>CM036341.1:3639441-9300995 GCA_020615435.1 Telenomus remus | reverse complement strand
TTACATTAGGAAACGCCTGAAATTACATGTCTTCGTGGTTTTAACTATAATATCGAAAAAAATTACATTTTATAGTCGCTGAACATCTCCTTAGTTTACTGCGTGATTTCGCTGTATTGCAGTATGTTCTAGCGGAATATGACTTTAAACATTCCAAAATAAGTTTTTCACTTCAAAAGCACGAAAACAATGCTAAGATTTGGCAATACCGTTTTATATCCTTAAAAACGTTCATAAACGACGATTTGACGCCTAAAAAACCATTAAAAAAGACGTTTTTCTGCCTTTAAGCGTTTTCTAGCTAGAAGAAAGAAATCATAAAAACGTCGTCTCGATTCCTAAACACGCGTTTATTAGCAAGGATCCGACCGAAAACACAGTTTTAGAGGTTTTAATACGAATATTGAAAAGACTTTGCATTCTTGTTCCGCTGAACATCGCCTTAGTTTGTGCGTTAATTTGGCTGTATTGCAAAATCTAATAACGAAATACAACTCGAAAGTGTCCGAAAGCTCGTATTTTAGCTTTTAAATGCACGAAAACGTTGTTCTAAATTATAAAGACGCGTTATTAAGACTTCAAAGCTTCAAAAACAAAGTTTTTAAGCCCAACAACTTTGAAAAAGCCATCAAAAAACGAAAAGAAGCGTTGATAGTTTTACAAAGCGTAAAAAAGTTGTTATTATGCTTGAAAAACGAATAATTTACATTAGGAAACGCCTGAAATTACATGTCTTCGTGGTTTTAACTATAATATCGAAAAAAATTACATTTTATAGTCGCTGAACATCTCCTTAGTTTACTGCGTGATTTCGCTGTATTGCAGTATGTTCTAGCGGAATATGACTTTAAACATTCCAAAATAAGTTTTTCACTTCAAAAGCACGAAAACAATGCTAAGATTTGGCAATACCGTTTTATATCCTTAAAAACGTTCATAAACGACGATTTGACGCCTAAAAAACCATTAAAAAAGACGTTTTTCTGCCTTTAAGCGTTTTCTAGCTAGAAGAAAGAAATCATAAAAACGTCGTCTCGATTCCTAAACACGCGTTTATTAGCAAGGATCCGACCGAAAACACAGTTTTAGAGGTTTTAATACGAATATTGAAAAGACTTTGCATTCTTGTTCCGCTGAACATCGCCTTAGTTTGTGCGTTAATTTGGCTGTATTGCAAAATCTAATAACGAAATACAACTCGAAAGTGTCCGAAAGCTCGTATTTTAGCTTTTAAATGCACGAAAACGTTGTTCTAAATTATAAAGACGCGTTATTAAGACTTCAAAGCTTCAAAAACAAAGTTTTTAAGCCCAACAACTTTGAAAAAGCCATCAAAAAACGAAAAGAAGCGTTGATAGTTTTACAAAGCGTAAAAAAGTTGTTATTATGCTTGAAAAACGAATAATTTACATTAGTAAACGGCCGCCTGAAATTACGTGTTTTCGTGGTTTTAAAACTATAATATCGAAAAAAAATTACATTTTATAGTCGCTGAACATCTCCTTAGTTACTGCGTTGATTTCGCTGTATTGCAGTATGTTTTAGCGGAATATGACTTTCAACATTCCAAAATAAGGTTTTTCACTTCACGTTTGGCAATACCGGTTTATATCCTTGAAACGTTCATAAACGACGATTTGACGCCTAAAAACCATTAAAAAGACGTTTTACTGCCTTTCAAGCGTTTTCTAGCTGGAAGAAATCATAAAAACGTCGTCTCGATTCCTAAACACGCGTTTATTAGCAAGGATCCGATCGAAAACACAGTTTTTAGAGATTTTAATACGAATATTGAAAAGACTTTGCATTCTTGTTCCGCTGAACATCGCATTAGTTTGTGCGTTAATTTGCCTGTATTGCAAAATCTAATAACGAAATACAACTCGAAAGTGTCCGAAAGCTCGTATTTTAGCTTTTAAATGCACGAAAACGTTGTTCTAAATTATAAAGACGCGTTATTAAGACTTCAAAGCTTCAAAAACAAAGTTTTAAAGCCCAACAACTCTTGAAAAAGCCATCAAAAACGAAAGAAGCGATTGATAGTTTTACAAAGCGTGAAAAGTTGTTTATTATGCTGAAAAACGCATATTTACATTAGTAAACGCCTGAAATTACATGTTTTCGTGGTTTTAACTATAATATCGAAAAAAATTACATTTTATAGTCGCTGAACATCCTTAGTTACTGCGTTGATTTCGCTGTATTGCAGTATGTTTTAGCGGAATATGACTTTCAACATTCCAATATAGGTTTTTCACTTCAATGCTAAGATTTGGCAATACCGTTTTATATCCTTGAAACGTTCATAAACGACGATTTGACGCCTAAAAACCATTAAAAAGACGTTTTTACTGCCTTTCAAGCGTTTCTAGCTGGAAGAATCATAAAAAACGTCGTCTCGATTCCTAAACACGCGTTTATTAGCAAGGATCCGATCGAAAACACAGTTTTTAGAGATTTTAATACGAATATTGAAAAGACTTTGCATTCTTGTTCCGCTGAACATCGCCTTAGTTTGTGCGTTAATTTGCCTGTATTGCAAAATCTAATAACGAAATACAACTCGAAAGTGTCCGAAAGCTCGTATTTTAGCTTTTAAATGCACGAAAACGTTGTTATAAATTATAAAGACGCGTTATTAAGACTTCAAAGCTTCAAAAACAAAGTTTTTAAGCCCAACAACTCTTGAAAAAGCCATCAAAAACGAAAAGAAGCGATTGATAGTTTTTCAAAGCGTGAAAAAGTTGTTTTTATGCCTGAAAAACGCATATTTACATTAGTAAACGCCTGAAATTACATGTCTTTCGTGGTTTTAACTATAATATCGAAAAAAAATTACATTTTATAGTCGCTGAACATCTCCTTAGTTACTGCGTTGATTTCGCTGTATTGCAGTATGTTTAGCGGAATATGACTTTCAACATTCCAAAATAAGGGTTTTTTCACTTGCACGTTTTGGCAATACCGTTTTATATCCTTGAAACGTTCATAAAACGACGATTTGACGCCTAAAAACCATTAAAAAGACGTTTTACTGCCTTTCAAGCGTTTTCTAGCTGGAAGAAATCATAAAAACGTCGTCTCGATTCCTAAACACGCGTTTATTAGCAAGGATCCGATCGAAAACACAGTTTTTAGAGATTTTAATACGAATATTGAAAAGACTTTGCATTCTTGTTCCGCTGAACATCGCCTTAGTTTGTGCGTTAATTTGCCTGTATTGCAGAATCTAATAACGAAATACAACTCCAAAGTGTCCGAAAGCTCGTATTTTAGCTTTTAAATGCACGAAAACGTTGTTCTAAATTATAAAGACGCGTTATTAAGACTTCAAAAACGAAGTTTTCAAGCCCAACAACTCTTGAAAAAGCCATCAAAAACGAAAAGAAGCGATTGATAGTTTTACAAAGCGTGAAAAAGTTGTTATTATGCTTGAAAAACGCATATTTACATTAGTAAACGCCTGAAATTACGTGTTTTCGTGGTTTTAACTATAATATCGAAAAAAATTACATTTTATAGTCGCTGAACATCTCCTTAGTTACTGCGTTGATTTCGCTGTATTGCAGTATGTTTTAGCGGAATATGACTTTCAACATTCCAAAATAAGGTTTTTCGCTTCCAAAAGCACGAAAACAATGCTAAGATTTGGCAATACCGTTTTATATCCTTGAAACGTTCATAAACGACGATTTGACGCCTAAAAACCATTAAAAAGACGTTTTACTGCCTTTCAAGTGTTTCTAGCTGGAAGAAATCATAAAAACGTCGTCTCGATTCCTAAACACGCGTTTATTAGCAAGGATCCGATCGAAAACACAGTTTTTAGAGATTTTAATACGAATATTGAAAAGACTTTGCATTCTTGTTCCGCTGAACATCGCATTAGTTTGTGCGTTAATTTGGCTGTATTGCAAAATCTAATAACGAAATACAACTCGAAAGTGTCCGAAAGCTCGTATTTTAGCTTTTAAATGCACGAAAACGTTGTTCTAAATTATAAAGACGCGTTATTAAGACTTCAAAGCTTCAAAAACAAAGTTTTTAAGCCCAACAACTTTCGAAAAAGCCATTAAAAACGGAAAGAATCATTTGATAGTTTTACAAAGCGTAAAAAAGTCGTTTTTATGCCTGAAAAACGCATATTTACATTAGGAAACGCCTGAAATTACATGTCTTCGTGGTTTTAACTATAATATCGAAAAAAATTACATTTTATAGTCGCTGAACAGCTCCTTAGTTACTGCGTTGATTTCGCTGTATTGTAGTATGTTCTAGCAGAATATGACTTTAAACATTCCAAAATAAGGTTTTGACTTTCAAAAAGCACGAAAACAATGCTAAGATTTGGCAATACCGGTTTATATCCTTGAAACGTTCATAAACGACGATTTGACGCCTAAAAACCATTAAAAAGACGTTTTACTGCCTTTCAAGCGTTTTCTAGCTGGAAGAAATCATAAAAACGTCGTCTCGATTCCTAAACACGCGTTTATTAGCAAGGATCCCATCGAAAACACAGTTTTTAGAGATTTTAATACGAATATTGAAAAGACTTTGCATTCTTGTTCCGCTGAACATCGCCTTAGTTTGTGCGTTAATTTGCCTGTATTGCAAAATCTAATAACGAAATACAACTCGAAAGTGTCCGAAAGCTCGTATTTTAGCTTTTAAATGCACGAAAACGTTGTTATAAATTATAAAGACGCGTTATTAAGACTTCAAAGCTTCAAAAACAAAGTTTTTAAGCCCAACAACTCTTGAAAAAGCCATCAAAAACGAAAAGAAGCGATTGATAGTTTTTCAAAGCGTGAAAAAGTTGTTTTTATGCCTGAAAAACGCATATTTACATTAGTAAACGCCTGAAATTACATGTCTTTGTGGTTTTATCTGTAATATCCAAAAAATTACATTTTATCGTCGCTGAACAGATCCTCAGTTACTGCGTTGATTTCGCTGTATTGCAGTATGTTTTAGCGGAATATGACTTTCAACATTCCAAAATAAGGTTTTTCACTTCCAAAAGCACGAAAACAATGCTAAGATTTGGCAATACTGTTTTATATCCTTGAAACGTTCATAAACGACGATTTGACGCCTAAAAACCATTAAAAAGACGTTTTACTGCCTTTCAAGCGTTTTCTAGCTGGAAGAAATCATAAAAACGTCGTTTCGATTCCTAAACACGCGTTTATTAGCAAGGATCCGACCGAAAACACAGTTTTTAGAGATTTTAATACGAATATTGAAAAGACTTTGCATTCTTGTTCCGCTGAACATCGCATTAGTTTGTGCGTTAATTTGGCTGTATTGCAAAATCTAATAACGAAATACAACTCGAAAGTGTCCGAAAGCTCGTATTTTAGCTTTTAAATGCACGAAAACGTTGTTCTAAATTATAAAGACGCGTTATTAAGACTTCAAAGCTTCAAAAACAAAGTTTTTAAGCCCAACAACTTTCGAAAAAGCCATTAAAAACGGAAAGGATCATTTGATAGTTTTACAAAGCGTAAAAAAGTCGTTTTTATGCCTGAAAAACGCATATTTACATTAGGAAACGCCTGAAATTACATGTCTTCGTGGTTTTAACTATAATATCGAAAAAAATTACATTTTATAGTCGCTGAACATCTCCTTAGTTACTGCGTTGATTTCGCTGTATTGCAGTATGTTCTAGCGGAATATGACTTTCAACATTCCAAAATAAGGTTTTTCACTTAAAAAGCACGAAAACAATGCTAAGATTTGGCAATACCGTTTTATATCCTTGAAACGTTCATAAACGACGATTTGACGCCTAAAAACCATTAAAAAGACGTTTTACTGCCTTTCAAGCGTTTTCTAGCTGGAAGAAATCATAAAAACGTCGTCTCGATTCCTAAACACGCGTTTATTAGCAAGGATCCGACCGAAAACACAGTTTTTAGAGGTTTTAATACGAATATTGAAAAGACTTTGCATTCTTGTTCCGCTGAACATCGCCTTAGTTTGTGCGTTAATTTGCCTGTATTGCAAAATCTAATAACGAAATACAACTCGAAAGTGTCCGAAAGCTCGTATTTTAGCTTTTAAATGCACGAAAACGTTGTTCTAAATTATAAAGACGCGTTATTAAGACTTCAAAGCTTCAAAAACAAAGTTTTTAAGCCCAACAACTTTCGAAAAAGCCATTAAAAACGGAAAGGATCATTTGATAGTTTTACAAAGCGTAAAAAAGTCGTTTTTATGCCTGAAAAACGCATATTTACATTAGGAAACGCCTGAAATTACATGTCTTCGTGGTTTTAACTATAATATCGAAAAAAATTACATTTTATAGTCGCTGAACATCTCCTTAGTTACTGCGTTGATTTCGCTGTATTGCAGTATGTTTTAGCGGAATATGACTTTAAACATTCCAAAATAAGGTTTTTGACTTCCAAAAGCACGAAAACAATGCTAAGATTTGGCAATACTGTTTTATATCCTTGAAACGTTCATAAACGACGATTTGACGCCTAAAAACCATTAAAAAGACGTTTTACTGCCTTTCAAGCGTTTTCTAGCTGGAAGAAATCATAAAAACGTCGTTTCGATTCCTAAACACGCGTTTATTAGCAAGGATCCGACCGAAAACACAGTTTTTACAGGTTTTAATACGAATATTGAAAAGACTTTGCATTCTTGTTCCGCTGAACATCGCCTTAGTTTGTGCGTTAATTTGGCTGTATTGCAAAATCTAATAACGAAATACAACTCGAAAGTGTCCGAAAGCTCGTATTTTAGCTTTTAAATGCACGAAAACGTTGTTCTAAATTATAAAGACGCGTTATTAAGACTTCAAAGCTTCAAAAACAAAGTTTTTAAGCCCAACAACTTTCGAAAAAGCCATTAAAAACGGAAAGGAATCATTTGATAGTTTTACAAAGCGTAAAAAAGTCGTTTTTATGCCTGAAAAACGCATATTTACATTAGGAAACGCCTGAAATTACATGTCTTCGTGGTTTTAACTATAATATCGAAAAAAATTACATTTTATAGTCGCTGAACATCTCCTTAGTTACTGCGTTGATTTCGCTGTATTGCAGTATGTTCTAGCGGAATATGACTTTCAACATTCCAAAATAAGGTTTTTCACTTCCAAAAGCACGAAAACAATGCTAAGATTTGGCAATACCGTTTTATATCCTTGAAACGTTCATAAACGACGATTTGACGCCTAAAAACCATTAAAAAGACGTTTTACTGCCTTTCAAGCGTTTTCTAGCTGGAAGAAATCATAAAAACGTCGTTTCGATTCCTAAACACGCGTTTATTAGCAAGGATCCGACCGAAAACACAGTTTTTACAGGTTTTAATACGAATATTGAAAAGACTTTGCATTCTTGTTCCGCTGAACATCGCATTAGTTTGTGCGTTAATTTGGCTGTATTGCAAAATCTAATAACGAAATACAACTCGAAAGTGTCCGAAAGCTCGTATTTTAGCTTTTAAATGCACGAAAACGTTGTTCTAAATTATAAAGACGCGTTATTAAGACTTCAAAGCTTCAAAAACAAAGTTTTTAAGCCCAACAACTTTCGAAAAAGCCATTAAAAACGGAAAGGATCATTTGATAGTTTTACAAAGCGTAAAAAAGTCGTTTTTATGCCTGAAAAACGCATATTTACATTAGGAAACGCCTGAAATTACATGTCTTCGTGGTTTTAACTATAATATCGAAAAAAATTACATTTTATAGTCGCTGAACATCTCCTTAGTTACTGCGTTGATTTCGCTGTATTGCAGTATGTTTCTAGCGGAATATGACTTTCAAAATTCCAAAATAAGGTTTTGACTTCCAAAAGCACGAAAACAATGCTAAGATTTGGCAATACCGTTTTATATCCTTGAAACGTTCATAAACGACGATTTGACGCCTAAAAACCATCTAAAAAGACGTTTTACTGCCTTTCAAGCGTTTTCTAGCTGGAAGAAATCATAAAAACGTCGTTTCGATTCCTAAACACGCGTTTATTAGCAAGGATCCGACCGAAAACACAGTTTTTAGAGGTTTTAATACGAATATTGAAAAGACTTTGCATTCTTGTTCCGCTGAACATCGCCTTAGTTTGTGCGTTAATTTGGCTGTATTGCAAAATCTAATAACGAAATACAACTCGAAAGTGTCCGAAAGCTCGTATTTTAGCTTTTAAATGCACGAAAACGTTGTTCTAAATTATAAAGACGCGTTATTAAGACTTCAAAGCTTCAAAAACAAAGTTTTTAAGCCCAACAACTTTGAAAAAACCCATTGAAAACAAAAGAAGCGATTTGATAGTTTTACAAAGCGTAAAAAAGTGTTTTTATGCCTGAAAAACGCATATTTACATTAGTAAACGCCTGAAATTACATGTCTTCGTGGTTTTAACTATAATATCGAAAAAAATTACATTTTATAGTCGCTGAACATCTCCTTAGTTACTGCGTTGATTTCGCTGTATTGCAGTATGTTTTAGCGGAATATGACTTTCAACATTCCAAAATAAGGTTTTTGACTTTAAAAAGCACGAAAACAATGCTAAGATTTGGCAATACTGTTTTATATCCTTGAAACGTTCATAAACGACGATTTGATGCCTAAAAACCTCTAAAAAGACGTTTTACTGCCTTTCAAGCGTTTTCTAGCTGGAAGAAATCATAAAAACGTCGTTTCGATTCCTAAACACGCGTTTATTAGCAAGGATCCGACCGAAAACACAGTTTTTACAGGTTTTAATACGAATATTGAAAAGACTTTGCATTCTTGTTCCGCTGAACATCGCATTAGTTTGTGCGTTAATTTGGCTGTATTGCAAAATCTAATAACGAAATACAACTCGAAAGTGTCCGAAAGCTCGTATTTTAGCTTTTAAATGCACGAAAACGTTGTTCTAAATTATAAAGACGCGTTATTAAGACTTCAAAGCTTCAAAAACAACGTTTTTAAGCCCAACAACTTTCGAAAAAGCCATTAAAAACGGAAAGGATCATTTGATAGTTTTACAAAGCGTAAAAAAGTCGTTTTTATGCCTGAAAAACGCATATTTACATTAGGAAACGCCTGAAATTACATGTCTTCGTGGTTTTAACTATAATATCGAAAAAAATTACATTTTATAGTCGCTGAACAGCTCCTTAGTTACTGCGTTGATTTCGCTGTATTGCAGTATGTTTCTAGCGGAATATGACTTTCAACATTCCAAAATAAGGTTTTTTCACTTTCCAAAAGCACGAAAACAATGCTAAGATTTGGCAATACTGTTTTATATCCTTGAAACGTTCATAAACGACGATTTGACGCCTAAAAACCATAAAAAGACGTTTTACTGCCTTTCAAGCGTTTTCTAGCTGGAAGAAATCATAAAAACGTCGTCTCGATTCCTAAACACGCGTTTATTAGCAAGGATCCGACCGAAAAACACAGTTTTTACAGGTTTTAATACGAATATTGAAAAGACTTTGCATTCTTGTTCCGCTGAACATCGCCTTAGTTTGTGCGTTAATTTGGCTGTATTGCAGAATCTAATAACGAAATACAACTCGAAAGTGTCCGAAAGCTCGTATTTTAGCTTTTAAATGCAAGAAAACGTTGTTCTAAATTATAAAGACGCGTTATTAAGACTTCAAAGCTTCAAAAACAAAGTTTTTAAGCCCAACAACTTTCGAAAAAGCCATTAAAAACGGAAAGGATCATTTGATAGTTTTACAAAGCGTAAAAAAGTCGTTTTTATGCCTGAAAAACGCATATTTACATTAGGAAACGCCTGAAATTACATGTCTTCGTGGTTTTAACTATAATATCGAAAAAAATTACATTTTATAGTCGCTGAACATCTCCTTAGTTACTGCGTTGATTTCGCTGTATTGCAGTATGTTCTAGCGGAATATGACTTTAAACATTCCAAAATAAGGTTTTTCACTTCCAAAAGCACGAAAACAATGCTAAGATTTGGCAATACCGTTTTATATCCTTGAAACGTTCATAAACGACGATTTGACGCCTAAAACCCATCATAAAATCGTCGTTTCGATTCCTAAACACGCGTTTATTAGCAAGGATCCGACCGAAAACACAGTTTTTAGAGGTTTTAATACGAATATTGAAAAGACTTTGCATTCTTGTTCCGCTGAACATCGCCTTAGTTTGTGCGTTAATTTGCCTTTGTTGCAGAATCTACTAACGAAATACAACTCGGAAGTGTCCGAAAGGTCGTATTTTAGCTTTTAAATGCACGAAAACGTTGTTCTAAATTATAAAGACGCGTTATTAAGACTTCAAAGCTTCAAAAACAAAGTTTTTAAGCCCAACAACTCTTGAAAAAGCCATCAAAAACGAAAAGAAGCGATTGATAGTTTTACAAAGCGTGAAAAAGTTGTTTTTATGCCTGAAAAACGCATATTTACATTAGTAAACGCCTGAAATTACATGTCTTCGTGGTTTTAACTGTAATATCGAAAAAAATTACATTTTATAGTCGCTGAACATCTCCTTAGTTACTGCGTTGATTTCGCTGTATTGCAGTATGTTTTAGCGGAATATGACTTTCAACATTCCAAAATAAGGTTTTTGACTTTAAAAAGCACGAAAACAATGCTAAGATTTGGCAATACTGTTTTATATCCTTGAAACGTTCATAAACGACGATTTGATGCCTAAAAACCTCTAAAAAGACGTTTTACTGCCTTTCAAGCGTTTTCTAGCTGGAAGAAATCATAAAAACGTCGTCTCGATTCCTAAACACGCGTTTATTAGCAAGGATCCGACCGAAAACACAGTTTTTACAGGTTTTAATACGAATATTGAAAAGACTTTGCATTCTTGTTCCGCTGAACATCGCCTTAGTTTGTGCGTTAATTTGGCTGTATTGCAGAATCTAATAACGAAATACAACTCGAAAGTGTCCGAAAGCTCGTATTTTAGCTTTTAAATGCACGAAAACGTTGTTCTAAATTATAAAGACGCGTTATTAAGACTTCAAAGCTTCAAAAACGAAGTTTTCAAGCCCAACAACTCTTGAAAAAGCCATCAAAAACGAAAAGAAGCGATTGATAGTTTTACAAAGCGTGAAAAAGTTGTTTTTATGCCTGAAAAACGCATATTTACATTAGTAAACGCCTGAAATTACATGTCTTCGTGGTTTTAACTGTAATATCCAAAAAATTACATTTTATCGTCGCTGAACAGCTCCTTAGTTACTGCGTTGATTTCGCTGTATTGCAGTATGTTTTAGCGGAATATGACTTTCAACATTCCAAAATAAGGTTTTTGACTTTAAAAAGCACGAAAACAATGCTAAGATTTGGTAATACTGTTTTATATCCTTGAAACGTTCATAAACGACGATTTGATGCCTAAAAACCTCTAAAAAGACGTTCTACTGCCTTTCAAGCGTTTTCTAGCTGGAAGAAATCATAAAAACGTCGTTTCGATTCCTAAACACGCGTTTATTAGCAAGGATCCGACCGAAAACACAGTTTTTAGAGGTTTTAATACGAATATTGAAAAGACTTTGCATTCTTGTTCCGCTGAACATCGCCTTAGTTTGTGCGTTAATTTGCCTGTATTGCAAAATCTAATAACGAAATACAACTCGAAAGTGTCCGAAAGCTCGTATTTTAGCTCTTAAATGCACGAAAACGTTGTTCTAAATTATAAAGACGCGTTATTAAGACTTCAAAGCTTCAAAAACAAAGTTTTTAAGCCCAACAACTTTCGAAAAAGCCATTAAAAACGGAAAGGATCATTTGATAGTTTTACAAAGCGTAAAAAAGTCGTTTTTATGCCTGAAAAACGCATATTTACATTAGTAAACGCCTGAAATTACATGTCTTCGTGGTTTTAACTATAATATCGAAAAAAATTACATTTTATAGTCGCTGAACATCTCCTTAGTTACTGCGTTGATTTCGCTGTATTGCAGTATGTTCTAGCGGAATATGACTTTAAACATTCCAAAATAAGGTTTTTGACTTTAAAAAGCACGAAAACAATGCTAAGACTTGGCGATACTGTTTTATATCCTTGAAACGTTCATAAACGACGATTTGACGCCTAAAAACCTTTAAAAAGACGTTTTACTTTGTTTTAAGCGTTTTCTATCTGGAAGAAATCATAAAAACGTCGTTTCGATTCCTAAACACGGGTTTATTAGCAAGGATCCGACCAAAAACACAGTTTTTAGAGGTTTTAATACGAATATTAAAAGACTTTGCATTCTTGTTCCGCTGAACATCGCCTTAGTTTGTGCGTTAATTTGGCTGTATTACAGAATCTAATAGCGAAATACAACTCCAAAGTGTCCGAAAGCTCGTAATTTTGCTTTTAAATCACGAAAACGTTGTTCCAAATTATAAAGTCGCGTTATTAAAACTTTAAAGCTTCAAAAACAAAGTTTTTGAGCCCAAAAACTTTTGAAAAAGCCATTAATAGAAAAAAGGAGCGATTTATGGTTTTACAAAGCGTAAGAAATTTGTTATTATGCCTGAAAAACGCATATTTACATGAGTAAACGCCTGAAATTACATGTCTTCGTGGTTTTAACTATTATATTGGAAAAAAATCACATTTTATAGTCGCTGAACAGATCCTTAGTTACTGCGTTGATTTCGCTGTATTGCAGAATGTTCTAGCGGAATATGACTTAAAACATTGCAAAATAAGGTTTTTGACTTTAAAAAGCACGAAAACAATGCTAAGATTTGGCAATACTGTTTTATATCCTTGAAACGTTCATAAACGACGATTTGACGCCGAAAACCCTTTAAAAAGACGTTTTACTGCGTTTCAAGCGTTTTCTAGCTGGAGGAAATCATAAAAACGTCGTTTCGATCCCTAAACACGCGTTTATTAGCAAGGATTCGACCGAAAACACGGTTTTTAGAGGTTTTTAATACGAATATTAAGAAAGACTTTGCATTCTTGTTTTGCTGAACATCGTCTTAGTTTGTGCGTTAATTTGGCTGTATTACAGAATCTAATAGCGAAATACAACTCCAAAGTGTCCGAAAGCTCGTAATTTTGCTTTTAAATCACGAAAACGTTGTTCCAAATTATAAAGTCGCGTTATTAAAACTTTAAAGCTTCAAAAACAAAGTTTTTGAGCCCAAAAACTCTTGAAAAAGCCATTAATAGAAAAAAGGAGCGATTTATGGTTTTACAAAGCGTAAGAAATTTGTTATTATGCCTGAAAAACGCATATTTACATGAGTAAACGCCTGAAATTACATGTCTTCGTAGTTTCAAGTATAATATCGCAGAAATTACATTTTATCGTCGCTGAACAGCTCCTTAGTTACTGCGTTGATTTCGCTGTATTGCAGTAAGTTCTAGCGGAATATGACTTTAAACATTCCAAAATAAGGTTTTTGACTTTAAAAAGCACGAAAACAATGCTAAGATTTGGTAATACTGTTTTATATCCTTGAAACGTTCATAAACGACGATTTGACGCCTAAAAACCTTTAAAAAGACGTTTTACTGCCTTTCAAGCGTTTTCTAGCTGGAAGAAATTATAAAAACGTCGTTTCGATTCCTAAACACGCGTTTATTAGCAAGGATTCGACCGAAAACACAGTTTTTAAAGGTTTTAATACGAATATTGAAAAGACTTTGCATTCTTGTTCCGCTGAACATCGCCTTAGTTTGTGCGTTAGTTTGGCTGTATTACAGAATCTAATAACGAAATACAACTCGAAAGTGTCCGGAAGCTCGCATTCTAGCTTTTAAATGCACGGAAA
Source organism: Telenomus remus (assembly GCA_020615435.1). NCBI lineage: Eukaryota > Metazoa > Arthropoda > Insecta > Hymenoptera > Scelionidae > Telenomus > Telenomus remus. The sequence goes on along the minus strand of CM036341.1, from coordinate 9,287,258 downwards.
CGTTGTTCCAAAATATAATGTCGCGGTATTAAGATTTCAAAGCTTCAAAAACGAAGTTTTCAAGCCCAACAACTCTTGAAAAAGCCATCAAAAACAAAAAGAAGCGATTGATAGTTTTACAAAGCGTAAAAAAGTCGTTTTTATGCCTGAAAAACGCATATTTACATTAGTAAACGCCTGAAATTACATGTCTTCGTGGTTTTAACTGTAATATCGAAAAAATTACATTTTATCGTCGCTGAACATCTCCTTAGTTACTGCGTTGATTTCGCTGTATTGCAGTATGTTCTAGCGGAATATGACTTTGAACATTCCAAAATAAGGTTTTTGACTTTAAAAAGCACGAAAACAATGCTAAGACTTGGCGATACTGTTTTATATCCTTGAAACGTTCATAAACGACGATTTGACGCTTAAAAACCTTTAAAAAGACGTTTTACTTTGTTTTAAGCGTTTTCTAGCTGGAAGAAATCATAAAAACGTCGTTTCGATTCCTAAACACGGGTTTATTAGCAAGGATCCGACCAAAAACACAGTTTTTAGAGGTTTTAATACGAATATTAAAAGACTTTGCATTCTTTTTCCGCTGAATATCGCCTTAGTTTGTGCGTTAATTTGGCTGTATTACAGAATCTAATAGCGAAATACAACTCCAAAGTGTCCGAAAGCTCGTAATTTTGCTTTTAAATCACGAAAACGTTGTTCCAAATTATAAAGTCGCGTTATTAAAACTTTAAAGCTTCAAAAACAAAGTTTTTGAGCCCAAAAACTCTTGAAAAAGCCATTAATAGAAAAAAGGAGCGATTTATGGTTTTACAAAGCGTAAGAAATTTGTTATTATGCCTGAAAAACGCATATTTACATTAGTAAACGCCTGAAATTACATGTCTTCGTGGTTTTAACTATTATATCGGAAAAAAATCACATTTTATAGTCGCTGAACAGATCCTTAGTTACTGCGTTGATTTCGCTGTATTGCAGTATGTTCTAGCGGAATATGACTTTAAAAATTGCAAAATAAGGTTTTTGACTTTAAAAAGCACGAAAACAATGCTAACATTTGGCAATACTGTTTTATATCCTTGAAACGTTCATAAACGACGATTTGACGCCGAAAACCCTTTAAAAAGACGTTTTACTGCGTTTCAAGCGTTTTCTAGCTGGAGGAAATCATAAAAACGTCGTTTCGATCCCTAAACACGCGTTTATTAGCAAGGATTCGACCGAAAACACGGTTTTTAGAGGTTTTTAATACGAATATTGAAAAGACTTTGCATTCTTGTTTTGCTGAACATCGTCTTAGTTTGTGCGTTATTTTGGCTGTATTGCAGAATTTACTAGCGGAATACAACTCAAAAGTGTCCGAAGGTTGTATTTAAGCTTTTAAATGCGCGAAAACGTTGTTCTAGATTATAAAGACGCGTTGTTAAGACGTCAAAGCTTCAAAAACAAAGTTTTTGAGCCCAAAAACTCTTGATAAAGCCATTAATAACAAAAAGAAGCGATTTATGGTTTTACAAAGCGTAAGAAAGTTGTTATTATGCTCGAAAAACGCATATTTACATTAGTAAACGCCTGAAATAACATGTCTTTGTGGTTTTAACTATAATATCGAAAAAAATCACATTTTATTGTCGCTGAACAGATCCTTAGTTACTGCGTTGATTTCACTGTATTGCAGTATGTTCTAGCGGAATATGACTTTAAACATTCCAAAATAAGGTGTTTGACTTTAAAAAGCACAAAAACAATGCTAAGATTTGGCAATACTGTTTTATATCCTTGAAAAGTTCATAAACGACGATTTGACGCCTATAAACCTTTAAAAAGACGTTTTACTGCCTTTCAATCGTTTTCTAGCTGGAAGAAATCATAAAAACGTCGTTTTGATTCTTAAACACGCGTTTATTAGCAAGGATCCGAACGAAAACGCGGTTTTTTGAGGTTTTAATATGAATATTAAAAATACTTTGCATTCTTGTTTCGCTGACCATCGCCTTACTTTGTTCATTAAATTCGCCATATTACAATATCTAATGGGGAAATGTGACTTTTAAATGGATAAAATAGCGTTTTTGAGCTTTAAAACGAATACAAACAATGTAGACATGCAACAATAGCGATCTCAAGCTCAGAAACTCAGAAACTAAGGGTCAAGTGACCGCGCGAAACTTCAAGTACCGCTAAAACTTTCGGTCACGTATCTTACCGATGCTGGCCACATTGGTAAGGGCACCGACTCTGCGAGTGAAAATTCAAGCACCACGGGTTCGAATCTCCTCTTTTCACGAGCGAATTGCAATACGTATCGTACCGCTTTTTTTCGTTTATTTTTTTATTTTTTTTAATACTCTTTACTCTTTTATTAGTTTATTTTACTTAATTACAATTAAAAACATTTAAATATTTCATATCGGGAACGTTCCTTATGGAATTTCCTGATTAACTGCCTGTGCCAAATTTCCTTATGGAACGTTCCTTATGGAAGTTCCATATGGAATTTCCATAAGGAACGTTCCTTCTGGATATTTTAGTCGGTGGGAGTTTGAAATCTGACCTTTTCACTTTTTTGATCAGATTTTCAACTCTTTACTGGAATTTTATTCTGACATATAGAACCTAACCTCGCACGTCACACTGAAAACACTTTTCTTTTGTGATTAATTATTTTTTTTATGATTTTTTTAGATTTATCGTTGTCGAAGACACTTTTGAGTAAATCTGGAAAGAACTGCAAATAAAGTTGAACCTTTTTGTTTCAAAACCTAAACTTCTGTTTAACCTAAATTGGATTAAGTTGGATTTTGAACTTCGACTCTAAAATTCGACCAAATTTAGTCGCAACTGAGTTAGAGCAATTTTGCTTGAAATGTCTACTTCTTTTTTTACGGTGTTGCTATAAAACTCATTTTTTTGTGACTTTTACTAATTGTTTATGCTCTTTTGGATAGCGTTAAGAAAATTCCATTTTTTTGCGTCGTTTTCAAGAAAACACGCAGAGAACTGTGTCGTACAGATTACTGAGTACGAAGTATACTCCTTACTATTCTATATAGTAATTTTTAATCACACTAGATGCATAGTACAGAGTACTACTATAGCATTTAGTAAAACCTACTAACGCCGTATAGTACATCGAGCGAAATGCGTAGTAAAATCTTACTACCTGGAAACGGCACGCCTACTCAATGTGTAATAAACTCAACTGCACGTGTAGTCCTTTAGAGTTACCTTTGTGCCGTACATTCACTTCACGCATAGTAATCATAACTAAGCGTACAATAAAGTCTACTAGAAGTATGGTTCTCTTACGCGGCATACTTACTCAACATTTAGTAAACTGAACTAATCTTGAAATTTATTTTAGTAAATACTAGTAGGGTCTTTTATTAACTTTTTATTCATCAGTTCTAAAATGACTTAATTACATAATACAAGAATATTTATAATAACCAAGTAACAACATTTTAGATACAATTTTTGGTTTACACAAAGTACACATTGCTTGTAATAAAACTTACAGACGTAACAAAATTTAGGAAGAAGAAACTTTTTTGATGTTTTTTGTCGGCCAATATAACTGTGTTGTTAAAATCGCCGTCTTATGTTTTTTTAAAAAACTTCAGTTTGAAATACGTATTGTAATTTAAATATAATTATCTAATTTTAGAATGAACTATCAATTACTAACAAACTAACATAACCTAAACTTTCAATTTCAAATTTCTCTTTTTATATATATATATATCTTACCTATGAACTTTTCAGTAAGATGATTAAGACCCCACGAATTGAGCAAATCTCCAATATCAAGCACTCTCACGATGGTCTACGTTGTTAAAAAACAATACAAAATATTTATAAATGCTCCGAAAGAATGTGATTGTTGTGGATGATGCGCAAGAAAGAAGACACGCGCAGTCATTTCACGATCAGTGTAGTATACTTTACTGCGCTGAATCGTAGTTCGACTTACTATATGAATCGTACATAAAACTATACTCAAAATGGTATAATGTATGATTCGTATAGTAAATATTACTTTACTTATAGTTTTGTAAACTAAAAATCATTTACTATCGTAGAATAGTAACTGTAACGACTCTAGTCCTCTGCGTGAAAAAACATTCTACCTAGAAGGACAGGCAACACTTATTTTGTAATAGTTTATCGTTAAAACATATTATTTCTATTTTTTCATAAAAACAAACATTAATAATGTTTGATATTAGTGTTTTATAGTTAATTAATAACGTTTTATTGTTATTGGACATGTTAAATAGATTATTATTATAATCAAACATGCACTTCTTGCAGTAGACAAGTCTGTAGAAAGTGTACGGGCAAAGACAAATACACGTGTATTAAAAATAGTTATCATATTGTTTAATGTTAAAATAATTTTCTTTAAGGTTTTTACACAATAGTATATTATACAAACTCGTTAGAACCCTGTAAAAATGATAATTACATTCAAATCTTTTTATGGAGCTTGAATCGCGAGCCCCCCACCGAGATGAGCAAAATTTTTAAAAAAATGCCAAGAAAATGTAACAACTTGTTGAAAACATTCTTATAAACATTAAGCGAAAGTTTTACATACTTTGATTGTACCGTTTTAAAATAATCAAACGTTGAAAATGTCATTAGTTGTCATGTGCTGCTATGTATAACATCAAAAACGTCGGATTTTGAGTCATCATTCCTCAAAAATAAGACAGCCGCAGTAGCTAAGATTTTCAAACGATGTTTATGAATATATTTTCTTTGATCTTGAAAGTTTTTGATTTTTTGACACTTATATAAACTTCGCGATACAACCTTACACAAAATTAGTGTCGTCCGTCCTTCTAGGTATACGGGAAGTCCAGTCCTTATAGTATTGAAGTTAAAAAGCGCTAGTTTAGGAAGTTTGAAGTCATATTTCGCATGGAACATTCTGCAATACAGCCGAATCAACGCACCAACTAAGGCGCCCCCGACTAAAATATCCAGGAGGAACGTTCCTTATGGAAATTCCATATGGAACTTCCATAAGGAACGTTCCATAAGGAAATTTGGCACAGGCAGTTAATCGGGAAATTCCATAAGGAACGTTCCCGATATGAAATATTTAAATGTTTTTAATTGTAATTAAGTAAAATAAACTAATAAAAGAGTAAAGAGTATTAAAAAAAATAAAAAAATAAACGATAAAAAGCGGTACGATACGTATTGCAATTCGCTCGTGAAAGGAGGAGATTCGAACCCGTGGTGCTTGAATTTTCACTCGCAGAGTCGGTGCCCTTACCAATGTGGCCAGCATCGGTAAGATATGTGACCGAAAGTTTTAGCGGTACTTGAAGTTTCGCGCGGTCACTTGACCCTTAGCATGAATGCTTGCTTCTCTCTCCCTTGTAGCTTAATATACTATTATTAATTTCTAAATAAATAAACATTTTTTCACTAAAAAATTAATTTGGCAGTGTCAAATACTTTTGATGAAATTGAAACTTCTTTTTATTCAAACACGATCAATAATTGCAAAAATTAAATCATGGATGTCGAATTGAATTATCTGAACCGTTCAGAATTCAATTTAAAATTTACTTCAATTCTAAATTCTCACACTATTTCGTTTCATTTCATTTCATTTTTCAAAAAATATTTTTGTTGTTTTAAAATTTTTATGTATTTAGATATTAATAATAATATATTAAGCTGCAAGGGAGAGAGAAGCAAGCATTCATGCTAAGGGTCAAGTCACGTATCTTACCGATGCTGGCCACATTGGTAAGGGCACCGACTCTGCGCGTGAAAATTCAAGCACCACGGGTTCGAATCTCCTCCTTTCACGAGCGAATTGCAATACGTATCGTACCGCTTTTTTTCGTTTATTTTTTTATTTTTTTTAATACTCTTTACTCTTTTATTAGTTTATTTTACTTAATTACAATTAAAAACATTTAAATATTTCATATCGGGAACGTTCCTTATGGAATTTCCCGATTAACTGCCTGTGCCAAATTTTCTTATGGAACTTGTGCCAAAGTTCCATATGGAATTTCCATAAGGAACGTTCCTCCTGGATATTTTAGTCGGGGTCTAAGTTAAAAATTACAGCAACTTTGTTTGACTTTTAAATTGCGACTCTAAAATTTGAGGCAATTTGCTCTAAAACGAGGTTTAAAATTAAACTCTTTTTTTACGGTGAAATCTAACAAAAGTAGTGAGGAAATGAAATTCTGAAAACACAGATTTAAAAATTTCATTTAAAACGTTCATAACAATTTAAAACGTTCAAAAACGACGATTTGACGCCTAAAAACCTTTAAAAAGACATTTTAAAGCGTTTGAAGCTTTATCTAGCTAAAAAAATCATGAAAACGTCGTTTCGATTCCTAAACACGCGTTTAGTAGCTAAGATACACCCGAAAACACAGTTTTTATATGTCTTGATTAGAATATTGAAAAAACTTTGCATTCTTGTTCCGCTGAACTTCGCCTCAGTTTGTGCGTTGATTTAGCTATATCGCAGAATCTAATAGCGAAATGTGACTTTGAAGTGGCAAAAATAGCGTTTCTTCAGCTGTAAAACGCACGAAAACAAGGTTTAGATTCGGCAAAAGCGTTTTCAAGCTTTAAAACCTTAAAAAAGACGTTTTATAGCGTTAAAAGCGTTTTCTATCTAGAAAAAACATAAAAACGTCGTTTTCATGCCTAAACACTTGTTTTTTAGCTAGGATACACTCGAAAACACGGTTCTTAAAGGTTTCAATTAATATTTTTATCAAATTGTTGTTATAAAACCAAATTATAAACTTTATATAAAACTACTATCAAAGTCTTGTTTATTAATAAAAGTTAACAAATCATTCATTCTTTATATCATTCTTTTCATTATTTTCTCATTATCGTTTCTCAAATTCTATTATTGAAGAAATAATTAGTTTAATGACGAATCATCAACAATTTACAGTTAATCAGAAACTATCTGATAATAAATTTTAAAACTTGAAAAATAACGTAAACTGCATTATCGATCGGAATATCGATCTAGTTACATTGCGCGCGATCAGATATTCTCGTATCTAATAATTCTAAGATGGCGGATCCAAGATGGCGAACCAAAAATATGATTCTCAATATTTTCAGTAAAGTTTACTTTCGCAATGATTTTTTATCGTGAGTAACGCACTTTTCTTCAAATTTATCAAAAATAGAAAAATGGCGAATCCAAAATGGCGGACGAAAAGTCTTCACATTCGATTTTTTCCATAAAATATCTTCTATTTGACTTAAGTTCTTTTATTTTTTTTCTTTTCATGTAAAAAAGTAAAAGAACTGATAACAAATGTAAGATCTAAGGTAGCTGAATTAATACTCATATAAATTTTCCAGAAAAAGTGTAAAATTAAGTTTTTGTACGGCCATCTTGGATCCGCCATTTTGTTTTTCGAAGACAAAATATAAAATTTTAAACCAGGTACTCGAAAACATCATTTAAAAAAGCTTGGTAAGTAAAATTTATCCAACAAATCCAAATTAATCGAATTAAACTTTAATAACGTGACTTTTTGCTTTTGAGCTGCCATATTGGGTACCGTCATCGTGAATTTGAAATATCAAAAATTTGTAAAATACTCCTTGGAGTCCATGGACGCAAGAATTTCACTTGTTAGAACGTTTGGTATCCGTTTTTAGTCCTAAAAAAATCGTTTTTCTCAAAAATAGATGAAAATTTGGGCACTTTTTATGAAAAAGTTGTTACAACTTTTTAACAACAAAGTTTCAACAAATTTTTATCAATCCATCTGAAAGAACATAAAATTCTACGTAAGACATGATACCCTCCAATTTTTTTAAAGCCTTTTTTCATAAAAATAATGAACGCGCAAAGTCGAGGTCAAAATTCTTCCGTTTGGGCGTTAATGGGTTAATTAAAGGTGGCGCACGACAAGCACGCTTCATCGCCTATCTAATGTATAATGTATGAATTTATTTTATGAAAAAAAACATCGCGAAAAATATAATTTTTTAATCGGTCGGGGCGAAGCGTATAAATAAATAACCAGAAAACTAATTAAATATCAAAATTCGAGACGATGCGCCCGTAGGGGGCGCTTCATCTCCCTAGTAGTAGCTTAAAAACGCGTTTTCTAGCTGGAAAAAGCACGAAAACTTTTTTTGCTTTAAAACACTTTTTTCAACTATGATACGCACAAGAACACGGTTTTTACAGGTTTTGATTGAAATATCGATAAGATATTGCATTGTAGCTTCGCTAAACAGCGCCTGAGTCTCTGCATTGATCTGGCTGAATTAATAATTAACAAGCGAAATAGGACTTGAAACAGTTAAAAACGACATTTTAATACCTCATAACGCGTTTTCTAGCCAGAAAATGGACCAAAAATCTATTTCGGTTCCTAAATGCGCGTTTTCTAGCCAAAAATCGCACACAAAAATCGTTACGAGGCCTAACAACGCGTTTCTGACCCGGGACACGCCTGAAAACGCAGCTTTAGAGGTTTTAATTGAAATTTATATCTTTCTTGCTCGTATTGTGGCTAGAAAATTCATTCTTAAGCCTTAAAAACATTTGATACCTTGATTAGCTAATATGCAGAATGTACATTTTCATAAATTAATAAATCAATCGTTGGGCAACCGAAGTTTTTGCGAAATATCATTTTTATTGTTCAGCGAATTACAACAATTCTACATTTACGGCTTTTAAAGCATCTACTGCCCATTTCGGATAATCTTTATCCCGGTAAAGATTTAACATGTATTTCTGAATGAATTCTGGGAACTTTTGATCTGCGATACTCTGTCGAATATCGCGCATAAGTCTCATCTGAAAGGCGATGTTGTGCACTGTCAATAAGTGGCAAGCCACTGTTTCGTTAGTTACAATATTATGTAAATACGCTCGGTTGTAAGTTTTGCACGTGCTGCAGATACAATTGTCATCAATTGGCCTTTTGTCATCTCCGTAACTGCCTTGTTTCAAGTTCAATTGTCCAGTGTATGTCAAGGCACAACCAAATCGCTAAAAAGTATCGATTTATTAATGTTAAATGCTCATATCTATAGAATTAATTTTAGTTTTAGTAATTTGAGCTCACAGCAGTTCGCGTTGGGAAAACACAATCATACATGTCGATTCCCAGAGCAGTGCAAATAACCAAATCTATAGTAAAGCCTACTCCCATCAAATACCGAGGTTTGTTTGTGGGTAAAATTTCAGTGGAAGCGTGGACCATCCTCCAGAAATCGTTTTTGCTTTCCCCACCGCTGAAAATTGATTTAACAATAACGATTTATTTTTTTGTTGCTTAGAAGAGAATAAAGACTTGTTTATTTTACCTCAGGCCGCCTACGGCATAGCCATAGACGTTTCTTTGAATTAACTGTTGGGCACATTGTACCCTTAATTTTTCGTCTAATCCACCTTGGACAATAGGGAAAATAATCTGCTCTTTCGGCCTTTTATGAGCGGCTAAACACCTATCAAGCCATCTAACAGTTCTGAAAATAAAGATTGTTGTCCAAAAACTTTTTTTTGAATTTGTCAAGCCAAACTGAACCATTTTGTTCATTTGACATTTGATTCGATCTACCTGTGCATCGCTTCTTCTATCCTGGGTCCTGTAACAGTTGTCTTAATAACATCGTCCAACTGCATTATAATATCAGCACCGATAATATTTTGAAATTGGATAGATCGTTCAGGAGGCAGCACGCATTCCGAGTCTAGAAAATTGATTTCATAATTTGCAAAGGAGAAAAAATAGACTAAATAAAATATATATGTAGTAGACATTAGAAAATTTAGACAGTTGTCCAACTTTCAAGGCATTTAAAAACGGCAAGCTATTAGAAATATTGTTTATCAATACATTCATTTTTTAACGGCCTGACAGTTTTAGGCAGTTATCTTACTGCCGGACTAGTCTCCGGAAGTTAGAAATCAAGTTAGGGAAAAGAAATAAACCTGCCTGAGTTTTCTAAATGTCTGTAACATATACAATTTATACACAAAGTCAACACAAAGTGTTTTTCACCGTCATACGGCGATTTAAAGGTAACTCCATCTTCTGTAACTTTGGCCAATTTTGCAAGTGACACCATTTGGAATCCACCAGAATCAGTCAACAACGCTCTTTTCCAGTTCATAAACTTGTGAAGACCACCGGCTTTTTTCATTATTTCTGGCCCCTTAAATTCAATCATAAACTGCCAATTAGTAAATAATAATTATAAATAATAATAGAATAAATGAATTTTTTTATTATTTTGCATGAAAAATGTATACCGGTCTGTTTCCAAGATGATACGTATTTCCAAGCATAATTTGAACATCCAATTCTTCCAATTGTTGAGGCAAAAGTCCTTTTAAAGTACCCTAAAAATGATTAAGATTTCCAATTATATGTGTTTTGTTTTCAATTTTTTTGAAAAATAAAACAAATTACTTTAGTTCACAGACCTGTGTACCGATTGGCATAAAAACCGGTGTGTCCACTGTGTGGTGCACAAGTGTCAATTTTCCAACTCGTGCTTTTGTTGTTTTACACTCAGCTATAATTTCGTAGGTAAAGAGTGGTTTTTTCTCTTCCATTTTGAACACCTTAGAATAATTTGATCAATAATCACTTGAAAATCGTATTTCTTACTGTCAACATAAAGCAGCGTTTCGCAAAATTTAACTATCGATTAGTGACAACAAAACATTGTGAATCATTTTTAATATTGATTTAAAATATGCAACTATGTTTTTAACAACTATTCATATCTTTTGATTTAGTAGTGGTAGGTTGCTTGGTCCCAGAGAGAAATCTCTATAAAAACCTCTTGATTTACCTGTGCGTTAGCACGTGATAGAAACCTTGTGAAAAATGTATTCATGCACCTTAGCCGACAGCCGGCAATCCAAACAATTAAAAATTACAGGTTAAGGATGTTATATGGTGCTGCTGTAGTCAGTAAAAAGACTAAAGAATCAAAACTTTTTAAAATGGCTTATTTTTTGTTTTTAGCCTATGATAATTTTTTTGTAACCTTATGTTGACATTGTATTGACTAAATCAACAAAATATTGATAATTATCAAAAATCGGTTGTATTTAGTTTTCGCTTTGACTAGCTATTCTCTCTCCATCTTAAATCTGATTGGCTGACGCTCACAGCTGACAGCAATTTTTACCGGAACTAAAAGAATGAAAGCGCGCCCTCCGGGCGCGCAGATCCGAATAGTGGTGTATTAATAAAATTGAACAAAATCAAAACAATTGAAACACAAGAGTTTATGAGGAAAAATGTTGTAATCTTTTATTTATAATTAAAACAGTTGTTTTTCGTCAATACAGTTCTTTTTTTTTTCAGTCTCTTAAATACAACAATTACCACTATTATGACAGCGCGAGTTGCACAAAATTTCAGCTTTAAAACATTTGCAACGTTTCGTGCCGCATTGTGTTTTTGAAATTTGACAATTACATTTTTTATATCCTTGCCCCCCCACTTAATGACTGTTTAGCGGACCGCGTTGCTACACTTTTTAAGGGATAGTATCAGACAACTGAATAAACAAATTAAGAAACTAAAAAAAGAACTGTAATGACTGAAAACACCTGGTTTAATCCTATCCTACTAATATAATAATACTGAGAATATGTTTGTTTGTTTGTTTGTTTGTTTGTTTGTTTGTCTGAGCATCACGCCTGAACGAAGCGTTTGGAAATGATTTCAACGCATCAGGGTGATTCTTTAGACTCTCAGAATTAACGTAAGCTACATTAAAAATCAATTTTTCAACTTTTTTCCGAGAAAATTGCAAAAACATTTTTTTAGTTTTTTGAAATTTTTCAAATTTTGCGCGAACACGCTGCATAAGGCATTATAAATGAGGTTCGGAAAGGTCATTTTAACTTTCATATTTTGTAAAATTACCAGTCTTCCTTCCTCACTAATATAAAAACGTAACTATGTTTGTTTCTTTGTCACTTTGGTTGTTTATGTCCGCATCACGCTGTAACAAAGCGTTAGAAAAGATTTCCAACGCATCAGGAAGATTCTCTGAACTCTCACAATTAACAGAGGCTATAAAAAAAGTTGATTTCTTTATTTTGTTTGAGTGAAAATCGGCAAAACATACATATTTTTAGTTTAGTGTTTAGTTTTAATGTAGCCTACGTTAATTCTGAGAGTCCAAAGAATCACCGTGATGCGTTGAAATCATTTCCAAACGCTTCGTCCAGGCGTGATGCTCAAACAAACAAACAAACAAGGATATTCTCAATAGTATTATATTAGTAGGATTAGTAGGATAGGATAGGATAGGATAGTATGATATGTAAAAATTTTCATAATTTCTTCATTCAGCAGAAAAAATTATTTAAGGGCATATATATAAGTGTAACTATGTTTGTTTGTTTGTTTGTTTGTCTAAACATCACTCCTAAACGACGCGTTACAAAAACTTTTGAACGTATCAGAGTGACTCTTTGGACTGGAGAATTAAAATAGGCTATATCAAAAATGATATGGCTATATTTACATGTAAAAATATATAGCTTTGCAAGATTTTCAGATTTTCATCGAGCTCTTAAGACATATGAATCAAACAAACGTGGTACAACCGGTCTTTCAATACCAGGGTGTCTAATGAAAGAAATTAAATTCTCTAGCTGGCTCACAGCTAACTGCAGGCTAAATCATGAAATGAGATGGCCGAGTACTAAAATGAATGTTATGATATAAAAAATTTGTTGGTCAAGTAAAAATTTGGGAAAAATGAGTAAATTACGCAGTTTCGTTCTGTCAATAATCAGAACACCGTGACGCGTATTAGCAGTTACAGATAACAAAAAAAGTAGAAATAGTTACCGAAATTTTTGGTTTAAAAAGTTAATTTCAGGTACTCGGCGAGCCACCGCGACAATGTCAAAAAACCTACGTTTTCGACTAGTGAATTCTAATTTTTGGATGTTACATGAATTGTTCTATTACTCAAAAATTCCTAATACTTTAGCAGACAAGTTTGAATATTTTATTCCAGTATTTGCTGCGTAAATATGGCTGTCTAGTTTCGAAGAAAGTAGATTCATGTTTTACTTTTGAAATTGGTAGAAAATTTTCGTTTTCTATTTTTTTTATTATCTATTCTAGTAGTTATCCAACAGTAAAATTGTTCCGCTAAGAATTATTGTCATTATTATAGAATTATTGTCAATTTTTGAAACATATAATGATATTTGCATTGAAATGACAATCAAACTGAAAAGTGTGGCCAACTACGCCAGAGACGTCCCTATTGTAAAATATTGCAATCGAATCGAAAATATTAATAACAAATTATTATTGAATTTTTCTTAGTTAAACGTCGTGATATATAAAATTAACGTGGTCAATTACCAAATTGCTATATTTGGAATTTGAATTTTTGGGAATATTTGTTAAATATATAAAGAAGTCGTAAAATATGAGCTCAAAATTCAGAGTCAGAATAGCTCATTGTAGGTACTTGGCGACATGTCGCGAAAACCAATTACATACAATACAATACAAATCAAAATAGGCTATCAAGTTACTTATTTTACTTGATAACGTTAATTTTTGAGTAAAAAAATGAAGTTTATCATTTTTTTAAAATTGTTTAATTTCTTTTTCTTTACAGTACGGTTATGTCATACTTAAAAAAATTAATTACTCTACTTATTATCCTCTAACGAATTTGTTCCATTTGTATCATTTCTTTTCTATTATTTTTGCATCAATAATTTTCACAAAATAGATGACATTTCATTCTTAATACATTGAATGTTTACAGTTTGAATACGTTGAATTTAAATTTTCTTCCATTAACCAAGAATATAATTAATAATTGCAAATAATGAGATAGAATGAAACTTTACAGAATGAAATTACTTTTCAAACTGTAATTCAAAAAATACTTAACGCGTTATTTTATGGAAATTAAAGTGACTAAAAATCGTGTCGATAAATGTTCTAAGAGAAAAAAATTTTTCCCGGAAAAAATTAATGTAATTGTTTGAGTTATATACATTGATTTTTCACTTTCAACGTGTGAAAAAATTTTTCTTAACGTTTTTTTCTAACCGATATATATGGAAACCGATATATATAGATATACACACTGTGTAATTTATTTTTCTTAAAATTAATATCTTTCATATGTTATTACATATACGAAAATTAAAAACAATTTACAAAAACTAGTAGTGGTGCTGATAAAAATTTAATTATTCATAAAAAAATTAGCGGATGTTAATGCAAAATTTGTAAATTGTTTAACAAAGAGCTGAATCAAATAATCATAATATTATTTGTTTTCATTCAATCATGAACAACAACAAATAACTTGTTACTCAAAAACAAATGTTGGTTAACAATTGTATTTGTTATGAACAAATGTTATATTTAACAAATACTTTTTCATAACACGTGCATCAAAAACGGCCAACTTCTCCCTGATTTGTCGGGAGAGAAACACTGTTTTATTCCCAAGACGCGGTTCATTCCCTGTTACCATGGTAACAACCATAATAACAGGGAATAAACCGCACCTTGGGAATAAAACAGTGTTTCCGTCCCGACAAATCGGAGAGGTTAGCCGTTTTTGATGAACTTCTAATGAAAAGATATATATGCCACATGGGAGATACAAGCGTTTAAACCTCGGGAGAAGTGACCAGCACTCGACTACACCCGCGGAATAAACGCTTGTTTCTCTCCCTTGTAGCGTAACATACTATTTTATGAATAAATATTTATTATTTAACAGTTGCACTTTCTATAAATAAATGTTAGTTAACAATAAAATGTTTATAAACAAATGTGAGTTAACAATCGAATGTTTATAAACAAATGTTTGTTCGCATTTTTATGAAGAAATGTTAGTTAACAAATGCAATTTCATGAACAAATGTTAGTAAACGAATGCAATTTTATGAACAAATGTAAATAAATGTTCATAAACAAATACAACTTTAAATAACAAAGTTAGTTAAATTTTTTGATAGCATTTTTCATGAACAAATGTTAGTTATCACACGCATTTTCAAAATCAAACGTTAGTTAACAAATGCAATTTCATAAACAAATGTTAACCAAATTCTTCATGATTTTATTGTTAACTAATACCTTTATCAACAAATGAACATTTATGAATAACAAACTTATGAAATAGTTTTCGTGGTTATGGAAGAGTATTTTCAATTCCGAGAAAACCATCAAAAAACGCGGGTGATATAAAACCCAAAAACAATAATTGTGAAGGGTTCGGCGATTGTTTCCCGAAACCAAAAAAACTGCTTATATAAAAAAATTGCGATTTGAGAGAAAAAATATATTTTAAACAGAATATTTTTTTAATAGCTCAGCCTAGATTAAATGAATATGAAAATCTTAGTTACGAATATTTGGTTATTAATTGTTTCATTTTCTAAACAACATGTCTAATGAGAAAACAAAAACAATCGTCGGCTCAATTTTCCTTCTGTAAGTTTTCTCAGTCAATATATATTTTCGTAAGTTTCATCAATCATTGTATATTTAAGCATTTATGATTAAATAATGTAATGACTCAAATATAATTATATTTTTGATATATTCTTATGTTCTAGTAGGACAGCTTTGCATATAAATCTGCTTGAATTCTGCTTTTTTCACTAATTTTGATTAGCTCAAAAATAGTTAAAAAATAGAATAAAATGTTTTACGAACTTAATTTTTTTTTAAACTTTTTCTCTTCTACAAGTATTTTTTTCTTGTGTTGCATTTTACACTCATAATATGAATAGTAGAGTTTAAAAACGAATAGACATCCATCCATTCCTAAAAAGTTCATCCCGACCTGAAGTTGTCGTCGAAGACATCAAATGCGTGCGCACTTCGATTCATCGATTTTGACCCGCGGTTTCGTTCAAATCCGTCATTCGTTAGTCATCATAACACCCTCAATATACCCTCATCCATTCCTAAAAAGTTCATCCCGACCTGAAGTTGTCGTCGAAGACATCAAATGCGTGCGCACTTCGATTCATCGATTTTGACCCGCGGTTTCGTTCAAATCCGTCATTCGTTAGTCATCATAACACCCTCAATATACCCTCATTAAATAAGTTTTTTTATAAGTTCAAGTTTTTTTAAACGTCACTGAATGAATGTATATGTCGTAGGCCGATTGTAATTTCAGGCCGATTATAATCTGCCTAGGCCGTTCATAATCGGCCGGCCGATTGTATTATCCGCGATATGGTCTGACCTTTTTTGTTTAATTTGCCTGGAATTTTCAGGCAAATTGAAAGAACGAAGCGTCGCTTACTTAACGCCCTTTTCCTTTATCTCTAATTCTGTTTTTATAAAAACGAAATTAGAGACGATTCAAAACCAGAATAATTAAAACGAAGAAGTTTATGAGGCAAAATGTTGCAATATTTTATGTATAACTAGCTGAGCACCCTCGCTTCGCTCGGGTCTCAACACGCTGCACTACATTAATAAATAATAGTTTGTTCTTATAATATAATTTATAGTTTTATGTTTGATTGAATTAATGTCATTGTGTGAATTAACATGATGAACCATTTTAAATTTTCACCCAAATAATTTTCTATTTTTATTATGATTTAGCCTGCAATTAGCTGTGAGCCAGCTAGAGAATTTAATTTCTTTCATTAGACACCCTGGTATTGAAAGACCGGTTGTACCACGTTTGTTTGATTCATATGTCTTAAGAGCTCGATGAAAATCTGAAAATCTTGCAAAGCTATATATTTTTACATGTAAATATAGCCATATCATTTTTGATATAGCCTATTTTAATTCTCCAGTCCAAAGAGTCACTCTGATACGTTCAAAAGTTTTTGTAACGCGTCGTTTAGGAGTGATGTTTAGACAAACAAACAAACAAACAAACATAGTTACACTTATATATATGCCCTTAAATAATTTTTTCTGCTGAATGAAGAAATTATGAAAATTTTTACATATCATACTATCCTATCCTATCCTATCCTACTAATCCTACTAATATAATACTATTGAGAATATCCTTGTTTGTTTGTTTGTTTGAGCATCACGCCTGGACGAAGCGTTTGGAAATGATTTCAACGCATCACGGTGATTCTTTGGACTCTCAGAATTAACGTAGGCTACATTAAAACTAAACACTAAACTAAAAATATGTATGTTTTGCCGATTTTCACTCAAACAAAATAAAGAAATCAACTTTTTTTATAGCCTCTGTTAATTGTGAGAGTTCAGAGAATCTTCCTGATGCGTTGGAAATCTTTTCTAACGCTTTGTTACAGCGTGATGCGGACATAAACAACCAAAGTGACAAAGAAACAAACATAGTTACGTTTTTATATTAGTGAGGAAGGAAGACTGGTAATTTTACAAAATATGAAAGTTAAAATGACCTTTCCGAACCTCATTTATAATGCCTTATGCAGCGTGTTCGCGCAAAATTTGAAAAATTTCAAAAAACTAAAAAAATGTTTTTGCAATTTTCTCGGAAAAAAGTTGAAAAATTGATTTTTAATGTAGCTTACGTTAATTCTGAGAGTCTAAAGAATCACCCTGATGCGTTGAAATCATTTCCAAACGCTTCGTTCAGGCGTGATGCTCAGACAAACAAACAAACAAACATATTCTCAGTATTATTATATTAGTAGGATAGGATAGGATATATATATATATATATATATATAATTTCAACATTAAATATTTCAGGTAACAGTCAGTGATTACTTTGGAAATTTAACCATAAATACTTTTGACTACTAGATTCTAAATTCAAAATTTAAAAACAATCTGACTATTTAACCGATACCGATGTCCCACCTTAATAAAATTTGAAGTTTATTATAACTAATTTTTAGCAAATTCGAAATTTTAATTAAAGAACATAAACCGTAATTTTTCATAGAACTTTTATTCATTTCGGACAAAGATAAATCCATATTATGCGACGGAATATAATTCATGTTAAGAAATATTTAGATCTTCAAAAATTTCGGATTGTAAAAGAAAGACCCTAGAATCCATAAAAATGTAGGTAAAAAATTACTTAACTAAAATTATCGCAGCTTACATTATACATATTCCACAGCCCAATTAAAATACATTTATTTTTATTGCAAAAAAGCAATTAAATATTATGAAAAGACTATAAATTGTTGTTATTTCTGGCAACATGTACGACTATGTCCTGGAGCTGTTCTGCTCCAAGACAGGTGCAAATGCATTGAGTTCACTTGAACTATTATACGTGCTGGAATCGCCTAAAACTAATGATCGCATCTGTTCAAGCACTCGGTGCAGTGAATGCGTTTGTTGACGCACCAGTCGGTCTGTCACCTCAGTCGAATCATCAATTGATCGTGCAACAGAAGATGACGATTCAGCTACACTTTCATCCGCGCCTAAAACAAATTCTGTGTATAAAATACTCTTCCACGAAAATACTTTTCCTGCTCTTTTTTGAGCTTCTATTTTTTGTGATTCATATATTGATTACTTTGTTCTTTTCTTATTTTAATTGAAATAAAATTTTATCTACATTTACATAGTTATTACCTGTATCAGGTATTTGGAAATTTGAGCTTTCCGCTCCTCTGATATCGTGTATTATAAACTCGTCCTCTTGATTACGTAATCGTAGTCCTGCTACACCTTTTTTCGGAACATTGTGGAGGTCTCGTTTAATTCTCCTTCGTCTAGACGGATCGTTGCGACGTAATTGCAACATGGATTCAAAATCTGCTATATAAAGAAACCCAGCGATCAACAGCTCGCATGTCCTGTTTCCTTGTTTAAACGCTGTTTCCAGTTCTAAACTCGTTCGTTGGTCATATTGCCACCAACCTTCAATAAATCAAGATACACTTGTTGATTGTTTACATACAAAAAATGTTAAAACGAAAAAAACGTGAATTTAAACGTTTTTAAAATTGAATAATGTTTGAGTAAATTTCCTCTATTTTATTGTTTGTATAAACACTTTTATTTCGCTGATTTTTTACATCTTAAATTTAAACAAGTTTTTAAGAACGGTAGCAAATCATAAACCGTTTAATAATTAATATATATATATATCTTGGAGATTCTCATGCTTAGTATAAAAAATGCTAGAATGGGAGTGTACGAAATGGAAGAGTTAGGTTCTTATTTAATCCCAGCGATTCCTTTACACTGGATATGCTCGAAGTCTCGTTTGATAACTCGCTTGCGAAACGGTTGTGTTTTTTTGAACTGCCATAAATTAACAAAATCGATAACGTAAAGCTCGCCGCAAATTAAAATCTCAAACTCTGATTCTCCTTTCTGAAACGCCGCTTCTAAATCCAAATTCGTTCTCAAATCATACTTCCACCAACCTACGAATTTTGAATAATATTGTACTTTTCGTAGACCGAGTTCATAAATTTTTGTTAATCATTTTGCACGAATGAATGAACAGAAGGGTGAAAACAATTTTAGTAGTAAAAGTAAACAAATTGACTACCATTTCGTCCCTCGTAGAACCAGTGATATTCTTCTTCAGATTTTTTACATTCTTCGGCATTAAGTAAACACGGCTTCTCGGTGAAATCAGCTGGAATTTCATGGCGACACAATGGACATCGTTTACTTTGATTCGCAACTCCTTTGATGCAGAGAAAACAAAATATGTGACTGCAAGGCAGCTGAGCAGGATGGATGCAGCATTGCAAACACACAGCACATTCAGGCACCGTTGCTGATTCTGTCAAATTAAACAAATAATGAGAAAAATAATAACTTTTCAACAATAACTTTTTTTGTATACGGGTTATTTTTAAAGTAAACAAAACCTTTACCCTTTTCTTTGTCAGATTCTTTGAGTACTTTTCCAGACATTCTTAACAAGTTTTATAACATCGAGGTCAATTTAGTTCAAGCACTAGAGGATCGCATGAATAACCTGGCGTTATTTTGTGACCGAGTTACAAATTTGTTGAAACAAAACTGGAAATATTAACGTTAGTGCTTAAAAACAAGTCTTAAATGAGCTGCAACCAGCTGCAACAAGCTCAACAACAAACAACTTAATGTTGTCAATATTGACAATTTGACTATTTGACACTAAACACTAATCGGTGAACAGATTTCCAAGTCGGATGTTGTGAAATTATTTGATTCATTTAATGACCGCCACTGGCGCTAGTTGACGTTTGTATTTTAATATAATTTATTTTTAACCCTTAAATTTGTTGTTATACATCAATTTTTACTTCCAATTTGGTTATTTAAAACTTATTAGAATAGATAACAACTAAATGCAATATTTTATGGAGTCCCTATACTAGGTCTAGGTACGTTTTTGTTGGCCTTTTTCTAACTGTCAGATTCTGACAGTGGTGCACAATGGTCGTGGCGCGAATTTTCAATGAACAGTTAAAACTGTTATAAAATTGTGTTTAAAACTTTGTTCTGATCAACAAACAAATACAAATTTTGTTGGAAACTTTTTCCGACCAATAAACAAATGCAAAAAACGATAACAAAAAGCACAACATTAATCAATCGATTTTGTTGAAAACTTTTTCCGACTAACAATGTAACAAATGCAAAAAACAATAACGACGAGCACAGAATTGTAATCGAGTTTGTTATTATTTTTGCTATTATAAAAAAGTTCTCAACAAAATCGAGTGCTTTTTGTTATTGTTTTTTGCATTTGTTTGCTAGTCGGAAAAAGTTTTTAATAAAATCGATTAATTTTGTGCTCTTCGTTATTGTTTTTCGCATTTGTTTGTTAGTCGGAAAAAGTTTTTAATAAAATCGATTAATGTTGTGCTCTTTGATATTGTTTTTTGCATTTGATAGTTAGTCGGAAAAAGTTTCGAACAAAATTGATTAATTTTGTGTTCTTTGTTATTGTTTTTGTATTTGTTTGTTAATCAGAACAAATTTTTTAACACAATTTTAGAACAGTTTTGACTGTGAGTACGTTTAAGTTGGCCTCAGAGGAAATTCTGACTGTCAGATTCTGACAGTGGTGCTCAATGGTCGTGGCGCGAATTTTGAATGAAAAGTTAAAACTGTTCTGAAATTGTGTTAAAAAATTTGTTCTGATTAACAAACAAATACAAAAACAATAACAAAGAACGCAAAATTAATCAATTTTGTTGGAAACTTTTTCCGACTAACAGACAAACGCAAAAAACAATAACAAAGAGCACAACATTAATCAATTTTATTAAAAACTTTTTCCGACTAACAAACAAACGCAAAAAACAATAACAAAGAGCACAAAATTAATCAATTTTGTTGGAACAAATTTTTTAACACAATTTTACAACAGTTTTAACTGTTCATTCAAAATTCGCGCCACGACCATTGAGCACCACTGTCAGAATCTGACAGTCAGAATTTTCTCTGAGAGGCCAACAAAAACGTACCCAGTCAGAATCCTATTAGAACCCAATGTACCCGTCAGGAAATGTTTTTTCAAACAGCAACTAGATGGCACTTACGGTTTTCGTGATTTCCTTGTGCACTGCGAATCTAAACCATTTACTTTTTCTAGAACTTATCAGTTGTATTGTTTTGTGAAGAGAAAAAAAAACAATGCGAGAAAAGCTTTGCATTTCCAAAGTATAATTTGTTAACTAATTTAGGTGGTTAGTATTTTAGTGAAGTGGATTTTGTTTCTTAAAAACCATGAAAATAACTGTTTCTATTATTTATAGATCCAATTGCAGTTCTCATACTTTTTTGTTTACATCAATATTAAAAAAATTAAGGGTGAGTTATTTTCTTATTTTCAACCACTAAACAAAATTAGAGGACAAATCTAACCATATCAAAAGACCCAAATATTTTAATTAACTCCATATATCGTAGAATAAGTTAAAGGATTGAACTTATGAAAATAACTTGAAATTTCATTTGTTTAAAGCAGATCCACAATGACTGGCACAAACACAAGCGAGAAATCAACAAGCAACCCTCTGGAACAATTTGTTCTTTTGGCAAAAACTGCAAAAGGCGCAGCTGCCCTGGAATTAATCAAACAGGCAATGGAAACACCAGGGGTCAACGTGTTTGGCGAGCTGCTTGATATGCCAAATATTAAAGAACTTGAAAACGGTCCACACGCAGAATATTGGAACACACTTAACCTCTTTGCTTACGGCACCTACAAGCAGTATTTGGCCGAGAAACAAAAGTTCCTCGAGCTCACACCAACTCAGAAAAAGAAGCTGCAGCACTTGACAATCGTCAGTCTAGCTACTGATTCTAGGTGCATCCCTTACTCCGTGTTGCTTGAAGAACTAGACATCAAGCACGTGAGGGATCTCGAAGATCTGATCATCGAGGCAATTTATGCCGATATAATTCAAGGCAAATTGGACCAGAAAAATTCTCAACTCGAAGTGGATTATGCCGGGTTAGGTCGTGATGTCAGATCTGGTGATGCTGGGCATGTTGCGGCAACATTGGAAGCTTGGGGACAGGCTTGTGATACAATTTTAAGTTGTATTGAACAGCAAGTTGAGCATGCCAATTTCACAAAGCAGAAAGCCACACTTCATAAGGATAAAATTCAACAAGAGGTACTACGGTGTTGAATATAAATTGAATGTGCATGATATAAATAGAATTTCAAATTGCTATTGATTTTTTTTTTTTTTTTTGATAATGTAAATTGTTTGATCGGTTGGAAAATTAATGTACAATGATATTTTACAGATTGCTAATGTTAAGAAAACTCTCAATGCTCAATCCGGAAGTGGAGGTATTCAAGAGGCTGATATGGCTGGAGGTAGCAGCAGCAGCGTCGGTGGAGGTGAATCTAGTCGCGAAGCATTGTCAGTTGCGTCCGATTCGAAAAAGAAACAGCCGAAGGGAAAAAGCATTCGAACCAGAGGTAAGACATAAACTGAAATCAAGTGTCTAAGAATCAGAATGACATAATGATTACCTCATCAAATCTTATGTACAATTTATAATAAATAAAAGTGAAAGTTTGATACAATAAAATGAAATGAAAAGAACTTGTAACGATTTTATTAAAAATTCAATTGTGATGTGAATGTCTATTTGTAAAAATGATTTTATATTTTTTTCTGACTTTCCTTTCTTGTTCTCATCACCATGAACTCTTTTTCAAGACTTTTTCTTTTGGGTTTGAATCTATCTACTGTTAATAGTTAGGTAACTTATCGAATCTCAATCGTAGCTACTTGTGTTGTATTTTTGAAATTATGCGACTGATCGAAATGTTTACAGGATTGTCCACCAATACTCTCGATGACATGATGAATTGACAATGAACGGAAAATATAACAGAGATTTGAGCTTGGGTTATCTACAAAAAATGTTATTTATAATCTGTATAATAGCTGTACTTTTTGTATTACCAATAAATAAAATTAACATTTCACATTTTAAGTTTACGAGTTTTGCTTACTTTTACATGGCCCCAAATTGAGCCGATTTTGCAAAAACCTGAAAGTCTTTTTGCTTTGAGATTGCACATAATTGTTCAATCGTATTACCATTTTAAATTTTTAATGTAAAATTTATGTAGAGTTATCGCTCAACTTACTTAATTATTTATTTTCATTTCTTGCTTTTGATTTCGACATGTAGTGTCAACAATCGTAAGTAACCTAAATAAGGATCAAGGATGAATCTATTTTAAGTTTACGAAAATATTGAATTTTGCAAAATAAAGCAAAAATAAAGGTATAAAATGATTGAGATTTCCTCAAATTTACGGGCTCAAAATAGTGTTGCTACACAACATCAAATACAAATGTAATTACAAGGTCTTTTCCTTCATTATGTTTGAATTCAATTCTTAAATAATTCCTCAATAAATACACATAATTGTCAATTCATGTATGTTTACATTTTATAATTCATCTAATAGGATTTTTATTTAATTAAATTTTTTGACTTATTCGAATAGTTATTCTCTAATTAAATTCTTCTATCAGCATAATTCGATACGAAGTTTAACCCTTCATAGTACTATTGAATACGTACTCTAATTCTAAAAATAGAAACATGAAAAACTTTTCGCCTCTCGAGGAGAAAAGTTGACAATTACAAATTGGTAGCCTTGTTTGATCAACTCAGAAAAAATGATTCAGTTGCTTCGAACAGACTCTTTGTAAAAACATCCTACTCATTTTTCAACCGTTTAATTATCCTTCTTTTCTGAAATTGAATCTTTTTCAATAATATGTATCTAGATTTTAAAGTCCATTACCTTTACAATTTTGTGATGATTTCTCTAACAAAAAGTGTAAGTGACTGATTCATTTTACACCGCATATCAAATGATTGTAATTAAATTAACGCAAAGTATAAACATGTCAGTTTCTAACAGTGTAGGTTTCAGATGCGAATTCTTGATTGTGACGTGAAAAGTGGTTTGCAGCTTGATTCCTGTTCTTGAAGCAATTTCTCGTGTGTCGATATTATCTTAGTGTTAAGCATTTGATGATTTATAACATTGCTAATGCGAACGTTAAAACACCTGGAGGGGACGGGTGCCTTGCTCAAACGTTTAGATTCTGTCATAAAACAGTGAGATACTGACGTTTATCCGATTAAGTGTTCAAATTTTACTACTCCAGTGATGCACTTCTTACACACTTGTTTTCTGCCCGACCTTCTATGATTTTCCTGAGAAAGGGATTCTTCAGTTCAACAAAATCAAGTAACTTATCAACCATTCCATGTTTCGAAAATTACGTTATATATATTTTTAATTTTCATTTCAATTGCATGTTGGAAGTATGTATCGCTGTAATATCAATAACCATTTTTGCAATCATGCCAACGATTTGAGTCGATCCAATTTTCTCGATAGAGTTTACCAACTGAATACAATTTTTCAGCATTCCTTCCATTTAATTGTGTTTTGTGATTGTAATTTCAAGGTGACTGACATGCGCCGATTTATTTGAATTCGATTCTGAAAAGCCTGAAAAGTTATTTGATGACACTGTGAAAAAATACAAAATTCGCTGAAATAAACAGAGCGAAAATTGTGATTTTACATATAAAACATTTTTGTGTAAAACCATAGTACAACCTATAATTATTAATATAATTGCAAATAAAATTATTATTGTTTGCAAAAATCAGGACAGAAGATAGTATTTTTTAAGCTGGGGTCTTCTATGTTTTTTGGATTGCTCCTGCTCATTCAAAGAATTTAACTTGAAAAACCAGTTTGAGTAGAATTTTATTTTGTTTCAGATTGCATGATCGATATCAAAAATCTAATCATCCCGCGACATAAGGAAGAGGTTTAAAAACAATTTTAATTAGGATGCGCATTATTAACATAATTTATGTAATATTAACAAAACCTATGAAATAAAAAAGTTACCTTAATTGTATGTGAGCCTTCTAACATATTTTACAATGACCATTATCAATGGTAAAACATTTTTTCTAGAAATCTCAATCATGCGCGTCCAAATAATTGAGATTCTGGAAATATACATAATAACGTAAATATCTATAGCGATTAGTGTATCGTTACAGGATATAGCTTTGCAGTTTTTTGTCGTTACAATACACAAGTCATATATATTATAAAAAAAGAATGAGCATTTCGTGGATTATGCTTTTAAATTAAATTACTTCGTAATCGTTCAAATAATTAAACAATCATCCTTTTCTAAATCAACTTATTGTCGGATTCCGGTATAGGTATTTGAGTTACTGAAGAAGATCCTATGATATCAGTTACGCTGCTTAATTGTGCAAAAAATGTTATCGCGTTCGAAGGTCAGTACATATGGAAAATCAATTATTTTTTAGCAAACACAAAATAAGTTAAGTTGAAGCTGATTTTTAACTTTTTTCATGGATGACAAATAACTTTCTCGTGTCACTAAACTTTTTATGCTGATATGACAATCTAAAACAATCCGAAACATGTATTAAAAAATTGAAATTAGACAGGATTGTTTGATGGATTTTGAATGGATAATACAAAAAATATACTTCGTTTTATTTAAGAGAACGTTTTATCGGACAGGTTAAAGATCTTTAAATATCATAAAATATAATAACAATTTGACAAGAGCCTGTTTGTTGCAGATGGCTGCTTTGATCAACTTTAATAAAGAATAACCACAAATTCCTTATATTGATAAGGGCTTAAACGTTTAGCTATTACATAGAAAAAAACCGAAAAATTCATTAAATTAATTAATTCAAAAATATTTAATATGATAATTATTTATCCATAATATTAATTCTATAGATTAAAAATAAAAGTCGTACGTGCCTATTCAAAATAATCCATTTTGTATTCGGAGCGGTTGATATTTTTTGTTATAAATATTAGAAAATGATGTTGAAACGTATGGAAAACTATTAGTAATCTGTGAAGTTTATTTCTCTGCGGTGAAGCTTTGTCTATTTGACGCGCGATCGTTGGATGATATGAGTATCCATGGATCTAATTAACCGATTGATTTCAATTACAATATTCTGGTTGGTTTATAAAAAGTATAATTAGATTTAGATTTCTGTAGCCTTGAATTCAACGGAACGATACACTGGCCTCGCATAAATGTACGCTCGCTTGAATCCTTTCACAAGTGTCAAATGCAGTATATTAATAGATATAATTATCGCATTAGATAATTTAATGAACTAAAATTAAATATGAAAAATTGTAATAATGGTATTTTTCTCCACAGGGCAATATAGTTATCATCAAGTTTCGTCTGTGAATAATTTCCAACTGCTGCATCAACTGGAGATCAAAATATGACTATGAAAAATGATTCAAACGTTAGTTCAACTGCCTTCATAAAAGTGAGAACTGATGAAACAGCGTTCAAGCCATCAGAACGATGGCGGATAACAAAAAACATATTGTTTATCGGATTCGCTTTTATGATTCACTTTACTGCCTTCATGGGAACTTCGAACCTTCAAAGTTCTATCAATGCCGACGGTTCTTTAGGAACGTGGACACTGGCCGCTATCTATGGCAGTTTGATATTTAGTAACATATTTTTGCCAGTGTTAGTTATTAGGTCAGTATTCAAATTTACATTTTATGCAATAAGTATTAATCTAAAATGGTGTAACAGGATTTGGTATTCTAGTTATTACCTCTCAATTTGTACCTAGTTTTATCCCGCTTTCGTTTGTATCGATAATTTTTTTTAATACATCATTCGCCAAGTAACTTTCTTATTAATTAATAACTATTGTTTGAACAATAATTGTTACACAAATAGCAGCTTTTATAGTAAATTTATCAACTTTTTTATTTACTTTACAAGTAATTTTTAATTCTGCTTTTAGTTTTTACTCTTATTCCGTTAATGTTGGTTAACAGTTTTATTTCTCTCTGTGTCTAAAAATGTAACAGAAAACTTTTAACTTAAATTAATTCATTAGTTTAAAAACATATCTTTTGAAATATTAATTTTAAGAGTGCGAAAATTCTTTCCTCTTATATCTCGCATAAAATTATTTTAATACACGTGTGCCAACAAATGCGTTTCTGCAAATTACAATAGCGGAATGTTTTTGTTACAGTTGGGTAGGTTGCAAATGGACCATCGCACTTTCATTCATTGCATACATTCCTTTCATCGGAGCTCAATTTTATCCTAACTTTTTTACCATGATTCCTGCCGGCCTGGCTGTCGGATTGGGCGGAGGTCCTCTGTGGTGTGCAAAATGCACATACCTTAGTGTGGTGTCCGAGGCGTATGCAACAATTTCCGATCTGCCCGCTGATGTCCTTGTTACGAGATTTTTCGGCCTTTTTTTCATGTTCTATCAAATGGCACAAGTTTGGGGCAACTTGATCTCTTCAGCAGGTTGTTTAAAAAAAATTAAAAACTATTTGTAAAAATGAGTATCTTTGCTTATTTAAAATAAATTTGTTATAGTATTATCTTATGGTATGGATGTCAAACTTCCTGAGGTGGTTTTGAATCTTAGCATTATAGCGGAAAATTGTGGAGCTAATTTTTTTAACGGGATTGCTGAACAGGAAGCTGTGTCTAACTTTGAGCAACCACCAGTTGAGAGGATTCACCTAATTTCTGGCATTTATTTAGGTTGCATGGTTTTAGCCAGCTTAATCGTCATTTTTGGAGTAGATTCACTATCAAGGTAGTTGTATAGTGTAATTCATTATAATTTTCAATTTTTGTTTAATTTTTTCATAGAATATGAGAACACGTATAGAATATCAAGACACATTGTTCGAAATGTGTTAATAGGATGATAACGAAATATAAAAAATAAATAACAAAAAATCAGATATATATCAGAATGAAAAATAAACGAACGGAAAAAACTTTAATGAAAAATGCTTGTAGGTACGATCGAGGTCGAACTGGATCAGCCTCTGGATTGTCTGGACTGAAGTTGTTAGCAGTGACGATGAAACTGTTAACGCAAAAAAGTCAGTTGCTAATCCTCCCCATTACGATATTTATTGGCATGGAACAGGCTTTCTTATTTGCCGACTACAATGCTGTGAGTAAGCTATAATAAAAAAAAAAATTTCATTTCCATTTTAGAATGTAGAATAGAAAATTTTAAAAGTATCATTGGGAATGTATTTGCAGGCTTTCGTTTCATGTGCTTGGGGAATAAGCAACATTGGATACGTTATGATATGCTTTGGTGTGACGAATGCAGTGGCTGCACTCACTACTGGAACAATCGCAAAAGTTACGGGTAGAAAACCAATAATCGCGTTTGCTTTTATATTGAATCTAGCGATACTGATATTTTTGACAATCTGGAAGCCTACACCCAACCAATCTACGGTGTTCTTCATAATTTCGGGATTGTGGGGCCTTTGTGATGCTGTTTGGCTTGTCCAAGTTAATGGTATGAAAAAATGGAACCATAAACATTAAAAAAATGATTTCAATTACATGAAATCTACATTTTTTATAATTAACCTTCCGTGACGCGCGTCGTGTACTGAATACACGGGCGACAGTTTTTGCTTTAAAACTATTGTGAATACAAGTTTCTTGCATAGAAACTTTTGTGTATTCCTCAATTCCACTGTTTAAAAAATCCGAATTTTCAACTCAAATATCACAACAAATTGCATTTTTTAAAGTGCGCGCACCGACTTTTTCGGCTGCGCGCTATGTAAATTTAACGTTCTTCAATGTTTTAAACAATCTTAAAGACTAAAAAACAACATTTTTTTAATAATAATAATTATCATTATTATGAATAATATTTTGCATATCATTCTTCTTATCATAATTACTCATATTCTGCATTTATTATTGTAGTAAGAATATATACAGTCAGTCCCCGAAATATTCTGCAGAAATATTAACTTTTCAGTGAATAACAATGAAAAATCAATCGGTGTACTCAATACACGGGCGTCACGGAAGGTTAAGTATAATAATGTATAATTTATAAAGTTGCAAATTTTACGATTCAAATTGTAAAGATTTAATAAGTGTTCATAAACTAACAACAATAATATGATTTTTTTCGCGAAACAAATAAAACTTTGATACAGCATTTTCTTAAGTCAAATAGCATAAAGTTAAACCCAATAGAAAGCGTAGGGAGTTGTCGATTTTTTTCAATAAAAATCAATTGGAAAACGATCAACTAAAATCAAATTAACATTAAAAATCATCACTTTTAATAGGTATAAAATATTTGAAATCATGTTTACTCTTTGTCGTTGTCGCCAGAGAGCGGCAATCTGAAACAGGAAAAGCCAATAGAAACCGGATGTTACTGTTTTTATTTTACTCTAAACTAAAGACGCAAAAGATACTGCGATCTTTTCCATTGGTTCACCCACACGAGAGAACTGTCATTTTTACAAGGATTCGTCACGACCGTTTAACTGCGGGTTTAAGTACGATATAGATTGTTAAATTTCACGATCTTAATTATAGAAATCCCAATTCGTAACGTAACTATTCATACAACGTGACGTTGAATTTCTAAGATTGTATCTTGTAAGGCGTACAAAATCATTTTCTCATCATTTTTTCTCAGCTTTTTAATGTTAGATGTTAGGCTATTTTCATTTTGATTTTGGCGTCTTAATTCTAGCTCTCTGTGGACTATTGTTCCCTGGGAAGGAAGAAGCTGCCTATTCGAATTTCCGATTATGGGAATCTACCGGATCTGTGATATCATATGCTACTAGTCCGTTCTTGCGAACTTATTACAAATTATACATACTTATGTCATTTTTATGTGTTGGAGTCTTAGGATATGTAATTATTGAGATCAATGGTGGCATCAAAAAGAAAGAGAGTACAGTAAAACCAGATTTTGAATTGGTTTCATCTTAACGAAAGGTACAAGTTTAGCACTATAAATTTCATAAAAATATATTTAACAAAATTACTAATCATTTGTATAAGAAACACGATGGTTCAAAACCAAACGTTACGACTAATTATAAAACAAGTTCATAACATATGTTATACAATATTTTCTTGCAAATAAATTTAATTTTTGAGATTTTATCTAAGTTTTTTTAAAATGATTTCTTGATAAATTTCTTGTTTATAGATATATTTGTATTAATGGTGAAATACCGCATCATAAATAACACTAGTGAATGACCGATTATACCAGTAAATGACCGGACATTTTTTCGTGTAAAGATGAAGATTCATTTTGAAATAGCGGTCATTGACTGGATCATAGTTAATTCTCGTGTACTATATATAGTAGTTGACCGCCTTAATATTTATAATAATACACAAAAATGCGTTGTTTGTAGTGCCATTGATTAGTTTAATTATTAAATAACTTGGTAGGAACAATAATCTGACCTTTAAATCTAACAATTAAATTGTTTTAATCAAATTCAAAAGTTATTTTCAGTTTACTCACTAGCCGCCATTGGCAAAATACCTGACACTTGCCTATAATTTTTAACATGACAATGATATGGCTTATAATTTATTAATGCAGATTTTTGATATAGTTGAGTCAGTTAATGAACAACTTTTTATAAAGCCAACTGTTTATTATTTGGCTGTTTACTTGCGACCGGTCATTCACTGGTACACGGTCCACTAGTACATTTACCCTAATATACATGAACATAGTTTAATCGATTACCGTCAATACAACTAGCGGCTCTGTAAACGTGTGCGTGTTGAGAGACGAGGTTATTTATTAATTTATTGTTTATTTCTTCATGATAAAGAATTTTATTTAAATACTGGTTTTGCAATTGCTTGTGTACAGTCAAGTAACCGGTTTTTCACTTCTAAAATAAAGTGACAGACGATTTTGCGCGATTCTAAAATCAACACACACACAACTATAGAAATTTACAGGAACGTTGAATTCGCATGTTATTGACGACTATCGGTTAATTGTTATTGGAGTAAGAGTAAGTTAAGATTCTGTAGGATTAAAATACATGTAGGTTAAATTTTTTATTTACTAAATTTTTGTTTACTTTGATCATTTTATACTTGATGATTCATAACAAAAATGAAATTGTAACAAAAACATTTACACCTAGGTAAATAAATGACACCCGCGATATGTATTAGTTTAAACAGTTTTTAGTGTGGTTTTGATTAGTGAAACGCGACTATTCTTTCGACTCTAGCTCGAAGTTATTAGTATTGTGTGTGAGATAAAATTTGAAATAAATATGTGTTTTTATAAACTTCATTCAGAAAATATATTTGTTAGTTATTTGTTAGTTTGTTATTCATTAAAATTATTTATAATAAAAATAAAGCAACCAAATTTTTGACTGTTACTATAAGATTTTGTACAACCTAACCAATAGAGATAAGAGCAATATATATGAAGTAAACAAGGGAACATTATGAATTTTAGGTCCTATTTAGGCAGTATTTAGCTCGTCTCAATTCCAGGAACTGCATCGAAACGTTTTGAAAATTAGATCCTATATACATAGCTACTCTTTCATGGAATATTTGGAAATTTGTGACTGTTTTAGAGTACTAGAAGGATGAAAGCGCGCCCTCCGGGCACGCAGATCCGAATAGTGGTGTATTAATAAAATTAAATTAAAACAATACGCTAATTGTTTGATTGAAGAATTATATAAGTATAGCAAATTGTTTTAAATCTCAAAATCTGTATAGGTGGATTGGTTGCTTCTACCTGAACATAATACAAATTCTTACGTTAACTATTAAGTTTTGAATATTTGTTTTCTTATTTCTTGTCGATTGCTTGTCGAATAAAAAAATAATATTCTTTTAAACGGAATATGAAATGATTTCAGGTTTAAATTTTTTTAAAAAATAAAAAGATTGAATAATCTATTAGAAATATTAATTGAATGAAATCAATTCACAATTTAATTTTCGGAAGATATTTTCGTTTTCTTTTGTTATTTCATTAATCCTATTAAATCATTTTTCCATATATTATAGTTGATGTGATAATGTTAATTCGATGTAAACAGCTCTTTATATATAATTTTTGAAAAATTTTCAAAGAGTTCCACGATCGACTCTAGATACTGCAACGTAAAATTGACCATGATTAAAAACTCCTCTTCGTAAGTCAATGCCTATTTGTTCAAATGTTTGAACTTGAGATTTATTCGTCAGAGCAAAAGCAAGTTTAACCGGAAACTGTCGTCGTTTGAAATTAAATGGATAGACATTTTCACATTGATTCGACATTCGACTAATAATTGTCAAGGTACCTGCTTTATCGCCAGTCAAGATTTTGCATTCGAAATGAATTATCAAAAAATTGAAAATTATATACATTCATTCAGTGACGTTTAAAAAAAACTTGGAATTGTAAAAAAACTTATCGAATGAGGGTATATTGAGGGTGTATTGAGGGTGTTATGATGATGACCAACGAATGACGGATTTGAACGAAACCGCACGTCATCAAAATCGATGAATCGAAGTGCACACGCATTTAATGTCTTCGACGACAACTTCAGGTCGGGATGAACTTTTTAGGAATGGAGTTATAAGTTATGTAGGAGCTAAATTCTTGTAATTCCATTGTTTATTGGATATACTTAGCGACTGTTAGGTTCTATCTATCCAAGCATTTCATTTTTAACGGCCTAAGTAGGACCTAAATTTCGACTCGGGCTGATGTAGTAAAATTGAAAGGTTGGCGAGAGACAAAAATGAAAATAAACATGGTTGTTGTAATTTGTACCACAATATATGATTTTATTTAGATTTTGTGGACACCTACTAGATTTTACACAAGTATTCGCTTATAATCTATATTTTCTGTTTTAAATACGTGGTTTAATGTTGCATTGTTTCTAAGATCCTAACATGTTTGCTAAACTACGACTCCGCATATTTTGTTGTTTTTCAATAGTATACTTATGTGCTTTAGTTTTGACTGCGCGTGCTTATATCAGTTACAAGATCAACCAATTATTAATATCGGTATATTTCTCTCTCTTATATAATAAGTGTTCATTTGTTTTTATTTGTATTATAAATCTGTATATGAATATTAAAATCTTTCTCTTTATCTATTGTAAACATAAGTGATAAAATTTATTGCTATTGCAATTTAACTCTATACATTTACAAAACTGTGTTATGCATCGTATATTATTAATACATCGATTGATCTTGAACTTTTAAATTGAGTAGTCTTGAAATTGCTGATTGTATTGCGAATACTATTTTAATACTTGCGTCTTGTTATTTACAATCCAAGTTTTACAGTCCAGTTGCTTTATAAAACATAGTAGGAACTTTGGTTTCGCTGGACAACATTTCAAGAGCAGTTTCCTCCCTGTAAATTTCAATGCCAGTTTCAGTTATATTGATTATATGTGTATGTAAAATAGAATGTTAACAATTCCAGCCCAACTTTATCGGACCTTTAGACATTCTGCAAATTCATTCATGTTATATCACTGTAAATAATATTAGTATGTGCACTGTCAACTTTGCTTTAAAACTTTTTACTCTGCTGATGTAAAATCAATTTACTTTTCGAAAACTGCTACCAAATATTCGTCCATGGATCTGTTTTCCTTAGTAATATGACACTCATGAATACAATCGTATGTTTTACTTTTAATGTAATGAACATGTTAAAGAGTTTTTATAATGGTCTATCAAATATTTAACCGACGAAGAAAATACACATTATTATTTTTTCAGATATTCATTTGTTTAGACAATTTCCTTTTTTTCATTTGATCACTTTTTTTCGCCACACGCGTTCGCGCATTATCGCTTGTTTTCTCTAACCATTTTCATCAAGCATAACAAAATTTAATAACCGGGATATATCTGTACAAAACCATCATTTTTCATTTCTTTTTATCAAAAATGGGTAACACGTATCATTAATCTATCGCAATATAAATTTTGAATTTCGAATTTCTCATCCTTAGTTTTCATATAATATACACAAATGTTTTCCCTTTTTTTAAGAATAAATTCCTTTTCCAGTTATTTTAAGTTTCACTTTTTTGGTCAAAGAAAAAGTTCTTAAAATATCCTTTTTTGTCCATAACGTTGCATTATTTTTTTCAATAGCTTTTAACGTGTAAATTTTTCGCACACATATTGCTATTTAATAGCGCATCAATCATGAAGATCGTGATTATTATCATCAATACTAGTTTTTTTTGTTTTCGTTAATAATTATATGTACAGATCGTTTTCGTTTTTTTGCCTTCCGTCTCTTTGAATAGTGGAATATCCTCAAATGTTTCATGCATACTAAATTACTCATGGAACGATTACATGAATTAGTATTTTATGTTTTGAGACAATAAACAATGTTTTTCCGAATAAATCAAACCATCAAAGTTTTAGCTTTAGTCTGATTTTGGACAAAGTTTTAAAAACGAAAAGATGAAGTGTAGAGCGAGTGGATGTTTAATACGATAACTACCAGATAATCATGACTTGTATACAGAATCGCGGTAGCTACAAGTTTGTAATAAATCTCCGATAGTGTTCTACAGTTATCTTAATTCGATTATGCTGATATCGAGATCACCTAGTCTTTAGCACATCGAACACAAGATTGCAGATAATGTTTTTGTATGTTTGAAAAATTTTGACAATACAGTTCTCGTTTACCATTTTGTATATCAAAAATGTATTGTGTAAATTGTACTCAACTGTCTTGGACAAGCTATACTCAACTTTTACATTCCGATCAAAATGTTGGGTTTTGTTAAAAGTTTAACCCTTTGACCCATGGTGGCATGTTTTTCATGCCACCTTACTAAAACTCGTTCTTTTTGTTGAAAATTGAAATATTTCGATGAAACTAGGTGATGAGTGGTTCATAAACCTTTTCGTGTTCGCTGAACCCGAATTTGAAGTCAGATTTGCAAATTTAAAAATGGCGGCCAAGTTGTCAGACCAAAATCCGAAATAATAATTTTTTTTCTATCGAAAAATGTATGCGTAAAAGGGTTAATGAATGAGGATGTTTTTATGCAATAATTGCTCTTTAGTTTGTACTTTTCGTCTTCTTATTTTTTTTTAACTTTTTCCGTCACATCGGTGTTTGCTAAGACGAAAAATGTGAACTATGAGCGATTAATTTGAATGTTATACTTCAGTAATATTGGATGTTAAATGTATGTTACATACGAAATGCTATACGTGTTTTTTCATGCAATTCATCTTTGTCATTCTCGCAGCACTGAGTCAAATATGAGTCTCATAAAAAACACATAAAAGGTGAAATTATTTGTTACGTTTTCTAGTTTCACATAAAATAATTGTTTAATTGCCATTAAAACTTGTAAGGGTTTAAAAAATGATTTGTAATGGAATATTGAATGATTTTTGTATAATAAAACGAGAAATATGAATTTTACTTCCATCTTGTTACTGCTGGAATGCAGTTCTTTTTGTTTGACTGCACACGATTGTATATATACATGTATATAAAATGCATTATACTTAAGATACGTAAGTTTGCATAGCCTAATTATCGTGGCACTCAATGATCATATCAATTGTCGCGTCTTGTAAGACGCGGCGTATGGTTATTTTCGCGATTAAGCAAACTGGAATACATTAGCTGCAAAACTGGCGACGCATTTTATAGAACTGTATATCGAAGACATATTGTTTTTGAATCTTTCGAAACGGTTTCACAAATGAAACAAAGTACATTTCACAAGGCAAATCAATAACTTAAATTTTACCTGCTGACAAAAAAAGGAATTTGATTAAACTTTTATTTCATGACTCATTTCGAAGTGATTGTTGATACACCTGGTTGATTATGCAAAAAAGTTTAAAATGTTGAAATTTCACGTTTAGAAATGAAATTGTACTTTCTGTTCAATCAAACTGTTTTATTGAAAATGTGAGCGAACGGTTTTTGTAACATCCAAATCGAATTGACCTCGACACATTCAATAATATTTTGTTAAAATTTAACAATTTTCAGAAGTTTGTCTTTTTTAACGTTAAATTATTATTATTGCTTTCATTGTAATTCAATACTTGGGTTTTTTTCATAAATGAAAATCTTTCATATCCGATAGGAAAAGTTTATGAATGGTGCCGAAAACGGCAGCATATATAAATTTTCACTTTGGATAACAGCGAACATTTCATTTGCAATTTACGTTTGAAAAGAATTTGCGAGCAGATGAAATATTCCCAAAATGTTTTCCCCTCTTTTTTAGTTGTTCACGATTGGCTAGGTTTGCGCGTTTCGGAATGAAATAAGCAATCGCGTGCCTCTCAAATCGCAGTTTTTATTTTCGGTCAGTATTTCGTAATTATTATATGATAATTATTCTAAATACATTACGCTATTGTTATTTGGGTTAATGTAAAATGTTACTGATAGCTCCATGCCGATTTAACGTAATCATTTCATTTTGTTTTATCGTATTCAGTAATCATTCAATCCGAAATTTAATTATACAATGTTTACAAAACAACGTAATCCTGACCAGACCAAAAAATAAAAAATTCAATTTTTAACCGCTACTAAAATTATAAATCGTCGACATGTAACTCTCATGATCACGATTGCCATGGGTAAACAAAATTTATTTACAATTAATACATGCACGTATACGTTTGCGATCACAATGCTCGTGGTACAAATCTCGAGTATTCTCTTTACCCTGTTTTCGTCTGGATTTTGGAAATCTCTCGATCTAGTACCACATTTCAGTCGTTGTGTTTACGTTAGAGTTTACTTTGATCGGATAGCATCATTTCTTTTATTTTTCTTCGCATTTTTTTCTACCTTGTGATTTTTGAAGATACTCTGACGTATGCACATTTACAATTTTTGTCTCATTTAATTTACTCTCATCGACACGCTATGTAAGCTCGTTCACCAAATCGCCAAAAGTTTTTTCGAAACATTCTACATACAAATCTTGAAGTTAAAACGAACGTAAATTTTTCTTGCGAGCCTCTTCAAAGTTCAGGAATTATTTTTAGCCGACGTCCTTCGACATCATCCTCACAGTGTTTTTCAGAGCCTGCCTCTTATTGCAGAACCAGATTCTTATAACTTCTCTATCATGTCCAAGTTGTTGCGCTAAAGCCGTTATTTCATTGCCTAAAATCACAGATTATTAGTTTGCTTCGTTTCTGGGATATTGTACACCTGCCACGTTATTAATAACTAATTTAATTAATTTAACTAGCCGTTTTGTAACAGAGTAACATTAAACTCGGACGTTTTGTATGATGTACAATTAGTTAGACTTATAAAATCAACGCCAGTATACATCTTGTTTGTATCATTATCATATATTATTACATAATTAAAACATATTTTAAACATATACTTTGATTATGCACAATTTTACGTAATTTATTTTCGCTTCATTTATTTCAACGAAAAAAAAAACAATATAAATTCAACCTGGTATAAAGTACATCATTAACGGATGAATAAATTATTTGAACAAAAGAATTGTATGAAGGAAAAAATGAAAAAATTAATGGTAAAAATAACAAAATTAAATCAAACTAAATTGCGAATGAATCCATTAGAAATCTAAGTTTATTTGTGATTTAATAAAACTCACCGTTGGGGTGAGTATTTTTCAGGAAATGAGCGTTGAGTAATTCGAGTGCTTGGGGTGTAAATGAAGTTCGTCGTTTTCTCTTTTTACTTGGTTCCACGCCTATAAAATCTGTAAGGTGGTCTGCTCCGCTTTTGTACCTGGAATCAGACGGGCTACTAACATTCAAACTCTATATAACACAGCATTCTATTATAATTTTAAACACATTAATAAAAACAGACCAATCCAGGAGAAACAGGGGAATTTCCTTCATTTTTCATTTAGAAACTTATTGACTTGCATTGTGTTTCTTGAAATATTATAAAATATTTAAAACAAAATGACGTTCTCCTGTATTGGTAATTTAACAAATCTAAAGATCACAGTGTCATTTGGTTCGGAAAAAGTTATTTTTTAGCTGAAAATTTCACAAAGAGTCAGTTTTATGGAATAAAATGTTGGTTTTGATTTTGTCCTCGGACACGAGCTTGATTATGAGATAACGAAATCGCGATATTTTCAATAGCTGAAGAATGACAAATGCGGATTTGCCAAGCATCACGGAGAATAAAAAAAAGCGAAACAAGAAGGGATAGAAAAGAGTACCGGTCGTCGTCGTTTGCCAGCTCAAATTTATGTTTTTAATTTAACTTCGAATGACCAACTGTCCGGCAAAATGGATGCTGGAATAACGAAATGGACGCTGCAGGCTACGGGGACGAAAAAAAACCGCGACAGAGAATTAGTAATGCGCGACAATTCTTTGACATACCGCAAATATAATATGCTAATCGAAATAAGAAGCTAAACGTCACAACAAAAATGGGATTACTTAGTTGTACATCGTTGTTTTATCATGCGCAAAACACTTACAATCAATATTTCAATGCTGTCACATTATTTATTAGCATTTTATACTTATATGCATATATATTGGTATGTGCGATTGATAAAAAATGTTCATAATTTTTACTGTTAATATCTAGAATGAACAAAATGAATGACAAAAAATCATGATGATTTATTGAATAATATGAATCAGCAATGATTTACACTTTAAGAAAATGTTAACATTGTATGTATGTCTTTGGTAGTTTGGTTTCATTGAGTGGCACCCAGATTTGCAAAGTTTTGATTTCAGTGTTTGAAATTAAGAATAACCTTGCATAAATAGTTTTATTCATGTCAAGACTTTTACATTCAATTTGAAAACTTCTTCGATTTAAAATTAAACAATCAAAATATAAAAAATATATACATATTATATATTTAAATATATACATATTATAGAATATATATTCATTCATTCAATATGTTTTTTTATAAGTTAAATTAAAGTTCAAATTTATTTGACTTAGGTGGTGGAGACAGAATCAGGGAAGAGTTAAGAGAGAAACGTGGCAGAATATTTTTTAGCGAAGGTGCAGAAAACGACACATTAAATATCGAATATCAACAATGAATAAGCGCGACGAAAAGAGGGGGATTATTGGGATAAAGAGTGAGAAAGAAACAAGCGAAGAAGGTGTTTGTATAGGTGTGCGCACGGTGGTGCGTTGCAGACGATGGAGGCGGAGCAGGAGGCAAAGAGGGTACATCAGAAACCTGATTTTAATTAGTCCACAGTTTAATTACTCGGCAGATAAATCGTGCACGTGCACCGCATAAACCAGCCGCTTTCATTTTTCCGCCCTGCGCCGCTACCTCACCACGAATATGTACAAAGATGTTTTTCTGTAGGTGTGCGCGCCGACCGACCCACACAATCGCAAAAAGGTGCCGCTATAAGATGTAATGTATGTATATAGGCAAATTGAACTTGGGTTTAAGCCCAAGGAATGCGCGACGAGTCATTCGACGAGTGGTTTATTTTCGAATTCCTATATACGCGCCCACCAAACGCCCCACTTAACATTCAACCTCCATCTATCTTTTGTTTTTAATTCATCTTCTTTTATCAGCTATGCATCTTTTCAATTTTGATATCAACATCAAATCTACCCCTTCCCAATTTCATAGTCAAAATTACAATTTTACCCACCTGAAATGAGTTTGTACTTTTTTCATGTCTACTTTTTCATTGATAAACATTTCCAGTTTTAATTCGTGGTCGATGGACAAATATATGTATCCTCATAATCATATTTTTGTAGAGAAATTTCGGCGCTCTGATTGTGCGCGAGTTCATAAAATTGCGAAAGTGCGCTTATGGGATCAATTATCGTAAATGATTCTCGAAATTGAAAGATAACGCATTGATTAAACGTATATTAATCATGAAATTTAGATTCACATTAGCTGAAAACAATTGACAGCGTGTATCGAGCGCTGCAACAATTATCTCCGATTGATACTTTAAATATATGCTGCAAGTTTGGGAAAATGACACCTGTTGAATTGAACAACTTCCGGAATGTGAAAAGATTTTTATCCCGCGGCCCCGTGATTGTTTGCACGAACGAAGAAAGGTGATAAATAATAATCAACCTAAGAGAAGTCCAGCTTGCTAACATCCTGTTAAAATTTTTCTTTCTATTTTTTCCCCTATGTTTATACGCGACTCAAAGATGTTTTATCGGAATCCATTTTAAAGGGAGAAAAAGTTGATCATTGCAGAGATCAAGTTTTTTATTTTTAGATCCCTTTCATACTAGTTTTGTAATGAACTTCGAGAATGGATAAAAATTTTTGCTAAACGAGAATGAATTGGATTTGAAACTCACCTTGCTTCAGCTTCATTCATCCATTTTTCGAGGACAGGTTTTATTTTTAGAGCACTTTTTGGAGTGATGTCCAGTTTTTCGAATCTACATTCACATTAAATGAAATTACAATCTTTTCGGATAGGATTTATGATGTTTTTTTTTTTCAGAGGGCTATTTGAGGGCTACATCCCATAAGTTCACTTTCAGTGTTTCAACTAGTCCGAAAAGTGCACCGAACTAGATATAGATAAATTGGACAAAACCTCGCAATCAAAAGTAAACAAAAAATTTTCAAAAATTGTCAATTTTTTTTCATCTAATCTTAGATAGGATGTAAAGTTGAATGTGTGTAAATGTTTCACACATTTCACAACAATAATTGTGGTTGAAATAACTTTTTCCGAAACGTTTACAAAAATCAAAAAGTTAAGTGCGGAAGAAACGTTTAAAATATCACTTTATACTTCTTGTGCAGTGAAACAAAAAATCAAAAATTGATTTTTTAATTCAACTTTAAACCTGAATTTTTTGTTTGACGTAAAGTGCGCTTATGGGATTCCCGATCACAGGACATTGGTGATGGTACACGTATGATGTTGCCAACAGTGGAATAGAATTCTTTGAGTTAACTGAAATCGCGAGATGAGCTGCAGTAGAAGATAAAAGGGAAGGACAAGAAACAGCGAGCTGTAAGAGCATACGGAATAAGTGAAAATTGATTGTTGGCGACACCATGCCCACTTTTGCCAATGCCCTGGCTAGACGAAAGTTGTATTTTTGCTTTTTTTTCTTTCTTGAATTACGTGATATTATTTCATTTTTCTTCCACACTTTCTTTTTATTTATTTCAACTTTCTGTGATGATCTATTTGAACGAATATCAAAAATAGAAATATTGTTCATACGGCTATACCCAACAGTGAACCAAGATAAAAAATTCGTATCAAAGCATAAGTAGGTTCGCAAAAAAAAGAATCATTTTTGTCAGAAATTTCTACCAAGATAAAAAAAGGACATTTCGTGAAACTCTTTGGGTATAACTGTAAGACTTGGAGTTGATATGAAATTGTGAAGTGAAGAAAATCAAAATAAAATATGGGATAAAACGTACATTGCTTGCTGCTGAGAGGCAATCTTCGTGGCATACATCTGAGAAGCCAGGGCACTGGGAAACAATCACCAATGCTTTAATTAATCGACTTTATATGATTTTTAATTAAGCCGCGTGGCCCATCTTAATAGAAAAATTCCCCTCACTCAAAACAGCTCTTTCGCTCAATCATCGTCCATATAAAATTGGACCAAAAATGGGAATCCTTTAACATGAACCACGATAGCTAATGACATTTATGCATAATAAGTAATCGCATCGTTAGCCCTGAATCAATGTTTTGATTTGGAGAATGTATCAATTTTTTCCTCTAACTGTGATTCAATGAGCCCCTGAATTTGATGGAAATCTATCAACTATAAATATTATCTACAGAGAAATTGTTATGCCATTTCCAGTGACCTGGCAAACAATGACGCTTTCGTCTTTGCCTTGTGTAAATTTGTTCTATTGCTTTTGAGTCTACGAAAAGATGATGAGTTACACTGATCGTGATAGAAGATAAAAATTGCATTTACCTGCAAATGGCACTTTGACTATACGCCGGACCTTCCGTGACACTCAAAGCCTGTCCTACTTGAGTTTGTGTTAACCCTAACGACAACCGTCGTATCTTAAATGCTTTGGCGAATTCCTTAATTTCTTCTAAATTAATTCCGTCGACTATGTTATTTGTGGCTTCGTTGATAGTTGGTTGATCTAAGAACAGACAACATATTTTCATAGTACAATTTAAAATTAATCTCATAGAAAAAAATGTGAATAATTTTGGAATACTTCAATTGATTTTTTTATCAAAAATTAATGAACCATAATAACCTGGATTATGGTTCCAGTAAATCATAATGATATATACATTTTAACATTTTAGAATCTTCATTATAGATATCAGAATGAACAATTGAATAGGTTTTGATAATTACTGGGCGAATCATTGAGTAGGTCGTCCTCTTCTTCTTCTTTGGGACTACGTAAACTGGGTGAAACCTTGATGGATCCCCTTGGTCCATGGGTGGTAGTGATGGTGATCTCTCCGTTGTTCGCCGCTAGTCTGTTGAGAGCGGAAGCTGCAGAG
Organism: Telenomus remus; assembly: GCA_020615435.1. NCBI lineage: Eukaryota > Metazoa > Arthropoda > Insecta > Hymenoptera > Scelionidae > Telenomus > Telenomus remus. The sequence continues at coordinate 9,244,354 of CM036341.1, read as the reverse complement.
ACTGCAGATCCATTCATGGGCGATGACTGTTCCTGCCTTTCTCGATGATGCTTATCCGTTGTCTATTTGGAAACAAAAGTGCATTGCTGATACAGTCAACTGGCACATCGGATAATGACTGGCTGGTCTCTCTAGAGAAAGAGAAAAGTTAAACACTTACAGGATAGTGAGCGACGTGCGAACTGTGCCGATGACTGTGATGTTGAGGTGATGTTGTTAACAAAGGTTGCTGAGAAGCTTGTGCTGCTTGGACGGCCTGAGCTGCTTGCAAAAGTTGTGGTTGCATGGCATTTAATAGTTGTTGACTCGCCGAGTTGCTGCTCAGCAGGTGCGGTAGTGTTGCTGGGTTCAAGCCCAAACCCGAGGTCAAACTTGGACTGGTCGGAACTAACGGAACAAACAAAATCGTGTGTGAGAGGGCAAAAAAGTTGTCCAGTCCCGAGTTGACGGGAGGCTGTTGGTATAAATTTTACCATTACTTGTAGGCGTGTTCAACATTCCTTGTGGCTGCACGATGGACTGAAGATTCGCCAAAGTCGTGGAGACGACCTGGCCGTTGCTGAGAGCGAGGTTAACCATCTGGTTGTTTGTCACGTGGCTAACGGGGATGGTGAGGATGGTCTGGGTGGCGATGCCTGCGAAACAAAAGATGTGCCGTGTGACAATCGATTTTCAAGCTCGAGAAGCGGCGCAGCCGATCGGGTTACGTTGATGTAATCCGAAAATTGATGGTAAACTTATCATCACTCAAAGATGGATTATTATACAATCCACAGGGCAACTAACTGCTCAAGTATGCGTAGTTGGCAAACTATAATCATCATCTACACTCGTCGTGTTAAGACACTAGCCATAGTCTCTGCCAATGAGAAGCGCGCCTAATCATACTTAGAATAGTTTCGAGATTACCGCTAGCTTCACAAATCTGATTACTCAGTACACGTGCTTAATATGATTACTAATTATGAGAGCCTATATAGCTATAGCGCTATTTGTACCTTCTGTGTATTGCATTAATTATGAAAAGTTTCCGACAGTGGTTTATGCAAACAATTAGCTGTTATTATCTTCGGGACGCCGACGATCGAGACCGGGCCAATTGTCGATAAGTTATAAATTTACGGCCCCCCTTACTAATTGAATCCAAGACGTAAAAAACGACCTGGTCGAATATTTGCTATACGAGAGAGAGAGAGAGAGAGAGAGAGAGAGAGAGAGCAGGCAGTATGCAATTATAACGTCTCTAAGCTAATAATTGTGTCATGGCGAGAGCGTTTCTTGTATCTTGCAAGCTCGTAACTTCAATCCACTTAAGAGAAATCGTAGAATCTGTCAGCGATTGGTAGAATAGGAATTGGCAACTTGAGGGAAACGAAGTTAGCGCGCGCAAGTACGACAATCAATATAATAGCGCCAAAACCCGCGGTCCTGCTATACGATGTCCGGCGTGAGTGCTGAGGCAAGTCGGATGAGTGGTGTTGGTCGTCGGCGGAGGCGAAGGCGTAATGCGGGGGGGGGGGGGGGGTCGGACATCGTGCTGGCAAAGGATGGCTTGAGTCTGTGTGTAGCTTTGCAAACGACGATGGCGCTAGTGAGACGTTAATTATACATTGAAATTAGTTGCAGAGTTTGCCCTGTGCTCGCTGAGGTAGTCCAGGGCCACTAAGTATGGACGACGTCCTAGTCCCGTCCCAGTCGGTTCGAGCTCGCCAGAGATAGCCGATATTATAACAGCGCAAACTCGATTGTGTAATATTATGTAGTCGCCCAAGTGTGATTAGCGCTTCAGAGCCAGCTTCGTACAGAAACTCAAGCTTATACTCAGCTATTGCATCATAAACTCATTGTTCTTTGTCGTACAAAATATACAGACCTATAACTATTCACTCTTTTTAGTCCAATTCGTTTACTTTTTTTTTTCATTTCATCGACATGCAAGTATGTGTGTGATCGATTAAAGAAGTAAACGCCAGCTCTACCTTGTGACGTTGGAATGAGTAATTGAGCTCCTTGAATTCCTTGAACGAGTTGACCAGATGTTAAAATGAATTGAGGCATCGCTACAGGTTGTGTCTGCGAGAGAAGTTGGGGTAACGTTGCCATCGGAGTAGAACTCGGCGGTAAGAGATGGGGTGCTACCGCTGTCGTACTCGATGCAGTTGGTATTGTTCCAGCTGATGAATACAATTCTATTATGATCATTTTTCTTTCATTTGATATTTGACAAAACGTTTGATCAAAATCAAAAACAGAAAGGTTCTTTTCTTACTCGATGAACTGACGGTTAGATTCAAGGGCGTGTTGATGAGCTGATTATTTGTCAGCCCCGTCGTCATGCTCTGCAGACCGGCAGCTAAGGAAGCTACTTGTGGAAGATTTTGTAAGTTTGCCAGATTTTGAAGACTTTGTAAAGTCACCATGCCTGCCACTGTGAGCAAAAAAGTTAGTTTACAAATTTGAGCGTGGAGAAAAACAGAGGCAGGAGAAGTGAAAGAAAAGACATACTGGTGCCGTTTAAGTGAGCTTGCACGTCGATTGCAGCGCGTTTCGCGTGATCTATGTTTTCCGGCGACGGACTCCGTCTTCTTTTTCGCGAAATCATCCCCTCCATCATCATTTGGTGCTCGTGCATCGCACCGGATGCCGGTTCGGGACTGCCGGAACTACTTCTATCACTTTCCTGTGAACAAAAAGAAATAATCCTTATTTCAATTCTCCATTTGTGCTATTACTACAATACAATATTAACCCGTGAGGAGCACACTTCAATTTTGTCAGCTATAGTTGGCACCAAAATCGCACTAATATGTATTAGTGCGATTTTGGCTTTGACAACTTCAAACGCGTGTAACTTTGTAGCTTGTAAAATAAATTTAATGTAGAATTTGAATGTATAAATAATTTTCGTTTCAATATTTTATTATAATTATTGAAAATGTTAAATGTTTGAAAACAAATTTTTCGAAAAAACACTTTTTTTTACTTAAGTGTCATTTGTTTAAGAAATGATATTTTGCAATTTCAACAACTGGAATGAAAAGTTGAAACCTTATATTTTCGAACAATCAAAGTCGTTCTTTAAATCTTAAAAATGTAAATTTGTAGTGGCGTCTCGTTGTGCAAGCGATTTCATAGTTCAAGCTATGATTGATATTTTAATCGCATAATTTTTTATTTTAACATTGAAAAAAGTTGATAACTTTGATGTACTGTTATTCGTCAGAGGTTTAGACGCAATTTCGACAAACGCAATTTGGACCAACTCGAAAAAACAATAATTTTGAAACTTAGTCGGCACCAGTTTTACACATATAATAGGTACACTATATAGTGCTTATTCGCACCTCCAGCACCTTTGCAACCTTCTAGCAAAAATAGTTTACATGATATGAACGAGATGTCTCTCAGCATCCATCGAGAACATTTCAAAGAACATTATCATGGAGGGGATATTGGTCCTATCGGCTTTTTATAACATTATATGCGCACTTAGTGATGAATTTTTTCTTTACATTTTGTTTTGTTTGTTTTTTAAGCAGTAAGACAATCGATGAATTTGATTGCAAATTCGTTTTTAATTTTTTTTCATAGGGCAAAATGAAATTTGGCAACGCAGAAAATCTGTTCGAATGGGAGGATATTTACATAATGTATCATTGTAAGAAGATTGAGCCAGTGAATTTGACTGATCCCGTTTATAATTTTGCATTAATAATTCACAAAGCCATAAAGCTTTTGCATAATCCAACAGATTTTCTGATTTTGTTTGAGCTACTTCAATTGCATCTTTTTTTCCAAACTAACTAGAAATTATTGTCAAACTTCCATCAACAATTGATGCTGTAACGAACATTAATTATGTGCCTGCAAATCAAAACTGGCGATCGAAAAAATTAATTGAGACTTATACTTAAATTGTGTTTTCTTTCTTCGAGTGACTTGTATGTGTTTCAAAATCTGGTATACAGTTGGCGATTGTTAGCCATAGGATTATAACACTTAACTTTAACGAAACGTAAAATGTGATAACAGTTCTGAATCAAAAGCTTCGATATATATTCATAGTAACGAGTGTGAACAAAAAAATTGTCGGATTGCTGGAGGCACGACAATAAACATTACTTATTGAAAACGATTTTGCCACAGCGAGCGTACGCACGATGGCAGAGAAAAAATCGCCTATTTACATTTAAGTCATTTAATCGTTTGAATTATGACTTATTCCTCTTGCGCAAGTTTTTTTCAACCCCCAGTCCATGCATCCACATATTGATTAGTATTAATGACTTAGCTACACTCATTTCGTCCGAATAAAGGTAATTGGATTTCGCTTCGGATCTATACATTGCTTTCCCAATACGACGCGAGACCGTAGGCGCGTGTAAAAATACATTAATATCTGTTTGGCTTTAATGAATGAAAGCAGCGCACGCGTTTCGGCTGTTAAACTAATGGCTATACTTTCAGATTGCTAATAGCTTCATATTTTTTTTCGCGCATATTTTTCTGTGGCGATGTGTTAGGTTTTAATGCCAGTTTCCAATTATCAATAGTTTACAACTTTTTATTCGCGAGTTGCCTTTTCCCTCTTTCGCATCAATGACTCGCAAAGGATTTTCTCCGTAAATACTCACGACCCTTTTTGTCACTGGTCAAAATTTTTCGGCTACAATATTGTAAGGGCCACAAACAAAATTTGTAGACGGCCAATTTTTTCCATAGCAAAATAAAAAGAAATGTCGTTGCAATATTCACGTATTAACTTGTAGTGCCATGCTTAATCCATCGCAATAAACTGGTGCGACTTTTTTCATTCGCACTCGATGTTCAAATGTTTGACGCTAAATTTTAATATCGAAGTTGCGTTTTATGTAGAATTTACTTTTGATTTTTTTGCAAATTATCAACTCGAAAAATTGCAAAAATTGTTTTTTTTTTAATTTGCGCAATATCGTAGAAAAATAATTATTGTAGCAAGCAACAATCGAAAACTTGCTAATAGTTTAAAGTTTTAAAAAAATGTTGACATGAAATTGTTTAGCAAGTTTCATTTGTTGATTTATTAATAAAAATTGTGTAAAAAATAGTAAGGATGTTTATTGAAGGTTGACGAAGCGGCAGAGGTTTTGGCTGATGTGTCTTTTTCGTAGACGTTATTGTTTTAATGGAAGTTATCGTGGCGCCGAGGAAACTATGAATTTCCACGAGACCGGAATCTCGGTGAGGTGAATACGCTAGTTCACGGGGGTCGCAATTATCATGTGGTCATTGCAAACTGGTGTTATCGGGAGTGGAAAGCTGACCCACCCTTAGCTCAAACCTCTTTGTCTGTAAGTGTAATTAGTCCTGGGTGGGGTTTCTAGCTCATGGTTCAGAGGGTTGAACAAGCGGGCTGGCTCATCCTGCGTCTCTCTTCTTCTTTCACTCCACTCTTCCCACTACCTTATTTATATGTAAATGAGCTTCATTTCGCGATATTAATGTTCCTACCAAGCCGGCAACGCGCGAAAGGGTGTGACGATACGTGCTAAAGGGTTCTCTCGTGTTCATATGCTTACCACTGAATCATGTGCTGCTGCTTCAACTTCGATACCAAACATGCTCGATTCTTTATAAATATCTTGATTATTCAATCGTTTCATTATTTATTACCCGGCCAATTTAATCTATTAAACAAAAGAATGCTTTTACATTTTATTTACATTTTTCGTTTTGCATACACGAAATTAAAATTCTTCAACAACAACTCAAAACTTAAAAATTTTTTATGTAATAATGATAATGAGTATTGATTGAAACGATAGTTGTTTCGGTAGTAATAGAGGAGATAGTGGGAGACAAACCTTATGAACCGTTGGCGCTAAATTAACAACCGACAAGCTACTTGAAACATTACCTAGCTTTCCTATGTGCGTATACAAAGCGACTTGGCTATCTGGCAGTTGCCTACTCAATATAAATTAGGGCCGATAGAAAGGGTAGATTGTACAACGTTGAGTATATAACTGTCTAAGATTTGTTACTCGGCTCTACAAAATTCGTCTTCAACTTTTCAATAGAAGTTTTATCCTTCGTAATTTTGCATACAATTATGTGGGAAAATGAGAAAATCATCGTAAGGAAAAATAAAGAAAAAGGGATACAAAGTAAAAAAAGTAGAGCTTAGAATTTGTGTGTAATGTATCCATTTGACGTGATTATTCATCTGTTTCGTAAGTGAAATTTTCTTAAATGAGCGTTGAGAATGAAGTAACAAAAGAATTATATGTATATTTTTATTTTAAGAAAAGCATATATATATATATAACGACAACTCGTTTCAACCCTCAGAAACTTAATTACGTTGCTCTGCTAAAATAATTCGAAATACGAGTAAACGTTTGTGTCGCGGGATTTGCATTTAATGGATATTAAAATGAATGACCATCGCTCATTACGAATGCGTGGTGCGCACCCGATAAAATCGCAGGTAATGAAGTCGCGGTGAAATCTTACTTGTAAATAGATTCTTCATTATATTTCGATATTGTTCCTCGAGAAAATGTAAAATTTTCGTACACTTCAGCACTTTTGAACGTTACAATTGGTAATAAATCATGGCGGAAGAATGCCAATAATGATTTATTGATTGTCGAATTATTTTTTACAAAAGTGAGGGATGGACAAAAAAAAGGGAGAAGTTGTTTTTTAAAAAGTTCGCAAAAATTGAGTGCAAGCGAGGGTGCTTGATTTTATTGTTGAGTATGAACACGGTGTTTGTAAGGTTCTTGTAAGAAAAACCACAATGCCAGGAACGGGTAAAAGGTTGGCGAGAGGGTTTGTAGCAAAGAGCGCAGAGAGGGGCGTATGAATATACATGATCTTACTGCCAGCCCTTACACCACAACGGCGTTCTGCTTACATTATATTGTATAACTAATTCTAGTAGAGGTTCTCGAAATTTTGTCGAATGTGATCGTGACTGAAGATAAGATAGTCGCGCGAACATCCGAATGCGTTTGAGCACCATCTTAGAACCGAGACATTATGCAAGCAGTCTACATATTATACATTCGGACCGGGATTCAATTAAGTTCGGTTAAACCATTTCCAGCGTTTCATCGGATTCGAATTACTCTTATTTATATACGCTTTTTATTTACAATGCAGCTCCGCCAAACTATACTATTATTATCGTTCATCTGAAATGCAATAAAACAAACTGTGAACTTGACAACCTTTAATCATTCTTAAAAAGAAATTTATCGAAGATTTTAATTTTTCGAAATTCTACTCGATTTCATTTTCTTGGTTTTTTACCCTCATCGACGAAAATATATACAAAAAATGTAGACAAAATATATATAAATGTTATACATAAATTATAAAAAATTTTTATATATAATGTTTAGAAAACTTATTTCCGCTTTTTATATATAATTTATATATAAGTCTCCAGAGAAAAAAAACATATATGTGGCATATATGCTGCATATATGTTAACATATATGTGTAAAACTGCAAATATGTCCCATATATGACAACATATATGGCACACATATATGTTGACATATATGGCAAAAACTTCGAAACGTGATCCTGCCCAACATCACGTTTTGTATACACGCGAATTGCCTCAGGGGATTTGTCTATGACTCACACACTCGAGCTCCTGAGTTCAAGTCCAAATTCACTCAGATTTTTCAGGTTGTATTTCTTAAAAAATAAGAAATGCAAGACGACTCGAAGAAGCCTAACTTGTTAAAAAAAAGTTTCTTTAATTACTAAATAAATAAATAAAAAATAAAATTGATATAGACATATATGTTATTTCTTTTACATATATTGTAGCATATATGTAACATATATGAGCAAATCCAAAATCAACATCCACTTAGCGGTTCAAAAAATTAAAAATTTTTGCACATTAGGCACACTCTTGGGATTTTTTTCTCACGATCTAGGTGTCAAAACAAGATAGAAAAATGGTGCGGCCCACCTTGAAACGAGTGGCGACATACTTTTAAAATTAAATTAAGTTATAGTGATTTTTGCCAAAAAAGCACCAAAAAAGCATGTAAAAAATAACTTCAAATTTGGTTTCTTTCAAATTTTACGTTTTTTATCAATTATGGGGTGTTGTACGTTCTACCAAAGTCATTCAAATACCGAAAACGAAATATCAAAATATTTCTGTGTCTCAATTTTAGTACTATGACTAAGAAATTTGAGTGAATTAAGTTAATCGCTCTTTTTCTTCCAATAAAATACGAACAGTTGGTACAAAAAGACGCACAACTTACAAAAAATATTTGTCTAATACTTTTTCAAACTTTATACAACCATATCAAACTCGACCTTCATCCCTCACTCCCTGTCCGGATTAAGGGTGGTTCCATAGAAAATTAAAAAATAAGAGTTTTTCGAACCCACATTTTTTATTACAGATTCGGATTCCTCATGAAAAAATAAGACGATTTTATTCTTATCATTTTTCGGTTTTTTAGAATAGATGTCGCTGTAATCGTAAGAAATAAATAATTAATAAAAATCGCTCTCTTGCAATTACAGCGCCATCTATCGTGCAAAACAAAAAAAATATAAGAATAAAATCTTTTTATTTTTTCATGAAGAATCCGAATCTGCAATAAAAAATTGGAGTTTCACGAACTCGATTTTTTTTCATGTTTTATTTTCTTCTTTTTTAATTAAAAAAGTATGTCGCCACCTGTTTCAAGGTGGGCCGCACCATTTTTTCATCTTGTTTTGACACCTAGAACCTGAGAAAAAAATTTCTTGAGTGTGCCTAATGTCCAATAATTTTTATTTTTTTTGAACCGCTAAGTGGTTGTTAAATTTGAATTTGCTCATATGTCACATATATGTCACATATATGTTCTTTTTGCCTGGGTCGTATACATTTTTGTCTATATTTCAAAAAACAAAAAAAAAATAATTAATAAACAATATATTCATAAATTAAAGGTCGCGGAAGCGACTCCAACGAGACAAAGTCCGATACCTGTTTAATTATTCTATTTATTTTATTATATTTTTTCCATCTAGAATGCCATAATTAGATGCGCTTTGAACTGGCTCTAACTGAAGGATCCGGTTGGGGTTTTGAACCCCAATCCCCTACAACATGAGTCCGATATCTTGACCACTGGACTACAACGATCATAGAAGTATTTGCAAATACACTCACAAACATAATATATTCTTGATATATATAAATTCTATATTTTGGTATATGTACTGGTATATGTATTCTCCAAATATATCATCTTATATAAACGAGAAAATATAAATTTTATATTCGTGTATATATAATTTTATATATTACCAAATAGAAATTCATTATATATAATAAATATAAAATTTTTTATATTTTCTAGTATATATAATTTCTTGATATAAAAAAATATATAAACATATATATTTTCGTACATAAAATTTTTATATAAAAAATTATATATATTTTCGTCGGTGAGGGTAAGTTTGTGGTTTCAAAATGTAGAATTTGTTGCAATCGATTGATATTTCCAGAAACGTAAAATGTTACGTAAGTTAAATGTGACTGTTGATGTTGAATGCAATTTTGTATTTCTTTATTTTCAATTTGTTTATAAAGAGCGAAATTCAAAATAATGCATATGAAAAATTCGAGGTACAATATTTTTTTTCTGTTACTCCATTCATTAAACTAACTGAATTATATATCTGCCTTATTTAAAACCGCCGCGTTTTACCCTGTGAAATTGTTAGTCGAAACGAACGACTTTTGTGCTGTAACTAAAAATCTGATTTTCAGTTTCTTTCATATTTCAATTGGTCGGCGAATAATTGAATGAAACGAAACCATCGTGAAAGCTAGAAGACAATCTTCTACTCCAAGAAAAGATAATGCGAATAAATTAATTAATCAAGACACAATTGGAGCTTTCTGGTAGTTCCTGCATAAATCATAATGTTTTAATTTCGCGGCAGCAAACAATATCACAGCAATTCATTATGTTGTGTAATCAAAACGAGATGCATTTTCATATAGTCGTGACTGAATTTTTTATTAACGACTAGCTGATCGGCCGTGCGAAGCACCTACGCCGCACTGTTTACTGCTGCATAAAGAAATTTTGTTAGAAGTAAGGTTACATGAAATGATAATTTCAGTAAATTTGCGCAAAGTGCGAGGGAAAACCTAGGTGATCGTGGTAAACGTGGTTTTAATTTTGATAATTTAATGGATTAGAAGGTGTTTGATGATGGATATAATGTTTGTAGTGACACCTGAATAATAAATTGCACAAAAAAATGTCGAACGTGAAAAAATCAAAATTAAATTTTTGCAATTTTTCAGGAAAGAAAGTTGAGAAATTAATTTGTTATATAACCTATAGTAATTCTGAGAGTTCGTAGAGTCACTCTGATGCGTTGAAAATTGTTTCTATCACTCCGGTGAAGCTCCATTTCAACGCAAACAAACAAACAAACAAACAAACAAACATAGTTATACTTTTATATATGAGTAGGAGTAGAGGATAGGATAGGATAGGATAGGATAGGATATATAGGATAGAATAGGATAGGAGAGGATAGGATAGGATTAATTATCCACGCGTTCTTGAGAGAAAAATCTATTAACTTACAACTTTTTGAACCTCTTTAAACTAAGTTTGCAATTTCAGTGTTTTTTGATAAATAATTGAGTCAGAGGTATGAAATATTAGTGTGTTCAACATTTTTCAATAATTTGATTGCGAACTTTATTCCTAAAATTTTTTAAATAACTTGTCACTAAAAAATGTTGATTCATGTTTATAGTTAAAGATTAGCTTGAAGAAAAAAAACAACGTGTTGGAAGGGTGTCATAGAAGTGAGCAATAAAGGTAGTGGCATAATGAGTCATTTCAATTGTTTAGATAGTGGCCGAGTTAACCTGGCATGAAGAACTTGAACTATGAACGGAAGATTTACCAAACAAAGCTATCATTCTATGGATACTGTCACAATCCCTTCTCAAGTGACAAGAGCCCAAGTGGTAGCAACTGTATGTCCCGTAAGAAGCTGTTAATCTTCAGTAATAAACTGTATTTTCATTATAATACAGCATGAATATGCAACGACGATGATGGCCTTAATATCCCGGCATGCATCTTCTTGTGCTTTACGAGCTGAGCCTGTTCTGTCGGAATTTGAGACACCCTTACTGGATTTTGTTGTGAGGTTGCTGACCTTTGATCAGGAAAATTTGTAATCACACACTTCGAATGATCCTTTTCCTATTAACTTTTTGTTGGTCATGGATTATAATAATGAAAAAAAAAGAGACGAAACCTAACGAAAAACGAGATCGGCTTGCGCATTTCGTAATATTTTAATAAGCCGTTAATTAAAGTACGGCATTGGTCGGTCACAGACGAACGGAACAATAATTAAAACACATTTGTATATATGTAACATGATGGGGTGAATTGCAACGCGCAAAACTGTTTTGTGCATTCGAAAAATTGTGAGGATATAATATATGACGCATTTTTCTGAAAGGGGAATCTGAAACATAGGGTAGATCAAGCTGAATGTGAAAAGGCTTGAATGCTAACGGCAGGATAAAAACAATGATTGGTATGGCGCAGAAATAATGTATTTAAGCGTTGACTTTTTTATCGCTCTATTTATCCTCCTTCTCTTTATTCTTCGCATTCTGCCTTTTTTCGTTGTTTTCAATGCTCTATATGAATTACACCGTAAAATCTCATTAAATACATACACGACGCATCCATTATATCTAATGCCAGAAACATTTTCGTAGATTTCTCGACGATAGATTGAGTCATTTATCACCGATTCGAAATGAAATGCAAAAATCTCGACATTGTTACTTGTTTTTGTTTCATAACCCCACCTTGACTTTAAGAAATCGATTCAATTGACATATCATTTTTTAAACAGTTTTTTTCGAGAAATTCATTCGAATTCGAGTTTGAATTCGAGAATTGAGTTGCATTCAACATATCGATTTGATACATCGATATAAAATTTATCGATTGAAATTATTTATAATTAGACATTGCTAGTCGAAAATTAGATTTTTTTTTTCGTAATTAAACCAAAAGTCAACGTGGCGAATGTCAAGTTACGCAAAAACATAATTGTTGGTCAACTTTTTATTCGGATTATTTGTTAGGAGTATATTTAACATTCATCATTTCTGTCACAAAAGTAGTCATTTTTTCGACAAATGGCACGCTTTGCTTTTACTGTTCATCGAGCGATATTCATGTGCATGGAAGGCCAAGGGAACAAAATTATCAAGCGACGTATACAAAAATTAAATGCACTGAAGCCGCGATTGCGAACTATTAGTCTGTTGATAATGATCAAAAAATTTGCTAAACAAAAGATTCCACGGATGGTGAGCCGCCTTTTTTCGTGGGTTAGCGAGGCAAGCTGCGGCGCTTTACGCCGCAAGCTTTGACTGTTCGGCCCTTTCCTCAATGCTGGTGTCCAAACCTACAGCTCTATTTTTAAAAAATTGACGCATTCTCCCGGAAACTTTCTACAAAGAGAGCACTAGTCGGTTGCATCGGGTTTATTAAAATACATTGCTTGCGACGGAGCTCGTGAGCAGCCGCATGTAACGATAGATATCGCTTCGCTCTCTCTTCACAGCTCTCTCATTCTCTCCCGCTCTGTAAACTGATATGAGTTTTCAATTTCTGATAACTGCAATTTATATTTTTCCATTTAATATTCAATCATCTTTTTTTAATCTACAAAAATTGTTTGACCACCAACCAAAAAGATTGTTAAACAATTAATCGACATTTGCTTGAAAGTATTGGACAAAAGAATCTAAAACATACGAAACTGAAGAGAACCTGTATCTACAAAAACGTCGATTGCAAACACAAAATTCGCTATTTAAAAATTAGCTTCTAGTTATGTTTTCTTTGTGACTGTAAGTTGGTTCTGTCAGAGAGCGTGATGGAAAAAAAGTCGCGCGGTTGAATACAAATTTGAACAATTAAAAATTAAGTGAAAATTTGGTGAAAGCATTTTCCTCCAGACTGGTAACGAAGAAAAATGTTTTCGCGTGAAAAAAAGCACAGTGATGAAATTTTGTTTGTTATTCAGATAATTGTGCTAAAATAGTGTTTTTTCATCGTTGGTTTATTGTCAGGCAACGTGACAATAAAGCTCGCAGTGACAAACACCACATTATTTAAATACCTTTGTCTTATAAAAAAGTGCGGGATAATATGTACATGGGGCTCACCTACACACACGCTCACATATATCATGAAAATTTAAACCACGAGCATTGTTTTAGACCTCGCATAATTACTATGAGTCACGTTTTAAAGTTAAATTTCACCTAAATAAAGCTTAATGTTGTTATATAGCGCCGTTGAGGTGCTACCTTCCCATTATGCCTTGCTGCGGTAGTAGTTTCAAATGTCATTACGTGTTTGTAATGTATACCTTGGCGATCGTTTCCACAATGTTAAAAGCAAGCAGTGTTTTACCAACTTCTCTGACTTTGTATCACCATAGCAGTAACTAATTTCAGCAATTCGCGTATATCGCTTTCATGAAAATTGCAAAGCTCATTTTGCCTTCAACATTTTCGTTCGTTTTCAACTGTTCCTCATCGGCACAATTTTTTCCCTCCCATCTATAAACAAACAATCCTAATTGAGACCTGTCCTTTGATTAAACGAGAAATAGCGAAAAAACAGCACGTTTTATATTTTAATGGCAAACTTGTCGCTCGCGCGATGAAAACATAAAAAATTGATGTCTCTTCAGCGCGGCTAATTATTAAATCCTGTTAAACATTATAATGACAGGAACGGGGGCTTCGACGAGAGAGGGCAGTTTCATTTACACCTGCTCTATTTTAATTTCACCGCGTATTGGATAAAAAAAATGACTGCGCGTCCCGCGCAGATAATGTAATTATTAATTTGGCTGTTCGATATATAACCGGCATCGATCAATTAGTCGGCATATGGAATGAAGAGTTTTATTTTTCAATTTATTCAACTGCGTCAATTTTTTGGCTGGCAGGCGACACCGAGGCCGAGGGGGTAAATCTTTTAACTCTGTAAAATCGCATTTTTGTCCAGTCACGAAACTAATGAAATGTTAATAATGAACCATGTTCTCGATCGGTGACTGACGAAACAAAAATGGACATCCAAAAAATTGTAAAAATGAAAACAATGGAAATAACAGTAATGAAGAACGGAGCAATAAAAAGATTGAAAATTGTTGGACAAATTGTAGTGGGCAATGTTGACTTTATGGGTTTTCGAATCTGTCGTTTATTTGCGTTCTTTTACATCGGGACAAACGTGGCTTATCGAACACAATCTGTCGTTATCGAGAAAACTGTCGTTGCCGATTCTACAGTTCTTGTATGCAAATCACGAATAATGGGATGACGCTTGGACGATTATACGAGACGCACACACAGCGTTTGTGTAACGCTAAAAACTCACCGGGATAGGACACACCAAAATTCGCTTGCAAATCGAACGCATTGTGTATCTGATTGTAGACGAAACTGCCTTAACCGTGCGCCGCATCGGCCCGGTCAAAATAGACGAATTTTTATGTTCACTATCGAATTGGCCGTATTGTTAAATTTTTTTAAACTCAGTTTCTACGACTCTTCACATACGTAGGTGTTGAATGACAGAGAGTAATGGCTGGAACTCTCGAAATTCTAAACGACGAAAAAATGCACGTAAGCTTTGACGCCGTAGAGAGGTATTGTTACCGGCGTAACAATAGGGTTGAAGCTTTAGGTTCGAAAAAAAGGAAAAAAATGAAATGTCAAATGAAATTTGCGGCGCAACTTTTACGCCGGTCATTATTAACCCCTTCGGTCCGATTCGCATTACGAAGGGGTCAAGTATAATTGCAATTTCAATAATAAGCGAGAGGATCGATTGGCGCCGCGAGGGGAAGACAATAAAGCTGCTGCGATCGGCGATCGAAAATTGTAAACAAATTCGGTAAGATCGCGCAGACTATCTAAAGGACGTCAGATAGCCACGGTCGTCTGCATTGGGCATTCCTAGAACAGTAATCTTATTAAATTTACATATTAATCAACGGATTTTAATTATCCTCAACCCCCTGACAGGAGGTGCGAGTGAAATGGGCGAGGCGGCATCGGCCAAGAGTTGTAAAGGAGTAAGCGAGGTCGAATGAAACAGAGGGAAATGCGCGGAGAGGAGCAAAGCATGAAGCAGAGAGTTTCACCCTTGTGCGCCAGTAGCGGAGACCGAGCCAGCTCTCGTAATTTACATTAATCCAATAATTGCATGGAGGTTTCCTAATTAGAAATTCAAATGAGGTGGTGGCAGGCAAGCAGGCTAGCAGGCAGGCTAACAGCCAGCCAAACTGCCTGCTTGGCAGGGCTACCAACTTTCTCGGCATTGGCACCTCTCAGTAAAGTCCATTCCAAACCGGACCCAACGGTTTTCATCCGCTAGTTCATCTTGCAAATTATTTATAAAACCCTGATGTATGATCGAACCATCGATTTTACTCGAATATGCATGCGCTTACTTTTAAACGGTTTGCCCTATTTACCCAAATTCAAAAGAATGATATCAAATTTACAAAATGTTTCGCGAAATTTTCACTAAATCATTTTTCTTCGGTTATTCTTTTTTTTTTTATTTTTTGAAAGATGAAGAAAAATTGTTTAATTTTTCTCCATGAACTGCTTATTGAACAGCCCATTTAAAAAACTACGTATTATATAACTAAGACGAACTTGGTGAATATAGTTTTCAAATATTTTAGTAGTTGTTCAAAGACTTCAATTTTTCTGAACGGTCATAAATTAATTGGGATTCAATTGCGATTGCGAAATTGACGTAGAATCGAAAGAAGAAAATATGGGGCCAAAGTTGGTGGTTCCTAATGGCATTGTACGCTGTATCAATATTGGCGTGCATAATTATGATAATGATGGCGCGCACTTCTAAACACGCAAAGCCACCAGTTTTGTGCGGAGTGCGAGTTGGTAGTTTCTGACATTGTGTTTAAATAGCCAGCGTACTAACTGCGCAGTATCGCAGAATGAGACGCGAAAGGAAGGATCTACGACAGCTACGATGGAAATCTACATAATATAACCAACTATTGTTCAAATAGACGACGCTCTGTGGATTCAATTACCATTGTGATACAATTAATGTTGGAAATTTCATCAAATCGAGTGCCAGACCCGAACTCTTACATATGCATAAGTAAATTAAGCGAATGTCACAATTTTAGAACTGAGCGGAAATCTTCTTGTAAAGTTGAAGCCGCACCTATTTTACATATTGCGCACTTAAGATCACTTTTTTTTCTTTTGCGAATCGATACGTTTTGTTCATTTTCATCACTCTCGCGGTTTGGTCGACTCTTTCGGCGGAGATGACTCGTGTCTTTCAATATCTGCCAGCCAGTCGCGCTGTAACATGATGTAATTGAGTAATTGGATTGATTTTGCACGAGGTGTGTGGCTGCGTATGATTTAATCGCGATTAAGAGCGGGAATAGCCACGACGTTAATCGCCGATATCAATATTCGATATTCACAGGCCCCATAGAGCCCGTCGAATTAACCGGCGTAGCGACGCCAAAGTGTTTACGGTGTCCGAATGCAATAATGAAAGTGATTGCGAATCGCTGCTTGTTCGCGTGCGCCCACTTATATATATATATATATATTCAGATTCCGCAATCAGCGATATCCATGCTACTGCCAAACTGATTCTTGCCCGTTAACTTAAGTTAAACTATAGGAACGCGCCTTCGCGCCCTACAAAAAAAAGATATGATGCATTGAATAAAAAATTTCCATATTCATACGAATTTTAATGTAATATTACATGTATGAACTGATAACTGTGAAATGTAATTAAATCAAGAAAATTGGTTAATGTTTATTTAATAAATAATACGATGTTAATCATTTGCGATATTAAACTTCGTAGAGAAAATAGTGATTAAATACTCAGCGATTTAATTGGATCGAAAAGAATTATTCGATTTTATTTTCTACATTGAAAATGTTTCATATTATTTTTTTGTAACATATATTTGTCAATGCATTAAAATATACTTTAATTTGAAAATAATGCAAAATTGTGATTAATTACGTTAGTGATGTAATTGGATCGGGAATTCATTTGGAATTTTGTTTTGTAAATTGAATTATTTAAACGTTAATTAGTGGTGATGTTTGTTGTGTAATTTGACAATCAGAGTTGGAATGGAGTCAAGTGTCGAGAATGTTTGAGCGAAAAAACTGGCGTTAGAAGACGCCTAGTTGAAGCACTGTTAATATTTTGCATCATTGAAAATTAGCATCCACAAGCAAATGTGATAGAAACTAACGAGCAGACTGTAGGGTGAGGTATTCGATAACGTATTGAAGTGTAATAATTATATCAGCCACTAATGGATACAGTTGATTGCTAATTACGAGACTTACCAAATGATCGATATAATGATGGTTGCATACAGCGTTATTGCTTGCATCGCATATGACAACAGATTACAACAATTCGGCAATTCCATTTCTTCATCTTGTTGCTCTCTCTCTCTCTCTCTCTCTCTCTCTCTCTCTCTCTCTCTCGTAAACATTTTGCTAATCTTGTTTGGCGATGTAGCTAATATAAGACACGTTAATATTTAATCGGCGTTGGATTAGCCGATACTCGTCGCAGTTGATTGTAATTTGTTGGCGAATTCGTTGTCTCGCCATTAACGCTGCGCACGAAATTCAATGAAATTTGCTTATATAATTAATTCGCTTCGAATATTTGACACTTTGTTCGACAGTTTCAAAGTGAAAACATTTATTATTAAATTACGAGTCTTGCCTTCACACTCACACAATGAGACTCGTGTGTTTCGACAAATACACTTGCGGCGTTTTATCCACGTTAAATTTGCCTTTAATATGCGCGTCCTTCCCAAAAGCTGACTTCACATAATCTTTTCTCCACACCTATGCAAGTCGAGCGCGCTGAAGCAATGAACGCAAAACGACAATCAAAGCAATCTCAAAGCTGATGGATTTTAGCATTTTGTTCAGCGCAAATCAAAGTGTTATGAGAAAGACCCGAATTTCTTGGGACAAACCCTTCCAAACTCTCGTGCTACATTTTTTTGCAATCCACTTGCAAGTGAGAAATTCCTTGGGCTAATAAGTCAAACATTTAAAATATGTGAAACATTTGAATGAACATGACAAAAAATAATATTTATGAAACATTTATTTTCACCACGAAGTTATTAGACACTTTCTCTCATATTCTGTCTTCGTTCTTCGAAGACGAACTTCATTTATAGAAACTTTTTAAGGAGAATTATATTTATCCAAGCTTTATTTTCACCAAGATCAATAGTTTACCGATTTCTTTACGAAAGCAAGCGGATTTACATTGAATGGGTTATTAGCATTGTAATAAGACAAGTTTCAAGCTTGACCAACAAATGATTTATTCATTTTAAGTAATTTATTGAACTGCTGCTTTTGATTTACATTTTTCTTGAGACATTTTTCTTTTTCATCAGACAACATCTAATTAAAGTATCTTCGAGCCAAGACAACAGAAATGAACCTCGATTGTATCTTGGACAAGACCAAACAATACATTACCAATTCCTCTCTTTCTCTCTACGTTCTTTTGCAATTCAAATCAATAATCAAATTAATAAATAAATTAATTGAAATATCTTTAAAAGACTTCAAAATTGTTCGAGTGCATTCGAGTTGTTTATAATTGTGTATGAAAATAGAAAAAAAAAGTAAAAAGCGAACGAAGAGAAGGCAGTTTATACAAAGTTTTGTATTTAAATGTCACAAGTAGCTGAGTTGAAGGTAATTACGAGAATCGTGGATCTGTGGCGCGAGCAAGCTATGTTGTTGAATACACCCCTCTTTATTTCATCGTTGATACAAAGTATAGTGCGATCTTGCTCGCTCCTGCTGACTTTATCGGGCATAATTACCTTTCGCTGTCCCTCTCGAATAATCATTGTAACACCTAAGCACCCTACCTAACCTAGCGAAACCTAGCCAGCGTTTCCACTTTATTCGCTTGTCGATCGATGGGTTTCCACGACAATTTCCGTGGTACGAAGTAACTAATCGTCGTTCCGGGATAACGTTCAATTCATGATATTTTACACTTTCATTTCTAATCATTAAACCCCATAGGAAAAAAACATCAATCTCTACCTCATTAAATAACTGATATCGTTTTGACTAAAATGTTTGCTTCATGAATTACTTGAAATTTGAAAAAATAGTATCTCAATGTTTTTCTGATGCTCTGCAGAAATTTTAGCAGTCGAATGTTCATCGCAGCCAAATAGGAAGAACGAAATTTGATGGAATGAAAATGGTAATTAGGATACGAGAAACAAAGAGGAAAATATTGGTGAAAAGATAACTCGCATCGGAGGCTCGAATTTACATTATCGGATGATTTGGCAAATATACGTTATGATTTGTCGATGTCGGCTTATCAATAATGGAATAAATGTTAAGAATATTTTGACGTGCGAGCGGTCGCGAGAGCGAATTTAGTTTAACTTAATAAATTTAAGCTCGTTGCACACCTTTGGACTCGGATCGATCTACAGTTTTTGGGCGATAGCACCGCGCGATCTACTGATTTCCATTCAACGTAGATACACACCACAGCAAAACGTGCGACGCATTAAATCATTGAAATTAATGCAGCCTCGTACTCTCTGTACAGTATCTTTCACTTTTCATTACGGGATCATTTGTCATGCGGCGCGGATCCCTTATCACTTGGCGATCATAAACAACCGAGCATAAATTCCAACTTTCGCGCATAACCTGACACAAAGCATCGACCGGCGCCGGCGATTTATTACTTCAATGCGACGAACATACGTTTACCTACTGATAAACTTCTATCTGTCTGCGCTCGATTTCGATAATCATCGCGCTGATTTGAAACAGTCACAGAGGACAATCCTTAGAATTTCCGAATCAATCAGCGCTCCCAAAAATGTCAAACTTTTTTTTTTATTTTTCAAATAGTATCAAAATCTTTGATTTAAGATTTTGAGCTTGAACCCAAAGATTGCTTTTGATTTTTGTAAGGATTGTTCGAAAAGAGTCGTTCTCATGTCTGCGTGGTTTTTTTTCCTATGTCATTCTACACGCGTTAACTGATCGAAGAAAACGAATTCAAAGCTTATGGACTTTGCTAATATCAATTAGCACATTAGCAGAATTAATCTCAAGGATTAATACCGCCAATTTATATTCGTCAATTTTGAATCAGCAGTTTCTAAAGCCAACAATAACTGGTAGCTACGCGATAATCCTTTTTGCTTGCTTCCATCTCGAGTATTTGAAAACAAGACCCGATTTCATCCTTATGTCTACTATCATCTTATACTCAAATTATACTTTTCAATCAAATGTTTAGTTGGAAAAAAGTTCACTCCGTATCTGTTGCAAATGTGTGATTCTTATATCAGAAAATCAGCTCGGAACAATTATTTTTATTTGCACCATTAAATCGGCTTTTTCCGAGACGGAAAACGTTCAGTATAATAATAATTGATTCACGTTTCTCAATGTTTGCACCACTTGAGTTTTAATGATACCTCGCTTTATGTTAAATGCGGCGCTTCAGAATTACGATTATCGCATTTTATTTTTATACCCCGTTCGTAGAAATATTAAAATGTATTAACTTTGTATTAAGACATTCAACAGGTATCTGATTAACTATGAATCCACATATACTTACTCGCGCAATACACCGCCGTTGATTATTTCGCATTGAAGCACTTAATGAATTACTGAATTACTACTTATTTAATTATTTCATTCATTAAACGGGCAGAAAACTTTTTAACTCCGTCGAGTAAAAATGTGCAATCAGCGAATCAGCTTCATTTCACTTCTTTATTTTTCCACACAGAAATTTTTTTCTGAAAGCCCTCAATTTTGCATAAATTTATTTACAATGAAAAGGTGTTATTGAATCGTAAAAAATAACAAGCCGCGAAAAAGTGAAACTTAGCTCGAGGAGAACGGTTTCGTATGATTTTTGTGATTAAAGTTTCTAGTCGGTTGATTTGATTGGATCCGCGAAAAACAATTAGTATTGTACAACTGAGTGGGACAAACGGGTAATTTGAGACAACGTTTCGGCGTTCGCAACGGTTGAGCGTTGCCGGCTCGAGTAATCAGGAAGGTAAGCTGGGGAATTAAATTTGTGCAGCTTTTCTGCTCGCGCTAGACGTTAGCGTGAATTTTCGCTTAGAGACTTTTTTTTGATCTCCCCTCGTCTTGTTGGAAGATACGAGAAAAGGAAGAGCGAAGAGAGTGAAAGTTAACCTACTGGCACTTTTCATTCATAGCTGGAACTTGGCAGAGTTTGCACTTTGAAAAGAAAACTCGAGAAAAAAAGACCGTAAAGCGTCAAGGCTTGATATCCAACTGGTTTCGCGCGCGTGCGTCTAATGCCCGCCGTCGCTTCCGAACACGTATTTAAATTCGATGAAACTTGGTTCCCTCAAGCTCATCAGAGATGGGTTACAAACATGAGGTGGCTCGATAGTAAGCGACAGAAATGGTTAACGGCTAAGAGAAGCGAGAAGCGCGCGGCAGATTGAAAAGCCAATTTTGTCAGTACAATCGACTCATCTCGTTGTAAGATGAAGTTGCTGAATGTGTCTCATTAACGATGCACGACAAACGCTCCAATGTCGTGCGCATGTACGCCAAAGAACATTTACATTTACTTCGGTATAGTTTCAAGTCGACGATTTTTCATTGTATTGGTTTTTTTCTTGTTCCTGGTCAATTATAAACTACAAACTAAATCACAACACTTGCTCATCGATACATTAACCGTTTAGTTGGTGCTTTGGACAGAAAAAATTAAAACAGTAAAAATCTACATGCGAACCACCTTCTTGTTCATACAAACTATCTGGTCTAACTTGGCCTGATACACTGTTGCACCTATTGTCAAAATGACTACATTAGTGGCCCTTTTTATATATTTGACGAAGCAGATATTTGGTGCGATTAAATCTTTCCGTGCCACCGTTTCTTCCAAAACATAATATACGACATGCATTGTAGTTGCCTACGCCGGCAACCTAACGAATCCAAATTTTTCACAAAAAATTTCCAAATAAATGAGTCTACTTATTCAATAAGTGAATTTTCATTTATTTTTAATATGTTAAAAAAATCACTTTTTCAAAAAGCGTATACTCACTTATTTTGAGTCGGCGACTGTGGGCTTTTTGAAAAAGTGAATGTTCACTTTTTCG
This sequence comes from Telenomus remus, assembly GCA_020615435.1. Classification (NCBI taxonomy): domain Eukaryota; kingdom Metazoa; phylum Arthropoda; class Insecta; order Hymenoptera; family Scelionidae; genus Telenomus; species Telenomus remus. The sequence continues at coordinate 9,222,013 of CM036341.1, read as the reverse complement.
AATTCTGAGAGCACTAAATAGCGCATGCAGATTTTAAAAATGCCCCTCAAAAAGTTTTGCTTTAATAATCATTTTAACCAGCACAAAAAAAAAGAATTCGAATAAATTCCATGCACGAAGTTTTTTTCACACCTCAGACCCGAAAGTGCCGACTTTCGGCTCCCTTGGGAGGATCGAAGTCCGGTTTTTGGGCTCCTGTGCCCAGGACCGAAAGTTAATTTTTTTTCTGTCCTCCGCGGAACGATCGACAGAAGAACGTTATATGGAAGCCTCTAAATAAAGGTGTTAAAACCGACTTCAAAATGATTTTCAAAAGTTTATATATAAGTGGTTCAAAGGGCTTATCTAGGTGAAATTCGAAAGTCATTTTTGTCATACATTGTTATAATTCAAGTCTTAAGCAAGTGAATGACATTGAATAAATATAGATTGACGAATAAATCATATGCTACGTATCGAAATATTTATTTTATTTTACTGTTATTCGCAATTGAGCAGTTTGAAATAGAACTTAAAATTTAGCAGGTTCGCAAACGTTAACCTTTGTTCTAACTCGACGTTGGAATGTTGTCACTAAGGTCATTAGGGTGGATGTGTAATAGCGAGTTAAAAGTTGATTGGTGGATAAATGATCAATTGAGAAAGATTTGACTGAAGCAGTGGATATGTGTTTTTGGCTTAAATTGCTGATCCTTTTTTCAGCGGCGGAACAAAAAGAAGTTGAAGGGGAAATATGTTAACACTGCGGCATGCTCGATATCGTAAATAACGCAAGAGAGATAAATGTATTATCGGTTTTCGATATCTATGTTTCGAAGAAGGTAGCTCGCTTGGGCCCATACGTATGATAAGCAGCGTTACTATTGGCATTTCGCCTTGGTCTTATGCATTTTATGAGGATGTTGGGACTCCTTCGCAGAGACAGTGATGGACAAACGACGCTTTATATGGCAACAGTGGAGACACGCGTCGCTTACATATTTATGTTATGACTCCGATTCCCTCGACTTTAATTGACGGAATTGCCATAAATTTGCGAATGTATATAGCGAAGCATGTTACGGTTGCGTCGTCCGCTCGCTGACGACTTGTACGCTTAAAATTATTCTAACTGTAGGTCAAGTATAAATTTTCATGTACGTACGTCTATTAGACGAGCGACTTGTGCGATTGACGATCCGCTGAATAATCGTGTGCGCCTCGGCGTCGTCATTAAATTTTTTTTCCACCGTCTCTGTATACATTTATTATGACAAGATCAAATTGTGACTTAGGCCTCGGTTCAGTTGCGAACAAGATTCTTGAATTGATGCGTTGTTTGCGGATGAGTCAGCGGGATTCTGTAGGACGTACGGCTGCGGGATACGTAATACCGGGTGCAAAGAAATATGGAAAATGGTCGCGGGCACGTAAACAGTGAGGTCCTAATGCTTTGAATGATACAGATGAGCGTAAGGCAGATAAACCAGAACCATTTATCTGCTTTTTGGAAGTTGTTCTTCACGAGAATGACCCAGTAGGAACGCAGGGAAGGCAGTACACCTTGGATGACCATCGGTAGCGAATGCAGTGGTCGGGCAACGCTGGTTTATTTCGGGGGATAATCCAAACAAATGTACTCTGTAGCTCGCGAGTAAATAACATGCAAATGCCGTAATGCTGGTTGACCGATGGCTTCACTCGTCTCCGATCTCGGCTCTACGTGCTCTCTGAAATCTACACGATGAACATCACGCTCTGCTTGTGCTGCTGCTCATCTTTGGCTATACGTCACAATCAAAGCCAAAATTAGAAAAAACAACTGTAGAACTTGTAGCAATAAAATCAATCAATTTAAAACGTGTCTCAGAAAGCGAGAAAAGAGACCATCAAAATTTTGCACAAATACCCAAAATTAGGGCACCTCAGAAGGAGCCAACTGGAAGGGACATGGCCACCAGACAGAGTGCTACACACCATATTAAGTTATCCTTAGCTTTTTGGCTCAAGCTTCTCGCGATTACGTTTTTTAAATTTGTTATTTGTAGCTTTTGCATTAAGTTGTAATTGACGATCACAAATTGGAGACACGACATTGCGTTAGGACGGAGCTGAATTTTAGAACTTGCTTATCTTTGCTATCACTATGGTATACTATTAACCCACACCCAGCTTTTTCCACCCACTACTCTACATCCCTTGCGAATCACCTCGAAGGCTCTACTTCAGCCGCGCACTGACCATCCACCCTCCCTTAGTTTTCAGCAAGATCGATTGTTATGCATAGCTTGTATTTTGCCCATCCACCTTCGCTATAAAGCCACTTCTATTACCAGCAAACCGGGTTTAATCTACAACTCTGAGACAATTTGCGGCGAATTGTCTCTTCAAAGAAAAGTCTTTTCCCCAAAAGATACCGTCACTTTTTCTTCGTTTTCTTCTTTTCAATTACCATCGCAATATTCAAACAACGATTATCGTTCGTGCCTCGGCGATATCGATTTTCGATAATTATTTGCATCAACTTAGCGTCATTAGTCAATGAATATGGAACACTAAGGAATATCTTAGCTTTTTTTCGCAACGGGCACACCACGCGCCTAACACAAACATTCAACGCAAATGCAGATTATCCTGCTCGATATTAACTTGAATTATTTGAGTCTTAATGATAGCTTAAACGCGTGTTCGTTGATCTTCGAGATTTGCCTCTGAATATTTCCTAATGCAATAAACTGCTCGAACCGCGTGCATTATTTTCATTTATTTGCATACCCAAGTTCCATCGTGTCGAAAAAAAGAGAAAAAAACCTCACGCACGAACGTTCAATTGAACTTGAAATCGCTAATTGACCAAAACAAACATCAATCGTGTCGGTTTGCCTTATTTTATCCGACTTCTGAGCGTTGATTTGATCTTGAATTCCACGTTTATAAAATAAATTCGTGAGCAGAGAAAAGAGAGAAAAAAAGGTATACTCAGATAAAGCGATAGAAAGCCGAGAAGGATCAGAACCGTGTCGACACGGAGGGTGAACGAGGGTGTTTTTCCACCACTAGTTGCTCGTAGCATCCACCAACCGTTGTCGGAATTAGTGAAAGAAAACTGACACTACATAAAAGATCTTCACTCGTTTTGATTTCCTTCGTTCTTTCCGAGTGTTCACATTTAACTGCTCTATTTATGATTCTAATTTAATCGTTTATCAATTGCACCGAGCTCTTTACCCGTTATAATCATAATACAATATTTGTATAAAAATATTTTCATTTTAATTATATTCATTTCAGCGGCTAAGCATTTTTACAAAAAAAATGAAATATCAATTTAAAAAAAAAACAAACAAAAGTCTGAAAACGTGGGGTGAAAATTGTAAATCAAGTTTTAAGTAAGGATTGCTCGTACGAATGGCGAGTATGCAGAGTACCTATATTGAATGGTCGTTTATTGATCTCTCAAGTCCGAACCTTGCCTCTGCATAGACAGGATCTAACCCTATCTTCCATGGCTTCTCTTCTGACTGGCCACAACCACCCTCCGAGACACTGGACATAACGATTACTACCTCGGTCTCTGTTCATCTTATTCAAATCTATTTCAAATAACAGGTTCCCAACTTATCCTATGCCTCTTCTTACATTTACAAGCTGCGATCAAGTCGCTCTAAGTCAACTTTTATTTTATCGCAGTTTGGTTATTTGTTTAATTGGCAGCGCGTCAAAATCGCATGATTCAAGCAAGGGAGGAAGCAAAATGTCTTCGTGACCCAGACGGAATCAAAGTTTTGCATTGAGAACCCTCGGTTTGGCAAAGGGTTGAGTTACTGATAACTTATTCGGAGCACCCTCCCAACACCCGGTCTACATCTTGACCGTACATCCTTCGAGTTACAGCGGTCATCCTTCTCCAGTCTGACGCTTCGCTTCGGCTCGAAGTGGCGGCGTAAAATATGGATTCCTGAACAGCATCAACCGGCAGCTTTTTCTTTCAAAGCCATAAGAACACTTGTTGTCGATAAACTTCGACCATTCGTCTGATTCGTAAAAAGGCTCCAGCGTCTCTGGTCAGTTTTGAGTGGAATTTTGCGAGTCGCACTAAGCCGACAGGCTAATGCAACCGCGCGCTAGATTTGAATTAAATAAATGGACGTCCGACAAGAACATCTTCCGTTTTCTTGTTCGTTCATGTGAACCTTCTTTCTCTTTTTGTTTTTCTTTTCATCGTGACGGCTGAAAATATTTTAAAACTGATCGAAAGTAAGATAAACGATTGTTCGAGATAATGATTGCGATTCGACTTCGCGTGATTGACTTGTAGCACCTGATTTAATAATTCGTACTAAATTCAAAATTTGAATAACAATTTGATGAGGCCATGCGATGCGCGTACATTTTCGGCATGCATATTTATCAACCTTTGGCACCCTTACTTTGAATGTAATTAGATATACCCATTTGTATGTGTTTCTAGCGGTTATTACTTATTTGCCAAACTTCTATTAGTTAACCTGTCTGCAGGAACCACTGATTTTGCATGTGACTTCTAATAATAGCCGGTGCTTCATACATTTTCATGGTATTACAAAAGTTTTAAGTAAATAGGCTCTGTGCAATCGTGTACGTATTATGCAATATAAATATTGATGCTTCCTACAAAAATGAATGAATCGATGCCGAAAACACTCACATGGGCAAAGCGATAATTAAGCAATGATTTCATCAAGTTTACCACTTGTCGTACTTCTCATGCATAAATGTTTTGCAAACGATCTTATATTGTAAGTTTTACCAATCTATAATCTCATATCTTTTCGTCTAAATAACGAGAACTGACAGTTTTTACTATCTTTACTATCATTTTTATAATGTTATAATTTTTTTTATAATTATTTTTAGATCAATTGAACATTTTCGTCTTCTTAAATTCGTTCAGTTTCTCAATCAACCGCTGAATATTGATACAAACATTTTTTATTTCAAAATAAATAATGTACAGGAAGGATAATAAGTTTTAATTAGTCTAACATGTTTAGAGCGGTGAAATGATAAACTTTTATTTCGGATATCTCTGGGTAATCTCACCACTAAATTATGCGTAAACTTGTATCGTCTTTTTCAGCCTGCAATGATTTAACACGAGGCTAAATAATCGTTTGCGAATGAATCGTAGATTTTTTTTAACTTTTTACAGAGTTGCAGGACCTTTTTCTGATAGAAAATTAGGAAAATGGGTTTGAATTTTTGAAAAAATTCAAAAATGTAGTTTAAATTCAAATTGACGAGCAAAGAAGAACTTGTAATAATATAACCGAACGATAATGAGAGTTTTTAAACAATACTTGTTTGCAGCTACATGTCAAATGATAATAAGTCAATTTAAAGTTTTCGACACAAGGCCATAAGTGTGTTGACATCATGTGAACATATGTTCTGTATTTTACAAAGTTAAAATCGACTTATGTCTTTTTGGCTCGTGGCCAAGGAAATAATACGTTTACTAAATTGCTATTTCAACTCGTTTGAACGTTTATTTCTAATTTTATATGAGCCGAGCAAATTCACCTTAACCTTTATTTATAATTGTTATTAATAAAAGTAATTATACAAAGGGCAAAGGGCTGCTTTCCCCTGCTTATTGATTTTCATACTTATCAAGTAACTGTTATAGTGCATCCTAATAAATGCACCCAGAAGCAATTATCATGAATTAAAAATTTTTTCTTCAATTTTTTTTAATTTCATTTCTCTTGAATTTTTCGTATCCGATGAGATTTTCAATTACATGAAATGAGAGCTCGGATGTATTTTATGATACACAAGTCGACTGATTATACGATGTGTTTGAAATTCACAAAAAAATTATATCTGTAGTTTCTCATTAATCCGGGAGTGGTAGCCTTAGGTGACAGTTGACAACCAGGACAAAAATGACCTGAGAAAATCGTTACGCCAGTTAAGTACTGCTACATATTAAACAGTCCATTAACGATAAATTATGCAACATGACGCAAGTACATTTTTATTTGTAACATTTTAAATTTTCTTCGGTTATGAATATAACAGAGGCGTTCTATAGGAAAAAAAATCACGGCTCATTTTATGAAAGAATGTTTATCGAAGAAGACTGTATTTTTGCACGCCGGCATAATTACAACGCGATAATTATGAAAACTAAAAAAATGTAAGAAAAAAGCTATATAAAACGAAGAAAATAAAAGAAGAGCGATAAAAACAATTATTGTGTTGAACTAAATGTGTCTAAGGCACAAACGGTTATATAAATGTGGCAAGTTAAAGGCCAATAATAAAACTTAACTCCTAATTAAGAAGCGTGAAGGATAAATCTATTATACAGCCAGAGTAGAAGATGAAGATGGAGAAGAACACGAGAGAAAAGAAGAAGGAAAGACAATAGGAGGGAAGGCTCCGAATCTGGCGCGCAAGTATTTGGTTGAACGATGCGCGGTTGAGCGTACATATGTGTTTAATATCGTTGGGTCGTGTTATTAACCTACACACAAAGGCGCGAAGAGAGCAAAGGAGAGAGAGAGAGAGAGAGAGAGTGAGAGAGGGCGTACGAGTTCATTAGGCGTATTCACTACTTAGCATTTCAAATTTGGGACGGACTCTCTTGCATGTATATATATATATATTATAATTCGAGCAATCAAATATTTTAATTCAATCGTCGGACTAATGATGCGCCTTCGCGTTCATCCCGCTCAGCGAACCTCTTAATTCGAGCAAGACATTGGATCGTGGCTCGCTATCACCAGCATTGTCGTTTTTTTTTTTTTTTTTTTTTTTTTGTATTTATACGAAAATGAGCATAACTCGACGAACAAGGACGTTTAATTATACGTATCATACGGGCAAGATAAGTCCGATATAAACATGTTACTCGTTTCTGTAAGCGAAAATGAGCATGGCTTTCAATACTTTTCGTTTGCTACCAGATTTCAACCATTGTCCAACCAACATTTTTCGGTATATTTGAACCCTCAATACTTAGTTTAAATTTTTTGAATTTATCTGCACAAGCCAAATGAAATTTTTAAAAATATATCATTTTTCAGATATTGAAAACGTTTATTATACATAAATCGCAAGAGCCATAACTTTTTCATCACTTGGATCTTATTTTAAAAAATGACGAATTTCAATTAGTCTTTGAATTTGATCAAATTTTCAATTACAGTTGTGCAACTAAAGCGAATCGCAACAACTAGACATTGACTTTTCCCATCGCAGATAAATCAATAATAGACGGGGCACAAGTTTCGGTCAAATATAAGTCCAGTTTGTAGTCCATTTGTTTTGTTAGATCAAGTCTAATTATGCGTTAATTGCATCGATTATGTAATTACGCGAGAAACGTTCATCGGCTTGTGCGGGTCGAGAATTCTTGTGCGATTAACATAAAGATGGAGAATAAAGCGGTGATTTTTTGACGTTGATTAATTTGAAACTGCTTGTTTGAAATAATCGCTAAGTAATTCACCCGCATGAGGCTTTAGTTTTTTTAGTATTTTTTGCACATTTTTTCGTTCTAAGCTGTAGAAAAAATAAAAGAAATAGATGCGGGTCAGGAATAATTCCTGATATGTATTATTCAACGTACAAATAATCACAGCGTATCTTAGATAAAAAGGTTGCAACTTTCTTATGAAATTTATCAGACATTAAATCAGAATTCACTACAACAAAACTGCAAATTAAGTTGTCATGTTTTATAATGAAACGTAAATTTTAACAGATTACGCATGGTAAAGCCTCGCAGGCAATTTTTGGTAAGAAAGTCTTAAAAAAGTCACGAAAAAGCCGCGTGTTATTCAAATAGAAGAACTTTTGAGATTTTAAATATACAGTAACAAAAAAGACACATCAACAATTAAACCAATTTTAGAAAACTTCTTAAGGCGCATTTATAGTGTTTTTTTATAGTAATTAGTTAAGTAAGTTAACTTCCAAATGACTATTAGTGTAATACAAATTAACTCTCAATTTGTATAGTATATATATATACAAGTATATATTCTATAGTAAAAGAATTTCGATGAATCAAACAAAAATTTTCAACCACTCGATAAAAATAATGTTTGAATTGGTATACATAAATTAATCCTTTCTTTGCGTCTAATCAGAAATAAAATTAAAAAAGGAAAAGGCAGAGACGCGAGACATGTAACGGATTGTCGTCGCACTCCTTTGGTGGCTTAGCTTTTGAAAATTAATTTGGATTCGGTCCAGTCGTATTTGACTGCATTCGGTCCGTTCACCCGTCATCCAAACGAAGAAGAAGCCACCAAATATCACAGTGAAAAAAAATATCTTTTATACGCCCGATGTTCTGTCAAATAACTGAATCTTCATGCATAGAAGGATAGAGTTGACGAATCAGAAAATTTCTTGTTCGCATAGTCGCATTAAATTTTAAGCTAGAATCCGTACAAAGCATTAATACTGTTCCCATTATGTCCTCGCAAATAAATATGACATCCACAGCTTCGCGTTCATTGCTAAATCTGACAAAAGAGTTACAGCCTAATTTTTGTCTTACCGACAACGACTCGACTCAAAATATATATATACATACATCATATCTTGACCGTCATAACGAGCATTTGAAATTCAAACAAAAAAGACGCTCTCTGATATTACGCGATCCTTTTTCAGTTCCCGCTGTACAGAGACGCGAAAAACAAAAAAAGCTTATTGATTTTTTTCCAAAATCTGACGCGATGAAAATTCGGCAGCATCATTTTTCGGACACATTTCGAACAATGCGTTTGGTCATTAATTAATTTCAAATAATGACGTTGCAAAATAATTAAATATTATAGAATATGAACTGCGCAGCATCGCCAATTAAACGTCAAAAATTATGAATTGAAATCTTTGTTTCGGCTCGTATTCATTAAATTGTGTGTATCGATCGGACGCGCAATACACCCGCGTATACGCGCAGATAAAATATAATTTTCAATAATATCTTGACTCCGCGGTGTAATCGTTTATCAAAAATGCGACTCGTACGTGGCAGTCTTTAATTAGATCCTTCAATCGGCAATTATTGTTTCGCGGAGTCCTAATTCGGGAGTAACAGCTGCTACGGCGAGAGTAAAGCGTTAATTAAAACACCTAATTGTGGCCATTAACGCGAAGTGCACGATATATGTAACGATGCGTATTCAGTTTGGCGGTTCACATCGATCAAGCGGGATTGTTGCACCTTAATAACGTCCTAATTATAAACGCGATGTTATACGTGAAATTTTTCGCATTAATTGATTTGTATATTTCACTCTCGTCACGTATCAAATAGCTCACGAAATTCATTGTTTATATCGAGACGACCAGAAAAAAAATTCAAAATTGACAAGTTTATTATGAAAATTCGCCCGTTTTTCCCTCGTGCATAAAGCACTTTTTAATTGGATCTCAACGATCCATTTTCATCAGAAAGATTTAAAGTACCGATAATTAATGTAGGAAAACTCGAGTAGTCTTTTTGTTTACACTGTTAATTGGCAATACATTATGTGCATAAAGTACACATAAGACAATTAATTTTAATTGCGACGTGCGTATCAACGTGCGTTTGCTCATAAATTTATAACTGCATTTGTACGAACGGAATCATCAAATTATGTAACAGTTGTCAAATTAAATCAATCAGCCATTTGTCTCGAAACAAAAGTTACGTCAAACAACCTTATCTCTACGACGAATAGCCTGATCGTAAAGAAAAAATTATCATTTTGTTATAAAACATCCGACAGGTATGAAGTTACATTTTTTTGACCCGATCAAATATATTATCAGCTTACTTAAGTAGGTATAACAAAATTAATTGAATAGTTGATTTTGATACTGATAATCAGGGCGAAGTTAAGAGTTTAATTTTCGAAGAAATATACAAGTTAATTTGAAGAATGAAAAAAATTTTGTATAATAAGTTGATTTAAAATTGATTGAACAAAGGGTATAACCACGGAATATATAACGCGTTATTACCTATATCTAATGATAATATCGTTTAATTAACAGTGCAGCTAACCTAAATATCCTGACTTTATTAGTTGTCGTCGCCTTAGATGCTGTATGAACATGCTTATTATGTATCAGTCGTCCACGGCGATTGTCCGTTAAGTTGTTTGAAAGCCTCATGTTATACATACGACACGGTTGCATGCTGACCCTCGACTAGTGTTAACTTCTATTGTGCGTGTTGACGAGCACACACGAGATACGTATAATGATTTTCTCATGTCGCCGCGCTACGATTATCAACGCGTTCGATATCGCTGCAAAAATTGAACAACTTTGAGCAGCACATGCCCATGAAACTGACGCCAAACATTGCAGTATCTCTCGCAAACCAAATTTATCAACGCGTTTAATGAACGAAAATAAAAAAGAAGACACGAAATGGAAAATAACAAATAATTATGGTCAACAATTTGAACGTGCGATGTGACTTGTATTCTTTTCATTTTTCAAACCAGCGAGCTGCTGCTGAATTTTTAATGAACGCCCAGTGCTAAATGAGAATTTAGCTCGCGCGCACATCGCATTTTCCATTTTTTTGTCTCGTCCATTCAAATATTATCCAATTGCATGTACAAAACTCGGGGATTAATATTTCATAATAATCAATTATCATTTATGAGGGACAAAACAAAAATCAAACAAAAAATTGAGCAGGCACCATCGTTGATTGTTATCTCTGTTATAGTACATAATGTCTGCCATTGGATTCTAATGTGCGATCAATCAAACGAAATTTTCGAACGCAATTTTATTTTGCTCTACATTTTACGATGACTCATGGTGCCATGCAATAATTATATGCAATCGACTTTGACAGAGCGCGTGTTATTTTTTATTCCTCCTCCTTACATTATTCAGTGGCTTGATGGTGGCGGACTTCAAACTGATTGATAATTATAGCAAAATATATATCGTCGATTTATCAGATGATAGCAATGATTTGCTTCTGTTGAAGGTGGGAAACGCATCAAACGCGTTACGTTTGTTCAATGCTACTTTTGCGCATTTGATTATGATTATAGTGTAATTAGAGAATATATCGACTACCGTTCAAGAAGCCTGATTTATTTCAGCATTAATCACGTTAATGATGCGCCGAGTTAGCCACGTTTGCCCTTCCCTTAGCCTTATACGAATGGTTCACCCGTTCCTTGCCTTGTAATCCCCTCTAGAACCGTTCAACAAACAGGAAATGAGCATTTCGATCAAAATCGATTGTTGCAATTACTAACGCACATAGATATCGTAGTTTCCAATATTATTCCTCAAAATAGAAAACGTAACACTGTTTTGAAAAAAATATTCATCAAAACTTGGACTCGAAAATCAGCACCAACGTTCATGTACATCCAAGTAACTTTTTTTGAGAAATAACACAAAAATTGAGTGTTTATTTCCGCCAAAGTGAAAATTTGCACTACTACTTTTTCATTATTGCAATTTCACGAATCAATATTTCTAATAAATTATTTTCGTTTAAATTGCATGCTTAATTGAACCCAATCGTGTAATTAAATCTTGTACAAAAATTGCGATAAAACTAACAATATCTGAACAATACATGATAAACATAACAGAATAAATAAAATGTGTTGTCACTTAAACTCACGTAGATTATTTACACGCGCAGTGTAAACAATTCTTCACGTTAATTAACTGAACGAGAAGTATGACGATGGCTCATTAGCATTCGCAATCGGGGTGTGCTGAAACTTACCTGCAACAAAAAGCGTTAAATACAATGATTAAAATTCAAATGGACAAAAAACATTTACAATTGTATACACATTACGTCACCGTGGGACAATATACTCATTATTATTTAACATCAACAAGTCTGAAAGCAAGACAAAAAAATTTGACCGAGCGTATTTTGATTGACGGTCAAACGCGGGACTGAATTGTTGATGACTAGTTCTGACATAAACGGGTTATTTTTTTACGATCTTAATTTTTGATGGTGGCAAGGTGTGATATAAAGTTAATACCATTGCCCATCGAATTATTGCGGCCTGAATAGTTCATGATCCCGGACAAAAATGACAGTTTGTTCAATTTTCGTTGACTTATTAAGAAGCGGTCGCAAGTCTGACTCGGACAAAGATTTTCATTTATGCAAATGACAAATTAAAGTGTTGTAGTCGGCGTGAAATAATAATCGGCCTTGTTTTTGTCCGAACTAGATCTTTAATGTCTAATTGTTCTGCATGTTTAATAGAATTTCATCGTCGAGCTGTTATATTCCACGCCAAAGTTATTTACACGCGAGAGAGAGAGAGAGAGAGAGAGAGAGAGAGAGAGAGAGAGAGAGAGAGAGAGAGAAAGGCAAGAGATAGGGAGAAGAAGAGAACAATGATCGGAGGACTGCGGGATGATGTTACATCATCAATCAGCTGCAAACATCAACTCAACACCCTCGCCCTGTGCATTTTAGACTGACGCATCGATAATATCGTCACGCCAATAATACATGTCCGGTTGCAATTAATCACGATTCTTTTCGATATAAGGAACAATTATCAATTTGGCATCGAAATCATTTCGCTTTTTCCATCTAGATAACTTATGATATAAAATCTGTCTGCGACAATAAATAAGCGATAGATTAATTCAAAAGTTTCACATAAATAATCAAGTGACGCGCTCATTAGGTTTTATTTTAAATTTTTCTGATGCAAAAAGGTGGTGCACCTATGATAATCTACCCCCATGGCCCCTATAATGCGCATCCCTCTGGCCACAATAATGATGATTTATTTCGGAGGTAAAAATTGCTCGAACGGCGAGGCATGAGTAATGTTCCGATGTTGCCCCACCCCGCGAGTACCAAGCCAGACCAGACCAGCCAGCTTTTTTTTATCCCCGTAAACGTTATGAATTCCATTGACCCATCCGAGGGTGGCCAGGCATCGCGACGAGGGCTGGTCTTGCAGATAATGGCGCACTTTTTTCATATTTTATTTATCCACGATTCATCTAGCTTGACACCAAATCAAATCTCCTCGAACAAAAACATATTCACGTTTCCTAATTATAGCTGTCTTTATGACGCCGTCCCCCAAAGCGATATGGTGACGGAACAAAACGACCGACTTTAATTTCGACGCTCAAACCGAGAGGCAGACTTGATACATATGAATTCGCGATCAAACTTGCAAGGGCAAAAAAAGTGTGCAATTTTGTCAAGTGGCAACAATTTTTTTTTTTTCAATTGAGCAAATTGGTGTGGTAATTTTGTTATTTTGGTTGTTGTTGGTGCAGATGAATTTTGTATGATAAATATATTGATGAAAAATGGTTTAACGAGAAGGTGATTCTAATTGGAGACAAGCGCGGAATGGAGCATTAATAGCAGATCAAAAGTTCTTTGGCACGACCGGGATGCATCGCGTATGGACAGTCGACATGGCTGTTTTAAAATTGGGGAATTTTTTCGCATTTATCACGAGCAGGCCCGGCACTCGTTACGTCTCGCTTCTCGTTGCTGCCGCCGCCGCCACCACCGCTGCCACTCTTTTCGTTACGATGCATGTGTATGTCGCACAGCCATCGCGCACACGCACCAAGCGAGAACAAATGCACGGACAATCGCGCATTCGCACAAATACATTGTTCCGATCGGATTGTATGGATTTTTTTTCCGGAACACGCATCTCCTACCTCGACCCCTGAAATTATCCAGCTTTGCAACCCCTTCGCCAAGCCACACTCTGCACTCTCCCCACTCTCACATACGTGCGAACGCTAATTTAAACCGTTTTTTTTTTCAATCCAGACTGATTGTTCCTTACTTCCAGGGACATGACAAAAAACTGTATCTTGCGATTTTCATCTTCAGCTCTTTTTTTGTTTATTATTATTATTATTTATTTTTTCTTCAACTTTGAATAAGTAGTATTCATGGCGATCGGGGGTTAATTAGATGGATGGTTAATTTTTGTCTCAACAGTGCAATTTAGCGAGTCGAATCAATCATGATAATCGCAAGTTTGGGTATAGTAGTCTGAACGAGTTTTGATAAGTCGACAGAGGGAGGGTGAAGTTTGAATCTTAAAAATGTGGCGCAACGAGCAGGTGAATTGACGAAACAAAGTTAATGCAAAAATAAACAGAATAAACAAACAGTTTAAAAATGAGAAATATTGATGAGGGAGAGGCGAATGAGCGATAAAGTAGATACGTTGATACCAATCAAGTAGCTTGGAAGTTCATCAGTTTTTTGCACTCAGCCCCTCTTCTTTCGGTCTCTCTTTCCGCGCTTGCTCCACGCTGAGCACCATTTTTCCTGGTCCAAACTATGCGTCCTCGCAATCGCGATGCAATTATAATCCAGCTTTATGAAAAAAATGCATCGCAAATGTGATTGAGTACCGATATTCGCTACCAGCAGCGAGATTGAGCGGATATGTGTGAGTTTACGAAGGGGAAAGATAAAAGAGGGTGTGTGTGCTATGAAAGCTCGCGGGGAAAAGAGCGCGCCGGACAAAATACTCTGCGCCGATGCCCGTAAAGAACGCACGAAAAAAAACATATCTTCATCAAAGTGTACACTCGTTTCACGATTTATTATGTTAACGAACGCTGCGATCATTTGCATATGCTTCACCAAAACATTAACTTGACGATTATTATCCGGCTGTTCGCTACCGCGACGTCCTCCGAGAATCGGCACGAAAAAATTTTGTTGTTGCAATTGCGAAATTGCATTTTGATGCGCGCGCGCCAACAAAGAAGCTTTTTGTCCAATCAATTACAGAAAAAGCACACAAGTATTTGGTTTTTATCAATTTTTATCTCGCTTGATACACGCTGCGTTGTAATTAAATCCAGATTGAAAAAAAATCGTCAGATTTCAGGAAAAATTTAATTAAACATAATTCATATTTAATTCCGCATTTTTATATTAATTCATTCAGTTCGCGCTGATGTAAAATGATCCCTGTTTCATTAATTGTTTTGCTTTTGATCGAAGAGTGTGTATACGTTTCGCAGAAAAATCGTTTATCAGCCCGGTGTTCTTGGAATATTTGATGATCTGGCTTTTTGAACGATATGACTGATTTTTTGTAGCGAATAAACAAAATGGATGTAGTATGGATGATTGGTAAAAAGTTGTACTGACGCTGATCAAGGTATTAGCCTTTTTGATATCAGACAAATCCAATATTTTTTTCCATTGATTAGTTTGAGTGTGTACCTAGGCTGATCGCGAAAAAGAGGGTGATGGCAAAGAGGGGTCGAGATGAGCGAGGCTGTGGCGCAGAAGTATGAGGCAACGAGGGGCAAATGTAATTAATTATCTCAGTAATGACTCTGACTGATGAGCGGTCGGACAAGTCCAGCCCGGTCAAAATAGCACAAACGTGCTGATGCGTTCAAACAGCTATCATAATACAGTTTCAGAAACGATCCTAAAGAACGTTATTCAATTCATTTTTCTCCTATAATTTTATTATCAATAATAAGGTACCTGAGCGTAAAACTTCAATTAAGTTTTTTTTTCTCCTCCAACCAACGCGCGATAACGAGTCAATTAATTTAATGCATTTTATACCAAACATTGTCTTTTTTATTCGACGCGAAATATAGGAGCACACTCGGCACTTTGCTGTTTATCAACATACATTTTCGTGTAATTGTTTTAAAAAGCTTGATTAGTAGAACGAAAAACATACAAAACCGTGTCCATGACAAGGTAGGTCTTACTTTTTTTTCCTACTTTACAGCATGGTTAACGGAGAATGAACGAGGTGTTTTAATATTTCAATAGAGTTTGCCAGTTTCGTGACTTGGCATTTTATAATGATATTCTCACCCTCGGATTTTATTTGACGACTCGCGTGAAACCGTGTAACGTGAGGAATCCAGCGGCTCTAAATAACTCATTTTGCGTGCTCTCTCTCGTCCTGTGTATACGCCTCACAAACTGCGTAAAAGAACAAATAATACACGCGCAAAGAGAATAAAACGTGCAAATACGAGTTAAATTATTTTTATGATTTTTTAATTAAATAGCAACGACGCTGCATTATTTTCTCTCGCTAATTTCATTAAAATGGCAAATTTTTCACAATCAACACTTTTGACTACACTTAGTTGTACGTGCGTGCAACCTTTTGTTGCTTATTTTACTGTTATTTTTTGTACTTCTCCTCTCAGCTTTTGTCAAAATTAAAAAGAAACACAACGCTGTTGCGCGCGTACTTTACAACGATGATCTATTTCAAAAAGTTATGCGGTGCAAAGGGCTCAGTTTCGTCAGATGAATCGACGAGGATTATATATTTTTCGTAGAGTGATTATTTGATATAAAAATTTTCCAAAAAAGTCACGTCCCATTGGAGGAACTCAACTTCTATCGAACACGATATCAAACACGATATGAGGATGAGTGAATAAAAAGGCGGTAGAAAGAAACAGGAAGGACAAATAAAAAGGATACACGGGGAGTTGATGTGAAGCAGATGATAGTGTCGTTTAAGAATGGATGTGATTCGTTTCGCAGCAAACTTTTATAATCCGACGAAATGCGAAGCGCGCGCGAACCGCCGAGCGCCATTTTAATCGAAATAGGTTTTTGCATCGAAAAAAAGTTCGTATTTAGAGAGAATGAAATGAGTTCACCTCCGGCACGATGAAAGACCGATAAGCATAGCTGATTTATATGAGCTACGACCGAATTGAACCATTCGTTTCGTTTGGCTGGACGAGATCCTGCGCCTGAATTTACGTAGATAGGAGAGCGAACTATCCTCTGACCGCGCTCAAATGTTCGTGTATGAAAGCACACGCGCGTGTGTTTCGAATCTGCTGCGTCCAACACTCGCGATTTTCAATTAGAATCGAAGGGATATGAACTTGTTTCATTCAATCTTCAAACGCATTTGTTTAACGCTCGTGCGCTTTCACGAAGAATACCAAAAGTGTCAATTTCATTTTAACCTGTTCTCATTATTCATCTGACGCTTCAAAAACCAGTTACTATAAATTTCATCACACATATTCTCCTGTTCTTTCAGTTATTTTTTTCATCTCCCATGTAACTCAATGTTATTATGAGGAGTTCAAAAAAGTATCTATATTTCAAAGACACGGACAAAGAATGTATGAAAAAATGTTTGCATGAGGCCGCGGATAGATCGGTAGGTGTTTAAACTGGCAGTGATCAGAGTAGACGCTTGAGAGGAAAAAAAGACATGCAGGCGCAAATACTTCGATGTCTAGCATTTACGCGTAAAATATATCACACAAAGAATGAAACTGTGCATCGCGTGTTCTCATTGCTGAATACATTCGAAGGAAAAAACATACACCCTCGCGGTCAGCGACTAACCGGCAACCTCACAGACCTTTTCAATTTCATTTATTCGCTCGCTTATGCGTTCAAACAAAAAAGGAGTTTTTGTTTAGTCAGATTGAAAGTGGTATGAACTAGTAAGGGGACCGCGCTAGACGAGGGTGATGCAGCAGAAGGGTAGTGTACTGATTAGTGGCGCGAATGTAAAATCAGCGAACCACCGCCAACGTTTCAAATTCTTATCAATTCATTTCCAATCAAAAATTAATGAAATCAGAACAAAATCGATCAAGTTCAGAGACACTGAAATGCAATTTGAGTTTTCCTTGTCGAAGTAGTACGAACACGTGTATCACGTATAATGTTACGTATATTTTTTTTTGGTATAATTTTTTCATTAACTATAAACGTCATTCACTGATTTGTTCAAATTTGCTTAGTCGTTTAGTTTACTTCAGTTTATATAAGAAATACATGTTTGGAATTAATAAAATGTACTAAACAAATTGTTTCTTGACTGCAAGTTGACACGAATAAAAGTGTGTGTAATTAACTTCATCAATTTGAGAACACAAAATAGGTTTGAAAATTTATATATAAAACGAATGATGTTTGAAAAACAAGTTCTATTTTGATGTGCCAGAGTTATTTACGAAACAATTTTTAATAAAAACTAAAATCTAAACTATATAGGAAAATTTGTCAAAGGATCGATCAAGAAGAGCAATTTATCGATGAGTATATTTAAAAATATATGATTCAAAAAAAGTCTATACCGTGGACTAGAAATATAATTTCAACTAGATGCATTTTCGAAAGGAGCCATGCAAAATAAATCGCGAAGAGTAATAACAACAGACGAGGTAATAAACATAGTTATCTGAGCTATAATGAACTTTTGCTGTAACGTTACGCCTTATATCGACCACTTTGAAATCCTAGCACCCTATCCGCTTGTTGGCATGGACGAATGTATGGACGGGGAGATCCGCAATAATAGCAGTGACTGGCATAATTAGAGGGGGTGCCCCGAAAAAATCAATAGGCATGAGAACAGTTCTTGATTTAGGCGCTCACTCAATTACATTGCAAGCGAAAAATTCAAATTCAAATGAATCACATTTCGGCCATTTAAAAATAAATCTTTCGAAACAAAAAAAAAGTCGTAAACTGTATAAAGCTTGAAAGATGAAAAAAAGTGTGCTTTTGTTGCCATTGAAAGATTTGAACTTGGCCGCTAGCTGGTTGGTAGTTTTGTTGTTGGCTTAAGAAATGAGTGTAGCCATCGGTGTGTTGAGAGCGAAAGCTTTCTCGTTTATTTCTAGCACCCTGGCTAAAGGGGCTTTCTCCAACGGACGCGCCGTCCCAACATTACTTGGATTCACTGGGTTAAATGTAACGTCATCGACCCGAGTGCGCAGGCTGTTTTTATGTACATCTTACTAACTCTGCTGCAACCAAATGGAAACATCAAAATTAAATTTAATTTCTCGTCAATGTTGAAAGTGAAAGAGACAGGCAAAGAGGATGACACAAAGCGAGAGAGCCAAAAAATTCAAAATTGTTTTCCATCGTTATTGCGACGAGTTTGGACGCCGATTAGCAGAATTCATTTTGATGATAAAAGCTTTACTGGTTTGACAATGGAGGGGGGTGAGAAGGGACGTAGGGGGGGGGGGCGCGGGCAAGGGAGAATAAAAAATGTGCGTCACTGGCACCTCTGGTTGGTGGCCCGCGCGTTTGCAGAGTTGCATGAATATGCATTTGGCTCCGTTAAGTATGTGCAGATTGCGTGGCGATACAGTCGGTCGTTCATTATTGTTCGTAGCAGCCACTAGCGTCGCTCGCGTTACCGCCTGCAACTACAAATCCAAAAGCCTACAGTATATCTGCTACGACGATGCAAAACGACGAAATTCGCGTTGCAATTAGCACACGATCGATGCCGATGCCATCGGCTTCCTCTCCATTATACCGCCGCTAGTTCCGAAAACGTGCCCATCCCTATACCATCGCATTTTGTTATTTACTTGTTTTCACGTCTCATTTTTTGTCTCCTCCACGTTATGTCTTCCAGATGCACAATTTATCGCGCGGTGATTATTCAATTTCTCGTGCATTTTGAACTGCAAATCAAAGTGAAAATCATTCATCATCGCGAATTCAATCGCGACCTCTCAAATGGCCAAGTTATTATTAGCAAAATCGATACACGCCGGATAAATTTGGTCACGACGATAAACATCTCCATTCAAATATTTTGTCCCAAAACTAGTGAGACAAATGTATTTAAATCAATTAGTTGATCGTAACTCGTCAAGACTCTTGATTCATCGGCCCGCCGCTGCGATACATACTTCTCTTTCTCTCTTTCTCTTTCACTTTTCTCGCTCGCTCCGTCTACCTCGCTGACCGTTGTATATAATTGTATTTTATGCGTTAATTACATTATTTATTCATGTGTTTTGGCGACAATAATCGCCGTTTAATTGAGACAAGCAAATGGCCAGATTATACCGATAGCGTTCGATATGGCTGCAAAATATTTTACAAATGAATTTCAGCCTGCGAATTTAACGCCACGAGAAGTTGCACTAGTTCACCGATACCGCGCTAATGCGTTTACCATAATTTATGAACGCAACGAAAATACTTCATTTCATTATCATAACTCTCTTATCTATTACATATATATCTCTTCACTTTGATTGATTTCTCACATACATCTCGATTTTTTAATTGAAAATATCCTCTCTATAAACAAAATGACATTTTTTCGCGATTTGCTTTTCACTTCGACATTTCATTTTACTTCGATTGCAAATTGTATTTCAATTCATTTGTTTTCTCCAGAGGCATGAAAAAGTTAATAAACAAATGATAAATACAACTGATAAATGGCTTTAGTTTGAAATCGTTAGTAGAATTGAGGTAGCGTGTTAAAACGATAGAAGTTGATGTTAAAGCTCGTCATTAACGTATGAAGGAAAAAGAGAAAGTTAGAGGAAGGCAAAGGAGAAAAAAGAAGGGTGAAGCATTAAGATCGTATGGGTATACATATGTAGACGGTGTAGATTCACGCTTGCACCCTCTGATTGTGCAAACAATTCTTCGCATCAACGTCTATATAATGAATGTGATGTGTAGGCGCTTGTGTGTGCATTCGCGTTTCATACAGTTCTAATAATAATCAGTACTGATCGACGTTCAATGCTTTTTGAATAAAAAATCGCTCGAGATATGATGAGAACGAAAAAAAAAGACAATGCTCGTATTCAATTTAATTACAGCTGAGAATAAGTCTTCCACTATAAATTCTGCTATAAATGATTGTTTCCCGCTCCTCAATCACCACCTACGATTCATTAGCGTATAAAATGAATAAATGCAATTTTAACTAAGACAATTTTATCTGTTTTATGTGATGATCTTGATGGAAATGACTTGATGAAATGATTATGAATAGGAGAAAGATTTTGTTCGTGTTTCTGAAGCACAGTTCATTAGGGTCTTGAAATTGTATACGAGTAATACCTTTGCATTATCGATTTTTTAATACCTCTTTAATTAAACATGCACGTTGCCAGTTTGCGTCGTGTGTCTACAAAATCATAGGACGCTTTTTTAATTGAAAAATTGGTTTAATAGTTATGTGAAAATTAAAATTTGCTTTAACCTCTAATACTGTGTCATATTTATCTTTTACACGGTTGAATACAGAGGATGAAAAAAATACCTCTCGCAGTCAATCAAGCATGAAATTCATTCAAATTGTGGAAATGAGAAAAAAATCTCATTATATAATGAATATTGGAGCTTTCGATGCATGTAATTACATTTTTTCGTATAATTCAACAGAATTTCAGAGCAAAAAAGATTGGCTAAAGCAACTCGCGCGAGACAAAAATTCCCAATGATGATTCAGGTTTATTAATCATTGCTAATTAATGATACATGGGCAAATCGAATTTCGATTTTTTCATTCGATTCCCCATCTTCGACTATTCTTTGCGAAACGTCATGTATACCGCATATCAAAATGTACAGTTTTTATTTTATGAAAATTTTTATTCTAATTTTCAAACGAAAAATGAATATAATGTTTAACATTGATACACGGAAAAAATGTAGGGGCGACCGTTGCACTTCGTGGTGCGAACCTAATACCAAACGCTGGAGCGATTGTCGTACTACAAATTGGGGCCGCCGCGGCACCGAAAAGTTATGACAGTTACGCTAAAAACGTGCGACGGTCGCGCCACGTTGTTGGCACCACAAAGCTTGGGACCACCGTCGTCCTACGTTTGGGGCCGTGGCGGCACGAAATTTGTCAACGACCGTGCTATAACGTAGGACGGCAATTACACTTTAAAAAGTGCTAATATCCTCTCAACATTTTTTCCGTGTAATCAAGTTTATTTTGGAGTTATAAAAATGCATCAATCATCATATAAATGTGAAACTTTAAATTCAGTCTTCAAAAGTGGACTGATTTGTCTACTCCGTCCCGTTAGGATCCCGTTAGGAAGAGTATAAGTTTGTTGAATGAAATATTTGTTTCGAAAAATTTTTACAGTATCAAGAAAACTATGAAAAAAATAATCGTCGAAAAATTTCGAAACTTCGAAACTATATTCACTGAGAAAAAAGAACTGTTAATATGACGGTTCAGAATCTCATACTAACAATCCAGCACTCTCATCTTTTACAGTGTTGCAGACTATAATTTCAACAGCCGTGACTGTTGATTTGAATGTGCTAATGGTGTCTTTTACAGTCAGGACTGCAAAAGTTACAGTCGGGACTGTAAAAGTTACAGCCAAGACTGTGAAAGTAAAAGTCTAGCGTCTACAGTCAATAATGCACAGTGGGCACTGTTCACATAATACTTCAGACTGTTATAGTAACAGTCTATTTTTCTCAGAGTTGCTTTAAACAAAAAATTTCAAAAGTGGACACGTTGGTCTACTCCGTCCTTCTAGTGCTTTGGTAATAGAAATGACTGAGTTGAATTTATTTGTGTGATTTTTTTGGAGATAAAAAGAAAAAAGATGTTACGATGTTGATAAAACTAATATTAGGCTACTTCAGAAAACGATGATCTAAAGTTGTAGAGGGAGTGTGAATGTTAGACATGGAAAAGGATTGAAATACGAAAGTGACTCACTAGCACATATT
The DNA here is from genome assembly GCA_020615435.1 of Telenomus remus. Lineage (NCBI taxonomy): Eukaryota > Metazoa > Arthropoda > Insecta > Hymenoptera > Scelionidae > Telenomus > Telenomus remus. The sequence goes on along the minus strand of CM036341.1, from coordinate 9,199,506 downwards.
TATGATACTAAAGAAATATAAATGATTTACACACCGACGGACACCCACACGGGCCGGCAAGGGTGAAATCTGGCGATGTTGGGTCGGTCGGTTGGTCGGCTGGTCTGATTGAAGTCAATAGTTTCGCTGCCAATTCGACGCTGGCTGCGACTATGTATGTGCGTATGCGTATGCATCTTCGTTAATAATATACACTGAAATCTGATTATTTTTCTGTTCGCTGGATTTAATTTTGAGCCATTTTTTCGCGACGTACTCGTTTTATTTTGCGTTCGATGCTTTTGTGCACGCCAGCAATCGTACAATTGGTCGCCCGGCGTTGCACCCCGCTGCCCTCGACTTCAACTGAAAAAATCAACGGTCTCATTCCTTGTCTCGCAGTTGTTTTTCTCTGTTACTTTATTCTTTCTCTCTACTTCTGTTCCAGAAGAGAAAATCCCTTTGTTTTTGCAGTTAACATTTAAATTTACGACTCGCCGAATTGTTTTTCCGTTAAACACACACAACCCACGCGCGCATCTAAACTATTTCGATTGTCTTGCCCCGAAAATTGCTTTTTCGATCCAACTTAACGCCGTTCTAATTAACTGCATTATCGATCATCTCGCAAAAAGATTATTGCATAACGCTCCGGCTAATTATACGTTTTTTACCCGAGCCGTGCTTGTTACGTGTGCAACATTTCGTTAGACATTCGCTGGCAACAAAAAATATTATTTTGTTCGAAAATTAACTGGTTCAAGTAAGACATGTCATTTTGCAGAATAGAATTTTTGATATTTTCAAAGTATGGTAACATTTTTATTTCCGTGGTGATTAGGAAGAACCAGTTAAGCGACATTCTAAAAAGCGTTAATTATTTGCAAAAATCGCGTGTATTTCTGAGATTCTACCTTTTGAATGTAACTTGTTGCATTCGATAAATATTTTGTACGAATATAATTGACCGTAAAATCGTGCTACTTCTCTGTTATATTCAAGACTTCAAAAAGACAAGTCCCAAAACCACTCAACTGTTTCTTTCTTATAACCACATATTTGATATTATATACAAAAAATAAAATAACATGAAAACTAAAATATTAAATTCGCACATAATTGCATGATTAAAGTGTCAACTTCTTTACACGTATTAAATGCGTTTGGCGGCGACATTAAAAACACTCAACAAATATCGCAATTAGGCTCTTAAACAGAATGAAAATATCGTCCAGAGATGATTATTTTATCATATTGTAAATTTACCGTGCGCGTTCGGAATAAAATGAATGAACCTTGTCCCAAGCTGAGGCATTCATTTTAAACTCAAAATGTAGATTTGTTTTACCTTTTTTTATACATTCCTTTATTAACGCGCATAACAATGCGAACGTTTTCTCGCAGACAAAATACGTAATTATTATTTTGAATGCCATTTGTAAAATTTCATCGGGACGAGCAAGCGTATGTAACCGCGGAAACATCCGTATAAAAGACTGCTGGAACGTGCACATATTTGTACAACAAGCCGATACGAATTGTCACGATCCTTCATTGGATGCGCGAATTTTCGAACACGATTAGCGGCAAAGAAAAATGTTCATTAATTTTTTGCACGGAGCGCGAATGAATTGGGGTAAAAAAAGCAGAAGTTGAAACAAAATTCAACCGAACTGCGCAAAAATAATCTGCAGAATTGTTGGATACACATATTTTTACAAGGAATTATGTATTTTATAAAACAAAATGACATTTATTTGTCGAGTTGTGTTATGGCTAAAAAGAAAGTAACGGAATTGTAATTAGACGAAAATTTGTGCACATGAGCTGCGAGTGCGAGCAATTATTATGGATTTTGTAGACCTAATACTTCGCAACGACAGTAACATGACACAATTTCCTCACGCAGATTGCGGCGCACTCAGTAGTAATTCGTAGTGTGTCGCGTGTGTCCGGATGATCCGTCTTCTCTTTCTCCCTATTCATCCAGCTAAAATGGATCATTCGATTCTGCCTTTTTTTCTCTCAGCAGTTTGTACGTTTCAACTCTGACTTCAATTTAACTGATATTAATTTTAATCACGGTACAACAAGTATTGGACGTACTTTTTGAATAAGAAAAGATGAGAGGGGGACAGAGGGATGACTTGCAAAAAGTTTTTTCACGATAACGAACCCAGTGACGACTTGAACGAAGGAACAAAAACTTGTCTCAATGTATTTTTTCTCTTTGTTTTTTGTTTCCGAATTGTCTCAAGAGAGCCACGGCTATATTTGACAATCAAATTATTTTCGCGTTCGGTATCATTTATTATCTTGTGTTTAAAAGCGAGACAGTTAAGGAACAGGTAATGCTAAGTTAAATAAACAGGGCCAGGATAGGATCGACGGCGAAGAAAATAATAATCTGTGTGAGAACAGTGGTAACAAGCGCGACGCTGAAATAAATAGCGCGGCCGCAATTTAATAAGGACTAGTCACCATCTTCCGGTGATTAATTCGTAGTAAAAAGTTTCTGCTAACTTCGCAGACTGTCCTCTACCGGATCTTAACTTTCCTGCGTCATTCTCACCGACCGCAGTTACCCGCCCCTCATCAGTACCAGAATAAACTTTTGACCCTAGAAGTGCAAACTTTCCTGGCAATAAAACATCAAGCTTATTTTACTTACTCTTAAACTTAAAACTATTGACACCCAATAACCTCAATCTCTAATTATCCGCGCGAAAAAATTTTTTTCGCCAATTGTCAATAGACCTCAATATTTGCTCATGCTCTATCATTTCTAGAAACGATATTTTTGTGCGACATTAAAATTTCAAAGTCGATCGCATCGGCGATGCACAAATTTGCCGAACAAATTCGTTTAATTTTATGAACTTTGATTTTGGGGTTCATGCTGAGAGATTCAAAATAGGATTATCGACGTTGCACTTGAAAGTACAAGACCTGCACTGTCGTAGAGTCTAGAGTCACTATCCAATTTCCTTTGGACCCTTGTTGGAACGCGAGTTGAGGGTAGACGAGGGTTGCTAGATTGAAATAAGTTGGCAACAACTTGGGCAATTATGAAGATAATTGCGACATACATTATGCTAATGTGGACCTCTCATTTATTTCGAGTTCGTGACGCTTTCAAGGAGAGGCCTTTATTCGGCAAGTTTCACCAAAGCTTCATGATAACTTCTCGTTTCGTTCCTATCCCCATTTGATGTTATACAAATTTTCATAACATGTATAGACTTGATTTTAATTTTATCAGTAATTCCAACTTTGATACAATTTCTTTACAACTATTTTTCATCGCAAGTAGAAATTTTGACGGGATTAATTTACAAAAATTGTATGCACTGTAAACAAAGTCACAAAAATTGTTAATTGTCACATTTCAACAATCAGAAAGTTAATACTAAAAATGAAGAATGAAAATTTCATATTCAGCTGATTTCAAAATTCGATCAAATTTTCCTATGCATTTAACACGCATTTAACACTAGAATGCCCGAGGCATTTTTTTTTGTACCAGAAAAAAAGTTTTCTGCTGGTCAAATTGTTCGATTTTGTTTTGCAGAAAAAGATGTAATTGAATTCTTAATGTAAAGAAAAAAAAATGCGATAAATTGCTCGGGCATTGATTAAGGGTGGAATATTGCATTGCGATAGTAGAGTGATTAGAACGTAAGTCAATATAGTTTGATATACATTAAAACAATGGGTATATGACTTAGCGATAGCTCACAGACTATATCTTTGACTGTAGCGTTTAGTGTGTTACTGTTTGCTGGCAGAGCGAGGGTCTATGGTGCACTGTAGCGTGGTAGTTCGTCTAGAATTTCAAGCATTTGTACAGCGAGTAGGAGGTAGCAGAAGTGCGTATTTACGAGCGATGCTGTCCATAAAGCAACCTCACGCCTGATTTTGATACATTTTGCGAGATGAGCACTATCTCACGCGCGCGAATACGACCCACGTAACCATGCATTCGAGATTTATGGGGCTGCTTCACGACTATACGGTAGGCTTGATCGCTTTCTCAACAATTTGCTTCCTTTTATTTTCTTTGTCAATTTGGCCGCCTGTCAAATGATAAATTTCATTTTATTAACGTGGCTTACAATCAAGGACGCGCTTCTCTCAGACTTTGACAGTAATTGAAATTTATAAAGTTCAAAAGCTGATTATTTTGGTGCTGTACTTTACACCCATCCCGGCTATGTTATCGAAACTGTAACTGTAACTCATCATTTTGTGAAATCACAAAGAAGGACGAACGAATCGTAAATCAAATATTTGCACATCCAACAATCAGTCCGAACAAACAGCTTGTCCGTTTCATTTTCTATCCTACAAATAATTTTACACATAAACAACCCCGCACAAATCTCATGGAAATTGGCCTTCAGCTGAAGTAGTTTGTAATTTTACAAATAAATATTTACAAAACCATTTATAACTGTTGAAACAATATAGAATAATGAATGATGTAGGTATTAAATTTGCAGATTTTCAATGATCCAATTGAATGCAAAAGAAGAAGAGGGGGTAAACGTTAAGCGTGGGAAGACTGAATTGCGAAATATTTATCCCCGTTCCAGCATACGATATCATTTTGCCTGTGAGGTAAGCCACGAACTACGAGATAAAGTAAAATTCGAGGCAGATACGTGCGAAAGCTACTGCTACTCTGAAAAGCGTTAGCGCGTGCAGAATTCCTACGCTTGACGTATTAGGAAGCAAAAGCTTAATTGCGCCGTTGAACTATGTAAATATGTCACGACTGTTAACTGTGCTGCCTGTGTACAAAACACGTATGAAAAGACACGCGTAATCACGAACCACGAAGCGGGTAAACACTGACCAATATATATTCCTGAATTAAATGCGCTCTTGGCCGCTCGTTTGGACATTCTTTTTCGCGATTATATTTCGACGGAAAGAGCTCAATTTGATTCGCTGAATGAGCGGCAACTTTTCAACCCTTCCGTTTTTTGCTCTTTCATAACTTTTTTTTTATTTTTGATCAAGCCGACGCTTAATCCGCGTGTGACTAAGACCTTTTGTGAAACAGTGAGAGAGACCGTAGTTAGAACTATACTTATTCAATTCTCGCATATTAAGTAAATGGGACGTATAAACCCTAGACAAATAGGTATCCCTTACAGTGTTTAGTACGAGGATATTGCACAATTCTGTTTACAGATACAAAGGTAAACATTAATACAGAGTGTAATATAGTAGTGTGCTAAAGGATTATCTTATTCTTGAATAGCGCGACAGCTTCAAATCTTGTGAGAATAGACCTCCAGCCTTGAGACCAATTTTTGCAAAGCCCGCTGACAAATCGTGGACAATGAATATCGATGAAAACAATTCGAGAATTCACAAGATACAATTTCTCAATCACATTGAACCCCGTTTTTTGCTCGTTGGATAAACTTGACCAAAGATGATATGTATTCGGAAATGATCATTTTATTAAATATTGATCTAGCTGTTAAATTAGTAGAGCAAAACAGATTCGTTTAATACTGTGAAGTGATGCAAGCAGGGATGGTGGAAAAAGCGAGAGGGAGGGACGGGGATGAGGGGAGGGGGACGGGGGACAGATCAGATAGCTAGCCGAGTTTGTTTGTCGTGCAAACGTTTGCCGACGACACCGCCGGACACTGGTGCCTAGTTCGCTCACAGAGTCCAGGCTACAAGTCTGTCCGAGGCAGCGCTCGTGGGCCTAGAGTAGGGGATTTAATACCATCTCTCGGGATGAACAGTGGTGGTCAAATAACTTTGCTAGGTAACACCACGTAATACCGATATTATCTGACTAGTCTCCTTGGACTTTGTTAGCGACTTGGAAGATTCGTTGGTCTTAGCGCATGTTCTCGAAGCTTACATTGCTTCATAGCCAGTGTCAAAGTTCTTGTTCGAAACAACCCCCCCCCCCTCCCTTCGGCGTTCGCACTGACCCCTTGGACTTTGTGACTCTTTTCTGATGACAAAGCAGTTGAGATTTGTCTTTTAATTTTACAGACAGATGGGAATGAGATCGATGGTTGGATCTGACTGGTCTGACGAAGACGAGACCGCAGACTCCGGGCGCTAATACTTATATGTAAAGTTCAGCCTATATGCATGGCTCGGGGGTGTTCGGCAGTGAGAAATGGCTAGGTCTAGGCAACCTTTAGCCTGGCTTAGTGTGGGCAGCTAATACTCGTACCCTAACCTTCATGTCGAGGCCAAGTTATACCCGCAAACAGTCGTACATTAGTGTCCAGCCGGAGTTCTGTAGGATTTATAAGGGACACTCGCAAGCGCGAGACTGCGCTGGCCAAAGCACGAAGACACATAAGACTGATAGACAAAGCGCAAATGATTTACCGTGCGTGTGAGCTTGTTGCTGCATAAGTTATTATTTTTGTCTTGGATTGAATTATTGGTCATAACAAGTGGTATGAATATTATTGTATGAAATTTATTATTTTAGATGGAAGAAAATGATGGAGAATATGCTGGCCGGCCAGTTGAAATCTTCTTGGACAAAAATTCTTGGCTAACAAGACCATCACTCGAAACAGATGTTGTTGTATCGGAGGGTATATACATGGGAATGAGTGTAAATTTTGGGCAAGAGTAGTTTCAAGAGTTTCAACTAGTACGTGAAGCACGTCGCAAGAGAGCGGCGGATTAATCCGAAGGAGGGAGTTTTGGACATGAAGGGGCGCAGAACCAGTGGTCAGCACACTTGGTCGACCCTACTTCGCTAACTAGTTTAATGATATATGTTGAGTTACAAGCGCCTTGATTAATTGTTAACTAATGTTGGACCTTGCAGTACTCTACTTTGGAAGATAGAATGCGCTGCGGTACGTCAGAAAAGGAGCAATGAGGACAACAGTGTGTGCCGGGCGAACGAGAATTACATGTTTTATGAGCATATCTTTCGGATGTGAACTTCATCAATAATAATTAGCGGGGTAATTCAATTTTATCTCGAGTATGCCAGCCGAGACCGCACACTATGTTTGCAGCCGAATGGATAAGATGCCACGAAGTAGGCGAGAAATAAAAATGACGCGCTTATATACGGGCAGAAAGAGTGCGCACGCAATGCGATTAATGCGTTCATTTTAAAGAGGTGTTCATGATTGCAGATCGTTAGAATATTATAGTGAATGATTAACGGACTTGTTAACGATAGAAAGAGAACGTTGGGCGGTGGGAAAGGGACGTAGGGATGGCTCAGAGATGCAAGACACCGTGAAATTACCAGCAGAGTCTCTCATTCTGAAAGGGTGAGGGTGGGTGGTGGAACGGACTCTGTCCACTCCGAGAACCACCGACGACCAGTGGATATTTGTCTTGTCTCCTTGTTTATGAGATTCAACATTGTTATTTGGCACCGACGCTGAGTTACTTTCCTCCATCTCTACGCCAGATTCTCTAACTCCGTCGCTCTTTCTCTACGAAAACAGTCAACGTGTTCCCGGAGTTTCCTACTTTAAAAGAGAACGTCGGAAACTAGAATTGTAGCTTGCACAACAGACGTTAATGCCATACCATTTCAAAGTTAATCCTAGACCGGAATCAAAACTTTATTCTTTCTTTTATCCGTTTCAATCGTTTGCTATTTGACCAATCTTTTTTTACATCCCACTTGTCATTCATACTCGTCAATCGTATTGTAAGAAAACAATTTTTAGCCTATAAAATATCACACTGATTTTGATTTGTGCCATTTGTAATTACATGGGTTATAACTTTTGCGTTTCTAGAATAAAAATAATTGAAATCGAATTCAACTGAAAAATCATGACATTTGCAAGAAATATATTTTCTCTTACGAGTGGGAGAATCGGACGATCTTCCACTAGTAAGGGAAGAAATTTTGGTGCATCACACAGATTAGATTCCGTGTGAAACGTTCAGAATAGAAATCGCACAGACTTAATTCATTGTGATTTCAATCAAATTTCTTTCATTATCTTATGTAGGAAAACAATTATTATGTTTTAATTTGTAAACCAATTATTTTGACTTGTCAGACTGATTGATGAAATCTATAAACATTTTTTTGGCTGAAAAAAACGCTAATTGGACGTTTGAACTAGAAATGAGCTTATTTCAAAGAGTAATTTTCAGGTAAGTTTTTTTTTTCGTGAAACTGATGAGTGTACGCGTCTGTCATACGTCAGTACAGCGCACTTTATTATATCAATCGGATTGCCGCGACAGTGGAAGATAACATTTGTCATGTCCTGGGCAAAAACGAAATGAAAATCATGTTTGTAAAACATATAACGTGTAAGAATATGAATAAAAGAGGCTTTGTAGTTAATCGCGAATTAAATGAGAGGAAATATCAAAAGAGTGAACGTCGCTAGACTTGACATTATGAGGCTTGGGGTTATCCAGATGAGTTGTCAAGCGGTAAGTCCTGCCTCGTTCGTTACCGCGTATAATGTCCAACGCCAATATAAGCTGTCAGATGCTTTTTCCTAAATTGACAGATTTTCAATCCGATCAAGTTCCTATTTAATGGAAAAATACCCAATCTATTAATGCGCGAATCATAGAGCACGCGGCATGTTGTCGACAACTGAGTGTCAACGGCTGCTTTCTGTAAATCAGCTCAAGATATATCTCTCCTTATCGATGATGTCCCCGTACATATCAAATTGACCGTCTCCTTATTGCGCGTCCAAATTTACCTTGAATCTCGTTTTGTCGCGGCCAACATTATTTACAAGCTTTATTCAGCTCCTTTCTGTTATTAGGAGAAAATTGAATGCCCAGCCAATTCTATTGTTAGCGGTTTTGTATCTCCTTGCTAACATTTGCGATTAATCCAAATTATAAACACGAAAATACAAACAATCCATCACAAGTCCGACGAGATTAATTGAAAGAGGTACAGAAAATTAAGTGAAAAAATATGCACATTCTTTTACCCAGTCCCAAATAGTGATCAATGGAGACCTCCTTCAATGAATCATTAGCTCATTAAACGTGTAATTGGATGATTCAAGCCATTATCTTACGCACTAACAATGTAACTAATTAAATAATTGGTATTTGCATTTGAAACTCAATTAGTTAGGAAATTAAAAAAAATTGCCACACGTGGCAGTCGGCGAGAATTGAATCTCAATTGAAAAGTCTACTGAACAATTTTACATCATTTTCTTCGTATGATATCAACATTTTGACTGACTATTGACGGGATGTAAGTTGTAATGATTTGTGATGGCTTGAATGTTATTAGCAGGTGTAGACTTTTGAATGTATAAATAACTTACCTCGCTTTTAAGATTAAGAGGAACATCACACGGGTTGTCCATTTCAGCCTCAGTTTTGACATGATGGGACGGCAACATGCTGTGTCTTGGAGGTACCGCAGTGGCCAACATATTGAGATGCTGTCGATGTTGTAAATGAGTTTGCTGTCTCGGCTGGTGTTGATACGAAGGTGATAATCGAGTGTTGAGAATACGAAGATCAGCTGGAGGGGTGGCTGGTGCAGCGGTACTGCTTTGTTCTTCTTCGGCTGAACCTTCCGCCATGTCAACCACGCATCTCGATAACTTGTTGTCTCTAACAATTATAGAAACTTAAAACTTTAATACATTTTTCGACATTTTTGATTAAAAACAATTCTTAATTAGAATAAAATTATTTTTTACTTCAAGAGACAAACATTCGCAATCATATTATATTAGATGGATTGGATGGTATATGAAGTTGTTGAGTTTGAAAATGCGCGCGCGACCAAATGCTGCTCATAAGCGATGTGCATTCATCCGTATAATTATTTTTATCTAAGCTCAGTAAGTATTCAAGGGCAATGAAATCACGTTCCCCACCGTCTGGATGTTTCTCCTCTTTCTCCGAATGTCCCTCGCTTAGTTTCCATACGCCATCACGTTTCAGACGCAACTAACAACATCTGCTTCTATTTTTGCGCTGGCCTAAGTCCAATGCTTTTATTTTTTAAATCGTGCCCCATGACGAACGACTGGAAAGCTCATTCACTCATGTCTTTTTGCCGAGACAAATATTTCATTATTCGTCGATGTTTCCACTCACAACAATTTTTATCACTTCTATTTTCAATCGTTATAACTAATAACTATTTAACATGACCAATTTATAATTTTAACATCCATTTCTTCTTTCAGTTTGAATTAACTTGATCAGACCCACGACAAATTAATTAACCCTAACAATTTGTTTGAATCTGAGGGATTGTATATTTTGTTATCGTATAATTTATGAATGGTACGAAACTTTAGTGCAAGTTTGAAAATTTTCGGCGGAGTCATGTAATTTTATAGTGCGATGCTAAACTGAGGTCGAAGGTGATTCAAGACGACTGGTCGCCGGTGAATATGAACTTTATCAAACTTACACACACGTCTTAGCACTTGAAAGATGATTTATGCCAGGACGAAATTAACATTCCGCCGCCTGGTATTTTCACCTTACTTCAATAGTCCGTGAACCACGAATAGAATGAAAATAACTACTGTATATTCTCACCAGTCGTTTCTATTAACAGTCTGCTCACAAATATATCAAGTTAATCGTTTCTGAAATTTCGTCTGCCTCGCATAAACTAATCACAATGTTCGCAAAACCGTTTTAATTGTCAGGCTATCAATGCTGACAGACGCTCATTATGTTTTTGCAGCAAAAAAAATTGTTTCTTCGTTACCTTTTTTTTTAGCTCGCAGGTTTTTCGAACGAAGATTGCAGGCTTTTGGGAACCCATAGTGACACATAGAAACATAGATTAGTAGGATTCTTTCCAAATTATTTTAATAACCGGTTTCGAGAGCAAATTCGCCTCATAATTCCAAGGTGAGGAATAATTCGAGTCATTCATTAATGTCAAACATCAGATTTGAAGATTTTAAATGTTAACCTACATCTATAGTTATTTCAGAACGAATTTCCAACTGGTGCATAATTATTGCGGACATTTTTGCACAAATTTAATCAAACCATCCGAATCTAATCTTTCTTTGAGTTAATTGAAATTTCATCGTACATTTTGTAACAGATTTAGATCAAATTTGAAATTGGAATTCGAGCATATTTTAAATTTAGAATTATGCGACGAAACGGAATTTGAAATGTTAAATTAATTCTTTTGTTACTTTTTTAAGGCACGAAATTTAAGTGCTCGTGAATATCGGAGTCTGTTATTGCTCGGGAATATAAATTCAAAAACAAATAATAATGTAAGTAGATGGACGTTCAATAAATTTTCCAATAAAATGGGTATCCGAGGGGCCCCCGAAAGTATGTAACTGCATCTGAGAACGTCGGCATCGTGGAACAGTGTATAATTAAGAGGGTTGATTGATGTTAATTCAAAGGGTAATTAAGAATGTTGCGCATAAAAATCGCGTAATTTATGGTCATTGGGGATAATTATATGTTGACCAGTTTGTAATTGCAACTGCTCTGTGTCTTCAGACACCGTCCGAGTTCGTATAGGAACGAATTGTCGCTTGCACGGACGGCCCGAGAGGAATCACTATTTAAGTGTATGTTTATTCACGATGAAAATATATGTTCTCAGATCACAGCTTATTACAGGGCTAGTAGATAAAGCAGCTTAAGAGCAACCTCGCCTCTGGCCAACGAGCTTATACCTAACAGCGTTTTATATATAGTTATAATCGACTAAACGCCTTTTTCACGCAGCAGTCGCTTCGAGCATCAGACTATATGCGCATCGAACAGGTTCTCCGGCTAGGTAGCCCTAATCATTGGACTCAATGCTTCATTTCGGGTGACCTCAGAAATCAAATCGAATCTGTTGCAATCGGCCTCTCCGAGAATAATAATTATGCTCAAGCACACACACGTATATTTACATTTTTCGATCGCTGCGTGATCGTTTAGAAATCAGACACATTTTATCCCTTAAACGTGTTATTAAAAACCGATTCTTTTTTTCATCCATTCTCGACACCGATTTAGTATTAACTGTGCCCCAATTTGTATTCACTCACAACTCTCCTAACTCCATAAGCTGAGACAATAATTCGCATCTGAAATAAAAAATCCAAAAATATGAGACACCATCAGCATTTTCTTTGATCTTCAATGTGATTAAATCATTTCTTTCTTTTTCAAACTTACACCTTTGAATAAATAAAGAAAAAATAAAGCACCGACTTGGCCAATTAGCTTTATATTCTGTTGACGATAAAAACTGACGTGGAAAATTGTTACGTTCATGAACGAAGTGTCTATTTTGAAAAATATGATTAAGAAAAGACTGACTCCTCTTTGAAGTTTAAAGATATGAAGAAGACAAAAAATGAAAGAGGTATAGATCGTCTGGATACAGCATTTATCAAATGAGTTTAATGTGTGAGTTAGCGTGACGTTTGCACACGCGGGCCCGCATAAGCTAAGGGCACAGGTAATAGTCGTTATGCGCGCTACTATTCTGTCAGAAATCCATGGGGCTTTGTCCCAAGTCACGAAACGTTAGGATTACGCTGAACGCGAGTGCGGCACCCGTTTAATGCAACTGTGAGAACGTATCACTGTAAATTGCGTTAGCATTTATGTATGCTAGGCCGAAACGTTTGGTTTGCAAGCAAACAGGACCCAGTACAAACCGATTCTCATTACATTATTACAAGCAGATATAGAAAAACAACTTTTCAATTAAACAACATTTCTCCATCATACTTTGAAAATTTAAATTCTGAGTAATTTATAAACCAATGTAAAATTGTCTTATCATTCCTCGATTTATCAAATATAAATGTTGATTATGGATCTATGCACAATTTTGAAAACTTTTTTAGAAACTTTTTTTAAAATTTGTGCAATTCATGTCAGTGATTTTTTTAAAATGAACCGATTTTGTATTATTTACCGACGAAAAGTTGAAAAAAAATATATATTTTACCTTTAAATAACTACAGATAGATCTTTTAGCACTTTATGATCATTATAATGGTATCACCCTCTGTCAAGGAGGTATTTATGTACCAATCCTCGTCGCAGCTCATGCCGAGTTGTTGAAACCAACATCTGGGCTGGATGCGATCAGCCACCTTTTTATAATTTCATATCCCTTCCAAGTGATTCTCATGTGATTATATTTTCGAGTGTTCATTCTCTCTCTCTCTCTCTCTCTCTCTCTCTCTCTCTCTCTCTCACACACACACACACACACACACACATCAGACTCATAAGAGGCAAAACAATTGGCCGAAGAATTCTTAAGTGAAAAGCGCGACTGCTGGTGTTTTCATGCGTTATTAGAATTAATGACAACACCCGCATCATCGCTTGATATTGAATGTCACAGCCAATTGTGAGCAAGTTCAATTGTTGGGACATGGATTCTACTATAGAAATTAACTTCAATTCAATGACGCACTCAACATTCCGTTTTTGCAAAAAAAATTCATAATATTTTTTCATTTGTACATTATTATTTAATAATTTTTTTTGTTCGAAAAACAAATATGAGACAAAGATTATTTCTTAATTTTTAAAAAAGACGGAAAAAAGTTTTCAATGCATCGCTGTAACACGAGACAAAGTATACGGAAGGGTAAGTTGTCAGGGCAAATACAGTATAGCATGTATTGGGGTAAACTGGAGTGACGGAGAGCTGAATGGAGTTGCGAATGAGGGTTCGCACACCCACAAGAAAGAGACAAATACGAAGCACAAGCAAAAACAAACGGGAAAAGACAATTTAATAGACGATACATTGAGCCTGGGGAGAGAAAAAGAGTAAGAAGTGGAGCAACATCGATTAGTTTCCTTGACCTTGGCAACATCCTTTTTTGAATCCCTTTCGCACTTTCTAATTAAGTCTCATTATCATATAAATGTATTCAAGTCAATCCGATTAAAATTTTTGTCAATAATCAATGAACCATTTAAACTTTTTTCAACTTCGAAAAACTAAACGATTATTTTTTTCAACATAATTAAACCTTTTCAACTAGAACAGAAATCGTATTTTTCATCGAAATTTGCATGGTTATGAAATTCAAGATTTTCTAAGACGAATTTTCTGGTTCGTTCTTAACCGTGCCGACGAGTTTGCGAATCCCTTTTCCGCAGACTCAGAGTCATGCTGTCGACATGTGCTTCTGTTTACCTTTGCAAGCATACGGGTCACGCAGCGTGCAGACATATTTAAAGGCATTTAATCGCTCAGTAAACCCACAGTGAGAAAAATTGTATTCGAAACCAATTGCAAATTCTCATTTGGACGATCAAAGCTTGAAAATGTGGACTAGCAGTGTATACCTTAATTAGCGTTCTAACTAACATTGACTGTTCGCGAATGAGCATAAATCTATACGCAGCGGACATAATTATCGTGCTAATTATTAGAACGCAACTAAGTAGTTGAAGAAAATTATCACCGACTTTGGTGCACGGGGACTGGCTTCCACTCTTTGTTATCATTCGCCGTCTCTTGTTCTCATTTCGCTTATTCCCGCATGAATACAACAAAGTAACTTGTTTAATTACCGAGATTAACTTAATTGTATGTAGTGTGTGATAATCACCAATGAGCTTTCGTTTTTTCAAGTTCTTTTTTTTTTATTATTAAAACGATAATCCAATGTCAAACGGAGCGAACTGAACGGAAAGTTGGAGAGGAAAGACAAGAAAAAAGTGGATGTTTGAAAGTGATTGATTGATGACTTACTGTGAATAATGTGATTGTAGAAAAATCTTCAGTGAAAACGGGTGATGAGAATTGGCGATGATGAGCGAAGAGAGTTATCCAGATGAGGAGAGTACAGCAGGAGTAACAGCAGCCGAATCGACAACATCGATAGAACCGCAAAGCATTGATTGATAGTTAATAGTGATTATCTGGTGGGCGACATCGGAAAGAAAGCGGAGCCGATCACGTAACCATGTAGCCCGAGAAACAACACCAACTCTCACAACTGGAATCACAATTGGTCTCGCACTGTCACTCAAGTTTGTGTGATTGTCACAATGCTTGAATCGAATTATCCAAATGACTATCCATGATCGATATCTACCGATCGACACTGGGACACGATTGGCAGTCAATGATGGTTGAGTTAGGATATGAGTCGCGTGGTGTTGTCCTGCGGCATGTTTGGCCACGTTGTTGGAACACTCGCAGGCGCACGAAGATGCAGTCCTGTTCACCTCGCAGTCCGCAGTCGAGCTGCGTAGTGGCGTGCGGATTCGCGGCGGCAAATTTGCTCGGCTGTTTCGCGGTATCAGCGACTGCGCTTGATCTGTACAGGAGGGGGATCGTAGGCGTGGCCGAGGCGGTGCCACTGCGCGGAGGTGGATCGCAAGTTAGTTGCCAGATCTCGTTGTTATGATTATTATGACTGGCCGAACTGCCTTCACGATTTGAGGGTGGAACGCCGAGGAACCCGTGTAATATAACCCCTTCGCTCTTCAAAGAACCAACAGTTACGAAACTCTAATGCAAATCAGCCAGAGTTATGAGCGTCCAACCAAGTAGCCGATCGACCGAGATCTACAAGTCAAAAATGTCGAAATAATCACAAGGCAAGCTTACTTGCTTTTGTCCCCCTCCCTCAACACAACTTGATTTATCCCGACGAAAAATCTCCAAACTATACTCAACTACTTGGTGCATTTTATTACCGACGCTTTGGGCACGGTTCATCAACTGCTGCTGTTTAAGTAGCATTCATGAATCTTGATCTCGATCCTTTTTTTACCCTCTTCATCAGCGAAGGTTCAGAAAGTTGATTAGCATATGCTGGACAGGAAGCCATACTTGGTTGGAAATTCAACACTACAATCATGAGCACTAAATTCTCAAGCCACATCTAAGACCATTCGAAAAAATTAAAATAAAAAATAATTTTCAAACGTGCAGATTTGGACTGCAGATACACCTTATGCAAATTGACTGGTAGCAATTTTAATTTTGAAGCTTGGAGATTTCAATTTGTTTTTGCATCGTTCGGCTAAAAGTCTGAAAGGAGTTTCAATTTGAAAAGAAATCCTTATGATTTTTTATAATAATTCGAAATACTTCGATAGTTTAAAATATTATACAATTCTCTCACACTCGGTTTCGTGATATTTTAATTATTAAATGTTTAAACAAAAAATTTTGACACATATAGATCTTCTGCTATATTCATACGCTATGGCGATATGTCCAGGGCGATATATTTTTTAACACAAAAAACCTGCATTCATGGCAAATTATTGCAAAATCAAACATTCTTTGGAAAATGGTTTGCCAAAATATTCTCTTGAAATGTAAAATATCATAGAAGTGCATCTTTTAACAAAATCATGCCAAAATATGTAAATAAAAAATTAGGAAACACCTGAACTGTGTGAGCATGTCCGAACTTGTCAAGCTTGGAAGAGATTGAACACTTTATTCTTATATGTTGTCAACTTGAAGGTATCAACATATGGGCACGCAGCATCTCAACTCACTTCACAGTGAACCGTATGCTGTATATGCAATATCATAAAACGAGAGGCGACGAGAGGCTTCAACTCAAACAAATAATTGTCATAATAGGATGAAAAAGTTAACGAAAAGTTTTCGAACATGCATGTTAACGTGGTTGTTAAATGTAATAAAGGCTTTTGCTTAATAAAAATGTTACTATCTGAATATATTGCTGAATGAAAACGCACCGTGCCATATGATTTCATACCGATCTTCTATTGAAGAATATCCCAAGGAGTGTAGTATTTGTATTTCAGTGCAAATTCAAAAAAATAACCGCAATAAATTGCAAAAACCTAAGAAAATCACTGCAAAAACTGATCGCGCTTTTAAGTATCACAACGAGTAGATTTAGTCCTTGCAGATTGTTTTTTAAAAAGTCTTAGTAAACTAGGACCTTCTAAAATAAATAAATATAAAAATCAATGCAATTTCTCGTAATTTTTTTGAAGTACATTCATTGAGTAACTACAAACTTAATTTTTCAACATTCTTTGTGGACTGTTGCAGTGCTAAAACTATTAGATGCCAAACGATGCTGTTTTTACGATTCCCAACTGATCTCTAACTATAAATTTTGAACAATTTGTAAAAACCGAATTCTGATACCTGGTTTCGAAACAGTTTTATTAACAAAAAACGACAAAAATGTCTTATTTTTTGACACTACGAACGCTTTTTGAGTTTTTTGCCATTTAAAAAAAATTTTGTATATAACTTTTTCAACTTCATAAAACTTGGAATATCTATTTTTCTAAAGATTGTATTAAAAAGTATTTTCCTCTTGTTACTTTTCGAAAAATGCAGTCATTTTTATAACTAAATATTATGTGAGCAATATATCTCATGAATATCTCAAGAAAATATTTTTACTTGAAGAAAGAGTATATTATGCTACAAGGGAGAGAAACAAGCGTTATTCTGCGGGTGAAGAGACAACTCGAGGTGTAGTCCAGTGCTGATGGTTACTTCTCCCGAGGTTAAACACTTGTTTCCTTCCATGTGGCATATGTATTTTTTCATAAAACAAGTTCATCAAAGACGGCTAACTTCGAAAAAAACATTGTATTATTTTCAAGGCGCGGTTTTATTCCCTATTATTATGGTTGTTCTATGGTAACAGGGAATGAACAGCGTCTTAGGAATAAAACAGTGTTTCTCTCCCGACAAATCACAGAGAAGTTGGACGTTTTTGATGCACGTATTATGAAATCTAAATTTTGATTTCCAACGGTCCGCAATAAGTTTGAGTTATCAAAGTTCATGAATAGAAATAATATCGCAATTATTTTTTTTTTAATAATAAGTTAATTTATCACCTAATACAAATGCCCAAGTTGTTTATGCGAATTCGAACGTTAGAAATAATTTTCTTCCTGGGAAAGTCATTTTCATTTATATATTATAATTTAATCTCGTATCCGTTTTGTTGTCATAATTCTATTTGAAAAAATTCCTTCTAACCAAACTCGAGATTTTCAAACTTTTGGAAAAAATGATCCTTTATTGGGGTATGCAAAATAAATGATTATCATTCTGTCCAATTTCTAAAT
This sequence comes from Telenomus remus, assembly GCA_020615435.1. Lineage (NCBI taxonomy): Eukaryota > Metazoa > Arthropoda > Insecta > Hymenoptera > Scelionidae > Telenomus > Telenomus remus. The sequence continues at coordinate 9,181,482 of CM036341.1, read as the reverse complement.
TGAATATCGCAGCTCAGAATTAGCGGATTATTGTAAATGCATTTGCACTTTTAGATTCCAATTTGAAAATAAAAAAACCAGTGATTGCTCCGATGTAGGTTGAAGTTAAAAATCATCTTCATCTCCAATAATATTTCATGCAAATTTCCGAAAGGTTGCTGTGAGTTAACTTTATTATGAAATACTTCAAAACACTTTTCTTTAATTTTTCTAATACTTCATGTTTTAAAATTGGACTTACTGCGTTGACTTCATTTTTCTTCTGGTTACTTTATATCTCCTGCATACCTATATATAAAAAAAATCTTCATCGTCTATTTTGAACAAAAAATTAAAAAAATAATCTATCACAAATAGGTTTTATTGGCTATTTTGATCATTAGAGAATGTACAATTTTTGTTTCATTTTGACTGAAAGCAATATCGCAACATTCAGAAAAATAGATAGTCTATTTAGCGATCAAGATAGTGCATGGCCGTCCAGCTAGTTCGTACGAGAACCAATCACATCTGTGATTTCAACTATGCGATTTTGTTCCGACACTCCGCAAAATAGTGCACGAAAATAAAGACAGCATCATTTTCCAGATTTTAGTTTTGATTTTCTTTATATAAGATAACTTTAAAAAAGAAATACATTTTCACGACTCAACTTTTTTGAATTTTTTGAATCACATTAAAATATCCTAAATTAGAAAAAATATCTTATAATAATGAAAGATTTTATATTTATGCTGTTTATTGCGCGCAAAGCGCACACACTTCAGGTTACTAACAAAAAAGTATACAATTGCAGAGTTCAGCAAACATGATATTATTCCCGCATCCGTTTGCCAGAGTCGCAAAACACCAAGTGCTTGTTTAATCTTATTATCCGGGTTGCTTGCGATATCTTGAACGAGTACTTGAACGAGTTCATCACGCAAATCTATTGTCTCGTCGAGGAGAACATTGTTTCTCAAAAATGCATTCGAAAAATATTCGTGCCAAAAAATAAACCTCTGTGATGAAAACCAACGTATCATTAAGTGGATGAATGTTTTATTGTAAATCTCACAGACCATTTGCAATCTTTTACGGAAGTCAATTATTATCAGCCTTAATGTACTGTACATGATTTCGTATACAGCAATGGTTTAATTCTGTCCGTCTGGGGAGCCTTGAAAATTCTTCAACTTTTAAATTTAACGTTTAAATTTCAAGACGAAGTGGATTGCGGCGCGTTAAGACTGATCTGTATTTATGAGCTTACGAGAAGTAGTTTTAAAAGTAAAAGAGTACCGCGACGTCTCGAAGGGTTGCATACATTGAGACAATACTTAGGCCGTCCGCCTGCCCGGTAGCTTCGATCATTAAACGTGCGTATATAGCCTCATAATATTGCAATCCGCGCCCATAATTTAACTCGTTTTATAGTTCAAACTGCAACCTACGTTGAGCCGTTCAGAACCTTCGTTCCATTCGTATGATAACGCGCTCATAATAAAGACTTCAATAACATGCCAATGTATAAAATAAAATATTCCAGCGGTCGTCCGAATAAAATTATTTAGATATTCAACAAACAGAATTACATACCATATCAATGAAGAAAAAAAACAATATTTTTTTGTTTGAACACTGCAGATATATCTTGAGAGAACATTACTCAAATTACCACCAATTTGAGCTCTGCAAATCAAAATGTGTGTGTTACAGAGAAATATTTCACCGCCGCAGTTTCAAGTTTAAAGATTACTTTTATTTCTTGTACCATAAACTCACTTTCCCAACGTTTATACGCGTGAGAACTTAATATTTTATATTGCGGATAATTTCAACCTCCATTACTTCACACTGTACGCGTAGACAATGAAAATATCCGTCCCGTAGTAAAATACTCGCAGAATTTGCAAAGAAAATGATATGACAAAAAGGCGTTTGTCTTTTGATAAAAATTCCAGGAGTGACTGGAAGTTAAGTACAATTGAGCAAATCCAAAATTAACATCCACTTAGCGGTTCAAAAAATTAAAAATTTGTGGACATTAGGCACACTCTTGGGATTTTTTTCTTACGATCTAGGTGTCAAAACAAGATAGAAAAATGGTGCGGCCCCTCTTGAAACGAGTGGCGACATACTTTTAAAATTAAATTAAGTTATAGTGATTTTTGCCAAAAAAGCAACAAAAAAGCATGTAAAAAGTAACTCCAAATTTGGTTTCTTTCAAATTTTACGTTTTTTATCGATTATGGGGTGTTGTACGTTCTACCAAAGTCATTCAAATACCGAAAACGAAATATCTAAATATTTCTGTGTCTCAATTTTAGTACTATGACTAAGAAATTTGAGTGAATTAAGTTAATCGCTCTTTTTCTTCCAATAAAATACGAACAGTTGGTACAAAAAGACACACAACTTGCAAAAAATAATTGTCTAATACTTTTTCAAACTTTATACAACCATATCAAACTCGACGTTCACCCCTCACTCCCTGTCCGGATTAAGGGTGGTTCCATAGAAAATTAAAAAAATGAGAGTTTTTCAAACCCATATTTTTTATTACAGATTCGGATTCCTCATGAAAAAATAAAACGATTTTATTCTTATCATTTTTCAGTTTTTTAGGATAGATGTCGCTGTAATCGTAAGAAATACATAATTAATAAAAATCGTTCTCTTGCAATTACAGCGCCATCTATCGTGCAAAATAAAAAAAATATAAGAATATAATCTTTTTATTTTTTCATGAAGAATCCGAATCTGCAATAAAAAATGGGGGTTTCACGAACTCGATTTTTTTTCTTTTTTTATTTTCTTCTTTTTTAATTAAAAAAGTATGTCGCCACCTGTTTCAAGGTGGGCCGCACCATTTTTTCATCTTGTTTTGACTCTAGAACCTGAGAAAAAAATCCCAAGAGTGTGCCTAATGTCGAAAAATTTTTATTTTTTTGAACCGCTAAGTGGATGTTAATTTTGGATTTGCTCAATTATGTTAAAATAAAAATAGTTATAATTTTCGAAATAAAGTAACACGTGATTGTGTGTGAGAACATTTTGTACGTACGTATGTTTAAATGTTAAGACTCTTAATAGAAGAAGCAAACCTGACCTAATTTACATACATAAAGCGCATTCGATTCGTTTTAAGGGTCGTAAATTGACGCAGCTACGCGAATCGTTAAACCTTTGCTTGCCACAAATCCCAACTGATACGGAGTATAAGGGAACGGCGTCCGTATGGATACGCGATACCTGCACAGTCCGTGAACTGATCGTAATGTATCTATATCTATGTATAGTTTTTGAATTGTTGTTATAACAAGCAATTGTGACGCTAAGAGTGTTTTTTTTCTTTCTATAACTCTATTTTTCTATTTTCAAGGAAGTTAAAAAAATTGAAAAATTGTTTTTCCAAAAATTTTTTCTAATTTTTTTCACTATTTTGAAAAGATATCTAAAAAATTTTGGTATGCCAAAAGTTTTCTGTTTCTTAACAATAGTTATTTCGCACTGAAACTGCTTTACAATTTAATATTAAAAACTTTCATTCAACGGGAATTTGTTGTCAGAGTTTTCGGAATAATTTTTAAGGCGTAAACAATAAATTATAACAAGATTGGTCAAGAAATAAGTTAGATTAGGTAACTCGTAAAAATGAATGAGTTTGTTGAAACGTTGAGAGAAACGGGACAGAAACTATTTAGAATGAATGAAAGGTAAAGCAAAAGGTCAGGAAGGAAGAACCGATGGAGGTGAGCATAACGAGAGACGACAGAGTTGTAAAGCCTTGTGCGTGACACCGTGTTATGTTATGTTTTTCTCGTCTCTGTACGTTGACCACTCAGCGTTTGTCGGTTAACTCTACAGAGGAAAGCAAGTTTATACCCAACCTGCCACGTGGTTTGGGTGGCGTGTAGTATTCCTGCCTTGCATTTATGCCGTTTGGTCATTCAAACAGATTATTTCGGTTTGATAAATTTAATAACTTTAAACTTAAAATAATGGCTAATGGTTCTGCTAGCTACTGATTACACATAAACTCACTTTAGTTTTGTTTGTCTGAAAGTAATGTCAAATTTTATCCTCTCAACAGTGAAACTAAATGACCACAAATTTAAGATCAATTCTTATTTTGCTAATTTTCTTAGTCCCTTGAGAATCTTCTATTTTGAGAGTAATTCTATTTTGAAAGTAAAAATTTTATTTTTCAACTATTTTTATAATTGATTTGTTAACTTTTTGTTATTAGTAATCAAAACTGTCTTTCGCCAAAAAAATCCATTCACGTGATACCTGAGTGCAAACTGCGAGTTCACGTATGGTAGCATTGATCAAACAACGGCGATAGAACATTACAACTGATATCGTAAAACAGGATGTAAAGGTATACACTAATGCAAAGATTTAATTATCAAAACACCATGATTCACGTTGTATAAAACATTGGAAATTTGATAAACGATAAATTATGGACAAATGTTTGATGTATTCTAGCGCACATTTTGACTATCGGATTCAAATCATGGCACGTGAAATATACTTCTGATTTTGGCTCTTTTATGTAAAACACGTTTGATTGTTAACGACCGTCTAAACTTGCTTTATGAGCTTCCTACGGATAAATAGATGGCAGTAAAGCAAGACTGCATTATATACAACATAAAGTGTACAATAATGAATAAGCATCCTTGTAGATTATTTCCCATCAAAATTTTGGAAATGAAAAACTTAGCAACAAGAGAAATTCGATTTAAAAAAATGTTATTTCTAGGTTGTTTCAATTTTGATAAACAGATATTTTGAATACATGTAAAAATTTGATTCGTAATTTTTCGCTTAAAAGAGCAGAAAATGATTGAAAATGTTAAGTCTCATCGAACCTTCATGCGGTTATGAGTGAAATTCAGTTCTTGTTGCGTTAATTGACTTCGAGGGAGCGGACGAACGGATAGGAAGACATTTAAATATACAGGAATAGAGAATTACATGAAGTGAAATAAGGAGGGTCCAGTAGTAGGGCTGGGATACTCCCTATTTATATTCCGACTAACCTTCCTCATCAACGGCGTTCATCTTGCCTATTAAAGTAGTAATTTAGCAGGAAATTAAGCCATGCACTTGCTTTTTCGTGGCATAGTACTTTCACCATTCTGTGGTCGTTCCCTTCATCCCTTGCCAGACGTTCCTCTCGCCAATGTCACCATTTGAAAATAAATGATGATTTTACCGATCAAAATGAACCGTTTTGAATACTTAATTGAGTTTGAATATTCATTAATTTTTCTCTACAACCAATTTTTTTAAAGTTGAAAAAAAATTAAATTGAATATTCGTAATGATGTAATATGATTTTTATAATTCCCCAATTCATTGATAGAAATACGAAAATAGGGTGCAGTATCAGAGAACAAGAAGATGAAAAAAAGAAAGGCGTTGAGGCAGGCATTAAAGCAGGGTTGAGGTTTTAAGCGATGAACAGGGTGAGTTGATCCACGTATGAAGAGCTGTTAAAAAACTAATGAGAGGTGTGACAGCACATGTTCTCAACTTCCCTGACGATTACTTCACTAACAGCAGGGGCCGAAATTCTAATTTATGATACGTAATTCGTTTATTTAACAAAACAGATAAAAATCTTTTCTTTCAGCTTTTATTTACTAATTTCAAAAACAATTTTCGTACCTTTCCAATGATCCTTATCTCAACAGAGCAATAATAACAACTCGTACGATTGTAATCTGCTGGCTGAATTCAGACAATTCTGGCAGAATTAATGTATAAGATTCCTATAGGATTCCTACAGGCTCTATAGAATTCCTCTACTATCGTCGATACTTGCGATTAGTGACAATTTTCTACCTCACTTATGTAAAAATTGCAAAACATTTTACGGCAAAAAGAAATGATACGTTCCAAAATGTTCATCTTTTTTAAAAATGGAAGATATTTTGACACAAATAAAAATTTTTCATTTGAAATTTAAAACTTTTTTACGTTTACAAATTAAAAAAAATTAAATGTAAAAAAATGATATTTTGAAGGGATTATTTGTCATGTGAAGATTGTTCATATCCCTTTTAATGATACCTGAATTCAAAATAAGTACGAGAAAGATGATGGCAACGCTGGAGAATTAGATTTGTCGTTCATAATTCGACATCTGGCGACGCGCATTTATGAAAAGTTGAAATAGAGATCCCATGCTGAGCCTGTCATGATTAAATCTCCAATACATCAACAGATGCAACAAATGACAATCAGCCGATATAATTGTTTAATAAATATAACGAACAACAAACAAACACGATTCAAATCGTCCGACAAACAATTTCCGCCAGGATAAAAAATTAATCGGTTTTGAAAAAAAATATAATTTTTATTCACACGGCCATCAGGTTTTCATTGTACACAGTTTTTAGTACGTGTATCGCGAGATATTATGCTCATTGGAGAATTTACAAAATCCGCAGACCCCTTTTTAAATCACAGCATGGTACGCACTACAGGGTGCAATCGGGAGACAGAGACGCAAGGGCGTACCTCGTAAAACAATGCTCCCACATCTGTCAGCCTCTTCTGCGTTCTTTCCTCTGCAGCGCGAACAGTTATCCCTTCGAACCCCTAATTATGCCGCCGCGACTTGCTCCGGATCTTCATGCCACGACTATATTATGCGTTTGGACCACTTGGGCACGCACGGGGCGTAAGGGGATAACTCTCTCATGAAACAACGCAAACAATGGTCAACAACGTACAATCAAATTCTTTTTTTCGCCATTTCACTTGTGACTTCGTACTCTTTCATCCAGATTCGTCAAACACAAATTTCCTCTCTAAACTACAAAGTTTCAATTCAGGACTCAAAATGTATGACGCAAATTTTAAATCCTGAAATAATCAACAGTTATGCAACAAACATTTGGACCTGTCATTAAAAAATAAAAATAATTCTTTGTTTTCCTTTTTTTTCTTAGCTTGCTGCTACAACTATCCAATTTAATGTTGTGCAAGTTTAATTTATTTTAAATCAAGATGAAAACTTACTGTTCGCAAAAAAGGCAGTTTGATATTTTTCATTGAAATTCATACGAAAGCAAATGCCAATAATGATGCGATCTTAATCCAATGGTATGAAATTTTGTGCTCATAAAACGCCTTCTATGAACATTTGTACTCGCCACTCGAGCACGGAATAACTAATCGATTGATTTGGAAGGGTGCTAGAAGTTCAGTGTAAGGAAATTAACATCACGTTTTTAATAGCAGGGTAATCGTAAGGGTGGAACCGTACAAGGGCTGAAGAGGTCTCTGTAGGGTCTATGCAACAAAGACTTCCTAACTCTTCCCTATGCATTTTGAATTCATTGTACATTAAAATTACAGAAAAGTTAATCTCAAAATTATTAGTCACTGCTGACGCAATTCAAAGACGCCCTGATTATACAATATTTTCATGTTGCTTGCAAATTTCGCAAATCGTCGCCGTCAAAATATCTTCCTAAGATCTCAGACTGATGATATAATTTGAAGGCTAGACATAAATTGATGAAGTAATTGCGACCAGAAAATTGACATGTAATAACGAAGAATTGAGGGGTGATAAAATAAATCAAAATTACAATTTGGCTGAAAATATGTTGTTGGGTTTGAAAATCGGTAGGGCGTTGGGTGGCGATCATTCGTGCGTGTTCGGCGGAATCATTTAAGTTGACTTAGGAAAGAAAAAAGGTGATGGTGAGTTTGATGTTGCACGAGCACCCCTGCTATTGCTATTCAAAACGTAGGAAACCATTTAAAAATGTAATACCACCGAGTGGGATGCGATAGCGCAAAAAAGAGGCGCTTTTGTGATTCAACCGTGTGACTACGTAAGTAAAATATACTGCCACTGGTATAAAGCTTCGATCAAATAATCATGATTTACGTGGTAAGGTAATTCGACGAGATAAAATGGAAAAGAGAGTCGCGGGTGTCTATTGATCATGGCGTGTCACTGCTCTGCTCATTGATGGCAGATCAGAGCCGCGCATTAAAGCAATGTACAAAATAAAAAAATTGTTCATGCAGAATCACGTTTCTCATAACCTTTTGCACACAACTATGTTCAATGAATCGTACGTGTGTTGAATCCTTTTCACATTTCGAATTGTCATAATTGACATACGAGAGTGAAATAACGTCAAAAAATACATGCTCCGAAAACATAATGTTGTGTTCCACCACTCGAACACAATGTGATCATTTGGACGGAGGGGTGGAAAATACTTGTGTAACTCCAACGGGCTTAGTGGACAATTTGCCGACATTCTTATTGTCAAGCCTGACAAATCAGTCTAATAATTGATGTCGGAAAGAATGCACTTTAAATGGAACAATTAGTATCAATACCTTGTCAAGTCTCGAAACCCGACTTTCTTTTTTGCATTCGTTTACCGGTGAGTATTCACTGGTGCAAGTTTACTTACACATGTATAAAAGAGTTTGGCACAGGAAACGAATAAATGTAGTGTAGGGAGAAGGAGTTGGGTAGCAGGCAGGTTAGCTACTGTAATTAGTGAGAACGTATCGTAATTAGAGAAAATGCCACGTTTAATTGCTAATTGAGTTTCTGGCTGATGCGAGATCTAATTTTAATTACCTAATTACGTGACTACAGCCTGCGGACTACGGATGGCCGCCACTCTACTGCCAGCAACCGTACTGCCGTCACTAAACAGGATGATGCTCTCAGAGTAAAACCTGTACCCCTCAAGTAAAACAAGTGCCGAAATTTCGTGCAATTTTGATCAACTGATGCTCTCGGATTAATCATATCTCAATTTGAAAATAAAATAAAAATTAATGACAAAAATGTAACAGTCGACTGAATAATTTGGTACGATTGAAGTAAGCATATGTAATGAGAATAATAAATAGAGTTACTTGTATGAATGTAGTAAGTTATTGTAGAAGAGCTCTCAAAGTTTATTTAAAGAAAAGAAAAAGCTTAGAGCACAGATGTGAAAAGAGGAAGTCGGACGCCTTATTGTATACTGTTGAGACTGGAACTCAAAGGCTTAGCTTTGTAGCGTAAGCTTGAGGCTAGTGCAGTTTGAAAGAATGGTAGTGGGTAACTACCCTGCGTAGCCGGCCACGTGTACGTGTACGTTCTCATCAAAGAAGTGGGAGAGAAAAGTACACCTAGCTACTGCCTCGTTCATTTTTATCCCCTAAAGCAATTTTTGCATTGTTTTAAAATAGTACTTAGCGGGGTCATTGTATTATGCATGCGCACCCTCTACCCTCCAAGGAAGGGTGTGCTTATATATGTAAAACTGCACGTGTGTATTTGTGAAAGAGAGAACACTTGATTCCTTGTGCACGCGAACCTCAGTCCATTGTTAACTAGGTCCAAAGAGCCGTATTCTTGTCCAAGATTTTTTAATACCGTGTACATTTCTTCCTACCTCACTATCTCAACTGTTTGCTCTGAATCATCTTTTTGTTCAATTATTATTCTGTCAAAATTGCATTACAACTTCAAATGCTGCATTTAACAAAACTTTAGAAAATTCTGATTTATTTGAAACAAGCGTTAAACATGTCTTGGCGTTAAGACAAGGATAGAAAAATTCTATGTAGAACATTGGAACAATATGTTCAATGATTCTCCAAAAGTTGATAACTTTGATGGAAAATGAGTTATGTATTTCGAATAAGTTATAGTTTGAATAAATTCTCAACTTTTTGAACTTTCATCTTTGCAGAGTCCAAAAAACATTAAACAGTCAAAAAGAAAACGTTGTCAAAAATAACAAACAATGAAAAACTTGTCAGATTATAATACAATGTTTTTCAATGAAAAGAATATCTCGTTAGCAACACAGAGTATTTATTCATTAAAAACTTATTATAAATGAATAACGAACTTGAAGTATAAAGAACGATTTCGGAAGCATGTAAAAGAGCTCAATTATGTAGGTCACTTCGAAATATTTATATGAATAAGATAAAGTTATGTCGCAGTGTTACATAGTCTGTCAGATCTTTTTACTTGTAAAACAGCGAGCGACTACTTCAAATTTCAAATGCTAAGTACGTGGCTGCGGGGCGCGTGGCCAAAGGCGTTAGAATGGCCCTCTTGAGTTCATTGTTCACGGTATTCACCCTTTGTCAATAGTATTCTTGCAACCCCGCTGCTAGTGTGCGATATCTTTCTCTTGCTCTATCATTTTTCGTTTCATCTCAGCACGTCTTGTGTGCCAATCTTGTTCAGTTAAGCAAATTCCATATTTATTGCAAACCCTATGCATATTTCAAACAAAAAATTATCCTGCTTAAATGTAATACCAACCATTCATCATAACCGTTTCATGAAAAAATAAGTGATGGTGCTCATTTTGTTATAAAAAAACTGAGCAAAACAATTTTCATTGTTAAAAAGTAACAACTTCTCGGGAATTATACTTAGCTGAAATTTTAACATGCATGGAGTTTTCTATCGTTTTAATTTTTTGTAATTAAACGTTTTTCATTATTTGAGTGTGCGAAACAAGAACTATTTATTATTTTCATTATATTTCCTTGAAAAATATTTTATCCATCTGTAATATAGGAATTTGATGATAAATAAACTGTTGGTATATAAATATCACAATTTTTCAATGCAAACATTAATAACAGCATATCATTTTATCTTTCTGTTTTCTATTCAACTATTAATAAAAATCAAAGTATATTTGACTGACTATATTTCATTTTGACTGTTATTCCTTTCATATCATGACATTTTCGCAGCAATGCTCGAAAATGCTTTCGAATCACTGCCGATAGAATTATCATTTTGTTGATTTGGATTCATATGATAGGTGCTGACTTGAACTATGGTAACAATGTTGCGGGTCAACGTGTTCAATATTGAAGAACAACCAATATATTGCTAAAAGTCTTGAACAGGCGAATTTGACATGTTGCTATAAAACCAACGTAATTTAGTAATGAACGGCCACTTTGCACAAATGGCTTCGTGCATCACCGGTGAACCAAAGAAGCCTCGAGCATGATAGGATAATAGTAATGTGCTTGATGGTAAATGGAGGTATTCAAGAGGCCGCGATTCAGATGGCACTTATAATGGTCGCCTGACTAGCGTATCACCCCTAATAAGTACAAGTGGCACAAAATAGCTGTAATCACTCCACATAGTGATTCGCAAGATTATATGCTGGTCTCGGGTGCAAAGATATAAAAGCGCTAATAAGGCGCTCGCCATTGTTAATCACTTTGACTTTTGTCATCTTCTTATAAAAGGCCCATTCCGTCACTGCTGCTCAAGAAATTCTAATTTTTTCATTTTGGTTAACGAGTTAAGTAAATAGTTTAGCAACGCTAAAATTGCTCAACGCAAAAAAAGTAAAAACAAATTAAAAAGTGACTGGAGTTTCGTTCGAGGAAGGAATTTATTTTTGTCGAAAATTGATGTGGGCCAGGGAATTTTTTTGTTTAATTTATGACCATTTTCTGAGATTTTAATCAAATTTTCAATTTTTGTTAACGACGAGTGACAACTTTAACCGAGTTTATTGACATTGGATACGCAGACTACAGATATACAGAGCACAGCCACAGTCCCTCTTGTGCAAATATTCAACTTGTTCGTCGCGATTTTTCATTAGACACACGAATTTGTAAGTAAACGGTTTAAGTAACATAATAGAATTCAGTTCAAGCATCCCGACGTTGTACAAAACTGAAGAGCAATTTAAATAAACAAATTATATAAATATTCGCTCGGGCGAAACGATTTAAGCGTGAATAATCATCACATTGTGGAAAGGCGTCCAATCATGGCAGATGGAATTGATTCAATTTTTGATATCCGATTTAAATATTCTGGCATTGGATATTTTTCTATTTTGTACAAAAAAGGCATTTTTTTCACCTGAGAGATGATGGCTTAGCAAACCATGACTTTTCGAACGGACATTCCTCGACAATCCTACTAGGTAACGAAAAGTTTTGATTGTTTTAGATGAAATGTTGATCGATTTTTGGGATAAACGAAGATTCATGAAAAGCGGTGTAAATGTTCGCGATAAGTGAAACATGTATTAACAACTCTAGCAGCAACAAGGACAGTGATTTCAAAACGAAAGGAGAACGAGAGCGCGAGGATGGAGAAGGAAAAAATGATTGGAAGATTGGATAGGATCAGCAGTCTGCAAATAACAATGGGAGGAGTTCAATTGAAAAAATAATTTAATGTGTCCTTTTAATTAAACAGAGAGGCAAGGTTGGTGGGTGGGAGGGGGGGGGGGTTGTGGGAGTAGAGAAAAAAATTTCGAGAGGAGAGGTGGCAGTTGTGGATTGTGATGCCGCCGGAGGTGGAAGAGGAGGCGCGGCTCGGATGGACGCGGAAATTTAAAACCTGATCAATTGATAGGACGGAATGAAAAAAGTAGGGCTGAGGGGGTAACTAACAGGGGAGAAAAGGATGGGGGTATATCGGGTGGGGTACCACCAAGCGCCACAAAACGAATGTGTATATACGTGAAATGTGCATGTGAGTGCTGTGAAAGAGGGACCGGGAATGTCGGCGGTGAAGAGGGTAGTTGCAGAGCAAGAGGGACTGGTAGATGGGATTGCCGGGCATTATTCTGAAGCGCGAATTTGTTCATTTGTTTCTTGCCTCTGTATGCATGCCGCAGCTTGTGTGCATCCTCTTTTATCGACTGAAATCCCAGGCTTCGAATTACCGTGCAAATGATTTTTTCTCGCTTCGTTTTCTTTTTTGCTCTCTCTCCTTTCTCTCTCTATCTCTCTCTCTCTCACACACGCTCCTCCACCCTCGTTTTGTGCGCGCTTTTTTCCTTTTTTTACTTTCATTTTTTTTTTTTTTTCAAATTTCGCTGTTCCCACTACTCAGTTGTGCCAGCCGCACCCATGCACTCTTGTACTCAAAAGGAATTCAAAACCGCTAGTGTTATCCGTTCACGAGAGATAGCAAAATATATGTCGCTTCTCGTGTTTTTCAGCTGCCTGTATATCCGAGTGATTTTCCTAAAATGTGCGGTCAATTCACCGTTGAAACGTTTCTGATTTCCAGATTGTTATCGTACATTAATTTCTCTGAAAAATTTATTTATCCGCTTGTCAACCTTCCCAGAAATTAAAATGAGTAACAAAATACAATGAATGAATTAAAAGCACAACTAATATATTTTTTGATTTTGAACATTATTAAACAATGAAATTAAAATTCAAGTTTTGAAATTTATATACAATGTTGGGATATCATTTTTGCAAAAATTGTTTTTTGGTCTATAATTATAAAAAAAAAGACTTTTGCAAATTGTTCGATCTATTGGGATAGGTCGACGATCAGTGAGCAGTAGTAAAATTGGAAGTTTATTTCGCGTCTTTCGTAGTTTTTAATTAAAATGACAGCTAGTAAAAGAATATTGAATGACAATATTGAAAGCTGATAAACACGAGGTATAATATCCAATAGGTTATGAAAATATAGTCACTTTCTAGTAGGCATCAAGCAATATGAGTCCAACGTTGGTATATTGCTCGAGGCGGCGATGGAGCATGTCACATATCTGACGTTTTGAATCCACTGGTCATCGAGAATATTGAGTCTACCTTCATCGGACTAGAAGTTATGAGATTCGAGTTCTAGTTGACTTCTCGACTCAAGCTTATACATTTCTTCCAGATGACATGAGATCTTCATTCATATTAAAGGAAATCAGAACCTTTTTTCTGTTCAATTCATGCACACTCAATGAAGTCACCTAATCTAAAATCGCGTCAGGAATAATATCAACTACACCATGTTTCAACATACTCTAAGATTAAATTTCTCTCAAACTATAAGTTATTTTTGAAAATTTTGTAGTGTTAAATTTTACCAATGAACTATCATATTACCTCAGTCAACGAAACAATTTTCTTGAAAAAAGTCCACTCAACTAAATGGATAATTAATTTGTAAACATGTTCAATTAGCTAATCATCATTTTGTATTAAAAAAGAATCAACGAGAACAATTATTTAATCAAACCACACTGTGGTGAAAAATATCAAAAATTTGGAACACGTGTTTTTTCAGGTGCAACTTTATTAATGGAGAGTCAGTATACACGGTCGATGATAGCGGTGCGTGATACTCTAGAATCTAAAAGGTCAATGTTTCATCAGCTGATGACTTGTGAACAGTAACAAGTGGTGGTGTGCTACACAGCATAGCCCCGAATCAATTTCCAACATTTTTGCATCTGGCTCATCGGGCTGATGATTTTTCCACTTTTACACCTTGTGCGAGATATGATTCGAACAATCATTTATTTTTTATTACTTATTCAACTAGATAATGAATTATTGTTCGATCAGATTAATTTTCCACTCAAAAAACATTTTGCGATTGTAAAATAATTCAAAAATGCCATTTCTTTTTCAGATTTCAAATTTTCTAACAAGAAAAAATTTGTTTAGAAACAAAAACGAATGACAAAGGAATCTGAACTACGCAAAAACTAGATCAAACAAAGATTAAAAACAACAAAGTTTGAGGAAAGAGAGAAAAAGGTTAGAGTAGGTGGAAACAAACGAAGGAAATGAAAAAGTAGAAGAAAAAGTATTTAGTTGTGATGGAATTGAAATTTGAAAAGTAGCGAATGGCGGACTGAAAAAGGTGGTATATGATACGTGTTGGTTTTTATAAATTGAAAATAAAGGAGTGAAAGTGGGAACAATAAAAATAGTTGTAATCGTATTGGGGGTTGTCGCGCTGAAAGCACTAATGCAAGCACATCGGCGGATCAGTCATCGTTGAGTGTTATCGCAAAACCGATCGCAGGGAACTTTTATTCCCGGGCACTCGGCAAGTCCAGATACGTTTTTTCAAATGGAAAAAAATTCGTCGGCAAGGGTGATCGCAGGGACGGGTCGGAGGAAAGGGAGTAGAGGGCAGGGTACATCGAGGGCGACAGAGAGAGGGGGCGTTGGGCGCGGGTGGTATATCGCAGATCAATACAATTGCACGTTAGTGCTAATAAATAATAGACGGCGGTAGCGAAAAAAGCGCGCAATGCAGCAGTGAACGCAACACACAAATAATACGCGATACATCAACCAGGCTGGTAGGTAGGCAGGTAGGTATGCACAAGAGTCAAGCTCTTTTTCGCTGTCTCTCTTCTTCTCCACGTTGCTCTCCTTTTTTCTCATACTTTGTGGCCCTGTTTTTCTCTCTTTCGCACGAGTCATCTACTTTGCATGCATCCCCTCGGATGCGCGCGCGTACGCACACACACACATACCAAACACGGAGCGACAGAGACAACAGCAGAGAGAGAGAGCTTCACTCCACTTCCCCCATTTTTTTTCTGCCACACACCTATAACCGTGCAAGCACCACCCCCGGGGCACCGCCATTTCCGGACAAATAAACTCTAGTCGACGTAATTTTTACGCCGACCCAGGCAAACGCGACGAAAAGCGAGGACCGCCGCCAGGAATGGCGCGCGCTATAGCCAACCCAACATTTCAATGCACGCCAATTGTCCTACTCGTTCGTTCGTTTGTCCCTCAACGCGATCTATTGTTTTTATGTCCGACATCCAACTTGCGGCCCAACATCTTTCGCTTAACTTCCCAACCGTTTTATATCCCGATCCCGCCGACACACAGATTTCGTATACTTTATTTTCATCATCCTTCTATAAACTTCGTTTGCTCTCGTTTCACCATTATTCAAATGTTTTTCGTTTAAAGTTCAAACGTCGATTCGGTTCCAACTTAAACACACGTCAAATTCATCTAAGACTTTTTTATCTCTCACCAATAGAAATGTGAAAAGTTAAAAAAAAACACAATTCATATGATTCAACTAAGTTTTTTTCGTTGTTTATATTAGGTATTCAAATCAAGTTTTGAACATTTATGGAATCATTTTTCGCAGCACATGATCCGATAATGGTTTTTGCAAATCATGAGAAATTGTATTTTATTGAAGATCAAATGTTCAATTATTCATTTTTAATTGAATTTTGAATATTTACTTTTTTTTTTGCTGAGCTTGAAAGTAGTCTTGGTTAATTACTACCGATTAGAATAGGGGTCGGCAAAAGGTGTATGTAAGTTGGCATACACTTTTTGTATCGTATTCCATTAGAATTAAATGAATTGTCTGTATTCAATCCATCGTGGAGAGATTTAAAATCTGATACCATTAATTTTGTCGTGCTGGAAATCACGTTAAATCGAGAATATGATGTCGTTGATATAAAGATTTTACAAAGCATCGAGGCTATTGGAAGATTAAAACTGAAGGAAGCGTTATAACGCAACAGGTGCGTCGCACGTTGGTAAAGAGTCAGTTTAAAGAATTATTCTACCACGCTTGGAAGTTATCTTACCTATGAAATATTAAAGCATATGTCACAGTTCTCAAACGCTTTATTTCATGAAGAAAATACTACCAACTTTTGAAATAGTTTTCTTTGTGTTACTAGTTTTTTAGATTCTGTGTACAATACATTGTTAAACAATTATTTATATAGTTTTAAAATAACAAAAATTACCAGAAGGTCAAAAAATTTTTTGACCATGGATTTGTTGTTATTATTAAAGTTGAATATCCGATTTTTTTTCGACTATTTTATCACTGTTACTTGATGGGAAATCTATTTTTTGTTTGAATAGAAGTTCAAACATGATGGTTGCCGTTCAGGACGTTTGCCGTAATATTTGTTTTTACTACTTGAAATAGAATCATGATAATAGTGTTTGCAATGTTAATGCTGTCTTACTGAATCAAAAAATATGAAACCTGCAAGTAACAAAAGGAAATAAAAATTTCACATTTTTGATTCAGTTGTCTTTTCATTCGTGTTTGTTTCTTACAGTTGCACGTTGCTTTTTCTCTCATTGTAGTTTCGAAAACTATAAAAATGTAATTTTGATTTGTTTCATTAATCAATTATTATTCGTTAGAAGGAACAAAAAAATGATTAGAACGTTTCATATCACTTTTGGAGAGTATTTTTTCATTAATTTTTTAATAAATCCATTGATTTGAAAAAGCGATAGACAAGCTTTCGTAAATTGAAAATTGATTTGTATAGTCAACCAAATAAAAAGAAATAATAGAACTAATTGTTAAATTTGCTCAAATATAGATGATGCTACATCCATTTGAAATTCGTCAGTTTGTTTGTTTTTAACGAGGCTCTTTCGATTCAAAATTCATTATAGCATTTTAGGCGTTTTTGTCTATTTTAACAAGCTTACAACATGACCTGGTGATGTAGCAGCTAATCAAAAAGTTTCAGAAGAGGATTCAAGCTAGTTCCGATGAAATTGTTTTCTAACGTAACGATATTTTTTACAAAGAAAAACCCAATACACTTAAACTGACTGTTTGAATCTAATAAATTTTTCACTTCAACTAAACTGTTTTCTAAATGTAAAAGGTCTGAAATGAAGGCAACATTTTTATTGTAAACATGAAAATTGTAGACTGTTGAAATCACTCGATGTCGGAAGAATGAAAGAGCTAACCGAGGCTGAACGTGGCTTGCCAAACAAAAGTCGGAATTGAAGAGCATCTCGGTTGGAAAAGTAGAATCTAGTAAAACTGGTTATTTGGTGGAGCCTTATTGCAAATCAATGATTTGCACAGTGCAATGCGAAAGATGATTTGCAACTTTTTTCGAGGTAGAAAACATGAATATCGAAAGAGAAGTGACGGCGTTGCGTCCTATCTGTCGATCTGCGGATGCCCGTCGACGTCGAAACGATTTATCAAGCCTCGTTGTTCACTTGGTGCATGTGAGTAACGCAATATTACGACACGGCATGATATGCGTGTGTAGTCACACGCGCAGTTGGGCCGCGACATATACAGGTGTCCCAGGCTGATGTGCAGCACACATTCGCTTGTAGACGAATAAATAGCAAAATGTCAGTAACTCACAATCAGAACTTTGCGTCTCTCTTTTCAACTTTCTCTCCCACCTTGCCGAAAATACGCGCGATCTAACTCATGCAACAGCAAGCAAATCTTCTATTTCCATTTCTCTTGCACCCTTCTCTCCATCCTCTCCACCACCACATCCTTTTCGTCCTCTTTCTCTCTATCGTCCGGCTTTGTGTATGCCGTTACAGGCATTGTGTATCCTGACGGGATGTACATCTAGATCAATAGCATTGGAAATTATCCAAACAAATTATCGATAGAGCGAAAAAAGCGAGCTCGAGCCCGGGCAGGTCGGCCAGGGGTACGCTACATCACGCATAGAAGTAGAGGTGGCGGCGGTGCCGGGCGGACGTATTAAAAAATAAAAAATTGCTGTACATTTTTCAGGCATTAGCGTGTGCGTGGTTGGATGGGGTAACAAGGCGAGGGACACAGTCGGCCTGCAATATTTGAAATCCTCCATGTAACTGATCTTCAACTTTTCTCTCGTTGCATACAACATTTTGAACCCCTTCCACCCCTCTTTTTTCCTATACCTCTCTCTTATTTTTCTCTACTTTTTCAGCTCATTACTCAAATTAACACCGCGTCATTCACTCTTTTTTTTTCTATGAACATTTTCTTCCCTTTTTTGCAACGACTTTTTTTTTAATTTTCCGTCAGTCAATTTTTGCATAACTGTTTCAATAAATAATCAAACTGTCATTAAAAGCCACAGTAAAGCGAAAATTGTTCGGTCACGTGTGCATGTTTCAGCTGCAAAACCATCGATATGGCATGAACCTCACTCAACATTTGAATTATTTTTCGGGTCAATGTCATGAGTTTGGATGTTTCATGATCAATCCCGGGTGTCATTGAATATGGGTTATTTCAATAAGTTTCAAGGCTGAACAAGTTTTCAAAACAAATGATGGTTTCGCGCGCCAGTATCAAAATAATGTTATATATTCCATACCTCGAGCGGTTAAATATCATCGTTGTTTTTTTATCAGGCAATATTTTGCAAACTCCCTCAATGATTGTACGCCGAAACATTCCAATCGAATCATTTCTGCCCACTTTTCCGATCTGTGTACGTCATTGAAAATAAAATTCATACTCATTCAATCGTGCATCCGGTGAATTAACAGCATAGACTGTTTGATTATGTTTATTCATAATTAAAGTGATTCATGTGAACTTATTATTTTACATCAAAGAAAAAATTATTCATATTACCTATTCAAAAATTTCATCAACACGTCGGATTCATATTCATATTGAGGTATTAAGTTGACAAATGAATCATACTTCAAAATTTCAATGATTTCAGGGTGGAACATCCCAATCAAGTCGTTTTATAAGGTTACCTCAAACAAAAGAAATCGAATTGAAATAAAAAAAAGAACATCACAGAATTTAAAGTTACAAGAAATAATCACATCAAACTAGAAAGTAATAGTAAAATTTTAAAACACGAATTCATATATTTTCGCATAAATCGTGTTTGCGATACTTTCAAATTCATTTTTATGTATAATCATTGAATGATATATATCTGACGTGACAAAATATATGAATGTGATTGTATAGTAGTTCCTCTTTCACTGATATCTATCACCCCCTCTCCATTTGAAGTTTTACTGATTCTCGTTCCATCGGCACTTCCATTCTGCATCCATTCCACATTGTGACCTACGCTGGTTGAAACGACCGATGAACGGCGTGCTATGCGGTGGCCGGTAGCATTGCGTTGATGTAACTAAATGATTGGGTAAATGATTTCACAACGTGCCACGCGAGTAATTGAGTGGTGCGACCGTGTTGCTTCTGCCAGTAATGTCACCAGCAATGACTTCTATCGATATTGCCCTGCAACACGAATAAGTTTATTTGTATACGATTAAACATACTGCTAATTCCCAAAAAACTGTATAACCAATTCCAAATTGATGCATGATGACACAATCATGACACTGATTTTAATTGAACTCATCGCCATGAAAAAAACAACAATCAACATTACTTACCAATAAATAACATCATTTAATTAAACAAATTGATTTTTCCATTTGCATGACAAAAGAACGTTTAGCACAAGGATTCCATCACTAAAAGTGAAACGCATTTGAAAAATATTTGGTCCGCATGCAAGCAAAATGTACATCAGAGTCATTTTTTATTATATATGTACAATACACAATGAAGAATATACCGATCATAAAAAAGCAATGACCTCAAAAATCTAACCGATGAATTCATTGCCCAAGAAAAAAACATAACGTCCACATTCAAATATGTTTCAATAAAATCAGACAATTAATCAAATTTCGCAAATCAAAACTACGAAAAAACAGTTTAAATTATTGAACCGAACACTTTCAGAAAACAAAATAATCATGATCACTTGTTTAATTCCGTTGCATACTTGGCAAAATGATTTATCAGTGATGTACACATTCTAAAACGGATGATGTGTCTTATAATGTGCAGTTTTGAGTTGATAATGTTGCACGGTATTCAAATGTTATTCCGTCAATGATCTCGAATTGACAAAAAATCGAATTAAACAAGCAGTGAATGGAGTCCGAAATTGTCATACGCACATAGACATGATAGGTAGCGTCAACGAGTTGAAAGGTGTGGTGTGTACAGATATATTGAGTGTTTTATGTATTGGTGGCACGCGCGCCCTACGGCAATGACGAATCATTCACGGTAGAACACCTCAAACGTACGCGGCGGCATAGCAGTTTCGCATACTACAGTGCGGGAAACGAGTCCACCAATTCGTGTAAGTTGGTGTGCGTTCGCACTCGTCTCTGTACGTACAAGCTTACATGACCACATTCATAGGCATCTTTCAACGCGAATCTCTATTGCACCATGATTTTGTGTTCGTTCGCGTGCTGTGGTCGGCTGTTGGCAAATTTGCGTAGCCGTGGGGAATGTTTTTGATTTCAATGATTTATGCCACTAAATCGGTTACGTTCCTTCAAAGCTACACCAATCCCAAATGTTCTTGTCACTTCTCTGCAAAATCATCAACTGTGCTTTTTCAGATTTTAATCTTTCCACTTGATGTTCATACTGTTTGATCTCGGCAAATTTTTGTTATACGCTTTCTTATAGAATATAGTGCAGTGATTCTTTTTCGAGTGGAATTATGAAAATTTTAATTGGCAATTTAGATGTGAGACTAAGTTAGGCCTATTATATTGCGATGATGCAGAACCAAAGTGTGTCTGAGTAGAGAGAGTTGTGTGCGCTGAAGGTGTTTTGGATTATAGTGGATTTACATAATAAAAGCACTTTAGCTGCTATTTAACAAAGCTTGATATTATATATTTTTAGTTTCTTTGTATTCCGCTTCAAAATTTGGACAATATAGGACACATCGAATATACAATACATTACTGAGAAACGTATAGAGAAACGTGAGGACCCGGCGTGCGCAAAGCGTCATGACGGTCTCTCATGCATATGGAGCGTTTCATTATATTAAACCCTTTCAATGTATAATTCACTTTTGCGTGAGTCACTTGAAGACCAGATTTTACATGCGTGCGACGAAGACAAGTAACGGTCCGATAACGTTATGCGAGGATAGCGCTAGTATACATTATACTCACCCGCGATTTTCAAGCTCAAACGACGCCAACGATAGCTTTTGTGCCAAGTCTTTATTACGAATACTGACACTTTGAGGTTTGGTGAATTTGCATGCTTTTCACTAGAAACTTAGATTTCACAATAAATATTTGCGGTCAAACATGAAAATGAAAACTTCATTAAAGTCAAAGTCTTTTTCTCCCGATTAATGAGATGCAAATTCATGTGTTCATTTTGATCAAAATTGTTTTATTTATAAGTCGCTGATATCTTTTATTCTAAACACTTTGATCCGAAATTTCAAATCGTTTCTGCACGAAAAAAAGTTGTTTCTTTTTGGTGTTTCTATTTCGAATTGTATAACGTTCCTCGTATATTATAGGTATTACAATATATTGTGATTTTGAAAATATAATTACTCTTACTCTCAATGTTGACATAAATACATTTCATTTCAATTTGTTTGTATATTGACAACAATATTATAAATTGACTTTTAACTCTGACAACATCAACCACAGTTATTTACAAAAAAATTTTTTAATCTGATGAGAGAAATTTAAAAAATGTTGATCAAATGAATGATAATTTTATTTTTTAATGATTTTTTTTTTCAAGACAACCATAAGCGTTTATATGATTTTTTAAATTTGCGACATACTCTTTCTATGACAAATTCGCTTACTTTCAAATGGATGTATTGAGAACAGAAGAAATATTTATATAGGTTCTTTGATTTTTGTTTCAGAATTTATTCATCCTTATATGTTCCTATTTAGAATTTAACTGTGTACCTAAAAAATGTTGAAAGTAGTTTTACTTCATCTGCCCAGAATTCTAAACTTAAAAAGACATATCATTCGCTTCCTCTGTCATGGAATCATAACAACGTACCTATAAACCCGCGCCAAAAATTGCAGCTTTAATTTCGCTTTGCAAAATTCGACGTAGATTTAGTTCGATGACCGATATAATGTATTTTTGGTTGGAAAACACACGCAAGGTATGTTATCCCAGGCCATCGCATGCTTTTGAGCGCTTTATACATACTAATATTCAAGAGAGGGCGTTTCCGTAGTCTGAAATACGATGTATATTAGGAAATGTTAGGAAGGCCGGCTTGATACGTGTTGATTATAAATTAATAGATCTTGAAATATAGAGATATTATACTATGACATGACCAGTTATTATACCATAATTTTGAAAAGAACTGTCGGACAATATCATTGGAGGTGGAAGAAAAAGAAACAAGTTCGAGTAACATTATTCAGTGGCAAACGAAAATTCATTCGGAATTCATCAAATTTCATTCGTACAATTTGAATTTGAAATTCGGAGCTTTGCCGTTGATTACAAATATAATAATAGGCAAAAATGCGCAAACGAATTGAGGCCAGCTCGATAAACTTGAGATGAGCGGAACTTCATTATTACTCCTCAATTAGCTATGATTAAAATATTTGGGCGTTTTGCGTGCATCTGAGATATTAATATACACGTGAGCTCAATGCAACGGCGCCAAGCAGGTCGACGATTATATGGAAATATGAAGCGATCGGAATGAAGAACCATCTTCATTGATTAAATAATCTCATAGAGCCACCTATAATGACTTATTTATTGCGTCAATTATTTCCACTTTATCAAGTATACAAACGCTAATAAACTATCGACCCTTTTTTCAACAAGATTGCACGCAGCAGATCATTTTCAATTACACTTTATTTGTATCCGATTATCCTTGCGATTATTGATTCTGCAACTCGTATAATTAACTACTCTTAGCATTATTTTTTTTCCTTTTTAAAACAACCTCCCTTGAATTTTTTTCTACGCGCAAAACAAAGCGTACTCCAGTTTCCAAAAACTAAAAGTGAATGGTATATAAAAGTCAAAAACAATGTAAAAACCATACGAAATTTGTTCCAAAGTTAAAAAATACATGAAAAACCGTTTTGTAAATTCTAACGAAAAAAATATATTCGAAGCTCTTTGAAAGAAACAAATTTACTTAATTGTAAATATAGACAAAGCACTTAAAACATTGAATTATAATTTCAAATGTGATAAAATAGAATGAGGAACAATTTTGATGATTGTTTCAAATAGAATCTCGCTTTTGGCACATCGATTGTAACGTTTGGCGCAAGTTTAAAGCGAGACTAGAAGAGGGTCGCTAAATATTCAGACATTACAGCTCTGCATAAATTCATTTCATTATTGCTCAACCAAACATTGCTTTCGTTGCTTTCTGAGCGACCCCTGCAACTAAGCATTTCGCTGTACCGTGTTCTCCTATATGAGTTGCGCTCCTCTCCACTCTTTTCTCATTTGCCATCAACGCTTTGATGGGGGAACAAATTTTTGATACTAACATCGATAACTCTTAATTTCACTGTATTTCATCTACGTCCTCTCGACTATTTTTCAAAATCCATTTTTTATTGCACTAGAACAGCAAAAAATTTGCCCAAAAAAATGTATTTTTTTGTGATGAATGATTTTTTTCTAAAAACTCAACTAACACAGTTACATCAAAATGGCCTTACAACATTCGTTCAAGATTGTTCCCATCGACCAGTTTCGACTTTTACAAGGTGAGTGAACAAGGAGTAACGTTACGAGCATGGAGTTACAGCATGTATGTTGGATCGCAGATTGGAGATAATGTTTTAGAATAATAGCAGAGGAAAAAAAATGTGGAATAGCTGAAAATATTTGGCGAATAACGAAAAATGGAATAGAATATAGAATATATATAAAAAAAAAAAAAAACATGTAGTTCGATTGGTAGAATCGTAGTTGGTAGTCGTAATCAAAGGTGAACGGAATTGGACTCTCTGGAGCTGAAGAGAGAGCCGAAGCGCCGAGTGAATATAATTAGAGGATTGTGGGGCAGAGAACAGGGGGTGCCGAGGGCGCGAGGGGTCTGACGTAATCAAAGGGTGGGCACAGTGGAGGTGGCAGCGGTAGTGGTGCAGAGTGACGCGGCGAAACTGGCAGCTAGGTATCGCGGGGGTGCAAGAGGGCCACGAGTCGTCGATGGGTGAGCGCCCAGAGAGAACCCAGGGCTTGGGACTTTTTTCGAGGGGCAGGGGCGCAACACACCAGCCACTCGCAAATTATCATTCGACCAACGAACGAGGGTCTGACCATACCAAACTGCCAACAACTTGATATCAACGCACTGTTCGACAATGAGCGCAGCAATGTTCAGAACAACGAGGACGCAGCTAGACACAGAGCGAGACGCCAAGACACCAGGCATCCCGCAGCCTGTAGTTTTGTCATTAGTCGATAGCAATGTCTTTCTGATAGACGAACCGCGACCTCAGCAAGGATTATTGGTTCAAATTCACCGCCCGAACCTTCTCGCGCCAAACACTTGTCGAACTAAATCGCTCATCCGTCGCCCTTCTCACCAAATCCCCCCTTAACATTTTCTCTATATTTATAAAACTTGAGCTACTTTTTTCGCGCGCCAATTTTTTTTTCCTATAAATTTTTCATATTTAACGATAATATCTAATATATAATATATTTTTTGTTTTTGTTAATGTAAAAAAATATTTGAATTCACTTTGTGATATGAGTTTTTAAGACTAGAAAACTATTTGAAGTTGATCTGAAAAAATGTGGGGTTTACGTTGCCATTGAACTTTTATGAATGAAAAGTTTCAGAAAGCGGAGAAAGAGAGATTCAACTTTGAAACGTTTCGGTTGACTTTTCTCACCCCTTCAGAAATTCTCTCTCAATTTCGCCTGAAAAATGTAAAGTGACAATTGTTGACAGATGATAAAGCTTTCTTTTTATTCGTCACTTTTTGCATAACATCACGCTCGAACAAAATGGACAAAACAATCAACATAAATAGAAAATGTATGAGCGTTTGAAATGAAACGTAATTTACCGTGCAAATAATCTGATTATTGTACCGAAAGTGTTGAAGGATTTTCATAAAAATTCCTAAATTATGACTTCATTTTTCCGCGCGACTTTAGGACGGGAAATAAAAGTACAAAGCACGATAAAACTACATACATTCATTATTTTCCATATGATAAGATAAACCGACGAATCCTGAATGATAAATTATGCAATATCACATTACACAGATTATTCTGTTTCTGTCATCGTTCGCTTTTTACCGCGGCAGCAGCTCAGATTTATTTCAATCTTGATTGTGATCGTTGCATAATTAACATTCTCGGTTCGAAAAACAAAAAATAAGAACAACATCGACGTACACTTTATTGTTATATATTTTTGTTATTATCGTAGGACTTGCGGAAGACAATTTAACGATTCCAAACATTAAATAGCATCTAGTTATACCTATGAAACTATACAAAAATACTTCCTACATTAAAAATTTCGCGAAAATTTTCTAACAATTTATTGCACAAACAAATACCTATAAATATCATAATTGGCTTTTAGGTCGTTGGAAGTATTGACCCTCAAAACTGAAGAACAGTTAATGGAAATTTTTTAAATTTGTACGTTTTTGATTGGGTTGTAAAACAAAATATACATTTGAGTTGGAAATGTTGAAAAGTGCGAATCTGGATCGTCAGTGGACGGAATAAGAAGCGTTTGACAAGAGAAGAGAGATGAATTAACGCTCTGGTAATTTACATAAGTGGATAGTACTGTGGGGATGATCTCCAGCAGTAGAAGAGAGAGAGAGTGTGTGTAGCTGCAAAATGACAGGGCTTTCTGCGTGAAGCGCGCAGTTATTAGAATTAATATTAGAGACCGTACTTAAAATCAAGAGTCTTTCAAATGATGAATAGCCAATAATTAAGGACGTATGAAATTAGCCAACAGATATCGCAGAAATGGAGTTAATTAGCGGTGAAAGCGTTGGAGCCCTGTAAAATAGAATTATGAAAGTTACAATTTATATTTTATTCGAGAGCTTTTATTATATCCACAATTAACTTATTTATAAGAAACAGACTTCAGTCATCATTGTCGGGGTATAATTTGTTTAATCTCCTGGTGCAATTTATTCACGTCAAAAGAAAAGAAGGCAAATTGTGACATAATTTTCTTAATGAGAAATTGTTTATAGAATGTTTCATATAGATTATTTTGAAGTTCAAAAAGTGACACACACTTTATAATAATTGCAGCCTATCGTCAAATCTGAAGGTAAACTCGTGAGAGTTCCAACATGGCTACAATTTTCTTGTCATTTGATTTCACTCAAGCTTGTAGGATATGGTTAGGATACCAGCTGAGATGATAGTTGACGGTGAATGATTTTCACAATCATCGATCGCACCTTTTCTTTTTCTATTAAAATAGCTCTTATATAGTATCATATTATTTCCATAATATGTAAAGTTCAAAACTTTCTTATAACAAAAATAGTGCTAACACATTCTTACACTTTTTATTGTAATCATTCTTTGCAATATACAAAAGTAAGAATAACAATAATTTTTTTAATTCCTAAAATAAGTTTTTCAGAAAGTTTTGTGTAAATAATAGACTTAGCATATTTGCTGTATAAAAAGGAACGGTTAATTATATCATTATGATAATGAACATAGCGCAGCGACGTTGAAAAGGAGAGTGATTAGTTTACGAATCGTTTTGAGCAACTTTGAAAGTGAGAAGGGCGCCGTCAACGAGGATGCTGGACTATAAGATCATTATGAGCTCGGGTTGCCATAGTTACTCTGCGACCACTGAGTCCTTCCCTTTCGGCAATTCAAAAAAGTCATCACAAGACACTCAGTTAATTTTATACATTATTATGTAACAATTGGTGGACTAACTATAAAAACTAATTCTCACGAACGGACATTTTTTTGCAAACTCTATTGTCCACTAAAAAATTGAAAAAAGTCATTCAAAATAAAACAAAAATAAGAAAAATAGAAAATGCTGCTCGATGTTGTTTGATTTTTTTCAATCAAAAAATGCTATAAAAACTAGTGATGAAATGGAAATAATTGAAAAAATATTTTGACAAAAGGATACTAATGTATTTCAATTCTTCATAACAACTATAACAAAGTTTTTAAAATGAAATCAAAATTTGTTCTTTCATTTTTTTTTTCTCAAATTTTAACTAATTTCATTTTTTCAAACTGACAGAACTGAAAAAGCTTGAATAAAATAATATAGGCAAAAATGTTCTTTCAAAAAAAAAGAATCTCGTTTTTCGTCGATCAGTTTAAGCAAAGCTTGGCGACAATTAAAAATGATGGCAAAAAAGGAAGAAATTAAAGACGTGTTTAATGTAAAAAATTGTGTCAGGAGTGTAAATATTGAAGTACAACGTGATTCATAAAATTTCATATTCCTTGCACGCGTTTTGCATTGTACACTTGCCTTTTTTCTTCGTAGACGCCCCACTTAACTGGATCGTTATTCCACAGGTGTTTGGCATTTCCGTAAGCGATGAATGCGACCCCTACTAACTTCCTACTCTTTTTCTCTTCCCGATCACTTACAGTCAACGGAGAGCGTTTGCGCCGTTTCATTGAGAACTCCACAGAGGAGATGGCGTTATTTTGTTTTCTTTTTGTTACCGCGCCGTTGATCTGATTAAAGGTGGATGATCACGTCGGTTTTATCTTATAGATTTATTTTATGAGCATCAATAAGTAATTACGACATTCTACTTAAACAATTTGGTGTATCTTTTTCATTTAAATTGACCAATCTTTCTTCTCACACTTTCTTTTTATTATTCATTCATTTTTTATTCTAAATTTATCATATATAAATATTTTCTTGGACAATTTTTTACTTGAAAATTCTTGACGAAAGTTTTTGCACATAAGTTTTCTCAAGGTCAGAGAGAAAGTTTGCAACTTTGGCTCTAATATAAAAGAAACAAAAATTACAAGGGAAAAGATCATGAGATCTCGAGTAGATTGGCCAATTGGGTTTACATAAATAATGTAAAATGCAATGCAAGCGTTGAAAATCTTTCGCCATTGGTAGCCGTAGGCGTATGACAAGAATTACTCCCGGGCCAATCTGAATACAATACCATCGACGCTTTTGTATGTAGTTCTGTGTAGATGTGGACCTATAGATTCACAGCACAACGGGCCGGTAGGGTTTACAAATCGATAAAAACGCATCCCAGGGCAGGCGCCAGCCAGAAATAGAAGGACAGTGCGAGAAAAAAAGGTAACTTAGTACATAATGTAATATATTCGCACAACTTGTCAAATATAATACCAACGAATAAAAAGAAGAGGATTCAATTCACGTTTGGGACACGACCTTCTACGGATCTTAATACGAAGAAAAAAAGTGCACGATTTTTTTCAATGGGTAAAGATGAATCGTACGATCTAATCAATTACCAATTTTTCCATGTCATTGTTTCATTCTAATTTAAAGAACATTTTAACTAATAAATAATTTAAATAAAATGAAATTATCATTTATTGATGAAGTGAAAAATGTCCAAGTTAAATGAGAAAAAATTTTGTGGATAATTGTACATCAAATCAAATTATGAAATTTATTTTCAGTTGCATGACTTTCAAAGTTTTGTTTTGGAAAAATTTATTTGAAAAAAAATGATAGTATAGGAGAGAGTATTTGACGAGTGATTTGTAGTTAAAAGGCAATAAAAGAAGGTTCTTTTGAAGTTGGGGGTCGTATGGAAGTTTAAAGAAAGGGGCTAAAGATATTTGGACGAAACTTAATTCCGTCTCAATCAGTGACATGGGCTGGTAAGTCGGAAGAGAGAAAGTGCGGTTTGGATTTGGCAAGAGTGAGTGAGAGAGGCGGATTTGAGGGGATGAGAGACAGATAGAGGACGGCGTGCGTCTATGGATGTATTGGTGGAGGCTATTCTTTTGCCCCACCGCGAGCGGGGGCACGCAGACATCGGCAGAAATACGCGCGCGGCGGCTCACATGGGTGGGTGGCACGTCGCTCACTACGTCATCTGTCCCCTCGGCCAATCGACGTGCAGCGCGCATTTTTTCCCCAGTATCGCAACAAAAAAAAGGGAGGACAAAAAAAAGCGCAAGCGGCATTACCCCCGTTGCCACGGACCAATCGCCATACGTAAAGAGGCATTTTTTATGGACACCGCTTGGGCGGCCGCTCGGTCGGTTTGTGTGATAAAAATTGACCTAAGTTTTTTTTGCACGCTCCACGCTCGGCTATAACTGCCTAACATTAAAAAAGATGGGCTGTGTACGGGCTGCGCTAGGCTACCCAGGAAGGGGTTGCTGCAGCAAGAGAAAAACTCGCGCGCGTACACCCTCGCCCTCCCCCCCTGTCGCCTGTTCGCCCTCTGGCCACCACCTTCCTATCGTGCCCCTACTCACAAATGCCTACTCCGTGCGTACAGAGATGTAATACAAGCCGAGATATGTGTGCTGCGCGCTAGGCTTCTGTTCGCGAATGTATGTGCGAAAGATGGGCGAAAGCTCGCGAGTTCACCCAGGGCTGACAGCTTTTTTCCCTCCGTCTCGCTTTTTCACGCGACCCCTCGCGTTTAAGCTGCTTCCCTCTTTGTCTTTTTGCATCGCTAGACCGGCTGCTGCTCGGCTGTAAAATAATGTGCATAAAATGTAGCGTATTTATCACGCAGATAAAATGATGTGCTCAACTCGCGCACAACCCCCCGACCCCAAATCACTGCCAACTTTAACGATTAGACCAATCGTCTTCCCCCCCCCCTCCGCCTCACCCCCTCTCACTCTTCATCCCTTGATAAAAAAATGTCAACTCTACACTCTGAAAAAATAACTCACTTCTATCACTTCATTTTGAAATGGAATTTAAATGTAATTTTATATACACATATATTTTTTCCATTTAAAAAATGGAAAATGGGTTTTTTATTTTCGGTTCGGAAGATTGAATTGATAAAAGATTTTTGTGTAAATAAAGTATGGTAAGTTGAGCAAGCCATGTTTGAGAGAATTGATGCCTGAAAATTATCCCGACATTATGACACCAAGAAGTACAATCGTAATATTGTTATGCTCCAAAGTTTTAACTACATTATTTTACATACGAGTTAACGAAGTTAACACCTCCAAGCTATATTACGGAATGTTATAGCTACAGTGTATAGGAGCTACCATGAAATAGCCATAGTAAAATAAGCTCAAATAATATGACGCGTAATCAAAGCTGAATAGAAGATAGCTGCTGCATTTTATTGCTTCTTGACCGGCAGTTATATTTTGGTCGGCTATTCGACTTTGACATTTGAACTCTAGAATGGTACTTTTCATTGGTAATAAGTTTTGCAACACTTTTTTCTATTTTAAACAGTGTTGAAATATTCATAAAAAGATCGTGAAAATTTGTACGATTTTTTTCATCATTAAAAAAATCAGAATATTACGATTTTGCAGATAACAAAATAATCGGAATTGAAGAAAGTGGAGCTGCACTGAATCAAAACAATAAAAGTCATCGATGAATCGGAATGAAAATTTGACATTTCATTGATACGAAACAAATTGGCGAGATATGAAAGAATATCACACGCCGTAATCCATCGAAAAATGTGGGCCTGATTTTCTGGAATGTTTTCCAATGATTTCATAACTTTTAGCTCCCATTGCAGGAACTGTGCAGTATTGTACAATTTTTCCGAAACTCGTACTAGTAATCATCAACCTGTTGCATGTCGATGTCACGAAACTTGGTGACGATGTTAAAATGTTCTATTGTTCAAATATTTCAAGGTTCGCAATGATGATGATTGTTATTAATTGAAATTCGCAACAAAAAAAGTCGTGAAAAATCGTGTCTACCTCAAAATCATTAAATGTATAGTTTTTATTACCTTGTTTGGAAATGATCTTTCGGCACAAATAAATTATCCTTCGATTTCTGATCTAGAACAATTAAAATTTAAGAATCTGTTTCTTATTGGGATTTACATATAATGCTCTAGTGCCAATTTGAAAACCAGAGTCAACCTCATGGTTCATTACAATTTTATTTTTTCCTATCGCAGAATTTTATTTACGGTGTCGCTATGTTAATTGTTTTTGTAAACAAATTTAATCGCATGAATAGAAAGCTAAAGAAAATTAGTGCAAAATGCTGTACATTCGAAGATATTGTATTATGAAGTTTTATGAAAAAACTGACTTTTTTAAGATTCGGATGAAAGTAGATATAAATAAAGAAAACTTGACCGAACGTTCGGTTGAATGAAAAATGAATTTCTCATAAGTGAAAAAGAAGAAAGGAATAAGAGTAAAATTTGTTGCCGGGTTGGGTGAAAAATTTGTAAACTTCTGGGAAATATTTTGGTTTTATATTACACGTTATGTTTATTCATTGTACTAAACAGAGGCGAGGAAGCGGAAAATGTAAAAAGCGGAAACTAAGCCGGTACATTTAGGTAAGAAGATGGCGTAATATGGATCTCCATTTGAAATAAGCTCTTCAACTTTTTCTTCTCCTGCTGCTGTTCCCACCGTCACTGACAGTGTTCCTATTTTGTTACGTTTGAATATTCAACGAAACTTTTTTTTTATTAGCTCCGGCAACCCTCTCTTTGCTCACGGTCAGAACATCTTTATTCATCGCTTTTCCAAAGATATAATTGAGTAATTATTTATAATATATCTAGAATATGCATGCTTCACTTCTCCACGGAATACATTAGTGCTTACTACCCCCTGAACGTATAAACTCTCTTTAGCGTTCAGATTTGTATGTACGACGCTTGACGAGGCACTTTATTTTATTCGTCCGTAAATATAATGTAAAACGATACAACAACTTCACTGCAATTATGTCACAAATTTTTCATTATTCCATAGATTCGGCTTCTATTTTCAAACGTGCTTTAAACTGCATGCTTCGTATTATCAAACCATGCACTCCCACCCTCTGATGAATATTTACCGCTACAATTATTATTTACGAGTACTCCAATTTTCAACATCATAACAACTCCTTCACATTCAACATAACAATCGTTCGATATACCAATTCTGCATATCATTTATTTTCACAATTTTTCTGATCAAGAAAATCAAGATCAATAATTTTGTAAGACCTAAGACATTTGTAAAACCTTGATGTAAACATTACAATTAAATAGTACTTCAAAAAAATTTGTTCGTTAAAAGTTACAGTAAAATCGAATAAAATGATTCCATAGGGAATTGTTTTTATAACCAAAAATCTTAAATTTCATCAAAACTATCAGGCCTGAACTTTACGTTAAAAATACAGAAACTATAGAAACAAAGATAAAGCCTATAGAAATTTGAGTTCGAATAAAGCCAGAAAATTGACTTAACTTTTGCATGCTTTTGCATCGTCAACTGTAAATCAAAAGTTGAAAACCAATCTAAACAAACAGGTAAAATATTAAATAATCGAAGCAAGCTGATTTGGTTAAAATAGAAATGCAAAGTCATGGCTGCGTAGATAACATAAAGCTGGTAGATTTGTGAAATGAAATTTACTGGTGAACCGACAATTTGTTGCCGTGGAATGAGAACTCGATCTCTTAAATGTATTTTGACCAGGATTATAATTAATATGCATTCTCTTTATCGGGTGCGTGAAACCAATATTTCCTTTGTGTACGCATGTATAGATATGCTGCATCTGACAGTGATCCACATATAAACGTGACTGATTAAGTCCGAATGACTAATGCCGCAAAAACACATTAAAAGTTAAATGAGAAAAGATGAAAATTTGGCCTCTGCAAACAGCCGACCGCAGGATAAATAGTCTACCAGCCGCAGTTCTATTTGCGATTTCGTTATCGAGTGCCCTTTTCAATCTCGCGTCATGGAAAATGATCCTTTTACATCATTGTAACGCAGTGACAACTTAAATATACCTGGATGCAGAAATACAACCAAAATTTAAAAACAAATTAAAAAATGGTGCTTTGCAGAAAAATTGTGTAGCAATACCAAACGACGATAAAAAAATGTTAAATGTTTGAGGAATGAACGGACGTCAGAAAAAAAGATTGTATAATACGATGATAAATATTAATTTTTACACCTGCTCGAGTAAATATCTAGCAGGATTGGTTGTGTAAAGAGGCACCAATGAATCTGCATCGGTGCCTGAAGGCGTTAGCAATTCCGTGTCGCCCTCGGATCGAAAATCTGATTGGTTCATGAATATTAAGTTAGGTCTGCAATTATCATCTGCGTTATAAATCGGGCGACTTGCTTCGTCTACCTTCGCGATTCTCATTCTCTCGGTTATTATCCCATGCACATGCATGTAATGATGCGAACATGCCCCTCTCGTATGGAAACCGGATCATTCAACGTATGCGAATGGCTGCCGCTTCTAACTATCATTATCAACAAACGTTAATCAATAATCGACTTTGATTCCGATCATCAATATTTTAAAATATGCACATCTTCCCATACTCTTTGCCAGACCCTACTTATTTCAAGGCCTATATTTGTGCTACTGTTGTGCCGATCACTTTTTTAAAATCTCTTTTATTGATTCGAACAGTTTTAACCCAACATTTTTCAAATTTATATTTTTTCTAACAATTTTTCATACAATTTTCAATCCTCTTCTATTAGCAATATTTATAAATAGTTATTCTTTTTTTTATCGCAGTTTCAACTTTCCATTTCAACTAAACTCATATTTTTACATTTATTTGTTATTATTTACTATAACATTTGAAAACAGTTTCAATAAAGTATTTAAGAGGACCCTCCTATAAAATGCCTAAAATCAACAATTTTCAGTAAAATTTGATGACTTTTTGTTCAAAGATTATACAGTGAAGAACTATACAGAAAGTATACAAAAAATTTTATAAAAGGAAAACGAAATAAAAAAGCTTTATCTACAGAATTCAATAGCTATTCATCTGTTCAAAACTGTCAAGAAAAGATTTTTGACAACATTTGATTTTTCGTCATTTTGCATAAACGGGAAACGTCACATTTATCCACAGATGCCACAAACATCCTTCTACTGAATATATCAACTTTTTTCAGAAAATATTGTCATTAAAACTTGATTGCTTCAACATTCAAACAAAAAAATGTTAATACTTTCATCAGTTGTTTGAATAAGTTGCTGAATTAGTAACAAGCAGATTTTATGACATCGAGAGAGTCTAATGCCTGAACAAAAACGTGACATAATTTAACGTACACAAAGCTATAATTCTTCATTATTGTACATTATTGTGGCCATTTTAGTTTCTCTCGAATATTTTATTCAAATGAGCTAATAAGTTACTCTTGGTATTCATATTTTATTTAGCATTTATTGCCACGAAATATCATATGAATGATCAACTTTTTGTTCAAATGAAATTGTTTTGTATTTCACAGAGAGTATTTATACAATCATTATAGTATTCCTTTTTGCAATCACATGCTTTTTGAATAGTTCAGGTCATTAAAGGCCAAGTTAATTTTCATGTCGCCTTTAGCAATTAACTGATGAAAATTTATGACATTTTATTCTTGGTGTGTTCAATATTTAAAATAATAAAAAACCTTCATAATTAATCAAAGCTCATAATTGAAAGTCATTGGAAAAAATAGGTATCAAAATAAAATGTTAACCCAAAAAAACCTATTCAAAGAACAGACTTGGAATTTAATTTTTTGTCATAAACGAAAAGCAAAAAAATTGAGAATATTTTGAAGGTAATTGAGATATGGGCGTTTATTTTTAAAAGCGTGTATTTTTAAGTGCGATCGCTAAATATGCGCCAAGTTCGCATTAAGACCAGCGTAAAAGTTCCCTTGTTGGCATATCTGGCGTCGTATATTTGCTGGTGAACGTTCGCTCCCATCCCACCGATGTGACCATTGCATTCGTATTCGTGAATTCGATGGGTATTGATATATTATTCCCAATAGTTCGTATTCTTTTTTTTTCGCTCGCCACTCTCCGCGTTTTTTTCAATTATAATTCTTTTTCGTATCCAATCAATCATTAGTATTTCCATTGTCCTTCGGCATTTTCATTTAGCGTCGAGCTTTGGAGCCGGGATATAAAACGTGCAGTGAGTTTTTTGGTAGGGAGAGAGCCGTGACCATTGCTGTTAGGCTGCTGCTTTTATACGAGTGCGTCTATTGTATCGATGACCATGAGTTGATTCGTTAATGCGATAAAATATAAAATTCTGTTTTAAAATGATTGAAAAAGCTAAGAGGCAAAAAAGTGTCTCCCTATTTGACGAGAAATCCTCCACAAAACTATCGGTCACCAACGATCATCTACGTTTTTTGATTCCAACAGTCGTTTTAAACATCGGTTAACATAGTTTTTTTTGTTTTCTCATTTTTTTTACTTCTTTTTAACAAGTTACAGAATTTTTACCGTGAGAAGTTTTCAAGTTTTGATCTTATTTGTCGCAGATTTGTCGTAATTTGAGATAGAGATTTTATTGTGTGAGCTTACGCAGTGATGCAAGTTACTATGGCAATAAGTTTTAACTGCCACTCGACAGCCGGACAACTAGAAACAAAAATACAAAATGAAACATCGACAAATGTCTTGGTAACTTGACTATAAAGTTCTGCAATAAGATACACCTCTATTAAACTTAAGTTTACATGGTCATCCAAAAATGTAAAACACCAGCGAACAACTTTGAGGATGAAATACATTTTCAACTTCATGTTTTACAATATAAATATAATGATTCCTGTACTATAATTGTGAGATATTGTATATCAATTTGAGTGTAAGTAAAATTGTTTAGCAAAATACATTTTCTGAAAATGTAACTGCAAATTGCAACTGTGACTCCTCAAAAATTTTCAAAGTTCCACAAAACGAGAAAAACTTTATATATGTTAGATAAAATATTTTCTCTTCTATATAATATAATTATATTTTGGACAATTTGCGAGTGAAAATTGTCGAAAAAGTATTTGTATAATATATATATATACATCAAACTATGTAAAATAACTTTAAAAATTAAGTCATAAGAAAAATATATAAAATAATATAGAGATTGTTCCAGCGTTTTCAATTGTTTTGACATCAATTTAACTAAACACTGAAGTGCGAAATCATTTGAGTAATAATTAATTCTAAGTTTTATGTAAACCGATCAACTGAGCCATCTGTGAGTTGCTGATGAAACTACGTGGTTTAGCATATTTGTGATGGTAAGCAATAATTTTTTGAACAAATTATTTTTTTTTAAATTCGTATTACATTATATATATATATATATATGGGTTTGATCGCTTTTAAGTACCTAATGAAATTCTATTTTAATCAAAACAAAATGAAAAAACGTTTTCAGAACCCTTTTTTCTAAACTTATTACCATCAACAATGCATATAATACAAATATAATAATTTAAAGCTTTTGTGTACTAATGAAGAATCAAAACTTCGTGGAAATAATACAATTTCAAAAATATCGGGTAAAGTCAGAGGAAACTTTTGAAATATCTCAAAATACCAGAAAAGTTATTTTGTACAGAAAAATATATGTACTGTCGTTTTTAGATTTTTCTCGCGTAAAAAGTTTTGGATATACCGAGTTTTGCTATTTGCAATTTTTCTCCCATCATTATTAATTTTACATTTCAAATTGGGCATTTAATTATGACATTAACATATTGTTCAAATAACACCCCCACCCTAACATCTGAATTTTCCGATGTGAAAAACGTCTTATATGTTTGAAAAACTTGAAGAAAATTACTTTAGAAGCCTAGGTAGGTCATTTCTTTCCTCAAGAAAAGGAAATTTTTCAAAACTTTACATAACTTTGGCTTTGTGCAATTATTGTTAAGTCCATCGTGTAATAAACAAAATAATTAGCTAATAATGAACAAAAATTAAATGATTGAGCATGAGGTTGTATTTTTTCTTGGCACTTATAGTGACAACATACAATCAACACCAACACATAATTTGCTCCCGACGAAATCCCAACTGCTCTCATATATAAAGAAACGGTAAACAATAACTCAGCGAGTTCAAATTGGAAGTTTCTATTAAAATTTTCTTTGTAGAGTTGCTCTCAATAAAATGTATCGATTTTTCATTTTTTTCATAATCGCAACCGCTACAACATTCGTACACTGCAGCGATGACAAATATCCGAGTACCTTTGATCATATAGATCCAAAAACCATTTTGGAAAACGATGAACTAAGAGAACAATATTTTAATTGTTTCTTAGACAGAGGTCCTTGCGTTACTCCAGACCAGATATTTGCCAAACGTAAGTCAAAATACAAAATAATTACATTCTATTTCAATCGTTCTTTCTTATTTACAACAACGACAACAAGGAAACGTACCATTTGAAAAATGACAATCCTAAGAAATACTGATAGATCTGATAGATCTTGATAAATCTGACTGATAGGTCTTGTATCTTCAAGTGATGTTTGTAACTATTGAATCTTAATATCTAATCAATGATTCTATACATAATGATACCCAGTCTTAAAACCGGTCTATTTTAATCAAACTGAACAGCAAGTTAAAAAAATTTAAATCGAAGAATTCAAACCAGGTAAAAAATCAATTCTTTTCAAGTCATAAAATAACAATTTTGATGTGTTTGGTAATCAATAACTGTCCCAAAATTATTATTTAATTATTTTGCAATTAAGCACCTCATAAGGCAAAAAAAAAAACAAA
Source organism: Telenomus remus (assembly GCA_020615435.1). NCBI lineage: Eukaryota > Metazoa > Arthropoda > Insecta > Hymenoptera > Scelionidae > Telenomus > Telenomus remus. Next base: position 9,143,329 of record CM036341.1, on the reverse strand, counting down.
AAATAGAATTTTTCCTATTTCAAGAATTTAAAAATATGTTTAAATCATTTTTTGTTTAGAATACTTGCCAGAAATAGTCGCAACTCAGTGTGGAAAATGTACGGACAAACAGAAAGAAGCCTTCGATCAGATAGTTGGATGGTATGCGGAGAATAAACCGGATGAATATGAACAACTTGTTGAATATTTCATGAAAAAAGCTCAGGAGCAATAAATATCGACAGCCAATTTTTAAGAAGGCAAATGTTATTATCTATTGTACTCTTATTATTTGATTCAAATTTAAATAGAATAGTGTCTTGAATGTATCCTCTTCTCATTCAACTAATTACGAATAAACGATGATTACATAATAGTGTATTGTTTACACATTTTGTTTTCAAGTGTTCTTTTACGAGCTACAGTTCAATAGTCAGCATATATACAGTGAGTTCTTTGCTGCTATCAATATCTTTCTATTTTTGCTTCGCTAAACAGATAATGTGTTTTTATAACGTAAGCGTAATATCTGAGTTATAACACCAATCGAACTTGATACCGTTGGTCACACTATACTACTTTCAATTTTGTCATAACACTTTTTCTGACTCTCTCAATGACTTCCGAAATGATATAAACAGTCAAATTGTTGAATTCAAAAAGTTACCACGGCAAAGATAAAATTTAGACGTGTTTTGATTTACCATGGCGATTGCAAGGACTTTGGTTGTATTTTTCGTTGTTTTTTTTTACACACATCATGAAATCAACTGTAACCCAACAAATTCTGAGGTAATGGACAAAATTTGCAAAATTGGAATTTAATAATTTTTTTTTATTCAATGATCTATTTTTTAGATGGGGAACTACAGTTTCAAGATTGATTACGATAATAACCAATTTCTATTAGATGGCGAACCGTTTCGCTATGTGTCAGGAAGTTTTCATTACTTTCGTACTCCGAGACAATTTTGGCAAGATAGACTGCGAAAAATGAAAGCCGCTGGATTAAACGCTGTGTCAACGTGGGTTTCATTTTTTGAATTTTTTCAGTTTTGATTAGAGTTACTTTTATTTTTTGAATCATGATTTTAATATGGAATTAATTTAATTTTAGTTACGTCGAATGGAGTTTACATCAGCCAGAAATAAATCAGTGGAATTGGGAAGGAGATGCGGATTTAAATCACTTTATAAAACTCGTCCAGGAAGAAAATTTGTTGTTGATCTTAAGACCAGGACCTTACATTTGTGCTGAAAGAGATTTTGTATGAAAGAACTATAGTATATATAGAAGTATACTTCTACTTTTAGTTTCAATTTGTTAAATTTTATAACGGTCAAAATTAATCAATGTCTCTTTTTATGTTTTTATGACAACGAAAAATAATAATTCTCTATTTCTCATGTATTTGACATTTTGAAGGGTGGTTTTCCATACTGGCTACTGAATCACGTCCCCATGGGAAAACTTCGCACAAATGACAAAGGTATATATTATAGTAACAAATTCATTATTAAAATTGTGTATAACCTTCTAAAATAAAAATCTTCTCTTCTTTTATCAGATTATATGAGATTAGTGAAAATATTTTTCGACAATTTATTCCAACGAATAGAACCACATTTAAGAGGAAATGGAGGACCCATCATAATGGTTCAAGTGCGTTCATTCGGCTCAAGATTAAAATATGGTTGAGCAAAAGCATTTCTAATGAAAAGGTCCATATTTTTATTTTCTTTATAGGTTGAAAATGAATACGGAAGTTACAATGCTTGCGATAGAGCTTACATGAGTAAACTAGCTGATTTGCTAAGAAGTTATGTTGGAGATAAAGCCGTTTTATACACAACGGACGGTGCGTCGTACAATTGGTTAAAATGTGGTAGCACTCCTGGTGTTTATGCCACTGTTGACTTTGGTACTAGTTACACTGTCCTCAACGCATTTTCAGCAATGAGAACATTTTCTCCTAAGGTACACTGTGATTTGCAAATTTATATTTCAGTTTCAATGTTGTTTCTAACTTTTATAGTTAGATTTAGAATTTCTAATAATTGCAGGGTCCTCTTGTAAACTCCGAATTTTATCCAGGCTGGTTAACACATTGGAACGAAACTTTACAGACTGTTTCAACAGAAAAAGTTGTATCAACGTTGACACAGATGTTAGCTACAAATGCATCGGTCAATTTCTACATGTTCTATGGAGGAACAAACTTTGGATTTTCTGCAGGTTCTTATAATCAATTATTGGAAAAAAAACTAATTTAAATTCAAAGGAATGAATAATAAACGAAACAATGGCAGGTGCAAATGGGGGTGGACCAGATACATATTTACCACAAATTACATCCTATGATTACGACGCACCGTTGAGCGAAGCTGGTGATATAACTCCGAAATATTTAGCGATCAGAGACGCTATTAGTAAAGTAATCCGAATTTGAAAATATTAATTCGAAATTAATCACTGAACTGACTAAAAAATGTCTATCATATCTGTATTTAAATTTGTATATTTTTTTTATTTTTCAGTTTCTTCCCATCCCTAATATGCCTCTACCAGAGAACTCACCTAAGGCTCATTACGGACCAGTTCAATTAAAACCTGTAACTCATCTTTTATCAAAAAATGGGCGAAAATCATTCGAGAACAAATTTGTGATCTCGTTATACCCGCGAACCATGGAAAGCATGAACTTATCATCATACCTCGTTTTGTACGAGACTGAGATACTTCATAACAAATCTCACTATCGTCACTTTTTGGAAGCCAAAGTAGCGGACCGAGCTCTGGTTTATGTAAACAACGATTTGGCCGGAGTTTTAAGCAGGTCGCAGAAAAAATACAGGCTCCCACTCAACATCCCTCATAAAGCTCATCTACAAATCTTACTCGAAAATCAGGGTCGTTTGAACTTTGGAAACTTTATTAACGATACAAAAGTATGACAAACAAACAAATTATTACGAGAATTGAAACAAAAAAATATACAATTGAATTGAAAACCATTACTTATAAATTGCAAATGTTTTCTTTCAGGGCATTTACAATGTTTCTATTGAGGACTTAAAGTTGGGACCCTGGAACTGTACCGGATTTGAGTTGCAAAATCTGCCAGAATTAAAAAGTCATTACGATGTTGATCAATATTCCGGTATATTGTACCATGGACCGATGATATTGCAGGGACATTTTAATATAACAAGTTCGCCTCGTGATACGTACCTTGACACAACCGACTGGATGAAGGGGGTAGCCTATGTGAACGGCCACAACCTGGGTAGATACTGGCCAGCAGTCGGGCCTCAAATGACACTTTACGTTCCGTCAACTTTTTTAAAACAGGGAATCAACGAGCTTGTTGTTTTGGAGCTTGAATATGTTCCTTTCAAATCGGAGATGGTTTTCCGTAACAGACCGATTTTCATGCCTACAGATGAAAAAAAATCAGAATTTGATAGTCATTGAAAGGTGCATTCAAGTCAACGAAGTGAAATTAAATAAAATTTTTTATAAGAAAGGGAGACTCGAAGATGAACAAAATAGAATTTTTAACTTGTAATATTATAATTATTCATATTTGTAAACTATACGATAGTTTTCATCATATAAGTCTGCGTTGTAAAATTATGCACATACAGGAGGAGTAATTGCACTTGAGTAATTTTTTTTAGCGAAAACACTTTGATTGAGTAAAAAAATGGTATGTATTCCCAGTATGGAACATTCTTTACATTCCTAAGCTAGTGCAATTGTGTTTATAAATAACTTCATAAATATATCCTAAGTCACATTCGATTTAAACATAACAATTTCACCAGTCTCTGAATTTTTTAATCTACACATATAAGTCCTCGTGGAGGCAGTTTTAAAGTTGAAAGTTGTGTTGTAAGTGGTTTAACATATTGTTAGACATTGTGTGGATGGCGTTGGACGGTGTCGACGAGTACAAGCTATGATGAGAATGTGATTTTGCCCTTGACAATTCGCTGTATCTGTCTTGTTCCGGGGATGCTACTAATAGAACAGGTCTCAGAGATAATGATTTTCGCGAGCCTGTAACGCTCTGAATTTCATTGACATACGACGGATTGACATCGCCTGGAAAAATATTTCAATGTTACACCCACGTATGTTTCATTAGTTTCGAAATAAAATTTTTTATTCCAAACTGTGTGCATATATTTCAGCGAATCAATTTGAAATAAATACCTTTATAAAGTGAATCAGAGTTAAAAGGTTCTGCTTGGACTTTAACGTGTTTTGATGCCAAAATAAAAGCAAGAGCAGCTAAAGTTGCAGAATCCAAGGCAGCTATTCCTGCTAGTGGAATGGCCCATCGCACAGCGCAAGCTCCGGGATTATACCTAGCATAAAAAATAAATAGATTTATTAAAATGTTTCTTTGGATTTTATTAATTGTCGAAATAAAATTAACTTCCATAAGTGTATACAAAGTTACATTTCTTCGAATTTTACCTTGAGGCTGTTGCTCCACATACAGATCGTATAGCAAGAGAATCCCAACCAAGGGGATAAACGCAAACACCAACCATCATACACACAGCTAGAAAAATTTAGACCCAGTTAAAATTTAAAAAAATTGGGAATAAAGAAACATGAACAATAACTGTTTTAAATTACCTGAAATCACTTGCATCCATGCACACAGATGGTAAACCGAAGTGCTCTGACAAAAGAAAAATAAAAGCATAGCACAAATAGCCAAGATGGATATTACAACAGCGATTCCAACCAGGATCGTGCTTACTCGGAATGGGACACTTGGTATTGTAGATAAATCGTCCAGTCTACCTATGCATTCTTCCCCTCGTTCACCTATAAATAATTTTAAGAGAAACATATAGGTACTTTAAATTTTAAATATTTGAAATATTTAACGAATTTTGGAATTCGATTTTTCTTACCAAATCTACATCGGGACCAGAGGCCAAATCTGCCCGGGTTCTGGTGCTCCAAATCGCCCAACCATTCCGGAGTGACGAACGCTACGACTCCAATAATCGCATAACATATTGTAAAAATGCCCCACAAAACACCTATGGCTTTTGAATTCCTAATGTAATTTGTAACATAAACCTGGGACGATTCAACATACTCGATTTTGGATCCCATTTTTGACCCTATAAAATCCAAAATTTTCATTTACTTTTTCTAAAAATCCTAAAAATACAGAATTACACAATCATTCTTCCAAAATGTTGATTCAAAAAATTGATAGAAATATAAAATCTATAGATAGACAATATCGAGGGAAATACGCGCGTGTATTCTTACCTGTGTTGTTCTTTCTCAGGACTAACAGTTATAACTAACCGAAGAAATGTCTGACGGCGCACGGTCACAGCTTGTTTCACATTATTTCAATCCAGTTTTGTATAGCTTGGACTGATTTAAATAATTCTTTCATGAATGATGAGATTCAAATTGGGTCAGTTCGATTGGAACCGTAGAGTCCCAGATGGAAGAGTAAATTAAAAAGAAGCACAAGAGTATAGCTCGACACACAAAATGAATGACGTTACGAAAGTTACTAACACTAAGAACCAGTCCAGTATGATCGGGCATCGGTAGTTGTAGCAGGTAGGCTTTGAAAGGAGAGGTACCAAGAGAAGGAACAAAACAAAGTTCTTGTATAAGGTGAGCAGTGTAAAAGTTCAAGGAGTAGGGATATTCTGCAGCGTAGCATAAAACGCACCTAACAGTTTACGCGTTCGAGTTATGTATAGTTCTTGAATAATTTATTTTCATGCTCATCAACGTAAAAATTAATTTTTAAAATGTTATTTTTTATTTGCCTATTCACCTTATCCGGTACTTTTGAATGATTTGAATAAGTGAAAATTTTTCTTATCTAGAAAGGACTCATGAGATAAAAAGTCGAAATTTTTTCAGTTTAAAAAATTGAAATACAAAATAAGAAATTGACTTACCTTAAAAGAATCCACACTTTGACGTGGCTTATCAAAAATCTTTACAAAAATCAGAAAATAAAAAAAACCAAAGTGACTTTTGACATTTATACGTAAAACGGGTGTGGATAAAAGAGGAAAAGTGGACGTTTAGGCACCTAAATTCATATATATTTCGATAATTTCTTTATATTATTCGTGATAATTACTTTGCTTAGTATTTGATATACTTGTTATATATATATTTTATTTATATAGACCGACGCGAAACTGCGAGCTACGCTTGCGCCCCTTCTTAACGTGAAAAAAAAAGCATAAGCGCATTTTAGCGTCGGCCTGTATTTTTACATGAAACATAGGACATATGATAAAATTTCGTTTTGAACGTTGCGGCGCATATAATTTATGTTAATAATAATACATCTATGAAATAATAAAAATGGTCATGTGAACACGCAATTCATAAAAAATTTGTCGATGATTTTTCAGTCAAGTATATATGTAGTGACTTTTTTGGATTACATACTTCAAACTCAGGTCAGCGATGATTTATAAAGTCAAACAAAAATCGAAGCTGCATTTGAAACACTACAACTCTTAGAAAAAAATCATTAATTTAACAAAACAAACTGTTAGACACATTTGCATAAGAAAGCCTATAGACTAAAGTACAGGATTATTTATTTATTGCTGGTACGCGGATGGCCTAGATCGAACCAGAAGCATGGATGACAAAGATGCTGATTATTTTATCGACGTTATTTTATTTTTGCATTAAAAATTTCGAGTTTCCGTTTATTTACTTATAGTAGCTCTGACGTCTATAATTCACTGGAGAAAACACCGAGGACATTCAACAAGAACGTTTTTAAAAAAACAAGCAAAGCGACAAATGAAATTGTACAAAATACAAATTTAAAAGATGAAAAAAGAACAAATATCAGGCAGATATTGTCAATAACTTTTTGATATTTATATGTTTAATATTGCACATTTTATTACTATACATACCCCTAGATTGTTTTTGATTTGTTACATGTCATATATGTCGGACCACACTAACATTAAACGGATTATCTTATAATGCAAGGACGTTTCGTTACTAGTAGTTCTTTTATGTGTTACATCGTTTATTGTTAAACATTCGGTTTCTTTTCTCTTCTTTAAAATGTTGATACATTTTCCAGTAAATTATAACGATCAGCGGTATGGGATTCAATAATAATTATTATGTAAAATCTATTTTTTATTCTCAAGTGTTTCAAATTGGCGCAATATGAATAAAAAGTTATGGCAGTATTTTTGTTTCTTTGTGCTTCTCTTTTGCATCAATACTGTACAAATGTGAAAGAATGTTTTTAGCAACTAAATATTCGTATGGTTCTTTTCATGCGCAAAACTTTTTGCAATTACAGTTTTTCCGTTTTACATTTTTTCTTCGAAAAACGTGTCAAACAAATTAACATTTAACAAATTAACGAATCGTTAAGACAACAAGTAGTCAAACGATAAATAAATAAATGTTTTACAATCGACAAACGAAATACACACGGATTGTGTACAACGCTTTCTTTTACATTTAAAGAACATGATTGCGCCAATTTTTGTTTAATAGATTATTTGAAAATGCTTTTACAAATTCTAACATCAGCGAGAAACGAAGTATACTTAAAAACATCTGATTACTATTTTAATTATTCCTTATCGATCGTGTCCTTATGAAAAAATGTTTCGATGGCATAACTGTCTGTTCTTTTTTATCTTTCTCTTTGTTTTTGTTATTTCTAAACTCTCGCAGTAATGTAGCTATAACCAAGTAAATATTCTTTCAAAACAAATAGCATTTTAAGATTACACAGGCGATGCGTTAAGCTCCATCGTTCTGGTTTAACTGAAATAGAAACAAAAGTTCTTATTAGTAGAAGAATGTCTCAAATCAGATAACTTTGTTCATTTTTAACGTCAAGTTCAGCATTAATTGTGATTTTTACGTATAACGAAATGGAACTTACCTAAAAATAGTTTACAATTCATATAAATGCATGATTTCACAAGCGTAACATGTAAAGCTATGATAATTTACTAATACAAAAATGTAAAAAAATAAAAATAAGCGTCTAATGAAACAGTACGACATAAAAAATGAAAGGAATATGCATGATGAATTTATGAAATTTCAGCATTTTGCATATACAATTGGAAAAACATTCCTAGTCGTTGAAATCATAAACCAGATAAAAAACAGAATTATAATAACCACAAAGAATAAGAAAATCGTCAAATTACTTGTTCAAACAGTCACTTATTATTTTTTTTTTTTTTACTGTCAATAAATCAATAGTTTATGACACGAATTTTCGGTGGCAAAAGGTAGTACGCATACAGATACTTTGGCATCAATATTACACAATCAGTGACTTTGTGTTTGAACTATCAAATGAAAGGAAACAAAAAGTATGTCAGAATTTTTGGCATATCTTACAATTGTCATCGCCGTTGCGTGCAATAAATGGTACAACAGTAAAAAATTTGCTATAGTCGTATGCTGCGACTCACCGCATCTGAATGTTGTTCCAATTGTGATAAACTTTCATTGGTATCGCTTACTACTTTTTGGCTTTTCTAGAATATGAATGAATAATGCTGGATGACATCTCTATCGGATTCATGAGACTCGAAAGCAAATCACCTGAGTTTTTCTGCAGTGTTCTTAAGACTTGTATTGACAACTTATTTTACCAAAATGTTTACAGATCGGTGATTAATGAGTATGGGTATGATTGAGAATGGAGTAATAAGAAAATGTGAAGAATGAATAAAAACTAAAAATAAATAAAAGGAATAGAACCACTTAGAGACACGAAACTTACTTTTTCTTCAGGGTAAAAAAGCTGCGACGTTTACTAATTTCTGCTTGCATAGGTGCGGGTAGTGTGTGCGCTCTGGATGTACTCGAGCCAGCAGTGCCGTGCGCGACTTGATTCAAAAGTGTGATCCATTCTTGCATCTCCGCATCATCTTTGGCCTGGAAAAGGAAGTCGACACCACTTTGCGTCCTAGAACATTTAATTTTGAATTAGTACAATCAAGAATTGAATTAATCAATGTTTTAAAGAATTGAAAAAATATGAAATGATTGGTAATAATTGATGTTTCAGACTTACTTTACACGGAAGACGTGTTTCTTCTTTGTATAATCACTTGCAACAACAACTGTGGCTTCTTTGAGATCAAGTGGTTGTTCACCTCTGTAGTATTGGTCAGGAGCGGATTTGTAAGACTTGTGATCTTTGTAAGCAAGCAAACTCTGTCCTCGTACAACCATGTACAGTTTGTCCCACGACCGATTTGACGCTTTTTTTGTAGTGCTTTCCCATTCGTGTTTTCTCACCAAGAGGCCTCCAAAATCTTCGTCGGTTGGACTCTTAGACTCTGTAAACAACAAACCAATTTTAAAATTCAACCTAATCAACTAGTCCATCCAAAGAACATCATAATTTCCAAATTATTTGAATTTTTCTGTTTTAAATTATTATTTTTCATTGTACGCTCTCTCCGGTGAATTTTGGCTATCCACTGGCAATAATATTTCTTACCCGATCCGTCGAACGCATCGTCACTCACGCCACTACGATCTAAGCTTGGCGATTTCATAGTCTTTTTCCAGCGGAAACTTCTGAATGGTGATTTGCTGCGACTGCGTTCCTTGCGCTTGAGCGTACCAGATTCAGAACCGCTTCCACCTTTGCAATATAAGGATGTCACAAAACTTTTCGTCACCACTTACTTATCAAAATGCAATTCAATGCTTCCTTTATGCAGATGGCCAGCTCCCGTTAGATGTTAATACCAGGCGGAAAATTAAGCGGTTAAATGAAATATCGAGAAGCATACGCAATCCGAAATCCAGATTTACATACTTGAGGCGTGAGTTTTGCAGATGAAATTTTTGCCCGCATTTTTCACTTACCCTTTTATAATTTTTTGAAATGTACATCAAATTAAAGTGTGTGATGATAGACACAAACAAACGAATATATGTACTTAGAATTAGACCTAACACCAGTTGTATCAGTTACTATATTACAATTAAACGGGTATTTCTAAAGAATAATTAATATATTTTGAACGAGGCATAAATATATTGAATGATTTCCTTCACCAGCAGAGAGCTTCAGAGACTTTGGTGCATATTGCATAACAGCTTGTGCTTTATTACGGCGAATTTTTAATCACCGCATTTCTAATACATCAATAAGTTATTAGTTTCCAAATTCAAAACGTCTTTTTTTGAAAAATTTTTCTAAAATTTTTAAATATCTTTCAAAGTTTTGTCTTTGAGAAAAAAAACTATTACTGTAAACAGCGAGCTGTTTAAATGTACAAGGGAAAACTTTGTAACTTTTTGATGTATTTTGATAAATTGTAAATGAAACGTGTTGATAGAAAGTCAAAATTACCACTTGGATCGTCTTTTCTTGATCCTTTCTTTGATGACATCTCATCTGCACGTGTCCTGTAATTCATAAAAAAATCGTAATCACTTAAGTTATTTATACAATTAAAAAATTAATCATAAGTAGAACAAAATTTTATACTAACCTACTACTTGATTCATCTGGACTAGTATCAGATACCGCCTCAGCCGCACGAGCAGCCCCAGCCGCAACTTGAGCCGCAGCTTCAGCCGCAGCTGCTTCTTCTTTTTTGCGTTTCTCATCTTCCTCTCGTTCTTGTTCGCGTCGTTTCAGTTCTTTCAGTTCAAACTACACAAAAAGCCAAGTTAATAATATCTCTACACAGACTCGATATCAAATTACAAAACAAAAAAAAATAAAACAAATAGAAAAACTGTCTTTACCGTTGTTAGTCTTCTTAAGGCACTAAATCGTTCTTCTTGTGCTGCTGCCGATTTTTCGAAAGCTTCATGCTTCTTGATTAGATTTTCAACTTCGTCTATGGTGTGCTGTATAAACAAAACAAAAAACATTTTATTCTGAACACGAAATTGTTTGTCATATTTTGAAATAATTCAACGATAAAAGAATAATAGTTACCCCTAGTTCATGGCTCATAAGGTAAGGTTCCTGTGCAATCAACCAAGCTTCAGCCACTGCGGCGTCTCGTGCGAATTGATAAACCTCCAGAACTGAAAAGAAAATCAATCTTAGTAATTGTTTAAAAATCTAAAATAAAACACAAAATGAAATAAAATTTGTTTCTAAACTTACTAAGTTGGAGATTCTCCCAACGTTCCTCCCAGCGGTGCAAAAGAGCATTTCTATGATCGTTCAACTTGGACAGCTTCTCTTTAATTTGGCTGCTAGCATAATGGTTCCTAGCAAGCAAGTCCTTGCCAAGATTAATACAAGCGAGCAGATTATCCTGCCTGGTATCAATCTCCGCCTTCAAGCTCTGATGATTGTTCATAAGCAGCTCAACGCCCGAAACATCTCTGGGTTTCTCCGAAGTGTTCATCTGTCGAATGACATCGTCCATCCAAATCATCAAGTTGCGTACCATAATGAAGAATCTGTGCAGGTCCCCGGTATCCTCCAACTTTTTACGCCTGCTCTCGCAAAGGGTCTGTAAGTTGTTCCAAGCTGCGACGACCTCAGCTTCGCGGTTCGTGATCTCGTTAGCCTTGTCACCCGCATAGCTCGCCTGGAGCTTCGCGGACTCCTCTTGGATTTGCGACACTTGGCTCTGCAACGTGAACAAGTCCTTGAAGAAGTTGGCGTGTTTGCGCTGAAGCGCCGACACTGATCCAGCGTCGCGTCCGAGCTCGTCTGACATAGCGTTCTGTTTCTCGAGAATGCGTCCGAGCACGTCCTTGCAGTCGTGGAAGAACTTGTGGAGCTCGCGGCTGGCTGCGAGCATCTGACTTCGCGTCTCAATCAGTTCCAAAAGGTCTTGCCAAACTTCGTTGAGTCCATCCTTGCGCTCGGCAATAGCCGCCGCGTCCGAATGACCCGCAGCGATCAGCGAGTCGGCGATTCCGTTCACGTTGCTCACGCGCTCTGACCCTGTAGCCTCGGTGTCCCTCGCGAACTCCTTGAACCGCTCCGATAGAAGAGTCACATGATCGTAATCCTGTCCAAGCTCGTGACTGCCAGCAACCAGGTCACGCTCTGCAATCCACTGTTCCAGATCATCAACCTCCCGGTTGAGCATGAACAGCTGCAGGGCCTCGTCGAGCTTGGCTCTACGCTCGCCAGCGAGGTCCTTGAGTCCAGCATAGAGTTTGTCAACCTGCGACTGCTTGATCGCAATCTGGTCCGAAAGAGGGTGTTTGTCTCCAATCAACTGCCTGGCCATTTCTCCGAGCTGCCTGATCATATCGGCATAGTCTTCAACAGCATGCTCCAAAGACTCGTGTTTCTTCATCAGATTCTGTGCTGAAATCTCGTCCTTTCCACGGTCCTCTGCCATCATGTACAGCTCCTGCTCGCTCATCCAAGACTCGGCCTCTGTCGCGTCGAAGAAGTACTGCTGCGCCTTCTCATTCTGCAGGAGACTGTTTTTCCTCTCCTCCACAGCGTCCTTGAGTTGCTGCCACTTCTGCAGCAACTCTTCGATGAGCCTTCCGAACTCGTCGCTGGCCTCGTGTCCCTCCGAGATGAGTTTCTTTCCGTTGTTACAAACCGAGTTGATCCTTGGCTCATGGTGATCAATTTCCGTACTCAACGACTGGTTCTTCTTCTTCAGCATGTGAACATTGAACAGAGAGTTTCCAAACTCGCTGCTAGTCGCTTGAGGCATCTTCTCCGCGATCCAAAGTTTCTCATCCTCGACGTCTCTTCGGAACTGGAACGCCTCTTTCTTCTTCTCCAGTTGCTTTTGTCGTTCCACCAAAGGTTCCTTCAGTTGTGCGAACCGCTGTGCTACTTTCTCCTTCTTGAACTTGATCTCCTCCATCTTCTCGTCGGGCACTGTGCGCTCCAGGTGTTCGGCCTGTCGATCAAGTTCTGTCACTTGCTTAGCCTTAACCGCCATCTGGGTTTCAATCATTTGTTGTTTCTGCATGAGGATATTCACAGAAGCCAGATCCGAGCCGGTGTCTGTGCTCTCAATCTGCTTCTCCAGTTCGTTCATCCAGGAATCAATATCGTCACAAGTCTGGTGAATAAGAACCTCTCGATTAGCATCGAAGAGGCGCTCTCCTTTGTCGTGAGTTGTGGTTTCAAGATCCTCAAACTGATCGGCGAGTTCTGCAACTTTCGGATTGATGATGTCAACCAGTTCAGGTTTCTGTTCAATGAGCTCTTCCGCAGCAGCTTTGAGTTGCTCCAACCTGTCCTTGTTGCTGGCAATCTCAGCCTCGAACGCCTGATGACGAGTCCATTTGCTGTGCACAGTCTTGGCGCTCCTATAAGTCTCGTCCTGAGCTGTGATGCGTTTCTCCTGAACCCATTCAGCAAGCTCCTCGCAGTCCTGCAGGAACATTTGCAGCTGCAGTTGGTCCCTGAGTTTGTCAATCAGCTGGTTGGCCTTCTCACGGTTCAAGTTTCTACGATCATTGATGCTCTCCGCCCTCTTTTTCACCTTATCAGCCGCAAAGTGGCGCTCGTCAACCAACCTGGCAGCGAACTGCACCACAGTGTTGATCTTCTCGTCATTAGCATCCATTGTGGTCATGAAAGCCTCGTGTCGTTTGATCATGTTCTCAGCCTGTTCCAAGTTCACCGGCGTCTCGTCCTTTGCAAGAACGTGCTCCTGCTGAGAGAGCAACACTTCCGCCTGTCTGGCGTCGCGATCGAACACCTGCAGGTGGAACGAGTTGGACAACAGATTCTGCCTGTTGGCCCACATCTGGTAGAGCTCCTCCCAGCCCATCTTTAAGGCGTTGAGTCTTTCGCGCAGGAACATGTACTGAGTGTCGCCGTCGCCAGCCTCGCTCGTCAACCTCTCACCGTACTCCATCATCTTTTGATAGTCGTCGATGTAGTTTTCGATTTCTTCCTTAATGTTTTGATGCTGCGACAGCAGACGCTCGGCGTCCGCCAGGCTTGTGGGAGTATCCTCACTCGCAACGTCAGTTTGAGTCTTCGTGAGCCACGCCTGGAAATGGTCAAGGTCACGAAGGAACCGGTGAAGGTCACCGGCCTCCTCCAACTTGGCATCGCGTTCCTTCAGCATCTGCGTCAATTGTTCCCAGATGCTTCGGATCTGAGTAATCCTCTCCCTAATCACTTGAGCATCTTCCGGATGCTCGCGTTCAATCAAGTTCGCCTCGTTCTCCAGGGCGTCGAGTTTCGCCTGGATAGCTGCAAGGTCTCTCTCCATTCCGCTCAGTCTACGCTGCAAAGTCATCACTCCAGTCAAATCCATCTCCAAACTATCCGTCTGTTGGAGGATTCGTTTCTTGTCCTCGATCCAAGACACTGTTTCGCGGCACTCGATGTGGAACGTCTGCACACCATGGGCAGAGTTGAGTGCGTCTCGTTTGCTCTCAGCCTTGTCTCGAAGTTCGGCCCATTTTTGGTTCAGCGCGTTCTGTCGGCTGACGATTTGTTCTGAGTTGGGATGCTCAACGTGCAACAACTGTCTAGCCAGCTGGTTAACCACAGCGACCCTCGAGGCATTGGCATTCATCTCCTTCTCAAATCCGTCGTACCGATGTTTCATAATCTCGACATCCTCGATGTCCTTGGCCGGCACCATCGTGTCCAGCATACGGTTTTTCTCGCCGATCCACTGTTCCACACCGTCCGACTCGCTGAATAGTTTATAAAGAGCCAGAGCGTCAAGAAGTCGCTGCTTACGCAACTTGGCCAGCTCCAACAGTTCCTTGTACCGCGAATCAATCGACTCAAGACGCTCTACAACGTCTCGGGCTTGCGAGTCGCGCTCTGCCAATTGTCCAGCCTGTTGGTGAAGCTGCTCGATAGTCGTCGCGTAATTCTTCAGTTCGTCTGTCACATCCTTGTGTTTCTTCAAAAGCGACTGCACGTTCGCCTCGTCCCTGCCCACGTCCTCGGACGACACCAATCTCAAAGTATCTAGCATCCAAATATCCACATCGTCCGCGTCAGCAAACAGCTGGTGATAATCCACAGCCTCCTCCAATCGTTTGCGACGGAACGCAACCAAGTCGAGCAAGTGGTTCCACATGGTCAGGATCTCCTCGAGGCGTTCCTGGATCCTGTCTGCGCCAAAATGGCCCTGTCGGATGAGCTCGTCGCCAACGGCAGCCACTGCCATCAGCTGCGCTTCGTGAGACTGTACCTCGTTCTCCAAAGCTTTGTGTTTAGTCAAAAGAAGATTAACCGTTGTAAGATCGTGACCAATGTCGCCGGTCGAGACAATCTGCTCCTTCTCCTTGATCCAGTTCTCCTCATCGGCCATTTCCCAGTAGAAGAGCCAGAGCTTGCGCGACTCCTCGAGTCGTGCCCGACGCTCCACAGCCAGACGCACAAGTTCGGCATAAGCATCTTCAAGTTGTTGCACACGCTCGACAATGATTGCTGGATCGCACGGCCTGTACTCCTCGCCATGTTCTAGGAACCGCTGGCTTTGCTGCACAACTGCCTTGACTCGCTCCCCGAGCACGTTGATGTCCGCCTCGACGAGGGAGTGCTTCTGTAGAAGATCCTCCACACCCATAAGATGTTTGCCGTAGTCATCCGTCAGCAACCTCATCTTGATCTCCTCCATGCTGTCCAGGATGTAGAGCATCTCCTGGAAGTTCTGCTGCAGTTGCAGGGACAATTCGAGTCTGTGACGACGGGCTCGGAGCAGTTCCAACAAGTAGTTCCATAGTCTAAGCACGTTGTCCTTGCGGGCGTTGATTCGCTCAATGTCGTAATAGTTCTCGGTTTCGAGTTCTTGGGAAACTGCCATCACCGCCTGTACACGCTCCTCGTAGGCGAAAATGTCCGTCTCAATAGCCTCGTGCTTCTTGGCAGCGGCTTCCACAGCAGCTAGATCGAAGCCAAAGTTGTCCTGCGATACCAACCGCTGGTTCTCGGACAACCAAGTCTCTCGCATGCTTGCCTTTCGGTTAAACCGGGCAGCTAGTTGTTCGAGTTTTTCCTGGCGGATGAGTTCTTCTCGCAGAGCCAACTCGCGCTCGTGCTCTGCCTTCTCAAGCCGCTCCCAGGCTTTGTTGATGTCTGAAATCATCTTGCCCTCCTTCGGCACGTAGGGCTTTTGATTGTTTGCACGCATCTTAGACTGCAGGGTGAACAACAGAACCTCCAGGTTTCCCTTCTCGACGAACTTGGGCGGTTTCTCTACTGTGCGATAGTTGGCGAACTGAGTCAGCTGGAACTGTACTCCGCCCAGAGAATTTGCAAACTGGCGATCGCCCAGGGCTTCGATAGTTGCCTCGATCCATTTGAGCAAATCGCTTGTGAGACTTTCGTACTCATGAATCATGCGGTCGTTATCCAGGGCAATGCCCACGACTTTTTCGATTCTTTTGCCTTGCACTGTACCCATCTTTTTCTTTGAGAAATAGTGGTAGTAAGTAACGACATAGGTGATGATGGACTTCTCGTCAGGATGGTCGACAAAGATGTCCTCTGCGTCAAGCAGTTTTGTTAGTCCGAGCTTCTCCTCGGCCACGTTGAAGGCATTATTGAGATTATAAATGGCGTTCGATTTGGACAGCTTGTCAAAATGAATGAGGTCTGGACGGTGCTTGTGGATGATGGCGTTGAACGCCAAGCCATCCCGCCAGGACGTCGTGAAATTACGTACGTTCACATTATGGTAACCTGCGGTCTTCATTTGGCACCAGAGCAGAAGCGCGTCCTTGGCCGATTTTGTCTCTTGATTGTCTGTCTCTTCGATTGTGATGTCCTGGATCTGGAAACGCAGGATGATGGTCCAGATGAGACCCAGACTCAGTCTAGGGTTGCCATCCACGATGTCGTGAGAACCCATGTTCTCAAGGTGCACTCTTTGTTCACGCAAAAATTGCAGTGCTTTGTCCACGTTCTCAAGACAGTGGATACGCATCTTTCCCTTCGTTGGACGAGGCAGTCGCTCGCCTGATAAAATTTCCAGCAACTTGATTAGCATCTTGCCGTCCCTCATGTCCACATAGAGGTCGCTGATCCGACACGAACACCGCACCAGATGAGAGTTCACCCATTTTTGAAACGTCTTCTTTTGTACCGATTCACGTTCACCTAAAAGTCAATTACAATTTTAGTTATTATTGTATTGTTTTTTGTTTGGTATTTACGCGCCGCTCAAAAACAATTGAAATGTTAGTTTTATTGATTTCTTTATTTTTCTTTCATTGTTGTTTTTTATTGTTGCTCACCCGCTAATGCTTTGATTCGAGAACGCTCGAATAATCGTGAACTTGAGTTTCCTCCGTCGTATTCATATTCGTCGACAATCTCCTGTTGTAGTGTCGGGTCCCAACCCGATCGCACCACAGAGATGTCGGTCGTCATGTTGGCTTCCGGACAACCGACACAGTCAAAATTCTACCCTTTAATAGGGTATCTCTGCAAGAAAAAAATTATTAATTCAAATAATTTAAGGAGCGTGAAGATTTAAGCGTTCATAATACTTGAAAAATTGGAAAAACTGAAAAAATGTAGAAAAACTGATTAAAAATAATGAGAACAAAAAGCGTGAAAGGTTTCATGATAACCGAAAGCTAAGTCTTTATAGTTTTGAGAAAATTGATTTCTAAGCTAGAATCCTTTTTTTTTTAACTCAATTTTGTGTGCAATGACATTTACCCTTAATCATGATGATGTAGCATATTAGAGATCGATGTTAAAATATTAAATGTCAAAACGAAGAATCCCATCAATAAGACGACAAAAAAGAGTACTTATGTGAACAAAATCATCGCAATTTGAACAAATGATTTTCATAATTCATAATTTCAAAATTTTTGTATTAGAATTAATTAAGTAAACTGTAATTAAAAATTTATTATAATTGGATTAATGATTAATTTTGTTTATTCGTCGTGTTTGATAAAATGAATACATAAATAAATAATTTAATAAATAAAATACGGAAACTATAACGTGCAAACAAATCTGTGGCCACGCCTATCCACCTTTTATCACAGAAGTGTTTGACTATCATTTACGCTTTTTTTCATTCAAAACAATCTTAAAAAAAGGAAACTTTATGATTAGGAATATAAATAAATTAGATAAAAAACGCAGCTTGATATCTGGATATCTATTTATATAATATTACGTTTAATTGAGGCTGCCCGTACGCAATGATACCACTAATATTTTTCCTTGTCGAGAAGAGCAAAAACACTGTGGTGATTACATCACCATGCTTATGAGAATGATGTCACCCGCACAAAATATATTACCGATTATAAATTCGTACTTTTTTATTCGTGTTTTAAAAAATGCTCATATCAATATCATAACGGCACGTTTCTCTTGGGCGAAAATGAAATTTCAAAAATCAATAATGAAAGTTCAATTTTCTTTTATTAGGTTACTGTTTTTATCCGGTGGATGATTCTTCCGCGTCCCGTTAGAAAAAGAAAAATTACAATTTCATCGCAGATGAACTGAATCTATTTTTTGTTTGTTTGTTTCTTAGAAATTAACTATGTCAATGACAAAAAAAGTAAATTTATAAAAGTGTTAATTACACAAACAATCTTTTATTAAATTAAATTTACAATTAATTTTATATCAACTTTGTCAGAAAAGTTCCATTTAATTTTCTAGAACAAAATCACAATTGGCTATTTTCGATTTTGTTCAAACACTTCATTTACAACTTTGTAGACAGCTATCGATCGCAAAGCATTCAACAGTTTCTTTTCATCTTTGGCACAGCCTTATCTTTGTCATCGAACTCTTACTAAGTGTTCTTATAATTTTGAACATTGTTTTTTTTTCAAGATAATAATAAAACTTGGAATAATAGAACTTGAATTACATTGACATGTTTAAAATACAAAATTTCAACTCTTTTCAAGACAAAAAATATAACTTGAACAAAATTGTGAAGACAAATTTTACTTGGCAAGAAATCAGTGGCTGTAAAAAGTAGAAAAAAGTGAAAAAAGATCAAAGTAATGAATGAAAAATAAAAAAGTGGACAAAATTTGGGCTAAGGACAATGTTTGGCTGGAATTAAGAGAGGTTGAAGGATTCATTTAAACTGTACTAGTCAACGTCACATCCGCATTTGTGTTAATCTGTATCTATCCCGAGGTGCTTGCACAAGCGTGCATGTCTGTCGCAGTTTTAGCATTAACAAACCGAATACCGTTGTGTCGCGTTATCTCATCAATAGCTAATAAAGCACGCCCATTTGAATCGACTTTTATGTAACGCTTTCAGTCATTAGCATGTTTTATGTTTCTTGAATTAATAATCCAAATCAATCCAATTTTCTTAATTAATACATCTCTATTCATATTCAGTCTTACCGGCTACCCAAAACATTTTTAACTCTACCCTTCATTATTTTTTACCTTGTTTGTTTATCGATTAATTATTCTGTAGTTTATATTCCAACCCACAATGTAATTTTAGACTCAATCAAGATACCAATTGTTGATAAAAAGTTGATTCAATTGTTTTCATAGGCCGATCTGGGAACAATTATAAATAGTTATAGATTTTATTATCGTCATCTCAGAACACGCAACAACCGTCTGTGTATACAATAATGCGAAAATGACATTCCAACTGGAGCAGAAAGCTGGTCCTATCCAGGATTGTAAATCATAACAATGTCATAAACGAAAATGTGCTTAATATAAGGATCCAACAGCCTACCATCAGACCAACCGACCGCGATAAAAAACAACCCGCCAGATCAAGCTTCATCTCTCCACTCAGGTTAACAAAATAAACACTTGAATGTTTCTTCGAACCCAAAAATAAAAAGCCGAAGCAAAGAATGAACAAGAATTGAATAGGAACTTAAATTAGGTCAAGCGCGGAGTTTGCACCCACCAGTGACAGGTAATCGGGAGACAGAAGCTTGTCAAAATGTTTGACCTTTCGTCAACAACAACAAACGGTTCAGTCTAAACAAAAACCAAAACAACCAACTTTAAAAACGATCAAAATGAAACCGCATAAACAAAAATGTGGGAGGGAAGAATGTCAGAGTAAAAAACCGGAGTTTGGTTGAGACCCAAGATGGAGTTGAGATGAAAATGGTAAACAAATGTGAAACGGAATTTCGGGCGGGTGTGTGTTGACAAGTCGGAAGGAAATTGTTTGCAAAAGACCAACCGCTTTAGGGCAGAGGAAAGCGGGCGGCTTGGAGAGACGGAAAAGGTCTGGTATGATGCGTCGAGGACGAACGCCATTTTGATTGGTCAGGCAGTGCGAGGGCAAAAGGCGTGTCCGCCGCAACGCGAGATTTGAGTGAAAAAGCTCGACTTACTGTGTCTGCCGCGGTTTTGCACGCGGCTCACCAAGTGTCTGACCAGGGCTTTCGTCGCTGCAGTCAAAACCGACGACGATGAGTCGCGGTACACACAAATAACACCTTCGCTGTTCACACTCACTCGGCCGGCGCGCAACTCACAACTGTAACTGACTGTAACCGTAACCGACTGACGAGCGAGCCCCCAGCTGCCTCCCTTCATTTACGGCCCTGATTCTCTCTTCTCTGCCGTGATCACGGGCACGCGCGCTAACGCCCGAACGCCGACTCTCCAACTATCTCTAGTGTATCCTCTCATCTTCCTCTCTTTTTAGATTTACATTTTTCGTTTATAAATAACATCTCAAAACGAGAACCAAAATTTCATCTCAGTTTTCCGTTTTTTGTGTATTTTTTAAATGTCATTTAAATGTCAACAAAATACATCAATACTCAAACAGTTGAACAAGTTATAAAAAAGGTTAAACTTTCTTTATTATTAAATATTTTTTCAATTGTTTATTCAAATTAAGATTACAAATAATGTTTAGTATTTATGTACATGTTTTGATAATTATTGTTAGTTTACATCATTATCTAATTGCAGTTTACAATTTGTTATAAATAATCTGTATAAACATAAACAATCAAATGATGGGATTTAAAATATAAATAGACGGGCAATAGAACTTGTCATTAAATTATAAAACCACCTAATGGAATCGTAAAAATTTCTCGGAACTTTAGAAGGACGAACTAGTGCGAGCTTCCTTTTTAGAGAACGTCGGTGAAAACTCTACATTTTATTTTGTAATCACAGAAGAAACGTGTTTGTAGTCTCTGGTCGAATTGCGAGTTTTACGTCTTGCGCACCTGGCATGAATAATGTACGATATCTCCGTTAGGGTACCTCGCAAAAGCACTGAAACACATTTTGCAAAATGTAGAAATAGACTTTATTTTGTAGGTTTTGCATACTGTTCAACCCTTTTCGTTCTATTAATGTTATTTTTGCAACTGAACCTCATCATTTCTTAAGTTCTACGATGATTATTTCTGTTAGCAGGACGGAAAGGGTTAAAATATTTCAAGATGGCATGTAGAATTTACCTTTGATTTCCAAACCTCTTCTTGCATACAGGGCATATGTTAAATTCCGTCATGAGAATGCTTTGGGACTCGTAATGCATCCGCTGTTCCTGTACCTGAAGATGTTCGGCGTACAAAAGTCCTTTCAAAACCTGTGTGTGTCGTTTCTCGTTGATGTTATTTTGTAGACTAGCTTGTAAAAAGTGTTTGATTCGGCTTATTGTCACGTTGTTTGGCAATATTTCCAACGCTTTCATTGGTTTGATCCTAAGTGCGTGTTCTTCTAGAAGTTCCAGGGCAGTTTCTAGATCTGGTTGGACGTGCTTTTTGAAATCTGAATTGCACCCTGCTACAAAAAGATAATACATATTTAAAACGACGTTTTTTGCACTATTTTTTTTTTAAGATTTCTTATTCATTTGGGTTTTCGATGTTCACTCACCAGCCATAGTTAAATCCGTTGTGCTATCCGGTCCGGGTTTTAGTAACTGTTGAATGAGTAAAACATACACCTCATCTTCATCATTGGATTTTGTCTCGCTGTTAGCTTTTTTATCTGTAAAAAAATAACGAAGATTGTATTAATATAACAAATATTCTACTTTAAGTTTAAAATACAATAAAAAGTTGACTCACGAATTCAATCATTTTAATGATTGAATTACAATCATTGATTGTAATTCAATGATTGATTACAATGATTGAATTCAATCATTTTAATGATTGAATTACAGAAAAACTTAAAAACTTACTTTCTTGATACTTGGTGTAAACATTGTTACAATATTGTATGGCTTTAGTTATATCGTTGAGCAGGTGAACGTAAATTGAAATGGCCTGTTGGTGTCGTCCAAGTCTACCCAAAATGATCGCTCGTTCTTCAAATAAACAATCAAACGGAAAGTCTCGCAAGACAGTCTCAGGGGTGTAATGAACCGACTTCTCCAAAAAGTTTTGCAGTTTAATTCGGATGTGCTGGGCATTCTGTTTCTCAGCCGGTGTCGCGTCAGCGTTGTTCGCTGCCAGACACTTTTCTTTGTACTGATGAACAAGTACATTATGAAACAATGGGTTCGTGTCTTCCCAAACGTGCACTACGTGCTCCAAATAAGAAATCACCAGATCCTTGTGACATCTAAGCAAGTAATCCAGGATTTTTGGTCTTGGCAAATGTTCAACTTCCTAAAATTTAAATCCAAAATTAAGTTGACGTTTTTTTATTCAGTTAATCAAATCAACAGTACAGAAATTACGAACCTGAACATCTTCCATGAATATCCTCAAACCCTCGCCTGGATCTTGGTCCAAAACCCAGCCGGAAAATTTAAGAATCAGGTCAATATGTTCCTTTCCAAGATGCTGTAGATACTGGATGGTTCGCTGAGTGCCTTTTAGACTGGAATCAACTTCTTTTGCTTGTTTTTCTAAGAGTTCTAAGGCTTTCTTGTGTTGGCCCTTGGTTTGGTATAAGATTATAAGTTCAGGGAACTTTTGGTATTTGAGCAAAGTTTTTTCAGCCTCTGCAAGGTGACAGTGGTTTAGCCGCAGAAGAGGAGCTACCAAAGCATCATTTGTCTGAAAACAATACAATTAATTTATTCAACGAAATATTTAACATTTGATTAAACAAAAAAATTCGATTAATACCAACTTGTAAGTAACATTTAAGTAAAGTCGTATCAATTATTTTAAGCAACTGCTCGGTTGCAACGGCGGTCATGGTTTTCGATCTTTGATCTACTTCATTCTTCTCTTTTTTGTCCTTTGAATTTGTATCCCCAGAAAGTTTATGGCGTACTTCCGTGAGAAACCCAATAAGTGCCAACAAACCACTTTCAAGATCTCGGCCCTGTAACTTGGCCATTCCAGTGACAGTTTCAGCTGACTCGTTGATGTTTGACGGTTGCAAAATCATATCCGGAAACAATCGGATGACCTCGTAAGGATCCGTGCCAAGTTTCAAGAACTGCTCCATTGCTTCTTTGAACTTCTTGTTATTAAACAAGTGATGGGCATAGAGGGTTTGAATCTTGCAAGACTTTTTAGTCTTCTCCTCTTCACTCATGTCAGCAAGACTCTACAAATATCAATTTTTTCAACATAAAATTAGCTAATTTTAACCATTTTTATTTTTTAAGTAGATAAACTATTATAGATTCATTCACCGTGAGTTTCAAGGCAAGTTGGAACTGGTTTTGCTCAAGCAAGTTCCTAATTTGCTGCATCTGGTCAACAGCTCTGATACACCAGACTTGACTCGTTGATGCCACATAAATTTTACCCTGTTGACATTTAAAAATCAACCGCGCCTTGTTCAGTTCTGGTATCACCTGAATGTGCAGACAATCTTCTACTGTGTAAATTTCTAGAGAGTTGTTCACTATTCCCAGTAAATAGGGATCGTCCCAAGCTGTAATTGTGAAATACCAAATTGAGTCAACATTTTGTTATAATTTTATAAAAAATAAATCAATAACAATACCCATTGGGATATGATTTGGTGTGGGAGTCTCACACCATTTGACAGGACTATGCTGTATCAATTCTCCCTTAGTGTCCATAAAAATTGACTGTGAATCTTTTCCAAGTGCAAAAGTGTTGTTAGAAAGTTTAGTTATACTCGGCTCGGGATACTTTCCAGTAGGAAACAACTCTTTTGGCTCTCCATTGAGATCCAAAAGTGTATATGAGAACCCTCGGAAACCCAACACCAAAGTTTCATTGCACCTAAAAAAGTAGTAATATTTCAAAGTATAAATAATAAGATCTTGTCACAGTTAAATGTTTTTTTCTTCAAAATCATTGTTAACAAAACTTACCATGCTATTTCTCTGGGTATGTCTGGTACTGTGAGTTCCTCTTTTGAAAAGTCTTCAAATTGTCGTTTTTTCTCCTTCCAATAATAGAGTTGCAATTTTCTTTTTACTGCGACGCATAATCGCACAACTGTATTTTTCTCACCAGTCAAACTTTGAGTTCTGTGGATGTCCAAAGCAAAAACATTTGCTCCGCGAGTTCTTGTTAACTGATTGATTTCTTGAATTTTTGGCGAACTCAAGTCATGAACATGAACAGTATCTACAAATGTGAAAGTGAAAATCATTGAAAACTATTTCATTGTAGTTTTTTCAATGCTTAGTTTTTTTTATGAATTTTGGTATTAAGAATGTTAAAAAATTGTAACACCTGTTAAAAGGATCAACAAATTAAACTCAGGCACCACATCAAGCTGGACGATTCTTTTTTTGCTGAAATTTTTGTTGTAACTCAACAATTCGAGATGAGTCTCACTCGAATCGGATGGGACATTGTACATCAACAGATGACCTTCTCGTGTCCCAATTAACAGATTATTATCTACAATTTAAGAGCAATATTTGACGATTAATCATCGAAGATCAGGAAAAAAGTCTTTCATTCTACGATAAATGAAATGTAATCATAAGGTTATAATCACCATAAGCTGCAATTGACTCGATTTGAACTGTCAGTTTAAGGATCGTCGTGGCCTTGTACGCTTCATGCATAGCGAAATGTATGAAATACAACTAATTTCCAAAAAAACCAGCGACTTATGACACAGTTTTGACAGTTTTGTGTTTTTTCCTTCCCTTGTCAAATTGTTTTTATTACGCCCAGTTTACATTTATCGAACGCCGGTAAGGTAGAAATATGTGTCAACATTTTTTTTATTTTTTCATTAATTATGTGTATTCCTGATGAAATTTGTAATTTAAAAAATTTTAAAAATTAATTATTCATTGTCGAAACTATTGTCTTTCATGTAAAAAAATTTGTTCTTATCATTCCTCGTTTTTCATTTCGAACGGTGCGAAGTTGGTTTTATTCGAATTGAACATAGTCGCTATAAGAAATCAGGTTTGCGTCTCAGTGGCGTTTTCGCAGGTTTGCATTCATTTTTAGGAGGTAGACGCCATTACATTGGAATTGATATAATATTTTCGGCATATCACAATATTTTCGGAACGTTCAAATATTGTATAACCAAAGTGGTCACGGGCGAGTTGCAAGCATAACTCAGTGATGGGCGATGTAAAGGTAATTACCACGATGTTTCAGCTACATCTTAGCTTTCGCATATTATTTACAAGCGAAAATTCGCTTCGTTCTCATACAAAATTCAGTTCAAATAACGACGACTGTAATGAAAAAACAAACCGAGTAATCTAACGGTTCATAATTTAATCAAATATTTGTTTGATGCTTAGCTAGATGAATTTTGTTTCACCATTTCTGTCAAACATTTATTCATTTGTTCTGTTTTTGGCTGATGAAAACATTTGCTCGACGGGAGAAAAAATTTTCATCCTATAAATAGTTCTTGTTTTTTTTTCTCCCGCTTAGATTTTGAAAGAAACCAGTGTCACTTTGTTGAATTGCTTTGATTGCATTTATTAACTTTATTTTGTTTTGTTTTTCATTTTAACTTGCATTTAAACTTAAGTAAAAATTATTATTATATTTTACTTCATTAGTTTTTGTAAAATATAAAATTTCTTTTTCTTCTAAAACCTTGATCATTTTTTAATGGCATTTTAATAATTCTAAGATATTGAAAACTTTAATATCGATCAAAAAGAAGAAATTTCAAATAAAATCTTCATACTTCAAAAGAAAGTTTGAAATAGATAAACAAGACTTTATTCAACTGCAAATTTGGTCAATGAAAGATTGTCATGGAAATAAACAACTTTGTTGATTTGAGTTTATTGATTCGCTTGTACAGGTTTCCTCTGTGAACTCAGTGCAAATCAATTTTATATCTCAATCTGCAAACGTTTCGTCAGAAAAATGTAATAACAAATTAAGTGCAATTTATTTCTTTCCGTTCCGTATTTTTTTTTTTTTTTTTTTTTTTTTTTTTTTTTCAAGCACATCCCTAACCAAAGATACGTAAATATACACCGCGATTTTTAATTAAAAACTCAGAAACCGAATAATAATAGAAAGAGAAACCGTATAGTTAAAAAAACAATTGACCGTTATCAGACAAACCTTAATTACTGTACAAAAAATCAAAAACTAACAAATACTGTTGATTTCATGAGTGCAGCGGAACAGTCGAAGCCCGTCGTACAATTCGCCAGGACTAAAATTGGACGTAGGAATTGGACGCAGACAGGATTCGCGTTCCAGGTCACGTTCGCTGACCTACAGGATGGAATCGCGACCTAACGACAGGTACATCAAGTACTCAAGCTCGAGGAGTCGCTCGAGGGAGCGCAAGTCATACAAAAGAACCAAATACGACGGTCCACGGAGGGCCAGTCACAGTCGCAGTCGCTCGCCCGGTTACAGAAGGTCGCGCAGCAAGTCACGTTCTTACTCGCGCTCTCGTTACTCCAGGGACAACGACAATGTCATCGCAAAAGGATCCAGAAGTCCGATGTCAAACAGAAAACGTCACGTTGGCAATAGAGACTATCCAAAACCTTCCCGGTGTCTTGGAGTTTTCGGACTATCCTCTAACACAACAGAAACACAGATCTACGACATTTTTTCCAAGTTCGGACGAGTTGACCGTGTTGTACCAATCATTGATGCTAAAGTAAGCAGAGTTTGTATACAAAATGTAGCCTATAATTACGACGGTTCCACAGAAATTTTTGAAAACGTCGTAATATAACGGGCAAGATAAAAAACTCGAGTTTTAGAACAATCACATTTGAAGTTTTGTGTGAAACGTTAAAGGCCTTGAGTGATAAAGTAAAACTTATCTTTCTTCCGTTGCTCTGATAAAGTAACGGTTTTGTTTTAATTCAATGAGTTTATTCAGTCAGATAGATGTATTTATTTTGATGTTAATCGAAATTTGATATTACAGACAAAATGTGGCAAAGGATTTTGCTTCGTGTACTTTTCCAGCATGGAGGATGCGAAACAGGCGCGAGAACAATGTACGGGAATGACGATTAATGGTAGAATAATGCGAGTAGACTTTTCAATCACAGAGAGAGAACACACCCCGACCCCTGGAATTTACATGGGAAGACCGACTCATTTGCGTCGATGGGAATCATCGCGACGTAGACAGTGAGATATTTAATATTTCAACATTTAATAAACAACAAAATACAGTTGTATCTTTACGCAACAAGAAAAAATTAATTGTATCCTATTCGCGTGGTAATTTGCAGGCATAGCCATAGAGACAATCATCGTCGCTCCCGTACCCCGCACTACAGAAGACGTTCCCGCTATAATCGCTCGAGATCACGCTCTTTTTCTCCTCGTAAGTATGACTGAAACATTATTTACCTTCCTCACATTGCGAACCCAAGGCGGATCAGTTCTTAGCAGCAGTTTATTATTATTATTATTTTTTTTTTTTAACAAGGACGAGTTATTGGTCAGAAAAAGTTTGAAATATTTTGTTATTTCTATAAATAGTAGAAAGAATGAAAAATATCTTTTTGCGATGAAAATAAACGAGCGGTTTATTTTGAATATTTTCATTTTGGATAGTTTGTTTGTGCAATAAATATAAAAATATACACTATATCGAGAAAACGGTAGTTTTAATGAACCATTTTCACTCACCAGACCAATACATATGCCTAAAATAAGTGTATTTGTTTAGTGCAATATAAATTGACGAGAAAAAAAAAGTTGGATAGATTTTATGTAACTTTGAAAATAATAAACATAAGAGGGAATCGTGAGACAAATTGATCGTTGAAGATTGGTCAGAGGAGGAGGTACACCATCGAAAAATACAGACAGCACCAAAGTCCTGTGTGTTTTTTATTTTCGGTATTGTTGAAGAATGTTGTTATTTGAGCGTAGTATCTAAGTGTACTTCCTTTGAGATCAAAACAATCACGAGTTTTGTTGCTTAATAAATTTCAGGTCGATATTAAACTGACGTGAGTGTGATTCGAGAGGCCCAGATGTTGTGGAAGCCATTTTTCTCACTTGACTGTCTTTTCTGCTATAATGCATTAAAATGTGGGGTCAACAATCATACATAGATACATCATCATTGCAATCAATAATGTAGCTTTTTCCTTTTCCTGAAACAATTATTTTGCAATTCTTAGCTATCGTTATTAATTAAAAGAAATGAATTATCATTTTATTTTGTAAAAAATGAAAAGAAAAATAAAAAAAGAAAGAATATTAGATTGATACCTATATTTGTACTGATAATGTAAAGGTTGGGATATGATGGTAATAAAATAACGTATAACATTATGTTTCAACCACTTAGCTCGGCGTGCTCCTATAACACTAAATTGATGATGTATTTAGAAAATCTGAAAAGCATGCAAAAAAAGACTATTTTTAAGCGAATGAAATTTTGATGATCAAAGATAGAATAATGATCAAACATAGAATTGAATGAAAAAAAAAGAAAAGAAAAAAGCAATCTTAAATAGTTATAAGCTCGGAATCTCAACTTTCTAACATGTGTTGTTTGTTTATAAGGTTTTGAATCAAGAGGTATTGGATGATAGAGGGAAGTAATGAAGTATCTCTCTGAAAAAATTCAAGTTTTTCATACGAGTCGAAGACAAGAGTTATGAGAAGATTCTCTTGCTCGAAGTTCGGAAGAATTTTGCGCGTGACAAAGAATATGATCCAAATCCCGTTGCAATGTTCCAACGCAAGAAGAAGCCTCAAGAAAGAACAAACCATTCGTCGGCTCTTTCTTCATGGCAATAAAGTGCTGGAGGTAAAGCTGCACGGTTGAGAAAAATTATCATCAAACTCCAACGATTGTTGCTTAGGCTCTCTCACATGTTTCTATAGTCAAACTGTTTCCTCTAATTTATGATCATATTCTTTATCAATAACTGATGTTACATGACTCGTCTCCACAACTTATATTACAACAAAAGAAATAATAATAAATTATTATAATTATCCCTGCTTACCCTTTCCCTCCGCCATCCTGGACCTCATTTTTCATCCTAAACAATCTTAATTTAGCCGTCTTTTTATTTTCTCTTATGTTCAAAACTTCTTGTCTAATGTCACAAATTCGAGAAATTCGAGACCAATAAAATTTAAATTTTTGAAAAATTGATCAACATTGAAGAGTCGACTTTTGCATTATATTTTAACAAAATTTGTGACATAAGGCCAGAACCAATTACTTTTTCTCTGCCAAATGTAATTTTGTGATTAGTTTATACAAAGAAATGACAAATTTAATAAAAATGAATATATGAAATGAAATTCTTCGCGTGTGTGCATCTGTATATTTTGATTTTGTTTATAGTTGTGTTGATTATAAAAAAAGCATATTGTTAATAAATTAATGAAACAGAATTTGAATTGAATTTTGCAAACCCTCAATGTCTTGTTTTTTAATAGAAATATAAGGCGAAGCAAAAGATTGTTTTATTTTTGAAAAATTATTGTATATTTAGTAATGTTTCATAATGCAATACAAATTATTCTTATAAATATTAATGTAATATAAAATTAACGACGCAGGCCAGAAGTGAAAAGATTAATAATTTAATTCTAATGACAGATGTAGTGATAAGTATTTATAACAATACCAAAGAAAATACTATACTTAGGTCTTTTTATTTGCATTATTATTATATCAATGATTATGAGCTTTAGCTAACTTATTGCACTTGAACAATCAATGTTACATTGTCGCACCAATTGTGATAGTTTCCTCAAAAGATGTCAGGCAAAGTTTTCACAATAAATGTTCGATTTTAATACAAAACAGTAACATTTACTAATGGTAATTCAGTTATATTTTATTTGCCCACATATTGAAGTTTGTAATATACATAATAATTTATCTTCAGTTCACTAAGAAAACCATCTTAATACATTAAGATAATGTCAAAGTTTTTAAGTTCACAAAAAATGATTGAAACTTGTTTGTTCAAAATCGTAAACTAAAAAATTAATTTATAATCTCAATTTGGTAAGAATTATGAGTGGGATGAAATGTTGGAAGTAAACGTTGGAAGTTTGAGACTCCTATTAGGTTTAGAACTTTGACATTAACTTAAAGATACCCTAAAATTCCCAGGCTACAAAAATTGTTCTCTTTATTAGCATGCTCGCGAATTGCGCAATTGAAAATTATGCTTTTGAGTAAATACTTGTTGCTATTAAATAATATAAATCTCAATATCATATCCACATATAAGTATAAACTTTATTTCAGTCATAGTTTATAAAATATTAAATAACTATAAGCTACTAAATAACAATTTGCATAATAATTTTACAAACAAAACCGTGTGATAACACTTACTTTTTGCATACAAATGTTTTTTTCCAACAGGACAAATTCTTACAACAGTTTCATCGTCAAAATGTAATAAAAATAATAAAAATAATCATTATTCAACGAAAAAATAGTCAAAATGTTTATAAATAATTCAAATTGACTTATTTAATTGAATCTTCATCTTTGTATAAAAAGCTAAAAATGTTGAAAGAAAACAGATCTATGCACGGATCGAAATTCTTCGTTACAATCGATGTCTTAAAGTAGATATTTTTCTGTAACAATTACGCTATAAAGCTGCTCCTTCTGTATTTTCCATTTCAGTAATTTACATCTTACAATTGTGCAATCTTCCAAATTCTTACAAAGCCTACCTTATGTCAACTAAATAAAATAACAATACGTAATTTTAATTAAAGAGCATTTTTTCCTCGTTAAAAAATTACTTTGAACACAAATTACAGTTTTTGAATAACATTTTGTGTCGACAAATATAATTAAAAAAAAGTAACAATCTGAGTGATAAAGAAAAAAGTTACAATGAGTAATCGATTCAACAAAAATGCACTTTTGATATGACAAACAAATAATTCCTCTGAGAACTAACTGTAATAACAGTCTTGTTCGAGTTGCACAAATTCGGTTTCACAAATTAGGAACATCTCGTTGTATCGGGGAGAGAACGATATAAAATATTGCATGAACTTTGAAAACACGTATCATTGATAATTCAAACACCATTTTTTCATTTTTGGTTATTTCTCAGAGAATTATGAGCTACAATTGTTAATGTACTTAGACCCCCTTACATATCACAGGTAATTCTATATGTAATAAAATATTTTCGTTTGATCAATAGAAAGCTATTATACAAATAACGTAATTATTAACATCTATTGATTTATATAAATTTTATATGCATACTGTGTTTACGAAATCCAAGACGCTGACGATAATTTATTGTCATTCAATATCGTCCAGGATTTCATGATTATGTCCACAGAGTCGGAAAACAACGTAACATGCGGTTTCTCCATACATAAACTATGCTTTAAGTCTTTCCTGTGACAGAACAGAAAAAATTAAAGTTTGAAAATGCGTCAGATCTGTGTATTAGTTACGATTTCAACTTCTACGTTATATGAAATATTTAAACATTATTCAAACATCAATTTTTCTGAAATCCTTCACTTCGATCCTTTTTCTATTTTATTTTTATTTTTTTTATTATTTTTTTTTTTTTTTTAATAGAAAAGTACAAAAAAACATTTTGTCTTAATTTAGCAAAGCCTTATAAAAAAGCATTCCTGAAACGTTGAATCCAAGTCCTAGGGGCGCGTTTACTGTTATCAGAGAAAAAAAGTCAGTTTTATACGTAATTGTATATTCGTCTATAAGGCGATTAATGTCAAATTAAAAACTAACTCACAGAACAAGTCTGAGAATAATTAACCATTTGTGAAAACTTTTTATGAAAGTTTGAGTATAAATTAAGGTTCAATAAATACTTTTTCGTCTAATTGTTTTCAAGTTTCCAACTCAATAAATAAAAAAAAAACAATATCATCTACGTTAAATATTTTATGAGTTTATTTATGCACGACAAGTAGCACCTCGAGTGGTTTGTTACTTCGATCCTGAATCAATACTTAACAATTAAGACAACTGACAAAAAATAAAATAATAATTAAAAAAAAAACAGATCACGTCTTCGTTTGAAATAAGACTTATTTCGAGTCAAGTTTTAGAAAAATAAGTGTCAAATTAACGCTCCGAAAGTTGGTCAGTCAAAGCGATCCCGAGGGTGCAAATTTCCGAAGTTACCGTTTTTAATTTGACAATACTTTTGATATTAATATCAAAAAAAAAATTATTATTTTCATAATCCAAATAACAGATATTTGGAACTTTGCATCTTCTCAACTACTTTCTGCTTAAGATATTGCATAGAATATTCCCATATAGACATACACCTGTTTATTTTGTTTGTTTCATTTTTTCAATCTAAGTCGCAAAATCAAATTGAAAAAAGTCGTTCATTCTGAGTTCGAAGCCTTTGCCAATCAATGGGTGCCCGAAACAGAAGGATTCTATTAGAATTGTATTAGTGTGCGCATACTTATTTCGTATAAGTTGTGTTTTGTGCTCTTGTTGTGTTCCCAAATATACGTACATGCAGTCCTTTGTCTGTTTAATTGTATTATTTATCTCTAAGTAAGTGTCATTAAGTTCGCACCTGTAGCAACATGTTTGCGAAATTACTGTTCGTAAATTTAAAGTGCCTTTTGTCGTAGAATTTGAGTAAAGCCGGGCTGTAAGGATGCTTCTCTTTCAAGTGCAGGTAATGCGTCTCTGGTTCTTGAGTTGTGTGTCCGCATTCCTCACAAACGTAAACCTACAAATTTCCAATACATCGTATAAAATCTGTGTCTTCTTTTATAAAAATTGCATATTTGAATGAAAAAACTAGAAATTACTTTTGTGCGACGTTCTTTGTAGGCATACTGATGTTGCTGTCCATGGACCTTGAGGCAGTGACTTTCGAGGGAGCATCTTTGAGTGAAACTCTTTTCGCAGTGGTTACACTTGTACGGTCGTACTCCAGTATGAGTTCTCGTGTGCCTTTTCAGGTCAAACGTGTCGTTAAATCCTTTGCCGCAAAATGTACACAGATAGCGTTTAACGTCGCTGTGACACTTCATGTGACGGTTCAACAGTCTTTGTAAGCTGAAATTTTTGCTGCATACACGGCAGGTAAATTTGTTCGGGTCGTCATCCTGAAAAAAAAATGACAAACGAAAATAGTAAACAATAAATCTTGTTGTTGTTCTTTCTTTTTTGAATTGAAAGATACATTTTTTTTTTTTTCATTTCAAATTGTGTAACTTATCAAAAGAATTCGTTTGATATAGATGCTCGATGCGTAGGCACGTTCCGATAGAAAAACACAACGAATATAAAGGCGATGAAAGAACTAGCCCTATTAAGGATTTTTTTTCCACAGAGTTGGCAGAAAAAAAAGAGGGATACAAAGCACAATCCTTAGAACGAAAAATATTGAGAAAAGGAAATTACTTTTCCAGTGGTATTTCTATTGGGCCTGTCTTCCTCGCGAGTTGCTACAGCCTGTCTTTGACCTTCGATAGCCAGGGGATTTTTAATGCCGTGACCGCCATTGACGAACTCGAGCTGACAGTCGCCCGGAAGTCCAAGCTGCAATGAAAAGGCAGAACAAAAATGAGCATCGCAAACTTCCTCCTCCGACTGCGCAGGGATTGGAATTTGAATAGGATTTTCTAATAGGGAATTTCTCTATTCAAGAAAGAATAGATTCATCACCACTGTTAGGTAAAACTACAATTCTACTGAGTTGTAGAAATGTAATTTTACTTAGCATTCCGGAAGAATTACCCTTTGTTGAAGAACATTAACGCGTTGGGAAAGCGGGGGTTCTCCTACCCCAGTTGCTGTTGCGTTGTTCGGGCTCGGGCTCGGGTCCATGAGAGCGCAGGTTGGCGAGGTGCTGGCCGAAGCCGCGTCCAGAGAACAGCTCGTTGCATCCGGACTAGGTAGACTTCCCGTCACACTGCTCCCAGAATCAACTTCCAAAGCTGAAAATGCCATCGATTGATTACAACAACTCAGGGGCGAGTCATTGGTCATAAAACGAGGCAGTGATTCGTTACCGCTTGTGGAGTAACTGAGACTGGGACTGAGCAGGTTCTGATGGTGGTGCTGGTGGTGCTGCGGCGACGTCGCACTCTGCTGCTGCAGCTGCACTTGGATCTGCAACTGCTGCAGCTGAGGCTCCGACTGGTGGTTCTGGTTCACGTGCAACAGCTCCGTACGATCTTTTGTCAAGTTTTGGTAGCTCAGCTCGTTCGCGTACGGCAGAATTGGCAGTTTGCTGTTTGCAAAATGTGGCGATGTCACGTAGTGTCTAAAAATAATTCATTCTGTCATTCAAAACTCTGCAACAACATTTTTTAAGACAAAAAATCAATGAAACATGATAACAATAATTTTTTTGTCAAAAAACATAGTATTGCAATGTTTAATAGATCACAACTTTTTTCTTTCACGCGATAAAATTCAAAATGTAGTAATTGATGTAGGAACATTGGAATTTGTATTATTTTTGACATATATATAAATCTACACCTAAAATGACGTATTTTGACAAAAACTCGTCACATTTCATTGAAAATTATAGACCTTAGTCATTTCTTGGAAAAGTCTCCTTAATTTACAGAGGATCAAAGTTATCATCGGATGATTCACCTTGATGTGTCAAAGCCTCGGGATAAGCTGACATGTTCCGGGAAGGGATCGACGCTTGGTTCGACAGGAGTTGCGATTGGGTCTTCCTGTCCAACGACGCTTATCGTCGAAGATGGTGAGCACCTAAGTGAGTCTTCCAGCAAGTCATTGTTGCCATCGTCGTTGGACAATCTGGGCAGAAAGAGTTCCGGGTTCTCTCCGAAGGATTCGAAGAGTGCTGATTGTTCTGAGGGCGAGCTAAAGGTGAGAGTGGCCGTGAATTGGAGTGGGTCGACGACAGTGCCGTTGATCATGTCGACCATCATGCCGGTCTCAGTAACGTCGTACGGCCCATACTGGCCGTTCAGCAGGTCGTTCGCCTGGATCTTGTAGTTGACGAGATCGTCCTCCTCCTTCAGATTGAGCCCGTACGACGCACACGCATTCTGCAGTAGCGAATACTGTTTGCCCTCCTGCGCACCGAAGTGCGAGTGTTGCAAATTAACGTCCTGCTGTCCTGTATCACAGTCCATTCCTATAAATAATTATCTTCAATTTTTCATCCGATCCAATCTTATTCGTGGAAGTCGAATCCATAAATACATCATTTATGACCGAAGAAAGATCTTTTTTTTTCATCGTTTGCTATTGTGAGGGATTTTCTAAGGAGTTCCGCGAAATTTAAAGTTCCAGTCAAAGGAATCAGCTTAGTATTGTAAGAAACGGAAATAACAATAGAAAAAAACGCCAGGACTTGTTCCATTGAGGATGAAAATGTTGGCGACGGTACGGTCATAAATATGAACTTATAGAAATGGTAGTAAAAGTATAGAGGGACTGTTGTTGGCTAACCGTTGAATTGGTTGGCAAAATTAGCGAGAATGTTGCCACCTTTGAGCGATTCGTAAAACGGCGGCAGCGAGCCAGTCGGCGGCGAGCTGGGCCCGTAATTGCCGCGACCGCCATTGTTGCCCGGGTTCATGCCCCCACCACCGGTGCCACCACCAATGGCTCCGCCCCCACCGCCTCCGCCGCCGTTGCTCAAAGGACTGTTGCCGTTGGAGTAGCCTCCGTTCGCGGAATTTCCGGTGTTGCCTGAGCCCGTATTACCACCGGAGCCGCCGCAATTGCCGCCCGAGCTGTTGCCGGAATTTGTCGTTCTGCCATGGCCAGCGGCTGCGTGGATCATCTGCGAGCTCGACAATTTCATCAACAGCAACGGCCTCGCTATCGAGTTTGCAATCGACCGCGAGGACACCTTTGCTCCCTCACGATGTCTCTCGTCTTCCGATGATTCCTTTCTCCTTGGTACTGCATAGTCGATCGGTTGTTCCTACAAATTTTCATTTCAGTTACCATCAAAAACAGTCACAAACAAACATCCCTCCAATAGCACAGGCTCAATTATTTTGTTATTGTTATTGCAGTCAAGTTAGCAACTCAACATGAAAATAATTTTAAAATTATTCAACTATGTGGTAATTGTTTAGAACATTTGTTTACTTATTAAGGTCTATTATTTATTCGTGCATACGGATCTTCTAGAAACACATAGCCCATATTCTGCCCCTCTCTTACACATGGCGTTTTGGTAGTGTCAACTTCAAAGTAAAATATATTGTTAATCCACACTGAGAGGAATGTTGACTGTTTCAACGTTAACCTTTTAACCGGTTGAATGTCAAAAAAGTATTGAAGAATGAAACCATGAAAAAATTGTCAAACGTTGTGAAACGTATCGTTTCATCCGTTAGCTTTTCAACATTTGATTCCTCCAGTTTTTGTTACAGTTTATTCATTCTTCACGTGGAATAAAATATGTAATTTTTCTTTTAATTAACATAATTAACAAATGTTTCCTTTAGTATTTCGGAAATTCCGTTTTGTAAATGAAAAGAGGATTTTATTTTGGGATTTCCCAAAGTTTTTCAAAGAAAGAAAATTATTTTAAGCCGGATAATTTGTGGGTTCATAAACCGAAGTTGAGCCCTGTGACTATCGGGGACGAAAAGAGACAAAAGAAGGGAAACGTTAATTACTTGTTCAGGCTCGGGATTTTGAGAAAGTTCGATTTTAATTTTATCTCTGTTGGCGTTTTGGGATTGCGAAGGTACTCTTTGGATGACCGATACTCGAGCAGGTGGGTCTACTCTAGGTGTTTTAGGCGGTGTTACAGGTCTCGGCAGTTCAACCTTTTCCGCTGCACCTGGCAACTGCGGCTCTTTGGAAATTAATACCGAAGATTGAGCATACTCCTTGCGCTCTGCTCTGGTTAGTAGGTAATTTTTGCTACCGTAAGGAACCTCGCCCCCTAATATACTCGAGATGAAACGTCGAGAGGAGCCCGGCTGGCAACTTTGATTCAGTGGATTTGGAGGTGGCGAAGACGCTGGACTGCTTCGAATCGACTCTGGCGAGGTCGCACGCTCATCGTCTAACTTGTCTCTGTCTGCAACATTCAATTCACATTTCAAATTATCAACGAGTTACGTTTCAGAAATAATTTAAAAAGTTGTATACAAATAAACAATGCTTAAGAATAAAGAACCGAAAATAAGTGTGAATAATACAAAAGACCGTGATGGAATAACGGAAGTTTGGCTCATTCGTTTTTATCACCTCAAGGTCAATTAGATAATCGCACATATTTGCTTTCCGATTATTTATTTACATTAGTTTTCTTTTTTTCATGATTTTTTGCTGCCTGGATGAACGATGCAAACGATTATTTCTATAGGTGACTAATTAATTTGTAAAGAAATACAGTTAGCAATTTCGAGCATGAAAATTGAATCAGTGGTGCGTTGCATTCAGATTCCTCTGATCTTAGAACGGATTTTTTATTTTCATTCAAATTTTAATTCGTTTTTTGTAGGTTCCTTTTGATTGGACTTGAATTTCGGGGCTTTGAAAAGCGAATAAGAAAGATATTAGTCGTGCTAGCAACTTTCTAGGTCGGATGAAGGTCAAAATAGTTGAAAAACGACATGATTGAGATTATCGAGTGCAAAATAGCACGCGACGGAAAATTGGCCTGATATTTATTATGCATAACTGAAAACGACATAACATTTATGTAACTGAAAACTTTCTTCAATCTCACGATTGTTCAAACGCGTTGCGTCAATGCCAATGGAATAGACCGCAACTCACGGTACTTCGTACTTGATTCTCTTACGAGTAAATGTCATGTGTTTCAATGTCGTGCGTTCGTTCACCGTCAATGAAAAAAGATATACAAAAAATTGAACCTAAACAAATAGAACCTGAATCATCGTTGAGAGCAAATTTAAATACCGAATATCGAGTCTTAAGATTAAAGATAAATAATATATAAAAAGGTATTTGCATTTGAAGAAAAATTCTGAAAAAAGATCCGACTGAGAAATTGAGCCGGCTTATTTGATTTGGAGGATTTATGAACCTAAATCAAATATTATGTAAATGTTTATTCATAAAAATGAATTTCATTGGTTGCGTGAAGAAAATGCGTTACTTTCACGTCTCTTTGCGTCTAATATATCTTACGTTAACGGAATGATAGCTTTGAAAGTATATCTTTTCTTATTCGTCACTACCAAGGTCATTAAATCTATGGGACTGACCCAAATTAAAAGTCTTACATGGATTTCTCCTTTAAATGAGTGTCTATAGAAAAAAAATTTTTTTTCAGTATCATCATTTCGTATTCAAAACCAAATCAGGTTCCGGGCCCCTCTTGTAAATTCCAAATGGACCCAATCCAGGTTGGTATTTCGATTGAAATGATGGCTTTGACATCGTCCTCGATCAATTGTCCGATAATAGCGCAAATTTTTATCTTTTTTTTATTTCTCAATCATTGAATTTCATTTTTTGCACAAACTCTACAAAGCGCCACCTGTTGAGTGCAAAATGAAATTATATTAATTACTGCGAAGTAAGATTCTTTTTTTGATACCAAAAAGTACATACAAGTAAAACACAACTTAATTGTTTGAAAAAGATGTTAAATTTAAATATTGATATTGAATTGAGCAAAAGAATTTTGATATTTACGGCAAGCGTATTTAGTATTGAAAGCTTGTATGATTTTGCGCGACGGGGGGGGGGGGATATAATATTCGTTTGACCTGATTTTCAAAACGCAGACAATTTCGGTCAGGGTCGTGGTCTTACGCTACAGAATTAATTGATACGTTTGAGAATAATGGAATTCGCAGTTAGATGATTTATTTAGTTCCATTTTGACATGTCTTTTTTCTCTTTTATTTTTTCATCGTCTGGTCAAATTTGTTGTTTACTTTCCTAACAACCCTGAGGACGTGGTCTCCATGTTTACATTCGCATCAGGTATTTGCCAACGTCACTACCTGACCTAAACTATCACTTACAAAAAAATTCTTTAAAAAAAAAGAAAATAATAAAATAAGAAGTTGCATTCAAGATGAAATTCATCTAAAAAGGGAAGGTTTGTAGCCCTTTGTTTACTTTTATGATGACGATAAATCTTGAAGGAAGAGGGCAAAAAATGTAACAGTCAAAAAAGCACGCTGACCAAAAAAGCTGTTGCGCTTTTTAGAATTGACATTATTTTTCGGTTCTGTGATTTCCTGCTTTCAAGAACGCAGTAAGAAATACAATGCGTAGTTCCAGTCTTCTTCAAACCTGTTTTAGGATGAACTTGGTATACAAGACCACGCCTCCTTACTCGTTTTACCGTTGCACAAGAATGCTATCGGCAAAAAACAATCATAGAGCTTATATTGGAAACGCTCATAGAAAAGTACAGACCTTTTTTTGTCTATCAATTCAGATCAAATTTTCATTCGGTCATTTGGTAATTACAGGATTTGATAAAAAAATTTTGGAGCAAGAAATAGTTTTTGTTGAATTACTGTGGGAAAATGATCGTTCAAATGCGGTTTGTCATTTGTATATGATTGATTGGAAATGTTGAAGCGTTTTTCTTATGTTCAATAAAATTGGATGAGATTTTCGATTTTCGATTTTGATTAACGGCGTGGCACAGTCGAAACAGTCGTGTTGAATGTTCATACAGCTCACATTAGTTTTAAGCGTAAAATAATTGATCCTCCGTGAGAAGCTATAATCAGGTGGAAATACTAGTCAGTTAAATAGCCGAATTATTCATATTTCATTAATCACGTAATCGACAGTACGGAAAACTAGTTAATTAATTATTTATGTTTTCGATTTGTTAATATTACAGCAGACTCGGTGCTTGATTTTTCGACTGATCGAATTATTCTAATCAAAAATTTGATTTAAAGTTTTAGAACTGATTAAAACAATTAATCATAATTTGTTTATTATGTAATCATAATTAAGTTAATTGTCATGAAATTATTTTTGTTAAATTTTTCATAATGTGACATTCATTGTTTCTTTGTTCAAAGATGTTAATTAAATTAATTCAATAGAAAATAAAAACTGATGTTTAAGTATTTTTCTTTTTTTTGTGATTCGTGTAAAAAATGTCAAAAACATTTATTTCGAAACATCAATGGGAAAATCGATTGACGAGAGAAAATTTGAAAAAACAGGCAGGAGCACATAAATTTCCCATGACAAATTTTTATCCATCACCTAACACACCTGTTTTCGCTTTGTGTTTCTACCTGAACGATCTTTCCTAGACCCGATTTGTATTTCAAATACGTGGCATCAGAGTATTCGAAAATCTTTCTATTTCTCAAAAACTTTCACTTGGATTTCAGGAATCGAACTTCATTCTATTTTTTGTCTCGTATTTTCCATGCATTCTGAAGGAATCTGAATTTAAAAAAATAATAATGCACTCCCCATGATCTTTTACATTGGTTTTAGAATGTAAACATCATATTATTTCTTCCGATAAGCAAACCTATATTTCATAATACAAATACCAAACTATGGAATTTTTCTATACTTTGTATTACTTCCGTATCAAAATTATAAAAAGGGTTTAAAAAAGAAGTTTTTTTTTAATTTTACGAATTTTAACTAATGGGCTAACTATTTAATGATATAACGTTGTACTTTTTTTTCAATAGACACAATTTGAATTTCATCTAAAAAACCATTTAATTATGAAAACTTTCCTGCTCAACAGAGGTTAAAAGAAACAAAAATCGTTCATTTACGATGACTCTGAACGTATATTTTCTTGCTTTCTGATAGGATTATTAATAACCACAGTCAGGGTGAATGCGGGCTACATTTTGCACACCGTTTTTCACTATCAAGCGACCAGCAGTTTTCTTTATCTCTAACTGATATAACTCAAAAGCGATTGCAAATTTGTGTGTCTTTTTTTATGAATCAAACTTTTATCATAAACATTTTATTTTGCTATTTAAAATTATCAAAAACAATTACGATGACTCTGAACGTGAATGAATGAATAATATTTCCTAGATTCTATAGTACATCAATTTTAACATTTTTGCCATTTTTGTCATGATTTTTATGTAATGATTTTGTGTACTTGTTAATATTTATTTTTTCGTTGTTTTTGGAATGTATAATAATTATTCATTTATTCTGAAATAAACGTTTAATAACGGAAAATAATTTCTATGGGAAGGTAGACTGTTTCTTAAATAAAAAGTTTAAATTATCTAAAAAGCTGTTTATATTCAATATTGTGTTTTATTAAAAAGCGTTCAAAAGCTCTTTAAGGACAATTTTCGGTAGCTCTCAAAATTCAAAAGCGTTCACAAAAAGTCACGTTAGCCGTGCTAAGTAAATATTATGAAATATCTATCATAACGGTTTTCTTCGTCATAGTCAAGTGGGCGTTAAAAAAATAATTCATTTTTTGCCTTGAAAAAATTTGAAACTTGCTCAGCTCAAATAATAACAATCCAGATGTTTTATAATCCAAAAGGTTCAAGCCTGACAACCCAAGTCAATATTTATTGTTTACTTTGTATCGTAAAAAATTTTCCTAAAAGGCGTTTCAATTGTTGATAAAATTTCAAGGGTGTTATAGAAAAACGAGTTTCTTGAGAAAAAAATTATACAAAGACATCAGTGAAAATGACCGTGAAGGTGAATATGCTCGATGGAAATGCCGGCCATATTTTTTTATGATTCAAGTTACAAATATGTGAGTCAGATTCCCAGATGAT
Organism: Telenomus remus; assembly: GCA_020615435.1. Taxonomy (NCBI): domain Eukaryota; kingdom Metazoa; phylum Arthropoda; class Insecta; order Hymenoptera; family Scelionidae; genus Telenomus; species Telenomus remus. The sequence continues at coordinate 9,101,377 of CM036341.1, read as the reverse complement.
TTTTTTTTGGCAAAAGACAGTATAACGGAGCCTCTAAAATTTTTATAGTTTAATAAAATTTAACATCCAGATCAACGTTCTGTTGAATATTCAAAGACCAAAATAATTTAATTATCCTCTCCTTTTAATTTCAATCGTTAAAATAAAGTGTTTTGTAATAAAAAGAGAACCATGCGTGTTGATATGAAAACCAGCTAAAAAAACATGAAACCAAACAAGGACCCGATATAAACATGATAATGAAATGCCCAAATTAATTATCAAGCTGAAACTCGATTGTTTACTAATTTGACCGACGGACGTAATTTCAATTAATGAAATCTGTTTTGAAAAATCGGACAGGAGAAACACGCGCCAAATGTGTGGACGCACGATTTCCTTTGTAACCAAAATGGCTGCTTGCAGCTGATGACGATTAAGCGTTCGCTCATCATTACATTTTCTTTATGTAATTTGTCGGTAAGTTGAAAACAAAGTGAGTTCAGCATTTTCGTGAAACTTAATTTGTCCCGACTCAGGTGTAAGAATTACAAGGTCATAAATTTTCGTTATTTACACCCCCCATAAAACCAAAACAACAATTTATATGAGGTAAAATGTATAAAATTTTCAACAAAAATGATCTAGGAATTGAATTCAATTCCATTTCTCCGTTTGATCTGAAAAGGACGATGAGAACAGGTCCATTATGCGCGCGTTCCCAAAAATCATTGTTGGCTTTATTCCAAAACAACATGCAATTATAAACAAAATAAAAAGAATAATTTGTGTAATAAAAAAGAAAAAAAAGAAAAGCTATTAAAGAGTTTATCATTTTAATTAGTTTTGTGAATAAAAAAGGAAAACAAAATCGTGCATTTTGGTTGCATGCCAAGTGACTAAAATGAAATAAAAAGAAGAGAAAAATTGAAGGATAATTTAACGGTAGAAAGGAGTGATAAAATTGTTGAAGGAAAGACGAAAAAGGAAAGATGGTGGCGATGTGTGGAAGAAAAGCCAAACCTGTTTGAAAAGGAAACGCGAGAAGCGTGAAAGAGAGAATTGGCGTTGTTTGGATATGGGGAAGGACCAAAAATGACAGGACACTCACATTGATGTTTGTTGACGATAAGACTGAGAGGCTCGGTGGTGCCTAACGGGCTTTCTTTGGGTCCGAGAGGCGGGCTTTTGCCAAGGTGCTGTGCCTCTATGAGCCTAAGTTGCTGCTGGTGAAGCCGGTTCTTGATCAAAAAGATCTTGGGCATGTTGAGACGGTGTGGCTGGGCGCGTTACCAACGAGTCACCTTCGCGACACCATTTGAGTCCACGAGGAGGACGCTGTGGCCGCACCGACACAAAGCTGCCCAACTCAAAATCGTCCCGTCCAACTAAATCAAAAAGCGCAGCCGCTATTTAATGACAAAACTGGACACTGCACTGTCAAAATCAACTCGCCGCTATGGTAATCCGTGTTGGTGATAATCCAGCGCACGTCCCAACTCGCAACAATGGGCGAGCAAAAAAAAAGAAACAAAAATGTGACACATAGAAACGCAATGCACCCGACACAGAGTTTCGTAAGTACGACTGACGCGGCGTCCGGATCTCGGCCAGGACCTCGGGCCCCGACCGTGAGCAGGCCCCACCACGACCGCTCGGGCCCCTAACCCCTCTCGCCTCTTCCTCCTCCTCCTTCTCATTTTTCTTCTTCTCCTTCTTCGTTTCCCCTGACCCTGTGGCCTCCCGCCTCGGCTCACCCCCCCTTTCCCACCCTCTCTCCGCCTCTCGCCTTCTCTCTCTCTGCCTCGTCCGACTCGTTCCATCGTCGCGTTTTCCTTGACTCGCGTTATTCGTTCCATACAACTGTTAGCTTAACTCTCAGCCCGCTACGGAATACACATGTTCAATATACCTATATCAGCCACACATGTTCCCCTATAAGTGCATTCTTTTCTTTTTGCCATCACCATCCTTTCCCTCGCTTTTCATTCTTTCCTTTCGCAACAATCACGCTCCCTCGCATCCATTTTTCCGACGCCAAACTTGCTTTTCCTCATCATAAGCTTCTAATTCTTCTTCTTCTTCTACAACGTTTTTTTCTCAAACCTCCTTCGTCCTCTTCGTCTTCTTCTGTTGACACGCTGGCGGAAACAATTCGCCTGAGCGCATTTTCAGCCTCGTGCCCGCGCGCATGCGTGCAAACCAAAGTTCAGTTACTTACCTCCGCGAGATCCTTTTCTTTCACTTCTTTCAAAGGCCTTTCGCGAGTTCCGTCTTTTCCTATTCCCTCTTCCACACTTTTTGTCTACATGCAATTTTCGTCCCTTTTTTTATTTCCTTGCCGCTTCGGATCTTTCACACAGTACAAGTACAACTTGAGAAACAAATTTCCTTCAAGAGATGTATTTTTTCAGATGCAACAAACAGAATGGAATTGAAGAAAATATATGACTATCAACTGAAAAACGTGAAATGTTTGGGATCGTTTTTTTTATGAGATGAATAATTTGTTTGTTGTTGTGGTTTTTAGTTTTCTTTCGGAGATTTAAATTTCGGTTTGATACGATGGTTATAAAAAAGGGAAAGGGCCCAATTTGGCGGTTGAACACAGGAAAGTACATGAATACGGGATGAATGCGAGTGCTTTTAACGGATGATAAAAGGAGCTGTCAAAAAAAGCGTGGGAGCAAAGAGCAGCTGAGTTAGAACCATTTTTCAGTACCGTATGTCCGTTTTCCTTCCTGTGTACAATATTCTATTTCATTGATCTAACACAACCGAGCAAGGTGTTCCCGCAGGTACTCGATTAATCGTGGGATATCTTTTTACACTTTTTTTTCTTTTATACTTTTGGTGAAAAAAAATTTTTTTTTCTTACGTCATGGTGCTTGAAAATTTGAATACAATTTTTGTATGTATGTTTTTTTATAATTCATTAGTTTTGCAAAGAAACGTAGATTCTAAAATATTCAAAAGGACTTTTTGTTACAGATTTTTGTGCCTGTTTTCTCGACTTGGATGCAAAATTCACTGGTATAGCGAAAATTGAAGGACAAGTTCGACCATTGTAACACCGAGCATTACAGCAAAGAAAGTCGTATTGCGAAATTATGGCTCAAGATTTTTCAGCCAGGCTACTTCTCTTGTTGAAATTACTTTTTGAACCGTTTCATTTAGTTAATTTGAATTTGTTCTCTGCCTCATTCAATTTCGTTTTTTTATTCATTTTTTTGAGTTTTAATAAGAGTTTAAATTGGAAAATTGTTGTTCTTTTTTTCTTATTGTGTAGAGCTGAGATTGAGATTTCGCATCCGGTCCACCCAACACAAAATTGTGAAAAATGTTAACACATGTTCTATGAATCTTCTTTTTCCTTAGACTTCCGTTGCATTGAGGAACAGGTGAGGCGCACGAAGATCATTCGCATCACCATAGTAGCGGAGAGCCATAGCTGTAAATATTCTCTAGAATTACCGCAGACAATAAACTATTTCATTTATAAGTAACGACGATCCGAGCAATTTTGCTTTTAATGTACATTCTCATTAGAATCAACGAATTTATTCATTCAGCAGACAAAGTAAAAATAATCTCAGAATAAATTATTACAATTTACAGTTGTAATTATTTATTGTAGTCATTGATATACTTTGTAAAATATCTTTGAAGAAAGTTTCAGAGTTTCGTTTAAATTGAAATACAAAATATCAACTTCTCGTTAAAATTTTCGTTTAAAATTTCTAATTAATCAAATTGTAAGATGAAAGTGATTTTAGCCCAGACTTTGCAAAATTTTAATTAAATTTGTTCTTCTTTTAAGTAAAACATTAGAAATTTCAATGACCGAAAATAATTTGAAAGATACAATTAGTAAATTATATTGAAAAAAGACTAAAAATAACAAACCTTTCTGCAAATTGCATAAAAGAACGTAATGAATTGTTCGATGCATTTTTTAAACGTTCATGTAAACGCAACGCGTAGAATACAAATTGAAAAACAAATTATCAGAACATCGACTTCAGTTCGTTTTGCAAAATTGGGTTAAAAAATTATAATACCAAACAAACTTGAAAATGCATTAAAGGAAAATTTCGCAATAAAAATGTCCAACTGAAAACTTGTGTGTAAACATTACAAATGAACGGTAGGAAAAATACTAAAATTGGAAACGAATTGAACGATCGAAAACAATTGAATTCTGATCTCGAAATTAATTTGATTGGTTAATGATGAACTAAAGAAAAAAAAAGTTGAATCAAACGATGGGTACAGGTGGGATGCAAGAAACTAAAATAAAGAGAAGGACAGAGGAAAAGCGAATTGTCACCTAGAAGATGAAACGAAGTTTTGCAAAATCGCTGACGGATTGTGGTTCGCGGCGAAGCGCAACGTTTACGCTTGGCTTCTCTTCCGGTTCGAATAGCGAAACCCAGCGATGACACGGGCGTCGCGTGGAATCCGAAGAAGGAACGCAGGCTCTTCCCCTGCGCTTGCTGTAGGGTTTTGCCAAGAAGACTACCTAACGGTAAATTTGCGGCCGTCGGCGTCCAATGAACCCACTCTCGGTGGCGAGACGAGGTGAAGAGCATGTCCTTACCTTGGCTTTGCTACACGTAACTATACGCACACGTGTAAAATTGTGCGTCGCTATTTCTCCACTATGACTTATCGCGTAAGATGTATTTTAAACCAACGTAATACATTTTATAAACCACTTTTGTCAATATTCCTCGTTCCATTTTCACTCAATTTTCATTATCGCTTTTCACACGACACAAGTTTACAGCTTCAATACTTGATTGGGCGCAAATTGAACCTTTTTGATACAACTTTTTTTTTTTTACAAAAATGATGACAACAAATTCAAATTGTTTCACGATACAATTAAAGTTTAATTTTTTTCGTTTGTACTTGGTTGTGACGGAGTAAAACAATTGGTCATACTGTTTATTTCTTCCTCCATCTCTTTTAGCGTTTTGATAGTTTTGTTTGATGTTTTTGCTTTTGCTTATTTATTTAAAACATTTTGAATTTGCAATTTTTTTCCGCAACGTACACCTGTGCTCAGTATTCACATGCGTGTTCGACATGCTTCAAGTTCTTCCAGAACACACACTATGAATATTATGTGGTTTGTTTTGTGAACCAAAAACTATTTTTTCGAGTCTTTGTAAATTCGTTTTATTTAGAGTTGAAAGGATTCTTGTTCAGGTTTACGCATTGAAGAAAAGAAAAAGTAGCTGATATGGAAATTTGACTTCCAAAGTGGGTATTATTTTTTCTTGCCTTAGAATTCGTAAAAATGGAATAACAGTTATGACTTTAATTTATTTGTTAAATTATTTAATTTGTATTTTGTTGTCTATTTTGAGCTTCAACGTTTCTATAACATTTTCAAGAAGAACATTCGTGTATAAAGGTAGGAAGGGGTCTCATCGTTGCGTCACCGGTTGCCGAGATCACTAGCCTGAATCTGGGTCGTTGGCGCCGCGAGGTTTTGGATGTTAAATAAAAATGTTAATTGTTGTAAAAAATGTTTTCTCCGATCAAATAAATAAATCGATTAACATATTTTTTTACGAATTCTTGGAGTAGGTAGGTAAAATTATAAATGAAGAAAAAATTGAAAAGAATTATAGATTGAATTCTTGTCTTGAGTCTCGTTTATTTTAGAGGTCAAATCAAAATTTGTGTTCAGGGAGTGAACATAATTTGATATTTTTGTAGAAAGTTCTTCTATTGGAGGAGGAATTTTTGCGAATCACAAAGCTCATCCTGCCAAGGAATAAAAGATTGAATAGAAACTGATAGGAAATTTTGAAAACGAATAGTCAACATTGAAAATTGAAATGTTATTTGTTGAAATAATTGTTTCTAAGAAAGCGAGTGTTTTTTAAAACGTATCTCTATTAAACAAATTTGTTATTACTAAAATAAGAAGTTGGTTTGAGAGCTTTAGCTGGTTGGTTCATAACTTGTCATCTTTGTGAGTTTACACGTCAGTTCGAATTGGTGAGTCATTTGGATATTTTCTTGATTTTTTTTTGAAAGGGTTTTTAAAACTACCTAACAAAAACTTTTTACTTGATCAAATACGAAAGAAATGACTTGTCTTTTTAAGAAAAATTTTTCATTTGGTCAACAAAAACCAGTCAATTTAACTAAAAATAACTTAATCTATACTATATATTAATGTTCAAAACTTTTTTCAATACGTATATTTTTGTATTACCCAGCAGAGTTTTTCATTTTAATCTTCTTTTTCGCTATTTGCCACACTACAAATTGAAACTTCATCTCATAATTATTTTTGCAAATTTTTCAAGCTGAACAATTTTTTCAATGCAAGAAATCGAAATTCGTTCGTTTGACCAAAATCAATCGAGCGGAAGAATTTGTAGCGTCTGTTTTATTTGAGTGACAAAACAAGAGTGTTTCTGTATAGCCATTTTGTTACAATGTATTTCTATAAAACATAATTTATTTTGCAAGTTCAACATACAAGTTCTCGGTCAAGAGATCATCGACCAGTAAGTTGTTCATCCGAACAAAGACTAACGTAATGGATCAAAAAACTTTCTTATTTCTCTGTTGTTAAGTTACGCAACGACCGTTACAACAACTTTTCAGTTATGGAAACTTCAAAGGGACTCGATTGAAATCGGAACAAGTTTCACTTTCTCAAATATCGTAGACGCGGAACAATTTATAAATTTGATAAACACGTTTATCATACTAATTAAGATCATCTCGTAGTACATTTTCAATGTCAATTTTATTGTTTCATTTCGTGAAATATTTTAGCAGCAAAATTATCTGCGTTTTGAAAAGTAATGAGATGCGCATTTAATTAACAAATTTGTAATGTCTCAAATATAGTTACATTTTTCCTTTTTGAATCAACTTATATTACTTAGATTATTTTCATAAAAAAAGAAACAAAACAAATGGAAATAAGTTGTGGGTATTATTATAATAGACACAAATCAATCAAGATAAATGATTTTCATCTCAAAAATGTGGGAAAAGTATGTTTTTCCGAGATGCAGCTCAATTTTCCGCTGTAGTTATAACGTAACGGACAGAAGAAGGAATATCATTAATCAAAATGCAGCAACATTTTTTAGAAGAACTTTCTTTAAAAATATGACCTTGAGGGTTTGACAGGTTGAAAACGTGCTTGACCATACCATGAATATAGGTCATGAACTAACGCCGAAACACCAGCGCGCTGGGGTACCTGTTATTTTCCTTCAGGATTATTCAAAGAGGTGGACGAACGATTTCTCACCTGTTTCGTGTCATGTTTTTTTTTCTCTCGAGCATTTTAAATGCCCATAAAATTTCTATAAAAAATTATCTTGCATCCCTGCATTTGGAAAAAAACTTCTCGGATAAATATATTTTTCTTGAAAAGATATTTTCTTTAAGAAAAGATTGAGAAAAGATCTTTTATCACTATAATAACCCTTGGAAATCCTTTTTTGAATCGTATATCACAAAAAAAAACTTCTAACTTTATGATGTTAAACTTCACAATATTAAGATAAAAATATTTTTAAAAGGAAAAAGTGTTCTATTTACTTTTTTTATTTATGAAAGTTGTTATTTTTAGGTTGAACGTTGTATGGGTTGTGATAATTATTCTTGATAAGAAAAATCGATAGTTGTGTTATGAGAATTCGAGTGCGAATATTCTTATGATTCTATGCAGAAGTACACGTACACCGACAGCTTCGATAGCTTTGAACTAAGGTCCTTAATTGGTTAAGCCGACATCGTATCTCGGGAAGTGTACGGGACTTGGGACGTGTCAACACAGGTGGTTATATGAACTTCAATTACTTTAACATGTTAGTGAAAGAACTTGTTGATACATAAACAAAATTCAATAAACAAAAATGTTTCATTACTCTATTTACCCATTCAAACAACTTTGTTCAATCAATAAACAATCATCAGATAATTCAAAAAAAGAAATTCAGTCGAAAAGTAAATTTAGTGTCATCCAAAAATGCAACCACTATTTCAATGCATAATCACTAAAGCGTCTACTTAAAAATTGATTAAAATATCACCAAAAAATATTTTGAAAAACTACATTAAAATAAATTGAAAAACCATTCTGAATAATACATAAAAAGCATAAAACTGATGTATTCACAATTTAACAATAGACTTGTAATAAGTTCATTAAAATGAATTTAAAAAGTTCTCTGAGCAATGGCGTACAATAAACTTTATACTCAATTGAAAAAAATGTCTATAAACTTGTTCACCAGCTTGCTTTTATTAATTTTTTTTCTCTTCTCGGTTCCATTTGACAGAATATTAGATGCCTTGCTCTTACAACATCCGGGAACCGCTACTATAAGTAATCACATGCTATAATAATAAAAATTTTCTGCGCGAAAATTGCATGAATTTTCTAACCGTGTACGGGCGTGAAGTGCACTGAGAAGGACGCTTATGCGTTCCGCATCGTCTCGTACAATGCTCTTTGCGCTTCTAACAAGTTTAAATAACTTTTTTTCTTTCTCGAATTACTCAACTTCAGATTTTTTATTAGAAGGTAACTTTGAAATCATTCGAAAAAATTTTAGATAAAAAAAGCAACAAATCACTTGAGGAAAATCAACTATTGAAAAGGTTAAAAAAACTGGAAAATCTAAAAAAGACAGCTCAATACCTGAAACATTGTTTTATAATGTACAATTCATATTTTATTAATTTCTTATTTATAATGCAATCATACATGAAAATATTTGAGATACACATATCCTCAAATACTCGTGAGAATCGGCAACATTTATATCACACTTTACAAGCAAATATTTTGTATGAAAATTTTTGTATGAAAATAACGGCTTTCCATACATTTCATCATTTTGCAACACTTTCTGAAGTGAATCGCGCAGCTGAAACCAATTTTTTTCGTAGTCTCCTTGAGTACCTAGCGACTTTTATCAAACGACCTAGTCAGACAAACAAAATTTTGTTTTACAACCTAAAAAATTAACATTTGTTTGACATTTGTTGAAAATTGAATTTTCGTTTATTTCAAAATAACATCAAACTTAAAAATACATTAACCAAAGTGAAACAAAGTATAACAATTTAAAGATGACTTTAGACAATATGGTAATTTGATCAGGCCATTTGATTGTATAAATGTTTATAAAATATTTTTGCATGGCTATCAATGACGCTTCTGTCAGTTCGAAAACTTGACATGTATTTATAAAATTGTTATCAAAATCTGTCTTGAGCCATTTAGTACAAGTATTCGATTATACCATAAACGGTAATAAAGAAACCCATTTTTTTATAATTTCATTTTCAAATTGTTGTTCGTTTATAATTAAAAAGCTGTTAATAATTTTTCGCGAAAAAATGCTCTTTTAAAAGGCACTAATTCGAATTAATTCAAACTCATCTGCAAAACAAAAAAATAAATTACGCCGTATTTTAAAACTTTAAAATACATCCCCAAAAATAATAATATCGCAAATATTGAGTACAATTGTAAACGAACTTTCATCTCAGTTGAAGAGCTGATATGTATTTTAAAAGTGGTAAAAATACTATACAACATCCATTGAAAATCATTTTGGTCGTTGCAAATTCGTTCGCAAAAATATGTCTTAAAATTTTGGCGAAGAAAGTTTTAATGCCAAATACACCTCACAAGTTTCAAAGCCCAATCTTTTTTCATACATTATACACGTCAAGCAGCAATATACAATATAATGTTACTAGCATGAAAATCATATACATTGCATAAACTGGAAGACCTGAAAATCCTGGTTAGACGGTAACCAAATATGAGAATCTGGCGATTTTTGGCATTCTCGCATCTGATATTTCGGAGTGGCTTCTTTATCCATAAAAATACTTATTGCAGTAAAGCAAACATTACGTATTTTACATAGAGCATGATTTTTTAAAAGTTTAACATATTTATAGTGATAATATTCTGACAGCTTTTCATAAAATAATCATAATTAACAATAATAATTAAGATAATAAAATTACTGGTTCATACAGTATAAGTAACGTGTTGTGTTCAAATCCAATTATCAATATTATATCCATTTGTTAATGACCAGTTTTAACAAAAGATAACTTAAGTTATTGCGTTTGTTTTTCATTCAGACACAATTTTGGTCATTAGCAAATACTAACTCTAAAAATAAACAATACAAATGTAAAACAATGCATTTCCTTTAATAAAAATACTTATTATCAACGTCAGTAAAAAATCCTGCAACGTTTCATGATTCAATACTTTTTTCGAAGCAAAGTCAATAATAATTATTGATTATAATTTTTTTACAATTTGATGAAGTCAAATAACAAAAACATAAATTTTTGTTTGGGTAAAAACAAAAATTTATATTTTTGTTTGAGTGTAACACAATTATTGGATCAGATGGCATGAGATTCAATTTGTTTGTTTCAATCTAAGCGAAGACTTTAGTTTCATGTTTTGCGAAAATTGTTTTGCATTTTTTGTTGACAAAAAAGTTTATCTGATTCATTAATGAAACACTAATGAATTCGGTAAATCATATGCAAATTACTGTAACGTCCCCTTGAGTATAATATTTAAACATATAAATTAGAAAACCTTTTAAAAATTAATGAGATTCTTTCTCTAATAAGCATATTTCATTTGATCACATAAATTACTTATGCTAAGTATGTACGGCACAAGGACGGAAGATTCTTACCACACACAGCTGGGTGTAATGTGCACCGAAAAAATGTAAACGACTAACAGTTGCACTTTTTCGATTAATATAAAAATCGCACGTTCATTACAAAAAATAAAATCATCGAATAAAAGTTGCATCGTGTGCTCGCAAAAAATTAAGTACGTTAATATCAATAAGAAAAATTAAGTACTGATTAAGTACAGTAAGAGATTTCACTGGGGACACGTCTGTAACAGCGCATCATAAAATTTCAGAAACATAATCCCCATCAACTGCACTTTTAACTTGTGAAAATATTGTCCAAAAACTTTTAAACCTAGAAAAACACACTCGTTGGTACAAAATTTGTTCGTTACAGTTTTTTTGTTGTTTAGTTTTCGTTGACATTTATCTTGCTAGTGGGAAGATCATTTTCTTCATTATTTAGACTCGTGTAAATAAATAACATATATCGCAGATGACATCTTACGCATCTTGCATACAACACTCATACCAAGTTTCCGCAAATCTAAGCGCAATTTTTTTTCTTGGTAATTGTTTTAAAAGTGCAAATTCATCCGCTCCTTAACGACGAGCACCGAAGCGTTTGCTGAAGTTTTGCTGCTGATTTTTTAAACTTGACGAGTTGAACTTCTGGCATTATGATTGTTTTCTTTTTTGTATTGCTTTTTCTTTATTTAATTTTCTTTTATCACATTCCTGATTCAGCTATGCCTTCATCATCTGAAATAAAAATTGAAACAACAATTTTACTACCATGTATATCAAAAAATATAATGTCTTGCTCCAATTCAGTTCTATATGATGCTCCAAAAGATAATGCTAAAAAGACAACAACAACACTTTTCAACAAATTTCGCAACAAAATCCTACCTAATGTTTTGTAACATGCTTAAGATGCATGCAAAATGAAAGCAGCGTTTTACAATAACAAAGCTTAAGTTTGCAATAAAACTTCAAAGAAGAAGAATAGTTTATTTTCTGATAAAATAAAATTTAAAGAAAGTTTCGAATCAGCTAAGTCAAAAGTAGCTGAGTAGCAAAGTAAAAAAATTAAAGACAAATCATAGGATCAATGAACGTGCACGATTGCAAACTCTGTTGTAACCAATTGTCGTCTAAATTACCGTCGGAACAAACTTCATTATCGGAGATTGAGGATCATCTATCTTTCGACGGCGAGCCGTCTTTCGGAGCAACGTCTGGGTTCTCAGCCAATTCAGCCGAACTCAGACTCATTCCTGTGTGTTCGAATTTAAATATTTGGATGAACAAATTGAGTGACCGGAAAATGGCTGAAATTTTTCGGGTACCTTCGAAGCCTTGGTTGTCATGGATCTCTCTGGGTGGTACCGCGGTATCCTGACCCTCGAGAACAGCCAGCAAACACTGGTGAATGCAGATGTACTGCTGTTCCGTCTGGACCATCCAAACTCTTTCTTTTCTCATCGCCCAGACGATGCCAAAGATGTCTACATAATCCGACACCAGGATTTGTTGCAAAATACGATCCAACGTGATGAAAGTACCGCTCCGGCCAACGCCAGCACTGCAGTGCACAACTATAGGCCGCTGGTCCGGTCGTACTCGTTCACGGAACGCTCGGACAAATCGTGCAAGGGTTTGAGGCGGATTAGGTACACCAAAATCTGGCCACGTTGTAAAGTGGAAGTGCTGGATCACTCGTTTCGATTCATTCTGCAAATTTTAAATCAGCAAATTTTTCGTGAAAATTATTTTCGTATTCTTATTTGTTTATTTTTAAGAGACCCTTCTATGAAAGTTTGTGATAAAACTTCTAAGATTAGAGAAAAAAATTATTAGAATGATTATTTCATAATGTATTTTTAGCCCTTAAAAAAGTTAAAAAATGAATTTGCAATGAAACTTTTTTGGCAAAAATTTATTGTTTAATAATTTTTTATAGAAGGACTCTTGAATAATATTTTATTGTTGTAATCAGTACCCTGCATAGCATAAATTCAGTTATGCTCCAATCAGGATAGTGTGTCTCGTTGAGAATGGTAACACAGATATCCCCGTAATACGCAGGCAGGGTGTTCTCTGGCCAGTAATGGTCGCATTTTTCTCTACCCTTTTCGATGCACCGCGTAAGCATCACAATAGCTCGACTGTTGCTCTCCCAAACCATTCGCCAAAAGTCGTCTCTTGTTGAGTGCAAAGGACCTTGTGTCACTATAAACTCCCGAGGTGAATTGTGTCCCTGAAAAAATTTGTTAGTTTTTTAATAGTTTTATTACAGATTTTTTAAACTTGTTTAACCCGTTAACGCCGGGTGTTGCAATATTGCAACATTCGACTTCGAGAGATCTAGAAAAAGTCAGATTGCATAGAAAACCACGGTAAATGTTCCAACATCTTAGTTTAATCATAAATAAAGAAGTTTACGGGACTCAAATCGAATTTCATAATCGTTAGACTGTAACAGAGATCCTAAACTGACTTAAAGTTTTCAGCGCCAAGATGCATACAAGTTGTAAAACCTCATGCAACACGGGTATGTTTCATATTTTCTTTCAAAATATGATACAGAAATTTTTTTAAGGCCCAACAAACATATTAATGCAATTAAAAAGCTAATTTTCAAAAAAAAAATTTTTTTCTCACACGTATAGATTTCAACAATGCATACCGACAATACTAATTTGAGATAAGGGTTTGTCATTGCATTTTCCAGTTCAAAATGACGAATATGCAATATTCTGAGAGATTCAGGTGATTTTATCCGTTGGAAGTCATAGCCGGCGTTAAAGGGTTAAATAATTGAAATGTTTATAAACGTTGAAATGATTACAGGAACATAATTTGCGTTGATATAATCCGATCCTTCTTCGTCATCAACAGGTTGCAGTTTAAATCTACTGTGGTCATATGGTAAAATGTTGGTAAACCGATTTTTCGGTCGGTTGCACGGCAGATCTGCAGCCGTGCATGGCTGATCTCGACCGACATGTTTGAGTTCTTCAAATGCCTCAGAGAAACGGAAATCTGAATCTGCAGACATTAACCGGTAGTGTTCGGCAAAGTTCTCGATTCTCACCGGTCGACTGGAATACAAAAAAATTAATCAAACATTTCTTTCATTACACTTTACTTTAATTATAAATGATCATCAATTGAAGTTATTTAGAATTTCTCATTATTTAAAACAATAAAAAAAATTCTCAACTAAAAAAGTGTGAAGATTTACCTTGTTTCGATAACGCTGTCAGGCAAAGACAGATCATCGGTCGTTCTTGTTTCTGTCGTTTTTCTTCGTTGATTCTTCTTCTTGTTTCGTTTTCTGATCAGCAGACCGATGCCAAGCAGCGTTAACAACATTATGATCGGGATGGTCACGCCGACGATAATCGCTGTGTTATCTTTGTCTAGAAAATAAGAAACATTATTACACTTTGTATGAAGTAAAGGAAAAGTCATCAATCCTGAAATTTGTTTTTCATTTTTAATTATGTAATTTACCTGCAGCCAACAATCCTTCGCAAGATAAAATAAGGAAAGGAGAATTGTTAGATGAGTTTTTAAATTAGCTTTTTAATGAACGAATCATTTTTTTAATACCACTAGATAAAATCAGGATTGATTTCTTCTTACCAGTTTGCAAAGGAAAACTGTAACTCGTGTCAGTAAACTTTTCCGGAGCAGTAAAAGCTCGAACTTTGACCCTGTAAGTTGATCCCGATTTGAGAGGACCGTTGCAGTAGCCTATCTTGTTTTCACAATTTTCCGTTCCTATTGTGAAATCTTCAATAGATCCATTTGTGAATGGATAATACGGCTCCATAACCTGATGAAAAATGACATAAATTAAGACTACAAATTAAAGTTCCATGTTCGTTAAAATGATGTTTTATTTGTAGGAATTAAATCTACCTGATATGGCGGCCAAATACTGTATCCCTGAACGTCCCTCCAGCTTAACATCTCAAGCCCGGACGAATTTTTGCTATCGTCTTCAGCTACAATAATAGTATATGAAGTAACAGCGCCATTTTCTTCGCTGAAATAATTTTTGCGGAAACGAATCTGCAATGTTGTGCTACTGCGGAAAACTTCTGTTGGGACAACCTGTACCGGCGGTTTCGGCGGTGCCAAAATTGGCATCTTTTGTTTCCAAGTCACTTCTGGACCAAAACCTATCCTCGTCTCAGCTTGGACACGAAAAACGTACGTTTTACCAGGAATCAGAGGTTTGATCACACCTTGGAATTCGTGCGGCTGGAAATCTCTTTTCTGTGTATGATTTGATCCCTGCAATTAAAGATATATAAAATTTAAACACAAATCTGACTTTGAACATAACAAATCTGACTTTGAACATATAATTTCGTTTACTTTACAAATTCAAAGTAATTTTTGATTGCTGTAAGTTAAATGAGATAATGACCTCCAAACCATAAGTGATGCTGAATTTTCGTATGATTCCATTTTGTTCCTGGTCCGGTAGAGACCATTTAAAACTAATTTCACTTGGTTGGATGTCGGTGGGTTCAAACTTGCTCACTTTACCAGGATATGATTCACTGGTAGTGAAGCTCGCACTAATAGGATGCGACCGTCTAAGATAAAACGATTCGGTTCCAGACCTGACTACCAATGTGAAGGTATAATTTCTATGTGGTTTCAAATCGTAGATGGTAATTTGATTGGTGTTCGTAATGTTCTGTACGAAGTTGCCATCGGCGTTAATATATTGCACTTGAAAAGCGTCATATTCTCCCTGTGGCAAGTCCCAGGCAAGAGTTACTTTGGTATCATTTATCTCGATTGCCCTGATCATCGTAATCGGTTCTGGGTCTGCAAATATAATAATTTGTTTAATCTTACGAAACATTTATCTTTGCTGGGTTTTAAAAGCTTAAAAATATTTTAAAGATTAGTCTTACATAATCGATCTTGTCTGTGCAAGGGCCTGCTTTCGACGTTTTTACTGACTGTCCACATTGTAACGTTGTACAATTTTCCTGGTATTAAACCAGTAAAAGGTCACTTTTGTATCCGTGTCGTTGATAAAACGTTCCTTAGTGGTATTCTTACTATCACTAATGCGGAATCGGTACAAATCAAACCGGGAAGATTTAATTGGTGTTCGAGTATACCTCAGGGTTAAGGAATCTGACAAATTTTGGTCCACCACTACCACTACTTCTGATTGAATTAGCGGCACTGAAATTTAAGAGAAAATAAGTAATGTTTATAAATAATAATGCGAAGCCTAGAATTGAAATTTTTTAAATAATGTACAAAAAACTAACTTGTCCTAGTAGTAAAAGTCGCTTTGTTGCTAACAAGATGGTAAGAAACAGTAAAAATACTGAACGAATATTCGTCCCCTGGGATAAGTTCTCCAATGACAACTCTTTCGATATGATCATCGCCTTCACTGAACGTGAAATCTTCCGACTCGTGATTTTCAGTGAAATTTTTGCTTTTGACATCTTTGGGGTTTTCTGTGAGCCACCACTTGAGTGAATAATACTCGATTCTACCCTCTGGTCTTACCCATTCCAAGGTTACGTTGGTTGAATCTGCGATAGGTGTTACGTTTATCACTGGATTTGGTCCTGAAAAACGAATATATTTTTAAGTACAAAGTCGAATAAAAAATGGTATTTATTGTTTCAATAATAATTACGTGCGTACTTATAGTGTGATTAACTTGAAGTGGGTAAGAACTTTCGACTCCAAAACTTATGGTGTTAACTTGGATGATGTATCTTTCTCCGGGGGTCATGTCAGCGACTTCTGCTTCGGTGACCTTGACATTTGGCAACTTGACCCACTGCGGATCTTCTTCGGTTCTATAACGAATTGTATAGTCGCTGAAAATTGAGTCTGTTGGTGCCTGCCAGTGTACCACCACAGCATTGCTTGTGTTACTAATATCTTTTTCAATGCTAATATTCCGAGGTGGATGAGGCACTGTAAAGATAAATAAATAAACAAAATTAATATTTTAACTCTCAAAGAAGAGCAGAAAGAATTTCTAGGAAATGAGTCCAACTAACAAACTGCCTGGAAAAATCCATGAGGTTCGCTTCTAAGACCATGGCTGATTGCAAAAACCTTAACTTCATAACCAGCTCCTGGATAAAGATCCTCAATGATAATGTGAGACTCGGTGGTGAGAGTAGAGGCGCTCTCTCCTGTGTCGTTTCGATTGTGTGTAATTTCAAATCTATCTTCGCGCGAATTAACGTCACTTTTCCACGAAACGTTGAGGCCTCTTTCGATCGGTCTGAGATCTTCAATGATAGGACTTGAAGGACGAGTTGCCTGGTACAAAATGGTCTCGTTTGACTCCACCTTTTTACTTATCGACTCCACTATAATTGAATAGTTTCTTCCAGGCAACAAAGCGTCCAAAAGTATCTGCAAGGTGAATAAAGAGTAATGATAACATTTTCTGCAGGAAAAGACAAGTTTGGAGATTAATTTTATCTTGATTTGTTTTACCGACCCTTGTTTTGTTTGTAATTAAAACATTGCTATCGCCACCAATTGTAGCTTCGACTTCATGGTACTGCACTTTGTAACTATCCTGAGTGCTCAGCGGATCGGGAGTCCAAGAAACCTCGACCATCCATTTGTCGTCAATTACGGCACTCAAATTTTTGACCGGCAAAGGTTCTATAAATGAACAGATAAATCAGATATAGAATTATAATTTTTATTTGTCCATTGCAAATATTTACTGAAAATCATACTCAAAGTGACGTCTCCGTTTGCATTCCAACTGGTAACTTTTCCAGAGACAGTTTTAACAATGACTTGGTAAGTTTTCCCTGGCTCAAGGTCTTTAAATTCTATTGAGTTTGAGTTGGGGTCATCGTTGGCGCTTCGCGTGATGGGCGTAAACCGGCGGTTTCCACCCAAAGAAATAGTGTACTTGTCGAACTCAGACGTGCCATTTGGAGGGCTCCACATAACTCGAAACGAGGTTGACGTTATTGACGACTTGTCAAAAGTTACGTTAAGTGGCCTCAGCGGTACCGTCCGGTACTGGGCCGTTGTCGGAGCCGACGTCTCATCTTCCGAGACAGTTTGCACTGATATGTTATACGCTCTTCCTACAATAACAGCTCTTACATTAAAAAGTGTAAATATAAAATAACGATGATAATAATTTTATATTTGCAAGAAAACCTTGTGTGCATGACACTCGAAAAAAATTCTGAATGAAAAAAATTAAACAATTAAAACATTCAAATTACAAAGTGTAAAAATAATGTGAAATAATAAAAGTTGTACATTTACAAAAACACTTTGTAAGGCCTATACAAAGCAATTTATGAGTAACAAAAATTAAAATTGATCAAAAGTCAACTAAAGTTCTGTGTGGTTTTCTGATCAATTCATTTATAATAATATATTTCAACCGACCTGGAACTAAATCTTTGAAAGCAGCTTGGGCAGGACCCGGAGGCTCGCCTTCCTTCTCGACATAAAGAACTGATTCCACAGCATCCGGAGGATCGATGCTCACTTTATAATGCGTATAAATGCCTACAGGATATGGGGGCTGCCACAATACTAATAAAGTGGTTTCGTTTCTGAACCACACAATAAATTTCCCAGGAGTGTTAGGTTCTGCAAAAGTTATAAAAATAAGAGATTCCCTTATTTGTGCACTATCACTTAAATTTGTCAATTTGTAGTTTCTTATTTTTATAACTAACTTGCGTGAATTCGAATTTTTATATCAGCAAATTTTATGATTTCCACGTATCAAATCAACGAGTATTTAAAAACACTTACAAATTTGCAACGAATTCAAAATTTGATCTAAATTTGTTGACTGTTCAATTTGTGAATTCCGCTTAAAAAGTTGCAGATTCTACGTAAAATTATTTCGCTTACTTGTTGTAAAATTGCGACTTGTATA
This sequence comes from Telenomus remus, assembly GCA_020615435.1. NCBI lineage: Eukaryota > Metazoa > Arthropoda > Insecta > Hymenoptera > Scelionidae > Telenomus > Telenomus remus. The sequence goes on along the minus strand of CM036341.1, from coordinate 9,082,771 downwards.
AGCAACGCTTTCCTTGGTGTCAAGAACAGTAAACAATTGCAGCGAATACGTGGCTCCCGGATTGAGATTGTTTAGAGTGTAAGAAGTTGCATCTGCAGATATCACGCTCGTCCATGGTTTCTGAATGTCGCTAAAATTTTGCACTTTTAGACGAAAACCAGAGTAGTTACCCTGATTCGGAGGTGCCCAGTGCACCGTCGCAGTTTTTCCTGTCAGCACCGATACTGTCAAATTCGTCGGTGGATCAGGGGCTGAAAAATAAAACTAGTTTTTGAAATTTTAAATTTTAAAATCGCTATATTTTGCTATGATACTTATAACATGAGATTTTGAAAAACAAACAAATTGTATTTGTTTAAATGTTCATATTGAAAACGTTTTGCATTGTTATCGGTATAATGTTTCGAGCATTCCTTTGGTTATCAAATATTTCGCATTGTTTACAATGACTTTTTAATTTTTACCTCCGACATTGTGACTCAGAACAACGTAAATCATCTTGTACAGATAAAATCTTTGACTAAAAATCACGAGTTTGTAATCAGTTTGCGCAAGGCTTACATGATTGTAAAATTGCGTTCAATGTTTTAATTAGAGCTATTAGTTCTGATTATGGATATCTATATGAGAAGGAATTGTTTAAACACTTGATTTTTCTGGTTTTTCCATTAGCATTTTGGTTTGTGACAACATTTTTTGCGAAATTCGATATTTCAATACAAAATATTTGATTTAAAAGAAATTAAAATGAACATGGACAGATAAGCATACTTTGGAAATAATTAAGGTAGCTCAAATTTTTGCTATATCGACGTTTTATTTTTGTTTTCCAAATTGCAAAATTACCTGTAGTAATGGATGCTGTCCATGATAGATAATCATGTAGCGTACTGTTGATATAATACAGTCGAAACTCATATTTAGTTCCCGGTAACCCGTTCTTGAACTTGATCACATTGCCAATATCCCTTGCAGCAATGGTAGTATTGGATGGCGGAGAACCCACGCTAGGTGTATACTCTAGTCTGTACCATGAATCGCCTTGACTCAAATTTCCTGGTATTTCGATAGCCAAATCCACAGAGTATGTTGTCTAAAAGCCACAAATGTTTTTTTCAAACTTTGCAAAATAAAAACTTTAAAACCTATCAAAAAACTATTAACAAAACTTCTTCAGCCAATGTAAACTTCAACTCACATACGAGATAAAAAGTGAAGTTTAAAAATGAACGAATGGAAAAACAAAAGTTGCAAAAATGTTAACAAATGAAATTGTATTCTTATCAATGATTTTTTTTTTTTACTTTTCGACCAAAAATTCTTGACATCTTACATTGTTTACAATCCAAAAATACTTCTCACTTCTTTTTTACTCAATCCATTAAGATAATTTGTGACATTAAAGAATCAACAGAGTTGTAAAAAACACGTTCTAAAAAATTTGCATATTTACCTTTGGCACGAATAACAGGATGAGAAAGGTAAAATACCATTTTGAGATTTTGTTTGACATCGATACTTTGTACATGTTGAAAAAATTTGTCAAAGTTGGTTGTTGGTGAAACGCATTAATTAAGCTGGTTAATACTGATGTAAAGTTACGCAGCAGCCCATGCTGCTAGTCCTTATTATAGTACTGCAATCACACACCTGTCGGCCATTGATAGGAAGTGCCATATTTACCACTGTTCATCAATTGCACAAACCTGCAAAACAAGCAGAAACATCACCATCAACTTCAATAATGTTTTGCAATTTAAAATTCGTCTAGAAAACAGTTAAACCTCATGAAACCAAATTAATTTTGTAGTTTGTGTTACGCGTACAAAATAGAAAACAAAAATCTTCACCCCGACCGATGGGAGAGAGAGAAAATGAGCAAAGTGAAAGTGCATAAAAATGAGTAGGTTTTGGAAATACTATTTTCCGTAACGAAATTGTATGAATTGATTAGCAGACGGGAGTGGAAATGTAATATAACGTACGGTATAATTGCAGAACAGGCGTTCACCGTAGAGCGGCGAGCTAGAGGCAACATAGTTTCACAACAAGGTTCGACTTTCAACTTGTTTCAACTTTTCATTGCAGCGCGGGTTGGTTGTTCCGAAAGGCCGACATTTGACAGCTGATTTGGGAACCGAGGGGACCAAAATTATCTGGACAAATGCACTGCCACGAGCACGAACCGAGCGTGTGCTTTAAGCCGCATGAGCCATGTCGGAACTTGGTGCTTGGTGTTACTGTATTTTGACGGCCTGGCCTCAACTAGCCCCACCGCTGTGTCCTGTTGAAACGGTACAAGAAGGAACACTGACAAGTAGCGCGCTGTATAACTATTATTTACACGGCAGGATCCTACTTTAACGATGCGAGTTTTCGCGTGACATATATATCATGCCCGAATCAAGAACAACAATTGCATTAACAAAAAACCACCTTTCTTATAACTTTCATTCTAATTTTCAAGGTCAAAATGTTTATTAATTATTATTATGAAAACAATGAACTCGCAGAAAACAATTGTGTGGCTTCTTTCAATCTTTAATTTGTAACATCAGTAAAAACAGCAAATAACTTTTGAAATATTTGATTAACAATACAAATTAAATGTGAAACTATAATTATTAATTTGTTCAATTGATAAAACAGTTATGAATATCTTTGTAAATACAACATTTTAATCAAAGTAACACATCATGCATAAACATAAATAACATTTTATTTCTATAACAAAATTATGGTGTAACAAAACACATTATACAAATTTACATTAAAATTTTTATGACTAAATGTATCGCTTTTTATGTTATAATTTTGTTAACTAACAGAATAATATACTAAGTGGGGTAGTTGTGAAACCATTTTTTAAACAACGCCTTATTTAAGGAGGTACATCAGCCGAGGAGTGGGGGACTCTCACACAAAAAATATAAACAAAAAATGTATTTGTAATATCCGGATGTTAGTTTGCTTCTTGATTTGGTATGTAGGCATTTTCACAGAACTAGGGAGATGAAGCGCCCCCTACGGGCGCGCCGTCCCGAAGTTTGATATTCAATATGTTTACTGGTTATTTATTTATACGCTTTGCCCCGACCGATTAAAAAATTATATTTTTTGCAATGTTTCTTAGTTTTAAAATTTTCATATAAAATAAATTCATACATTATAAATTAGATAGGCAATGAAGCGCGCCCATCGTTCGCCACCTTCAATTAACTCTGTTTAATTTTTTGTTCTTTGAACAATTTTAATATTTTTGATACTTCCATTAATTGATTCCGAATTACGCATGAACATTTGGCAATGTGACAAAAAAATATTATTTCATGAAAAATTTATCAAAATTAAATGCTGCTGTTGTTTTTGATACAAATATGAAAATTTAAAAATTGTTTTTTATTAAACCTGCATGCGAAAAACGCTTTTGCTCTCTAAAAATCGGATTACGAAGCGTCACTTCGTCATTTTCATCATAATTTATTGCAGTTTAAATTCATGCAATTCAATTATTAATGAAAAGAATCAATTTTCAATTTGAAAATGAGCTTATCGATTTATGTATTCATATATTATCAAATTATATTGAATTATTTTTTTATATTTCATTGTTAAGTAGATTAACATGTTCTAAACATGTTTTAGACAACAATTGTTCTATCGTTAATGATGCATGTAATACTTTATGATTAATTAAGTTTAAATTTGTTTTATGAATTTATTTATAAATAGCAAATTATACATTTACATTTTACTCTTGAATAATTGACATGCATATGCTTATATAAGCCTACTTGTTATATTATGTGCGATGTGTAAACTGCAACTTTATTTATTGCAAATATATCTGCATTTGTTAATAAAAATTTGATGCATTTTATTCATTACCCATTGTTGTTAAAATTCATGCATTACAAACAATTACCTGTCATCATTTGTTAACTACAATATAAGATAATTAAAATATTTTTAACGGCATTTAAAAAATAGTCGTAATTTTTTTGTCCACTTTAAAGGAACAACATCAAATTGTAAATTTCTCAGTGTGGCGGGTAAATCTTGGCACGAAACTGATGGCATCACTCGTTTACTGCTCGGGGTCAACTCGGGGTCGATTTTTCTCCAACAATCCAAACCACGGTCGTCTCACTTCCGGGCATGCCACCGCCGACCCGGTGTTAGCAGGATTCCTACATAAGATGCCCATTTAATTTTTACAATGAAAAGAACTAAACAAAATTTTCGCATTATATACTTTTTAAGATTGCAAAAAATTATTTAAAAAACTGGTATGTTTTCTATTTCAATTATTTTATTGTTGACATTATGACGCTTGTATAAATCGAATTCCATGTTAGTTTGTATTTGTTTTTGTTAATTATTGAAATGGAAAAATAAGGATCCTGACTGTTTAGACAGTTCTTGGTACAATAAACAATTTAAAATAACGAGGAGGGGGCGCGCCTTGTCGAGGGTGGCGCCCTCACACTGAGCCTCGCTTTGGAGAATCAGAAATGATCAGAAACGTACAAAAATTCGATCGAAAGGATTGTTCGAAGTTATTAGTTGCTTAAAAAAGAGGAATGGCTTAGGAAATGTCAACATTGCGCGATCGAGGATGTGATCACGAAAATAAAAGGCTTGATATCAAGACAGAATGTAAGCTGAGAACAAGTGACCTCTTAACCTCCAAGTTGTAGTACATTTGTCACTGATGTTTTTTTTAAGCGCGGGAACAATTGTCAAAATAGATAATCAACATTTTGGATAAATGACATCAATTTTAATTTAGTCGTGAGTTTAAAGTCTAGGTAATATTGCATGAAATTCCTTTAATTTGTTTACGGAATTTTTGTATTGTTACGAAATCATTTCTTGTGGTTTTTGACAAAAATCTAAAATGTATGTAAAACGATTTTTTTGTTTATTTACTTAATTTTGGATTTTAGATTCAAAGTTTTTGACTTTAAATGTTTAATGAAAGATAAGTTAAATTCTAAAATTAAATCAGATTTATTAATAACATATTTTTTAATTTGTAGATATGAAAAAGGTGGCTCGATCATAAAAGAACATTATGAGCAAATCACATTTTGTTTGTATAGCCAAGGTCAATGTCCGCTGGAGTTAATGTTTTGAACTCAAAGTAAAGGTTAGTATTATTGTATCTGAAGAGAAAAGAAATATAACAATGATTCCTCAACCCACAATCGAAACAAGTGTTCATTTCTAAGAAAATGTTATTTTCCATTCAATGTACATAATCCAATTACCCGAAACGTATCCAAAAATATATTTCTTTATCTTTCATATATAAACGAAGCTTTACTAATTAACTTAGTCCTCCTAATTCTACCATGAAACCAAAACCGATTTTGTTTGCCACATCCCTACTCTTTCCAGCCGATGCCTTGCCTGAAGTCCGACCCAAGCCTGTCTTAAAGTCCTCACTCCAGTTCAGTTTTCCAACTCGACCAAGCGTTTTGAATGCGTTCGACCTTAACGACATTGTGACATTGATCACAATTTTATGATGGCAGGTAAAAGGAAAAACATGTCTGGCAAGGGCAAGCAGAACTCGAAGAAGTTCCGGGAGGGTGGTAAGCATAGCAACCAAAATCCCGAAACCAGTCCAGAAGCCGAGGAGACGGCGTCGCTTCCAGTGCTGCGCATAGCAGACAATGCGAAGCACCTTCCTCGGTACACAATGATCCTTCAACGTGGTGCAGAAGAAGCCATTGGGATGGAGGATCTGGACATCTTGCAACTCGAACTCGAGACCCTGTTGTCGTCCGTTGTGGTTCGTAGTCGAATTTTACAAGATGAGGTCGCCAACATGAGTTGCGGCGATGAACGAAGGGACCGTCGTTCCAAGAGCGGAAAAGGAGTTTCTCAGATGGATAAAAGGGTGAAGGAGGAAAAACCAAAATATCGTGAGGTCAAAACTCAGTCGCCACATTCAGCGAAGCTATTAAAACAGAGGACCATCCGAAGTTCAGCGAACCAAGTCGTTCCAAATCCACATGAACCGGTTCGTATTGAGGGTTCCAAGTCCGAAGTTCCTATGCTGAACTTGCCACTGAACGAGAATTTGAACAAGTTTTGGGCCTCGGTGGATCCTTACTGTACAGATATTATGCCGGATGATATCAAATTGTTAGAGGAACTGATTGCGACGCACGGCGATATCAGTGATTTTAAGAAGATACCGTCCTTAGGTAGGCACTACAGCACGATTTGGGCCCAGAATGATCTCATGCAGGAAGAAGAGGCGGCAAATTCAAACAAGGAGAAAAATAAAAGCAGGTCGGATGTTTCCTTACTGCTTGCCAAGGGAGATAAAAAAGCTAATGATATGTCTGGACCGCTCACTCAAAGGCTTGTTTCAGCTTTGCTCGAGGAGAATGTGTACATTGCTAACAATAATTCAGAGAACAAAATGTTCAGGGATGGAGATCCTCCGGTGTTGAGGGATTTGAGCATCCAAAATTCTATGAACCTTGAGATGAGGATGCACAAGGAACTCGTAGAACAGGTAATTTTAAATTGATTTTTTATGATTTCGTGTATTCAACTGTTTTCAATCAACCATTAACTTTGTTAAAAGTTAACTTACTTATAACCGTGCCGTTAAGTTGTCTTTTCATAAGACAACTTTTTTTCTGTCAATTTTATACAAAATAACAAAATTTAGAATTCGGTGTTTGTTGTTACGTTTTGCAATCTAAAGGAAAAATTTGATAATAGATAATAAAAAAGAATTATTTTCTTTCTTTTAAAAATCTATTTAGGATGCGATACAACATTTATGCATCCTAAAAATTTTAGTTAAAAAAACTAAAGTGCTCTTGAGCTCTCATTACACACAGCAGTTAAAGTGAATCGTTGAAGGAAGTTATCTAATTAAAACTTTTTTTGTTTTTACAGGGACTTCTCGATCCAGACACACCGAAGAAAAATGCTGAGGACGACGAGATCCTAGCGGAAATAAAAAGGTGCCAACAGCAATTGCAGGTGTTGTCAAGTCATAATGTTTCGCAGCTTAGGAAGCTGCTTCATTTGGCACAGGAAGAAAGCAAGAGACAAGCACTGAAAAGAAAAATTTCAACGATAGACAAAGAGGTGGTAGAACATTACAATAAGGTCCTGGTCTCAAAACAGGGCAAGGTCCCGCTTTTGCGCAAGGAACAAGAAAAAGCCTGGAGCTGCTTGCGTGAAAGGGAAGCACTACTGGAGCAACTCAATGCGTTGCCTGCAAATTGTATCGGAGAACCCGTACCAACGCTATGACCTGAAAATGTTTACATTTTCTTTAAATAAGATTTGCTACTGTTTAGCTGAGTTTAATACGATTTTCTATTAAGTTATTGAAATGAGACAAATGTAAAACATGAGAACATTCGGTTATAACCTTTTCATACTTAGATAAACTGTAATGAAATGTATAAACTCTACAATCGTTGCTCAGCCGATTTTTGTTTCAAGATAGAATCGTTTTTTTGTCTGATCTAGCTTTTTATGTATTTTTAGTTTTACTTCTATATGTATGCAAAAAGGATGAATAAAAAAAGAAAATATTTTATAATTGTTTAAAGTTTATCATTTGTTTTCCATTATTATTATTATTATTATTATTATTATTATTATTATTATTATTATTATTATTATTATTATTATTATTATTATTATTATTATTATTATTATTATTATTATTATTATTATTATTATTACTACATACAAACATATGAATAAAGGAAAATATCATGTGAGACTATTTCAGTTTTTTATTGTTGTTATGATAAAATCAATATTCAATTCGATACCTTATCAATTTTGAGAATCATACTATATAAAACGATTTATTCTCGAACTAATTCGCCATCTCGTTTTATTGCATTTTGAAGACAAGGACATAATGTTTCTTGATTTTCACTTGTCTTCAAAACATAACCTGAAAAGGCGTAGTTCTGTGATTCTGCGGGTTCTGTGTTTTATGGTGAAGTCATTTGACATATGAGAGTGATTTTGGAATAAAATTGTTTTTCTCATAAAAAACAGGTAACATGACAATCAATCTCTAGATAAATAAATTCAGAATTCAAATGTCTCGGTGATAAATGTTCTGGAATTTTTATCGATTGTTGTTTTCCTTGGCAAAATATACTTTTAGAGATGACTCATTGTCATTTAGATAATTTACCAATTATTATTTTTCATTTCAATCACGTAGACAATTGTTGATTCTAGTGTAATGAAAGAAGGCATATTGTTTTAGAGGTTAGGTTTTGTTTATATTTATTCTTAGAAGCTATAAGTTTGGAAAAAATTGCAAAGTAAAATAAAATTAAGGAAATGGGATAAAAAATAATATCTTATTGTGCGTTATGATTTGTAACAATTTATTTGCATATCTAGGAATAATATATTTGTCTTAAAAGAAAAGTACACCAATAGATGGGTTTATTTTGCATATTTTTTTGTAAATTTTAATTTAATAATTTAATATAATATTTGATTTAATTTAAGATATGAACAAGAAAAATACATCATAAATCATGAGGTCTAGAAGAATCCTGGTCAAAGTTATACATTCATTTTTGATATATTATGTATTTAAGAAGACAATTTTTTCAGAGATGGAGTGGTTATTTGGAAAGAAAGTAACTCCTGAGGAGATGCTCAGGAAAAATCAAAGAGCATTGAACAAGGCGATGCGGGATTTGGATAGAGAGAGAATGCGAATGGAACAACAAGAGAAAAAAATTATAGCAGACATAAAGAAACTTGCTAAGGATAACCAAATGGTAATTGTTTTCAACATTATAATCATTAATTTGTTACTCATTCAACCTGTTTTTAATTTGGAAAAATTTTTGATATCGCTCGTAAATGCATAATTGTATTTATTTCAGGATGCTGTGAAAATCATGGCCAAAGATTTAGTGAGAACACGCCGTTACACTAAAAAGTTTATGCTCATGAAAGCAAACATCCAGGCTGTGTCTCTTAAAATTCAAACACTCAGATCTCAAAATACTATGGCTCAGGCTATGAAAGGCGTCACCAGAGCTATGCAGAGCATGAACAAGTGAGTTTCACCTCATACAGAATAAAAAACTGATTATTCGACTTGACTAAATTTTCAATTTTTTCAGACAACTGAATCTTCCTCAGATCCAAAAAATTTTGCAAGATTTCGAAAAGCAGTCGGAAATTATGGATATGAAGGAAGAAATCATGAACGATGCAATCGATGATGCAATGGAAGATGAGGGAGATGAAGAAGAAAGGTAATTTTTAGTTCTGTTACTTTTTTCACTATTTTATGAAAAAAAAAAAAAAACAAACAAACAAAAACAAATAAATCTCATGTTTCATTTACATTTGCATTTATTTTCAGTGATGCTGTTGTCGCGCAAGTTTTGGACGAATTGGGATTGCAATTAACAGATCAACTGTCTGGCCTGCCTCAAGCCTCTGGTTCCCTCAGTGTAGCTGGTTCGAAACAACCAGTTGCAGCAGCGGCAGGAGCTGCCGATGATGTGAATCTTGCTGACGCAGATGCAGATCTGCAAGCTCGATTGGAAAACTTGCGCCGAGAATAAAAACAACAACCAAGTACACCTGTTCAGCTTATTCAAATTTATAATATTTTTAGTTAGCAATAGAGATGTTAGATTGAAATAGTTTTTTAGCAAACGTGAAAAAAGGTTTGCACAAAGTAATGTACTTGAAAAAAAAAGAACAACAACGGTCCTCGTCATTGAAGCTTTTTTATAAACGTTTCTAAAACAAGAAACGTTCAGCGATAAAACAAATAAAGTATTTTTATATTTGATAACAAATAAATTAAGCTTTGATTTAACTTGGAAACATTTTTGATATTTATTCGCAAGTTTTACAAATAAGCCAAGCTAAGAAATAAATTATACTATGTTTTAGATTTAGGTTTGAATTTATGTAAATATGTTGCGTTCACACAGTGAATAAAAAATTAAGAGATGTATTATTTTGTTCTTCGCTCAAATTTCCAGCAGGGAGGATGAATAAAAACAATGTATTATTATGTTCATTCATTTTTTTAATCGTACATAATTTTGTCGATAAGATAAAAAAGTTTAAACAGTCACTAAACTATCGAACCAATCGATACCGGAAACCATGCGTAACTTTTCTACAAATAAGTCACAAATAGTTTGTGGGTACTACTTGGTTTTCTATGTTTTTGAGATTTTACTAGTTTCTAAAAACACATTTGTGTTTTATGACACTTTCTGCCGATAGCTTTATTTGTTTAGTTTATCTGAAACGTTTTTTGAAACTCAATAATAGAATTCAAACAAAGTTAAAAAATATTTAAAATGAAAAATCAAGTGATATAGCATTAAAGAATCATTTTAATAGTGCTGAGGTAAGAAACACGTTATAATTTTTTTCTGTCATAGCACCGCAATCATTTCATAGACTTTTTTTAATAATAAGCTATATTTTTTAATATTTCCGTGTTATTGTTTATCTGTTGTCGAATAATTTGTTTGTAGTTATTTGGAAATTGATTTAGTAGTATCATTTTTTCAGGAGTACTTCAGAATCTTCAGCTTTGTCAAACACTGTACAAGATTCTATTTTACATGTCGGTTTTACTGGCCAATTTCCCAAAGTCGTGGAATCGCTCGCTTAGCATTAAATAGTGAATATACTTCTGTGTGTACCCTGATTCACTTATTCTTATATAGTGAAAAAACTAAACTCTCCGATTTTGTTCCCTTCATTCTTTCTTTCACGCTCACTTTCTTTTGTCAATTAACAGTAGATGATCAAATCTTTACTTTTTTTGCCAAATAATTTTTTTTCTTTAACAGTGTAAAATTGAATTGGAAATCAGTATAAGTTCGCTAGAAAGATAAAAATTGAATCATCTACTGTAAATTATTGTTTAATCTTCACAGTTTTACATTGTAATGATATGATGAGAAGTTCAGGTGAATTATTTTTTAAGAATATTTTTTCTTTTTCGATTTACAAATTGGTGCCTAACAACGAGTCGATGACAAAATCATTTTATCAAATTGAATCAATGCACTCATGAAGTCAATTACCAACTTGAAATTTTCAATGCTTTTTATTTAAAAAATACAAAATAGCAAATTAAAAAAGTTATTGTTGCAAAATAATAAATCGAGCAACAATTAAATATTTATTTTTTGTATGAGAGTATGAAAAATCTCAAATTTTTCATGACTCGTTACAAGAAAGATATTTTTTAAGCAACAAGATTAGCTTTAAATACTTTACAAATTTGTTGTATATAATATATTAGGACGTCTTTTTTGTTCGTTAACGCTACATAGAACGAAGTATTGGTGTTCAACGAAATCTCCTTGTTACATTCATGTATCTCTGATTAAACGAAAAAATTGTACTACCATATTTGAACTGGAAAAAGTCCTTTGCAAATATGGCTGTCAGTAAAGACTGTTTAATTAGAGCATATGATCCAGCATATGAATTTTTACAATTAATGTTTTTGAATGCAAAGAATCCAAGAGATTGTCTTATTTCAAATGTTAAACAAAGTAACAAAAATCTTTTGATTTTTGTTCAGGCGAAAAATGCACTCTTTCAGCCAAAATGTATCAAACTTAGTTTTTGAAATCGAACCATTTTTTTGTTGTTTCCTTTTTAGTCGACCACATATTTTTCTGTGAAATTCGTGTAATATCGTTATTCATCTTTTAAATTCTGAAAAGTTTTAATTATGCTAAGTCTAACATTAGATTTAGAGTCTAAGGTCGTATTATTGTCAGCATTATATTTTTTTTTAAAGAAAAAACATCCGAATCAGATCGAAATCAAGGAACAAGTTTTTTGCTCGTGACGCTTGTGTTCTCGATCTAATTATTTCGCAGACATTTTTCCCTCGGACCAATCTAAAGGAAATAAGTGACTTACAAATTATCTAGCGACAGATTTATGGAAAGTTATCCTATTTCTGTTTGACTCGTTATAAAACGTACGTTTTAATTTATAAATGCAATAGGAAATAACTTTAGGGAACAAATAATCCGATATTACATGAATTCAAACAATTTGTAACAAACACAAAACTGTTCCAGCCGTTGTTTCAATTTCAAAAAGTTTGAACAAATGATCATCAACAATGAACAATTATTTATGGTTGTAATACTGATGGATCACGCAAAATGTCGCCGTATAGTGTAACATTATTTGCAGTAGAGAAACATCCACGCTGCGACTATGGTTATAAGCTGTTCAACATTGATCTGTTCATAATTATCACCAGATTCTATAGATTAGACCAGCGAAACACGTATACAGCTGCTTTGGTTTTTTTATATTTTGTAACATATCAACATTCGATCCAAAAGCATTTATGTTTCTTATTGCTACCAAACGGAAATATCATATTCACGGTTGATATGACGTACATATCTATTATAATAATCGCCTACTAATTTTATTTCTTCTTTTGTCGTGCAGATATCGCTTGGATGACGTGTTGTAAATCGCTTTCTGATTTGTTCAAGTATCAAAAACTTTGTCCTCGAATAAGTTTCAACGTTGAATCTTTTGATACTTTTGTTTCCGAGGACCCTAAAATTTCAAACACATTTTTAATTATTAACTCTTAAAGTACATTGCGTTTTTGTTATTTTCTCGATCTTAATTAAAGCGGTTAAAATTAATCGCCTCTTAGTACAAGATTTGTATTTGATGTGAAATGAAAAAGCAAAAAATGTTAAAAAAGAACATATTTTTTGAAACATATTTTTTTTATTTTTTTTTGTTATTTTAACAGTTTTCTTTTCATTATTTACATAATCTTTATATTCCAATGAATTCTATGGATTTCTGAATGTCTAATCAAATGCAAATGGGTGGGGGCGGGGGAGGAATGACTGTATGATGGCAAGATTTACTTTTGACTTCTGAGAATAGATATGTCCAAGACAAACTTTTCAGTCATACTGTCACCCTCCTCCCACACTCATTGGCATAACATTATCTCCTCAGAATCAAAAAAATTGTCTCCCACTTTACAAATCACTATGAATTCTTTTTCTGCTAAATATTAATTAAAATTTGTTGCACCGGGGTCCAATTGTACTGCACAATACACTTTTATAGAGTTTAAACTTTGAAAGTATCTTTGCAGATACAATACAGTAGGATAAAAAAGTTGACTTTATCACAGTCGGTCATTTTGTATATGATCTCACCTGAAACTCAAGTCAGAAAACTTGTACCAATGTCGGATGAACTAATAGCCGAAGGTTGGAGAGAAAAGATGCGTGTCTATAAAGCGCCTAACCGCTATCTTTATATTTCGGTGAGCTCAGGTTGACGAGAATATACGATAACGTTCCGAGTAGTCATATAGTCCAGACCTGCACCTTCTCAGCGACTATGCACCAGCTGGCGTGGTCGTAGTAGGATGAGATGATGTGAAGGTTCTCCACGTACTTGTTGATCAGTTGATCAAGCTCTCCCTCGCGAAACACGTGGTAGTATTGGTGATAAGTGATGGCTCCCTCCTGGTCAGACGATAACGACTCCTGCGAAGAGGAGTTGCTTAAGGTCGCACTGCTACCACCCGACAGCGACCGCTCCAAGTTCTTCAGCTCAGTAATCCGTGATGGAATTCGTTCCAGGTGACGTTGGTGCCTATTTTCGTTACTGCTCCTGCTGCTACTGCTAAAATCGATGCTGCTGGAGGCGAGGGAGGCGGTGCTCGCATTTCCCGTCCTTCCGGTCATGTTCGTCGAGGAATCCCCCTCACTAATGGTGTTTTCGATTGAGTCCCCGATGTCACTTGACTCTACCGAATTTCTGTACCTAAGATAGTGCTTGTCCTCATCGAGGCTCTTGCCTTTCTTTAAATCCTGGTGGTAGAGATTATCGTCGAAGGTGCTCCTACGTTCTAAATCTTTTTTGTTTCGCAAACTGTGACTTCGTGGTTTGATATCCTCGCTTCGACCCGTATCGCTTTTAAACGAGTCAGACGCACTGTATTTACATGACTTGACAGAGTCTAGTGACGAGATCTCCTCTAGTTCGGACGAACCCACGTTATCGAGTTGTCTTGTCTTGTCGCTGAAACTCTCCTCCAACGACGAATATTCGAGTTGGCTCTTCTGACAGTACTGGTTGATGTCGTAGATCAAATTCTCGCCCAGCTTCTCGGTAACGTCAATCAGGTGTTTTCGACACTCATCGTTCCAGGTTGACTCTTCTGATAAAATTTTGCCGGTCTTTTTTGATTCTGTGACTGGCGACTCCACTTTTGGTATCAACTTTGGGCCACATTTGTTGTCCGATTTTGTAGCTGCTTCTTCTTTCTTATTATTTTCTAAAACAAACAAAATTTCGAAAAGTTATAAGTTTACAAGTCAATTGTACAGTTATTTCAAGTTACGAAATAGAGAATAAAGCGAACCTACCTTTTTTATAAAGGTACCGTTCATCAGATATCACACTTATGACAGACCCTGCAGATTCTGGAGACGAGACACCGCTAGAGTCGCTGTCCAAGTCGTCTGTCTCCGGGTTGAACAACTCCAGAGAGAGCAAACGTGGCAACACTTTTGTGACGGTCTCCAATCTGCCTGGCAAAGCCGAAGAAGCTCTTCGAACCAAAGGAAACGAGAGTTTGTGGGTTCGCGTAGCAAACTCTGGCTTTTGTTTCAGCAACTCTTTAATCTGGTTCAGTCTAGTTTTTCGAATCTCCCTTTCGTTTATCGACTCAGCACTCAATGTGTTTTTGACAACCGCTTCAACAAGGGGCTTCTCCACCTCGCTCGGTGTCTCTTTTTCAACCTCAGGAACTTTCTCCGGCTGAGGAACCTGCTCCTCGTTTTCCAATTTGGTATCTAAACTCAAGCTCTGGTGTGTTAAAAAATTCTTCGTCGGTCTGATGCTCTGATCAGAGTTCCACGCTTCTTTCGCGGTGTTGTAATTGAAGAAAGGTCGCAAAGGTGCGGAACTAATAGTGTGAGGCGATAGCCCAGGTGGGCTAGACGGAGGCAGAGACTTGCTGGTCGCCGGGAACTGTTTGAGCAGAGGCGAGACACCTACGAATTTGGTCTTGGAACCGGCGAGTTCCGGAGGATACTTGATTCTGGGCGAGGGTGGTGCTGAAGCTGTGCTGAGCAATTGGAACGCTGGGTGGGCGCTCGAGTCAATCAAAAGGGTGCTCGTTGTTATGCTTGGACTCTGCGTGCTTTGTGGCTTTGGCACGAATATCACTGAGGCGAAGCTGTCTTCCGAGTCCACACTTGTATCGCTCTGCAGACTGCTGTCTTTTGAAGAGTCCGAACCTTCTTCTCGGGACAGGCGACGTTCCAAGTTTTCCTCGTCTCGTTTAGGCATCAGTTTTGACTCTTCTTGCTTTTCTGGTTGTGTTTCTGTTGATTTCCAGCTCTGAAAAGAATTAAATTAAAATTTGACAATATTTTTTGCAAAATTGTGTATAAGACAAAAGTACTAATCAATACTGCAGAGGTTTCAGGACTCAGAAATTAGTTAATTGAAATCTAAAGATGAAACGTAAAGTAGTTAAGTATAACTTTTGTTATACTTAACTATTGTTAACTGACTATTGTTAAAATAAAAAATCATCATTGAATGTTGAGAACTACAGTTGATATTAAATATATATTCTAATATGTTTGTACGTTTAGAAAAAAGGTATACCTGAAATATTTTAACGAAACCATTCTTGATGGAAATGCCAGAAACTTTTTCGATGCTAGTAGTCGATTGTTTGATTTTATTAGTAAGACCACTTGTAAGAAGCTGAAACCGCTTGGTTGCGTTGGCGTAATAAAACGAGTCTTTGAACTTATCGAATGTTCTCTCGCGCATGATCTCTTCGTTGAGCGATGTTTGTTTCATGATATTCAGCTTGACGCGTTCCTTCTCCTTCAGTCTTCCAATAAACATGAGTTCCTCGTTCATCGAATTTTGCTTATGTACGTTACCACGTTTCGCAAATCCCTCGGACAAATCCTACAAATTGACACATTTATTCAAGTTTTGTTCATTTTTCGATAAAAATTTCAAAAATATTTAAATCTTTTTTATTCAATTTACTTGGCAGCCTGGAAGATCTGATAATACATTTTGTATGGCAGTGTTTTGTGTGATTTCCAGACAGTCGTCGTTAAGGTGCGATTTTTGTTTGATTAGCTTCGGTTTGGAGCTTGACGAGAAAGACTCGGTCGATTGGGAGTGTAAGTAAAGGTCGGATGTGAGGGTGGAACAGAGCCCGGGGATGCTAGACCTCGAGCGCACTAATTCTAATCGTTGTATCTCAAGAATATCGCCCAAACTTTTCGACTTGATGCTCAAGTTATCGTTTTGCTTATCAATCAACACGCTCGAGTTGTCCAGTCTTCGCAATTCAATTGGGATATTCTCGATATCCGCATCCTCGCATTCGAAATGCTTGTGACCTTTGCTGTTCTGCCAGTTTTCGAGAAACCAAGCACGACTGCCTCGCCTTCCTCCTGCCAGTTTCTGTAAATTCAATTTCAATCTGTATTTCAATTTTCAACTCTTTTTGTTTACTTTTTAAATTGGTTTCAGGTCGTGCTTTCCATTTCATTTAACAAAGAACGCAAAAAGTGCAAATACCTGCAAAGCTCGACGGAAGAAACTGTAACACGTTTCGTTCGGACTAGAGAGACTACTCGTTGAAGGAGATGGACTATAAATGGGATCAACCCAATAACTTTTTTTTCTATACTTTTGTTGATTGCGTCTGAAATTGGAGAAATCAGCATTTAAACTAGTTCCAGTTTCGCTTTAAAAATAAAGAGGGAAAATAGCCTGAACGAGTTACCTTTGGGATGACATTACATGCCCGTGAGTTTGTGAAGAACAACTATTATACTTGTCTGGGAATCTGTTTGGGTTGGATGTAGAATCGAAACAATAGGCTTTGGGCCAGGGTATTAGAACATCTTGAGATTCGAACTGAAACATTCCAACAGATCAATTAATCAATGTTAATGCGTTGATAACATGTTGACAGTTTTTTTAGTTATTGTTTTATTTTACCTTGCGATGTTTCTGTTCCATAGCCCAGACGGAAATTATCAGGCGTCCGCCGATTCTGAGAACCCGTGCAAGCTCTTTTAACGCCCGCACTCGTCGTTCTGTTGTTGAGAAATGATGAACAACGGCAATCGATAACACTGCGTCGAAACTCTCATCCCGAAAGGGTAGAGATAAATTATCACAAACTAGGACCTAAATGAATGTTAAAATTATAAATAATCAACAGAATTTAGAATAAAATTGTTGAAACAGTTTCAATTAGAGTTATTTAGTACAATTACTTATTTAAAGGGCTATGCTCCAAAACGGCTTCAATTTTTGAGTAAATCACGAAATTGTAAAATACTTGCAATTCTCACATTTTATATACTCTTTTGAAAAAATTACTTGTAGACAACATGAATTGAGATACTGATTTAAGCTAAAAGACTTATTTTCCAGAAACATAATGTATATTATCGTCAATGCAGACTTATAATAAACATAAATTATCATAATAAACATAAATTATCATTGTTGTGCAAAAGGCCCTTAAATACAGTTAAGTTAACTTGCAAGTTAAACTTGCTGTTGAGGTAAAAGTTAGAAACAAGTTTCATATGAAAATTGGACTTAGCAGGTTTTAAATATAAGATAGTCGAGAAAATAATGGACGCAGCTCCTATTGATTATCATCATCTTTTTAATACAGGTTTTACTTGTTTATATTTATTTTTTGAGTTTATATTTAGCTATAATCATAATAGCTCACAATTTATAAAAAAAAACGTATTTAACATTATTAACAAAAAATGTTCACGTAAGTCAAAAAATTGTTCAAATACTTTTTTTTGTCTTACTTCGTTATCTTTTTCCCGAGCTATGTCTGTCAGCTTTTTACACCGGTCCACTCCGACACTGAAGACACTGTGCTTGACATTGAGATATTTGCCATTGCCGCATCCTAAGAATAAATAGAATTAGTGAATATGAGAGATCAAACAAAAGGTATGCGTATAAGGGAAACGCTTAAAAATATATTGCAGACGACCTTGCGAGCGAACACTAACTGCGTTGATTGTGAATATGTGGATTAAGAGAAAAGTGAAACTCACCAACGTCACAAACGAGAGCTCCCGGTTCTAAGTCCTCAAGGAACTGGTAAATTCGCGGCCAATGCCTGCTTTGAACCGTACTCGCGGCGCACTGCTCGTAAACTTCATGGACATACGCTTGCTCCAAGGCCAAAGACCGAGCTGCATGTTCGCCGTCGCTTTCAGACATCCCTCTCGTTGTGGCGGTTGCTCCACATCTGAACGTGTCGTCGTGCTACTACAATTTCAAACAAATTGCATATTTTTATTTTTCAACCAGTACAAAATAAAAATTAGGTTTTTGGATTCAAAAGATTAGGGAACAAGCGAAAAGTGGTTGTGCTTAAATAACAACACCAGGTTTATGAAAACTGTATATCTTCATTAAGAAATTAAGATTACACTCAATCACATCACAAATTAAATTGCAATCTTACATTATAATCGCTTGTCGATACCTATTAGTGCAACAAGTGACCTATTTATCTTCAATGAAACTCATGACAATGTTTTTTGAGCTTGATAAACGTCGAGATGCACGTCACGTTCGACGTTGAAAATTGGATCCTCATTCTGGTCAATTTGATACATTTAGAAACACTATGTTTTACATCCGTATAATAATTACAAGTTTCAAAAAATCAAATCAGTGATAAATTGCACATTGCGAGGCAAGTTGTGTGTTATCGCAGACTTTTTTTTTGGATGGGAAGGTCGTAGTTATACTTACAACACATACAAGTAACAGTCATGTTATTGATTATATTATTATCAAAAATAGTAGAAAGAGAGAGAATTGACAATTAACAATGACAATTAACAGTTTCCAGCTGGGTTTCAGTGCGATGTTCGTGATACGTTGGTACATTGGATCAGAGCCACTTTGGGGTTGACTCAACAGGTGGATTCACTCCAACTTGTAGAAGCGCACTTCTAATGCGTTCAATCGGGGCTGAGAGAACTGTTAATGCCTTGAGGAATAGCGTGGCACCTAAAATAACAACATTTGGACTATAAACCAAAGGGCGGGCTGTTATTGTAAAATGTTATTGGATATTGGAAAAGGTGTTGAAATTGTTGCAACGACCTTGAGTAAAAAAGTAGAGATGAGTTGAGTTGAAGTGGCACAAAATTGATTGGGTTTAAAAATCGAGATGTCCTGAGGGCAGGCAACTGCAGTAGAAGATATCCTGAAGGATCTTGACGAGCTTCCTTTCAAAGCCGCGAAATTTATCTTTGGGCGAAGTAGATGAGGTTTTGTCGTGGTACCTGAGGTGAGGGATGGTGTAGCTTTGACACCATCTGAGGAAGGCCTCAGAGGAGTCCTCGGTTCGGATGAACGTGAGGACAGCCCAGAGGGTGCAGGGCCCGCGGTTTTTTTTCCGCGACTGCAGGTACAGCTGACAGATGTCGAGGAACATAATCAAGTCGATCACGTCCCTCTCCATTGAGAGGATAGCATTCCCGAAAGTGTTCCGACTGTGGCTGGCCTCGCACGCGCCGACACTTCAATTGCAGGCATAACACACGCGCCCCGAGCCAACCGTAAATATAGAATGGCTCGTGAGCAAGCGAGAAGACACCCCAAGAGCGGATGCGACATTGTGAGCCGCCGCCAACGTGCTGGAACCAGCGGCTGCGCGATGCCTGCATTCAATATCCATTTTGCATAACTGGGTTACTTTCAATCTATCATACTACTCATTTGCCCATGTCAACCTTCGGATGGACCACCCGATCAACAACTCTCAAGGTCGTCCAGCCTTTATAATCCCATCAACTGTTATGTTTCCTTTATCGCTTCCTTCGGAGGGCATTCAAAGGATCCCATAAATATATCAACAAATCCAAAATTAACATCTACTTAGTCGCCATGGTGTTCAGTGTACTTGAAAACAAACGAGTCCTGCAACCGTACTGCGATTTTTCATTGTACTTGAATATGCTTAAATACACTGGGATTTTTTACTGTACCTTAACTTTTAGTAAAAAAGTAATAATTTCACTGATTTTGTAACAAACATGAGTTTTATTAAATTATCCGCTAATAAATTATCCCCGAAATTTATTAAAAACTTTTTAGAAAATTCTGAAATTTTTAATTTTTAGACATTAGCAGTAATACCGGCACTAGCTTAATATAATAGCGATTTGAAAAACATAACAACATATAAACTTGGGACAATGATTTTTTGATTCATTCGCCTCGAAAATAGTAGACAAAATATTGGCGACAGATCACAACAATTGAATTTCTATGCAAAAGGGTAAAAATTGGTATTTGATTGGCAATTTTAATCAAAGAAATCAAATTTGTTGCTATTTTTTCTCCAAATGTATGCCGTTTATCTCTTTTGACTAGAAAAAACACTTTTTTTGAACTGCTTAAAATATAAAAAATGACTATTTTTATGCTTTCATTTTTTCTTTGCCTATTACAATAATTTTTTTTGTATTTGTCAAGTTTTGTATTTTTGCGTAGGAACGTCAAATGAGATCAAAAGAAATTATTTAATGGATACAAGGAAAACAAAATAAAAATAAAACAATCAGGGTATTGGTAAAAAATAATTATTTAAAAACATTTTTTAACGGTTCGATGCTTCTGGTACAAACAGTAAAACTGAATTGGTTTGCTGAATGCTGTTTTTTATGGTAATTTGATTTTTTCTGTCTTTAAAAACAAAGTAAAATGTGAAATAATAACATTACAATAGCCTAGATTCTAAAGGTAGATTTTAATTTTTTTCTTCCAATAAAAGCCTGTAATTGTTTTCAATGGACGTTACAAAAGGTATGTAGGATGTGATGCAAAAAAGCTTTCTTTGTTATTTTTTTTTGCAAAGGAACACATTTTTCTGTCCCAAATGTCGTTGCTTTTGAACTTTTTGAACATAGATTTCAATACTTGGTTCAAAACAATATCGCAGTTATGAAAACACACCTACGAACCGAAATAATGTTCAACAAGTGGGCAAAACTTCGCAATATTAATTTTCAAACGCAAATTTCACCGACATTCAAACTTGTTTTGTAAAACTTTTGGATTAATTAAAACTTATAGTGCGTGTAGTTTCGTGCTGTAAAAACGCAGTTTGTTCTAATATTGCCTGCAACGTTTCTTTTAGAAAATTCAATGATCTTATTATTTGAACAGAAATACTTAGTTCATCGATATCAATTTATCGGCATTATAAAAAAAGGTAAACAAAAAAGAAATTTTCGACAAGTAAAAAGTGTACAAATTGTACTTCTTGAACTGATATTGTTATCTGTGAAGCGAGTTGATTGCTTTTTTCTCAGAATTGAGGTAAAAAACGAAATGAATCTCTGATTTTTGTGTAACTTCAAACTTATAAAAGTTTTATTTTTTGTCGTTAATTGGCGTAAAGTGAACACTGAAACCAAAGTTGAACTCGTTACTGATTACAAAAATCGAACCTTTTTTCAATTACACTTAGAAATTTACTACTTTAGATTGATTGCTTTTCAATGCTGATAAGTTATTAAGAAACAGTAGCCGGCTACTTGATCTATATAGTTAAATTCAAATGATAACCCAATTAGTGTTTCAGCGCTCTTATTACAACTAGGAAATTAAATTGCGTTACGATTTGAATTATGTATCACAGGTTAATGGATAGAAAGCATACTAATTTCAAAGATCGTGGAAAACAATGTGTTTTTGTAAACAAAACTGAAAAATCATTTCCTGCAATTTTTTTGCACACAAAAAAAGGCTCGAACCATTTTTCTACTTTTTTTCAATTTTTTCCAATTTGAAAACAAATTTTTTAATTGAAAAATGTATTTGCATTGTAAATGTTCAATTTTATTTCAGGAAATGAAAATAAAATTGTTATAGTAGGAAAAAAATACGGAGAAAAAAGATCTTGAGGGTAATTAATTACGGGTACAAGCAGCTGTGACTTTGTCTCTCGCTCAGAAAAATAATGTTGCTCCACTTTGTGAGACTAGAGCCGCGCAATACATTATACATTTTTCTCAGGATTAATTATTAAATAGTAACAGTGTGATAACCAATGACGAAACATTTCAAAAGAGCTGCATCATGCATGTGAAATCATCTCACCTTTTCACAGTGCCTTTCTTCACTATGAATTTCGACTTATTTATTGTTATTATTTTTTTCGCCATTAGGAACCAGCTTATTTTTCTTGGTACAATAGTTTTACATGAATTGTTTTTTTTTTTAAATTTATCTCATGATCAACCTCTTTCGAAATGCGTTTTATAATCGGCTCCCTTTGTTATTTTTGTTGACAATATTGTGTATCTTGTTTTTTCATCTTATTTTGAATTCAATTTCTTTGGAATTTTTTCAAATTTCAATTCTCTTTGTTGTTTCTATCGGGATGATTTTCAATTATGTAAGTAACAGAGGAATAATAATGAAAAAACACGTTGGCAAGACGTTTCAAAATTAGATGCTTCATTAAAGATCAATCAATATGAATTTATGTAAGATGAACGTGACGTATGACAAAGACGATTGATCACTAATTTGCTATCGATTCTGAAAGGCAGGAATAACATTTTCACTATGGACGTCGTGTGAGAAAAGTCAAAGACACAAAGCAACAAAAAATGAACTACAATACAATCGCTTTGGTCGTTAATATATTGGCAACCAACTTTTTCTCTCGAAAATTTTACTCTCGCGATTCGTATCAAACGTCGTTACGTGCATCCTGCGATCTCATCGGGTACAAAGCAGAAAAAAATTATAATAGTAGACGCCATTGGAAGTATTTGAAAAACTCGCTCAAAAAATAAAAAATAGAAATAAAGTTTTTTCTGAAGATCGATTATGAATTATGATTTCAATCAAACAAGTCTAGCCTTGATTGCAGATTGCAGGAAGAAACATTGTTCTTTCATTGCAAATACTTAAAGTTGTTTTAATGCATCAGCAGTAAAACTTGCCATCCAATTAAGCTGACTTTGACGCTCTAGTGCTCATCTAAAAAAAAGGTTACACTTGTAACTTTGCATTTTTGTTAAAATTCACTGAAAATGTTCAAAAAAAACTTTGGAGTCTATGAAAGACCGAAAAAATGTAAAAAAATTGAAATCATGCAAATATAATTGTTAGTGATATTCGAATTTCAAATTTTAGATTCGGTTACAATTATTAATCTATAACAAAAGTGGGAAATTGTTGTTTAACATTGAGTTGAAAGGAATACAAAATTCTGAATTTTTGGTAGAATAAAGCAAGAAAATGAAATTGCAATAAAAATTGATTTGGTTTTTGAAAACCAATGTTAATTGAACTGATACTTCAGAAGATCGATATTGTAAACAGATATACATAGTCTTGAAACGAGCAATGACAGCAGAGATGGAGTATTGCTCTAGCGAGTACAGTAGTGGTGGATACAGCAGTGGCAATGTGCTAAAGCGAGGGAGGCAACAGCGATGAATGAAAGCAACGCGTATCGATTTATCCGCACCGCCCTAGTTATAAGATACGCTAAATAGTAGAATCAAAATGTCACGTTTGGACTAGGATCTTTTTTACAAAACCCATCCAACCTGAATCCTAGCATTCATTCCAACTACCAGTTCTTCCTCCAATCGATTGCAGTGCAGATAAATTTCCGCAACTCTGTATCCCAGAGATGAACAAACTATGCAAAACAGGTCGCACTTCCTGGGTCACAGTCACTACAACCTCTACTTCCCTATTTCACCAGATAATAATGAACTATCGACTAAAACCTAATTCCTAAAACCAATCTAAGATGTTTTGGACTATTTTTCTTATCTTTTTTGGGGGGGGTCCAAAATTGAATTGCAATTCAAAATTAATTTGCTCTTAATTCAAAATGTATTTTAGTCAATATTTAAAAACTTTCCTTTCAGAAATGAAATGGAAACACAAATAATAACACAAAATCATATTTGCAATATTTTCTAGACCTCCTCTCGAGGTGAGAGGATTTTTGTCCATTGATTAAAAAAGGTATGAATAATTGTGATGATCTTCTAGTTTGCTTTTTTAGAGATTCATAAGACTTGAGAGATGACTGGTCGAAAAAAAAGTGACGAAAAAAGGTAGAAATCAACGTACCTCCGTCATGACAACATCGTTCTCATTTTACGTTAGTGTTGAGGCTGGTAAGTTAGTTGGTAGCTGCAACCAAGTTGGAGGTTTGGCTTGGGTGTCAGTGATCGCCATAGCAGTAGGTTCAAACCGAGGCAGATCGTTTTTTACATGACCGGGGCGCGACGACTTGACTCACTTAGGCGGAAGTAACTATGAGTTGGAGGGTGCGAGCCATCGACGAGGATCACGTTGGTTGGAACAGCAGGCTACACGCAAACACTCAATAGTTGGCCAAGCCGACGCCACACGGTGCTGCTGTTCTCGCGCAAACGCCCCACAGTTTGTTTTATCATCCCTCTTGTTGAAACAATTGTTATCCTCTTACGTCTAACTCTCTTTTTTATCAAAATTACACTAAACAAATTTTAAAAAATAGACGATTTAAAAAAACATGTCTTCAAAAATTCAAAATATTCGAACTTCAATTTAATTCTCCAATAAAAGAAATAATCAGAAGGGAGAGGGGCCTTGAATAATAAAAAATTCTTTGGTCTTCCAAGACAAGATCGATCACCGGAAAATTTGCATTTTATCTGGCTGTAAATATTTTAGACCACGAATATATATATTGGAGTTCTTTACACAGCTCGTGACGCGAATCCTGACGTCATCAGTCAAAATGATTCAGGTGGAAATGATTTTTCTAAAAATATCTCTGCTATCAAAAACCGCGCCGTCCAAAAATTATACAAAGAAATGTACGACAGTTAGATATTAAACTTTGCAAGAGCGATTTTTGAACACTTGTGCGATTTTTTTTTTTCGTTTTATTCTTCAACGGGTTGTAAATTATTGGCTTCACGGTTAAATTATTAACGTGTATTAATAAGCACTTTCGCTAGTTTATGGTAGCCTATTCACTGGGCATGAAGAAATCTCACTGGGTCTCAATGTCAATGCCACGCAAGAAACGTTTCATTTTCTTTAACAAAGAAGATTTTTTTTGAATCGTAGTATTTTTTCATTTTGTTTTCTAATGTAAACTAACTGGGAGATGACTTTTTTGAACGAGCTATTATTATTGGTAAATTCTATGATTTATTTAGGACGAAATTGTGGCGCTGGGATTAATGAACTTTACGGTGGCAATGAACTGATAGCTATATACAGTTGGAATCTTACGTACATAATAAAAAACGGCCAAGGAGAATGTTGTTAGATTGTTTGCCGTTTTATCTTGCATCGACTGAGAGTTTTTTTTCATAAACGAAAAAATGTAACGTCTGTGGTGACGTTAAAATTTTTATCATTAATCTAACTGCAAACGTGATTGTTATTTATCTCAAAATCATTTTTTAAGAAAGATTTTTGGAGCATTTTTGAGTTTTTTCGATTTTAGTTCATTTTAATGGGACGAAAATCATTGGATGCATTTTTGAGGCTGAAAGTCAAGGGCTTATTCAAGTTCGCTTTCTGTTTTTGCAAGATATGAACTCCATCTTCTTTTCTTGTTTCTTCTGAATTGAGGATAAGATACGATCAGATAATCAATCGTGTGTACATCTCTTAGTTGATGATATATAAAGCAGTCCGTACCCAACTTGAGATTAATCGTTCTGCAACATTTAACTTTAATTTACTTATTGTAAGTATACAAAAATTGTTCATTTGGTTGGCCTTGCGAAAACTACACATTTGATTGCCTCTCTAAAGAAATATATGGGCGAATACCTTTATTTTTACTTGTTCTATCTCTCGAACTTATTTTCAAACAAATTTTAAAAAATATTTCGCGTTTGCAATATTTCTTATCTACTGACTATCTACGTTTTATTTATCAATTTGTACAATTGTTTCGTTCTGATTTCAAAAACTAAAGAATGTTGTTTTCAATTGTTAAATTACTTTAAAATAATTTGACACTTAAATAACAAACGTCTGTGATCGAATTTAGTTCAAACGAAATAAAAATTTTCAATGTCAAGAAACCAAGTAGACATTTCGAAATTTGTCTTTTTCGGTATTCGCAAAGTCAGCTTTAGTGACCCCCGATAAGTTTTATTTTTGCAAATTATTGCAGAAATATTCATAGCCTGATGGCAATGACACAGCAACCTTTTTAATCTCGTAATTTGCATTTACTAGTTGACAGATTATAATTTAAAAATTATTATCTGTCAAAAAAATACAAATTTGAAAAAAAAAATTTTTTTTTAAATCAAACAAAATGAATGGTAGTTTGAAAAGGCTGTTGGCGGTTGATTATAGGATTTTGCGCATGGCATCAGTACTGCGCGTGGAAGTCCAGCGGTGTGAATAGCGTGTTTTTGGTATGATATACATACGATGACAATGAAGTAATTGAAGTTGGCCGTTGTAGAGCCGGCATGAGGTGGGCGTGTATGCGATTATTTTATAAAAGGAAAGGAGTCACGTGCAGTACGAGAGATGTGTGTAAACAGTGGAGTATACAATGCTCAGCAGCGGAGTGTGTAAAAATGAAATGGGGCATTGGGTGAAAGTACTCGACGGTACGCTTCGGCTTGGCTTGAGTATCTCGGGGCCTCTGAGCTGTTAGAACACAGTCCGTCATAAGAGCTCGGCGCGATCCCACGCTAGTGATGCCATAGAGATACTCAGCGCACAAACTCCGCAGTCGTTCTGGTGTTGCAAATCACACCCGACGCCCCTATTTCTCGACTCCGCCAGAAACAATGAAATAAGCGTTTGTCGCCGTGATTTGTTGCCGCAGTGAAGTGATCGACGAGGCCGTAATTGCGACTTTATTTTAGCGACACCATGAGGACCTGGTTGCTTCTGGTGTTTGCGCTCGTGCAGCGCACCATCGCCCTGGAAAACGGTCTCGCGAGGACACCTCCCATGGGATGGCTCGCCTGGGAGAGGTTCCGCTGCAACACCGATTGCAAAAACGACCCGGACAATTGTATCAGGTGAAGTTGTCTAATCGCACACTTTCATCTACCACTTAGTCGCTCACCTGTGCCTCGCTCTATTGCACATCCTCAAACAATTCTCACACTTATCTCAGCCAGCCCTCTTAACATACAAATCACATTTTATTAATTATCTTTGTCTTCCAATAGTATGTAAAATAGATCAAAAATTCATTTCAATATTTTTTTTCAAAAGAATATTCAAATTAGACAAATTAATTAATGATTAAGAAAAAGTTAGAAATTCAATTATCGAAGTCAATATTCAAAGACTGAGAAATCAGAAAAGTGGAAAATTTTGTGGAAACCAAAAGTTTAAATTATTTGCTTTTTTAATATATATAAACAATTCTGTTTTATTTGGTTGGATTGTTTTAAAGTATATTATGTTGCTTAATCGCAGACAATGGATGCTGCATTTACATTTTATAATTGCCGTGTTCAACTTGTTGTTAAATCGGAAAGTGTAAAATGTTTCATATACGATAGATCGTTGGAAGTCGAGCTCACTTTTTGGTTATCTCTCCATAGATAGAGAATTTGCAAACTTCAGTTCCAGTAACTCTCGTAAATTTTCTATTTTTGTTTCTCATTTTGTTTTTAATTATTATTTTAGTGCATAAAAATTGCATTAATGCCATTGCATTTAATGCATAAAATTGTAAGTTATCTTTGTTTCCAAACAATATGTCAAATAGATTAAAAATTACTTGAACATTTTCTTAGATAATCAATAATTACAGATGTATCCAACAAATTGCAAATTTAACTTTAAATGTATGAAAAATTAATAAATAGAATATTGTTTTTGCAATATTTTTTAAATTTTATTTGTTTCAAAACATGTTTCCCAATTTATTTGAATTTCTATGATTTTTCATTGCATAAAAACATCATTCTTTAGTTTAAAAATTTCGTAATTTAAGAGAAATTGCACGACACACGCATTTATAAAAATCTAATCACAATAATATAAAGTTATAAAATTGACTATTCTTTTTCCCAAGACAAGTTTTTGTTCAAAACGCTTTATCATAAGAAAATGACTGTCTATATTTCTTCTGTAGATTAAAATTTAACAGCTTGCTTAACAAAAAATATCTTAAATGCAAAAACAGGAAGATCCACGTTTGAAAATCAAAACCTGATCGCACATACAGAAAATCAATTAAACGTTTACTTTTCTATTTATGTATAGAAAGCAAACATGTAAGGTTTTCCTTGTAATAAGTAAACATTTTCCTAGATCGTGGTATACTTTTTTTGCCGCATTTTCCGTACTCGGATATTTCTCACCGGATTCGGTATACCGAATCAGCATTTATGATTTTATAACCAACTTAAAATTAGCATAAACATATTTCATCCTGACTGTTTTTCTAAACAGTTTGTTATTTCAAAGAAAAAATTTTAATTTTTAAACATAAAATTTCTCTGAATCAATTTTCGAAGAATAATTAATTAGGATGCAGTAGATATAAAATACGACTGGTAGAAATTGCAATCGAACATTTTCGTAATCTCCGAGTTAAATTATTTAACGCAAGAAGAAAGACTTAAAGTTCATCGGTAATAATCGACCTGCTCTGAAATTGTGCTCCAAAGTCTGCAACTCTTTATAATCCCATTGATGCATTTACCGTTGCGTTATTAAGTACCATTCGTCACGTTTGTCTGCGTTTTATGGCCAGAAACTATAACGTTAACAATTTTCAATTTCCCGCACTCGTTTCAAAAACAGCCATTATTCCAGTTTCTCGAATCACAAACAATTATTGATTTTTTACAGTCCAAACATATTATTTGTGCTCTTCCCGTCTTTCCTCACTTCCTCAACCAGAAAATTCGCACGGAATGAAGCAATTATTATTTCATCTCCCAAAAGAATAACGTTTAACTCGTTAGCATACAAATTGTACTCTGAAAATCGCGCGGATTTGCATGAAAATGGATTATGTCATCATAGGTGGATGAGAGGTTTATCTGCAACGAGAGAATCCGTCGTACTTTTACTTTTACAAAAGTAAAACCATTTCACGTTTATTAGTGAAAGTCGATTTGGATATGATCGTATTTTGTAAAAATCATTATTTTTGGCGAGTTGAGACGAAAGGCATTGAGGAGAGGGGGTGGCGAGAAAAAAATCGAGGAAACATCAGCGTTGCCTTATATTTAGATCTTGTATGTAATTAGTTTTCATTTCCCATTGCCAATTACAGGATTCGCGACGCAACAAAAAAGATTGTTCTCTCGCGAGTATGTTATCTAACAAAAAATATAAACGGATCAATGGAACTAGTTTTGTTCATGAATAGTTAGTAGGAAGTGGGAATAAAAGTCAAGTTGGAAATATTTAAATCGACAGCTGGTTGCCTTGAGCCATCGAGTACTGATCGCTAAGTATATTATCAAGAGTAATTGATAAATCGAGAAAATGACCGGTTTTCTTCCTTGTTAAAAAATAACACCGATTATTCAGAGTTGTAGTTCAAGAATTCCGCAGAAAACATATGGGAGAAAAGACAAAGAAAATAATGAGAAACAATTTAAACTGATTCAAATCATAATCGTTTTTATCCTAATTTTCATCAAATTTAAAATTAGCGGGCAAATTTTCAAGATAGAATAGAAATTTTGTGATATTTTATAGTGACCATCTCACAAGCCGATGATAATTTGTGGTGCAATAAAACGACGTTTTCAGAACACTGTTGATTGCACCAAATTACTGTGTACAATGTTAATAATGATGCTGGTAATGAGGCTCACGTTTACGCCTTGCAGTGAACTATTAAATAATCACCTGTGATAATTTAGGTGACGTGTGTAAACTTAGAAGCACAATTAGAAAAAATTATATTCATTAAGGTATGGCACAACCTCTAAATGCAATCTTTTTTCACCTTTTTCTAATTTTGTTTCTACCGAAAAAATTTAGATTTATAGATAAACTTTTTCTGACATTATAAGTCATAATTTAGTGAGAATAAATGTTTACTCTACTTTGATTAATTTCATCGTAAAGTTGTTTACTTATTCTATAATGCCATACACCAGATAGTTTTCAAATATACTCTAAAAATCGCGTAATATTGACAGATCAGAATTTCACAACTGATCATGTGAATATTCACATTTGGATACAAATAATAAGAAATGCACTACGAACAAATCAACAAAGAATATTTTTTTGAATTTGTGGTATTTACAATGTTTCAAAAATGATTAATTGTCAAGAATAAGGATTGTAAAAGTAACTTCAAATCAGATTCAATCAATTTTGGTATGAAAAATCCAGTTTTCAACCTGGTTTAAACGCCATTTATTTCGTTGAATTTCGCAATTTTTTGAAAAGGAAATAAACTTTTCTACTGACTGACCCATATTGCAAAATGTTTATGCTTTGTTTAGCGTGAATTTGATCGTTGGTTAACATTAAAACCGGTTCATTTGTCGCATCTAATGGTTTCTAATCGAACTTATTATATAATGCAATATTCCTTATGGCGTATCATGTAGCGCTAAGAAGATAGTCATGTTATTATTTTGATCGGTATATCAATATTGATAATGCTGATTAATTACCCCTCGTAGATATGCGCATGGATAGAAGCTTGATATGCATAACTATTTTTGTAAAATATTCTCATCAATACCTCAATTGTATCCTATCCATCAATTTTTCTCATCCTCATTTTACAGTGATACATCTTCAAGCCATAAAATGTGTCATGCTTTTTGAAAAAAATTAACATGAAATTGATTATTCATATTTTTATTAGCTTCATTGTTTAAGACATTTTTTTTGCAAAAAATGACATTTCCCATACATACCCTTTCGTGCTCGTTTAATTTATGTGATTCCAAATAACAGTTTATGCAATGTTCCTGACTTTAGTGGTTATTAATAATTTATATAACTAGATGAATGGATACGGAAAATTACATCCTCTGTAATTATGATAATATTTCACACAAGGTCTAGATTAAATAAAGCTTTACTCTTGTCGACTATTATGTTCATTTTTTATCAACATTCGCCAAACTATCGACTGCATTGTTCTCTTCTGAGGCCAGCTAATCATCTTGGCTATGTAAAGTCACTTCGAATCAGAGAGAAACTAAAATTTTGAGTTGTTATTGTTCTAACGATGACATCATTTGTCACAGGTTATTGGACCAACTGATGAGCGTAGTGCGACTTTGAAATTGAATCAGAGCATAAAAAATGGAGCAAAAAATTCTTTGAAAAAATAAAATCTTGTTACATTTCTGATTTCTTCCGTTGACATAATACTTATGTTTCAAATTTACATTCATATAACAAATTCTCCTGTGTCTTTAAAATTGTTTCTCTTTAAAACATAAATCAAATTAAAAATTTGTTATAATATCTGTAAACGTTCGTTTGCAACCCTAAAACGTTTCCCATGAAAAATGACTTTTAAATTTTCATCTCAGCAAGTGAACTTTCATTTTCTTCTTACGTGACATTCCCAGTACAAGTCAACGTAACATACCTGTAATTACTTTGAACTTTGTGCAATGTATCTTTGCAACAAAGACAAACAAGATTAACATTGATCTTCTGTGCGTTCAAGATAGATTGCTTCATTTTGTCCATACTTTTATTTGCATTATTATAATCTAAAACCCTGACAGAAAACTATTTTGCTTCGACTTTTTTTTCGTCTCAATTTTTCTTCCATTGTAAACTGTATTGGCTTGATTTCTTTTTACAATCATTGAGCAAATATTGAATTGAAGCAAAACTTTAATTTTCTCTTTTGCCTGACCACTCCCCACTCGAATCAAATTTCAAATCCTTTCGATAACCTTCTGTGTTATACTTGATAAAAGTATAACGAAATCGCGAAAGGATTCGACACTCTCTCCATCCTCTCGGAGCAAAACTCCAAGGTTGACGAAATGATTTGGGTCATTTTCTCTGAAAATCAGACAAAAAAATTGCAGTGACTTGAATTTCTACCGTGGTTTCTTGAAATGTACAAAAAAAAAAAGAAAAAAGAATACAAGAAATAAGAGAAAAGAATATGGGCAGGAGGATAAGTGTGATGATTTAAGCGAGTTCTAGGTCGTGAATTAGAATATAATTTTGCGAGTAATAGTGATAGAGGCGAGAGACAATGCATCATCTTGTCTTTTCTTATTTTCAGCGACCGATTATTTCGCACCATGGCTGATTTAATCGTCGCCGAAGGATACGCAGATGTAGGATACGAATACATTAATGTCGACGACTGCTGGCTGGAAAAGGACCGAGATTTTAATGGCAGATTAGTACCAGACAGAGAAAGATTCCCGTACGGCATGAAGAGTCTTGCCAATTATGTAAGGATTTCATATTACGACTATAACCATTTCTTAGCCCTAACTAATTTCGATTATATAACTAATGTCTTTCAAATACAAACAAATCACTTGGAACAATATTTTATCTTATTATGTTTGAACAGATGAACAGATGAACCATTTATTTTAAGTTAGAAAAATAGTTCAATGAAAAATCTTACTTGTTTTTTTTTTAATTTCTCCAAGATTTTCAATCTAAGTCAATTCCTATAAGTCAGACTATTTTTAAAAATCTGCTATTTTTCATTATAATATTTGATAGTGATTGAACAATTTGTTTCGTATATTTTACTTTCTGTCACTTAAAATTTTAATTAGAAATACAAAATCGAGGACAACAAATCATAAGATTGTTTGCACAGATCCATTCCAAAGGACTGAAATTTGGAATTTATGAGGATTATGGTAATTATACATGTGCTGGATACCCTGGTATCTTGGGCTACCTTGAGACTGATGCTGCCACTTTTGCCGCCTGGGACGTAGATTATGTCAAACTGGATGGTTGCTATGCCCATCCATCTGATATGGACCGAGGTAACAAAATTTGCTCATTTACAAATTGTACCATAACAATCATAAGACATAATTATAAATTAGTCAAAAGAAACCAATCGTATCAATTTTTTAAACGGGTTTTATTTAATTTTAAAATGAACAGTTTTTTTAAAACCAAACTGAGATTAAGAAATGAAATGTTGAAGATTCAATTGACAAATGCATTTCAGGATATCCGGAATTCGGTTTTCATCTAAATCAAACTGGACGACAAATGATTTACTCGTGCAGTTGGCCAGTTTACCAAATTTACGCCGGCATGCAGGTGGGTTGTGAGTAGATGTAACGCGGGACGCTACGCTAAATCTAAATTACAGTTCAGTTGTTCGTGTCTATTTGAATATGACATAAAGTAAACGGAATAACATAATGCATTGTAACGATCAGATGGAAAGTTAGAAAGTAAAATATTTGATGCAACGCGGCATGTTATTATCGCACTCTGTCAATTATCAGGATGATAATAATACGCTTTTCTCAGACCATCACAATAAATTCTCATTTTAGAAAATCATTAACAGGGAAGATGAAAATTCTTTCCTCCGCGGAAAAAGCTGAGGGAAATTGTAATTGTTGTTAATAACTAGTACAATTTCATATGAAAAATTTTGAAATTCCTCAATGGCTGTAAAAAAATGGCAAATCGAATCGAACTTTTTTTAACTTTTGGTTTTGTATTCTGACAACTAGACGAACATTGAACATTTGTGTCAGCATTTTTAATTGGGAAAAACGTTTCAGCCAAACTATACGTCTATAATTAATCATTGCAACTTGTGGAGAAACTTCGATGACATTCAAGATTCCTGGAGCAGCGTTGAAAGCATAATCGATTATTACGGAAATAATCAAGACACGGTAGTACCAAATGCTGGACCTGGACATTGGAATGACCCAGACATGTTAATCATTGGAAACTTCGGTCTGAGTTATGAGCAAAGCAAAACTCAGATGGCACTATGGGCCATCTTGGCTTCGCCACTTTTGATGTCTGTTGACCTTAGAACCATCAGGCCAGAATACAAAGCGATTTTGCAAAATAAGAAGATCATAGCCGTTGATCAGGATCCTCTGGGAATCCAAGGCCGCAGGATCTATAAGGTGATTATATTTGTTTGCTGAGCAAATCAATCATCTGTGAGCTGACTAACTTGTACAGGCAAATAAATTTGTTTTCTTTTTTTCAGCATAAGGGAATAGAAATTTGGGCAAGGCCAATCACTCCCACGCATCAGAATTATTATTCCTACGCCGTGGCTTTCATCAATAGACGAACTGATGGAACTCCTTCCGATGTTTCTGTTACTTTGAAGGAACTTGGATTGCAGTATTCTGGAGGATATCAAGTTGAAGTAAGTTTGTTAAATTTTTTTGATGTATCAAATGAAATGGATAAAATGTTGTCTTATTTTTTCAAATTGTTTTGTTCTAAATTTGTTCTGGAAATTTCATTTGGCTGAGAAAACTAAATCAATCAACTTATTTTTATAGGATTTATACGAAGACGTCGACTATGGAATATTGACTCCGCAAACTAAAATTAAAGTCAAAGTAAATCCATCCGGAGTTGTGATCCTGCGATGTGATTTGAATATTGATGATTTATATTTGCAATCCCGTTACACGCCATATTCGCCTCTCAATCAGGTCTTCAAGTACAGACAAAATTCATTCGAGTGATATCGCTGGATAAAAAAAACTGAATCTGCGAATTGATATTTAGTCATAAGAATAAGTTAAGTA
Organism: Telenomus remus; assembly: GCA_020615435.1. Classification (NCBI taxonomy): domain Eukaryota; kingdom Metazoa; phylum Arthropoda; class Insecta; order Hymenoptera; family Scelionidae; genus Telenomus; species Telenomus remus. The sequence continues at coordinate 9,047,915 of CM036341.1, read as the reverse complement.
AACAAATAGAAATTGAACTCGTTCATGAGTACCATGAATTTTTTTGATGTGTCATAAATGTGATGCATAACTATATTTTTACCAGCGGTGTCATATATTTATTTTCAAATGAAAATTATTTGACGAGAAAAATAAACGTCAGAAAGATAGTTTCGAAACCTGATATTGTAGTTTGGTAATTCAACGGCATGAATTTTTCTTATACACATTCTATATAAGACAACGAATTTCTAGCAATAAACATATTTTAGTGAAACGATACAGTCGTTACTACATTTTTATACTTTGAAACTAAATAAAAATCCATTTTTATATGATTATTAAGCATGTAAAAAGCTATTTTGTAAATATATGATAAAAACCTTCAAAATGGAAGAACAGATTTACAGTTATTTATTAAATACAAACTCAATGTCATATTGAATGAACGAATTTCCCTGACTGCATCGTTGCCATGGCGACCTTCTAACTCAAAACATACAAGCATGAATGTAAAATGCCCGATCGTCGCAGACAGCATGTGGTGATTTATTTTTTATTATTATTTACTCAGTTTACAATTAATATCGCCCTAAGAGAAACGGTCGAATATCAAAATCCAGTACAGTGCAAAAATTATGAAATTTTTAATACCACTTCCCTATCCTGTGGCTTGTGCAATTTTACGCAAAATTTGGAACCTTCGGAAAACAGTAAGAAAGATGACAGAATCAAAAGTCAAATGTGCTAACAAAATTGGTAAAGTCATTTATGAATATATTTTTAGGGCTACATTGCGTTTGCAGCAAAAATAGCAAAATAATTGGTTTCGATAAAGGAGTTCCTGTTTGTGAACCTTGTAAAAATCAAACTACGGTCACTCTTGATGGGCTGCACTGCATCAAATGTAGAAAAGACAGTAAGCGGTGTTCTTGTCTACCCAATGAGATCCAAAGTAAGTTCTCAACATATTTTGCAACATTTTTTCATCAAAAAGTTATAAAATGTTTACATTTAAATTAAATAAAAAGATTTGAGATTATGTTGATTCACATGTGATTTTACAGTTGAAAAGAATGCATCTGGAGAATATTTGGAATTCGTACAGTGTCTTCCTTGTCCATTCAATATGTATCCTTCGCCAGATAAGTCACAATGCCAGGCAAACGCATACTTTTCTTACGGAGATTTATCAAACTTGCGCATTTCAACGTTCAAAAAAATGAACCAATCAGAAGGCGTCAAAAAACATGAATCTGACGATTTTTATTTGAAAATTGAATCGCAAGTAGTCAAAGCGCTGTGTAAGGTACAGCAAAGCATTTGTGAAAATTCAAATTGTATGGGAAATTTGAATTTTTTAATTATGAGACACTGATACGTTTTCAGAATGGTAGTGCAACAGCCTGCGAACATTTGTCAAACATGTGCACGCTGAGCATGTTTTCAAACGAGATTGTGTGTGATTTATTTTTGAACGAGACGAATAGTCACTGGTTGTATTATAACAAGGATGATAATGCGAAGATTTTGAATCAAGATATCCCCATGAGATACAGTCTTAAAAGTAAAGATGACGTAAGTTTTTAATATTTAAAATTTCGAAGATAAAATGTCCCCAACATGAAACCAAATATTATTTCGTAAAATGAAATAAAAATTTTATTTTTTTTAGAATTCAAAATTAAACATAAGTGTCATAACTTATAAATTGAATGGCGAATTTGAATCTATCGACGAGCCAAACATTCTTTGCGGGTTGCTAAAGGATATAAATTTTGGAATTAACGTTGACAAAAATTGTTTCATCTCTGTGAAAGAATTACTGAACAGAGAAACATCATTTTATTCAACTTTTTTGATGTACAAAGAGGACGACAAGAAAATGTTGCACAATATTCCTATTTTAGTTAGAAATATTAACAAGGTATAATAATTTAGACTTGGCGATGTTAAAAAAGTTGAAGTAATATAGAAATAAAACGAAACTACTTTTTCAGGCTGAAAATGTTTCTGAATGGCAATTGGTGAAAAAATTTTTTTTAGTTGATACGGTGCGAGGTTCCAGTTTGTCAAATTTGAATAGTTTTAAAAGTTCTACTTTTTCTCTTCGGTATCTGCAGTCACTCAGTTTGAAGTAAAATTTTGAAAATTTAAAACCAATACAATTGAAAAAAATTGCAATGAGAAATTGTGAAGTGAATGAATATTTTCAGATTGCACGTAGAACCGAACAATCAAAACAAATTGCAAACTCCGTTCATCGTAGCAAGTTACGGAGAGCTGACTGAAAATCAAGTGATGGAAAATGAGGATATTGAAATCAAATATAAAATTGAATTCGTCGTTAAGGCAAATCATATTGACACTATTATGAAGGTAGAATTGAACATTTATCTTGCTGATTCAGGTTTTTACACCTTGCAAATAAATTATAAACAAAATGTAATTGACCCAAGGTAAACTGAAATTGTTTATAGATATCAATATGCGTTTTCTCGGCCATAGCAATACTTTATTCCTTGTTGAAAACTTGGAGTTACTGTAAAAGAAACCACAATCAGCAACTGCACTTGTTGGTGATGGTTAAATTTATAGTCTTCAGCTGTGGTTTGGTCGCCAATGTATTTATGATCGTCTCTGTTTGCACATGTATATACGTTTTTATTTTGTACAAGGGACAGACGATGTTTCATGTCCCCTTGCCAGGCATTCACACTGAAAATAATATGATGCTTTATACTACTATTGCTTTTGCTTTTAAGGTAATAATTAACAACATACATTTAACAAAATTAATTCAATAGAAATACAATAATGAAACTTTAAAGTTCAATACAAAATATTAATAGACGATTGATTCTGAATTTTAGTGTATCGAAATGATTGATTTTATTCAAGCCTTCCGAAGTTGCAAAATTTTTTTTATCGATTGGGAGCAACCTCGAACGCTTTATACAAGGTACCTGAAAGACCGTTCACCATCGATGCTTCGCAATAAATCAAGACAAAAGAGACGAAAATCAGCGTCAATCGTTGTAACCAAGAGAAAAAAGTCTGAGCCAGTTTTGAGAAGAACCGAGTTTTCCGACTCGCGAGAAAACTTGTCGATCATATACAAACCCAGGGAACAGGTGGATAACGTCATTCAGTATCAAGCTAACGAATTGCCCGTGAGCATCTGGAGGACTTACTTCGTTGCCAAGGAATGGCTCGAATTACAATCAACCCGTAAAATCAATGTGCTCGTCCAAATTATTTTTATTCTACTTGCCCTAGAGGTAATTTAATCTTCTCTACTTTTTATGAAAACGATATTTTTTTAAAAATCTAAAATTATAAGAATTTAATGTCTCTTATAATCAGGAATGTAGATTTAATAAATCTTAATACTTGACGTTTTAGGTTGTAGGAATGAAACATTACTCGAACGCGATTCCAGAATTGAAACTCGAGACTGAAAGAAAAGGAAATTATTCCTTAACTCTACACTACGGAATTGGAGCGTTAGTATATCTCTCCTTTTATATTCTCCAATGGCTGATGATAGTAATTTTTTATGAAAAATGCATCTACAATAAAATACAACATTTTGTTGATCTTTGTTCTACCGCCAATATTAGTACGATTATCCTAACTCATAACTTTTTTGGATTTTACATTCATGGAAGGTAATTGCGGTTAATCAAATCATATAAAAACAATGACAAAATAAACTAAACGAAAAAATGCACACAACTCTTCATGCTTAGATCCGTACATGGCTTTGCAGACACAGATCTTCAAACACTATCAAATGACTTGCAAAAAGAGCAAAATAATTTATGCGCACACAGAGGTTTGGTACCCGGAACTGTCGACCAAACTTTCATCATCTCTTTATCTCCTCCCTTCCACTATTTTTACAATAAAATATTCACCGATCAAACTGTAAGTCAAACTTACTATTAACCCTTGCAATACGTTTCTTCCTTGCATTTCGAATAAAAATTAAATCAAATTTATTATCGTTTTTATGTAGCAAGAAATATTGCAGACTTATGATTCAAATTATCTGCCATGGCAGCATGACTTTCAAGTTCATATGAAGGCGAAAAAGTTTCTCACAAGTTTCATAGATCACTGTTTTTACGAGATGGACTACATCATAAAGGATAGATTGATGTGTGAAAAATTATTGGACATTGAATTGCAAAACCCTGTAGAGAAGACAATTTTCTATACAGGTTATTTTTGTTGATATACAATTTTTTTTAGTGAATTACTGTAATCAAATTTTTTCTTAACATTTTTAAAGTTCACTCTGAAATCAGTGAAAAATTTATGAATAATTTTTACAGATTCGAAAAACAACTTCGACGCTGCAACTCTGCACGGAAATGAATGGACTATTGGTACATTCGAATTTGTACAATTTATTTTTGTTTTAACGTTCTCCAAAGACTACATAATATCTTGCCTGACTGTATTGATAGCTTCTCAATTGCTTCTAATCATTTGCAAATTAAATAGCAAAAGGAATCTGGCCAACAAGACGTTAATAGACGACCGACTGATGTATTGAAAACATAACTCAAAGTTTTATACAAAGTAATAATAAATAGAACCCTTCGTAAAATAACTTTTCAATCTAATTTGTTTATTCCCTTGATCCTGTAAAATCGACATCACATTATGTTTATTTTCAACTTTGAACTAGATCTAAATTTAATGATGTTCTCCTTCGTGGTGATGATCATCACCGCCCAATGCTTTTTCTGCAGCGATGGTGAGCAAGAAAGCAGGCAGACCGACTCTGAGAAATCCACGGAAAAAATAAGTGCCAAGACGTGACCAAGGAGTTCCCCAACTAGGATCGAAACGCCAAACAACGTTCCTGATCCAGGGGTCTTTCAAGCCATGTTTAGCTAAACGTTCCTGCAGTTTTCTCAGCTCAGGAATATCTTCCGCCTTGTAGATTCTATAATCTGGCACTGGTGGGGGGTGATGATGATGACCGCCCATGGTTCACCTTTAAATTTAAAAAATATTTCAGATAGATCTGGGTAGATTTTTGGATTCTCTTATACACTATTCTCAATTGACTTTTCGAACATTTTGTTGGTTAGAATTGTTGTGTCTATCTAAATAATGGCTATGCATTTAACAATCTTTTAGATTGGCTATAAAATCACTGCGAAAGAACTAAAGAATAATTCGTTATAAATATTTTACAGACCTTATCTATTTAAATCGCACGAAATTTAATTTATTTATTGTTATTCTCCTTCAAATTATATAATATTTATGCATCTGTCAGTGAAACATGGAATAGATGAAGTGATGAACCAAGATGAACCAACTTCGTCTGCTCAAATACTGAGATCTACTCTGGTGCAAATTGTTTCATTCTATCAGAATGATGAAGAAAGGGACATAATAATTTGTAAACACAACGAGCAGGGTTGGTAATGCTGCAATCCGCCATTCTCAGAGAGAGGCGCGTCATTTTTCAAATGTTTTCAAAGTTGATATACATATAACAACAATCAATTATTGCAGGGCTTCAGCCAAAAAAATTCGCAGGTTAACAAAATTAATCAAAGTAAGTAAACAACAAAATATTTTGATAATAATTACTCAATTTAGCACCAATTTCGTTGAGTAAAGAGCTCAGAATGGTACTGCTTATCTATGTTGATGATTTTTGTTGATGATGAGCAAATTCTGTTTGGCGAACAAAGTGCTCAGAAGGTTTCCTTTTATTTATACTTCAAATCGTTACTCTTTTATTTCATTGTTGTGTTTTGTTTATTAATCTAATTACAATTTTGAATCATCATTAAAGTTTTAAAATTTATTTTTAAATGGTATATAGAATAAAACCTTGATTCCGAACTGAATTCTATGAATTCTGGATTTTCGAAATTTCAGAATTTATACACACCTACTCTGTACCGATATTTCCTGGGAATGAAATGGTTCAATTCCGTGTTTCCTATCGAAGATATAGGAACTATGAAAATGTGGGCATCACAGAGACTTGAATCTTGAATGTGTGACTATAGACTGACGTGTCCCTGTGGAAGCGAACTTTTGCAAGTCTAAACAAGAAAATTGATACTTCATCATAATAAAAAACAGCCAAGAGTCGAAGAAGTGGTAACGAAAACACAACGGAACAGTAAGTTTACCTCGTTCAATTATTTCTTTGTAACAATAACATTTTAAGACACTTTGAAGACACTAGAAAATTGCCAATTGAAAAAATGTTCTCAATCAAAACAAACCAAGTATTTTATTTTTTAAAATGTTTGATGTTTATCAATTTATGATTGCATCATTATAAAAATCAATTTCAATGTCTTTATCACTATGAAATCAATACACTGAGTTACATTGAGTTGTAAATTACGCAAAATAAATGTCAAACCATCAAGAAAATGTTTTTTCAATTTGTTGTAATGTTTATTAACAAAAAGACGATTAAAATGGGAGGACCAAGAACAAACACTGTAGAACAATAAAAAGTTTTAATAACGAAAAATGAAGACAAGCAGTGTAAAATCAAACATTGGTATACATAACTCCAATCATAGTGTAAATTAATCCGTAATTGCGGACGTAAAATGTGAAATATTTATTAGAAAAGATTTAATAAAAATACTGATGAAATCAAAATGTTTCAGAAAATGAGTGTAAAGTCATCGGTCAATATCATTCAAGAGTATGGCGTGAAAAAAGGACTCGTTGCAAATTATAATTTTATAGAAGAACAAGTTGGCACGCACATCAATGTTTTTGGTTGTATCGCTACGTTAGGGAACCTTAGAGGCGAAGGAAAAGGTGCAAGCAAAAAAGAGGCCAAAAAAATGTCTGCTGATCGATTGATCGAGCAAATTCCGGAGCTCAGTTTGCACAAAAATTTTGACAAAATTTTGACTGTTAAAAACACTCCAAACTTAGCACTGGACCTATCAAAATTACCTTCAATACAGTCGAACAATTACATCAACTCTTTAGCAGTAAGTTTTGCTTTATTTGCAAAAAAATGTACAAACAAATTCAGAAAAATTACATTGAAAAACATTTTGTAGGAATGGTGCATAAAGAAAAACGTGCCATCCCCCGAGTACGTCACTGAAGACATTGGTTCTACACATCTTCCACATTTTCAGACAGAATGTAAAATCCTGTCTCATAGTTGCAAAGGATCAGGCGATACCAAAAAGGCTTCCAAACATGAGGCTGCAAGACTCATGTATTGTTTAATAACAGGTAATGAATATACAATATATTTTTTCATAAAGAAAGTTAATTTTTGTGTTAATTTGAATTTTATTGGCAATTGTGTACTTTTCTCAGACACATCGTGCAAAGAATCAGATCCCAATACCGATTTGGAGAAGTTCGGGATAGATATTAAACAAGTGGAAATAGACACTTATCCAGAAGAAAAAGTTCATGAGGAGTACAAAAGATTGTCGACGAATTTCCGGTTCTCCAAGTCAAACAATCTTACGAAAACTATCGCGAACTGCCACAACGACTTGAAAGAATGTTACAACGAACGCGAAAGAAACGTAGTTTGCAAAATGTTGCAGGATTTGATGTCTCATACTAACGCAGAAGGCGATAGAGCGAGCGTAAGAAAAAAGTTTGAAAATATTTTGGAGCGACTGAATGTGAAAGTTACTTATCGTGATTTGTCATCATTGATTAATCGCAAAAAGCGTCAAGGTAACACATATATCGCGTCAGTTGAGGTGTCCACAAAACCCAATCTCATCGAAATTTTTTGCGCAGAAACTTACACTTCAGCACAGCATCAAGCTGTAATCAATTTATCCAAAACTTTACTTCAAATTTTAAACTAAAAAGGAACGTATCTGACTCATGAAATTTATAAAGACGAATTGATAAAGATTTATAAATTAAGACTGTTACAAGAGATAATTGCAAACGATATTTACAATCGTATATTGAAGTAGTTTGAATAATAGATGAATATTAAATGTAAAATTGTGATTGCTGGACACTTTTATTTCTAGTCATCATATCGTGTATAACAAAATGTTACTCAGATAATTCAGCTAATTAAAAAACTTTGCAACATACTGTTAACTTAAATTCGAAGGGTTAATTCGTTCAAGCTTTTTTTTAAGTTACCAGCTAGTAACGCGCACGAAAGAACATTTTCTGTATAAAAATAATCGAGGACTTTGATTTTTATTTACATTCATGGGTCGTCGTTTACATCAATATGATGTTATCGGTTAGAGACAGCTGAAGTAATTGTGACGCCTTGTAGCCAATATCGTATCAAATAACTGTCATATTTTAGAACTTATTCATGTCTCAGCAGAATGTTCAAATTTGATTTCATTATGGAAAGTTGAACTAACAAAGAAATTGTATTTCTATCGAATTTATTAAATTACACATTTACTCCATTTGTCACAATTATTCCATCCGTTACTCATAGTTCCTTATAAAAATTCGTTACATTAAAACGAATAAGTATGGCTCACCGTTAAAAATTAATATCAATCAATTGAAATTATACCATTAAATTAATTAAATAGTTAAATAAAAACAGGCTGGAGGGCCCAAACGCAAAAGGCGGAGATGGCACAAGAGGCAGGAACGGTTAAGAGCCATGCAAAAGCTATGTTACGAAACGTGTTCCACGAAACTTGATTTTTCCCATTCGAAGCCAAACCGACGCAAATTACTGAGCCTACTTTGCAGTGAGTTGTAGAGATTGGGAGACCTGCTTTGCTTGCCATTAAAACAGTAGCAGCCGATGCAATCTGTAAAACAAATTCAATTATTAAATATTTGTATACAAATAAAACCTGAATAAAAACAGTTGAATTATTTTGAATTTGCATAAAAAATGGACTTACCTCAATTGAGAATCCAGATGTTGGAGTGATTTCTACCAAGTCGTTTCCAACGGTTTTGATGACCCGATGACCCAAGCACCAGAGACCAACAGAAATGCCGATCCCTCCATATAGTAAAATAAGTATTGGAGTTTCTGAATTTTGCTTCACTGAGCCCTCCTCAAAAATTGTCCAGACAGCTATGAGAGGTCCAATTGCATTACTAACATCGTTTCCACCGTGGGCAAAACTACCAAAAGTAGCGGTCAAGATCTGGAGGAACGAGAACAGTTTAGCCACTGCAGGGTGTTCCGTCGCCTCTAGCTCTGCCTCTTCGATCTCGCATTTATGATTCTTCTCCATTTTAGCATCGTCATCAACACATTTGCGTTTTTCTCTGTCTCCAGCCTCTGCCTGCTCGAGCGTTGCGAAACTGTCGTTCTTACTCATCACGATCCCGGATTCAATAGTAGAAGACGAGACGGTGACAGTTTTGTTAACTTGGTTGAGATTCGATTCGTCGTGTACAATCACAGTTGGCACGGTCATTTCGACGGGTTTTTCGTCTTTGGTTTTGAAAAGGGAGGGATCGTTGAGAAGTTTTTTTCTCTGATAAGGGACAATCACCAGGAGCACAAGAATACCGATCAATGTTCCAACTCCAATCGCAGATACAAAGATGACCCATACGGGTAATTTGTCAAGGCCAAGATGTTTAGAACCGTCGAATAAAACTGAGAGGATGTTGATGGCAAACGTAAGTCCGTAAGCGACCGGCAAAGCGCGAAGGCCACTTTTCATCGGGTTCTTTGAGTTTATGATACACTTTTTCACGACGTAATAGAGCAGGAACGATACCACTCCGCTGATGAGCGGACTTATAAACCAGGAGGCTGCGATGCGAAGGAGGCTCAGCCAGTGAATCTAAAACAATTAACATTTATTTTAGATTTGAATTAATTGAATTGATATTTTGTAACAATGGGGATAATGATTCATGAACTAACTCCTTGAAGTCCTTTGAGGACGAGGGAATATCCAACGGTCGCGCCTACGATGGAATGGGTGCCGGAGATTGGAAGTTTCATGGCAGTTGCAAAGAGAAGCCAGATGGCAGAGGCTATTAAACTCGACAGAGCACCTAACATTAGAAGTTTCTCATCGCCGTCATACATCTCATTATCCAGGATTCCTTTCCTCATTGTATCCGAAACCTGAGGACCAGCAATCATAATTTAGTTAAAAGCCAGCAGGAGAGATACAAAAATAACGCGCTGAATCTAAAATCGTCAATCAAATGACAATCGTCTAAACTAATGTTTTGATCTAAAATTAAGTTAAATTTTTGCCTGGTTGTTATTTTGGTGAGAAAATTGATTGAATTGTAAGTTTGACCTTGTAGCCGATGAGAACGGCGCCAAGGATCTCGAAGATGGTGGCGAGCACACATGCTTGCGTAGTGGTAAGGACCTTTGAGCCGACACTTGTTCCGAAGCTGTTGGCTACGTCATTGGCACCTATACCAAATGCCAGAACGAAAGCCACCAAGAAAGCGATGATGACCAACGCCACCAATTGGGGGTCGCACTCCAACATGTTTGACGCAGACTATGCTTGGTTGTATTTCTTTGTTAACTGGTTTGTTTGTCCCTCCAAGTCAACTCAACGAGCTTTAACAAACGATCTTCAATCTCACGTAAGAAACTGCACGCTGACCGCTACTGTAAATCAAATAATCAGCTCAATTAATCATTGAAGCGCGTCTTTTTTCATACCATCTCATTTGATCCCTAATAAAAACAATTTGATCGAATTTTGTCTCGGACTTTTTTTATTACGACTCTTGACCATGAAAATCATTGTCTTACATTTTTCAGTGCAACTTAATTGCATCCAATTATAATTATTTACACGAATTTTTAATAATAACTTCAATTTGTTTGTAAACAATTTTTTTATGGACCAATTTTGATTATGAAATAGTTTTTGCAGTCATTTTAAAAATTTTCAATAAATCTTTTGCTTGTTGAACTTCTAGATTTTAATTAATCCATACATAATGTTTATATAATTAATGTTTAATTAATGTTTATATAATTAAATGAAATAAAATATTATTTTAATTACCGCTGATATCAATGTTTCAAAGTTTGTTAATGCATAAATTGAGTAGATTAATTAAAATTTAATTGAAAGGTCTATTTCATAAATAATAAGAAATATGAAATAAGATGTGACATGATGGGTGGCGAGAGTAGAAAATGGTGAAAAATGTCAGGGTTAGATGTTGACGTTGGCGCGTAATTTTCACGAAATAGCTAGATACAAGCGATCGATTTTTGTATTCCTTACCATTCGGCAACGGGGTTTCATGGTGCGACTGGATAAATGATGTGGCGAAATTCGAAACAACTGGACGAAACCAAAGGGATACATTTCAAGTGGAATCAGAACGCGAAAAAATGTTTTGTTGAATGGCCAACCAAGCCCACAAGCCTATGGGGTTCGGGAGATGAAATGATGTTGGCGCGAACCGGCACCTCACTGCTGCAACACGTGTTTCCAACGCGCACGCACTCATGGCGAGACAGACAAACTCGGAGCCTTTGCTCGTGTTCAGAGGGCAACACTTCCGTCAATATTATTGGTGGATGCCCAATACGTCAACTACAATATTATAATCTCCTTGGTCAATTCATTTAAACAGACAGGCCCAATTAATTCTCATTCTTAATTATTAATCTTCACGAAATTTAAATATTTACAATTTTAAATTGTTGATTAATCAACAATTATTACAAAAATTTTACAAACAACTATAACTATAAACTATAAAATTTTTTTTCTGTCTAAGTTGAAAATCATAAGTTTCCTCGCTCTTGAAAAATGTTTTTCATAAAAACGGCATCCGGTGATTTTTTTTCTTAATTATATACGCGATTTCAAAGCTTTTTTATAATATTTGTTTTTTAACACATAAAAAATTCACGGCATTAAAATAGAGAGTCGCAGAAAATAAAAACATTTACTTTGACGCGCGGTCTCACTTTGATGAATAGTACAAGTTTAGCATTCATTCGTATACTTTTCATGTTTAGGCAAATTCAGAAAACGCCTTTTTCATGTTGTACAAGTTTCGTTTGGACTTGCCATGTTCCTTTTCATCAATTTTGTCCACTCTTCGTTGTGTCCGTATTGATTCTGCCAGGGTTTTTTTTTAGCGACTAAATAAAGTTTTAATTAAATGTTAAACGTGATATTAAATTTGAAGCGAACAGTAACGTAACGCTTAATTGTTCCTCGGGGACGGACAAAGAAGTTGAGAGGCAAGATGCATTGCAAGAAAAGCCACTCTCGCAGGGTAGTTCACAAAGTACCCATATGACTAAATTTATTATCAGAATCGAATATTTCAGTGTCCGCGAGTAATTTAAATTTACTTTCACGGAATTAATGTTTTCACGAAAAGTTCAAATTACTCCCATGAATCATTAGTCATAGGAGATAAATTCTCTCGTCCCTCTATTAGATAACTTCAAAATCGATCAAACACAAAGTCTGCTCAACAAATCGATCAGGAATTCACCTTTTAATTGAAATACTTCCAATGAAAAATACGCTGGATCAATTTTTATAATTTGTCATTTTGTTTTATTTAATCCTAGTTCAGTTTTTCTTATGTACACAGAATAAAGAAAACAGTTTCACAATTGTTGAGACAAATTCAAGGTACAAAATGCAGTCGGTTATTATTTTTCAGACGCGAATGCGCTCAACATTTTGATTCTTTCGACGTACATAGGTTTTTTTAATTAAGATTTGATTTTTCGTTCAAACTTTTCATCTTATTTCTATTCTAGTCGGTAAAGTTCAACAAATAAAGAGGTAGATAACGGGTTTGTATAAAACGAGATTTATCACAGAGAATGAGAAAACTATAAAAAGGTACAAATTTGAACTCGAGGAACACGTAAACTTGAACAAAAATTAAACTATAGTATTTTGAAACTAACAATAAAATTTAAAATGAAACGAAGTGTTTTTTAATGTACAATATACGTTTGTTTTAATATGATCATGTTGGGTGGCTTGTTTTCTTAAAATTTAGAACGATTATTGGTGTAGAGCCTCTCTCAAGTTTTGAGCATGAAATCAACTATTGAACATCAACAGGTATTATTCGAGAGATTACGATAACATATCAAAACAAGTATCGGTTACAGTATAAAAAATTGTGTTATCACAATCCACTGTCGTTTTCATAGGGATAAATGTTATTATCGTTTCGCTATGTTTCAATGCTTATGAGTTGCACGATTACTATTCAGGGATAACTAGATTTCTACGATGATATTGGCTTATATTGTTCATTAATTTGTTGTCGTTTGTTTTATAAAAATGTTGATATTACATTTTTCATTACATGCGAATACTTGGGATGTATACAAACACACTATCGCGTTTCAGCTATCAACACCTTTTATTAAAACTCTTCAAGTGGTACTAAAAAACCAAATGAAAAGTTTTCTCTTCTACTTTTGTATGTTCAGAGGGTAAAATTGTTTAAAAAACGTTTTAATAAAAGACGTTGATGAATTTTCTAATGCTTAAATTCCTCTTTTTATGTTGCTTCGGTCACCGTAGTTCACCTCAGCAGGTAGAACGTAATGAGCACAAGAGTTGCAAGGTGAAGTCCAGGGTTAATGACGAGACTCCCACCGTGTTGCATGGCAGCAGGATGCTCACCTGAAAAGAATGAAATGTCTGGAACAAATTTCAATAATTTTACAGGCAAATAATTTTGATCCGAAAATGTGATCCAATAATATAATCACCATTTAGAACGTGCACCAAAACACTTGCAGAATTAGCGTTGCTGGGAATGCAGGTGTAATTCCCACTGTCACTTGATCGCGCTTGGGTCACTAAAAGTTTGCTAGTGGTTCCGCTTTCAGTCTTTTCGGTTTCTAGAGAAATGCCACCTCTGCAAACAATTATTCATCAAAATATTAGTTTCAATTCAACAAAAATTGAATAAATATGTTAACTCAAATAGTTGATTTCATCGCTCATAAATACTTGAACGCCCATAAATAACAAAAGAAAGTGTTGAAATTTAAAAAATAGATATTACCTTGGACTATCAAAATCAACAATAGTGTTCCCATGACTCCATGAAATACTGCTCGGTGGTATACTTTGAACATTGACCGAACAAGTGAGACTGATAGTGCTTCCTTTCATCACATAAACTTCTTCTGGTCCATTTATAATTGCCTGTGCAGCTGCAAGAAGAACAACAAAGTATCAATCATGATGAATCAATATTCGCCAACATTTGTTTGCGATTTTGAATTCTCAAGTGAAAAATAAATAAATACATAAATACCTTCAACTCGAAGATTAAATGCAAGATTCATTTTTGGTTCAGTATTGACTTGACACTCGTAAACACCTGTGTCTTTCAATTGTACAAATTCTATTTTCAATCTCCATTCATTGGAGCCTTCGGGATGAATTGCTGAAAATCTTTCGTCTCCCGTGTAAGTGTTGATTGACGACGTCAGAATGTGTAAGTCTTTTTTTCTCATCCATGACACCTAAACGAAACAATTTTGTTTTCATATAAACAACATTTGATTTGATTGACATAAATGGGTATTGTGCAGTTGAAAAGTTTTAATTGACTTTTCAATCGATATTTATTTACAGAGTTTCTATTAAAAAGTGCATTCGTTTGTTGAATAAAAATAGAACGAGGAAAAAAGCAACAGGAACAGTTTGTGTGTAAAATCATTGAGCATTGTCGCTTAGCCGTTTCCCAACTCTTTGATTTTGATTACGTTAAATTGAAGGTCTCGGAAAAATGGTCTTAATTTGAGTTACTCGCTCGATGCGACGTGTGATGGAGTCAATTGATCGGACCCCAGCACACAGCTCGCCTATCACATTCGAGTCTGTTGTATAGAAAAATCGCAGTAGGATCTTTACCAGTCGCGGCTCTTGGACCGTTTTATAAACGCGAAGCATAGATATTTTCTCAATTTGATGATTGAATGCTTTTATAACATAATTCACAGTTATTTGTACGTGCTAGACGCTCGCTGTTAATTAATTTCATCCAAGAATTCAATATTTGAAATTAGCGAAAGCATTTTTTATTAGTTCTCATTTTCTCCGAAACTTACGGTTCGATCGCCTGGGTTCTTAACGTAGCAACTCAGCTGAGCTGCTTGGCCAACAATTGTCGTAATATTTCGCGGTGAAATGTCATCGAATTGAGGTCTGTCCCAGCCATGCGAGTGTTTGTGGTTCCCTATTCTTGTTCCTAATCCTAGAACATAAATTTTCATGATTCAATTTTCTCTGAGACAACATTTTTTTCCAACATCAATTCAATCAATTCGTTTCATATTAAAATATACGGATTCAACTTGCTACTCATGTTATTTCACTTCTTTGCAATTAGTAATGTTTTAATTTGTTATTTATTGATTTGTGAAATTTAACACTCATAATTGAAGCGCCCTTACATTTTAATTTGTTCAATTTAATTGCAAATTTTAATAACTCCTCCTAAAATCTTTTACAACGGCTTTGAATCGAGGAAAAATTTTTCATATCTTATGATTAAACTATGATATAACATCAAACGAAGTTGAAAGTCATGGACATGTGTATTTTGAAATTTTCCATCAATTAGTTACATCATCTCCTTTAACGTAAAATTAAAGGCTTGAATTTAAATTCTGATTTTCAAACACATTACTTGCCAATATCAACATATTAAATATTACTGATAATGTTGTTACTCAGTACATCATTGGAAATACAGAACTGTTCAATCTCAATTTGAAACTGATAAAGTATCTTGTACATTATTAAAACTTTAATTACATGATATCGAGTAGATGTTTATTTATTTATGTATTGTTGACTTTGTATTATTTATGTTATAATATTTTATTTATAAAAAGAAATAAAGAGATAATTCGATGTTATCCTCGCAAACCGATTTAACGAAATATGTCTAAAAGTTACTACTATATTTGTAATAACTTGTTCTATTGGCTATAAACAGACAAGTCGCTGGATTACAAATGAAGGCTTTTCTCATTCAGTCATCGAGCAATTAAATGATATTTTCAATTTTGGAACCGTTTGATATGTTACGAAAACTAATTCAATCATTATTTATTTATGATAAATTAATGATGTTTGAATTCAAATTAAATTGTACTGAAATCCGATAAACCATGCCTGTATTAGCAGAGACGATATTGAATGAGAATCCAATCGAATATCATTTTCTACGATTACTTCGCAACTTTGAAAGAACGTGTTAAATAATAGACGAGTTGATTAATGTAGATTCATCGTGAGATTCAAATTGACTTGTATAAATGTACTGAAAAATTGTATCCGCGATCTGTTGTTCGTTGCTCTATTGGACAATTTCAACTCGCAGGAAACGACAAAAGATAAATAAATCACTCTTATAAAAAACGAGTGCAATTTTAATTTGTCAACAAGTTTTGTTCTACAGTGTTCACAATGGCAGATGCTCCAGCGTGGCTCAATCAGAAATTTGTTGAAAAAATTATCAAAAATTGTGATGAATACAGTGGGGTAAAAGTGTTGAATATGTCAGTGAAACCTGCAACAGCCAAGGGTGATAATTATACTAGTGATATGCTTCGAGTTACCATTGATTATAACGACAGCAAAAAAGGCAATGGAAAGTGTACTGTCATTATAAAACTGTCACCTCAGCAGGAAGGAGTGCAAAAAAGTCTGGTACATTATTTCTGTCACTTAAATTTTTGATTGCATAAAATGTTTTTGTCTTTAAAATGGGAAAAAATTGTCCATGCTTGTAGACGTGACTGCATTTTTTATGGGATTTTTTAGGTGACAGCAGCTGGTTTGTTCAACACTGAGATATCAATGATGACAAACACATTGAAAAAAATGAATAGTTTGGTAGGGTCATCAAGCCGCTTCAGCGGCACGGGATATTACACTCAGAGCGAAGATCCAGTTCTTTTGGTCTTAGAGGATTTGTCTCCTCTCGGTTATCGCATGGCATGTAGACATTCTGGTTTAGATATGGAACACACTTTACTGGCCATTCGCGGATTAGCGAAATTTCACGCTGCTTCTGTTGTTGTTTGCGAAAAAGTGAGTGCGGTATCAAAAATAAACGCAACATTTGTTATTCTTTTTTTCTCTTTCAAAGGATTAACTGAACAATTGCACTCTCAAAAGAATTGTTGAAAATGTAACGGAAAACTGTCGAAAAACATTGCTTCTTGTTTGCGAAAAATTGAAAAGACTGAACATGATTTTGTGAATTTGCAGGAACCAGCCCAAAAAAATATGTACACCAGAGGAATGTTCAATAAAGTCAATCCGAAAGAGTTAGGACAATATTTTAATAACACTGTTCATTGTTTAGCTGATGAAATAGCCAAATGGCCTGAAGCAAAACAGTAAGTCATCGTAACTAATGAACACAAGTGTGTAGAAAAATCGCACAAACAAAATACAACGAGTAAAGAAAAACTGTTAAAAAAATGTTTTGGTCCAGGTATGCTGCCAAATTGACTGCCCTAAGTTCTCATGTCTACGATGTAGCAGCTGACGCATCTGTCCGAAAAGATAACGAGTTCAATGTGATCACCCACGGTGACTACTGGGTTAATAACATGTTGTTCCGTTACGAGAACGAAAAACCAATTGGCCACATAATGGTTTCTCTCTCTTTCTTTTTTTTTTAATTTACTTCTATTTAATTAGTGATTTGTATTATCTCTCAAGGATGACACACAATATTTTTATCCAACTTTGCAGGTCGACTTTCAAATGTGCAACTACTCGTCACCGGCCATAGATCTTCTTTATTTTCTTAATACAAGTATTTCGGATGACATTTATTTCAATCGCAAAGATGAAGTCTTGAAGGAATACCAACAAACGTTGGCAGCAACAATGGCAAGTCTAGGCTGCAAGACCAGCCCTCCGAGCGTCGGCGACTTACAAAAAGTAATGAAAGAACGTGCAGTCATAGGAATGATCGCGAGCTTCACTATACTGCCTATTATTTTGGTGGAAAAAAGTGAGGTCAAAAATATTGATGAAATGCTGTCCGAGGACGGCAAGGTAGATAATCCTGGCCTCAAAGGTGAAGCCTTTCGCAAAACAATGATCAAACGACTGCCACAGTATGCTGCTGCTGGACTATTCGATTTGTGATGTTATTAATTATTCAGCATTAATTTCAATTAATTTATTTATTTATTCGTATTGATTCAGCAAGTAGCAATAATTACAAAAATAACAAAATATTGACCAACAATCTCAGTTTAAATTAAATTGTTAATTAACGTTTGTATTAGTGAATAAATTTATTTTGCTTTGAAACTATATATAATTATTTATCAACCCGTTCCACTGCGGATCAATTCTATTTTAAATTTCATCAAACTTGATCCTGTTTATATTTTGATTGATATTACTTATTCAAACTTTATTAAACAAATTCTTCATAGCAAGATGATACTGAGAAGAACTAAATTAAATTGAAGTATCGAATTCAGATACGAAATGTACATCTCGCGAAATTGCGCTGTAACGTTATTTTCGCGTGATAAAAGACTTTTTCGAACGTTAATCACGCAGTGCCATTGATGATTACTGTTTTTTACATTGAACGTACTATACCTGAGAGTGTTACATCATGAGTTGCGTCACTTATTTAAGTAGTTATCTTTTGATTTTGTTATTTTTTTGATTACTTCTCTGATAATTTCTTCGTTTAGAAATATAAAATTAAAAGAGAATATGACAGAGTGTATGAAAAACTGGGAATTGTTTGATGACGGACGGTTTAAACATTGATCCTTGCACTTACATAAAGAGGAACTGCTTCTGTCAATTAATTTTTCCCCTTCTCGAAAATCCGTGTGCAAAAATGTGTGCTAGGCATTATACCGCGAGTGACGAGCGAGTCATTATCAATAATAGACATATGTGATTTAATACGGTGTGCGTTTTCGTCGAGCTATCTGAGTCCGACTCATTTAGTACGTGCACATACGTGTAAACGCCGATCCGGCTAACGCATTTTTACTCTTCTCACTCACAACATAACGGCAAATAATAAAGCGATAAGTTTAATTTGCAGGTCAGTGTCACAGCGTTGTTCAACAAGTGAAAAATGAATCGCCTTAAAACTTGCGTCACTAGTGCAGTTTTATCATCAATCTTGCAGTCGTAATAAAATTCTTAGACTAAGTGACTAGTATAACTTTTTTTTTATCTCTATCGTTTTGCTTACTTGATTTCTAGTATATCAATATAATAGAATTAATGCTTAATTTCAAGCAAAAACAAAGATGAGTTTCAAAATGAATGCTCTCGTAAAGGCTCTTTATGATTACAATCTCATTGTACAACTTTTGATGAGCTAGTTTTATATATAAACGCACTTCATGACATTATCTTTCACATTTCGACATTTATGGCTTTACAATCAAAAAAATTAATAATGACAAGGACAGTGAGAAGCCACATGTTTGTTTGTTTGTTTGTTTGTTTGTTTCAACTTTTTTAACATAAGAACCGTTGTGTTGTTAGTGTATAAGTTTTTTAAGATGAATGATTCTATGTTCTATAAACAGAATATTAAAAGTATAAGAAAGGACGACAAAAATGGACGAAGACATTCCCTCGTGGATGGTGGATCGTGGTTTCATAGAAAAGGTATTTCAAAAAAGCGAGAACGATGACAAACTACGAGTGCTGCAGGTTGTATCAAAAAGAGCAACCAGTAAGGGTGATAATTACACGAGCAACATGTTTCGCTTAAATGTGGATTACATCCGTAGCCGGTCTGAGGAACAGGAAAAAAAATCGATCATTGTGAAAGTTGCTCCACTCAAGGAAGGGCCTCACAGGGATTTCGTGAGTTTTTTCTTCATCTTGGGCCGTCAAAAAATTTTATTCTCAAATCATGCATTAATTATTTTTTCTATTACTTCTTTTGTTTTGTTTTATCATTTTGCATAATTATGATCAATATGAATTTCACTGTAAGCAACTTATGCAATAAATTCTTTGTACTTTGTAAATGAAAAGGGCTTATCCCGTTAATAAATAAATAAATAAATAAATAAATAAATAAATAAATAAATAAATAAAATGAATAAATGAACAACATTAGAAACAGTTATAACTGCAAAAAGTAAATGAATGTTAAAAATAGACGACGTCCTTGTGTCTAAAGATAAACAAAGTTATGTCGTGTTTATAAACGGCCGATTACATCTTACCCCGGCATTCATTAGTACATTCACCTAAATTGATAATTTTTCGCAGGTCGTTGGCGGCGGACTTTTTAATACCGAAATTTCAATGATGACAAACACGTTGCAGAAAATGAACCAACTTCTGGGGAATCCCCGGGCTTTGTCTGGCAAAGCCATGCATACTCAATTAAACGATACACCATTTCTAATTATGGAAGATTTAGCTGAACTAGGTTACATTATGGCTTCACGCCATAATGGTTTTGATATGGAACACGCTATTATAGCTATACAGGGCTTGGCAAAATTCCACGCTTCTTCAATTGCGATTTACGAAAAAGTATAAACTACGGTCATCCGACCGTCCCACTGTTTTCTGCTAAAAAACTGCAGGTCGCGTCAGATTAAGAGTTTTTAGTTTTTGCAAAAACGCCAGTTTACCAGAGACGCGTCCTGCAGGTCACCTGTGAACAGAGGAATCAACTTTTGCGGAGTTTGATTCTTAGTAGAACACAATTTTCAAGTTGATAATTTTCAATTTCTAGGAACCTGCGGTGAAGAATATTTACAAAAACGGGATCTTTCAATGCCAAGATCCCGAGATGCAGATCCAGATGAATACGTTTTTGGAGGGAAGTCTGCATAATATTGCTGAAGAAGTGTCAACGTGGCCTGAACCTCTGACAAAGTATAAACAAAATACAAAAACATTTTTAAAAAATTTAGCCAATTTCAAAACTTGATAAACATTCAAATTTGGAATTTATTTAGATACGCAGAAAAAATTGAAAAGCTCAGCAAACACATCGACAAGATTATGAACATCTTTTTGCAAAAACCAGATGAATCTGAATTTAACGTAATCAATCATGGGGACTGTTGGGTTAACAACATGTTATTTAAATACGATTTGAAGAATAAACCCATCGAGCACATTTTCGTAAGTGAAAGTACTTCACGGAAATATATTGACAAAAGAGGAGTTGATATCTAATTAATGATTTTCTCCTCAGGTGGATTTCCAGATGTGCAGATACGGCTCGCCGGCGTTTGATCTGCTTTACTTTTTCGGAACTAGTTTAATGGACGACGTTTACTTCAATGAAAAAGATACACTTCTGCGCGAATATCTGAATAAATTAACAACGTTGATGAAGCAATTCGATTGCAAAACGAAAATACCATCTATGGATGAACTCAAACATCATTTGAAGCAACGCGCTGCCGTTGGATTGGTAGCTTCAGTCACTGTGTTTCCATTAATTCTCGTTGAGAAAAAAGATGTACTTTCAGTAGACGAGATGTTAGAACAAGATAAAAATTATCGCAGTCCAGGAATCAAATCTAAACGATTCAGAGAATCCATGGCTAAGCGTCTTCCAATTTATGACCAATTGCACCTGTTTGATGTTTGAATTCAGATTTAACCAAATGTGTTATATATGTTCAATTTATTATAAAGTCAAAATAACAATTTTCTTTCAAGTATTCACTATTAAGTGTTCGACTAGAAAAAAGTGTCACAAATATTAATATGCAAGTAATAAATTGTAAATACCAAAATTTGAGTAAAATAAGTATTACAAAACAGTATTACAGCGTGTAAATGATCAAAAAAACTATGAATTGAAATTTTTAAAAATTCGATTCTTTAAATGTTGATTAAAGTTGATAAAATGATGTATTATAATTGTTCTCTACAATAAAGAATGGTTCCACCAACCTACCGATACTTTTTGAAGTTGGAGAAATTGAAAGTTCTGCGAGTGAAGTGCACGCAACTCCCAGGAGTATGAGAATCGTATAAAAAATTTTCATATTGATCATCGTCTTTTTGCCATTGAAAGTTCTGAAAGATGGAGGGAAAAATGCATCATTCATATGTAATTGACATTTTCGCTCGTTTAATTAAGGTATTTAGAAAAAGTATTACACGAACGTTGTTTTAGAAATGTATTCTAACATTTTTATTATGAACTTTTGTCTTAAAATAACTGAACACTTTTATATAAAAAAAACAGTCGATTAAAATGCGAAGGCCAATTTTGTTTAATCAACGAGGAAACGGTAATAAAAATGAATATGTATTTGAAGTAGATCCGTACCTGCGTCTATTGAAATGACCAATTCAATTCGCTATCGCTGATTGAATTAGAATCAGTGCTGTAAATTGTAGTGCGAATCACATGGTAGTAAAATAAACCATCATCCCTCGGTGGTTAACTTTTTCGTCCAACTGTACTCTCCTCGCAAGGCTGCTGAGAAATATTCGAATTCACTTTGCAATTATTCATCCGCCAGCTGATGAAAAGTATCTCTTTTAAAATGTAAGAATGTAAGTTTTTGTAAATGTAACACGGGGGTGGAAGACGATCGGTGTATGTTGGGGACTGTTTACGGTGTGTAGATTGGTTAAAGGATGCCGGAACGAGACTTGTACGAGTGATGCTGAGCTCGAACTGGAGCTTAAGCCAGTGCGCTGGCGTGGCGGCGGTGCAAAACGAACCAAATACAGCCTTCCACCCTCTTTTCACTGTCACACCATCAGCAAGCGACCATTACCTAGCAACGCTTTCCTCAATCTATTGCTCGTTCACAAAAGTGCAATTTCTTCAAACAATTAAAATTGTCTTGTACTTTTCCACTGACAATGATAATTTCTATGTTCAATCTCTACTTCAACTGCAACTGAATCCATCATATATTTTAAGAATGGATCAATATTTATAAGGGAACTTATAAAACCTTTTTAATCCGACTTACGCGATGATTGCGTTGAATACTTTATTCGTCATTTGCAAAAGATGAATTATTCTCCAAAACGTTGACAATTAAACTCTAATTTGCGAGTATCTAATTATTTTGCACTGAAAATATTTCGCAGACTTGTAAATCAACATAACAATGGCTGATTAATGTTGAATAGCAGTAAATTAGTTTTACTTTTCTCTCTCTCTCTCTCTCTCTCTCTCTCTCTCTCTCTCTCTCTTTCAATGGAAACTTGAACTGTTACGTTTTAGCATCTCCCATCAGTTTCATTCATGGGTGCCATAGTCAGAGGCGCTCTTGTGTTCCGAGTAATGGATTAGAAAGAGGAAAGGGAGTTGAGAAAGGGAAAAGTAAAGTAAATACAAAGTAAAACATGTTGTTTGGTTGAGATGTGTTTTTAAGATTTACAGAAAAATAAAATATAAAATAATATTTTATCATAAAATGCGACTCTCTTTTTTGAGTAAAACAATCGGCCAATAAATAAGAACAAATAACAAAAATAGTACAGGAAATACGACGCGACTGTAAACGTCTATTTGTTTTGATCGGCCCTGGTTGAAGCGCCCTAAGGATCCCGAGTCGATCCACGCGTTTTGTAACAAAATTCGACTACCTCGGTGTCTTCTAGACTTTGATTCGTTCAGCGATGAAAAGTCGTTAAGAACGGATTCCGATTCCCAAACTGAAACTCTCTGCCAAAGACAAAAGGTAAGATCAATTATTTGCAAACTTTTCAAAAGTTTCGTGACTTTCTTTTGAGAAATTTTCAAAATTTATGAATTACTTACAGCAGTTAAACATTTAGGTAAATTTTGAACGTTAACTTCAATTTGATATTGTAGATCAAAAACTTTCACAACAACGAATTCGCCCAAGGCAGCAAACACAAATAACATGCACCCAGCCATCCACAAGTCTAAAGCCTAGAATTAATCACAAAGTTTCTCGGTAAAAAATTTCAAGTCAAATTAAATTTAATTAAAAACGTATTCATATTTGTAATAATACATTTTTTCATACTTATAGTCAAATGTTGACTTTTGAGTTTAAGATATAATATACATTAGAAACTAATTTTTCATAAGTTTTAAACTTGTATAATTACTTTTCTTTTAATTTGTTATTTGAATTAGAGAACATTACTTTTACGTAAGCAACAGCAGGGATGTCACTCTTAAGGCCAGTAAACATGGTAACTAATGTGAGCATACTTGTCACCAAAAGTGCAACTCGTCCAGGAATCGCATCAAGACCTAACCAAAAGCTGAACCAGGACAAGACTACCACCAAAGTTGATGGCGCAAAAGTTTGTATCAGATGGTGACCGATTTCTCTCTCAAATCGGAAAAATACCGTTAATCTAGAAAAGTTACCTGCAAATTTATTTCATATATAATTAGTATCATCATTTTTCACACTTTTTGAATCATTAATTAATTATATTCAAGTATTTCTATTTCATTTTTTCTTTGAAATTGTTTTCTTTCAATCACCATTTTTTTCCTGAATGAAATTAGTCGTCTCTTCAATCTTCAAAGGCCTTCCGAGATTGTATTGTAACAGTTTTAATTCGGGGTTGATGGTAACTCCCGACTCTCTCCATTTTAGTCGAATTTTTTGCTGTCTGTATGAAACTGAAGTTTTGGATTTTATGGCATGATTGATATTTAATTTTATATTCTGTTCACTATATTCACTAACTTACAGCTTTCGATGTAAAGCGGGCAATCTTGTACGTCCATTGGATAAAGCCGAAATTCCATCTGACAAGCTATGATCGCGTGCATTCTTGCAGAATATCTGACTGTTTTGTTTTTATATAAAGTAACAGAAGAAAATTTATGATTCAGTGCTGCGATCTCTACAAAATTCAATTTCAACATTCATTACATTTTTTCTCTATTTCTGAATTCTATTTTCAATATTTAATAGGTAATGAATTCTTGCGATTTCCGATTCATTTAGAAAAAAGTCATATTTCTGGTAAATGGAAAAATTATAACCTGAAATTTTAGAATTCAAAAAATAGGGATCTGGTTGCCACAGATTGTCAAAAAAGGCTGGTGGAAGAATCACATGATCATCATCTTGCTCAAAAATGTCATTTGGCATATGCAGCCTAGACTCGGTCCAACTTTGACTAACAAACATGTCTACACTAAACAAATTGAATTATTGATTTTTTAATTTTCTTACTTATTTATGTTGAGAGCTACATTCGCTTCATATAATATTGGTTTAGAGATCGGGTCATTGATCATTGATTGCATGTCTAATACTTTTTGCGCGCAGCAAGAAATTAATTAATTATTTAATCGATTCTTTTCATTATTTCGAATCCTAACACTTATTTTCCACAGAAAAATGTGGAAATCACATACGTCAATGACAAGGCATTATCATTACTTTGTAGGTAAAAAAATATATATTAAATTGGTCTGTTTGAAATCACCCGTAACCCATATCTGCAAATGACGGATCACGCGCGACTTAATTTAGTTAATGATTAAATATCGTTTTTAATTACCGAAAATCCATGTCTTCAACATTTATAGAATTTATATCAATAACAAAAATGTAGAAATCAACTATTACTGGAGTTCCTTTGACTGACGGCGGACGGACTTCTACAAAAAAAAAAATAAAAATTTACTTTTTTTATCATCTACTTTAATAGTCAATGCACAAACAATACATATTTTAATTTTTTGAATGAAAATATTTATTACCTTTGACATAATGATCTGGCAGCAAACCCTTCGGTCGAAGCGAATAATTTGAAAAATATGAAATATTTTCTATACTGAAAAGCAAATGTTAAATTGATTAAAATTGAGTTTTGACTATGCTATGTTCAACTTTCACAATTACCTTAAAATTTGCGAAGGAATAATTGCGAAAATGGAAAGTATGAAAACTACGTTCTTCATTTTGAGAGCAGTTGCAACGTTGTGTTTAATTCGACAATTGCAAGTAGATGCCAGACTTATAATTGCAGTTATACAACAGTCTATGTTGAATGCTCTGTTTTATTAGATCAATCCAATAAACGTTTACTTCACCAAAAATGTTCTAACTATTTCAAGTTCAATAAAAACAAAAATTTCTTTTCATCCATTGTTTAATTTATTTTATATTTTGATACATTCAAAGTTTATACACTCATACAACATGAATATATAAAACGTTATCAAAACATTACATAATTATATTATAAGGCTAAAACGGTATTTTAGTCTTTTTCATTATATTATTATGAATCTCGTTATGGAAGTAAAAGATTGGGTCCGATAATTCTAAAGGCATATATTTCGTTAAGTGAGCAGTCGCATTTTCGTCCTACAAATTAACAATAAAATATAAGTTTTGTACCGCATACAACTATTTTATAAAACAATATATACAAATAATTTTTTACTGACTGTTACAAATTAAGTACTTAAATAAAATACTCAAGTTTAAGAAAAATGATATAGTACAGTTTTTCAAAAAATATTTGGAAAACAGGAAAACATGAAAAAAACGCATTTAAGTAACCGCAATAAACATATCAAACAAAATGAAGTATAAGTACAAAAACCTGAACAAATATATCTTTCTATTAAATATCAGCAGTGGTTGGTATTTTCGCGACAAAAAAATCCATCATATACCCATTGAGGACATCAAAAATCACAAACGAGGATGATGACTATGTTGACCGGAAGTCCTGTGAAATATTGACTTTGTATTTCTACACCTCGTCTCTTTATCTATAATTTGTCAAAATGAACTTGTCAAAATTACAATAATGCTGTAATTATTATACAACATAATTACAAGGGTTGCAGCGTCATCCAAAAGTTACTGCACTTTTTTCAGCGACCCATTTTTCTTCAACAGAGCACTCGATTGTTCAACCTTTAGCCTCTGCTTTCTATCAGCATAAGCTTGTTTGCCCTAAAAAGTAACGATTCATTTGTTATTTTGAAGTACTCTTTAATGCGAAGTTTTTGTTTCTGATAATGTTGTTATCTAATCCTACCTTTGCAATGTAAGCTTTGGCATAGAAATTGCCAAACAGAACAATGAACGAAATCATGTAAATAACAAGAGCATACTGCATCCACAATGGGAAATCACATCCTGAACGAATTCCATTTATACCAAGAATCAAAGCTGTGGTAAACTGAATGAGCTGTAAGATCGTCAAATATTTCTTCCACCACAAGTACTTTGCAACTGACGGTCCCAGTGCAGCGAGTCCATAATAAGAGTACATCAAAACGTGAATGAAACTGTTAACCATTGCTGGCAAGAATGCTGCAAAAATTACAAATAAAATTACACTCTTATACTCTCTTGAAGTCATCTTGAAACTCATTTCAAACTGATGTGAAACAATCTTAACAAATTTATAACATTAATTATGTATCTTAGATTTTGTACTTGTAAAATACCAGCAATAGTAATAAATGTAAAAAACTCACTCGATCCACTTGGAACCCATTTAATTCCGATCCACCACAAAGAGAACATGGTGGAATGATGGTAAACATGCAGGAAGCTGAGTTGGCTATCTTTCTTTCTTAAAATAAAGAAAAAAGTGTCACAGAATTCCAATAATTTACTAAAGTAGTACCACCAAACTGCATTTGCGATCTGAAAAATAATAATTTTTGAGTAATTTTCAAATTCTTGTAACTGTGGTCTGTAACCGAGAAGGAAAGACTGGAATCACGAACGTTAGCATGAGAATTTGCAGTAACAAATTACTTTCAATATCGAAATCATTCGCGAGCGTTGATCTTTCTTGATATCAAGCATTGCACTCTCGGCGCCGGCTGAGAGAAAGTGATTTCCACTTTCAGGTTTCGATTTGAAAAATACACTTGCAGATTTTTTCGGATGTATTTGATTGACGAAGTATAAATCTGATCCAACAAGCCATCGTTTTTTGGTTACTTTTTAGAAACCCGGAAAAACATTTTCGAGCATTTTCTAATCAAATTTACGATTTTAACTTCGTCCGATTTACTATGACTAATTTTCCGGAACCTAGAACAAAGCTTTCATAATTGAATCCAAACTTCTCATTTATCACATATAATGTTCCGAAACATTCAAATACAAAAGTTACTAATTACTTTGCACGATTTTGAGTACATCAACTTCACCATTATTTATAACAAAAAATTTTAGAACTTGAATAATTGAATATAAAAGTTACTAATTACTTTGGATGATTTTTACTTCAACAACTTTAACGGATTCCACAAAAAAAAGTATTAAGAAGTGAAAACTGTATGAGAAATAAAAAATGTAACTCACCAGTAGCTCATCAGGTCGTGTGATCTGCCTTATAGGCTGACAGACATAACTGTAACGTAATCGTGTCGAAGCGAAGAAGAGCTGTAAAAGAAAGAATAAAATGTTTTGATGCGCAGCCAAGGAGAACCGTTTGAATAAATGTTTGTTAAATATTTGCAGCTCGTATGTTACGTGTATCTTGATTTGAAGAAAGGAGGAGAGGAGAAAGTAAAGGCAATGCTTTTACATTGACCTTTCCTCGCTGCAGAAAGATTATTTTCTAAGCGTCTACACTACAGCGCGAAAACACTTTCACCTTGATATGTTTGCCTAGACATTCGATCTTATAAGAAAATTTCCGATTTTTAATTATTACCAAACAGTCAAGTTCAATGACAAACTTTTACTTTAAAAAAAGTTTCTTTTTTGTCTCTCTTTTTTTTAAGTTTTGGGATACTTACTTGAATTGAAATATATGCATTAAGGAGAGCCATCGCTAAATTATATGGTATCAGAGCCCATGTTAATTTAAAGGCTTTCCTCTTCTTCATGAGTTTTGGGCCAGCCCAAACGATAAACAGGTATATGATCGTATAGATTATTGTCCCTTTTGGTGAATCCACAAGGAGCCATCCTCTTGTTCTTTCATCTGCAAATCAAAATTATTTACAATTAATTTGACCTGATTTTTGTAAATTGTGTTGAATTTTGAAAACTGGTTTCTTCAAAAAATCGCTTTACCTGACAGTGACAATGTCCATAAATAATAATCGTACACGTCATGAACGAACGTAGTTGTTGAATTAAGAAGGTTCGCCATTGCCTGAAAATGAGAATGCATAATAAAATTAATTAAAGTCATTAAAAAGCTTTCTTCCTTGAAATTACGTACTGAAGTAAATAAACGAAGTGAATCAAAAGTTTCATCCTAATATAAGTATATGTTCATAAACAAGTTTTTCTGTGGTTCTAACTATTATTTTACAATAAAAACAATTTCAATGTGTCAGCATCTACTACGAAAATGATGTTTTAATCAAATATTAATGAATGATTTAAAATAAAATGATTCAAAGATTAGCTATTACCAAATAAATTAAAGTAAATTATTCAGCAGTATGTGCAAAGCGTAAAGAATCGATTTACACGCGATGCGCGTAGTAATTTCACTTTAACCATAAGCAGTCAGTTGAACGTGACATTGAAGATAGAATAACTGAGTTAAGCAAAGAATGTTAGGCGCGTAAAACGGTACCGCAGCTTCAGTAGAAAGTGCAATTCATAACTGGTAAAAGGAGACCCAGAATAAAGATACCAGAGTGAATGCGTGTTACAAACGTGTGAAGTCGCGTGACAAGCCAATGTCATTAACCTTACGGTTATTTACTTTTTATATTTTTTTCCTTCAATTTTTTTCAACTTTTTTTCTTCGGATTTTGTATTATTAACCCATTGAGTTTATTCCAGAGTTAACTCAACAGATTGGCCAATTTTTCGCTTCCTCAATAAAGAAAGTTCATACAAAAGTCATTTCTTATTCACAGAAAAAACCTATTTTTCAGAAAAGTGTCACAGTGATTATTCTTATATTAAATGACAATCAAAAAATGTTCACCGCCACAGAGCATTCGCACATCTGGCGATGACAAATCAAAGGTTTAGACATCATTCAGCAATTATTATTTAAAGCAATGACAAATTGTCCAGAAGGCCGAGAAAAATTGTTATAAATAATTACTAAAATGAGGAATAAAAAGATGTGAAAAAATGTACAATTGTTCTGCCTTCAGAATGCTTTTGATGAGAAAAAATAAAAGTTTTGCGTTGCTTGTAAACGTTCGGACAACTCATCCTCCTAACTTTCCTTTCGTTTCTGCCGAGAGAAATTTTTACTCTGTAGTTTGACACGTAATAAGTTTCTTATTAGAGTCCACGTTCTACGTATGTAACTGCACTTTCATTAGTTTCGTGGAATTCAAATTTGTACAAATTGACAATGAAAAAAACAAAAATGAGAATTTAATTTTATCATTTGTTTAAACCAATTTGTTCAGATAAAAGTGTTTGAATAATTACACTTCCTGGTAATCTTCCTGGCTATTGTAATGTTAAAACTCGAATGATAAGCATGTTTTTTAAAAATAAACAGCGATTGTAAAACATGTGAAAAAAATTGTATTGTATGAAAATAAAAAGTTGCAATATCTTACCAACGAAATAAAAAAACTCTTCTACGGTTGTAGAGATGATAAATCCGATTGTCCAGACTGTGACGAGAATTGTTTATTTAAAAAAGGTGCGATGTCGAAGCGTCAGAGACACATGGCACAAAAAATTGTGAATTCGTTTTGGACCGCGCACGAAAATGCCGGAAACTGTGTCGACACAACTGCGTTCACCAAAGTGGCAGCGAGGCAACTCTCACGAGCTGATGTACTTTATAAGTTTGGTCCAGCTGAAGAGAGCTGGCAGAGTTCGAACACTAACGAGGCCAAAGAATAAAGATGTGGGGATAACTCTTGTTGGGAATAAGACGATTACCGTTCTCTCAGATGTCTCGAAAACACCCTTCCAACTGAGTCCCCTCTTAAAAAGGATTTTCGTTTATGATGCTGGCCTCTTTCGATTCGAGAGAGTCGGCATTCTTTCATGCATATTTCCTCATCATAATTTCATCGTTTTTGTTTCATCGCCATTTTAAACTCCCCAATTTTTTGTAAAATACAATTTTAAGCGACAAAAATTGTCTCTCTTTCCATTCGAACATTTTGCACATTCCATTTCCGTTCGATAAACAATACGTTAATTTGCAAAATTTGTAATTAGTTCACACATATTTGATTTGAATATTCAAATTTTTTCTTGCGGCGGCTCTTTTTTCATCCCATTCACTGTGACAATAAGCAATGATTATATAAAGTGGCTGATCGAATTAATTCTAAATAATAATGACCCTAGCTACACGGTATTCAGTACAGAGATACCGTAACGTCCACAACTTCTCTATAACGTTTTCTTATCAATTGTTACTTTTGATTAAAATGTTCTGATAAAATTCGAATATTGATAATTTTCTTTGAGATTGTGAATACATTTAGTCTATTGAGTGCCTTGGACATGTGTGAACATCTGTAGGAATTGCGCTTTTCAAGTGATTAACAAACAGTTTTTTCTTTGCTGTCAAATCACAACAGCTCTTTAAAATTCTCGTGAATTATGATTGTACTTCATTTTATCAATTGTGCGTTGTGAAATGTTCGAGAAAATGTGAAAAAAAAAAAAAACAAGTGCTGTTGTGAAACAAAATTGAAAGGTAAATCTAGTTGAATCCTTTATTTTTTAAATCATATTAAAACGAAAAAACCCACTCATCGTTTCGTTTTCACATTTGTTTTAATTATGAAAAAAGAAAAGTTTTGGGACGAATAAAAGTGGAAAATGCTCAAAATGTAAAAAATTAGACCTCATTATGAAAAGTTATATTACGATTAAAATTCAACATTGAAATGATTTTTATTTTTCAGTATTTTTCGTATAAAAAACCTTGCCTTGAATAATTAAAAGCGTGGTGCGGTCGAGATCTAGTTTACCGAGATACGCTTTCAATTTTAAACATAAAATGCAACTGATAATAAATTGATAATAGAAAATTCATCCAAATAATTAAATTGATAAGGCAAATTACAATTAAAATAACATTTATGAGTATTCGTCATTTAGATCACTTCGATTCTCATAAATATGTAGATTTCTATAACTGTTCCGATCGATTTATATTGGAAAAAAAATTTAAATTGAAACATTACACGATTGCTTAACGTCCTGAAACATTGTAAGCGAATGATAATTTAAAATACTGAAGAAATCAAAACACAATAGAAAAAAGCAAAATCACTTGACAACTGTTTACATAAAAAATATTTTTTCTAATTACAGATTGGACATAAATTAAGAGGATCATTTTAAGTTTTGTATTGTAAACTAGCACCGATCATGGCAGTTAAAGAGTGGTTTCGAAAACTGCAACCGGTTCAGCTTTACTTGATCTTATTTTTCACTTCGGCATTTTTTATTGTAGAAATCGTAGCCAGCTACGTAACGCACAGCCTAACATTACTTCTAAATGCTTATCACATGCTTTGTAACATAATTGCGCTAATTGGTTGGATTGCTTCGATTAAGGTAATTTTTATAGAAAACGCTAAATAATTTGGCGTCTTATTGTTACTAATTGCAAGCTTCAATCTGATACAAATAATGTTTTGAAATTTCAGTATAGAAAAAAGGATTTGGTTAGTTTGACCAATGAGAATTCTCAATATGCTGTGCCATGTACGAAAGAAGAAACTCAGTCGCTGACTGAAACAAGTGTCAAAAAGGTAAACATAAATAATGCTACTTTTTTAAAAAATGAATGTTCTCATTTTTGTGATTATAAATAATATCGCTGTGTGAGTTGACCTCGTTCATACTCCAGTACTCCTAGTGTTACAGCCAAATAATTCAAAATATATTTCAGGAATCGCACTCTGAGAGAAGAATGAAAAACACTTTTGGCTGGGCGAGGATAGACGTTCTGACAATGTTGGTTTGCTGTGTCTTTTTAACTTCGCTCTGTTTTTCATTACTAGTCGAAGCTTTGCAAACTTTAATTCACATCGATCATCTTGATGAAATGCATCATCCATTACCAGTAATGAGTATTGGAGCTTCTGGATTACTCTTAAATGCTTTTTGTTACATTACAATTGGAGGATACACATTTAATCAAGGAATATTTTTGTACATGACTAAAAGTGGAGAAATTATACTAAAAAGGTACAGTCAGACTTAACCAAAATAATACAAAAAATATTAAATGTTTTGAAAAATAAAGAAACGATCGTTTATTAGATAGAATGTTCAATTTCGTAGAAAAAGCAAACAAAGAATTACAACTTTTATTTTTGTACCACTTGTTAGGAATATTGTTGAATGATATTTTAGTTTTCTTTTAATTTTTGTTTGATTGCATTTCAGGAGTATTGGTAGAAAACCAATCGAAGTTGGTAAAGAAAACATATCCGTGAGACTCAACTCTCTTCGACTACCACAATCGCACGGATTATTTGGCATGTGTCGTGATGTCTTAGGATGTGTTTTTGTGATGATCGCTTCCCTCATTGTATACTTGACTGAATCTTCTTTCGCAAAGTTTGTGGATCCAATTTTTGCAATTGTTTCTGCTGTTTCGTTACTTCTTTTTAGCTTGCCTTACAGTAAGTTTAATCTTTATTTCACCAATTACACAAATTATATTTTCCACTTTTTTTTATAATCACCTTTGTGATTAAATTGTATTTGTGAAATACATTTAATGATTCGATTTCAGTGAAAGAATCAGGATTGATTTTATTACAAACGATACCAAACCACATCAATATAGATTCTCTTAAAAAAGAAATTCTAGAAACATTCCCAGGGATTGTCAACGTACACGATCTACACGTATGGCAGTTGACAGAACAAAAAGTCATCTCCACTGTCCACATCATATTCCTTGATCCAAAGGTTTATGGTAACATTATTGAATCATTAAAAGTTTTTTTCAAAGAAATGGGAATCACCCAGGTTACTATTCAACCTGAATTTTACAAGGTAAACATTTGTAATAGCAACTTTTATTTCAGATTCTCTTTTAATGAAATCTTTTTATTTCCGATCTTAACGAGAGAGAATGTTCTGAACGGAAACTTTTTTCTCGATTTTTAATACAAGTTTATTTTATACAAAAAGTACAAAAAGTTGAAAAAAAAGCAGAGATGAAAGTTTTCTCATAGTGTAAAGTTGAAAATTCCGTTCCAATCGATTTTCCTTGTTTTTCTCACGAACCTTAAATTGGTGTGCGTTTAGGGCCTAATTATCATACCAAATTTATTTCAAAATCGGTCATTTCGGTATTTCGAATGTCCAAAATGAGAAAAACAAGTTGGGCAACGTTGCTTCTAAAAGAAAAAGTTTGGGTATACTTTACAACTACTAATTTGAATTCGTCTTTTTTTCTAGATGAAATCAGAGATTCAAAAGAATGACTGTTTAATTCAATGCAGAGGTGAAAACTGTCGCCAGTCGCAGTGTTGCTTGAAGGAATTCAATCATTCTGAAACCGTTTTAGAAGACGCTGTGAACAACAAACAAGTGATACCGTTACAGTCAGAAAAATTAAGTCAGCCCGATAAATCAGAAGATAGTATTGCGGAAAAAATAAAATGTGATAAACATTTGGAAAATATTACTCAAACAGACGAATCAAACAAACAAATGTGCCATGTTACGATAGAATTTTGTGCAAAGGACGAAAAATGATGATATATTATTATTATTATTATTATTATTATTATTATTTTATACAGCTTTTCAAGTATAATAAAATTAACAAAAAGTTGCATGTATCCGTTATTATAAGATAACTCTTCTTCACTTACCATAGTCACAGTTTTTCGCCTCAAGCCATGAACCAAATTTGCTCGTTGCAGAAAAAAATTGGAAAAATGTATGTAAAATGTGAAAGCAACCGTACTAAACTTTTGTGTCTAATTATCAAAAAAAATTTAGAGCACTCAAAAAATTTTAGATGCGAGATGAAATAAATTATATAAGATGAATAACTGTCGTATAGAAAAAATATATTTTGCCAACATAAAATCTTATTTTTACAAAATGCCGAATAAGGGTGTTAGGTAGTTTTAACAATTTTGAATGTAATGAATTTTTAAAGATATCTGAGTACCTAAGTTATCATTAATTACAAATTAAATAATCGACTATCAATTTGCTACCTATGAAAAAATTTATATTTACTCTTATCTGAAAATTCTGAACTAGTTTTTAAAGAATTTTTGTCTTTCTTTGAAACGTTTTTTATATAGTTAACGTCTGTAAGGATGATAATTATTGTGTTGTGTATAGGAGATTCGTTG
Source organism: Telenomus remus (assembly GCA_020615435.1). Lineage (NCBI taxonomy): Eukaryota > Metazoa > Arthropoda > Insecta > Hymenoptera > Scelionidae > Telenomus > Telenomus remus. The sequence goes on along the minus strand of CM036341.1, from coordinate 9,012,740 downwards.
CGGACCAGGCGTATCACTATTGGAAATGATTGTGGGGATCTCGTTGAATTTCTGTCTAGGTATTATGGTATACTCTGTGGACAAACAAAATCGTTGTATTGAATTAAACGATGAGTCGCAACTTTTTTGACAAATTTAAAATCAATACCATATTTGTTAAATCAAAGTTTAAAGTAAAGTTTTCAAATTCATTTTGTATAAATTTATCTGGGACCTTGAAAAATGAGACAAATTCTAAAAATCCTACAAAAATCCTAATTTTGTGTTGAAGTGATTTAATTTAAAAAAAGTGTTCAGTATTCAGGTTTTTCAATTTACTTAAATATAAATAATTTATTTTGCACTGTAATTACCTGTAAGAGCGAAAAGCGGCAGAAGAAGATGCCATAATTGCTGAGTATATGCCTTTAATTGCATTTCAAGATTACACCAAACTTACACATAAACTCGATATTTGTTAAAACTTATATTCTACAGATAAAATTGAACTTAAAGACTAAATTGAATGAATCAAATGAAATGTTTCGTTTTTTGTTTGTTTCAAAACGTTTAATCTTTTCAATTGAAGAAATCGACGGTAGAATTAATTGTCTTCCCTCCTCTTTAGATATGAAATTCTCAGAGAAAATTTGCGCGAAGAAAAATAAAGTTGACCATTAAGGATGCAAATCCTGGCTTTGGCAAGATGTCAAATGAAACTCATTGGCTACAATTTATAGTGCGATTTGGCTTAAAAATAGTTAATCTGCTATAATATACATCACAGTTAATCTTAATTAAAAATTATTAATCAATCAACTTATTGATGAGAAACGACAGAATGGAAAACACCAATTGAATATTTTTCGTTCAGTTCATTCTTAATTCAAGCTTTGAGGAGAGGGAAAAAGGAGGAAACAGAGTTTGAGTATAAAAGTTTGCAGGCAACAGCTTAAAAAGTTGGATACTTGAATCGGGGTGGAATATAATATAACAATGATAAAAATGTGTTTATGTATATACGATTATAATAATTATGCGATAATTGTTTTCAAAGTCAGTATCATGTGTATATATAGCATTATGCACGCATACATGCATCTGTAAATGCACATACGATTTTGTACACATATATACCGTTTACATTTATGATATTTTTAAGGTCACCGTGATTACTAATTTAAATCCTTGTCCATGATTTTATGTACTTATTATCGATATAATTGCTTCCCATTATATCAGATTCATTTAGCTTAAACTTACGTCTCTAGTAGCTATTGAACCGTATAGATTATGTTTTTTAATCGTATAATGTTATAGAGTTAACATATAATCATAAGAATAATAATAGCGATAATAATAATTATAATCATAAATCGCAATAATAGAGATAATGCGCTTTGGCGTGGAGCACAACACTACTGAAACACAAAATATTTGACTCGTTTTTGTTTTCGTTTTTTTTGTCAATCTTCTTGCCACAATTGATGCAAACACAAGTTTAACATGACGTCTCTCTTTAAACATCTCCGGCATCATTTCATGCGGAATTTAAAATTTTGTAGATTTTTTTGTTGAGTCGAATATCTTGGTTTGATACAATATTAAAAACACTATTTATTGATATTGGTTTTTTTTTTTTTTTGCAATGAGCGAGCGTAAAAGGCCTCAAGTACAATAAATATACTCGTCGCAACTTATAACAATAATTGCATGTATCCGTAAAACTATTAAATATATGCTATTCATATGCAGGGGCACTATCTTACAAATACAAATCTAAAAGTTACAAGTATACAGGTGTCGTCTTTAATTACAGTTTACAATTCATTTGTCTTTTTTTCATCTTCATTATCATCTTTTTTGTTCACAATATTTTATTTTTTATTATCATTGTCGACAAAATTTATAACGTTTGTCATTACAGCAACAGCCGATTGTTTTGTTCGACTCGCAATTACAAATGCACTTGTTTTTTTTTCATTGTTATCATGTTTTTAACTATTAGTATCGTTTTTTTACCATTATCCCCCAGTCTGGAAATAAGAGTTTCTTGATTTTCAAATGAAAAAATTGTGTACACAGTTTGACATGGCACCGACCGACATGAAATATCATTGAATTGACCCGAAAAAATTGTTCAGTGGAAGACATGCAAATGTGTAATTTTCATATTTAAAAATGCCCATCTTGTCCTACTTTGTATTTTCGTGTATTTTTTTGTTTTTTGATGAATTCTAGTCAAGCACCTTCGATCTAGTCACTGTTTCGTGAATGAACCTCGATTTTTGCAGTGTCTAACTTGTAATTCGGTTTTTTTTTAAATTGCTCACATTAGCTTATCATTGTAAAAGTTCAAAAATCTTACGACTTATTTGAGTTATCAAAAACTGTTGTTAACTGAGGTACAGGGAACATTTGAAATTTGATATATTTGATAATGTTTTGTTTTGTGAAAAAATTGTCAGTGTGCATTGAACCTATCACGACGTATCTAGTAAATGCACCCTTCCAATACTGGAATTGGAATACTTATGTAAGTTCGAAGACATGGATCAACTGAAAATAACAAAGGATTTGATAAAAAAAGAAAAAAAAGTATCTTGAAGAAGGAAATAAAAATTAATGGTGTGAAATTAAGAGATTATTGTACTGGCAGTATTTTTATTATTTAGAGAAAAACGTAAAAGGGTATTCTGAAGCGGTTTTTGTTTTAAGTAAGAATTTGAAATATAACCTTACTTATCTTCTACAGGCAGTCTTTGTTTAACGGGTCAATCAAGCTCCTTGAAAATTGATTTTTAACCAAAAAGCAGTAACACTAAGTGATAATGGTTGGTCTTACTTTTGTATTTTGCCCCACCTTTTCCCACCCCATCAGTCGTCTTAATCTATAAATTTATACAATATCATACGATTACTCAACGAAAAAGTGTGAAATAATTAATTGACAAGAAAATAATGTCACGAGAAACAAGGGCGAACTATTCAAAAATTTGACTGTACAAAGGAACACTTACAATTTTCGTACTAAATAACAAGCTTAGGTGATTCCGCTGATGAGGAAATCATACAGGGATTATTTATTTATCGCTAAGAATACAAATTCATTAACCGCTTCACTTTGATTATTAGTTATTTTATCATTTTAACAAGTTTATCTTTATATTGTTAGAGGAAAAGTCGAACGTTAAGACCGGCGTTAACTAAATCGATTGAATTAAACATACGAACAACAACCCTGAGAGCAATGAAAAATATATTTGTCCCTATCAGCTAATCATCACGGTGATATAAGTTTGCTTGCATTTCTCATTGTACCACTTATTATTGATTAAAAAATAGGTGTAATATCTTGTTTAATTATAGGTAGACTATTTTATCATTTTTCAATGAATAAATCACGATTTCCTTATCTTGTCACTTGCTTTCTTTCTTTCTTTCGTATTTTTTTCTCATTTAATTCCGGACACCAGTCAAACTATTTGACTCAACAGTCAATATCATTTATATCATAAAAACAGCCCCGCTAATCAAGAGACTTATATGTACAACGCGGTACCTTTTACGTCGCCTCTAAAAATCATTAACTTTCTTACATTCGGAATCTTTGTTTACTTGTTATTTTTTCTTCCACCGTTTTTGTCTCTTTTTATAATAAATAACTAATTTTAATGGTTTTATCACTGTTCCACCCCATAACGAACCCTAAACTGTATTTCTTAATCGAATTTGTCATTACCTTTAATCCATTATTTAACCATAGTCTCTGCTTACTTTTTACGTATTTTCATTTTTCTTTGTTACACTACTAATTAAAGACTTCATTATCATTAAATGTAATTATTACTTTAAAAACTCTTTGCATTTAAATCATATAAGATCATAATCACGAGGAATGAGATAATAAAAGCCGTACCAGCTAAATTTTTTTGTCATCTGCATTACATTCACTATTTTAAATTTATTTTTCATTAAAATTATTTCATCTTTTTATCCACCTAATTAAAACCTCTGGCATTTAAAACTTCCCTTAACATAATACTTTGTCTTTTTTGTCTTATCTTTATTCTTGGCTTTAACTTTTAATTATTTGTAACATTTAACAGTGGTCCGCTTATGCTTGTGTCATAGTGTGTATGTCTGCGTGTGTTTCGCGTGTCGATTTGTATTTGTTTGATTGAGCTCCAAATCCTTGTTACATCGATACATTTATATTGATTTCGTTCATCGATTTCTTTTTTCTTCATCTCTTGAATAACTTCTTTCAAAAAATATCACAAGCCGAGTTTAGAATTGAACGTACATATTAAAAATTCTATAACTCTTTTCTTGTTGTTGTCAACTATTCGAGGAGGATAAAATTAATTTTATAATGTTACATTAAAAAATGAAAAAAACAATTACATGATTATTTACAATTCTGACTGTTTGAAAATTGATTGTATCAAAAATGATTTACGGTTGGGGATCAATTAAACATTGATGGAAGAGATTAAATCCTTGCCCTTAATAAAAACGGATCGGTATCAAAAAGATTTTTTTGTTTGAAATGTACAGTGAAAATATAATTAATTACACGTAACAAGAGCGATTGGACGTTTTTGCACGGCTCGTTTGCTTGAAATAATTTCGATCGAAGAGGAGTACTTCTCGTTTATTATTAAAATCTATGGTAAACCCTATAGAGTAAATATAATAATTAAGTCATACATTTAATCAGGTAAACTTTTCAGACTAGTGCCCCCAGATATGATAACTTTTTTCGGTGCAAACCCCGACTCCTGTCCTCTGCCAACTTATTCTTCTTTTTTTACATATTCTAATATTATTTAATCACATCACTTTTTAATTCTACTGTTTACAGTTCTCACTCTAGTGTATCTAAAATTGAAAAACGCTTTTAGGCTTAGTACAAGTTCATCTTTTATCGATAGGCGATAACATTACAATTGAAACATAAGGCTGACTTACTTAGAAAAAAATTTTTTCTTATACAATTGTATTGTAATTCTAAATTAAGAAGAATATAAAAACAAAAAACGATCAACAGTGATAGTTTAATATACAAAAAAATGTGAACAGGAAAAACTCGAACTTGCGCACTCTTTCATTCACTCGCTCACTTAACTCGAGTTTTTCAATTGTGTCTCCTATTTTGGTTGGCTTTTAATCTAAGTTCACTTATACGACTGATAAAACGTACATAAATACAAGATGTGTGAGAGATCAACCAGCTTAGAACCGAAAATAAAATTAGAAATAAAAATGAGATAAGTCGCATTTAATTCGATACTAACTAGAGGTAACGTTAATACTAACGAAATCAGCCCAGTAATCGCGATTGTATTCGATCCACAATTCTTTTCCCGTCTTTTTCTCCCCATCAGGATTTCATTTTTGCAACCACAAAAAATGTACTTCAACTATAACAATGAACGAAGGCAGAGGTGAGGACTGCGGTGGGTTTGCGCGAGCTTTTTTGCCATTTTCTTTTTCATTAAATTATCCTCTTTTTTCCTTAGTTCAGATAAACTTTACTTTACGTTTTTTTTCTTCTCTTGTTGCTTTCACATAATTTTTTATTGGCTAGTTAGTTACTTGAAAGACTGAGTAGTTATTATCTAAAATATGTAAATTTGCTATGCTTTTGTTTAGGAATTACAATTTGTAAAATTAAATTTAAATACAAGATAATCAGACTTATAGCAATACGATAGCGGAGAAGACGAAAAATTATAATTAAGGTACACACTGTATATATAAATATATCGTAGAGAAAGACAGAGAAAAAAGAGAGCAGGGGAGAGAGAGGGAGAAATCTGTCCTAGCTGCTATGAGAGTTGAAAAATAAATGGATCGGGCTATAAGAAACTTATTAGAATATTTAGCAAGTTGCAGAGTGATTTCGGAGCATCATGCACTCCACTTTTACCTCTCTCTCTCTCTCTCTCTCTCTTCCTCCCCCCACTCCTTCCTCTCTCACCCTCTCGTTATTTGTTTCAATCTTTCTTATCTTTAAACCTTTACTCAGCCTTGAACTTACAAACTTAACACAAGTCTCTTGTTTATTCTAGGTATATTATCTACCGCGACGTTGCAGGTTTATTATCGAGGATGCTGTGCAAAATTGTCGCGCCTCACACAAATTTTTGCTTTCACTTTTGTGCACGTTTGTCATTTACTTTGTCCTCCATGTTGTATTTTTTGTTTTATTAATTATTACTTTTGTCAATTGAACGTCATTAAGATTACGATTATTACTTGGAAAATTTGTTTGATAAGTTTGTCTGGGTAGCAACAACATTTTGCTCGTCGCGCAGTTTACTGTTTAATATAAGTGCTTTACGCTCGCTCACTCTTGGCGTTGCTCTCGTAACGAAACAACATGACACATGATTAATTTTCAAAAATTAATTTGCCTCATTTGCTCGTTACTATGTCAGTTTTTATAAACCTTTGTGCTCCCTGCCTTTGAATCTCAGCGCAGGAGCTTGTCGCTTGCTCTATGGTTGCCGCTCGAAATTGACCCAGACGAGGTGTAAGGAATAATTTTCGAGTGATAAATAAATTCAACAATTAGAACTGTTGTTCCCATAAATAATCATTTTTTTTATTATCGTATCAAATGCAAGAGGTATAAAATTCAAGTCAGCGAACAAAAAATCGTTCAACAAATAAATGAAGAAAAAAACAATCAATTAAAAATAAAGTTTATAATAAAGTCACGTCTTTAGAACTTGATCAAAAAATGTTCACACAAACAAAAATCGTCATTGAATATTGGGCGTTCCTAAAGTCCAATATTGTATGATTCATGTCAGGTAAATTAAAATTTTTTGGGAGTCGGACAACCGAAGGGCAAGGTCGAGCTGCGTTTAGCGCATCACTCCGTCGCAAATTATTTAAAATGGTCATGAGGTGGGCCACTCTTTGAAATCAAAGCCTTGCTGGGGCCCCGGTTTAGGAGCACTGGCAGCATACCCACCTTGGTTGGTATCTCCGGCTTGGTAAGACCTCTGGGGATAGGTCGTGTCAGCATAACTACCGTATCCGGAATAAGAATAGTCCGCAGTTTTAGCCGAGCTTGTGCTCGATCCTGGCGCTCCCGATGCTGTTGTTTGTCGAGAGTACATGTCACCTAGAACAATTTGGTCCATTAGTTACAAACATTCATCATCATTTATCATGTTTTTGTTATTCAGTTTCTTTCATCTCGATTATTTTTTGATATTGCGAATTTCAATGGAAAAAATTGTTTAAAAATAATACTGAACACCAAACGACGCGAAAACTTGTTCTTGAACTTTCTTTGGTAACTTCGTTTTTGTTTGAGGGACTAATGCCAATACGCCACGAAGCACTTGAGAAACAAGCCAAAAGCACGCTACAGAAAAACAGTCACGTGTAACATGTAGTGTAGTTTGAAAAATGAACAAATCCTGCTTAAACTTTTATTTTCATTAACTCTTTTTCTTTTCTTATTCCTTTTTTTATTTACACCATAAACGTTTTGATGAAATGTGTTTATATACATTTATGAGTGGGTTAACTTGTTACCATGCCCAGGAGATGCTTTTACATTGCAGAAAGAAAATACTATAGATAACAATTGTAAAAATATGTATGAATTATTCAAGCAAATCTATCTTGAGTGCATGTTTTGTAATAAGAAATAATTTCTTATTCAAACGAGAATTTCTCTGTGATTCAAATTCATTTTCTTCGTAAAAAATTTTTTTTTCTTTTTTTAACGGCATTCTTAACCCGTTGATATCAAATGTTGAACGTCAACAGGTTGAATAAAATGCCCAAGAATGCAAAAATTATTGTTAAAAAAGATGAACACTAAACATTTTCCGTACTAAATGTTCATATCTGTGTAAAAACTATTATAATAAAATTTGGAAAAACGTTGAATTCAACTACATACAAAAGGTTCCTAATGGATAAAAAACGATTAAAATGTTGTTCATATAATAAAAGAACAATCTGAATTCCTAGCACTATTCTAAGATTGTTTCAAAAAATTTAAAAATTTAGTGTTGTGATAATTCGAATTTGATCTAAATTCTAATTGAAAAAATACAAACAAGATTAATCGCGTGACACAATAAACAGGTACAAAACATTCAGTTGTTCACAAACAGACAAATAATGTAGCGTGAGACCGTGTAGAAACAAATTGATTCCCAAAAAAGAAACAACGAACAAAATGAGTGTCAACAATCGATAATTCAAAACAAGGAACTCTGAATGCGAGAAAGAAGCGGACGCAGGGTCGCATTTTAAATGGAACGTATTTTCTCTTCTTGTTCTCAAACTTTTTCTTTTGGACCAGAAAAATTTATTTTCGCAAAATGTTGAATAAACAAATAAAAGGACCAATCGAAAAAATATGTATTCTGGTCTGGCGTTGAAACTGAGATCGCAATCTGCCCAAAGAGGATGGTGGGTTGAACGATGGAGGAAGTTAAAAAATGGGTCGGGAAAGTTACGTTCGACATTTGCGGGCTCATGATTCCGTTTAAAATGGGACTGGGATGCATTATAGGCTGGACACAAAGTAAAAATTAAAGGTATAGAGATTGTTTGACTGTTCTGAGTGTGAAACTCACCAGCGGGGTTCGAGTTGGAGTTGGGCTGCGAGGAGTTGGGTTGAGGGGGCTGCGAAGGTTGGGTGCCTGGGGGTGGCCCATTTTGGGCCATGTTCCATGAGTTCCACGAACCCCCATGCCCCCCGCCCGCAGCCCCGCCAGTACCCGGATTGGGCCCGTAGCCCCCAGATGCAGCCGCCGGCCCACCTGCGATCATTAACCACATTCTATTGCCACACCGTCTCATCTTCTTTCTCATTTACTGTTTTCTCCCTCTCTCTCGCTCTCTTTTTTATTAATTACCCTCTCTAGTAATTCTCTTTTTTATTGTTCAATCCTCTCTTTCAAATTAAGGCACCCAGTTCATAACCAGACTCCCTTACATAACTATTGTATTTTCTTTCCTCATTTAATTCCCTCCAAAGGCATTTTTCTTCTCACATTCACACAATTGTATAAGTAGGAAGGAACAAGGTAGAGGGTCGGGGAGATTGTAATTCGTTTCAATCCGTGTTTTATTTATTAAAAACATTTATTTTTGCAATATGCTACGATTATGCCGAGAGTGTTCGCTTGAAAAAACTTAAAAGTAAAAAATAAACTGAAGGTAAGGAGGTTTACTTATTAAGGATCTACAGTAACGGATGAACATTTATTTTTGTGTATAAAAATGTATATAATGAGGTGTTATTGGATGATCAATTGTGTTACAAAATAGAATATTTTGTTTAACAAGGATCGATTACACAGATGGCGCATTAATCTCTAAATCATGCGACAACCAGAGATGACAAGATTCGATTACCTAAGTTTAGTTTTGTTAAGCCATTATTTTGTTTAAGGTTACATTGTTTCCATAGTTGTGAGGTAAGATTTGAACTCATAACTATTTGTTATTATCACTAACGCGTTACCATTAAACCCATGTTATAAAATATCATCAAGAAGAAAATAAAATAGTTTTTATTTAAGCTTAAAATCTTATATGTTAATGATTAATCCTTTTCAAAACCTAAAAGCTTATATTAGTGATCAGGAATGGATCGAATTAGAAACTGTGAAAAAACGGTGTACTTAAAAAAATGTTTGTTCCAGGATTCTTATAAGGGTAAATTCTTATACATTATTTCCTATGAATAAAAAACCTAATTATGGTACAAAAATATATATCTGTTATAAATAATAATATACACTTTTGCAATTAATCATACTTTTGTTATCAATTTACCTTAAGGTTTGAAAAGGGTTAAATCACAGTTGGTTATGACTCAAAAACTTTAAAACTATTTCTTAAAAAAGGTCCTAACAAATTTCATAAATGAGTGTAAGAACTGTGTACAAATATTAAAAACCAGAAATGAAAATTGATTGATAAGGTCGAAGATAAATGATCAAAAGTGCATAAAAAATGATTGACGACAAAATGAGACGAATAAAAAATCGAAAATCATCAAAAGTATTGTCACACGATCCGAAACTTAAACGAAATCTTAAAGCATACAGTGGGTGGGGGGGGGGGGTGATTAATTCGCGAAAAACACAAAAAGTGGTGATACGGACAAAACAATATGAGTGCCCAGAGAACTCTCTCGGCAAGAGGTAACGTCTCTTCAGAAGTAAAGAGCGAGTTACTGTGGGTTGTTCACCGGAAAAGCAACTTTGTTGAGGTCAGCTTGTTGGAAGTCGTAAAGCATGACTTGGGACTTACCATAACCGCCATAGCCGCCAGTAGTAGCTGCAGCAGGCTGCGAACCGTAGTTGCCCCACTGATGAGGTGGCGGCGGCGGAATCGGCTGTTGCTGTGGCGGTCCCGGGGGAGCGCCCCAACCTTGAGTGTTGTAGCCCTGAGTGCTGTAGCCGGCATAGCCTCCGGTCTGCGGGTTTGTTCCCCAGCCTTGATACTGCTGGATGATGTTTCCAGGTGGACCCATCGGTCCTCCCATCATCGGCCCTCCCATCTGACCATTCGGGCCTCCCATCGGTCCCATGTTTCCTGCCATTCCCATTGGCGGACCGCCCTGCTGCGGCGGGCCCCACTGTCCTTGATGTCCATCATTCATCTTATTTGATGTATCTCTTGGTTCAGCGCGCTTAATTTCAACCTGTAATACAACACAATTTTTTAATTAATTTAATTTTGCGACATTGGACATTTTTGGTTTTCATAAATTTGTGTTCATCAATGTTTTACCTGTTTGCCATTCAAGTTGATGAAATGCTCGTTCACACAGCGATCTACAGCATCTTCATCTTCAAAACTGAGGAATCCAAAACCTGAACAAAGAAATAAATTAATTAATTATAGAAAGATCGATCCATCTTGATTTTGAAAAATTTCTAAATTCATTCGAGAATGATAGATAGAAATACAATTGCATCAATAGAAAACTTAAAATTCAACGAAAATACGTACGCTTGTTTACAATCTAACAAATCTAGTTTCTAAACTTTGCTAATATACACAACAACCTCTGGATGTCCGTGACTTATCAACAAGAAAAATAACGTATCATAAATTCAAATCATCGGTCATAAGTTACAACTGCTCAAATTATTGACTTAAATTTGTTGCGGCGAAAAATTTCTTCTTTGAACTGATCAAAGGCACAAAGAGAACAAAGCCTTTTTTCTCTCTACTTTAAGCCTCTTCTCAAAATTAAGCCTGGTTGAAGAATGTCAGGTAGCGAGTTCCAGGTACACGATGAAAAACAACGTCAATTTTCCCTCAGGTCAGAATATTAAATTTTCTGATAACATTCAAGCGTCGATATTTACCTCTGGATTTTTTCTTCTCCTGATCATACATGATCACGACCTCCATGACCTTGCCAAAACGTGAAAAGTAAGTTCTCAGGTCGGTCTCGGTGACGTTGCTCGGCAACCCACCGAGGAACACTTTTGGGAATCCGCCGCTCCGCTTCGGTTTTTGTAGTGTACGTGGGTTGCATGGTTTCGGGTCGATCTGTAAACAATACAAACAAATTTCTGTACAAATGAACAAAAAAAAAACAAAAATTAAAAACAAACTAGAGAAAACAAATAACTTACAGTGCGTCCGTCAAGTTGATGCGGTCCATTTTGTAGGACTAAGTTAACGTTTAGTGGATCACTGAAAGTGACAAATCCAAAGCCACGGCTCCGACCCGATTCGCTGTTCTTCATAACAACACAGTCAATGACTTCGCCATAGCGAGCGAAGTACCGCTGCAGCGAGTCTTGCGTTGTTTCCCAGGATAATCCTCCAACAAACAACTTTCTGTAACACAATGAAACCAATAGATTGACAAACAAATTGGTGGACACGTAAAGTAAACAACACACAAAGAATATGAGCAGCAGAACGAAGAGGAGCAGGTGTGAAAAAGATGCAGACTCACCCAGACACATCATCGTTATCACGGGGATTAAAATAGTTGTCAAAATTGTTTATCATTGTCGCGAAGGGGAAAGGTGGGCAGTACAAGTCTGGCGACTGTGTCGACATGGCCTGGTGCGGCATCGCGACCTGGTGCGAACTGGATCTGCGTTGCGATGCCTGCATAATTTTCGGTTTGATGGCACTCGTCAAAATTCACAAAGACACTGATGTGCATCTAATTGGCATTTGTACTTTTAAAGGACTCCCAAACTGAGTCCCCACCATGCTCCCGAACCACACCAGGTTATGTTGGCCCCCTCTCCCCCTCCCCACGTGTTTCCTCAAAACACTCTGTTTTGTGATTGTTTCGAAACAAATTTATTCATTTTATGATAAAAAAATCAACTGCATTTTTTTATTCAAAAAATGTATTAACAAATCAAGCAAGAGGAAAAGGGAAAATAAAATGTTACTGCGTTTGGAGAAAAAAATCATTGTTTAATTGGATGTGATATTTTTGTTAATTGATTTTGTTGAAGATGGAACAATGGTGATTGAGGGGGGAGGGGGCGAAATCACGCGGATGCGTGCACGAGAACGAAACAGCGTGGATGACCGGCGTAGAATCGTCAGATTGATTTGGTTGGGGAATAAAGCGCGGCGTTGTCAAGCGGATGATGAAATATTGCACGCGGTTGTGGATAACCTAAAACGAGGACAAAGGGAGGAAAAAAGAAGCGGTGAAATCGTAGGCGAAAGGAGCGGAGGGTTTGGATTCCAATGGCATCTTGAGGTCTGATCGCAATCGCTCGAGTCGCCGCTTATGCGTTACGCGTGAAGTTGAGACGCAGCTTGCAATCGAATTACTCACCCCTTCTCATCGTCGTCCATGTCGTTCTTTACTCTCATAATATTATACTTAAAACTACCGAACTCCCGCAATAATGACGCTTGTAGAAATATGGCACGATGCTTTGCGCACTATTATATCAAAAATGGCTTCCCGATCGAGCGAGCAATCACGGAAACAGTTCGTATGCGTAACAAAACGACTGGCGTCATTTCCGTCTACTACGCGAGTCGATGAAGTGCGCGCCGAGAGCGCAAGCGCGACTTTTTTAAATTCCACAAACTTGCGTCTCTGTGTTTTTGTACGAATTTATTTATTGTCGACTTTGTTTGATTGACAATTAAAAGTTTAAAACAAAAACCGGTCACACTTTGTAACCTTCGAAAAAGTTTATCAAAATATTTTTATTCTTTGTTATTTTTAATTGTTTTGACTTAATTTGAAACACATTTTGTGAATCTTACCTGATGATGTGTAGCATAAATAGAGAACTGACAATACTCAAGTTCATTTTCGATTATGCTATTGTTTTCGTTCGAATAATATAAGCGGTGATGCGTATAGCTCTAAAAGCCCTTGAAAAGCCCTTAATAAAATTCAAACAAAAAAGGATTTAAAATAGTAACAAAATAAACTATATAATACTTCTGGTCAAGAATTCTTTTTTGTTTATTTAGTATTCAAGTTCTACGTTAATTTGAATGAATTTCAGAAGGCCTGAAGAAGTAAAGAGGTGGGTCAACAATTTTATTCCTGAGTTCACGGGGGACACAAAACGAGTTTTAACCCAAGAAGTTTTGTTCTTCTTTTGTATCTTATCTTTTGCTGTAAAGTTTTATTAAACTTATTTTTTATTGCTTTTTCAAACAAACAAAGTTTATATATATATATATATCTTGAACGTTTTTGATGATTATATTAAATTTTCTTCTTCTAAAAATTTAGAAATTAAAAGCTCGTTAAAACTTCAAAACATTCAAATAATGAAAAAATGGAAATTTATTGAGGAACTTGTATTATTGGTCCAAATTGCAAGTGACATTTAAAACAATGATTTGAAATGCGTTTTTACTTTTCTAATTGTTTTAGAATAAAATGTAAATATAAGTTAATGTAGCTATTGAAGAAGGTGGTGACATTTAGGGATTTTAAAATTATTAAATATTTATCATACACTTGGTAGGAGTAACAGGGTCGATGAACCAGCCAATCGTGTACGCACTACGCGCATCTGAATCCTAATGAGATGCCCGTCGTATAAGTAGTCTAAAACCTCTGCTCACCATTTAATTTTTACCTGAGCTCTCGGTAGGTACGCTGTAAAGGTAAGTTGAACCGTAAAATTTTCTATAACATTCACAATTAATTGTTCCTCATTGTTTTCACAATTATTTCAACAAAATTTATCATTTTTCCACCATTCGAACCATTATATTGTTTCTCCCCTTGAAATTCAAGACAAAAACTTTTCCACGTCCCATCGGCATAATCTGAGACTAATAGGGATTTTAAGATGGCAAACGACAAAAATGAATCATACCGTGAAACAAAGAAAATTGTTCGAAGTTTGACATTCTTTTGTAGAAAATAGTTTTATATATTTCTTGATGATATTTCAGTTTCTATCATAATTCCAATCAACAATTTATTTCATAATTAAAATCGCCTGCGATTAATTTGCATTAGAAGATCATACAATTTATATCACTTTTGATTACACATTCAATTTCGATTTGCAATTGATTTCACATTTGTTCATAAATAATATTTGTGAATTTGATGTCAAGGTTTGCGATAGAAAAATACTAACGATTCATCAGCTTGAACAATCAAAAAGCATGCAACCCAGGTTGCGCGAACGATTAAAAGTTTCAAAAATGGATATCCAAATCGATGATATCAAGATCCTCATCCTTTTTTTTATTTTCCATTAGAAATCGTCCAGTCTTTGAATCCAATGCCATATTCATTCGATTAATTTCATTGCAATTTGAACGTGCTATGTTTTTAATTAACATGTATAATTATTTGGCATTCGAATCGGTCATTGCTAATATGACTCACATTTGAAACTCATTTTTTGATACCAATAAATTTCTAATTTTGTTGTCAGAAAGCACGGTTTCTCCCTTTAAAAATCGGATGTTAGATGAAACTGATCACTCTTATTATCATTATTATTATTATTGTTTAAGCAAAAAAATTAGTTGTGAGAAAAATAAAGACAAAAAATATTTCTAATATGTTTAAAAAAGTGTTGAAGAATTTTTTGCTTCTATAAAGTGTGGAACCAATTCTGAGTACTTGAGTCCGTGTCAAAAAATAAGAAGAAAAACATTTGAGTAGCATCATTTGATAACCAGATATTCGCTTTTCTCAAACCGGTCGCTGCAGATTCTTGGCCTGCACGTTGAGTTGATCTGAGTTTTATGTTCCCATACAAGCGTTATATTCTTCAATGTGAATTCAATCTGCAAATAGAAAATCTATAGCACATAAATTAAACGTTTTATGGCGACCACTGCGCGTGAATATTAATTCGCTAATCTAAGCAATTTTACAGGACTGAGGAAATTATAATGGCAAAGATACTCGGCGTATCAATCATCTTAATCATTCTCATTTCTATTACGCCTCCTTCATTTTCAGGTGAGATAAATCATCTGTCGTAATTGTTACTTAATAGTCAAATATTTTTCATTTTACAATTCTTTATCAATCATAACTTGATCATAACAAAAATTTCGAACATTGGTTGTTTTCAAAATGTATTCTGTGTTTTTTAGATAAAACTTTCCATTTACTATTACATTTACTTATAGATTTTTTAAATAATTCGGTTTATTATCATTAATTTATGATTCACTTTTATAAACAAATGAGCAAAACTAAAAAAAATTCTTTAGTATATTTTACAAATTTTTAATGACCTAAGTGTGCAACAATATTTTTTCTTTTCAAGCAGAAGATTTCAAATTTAAAGTTTGTTAAATAGTTTCTAACAAGCGTTTTTTAAGTGGTATGTAATTTTGTTATAACTTTCAGCCGAGACAAAACCATCGCGAGTAGTTTGTTACTTCAGCAACTGGGCGATATACCGTCCAGGAATAGGAAAATACGGAATTGATGATATACCCGGTGATTACTGTACTCATGTAATTTATTCATTTATCGGTGTGAGTAATAAGACATGGGATGTGTTGGTGATCGATCCCAAGATCGATGTTGAAGAAAATGGATTCAAAAACTTTACAAATTTGAGAACCAAATGGCCACATTTGAAATTATCGGTCGCTGTTGGCGGCTGGGCCGAAGGAGGCAAAAAGTACAGTGACATGGTCGCTTCCAAAAGCAAACGAGATTCTTTCATATCAAGCGTCGTTCGTAAGTAATTTCATATAACAATTTTTTTTACAAGATAAATTTGAATTTTCAAATAAATTTAAAATGTTCTAATTTTTCAGAATTTATGCACAAGTTTAATTTTGATGGTTTTGATTTGGATTGGGAATATCCAGGAGCAACAGACCGAGAGGGCAAATTTTCAGACAAAGATGTTTTCTATTTTTTCGTTCAGGAGCTGAGAAGAGCTTTTGATAGAGAAAACAAAGGATGGGAAATTACGATGGCTGTTCCTGTTGCGAAATTCCGATTGCAAGAAGGTTACCATGTGCCAGAACTTTGCGAGTAAGTACGAAATTTCAATTTCAACATAGAAAACATTAAAAACGATTAAACATAGAAAACTTGAAAAAAATAATAATAAACGGGAATTAAAATAAACATTTCATTATTTCTTAGAGAACTAGATGCGATTCATGCCATGACTTATGATTTGCGAGGTAACTGGGCTGGATTCGCTGATGTTCACAGTCCGTTGTACAGAAGACCGCATGATCAATATGCATATGAAAAACTGAATGTGGTAAGAACAAAATTTTAAATAAAAAATTCTAATAATAATTAAAGTTTTTGATTACAAATTTGTTGTTTTTTTTTAGAATGATGGTATGAGGCTATGGGAAGATATGGGATGTCCGTCAAATAAACTTGTAGTTGGTGTACCGTTTTATGGAAGAACTTTCACCTTGAGCAAAAGTAACAATAATTACAACCCCGGAACTTACATCAATAAGGAAGCTGATGGTGGAGATGAAGGAGAATTCACCCAAGCGAGAGGATTTCTTGCTTATTATGAGGTAATATTGTTTCCACCTTTTTTGGCAGTTTGTAAACAGTTTAATCGATTCAAATAATTTTAATATTGTATAGCTATAAAAATTATTACATAATTTTATTACATTTCAGATTTGCAAGGAAGTGCAAGATCCGAAAGGAGGGTGGACGAAAAAGTGGGACGAGTATGGAAAAGTTCCTTACACTTACAAAGGTAAATTGAGATTTTCAAAATTAAACAAAAAATTAATATTGTAGTTTAAAATTAATTAATATTTTTCAATTGCTCAGGAACTCAGTGGGTGGGATATGAAGACACCGAAAGTTTACCATACAAGATGGATTTCATAAAAAAGAAAGGATATTTAGGAGCCATGGTTTGGGCCATCGATATGGACGATTTCCATGGAATCTGCGGTGAATCTAATGCTCTGATCAAAATTTTGCACAAGTCTATGTCTGGTTACCGAGTTCCACAACCGTCTTACAGTACTACTCCAAGGGTATACAAAATTAAATACAAAAACTCAATAATAAATCAACAGATTTGTTTATTTTTTTTTTTTTTTTGTCTAAATGAGTATTATATAGAAGTTAAAAATTTGTTGATAAAATTGCAGCCGGAATGGGCAAGACCGCCAAGCACGCCATCGTCTCAACCATTCCCACCTAATGAAAAGCCACGACCCAAACCTACTCCGAGACCAACTCCGAAACCTCCTCAAAATCCAAATCAGAAGCCTAGTAGCCCACCAAGTGACAACAAATATACTTCGACGGAGAAACCAACAACTTCAATTCCGAACCCTAGTAATGAAATAAACGACAATGTTGATTGCGGTAATGAAGATTTCATTGCCTCTAAAGATTGTACGATTGTAAGTATATCCACAAAGTTTTAAACATCGACCTAAATTAAAAATGAAATATATTGAACTGAAAATGATTATTTTCTTAATCGCAGTACTATCGATGTGTCTATGGAAAACCACTAAAATTTAAGTGCAGTGCAGGACTCGTTTATAATCCAGCAATGTCTATCTGTGACTGGCCAAGTAAAGCAAATCGGCCAGAGTGCGTTTAATATAGGTGATGGCATCAAGAGAATCAAGCTGTGAAGTTTTTTAAATTGTAACTAACGAATGTTAATGAATTATATCTTTTTCTAATAATGAAATAAAGTTATATTGTTTGAGAATTTTCAAAATAGATTTCTACTGTGCTTACGATATGAAGATATCATACATATAAATAACATTTATAAATTTTGTATAAAGATACATAAATAACATTTTTGTTTTCCGATTTTTTATTTGAATTTTGGTTTTGCTTTTGATTTTGTGGTTTTTGTTTAGTTTTTAGGTTTCTTTATTTTCCTTTTGGTTTGTTTTTAATTCAAAAAAAGCATCAGTCGCGCAAAAGATGTGATGTTTTTCAAAAAGCTCTTCGCAATTAAGTCTATGCAAAACGAAGTCCACACAGACCAAGTTCTGGTACTCACCGCCAGAAGCAGTACTTTTTTGGCGTTTACACATAACAGTGTGTATTATTACAAGTAGTGATTTATATTTATTTATTTTTATAATGAAATGAATTTACTTCTAGTTTTTTATTATTGTTTATCTTTTCATTGATCATCATGTTTTATGTCTGTTATTTACGCTATGTTTAAATTTACAACATTTTGATTTTACACTGTTTGTCATGATTTGTTGTTTTGGATTCGGTTTAATTTTACAGCGCTACTTTTCGACCTGATCATTTTTTTGTTGTTTGTTTTTACCGTGATCGTCATAGCTGCTGTCCGTTATTCACGCTATGATTGAAATTCACAATATTTTTAATATTTAATTGCTTGTTTGCTTTTGTAGTTTTTGATATTGTTTATTTTTACAGTGCTTGTTTGGTATCCTCCTTTTTACAGCAGGGAATTTTGTACCATCTTTAAAACTATTCATAACTTTTATCTAAGGTTTGAAGTACTCAATAATACTTGGACTGTAATAATTTGTTAATACATTTATTTGATAAATCATCATCTATTGTTTTTACTAATTTCATCCGGTTCCTTTGACAATTGGTACTCGTAAGCCAAAATAGCATTGGCGACAGCAACGCAATCTTCCATCGACGACTTTGACTTAACCCAAATCCTGCCGTTCATGCCTACGGCGATTTCATATTTTATCTGCTTAGCAAGCATATCGAACAGAGTACATTCAGGCTTTAAGATTTTTCTAACAAGATTCATAGAACAGGAAAAGAGCATTCCATTTGCATCAAGTACTCCTAATTTGCCTTTTTTGCCAAACGAATCAACGCAGACTAGTTCAGATTCCATGTGTTTACTCGCAATCAGCAGTTTTGCATATACAACGTCTCCGACTTGAACATCAGGCCGATTTCTTTTACTCGCACTCTCAAACGCCAGGTACGATAGCGATGCTGGTTCATGTGCTCCAATGTCGACTTTAAAAATGTCCCCTGCTTTTTGTGACACCACTCCTATCACATGTTCTCCTCTGCTTGGAATGTATCTAAGGATGCCAATTTTATAAAATTAATAAGTGCATTTTGTAACTTAATTTTTATAGTAAAATGATTTATGAAAGATGTTTTTAAAGTTATTTTTTTATGATTTGCATAACAAATTTTTATTGACAGATGAGTGGGAAAACGAAATGTCTTTACCTCTTCTGATAATAATCAACATAATAAATGTTGTTTCCACGTTTTTTTAAAACGCCGCACTTGCAGGCGGTGACTTTGTCTCCTTCTCTTCGAAGTCCCGGCCCGATGACAATTTTTTCATCTGTTTTGTTCAAATGACTTATTTCTTTGACACAATCACCTGGCATTACTACATCTCCGACGGATACTTCCATTTTTGAATTTACAAAACAAACTTTTTACTAATAAAATAAAGAAGTATACCGTTCAGCACTTATATTTGTTTACTTTCTGGGGTTTCTGCAGTCTGCAGGTTTCTGGGTTTCGGTTAAGGTTAAGAACACATGTTATTGTTGTATGCCCTGTCGGTACAATAGGAAATTATAGATGGAAACTCAGCCGGGCATTTTAATTTTTTTTAACTTTTTTAACTTAATAAATTTTAAATGATTTGTTTTATTTCAAGTTATATATCGCACTCCCAATAATTCATATAACATTGTGCGAAATCGAAAATTAAAAATCGTTTTCGGAATGTATAAAATATATTTATTGATTTTGTATTGATTTTCTTCAAATTTTTCGAGTAGAAAACAGGTATCTATAGATTTTTTGTATCTTAATTTATGTTTTTGATACTAATGACACATTCAGGATGAAATTTTTAATAAAAATTTTAAACTTCCCGGACTCGTGCTGGTAACCAAATCTAGGGTTATTTATTTGCAACAAGTTTTGAGGTTATTCACTTGCCGCGTCCCTAGACTTCTTCCTTTTTACCTACGCAAGCTCGTGAGGTAGTTTGGACAGCTGCGAAGTCGATGCGAAATCCGTTGCAATCGAGCTGATTTCGCCACCAAAACTTAAGGAAAATGACCGAGACATTGCAATTAAGAGGAACCCTTCGCGGGCACAATGATTGGGTTACACAGATCGCGACAAATCCCAAATATCAGGACGTTATTTTGTCGTCATCACGTGGTAAGTTTTTCACACTTTTCTCGCATTTCCCCTTGAATTTACACAAAATATTCAATCTGAAATCTTTTCTTATTACTTGAAATACATATTTTCATTGTACGTTTCCTTTTTGTGTTCAGAAAATCTTTGTTTACATTATAAGTTGATTGTTTTCATTGGTTATGGTCCGTTAGACATACGTTACATTTCGGCTCAAAAAAAGAGACTTGAATGCGTGTTAATTTTATTTATTTATTTTTCAGACAAGACTTTGATTGTTTGGAAACTAACCCGCGATGAGGCAAACTACGGAATCCCGCAAAAACGTCTCTACGGTCACTCTCATTTCATCAGTGACGTTGTGTTGTCGTCTGATGGCAACTATGCCCTTTCCGGATCCTGGGACAAGACTCTGCGTCTCTGGGATTTGGCTGCCGGACGTACGACCAGACGTTTTGAAGATCATACCAAGGTCTAAAACTTTTATTTTTCGTTTACATCTCATAATCAAAGTTTTTACTTTGTTTACTTCCATTTTGAAATCCCTCGATTATATTACCTTTCTAAATGACGACAATGCAAACAATTGTATTAAAAAATGAACAAAAGGTAAATAACTAAAAAACAATGAAAAAAACCTCGTGGTATGTGGAAAACAAGCTTTTTATTTTTTAAAGCTGCGTTGAATTGAAAACTTTGCAAAGTCGTCAAACTACATAAAAATAATATCCAATCCTTGATAATCCTATGACAGGAGGACCAAAATGTGAAGCATTTTTTGTAAATATTTTTTTTTGAATGTAATATTAGAAGAGGACGAAATTTAGTAAGTATGTACCGGTTTGATTGTCCCTGGTATTTAATAACAATCTAAAATGTGAAAAACCATGGCTAATATCAATCTGGTTTTGCATTTTAGGACGTTTTAAGTGTCGCCTTCTCTGTGGACAACCGTCAAATCGTTTCGGGATCCAGAGACAAGACGATCAAGTTGTGGAATACATTGGCAGAATGTAAATACACGATTCAAGAGGAAGGTCATTCCGACTGGGTAAGCTGCGTTCGTTTCTCGCCGAACCACTCCAACCCCATCATTGTTTCTGCTGGATGGGATCGCGTTGTCAAGGTAAATAAAAATTCACACAATACAATCCAAATTATAAATTTTATTTTATTTTTATGTACATTCCATTTCATGATGAAACTATTTTTAAAAACATGACATTCTGTGAGTGTTTGCGGATATGGGACTGAGTGAAGAGAAGAAAACATATTTTACAATTTTTTTGAAACCAAAGAATTAAAAACAAATTATTTGATTTTCAGGTCTGGAATTTGACGAACTGCCGGCTAAAGATCAACCACAGCGACCACACCGGATACCTTAACACAGTCACTGTTTCTCCTGACGGCTCTCTCTGTGCCTCTGGTGGCAAGGTAAAATTACGATTATACAGAGATTAGATGTTTAGAATGTATAAATATTGACTCGTTTTTAGTATTTTTTCTGTTTATTTATCAATGAATTTTTTTATTTATTAATTATTTAAAATAAACAATTTTAATTTTGTTTGAAAAACAGGACTGCAAGGCCATGCTGTGGGATCTGAATGATGGAAAACATTTGCACACCCTTGATCATAATGACATCATCACTGCCTTGTGCTTCAGTCCGAACCGCTACTGGCTTTGCGCCGCGTTCGGACCATGGATCAAGATTTGGGACCTCGAAAGCAAAGAAATGGTCGAGGAACTCAAACCCGAAGTCGTCACTCAAAACAGCAAAGCTGAACCACCTCAGTGCTTGTCTTTGGCTTGGTCCACCGACGGACAAACCTTGTTCGCTGGTTATTCTGACAATACTATTCGCGTCTGGCAAGTGTCCGTGTCTAGTCGTTAAGTCTTTTATAACACCTGAATAAAAAAAATATAAATTCACTTCTTCCATTCCCGTTATTTCATTTGCCTTGATCACTTTAATTAGTTATCACTTTTTAAAAAATATTTTCAATCATAAACTTTCAATTACAAAATTCGAAGCTTTAAAATTTTTGGTTTTTGAAGTATTGTTTAGTTTTTAAGTTGACTATTTTGCGAGGATTTGATTTGAATGACTGCCTTATATTTACTTTGTTCGAAGGTATTTATTTGAGTAATTCTGAAGTGCACAAGTCAAAGAGCATTAGGGTGCCTTTAAAGACGACCAAGTGATGTTTCCCATATGCATAGCCACGTGTACATTGTTCGTGCTCTCAAATTTTATAAAATGTACGCACGTCCGTACGTGCGTGAATTTGGTTTGACACTTAGGCACGCGCATCTTACACAATTTTTAAGGACTTGAGTTTTTTCCCGTTATGAGAATAATTTTTCAATCGGTTTTCAGAAATAAGGAAAAATTACTATTAATATGAATCTACGTTTGTTTTTATAATTTTATTAACATTCATATATACATGGTTTTATCAAGAACTACATACATTGATTGGATATACCTTGGAAGTTATGTGATACCGAAAAGTACAAATTATGTATTATCTATGATATTCTATTCAGCCCAAATTTGTTTTCTCTTTTGATCTTCTGTTCATGATAAAAAATCGAGCAACGAAATTATAAACTTGATGTTAAATTATGTACATAAATAATACTAAATTTTCTATTTGTCTATAAATAATATTAATTTTTAAATTTATGCAAATTATGTACTTTAACATTCATCTCACTCATTCAAGTATAAAATTGGTGGTCACGGTACGCATTTCTTTAACAGCAACTGACTGAAGTTCGGATACTACATATTTTCTTCAATTTAAAAAAGTCAGTATACATTTTTTTCCAAATAAAATTTATCTTGTCATATGACTTTTTTGATTGAAAAAGCAGGTTTGCGATTTTATTGAAACACCTACACAGACTTGCTTAGAACTACAAGTTTTTTAAAGAAAATTCTATTCAATTTGAATTGCAGTATTCAGTTATATAAGAAGCTTAAATATATTATTGTTATTCAATGATTTGCACCTTTTTAATAATTATTATGACAAAGAACGTTTGATATAGAAAGGTAGCACTTCAATACAAAAAATGTTTCATTGAATCGTTTGAAGATCTATATAGACTTATTTTCTGTAAATTATTTATCTCAGGTATAAAGTCCCGATTTAAGAAACAGAAGTTTACCTGTATATATACACAACGAAAAATTGCAATCAACCAACAATCAACGCATTCTAACTGACAAAATAATAAAATAAGTAACGTTTTTAAATACCATGTGCAAAACACTTAGATTTGCCAATGAATGAACTTGTAAACACATATCTTTCATGGCACGAAATGATTTACAGCTAATGAAATAGTCGGCTACATAACATTTTTCAGTATGGTTAAAGTGGACACCCATGAACGTAAGTAACGTTACGAAAAAGAGCAGCCGCGGTGGAGAGAAACGCTGCAGTGGAGGCGGAATTTGGAACCTGCGGGGGCGGCGGTGGAGGTGGAGGCGGCGGAGGCGGGTGCGAAGAAGCTTGCGTTTCCGAAAAAGGCGGGCAATATGCATTTAAACTGCTATGATGGAGACCAACGCCGTGAACCAGAAGCTCTTTTTCTACGGTTGCTTGATGTCGCAGTTGTTCTAGTCTTAACTGGTTTTGCCTTTTCCATTTTGTTCTAAAATTGAAAACAAATGATAATTCTTCAAAATCTATTAAATCTAGTTAGAATCTAAAGTTTAATTTTTATGTAAAAATGCGAACCTTCGATTTTGATACCAAGTTTTGACTTGTGTCTCAGATAAAGAAAGGGCATCGGCAACATCGCTGCGATCGGCGACGCTCAGATATTTTTGACATCGAAACTTTCTCTCCAGGTACGCCAGTTGTGCATGAGTGAATGCCGTTCTTCTTCGGCGAGGCTTGCGACCGCTTGAAGAGTTACTGCCAGATATCGTGCAAGATTTTCCTGACGTAGCAGATCCTGGCGACGGCGTCAGGTTTGGTAGAGGACTCTCAAGCCGTGTACATGGACTGCAACCCGGATCTATCGTATCTTCTGAATCCGAATGAAGAGCTAGATCATCCTCGGAATCATCTAAACAGTTTTATGTTCAAATTAAGGTTTTTTCATTTCAGCTACTTTTTGTTCATTATTTTCTCTTTTGACTTTGCCTGCAGGTAGAAAATACACTTGCTTCAAAATTATCTCTGAAAGTATCAGGAAAACATATATTATAACTTGATTATAACGGAAGAATATGACATTTTTATACCTGAAATTTTGAAAGTTTCTTTAGTGTTGTTTGACCGAAAACAGAAGAAGTATTATGGTTTTCACAAGCCGCAAAACAATAAGACTCAATTGAGAGGGTGGTAAAATGTGATTATCTGGTTCATTGAGATGTACAATAGGGTGCTGTTGGGTGCTGGTAAGCCCTAAACTCATGTTTACTTTTTAAACAGGAATGCATCTGGGATTAGAAGGTTTCCGTAAGTTTCCAAAATTAATCAGCCATGTGAAAGCATTACTCAAAAATAAAGAAATTTTGACAAAACCTCTGAACACTTTCTTCGTATCATGCTACTCTGGTCAAAAACTGAGTCATTTATAGTCAATTCTAACCCTTTGAATTAACTCTTTCTTGAACCCATGGCTAAAAACTAATTAAATGTAAATGCAATGTAAATGTTTCATTGGTACATGCCAAAGTGTTCTCTTCAATTTCATCAAAATTGCTGTTCGGGAAATATACTACTGAGTAACATGAATTTAAGAGGTATTCCAAACAGGAGGAACAACCCAAAAGTAAAGTGATTCATATACACTAATATAGGTTTCGGTTTCAAAAACGTGTTTTCTTCGATTTTATTGTTTCCGGATAAAACTAAAATAGAAAACGACGAAACAAACGAAATCTTCAGATCAAAGAAATATAAACTGACAAAACACCCCTCGTATGAGTCCGGAAATTGATTTTTTATACTAGAATTGACACGGTGGAGTAATGTTTACAGATTTAAACTATATTCACTAATATTTTTATCGCTTGTAAATCTTTAGCTGCTATTTTTGTATAATAATTTTTTGATACTAAAAATTAAAAAATGGCAAATTAAAAAAATCAATATCAAAAAACATACAAATGATTAAATGGGAATAAGAAGAATAGCACTTGAAATTGAATTTGTATTGATGTGAATTGACACTTAATATTTAAACGAGGAGACATTAGAATGGTATAAAAGATAGTCGCGTGGCCACAGAGAAATGCTCGTTATCATGTACCCCACAGTGATTTCTATTATTTTGATATTTGAAATCGTGTGTCCCTCGAGTAGCTTCGGGGTAGGTGTTCTCATTAGACTCAACATTGCAGATGGTTCAAAATACGCGTGGATTCGTTATGCCAAATGGAGCTCGTTAAATGTCTGGTTTTGTTCTACGCCATACGTGCGTATTACGTAAACTTTGCCCCCCGTTGCGTTCGATACATTGACTAGTTAGAAAGCTCTTGAATATCTTCCTAACAAACTTCAATTTGTGAGCTCTAGTAAATTTAATAAGCCCCTGCTGATTCCGTTCTCGTAAACACTATAATTTTTCAATTTTTACATTAATCTAACGTTTTAACCAATCACCAAGTATAGCATTTAAATAATTATCATTCAGAATTCGCTCGTACAAATTAGCTCGGTGGTTCTATACCTCTTGCGAATTTTCAATTATAAGTTTATAAGGAATCATTCTTCACTTAAGTAAAAAATTTTACTCTTTCATTTGTTATAAGTTAACAAAATATTAATTTGTTAAGTTGAAGGTATGAAATAGAAACTATGGAAAATAAAGTGAACTTCTATTGAATAACAATTTTTGAAATTTGATACGATTTCTTGGTTAGTATAACAATTCCAGCGCTTCGTAGTCCGACGGAACATACTTATGAAATCGCAAATGTTTTTCATATGTGTCAACATCTAATATAAACTAAAACTAAAACTACTTCATGGCTTGTATATAGTCAATTTTACTAAACATCTCGTATTAAGAAATTTTAATATATTATTTTTTAGTAAAATATAACCAACATTTGATATTATTAACCCTTTTCTGAATTCATTTCATCCTTTCTAGTATTCATTATAAATAAATAATGCATATTTTCATGGTTTTTTCTCTTTTGCAATTTTTATAAATAACAAACATAATATGTTAATGTCATAAAATGCAGCATAATTCCTTATCAAACAACAAAATGCAAAAAATATTTATTCGACAAAGTTTCGAACATGTTTCCATAATATTTTTTCTCGTTAAAAATTCTCGCAAAAGAAAAGATGTTCAGAACACGTTTTGCGTCAAAATGGCGGTGAATAATATGATGATTTGTAATATAACATCAAATAATTTAAACATTGATCATTATTTCGTTTTTAAAAATATATTAAAGTGAGCAAGCTAGCACAAACAAACGATTGTCAAAATGGTTTGCAAAAAAAAAGGTTCGTGTCGACAAAAATGAAATACAATTTGTATATTCGCAATTTGTATTATATGGATAAGATAATTTTAATAATGATATTTAGTACTTATAACTCATTTGTTACCACTTTGTTAAAACAGTTATAATATATATAGTTCATCTATATAAAAAAGGAAAGTAAGAACTAAATTCTTTGACAAATTTGGTTTTTTAGCTGTACATCTTAGGGTGTCTAGCGATTTGAAGGAAAAAAATCCCGTTCATTTTCCCTTATATTCCACAGGAAAGAAACATTTCTTTTTAATTTCCCGTCTAAAAAATCCTTATACGATTCCCGCTTTTCACGCTCAAAATCCTTGTTTATATTGAAAATAGATAAAATTGATTGAAATTTCTCTACTAATTAGTTGTAAAAAAGAACTATGAACAGAACTTGAATGAAAAAATAGGCTACATGCATTGTATATTGATCCGCTGTTGAAAAAACAATGATGTTTTATTTTTTGCCAAATTTATTTCTTAAGACATCTTTTTTTAAAAATAAATAACAAAAGCACAAATATGTTAAATCATTGAATTTCAAGAGTTCATCTTTGTACACACAATCGATGTGCTATAAATTACAGAATCAAAAAGCTGATGAAGAAATAACAAATGCAACCTGAGTTTAAAAAATCTTAATCATTTTTATCATCCTCTATTAGTTTTGATTTTAGTTGTTAGTACGAAATTTGACGAACGTAAGAGATGAAATTATATACCTTGAACTCTATCGGCTAGCACGTCGCCCAAGAGATCTCGGATGAGAAAGGATTTGTGTTCCTGCATTACTGGTGACACTATTTTTACACAAAACTGTCGTTGCAATCCATCACTGTGCGATAATCACATTGGTTTGTCGTGTGGTTTCACAATTAAATGTAAAACACTGCAAAGCGTAGAGTTTAAATCGTTTAGCGTTAACGGGCGATTTATTTTGAGTCGTTTTTGATTGCGAATTTACGAGACGCATGCAAGAGATCTGAGTGATAAATTTGTGATCCGTGCGATGCGCCGTGGTTGCATCCCTACCCTATCTTTATTTGTTGAAAAAGCCCTCGAATTAATCCGCCCGTTTATTTCAAACCGCGTGTTCTGATGCTCGCGTGATTTAGCTGCCATTTTGGAGGTGGAATCACGGAGATCATAATTTGCAAGCTGAATTCTTATTGGTGAGGCTAAAGTGCTGACGAGGAGCCAAGTGTAGGGGTTGCACGCATCCCATTGGTTCGAACGTCAATTGCCGCGGTCACATTGGTCTCTCGGATGCTCTCGCTTCACCCGTCAAATCTTATACCCTCTACGTACATCAAACAGGGGTTGAGTTTTAACTAACACGTTTACACAAATAGAACAACTTTCTGCACAAGTCAACTTTCCTCCTCACAACTTATTGGCAAACTATTAACCAAAATAAATCTTTTTTCTTTTTCAATTTATATATTCTGCATTTTGAAAATTTTCTGTTCATGAGCCAGCACTCGACATTTTAACAACAATTTCATGTGAAAAGCGAAAATTGTGATATGAAAGAATTTTGATAAAGAGGTTACGAGAAAAAAAAGAAGCCCGAGGAAAAATTGTATAAAATTTCATATATATACCTTCGTTTTTACTAAAATTTAAATCGAAGACAACAAAATAACAAACGTTGTATATAAATATACATTTAATGTCATCTAAATAACAAATACATTTATCATTTGTATTTTAGCCATCAATTTCGTTGAATCAATCTAAATTCAACGTAGAAAAATTTAAAGTGAAAAACAAGTTTAGTCAAATATTTTTTTGCCTTAGCTTTAGGACGAATTTAAGAAGCGTTTAAAATTTAATGAAGACACATCTTCATTAATAAATTTCAAAAAAAAAAAAAAAAATCAAATAATCCGAGTATCTATGATTAGTGATTTATCTGAGTTACCTGAGTTAGAATTTATGTCAATCTAGTCATGCCATGACACTAGCTAGATGTTGCCTAGTTTTTCCTAGGCTGCCAGATAATGAATCATTTCAAGCTAGGGACTGGCTATTTATTGCATTATGTTGTCTTTGCTAGTGTTTCTAGGCTAAATCTAACTAAAATCTATAGTTTGTTCTAGTCAAAATCTAGCATATTTTTACATGGGCATGTTTTGTTTGAACAAAACATTTTCTGTCGGTCAGTTGTTTGATATTGATAGGGAACGAACCCAAGTCCAAATCCATCATTTTCTAAAATCGTTTTTTCAATATGTTTTAGATTTAGTTATAGACATCATTTGTTTGATGCTACATCAACAGATAGGGTTCATCATAAAGTTTATTACCAACAGTAAAAAATTATTTTTGAGGGAGGAGCAAAAACAATCATTTTTGATACATAACTTTATATTTTTGTGTTTGGTAGAACATGAATCCGAGAAATTTCAACTGTGAAAATCATTTGTTCAATGTTTTGCAAAAATCATTTTCAAGTCTGTGACGTTTCGCAGTAACCAGGTGACATTTTCAAAAATTCCATTTTTTTTACAAGAAACGTGTATTTTCTGGAAGTTAACTTTTTACAAGTATGACACAAGTTGTTACTTTTCATAGATATTTTGTTCTGTAACTAAGAGAAAATTTAGTTGCCTCAGAATCGATCTAATTCTTGTTCTCGTATAATTTATTCTTGCAAATTCGATTGCAATATTTAATCTTTTATTAAGCGCAAAGTAACCAGCAGTCTTACAACTTCAAAAAAAATAGTTTACATTTATCAACACACTTATTTTATTGTATTATTGTTATATTATTCTAACTTCATACTCTCTTTATGAGCCACTATTTGCTTCACAAGGAGTGTCAATTCACTTACTATGTGTTATAAATCAACTAGATCATACTGTCACCTCTTACGAAGAATGGCTTGTTTCAAAAAATCCAGTAAAGAACGACTGGCTGCCATAAGAATTAACACAGGCGTATAAGTCGTTTTTCACTGACACTTTGAAACAAGTCGTTTTTCACCGATTTTTGAAACAAGACGTATTCACTGATTTTTTGAAATAAGTCATTCTTCGTAAGAGGTGACGATACGATGAAATTTCAGTTCAATCAGAAAAAAATTTTCGTTGTAACCCATCATAAATTATATCTAACAACACTTCAACAAGGAGTATTTCGATATAAAAACTAGATCTTCAACACAAGTCGCAGATATCAAATATCTCCTTTTAACATTTTTATAAATAATTGAGATTTGCATAGCAAAGAAATAAAAAATATCGTAGTTAAAAAATTACAAAAATATAAATAATTTTCTCTTCCTTCTTCCTTAATGTACTAAATAAATAAAATAATAGTAACACGAAATGAACAAAGTGTTTAGACGAGTATGAATTATTGAAAGTTAAAATATTTTAGTAAATAAGATTAGTTGATGAAAAACAGATAGACATGTCAAGACATGTCAACAGACAGTCAAGACATCATTATACAATTTCTAAAGTCTTTAACAGATTAATTTATATTGTCTTCAAATAATATAAATGTTTGTTTTTGTTTTTGCACCTATGGAAAATTCTGCATTAAATTCTGCATTTGTTGCAGAATTCTTGAAAAAAAAACATGAAATGCGGAACTCGATTCTTACGCTTGTTAGATTTTTCAAAAAACGAGAAAAAACAATATTATAGACTACAAAATATTTGTAGTGATATCTATCACCTTATTTAGTCTAAACACATGAATAAAAGTGTATTATTTTCATCGGTTTGATTTTTCTTCCATGAAAATGGCTATTTTTTATTGCATTCACTTACCTAAAAAAAAACGGAAGTTTCAATTAATGAAAAATCAGATATCCATGGATTTAAATCACAATAAAAATCAAGTTTAAATATTAAGAAGTGGGCTTAAATTTGAATGGTAAATAATCAAAGACCAATACGTTCTAATTTTCGCTCGACGTAATAAAATTTTGTATAAAGAGGAAAAACTGTGATCGGATTTGTGTTGGGTCTAAGGGTACCCATTTGCATGATGCTCGTGGAGCGTTAACTTTTCAATTTCGCTTAAATAAATTCGAGCTATGCTGAACATCTCTTTACCTTCTTCTGATACATCACTCGACACTCTATCCTGCTCTTGATGGTTACCGCGGCAACGATCCCTCCATCCGATTGGCTGTTTCTCAGTACTTGCGCTGCACCAATTCCCCTTCCTTAAAAAGCCTCTCCGTCTATAATACACAACTCTACTCATTTCTCTTACCCCTCGTATTTAGCCTTGTGGTTAACTTCAATGAGCAGATAACAAGTTACCCCTCGACTATAGCTTGTAATATTTGCTCGAATAAATGGACTTGCGGCTTTGTCAAATCAACTACCAATTCTCATAAACTAGTATTCAATAAACATACATTAAAGACCGCGAAAGCAAAAAGGTAACGAAATAAATAGCCTTGCGAATTACCCGATTTATATACGCGTTCATTTAAATCAATCGCCCACAATTTAAAGATAAATAATAACTTCTGATGTCTCTGCAGAATGTTTGAGACGCGCGAATAATTCTTTTTATTCGGCTTCAATTCAAAATTACAAGCCCTGATATTAAGATCTTTCAGAATTTTTTTTCACCTTCATTAGTGAAAGTTCAGATTCAAACAGTTGACAAAATACATTTCTCACAATTTTTTAAAATAAAAACAATATTTTGACTTGATTAAATTTCATTTAGGATGGAAAATTCGTTGACTTTATTTCCCATCGCTTTCGCGCACTTTTTATCTTTTCTGCTCTTAAAAAAAGCTATCCGTGATTTTGCATAAAGATATGTAAAGTGTGAACACTTGTACACGTAGTCAAGCCCGATGTCATTTTGTTTTAAATCGCAAGTCAAATGAGTCTGCCATATTAGAAGACCTTTTTGGAGCCGCGTCGAATACTCGCCCTCTTGAATTCATTACGCGATAATAAATACAGCAGCGAGTATTTTGAGTGACGACAACGGAATATTTATACTAAGAAAAAAAAAGAACATCAATTGTGCATATTAATTAATTGATACACCCTTCCTCAAGACAGTAATCACTGCCTTTCATAAAATCTTGTTTGTAGAATTTTAGAAAAAAGATATGAAAAGGAGTTAAAGTAATTGCCGAAGAAAAACATTATCCATCGGGTTCAAAAAGCAACAGATCAAAAAATAAAACTGCAGGCATGTAAGCTTAGTCGGATATTCAATGCTAGAATGTAGAAGGATGCGAAATGCATTGAGATAAAAGCGTATGAAAAAAAAGAAGTAAAAGAGGCGAGTGTAACGAAGCTCCGACTTTTTAATTGGAATATATTCAGAAAGCGAAAAGTCTTTTCATCGCAAGCTTGATGCTCTGAATACGGTTTGAATCGATGTGGAAATGCTGTACATACAGGAATTTGAATGCGCTCGCGTGTCCAATGAATGTGTGTCGTATCATTTTTGTTCTCATCAATGAGAAAATTTTATCGTTTTTAATGAAACCAATCAATCTATTTGAAATCGAGCCAAACATTTTTCGTTATCGCAAAAATTCAACATTTTTTAATTATTACAAACACTTTAAAGCTTCGTTTTTTTTTTCATTTTATTTAATTCAATGTCTGCTTATGAAATGACTTCAATTGACATGAAAATTATTTGCAATTCAGGAAAATTCGAAAAGTTGAATTTCAGTGAACAGAAGTGAACAAAATTAAAATTATAAAAAATTGAATTGTCGAGGTGCGAATTGTTAAAAATCAAAAACATATTTTATTTGTGAACGTGCCGACATTGTCTGAATAATTCTGCGCCCAGAGGCATAAAATACTTGGTCATTAATGGCAGCAACTACTTCGTACAAAATCGTGAAAACAAAAGAGATGCGAAGCATGGAGCAAATCTTTTGTTTACGAACCGCATCACTACGTACAATTGTCTCTTCATTGTTTTCGCTATTGTTTCCGGTAACTCTTTTGCAGTAATGAGAAGAGAAACCTCAATTAAGACGGTTGGAGGACTTAAACGCCTAAAGGCGGCTATCAAAACACGCTTTTACATAATAATGCGTATAGAAAAATGATGTTGGAAGCGACGATGGAGATTAAAATCACTTGACTTTTCGTGCATTCAAATCGCAAACCTCATTTTTTTCGTTTTATAAAATGAAATTATTATCTCTTATTTTTATCATCACTCATCGTTATAAAATGATTCTTGCAAAATGTAATGAAAACAGTATACATACGCTCTTCTTTTTTTGAGACTGAGTTTGCTCATTACTTAGAAATAATGTTTGTTAAAACACTTACCTGAACAGCAACGTAGCATCGACGCCAAAAAAATCGCAGCAAAATTGTTATTACAAACAAACGAAAAAATTTAATATTGAAGTTTGCAGGCAAAAACACAAAATTGAAAACGATTTGAACCAAAATAGTACCAAGTGATTTTTATTAATCAACACAAATCTGTCACAAAGTTATCACGTGTGTAACTTAGAATGCGTAATTACCGAACTTGTATTTTCCTACAGCTTTAGGAAAAATTGTCGTCTTAACCATAATCATTGAAAACTGTGCAAAATATTTTTACATCTAATTTATCCTACTCAGAATCTTGTTCAGCCTCTGCATCTTGATTGAACGGATCCGCGTAATAACCTTCTGTGAACTCTTTTACAATATCGCCGATGGGCATAACCGGCAAAGGCGGATGCGGACCGGGATGAATTTTTCTGTGACAAATCAGGCCTGGTTTTTGAGTGAAGGCCTTACCACAGATATCGCAAACGAAGGGCTTTTTGCCCGTGTGAATCAAGAGGTGCTGTCTAAGCTGCGACCGTCTAGCAAAATGTTTCTGACAGATCACACAGCAGTGCGGTTTGCTACCCGTATGCACCGCCATGTGTCGTTTGAACGAGTCCTTCTTCGAGAAGGTTTTACCGCACTCCGCGCAGACAATTTTCTCTCTCTTCTCGTGTTGAGAGACCATGTGCTGATCGAGATTTTCCTGTGTGACCATCCGTCTATGGCAAATAGGGCACTCGAACTTGGGCTTATAGTGGGCCCACTTCTGGTGCACGTAAAGGGACCCGCTGTTCAAACAGAGCTTGCCGCAGACGTCGCAATTAATCGGTTTCTCCTTGTGGTGGAACCTCACGTGATTCGTCAGGTCGCCCTTTACCTTAAACTGTTTAGTGCAAAATTTACACTGATGTTCATAGCGATCGGTATGTTTGCGAATGAAGTGCGACTGTAACGAGTGTTTTGAACGGCACTCGAATCCACATGCCGCGCAGGGAAAAACGTTTCCTGCTTGTTTGGTGGTGGTGAGATTTTTGTGCTTGCGTTGCAGGTGAAGGGCAAAAAGATTTTTCTTGTTCGTCTGGTAGTCACAGACACAACAGACGAAGACATTGTCTTCCTTAATGTAAACCTTTTTCTTGTGAATCCAAGCGACATGTTTCCTGAACTGCAAATTTGAGGCAAAGGTTTCCGAGCAGACCTTGCACTTCAGAGTGCAAGAGACTTCTGATGACGAGGCCTTTCCAGGAGACGACTCGTCCTCGTAATTTTCGATCAGGTACCCGACAGAATCTTCCATCTCTTCCGCGTCCAGGTCGAGAATCATGTCCTCCACTTTGATCTTGGCAGCACTCGCTTTTGTTCTGCTCCTGGTTTGTTTCACGCTTTTACTTTCCTCTTCCTCCTCTTCCTCCTCCTCCTCCTCCTCGTCATCTTCTTCCACCATCTCTTCAAACTCTTCATAAGTGTTCTCGTCAGCGGGGAAACTATCCAGAGAATCTTCCTTAATGGCTGGCAGTTTTTCCAGCTTGATATCTGGATCAATCTGTTCTTCCGATTCCGATAGCACGTTTTCATCTAAGGGCGTCACATTTTCAGGTACAAAAGCGTAATACGGCTTGCCATCGAACTCAAGTATCTGCCATTTGCGCATAGTTATGGACTCTTCGTCAAATATAAAAATTCCACTGTCCCTCTCATCTGATGACCTGTAACAGATTAACAAAAATCGGCATTATAGCTTTGTACAATGATTTCCAAAAACCAAGTAAAAATCGATGAAAGGATCAGACAAATTAGTCGATGAAAACCAAAAGTTCAGTTGCGTGTTTATTTTTTTATCAAAATTAAGTTACAAACAGCTTATAATCTCAACGAAACTGTAAATCTGAAAACAAAACTTGTCAATCATACAAAACAAAACGTTAATTTTTCTTTCTCCTCTTTGGGCCGCGTTTCTTCTTTTTCGTGGTTTTGGCGTCGCTCGTTGGTGCTTTTCTCTTGCCCCTTTTTTTGCAAGTGTTGTTCATGTTCTGTTCATAAAGATCTTTCACTATGTGGCTAATCGGCACAGCAGGCAGCGGAGGAAGTGGTCCCGAGTGTTTTTTTCTATGCCCCGTGAGACCTGCCTTTTGAGCGAATACTTTTCCACAGACGTCGCACGTATACAGCATCTTGCCAGTGTGCAGAAGAAGGTGCTGGCCAACGCTGTTCATAGTTCTGAAGCTTCGGTTGCAGACTTTGCAAATGTACGGCATGGAGTTCGTGTGAACCACCATGTGCTTTCTAATGTCCTTCTTCTCTTTGAACACCTTGTCGCATATATCACAGGTGAACGGTTCCCTGGTTTCGTGTCGCCGGATATGGTCCTCAAAATTTTCCCTGGTCTTAAAAACCTTTCTGCATTCGGTGCACCTGAGATCGGTTGAGGAATGAAACTTTCGCTGGTGCTCGTACAGCCTGTAGATATTCAGGTACCACTTGCCACAAACCTCGCACATCAGCGGATCCTCGTGGCCATTCTCGTGACTCAGCAGAGCGCCGAAGGTTTTGAAAACTTCGTCGCAATGATCGCACTTTAAACTCGTCACTTCCGGATGTCGGGTCTTGTAGTGTCGACTCATGGCTTCGATTTTTGCGTATTTAGCATCGCAAACTTTGCACGCGATCATTGGTATGTCCGGATCCGTTTGGTCCTTGTTGACAATCATAAGGTCCCTATGAAATATCAGTCTTTCTGTTGGTACTTTAGTCTCGATCTCTTCATGGTTTTCTGCAACTGTTTCGTGAGTTTCTGGAAAATTCTCCGCGTGTTCCTCTTTTGGCACAAGAGGTATCTTGCCTTCTGCAAGAGGCAGTTTGTCTACACCCGAATTGTGACTATCTTTGTGAACGTTCAAATAGTAAGCAGACATGAAGGTTTTCTGACAAATGTCGCAACGCCAGATGGAAAATTTTTTGTGCACTTCTATCGACGGCGATTTTGGTTTCTTTGTCGGTTTTTTCATTTCCACATTGACGAAATGAAATTGTGGTTGTGGTTGTTCGGCCATCAAAGACGATAAGTCCTTCACAAAGATTCGTCTAAAACAGATAAACATAAAGAACCGATTGAGTGCGCATTCTCTCTCATTTATCCAGTGATATATTATAAAGATTTTAATTGCAATCGTTTTCAAAAAAAAATTTTTCGGAGTCATCACTGAATAAATTCCTTCATTGGAGAGAGGGGGAAAAGGTTTATACTGATTTGTGCATTTCATTTTTAACTCTGGTACTAACCTTTGTTACTCGATTCTTCTTAAATGAAAAAAAGACCTGCAAAGGGAGGGCAGTTTGACAAAAATGAATCCACAATTAAAAACAACCTTTTATTGCATAACTAGCCTATTCTTTTTTAATAAAATCGTTAAGAATGTGATCTATGTGCACGACTGGTAACGGCGGATGTACTCCAGGATGAGACTTTCTATGACAAATGAGTCCGGGTTTTTGGGTAAAGGATTTGCCACAGATATCACAGATGTAAGGCCTCTGTCCGGTGTGAATGAGCAGGTGCTGTCGGTACGCGGTTCTTCTTGCGAAAGCTTTGCCGCAGATGTGGCAGTCATAGGGTCGATCTCCGGTGTGCGTCATCATGTGCTGCTTCAACCGATGATTCTCCTGGAACGGTTTGCCGCACTCCTCGCAGACAAACGTTTCCCTCCTCTCGTGCTGAAGCAGTATATGCTGGTCGAGATTTTCCTGAGTGACCATCCTCCGCTTGCAGATCTCGCACTCGAATTTGGGTTTGAAGTGAGCCCACTTCTGGTGTACGTAAAGCGAGTTGCTGTTCAAACAGGTTTTACCGCAGACGTCGCACACGATCGGAGTTTCCTTATGCTTAAACCGCACATGCAGTCGCATGTCGCCCTTGACCTTGAACTTTTTGCCGCAAAACTCGCATTCATACTTGTACTCCAACGCATGTTTCCGTTCCAGGTGTTCCTTCAAACGACGTTTGTTCAAACACTTGAACTCACAAATGTCGCAGGTCAGTTCCTGCCGAGCTTCTGAGGTTTTCTCTGTCACCGTTCCCTTTCGTTTCGAATGCTTCCGACTCACGTGCGACTGCAGGGTTGATTTGTTCGAGCTCACATACAAACAGTACCTGCAGCTGTACTCGTTTTTTGGCTCATCTTCCAAGTTGCAATAAAGTTGGTGTTTGAGCAAAACGTCCTCGGACGTAAAAACAATGTTGCATCTGTCGCAGACAAAACTTTCTACCTCCTTTGGCGCGGAATCTTTATTCATTTTGATTAAGTAATACTCGTCCAGGGCTTCTATGACTTCCTCAATATTTTCCTCGTTTCCGTGTAGCCTCTCTTCTTCGGCTTCCTTGATGTCTTTTAATTCGTTGTACTCAATGTTTGTATTTTGATCTTCTTCAAACTCGTTTTCCAACAGAGTCTCCTCGCTTATTTCCGACTGACTTTTCAACAGTTTCGAGTCCGATCCCGATGCCAGAAAAGCATAATAGAGGCAGCCCTCGAAATCCACAACCTGCCACGGTTGCATCGCGTATGACTGGTTTCCATAAATGAAATGTCCCTCCATTTCTAATCTGAAAAGACAATAAAATTCAACAAGTTAGTCAAGTTATTAACCACGAAACACAGTTTGGGAGTTTGGTTTTTGGTATCATTGAAACTTCACCTATCCATGACGACGCTTAGAGTTTCGACAGAACTTTTGCTTCAAAGAAAGAACAAAATACAAAACAAACAAGAGTACTCGGTTCTACTTTAAGAAATCAATTCACCAGCTTGCGTCATTTTGTTATTTTTTCTCAATCGTTTATTTGACAGAAATTACAACTTAAGTGCTCTCTCTCCACCTCGATACAACGCGACACTGACAAAATCTTATTCTCATCATTTTTAACTCGGCATCACGTCGCACAGGATGTGGTCTATGAAGACCCTGGGCAGCGGCGGGTGTGATCCCGGGTGTGACTTTCTGTGACTGATAAGACCAGGCTTCTGAGTGAACGTCTTGCCGCAGATATCGCAGATGTAAGGTCGTTGTCCAGTGTGGATGAGAAGATGCTGCTTCAAAGCATTCCTCCTGGCAAAGCTTTTGTCGCAGACCGTGCAGCTGTACGGTTTGTCACCCGTGTGGATCCTCATGTGTATCTTGAGCCTGCTGTTCCTGGAGAAGGTCTTGCCACACTCCTCGCACACTGCGTTCTCCCTCTGCTCGTGCTGTTTGAGCATATGTTCATCCAAATTTTCTTGCGTGACCATCCTCCTCTTACAAATCTGGCACTCGTACTTGGCCTTGTAGTGAGCGAATTTCTGGTGCACATAAAGAGAATTGCTGTTCAGACACGTTTTGCCACAGACATCACAGATGACCGGCTGCTCAGTGTGAGTGAACCTCACATGGTTCGTTAGGTCGCCCTTGACCTTGAACTTTTTGCTGCAAAACTCGCAGGAGAACTGAAAATCGACCGAGTGCTTTCTTGCCACGTGAATCTTCAGCTCGTACTTGTTCTTGTTCTTGTAGTCGCAATCGTTGCAGCTGAATAACTCCATCTCCTCGCCGTTTGACTTGTAGATCTTGTGCTTGCGTTTCTGGTGCGAGTACAGCGAGCTTCTTTTGCTAGTTTTAAAGCCACACTCCTTGCAGGAATAAACCTTCGTCTCAGGCTGCTGCATGTGCTGACGTCGTCTGTGCGAATAAAGTGTGTTCTTCTTTTCGCACCTGAAATCGCAGAGATTGCAGGCATAACTGTCATCATCTTGTTTTTCCACCCTGTGCTTCTTTGCTATGTGGTTTGAAAGAATGCTCTTCTTCTGACACACGAATTCGCATATGTAACAAGAAAAGGTCTCTTCTGATGAATGTTTGTGTGTGTAATGAGCGTCCAGGAGTATTTTCAAAGTTGTTTGGTAGTCGCACTTTTCGCAGCGGAAGTCCTGAAGGATGCCGCACTTGGTATCTAGCGGATCCTCCTCCTCTTCTTCAGAAGAGGGAGTTACGCTTCTTGAAGGATTGGGCCTCTTCATAGTCTTTCGAGATCGCTGACGGTGCGTCGTTTTGTGACGTTTCAGCATCGACTCGATGGGAAATTGCAGCGTGCAGATCTCACACGTCCAAGCTTCCTTTTTCAGTGAACGAATATTTGTTATCATTCCGAACTCACTGCCGGTCCTTAAACAAAGAAAAAGAAAACTTGCGTTAAACATTGATTTTCTGTTTTTTCCAAGTTTTGCTCTACTTTTTGTCTTTGGGGAATCATCACTGACTCTTGTAATTGAATGTGTTTTTTTTTTCATTTGTGAACTTGCATTATCTTCCATAAGATACAATTTCCTAAAAGTAGACGCTCATAAAAATTGTAATACAAAATATAAACTTTACAATCAAAAGACATTTGAATTATGTCTTTCTTGTATAATGCAAAATTGAATAAAACCCAAATTGTTTATGACGAAAGAAATATTTTCAGTTGAAATGAAAATGGTGGTTAGTTTACTTACCAATCAGCCATGCATCGTTATTGTTTTCTGTACTTATTTCAAAAATAAAAAAGCGAACAATGTAAAAATAATAATCAACTTTTGTAACAACTCGAACATTGATTATCAATAATGAATATCAAATGCAAAAGAACTGACAATTGTCAATAAATTTAACGTTGTTAAGAGCTTTTTGTTATTTGTTAAAAACAGCAAAAAAATTGATAATTTAAAAAAGCACATTTAGAAAATGAATAAGGAAAATTCAAAACGCTTTTTTTCAAATATGTATTTGGATCATCGTACAAACAGTTCAGTTAAAAAGTCTAACCAGTGACCTAAGAGCTAGTACCCTGACTAGAATGTTTTTTTCTATGTTCCCTCAAATATTTCCTCCTCTTAAACAACCTTCCGCAAACGTCACAAATAAAAGGCTTGTCCGTCGAGTGTGTAGACATATGATTCCTCAGTACACTATTAGTTCTGAAACATTTATTACAAATCTCACAAATGTACTGCTTATTTTCGTGTATTGCGCTGTGAGACTTCAAATATTTCTTGAAAGCAAACACTTTGCCGCAAATTTTGCAATCAAAAACCTGGCTGTGCTGAGCCAAGTGCGCGTCCAAGTTTTGCTGGGTCATCAGTTTCTTCTTACAGATGTAACAACTGAACTCGTAGACGTTCAAGTGAGCTACCTTTTTGTGTTTGTAAAGAGCATGATCACTGGCATAAAATTTGCCGCAGACGTCGCACATGATCTGCGCCTCGCTGTGCGTGGCCAAGTGAAATTTCAAGTCCCACTCGATCTTAAACAGTTTGCCGCAGTGCTCGCACGAGAACGTATACTCGGTCGTGTGCTTTCGGATATAATGTGTTTTGAGATTGTTTTTTATTCGAGTGCGGTAAGGGCAAACGGTGCAGGTGTGATAGGGAGCATTCTTGTGAGTCAAAAGGTGCAAATTCAAATCGCACTTGTACTTGAAATTCTTCCCGCAATAATCGCAGTTAAACGGTCTGCGCGAGCTGTGCTTGCTTTTCATGTGACGAGCGATTTTGTTCTTCTGATTGAACGACTTTTTGCAGAGTTCGCAGCGATAATCGTTGACCCCCGTCGATTCTGCTTGCATATTTTTGCCATCTTTTGTCCTAAAAGTTGAATAATAACTTTTTTAGTTTTTACTCAAGTTGACAAGAAGAATAAAGTTAATGAGCAAAAATCAGTTTACAATAAAAATGTAAACAGTTTTTTTTTTTTTTCATTATTTTATTATGTCTGATAGACATAGTAAATGTTTGCTTGTTAAATGTGATGTGATGGATGTTTTTGATGTGTTTAAAAAATACTTACTTTAATTCTATAAAACGAAACAAAATAAACAAAATGAAATTTAAGGGATGTAATTTCAAATGCAGGAACACACGTTTTTATTGGTTTTATGTGCTTGCTTACAACGTTCATACATTATTCTGTGTCTCCTAGCTAATTACCATTTACTAGAAAAGTTATTAACTTCATAAATATATTGCATGTATTTGCTAATTAGATGTACCCTTCTTGACCGTCGACTAAACTTTAATAGTTTAACACAGCAATCTATCACTATGCACATTGAGCTTTTTATCACTAAAAAATATCTCAAACCCAAGTAGAAGTCTGAAGTTACTACTTTAAAAAAAAAATAAAAAGAAAAGTATATAACCATTTAGACAGCGATCCAACAAGTAACATCAATAATATTGTATTATTAATCTCCATCTTAACTGTCCTTAACATTCTAGTCCCCTGTAGATATAATTCGGTTCGGATACTTACACCAATCACATTTCAGTCATCATAAAAAACTGCATTATTACTAATTTAATATCAAACGTTAATATCAACAGAACTACAATTTTGGCAAATTGTAAGGTTTAAAGTTAAAAAACCGCCCCACTGAAACAATAGTCCGTATCCAACTTTGAGCAATTCTTTCCCAAAAACTATTTCCCCAATAAATAACACTTCAATTTTCAACTTCAGTTGTTCGCAGCAAATCTTCAGGACGATGTACGAAGAATCTTCAAGGATGATTTTGCTGCGACAATTTGCTGGCCTCCGAAATTTTACACATCAAATAACAACAATTCATTTTCATTCTTAATTATTTTTCTAAATAATTGTTCTCTCCTATTCTATAAATTCGGGTTTCTTAAGTTCATCAAATTGTACCAACATTTTACACCTTCCAACATGAAAATTTAATTTAAATTTACTTCCTCTCCTTGAAACTCCAATCGTTAAATAAGAATTGCAATTTAAAATTCAAACATTTGCAAACTAGAAAAGAAAACTAATAATAATTTGCTAATAAACTCAATTATCACAATAAATCAGTCTTCTTTAGTTTCCTTCGAGCTTGTAACAACACTGAGATAACTCCTGGCAAGTTCGGCAATCTGAGGCTGTTCGGTGACGAGCTTGGGCAAGGGTCCCGGGTGATTCTTGCGGTGTCGAATAAGGCTTGAGCGCTGAGTGAAGTTCTCCGAGCAGATATCGCACTTGTACGGGCGTATGCCGGCATGAGTCAAGACGTGCTGATAAAAGTTGCTGACATTGGTGAAATTCTTGTTGCAAATGACACAACTATTCACAGGCTGGACATGCTTTCTCTTGTGGCTGCCAAGTTCCCTGGGTCCTTTGCACTCCTTTCCACACTCGTCGCATTCGAATTTTCTCTCATGAATCAGCCGATGATTCTCCAATCTTGTTTTGCTGTGAAACTTCCTCATACAGAGGTTGCAAGGGAAGGCATAGACCGTGTCCTTGGTCCGCTTCTGGTGACGCCATTCGTGGCTCTGAATGTCCTTGACTTCTCTGCCGCAAAATCTGCACATGCGCGACTCACTCTCGT
The DNA here is from genome assembly GCA_020615435.1 of Telenomus remus. Taxonomy (NCBI): domain Eukaryota; kingdom Metazoa; phylum Arthropoda; class Insecta; order Hymenoptera; family Scelionidae; genus Telenomus; species Telenomus remus. The sequence continues at coordinate 8,969,946 of CM036341.1, read as the reverse complement.
GGACCCGTTTCAGGTGGATGATCAGGTCAAATTTTTGTCTGTAAGAGCGACCGCAGTGGTCGCAACAGTAGCTCGTTTGTGTCTGGCTGTGTGAGCGGATCTCGTGCCGTTTCAGATTTAGCGCGCTCTTGTACTTGCGCTGACAAATATCGCAGCTGTAGTATGTCTCTGATTTGTGAGTCTCCTTGTGCTTCTCCAGGCCGCGCCGTGAGGCACAACTTTTCTTGCAAATGTCGCAGACGAAGCGCCTCATGTGGACGTTCTTCACGTGCTCCTCCATCTGCTGAACGCTCTCGAAACGAGTGTCGCACAGTGGACAGAGGTCGCGCACTTTCTCAAGTTCCGAGTCCGAGATCGAATCTTGTTGCTCCTCCTGACACGAGTCACTGAAATCAAGCTCTGAAATCTTCGAAAGCTGAATCTTCGAATCGATACTTTGAGCTCTGAAACAGAATTCCCTCTATCAGCAGGCAACATTTTTGAATTCGTTTCAATTGGACGAATTCATTTAGTCGCAATTATTTGATGTTTTGTAGCGCCATTTGCAATGTGTTATTTGGTGATTTCTGCGTTCAATTGGTTCAAAAAATATTATTTTCTTTCAAAGTATGGAATACAAAACAGTCGATAACGTACCTAAAATGAAAATAAATTTAAATGGTTGCTTTTCAACGAGATTAAAATGAAAAAGAGTCGAATTCTCTTTTGTTATTTATTACAAAATGAAACAACATATACAAAATATAGTTGCAAGTAGACATCGATATAATCTCGAGTTTTCTTACATTTGTGATGTGATGAATAGAATGATCATTTACTATAAAAAATGTATTACAAATATTGAATTGATCAATCAAGTTACGTTCAGTAAACGTCGTTGAATATTCATAAGTACTTAAAAATCAACAAAACAATTTGTCACTTCTCTAAAAAGATGTTATTACAAAATTGACAATAACACAATAATTGCATAAAAATTCACTTAATTGAAATCTATTTCAATTCACTTGAAATCGTTAAATGCTTCGTCTCAAATGTATCTCAAAAGTATAAAACTTAGATCGTGCAAAATATTTTTCACAAACTAACATGGGACGACCTGTCATTCTGATTTAATTATACAATTCTTCCAGATTGAAAAATTGTGTTTGAATAAATTAACACAATTAATCATACATTCTTTTACTTTTAATAACTTTAAAAATCAAATTCTGTATCAAAAACTTTACAAAAACAAACGATTAATAAAGTAAAAAAGTAGCCTTGTCCCAAGTAAGTTGACGAAAAATACTGCTGAGCTTAAACGCAGGTAGATTTCTGATGGGCCGTAAGGTTACCCTGGCACGAGAAGCCTCGATTACAGATCTGACAAACATAAGGTCTTTCGCCAGTATGTCCTCTTTTATGAATAGTCAACGTGGACCTCTGACTGAAAGCCTTCGGGCACTGGTCGCACTTGTACGGTTTTTCTCCGGTGTGTACTCGCCTGTGCATCCGCAGATTTTCCGAGTCAGTGAATCCCTTGCCGCAGATATCACATACATAAGGTTTCTCGCCCGTGTGGATCCTCCTGTGCTTTTTGAGATGCTCAGCGCTGCTCAGACTCTTGCCACAGAAGTCGCAGAGGTACAGTTTCGTTGGGTTGTGGCTCTCCTTATGTCTGAAAAGCGATCTCTTGGTAGCGAGAACTCGGCCGCAGATATCGCACGCAGTGCTGGTTATCTTGTTGGCCTTGATCTCAGGGTGGAGTCGTCTGCAGTGCGCAGAAAGTTGTCGCCTCAGACAAAAAGCGCTGCCGCAGATCTGACAGTCGAAGGGTTTCTCCCCCGAGTGGATGTTGTAATGCTCCTGAAGGTCGATGGCTTTTCGAAATCGTTTGTCGCAGTCGGTGCACTTGAAGGGCAGCTCTGCCTTGTCCGTATGACGGAGCATGTGGATGCTCAGGGCTGCAAGCACGGTGGTCTCGTAGTCGCACTCCTTGCACACGTAGCTCGGAAAGAAATGGGTCTTTTCGTGTCGCGTGAGGTCACGAAACAGGCGAAACTTTTTTGGGCAGTGCTTGCACGTGAGGTCGCCCACTGTGTGACGCAACAGATGCTTCTGGTAGTTGCTCTTGTGCCGGAACACCTTGTCGCACGTCTTGCACATGAACTCCTGTTCGTTTTTGTCGCCCTTGGCGCTCTGACCCTTTCGGTTTGTGTGCTTCTTCATGTGCTTGCGAAGACTCACCGCTGTCCGAAACACGCGACTGCACTGTGAGCACACATTTTTTCTCTTTTTCACGTCTTCAGCTTCTGACTCTTGTTTCGGTACGATATCAGGTTCAGAACTGGGACCTTTCTCTTTCTCTTCTTTTATATCTTGCTTCTGTTTTCTGCTTTCGGCCTGATCGTACCTGCAATCCAAAAATGTACATCAGTTCTCGATAAAGCAGCATTGGCATTCTTAACCCGCTCAGGTTTTTTTGCTTGTTTCTACTGCGTTTTTTTATACTTCATCATGTGTTAGTGTCTTCGAATTTGTTCTTTTTTTCTCAGTTACGCCATCTGGTGTAACTGAGTATTGCAAATGTGTATCTTCTAGCTCCTCAAATAGTTCTTGGTTTTCAAGTTTTTTGGATAATCAAAAGGTTGGGCAAAAACTTTGGATTAAAATTTGCAAGTTCCTTTGAACGAGAGTCTGCAAATAAATTATAAAGAGTAAACGAATGAAGAAAGTGCAGGGATGAATAATGCACGTTTGCATGATTATGATGTGTAATAAATATTTATACACTGAATATAAAATACATCAAATTGTCGGTGCACAACTCGTGGTTTTGTCGCAAAACAGTAACAATCATCTTTTCGCATGATATCAGTTGAGTATGAAATCTGATGTGTTGCTAATAAATATAGGAACTAAGGCAACTTATGTGATTATACTAAGTTACTGTTACAAAATAATTGACGATGGTATTTTGCAATTTACTTTTATCATTAAATCTATTGCTTTCTCTTGATTATTTTTAGTGTAAATTTTTTTTTCAATAGAAGATTATATATTCTGTCATAATGTATTTTGTTTTAATTCTTCTCAATTTTTATTTTAATTTTGATCATTAGATATCTCTTTAATTCTTTTTCTTGCAAAACTAAAATATACATTTGCGCTGAATATATTCATTTTGTTATAAATTTTTTATAAATGTATATCAAAAATTCTGGACGGCTTCTGAATTTCAGTTTAGATTGTTATTAATTGATTTGTTTACATTTATATTTTATCACAATGACTGATTTGTATATCATCCAAGCTGACCAAAAACAGTTTTTTCCAGTCTTTTAGTTTCACAATATGAATTTCAAGTTGCATTACACAGTGCATTTTCACTTCTACTAAACTAGAAGATTGTTAACAGAATCAAGTTTTGACATTAGTTGTGATAATTCTATGCAATCACAAACAACGCAATCTCCAAATCTGATCATTAATATAAGTATCTCAAAATAAGTTTTCTTTCAAATCAAAGTTTTCGGTTAAATTTAAATGTAAAAGTTGATAAGTATAAAAAGAATTTACGATGCAAAAAATGAATGCAACATTATCAGTCGTTTTTATAAATCGTAGGCATCATCAGTCTTATTGTTACATTCACATGATAAGTATAAGTTTTTCAAAAACTTCACAAACATTAATTCATTAAAACTTACGACAATTTTCGTTGTAAAAAAAAAAGAGAGAATCAATGCTCGCAATGAAAAAGTGCCACCACTCGAATAACAAATCCTAAGCAACGACACAACTATCAAAACCTCCAGCTCGTTCTTCTATATCACAGTTGAATAGTCGTACAAAATGTTTCAAAAGTCTCTATACTCTACTATAAAAAGTCTTACTTTTGAATGGACGGATTAAATCTAAGGCAACCAACTTTTGAAACATTTCAAACATACTTTCAACGCCAGTTAAATTTGTAAATCGAGTCAACCGAACATTTTATCTACTTAAAACGTAGACTAGTTTATTTTTCGCATTGATCAATTGACCGCATTCGTAAGCATCTGATCAAAGTTCGTGACGCCTTCGGTGTCCGGTTGGATCTGGATGTCCTGCTCTTGGGGCTGTAAGTTCATCTGAAAGTGCTGCTGCGCCCTGGCCTTTTGTTTCGCGTGAGTCTTGAGGTGGGAGTTGAGCATTGTTTTAGAAGCGAACGATTTGTGACAGTAGGTACAGGGATAAGGCCTGTCACCAGTGTGGCCTCTCAGGTGGACCACCAAAGTGGTTCTTTGGGTGAACCTTTTGTTACAGTGAGTGCACTGGTGGGGTCGCTCGCCCGTGTGTGTTCTCCTATGAACGCTGAGATAATTCTGCGAGATGAACGCCTTGTTGCAGAGGTCGCAGACGTGCGGCTTCTCACCAGTGTGCTTTCTCACGTGCACCGTGAGGTAGGTCTTGCTCGAGACCGATTTGCCACAGATATGACAGACGTACTCATTCTGCGGACCAACATCGCCGTGAGTTCTCATGTGCACCAGCAGCACTTGTTTCCTGGAGAACCGTTTGTTGCACAGCTCGCAGTGGTGTTTCTTTTGCGGCGGCACATAGTCCGGCTGGTGCAGCTTCGCGTGCAACCTGAGACCCTGTCTGTATCTAAAAGTCGCGTTACAGATTTCACATACAAACGGTTTCTCTTTCGAGTGGACCAGTTGGTGGTCCTGATAGTTGTTTCTGGTGTAGAATCCGGCGCCGCACACCTCGCACTGGTACTTGTAGTCGAGATTGTGACGCCGTTGGTGGCTTATGAGATTGTGCCGGTGCGTACTGCTGTATCCGCAGGTCGAGCACGTGTGCAGCTGCTGGCCCTCCTTCTGGCTCTCCTCGTCCGGCTCTAATTGCACTACATGGAGCTTTTGAATGTGCAGTGAGAGCTCCTCCTCGCTCACAAATGCGTCGCCGCAGAACGTGCACTGTGAGATCACGAGCGACTCGTCCTCAACTTTCGAGATTTGCAATCGCTCGGCCAGCAATATCTCGGTACCGCTTAATATTTTTATTTCTGTCTCAGGAATACATAGCTGACTCGCCGCCTCTGATAGCTTCGTTTCGTAATATCTGCAAAACAGAGATCCAGTGTGATCAATCTGATTCCTCTCTCATTATTTTCTTTACTTTCTATTTTTTTCGATTTCGTTTTATTTAGTTTTGTTTTTTGGTTTCTCGCTTCATCATATTTGGGTTTCTGGTTTGGGCATTTGTTTTGTTTCTACTTTCAGGACTCTCCCTTAAGATCGTTCGTTTAATTTGTCTTAAAACTAAACTTAATTGGTCGGTCGGTCTTTTTGATATCGAGTTTGGTTGGTTCTTCCATAAAATTTGTTATTATGAAATTCCCACTGCACTTTCCGCTTCCATACCTGCACTTTTTTCGTGTTCATTTTTTAATTGGTTACATAAGTAATTTGTTTTTATTTATTATTATTATTACTATTTTTTTTTTTTTGAAATTTTAGCAATTGGTGGATAATATTAAACTGGAGAATATGGACGAATATTTTATTGTACTGTGGTATTGCGTCAGACTCAGATGAAAAGAGACGGTATATTGATTAAGCGAGACTTAATCAATTATTAAAAAGCTATTCAACTTTAGAAACAAAAATCAATCGCTCGGTGTTCAGATGTTTGCAAAATATGAGAAGCAGCATTCCGTCATTGTATCTTTTTTGTCATGTTTTAAATTAATAATTTCTTTTTTGTTTTAAAATAACAAATAAATAAAACATTGCAATTTGATAATTTGTATCAGAGATAAATATCTTACCTGTGAAAAAACAAAGGACAATGCGGATAAATAAAATATCTGATGTTGTGACTAGTATTATTGATATTATTAACAATCATATTACAATAAATATTCAACAATTATTTCATTAATAAGTTTCAACTTAAGATTAGTTGTGTATTATAATGATGACTTAGCACAGGTTGATCACATTTCTAATTGAAATAATCATACAATTGTAGCTTGCAATTGTATTCACTTACATGAAACAACATCAAATTTGATTTGTCAACTTCTTCTCTCAGCGAAGGATTGTATTTTTAGCTCATCGTTCATTTTTATGCTGGCTAAATTGAAAAGTAATTAAATTGAACATGTAATTAATTTTTTGATCAAGAATTTATAATACAAGTTACGGCTAAACTATTTATTCCATTAACATATAGTTGCTATAAACTATTCAACGTACAATAATTTAATAAAAATGCAATTATCCTTTTGATTTGTCTTTGCTGATACAATTACAGAGTACAATTAGTTAACTAGTATAGTAACTTTTCAAGTTTGGCATTTAGTTATATGATTTTAGTATTAGTATTAAAAAGTTTATATATCAAAAATTTCCTCCAAGTTATTTGTACTTTGTTGATAGTATACTTTTGTAAAATGAGCAATCTATTCAAGTTGAAAAATTCGGTTGGCCAAAATGTCTCAAATAAATTTCCTTTCACTTTTTGATCTGCAATGACTAGTTAGTTATAACATTGTTACTTATATTTAACATCAATAATCAATAACAATTAAAAGATAGATGTCAGAGTGTAGATACTTTTCGCAGATTAAAAATTTATATTGTCTTGGTGTAACATTGTCTGAGTTTTCTTTTTACCTTCTCATCGATACAGTGATCGGTTCACATCAATAAAATAAAATATCATTTTATAGATGGCACTTTGGAATTTGCGCTTTAGTCTTGGCGATGATCTGGAACCCGCCTTGAAAATTACTCTATACTTAATTATTTTTATAGTGAATAGAACATTATTACTTGTTTCAATCCAACTGTCTTAGCTGTGTTTCTCGAACAAAAATGAATAATTATAATTAAAAGAAAAGCCCTGCTTAATGTTTTTTCATATGATTGAGCATGATTGTACGAGTGACAAATCCCTTGCCACAGAGCGTACAAGTGTAAGGCCTCTCGCCAGTGTGGTATCTCCGATGAACAGTGAGCGTGGACGCTTGTGTGAAGCTCTTGCCGCACATGGCACAAAGATAAGGTCTCTCTCCAGTGTGTATGCGTTGATGAACGACGTAATACTTGCGATGGGTGAATCCTTTGCCACAAACGTCACAGACCAGAGGTCTAGTCTTGTGTACACTTTTGTGTGTATTGAGCGACTCGGGGGTGGCGAACGTCTTATTGCAGGCATCGCAGGGAAACGACGTGGGTGTCTCGGTCTGGTTGTTGTCGTACCTGAGCGCCGGCTGGCTCGGCTGCTTCGTGTTATTAATCTTGTGCGTTTTCGCGTGGTGGTTATACTGGTTCCTCGTTTCGAAACGCATGAGACAGTGCGGACAGGAGAAGGGTTTCTCGCTGTCATAGTCGTGCATCTTTTTGTGCTTCTCGAGGAGCGTTCGATACCGAAAGCTCGCCTGGCACCGATCGCACGAGAAGCTTTGCGGTTGCTGATAGTTCTGCTGTTGCTGTTGCACCTGCGGCGCTGGCACAGTGTAGATCTGATTTGCACTCTGAGTTGCGTGGGTCAGCTCGTGCACCCTCAAATGGTTGTGATTGAAAAATGTCTTGGGACAGTAACGACAGGCGAATCTCTGGTAGGTCTCCGTGTTCTGCTGCATCGCGCCAACCTCGTGGCTCGTGCGCATGTGGTAATTCAGTTTGACCGCGCTGCGAAACTCCAGGTTGCAGATTGGACAGAGTAAGGATTCCGAGTACACTTGCACCGGCTCGTAACTCTGCTCGTAGATGTTTTGGTACTGAGACGAAGACGGCGCCAGCGTCTGGCAGCCTGGCATCTGAAATTGTGGTGACAATAGTGTGGCATGACTTGTAAATATCGAGGGTTGCAGAGTGTTATAATAGTTCGTAATCGGCACTTCGGTCACCGTCTCAGGTGACGGCGACAGGATCTGTCGCAGCATCCCAGACAAGCCGCCGAACGTTCCACCGTCCCTGAAATTTTTGCTCTTCAATTCTCCATCTTAAACTTGCATTTTATTTTCAGTGATGACATTGAGCTTGGTGATCTGCAGGTGCAATTTTTAGTGCAATCCTCGTGCTTTCTCTGCACTTGTGCACTTGAGATTTTGTTTGTTTTTTTGTGTCCTTCGCTTGGTCTTGGTTACATTGAAATGTGCAAGGACAACATATATTTGACGCTTACTACATCCATCATTCATAAATGCTGCATTTTTGCTAAAAAATGGTCAACTATGCTGAATCATACTGTGGTTATACAATGGCTATACAATACAAATTGTGATGTTTTTTTTATAGAAAAACTGTATTAAATGACAATTGGGTTTTTTTGGTCTGCTCACTTTTTTCTTTAGCCTTACTTAAATTTTCTTCTCAGGATGAAAAACAACAGTCAGTTTCAGGTCTCTCGTCTTGTTATTTGTCGCTAAGAAAAACTTCGAGTGTAAAAACAATTGCTTTGAACTGTCAGTCAAGTAAAAACAATAATCGAACCCTGGAATGAGTCAAAGCTGAAGTATCTAAAATAATGAAAGAGATATTGAACCCTATCCTACTTGCAGTTTCGTTAAAAGATGATACATACCCATATCATAATTATTTCTTTTTCTCGATTTATAATCGCTAAAATTACTTACAACTAAAAAGACAAATGAAAAAGTTATAAACGATTGCAAAATCTTATGAATGATTTGTGTTAATTATACGTATGTAATAAATGGAATAAAAATATTTTGCAAGTCTCACCTTTGGAATAACATTGTTTGTTCCAGGAGTTTCGTTGGCAATATTTAGATTGGAATCAATTGAATCGAAGATATTCATCAGAACGAACACTGCACAAGTCACAGACACGAATTTCCTTTTCTTGTTTTTTCTATTTCATTTGTTGTCTAATTTCACCATAAGCAAATAACTGGATATTTCACCAAAATAATACAAAAAGTCACAAAAAATTGTTCATCATAAACGAAGAGCAGAGAAATTAAATTTGACTCAAAAGAGAGGAAAAAATACAAAATGGATAAAAACCAATTTCGGAATAAACAAATCAAAGATTACAATTTGACAGAAAATGTTTTGTAGAATATTGATAAGAAAAAAATATTGCAAAAAAATACTCGCCTTTTGTCAGCTTACTTGTAGGTCCCCACGAAACTTGTGTCCAAAATGTAGTGTAATTTGAAGACTTTTTTTACACTTCAAAAGATGTCGGCCAAGGAAAGTATAAGAAAATGTATTACAACTCGCGATAAAAAGCGCGTCAAGAATGAACGACACTTCTTAGCAGAATTCAAAATCGATTGTTCAGTCAGCGGTTTGTCAGTCATAACATCTTGACAAAGTTAAACGCAAGTGACTTTGGTCTTCATTTCTTTTTTTTTTGTCAGTGATTGATCAAATTGAGTCTAGAGTGCGGCATTAGTGCCTTTACATAAGCGTGGGAATATTATATTGACAACACATATTGTTCATTTCGGTATGGACAGTGAGGTATCACTCAAAAATATAAGTTTTTTGATCAAATTCATTCCCCCTCTGTCCACCATATTAGTTTTATCGTGGTATACATTTCAGTTCAACATTTTTGATTCAATCGTTTATTTTTTATTGAATTATTAATTTTATCACTCTCATTTTCGCGATATTTAAACCAAAACATATACCAGACGCATGCTAATATAAATTCATTTTGCTTATAAAATTATAATTTTTCAGTGATCTGACTTGTATTGTACAAATTTCATTTTTATCTTTTATTTTTTCCCATTATTTTAAAAAGTTTTTTTTGACCATTTATCAAGTTAAATCACCAAAAATCATTAGCCAAAGATGGTTGTGGACTATTTATACCTTGAATTTGTTGATTACAATGTGTACCATGATTTCGTTTTAATAAAAACTTGTTTAACTTATAATAATTAATTATAGTAATATTTGCAACTTGATTTTCTGAGGATATTGAAATGTCTACCCAAGTTACCGATTGACTTCAAACTGTTTCCACAACAATGAAATTCATCTTTGGCTATTAAAGAGCTGCCTTAATATATCTGAACTTACCCAGATTTGGGATCATCGTCTGAAGTCTGTTGTAGGCCGATGTCAGTCATCTCGGTGATTTTTTGTTGTTGCAGCCCGGATGGACCAGCTTGATCACAAGTCATCCCGACATTCACGAATGTAGTTGATTCGATATTTTTGTTACTATTCAGCTCATCTTCGCCTTCCTCCTTCACTGATAATCCTGATAATCCAACAATAAAATTTCCATTAAAATACTGTTCTTTATAACATATTGTTTTTATCATTTTATTATTGTAAGTTAATGTACCTTCATCGCCATCACATTCATCATCCATGTTGTCGTCATCACTTTCATCATCATCATCCTCCTGAGTGGCAATGTTCGTTTGGCTTTGTGACATTTGTTCATGAGAACTAGAACTAGGAACAGCTTGACTTTGAGTTACTGAATTATCAGCCGAGTCTAGAGGAACTGATGATATCTGTTGCTGGTTGCTGGACGAAATTATGATCGGCATGCCCAATCCCATGTTATCCATCAGTCTGATGTCCATGTTATTTTGATTTCCAGCCACTTGAATCACGTTGCTGCCGAATCTATTCTCACTATTTTGTTCCTGTTTCATCACGTTCTGGATTATAAAAAATGCCCAACACTTACTTCACAACACCTAAATAACTTGTTTTTCATTCTGGTTTTAACAGAATTGTCACCTACCACATATCCTTGCTTATCTTCTAGATTATCTTCGCCTATCCATTGAAAAAGCTGCTTCTCAGCACTCGCAGTCGTGTTCCAAAACTGATAAAATGATTCTACTTTGTACACACAGTCATCGCAAATCTTTTTTGGTAGTTTGTCTTCTCGTGCGACCTTAAACAATATAATTGATTAATTTTATGATGACAAATAATTAAAAAAATCAATAAATGAAACTAATATAAATTCAAAAATTAATTGTAGTATAACATTTGGCTTAACATTGCCTCAGTGGGGGCAAACTACCTGCTCCGGGGGTCCCTTCAAAACAATAGAAGGATTATCCTTTCTGGGGACCCTTGTAATTAGCGTGAAGAGGAGATAATTAAGATAAAAAAAATCAATGACCTCGGTTTGTTAACCAGTCGTTGTTTGTAAAACTCGGTCGATTTTTTTTTAAAAAATAACAAAAAAATCAAAGACCTCGGTTTGTTAACCAGTCGTTGTTTGTAAACCTCGGTCCATTTTTTTAAAAAAATAACAAAAAAATCAAAGACCTCGGTTTGTTAACCGAGAAGGTTCCACGTGACACGTGAAACTTGAATAATAAACTGGGGAGGAGTGGAAACTTTACGTCGAGTCAACTGTAATTTCCTATTTCGGCGCAATTTATTGCATTTTTGTAATTTGGCGCAACTGCATGATTTTCATCGGAACTTTTAATCTCTACCGATGTTGACCCGGCGCAATTGCAGAAACCCCTCAAAATGACCGATCCCTAATTTGTCACACTAATTTAAAGAGTCCCTAAAAAGGATAATCTCTCTATTGTTTTCAAGGGGCCCCCTGAGCAGGTAGCATGCCCCCACTGAGGCAAGGTTTAGCCTAACATTTTTATTTTTATTGATTCAAAATACAAACAACTGACCAAACAATGAAAAAGAAAAACAATTGAAATCCTAAAATGAAAAACAAATCAAAACAAACGTCAACGATAAAGAAAAAAATCATGTTTGTATGAAAATCAGAAAATAATTGTACATGACGCTACTGATTGTCACCCTTCGTGTTAGCATAACTGTTCGATCGCAATGGTCAATAAACAATAGTTTCGCATAAAAAAATCATCTTATTATATTTTGCATAACAGGCTATGATCGCATTTTCAAAACAAAAATACATTCAAGCATTATCGATGTTGATTTTGACTGAAGCTCCTAAAATGAGATGAAAGATATCGAACACAAACGTGTAAGAGGAGTAAAAAATCGAAGCTCAAGATAGCGTAAGTATAGAAAATGGCGGACACGCTTGGTTGCGAATCGCGCTTACCTTGACCGGCAAACAGGCGGCGATTTTGAGGAATATCTGTCGCACGTCGCCCTCGCCCTCGAAGATCGGCACATTTACGTGATCTTTGACGAGGCATAACCGACACAAATCAATATAATCGAGGGACGACATTTTTGTCGCTTCTTCGAGACGATTCTCCGCGCCCCTCGACGCGACCCGATCACTTTTTCGCTTCTCTCTGCTTCTCTCTCCTCTCCTTCAGAAGCGTTTACAAAGGAAACAACGAACAACGATGCGCGAATCCAACGTAGATGGCAAACCGGCGCGCGCACCTGCGCATACGCCATCTGTCAAGAAACCAATATAATTATTACATTCTTATCCATTCTCAAAATATATTTAAAAAAAAAACAAATTTACAAACAATTTCAATGAAGTATTTCTTAAAATCCCCAAAACTTTTGTCTACTGTTAATTTTTTTTTTATTTTGTTTACTTAACTTCACTTTTTTGATATTTTTTGTAAAGTTTTGTATTTTAATTTTATATGAAATAAAATTTATGAATAGAAAAGCGAAATTTGTTAGCGATTGTAAAATAGTATTGTCAATGATTTATTAAAAAATAATCGATTCTTTTCAAATTTTATCAACGTCAAAATTCTTATCTCGCAATCGTAGAAAAATAAGCTTCATGAAAGCAGAATCGCGAGAATCCCCGGACAATGCCGGACGAGAGCGCCCAGTGTGGCCCAGTGAAACAGAATGTATTGTGTTGAGTACATAAAAATTAACAATGGGAAATATAAAAATTGATTTGATTGTTAGCCAATAAATCGACCTGAGTGACGCTTGACCTGTGATTCTCAACACTTTGTGGTCATCCGGCATTAATTTTTGGGCAAAGTTTGTTTTGAGGCTGTGCACTTTGAAGCGACACGTGACGTGTCCTATTCGTCGTCTCTTATCTATACATGTTTTGGCACATTCAATTTTGTTACAATTTTATTGCAACTAACAAAAAATGGCAAGTTTCCTTTTCAATTCGGTTATTAATATACTTGTTTCAACAGAAACAAACATTTTGAGGTTATGTGATTTATTTACATCCATAGATGTTGATGGTGTTGTGATTATGTTTTTATTTGATTTCAACATATATCTCAGATGATTATTATTTTGCAATGTTTTGTTTGTTCACAGAAGTACATTTTTATACTTTTGTACCTTCTCATTGTAAATACGAGTTATATATTGAGCGAGAAGAAGGCTAGTAAATATGTGACAACGTTGATAAATGCCAAATGGCAAGAAACGCCGCTTGTTCTTGAGGTGGCTGAATATTTAAACGATGAGAATTCTAATTACTTTTGGCATTTTGTTGACGATGTTTCTAAAAGGAATGATGAATTTTTGAGTTGTGGTAAGTAAAAACGATCCTTTTATTCATTCAAAAATATGCTCCGTAGTTCAATGTGTTCAAACACAATCTATTTTCCATTTTGATTATTTTTTCAGGTTCAGTAAAGGATCATTATGAATTAGTATTGAAAATTGTAAAAAACATTTTGTCGCCCTCTGAAATCGCAATGCTTAAATTAAGTTTGTCGTTACGAATTTATTCAGCGCGAGTTGAGATGTTTGCACAGATGTCTTTAAACAAGGCAGGTCCTGAAATCGACTGTGACAATTTTCTTGACATTGGCGGTCATGTAACTTGCGATTTCAACGAGTTGGATAAGATAGATTCAAAGGTAACAAAATAAACATTAAAACCAAAAAGACTATTATTAAAAAAATGTGTGATTCTAAAACAAAATTTGATTACAGGCAAAATGGGAGAATATAGACACGTACAGTGTAGATCATTTTTACATCGATCAGCAAAATACAAACAAAACCATAGTATTATATGGTCAACTAGGATCAGGTGGTTTCAGTCGGATACATGAAAAATTAAAAAATATTGCACTCAATCAAAAAATTAATTATATCCTTCGGCATTATGTCAAAGTAAGATTTTCTAGGATAATAATTATATCTGAAAATGATGAGTTGATTGAGTTAACTTAGTGTTTCATTTGATTTTGTGCAGGAAAGAGTAGACAAAAAGTTGCGTTTATCCGGTTACGGTGTCGAACTGCAAATGAAATCTACAGAATACAAAGCCACGGATGATTCAGATATTAAGGAAAAAACACCTGGATCCAACGAGGGTGACAGTGACGAAAACATGGATGAAATTGAAGGAATTAATTTTGCAGTTTTATCGTAAGAAACATTTGTCCAATTTTTAACTTTGCTAAAATTTTAAATCCTAATAGGTACAACAAAAGTTTTAATTTATTATTTAAAAAATTACAGGAAATTATATCCAGACAAACGTGAAGAACTGGATAAACTCCAAACTCACCTGCTCGAAACAAGCCACGAAATCGGTGCCCTAAAAGTGTGGCAATTCCAAGACCTTAGTCACCAGGCGGCAGAGCGCATCTTGAGCTCACCAAAAGAAGAAGCTTTGCAAGTTTTGATTGACATAGCTCAAAATTTCCCAATGCAAGCCAAGTCTTTGATCAAAACTAAAGTCCGAAGTGAGATCAAAACAGAAATGAAGGCAAACCAAGAAATATTTTTGTCGCGGTTGAATATTCAACCGACTGATACTGCGATCTTTGTCAACGGACTTTACTTCGATCTGGATACCATCGATGTTCTCACTTTGTTGGAAAGTTTGCGATCGGAGTTGAGAGTCATGGAGTCATTGCATAAAATTGGTTTGTCTTTTTTTGCTCAGTTAACGATTATTTCTTTGAAGATTATTAGAAAATTGTAAATTCTAAAACTAATTTACAGGATTCGTTAACAAGGTTATTGACAAATTAATCGCGTTGGATCTATCGGGAAATATAGATAGCACAGATTTTGCTATTGATATTCGAGATTCTGCAATTGTTTGGGTTAACGACATTGAAAACGATTCCCGTTACAGCAAGTGGATGCCATCTTATTCCGAATTACTTTTGCCTACTTTCCCAGGGATGCTCAGACATATCAGACGAAACCTTTACAATTTGGTAAATAAGTTTCAATTTTTTATTGAACATTTATCCTTAATAAAACAAAAAAAAAACAAACAAACAAGTAGACGAAGAAATTACTTTGCACAATTTGGAGGACCAATTTTAAAATTTTTGTTTCTTGCAGATTTTACTAATTGATCCCTTGGACAAAAAGTCAGTACCTCTTCTGACACTGGCAAAATCTCTTTACGAGCATTCTACTCCTTTGCGCATCGGATTTGTGTTCGTCGTGAATTCAGACAAACTTGCAAGTGGTTTAACCGATCCCAGCGTAGCTATCAATAACGCCTATCATTATTTCGTGGAGAAAAAAGGATCCCGAGAAGCTCTAAATTTCTTAGCCAAGGTTAATAAATATGATTCAAACATAACATTAAAGTAACTTAACTTTTTGCATTAAAAATAGAAAAATAAAATCTTGTTCTCTCTTTCTCACAGCTATCAAATTTTGTCGACTTTGATTCAGTTGAAATAAGTGACATTAAGAAAGCAATTAAAAGTCGCGACTCTGATGCGGATGTTGATTACATCCTTGGCGAGGAATCTGAATATGACATAGGTCGTTTATTGGGATACGATTTCATCAAACGAACAGGCTTCAAATCGTTCCCCCAGGCTCTGCTGAACGGTATGCCACTGGCTTCCAATCAGCTGAACGAACAGTCGTTCGAGGAAGCTGTGCTAACGGCAATCATGCAGCAGACTCCAGCAATTCAGAAAGCTGTCTACAGAGGCACTCTAACAGACCGGGACGATATCGTGGATTATTTGATGAGCCAACCAAATGTCATGCCAAGACTGAATGAGAGGATTCTCAAAATGGATAAGAACAAATGGTTAAGCTTGATAGGAAATACCCCAACTGAGAATGACGTTGAAAATTTGAACTCTCAGGACAAATCGAACTGGCTGATGCAGCAGATGAAGTACGTCTATGTGCAGGACAATCAACACGTTTACAGTATTTGGATTGTTGTAGATTTGCACCAAGAAGCTGGAAGAACACTTTTGAAGGAAGCTCTTTCGTACCTGGTAATTCAACTATTTTGATTAAGATGAATTAAAGTTTGTTATTTTTTTTAACTGGTTTCCTTTTTTTGTATCAGGCAGTGAATTCCATATCCAGGATTACGTTGATTATCAACGACGACGAAAAAGTTGACTCAAAAATAAATACTCTAGCTCTGGCTGCATTAAACAACATGCCTCGAGATAAAGCTGTGATATATTTGAATAATTTACTTAAGGAAAGTAACGCCAAGTTAATAGAAGAAGGAACCTTTGAAGTTGAAGAGGAACTGAAAGATCACCTAGAGGATAGTCAAAGTCTGATAAAAGCGCACCGACACTATGCAAGAACTGTTTTGAATATGGAGGGAGGAACAAGAGCCGTTGTTTGCAATGGTCGTGTCATCGGTCCTCTAAATGACGACGAAGACTTTTTGAGTGACGATTTTGAACTTTTGCAGAGGTTCAGCGAGAGCACTTATGGCGATAAACTTTTTAAGGCTTTAGTGAAGAAACAGCTGTTTAATGATGATGATTATGGTTAGATAGTTTACATTTTAATTTTTTAATTGAACTAAATAAGATTTAAATTAATTAAAAACAATTTTGCTAATTTTTAGAATCCATCGAAGTGAATGATGACATGATGATGAAAATTGCGGCACTGTTGGTCCCACGTCCTCAATCTCGAATGCGATTTGAAATTAAGTATTCGGGCGACGAGCACAGGTTGGCCAAATTTTATTCAATTACAATTATTTGCACGTCTTGAAGCAAATTGAAAACAAATTAAAATAACACATTTTTCAGTGCTATAAAAATTCCGCCTTCTAATCCAGACGATGTGGCGTTTAACCTCGTGGCAATAGTCGATCCGGTTTCAAGAGGAGCGCAAAAACTCGGACCTATCTTAAAAGTTCTTCAAGAATCTCTGAACTGCGAGATCCGAGTGTTTTTGAATTGCCTGGACAAAAACAGCGACATGCCTCTCAAAAGCTTCTATCGTTTTGTCATGGAACCTGAGCTGCAATTCAATAACGAGGGAGAAATAGTAGGTGCGATGGCCAAATTCAACAGACTGCCGACATCCTCTCTTCTCACCCAGAACATGCACACGCCCGAAAACTGGCTCGTCGAAGTTGTCAAAAGCGTTTACGACTTGGACAACATTAAGTTGGACAACGTAGCGATAGGGGTTCACAGTGAATATGAACTGGAGCATCTTCTATTAGAGGGTCACTGTTTCGAGGCAATGGTGGGCAACCCACCAAGGGGACTGCAAATCACCTTGGGGACGAACAAAAATCCAGTCATGGTGGATACGATTGTTATGGCGAACCTTGGATACTTCCAGCTGAAGGCGAATCCTGGCGAGTGGCTGCTGCGACTGAGACAAGGTCGATCGGCTGACATCTATGACATCAGTAGCATTGACGGACAGGACGTGATTCAACACGATAATGACGTGAAGGTGCTTGTTAGCAGCTTGAGAAGTCACGTTCTCAAGATGAGGGTCGCGAAGAAGCCTGGAAAACAGAAGATGGACCTCCTTGCTGACGAGGAAGATAGTCCTGGACTTTGGGACTCGTTGTCCAGAACGTTCGCTGCTGGAGATGACACTGAGGAGAAAGATGAGACTATAAATATATTCTCACTCGCGTCTGGACATTTGTATGAGCGGTTTTTGAAAATCATGATGCTGAGTGTGATCAAACACACGAAGAGTCCTGTCAAATTTTGGTTCCTCAAGAATTATTTATCACCGACTTTAAAAGTAAGAAAATTGTAAATTTCAACAAGCTCTTTGAGGCGACCCTTCTGTGAAAAATAATCTGAAGTTCTAAATTGGATAGTTTATATAGAAGCACAATAATTTGCACTATTTTTAGTTAGAGCTAGCGCTTAGCGTTGTACTATAAAACTTTGAATCAAGCTTATTGCTGAAACATTTTTTATTGGTTTTTCGAACTGCAAAGAAGTACCCGTAATTTTCCCAAAACCAATTTAATTTTTCTTTTTTTATTAAATAAGAAGAACCAATTGGTTAGAAAGAATCTGCCTAACAAATTTTTTAATATTATAAAAACTTTCAGAGAAGTGGGAAGAGGGAGCACCTGCACTGATTTTTAGCGAACCTTTTTTTTATTATTTCATATAAGTTTAGGCTTAAAATTTTTTAATATTTTGACTATGATTTCTCAAAATTGAATCTAATATTAAATTGAATAATTTGCAGGACTTTTTACCTCACATGGCCAAGGACTATGGTTTTGAGTACGAATTAGTCCAATACAAGTGGCCTCGGTGGCTAAATCAACAAACTGAAAAACAGAGGATCATCTGGGGCTACAAAATTCTTTTCCTAGACGTTCTGTTTCCCCTTGATGTGAAAAAAATTATCTTTGTGGATGCCGACCAGGTTGTGAGAGCAGATCTAAAAGAGTTGGTCACGATGGACCTGGGAGGAGCGCCTTACGCTTACACACCTTTCTGTGACAGCAGAAAGGAGATGGACGGTTTTAGGTTCTGGCGACAGGGCTACTGGCGCAATCATCTACAAGGTCGCTCATACCATATCAGCGCTTTGTATGTTGTCGACTTGAAACGATTCCGCCGCATTGCTGCTGGAGATCGGCTTAGGGGTCAATACCAAGCTCTCAGCCAAGATCCTAACAGTCTATCGAATTTGGATCAGGTATAGTTTATAAATGTAAAGATAACAAAATAAGGAAGATAACTTACATATTATTACATATTATAATTTATATATTTTTAAAAATTGTTTTAGGATCTGCCAAATAATATGATTCATCAAGTTGCCATAAAAACTTTACCTCAGGAGTGGTTGTGGTGTGAAACCTGGTGCGACGATGCATCGAAAAAATATGCAAAAACTATAGATTTGGTATGTAAAGAAAAAATAATCCTGGAAATTTTTGTCGATTATTAGCTTGTAATTGTACAACAATTTGAAATGTGAATTTGATTCTAGTGTAATAATCCAATGACGAAAGAGGCTAAATTAAAAGCTGCCATGCGTATTTTACCCGAGTGGGTGGGGTACGATGAAGAAATCAAAGTATTGCAACAACAAGTCGAGAATGAGAATCGACAGATTGAGAAAGACGAAGAAGGTATGTCTCTTACATATTTTTCAGATTTCAAAGTACAATAGTGTATTTGAATTTGACTTTTTTATATTAATTTTTTGTTTGTTTGCTACATTCAAGGATCGACAGACGATACGACTAAGCACGAAGAACTATAAAAAAGGCATCGTCAAGTTAGGATTTTGCATTTCCTGCTCAGCTCAAGACATTTCATAAATGTGCTGATCGAGTGTAAATTGTTTTCTTTTTTTTTCGCTACCCGTTTATTTGTTTTTTATACGATGAAAAAATGACTGCTAACGTCACATTTTCATGCGTTTACTTTCATCAGTTTTTCCAAAGAACGCGTCGTGATGATGCAGGTGAAAGTTCGCTCTTTGAAAATGATGTCCCCTGATTCGTACTTATAACGAAGAAAAATATCCTCGTTTGTAGAAACTTGAAACAGAATTTTGATTACGTTATAAGAAACTGCATTTTTTCGAATAGGTCAATGAAATGTATGAATGAAATTGTAAATGTCTATTAATGTTTCAAATACATTGAACTCATATTTCCAACAAAATTTGAACTTATTTTTTGATTGATTTTTAAAAAGCTTATAAGAAAATCCAATTAAGTGGCTCGATTTTTGTACAACTGAAAGTAGTTTTCACATCTAAATGAAAAGTATTTGAGTTTCCGTGAACTTAAAATTCGTCACGTTCGTTCAACAAGGTAGGTAGGTTACACAATTAAGCATCTTTTATTATTTATGTGTATATCCTTGATTACTTTTCATTCAGCTTGCATTCAATTTAGCGCTGACATGTAATACTAATGATGAATTGCATCGCATTCATTCTGGAGGACTGATTTAAGATGCGAATAAATTTACACTTTTACATGAAATTTAGACAATATTTTGACAACACTTTAGCGCTGAATTTAAACTTTGTGTATAAGATATGGAAGGCTACATAACAAGAATAAAATGTGTAAATCTGTTTATTATTGTAACATCTTGATTCGCGAAAAAAAATTGTTTGTCGACGAGTTATGTATAAGAATAGAGATATTAATAAACTGGCAGACACTAAGGACGTTTATTATCTAGAGTAAAAATGTCGCGCGAGGCGGCTAGAATTGTTTCAGATTACATGTAAAGTTAGAACCGGTTGTGTGGTGGTTCAAACGCATAAGTGCACGATTTTACTTCCCCGCAATTTGTTTACATAATGGTTTTCATCGACATTGCATTATTGCCGATAATCTGAATCGGGTCAGTCTCATTCTGTTGTTTCAATTATCTTCCGTCTTGGGTTTTTGTAAACAGCACCTCGTATGCGAGCAGTAGTATCACATCACTACAATAGGAATCAGTACAATAGGAATTATATTAGTTGCGCCCGAGTCTTTGTAGTAGCCGTTGCACTCGCGCCGCGACACCTGATGATCTCGTATAAACTTTAGTGATTGTCTTTCGCCGTCATCCTCAACCATGGATCGAATTAATTTAAACCAATACGAGTAAATATTATTGCCTCTAACCATAATTCTGTCTAACAATCACAATCCATAAATTCAACTTTCAGACCTGACGCAACTAACAAAATAAACATACAATTTTATTTTAACAATTTTGATAGTCAGGTTCATTGACAAAATTAGAATCCTTTTAACAATTTTGAAAATTGACAGAATTAAACTCCGTATACGGATAGAACTATAAAGTAAAGTTTATATATAAAGTTAATATATGTATTACATATAATACATTTTAATAAACTTTTATTTTAATTTTTGCAATTAAAATTTATTGTTTGGATAACTATTTTCAAGAAATGTATCGATAACTACATTATTTCTTTATTCTGTAAATGTTCATTTTAAAATACTTATTTATCCATTAAAAACAGATTTGGTAGTAGTTTCAAAAGTTGAAATATTAGATCAAACTTATGTTTCATTGCTCATAAAATATAGTGACTCAAATCTGTTTAATTATTGAAATTATTTGTTGTAAGTAATTCGAATTTGGATTTGGTTCTTTTGTTTGTCGGATGTGATTTGGAATTGTGACAATTGCATGTAATTGACGATTCATCAAGACTAACAGATTAGCATTCAAATTAGGCCAATTATCGTACACCGTCCATGTCAATTCCGTATCAATAAGTCCCCCACCTCCTCAACAAAACTATGTGTGCAAAATAATGAATGGTATTTAGAGCGTGTAAAAGGTCATAAATAATTTTTTACTTATAACGTTTCCGACGTTTATTACCGATCTCCACCTTGACCTTCGGGTTTTAACTACTTCCAATCGGTCGGTCCAAAAAACATTTCGGTTTTATAATTGGCATTTTCCAACAGTTGAATGATGAAACAAATAAAAAATTTTAAAATTATTGAAAAAAAGAAACTGATAAACGTAAAATGATAAAACGTTAATCCAAATCTTTTTTTATAACAGAAAAAGAAGGGGCAAATTTATTCGTTTCCGGTCGACAATAAAAAATGTAATTTAACATGTCGAAGAATGGAAATAAAATTATAACAATTACTCGTTTCCGAAGATCATTCACCGGAAAGAATCATGGTTTAATTAATTTTACGCTGCATCTATCTGCGGAAGTACTTTTTGTGTACTATAGAGATTTTTTTGTTTTTACTATTTTGTTAAGAAAAAATTTCAACTTTCATTTGATCTTATATTTCTCGTTTAAAATTGTTTATCATTACAAATATTTTAAATATTTAAACATTTGAAAATTCAACAAATGAACTCAGGAACAAACTGTACATAACGTCGTTACTATTTTGTTATCATAAAAAGGTTATCTTGTCACGATGAACGAATTTGTCTTCCTCTAGTGGAGATAGTGTAAAAAACGTGTTTGGATAATGATTTATGAATCTATCTAAAGGCATAACAAATTTTACATCAGTTAAGAAAAAAAATTGTTCTCCGCTTAGTTAAATTTCATACCTGAAGGAGCCATTAGTTCAAAAATCCTAAGTATTTTATGCTTCAATTAACAAAAAAAAGATCATAAAAAATGTCGTTAAAAAAATATAAAAGTTGTAAAAAATTATCAAGATCAGCCGATCGAAACAAATTAGCAGTAAGGACAAAGTTGGATTATTTTCAACCGGACACCGAAACGGGAAGGAAAATGTTTCCAAGATTGTTTAGGAACTGACGTTTAGACCTTTAGGGTTGGATAAGCACAAATGAAAATATGGGGATAACGATATCTCGTTCCCTCCTCTCCGTTAGGAAATAAAGTGCTGGGCTATCTTTAATGAAACACAAGCCGGAGTATTCTCCTATTAAGACGCGACATGCAGTGCTGGATGTTTGTTTATTTAACTACTAGGGACACACGTGAATTCGAAAAGTATCCAAACATCTCAAAGTATCAAAAACAAACGTAACCGAAATTTGTATATTCACTGTTGGCATCAATAACAATGGACGGCGAGAAAATCAAGCTGTGAGTTTTTACGTTCATTAAAAAAGACATTTTTAATTGTTTCTTAAGTGTTGAACTTGTACTTTCAGTTGTTGTGTGAAAGAAAAGTAAGAATGGAAATTGTTGTTTGTTTATCCGGCGTGGTTCCGCGTGGAGCATTTTTCAAATTGAAAACTTTCTCGGTGTTAGTTTTCAGTCGTGTGGTTATCAAACCTACTCGTGTCATGAACGATAGATAAAATGCAGTGTTGATGACATTTCTCTGGAAAACATCGCTTTTTGATTCATCCATGTTTAGTGAATAAAAGAATCTTCACGACATTTTTGTTGTTATCTACAACTTTTAACAACTTTTAAGTGACATTTATCGACCAATTTTTGAGTAATTATTTTTTTATGTTATCAATTTTTGTGATTCTATTTAACTGTTAAAAATAATATGGGGTATTCGCGGATTCATCATTGTATGATATTTTTGCGAACCATTGTTTCAAACGTGTGTATCACATAGTTGGAAGTGAATAAATGATATGATTAATTGATAATTAACGCGCCCGATAAGATTGTTGTACAGAAATGGAATGATTTTTTCAATTACAGTTTTTATTATTTGTATTATCATTTTTTTAGTACTGCACGTCCGGACACATTTTCTCTTTTGTGAAACTAATGCAACGCTTTAAATTTGCAGGAATGTTGTTTTTATATTAAAATCAGAAGTCATAACTATGTTAATAACAAATTAATCTATTTAATACACAAGTGCATTTCTGTATTGTTTTAACTTTTACAACCATTTGAAGACTGGACGTGTACACGATGAAAGTAAAATCATTTTATAAATATTTAACCGTGAAGAAAATGTTCGTTTATCAATTTTAATTCACATGTCAACAAAACAAATGTTTAAAGGCACAATGACAATGCATTGTTTAGCAAACAATTAAAACAATTGCAAATGACATTTGCAATTATTGTGCTTTTTTCGAGTCTGTTTGCCTTGAGTTTTGCATGCGGTTGACTTTCTCGAACGCTCAACGAAAGCGTTGGAATATCACACGTTCTCCAATCAAGGTGCATGCAGCATACCGAGGAATGGGTTTGCGTACATATTGTTTTGACTGGATCTTCAGTTCGGTGTAGTTCCTCACTCAGCCGTGCGTTCTTTCCTCATAGCGAAGACACTTGTTGCGTAACAGTGCAGAAAATGTTGATTGTTTGCCATACGTGATCCCGTGACCAACTGAACAGAAGTGAAAAAAAGACCCAAAATAAACAACCAAGTTTTATTAGTCCCGAGATGGTTCTAAAGCACCGAAAATGCGACGGGCTATCGCGAGTCCGATCAACGAAGAAGTTGAGATTCCGCGAACAAATCCTTGCCTTGAAATCTCAGTACAAATCTTGTTCCAAGTCAGCGTTTGGTGTCAACGGCACGGAATATTCTCGCATGATGTTGGTCCACTTCTTCACTTTTTAGATTTCTAAATAACTTTTTTATAGGTTATAAAGAACTTACAGTTGTATCATCAAGTTAAAAATATATACGATTAAGAAAAAAAAATAATATTGTGACTGTTTTGATTTTCATAAAAATTTGCAGTTAATTTGACAGTATTAAAATGAAGAATGACGAATTGTGAAATGCACTTCGTGAGGTCGTTGGTGTATAATATCTTATAATTAAATGTATCTTTCGATAAGATCTTTATATTATCAAATCAAGGAAGAATAAAGACGATGCAGATTTTAATTCATTTATTCATTATTCGTTCTGCAGTCGCGAAAGATAAATAATCGCACATTTTGTTCATAAAATGTCCGAACCTGAAACGTACGGTCTATTTCGCAATACATATTTTTAACCGTAGATCACGTTTTTTGTTGTCGAATTTAAAGATATTTTGTCTGAATGTGTTTTAATGTTATTTTATGGTGATTTTGTTTGTGTAGATTTAAGGATAAAGCGTCTTTTGGATACGGAACAAGCATTCCTCCGAACAACAACGAGACAGATGACAATGGCTCAGTTACGAAGAAAGTGATTTTTTGTGTCCATGGAAAACTATCCGGTTGCTGCACAGTTGTTCAACCTGGAACTCAGGAGGAAATGGTAGATTATCAACTCAACAACGCATTATGTAAGTTGTATTTTTTTAGAACAATTTAAACTTGTGAATAAAATATAATAACAAAACAGATTGTAACAGACTTTTATCATTATAATGATATGATATTATAAAAATAATTATTTTATGTAAAGAGTTTTATATTTTTTATTTTTGATCAAATTGAATTAACTTTGAAAATTAATTAACAAAATAATAACAAAAAATCAAAATTTTATTCATATGAAATAACACAAAAAATTGCAAGAAAGGTTCAAAAAATATACAAATCTTATTTGATTGAAAAAATCAAATTGGCAACTTGACCAAACATTTTTTTTTCTCATTTGTTTGAATCATTTATATTTGTTTACTTATTTTTTGAAGAAAAATAAAACAAAGGATAGATCTCAATATCTAAATAAATAAACATTATTGTATAGAAAAACGTAAAGGTTTTATTATCTTCAACAAATAAATTCGGATAGGTTGATTGGAAAGTTAAGATTCCTTATTTAATCTTATCAGACATGATTAGTATATTTTTTTGGATATTTTTTCTGTCAATGATAAGAAAGAATGTAAATTCGAAGAAGGTAAATGTTTTGTCATGTGTCAATTTGTATTTGTTGTTATTGTGAAATTTCTTTTCAATTTATATTTTGTTACTTTTCAGATGAAGATCATTGCCACCGAGAACGCAATGAAGAAATCGACAAGAGAGCAAAGAAAAAGCTCATTATTGCTAGTGTGCTATGCGTTATATTTATGATAGGAGAAATCGTTGGTAAATACTTATTCCTATACCATTCATATTATATAATTTAAATTCGCAAAATACCTGGATTCAACTATATTCGCTACTACATTTTAAATAAAACTGACAATAGTAAAAATAATTGAAAACTATGTAATAGAAAAGTGTGTCAAGTTAGATGTCTTATTTTATTTTTTTTTAGGTGGAATCTGGTCAAGCAGTTTAGCGATCGCAACGGACGCAGCTCACCTTCTGACAGATTTCGCGTCTTTCATGATATCGCTGTTCTCGATATGGGTTGCAAGCAGACCCCCAACGAGAAAAATGCCCTTCGGCTGGTACCGAGCAGAAGTGCGTATTTAAAAAAAATAATTATATCAAATGAAAATAAAATAACAAATAATTATAAAAAATGTTGAAATGTTTAGGTAATCGGTGCACTGACTTCTGTGCTTATGATTTGGGTTGTAACTGGTATCCTACTATACCTTGCCGTTGAACGAATCATTTATGAGGACTTTGATTTGGATGCTGAAGTGATGCTCATAACTTCTGCTATTGGAGTAGCTGTCAATCTTGTGTAAATAATTTTAATTAATTCTATCACATTCTTTGTTTAATTGTTCATCTTTGTACTTCAAATTTTTATTTTAAATCAATAATTTTAAATTAATATTTAATTCTGTAGTACGGTATGTTTGATTACTAAAATGTATTGAAAAATTGCAGAATGGGATTGTCTTTACACCAACACGGACCAGGAAGTCATGGACATAGTCACGGACATAGTCACAGTCATGATGATGGCAAACATGGAAAAGTGGATAAAAGCCAAGAAGAAAACGCAGCCGCTAAAAAAACTGAACACAGGAACATCAATGTTCGAGCAGCGTTCATACATGTTATTGGAGATTTCATTCAGAGCACTGGAGTTTTTGTGGCTGCTCTTGTGATATATTTTAAAGTAAGTATTTTTTTATCTATTCTTGTTGACTTTATTAAAAAAATACTAGCAAATGCGAAAGTTATATTAACGAATGTACTAATTTTTTGTTATATTTTAGCCGACTTGGAAATTAGTCGATCCAATGTGCACATTCTTCTTCTCAGTCCTAGTCATCTTTACAACCGTTGCTATTATTAAAGACGTTATGAATGTTCTCATGGAAGGAATCCCTAAAGGTTTTGATTATTCCCAGGTAGAGAAAACGTTCACTGAAATTGACGGAGTTTTGAAAGTTCACAATTTAAGGATCTGGGCTTTGTCTTTGGATAAAACTGCTCTTTCAGCACATCTAGCGATAAGTACGAAGATTTAATAATTTACAAGTATTTGGAAGATTTTAAAAATTATTGTATTAATGCGATGATTTATGAATTTTTTAGGACCAGGAACAAGCCCACAAGAGATTTTACGAACGGCCACAAGGAACATCCACGACAAATACAGCTTTTTTGAGATGACACTGCAAATTGAGGAATTCAACCAAAAAATGGAGAATTGTAAACAGTGCAAACCACTGTCACAGTAACAATCGGAAAATCATTCCGTTTGAATTGTCACAAGCCAAAACTGTGATTTCTGGAATACTTAAAAAAGTTATATCCTACTCAGGTTTTTTTATAGAGATAAATTTTGAATTTGCTCAAATAAAAAAGTAAATATTCTACATCAGATTGTTTTACCGGTAAAACCAGCACATGTAGCTATTATTTTTATACAAAATTGTCATAGAGTATCGTTCAACTAACTTACATTGTTTTATCTTGCACAACATTTTTGAAATGGAATCGTCAAGATGTACAGTATTGTATTTTCGAGTAAAACATTGTAAAATTTTGTGTCGATAAATAAGTATTATGAAGACAGTTTCATTATGTAATCATGCAACATGCCATTAGTCAATTGCACTATCCTTTTTGTTTATTGAAGTGCGAAAAATGACAAATAAATTGACCGACATTTTTCAATCATTGTTTATCTTTTTCTTTAAATTAATCAATTTGATCGAAAGCTCTGATTTAGTTGAAATGGAATATGATCGAAACTTTGCCTAAAAGAAAAGAGAAGAGATTTTCTAAAAAATCATTTTTTTGCTAAGTGACATTTCGACTATTTGTTCATCTTTTTCCTTTACTGTTACCAAATCTTACAATATCTGTATAACTCATACTTGTCTCGTAAAATTATTTTTGTCTTATAACAAAGTAATGATGCATTCATTTACAGATCTGGTTTCTCGCGAATGTTTTGATTTTATTATTCTAATCGAAGGAGTATTTTTGATGAGATGTAGGTATGAGATTTCATTGAAATTGCATTCAGAGTGTGTAATCATTTTAGTCCTACCTGATTAATACATTAATAATAATTTAAATGATAAACTGAATATTATTGATATTGTTATGCACCGCGGTAAACAAATGATATATGACTCGTTTATAAAAAGGACTGATAAACTCTATTTATCAAAAAGTGGCACACGACGTTATTTGTACATAAGTACATTGACATTACCTCTTTTGTTTACATATTTTTTTATTGTTTTATTATTAATTTCCTTTCAATTTTTTATATGCTCTTTTTTTGACACGCGAAGTCGTTGTTTTGAACCAAAGCACAATTGGCGCTTTTGAGTTCGGAATTTCGATGCGGGTATTTCTGTCTCAACATCATACTATGTAATAAAAAAAGGGATAGTCGATCAAACGTAGATCGTTTTTCAAAATAATACTGGGTCAATTTGCGAATGACAAAGGGTGTTGTGAACACTGCCTTTCTCAATTCAGCATGTGTTTTCATCGACTAATTTTGTTTTCAAACAAATCTAAACAGTCATAAAAAGTCCTTTTCATGATAATCATCAGCTGACAGAAAGTAGTGCTTATTCAGCGTAGCGAGAAAAGTGAATTTGAGCCAAACAAAACTAACCAAAGTTTAGTTATAGAAATATAATATGAATTCATTTATTATCTTTCAAATAGTGCAATTATTTGAATTATTTATATTATTTGACATATAGAAGAAGGAGTTTTTAAGTGAATAACATTTTACATGTGTTTGCTTACACGTGTCTACAATTTCTATTAAATGGTAAGTTTGCAGTCCTACATAAATATAAATCACTTTTTTCATCCTTAAAATTAAACAAAAACAAAGTAAAAATGACGCACAAATTTAATAAACATTGTAGTAACTCACTCAAAAACTTTCTTTGTTACAAATAATTGTAACAAACCGTTGTTTATTATCAAACTCAAAAAATAGCACAATATAAACAATGCAAAATATTAGCAAAACAAAACAACTTCATTAATTATCGCACAAATTTACTTAAGTCACCACTAAGAACAAAATATTCTTTTAATTACAGAGATAAGATCCTTAATTTTATCAGGATGTTTTCACTGATAGCAGCGATTTCCTCCTCTGCTTACCACTATGTTTTCGGGCCAAAAAAACCAGACGACGATCAAGAAGATGAGATAGCAATTCTGGAAAAAGCTCTCCAAGCTCGCAAAGAACAAGAATCTGACCCAGTGTCCGAAGATGAGTGCGAAGAAGGCTGCTTCACTGGCGAGGGGAAAATCACCGCAATAACCGAGGAGGATGTCTATATAAACAATGATCTTATTTGTTCAATTGTAAACGCACCACCAAACCTTACTCCCGGAACAAAAGTGCGTTATTTTGCATACCGGACGAACGATGACAAGATGGTCAAAGTCAGTAGGATAGAAAACATCATCGATGACTGGCAAAACGAAGAAACAGTCACTTCGGAGCAGAGCGACTCTGGACAAAATTTAAGTCGTGTGAACAAACAGAAGATGATGACAAAAACATTAAACGAGGTGGTAACCAGGCGAGAGGAAAGGTTGGTGTATGCAGGCGACCTCACTATCGACCTTAACATTGTGGCTTCGGATTTTGTGCCCTTGGTGGGCGACAGTGTCAAGATCACTGCTCTCGTAGCAGTGGATCCGGAATCACCGGACTATTCAGGCCAGGTGGTCACTGTCAGAAGAATTGAACCTAATGTATCAAAGTACATTATTGGAACGATTTCGAATTTCGATCCTGACAATAAAACTGGAATTGTGGATATGAGAATCTTCTTTCATAGGGATGCTATTAGTGTTGGCTATGTTCCTTGCGTGGGCGATACTGTAGCTTGTGACTGCATCGAGAGTAGAACTCTCACTCATAGGTGGAGAGCTCTCATGATTTGTCCTTTACACAAGGTAAGTCCAAGCAAATAATAAATATCAACTTTCAACTTTAAAACAAAAATAGTTTAATAAAAATCAAAATTTTAATCATCATCAGAAATGTAAAAAACAACTAAAGTAATCCTTGAAAAATTGATCATTTTTCTTTGATACCTAAATTTGTAATAACGAATGTTACAGGTGAAAAAATCAGAAGTAGCCAACATAACAAAACACGGAATTAAGCTGCCTCAAAATATCAACGAGCTAGAAAAGAATAAAAACGGAGTCGAAGTGGACAGCAACTTAGAAGTCAAACTCGAGATGATGCGAGAAAAAGAACTGAGAATTGCAGTTTCAAACAGAGGTTGCGTGATGCGAGTGATCAAAAAATGTTCCTTAACAGCTGATAAAAATCAGTCCCAGTTAAGACTGGTACGTCCAAGGGAGAACGACCAGGTGAACCTTATGGGCGGCGAGGTCATCACCTACATATTCAAAGTCAAGGGCATGTTCGTTGGCAAGTCCACAGAACTGATTCAGTTCCACTTCGGGACGTTCCAGATTGCTCGGCTAGTGACCGTGATTGTACGACCATTAGAGGTCATCAGGACAAGAACTTCTACGGGGTGTACGTTCAACCGCAACGTTCAAATTCGAGAAAGAGATTACGATCAAAATTCTCGTGTTTGGGGAGTGAAACCGTTTGCAAAAGCGCATTTCGCTGTACCAAACGGAGTTTTCAGAGTGAATAAGGAGCTGGAAAGCTTGGTGATCAAGATTGCTAATTCAAAGATGACTGCACGTGAAGCTCAGAATGAGCTAATGCACGGTTTCCCAGAGTTTGCGAATACGTTAAATTTTGCAACTTATAAGAAGAATTTTCATAATCTGCTCTTCCTTGAGGAGATTGCTATGAGGATTAACATACAGATGTACGCTTTGGAGAGCGCGATTTTCAACATGGCTGGAGAATTTCTCACTGTTCAAGTTCCAGGACTTGCTGAAAAAAGACCCTCGTTGGTCGTCGGAGACAAAGTCGTTGCTGAGTATAAATTTGCTAAATCTCTCGGTGTGTAAATTGTAAAATTAAATTGATTTATTACAAATTCAAATCAGGCAACATTTTTATCAAGAATTAAAAAAACATCTTTCTACTTGTAAATTTGAAAATAAATAATAAAGTTACCTGATTTTACAAAATTTGAAAATCTGTTTATAATAAATTGCTCAATTATTTTTGTCTTTTAAATTTGAATTAAATTTTACAGATAACAAAAAGTTTGAAGGCTACATCCACAAGATTCGCAACACAGAGATCTACATCAAATTCAACCTACTGTTCCATGAAACTTACAATCGCGAAGACTGTAGAGTGAACTTTGAAGCGTCTACGATCGTTCTGCAGCGGAGCCACAGAGCCATAAACGCA
This sequence comes from Telenomus remus, assembly GCA_020615435.1. Classification (NCBI taxonomy): domain Eukaryota; kingdom Metazoa; phylum Arthropoda; class Insecta; order Hymenoptera; family Scelionidae; genus Telenomus; species Telenomus remus. Next base: position 8,938,779 of record CM036341.1, on the reverse strand, counting down.
GTTTACAACAATCTTGGGATAAATTTTCTTTTCCCTGCTCGAGTTACTCAAAAAGAACCTCAGTACACGCTCCGAGAAATTGACTCTGAAAAACAGCCAAAAAAAAGCTCGGATGAAACTATCAAAACCTACATCAATCGTGAGGATCGGATGAAAGAACTTATGGAATTGATCGAAGATTTAAATGACGAAGACAAAGTGAAAGTTTGTCAACAAACATTTAAGACAAAAACATTGCAGTGGTATAACGAGAAATTGAACGAGTACCAGAAAGAAGCTGTCAAAAATATCTTGACTGGGATTGCGAGACCGTTGCCCTACATCATTTTCGGACCTCCTGGAACTGGCAAAACTAACACTATTGTAGAAACTGTTTTGCAAATCTTCACTTTAATCACAGATAGCAGGATATTAATTGCTACGCCGTCCAACAGTTCAGCCAATCTCATTGCTGAAAGACTTTTGGACTACAATGTTCTAAAACCTGGAGACCTGGTAAAATTCGTTTTTTAAAAAAACATAAAAATTCTGTCTTCAAAAAAGCAAATCGGTTAATGCAATAATTTTTTTCTTTTTTTTACATCAATTTTTAATTGAAATTTACAAAAATAAGTTTTGATATTGTTCACAGGTTCGTCTGGTAGCAAATTACTACATGATCAGCGACGCCATTCCTGACCGTCTCCGACCATATTGTGCCACCGCAGATTTGACTTCAGCAAATTCCAATGGGATAGAATTTGAAACCACTTATCAAGCCGATTCTGTGACGAGGTGTTTGAACGTAATCCAGTTAGGTCGTCACCGGATTATTATAGGGACTTGTGCAGCCCTCGGGATCTTGCACAACATGGGTTTTAAAGAAGGTCAATTCAGCCACGTATTAATAGACGAGGCAGGCCAGGCTACAGAACCAGAGTGCATGATTCCGTTGTCCTTCCTCGACCTTGAGACTGGCCAAGCAATCCTGGCCGGTGACCCTCTGCAACTTGGTCCAGTCGTAATTAGCAAACTAGGTGACCATTTTGGGTTCAGCCAATCGTTCCTTTTTCGACTACTCCAACTCTTTCCGTACCAAAGAGACACTGTGGGATTCAAATATGGTTACGATCCACGACTGGTGACTAAACTGCTCATCAACTATCGAAGCTTGCCTGAAATGTTGCAACTTCCGAATGATATGTTTTATGACTCCGAACTGATACCTTTCGTTAGTGTTTCATTTTGTAGGAAGAATATTTTTATATTTAAAAAATAGAGAGTAGATTTCAAATTTGTTCTCTCGTTTTGTAGATTCAGTACCAAGGAAGTAAAGAAGCAATGCTTTTAGAAAGGATGAGGGACGATTTGCCCAAAAGAAGAGGACCTGTACCTGCGATAGTTTTTCATGGAGTGAACGGAGTCAATCGACAGGACGACGACAGTCCCAGCTGGTACAACTGCGAAGAAGCGACTCAAGTTTATTTGTACTATTTGCGACTCTGTGAAAAGAAGTTCACAGCTGACGATATCGGGATTATTACGCCGTACAAAAAACAAGTGAGTGAAAACAGATTTGCTAGGTAACAATAAATGAAACAATTTAATTTAACTGAAATTTTACGTTTTGCCTTTAGGTGGCAGAGATAAGAAGTTTGATTAGTGGAGTGGACGTGGAAGAGATCCCCAAAGTAGGCACAGTCGAGGAGTTCCAGGGACAAGAGAGAAACGTGATTATTGTATCAACCGTAAGATCTATGAGCGATCTCATAGCTAACGATGTGAAATTTACGCTTGGATTTGTCTCCGCACCTCAGAGACTCAATGTTGCAATAACTCGAGCTCGATCGCTGCTTATCATAATCGGAAATCCAGGCCTCTTGTCTCAAGATCCATACTGGAAATCCGTCCTCGACTATTGCACGAAAAGAAACTGTTACACTGGCTGTAACTGGAGTCCAGTTATACAAGATTTTCCCACACCAACGTGATGTATCTAATTACATTTTTTTTCAACTGGACCCTCCTATGTTATGACTAAAATTTCCACATTTCAATTTTCAATGAAATGTGAAGGTTTTCTTTGAGTTACTAGTACTAAAAACAATAATAAAACAAAGATTTCCTTAAAGAACTATATAAAAACCGAATTTAAAAAACTTGTTTTCAAAGAGAAGTTCATTATGTTATTTCCGAGTTATCTTGCTGATAACTTATTAAAAAATTGTTTAAAAACTCGGTGTAGCGATACCGGAACTCCATTAAAAATTTAAAATTGAATGCAAAAAAGTTTATTCAGTTTGGCTTTCAATACTAAATGCTTGGCGCAAAATGAAAAAATTGACAATGTTTATTTTTCAATACATATTATAAAAATTTCAACTTTGACGCGTTGAAGAAGAAGATTTAATCTATTTAGAACTATATAAAAAGTTGTTGACAAAAATTCAATTTATTGTCTTTCATAGGACGGTCTGATTTGCGTTTCAGTGTAATATTTTATTTCGATAGTGGATACAATTTTGATAAGTTCAGATTACGAGAATACAGTATTATTTCATTTTTGCAATAAAACAATCGAAGAATGATCCCTTTCATTCAAAAAGTTGCAGAAAAATGTTACAAGAAAGAAGTGAAAGATAGAAGTTACATTTTTTTTAAGACTTCAATAATGACTTTACAAAAAGTGTAAAAAGTATTGAATACATTTTTTAATGTAAAAATCAAACGTTAGTATTTACATAATTTATTTACACCCACAAACTCTTTTTGAGTTCAAACACTGTCTTCCTGTTTCCATCCATCATCGTCAGACAAAAACCTCCTTTTATAACTCGTATTCATATAGGGCCTCAAAGCCCACTCAGTTTCAGCCGCTCCTTCGGTATCTAGAGTGCCCAGCTTGATCTCATAAAGTTTCATCTGGAATCGGGGTCCCACCTCGGACAATTCGATCTGCTTGCCTTTGGATTTGGTGTAGGTATGATGTCTAAACGAGATGTAGTCGTCGTGGTTTGCAAAAGTGATGACTCTTTTACTCTCCTCTTTGGGAACTGGGAAGAGGTACTTTAAAATGTTCATCGTTCGCAGTCCAAGTTTTGTTTTGAAGTTGTGGAAAATCAGGTGTGGATACTGCTCTGACATTTTACCAATTTCTGGAATATCGTGGCGCATTATCACATCTGTTAAAGTAAAGTACGCTGTTGGTCCGTATGGCAAGTGGCAAATAACGAGAGAGTTTGGTACACCGCGGTGTTCGTGGACGATCATAAAATCCGTCACGTTGTTGGCTCTGCAGGCGTGAACCAATTGTTTCATTTCGTAATTACCTAAAAAAATGAGATGATGTTAAAACGTATCCAATAGTGGAATTGACAAAAAACCACTTGATTTCTTGTTTACTTTTGATAGCAAGTTCAATATTTTCAATTGCAACTTTTATTTTATTTTATTTATTTTTTTTTATTTTACCTCGATTCATTCTCTGGGCATTGGGAAATATAAGTCTTAATTCGGAAGCAAACATTTTTAATCTAGAGCTGGGGTCTCGTGAAGTAGTGATCATAATTTTTGGATCCTCAACACCGGCCCATCTGTACTCATCATCCTCACTCGAAGCCAACGCTCCACCCATCTCGGTGCCGATGGCCACAGCCAACTCAGGTCCAGCATCTTCAAATTTGCCTCTGGTCTGGTAGTGTAAAGCCTTTTCACGAAGATCTGGGTGAATCGGTACATTTTCTTCCAAACTTCTTTTAACACTATCTTTTCTCTCTTGAATTGTCCGATATTTATCCTGAATTGATTTTCGGTACGAATATTCTCTTAGCTGACGTCTGTGTCGAGCGTACATTGTTATAAACTTTTCAAAACAACGTCCAGTTGAACTCACAACAAAAACACGTGTATTGTTTACTTTTTAGGTTATATGATGTCCAGATCATTCAGATTTTTCACCTGTACAGTGCTGCCAAGTGCTGCCTTTAACGGCATATTGCGGCAAATACCATCATAGACGGTAAAGTAGGAACGATGGAAAAATCTGACTGAGCCGGCAGGGGGCGCCGAGAGTGCACGGGCACACTCCTCTTTTTCTTTTGTGCGGTTTAGATTTTGCGCAAAGGTTGTGGCGCGGCAGTAACGCCGCGGAAGCTGCAAGCAGGCAGCAGGATAACGTTGGTTCGAGCGCCGCGATAGACGGGACGTCGCATGTTGCAAGCCGGAGGATCGCGATTGCAAACGAGCCGTTGAGTTTGGTGGCGAGTGCAAAAACGCGCAGTGCAAAAACATGCCCAATAATCGCCCAAGTTAGAGAAGAAAAACGAAAAAAAAAAAAAAAAAAACGCGCGCGCGCGATAAAGAAAGGGAGTGGATTTGCGCGTTCGAGTGAGATAACGAGGGAGTGCGAGTGAGAAAGAGCGCGCGCGAGGAAAAGTCGCGACACGTTGGCCTGACAGTTGGTCTATCTATGCACTGGGCTTTGAGCCTCGTCGGCGGCGGCCCGGTCCGTTGTTGATCAAAACGGATTGTTTGGTTGTTATTGGGTCTTGTGATTGTTTGAACGAAGCAGCATGCCGGGCCTAATCGCGGTGAGCGAGTTCGTCGACGAGACCAGGGAGGACTACAACTCGCCGACGACCTCCACTTTCGTCACGCGAATGCCACAGTGCAGACAGACCATCACCGCGCTCGAAGAGGTACTATCCCAGCCTCCACGATTATCGATTTTGTCAAACGGCCCAGCTCCTTGTCTTACCATAGGTCCGATGTTTTGTATGGGCTCCGGTTATGTCCCATATAGAGAAACCATAAATAGAGCAGAGATGGATGTCAAAATTGCTGACGTTTTTGCTTACCTTCTGTCCGGCTTTATGAATCATAGCATGTTTATGACGTTGCATTTGATGTTTTTCTAAACTGAATCTTATAAAAAATCAGATTTTATATTTGTTATATATTTAACATATTTATAAGACTGTCTAACTACAAGAACCGAACTAAAATAGACGAATTTGTTTAATTTGTTATAATCTGTCGATTAAAAAAAGTAAAAATGAATATTCCTCATTTTTTGTTATTTCGATTGTTACTTTTATTTCATTAATGCGATTAATGCGATATGAATTTCAGTCTTGTGTTACAATTGAATGAAAAGACAAACTTTTTGACTTCGTGGAACACAAATATTTTGCATAAACTTTATGTCTAAATAAAAATAACATAAATAAAAATCAATATACGAATTTGTTCAATCGGTCATAGCATTCTTGGTATTTATCCAATAAACTCAAAACATTGTAAAATTTTGATGTTTCGTTTTCAAAATACTGTGCAAATTTTAAGATATTTTTACTCAATTAAACAATTTTGTAACTGGAGTTTTCCAAAAGAGCTATAGCAATTTTTGTTATTTTCATGATATTTTCATTTCACTTGTAGTCAAATTTGAGTAGCGTTTCAATTTGAAAAAGGTATCACTGAGTCTTTTTAAAAATGTCAATAATTTTTTGTTATTAGTGTCATTTAATTTACTTTTTATTTAAAAATCATTATTTTCTATACCTATTAATTATAAAACGAATGAAAGAATTCATTGAATTATTGGTCCTATGATTATTTTTTTTTATTCTGACCCAGAATAAAAAAATGCAAACACATTTTTTATCACAAAAGGGACTGTTTTTGCATAAAAATGAAGATTTTTCTTTGAGAATGGCTAAACGCTGGTTATTTTGTTTTTGTAATAATATTTCTCTAACGAAAATTGTTCCCCTTTTTTGAAGAAAAATCAATCACCTGACGTTCTTTTTATTCAGATTAAAAATGTATTAATATATTTAGATTTCGATCAGAAAGTTATTAGCGAAAAGTAATTAGGCCATGTCTGAAATTATTTCATTGTAATAAATGAGTAGGTACAAGATCGCATCTATAATAACTTATCTGAGAACAATATTTTGTTCTGCACAAACTCATTTACAAAAATAAAAAATATTTCTCGAAGAAAGTACTTCTAGGATTGAATGTTGTATTCCGTATTTCAAAGTTTTAAGTAAAAAAATTAAATAAATGAATAATTTGTCAGCTTCAGTTTGTTGATTAACACTTTATTTCGATCAAAAGGCAAACCTCAAAAGCCAAGATACTTGGGACAAATTCAAATTTAATTAGCCGATCAGTGTGTGTCGTCGCATTTGCGAACAGCTCACGTGACAGTTTTATGTTTATACACACTAACTGGCTCCGTTCTTCCGCATTGCCTGTACTTTTTTTTCTCTCTTCTGAATCCATAATCCCTCGTTTACAAATAATAACACAACAATAAATTTTATACTCACTAAACAATCACTGAAATAAAAAATGACTTTGCATTTACATCATCTCTATTTATTACTTCACCGCTACCGATTTCTTCACGTTACTTTTTTATTGGCTTGAAATTGTTAATTAAAACTCATTACCGTCTATTTCACAACCGATTCAAAGCCTAATTCTCGTTTTGTTGGTCTTTTTTATCAATTAGATTCAATAAACAAAACTATTTAACTGTCAATAAATATCTGAATGCTAATGATAAACATTCAATCCTTATCACAAATGCACTCAGACATATGTAGAGAAACAAATAAATAACAAAAATGTACACAAACATAAATTATAATTTACGTAATGGTAATAAAGGTACTTTCAATTTGCACGTATATTTGTATATGAAATGAAAAGTTTCAGAACGTTCTCTAAGACTGGCAAGTTAGCAAACCTTCTCTTCTATTTGCTTGTTTCAAAGAGTGTAGTTTGGAACAGGCAAATACGGAAGAAAGGAATAATTGGCCGGGGTCAGTCGACGATGCAGAACACACGCTTGCGGTCAAAAATAGAGCCTGCTTATATATTTTGGTGATCCGTCTGGGACGAGAGACACTGTCCACGGACATCCGGAGCAGCGTCTCGCGTCCATGTTCCGGAAGTCGTCAACTACGTGTTGAGCAGCGCGAATAACTTAATGTTGCTATCGTGCGTTCATTGTTGAGTTATTCCGATTTCCTCTGCAATTTCAATTTGAACTACGCCTTTCCTTTGAATATTTCATTTCCTGTGACAGCAAAGTAACCATTCGTTTCACTTTTTTTTACTTTTTTCCTCTCATTAATTTTCATAACTGAAATCCTAAAGAATTCAAACGTCGATTGAAATTAATAGATTCTAATAAATAATAAAAAAAACTGGTCTGAAGTTTAGTTTTAGCAGTGCTGCCTGGTGGCAACAGTTAGAACTATATATAATTCAGATGTTTGTATAGAAACTTTATTAATTGAATCAACCAAATGCAAACATTTTCAGCTAAAACTCAGTTATTCCATGTACTCTTTAACAAATTTTGATTAAAGTAGTATCTTGAATTATATCTCCACAATCATATTGCAATATCTCTTTCAAAGTTCAAATGCTTTTTGTAACTTCATTTACAGTTGGTTAAATTTCGAACAAAAATATAATTGAAAAACATTTTTCACGCAAAAGTTTGCATACGAAATTGACAATAGTTGAATCAAATGATTTTTTAGGTCATTAACGATACAATTAGAAAAAAAGCTACTCGGATATGTAACTTATCAGTGTTTAGAAGGTCCATTAATTTTTTTATAGTTAAGGGGGTACACAACACCTTGAAGGTTAAAAAAATCGACTTTTTTTATTGCTGTAATTGATATTTCAGCAAGTCTAAAATGTATATGTAGAAGGATTTTTGAAAATTCGAGTTCGTTTTTGAATTGTACAAATTTTTGTTGTTGTGCTTTTTGCATTTAGTAATGCGCTCTCAGAACTTCAAACGCCGTTTTCTCGAAACCCTGTTTTTCTACCTGGCCGCCAGGCCATCTCAGAAACTACTTCACCTATCAACGTGAAATTTTAAAGACACGTTTATGAAACCATTTTAAATGGTGTAGCGAAGCCGTTTTTTGATTGGTTGATTATTTTCAAAATGGCAGCTTGTTATTGTTAAATTCATCGTCCAAAAATAGCGCAATACAAGTTTGACAGTCTACAATTCCGTGAAAAATGATCTAATCGGAAATCGGCTACGCTACACCATATAAAATGTATTTACCATGATTTTCCACTCTACATTATGCTTATATCTTGTTCCACGTTTCCTGGGGGTTGGCGGCCGACGAAAAATTCTCTGTGCGAGGAGCTTCATTGATTCATTAAATGAAGAGACTTTCATAAACAATTTATGAACTTAGTATTTAATAAAAGTAAAGTTTAATAGTAACATTTAAGCATAAAAAACTTTATTCAGTTCTATAAACATTTGCCAAAGATATCAGGCTTTAGATTTGATGTGAAAACTTATGCGTTCAAGGTGTCACACCCCCTTAATGAAACAAGCTCGAAAAACAAAATGAAGTTGCTGAAATCAAACCTTAAAATTGAAATTAGGAATTGTATGTGGCAATTTCAGGCGCCGTCTAGCAAATGTTGCCCGTTGAAATTGATATTGTAAAGATCTTGGTAATTCACTGAAACAGTTGTTGTGTTTGTAATTTTGTAGGCCATTGTACCGTTGTTGAGATTATGTCATTTCATAACAATAAAATGGACATTTTTGTATGTAATCTCTGTAACCGAGTGTTTCATTAAATAAATAGGTTTTGAGAAAATGATTGCAGGTTCTTTGAGTGCAAATTGCTCAGGGAACTTGAATGTATAAATTACCACAATTGTATGAAATGTAGGGTAACGAGAATACAAACCATCCCAATTATACACTCACTAAATACAAAATTATAATCTCGTACATTTACTGACAAAAACGTTTTTTAACATTTTTCTCGTTTCCGTTTTGTTTCCCTCAAACTTATTTGCTTTCGTGTTTGAACAAAATTCATCCAGCGATGACTTTTACCGACTGAAAAGTAAAGGAAAAAATGAAAAAAAAATGTAAAACTCATGAATAAGATTTTGCCATTTCGTGAACATGTTAATGAGACAAATCCCAAAAGAAAGAAAAAAAAAGAAACGGAAACGAAACAAATCCATTCGTTACAATCAAATCGTGCGATGAATTTTAACAAAAATTTTCAACGCGTTCAAATTTTAAAACTGCCGATTTGATAGCTTAATTAAAATTCTTTTCAACAACTAACTCTGGTATTTTCAAAGTTTAGCATTTTTATAAAAAGCGGGCTGAATAAATTTAAAAAAAGTATTACTGTTTGGCCCTGATCTGGTTTCCATGAAGAATAATATGTTAAATTGAAAAAGAATGAAGGATAGTGATAATAAAACAAGTGACCTTGGATATTCGGCAAGAGATGCAAGACGCTATCTTGTGCTATCAAAAACATCTTTTTTTTCGACGAGCATATGCAGGACGCCTTCAAACCCAAACGACCTACCAAGGCCGAGCGCAGAAATTCCATTCGTTCCTCCCTTCCTTGAGTTCTTTGGCGTGTATAGAGAACGAGGTGTGTCGCTTGCGATTTTGAAGCATCACCGGGCAACCAACAACTTGATACTTAACGTACAATTAGGATCTTATGTCCGTTCGTGCAAAAAGATTCCTCTTTCGTCCTCTAATTACAGTGTTTTTATCGTCCTCTACAGAGGTTAATAATTTGTAAACAAAAATATTTACATTACAAACTTTGAACTTGGCTGAAGAACGACAGAAAATAATAGCAACATAGGGTATTTCTATGTTTTTAATTTTTGTCTTTGTGAAGGTCATTGATCTGTAAACAAGAAATATTTACCCATTTTTGCAACTTGGTAGGATGTCAACTAACACGATTCAAACAAATTGTTCGCTGGTGTCTCTGCCAGTTTCGAGATTCACGTGTACGTTCAAACAAAAACAAACAAAGAGCGGCGTGACCTTGGAACGGTAATGTGTCTGCGGTCACGCGGAAGGGCATGTTTCCGTAGAAATAAAAAGAGTTGATATTTCAGCGGTACGAAATGAAACTTTCCTGATTTCAAGCGTGGTTGACCATTTCAACTTTGAAATAATCTTTGAAGTAAATCTTAATTATACAACGAACGAAAATAAACATGTCAATGAAAATTTAAAATTGTTAATTTTTGTCCAAATTTTTTAGGCAGTAAACGGGTGATAAAAATGATAAGTGATTAAATTTGAAAACGATTAGGATCAGAGACAATCATCTAGAGTGAGAATATTTCAGAAAAAACTGAATACGAAATGAACGCACGCGTTCGGAACAATGCATTCAGTGGGGTGAAAATTGCTGATTGTTTTGTATTTCTTTTATCGCGGGTTTTATTTAGAATTTGCAAGCCTGGTAGTCTGTTGGCGTAGATCCGAGATATCGCACGTAAGCCAATTACAAATTTACTCCAAGCGATGTTATCGCGATTGTATGGATTTCAGCGATATCATTGTTGTTGTTTTTTACATAAAAATGCATTTTTCATTGCCAACGATGAAAAACCGTCCGATGTTGGCGCGATGAGATTTTTAAATCAACGCTAACCATGTTTACATAAGTTCCATTCAAAATCAAATTGACAGCAAAACTGAATCGAAGTTATAAATGTTATCTTTGTTTGAACAGAACAATATTTATTTATACTTTTTTTAATTCAAACATTTGTATCAATGAAGAATGGCAAAAAAGGGAAAACACCAAGTGGTATGGTTTCTTCCTTGTCATTTTCCAGCAACCTCAGTTTGCCTTGCAAGAAAACGTTTGAACCATCGGTCGAAACCTGTTTTAATTGGTAGTCGCGGTCCATCGCAGTTTGTTTCTTTTGCCTCGCATGCTTTCTTTCACTCATTCATGATCGCAACGCTCGATTGGCCAAAATTACATGAGGTCAGTGTCGCTCGCATGATACGACCTTCAAGAACCTTGTTTTTTATTGTCTATCATCGTCATATAAGTACCTTTTCAAAACAAATGTTTGTTTTCATTTTTTAAGAATCGCTTTTCAGCAAATTTTAGACAGTTCTTTTCAATCAATCAAATAAACTGATAAGAATGATTACTAAGTTAGTAATACTAACCAAACAATTGTTGAGTTTATTTACAAACAGAAAATGTAAACAAACAATTTCTCGTTTTATGTTTACACTTTGAACTTGTTTTCACGAATAGAGAAGAAAATAAATAAACAATTGTTACATTTGTTTACATAAAGAAAATGTAACCAAACAAATATGCTTGTTTTCCCTTTAAAAAAAACTAATAAAAAGCAGTGAAAAAACAGTTTCCAATATTGTTTTTAAAAAAATAAAAAAACAGCAACAAATCAGATTGAAAAAATGTTTTGTTTTGTTACAGACTCTGGATTACGACAGAGATGGCCTGACGAAGCTGAAAAAAGCAATCAAGGCGATACACAATTCCGGCAATGGTAAGCCGTTTTGATACAAATTACTTTGACGATTCTGTACGTCACGATTGTATGCACGGAATTGAATAGTCTTGTGCGCAACGAACAAAAAAACATTCGCAGCTTTGTAGTATGCCGTCGGAATGAATTCGCGAGCCAACTGCCTAATTTAATTAATCATCACCGTTTGATTCCATCGCACATGCGATTAGCAAGAATGAAATGTTGCAAACTTTAGCTTTGGCAATTTTGGCGAACCGGCTTTTTGAAAACAGTTAAAAAAGTAAAAAAAAAAATAAAGTATGGAGTACAAGGTCATCGAAGGAGGAAGAGCGATGATGTAAAGGGAAGATGCACGATGATTGTGCGAAAATGTGGAGGAACGATTGAAGCAGAGTGATGAGGCTTTATATTACGCGCAGCTGGCGCCAGGAAAATCGATCTGATGTCTAGTTGGCGGCGTACGCCATGACCCCCGCCGGCCCTCGAGATCACAATGCTTCTGTCTGCTGCGAGCTCAAATGTCGACTTTCTGTTTCAAAAGCGACGACTGCTTCAAACAAATTTTCAGACCCAACCAGCTTTACCACTGGCTTTTTAATCACTATTCAACTCTAACTAATACTTATGAACTCTTCAACACTTTTTTCTCTTTTGTTGATTATTTGTTTGCTCCCTTATCATTTGAGTTGAATGTGCAACTTCAAAAATAAACAAAAGTGTTTTTTTTTTAATTTTTTTTTAAATTTTTATTAATATTCTTACTTAACTAAATCTTGTCATTAAAACTAATCTTTGCAATTAATTGAGTAAATTTTTTTAATTAAATCCTGTCTGTTTTGATTAATTGCAAAAAATGTAAATAGCTTTGTAAGTAACATTTTCCTTAAAACGAAACGCGGTTCTTATCTTGATTTGAGTTCACGAGCTGGCAATTATTTAATCGAATTTTGATATGAACGTTTATGTTGAGTTGTGCGTGACATGAATGCACAGTCGTGAATGGCGCTTGTTTACTTTTCGAAATAAATATTTCCTTTTCTTGAATAAATTCTTGTAATTTACAGAAATGCTTATTTTTGTTCCAGCTCACGTAGATAATGAAGCTTATTTGGGCCGAGCTTTGGAACGACTTGGTGATACAGCGCTTAATGAACAAGAACCAGATATTGGCGCTGCTTTTCTTAAATTCGCCGTGGTCACTAAAGAATTGAGCGCCCTCATGAAAACTCTTGTAAGTTTCTCATTCCATTTTTTGGAAAACAACATTTCAAAAAAGTATCTCTTAAAGTTCAGAATCCTCAAATAATAAAACGAATATTTTCTAACTTCTAAAAATTAGTTTCTAAACATGAAAAAAGAAGTTAAAAAATGTCATTTCAAATGTTTATTTTTGATTGGAAGAAATTTGATGGGTGAATTGATAAAAAATGTTTTTATAAGTCAAGGTATTATCTACGAGGGAAAATGAAACAAAAACAAGGACACGTTAGGTTTATCATGAGGGATTGTTACTATGGATCATAAGCCATTTCCCCAACGGAATCAATGTTGACAAGAGTGAAAGTCAAACTGTTTGTACTTCCATGTGTAAATGCACATTACTTTGAAATATCATACCAGTCTCTGATGCGGGAAATAGTTCGTCTCGCAAAACCAATCGTTGACGTGCAACTGCTTTTTTCCACCGCGACTCTTCTGTCATACTCAATTCAATTTACATCTGGCAGGAAGTAAATGGGACGGACTGATGAGTTGATTTTAGCTTCAAATTGACGACCTGCTTGCCTACCACCCAACTCATTTTATCCCAAAATCCTGACACGATATTATATTATAAGCTTATCTCATCACTTTTCACCTTAACGTTTCAATTCTATTTTTAAAAAGCCATCTCATCAATCTTGAATAGACTTTTGGTTTTTCAAAATTGTTGTTCTCCCTTTTTGTTGAAATTGTAAGATTGACATTACACATCAGACACGCTGCACATTCCAAATGCTCCATTCAAGCCGACAAATTTCACAATTCATTTCCTTCGTCATGAAGTACATTCGGCTCTTTTCAAAGCGGCATCAAGTCCGGTGGTTTTTTGAAATTGCCGACATTTGCTCCTTTGCTATAATATTCTTTATACGAATTTTGCACTCGCCATTCCTCGTCGTTGGCACTCTTGGAAACAACATCTCTTCAACTTTTTGTTTTCTGCATTCGACTGTTCAACTCAAAAGCTTTCACCGCTGTATTAACATTCTTGCAATTAAACCAAGTGGACACTACATTATTTCAAGTAACATAATTCTCTCTTTCCACGCGAAAAACATGAAAAACTTCATGATAAAGTTATAATTGCCCGAGAAAATTTGTTTTCTCATTATCTCAATAAAAACCGGATGGAAAATTTTTATAATCAAAATATTTGATACGATGCAATTGAAGAAAATGAAGTTTTATCATTCCATTGGGAGTTTGGGATAAGAAATAAGAAGGTTGCAGATTACGAAACTGAATTTGTAAATGAAAATGAATTGAAATGAACGTACCGGATTGCCGGTAAGAAATTTCAAGAGAAAGTCGCGTGTGCAATAGGATTTCAAGATTTAAGGGAATAATTCACTTTCGTGCCGAGGTCGTCGCTCCTCGGCATCTCTTACGAAGAAACTCCATTAACTGTCGATGTCCAGATAGACTTTATCATCTAACGAAGCCGTTTTTGAACGGCAAAATGCATTGCGCTCCAAAGTGCGACGCTACTCTTTCTGGTCATGTTATGCCACCAGATGCTTTTAAGTAATAATGCGAAATTAAATCCCAGGACTCATTGGATTTTGTTTTGCATGAATATTGATTTATCAAATCGGATCTTGCAAAATTCAATTGGTCTTAATTAACTTTTGGTCGTTCCGTTTATTAACTGAAAAGTATTTTTTTTTTCGTTTAAAAATGTCAGATGAAAATTCATATTCAAAAGTTTTGTGTACATCAGATGGAGCACGAGTTCGTGATTTATCACTATTTTGAGATGGAAATTGAAAAAGCAAAGGGATGAGTCATAAGGGTTGTCAGTTATGCTAAAGAACTTGAGAGTCTTTGTCTTCTAATTTCTCTCAACTTGAACGACAAGAGCTTCTTTTTGATGTTGATGTTTATCTTAACTGCGTTCATGCAATTTAACGCAATATAAATAAATTTTAATAAACATCCGATTTTTCGAACCTGTTCTATTTACTAACTCCACTGTAAAATATAGATGGTCTATAAAAACGAGTTGCTTTAAAAAAGTTTCAAAATTTATTTTCAAACCCTGTCTCAAATGTCTAAAAGTTGTTATTTATTTTACTGAATAGGTAAATACTGTAAAGGCAACGTAAAGACTGAGAGGAAAATATTGCCTGGTAGTAAATTGGAGTTATTTTGTAGTTGATTGTAAGTGATGATTTTTGGTTTTTTGCTGTTTGCTTGGCAGATGCAGAACATAAACAACATCGTGATGTTTCCGTTGGACTCGGTGCTGAAAGGTGATTTGCGAGGCGTAAAGGGTGACCTCAAAAGACCATTCGAAAAGGCGTGGAAGGATTACGAAACAAAGTACGCGAAAATCGAAAAAGAAAAGAAACAGCACGCAAAAGAGGCCGGTCTCATCAGAACGGAAATCACTCCGGCGGAAATAGCCGATGAGATGGAAAAGGAGCGCCGATTGTTTCAGTTGCAAATGTGCGAGGTAAGCTCGCGTGTTCAATCAATCCCACTCCTACTTTTTGCCCATTTTTCATAAGCGACAGCTTTTTTTATTATTTGATTCCTCTTATCTTCCAACGTTGCTTTTGATTGTTCAAATTCATAGCTCTTCTTTCTGTTCGTTTTATTGAGTTTGTTTACATTCGTATTTTTCTCTGTATCTCACGAGTAAGTTCGTTTGTAAAGAACGAAGTCAATTCTTTTTTTATTTATAATTATACATTTTTTATTTCATCGTAAGATGTTGCTTGAATTCTTCATTGAAACATTTTTTATTATTTGATTACAGTATCTTATAAAGGTCAACGAAATCAAAACAAAAAAAGGTATCGAACTGCTGCAACATCTGGTCGAATATTATCACGCACAAACGAAGTGAGTCATTAAAAAATGCCAACGTCACTAATAAATTCGAATTTAATTAATTCAATGTTTTGCAGTAATTATCCAAATCCACATGTTTATTTGTAGAAAAACTCTTTTGAATTAATTTAAAAGAAAACTGTAAAAAAATGTATTTCGTTATTAGAATTAACGAAAAGTGAAATTTCAGCTACTTTCAAGACGGCCTGAAAACCATAGAGCACTTTGGTTCTTACATAACGGATCTGAGTGTAAAGCTGCAAAAAATAAGGCAGACTCAAGACGAAGAGCGGAGACGCTTAACGGAATTGAGGAGTCTGTTGAGAAGTTCCGGCTGCGACAAAGAGGTGAGCTTGAAAAATTAGCGCGGCGCGCGCTCAAGCCGAGCGAATTAGCAAGTTGAAAATGGATTTACAGTTGAATGCGAATGCGAGTGGCGGTTACTCGCTTCACCAGCTGCAGGGCGATAAGCAGCACGGGGTCACCCGCTCTGGACACCTTCTGAAGAAGAGCGAGGGCAAGATGAGGAGAGTCTGGCAGAAGAGGAGGTGCGCCGTCCAAGCTGAGGGCTTCCTTGATATCTGCCATGCCGACGAGAACAAACCTCCCACGAGGGTCAACCTGTTGACGTGCCAAATCAAACTTGTTCCGGATGATAAGCGTGGATTTGATCTCATCAGTTGTATGTTTATTTTTACATTTTTATAAATATTCATACCACTTTTTAAACTTATGACCAATTTCGCGTTATAATTAGAATAACTTGAAATTTAGCAATTTTTAGAACATTATCAAATATTAAACGCGATTTTGTATTTTACAGATTAATTTATGGATTTGATTTTATTTCAGACAACAGAACGTATCACTTTCAAGCGGAAGATGAAGCGGATCAGCGAGCTTGGATGTCTGTTCTAGTCAACTGCAAGGAACGCGCGTTACTTCGCGCGTTCGATGCAAGCGGAAAGGCGGAAGCCGGGCAGGGAAATCCTAGTTTAGTTGAGCTCCAACAGGCCGTCATCCGATGCGTCATGAGGTTACCTGGAAACGACCAGTGCTGCGACTGTTCGTCACAAAACGGTCCGTGTCGTAACCAAAAAAAAATTAGTCCAATTACACAAATTGATTTTACGCGCCCGCACAAGTTGCGCAACCTGATCCAAAGCCTTATCCAAGCTCGATCGACATTTTGTATCGATTTTATTATTTCATTTTTACATTAAATGAAGCATGAATAGACACAATTAGCTCTACTGAAATGGCTCGGTTTTCATTTCTACGGATGTTACGAAAGAAACAAGACAAATTTTATAAAGCTACTTTTTTTTAAATAAAATTTTATGAGTGTCTTTCTATTGGCAATTCATAGAATCTCGTTTTTTAATACTTAAAAAATGTTTACAAAGATTTTATTCCATATTAAAGAATGCCAAAAATGACTTATTTCTACACATGTTGCTTTAATCAATTCTCATTCAATTTACATTTGAAAAAGATTCGTGCAAATAACATTGTTAATCATAAAGGATAAAGCTAAAAACTGTTCTGTATAAATAATTCGAGTTGGAAAAGGCTAAAATGATATTATAGATGCAAATGTAATGTTATTTTGTTTACGATGCATTGGCACGCGTTGAGTTAAAGTTCTGTGTATGTCACGTGTTGCTAAAATTATGTCTATCATGTCAACAGATGCAACGTGGCTGTCTACAAACTTTGGGATAATTGTTTGCATTGAGTGCAGCGGGATACACAGGGATCTTGGCGTGCACATATCGCGAATCCAGTCGTTGACGCTGGATAACGTGGGCACGTCGCAGTTGTTGCTCGCGAGGTACATGACCAATCAAACATTCAACGACGTCATGGAAGCGACGTTGCATCACAACCACAAGCCATCGCCCACGTCCACAATGTGAGTCATGGTGTTTGTATGTATGCGCGCGCGCAAATCAATATTATTTATAAAATCACAACTTCCGGGCTTCGCTATGTCATTCAAAGCAGATTATCCGGTCGAGATATCTTTTTTTTATTCCTACTACTTTTTCTTTCTGTCACATCAATATGCAAAATGTTTTCAAACAGAACAAACGATGAATTGAAGCTTTGACGATTTCAAGCTTAGTAACAGTATTTTGTAGACTGGAAAAGTGTTTTTCTAAAAATAAATATTACAATAAGTTGAACGTAATGTTTTATGTAAGTTTGTTGTATAAGAATGTTACATAATGTTGTTGTTTCAGGGATGAGAGATACGAGTTCATTCGGGCAAAATACGTTGACAAGAAGTACGTAATGAATACCTGTGCCGACGACAAGGACTTGCTATCAGATTTGGAACATTCGGTCAATAACCGCGACTTGCAACATCTTTTACAAGTTTACGCTGAAAACGTTGATCTGGCGGCTTCTTTGCCTACATCGGTAAGATGTTTTTTTTAATTTGCGTTAGACACAAATATTATTTATGTTTGAATGAATGTTGACTGTCGAAGCAGTAAATTTTTTGAATGGATAATCAATTTTAATAAATGAAATGATTTTGGCAGGATATTGGGGAGACTGCGCTTCATTTGGCAATTCTGCGCGAAATGGGAAACAGTTTATACATCGTTGACTTTCTGGTGCAAAATATGCCCAGCGGCGGTATCGACAAAGCCACCGCGGATGGCGACACGGCGTTGCATTTGTGTGCGAAGCACGACAAATCGGAAGCTATGAAATTGTTGTTGCGAGCGAGCGCCGATCCAATGTTGAGAAACAAGATGGACAAAACTCCGCTCGATATAGCACAGGAATATGGCCACCATACGTGCAAAGAATTGGTAAATGTTGATTACCTTTCGAGGCGTTCCTCTATTGAAATGGCTGAAATCAATAACATTAAACCAATTCCCAAAATTGTTTTTTTTTTTTTAATCGGATGATATTGTCGACATTGCATCAAATATTGCAGGAAAACGGTAACCTGTTGTGGTAATTTGTTAATAGTAATTTCAAAAAACTGTCTTTTTAACAGATTTTGATTTTCATGCCACCAAAACGTTCAGAATAATGAAAAAAAAATTATTAAGAGATAATTTTGATGTTCAAAAAATTTTAAAAAATTATGCGAATTTTTCTCTGAAATTACGCGATTTTTCCTTTTTTGTGCAATGAAATTCATTTCTTGAAAAACTGCGTAAAAACGTTATTTAATATCTGGCCTGATTTTGTTTCTTCGTTATATTTTGTATATTTAAAAACGTTCTCAATTTCCAACCAATATATAAAAAATTTGATAAAAAAGTTTGTTATTTATAGTCTTTACAATTGATCTGTCTTGTTTTCTTTTATATTTTGTACAATTGTTTAACTATTTATGATTTATTTCACTACGTTCAATATGTTTTCTATTCGTTTTTCTAACACTTTGTGAATGAAAACAGAAAATTGCTCATATTATCTGATATTTGTTGTTAGTATTCAGATCCACGAATTAACCACTTTGTATTCTTTTAGCTAAGTCACGCGGTGCAACGACAGAAAACGCTGTTTGATAATGTCAACATCGATTGGAATTTGTCACACGATGAAGGGTCGACCGACTTTTCAGATGACGAAACTATAATTGAAGACAGAGTAAGTAGACGTCAACCGAGCACAGACCATTCATGCTCTCCCATTTACAAGCACTATTATTACAATTTTCGACGTTCATTTTGTTTTGCCAATGCTTTTATTAACACTGTTTTCTTTATTTTAGTTTGTTCCTTCTAAAGTTAATCACAATTTTATGAATTCTAATCGTAAGGTAACTATTATTTGATTTGAGTTTTGTTTTTATGTTGTTGACTGTTCATTTTCAAAATGATGATTCGATGAATTAAACAACCTGGTGTTTTGCAGAACGGATGTTTGACGCCGGAAAAGAAAACTCGCAGTCGACCACCGTCCTACGCTGGCGCCGGTGTCAATTCCGGGGATTCCCCGGTGACTTTGCGAAGTCGGAGTAGTACTTGTGACAGTTTGCAAAGTGGTTCTTCGCCGGTTTCATGCACAAATCGACAGCAGATGCCGCCACCGCCTCCGATACAGTCCCGAAAAACAGCAGTTGGTGTGTATACATGGCTCAAATCCTTAATTATTCTAGTGATTGACCGTTTTAGCTAGTCTGTTTTGAGTCGAGCCAGAACGAGCTAGTTTCGTTTAGTTGCATGCGAGGCGAATTTCTAGTACCATTTTGTTTGCGCCATTTGGTTTTGCTGAACCTTTAGGTGTTTTTGAAAACTGGGCTTTTCAAAAAGACAGAAAAAGCCCGTTTTCCTGGACACAGAAACGAAACATGAGGATGACCGCCCAATTGTTTTAGCCAGCTTGATTATTATGCTCGTAAAGCGTTTGTCACTGCGATTATGATTTGCTTATGGCCGCGTCAAATTTGTCAAACTGTGCCAAGTCTCAGCATTTGGGTTCAAATCTCATCAACCATTGTTCACCCCGATTGTTCTTCGCCACGGACTCCATCTCATCCTCAGCATCTGGTTCATAAGAAAGTTATCATCCTGAGATGCCGATCTCAGAAACTCCTATCACGCCCAGTGACAATATCATTTTGTAAATTAAAACTGCGCCGTGTGTGCGAGCGCCATCCTCATGCAAGGTCTTTGATGCAAATGTTAAAATGACGAGCGAATAGAGAAGAAACGAGACAGAACGAGGCATTTGTTTTCCAGCATCCATGATGCAGGACATGTCGCTAAACTTTCATGGGTCGTTAAAGAAGCGGGTTGCGCCAGCGCCGCCTGCCGGCAGTTGTACGCACTACGGCACGCTGCCCTCGGCGGCGTCGCACAGTCGCACGATCAGCGAGCCCATCCTCGCAGACCACTCGACTCACACCCTGCCGCATAACTTAAAAAGCATAAACGGGCAGCACCACAAGCGCTCGCCCAGCAGCGACTCCTCCACGGGACATGGCAAGTTCCATTTTAATCCGAAATCAAATCTTAGCCGCTATCATAGTTTTCGCAGACAAGATATTAAATCTGTGATCAACGGTAGGTGGCCAATTGCTTTGCTTCTTCTTCCTCTTTCAGTTTTCTTAGTTTTTAGTTTTTCTTATTCTTTTAACATGTGACGTGCGTATTAGAGCTTAGTATTCATTTCCTAGAGTTTATATTGGGATCCGCAGAGTAGCTACAGTTTGCAAAAATCCAAGTACGAGATTGCTCATACTTGGATTGCAGTGAGCAACCCTTTGAAATGAACTTTGAGAATTACGAATGGCGCTACGAGCACTGCCACCTGAAGAATTTTTTTACATAAAACCGAAAGAAAGATTGTTAACGAAATATTGTTGCATAAAATTCTGCGAGTCCCAGTTTAATAAATAAGTGGAATTTTATGATAAGTTGCAAACATAATTTGCCATCTTAACGCTTCTGAATTTGCAAGAAAAAGTTGTATATTAATTTGTACTGTAACAAATTGGTTGGTCAATAACAAATCCTCCTATTTGTCTAATTCTTCAATAAAATAAGCATTAACCGTCTGTCTAACTGTTCTATTAAAATTTATTGTTCTGCGATAAACGATAACAGAATTCCTGAGCATTAAGAACTATTGTGTTTCATTCCAGCAGGACTGGACAAAATTAATAATTTGACTCTCCAGAGGCCAAGGAATCCACCGCCACCAGCGCCTTCTGTTATTAGTTCATCCCGCTTGAGCAACGGTAGGAGTAACGAGTCGCTGAGCTCGATGTGCTCGGATCATGGACTTAGTAATCCTGTTCCTCCTCCGAGGAAGGTAAGATCCATCATCTCCACGACTTGGATTCGATATCGAAACAATTACAGATGGAGCTACCAGCTGGTCTGGTGAAGTAGATTGCAATGCAGATTATTTTCAATTTTGTATCATCCTAACTTGATACCCAATCGGTACTCCGTAAATATGACTGAAACTGATTTAATCGTGTACCTTTTTCAAATTGAAATGAGAAAATTATGTTCAGAAGATTTTCAAATTTGTTAATTGATGTTGTTCGTTGAATCAGTTGTTTGTATTTAAAGTTGGTTGTGTAAACTCAAAATCGTAAAGCGCGTAGGCGAGAAAATTCTATTAAAAAGGTGGCTGTTGATTCTCTTTATGATTAACCGTTGTTGATCCAGCGGAGGGACCGGTCCAGACTTGAGAGCTACGCTGAGGAGCCCTCTACTTTGCTCCATAACGTGAATCTGGTAATCTCTCGTCACCCCACACTTAGGCATGCTACACTTGACAAGCATCCCCAGTTGTCGTACAAGTCTGTCATTATATTTTTTTCCTTTTTTCAACGACAGTTGGTGTTTATTTTTCTCTTCATCAGTCGTTTCAGTTTGATTTATTATTCAACGTTTTTACATCATTGTTCGTCAAGTAATTGTGTAAGAGGCCGCTGATTGTTTGTATTCACACAATAACGGGCATAAGAAGTTATATTACAAACTTGACATCGTTCTATCAAGTGTAGCAAAAGTTCTCGCATGTTCAATTCCATTTCGATTCATTTGCAAAACTTTGATTTTCGATTTGTACCAGTTTTGATAACAGTTATTGATTTGCCATTATAAATTTTTTTGTGTACCTTCACAGCAACATATTCTTTGTTCACTGGAAACTATGCCTGAAATTTTATTTTTGATTTTTGTTGTATTTAATTTTACCTCGCTTTGATCATGATTAAATTCAAGTGAATCAAAGTTTCACTTGGCAAAGTTTCTATTTGCAGATTTGGCATGAGTGGGTACTTCAAAATTCATATCTAAATATTGTAAAACTGTTACTCAATATTGGTATCGTCATTATTGTAAATGCATACTTGCATGGTTATTTTTTCATTATACTTCAATCATTGTAAACAAAGTTCAATCATCGAGTAAAAAATTTTTCATCCAAAATAGTCTGATTTTCATTCTTGATCTGCATCCCAATTGAACGGACCCGATTTTGCTCTGGTTTGTGCATACAAATCACTCAACATCCATTGATTAGGAATTAATATTCAACAAATTGAAAAACAAAATCGCATTCGCATTAGTCTGTTTGTCTAAGATCCGGAATTATTTCTTTTCATTATATTTGTGACTGCTAAACATTTACATAGAGTGTTACACCAAAAGTGCTTCATTAATACAGCAATGCTGATTTTGGGAACTGATCGGTCATAATATTTGCTTAGTATACTTTTACATTTCTGAAATGTTGTTTCAAAACAACAATTCGATAAAAAGTATTTAATATTCAGTACTTCGATTTTTTCCCAAAAAATGTTTTTTAGGCTTAGGATGTACAAGAGAAAAGGAAATCAAGTTAAAACAAATTGAAACATTGCAGCCTCCAATGTCCTCGAATTTGGGTGGACTTCGTCGATGTCGTGCTCTCTATGACTGCGAGGCTGATAACGATGACGAGCTTTCTTTCCGCGAGGGAGAAGTGATAATCGTCATTAACGAACATACGGATGACGATAACTGGATGGAAGGTGTCCTAGAGCGGGATCCAGAGCGACGAGGAATGTTTCCTATCAGTTTCGTGCACATGTTCCAGGATTAAAAAAAAAGACAATCAAAAGCACAGCAACGCTGATTTGTCAAAATATTAATGACACTGCCTAGAGCGATGCAACAGAAAGAATGTTCCTTTATTTTTTTTCTCGTGCTCGTGGTTCAAAACCAAATTCATCGATTTTTTTCTGTGTTCAGATTGACTTTTTTATATTATTCTTTTGTCGTTTTTTTAAGTGTTTACACTTGTTGACTATTGCTTCAATGTTGAAATTATGTTCATAAGTTGTTGTACATTGGTATCATATTTTCTTTGATTGGAGGAAAAAATAAATTTCCATCATCTTTCTGTGCATGGGGTAACTTACAAAATGTGAACCAGAAAAAAGAACGGAAGTGTAAAGCGTGACACATCGTTTCACTTGCACCGCTTTTTAGTCTTTACTATCCAAAGATTTGTACTCGTAGATGTAAAAATTAAAAAAAAAAACAAACAAACTCGTAGCTGTATGAAAAAAACTTCGATAAATCAACCATTTTGTGATAACGATAAGTTATTTTGTAAAGGCAATATTTCATTTTTACTCGAACTGACTCGCTGAAACGATCGCTCGAACTTTGTAATAAATTTCTGGTCTTTTGATATGCGTCGTCGCAAAATTACAAACTGTCACGAAACATAATCTCACAGATGTCTAATGTACTTTGTAGTCGAGGAAAGAATTTATAATTGTGGGCTAAGACGAGTTAGAAAGTTTTCTTTTTTACGTTCGGTTGTTCTTTGTACTTTGTTTATTTGTCAGTCACCATTCTAACTCGTTTTAAACTACGTAATTAATATAAACTTGAAACTTGAAAAAGGAATAAATAAAATATATAAATGACAAAAGTTATACGTATCTATGATATGAAAACAAACATATATAAACTGTATCGAGATAAGAACGTTTTAGTCAGTAGAAAAATTACGTGTTATTCGTAAAAAGAACAGTTTCAAACAAAAAAACACAAAAAGTTTAAGTAGAAACGGGAAACCAAAGGTTGTTTTAAGGGCAGTTTTCAAAAGTTTTTCGCACACTTGTTTGCGTGAACTCACTGTAAATATGAATTACTTTATATGTGTTTGGATCTCGTTTTTTCTCATTTCAATGAGATCGAGCGACACATTTTCAAAGTTTGCGAAAAATAAAGTTTAATTCTAAGATAAGTTTTTGATTTATTTTAATTGGACGAGCATTTGGTCGACGTTTTTAACAGAGTATTACATTCCACTGTCAGAAAAGAAAAATTAAACATCGCGAGTGAATGGTCTGTAAGTTGTTGTCAAGGTTTTTCTCCAATTTTCAAAGTGTCCGCGCTTGTCGAATGTTTGTAAATAATTGTTCACGCAATTGCGCGCCATTCGCCATAGACGACTTATTTATTGACTTATTTAATATAATTTATTGTAACTTTGTCTCTCTTAATTTTTTGTTTGCGACAACTTTGATTCGCAAGAGTGGCTTAAAATATTTGATACAAAATTTCTTCTGTGATACTTGAATGTTACAAATACGGTGGAAGTATTATTCGTTCATAAATGTATTTTTTATCTTTCTTTTAAAGGTATATTTATTTTTGTACAACCAACTACAGTTATTTGTTAGTTTTCATTGAGACAGTATTTCATAGAGACATTTAAAAACATGCCTTGCCAAATTTTAGCACAACAGAGATTATACATATACGATGCGAGTGTGATGAAATTTCAAATATTTTATCAGCGACGACAATATATACTTCAAATTGTAAAGAAATATATCCAACAGATATATCAAATTATAATATATTATGAGTATATCAAAAAGAAGATATGTATATCAAAAAATAAATCAGACATTATACAAATAAAAGTAAAACTTTATACTGGCTTACAAAGTGAAGTTCTATAAATATTTACTTAAGTTGATAGTTATAAAATATATCTAACTGTTGATTCGGATGTTGAACAATTAATTGAATTTTAAACTTGAATGATGTTTGCAAAAATTGGCAAGACATGTACTGGCATGGCAAGATTTGTTCTGTTCGCAATAGTTAAACATCCCTGAAAATAATACTTCTATCGATCAAAATTAAAACGTATACCCCTGTATCTAGGAATATAAAATACTTAATTTCAAAAATATGTTAAATTTTTATTTTTTGACTGAACTATGACAGATGTTTGCAAATACTTTGATGATTTTGTTATACACTATTTTTAGCATGGTTGTGTAAATATATACGTTGGTTTTTTACCACTGATCATCTTCGAAGCGTCCTTAAACATGTCAAACGAGCGAAACTTGTTTTTTCTTATTATTTAATGTGCCATGTAATATTATCAGCATCACAACGAGCTCAAAATCATTTCAATTTGAGTTATATCAACATCTGGGACGCTTTGTTTAATTTGACGTTTTTAAATATATGTACGTAATTTTAGTTCGTAACGACAAATGAAAAAAAAATGATGTGGATATTATTATAACGTTACGAAAATAACAAAAACCTATTTAAAGAAAACAAAATCGCTCGTCCTGCGCTTTTGGACGGGATAGATATTAGATGGATTGTAAGTATTTATTATGTACTTTATCATGAAAATAGTCAACTTGAAGAAATGTAAAATTAATGCAGATAATAAAATTTCTTCGTCGAAACGTGTCAGTTTTTCACTGCTGATCCCGGATATGCTGATTTTGTCAAGCAATTTTTCGCTGGATTTTCTTTATTCAACAAATGTCTGGATACTAAATCGAAACTATATTAAATTTTAATCAAAACCTGATCAAAAAGTGTTTTATAGGGCCTTGAATATGAAAAAATCACGATAATTACTTCAGTGCGAAGACTCATTGTTGCGAAAATATTTCAGAAGAATTTTATAACCGCTCTTTGAAAGGCGTCGAAAAAAGATGTCTGAAAGACGAATGAAAAAATGAAATCTGAACGATGAAATATTTGTGAGTAATTAGTCTACGTTTCAAGCGAATGAAAAAAATTTTTTTTTCACCTAAATGACCACACGTGTGTTGAATATGTTTTATAACAGAATATTTCGGACTCTTTTTATTAACATGAATGAATAAGAAATTGCTGGCAATTTGAACTAAGATAATAATAAAAAAATAATAATTACCCTCGGAATTGGGAAAACTCGGAATTTCGTACTCCACGATATCTTTGAAACTAGAAAAATAATGAATGATACTTATTGTGCTATCAAATACAGTGTAAATAGTGATTATTCCAAGATACAAATTAAAATTCACAAATACCATCAATTACAAGTGTTTATATTTATAACAAAAAATATTAACTACAGTTGAATACTAAACATTTATTTTGGCTGTCCAGACAATATTTTTGGTCTCTCTTTATTCTAGCTAATAATTATTCGAGAAACTGTACTTTTGTCTTCAAAAACTGAGTTTTATTTACAACATGTCATTTCGACATTTATATGTCAACCCCCTCGCCAAGTTTAATATCGAAAAGACTGATTTCAAGTTTTGAATAATACAGTTCTGGTAGAGTAATAACACAGTCTCTAGCTGGAGATGATTCTTGAAGATTGGCCACTTCCTGGACAAATTTCACGGATTCAAAGTTTCCTATCCCTTGGATTGACCATTGCCACTTTTTCCCACTCGAAATAAGCCCGCTGATCCAAAAGTTATAATTATCTTTCTAAAACACAAGAAAAAGAATTACAAAGTTGAATCATTACATTATCAAAATTTCATTACAAAAGTTATAAAACAAACACCTGAAGAAAAAATAGATCTTCTAAACAATGCAAGACATAAACCGCATCCTCGCCAAACGGAAGTGGAAACGGTACTTGAATTTGAACAGAATAAAAATGTATAAAAGGCCCCTTATGCGAACTAATACAATGTTGGAGGATCGTTGCAGGGGTCGTTTTTTCAGTGCAATCTCCCTTAGATAGCGGACAGTCGAATCTAGAATCAGTCATGGATTCCGTAGAGCCGCCCCAGTTTGGAGTCTGGGGCACACTCAAAAGCGAGCCAGATCTTGCAGAAATATCGAGCCCACTTCGATCCTCACCACTGAGCTCTCCAGTACTTGCAGACTTTGTGCGATCTAAATGTTGCCCGAACGCTTTTTTCAACAAAAAATCTCGTCCATTCGATTGTGACTTGGCGCTCACTTCCGGAAGACTTTCGGTCGATGTTGCTTTTACATAACTCCTCATCAAGGGAACAAGATTTGAAAGCAGGTGTTTAGATTTGGACGAGTTGGTGTTTGGATTACTCTTTTCTTTATTTTTCTTTGACCCAAAAAGTTTTTCATGAAGTGAATTTCCTTGACATGAACTCGAGGGGGCGTTCAACGATATGGAAAAATTTTCTTGCAGAACTCGGTGGAGCTTATCTGCGAGAAGACACCTGCCCTGACCAAGTCTCACCTAAAAATATAAACAAAGGAAGGAACAAACATAACGATTTGAATTTGTATAAATGATTTTTCCAATCATAGGTACTTTTCTTTCGAATAAGAGTATCTTACCCGACAGACTGGACATCTTTCTGTTTTTGGCCTGCATCCCACACACAGCAGATGGCCATGGACGCACTGCGATACGGGTGGCGTGGAACTTTCCAAGCAAACGGGGCACTCCAAAGCCTTAACAACGCCAGAAATTGTGCTTGCCAATTTATGCGCAACTTCGGGAAGAGGTCCTTGTAAGGCCACTGCTGTATCTGACTTGTTGGCGCACGTCGAGCCTGCAGGGCATTCGTAGACTGTATTTTCTTGGTCTTCTTCGCCCGACGCGAAGAAGTCATCGTGAGGTCGGCGCCAGATCTCAAGGTTCACTTGATCCGTGCGACCAATCAGACATGCAATATCTTGCATTCGCACACCCAGAAGATCGATGCTATTAACTTTCAGTAAACAATCGCCGGCTCTGATAAACAAAATTTTATTTTGTGAATTAAAGATGGATGCATAGAATCATACACAGAAGTATGTATGGCTTTTAATATTAGCTCACCAACAACAAAAATTAGTTAAATTGCGATGATTTTTTTTTAAAATATAATTTTACACATGTCAAATAACTTTCGTTTATAGCTGTATTGCAATAAAGACTTGAATCCGAAAAGAATTTTTTCTTAGAATATTTCAATCAAATTGTTTCTATAAAAATCATTGTACTTTTTCTTTTCTTAAAAAATAATGTACGGAGTTGCAAATTACATACAAATGAATAATCAAGTTGAAAAATGTTTTTCACATTTTTTGCAATCGTTATCAATATACAGCAAGTTATTTTTTTACTTTGCATATGGTAATTATTGGACTTGTTGTGAAAAGACAATCAAAACGACACAAATACGCCAACATCTTATAAAATTGAAGTTTTTCTTGTAACTTGAATCTTTCGGATATTTGATAACTAAGGTAAACTTTCACTACAATTTGTTTCTAAAAATAAGTTCTAAAATCGAAAAAAAAATTTAAAAACGAAAACAAGTATATGAGAGCTACAAAAATTGAAGCGCTTTAAAACTGATTAAAAAAAATATCAAAAATGGTTTCTAATTTTGAGTTTCTTTATGCAACTTTCCTGAGAAAACTCTTTGAGACAGAAGTTACGTCAAGGGTCCCAAAATAGTAGTTTCCGGACCAGCAGAAGTTGCAGAATACGAACATTTAGGAGTTGTTTTCAAGCAAGGAAATTTCATGAAGAGATCTATGGGGAAACCTTCGCTTTCTATTTTATTTCTTCTTCAAATTTCTGGTCAGTTATAATCTCTGAAGTTATTACCTCAAGATTTAATCTTCTTTTATTTCTTTCATCATTTTTTATTTCCTGTCGAACACATTTCCTTTTTTCTGGAAGTGGATTAAAATGAATACAAATGAATATCGATTTTGAGCGCTGTTTTTAACCCTTTTTTAAACCCTTTTCAATCGCCTTTTTTGTGAGCTTCACTTGGGAGCATCAAATCTTGCAATACAACGTTCGGATGCAGTCTCTCAAGATCGAGATATGGATGATTGGATTTAATCTTACAGTTTGTTGGATCGACTAGTTTATCAAAATTATCAAAGTTCATCGAAATGTATTACTTTATTGAAATTATCTGACTAAAATTGACGGTTTGTGTCGGATCAAGCAGTTTTCCGACATCGCAGGGAACTTATCAAAAGAGGTTCCAGTCCTATTACGTGACAAAAGTCTCGTTTTCACTTCCATAATAGGTGATTATCTACTATGTAAACAACGCTGGTACTGGGAACTGAAAGGTTACTCCCAGAAAAAAATCCGCACATCGGAATAGATTCGAAATCGACTCGATTTCGGATCGTTTTCTAGTCGAAAATGGCTCGAAACCAAGTCCGAATTTGGTGCATTGAAAAAGAGCCGAAAACAAGTCAAAATGGCTCGAAAAGAAGTCGATTCGACATATAGTTTTCGAAAACCAGTGAAAAATTTTAAAAAATTTGTTAGTCTCAGGATTTGAACTCGGGACTCTCAGATTATTAAGCCCGCCCTCTACCCCTAAGCTGTCAAGATACTTAGAAACTAACTGATAAAAGACCTTGTTGAACTACAACAACAAGCGTACTACTCATTTGAGCATACTATTTACATAAATACTACATCTCGAATAGCTTAGGGGTAGAGTGCGGGCTTCATAATCTGAAAGTCCTATAAGTTCGATTCCGAAGACCAAATATTTTTTAAAATTTTTCACTGTTTTAAGTTCTGATACCTGTTTGGATTTGGAAAAACCATCAATCAGGGAAGGTTTTATAATTTTTATATGTATAACCTCACCCGAGCGGTAAATATGTAAATAAATAGTATAAATGGTCATTTTCGCATACTACGCAGACTACTACTTCGCATACTAAGTACCCCACAGAAATTTTTTAACAATTCAGACTTTTTATTATCCATGCACTCCAATTTTCACAATCGCACAACCAATCGTTTAAGATGGAAAAATAAGGGATTATTAATAAAGAAAATAAAGGAATCATCTAAATTTACTTTCAAAACCTAACCAACTTCCGTACCGGGAATGAGAAATGATGAAAGAAAAAGAAAGTGTATATCAAAATACCGGCCTTCAAAGATTCGAGATCGCGGTAGCGATCAAAACTTTTATGAGAGAGTCCTAGGGTTTTCCCAAGATTTAACAATCAATGAGTAATCAACGTCATTTGAAATTATCATTTTTGTGTATCTATATTATCATGAAAATGCACACCTATCCCAAAATTCGTTCATTTTTATAAACTGGATGATAGTCAACTTAACGTTGCATAAATGGATGCTCCCATGTGAAGATAATAAAATAGAGGTTGAAAACGCGTTCCAAATAGAATATTTCTAGGAACAAAAAGGGTCATTTCTTGAGTTGGGAGTCCGAGAGATATTCTATTAGAAACACGTTCAACAAGAAAATTTGAATCCCTTTCAAAAAAGCCGATTATTTTCTTATAAAAAATGAGACATTTTGTAAAAAAGAAGGCTTTGAATAGAAAGACGATAGAGAGCAAATGTCGGCATCCAAATATCATTTCAAGTTTTTGATTTTTTTAAAAATATACGAATTATTATCAACTCCTTCATATTCATATGCTGCTCCTAGTTCGAAGATTTTTTTTTTCAGATTCTCGACGTAACCATCTCTCGAAGAGATTTGGGGAATGCCTATATTGGAGCAACGTGTATTATCCTAAAATTAGAAACGATATCCGATACCTCTTCTGATGAGTTTTTATCTTAAATTTACAGCTCTTATCTTTAATTTACTGCTCTGTGAATTTTTTTGCACTCGTACTTGCTTGTATCATTTCTCTTTTATTTAATAAATGTCAACAAATTTCAAACAAATCCGTTGAAAATTGGATTTTTTATAAGTGTTCCAATTTCAAAATATGACAGATTTTTCACCGAGATATCTTACAGGTACAATGATTTTATGGTTTCATATATGGTTTTATTCATTACGCTTTCTTTTGAGTTTAAACTTATAATATGTTTTCACATATGGTCTCATGTATATGTAGTTAAAAATAAAGTTACAGAAAAAGTCCTTATATTGTTCTTGTGTTAATTAATTAATAAATTAAATATAAAATAATAAAATGATTGCAGACCTAAGTCCGGAAACATCAGCGATGCTATCTTTTTGAACGGAACCAACCCAAGGATAAGGGTCCCATTTAGAGCGAGACAAGTGGAATCCCCTCGTTTTGTTTCTTTCACTTTTATCATTTGTATTCACAGGCCTCAACGTCAACTCTTCTCTTCCAGCTGAAATCACTACGCAACCTGGTTCGCTTCGGCCGTTCATCTCGAGGGAAATTCAAACTTTTCACTTTTCACGCGTTCATCCCGCACTCTCAACCGTGTTTGATGGTTCATTTCCTACTGCCTGTTCAAGTTATTACAAAAGCAACTTCGATTCCGTCTGATCCAACTGCTAACGTTTTCCACTTGTATTGTAAAAGTTGTTCACCTTCACCCAAATACCTCATGGCCTTGATACTGAATTTGCGACAAGATCACTCAGATAAAGCTGTCAAGATGGGTTTTTTCTTCCCGTCTGACAAATAGTTTTGAATTCATAAGAGGTGACAAATAAATAATTATTCCGAAATAATAAATAAAAACAGATCAGATAGAGAGAACATTAGTTTTTTATTATTAAAAGAATATTTGCATTCACATCGCAAGAAAATCGTTTCTGTCGATATTTTTTCTTGTACAAAGATAAAGGATATTTATGTACACACGATTTCAATCATAATTGATTCATGATCGTTCAATAAAAATTCAAAAAATTAGAAATAATTCGCA
The DNA here is from genome assembly GCA_020615435.1 of Telenomus remus. NCBI lineage: Eukaryota > Metazoa > Arthropoda > Insecta > Hymenoptera > Scelionidae > Telenomus > Telenomus remus. Next base: position 8,906,931 of record CM036341.1, on the reverse strand, counting down.
AACAATAATGCCGTTCCGGGAATTAATGTTTAGAGGTAAATTCGTGAATCCATCTTGGAAAAAGCGATGATGAAAATGCTCGTGATATGTTTTACGTCGCTTGTCGCCTAATAAAATCAACATCTGTATAGTATTTCTAAAAAAATGGCTGCTTTTTTGGTTTTTTAAAGTTTCTAACTATTAAAAAAGTCAAAGGTTCAATTATTATACGCGTAGGTTATAAATTGCGTTTGCCAATTTCATCTTTGAAAACACTCATTCTAATAAGAAGGACTTATAAAAACCTTAAATCCAGAGTATCCAAAAAATAAAAGAAACATTCTATTCTTTGTTTACAAGCTCTTGTAAATTGTGCTGTCGTTGACATCATCACATCCTTATTACATTATAAATACACGCCACCTTATTTACATCTTAACACTGACCAGTATTTTTTTCCTGTTTAAACAATCAAATTGACGTCGACTAAACTTTTCAACAATAAACAGTTTAAGCAAACACTTATATCGCTCATATAAGTGTTTACTTAAAAAAGATTGGAAATTAATCGAACAAAAGTTTGTCACAGGATAATTTTTTCTTTGAATTGGTTTGTACTCGTTCTAGTTGTGGGGCAAGGAACACTATTGGTACAAAATGTTTAAACATTGGTTCAGAGTATTTAGCGTGGCTTGCGTCGTCGCTTTGAGAACCAGTAGGTCCGGGTCTAGGTGTGCAGTGGAAGATTCGATGGCCTGACTCAAAGCCATACTCAGTTTTTCAGCCTTGTTGATCTGCTCCCGACAGTTGGCGAACGCGTCTAAAACTTCAAGCTTGGCAACTGGACTCCTCGCAGTTTTTTGAGTCTCTCGTGGTGGAAGTGGCGGATGACTCCCGGCTATCGCTCGTGTATAGATCTCAGTAACTGCTCGCAACTTATCCACCCATTCTTGACGTGCTCGAGCGTCTGTCGCACGCAACTTTATCATGTCACCTGAAATGTTTATAATCAACATCAATTATTTATCTTTCTAACAATCTTACTGTGTTATATTCATAACATGTTTTATTGATGAAATGTATTTTCTTGTCAATATTTTTTAATCTACTTTTTTATGAAATCTGTTTTATCAGTGAATTTTTTTTACAATGCCAAATACTTGTTAGATATATTTATTCGATACATCAAGGAAACGTATTAATTTTATTCAAGGATGCCTCATGGATAGTTCAAATTATGATTCATTTTTTTTTAATATTGTACTTGTAATAATTAAGGTTTTTTCAAAAAATTGCAAAATTTAATTTTTTACATATTTTAAGGACTGCAAAATTATAAATTACATCATGAATATTAAGAAATCGTATAATTAAAGAAATAATAAAAACATTATTCGGGAGAAGTTTATTTACCTGTAGCAGAATTGACAGTAAATGTATTAGAATCCTCATCGCTGGGAGCAATAACAGCTCCAGCGAGGTAGATGGAACACCTTGGTTTTTGACTTTTTTCTGACTCGCTGATAAAGTAATGTAGTTCACCGGTTTCCGGACTCAGAATAAACCAACGATACTGCCAGCCTTTCATTGCATTTGTGTACTTGTGCAACAAACCCTCGTAAGGGTACCTCGACTGAACACTCATATTTGATTTGTTCATTTGTTCAACTAAAATCACTTGTTTCGATTACACACCACATATGTAAGTAACTTTTTGCAAGAATTATTTTCAATCTGTGGAAATTTTCTTGTCACGAGTTTTGTTGTGATTGTAAAAAACAACTATTTACTTTCTTCACATCACTTCGATACAACTTCACTTCGAATCTCAATTTCTTGATGGTTATTATTGTGAAACTCGAGATGACGTTGACTCAATCCGAATTTGTTTAATTTGTTGTGAAGCCTGTAGAAATTCTGACAGATAAGTCAAAGTGCCAAACTTCATATCGATAGAGGTTATGTTTTTGGTTTATTTAGGCACCTTGACAGCTTTTGTGATGGAAAGTACTGCCGCATATTGGAATACATTTTGTTTTTGAGCTTTATTTGTGTTGAGCTGAGGTGTAAATTTAGATTTCAATTACTTGTCTGTTGTCTGGTTTTTATAATCAATTTGGCTTAATGTTTTGTCCTTTGTCTTTAGATTCTCCTTCTTTAGTTTCCTGCTTGGCTGGATACTCGCTAGATGGCTTCGAAATACTTGGACGCCGAAGAAAAAAATAACAAATTAAAAAACGCAGAATTTTGCATAAATAATTAGTCGGATCTAAAATAAACAAAAATGGGAGACAAACAAGGATTATCAGTAAGGAGAATATTTATTCTTAATCATTATTTGTTTTCTGACAACCCTTATATCAAACGACTTGCAAATTTAACCTCACTTTATAGAAACGTCAAATTGATAAAATAAACTCTGAAATTATCTTATTTTTCTGCTTATTTGTTTAACATAATATACATTAATTGACGAAATTAGTAAGTAACCGTGTTTTCCTTTCAGAAAGAAGAAATTGCTAAACAGTTTATGCTCCCAGAGAGGAAAAGTAAAATAGCAACCTTACTTAAACAGGATGGACAGGCTTATTGTATATGTCGAAGTTCTGACAGTTCTCGGTTTATGATGTAAGTAAACATGGCAAAATCTAAAAAAACCTGAATAAACAAAAATAAATAAACGAACGAGTGAATAATTATTTATATATTTCTTTCAGTGGTTGTGACGCTTGTGAGGAATGGTATCATGGAGACTGTATAAACATAACTGAAAAAGAAGCTAAAAGAATCAAACAATTCTTTTGTGTTGTAAGTATAGCAAATGTTGAGAAAAATTGCATCAAAATATTTTAAATTTACTTTCACAAAAGTAAATTGTATTTTCAAGGGTTTACAAAAACAGATTGTTCGAAGTTTTGAAAAATAAAAATATATATTTTAGCGTTGTCGAGAAGAAGATGCGACTTTAGTGACTCGGTACATACCTAAGAGGACTGACCGAGATGACCGCAAAGTCAAAAAACACAAAGACAAGAAGGAAAAAGAATACTCCCGTCAATATGATTACGACTATCATGAACCAGTTAAGAAATCATCCAAACGTTGCGGACAGTGCTCGGGATGTTTACGATCAGAGAATTGTGGCAAATGTGACGCTTGCAGGCATAAAAAATATTCTAATACTTTCAAACAAGAAACACATTTTTTTCAAAAGCTTTGAACTTTTTTAAACTTGTGATATTTAAGTGAAATTTTATTTTGCATAAACTTGTATTTTTCAGACACCTTAAAAAATTTGGCCCGTCCGTTCGTTTGAAACTGCGTTGCGCCCATAGGATGTGTAGAAACATTGACGACCCTCTTAAATCGTCCAAAAATTACAATAGAAATATAAAAACAAGTAAAAAACGTCGTCGCGATTCAAGTAACGAGAGGCCTGAGCATCTGGACATTCCCAGGCACTGTTACGGTCCAGCGTGTACAAAACAGAGTCGAATAGGGAGCAAGTACTGCTCGGACGAATGTGGCATGAAACTGGCCACTAATCGAATTTACCAAGTTCTTCCTCAGCGGATACAAGAGTGGTCCCTCACAACCTGTGTCGCTGAGCAAAACAACCGCAAAGCCTTAGAGAATGTTCGGAGACAGCAGCACGAGGTCCGCAGGATTCTTCACGAGCTGGATAAAAGGCACGCTGAGTTAGATCGTATAGTAGACAGGGCGAGAAGTGCTGTTATAGATCCCAGAGCTGATACAGAAGAAAACGATGATACTGAATTTAGCATGTACTGCATTACTTGTGGCCACGAGATTAACTCCAGAACTGCCATCAAACATATGGAAAAGTGTTTCAACAAGGTAAATGATTGCGAAAAAGATACAAGATTGAATAATGATCTCAAACTTTTTTATTGGAATAATATGAATTTTTCAGTACGAATCCCAAGCTTCCTTCGGATCAATTTTTAAGACAAGGATCGAAGGTCAAGTAATGTTTTGCGACTTCTACAATCCATCTAACAGTACGTATTGTAAGAGGTTGCGCGTACTCTGTCCGGAGCACTGCAAAGACCCGAAAGTGAGCGACACAGAAGTTTGCGGTTGTCCCTTGGTGACCAATGTGTTCAACATAACGGGCGAATTCTGCAGAGCGCCGAAAAAGAGCTGCGTCAAACATTACATGTGGGAGAAACTTCGCAGAGCTGAGATAGATATGGAGAGAGTGAGGCAGTGGTTGAAAATTGACGAGCTTGTGGAACAAGAGCGGCAGATCAGGTCGAACATGTCGACTCGTGCTGGGGTACTGGCACTGATGCTGCACTCGACCTACAACCACGAGCTTATGGAACAGATGACACAGGAACAAAGTAGGGAACAGCTGGAAGCTATGGAAGAGGAGATGCAACGAAGACACCAAATGCAAAAACAAGAACAGTCAAATGAAAATTGAGTTTGTAGTTTTGTAATAAATTTGTCGGAATTGATCCAAAATACATCATTTCATTTATTTACAATACTTAAATGATACGTCTTAAGTTTATAATATATAAAACTTTTCACGATTCGAATTTTGTACAATTACGACAAAATTTTTCTTTTGACAAAAACGCGTAACCTTTTGTTAAAAAGCTTCGACTCTTAGTCTTAATACCTAAAAAACGAAAGAGACAATTATGATTTAAAGTTCACAAAGGTATTAGAGAAATATTTGACAACTATAAAAAATTCAAATCCATTTTGACAATTATTATTAATATTTTCGAAGACTTTGATCATAAATCTTCTAAGTCTATATCTCGAACAGTTTCTGGGTTTAAAACTGTTTTCATTTCTTTGGAGACATCTATGTTTTGCGTGAAATCTTCAATATTCAGAAGGAAATGCTTCAGTTCATTAGTGACTTGTGATCCATAGTCCAAATGATCTTTCACGTTATCAGACATTGTGTCATTGTATATCTTAGTGGCATTGTCCAAATCCTCTAGTTTCATTTTTAATACTGCTTGTAAAATAATTTCCTGAAATTCAGTGATAGTTTAGAAATTTTTTATATCACAAAATAGAATCTTTCAAGTACCGATGTTTTTTAATCAATTATATGAGATATTTGACAAAGTTGCGTACGTTTCTCAACTTTTGTTTCACTTTTTTTCTTTCAGCTATGCGATACTGAAGATTGCAATCTTCTTTTTGAACAGATTGTAATTTATCCTCTGGCGCAAGAGTATCGTCTGGTATTCTTAGCCATTCGGCAATTTTTTCCTGCAAGTCATAATTATACGATTTTTAACAAAAGATTGATGTATAAATTTTCAATAATTCAAATCAAATCAATAAGCTAATAATTTTAGTAACTTTTTAGTATAACTTTTTAGTATATATATTTTTCGTAACTTTTAAGTTTTAGTTACCTTCATTTTTAGCAAATGTAGAGCCATTTTTTCATAATACAACTTGCATAAAGCTTTGTACATTTTGTCAGCTTTTTGTTTAGCTTCATCGTCGTCAGAGAAGTTCTTCAAGTTTTTCGTCAGATCATCACAACGTTTTTTTATGATGCGTTTCATATTTTGGCACACTTAAATCAAAATAATCAACTTCATAGTCATGAATTTTGATTGAAGTTTAGTAATTAAAAAATAAACAATCCAAATGAATAGATAAATATTTCATTGAAATTAGAAGTTTAATTTAAAGTTATAAAAAAAAAACAGTTTTCAATCTTCTAAAAGTGTAAACAAACTGAATGCTCACCATAGTCAAAAATACAGTTAGCGGTAATTTGATAATTTTGAAACTCATACTCGTCATTCCGCGCGTCTTTTATGCTCAAAAAAGACATGTTGCAAATTCAATACTCATAAAATTAAATTATTGTCAACAAAGAAACAGTGTAAAAGTTATTTATCCATGATCAAAATTCAGGTTACCTAGTGATTGGCGGTTAAATTTAACTGAAGCCACCTGGTGACGATTGAACAAACTATTTGATTTTAATCTTTTTAAAAATCAGACTGATGTGAGCGGAGAAAATAAGCAAAACATCTTATAGATAAAAACACACACGATACATCGGAACTTAAGAATCGTTTCTGTAACAATAATTTTTTTATGATTCCAAAAACGTGTTTATATGAAAATTTATAATAAAACTTATTATATTCAACTTTCGCTTTCACTTAGAAAATATGCGTTTTTGATTTTTCACGTTTAAATACAATGCAGATCGTAAATTTGTACGATTCATATCGTAATGATATAATTTATATTGTATTATTGTTAAAACCATAATAATAATATGCATAAATTTGGCATAAAATTGAGTCTGCTTAATACTCCTGTTGCAATATGAATATTTGCGCTACGAACGATTACTTTTTTACAAAATAAATAAAAATTTTTGTTAACATTTTTATTCATCTGCATGCAGAAAATATAATAACTTTAGAATAAGTTGCGATACACCTTGTAACAGTGCAATAATATCATTTTCTGAGCCTTTCGAGCTTGTTTGTTTGTTTTTATTTTTTTTTTAAATATTAGATAGTTGATTCAATTGGAAAATATGCGTGTTACATGTGTGTATTTGTAAATATGTAAACAGTAGCGGGTACTACAGTCGGCCAGGTCAGCTGATTTTGATGTGCGCGCTCGCGCGCGACAACTCTCTCTGCCTCTGCGAAACGGTGACAGTCGGCGCAGAGCCCTCGGGAACAGCACGGGTCTGTGGGATGGTTGTCGCGTCATGAACAGCCACAGTAAGTATACCACTTGTTTTAAACTTTAATTGCGATTAGAGAACGAAACTAATCATCTTTACAAACAATCTTGACACTCTTTCACTACATTTTTTTAGCAAATATAAATCGAATATTTTTTGTAAACGTCATCGATTCATGGTCGCTGACAACATCAAAGTACAATGTACACCATGAAATAAAACGAATGATTAGGCAAATGATATAATGCACCGTTTGAACTCAACAGCTCAAATCGTGTAACCTTGAATTTTAATCTTGATTCATTCGACTTTGTTTCTCACGTTTATTTTATTTCTACGATTTATAATCTGTTTGAGAAATTATCACTTCAGTTTCTGAAATAACAATTGTAACAAGTTTATGTTGCTAATTTGTGCTGAAAAATAAAGTGAATTGGAATCATTTGTATGTTTTGATGTGGAAGAATTCAAAAAATAAAAATAGTTCATACAAATTTTAAATTCGCAATTTATCGCAGTTTTCGTGATTGATTGACCTCTTGGACAAAATTTGAACGTCTGCCAGAAATGTAAAAATATTTCAATAGTGAAAATTAGGTTTCAGAATTTTAAAAAATTGTTTTTTAAGGGAAAGAAAACTATGGTTATTTTTTCGATTCATATCATAAAAGTTTGTTCGAGGGTTTGAAATCCGGTTTGAATTTTTTCCAGATTCTCTGCGACGGCTCCAAAATGAAGACAACCGAAGGAATCTGATGAACTGACATTTATTTTTGAACGACTGTGTCAAATGGTTCGATTAAATTTTTATGTAAAATAGTAGGTATTCTAATCACTATGAGTTTCATCTGAGTTTCTTAATTCTTCTTTTCTACGATTTTTGAAACACTTTTATGCTGAAAATGCAAATCATTTTTTGATGAAGAGATATCCACAAAAATGATAAAATAAATCAGCAAAGTTCAAACTAGATTTATATTTTTTTTCTCTGAAAGTATCCCAACGAAAAAAAATTGATAAAGATGTTTGCTGTTAGATTAGTCAAATCAGCCATGTGTATTTAAAGCCAAACACTCGTTAGAACTGACTACAATTTATTAGCCATTCGATGCTGTTTATTTTTAATCGACTCATTATGTTGCTTCTAAAAAATGTAATAACATTTTCAATTAGTAAAGAACAATTCTGTAACTGTTCAAACTACTTTCGATTAGTTTTTACAAAAGTTAATTCATTTTATTTACAGATTAATAGTCACTAGATTCAAAATTCCTCTTGCAAAATCACCAAAATGGACAAGAATAAAAAATTGTCTCGATGGTACTTCGGTGGACTTGCTTCAGCTGGGGCAGCTTGTTGCACTCATCCCTTGGATTTATTAAAAGTACGAGAAATGGAAAAGTTGAAAAAATTCCATCAATTGTAATTTAACTTTTTTCGCGGTGTCATTCATTTCATACATGTGGAATTTACTGGAAATCAATTATATCAAATTTTGTTGACTTCTCCTCCTTGATCTTTGTAATGGATTTAATTATATATTGAAACAAAGTGGACGAAAAAATGTATTTACCGAGTAGCTGAAAAAATTCCATAACAAACTGAAACACTGCTTCAACTGTTCATTCGGATTGATAAACGGTAATGCTCATAAAAATGTATACGAGAATTAAACGGTCGCTTGCGTCACTTGGGTATCGATGTATGAGAATTCGATTATCTGTCAGTTTGTTGGGACGAGTCAAAATACAGAATTTAGCAGGATAAAAATAGATAAAATGAAAAATTGTCTGCCATTTATATAAATAGATCATATTGTTATGATATCTTATGTGCCCATAAGATATCATAACCATAAAATTAAAAAAAATAAATAAAATAAAAAAACATAATCATACAAGTGTAACTTTATATGAAGGATATATAAATGATATCATAAAATGTAAATGAAACCATAAAGAATCGTAATACTTCAAAATATATGTTAGATTAATAGAAAATAATGGTTAAGGAACATTTGTGTTATTGGTTTTAGGTACATTTGCAGACGCAACAGGAGGGCAAAATTTCGATCTTGAAATTAACAGGTCAGATTATCAAAACTCAGGGAGTGACTGCACTTTACAATGGACTAACAGCTTCTTTGCTACGACAGCTCACTTATTCCACAACTCGTTTTGGTTTTTATGAGGTTGAACATTTTTGCAAACTTCTTTATACTGATTTAACGTTTTTCTGCATCTGATTTTTTTCGTAAATACATTCTACAGAGTGAATGTGTGTCCGTCTTGAATTTAAAATCAATTTTCATTAAAAAACTCAATCAACAAATATAAAAACTCCACTTTAAATTCTAATTACATTTTTACATTTTATACATTATTTTTATTTCATAACATTGTTACAAGCAATTGCACTTGAAAATGCACTTTTGAAGTTGAATAGTTAATTTCCTAATCTTTAATTTTACATTTAGCGAAAATGCTATTAAAAATTCACGTTCTTATTTCAGGTAGGGAAACAAACTTTGGAAACGGCAGGACAAGCGACACCGTTCTATCAAAAACTGCTTTTAGCAGGAGCGTCGGGCGCTGCAGGCGGCGTCGTGGGCACTCCTGCTGATCTAATAAACGTCCGCATGCAAAATGACATCAAATTGCCAAAAGAATTGAGAAGAAAGTGAGCGGATTATTCAGTTTTTTATGTTCAAAAGAACTTTGATAAAAGCTTTAGAAAAAGATCTTTGAAAAATTTGCCTTTGGAATCGATGGTCTCATTTCACTATCGATTGAAATTGCTATTTTAAGCTCATAAAGAATCTTCTTCATTTTTTATTATCTTGACATGTTCTTGATCTTTTTAGTTATAAACACGCCTTAGATGGTCTGTACCGTGTGGCGAGGGAAGAGGGCTTTTTTAAACTCTTCAACGGATGTTCCACTGCAACTTCTAGGGCAGCCCTTATGACTATTGGTCAGCTGAGTTGTTACGATCAGATCAAGGAAATACTTCTGGGCTCCGGATATTTTCAAGATAATCCAGTCACGCATACTCTGTCTAGTTTAATGGCTGTACGTATCGATTCGACACATTATTTATTTACATATTTAATTCAAAAGAAAAGAGCATTTGAATTTAGAATTTAGTCTCAAGGGTTCTTACAAATTTATGTTTTTAGGGAGGAGTTGCTACGACTCTTACTCAACCTTTGGATGTTCTTAAAACACGTGCCATGAATGCCAAACCTGGAGAGTTCAAGGTTTGACTATTTTTGTTAGTTTACTCTGAAGTTAAACAGTGACTTCTTAAATTTTTATAACATTGCTATTTCTTTTCTGTTAAAGAATTTGGCGCACCTTTTTTTATACACAGCCAAAATGGGACCCTTGGGATTTTTCAAGGTGAATTTCTGAATGGAAATTGATTTTAATTTAATTTACAAATTTGAAAACTTCATGAATTGTTATTAATTGTTATTTTAATGTTTTAGGGATATGTTCCAGCGTTTGTCCGTTTGGCGCCTCATACGATTCTGACTTTTGTTTTTCTTGAACAGCTCAGGACGAATTTTGGTGTCTTCCCACCAGCCACAACCGATTAATTTTCCAATCCGCACAACTTTTTCTCCGTAAAAGAAAATTTTATATAATGAATTTATTTTCTATTGAAAATTATTAGTGAGGTCTAAGTTTACATTCCGAAAAATCCGTTGTACAAAACAAACCGCCTCTGCGACAAATGTCGTTCGTTTGTTTATTTTCTTCAACGAATGTTACTATGTGATTTTTGTTGAAAAATTTATTGTTACATCGAATATACTAGCAATGCAAAGTTCGGGAGACAGGTATATGCTGGCATATATGGATATAATTACATAAATATTTTTGTGTTCAGATGTAAAATACAAGTATTTAATACATTACGCGCACAAAGCGACCTGCAACGTTGTACCTAGCTACTGTTAAGAGCCAAAGAACTTGATTTGTATTGTGTAATCATCTTGAAGGGAATTGTCCTATAAGGTCCTCGATTGGGATCGAGAACTTTTTTTGGAGCTTGCGACCCGATGTTGCCGCTTTTAGGAATTGCTGTTGTTGATTTGTATTACGAGTACAGAGACTTTTTTGTCTGCACAGTTTTTTTCGATGTGAATCTATGTGTATATCAAATCTTGTGACCTCAACGAAAACTCTGGTACAAAACAAACCTGTCCAAAGTCACAAAAATATGAGCTGTTCCTACGAAAAAATTTTTGTTGAATTATTGTTTGTACAGTGTCAAGAATAGGCATAATGAGGTATTCGACTTTAAGAAAATTGCCCGAGTCAACGAAGAAAATAATGAAAAAACTTCGAGTTGTGATTGTAAACGACAATAAACTGTAGGTTTTTAGAAACAGAAAAAGTACGTCTAATCTCGGGGAAGAAACTTTGGTCGTTAATTTTGTAATGCAAATATATATTTTGGAAAGTTAGAAACGAAAATCAGATTGTAAAAAACACTACATTCCATTTGTAAAAACACGAGAACTATTTTGTTATTGGTAGCGTTGTTATTTCGCTTTCAGCTTTGTAACACTTGCTGAAGTTTGTTCGATAATGTTTTTTCCGATGCGTATACACCAACTTTTTACTTTATAAACTTTCTTACAAATCTTTTATTGCATTTAATTGATCACAGATTTATTTTGTTTGTCAAACATTTTACGCCTTTTATCTGTTAATCAAACTGAATCTGTTGAATATGTTTTGTTGAATGTCTTTTTTTCATTGGGTCAATAAAAATAATACACGAAAAAAAAGGTGGTAAAACAAGTTTTATTCCAAAACACCAGCGACGACATTTTCAAATCTGAAAGTCCTTGATATCGAACGGTTTATCGAAATACATTCAGTACATCATTTGAGTTAAATAACAGAACTAGTAAAAAAAGTTTACGCCTCAATATCGACATTTAAACGTTTGAAAAAACAAGACAAAGGATTCCCAAAAAGCACTAAAATATAACACTCATTATGACAAAAAAAGAACTACCAAAAATATTGGATAAACTCTTTGAAACTAAACGAAACAAAATTATAAAGAATTGGAAGATTGAGCGTTTTATATACAGCCAATGACTGTCTTGTACTCTGTATCGTCCGTATCTGAAATCATTTTGGCACTTTTATAATATAGATCTCAATAATTTTTGTATCAGTATTATGATTGATGAGTTGAAGATGATTTTCTCCGTTACAATTTTAAGATGCTCTGGGAGGAAATAGACAGTCGAAGCGTAGCGATAGAGAAGGTGAGTAGAATACAGTTTTCAAAGGCTGATAAGATTTCTTGGCTCCGCATCTCTAGCTAATGAAAAAGGCATTAGTAGAGTTAGCTGAACAAATTAGTCGGGCCAAAATGGTAAGTTAATGTGTTGGTGAGTTCATGTTAGGACTCCCCGGAGTCGATGAAGACATTGACGGTGTACCTGGTGGAGATCCTTCCATAGGACACACCAAATTTCCATAATCAACGTCGTTTTTGCTTTTCTTGCGCTTCAATGTAAACTGTGATTTCTTTGGTACCTGAATTACAAAGAAACAACCATCAAAATTTGTAATTCCCAAATTTTTTTTAGCCCACAAAAGTTTTGCAAATTAGTAAATACCTTTATTCTAGCAGTGAGAGTGAGAGGGACGAATCCGAGAGTGCTTTCCATGTCACGTTTCTGTTGCACAACTTCTCGGCCAAGAATTTCATTGAAATTGACCGTGAGATGTCGTCTCAGCAAAGTTTTCGAAGGCGGAATGCTGAGAAGAGTGGCAAACAGTTCAGAAGTGAAGCGACCTTCGTAAACCATGAGCCCACCGTGTACTCCAGAGCCTCTCATGTGAGGAGCATATTCTGCAAGGTCCACCACCCTCAACCACTCCATTACTCGGTGATTTGTCCAGAGAGCCACGTTCCTGCCATCTGCACCATCTCCGTTGACTGAACGACGCTCCAGGCTGTCAAAATCAAAGTAAAGTTCTCGAAGAACCTGAAAAAGACAATTATTAAAAATGTTTATTTATTTTCAATTTATTATTAAAAATAGAATGATTATTCTGCCTTTTGATTACGATTAAAATTCTGTCTTCCAAGAAGGACTAAAGTAAACGAATTTTTGTTGCTGTTAATTAATATTTATATAAAAATAGAAATTAATCATTAAAAACTTACTTGAATGCCTCGTCTCAGACTAGCAGCGTGCAACTGCGAAAAAACGTTCAGAGTTATTAAATCTTCAGTAGTCAGTCTGTGCAGAACCCTGCCGTCAATTTTGGCACTTAGAAAAGCGTCTTTATGCTGAGGCAATCCTACATCGTCGAGCCAACGTAAAACAGCTGCATTGTCCATCTAAAAAAATATTCAATCAATACAAGTTCATTCTCAAAAAATTATTTTCTTTTAGTTGAAGAAAATTATTTTAATTAATTTAAAATAAAAACGCCGTATTTACTTTTTCAGATCCTAAAAATCCAACCCCGTTACTCCGTTCGCACTCGATAGCATAAAGCAATTTCTTCCGATGGAGGGAATTTTTGATGTCTAATTCCTTGTCGATTTGATGTTGGGTGGCGTCCAGCAACTTGGCGCCTGTAGCTCCCCATTTTTTCAGGTCATTCGTGTAGCACTCGAGACCAAGTCGTGAGAGCCACTTGCCGATGTCATCAGCCGACACTTCTGCCAAACATTTTGGGCCGCTGTCAACCGGCACTACTTCAATCACAGTTTTTTCCTCGTCGGCTGTAAAGTTTGCGAAGATTAATAAACAATTTTTAGTAACAATTAAAATTCAGGCAAGTATGGCCATGCGAGTTCAACTCAAATTTTTCAAGTATTTATAATTAATAAATTATGATTAAGCAGAAAATTAATAAAAGTTATGATAAATTGATTAAAATCTTGATATAATTACAGCCAGAGGATACAAGACTGAAATTGAAAAATTAGGAGGCAACTAAAGTATATGTAATTACAGTCACAGTGTACAAAATTGCAAAACACAAAATACGACTATTTAGTTTGTGATAAAAGTTGCAAATACGAGGTTACATATTTAGGAAATGGGGTTTGTTTGTATGGGCATGCCTATAATTGAGTCGGCTGAAACCTAAGACGGGAGCTGAGAGACACCTCGCGTCGATTCCCCTCGCGGCCAATGAATTTGAGTGCGCGATGGACGCGACATTTGAAGCCTTACCAAACACAACTCCCTTTTTGGACGCGGTCGGCGGTCGCGGCAAACTGCTGTACTGACCGGCGTGTCTGCTGAACCTCTCTCCCTAAAACGTACAACGACACGGATAAATAATCAATATTTTTTAATACAAGTATCAACTACCGATTCTTTTTAAATAAACTTATTTACATTAGACAAAGGACTTGTATTTCGCAGAGACTTGTTTTCGTGTTCCAAGTTTGCCTGCCGCAACTTCATCTCCGATAACGAACTTAAAAGTTCCAATTTCTGCGTCTCTAGTGCACTCCGGGATAAAATTTCCTAGAGAAAATAAAAAAGTTACAAAATTATTTTTCCAAAGAAAGGCTTTAAGAATTGAGCTTCGAAAAAAATTAAAACAATTTTGAACCTTTTGTAGGGCTTCCTCCATTTGTCTGAGAATATCTTTTTTCTCCTGTAGCATATTCTCCAGTTCGAGAATTTTGCTTGACTGAACTTCGACCTGTTCCGAGAGAACTGATACCTCCATCTGAAGTGCTCCGCGCTCGATCTCTAGTTTTCTCAATCGTTCCTAATAACAATCAAAATTTCATTAATTAAAAAATCGCCCACAAAACATTCTTTTCTATTAACAGAAAACTCTCAACGAAAATCTCACTGCATCTTATAAGAATAGTAATACAAATTAAACAATGTATTGAAACGTAAAAAATAAATACAAAAAACGATAAACCCGTGGTGTACCTCCGTACTCAAACAAAAACTATAAGGATTGCCGTTGCACTGAAATTGCGGCACGGAGGAGCAGTAGTGCGATTTTTCTTTTTCGGAGCAGCAGTTAAGTTCACTTTGGGACCGTGCTCGTTGGTCCCGCTCGATTCGGTTGCGCAATCTGCGTCTTCTGCGGTCAAGTGAGCCACATTTCACCGTTGGGTTTATGCCTAGAGAAGCAGTGCTGTTCGTTCTATGAGGGACCGAATGAACCGAACAGTCTTTTATCACTTGTTGATCTTTTTGACACGATTGGGTGTGGTGACATGCTGCTTGCATGTGCTTGCAAGATGTTAGATTCTCTTTCGAGTGACGATGGTAAGATTCTGACATCATGCTGGAAAAATACAATTCAACATTTATCTCTTTTGTTTTTAAGTAAACGAAACTTCTTTCGTAACTTAAAAAACAAATTTATACTTTTTTAAGTTATAAACATTTTTTTATTAAAAAAGAAATAAATTTCGCTAAATATGAAAAAAGGGTTAACTTTCGTTAATTTTTTACAGGGAGCTTACAAATTATTAATTTTTGTTTGTTTTTGGAAGTAAAAGTGTTAAGTTTTTACCTGGCACACGAAACGGGATAAAGTGGAGGCAAAGTTGCGAAGTGCCCAATATTCGCAGCTGCACAAAGATTTGGCAAACTTCCTTGTAGAGCCATCATTCTGTTATTGTGAACCATAAGGCAGTACTGCAAAACAAAGAAACCACAAATTTTACCGTAAAAATTGCAAAAATTACATAATTTCATTTATATTGAGTTTCAACCATATAAACTATTTCAAATATTTGAAACATTCAGATCTAAATTCCAAGGTCTATTTCTGAATAGCTTCAGTTTTTAATTTAAATTTTATATTTCTTTCAATTTTTTTTCAAATTTGAAAGTTCGTTCAAAATATGTTATTTTTAAATCAAAATTTACTTTAAGCTAATTCAAAAATATATAATAGGCATTATTTTGTAATGTTAAAGCTTGAGTTTTTCTTCTATTTTCAATGTTGAAAATGAAAAATAAAACCAACCTGACATAAACAGCCCTGAGACTGACAAAAGCCGTGAGATTGAAGGTTGCGAGGACAAAGATCAGGAAAATCTTCCCCCTGGTCTGACGTGGAAGAAGTTTCTGACGACCCGCAGGTTTCTGTTGGAGTCCAGCGTCTGTGCCAGCACTTTACAGTCGAGGCAGCGTCAGACGTATCTGACTGCGTATCTAACAGTGTTCATCCAAATCAAACAATAACACCAAAACAACAAACGACTGAAAAAAGTTGCTCATTTTCGGAGCGATCAAATGGATACTACTTAATGAGCGGCGTCGCTACAAGTCAATGTACTAAAGCACATTGACTGGGTTTCGCTTGGCTCGACTTGGCTATTTTTGTACCGCAGAAATTTGTTCGTGCTTAGACGCACGTGAAAGATGTCGTTCTCATAGTGGTCTTTTTTGCAACTTGTTTTTACATCAAAAACAAAATGAAATTACAAAAAACATCATAGAAAAAATCAAGTTTGAAAAAACTTTTTCTCTTTTTCAAATGACTAAGTTTTTCTGAATCTATACAAATTTGATTTTTGGTGTATTTTAGTCATTTAAAATTTCGATTTTTGTTTTTAAATTTGATTTCAGAAGCAGACCTTTATTACATGCTTTATCTTCCTCCTCCAAAATCGTTTTCAAATCCGGACGATCACCATTGACAGAGCACCAGGCACTTTCCATAACGATTCTTTGTTTCAAGTGCGCACCCTTGCCGTGACCAGTCGACGGTTCATCATAACGCCGACAGGACAAAAATATTAGCGCAAATGATGGCGACGAAAAAGAGCACACCCCGCGGCGACTGTTTTGCTTTGATGAAACGCTATGCTTTGGACACGGGCTCGTCCCGACAACTAAAATTAACATCAAGAAATCGTCGCGAGACTTGGCTTATAAATAGCCCCTCTGTTCTCCCTCTCGAGACGTGCATCTGGATCTTATATTCGAAACTTGATTAAGATCCGCAACAATGATCTGTTTTGAATGGCGCAATTTGTTAGACTTTTTTCGTTCCTTAATCAACGAACCTTTTTGAAATTTGTACAACAATGTTTAAATTATTATTCTTTGATCAAATGAAGATTTCAGCAGTGAGATTTTCGTCATTGAAAAAAATCTAATTAAGATTGAACATCTTACAGGTTTCATCCACTGCAATAAAATTTCTATAGAAGTTGGTTCAGGCGGCGGTGGTAGTTTTGGAGCATTTTTGATCGCAGTGATGAGGTTTCTCGTTGCTTCTTTAACCGAGTCTTTCCACTCTGCATCGCCCCCGGCTCCGTCCACGCAAGCACCTACAAAAGAGTAGTTGAATAAATAAAGAATTCCAAGAGACCAAAACAGAAGGGAGTCTGAATGTCGTAGGTTCTAAGACGAGGTGTAAGAAAAAAATAGTACAAGTTAGACAAAATAGAATACCAGAAATAATTCCGTCCATTTGGAGCAAAGCCGCCTCTAACATTTTACTGGCCTCTGCTGTTGTTTTCGCGAGCAACGTCGACGAATCAATTACTTCCGCGCTACTGTTACTCATTTCACCCTTACCCATCACTTATCTCTGCATAAAACAAGCAGTCAATTAATAAAGCTTGCGCAAAATGTTACGCACATTGTGACCTATCGATCGAACAAGCTTTCAGAAAAAAACGAGTCTTCTTATAATAAAGCAACCGATCAAATGCATCTTCAATTGAATTAAAACAAAATGTAAACTCAATTTTTATCTTTTATCTATATAAATAAGAAAGTCATTTTCAAAGTTTACTTTCACATTTCGGAAAACTCATTTTTATATTTCAAGCAAAGTTGTTATATAGTTGAAAAAACATTAAATTAGATTAAATTCTTAATTAAGATTGAAATTTTAGTTACAGATAAATAGATAGTATTACACGTTGAAACTTATTTTTATATTTTCTACAATATATTTTAGCTATTTTTATATAAAAATTAGCTGTTCTATTCTGTAACAAATTATTATCTATTGATTATTTACACACAAGAAGGCACATTGTTGAATAACCGTAAAACTTATTTCAGCCTTTTCTCAACAGAAAAATTGTATTTTCTTTTTCTCAAAATTCCACTACATTTGTTACAATTATTCAAAGAGTTAAAAGTACACAGAATTCCAGCTTTCTTATCGTAGTTAATTGTCTATTAACCTAACTTAAGACCGTTAGACGTAAAAAACTACACAGTTGTCAAAACAAAAAACAGCATGTCCTTGTTTACGTTTATTCCTCACCGTATCTGCCCATGATGTGTTGGAAGAAGGTGAATTACGACACGAAAAAACTGATCAAATTGACAGTTTTGTCAAAATAAAGTTGATCCTGCTGCGAATCAACAGGTATACATGCATACGAACTACGCCCAACCAATCGCTATCACAATACGCTCCGTCTCATTCTGACCTTGCCCGTACCCCTCTCTTTCGCTTCAATAAACCTTTCCCCGTGTGTAAAACTGTAAAATGCGTGTAGGACGATACATGATCTAGATAAAAGTGCGCTTCACTTTCCGTCACGTTTTCTTTGTTTCGATTTCTGACAGCTTATGCATGTAAACTAGATTTTTCTTTAAAAAATTTTCTTCCTGAAAAACAAACGTATCAGCTGATGCCATTGCAAATTTAAAAAAAACAAACGACCTTCGATATGTTTGTAAACAATGGAAGACTTTTTTTGTTTTGACAGTTGAGTGTAAACACTACTAAACAAATCATTTTAACCATCGATATTGGATTTTTAGAGGTTAAGATAAATAAATAGCTCTTACTCGTTTTTTTTACAATTGGTATGTCGTTGCATTAAAAACGATGATTGATCCTTCCATGACGTCGAAGATGTGTCTTTTTGCCTTAGTAATTAACAGAGTAATTAAAAGTATTAATTGTTAGAAGATCACTTCATTTGTCGTTTGATTTAAGGCGCTGCACAAATTAATGACAGTTAATTGTGCGTTCTGTGATATGTATAGTACTTTTTTTATTTCTTGTTCGCGAGCTTTGGACCACTTGAGAGAAATTCGATACGATACGACGCGAACAACCAAAGTGGCTTGGTTAAAATAGAACTCGAAAATTACAACTGTTGACAATAACACGATCAGTCATTGTTATGTACTGTCAAAACACTAATGTCTTTTTAACGACCGGAAAATATAACCGGATAACAATACAAAAACCGGTGCGAAAATCAGTGTAAATAATTACAAAACAGTGTGCGCGCCGACGTCGGTCAGGCTCTAAGGGCAGTGTTGCCAGATTCTTGAGTGGTGCCTGGCTTACCGACTATTCAAAAATGACGATTGCTTGTGCGACCCTTGATAATAATGTAAAATCGAACAGTGATAATTTTTTGAAATAAAAAAATTAAAATTAAAATTACAAGAATACCTGAAGAAGGAAAAAAACGAGAAATCAAAATTTCTTTCTTATTTTAAAATTAAAGAGATTAAAAAATTAAAGATTAAAGATTAAATTTAAAAGAGAATCTTCGAAATGTTTTAATGTAAAATAAAACTAGTTTAGCTTTTTTACACAATTTTGTTTTGTCATTAATTTATTAGAACTTTATCAATTATTTTTTTTCTGGAACAACTTCGCTGATCCCATACATTCCTGCGAGAAGCCGACCGTGTGAGATTGGCACTAAATCTTTCGGTGGCAAGTACGGTCCTTTATCTCCAATATAAACGTACCTGAATAATAATAAAACAAATTTATAATTTTTTTGTGTTGATAAATGTAAAAAAAAATATTAATTGAAATTCATCTTACGGTAATCGGAGAATCCAATAAGCACTCTGAGAAAGTTTGATTGGCTCATCGCAACCAGTTACAAAAATCGGACAAGGAGGTGGTCCAGGTTGCACTCTTGGATTCAAAGTCACGTGAACAGGCGCCTTCGGAGTTACGACATGAATCCTCATAAGCTGAGCAATCAAAGGATTTTGTTGCCTGTCAAATCAACAAAAAACATTGGATTAAAGAAAAAGTTAAAAGTTACCGAATGTTTTGAGAATTTTTTTGTACCTGCAGGGACAAGGAAAATACAGAGGCATATCAGCGGTGCTGGAAGTGACTTTGTTGCCGCTGTCTTTCACAGTGCCGTTTCCCGTGGCTTTCAGAACTTTATCTGGTGCTGAAGCCATGAATCTGTGACCCCTGGGACATTCGTATTCAACACCAACGAAGATCTTGACAACGAATTCTTTGCCACTCTTTGATTTCCTGCTCCTCATGTTTTGAAAGTTTTTCACTCGTCCGAAGTGCTGACTTTCTGCTGGCCACAAGGAGCCTCTTTCTTTTTGGTGTTCCAGTCTAAAAGTTTTAGTTAAGTTTTTACAAACAAAACAAAAAATTTTGTTTTCCATCTGGAGAACAATTATTATTGTTAAAACCACCCAAATGAACATCACACAAATAATAAACGCTCGCATATGTTAGATGTACCAGTGAATCACTGATGTTAGTAAATTGCCAATTAATAAATATTTGGCCTTATAACAAATTGTTTAACAAAAATTGTTTATGAACTAACGCAACTACATCAAAAATCGGACTTGATAAATTATTTGTCACATCATTTTAAAATGTTGAAAATTATAAGTGTCAGGTATTTCGTCAATGGCGGCCATTCTGATTAGTGAGTAATTTATAGAAAAATTTGTTCATTTTAGTTTCTATAACTTACAGTTTTGTTTTATCTAACAAAGTTTAGTAAGTTTTGTTTACCTAACAGTCACGTCCCAAGGTAGAAGAAAGGCTGAATTTTGCAAAATTCCAGCCTGATGTTGTAATCCAAGATTATGAGAATAAACACTACTTGGACCAAGGCAAACTAACGACCAGCTTGAAAATTGAGGCAGGAGACCAGCTGGCGATTCAGTCGTTAACATTCCAGGCAAATATTCTGTTGTTGATGGTTGCCTGACTAAGGATTTTTCTGAACAATAATAAAACACTAAAATGAATAAAAACAATGCTTTTTCATTTGTTGCAAACATTTGTTTTTTTAATGTACCTTTGGAATTTTCAGAATCCATCGTGGATACTTCAATGACGACTTTTTGTGTATCGCTCGGAGTCAGACTGTCTTTTTCTGTGAGTCTGTCATGGATGTTGTCACTGCTCGGTTGAGATTGGCCTCCACTTTCATAAGTTGTTAATTCGTCTAAAAATCAATCTTTTCAAAATTGAAAAACACTTGAAGAAATATAAAGAGAAAAAAATTTTCAGTAATTTAAATTTGTACCCTGTAGTGTTTCAACTCCTAAACTGCTCATTAAATTATGAAGTTGAGAAGGAGCATCATTATGGCTGAATGAGTCTTTTCTTTGCGCAGCAGAAAATAGTTGGGCTGCTCGAAAATTGTGCGTGCTGGGTTGAAAAACTGGAAACTGGATGCTTTCGAGTTGTGCACACCCGCACTGTTTCGCCAACAGTTGGAAGTATTCATAATTTGCCTGTTTCAAACTGAAAGGATCCTCGCGAGGTCCTTGCACTCTACCACAGTTGCAGGCGCAGATGTATCTTACTCCAGTACAGTGTTCCATAATTGGAAGATCACTAGAAAAAGTATTAACAATATTGAAATATTGTAAACAGTTTATTTATTACTCAAAAATTGTATTTTCTACTTGAAAAATAAACATTTATAGTACTTGTTTTCAGTTCTGAGTTCGTTTTGTTCTCCCCCACCAGCTCCCTCGCTTCCGCCCTTGTGAATGGGATTCGTACAGGGGTTTCCAGTGAGAGATAAAACTTCACACATCTGTCTGCCACTTTTCCAATGTTTTTCACACTCGTCTTTGAGTTTTTGACTAAATTCATCAAAAAGTGGTCCTCTGGCGTGTGTCTCAAAAACGGTCATTGCGTGAGATAATTTCGTCTCATGATAGGCTCTGTTACAAAGTAATAATAATAATAATAATAAATTTTACTTGATGGCTTATTCTTTGCTCTTTTCTTCTGCTTGTTTTTGATTACCTTGTATAATGTTGTGGTAAGTTTTCCTGGTAAGCTTGAATCGCTCTGGGAAGAACTTTATTGCACCTACTTCGACTGAATCTGACGTCAGTATCCAACAAATTGTGTAAAATACCAAGTTCTTTGCTATTGCTTTTGAAAAAAAAATCGTACAGTTTGGTTGAAACTTGGAGAAATGTTTGAAGTTTTGGAACCTGTAATTTTTGTATTAAAAATAATTCTGTAGTAATTCGGAAGAACCAGTTAAGAAACATTTCGAAATTCATTAATTTTTCCTTATAAAATGTAAGTATTTTCTTTAAATTCTTGTTTTTAGCTAATGTTGCTAATTTACATTAATACTTTAAACTATTATGAACTTGCAAATCATTCGGTTATTGAATTTTTTCTCAATGCAGAAATGCTTTATTCGGAACTTAAAAATGAACAGTCTAAAAAGCACTTAACTGGTTCTTCCAAATTTTGCTACAGAATTTACCTCAAAATAGGCTGGAGTTGAGTGTCTTCCAACGTTGTCGTCAAAGCCTTGGAAAAATGCTAGGTTCACATGTTGGGAAAGAAATTCCTTAAAAGTGTGGTTTTCTAAAATTCGAAATTTGTTATTAAAAACTATTCACAAATTTATTTTATTTTATATAAACTCACCTTTTTGTGATGAATTTGAAACATTCTTACTGCTCGATATGTTGGAATTTTCCTTCAATTTGCAACTCCGAATAAGCTCTCGGCTCATAAAACCTAAAAGGTCACGAGTTTTTTTTGTTTCTGTATCCACAAATACAAACTCCTGATTCGCTGGGATTGCAAAAAGGGAATTAGAGCTGAAAAATATGAATAATCAACAAAACATTGTAATGTTAAGAAAACGATTTTTAGACCATAAATACATTATTCACCTAATGTTTGTGATGACCCGATTTTTTCGCAGAACATGATAGATCTGATCCTCCAAGGCGTGTTCCAACTTTTTAATGCTAGCTTTTGTATTTTCATCGCGAAAAACTGGAGGACATTTCTCGAAGTAAAACAAAACTCTTGGTGAACAGGGTCGTCCATTTAAAATCCAGTCTTTTGGCAAATTTGGAATCTCGTTCAGTAGGTTTGTCATTTCTGGTACGATTTTTTGTCTGAAAACGAATATTTAAAAATGAAACCAATTTTTAATAAATTGATACGATTTTTGCAAATTCAAATAACCGTTTTTATATTTTGTCTACATTTCTATGCTTTTTACCTGATACTTTCTAAGGCACGGAAAAGATTGACATAACTGTAATCAAAAATACTCGTAGGATGGCTCAGAATCATAATATGAGAGATGTGAAAAAGGACCAAAAGTGCTCGAGCGTATTTTTCTCTCATGTGAGTCCAACCACTGAGAAAATCAGAGGTCCCATTTTTCTTCATTAAATTCGTATACTCTTGGATCAACAAATTACTATCCAAAAGTCCTGTTAAGTGTAAAAACACAGTATTTTCTTTGCTGTCATAGTATCCTTGAATGTCACACTGTAAAGAATACAATTAACAACAGTTAATTAAAAAAACCAATAAAAACAAAATATTATTTCATTACATTAGATAAAAAATGTGCAACATTTACCAAAGTTTCATCGTCAATCTTCGTATCCTCTAAGAGGTTTGTTTGAAGAACAGAATTTAACATCTCGGTTTTCCATCCCTTCGCCTGATATTGACTTTTTCCAAAAATTGAAACGATGACAACTTTTTTATCAACATCAGCTAGACTGTGGATAAATACAAAACGTATGTAAACATATAACAAAAATTGACAGCAGTTAATTACTAAAAAACTAATGTAAACAAAAACATAGATGACGTACAATAAACGTATGAGGTTAACTTTTGCATTTTCTTCTTTACAAAATGAACGTAATCGTAAAACTGTACCTTTTTAAGTCATTTGCTAGTTTAAATTTTTGCGGACGCATTTTCTTATTTTTTTCCGCCTCTTATCATTTTCAAAGAAACGTTTGACAATTATTTCTATCGTTTACTTTCTTGCTGTAAAGGGGACCGTGTAAGAATTGAAAAGAAAGAGCTTATACTCTTCTCATGTCAATTACTTTACTCGGCTTGCCCCCCTTAAGTTGAAATAAATATTGTGAATTGTGAAATATTGTAACAGCTCGACAGATTGTTAATTGTTGTTAATCCATTCCAGATACCATCCGCCGGAAACCCGGAAATTCCATATATCCATATGGTCTAAAAGGTCGGTAGGTTAGATCAAACTTTTAAAGGTTAGGTTAGCGTATAAAAACACACATGATCTTCTGATCCCCCGGAAAATTGCGCAAATCTTGAGTGAAATAATTTTCTACGTAATTTGTAAAGATGAATTTGTTACCGAAGTCACATGAAAAATTCAGTGATGTTAATTACTGGGACACATTTTTCAAGAAACGAGGACAAAAAAGCTTTGAATGGTACGTAACGTACAAAAATAAATCTTTCTGTTTTGTTTACATTCTTCCGCAATCTTCGCAATCCAATTTTGTATTTTATTCTTAGTTTTACAAAAAAAAAAAAAAAAAAAATATGAACAATTTTTTTAAAATCAAATCTATTCAATACACAACATGAATAAATATATTATTTTAACTGTTTTCTGATTGAGCAATTTTTTAGGTATGGAGAGTATCCAGAATTATGTGGTTATTTGTTTAAATATATAAAAATTAAGGACGATGTACTTGTTGTTGGGTGTGGAAATTCTAATTTGAGTATGGAAATGTATGATGTGGGATATAAGTAAGTAAATTTTTTTGGAAATATTTTCCCATTTTTTTCAATTACAATAAATTAAATGTTTTTTTTTTAATTTTTCCTTGTTATTTTTCAGAAAATTGTCGAACATTGACATATCTCAAGTAGCAATAAAGCAGATGAAAGCGATGAATAAATTGACAAGGCCAGATTTAAGTTTCGAACAAATGGATGCAACTCAGATGACTTTCCCCGACGAAAGTTTTAACGTCGTGTTGGATAAAGGAACTTTAGATGCTCTTATGCCAGATAACAAAGAAGAAACCGTCAAAACAATCAATAAATACTTCAGTGTGAGATTTCTAAATAAAATGTTTTCAGTTCAAATATTCTCAATACGAAATATACAAAAAATATAAAAATGTTGAAAATTTACATTTTAGGAAATAAAAAGGGTTCTGCGAAATGGCGGTCGGTACATCTGTATTTCCTTGCTACAAGAACACATAATGAAAAAATTGATCGAAGATTTTCCATCGGCTGGATTCATGTTTCGAGTTGTTCGTTGTCATGAAGCTGAAATAAAAGCCAAGGAAGAAGACGAAAGTTCTTTACCAGTTTTCATTTTGGTTGCTACAAAATTCAACAAATTAGTGCAACCAGTAAGAACCAAAAACATACAAATTAATTTTTATAACTGATAAACAACTGTTATTTATAATTGAATTAGTTGTTATGATTACACTAATATTTCTTTTTAGGTTTTTGAAATAGCCATGAATGAAAATGAGAATCCTATTAGAGTATCTTCAAAGGAAGAAGTTATAGAAGCAATTGCATCAGTACAGGAATCTGCCTTGATTTGTCATGGTCTCCATAGAGGCAGCATAGCAGACATTGGTGAAGTTTCGATAGATTTGTATCAAAAAGACAACAAACACCCTCGATTTACAATTTTTATTGTTGATAGACCTAGTGGTAAAAAAAGTGGCCGAACTTATGCTTCCTTCATCGTTCCTCAAGGAAGGTAAATTATTGCAATTTTTTTGATAATTGATTTCTAAAACTAAAAATACACAAAATCGCTATTTTATTATAAAAATCACATAATTTATTAGTATCTTTCGAATTTAATGTTCAGAGAAAACGATTGGCTCTTCAGTACAAAAGAAGGTAGACAACAGCTCTTAACAAATACTCAGTACGAGCGATTAGCAGTTGTAATTTTACGAAGGGAGCACACGTTTGAAAACATGCAATCGGTTCAATCCGAGATCAGCGGCAGCATCAAAAGTTTCGCTCCAGGCGATTTAAGCAATTCTGTTATTCCTTTCCTAACTCTAGGAAATGACGTGGGAAAACGTGAAATCGTTTATGAAGGTCACAGCGAGATGAGCGGACCTTTCGTTATCGAGGATGTTGAGGACGAATGTGGTACACATCGAAAGATCATTTTTCTCAGCAACCCTTTTGTTACACAAAGCGAATCGAGACTAAAATTAAGTACGTATTAACTAACATCAATTATAAACAAAATATGAAAGATTTTTCATTCAGAATTTTTTATTGATTTAATTTACAGCAAAATCAAGAAGAGGCAAAAGCAAGAAAGTAATCGATTACGGTTTCTTAAGTTGTTTTCATCACGTTTACATGAGTGTTGCTGTAAATGCAGCTATCAAAGATAAAGAATCCAGCAGTGTTTTGGTTGTTGGTCTTGGTGGTGGAGCACTTTGCTCATTTTTGCACCGGTGTTTTCCTAAGGTATATGTTTTTAACATTTTATTCAATTTAAAACAAAGGGTTGCTCGCTGTTGAGCTTTCATGATTGCGTATAGTTATGAATTACTTTTGAAACACTTCTTGCAAATTTAAAATACTTCGAAATATACATCATTAAGTCTAATATATGTATATATATATAAGTATATATATATAAATATATATATGTATATATAAGTCTATATAATAGTTTTATGGTTGAGTATAAAAAACAAATTATAACTTAAGAAAAATAACTTACATTTTGTTCATAAAATCTCCTTATAATTGTTTAGATTGTTTAAACTTGTTGAACTAAAAGTATTTCGAGTATTACGAATTACATTCAAGTTCTGATTCAAATATTGTTACGAAAGATTTTGAAATGTTTTGTACACCTACGAAGAAAGTGAGCAGCCTTTTGATTTAAAATCATACAAAAATATTAATTCTCAAACAATTATTTTCAGCTCAAAGTCACAGCAGTAGACATCGATGAAACGATGCTGAAAGTAGCAAAGGAGTACTTTGGTCTAACCCTCGACGAGAGACTGAATGTTGAAATAAACGACGGTATCAAATATTTAGAATCCTGTTCAACCGTTGGCAAAAAGTTTGACGCAATTTTGTTCGATGTTGATAACAAGGACACGAGCGTAGGAATGAGTTGTCCGCCGAAAGAATTTCTGGATCCTTCAACGCTTAACTGGGTCGGCGGTTGTCTCGCAGATAATGGCCTGTTCGTTTTGAACCTTGTAGTGAGAAATAAGTCGCTGAGGCCGGAGATACTCGCGGAATTGAAACAGGTGTTCGAGTTCTGTGCGAGCTACCCCCTTCAAGAGCATGTCAACGAGATAATCGTATGCTCGAAACAATTGCACGACGAGAAGCAGTGGAAAAGTTTAAATGAGAGCGCAGCGACTTCTCTAAACGAACAAGTGGAGAAGACAAAATTATTGAACAGACAGATGGTCGACGTTGCAGAACTTGTATTTGCCATGAAGATCGAATAAATTTATTTAGACGTTCTTTTGTTCTGATTTTCTTATTCTTCTCGTGTTTAATCGCTGTTAACGAAATTAAATCAATGAAGATAATTGTGTTTTGTAATAAAACAAAACGTTGATCGATTCTGACAATAGAGGACCAAAGTTTTTCATCATACATCGTTTGGCTCTTTTTTACAGCGAAGTTGCGTAAGTTTCAATAAGATGGAAATTGCTTCTGGTTCGGAAGTGGTGTTTTTGAAAACATCGTAATCGGACAATGACACTTAATCAGGGCTGATAAAAGTCTTCAATAGTGCTACAAGAGCACCCTTATTAAGATGCCTTTATCTAATAAGTATCTCGCGTGGTATTGTTTGAGTTGTAATTGAAACACGGGCACAACGACGCGCGAGATGCAACAAGGGTTGATCTGGGCTTGCGCAGCCCAGCAGGGTTTTCGGTCTCAAGTTCACCATCATAGTTGCGACACGGCGCCCACACTGGTCGTTCGCCCAAGCATGGTCCACTCGATTGTTACTCTCGTTTTTGCACACTGCGTCTGATCTCATGTCATAAAAGTAGACAGTAAGAGACCGCTGTAACACAACAGAAGCTGCATGTGAAACTAATCAATATATTATGCCGTGCACTAGACGTATGTGTTAAAAATACCACACATTCAGGTTTTAATTTTTCTGTTCGTCTCAACGTGACATCGATTTTTTTGTTGGTTTACTTTTTTTAGAAATCGTTTACTTTTACTTTCAAACTATTATTCGATGAGATTTATTTTTCAAAAATTGTAAGTTTAAAAATTGTACGATTGGACATTTATTTTTTCCTTGACGAGTTATTTTATGTTTGTTGATTTGAGCACGAGAAACAATTTTGATTGTAACTTTTGACACTTGGAATGTGATAATTAGGTGTCGATCAATGTACATATAGAAGTTGGTAGAGCAATTAGAAAAGTGATAAAAGTTACAAGAAAATGAAATAAAAAATAAAGAAAGAATGTGTAAGTGGCCTAGATGTGTAGTAATTCTTTGTGTATATTTATAAAGAACTTAATTTGCAATACTTGGAGAGAAAAATAGATGACACGATAGAACACATCGGTACAGACAAGTGCATTTTTAAAGAGGAATTTCACAGTTCAACTGACAGTCTGGATTACGTTAAAGTGGTGTTTCTCGGAGCTCCAGGCGTTGGCAAATCCAGCATCATTCGGGTAAGCGTTCGAATCCGACCCCTGCAGCTATTCGAGAGAATAACCAATGGCAATCAATTTGATTGTTTTCTTTTTGTCCCGGCAATTGCAGCAGTTTGTTCGCAGCGAATATTCGGAGGATTACAAGCCAACCGAGAGGCGCGAAATTTATTATCCCAGTGTAGTTTTGGCCGATAAATTGTACGAGTTAAAAATCACAGATTTGCCAAGCATCCCGTATTTTCCAATCAGCACAAACCTCGAATGGACGGATTTTCGCTATTACGGCCTGAGAAGTGCGTCGGCGTACGTACTTGTATTTGATCTAAGCAATCAAGACACGTTTCAGGTAATAATATTCTGAATTTAAAAACTAAAAAGTTCGTCTTCACTTGTCTAATTTTGACCTAATTTGAGAAAATACCATGAAACTAACAAAAATAATTGCAATCTTAAATATTGAATTTTGATTTTTTCTATCAATTTTATACATTAAATTGGACAGATTTGTTCAGTCGTTTTTTTAGCGTGATAAATAAATTTTGGTTTGTTGTTTTTTTTCAGCACTTGAAAATGTTACGTGAACAAATGTATGAGGCGAGGGATATGAGAAATGTACCATTATTAGTTGTTGGAAATAAGCAGGACAAAATAATGTCAAATGTTGGAACAGGCATGAAACACAGAGATATTGTTAATCTTGTAAGGAAACACTGGAGGTGTGGCTACATTGAGTGCAGTGCCAAATATAACTGCCGAATTGTACAGGTGAAAATTTACACACAATTTATATATATATGTATATAAATATTGATTTTCTATAATTTCTAATATTATGAAGCATATTAGGAATCATACAAAAAATGTAATGGTTTTACATATTGCTCCGCATATGAAATTTTGTATAATATATTTGCAATGATAAAAAGAATGTCTAGATTTTTATACAAGAAATATATATGAAACGATATATACTGGGAAATAAAGCCAAATAGATAAAAAATAGACGAATAAATCACATTTTGCAGGTTTTTCGTGAACTTCTAAAAAGTATTCAAGCAATCGAGGGGAAAACGCCATCACCAGCGTCAACACCGTCACAAATATTTCGAACCCACACACGGAGTTCAAATGAAAAGTGCATTCTTCTATGACAACGAGGACGCGTCTAGTAGTACACAGCGTATAAATAAAGTTCTAAAAATTTGCTACAACCCCGTCAGACAGTGAGAAAAACAAGAATTCGGACGTTTTGTTATTAACGGTTTCTAGTTGACGATAAACCACTGAATTCGCACATTTGATGTCGCCGTCTTGCCAATACAAATGATACACAAATCCAGATTGCCTTTTTTGTAATTGTTTTTCGCGATGAACGATTTATACATGAGAACCAAAAATAAGATACAAAAATGATATATTGTATATGAAAACTAT
Source organism: Telenomus remus (assembly GCA_020615435.1). Taxonomy (NCBI): domain Eukaryota; kingdom Metazoa; phylum Arthropoda; class Insecta; order Hymenoptera; family Scelionidae; genus Telenomus; species Telenomus remus. Next base: position 8,877,087 of record CM036341.1, on the reverse strand, counting down.
ACATGAACGTTGATTTGTGTTAGTTGATATGACGCAAATAAAAATTATTGAAACAAATTATACTTAGGCTTATGTATTGACAATCATGAAACTAATTAAATCGAAGTACAAAGTTGGAGCAAACGATTTCTTTACTTCTATTTTCTTTTTTTTTAGAGTTGATTATTTTGTTGTTTGGAATGCGTAAAATGAAAAATGAGCGGTTATAAATTTTAAAAGATCTACGCAACTGTAAATTTAAAATTTTATTTTCAAAATATGTTTGTACTCAAGTTGCATATGTACGTGTAACGATCCAAAATAATACAAAATGTATAGGTACGTAAAACTTGAATTATTGATATATACATTGATGTATCGTAGATGTTAGTACAGGACTATACCATGTGCTAGACACGTCAGTGCAGAGCCTAACTGCACGATTTCACGTTTACATCACTGAATTAATCATCGAAGTTACAGCACTTTTAACATTTCTATTGTCCTTTACTCGTACAATTTATTAATTTAACAACTCCACGCTTACAAAAATAATCTCACAGAAAAACTAAACGATCTTAATGGATTTATTGATTTCCTCATTACCTTATCGCTATTTCGCATTCAGTCAGATCGCCAAAGCTCAATTCAATTCACTGCTTTGCTTTAAAGATCAACTCGACAGTGCCATTATTAATCCCTTTTTATAAGCACATCTCGAATCTCAAGAAGGAAATCAAACTTTTACTTCCAGATGCACATTAAGCTCAAACTTTTTGCAGACATTCAGTAATTCTGAGTGAATTTCAAAAAGCTCTCTTTTAGCTACACAAGAACACAAGTCAGCTTTTATACAGGACTTTCCTTTGGTTCAACTTTTTCTTACAAATTTACACTTTTCAACAAACATTTTTTTTGTTTTGCAGATTATAAACTTCTTTTTTGGTCTGTTAATTAAGATTCATTAAATCGACATGATTTTATTAAACAGAGTAATCAATTAATGGTAAATTTGACAATCTTGTTATTACGTTTGTCTGAAAGTTAAATACGAGTTTGAAAGTTTATTACATGTCTTGCGATTTGTGTTTGTTTTGAACATCCCAGGAAGCGTAACTCTTGACCTTTGATCCGCTCGACCGTACAATTCAAGTTAATTGCAATAATGAATCTAAAGGCTATTATAAAATACAATTAATTGACTCCGGGAACCAGCGCACTTTTGATTGCGCTGCCAATTAAAGTGACAACAAAAATTTTTTTGTCTTCTTACAAAGAATGTGCTCTAATTAAAACTTTGTTTAAAAAAGTATAGAGTTAGTTACACTCAATGATTTATGGACTTAAAACTAACAAAGTTTGTTATTCGTTGCGCAGTTTTTCGTTTGTAAAAATTTATTTAACGGGTTTGAGAGAGATAAAAAAATTGTCATCGATTGAAAAAAGGTCACTGATTAGTGACTTTTTTCTGTATTGACGCAGTTGTAAGTGTTATTACAGCTGTATGTACATGTTTCAAAGTTTAGAGTATCCTCGATCATTGGTTCAACATTTGATCAAAGTTAACAATTTATACAATGTTCTAAACCGAGGCTTACGGGCATGTTACATTCGCAAGACCAAAGATAAATTTTCTGCGAATACAACGTGAGCAATTGTTTGTCGATGAAAATTCATCTGAGAGCTACGTCAATTTTCATCATTATTATTATTTTAGACTTAGACTATGAAACTAAACGTAGTACAATAAAACGCATCTAAAGTTTTAACATAAATAATTAAATTTTTAACACGACTAATAAAACGAAATGAAAATGTTAACACGAATAATTTTATATTGATTTGATACAAACATTCGGACGCAAAGGATAAAAAGTGGAAAAAGGATAGACGTCGAAGAAATATGAATAAAATAACAAAGTTGAAGGAAAAACAAAATTGAGCAAAAGAACCAAAGCCAATCCAAATTGCACACATCATTGCGTCGTTTAGTGTTAACAACTTCTGTCAATAAAATCATAAATTATTCTTAAAAAGGTAATCGTAATTTTCTGTACCTAGATAACAAAATACGTACACATTTCATTAGGTTTGGAGGTCAATTATTTGTATATCCGAGTAGAAACTTTCACAAAGTGCTCTTTACTGTTTCGCGCTCGGCGAGTTGCATAATTAGAAATGTGATGAACTAGAACATTTTAACGGGCTTTTTCAAAACGACGTGAAAAATTTTTTTCAATTTTTTCATTATTATATGACGTTGTAAATTTCGGATGAATATTTATTAAAGTAGTGTAATATATTTTGCACGCTCTGGTGACTTTAATGCTCCCATGTCAAATAAATGTAACTATATATTATGAGCAAATATTTTTATCACTTTTCAAATTTGCGTAGAAATTACACTATTACAATATTTTGTGGATAAAAAATTGCGCTAACATTTTAAGGTAAAATATTTTGAAGATTTTTTTTGCATAAAATTGTTTGCCCTCTAGCAGTCTTTATCGTCATTTACAGCATTCATGTAAATTTTATGCTTTTTATTAAAAAAATATACTTTCTCTACAGAAAAATTAAAGACAAGATATAATTATTTCAATCTGAGTCAAAATAAATCAAAACTAATATCAAATAACTTGACATTCTACTCGGTTAATGCAACTTTTTGCCAATCGAACTGATTGGTTCAAATAAGTTTTTGTTTTTGCTTATCAAACAACAATTTCGAATATTATTTTGTTATCTAGATGAATTAACTTTATCTAATCAAAATTATTTGAAAACTAATCATCAATTTGAGTAACATTAATCAACTGAATTAACTGAGGTGATTTTAAAAGTAATCTACAGTAGATCTGATGGTGATTTTTTTCGTTCCATATCTTGCGCAGCGCGATTGATCTTTCGAACTTTTTATTTCAGTTGCACCAACACCATGAAGTAAGTCACAACTGCACCAAGCACCTATAATAATAATTTCATTCAATAAATAATTAAATTTTGTGTTATATTTTTTGCCGTCGTTTGTAAAGTTTTGAATAAATGGATTAATCTTTACGTACTGATGCGAACAGATCGAGTGAGACTGTAAAGAATTTTGCTCCTGATATGGACATAGCTTTTTGGCATTGCTGGCATACAATTTGTACGAAAGTCTTAGCTTCCTCAGATCCATCGTACCAGTGACAGGAATAAGCCGCCTCCATCACAGATGAGCTCTATTTTATTTAAAATACAAATTGTGAATAATTTTTTTTTCAATTTCATTTTTTATTTGATTTGTTTGTTTTCTTATTTTAAATCATTTTAATTGAGATACAAAAAATTTTAAAAACTTTACCTCCTCAATAAGCCTGTTACCGAATATACAGAACAAAAATACTTGTCCCAAAGAGTACAGCAAGTATCCGATCACAGACGCAGCATAAGTATTGACAGTGTTGACCTGGAAATAAAAAGCAACGACTTATTCAACTGTTTCGTTATTGAATGGTGTTTTTTTTTTCAAAAATAGTCTTTATTTTTAATTACTTTTGTAGCCTGGTAGGCAAGCAAAGTCAAAGTAATGGTAGTTGTCAACATGTGAAGCAACAGCGCAACACCATAAGCATCTCCAATTGCCGTAACCAGCCTGGAAAGATTGCATTAAATTACAATTCGTATTCGGTTTGAAATGTGAATTAAAACAACTCAATTAATAGGGGCTGTTTATTTGAGTCATAGTTTTCAATCGAGTGCATCTGTATTGACGTTTTTTACGTGTACAAGGACAAATTGTATGAACTTCAAATCACGTTTTCCTGTGCGAACTATAAGTTCCCACAACTTGTTCTGGTTCTTTGTTTCTTCGGAAACATTTTTTTCTGTTATAATTAATAATACTCGTAAACTTACAATAACAATTATGGTTTATTTAAATTTATAGGGATTTAATTTTGATTATTAACAAATATGAAATGAGTTATAGAATGAAAAAATAGTGAAAAAAAAAAGACATTCAAGGACAGAACATTTGTTTGAGTTTATAATTTGTATATATGTATTTGTATATATGTATACATGTTATTTTGTTTGTGAACAGATATTTGGTTCATTTCAAACGATAATAAAAAGTACCAAGTCTCGCAAAGTTGACGGTCAATAACGCAGTGCTTACTACATAAATAGTTGATGCTCATGAGAAAGCACGCATCTGTGCAACAATTTTTACTTTGTTAGCTAAGTGCGTTTACATGGTATCAAGTGGTTTTGGGCAGCAAAAATCTTGTACACTTATCACATTCCCCAAAGAAAATTCTATAACGATTTGTTATCATAAATAGAATTATCAAACTGGAGAAATATGCAAAATGATCAGTTTTCTTTTCAAAGATCTTTGTTCTTCTTTTTACTTATGGTGGTTCTTTTTATGTTTCAATTTATAATTGTTTATTCAACTTTGTTAAAAATTTGAAAATGTGAAAAACAAAACTTTTTCCGATTATCATGACCACTTAACACCCTGATTAAGATGTCAGTTTGAAACAAAAGAAAAGTGTAAAAATGGCTAGATAAATAAACCATGATTCATTTTGTTTACCTTACGACGTGCTTGTGCCTCTCAACCCAATATTTGATAGCACTTCGAACCAGCATTTCCTGTTTTTTTGTCAGTCCGTTGGGACCGACGCCGTTAAATTGCATCCCAGCAGTTGGCCTAAAGGTAGCAGTGAAATCTTGGCGGTTGCTGTAAATACCCCTGAGATCCAAATCCAGCATGTTCTCACCTGTTGGTGCATCAGGAAGTGGAGGCGGTGGTGGTTCTGAATCTTTCAGATGTTCTGCACTGCCAGCCTGAAAAAAATTAATTTTTTATTAATTTTTTTATTCTAAAATTAATCTTCTAATTAGAAAAAATTGCATTGATTTTTCCTATTATTAGTATTTTGACTTTCATTCTGACATTTGAAAATTTTCAAAATAAAACAAATTTATTTTGTATTAATATTTATCTTTGTATAAAAGTTAATAAAAGTTGATGAACTTTATTTTTATTGATTATATATACATCGACAGCAATAATAAAGTAAATATGGCGTCATAGGGAAATGACCTTGAAAAGTTCACCGCTGTTCGGTACAACGGTATCCAATGTCGCGCTGAGCTCCATCAGAGGTTTCAAGATGTGTTTGAGATGTTGAAGCTGTTCGCAGGCAAACAGCAGCCAGGAACAGAAGAGAACGTCAAGGGAGTTAGCATCGATCATCGTCATGGTCAGCCAGTAAAATTGATAGACAAAGGTCAATATGTAGGGCATCCCACTCATCGCATTGTACGGGTAGAATGATTTCACCGGCAATCGTGGAATCTAAAATAATTCATTTATTTTTTTCTATTGGATTTGCAAATTCAAAACAAAAATATAAACAAAAAACTAATCGTACAAAAATTTAAAAAATATCAACAAAATTTGTATAATAACAAGGAATAGAAAATGTTAACAAAATGATATTATGTTTTTACTTCGATTGTCTCGGTGTCATTAGTTTCAGCATTATGTAACTCTTTAGTTGATGGACCAACAAATGTGATGCCAGTCCATGCAAAGACGGACAGCATCGTTGCGGCCCCAACGCAGAAAAGGAGCCGACGCATCTTTGTCACGGCAATGCCATGGAAACGCGCATTGCTCTCGGCGAAAAGCGGATGGCTGTTGGGGTTGTTCCAGATCGCCAAAGTGCGATAGAAAAGCTTGCTTCGCACGGCAAAGTAGACAATTTTTACGACGCTGTGCGTAAAAAAGAGCATCGTTATGGTGTTCGCGGTCAGCTCGTCAACATCCTCCTTGTCAAATATAAGGTTCATGGCGCATAAACCGTATTGAATCAAAATCAAAACTAGGTTAACCTGGAAGTGTAATTTTTTGTTTTGAATTCAAGGTAACAACATTGGCTTGCTATTATTATTCTTTTTTTTGGCAGTTTATACTTTCTAGCGATGCTTTTTGCATAGAGAAACTGCTCTGAAACGTTTTATCATGTTTTATTTTCTATATGATTACTTACGCAACAAAAAATAAGATGCATTGTCTTCATGCTATCATTGTAATAATTAAACATAAAGTGGCCAGTGTATTGCATAAGTCTTATGTTGGGCATGAGGTCAGCGACCAAGCCCTGGTACTTTCCTTTCATCATCTAAACAGATAAGTACGGACACATTTTGAATTTGATTTTATCACCATATCAATTCAATTTGCATGTTGCAAAATTCGATCCAATTTCCATCGTGCAATTCAAACACAAAAAATTAGTCTTAAAACAGCATCAAAACTTTTTCGCAACAAATTGGATCGTAAACAAACTTCAAACTTATCATTTATCTTCCCATAAACTACATCAACATCACTCATTTTATTTCCTTGAAAACAATATCTAAACAAAAGTACATTTTTCAGGTGCAACAAAAAGGTCAGCCCTACCTTGGCGGTTCGGAGATTCTTTGACTGTCAAAAACCAAAAACACCCAAACTAATTTCAAAGGTCACAAGAAACTGCTACCCTGAAGATTTTACACAAATTTGCAGAGTTATTCCAAAACTTCCAAGTTACCCGACACTGGGCCGAACGTTACGATACGACGGATCACACCGTGGACTCGCACTTGTTATCCCTGAGCACCTGAGCTGAGGGACGATATATTGTATCCATAATTTGAGCTGTTTCTTGCACCGAGACAGACGTAACCGTGGAATATAAGGGAATCGACCTCACGATTGCGGAGCGGCGTGTGGTTTGGTCGCGACTTTGTCTGTCCATTTATGAGGGTATAGTCTTCGACACCCCTTCTAGAGCTATAGTTTGCTACTTATAAACGCCGACCAAACGTGGACCAACGTTATCGTTGCAACGTTCGCGCAAACGTGCAACGTATAGGCGTCTATAAGTACCCCCAGTCGCAAAGGAACCAAACCTAGAAGACAATTCTTTTTTCGTTAACAAGCCAACGCTTTCAATTATTTAGAAGAAAAATTGTCAACGAGCTGTTGTCATTGCTAATAGTCGTTACTACGAATTCGATGACATTTCCTTGAAAGGGCAACCGGCGTAATTGTGATGCAAATTTACAAAAAGTTGTATGTCGATGTGTAATATTTTGGTTGCAAACTTTCATTCAACTATTGGTTATAGTATTCAATTTATAAATCATGAATTGAAAATCTCGACCAGCAATTATGTCACTTCAACATTTATTTGTAAAATATTTTACTTTAAACATTGAACATTGATTTGTTGACTTTTTATTTATTTAGCAGAAGAATGTTCAATCATTAGAAATATTGACCCAGTGGATTAATTTTACTTTGTTTGATTGTTTAAAAATGAGATGCCACCAATTTCCCGGATGTCTTTATTCTTTTCAGTCGATGTATAATGGATCAATGGATTCTTTGAAAAAAAAAGAAGGGTAGAGAATGATCAAAGTAAAATTGCTCAAGATATTTATTCAACAATTTTTGAATACATGAATTCGCACTTATCATTCGAGTTAGAAAGTGATCCAGGCGCTTTTTAAATGCTTTTATTCGTCGAAAAGGTCACGCGCAGTGACTGATCGAGTCGTTTCATATTATGCGCCCGTTCAGATCACTGACGCTCAAGTACACAAGAAAGTATGACGAGGAGTTAACTTTTCTTATCCTAATCTTTTGTTTTTTTTTTCAACTATTGTCTCGTGTGTTGAGACGAAAAATTTGAGGATCACTACGTCTTGTCCGATTTGCTAAAAATGTCTAACTGATTTGATAGTACTATTGTCATTACTTACATAAATAAGTTCGTTATAAAATATTGTACTCTAGCCAAAAGTGCGTCGACTTTTGTACGTCCTACAAGTTAACGAAAAATGGCATCGCTCGTTTCACGAGGCAGTCACAATTTAGTCGCTTAGTTTCCAGAATCCATCCAATTCACTGGCAGACAATTTTATTACAAACTGGGAAGGGAGAGGAGATGAAGCATATATTTGTTCAGTCGTTTTTTATACCCTGCTTTTTGTTCAACAGTTCAATTAGGATCTTCATGCGTGCACCAAACAACGTAGGCATTTTTTCATACTTTTTTCAACATTTCTTATTTCAATTTTAAATTTGTCACTCTAATTTAACTGTTCATTTTGTATTCTGGCCTTTACTATTGCATGAAGATTTCAATTTTAGAAGGAACCTCTAAAGCCAAGTTTTTTTAATGAAATCCGCGGCTCTTTCGCCGATCATGATGGCTGGGGCGTTTGTGTTACCAGAGGTGACCTTGGGCATAATACTGGTATCCGCAACTCTCACCCCATTGACCCCGTAGACCCTAAGTTGGTTATCAACGACAGCCTCCGGGTCAGTCGAGGGACCCATCTTGCACGAACCAGCCTGGTGGTTCTCAGGTGCGGTTTCATGTTTGATAGCACACTCCCAGTAAGCGTCACTGCCGAATTTCAGTTGCTCGCAATTCTTCGCTGGCGTTCGTACCAGCTGCATGCCGTATCTAGAGGTGGAAAATTGTAATTAATAAATCAATGTAAAAGTTTTCTTTCTAGAAATGAGCGTATTAATTTTAAATAAAGTCATTATTGAAAATACTCGTCGATTGCAAATTACTGCATTGTTACAAAAGATCTGAATTATTTACTTCAAGTTATGCACTCACACACTTTAAGTGAATTGATTTTTTATGTCCCGCCGAGCAATTATAAAATAATTCGCTTTTAATGAACGGCTCTGATTGAAAGAAATCAATGTCGCATATACATTTTTAATTTTCTTTTCCGTTTGTGTAAACGTGAATGAAATTAAGAAACTGTTTTTTTTATATTTTGTTTATCGAATTAATCAAATCACCTTTTCATGGCTTCGGTTTCTGATAACCTGATGCTGAACTTGATGCCTTCAATTAGAGCTCCAACATCGTCAGGATGAGTAAGGTATTTGCCACTGATGTAAGGTTTGGCCAGAGGGTCTTTGCTCTTCAGTCGAAGTATGCCTCTGCTTTTTGGATGCAGCACCGTTGGAATAATGAAGATCATTCTTTTCGAGCCTTTCTTCTCGCCTACCATTCCTGTTTCTGCGCAGTCCGCTAGATATCCACCAAAAATTAACTGGATGTCCGGATGGTCTTCTCGGGGATCTGCATATTTTGTGTTTATCATCGCAGTCACTTCAGATATTCCTAAAAACCAACAAAATCGTAATTAAATATCTCGATTAACAGCTCTGGTATTTTAATAATAGGATTGATTTAAATTTTCAACTGATTTACCTGTTCCAGACATGAGACCGTCTCTGAAAAGAAGGTACTCCATAGCCGTGGCCCAGTTGAGAGGGGTAGTATCGGTGTCATTAATCGTAAAGGCTACGGCGAACGCCACGTGGTTGTGCAAATTCTTGCCCACGCCTGGAAGGTCATAGACTGGAACTACACCCACCGATCTTAGCTCTTCCGTAGGTCCTATCCCGCTATTCAGCAAGATCTGAGGCGAATTCACAGCACCTCCGCTAACAATCACTTCCTTATCCACGGCAATTCGGTCAATGCGGCCGTCCTGCGAGTATTCAACACCAATGGCTCTGTTGTTTTCGTCGAAAAGGATCCTTGTAACAGTTGTACCCAACATTACGTGCAGATTTGGTCGGTTTCTAGCTGGCCTTAGGAAGGCCCTGGATGTGGACAGTCTGGAACCGTTTCTCGATGTCGTCTGGGCTATTGCGAATCCTGTATGAGTTCTACCGTTGAGATCGACCGTGTCGTATCCTGAAATTCAATTTTTTAAATTTAACATTGTGTTTCTTTTTATCTTGAAGCCAAAATGAAATCGGTCATGTAAAAAGCAGTATTACGTAAAGAAGTTTATTTTTGTAAAAATTTTTGGTCTTTGAGTACAGAATAGGAATAACGTGGAATTTAGTATATTTTGTATCAAGTGTATCCAGTTTTGTATTATTTTTTGTCACACTTGTGCGCGAAGTACTTCTTCGTGGGCCAGACTTTAGGGCGCAAAGAAATTTTTCGCGGAGGTGTGACAAAAATCTATTTATTTCAACTAATTTCAAACATTCTCACTGTGTGTAAAATTGGCATATTTTTAAATTTCAATGAACTTAACACGTTTCTGAATGTTTAATCTGAAGTATGGTCAGGATTATAGATTCTTTTCTTGGTGAGTATTAAGATGATTAAATGTTTGAAGTTGCACTGGGGTTCATTTGTACTCTGCCTTACACTTCTAAGGTTACGAAGTTTGAAATGTTGCATTTGTTATTTTCGTATTATCAAAATATTGTAGTACCAAGTTCTCTTCCAGCGTCGAGCAAAGCATAACTGAGAGGTGGATGGTAAGGGAACCTGGTGACAGTAAGTGGACCTCCTACACCATGGAAACCATAGTCCATCTCGTTGACCTGAATATTATCTTCGCTCTTGATGAAAAAGGGCATGACGTTTTTGTAGGACCAGCCCTGGTTGCCCATTCGTTCCCAGTCATCGTAATCTTTTCTGGATCCACGCATGTACGTCATACCGTTCATAACACTGGTACCACCAAGCACCTTGAGAATTGGAGCAAATTAAAATTTACGTAAGAATCAATTTTGATGTAAAAAATGAATTGAATCTAGATGAGAATTGAAATTTTACTTTTCCCCTTGGCCAATAACATTTGCGATCCTTGTTGAGACAAGCGTTATCTTCGTCTTCAGTCGAGTACTTCCAGTCAATCTCGGATCCAAGAAAGTTAAAGAAGAAGGAGGGTATCTGTGTCCCGGTGGGCTCGTCCATGCCGGCCTCGATGAGCAGCACTGATACGCCACTTTCTTCGCTGAGCCTGGAGGCGACGGTTGCCCCGGCGCTGCCGCCCCCGATGACAATAAAGTCATACCTGAAACGACACTCACGTTTGCATTATCGATCGGAGCGAAACGGCGTTACCTAAACGGTCCCTGATCGCTGCTCCTTATGTAACAAAGAGTACAAGATCTGATATCCGGCACATTTGTATCATCTGAATTTCATGCCTCATCTTATATTACGTCAGCCCTCGACATCTAATTCAGTGTCGGACGTTATATCAGATCTTGGGTAAGATCCTGCGAAAATAATTGAGGCAGCCATGTGCACTACACAAAATCAGGGCTCGATCCTATGTGATTCTTTTTTTTCACCTCCTCGAGCATTGTATAAGTCGTAAAAATGCTATCAGCTCTAGTTACAACGGTGGCGCAAGTATTAATTAGCCTGTCTATACTTTTGAGATTGCCACGGGCTAAGCTCGAGACTTTTATCGCACTCATGCTAATTACCGCTCTTGACCAATCAAGACAATTTGCCAAAATTTATAACTGAGTTCTACGATTTAATTATCAAACAATTATTCCACTGAACATTTAATGTACGAAATTTTTTATGCTAAAAATTTTAAAGTACTTTTAAAAAGAATTAATTAATTAAGCAAATTTTACGATTAGATAACAGTGTTAATGAACTGTGTTGATAATTGTAACTTTCATAATCGAAGAATAGTTATGTTATTATTAAAAAAAAATGTTAACAAACTGAAAATGAAATAGTCTTACTTTGGATTTAAATGTTTGGTTGGCAGAGGCCGATTGCAGGGGTCTTCAAGATCACATTGGCTGCGAAGGAACACCTCAAGTAATCCCATAAAAAGCATGAAGGATGGACCGCCACATGTCGACGCTAAAGTTGGTCCCGCGGCAGTGGTGAGCGGACAATTACAACTCATCTGGAATTATTTGCAAATAGTGTAAATCGTTAGTGTGGCAATTTTATAACGGTTACAATTTACTCGAGATCTAATGTAAAATAAGCCCGTAGGAATTATAAATTAAGCACCTCGCTATCATAAATTATGTAACAGCGCCTTTACGCTACTTTGTTACGCGATATGCATCGCAGATGGGTATCTCTAATTGATCGTTCGTGCCAGAATGTGAACCAAAGCTACTGATCCGAATTAAAAAATAACCTTTTTTCAATTGTTGCTCGTTGTATTGTTTGTTCATTAAAAAATTGAGCAATGAAAAAACAAACAAAATTTAATCACAAGATTAAATTTGAAAATTTAAAAAGTTAGAATGGTTTTTTAATAAGTTGTTTTAGTGAATGTAAAATAATTGGAATTCTTCTGCATAATAATTTTGATTTTTAACAATGGGATGGACTTGATGGAGACAAGTTCGCCTTCTCATCATGAGAACACTTTAGAGGTGGCTGACCTTTTGTGTGCACGCATGTTTGATAAATGCTCTTGGTGTAAGAGTTCGCACAGGCTTACGTACTCGATACTCACCTATAGTCTCTGACACGAGTCATGAATTATACAGTCTTTTTCTTTCTATTTAGAACAGAAACGGTTAGGACGAGTTGTTATCCCAGTGGTATACTTTATCAAAGTCTCCAAAGTTTGTTTTCATTTTAAAACAAATAAATAATGTGTACATCTCGATATACGTGGACAGGAATAAAATCGCCAATTTTTGTATTCAATGAAGCCACACGCAGAGAAAGAATTTTGGAAGGGATCAATGTACTCCCAGAGGTCACAAATTCCAATCTGAACCTTAAATTCGCACTACAATCTTGCGAAAGTGCACTGTGGTTGCAATTTTTGTAATTTATTTTTTCTTGTTCTTCGTTTTTTTCATAGGATAAATTTATATTGAACTTTAAATAAAATCACACATCACAACTAAAATAGTACTGACAGTGCTTTACAGCCATTTGTGATTGATTTTCTTAACCCGGACAGGTTGATTATTAGTAACGCTTGGATAAGCATCAATTAACGTCTGATTTATAAACAGATCGCGTTTTCTGGTTTGACAAAAAGGAAAAAAATACTCTTCGCGACTTTTTGACAAATACCCCAAAAAAGAATAGAAAAGAAGCTTTTAATTTATGTGTATCATTTTTCCTAAAAATAATTAAAATTTTTTTATGAAAAATTTTTGATTAAGTTTTAACGAGAAGAAAGCTTGAATGAAGTTTTCGTAATGGAAATGAAATACAGGACGAAGAAAAAATTTTCCAAACAAATCTAAGATTCAAATCATAATGTTGAATTAAAAAAACAAAGTTATTAAAAATTTCAAATATTTGAACATTCCTCGCGGGATAAAATTTCAGTTATAATCTAATTTACATCAAGTTAAACTATTCATTTAAGACCGTATTTGAATTTATTATCCCTCTTTTTTGTGTTGTTATTATATTTTTAATAACTTTTTATGTAACATTACATAACTTTAAGGCTACTTTTCTCTCGCGTTCGCACAAACAATTTAACAATATTAATCGTCCGGCATTAGCGGCTCTGAAACGAGGGGAAAATGATGATCGTGAAATTTAATGGACGATAAACTCGTCTTTTTAAATTTTAATTCACAAATTTTTTTCCATCGTTTCTTTCCTCCGATAATTGGTGTTTGATAGAATGCAAATAACCACCACTTATTCATAGACTTGATGGGAACAAAAAAATAAAAGCTTGTTGCACGCAAAACCTTGACCCTTTAAGGTACCTAAGTGACAGTTTAGGGTTACCACTCGTTGCACAAGATTACAAGTTTTGTGCCAACAATGAATTTGCATTTCTATCTATATTTTTCATTTAGTTCATCATCAACAAATGGTTGTTAAATTGTTTGTAAATAGCTATTTAATGGGAACATAAAATTGCATTGTAATTGTTGTTTGAACATTTTCTGAATGATTTGAATTTTGAATGAAGAATTAGTTGTACTTTAGTGGTTAATTATAGCAAGATGGGTGGAAAAATTAAAATATCAACGTGTTTGGTGTTTTTTGCGCTAATTCTCGCGGAACAGAGATCCCTTTCACTGACGCGCGGGTCCGCCTGGGAAGCAAAATGAGACGGTCGAAAAATCAGAATCGCCAAATTATGGATTCCATTGGGCATTGACAATACAGCTGACATAACGAGATTGTTACATAAAACTTTCAGTCCGCGTTTCGTGTCTTGAATTACCCCGGAACAAAGAATCGCAATTGATACGTCTCGAAGGGACGGCCTGCGAACAAGTTTTTCGCCTTCCGTTTCTCGGATGCAAAAAGGACGGCTTTCGTGCATCTCTGATTGCTGCCGTTCGGGAGAAATTCGCTTCGCTCTTTTTCTCCCCCTACTAACTAAGTTAACCCCTTCGAAAATAAACAAAAAACTAAGACATAAAGAAAACATAAATCAAAGTAATTAGAATAATTTGTTGAAAAAAAATGTTTTTTAGATAAGCTGTTACAATTATCATAATTTCATAAGAGCTTAGAATATAAATTGTCGGCTTGAACAAATAAGATAGTGAAATTAAAAAAGTCCAGTGAAAGTCTATCAAGTGATGTTTTAGTATAATGATTTGCAAAGTTTTGAAAAAGAAATTTTTTTCAAAGAGGAAGAAAAGTTTTATTTTGAGTACCGTTCATTGGGGTCTGGTGAAGAGTGTGATAATCAGGGCGAAAATAAAAGCCCACTTTTCTTTGTTGAAATTAATTGGACGCGTCAGTTCTTTGAGTGAATAAATAATAAATCCATTAAAGTGTGAAATAATGATGCGATAAATGTTACGTGTGGTGCGATGTGAAAATCAGGCTGCAATTTAACTTAGACCGGAAAATAGTCACTTCCTAGAACAGCAGCCTACAATTGGCGAGGGAACTAGAAATGTTTACAATTTTTCACTTTTTTCAATGAGATTGCAAAATTTCATTTTCATCCAGTCTTTTTGTTCTTTAATTCTATTTTTTACATTCGCCCTTTACCATTTTCTTTTAACACTTTACGTTTTTTTTCAATGTTACCAAAAAATAACAAAAATTAGAAAAAAATATTGAATGAACGTTTTTTTTATTTAATAAATTTTTAAGTCAAAAAAGTAAAGAAAAAATTGTAAAAAAAAGTGAAAGAAACATAGAAAAGGTGTACAATAACAACCCGCTCCCATTGTGGGAAACAATTCGTAGTAAAAGTTATCAAATGGTGAAGGAACTAAAAAATGTAATGTTAAAAATAGTAAAGAATTAAGAGGTGATTGCGACTTACCGCTTTTATGCTCGTTCGAGTTGTGTGTCGGCTGCGATGGCCCGCGCAGAAATAATCAAAATCGGCGGCGATACAGTTATCCCGACAGACGCGAAGACACTCGCCGAAACTCTCGTACCTGCTAGATGCTTGCTGCTCACTATCGCTCGTACTAACTAAAGAGCGGCACCGTTCTCCATCTCTAAATTATTCGTCAACTTCCACCTCTTAATCTTGGACATTTCAATTCCTTCTCGTTCTGCCATTGGCTTTATTATTTACGGTGCCTTTATCAGTCACGATTCCCTCGCCTGAAAAATTCTAATCCACGTCTTGCGATTGTCGATAGAGCATAACCCGAGAGATCTATTTTCGATTTAATGATCCACTTTTTCAATTTCCGAAGGCAAAAACGAGAAACACCTCTTCTTTTCTAATTTACCACCGTTTATTTCTGCAATTAGTTTTTTTTTCTCACTAATTATTTTCTTTCGTATTATTAATTTTGTTTGATTGATTTTTATTGTTGTTGTTAATCTTTGAAATCATTGAGAAGTAAAAGTTTAGAAAGAGTAAAAGTCGGTGGTTAGGTCAAAAGTTGAAAAATTGTAAGAGGTATCCTTGTTGGGAGAAGAAAAACTCGATCCAATTCTTTTTGTTTCATTAGAATCTGAGGCACTGATTATATTCTGCACATTACGTTAGAAACAGTTACTCAATGCTTGTATGAAGAATAGATAGTTGCGGATACCAATCTTGGAAAAGAAAAGAGGCGATGGAACAATCATCTGATGCATTTTAAAAACGAGATCTACGCAGTTCTAGTTTACATTTTTTTCGAGCGGAAGAAATAAGAATTTTACAAAATGAAACGCCCAATAATAATGCAACTAGAATGTTGAAAAACACCAGTATTTTCTGTATTTTGACGACCTATTTTTTGAAAAAAAAAAAAAGATTAAATGACAATTGAAATAAATAACAAATGACCAGCATGAACAAAAAGTTAACCAGATAGAACATACGTGTAATAAAGTTCTGCAATTGGAAAGGTCGTTTATGTAACGCGGTTTGTTTTTAAAAAAGATCGCAACTTTGGCCTTAACATAATTCAATATTTACGATAAATAAAAATAATCTTCATTGTAACGAACACGTTCCGTTTGATTATAGTAATTCAGAGCTTCTGTTGACATCATTTGAGACACGTTTTTCAAATTTTACTAGGTTTTGCAAAATGAAAACATCGCAGTGCATTATAAATTGTTTATTTAAAAAAGAATAAAATCAATACCGATACACACAGATGGAAAAACACTAAAGTATGCAAATATTTTTGACACTTTCTATGAAGTTGTGGTGCTAAAAATGGGGTTCGAGAAATAACAGTAATCAAACATAAGTGGGTGTAGGTGAGTGGTGCAAAAATAAGTGCCGGTTATGCAGAGAACGAAAAAATCGCAAATGTTTAGTGGAGCCACTTTTCCTTGAATACAAAATATGGAAATCTACGTCGACCAGTTAATTAAACTGTGAAAAGAGAAAAAAGAAGTACTTATTGCAGAGAGAATTACATCCGACGACAGAGGAAGAGAGCAGACCAAATCGTGATCCGCAAATTAAAAGTTCATCAACCAAATTGACTGCGCTCGTTTCCTTGATTGCCGTTCGGAATATGTACTTTGTGTAATTGACGTTGAGTCCTATCTTATGATTTATCGCAGGTTTCTCTCTATCAAAATCTCTATCCCAACCTTATCAATTATAATTAACAAATTATTCTAATCGAACATTAAAAACGTGTTTTTTTTCTTTCTCTGCCGATGATAATTTCCTTAGGAATAAATGATTCCAAATTCGTTTCTTTAATCTATTGCCAGTTGTCTGAACGAGCCATCAAGCCCGAATAGGTCGTCGTAACATTTCGGTTTTCCTGGGCGTAGATTTTCGTTAGCTACGATCTTTTCCTGTTCCTTGAACCAGGGAATGTACTCTTCAAGTTTTTTTATCCACTGATCTACAAAATAAAAAATCATTCAATCAAAATGTCATTTTTCACATCGATCAAAGCTCACATCGTTTGAATTAATTTTGTTATACAAAATATATAACGAAAAATGAAAAATAGTACAAACAGTTTCTTCAAACTAAACATTTCAATTTATCATAGAGTATAAATCAATTGTGTACCATGAATTTTTTGTATCGGACCAGCATTTCCGCCATACTCCGCTGGCAAAATATCCTTAGGAATTCTTTCGTACAAAGTTTCCATAGTGCTGTGCATGAAAATTCTATTTCTAATTTTCTCCTTCAAGAATGGTTTGACAAAATTGAGAATGGTGTCAACGAGCGGACTGACATTCACCACATGAACTTCCTTGAGCTTGACCGGATAAGCTTCCTGAACGCAGACCAGAAACTTTTTAACAAGTGCTGGGGTGAATTTTGCAAAGTGTGTTGGAGTCGCTACTGATGCATCGAGGATATAAACGTCCCCAGCGACGCCAACGTACTCTTCTCTCAAGCGAATGTCTCCAATCATCATCACCAATTTCATTGCCTCCGTGATGTTCGGCGTTGGCAGATCCTTGTCAACCCCACGCATTAAAATTACTCGTCTTCCATTTGGTGTTAGACCTGGAAGTGGTGGGACGTGTCTGAAAACAATTTTGTCCAATTAATTTAATCTTCACAATTTTATAAAAAAAAATTCTGCTTTTTTATTCTATTGATTAAAAAATTTTTATTCATCACATTTAATTGTAAGTAAGTATAAGTTGCAATTAATTATTCGGCTAACGATTAGATTTTTTGTTCGAAAAAGTCTTAGAAGCCAATTCTCATTTTGTCACCACGATGATTATCAATAATTGTCCGTTATTAATTCACGTAACATGTACACTCGCATTGGAAAAGAAAATCCGATTAAATCATCGCAAGCAACAAGCTGGAACATTTACTCCAATAACAATGACCTTGTTTGTCCTCCAAATAAATACTTTGCATATCAGAAAAGTGAATAAATTTTCGCGAAAAAAAACAAAAACAAAAAAAAATGAAAGAAGCTAGTTGACAAAAAGGCATATAAGTTATCTTTACGCAAGCTTGTATAATAGCCATAATGCAACAGCAATGATTCACAGATCGAGCGATCAGACAAAAATCGCGCCGTTTCCTAATCCTTGGTGTGTTGCGCGATATTGGCCGTCTAATCAGATAAAGCACTTTCCAATACATAAGTTTGCGCGGTCAAAACGAACGAGTGGTCACGAGACGAATGACATTTGCAGTCGGTCATTTGATATGAAATTTCGCGAGCGAGAGTTCTTTAGCTTCGCTTACACGATTTTCGTGATTTCTTGCAGCTCTTTGCGGGTGATGTCGCGGTTGGTGAAAAATTCTGGAACCAGCCCTCGCATTGTAAAGTACATGTCCAGTTTTCTCTTGCACTTCTCCAGCGAGAATTTACATCCTCGTAGAAAAGTCATCAGGAGGCGGTCGTCTACAAACAATGTTCAAAATTAAATCTCACAGGTCGTTTGAAAGTTGTTTTATAAAAGGTCAATGAAAACAATACAGTTTGTTTACTGTCCTTACAAACAAAAATTAAACTAAATTAGATAAAACGTTAAAAAAGACAGAACAAAAAAATATTATTTAATTTTGTATGAAGATTTCCTACCATCGTAATTCGGCAAGTGTGGTTGTTTTGCAAGCCATTCCTTGATGATTTTCAGATCTGAGTCACGGGTCTTAACATCTTCGTTTAATTCAACTCGGATGAGTTTAGACATCTCCTCTGATGGGTGGATCAGCAACATCTAAAAATATTTTGTATTTTATTTCAAAAGTTCAAAAATTTGATATGAAATGGGTTTGAAATAAAAAAAGTAAAAAGAGGGGAAGCTAGTGATCTATATTTTTCGCGTCACAGCGTATAGACTTTATTGAGACAAATTATGCAATGTTTGGTAAATTACATTTAATGCGTTGTTTGCATCATCGTAACTTTCTCTGTTCGTCATGCGCTGTAATCGTGAAGAGAAAGGAGCTCGCGATTTTTCAGTGTGAGATCGACACACAGAGCTATACAGTGTGTCCCAGTTTGTATGCGCGAATCCGTTAAACCGTTAATTTCTTGATCATTCACAAAAATGTTACCTAATGTTATCTTTTGATTAATTAGCAGTTTTGCTGCAATAAGTTTTGTGATTGTTCGACATCTTATGTTGCAATTTAAAAGTATTGTTAGTTTTTCTAACTTGTTTTAGTAATTTCATAACAATACGCTTTTTTATTTACTTTTCTATATTTTCTGCAAATTTAGTTGTTAGTTTGTCAAAATTAGTTTTGAGTTCCAGTTATTTGTTAAAACAACGTTTTGGCATAAAAAGTGCGGGGAAAATTATTTCACGCGAGAGTGATTATAGAAATGATTTTTGCGAGGGCAATTTTCTCCAGCACGTGTAGCATTGAAGTTCCTTTAAGGACAATTTTCAAATAACCATGTAAATTATCATAGAATAATCATTTCCGAAAAGAAAAAAAATAGAAATTGGGTTAATTGCAAATTGGGAAAAATTGTTTTGGCATTTTGTGTACCACAATTATTAGCAAAAAATCAAAAAAAGAAAGAAAATTGTGATTTGAAAGGTCAATAACGCTAATCGATAAGAATAAGTAATGAAGAGAAAAAAATTGAAATGAAAAAATACGAAAATGACGATTCAAGAAATGAAAACAGAATGGGTTAAATGCTATTTAATTTTGTTATGGTTGGACTTGTTTGTAATTAATTCTCATTGAGGGGTATGGATTTGACCGTTGTTATTATTAAGTAACCAAGTTCAAAATGAATCCTGCATAATTTAGTCCTTTCACTTTTCGCGTGAGGTTGTAAGATCTTATTCTCTCTAATAGATGGCTGTGTTTAGCCTCTTTGTTTTGACGAGGAGCCGGTTGTAAACAGACAGTGTCTACAAGTTTAATTAGGATGAGTCATAAAATATGCCATGCATTTTTTGCAATATTCTTAGATTTTATGACTGATTGAAAAAATGTATGAATCTTTCTCTTTCATTGGCAACGCAATTCCAATGTCAGTTTTTCTGTCGTCTTCTTTTTCAATTATAAGAAATCTAACAATCATTTAAAATTTTTGAAAATTTAAGTTTCAAAACTTGCTTGAGACTTTTTTCAAAAAATGATTTTGCTTTAGGTCAAAGTCAACGGAATGCATGAAGTTTTCTGATGAATATGATAATCATATTTATGATGTTGTAACGCAAAAAAGTTTGCTAAAATTTCAACAGGTACAATAGTTACAAGAAATTCAGTTTCAAAATTGCCAACATACTATGTACACACTCAAAGCAAGAATGATTTTATGCTGAAGCCAAGAGGCATTTAAACTTAGCGTTACAATCGGTCAAGTATTGCGTAAAATCTTAAAACCATGTGTATGAAGTAATACGAATTATTTGCAAGGAATGCCCAGTCCATTCAACCGAACTACCTCAAATTTATGGCTTTTTGTTTGATTTCAAAACTGTTGCAAATTTGATAATCATGTTACTTTCATTTTATTTCTATTCAAATTGTTTTCATTTCTGTAACGATAAAATTTATTGGTTGATAAAAAAGAAATAAGAATAATAAAACCAAAAAAAAAAAAAACAAAAATAAAAAAATTGCCGTACAAAGTTAGTAATTTAAGTGCATGAGTCTATAATTTCACTCGGTTGAACCAAATGAAAAAACAACTGAAAATTCCAAGATCAGCCATGTACGTTTGTGATTGAAATTTGTTCTAATCGAAATACCGAAAACTTATTTTCAATTTCAAAAATGATTTATCTCCGGGAAAACCGCAGTTGACTTGCAAGGTCCATGCAGGTGTAGTGAAGCGTAATGCCTTTCGTTGGCTGACGAAATTGCCGGCAAAAAGTCACTTTCATAATCTTGTTGGACCTTCGTTTTAAAATCTCAACATGTTTTTCTCGTTTCGTTCGAAAAATCTTGCAAAAATGTAGATAGTGCAAAATTTCCAACAATTTACCTTGATTGTTTATTCGTTGACCGGTAGAAACGTGGGTAAGAAACGTCAAGGAAGAACTGACGTTGCGAAGACACAAAAGTTAAACGGTGAGCAGACGTTTGATGAGCGATGAAAAGAGTGACATTCACAGAAATGACGTTTTGTTAAACTTGGCACTCAAAAGTCCGCAAATTAGTGGCAATCGCGTGGTTCAGTCGGTTAAAGTGGTACCGCGATGGATCTAAGAAACGTTTCTCTTTTAGAGTGGGAATGGTATCTTAGGAACCGGTTCCTCTTATAGCGCGACTTTGCACCCCTCCATCATTGTGCGTTTTACTTTCTTGGTTTTTTAGCAATGCACTTTTAATTAGTTTATTACAACAAACTATTTTTATGTTTTGTTAAAATTCCAATTCAAAATTTCATTACTCATTTCAGATCATTGCACGTTTTCTATGACTAATCTATAAAATTAATTCCTCCAGACTAACTTCCAACTCAGTTTCCCGACCACAGGTTCAGATTTTTTTTAAGATCAGAATTCTACTATTTTTGAAACTATTATTTGTCAAATTATATAATTTAGTGAACGTCGAAAACTTTATCATTTTTTCTTATTCAAGTTTCAAAAAATGTTTATCAAAAGTGTATTAGAATAACTTCACCAAAAAATTGTTTACCGTCCAAATTAAATAAATTTCATACCAAAATTTTCCAATGTTTCGTAATGCGATTTGCTAAATACCAAAGTCGTCATTTTAATGACAAAACTTATCTTCCTGTCCGTGAATAAGCGAATGCAAACTTTTTGTTACAGATTGAATGTCCGTTTCTTTTTCTAGCGAAAAGTGTTTTCTGAATATCTAAAACATTTCTGAAATTTAGTGGTTCATATCATTGCATAAAAAATTTGTACAATCACATAATAAACTTTTAGTATTTCAATGGGTGTTGTTTTTTCTCAGATAATTTACAATATCAATTGTCATTTTTTATCAACTCTGAATAAATACACTAAAGTTATTTTTATGTGAAAAGAAGATACATCACCGTTGTGCCTATTCAGCTGAAACCGAGCAACCGCGCACACAATAAACAGTCAAAATCACAAGCTGCGACCATTGATTTCATAATTGTTTAGAATTACTTTCATAATTGCTAAAGTTCGTACTTTACAACAATTGCAGCGTCTGCTTTAGAAAATGCGGCATTACGTGATCCTTCTAGTGTACACTCGAGCATGTGTTTCTGCAGATATTAAGAAACGTGGAAATGCCGGGCAGTGCGATAAATTAAACTCGCATTGTAAAAAGTGATATTGAAGTCAAAGTGCAAGGGAAAGCTTTAATGCAAAAACTCAGAATAATTTATTGTGTAATTTGTAGAGTTCAGTAATTAGTTAATGAACAGGACCACATGTTAAATTATGTCTGAAACTAACAATTTTCGGGATTTGCAAACAAAATATTCAAATCCGTATAATCGTGTTTTAAATTTTTTTATTCAAATAGCAATTTATTATTCATAGAGCAATAATCATATACATTGTTACTTGAATTTTGATGCGACATTTTGATTATTGAATTATTTTATTTTGTGTTAATAAAATCGATCAAGGGGAAAATCTAGTTTTTGTTTTAGTTCGAAGTTTGAATAAAATTTTGAATGTTACTTTCTAGATCTAAAATTTTTCAAGCTGCAAAATGACGATTACTATACTACTGGAAAGAATACATTCAAATATTGGCAATTTGGTTCCTACATACAGGCAACCAGCGTTGCAGTCTAGAATAAACTCATATCGATTGCCTACTTCAAGGGGCGGATTAAATGAAAAATTATTAACATGATGTAAATCTACTTGCAATGGCACAATTCAAGAAAGAATTAGCCTTGTAGTTTTCTAAATTAACATTGAATTACGCACATTTTTCCACTTTGTTCTGAAATTAATGTAAAAACTACTGATAACTTTACTAAAAATTTTAGTTGATTTTTATAAAAAATAGTCCTTCAACTTTTGCATAAACTTCTTTGTACTGTAGGAAAAGTTTTTTCCTATCAGAAACTACACGCGTTTTAGAGACGCCGTTCTCTGTCATTGATGATAATGTGCATTCATAAATCGCCGATCAGAAACGAAGGCGGAACTGTCTTCATTTACTATATAACAGTCAGTTACGCGATAGAAATATTTGCACATCTT
This sequence comes from Telenomus remus, assembly GCA_020615435.1. Classification (NCBI taxonomy): domain Eukaryota; kingdom Metazoa; phylum Arthropoda; class Insecta; order Hymenoptera; family Scelionidae; genus Telenomus; species Telenomus remus. Next base: position 8,853,784 of record CM036341.1, on the reverse strand, counting down.
TTATGTAAACAACTAAGAAACAAAGATCGTTCTCCGATATCCTCGCAGTCCAGCATTTTGTACTTCAGGATTCAAACAAAGCATGAATAACATTTTACTAAAAAGCAATTATATGACGAACAAATTTTTATTTTACGAAAATAAATGTTATTACATTCATTTTTGTTGAGTAACTTTATCTGTAGAAGAAAAAATATCTTTCGGCTATTCTACGGCGTAAAAGAAGGTCCAAAATGTCGTAAGTGGATGGCGTGTATTTTGGGTTGGGGCTTTCATCACTTTCGTACTTATCGTTCATAGCATCGTTGATGAATTTTAAATAACCGTGAACACCGGTGTAGATATCAGGTGTTCTTTCAGCACATCCAAAAACTCTCGATGCAACGCCTACTACTTCCCCGTCGGAGTTGACTAGAGGTCCACCACTATCACCCTTAGAATAACGAAAAATATGAACTTGTAAATTTTACTGTCATTTCTCAAACTATTTGAAATTACAACACAACTTACATTACAAATCCCTTCATCTGGAGGATTTTTCACACACAAATCCTCATCTCCAACGAGACCCAAATATTTTCCAATAAAGTTGTCACAATTCAGCACTTCGGAGGTGAGTTTTCTTAATTTCGGACTTGCACTTAATCGAAAAGGCGAATACCTTCCGTATCCTGTCACTGTGACCTCATCTCCTGCTTTGACTTGTTTTTTAGGGAGTTTTGCTGGTTTTATCCTATCGGAAATTTTGTACGGCTCTGACAACTAGGTGGAATTGAATAAATATTAACGTTTGGTATTCTGAAGTAAATTTGAGAGTTCTATTTTGTAAAATCATATTTCGTTTTAATTTCAGTTTGCAAACCTTTATAATCCCAACGTCATTAGTAGGAGTCAAGCCTCCGAATTTCGGATGAATAAAAATTTCTGAAGCACGCTTCTCAACACCGGGCTTACTCCTGTCATCCGTTCCAGCAACAACAGTCAAAGGGAGGTAAGGGTTTTCGGCTACATCAACTAGACAATGCGCCGCTGTTAATATGTGTTGCGGTGAGATCAAAGTTCCTCCACATGTATATTTTCCAGCAACCTTGATGTATACCTGGTATGGTGCTTCAGCGTTAGTAGCAGGCTCACCTCCAATAATTTTGGCACTTTTTGGCTCATTTTGAGTTTTAATATAACTCTTTTGGGCGTCGACAACTGGTGTAAATGAAAATAAAAATTCTAAAAAGTCATGTCGTTGATATTTTTAATGATTCTTTCAAAGTTTCAGTAACTTTTTTTCAATTATGTACGTCCTTTTACTTGAATGTTTATACATAGAAATTTTACCAATAATAAAAAATAGGATGACGGACGATGAAGAAAGTTTACAATACATGTCACTTGGTTTACAGTAGCAGGGCAACTGAGCGATGTACCAATATTGAATCTCTTCTTATAAACGCAAGACTATATAATTTATAACGACAGAGTCATGTTTCATTATAATCGCAAATCTTTCCTTACGATATGTTAATTTAATTCGCAGGTATGCGTTATTACACATTTCATCTGAAAACAAACATCTGAGATGCATGGCAAGCGATGCATAATTCTGAGATTAGAAAGATTTGTGTTTCGAAAAATCTTACTTTGTAGATCACTCTTCCGAAAAGGAGCTAATAATAATCTTACAAATTAAAAACGTCAATTATAGAAGGATCAGTTAAAATGTTGTTTAATTAATTGATTTGATAATTGATTTTTGTAGATCTGCATTGGATGTTTCCCTTTCTCAGGCGGGCCTGCCTTGGCCACACACTTAGAACGAGACCTGCACCATGCTTCGAACCGACCCAAAACAAACGGAGATTTTCCAACAGATCCAACAAGATTGTTCAGTTTTTTGATTATGATTGTTTGAATCTTGTTGAACTTTTTTCAGCTTGAAAACACTAAAAACAATAGAACAAAGCACAACACCGATCAATCTTGTTAGACAATTTGCATCCTCTCTAGTCAACAAATCTTTATCCGTTTTGTGTCGCTCGTTATTATTTTTGGCGTTTGTTTTTTAATTTAAAAAAATTTGAGCAAATATATATCAAAGAATTAAAATTTTTGGCAACTTTTACAACTAAAACAACGAAACTCAATCCCAATAACAAGCGGCACAAATCGGACGGAGATTTTTTAACGAGAGGAGACAAGTTTTCCAACGAGATGAGTAATCGATTTTGTGCCATTTGTTATAATGCTTTTGATGTTTATTGTTTAAGTTGAAAAATTTTTGTGTAAACGATGTCAAATTTTGCAACCAAAAAGATGCACTCAAAAACAAAAATACAAACGGCACTAAAGAAAAAAAGGTTTTTTGACAAGATCAACAAAACAAGATCCATGCACCCGTTTTGTGCCGCTCGTTATTGTTTCTTTCATTTGCTTGTTAGTATAGGAAAAAGTTTTCAACAAAATTGATTAATTTTGTGCCTCTTTGTTATTGTTTTTTGCATTTGTTTGTTAGTCGGAAAAAGTCGGAAATTTTCAACAAAATTGATTAATTTTGTGCTCTTTGTTATTGTTTTTTATTTGTTTGTTAGTAGGACAAAGTTTTCAACAAAATTGAATAATTTTGTGCTCTTTGTTATTGTGTTCATATTTGTTTGTTAATCAGAACAACTTTTTTAACACAATTTTACAACGGTTTTAACTTTTCATTCAAAATTCGCGCCACGACCATTGAGCACCACTGTCGTCAGAATCTGACAGTCTTCTCTCTGAGGCCAACAAAAACGTACCCATTGTTGCACCTTCTAACAACAAGTTCAAACAAGTTCGACAATAATACAAATCGATAACTCGAAACTCTAAACAATCGAGTGAATCGTCTCGATTAGCGGAATCGATTATCGCAGGCCGCGTTGTTTATCGGCGGCGCAAAAAGTTTTGACAGGTAGGTGTCGCCACGTGTGCCGATGTGTGTGTTCGCCGCGACATCCGAGCGAAGTGCTGTGATCCGAGGGCGCACCAGCCACGCCAAATATGTGAACAAAGCCCGCGTAAGCCGTGGCTGTCGCGCGCGCTGATATTTGGGTCCGTGGGCGCCGCGCCGATCAGTCATCAACAGCGAGAGATTGTCGACCGGGCATTTTTGTGTCTCTCGACGATAACTGGTCGCTCGGTCGCATCCATACGTCTGCGCACAAAAATAGAGAGGCCGAGCGAGAAGGAGCGAGCGATCGGCCGACAGAGAAAGAGAGATCTGATAAGTGGTTGGAAATGGTGAACTGTCATCAACTGTTATGATTAACGTGGCGACGTATGGGCATGTCGCGGTAGTGGCGCGAACTTGACCGTCGAGTCGGGTTGGCGGGCCGGACGATCCGCGGCCCGAGTGCACCTTCAATTGGCATCGAGAGCGGACCAGCCGAACGTACCAACAGAGACAGCAACAGATAGAGAGAGCGAGAGCGCGTGCGGCATGGCAGAGCGCAAGGTCGGCGGTTCGACCGCCAAGAAGAACCCGGTGCTACGCACGACCAGCGAGACCATGCGTCTCGAGATGATGGGCCAGACGCCGGCCAACCGCAAGAAAACATCCTCCTTTCAGATTACCAGTGTCACCGTCGGTGCCCGCACCAGCCACGACGCCGGCGAGGATTCCAATGATGACCTCGACGAGTCCCACACCGAGGACAACTCACGCCTCACCGACCTCGACCTTGAGACACCCAGCTACTCCGAGGACACCTTCTCCAAGGAGGACGTATTCTTTAATGCCGCCAATGCCGCCCTCAGCACCGCCCCGGTCATACCCACGAGCTCCCAGTACGGCCTCGCCATAGTGCCCTCCGAAAACACTGGCCAACCCCGATCCAACAATGACAACAATATCAACGCACTCGAACTAGCCAGTGTTACGGAAAACAACATCATCAACCTCCTCGCGGCCAATGCTAAACAGGACACCGACCTCAGGGAGGTCCACTCAGGCAGAAATGAAAGATTCAAGGTGCGCTCTCTTTTTTGCAAATTTATCTTCAATCCTTATTTTTGCAATCCCTGCAAACCGAGGGCTTGCAAACTCAAAAACACATTTTCGTGTTTTGAGGTTAGGATGTCATTGACAATAGTAGACTTATTCGTTGGTGATATCTTATTTGTACCAATTTTGTTTTCGGGGAATCCATTTTTGAGCCTATTTCTATTTTATTTGGGTGGTGATTTGGTTTTAATAAGTAATTCCAGAGGTCAGTTGGAATGTTCAAATTTAAATTTAAATGACATATGTAACTTAATGTTTTCCATTGAAATATTGATTTGAACAAAATATTTTTTGGAAAAGAAAAGGAAGAAAAGTTGTTCATCACATTTTTGTAGTTAATGATTATTAACTATGTGGAACAGCTTCTACTATCATAATAAAAAAGTCTGAAAAGTGCAAATAATTATTATTGTCTTGCAGAAAATGAATAGCTGATCAACGACGTTCATAATTGCAATGAAATGCTGATCTAATTTTGGAATAATGAAATTCTACTTTTTTATCGTAGTACCTGTTTACCATCTTTTTTCACCATTTTTGCTACTTATTTCTGTTATTTTCTTCTCTGTTTTCTTCATTTAGTTATCAATCGCAATTCGTCTATCATACGCAATTTACTTTTCCGCGCAATTTCCAATTTATTAACTTGAACGGGTCGTTTAACTACCCGTTACAAAAAATTGTTCCATTCATTTCGGCACATTCTTTTGCTACCTTGAAAAGTGACAGAGCCAAGTTTGGTTCCATTTCAAACACGTTCCATTTTTGTCCCAACCAAATCAATTCAAAAGACAAAAATGATACTGAAATGAAAAAAAGAAAATATTTTGTATTACAAATCGTATCGGAATATCATTTTACTCATCATCGTCATCAATGAAGTATCGCGTTCTGTATCATTTTGAGGAAACACAATTATTCATACTATGTTTATCAACGAAATACGTCGAATTTTTTCATGTTATTACAAAAAAGTTCATTTCAATTTCTAAAAATCTCTGAACATTAAAATAAGACCTTGAGAATAAAAGTTAAAAAAAAACATGAACCGTAAGAGTATCCTCCATAGATACACGTGTTCAAACAATGACTAAAGTTGATTATTTATAAAATCTTGATATATTTGTAATCGAGTTTGATCGATCAATCTGGCACAATTGCGAATGTTTAGGAAACCGAAACTTTGATATTAAATTGACCGGATGGTTTCAGGTTGTGAAAATCGAAAGTACGGAGCCATTTAAACGAGGACGATGGACGTGCATGGACTACCTGGACCACACGTCAGTAAACCAGCCAACAGCGATATCAACACCGAAGGTGGCCGACCCAAACGAGGTGTGCATCTCGTACGGGATCTCAGACAGCGGTATTGTGATGCCGGACTCAATCAAGCAGTACCTCGGCTCGGATTTGGACAAGGCCGCGACGATAGGCAGCGTGGATTCGAACGGCCAGCTTTCACACCAGGAGATAATGACGGCGCAGCAGCTCAGCAACGCAAGCAACTACGTGCCGAGCTCGCTGCCGAACGCAGCGCCCCCTGCACAACAACCTACCTCGGCGTACTTCCCAGCGAATAGCCAAGCGACGACGCAGGGTGCGACAATGCCCGCGAGTTTAGCTCAGGGCACCGTGCCGCTGATTGGACAAACGACTGGCACCCTCGGCAAGGATGAAGGCTACGCGTCCGCGACGACGAACCTGCAGACGCAGGCGGCGCCAACGTCGCAGGCCAACATGATCGCACAGCCCGATATTACGGGCATCCAGATGCCGAGTATACACAAAGTTCCTCAGGCCGCATCGGCCGCTCCGTTGCAGTCTCAGATGATAGGTGGCGCGGCTGCGAGCCAGCCGCAGGTCTCGAACATCGGGGGTATCCAAACCACGCAACCTGGCGTTGCTTTCCACCCGCCCGAAGCGGAGCAGGACTCCGTCCTCGTTGGCAACACGCTGCAGGCTGTCGCGGACGCAGCGCTCCTCGAATCACTCGCGGAAGTTACGCAGACCGGTGACGAACAACAGACACTCGAGGATAACGAAAGGTGTGCATACGCTTTTTGCAAAATCGTCAATGGGTTCTTGCAAACTTCGCGTAACTCTTCTATAAAAGTTTAACCATTTTTATCCTGGGTATTCAAATCGGCATCGTAGAATTGACAAAATAATATGGTTGAGTTTCAAACTGTAGAAACATGCCCAAATGCAGCTAATAATTACTTTCTAAAAGTTGGTTGCAATTCTCATTATATCAAAAAGTTGTTCATATCATTTTGATTATTTTTGAGAAATGATTAAAGTGAGCAGTACTACTTAAAAGCAAAAAACTGTTCAAAAATAGCACAGAGAGATCAGAACTCCATCAAATTTGGATTCAATGATGTTCTAGTTACTCTTTTCACGATTGCAAAATTTAAAAGTAATGAATGAGAGATATCCGATTTACAAATTGGATGCATAGGTACGAATATATAATCCATGTAATTTTATACTGAAATATCTTGATTTATCAGCCCACGACTATTCGCGAATTTTCACACAATGCTTTTTGCAATGGCAATTCATCATAGTTAAATTTTCAAACAATTCTGTCATATGCAAAAGTTTCTGTAACAAATTAGCAAAAGTTGTAATTAGTGAGTTTCTATACAATTATATTAATGCACTTTGAAGAAATAATTTGTACATATTAAAGACAATCATTATTAAAGAAAGGTCAATTTTTGAGAGTCGTAAAACAAGCAAGTACAGAGAAAGTTTGTTAGTTTAATTTTATTATTCCCTTATTGATTTTTTTAATGTTAAACATACAAACTTTACTCGTATAATGTAAAAATTGAATGTTGTTGAATTTTTCGACTGCAAAATAAGACTTCTAAAACGTTTGTAAACTTGTAAAATATCTTTAAAAATTTAATGAGAGCTATCTGATTTTTGTAAAAAACCATGATGTTTATCCGGTCATGTATTTTTATACTCGATCTGGCAGAGTACGATTATGCAATGATTGAAATCGGCAGTAATTCAATTGGAGTGTCCGGCAGCGGTCCATTGCCCTCCATATTTGAAATTCAAAGCATCATCTTATTGATAAAATATCCTATTAAGTAATAAAAGCTGTGGGTTATTCAGGCTGAAGCAACTTTAAAACGAGCGAATACTTTGTTATGTCACTCTCAGTATTTTTAATTCGAAATGAATTGACATTCAAAAACTTGTCCTTAATTGTTATCTAAGTACTTTTATTTATGAACATGATTTGTTAACTCTATCATTACCTTTTTTCTAACTTAATTATCTTATTTGATTGAATTTGAGAAATAAATTGTGCTCACAAAAATTTGATTGTAAAAAATAATTTACGAATTTTGAAAAAAATTGGTTTGATACAGTAAATTAAAGGAAAATTCCAGTAAACTATTTTTTTTGTCAGTCGTGAGATGTGAAGGAGCAAAGATAGCTGGATTTGTCCAGTGTCCCGAGCGGAAGTTTAAAACTAAGTGTTAAATTGCTCGTTTTGCGTTGCAAAACAAAACTCATCTATTCAAAAGCGAATTTTTATTGAGCTTAAAATACCAAAACCGATAGAAATCATTTAACGATTTATTGCAAATATGCATATCCGGGTGCACTTCAAGTTTAAAAATAATTGACATCCAAAATAATTTGTAGACTGTTTGTGGATACTTCTATCAGCCTCATAAAGCATATATTTTGACGTTCATAATTAAGAATTGGCATCGAATCAATATTATTTCACTCCAATGTCAATTTCATTCCAACTCAATTAATTCGAAATATGAATTCTCATTTCTTAATTTCCCTGTATTTTTTGTCTTCGAATAGAATATGTGAAAACGAAAGAACTATTAAAAACGGTGAACTATTTTGATAGCGAGTAGCTTCTGGCTATACAAACATTGGTTAGCCTAATATTATGAATCCCTTTTTCTCGTTACGCTTGAACTTTCAATGTTTATCTCCACCTAGATTTTCGCGATTTTTGTCAATCAACCGAACTATAAAGTCAATAACAACAAAACGAATAACTGGTCCAAGGGTTTGATAACAAAAATTATGCAATGCATTTCGCAACGCTGCTCGAGAAAATATTGTGAGTTGACTTTTTTTTTGTTATCGTTCGACTAAACAATTTAGGATGGACCATTTTATATAAGGGACACTTTTATTGGTCAGAAGCCAATTTGCAAATCGAGTGCACGCTACTCGAATTAAATTTACTTTTAAAGCTTCGCGATGATTATTGTTGTTGATAAATAATTGTTTAATGCTTCTGTTGCAGTATGTCAGGTACGAGTGCAGTTGCGATTGATAATAAAATTGAGCAAGCGATGGTGAGTTGACAAACATCTTAAACGTGAAAATTTGTTTTAATCTGTGTAGTTGTGATTTTTCATGTGGTGACTAATAAATTATTTTGTCAATTATACTTTTTAGGATTTGGTGAAAAGCCATTTAATGTTTGCTGTCCGTGAAGAGGTTGAAGTATTGAAAGAGAAAATAGCGGAATTGATGGACCGTATCAACCAGCTAGAGGCTGAGAACGCCTTGCTGAAGGCTCACGCGACACCCGAAACTCTAGCCCAACTCAGTCAGTCAACGGTGAAATTATCCCTAAACAATTCAGGAAGTGGTCAATAGACAGTTTGTACATACGTTTCTTATCGATACTTCGTAAATCACTAAACGGATAATATAATTATTGTATATAACTATACGAATTTTTAGAAATTTATAAATATTGAGATTTATTATATTATACAAAAATAGCTTTTAGGTTTCCCCGTTCTCATTTTATTCCCATTTTATTGTTTTTGTTTCTTTCTTCACTTCAACGATCATTGTCGCAGATTATGCGTATATATGAATATATGTACGTGTGCATATACGTACAGTATGTGATATATATATGTATATCTTCTCAAACTATCAAACTATAATTTAAAAAAACAAAAGAAAACGAAACAAAAGTTGACATTATTTTCTATCAAGCTAGAAATTAGTGAAAGAGTAACAAAAAAAGGCAAAACAATCCGTCACAAATCGTTGTGTAAGAAGCAGGAAAACCAAAGTTAACACCGTGCTATTGCAATGCAGCCAAAACTCAGAGAAAATAAATATATCTATATATTTAAAGACGTTGTTATTATTTGTATTTAAAGATGTTTGAAAACAATTGTTTTAACTACTTTTTTCGTCGCCTTTTTTATCGCTTAACAAAATTTTAAAAGTTTTAAAATATTGCTTGAATGAAGCTTGGCATGTTCTACTCAATACTCAGTGATTCACAGTCAGAGTTCGTTGAATTGCAATGACACGTTTTTTGATAATAATGAAAAAAGAAATAAAAAAATTACAAAGCGTATACACATCTTCATGCATTTATTTATGAAAAAAGGAAGAATAAAAACAGTTTCACTTGTTTCTCATTGATTTTGTAGAACTGAAAAGGTGATTTTCTATGAGCAAATTCTTTCGTTTTGTCAAATGATGTAAATTTTTGAATAAAGCTACGTATTTTACAAAAAAAGTCTTGTTTTTTTATCAAATTCTTGTATCTCATCTACAATTATTTATGTTATTTAACATTTGCAGCACTTTCAGTTTTTGAACATTTTTTGACATGCGCAAACAATGTTCTGCTTTATCATCATCTGGTAAAAACATGTCAAATGTTTTTTCTTTTCTTGCAAGAAAAACAAAAAATCGACTGTTACAGAGTTGAAAACTGAAAATCTATGGAGTTGGTTCGGTTGGTTCATTAAATATGTGGATTTTAATTCTGTGAATGGTATTGTTGAACCAAACGAGTGCGAAAGTAAAATAAGTGAGAGTTAAAGAACAATGTCAACACAGCACCATGCATCTGCCAAATTGGATTGTGACACCACAACCGCGCATTTGAAATTCATCGAGTTGGTGAAAAAATACCCAATTTTGTACAAAGGAAATGAACTGATCTTAGATTCTCAAGACTTCCGTCGAAACCAAAAGACGATTAATCAAAGTTGGCATTTGATTGCTTCAGAATTAGGAGTGTCAGGTAAAGTAAAAAAAAATTATTGAAGTTAAACAAAACCGCGATGAACATTTCATAAAAAAACTAATCCTGACTTTGAGATAAACGTAATTCATTTTTCTCTTTATGTTACACTGTAACTTACACTGTTACACATATTTTTGAATTCAATTATCAATGATTTTTAGGTTAGGTTACGTTTTTCAAAATGTAAACAAACAGTCATAACAAACGATTAGAAACTCAAAAAATTGTAAATAAATTGTATCCAATAAATAAAAGTATTCGAAAAAAGTATTCGATAAAAGTATTCAATAAAAAATAGAATGAATTTTCATAATAGCTGATATTTTGTACATCTTCCAGTTGGCGAATGCAAAAGAAGGTGGAAATTTTTGAAAGAGACATTTTTGCAGATAAAAAAAAGAAATCAATTGGATACAGGCAATCAAAACAGAAAAAAGTGGGTGTATGAAGATGCTCTAAGTTTTTTAACAAAGTAAGTTCAAAGTACATCATGAGCGTTTTTTAAATTCCATTTCAATTCAAATTTTGATCCTTTTGTGATAAATTGCATTTTAAACCATAAAGAAATGTTTGTTTACAGTTCTAAAGTTAACAATCCTCCAGAGCCCCAACCCACAATGGACAACGTAATTCGTATACAGTCCGGTTCCTCTAATATCGAGGAAGGAACTGTCGAGTTCATAGAGCTGGACATGGACACAATGGGAGACTCTGAATATTACATTATGGACTCTTCCATGGACGAGGAAACTGGCGAGATGATAAAAATTGCTACTCCATTACAGCCAAATCAAATAATTGTCAACGACAAAACGGTTCAAAAAATCATCACAATCTGTGACGATTCACAAAACTTAGAAAACGCAACGTTCATTGACGTGAACGAGTTAGACAAAAACAATTACATCATCGCGTCCTCAGCTGAGAGTGAGGAAGACGTTAAGTACGTTTTCACCAATGGGACCGATGAGACTGCAGAAAAAATCGAAATGGAAAATGGTAACGAGGAGGAGGAACAAAGTGAATTTTATGAGAACGCTGAAAAAATTGAGACCAAAACTATGTGCTTGTCTGAGGAGCAGATCGAGAGGATAAACGAGCTGTTGGCAATGCCTGGGAATGAAATAGACGCGGAACACTTTTTCGAAAACATGGCAAAGATGGTTTTGCGGTTACCTGCAAAATTACAAGCGGAAGTTAAGTCGCACATTTCAAGCATTGTTTCAACTGCTGAGATGAGTTTCTTGAAAAAAGTCAAATGACCGACAATATTTTGTAAATAGGACAATTTCATAAATCAAGTAAATAAATTAATAACACGAGAACATTTTTCATTTGCTTTAATTTCACAACGAAATACATAATTAAATTTGTATAAGAGAATAGAAACTATATAAAAACGCAGCTAAATATTTTTATTTGTTTCTGAATAAACTTTCGATTAGAAAGATGCAACTGATGGTGGGTGCAATTTTGATTTACATTTTTAGTTTGTTTGATTGCTGTGGCTTTTTTGTTTTTATTCTCGCTTGCAAAGTGAGCAGAAGTCCAGCCAGGACATCATGATTCGGCAACTTTTTAGCGAACAACAGTCGCTTCGCAGAATCGTCATACGACAAAAGTGCTACCATATTTTGTAGGATGAAACCTTGACAGTATTCCAATAGTTGCGATGCGTTATAGACCTATTAACGACAAAAATAATTTTACAATAAAACAAAAATTCACATTCATTGATGAAAATAGTTTTTAAAAAATATATAATTCAAATTTACCTTGGCGTGAATATACATAGACACAACATTATCAAGATTCACCATCGCAGAACACCGGGCTTCGCAGTACCGTAATAGGACATCCAGCTGGAAGAAATTCGCCGCAGCCATCAATTCCAGGACGTCGCTCGGATTAACTTCCAAAGTCGCACAGCCGCCGTGGTACAAAAATTCCATGATCAACTGAAACCGATGCCAGTGTAAATAAAATAAGAAAAAAACAAACAAACAAAAAAGTTTTGTGACTCAACGAATTGGTTACAAAATCAGGATACCTGAAAGATGTGATATCGAATGTCATTAATCTGTACAATGGGGGGATTTCCTTCACACAGTTTCGAACTCAGCATGTTGCGGAACCGGGGTGATGACGTGACCAAGACAATCTTGTGACCGTAAAATACTCGACCCTCAACTCGGAACTGCACGTCGCTCAGTTCTGGATTATTTACAAACTTTGAATCGATTCTAGATCCGGTGCTCAAGGCAGTGTCTCTGATGGGTTTTATCGGTTCCCAACCGTAACAAGTAGAGAATATGTCAGCGAGTAACAAGGTTGTACCCCCCTAAAATTACAACATTTTTTTAACAAACAATTTAAAAAAAAAGTCAGTATGTTTATAAGGAAACCTCTTAGAGAAAATAGCTAAAATCAATGTTGATGAATTGATTGCAATAATTAAACTTCAAAAATATTTTAATTTGTAATAACAATTTTTTGCTAATTAATTTTCATTCATTTTTTCCTAAGAGAATACCCTTACTAATCTTGAGAAAGAAAAATACAAATTCTATATGTACTTTGCTGTATCGAAAAATGTTAAACAACAATGGCAGGCATTCTTGGACAAACTGGGTGGAATAATCATCAGGACAAACTTGCAGAAAGTCTTCCAAAAGTTGATCAATCACAGAGTCAAGTCTCATTTCGTGGGCCGTCGAGAGACTGTGCATCCAACAATGTAGCGTCCAGCTGACTCTCAAACTGCGAAGTTCCATCGTGATGTCTGACATGAAAACAAAAAGATGAGGAGGAAAAAATGAGATCCAAAGATAGCTTAAACGTGTAATTAAAAAGGTCCTCATGCGGAATAAAATAATCGTCCAGCCGAATGAAATGAACGCGCAAATGAATGAGAGATTAGCCAGTGGTTTTTGTCGTACCTAAATGATTACTTTCAGCGCTGTGATACATCGCTTCCTGCAGTGCTTTCATTTGCAATTTGTTAAAAACCGGTTCCTTTCCAGCCTCCCTCTCGTGTCCTTTTAAATCGTTGCCGAGTTGTTGCTGACAAGTACCCGAGGAGTTACCTTCTGCGAGAATCTCCTCCAGCGACAAAATTTCTTTCTCTCCGCGCTTCGCGGAGAAATTCAGCGGATGAGATAGTAACTGATGTAAGCAGCCCCTCTGACCGTGTGCCGTCGCCACAGACACGGCGCTGCAAAAAAACCAAACCACAAAACATAAGATCTGCGAGCTTGTATCACCTTGATTTCTATTTTTCATTTTTCTTCTCAGTCCCGTCCTTCGGGAAAATTATACTAATTAAATTCTACATTCAAGATCAACTAAAATACTTAATCAGAGAGTTTAAAATAGGTGCTAAATAATATATTCATTTCGACTTTTTACAGATAAGCTCATTTCAAAAGCAAAACTCTCAAGGCGCGATTAATCTTGTCCACGGAAAACGTCTTATAAATCTCCTGGCTATCAATCCGATTGCAAAATTACGAATAAAAAATAAAGCAAAACACAAAAGGACGCACGATATACATTATTGGATACATTTAGTTCACCGGCTCGCGCTCGTTTATTTCAATTAACCCCGCGACTAAGAGTTTGTGCACACCATCCAGAGACATGATTGTACTTTTGCATCTCACTTTTTAGTTCTGCTACGGAAACTGAATGCAAAATTAGACGAACGGTATCTCCGCCTTGAGGGCCGATCGAGATGTCAGATTCCAGCAATTATTACACGTTGTAAATTCATGCGATTTATCTAACACCTCGCTCGATTACTTATTTTATCTTTTTTTATCTATTATACCAAAGTTTTCTTTTTTCAATCCTTCTTAGTTCTCATCCGAAAGTCACATACCTGTAACATCCTCGCTGGGCAGCTGCCGAGTAGCAAAACGCATCCTTGATCAAAGTTGAAAGAAAAGGTTGTGCTCCATGTGCCAAAAGAAGTGCGACCATCTCGTTGTTTCCAGAGGCAGTTGCAGCTTGAAGAGGTGTCACGGTACATTTATCCTCGATGACCTTGGCGCCGCCCTCGACCGCAGCTCCTCGTTCCAGCAACATCCTGGCGATGTTGCAGTGACCCAACAAAGCGGCGTAGGTAAGTGCCGTCCAGTGCTGAGTTTCTGCATTATATCCACTGTGGGAACAGCAACTAGTGGTCGAATTTAAGCTGCCTAGGGAGGGCGCAGCTTTTGATAGAGGTTGGTGGAGGCCACTGAAACCTTTGCTGGGAGTCGAACCGGAGGCCTGGACTGTTGGAGGTGCTGGACTCTCGACATTGAGATCGGCTCCGGCGTCGAGCAGAGCTGCAACCGTGGCCTCGTCGCCGCTGATGCAGGCGAGCATGAGGGCGGTGAAACCCTGATCGTTGACGGTGTTGATTTTAGTCGAGGGTAGAAAAGGCATTGCTTGGATTATCAGATCTTGGCGACCGCTCGTTAGCATTTTGAATGCCATGTCGAGCTTGAACCGACAGAGGTACTCTGAGTCTTCGGTGCGCCTTGCGTAGACTGCTATCTCTTCAGAACTGTTGAATGATGGAAAATGATTGGTGTTAAAATTGCCTGATTTTTATTAATAATAGAAGTATGAGAAAATCTGCTGCCTCAGAACTAACGAAGAGGAAAACTTGAACCATTCAAATTTTTTAATTTGTTTTATATAAAAAGGGTATATTAAATTAATTTCAATCAAGCTTTCCGTAATTCGTTTTGAAATTTAAAATAAAAAATGAAGACGAATAAAATAAATTCATGTTTATTAGACTTTTTTTACAACTAATGAGTCAAAGGTTTCAAGTTTAAGTGAATGTCTACCGAAATTAATTATACCTCATAAAACTATGATTATAATATTGATAATTATCAATATTTTTCAGACGAATTCATAGAGAGTTAAAAAACATTTTAATTTCAAAAAGAGAAAATTGTGTCTCCTTGGTGTTAAATTGTTATCGTTATTTTATTTTTATTTTTTATTTTACCGAGTTACTCGAACTGGACAGTCCACGCCAGGTAAAAGAAGCCTGGCAGCTTGACTGATATCGTCATCATCAACGACCAACCCATGTCGATGTTCTGCATGAGCTGTGGCCACTCGAAGCCACTCGACCAGAGGAGGAAGTACAACATAAGCTCTTTCATACGCCAGTTCCTGAATCACAGAACCCCTTTCTCCATGTTCCAACTGAAAAATAAACCAATTTTAGAAAACGAACATTTATTTTTATGCTACCACGCCATTGATTTTATTGTAAGAAATTTTTAAATTTTTAGAACATTTTTACTAAGAAAAGCTTTCTTACCTGAGAACATCTCATATAATAAAACAACGAATTTAGTGCCATGGGAGTCAAAGGAACAGGACACCTTCCAACTTGTGCAACCTTGTTGATAAGCTCTTTAAGTTCTGCCAATGATCCTACACAAGTCGTCAAAAACGACGGTTCCAAAGCTGGACCAACTTCTTTACTGCTACGAGATGAAGATGACGAAGAATTGAGCGAACTAACACTTGCCCATCTAGGCATTGCTAAAGCGCCTAAAATGAAAATACTCAAGTAAGCAACTTGTTTTCGATCTTCAAAATTAAAATAATAATTCAAAAGTCAAAATGAATTATTGCAAAAATTGCAAAAAACACTATGATAAATTGTTCATTTTCACATAAACTTTTCTGACCGGAAGCAATTCTCCCAGCGTTCAAATGAGCGTAAGGTTGGAGCAACCCCCACAAGTCGCCGTTATTTGCAATGGCATGCTCCAACATCGTCGCAGTTAAAGTTGTGTGTGGATCCGTGGGCATGCACTGCAACAGCATCTCTTCCAGCAGATTTTCTATCCCAGCTGCTAGGTACACTGCTGCATACTCGTGGATCATCCTTCCTAGTTTTACGTCAGACATCCACCTAAGAAATCTTCCAACTGGTAACTGAAGCCCTGACCTCGACGCCTTAGATTGTTTGAGTTGGTCTCCCGAAACCGCAAACATTGCAGCTGCTCGAAGACAAGCCTAGAATCCAAACAAAACAATTTTTTAAACCCACAACTAAAAAGTCTTAATCCTCTTTCAAAAAATTTTATTCCTCTATCAATTTTTTATTCTTCAACGAACCTTCGTACAGGAATCAGCCAAAGCCGGACAAAGGACAATCTTAAAAGCGCTATAAACTTCCTGTTTGCTGCACAAGCCCAAAGGTTTGGCAAGTCTCTGAGTTTCCCTTCCAATCCTAACCAGAGCTCTTTGCAGCAGATAAGAAAGTCTGGGAATTGATTCCATGGTGACCTGTTCCATATGCTCCCTAGCCCTGCCATTCTGGAGGACTCGCAGCACATCGTGGTGGGTCCAGGGTAGCTGCTGCAACTCCACTAGTCGGTTGTGCGAGTCCACCCAAACAAATTCGTCGGCACTTGTTACGTTTGTATTTATTGTCTCCAGACTCGAGTGGCGCATAAGTCTCCTCACCGCTGGTTCGGAGTTTTCTGATCCACTCAGTGATGAATAAGTCGAGGTTGAAGTGTGCGATCTCATCGTCAGTTGTTGGATCGCTAGTTTTATATCCTCGAGACCTGACCCTGACCATGGCACGTGCAACTAAAATATTCATTAATATATCATTTTATAAACAAAATATAATGGTGATAAATCAAGTGATAAATCTTAGTTACTATCGCTAATTGATTTTTATTTACAACATTTGATTGAAATATTCTACATTTCGATTGTGGGAAATAACAACTTGATTTAATTTGGACTAAAAATTTACATTGCACTGCTCGACACATTATGGAAACTTCAATGAAGCATGTATAAAATCTGATTTATGGAATGGGCATAAAAGTTGTAATTCAGTGTCATTTATGAACCCGTTTATGTGAGTATAAAAAGACAATTCGAGAAAGTTGTTTCTTTTTTTTTTCATTAGAATGAGGAATCATAGATAAAGATCTGGCACCTTGGCAGGCGTAGCTCGGTGCCTGTTTCGGCTTTGGCTTGATTTGTTGCGACCATTTCTTTGTGTGACCGAAGCGGAGAGCCGGTCATCCTCGGGGACGGAGTTGAGGGTCTGCGGGCTTTGCGTCCGATAGTGATGGTGCGGTGGCGAGCTGCTGCTCGTGTGGCCACCGGTGTCTGACATACTGGCGTGTCCCGACGAACGGTTCTCGTCTGATGAACTGTTGCCTGTGCATTCCGGTCGCGTCTAAAAAAGAAACACGAATTAATAAGGCCAATATTTCTTGCCCGAAAAAATTGCCAGATCAAATTTAATTGGTGAAAAATTGATCTTCCGTTTGTGATTCAACTACTTCATTGAATATTAAATCTTTCATAAACAACTTTGTGTATCTTGTTTTTTCCTTTCCTTCCTGCCGTTTTACGAAGAAAAGTGAGTGTCTCCGAATGAGAATTAGCATAATTTGATCATTTTTTAATTCAATTAAGCTTGATGGAAATATTAATTCCAGTCTTTCAAACACACGTTCTAGCTCTAAACTGCTATGATGGAAGTTATGAGAGATAAGAAAGGGGCAAAGAATAAAAAGAGACGAGGTTTAATTCCATGTTTACCTGTAGGACTCGTAACTCGTGTAAACTGAGATGCCTATGCTGCGAATTATTATGAGGGTGGTGAGGAGTCGGCGTGGGGGCTACGCTATCGGTGTCTCTTTCTGCGACCATGTGCACCGTGTTGTGCACACTTTTCGGCGAGCTGCTCGCTGGCTCCTTCGCGTACGAAGGACAGTACAATTCCCTGCTTCCACTGGCGGGTCTGCAAACAAACCAAAACAACAAACATAATTTCAAGTTGCAGCATTGAAAGACCTTTGAGGAAAGTCTGCAAAAATAATGACCACTTATGGAACATTAAATTCAATTATCCTCTGCTGAAAACCAAATTTGTGGTTTTGCCATTTTGAAATCGTTTCCATCATTTTCATTATTGCTTGGGGGCTTTTTTGTGAAGTTCATTTGTGATTTTTATTGAAAAAAAGTTAAAAACCGACTGAGTGTTATTAGAAATCAAAGTGTTTTGTGAAATGATTTTCGTCCAAGCTGACGTTCTGAGAAAGGTAATGCGGAACTAGTGAACGTATTGCAATCATCGCCCTGCCATCAAATCCGGTTCGCAGGGCTTCTCTTTCATTACAGCTTGAGCGATGAATAAAATAATAAGATACGCTCAAGCATTTTGTATCCGTAATCGAACGGATTAAGCTGTGGCTAATTACGCTAACTGTAACAATAATTTGTTTCCAATTAACCCCGGAAATGCTCAGGTAAACACATCCGATTCCTGCTCATTGCGTATTCAAATTGATGTCCACTCCCTTGTATCTGTCCTAGGAAATTACAAACAAAATTTAAAAATTTGAACTACTTCAGAGTTGATTTTCTCCTGTTTCTTCAGTAATGTATAATTTATTCTTGATTTGAAAAGAATCAAGGATGTTTATGCAAGCAAATTGGTTTTGAAAACTAGTTTTGTCAGAAAGCAAACAATCCAAAATTGTGCAATCAAATCTGTACGAAAAATAACAGATTTGATTTTTTTGGATGAAAATTATATTTCTTGGGTTATTCATTTTGTCATTTTTTAAATTATTAGAACGCTGTTAAATGTCGCATTAACGATTGTTGTCGTGTGACTAACATTTTTTCTTCCCTCCTTCAAGCTTGTTAATTCTCTATTAATCAATATTCAAACGAAAAAAATGGTTGCAAATATTTTTAACTATTTTTCATTCAACATTTCAATGAAAACGAATCCAGTTAAATAAACAGCAGTAAATGTATGTTTTGCGGTGATGTTTTTATTAAATGAAAAAAAAAACTTGTGTATGAATAATTAAGTTAAGAATCTTTCTACGAAAGTCGGATAAAAAGTGAAGAAGCGTGGAGAGCAGCACAATGATTCTTTTTATTGACGCATCATAAAATCTTATTCGGATCGAGGTTAGCAGTTGGGTATTTACTCGCCCAGCTATTCTATTAACATGGGTAAAAGTGCATCGCGTGAATTTTACTTTTGTTCCATATCGAACGCTGGAGAGGTTTCCGATTTCATTTGTATGACGTGAATTCAAATTGTTTTTCATTTTCGCACCAGAGAGCTGCGAAAGAAATCAAAGTTGAATTTCATTATCATTTTTACTTCAAATTACTCTCTTACAACAAATTTAAATTATCCACTTTACTCATTTCTGCATAAATTTTCTTGACCCAGCAATGTTTTGATTTTATTTTCATTGGATAACATCTTCATCGAATAATTTTGTCATTAAAGTTGATTATTTGTGTGATAAATTATTGGGATTAAAAATCTGCAAAAGTGACATTTTCATGGAAAACTCGACACTTTTTTGCCTTCAAGGCAGTTTCTGATTCTTTGCATAACACGAATCCACAATCAACGTCTTTATAAAACGAACCGGTTCGGGTCTAGCGTCTTTCCAGAGATAAGATATGATGGTCAGACAGAGAGCGCCAGTTTGGCTCGGCGTGTATGATCCACGGCTTATTAAAAAGGGATGAGTAAAAAATGGTAAATGCTCGTAATCCTTTCCTTTGCATTGATAATTCCATCAGATTCTTGTTCTGCTGGACAGGGCCATGATTATTGTATAACAATCCTGATAACATCAATCAGAGATTTATGTTCAGGAAATAAACATAAACAATAAATCATTCTATTATTTAAAAAAATAATATTTACAAATGGAAACTAACTCGTTTTTACGATTTTTGCTAAAATCATTTTCAAATATATAACAAGAAAAGTTTTGAAAATAAGTCTGAAAAATTGACTATCAGTTGCATTCAAATTGAAACGAAATAATTATCCTATCAGTGTTGAAAAAAAAGATTATAGTAATTCGACAAATGTAGAATAATTTCAAAAATAAATATTATAAAAAGAAAAGTGTAAATAAATCTTGAAAATGATACTAGAATTCCAGGGATTAAATTGAAACCCAGATACAAGTTGCATTCAAAACGGAGCACGAAATTGAATTGAAACTAAATGTTTAGCCGGGAGCGTTGAAAGGGAGAAAAAAAGTTCAAAATGGGAGTAATTTGATAAACGAGAGCGAAACGGAGTGCGTGCAAGATTACCCTTTGAGCCTCCACTGTTGGACGAAGCTCCAGTCCGCCTTGAATCCGGTGGTGTCCCCAGGCAAGGTCCAGAAATCCTCGAGCCTGGACTCGTCCTCCTCGAGCCTGAGCACATCCTGCCTGCAGGGGCTAACATGTATCACGATGTGCACGTCGTTGACCTCATGATTTTGGGCGCGATCGCAGGCGTCAGAATTGGCCGCGCCGTGACCTTGGCCACTGGTCTCCAGAATGATAGCTTTGCCGGCCTTGAAAGGGCACAGTCACGACAGTTTCAATGACCGATAATTTGCGCCGCCACTTATCGCATTGTCTTTTACTTTTGCTTCTCACTTTTTTCGCGCTCATTTCAGAAGAAAGATTGTCGCATGCAAATGAAAGAGACCGCTTCAAAGAGACGCACCGTACCAATTGCAACATTAACTTCGTCGCATTAATGCTCTTTCTGTAATGACATTTTTTAACCCAGGGATACCTATCGTTTTCAATAATATTTTTTCTTGTTTTTTTTTATGTTTCAATTTTTTGTACTTAGCTTGCAGATTTTCTTTGATTTTTTGGATCAATTTTCTACCAATCTATTATAGTTCTGAGAAGATATTTCAAATTACAAATTTCTTTACAATAACAATTTATTGATAAATACCCATTTATGAAAATTTTTTTACACGTTTCCTTTGAACTTATTCCTCATATTTTCTTGCTTGATAAATCAGCTAACTTAGATAAGAGGAACTTGAAGAAAAACAAAATATCAGAGATGAGATAATTAGGGTACACAATTCTAAATCGTTTTAGTGGATCGAATTTGAGAAAATTATGACCTGCCATTGTGTCCTCATAATATTGAAATTGTGGTTATTTTCGAAGAACTGCCATTATCCCTTTTATGATGATTTTCTATAAATCTGACTTAGACTTGTCGAACAAAAGAATATCCATTAGTCACAATAAAATGCACATAAGAGGTTTCCTTCAAATAGAGCCAAAATATTTGAAGGTATATCGTTTTCTTTTAATATAAAATTTAATCTTGGATTTTTCCATTTACAAAATGACTAAAATGCTCAAGTGAGAATTGTTTCTAGCTATCACACGCGGTAATTCCAGAGTTGGTATGCTTTTCCCATATTTTCATTCTTCAATAGGGTCTAACGGTTAGCTTTGAAGCCTTTGTAAACCTTCCCACCTTTAGCGAACATCTCTTCATACAAACTTTCATCAAACATTTACAACTATTCTTGATTTTTTTATCTTATTTTGTAATTTCTCTTTTTCTCTTTCTTACCAATCTTTCTTCTTCAATCTCAAATATGCATCCCAAAACAAAAAAAAAGTGTTTTTTCTTTTTAAGATTTAGGAAGCAAGAGTAAAACAATGTGGTCATCTAAAATTCACCTCTTCGGCTTTCTTTTCCCTGCGGTTGGTATCGCCAAAATAAATGACGGTTTTGTGATTAGCATCCTGTTCGATTTTAGGTTCGAGCCAGGACCTTGAAAGGTTGGTCTCGGGCCGATGACGTCGGGCCTCCAGAGTCGAGTCATTGTCATAATCATCGGTCTCAAGCCATTCTTTCGTCGGTTTTCGTTCAACGAGGGGGATCGCCCTGCGAAGGATGAAATTGCTGCCGACTGCTGATGACTTTTGACTTTCCACGACGTTCATGTTACTGTCGTTCAACTCCAAACATATCACACACTTGCAGCTCCTGTCGCAGGTGCTTCGCATTGCAGTACAATTCTCATCGCGACATCCAATCCGAAACTAACTTTTTTTGCACCAGAAACAAACATTTGTCAATTTCAAATCGAATTAAAAAAATCAAAAATTTCCACTGTTTCCTTTCAGCAATTTAGCAAATCTTGAAAGTTTCAATTTTAAAATCCAAAAATGTTCCAACATTTTTCATAAAGTACAAGTTTTTAATTAAATAAAAATTGTTGGAACTTTTTAATTTCAATTTGAACTGACAAAACAAAACAATTGTTAACTGTTTGCAAAAACAACAGAGCACTTTAGGGAGTAAAAACTTGTAAGCACAGTTGCAAAAATTGTTGTTGACAAAAGCGTGGAAGAGCACTGCGGCACTGGTGATCGTAAAGGTGAGACTGAAACGGCGTGTCTGCGGCTTCCTGTACATTGCCAGGTGAAACTTTGCGCGGACTTCCTCTGGCAATAGGCCTCTGGTTGGGGAAGCGCTGATAGCTCTCTGCCTGCTGCAATCTCTTTGTCGGGGGCAATTTGCAACAATATCACGCCGGCGGGTGGGGGCCTGCCAATTTTGTGGCTCCCGTGAGAAAGTTCGGCACAATTCGCATGTTCGGTCACCAATCAATGGATACATGCAGTCCGTTTCGTCTGATGCACTTTATCTGGTTATTATTTTAATTGAGGGTTGCCCTCTTCGACCTCATCTTTTATGGCTTTTCAGACATTCGTGCTCCTGTTTTACTGCATGTTACGTGTTAAAGTAATTGAAACAGGTTGATGATCGATTCAGAACCTTTATTTTCTTTTGTTTTTCATTTTCTTAAATTGGTATTTTCAAGTCTTTTTTCAGAATATGGTCCGTGCAGCGTGGTCCGTCCGGACGGACGCCCCCAGACGGACCAACTGAATGCGAATAGCTACTACCTATTTTTTATGGAAAATTTGTAAATATACTTCAGAAGAGTTTTCTATTTTATTCTACTTTAGTATAGTTTAAAAATCATTCATCAAACAAATTGTTATTCATGAAAAATATAAATTATCACAAAGTCAAAAATTGGTGAAAATATAATAAGAAGTTCTTGGGCTGACACGTGCCAATAAAGAGATAATGAAGTGCAAGCACATCGTAAAAGAAGGTGTGACTTTTGGAGGCTGAGGTGTGAATAATCCCTTGACATCCTCACTCCAATTTTGTCATTGGATGTTTGCTACTGTTTGTAACTACCTCCTAATGGACCCTTTGTTTTCCCACCACGAAAATACCCCAACCCTATGAGACCCAAACTTTGACCTGGACTAAATAAAATCTCAAGTTCGTAGAGCTGGTTCATCAGACGGTCAAAATTCGTCTAAGCGACAAGAACTTTGACAGTTAGAATCTCTAATTCTGTTCGAACGTCCACCGCAATGGCACCAAACACAACCCAATCTGTCGCAGCACTGGATGTCTACGAAAAAACTCAATGTGGTAAGGACATTTTACAATGAACAATAACAACTTTTTTAAATTTCTGAAAATGTAACGAATCGTGTTCTAATCTTTGTTGTATTTTTGTTTGACAGATCCGAAAATCAGGGAACGCTGGAACCACGTCGTGCCCAAGATCGAATTCGACAAGAAGCTCAAGGCTGTCTACAAGTTGAAAAACAAGATCACCAAAGAACAGGCTAGACGGGATCCGAGGATCAGTAGAAAACCTAAGGCCAAAGTCAAATCCGTTGACCTTAGAACGGAACCCATCGTTGAGCTCGTCGATGCACCAACTGGATCTGTGTACGATCACAGTAACATCTCCGAAAAAGTAGCTCCAATGAAAAACACCGCCGTTGTTTCCACTCGTGTGCCTCCTCGAACTGAATGTTATCAGAGCAATATCTACCAGCATATTGACCTGAGTCACTTTGAAGTTCCTCAGCCACAGCAACCCTTGCCAAAACTGGAAGAACTTTTCACTGTGCGACGTGTGTATGTGTGGCGTAGTTAAATTGTTGGTGTTATTATTCGATGTCTGTGTTAAATATTGTATTATAAATTAATTTGTGTATGAATATATTTTTGAGTGACTGGAAAAGTAAACTACACATTGTAAACTAAATAAACAATAGTCAAATTGTTAATCAAGTTTTTATTTGTTTATTCAGTTACCCTTTTCAGTTCTTTTTTTTCGAAGAGTTAATCAAATTTCTTTTAAAACTGATTCTTATAACATTGATTGAATTTTAATTTCAAACTTAAAACTCTGAAAGTTTGTATATCTCTAAAAAATCAGTTTATTGTAAAATTTGAACTTATAGAAAATTAATCAATTGTTCCATTAATTAGATTATTGATCAAAAAAAAAAAAAAAAAAAAAAAAAAACGAAATGGAAATTTACGTCCAAATGATTAGTAATATTAGTTTAATCAGCTGAATCAGCTACTGGAGTTTGAATTCAAAAGCGAAGGTACATAATCATCTCGCTGCAAGGCGCTCTTCAAGGCAATGATGGAGAACGAAATGTACAAAATGATAAGACTAACGAACCTAGTGATCACATCTGTTGATATTTAAAAGACGACAATATCCCTGTTTTTCTTTCTATTAACATGCACGTGTCCTTTGCTTGGTCCTTTAACTTATCGAATGGCAATTGAAATATCACCGAATCAAAACTTATGACGCAATCATTGAAAAAAAAGGTCCACTATTTAATTCTGCCAAGTTTCTTAGAGAATCCCTAAACAGACATTCTCTGTTTATTTTAATCACTTACGATAGAAATGCCATAAGGAAAGATAGCTTAAAATATTTATGAATTGAAACAAAAAAACATTTCACCTTTCTTAACTTTTATTAATATGCCGGGATCAGATGACCTTTGCCAAGTCACTTGAAACATTCAATTACCATGATTTTGCTGTTTTTCTTTCTGCTCTGCAGTTTTAATAAATAATTTAATACGCTCCCTTATGCGGTGCATTTCACAATCCTTTTAGCGCAGATTTCATTCGACTGATTAAAGTGGGAACTTCTCAAAAATAAAAAAACTTTTGCCATTCTCATCGAATTAAAAATAGATATTCTTACAAGAAAAAAATACCGTAAAGGTTTTAATCAAATAACAGAATTAATCACGTTAAAATTTAGTAATGTTTAAAATAAAATAAAAAATTGTTATAAATTTATCAGATTTTGAAATCACATTTGATTTTCATTCAAAATAAAATAAAACTCAATTGACTTCTGTCGGATATGTTCTTATGCATGGTACAATGATTTTTGGTTTCCGCTGACTATCCTTCTTCCTGTCTGCGAGCCGCTCCCCTATCAAGCTCCGTGACGCTCCTTTCTGTCTTCTGCTTCCTTTATCACGTGTCACAATAAGAGCCACAATAATTTAACAAGTTTACCCCTACAAAGCGTGACGTTTTCTTTTTCTTTAGTTTCCAAACACTTCATCTATTCCATATCTTAATAATTGCTAAACCAAAGCAAACAGGTATCAAAAATCCTGTTAGTTGCATTTGTCAAACATTTTTCCAGTAAAATGACCTTTTCCTGCCACCTTTCATTCTCACAGGTAGCAGTTTAATTTTGACCGTGTCGCTATTGTTCAACCCAAACGTTATACCAAAATGTTTTCGATAATAAAAGTAAAGTGAAACGAAAGGCTGGTAATTCGTTTTATTTTAGCTGGTAATCCCAAAATCTTTTCTAAGGAGGCAATGTACCAATAAATAATGTCAAGTGGTGAACGTTCAAATAATAAACGAATATTTGTTTTCAGTACCCCGGAAACCACAGCGAGACAATTTGTCAATGAAAAATTCTCCCGCGAGTTTCAATGCAATTAAATCAAGGAAGCTTCTCCGCGGTAAAGTAAGTGGGTTAACTCGCGGATAATAGTGCGCCATGATCGCACCCATACGCTTCGCGATCCATCCATTATGAATGACTTTCTACGATAAATCTTGCGAGAAAAATATCGACCTTGCAGCGTTTCTTTCAATCCGACCGACGACGAATTTAGATTCGCATTCAATTCAGATTTCCCGATTTCATTCATTCTTTTGTTCCCTCCCCTCACCCTCATTTGCACAAATTAGAATTACAAAATTGCCCGCGCGTCGCCTGTTTTATTATACTTCAATCAATCCGTGGTAAAACACAAGTTGTAAAGTAAAAGTTCCAGTTCAATAGAAAGAGAAAAAGCTCTATCTGTCATTAAAATAACTCGTTGACGTCGTGAAACTCCATGATTTTCAATTACTTTTGGATTCTTTTGTATAATTAAACAGTCGAATGGCACTTTAATTCGTGGCCTTCGGTTTAAGGGTGACAAAAACCATCGGTGTTACAGTTTTGTACAATTTTAATTAACGATTTCGAAGATCACTAACAATTAGCCAACATCAGGCATAAAAAAACAACAACAAATGGTAAATAAATGAATGAAAATAATAAAAACGTCAAATTCAAAGTCAGTTTAAGAAGCCAATAAAAGTTTCGGTCACAATAAAAGTAGTGAAAAAGATTTGGCATCTCGAGTGCAGAAAAAATGTACTTGATTTGATTAACGCAACACGTCAATTAGCTCGACGGAGGTCGTTGGTTCACGAGATTAGCACGGCTGTCCGGTCGATTTTGTCACGCGATCGAGAACGACCTTCTTCTGTTGTTGCGTCCGTTTCAATAAATCCAGCGGATTAACTCGGCGAGGAAATCGGGGCCGATAACGTAATTGCTACTCCAGACACTTAGGTCTAGTTATCAGTTCATTGAAATGTCCATTAAGTTGCCTCTGAAATTCCAGATGGAATGACAAGTTTTTATAACGTTGATCTGAACTGAAACCGAAATTCGAATTAATACAATTATCAGTTGCATATTTTGTCACAAATATGTCTATACAATTTGATTAGAACTTTAAAAAATTGATAGATAAAAGTTGATTTTATTATTATAATGACGAAATTGAGTGTGAAAAAGATGTAAATAAAAAGAGATTTATTGGTTCTGACGTCTTGTGGGATCAAGATTAGGCGAATCAGGTTTTTGATTATGATTGGCCATCAAATACGGAAGCATGCTTGAGTTTATGACATGCGTAATCCGAACGGGAAGTAGCTGGTGGCGAAAACTGAACGGCTCAAGGATATTGTCTGTGCTCATCTCTGATGAAATGTATACCAAGGACGCAGTTACAAGTTACATTTTGACATTATGATCCCAGAATGTGTGATGTTATCATTGTAAATTCATGTCTTTTGCAATGATCCAACATCATAGTTCACAAAATTATTCGTAATGATTTATTCAGCAACAATGTAATTTAATAAAATTGTTCAGGTATGAATTTATTGTGAGAACAATATTCGAATAAAAATTTTTTTAAAAAATTAAAAAAATCAATTAACGAAATTACTTTCGAATTTGTTGCATTCACATTGGTATTGTTTTTCGAGTTGGAATTTGTTTAGAACAGAACTCGAAGACGAAGGATGAAAAAGTAGATGAAAAAGGTGCAAGTTTGCTCGCGACGATGTCGGTGCATCCTCCCACGAGCATTATCTTGATCGCCCGATTCCCATATCGTTTCCTCGGAACTTTCAGATATATCTAATTATACGAGATACTCTGGTTGACTTCGTCAGCTCTCTTTTCACACGAAACGCGCGAGCATTTTCTATTTCATCCTAATTTGATGAAATACGGGAGTTAATCCGATCATTTTCACGCCAAAAGAATTGGGCCTGAGCTTCTTCGCTTGTTTGAGAAACATGAACCTGCGATCGACATTCACCATTTAAAGTGAAAAAGGGCACGAATTAAAAATGTCAAATCGACAAAACATTTGCATTGAATTATTTTCAATTGCTATTTTCTTTCTGAATTTTCTTTTTTTAGTATTGTTATGTCTATGTCTTGATGTTATATCCACTACAGAAACGGAAAAACTGAAAAAATTTATTTTCAAATTTAAAAACTTGGACCTGTACTATTTCATCTTTAAAAATTGTAACCGAGATAAATATAGATATAGATAATAAATAACGAATACTCACGAACTCTGACCAAGTTATCGTCGAAAGAGCATCAAATAAAAGTGTATTTGTTTACGTTATTTCATATAAGAAATGGTTAAAAAAAAGAAGTAGATAAATTCTGAAAAATTAATCTATTTTTTTCATAATTCGATTTACATAGACTCCTCTATAACACGAATTTTTTTTAAATTTTGGTGTTTATTTTTACGAGATTTTATTTAAAATTTGTAAATTGTCATTGTTTTTACATTATCGAAATTGTAATCAAAATTCAGGAGCACGCAAGACACGCACCAAAATCTGTCCCGCGCACTTGTGGGGGTACGAAACTGGTCGCTTCGAGGTCGTTGGCACAGCCAGCGACGTTCGAGAGCGCATAATTAGGCGAACAGGATTCTTAACTATTCGTTCGGTAAACTGTCCCAGCTTCCTGGACTGGTTCGACCGACGTCGATCATTTTCATAATGAGTCACGACGCGCAATTCGGCTTGACAACTTTTTATCTGGAATTCGCCTCGCGAACAACCAATCTCATGTATCGAAATAGAAAGCACCCATTTGAATAAACCCTGGGAAACAATGCAAAAAAGATCTTTTCCGCCATTATATTCAACTTATTTTATCAGCTGGAAAATATAAAAAAGAGAAAATCTTCTTCAAATCATTAACATATTCAATTCACTTGATTTCAAATGGCATTATTTGACGTTTGCAATTAAAAACATGCTTCAAAGTAAAAAAGTAAAAATGAAATTCGTCTTTTGTGTACCTTCTTGGTTTTGGTCGCAAAATCTCATGATTAGTGTCGGAGATGCAAACACTCAGACTGAGTGGTCCCGCACAGTACTCAGGTGTTGACGACGCTTCCGACTTGACAGATTGTTGAGGGCTAGAAACAGAACTTGTCGATCCCTGGCTCCTATAAAGAGCCGCCTGTCCTTCGATCGATCCATCCGAGTTCATCTCTGGCTTATGTCAAACTCATCCTAAAAAATCAAATCCGAAGATTAGTTTTGTATACTTGAACGCTTGAACCAAATTCTTTTTTTATCTTGATAAAGGTGAAAAAGCTGCAAAAAATGTCATTTTCGCGTCAGAGATAAGTAGGTAGATAGAAGAAATGATTTTCAGAACAATTAGTTTTACAAGCGTTATGATTAAGAGCGAAAAACAGAGATTGCTCGCGGAACAATTTTTTTGTTTATAATCGCGGGAAAATGTTGCTCCAGATTTTGACATGAACGAAAGCAAAGGTTGAGGGCACGCGTTCCGGTGTCTCTACGATGTTGGTTTTGTCTACGACTTTTCACACGACAAACATAAAGGATGAATCAAAGGAAATTCCGTGAGGAAAGTAATTGTTGCGCACTTTCTCGAGCCGCGAAGGTCATTAACGAATCGCTCTGTAATTAACCATCAACAATAACACCTGCGAATCACAAACATTTTTTATTCTTCATTTAACCATTTTTTAATTCAACTTCTTTATTTACATTGTAAAAACTACATTTTCGTTTCTATTGTTCGGAAATGATGCTTTTTCAATGCTTTTTAGATTGTGCTAAAAGAGGAAAACATTTATGGCAATTTTTTTTCGAGCAGAGATAATAAAATAAGTTGATGATAAGATAATAGAATTTTAAAATTGTTTTGAGTTTGATTGAGCATTCAAATGGTAATTGACTTTCGAATGGCGAATTTCGAGATAAGGCATGTTAATTTGTGCAAAGATTGTTAAAATCAGTGACGTACGCTGTTCGCAACGATTGAATTTATCTCGCGGTTCGGGTTAATGGCAGTAGCCGAGGTCCCAAGGCGAAAGTACAGGCATTATTTTTCATTTCTCTGACGTACATTCAGCTTAGGTGGATATGACTAAAACGAATCATAAAACACCTACGGAATCGTGCAACTGTTTAGCACACAAGTTGAAATGAAATTTGTTTTGCAATCGGTTAATTAATTACGCTGTACTTAATTGTAAAAAAAATTTTTTTTTGTAAATTTTAATTTAATCGATCTAGTGATTGTGGGATATTGAATAGTCGTTTTGTAATCAGTTTCGATCAAACTACATTTTGGCTAAACATTGCCTCAGTGGGGGCATGCTACCTGCTCAGGGGGCCCCTTGAAAACAATAGAGGGATTATCCTTTTTAGGGACTCTTTTAATTAGCGTGACAAATTATGGATCGGTCATTTTGACGGGTTTCTGCAATTGCGCCGGTTCGACATAGGTAGGGATTAAAAGTTCTGATGAAAATCATGCAGTTGCGCCGAATGACAAAAGATGCAATAAATTGCACCGAAATAGGAAATTACTAGTTGACTCGACGTTAAGTTTCCAATCTTCCTCAGTTTATTTTTCACGTTTCACGTGTCACGTGGAACCTACTCGGTTAACAAACCGAAGTCTTCGATTTTTTTGTTATTTTAAAAAAAAACGACCGAGTTTTACACACAACGACTGTTTAACAAACCGAAGTCTTTGATTTTTGTGTTATTATTTTTTAAAAATCGACCGAGTTTTACAAACAACGACTGGTTAACAAACCGAGGTCATTGATTTTTTTTTTTCGTTATCTTAATTATCTCCTCATCAGGGTAATTACAAGGATCCCGAAAAAAAGATAATCCCTCTATTGTTTTCAAGGGGCTCCCGGAGCAAGTACACAGTATGCCCCCTCTGAGGCAGTGTTAAGCCCGAAAATAAATTGTAAAATAATGAACTGAAAACCAGTTTGTAGTTTGCGGAGAACAAGAAAAATAATAATTGTGGTGAAATAGTCACGAAATGTGGTGGGCAAATTAAAAAGTGAAAAGAATTCGGAAGAAAAATTATCGACCTGCTCATTTATTAATCGCTCTGGTAAGACCCAGAAGAGTTGAACAATGAGCACCTTTGACCCTCGCTTGTGTTTATCTTGTAAATCAGAAATTACATAGAATTTTAGTTGAACTAATCCAATAAAAATAACAGACTAATCCAAAATAAACAAATGAAAATTTGTCGGTGAACAGTGTTTGTTACATCATTTTCATGATACATTATAAACGAGCAGTTGAGAAGTACAGTTAGAAAATAGAAGTGTGAAATGGTTACAATTAATTATTAGTTGACTTGAAAACAGATGTTGCGAAAATGTATAGTGTAACCAGACCTATTAAATTCGAGTACGCTTGAAAAACAAGTTTTGTAAAAGATACGCGGTACGGGTGCAGATACAGTTATCGACTTTTGCTATTTTTTGCTTATCGAAGACATCTTCGGTTACGAATCACAACATTTTTGGAATACATGATTTCTTTTTTATTGGGCTTTGTATTTTTATTCGTTATTTTCAATCCTCAAACTCGACAAAATCTTACTTTTGAACAAAAAAAAAAAAGAGAGTGACTATTTGCACTCAGTCCGTGTGGTCTGTGGGCCGCGTGGACGGACCAACGGCAAACGGACCATCCATGCAGCTCCTGCACGGACGTAATTTCCCCCTCCACTATATTATTAACCCACGTGGATAATAAATGCACCTTGAATATTTTCTATATTTTATCACAAAAAAGAAAATTTCAATTGTTTTATACGTTCTGTTTCGTATATTACACATCTACATTTTTATGGCAATTCGAAAGAACCAGTAGACTGGTACTTTGAAAAGCATTAATATTTTTAACTTATGTTCTTAATTCACTTTGAAACTTTAAATTCATCTTAAAAGCTACAAAATGCTACAAAGCTACAAATTAATATTATATATATGTTTGTTCATAAGATTGTATTGGAAATGAAATAGCAGAATAGGCAGTGACTAGGGCGATGATTTTATGAAAGGGTCAAAAACAACCTATTTGAGAACAGGATCAAAAGAAAAGTAATAACTATAATGTTTGTTTTCTTTTGTGAGGTAAATGTAATTGCAATATAAGATGCCGAACTCAAACATACGAAACGAAACATAACATTATGGCCCGCATTTATTCTTTTATTTAATTCATTGTTTTAAATTTATAAAAATTGAAGCCATGCAAAATAAAAAAGTAGGTATAAAACTGAAATCTTAATTTGTTGTTATATCATATTAGTTTTTACAGAATAAGTACATCGAATTATTTCACTTTGTTTGTTATTTTATCATTTACAATAGTTGTTTTTAACCCTTACGATTTTCTCTATTTTATTAAAACAGAAAATATTCCAGGTGCATTAATTAGCCATGTGGGTTAATTACACAGTGGAGGGGGAAATTGTCCGTTTGTCCGTTGATCCGTCCGCACGGACCGTCCGTCCACATGGATCGTCCGTGTACACGGCCCACGGACTGGGTGCGAATAGTCACTTAAAAAAAATCATCGAAAGTGAATAAAATCCATAGAAATTTTAAAATTGTATAAACAAATCAAATGTTCATAAATAAAATTGTTTACAACTTTAGCCGTAGCATCAAATGCCAAATACAATAATAATTGTTGCAAAATGCAAATCACAGTTTGTTGAAAACCACGAACTTTCTCGTTACATCAGTTCCTTTTTTACATATTTGGTACAGAATGCTGTGTACAAATAAAAACCTAGCTTAACGCGTAAGATAATAGCCGGGGTGCAACCGGGGCGAGATATGTGTAAAGTTACAATAATATAAGTATACATCTGAGTGCGTGGCTATAGTTCGACGCGTCGCACCGCTACGCAGCCTCTGCATTCCAATTATCAGAAGAATGTGCTCTACGTCACACGCCGCTATAATCCACTCAACATTTTTCACAAATTTCTTTCACCGCAAAAAATGTCGCCTGACTTTAACGCTCATACATACACTCATACTATAACACTGACATTAGACCAATAATTATATACACGATGTAGGTCGCTCAGGGCTAGTACAAAAGGACAGGTCGCTTTTTTATTTTTTTGTCCTGATCGGCGATACTCTGTCAGATAACTGTTTACATTAGATCTCAAACTTTGATTTTAACGTCACAATTTGTCACAAAAAATTAAATTAATTATCAATGATACACAATTATTATTAAAAAACTAAAAGACAACGAAAAGAAATAAATCTAAACAAAAAAAGTTTGGCACGTTTTTAAGACTGCTGCTTTGTTTTTAAAACTGAGCGAATTTGTAAACAAACAGTGTTTGCAAATGAGTGCGAGATTGTGAGAATGAGCAAAAGTCCGAAAAACATGAGGCGTTCCACTTTGGGAAGAGAAAGGACGCGACGGCGTTGCAGCGTGCATCCTCCACTGCACGTGCAGTTGACTCGATTTTGCGTGACAATTGGGACGCCTTTCCTTACGGCTGTCTTCTTTACGACGCAACAAAACAAACAACAGCCGGTGTCGTTAAAAACCTCCACGGCCAATTTTATTACAATATTCTAACCATCCTTTCTTCTTGACGCTAACAAATTTATATTCCATCCCAAACAATCAAACTACATTGTCGGGTTGTGAATAAAACTCGACTTTTGCACTGTATTTTTGTCATCAAAAATAAACATGACCGAGCATCAAATTTCAAAACTAAAAAAATACTGAAATCAATATTCTTTAGCAAAGCTAGAAGAAAGTAAACAATGTTAATGAAGCATAAACAATTCGAAAGAATGTAAACAATGGATAGAAAGTGTAAACAAAAAAGATGTAAACAATGTGAAGAATATTGTTTACAATGACGTTATTTTGTAACAAATTTTAATCTTGACAGTAATGGAATGTTTGCATACCATTGATTAGTTTTGGACAATTTGAAACATCCATGCTCGCGCACAATAACTGGTCACTGAGGAACCGCGATTAAAGTCAGTTGGTGCGAACAAATATGTCAACCAACTTGGAACCACACAAACTTTCTCCGAAAAACGAGCGCACGGCGCGAACACTTGTTGCTTTTCGGCAACTGTCAATTGACTAACCGCGAGAGCACAGCATCCCGCTAGCAGATCCACGCCAGGCACAAATATTGGTCCCGATTAATCGCACTGGACAGTACAGCGCCATCTCAGGCCGGACCCGCGGGTTCCTTGGACTTAGTGCGAGTTCAGGGCCGGTAAGCGCAACTGTTGTTTGGGGCCATATGCTGTTTTTTTCGCACAATTTTTAGAAGAAACATATTTTTATTAAGGCAGGGACAAATTTGTTATTTATGTTTTCTTCTTCATTGCATTATAGCAGTTGACCTCAAATGATTAATTTGTAATGACAACATCACATTTCGAAAATTAACTTGTGATATAATTTGAGAGCATCTTTGAACGTTTTATCACTCAAAGACAAAAAATATGTTTTTTTTGCATTTTTTATTATATTTTGGTTCTTATAGAAATATATAAAACCCAAAAACAATAATTGTAAAGGGTTCGGCGGGAGGCTCCCAAACAAGCACTGTAAAAATAAACATTATCAAAAACGACAAATTCAAACGAGCAAAATTATTTAAAGTTAAACATTATGAATTTCAACCATAGCGCACGTGAAAAACCGACAGCAGCTATGATGATCAATGAAAAGATGAACAATATAATAAAAAATAGAAGTTATTTTATTTAATTATAAAAATAAAAAAATATAAATCTTTACGTGTAATAATACGCACTGTAATAATAAACAATGATGGCGGCTATTGCCAACTTAAAATGATAAAAATCGCTGTACTGATATTGGGAAAAAGTTTTTATTTTTGCTCATTTAAGTTGTCATCAGCCGTCATCTTCGTTTATTATCACAGTGTGTAGTAGTGATTTATATATTTTTTATTTTTATAATTCAATAAATTTACTTCTAATTTTTTATCATTGTTCATCTTTTCAGTGATTATCATATTTTATGTCTGTTTTTCACACTATGTTTGAATTTACAAAATTTTGATTTTACACTGCTTATTGTCATGATTTGTTGTTTTTGATTGTTTTTAATTTAACAGCGCTACTTTATGACCTGATTATCTTTTTGTTGTTTGTTTTTACCGTGATCGTCATAGCTGCTGTCCGTTTTTCACGCTATGTTTGAAATTAACAATGTTTAAATTTAAATTGCTCGTTCGAATTTGTCGTTTGTGAACGCGGTTCATTCCCTGTTACCATGGTAACAACCATAATAACAGGGAATAAACCGCACCTTGGGAATAAAACAGTGTTTCCGTCCCGACAAATCGGAGAGGTTAGCCGTCTTTGATGAACTTGTTATGAAAAGATATATATGCCACACGGGAGATACAAGCGTTTAAACCTCGGGAGAAGTGACCAGCACTTCACCCGCGGAATAAACGCTTGTTTCTCTCCCTTGTAGCGTAACATACTATTATTCCATCCTATTTGTTTGAAATTATTTTTGTGACCATAAAAAAAATTTGACAAGCGTGCTAAATAGTTATAAATTTATCGCGCAATCTCACAGTATAAGAAGACCTTGTACTAT
The DNA here is from genome assembly GCA_020615435.1 of Telenomus remus. Classification (NCBI taxonomy): domain Eukaryota; kingdom Metazoa; phylum Arthropoda; class Insecta; order Hymenoptera; family Scelionidae; genus Telenomus; species Telenomus remus. The sequence continues at coordinate 8,818,387 of CM036341.1, read as the reverse complement.
GGGGCCTGATATGGCCAAGTCAGACAACTTGATCAGCATGCTGAAAGAGCCTTATTTTTCACTTTTTATAAAGGATTTAATTAATATTATGAGTCCCGAGGGAAACACTCCGGGAGATTCCGGATAAAAAGTCCCGGAAATACCCGGAGTTGTGCAACGTAAGTGCCGGAAAGTCCCGGAATACTCGTGCCGGAAAGTCTCGGAAAGTTACGGAGAATGTGAAGCGTTTAAAAAAGTTAATAGTAATCAAGAAAAACATAAAATATGCATAATAAATATAAAATTATGCAGATTTTGCATTGAAAAAATTTTCAAAAAAAAAAATTCAACCAGTCGCGGCTCCACTTTCGTTGCACGAGATGTCGAGCGAGAATCGAACCCGCGACACTCAAAATCTCAGGGTGTCGGACTGTGTGCTTACCAATGTCGCCAGCATCGGTAGACTGCAAGTGCTACACTTTTTGTAATGCTGGCTCTTCCGTACAGTTGTGTGCACGGACTCGCGCGTCGCACGCTGGACGGATTTTTTAATAATGTTGGTCGAGTGCAAGCTAAGGATTGGTAATAAGTTTTATAACTATTTAATATTCAGTATTCATGATCATTTTTTATTTATATTCGTTCTGTTTTTTGACTGTTTTTTGACAATCGCCTTTTCATAAATCATTCTTTGTTAACTATCAAATTTAACCAAATAACTAAATTATTAAATTCAAAAAAAGTTCATTCTTTCATTTTTCAAAGAATTAATTATTAATTCTTGCGTAGGAAAAAACTAACGCAGATACGTTGTGTTACGAACTAAAATTTAAACTTTTTAATCTTATTATTTCAGTACGAAGGAGAGGTTTTCAGGTAGATAGTAAAATTCAATTGTTAAATATAAGAGTTTTTTTATGGAAAAGCCAATGGTTAACGAAGATTTGTTTATAAGAAATTCAATTACTCACTTATGTTTCTTTCTGAAAAATCAATTGTTAATTAACGGTAGTTGATAAAAAATCAATCATTTAGTATCATTTGTTAATAAATATCCATAAATATGTAAATATTAATAAATATTAGTTAAACAAATAATGTTAAGTATCAATAAAACTAATTTGCATCGTTAGCTTGCACTCGACCAACATTATTCAAAAATCCGTCCAGTGTATGACGTGCGAGTCCGTGCGCACAACTGTACGGAAGAGCCAGCATTACAAAAAGTGTAGCACTTACAGTCTACCGATGCTGGCGACATTGGTAAGCACACAGTCCGACACCCTGAGATTTAGAGTGTCGCGGGTTCGATTCTCGCTCGACATCTCGTGCAACGGAAGTGGAGCCGCGACTGGTTGAATTTTTTTTTTTGAAAATTTTTTCAATGCAAAATCTGCATAATTTTATATTTATTATGCATATTTTATGTTTTTCTTGATTACTATTAACTTTTTTAAACGCTTCACATTCTCCGTAACTTTCCGAGACTGTCCGGCACTTACGTTGCACAACTCCGGGTATTTCCGGGACTTTTTATCCGGAATCTCCCGGAGTCTTTCCCTCGGGCTGTATAATCGCAACCGTAAAATTACCCAGGTGCTTCACCAGTTGTAACGTTCTGATAAGAAACTTGATTGTTTTTTATTTCAAAAATTGTATATTATTGGTGTCATCATCAATTTGTTTTATTCCAATGAATTTATTCTTTTTTCTCCAGAATGAACCACCTACCGTAGAATCATTTACTGCTTGTACTTCGAATTCAGCGAATACATTAGAAGGGTGAGAACCAATAAGTTTTGGGTGTCGAGTAGAAGCAAAAATCTGTTTCTTAAAATTGTTTTTCCAAAGTCCTAAGAAAAGCATTCTTATATCAAAAAAGTTTGATGGCTGCTACATTTTATAGTTCATTTTTCAAGTTCATTGTTATTACGAATATGGTTAGTCCTTTTTTTATTAATTTCGACCGATCCTCGGACGATAGAAGTGATGACGAGGTGATATACATCGTAGAATGTAACTGGAACAATCAGAAACAAAGCCCCCAGGCAGTGAAGTTGTTTACAAGGTATTAACACAATAAAAATCAAAAACATTGTTTTTGACACACCATTTTTGAACAACTGTTCAAAATTTCTACATCTTGATTTTAAGAAAACAGCTAAACTGATAACAGAAAAGTTTCTACATTAAAAATTTGCTTTCAAAGCGATTCTTAAGAACAGAAAAAATGTTTTTTTTTAGAAATTTGATATTGAAGCTTTTTTGAAATATATGCAATTGTAATTTTTGTAATTGTAATTGTAATTGTTGCATATATATATGTAACAATTAAAATATTTTAATCGATAATATTTCATTTTAAACCGACGGGTAGCGCTTTTTCGATGCGGTATTAGATGATCATGAGTCTAATGTTAAAATTAAAGCAATAATACATAAAATTCGAACAATTAACATGATTGAAATAAAAGGAATGATTATCGACTAACAATATCTTGCAGCATGCAGATGTTGATCCAGCTGATGATGTTATCCCAAACGAAAGTGATCAAGAAGATGAACCTGAAAACTCGGTAAACAGCTGTTGCGCTGATCCTACAAATTCGGACGAAGAAGTTGTGTACGTCATGATAGGTGAGGAACCAGAAATAATTGTAGAAGAAAATGGCGACAGAAATCAGCAGGATAATAATGCAGAGCCCATATTTGAACGAGGTAGAGACAGCGGGTTCTTGAATCCTCCTTGTCTAGGAGCTCACTTACCGTTTACATCGAAAGTAGGACTTCATCAAGAAGACTTTCTACTTAGAGAATAAGCCCAATAATTGCGGCATAACTGACATAATACTGACATAACTGCGGCCTAACTCAACCATAATGACGTATTTGAACAGTAAACAAACTTGTTTGTTTTGCTACATTAAGAACGAAACGTTTGTTTATGCTTCGAAGAACGACTTGAGAGAGATGAAAGCCGAGAATGACGTTCGAGAAGACATGAAAAAAGTTCATGAGAATAAAAGAAGGGATTAATGGATGCTGTTCGCGGATTTCAAGGTATATCTCCGTTAATCAAGTTACCAGAATTCAAAATCACTGACGGAGTTGTAGTAGACGTGATGCAGTGCGCTTATCTTGAGGTTATCTCTCAACACACGGATACTCTTTTATCTGGTTCTCAAGCAAAGTACTACATAGGCTCTCCAGAGAAGTTGAAGATTATCAACAATAGATCACTTGCAATCAGGCCACCGACTCGGCGTGCACGCGTTCCTAGAGACATCAAACTCATGCAATATCTAAAGCGACTGAGTGGCGAAACTTCTTGGATTATGCACCAATTTGTTTCTACGGGGTTCTACCTCAGCCCTGCTCAAACCCTTTAGCGCAGCTGTCACCGATTATCCTCTTGCTCAACAATGTCCCGGTGACGCCGGAAGAACTTAAAGGAGCTGAACTTCTTGTGAGAGATTACGTGACACGTTATGAAAGATTCTTTGGTGAACAACGAATGACACCCGTTGTTAATTTACTTACTCACATTGTAGAGTGTGTGAGGAAATGGAGTCCTCTACATTTGTCTATGAGACTATGAACAGGCGTTTCCTCGAGTATGTTTCGAGTCTTGGAGGAGTTTCCGACCAAATCGTCACGAGCTTCCTGATTCCTGATTGCTAAATTCATGGACAAAGTAGTCCCGGACACAATGATTCGATTTCTCAAGAATGTAGAGATTACTAAATGAAATAGCAACCTTAAATAGGTTGCTAACCGAAATGGAGCTCGAAAACCTATCACAGGAATATAACATCAAAGCTAAAAGTTTTTTTTCTATCACTTCTTATTCTGAAATTTTGTGAAAGCTTTCCTAAGAAAATACGATAAACATCAACTTTCTGTTACAAATTCCACTCCGAAAATCGACTTTAATCTGTATGCTGCCTCACGTCTCACCGTCCTGTAAACACTATCAATATCGTCTTTCAACATTCTTACTTGAATTACAATTGTTTATACTTGAGTAAAATAAATTTCTCTGTGAAAAAATACATTTAGAATTCTTCACTCAAAACATGAATAATGGTGAAAACATTAGAGGAGATGACAACACAGTTCAATCTCATTACAAAGTAAAAAAGTAAAATTTTTTTAGACGGAAAACCAATTTGCGAAGAATAATAAAAAAATAATAGTTTCACACAGTAAGTCGAAAATTTAAAAGTTAAAAATCATTGAATTTGCTTATAGATACATAAATGAATAAAATAAGAATATCGAACTATAATATTGAAATTCAATTTGATTATACGAATTTTAAGTTACACGAAGACTTAGCTTTAATTCTTTTCAGAAGGTATTTTATCGGTGTAATTTTGGTGTGAGTATATCCTAAAATAAAAACACAGATTTTAACAAAGATTCAAAATGAGCGCCTCGCGCTTTTCTTCAACAAATTTTAAAAGCCTTCGTAACAGATCTGTTTGAAAATTTCTTATCTAGTTGCTTTTATTTCCTGTGTTTTAGTTGATTTTTAATAATCATGTTGCAGTAAAGTAAAGAACAGCGTAGGGAAGAGACATGTTTTTCTGTAATTTTCACAAATAACATCAGTAGATGAACACTTTAACTTATCATATATTCAATATTGAGAACAAATATAATTTCTTGTTAAAGTTATTAGCCGATGTTGTAAGACGTGCACTTTGGCCGAACAGAAGGCAACGTCACCTTTTTTTGGACAGAGGGGTCCTTCCTTTAGACATAACTCCAATACAAAAATTTAAAAATTTTACAAAATTTTTAAAAATTTGCACAAGTGTTGCTAATGGGCATTTTGTTAAGTATGATTTTTTCAGATTTTTTCACTGCAAAGTTCTTTTATAATTGGCTTTGTCTGAAGATAAGACCGTCCGAAGGTGGGCCGCTCTGCCCATTTTTCTTTTTTTTTCTTTTTTCTTAACTTTTTTTCGTTGTTCAATTTTCAGTCTTATAGTAAATTAATAGAAATTCAGTTATGTGTAATTCATCTGAGTATCTAAATTTTTTATTTGATTGAATAACCTACATTTCGTTTGATTATGCGTAGTTGACATATAAACCTAAGATTCCTAAAATTTTCGAGCCCCTACATTAAGTTAAACAGGTCATTTAAAGTATTCTTGAAAAGTGGTTTTTCATATTAGTGTTTTGTCGAGAATACATATGGCTAAAAAGTTTGATCAACTTCCTCCGATGAAAACGAAATGTAAATTGGAAGAACGAATTTTAATACAAAAGTGTTAAGGACGCATTCAAAAGCGCGTTTTTAAATTTTTTAGAAAGGAAATTTGTACAGAATTGAATGAAAGATGTATGATTATGTAAATTTCACATGAAAACCTAAGATTCTTAAATATCTGAAGCCCTCACATTAAGTAGAAAAAATAATTTCGAGTATTTTTGATGAAAATCAGTTTTTGTTACTCAATAAAAATACAACAACGCCATCAACAACATTTTGTTGTCATATTCATGTATTGTCACTGTTAATATGTAGGCTTGCAGAGTTTAATTCGATTATATTGAGTGTAAGCCTGTCAAATTAACTTTACAAGATTTCGTTGAAATATGCAAAGTAAAGATAAACGTATTATAGAACAAGAATATTAAACTATAAAATAAAAATTTAAATTGATTATACAAATATTAAGTCACACAAAAAGGGAGCCTTACTTGTTTTTAGAAGGTATTTTTTCGGTGTAATTTTGGTGTAGCTATATCCTACAATAAAAACAAAAAGTACGTATATATTCAAGACTAACTGTGGAGTTCCGCCTACTTATTTGAAAATTTTTTTAAAATTTTCATTTCTGCGAAATTTCCTATTACCTTCTTTTTATTTTGTATTCGCGATCATCACAACCTCAGTTCACAAGACTCTTGCATTACGATTTGAGTCTTTATCCTGTACAGTCGATATTCATTTTCCCTGTTTTTATATTTTCTTCTCTTCACTTTATTCATATTTTCTGAGTTTTCATATTTTCAATAAATCTTATAGTTTAAAGTATCGCTTGTTTTACTGTGTTGATCCCTAACTCAAACAGGTTATGGGCCCAGACTGTTTAAACAGTAAATAAGCGATATCGCGAGCGTTATTCGCCAAAAAACAAAAAGACAAAGCAGGCGTCGGTCGACGGGCGCGCCGAAACTAAGGTTAGCCGTCTTGACCAAACGTAAACGATCACGTTTAGGCCGACGCCAACTTGCTTTTAGCTTTCGTTAGTGTTTTTGAACAGGGACGCAGTGTTTCGAAAACGCGATCGACTTTTTTGAACGTTAGAAACACGGTACCGTCGCGTAATTCACCAAAAGAGCGGAGCAAAACTAAGCTCTGTATGACCCTCTGTAGCTCTTCATTCGTCACGAGTGACACGTTCTGTATTTTGCCGACGTCTGAGGTGATCTCCGTCCTTCTGGTTGTAGCAGGAATAACGAAGATTCCTCACCATCCTCTCCAGGAATTCCGGGTCTGTTGGCATCCCGGACCCTCGTTTTCGTAGTTTAGCCACGACCAGCTTGTGTGGCCTACCAAAGATATCTTGGTCTACCTCACGGCCTAGGGCCCTCACAGCCATTAGCTTGATGTGCTTGATAACTTTGGCGAGGTTTCTGCGTACCTCTACACTAAGGAAAGAGTTCTAATTCTGCCCAAATTTGTCTTAACGTTATGTCTTTTCAGGTTAGGTGCTGCAGATATTCTAGATACCAAAAACTTAGTACAGACCGTTAAGGTTCTTGGAAGTCTTCATTAGATCGGTACTCAGGGACGGTTTCTACACACGGAATAACGTCATTTTTTAAAAATGCGAGTCATGTACTTGGCTTGTAATAGCACACCCCGGCATTTGCCTTTCTGATGAGGATAACTATTAAAACCTGATCAAAGTAGCAGGCAGCGGAGATCGAACCCGCTCTCTCCCAAATGCGGATGCGAAAGCATATGGCAGCCTCAGCTACCGGAGCCATCCCACTCGGTTTTTAGCATAAATGAACCATAAATCATTATGAAAAAGCCTTCGGAGAAAAATGTGTCCTATTATTTCCATTCTCTTTCTAGGGACTGGTACGAGACCTTCTGAAAATAGGAATCTGACATATGTTCGGAATTTTCGTCTATTAAGATTTTGTCAAAAATTTTTTCTGCCAGGCTCGACAAATTTGTGGTCTCAACACGAACCTAACTTGTTTGCAACTCAAGGGATTTTCTGCGTTCTTCTGATACTACAAATCATCATGCCCTTTAAATCAAACTGTGAAATCGCCCACCCGAAAAGCATGATAACCTTGAGAGAGCTCATGGACTGCAAAACAGCAGCTAAAGAATGGAAGTACTTACCGGAGAGTGATGCTGATCCTGTGGACATTAAAAGAACAAAAATAACGTGCGTCAGAAACTTCAAGATAGTCAAGGTTTCCGAAGGTGTCATGAAGAGTCTGAAATCAAAGTGCAAAGATTATTTCACCAGTGTGAACAACCCCAGCTTCGAAGCTAACATGGAATTGATTCTCAAAAGATTATTTGAGGTCACTGAATTCCACTTCAAGAAAATGAACACTTTCGACTTAGTAGCAACAGAAATCAAATTCGACGACACGTGGGTCCATTGTTTGGAGCATGAAAACTACCTCTTTAAGAATTTGTACAGTTCACTGTTTGCTATTTCCTGGAACGTTGGTGCGCAACTATCAACCGAAAATTTTTTTAGTTTTCTTTATTAGGATTCAACAACTTATATAATTTGATAGATTTGAACAAAAGATTATACGACGAGGATATATTTACAGAGCGATTGAAGTATTCAGTACGTAATGACGTTACATGATTGTTGCAGAATTTCATCGTTAGAAAAATTATGAAAGAAGCAAGGTTATGTTACGAAGTACGAACTCTGAAGTTCGGGCGATTCCTCAAATATGTTCGTCACATTTTTGTTTACTCAATATTCTCCTTAGACCAAAGATAAGTGTTCGTTATAACAACGAAGGCGGAATGCCCTCCATCAGCTGAGGACTGCTGTATTTATACTAATTTTCAACACGTTGGCTTATGGAGCGCCCTCCTCTAAGAATAGAAGTTTTTGATTTTCGCTTATTTTTTCGTTAAAATAATAAACAATTATCGTCGTTGTTCGCCAAACGATTAGGTATGATATTTTACATAAGTTGTAAGAATTCGGAGTTAGAATGTTAATTGTATCAATAGTTATTTATTTAAGTTTGATTTGTTAATAACATTTGTAATTTTCAATAAACTGTGTTAACCATGTTATATTTGTGTTTGATGGGATTGTTTAAAGGAAATTTAACCTTACAATTAGTTTACTATAATGTTTAAACAAATTTATTAAATGAAACAACTATATTGTTATTGTTCAAATTATGATAAAACATTGTGTTGTGAGGTATCTATTTGTTGAGCAGGGAAATATAAACAAGAATTTCATATTCATTCAGAAGTTCATTCATTTGTTCAACAATTACAAAGATTTGAAGATTAAATTTTTATAAATAGAAATATTTAAGCTTGTGTATATTTGAAGTTCACAGCTAATGGTGTGATAGGTCAAGATTTGTTTTGATAAGATCCTATGTTTTAGGCGAAGTTATAGAAATTGAACATTATTTTATTTCGTTTAAAGTTTGTATTTTCATATAAGCATCGAGCGGTAAATCAGTTTTTAGTTAGACGACCCATGAATTTCAATCGTCACTATTACAAGAACCTATAGCTTTGATTTCCCAATGCTTCCATACGAGCTAAGTTGAAGATTCGTTACAATATCTCACTGTTGTTCCTTTTTCATAATTTCATATTTTCATATTTTGTTATGTTATTCAGTTAATAAAAGTCATGATATTACACACTTTTACCCCTCTTCCGTGCACTGATAATTTTCACCCCATTCCACCATACAAAAAAATTGTCAATGATAAATATTCGACAGACCAATTTCGCACATAAAAATTTTGACCAAATAATTAATTTCAGGGAGTGGTAGTTGAGGAAATTAAAGACTTGATTTCACAACTATCAACTGACACCACCCTGATTCTATCTCAAAATTCAACGGTTACTACCAAACCAAGAGGAATGAAAAACAAAGGCAATACTTGCTACGCACTGAGCGCGTTACAAGTATTGAACAATGTTGCAGAAAATTGACAAATCATTTCGAATGCAAAAGCACCTGTTGAAGGCGGATCAGTCGAAATGCTGAAACAAGTGTTCCGAGCTTTAAATCAGGGTGGGTGTCAGTCACCGTACGGCTCCAAAAAAGCTCGCGAATATTGTGTGTCGTTAGAATACAAGGATGGAATTCATCACAATTCTTCCGAATTACATAAACAAGTCGTAAAAAATTCAGAGCAAGAGAACAGCGCTATCGGTAGACTGGCTATGAATTTGCAGAAATCGTTTTCTTGCGACGCTTGTTGTACCAGGCAGCTAAAGACTGCTTCGACGCACTACCTCTCGATGTCGAGTCGATTGCAAGACAATTTTATGAAAAGGTGCATCCTTGCTGCGATAAGTGGCACATAAAATTTTCATTCGGAAATGATAATCAAGTGGACTCAGACATGCAAATGAATACTGAAGAACGTATTGAAATAAAAGAACACGTGGACATTCCCACAATGGCAGGTTTCCAACGATATTCATTAAGTGGAGTTATTTTGCACAAAGGAACTTAAGCACTCCATATGCATTATGTGAGTTGCATCCGCAAAAGTCTGCAAGATACCGTCAGACGGGGTGACTTTGTGCAAGAATTTTTAGTTTTCTAACTTTGACCTTATAAAACAATAGTTAAAAGATCTTCAATTGTACGGGGAATTTTTGAAATTTCTTGTCAGTCATCTAGGAAGAAATTGCACGTTGATTCGAGCTGATTCAAGAATGTTTATTATATGTAAACTATTAATTAGCGAAATGCACTAAGTCACCCCGGGATAGGGTGACTTTGTGCAACGGCTCGAAATAATGACTTTAACAAGGTATTTTTATTTAATTTGAGTCTTAGTCGTTGAATGAATTTTTTTTAACATTGTTACTGTATAATAAAAGTAGAAAAGTAAAAAATCTCATAAAAACTTCAACTTTTGAATTTCTCAACATTTTTTTCTGAAACGCCTAAACCGTTTTTAACTGCTTCCAAACATTTTTCTAATGCTTTATCAGTATAATCACAACAAGTTTTTGCCCCAGGCTTCTTTTTTGAGTCTGTGGCATGTTTTTCGCTGGGAGAAAAAATTTCATGAAGTCACCCCAAGGTACGAATTTTCATAAATTATTAAATAACTATTTTGATAATAGTTCGAATTGAAATGTTATGCGTGAATCAAAATGACAAATAAACAGGCTTTTAAAATATAACAGACTATTATGTCCAGGATGACTAAGACTTGTTCAACTAAGCTGACTTTTCTGCGTCTAATTCGGCGACGTTGGAAAACGTGAAAATAGTGGTGACTTCAGATCGAAATTTTTGAAGAACAAGAATCCTGACAGTGCCAGTTTTTGGTTTACAATTAGTTTGTTATGTTGACAACTTAAAGCAGTTGAATCCGATCTTAAAAAAGAATTCTCCGAAATAGCACGACATAAAAACTGAATAAAAGTTAGTTTGCACAAAGTCACCCCCGGTACACAGAGTAACCCCGTTCGACCGTAGTTGGTACATGCTTAATGTCTCAAAGGTGATGAAACAATCAGGAAACGAAATTTTCCGTCCCCTTTCAGTCGACTGACCAAAACTACTTACTTACATAAAGGAATAAAGTTTTTGAATAAAATTAAATCTGTGGTAATAAGAAAGAACCAGTTAATTGACATTTTCAAAAGCGTTCATTTTTTCGCAAAAATCTAAACTCCAACAAGACATGTCTCAAAACAACTTGAGTGGTTCTTCCTAATCACTACCGATAAGTTCAGAACGGTAAGAAATATTGACAATTTACGCATTCAGGCGAGGTTCTTCAGCTTTCTCTGTAAAAGTATTTTTGATCATTTTTTTATAAGCGCAATTTCTGACGCGCAAAACTCCTCTTGCTCATACACGCATTAAAAAATTAAAAAATTGAGGATTTTGAGGAAAAGGATTTTGTTTTAGTAACAATGAATGACTCGCAGCTTGACATGTTAAAAAAGTTTGGTAAACGCACCGTTTGCGCAGATAGTACGCTTGGGATGAACCAATACGGGTTCGACTTGTCAACTTTGCTCGTTTTGGATGACCTTCATGAAGGTTTTCCAGCAACGTTCAAGTTTTCGAATCGAACCGACACTGAAATGCTCAAGGTAATGTTTTCATCCATAAAAGAATCACTAGGTCATGAATTAATACCGGACGTTTTTATTACAAATATGGCAGACGAGTTCTGTAATGCATGGACAGCGGTAATGGGACCCCGAGACGACAATTATTTTGTTCATGGCACGTGTACAGAGCATGGAGAAAAACCTAACGAAAATCAAAGGTAACAAGGAGAAACAAATCGAGGTGTACAAATTTGTTTGCGCTCTGATTGAGGTACGTGATCAGACCGCGTTCGAAAACATGTACGACTAAGCAGTAGAGTCTTTGAAAAACGATCCTGTTACTCCCGATTTCGGTGAGTATTTTGATAAAGAATACACATCGAAAGTACAAAGTTGGGCATTTTGTTATCGACTCAATGCATTTGTGAACACTAACATGCATTTAGAGAGAATTTATGGCATTATCAAGTACATTTACCTGGGAGGAAATAAGCCTAAGAGACTTGACATCGCAATTCATGCTTTGATGCGTTATTTGTGAGATAAACTCATAGGGAAACTTATTTCTTCCCACAAAGGTAAAGTCACTACGAAGATTTCTGCGATTCGACAACGTTATAAAACTTCCTTAAGTTTGACATCGGAAAACGTCGTGCAAAGCGGAGACACGTGGAACGTGATGTTGACTGGAAACAACGAAATCTACGTGTAATCTAAGTGCAAAAAGTCAAAGATACATGCAATTGCAATCTAAAGTGTGTTCAGTGTCAAATCTGTATACACGAATATGGTTGCACATGTCCGAACTCATCTATCAAGTTCAACATGTGCAAACATATTCACCTGGTCGTGTACCAAGTAGTTCGCAAAAGAGAACAGAACAACATCGAGGTTCTAGCGAAAGACGAGGCAGAGCGCGATTTAGTCGGGGATGACATGGTAGATGGTTCGAGTGATTTACAGGAGACAATTTTAAGAGACTTACAAAAAAACAGAGTACCAACCGCCACCGACTTGAAAAAAAAACAGGATCACGTGCGGAAGTTCATCGAGGAAACCTTAGAGGAAGCTTCGTCGTCGATTGAAGACTTTTCAAAGTTATGGTTCAACATCGAACAACTTTGAGCGCGAAAAAATCTATGCGCGAAAGTACATTTTTTGAACAAGAGGAACCACTAACGAGAAAAAGAAAAATCTAGCGTCAAAAAAAATTCGTGTCGACAAAAAAACGTGAGGTAGTATCTTAATCTGCGATTTTTGTTCCTTCCGCCGATGAAAGACAACAAATCGCGTTAAGTTTATTGTCCGGAGATAAAGTGGCGTTCTCCGACGAACCGACGACCACTTAGATTGTTAGTTATTTATTGTTATATTTTTTTGTTTATATTTATTGTTATGTTTTTTGTCAAAATAAAAATGATTTGAATATCGTTATTTGATTGTTATTAATTTTTCAGAATTTTTATAGAGAGTAGAATAGCCCTACAGGGGAAACCACTATAAAAAGACGCGCCAAGTTATCTCATTCAATATGTGGTGTGAAAATGATAACAGAAATATGTCGAACGAAAATCATGTCGTCAATTTTTTATTGGAAGGCCAAAAAATTAAAGTTGTACACTTTTTAAAAAAACGATTAATTTTATAAAAGTATAATTAATTAGGTTCGCGAGAAATGCATTGTACTCGCTTTGCAAATGCACGCCTAAGCCCCGCTGATCGTCATTAGACTGCGAACAGACGCGGAAATGCCGTGTTAAAGCTGTATTTTAATTTAATATAAGGCGCACATTGCATTGTTTTCATTTTTAATTGTCATAATTTTCTAGCCTTTTTTCTTTACTTTTTTCATTTAGTATTTCATTTTTCAATGCTATCTTAAATAACATGAAAAATTCGTAAAAGACACTAAAGGATTTTGTTTTGTAAAATGTGCTTGTAGAAGGTTTCGACAAAATTGTTTAAACAGCATAACCATAATTGGTGACAAAAGGATATAAAGTTTTATATGAATTTTTGTATTCATTTGTAACATCACCGCCTATACCTGAAATCAAACAAACAAATTAATAAAAAAGAAAAAACATTAATTCATAATTCAGATGACTCGATTCCCTTTCATTTCTTTAAACAAATTATTGATCTTTCCTTTTCATTTTCATTTTTTTTTGCCAACACTTGATTTTTCACAAAGTGACAGATGTAAACAAACCGGCGACAAACCGAACCTAACCATCTTTTGAAAACTAAATAACAAAGCAAATAAACATTGCGGCGACTGCCCAAATGTATCAAATTGAAGCTAATTAAATAAGGAATCGAGTCATCTGAACAAAATTGATGATAAATACCTGTAAAAGCTGCTAAAAAGCCAAAAAGGCGGACGCCGAGCCGACACGACGTGAACACGACAACCAACTGCCAGCGACTAGGTGGCGTTCGCGTAGACCAACGGAAAACGTAAAAATTCACACTTTTAATTGCTTTTTTCAATTAAACAATTAATTAAACATAAAAAGTGAACTGACAGATCGAGTCAAAAATTAATTTAGAATTTTTTCATCTGGTTATTTTTTTTCTTTTCATCGTTATTGTTTTTATTTCGAATTTGAAAGTCGGCGAGACCAACCAACAAAGACATTGTCGATGTTGTGATTGTCGGGGTCGTGTCGGCTCGTAGTTTTAGTAACAATTAGCAAATAAAAAAGTGTTGCGGCGACGAACAAAGCAGATCAGGCGAACCGGGACGAGTTGCTGCACAAATTGGTCAGTTTGTTTTCTTATTTCATTAAAATTAAACATGGATAATTTGTTGTTGAAGTGGTTTTGACAGGTCGATCGGCCAGCGGGCTCGAACCACTTCAACAACGTAGAATCAAGCTAGAAAAGCATAGTTTTACATAAAAAATCATTGTATAAGTTAGTTTAATAATTAAAGAACCTGAAAAACATGAAAACAATAGAAAATAGTACTTTTCCATAATGATAAATTGCAATCGAAGAGATACTCGATTCTGATTGGTTCCCGGGAACATGGAAAGGGAAAATGTGCAAATCTCAAACGGAGAGAGATAGATGCAGCGGGAAAAAGACAGCGAACTGAACGCTGATTGGCGCGCGGGCGTCGAGCAAAAAGCCACCTTAGCGAGGGCCGAATCGAGCTTCGGCACCGCTTCTGGTGAGAGCTAGAAGCAGCCAAACCTCTGGTGAGAGCCGGAAAGACTTCCTGGTGAAGGCTAGGTAGGTGAAAACCCTGGTGAAGGCCAGGTACTTGGTGAGAGCCGGGTGAAATAAGATTAATTTTCATTTTTTTTGTGTTTTCCTCCGGTGAGAGCTGGAGAAGACTCCCTGGTGAGAGCTAGGCGAGTAAATTTAGTACTCTTTCCGATCTTGATCAGGGTGAGAGCCCTAATCAAGCCAAAATTCGTGTTTTTTCTCTGTAGATAAAATTATTTCGTGTTTTTCTTAATAAGACAGCAAAGATTTCGCAGCGCTCGGGTCGGGTAACCCACATTTTGAGATTAAAGATTTAGTTTTTTGTTTTGTTTCATTTGATTGAGTTAACAACAATCATTTTCATTTATTTTCTTTCATTTTTCTGCCCAAAATTAAACTGTTTTTGTTGGTTTTGTTGTTTGCAGCTGGCCGTGAAGCATAACTGAGCTAGCTCAACAACAAAATATTTTTTTTTTATTATTCAAAAAGCTAATTCCAATCGTTTTCATTTATTTTTGTTTATCGAGGTTTATCGAAATTTAACATTGGCGCCCAACGTGGGGCCCGATAAAAACAGAACGAGGCGAATTTTTGCTTTCTTAAACAAAGAAAAAAAAAAGCAAAAACAAAAAAGCGATTATATAAGGACCCAAACGCGGTTTTATTAATTAAAAATGTCGAAAAAGGACGCGAAAAGTGATGTGGGTGAAACCAATCCTGAAAAGACGCCGGAAATACAAGTGACAGCTGACAGTGGCTCAGAAACGAGCAGTGTTCAGAGTGAGCGGACTAGGAGCTCAAATAAATCAAGGAAGAATCCTCCGCCACCACCGATGCCGACATCGAAGCCAAAGGAGGATGAAACATCCATGAAGTTTAAAATTACCGAAACGGACATCATGGACTCGATGTCAAAATTGAGAAAGACAGGATTAGATCCCAAGGAGGACATAAGATCCGGGACTAAAAAATTGACTGTGCCGAAGGCGAGATCTCTGACAACAAGCATAGATTCTCTTTCTGACGACGGCAGAACGAAATCAGGAAGAGCAAATCATGCTCAGATGATTAAAGAGATACAGCGCATCCAAGAGGAAACCAGGAAACGCCTGAACAGCCTGATCGAGCGTACTGGTACCTTGGAGCAAAGAACCGAGGCGATTGAGAATCAGTGTGATATGTTTCAGGTTGAACAATCCACTTTGACCGCCAAAATTAACGATGTCAACCAAGCAGCGACCAATTCAGAGAGGATGATGATTGACCTGGTGAAAGATCAAGGTAACATTGTAGACCGAGTGGTTGATTGTACAAACAAGCTAGATCTCTATCGAGAAGAGACTAGACAGCTGAGACAGCAAGTACAAAATCAATCCACATACCAGGAGATGTCTGGAAACCATGACACCAGGACTGTGAGTCACATGGGGATGGCCAAAGCAACTCCACCGCACTTTGACGGGAGCGAGCATCCCATGAAATATTTAAAAGAAATGGAAAAATACTGTAAAGCATTTAAATTGGCAGGATGGGATCTCCTCCACGCGATAGGAGCAAGCCTGAAAGGCATCGCCAACGATTGGTGGCAGTTTGTTGAAGGTAGCATCCTCACCTTCGAAGATTTCAAAACTAAATTCTGTCAACGCTACTGGGATGACATAATCCAACACAAAGTCAGACGGAATCTCGAATTCGGTAGTTACAGAGAGACTGGAAAACTGACTAGGGTGGATTATGCAACCAAGATCCTAAATGATGTCAGAGACTTGGATAATTCCCCAGAGGAGAAAGAAATAATCAACTCCTTGTCCCGGCACTTCCCTACAGACGTTCAGAGAGTGACGATGTTGGGATTAGTGACCAGAGAAGAAGACTTTTTAAAGTTGTTGAAACAGATAGACAACACAGAAAGACCAAATGGACCAAGAGGACGAAATTTTGGTGGAAACGGGAACCAAAACAACAACGTGGGTTCCCAAAACAACGACAATGGTTCAAACTACCAAAATGGACCACCCCACAACCAAAATAATTTCCGAAATGGTAACAACTACCAACAAAACCGCCCATACAACAATCCAAACGTCCGTAACAATCAAATAGTCCAAAACCCACAAAACAACCAGGTCTACAACAACAATCGGCCTGTGAACAATGTAACGTGGAGTAATGGACAGAATAACAACTATAATAGAAATGGAAATGCTCCGACTGGAAACCAAAATCAATTCCAAAATCCACCAAGGAACAACCAGCCCAGAGAGCAAAACCAAGTCCAGAATCGAGGTGCTGAATATCAAAATCAGTATCGGAGATACCAAAACAACGGCAATCAGCAGGCCTACAACAATCAAGGTCCAAGAAATGATACGAGGTATCAAAATTACAGACCTCAAAACTACAGAAACAACAATTTCCAAGGAAATCAAAATCAAAACGGTCCCCAAACTCAAGCTCAGACTGCCCAGGTAAATCAAGTTAGAGAAAATAGAGAAAGTGAGGTAAGAAATCTTGAGTTTACTCCTGAGGAAGAAGAGGCTGTGAGAATGTTGTTTCCGGAAAACTAGGAAACCCTGCGTTGTCCAACAGGTCCGAGAGTTTGGAAAACAACGCAGGGGACAACCAGAAGGACCTAGAAAATAGTTCTGTGGCTAAAATTAGCATTAAACAACTAATTGACAACGAATTAACAACAGAAAAGCGGTATTATTGTCCAAGAACAAATTTAGAGATTGAGAACGTCAAAGTTAAAGCCCTAATCGACACGGGCAGTGAAATAACATGCATCAGGGAAGCCTTTTTCTTGGAAAATCAAGGAAACTTTGCAGCATGCCCAATTTTACCAGTTGTAGGTTTTACAGTGGTTGGAGCAACTGGGGGGCGGCCTGTAAAGATCAAAAAACAGATTTTTGCAAAAGTGAAGTTGGGAAAAATAGAAAAAGAACAGACGTTAATAATAATCCCTAATTTGCAATCTGAAGTTATCATAGGCATTGACTTTTTGAAGTCTCTAAAAGGAGAAATCAATTTGAATAAAGACATGCTAATTTTGTCTCAGGATGATCAAACAGAAAGAATCAGGATTTTCTGTAATCCAGACGAAGAAAAACTCGTTTGTCAAATGGCGACTTCTTATGAGCCAGACACCCTGACATTTGATCAAATTGAGGACAAAATTCGAGAAATGGACATGTTGAGCGACAAAGAAAAAGAACTATTTCGTGACTTGATTTGGAAACACGGGGCCGTTTTCAGAAAAACACCTGGACTAATCACCGAATTTGAATACAAATTCGATGTGATCGAAGAAGAACCAAAAAACATTCGCAATTATCCCATCCCAATGCAATACAGAACGAGAGTAGAATCAGAGATTGAAAAAATGCTTGAGCTTGGGATAATTCGAAGGTCAAAAAGTCCTTATTTAAATCCCCTCGTGGTAGTGATTAAAAGCAGTGGAGACATTCGGCTGTGTTTGGATGCTAGGGATTTGAACCGGTACCTTATCCAAGACCATGAAACCATGGAAACCATAGAAACCCTATTCCAAAAGTGCTATGGCGTGAAATTTATGACAGCACTAGATATGGTAAGCAGTTTCTGGCAAGTCAAATTACATCCAGACTCTTGCAAATACACAGCTTTCATGTATCAAGGACACTGTTATGAATTCTCAGTGGTACCATTTGGGACAAGAATCAGCACTGCAGCACTGGTTCGTGCAATGGACACAGTGACGAAGAATTTAGGGGCCAATTTACTGCAGTTCGTTGATGATACTTTGGTAATCTCCAAAGAATTCGAAGAACACCTCAAAGACCTGGAGGAAGTCCTAACAAGGTTCAAAGACCGAGGCATAACTTTGAATTTTACCAAATCAAAGTTTTTCCAGAAAAAAGTCAAGTTTCTGGGACACATCTTGACGACTGAAGGGATTATGCCTGATCCTGACAAGATCAGAGCAATAAAAGAATTTCCAAGACCAAAAAATCCCAAACAGATGAAGGGATTTTTGGGAACGGTCAACTTTTACTCAAAGTTCTCGAGTAGACACGCTGACGAAACTGTTCCTCTCTTGAAACTGATAAAGAGCAAGGCTAAGTGGTTTTGGGATAACGAGCAAGAAGAAGCATTTGAAAGAGTGAAAAATCTGTTTTTGAACGAAGTCATGCTCAAATATCCCAACCCACAAAAACCTTTTATTCTCAGGACAGATGCTAGCGACAAGGCCTTAGGAGCCGTGCTATCACAAATAGACGATGATTCACAGGAAGGTGTAGTAGCATTCGCTAGCAGAACCCTGAAAGGAGCAGAACTCATTTATACAACAACAGAAAAGGAACTATTAGCCATCATATGGTCTTTGGAAAAGTTCAGGACATATTTGCTCGGAGCAAAAGTCCTAATATACACAGATCACAAGTCCTTGACCTTTTTAAAATCTTGTAGATTGTTAAATGCAAGATTGTCACGGTGGATTTCGCGAATTCAAGACTTTGATATTGAAATCCAACACTGTGAAGGCAAAAATAATATCGTTGCAGATGTCTTGAGTCGTCAATATCCTAATTTACAGGAGGACGAAAATGAAGGAAGGATTGTGATACACGAATTGGCAGGAAAAATATCACTTGATCTGGGAAGGAAACTGAGAAATCTGGCTGAGTTACAAGATCGAGACCCTAGAATCTCAGAAATCAAACAGAATCCCACCAAAACATTTAAAGTCCTTGATAACATTCTGTACAAAAAGATGAAAGAAGGCAGCAGCGCCTACATTCCAGGAGAAATTCTGGAACAACTGACAGACGAATGCCATGAGGTCTATGGTCATATCGGTGCAAGGAAATGTTTTGAGTTAGTCAGAGAAGATTTTTACTATCCAAAATTGCACCGATACATCAGAAAAAGGATTGCGACTTGTGACTCATGTCAGAGGAACAAAGTTCCTAACCAAACGATGTTTGCAGAGATGCAAAACATCACTCCAGAGAAACCCAGAGAGATTTTGTCAATTGATTTTTTTGGACCTTTGCCCACTGCAAGACTTGGAATGAAGTATCTTTTGGTAACAGTTGATGCATTTTCCAAATATGTGAAATTGTACCCAATGAAAAATGCAACAACAGCAGCAACCATCAACAAGATCTTCAAGGATTACATTCCGAGATATGGAAAACCAGAAAAGATCCTATCGGATCACGGAACACAATTTACCTCATACAAATGGCAAGAAAAACTTGAAGAAGAGGAAATTAAGATGGTCCTAGCGTCTGTGAGACACCCGCAAGCAAATATTGTAGAAAGGGTAAACAGAGAGATCAGTCGATTTTTAAGATCACTAATGAAGTCCCGACACACAACATGGATCAATTGGATTCCAATTATTGAGGATATCATGAACGAAGTTCATCATGATACCACGGAATTCACACCGAAGGAGCTACACTTGGGAGAGAAACCCACAAAGGCCTGGGCAAAGTACTTTACAGTGCCGCCGGACGAAAGACGACAGCTATCAAGTGAGGAGAGACTGATGATGGCTCGCGAACGAATTCGGAAAAAAGGAGCGCGACGGGCGGAAGCGTTTAATCGAACTCACAAAACGTTTGAGTTCAAAGAGGGAGATTGGGTTCTAGTGAAAGCAAACCGAGTCCCCCAGAAAGAAAAAAAAACCGACAGAATTATCGAGAAGGCAAAATTCCTTAGCGTTTACGAAGGGCCTTATATAATCGCGAAACAAATCGGAAAAAGTACTTTTTTGTTAAAACACACCGATTCAGACACTGAACGGGGTGTTTTCAATAGCTTAAGCTTTAAAAAATACTACAAACGGGAAACTAACCACCTAAAATCTTTTTGTTTACAGTCGATCGAGTCACCTGAAAGAGAAAGAGCACCTGAAAGAGAAAAGGGAAAACCTGAAAAGAAAAAGAGGATGAACAAGCAGGAGAGGAAGAAGGAGAGGAAGGAGGCAAGGTTGGAGATGGTCAGGCGAGCCGGGGGGCTACAAGCCTGGGAGAAGATGCAGGAAGAGGAGAAGGAAAGGTTGAAAAGGGAAGTTAGGGAGCAAATAGACAGGGAGAGAGGAAGGGTGCCCGTAGCCAAAAGGCTCGGACCAAGAAGGCAGAAGGTAGGAAGAGAAGAAGCAAGGAGAGAGGACGCGAGAGAAAGGTAGCAGAAAAAAAGAAGGGAAGTGTTGGAGATGCGAAGGGTGGAAGTAGGCCCGGAGATCAAAGAAGAGGAAGAAGGATGGGAGAAGAGCAACCTGGAGGAGGTGGAAGGAGCAAGAAGTATCTGGAACAGACTGGGAAAAAGGAGAAATGAATTGGATAAGGAGATCGAAGTCATAGAAAGCAAGGAATGGGATAGAGAGAAGGACAGGCTCATCGGGAGATATTTGGAAGTGAGAAAGGAGTATGGAGGATGGGTCTTCGAAAATAGGGAGTGCCAAAGGAGAAGAAGAGAGAAAGAAAGGAGAGAAGAAGAGGAAACAGAGACTGAGAGGAAGCAGAGGGAAAGTGCAGAGCACTGGGAGAAGCGGAAGGAACAAGAGAAGTTCAGGTTGATGTACAAGATCGAGACGATCTTTCAACTCCAGGGAAGATGCTCCAGGGCGGACATCTACGAAGAAAAGTTCAAGGAGATGAAGGAGACAAAAGAGGATATGGAAGCAAGGGAAAAAGAGATGAAAAGAAGATTAAAGGAAAAGGAAAAAAGAGAGCTGGAAGAAAGGAGAAGGAAGGAGGAAGAGGAAAAGGAGAAGGATGAAAAAAGAAGGGAAAGGATCTTGAAAGATGTAGTAGAGGAAAACAGGAAATGGGCGCTAGTCAAAGAAAAGGAAACTATAGAAAAGGAGATACAGAAAAGGAAGGAAGAAGAGAAGATACAGGAGCAAAGAGAGGAGGAGAAAAGGAAGAAGGAGGAGAAAAATAAATGGCAGCAGAGGGAGATGCAACGAAAGAGAGAGGAAAGGGAGAGGAGAAGAAGAGAAGATGCTAGCGCGCAGAGAAAGGAGATATTGAGAAGAAAGGAAGAAGAACAGGAGAAGAGAAGGAGAATAAGGGAAGAAGCGGACAAGCGAGACGAAATCAGAAGAGCCCGGGAGATAGAGATGGAGTTTCCTGGAGAAGAGGAGAATAAGGAAAACGAGCAAGATGGAGAAAAGGAAGAAGAAAAGAAGGAAAAACAGCCTATCCCAGACAGCAAGAAAGAAAAATGGAGTTCAAGGAAGAAACAGCTAACAGAGGAGGCGAGAAAGGACATTGAGGAGATATTTGGGGACATGTCCGACACGGAAGAAGAAGAAGGGGAAGGAGAGGCAGAGAAGACACTAGACGTTGAGGAGAAGAAAGAGAAAGAAGTTGAGGAAGAAAAAGAAAAAGAAGGAGACGAAAACAAGGTGGAGGAAGAGAAAGAGAAAAGACGAAAGGAAAAGGAAGAAAAGAGGGCTGAAAAGGGAAAAAGGAAGAAGGAAAAAAAAGGAGAAAAGCAGGAGAAGAAGAAGGAGAAAAGAAATAGAAAGGAGAAGAGGGGAAAGGAGGTTAAAGAAAAGGAGGTAGAAAAAGAGAAAGGCGAAGGGGACAAGGAAGAGGAGAAGAAAAGAAAGGAAGAGGAAAGAGAACGAGAGCTGCTGGGAGACGTCGAGGACGATGGCCTCGATCTAGATTTCTCTATGTTCGAGATGGAAGGAGAGGAGCTAGAAGAGGAATAGAAGAGAAAAAGGAAAAGAGAGAGGAAGGAGGAATCAATTAAAAATCATTGTTCTGTTTCATCATTTTGAGATTATCTTTTGTTTTTACATTTCTTATATATCTATGTATTTATAATTATACTTACCTGCGATACTTACCTGTGATCATTGAAATTACCTGGAAAGAAAAGACTGATTAAAATAAAAAAAAAAAAAAAAAGAGAAAAAAAAATATAAAATGAAAAACTCCAAAAATACTTTGTCATTTTTCATTTGGGGGGCTGATGTAACATCACCGCCTATACCTGAAATCAAACAAACAAATTAATAAAAAAGAAAAAACATTAATTCATAATTCAGATGACTCGATTCCCTTTCATTTTAAAGAAATGACTAGAAGCAGCCAAACCTCTGGTGAGAGCCGGAAAGACTTCCTGGTGAAGGCTAGGTAGGTGAAAACCCTGGTGAAGGCCAGGTACTTGGTGAGAGCCGGGTGAAATAAGATTAATTTTCATTTTTTTTGTGTTTTCCTCCGGTGAGAGCTGGAGAAGACTCCCTGG
The DNA here is from genome assembly GCA_020615435.1 of Telenomus remus. Lineage (NCBI taxonomy): Eukaryota > Metazoa > Arthropoda > Insecta > Hymenoptera > Scelionidae > Telenomus > Telenomus remus. The sequence goes on along the minus strand of CM036341.1, from coordinate 8,795,634 downwards.
TGAGAGCTAGGCGAGTAAATTTAGTACTCTTTCCGATCTTGATCAGGGTGAGAGCCCTAATCAAGCCAAAATTCGTGTTTTTTCTCTGTAGATAAAATTATTTCGTGTTTTTCTTAATAAGACAGCAAAGATTTCGCAGCGCTCGGGTCGGGTAACCCACATTTTGAGATTAAAGATTTAGTTTTTTGTTTTGTTTCATTTGATTGAGTTAACAACAATCATTTTCATTTATTTTCTTTCATTTTTCTGCCCAAAATTAAACTGTTTTTGTTGGTTTTGTTGTTTGCAGCTGACCGTGAAGCATAACTGAGCTAGCTCAACAACAAAATATTTTTTTTTATTATTCAAAAAGCTAATTCCAATCGTTTTCATTTATTTTTGTTTATCGAGGTTTATCGAAATTTAACACATTAATATAATTTGTTTAAACTTCAGTTAATGTCAAAACGTCTTACGCAAAAGTGTCAAAACATCCAGCACGAACGGTCGTTTCGACGAAAACATCGTCAAAAAAACCCTTTTCTCGGCAAAAAACCTAGCACACTATTTTATCGTTAAAAAAATCCGACATATGGTTTTTGACAAAAAAAACACGACGACCAGCACAATTTTGCAAAAGAAAACACTTGATAACATATTCACCGTTATAAAAATAAATAAAAACACTTCAAAACACATTCGCAGCTATGAAAACGGAAATAAAAAACATGATTTGTCGAATCAAACACTCGAAAACAATTTAAAGGTTATAAAAAAATTAATTTGTTTAACAATTTATTGTAACGATTAGGTCAACCTCTCTTTTTATGCGCCAAAGATGGTTATGGTCCACGCCAGGTCATTTCAAACTTGCTCGAGGTCGACATCAGGTCATCATTTGGAATGAACATTTACATAAATAATTTTGCACTATATTTTTTTGCGGAATCATTTCGCGTCGCGATGAAAAAGTTTTTGCTACCACTTTGCGAAACGGAGCAGTGTAAACTGTCACCATAAAAAAAAGAAACGAATAGCGATGATGCAAATATTTGACTTCAAATTTTATTCGAAAATGACAGACTCTGTTTATTCTTCAAATTCTAGTGTCAGTTTTTTAACTTTATTATTTCAATATATGTTTCAATTGAAAAGCTTAGATTTTATATGCATTCATATTATGCGCGCGCCATGTGCGCGTTGGAGCCACTTATACAGTTGGAGCCAACAGCGAGGTTTCTACGTACCTCTGCACTAAGTAAAGAGTTCTAATCCTGACCAAATTTGTCTTATCGTTCTGTCTTTTTAAGTAAGGTGCTGTCGATATTCTAGATGCCGAAAACTTAGTACAGACCATTAAGGTTCTTGGAAGTCTTCATTAGGTCGGTACTCAGGGACGGTTTCTACACACGGAATATCGTCATTGAATGCGGGTCATGGACTTGGCTTGTAATAGCACACCCCGGCATTTGCCTTTCCGATAAGGATAACTATTAAAACCTGATCAAAATGGCAGGCAGCGGAGATCGAACCCGCTACCTCCCAAATGCGGATGCGAAAACATATGGCAGCCTTAGCCACCGGAGCCATCCCGCTCAGCTTTTAGGATAAGTAAACCATAAATAATTATGAAGAAGCCTTTGAAAACAAATATTTTCTATTATTTACATTCTCTTTCTAGGGACTGGTACGAGACCTTCTGAGAATAGGAATCAGACATGTGTTCGGAATTTTGGCCAATCAACATTTTGTCAAAAATTTTTTCTGCCAGGCTCGACAAATTTGTCGTCCCAACACGAACTCAACTTGTTTGCAACTCAAAGGGGTTTTCCGCGTTCTTCTGATACTACAAATCATCTGTAACGTTTTACCACGACTTTTCTTATACACTAACCCAACAGCTGTCAATACGAATATCAATAGACTAGGATGCGGCATTACCGACCGATCCAAGACAATAATCGAATCTTTATTTACCTTTTGTTCTCCAATGTTAAAACACATTTTTAGTAATCCTGGACAAAATGCCTGTCTATAAATGAAATTAAATAATTCTCTTTATTTTTATAGTAATCTCAGAAGTTGTGAAAGCGTATTTCGTTTTTTATTTTTGGTTGAAGTTTGCCGGCCGGCAATCCGCCAGAGGGCATTAGTGTTTTTGTTGTTGGCTGTCAACTTACTTTTTTTATGCAATAACAGTAAATTAATTATAAAAACAAACAAATGGCAACAATCAGAAAATTTCAAAGTTTATTTGAAGACCAAAATCCGATTTTTTCATGCAATAAATAAAAATTGACTATAGAATTTTTTGATAGGCTGATTGGAATCTGGTGGGAATTGAGGGTATAAAAGAAAAATGGCAGCCGGTGCTTGGCTTATTCGATCAGGGAAAGGGCCAGCGAGCACATCGGCTATGGAAATTGTAATTCGTGCGCAGAAGTCCGCAATAGGGCTATATAAGAAATCACGGGAGCTCCTGGACTTTATTTCTCTAGTGCAAACCAGAGAGATCAGACCACCAGAGGAAATACGGGCGGTCACAAAAATTTTAGCATAGTGTTGCGAATTGACTGGTGCAAACCAATCAAAGCATGTCGTGAATGCTTTAGAGCTGGTGCAAACCTCCTCCAGGGTGACGCTGGATCAAACCAATTGACCTCTCTTTCTTTTTTTAACCTGTCGCTAGCGAAGGCCTCCAGGGTAGTTTTTTTTACATTTTAAGTTTTTCTTTTTCTTCTCGTTTCGTTCAGAGGTGCAAACCTCTGTTCTTGGAAAAGCTGCCCCAGGTGCAAACCCAGGGTTTTGCCGACGTAATTTTCATTTTATTTTTAATTTTAATGCTGAGTTTTCATTTCAAATTAAATAAAATCAAATATTGCTGGGGTCGGGAAGCCCACACCTTTCGTTCATCAATCTAATTAATAGATTATCAATTAATCAAAGTTAAATTAAGCGAGAATTGATAACAAAAGTTAATAATAAATAGAAAATCTTTGTTTTTAACAGTTTCGACAGCCGGGTCAATACAAATAATAACAAAAATTACAAACAAATGTAAACAAATCAATTTAAATTAAATTCAAATCAAAACAAACAGTATACACTTTACAAAATCGAAATAAATAAAGTAACTTCATATTGTTTTTCAAATTCAATCAAAATAAAGTCATTTCAATAATGAAAAAATTATTTTTGTTTTATACACGCAGCCAAAAGTACGTTCAAGACTGATGTACTGACATCAACGAATGATGAAACGACAAAATTTTTTGCAAGACATTAGAATTTGACGTTATCCCATCATTCGTTGAAAGGATAACATCGAATATTAACGTGAATCGCGTCGGCGTGTTCCTATCAACGATTGATGGGAGAAAATCAATATTCGATGCAGTGGCGGTACTAGTCGATGCGCGGTACATTCTAATTTCTAATTGTCAAACGCTCTACATAACCTCAAAATGTTCTTGTGGTTATACTAAGTATGACATCAAGTCTGATGACAAGAAAGAATTTTGCAGACTTAGTTTTTAATTGAACAATCATATTCGAGCAAATTATTTTCAAAATTAAACTTTTCAGGAAATTATGCTACTTTGTTGAAGACAATGTTGCACTTATCAGTAGTTTAAAAATACTATTCATTTCAAAAACACTTTGATATAATACAATGATTATTAATAAAGTTGTTACAGAAAATACTTGTAAATAATAACACATGTTCCTTGCCTTAAACTTCTGAAATTTATAAGAGGAATAAGTTATATAAGAGCAAGTAATAAAGTTAAGTTAATTGCATTTTAAAAAAAATTTGTACATTTTTTTCGACATTGTGCAACATTGTCTTTGACAAATTATAGAATAATTTCATGAGAAGTTTAATTTTAAAAATAATTTGTTCAAAAATGAATGTTCAAATAAAAACTAAGTCTGCAAAATTCTTTCCTGTCTTCAGGCTTGTTGTTATAGGAAGTGTTTAATCGCACAACAAGACGCGATACGCGACACTCCAAACGCGATACGCGACACGTGATACGTGAAAAAAATTGAAATTTTCTAACAGTGTTGCCGTAATGTGCTCGCACGCGATACTCGAAAACACAGAATTGGACGAATCGGTCCTGAAATGAATTCTTGTCTTTTCGTGTATGAGAGGTTATATTACCTGTTACTTTCAAACGCCATTGCGTGGGAAAATTAAAATCAGGCTCATGACGTTTTGACACATTAATTATAAGATTTTGAACACATATATTTCAAAATACAAAATCGATGTTTTTAAATAAACAATTCATTAACAATAAACAATAATCATACTTAATGAAACATGTTATTTTTTCACCCAAAAATATTTTTTTTAATTAAAAAGTGAAGGATTAAAATCTTTCTAAGAAAATAAATTAATTTCATTTGAGGTAAGTAGTAAGTTTGTCTTATTTATTCAAATAAACAAGGTAAGCAAGAAAAATTGCTAAATACAATTTGAAATACAGACTGAACAGAACCAAAACTGGATAGACGGAGCCTTTTTCAATCTTTGACAGACAAGATGATGACGAAGTAAACAAATTCCACACATCACGCTCTCAGATTCGTTGCCAGATTTCTTGCATGTTCCACATGTGAAAACAGTCGATTTTACTTTTTTAGCCACGAGTTCTTGCAGATGTACAAACGCGGTATCATCAAAATATTCTTTCAAAAGTTCAATGTCAACAACATCATCGTCCTTAAATGCATCGCTGATCGTGTGCTCGTTTGCAGTCAATTTTTTTACTTTTCCTTGTTTTTGGAGGTACAGTCTGACCAGGGCTTGATCTGGTACCAACCACGTCAACATTTTTTTCACTTGCTCAAACGTTGGAAGTTGTGCGAATGGCTTTAACTCTTTGCCGTCCTTTATCAAAGTCTCAATAACATTCTTCTTTTTAGTCCCTTTATGTCGTCCTTTGTTGCTGATGTTTTTTTGGGATTATTATTTTTGTTGGTAATTTCTTTTCAGTATTCAGCATTCGCAATAGTTCTTCATTTTCCAGAGATTTTTCATTGCTGTTCACAGATTCCCTGTCGCTTTCTGTTTGGTTTTCGTTGCTTTCTTATTCTTCATTACTTCTCAAGCTTCTTTCATAATCTTCTGACCATTGATCTTCGCTAGCTTCTTTTGTGTTTGCGGCGTCGATATCGGCGACAGAATTGTTAAAGTTCTGCAATCTTTTTGAAAATGTAACTGTTGTTGGCGGAGTCTGATTTAGAAACGTTTCCAGAGATTCGTCGAAAAGGGTAACACAGCTAGATCCTTGTGTTATATCATCAGGGACTCTGGCATCACTTCCATTTTTCCAATTATTAAAAAGTGTCATTAACGCATCAAACCTCTGTGCACTGTTCCCACCATGCATCAGCAGGTTTTTGAACTTTCCGAGAAGAAAATCAATTCCTATAAATTAACAAAAAAATGATTAATTGAATAAAAAATTTATATAACAAAAGTAAAAAAAACATTACCTTCTTTAGATAATTTATCTTCGAGTGGCGTAATAACGTTTGATGGCTTTTGAATCACTATGATATCGGTCGAACTTATTGGAACGTGCTGAACATGTTGAGCAATATGAGGTTCGTATGTCACAGAAGGAGCAGGTTCTGTGGTGATGTCCTCTTGAACTTCCTCTTCGACTACCACTTCGATAAACCTGGAATTGTTTTCTTCAGAGTTTTCTTCTAAAAATAATCATTGTGTTTTTATAGAAAATGTAAAAAAACGTTTTGTTAAATTATGTGAATAAAGTATGCTTATAATAACTACCATTTTGTTCTTCCTCACGTGATGTTCTATTTGATGCTTTACACGAGTCACTGTGATCATCTTTACACTTTGTTATTTCTAAAAATTCTCGTTTTACTGTCTTCGTCTCCATGAATTTGACTTCCATCTTGCAGGCTTTCTGGCTGCAGTAGTAATGAATTTCATAGATATCTAATTTACAGTTTGGCGGTTTTTTACATCGTGCTACTTCAAACGTTTTTCTGCTCTTCAAAAACAGCTTTATTCCGTATTGTTTCTCATACTTTTCTTTAATAGCGTAGACTGCTTTTTCATCTTTGTATACATCTCCTATCTGAAACTGTACAGGAACCATCTGTAAACAATCCATTATTTAATTTACAGATACAGTGGACGTTATTGTGATATTTCCATTATTCATATAATTTCAATATTCATATCATCGCTAATCATAATCATACAATGCACTAGGAAACTTCCTCCCTGTTAGTTGAAGTAAAGAAATGAAAACTGTTTTGTTTTTTTTTCCTCGTTTATGGTTGTGGAAAGACTAATTGACTTGCTTTCCTCATACCAATTACCAAAGCAACTGTTTTGTTTACTTTTCAGAAAGCAAAGGTCGTTGATTGTTGATGAAGAATGCATTATTGCCAACTTTATTGTTACTTCTAATATTGTAACACTGTCACTACAATCGAAAAATTGTGTCTGTCTCACTTTCTCGCCCGCAATCGAAAAGAGACAATTCTTTAACAATCGAACTCAAGAGTAGCAAACTTCACGTTGCTCAACAACAGCGACAGAACTCGGCGCGCCAGCCGGCAAGGACTCGGGGTGACTTGGGGTGTTAGGAGTGTTGTAATAACACTCCTAACACCCTTCTACGAGGTTCCCATGGTCACGCTATCACGAGCGCTCTAGTGTCACCAACAAATTGGAATGCGCTTGCGGCCTAGACCGAGGAGAACGTGGCACGTTTCTTTGGCTCGTGCTTTTTTTTTAAACGAAAGTCCGTGAGCTTCGATAAACGAAGCAAACTCTGCATGTCGCTAGTGTGCATCTTGAGAAGTCCTGTTTTTTACATGGACAATTCTATGTGGCCTGTTCGCGCGTGTCTGATCCTCGCAATCTACATATATACGCTCCTAATTGGAAAACCACTAACGTCGTGTATCAGAACGCCTTAGTGTGATGATTATTTTGTTGTCGGTGTACTTTTATTTATAGCTAGGTCAATAAATTAATGAGCCCTAGTGGAAAAATAGTCTACGAAAAATCACGACAACCTACGCTTAATCTACTACAAAAGTTAACGAATTATTACGTAAAATCTACGAATCGCTACTGAAAATTAACGAAAAAGGAGAGTATTTCTACGAAAAATTCTACGAATTTCTAGGTATTTTGACACATTTCAGTAGTATTTCGTAGACTTTTTTGTAGGTCCATTTCTACGAATTTTAACGATATTTTACTACTTTCTCAGATGGCTGACGGCCGTTTAACTGAAGGCTTCCCTACGAAAATCTGCGAATTCTCAAGAAATTTCACAGATTTCAGCGTTATTTAGTGAGCTTAGTTTCCAGTTGTTTTCTACGAATTCTAACTATGTTTTACGAATTCCTACGATTCTTTAGGAATTTTCAGTTTAACATCTACGAAAAACTACAAATTTCTAGGCAATGTAGCAATTTTAGTAGTATTTCGTAAACTTCGACTTCAGTCGTTTTTTACGAACTGTAACTATATTTTACGAACTCTTAAACTAGTACGGTCCTCTGCCACACTAGTCGAAATCAAGACTAAATTTTTTTTACAATATATAAACAAATGTTGTTTAAAAATCGCAAATAATTTATAAACCATTCTAGCGATATTTGTTTACATAAAAAATTAATTGTTATGAAAAGTAAGATACAATTTGACTAGTTCAGTCTAATAGGTTAGCCCTGGTAGCACAGCTTTACGTAAATGATTTACATAAAATTTACGCAAATCTGCTTCCGCATAGTACTGTAAATTTTGCGTAAATTATTTTGCGTAAAAAATTTACTTAAAATTTACGTAAATTTTACGTAAATTTTTTTACAATTTTTTCCATCATTGAAATTGACTTGCAAAATTTTGCAAAAATCAAACTTATAAAAGATTCTATAAAAACTTTTATTGAAAAAAAAAAATTTACGCAGAATTTAAAGTACTATGCGGAAGCAGATTAGTGTAAATTTTAAGTAAATGATTTACGTAAAATTTACGTAAAATTTGTATAATGTGTGCTACCAGGGAGGTTAGAATTGGCGCCATAATTTCCGAAAACGGTGTAAATTCACTTTTTTTATTGCATTTATCTTGAAATTTAGTGCGGTAACGTCTATATTTGTTTGGAAAAATAATAATCATAAGATTCTTTACTTTAATTTAGATACATTTTTTGTTGTAGCAACTGCAGATATCTAAGTAAATTTTGAAGTTGCCTCCGGCAGACACAACCTTCCATAAAAACCAATGTTAAATTTGACGATTTTCAAACTTAGTTTTCTTAAACTTTAGTTCGGCAAGAATAGTATTTCTTAGCATTTTCTAATAGAACGTGGAAGTCTCTATCAGAAAATATAATTTTTTTCATTTAGTAATCAGTTTTGTCATACGATCATACTACTTGAAGAATGTTTATGAACTTCGGTTTGAACGTAAATTAAATTAACGAATCACTAGCAATCTCTATAGGTAATTAACAAGTTTTAATAGTACTTCTTTGGATAAAATCACTCAGAGAGTCAAATTTCGCGCTAGGAAATCTTAACAATTTTTACTTATTTTGAACAAATTACTTACATCCTCGTCTGACTATAAAATTGAAATTAAAATGAAAAGAAATTACATTTCAAGTGTGTATAGGAATTTGCTTATTCATTGAATTTGTTTATCAAATTAGTGTTATAAAAGATCAATAATTATATTGACCATTCCTTAGTCTTTCGTACATGAAAGCAAAACTTCACTGAAATAAAAAGTATTGTCGATTTTGATTATAAAACCTTGTTAACCAATATCTGACACACTCGTATAGCGTAAAATAGTATTGCGGGGATCATACTTTACAATATGTTCAACATTCATGCCGGGAGTTGAAATTATCGGTTGTACATCGACTAACAATTCGCGGTAGAAGATCACAGCTTCCTTTTTGATTTGACCATTCTCTTCAAATTCATACAGACATGTATTCACAATGTACCATCTTTTGTTATTTTTTGAAATTATCGCCGAATCGTTGGTTTTGCCATTAGCGTTATACCTTGCGGTTGTGAACCTGATGGAGTTTATAATCATTTTATCGAATCTCTTACAACGCAAATCAGCGCTGAAACAAATCCGTTCATCCAAGTTAAGTTGGTAAGATTTCCCTAAGCCGAGTAATGTTACGCTGATAACTTGTACGACGTGTTTGTTTTTACGCTCGGTAAGGTAAGTATGAAATTCTTGATATCGGGGACCATGTGGGAACTTTCTAGAGAACGAATGTCATGAATTAAAAGTAACATACTTCCTTGCTATATCTAATGCTACACGATGAGGACTTTTTTTCAATTTCAGCAGTATTCTATTGCCATCCTCAAAAAAAACAGTTGATAGCCCACAAAAGACCCCAATTTCGAACGCATTCACATAGGTGTAGGAGCAAATGAATGTTATAAGTTATCAAAGACTTTCCGAATAATCTTTGATACTGGACAACAAACAATACAAGAGAGTACTCAGCTTGGCCTAACATTTCAGAAGTAATCGATGATTTTAACAAAATAGACACACTGTACACTAGCAGAGCCAAATGATTAAGATATTCGGTTGAAATAAGCCCTTGAAAAACAATTAAACAGTAGTAAATTAGAAATCAACAAAAACAAAATATGGGGATTTGAAGTTTTCCGAAGACTTTCCATTAACAGAAAAAACCGGGCAACAAATTTTGAATATGATAAATCATCGATTAGAAACAGGACCTCAGAAAAGCGATTTGGAAAACAAAAAAGCGGTACTCATGAAAAAGGTAAATATTTTCCTAGGATGAGTTGGGGTAAAAATGATACAAATGATCGACTTTTTTTTCAGCCCTAGAAAAAATGGTAGTTTCTTGCTGGTACACCTTGTTTTTTCTATTGTATTTCGTTTCAAATCTCGGAAAATTTATGAAAAATTTCACAAGTTACAATTTTACCACTCATATGCTAGTCGAGGAAGTGATACACAAAATTATGAATATCTTTTTATTTTTATTAAAACTAGATAACTTACTTTCACCTAAAGTCGTTGACGACACAAACGCCCTTTGTTTAACCTACAATAGCAAAAGCCAACAGAAACCGCGTGTTTCTGTTTCTATTTCACTCTAAACTAAGAACGCATGATGTTTCGCACGTTTTCTTGATTTACGCACACATGCAGAGAACTGTCATTTTTACAGCGATTCGTGGCGTTTCAACGACTTGGGGTTACATTTATATTACTTTAATTTTTATTTCGATTAAACTAAACTGAAAAAATTAATATTCCCAGATTGTAATTCAATATCATCAGTCTCCTGACTTCAAAAAAGTAACGCTGCTTAAGGGAGTTTTCTGGTAAACTTTTTTCAACAAATCGTTTATTTTTTTTTTAATTATCAGCATCCTTGATATTTTGAAAATATTGCTCTATAGCCGATTTTCGATATCTAAATTCTTTTGCATTCAAATAACGGTTCGACAGATAAAGGTCACTGGATACGTCAATAGCGTTCGGGCAGATACGTCAACTTTAACATTGAATAACTCCGTTCACTACTCTTTAAACTGGTGTACATGATAGCGGAAGATCGGATCGAAATAATGTATTCCAGTTCTTGTACATTAAAATGAATTTTTTTTAAGGGAACGCTGGGAATAACTTTTTGGAAGATTAATTATCAATGTTTTTTGAGTGTCTTGAACATAAAAATAGAGGGCATTTATAAAGAAAAAAATAAAAATGCATACGTAATCTTCAAGAGACGTACTAATCTCTTGACAAAATCCGACCACTGTATCATTTATATTTTTAATAATACAAAAATGTCATGAGATATGCCTAATTTTGGGCCAAGTTCACCAGAAAAACCGCATGATGAAATCAACCAATCAGGAAATAGGAACGAAAGTGAGGTTTGCTGCTCTCGATTCGATTCGATACAGTAGCCAATTTACGAGGTCATGAACTTTTTTTTTGTGGGGCAAAATAAAAGTACATGCTGCTGTCCACAAAAAATGTAAATAAATACAAAAACCAATGAAAAACTAGAAAACAATATTCAACTTTGAAAAACTGAACAATTTTATTTGCGATTTCTTTTCAAATAATCGTGATAAATCTTGGGAAATTCTCCAAAAACCACTGGTCATTTTCTGTATATTCTTTTGAATTTTTACATCAACATGTTATTTAACTGTGGCGTACTAACTCTCTTCGAAATACATATTAAATATAGTCTAAGAAGTATTTGAATATTTTTTTAAGAATATGATTTCTTTTATAGATTAAGTACAAACGAGGATGAAAATGAATTAAAGTATGCTACTATTCGAGGAAAAGGAATTTACCTGGGCAACGGAATCTGGTGTAAGAAAAAAGCATACGCCGATAGCAAAGCAGAAAGTGAACCTGTTTCCTTTGTCCGTGCATTGAGCCTTGGTCTTTGGGACTTGGACACTTTATTTCGAAGAGTGACTAAAAAAGCAACCAATTCAAAATTTCCTGAGATGACACCAGAAAAAAAATGCGTGATTCAGGCTGAATTGGAAAAACATTCAAGAAAACAAAATTATATCCCCAACATCTTATCATAGAAGAGCAGGGTAATTCGAACAAGTACTCGAACAATGCTGTTACTGTCGCACGACAAAGACTGGATTTTTCAGTCAAGTCCAATGAGACGACCTAAGTAGGATATTTTTTTCCACGTTCAGATAAATAAATAATGTTACAGTAAAAAATAAAAAAGCAATTTGATTTCATGAGTTGCATTTACCCATACCATTCAAGCTATTTCAGAATTAAGGTGTTAGGTTATACTAATTTTTGCTATAATATGTAACATATAAAATTGCGTTTTCTTTTAAGAAAATGTTTTTCTACAAATGAGAATTTAATAGTTATCAAAATCACTGTGGTATTCGTACAAAGTAAGTAAAAAATATTTTATATATCCTTACTTGTGGAAGAACGGCCGATTCTCCCACTTGTAAGGTACGATATTTTCTCTTACGAGTGGGAGAATCGATCGCTCTCCCACAAGTGAGGAAAAAATTATTGATTACCTATACAGATTGGTAGTGATTCGTCAACTTAAGTTCAAACAGAAGTTCATAAACATTCTTAAGAGTTCGTAAAATATAGTTACAATTCGTAAGAAACGACTGAAGTCGAAGTTTACGAAATACTACTAAAATTACGACATTGCCTAGAAATTTGTAGTTTTTCGTAGATGTTAAACTGAAAATTCCTGAAGAATCGTAGGGATTCGTAAAACATAGTTAGAATTCGTAGAAAACAACTGGAAACTAAGCTCACTAAATAATCTAAAATCTGTGACATTTCGTGAGAATTTGCAGATTTTCGTAGGGAAGCCTTCAGTTAAACGGCCGTCAGCCATCTTAGAAAGCAGTAAAATATCGTTAAAATTCGTAGAAAAGGACCTACAAAAAAGTCTACGAAATACTACTGAAATGTGTCAAAATACCTAGAAATTCGTAGAATTATTCGTAAAAATCCTTTCCTTTTTCGTTGATTTACAGTAGCGATTCGTAGATTTTACGTAATAATTCGTTAAACTTTGTAGTCGATTAAGCGTAGGTTGTCGTAATTTTTAAACCCACGTTACGTGGGTTCTTCCTCGCGCTTTGCGCAAATTTAACGCAATTATCATTCCATGTAACCTAACTTCTAACACAGGACCTCGCCCTTGCCTTATAGACATTGGCTTTCTGTTAAATCGGATGGAACTGAGATTAATGGATAGAGGAAGTCTTCCTGAGTAAAAGTCCTCTTGGGCACTAAGCCCGAAAATTGAAACTTTCAGTACTTTTGGGCATTTGAAGTTTTTGATTTTGGATTATAGCAAAATCAATGAATCCTTGTAGAATCGGCCTGAAGTACAATTAGACATAAGAGAAAAAATACGTATCGAATATTTTTTCTAAACCTTTCGAATGACACCCTATTTGTCCCCCCCCCCCACCTACGGGGTTGAAAGGGGAGCGATTTTTCGCGAAAAAGTTTTTTCAATGTTATAATGGCCTCATGATTAACGGAACACACGAGCCGTACCCGATTGACCCCCCACCTACTCACGCCCCAACCACGGGGATGGAGGAGAGTGGAGAATAGTAAAGATCGGTTCCGAACTGCTTATTTATTATAACAGTTATCTACCTTTTCTGATGTTAATATTTAAAAAAAAACATTAATTATTCTTAATAAGTATTTTTTGTCATATTTTTTTATCTTATCTTCGCATCTCATCGACACGCTTTTAAAGTACTTTTTTGCGAAAAACAGCTATTTTCTTCGCCCCCGCAGTTGGTGGGTGGGTGGGGGGGCGATCGGGCACAGCTCGTGTGTTCCATCAATCATGAGGCCATTATAACATTATAAAAAAACTTTTTCGCGAAAACCCGTTCCCCTTCCACCCCGTAGGTGGGGGGGGGGAGGGTCAAATAGGGTGTCATTCGAAAGGTCTTGAGAAAATATTCGATAAGAATTTTTTCTTTTATGTCTAATTGTACTTCGGGCCGATTCTACAAGGATTCATTGATTTTGCTATAATCCAAAATCAAAAACTTCTAATGCCCAAAAGTACTGAAAGTTTCAATTTTCGGGCTTAGTGCCCATGAAGACTTTTACTCAAGAAGACTCCCTCTATCCATTCATCATAGTTTCATCCGATTTGACAGAAAGCTAATTTCCATAAGGAAAGGGCGGGGTCCTTTCTTCTCGCAGCAGTAAACAGTGCCGAGGTCAGCAAGTTAGAAATAATAATGTACCGCGCATCGGCTAGTAACACCACTGCATCGAATTTTGATTTTTTCCCATCAATCGTTGATGGAAGCGCGCCGACGCGATTCACGTCGATAATCGATGTTATACTATCAACAAATGATGGGATAACGTCAAATTCTGATGTCTTGCACAAAATTTTTCGTCCCATTATCATTCGTTGATGTAAAGACATCAGTCTTTAACGTACTTTTAGCTGCGTGTAATTGATTTTATGCACAAAATAAAAACTGTTTTTGTTAGTTTCTGTTGTTTGCAGCTGGCCGTGAAGCATAACTGAGCCAGCTCAACAACAAAATTATTTTTTTCATACATCAAAGCGAATAAAATCATTACCAAAAGTTCAAATCAAATATTTCTCATTTTGAAAACGAACCCGAAACTTCACACATCATGCCCTTCAAATCGAACTGTGATATCGATTAATCGAAAAGCATGATAACCTTGAGAGACCTCATGGACTGCAAAAGAGCAGCTGAAGAATGCAAGTACTTACCGGAGAGTGATGCCGATCCTGTGGACATTAAACGAACAAAAATAATGTGCGTCAGAAACTTTAAAAAAGTCAAGGTTTTCGAAGGTGTCATGAAGAGTCTAAAATCAAAGTGCAAAGATTGTTTCTTCAGTGTGAACGACCCCAGCTTCGAAGCTAACATGGAATTGATTCTCAAAAGATTATTCGAGGTCACTGAATTCCAGTTCAAGAAAATGAACATCTTTGACTTACTAGCAGCAGAAATCAAATTTAAATTTTATCAAAACTGCCTTTTGATGAAAATTAAACAGTTCACTGTTCGCAATTTCTTGGAATGTTGGTGCGCAACCATCAACCGGGAAGACGCTGTACCCGCTGATATGCAAACGTCGAAAGTTACCAATAATGCGACGGTGCACAATTCTGGTAAGTTTTACACCTATTAACACTAGAAGGACGAAAATTTCTGACACCCTAGGAGGACGGAGTTCACAATTTGGTCCACCCCTTGGGTTTCAATTGAAAATTTCCTTTTTTTGAGCAGTCAAATTTTATTTTAATAATCTACAACTCGAAAACAATATTGTAAGGTAATTAGAAGTGTTCTAACAATTATTTATACAAAGAATATTACGCATGGAGTAGTCAAAGTCCTCGATTGTAGATGCGAACCGTCTCGACGATTCATAAATGTAAAACTTTAAATTCAGTCTTCAAAATAGAAGAGATTTTTATCCCGTGTCCTTTTCGGAAGAAAATGATATAATTTTGTTTAATAAAATAATTTTGGCATGACATTTTTACAGTATTAAGAAAACAGTAGAAAAATAGTTGTCCAAAATTTCATCACTATTCGTTGAAAAACACAATTTACGATTAATTGGATTTGAAAAGTTGACACATTTGTCCACTCCGTCCTTCTAGTGTTAAGAACAATGAAATTTTAAAATTTTAAATTATTGTGCTGTAACGATAACCAGAATTAGGTAACTCATTACAAAGAGTGAAATACTCAATGATAAAGGTAACAATCCCTGACAGTCAAGCTTTGCATCAAGATTAAAATGAAATATATTATGAGTTTTAATTATTCTAACTTCTCATTTTTTTATTATCAGAAGCATTTGAATATTTTTTTCCAGAGGAACATTTGTGCTTATTTCAATTTATTAACGAAGCCTGATCCCTCATTTTGAACAAGTTTATGCACATTAGTTTCACTTACCGCTTTATTTATTATGAACTGTCGAAACAACGTTTAAACAGTTCGAAATCTCTACACTGTCAACTGTTGGAGTGATCTCAATTGTCGTATTCCATTTTAAACATTGGAATCCCATCAGATATACCATGCCTCTTGCACCACTTCCTTCTCCTCACGCTCTCGCATTAACGAAGTCAAGCGAGACTTTAACGGATCCGTTAACGGATCCGGGCCGGATCTTTTACGTAGGGTGGTGGTAGATCTCCCTTTAGATTTTCCTCGCTGATGTTCCGATTGTTTACTGCTTGGCCGACAAAGTCTCTATCCTGGACATCATTGGTCAAGCTCGTTTTCAATCATTTGTACGTATTTGACAAAAGGCTATACAGGTTGGTGGTACTTCAAATTCCAGCTTGCCCACGGGATAGGGCTTCTGGAACACATTATCGGTTCGCCGTAGACACTCGTTTTGTTCTCAGCTAGTAGGCAAGATCAGCCCGTCCGGGGAGTACATCCCTTGACTTGGAGAACGTGTCGTTTCAGCGAACATTCGGTACAGCTCGATAGTGACAGCAGTAGCTTTACGGAAGTAGGTATTAGCACTATGGAACAGGAATACAACATCATGGACTTTGGTGGTAATGAGACTGGTTATAGCTTTCTCTAGTTTTCTCGCTCTCGAATATGGTCGGAGAGAAGACTTGGGTCAACTTCTTTGCGCGATTACAGATCAAGGCGCTCAGGGCTTGCACGCTTATCTCCAGCTGGCACGGAGATGATCCTCGGTGGGAAACTGATGAATGATCTTGCGGCTCACATAGAAAAATACAAACAAATCAAATTGGATGTCGCCATTATTATCGTTACTAAAAAACTGAAAAGACTCTAAAATTGTCAATGCTAAAACTCACACATTCTTATCATACAATAAAAATTCATCGAAATTTTATACTTATTGAGCTGGTTGTCATGGAATCTCTTGGGCCAGACTACAACATACACGTTGCTATATATATTTCCTTTCCTTTCCTTGCTATATATATATATATATATATATATATATATATATATATTCGTGACCATGATATTTATATTATTTATAGGAAAACCATTTATTTTCCAGTTTATTTATTGCATGTCATTGACGTCATTTCTAACCTAGAAAAGCGTGACAATATTTCGTGGGCAAAGAAAATGGGTTGAAATTGTTTTCATCAATTCGTAAATTATATAAGTATTTTTAACATATTTACATATTTTTTACCGTACAGTAATGTAGGTATCATTTTGTACGATTTATGAATTGATCATAAAAACAAGTTGTAATTAGTTTGTTTTCAAGATTCTACAGCTGATCACAATTTTCCGAACCGTTAATCATTTTGATCTCACAACTTTCGACGATTATTATTAATAATTGAATAAAAGTATAACTTTTTTCTTGCGCCACATTTATAAAGTTTTAACTTGATAGATGATGTATCAAACTTGAAAATTTAGGAACAATTTAGTCATCAAGTATCTCGAAATTAATGTTTGCAAATCGTTTGAAATTTAAAATGGCTTTTATGTGCATAGATTTATGAGAATTCATTATGGGAGTAGGAAACCGTGCGAAATGGAATCCGTGCGAAATGGCTGTTAGGGATTTTTGTTATTCAACGTTGGCAATGCTCGAATATGAATTCGTGCACGAAAACCGTTTTTCTTGTACGAAATAACGTCTCGTGCACGAAAACTGTTTTTCGTGTACAAAACGTTCTGGTGCACGAAAGAAAATTTTTCGTGCACCGAATTAATGTTTCATACAGGAAATGATGATGCATACTGGCGCCTAAATAGATTAAATTAAAATTATAGAACGCATTTATAAAACAAACGAAGTTTTTCCTTTGTAAATAGCAAATGCAAATGTTCTCCATTGCAGGATGAAAAATGTTTTAAATTCAGATGCATGGCTACATGATTCTTGTAAACAAATTTTTTATGCAACCATTTATCGTCGATTATTTATTTACTAGTTTGTTTAAAAGTTTGGTTCATGCGTAATGTTGTTTATCAAAAAGCAACTTATACGTCAATTTTTTGTCTGAACAACGTTTCGTGCACTAAACAACGCATCTTTTGTGCACCAAACGACGTATCGTGCACCGATTCAAGTTTCGTGTACCAAACAACGTTTCGTGCACCAATCCACGTCTCGTGGACCAAACAAATTTTCGTGCACTGATCTAAGTCTCGTGCACCGAACTTTTACTTTGCGCGAATAAAATTGTAAGAACAATAATCTATTATTGATATTCGAACAATTGTTCTTTTTTTTCGTGTACGAAACGAAGACTAGTGTTCCAAACAATGTTTCGTGCACCGATATAATTCTCGTGCACCAAACCACGTCTCGTGCACCGAATAACGTCTCGTGCACCAAACAACGTATCGTGTACCAATTCACATGAGGTTCATAAAAATGAACTTATTATTGTCATTGTATGCTCGCGAAACCGGGTAATAAAAGTTTTTTTCAATTTGAAAAATAGAAATCACTTGTTTGATTCCTTCATCACTCCTTCATTTTTTTATCGATATCGTTTTTATCACTTGATTTCACTACTTTCTTTCTTTATTATACAATTTGTTTTATTATTGTATTTTAACTTGGTCATTCATCATGAAAAATAATTAAATGCTTTAATGTTAAAAATGTTTTTAGTGTGCAATGCAAATCCCTAATGAGGAGCTTAATTTTAACTCTCTATTAATTGCTAAGATGATAATTGTTCGTGCATGAATAAATTCTTTTTTTTTGCACAAAAATAATTTTTCTTTCTATGCAGTTTTTTATCGCCGAACATTTAATTTGAATCGTACTTCTAGCGTATTGTTGTTTATGGATAAGCAACTTTTTTATCCATGGCTCATGCACTAAATAAAAATTTGTAAGCCAATCGACGTCTCGTGCGCGGAGCAAGTACGTCTGGTGCACTGAACAACAATGCTTCTAGATAATTAGTTGTAGTACATTAAAGTTCATAAGGTGAACATAAAATTATGGAAAATAATAATTGAAAAGATGACTTTTTTGAAAAACAGTGAAAATGTTTATTCATTTCGTGAAAATTCGTGCAGTAAATAAATTTGGTGCACCAAAGCTGTATCTTACCAAGCCTCTGAATTGATTCTGATCATTAAGTTTCAATTTCAGTTCCTTAGAAGACGCGCTTCGAAACGCGTTGTGGTACTTTTGCTTACTTTTCGCCTATTGTTAATATACAGAAATGAAACACGAAAGCCAATAAATGTATGTATTGAGAATGGTCCAAATTTTTGAACCATGTCACAGAAAATCCAAAAGCCCAAATTTAAGAAACGAGAACGAAATTCAATATATGATATTCGCGAACGGGCTGTTAAAGATAAATATCTTTTCAAGAAAACATCACCCCGACAGTTAAAGAATGGAAACACAAATGTGTAGGTATATTTTTGTTAAACGATGTTTTAATACTGTTCAACTGTGATCGCAGGTAATTCATAATAATTTTTAACGAACATATTGCCAGTTATTTTTGATGGTAAATTTTCATACATGTAATTCTTACATTTTGAAAAAATATTTCTATTTTTTATGTATTCAGCTGTCTCCATTATAAATTACTATATCTTTTTTTATAAATTACTATCTTTTCTTATAGGTACGCATATTGCGTTGAAACTGGTTGTCCAGTATCAATATCATCTGCCAATGAAGGACCATTCGAATACCAAAGAGAGTTTTCCAAAGAAAGTCACACACATGAGTTGAATCAGTCGGACTATGAAGATTTCATGTTTAAATGTGATCTTTTTAAATATTGCAATGAATTGACAGGTTTTAAAATACATGATATTTACTCCCTCGTTGCAAAGAAAGCAGTGTACGTACATTAAATATAAAATTATTTAAAATATTATTTGCGAATATGCGCGTGATAATAGAAAAAAAGGAATATTTTAAGATGCTGCATAAATGTGTGTTAATCGTAAAAAGTTTTTATATCTGTCTGTTCAATTACAGACACCGAAATGCAGCGCAACGTATAAAATTAGAGCATGTTAGAAGGATCATGTTTTCGTGGGTAGACTGTTCCAATAAAAAAACCTCGCAAGGTGTCAAAATTACGACTCTTGAGGGTTTGGCAAATCACTTCAAAGAACATCCGGTGAAATACAAAAATGGAGAATTGAAGGCTGAACTGATCCGTGTACCCGGAGAGGAACCAATCGTCGCACTGTACAGTGAGGAGTTGTTGCACTACTTTTGCAACACGTTTGACCTCCCAGAAATCATTCTGCACGCGGATGGAACATTTAGATGTCTTTGTCGGAAAATATTTGAAAATCCAAAAAGCAGAAGCAATCAGTTGTTCAATATTTTGGCTTCGTACAAAAATGAGGTTTTTTATTTTTATCTTGACTTTAAATTATAACTCTGTCCATGTAAAAAAAAACATATCCATGTGCCTACATTTATATTTTCTTACAAAAATAAGTTATTACATTTCAGAACATCGTGCTTATGAGTTTTTGTGTCAACGTAAAACGTTGCACGCTTACACATCGGGATTTAGATTCTTCAGAAGCCGCACCCCCAGGCTTACAGTTATTGGAATAATGTCGGACTTTGAAATAAATATTTCAAAAGGAGCAAGTTTGGTTTACCCGGATATTCAGCAGATCTTTTGTTACTTCCATTACTTTTATGTAACGACAATCTTTATCAATAATCTACAAGTTATTCAAGTTGTATTATAGTCGAATAACATACAACTGTTTGCATTTTATTATAGGCACTGACGAAACATTGGCGAAAGAAGGGATTGAAAAAGTTATTGGAAACTATGATGAAGGATGAAAAACAAGTAAAGTAGTTCATATAACTAATTGCATTATTTTTCTTCGAAAAATCTTTTCGAGATTGAAATTCAATCGAAAAAAAATAAAATTAGATATGTCTTTAAAACGAATTTTTATAAAATACATGAAATCAATTTTTAGGTTTATGAAGTGAACATGGCGTCCGAATATAAAGAAGTCAAAAAACTTTTACAAGCATTGCCTATGCTTCCGGTCGACAAAATCCGGGAAGGGTACAAACTCATCATTGAACATGAACAGAGACTGTACTGTGACAACGACAATGCTAAGCACCCTCAAGTTGAGAAGTTGACGGAAAAGTTTCAAAAATTTCAGAAGTACGTGGAGAAACAATGGATCAACAAAACCGCGTTATTTTCCTGTTATCGCATCACTACAAGGACGGACAATGTCTTGGAATCTCAACATAAAATTATTAACTTGTTCTTTCGCAAAAATGGAAATCCGAAAGAGTTCATGAGTACGTTAATTTTTTGACAATAAATTTAAAATTTAAATCGTAACGTGTATGGCGGTAAATTGGAGCGCAGTAAGATCCATAATACAATCTTTTCATCGTAAAAACACGTTTATTTTAAGAAGAGAATCTAATTTATCAAATGAAGTTATTATAACGCAACATTCTTTGATTTGTTCATTACAAAATAACAAAAAATTGTCAATAATAAATATTCGACAGACCAATTTTTCACATTAAAATTTTAACAAAATAATCGGTTTTAGGGAGTAGTAATTGAGAAAATCGAAGACTTAATTTCACAACTGTCAACTGATCCCACCTTGATTCCATCTCAAGTTTCAATGGTTACTATCAAACCAAGAGGAATGAAAAACAAAGGCAATACTTGCTACGCACTGAGTGCGTTACAAGTATTGAAAAATGTTGCGGTAATTCGACAAATCATTTTGAATGCAAAAGCACCTGTCAAAGGCGGATCAGTCAAAATGTTGAAACGAATGTTCCGAGCTTCAAATCAGTGTGGGTGTCAGTCACCGTACGACCCCAAAAAGCTCGCGAATATTGTGTGTCGTTAGGATACAAGGCTGGAATTCATCATAATTCTTCCGAATCACATAAACAAGTCGTACATAATTCAGAGCAAGAGAACAGCGCTACCGGTAGACTTGCTATGAATTTGCAGAAATCGTTTTCTTGCGACACTTGCGGTACCAGGCAGCTAAAGACTGCTACTACGCACCACCTCTTGATGTCGAGCCATACCGAAGTCAATACAAACGTAGGTATTGAGTGAGCGATCGCAAGACAATTTTGCGAAAAGGAGCATCCTTCCTGCAATAAGTTGCACATAACTTTTCGTTAGGAAGCCCGCCATCGTTTATCACTATTGAGATAAATCAAGTGGGCTTAGACATGCAAATAAATACTGAAGAACGTATTAAAATAAGTGAACACGTCGAAGTTCCCACAATGACGGGTTTCCAACAATATTCATTAAGTGGAGTTATTTAGCACAAAGGAACTCAAGCACTCCATGGTCATTATGTGAGGTGCATCCGCAGGAGTCTGCAAGATAGTTTGTACATCGTTGATGACTCAAAGGTGATGAAGCAATCAGGAAACGAAATTTTCCGTCACCTTTCAGTCGACTCGCCAAGACTACTTACTTACATAAAGGAATGACGATTGTAAATAAAATTAAATTTGTGGTAATATGGAAGAACCAGTTAACTGGCATTTTCAAAAGAGTCCATTTTTTCGCAAAAATCACAACTCCAACAAGACATGTCTCAAAACAACTTGAGTGGTTCTTCCTAATCATCACCGATATGTTCAGAACGGTAAGTAAGACATTTTGACAATTCTTCAGCTTTCTCTGTATAAGTATTTTTGATCGTTTTTTCATACGCGCAATTTCTGGCGCGCAAAACTCCTCTTGCTCATACACGCAAATTTGAAAAATTAAAAAATTTCCAAAATTGACATTGCAGTGCCTTCGGAGTTCAAGTAGATTACTGAACAAATTTGTAACTATTCCACGTTGATAGACAAACTTTACATTGAAATTTACATAAAATTCACATGCACCTAACACTGCATTGTCCAGGAAGATTTACAAGAAATATTTTCTACGCTTGTTTTCAAGAAATTTTGAAATTATTTTGAAAAGTAATTCATGCTATAACTTGTTAGTTTATCGGACGTAAATATTGTTTCAGATTTTTTTGGTTATTTATGTCAACCTCTCAAGAATGTACAGCGTCAGGTGGCTCTGAATTTTGTGTTTATCTGAATAGAAAGTGTATAAATTTGTATACATTTTATATAATATCAGTGGTGAATAGGAAGAACCAGTCAAGTGTTTTTGGTACTGGTCTTTATGAAGTTCTAAACCTAACATTTTTATATCAAAGAAATATGATGAGTGCCACAATTTTCGGTCATTTAAAGTACAAAATATGAATTGAATTCAGTAACTCATAATTTTAAAAATACACGCAATTTTTGAAAAAAATGTATGCTTTTTAAGATGTCTCTTAACTGGTTCTTTCCAATCACCACAGATATTCCAACTATGGAATTGGGTAAAAAAATTTTTTATACTTTGAACTTTCTTTTATTCTAGTTAGTAGCCAACACGAAGCAATCGTGATGATAAGAATTTTCACATAAAGGGAATCGGTTCAGTAATTGTAAATTTACTTTATCTGAATTTTTAGAGAATAATGATAATTTGTGATCGGGAGTGATCGGGAGCCGCAGACTGCTGTGGCTGGACCCAGCCAAGGATGCGCGACCCGACAGTTGGGTCGTAGCCATTTTCCTACAATCCAGTTTCCTACAACCTAACTTCACGCTGTCAGTTACGGAACACTTTTTTTTTCAGGAGTTGGATGCACTGACGAGGTTGTTGGGATTTACTTCAAGCAAGGACAAAGTGTAAGTTCAATTGCCAAAATGACGAATGTCAATTTTTCACTTCTGTTTTAAGCTTTTCAATCCTCTGTAGTGAAAGTGCTGAACAAGTTGTCAGAAACTTTTATTCTCTCACTATCAGCAATCTGTTAGTATTCAATTAGCTTCATTGTTTTTATATTTCTGACAAATCATTGATTAATGACAAAAAAGCAAGTTCAAAAATAAAAAAGGTAGTTTCCATTTTTTTGAACTGTATCTTTTGCTTGTATATAATAATAAAAATGCAAACAACAGACAGGTAGGCTTATGTGTATGAATCTTATTATTTTTTTTTATTTCATAGTTCTTTCTTGCCGGGTTTTGTCTCCTCAACGAAACACTGAACAAGGAGCTTTACTTTGCCATTTTTGATCGCATCTACCAGGAAAACGAGGATGGTCCGCACATTCAGCACGTGACCACGATCATTCACCCGACTATGATAAACGCAGCTAAGCGAGCATTTAGCAATGCTGTTGTGGCACCCACTTGGTTCACCGTTTGCAAAGTAATTCTTTCGAGACTATTACTACAAACGCTTCATTTAAAAATTCAATATTACGAAGAATTATTGTTTTCTTTTTGAAATTTATTTCCAGAAAGTTGTCGAGAATTACAAAGAGCTAGGCCTTACTGGTCTCGACGACGCACACCTTCTGGATGGACTTTTCATTGCTTCTAGGTAGCCTCAAACGGCTTTTAATGATCTAACAGAACTTTTACGTGTGAAAGTAGACATGCTGATGGAATCTCACCCAAACGCTGCAGAATTCTTCGATAGTGTTCTACCGTTTTTGCACAACCCAAAAAAAACGAGTCAGTACGGATGCGATCCAATAGTCAGTGATTTTCTCGAAGTCAACACACAACGAGTTTCTCACAAGTTGGGAAAAAATGCCGGTGGTTGGGAATTCGCAGGTACACTTGACACATCTATTACATTACATATTAAAATGACATTTTGCTTATTGATTGATGTTATGTTTCTTTCTATTTTTCTTCCAGAAAATGTCAAGTTGTTGATCCACGATGACAAAGCAGAATTCTCGCAAATCCAGCAAAACTTACCTCCGAAGGCATGGATTCCGAAGTACATTGAAAAACGCAACGAAGTTCTTTCAAGTAGACTTGACGACTTCAATTCGGGAAGGTATTTTAAACTCGCGGTTTTATTGTAAACTCAAGTTCACCATAAATATCATAAGTGCTCAATTTTTAGTAATTTTGTGTGTGTTGCGTTATTCTATTGTTAACTTTTTTTAATTGCAGATGCACTTTGCAAATGTTCATTGACTCGGTTTCACACACGCACCGCCAAATCCTCAGTGTATGGCTGCGTGAGCCAATCATGTTGAACGGCTATGGAGGTTTGCAACACAGCCTGAAAAGCATGAATGAACCAGTGAAAGTCACACGTAAGATTTTCCCAAAAGAACGTTTGAGCACAAAAAATAGTGATGTAAATGATTAATTAATTTTTTATTTTATTCTCTCGCCATTCCAGATGGTCTGTTCCGTGGACTTGTCCAACAACAAAAAAAAACGAGGTAGACCTGTCGGAACTCCAAACCAACGTAAAACCGGAGGCACCAAAAAGTCACGCGTGAGTTACTCGCTTGTTGCTACGCTAGGGGAAGGAGTTCCTAGTACCTCCGTTCTAACGGGAACACAGCCGTCGACATCATTAGTCACAACAGACACTCCGTCACCAGGCAGCGTGGGGCAGTTGGTCCAACAAGTTATGGCCCAGCTGATGCCTCAGCTGGTACAAATGCAGGAAGATGCTAAGGAAAAGTGTGCTATTTGTTTGGGTGCGAAGCCCGTGAAAGCAGTTTTTCCTTGCGCTCATCTGTGCATGTGCGAGCGGTGCGAGCAACGTCTATTTTAACAAGTCGGGGAACAAACTTGCCCTGTTTGCCGTGGTCCGCTAGACTATACAACTCGTATTTACAGTTAAAGATGACTTGTCAGGGATTGCCAAGGGAAAATTTTTCTAGCGGCTTCTTCACTACTTAATTTTTATTTTCTTTACTCTCTTTATAATTTATTTTTTATCCTCCTTACAAATTCATCTGTCCAAAAGTGTGTTATTTGTACGACTGCGAAGCCAACACAAGCTGTTTTCCCTGGCACTCATCTCATCTTGCATGTGCAAGCCTTGCGAGCAACATCTGTTTGAACGAAAGGGGCCAGACAATTGCCCTGTTCGTCATTGCCGGTTCTACTATACCACTCGCATTTATAATTAAAAAGGACTTACCAACAGTTTTAATATTAAGTTGTTTTTTGACGTCTAACTTCTTTATTTTGATTTAATATTTTTTTTATTTCGGATGTTCGTTGCGAAGACTTTGGTCTGTACGTAGATTCGTGTTCTTTTCTGACATCGAGCCAAACTTTTTATTGCAAAAATACTCTGATAATGTTAAACTGTAAGGAAACGCTAAATCCTGAAATGGTTGTATTTCATTACTTTAAAAGTTTTTATTTAAAATAATAATATCTTTCCTTTTTGATTGGCGTCATTTCGCAACAACAATTTTTCTTAATATGCAAAAATTAATGTTAGTTTCTGTCATGGGACAAAAGAAAACAATACGATAATGTGTTCATTATGTATCGATAACTTATTATGACAAATAAATAAAAGTTTAAATGTTCATTTTCACATCTCTTAACTATTTTATCATTGACTTTTTCCTCATCGCACTGGTTTACGAATGTTCAATTTGCGAACAATTGCTTGATCCAAAAATTTCCCACACATGTCAACGTGTTGTTTGTAAAAGTATTTTGTTGTTATGTGAAATTAATTTTAGGTTTAAAATTATGCGAATACTGAAATAACAGACATTTCAAAGGAAGATTTAAAACAAAAATGAAAATAATTACTGATTTACCATATCTTATGTGACAGGGAAGGTACAAAAAAGACGATTTGCGATGCAAAATGTGCTTGATTGTTGTCTTTATTGTGCAACATTAATAATATATACATACATAAATAAAAGTTTCTTCATAAGACTACAACGTTCTTCAAAATGCTGTGATTTTATTTGTCGCTTCTTTCGTTTGAATTGCAGGAAATAAAGAGGAAAAAATTATTCATAAGTGAAAACGATTTTCAAGAACAAAAAACAACGTTGGCTTTACGAGAGAACTCAGCAACTGGTAATAAATGGCAAATAAATCTGAACAATAATTTCGTTACAATTACCTTTGTATTTAGAGCGTTACATCTCTGTAGTCGGAAGGAAACCTTCCACCAGGTGCTCGGAGCTGGACTTGCCTGCTGATCGGTCGGCAAAGCTTGGTTGGACCACTAGAACAAAATAAAAACTAATCAGTTCATCAATAGTTAATAAGAGTGAAAAAAAAAGAAATAAAGAAATGAAAAACATACAAACTATTGCAAACTATTTGAAGTCTGAGCAACAATTGGATTGAGTCTCTTGTACAGTCACTGGCAATTTTATTTACGTTTGCATCGCTGGTTAGGTTGATCCAGGACGATAACACTAGTGCTCTTTTACAGAGCGTCGAGGCATTTCCTTGAAACGTCTTGGGAACACAAACCTCGCTGCTGCTGCAGTCGTTCGGTTGCTGGTGCAAGCTGTAAGACAAGATTTTTTTATGAATCTCAATGAAAAATATCCATAAACTTTATTACTGCTCAAAAACAACATACCTTAGCCGATTCCGTTTACTTGTCTTTAATAGCAACCACAATAGCACAATGGATGGTTTGTTTTTTCACACTATAATAAAAAAATGCGCGTGTTTGAACACGGAAAATGAGTCGACACGGTGAGTATTGTTTAACCATAAAACTTGTTGCACCATCTTGTTTTGGACGTTGCTTTGATTATTTGCCTTTTGGTATTTTGGTTAAGTGTCACTTTGGAGCATCTCGACAGATCGTCGATGGAAACGCCATCCGTGCAATCTAGTCGACGAAATGGTAGCGCTCAGATTGAACAGCAGGTTTCATTTTTCATCACTTACAGTTGGCAATAGCCGCCATCATTGTTCATTATTACGGTGCGTATTATTACAAGCAATCATTCGTTCTTTTATTTATTTTTATAATTAAATAAAATTACTTCTATTTTATTATCACTGTTTATCTTTTCAGTGATTATCATATTTCATGTCTGTTTTTCACACTATGTTTGAATTTAAAAAATTTTGATTTTACACTGCTTGTCATGATTTGTTGTTTTTGATTGTTTTTAATTTTACGGCGCTACTTTTTGACCTGATCATCTTTTTGTTGTTTGTTTTTACCGTGATCGTCATAGCTGCTGTCCGTTTTTCACGCCATGTTTGAAATTAACAATGTTTGAATTTAAACTTCTCGTTCGAATTTGTCGTTTTTGATAATGTTTATTTTTACAGTGCTTGTTTGGGATTCTCCCAAGATTAGCAATTGAATATCGTTTCAAAAATTCAAACTAAATTCAGCATGCGCAATATTAAGATTTTCAACAACTTAAATCTTAAATCAATTATAATGCCATTTTGAATTTGATTAAAATTTCTCGAATAAAACAACTATGCACAGATCTTTTGTCGCTTTTCACATTTTAATCAAAAAATAAAGTTTCAAAAGACATTTTAATAAAATGGTTTGAAATTACATTTCTACAGGTTTGCAACCATGGTCAATTGCAGCATTGAAGGTTGTGGTACTCGCAGTGATAAGGGTGAAAAACTCTATATTGCAAGAATACCAACTATCAACGAAAGAAAAATATTATGGCTTGAAAGTATATTACGACAAACACAAATATGACAGATGAGGCAACTATCCGAGCTGTCTGTGAGGTCCGGTGAATTTATCTTATTACAAAATTTAAATAACAAGAAATATTTCTGAATTGTTTGTCAAACATTGAAAAAATGGGTTTCACAGTTTAGATTTTCATTGATTCGTGTTTTATATGTTTAAAAATGTACTAGCAAAATAATTTCATTTTAATGTTTTTGTTTTTGCAAAATAACAATCACAGTTTTTTATAGAACTCAATATTTAATTATTATTGATGAAATACATTAATATTCAAAATTGAAGTCGGTATTAACAAATATTTTAATTGTGGCGAACAGAAGCATTTTGGTCCAGAAGCCTGGGAAAAAGAACGATGTGACGGGAACAAAAGGCTGAAGCAAAATGCAGTTCCCACCATCTTTAAGGACAACTTATTATCAATGATTGATGTGGATGAAGTTGATGTTGATGTATGTTTAAATTTTCTTATTATTTATAATTAAAAAACACGTATTTAATAGAAAAAACTTGATGCTTTTCAAAATGTCGACAGTGCATGATCGCTTAACAGGACTTTTAACTTCGAGTCAATATTTTACGACTTTTTTTTTATTTATGTATTCTTGTAAACATTATTTTAACTTTGCCACTGGATATTATATTACATACATTAAGCAATGTGTATATATAAATGTTTATATTTCCAGACTGCACACAAGTTAACGCAGCCTTCTGATATTTCATCGGAAATCTCGATGGAAATTGAGACAGAAACTGCAACGTTCCCTAGACTGGACATAACAAAAAATTATTAAATAAGAAAAAAACCAACGGTATTTTTACAAACTTTATTGAATGTAATACTTATTGAAACAAATTACGCTCGTCCCCGCTGCTTCTTGTTGCCGTCCAACTGCGCCTGGTTACCTAAAAAAGGAAACTAATAAACAAAAACGAACAAACAATTGTACATAAACAAATTACACAAACAAACCATTCACACACACACTTACACACAAGCACAGCAAACTTACCTCAGAAACATGTAATCAAACACCGGCAACATGCGAATACGACTTTATACGCGAGTGACAACAACCGAACATAACCTGTCAAACACCTGTAAACCAATATGGCGAATGCGGCGCCTACATTTAAACTTGGAAATTGAATAATGAATTGTTTAATTATTGAATATGATTGTTCAAACAATCCAAATTGTTTATAAAATTGTTCATAACATTTTTGTAAGTTATTTTCAGAATTTCAAGATGTACAAAGCTAAGATAATGGAAAAACAAATTGAACAAATTTGTAGGTTATGTCTAAAAATAGATTTTGAGGTTAGAAAATTGACCCTCCGCTAGGGGGCGTATATCTTTCTCGCAATTAGAGTGACAAAATGGCATTAATCCGCTAGGTGGCCAACGGTTTTTCTCACAATCAATTTGAATAATTATTACTATAAATTCCGCGAATTTTCCGGGAAAAAAAACAGGCTTGGTCCTTTCTCATTTTTGAAAGTCCCGTTTCCTAAAAAGAAGATCGGCAGATATTTTGAAAGTCCGAATTCCACTACGGAACAAGGCATTTCCAGCTGATTAGTCAGAAAGTCATTTCCTGAAAAAGGATCTGAAAATTTCTCGCTTCATTTTTCAAACATCTGCCGAATTAGGCGGTGATAAAATAAAAGCCAACGCAAGGGTAAGTTTCGCGATCATTTCAAATCAACCGCCATTTCTGAATATGAAAACGCGCCAAGTCTCAATTCAATTCTAAGAATCATAACCGTCCGCCATATTGCCAATTCAAAGTTGTCAACAAAAGCTCGTCTCCGTCTTGCCTTGTCTTTAAATCGTTATAAAAGTAGTAAATAGGAGCTTTTTAATCAGTCAAAGGTGCCATCCAGCAGGTTAAACCATTCCTGGACCACTTTTTCGTTTTGTCTTGTTGTTTTTCGCCAAGTGAAAGGTTAAATTTTGTTTACAAATAGAGGTTGCATTTAACCTGAAAGTTTGCTGTAAAAACAGAGTCAATTTTCTTTCTCGGGTCTAATAATATAAAGGGACGTTTAATTTTTCCATTAGCAATATTTATTTAAACAATTTTATAAACAAAAACAAAGTCAAAACTTGTAAAATAGGGAACAAAATTGTATTTCTTTTGCAACAAAACATTGTTATTTTCTGAAAATACAGGTCTCGACGATTTGCACGAGTTATCGAATTCCGAAAAGCAAGAAATGGCTTTGAGATTCAAAGAACTAGAAAGGCATAATAAAAAAACTGATGTTGGAAGTAGAAACATCAAAACGTGAATTAAATCTTAACGACCGCGAATTAAAATTAAAAAACAAACCATTGAAACGTTTACAAAAAACATCCGAAGTAAACATACAAAACACAAACAAATTGGAGGAAAAACTTAAAATAATTTTCAATGATGACCAAATCAGCGTGAGGGAGGGAAAATCGCCTCGCGGAATCAAATGGACCAACGAAACAGTAAAACAAGCTTTGGAATAAAAAATGGCTTGTGGACCAACTGGGTAGGATGAAATTATAAAACAAAGCCTTCCCTTTCCATCTCAACTGACACTAAGACGACGTTTGGAGAACGTAACATTTAACGAAGGATTTTGCAAAGGATCTTTTGAACTTCTGGGAAAGTTGGTTCAAAACTTTAAAGATCCGCGGAACAACGATGCTGTTTTGGCTTGTGATGAGATGTCCATCAAGAAAGCCCGAGTATATGATCCCTCCACCAAATCGATGTGCGGTACGGCTTCGTCCCGTGACAATCAAGTCATTGTGTGCAAAAAGCGCGCGCTTTTTTGCACGAACATTTTTCTGTTTGAATAATTACTTGTCTACTAGAGTGTTTCTGAGTCAAGTTTAAAGTAAATGTTTCACATGAAGTTTGCAAATTTCTAACTCTGCATTGTATTTAATATAATCAAAATGATTGATGATTTTTTTATTGGTTTACACAATTGATTACTTTTCTCCGATATCTTAATTATCAAACCTTTTTTTTCTAATTTTCAAAATAATTTTAAATTAAATTCAAGTAAATTCAATTTAAGGGGACGTGCAAGTAAAAACGCTAAAATCAACAATAATTGGCCGATTTTCATAATTGTTTTTTTATTGAATTCCTTTTTATTCAAATAATCAACATTGCATATAAAGTTTTAGATAAATAATAATTTGTTATTGTTATTTGCTTATAACTATACGAAATAGGGTTAACTTTGAAGGATTATAACTCATACAATTGTTAACCGATCTGAGTTCAGTTAGCTTCAAAATGTTCGTAATAACAATGTCAAAAAATTGTCCAGACAGAATTTTGATATTTATCAAATTGAAAAAGTTATAAACATTTTCGTAAAGTAAAACCTAAAAACCGTCAAAAATGCGGAAAAAATGGGACATTTTTGTACTCAATTATCACTCAAATTGTTTAGAAAAATGATATCATAAATCTGTCTGGACAAATTGTTCGTAACATTTTACTGAACATTTTGAGCCTAATAACAAACCAATCGGTTAAAAATTGTTTGAGTTATAATTCTTCAAAGTTGGAAAAAAGGTAAAAATTCGGAATGCGAGAAAAACGAAGTGAAAGTTGGACTCTTATTCTTGCTTCTTGTGAGCACCGATTGAAACTATTGAGCGATCCCTGGGCCATAACTGGGTCCTTCCTTTTTTCGTTTTGCCCTCTCATCGGCATTTTTTGCTTTTTTCTCAGCTTTTCGTTTGTAACGACTCTGCTCGGTGCTGCGAAGTATACTTCGCGCAACACTATTTTTATCGCAAGTTTGGGCGATTTTCAGCGACACATCGAGTCCTAGCTTTTTTCGTCCTGATTCGATTTCTAATTGAAGTGCCTTTTCATGTCCCATGTTGAACTCAGCTACCGTTTTAGAAACAGCAATCTGAAAAAAAGTATTCAACATTAAGAAAATTAAAAATTTCAAAAAGATAGAAAAATGTTTTAGAAATTTAATGACTTTTGTTTTAGTTGTCCCTTTGTTCTTTGGACATTTCAGCCAAATCGAGCTATGAATACACTCGTTGGCGTTTTGGGTCCCAATTTGAGTGCATTTTTCAAGGAGATCTTTTCTTGAGAGTTTCACGTACGCTGAAAAAATCTTTACGGCTACATCTGGACGTATGTATGTTTTCATTATAGAGTGTTTCTCTGGTTCTTTTTCTTCCGCTACCGCGCGTTGCCAAAAACACCACGAAGTTGTTCCTGGTGGACAAAAATCATGCTTCGGGTGTTGATCAGTCGAACTACAATGAAAAATACTGGCATAAATGCCATCTTTCATTGCAGCAACATCGGGGGGTTTTTTTTATTGCACTCGTGTAGTATCCTTGCAGTTTTCTTATTTTGTCGTCGGTCAAACTCCCAAGTTTGGCACCACCTAACACTATATCATTTTCAGAGTAGTGAGCCACGATATTCTTCAGTGCTGTGTACAACCTCTTTCCAACGTGGTTGATGCATTCTTGCTTTTCGATGTTGCCATCAGGATACACATTTAGTGAAACCAACACATCAAAAGCTTTAACGTCTCCATCGCTGAGCATCTTGGTGTATCGCATTTTCGTCCTCTCAACCGATCGTTTCCATAAAATTGCGGCTGCATCGACCTCCATCATATTAGAAGACCCGTAAAAGTTTTTTTCACACTTTCCGCTTTCTTTGTGAATTTTTTTTGCCTCTTCAAACTCAGCTTTTTTGTTCCCGAACCGTTTTTCTGCTAATGAACACCATGTACAATACTTTGACAGTACGACGTAGTCCAGAACCAGCCCAGTAAGAACGTCGATAACAATCCCTAAGCCAACATTAGATGAGTGACCGCGAGTATGCCAGGAACCGTCGTAAGTAACCGTCACGTCCAGAATTTCCACCTTAGCCAAAGAAGGATCAAGTTTCACGTACGCCTTCCGAACTGCCTGAAGAGTCGCTTCTCGTGTTTTATCTCGCAATTTTTCGCTGTTTTCGTGTACAACATCAACGTACTTTGAGAAAGTTGTATGTGACATTACATTCATATTCAAATCCGATCCTAGTTTTTGCATGCCTGCGTAACCAGCGCCCATGTCCAGAAAAGCGCTCGTCATGCGCAAGTTGATATCAACAATATCTTTTTCATTAGGACTAGAACAACATTCATTGAAAACTTCCTTGCAAGAAGAACAATATAGATGTACTTTGAATTGGAAGCCTTTCTCATTTGAAAATTGTACGCTCAAGACAGTTTTCGAGCAAAAAATGCACTTCAACCCTTGCAGTAAACTGTCCCAAATGTCATCATGATAAATCCTATATCTTTTATCTTCCTCAGATGTTCTATTTTCGTGATTATTTTTGGATGATTTTTGTAGATTATCAAAATACTTCAACTTTCGATCACGAGTGCTTTGTTTCGTTTTGTCTACTTCCTAAAAAAAGTAACTTATTATGTACTCAGTAGTCGATAAAATTCATAGTAATAACTTTATAATAACTTACTTCACTTATAGTTTCAGTACGTCGGTGCGATCGCGCTTGTTCAATCAATTTTTTTTTAGTTTTGAATTTTGTTTACGATTTACCATTCTTTATAACAAATTTTTTAAACAAAATTCATAGGAATAAGAAAATATAGAGAATAGGAATCAGTTACTTCTTGTATGGCGTTCCTGTTTTGACTGTTGTAAAAGGACAAAATTGGAGGATTTCATAGTTATTTCGAAAGCCAATGACTAATACAGGGTCTCACTTTTGTTTATTTTCAACATGGTTTAATTATTTTCATTGTAAGTATAGGAAAAACCCAGGTTTCGAGAAACTCGGCTGCACGATAATCACCCCGACTAAAATATCCAGGAGGAACGTTCCTTATGGAAATTCCATATGGAACTTCCATAAGGAACGTTCCATAAGGAAATTTGGCACAGGCAGTTAATCGGGAAATTCCATAAGGAGCGTTCCCGATATGAAATATTTAAATGTTTTTAATTGTAATTAAGTAAAATAAACTAATAAAAGAGTAAAGAGTATTAAAAAAAATAAAAAAATAAACGTAAAAAAGCGGTACGATACGTATTGCAATTCGCTCGTGAAAGGAGGAGATTCGAACCCGTGGTGCTTGAATTTTCACTCGCAGAGTCGGTGCCCTTACCAATGTGGCCAGCATCGGTAAGATACGTGACCGAAAGTTTTAGCGGTACTTGAAGTTTCGCGCGGTCACTTGACCCTTAGCATGAATGCTTGCTTCTCTCTCCCTTGTAGCTTAATATACTATTATTAATTTCTAAATAAATGAACATTTTTTCACTAAAAAATTAATTTGGCAGTGTCAAATACTTTTGATGAAATTGAAACTTCTTTTTATTCAAACACGATCAATAATTGCAAAAATTAAATCATGGATGTCGAATTGAATTATCTGAACCGTTCAGAATTCAATTTAAAATTTACTTCAATTCTAAATTCTCACACTATTTCGTTTCATTTCATTTCATTTTTCAAAAAATATTTTTGTTGTTTTAAAATTTTTATTTTTGCTGCAAGGGAGAGAGAAGCAAGCATTCATGCTAAGGGTCAAGTGACCGCGCGAAACTTCAAGTACCGCTAAAACTTTCGGTCACGTATCTTACCGATGCTGGCCACATTGGTAAGGGCACCGACTCTGCGAGTGAAAATTCAAGCACCACGGGTTCGAATCTCCTCCTTTCACGAGCGAATTGCAATACGTATCGTACCGCTTTTTTTCGTTTATTTTTTTATTTTTTTAATACTCTTTACTCTTTTATTAGTTTATTTTACTTAATTACAATTAAAAACATTTAAATATTTCATATCGGGAACGTTCCTTATGGAATTTCCCGATTAACTGCCTGTGCCAAATTTCCTTATGGAACGTTCCTTATGGAAGTTCCATATGGAATTTCCATAAGGAACGTTCCTCCTGGATATTTTAGTCGGGGCACCGTGAACTTGAAAAGAGGTAATAATCACCGTGAAATCGTCTTTATTGTTCACCAAAAGAGTTGTTTGTATTATTATTATTATTATTATTATTTTATTAAATCCAACAGCCGCAAGGCCAATTACAGGATTATGAGATACATGTTAAAAATAACAGTGGTGAGGTGTGTCAATCTATAGATTATTATAAAGAACAAATAAATAAGCAGTGTGTGTGAGACAGGAATTCATAAAGTGTTATCGACATAGATTTTCAAGTGCCGTAAGAGTGTAGCCACGGAGTCACAAAACAGATCACAATCCACAGTAGACAGAAAAGAATTCGTATCAATTATCATCTTGTACAGTCGAGAGTTGTAAACGTGAGGTACATATGATGGTGGTACATACAGTATAGTATTGGATCTTGTTACTCTTTGAGGAACGGCCAGGGGGATATCTGAAGCAAGGCATGGCGAGTCCACAATGTTTCTAATGATTTTAATTGTGAAGCCAATTTCATGTATTTTTCTCCTGTTTACAAGTGGATATGAGCCAAATTTGTTTAGTAAATATAAATGATCTATACCCATAGGCGGGTAGGAATGTGAGACTCGCCATTCCAGGAACTTCAGAAATCGCCTCTGACAGCTCTCAATCGCTACTATGTATTTTGCACTGTGTGGTTGCCACAGTACATCGCAATACTCCAGCTTAGTACGCACATAGGTGTTGAACAAAAGTTTTAATGTGTCGATAGCTTTAAAATTCCGTCCTATTCTAATAATATAACCAAGTGATCTATTTGCAGACAAAACTAAGTTTTCGATATGTGAGTTAAATGTAAGCTGACGATCAAAAGTGACGCCAAGGTCAATTTTCGATGTTACACGACTCAATGTAGTACCATTTATCACATAATCATAAGAGATATACCTCGATTTATAAAAAGTCATGATGTTACATTTGTCTGGGTTGAGTTGCAATTTGTTTCGCATACACCAATTCGCAAAGTTATCCAAATTGATTTGAAGATTGTTACAATCAAGTACATTGGTTATGGGTAGAAATAGCTTCATGTCATCGGCGTACATCAGAAGGTGACAGAAAACGAACTGTTCAACATCATTAGTAGTTATTGCAAACAATAAAGGACCCAAATTAGATCCTTGCGGCACACCGGAAGTTGGTATAAAAGGAGCCGAATTATAATTAGCATAACTAACAATGTTTATCCTATTCGTCAGATACGATTGAACGAGTTTCAGAAGGTTGTCGCTCAAATCAAGTAAAGATAGTTTCTGTAATAAAATTACATGATCAAGCTTATCGAAGGCCTTTGAAAAATCTGTGTAAATAACATCAACCTGGTTGTGAGTGGTGAGAGCTAAGTGAATTAGTTGAGTGAAGTTCAATAGATTAGTCAAGGTAGATCTACCCCTCACAAAACCATGTTGATTCACAGACAAAGATGGAAGAAAGGCAGCAAATATAATTTTATAGAGATATTTCTCAGAGACCTTCGAGACGTTACAAAGTATCGAAATTGGACGATAGATTGATATGTCGTTTTTTGGTCCTTTTTTGTACACAGGACAGACCCTAGTTTTCTTCCACGAATCAGGAAATGTACCTGAGCGTAGCGCACATGAACAAATAATTGAGATAGGAAGAGCGAGAGTGTCATGACAATATGCAACTAAATTCGATGGGATAGAATCGAGACCAGCGGTCAGCTTATTTGGTAAGGACTTAGCAATATCGGCAATAATAGTAGAATCGACAACGTCTAAATTGCCTAGGTGGTAGTGAGAGTTTGATTTTAAGATACACTGCGAAGTTGAAGGCTTGTCATATACAGATGAGAAATGATTAGCGAACAGGTTTACAATTTCAGTCGGGTCAGATGTCAGATAACCATTACAAATCATCGACAGAGGAATTCTGCTCGATTTGTTTTTAAGATTAACGTACGACCAAAACGATGTTGGATGGTGGTGGATATTTAGTTCTAATTTATCAAAATATTTCTCATAATCTGTTTTTATTTCGGCTTTGATTGTTTTCTTTAGTGACTTAATTTCGTTTTCATATACAATGCTCTTGAGATTTTTATTTTTGACACGCAATTTGTTTTTCAATTTAATCGCCTTAATTGTATCAGAGGAGTACCAAACTGGAAATTTGCGGTCAGAGTTCACACTGACTGGTACAAATGTTAAAATAATATGATTTAAAATACTATAAAATTCATCACACATCAAATTCACATCATCAAAGTTGTATAAGACATTCCAATCCGTGGAACCAATAGCATGGTTGATGCTGGGGAGATCGGCTTTACGAAAGTTAAGCCTGCTTGTATAATTACTGGGTACAAAATCTTGTGCTTTAGCACTGATGATACAAGCAACCCGTAGTGGTGGATGTGGCGGATCGAGTCGAAATAGACATTCAGTGTCACGATAGACTTGAGTGTCAAAGTGAGAAAAAACAAGATCGAGTAGTCTATTATGTGAGTTTACAATGTTATTAAACTGTGTGAGAGAGAAAAAATTACATAGATTTGAAATAGATAAAGATTTATCGTCGGCTGTATTATAAATAGTGTAGTTCAGATACCCCGGGGCATTAAAATCACTAAGTACAATCAAGTTACTATTCCACAATTTTTCACATAGCTGTAGTTCATTCACGAAAAGTTCATACCTATCATGTGTCACTTGTGGCGGTATGTATACAGTTAAGATAATAAATTTGCTCGAACCGAAAGTGACATTAATTCCGAGTAATTCAATATCAGGAAAATTATGAGCGAAAGGCTCTAAATTAAGTTGACTAGATTTATGAGTGTTTCTCAATGCAATTAATACACCACCTCCGATCTTGGTGCCCAGTCTATCAAAACGATAAACGTCAAAATTACCGGAATCAATAAGTTCGTTAGAAGAAATGTGTGGCTTTAGTCACGTTTCAGACAATACGATGGCATCCAATTCAGACAGGTCGTGAACATGTAGTGAGTGGAGCTTGTTGTTTAAACTCCTGACGTTCTAGTAGTAGATGGTGAACTCTGAAATAGCATTGGTTGTGAAGAATTGTTGTTCTTGAGTGTCTTTTTCAGGGTGGGGGTTGAGCCATGGTAAACTATTTTCCAGTTCGTCTGTCCTTTTGCTATTTTCTCTTCGAGTTGTTGACGGAGCGCTTGCAATTCTCGTTGCTGCAGGGGGGTGCGGTCTCGGGATAGCGACATGACATTCAGCATCGGGTACTTTTGCACATCCTTTTTGCAGTCCCAGAAATGCTTCGTAAATTGGGCAGCTTGCACCTGATTATCAAAAACAATTTTTATCGGACGTGTTTTTGTAGCTGCCGGAACGGGTTTGCCAATACGGAAGAATGTTTTGCAACTTAGAATGGCTGCGACACCGATGTAAGTAAACAACTGTTCGAGCATTTTTTTGTCGTGTTCTTTTGCTTCGGCGGCCGATAAAGACTGATTGTCTTGTAAGTTAAATACGATGACGTTATTTTGCCGAATAGATCTCTCGTTTACTTCGTGAAGCAACTCATCCTTTGAAAAAGTAGATTTTTCAAGGTTTGAGATTTTGTGATATAAGTTTTGTACGTCACCTTCAAGTTGAGTTGTTTTGCTGTTTACAACGTCAATTTGTTCCGAGTGGAGATCAACACGGATCTTGAGTTCCATTACAGTAACTTTAATATCAGAGATGTCAGTTCTGGCCGCAGCAATATCGGACCTGAGAGCCTGGACAGCAGCAAGTATTTCGGAGTTTGTCACAGCGCCAGTAGTCGCCTCTTTGACAGGGGCAGAGCTGGCAGTAGAAAACAGCGCGCTGAGACCGGAGCCACAACATTTGAGAAATGCATTATCATCATTTCTTCCAACACGAGCGGCGCAGCTAGGATGATATGGTTTCTGACATCCCGGGCATAAAACCGAGTTGGCAACAACCGCATTGTTTGCGCAATACGGGCATGGCAATGATGTCTGATTCGGGAACGACATCATTTGTTGTGACAGTTGGTCAAAGGGTGCGACAATGTTGAGTGGCAAAAATCAGGCTATAGGTGTGATGCTGGACAGTGCCGCCCTCTAGTAGTGATCGTTGGTTCATGCCAGTCGATAATGTGTAGGCCGGCAGTCGCCCTCTGTGAGTGGCAGTCGAGAGGTGTTGCGTAGTTGATATATAAGAGGTTGGTAGCGGAAGTGACGTACGTGCAAGTGAGAGAGAGCAGTGAGAGAGACAAAGATATGCAGGACCAACAATAAATTAAACGACGAAATAAGAGCAATCAGGGCAAATGAATTCGCTCTAGGTGCACAGGTGGTGTTGTCTATTCGCCTTAGCAGTGGTGGTCTCAAGCGTGGCTCCCCAGAGGATAAGTTGAGAGGTCGTGCAAGAATACCAGTGAATAGAGGTTAATTTGTCCACGCATCAGTAAAATGCAAGTGACGCTCATAAAGTGTGCTCAAATTGCAGCTCTTTTTGGTAATTGTTGAGTGCAACCCTTGCACTGACTAAAACAGACTCAAGCTC
Source organism: Telenomus remus (assembly GCA_020615435.1). Classification (NCBI taxonomy): domain Eukaryota; kingdom Metazoa; phylum Arthropoda; class Insecta; order Hymenoptera; family Scelionidae; genus Telenomus; species Telenomus remus. The sequence continues at coordinate 8,755,982 of CM036341.1, read as the reverse complement.
ACCCAAAAAAGGAAATATTAGCTATCGAGTATCGAAAATAGTCAGTTAGAAAAATAGTGCGTGTCAATCGTACTTACACATCACCGGAAGTGATGTTGTATGAACAATAGAAATAATAATTTCGAAATGTTCAAAAATATTTTGTCAATACATTGACAAAAAGTGTTTACCGAATGCATCTCTCCGGCTCTGACCGAATGAGTAAGCGCTGGTTGAAACAGACCGATAATTCTGAGCGCTCCGTTCTGAGCGCTCCGGCTCTGCGCCAAAAAAACTTAAAAAACCAATGTTTAAAATTGTTTTTTTCAAAAACGGATTTCACTACGTAAAAGAAGAGGGTTTAAACTATCAGAATATGTAATAAAATTTTTTTTCATTTTTTCATTGATTTTAACGATTTTTGACTTGCACGTCCCCTTAATTGAATTTTGTGTTTTTTTCGTTTTCATTTTTAGGGCGTACTGCGCTGGCAACACATGCGTTAATTTTCGTTTTCGCTGGACTTTTCAGTCGCTGGGGAATGATCGTTGCTTATTATTTTACACCCGAGAGTTATGATGGGGTAGAACTAAAACCTATTGTATTAGAGCTTATCAAAAAAGCTGAAACTATTGGGGTCAAGGTTCATGGTTTTTTCAGTGACATGGGCGGAAATAATTTATCGTTGTGGCGGGAATTTGACACTGGAATAGCAAGTCGCAATTCAAAAATTCAAAGTTCTATTGTGCATCCTTTTGATAAATCGCAAAGATTGTGGTTTTTCGCAGATCCGTCTCATCTTTTTAAAAATATGAATTAGGCACTCATTAACAATCAGAAGCTCACTGTACCTAACAAATTTGTTGAAAGGTACGGCATACTTTCAAATGTTGTTAACGTACATCATGCAAAACAACTCTCGGCATTTCAAGAAGACTTGCAATTATTACCACTCCAAAATTATCTAACGATCAATTCCAAATCAATGCTTTCAACAAAATGAAAGTTTGCTGTTCTAAACAATTTGTCAATTGAAGTGCTGCTCTAAAAACATTAGCTGTTGAAAAAAACGATGAAAACGTTTTTGCAATCGCGTCTTTTTTCGACTTTATTTGCTAATGTTTTACTCTAGTTTCATCGAGAACGAGAAATGTATCGCTAGGGAAAATTCCAGGGGATGAAAAATCAGAAGAGAAATATAATGTAAAATCTCGTGTTTTTTTTACAAAAGAAAAATGAAACAATTTAATTGAACCCAGTTCTCCCCTTGTACTGATTTAACAAAACAAATTTTTTTTTCATTTTTGTTGTTGAACTGGCTCAGTTATGCTTCACGGCCAGCTGCAAACAACAAAAACCAGCAAAAACAGTTTTCACTTCGTGCAGAAAATTTTATAATAAACTAAAAAGGATTTTATTTTTATTGCATGATTGAATTTGAAATGGAAAACAAAGTTCAATTAATTGTTTTGATTGTGAAAGCTTTTACTATTCGTTTGATTTGAATTTGATTCAATTGTTATCTTTTTATTCTAACTCGGCTGTCAAAATCGAGAAAAATTATGAAATTTGCTATTCGTTGTTATTTATTTATATTAATCTTTACTAAATTTAACTTTAATTGATTGATAATTAATTAATCAGATTAAGAAAGAAAAAGTGTGGGTTTCCCGACCCGAGCAAGAATCTAATTTTATTTGATTTGGAATGAAAACAAAAAAATAGAAATGAAAATTGAAAATAAAAGAGAAATCACGTCAGCAAAACCCTGGGTTCGCACCTGGAACAGCTTCAGCAAGAATAGCCCAGAAAAAAATGCGCACATCGGAATAGATTCGAAATCGACTCGATTTCGGATCGTTTTCTAGTCGAAAATGGCTCGAAACCAAGTCCGAATTTGGTGCATTGAAAAAGAGCCGAAAACAAGTCAAAAATGGCTTGAAAAGAAGTCGATTTGACATATAGTTTTTGAAACCAGTGAAAAATTTAAAAAAATTTGTTGGTCTCAGGATTTGAACTCGGGACTCTCAGATTATAAAGCCCGCACTCTACCCCTAAGCTGTCAAGATACTTAGAGACTAACTGATAAAAGACCTTGTTGAACTACAACAACAAGCGTACTACTTATTTGAGCATACTATTTACATAAATACTACGTCTCGAATAGCTTAGCGGTAGAGTGCGGGCTTCATAATCTGAAAGTCCTAAGTTCGAATCCGAAGACCAAAAGATTTTTTAAAATTTTTCACTGTTTTAAAATATCGACTTCTTTTCGATCCATTTTCGTCTCGTTTTCGGCTCTTTTTCAATGCACCAAATTCAGACTTGGTTTACATCCATTTTCGACTCGAAAACGATCCAAAATCGAGTCAATTCCGAATGTATTCCAATGTGCGGATTTTTTCCTGGGATGGCTTAAAAATACTCAACGTATCGATCACTTCAGTATTGTTTCGAATCAAAGTAACTTTCCTAGAAAACTTGCATTTGCCTGCAAATCCTTCTTCAGTTTCAATAATTCTGATGCGAGTTAACTCGGTTTCAGAAGCTGCATCAACTAGGAACTCTTGGATCTCCGCATATCGTCCATCGTTCAACATAACAATCGAGTTATTTGAACGTTCACAATGCATTTCGCAAGATGTGTAAACGCAACCGTCCTTAAACATTCTCTTGTAAGATAAAGTATCAGCAGTCAAGCGATATTCATCAATCCAACGAATGAAAGTTGATCTTTCAGCCCCAAAATATCGAGGTTGTGAAAGTTTCGCCGTTTTGATTGTTTTTCGCTGACTTATCTCTTCACAGTATTGTAGACCAATGTTGTCATCGTCAGGAACTTTCGCAAGCAAATTGTTGAAGGCCAGGTTCATAACTGCAAAGCGTCGGATTTGTTCATGGACACCGTTTGCTGCGTGTATTTTCTTCAGAACGATGCCATTGCCGCTTTCAAAACTGTAGCTACTATGAGACCAAGCCAGTCCATAATCTCGACAGCTCGGTGCAAAATGAAGAAGTTGGTGAACGTTATAGCTCATCATTCAAATTTCATACAACCTTTCGGTGCCCTCTACAAAAGATATTAACAAATTGTGTGCCTCGTCAATTTCATCGTCAGTGACTCTATGTTTGAGAAGAATGTAAAGCCCTTCAACGAAAAGTAACCAATGTTCGAAGTACTCTTGTGCAAAATACTTTTTGATGATAACGGTACTGTGAAAAAGGATCCAATTTTCGTATTCACGTGCGTTCCAATGTACCCTTTGAGATATCGGACGAGACAAACGTCCTATTTGGCGAGGAGGAGTGAGTGTACCCAAAATTTGATCAATTTCCGCCTCGTGTATTTTCAAGGAACATTCTTCTTTTTTACCAGAAAACCAGAAGTTCGTGAACTGGCGAGCGACACCGAGTGGGCCCAGATGCATGTAATCGGGAACGAAACCAGAGATGATGTTAAATTCGTCCAGCAGAATGAGTTGTGATGTATTTTTGAAGCCAGGAGACGTCTGTCTAGGATCTCGTCTGTTCCTGTTAGTGCCTATTTCCATATCCAATATCGCTGCGTCATGTGTCCTTTCTCGTGGAGGAGGATTTGTGAATGGATATTTCATCACAGTTACTTGCAGTTGGGATTATCATTGGCTTTCACAGACACACCAGGGTGCTCACACCAGCTACATCCGTAATTTCCATTCCACTGAGAAATTCCATGCATCGGAGCACGAGCAGCACTATCAACAACACAACAGAGTCCGAATAATTTTACGACTTTTTCCTCCCCAGATATATGACACTTGACACCTGTACGAGCAAGTTCATTCATTTGATAGACGAATGGCTTCAGAAAAACATTCATGTTTGGCTTAGAATTACCGAACCAAATTCCGAAAGTTATTGGATTAGACAATTTTATGTTCACAGGCAATTCATTCAACATTATTTGCACCAACCACATTGAGTGTCCTGCTTTTTTGAACACAACTGCTCCATCTGCATTGAAACAAAATGTAGCAAAAAGTTGGCGATCTGCTGGTTCTAACGTCCTCACAAAGTCCTGGTAAAGTTTCCCATCAAAAAAATCTTCGTATACTTTGCCAGTGTATTCTTGCCAGTGCCAACAAGTTTTTAATTGCCAACGAAACATCAAGAGTTATGAAAAAATCTGTGTTTTGAAGTTTGTTTAGACGTACTAAATTGTCACACGATGGGCAATTAAACACTTGATCTTTTTTTTCTTGTAAGAACCAATATATGTCCTGCATCGATCACAAAGAAGATGGTAAGTTGCAACGCCTTCTGGGTTGAATAATTTGTTGAGAAAGTACCGTGATTAAGGCAAAATAGGTCTTATGAATATCAAATTGATCAATTTGAACAAGTCAACAAGCGCGGATAAAGAAAGCGAGTGCGTAAATGCGAAATCGAGAAGCATAATTCTGCAAATCAACCCTACGAGCTTCTACTTGCACATCAATTTTTTCGAAATTTTTATCTCGTTGCAAGTATTCGTTGAGGTCTTTGAAATAATCAATGTTTTCATTATTTTCTTCATTGTTATCATTTTCGAAGAACAAATTGCGTTCGTATTCTACGTCTTCCCCAAATATATCATTTTCCGGAATGATTTCATCTCTTAGAACTCGATACTGTAGAGACATGTCGTCCTAAAAATCATATTAAAATTGTAAAACCTTTCAAATATTAATAAGGAAGATTGCAACAATTACAGTTAATTTAAAGTTTGAACTGTCGTAACTTCGAAGTTGTATTGAACTGACATATTTTATCAATATGACAGATAAAAATTTCAACCATTCAATTAATAATAATACTAATAATACTTATTCTACGATTTATCCTTACATATTCTGCATCCCATTCTAGTTCTTCGTCATTATAAATGAATTCATAATTATACTCGTGTCCATAATTCTCTGGTACATTCGCATCGAATCTTATATTTTCAATCACAGGGTAATGGTCGAACACTCTCAACTCTACGTTATTCATATTTTCAGCAACTCTCCCGAGGGAAAGACTCCGGGAGATTCCGGATAAAAAGTCCCGGAAATACCCGGAGTTGTGCAACGTAAGTGCCGGAAAGTCCCGGAATACTCGTGCCGGAAAGTCTCGGAAAGTTACGGAGAATGTGACGCGTTTAAAAAAGTTAATAGTAATAAGTTCAAAATCAGACCAAAATCGGACGTGTTTTAGGTTAAATTTGCTCAAATTCCAAAGTTTTTCTGAAGTCTTACTTTATAATTAGGGTTAAATTGCTGTAATTTCAAACTAGGAGTTTAAAATTTGCGATTTTTATCTCAAACTTTCAAATTACAGCGAAATAGTCTGATTTTAGAGTCAGACGTTAACTGATAGCCGTCAATATACAACTACTGCCACTGTTAATGTGTGCGTGTTGAGAGATGAGGTTATTTATAAATTTATTTTTTATTTCTTCATGATGAAGAATTTCATTTAAACACTGGTTTGGCGATTGCTTGTGTTCTGTCAAGTAACTGGTTAAACTGTGTTGTTAAATAAACAACTATAGAAATTCTTAGGAACGTTACTATATAAAGTAAAACTTACGAAAATTTTTTGACTTTCTTTTATCTCGATATTGTTAAAATATAAAACTCCATGTTTTCTTCTATTTTTCGTTTTTAATGTAACATCCAAATATTCTAAATGGTAGGATGTTCAATTTTCAGTTCTTTGAATATTAAAAATCAGGTTTTCGTTAGTCAAATATGTAATTATTTTAAGGCACGTTTCCAAATTTTTAATTCACAAATTTAAAAATGTCGAGTGTGAAATGAGATTCTACTTTTTGATTTTAGTTGGAGGAAACTCAAAATTTTTACATTTAATTACACAATTTCGGTTTACCTCACGTAAAATTCACGTAATCTTAACATTGAATTTACCCCGAATTAACCGTAATATGCGGAAGCAGATTTGCGTCAATTTTGAGTAAACTGTGCCTCCTAGAAATACAAACATTGCAGGCTTTTGCTATAAAATACTTACGTGATAACGAATTCGCTGCATATTGCAGAGTTTCCAATGTACAAACAACAAAACATGTCTTGGGAACGAAGGATGAACAACAAATGAATGAATTAATGAAATTAATTAATTAATGAATCAATGAAATGATGAATTTATTTTCGTGGGAAAATGAATAGTTTAAAACAGATGATGTATTAAGGTGCGACATAAATATCGATAACAGCAACATCAATGAATGAGGACCAAAGAACTAAAAGGCGCACCTAATCGCTACCAGCTGAGAACTTAAACAAAATTATGGGCATGGCAGCTTTAAAATGATGTTCCGAATTACTTTCATTTAAAATTGCAAAATAGCCTACCAACGGTTTCAATATACTTTTTAAGATGAAGATTGTACAATTTTCTTTTACACTAGAAATATCGAACTTTGCTCACCCCCTAGAAATACCAAATGGCACAAAAACGTGCCACTTTGTTTTTGATAATTTCAACTGGAAATGTTTATGTTTCACTAATTCAAAGCGTTTTTTAGTATTAATAGTTTATTTATGTTACAGAGATTATTTTTTCAGCGTAATCATTTATAAACTGTTGGCAAAAATAACACATTTTTGTAGCATAGTATAAGTTACATTTAAGGTTAGCGATGAGCGACGCGCGCACTGCGCTGCGCTGCCGATGGCCGTTTTTATACAGATTCGCAAGAGTAATAACGCGTAAATCAATATTTATAACAACCCAGTAAAAAATCCGCACATTGGAATAGATTTGGAATCGACTCGATTTTGGATCGTTTTCGAATCGAAAATGGATCGAAACCAAGTCTGAATTTGGTGCATTGAAAAAGAGCCGAAAACGAGTTGAAAATGGATCGAAAAGAAGTCGATATTTTAGAACAGTGAAAAATTTTGAAAAATCTTTTGGTCTTCGGATTCGAACTTAGGACTTTCAGATTATGAAGCCCGCACTCTACCCGTAAGCTATTCGAGACGTAGTATTTATGTAAATAGTATGCTCAAATAAGAAGTACGCTTGTTGTTGTAGTTCAACAAGGTCTTTTATCGGTTAGTTTCTAAGTATCTTGACAGCTTAGGGGTAGAGTGCGGGCTTTATAATCTGAGAGTCCCGAGTTCAAATCCTGAGACCAACAAATTTTTTTAAATTTTTCACTAGTTTCAAAAACTATATGTCAAATCGACTTCTTTTCGAGCCATTTTTGACTCGTTTTCGGCTCTTTTTCAATGCACCAAATTCGGACTTGGTTTCAACCATTTTTGATACAATTAAAATTGAAAATTTGGCAAGCAAAAATCTTTGCATCCGGCACAAAATTGTGACGCCGGCATTCTAGTGGTTATATTTGCCATTATATCTATGGCTTCTGGTAAAAGCCAGACACGTGCCAAAATTTTCGAAATCGATTTAATCAGACACAAATGTTGCACTTTTTGTGAAGTTATATAAAATTTTTTCAATGGCCTGATTCCATGCTTCTTGTCATCGCAAAACGCATATGAAATTTTGAAGTTTACGCTAATAAAATGGTAATAAGCAGACAAGTGCCATCTATAAAAAATAACATAACAGTAAAGAACAGAATTGAATCAAAAATAGCTAGAGGACACAATAGTCCCTTAGAAATATTCAAAAAAACTAAAGCAAATTATAGAGGGCGCTGTGATCAAGCGTATAAGAGTCGAAAAAAGTTACATTCGTTTAATAAGAGCCGTCTCTAAATTACGTATCGTTCTGAGAGGGGAAAGGAGTTTTTTTAGAACATCATTCAGTACAACACTCTTTTGTAAATGTTTATGTTAATTTGTAACCATTTCATTATTTAGCAATTAATTTTACTCGTTCTGTGCGCTTTTTTAATATAATTGCATTGATCAGGAAATATTCGAACGATTGCAAATAGTTGTTTTGCTGGCTGTAATGGTCAAGAGGTTTTTCTTACTTTTTTACAAAATTATATGTATTTTAGAGAAAAGAAACATGAAATTATCATAGATTTGGGAGGTTGGTTCTCGATTTGGTTCTTGATCATTTGATTTCAAAAATTTTTTTAAGCATAATACAACTATGAAAAATGCTGCAAAACAATGTAAAAATAAAAGTTTCAAATTTACAGAAACCAATTTTCATGTTAAAGATTGAAATGTGTATTAACCTTCCGGCGCTCGCGTCGTGTACTGAGTGCACGGGCGACAGTTTTTGCTCTAAAACTAGTATAAAAACCAATTTTTTCAGTTGCAAATTTTTATGTATTCTTCTTTTCAACCGTTTTTCACACTGACAAAAAGAAAAAAGACTGTCTGCTTGCTCGTGAAGCAGTTCCTGCTTTCTTTGGAATGCACCTTGAAGTTAGCAACTTTCACAGGTTATGAAAAAGCAGATTCTGCTTTCTCAAGTACGTAAATTCGTCTGTTCTGTCAGAAAGCAGAATTCGCCAACTTGTCGAGTAGAATACGACAACTCACACATGAATAATTTACTTCCGACAGCTAGAGTGCAAGGAAGAGGTTATGGTTGTTTGTTTGGTAAAAACTGATCGTAAATCATCTCGAAAATTTGAAATTGAACTCTTATTTTTTAATCCAGTCTTATATTCATTTTTTTAGGTGAATATAAAAATAAAAATAATTTTTTTTTAAATGGATGAAATATTTTCATTTAACCGCAAACCTTTCGCTCACACAAAAAAAGGCAATAAAAAATTATATATTAAAAAATCATATTGGAGGTCATTGTGGGAGACTGGAAGGGTAAAAGTTCATACGTTTTCAAGGTTTTAATTTTCAATCTTACTTTTTTTGAAAATAAAAAATGTAGCACGGAAAATGTTCAAGTATTTTATTAGTTTTAGTTTAGGTACTGTGTGACGTGGCGTTTTGCGGTCCACCGCCCCTTCGCCACGGAACCCAAATGACAAATAAAAATTAAACAATTAATCTCTGAGATGCAATTCCGGTACTCGTAACTTGGTCCAACGCTGCCTCGGATCGCCACCAAATTTTCAGGGAAAACTTGCAAACCCCTTCCGAACGGAATCGTTCTCAAAAATCTCAGCCAATATTTATTCATCGAGTCAAACGGGCACCGTGAAGCGGTACTCGAACAATTGCGCGACGGATAATCTGACCACCAAAAACCAAATCTTTATTTTTATTCTTCTAAAACAAATCGAATTTACAGTTTCTATCGGATATCGGACATGAGGGAAACTAATTCTCAAACTCAAAATAACTCCGGAGAGCACGTTTAATTTTATTGAGGCTCTTGCTACTTTAACTCCTTTTTACTTTACAACAAAAATTCAAACCCCGGCCTTGATTCCTACCGTCCTCGGATATCGCTCGCCAATTCGATCCAAGATACTTCGGCCCGGCAAAAATCGTACCGAAATGACTCGCAAACTTCTTCAAAACTTCTGAAAGATAAATTCTAACTACCGGCCTTGATCCCTGCCGTCCTCGGATATCGCTTGCCAATTCGATCCAAGATACTTAGGCCCGGCAAAGATCGTACCGAACTGACTTTACTTTCTTTCTCAAAAACTCTCGAAAACCTTTACAAGACGTTTCTAACTTAACAAAAGGCACCAACGTTACCGGTCAATGACGCTGGTGGGAGCGGGAGCTTGGGCTGGATCGGTTGTCGTCCCTCGGTCCGTACACCTCCGTCGCCTCGTACCATCTCCAATCGACTCCTTGATTAATCACAATTCTTCTTTCGCAATGCCGGCTACCGTTCCCCTCCACCTCGCTTTTTCCCGTTTCTCGCTTGCCGTGTGTAGCGCTCTGCTCATCGGTGACGTAGCTCGCCGTACCCCGCTGGCCTCGCCTCTCTGCAGCTTGGTGGCCGTTCTCCGTCTCGCTCGGCGTCTCGTGAACGGACATCCTTCCCTCTCATCGACGACTCGGGCTGACTCCTGGGTTACCCCTCGTATGAAGGTTGGGACCCCAAACTCGGTACGTCTTCCCATCTGTCAGGTCTCCCATCTCGACGGCACACGTGAAATGGGGACGCTCCTCGGCACGCCAGACAAGATTTGGCTGGAGCTGGCAGCTGCAACAACCCGGGCTGGCGCCTTGTTAGCAGCATTGATTCAGCCTGCCCGCCGGAGCGGGTGCCCGGAGGTTCGCTAGGCCCAAGAGTTGGTGGTGTGCTAATGCAATTAGGTGGGCAGCTTCTCGTTCTCGTCTCTCTCGTTTCTCGTCTCTCTTGCTCTCAACTGGCATCAACGGGCCTATCTCGGACCTCGTTCCCGTCTCTCGTTGTTCGTCCGGATCCCTGGGTGGCGAGGGGCAGGCGAGCACAGTACTAGAGTCCGGCTTCCGGTCACAGTTGCCGGGCATTGCTAGTCGGGTCCAGCAGTTGGGCGGCTAGGACCCTCTCCTATTTCTGCCAGCTGATCTATTGCCGGCTCCCTGGCAAGGTTGAGCCAGGGTCCTCACTGGTCCAGAGGTAAAGCTCCCTCCTGCTCTACCCACACGTCATCTCCCTTTTGCTAATCTACAAATTTCCAAAAAAATTACTACAGTGTTCCAAAACTACTTACTTGCATAGAAAAAAAATTAAGAACTATTATGAAACAAAATTCAAATGCAAAAAAAAACAGAGCCTGAAATATTTAGCAAAATAATAATGCGGATTATCGGTACTCATACTCTTGTCCCGGAACCTCCGTTCAGATTTTCAATCTAAATATCGGTCCCTTGACGTCGCTCTCGCATTCGTACTACCCGTAACAATTTAAAGCGAAGTCAGTCTCTCTCACTCACACACGTTGAGATGGAGGCTGAAACTCACCGACAACCGATGCTCGCCCAAGCTCTAGAGACTGGCTGAAAATAAAACATCGTTACACGAAACCGAGCAGGTCTCGTAACACGTCCTCGAGAGTCGATTTTTCATTACTAGTTTGATTAACAATTTTCCCTCTAATTCACCCTCGTGTTCCGATTTGATTCCCCCCCCCCCCCGAAATCTCGGTATTGCTTTAGTTCAAAAAGCAATCGGCCGTAACAAAAGGCCGTCCAAAAGACGCCCTGTCACAACTATTCTCAATTTTTACAAAATATATTTAGGAACTACTACAGATTCTTTTTCGATGAGACTTCATTCATGAATAGCTTCATTCGTGAATTCTTGCAATGCAAAATATGCATAATTTTATATTCATTATGCATATTTTATGTTTTCCTCGATTACTATTAACTTTTTTAAACGCGTCCCCTTCTCCGTAACTTCCCGAGAATTTCCGGCACTCACGTTGCACAACTCCGGGTATTTCCGGGACTTTTTATCCGGAATCTTCCGGCGTCTTTCCCTCGGGTTATATTATCGTGCAATGATTGCATCTCCTTGACTTCTTCGATTCTAAATCCTATCCTATCCTATCCTACTAATATGATAAAAATTAAAATATGTTTGTTTGTTTGTTCGTTCGTCCGTGCATCACGAATGATTTCAACGCATCAGAGTGATTTTTTGGACTCTTGGAAATAACGTAGGCTGCATTAGAAATCAATTTCCCAATTTTTTTTGGAGAAAATTTCAAAAATTTTTTTTTAATTTTTTGAAAATTTTTCAAGTTTTGCGATTACACTGCATGAGGCTTTATGAATAGAGTTCGAAAATGTAAATGTAGGTTTTATATTCTGTAAAATCACCATTCTTTCTATTTTACTATAAAAAACATAAGTATGTTTGTTTGCTAGCAAAAATTCAAATCGATTTCTTTATTTTTTTAAAATTATTGCATTTTAACATTATCCATACGATTTCATCTGCACCCAAGCATCCAGCGTCACCGGAAATTTCGGTTGGACACGTGAATAAATTCATGTGAATAAGTTCAAAATACTTTCTCGGGTTTACAATTCGATCGGTATTTTGTTTTTGCTTTGCCTAATCGGAATGGCGATCAGAATTCCTTTTACGATGCAGTACTACAATAAATTGATAATAACGATCCTGCTATTTTTTTTCTGCATGTATGTGGAGGAACAGGGAAAACATATTTATTTAATCTTTTGCTGTCAACTATTAGGAGTCGAGGACATGTGGCTTTAGCTCTGGCTTCAACTGGTAACGCTTCCACGTTGTTACAAGGTGGAAAAAATGCTCTCAATGTGTTGAGGTTGCCATTGAATTCGCACCCACAGAATACACCAGTTTGTAATATCAGCAAAAATAGTCAAAGGGCTGAGGTGATGCGGTTGTGCAAACTATTTGTCTGGGATAAATGCTTTGACGTATAATATTGAAGAAAGAAAGGACATGAGAGGTAGATGAATATTGTGCGAGTTACAAAATTATAATATTATTGACAATTTGCCACCCGATTGGATGCACTGCGTAGGATTGGGTGTTCGCCGCCAGTTCGCAGATATGTAGTTCAGTCCAAAAGAAACGTCACCGCCATTCAACTTTGTTTCTTCTCTTTCAAAGGTCGATTCACTGTTACTAGAATACAAGCCTACGGTACAAGTCTCGCGAACATTTCGAAAAATGTCTGATAGGTGTCATTGGAAGGCCCACGAGTGGATTCATTTTCTTTTGTACGGCAGTATACCAGTACTTAAACAAATATTTCTAGCCAAATACTATCGGCATTAGGCTTTGCTAGTAAAGGGAGTGTCGATTTTGGTAAAAAATTTAATTATGAAATCCGAAATTTATCGCGCTGGGAAGTGTCTTTTGCAGTTTGTACGAGTTATCCCGGAGTTGTATAACAAAAAACATGTTTCAATTAACGTTCATTTTCTAACACCTCTGGCTTCGAATGTACTCAAATGGGGTCCCCTTTGGACACATAGCGCGTTTCCGTACGAAAATTATAATCAGCAAATTAAAAAAACAGTAAAAAGTTCGCAGCACGTAATGCTTCAAATTAGTGATTTTTTTCGTCTAAAAACTATTCTACCTATTGTATACGATGCACACAGCAATCTTTTCACACCCGAGGGAAAGACTCCGGGAGATTCCGGATAAAAAGTCCCGGAAATACCCGGAGTTGTGCAACGTAAGTGCCGGAAAGTCCCGGAATACTCGTGCCGGAGAGTCTCGGAAAGTTACGGAGAATGTGACGCGTTTAAAAAAGTTAATAGTCATCAAAGAAAACATAAAATATGCATAATAAATATAAAATTATGCAGATTTTGCATTGAAAAAATGTTCAAAAAAAAATTCAACCAGTCGCGGCTTCACTTCCGTTGCACGAGATGTCGAGCGAGAATCGAACCCGCGACGCTCAAAATCTCAGGGTGTCGGACTGTGCGCTTACCAATGTGGCCAGCATCGGTAGACTGTAAGTGCTACACTTTTTGCAATGCTGGCTCTTTCCTACAGTTGTGCGCACGGACTCGCGCGTCACACACTGGACGGATTTTTTAATAATGTTGGTCGAGTGCAAGCTAACGATGCAAATTAGTTATATTGATACTTAACATTATTCCGGGACTTCCGGCATTTACGTTGCACAACTCCGGGTATTTCCGTGACTTTTTATCCGGAATCTCCCGGAGTCTTTCCCTCGGGTACCAAAAGAGAAAACTTTTATCGAAAACATGCTGAGAATTAACAAGAAAACTGAAAAAATTTTAGTTGATGGCGTTGAATTAACTGGAGGAATGGTGTCTGAGAAATTGTCGCGAAAATCATTTGTTAGCTCTGAAACGACTTGATTTACAAATAAGTCCAGATTCCGAAGTGCGGTATTATGATAGAATTAACATTGAAAAAGAAATGATGCACTCATGTGCATACACGAAAGTTAAAAAAGGAACAGTTATACGGTTCTTTTAAAATGAAACAAAGTTTTCGAAATTGAAAAGTCTGTTGTTTTTGAATTGGACGGAACTGAGAAATGTTTCGCTTTAGGATATTACAATGGTTGGTGACTCTGAACTCCTTAAATTAATTCGTCAAGAATTCTTTAGAATTCTGACGAGTTCATGCTGGACGATTGACGTCAGTCAAGCTGACTCAGAGACGGCAATTCGAGTTTTTCGACTCGCTGTGAGTCGAATAGACTTTTAAAGACGTCAGGGAGTTCGAGCGAGTTCGTCCCGACTTCCCTCTCGCTCGCGGGCAGAGAGGCCAAGGAGTTCGGTGAGTTCGGCTGAGTTCGCGCGAAGACGACCGAGTTCACGTAAATTCGAACGATGTCAGCCGAATTCAACTGACTTCGCCGGTTTCTCAACGACGTCAAAGAAGACGCGTGCGTTTTGCCTCGCGCCGTCGTTCATGTTTTTAGGACAACGTACCGCTGGGAGATGGCGCTGTAACACACCAAAATAATTTTTCCACAATTTTTCTTTGAGTGTTTATTTTGTTTTTTTTTGTTTGCAAAATAAAAAATTACTAAAATAAATATAAATTTGTTTTTTTTATCTATTCATCCTACGCAAAATTAACTTTTTACTTGTATTCATTGCAACACTCAACTTTAAGTGTTAAATAAATTGATAATGAAATTTTTATAATCAGAAATAGTTTCATGCAATTCTTTAACGTTTACGAATTTTAAAAATAAAAACTACAAGTTATTTGGATGGAACCTTCAAAATTGTACCCTGCATTTTTTTCCAACTGTTTGCGATTCTTGCTGATTTATTCCAAATCATTGGAGGCGAGGAAAAAAGAGTTGCATTACCGGTGTTGTACGCCTTAATGGAAAATAAAGAACAACGGACATATGAAAAAGTATGTTATCTCATACTCTTTTTTTGTCCCCAATTCTTATCCAATTTGATGTTTTAGGTCTTCGAAGTTGTGAAGGATGAGTGTGACCGTCACGCGTTTCGCTTATCCCTTAGTACCTTCATGACTGATTTTGAAATTGCGATCATAAACGCAGCTAGAAAAATGGAGGTCACAGTCAAAGCATGTTTTTTCCATCTCAGGCAATCCATCTACAGACGCATTCAAGCAGAAGGCTTACAAGAACAGTATAACGACCCTGAAGACAGATCAATTAAAGAAACTGCACAGATGATGTGCGCCGTGGCTTTTGTGCCTGTCGAAGATGTTGGGCGAGCCTTCGACATTTTCATGGAAGATGTGCCAGACTCGTTTATGGAAGTTGCTGAGTATTTTGAAAAAAATTACGTGAGAGGACTACCCGCAAGAGGAAGGCGACGAGCGTCAGCGCCAAGATACGAACCAGAGCTGTGGAACATGTTTTCTGCTGTGCAACAAAACAAATCGCGAACTAATAACGCATCAGAGGGGTGGCACAATCGTTTTTCTGTAGTCGTAGGCAGAGACCATCCCAGTTTGTACGCTTTTCTCGTAGAGATGCAAAAAGAGCAGGCCGACACCGAGGTCATGTTTAGGGAGTTAGATTTAGGACGGAAGATAAAGCGCAAAGAAAACAAAGCTAGAATTCATACAGAGGAAAGAATCTGGAACATTGTTAAGGAATATGAGGAAAAAGAGACAGATGAAGAAATTGCTAAGTACATGCGCGCCATCGGTCATACCATTCAGTTTTAATTTGTACTCGTAAATTGTAAAAAAATTGTAAAATAAATTGTTATTTTTAATTGGAAAAGAAAAAGATAATTAAAAATGCTTCATGCAAATCAAGTTTCATGCAATACATGTTATTTCATATGTTTATGAAAAGTTGAGGAAGTTATTTAGGAAGTTGAGGAAGTTATTTAGGATTTATTAACCAAAATTGTAACACTCAACTTTGAGTGTTAGATAAATTGATAATAAAATTTTGATAATGAATAATAATTACATGCAATTCTTTTGGGTTTACAAATTATGTAAATAAAAACTACAAGTTATTTAGGATTTTTTGAACCAAATTTGATTCATTTTTTTATTGGTCATCAATTTTTTTTCTCTCATTATTACATTTATCTTTTGCTGATAATTTCGCTCTTTTAACAATCTTCATCACCTCTTCTTTCGACAATCGGCCTGGCTGCAAACTTATTACATATTCTGAAACAATAATTTTTTCAAGAAAACCATTTGGTATGTCTTTCGAGATGAAACTTCTCAAAGTACATTTTAAGTGATATTCGCATTTGAATTTGTAAGTGCACAGGTAAGCTGTGGACACAGGTAAGCTGTGCCCAATCTGTGCCTTTGATTCTCATTATCAGTGAAAAAGATTGCAGGTTTTGTAAAATTAATGCGCAGATATAATCATAACGGAGAATGTAAATAATTTAAATGGAGAGTAAGAGAGAGAGAGAGAAAGAGAGGAAAGTTAAAGTCTTCGGTTGGTCTTTGATAAATAATGAACTGAAATAAACTTACAGAAGTAGCATTCAAAAAATGCTAGAAATGCTAAAAACTGAGTGTTGTGCAACCATCACCGACATGGCGACTTCTTACGTTTGTAGAGAAGCATTTAGAACGTTTAAATTCTAGACACGATAAGTTCCTTCTTTTTGAGCAATTTTGAGTGTAAAGAGAAACTATTGCATCTCAAAAACTTCTGTTTCCACTGCTTTTTCTATGATTTCTATTTATTTAATTATTATTACTATTATTATGATTATTTCTGTTGTTGTTATTATTATTAGAAATTACAATAATGATTAACTATACCATCTATACTTTTGTAGATTTTTTTGATTTACTGCCTTAAGTCTTACTTTTGTATATTTAAATAAATAGCAAATTTTCTCGATACAATTGTCCCCTTTTTTTCTGTTGTTTCAACTTTTCTCAATCGTCACCTTAGAAGTGTATTTTTTTAATAAGTTCTCGTTTACACCTAAATTTAAGTGTTAGAATTGAGTCAAGTGTCTGAACGTTGAAAGATGCCTCGATTTTATCCTGTCGACAATTTTAATGATTTAAAAATAAAATATTTGCTACGAATATTTTTTATTTACTTTTTTATCATTTTATTTGCTTGTAACTACATCCGGATTTGAATAAATGCAACATTCTAAAATGTTCCCAAACGATTAAAGTTGATGATGAAGTGTTGATTTCATTCAACACTTAAAGTTGGGCGTTTTAGTTCAATTCGAGACTAATTCAGTTTTTGAGACGCAACAGAATGGATTTCAATAACGAAAATTGAAATATTCGATTCGGTAGATGATAAATAAAGAACAATCTGATATTTTTTTCATTAAAAAAATGGTTACACCGAATGGTTTTTGCGAATTTATTCCTGTCCAGCAATTCTATTGAGTTGAGAAATTAAAATTAATTTTTTAGAACGCGACGTCAGAATTAAATGTTTACAAATAATAAAAACTATTTCGAAAAATTCAAATAATCTTCAAAATACAATCAGAAAACTGACGAGCAGAAATTTGGAAATTTTCATCAAAATTAGTAAGTGTTGTGCAATATCATTATAAACTATCGATTGATATTGTATTAATTTAATTTCAGAAAAATAAAATTTTGAGAAGTCTGGTGATGCTACAATCACCGGACTTGCAGGACAACCACATAGGATTTACCAATAAAGGGGACAAAAAATATTCGTAACTTACACCGATTTCATTCAACACTTAAAGTTAGGTGTATCATTTGAACAACATTTGAGTTTAAAACGAATTTAGTTTTCGAGTCGAAACACAATAAATTTTCACAACAAGATTCGATAGATTATAGAAAACCATCTGATATGTCTTTCGAGATGAAACTTCTCAACGTACATTTCAAGTAATATTTGTATTAGAATTTGTAAATGCACAAGTAAGCTGTCCTAAGCTGTGCCTAAGTTGTGCCTTTGATTCTTATTGTCTTATTGCCAATAGAAAAGTTTGCAGGTGTTGTAAAATGAATTTGCAGGTATAATCTTAAGAGAGAATGCCAATAATTTAGATGGAGAGTAAGAGAGAGACAGAAAGAGAGGAAAAAGACAATAGATCAAATAAAAGCAAAGAATAATGTCGAGAGAATTTCACTCCTAACGAAAGAAAACCTTTTGATCGGTAAGTCCATATGCAATGAGACAGACCTTGGAAAGAGGAGTCTTGAAAATTTTAAATTTTTCCAATCAATATTTTTCTGTTTAAATTCAAATGTAATGTGCAGTTTTTAGTAAGTAATTATTTCAAGTTTTACATTATATATTACTTAATTTACGTAAACGACTTTGTAAAATGGAAGTTAAAGTCTTTGGTTGGTCTTTGATAAATAATGAACTAAAATGAAGTTACAGAAGTAGTATTCAAAAAATGATAATTGTAACCGTGGTGACTAGATTTTTTATGTGACTAGATCTTTTAATAAGACTAGAAAGGGAAATATAAAATTTTTTGGAAGCTGTATTTAACTTTGATAAAATTGATCAAGTTTAAAATAATCAAACTAAATAATATAAATGCTATAAGTTACAATAAAATTGTTTCGATAATCTACTTACCAAGAATTATTGAATGCCGCAACAACTGTATCGCCACGTTTTGTAACACGTGAATATGTTTGATTTTAATGTTTTTTAAAACATTGTTTATATAGAATAAAATTTTTAAAAACAACACTATCTCTCGTACACATGAAACGCTGCAGAACAGTGCTCGATGTTACTGCTTGCAATGTGTCAACTAAAGTGAAATCCGGTGTATTGTACTGAATGAGTTGTACTCTGCAGATATTAAGGAAATTAAAATGTCATACTTAGGTGTAAATCCATTTACAATACATTGCCTCACATGTGCATTCCTGCGAACACTGAAAGTTAAGTGTTAAAATGAATACAAGTAAAATCAATCAATTTTGGTTGAAAAATCCTAAATAACTTGTAGTTTTTATTTTTAAAATTCGTAAACGTTAAAGAATTGCATGAAACTATTTCTGATTATAAAAATTTCATTATCAATTTATTTAACACTTAAAGTTGAGTGTTGCAATGAATACAAGTAAAAAGTTAATTTTGCGTAGGATGAATAGATAAAAAAAACAAATTTATATTTATTTCAGTCATTTTTTATTTTGCAAACAAAAATAACAAAATAAACACTCAAAGAAAAATTGTGGAAAAATTATTTTGTTGTGTTACAGCGCCATCTCCCAGCGGTACGTTGTCCTAAAAACATGAACGACGGCGCGAGGCAAAACGCACGCGTCTTCTTTGACGTCGTTGAGAAACCGGCGAAGTCAGTTGAATTCGGCTGACATCGTTCGAATTTACGTGAACTCGGTCGTCTTCGCGCGAACTCAGCCGAACTCACCGAACTCCTTGGCCTCTCTGCCCGCGAGCGAGAGGGAAGTCGGGACGAACTCGCTCGAACTCCCTGACGTCTTTAAAAGTCTATTCGACTCACAGTGAGTCGAAAAACTCGAATTGCCGTCTCTGAATTCAAGCTGACGTCAATCGTCCAGCATGAACTCGTCAGAATTCTAAAGAATTCTTGACGAATTCATTTAAGGAGTTCAGAGTCACCAACCATTGGGATATTATCATTCAAAAAGTTTGACTCCCTTTGGTTATCGAACAAAAAATAGATCACTTAATTCTTTTGTCAAAAAAAGATACACAAATGACATGTATATCAGCACATTGTATTTAGACGAAGGTAAACATGATCCCCTTGAAACAAGGTAACACGTTTGTAGCCGGTTTGCCACTTAACAATCATGAGTACCTTGTATAAATGACAAAACTTTTTGTAAGCTTAATGTGACTTGAATATTTCTAATGTTCAAACCTTAAAATAAAGTATATTCAAACAGAATCCTATAGTACATCTTTCATATAATCATTATATATCATAGAATCTTATAAAATTTTACTTATCATCGTCAGAAAAAAATGATGTATTCTGTTATAAAAGAACTATAATAAAAGTATATACAAAAAACATATAAAAACTTGTAGTATATACTTACTATAAAAAACATATATTGTAGAAATATATAAAATTTCAATTACATTTGTAATATACAAAGTTTATATTCTTAATTCATATATAAAATCATGTTATATTTTGTTTATAAAATGCATATATGATATAATATAATATATAATGTAATTTATATTTGTAATATATCTAGCATATACATACAAAATATATATTAATTTCAGTTATATTTGTAATAAATCTAGTTTATATGTGCAAAATATATATTAATTTTAGTTATATTTTTTATATGAGTTATATATCTGTATATATAAAAAATATAAGATATATATTTTTTTTACATTTCTGCATATATTTTTGTCCATGTGGGTATTGTTCTGAAATGGATGCTCTTCTTCTCATAAGCATGCAGTCGAGTGACAATCGGATAATGGGGGGAGTAGTCTTCATATTGGCTGGTGATTTTTGACGAACCCTTCCGGCCATCAAGAGTTTGATCTTATGACGAAGTTACGGTACACATGCTGACTATTAACATGGCTATACACGTCGACATCGTGTGTCGCACAAGAGTGAGCCTTGTGCGTGCACAAGAAATAGGTGCACAAGGCTGACGCTTGTGTGCAAAACTTGCCACACGTTTATCGCACAAGTGTGAGCCTTGTGGCGCCAAATATTTGGCACGCGCAAGGCTCAGACTTGAGCGCACATGACTGAATCTTGTGTCACACAAGAGTGAGCCTTGTGGATGCGCACGATTGTGCCTTTTATATTGCACAAGGCACAGACGTGTATCCAAGTCTACGTGTATTAACCTTTACAATGATGAAAACGCTGCCAATATGTCTGCATTACTTTTGACGATCGACGATGGTACGGTACCGACAGATGCCAAAGGAAATGTGACTCTTTCTCCTTAACTCTGCACTATTGCCAATTCTACTGATGGACTGATTACTGCAGTTTTTTCTAACATCCAGCAAAATCTCTTGCAGATGGATTGGTTATGTGAGAGAGCCATTTTAGCATCTACAAATGATGTCACTGATTTGAATGAGAAAATATTAGCAACTATTCCCCGGATAAACAGAATTTACACTTCTTTGAACCAGGATGAAGTGATAAAATATCCCGTTGAGTTCTCAAACTCGCTGAAATTGTCTAGAGTTCCGCCACACGTACTGAAATTAAAAAACGGAGTTCCTGCGAAAGTTAAATCCTCCTCTTGTATGCAATGGAATTCGGATACGCATCACTCAGCTTCGGGATAGGACTATCGAACACAATTTCTTACCTCGAAATGTACCTCGTGAATATTAATTTCCTTAATTATCCACAAATTTTAAATTTTGAATCTAACGTTCCCAACTTTATATTAACCTGTTAAACAATCCGTCAGTCATTTTTGCCTGTCTGTTCCAGTTCTACATTTCGGTCTTCTATTTCAGTCCGAAACTCACTCATAATTAAATCAGATAAATTTCATCGTTATGTACATGATCTTGTTCATCGTTATGTTCATCGTTATGTTCAAGATTATGTTCATCGTTATGTTCATCGTTATGTTCGTCGTTATGTTCGTTGTTATGTTCATCGTCATGTTCATCGTTATGTTCATCGTTATGTTCATCGTTATGTTCATGATTATGTTCATCGTTATGTTCATGATTATGTTCATCGTTATGTTCAGCGTTATGTTGATGATTCTGTTCATCGTTATGTTCATCGTTATGTACATGATCTTGTTCATCGTTATGTTCATCGTTATGTTCATGATTATGTTCATCGTTATGTTCATCGTTATGTTCGTCGTTATGTTCATCGTTATGTTCGTCGTTATGTTCATCGTTATGTTCGTGATTCTGTTCATCGTTATGTTCATCGTTATGTTCGTCGTTATGTTCATCGTTATGTTCATGATTATGTTCATCGTTATGTTCATCATATGTTCATCGTTATCTTCATCGTTATGTTCGTCGTTATGTTCATCATATGTTCATCGTTATGTTCATGATTCTGTTCATCGTTATGTTCATCGTTATGTTCATCGTTATGTTCGTCGTTATGTTCATCGTTATGTTTATGATTCTGTTCATCGTTATGTTCATCGTTATGTTCATGATTATGTTCGGATGTTTAAAAATTCATTTGACATTACATAATTGCCTGAGAATAGTTCTTCCAATTTATCTGGAAGTGGCGGTAATGGAGCTAGTGTCAGTTTACCGTGACTACAACAATCATTGAAAGTATTAGGCAATAAAGTGTAGAGCAATATTCATTGCTCTTACATTATGTTCCTGGACATCATCAATATCATGTTCAATATTCTAAAATCCTTTTGCTCGTACCCGAGAATTTGTCTTTGTGACAGCATTCCCCCGACTAAAATATCCAGGAGGAACGTTCCTTATGGAAATTCCATATGAAACTTCCATAAGGAACGTTCCATAAGGAAATTTGGCACAGGCAGTTAATCGGGAAATTCCATAAGGAGCGTTCCCGATATGAAATATTTAAATGTTTTTAATTGTAATTAAGTAAAATAAACTAATAAAAGAGTAAAGAGTATTAAAAAAAATAAAAAAATAAACGAAAAAAAGCGGTACGATACGTATTGCAATTCGCTCGTGAAAGGAGGAGATTCGAACCCGTGGTGCTTGAATTTTCACTCGCAGAGTCGGTGCCCTTACCAATGTGGCCAGCATCGGTAAGATACGTGACCGAAAGTTTTAGCGGTACTTGAAGTTTCGCGCGGTCACTTGACCCTTAGCATGAATGCTTGCTTCTCTCTCCCTTGTAGCTTAATATACTATTATTAATTTCTAAATAAATGAACATTTTTTCACTAAAAAATTAATTTGGCAGTGTCAAATACTTTTGATGAAATTGAAACTTCTTTTTATTCAAACACGATCAATAATTGCAAAAATTAAATCATGGATGTCGAATTGAATTATCTGAACCGTTCAGAATTCAATTTAAAATTTACTTCAATTCTAAATTCTCACACTATTTCGTTTCATTTCATTTCATTTTTCAAAAAATATTTTTGTTGTTTTAAAATTTTTATTTTTGCTGCAAGGGAGAGAGAAGCAAGCATTCATGCTAAGGGTCAAGTGACCGCGCGAAACTTCAAGTACCGCTAAAACTTTCGGTCACGTATCTTACCGATGCTGGCCACATTGGTAAGGGCACCGACTCTGCGAGTGAAAATTCAAGCACCACGGGTTCGAATCTCCTCCTTTCACGAGCGAATTGCAATACGTATCGTACCGCTTTTTTTCGTTTATTTTTTTATTTTTTTTAATACTCTTTACTCTTTTATTAGTTTATTTTACTTAATTACAATTAAAAACATTTAAATATTTCATATCGGGAACTTTCCTTATGGAATTTCCCGATTAACTGCCTGTGCCAAATTTCCTTATGGAACGTTCCTTATGGAAGTTCCATATGGAATTTCCATAAGGAACGTTCCTCCTGGATATTTTAGTCGGGGTCAATTTTTCAATACCGATATCATTCTATTTTCCGTTTTATTTACATTCTCTGTTTTTGATGATATTTGAGTTAATTGAAATTCAATTCTTTTTAAAAATTACTGATTTTTTTCAATAAAATAAATATGAAAAAATATGAAATTATGATCATATATTATTCAATCGATTCGTAAAAACTTTAGCTTATCATCAATTAACTTGTGATATAATTTGAGAGCATCTTTGAACGTTTTATCACTCAAAGACAAAAAATATGTTTTTTTTTTTGCATTTTTTATTATATTTTGGTTCTTATAGAAATATATAAAACCCAAAAACAATAATTGTAAAGGGTTCGGCGGGAGGCTCCCAAACAAGCACTGTAAAAATAAACATTATCAAAAACGACAAATTCGAACGAGCAATTTAAATTTAAACATTGTTAATTGCAAACATAGCGTGAAAAACGGACAGCAGCTATGACGATCACGGTAAAAACAAACAACAAACAGATGATCAGGTCAAAAAGTAGCGCTGTAAAATTAAAAACAATCAAAAACAACAAATCATGACAAGCAGTGTAAAATCAAAATTCTGTAAATTCAAACATAGTGTGAATAACAGACATAAAATATGATAATCAATGAAAAAATAAACAATATGATAAAAAATAGAAGTCAAACAATGATGGCGGCTATTGCCAACTTAAAATGATAAAAATCGCTGTACTGATATTGGGAAAAAGTTTTTATTTTTGCTCATTTAAGTTGTCATCAGCCGCCATCTTCGTTCACATGGGATAATAAACGAAGATGGCTCTGCGCATTGTTCAAATATATTTTATTACAATGATATGCTCCTTATTGATATGAATATAATATATCAGTAATTTATTTTCCTTTTCAGAATATTTCTTTTACGAAAGGTCTAGCAAATCGTTATGGAGCCCTCAAAGGGGTACGGGGGAGAGGGATAAAAAATGACGAATTTTAGCGTAAGGTTTTGGATGGCCTTTGACAGTTATTATTTTGAAACATATTTTAAAAAATTTGCAAATAACAATACGAAATGCCGATTTTGGTACATTAATTAATTAATTGACAATGTTAAAAGAAATTCATCTAAAATTCGAAAAAAATATGCAAAATTTTGCCACTCTCTAGATGGCATGAATCTCTCTGGATAGATTGAAGTCAAAATTATTCACATATTTTGATAAATATTATTGTAAAAAATGACTTAAAACGTCAGGTCAGGTCAGCGCTCCCAGAGGGTGCGCCATAATTCCTCTAGTATAGAAAAACGCACCGGCACGATGAACACAAATGATTACTCTCACGTGTCAACCTTAACAGAACATATACATATATGTAACAGAAAGAGGTGGAAAGAGGTTATGTTTTAAGTGCTTGTGGAGAATAGTCGGTAATCTACTAATCTACATTGTCAACGTGTTTTGCCAATGTTATTCTTTATTATACTTCGTACTTCATTTACGACGAAATATGTAGAGAATGGTAGAGAATTATTTATGTTTATTTATAGCGAATAACATTAGATTCATAAACATTTCCATTTAAATCGCTAAATGAATCATTAAAAATCAATAAAATTTTCAAACGAATTTAAACCGCAAAAAATAGAAGTATTATGTGAGAAGTTAGTCACAGAGCCAAGTTAAGGGTGCCGTCTGTCTTTTATAGATGGATTGTTCGAACCCCCCCCCCCCTCTTACAAGCGTACAGATTCTTTCGAGCCAGCTTAATTTTTACTCCATGTGAGAATACGCTGAAGAACGAACAGTAAAAAATTCCGTTTGAGCCTGGGCACAACGAGAATCTATACAAATGTTTGTTAAAGAAAAATCCAAACATAGAACTACGTCCAGTATTTCTCTCAGCTGATGAGTTAGACTGTCAGGAGTAAACTTCGTACGACATCAAGCAGAAAGTAATGGTTGAAGTCACCGTAATGGGACCTAAAAAAATATCAAACTCGACCAATGTCGATCCAGAAGACCCTGGTAAGCAGCTTTATGTAAAATTCACAAAAAATTTCAATCAAAATACTTTACAAGAAGATTGACATTGAATTTACGTCAGCCTAACTCTCCAAGATTCACATAAACGTTGAAGTAGAAAAAAAATTTGGAATAATTGAACTTTGATAAACTATCGAACTGTATTTTTCATTCCTTTTTTAATTGGAACTCAATTCTTCTGGAAAATAATTTGGAAGATAAGTAATGTCAATGTTCAGTAAATTGCGGAGTTAGGCTGATATAAATTTTATGTAAATCTTGATGCCAATGTTGTTTATCAGGAGATTCGCCTGAAATGCTGGAATCAACTAGGACTTACAAGCTGGCAAACAAAGGATTCGCTATGTGTATAAAATACTTGCAAACTAGAGTCAAAATGCCAATTAGGTACGGTTTTATCCGATCCGCAATTACGTGCGCAGATCTCAAAATCGCAATCAACGACGTCGTAATCCATTTGAAAGAATGTAGGTACCTTGTAATTGCGTTTAGCTGCGATCAGGGTGCTACTGATTATCGCGCAATAAAAGAATTGCTGCGAGAAAGCGAATAAAACGGTTCAAAGAAGGGATAAGAGCCCCTAAAAGTAAGTATAGATTATTTTTTTATCTGGCCTAAAACATCTGCACGCATCACACTTGAACCTTGAACCGGTTTTTGACTATGCAGCATAACGATTGCATCGAAGAAGCAACATTTATTGTTCATACCGTTTATTGTTTGCTTTGATTGTGTTTGTCAAACAATTTTCCCGGCATCTACAATATTTTATTAACTTCGTTAAAATGACAGTTCGCTATATGTATATGTGAACCAATAAGAGCGAAAAGGCAAAACATTGTCTGTCCGTATCTTATCCCACCGAGAAAAAGTTCATGATGACCTCGTGAATTCCCACAGAGTGAAAGTTCATGACCTCGTGAATTGCCTACTGTATCGGATTGAATCGAGAGCAGCCAACTTCACTTTCGTTCCTTTTCCTTTATTGGCTGATTTCGACTCGCGAGTTTTTTAAACAGCGTTACGTTTTTTTAAGTCAAGGTAGTACTGACATCGAATCGCAAATTTGGAAATTTTTATTTTTTCAGTTTCAATTAATCGAAATAAAAATTCACGCGCGTAGCGCATGAAGTTATCTAGAATGGTTAAATAGCAACATCAAAATGTGTTTTCCATTGCCATTCACAATTGTTGTCCAAAAAAGAATCGAGCACAAAGTTGGTTTTGTTCAGAAAGAAATGAGATTCTAGAATATATTATTCACTGTTTCATAACGATAACAAGTACACCTTTCTTCATAATTATTTAATCACATAGGAAATGAAGCCAAAAAGTATTATGAAAGAAAAATGCATTAAATTATTGAAAAAAATTTGAATCGGAACAGCTTATTATTATGATGATGTTATTTGTGATACAACATTTACTATGCATATGAATTAACCCTTTCACTCATACTTTTTTCTAGGTATTCATTGGAGAATGCCTGCCTTGCTTGCAAGAGGACAGAATCAACTTACGACTCAAGAGGGAAATGAATCACGTCAAGTTACTAAGTTGCGGTGGGTTGTCGAATCTAGAAACGGTCATCTGAAATCTATTTTCAAGTTCTTAGACCAAACGATCCAAATAACACACGTTCCAAATATCGGGATTTTCATCGTATTGATGGTGCAATCATTAATAAGTATCGTCCACTCATAACTATGGGAAATTCTACGGCAAAAGCAGCACGAAATATTCTTGCGAAATCTCAGGAAGAGAATATGTTGATGGCGCGAGTGAAAAGGGACAACTTGCACACAAAAAACGCTCAACGCTGGGTCCGGCTCAAAACACAACATATACCTGACTTTCCTGTTCGAAGTATTGAAGCTTTAAAAGATCTTACTGACGGCATTAGTCAAGTGAAGTTGGCACCACCATAAATTCAAGATAAACTGCAAAGAGAAGAAGCAGAAGAATTCCATGTTGAAATGTTGCGAGATGTTGACAACATTCCTGAACCAGGTTTACTTCGAGTTCGCGCTTTTTCGAGATCCCGCAACGCAACCAAATACCAATTGTGGATATCCTACAGAACGGTAGATGACGACGACAATAATGATAACAATCCAATCGAAGGATACAACTGCACTTGCTTTGCTAGGGCGCGAACTCTTGGTACTTGCGCGCATATTACAAGTGTCTTATGGTTTTTAGGATATGCTCGACACACTCAGAACATTCGATATCCTTCAACAGTTTTGCAGAACTGTATTCTGGACGCTGGTAATCGACCGCCACGAGACAATCAAAACATCAGTTAAAACTGTTATCTCATCTAAGGCCTTTCCTACGAGAGTTTACTACTTCACACATTTGATCCTGAGCAACACAATCGGTCCTTTTAGGACCACCAAATCTTATAAACAAAGAATAATTCCTTATTACATTATCGTTTTTTATGGTTGACTTCAATTATTAACATTTCGTTGAATATCAACTTCAGTCGTAAAAAACTCAGTGAAATATCAACTTTCGAGCCTCGTGCCTATAAAGACTTTTGTTTAAGAAGGTTTAAAGAATGACATGCTACAATTTCAGCTAAATCCGCCGGGACCCTTATTCCATATGATTTGTGTGGGGTTATGTCTAAAAATAGATTTTGAGGTTTGAAAATTGACTCTCCGCTAGGTAGCGCATGTCTTTCTCGCAATAAGAGTGACAAAATGGCATTAGTCCGCTAGGTGGCCAACGGTTTTTCTCGCAATTAGTACAATTATTACTATTGTAATGAACGCACCAAATTACGCCTTTAAATAAAATCAAATTCAATATACTTGATTCTCGCCTATCATAGTGCAGGAACGCTAAGCGTAAGTTAAGCATGCTTAGCCTGTGTGCTGAGATGCTGTGCACACGCATAGGCACACACACCAGTGTGCCGCTTACATCCGACGTCCCAATGCACGCGCGCATTTCCATGCGCCCGCCGCGTATTTTAATGTTCAAATAATTATCATTGACAAAGTCATTATCAAAATACATTCTAAGAGCATATTTTATTCACCATATTCCCAGGAAAAAATCCGCACATTGGAATAGATTCGGAATCGACTCGATTTTAGATCGTTTTCGAATCGAAAATGGATCGAAACCAAGTCTGAATTTGGTGCATTGAAAAAGAGCCGAAAACGAGTCGAAAATGGATCGAAAAGAAGTCGATATTTTAGAACAGTGAAAAATTTTGAAAAATCTTTTGGTCCTCGGATTCGAACTTAGGACTTTCAGATTATGAAGCCCGCACTCTACCCGTAAGCTATTCGAGACGTAGTATTTATGTAAATAGTATGCTCAAATAAGTAGTACGCTTGTTGTTGTAGTTCAACAAGGTCTTTTATCAGTTAGTTTCTAAGTATCTTGACAGCTTAGGGGTAGAGTGCGGGCTTTATAATCTGAGAGTCCCGAATTCAAATCCTGAGACCAAAACATTTTTTTAAATTTTTCACTAGTTTCAAAAACTATATTTCAAATCGACTTCTTTTCGAGCCATTTTTGACTCGTTTTCGGCTCTTTTTCAATGCACCAAATTCGGACTTGTGCGGATGTGTGGATTTTTTTCTGGGTTAAATGTTCCAATAATATAATTTTAACAAACAATACGTAATAAAATCTCTCTATGGACTGAAGCAGTCATCACGATGCTGGAACACAAAATTTACTGATTTTATGCTAGGCAGAAACTTCCAACAGGCAGCCGCTGACAAATGTGTCTACTTCAAGAAAGTCAAAGATACTTTCCTTATTGCAGTTCTATATGTTGATGATGGATTGGTCCTTCCTCCGGAGAAAGGATATGAAGATAATTTCATCCATGATTTACAAGCAACATTCGAAATAACAGGGAACAAGCCGAAGACCTTTATTGGTATAGAGATCCAACATGACGAAGCGAACCATCAAATTTTTATTCATCAGATATCGTACATCGAGAAATTGATAAAAAGATTCGGACAAGAGCAAGCCGCTGCTGTAAGTGTTCCAGCTGATCTTCATGTGGTTTTGTCGAAACCTGATAAGGTTAACGAACATGACAATATTTCGTATCAGGAAGCGGTTGGTTTTCTAATGTTTGCAGCTTCGGTAACCAGCCCGAGGGAAAGACTCCGGAAGATACCGGATAAAAAGTCCCGGAAATACCCGGAGTTGTGCAACGTAAGTGCCGGAAAGTCCCGGAATACTCGTGCCAGAAAGTCTCGGAAAGTTACGGAGAATGTGACGCGTTTAAAAAAGTTAATAGTAATCAAGGAAAACATAAAATATGCATGATAAATATAAAATTATGCAGATTTTGCATTGAAAAAATGTTCAAAAAAAAAATTCAACCAGTCGCGGCTTCACTTCCGTTGCACGAGATGTCGAGCGAGAATCGAACCCGCGACGCTCAAAATCTCAGGGTGTCGGACTGTGCGCTTACCAATGTGGCCAGCATCGGTAGACTGTAAGTGCTACACTTTTTGCAATGCTGGCTCTTCCGTACAGTTGTGCGAACGGACTCGCGCGTCGCACACTGGACGGATTTTTTAATAATGTTGGTCGAGTGCAAGCTAATGATGGTAATAAGTTTTATAAATGTTTAATATTCAGTATTCATGGTCATTTTTTATTTATTTTCGTTCTGTTTTTTGACTGTTTTTTGACAATTGCCTTTTCATAAATCATTCTTTGTTAACAATCAAATTTAACCGAATAACTAAATTATTAAATTCAAAAAAAGTTCATTGTTTCATTTTTCAAAGAATTAATTATTAATTCTTGCGTAGGAAAAAACTAACGCAGATACGTTGTGTTACGAACTAAAATTTAAACTTTTTAATCTTATTATTTCAGTACGAAGGAGAGGTTTTCAGGTAGATAGTAAAATTCAATCGTTAAATATAAGAGTTTTTTTATGGAAAAGCCAATGGTTAACGAAGATTTGTTTATAAGAAATTCAATTACTCACTTATGTTTCTTTCTGAATTAATTCAATTGTTAATTAACGGTAGTTGATAAAAAATCAATCATTTAGTATCAGGAGGCACGGCAGTGACTCTGGCCAACTACCGCCAGAAAATGTCACAGTGCCTTCTTTTCAAGACATTTTAGATTTCATTTGTTAATAAATATTCATAAATATGTAAATATTAATAAATATTAGTAAACAAATAATGTTAAGCATCAATAAAACTAATTTGCATCGTTAGCTTGGCTACATTGGTAAGCGCACAGTCCGACACCCTGAGATTTTGAGCGTCGCGGGTTCGATTCTCGCTCGACATCTCGTGCAACGGAAGTGAAGCCGCGACTGGTTGAATTTTTTTTTTTGAACATTTTTTCAATGCAAAATCTGCATAATTTTATATTTATCATGCATATTTTATGTTTTCCTTGATTACTATTAACTTTTTTAAACGCGTCACATTCTCCGTAACTTTCCGAGACTTTCTGGCACGAGTATTCCGGGACTTTCCGGCACTTACGTTGCACAACTCCGGAAATTTCCGGGACTTTTTATCCGGAATCTCCCGGAGTCTTTCCCTCGGGAGGTTTGACATCTTGCTCGCCACGAACTACGTTAGTCGATACACGTCTGAATATGAGATGCCTCACTGGAATGCTGTGAAAAGAATCTTGAAATATCTATAAGAAACTGCGGATTTTGGTATCAAGTACAGAAGAGAAAACGTCAATTCAATAATAAGACATTCTGATGCTGATTATGCAAAGGACTGGGAAACTTGTCTTTCCACTGCAGGATACCTATTTCTTCTAAATGAAGGTCCAGTTTCATGGTCAACTCCAAAGGAGAAATCAGTTTCACTGTCTACAACGGAAGCCGAGTATGTTGCAGTTTCTGAGGTGACCAAAGAAAAGCGACTTGGATTCGACAACTTTTATTAGACTTAGGACGATGAATCGTCACAACGATGAATCAAGCAACTCCACTCTTAGTGGACAAACAGGGAGCCGTTTACCTTATCCGACATCCAGTCTATCACAAAAGAAAACGAATTGATGTCCAGTACCATCTTATCCGTAAAAAGGAAGAAGAAGAGGTTATAAAAGTTGATTTTGTAACCACGCATGACCAGCTAGCAGACATTTTCACGAAACCTCTCCCGCGTGATATAGATTCAAGACGCTGGCTTTAAAAATTGAAATGATTGAAGATGCTTTTTAAATATATATCCTTCAAAATAATAAATAAACGTTTCATTTTTATTCAATGAACAATCTATTTGATATTGATCCTTAAAATCACTCACATAGTCAGGCTTTTGAATAATTTCGATTTTCGTGCTTCACAGGCAACTTCACTTCGTTTAATTGTCAGAAGAAAGAGGACAAACCATAAAAGAAGTTGATAAAATATTGAAGTCTGTGTTCTTAGTTGTTGCTAATACAACAGTTTATGTTTCAATAAAAATGAATTAATAAGAAATACACTGTGTAAATGAAAATCTAGTTTGGAAGACTTATCGAAAAATATATTTTAACTGGTTCTTCCTAATCACTACAGAATTAATCGAAACTAATTTTATAAATTTCTTTATCAAATTATTCATTTACATTTAATTGTTTAAAGAAAATGCATATTTCTTAGCTAGCCCATTCTATTAATATCATTAACAATGAATAATAATATTGATATATTTATTTATTTCATTTATTAATACATAAATTATTTGCGATCCTTTCGTAGGGATTTGCAACGCCAGAGCGGCCGGCGATTTTTTTTATTACGATGTCTGTTTTTCACGCTATGTTTGAATTTACAAAATTTTGATTTTACACTGCTTGTCATGATTTGTTGTTGTTTTTGATTGTTTTTAATTTTACAGCGCTACTTTTTGACCTGATCATCTTTTTGTTGTTTGTTTTTACCGTGATCGTCATAGCTGCTGTCCGTTTTTCACGCTATGTTTGAAATTAAAAATGTTTAAATTTAAACTGCTCGTTTGAATTTGTCGTTTTTGATATTGTTTATTTTTACAGTGCTTGTTTGGGATCCTACCGTATAATCATTATTTATGCCTGTTACTGAATAATGCAACAAAATCAAATCAAATTTTCATACAAAAGCGTAATATCTGCCAGATTAGTCGGCAAAACAGATTTGATATTGAAGTTGGACGATTATGCAAAGCCATATATATGTATATAGCGCTTCGATCAGTTCATTCCTTCAGTGTAGTTCAATGTTTTCGTTCCGTCAAATTTGAGGTTAAATTTGTACTTGCAAATTAATCTTTGTGGATGGTGCAAAAGAATTGTTTTGTTCAATAAATTTGTTTATTTGTTTGATCAATAAAAAAGTTTATTGATTGTTAATTTTTCACAATGTCATCCCGATGGTAAGATTGTTTTAGTGTTTCTCAACTATATCAACTTCTGTTGTGACCAAAACTAAAAGGCACAAAGAAATGTTTTTCGTGTTGTGTTTTTTATTATTATTCTCATATTAAAAAGTCGACGAATTATAATGTAAAAATTAGATGCATTGAAAAATCATTTTTTTACAGGTATCCGATTTATCAAAAAGGGAATCCACAGATACGAATATACTTACCAAATTTGTTTATGAAATTGGTCAGAAATGAGCAGAAAGTACCAAAAAATGTGGTGACATTTCATGTTGCCATGCAAATGACAAGAATAGACGTCAAAAATTATTTAGAAAAAATATACAAAGTGCCCGTGGTAAAAGTCGACACTCGAATTAAACTTGGCGAGATCAAAAAGAATCGATTAACTCATGTGATGGAAAGAAAAGACGACGAAAAATTGGCCTACGTTCATCTGGTATTTTTATTTACGTTATTTTTGTACTATTAGAACTGTGAAAAAATAATAGTAACAATCGATTTTAAATGTCTAATTTTTTAGCCAGCTGACCAGTCATTCGAGTTCCCAAATTTGTTCGAATCCGCAGCCAAAGATAAGCAAGACGAGATCTCAGAAAACAACTTGAAAACAATGCGGGACGAGCAGAATAAATTTTTGGAGAAAAACAAACATAACCGTGATTTGCCAGGGTGGTACAGTTTATAGAATTAAGTTAGACCAGTTGTACAAACTTCATTAAGCTTTTAATAAAATTATACACAATTGTCAATAGGTTCATTTATTTTATTGTCTTATCAACTTAAACATAGTTTTAGATTTTAAATAATTAAACAAAATTATATTCACTGTGAAATAATCAATGACAAGTACTTAATTTTAAGGTGATGACTTAACTGTTAACCGAAGACTCATCTCGTAGGCAATTACTAGTTGTCTACCTCCTTCAGATATTGTGTCGACCTGCATCGCGGGCAATGGTTCAAGTCGTTCAAAAAACTGGTCTGAAGAAGAAACCATTTTGAAAAATTACGTATATGACAGCGGAATGTGAATTGTAGTTGTCTACAATGTGATTTTTTGTTTGAAATCTTTTCGTTGTCAATAGCCATAAAAAATAAGAAAATGTGAACAAAAATAAATGAATAACTTCTTAAAGTTAACCCAAATTTTCAAAAACGACAAGAGAAAAATTACTTTTAGATGTCTGGGACACTGTTGAGCAGTCCTTCCAACCATTGAGTAATTGCAGAGGGTGCACAATATCTTCTTCTTCGGTCTGAGACAGATGCAAGGTTGTTTATTGATGTAATTGACTGGCAGCTGCAGCGATGCTTCTTTTTCCATTTTTTCTGAAAACAAAATTCACATTTTTCAGTTTTCACAAAAACAATTTTCATTTCAACTCATTTTAACAACTGAAAAACAAAAAACAAAAACAAAAATTTGCATTATTTTTTTTAGTCAGTTTAACCTTGGAAATACAGGAAAGTTCTATGTTTACATGTGAAATCTCGCATTTCTGATTTTCCAAGAAAAAAGAGCCCGTTGGTGAATCCGAATCGAACAATAGAAATAGAAGAAATTCCAAAAATACATAGTTTTTTCCAAAGATTATTGCAAAAAAAAGGTTAATAACAATAGTGATTTCTGTTTTCACTTATATAATAAATGATGATGAACAAATGAACTCTGTAAACAACTCTTGTCTTAAAAAGTTAAAAGTAAAAATAACAAGAATAGTTCATAAGAAGAGATTTTTTAATGAAGAAAAATTATCAAGTAAAATTATTACGGTAGGTTGAATAAGATCTGACATGAACTTGGTCTTTTGTATTTGTTGACAGTCGAGAACGACCAAAACAGAAAATCGGTGGAATGTGAAAACTTACAAGTGAAAATGAAATGTTTAAGTACGTACCTTTGTGTATTGAACTTATCCGGCAATTATTTCTTTCTGATTTTTCAATTTAGAAAACAAACGAAAGGTTTGCAGGTACTCACAGCAACCGAAACAATGCGAAAGTAACTTTTTTGGAGTTTGCGATTTTTCTTCCACAAAAGTTTAACCGCGACTGCAGCGCTGCGAGTTTCGAGATTCCTTCACAAGTCAAAACATGCCGAAAAGGCGAGTTTTTCAAATCAATTGCCCATTCTTAACCTTCTAGTTTCTTTGTTTATTCGACTTTATCTTTTTAACAATAAATTATGTTTTGGATGTTTTTTTATTATTTTTTTAATAAAATATTATTTTAAAAGTTCAATTTTTCTGCTATTTTTTGAATTGTGTCGTTGGCTATGCTTTCTATCGCGCGTTCAGATTTATCGATCAAACTTGTTTACATTCGTTCAAAATGGCAAGTTCTGATATCAAAGCTAAAACAATTAATAATAATCTTAATATAATTTATGGAAGGTATCTCATTTCAATTACTTAAACTTTTTACATTTATTTAATTAATTAATAATTCATTTTTCTTTATTTTAGAATTCCTTCAGTTGGAATAGATAGGTCGAAGGTAACATTCTGCACAGATGTCGATAAATCCGTTATTGTTTACAACTTCGAAAAAAGGGGTTGGACACAAGTTGGACCTGACGATGATTGGAACTTCTATTGGTAAACTATCAGTTCCTACGAATTTTACTATAAATCAAAAACATATAAACAACAAAGAAAAAACAGACAGTGTACATCACCAAAAAATTGCATTTTTTCCAGGGCAGTTACACTATCGTGCAGGAATATTTTCAGTGTTGAAACAGGATTTCGAATGGGGGACAATCAGTAAGATATAAAATTTAGAAAAAATGAAACGACTATTTTTTTGTCATTTTTGACGATTATTATTAGTATTTATAATTGTTATTTACAGGATAATAAATCATTTTCCGAACCACTATGAACTCACTCGGAAGGACCTTCTTGTAAAAAACATCAAGAGATACAGAAAAGATTTGGAACGAGAAGGAAATCCTCTCGCAGAAAGAAGTGAAGGGCCTGGAAAATATTTACACCTTGATTTCATCCCAGTCACGTTTGTTCTGCCTGCAGGTTTTCATTAATTTTAATTGTACGAAATAAAATTGATAACATAATATTTTATATCACATACATTTTTAATTTGTAGATTACAATATGTTTGTGGAAGAATACAGAAAATCTCCTCAAAGCACGTGGATCATGAAACCTTGCGGAAAATCTCAAGGAGCTGGCATTTTTTTGATAAACAAATTAAGCAAACTCAAAAAATGGTCAAGAGAAGCTAAAAATCCTTTCAACCCTAATCTTACTAAAGAATCTTATGTCATTTCAAGGTACAGCGAATTAATTTTAGAGTTTTTATTTAACAAAATTAGATTAGTAATTTAATTTTATTTGAAGTTTTCAAATTTAACCAAATTTAAAGATAATGAGATCGAGTTTTAAACTGTTTAACAACAACGTCAAATCAAGCAAAAAACTTCTACTTTTCTGCAATTTCTATAAAAATCTCAAGTTATTTTTAATTTGCAAAAATGAAGCAAAAAATTTTACTCTTAATCTATATAATCTATAATAATCTAATTTCTTTCAAAAGGGTTCAAAGAAATTCAATCAATTACTTAATCATGAATCGGATATTAATTTTGTAAAAAAATAATAGATACATCGACAATCCACTATTGATAGGAGGCAAAAAGTTTGATCTGCGCCTATACGTACTCATAACATCTTTTCGTCCGCTGAAGGCTTATCTTTTTAAGCTCGGATTCTGTCGTTTTTGCACGGTGAAGTATGACACGAGCATTCAGGAATTGGATAATATGTATGTGCATCTAACGAATGTCTCTGTGCAGAAGCATGGGGTAAGCCGACTTGTATTATCGAATGCGCCATTAATTATAATTATGCGCTTAGGGATGACGAAAAAAATTAAAACTAGTTTCAATTCCAATCTCGTTAAAATAAAAGTGTTGCGCGACATTAATCATCGTTATTTGCAAATTATTTCGGTTTCGCGTCTCTCACGTATTTGGAATGGAAATTCGAGCCTACGTTCGCTTTTTATTTTAATTTTAAGCAACGCTTGAAAACGATACTCTTAATGAGGTGCAGGAGTCGCTTTTTTTGCTATTAATTTAGATTGCAATTCATCTGTCTGCGTTTCCACGTCATTTGAATGTACTTAAGTAGTTTTCATTATTATCAGTTGTTTCTTAACTTGTCTCAAAGTTATATTCAGTTTTTAATGACATATGTACTTCATCGATATTAATTTTATTAGTTTGAGACAATTTCAATCAAATTAGGATTTAATTTTTATTGAAATTCTGTTTAGGATGAGTACAACAGTCTCCATGGTGGCAAACTGAGTGTGCAAAATTTGCGATTGTATTTGGAGAGTACAAGAGGAAAAGCAGTGACGGAAAAATTGTTTGCAAATATTTCCTGGTGCATTGTGCATTCTCTGAAAGCAGTTGCTCCGGTGATGGCTAATGATCGACACTGTTTCGAGTGTTATGGATATGATATCATTATTGACAACAAATTGAAACCTTGGTTGATTGAGGTGAATTATTTTTTTTAGATTCTACACTAAAATAATTTCTTAATTTAAAGAAATAAGAATTTGAAATTGTTATAGGTGAATGCTTCTCCGTCACTAACTTCGACGACAGTAAATGACCGAATTTTAAAATACAAACTGATCGATAACATTGTATCAGTTGTGTTGCCTCCTGATGGCGTTCCAGAGTAAATTTTTCAAGATTTCAAAAATTTTAAAATTAAAATTTGTTTGGCATTGAAAAACAATTTTTTTCAGTGTACGTTGGAACAAATGTCCGTCTCCAGAAGCTCTGGGAAATTTCGAATTGCTTTTGGACGAAGATCTAGCTCTACAAGATGAGAGAGAGCATGCAGGCAAAAGTCGTTCAGGAAAATGGAAATAAAAAATCCACAACAGAGCAAAGATCTAAACTTGAATAAAATTTTATTTACAAATACTTTCTATAAGTTAGAATTTACATTTATACATCAAATTACAGTTTATTTACAAGCTATTTACAAGTTTAATTAAAAAGTTGTCTCCTTTGAATCATATATATGATATAAATACGTTATAATTAATTTATTAAATTTGTTCGTCTTCGTACTTTCATCAAAAGTAGATCTTTTCATTGGCTATCTAAACTGGTTTGGAGAAGGATAGGGTGCCCTGTACCCAATAGCAGGTTCCAAATTATCCGAATGACTTTCGGAAGACGAGAAGAAACTTTCAGATCTCGCGGTAGAGTGCACACTTTTAATGAGGTCTGGATCGGATTTGTAGTATTGCGATTCTGTATTGTATTCGTCCGATTCAACACAGGTATTATACGGAGTAGCTGGTGTGGGCTGATTCAGGTACTTTTGCTTTCTGACATGACTTTCTCGACGTCTGATATTGCTTTTAGCGAGACTGCTCGAACTGGCCAAACTTGGCGGAGGGTTTGGTGGAATTGAGGACGTTCCATCTACTGAATAATCTTCATCTGATGTCTCAACTAAAACAGCATAAGAAGAACGCATTTTAAAAATCAAAATTTTATTCTTGAATGGATTTGTTTTCACTATTTTAATTTCTTTTTTAGTTTACCTCTTTCAGACTCGTAACTTGCACTGACTTTCTCCATCATAATAGCGTTCATCTCATTGACCACATTATCATTTAAAGAATTGTCTTTGGGTTCATCGTCTGGCCGTGGCGATCGTTTCCAAAAAACCAACCAACTCAAGATTTTTCTCATCTTCATTCTTGTTACGCGAGAGCTGTACTTTCCAGGAGAACAGACTACCCACAAGAAAATCAGCGAGATCATAAGAACAATGGCAGCACAGATTGCGTACTGTTCGATATTGTAATCTGTTTCATTGGGCGGTCTCAAAACAAGATCATCGGCTGGACAGACTGGAGGTTTTTCGTCACTGCCGTCAGCACAGTGGTCCCATTTGTCGCAGAGTTGTGCGGGTTTCACGCACACGTCGCTGTTTGAACACTTGAAGTCTCCCTTTGCACAGCAGTTTTTTTCGTCCAGGCCGTCTTCGCAGTCTGGATGTCCGTTGCAGATTAATTTTTTATCTGCAATTACAAAATGTTGTGCTTTTAATTTCTTTGATTCTTTTATTCAATCATTTAAGGAGACATCCAAGTAAAATAGATTATAATTAATTAAATTTTTATCTCATTTCAATTTTATTCGAGCTAAAATGTTCCGTATTTTGTTTAGATAAAAATTAAAAAAACCCTCAAATGTTTTGTTAATAAATATTGAATGAGAATTTTTCATAACTCAGTGACACTTCTTTCTTTTGAAAATTTTTTTTCAACATTTTTTTTCTCACCTATACATTTTCCAGAAGAGCACCGAAATTCCTCATCCAAGCAAAAGTGGCAGCCAAGTTCGTCACTACCATCGGAGCAATCTCTGTGTTTATCGCACCGCCACTGTGCAGGGATACATTCTTTGCCACTGGTTTTCGAGATGAGACACGTAAAATGATCAGGTCCACAGTCAGGAAGAGGTTCACAAGTTTTTTGGTCGTTTGCAAGATTCAAAAACGGTGGACAAGCGCAAGCCAGTTCGTTCACCCCCGTACAAAAGTGCGAACACTCGCTGTCCTTGAACGGACTGCAAACGTGATTCTCCAAAACCCCATCACTGGGCACCTTAACAGCAACAAAGCCCGTAACATTTTTGCTTAGAAAAGTCGTGCTTTTTATACTTGCACTGTTTTTCTCCACTTTTTCTATGGTGGACCGGACTTTATTGAACCAATAGATGCAGTCAAGAAACACCGAGAGGAACAACGTATTGTAAGGTTCCACATAAACTAGAATTTTTCGATGGTCACCATACAGTGTTGAGCTTTCGATCCTATCGCTGTGTGCCCAGAAGATGGAGTCTGAAGCTGGATCAACTGCGAGAGCAGTGGGAGCGTCGAGGTTTTTTGCAACTTCCAGTCGACCACTCCCATCAACTTTGCTCTGGATGATTTTGACTCCGAAGGGGTTTCCGAAGTCGATCCAAAAAAGAAGGCGTTTTTCTGAGTGGATGGCCAGGTGTCTTGGCCTCTCCTGACCGCTTTTTATTACAACGCCTATGGAGATGCTCGTGTCCAACTGGTATACGTTGATCGTATCGTTTATAGCGCAGGACCAGTAGAGCATCCTCCCAACAACGTCCAGGGCTAGGTCAAAGGGGTAGTTCGAAGGGTCGTTGATTACGTGGTCGAGAATGATGCCATTTGAAGATTTGACTATCGAGTGCTGGCCTGAGATGATGTACACGTGATCTTTGACGGAGTCGTAGGCTAATCCTCGAGCTCGCGAAAGGTCCTGCTCGTACAGAACTACGTCGGGACTGTCCCTGCTAGTCGGCAGAATTCGACCGATTGAATCGTTTTGACTGTAAATCAGAAACTGCTGAGGAGCTGTAAGAAATATGAACGTTTTTTAAACAGACTGTTGAGTTTTTAAAATATTTGTTCGTCATTTCAAATCTAAAACTATTTTTTAGAACTACTTTTTCTGTTTTGTTATTTAATTTTAAATTACTGTAATTATTAGATGTTTTTGAAAATTAAAAAATAAAATGATAAAATTACAGTCTCAGTTTGACATAATTCTTTTTCATAATTGTGTATACAATTGACAATTCTAGTTTGGTTTGTTTGTTAATTTTACTTACGAATGCATGTTCGGTTGTCTCGGTACATCGTAAAGTGAGACTCGCAACCACATGACGAGTTTCCGAAGCAAAGCTGACTACAGTTGCCATTATTGACTTTGCAGAGATTCCAACCCTGTTGTCGAAGAGGATCGAAAGCAATGAGTTTCGTCATAGTATGACTCAGAGATGAAAACCGTTCCTTTTTTAACGAGGGTTTGTGCAAAGTTTCGATAAAGCTGTTTTTTTCAACCCAAAAAAGTCTGTCCTTGTAGACTGTTAAACTGGTGGGAAAAACAGTATCGATGACAAGCGTTGACTTTTTGTTTGTCGTTAAATCAAATGAACCGATGTAAGGACGAGAGTAACTCGACCAGTGAAGAACATTGTTTTTCAGATCCAAAACCATATCGTGTACTGAACCGATGTTTATTGTCAACACTTTTTTTTCTGATCCGTCCATGTTTGATTGAAAGATTGTACCATTGGACCTGGATTCTATCCAATACATGACCCTAAAAACGAAATTTTAATTTAAACAAAAAAAAAATGAAATTAAGTTTTGCGAATGATCAAAAAATAGGCAGGAATTTAAAATTTAATCGTTACCCTCTTTGAGGATCAAGTACAAGTGACCTGGCTCCCTTTACGTCCTTCCAAAGAATCGTTTTCCTGTGCTCTCCATTCGGTAATTTTACAACTTCAATTTTGTTGCTGCCCTGGTCAACTATGTACAAATTATTCGCTATCCAGTCGAAGGTCATACAGTTCACATTGATCAGCCCAGACCGAACCGTCATCCCGTGATGGGTCCCGTTTATAAAAATGGAACTAATAACGGACTTGTTATCCGCTTGATCAACGTAATAAATCAATTTCCTAGCCACATCCACGTCGAAACTTCTAAAATTCAAAAAAAGGACAAAAATCAAACATTTACATTCTTTTTACAATTCGTTTAAACTCATTCTCAAAATTCGATTACAAACTTTACATCTTGAATACTAGAAGTGGGAATGATCTCATCGTCTCCACTCAAGCTTATTTTCCCCAATGTATTTTGCGAAGAGTAAACGAAAAATTCGTCAGCTACTAAGCAGGACTTTCCGTTCTCTTGCAAATCGTAACCAACTTCACAGGCGCACTTGTATGATTCCCTAGGTAGACTGAAACAGAAATGAGCACAACCACCGTTTCGATTCGCGCAAGCTTTCAGTTCAGGAACTGTTCTAGGTTGAACGATTTTCAACCGTCTTAAATTTCGGGACTTGCTAATCACTTCCACTCTGCCATCACTCCTATTTAGTCTCTGGATTAGACGTTTTTTTGAGTTGTACCAATAGATGTGATTTTGGGACACTGCCAAACTCACAGAATTTCCTAAATTTCTTTTTACTATAATTTTTCTATCTTGACCATCAAAATCAACGACCTCGATTGTATTAGTTGAGGGGTCGCACCAGAACACTTTTTCGGACTGAAAATCAACAGCCAGTCCAGTTGGTTGCTTAAGACCATCGTGGACGAGAACGGTTCTATTCGTACCGTCCAAATTGGCTCGTTCGATCTTGGGTGCGATTTTATCACAGTCTGTCCAGAAGATGTAGCCTGAAGTTGGAACAACTACCAGGGCTCGAAGGTGATCAGATTTGCTCGAGATTACAACTTTTTTTCTTGATCCGTTTAGTCGAGAAACTTCAATCCTTCGGTTTTTTGGGTCTACCCAGAAAATATTTCTTCCTATCCAGTCCACTGCTATGCCTCCAAAACTGTTTGCTGATATCAGATCTTCCTGGTTTGAGCCATCTAGATTCATCCTACACAATAAAATATTAAATTCAAATCAATTCAAATTAGCATTATTCAATTGATCAAAAATTAAAAAAAATACGACGTTCTTACCTTTTAATCACACTAGCTTGCACGTTTGTCCAGTAAACTTTATTTTCAACAGAATCATAGTCCAGATCAAATGGACTCTGTGCTCCTTTGAGAGGAATCACAATTTTTGTCAAATCCGAAGTATCGAGTGAAATTTTAGCAATTTTCGCAGTCAACGACATCAAAAGCAAGCTCCGATAATTTTCAGCACACCTGAACTCGTCCAACAGAGCTATTCCAGTGGGACACGCGCAACTATACCCCTTGGACGAGACTGAACTAAGCAAACAAAGATGCGAGCAGTTGCCGTTTGAGACTTTGCAGGGATTGTCTTCGAGAACCTGTTTTTTGGCATCCCAAACTTTGAGATCGTAAACAGGTTGTTGGTGGTAGATGTTCCGGACAGTTTTTGGACTTATTAAGGAACTCGCTTCAATGTGCTGGTCCTGCGAATTTATCCAGAATAGGGTACTGTCGATGGATGAAAGGATAGTTGGAAAAATTCTAGTCCTGATTTTGCGATGGTTCTCGCCGTCAAAATCCATCGAAGCGATGTAGTGAGCTTCTGAGTA
Organism: Telenomus remus; assembly: GCA_020615435.1. Taxonomy (NCBI): domain Eukaryota; kingdom Metazoa; phylum Arthropoda; class Insecta; order Hymenoptera; family Scelionidae; genus Telenomus; species Telenomus remus. Next base: position 8,713,144 of record CM036341.1, on the reverse strand, counting down.
ATAGATAAGGTCGTTTTCAGGGTCGACTGTCAGACCGAAGGGAGACTCTAAGTTTTCTGTTGCTATTATAATTCTGGACGATTTGTCACCGTCCATTGAGGCTCTTTCTGAAAGTGAAAAGATTTGAATGAAAAATATAATTTGAATGGAAGTTTTCATGGTTTGTTATTTTAAGAGTAATTTTCTGATGGTGAATGTTACTTTGCAATGAACAATTTTAAATTTCAATTTAAAAAACACAAAGTACATTATAAATAAACTAGGTTTTTATAATTCCATTGCAAATTTACATCGCGAACATAAATTTACACTACAAAAACTAATTTGCTAACATTCAATCAAACTTTCACAAACAATTTTTGTAATATTCAAAGGACAGTCAAATTAAATTTCAAAATGAAATGTGTAATTCCAAATAAAAACTCTAAATCATGTTTAAGTTTCACGCTACCTATTTGTACATGTCTATCCCAATCAATCCAAAAAATAAGCTTCCTCCGAGGCGCGACAACAATAGCACGAAGTTCAGGAACCTTCTGCCAAAAGAGCACCTTGGTATGTGCCTCGTCGATGCTGCTCACACCGATCAACCTTTTCTTATTGTTTATCCAGTAGAGCTTCCTGGTGTACCAGTCGCAGGCCAACCCTCCAGCTGGTATCTCTACATTCTGGTGGATGACTCGTCTCTTATTGTTGATCCGCGATTTACACTGTAAGTTCTCATAACGAATATTCGACCAGCAGACCAACTCATCCTGAAGGAAGTCCAGCGCTGCTCCGTCTGACTCGTCTACCACTTTGAATGTTAGGGCTGGTTCGGTCAAGTTTATGGATTGAATACTTTTGTCTGTGACGAAGATTAGTCCAGGTTGAGCTAAATCAAATTTGATAATTATTAATTTTTTGTATAGTGTTCAATTGTCCTATACAAAATTTAAAAACAATTATCAAAAAACTCAAAAAAAAAAGGAAAATTCAGTAAAACATTGCGTCAAATTTTAAATTATTTTTTAAATTGCAAACAAAGATGTGAAGCATGAAAATTTGTTATTATAAATTGAATGCGTTCTTTTAATCCAATCAATCATAAATATAGTTGAAAAGGTGTAAATCATCAAGAATAATAGAGTAAATCCAAAGTAAATCTAAAGAATCCTCGAGTTCGAGTTTGAAACGTTTTTTTTTGTGTGGACTTATGGCGTGATAACAAAAGTGAGGGAAAAGATGAAGATAACATGTTCGGAAAATGAAAATGGGCGAAGAAGATAGAGAGCTGAGCAGGTAGAAATTTCATTAGCAGTTTTTGAAATAGTGTGCGTGCTATACTCTGATACGTATTAGTCACAATCGAGTTGTGTTGGTGACACAAACAACTCCACGAATCTATGAATTTTAAATTGCCTGTTCAGGAGCGTCGACTCTTACGCTAATTGGCTAATAATTGCTAACTAATAATTATCTGTTTTCCGTCACTTCGCCAGTCTCATTGAATTAACCATATTGAGAAATTAACTTTCGTTTTATGAATGCAAATTTTACAAACAAAAAACGTATTTTTACATTGTTAAAAAATTTTCAATAACAAATAAGTGAAGGATTGGAACCAATAAAGAAAAATAAATATTGTTACGCTTTTGTGATTTTTTCCTTGTGTTTGGATTCTTGAGTGGGATGAGTTTTATAATAGCGTTATTGAATACATATTTTATATGAGCATTTCTATACCTGCAGGGAAAACGTTATTTTACCGCTGTGAATCTGAGAAGTTTACAGTCATCGGATTCGAACCGTCCAGTTTCTTTTATTATGAGCACAAGAGAGTGCAACGTATTATGTTATACCATGAAAAATAAAATTCAATTGTGTTTTGAAAAACTCGACAAAACAAAGTTTTCTTCAAGTTTTCTTACGCATATAAAAAATCCTTTTGAAACCTCAAAATTTCTTTTTTCATTCTCAATTGTTAAAATATTTGTAGAAAAAAAATGTTTTTCAGTAATTCAATTTAAATAAATTGAAAGTTAAAGATAATTTTTGGCACAAAATAAAATAAAGTTTTGAGTTTGAAATATTAAAACGTACCGGCAGAATTTGTGACGCCGCATAATACAGTCACGATGACAAAGGTATTTAAAATCATATTGGAATTCCTCCGAAAACATAGGTCACATGTTTGAATGTAAATTGTCGTGTTCAATTTCGAAGCAGGACATCGTTAATTGTTGTAGCGTAGTCACTGCACTTGCACGATCACCTGTAAGTCCTCGACATTGTGCTATGTTTGTCCGATGACATAATGGAACTCCACGAAACGACTAATCCAGCCGCACTCTCGACTGTTCAGGACCACTGATCAGATACAACTTTCGGTACCTAAACGGGACCATTCGGTCTTCAATGTTGCCAACCATATTTATCTCCTCACACAGGTTTTTATCCATCATATCGAATCAAAATCAAAATTATAATTCCAAAATAATAAAAATGTACTTTTTTTCTTGTCTTTGAAAAGTTGACAAATCATTATTTAACAAATTGTTATTTTTTATGTTGAAATAATGCAACAAATAAAACATTCTACATCATAACAAAAATTTTATTGCTTTCTTGTTATTATTACTTTTTTTACAAATATGGTATGTACATAAGTATACGCGGTGACACGAAAATACAAAATATACGTCGCTAATTTCAGTCTTTGACGCGAAAAAAACGGTGTCAATCGCATATTCGATTAAATTCGCAAAATTTCACGAAAATCACAACTCGTTGGTACAATCTAAATTTTGTTCAGGTTTATCACAAAAGTTTCGTTTCATTTTTTTAGTAATATAATATAAAATACATCAAATACAATTTTGATAATCACCGCGTTACGTCGTGACAATTATGGCACATGTAACTTAAGAAAACAGTTTCAGGAACACGAAAAATGCAACGTGCAAAAACAAAGGCGACTCAAGAACAAATAAATTATACAAAATAGATCGGACAAACTTTGTTTCATACGGATGCCATAAATCGTCAACTCGCATTCGTTTTAAATTCACATTCTTTCGTTACCATATGGTTTGTGTATACTTGTATAAAAAGGAATTTGATTCCCACAACGTATATGCTGAAGCAAAGCTCGAAAATGGTTTGATACTGTTTGTATAATACAAAAATATATCTATCAATGTTACGTCGTTTCTGTACAACTTTGATCGTAATTCCAACTTGATATGATCGCACTTTCATCCTAACTATAAATTCCATCATCGTTCAATTCTGGTGATGAAAAAAGTAACAATTAAAAACACATCGAACAAATAGGAAAATTTAAAAATTCTGAACTCGACAAAAATAATTTAAAATATTTCATCTAAAAAATTTGCTCGACAAAATTTTCTTTTGTGAACAATTTTTCACGTACAAAATGTACAGTTCGGGTCATGAGCAGCTTTTGCATAATAGACGGAGCTTAAAACAAGTCTGAAGATGATTCAGTAATTTGCACAAAAGCTGCTCTCAGATGATCGTCAGTTTTGTTCGCTAATTACGATGAACAAATGCCTAAAAATGACGACGTAAAATGATAATAAACTTTGAAACTATGTACAATTCGATTTAAATTTGCACGAAACATATTCTCTCACCTAAGAATGTGAATACAATATAAAATATTCATCGATCAACATACAATTTTTAAGAGAGCATGCACTTTTTTCATTCATATACATTTTTACAGTCACAATCATTCCTACGAGGAATGTCTAACGAATTGATCGCGCACACTCGAGCTCACATATTTACATTTCACGACATAAGTAATGCATTACACTTTTAGGCACAATGGCATGGTCTTTGTACACGGAGATATAACTTAACATTAAAACAAATATTTGCACTTTTATCCGCGATGGTCGTTTTCACATTTAACGCTAGACATCGTTTTCGTTGCCTTTTCGTTTCATTTTCGTCTTAAATGTAGGATTATAGTTTACGATTTGCAAAATACATTTTGCATCTGGAAGTCTGTTCTGAACACATGATTGTTTCATAAATGCATCAATTTCAATCTTCGATCAAATGTCATTTTTAGACACATATCAAAAATCCGTTCGAAAATACATAAATAAAAAAGAAACATTCAGTCTTAAATCGAAGGGACAACGAGATTGCAATCGTTTTGTTCAAATACTTGGTTTATACAAATTGCAGTAAAATAATTTCGTTTTACGAAATTGTTACGAAATAGATTGTAAAAAGATTTTAAAATACTGAGTTTGTTATTTTATGTTTTAGTTACAGTTGAATCATCGGCGAATATCACCAGGCGAGTTAGTGCGCCGCACTTTTTCTCGACTGACGTTCGAAGGGACGGGCGACGGAGGTGGTGGTAAAGGGCTGAAATACGTAGATGAGCGCGAGCTCGGCGACGGCGGACAGCTTATGGGTACGTCGCTGTGGTAAACAGACCTCGGGGTGGGCGGCGGACCGCAGATCTCGTCGTCGTCGTACCTGTACCGAGCGTTAGATAAAGGGGGATAATTTCCGTCGGACTCGTCGCAGACGTCGGTGCTGCAAGGGGTCGGTGGTGGCGGCTGGTTTATCGTTTTATAATGACGATATGGTCGCTCACGATACCTCGACGCACTACTGCTTGTGTACCGAGTTGAATTCGCTGTTGTCGCTGGACTCGGTGGCGGATTTATTAACGTGTCCTGCGGATAGCCACAGGCTGAACTTCCACGAGTTGAACTCGATGCACCTGAAAATTGATTGTTTGTCATTAAAATACCATCCAAAGCAATTAATTTAATGTTAAATTTTGAAAAAAAAAATTTAATTTGTTACCTGTAATGTGACTCCGATCATAACTCGACCCAATACTGCTTCCATTAAAAGTGGAGAGTCGCATAGCTTCGAGTTCCGGTTTTAATTCCTTCCTGCCATTTTTCTGAGGCAGCAAAGGTTTGGCAGTCCGGCTTAATTTCGGCGACAGAGGATCACCAGCAGAATCGTGTAGGATGTCCGGTAGTTCTTCGTTTATGGCCGACTTGCGTCGACTGTAAAAGAAACCTGCGACGACGACTATCATCACGCCCAAAACTACTAGGACTGAGACGATGTACGTGCTCTTTCCCGTTTCAACCGAGGGATCTAGGTCTTGTCGGTGGTTGTTCGCTGAAGCGCAGGCCGAAGCGGTTTCGTCACTGCCGTCGGCACAGTTGTCCCATCCGTCGCAGAGCGCTGATCCTGGTATGCAAACACCGGTGCTGATACATTGAAACTGACCAGGACTGCAACAGTGCGCTTCATCTAAACCGTCATGACATTGGGCGGTACCATCGCAAACCCAAACCATATCTGGAAGCAAATGAACAGCGATTAGCAAATGAATTTTAAAGAGACTTTTCAATTCTGGTTTTGTAACTATAAATAAAAATCTAACCTATGCAATGTCCACTTTGGCATTTGAACTGGTCATGATTACAGGCAGGGCATCCAAGTTCATCGCTCCCATCAGCGCAGTCCATCTGACCATCGCACCTCCACGTCGATGGAATACAATCCTTAGCAACTGCCGAGCTTGGTGCAGCGCAAGTAAAATGGTCTGCCCCACAAACAGGAACCGCTCTACAGGTTCTCTCATCTTTGAACAAAACCAACGATTGCGGACAGGAGCACTTGGCCGTCGTAGTACCAATGCAGAAATGCGAGCATCCTCCATAATCATGGAAGGGGCTGCAAATATGTGCTTCCATGACATTGTCATCGGGCGTGCGAACGCTCACCAAGTCCGTGATAGCTTTCTTCATCACCGAAGTCTTATCCCCTCCGTCCTTGATGTTCACTCTCTCCAAGGTATCAATATCTTTATTATAATAATACACATGATCTGACAAAACTGCCATATAAAGAATTCCCGTTTGGGAAATCGTGTGAAGAACCTTCCTATCCTTTCCAAAAATATCTGCACGTTCGACGTTCCTTCCGTTTGCCCAGACTACATAATTACCGACAGTATCAATGGCAAACGTAGTTAATTGGTCCATATCGGTAGCAATCATCACTCGATCCTTACCGTCCATTTTACTGGACATGATTTTAACAGGTCCGTTTATGTCCGACCAAAACAGAAGACGTTTTTCTGGATGGACGGCTATGTGTCGTGGTTTTTCTCCTTCGCCTTTCACAACAATGCCTAAACTCGAGCCGTTGTCCAGTCGAGCAACGCTGATTGTGTCATTGGTCGCGCACGACCAGAACAGAAGTCGACCTAGAGGATCTACTGCTAGATCAAACGGGTGTCCGTTACCGGCTGAGATGAAAACTACGTTTTTCTTTTTTAGAGACTTTCTGATCCCGTGACGACCTTCGATCCAGTAGATGTGCTGGGTTATTGGGTCGTACTCGATTGAACGCACACTTTTCAATCCCTGCTCGCGCAGAATTATGTCCGGACACTCGTCCTGGTCCGGCAGGATCCGACCGATCGCGTTACGGAGACTGAAGAGCATGAAATGACGAGGAGCTAGAAATAAAAGAAAAACATTAAACTTTATTGAAATTCAAATAGGATTCGAATTTTCAAAATGTCAAATGCGAGTTTAAAATTTACCTATGCAAGTTCGATTGTCCGCAGCAAGTTTGTAATGCGTGGGACAGTCGCACCTGTAAGTCGTGCTCGGTTTTAAATTATCAGATGGTAGAGCCAAACACAGATGCGAGCAGTTTCCGTTGTTTTGAGCGCAGGGATTGCGTCCTATCTGCCGGGACGAGTGGAACACAAGTAGATTGGTAACTGACTCCAGGCCGTAGTGCATCTTAGTTCGGTTCAGTCCGTTGGTTTTGTTTGCCCGCTCGATGACACCGGTGTTCCAGTCGGTCCAGTAGATGTAATCCTGGTAGGTCGTAATGCTGAAAGGATAGCCGACGTTCTGACTCACGATCACCTTCCGTTTTTTGTTCTTCAAGTCGTAGCTGTCTATTGAGGAGGAGAACAAGTCCGCCCAGAATAAAACGTGGTTAGTCAAGTCGATGGTCAGTCCGTTTGCTCGGCCTATATTTCCAATGATTATCTCGCGCCTTGAACCGTCCAAAGCTGCCCTTTCTATGCTACCGCTATTTCTTTGATCGGTCCAGTACATAAATCTAAAAGAGACAAAAAAATGATACATTAAATGACAAACGAAAAATCAATATTTGGGACTTTACTGATTATTTATAATTTGGATTTTCACTTACGCTTGTTCAGGGTCCAGTGTCAGGCTCCTTGGTTCGCTTAGATCTTCCCAGATGAGAACTTTCCTGCTGGTGCCTTTGACTTTTGCAATTTCAATGCGATCAGTTCGTGTGTCCGACCAGTAAAGATTATGAGCGACCCAGTCCACGGCTACACTGTCCGGTGACTCAAGCCCTATGTCAATTAACCCTTCGATGTCTGAGCCGTTCATGAAAGATCGTGTAATGACCCTCAGCTTAGTGTCAGACCAGTAAATCCTGTTGTCGCTCACGTCAACGTCCAGTGAACTGGAACAAACCATATCATATCACATGTTAATACTGAAACATTCATTATCAATGTAATAACAATGTACCCATATGACTGAGAATTTTTTATCCGTGAAACATGAAGTGGCAAGTTTCAAAAGCTATGAAACTTTGTCTTTGAAATATTGTCTTTGTGTGGTGAATAATTAATCCTATTTTATTAGAGGCGAATTTTCTGTCTGAATTTCTGTTTTGAAGTTTAAAATTTTTTGTACTTTTACTTTACATGTTTCTATTCTTTTTAATATTTGAGTAACATTATAGATTTTTTTGGAGCAACGTGTGTAAGAAAAATGAAATTCAGTTGTCGTTATTATATTCTAATAAAAAATTCTAATATGAAACAAGTTCACACCAATTTTGCACCAATTAAATAACAAAGCAGCTTTCGGAGGGAAAGAGTTAACAATTGTTTATATACCTCGCTTCTTCAATTCCAGTGACGGGAATGATATTATCATTATTTTCATTCTCCATACTGATTCTTCCGATATTTTCCTTGCGGGCGTACAAGAGGAAGGCATCTGGTATTATGCAAGTCTTTTGATCCTTCTTAAGCTCGTACCCGATTTGGCAAGCGCAGACATAGGCATTGTTCGGTTTGTTCAGACACAGGTGACTGCAACCGCCATTGTTTTTTGCACAAGGACTGGTGCCAGAAATTTTGCCCAGCATAACGGCCTTGAGCCCCATCATATCAGCGACTTGCTCCACGATTACTTCTCGTTCTCCTCCGGTCTGTTTGTGAACTCTGTCTATACTCCTCCTCTCCCAATCGGTCCAGTACAAAAAGTCTCCAAGCAGAGTAAACCCAAAGGGATGTAAAAGATTGTCAGTGATGATTTCCCTTCTGTCCGTCCCGTCCATATTAACGACTTCGATCTTATCGGTTTTTGCGTCACACCAATACACTTTTCGGTTTTCCATGTCGAGAGCAATGCCATTTGGCCACTCGATGTTTTTAGTAATCAACGGTACTCTGTCCGAACCGTCCAAGTTGGCTCGCTCGATCTTCGGTTTCTTCTCGTTCCAGTCTGACCAAAACATTAGTCCAAGTTCGGGCGCTACTGCAATGGCCCTTGGGTTTTCGAGGTCATCGTTGACTAGAACTTTTCTGCTCGTTCCATTGAGTCGGGAGACTTCAATTCGACGATTTCCGGTGTCTATCCAGTAGAGATTTCTAGCAATCCAGTCTACTGCTACACCATCCAAGTTTATAATTCCTTTAGTTATAACGTCTTCTTGTCCCGAACCATCCAAATAAGACCTACAGATAAACAGAATCATTATTGACTAATTGAATTTATTATAAGTATAAATTTTTTCTCAGTCTTTTTTTCGTTTTAACAATCATTATTTCTAACGAATTAAAAATTTAGAAATCCACTTTATTTATTATTTTATTCATTTATTAATTTTTTGGATGGATCAAAAAAAAGGTAAGAATATTTATTTGGGATGGTTTTTAATTTGTTGTTTAAATTAATTAAGATGCAAAAATATCCAAAAATATTGTAACTTGTTTCAGAATCGTAAATTCTTAGTAATTTTTGGTGTCTATTTCAAAATTGATTGTTACTTTCTCAAATCGCTGATTAGCAAAAGTTTTTGAGCTTTTCATTTACCTTCTAATAGCTCTTGCTTCCTGATCACTCCAATAAAGCATCTCACTGACCGGATCAAAATCAATAGAGATAGCAAATTTGATATCTTTCAAAGGCAGCACAAACTTGGTATAATCCGGCGAGTCCAAAGACACCCTGAATATTTTCGTCCTCTGTACTATCAACAGTAGTTTTTCCGGTCTGTTGGCACAAGTGTAATTGTCCACCAGCTTAACTCCTGTAGGACATGCACAGGAGTATCCTTGTGGTTTGGTGCTAAGTAGACAAAGATGAGAGCAATTGCCATTGCTGTGAGAGCAAGGGTTGTCGCCATACGGTTGTCTTCTCGGGTCCCAAACTTTAATATCCCCCGGAATATATTCACCATGGAAGAGTTCTTTTAAGTGACCTTGGGTGGCTCGTACATCATACGAGTGCACACTCCAAGTGGTCCAGTCAGTCCAGTAAAGTTTTTGTTCAAAATACGTGATCGCAAAAGGATACTCCAAGCCCTTGCTGATGATCTTGCGTCTGTTTTTGCCTCGGTAGTCCATAACGGCGATGAAACAAAGTTTACCATCGGCCCAATATACAAGTTCGTTTTCGTAGTCAACAGTGAGTCCGTTCGGCCAAAGGATGTCGTTTGAAACAATGACTTCTCTGCTGGAGGGGTCGCCGTCCATCGCCGCTCGCTCGATCTTAGGTTCCTCGTCCCAATCTGTCCAGAACATGATTTTCCTTTGAGGAACTACAGCGATCGCCCTGGGCTCGTAGATGTCTGTCCAGAAGAGCACTTTTCGGTAGCGCTCGTCGATGCTTGTTACTTCGATTCGCTTGTTTTCGCCGTTGGTCCAGTAGAGTTTGCCAGTGTACCAGTCGCAGGCCAACCCATCCGCCGAGATCATGCTCGAGTTGATGACGACGGTGCGCTCGCCCGCGCTTGTACCGTTTGTACGCATGCATTGTATCACCTCCAGACTCTTGTCCGACCAGCAGATCAGGTTGCGCTCGTAGTAGAAGTCCACTGCTCCTTGGGACAGGTCTTTCACGATTGTCGAAACCTTATTCGTTCTGGAGGCGTTTGCCACTTTGATGTCCTTGTTTGTGGCAAAGAGCAGCATTGGCGATGCTGAAATAAGTCAAGTTTTAACTTTGAAATCGTTTTGCATTGAGATGGAAACAATTACTTTTTAGTATTAAAACTATTTATGGATCCATTGTCTGATTTTGATTTAATTTGAAAAAGAAAGTTACGATTGATATGATGAATAATTTGTAATTCTATTTGTTTATTATAAACCGTAGGTTGATTCAGGTTTTTTCCCGTTTGTAAATGTAATTTACTTTGTTTTGCATGAATTAACTAGGTTGACGAGAAAGTTTACATGCATTGATGACATTATAAACAAGAATCAAAGTCTGTTTATGTTACGTACGCTACTCTAACAATTTAGACGTGTTACGATCGAAGTAGCACTAACAATGTCAACACACATTGCTTCTGTTACTGACTTTGAGAACGGTAACGAAACGAGACAACCTGCGGTGGCAGTAACAGCCACTGTTTCATATTTTTAATTTTTTAATTTTCAATTTTTTATATTGATAGTGATTTTTGGCATAAAATCAGTAGAACTATTCCGACAATTTATTAAAAAAAAACATTTCAATATGTACTTATTTAGAAACAAAATTTTTAAAACAAAATCAATAAACAGCATTAATATCATAGTTTTTAAGTACTTCCAATAGCAAAAACCTGAAATATTTGAACTACAAAATTATTTAGATAAACAAAATGTTTGTTCGTCATTTTCATATACCATCCCACTACCTTATTGATCGCATCAATTTTATATTACCTCATTAACTCGTTGCCAATACAAACCTATAATAATACTTTCTACTAAACTAATCAATAATCTAAAAACAAACATTTTCACCTCATGTTTATGCATCATACTACAGTGTTTCGAATTGTTTTTTGTTCGACGTGCCTGCAGGCGGAATTCGTCCTATAGGTTTAATTCTCTCGTGCACAGGTATTATTTAAACGATTTTGATACCTAAGAATTCATGATTCAATCGAGGCATCTTTTTGTGATGGAGGATAATAATTTTCTATAAATCAATCATGTCGTTGTATTCGGTCCGAAGATACCTCCCTGTCGACAACTTGTTTTAGCAAGCACTCGCTGACAGTTGTGCAAAACAAGTGGATTCCCTAAAGAGCGTGGTCAAATTGATGCGGATTCACGACAATTGTCGCAACAAATGTGCCGGGCGTGTCGCAAAAAGAGGAATCGTGGCTGTCTCGTCGCGGGAGATTGACGTCGATAGTCGTTGCCATTTGCGAGCGGATCGATGTAATGAATAAGAAGAGAAAGGACGCGGGCGACAAAAAGCGGACAGCCCTCGAATAAGGCGAAGCCACGCGCTTCGCAGAACGGCCCTCCACACTCTGACTTTAATTGCGCCCGGATTTTTAATACTGCCCGAGCTTTTTACCACGCCGAGATAAGACACAAAAGTTCATTATGCACAATACTCGCCTTCTTTTTTTACTCAGAGAACCTTGTCAAACTTGCCTTTCTTCCTCATATGTTCTCTTTTTCTTAATCACTTTTCTCTCTGCATTAAATTCATTTTCAAGCGGTTCAACAGACTTAGAGAGAAATTAAGTTAACAATTTTGCTTTAACGAACAAAAATTAACCCTTTCTCTCGAATAACTACTTTTGAGCAGTATTTTTTAGTTGTTTATATCACATCAAAAATATACAACTTGTTTGTTTGGGTTTTTTTATTTAATCACGCAAATATTTATGCAGAAAGATTTTTTTATTGATTTCTACATATTAGAACAACTTATCAACAATCAAAACATCAAGCTTTTAAATTAAAATTTCAATTTCAAATTTTAATTAAAAAAAATCCAAAAAATGGCTTCTATTTTAAAGAATGTTTTTTAATATTTCTTGGACTTAACTATAGATAAAACTCGTTTAACAAAAAAAAACTATTACCAACAAAAAATTGTTTCTTTTGTCAATAAAAATAATTCCGGATAGAAAGGGTTAAACAAAAAAAGTAAAATCCGTGTTTGTACAAGTCAAGTTGATATTTGACAGTGGCGCAGACGAGATGTCAAAATGAATTGTGCCGAAAAGGCAAACAAGCAGTATAATTATAGATGCGCTTATTCAAAGGTGTAATACACGCGTACAAATAAACACCGGAAAAGACATGCGTTTCATGTCGCTACGACGGCGAGCATGTTAATATCTGTAATGGCCACACGCTCCAAGGAACGTCCACTTCCGTGGAGGAATCATGTCGCGTTAAATTGGCCTTCACTCTTAGCAGTGTTATTTTTTTTCTTCGCCCAGCATTCAATCAGATTACTCGCCACGTCTGTTCACGTCGTTATTAATTGCGCCAGCCTCCATTCAGAGTTTTGTCACTTTGTTTTTCCTCGCTCTTTTCATCCGCATCTTTTTTTCATTCGATTTCGTATATGCCGCCATTATGCAAAATCTCTTCAATGAATCCCACCTATTCGCGCATTCCGAAACCTACGGAAGAAGTTTTTTCCCATTAATAAAAATTGCGAACAAAAACACCCGCCTCCCAGCTCTCTTTTTCATTCATGAAAATTGTGCAACTAGTTTTCATATTTCTTATCACATTCCTTGCACTGTTTTCATTTTGAAATGGTGAAAAATTTTTTTACAATTTTAAAGTTTGAATGAAAAAGTAAAAGTTGATGGGATGAGAGGTTTCATTTTCTTGTCGAATTTTTGAACCTTGGCGTTTCTCGCGAGATTAGGTCGACATTAAGAAAGAGTGCTGAAGTTGGGAATAAGGGGAGGTGAAGTCGGGAGGAAATCGGATCTGTAAAAAGACGGCAACTAAAAAGGGAGAACCGCGCTCGAAAAAGTTACGACCGCGAACGAGATGAGAAGAGAAGAAGAGCTCTGCGAGACGCACTGTAACGAGTGCTAAATGGGATAGAACGAGACACGAGCGAGCACCCGGGAGGGGGAGCAGTTTCAAAAAGAGATGAATAATTAAGGTTCGGGATGATGCCGAGAGCCTGTTGTATAACACAACGCTCATTTTTGCACGCTGCTCCAATTGTTTTTTACGACTTTTTTCTCTCATTCAGTTTGCAATTATTTAACTATCTTTGTTGTTCAAAATTTTAGTTTCAACTAATTTTTAATTTTTACTATTTTAACTTACTTTTCAGAATTGTTTATTGAATTGTTTATATATTTTTCCAAGTTTGGAAGAGTTCGAAATAAAAATTTCAATAGTTCAACAAGAACTTGAACTTTTGATAAAAAAACGCTCGTTTTTTTAAGGCAAGTATAGCATTTTGTAAAGTTGGCTAAGTGGACAGAAAATACACGAAGAAAAATTTTTATTGCATGAGCATTCGTTGCCGAATCAACTTCTACTCGTCAATATTGACCAAGTGCACAATACGATTTTTTGCTCAAACTTTTCATCGCAGTTTCAACTCAAAAAGATAAGCCAAGTTGGTGTTTAAGTAACTTTACAACCACTGATGTCATAAAAATTTACAACTCCGTGTATAAATTTCATCGAAATTACAAGACGATCCAATTTCACAATCAACGGCCAGTTATAAAAGTTGATTGAAAACGACTCAACCTTTTTTCCAAGTTACAAAGTCGACAACCGAATTTGTTTTTGTATGTGAAATTACAAAAATGAAAAAAAGGAAAAATGAAGAGAAAGGAAAAAAATTATGACGTGCGCATTTGCATGATAATCTCGAGTGTTATTCCGACGAGTCTTCTTCTGTTCTTCGTTGTCGGATGGTTTTTATTGCATCAGAGCATGATTACGGGTCCTCGGTGAAGGACGCTGCTCCTTCAAACCAGCAACGAGATCGATCATGCGTGAACAACCTGCATTATAGTTTTCTTCTGAAACAACAAGCCTCTCTTAGCGTGCACAACAAGTGCGTTCCTTATTCCTTTGCTGCCATTCACTTTTTTATCAATCATCCTGTACGCATCTAAAATGAACATTTTTTTCATTTTATATCCGACCATCCCTTCTCATACAATTAAACATTTACATTTTTCAATATCTCTCAAATAAAACCAAAGTTAACATCAACCCAATTTGCAACTTTTCAAATAATTAAAAAATTAAAACAATTTACATTCGAATGATTTTCATCAACTTTGTTATCAACTATTTTCAACATTTCAACAAGTTAAAAACGCAATCAGTAAAAATTGTTTCTCATAATTTTAATTCAAACTAAAAAGTTTCATTGATGAAAGGTGAAAATTGCGAAAAGATGAAAAATTGAACTTTGTATTAACTTGACTTGTGAAAGATGCTTGAGAAAGATGAAGATTCAGCATTTCTGTATGTAAGAAGAAAGAAGAATTTGGGTGGAAGCGAGAAGGAGCGATCGGGTTTGCATGCGTGATGCAAAATGGCAACAAGGTGGTTTGAGAACTCGTAGTCCTTGTTGGATCCTGTAGGCCGGTAGGGTACAACTTGCCCGTTAGCCTCAGTTAAGCCCTTGCTCCTTCCTTCCTGCTGCTTGTTAGCGGCTGTTAGCTCCGACGAGCAAAACTACCGTGAGCCTCTTCCAAAACTCATTACGGCCGCAAGATTCACGCTCCACGATGACTTGCAGGATCATCGAGATCCGTCTCGTTTCCTCTCTCAAATGTTACTTCGCTAGTCAAAATCCATACCTTCAATCACCCGATAAAAATAATTAAACACAAAATGCTGCAAAATTACGAGATCATTAAAATGTTAAATTCACTACTCGCCACTTAAATACTTATTTCCACCATACGTTTTTTCTCTCCCCCGCCGCTGCACTCGTCGACTACTCCAACCGCGACGCACATACGTTTGTTTACTAATGAATCAGCAGGTTCGTGCATTTTCTGCTTCAACATTTATTTCCCACTTTTCTTGATTTTAATTAAACTTGATTTTGTAAAATTTCTGATAAGTTTTTCTCGCGACGTTACAATTTCAGCTTCTTTCAAGTGATTTGGAAAGGTACAACTGTGATGACAAACCCAAGACAATTTTGTGCAAAGAGCAAAAGTTCATTTTCTTTTTGTATTTTGTTTTGTTGTCGCGTTTTGTTCGCGAAGAAGGTGTCGGTGCGTTAGAAACGAGTCGCAAAAGATAACTACTATCTAGAATGAGTTCTTGGGCGATGAAAGTATAGCGCCCAGGGTCTTTTCTTTAATCTCACGCAATCACCGATGCTCAGAGGAGTAAAAAAATATAGGAAAACTTCAAAGCCGCCCTCGTTACACCTTTGCATCCGACTGTGCTGCAACCCCCTTGCGAATTCGCTCTGTCGGCGAATTCTCATTTGTTGACGTGTTTGCTCGCGGACCGGCGGAAATCAATCGCGATCTCGCCAAAGCAAACGAACCTCAAAGCCCTTTGCGACTCGAATCGATTCATCGGTTAAAGGACATAAAGTACACTCGAACGAGTCCGTTCGGTGCCTCTTTTTATCGTCTCTCAAATATTGTTCCCTGTCCAAAGAACACGCCAAATTGACCGCACAATTTTGTCCTTTGAAATTCTGCAAAAAAGCGAATCAAATTAAACAGAAAACAACGTCATGTCACAGATAAATTACTTTTTTTTTGAAAGCAAAAAAAAAATTGGTTTTTGTTTTGTTTTATTTTTTTATTTTTGATTTTGAGACTGAGAGAATGGTAAAATTTGAGAGAGAATAGAATTGAAGAGGCAGGGAAGTAAAAACAATGATGTAGACAGAAAAAGACACTGGCGTTTTCTTGCAATTTATCATCAGGATTATTTCCTTTTAAGGTGCATTCCATATTTCAGCTCAGCTCTTGATCATCGAGGGAAATTTTCTTTTCCTGTTTACTGTGCACTTCTACTCACATGTTGCGAATCGAGGATATTCTTTGAAATCTTGTTGAATATCGGTGAATCGGAGCCGAGGGCTTTGATGCCTCAAAAAATTGCGACCAGGCAGACATTTCGCTGCTTTGAAATTGAGTTTTCTCAAATTGACTGTCAAAGAGAATTTTCGGAGCAACTGACGAAAAAAGTTTGATAAAACGTGAGTTTCAACTTACGAATTTGCAAATGTAATTTAAATTGTAACATTCAAAACCGAATTTCAAACGGAATTTCAAAATTGCGATGAAAAATATCACTTTTTTTTATTACACTGTTCAAAGTATGTTTGAATATTTCATCTAATTTTTTTTCATAATCAATCAATCAGTCGATTTATTTTCTTTTGAGAATCAATTTCGTTGAAAAGAGTTTTTTTATTTATTTCATTAAAATTAGTTAACCTTTCATATCCTGCGAGTTTCAATAATCAGAGATCTTACAAAATAAATTGCACAAGTCAAAAGAAACCAAAAATATCATCACTCGAATATTATTAAACTTTTTACTTTCTTTCCACAATTTTTATTATGTTAAATATTGTAAAAGTTCCAACATTCATTTCTCACTTTGCAAAAACTAAAATTTGAAACAAGTTATATAAATAAATAAAAATAAATATGTTGGGGCATAGCATGTGATAATGTATATAGAATTTGCCCAAGGGGAGTTTTAGAGCGACTGGCGGTTGTTTTTCATCGCAGCAATTTGAATGAAATTCCAGCAAAATCCAATTCGCAAAATTATAAATCACGATATCCCTTTGGCTCATCTCGATCGCTGGTAATAGCACGTTTGCAAGCCGAACAAATCAGGCTCGTAAACATGTTGCGTTAGAGAGAGAGAGGTCCGGAGCTAGCGCGTGCTTCTGCGTAATAGGCGTTACCGGCAGCGGCGGGAATGGCCAAATAAAAAAGTCACGAAACAAGCGGAGGATGTATACGAAAAGACGCCGCCAGCAGAGGGCCCCGTCAACGAGGGGAGCATTCAAATTCGAACAATGCTCTGCGCGACCATGCCAACCCTTTTTCCACGGCTGAACGTGGCAATCGGGGACCTGCTATTGATGAAAAGTGTCGAGTTCTACCACAGCCCGCTCTTTTAATTGCTCCGCGATAACAAAACTCTCTATTTTCTAAGTCCCCTTTTAGTCACTCCTCCACTCTTTTTTAAACAAATAAATCACATTCAAATGTCATCTCATTAACACAAAATTCAGTTTTTTTTTCATTCATCAAAATTCACATTGAAATAAAATTTTCGAAACATGAAAATGGTTTGCGATTTTTGATACGAAACCCTTAGCTGATGATTTTAGACAATTTTCACACAAATTCAATGAACAAAACCCAACAAGGATAAGGTTGTGTTATGTACTTGGTAACTTTATCCGAGTGAAAAAAATACAGAGAAGAAAAAAAACTAGTACCTAGCGCTTCACTAATTTCACGCGAATGCACCGTATTTATACTGCGGTATTATATTAGTATAATAGAAAAAAAGTATGCCGCGAGAAAGAAAGGAATCTTTGTTTCGTGTGAATACACCGTCTGAATGGTCGGTGTGCTCTCGTTTGGTTTATTTTTTCGCTCAAAAATTCAGTTCAAATTTCTGCTCAACATTCACAATTTCGAATTTTGTTTTCTTACTCTTGTTTTCTTTTTCAATTTTTTTTAGTGCAACGCAGGACAATTCATTTCTAGTGAACAATTGTTTTTGTAATTACAACAAATGAAAATAATAAAAACACGATGGGAAAAAAAATTTAATTTTAAAAAATTTTGTATAAAATGTCAGGGGGTCTTAACAAGAGGCGTACAGCGACCTCGTCGCTGAAGTGCACTGCAGCTGACGTGAGATTACGATGCTTGCAAAATTTGCACTATGAACAAATACTCGACTGTGGTTCAGTGTATTCAGCGCGATTATTTCCATGCTTTTCGTGGGGGTACTCAAGAAAAAAAAAGAGGAAATACATCGAGCCTGATCCTAACAGTCAATTCTTCCTTGGACTTCCCATGTCACTCAAAGACACTTCCTGGTAATAAAAAATGTCACCCGAGATGATTTTTTTCCTTCTACGAAAAATTGAAAAATTGTTCCATTAAAAAATAACAAAGAATCTTTCTTTTCAATAAAAAAAAATACGAAAAAGTATTAAAAAGGTATAAAAACAACAAAGTGGGACAAAAAGTTTCAAAAAAGCTCGGGTTTTTGGGGCAAAAAACGATTGTTGTTTAAAATCATCAAGGAGGAAATGTTGGACAGGATAAAGTTTTCCAAATGCACAAGCCGGACGAGCCAAACCTCAGGAATGCAAAGCCTCCTCTGCATCCCGCTAAGCCTCACTCTCGCTGCCTTTCTTGTCCATTCCTCTCACCTTTTTCATCGCGTCAGAATGGCTCTCGCTTCATCCCTGTCCTTCTTATCTCTCTCATCTATGCTTCTCTGTCTGCCCACTTTGCCCCCGCTGGTCTCCTCTAACAAGCTACAATATAAATAAAGTTTCCAGGTGCACCTCTCCACCTATTCGCTATCAGAAAACTCGCCAGGAGTAACACACAAAAGACGCACTCTTTGGCCCTGTCCATTTTTCCCTCAGCTTTTTGTTATTTCTCCTTCCTCTACTTTTAGTTACTTGTCTTAATTTGTTATTTTGCGAATTCAAGATACCCAAGTGCTGTTCTTCAAATTCTTTATTTAGCAAGTTTTATTATTTTCATTTTCAAGCAAATATAAAATAATTTTTATGAAGAGCGAGGCAAGCTTTAATAGATAAAATAAAAAGCGAAATGAAAGAGGAAAATGAAAAAAAAGGTGAAACGATGAACCCTCCACAAACGCAAGTACAAATATAGACCCACACGTATTTATTTACCCGAGCAAAAACCACGCGTGTTAACAGACGAGCAAGACTGTGTACAGTACGTGAGACGCGTAGAGAAGCAGCTCCTTTTTTGCCGCGCGCAAATATTATTCCTTATGCAAATTCCTCGCGCTCGCGCGTTCCTTAATATTCCCTTGCGCTGTTCCCTCTCGGACCAAAAGGTCTATTGGACGATGGCGAATAAAAGGCAGGAGACGCTTCAAATGATGGCTATTCGAGGAATGAATACGCCCGTTCTACGTTTCCTCTGTTGGCTCTCCACATTGACATTTTGTTGCGCCTTTTTCTCCGACTTCTAAATAATCATTGCCAATTTCACTCCTACACAAAAACTGCGGATACACAATTTATTGTCCCAATGTGACGCTCAAATCTGAGAAAAAGTCAAAAAATACAGAATCAAAATATCAACAGTAACAAAAATTTAAACTTTGCAATCATTTTGTGTTTGAAAAATAATGACTTTGAACAAAATAATGTTACCTTGAAGTGTACAAATTGGATGATAAAAGGACGAGAAAAGAAGAGAAGCAAAAAAAGAGTTTGAATTGATGAATAAGTTGGCGTGAAAGATGAATAGATTTGTTCAATTTGCAGAAGGAATGTCAAAGCAAATGACAATTGTAACAGAGAGTCTAATGGCACTCTCTACGTTGGTGCAATGAACCCCGGTCGAGCGATCAATCACGATCTGAGAAGAGTGTCAGATTTATCTGTGCTCATATTTCTTCCTGATATTATTCTCCTTCTTGATGAACTTATTATCTGCAATCTATAGCGAATTGTTGCTCTAAAGAGTGTGGCTTGATTGGACCGACACAGTACAAGATTATGATTTGTGCCGGAAACAATAACGACAATATTTTCTCACTGATTAAATTATGATCTACAAAACGAAAACATTATTTTAATGTAACAAAAATTCATACAAACTATCAAAAGAAACTAAACAAGAACCGACAACAAAATCAAATAAATTAGGCTTGTTTATATCTTACCAAGTTTAAAAACCAAACCGATAATTTTAAGATAACCCTAATGTATTCCAATAAATAATGGTTTCGAGATAGACAAGGTGTCCAGTGTTCTCGAGTTGAATAACCGATTTGATATTTGGAAATCTGATGTAACCTGAAACACAAACGCTCAAAAACCAACGTCGAGAGAGAAAAAAAAGGAGCAAAATAAATAAGCACTATGGCCAGATAGACATGAAGCGTCACATATGCCTTGGAACTTTTTTCACAGATATGATCTCTCTCTGGGCGCAGCAGGAGTTCGGGTTTCAAGAGCCTCGTTCGATGGGAATTACTCAGATTGGTGAACATCGTTTTCGCACACCCAGCCTACAATAATTCTCCCCGCACAAAGAAGTGCAGATAAATCTTCCTCTCATTGTCCGTATTGAACATAAATCACAGCTTGTTTTTCCTGCTAAAAAACTTTTTTGCATTTTTCTTCCTTTTTGACAATGACACGAAAAACTACATTTACTGCTTTAAAGTTCAAATTTCCACTTTAAAAATTTTGCAAAATGTTCACTTTCTTTGTTTACCTTATTGATTAGAATTTTTTCCTAAACATTTGTTGTTTACATTTTTATATTTTGTTTCCACTCGATTGTTTGTAAACAATGAACAACAATTGTGGAGTAAACAATGCAACCGGTGAAATCTGGATGTAAACAATGGATCCGCAAAAAGTGCGACATCGTGTGGTGCTGTCAAGAGCAAGCTTACCATCGCAGAGGACGCAACAGCACAAAAAGGAAGCCGTAAGGATGCTTAGGAAGGCTGCGAAAGTCATCCTAGAGGTTGTTGGCGGCGTGCATTTTTCCGTACCCTCCGAGTTGCACTTTTGTCACTGCGCTGCGGAGCGCATCCTGCCGAGTGCCCGCGAATAGTCAAGTAGCGCGCACACCCAGCACTGTCACGAAGTTTCACGCCACCAAGGCGAGTGCGAATGCTGCCATGATCCCGCAATAACCCACAAACACAAACGACCAAAGCGCGCCCACAAGCGCGATAACACTCCGACCTGCTCCGACCGAAACTTAATCTCGAGACTGACACGCCGTACGCCGTACGCCGTGGACCAACGCGCTTCCCCTCTCGGCCCACGAGATTTTGCAGCGTTGCCAACTTTTTATCATCAGTCTGTGCAACATGAATGATAAATCCACTTTACAGACGAGCTTTAAAACACATTAATTTGTTTCCTATCTAGTTTGATTGTTTCGATAATTTAAGTTTTTTCATTTACTTTTTGCAAGTATTTTAGTACCTTTAAAAAGTTTTTTTAATCTAGGGACATTTTTGGTAACTTTCTCGGTTACTAGAAGTTGGAAAGAGAGGTTAGGTTTGAGTTGCGCAGGAGGAATGAACGCACGAGGAGCATGTGGGTGTTTTTGTTTACAATTTTGGAGGTGTCAAGTAAAGATAATTCTAAGAAACTTGAAGGTATGAGGAATTTAGAAAGATATGATGTTCCTTGAATTATTCAAAATTATTATAGTTTGTTATTAATTCATGTTTCATTATTTATTAATTCTTTATTCTTCTTGAGCACTGTACTTTCAACCGTGGCATTTTTTACAATTGATTTAACAAGTTGTCTATTGTTACAGACTGTAAATTGCTAAAAACATGGATTCGAAAAAGAGATACACGTGTACCTTCGAAGGTTGCGTGGCTAAGTTTTTGAGACCATCGAGGTTACTTTGGCATACAAGAATTCACAATGGAGAGGTAAAAATAAGCATAATTATAAAATAAGACGAGAATATATAATTTAACCAATTTTCTTAACATTTAAACTTTTTTTTCTTGGTTTTAGAAACCTTTTAAATGCACGTTTAAAGGCTGTAACAAAGCTTACACAAACTCATCTCACTTGAAAAGGCACGTGGAAAGTCACAAGATGGTACAACAAGTATTTCCGTAAGTACAACAATTCAATACGATTTTATTTTAATTGGCCTTTTTAGCAAATGAAGCATTTTTGTATTTTTAGGTGTCCAAAATGTCCCAAGACGTTTACACAACATCATAATTTGAAGCGACACTGTCTGAAGCATCACAATGAAAACGGAAAATATTGTACAAACTGCAACATGTATTTCAAAAAAGACGAAGCTTTCGAGGCTCACAAAACATTACACAAACAGACCAAACAACCGAAACTCAAAGAAATTGTCAGATTGCCATACATTTATCAGTGTTCATTATGTGGCAAAGGTTTTGTCTCTGTTGCCAAGTTGAATGCCCATCAGAATGTGCACAGAAAAATAAATTACAAATGTTCGGATTGTGACGTGGAATTTGAAGACCGAGACGATTATTGTGACCATGTTAAAACGAATCACAAAGAGGGTAATTTTTCTTCATTTTGTGATTATGTTTCATGTTTATTCGAGTAATTATAAAATTTTTTTTTCAGATTACTTTTGTGAAGCTTGCAACCACACCTTCCTGAAGAAAAACTACGTTCACAAGCACATCTGCAGAATGAAACCAAAAAAAGAAACGTTTTCATGTCCCTACGATGATTGTTTTCGTATTTATTTCCACAAAAGAAATTTACAAACTCACATTAAAAGCATACATCTACATGAGAGGTTCATGTGCGATTATTGTCAGGCTGAATATACAGCGAAAATTAATCTGAGGAGGCATATACGCAATTTTCACATTTGTAACGTACAACAATCAACCAAAAGTGATATGAATAAAACATCAAAAAGTCGAAAACAAAGGAAAGATGCTGGGATGCCAAAAAAGAGTGCGATTTCGTTATTGGTTGGAGTTGATTTTCCTTCAGATATTGACAAGGAGATTTTTCTTAAAGAAACAAGGCTGGAACAATGTCACAACATACCTCAAAACGAGTTTTAAGTTTTCGTTTGTCAGAAAGAGTGTAAATCATTTTGATACCTTACAGTATATTTTTGATAAGTTGAATTTGTAGTTAATGTACAAAATGTAAAATAATGTTAATTGTAAAAAATGTGAATATTCAGAGACTGAAAATAAAATGAACTCATCGTTTAATTTCTCAAATTGAAATTTATTTCATCGACCACCAAAATTAAATACGCTGCAAGTTTTGTACAGTACAACTGATAATTTCATAGTTCAATAAATTGTTTTTATGAGATCCTCAACGTAAATGAGATTTACATATTGCATTTATTAGGCGTTGCAATTATTGAGGGCAGAGTCATTTAATCGTATCAGTGTAAAACATAACAGTAGTAGTATCTACATGAATTTGATTCAAGTTCGGCAAAGAATAAAGTTCAAGCAATGCGACACTTTTTAAAGAGCGGTTTTACATTAAAATTGTCTAGTTAAGATAAGAGTATTCTGGTCTAAAACAAACCTACTTTCAACGACTATCTGCATGATTGCCACTACCATTTTCACAATCACATTGACTCTCTGCGTCTCGTGTGTTATCAATCGCAAAAATCCTTTTACACAAAACAACGTCACGATTGGTCCGAAAAATAGGTACCTTTATAAAACATGAAAAATGTTTGTTTCTTCTTTTTTCGCTTAAAAGAATAATACAATGGTAAGAAACATGATTGAACAGCGCAGTTTGACGCGTTTCTTCTTTTATACAAATCATTCATTTATGTTTCGCAATTTTCTTTGTACAATCAGATGATGAATTAAAACAATTAAAAATTGATCAATTGAAATAAATTAATTCGACTATTGAGTTATCGTTCGCAACGAGATTCGATCCCCCAATTGCGCTGGACATTTATGTTACAAGCATATCGTACATTCGAATTAGACTAGACTAATCAAGACATTTCCAAATGAACCGAACAACGTACGCAGAACACGTTATGTACAGGCGTAGATAAACGAACAGGAATAAATACAACTTAAGTAAGATAGAGTGTTCTCTTTTCCATTGCACTGTTGAACGAACCAATTTACATATTTATAATATTTATACGCGAATGTAGAAGGTGATGGCAGAGGTAAAGTAACTTTTGCCCGCAAAATTTGTTTAAAAGCCATCTAAGTGGATGAGCAGAGCGACTATCGCGGTCGCGCCGGCCTCTTTGGTTGACCACTCGATGCATTCCGCGTCGCCGTCCTTCTTCGAGTTCAGAGTGTAGGAGCCAGGTCTAACCAACAACTGGAATGCCGTTGAAGCGTTCAGTTTTTTGTTCGATTCCGTGTCAATGTACCTGGAAAAAAGTTTGCTGGTTAGTAGCTTCGTCCATGCTGTTGAAATTCGTATCAATTCAAACTTACGGATACTGTCGCGCAAATTTTTCTGGGTCAGCGTGTTTGATGTTGGGCGAAAACACCACTTGCGGATTTTGGTTCTCGGTGTTGATCGTAGTCGTTAGGTTGCTTGTGTCCAACTGCTCTTTGGTCAACAGTTCACCGCTATCCAGAATCCATCTTTAGCAAAGAAATACAAATTAAAATTAAAATTAAAAACTTAATTTTGTTCAAAATTGAAGTCGTTGAAATTGGACATTTGTAATGAAAAATTTGAAAAGCATTTGAACAAATTACCTAATAGCTTCGAGTCTGGTGGCATAAAAAGCCACATGCCACTTATCAATAGTGCTCTGAGGAATTTGATTGGCATTACTGCTCTGTTTCAATGGAAACCGAGTCCAGCCGACGGGGACGACGTACTCTGCCAAAGGTTCTCCCTTTTTACAGACAGCATTGTCCCCCTCCAATTTACAACAGGAACTGCAGTAACACATAACTTCATCCAGGGAGAAGAAATCGTCAGGCAGAACGAGTGACTTTTTAAACCTCGTGCATGCCTTGAGGTACTCGCACTTTCTCGTGGGTTGGAGCGCCGTTCCGATTGGCGTGGACGGGACCGAGCTGATAAGGCTCTGATTCTGGTTCGCACAATTGTTGAGCTGCAACCTAGCAAAACTCAGCTGCAGCTGCTCCTGGACGTTGTTGCCGTGACTGTTGTTCTCGTTGTTCTGACTGTTGCACGCGATGTTTTCATTAATCGCGTTGTTTGAGATGGCAGTGCCGTTTTTGATGTTGATGTTCGTTGCATTATTAATCTCAACGTTTGTACATTCTTCGTTCAAGTTACAGAGATCTAAAACGGAAACAAAAAATCAAAGTTGCGTTAGAAAAAAAAAAGAAAACGGCTCAATATCAAAGGTTACAAATGTTTTTAAAGTACCTGTATTATTATCAGACAAAATATTATCAACATAAGGTTTATCTTTGGAATGTTCCGGAGTATCACTCGAGTCGGAGTTGGAAGAGCTATGAGATGGATAAGGTGTGGAGGTGTGTTCGTCGTGAGATAGGCTCGCAGCCTGCAAAGGAATATTGAGAGACAGGTTGGACGAAGTTCCTGTCTCCTTTTCATGGCACTCGAGAGCGGCTTTTTCGCGAGAATTCTCAAAGTCTTCGACATCGACAGCGGTTCGGCCGACCGTCGAAACAGTGTTGCTGTCATGGTTTGTGTACGGTGGGTCGCAAGTAGAGTTTACTATTGAAATCTGTTCGCATTGTCCATACAAGTCTATCACTCCATAGACATACGGTGGGAGATCCGTCGCAGCTATTCCTTGGTCTACATCGTTGATGTATAAGTGCAGTCTTGAATCTTCGTCTATTAACAGTCCAATTGTCGAATTCAGCTGGATGTCTTCAAGATTTGCACCGTATTTTGTTTTCACCTGATGTCCAAAATGGAAACGACCAATTTTAAATGTATCAACAGTCTTGAATTTTTAGAAAAAGTAAGAAAAGTAAAATAGGTATTTTTGTTATAACCACCTTCGTGCCATTATGTGACATCCAGTCGCTACAAATAATCCACGAGTGTTTTTTGAAACCTAGAGCAGTGAGCGGGAAGTTGGCTTTCTCAGGCGAAATACAGGTAACTCCGCAAAGAATATTTGAAACCCATCTTTCATTAGTTTTATCTATCTTAACTTGGAACATTTTGTTTTTCATCAGTGGACGGCTTGTCATCACAACACCTGCAAATTATTCGAAAAATTAGGACAATAATTGGACTGAATAGCAAATTTGTAGAATACTTTTTTAAACTTTGTTTACCCTGATTATAACTGGCAACTCTTCTAGCAGTCGATTTGGTTTCCAGCTGTACATTCCTACCGTGATTTTCATGAAATTCGTACGACCAATTGTCGTCAGATGAGGTCATCGCTTGTGTAGGAGTGAGAACCATCTCGTTGAGTAATTTTGCTTCTGATGTGTCTACAGAAGTATCCATACCGGCGTCACTGAAAAATTTTTCGAAAAAATGTCTAAATGCTGAAGAATTTGATAAACTAAGAAATTAAACTAAGACTATAGAAAAGATGGGAAACACATACTTCCTTATCATTGGTGGCATAGGATCCAATAACAGTTCAAGAGAATCCTGAAGTCGCAAACTGGCATTCGGCGAGATAACCGTATTGGGCTGTTTGCTGCTCGTGATGCCAACAGCGGTGGTGCTGCCAAACAGTTCGACCACGACGTAAACCTCCGGCAAGTTGGAAGCCGCGATGCCCATATCTTCGCCGTTAATGTAAAACTTGAGATTGCCGTCGTGCGTTACCTTCAATCCGATTTTATCATTCGCACGAAGCCACTCCAAACTCGGACAATAATTCAAACTCAATACGTATCCCTTGTGTCGAACTTGGTTCCCTGAAATGTTCAAGTTTGTTTTTCAAACTATTATTCTCGCAGAACCCGTCTACAAACTCAAATTGAACTCAGCTCATCAAATGCACAACAATCCTCATTCGAACTTTACCCCATTCAATTATCGTATCATTAATCTATTTCAACAACAATTTCTTACAATTAAATTCTCAATTACATCCAATTACAAGGGCTTCTTGTATGAAATCGCTAAAATCTATAATTTCCAAGGAAATGTGATATATGTATTTAGTTACGAAGATCTCGTTTTAGATGTAAATTATCGAATTAGAATCAAAACCTACCAAATTTAATTGACCGAACAGCTTTGAGAGCAAAATTTCATTAAAATTTTCTATAGAACTTTTTTTTCTCAATATAAAGTTCAAAATTGAATTAATAACTGTAAAACGTTTCTTCTTCAATTTACGCGCTTCAATTATGAACATTTTCTGATTTTTACTGAGATTTTATAATGTAGATCTACTATACTCTTATTTATTTAAGACAAAGATGATAAAATTTTTTTTGAAACTTTAACTGACCACCAAGATACCACGCATCAGCTGGGATGGTAGTCATCCCAGGAACGAGGTTCATAGCAGTCAACCAAGAAGCGAGTCCAGATCGCATCACACCGATTCTGAGAGCTCCGCTCCACTCCTGAGCGACTTCTTGGATGGTGATCTCAAAGAGCTCGTTGCTCTCGAGTGGCGCCTCGCTGATGAGGATCGCATTATTGTACTCGCGACAGCGGTTGGCAATAGTCCTTTCGTTGTTCAATCGAATGTTCAAGCCGACGGACTCGTGGAATTTATGAGTCGCTTCCGCCTGCGCCTGCATCTGTATCACCGACGTCGGCTGTTGACTAGTGCTGTTTTCAGACGGCAGATACTGTTGCGTCATTGTGTCTCGCTGCTCCGGAAGTATGATTGTGACCTGTAACCGGCAACGTCTAGTTTATGACCACGATATATTAAGATATCGAACCTCCCGTTTCTGATTTATGTTCATCGATTTTGCATGAATTATTATTCCATTTCTGGTGTCTACTTTCGGCTCTTTCATTCTTGACAAATTTTTTTTTCACAACTATTAATTTTGTAAGTAACAACTTTTCAATTTGAGGTACTCTTTTAAAACTTTATCTTTGACTATAAATTATTTGTTTGGAAAAAAAGTCGAAAACTGAAGTTTTTGGTCAGTTGTACCTGAGCACATTGTCCATAAAGATCAATAACGGGATACACGTGGGGTGGCAAATCGGAGCAAGCAACGCCTTGATCGACGCCGTCCAGATAATAATGCAAGGTGCCATCGGCACATCGCATCATCCCAATTCGATTTCCCTCGGCCAATCTGTCCAAATCGCACGCATAATTGTGTCTCAGAGCGACTCCGTCGCGCATCACCGTCGACCCAGATAGAATCCACGTGTCGTGGTCGATGTCAGTCATTGTCGGCGGAAACTCCAGCTCGTTTGGCTTTATCGCTGTGACACCTGCAAGTAACAAATTTTTCTTACAAGTGCTACTCGATTGCCTCCTCCATTCAAATTGGCCCTTTAAGGAACAACAGTGCCCAAAATTTGATCCTCCAATTCTTTGTCGCACTCGACTAAGTACGTCTGTTGTACGACTACGTACCAGCTTCAATCGCTCCGGTCCATCGACCGACCATCCTGTCAATAGACACTTCGAACATCTCGGCGTCTCGCAGCGCTCGATTCGCGATCACAATAGCGTCATTGAATTCACCCAGTGCCCGAGGCCGCGACGCTGTTAACCCATTGTTCGTGATCCTTGCATTCTTGCCATGCACAAGATGAAAACGCATGTCGCTGTAACAAAAATCATCCCACTCGTTAAACAGAAAAAGAACAACAGTACGCTTTGTACCGAGCTTTTAGTTTCAATGATTGGTCTTTGCAAATGAACCTGTACAATGTTGTGTTACTGAAACTAGAATTGTTAGTTGCTGGGCTGCAGAATTCCCGGTTGTCTACGATCGTCGCCTGAGCGGCTTGACCGTAGAGGTCAATGACCCCGTACACCCGCTCGGGCACACTCATCGCTGCAGCACCTTGGTCCACACCGTTTACGTAGAAGTGTAAAGTTGCGTTTTCTTTCCGCATCACTCCGACTCGGTCGCCCACGTGTAGTTTGTCCAGATTTTGACCGTACTGCTCTATTATCGTCGTCCCGTTGTGCATCACACCATTTCCGGTCATCATCCATGTACCAGAACTAAAAATGCATATTCATTGTGATATTAGGATTACAAGTACATTGGGCTTTTTCTAATCTTAAGATGGTTGTTTCATAATATAAAAAAATAGACTTTTCAAAGGGGCACGGTTTTTGAATTTGTGTTGCACGTTCATTCCGACTGTATTAGTAATTATTACTATTCATAATGTATTGGTCTACAAAAGCATTTAAAATATAACGTTTGAAAGAATTTCAAGCGATACTTTGCAAACTTGTTCAAAATTAAATCAAGTGTATTTATGGAATTTCAATAAACGTGTTAAAATTGAAAACGATCGAATAGGTTTACAATTCGAGATATTCAAATTAAATTTTTTTCCAAAAATACATGGATTGCATGTCTGTCTAAACGTATTTAAACAATTCGTAAATTGAATGTTTCCCATTCCAGACTACAATAATTAATCACAATTATTATAAAATTTGTCAAATTTGAAGAGGGCGGTTAATATATATTTACATATTGATACACCTACCTAAACATTAAGTATTCTAACTAGTTTGAAAGATCGAGTGAAGAAATTTTTGAATGAAATATTTTTTTTCGTGAAAAAAATCTGTAAGATAAATTGAAATTTCTTGTATATCTCATTTGATTTATTTTCAATATTCATTAAAATCTAAAAACTTTGAAATATAATTGTTATTTTAATTGAGATAAAAGTAGACAAAAACCTATGTGGTAAACAATTATAAAAAATACTGATTATCGCTATTTCTAATGTTCTAGTCATTAAAAATTCCGTCGAAATCTAAAAAAACTTTTGCATGAAAAAAGTTGATTTTGATTAAAATTAATCCTCTTCGGAACATCAGAGGAATGACAGACAGTTAAACATTCAAATGAAAAAATTGAACAACCAAATGAAAAAGTGCGAAAAAATCGAACAATCTCAACTTTTTAAATATAAACTTCTGTTATTTTTAAGACTCAATTTTAGTTTTTATAAAGCGGTTTGTTCTATGTGGAACGGCAAAAAGCGAGAAATTCAAATGATAATACAATTTTGAAATATAAGCTTCTGATGTTTTCAGTCGATTCATATTTTTAAAAAGTGGTGTGCAGGGCATAAATATTACTTTCAGCCACGTACGCGAAAATTGATCCAGTAAGTATTCGTTTAGTCAATTTGCAAAATTAGTTAAGGCTATTGCAAAAACTATCATTGTTTGAAAAATTTGGGAATTTGTTCTAAATCTGAATTATGATATTACTAATAAAACAAAAAACAATAAATTCTAAATAAAAATTGAACCGGGAGTCCATTTGTACCTTGTACTGAACTTCTAAAGTTAACAAGTAATAGTCAGTTTGGGGAAACTAGATGAAAACATTTGATAACTAAAATCGAAGTCTGAAAATGATAAGATATAGTTGATTGCATTACCGGACGTTTGTCATGGTAAAGGGAAACTCGAGTTTGGTAGGGGAATGTGTCGTGACGCCAATCTCAATGGACCCAGCCCACTTTGTAACTATTTTGTCCAGCCTCACTTCAAATAACTCGTTAGGTTTCAGAGGCCGGGATGTCAGCACCACTCCGTTATTAAAGTCGTCGAAGGCACTAAAAGAAATAAAAGAAGTCACTCTTACAATTTTTCAACTTTTGGAATATAAATTGGTTCAAAACTTGGCGAAAAAATCTTCAAACTTAGAAATAACAATGAACTGGCGGAATACTTCAAGTTTTCATTTCAAATTTACTTCGGTCTGTGAGCTGTCCGGCCGTTGTTAATAACGTCGGCTCTGGTTCCGCATCTTGGATGGAACACCAGCCTTTCCACAAGATCTTCGTCGCCTTCTGAAAAAACGTTTCTCATCAGTTGAAATTTTTTTCTGTTCGTTATTGTTTGTAAGATTGATTCCGAGCAAATTGAAACAATTGTACTGAACCATTAAGTCCCTGTAGATGCATAGTATTGCGACGAGTAACGAGGTTTTGTTCCTCCCTCTCATCTCGGTCGACAATGGTGACTTTCACTGTCATCCCATACAGATCGATAACACCCCATACACCCGCAGGCACAATCGCAGCGATACCCTGATCCAAGCCGTTTATAAAATAGTGCAAGTTACCGTTGCTTTTTCGAATCATCCCCACTCTATCTCCTTCCTGAAAAAAAGAAAAAAAAATTAATTTGAAATAACTAACTAATGAAAAAATTTTTAGATTTTGAATTGAATTATTGCTTGCGTTGAAATGTCAATAGACTTACTCGAAGTTCATCCAAATTAAATTCACCGTACTCGCGTTGTGTGCCTTTGCCATTATTTAGAATACCACAACCTGACATCATCGTAGTGCCGGATCGCATGTTTGTCATTGTTGCTGGGAATTCTAACGCAGTCGGACTGTGAGTGGTGACTCCGACCTCAATGCTGCCGGACCATTTGTCCACTAATCGGTCTATTCGAATCTGCAAAGTACAAAATTCATAAAATCATATTAATTGTGAAAATTCGTTTAATCAAAAAGTGTAAGGTGAATTTTAATTGTCATTAGGAAATAAAAAATCCTTGGCATTTGGAAAAGGCCGTTATTTCATTTGCATCACCTCGAATAGTTCGTCGTCTCGTAGAGGTCTGTGCGTCATGACAACGCCGTTATTAAATTCATCGAGAGCCCTCCGCCTCTCGGCGGTGCGTGAATTGTTGGACAGTTTGACCAGCGAGCCTACTCGCTCGTGGAACCTCAGCTTGTCGTCCCTCGTCGCGCCAGCGTTCTTTGGTACACTCACGTTCACGTTCACGTTCAAATTCACGTTCAGATTTGCTACAAGGTTTGTCGACGTGCTCGACGTTTCCTGCACGGCGTAGTCGTTGTTGTTGAATTCCGATTGCTCCTTCGGGTCCGGCGGTCGCGGTTGCGTTATCGTCACTTGAACGCAGTTGCCGTACATGTCTATCACCGCGAATACTCGCGGGGGAATGTTTGTTGCGGCTACGCCTTGAGAGATACCGTTCACAAAGAACACCAATTCAGCCTAAAAACGATTCATATTAAATTAGTTTCCCTGCAAAATATAGTTGCATTATAGTATTTACGTGAAAACGCAGTGGTCAAATTTGTCCAGTCGTGCTTTTGATTTATATTTGTGAAAAATGATGTGTTTTTTTATGTTAAATCAAACATGAATAAAAAATAAAGTGTGAAAACAATGAAATAAAATAAATCATTACTATGATCATGAATATGACTATGAACATGAGATACCAATATATAATTCTAAAAAATACAATGAAAATTTCAGCAGAGAACATTAATCTTGATACAATAAAGCTGTTAAAAATGTTGAGTAATACATTTGTTGTATCTGATTTAATCGAAACAAGTGTTTTCACATCAAATTTTTAGTTTTAAATAGAAGAAAACTAGAGAAAAACACGGTTGCGGTGGTGAAAAATTGATATGTATTTAAATTGCAAATTGTCAACTCGTTTGCAAAATTTGTCCAACGATTTTTTGAAAAATATAAGAGTTGTTGTGATTTGAATTTTTTGTGTTTATAATTATTATAGTATGTAAATAAAATAAAC
The DNA here is from genome assembly GCA_020615435.1 of Telenomus remus. Lineage (NCBI taxonomy): Eukaryota > Metazoa > Arthropoda > Insecta > Hymenoptera > Scelionidae > Telenomus > Telenomus remus. The sequence continues at coordinate 8,680,668 of CM036341.1, read as the reverse complement.
AATCAATTTCACTATAATGAGTATGCTTTTTCTGCAATGTTTACATTTGTAGTCCTCATAACTCCAAGAGTGCTTCCTTCTTCCAGGGTATCCAAATTTGTACCATAAAGTTCTACTATGAGTTCTCCGTCGTGGATGACTCCACAGTTTGTCATTATCCAAGTACCACGACATAGATTTGTCGCACATGCTGGTAGTTCTATGTTTTCCGGATCTGCTGATGTTATTCCTATTTCAATATTCCCACTCCATGCCATCATCTGTTAAAAATACCAAAACACGAAATTGAAATTCGCAAAATTAAAAGTTAACAGTTTTGAACATAAACAATTAAAAGAAAGAAAATAAATAAAGGTGAATAAAACTTGAAAGGAATATTAAGAATAAACGAACATAAAAAAAAAACAAATCTTATTTTTCAATATTAAATTCCAGCAACTTTTGTAAATTTCATATTTTTACTATTGCTGAATGTTTTCCAAAACTATGAAACTTGAAATAAAAACTATTAAACAAAAACAAAGATTGTTCATAAGTTTAAACTTTGGATCATCATTAAAAAACATCGTCAAATTGTAAACAAAGCATGGCAGTTTGACTCTGGAGCAAAAGACAGTTTTGATCTGTAATAAACTGAGCAGTCGATTGACAGTGTGACAGCAGAGTTGACAGGTACAGTGACAATACCTTCTTGTCAATCCGAACCTCGAAGACTTGGTCGTCCTGTAGAGGTTCGGCGCTGAGCACCAGCCCATAATTGTACTCCGTCAGGTTCCTCACGGCAGTGCAATTGTTATTCGTCAGACTGACACGGTCCCCGCATTTTCTGTGAAACATCGCGATCACGAACTAACCAGGCTTTCTTGAGTTTTCATTTGCCTTTTTTGCAATCACAGTTAGAGGAACTAGTTTACGATGTCAATCTGACAATTCCTCTGCTGCTGCGCCCGCACCGCGAACAAGCCGATGGTGATGCTACCTGGTGGCACTTTATTTTGACGTTTCTTGGTCGATAGAGATTTTAGCCGGTAATGCAGAACTCTGCGAATTCTAAAAGTGCAAAAATGTACTTTGACAATATTTTTTAATTTTAATATTCAAAAAATGAAAAACTGGAAGACTGACGAAAATCAAAATTATGAATTGAATTAAATAAATCAAAATGGATTACAGAAAAATCAAAGTTAATTTGTTTATGAATATAATTGGAACTTATTTTCCTTTTCGCGGCTTCAATTAATACTTCGAATGAAAATCGGATAAAAATTAAAAATTTGCAATATGTAGGAAATTGATTCACAAAAAACCAATCCCCCCTCCCTTGGCAGTTCCAGGATAGCAGATTTTTTAGTAATTTTGAAGTTAACAATAAGCACAAATTAATATGCGAAATCAACATATTGATAATTGAAAATTCAATGTGTTTGTTACAAATTAGCTAGACAAACGTTATAATTTGCAGATTCGCAGTGGTTTATTGCATGCTTCCGAATAAAATCTTTATAAAAATTTTATTGCCTTTAGTGAATTTGCTTTGCATTGTGCAAATTGTTGCCTGAAAACATTCCTACTTTGACATCAAATTTTGAACAAATGCGTTTTCGCTCCATGAAATTTGATTAAACATTATATACCTTTGTTGGGAATTCCATATTTTATTAAATTATAAATTTTGATCTTCGTTTTCATAATTTCAAATGGGACTTTTCAATTTAAAATCATTTTCAAAATGTTGCGAAGTTTTTCCATTACAATAACGCAGACGTAATAATAATTTATTGTAATTTCGTTCTAATTTCGGTTTCATTATTTTGATTGGAGCGTTTAAATCTGCTGAAAAACTGGGACGCCTTGGGTAAGTAAAGGAAAATGTGTTTGCACAAGCCGGTCAACAGGGAAGTGGGTGAGAATTTATGAGTCGCTGCGATTTGCATGGGGGAAAGGAATAAGGGAAAATATGTCAGTGAAAGCGAACAATTTAGAAAGGTGCCATCCGTTATGGGGGAACCCCGACTAAAATCGTGTTTGCGTTCCTTGGTACAGAATCCATCTAAAAACCTTGTCTCTCCTCCTCCGCAGCTTATGTAATATTGAACAAAATACCTTTTTTTCCATATAATCTCAACATAATAAACAAAAAGGGCGAAAAAATGACTCTGAAAAATTGGTCTGCCACTCAGGATAATCTTGAAATATTGCGTAAGCCTGAAACATTTCTTTCGTCTCAAAGGAAAGTTAATCAATCGGTTCAAAAGAACATGGAACACTTTTTCATCTTTCTCAATTTTTGTTTTTCCTTTTCTTTAAAGTTTTATACCATTCGACGGATAAGAAAAACGAACAGACATGAAAAATCTTGAACAAAAGGTAATAACAAATTCAAATGAGCTTTTCGCTTTTAGAAGGATTTTTTTTTCGGAACGACAACGTGGATCGATGTGAGCGGGTAAGATAATAAGACCCAGACATGGCCAATACCAACACGAATCATCAAGAATACTGCAATAAATGGAGGTTCCACAACGTTCATCACTGCGCTTAAGCTCGGAAGAATTGAATCTTGAATCTGCATTTCGCATAAATTCACAGGATGACGACTCATCTGACGAAGATTACGGTTTAAAAATTACTCGCCATTTAACAACGATTCGCTGTTTATTAAAATTACTTTCAATTTATTTCATACATTTTTCATCAGCCGAGGTTTCATTTTTATTCTCAAGAAAATGGAGCAAAAATGTAGGGCTTGGTGATGTCGTAGACTTTTGTTTATTTTCTTTTTGTGTATTATTTTTTGCTTAGTTGCTTTTTCACTTTTGCTTTTTTTGGTTTCAGCTCTGGTTAGTGATTTCTGATGGCCTGAGAGAATTCAGTGTCGCGAGTTGTTATTCAATTATGCAGCGTTATTTCGGACGCCCATCACGTATTAGTATCTACAAATCGTAATTTCCAATGTCACCAAATGTTATTAGAAGCTGCAGAAAATTGCGGCTGACATTTTGCAAATTGTGAATGTGTAGCCGATATTAACACGCGATATGCATAAATAACTGCATTAACGCACCGTGCAACGAACACCATAATATGCTCGCGGAATATCTAATTTATATCATCATCTAAAATATCCCGCTTGGGTTGGACACTATAAAATACATTCTCGGATATCATCGTTGGTACATTTATTCATTTGGTTTTTGCTTCAATCAACGCGTTACATCAATAATTAATTATTACGACCTTATTTTTGAAATCATCAGTAAATATATATTTGCTAATTTGTTAATTAATTCATGGAAATCGTGAATTATAATAAAACGAATGGTGCGTATATAAACATTGAAATATCCAGCTCCATTGATGCAAAAATTCCAACCAACATTTTGCAAAATAAAAGTCATATCAAAATTGTAGTTCGTTTATTTAATTACTCGTGTATTCACAAATGTGCGCCTTTTATAAAGTTTCCGAATAAAATTCAATGATGTTTAAAAGAACAATAATAGAAATATAAATAAAAGAAAAAATAAATAATAAAAAGCACATGGCACCGTCCATGATAGCGTTTTAAAAAGTCGGATTACGGAACACTGTACTTTGCGAATAAATGATGTAATTATAAAAGCGAAACTGAATTTCGCGCGAAATGAAAAATAAATTAATCACTTCATAATGGGAGATGAAGTTTAATTCACAGAATTGTATTCGGTTGCAAAGTTATTAATTTCTGATCACCTAATTATAAACGTATGACCTGGATTGAGTGTAATCAATTGTTAAAGCATAATTCAAAGCAGCATTGACATGTGGACTAATGAATTGGATGTAAATAACATCATCGCTCTATGTGCCATTGGCAGAATTTTAAAAGTATATTGCGAACACGTGCCAGTGCGCAACTTCCAGCCACTTTGTATCCGTAAACTATGTTACACAGTGCCCATATCAACATGCTATATGACGTCCCAGTTGACTTTTAAGTTTTCGGTCGTCAGAGTTCAGTAAAACTTGCACATCCCTTCAACTTGGACGTTTTTGATTTTCTACATCATAGACGACATGATTTGAATTGTTTCAAAAGAGAAAATCAAAAATTGTAAGAAATAAGCAAGAACAGGATTCTTTAATTTTATTTATTTATTTATAGTCGGGTTTTGATTGTTTAGTTTTTCATAATTTGGAAATTGAACGAATATTACTTCTTTTTAAGAACAAAAGAGTAGAACGATCAAGAGGCAAATATTTAGTAGCACTAAGTTAATTAGGGGTATGAATTGCTGGCTTTTAAACAATTCAATTGTGTGCTTAAGGTATGACACACATGAAGAAAGATCCGAAGATCTGAGAGGATTTCGTACGAATTCTATAATCTGGACTCAACCGGCCATTATATCTGAGCTTTTGTGCTCATTAGCGCCATTGTTTGGCATTTGCACGAACTACATTATTTTAGTGTTTATAAATCTTTTGAAACAACTCACTTCGTGACAGTACAAAAATATTCAAAATGCAAAAAAAAACTTTTTTTTTGCACTTTGAATTTTGATTTTTTTTTTTTTTTTGAAAATACCAAATCGAGTTCAATAGACATTTTTTCGAGTTATTTTGGGAATTACTCATCTGAACTATATTTGTCATGACACATGCATGAAAAGACAATTATAATAAGCACAAATGTTTTGGAAAAATGACAAAAAATAATGTCAAAATCTTAAGCGATTGATTGTAAATTGAAAGAAATAAAGAAAAAGAAAGCCAACTAAATCGCAACATATACAATTTGCCAATCGAAATGAACGATGCTAAATTAATTGGGTTGAAATAATCGGCTTGGATACTTGGTAGAAGTCTGAGTCTGATCAATATTATTGCTGATTTTCCTGCGAGTGAGATGTATCAGCATATCTTATTAAGTTGGTTTACATCGTCGGTACGACTGTTGTGTAACGTCTCTTACTATCTTCTCACTAGGCTATAACCATACGCTTATTCCGCGCCGGTACCGATATCGGCGTTTCAACATAATACATTGTGTCATAAACGCGCATAAAAGTTGGTATAAAAATTATACGTTATGACGCATTATCAGGATTTAAGTGCTTCCTAGCTTTTATGTAATGACCTCTGCGAATGCGATGCAGAACGATTGTTCAAAAAAGGTTGCAGTTAGTCTGGATAAACGGCGCCTTGGCAATTCATCAGGCTGAATAATGGCCAGACAGAGGGCAAAACAAATGACGCATCACGACTTAATTGTTTGGTCCGAATGAATATCTGATATTAGTGTTCAATAAACGCACCGGCGGTTGTGCATTGTTCCTCGGTCGGACAATGGACAAACAGAGCGCGCGAGTTGTTTCTCGCGCACAAATGAAGCTGCGGATAAATCTCTGTGAAATTGGCCATGTGCACCGGCTCTCTGTCTGCGAGCGAGTCTTTGAGGATTGTTGCATTTGCCGATACACATTGGCGCAACGCAGTCGTGATTCCGTCTGACCGCAGACGAACTTATCTACTTGATGTCCGTGATCCACTTCTAGGCTTGCACGTCTCTTACAACACCACTAATCTTTATGCCACTGAATCTTTTATGCTGCGGCGGCTTAATTACTTGATCGACCAACGTTACGCTAGATGCAGAAGCGATTTCAAGCTCAGGGCAGATTATCCAACTTTTAGAGATATTTTTGCAGGTGCTCGTGTTACAAACACTTGAAAGTTTTCAACACGCACTGATTATCTCATTTAAATTAAAAACCCAACTTGTTGAAGCCACAAGCAGTAATTGAGAGATTTTTTTTGAATAAAAATAATGTTTGTTATGCTTTTTAACAATTTTTCTCCTTTAGCTAGTTAACAGCCATTCATTTTTGGTCTTTAACATCTATTTAATATAATGATTTTAAATAAAACATACTTTCAAGTTACATTATTGAAAAAACAAATAACTTGTTCGTGTAAGCTCGTGTAAGCAGATGGAAAAATAGTCATTTGAAAATTTTAAAATGTTTGTTAAACAACAAAATAATATTTCTTTTGAAAATCTGTTTGTTCTATTAATGTCATTAGCATACATAGCTCGGGCTGGCATCAAAGGTTAAAAACCCCAAGGGATTTGCAACTACCCTTCATGTAGTGAAATAAACTTAATGTAATTGTTCTCTTTCATTAACTGAAAAAATTAATTTAAGAAATTTTAAAAAAAAGTACAAAAAATAGTTATTTTCATTTTTTCAGTTACGTTTTTGATGTCGTTGTTGTCGGATGGTTCAAAGTCAAATTGGACCATAAACCTGTGATTCCGCGATTAGCATTCATTCTGTACACGAATCAGCCGAATTGTGTCAGCGTGCAATCATATCTGATAAGGTTATTAAAAAAAGCGCAATTCGCGTATATAAATGCGTTTACTTTCAAAATTACGCTGCTGCGCCGGACCACAATTGGCCGGTAATTGGGACCGCGGTTATACAAATTGTAACCGCAATGAGACTAATTTCAAACATGTCGTGGTCACAAGTAGCACCGCGGGTTTAGCTTTTCTAAGCTTCCACTTGATCGCTGTTGCTGCTGCTTTTGAAGCTATTTTTGTTGGGCAAATTTTGTTTGACACAAAATTGTAAGCAATCACAGGAAACGCGAAACTTTTATTAAAGGACGGAGAAGGAAAAAAAACAGAAAGATGAAAACGCGCGACGGCAGTCGTAAAAGTCAATTTGAAAAGTTGCGCCGAAGAACAAAGATGCAAAACGTCGGGAGACTTGTCAAATATGAAGTACATGAATGAAATGTCAAGAACGCAATATTCAGCGCGTTGGAAAGTATGCGTCGAACAATATCGTTAAGAGCCATACAGCCGGACGCTGTTTTCGCGATTCGAATTACTTTTGCAATATTGTCTACCTTCGACCGAGCTTGACATGTGACGATGAGTAAAAAAGAAATGAACTTTGGCATGAAAAATGAGATAAAATAACATTCGGACGAATTTGCCGTTGGCATTTTTGCTTGGTTGTTCTTTGTAAATTGATTTCAAGCTCTGAAAGTTAAAAGTTTGAAGTTTGAAAAAAGGAGAAAAAAAAGGATTTTTTCTCATTCATGCATGAGTTTCTGCGGCTCGTTTGCAATCATTTTCTTTGCGTTTAATGAGTTTTACTTGCTTTTTACTCTCAGTTCAAACGAGTGGCAGAGCCAGACACGAATTAGTATTAAGGTTTCTTTCCGTATCAGTTTGTATGAAGTTTACAAAAAAAGAGTTTCGCGAAAAAGAAAAAACAAAAATTTAAGCAAATATTCGCTCAATGTTTTGTGAAATATTCAAAGTGGGGGAGAATCAAGGGTTTTTTTGTACTTTTGTCTTTCGTAGAACTTTACTAGGAAAACTCAAGTGAAAAGTTGTCGTGCTTTTTTCAACTTGCCTTTATACATAACGTTTAAATGTTTTTTACACAGGCATTAAAAATCATAATTTGAATTCTTAGTACAACGTTTTCAGTCGTTATTACTTTTCAAATAAGATAAATAAACGAGATAAAAATCACAAAGGGTCATTACAAAATTCATTTTTATTTCAAAGAGTCTAAAGCATTCACTTTACCTCTGAAAAAATCTCTTAGATAAAAGTGCGACATTCAATGATGTTAAGTGGAAAAAAGTAGAAAAATTTTATTATACACCTTTTTTAACAAGTATTTATTATAATACAAAGATGTGACATTGAAACAAAAAATAAATTTACGGTTCAAGAGTAAAATTTCTTGCTTCAAAATGAACTTGGTCACAGAATGTTTAGTACAATTTAAAATGCCTTTTGTTTAAAAGATTTTCTGAGAAAAATTTATTTTTTCCAAAAATGATCAGTCGAGTATGTGAAAATCGCTGAATCAGTTCAAAGTAAATGAAACTTCATTCTGAAATTATAAACCGACTGGATGAATCGACTGGAATTATTGTTTGCAGTATAAACAATAACATCATTATGAAATAGAAATAAGTTTCAATTATAGCCTTTTTTGTTGAGATAATTGAATTTGATTGATTTCCTACTAGGACGAATCATCAAATTGCCAAAGAATATATATGGTTGAGAAATAAAATTATTTCGACCAGGAAAAATGTTTAATTCACTGCCACTGGGCTCATTAGCTTTTTCATTACTTCAGTTGAATGGTATTAGTTTTTTTGATGAACGAACGGATCAGTCTGCCGGGCGATTTTCTTGATTTTTCTTAAACTTTTCCTTTTCGTTTTGGGATTGAGGAAAATAAAATACCTTGACCATTAAAAATTGACAAAAAAAATCGTTGGTTAAAAATAATTCAAATTTCTCGACCAAATGATAAAAAATAAATGTACTTCCGGAGGATGAAGGAGCGATGTGATTGGAACTTGGCTTGAATTTAAAACAGATCGATTGAATTACTTGAGCTGGCTGATTGGTTTGTTCATTGGGATATTTAAAAATGTAATTTTTAAACCGACACGAATGTTTACTTTGGTTTTCTCAATTGATTAACCTAGAAAGAAGATCTCGTTTTCAAAAAATGCTGAAAATTGTTCGACACTGTAAAACTCCTTTTGCGTTCTGCGGATTTTAAACAGCGCTAAAAGGTAACATTAACTTGTAGGCACGTTTTGAATAAATATTTAGTTAGTACATAATTAGTACACAAGCGATCATCGATGTTTCAGGATAATTTGGTATTACGCTGTAGATTGACATTATACAATTTACCATATTAGTTTCATAGCTTAAACCAGAGCTTAAAGAATAATCCCTTAATGTGTTAAGCATTATGTTCATAGAAATTATAGTTGTGTATAATCGTGCGAGGAAATTCGAAGTAGATAATTTGTGAACCAAATCTAGACAGTTTTAATATCATGTAATTGCGCACTACGAATCTAATGAAAAACGTTCAAAGCTCAACCGCATTTGACAGTAAACAAAAATTCTTCACATTCCCAATTTTACAAAATGAAAATTTGAACAAGCAAAATTTGTTTTAAATTGTAGATAAAAATTCGTACCCGGGGCTTTTCACACAGTTTACCTTAAATGTAACATAACATGTTTATACTCAATTCCATGGGTTTAGAAGTTTTAAAGCTGTTTTGAATGTTAAGAAGCTTTATTCGTTTTAAATCATTCATTCGATGAAAACAAAACTTTATCGCATGCTGCACGGTGTTTTTCACTCTTTTCTGCAAACGTTAAAAAAAGTTGGCGCTACGACATCAAAAGTTTATTTATAAACAAAATGTTCATTTTCGTCCAAAAAATTTAAACTGGATAAAGCAAGAGCGACTAAACGGAAAAAAGGAGCAGAGACGCGTTTTGAAACGAGCAACCGTAGGAGGAGTTTATGAAAACTTAATTAAACATTCTTCTGTGTGTGACATCGCATCTTAATTAAGAGACCAAAAACAAGTCAATTACGGTGACTTCTCTGTTATGACGCAAAGTTACAGGTAGTTACAAAATGATTTAATAAGTCGAGAAAGTCGTTAGAAAGGTCACATTTTTCGAAATTGCATTTTCACCTTGTGTGTGTTTTTTTTTCGCAAAGATGGACGAAATTAACTTTTCGATCATGCAACATTTTCCAGAGATTAATTCCGAGCGTTGAATCTCGAGTACAAGTTGACTAATAATGAGAGAGCATTTCGTACCGAATCAGAAAACAGGATCAAAAAGCTTTATACAGAGAAATAACTCGCATAGAAATTAGCGTTAAAATAGCGATTCATTTAAGAGTAAGCTAAAGCGTGTTTCGTGTTACAAAGCGCCCACGTGACCCGCTCGCTAAGCGAACTTAATACGAACAAACGTAAAAGTAAAAGCTATAACGTAGCTTATAAACTTTAACAATGGTGAACTTGAGCAGTATTGCGATGTAATCGATTTAGTTCGGTATTGGTTCAAGTAGTTTACCACTGACAAAATTTCAAAAGACAACTTTTTGGTACTTCAAACATATAGATTGAAAAAATAAAATATACATGCATAAAAAATTTTAATTTATAATTTTTTAACGTTATTTTTACTAATTTATGGTAATCTTAAACTAACGTTATGTTTAGGTTTCCAATTTGTGTGTAAATTTTACACAACAATTTTATGAATGCCTTACAAAAAGCTTGCGTTAATCTAACTCCGCATAAATACTCGTAACAGTGACAACATTTTGATAAACATTTTTTCTAAGAAGCTCATCATTTAATTTTTGATTTACTTTTTAACTTGAATAAAAATAAAAATTTGTTGAAAACAAACTTAGAAGAAAAAATTACACAAATCCTTCACTACCATGCGAAGTTTGATTTATGCAAATTTGTTATAAACTATTCTCATAAAGCTTTGCTATTAAACTTGTGTTAATTTTGAAAGCAAAAACCAAACTAATTTAGCAAGAGAATTTTTTTCTCGCCATTGAGCCCCATCATTTTTAAATTTTTTTTTTCAATTCTATTTTTAACTAGGATAGATAACATTTGTTCAACTATATATCAAGATAAGAAGCCGATTATAAACGTTATTACCAAAAATAAAAAAGAAATGTTTAAAACAAACGTGATTGTTATTCCAATAAAGTAAAAAAATATGTTTCTTGACTTCAATTTTTGAACATGAAGAAGATGGATCCATTAAATTTAAAATGTAAAAAAATAATTTTTTCAATGTTCCGCAAGAACCGGCTTAATGATGCATGAATTATTGCAAAAATGACTATGTTAATCTGCTTGACAAAAAGCTGTTTTCTCGAGTTGATGATTAATCAAATTGGGACATCTCAAAGTGGTCGCAGAGTTAGAACGTTGCAAATAAGAGAAATTTTTGAGATAAAGTTTTTGCGTCAACGAATCTTCATCAGTTGATTAAATCTGATTGTTGAATAAACCAATTTCTTACAATTAGTCAGACGCATTAGAAGTTGGCGAAAATAATTAAGTACTCGAGACGCTCATTAGCAAGGTTACTTTTTTCACAATTATTACAGTTTCAGATGTAAAAATATTTAAATGACAATGCAGAGGCAAATGAATAAAATCATCGACAAAGTTTTTGTTGTGCTGTTACTCGCGGGCTTTGTTTAACTCGTGGTTGCTTATCACTTTATTAACTCTGTCTGCAAAGAAGTTGAGGAACTTGTTCGAACGCTTCAGTATCAGTTGAATTGAACTCGGGCTAACTTATTCGATTTGATGCCATCTTGCTCATCCCTACCTGTTTTTATATCATTTAAATTGGCCTCCAAGTTTGATATAAAATCCAAAACTTTTTCTAACCAGTTTGAGATTATTTCCAAGCCGAATGACACTGCTGTACAACTTTGTCGATTATTTTTGCCGGCCACTGTATACGCTGTTTGTCCTTTCAGGTGCGATTATCTCGATGCCCCGACGTGATCCGCAATTTTGAAAACGCCGTCATGTGCAGCGAACAAATACCGACAAGAATTACCAAGTCATGCTCGAGATAACGGCAAGGCCAATTCCTCCCAAGTCAGACAGAGAGCTTTGAATTCATATTTTTGAAATTCAATTTCTGATCGACAAAACTCTTGGAAATGAATTTGAATGTCGGAGAGAGAGTTTGGGAGTGCGAGAACTTGACAAATGGATTCCAAATAAGATGTTTCGAAACAACAAAACACACAATAACAGCAAGAGTCATTAATGTTGAGCCAGAAATGCAATTTTGCTCAAGAACATGCACTGTTTGACTTTCATCTAAGTCAGATGATAAATACCATTTTGCTTACAAATTTCGATTCTGTAATCAGTGTTTAACGGTGCGTGTACATTCGCCGAATTTACAATAGAAAAGCTCGATTCAGATTATAAAATTGTCGTTCTGTTATTTTCGGTTGTTTCGTTTCTGAACTTGTTAGTTTTTGTAATGGAAAGAACTCGTTAAAAATGAAAATGAAACAAAAATCAGAACCATTGCATGAAAAGCCTTAAAAAGTGACTATCGTATTTGCAACAGTCGTTCTGGTGATATAAGTTGAAAATGGAAATAATTGCAATTAGTCAGTTGGTGTATTTCAAGTTCGTGAAAGTCAGCTTTGAAGAATAAAAACGAAATACAAAAATAGAAATGGAAAGAAAAACTCAAATTTCCCTGGAAAGTAATTCACCAAGGCAAAAGTTCCGGACAGAAAAATCTTGAGTATAAAAATTGCAAAGAGCACTTATCGATAAGTACGATTTTTCGATTGTATTTCACACGCAACCATTCTAGAGATGAATACGTTAAGGAGCGCGTTTTCGAGTGTGCCTTAAAGCCCCGAATCCGGAAGCAAATATACCATCTCGAGGATTTATTTGTTTGACATTAAGACGCTATAAATTAAAACGTCTTCGCCCTTCGCCGAGCATTTGAAAAGACGCAGGAAACGGCAGGCAAAAGTCCTGTAAACGAAGTGCACGCGTGTGCAGTTAACGTTTCGCCGTCGTTCACTTAACGACCGGCGACCTTTGAACTTTGCCAGTTTTTATTCCGCCTTTTCTTTCTCTGCAAAATGAAGGGTACTTTAACATTTAAGTTTTGATTCATGAAAAAAAAAATATCTTCGGTTAGTTTTCAAGAAGTAATTGCTTTTTCGCTAATTAATCACTCGGAAAATTGTCCTTTGAATAGCAGAATTCAATTTGACAACGTACCATTCAAATTTTTCGTCATAAAACGTTTTTTCATAATTGGAACACTAAAAGCACTGAGTGGACAAATCATTGCGATTTGTAATATAGAAAAAGTCGTTTGGGAAAAGCGATAATCAATACTTGTTATTGTTTGCCGTTTAGATTTGGGTTTTTTTCGTTAATTTACTCTATTATTATCTCAATCAACGTCAATTTTTAATTTAAAAACAAACTTTTCTATTTTATGAAAAAAAAGTTTGCATAACAATTTTTCGAAAGTTGTTGTGAATGATTTTTTTTATAATTACTAATCAAAGAAAGTAAGTCATGTAAATTCGAAAATTATGCAACTTATTACTTCAGTATGAAAAGAGCATTTGTCCAGATTATAAAACCGACTAATAAACTGGTTTGTTCAAAAATTTTCAAGACTTAAAATGTCGTATAAATTCATTAAAAAAACAACATGAAAATGCATCAGAATCAATTTTTCATGAAAAGTATCGCGATGGGAATGTGTCTGAGATGAAAAGCAATTCACTTTGTTGAGATTTTTGTCCGCTGATATCCCTTGGAGCTGTACCGTTGCGGAGGGTAATTTAAAAACAAATAGAGCTTAAAAGTTGTCTCATTTTTCAGAGGTCTGTTTGTTCCACGAATTTTGACAAGCACAGAACAAACATTGATGCGATATGTGTGTCAACATGAGTTTCGTCTGAATGTGCTTCTGCACGCTGCGCTATCTGAGCACACACGCATATCACTGTGTGACATATCATTAAGCACGGTTTTGCAGCATCAGATATAATAACGTGTGATAGTAATGTTATCCGATATCATCAAATATTATTATAGCGCCGGTTCATTAGTGAATAATTGTACATCGTTGATTGTTGACACTTGTGACAAAAAAAAAGAAAAGAAAAAAATTAATTTCACGTCTCACCCATATGATTTGATTTTCAAAAGATGCTGGCTTTGCTATTTGCGGAGAACAATTTGTTAAGTCTAAAATGATGGAACTCAGCGACGTTGAAATATTTGCACTTCATTAGATCACTTTATTTTTTTCATCAACTTCAGAGAGGCAATGTTTTTAATTTCCAAGTTATGGAAGTTAATTGAATATCTTCCGAAACTTTGCGGCGCCTTCCGTACAGCTTGGACTCGGATTCTTTCCTCTATTCTTTCGAGGTTGATAACAAAAATAACAAAAAAAATGTTTGTTTTTCAATTAAGCACAATTTATTTATGATCCACTGCAAAGACGAAAAACAAACTGTGAAGAGACTTAGAAGAGAGAAATTTTCGTCAATTTGAGTGAGGGATCGAGCAAGTTTAAATAATTGACTCGGTTGGAAAAAGTATCTTTCAGTAAGATACTGAGGAGGCATAGAGATTCCCTTTCAAGATGCGCCGAGTGTATACATTAAATATTAATGGACGCGCAACGAAATCAGATTATTGCCTGGTTCGTTGAAGAACATCCGTCACTGTCCTCACGCACACGTGAGTGAATGTCGCAGAGCCCGCTACGTGTACCCGCGCCTGCGTCAACTTCGGGGTTATCTTTGAAATATTCTCAGGCATCCTGTCAAGCTGAATCTCGTGCTCGAGCGGAATCTTCGAGTTTTGTCGATTGTGGCTTCTTTCGTTTATTTTATAGCGTACAAATTTGATATTGTGGAAGATCCGTCGGCAAGGAATTGAACAAGGAGGAACGCAAGAGAGAATAAATTGCAGACTATATATCGGATAATCGGGCTATATCGAACGTGAACCACAAGTGGGTAATCTGCTTAGATGAGAAAGTGAAAATTGTACAAAGAAAGGGGATCTGGCGAGACACGAGTTGATAGTTTCGTGATGATATACGGCATCAGATTCCAGCGTACAGATTGTCCTGATTGATTAATGGCCTCGCGTGTTTATAATTTTGCAGCCTGATTTATTTGCATGACTTTTATAGTCAGGCTTTGAAAACCTGTCAACTACCCGCCAATCAAAAATTTGCGAGAACATGTAAAGTCGTCATTTCGAATCTTTTTTGTTTGCTTCGATTTTTGTTTTGATTTTTAGTTTAAAAAAGTTTATGAAGAAAATTTGATTCGGACCTGTCAATAATTTAGCAATAAAAATTTATTTACTAATACAGCATTAGTGTTCGAAGTTTTCATCCGGTTTGTTTGATTCGACTAAAAAATGCTCTGAATATTTTGTTAACTTTATTAAAAAACTTCATCTGAGCTGTCAATCATACACTGATAAAAATATTTGCTATAAATAGTAATGCTTGGATGTTTTTTGTAATTTTCTTTTTGAATTTTGAAAATCTTTTCTTTTATAAATTATGATGAAAATATAATATTTAATCACTCTTCCAATATCGTACGTCAAGTCGTTTGTGTCTTGAGTGACAGCTTCATTCTAGGATTGTTCAGAACTGCATCAAACAATTTTGTAATTTTCATAAGATAATAGAACGTATTTATTTTTAAATTTAAACGACATATCTCACATGTCGAAAACAAAAAAGATATTTCACCATTTTATTATCGGAAAAGGTGCGTATGTTAATATTCTTGGCAAATAGATAATTTTACATTGACTTGATTGACTTCTTTTAAAAATATAAAAGAAATAAAAAAGCTTGTCCGTTATAATCAGAACCAATGAGTGAAAACACAGTACGAAATGTTAACATTTTATCAATGGAACTCGTAATTATGTAATGCACAAAAAAGTGCAGTATTCTTGAAAAATTCCATCGTGAGAAAACATTATTCCAGCTAATGTAATGATGTAATGTTCATCGATGGGTTGGTACATACGGGCCTCCTGGCGTTAGTTATTTCTAACAATAATCGCAAATGGACGGTGCGTTAAAAATATCCGTTATCAATAAAATGTTAAGGTACCTTCAAGAAAATATTAAATATTTTTCTGGTATCTAAGAAAAAAATTCGTTAAAATAACCTCAACGTAATTCCAGGTAAAAATTATGAATTTATAAATTTCAGTAGTATCATTATGAGAGTTGAAAAAATAATGAATCAAAAATAATTTTGTGAATAAATTCGTCTTTAATTTATCCAAGACATAAGTAGACATCAGTAAATGAACGATATACATCTTTAAGAGGCGACCGACAATGTCAAATTGGCAAGTCTTTGAATATTTTCTTAATCACCATTTCTATCACCTCGATGAGAGGATGTTTTCTCTAGTGATTTTTTCTAATTTTTGATGCTTTTCAAGTAGGTGTAATTTTGTTCTTCCGATTTAGTCGGTAGTTTGTGACAAAAAAGTCTTGTTACCTGAAAGGCAAGCTAAAAGGACTGGTAACATTAATTTACTCAGTTTTGAACAACCCAAAAGAATTATTTCTCTGTAATAGGGAATGAACATTACTGTCGATATTGATTTATATCACAACCAGACGTGTCATGTACAAAATTTGTTGTTTCTAAAAATAAAAATTAGATAATGTTTGTAAATAAGGGGTTTGAAGTTGCTGAAAATGAATCTGAAATTAGATTTTCTAAATTTGAATGGAGGTTTTGAATTTGCAACTGACAACTTTAGGTTCGGATTTGTTTTTAGTGTAAACGTTAATCAAGAATCACAAATTTTATCTGTATTCAACTTTATGATAATCTAGATTATTTAATTATAACGAATATAATAATGCTCTCTCTCTGTTTCAATATTAAGCGTAACAAATAAAATTTGTTTTCTGTATTAAGAAATTATCATAAATAATTTTGAAGCTTCAAATTGTTGAATTTAAAAGCCTTTCGACATCTACCCTTTGACCCATTTTTAAAATAAAATTGTTATTTCATCAATCATATATGATAACGAAATATTGTTTGTGTATTGTTATTGTAACGAATCTATCGTTTAGAAAACGTAATATGTATAGAGATTTCAATAATTTATTATATTAATTAATTATATTCTTACTTGTCATATATATATATTGCAAATGTTTAAAACAAACTAACTTTTGTAATATAATATCTTTGACATCCCTTTTGGTAATGTGAAGTGTAAATGAAACAAAGAAGTAATAGAAGCTGCGAAAAAGAACTTACAATTAATAATTGTTGAGTTTATTTAATCAAGTTTCAATTATGCAACGGCATAAATATCAAAATATCACAATAATATTAGATCCATGATTGCAATCAAGATACTTATTTCTTGTTACAAAAATCCTATCATTTATTTGTTAGAGTGAACGAGTAAAGTCTTTTTTAAATGTAAATGACACTATAGTATCATTTACATTTAACATAATTATAATTACATTTAATTCTTTTTGTTTTTTTAATGAAAAATTTCTATTTTATCAAGTTTTTCACTTTTGATTAGGTTTTTTGTATAATCCATTTTTTGTATTGTACAAAGGAAAAGCTTATAAGAGTGAAATGGACAGTGAAAATTGCGAACGTTAAGGACGATTTCTGACGAGACGAAAGCAATAGTGCTTTTCGTCAAAGTCTCAACCGATGAGTGCTATAATTTCGTAAAAAAGTTGGATCACTCCTGGAACAATCGTGTCCAATACAAACAGCCGCTTCTTCGACTTCAAATAATTGTCTTGCGCATTGAAATTCGGCACAACGTCGCGTTCAATGAGAGAAACAAGCGCAATCTTAAGTACGAAGAAAAAAAAGTTGAATAAAATTATCGAATTTTCGTCCTCACACTTTCCTTTCACAGCTTCTTTTTTTCTGCACAATCGAAAACTCGTGGAGTTACCGCGCGTCGAATACTTTCTCGTTTTTACTTCGGATAATGCACCAATTTTTTTGTTCGCTTGAAAAGCGCGCAAAGTTTATTGAGAGTTCTGCAAATGCAACTATTTTTTTCTTTCGCTTTTAAATTCTCACGGTTTAGTAATGAACAAACCAAATTTCTGCACGCTCATTACGCATTTGGCATATCAAACTTCGTCTTGATCAGCATGTTTTCAATTTGCCAGAACGTATTTGTTAGTTCGAATATTGCGGAATTTTACGAGAATTTTATATTATTCTTCTCGTCATTATTATTTTATAACGCTTGCACGGCAAGAATGTCGACAAAGCTCATTCGGAGATAACTTTGTAACAAAAAAGTTTGAACAAAATTACACAAAAACAATGTGTGCACAACCTTCGAAACTTTTACAATTTTTACAATATTAAACAAAATTATTTGTACCATTTGAGGCTGCATTCTATACCCGATTTTCTATATGCAATATATCCTTTTCTATGTTTGTATTACTGAAAGAACACTGTTTTAATTATTTAATTATTTCAAGCAATACGTTACTTACTTATTTCAATAATAACTTCGAGTAAAAGAATAAAAACAACGAAACTGGAACAACATTCATTAAAACGATCCTTTCGAAAAATAAAAATGAGAAACAGTATTTCTTGGATGCGTTCTTAGAGTGTGTATATTTTTTGTTGCAATTTCGCCAGTCGTCGTTTGTTTGTTGGTTGATAAAACAATCGAGCAACAGATTATCCCCGAACGATTTTTCAAATGCTTGCTTTTTCTCCATGCAATGCTTTCGGTAACTCAGAGTTAAAGGATTAAGAAGTTTAAGAAACAAAGTTTTGAATTTAATACTTTAATCTGCGACCTGACGATAACTTAGCACAGGGTCGGACAAATTTCACGAAATTATCCCGGCAAAGTTGAAACGGGACAAAAAGGGACACATGGAGGAACGCAAGCGATGGTCGCGAGCGACAAAAAAACGCCGATAAATGAGTGATGATGTTACCGTGGCTGAAAGGCTAAAACCATGTTAAAAATGTGCGCTGCAGTTAATGGTCGTGCGATATCGTTAAACCGTGTACGTATTTTGATAAGTCTCCGTGTTCTTGGTCGCTTTTCATTCCCATCCCAGACTGCGGAGTCGTTCTGTATTAAAAATCAATGGCGCATCCACAGCCCGGATAGCACGGGCATAAAAATTGTTCGACAATTTTTATTGTGCCGCCAATTCTCGTTGATTATTTGAATCACAATGAGAAAAAAGTTTGACTCGGCTCAATTTAAAAATGGATGCTTTTGTAGACCTCCATCAGACGCGACTTCAAATATCAGAGAATTAATTCACCAGTTTTTAATTTGTTCATTTGAATGCCAGTTTCAAACTCGATACAGTTTTCAGTGACCATTTATGTATAAAACGAAAATATAAAACGTATGAAACAATGTCGACATTGTCCGGCCAAATAATATTTGTAATAACGAATATTGTCTAATTAATTTACTAGTTTTTAATTTTTTTCACGTTGGGAGTGGGAATGAAAAACATTAAGATTTCAATGAAATTTTATATGTTTTTGTTCGACTGGTTGTCATCATGTGGGATGTAAATGAGGTTGAACTTGTAATGAGACATAACATTTGGGTTGATGCGGCTAAAGTCTAAAATTTTTCTTCCATTTACGGGTCGGGCTCGATCAAACAAGATAGCAGTGCAAAAATTTCGTTTACGCGACCAATTTACGACACAAATGAATGGTTCCATTCGCTCGATTTGGTTACGATATACTCTTATCTTCGACGGTTTTAAGAATATTAAACTTTAATCTGCTTTTGTATCTTATTTAAATTGTACATGGATGTATAATGAAACAGAACTGTATGTAAATATGATCCGCTCCGCATCTGCGTCTTTCACCGTAATAAAATGCATGAAGATTATTTTGCACACTTATCTCCCATCTTGTTCAGATTTTCTTTTCACCTCAACTCAGCATGACATAAGTTTTCAAGAATATAAAATTTTGTTTTTGACACCCGAAACCCGACTTTCTTTTTGGGTCTCGTTATCATGACGATGTTTTGTTCATCCATATGAGTTCAAGTAATTGAAGCTTAGGGATCAAGTTTATTCACGAGTTTAAATCACAGGTTTCAATCAAAAACAGGAACACGGCCTATGCAAAAGTTATGATTCGCGAGTGCACCATTTTTGGCTTCCTATCTATATGAAGAGAGAAAAGTTTATTCTCAGTTATAAAAGTGAACGAAATATGTATGACTATAAATCGTCGATATACATAGTCGCGAGAAAAAAAGAGTGCCACGTTAAAACCAACTGCATCGCGAATTTAATTGATGTTCGTTTATATAAACTCAAATTGCTTTAGAACGCGAAGTTCACCACTTAAAATGTACTGTATTGCACTCTGAGGGGGGCTGCATTTTTGCAAGATAAATGGTTTACGTATATGAAACGTTTTGAATAATTTTGTTGCCATTTTCAAGCATTTTTCATCATTCATTTTGCTCTTCAAATAATTTTATTTTGCGAACAAAATTTTTCATCTAACTTATGTTTTCTCTTTTTATTGTTTGTCTGATTTCCTGTCACTTTATTAGATGTTTCAATCTGACTTTGTTTTCGCATTAGAAATCTTTTAAAGCATTTTTAAACATGTTCATTCTGTTTCAAAACGGCCTGAATAAAGCAATTAAAATATTCGCTTGATTTTGTCCATTTTTTCACTGACCGTTGAAATTATTCATTGTATAAGACTTCAAAGCCAATGGTTAATTTTACTGCTCGTCAGTAAAAATATTACCATTGTATGAACTTTTTAAACGATTCACCTCGAGTTTTAACATTTTAAAAATAAAATGAAGTATTTAAAGCGAATTGTAACGTAATATAATATTTAGTCCGTGCGCGCGCAAAGGCGACTTTCGTGTTATCTTTTTGCGTCCGCGAAGAACTTCTTCGCGTTCCTAGGCCGCTAAGAGTTTTCTCGGGCGCGAAGATGTTTTGAAGCCGCCTTCGAGCGCGACTCGGAACGAAAAATATAATGCATTACACGAACGCGAAGGTGGCTCTTCGCATCCTTGGTATGAAATATATTATTGAAATAAATAAAATAATATATAGTAAAATGATAAAAACAATATAAAAATAAATTACGAAAGAAACATGTTAATACCAATGCAAATTTGGCGTGCTCCATTTCTGATCGTTTCTAACAGTCTTTCGTCGTTTGACTTTGATACTCGCTGTTGTGTCTCGTGTGTCTGTAAGGAGGTTGCTCCCCATAAGTTATTAATATAACAAAATAAAAATTTAAAATGGTAATGAACATTTTTAAAGTGTTTATAATTTCTATTGAATTTTTTTTGATAAACAAGTTTTGAATAAACCATTGAACCAAAAATGAAAAAATTATGTATTTATTTATTTATTAGGTTTTAGCCTATTTTGGCCTGAAAACGTGAAACATGGCCAGTAAAATAACTATTTACAGAACTTAATCTTACGAAAGTAACTTACAATCACAACTCAAAAAATTAAAATTAACAAAACCTCTTTACATTTTTACATTTTCATTTACATGAAAGAAAATAAATAATATTTCCGTTATCAGCAGGTTGGGCGAAGAAAAGAAAAACCAACGGTTATTTTAATTAACTTTATTTAATAACACGTGTTGGCGGTTCGTCTATCGCTCGCGTACTGAAAACTCGCGCTTGAGTGCGCTAGACAAAATAGGCGAGATAATAAAGGGGAGCAGGACATAGTGGGAGCTGCTCGAGAACAGAGCCTACAACCCTCAAAAACTAATAGTCCCTCCCGAAGGCAGATCACATTTAACCCTTTAAAAAAGCTATACATCTTCTTTATGATCACATTGTTTGTTTGACATATAAATAAAATTTCTTAATCTGAATAATGATTGCGACAGTTCCAATTCTTCTATTGTCGATTCCTTAAAACTAAAACAAACTTTGACATTCATATTTGATCGTAGATATAATAATGCAAGTTCTCCTTAACATTTTAAAGGTTTTTTAACTTTATACACGCAAAAAATAGTGAGTTATCGCAACTAATAAAATAGTTACTCTCGGTAAAAAAGTTAGTTGATTTTGCGTCAGGCCCGACAATTGGGCACTCCAACTATTTTTATTTACTAAAGACCCTAGGTAACTGAAATAGCTGTCCTGACTAACTGTTGAGATAGTTATGGCCACGATGTACGTAAATTGTTATTTCTACTATTCTAATGTTCCATACAACAAACATTTATAAGTTGCTACATTAAACAATTACCTCATTTGTATCAACAATTTTTCCAAGTCATGTCAACTATGCCACCTTACAAAAAGATTTTGTAAGCCCAACAAAAAAAAGCTTATTTCAACAATTTTAATTGACTAGTTTGAGTACTAAAGTTTTCAATTTCAGCTAGAACTAATAGCTCTCAGAAATATCAAAATTGCTCATGATGAATATTTTTTTTTGGTGTATTGCAAATACAATTGTTGCTCAGGCCTGTTCTTGAAATTAAGTGATTTACAACATTATTACTTTTATTTGCCAAAAATATTTATTGGAGTAGCGATCGTTAACAATAATTTTTTACACAAATAATAGTCTTATAAGTATACGAAACTTGTACAATATAAAAACTTAAGTCTTAAACTAATCGTATAAAGGATACATGTATTAAAAGTCATTTTGGAAACCTTATATAACTTTTTTTTTTTTTTTTAACTTTTTCGTAGCTACAAAGCATATTTAAGTGTTACATAAAACTTTCCATTTCCCATTTGATGTAAAATAACGAGCTGAGGGGAAAACTAAATTTTTACACTGTTTACAACGACGTTTTTTGTACAAAATTCGACTTCATACGCATGCAATTTTTCATTAAACTTTTCAACTTCTGACACTTGATTCCGTCTATTTTTACCCATTTAATGTCTACGTGACCATCTTTATAATCTATATCACCACCTGCGCGCAAGAAGTCTGATAGCAATATTTTTACACTACTTTCATTCAACTCTTCGATTTTTTCGGATTCAAATCTATTCAAAAAGCCGTCACCAGACATTACTCTCGAGAGGAAGGCTAGTTGGTTTTTAATTGCTATTGTCAGTGTTATGTTCTGTATACTGTCAGTGTTTTCTGCGATGTTCTTTAAAAATTGATTGTTACCTCCAGGACGAAGTGTACTAATGGAATTTAATGGACCACTCTCTTCAAAAATCTGACCCAAATGAGTCAAATTGTGCATTTTACAATAAAGATGTTTTTTGAAAACTTTTTTATAGAGTTTGTGATGCTGCGCTACAAGACTTGAAAATAACTTACAACACTTTTTCTGCAAATTTTTAGCAAATGCTAAATCCATAATCCGTCTCAGCGATAAGAAGTACGTCCAAAATATCCGCCGTGCGCAGTTTCGGCAGGAGGTAGAGATTTACCATATCGACCAAAGTGAACCTCTGCTGCGCGAGACGCCCCGCGTTCCTTCACGGAGGACGCAAACTCCGGCTGGACTGGAGTCCGGTTCGGAAAGGGACTTGCCGGCCCAAGCCCAAGGGCCTCAGTCTAACCTTCACGGTGAACCTGTCTACGGGTTGACCCCATCCAGACTCACGCAGCAGAGTCTAGCGCGAAACCTATACGAGGCTTACCGATGGACAGCAACAATCGACGGTACCCAAAGGCCTTCCGTTGAAGCGCAAGCGTACCGCTATGGGGACTACCCGAGGTCGGAAGTAATCGGCGAAGGCCGTAGGCCGCCGCGTCAGGCGACCTACGATCCACCCGCTTGGGAAGCCCAAGCCCATTGAGTGGCACTGCGGGACGTCAACGAGGGTCAGCGACACCGGGGCCGTGGCGAGCAGCGAGCCGGCGATGACTTCAGGGTGTTGCGAGAGCGTGCAAAAGTGGCTAGTGTTGTGTTCAATGGTGACGTGATCGCAAAGAATCCTGTCAAGTTTTTGAGAGCGTTTGAAAGGTATTGTGAAAACGAGCGATTTAATGAGGAAGACCAATTGTTTGCCTTTACTGGCGCGATGCGCGATAAAGCCAAGCAATGGGTCGAACTTTGCGACTCCACGGCATACGACATGGCAAAAAATAGGTTCCGAACGAAATTTTGGTCAAAAAAAATACAAAGAGAAATAATCTCACACATAACATCCGGAAGCTATGACCCGCGACACGAACATAGCCGCGAGGCCTATTTTTTGCTGTGGGCAGGCCATGCCATGATCTTAGACACTTGGCTGGGCGAAGATTGGGTAATCGCGCAACTCATGGCGCACTTTGAGGCTCGCATTTATGATCGTTTGCAAGCTCGGGGGCCAACTTCCGTTGACGAGATGGCTAGTATACTGGCCGACTTTGACGCGGAGGAATTTTCGGTTAAGGGTAGCTTGAGAGCCCGGGGTAGCACTAAAGGGGGAGAAGAACGGAAACCCGTTCATCCGTTTAAAGCCGGCCAAAATGCTAGAACTTCAGATCGCAGAGAGAATGTAGCGCGTGAGGGAAGGAGCGATCTGAAGTTGCCCACAGAGAAACCGCGAGAACGAAAGGAGCGAGCGTTGCGCGCGATTCAAGAGAGTGAAAGTGTGCATGAGAGAGAGAATGCGAGAGAGGACGAGAGTGAGAGTGAGGATGAATTGCCGGAATCGGTTTCGGACGAGGTGTTTCTCGGAGTAATTCGCGAAACCACAATCGGAGGCGGGAGCGGTTCCGTGGCCAACTTCCGAATGATTTCAGCAATCGCAGCCGCGGGGGGCGTACCGAAGGGGGCCAATCCGATCAGATCTCCGGCTGTTGAGGTGCGGATTGGAACGATGGCGAAGCTAGCCTTGGTCGACACAGGCGCCGAGATGTCCGTTATTGCGGAGGCGCCGTACAAAGACGTAAAAAGGGATAACCAAGTGAAATTGCATGAAATTCCAGTGGTTGATACACGCGTAACCGGGGCATTCGGAGGTACGGGTGTGGCGGTTAAAAAGATGGTGGTGTTTGATTTTTCTATTGGGGAAGGGATGTACGCCTATAATTTTCTTGTAGTTCCAAAAATTTCGATCCAGCTGGTGCTGGGCCTGGATTTTCTCTTCAAATTTGACGTGCCATGTCCCTGCGCGACCGCTTGTTAACGTTGGGGAACCCGCCGTCCACGGCAACGGTGTTCGATTTGCACGGGCCACCAATTTCGAGTCAACCGAGTGGCGGGAAGTTAGCCGCGAACGGGATTGAAGCGTTGGCGGAGACGGAAGGCGAGGACGCCCCGCAAGGCAAAGTGGAAGCGTTGTTGAGAGCACACGCGCGCGCATTTGAGGATCGTTTAGGCCGAGTTAATTTTTACGAACACGATCTGGAGGTATTGGACCAAACCCCGTACAAAAAGGCGATTTATCCTGTCCCACGGGCGCATAAGGCCGAGGTGCGCGAGATAATACAGTCGATGCAAAAAAGGGGGTAATCCGCTGGTCGTGACGCCTAAGGCTAACGGGAAACTGCGGGTCTGTTTGGACGCGCGGCCGGTTAACTTGCGCCTACGTTCAGATCATGCACAACCCCCAACGATCGACGAGATAATTTCGCGAGTGGAAGACGCGCGAATTTTTTCGAATATTGACGTGCGAGAAGCGTTCTGGCAAATCCCGCTCAAACGACGTTGCCAACAGTATACCGGGTTCATGTTTGACGGACAGACGAACGTCTTCCTTCGTTTACCGTTCGGGTTGAAAATTTCGGGAGCAGTGTTCACGCGCGTCATCGCCGAAGTGCTTGGGCCGGAGTTGGAAGCAATTGTCCTTATTTATCTCGACATTTTAATTATCAGCAAAGACTGGGAAGAACATTTGAGTACGCTGGAACGGGTTTTGTCGGCACTAGAAAAGGCGGGGTTTACTTTGAATCGCGAAAAGTCAAAGTTCGGAGTCGCGGAAGTTCGCTTTCTGGGGCACGAGTTCGCGGAACAGCGGTAGGCTATGACCGAAGGAACCAAACAGGCGATTTGTCGATTCAAAACACCAAAATCAAAGCGGCGGCTTCAATCATTTCTCGGGTTGATCAATTGGGATCGCCGGTTTATCCCAAGGTTGTCAGAGTGGACGTACGTCCTGGAGACACTGTTGTGTGATAACCGAAAATTCG
Organism: Telenomus remus; assembly: GCA_020615435.1. Taxonomy (NCBI): domain Eukaryota; kingdom Metazoa; phylum Arthropoda; class Insecta; order Hymenoptera; family Scelionidae; genus Telenomus; species Telenomus remus. The sequence continues at coordinate 8,655,068 of CM036341.1, read as the reverse complement.
AGTGGGTGGCCGAGCATGAAGAGGCGTTCTGCGCCATCATAGGACAATTCGAGAAGGCCCCGGCATTATGCACAATTCAGTCCAACCGACGATTTGGTTTGGAAACAGACGCGTCAAACACTGGGTTGGGCGCGCGAATGTTTCAGTTCGATGTCGACGGGGAATTAAACATCGCGTTTGCCAGCCGGAAGCTTCGAGACGAGGAAACGCGGTATACGACCACCGAAAGAGAACTTTTGGCGGTAGTGTTTGCGCTGAAAAAGTGGCGGATCTATTTGGAGGGTAGACCGATTGTGGTGAGGACGGACCACGTTGCCTTAACGTTCATGTCAAATTGTCCGTTGATCTCGCACCCTCTTGCGAGATGGATCATGCAGATCCAACAATTTGACATTGTATGGAAATATATTCCGGGAAAAACGAACGGGGTCGCGGACACGTTTTCGAGGCAGTTCGAGTACGATGGCACAAAACCGAAGGAGGGACACGCGGTCGCGGTCCGGATATTCAAACTACTTGGGACGAAACCGAATGGCAGCGAAAAATTGCGCGGGCGCAAGACACCGACGAAGGGTTGGAAAATTGGGTGCGCAAAAATCCCAATGGCGCGCAAAAGACCGAATCTGGGCTCATTTTGGTCCACGGGGGCCAGGGGGAGCGAATCCCAGTTCCGCTTGAAGTTAGGCTCGAGTTGATCGGCGAGGCGCATGAATACTTGGCGCATTTCGGAACGGACAAGGTGTATGCGTTTCTTCGCGAATAGTTTATTTTCCCAAGAGCTAGGGAATTAATTAATGAGGTGGTCGCAGCGTGCTTGAGGTGCCACCAGGGCGAAATGGCATCACCAGGGTCACGCGATCGAACAAGCGCTTGAGGTCCCGGAGCGACCAGGGCAGCACATGTCAGTGGACTTGTTTGGCCCGCTGTCTCGAACGAAATTCGGGTGGACCATGGTCGTGGTTGCGTTCGACGAGTTTTCTAAGTTGGTCGCGATGGAACCGTTGAAGCGGGCGACGTCCTTGCAAGTTTCGAAGGCCTTGGAGAAAACAATATTCGCGCGGACGGGGGTTCCGGTTGAAATTACCACGGATCAGGGGCGAAAATTTTGCAGCCGCGAATGGGCCGCCTTCAGAAAACGGGTGGGGGTGCGATTGACCCGTACGAGCCCATACAACCCAAGGGCGAACCCCGTCGAACGCGTATTGGCAGAACTTGGCCGAATTCTGCGGTTGTATTCGCATCATAACCATAAGCAGTGGCACCGATATTTGGGGTTCGTGGAATGGGCTATAAACCAAACGGTCCACCGAGTGACGAGTTTCACGCCAACGGAGCTTCACTCATGTCGAGAGACGGGAAAAGACGCGGAAAGCCGGTATGAGGAAAAGCTCGAGAATGCGCGCAGGCGGCTGTTGAGGGGCACGAAAGGAGACGCGGAGGAGGACGAGTTGAACATTCGCGTTGGTATGAAAGTGATGGTCCGAGAACACACTCTATCAAAAAAATCGCAAGGGGTCACGAAAAAATTAGCTTTGCTCTACGACGGGCCATTTATTGAAACCAAGTTGGTGCGGGGTAACGCGGCGCGATTAAAAACAACAAGTGGCGAGGGTATCGGAGTCCATAGCGTTCGATAGATGCGACCTTTCCGAGAGCTGAAAATGGAAAAATGGCTCCAAGGGGGGAGCTGGGAAGGATGTTTGCAGGCATTCTGCAAAATTAAAAAATAAAACAAGAGAAAAGAATTTTTTCTCGTTCAAATTCAATGCTGTATGTTGCTAAGTCTTGTTTCATTTTGCAATTTTGGATTTAGTTGTCTGAAATGGAATTGAAAAGTTTATTTGATTTAGTTCAATTACAAACAAAACAAACCCAAGTCGTTTTGAATATTCCCGCCACGTTAAAAGGTTGATGTCGTTTGTCCCTTTTACCTGGTTTTCTTGGAGAAGAAAGTGAATTTTGGCTGATTTGCACTATATTTTATCTTGATTTCAAATGTTTGAAAATCAGGTTGTTGTTGAATTCGCAGAAAAATGAAATTATGTTAGAGAAATGACGGTAACAACAAGTTTTGTGCCTTTTACTATCCGCGGCAATGTTCAGACGAGTGGTACGGCAGAAAACAAAGTTGGCGGCAGTGCCATGGCGCGTAAAGGGGGTAACGCTCGGGCGAGTTGAGAGGGACGCGAGAGATGCTCAGTTTGCGCGGTGAGATAAAGGCGAACGTATCCCAAATTTCGACTGGAGAAGATTCAAAATGGCGTTTGCACCGGAACACGTTGCGCGACTCAAGCGTCGTTCGGAAGAAATGGTCGCGGCCGACTTGGAGCTGCTCCACGAAATGGAGCTAGCCATCGCTGAAACGAGGTGCAGAGCCGAGTAGGTTCGCAGAGCGAGAATTACGCGAACGAGTGTTGGCGTCGGTACCGCGCCGTGATCGAGACTTCCACGGCCATGGACGCTTGTCGAGACGCTCAGCTGCGTGACGGCATGCGCAAAACCGCCGGGGAAAGTCAGAGTTCTGGGTCGGAGCAGGACGATGGCGATAATCCGGCGGCACCCCAAGCAGAGAGCGAAGTGCCGAACGAGCCTCCGGAGAACGAGGAAATCGAGCAAAACGCGCGCCAAAGCGAGGTTGAGGGGACCTACCCGAGCGAGGGGGAGGGCGTCGAGGTTGGCGCAGAGAGTGCCGAGTTAGCCCGCATGAAACAAGCGGTGGTCCGGGCTGTGCAGTTGCCAACCATACGAGTGCCTCTGGGAGCGAAAATTAAAGAGGATGTTCTGCGCATTCGGGAGGTCCAAGTAATCCGAACCACGAAAACCATGCAAAAAACGGAAGCGGAAAATAAAAAGACCGAGACGGCCGGCGCGGAAAAATAATCACGTGAGAAAAAAGTGCGAAAAAAGGGTGAGGTTCTATACGGTTTTTCGACCCGTTATTGTGTATTGTCAGATCCTAACAATGTACAGTTTGGTTAACCTAAAAACGTCCGTTGGGAATGGATTTGGGTAAATTTGATTGTTTGTTTTAAGACTGGAAATTATGTCAGTTCAAAATAAAACGCGATTCGTTACAGGAGTTCATGCTGAAGACTGATGACGAACCGAGGGGTCGTCTGTGGACGAAAGGGGTTTTCCGGCGCTTCGGGCAGAAAATTTCGCCCACAAGTTCATAAACAAAAGAAGAATTTTGAGTTGGTTATTAAAAGAAAAAGAAATTGTTTATTTTCAGTATTTGTTAAATGTGGTTTATCAAATAAAAGCAAATTGGTTACTTTGTAATTATAAAAGGCTGTCAGTTTATTTTGGGGTGGTTATTCATGTATAGATGGTTGCGCAGCCGACTTCAGACGGCTCAGCTCGCGCGCTTGTGGCGTGAAGGCAGCGGCGAACGGGTATCGCGCGTCCGAGATTGCGTAATCGCGTGATTGCTGAGACCGCCGGGAGTTGGTATCGGACCACCGGCCGAGAGCCAATCGCAAGCGGCGATACGTGTGGCGTGACGTAAGCCACGCCCACGAGCGAGGTGATAAAAGGAGCAAGCACGCAACCTGGTCAGGCTTTTTTCGAGTTCGGTTCGCGGCCCAGGTTCATGACCTTTGTCAACCTGGTGATCGAAGTTCTTTCGCGAGGCAATCGACACGTTCGTCCCGTTCGGGGATGAAACAAGGGCGGGTGGCGACCGTAAAGTCGTCGTGATTTGAGACCAACTTCAGGGACTGGGCCCTGAAGGGAATACCCGTTTCTTCCACAAAATTAATATCTTAAATTCAACTTTGTTAAATGATTTTTAATGGAAAATTCATTTTCTTTTAACTTGTTTTTAGATAGGTTTTACAGAATGGTTTGAAACTTGAACAAAGATCAAAGCAAAAGTCAAAACAATGCTTTAGATAAAAACGAGCACCGGCAGATACATAACGACAAAAAAACGTAAACAAAAAAATTCGTACATTTCTACTTCGATATGTAAGTGCTTAATAGATAAAAAAGATGCATTTAAATAAAGAGTGTGTCGGTCAAAAATAGGATATTATTTTTAAGTTACAGCGGAGAGTGCGTAAAAAGGATAGCAATCAAAACAGATCCGTGAAAACTTACTTGAACACCAATGTTTACAGTCATTGCGGAAAAAGCTTGATGCTGAATTGTTGACTCGCGCGTTAATATCGTGAGCAAAGGACGACTTTGATCGCGCGTGGACAAGTATCATCGACATGGCGGACGCCTGCACTCGCGATTCACGAAATGCCGGGTGATCAGGGGGTACAAACCTAGCCGTTTGAAAGTTCAGAGAATTTATTTCACCGGGACGACGGTAGAGGCGCTGCGCGCGTGGGTTAGGTTATGGTTTCGCGTGGTGACAGTTGAATGAAAACAAGACAGTGTGCAGTGAATGTAAACAGACGATTTGGAAGTGATTTTTTGTTATTTGTTTATCGAGTTTTTTGTGACAGTTTAAAAGATAGTTCAAAAGTGTTTTGTGGTTGGCTTTCAGTCGAAGTCGAGTGAAACATGCTTTAGGTTTCCACCAAAAAAAGAGACGCGTGGTTGGTAAAAATTGGCCGAGCTGAATACGTAGGTTAGTATCAACAATTTATTTAACGATTGTTAAGACATGCACGGTGCATACAGTTCTGCTCAAAATGTATTCGACATTTTCATTTCGTTTATTTTTAGTCTGTACAATTCGTAGGTGTAATTATTACAGTTCTAAGTGTGATATTGTAATTTATTTAAGGCTGCGTGTGTGTAAGTCAGATGGAAATGTCGAAAAGAATCATTTTGTGTAAATCGAACTTTTGATTGGAAATCGCTTGTGGGTGTTAAGTTCACAAATTGTTAAGACGAAAAATATCAATAACAATTGTTGTAAAATGCTTCTCTTTACTTTTACACTTGTTTTACGAATAAAATATGTTTCGTTTCAGGACGACAGGCATTTGAACTAACCAAACTCCGAATATGTTCGTTACATTTCCACCCTCACATGATAAGGACATATGAAACTGGGACAAATCATTTAAAAGATACAACTGAACCAGTTCTGCTTTTACCGGAGCCTCAGGAGATACCCGAGCCACCGAGAGAAATAAGTATGAATTGGTAACTTAATTTTTCGGTTTTAATGAAAACTTTAATGTTCTAATATTAAATGTTGTTCTTGCAGGAATGCCGACGGTATGTGGTTTGCCCACAGTGCTCACTCCTCGGAGATACACAAATCGAAATCAGGCTCCAGTGAAGCGCAATATTTTCGACGATTTTCCTGTCAATCTCTTATTTAGTGAGACGATACCGACTCCAAGTCCTTTGGATCCTGCGAACGTCTCCAGTGGCCAACAAACATTGTCGTCGACTCTTTCACCGACACCTTCGACTTCCGCAAACGTCTCCTATGGTCAACAAACATTTCCGTCGTCTCAGCCAACAAGTCCTCTGACTCCTGCAAACATTTCCACTGGTCAACAAACATTTCTTTCCACTCTGTCACCAAGTCCTCCGACTCCATCGAACATTTCCACTGGTCAACAAACATTTCTTTCGACTCTGTCACCAAGTCCTCCGACTCCAGCCAACATCTCCAATGGTCAACAAACATTTCCGTCGTCTCAGCCACCAAGTCCTCCGACTCCTGCAAACATTTCCAATGGTCAACAAACATTTCTTTCCACTCTGTCACCAAGTCCTCCGACTCCATCGAACATCTCCAATGGTCAACAAACAAGATTCTAAACAATCCACTCAGACTCAAAATCTTATTGAAGATTGTTCCACAGTTTGCAATATTGTCACATCTGAAGTACCGATAAATCCCCACTTTGATCCTACCGAACCTGCCAGAATTGTGTCAGAAAAGTGTTTACAAGAGATGGAAGATTGTTCGAAATGTATTGAGGATATTCAAGATCCAATGTGTACGACTGACATTGAAAGGTTGAGTGTGATGGCTCACAATAGTTTGAAACAATTAAGTCGTTATGATAGTTTGTCAACCAATTCGTCCAATCTCTTGGAGCGATCAAACTCATCTATGTTTTGGCGCAGTTGCGAAAACCATTACAACACGTTGCGCGATGTTGTAATCGAAAAAGTTGTTGGAAGTGTAATTCCCATTTGGTGTCGTACTGCAAACACTGTAAAAAAAGAGGAAGAAAAAGCCAAAGTGGTAACAAGAGCAGAAAAAAGAAAAGCTTCAAAGGAAATCCAGTGTGGATCTGTTTATGTTAAGAAAATGAAGGGGTGATGATGTGAAAGTATAACTGTGATAAAATAGTCGAGCTATCGATTGCGATCGATTACACGTGACCCTTAACGAGCGGGAAATTTCAAAAAAGCGGGAAAAGGATCAGTTCTTGATTTGAAAAATTGAAAAACGTTGAAGAAGGTACGCGAATGTACTCGAAAATTGTGCACATAGGTTTGGTCGAAAAAAATTATTACGCGCCGAATATTTGTTGTCGCGAAGCCGGATTTCAAAATTCGGTGACGAAAATGTATGCTGATTGAACAGAGGAATAAACATGTTAACATGTTGATTTCTTACCTTCGAATATTAGGATGAATCTTTCTAAACCCCATTGGCTTAGAAGTTCAGCAACACTCAAATCACTTGAACTGCTCATCACTGCGATTCCGAGAGAAATGACCGAAATGACAAAATGTTGCAGGCATAAATATTCTCTCAGGCGAAGGAAGGGGGTTATTGTTTAAAGTGGTCTTTTTGGCCTTCTTCTGCACAGGTAGGCGGCTTTGTACGAACGCGACAGTGCAGCCGTATAAATTTATTATTATGAATATTGAGGCACTATTTGCTTATAACTATTCGTTAAAAAAACTTTCATCTTGCATGGCCATTTGCATATGAACAACATTTTTTGTTCATGCACAGGTATTTGTTTATAAGCATTTATTTGTTCACTGCGATGCCATTTGATCATGAACTTTCTGAAAACATCAACATGCATTCGAACGTATACTGAACTCTAATTAAAATCATTCTCTTCGATGTTTATAACAGTGTGTTTCTAAGCATTTGTTTGTTCATTGCTATTCAGTTTTCAAAATGGTAAAAAACATTATCTTGAATGAAAGGGTTACAAACAGGAACTGTTCCATCAAACAAAATATCATTAGAAACTGAAAAACAAATACGCTAACATGATGTAACAACAAATCAAGAATTCAATCAATTGTTTTTTTTTTGTACGGATTCGATTTGTACGTTTACAATACATAATGTTATATTAAACAAACATATTAAATACGTTCATTTTTTACATCAAGTATTTTTTCTTCGGTTGTTACTTGATTTATTTTCACATTCGTCGTTTTTTATCAATCCTCTTACACATACGGGAAAATAGTCACTCAATCAAAGTTATTAATTTAAATGTTTATGATAAATAATCTTTTTATAAAAGAAGTTTTTGACAAAAGAATTCGACAGGCCATAAGTTTTCAGAATCTGTTCTTAATGAACAGTATTTCGAATTGACATTATAACAGAATGTTCTAGATGAGTATGTCCGTTTCGGTAGCAAAACCCTTTTGAATAGAAAATGTCAGTGTTCGATAAATTCATGAATAGATTACTTTTCATAATTTTTAGTGGACAATTCAGTCTCAAATTTCCACAAGACCTGCATACTATTTGAAATGCGATGCCCAAAATGATCAAAAGTATTCACAAAAGTTTTAACATTTACGACGGACGTACGAAATAACTAAGTCGTAAATCTACATTTTCAAACGTTCGTAGAAATAAAGAGATAAATTGGTTAAATGAACCATCTTAAGTAGTAACGCTAATTAAAATCATATTATTTGTCTCGGGTAAGCGCCGATTTTGTGCCTCTAATAATTGATTTCTCGAAACAGGTAAGTTCAGGTAGCCAAGGGTCAAGAATCGAAAATTAGTTACGGCAACTACCACCGGAATCTTGTATTTACTATAACCATTAGCCATAATAAGTATTATTACATCAACTAACTTTTAGATACCTAGAATAACTAATCATTTTTTTGGGTGTATGATTAAAATTTAAGATAAATTTTGTAGTTTTACTGATTAATTTACCTTCGACAAAACTTTTCCTACAAAATACAGTTTAATGTTCATGAAATTTAGATTTTATAAAGAAACTAATTTCTACCGATTTGATTAAGGTTTTTGAAACTTGATAATAACCGTCATCGTTTCGTTGTCCCCTTTTGGTTCTAAAACTTTTTCTCGTAGAGGATTCTTTACTGGTTGTCTCGTTCCATACCTGGAAAATTCCTAAAAGTTAGACTTCGTTTAAAATTTAACATTATATAAAGAAAATGTTAGTAATCGTTTCGTTAAATTGTTCGTTTATAAGGTTCTGTTGAAAATGATATCTCTTAATTTACACCGTAAAAAAAGTTTAATTTTAAACCTCGTTTTCGAGCAAATTTGCTCAAATTTTAGAGTCGCAATTTAAAAGTCAAACAAAGTTGCTGTAATTTTCAACTTAGAGTTTGAAATCTGACCTTTTCACTTTTTTGATCAGATTTTCAACTCTTTACTGGAATTTTATTCTAACATATTGAAAGTTAAGCCGAAAATTCAAATATCAGGTTTAAATTTTGAATCGATATTTGAAACTGTTAACATCGAGGTTATGTCTTCTTGTCAGCTTGCTGCGCGAAATGATGTGCGGATGATTGGCAGTTGAAACCAGGGGTTAAGAGAAATGTGAATGAATCTAATTTCTCTTAACTCTTGCTCTGAACCAATAAGGACATGCTCGCACATCAGCGCCGCTCCGTGTACAGAACCGGAAAGATTTACTTCCCCCCCCCTGGTTGAAACTGTTTTATTGTAGTGTTTTTCATTCTTCAAGTTGAAAGCAAGTCGCTGCGAGTTGTCACAACAGGTCGAAATTCTAAGGTAGATAATAATCATCAAAAATTGATGTCATTTTTCAATTCTTAAAACAAATACTTTAGATTATGTTTTTTATTGTTTACATAGAAAAAAAGCGATAAAAATATTGTGGAACAACTGAGAAAAGTGTTTTTGAAAGAACCTAACCTTGAACGTCACACTGAAAACACTTTTCCTTTGTGATTAATTATTTCAACGCGTTAATATTAAGAATGATTTTTTTAGATTTATCGTTGTCGAAGACACTTTTGAGTAAAGCTGGAAAGAACTGCAAATAAAAGTCGAACCTTGTAAGTTTCTCTATTAAAAAAGTGATATTAAATTTTCGTTTAAATGCTAACAATTTTTCTTTTCTAGGGAATTCAAAATATTTTCGTCAATTGGACTGGAGGCTATTCTACTGGACCTTCATCTTGCATGTTACCAGCAAAAACATATTTCAAGCAAACAGTAAATTTTCCTGCTTCATACACTATTTTCGTTGTCAAAATTCGTTTTTAAAATGTTTAATTGTAATTACGGTGACTGTCAATTTGAAACGAGTCGAAAATCTACTTTCCATAGTCACATATATGCACACATTGACGGCAGCGAATCAATTATATGTCCTTACAATGGTGCTTGCCAAACAAATGTGAATTCAATTTCGTTAATTCATTGAAAAGTCATATCTTTCGACATAAAAAGTGTACAACCATGGTATTTGATAAAACTGAGCAGTCGGTTGGGAATGATGCTATGCTAAGTAATTCGTCACAATCGTTGAGTTTTGTCTCAGAGACTTCGCATGTTTCTCAAAACAAAGATGACACTGCAGAAGAGATTGTTCATCAAAGTTTGTTTCAATTAGCGAAACTTTATGCGAATTTGAAATCGAAACATTTTATAACGGAAACAACCCTAAATATTCTAATTGACTCACTTTCAGAAGTAAATATTTTAAATACAGAGTTTTTGTTAACGAAATTTGATCCTTCTCAACGAGATGAAATTCGGGTTTTATTGAATCAAAATTTATTTCGTCTGGCTCATAATAAAACTACTGGACTAGGGTGGTTTAAAAAACATCATTTCAAGAATTCAAATGGTGCACCCCTACATTTTGAAATTCATAAAAAAAGAAAATTTTTGACGCTAACTGGAGCATTTTTCATTGTAATTTAGAGGTCGCTACCAGTGAATGCAAATTTTGAGTTTTTCAAAATTCGTTAAAAAATGTGGATTAAATTAATTGCTTCTGAAAATGTACTTTTAAAATGCGATTTTTTATTTCATGATGGACAGTTTCTAGGTCTCATTCTGAACAAAGGAGAAAAAAATTCGATCGAACCGGGTATTTATTCAAAACGATTAGAATAAACACAGTAAATCAGATCTTAATGTTTAAATTTGACATTTTAGTTTACAACTGTTTAAAAATTCTTACAAACAACTTTTTAACAGTACTTTTTATGATTTTATTCAAGAAGATATTTCAGGACAGTTTTTTTCTGGAGTCTGGAACTTGTTTTTGGTTTTCAGCTACACCTAACAATAAAGCTTGTTTTTGAGTTTCATCTTTCGTAAACAGTAAATTATATTCGGTGATCAATCCTACGCCACGTTCGGCGACATCATTGAGGACTGACAAGTTTTTACATACTTGTTTACATTCTGTATAGCTACTATCATCAGCGCAGTGAGCAACTTCTTTCTCCATAAAATCAATATTTTTGAATTGTAGTATTTCAAAAAAACGAATGCTCTTCTTTGTCGCAAAATAATCAAGAGTGAGATTCTCGATGTCAAGATCTTCGCTCAAAATTGCTCTGATTTCCTTATCAGACGACAGCTTTGTTCGGCGGTTCTATGGCCGAGTGAAATTTCTGGACTATTTTTCTTTTTGTTTCCAGAGGAACTCTTTCATCGAATAAAGCCAAACAAATTGTTTCCTCTGAGAGATACCAAAAATGTCCAGTAAATTTTGTAGTCGCCATTTTTGCCAAAGTTTCGTCAACAGATTTGAATTTTTACAACTCTTTAAGAAAATCCAGGTCATTTTTCGGCGCTCGAACCGCGAACGGTGTTTCATACCACGCAAAAATATACACCGAAACAACAAAAATGCTAATTCTCTTCAAAGAATCTTCTTCATCAGCCGTTAAAGGAAACTCTTCTCGCAGCATCTAGATCTTCAAAACATATATAGCTTCAGCTAACCATCGCGCTCTGCTCGTGGCACCTGGCTCTTTGAATCTAGGAACTTCGTTGGCCCCTGGAATATCATTATTTAAAAATCATAATCAGATATTTAAAAGTTACAAAGTAGTATTATTTTTTTTTACCAAGAAAAATCAAACATAGTTCTAGTAGTTCTCGGTAATCATCCCGAGGTTGTTGGTGATGCAATGAACTTTCGACAAAAGCTATTATTTTGTCTTTTTTAGACGACACAGCTGATAAGACAGACTGATCAGTGAACCCATTGCGAAAATTCGTTTTGTCCAAGTTGTTCCACTGTTTTTTGAAGCGATTAAACATCACGATTTCAGGGGCGGTACTTTTTCCCATGAGTGAGTCGAAAACTCCTCCTAAGACAATTTCAAAAATATGATGCCTGCCAGACAAATTGAGCAAATCTTTCTCCAGTTTTTTCTGCAACAAAATGCAGGGTCCGGCCCTACATCCTGTATTTGATGCAGTATTGTCAAATCTCATAGCACACACTGCATCTGCGATTTTCCATTTTTGAATGTGCTCAAATACGCTGTCTGTTATTGCTTTGCCTATTCCCTCCAATAACTTTGGTCCTCCTAGAAGCTGTTCCTCAGAGGAACTGGTCACGTATATAGAAATTCGTTCCTCCTTGGTGCCTTGAACTAACAAATGAATAATGAATTTCTTTTAATTCAAAAATGTAAAAAAATTTAATTACAAAAAAGTACCAGATTGCCCAATGTTTCAATCAAAAAATTTACCTTCATCAGAATGAACTTTCTTGCCGTCCCAATGTATAACCAGAGGTGACGGTAGCTGTTTGGTTTCGGTCATTTTTGCAACCATATTTAAACGTTCACTGCGTCTAACTCTCCCAACAGTTGATCTACTGCATACAGCTTTTGCCACATCTTGTCCATATCCGTGAGCAATGGTTGGTAAAAGTTGAGCTGCACGTCGATTGGAGACTTTACACCTGTCTAACGTACTCACAAACTCTTTTTTCATCAATTTTACTTTCGGAATTTGATGCTCACTAACTTTAGGACTCAAAATACTCGGATCTGCAGCGACATCATCTGGAGGAGAGTCAAACGAAGGAGAACGCTCAATGCCTTCACTGTTTCGAGTTGGCTGTCCCTCGTCGGATGTTGCGCGCAAAGATTTGACAACAATTTGATCGACCGAATATGTCCTTGGCGTCTTTCTTGTCGCTGACTTATCAAAAAATTTTTTAACTTTTCATTTGTAATTATATTCAGAGCATCACCGTGTGCAATGTCGAACAAATTTTTGATTCTCTTTTGAAAATCAAGTTGATTTTGTTTTACTTTATCCAATTGTTTTGCTTTATTTTTTTTTTAACAAAAAGATCAATTACTTTTTGGACCACTCTTGTGTTTTTGGCGAACGGGAAGAAGCACATATTGCCAGGAATTGACAACTTCTTCTGCTGTCAAACTTGCACTTTCCTTGATGCTTTTTTTCTCGTCAAAATGATAATGACCGAATAAAGCAAAAATGTGTTCTTGCGATGGCAATTTATCCGTTGGAAAATCTTTCGTTACATTAACGAGCCACATTATTTCCTAAAAAACAAGGTGAAAGAGACATAAAACCATCTGAACCTTTCGCAAAAAAATCGAACATTGATAAGAAACATACTTCACAGATTTTCCAGAAAATTGCAATAATTCGACTGTGTGGGTGAAACAATCGAGCTGAAACACTTTCGTGACGCAAATCCAACTAAAACTTTTATGTATTTTTCACTTTTAGTTCATGATTTCTGCATTTACAAGTTTGTTTGATCAAATCACACCGTAAATATCGATAAACTTAGGAACAATGGCTACCAACAATACAACGTTGGCAACAAGGCGACTCTAATGCGACAACTTCACTCGTATCATTGATATACTCAATTTTATCAAGTTATATGTATTTTCTAAGTTCAAGAATCGTTTTTATTATTAAGAATTCAATAATTAGCAATGTTAACTAATATTTGCAGTTTTTGACAATTAAAATGCATTTTTTAAAATTAATTTTGTAACGTGGCGACTCGCGATACGAGTACCAGAAACCCACTTCCGGTACTCGTATCGTGAAAATTGCAAACGTTACTCAAAGCGGAATCGGTCTAAAAAACTTGCCGAATAATTATTTATCGAATCAAAAAGGGCATCGTGAAGCGGTACTCCAAACAACAAAATGCGCAACGGATAATCTAACGTGCATAAACTCCAGGCAAAGATCTCCTTCCTTGTGGTCAAACTATTTCTGTCTCGTAATCGTTTCCGGGAAACTCAATAAACACAATAAAAACAAATTATTCAATTGTCAATCTTGTTCATTTATTGTCAATCCCAATCACATTACATTTTAACAAACAGAAAAACAAATTTAATCTCTTTATTGGGTTTCTTATTTTGCCTCTCGCAATTTGTTAATCAATTTTATTTTCTTTCAAATGGTTTCTTTCTCAAATACCAAGTGACAATTGTCTTAACGTATAACTGGTACCACGATCCAACAGTATCACCTCGGAAAAACCCGTTTGGCCGTTCTCAAAAACTTTACCAAAAACCCGGCCTTGATTTCAGCCGCCGTCGGATATCGCGCGCCAATCTGATCCAAGATGCTTCGGCCCCGCAAAAAGTCGTACCTAAAAGAATTCAACTTTTACTACAAAAACTCTCGAAAACCTTAACTGTCTTCAAATGAACAACAAAAAGCATCAACGTTACCGGTCGATGACGCTGACGGGAGCGGGAGCTTGGGCTGGATCGGTGGTCGTCTCTCATTCCTTCTACGTTCATAGCCTCGTATTATCTCTAACCAACTTCTTGATAAATTACAATTTTCGTTCCGTAATGCCGGCTACCGTTCTCCTCCACCTCACTTTTTCTCGTTTCTCGCTTGCCGTGTGTAGCTTTCTGCTCATCAATGACGTAGCTTGCCGTACCCCGCTTGCCTTGCGAGTCTGTAGCTTGGTGGCCGTTCTCCGTCTCGCTAGGCGTCTCGAAAACGGACATACTCCCTTCTCATCGACGACTCGGGCTGACTCCTCAGTTACGTCTCGTTTCGAAGGTTGGGACCATCTAAATCGGTCCCTGTCTACCCATCAGTCAGATATACCAATTTCGGCGGCACACGCGAGATAGGGACGTTCTCCGGCACACCATATAAGATTTGGCTGGAGCCAGCGGCTGCAACCACCCGGGCTGGCGCCTTGTTAGCAGCATTGATTAAGCCTTCCCCCCCGAAGCGGGTGCCCGGAGGTTCGCTAGATCCAAGAGTTTGTGGTTCGCTTATGTAGACAGGTCGACAGCTTCTCGTTCTCGTCTCTCTCATTCTCATTTTGGCATCAACGGGTCGCCCTCGGACCTCTTTCTCGTCTCTAGGTGGTAGTCAGCAACTCTGGGTGGCGAGGAACAAGCGAGCACAGTACTCGAGCTCGGTTTTCGGTCACAGTTGCCGGTCATTGCTTGTTAAGTCCAGCAGTTAGGCGGCTGGAAACCCTCTTCATATTTGCCAGCTGATCTTCGGCTGGCTCCCTGGCACGGTTAAGCCAGGGTCCTTATTGGTCCAGCGATGAAGCTTTATCCTGCTCCACCCACACGTCATCTCCCGTAACCGCAAAATCTACAATTCAACCAATAGCATTACAAACATGTATTCCTGGAGCCTCCAAACAGATTTTCAATCTAAATCTCGCTCTCGCATTAGTGCTACCGGTACAATTTAAAACAGTATCCATCTCTTTCCCTCTCACACATACATGAGATGGAGGCTGAAAAACTCAACGACTACCGGTGCCCGCCCAAGCTCTCGAGACTGGCTAAAAATAATAATTATTACGCGAAATCGACTTGATCACCGCAAACGTCCTCAAGAGTCGATATTAAATTAATTTTTTCATTTAATTTTTCCTTAAAACTTGATCTCGATATCAGATATACCTTCGCCCCCCCCCCAGAAAACTCAATGATCTTGTGTTTACAATTAAGCAATTAAGAGGATGTGAAAATCAGACTGTATTACCGACCGGACAGCGAAAATTTTTATTCACATTTTTTATCGTTTTTAGACTGTTTTATGCATTGTTTGAAAGCCAAAACAATATATAACATTAAAATGAAGAGCGGTGTTCTCATGTTGCAGCTCAACAATGCAATAAACTATAAATATCAAGGAACTAAAATTTGCCTGTTTGACAGGGCAAATTAAATCTTATGTTTTTACGGTTTTTACTCACATATACATATTAATGATAGAAGTCCGCTATTTAAAAAATAATAAGGCATGATATAATACTTAGTTTTTATTATAAATAACGAGGAAACGTTAGAAAAATGAGAACAAAACAATGGGTACGTTTTTGTTGGCCTCAGAGAAAATTCTGACTGTCAGATTCTGACAGTGGTGCGCAATGGTCGTGGCGCGAATTTTGAATGAACAGTTAAAACTGTTGTAAAATTGTGTTCAAAAATTTGTTTTGATTAACAAACAAATGCAAAAAACAATAACAAAGAGCTTAAAATTAAAATCAATTTTGTTGAAAACTTTTTTTCCGTTGACAAACAAATGCAAAAAGAATAAAAAAAACACAAAATTAATCAATTTCATAGAAAATTTTTTCCGAATAAAAAACAAATGCAAAGAACAATAACAAAGAGCACAAAATTAATCGATTTTATTGAAAATTTTTTCCGACTAACGAACAAATGCAAAAAACCACAAAGTAACAAACTCGATTACAATTTATGTGTTATTCTTTGTTATTATTTTTTGCATTTGTTTGTTTCCAACAAAATTGATTATTTTTGTGCTCTTTGTTATTGTTTTTCTATTTGTTTGTTAATCTGAACAAATATTTTAACACAATTTTACAACAGTTGTTTATTCAAAATTCGCGCCACGACCATTGAGCACCACTGTCAGAATCTGACAGTCAGAATTGTCTCTGAGGCCAACAAAAACTAGAGTCTCTATAACAGAGAGTCTGGACACTCGGTCCCAAGATGGCGTCCAATATGGCGCCTAGCGCGCTTTATGAAACGCGTGGTTCGCATGCTCTCTCTGACTATGGGGAACTTTCTAAGTAGAAATTCATTTAATTTTCTTGTAATTTGTAAGCTTATGTCGCTCAATTATTGGGCACAGTCATGTTCGGCAGGTAAACTGTCGACCACGCGTACTACTTGAAAAAAGTAATAAAATATCATAGGCTTAAGGACTGTAAGCAGATTTCTGTCATGAAAGCCGGCGATTATTTTTGAAAGTTTCTATGATTTGTGACCTTAGGTCGCAAAATTTTATTTAGTCATGATGTTGGACATAGAGGTAAACATATGCTAATTACCTGCGCAGATAATTAGCACCTTTATATGAGAGAATTTTATGTTCGGGTGCTACCTACTCTAGGTAGTTATTGAAGAGGTAAATTAATGAAACACAGGCCACCTAATAAAAATTCACCTTTGAGGGCTGTATTTCTAGGTAGCTGTATTTTGAGGTAGCTGCATTTTCAGTGAAATTTCTCGTCGGTACGAAAATCAATTTTGCTTTGTAATAAAGTTTTGAGATTATAACTATTCAATCTTTATTCGTAAAATTTATTCAATTCTTTGTGAAATTTTGTTTTTTAAAATTGTGTCACTGAAAGATTTTTGTAACTCAGTGATAATAAACGCTATATTTATATTACATTATTAAGTAGAAACAAAGAAATCCAGGGAGGATTCCAAACAAGTACTGTAACAATAAACATGATCAAAAACGACAAATTTGAACGAGCAATTTAAATTTAAACATATTATTAATTTCAAACATAGCGTGAAAAACGGACAGCAGCTATGACGATCATGGTAAAAACAAACAACAAAAAGATGATCTTTTTTATAGGGAGAATTAAAAATTCGTTAAAATTAGATCTCTCATCTATATAAATAACATTTCAATCTCAAAAAGAGCAAAGTTTCGTCTTCTTTTGATAGTTCTGTTTTGAATTTTGTAGCAGATTTTCTAAAACAAAATTGAAAAACAATCAAAAACGACAAATTTGAACGAGCAATTTAAATTTAAACATATTGTTAATTTCAAACATAGCGTGAATGACAGACAGCAGCTCTATGACGATCACGGTAAAAACAAACAACAAAAAGATGATCTTTTTTATAAGGAGAATTAAAAATTCGTTAAAATTAGATCTCTCATCTATATAAATAACATTTCAATCTCAAAAAGAGCAAAGTTTCGTCTTCTTTTGATAGTTCTGTTTTGAATTTTGTAGCAGATTTTCTAAAACAAAATTAAAAAACATAATCAAAAACGACAAATTTGAACGAGCAATTTAAATTTAATCATATTGTTAATTTCAAACATAGCGTGAATGACAGACAGCAGCTCTATGACGATCACGGTAAAAACAAACAACAAAAAGATGATCTTTTTTATAAGGAGAATTAAAAATTCGTTAAAATTAGATCTTCTCTATATAAATGACATTTCAATCTCAAAAAGAGCAAAGTTTCGTCTTCTTGATAGTTCTGTTTTGAATTTTGTAGCAGACTTTCCAAAACAGAAAGATGATCTTTTTTATAAGGAGAATAAAAAGTTTCGTCTAAAATTAGATCTTTTATAAACATTTATTATTTTTTTAGATTTGTAATTAATGAATTTCTTAGTTCCACTTCAAAATGAAATTTTCACAATTAGTGTAACATCTTAACTTTGACAGGTATAAGGGCGGTCTTTTACCTGTTGTTTTTACATCCCCACTATAACTATTAACATTTCTATATAAGGAAAGCAGAAGCATCAACTATTTCAAATGATTTTAAAAGTTCCTTCATGTCAGTGTTCTGTACGATTTGTCGGCTTTTTCAAAATCTATTTTGTGAAGTGAAAATTTTAGAGTGATTTTGTTCTGCAATTCGCCACAATTACTGAACAAGGTAAGAAATATTTAATGACCAACTTTTTAGTTATTTTATGTTATGTTACATTTTTTTCGTCAACACCAAGCGTACGATAAAGTTCAGACGAATTTTTGATTTGATTTTTTTGACTTTTGAAACGACTTTATAAGTCGAGATAAATTCGGTCATATTTCAATGTTTTTGTTTCATTTTTTTTGTATTGTTAAAAATTTGAACACAACTTTGACAGATGAACTTTATAATGGACACGGGAGGTTCCCAAAAAAGCACTGTAAAAATGAACATTATCAAAAACAACAAATTCGAATGAGCAAATTAAATTTGAACATTGTTAATTTCAAACATAGCGTGAAAAATAGACAGCAGACGATCACGGTAAAAACAAACAAGAACAAGATGATCAGTTCAAAAAGTAGCGCTGTAAAATTAGAAACAATCAAAAACAACACATCATGACAAAAGCAGTGTAAAATCAAAATGTTGTAAATTCAAACATAGTGTAAAAAACAGACATAAAATATGATAATCACTGAAAAAATGAACAATGATATAAAAAAAGAAGTAATTTTATTTGATTATAAAAATAAAAAAAATATTAATCCTTACGTGTAATAATACGCACTGTAAGAATAAACGAAGATGGCGGCTGATTACAACTTAAATGAGCAAAAATAAAAACGTTTTCTCAATATCAGTACAGCGATTTTTATCATTTTAAGTTTGCAATAGCCACCAGACATAAAATATGATAATCACTGAAAAGATAAACAGCAACAATAAGACTAGCAATTGAATATTGTTTCAAAAATGCAAACAAAATTCAGCATGCGCAATATTAAGATTTTCAACAACTCAAATCCTAAATCAATTATAATGTCAGTTTGAATTTGATTAGAATTTCTCGAATAAAACAACTATGCACAGATCTTTCGTCGCTTTTCAAATTTGCAATAAAAAAAAGTTTCAAAAGACATTTTGATAAAATGGTTTAAAATTTTAATTCTACAGGTTTGCAACCATGGTCAATTGCAGCATTGAAGGTTGTGGTACTCGCAGTGATAAGGGTGAAAAACTCTATATTGCAAGAATACCAACTAACAACGAGAGAAAAAAATTATGGCTCGAAAGTATTATGACAAACACAAATATGACAAATAAGGCAACTATCCGTGCTGTCTGTGAGGTGAATTTATCTAATTACAAAATGTAGAATAACAAAAGACATTTTTGAATTGTTTTTGTCAAACATTGTCAAACAGTTTAGATTTTCATTGATTTGTGTTTTATATGTTCAAAAATAAACTAGTAAAATAATTTCATTTTAATGTTTTCGTTTTTGCAAAATAACAATTACAGTTTTTTATAGAACTTAATATTTAATTGTTATTGATGAAATTCATTAATATTTAAAATTGAAGACGGTATTAACAAATATTTTAATTGTTATTGCAAACAGAAGCATTTTGGTCCAGAAGCCTGGGAAAATGAACGATGTGACGGGAAAAAAAGGCTGAAGCAAAATGCAGTTCCCACCATCTTTAAGGACAACTTATCATCATCAATGATTGATGTGGATGAAGTTGATGTTGATGTATGTTCAAATCGTAATTAAAAAACTCGTATTTTATGAAAACAACTTGATTCTTTTCAAAATGTCGACAGTGAAGACTTTCAACTTCGAGTCAATATTTTACGACACTTTTTTGTGTATTCTTGCAAACTTTATTTTAACTTTGACACTGGATATTATATTACATACATATTAAGCAATGTGTATATATAAATGTTTATATTTCCAGACTGCACACAACTCAACGCAGCCTTCTGATATTTCATCAGAAATCTCGATGGAAATTGAGACAGGAACCGATGATGCGAATTGCATTTCGAATTTCGAAATGCAAGAAATGGCTTTGAGATTCAAAGAACTGGAAAAGCATAATAAAAAATTGATGTTGGAATTAGAAAAATCAAAACGTGAATTAAATCTTAAAGACCGCGAATTAAAATTAAAAAACAAAGCATTGAAACGTTTGCAAAAAACATCCGAAGTAAACATACAAAACACAAACAAATTAAAGAAAAATCTAAAAAAAATTTTCAATGATGACCAAATCAGCGTGATGGAGGGACAATCGCCTCGCGGAATCAAATGGACCAACGAAACAGTAAAACAAGCTTTGAAATTGAAAATGGCTTGTGGACCAACTGGGTACGATGAAATTATAAAACAAAACCTTCCTTTTCCATCTCCACGGACACTAAGACGACGATTGGAGAACGTAACATTTAACGAAGGATTTTGCAAAGGATCTTTTGAACTTCTGGGAGAGTTGGTTCAAAACTTTAAAGATCCGCGGAACAACGATGCTGTTTTGGCTTGTGATGAGATGTCCATCAAGAAAGCCCGAGTATATGATCCCTCAACCAAATCGATGTGCGGTACTGCTTCGTTCCGTGACAATCAAGGTATTGAATGTGTACAAAAAGCGCGCGCTTTTTTTGCACGAACATTTTTCTGTTTGAATAATTATTCGTCTACTAGAGTGTTTCTGAGTCAAGTTTTATGTAAATGTTTTACATTTGCAAATTTCTAATTCTGCAATGTATTTATATAATTTAAAAATGATTGATGATTTTTTTATTGGTACCAAATTGATTACTTTTCTTCGATATCTTAATTAACGAACGTTTTTTAATTTTAAAATAATTTTAAATTAAGTTCGAGTAAAAATTCAATTCAATTGAATTTTGTGTTTTTTTTCGTTTTCGTTTTTAGGGCGTACTGCGCTGGCAACACATGCGTTAATTTTCGTTCTCGCTGGACTTTTCAGTCGCTGGAAAATGATCGTTGCTTATTATTTTACACCCGAGAGTTATGATGGGGCACAACTGAAACCTATTGTATTAGAGCTTATCAAAAAAGCTGAAACTATTGGGGTCAAGGTTCATGGTTTTTCCAGTGACATGGGCGGAAATAATTTAGCGTTGTGGCGGGAGTTTGACACTGGAATTGCAAGTCGCAATTCAAAAATTGAAAATTCTATTGTGCATCCTTATGATAAATCGCGAAGATTGTGGTTTTTCGCAGATCCGTCTCATCTTCTTAAAAATATGAAATGGGCACTTATTAACAATCAGAAGTTCACTGTACCTAACGAATTTGTTGAAAGGTACGGCATACTTTCAAATGTTGTTAGCGTACATCATGCAAAACAACTCTCGGCATTTCAAGAAGACTTGCAATTATTACCAGCTCCAAAATTATCTAACGATCAATTCCAAAACAATGCTTTCAACAAAATGAAAGTTTGCTGTGCCAAACAATTTTTCAATTCAAGTGCTGCTCTAAAAACATTAGCTGTTGAAAAAAACGATGAAAACATTTTTGCAACCGCGTCTTTTTTCGACTTTGTAACGTCTCATTAGATCAACTGACCGGAAAGGCAAGTCTACCCATATTTATAACCAACGGTCTGCGGCGACAATCAACTGACGCGCATGCGCGTTACGGCGAGAGCCTTGTTGACAACTTTCATTCATTAAATTACATGAATTTTTGACTCGTATCGGCAAAACTGATCTGATAGATCGATTCCTTATTAATTAACTTAATTTTTGATCACAAACTTGTTTCAGTTAAACAAATACTCAAACTAGAATCAAACTCGCAGAGATCGGCTGATTGTTGTCGCCGGCCGGTGTGTTGGCGCTTGCAAGCTCGCCACGACCTGTCAACTCGCAACTTCAATCATTAATAAAATCAGTTCTAGTTATCATTTTGTAAAACAAATTACATAAACGTGATCAGCGTAATTAATAGACAATTTTGATACTTTGTTTTATTTAATTCAATTAAAAATAAAAAATTTTTTTTTCTAATTTTCTGATTGGCACGGTAAAGTGCGAGCGGCGCTCTGATTGGTCAACGGGAGCAAAGTAAGGGAAACGCTGCACAATCGTGCAGAATTCTGAGAATTGGCCACCTCGCTCACTATTGGTGCGCTGAGGTCGACCGAAAAGGCACAATAGTGGGCTAGGTGGCCGAAATCTTCACTTGCGGTTGAGAGACCGTGCTGGAAAAACCCTCCCGAGTGTGTCACGCGCGCGATCAAAAGTTTCCAGTGCCCCAGGTGGATAACCTCAAAGAGGCTAAGGAGAAGAGGATTTTGTATCAAAGGCGAGAGCCTAACAAAGGTAATAGTTTAGATCAAGGCGAAAGTCGCGATCAATTCTTATTCTTTCATTTTAAAAAGGCGACAGCTAGGTGGCGCTCTTGGTGCAAACTTTGAGCAAAGCTGTCAAAGTCGTTCTTTCTTTAAATTGTCAAATTTCTTTTTCAATTCTTTTTGTTCTTTATTAAATCATTTTCGTTCTCGTTTAAATTTTTTTTTTTATTTTTTATTTCATTTTATTTCTAAATTAAAATTTAAATTAATTAAAATTAATTTAAAATTAGATAAAAACTGACAGTTTTGGTGAGAGCCATACTTGATCAGTTAGAAGAAGCTCGAGGAGAGATTCGAGAGCTTATCATTTCAAATCAAAAACAAAATTGCTCAAGGAGAAATTCGAAAGCAATAATTTTGACAGCTCAAGGAGAAATTCGAGAGCTTTATAGTTTTTCAAAATATTTTTTTTTCTTTTATAAAACCAAATTAAATAAATCATTAATTAATTAATTGAGTGAAATAGAGCTTGTTCGGGTCGGGAACCCATTTTTTTTTTTCTTAAAATTTATATTTTTTTTGTTTGTTTTGTTCATATTCAAGAATATAAATTCAAGATAAAATACTTTGGTTTGGTTGATTCTTTTTATGAAACGTTCAGTCTTTTGTTTAAATCAAAGAGTCTTATCCAAAAATCCGAATAACATTAAATGTCATTAAAATAATTTAATAGTTTGATTAATTTTGCAATAAGCGAATAGAGCTCCACTTTAAAATCAAAATTTATCAAAATCAAAATAAAAATTAAAAAAGTGTTTGAAGCTGGCCGTGAAGCATAACTGAGCCAGCTCAACACCACAAATAAAAAAAAAAATTTGTCAAGTTTTTTTTTATATATATAGTTTTTTTTTTTTATTTATATATATATTTTTTTAAGAGACCGAAACGTCTCAACTTTATTTGCAAATGGTTCACTCTAGTTTCATCGAGAACGAGAAATGTATCGCTAGGGAAAATTCCAGGGGATGAAAAATCAGAAGAGAAATATAATGAAGGGATAGATTTTTTGAAATTTGCAATCAGAACAGTCAAACAAATGAACATAGGTGATGCAAATGTTTTCAAACCGGTCCAGCGTGGTTTTTCGGTAACAACAATGTCTATGATTGAAATATCAGAATATCTTTTGAATCGCGTTTCATATGCATACTACTATTTTATAACAAGTAGAGTTGGGACTGATTTCGTTGAAAACATTTTTTCTTCGATTAGAGCTAAACATCCAACGCCAGATTCTGTACAATTCAAACAATGCTTGAAACTTGTTACAGTATCGAAATTTATGAAATCAGTCGATTCATCGAGTTACGAACAAGATGATGGAATAATTATAGGAGAATTTTTGAAGCCAGGTAAAAAGTGCGCTGCTAAGTTATCATTGCCAGCCGTTAAAGTAACGTTGACAAAAATTAATCTGGGATTCGTTGAGTTGAACGTTTTATATTACAATGCTGGATACATCCTCTCAAGAATCTTGGCTTACGACAAATGCTGTGTACAATGCATCGCTGCAGCTGGGTCGAAACAAAAAAGTAGCTCGAAATTTTCTTACTACACAAGTGTAAAGTGTTATAAAAAAGAGACTCTTTTTTATGTTAATGAAACGACTTTTCATTTTTTCTATGAAATGGAAGTTGTTTTCAGACAGTGTTATGACACGTTGCAAAAGTCTTTCGATGTCCAAAAGTACAGTTGGCACGAGTTCTTGTGTGCGGAAATGGAGAAAATTTCATTTGAGATTCCCAACTGTCATTCAATCAAAAGAAAGATCGTCAATCGTTTTGCGAGATTTAGATTACTAATCAGTGGTCGTCGGTATAAATTGGCAAAAAAAGTTTATAATAGTAGGACAATGGCAAAGCACGCCTGGGTTTGTTAGAAAGATGCGAGACACTCTAGACAGATATTGAACGATTGTGATAAAAAATTGTGATAACAATTTTTAAATTATATTTGTATTGTTATATTTTATTTAAACTTTGTTATATTTGTTAAATTTTGTTAAACTTTGTTAAATTTAATCATTGTATCATTGTTATGACAATTGCCTATATGCTTATTGCATTTTTACTATATAAATTTTAATTTTTGTACAATTGCTTTGTTTTAGGTGTATCGATAAGTTGCAACTGATATATTATATTTTAACAACATAATCTGAATTACTGAATGTCATTATGTTCAAAAATATAAAGTGCTGCTTTGAATAATAAACATCTTTGTTATTAGTGATGTTTTTATTTTAAATCTATTAAATTCAATCCTATTAAAACAAATGTATCATCTCAATAAGAGAATAAGACTCGTACATAACGATTTTTTATTATTTATTATCTTTGTTGTTTATGTGAGTTCCATTTATAAGGCGAGATCGGATATTCAAATACGTTGAAATGCCGCGATTTTCTCGTTTTCTCTTATTGGTGCCGCCATCTTGGGACCGGACCAATCACAACGCCGCTTGATCGACTGTCCAGACTCTCTGTTATAGGGACTGTAACAAAAACGTACCCATTGTCATTCGGATGAAAAAACTCGTATATTAATGACGGGCATTCAGTTGAAATTGCCTTACGCGAGTAAAATTTCATTTTCGTTTCTTCACTATATATAAAAAAAATATACAATATCGACTATGCTTTGAAAACGTTTTTCCCCGTGGTACTTGACCGAATGCCATTTTTCGTTTTTATATTACAGAGTCTTCGCCTCGGACAGAGCGTTCCTTTTTTTTCGGCAGCAATGTCCGCGGTGCTTTCTTAGCTAAATAATAACATCGTATTTACTATATATATATATATATATATATAGAATATACAACATATATATTGTTGATTTTTTTTGTTTCAATAAGTTTAAGTTTAATGGGCGCTCATCACCACTGATAATAGTCGGGTCACGACGCTCGCGGCTCTAATATACACATAATAATTAAGAATAAAAAAAGGGAAGGAGAAGAAATTGTATACTTATGTGAAATAAAAAAACAAGAAAACTGACTTTGACAGCTCAGAATATAGTGAAACGTAATATTTTATATATAAAAAAAATTAAATTTATCGCCATGTGAAATAACAACGTAGATTATGTTATTTTATATTATGTACATTCAGTTTTGAACAGACATCGGTTTTGGCGCGGGTGTAGAAGCATTTAAACCCGCCGATGAAGGCTGCGAACTTGCCGCACCAAAGGCAAACTGTCCCAAAGCAGGTTTCGTCGCGTCGGTTGGCGTGCTTGCATTGGTACCTCCAAAGGTGTTGCTGCCAAAACTAGGAGTCGACGAAGTTTTGTTCGCAGTTCCAAACGCTCCGGTTGTATTGGTGTTGTCAGCAGCCAAAATAGTGGACGATGAGCCGAAAACGAAGGTTGTATGAAAACGAAAGCGTTTGCAATGGAGCCGAAGTAGAGATTTTTGTTGGGAGTCGAAACGGTGGATTCTGACTCAGGTGTGCCGAAACAAAAACCAGACGATGGAGTTTTTGGTGTCGAGTCGAAGGTCGGTTGAGCATTGGCTGGTTCTGGCAACGCCACGGATGGTTGCGATACAACCGGTGTTGCAGGTTTTAGTGAAGACAGAGCATTGCTTGATGGAGTACTTGCTGGTACTCCAAAGTTTAGGGATGGTACGGTCGATGGTTTCTCTTCTGGCACTGCAAACGGATAATTTTTATTACTAACTATTTTAACCTTTTGAATCACAGTCTAAATGTGTTTTTACTTCCAGGAATAGATTTATCAGAATTAATCTATTCTAATCTAATGAATAATAGAATTAATCATATAAAATATAGTAAAAAATAAAAACTCACTTTTAAATGTAACACTGGTAGTAGTCCTAGTGTTAACGGCCGTACTAGCACTTGTGTTGCTCGACGTACTGGACAAATTTCCAAAAAGAGGTTTCACTTCAGTCGTTGGCTTGCTGCTGTCCGCTAAACCAAAACTAGGCTTCGACGACCCAAAACTGAATCCAGACAACGGATTCGACTGCTTATTAGTATGATTTCCAAACACGAAATTCGATTCCACAGTTTCCGTTTCCGGCTTGTCTTTGAAAACTTCTGGAGTCGCAACAGTCGATCCAACCGAGAAGGGCGTCTTCTTTTCTTCCTCTTTTGGCTTAACAGTTTCAGTTTTTGGTTTCACATTCTCTTCGCTCTTTTTTTCATCAGGCAATTTCGGCGTTTCCGCGAGTTTGTCAGTGTTTGACTGAACAGGAGTGTCAAATGAAAAACTGGTAGTGATTTTTGCAGAGGGTTCCTTCGTTGCGGCATTCATTGGCAGACCGAACGTGAAACTTTTGTTTGCCTCTGGTTTTTTCTGCGCCTGACGATGATGATTTTAAAATACTAGCACCCCTCTTCAGCGAACTTTTCGCGACCGGTTTGGGAGCTTCACAGCAGGGACAGACCATGACCGACGATTTGTTTCGAACCATACAACAGGAGCACTCCCACATCTCCGGCTCACTTGTCGTACTAGATTTGACAGCCTTATCAACCTTATCAGCCCCATTCGAACCACCTGGTTTCACGGTTTGACAACAAGGACAAACTCGAGTAACAGCAGGGTTCCGAATCATACATCCTGGACACTCCCAAGATCCTTCTACTGGTTTGAACTTGCTCATTAAAGCCGACGACGTTGTAACCTGAACTGTGAGCCAAAATCTGTCTGCAAGGTCGTCTACTTAGGTTCCTCCTTCCGTTCGCTCACTGTCACAGGTTTTTTAGTCCGACACGCCGCACACTTTTCGCCCTTGCCACTGTTTTTGATGTAACACCCCGGACATTCCCAAACCGTACCCGGTTCCTCTTTCTTCTCCGACTGTTTCTTCTCGTCGGATTTGATTTCTTCGAATCCAGAATCTGATTTTGTGGGCTCAGATGTGGAGTACGACAACGATTTAGGTGATTTTTCCAGTATCATCGTTTTTGACGTCTCAATTGCAAAATTTTCCTCTTGGTTTTCATTAAGCAGAAGAGGTTTGCTGAACGTCTAGCTGTTTATCGAGTGCGACTTCTGCGGCACGTTGCTTACTCGAATGGGACTGGCGAATTTGAACGTATCGAAGCTTGCAATGCTATCAACAACAGGCTTTGAGGGACTCTTCGGCTGGCTTGGCGGAAGAGCTATGTCGAATTTCGGTAATGTCAATATGGGTAACGCTATGCTGGGCAGATTCACTGCTTCCACTGTCTCCTCGTCTTCAAGATTCGTACCTTTACCTCGACGATTTGCCTTGAGCTTGCCTTGAAATTCCGGTTCTGTATCTTTGACATTTCTGAAAAAAAAATCAACATTTGCTCCATCACTCGAATCCAACTTTAATCCATAAGTATTGAAAAAAATAATTAATAAATTGTCAAAGAAAACTTACCGTATCTGGTACTCCTTATTGTTAAATTTCGATAAACCTCGATAAACAAAAATGAATGAAAACGATTGGAATTAGCTTTTTAAATAATAAAAAAATATTTTGCTGTTGAGCTAGCTCAGTTATGCTTCACGGCCAGCTGCAAACAACAAAACCAACAAAAACAGTTTAATTTTGGGCAGAAAAATGAAAGAAAATAAATGAAAATGATTGTTGTTAACTCAATCAAATGAAACAAAACAAAAAACTAAATTTTTAATCTCAAAATGTGGGTTACCCGACCCGAGCGCTGCGAAATCTTTGCTGTCTTGTTTAGAAAAACACGAAATAATTTTATCTATAGAGAAAAACACGAATTTTGGCTTGATTAGGGCTCTCACCCTGATCAAGATCGGAAAGAGTACTAAATTTACTCGCCTAGCTCTCACCAGGGAGTCTTCTCCAGCTCTCACCGGAGGAAAACACAAAAAAAATGAAAATTAATCTTATTTCACCCGGCTCTCACCAAGTACCTAGCCTTCACCAGGGTTTTCACCTACCTAGCCTTCACCAGGAAGTCTTTCCGGCTCTCACCAGAGGTTTGGCTGCTTCTAGCTCTCACCAGAAGCGGTGCCGAAGCTTGATTCGGCCCTCGCTAAGGTGGCTTTTTGCTCGACGCCCGCGCGCCAATCAGCGTTCAGTTCGCTGTCTTTTTCCCGCTGCATCTATCTCTCTCCGTTTGAGATTTGCACATTTTCCCTTTCCATGTCCCCGGTAACCAATCAGAATCGAGTATCTCTTCGATTGCAATTTATCATTATGGAAAAGTACTATTTTCTATTGTTTTCATGTTTTTCAGGTTCTTTAATTATTAAACTAACTTATACAATGATTTTTTATGTAAAACTATGCTTTTCTAGCTTGATTCTACGTTGTTGAAGTGGTTCGAGCCCGCTGGCCGATCGACCTGTCAAAACCACTTCAACAACAAATTATCCATGTTTAATTTTAATGAAATAAGAAAACAAACTGACCAATTTGTGCAGCAACTCGTCCCGGTTCGCCTGATCTGCTTTGTTCGTCGCCGCAACACTTTTTTATTTGCTAATTGTTGCTAAAACTACGAGTCGACACGACCCCGACAATCACAACATCGACAATGTCTTTGTCGGTTGGTCTCGCCGACTTTCAAATTTGAAATAAAAACAATAACGATGAAAAGAAAAAAAAATAACCAGATGAAAAAATTCTAAATTAATTTTTGAATCGATCTGTCAGTTCACTTTTTGTGTTTAATTAATTGTTTAATTGAAAAAAGCAATTGAAAGTGTGTATTTTGACGTTTTCCGTTGGTCTACGCGAACGCCACCTAGTCGCTGGCAGTTGGTTGTCGTGTTCGCGTCGTGTCGGCTCGGCGTCCGCCTTTTTGGCTTTTTAGCAGCTTTTACAGGTATTTATCATCAATTTTGTTCAGATGACTCGATTCCTTATTTAATTAGCTTCAATTTGATACATTTGGGCAGTCGCCGCAATGTTTATTTGCTTTGTTATTTAGTTTTCAAAAGTTGGTTAGGTTCGGTTTGTCGCCGGTTTGTTTACATCTGTCACTTTGTGAAAAATCAAGAGTTGGCATAAAAAAAAATGAAAATGAAAAGGAAAGATCAATAATTTGTTTAAAGAAATGAAAGGGAATCGAGTCATCTGAATTATGAATTAATGTTTTTTCTTTTTTATTAATTTGTTTGTTTGATTTCAGGTATAGGCGGTGATGTTACATTATTGGTAGTTGTTTTAACAGGTGTACTGATAGCCGAAATGATTTTCCTAGCACCGATAGTAGTTTGCTGCAACTTTTGTCGTCGCAGTTTCAACATGTCCAGTGCAGTTGGTACAACAAGTTCACGTGCCATGTGACGAAGTCCTACTCGCGAAGATGCACTGTTGTTGTTTAACGAATCTTTGGCAAAGTATTTTTCTCAATAAAACTGACACTAAAACTGATAATAAAACTGACACTTAAATAACAAAAATAAGCTGGCATCGTGACTCAAAATTGTAAGAACTACAAAACTAGAAGATATTCGACAGATAACTGTCATGGAAGGTTCGATAATAATCGACAAATTTTTAGAAAAACAATTTAATGAATCAACGCTAAGGATGTTTTCAAGGACGCGGTTTGTGTTGTGCTGAAAATTGTTGGACAATTATCGCAATTGTTTTCTCTATGATAACTAGTGCTGCTGCTTCTAATTCTAAGTCTAATAAAATTCACGACTTTGGAGGAGATGATTTGAAGATGATCCCGTTCAGCTTTGTAAACAATAGCCTGGTATTGTAATAGTCCTCGAATGGTCGCTAATAAATGAGTATCTTCTTTCGATTGCAACCTAGATCTTGTCCTGCCATTTCTCTCTCCACTTTTGTTGTCATCTCTCAATCCAACATTCTTACTGGTAATTTTCCTAACAAATTTCCTTCCCTGGCTCTCTTCTTTCACAAGTTGCTCCGTTTTAGATCACAACTAGTCGTCATAAAGTTTCTCTCGATACTCAACGGTTCCTTAAACATTACCAACTTCTCATACAATTTTCATTTTTCAAACTCAGCTAATCAACCTAAAAATTGCAAACGAATGTATACAATTGATCTTCAATTTTAAAACAATTTGACACTTTTTACTTTTGTTTTTAGTTCTAGTCACCTACCAAACTGCAATCAAACTTCATTTTTCTTTCAACTTTTTGTTTTCACTGGAACCAAATTTTGTTTTTTGATTATTAAATTATTAAAAATAAACTGTATTTCATTACAAATTACTGTGTTACAATGCAACTTTTATTTCGTCTAATGAAACATAATAATATTACAATTCGATAAAAGCTTTACAAGATTATCGTTCGACTATTAAAGTAATACATAAATGAAAAGAAAATTGGTATAATATTTGATTTTTCGAAGAGATAAAGCTGTTACAAAACAAAGTCATGAATTTTTTCGCCGCAAGCATAGTTTCAGCACTGAGTTTCAGTGCAACAATTGTACACGAAAATTGAACAAACAAAATAAAAATAAGTAAGAACTTACAAACAAAGCAATTAGAAAATAATCTGTAATTTTTAATTTTAATACTTGGTTCACTTCCTCAAGTATGAAAAGTAGTTTTAAATTCAAGTTTGGTGTACTTTGAACAGTTCTTGCCACAAAAACATAAAAACAAAAGAAAGTTGTTCGAAACTCAAGAATACTTAATTAGAAAAGGTTACGATATGGGGGCATGTTGCCTGGTTGAAAACCAGGCATGTAAGGCATCCATGTTGGTGCTGGGATGATGCCTGGCATCGACGATGTCACATTAGGCACAGCCACAGATGACGAGACGTTTTGAGGAACCATCGGCAGTGGAAAGTTCGGTGCCATCAACATTGGAGCCATCATGTTTGGAGCAGCTGCTATTGTTGGTACTACGTACGAATTGTTCTACACATTTCTAAATTCCATTTCCAACAATAATTTTTTTTAAATAAAAACAAACTCACCCGCGTGTTTTTCATCCTGCATGTAAAGACTACGAGGCCGCTGCTCGTGCTGCCATTCCGGTGTATTGTCCTGCAAATCTCGACCTTTATCTTGAAAATAACGAATCCCTGCTTGACGCCAACCGTTCTCTTCACCCAACCAGCGTTCTCCACGATTGCCCCCGCCATTCTGATTCCTAAAAACAAAACCTGGACGGCGCTGTTCTTCAGTATGTTGAGCAGTGAAGTTAGCATGCTGGAGCTGTGTCGCAAACTGCTGTTGCCATTCTCCCTGGCCATGTTGATGAGCGGCCAGCGCAGCTTGGCGGTTCTGTTCAGCAAGAACGGCTTGGCGACGTAGTTCGGCCTCGTACCAGTTGCGCGCTTCATTCTCCCACTCACCACCTGCAAGCTCGTACTGACGGTGCATTTCTCCTTCTTCTTGATGTTTTTTCCGTCGGCTCGTACCTGTTCCACCAGCACAGCTGGTCTTTGCTCAGCTTCGTACCGGTTGCGGTTTTCAGCAACCTGTCCACGTGCGGCGAGCTCGTACTGACGGCGATTTTCGGCTTCTTGGCAGTGCTCCGCCTCGTTGGCCCGTGCCTGTTCCACCAGCACAGCTGGTCTTTGCTCAGCTTCGTACCGGTTGCGGTTTTCAGCAACCTGTTCACGCGCGGCAAGCTCGAACCGATGGCGATTTTCGGCTTCTTGGCGACGCTTTTTCTCCTCTGACCGTGCCTGTTCGGCCAGTGCAGCTTCTCGGAGTCGACGCTGCTCGGCCTCGTACCGCATGCGCTCTTCATTGTCCCACTGACGTCTTCGGTACTCAGCAGCTCGTTCATGTGCAGCAAGCACGTACTCTCGGGGAGTTTCGGCTCCCTGGCGGCGCTTCTCTTCGTCCGCTCTTTGCTGTTCGGCCATTGCAGCTTGTTGAAGGCGACGCTGCTCGGCATCGTACCGGTTGCGATCCTCTGTCGCCCGTCGCAGCTGATCAGCCTCCTCTGCACCTCTTTCTCCCTCGAACTCGTGCTGCTGGTGTCGCTTTGCTTCCTCATCGATTCTTTTTTTTTCTTCCACCTTTGCTTGGCGTTGTTGTTTTGCATTTACTTCCAAGTGTTTTTTTTCTTCGAGCTCGTCTTGGCGCTGCTGTCTCGCCTTGTCTTCCGAACGGCGTTTCTCTTCCTCCTCAACCTGAGACAGTCGTTTAGTATCTTTGGGTTTAGCCTCTTGTTTGCTTCTTTTATCGGACGTAGGTGGTTGTTGCTCGAATTCAGGCATTGTTTTGGAAGACTACAAAACACGATCAAAGTTAAAGTAAAAAAAAATTATTTTATTTTATCTCGATAATTTTTTACCATTTGCTTAAAAACACTGGAGAAATGTTGATACAAGAACACGTTGCAAAATGTTATTGTAGGTTATGTTAACAAAAAATAAATATTTTTTTAATTCGAACAGAAGTAGAAAACTAGTCACAGTAAATGAAAAATTTTTAGTAAATAAAAATAGATCTTACGCTTTTGTTATTGTCGCCGGAACGCCCTGGAACAAAACAAATAAAACGAGATTGAAGAACTATCACAGAACACAAAAAATCATAACAGTCGAACAGAAGAAACTATTTGTTGATACAAGAACAATAGAAATAACAAAGACTTACTTGTATTCACCATGATTGAAAACAAAACTTCAACAACGTATTGCAATTTTCGATGGGAAAAACCTCTCTAAGCTTCGCGTCTCACGTGCTTCGACTTGTTGTAACGGGCAAACTGATTTGATTTTGAAAACTGGGAAATCAAAACAAACCACAGTCCGATTGTTAGAGTGCGCGTCGAACGTTAGATAGCAGATCATGTTTCACAACCACTTGAGTTTGTGAACCTCTATATTTTTTGTTTAGTTTATCACGGAGTTTCAAGCGAAAAGACGAAAACAATTAATACAAAGACTTTTTTTATGAAAATTAATAGTTGTTAGTGTTGTTTAATATTCATAAGTGTTTTTTTTGTATGTGTAAGTGCTTGAACGTTGCGGAAAATTGTTTTTCAAATTTTATAAGCGAAATTTAAATGAACGATGGGGCAATATAAAAAAGAAAATAACAAAATTTGTCCCTCAAAACGTCTCTCGCCTAAGTTTGCAGCTCGCAAAAGGTAAGTAATTCATTTTTTCCAACATCTTAAAATTTGTTCATGCATTTTACAAACATTAACATGAAAACGTTTGCAATTAATATTTTATACATTCGCGATATATAGAATTATTATTTTTGTTAAAATATAACTTTATCATGACAGTTACAAAAACCCTAAAATTTTGCAAATTTTCCAATTAACACTAGAAAACGTGCTCTACTGTTTTTCGAGAGCTGATTTTGTTTTTATCATTATTAAACTGCTTATAATCATTATTGAAGATGCATATATTGATTTTTACATATATTTATTCGAATTTTCGTTAAAAAAACATTCTTACACAAAAAATCAGAATGCGTTTATGGATTCAAATATAATGCAGTTCAAGATTAACATTATTTCATTTTATATAGTATAAAGCAAACTAAAACAGCATTTTCAATGTTTTGTTCAAAATTTTCGGCGCAGCCTGTTTACAAAACAATAAGTTCTCAGTATAAAGCGCTAACAGAAAAATTGTTTGACAATTACTATTTGATCAGACGCGTTATTTTTGCGTTAATTCTGAATAATCATTCAAAGATTTGAAATAATTTTAAATTATAATTGATTAATTTCATTTTAAAAACTATTAAAACTTCTTTGAAACGTCTAGTTTCTTTGGTCTTATTTGTTGAAAGAACTGTAACAAATTGACTATGAACAATAAAAAATACGTCAATGACTATTTATCATTGTTATTTATCAAAATATTATTTATATACGACATAAATGAAATCTTGTTGTATATTTAAAAGTGAAGATAATCAATTTCATCGTCACATCGAACAAAATTTGTGCGTCCGGGCTTATACGTAGATAGTGTTTTTTTTATAAACAACGCAATTAATCAAATAATCGATCGAACCATCTCAAAGTACTTAAAAAATATTGTTCACGGAAGGAATTTACTTCATCTCAAACGCAGCAACTATAGTGGTGGGCTGAAAATCGAAACGCACAGATTTTTCACGGTCCGGGCTTCTAGTTTTTAACTTTCGAATATAATACTCTCCCGGTGCTAGAATGTCGGGCCCGCGTAGTGGGGATAACAGTCTGTCTCGCTCTGATGCCTCATTTCGTTGGTCAAGAGAGCGCCTTTGCACACATCCATAGCTCGCGTCACGTGATCTTACGTATAAAGGAATCGCGAGGTAGCAATGGGAGATTGATAAAATCATCCTTTTTGAAATTTTATCAAAACTGCGAATCATGTTATTTAATAACGGTTTGAATTTTTATATTAACCCGGAAACACTGTGAGGCCTGTGAGACCTATGGATATTTGAATGGTCAATTTGTTCATACAAACGGCGCTTTTTTGTGTATGATACACGAATATGGAGTATATCGAGAATTTAAAACGTAAAAAAATAATGATCACACTTCCTACCTGCCTAGCTTACGTACCAGAAAAGTTCGAGGCAGATGTAGGTTTATTGGTATTTGTTTTAAATTTTTGGAGACGAATTTTTTAAACTTAGATCATTTGCAACCTTAAATTATTTTAATTTCGTCCTGCCGTATGAAGGTAGTATTATTTGAATTTGTCTGAGGTATTTCGTATTCGTTCGTTCGTATTCGTTCTTTTTTGAATTTTACAGAACTGTATGTGTATTGACTGATGATGTTTTATCGTGCATTTGAATTTAATCAATTGATCAGTTCTTGATGTATTAAAAATTAATGAAAACAATAAACCATTTGCAATTGCAAAACATTTAATAGAAAAGCACTGTAGAAAATAGTTTCTTCCATAATATAGTTCTACGTTATGTAAAATAACATCTGATTTAATAATTTTTCTAAAGTTTACAGGAGGAAAAGAAAACTGTATATGAAATGAACAACTTTACCAATAACATATTAAACGGTTTTTGAAAATCTAAAATTTAAAATTAAATTCTGCAGATTAAAAAAAGCAAAAGTTGAAGAAGAAAAAGGTTAATTTTATTTCCTTTGATGTAATTGAAAAAATTTATTTACACCGACAAACCCTGCTGTAAAAATAGATATAGTTTACGATATCGTGAACGATAAAAAAACCTGAAATTCTTGTTCAATTTTCAAATTCAGCATAACAAATTGAAACTAACAACAATCTGCACGAATGATGTGAACAAAATGAACAAATGAATGGATTTTTTAAAATGTAGTTGAAAAAATGAGCGGTTGATGACAAATGTAAGGGCACAAATTAATGGCCGGTTCCGAGACAACAATCGTGCAGGGTACCACAATGTGTTTTTGGCACACAATATGCTGTCACGCGATGAAACGGTCACAATGAAACTGTTCCATATTTAAATTGACCACCGGTAGAAACTACCACAGATGACATTATCACAGGGAATGAGAACCACAGCGTCCGTATTGCCAACCAAAATATTTAAAAAAAAAAAACATTGCGCTGCAATTGAACGTAACGATAAGAACAACACTGTTATGGTCACGTTCAATTTCAATGCAATGTTTTTTTTTTTTGAATACTTCGGTTGGCAATACGGACGCTGTGGTTCTCATTCCCTGTGGTAATGTCAGCTGTGGTAGATTCTACCGGTGGTCAATTGAATGTGGAACAATTTCATTGTGACCGTTTCATCGCGTGACAGCATATCGTGTGCCAAAAACACATTGTGGTACCTTGCACGATCGTTGTCTCGGAACCGGCCATTAATTTGTGCACTTACATTTGTCATAAACCGCTCATTTTTTCAACTACATTTTGAAAAACCCATTCATTTGTTCATTTTGTTCACATCAGTCGTGCAGATTGTTGTTAGTTTCAATTTGTTATGCTGAATTTGAAAATTGAACAAGAATTTCAGGTTTTTCCATCGTTTACGATATCGGAAACGATATCGAAAACGATATCTATTTTTACAGCAGGGAAGGAAAAAAAACGTCATATTATTAGCAACATGAAATTCCTTTGAAATAATTTTATTACTTTGGTTGAGTGACTTCTGTTTTTTTTGTTCATAACATTTTCATTTTTTCAATTCGGATTTAATTCCTTTATTTACGGTTATTATAATTTTTGATTTTGTCAGAAGGTACTTCATTCGTTAGTGCAGGTGTATCAATTACCGAATTTTTTTCTGAGTTCTGAGTTCTGAGTGTTGAACGTATTTATTATACAACAATAACAAAAATTCTGTTAATTCAATAAATGAAAAGAAAGTTTATCCGTCTTTTTTATTTTTAGATGTAAATGGATTAATAACTTTCGATTTCACACGATGCTTGCAGCATCTTGGTTATAGGGCTATGAATATTGCTTTGTAAAAGTTATAATTTTTTGCATTGTACATCTCGTTACATATCTAACGTACATATCGTTACATTTCTAATCTCTAATTTTGGGTAACAACGAAAACAATTTGTCACCATGAAAAAAAAATAAAACGTCTAAAAAAGGAAAAGAGCTTTTTCAACAGATTTGCGAAACGAAAAACGTCAATGCGCTTATCAAAAATTATGCACTTTCATTATGTAGTTTGATATAATTTATGGAACATGTTTCTAATCCATAAATGACTGATTTAGCTTAAGAAACGTAATTTTACAGTGTTAAGGCGGATTCATTGTTTTTTTAAGACGTGCGTTTTACGCAACGCGTTGGTTGGAGCGTACGCGTAAACTTAACGCGTTGGTTTGAGCGTCCGCGTGAAGTCAACGCATGAGATTTTGGCAGGTTTCTGCCAACTTCATATCGCTGTCAAAACTGGAATGAAGCAAATGTATCATCAGTATGTTAAAGTTCCAAACATAAGTACTTTGGAAATATGTTGAATTTTTCCATACTGATCATAAATTTCGCGCGTCTTAAAAAAACACTAAATTCGTCTTCATGTTATCAACATGTGTTGGTATTGGGAACTGACAGAAGCGCTCTCGTTAATAAAAATAATTCTTTATAAAAGTATCGAAAATTGAAACACTTTGCTTTTTTTATAACTTATTTATGTTTAGAGGGTACATAGACGTTTCCCGAAAATGAATAAATATCACTCCTTTAACTTTGACGGCGCCGTTGGCAATCGGGTAGCTTCGGCTTAGTTCGTGGCTCTGAGTGGATCGCACTCGTGATATGTCGTTCAAAGCAGAATAGACTGTGCGGTGTTGCCAACTGTGAATGTTTTTCAGTGAATAATTTCTTATTGAGTCTGTACACTGAACAATAACACTGAATCATAAGCAATAAAAACAATTTTAACCTTCCGGCGGTCGCGTCAAAATAATTACACGAGTGCTCGCGTCGTGCACTGAGTGCACCAATTGGTTTTTCATTGATCCCCGACTAAAATATCCAGGAGGAACGTTCCTTATGGAAATTCCATATGGAACTTCCATAAGGAACGTTCCATAAGGAAATTTGGCACAGGCATTTAATCGGGAAATTCCATAAGGAACGTTCCCGATATGAAATATTTAAATGTTTTTAATTGTAATTAAGTAAAATAAACTAATAAAAGAGTAAAGAGTATTAAAAAAAATAAAAAAATAAACGAAAAAAAGCGGTAGATACGTATTGCAATTCGCTCGTGAAAGGAGGAGATTCGAACCCGTGGTGCTTGAATTTTCACGCGCAGAGTCGGTGCCCTTACCAATGTGGCCAGCATCGGTAAGATACGTGACCGACAGTTTTAGCGGTACTTGAAGTTTCGCGCGGTCACTTGACCCTTAGCATGAATGCTTGCTTCTCTCTCCCTTGCAGCTTAATATACTATTATTAATATCTAAATACATAAAAATTTTAAAACAACAAAAATATTTTTTGAAAAATGAAATGAAATAAAACGAAATAGTGTGAGAATTTAGAATTGAAGTAAATTTTAAATTGAATTCTGAACGGTTCAGATAATTCAATTCGACATCCATGATTTAATTTTTGCAATTATTGATCGTGTTTGAATAAAAAGAAGTTTCAATTTCATCAAAAGTATTTGACACTGCCAAATTAATTTTTTAGTGAAAAAATGTTCATTTATTTAGAAATTAATAATAGTATATTAAGCTACAAGGGAGAGAGAAGCAAGCATTCATGCTAAGGGTCAAGTGACCGCGCGAAACTTCAAGTACCGCTAAAACTTTCGGTCACGTATCTTACCGATGCTGGCCACATTGGTAAGGGCACCGACTCTGCGAGTGAAAATTCAAGCACCACGGGTTCGAATCTCCTCCTTTCACGAGCGAATTGCAATACGTATCGTACCGCTTTTTTTCGTTTATTTTTTTATTTTTTTTAATACTCTTTACTCTTTTATTAGTTTATTTTACTTAATTACAATTAAAAACATTTAAATATTTCATATCGGGAACGTTCCTTATGGAATTTCCCGATTAACTGCCTGTGCCAAATTTCCTTATGGAACGTTTCTTATGGAAGTTCCATATGGAATTTCCATAAGGAACGTTCCTCCTGGATATTTTAGTCGGGGATATTTCCTAATAATATTTTTGATATTTTTGCATAATATTCTCGAAAATCATTCAATGTTTATTAAAATAGAAAAAATAGAAAACAATGACTTTCAATAATTTATCATAAAAAATCATGATTTATACAAAATAATTGAACAAAAACAGATCTGAGCTCCAATTCGTTTTTTTTTATTTTCACAAAGTAAAACTTCATAAACAGTCAATATAAATATATTAATGTTTATTATTTATGCTAACATACTTCTTCAAGCTCTTAAGTCTGTTTAATTCAATGAAAAACGATAAAATGACACGGCGGGTGACCGAAAAAGTCGGTGCACGCATGTTGTAATATGAGATTTGTTTTGATATTTGAGTATGACTGTCGGATTTCTTTGATAATGTCAATAGAAAACTGTTGAAATGAAGAATACATGCAAATTTCCAAGTGAAAAAAGATGTTTTTATACTAGTTTTAGAGCAAAAACTGTCACCCGTGCACTCAGTGCACGACGCGAGCGCCGGAAGTTTAAGTATACAAAGCATTGCATATTCTCTCACAAAATATAATATTAATATTGAAAAAATTTTTACAGGAGACGACTGCAAAAGGAGCTAGCGGAACAGTCTGTGAATGAAGCGAAATGAGAGTATTCAAATGATACAGATCACGCCGCACTGAAACATTTTCAGTCAGTCCAGAATAAATCACAAGGTTCTCTTGTTCATAATGTTCATGATGAAGCGGAGCGAGAAATTATTTCTTTAGCTCCTGTGTTTGCAGCGAACAAATTGAATCGCGACAAAAGTGTGCTGGGTGACGACCCCCAATATTCGAAAAGCATTAACGATGACTGTCAGAATGGAATCGTGGACATTTCATCGAACAGTATGCAGAAAATGAGAATGCCTTATCAAACACCTGAGAACCATGATGCGAACAAAAAGTCAAAGCATCCTCATTATTCAAAAATCGTTGAAATAAATGAAAAAATTCCAGAAGGTAATTTTATTGTTGATATATACCACTATATGAAAGAGTTGCACAGAATTTTCGATAAACATAATCCAACCAACGATTGTACATTTGAAGAATGGAAATGTATCAATTCTCGATCGTACGGAATGAAACTGAAATTGATATTCAAATGTACAAGATGCAATCATTCAAATAGTCTAATGACTCAAATGGAAGGTTCAACTTTGAAAGACCTCAATACTGCAGCTGTAACGGGTTGTACAGTAGCTGGCATCGGATTTTCTAATTTTCAGGAAATTTTAGCGAACGTAAGAGTAAGCAGCATGTCTTTTCCAACCTACAGAAAAGCGGAGAAAAAAATGATTGAAGTTTACACTGAATTGTCTGTTGAAAGCATGCGAGCAGCAGCTATGGAAGAAGCTCGACTTGCAATTGAAAATGGAGAAGTCATAAATGGCGTCCCTTATATAACTGTCGTTGTTGATGGAATGTGGATGAAACGTTCTTATGGTCTGAATTATGACTCTTTAACGGGTGTTGCTGTTATTGTTGGATATCGTACAAGAAAAGTTATATATTATAACGTACGTAATAAATATTGTTTCGTTTGCGACAGAGCAGAGCGCAACAAGCAGGAACCAAACGAACATACATGTTACAAGAATTACGACAGGTCAGATAGTTCATCGAAAATGGAATCTGATATCATTGCTGAAGGATTTAGACAAAGTATTGATATGTATGGTTTAATCTATAGAACTGTGATTGGCGATAATGACAGCAATGTTTACAAAGCTATACTAGATTTGAAGGCTTATGACGCGTACGGAGTTGTAGTGCAAAAA
This sequence comes from Telenomus remus, assembly GCA_020615435.1. Classification (NCBI taxonomy): domain Eukaryota; kingdom Metazoa; phylum Arthropoda; class Insecta; order Hymenoptera; family Scelionidae; genus Telenomus; species Telenomus remus. Next base: position 8,614,480 of record CM036341.1, on the reverse strand, counting down.
ATTGAATGCAGTTTACATTTGCTACGTAGGACCTGCATCAATTTAAGAGCACTTGCAAATTCCAGCAACTCTGAGGCGGAAAAGAATAAAGACTACGTGTCTATGCGGAATGTGTTGAAAAACAAAGTGAAAGAATTGCGTGATGAAGTTACTGCCTTTGCAGCAAAACGACGAGCAACAGAAGAACCTTTACACGAGCAGGCTGCTAAGTTAAGAAAGGACATTGCCAATGTTCCATACCACATATTCGGCGATCATTCGCGATATGAGGAATGTGTCGTAGATCATGTTGCAGACATTACAAAAAATTTTGTACCTTTGATGAGAACCCTCGGCATTCATCAGAAAATTGAATTTCAACTTCAAGATCTTAGGCGAAACTGCGACAGCTTGATCTTGAATGTAACTAGCAACTCTGCCGAGTCAGTAAATGCGAATATATGCAAAACTATTACCGGCAAACGGACGTGTACTTATGCGAGAGGTTCGAACAACGGACGCACAGCAATGGCTGTTGTTCAATATAACACGCAACAATGTTCCACTGAACTTTACAAATTCTGTCAGGAGCCTGTTCCTCCTATTATCAGAGATCTGGAAGAATCAAGAAAAAGAAAAGTGGCATATAACAGAGTGTATAGAGCGATCTATGGAAGATCAGAAAAGCACCCAGCACCAGCGAATAAAGATCCCTTCTATGGAGGAAAAGCTCAAAAAGCTGATCTTAATGAAGATGATTTTGAAAAAGAGTGGGAAATTTTTTTCAAACTGTTGAACAGCAATCGAGACAATCGAAAAAAGATTGAAGAAGATACTCGAAAACAGGGAGAATCGGAATTGTGGATCCTTCTGAGACAACAGATGTTAACAGCGTCCCACTTTGAAGATGTTTGTTGCATGAGAACCACAACATTATGCGATAATGTTGTGGGAAACATTGTACTTACGAAGGTTAGGACACCGGCATTGGATTGGGGTAAAGAAAATGAAGAACGAGCAAGAGACCAATTGGCAACGGAAATTAAAAGAAAAATCGAACCTTGCGGTTTATTTATCGATGAACGATTACCATTTCTCGGAGCTTCTCCCGATGGACTTGTTGGCGACGATGCGTGTGTTGAGATCAAATGTCCGTACAGTGCACGCGACATGACTGTTGACGAAGCATTAACAAAGTTACCGAATTGGAAAACAGTGATCGACAAAAAAACTGGTGAAATGAATCCCAGACACAAGTGCTATTATCAGGTTCAAGGTCAGTTACATATAACTAAACGTCAATTGTGTTATTTTGCTATCTGGACTCCACATAGTATGAAATATGTGAAAGTTTACAGAAATGATCTATTCTGGAGAGATAAAATGCTTATCAAACTTGCTCGCTTTTTTCATAGCTGTCTCCTTCCTGAACTTATCGATAGTCGATTGCGAAGGAGTATGCGAGTGAGAAATCCAGCTTACATTTTGGAGGCTATCAAGGAAAAAGAGAAACTTCTAAAACGAAAACTGAATACTGATGATCAAGATGACAGGAATCTTTCAGACGAACCTGATACTACCAATCCCAAGTCCGTTGACATTAATCCCCACGAAAAAAAATTACCAGCTGACAAAAGCAATGAGAAGTCTGGAAATGTTTCAATAGAAAGTGAAACTGCTGCTAACAAGCCTGTGAAAAAGTCTAGAAAGAGTTCGGAATGGGTGAGAGGAAGGCAAAATGTGTACGACATCTTGCCAGGAGAAAGTCCAGAGGATCATACCATCAGACTAAATATACGTCTTCGACTTTTAAATTGGACTATTGAACCATTGCTAGCTGACATTAAAAAAAACGTTTTACCGGTCAAGTCATGGATAGGTAGCAATCCATTGATTATATTCTCCAATTAATCAGCGAAACGACTCAATTTTTGAGTCATAGTTTCTGGTACCAAGAATATTATAAAGACATTGAGCCATTAAATTCTGAAACCAGCATTCACATCATTGGCGGGGAATGTAGCAATCATTGGAAAAAAAAATTGTACATGTATGATAGTATTCACAAGTACAATTTAACAATCCCTGAACGAAGGTACATCAGCTTGCGATTTCCTCTGGTCAAAGTGGAAGAAATTATACACGAAAGGGTAACGCAGCAGCCAGACGGCTTGAGTTGTGGAGCCTACGCATCAGCGTTTGCTACGGCTTTGGCTCTCAACACAGATCCTACGACATTCAATTTTACCTTGAATACGCTGGAAATGAGAAAGCATCTTGTAAAGATCATTGAATTGAAAAAATTGTCACCATTTCCTTGTACCTAATTATTTTATCAGTTACTTGAGTTTGAGTACATGTCGGAGTCATCTAAATGATGTGTGCTGACTAGAAATAATATACTAAATTTTACAGACATGTTTTATGTTCACAAATGTTCTTGCTTATGAGCTCGACATGTCGGAGTCATCTAAATGATGTGTGCTGACTAGAACTAGAATACTCAATTTTACAGGCATATTTTATGTGTGCGATGTTTACAAAAGTTGCCTATGAACTTGACATGTCGGAGTCATCTGAATGATGTGTGCTGACTCAAACCACTTAATTTAAATATTTCATTGACAATTTATTTGGCACCAGTAGTTTCCTTTACCAAAATATCAAAGTTGTTTAGCAAAGGAATATTCACTTCTTAAGCGTTTGACGCATTGAAAAGTTATAAATCATGTTGACACTACTCAAATCCATTCTTAAAAAGTTCATCACAACCTGAAGTTGGTCGACGTTATCGTGTGTGACGTCAGATATCACTCTATATTCACACGAAGTTAGCTATATATTCGAAATACACATTCTGGGTGATTTCTGAACAAAAAACCGCGGTCATTTCGAATTTCATCAAATCAGTAAAATATTGAAATTTAATTTTTAATTAAATTTTAATAAACAAACTTAACAAATATGAAATGAATATGAAAAATATGAATTGTGATTACATTTTATTTCTATTTCATTTCTCTATCTTTTCTATCTTTATATTGATACAAAAAAAGGAATCACTTTTTGTCGACATATATTGTGTCGGAAAAAGTGTAAATAATGTTTAGCGACGGAGAATTATTATTCATAATAAACTTTTTAACACTTTTTTATCTCTGTTTTATTTTTAGTCTATTATTAATGTTACAATGTGACAGTTCATTGTCTTTTGCGTTTGAAATGCCCGCGGTATGAACAAGCGAAAACCTGCGATACGTTTACGTCCAGGTCTAATGCGTTTGACATTCAAGTTGTAAATACTTTTCCAGCCTAAACGGTTAAGCACTTTTTTGTTTACATAAAAAAGTAGTTGTAACTTTAGTGTTTGTATTATCAACATGGAACATCTAACTTCCAACGAAGACATCGATTCCGTGGAATTGGGAGACACAACAGTGTAAGTATAGCATCAATAACAAATTCGAATTTTTTATTTTAACCTCAAAAAAAAATTGATTGACTCAATTTTTAAATCTTATTTTCCCCCGATTGAAATTATCAATATGTACATATGTTTTTAGCGAATTGGTAGCATTCGTAGCATCCAAAGAAGCCCCCCGTCAAGTTGGAGATTTGATAAAATACAATAGGGTCAGGTTTATGCTTGAAAACAAAAAAGGAAGAGTCATTCAGTGTTCGATTTGGGATGACGATATTCCCATCGTGGATCCGAAGATTCAACCTGGAACGGTATTAAAATCCACTAACATCACCTGACTTTTTTATCTTAAAAATAAAAAACAAAAAATTGTTTGTTTTCAATTTCACATATTATATCCTCTCACGACTTTGAATAAATTTCTATTGAATCTTGAATTTGTAATAATGGTCTTTTTTGATTGCTGTACTTTTTTCTACGCCTATTTTTTGCATTTTGTAAAAAAATGTTATTAATTTTAAGAAATTCATTCACAGATTATCCACATTAATGGAGGCTATGCAAACGACTGCAAAGCTCCTTTTAATCGTGGAAATGTTATATTCGAATTGATATTAAGAAAGAGCACAGACATTTTCATTCTCGAATCGGACCCAATTGTCAATCTTAGGGAATCGGATCCAGTAGAAGTTCTACTGGAAAATATTGGAAATCACATTGATACACTTATAGGTAACTTTTTATCTATATACTAGGGAGATGAAGCCCCAACCAATTAAAAAATTATATTTTCTGCAATGTTTCTTAGTTTCAAGATTTTCATAAAATAAATTCATACATTATATACATTATACATTAGTTATATACATCATTATTACAGCATTATAATTTGACATGCTGATTTTTTTACAGTTGTTGAGGCTTATTTAAAAACTCGGTTCAAACGTGTCCGAGTTGTTTACTCAAACAAGATTATTGGGCTCGCAGCCGTTTGCGATTGTCAGAGGACAAAGATGGAAATCAAAGTAGCGGAATACGATCCCGAAAAAGCCAATGACGAAACTTCTTTCGAAGTTGGTGAAAAATTAAGATTAACAGGATACGTTCGCGTAGAAACTGGTAGACATTCTTAAACAAATATTTTTTTTCATAAGCTAAAACTAATAAACGAATTTATTTATACATTTGTTACAGACAAGTTCCAGAAGAGAAAATGGTGGTTAGAAGTTAAATCCGTTGGTAACTTAGAGAGGCTGCCAGGCCCTCTTAAAGCTTTCACGGAAATGATACGATGTGTCAGAGGTCCTGAATAAACAAAAGGCTAACTAACTATGAGTGCTGCTGCGAGTATACGTCATTTATAAAAGTTTCATGGATACTTATTTTGAATTTGTAATCGCGTTCAACAATTTCGAATAAAAGTTGCTTATATTGCAAAATAATATAATGAATTGAAACTATATTCAATATCGATCATCCCAATTATTATTTTTCCAAAGCCACAACTTTAAGATGTTGCAATTTTGAATTTTGAATATTGTTTTTAATTGTACAAGACTTCGAAAGAGGTGCCAAATGTAATAAGAAATTGCAAATTTTTAATTCTAAGTTTGTGACAAATGCAATATCTCAGCTATAAAAAACACAATCGCGTGTTTTAGGTCCATCGTATTTACCGCAATTCAAACAGTTTTCTTGCCGATAAAAAATTTTAAATCAGAAATCACTAGCAGCATACAAAATTATAACTCTGAAAATAATTTCAATAACTTTTGCTATTATAATCGAAACGATAGAAAATATGGATGAAAAACACAAAGTAAATTTAGTCTGTGGAAATATTAAAATAGTTGTGATTTAAAATCTACTTAATGCTTACTATGAAAGAACTCAAAAAGGGAATGATTGACTTTTATCAAGCAATTGAATCTTTTATTATAGAATTTTAAATTCAATGTTGATGACATTCGTGCAAAAAATAAGTAAAGGAAATTTCGAAAGATATTATATGATGCGTTGATGACAAATCAGAATTATCGAAATTTAAAATGAAAAAAGTGAATAAAACTTATCGAATAATGAAAAGCTAATATTTATTGATTGTGCAGGAAATTCCAGATCAAAAATCGAAGATTATTCACTAAAACTAACATTGTAAGATGTTATTTTACTATTGCAAAAACAAGGTTGATTGTAATTTTGGAAGTTTTTATCGTTTTGAGAGACGGAATAGGTGTAACAAAACATAAATATAAGAATGAAATTAAGTATTTATTTTCTGTTGAAGACAATATTTATAACTAAATAATTTTTAAGCACCGAGAATCGTGACATTGGCATTATCAGCCAACATTAGAACAAAGCTAACATTGCCCGAATGAAAACATTCCCGTTCAGCACGTGCTGTAGCACCGTCGATACGAATGACCTAAGGAATACCAAAACACAATTTTTAGTATTTTATACATAAAAATGTAACATATTTGAACTATTTTTTAACCTTTTCTTCAGCAAATTGATGATACAAGCGATCAATGTCGTCATCCCACACCCTACACTGAATAAATTTCCGAGATTTGTTGGTAACCAAAATTTGCATCATACGGTGGAAACAAAAAAGTTCATGCCTAAGACAACGTACTTTTTTGACGCTGCGTGAAATAACATAGAAAACTAGGCCCCTAGAAAATAAGAATAAAAGAATAAAATATTAATTCGATTTAACGAACAAACCCTGTCGTCGTATTTTAAAGCAAATGATCACGAGTATATGGAACACAAAATTTTAAATAGGAATTTCGATTTCAGACTACAATTTTCAAACAAAACTTTAGTTTCAAAAAGAGAAACAAAATTGATTTGTAAACACATTACTGATTACTAACAATAAGTTAGAATACTAACCCTAATTCATCCCCATCCTTTACAAAATTGATGTCTTCGTCTGTGGTAAAATCCATTTTATAACGATAAAAAAGCGACTGAAGGACAAAAACAAAAAGCGTGTTCACGTGAACGAAATTTAACAAAGAATAAACAATGCAGGGCTTCAAGGGCCTTACAGCGCCACGGGTTTACTTTGTCTGGCTTATATACATTTTAATTGGTCCGATTCAAAGTGATTATAAAACATCCAACAACTCTATACATTTAATACAAAAATGACTTCAATTAACAGCATAATAATAAACAACCGATGATATAATTATTTTGTTGATGTCAAACAAATCTATAAATTAAAATGGTTTTACTTGAGTGTTTTATTCAAACTTCCCGCGGTTTCAGAGAGCAAATTAAAACTCTCGAACATTCTAACGCGCTCAAACGCGTTCCATGATCGAGTTGCCTCTACTTCTTGGTTTGTGGTGTTCCTTACAATACAAACGAATCAGCCGATTTAATTCTCTGTCTTTTCTTTTAATCATCTGCAAATTGCAATTGTTTCGCGGCAAAATGGATCTATTAACTTCAAATCAAGACATCGATGCTGTGGAATTGGGAGACAAAACAGTGTAAGTATGAAAACAATAGTAAATTTCACTTTTTGATTCTAACCTCGAAAAAAAACTGTGCTACGATTTTTCTATAAAATTTTTCATTGTTACGGATTCAAACTATCACAATAAACATATGTTTTCAGCGAATTGGTGGCATTTGTAGCATCTAAAGACGCCCCTCGCGAAGTTGGCCAGGAAGGAAAAAAGTACACGTTGCTGAAATTTTTGCTTGAGAACAAACAAGGAAAAATCATTGCTCGGCTTGGGATGATAACGTACCTGTCGTAAACCCAAAGATTATACCTGGCTCGGTAATTGAACCCTCTAACATCCACAATCCTTATAATCCTCATAATTGAAAGAAATAAATATTGTTGAATTTTCATCGTCTTTTTCTGGTCGTTTTGAATTTTTTTATCGCAATCATATTAGGTCATTTGAATTGTTGTTAATGTTTTTTTTACTAATTTCAAAATTAATCTCATATCGTCAAATTTTACCATTGTTTCTGTGGACCATCTGATTGTTGATTATTGCATTATTCGATTGTTGATTATTGTATAATTTGATTACTGTTTATTGCATTATTTAATTATTGAAGTGATTAATTATTAGATATCTAAAATAGAAGACAATTAAGAGACATTTTTATATTCTCCGCTTATATTTCAATTTAAATCTATAATTTTTTTAAAAAATTCAAACCTGTTGTATCTATTTTTCGTTTTTAATTTATTTACAGATTATCCACGTCAATGGGGTGTATGCGAACGAAGTGAAATCCAATTTCAATAAAGGGAACGTTATGTTTGAATTGGTTTTCAAAAAAGATACGATGATCGAAACTTTAGATACAGAGGAGTGCATCCTGTCTGTTGAACCAATCCCAGTACAAATTTTACTGGAAGACATTGCAAATAACATGGACACATTGATTGGTAATTTCATACAAATGCAACAACAATATCTTTTCAGAATTTTAATTATACAAATATGAAATAAAAATACAATTTTGTTTTTGTAGTTGTTGAAGCTTTTTTGAAGTCGCCACTCAAAAGTGATGGTTATGCGAGCGCTCCGTATGGCACCGCTGCAATCTGTGATTGCAAAGAAACAAAAGTCTCGATCAAGGTAACAGAATACATTTCCGAACAAGTCGATGAGGATAAGGCTTTCAAAGTTGGAGAAAAATTGAAACTGCAAGGATACCCTCGTGTTGGAATCGGTACAATAAACTCAGTTATTCAAACAAATTCTCTATTATTATATTCGTCAACACATAATACTAATTGCGAGATTTTTGTTTCAGATAAGTTTAGGAAGGAAAAACTCTGGTTGGAAATCAAATCCGTCGCTGATATTGAAACAATTCCAGGTCCTATTAAGACTTTTTCTCAAATGATAAAGTGTGTGAAGAGTCCTAAACGCAAAGCAGAGGTGGAACTTGGAACGACTGTAGCAGTTAATATAAAAGTAACTTTTCGGCATTTAGACTTCTTTGACTGGGATTAATTTGGAACTTGAAATTGTCTAAAAAAATTTTTGTTTTGTTTGCAGAAACCAAAATGTGACTAAGAAGCAGACCATTAAAACTCGGATACCTCGAACTTAAGACGAAAATTTTATATCACCTCAACAAAACATCTTCAATTGTTATGATTAAATATGAACCGAACAAACATTCCTTCTCAGACAACAAAGTCTTAGTTACATATATATATTTGTCGATTTTTAAGAAATAAAAAGCTTACAGACTTGCTAATTTCAGACTTTTTTTAGTATCATCCAGCCAATTTTAATTTTCCATAACAGTTTGCTCTTTTTTTAAAAAAAACTTAATGTACAACAAAATATAATGCTGAATAACTATTGTGAATGCAACACCGAGGAACAGTTAAATGTGAGACTATTTTATATTGTACTTTATTTTCGTTCATGTAGAATAACAAGTAAACGTCATTTATAACAGTTTCATGGATATTAGTTCAAATTTTTAATCGCGTTCAACAATTTCGAATAAAAGTTGCTTATATTGCAAAATAATATAATGAATTGAAATTATATTCAATATCGATCATCCCAATTATTATTTTTTCAAAGCCACAAATTTAAGATGTTGCAATTTTGAATTTTGAATATTGTTTTTAATTGTACAAGACTTCGAAAGAGGTGCCAAATGTAATAAGAAATTGCAAATTTTTAATTCTAAGTTTGTGACCAATGCATTATCTCAGCTATAAAAATCTCAATCGAGTGTTTTAGGTCCATCGTATTTACCGCAATTCAAACAGTTTTCTTGCCGATAAAAACTTTTAAATCAGAAATCACTAGCAGCATACAAAATTATAACTCTGAAAACAATTTCAATAACTTTTGCGATTATAATCAAAACTATAGAAAATATGGATTAACAACACAAAGTAAATTTAGTCTGTGGAAATATTAAAATAGTTGTGATTTAAAATCTACTTAATGCTTAGTATGAAAGAACTCAAAAAGGGAATGATTGACTTTTATCTAGCAATTGAATATTTCATTATAGAATTTTAAATTCAATGTTGATGACATTCGTGCAAAAAATAAGTAAAGGAAATTTCGAAAGATATTATATGATGCGTTGATGACAAATCAGAATTATCGAAATTTAAAATAAAAAAAGTGAATAAAACTTATCGAATAATGAGAAGCTAATATTTATTGATTGTGCAGGAAATTCCAGATCAAAAATCAACGATTATTCACTAAAACTAACATTGTAAGATGTTATTTTACTATTGCAAAAACAAGGTTGATTGTAATTTTGGAAGTTTTTATCGTTTTGAGAGACGGAATAGGTGTAACAAAACATAAATGTAAGCATGAAATTAAGTATTTATTTTCTGTTGAAGACAATATTTATAACTAAATAATTTTTAAGCACCGAGAATCGTGACATTGGCATTATCAGCCAACATTAGAACAAAGCTAACATTGCCCGAATGAAAACATTCCCGTTCAGCACGTGCTGTAGCACCGTCGATACGAATGACCTAAGGAATACCAAAACACATATTTTAGTATTTTATACATAAAAATGTAACATATTTGAACTATTTTTTAACCTTTTCTTCAGCAAATTGATGATACAAGCGATCAATGTCGTCATCCCACACCCTACACTGAATAAATTTCCGAGATTTGTTGGTAACCAAAATTTGCATCATACGGTGGAAACAAAAAAGTTCATGCCTAAGACAACGTACTTTTTTGACGCTGCGTGAAATAACGTAGAAAACTAGGCCCCTAGAAAATAAGAATAAAAGAATAAAATATTAATTCGATTTAACGAACAAACCCTGTCGTCGTATTTTAAAGCAAATGATCACGAGTATATGGAACACAAAATTTTAAATAGGAATTTCGATTTCAGACTACAATTTTCAAACAAAACTTTAGTTTCAAAAAGAGAAACTAAATTGATTTGTAAACACATTACTGATTACTAACAATAAGTTAGAATACTAACCCTAATTCATCCCCATCCTTTACAAAATTGATGTCTTCGTCTGTGGTAAAATCCATTTTATAACGATAAAAAAGCGACTGAAGGACAAAAACAAAAAGCGTGTTCACGTGAACGAAATTTAACAAAGAATAAACAATGCAGGGCTTCAAGGGCCTTACAGCGCCACGGGTTTACTTTGTCTGGCTTATGTACATTTTAATTGGTCCGATTCAAAGTGATTATAAAACATCCAACAACTCTATACATTCAATACAAAAATGACTTCAATTAACAGAATAATAATAAACAATCGATGATATAATTATTTTGTTGATGTCAAACAAATCTATAAATTAAAATGGTTTTCCTTGAGTGTTTTATTCAAACTTCCCGCGGTTTCAGAGAGCAAATTAAAACTCTCGAACATTCTAACGCGCTCGAACGCGTTCCATGATCGAGTTGCCTCTACTTCTTGGTTTGTGGTGTTCCTTACAATACAAACGAATCAGCCGATTTAATTCTCTGTCTTTTCTTTTAATCATCTGCAAATTGCAATTGTTACGCGGCAAAATGGATCTATTAACTTCAAATCAAGACATCGATGCTGTGGAATTGGGAGACAAAACAGTGTAAGTATGAAAACAATAGTAAATTTCACTTTTTAATTCTAACCTCGAAAAAAAACTGTGCTACGATTTTTCTATAAAATTTTTCATTGTTACGGATTCAAACTATCACAATAAACATATGTTTTCAGCGAATTGGTGGCATTTGTAGCATCTAAAGACGCCCCTCGCGAAGTTGGCCAGGAAGGAAAAAAGTACACGTTGCTGAAATTTTTGCTTGAGAACAAAAATGGAAAAATCATTCAGTGCGCGGCTTGGGATGATAACGTACCTGTCGTAAACCCAAAGATCATACCCGGCTCGGTAATTGAACCCTCCAACATCCACAATCCTTATAATCCTCATAATTGAATGAAATAAATATTGTTGAATTTTCATCGTCTTTTTCTGGTCGTTTTGAATATTTTTATTGCAATTATATAAGGTCATTTAAATTGTTGTTGATGTTTTTTTTACTAATTTCAAAATTAATCTCATATCGTCAAATTTTACCATTGTTTCTGTGGACCATCTGATTGTTGATTATTGCATTATTCGATTGTTGATTATTGTATAATTTGATTACTGTTTATTGCATTATTTAATTATTGAAGTGATTAATTATTAGATATCTAAAATAGAAGGCAATTAAGAGACATTTTTATATTTTCCGCTTACATTTCAATTTAAATCTATAATTTTTTTAAAAAATTCAAACCTGTTGTATCTATTTTTCGTTTTTAATTTATTTACAGATTATCCACGTCAATGGGGTGTATGCGAACGAAGTGAAATCCAATTTCAATAAAGGGAACGTTATGTTTGAATTGGTTTTCAAAAAAGATACGATGATCGAAACTTTAGATACGGAGGAGTGCATCCTGTCAGTTGAACCAATCCCAGTACAAATTTTACTGGAAGACATTGCAAATAACAAGGACACATTGATTGGTAATTTCATACAAATGCAACAACAATATCTTTTCAGAATTTTAATTATACGAATATGAAATAAAAATACAATTTTGTTTTTGTAGTTGTTGAAGCTTTTTTGAAGTCGCCACTCAAAAGTGATGGTTATGCGAGCGCTCCGTATGGCACCGCTGCAATCTGTGATTGCAAAGAAGCAAAAGTCGCGATCAAGGTAACAGAATACATTTCCGAACAAGTCGATGAGGATAAGGCTTTCAAAGTTGGAGAAAAATTGAAACTGCAAGGATACCCTCGTGTTGGAATCGGTACAATAAACTCAGTTATACAAACAAATTCTCTATTATTATATTCGTCAACACATAATACTGATTGTGAGATTTTTGTTTCAGATAAGTTTAGGAAGGAAAAACTCTGGTTGGAAATCAAATCCGTCGCTGATATTGAAACAATTCCAGGTCCTATTAAGACTTTTTCTCAAATGATAAAGTGTGTGAAGAGTCCTAAACGCAAAGCAGAGGTGGAACTTGGAACGACTGTAGCAGTTAATATAAAAGTAACTTTTCGGCATTTAGACTTTTTTGACTGGGATTAATTTGGAACTTGAAATTGTCTAAAAAAATTTTTGTTTTTTTTGCAGAAACCAAAATGTGACTAAGAAGCAGACCATTAAAACTCGGATACCTTGAACTTAAGACGAAAATTTTATATCACTTCAACAAAACATCTTTAATTAATATGAATAAATATGAACCGAACAAACATAACTTCTCAGACAACAAAGTTTTAGTTACATATATATATTTGTCGATTTTTAAGAAATAAAAAGCTTACAGACTTGCTAATTTCAGACTTTTTTCAGTATCATCCAGCCAATTTTAATTTTCCATAACAGGTTGCTCTTTTTTTAAATTGTGTAATGAATAATTCAGAAAATTCTAAAAAATTCAAAATTAGCGGTATATTTATACGCATACCAACTTAAAAGGCCTAACTTAAAATACACGAAAACTATTCTTGTGTTCTCATTCTATAGTCGAACTGCCGAAAGATTCGTCTTACGACGGGGAGTATGGATTCCACTACTATTCGCTTCTAACCAATGTAAATACCGACCGTAGGTAATTAAATTCTACTATTTTTCAATAGAAGTGGGGGACATTCATACTCCCCGCCGTAGGACGAATCTTTCGGCAGTTCGACTATATGAATAAAGCGATCAAGGTACAAAAAACATTATTCATGACAATTATCAAAAGTTTAACACTTTATAACAATTACATAATTAAGATTGAAGGCTCACATTCTTTAATCCAGTGAAGTTAGGTAGTGCACAGTAATTCGTCTGTCAAAGTTGTGAAGACTAATAGTTGTTTATCGACGTCTAAGCAAGCAAGGTAAATTCTTTGAGGTTAAAATTGTATTCGAACACTTCTATTTCATTTTTAAATTACATATTGTTACATATGTGGTGATTAGGAAGAATCAGTTAAGTAACATTTTCGAAAGCGTCATTTTTTTAAAAACATCGCATGTATTTCTAAAAGTTTACTTTTCTAAACATGAGTTTTAAAATTGAAATGAATATTTCTCTTTTCACAGAATACGTCGCCTAAGCATCGGAAAAGTGGTGGATGTCAATATACTTACCAAAAAACTAATCAAATAGTATATCTTATAGTATTTCTATCTTCTTATTCTCATCAATCGAATTTGGAGGGAGCTCTGTGTACTTGACTGTCAATTCTTACAGGTACGTTAGTCGATATTATACTTAAATCTTTTTAAGGCCGTAACTTTTACTATAAGAACTTTTATTAAAAGAAAAAAGATGTAAAAATCATTCTCCTAGGAAAGTAAATTTTTATTGTTTTAGTCATCAAATTTCTGCAGTCTCAATAACAAAACATATTATTGTTCTCATTTATTATATGTCATTTCAAAAACGAAAAAAATGTGTATTCAATTTTAAAAAAAAGATTTTAAGGTGGGATGTCGGGTACAGTCAGAACAAAAGTTAAACCCACTTTTTAAATGTTAAATTATTATATTAATTTTAACATTTCATGGCTCTTTTTGCAACAAGTTATCAATAATGGTTTTATCAATCACCAGTACTGATTATAAAATTGTTTATGACTTTGTATGCAAGTTTGTACGTTAAAAATGAATTTTTGTTTAGAAAAGTCAGAATAAGTTTATAATTTGATCATGTATTCTTCCTGATGTTATAAATAATCTGAGCTCAAAGAGTTAAGCCATTGCATAAAACTAATTTTAAACTTTGCAAGCTGAAGTAACATGAGTTAAAAATTTATCTACAATATAGTTATTTTAAAAAATAATAATAATATTTTTTTTTCTTTCAGGATTTTGAAGCTGAAAGAATTGGGATTAAGCATACGGATCTATGGTCATTTACATACTCTTAATTAAATAATCCATATAAGTGTAACAAAGAATCTTCTTAATAAATAACAAACACTGTTTGTTTCATTGCAAGTTTCTTCCTAATAGACCATTGAAATTGATTTGACAAATGACCATTAGACCTGATTTGAAATTTATTTAGTGAACCTGATCTGATACCCTACTATTGATCCTAATTCGACTTCAATTATCGAATCTGACTTTACACTTGCCAATTGAACTTGAATTAAAACATGACCAATGAATCTCTGAATTGAAACTTGAATAACAAACTTGAAGTGCGAATTGACCTTTGAAATTGAATTGAAACTTGACCATTGAACCTGAATTGAAACTTGAACCACGAACTTGAAGTGAAAATTGACCATTGAAATTGAATCGAACATTGATGACCATTAAACCTGAATTGAAACTAGAACATTGAACGTAATTAAATACTTGATTCATCGACCCATTCTTATAGAAAAATCTTATTCAACTCTTCATTGTTACAGGATTGGCTATTGATTATAGGAATTGACCATCAACCTAAATTTACCTCATAATACTTGAGATTGATTTGGATTTCGATTATTTTCACTTAAACTTTTAATTATACAATATAGAACTCGATTAGTATTTCGTTATTCCTTGCGACTTTTAATCAATATAATCGATTATTTAGTTTATTCTAACTTAATTAATATTAGATTTACAATTTGAATATCATGCCACGAAAAACAAAAAAGACTGCTGAAGAGCGAATTAAAAAAGAGAAACTAAAAAAACAAAAACAAGCAGAGAGTCAACGTCGTTACAGAGAAAAGAAGAAACAGCAAACAGCTTTATGTTCTACGAGTCAAAATCTAAGTGCAGATCAACAACCAAGTACAAGTACTAATTCAAGTACAAACCTAAGTACGAATTTAAACCTTACATCTGAAAGTCTTGAACTTAGATTAGCTGAACCAGAATCTGAAAACGTTGATATTTTGGAAAACACAATTGTAAATATCACAAAAGAAAAAAAAAGAACTGCCGAAGAGGAAATTGAATGTCAGAAACAAAAAAAACAAAAACATGCAGAGAGTCAACGTCGTTACAGAGAAAAGAAGAAACAGCAAGCAGCTTTATGTTCTACGAGTCAAAATCTAAGTGCAGATCAACAACCAAGTACAAGTACTAATTCAAGTACAAACCTAAGTACGAATTTAAACCTTACATCTGAAAGTCTTGAACTTAGATTAGCTGAACCAGAATCTGAAAACGTTAATGTTTCAGAAAACACAATTGTAAATATTACACAACAAAAAAAGAAAAAAACTGCTGAAGAGGAAATTGAAAAAAAGAAACTAAAAAAACAAAAACAAGCGGAGAATCAACGTCGTTACAGAGAAAGGAAAAAACTTCAAACAGCTTTGAATTATTCAACAAGTCCGAATTCAAACCCAAACCCAAATACAAGTAGGAATTTAAGTTTAAATACCAGAACAAGAAAAAATTCCCAACTCACTGTTGAACAAATCGCACCAACATCGGCTAATCTAGAATCCCGAAACATGGAACCTATTTCCAATCCTCTCAATACAATGAACACAGAATCTCTCAACTTCCAATCTAATTCCATTTGTTCGAACGCAATCTGTGTTACCCGATTACCTTCAACGCAACATGAAACGAATCAATTTACTCATGCAGTTAACATTGAAAATGATACTGCTATGAAAAAAATTTATGTCAATACTCGAATCAAAAATCAAGATGTCAATGAAATTACTGAAATTAATATCGGCAGAATGGATGTCTCATGCCGACACTGCGAAGCATTACATTTTAAGAATGAAATCGTTGATGATAAAAATCCATATTCTTTCAGTAAATGTTGCGGTAAAGGAAAAGTACATTTAGATCCAATGCCTGATCCTCCAGATTATCTTCGTTCCTTATTTGACGGATCTCATCCTAATTCATCAGAATTTTATCGTGACATTCGATGCTACAACAACGCCTTCGCCTTTGCGTCTTTCAATGCAAATTTAATACAATTTAATGGTCGACCAGGTCCTTTTTGTTTTAAAATTTCAGGTCAAATTTATTATCAAATGAATACATCATTATATCCTGCTAATGATGAAACTCCTGCATTTGGTCAATTATTCATCATAGATCAAAATGAAGCTCTACATCATCGTTCAAGTGTTTTTGATTTTTTAAGAACTGATATATTAGAAGCATTGGACAATACAATGAGAGAAAATAACATTTTTTGTCAATCATACGAAATGATGGCTACTGAACTACAAAATCAAATGAACTCTAATAATGATGCACCATCTGAATTGCAGTTACTGTTTTCGTTGAAACCAGGAATGGATCAACGTAGATATAATTTTCAACGAGTTAATGAAGTAGCTGCTATTTTTTCTACAACATCAGATGGCGATATTCCTGAATCGTATGTAACTATCAGAAATATCAGAACAAAAACTTTACGAACATTGAGTTCTATGGATCCAAATGTCGAACCTTGGATATACCCCCTTTTTTATCCGTATGGAACAAGAGGTTGGCATCGGGACCTCATGCAAGTAAATAATAACAAACGAATAACACGCAGAGATTATACTAAATATCGTTTGTCAGTAAGACCAAACATTTTTAACACATTTATTATAGGTAGAAGACTAACTCAACAATGGATAGTTGATTCATACGTGAAAATAGAAAAAGATCGTTTGGAATATCATAGATCACATCAAAAAGAATTAAAAGTAGATACTTATAACAATTTAAAGGATTATTTAAACAGAACTGCTGAAAGTACAGATTCAACTATAGGTAAATTGACCATTTTGCCTTCAACATTTGTTGGATCCCCACGCAACATGTTACAACATTATCATGACTCAATGGCTATAGTAAGAGAGTTCGGAAAACCTGATATTTTTCTTACTATGACTTGCAATCCAAATTGGCCTGAAATTGTAGAAAATCTATTGCCTGGGCAACAACCATGTGATAGACCAGATTTAGTTGGACGAGTTTTCAATATTAAAAAAGATCAATTAATTGACTTAATTGTCAAAAAACATTTTTTTGGTAAAGTTGCAGCTCATGTACATGTGATAGAATTTCAAAAAAGAGGACTCCCACATATACATCTGTTAGTTACATTGGAAAAAAATAGTAAAAAAGAAACGCCTCAAGCTATTGATTCGATCATATCTGCTGAAATACCGGATCCTCAAACTCACCCCATGTTACACGATATCATAATGAAAAATATGATTCATGGTCCATGTGGAGACTGGTGTTATGTTAATGGAAAATGTTCTAAGCATTATCCAAAAACTTATCAAAATGAAACAATAATTAATGATAACGGATATCCAACTTATCGTAGACAAAATAATGGTAAAAGATACGAAAAACGCGGAGGGTTTATTGTCGATAATAGAAATGTTGTACCTTATTCACCAAAATTACTAAAATTATTTAACTGTCATATAAATGTAGAAGTGGTTTCCAGCATTCAATCAGTGAAATACATTTATAAATACATCTACAAGGGCCATGACGCTGCTTCAGTCGTCATACAAAATAATACCGGAGAATCTGTAATTAACCATGATGAAATAAAACAATTCATTGAGACAAGGTACGTCAGTCCAATTGAAGCATGTTGGAGAATATTCAGTTTTAAACTGCAAGTAAAAAGTCATGCAATATACCGCTTGCCTGTTCATCTACCTAATGAGCACAATGTTATTTTAGAAGACACAGCTGACACTGAAAAACTGTCAGCAGCATTGGATCAAGTAACAATGTTATTAGAATATTTCAAACTAAATGCCAGAGATCCAAATGCCCGAAGATACGTATATTCACAAATTCCAAAACATTACGTATATACAAAAAAAGATATTGATGGAGTAAAAATATCTCAGTGGTATCCGCGACAAAATAATAATAAATGTATAGGTCGTATGTATTCTGTTAGTCCAGCGCAAACAGAATTATTTCATTTAAGAATACTACTACTGACTGTCAAAGGGGCTACAAGCTTTGAAAATTTAAAAACTGTTAATGGAGTTTTACAACCTACTTTCGCTGCCGCATGTTTAGCTTTAGGCTTAGTCGAAAACGATAATGAATGGAAAAACTGCATGACCGAGGCAGTATCATGGATGATGCCTCGCCAACTAAGATACTTATTTGTTCGTATTTTAATTCACTGTCATCCGCAATTTCCTGATGAATTATGGCAAAACTTCAAGTTTGCTATGTCTGAAGACTATTCCAGAAATTATGATCGATTGCAAAGTGAAAAAATGGCTTACGACGATATCATACAACTACTTTCGGAACAAGATTACAATAATTTCCACATTGCTGAAATGGATATGATGGAATCTATAACGCGTCATGATGATATTATAACATCAGAAGAACATCTTCAAATTGGTCTACGTCAGTATGCAAAAATGAACAAGGAACAAAAAAAAATTGTAGACATGGTCTTGAATGCTGTTGATAATCCCAACGATCAGAGATGTTTTTTTATAGATGGACCAGGTGGAACAGGAAAAACTTTCATTTACAATACTCTTTATCACCTTATAAAAGGAAGGAATAAAATGATAAATACTATGGCATTTACAGGGATTGCTGCAACATTGCTACCTGAAGGAAAAACTGTACATAAGACATTAGGGTTGCCTGTTCCGTTATTTCCAGACTCTTCTTCCAGCATCAAAAAGCAAAGTGAATCTGGAAAAAAATTGAAAAAAGTGGATGTTTTTGTTTGGGATGAAGCTCCTATGGCTCCTCGGGCTGCATTAGAAATCATGCACCGAACATTAAAAGACTTCATGGAAAATAATTTATTGTTTGGTGGAAAAATTGTTATTTTAGGAGGTGACTTCAGACAATTATTACCAATCAAAGAAAATGCAACTAAAAATGAATTAATTGACCTCTCTATCAAATTTAGTACTTTATGGAGACATTTTCATAAATTCAAGTTGACCGAAAACATGAGGGTTCTACCTGAAGAAGTGGAATTTGCTAATTTTGTTTTAAAAGTTGGAAACGGTGAATTAAATAACAGTAATAACGAAATTCAAATTCCAACTCAACTACTTGCAGCACCAAACACTGATATCATAGAAGAAATCTATGGCAACATTTTACGAAATCACGAATACAGAAAATCTTCTTCAAAAGCAATTTTAGCAGCTCGAAACATCGATGTAGATGATATTAACAGGCGTGTGATAGATTTATTAGACCCGACAACAGAACGAATTTATGATAGCATTGATAGTATGGATGTTTCTGATGACAATGGAGAAATTGCAGCAACGGTTTTACCCGAATATTTGAATACATTATCTCCACCTTCATTACCTCCACATACGTTACGCTTGAGAATGTATTCAATAATAATGCTTATTCGAAATCTTAATATCAATGAAGGACTCTGCAATGGTACTAGATTATTAATTTTGGATTTCACTGATCACTTATTAAAATGTGAAATTTTAAGCGGTGACAAAGCAGGTACTGTCACGTTCATCAGTCGCATGTCAATTCAATGTGAAAATGTATATCCGTTCAATTTTAAAAGACGACAATTTCCTATTAAACTTGCTTTTGCTATGACAATCAACAAATCGCAAGGTCAAACTTTTGAACAGATTGGCATAGACTTGCGCAAAGAAGTGTTTAGTCATGGTCAATTATATGTCGCAATATCGAGAGTACGTTCTTGGAACTCTTTGAAAATTTCTATCGACACTAATAACGAAAATGTTACAACCAAAAACTATGTGTATACAGAACTTTACGACCAAAACTGAATTATCTTATTGAGAATATTCTTTACAGATCAATTGCTAAGAATGGAGCCCATTTGAAAAAAATCCGTATTATATTTTAAAAAAATCAAAAATTAATATAAGAATAAAAGTATAAGAATGCAATCTTACCGCTGACAACAAGCAACATTATTATAAATCGAATTTAGCAAAAACATTTAGAATTACATTTAAATATTTACAAATTTGACATTTATAATATCAAAATAAAAATATTCATACAAACTACATTTTTTTAAATAATATTAGAAGAATGAATGATAACAACTTTTACTGAAAATATCATATCACATCAGGTCGACGCGCCCGGAGGGCGCGCCTTATTCCCCTAGTGAGGTAAGTATATTCATAGAACTTTTTCATGTTCTTTTCTTTTTCTAGGAAGCTGTCATGAACTCTCGGACCTGTTGCGACAACATATCGAAAAGGAAGCAACCTCTTGATAAATGTTTTTCATGTCAACAAATCTTCAGTGCACACAATTTTTGGTTTTTAAACAATCTTTTATTCTACCAATTTTTTGAGATCAAATTAGTGACACATAATTTTCATCTCTTCTTTCGTTTAAATATTTTTATTAGAAGAAAAATTAAAAAACTTACAACCAACGTTACAATCAACCCTCAATCATTGTTTTACATTTTTGATTTAATTTTCTTTATTTAACACAAGGAGGACCGAGATTTGCGTATAGCTTAAAGGACCGGAGTACGTAAATTTTACGTCTTGATGATTTTTCGATGTTGTAACTATTTATATAAATATTACAGCTTTAGTTACATTGAAATAGTTGCTTAATTAACTTTTTATTAACATTACTATTAATCTATTGTTATAAACAATTATTTTTTCAATAAAAAGCCACAATACTCGTCGGTATTTCGCAGACCTTTTTTTCGTTCCGGATGTTTGTTTTGAATAAAAATTCAATCGCGATTTGCTATAAACATAATGAAAACAATTTATTTTAACAAATATTATTGTTAAACGGGTCCAACATGTCTGAAGCTGATTGTTTATTTAGTAACTAAAAAACAATAATTTAATATGTGTTGTCGTGGAATGACGTAAAATTTACGTACTCCGGTCTTTTTAGGTAGAATCGATTTTTTATCAAATTCTATTTAACATATCGAATAATTTTTAACGTCGTTTTAAAGAGAATCAAAAATGATAAAAAGTTACCAAAGGAAAAATTGTTTCATCAGACCTAACCAGAATGGTGAAGAAGTGAATATTGAAAGACGTAAAATTTACGTACGCGGTCCTCCTAGTGTTAATAATAAAATTATTTGTAATTTTTGTATCAAAATCAGTCATATATATATCATGTGTTTTGTATTTTTCAATTTATTTTTGTTATTTTTCTTCCTGATAAACAATAACCAATATTTTATTGTTTATTGTTAAAAATTCGAAAATCTATCAATTGAACGTCATCGTTATTCGTTTATCCGGATAATTATTCATTTTAATAAATTTTGAAGCCAAAAAATAACGAACCCATATTCATATTCAGTCACTTTCTTTAGGTTGGCTGCCCTGTTGCACGAAACGATTGTTGTGATTGTTGTGAAACATGTGCGGTGATTTTGCGTAACTCAAAATTCCTTTACAAACAGTTAGTTTCGTGTATTGTTTGATTGTTTTTTTTTCAGATCGATGAAATATTTAAAACAAAAACTAAGATGAACTATAAGTGCGGGGAGATGCAGATTTGGAAGGAATGGTGGGAAGGGTGATAAAGTTAGAAGTACAACTGCAGGTAAAGAAAGCTATTGTGGATGCTTCAACTGCTAAAATTAATGATCTTTGAACCAATGTTTTATCGCCGAATTCCTCGCAGAGTCAAGTCAGCAGTGTACCTGGCAGAGAACTCATTTCAGTTTATCATAATAAGGTAAATAAACAAACACAAAAGGCAACGAAAATGCCTTCTTATCAATAATTCAACATTGAGTTAACAAATATGTTCATTCGCTTTATGTAAAAGTTGAATAATGCAAAATTCAAACGAAGAATATTTAAAATTAGAAACATTAATTTTCACTTTTTGTAATTTTCACTTTTGTTTTTTTCACCTTTACAATATTGTAAACTATTAACAGTCCAAACATCGATAAGTTGTAAAATAGGAACGGTATCGTGCTTTGAATTTCAACATTAAACAAATTTATTTCTTAGTCGTTTCTTCTCAAATTAAAAATACTGAAGTGCAAAAGAACAATCAAATTTAAAATTGAAATTTCACATTGTTGAAATGTAAACAAAAATCCAACCTTGAAATATAATGTTCCTGAATGACAGGAGACACCATAAATGTTTGAAAACAACCATGTTTGATTGTTCTGTGTTGTTTATCATTTCGAACAGTTTCCAGAATTCGAGAAAGCTATTCTTCAAAGAGACAACCTCACCGAAGACCTCACAGCGTCTTTGCAACAAGCGTTGTCTGCGAGAGATGCTCTGTTGACCAAAGTGAGCGTTGTCAGTTCTGCCAAGCTACCAGACAAACCCGATGGCCAGGTACGTTAAAAAAAAACAAATTTAAAAATCAATGTTCATTGTAACAAAATTTTCATGTTACTTCTTTTCCAATGTCTAATTTTTAATTTTTGCTCATTTCTCGAGGGTCGTCACGCAAAGGAGCTCGTGGTGTTCCAGTCGCAGCTGATGCACTAAAAGAAAACCGTCGAAACATTAAAACAAGAGCTTGTGAACTGTGCAACCTGCGAAGAGTCCGTTCAGGTTGAGACCAACATGTACAAAGCAAAAGTCGTTGAGCTGCGACAGCAATCTGAAAAAGACCGAGCAAGTCCGAGCTCCAGAAAGCAAACCTCACAAAGCGTTCTTACGAGAAACAACTCAAGGACATAAAAAACATGCGGGACAAACTATCCTCTCAATCTGAAGAGAAGTCTGAAAAGAAGGAAGAGGAAGTGGATTCCAACGTGGCTCAGTTGGACAAACTAAAACAGGTGGTACACGTGAACCGCAAGCTCGAGAAGGAAGTGGTGAAGCTCCGCCAGGGACTGGCCATAGCTTGGTCACAGTAGGCCGAGTTGACTCAGCACCTAAGTCAGTCTCTGAGAGACGAGAGTAAATTTGTCGACTCGTTTGTAGTCGGCGTCAACATCTTCCTTGAAGTACATGGAATTTGTGCTCCAAAATGCCGAAATTATAACCGAAGGGTATGGCAAACAGGATGAGTTCGATTCTTTCAAAGCGAGTAAGGAGTTGTCGTATGTTCTGGAGAAAGGTCAGTTAAACAATATTTTTCGATAAAAAAAATATACTTGTTTATTATCATATTTCTTCCTGAGTCCTCTAAGAATGAGGTGTGCAGGTATATTTTAATTTTTTAACATGTAATTCCTGAAAAAAAGTACTTGATAATATTGTTATTATCAAAGTCAACTTCAAGGAATAACATTGATGCATGGTATTTTGTCCTGAGTCCTCTAATAATGAGGTGTGCAGGTATTTCAATTTCACAATAAATAATTCCTGAATAAATGTACTTGATGGAATACTTTATCATCAAAGTCATATTCAAGGAATAACACCGGTGCGACATATTACTTCCTGAGTCCTTTGATAATTAGGTGTGCAGGAGTTTTAATTTCAATTCTTTCAGAAGTTTGTTTGATGAAATAAATATTCATCAAAGTTATCTTCGAGTAACACTGGTGCGTAAGATATTTCCACCAGGTACTCTCTAAAGACGTTTACACTTTCTTATCAATTTATTTTTGGTAAAGGGAACATGGTGAAATTATTTTTCATCAACGTCATCTCCCAAGAAAATACCTGGAGCAAAATAATGTAAACCAGTTTAAAAAATGGCCTGAAAAATAGTAAAGTATTTTTCCAAGGCTGAAATATTTTGTTCAATTAATTTTGCATTTATTTGATATTTAAAATTTCGCGCGCCTTATGCAAAGGGCGCGACAGATTTTTTCTGTCACTTTTTTCTCATAATTTTCCTACATTACCGACCGTTTTGTTCTGAAAAGTGACTTTCACATCCTCTTAAGACAGGTCGTCGCCAAGACGCCCTGTCACAAGGTTAAAAGAAATCCTATTAGAAAAATTTTATAAGAAAAACTGACTTTATACTTCATAATTATTATATTATTGATTAATTCTAGTTTTATATATTTTTCATGTTTATTTTATTAGAAAACATTCCATAATAATTTGAAGAAAAACCGAGTTTAAATGAATGAGAGATTTGAAATGATTGTGCTTTACCCGGAATGTTCTTTTACGTGAATGGCACCAACTACACGTGAATATAGAGTTATATTCATATTCGTCACAGCGTCACCTTGAAAAGTTCAGGTTTCGATGAACTTTTCAAGAATAAAAAATTAGACCATGTTACAAAACAACAACGTGTGGACGTTCTAGGATACGGACCTAGCATTAATGGCATCATTTATGAGACATTAATGATACATACATGTTTACTTTTTACACAAGCTCAATTTATGTATCCTATATGAACCATAGATCCCATTTATGGATCATAGGGATCATTAATGTTACATCTAAGGCCCATTTATGCCTCATTGATGGAGCCACCTATAAATTTTTATAGGGAAGTTAGCTAACGGCCAGATTCTCTCATAACAGCCTACGACATATACATATAGTATGAGTTTTGCTAAAAGTTTGGAATTAAGTTTCTCGAGTTCGGTTCATTGAAACTTTTTGAATTTGGCCAAATTATTCAAATATAATAACGAAAAAACAAATAAACAACAAAAATACATGATCAAAGTATAAATTAATTCTGTCTATTCTAGAAGAAAACTTTTTTCAACCCTAAAAATTGCATACAAAATCAAAAAAAAAATTAAAATCAGTATCGAGTGTTTATAATTACACCATTATTAATAACTTCGCTGTCTGTACCTTTTTTCTAAAAACGTTAGTAATTTGAAATTTCTGCAGTACAAACTTAAATCGGAGAAAGTTTCCAATTCACGTGCGCCGATTATCATAAAATATGACGACTATTCATTACTAAAATAGTGAAATGCCAAAGCAATGTTTATTATAGGCGTTAATATTTAATTAAAAAATGCGTGTGTGGATAAAGGCTACGTTTGAACAGGTGTGAAAATTATGCATTTAACTTCGATAGTTCTATAAACGTAAACCAAATTTGAACGAACAAAATGTTATGAGGTATGATGGGTATCATTTTGTTTCTGAACCTTGAATCGTGAAATGATAGTTTGGAAATTTGACTACTGCTCTGCTGAGCTTGGTTCCTTTAACGTGTGCATAAATTCGGAAAATAAAATACGTTGCTCGATTCAAAAGATGAATTGCACAGTTGCACCAGGTCAATTTCGGGTCATTGATACGCGACGTGAAAAATTGTGAGCTTCGTCGGAATAGAATGCTTTGCTGCGAGTTTGAGCCATCCTCTCTTACTTAAATTTTATTGTTTCCTAAGCGAAACTAGCCTAGCAAATTTTGGCCCATTTATTTGCACACATTGATTGCACGCACAGTTTAACTCGCTTCGCAAATATCATTTTTTTATAATTTTTTATCAACTGGGTTAATTGGATTCATTTATATTTGAATTAATTGCTGGTAATTGAGAATATGTCATGGATTGATAAATGCGTAATTAAATTTAACCGATCCCAATTGTTTGATAGCAATCGAGTTAACTAAATGAATTACCTGATTGGAAATCGTGATTGCAATCTCATAGCAAAAAGATAAATGAATCTGTCTTAAATCAAATTTCGCGACAATCAACAACACCATTTGCCGACGTTATTACGCCGTTAGCGGGATAATTTGATGTTTGTCGGGTCGGACACACGTTGATTGGTGTCTGTATCAAAAGTTGATGGGTTCGGTTAACGTTTGCAGCGAAAGTAATCCGTCTAAAAAAGGACGAAAAATAATCACGAGATTGTAAGGCTGATAAAGTGTCATATATATCTTCGGCATCTTCTCACGGCTGAGAGCATCGCGTGGCTTGGTATTCATTTAAATTTAATTTCCCAACGGATGGAGGAGACCGCAGTTTAACATCATCTTCTTTAGAATTTGAAAATCGATCGTCGCGTGTAATACGGCTTTTGCCATTTAAACTTCGGGATCAGTCATACAAGTAGAAACACGCTAACTCAAGTGCACAGGATGGGATGATCTACTTTCCTGGATGATATCATATTTTGCATTTTATGCTGCACTGATTTTCTAACGCAATTGCCGATGAGTGCTACAGTATCACCGGATATGTTTTTATCTGTCTACAGATTTGTCTACCAAAAAATGGTTAATCTAAGTGATTTTTTTAAAAACTACTAATTTTGAATGTGAAAAAATATAGTATATTTCGTATCTAGGGACGAAAAGTGCCATTTTTAGGACGACTTCCGACTCGAGTTTTGGTGCTCTGCGGTTTCCTCGGCTTCGCCTTGAACAGGCTTCGTATCCTGAGAGATTTGAGTTCGAATCCTATGACCAACAAACTGTTTTAACTTTTTCATGCACAGTCTAAAAAAATGATTTTCATATCGACTTGTTTTCGAGCCGTTTACGACTCGTTTTCAGATCTTTTTCAATGTACCAAATTCGTTTTTGGTTTCGAGTTATTTCCGACTCAAAAACAAACCAAAATCGAGTCGATTTAAATCTATTTCGATGTGCGGATTATTTCCTGGGTCGCGATCGAAAAGTTTGTGAAAAGATCATTCAAGCAGAAAGAAATTTTTTAACGGGACGAGGAGAAAATATTTTTTTTTATGACAGATTTTACCTGGTAAGAGATTTCGTCACAGACCTTTTTACCCAGTTAACAGTTGTTAAAAATATTTCTGAAAGTAAAATGTCTTCTAAATGTTTAATGTCCGTGAAATGTCTTCAAATTTTGTAATAACGTATCACAAAATTGAGATGACTAAAACTAAGTCATTATTTGACTTGGAATTATTAATTTTCTAAAAGTTGAGCCCGTCAAACTAATAGATTTGGTTCAGGTCAAAACAATGTCAGTAAGCGTTTGTAAATTTTGTTGTTTAATATGGCAATCATCATTCTGAAATTAACTTTTGTTTTTGTGTGTACGAGATATGTGTGGTTTAGGAATTAGGTCTCACGTATTTCGTTACATGTTCTTGCCTGATGGCAACTCCGCGATTAGCGTACTAGTCTTTTCAGATAAGATATATCGTCTGTACGAAGTTTCCACGTTTCCATTCATCAGCATACTTTGTACACGACCAAATCTTTGCTGAGCGGTTTGTGCTATTGAGCCAGTTCCTAGCCTCTGAACAGTTAATACTGTTGATGACTTTTCCTCCTTGCTTTGTGGCTTGGTCGTCAAATCATTTCTACTAGACGCATTGAAATATCCTTATACCCTCGAGAATTTCAAAATCAATTTTGAGCGTTAAAAATGCAGATTTGGTCGATGGTTGACAATTTATATCGCAAATATCAAAGCAAACAAATCACCTTAGTACGCTGGCAATACAATTTTATCCTGTATCATTAATGAGGACGTTAAGGAATTTATTACGGCTATTCAGTTTCATGGTATTACAGTTTGCATCCGAGACTGGCGCTCGACACGCTGCGTCACTATCTGCACATTGACGGGCTCATACTGTGATGTATAAGCGCACCTACTGTTTCTTTGAAAATTCAGACGCGCAGTAAACCGTCAACGACGTGAATTATGATGCGAAAATATCCCGTCAATTATTTTATACGGCTCCAGCTAACGTTATTTTCATTTCAATTTTGAACATTTTATTAATGTTCTTATTCAATTCCCAAATTGACCTTTGACATTTTTTCTCTGTCGGTGTAAACTGCCGACTGTACTACTGAAAGATACAGAAAAGTTAATATTCTCTCAAGAGACTACTTTTAAAGCACCCGAAAATTGTAACTCAAAAGTTAAAGCCGTTTTAATTTTTCTAGCTGCTAAAATTATCTTTAAATTTTTGATATTAAAGTTTACGGTGCTCGTTCAATGTCAAACGAAAAAGAAATTAATTGGACTTTTTTCTAATGATGTCATAATTTGTGGCTACAAAATTGGTAGCTAAACGTGAAAATACGAAATGATGAACGAGTGTTTTATTATTAACTTGGTGAAGCGACACATCATTAATATCACGGTGCATTTGCTGGAGCTACGAGAGTACACGCATAACATAGTATTAAGAAGCCAGTGATATGAAGGCAATCAATCAACGGCATTCTAATCCAAGTTCGGTCGCTCAGTTGTAAGGTTTTGTCGGTGTGTCAATGTTCAGTCACTTTTTTGTAATACCAGGGATCATCATAGGGTGAAAAGTGTGAGCGATGAACAATTTTCATGCCATTTCATAACAGAAGTGGCAATTTTTTTTTAATTTCAAGTTTAAATTTTCAACATTAACACCATATTAAGAAAATGCAAAACTTTGAGTCGAAAATAATCATGAACAATTAATGAAAATATTAAATTTTGAAGAAGTATGGTAAATCCTTTTATCGTAATTCTTCAATTTTTCAATTTTTTCAAATTACTTAATATAATGTGTGTCAAACAGAAAGTTCATTTTATTATTGACTAACGGTTTTTTCATAACGAATGCAAACATTTTTGATTGTCATATTTATTTTTCTGAGTGCAATTAAGTTTACTTTGTTTTTTTTTAGTATGGATGATGAAAAAATTTTCATAAATGTTTTTCTGAATCTGTATAATAAAAAAGTATAAAAACGAAACTAATTAGAATTAATATTAAAAAAAGGTTTTATGAAAAAGAATTTTCATAATAAATGCAGTGAGAAAATATAAGTTTCATCAATTAAAATATGGACTTCAATGATGATCATCGAGGCGTTTATTTAAATACTTGAGCAAACATAAAATAACATTTTTAATTATTCATTTTGTAAACTTGCGTTGTTACAGTTTGTATACGAAACACGAATCGGAAATGAATTTCGAACTCCTTGCAAATGAACAATCCAATAAATTTGAAAGCAGATTTGAAATCGCGAAACCGCTCGCTCAAAAGCATTTATAGTGCATAGTACAGCTATAGTATTGCATCATTTGTGTTAGTTTACCAGATTTTCTATTGATTAGCACGAGCACGAAGACAAATCTTCTTAACTGTGATCAGTGTATTTGCAGCAACATTCCACTAGGCGATGCTCATTGTAACGTTATATTTTACTTCAATGCCTTGATTATTTTATACGCCTCGACGTTGCTCCTTTTTATTTGCCGAAATTGAAAGGAAACCTTTTATGATATAGAACATTCCTCTAGTGAAATGCGGTTTACAATTTATTGGGGTGCGATGATGCGTACAACGAATTAATCAGCAAATTTCACCGTATTCATGGAAAGGAATTTACATTTTTTTTCTACCAATTTTAGATCTGCGTTTTTACGTCTGAGTGAATTTGTTTTACGAGTATGTAAATTCAAAGTTCCATTGCAAATAAGAATCAAAAAATCAGATAAATTGTAAACGCGTTGTTTTAGCAGCAAACTTGACCTGATTAAAGTGAAATTTCAATATTTCAGAAAGTGGAATGCCACCAAAACAAATAAATTGTACCAAATAGTTTTAATTTAATTTTCACTTCACGATGTACAAATTATGATTTTAAGCTGTAGAATGTTCAGTAAATTTTTGATTGTTATTGAAAATGACGTTTATTATAATAATTAATACGGTTTAATAGCGCCACGTTGTGATTAGTTATTTATATATTATCGCTAATAATTCATCGCCAAAATTAATTTTCGTAAATTTATCATTAAACGACGTTGACACTACTGTACTATAACATTAATAAAATTAACCATTGACCCGAATGTCCGGTTAAACGTCACATGTAAATGAAAATATTATTGAATAAAGTTGAAGGTTCCTCCAATTTGGCGAAAAAACCGATTGTTCAGTTTCGTTTGTTCGTATTGTTGATTTCCCTTTGTCTATGAAATAAAACGAAACAAAAACTATTTTTCACCTCTCCGTACTAAAGTTGTTCAAAATGTATTTCAAAATAACGAAAAAGTTCAAGTTTAACTTCGAATTGGCTTGATATAGCATTGTAATTTAACAACTATTTTTTTTTCTTCGACTACATTCACGTTGGTACATACAAGGACAAAAATTGATGAAATTTAAATTACGAATCTCGAGGGTCGAAGTTTCGTTTTATGAAGATTGCAGATTTAATGTCACCGGTTGAACTCAGTCGTTGTTTTAAACGTCGATTAATAATAAAATTGCGTAATGCCCGTGGGCTGAAATGAAGAAGCAAGAGGGTGTTTTTGGATGTTTCGCGTTATTGTAACCACGAGCTGTCACGCGCGATGACATTTTTGATTTCGTTCGCGCATGAATTAATCTTCTGATCAGTTTTGGCTTATCAAACTTACCCGTGATTTATATTTCGCAATTTTTCAAACAATATTTGTTTTCACGTGATGAAAAATATTAATCAACAATCGTACCCAGGCACAATTATTCTGCTGAAATTGATTTTAAAAACAATCAAATTTTTGGTTTATTTTGTTATTCAAATTCTTTTGACAGTATCGTTTTTTTTCTCTTGATAGCAAATAGAACTGAAAAAACTCAATTTTTGGTGTTTTCATTCGTTTAACTTTGTTACTATCCGTGTTTCAGTACGTAAAATTGGAATTAATATTAATGAGATTTATTTAGGATCAGGCAAATTTTTTTTGTTCAAAGCAATTAAACGTAGGCGGCAGTTCAAAAGCGCGCATAAAGAAGCAGATGAAATGTTACACGCGGGACAAATTAAATCAGAGGAGGAATAAAGCGCGTCGTATGGCACGACATGAGTCATTATTTGACGAGGCGATCTAGCCCTTACGGATTATACGCAGGGCGTTGTAATGCTCGCAATTTGCGTTCTGCCACATGACGCACTCTGGTTTCTTAGTTTGACAAATTTGAATGTACGCTTTTGCATCTCTCATTTTGTCGGATGAATAAATTTCCATTATATCGAATAAAATATCTTATTGCAGCGAATAACAAGTTCCATTTTTCTTTATTCTATTGTAAAAAATGTCTTTTTTATTTAACTCAATCTCGACGAACCATAAATGCGGAGCACATTTTTTCTTACATAACGATGAAAAAGACATATTACGAGAACACGTTAATTTTTGTACACGACGTAAAAACAAGTACGCGAACCGACGAAAAAAGTTCTGCATGAAAGGAAACAACAAACGGCGCGAAAATAGAGACGCGGTCGTGTTACATTAAGTTCACAATGTTTTTTTTCCACCATCGGTGTTCTATTTTTTGTTATCATCGCACAACAAAAATGCAAGATTGCATGTTCATTTGTCGCATGTCCTGAAAGAGTCGAGCGTCTTTATTCGTAACAAGTATTTTGTACCGGTAATCCCGATTCAGATTACCGTGAATTGTTAATTGCGCTCTAAGAAATGGTTGAGTTGAAACTTTAGTTTCTTCGACTCATTACTTCGCGAATTATCGCGATTCACAAATTTTCACCACGCTAATTCCGTGTCAAATAAATGGAAAATTGTTTATGACTTGATTTGCGTTATTTATACGTACGGAATATTCGAATAGAAAATTGTATGATGAAAAATATCATACATTGGCGTTATGTGTGTATGTTTTTCGAAATTTTGAGAAAGCATCGATTTTTCCTCTTGCAATGTAAGAATTTTCCACTTTTAACATATGTTTTCAATTTTTATGGATACGCTAAACTATAATTAACTCGAAAATTATTCAGCTATTATATTTTTGCAAAATAGAAACGACTTTCTTAGGCATTCCAATATTGGTAAATAAAGAACTCAAATGTGCTATTCTATTCGAAGCAAATTTTACAATATTAAACGCAATATTCTATTGCATTTTAAAAATGCCAATTTTATTTGAAAACAAAAGAAAAACGCCCAATGATCTTGACAAGTTGAGTTGACAGAGGTTGATGGTTAATCGAGTATGTTATTTTTGAAGAAAAAAAAATATAGTGGCAGTATGGTTTACAGAAATTTTTTTTGGGACATTGATTCTCGATGGAACATAAAATATACTGTCTGTATTCAGACACCAAGCAGGTACGCTTTTCATGTTTTACACGGCCACAACGATATGTCAAATTTATAAGCCTTTTTGCGCGCGCCTTTTTGGCTGTGATAGTAATCTGCAATTCTCACATTATTACCAAAGATTTTGTTATACAGTCTTCATGTGATTTCATAATAACAAATTCGATGTTTTTGCGTTAATATTTGCGTTAAAAATAATTAAATTCATTTTAGATCAATGAAAAATTGCCTCAGCTCAAAATTAGTCATATCAAAAATCAATTTCGCATCTTGTCAACGAATATTTCTACCTCGACTGACATTCCAAACTGTTTTTACAATTTCACCT
This sequence comes from Telenomus remus, assembly GCA_020615435.1. Taxonomy (NCBI): domain Eukaryota; kingdom Metazoa; phylum Arthropoda; class Insecta; order Hymenoptera; family Scelionidae; genus Telenomus; species Telenomus remus. The sequence goes on along the minus strand of CM036341.1, from coordinate 8,581,821 downwards.
AGGCAAATAGTTCCGATTTAAATATTTCTTTTACAGAGAGACACATCAATACATTTGTAAGACATTGAGGTTGCAGAAACTGGTTTTGTCAAGCCCTCACAATCTCTGTTTCAATATTGTTGGAAATTATTGAAAGATAAGATATCCGTTGGTGGTGACAAAAAGGAGCTATCAGCGCTCAAATATGTCGTTTGCGCGGGTCTGTAATATGGTAGGTGCTCTCGAATTCTAATTTGAAAATCTAATTAGCGTGTGAGTCCCATGGCAAGGACCACGAAAAGCTGCAGCGCAGAGGGTGCGAGATCGTCTCCCACCCTTGGGCGCTTACTTTCATCCCTCCCTGTGCTGGCGCTCGACCCCCTCGCGACGAGCAAAGGGCTCAGCCGACCAGTGTATTTCACGGCGGAACAACGCTCGCACCCGCAGCATCCTCGCTCTCTCGTTGTCACATTATCGCAATAATACAGTTCGATTGTTGTACGCGCAGTTTTGCTCGTGACCCCGTGCGCAATCCGGATCGCGAGTTCTCGTAGGCGTGTTCAGTCGCAATCAAGTGTCAACGATTAAACTTTTTTTTCTCTCTCTCTTATTCGAGTGCGAAAAAACCGGAACTTTTTTTTCAAGTTTTAAGTTAATTTTGTTTTTCGTTCAGTGATGTTACGTTCAGCTGATTGAAAAGATTGTGCCAGTGGAACGTTCGGAGGATTCAAAAGTACGGGAGACTAACTTGCAAAACTTGTCCTTATCTTTACACTTTTGCGCGCCATCTTTCACACTCTCATTAAAAGAGTGGCATTTGAATTGGTTTTTTTGGTCCTTGTGATAACTTGGCTGGAAAATTAATTGAGAACAGAAATGTTGACAATATGGTTAAAGCTATTTTTTTGTGTTCAAATAGTTGGAAGCTCCTTTTGTATATCCGTGAACAAGTCGCGGAAAAACTTCGCCAAGGAAAAAATGTTTGGGAGAAAATATTTGATGGAGTTTCTTTGTCTCGCTGATTCTTTTGAACTGTTGTAACGCAACTTGTTATTTTTGCGTCACACTTTTTCCTGGTCCTCTGCCCGTGATTTATCACTGACAAATTTAATGTCACGTTATTATTTTCGTCCGCGTGATTCAATTACAAAGGATGTATACTACTTTTTATCACGCGCCGAACAAACAATTTTTCACCACCCTAATTAACTGATTATATTTCAAGCCATGATGAATACACGCTATTTCACATTTCATTTGCAAAAATCTCTCGCACCTTTTCGTTTCAAATGTCAAGTAATTCTTTACTGTTTCAAATTCAGCAAACTCAAAACGAGTGAATCTATTGTGTACGATAAATTTGCGCTTTTATGAAACATAAATGAATAAAAAACAAAAACATCCGCATTTTCGTGTAATCAAATTTCGTCCCCGCGAAAATTGTGTGAAACAATTCACATGCAGAACATTAAATATGACAGATTAACTTTTGCGCAGATATTAATCGAATGATTCTCGCGTTATTGTGTTACGTCACGAGAATAATAATAATGAAAAAAACGTACATTTTATTTATCGAACGAACGTGCATTCGCATCGAGGAAAAAACGTCGAACGGATCCTCATCTATTCACACATAAATAATTCATGCGAAAAAAGAATCAAGAAAGTATATATATATATATACATTTTTCACGCGTACGAATTTTTTTAACAAACGTCAGTTTTGAAGAATGCATACTTCGAACTGATGATTTTGCAAACAAATTGTAGACTGTAAAATTGTTTGTTTTGTAACCTACGTTTCTCCCAACTACAAATCTAGATACTTCTGGCATATATTTTTATTTTTACATGGATAGTAAAAAAAGTCGCGGTACTTGCTGCGAGACGGAGGTAAACTCAGCTGACGTGTAATTTTCGCGCTGACAAATTCGTTTGTTTTAATATAGCTTCGCGTTCTTGTTGGTCCAAATATGGTAAATTCCGACGCGCTGTTTATCGCCGCGTGAAAATTATTTGAACAACCTACATTTGTTGATGTGTTTTATTTGATCACGAGCTATTGCGTAACATCTGTTTTTATTAATGAGGGCAAACAAATAGACAACAGCGACTCGACTTTTCATGTACGTTCTAACCAACCGTCGCGACGATCGTCAAAAAATGGATGTGCAACGGACAAGATAATCTTCCAGGCCGATATATTTTTTTTCGATGGCACAGTTTGTGTAAAGGTTAATAATCATAGCCGAGATTGCATTTGATCGATTAGATGTTCAATACGTTTATATATGAAATAAATTTCAATTAGCACTTGAGGGCGAATCGAATGATGTTTGAAGTTTATTCCCAGACGTTGAATTTGCAATAAAAATATAATGGGAATACGAAATCATAGACCAGAGAAATGATTTCGTGACTCGGGCGGTACGGCTGCGATGAAATTTGCAACGTTCAGTTGGCACGATTGAATTATAAGTTAGAAAATAAAGTCCAGCTTGATAAAACGAAAAATTTGATTTTCAAGCACCGACATTTGCATGCAACTTTTAATTAAATTGATGCGTGCGAAATCCCCGTGGAAACGTATCTGGGAATAAGAGACACTTTTACGGGTTCGTTTGTGAATTGCAACACCCTGACAAGAATTACCGTTCATTAATACGAAATCACGCGCATTTTTTGTCCCCTTTGGTTTAAACATGGACTAATATAGAACGGATAAACCATAGTAGGATTTCACATTTATGTTGTAATTTAAATATTTGTAGTCGGTTATTTCATAATCATATACAGTAATGTAAAATAATTTGGTTTCTGATGCATTGTGTGCATCCCAAAATATTAAAACGTGGATGATGAAATGGTTTCCTAGATCATCAACGTTAAAATCTAATCCGTTAGGTATGGACGAAATTGAAATGAATCAAAATTGAATTTCAAATAAACTAACAACTCGGTCATTGTTACGAGCATAATTTTATTTGTACTATGAAATCATTCTATTCCCTCTCTAAATTAAATTTATCGCAAATATAATTCTATTAGCGATTTTTTAAACATGACAGCAAATACATCAAAGGCTCAATAAATGCACAACAATTTGTTCAATTTGATTAATTTATAATAGTGATGTGAAAATCGAATGATTCCAACATTCGCGCCTGAAATTCAATTTTTCCGCATTACTTTTATTCTTTGACATTTTGATACGACACATGAAAAAGTGCAAGACATCGGTTGTTTAGCTATTCAACTGCGCAATGTGATATAATACATTTTGATTGAGGTGTTATTTTGTATGGGTGTTGACCCGTACGTAATTTGAACGGGTTAATTCATTGATTTGAATTAAACGAAAACCAATTCAAAGCATAATTGCTGGAGATGAATGATTTTGCTGATTTATTGGCGGTTTCGCGTAATCGACGGTTTCTTTACATTCAAGACGGATTTCCGGGAGGGAGAAGGTCGATTGGCTGGAATAAATGATCGACAATGGTTAGCAAAAAAAAAGACAAAAGCTTGAGCCGAAAAAAATTAAATTTGGTAGACCAATTAACGTGTGACAATTAAAATTCTTTTTTTTTTCAAGTATGTCGAATACGGAACGAGCAGCTCGTTTTTACTGCGCTGACAAAAGTCGGCACTATGGCGCTAATGCTTGAGATTACAGAGGGATGAAAAAATGTATTCAGCAGACGTGCCTTGTTTACCGCCAATGGTATAACGTTTAATTTTAAATGATTGCTTCATAAGCATTTTTGATTGGTTGCAACCGAGGCTTAATTACAATTCGTAACTAGGTTAAACGAGAAAAGGGTGAGGTTGGACTAAAACTATGATTAAAATGTTGCGATATCAATCGAAACAGTTATTAGAAAAGTTGGTTGGTCGAGTTCATACCGTCGGCTTTATTGGAAGCACATCAATTACGTGGGACCATTGAAAGGTGATCTGGGACACCTTGTACGCAGCACATGAATCAGCTCGGCTACTGATTTGGGCGGTACCTTATTAGACAGAAACAACGACTCTGCCAATGTCTCTTGGTTCCATTAACCGGTATCAATTTTATTTGATTGCACCTATGATTGAAATGATTTTCCACCAGGAAATAAGCTGTGCTGAAATTCGCTGAAAATCAAACATTATAACAAAAAAATGAGAACTTTTAAAATTTGTTTTTCAAAAGAAATTAATCATTTTAGTGAGTACTTCATGATAGTATTAGTTAGTATGTCTTGAGAATTTGAAAAAGTTAAGCAAGTAAATTTATTATGTAAATTTTATTTGGAATACAGATAATAGATATATGGTGGATTTGAATTTCATACTTCAGAACTTTAATAATTAATGAATAATTCAATATTACGAGGAAAGTTTTTTTGCAATAAAAAGATAAATCTGAATAAATGATGTAATTCTGATTACTCTATCTGGTTTTGCTTTGCAGCAACAGAATTGATAGTAGAAAAATAAATTCAGTGGTTCTTCAATGCAAATGCTTTTTGCAAAATCTTGAATCAGCCATCGTTTATTCAAACAAGAATTCTTATTTTGAACATGGAATTTTATTAGAAACTCGTCTGAAGGGGTTATCTGTTATTGCATCTGTTATTGATTTACTCAACTGAATTAGTTGAAGGAATTTATGTATTTTTGGATTTTATTTTTGAAAATAATAACAAGATTTCGTTTTATAATTTTTCAATTTCGATAGCTCAAATCAAAAAGAAGTTAAGCAATTTTAGACAATTTCGCAGTTACTTAGATTTCTAAGATAACCTTAATTTTAGGTTAGATCTAATTCTATTCAATTGCTGATTGTATTGAACTCTTGTAACTTGGAATGAAACTGTATTTTGAGAAAATGTTAGGCGAATCAAGTTGGCCAAAGTTAACAAAGAGTTATATCAGATTTGATTGGTGTACAATTACAAATTCAGACGACGCGTTGAAATCGTTAAACTCCATACGCTTGCGAGACTTGGAATAATCACTCGGTAGTACAGAGTGACTGTTCGTCGATACGTGATCAAGCATCATTTGACAAGGACAGGGTGGAGTACTAAATAAACACGTTGCTACTGTAATTATTGAGGAAGCTTTAACTTCAAAATTGGTCGAGAAAAAATATGTCAGTGTCAATTACAAAGTGTAGATTTAAGAAACTCATCCAGATTTTAATTGAGAGTAATTTCTTCTATTTCTAAAAACATTTCTCATTTCCGCCGAGAATGTGTAAATTTTAATCATCAACTGGGTCGATCGCGAATCATATTTGATCGTATCATATAGTTTAAATTCCAGCAATTTAGAACTAATTAAACACCTATTTCGAACATAAATGAGTGTTTATCGTCGTTTCGGGAACAAGTGCGGTATTTCAATTTTAAGGGTTTATTTTCGTGTTCAGGAAGCGCCTACAAGTCGGTTCTTGTATGAATTATCACGACTTATCATTGCGATCTTAATATGTAATTTGTTTCAAGTACAAACTAATTAAATACAAACGCCGATAAAAATCAATCTGGAACTTGCAAATTTTCAACTTTTTAAATCATTCATTGTTTAGTTGGAATTTAAGCTTGATTAATTGTTCAGAATTTATTGCAATGAATTTCACTTATCTCCGTAGACAGTGCACTGTCTTAAAAGTAATATGCAGCAGGCATTTTATGCAGAATCTCCAATAAGTCGTCTACATAATTCTTCAAGCTTGCGTCATCCTTATTTTTTGAGTGACGTTGATCATTCAATTCTAAAAACAATAAACAAGACTGTCTTGCAACGAAGAACTTTTTGTTAGTAAACAAAATTAAATCGAAGCAAAATGATACCCGCTCGTAACTTGTCAAGGAACTAGAGTATTTTCATTAAGAAAACATCATTTTGCATTTCAACTGAATAGAAAGTCGCATTTTTTTGCTCGTCATTGAAAGAAGTAAAATTAAATAAGCAAGTCGAGCATCATAAAAATATGTTTTTGTATAATGCTCGACTCTCACAAAGAATTAACTTAACTTATTGAATAGCTTGGTTTAAAATGTACTATTGGGCGTCTTAAAAAAATGTCGATTGCATATTCAGTTTATGAAATCGACATTTTTTTAATATTTATATTAAACTAAAAAAATAGAGTAAAACATTCAATGTAACATTTAATGTAACTTTGCGAGAAGAATGCGAAAAAAGATTCCTAGCCGGCAGATTTTCGCATCAACTTGGATTTATCTCTGATAACCATTATTGAATAGCGGGAGCCAATGTTTAATCGAAATTTTAATACTTTTTTGTGGTTGAAAGACTTTTGTGGTTGGCGAACGTCAAATCAATTACAGTTTTGTAAGAACAAACCACAACCTGCAACGATAAAAAAACAAGCGGTCTTTTTGAGTGGCTCATTTAAGATTTAGCAAAACTCGCTATATTTCCCGTATATTTCTCGCTTTTTGAAATATTCATCTGAACGTTTTTGTATCGTTAGTGTGCGTACTTTGTAGCCACACGAAGAGGAAGTGAATATACCTCCTCGCAGTGTACGTGTTGAATGATATGAAAAAATTATGTCTTGGTCTCAAACGAATAATCGCGTGGTTAGAGTTTGCACTTTCTTTATGGGCCTCTTTTTTGTCTCATTTGACTATCCACCAGTGTGCATAAATATCAAAGGAACAGCATTTTTAGAATATATATTCTTCACCACCAACAAATAATATAACAAAAAACGTACGCGTAGTAGACGATTACTTTCTAGAAAGCAAAAAACGGACGTAAAAAAACGAAACCAAAAAACAACAATTGAATGGAAATGTAAGGGGCGAGATGGTAGATAGAAAAAAAAGCGTTTTAACTTTTTTCTTATCGATTTGCAGAGACTTTGCAGGAAATGCGAAACGTGTGTTGGGCGAGAAAGTATGCACTATAGACCATTATGAGAAATCAATCAGGCGGCGCAAATAAGTGGCATATTCGATGCGTAGGAAACGCTACTTGATATCTCATCCGTTTTATCATCTTTTTTTTTATTCGAATCTATTCCACTGGTTAGTCAATCAGAAGCGTCACTGATTTGCGAAACCAGATCCGCGTTATCAAGTTAAAAAGCGAATTATCAAAGAGGAGAATCTAAATGACCATCCGATTGCTGTCTCGCTTTGCGCTAAATATATTTTGATCAAACAAAAAAATTCGTCCCCAATAAACGGCGCGGCGTAAAAAAACGATTTATTATCGTTGAATATGCCATATGAAATGAAAATTTACAATATTATCTGTTCATTTGTTATTGGAATGTTTAAATTTTTTTTGTAGTGGATAGAATAAATTTTGGCTGCTAATTCATTTCGCGTGTAAGAAAAGTCAATATTTGTTCACACTATGTACAATAAGTTTGTCAAAACTTGTTTGTTCATCAGCAAGCAAAACTTTTTGCAACGGATCCGGTCGTACCACGCTGGGACAGAAAAAAAGTACGGTCGGGCTTAACGTATGTGGATTTGGTTTAATACGGGAAGTTTAAAATGATCAAACCAAGCACCGCCACAGACTTTGACGACGTAATTAAATCAACTCCTTTGACGAGATGTAATCAATTTGTACTTTTGAAACAACAAAATAGCGCAGCGGCTTAAATCGATTATAATCATATATGCAAAATCGGTTAAGTATTACGCTTTTTGGAGTGTGCCACTTTCCAGAACAATTTTCATCCTTGAAAAGTAACTGCGCGGCAAAATATGAAGCCGAGTTTTAATCCTGTGTAATATGATTGCGAGCGGAAATCCGTTAGGGGTTGGCGCGAAAAAAATGACAGTCGTTTTGGTCCACCTTTCCGTTCATTTGATCATGTATAGCGCACACGTGATCGTTGAGAATGCAATTACTCTGCCAGCCTTTCTTATACGCTTTAACGAAGCGCGACGCATCAGTACTGGTAAATCAGCGCTTAGTCTATACCCCAGTCGCAGAATTCAAGGGGTTTTATAAAAAAATGACAAAAATTCGTTTCTTAATAACTCATTGAAAAGTTTATCGGATTTTCATTTTTTTTGATGAAAATATTTTTCAATCTTTTATAATGACGGCAATTTAATACATGCTCATTACTTTTTTGCAAAAAAGAACACTGAATTTTTGTCCCTGATATTCAATTCCTCTTACTTCAATATGAAAATTGGCGTAGGTTGCATGAATAGTACGGAAAACAGCGATTTTCAAAAAATTTTATTTTTGATTTCGACTCTGTTCTTTATTCTGATTTCAAATATCCCACAAAAAAAATTCCGATAAAAACTTTATATTAAGAATATAAGAATATGTTAAGTTGATTAATCGTCATAACCTTAATTTTGTTGTTTTTTAATATGTTGTTAGAGGTGCTTAATCTGTTGTTGGGGACGTTAAAAATAAAAATATTGTAACCCTTTGAGGTGGCTGCAAAGGGTGGAAAGGGTGAAATGTTTCTGGTGCATATCTTCGAATGGTAAAGTCCTAAGGAGTTGCAATTTTTCATGATGATAGAAAACTTAATTTGCCTGACCCTGCCATCAAAACACTCTCTTTTTAGCTTTATAATAATAATATAATGATACATTTTCGATCTTTCAAGAAATCAGATGTTTGGAAAGAAGTCGTGTTTCTCAGACAGCTTAAAGGTCTCTTTGAGACGATCTTGAGTAAAAAACTAAACTAGTCTTAGTCCACTGTTATTTTATAACGAGTTATGTTACGATTATAACGTTATTTTTCAGCGAAATTTCAAACAAGTCACTTTTCAGTCATATTGTGAAACAAGTCGTTGTTCACTGCTATTTTAAAACGAGATATTCTTCGTTTTGTAGATATAACGTAATGCAAATAATGTTGTATTTCAATTTCAAAATTCATATTACAATTATTCATACTGGAGAGGTTTTTTATTTATTAATTTTAATTAATTATGAGAATTGAGACAAAAATAATATCTAAAGTATAATAAAGTCGACCAACATCAATAAGTATACTGCAATTCAGACGAATACAGAGAGAAGAGAATAGACTGTATTCATAAATAAGTCATTCATTTAATTAACATTGAAAAAGGACTTGTAACGTAATTTGAATTTTGTGCAGAAAGTTATTTTCCATATTTTATCTCGAATCAACTTTTTGTTTGGACAGCAAAATGATTGCACAAGGAATTTCGTTTCAGGTGAAGATCTATACTGAATTTTCCACCGAAAATGTTTTACATGAAAAATTCTTAGTAACATGTCAAATTTCTACGGCAATAAATACAAGAAGCAATAAAATTTATATTCATACTCTGAAATACTGAAAACAATTATTTGATTGTTGATTTCTGATTTAATTGCCGAAAGTTTCGAAGTATAACTGAATGTGCAGAAACTGTATGTGTATCAAATGTCTAGACTTGTGACAAATGGATCGTGATTCAAGCGCGACGTGCTTTAAAATTTCCTATGCATTTTGATCGTTTATTATGCACAGATAGTTGTTTTGCACGCTTTAATATGTTTGAAAGCAAAATTGCATGATTCATTACAGTCAAAAGCATAATCAAATATATCATATTCCTTATTTCGTCTCAAGCATCGACGTAATTGTTGTGTATACATACTATATAAGAGCGATCGCATTTTCTTGGTTGAGTGGGTGTAATTTTACATACTTCAAGTGCACGTAACATACCGCAAACGCGGTGCTTTCGGATATTTCGGAAATTCATAACGCTTTATGAGTCGGGGTGACGTGTTGTATATAATTAGTTTTCATGTGTGTCAGAGAGGACGACTGTAAATGAATTTGCATTTTGCTAGTTTTAACATCGTGACTCTAAGATTAGATTAAAGCCAGATTAAAATGAACAAAAGATATACATGAAAATCTTTTATCAATTTGAGAATTTAATATTACTCAAATATCAAATACTCATTCCGACTAATGCAATGATTTATGGAAAACAGCGTGAAAACAAAGTAAAAACAAAATAAACTATGAAAAGAAGAATTTCGCATGTGAAAACATTTCAGAAAAAGTAAAAAGTTTAGCTTCTACCAAGATGTATATTGAAGATGGGATATTTTAAAAAATCTTTGCGTTTTTTTTTGTTGAGTTGATAAAAAAGTGGAAGCTTTTGTTAGTATATTGATCATGAATAATTACGAGATTGGTATAATAAGTCAATTGTAACTTAATCTGCGAATTTGTACCGACTAATTGACAAGTCGTGACAATGACAAGAACGCTGATAGGTTGGTTCACTGCCGAAATTAGTTATGCTCTTGTAACTGATTTCAAGCTATGATCATGTACATGCGCCTGCGGATACATCCCTATAGATTCATTGTTATGATTTAACAATGAGAGTGAGTTTTCAAAGACATTTACAGCAATGCGTCGTTATTTACTGTTTCCTGATGCTATAAAAATCGTAATCGAAAAGCGATAAAGTGTGCAATGAAAAACTAGTTGTGTGAATGCACTCAAAACGTGTTTAATTCATCTTTTTCGCGACAAACGACAAAGACTTCACCCAACGTATTATTAATGTACCTTTTAAAGAATTTTCCGTTTCACCACTTCACGTTCTAATTATTTTTAGCTGCGTTAAGTGTTCATACCAAAGAAAGTTCAGAAATATGTATGAAATCTCAAAACTGGAATTACAATTTTGACAAGTGAATATTGTACTAATTGCATCTAAAGGTTTTTTTTCTAAATCTAATTGGGGGAAATTTTACTTCCAACTCGTGTAACTCAATTTTAATTTATAGTTTATTAGTTGTAAAATTACAGAAATTTTTGATAAAGCCTATAGGAAAATGCTTTCAACATATAACAAAATAACAAAATTTCGTAAATAACAGAGTGACAGAATGAAATTCGTTTTTCTCTAAGAGTTTTTTCTCGTTTATTATTTTGTTCATATACATAGTCCAACCGTCTTCAGATCTTTGTGAAAAAGTCTCATTAATTTGATTCTTGATTTTTATTAGAAAAAATAACAATTACTCATACTCAGCAGCGCTTACATGATTAAATCACAACTGTAAGTTTCATACCCTGTAGCAGACTATCCACGTAAAGTGTACCCAAGCCACTGGGCATTGTAACTTTACCTTTTGATCACGTAGTATCTGTGGTAAACAAACATATGTTCACAAATAAAATTTTACAACTTTGAATTCAATCATAACTGTAAACTGAATAAACTAATTTCAACACTTTTTTCGTTTAATGCAGGAATTATGATTCAAAATAGAGTACTAATTATACAGACTTAAAATTGAAAGTGATTTTAAAACTATAATATTTTTTTAAATTAAATTTTTTTAACCATAAATTGAAACTCAGTTTAGAAAAGTTTACAATAACGGCTCCAAATCTGATTGTCAAATAGAACAAAAAGTGAATTTTGTCAATGAATGAACGCGTCCTTGCCGAACTCCCATAACGTCACTCTACTGAATTAATTTTAAAATCACACGCTTAGACGCCCAACTACTATAGGAACATTCTTGTTATTATTTCAAGTTAGTTAACTCCGAATTACAGCGGTTAAGCTTAGTCAACCCATCATTTCTCGTGTAAAATGTTTTAGATGCTCAATTAATTTTCATACAGGTATTACATGGCATTTTAGCTTTTGCAGTTAATTATTCGACGAGGCTAAGCTCAAAATCACTTCATTAAAAAATCAAACGATTGTGTCATGCAACTTATATCTGAAAATTATCATCGCCTGAAAACTATAATCATTTTTAATAGTTTTATTTCATCCATTGAATGAATTTCGGATAAAAAATCAGTGAAGAATGAATTATAGTTATTATTATTCTTAGTTAAGTTAGTGGTTATCTGAAATCAGATGTCCAGTGTTTCTATGAATGTCCGCGGTATCTTGAGATGTTCACCGAATTGCGCAATCGTAAAATAAATTAAACTGATGATTAAAGTAATGAATACATCTTTTGTTCGAATAAAAAAGACTTATACGAAACTTTTGTGAATACATCTTTTGTATTTTCTCAATAGAAAGAAAGGTTGAAATTTGAATGTAAATACAATTATGGAGTTTGTTTCTGTTAAACAAAGAATCAAAAAATATGTTTGAATGGCAAAGAATATTTTAACCTGAAGGTCTACTAACATTAACAATTTCATCGGTGAAAATGTTCTCTATTAATGATGGAATTTTTTGCACTTCCTTTGTATCAATATTTTTCATGTTGCGCATGCACTTAATAAAAGGCATGTGAGGCATTGAGCTTAAAAATTGTTGGATGTTAGTCTGTTGTTATAATAAAAAATGTTATAAAGCTCAGATTAAAATTTGTATATAGGCAAGGATATTTCGATTAGTGCTATAAGGACTCATCTGCTCCAATGGTTACATCTTATGTGGAATTGGAGTTTAACAATATTAAAAGTAAATAGTAATAAATATTTGAAACAAATAATTGCAACGTAAAACACTATAGTTATAAAAGTAATGTAATCTTCAAAATACTTACGAACATACCTTGAAAATCATTCATAAACAATAAAGACCTTTAATTAATTTAACTTTCATATTTAAGAGCCATTACACGGATCGGGGGACGTCTACCCCCCCCCCCTGAAATTATAAAAATAGAAAATTTTACTGGCTGACTATAGTTTTTTTAAATTTTTAGTGTTTGTTCCAAAATAATTACAAAATACATTAGACTGAAAATAAAAATTTGAATCAATTTTACATTTATTTTTTTGAGGAGTGACAAATTTTCTGTTTTAGAATGAGTTTTTCAAATTGAAAATCAGTAATATAATTTGCAGAAAGTTAATAGATTCGTGCGAATGAATAATTCAGAATATGGAATAGTATATTTACCATTGTTGTTTGTTAATCAGTAAAGTTAAGTTTATTTTCCTACAACAAACAATCCGAGCTTGACCTTATTAGAAACGAAACAGTGTTTTACTTTGTTTTAATGCTACGTCAGTCAATTTGCATTATATTTTGTGTTTGAATTATTAACACCAAATAATTTAGACCCTCGGAATAAGTTTTGGTTAAAATTCTAATGAGTTTTCGCTAATTTTTTTCAATAATGTATTCTGATAATACAATAATACAATCACAGTATTAAATGTTGTTATAACCTACTATTTTATTCACTTAGAAACTCGCGAACATGGCAAAACATTGCAAGTTCGTAATTTGAAGACTTTATTTATGATGCTATTTTTTCTATCAAATTTACAGAATGAATAATACCATTTTTTGAGTTCTTTATTACCAGACTTCGGTTCGAACCAATAAACATGAAGAAGATCTTGATTGCAAATTTTATCAAAAGTGAGGTGAATGTTAAGTGATCACCCTTGTTCGTTTTTTAAAGACCGATAAATCAGTCACTGGTTTCCTGGCACTAATCTTTTCCGCCAAGTTAATCTACATAAATGTCTTAGAATCGTTCCGATATATTTTCGAACCGCAATAAAAGTTTATTATGTTAAAAAATATACGTCACATACATGAAAATCTAAAAGTGTCAATTTCAATGGAAGCAATGGAAGTATTTTCGATTTTTAGAGCGTTACTTAAAAAATGTCATTACAAAGTGGCACGTAACGAAATACTCGTAACTTGTTAGTCATTTATGATCGTCCTGTCTTCATACAGCTTCCATTGTGAAATTGCAAGTACTTCTGTTATTATTTCCAACGATCCTTGTATTGGCACTTCATAATCACACCTTCCTGCAAGTATAATGAAAATAATAAACAGATTATATTACATTGCAGTTCCATTTCCTTATGTTCTCGATTTCGTTATGTTCGGCGAGAAATAATAGAGCTATGAAAATCAGAAAGACGCACAGAGGAAATTTTGAAATAGAATCGTCGTTTGACGCAGAATAGCAAAGTGTTGTAAGTATAATTTTAAAGCAGGACCTACTAGGAATATTCATGGAATATTTAGTGCTAATTGGATAGAAGTTGGATGGTATAATTGAGAAGCCTTGGCCAAGTTCGGGTCAACAGCCTTTTATCTATGCTAGACATGCACGGCGCTTGGGTCTAGGATCCATTATTTTGATCTAGTTAGCGGGCGCAATCCAGTTAAGAAATGACGATCAATTATCATTAGCTAAAGAATAAAAACTGGCACAGTTTCGGTCGATTTTTTATGGAACCATTTTCTCGAGCAACGAAAATCGGTGTGAGCTTCTAAATGCACAAAGGATGAACGGTTTTGGAGGATTCATTTGAAATCATTCAAGATCGTTTTTTTTTCTGAATATCCAATGACTGAATTGAAACAAAGGTCACTTATAAGAATACTCCATTAAATATTGTATGGCCTACAAAATTTCAGAAACAATAGTAATTTTTTTGTTCAGTAGAAGCATTATTTTCAAATCAATTAAATTATTATTCGTTGTTCTGTTCTATTCTATTCTTGTTTTAAAACAAGATTAGAATTGTAAATTTTGTGTGATATTTGTAAACAACTATGCAGATCAGTGAAAAAATGTGACAAGGTTAGGACCGGGTTGGCAACGGTTATCATTGTAAATCAAAGTTATATCCGTTCTTTTGCTAAGATATTACAATACAGTTGGCAGTCCTTGTACCCAGTCGTACGCAGGACTCAGTGATTGTTCAAGAAAAACGCTCTCCGTGAATTCTGCCAAATCTGCTACATTACGCGAATAAAAAGCTCTAATTAATCATTGCTCAACTACAATTAAACTCACTTATGAATTATTTATACGCAGCTTATGATACTCCCTTGTGAAATTATACATTCGCATTATAAACCATCTTTGGTTTATAGTGCGAAATCGTATAATACACCTTCGCTATTATTGAGTCAATAAATGGCCCGATTGCATTAATTTGTATTTGATTCACGAAATCACTTCGAAACCAAATTCTGATTTTGAAACCTATTATTTTTGTCTTTTTACACTGAAGATTTTTTGCCTTGAATTTGAATGATATAAATAACCTGAGCTTTTATTTTAATTACAGCTATAAGGTACATTTTATTTCAAGTGAACGTTTGAGATAACAAAATTTTGGTTGGAACGATTAATCATCCGCGTAATATCATTCAAACATAATGAAGAAATTCGTATTCTCGATCAATTTTTCATAATAATACTGGCAAAACTAATGGTAGAAAGTTGAAACTAACGACGTAATGCGAATCCTAATGTTCTTGAAATGTTTGTTGCAGGATGGATGCAGACGGAAAAAGTTGGAAGAAATGATTGAAGGGGTGGTCGAGTGTTGCGGAGGCACATAATAATATTGATAGATCCAGGTGGAGTCAAGAGCCGTTGTTCAATATCTCGCAGTACTGGAGATGCAATTCTCGTATGTCTGATGCCCTCGAAAATGCCGACAGTGAGAACTGGCGTGTACGTTGCCCGCGGTTACCAAAGAAAACTCAACTTGCAAAGTGGTTACGACTTAACTCTGACCTGAAATATTCAGGTCGTGAATGAAAGCATATAACGCCTAAAAAACCAAGGCTAAAAACGAATCAAGAAAAATGGTCTTGGAGACGACGTACACGTGGCAGATAGGGTTTAACATATCACGCTGCTTCATGATAATTATACATGGCTATTGGACGACCACTATCGTGCTCTCACTATTGCTCAATGTTCTTGTAAGAACCGGTAAGTACCCATCTTTTGTCAGTAAATTATTGGGCTTGCTATTAATCTATTTCCGACAGATTCAGACCGTATTGAAACGACTAAGTTAGTACGTTATGGTAATACCGAAATTACAAGTGATTTGAACTCCAGCAAAAAATACATTTAAATAACGTAAACACTTTTGCAGCTTACGAAAAAGTAACATTGCGAAACATTTTCATTTTTAATTTAAACTGCTAAGTGCATAGACGTTATTTTTAGATTTACTCCTATAGCTTTAGGGATATTACCGTAACGTGCGTTTTACTGGGTTCAAGTCATACAATTAGCTGATACAGAAACGGCTGAATGTTGAACGATTTTCTGAATATATACCACTGGTTTAAATAATGTCGACTTGCGTATCTATTGTTTTGGATGTGTACCTGATAAATTTAAACTTCAAGTTAGAGTACAACGTTTAAATAGCAAACTGTAAGTGGAATAATTGAAGATGTTGTGAAACAAAGTTATTCACGCGATGTCGTTTGCAACGTTGCCCAGTAGAAACAAGATAAATTAAACATTTCACTTACACATACATCTAATCTACGTAATTCGTCAAGACGTAGCTCCTCTTGCTTTTCTTAAAATATTAATTATGTTTTCTTGAACGATTTTCAATAATTAGTTTGTACTAAATTAATTTCTATTTGACGTTAATCTCTTAGAGTAGTTTTAGTGTTGCTTGTTTATCTTCACACGCAATTCAACGCAAGGTATGCTTTTTGTTTAACAAATGAATAATTTACTATAATGATACAATAAATTTTACTTTCATAAAAGTCACCGAGGATTGACTAGTTTAAGGCTTTACAAACAGTGGTCACTTTTGAATTGCTGATTCGGAACACATTTTTTTGAATGCGCCAATTGTATGTTCTTTTTGAGTACAAATCTTTTGAAATGTAACAGGAAGAACGCGAAATCAGGTATTTGTCGATGGTTCCGTTACGTGTTTGTCTGATCAGATAACGTTTTTCATTTAATTTAAGAAAGGAAACAGAAGTTTGGGAAAAAATCTCTAAAAGTGCAAAAATTTGGCCGTGACTAGAAATCATTTGTTTTTCACAATGCACTGTTACCAAATAATTTCACTTTTTTTGCGAATGATAACGTTTGGCGAAAGTGTTGTATTTATTCAAATACAAAAAAAACATTGTTACTACTTGATATAGTATAAGATGACACAATTTGAAAATTCAGATTTCAGCTAACAAAAACTTAGGTCTATTCAGTGGTTGGGTTTGAATACATTCATACGTGTTGGCAACCACCGGCTATCATTAAATTATGTAGCTCAAACTCAAATGCATGAACTTGCCGAGTTTTTTCATTGATGAAGTGGTAAGTTGAATTGAACCGATATTAATTGCTCAATTGTGTCTGAAATAATGATATAATGAATACGAAATCGGTCAGATTGAACGTTACATGAATCAAAGAGGGACAGAAAGAATTATTTCGAACAATTGTGTGTTTGCAAAATGTAATGTGATTGTTTCAGGAATATTTTATGCAATTGTATAAAATTACAAAATTGTTTTATCAACTTAGTAAGTTCTACATTACCTTTAAAAAATTCATTATCACATTTCTATCAGATTGAAAAGATTTGCTACTCGATGTTAAGTACATTGTGGATATAAACCATTAGACGCTACAAAGTAAGTTTTGTCATTAAATGGTTTTGTCAATAAACAATTCCTGTATCAGAGTTTTTCATCAGTCTCTTCAGCTCCACTGCACTTGGCATACTTGGTTTACATTAGATTACTCCTTTTATTAAACTTTCTCCTTTTGTTATTCTGATACTCTCATACCGAGTTTAATTTATCATGTTGCCACTTACAGTTTTTTGTTTGAAACAAACTATTGAACGGTTAGTAAGCTTATAATATATATTATGCAAGGCAACTATTATAGTTTGTACTATCTTTGCCGTTTATTTTTGGATTTCCAAGTGCATTTGTAGTTACTTTTCAAATATGAAAGAAATTTTTCAAGATTCATGATTATTCAGTGAAAATATAATATTGTTTGATATGAGAAAATAATTTTGTTTTCGGTCATTTTTAGATTTTGCATAAAATCTTGATAGGTGTTAAAAAAGCCAACAGTATCATTTTTCTAAAACCTTATTTTATGTAGTTTTAAATTGAACAATTTATATGCAGCGTGCAACCTCATAGCCCGCAGTTGGGTTTACCGCACCAGTTCTACAGGACTGCGAAAAATTAATACTTCCGAAAAAGACAGTGACACTCACGTCATCTGATAAATTGTTGCGAATATCGAGTTATAACTAATCTGACATACACCGAAGTACGTAACAATTGATACGTCCAAGTAACATGCAAATTTATAGTAATACAATTTGCTGACAAAGTTGAAAATTGTATTCAACAGTGATAGATATTTCATAGAACTGGACTATTGGCAAATCCATGAATCAGAATATATAGTTCTAACTCAAAAAATGATGGAAAATGGTAGTCTAAAACAAATTTTTGAATCATTTTAAAGCAATAACATGTGAAAAATAGTTTAGCTACGTTCTAAATCAAGGTAACTGGTTTATCATGATATCTTTGAATTAGTTTGCGCAAAGACCTAATAGAGTTAGCTCGGAACAGTGTTTACTTTTTGATTTGTAAATTACCTCGTTGCGCTGACAACAGAAGCTCTAACTTATTTCCAAGTTGAAGTTGCGGCATTTAAACTAAAGGTGGTGTGTTGATAGTTGCACTATTTTAAGTGAACTGACCGGCTGCACCATGGAAGCTACCCCGAGAAAACCGAAACCTGAGGACATTGTAATAAATCACGATTAAAATTGGTGAAGGTCTTTGTTTGATAATGAAAAATGGCGCAAAAGTTGAGGATCTTAAACTTGATATCAAATATGAATAACAAGACAGCAAAAGTTTGCAACAGCGACGCGGCTGCTTTCGAAACTTACGTTTCCGAATACACCAATTGGCAAGCTTCCAAGAATTAAACAAGCTTTGTTTTACTCCTGTCACATACCTTGTTCTCTCATCTTCTTTATTTCCTTTCAAATCATTTTTGTAACCTTACGGTCGTATGTTCAGAACTTGTTCATTTTTCGACGATCATAATTTATCTTTCATTTTCGATATTTTCGTAAATAAAAAATGCACTACTCATTAAAAAGTGGAATTGAGTAGAACTGAATTAACAATTTTCAGTAAAGTAAAGATTTAAATAAAGGTAATGAAGCCAACGTCATGTAGATATTATGTGTAATTTCACACGCAAGTGTTAGTGCTCATCTGAAAGTAAAAAAATGAGATTATGCTTCATAAAATATGGACGTGTTTTGCAAAAGTAATGGAATCACGTTCTATGCATGAGTTTCTTGCTCCGTTCACTTTAATGCAGTTAGCAATTAGGAGAAGTCGAATAATTACTCACATATGAAGACATTTTGAATACTAAGTTTCTTGCAATAGACCCGACTGACTCGCAAAATAATCTGCCATTTTTCATCAGCCGCGATCTTTATCGTCTGATTTCATTTTATTTCACATTGTCTTATCAGACACGACGCAAAATGCTGGACAAAAAAGTTTACAAAAATACGACTACCCCAGCGTGCGGTATCAGCTTTTGATCTGTATCCAGACAATCACGTATTTCAGCGCGGTATTGGAACAAGCCCGCAAAAGTGGAAAACATGTGCTCTGCATGCGAACGTCTTTTTTTAACCTTCTTTTTTTACACAGTTCACTTTTCATTGTCATGAAAAAGTTATTACAAGAGGCAGTGGAGTTGATGTCAACTATCCTAAGTGCAGCATGTGAAAAGCCGTTAGTCACCCAATGTTTAACGCAACAGTGACTACAAATTATAACAGCTCAGAAGTTAATGTTCGCGCTAAGACAAAATCTAAGCGAGTTTGAATAACGGCGATTCTTTTATGTTAATTTTACAGACAACCCCTCGGCTGTAAAGGCAGAAATCGTCGACTTGAATGTCAATTCATTAGATAACTCGCCGAAACCTCTGGACGTTGATTTACCTCCAACTCTTCCAATGACTTTTGGCACCGAGAACTCGACCGTCGTTTTGGCCCAGTCTGGCAGCACAGCGCTCTTGCCGTGCATCATACATAATATCGGCGACGGAGTGGTGAGTAATCGAAATCCACCTGCTGGCGAAATTTCAAACTAGCTTAAATGCTAAATTTGATGGCCCGTAATTGCAACGTTATCGCGTGGTCAAAATAAAAATCAAATCACTCTAAACCACGTTGGATTACGAACTTTTAAATTTCTCTGATGGAACAATTCATTAACGAACATTCCGAACTACTCATTTCCTTGAGAACTCTCTACTAAACTGGATCATATTAAAAGGTTGAGTTCCAGAACCAGCTCCTTTCTTTTTTTAAAAATCTAAATGGATCACTGCTATTAAAAAAAATGATAGAGATAACTGTTATACAACTGACTCAACTTCACTAGGTTTGAAACCTCGAAAATTGTTTTTGTTAATCATTCACAAGTTGAAAATACAAATTTACAAATGAAAATAAATAATTAAAATCGTAGAAAAAATGAAGTACATTCGTGCGTGAATTGCGGCATTACAAAAAGCCTTGAATGCCGAGGTAGTAATGACAAAACTAAGAAACACAATGTTGAATTTATATAATTTGATCAATATAGAGGACAACGAGATGAAATGAATCAACTGGGTAAAAAACGTGCAGACGGTTTTTGTCTTCAGACGGCAGCAAGTGGCGTAAAAAATGAAAGGGGACAGTTAGGGTGATACTTGAATCATTCACACGTCCTGCTCCCGAAGTTGAGACGTATAATTTAATGTTTATGCTTGAGAGCGCGCAGCAGTAGGAACAAGCATTTACAACAGAAGATATAAGACTATTAATTTATCCTAAAAGCTCCTATCGTTTTCTTCGCTCGTTGAGCCAAAATGACTTTGCTTCTGCCCGCGCCTTGGCTGTGCGTTTGATCGTTTCTCTTGCGTCTTACTACACTCTCTCAACTATTCCTCGAGTGTAAAATGTGGCCCTTTTGCGGTCGGTTACATCCACAAGCTCATATAATAAACAGGTAAATGCAAATGCAAGGATATGCATAAGAGGAGACAGAGCAGTTTAACTCGATCCTTCTCCATTCAAACAACTTAATTCCGCCCCACGAAATTAATAATTTATAGGGGGTTACTGAAGCTTAATACAAACACTCTAATGATGTCACACGAAACTTTAGCGTAGCATCGATCGTGGATTATCGCGATTTTCATGATATTTTTGAAACGCCCTCGAAAAGGATGAGCATGATAAAAAGTTTAACCAACGGGAAGCTCAATTTTGAATTCACCGTGACTGATGAAATTTCATACCGCAAAATGCAATTATGCTAACAATTAATTAACGTTCGAAAGCCTTGGTTAAGTACACTTGATACACCACTATGTAATTTTACAAACTTGCAGTCATGTATACGAAAGTTCTTAGGGACAGTCGGGGCGTTATTCAGTACGAATTCTTATTTTATTGAGTTCTCTTAGTATATTTTCCGTGAAAATTTTAGTTTTAACGTAGATATTCAATTCAATTCATTAATTTGTCAAAAATCATCATGTCAAAATTTCCCACGGATAAAACTATTTTGGCCGGTTTTAGACGTAGCCTTTGACTACTTAGTCATTATTAAAATTATATTTCCATAGTTAATTATCACTCATAATGAATCAATTTTGCAAATAAAAAGGATATGATGTATAAGTTTCATACAAGTTAAAAGAAATGATGATTTTCATTTTAACATAACTCTGAAGTTTTGCCAGAAAACTTTCGTACATTTTTCTGACAGGTGGATACAAATTATTAATAAAAACAGCATTACTGGTAACTTTTCACATAAACTTTTGTCCAAATGATTGTTGTATTACAAGCAAGAAAAAGGGTTTTGTTTATGTGCAAACGACGTTTAATCATTTTCATGTCACAATGAATAAATTGTGTTTCAGGATATGAATTTATATTGCAACGACCCAATATTACGCACTGACCTGTACCGTTTCATTTTATATATTTGCATATTATCACTTTGTTTTCAACAGTTTTGATGGTGGGATGAAATTTTCGCCTCGGTGATTAAATATTTGTAATCCCGTATCGCTGTTATAATTTAATGATTATGTTCTAACACCTTATGTAACCGGACTTGGACGTAATAGCAGGATTATCTTTGGAATACGGGAATAAATCTTGCCGGAACTGGTGTCTAATTTGATACACTGTTCGCAAGACTATTTATAAATATTATGTGCCCGATTATTACGCACTCATCCGCTTTTCTCTACTCAACGTCAGGATTCTTATTCAAAATACTAAACGATATTCTGCAACCGCAAATAAATATCTCTCGAGCTTTTTGCCGCAAAGTTCTTGTCGTTTATCATCACTTTTGTATCTTGACTTTTGTATCAAGTCTCGATGTAACAGTTTATGTAGACTAAGCCGAATGTTTGTCCATTACAAGGCCATAAAGTGAATATGAGACAATAAACGTAAAATGTAACTGTCTTCACATGATCTCGCAAGTGAAAATAAAAGTTCAATATTAGGTTAGAATAATAAAGATAAGACATAACATTCAGAAACTAAACCTAAGTTTGCAAATGCTCTGATACAACTCAAAATATCCATCGGCGTTTTATCTTGTCATCAGAAAATACATTCAAAAATATCATGTTTCAAGTTATCAAAAACTTAATTTCGAAAATCGACATGCCTATTAAGTTATTGAATTAGACTATGCTTTGAAAATCACAAAAACATATATGTTTAAAGAAAACGCTTGTTGTCAACAGTTATTTGTATAGTCAAGTTATCAAAACCTAATTTCGAAAATCGACATGCCTATTAAGTTGTTGAATTAGACTATGCTTTGAAAATCACAAAAACACATGTTTAAGTCGCGCAACAGCAGAAATGCAGCTGCACAAGAAATCCATTGATGACCTCTAATGGCACTTTCGTATAAACGATTTTGCTACTACTGTCCGGCGATTAAGAAAACGTCGTTACGTTAATGTTGTTTCTAAAACAACATCAGCCTGTGTTTTATTGCCTTGGGTCTCAGAACAATTTATATTCTTCTATTATATTTATGACATCAGCTGTATTTTGCAGTCTCGCGCCAAGTCATGCTTATCCTGCAAAATTTATTGGAAAAAGTTCGATATATATTTCTTTCAAAAAAAACTTACGTTTTATTTCATCAAAATCGTTTATTGTTTTTTTTCTGTTAATATAACTATTCGAGAATTTATGATACCCAAATGGGTTGCCAGGGAGGTTTTCCCTGTAAAATGAAAAAGAAACTTTTTTAATTAAAAAATGGTTTGTTAACAATAAGTTTTCTTTCAACTTCTTTCATCTCAAATATGTTATAGCTTTTGAAAAACTGTTTGATTTCTAATTGAATCGGATTTTAAATCATTCGCAAATCAATGTTGTTGAATGTCTATCGCCGAATATGCTTCGGTGAAAATTCTTCGTCGACGCTACATGCAGTACGACAAATTTATAGTTGGATAAAAACTTCCATTCCAAGTGTCCACTTTCAAGAATCAAGCGTAACGGCACAGAAAAATTTGGGCACGCTGGGCAGAACAAATGTCCCGCTTTTGTCGGAATTTTGCTTCATACGAAGCGAGGACACTTTTTTTATCAAATTGTAAAGAAGGTGTTAGAGAGATTAAAAAAACCTACGAGATAGAAAAGTTGCGGAATACTTTTAACATTGCGACGGCTCAAATAAATTAAACTGAATCGTATTTTTGTTTTTTTTCGTTTTTTCTTCGTTATACAAATTCAGTGACTATTGTTTTATCTATTTTTTCGGTCAACTTTGTTATTTCAAAGTATCGTATTTTTAAAAAAAAATATTTGTAAGGTAGGTTTTAGTTTTCATACGAAATTGAACACCAAATGTATATTTCGTAATTGAAGTTTGATATAACATGTTTTTTTATTTCTGTCGACTCTAAAAATTCCGGGAAATGCATCTTTTTAGTTTTTCTATTGATATTGTTATATTTTTAACACTAGAAGATCGAAAATTTCGGACACTGTAAATGGACGGAGTGAAAAAATAAGTCCTTTTATGAAAATAGTGATACAAAGTATATTTAGTCAGACCGCGAGTTTTTCAAGTTAATTAAGTGATGCAAACACGGTTTAGTCAGACACACAACGATGACAGTTGAAATGTAAATTAAGAAAGTAAGATTTTCACAAGCCAGAATGATTTGAGTCAGAATATTTCCATTCAATTAGACACTGAATTGATCGGAAGCGGCATTTGGCAGATGTACAAGAAGCATTTCAAAGCGATATTTAAGGTTGCGGAATATATTGCTCAAACTTTGTCGAAAAGATTCATAGTACGCATCTTGCTGCAACCACACACCAGACGTTGATATATCGCTGGTCTAATTGCCTAAATATAGGAGTATAGTAATTCAATTAATCCTAATTGCACTTTAACCTGAGATTTGTATTTATAGTACTTTGCCGCATGAGTTGAATAATCGATAGATATGATTTCCTCAAACAACATAACACAAACAATACGTAACTCACATTCCACTCCAATGAAACTATGGAAAATACATGCAACTAATTTTGAGAACAAACTTTCTCGTTAATTCATTTATCTATTTTTCAATTGTATCCAAACGTAGACAAAATAATTTACGACGTCTTGCAGCTGCAAAATATGTTCTCTTCATTTTAAACAATGAAAATTCCATTTCAATTCTAAGAAAGAAATTCGGTTCGTGTTTTTTGTAAAAAAGAAAACAATGTTTAGAATGCAGTAAAGGCGGTCGTTTTTAAAATTGAATATCAAAGCTGACGCCGATGCATTTCAAATATTTGCAATGCAAACAAAACATTTTGCTGACAAATTAATGAGAAAGTAAACAATAATGTGATAATTTATGGACAAACGGACAGAAAAAAATCAAATGAACACGAAACGCAAATGAAAAAGCGAGGAAATTGCAAATGTTGCCTTCGAAAGAGTGAGACGTTTCTTTGTCACAAGTCATTTGATGTTAAATTTATGGCTCTCATTTCATTAAAATTTTAACGCCTGAAAAAGCCTGCGACCATTGTCGCCTTGCGGCGAAACTCACCAACAAAAGATTTAAACGGCATCGCTGCTTCGCACACGCCGTGAGTTGTCAATGCATTATTTCTATTTAATTCTTCTAAAGCCGAACCTGACATTCAGAAGTAAACGCCGATACGCGCACCAAGGTGGCTTTGCCACTTAAACGGCCGGATTTTTTCTTCTTGTTTCCTTCTTTTTGTGCTGTTTGCCTTATCAGCTTTATTTACCTTCGGCTCGTGAAAAAAGGTTTATGACTCCCTACAATCAGTTTTATTGCATTTCATGTTGCAGGCATTCTTGGTTCATTTACATTTCATTACACCTCAGTGTTAATGTCATCGGGCTTTTGTTATAATTTTCATGAGCACATTTTCAAATCCTGTTTAAGAACCACAACGTCCAGTCTTTGTTAATTCGTTTGATCTTTTATGTACGTTAGTCATTAAAGAAGTTATTAATTTCAGATATTCATTTATGCCAAATTATACAGTCAAGAATAGTTGAAAAGAAGTTCGATTTTGTTAACTAACCGACTAGTTTGTGTTTTTTGCTATTTGTTTTATTTCTTCTTGTTTCGAAATTTCAAGGAAAAACAATTTGATTTCATTGGAACTTTTTTTTCATTCCAAAACAACGTTTTTTTCAATGGTATTTTGAAACACGTCAAGTTTTACTGATTCCTTGAAACGAGACAGTTTTCATGATATTTGAAACAAATTATTTCTAACTGGGTATTTTGGAACGTGACAGCTTTGGTGATATTTTCCAGTATTTTCAAACGATACAATCTTCAGTGATGAAACAAAAAAAGTTTTTCATCACTGCTTTTTTGATATGGAAACGAAAAACAATCACTCTTTAAATCTTTTTTAGTGATATTTTGAAACGAGTCGTTTTCCGATACGGCGTATTAAAGTAATTTGACCTTTCCGCGAAGACGCCACGCAATATTATCGGAAGGCAAAAAGAATAATGAAACAATTGCTTTCCGTTTCAATCAACTTGTGTATTTGTGCTTTTGCGTCAAGATTAAAGCAAGATTGAAAGTTTCGAATAGAAAAACATTTTTATTTCATTTCAAAATGAAATCGTGTAGTTCGTTGCAGAACTCGTAATTGAATGATAATACTGAAATAAATTTTGAATGACACAGCATGTTTTGTTTTCTCAAAAAAATAAAAGAACGGGATTTCCACTCACAGTTCTGTATGAAAATAAACAAAAACAAATGGAAACAAGTTTCCGTTTTGCATTCCAGAAACATGATGTATACGAAATTTTTCTAGTTTAATTCAATAATTTAGTTACAGTTTTTGGTAAAGTAATTAGTTTTTTTTTCCGAAAGTTATCTCAAATTGTAAATTCCGATGCATAGCATTGATGCAAATTCTATCAATTCGAACGTTGAATTTGAGAATCAATAAATTTAAACTTTAACTTTGAAAATGTCACGTAAATCCAACTTTCGCTCTCGCAACGTTGAACCTATATGTTTCGTTGGCTAATGGTGTTCACTCCACGTGTAGCTAATGTGGAAATGTTTTCTCAGCAAAAGGTTTTAATGCTTTGACTAAGTTGCTTGTGCTGGAATTATCTATTTCTAAACTTCTTTAAAAAAACAAGATAATGGAAAATGTAGAGGAACAAAAAGCACCTAAGAACGTTAAGAACATACAAAATTAAAAGAGAAATTCGTAACAAAATCGTATAGTTTCAAAGGGTTTAAAATTAACAAAATTAGCCAAATGTTTCAAAAACAGGACAAAGAAAAAGTTTTGAACGCATTTTCTTGCATGACACATTTTATTACTTTGAAATTCGAGATATTTTTAACAAGTAGTGTAATAAAAGAAATGAAAAAAGCTTTCTTTTTGAATGCAATAGATACAGAATGAATTGCGACAGGACTCGTAAGATATCCTTCGGAGAAAGGTCAAACTATATGAGTGGTCGAATCTTTACACCCTGACAATATTCTTGTCGCCTTTTATGTTTACTGCTTCCAAGTAACGGCAAACGATTGTGTTTCATATATTTTTTTTTCGACCCAACGAGTCAGACAAAATAACAAGAATGCGCAACTCAGGAGGGATCCTCTTTGTCTACAAAAATGTAGGCTACTGACAATTTTACGATACCGTGAAAATGCCGCAGACGACATCGCTCAAAATAAGCGTGCAAATGTCTTCCCCACGTTTGAGGTATTTTGTAAAACGAAAAATACGTTCCAACGGAAGCGGCGTTACGTAACAGGTGAATAAATTTTTATTGACAAAATTTAAACCGATTACGCTCCGTCTTTGAAGTTTCAAATTCAATCGTTTTTCAAATTCAAATTGAAATGGTGTTCCGGATTTGTTTATACTGAACTTTTGAAAAGTTCAGTCAAAAAAACTGCGACAAGTTCCTTTGCCACGAAAAAGTGTAGAAAAAGATCAATTTCAACTACACAAACAGAATACGTCATATCTAATCAAACCTGTAAATTTCTTTTAGCCGTTCGAGACAAAAAGAATTAAATAACTTGATCTTTCGACCGGTAAACTTAAATTCAATTTAGCACTGGGTGACATCGATTGGGGGTGATTTTTGATTTATTCTATTTGTCATCTACGTAATGTACTCTCAAATGCCCGAAAGCCAGTCTGCTATGCATACTTCCTCGCCCGGGCAACCAATTGACTTTTATCTCGCACTATGTATGTACATATATTTCATTGATTCTCTTTAAGTATATGTGCATATATTTGTGCATGTGTGTACCTCTTGGGCGCAATATGAGAAAAAATCCCTCGACATGACAAGAATGCCTCGAAGTTCTTACAGGTTGCACGTTTATTTGACAAAACACTTTAGACATTTAACCTATCCGAGACATTCACCAAACCTGCCATTTTATCATCAAAATTGCAAACTCGTTAATATAAACAAATCTACTACTAAACGCCAATAAATCACTCAACCAAAAATGCCTCGACTCAAAAAAAATTCGAGCTATTTTTTAAACACGGTAAAACAGACTGTATGGTCCTAGTAAATTCATCATATATGTTAGTTATGTGGAATGTAGAGATCGTCTGGTATGTTGCGTGTATCTGAAGACAAAAGTGCTCGATTTTCAGCTGAGTGCAAATTGTTTTTTAACTCAGATCTTAATGAGCAATTTTCTGAATAGCTATTATTTTCTATCCTCGAGGACAGGGACGAGCAAATTAAATTCATTAGTCATTAATTTTTCATTCTAGGATAATATTCTGAGACGGAATGTTTGATGAGTTGACAATAATGTCTGTCCCAAAGGGTTGTCGCCTTAGTTTGCGAGCGTTACGGTTTAATTGGGTCCTCATATTTAGCTGATAAGAGTGTGCGTCGGGTTTGATTGCAATTTCCGCTGCGATATAGGTATATTTGCACGCGTACTCTGAGATTAGTTTTTAGTACAATTAATCTGGTTACATAGATTCTCGCAGTTTGCTAATTAAACAATAAAATTAGCATTCAAGTCGGTCTTGTCTTTTCGAATCGAACGAACGGATCTGATTTCAAAGAATCAACTGTGTCTTGAAAAACAAAAATGTATAAAATGTAATTATATGTTTGGAGGATGGGAATATTACATTCTTCTCCGAGCTCGTTTCTCATTCATAAATTTTGCCTTGTGTTTAAAACCGAAATATAAAGTTACGTAAAGGGATGAAAACGCGAGCGCAGGCGTTGGTGGAAAATTTGGTAAAAGAAAAGATTTGTCGGCGTAGGTCAGAGTTAGTTCGGGATTCTTGCTTTCTCACAAAAAGAAGGAGCGCATTATTTTCTATTCTAAACTGTCAAACTCGAGATATGAAAATGTACGGTAGTTCTTAATTGTTCTAACTATTGCATTTTCAAGATTGTAAATTAAAATTTCACGATTGGGATGAAAATTCGCGAGTTTTTAAACTTATGCATTTACAAAGGTAGATAACAAGAGAAAATTATGTCTCCTAATCTTCGTTCAAAAGTTCACCGAGTTGAGAAAGCAACATTTCCTGCGAGAAATGTTCATTTCCAACTATAATTTAGTTTTTTTTCGGAGTGATCTTTCGCGAAAATAAGTAAAAAAGTAGCAAAATGGGCAGCGAAATTTTTTGTAGTCAATAAATAAAAGTAAAGTGGCGAATGAAACATGAAGTTGCTGATAGTTGAAGAGGACTCTCGTGTGTTTGCTGAAAAATATATGTCACTTTCGTTAGAAAGATAAGACGGAGTACTTTAAAGGTTGCGAGTGCACTAAAATATCGAGTAACATAGTGATTTATTCTATAAGTCAGTTTCACCTAATTTCTGATTACGCAAGCAAGATCGACTACAAAGTAAAATCATCTCAAATAAATAAGTTGACACAGATTGTGACAATATAGATTCGCTTCATAGAATCCAATTAATAAAATGAGTTGCATTTTTTATCTTCAATTAGTCAAGATTAAAGTAAATAATAATTTCATCCTGATAAAAATTTTTTTGAAGTGTCACTGTAACTATGACGTCAAATTACAACTAAAATTCAAAAACCTTTTCAAATAACAAAACATTCAAAATAATCTATAAATAGATATTTTTTTATCACGGAACTTCGGTACAATTTATTTTTGGTGTCTGATGCATAAAGGGCGTATTTGCGTAACACGGTATTCATGACCATTTTGCAGAACCACTGAGTTATGCAATTGTAATCGTTACTTAAGGTTGATTGAATATGTATTTCTGATGTACGTTTCAACATCAGCTTATTATTTTGCACGTTCAAATTTTTCATGAAAAATAAATTATTGTAAAATGAAGGTATGAATGAAAGTGCAAACAGATTGTAGGTTTGAATGTTGAAACTAAAGGTAATAACAAATGACTGAAAATATTGAAAGGAATACATTGCAAATAAATAAGGTACAATTAATTGGGCAAATTTTGTTTTCCCCCGTGATACGTTTAATCGTTATTGTATTCCACGCCTCAGCGATTCTGATTAATATTTCATTTGCTACGTAATAGTTGGCACTCTAAATTTACTGAAAGTGTGTGTCGAATTATCACTTTGGAATCGCTCAAATTAGACCAATCAATTTGATAATCATTTCTCAATGCTGGTTAAATACTTCTGACAGTGGCTGTTTGATTAGCCGCAATTATTATAGCTCGGTCCAACTATTGACGAACAAACTTTGCTCTGGAACATTGGCTCAATCAGGTCGTGAGCATAAAAGGTTGTATTCTGAAAATCAAACTTAGTCATATATATTTAATAAATTTTTCATTCTGTGAAACAAAATAAACAGAAGTTTTCAGCATTTCAGTCAATTATAATTGTTTCTTTATTCAAGTTTCATCTGTATTAATTAGTGACCAGAAACTGAAAGGTCTAATCGAATGAACGTTTCAATTTTTTTGAACATTATCGATTAGTTATAAGATTTACAGGGCAAACTTTAGGCAAAACGTAAATCTTAGATCAACATTTTGTCGCCGTGTCTTATCGACCCGGCACGTAGGTTTTTCGACGCCCTTTCACGACTTACGTTGACTTTATTCTTGTGGGATTTAGGTGTCATGGATCAGGAGGAAGAGCGTCCAGCAACTATTGACTGTCGGGCTTGCGACGTACGCGAACGACGCACGATTTCAAGCGATACATTTTCATCACAGCGAGGACTGGACGCTGCAAATAAAATACGTCCAAAAAAGAGATTCCGGCATGTACGAGTGCCAGGTGTCCACGCATCCGCCTACTAGCATATTTGTGTTCCTCAACGTAGTTGGTGAGTTTATTTTTTCTACATTTTTTTTTCAAACAAACAAACTAGACATTAATATTCAAATCAATTTTTTAAGCTCTTTTTTAAACCTGTTCTGAAACAGGTTGAACAGGCTATTTCTATTTTTTTTTGATATTTTATATTATATAACAAAATAAACATAACATTCGTATTTTAGAATATTTGATTTTTATTTTCCAATTTTTTTAAACGAAATTTCTTCCCGATTTCTACCTCAATTCGAACGCGCTGTGAAGTTTGTCTCAATTTCTCAGATTTCCACGAATGTTTTCTCGAGAAATCGAATTTTCTAAATTCAAAGACATCTCGAAATGAAAGCAAAAACGTTGTTACGGCAAGCGACGAAAAATAAGGAACAATCATCTTCACCAACTTCAACTTTGAAAATCGTCGCTTTTGATGATAGTTGCAAAAGTCGCAAGCGAACGTTAAAAATTTATATCAATAGAATAGTTTCTTCTAGAATTTTTAGTTCATTATAATTATGAAATTTGTTGAATAATAATGACTAACCATAGAAAACCAGAGGAAGAGTTTACACAGATTAAACAACCGCTAACGGATTATCGTCTCGCATTTCAGCAGTGCAAATTATATGTATTTTAATTTCGTGGAATTTTGCGGTGTCACGCCATGCCAAACTTGTGTCTCGGTTCCAACAGGATTCTCTAAGCCCTCTTTAATACGGCCTTCGAAGATTAACTTCACGATCAAATCAATCACGATAGTTAGAGTTTAAGTCCTTTGCTTAATCAGACCAAGTGCTTATTTCATAATTGCCTTGCTGAAATGTTGATTAAAGCGAATTCCAATACATTATTAATTGAGAAAATGAGGCTCTAGAAAATTTCAATTAAGTTCAATTATTCAATCTTCATTCAAAACACTCTTCCTTCAATTTCATTTATTGATGAATAAAAATTCGCGTTTACCAAAATTGGGATAGTTTTAGAACTATCAAATTTATTTGTACGCGCTGTGAGTTCGGGTGCACTATTTATCTATCGCTTCATTATTCGACGCTCGATTTGAAATAAAGCAAATTTAGATAAGAGACGAGGATGTCGGTATCAGAATTTTCGTTCATCAATATTGAACTCACTGAAAATTAACTTATTGCAAAGTACCTTGAAATTCTAGAAAAGCCCCGATATTTTCGCGATAGTGCACGTGGCTTGTTAGTGTAAACTATAGTTAATTTTGATAATGCACTGGACTGTGAAACGAGCTTTTCATAATTTTACATCGCCGTTAATTTTAACGACCAACGTTGCCTGAGACTGAGAGAGTCGAATTTTCAAGTTTCATCATTTTGCGATTGAACATTCAAAGAACTTGTAGAAAGACGATTCAAAATTGTTACGCCGTACTACTTGTGTTCTCTTTTTATCATTTTTACCCTCCTGTAATACCTATTCAAATAACGCTGAGATTCAATGATTCGGCAAGACCAAATTCGTGTGATGGAAATTCAGCGATCATTCAAGTG
The DNA here is from genome assembly GCA_020615435.1 of Telenomus remus. Taxonomy (NCBI): domain Eukaryota; kingdom Metazoa; phylum Arthropoda; class Insecta; order Hymenoptera; family Scelionidae; genus Telenomus; species Telenomus remus. Next base: position 8,549,654 of record CM036341.1, on the reverse strand, counting down.
AAGATTTTACGATCCATTTGTAAGACATCACGATTTCTGTTAATCGAATCAAAAAATTAGGCAACATTGTAAAAATAAAAGCTGTTCATCTTAGTGTAACACATCACGGAAAACATTGAATATTTTTCACTGGCGCTCGAAAATGAAAAATTTACGGTATAGAGCAAAATTGAATAGCAAATTCAGCCAAGTTGTAAAGCAGCAAACAAATGGGGATGTGTTAAAAGCTAGCGCTATTTGTATGTAGCATATGTATGTAATATTTTGCACAGAGTATATACCGATGCCAAGTGCGCAGCTAGATATGTACATTTAATACATGCTAATAATAGTAAGCTAGGCACAAGATAGTCAAACGGCAGAGCGAAAACTTGTAATCGCACATGCTCCGCCAACTCACTCACTCACAAATATATAATAAGTAAGCCGACTGGAGCGTCCTGAATTGAATATAAGGGCTCTTTAAACATGTGCATACGTACGCAACGCCACAATTATTTGACGAATTTGTGTTTGAAAAGCACACTCGTATAATTGAAATGCGATATAATTATGTTTGTCACACAAGTTACTTTTGATGCAAACTTTGTACTGGTCATTTCGCTGTAAACCGGAAGTCGGTTTATAAGTTCTTCCCGTTTACGATGTCGACGTCAGATGAAACTGAAATTCCAAGTGCAATAAAAACTTTCGGATAATCGGTTCGAAACAAGAGTATTCAAATGTTATCAAGTCAAAAATCTATCGCATGCGAATTTTCAATGTAAATTACATCCGAAATTGCCTCTACGAGCTAGGAACTGAGATGACAATATATAGAGCAAATCGTAATTTAATTATTCCGCGACCTTGTTCAAAGGCCGTCATGTAATTAGCTAATTATGCAGGGAACATGAACGGTGTAGTCATAAAAATATTACACCTCATTTCACTATTTCAGGCAAAATTGAAATGTAAATTGAATCATTTTCATCTTCGAGTTGGAACATTTAAATTGACTGACTAATGATGAAGATTAAACTTTTGAATTGGACTCGATCGAGCGGGTGGGGACAAATAAAATTTCCTTCCGATCGCGTAAATTTCACGGTACCGTTGCCGACTTGCGAACTGCGCCGCACAATTATCCCCGTCCGGTATTTCCGCGCGTGTTTTTATGTTCTCGGTGAAACCGTCGTCGGAGAATCGAGGCTAATCCGTAATGATCAAAAGTAAACAGCAAAGCAGCAGCAAATGCTCGAATCATGTTTGCAAAAAATTGTACAAATTGTTTCAATTGAATTAGCAACTTGTCAACGAGTACTCGACGTGACCCGTAACAACTTGGAATGACAAAAAAAGAACGAGGGAGAAAACAGAATGAGTCAAGACAAGATCTCCAACTTTGACCGCAGTGATACGGCTAATGAAAAACAATAAATAAACAAGTTTCCTCTTGGGGTCTGACCATACGTTTGCTCGTACTACTTAATTCTCCGACCCGTTCAATCCCGAACGTCGCAAATTCAAATTGGACTTCGGAAAAATAGCGTGCCGAATAATCAGCACGCTATTGATTTTGTTTGTATGCTTTTACACACTTTTAAATAAAGTTACGCCTCGCCATGCACAATAAGGGATTTTTGTTTTTTTTCTGTTCCATCACAATCGTCTGACTCGGTAAACATTTCGTGAAAACGAACGGGGCAGAATGCTTGATTGTGCTGGACGGCTCGAAGAATTTCGAACAAATGGAAATTTTTTTTCCAACCGTCGTCCAATAATTGGGGAAAAAGTTGTTATATTGTGTGCGAAGATGCCATTGTGTTCGCTCAAGTACAGTCGAGGCATGTTCAACTTGGAGTAAATTTTTGTCCACCCCCTACGAAACGGAAATAATCTCAGCGACTGAAATCGGGACTGTAAAACTTTTGCGTAAAACGGACGCTTATGGTTAAGATAAAGTGTTGGCGTAAAAGTGCGAATTAAATTGAAAATATAGCGATCAGGAATCTTAATCGCGGGAACAAGTGTGCGCGAGAAGGAAACAAGCGGGGATCATGATTTAGCAAAAAACCTAAATTGGATTACCGGGAAATCTACGGCATGGAAAAGCACGTTCATTCCCAAAGGAAGGAAAGTTTAATTCGAAAGCACTAACTGATAACTAAGTTTAAATTTATATATAGATCCGTGGAACATAAATGCATTTGTGTTCCATGTATGAAGTAGTATGAAACTTTAAAAAAGTAAACACATCTCATGCAGAACCTGTAACTACACGTTTGTATATATTTTTTACACCGAAAAAAGACGTTTTCTTACTTGATCTACGACAAGCATGATTTTGATGTTATTTGTTTATTTTTATTTTCGGTTACTGAGGAGCGAAAATGTGTTTGTATCGATTCACAGTGTACACATGCTAGTATTTTGATTTTAATTGGAACACGTTACTGTCTAGAAATACGTGTACATTTGCTTCCACAAATGTTTATTGCCTATTTTGTTTGTTAATAATTTAGCGAACCGCAGTCCCACTTTTGTTTACGTGCACAACTGTTCGTTATCATCGGGTTATTTTCAACTTGTAACTCTGAATTTACTCAAATTAGAACGAAATACGATGACCGAAGAAATGTATACACCATTTATTTTCAGCGTCGATCAAATTTCTTTTTTACCGATTTTTTTTTCGACGCAAAAATCAACTTTATTATAACGCGATCAGCCCGGCTGAATAGAACCTCTTCAAAACAAGCTAACATTGGAAAGCTCTTTCATTCCAGGCAAATCTCTGTACGGGATAATGTCGAACTCGATACAGTTTCCCAGGTAAAATTGAGCGCTTGGAAAGTTCCTTTTTTATAATAACTGTCAATTTACGCTTATCCATAACTGCGAATCGAAAAAAATGGTATACACGAAATTTTGTAGACTATTTGGAATGTAAATAAAATTCTATTTCATTATGAAATCTCTTTTCGCTTGAAATAATTAAAGATATAAAAACATACGATCTGTTTTCGTTATTTTTCATATTTAAAATGTAATACAGTGAATTAAAAAATTCAGAAAAAATGTTATAAAGCAGGTTTTACAATAAAAGTGCACGTTACTATTCTACAAAATATTCTGATTTGTTTTGATCATCAACATATTTTGCACAGTTTTATGTTTTTATTTAGCCATTTAACTTCATTTGTGTTTTCCTTTGCTAAATATAACGCAGAGATGTACACTACAGTTGAAATTCTTTTTATGTTTTAAAATCGACAATGTTTTTATGCAGCTTGGCAATTCAAATACATATAATATCGTTAAACATTCATCTCGGTACAATTATTTTTCAACTTTGACTGACGTCACTCTTTCTGAAATGAAACTTCATACAATCAGCGATGTTTGTGACGTTACGATTCCTGTTCGATACCTATCAATTATCTCGACAAGTACTGATATTTCGTCAATAAAAAAGGAGATCGAGAGAAAAATATTCAGGAAACATTTTCGCATCCTTCCGATATCGCCATCACAAATATTTCGTTAAAGTTTTCATCGTTGAATTTTGCATATGAAATGCGCATGCAAAACGTAATTTTTTTTATTTTAGTTTTTATTTTTGTTACACAAAAGTATGCTGCATTTTTTGTAGTTTCATGCCAACATTTTACTTTCGCAGTATATTTTATTCAAACACAAAGAAAGAGTAAAAAATTTTTTGATTGATTTTCATTGTAAAAAGTTAAGTTACTATTAATCAATTTTTTGAAATAGAGGTCCACCATAACATTTATTGTTGAAAAAAAAAACAATTTGTATGTTTAGAAAATGGTTTTCATATGTTTCAAATTTTAAATGCGATTTAACTTTAATTTTGAATTTCAAATTAACTCAAAATTAGGGAGCAACTTTAACTTATTTAGGTTTTCGAGAAACTATTTAAACATGGGGACGATGATGAGTACCCTAGGAAACGCGAGCATAAATTAGTATGGAAAAACTTCCTAAAAGGCAATTCATTTTTGATAGTACAATAAATTATTGCTTCAACTAATAAATTAAACTGAAAATTTCATTTCTAGTATCGTAGAAAATGAAACGTGGGAGAAAATAAAAAACCTAAATATTAAAAGTTTGCAATTACATAAAGCATGCAGAAGGCTTCCACCTAATGCGGCACTTTATTAGCCCCAAAAGTAAAAGCGCAGACACCAAAACGAATAAAAGTCATAGCACGTAAAAAAATGTGAGTGATCTCTTAATTTCCAACGACATCTCAGTTGAGAAAAAAGACACGCTCAAAAAGGAGTTGACTCGTGTTTTGTTTTATTCGCCGCGACTTAAAGTGAGAGTTGTTTAGATTTATGTTGCCGACTACTAAAAACTTGATGTGCAATTCTTTTGGACGTCGTAACTTCGTTTATTCTCCACTGTGCGCTCCACGGCCAAGAAGGGCATAATTTTCTCGGCGACCGGCTTTTTCCAAATCGTAATGTCACTGATAAGCATAAGTGCTATTAAATGGAGAACAGTTCAGAGCTGATTTATCACGACCGTTCGCTCCTTTCTAATACATTTTGCCACAAAGATTAATTGGCCTTGAACCACCCGAAAAACTATTTTCCGCGACCGGAACACGAAGAAAGTCCAATTTTTTTACCCTCAATAAATACAATAATATTATTCGATAAAAGTTTCGTCCAAGCTATTTGCGTCTACCGACACGTTTTCATCATTTCAAAAACTTTTCCGTCGATAACAAAAAAAAAGTTTGCTATTAGAAAATGGGACGCGGAAAAAAAATTATACTCGAATTTATTCTTCTTTTTTTTGGCAACCGGGACAAACTTACTTGCAACGATGGTTTCACGCCGAAGTGTGTAGATCCCGAGATATGAGCTTTATGAAAACTTGGCCGCGCAAAAAGTTGCTGAGCCGTCGACGGTAATTTGTTACACCAACACGGTATATTAAACACACATAGCGGAAACTCATAAAACAAAATATTTCTCGACGCTACACGGCCTTGTAAATAAATAACCGCCGAAAACTAATCGTAATATCTTCGAAATTTGGTAAATGAAAGGAAATGCATCTCTATCAACGAATGCAATTCTTTGAACTTTGTAATCACTTTTTTTTGTATCAACTGTAAACTAATCATATTTTATGGATTTCTTCGTTGGTTTTTTTTAAAGTTGTCTATTTTGAAAAAAACACAACATTTTTACAAGTTTTGTGTAAATTGTACAATGTAAAATGTCTGTAACCATCGATCAAAATTTTGAAGGGTAAAGTTTCTGATCATTTTTGATATGATTTTTTTTACGCTGAATAGATTTATCGCGCATAAAGTAAATAGCAAATCAGATAGGACAAATGCAGAGCTATCAATTTACATTTAATTATTCAGTGCAACTCACGAACACGAATCGAACGCGGATCGTTATCTATTTGTCATAAATTATTGCCGACGCGTGCGGTATAATTTTCCATGTGATAATTATTCGCAAAAATTTATTGAATTAAAATGTCAGAACCTCCTCAAGTTTTTAAATAAAAAATAATAACCAGAAATTTATGATTTTACCATGCACGCAATAAGAAAGCAGCAGAACGTTGTCTTCTCACTGCTTTTTGCTTCATTAAATTTTGTTATTTTATTAAGATTACACGATTTGCATTTAGCATTGTATTTTCATGCAAAATATTTGCACCTCGGCAACATTTTTTCGCGTTCTAAATTTATTTCATCGTATATCCACTTTTCAGATTTGGGAAAGAAATAATGTCTTCAGGTGAAATTTTACAAAACGTATAAGTTTTATTTTTACATCCGCTTATTTTTCTGCTCTTACCTTTTTTCTAACTTTTTTTCTTATAGGAGAGAAAAAAGTACATATTGTTCAATTTAGATTTTCTCACTTTCGCCCTGACACGTCTGACAAAAGTTTTCGAATTACTTTTTGGTATCTTCTAAGAGGTACGAAATAGAGCGACAGAATGCTTGAATAATTCAGATGTTTTTTTTCTGAACGAAGAATCAAACCGTATATCATAGGGAGCATGATCCCCCAGTGCGATGACTTATAGCGGTAGTTACGGGCTTGTGCTTCACACCTCATGATGGAGAACAGTGTAAGTTCATATCAAAAAGTATGACGGATATATACGTGGTACACGAGAGGGCTCAAAAACTCGAATCGAACTCGGAGATTAAATTGACTGCAATTTTTAAATAATTCCTCATCTCTCATTTTCAAAATCCGTCCTAGTATAATGTAGTACATAATGGGTACTTATAATATATTCAGATTATTTTTTTACGACTGTATTATCCGTTGAATCTGGATCAATCATAATTTCTGACGGTCTGATTAAACCGAACCAAATTCAACCGTGCCAAGTTACGATTAAATTAAATTTTGCAAATTGACACGTTTTGATGAACTGTATTTGATTACCTATAATAAGGAGTCAGTGGGATGTCAGTTTCACTCATCTCTATCGAAAAATTCACGTGGAGCTTCGTTTGAATAACAAAAATTTCAACTTTCATTTACATAAGTTCTAAATAATCCTAATGGAATGAAAGTGCGAAGTACAAAAATTAAAAATATTTCATCTCAAGGATTTATCTCTTGACGGTTTATCTCGTCTATAGAAGCGTTTCTTGATGTCACACTTTCCTATAGCTAGTGTCCTTTTCTGTTTATTGAATAATCATCCTTTCATCTCTGTCGCATAAGACGTCATTTATGGACAACCTCTAATTACTGTAAAATTAGCAAAAAAAATGTATAAATTGTTCGTTCTTTATGCACTTCGTGATTTTTATGTTTTTCAGTTGCTTTCGTTCATTGAGATGATAAATTGTGCAAACGTATTTTTCTCTATGCTCATGATCCGATTATCAAGATTCTTTTATTCAGTGCCTCACAATCGCTGAACAGTTTCACGAACTGTTACCAACCTCTTCTCTATTCATCGTATAAGATTTCAAAGACTTCAAATCTGCAGGATAATACTCGAAGAATCTCATGACAGACACAAATATACGATCATCTCTAAATTCAAATTTCTCACTTTGTACTATTTAGTCGAGGATCAAGTCCGTCACGATTTTGACAGTCCAGTAACACGATACTTGCAAGTTGATATTGTAACTCTGGCAGATTGCGTTTGTTTCTCAGTTACATCTTATCTCCTTTCATTTAACACTGGATCGACGGAGTGGACCAAAGGTGTCCACTATTTTTGACAATTATTTGTTTAGAATTTTCTTGTAATACTGATGTAATAATGACATGATTTTTATTGAAACAAGTTTTTATTGAAAAACGGAGAAGACGGAAGGGTCCACTTCCGTCCTTCTAGTGTTAATATTTAGAGGAAGTTGGTTCGTAGATAAGCGAGCTGTCAGTTGGTTCGATGAAATTCAGCTCGTTGCAGATAGGAATTGAGTCCGAACTTTGGTTTCTGCACGGTCTAAGAGGAGTTGGTACGTAAACCGCAAAACTGTCCACTTGTTGAACCAACGGTTTAGCACTAAAGATAAAAGTTATAACTTTTATATTTTTTTTGACCGTCAACAACTTCGTGTTTATAGGATCTCATTAAACTCGAATCAAATTCTTAACTTCTTAGTGTTGGAAACGCTCGACAATAAAAGAATAGATTTAATGTTGACGACACAAGTCACCAACAAATCGGAGCTCAACCGAAATGTGGTCTCATTTAGGAATGGAAACACAAATGAATAACGGATGCGTTTCAATCCGATATCCCTGGGAAAGCTGCCACCACAAAACATTCAACAATGAAAGATAAGAAGTTAATCTTCAATTATGGAGGTTTGACCGAGCGCATTTTGTATGAAAAATATATTCGAAATAAACGACACAGACAACGTGTATCATAATCTTATAGGTATGTTATAGGTATAATTCTACGAAAAATTAACAGGAGAATGTAATAAGTTACATGCTACTAAACTCATAAAATTATTTAATAACTTCATTCCATAATTTTATATCTTCATTCAACATTGAATGTGATTATTGACTCGAAAAGTTAATACCCCGTCATTATCATCATAAAAATTCATTCAAAAATCATCAGATTTTGTCATAAAAATTTGTAACAATTTAACAATATTAATTGCAAAATTGTTGTTGCAAAACATCCAGTATCGATTACAGTAAATAAGTTCAATATAACGAATTCTACGAATTCTCTAACGAGTACTCTCTAACTATATGGACTTAATATTGGATTTCCAATAAATCACTATACACTGTTTGTAATTAATTTGGTTATGTTCAAAACCATGGTAATTAATTGATGAGTTGTAACATTTGGTTCTGTTCGGAGTCGGTTATCTGTCATGTACATTCATGTAATTGAATATAAAAGTGCGCGATCGAGTCGACCGCGATGTCGAAGCGTACATCAAAAGCGGCCAGATTGTGACAAATGTAACGATCGGATACCCTGTGACTTGTGTGTACAGGTATACCTTGAAGTTCTTGTGCCTATCTGTAGCCGTTGGAGCAAGGATAACGACCTCAACAATGAACCCTGCAAATTACACTTACCTTGAACTTCCATCGGTAGAGTGAATATAACCATGTTGCGCACTTACATTATTGCCGCAAGACGACCGTTGATATCTCGAGTTGACGGAAGTGCTGTACGTGCGGGCGTACCTATGATAGACGCCCCGAGGCCATTGCCCAAACTATTCGCAGATTTTGTAACAGTAACTTCGTCAATTCGACCCCATTCCCCAAACTAGATTCTCGCATTAACAGCGGATCAGAGGCATATCCTCTTTCGTCATATCATACACCACGTGTTTCCACCCACTCATTTTCGAGGCAGTTTAATATTACTGTCGTGTATCTGTCGTACCTTAATTATACCCTAAGGTTCAATTGATGAAAACAACAAAATGAACCGCTTCAACTTGACCCAATTCATAACTAATAAACGGGTTTAGATTTCCTAGTTGCGAAAATGAAACTCGTTACTATGAAAGCTAAAAATCGTAAAGAAAAATGTATTTATTTATTTATAAATTTATACATCATAATAGGAAGTCGTATAACTGGTAAAGTCTGTGTAAACCTACATAACGATTATATTTACGAATACACAATGCAAAATGAATAAAACACCTATACGCTGCAAATGAAAACCGTAGGCGTATATCTGCGATTTTAATATTGCAAACGTAAATATTTTAATTCTTAAAATATTTCAGACACTTTAGAAATTGAAAAATTCCTACAACTGTGTGAATCGATTGAAGAGATTTCTTAGCTCTGAATAAAGACGTACGATGCTTTGATTCTAGGTCAAATCATTGAAACTGCAATATGCAAAAGTTTCGAAAAATAATCAAACAAATACTAGATTTTTCATAAACGTTTTCATGATTTTTGCTAAGCAAAAGCATTTACAATCAATTTTTCGAACGAGTTATTTCTTAGTCTAATTTTTCTTTAGTTTTTAATAAATTGTAAACACTTGTACTTTTGAGTTTATCATTAAAAAATGTATTTATTTTAATTGCATACAAAGTCAGACTCTCTGACTTTAACTGTGTAACAATTACGCAATGACCTGTACTGTCCCCATTTAGTTTCATCAAGAAATAGGAGATCAAAATTCATTATCAAATGTTTCATAATTAAGCATTCGATCTCCATTGAATCATCACTCGAAGATAATTGAATATTTTTTAACGAATATAAAAAACGATATTATTAATCAATGAGATTGATTGAAACAAAAATAAACTACTACAAAAATCCATCAGCTTCTTAGTTTCATTGTAATATTGATTTTTCGCCTTTAATAAAAACAGGTGAAATTCGATTTTGAGCTGTACGAAACATGTTCAAGATGGTTTAGTGCAACCCAGTTCTGTAGAGATACGAGATCTGGCTGGCCCTTGTTTGAAATTTGGATATAAAAATAAATGCCATAACATAACACAATGTCGAATGGAAAAATTAATTTCGCAATTAGAGTTGTAAAATCGTTGACAGAACTAATAATTGGTTTATTACATTGTCACGTAATAATTCCAATATCACGGCGTACAAAAACGTAATCAACATCGATCAAACTCAGTGAAACGTGTGCGGACGACAGGAGTCATCACTTTTATGTGTCTTTTCTTCCATTGACGTCGCTTATCATTGATATTCGTCTGTGTACCAAAAAAAGAAGTCCAAAGTAATAATGTTACGAGCTGATACAAAAATGAATAGAATCTGTGCAAGTATTGATATAAAAGTACGTAAATGAGTACTATTTTTTTGGGAAAATAATAAAATCATAACAATAATTCCTCTAATTGAGGTAAGAACTATTAAAACAATTTCAACGATGGAAAGTCTGTGGTAATTAATCATAATTATAAAAAAATGAACGATACTCGATTCAGCAAAGTGGCAACAAATTTCAATCCTTTACACCAATTGGTTTTTAATTGTCACTGGTAGCGAGTCATTAGTGGATTTTGATTTATTCGATAGTAATTAATACCACTGAATCAATTTTTCTACGAATTGCAGTCCAATTTTTTGCGATTTACGTATCTATTGATGATAGGATTTTGTATTCAAAGTATCCCATAAAAATGTGTTTCCATTTATTTTTATATCAAATTATTTGATCGATTTTCTTATTGATTTTCCTAACTGGTTTAGGAATTTGCCAATATCTGTTTCAGATCATCTAAGACCTGAGTGAAAACGAGTAAATGTCCTTTTCAGCGTCGAAATGACGAATTACATTCAGTATCTGTATATTTGATCAAAATTATTCTGCAGTCATGATTCAATAATAATGCAATTCATTGTACTACTGAAAACAAAATAAGACCGTTTATCTAATTAATTTTTAATGATATAGAATACAATTGAAGTACTACTAATTGGTATTCAGTTTGAAATATGTTGAAATAATTATAACCCGATGTAATATATTCAATTCTAACAATTCCAATTGAACATTGAATGGTATATTTTTCAATTGCAACTGAAGAATAAACGATTTCGCGAAAATTATACATCCGAACAATTTTATGCCGAGCGTTACATTTCCATGAATATTTTGCGTTTTGCTTGGATGTAACGTATGTTTCTCCCGAGACTAATATGATTTACCGCGGTCGCAGCGTGCAACGATTTTTACGATTTCAGAGTACTTAAGGATCAATTTTTTGTTCCGGAAAAAAGTATTATATTTTTGGTCAATGTCAGGATACATAATTCAGCGCTGCGAGATTCGTTCAAGATCAAACGACGGCACCGCATATAAATCACTGTTTTGTTCAGGAGTTCAAATTCGAAAACTCACACTTCTATTCTGTTATGGCAGCGTACGTATATCTGTGACGGTGCAATTTTCAGCATGCAGAAACAAAGCTTTCGATATAAAAAAATATATACGTGACGCGTTTGGCAAACACATTTTATCTTACATTGTATAAAACCTACAATCTGAAAGGTCTCATTTATGAAATGTAGATACTCATTTTCAGGTGGATTCTTTTTATTTAGAATTACAGTTCGTTGATACACAAAAAGCCTTTTTATCGAAAAAAACTTGAGAGCCTTTGAATTTTAATTGAGATTATAACTCGACTTTGAAAAGTTTCGTGATATTAAACTCCTACCAATTTTGTGTACCCAGTAGACGAAAATTTCAATTAACATTTCGTTCGAACACGAAAGAGAGAAAAAAAAATATTTATAAATTCAGCAAGGAACTTTCAGTCCTCGAATGAAAAGCAAACACCTTAACGTTCGCTTGACTCAATGTTTATTTAATCAACAACAAATCTAAAAAAGATAGAGAGAGAGAGAGAGAAAAACAAGATTGAAAGGACTGACATTTTTAATCAATTAATTACACTCGAACTGAATGAACTTTACAAGAAATCGAATAAGAGCCTTAAGAATAATTTTTTGTAAGTAAAGGAATAAAATATAGATTTGAATGTTGGTGTACAGACGTGTCGGTGAACCTTTGATTACACCCGTGCACACTGGCGCATTTTTGTTGCGTAGGAATTGATTGTACGGGATTGTTAACTCGAACAAGACAGACTCGTTCATTTAAACTGCGCTCGATCTTCGAAAACTAATTTGACTTTCAAAGAGCGGTGAGACACACGATCACTTTCCTTTTTTTTCACGATAAACCCGCGAAAAATAACGTGAATTGCTACATTTGCCATCCGATTTTTTTTTCAAAAGATTTTTCGCCTTCGAAATGAACATTTACGTTTGTGTTGTGAAAATTGTACGAACGCCCTTTCACGCTTTGAATGTTATTAAATCTTTATTAAATCCAGCATCTGTTGCATTCAGAAGTAATAACTTCGTTAGTTTCTGAAACAAATAAATATTCTCCCGGTGTTGCCTTTTCAAGAAAAAAAACAACCCACGGATGTAATAATAAGATAGTGAAAGTTTGTTTCGCTTTATTTAAAGGGAAAAATTTAACTGAGAATAAACCAAACGAATGTTTAAAACATTGAATGTATTGCTTTTCTTTTCTGACTTAAAACTTTTGGATGTGAAATGAATACTCATTTATATTTATATAGATCTAGAAACATTTTCTGTTTTCTCCCCACTTTTTGTTTTTGATTAATGTTTTTTAAAGATTTGAATATATCAACACCTTATTTTCAGTACTCTGTTTTTGGGACAAAAAATAATTTTTTGAAATATTTTCATCGTATAATTTCGGAATTATATAAGCTGATGAAAATGTACCTGTAGGAGCTCCAAAAATGGCAACCATGAATTCTCTTGACATGACAATTTTTCAACTCATCTCTTGAGCAACGACAGACAGAACTTCGGTTAACATGTCGTCATATCTAAAAAACAACCACATGCAAAAAATAATCATCCTGCGAAGAGTTATATGCAAAGTGTAAATTTGTTAAATGTGTTAAATTGCAATATGTAAAGTGAATACTAAACTTGTTTATTAAATTTAGCGACGAAATATTAGCTTTGAAAAAGTTCATTTGTGTGAACGAAAAAAAGATGATTTACAAGTTTCAAGTTAACTGACGATTTTCAAATTAAACTGACATTTAATTTGGCCAACTTTTACAATTATCGATTAGATTATAATTCAATTTTGCGGTTGTTTTGTTGTTTCGTATAAAAAAAGTATCATTGATGAAGTTCACGATCTTGTAAGTTTCGATTACATTTGTGAAAAATAACGACGCTTTCGTGAGCTGAACGCAATCATGTATCTTCGTTTTGTTAACTCTCTATAACCGAGAAAACTGAGCGAGCAATTTTAAAACGATAGGTGTGAATGAACTGTGAAAATATAATTTTAACTTTTATTTGGTTTCACATTATTTGCGAAACAAATAACTCTAACTTTTAATTGAAGCTTAATTTGCGGTTAATTTATACATCAGATAAATTCCGGTTAACGATGAAATTCTGATGCAGTAAATTTTCATTTCTTCAACTTTTATATGTTTAATCAAGGTATTTTCTTTTTGACCCTCGTTCGAGCCTTAAAATGTCCACGATTATTTTAATTTTTTAGTCGAAAAAATAAGCTCAATTTAGAATAGACTTTCAAGGCAAGAAATAGTGTGTAGGAAATCATCTTTGATTACTATAACATGCCCTTCGGGCTAAAATCTTGAACTAATTTGTATTGCAAATTTGAAATTGATACAGGGTGATTATAATAAAGCAATTCATGATAAATCGAGTAAATCATTCAAAGGCAAACAATAATGTAGAGTACTTTGTTCCCTTGGATTACAAACGAGTTACCATTCGGAGATGAAACCAGTTTTACGATACTCGAAAATAAAGGTTAGTTGACAAGATTGAAAGAAAAACACTGCTAATGCCGATGCCCCGGCATAAAAGTAAATGGACGACCAAATGATAGAATTGGGGCTCGATTGTCTCATGCTTGGCAGACAACCGTCAAGTGTCAATGCTGGTTGTTACCTGCGCCGACCGTTGGCTCACAATTGACTAATGACTAGCTCGATCCAATAAAAAGCATTGCCAGCCACTTGTCAATCAATGGTAAAATGAAGTATTTTTGATTAAAGTAAAAAATGAAATTAGGTATTTAAAACTAATTTTAAATAAATTGGATTTATAAATGAAAAATTTATATAAAATTTGCATGTTAGTGTAGTTCTTTAATCACAACTGGTCTATCATTTTATTTAGTGTACATACATTTCGATTCAACATTTTTAACAAAGTCTCGTCGTTTTACATTGCTCCATTTTTTCACATACATAACACCAACTTCTCTAGAAGGAATCGGGCTTCGAAAAACATCACCTGATAAAGTGAAAAGTGTCCCTTCCAATATTATTTCATTTTTTTCAATGTAAAAATTTTCAATTGAAATCATGTCACCGTTTTTCGTAAACACGAAGTTGTTCGGGTGGTTTGTTTTCAGAGTCATACCTGCGATTTCAACCTCCGAGAGTTCATTACGCGCGCCATATTTCGAAAAAGTAACAATTGGTTGTTTAGAACGTTTTACAACTTTTGAAACCAAAGGGTACTTTTTTCTGACTCACATCATCAAAAACATCATCGTTAAAACATCATCAGCGATATGAATTAGATTATGAAATGTCATTGTGAGGGCACGTTCCCCATATAAAAATGGCATTTCGTTGACAAACTCCCTCAAAAATTGTTTCGCATCGCCGGCTCTTTTTAACGCGTATTCAGAAGACGACAGCATTCGGCCAGATACATAAAATAACAAAAAGTGTTCGTATTTTTTCTTTGAGATAACATCTTTCAAAAATAAACCGCTCGCGTATAATAAAAATGACCTAAACTGAGTCGCTTTCCAGTTTCCGAAATCGCTTAGATCAAATTTGCAACGCTGAAAATCGTCTAGAATATCGCCTGAAAGTTGATCTAATCTATCTTGTAAAATTTTAATATTTTACTATATCTAAACCAGAAATTTTTAACAAAGGAGAATCTTCTGTTGATAAATGATGTTCGATTTGTTTTTTTTTGTGCAAAAGATTCGTGTGTTCGTTCTTCCGCGTTAATGTCGTTAAAAACTCTTATACAAGACGTTTTTTGAACATTTATTTCCGTTTTTACTTGATTTTCCTTTTTTTTCTGATTTGGCTCCTTTACAGTAATACTTTCACCTTTTACAAACACACCTTTCACAGGACCAAAAACCAGTCGCGCCTTTGCATTGTTTTAAAAAAGCCCTAGCTGGAGTAACACAACAAAATATTCGAATCGTAAAATCGAATTTTGTTTCGCTTATAGTTAGACCGTTTGAATACAATTTGTTGACTTCATTGACAAATTCTTCTAAATAATCTGAGGGGGATAGTGGCTTTGTTTTTCCGTAAAAAATGCCATTGATAAAAGGTTTAGAAATATAAGACGGATGGTACAGCTTCCCTAAAATGGTCGAAGCATGCCACTGCGTTTTTCGATAAAACTCAGCTCCATCAACTTTTATACACAAAACAATTCTTTCTTCTGTATACACTTGGGGATCGATAGCGTAAACTAATTTTTTTTTACACCGTGACGGGACAAAAGTGACGGGGATTCGAAACGCGGACGAACTCTGGTTTTTACTTTTTATTTAATATATACATATGCAAGGACGCTCGACTCGACTGGCGACGGACGGGAGGAGCCAAAGGTTCAAAATAGAATGATCGACACATAGGAAATCGATTCCTATGTGCCGATCATGAACAATAAAAATTGAAATTAAAGCGGGGGAAGAACCGCCCCTAAAATGGGCAGGTCCCAAGCTTGGTCCCGACTTTGGTCCCAAGCCCGAGCCTGCACTTAGAGTCATAAATCCAGGTATTAAAATTCATCGACAGAAACTGACCATCTGTTTGGGAAAACTGAAATTGAATTTGAAAAATACTAAAACAATAAAACTTATCGCAATCATAAACATTCGAGAAACTAAAAGATAAAATTTGGGAAAAACCCAAACAGATGGTCGGTTCTGTCGACGGTCACTTAATCCTAAGTTAAAGAAAAACAAAAACTCAAAATTAAATTTATGAGGGGAAAATCCCCACAGTACCCCCCTGCTAGTGGCTAACGATGAAAACTTAAACTACACTGACACTAACACTAACACTCGCGAATCGTTTCATTTTGCGATTACTTAATAAAATCGACAAAATGAAACGATTAATTATACGAAACTTACAAGCCAGCTTGGAAACGCTCGGGGAAACGGACCTGTCGACCAGAACGAGTCACGTAACCCGGTTGCGCTGCTGGAGCTTGTGGTGCTGCTGGGGCTGGCCTCGCTGGAACCGCTGGTGCTGGAGCAGCTCGTGGTACCTGGTGTCCCCGGAGGATGTCCGTATCCCGGCGACAGTCGCGCACTTGGCCTGTTTACCCACGACACTCACACTCGTAGACCGATCGAGCAAACGTCCGTTTCGAATGTCTACGAGGAGGTCAAAGTGGGTAAGAAAATCCACCCCGATGATGGCCTTGGACACGTCAGCGATGACAAAATTCCAAGCGAAATCGCGGCGAAGCCCAAGGTTAAGCGTTAACGGCACCGAACCGTAGGTGGCGATTGTGGTTCCGTTCGCCGCGGTTAGCTCGTACCCGGTTTTCACCCGACGGCCACGCACTAATCTCCGCGGGAACACGCACAAATCGACACCAGTGTCGATCAAAAAATCTGCACCACTGTTCCGGTCCGTTAAAAATAAGCGGCGCGTGTTGGGGCTGTTGTCGCTCGCCGCGTTCAACGACCGCCCTGGACTTTTTCCGAGCTCGCGTCATCATCGCTGTCGTAGGTGCACGGCTTCTCACACCGGTGCGCCTTGGCGCCGAACCGGTGGTGGTAGAAGCACAAACCACCGAACCGGTTTCGTGACCGGGAACGCGAACGTGGACGCGAGTTGGTACCACCCCGGAACCGGGAACGACCGCACACTTCACTCCGAAGCTCATTTATTTCGCGCCTTTGTTCGTCCAAGCGCATCGTCAACCGCTCGAGCACTTCGCACAACCTCGACTCGTTGTTCGAAAACACCGCGGACACTTGTTTTTGTTGCGGCGCCACAGCGCCCAGTGCGTCCATAACGCAACCCGCGGTCTTCGCCAAGTCGTCCAAGGTAACATTTGGCTGAGCGGCCTGGGCGGCGATGCTGGCCCGAGCGAGGGGGTTGATCCGCTCCATCCACAGGGTGCGGACGATGTCCTCTGCTGCGTTGTCCCCAGCAAGCTGCTTCAGGTACTGCAGAAAATGAGACGGCTTCTGGTCGCCGATGTCCTCGTGGTCCAACAGCTGTCGAATCTTCTGCGCCTGGGACTTCTCCAGCCGGCGCAGGAGTTCCTCCTTGAGCCTCTCGTAAGGGCGCTCCGCCGGTGGGTTGATAATCAGGTCGCGAACCTCTTCGCGAATATTTTTCATCGAGCGACTTCGCGACCTGGCGGAACTTGGCGGCACTAGTTGTGACATCAACGTCCTCCAGAGACCACTCGACCTGCTGGAACCAGACCTCCGGGTCGTCCGGTGCGAACGGGGGAATCTTCAGCCGCGCGAGAACCTCTGGTTTGGCTGTTTCAGCGTCTTCCGCCATCCTCGAATGTCCTGATCCGGTCCTCTCGACAACGTTTCCGTTTACAAGGGTCTCTTCCAGGTCACTCGAAGCACTCACACCACTCACGAATGATTTGGGTGTCGCGAACGAATTGTCGTCACTTATGTCACTCATAAAATACCGACGCGCCGATCACGTCGGGGTCACCAATGACGGGACAAAGGTGACGGGGATTCGAAACGCGGACGAACTCTGGTTTTTACTTTTTATTTAACATATACATATGCACGGACGCTCGACTCGACTGGCGACGGACAGGAGGAGCCAAAGGTTCAAAATAGAATGATCGACACATAGGAAATCGATTCCTATGTGCCGATCATGAACAATAAAAATTGAAATTAAAGCGGGGGAAGAACCGCCCCTAAAATGGGCAGGTCCCGAGCTTGGTCCCAACTTTGGTCCCAAGCCCGAGCCTGCACTTAGAGTCATAAATCCAGGTATTAAAATTCATCGACAGAAACTGACCATCTGTTTGGGAAAACTGAAATTGAATTTGAAAAATACTAAAACAATAAAACTTATCGCAATCATAAACATTCGAGAAACTAAACGATAAAATTTGGGAAAAACCCAAACAGATGGTCGGTTCTGTCGACGGTCACTTAATCCTAAGTTGAAGAAAAACAAAAACTCAAAATTAAATTTATGAGGGAAAAATCCCCACAACCGAAATAGTAAAATTCTCCATAAGTCCCCTTTTTATCTAAAATAAGACGAACAACTTTTTTTTTATCAGTTCTTAAAAATTTAGCGCTGCATTCTGGTAGTGTGCGATATTGGGGCTCACTTCTTAGTACTAGTAAGAGCTCGTCAACAACTTTATCTTTAATATTACCGACGTTTCTGTGAACGAGAAGGCAGACTTTGGAGTAGATGCTGCCAGTCACGAGGTCATCGGTGTTGTTTTGTTTTATGGTGTACTGGTTGTAGCTGTGAGTTGATTCAGCCGATGAAAAGTCAGACACAGTTTCCGTCGATCACGAGTCAGCATTGAAAGAGTCTCCTACCCTACCAGAAATCGTTCACTTATCCTAAAATACATGACAATAAGGGATGTCGTCTAATCTAATTTCAGCGTTAAAATTATCTATCAGCGATCGGGCAGGCGAAACGTCCGGCTTTTCTGTAAATTATAATTCATAACAGTTGTTAACTGATGAGAAAAAACCACAATGTCAAAAAACAATTTTTATTTACTGCACTTAGTCACTAAATTAATCTGTTTCTTACCTTTTAAAAATCTGTTGACTTCCCTGTCAACGTACCACATTTTTAGCACGTTTTCTACCACTTCCGGCCATTATTTCAATTTAATCGCTTATTTTCAATCGATGCGACATGACAGCATCAGTTAAAATCAGTGTTTGTGTATTTTATGTAGGAGCAGAAGTATTCAAAGTATTTACATGAAAGTTTTAGTATATTTTACTTTAGATTGTGGGATGAATAAAAATTAAGTCTGAAAGCACAATAACTGTTGAGGCGAATTATCATAATGGGTAGATTAGTAGAAGTGTATAAGAACAAGTTTACTCTTCACCTAACACGTCGAGGCTCAAAGTGTGATATTTATGATTCCATTTTCCCGACCTTGTTCATTTCTTAATTTTAATTCTAACGTATACTCTAATCAGCCACTAACATTTCTAACTTGTTATTATGTTATAAATGTAAATCAGAATGATGTTTTTTACTCAAAAATGTACACAAAGTAAATATGTGAAATAAACTTAACTCGTAGACTTGAGAACTAAATGAAATGCAATTAACTTTGTTTCAGAGGCAAGAGCAGAGATCACAGGACCGGCCGAAAAGTTTGTCCGGCCGGGAAGCACGTTACAATTGCACTGCCAAGTGAAAAAGTCAACGGAGACGCCGTCGTTCCTTTTTTGGTACCACAACATGCGGATGATCAATTACGACGTTGATCAGGGCGTGAACGTGAGCACGGACCTCCTGGCGCGCGAGAGCTGGCTCGAGGTTCCCCACGCTTCCGGCCGCCACTCCGGAAATTACACCTGCTCGGCCAGCAACGCCCAACCTGCGCGTATTTTCGTTCATATTTTCAACGGTGATAATCCTGCCGCAATGCAGCACAGCGCCGCGTCGTCTCCGTCGATGATATCGTTTTTTGCGTTGATAACCTTATCGACTGCATTTAAATTGGCACTTCAGATCGTTTCCACGCTCGTTGCGTGTTGAGCCGCGCCGACCATTGCGTTTACACATACAGGGTGTCCCGCGTCAAACGCACATTTCTCGCCAACTTTTGTTGCCTAACTTGTTGTCAAGCAGTTTCTTCAGTTCCCTGGGGATGAAAAGTTTCAGTTCCTCCCCTTTTTTTTCGTCTTAGGCAAACATCAAAATTTGACTCTGCTTGTTGCTCAAGACAAATGTTATGAGAACAAACTTCCAAATTTCGCTTCAGCGTGTTTTCTTTCCAAGTTATAATTAGTCGTAAATTTTTAAGATAATTATTAAGTTTTTCAAATTAGAAATCTTTTATTATTCAATGTTTCGTGCAATTACATGGAACAAGAGTAATTCTAATCTGATAAAGATTTGTGTGATCGAAATTAATATAGAAAGGATTACAGCCTAATATACTCGATAGTATCTCATAAAATCAGTTGTAATTAATGATTTATTCGAATATTCAATACGAATTTGTAAACAAATTTATTTCCTTAAAAAAAATTCTGAACAGCTTTCTCTCTTCATATCACAAAATTACATAATGATGTTGTGATAATAAATATTTCTTAAAACAAAATTATTATTCATAAACCAACTTTTTAAGCGAATGAGATGCATATTTGCTTGACTTTGAAAACTGAAATACAAATGTACTTAAAAGAGTAAAAAAATCACGGAGTACTCTCCTTTTAATCAGTTGACTAATTAATACGCCAGCTCGCGTGCAATCGATGTTCGCGTCAGTGACAAATGACTTTTCTAGTGTCTGTATAAGCCCGCGACATTGAGATCCATCTCGTGCTTGAATTAGACCAATATTTACATCTCAGATCGTGTGCAAGCAGCGGAACAAATTAAGTTTTAATTGAAATGAATTAACAGAAGGTAATGAATTTGAAATCGGTAAAAAAGAAAGAGTAAGTGGAAAAAAGGGCAAATGCCCTCGGGCTTAGTCCGAGTGAACTTTGCAATGAGGCCAACTCCACCTACCATTTTCGATGGCAGATGTAAATTTAATACAGACTAAATGCCTCTTGACTAATTTTTGTACGCGATTGAACCAAATTGAATTGGAATATAGTTTGGGTCACACGAGCGCGAGCTGCTGCGAATGCGACTAAGTCCCTGATAACACTTTTGGCAACTCTGTATGCGCGGTTAACGAGATCCGGATATGCAATTCGAAAATATCGATCTGTGGCCAACTCCAGCACCGTCTGATTGGTGGAATTAGTATTTCGATTTCGCATAACCAACTCAAAGCTGTATCGTTGCTTAAGGTCAAGCAAATAGGACCCTTCCTGGATCGGACCAATGACTTTCGTTATGCCATAACGAATCCTCGCTGATCAGCGTTAAAATTTATTAAACTTCCCAACTGATACTACAAAAGTTAAATTGGATAAATATTCTTTCATGCCTCAAGGGACTCCCCGTCAAACTTTCGGCTGATAACTGCTTGACAATTTTTGTATACTCTACATTATACAATTGCAACGACACTTTTACCCTCGGTTTCGCACCAATTAGATTTCATTGTTTCGATCACTTGACAAAATTATGACGACTTTTAATCTAATCGACAATTTCTTTGTACAGCATCCAAAAAGTGACAAAAAAAAGTCCTTGCAGTGTAATCAACGTAGGAGATTGAACATTTTCACGCTATCATTAACCAAATTGCTCTTCATTAAATGAACCGGTTGAGTCCGTATGGACTGCATAAAAATGCACTGCAATTAATGAATGTGAACAATGTCCAATGTGTATAACTATATATGCAATCCTGCAAGTAATGCGGCACAGAAAATCTTCAATTACGTTATATATTTTTTCCCGTCTCATTCTCGTTTTATAGTTATAGGAAGTAAAGTTTTTTAAAAAAAAAATAATGATGAAAAATTGTTTGTCGTTATTTAAGTAAAGCGAACAAAAATAGTGCTCAATGAAACGGCACTGAATCGAGAAACCGTCAGATGTGGAATTGATCGCACAAGGTGTGCTGCTTTTTTTGCATAAAAGTCAATCCAGATAAATTGGCCGTCGCCAGGGTGTAATTTTGCGCTGAAAATTTATTTCTCGTGTGAAATCATGTCTGCATCTTCATGCCGTTTGAGTAACTTTTGGGATGCAAAATTTCTTTCGGGACATCCGGTACGCGCGCAGGGTGTTGAGATAGCCAAAAACGTTGTGCCATTATAATTTATACGATGCAACAAACAATGAAGTGGTAAATTAAAAGTGAAACGACCGAGGACACGCAAAATTGACAAAAGTTTTACTACAATATTTTGATACCTTATTCTGGTTTGAACGGAACAAACTTTATAAAGTTATGAATACGCCTGTTCGTGTAAATAATCTTTGTAGATAAACTACAAGCTTAGTCTGATAACGAATGATTGTAACGATATTGTAATTTTTCAAATTTACGACGAGGCATGAGTTAAATGTTTGTTGTTTGTTTTTTTATTTCAAAGTTCTCTGATTCAGAATGATTTAATATATTTGGAAGATGCAAATCACAATGAAAATAATGTAGATATGAATTGCCTAATATATTTAAATTGTAAATATGATAATGAGAGTCGTAATTTAATTATTCGTGTTTGAATCAAAATGAAACGTTACACTTGTTTGCAATTTATAAACGCGAACAAAAGTTGTAAATATATTACAAAGTTTGTTTGTAAATTGTACTATTGTTTCTCTTATTTTGATAAATACATCCGTTAATTAACCAAGAAAATTGGTTGATTTGCCGTCTGCGTGTTTATATGTTCATATACAATTTAATTTTGAAGTTCCACTAGAACAACATAAAATGAGACATACATTTATGTGAATCTGTTGGTGCAACGCGAAAAAAACGATTTAATAACTCATCTAATAATTGCATATATGTTTTCTGTAAAAATATATATAGGTGTACAAAACATTGAAATCTCGACATATACAGACCTCTACTCATACTAATTTCTTTTGGAATTGAAAAAACCTTTATTCGGTAAAATTCATAAACTATAAGGTATAAGATAAAGTGGCTGAATTTCAGATTCAAATCTTTTTTCCGAAATTCATTCACTTTACACAGTATGGATAGGCTTTTGATAACTCCATACCTGAGTGAATGCTGCTTTGTATTTCAAGCAAGAGTCTTTTCTTTGGCAATATTGAAAAAAAATTACCGATTGAAAAAGTTGCTAAAAAAGACGACTTTTCCCAGTGGCTTATTCCTTATGATTTATTTCTGCCTTGCAATCGTACAAGATCGTAAAGTACATGTTTTACTCAGCTATATAAAATGATGTATGTATATCAAAGAGTTCTTATGTGTATGCAAAAAAATCTTTTCAAACGGGCTAATTGCACAAGTTTTCGGTAATGAAAATTCACTTACGATGAGAAAATTGTATACAACCTTTTTGCATTTTTAAGTAGTTATTTTACGTCGATCTCAATTTTTTAAAAACAAAATGTGTACTTCATCCTTTTTTTTCGTACAAAAAGTAGTTTTTAATACATACCGATTTTCTTATAGAATTTTTGCAAAATTTATGAGATTAAAATATATAATATATTCTCGTTAAAATTTTCGTATTTTCAATTTATCAAGAATTTGTTTATCTGAAAACACATTCATCTTGTTATTTATAAATTTTTTTATATCTTTTGTCGAACCATTTGGAGCTATAACAGAGCTCAAGTGTGCAGAATAAAATAAAATGTGGCTGAGTGTTGAGAAAAATTCGAAATGTTCTCTTGAATGGGGATGATAATTCAATGACTTCGCGAGATTGGCGTGAGCTTATCGTTTACAGTGTGCGTCTCCAAGTGTGCGGCCAATGGGAACCGCTGTGCAATAAGAAAGTGGGTTGCCTTTTTATGGTCGTTTAGAGGCCGTTTGGTTCGTCGCCGAGCCATTTTCTATTACTATTCAAATTCGCATCAACTTGCACGCATTACAACTTTGCAGTAGTTCGCGCGTCTGCCAGATGAAAGTGCTGCGAAAGTTACGAAATCAAGCGCCGACGACAGAGTGTTTCTTTTTTTTTCATCGCCGTCTCTCTTTCTCTTTGTACGACCCACTACATCAAATTTTTCGACGCAACTCTGTTTTGTCAAACTTTGTCCAAACAGACAACTGAATTATTGCGCGGCTTTTGTGTATCATTCAGTTACGCGGAGCATAATTTCGCGTGCGACCGCATCACAAAATTGGTTATCCCGACCAAAGAAACGAGAAAAGTCGAAATTTCAAAAGTAAACGCGGCAGATCACGAAAGTACAAAAAACACCGATAGCTCTCACGGTAACTGACATTTTCACGGACGTTGCTTTTTGTTTTCTCACCTTTTTTTTTGTACGTTCCGGTCAAATATTGCGAGATAAAAAAGTGTCGTGACAAAAAAGTTTGGCTTTTCTCGCGCGAAATATATCGGGATTAAAAGAGGAAATGAATGAACGCATTTTTTCTCCGATTTTAATGCTATGAAAAAGTTATTGTGAAACTTTATTTGGAATATGTTTTGAGGAAAAATTTGCTAGACGGGATTAAACATTTTGAAACATTTGACGAAAACATTTATTTTCGAAAAAAGTTGCGATGAAAAATATCTCATAATCAAACGTTTGCGGGTTGTACGACCTGGTGCGCTTGACAAACGAAGCGTGTTTATTTGAACAGAGCTATACATTTTTCTACGGCCGATTGGCTTGAGATTACCCGCAAAATATGATAGCCCGGTCAACAGTGACTAAAATGATAACTAGCAAACAAGCATAAACGATTTGTTCATTTCGAAACGGTAGGAGGACATTAGTCCCCTGCCATTAGTCCCCCAGTTTTTAGTCCCCCGATTATTAAGTCCCCTAATTTTGAAATTCAAATCTATTCTAAATCAATTGACAACTTAACCTTTAATAAACATGTAAATGTCAAGTAACTAAATTTAAAGTTCGTCATCATTTCGGGTCTAAATTAAACGTAAATATGTGTCACATATGTGAAATAATCCCAAGCGGGCGAGGGCAGGTCCTGCATATAGACGGTCATATATATTACAAACATTCGGAAGCAAAAGGATTAGTGAAATGGGTATGTCACCGTCGAGGAGAGTGCTACGCGTGGGCTCGGACCAGCGGAACAGGACGAGGAATCCAAGTCTAAGGAATTTATTTAAATCGAACACATGGTACCTAGACGGCACATTCGACACTGTCCCAACTATTTTTACACAGGTCTTCGCGATTCTGGGCAACGTTAAGCAGATTCTTAAAGGCGAAGAAGAAGACATAGGGATTCCTTTTGTTTACGCTTTACTTGACAGTAAAGAAGAGGCTGCTTACACTAAAGTTTTAGAAAAGATTGTAGAAGAAGCAGGGCTCATCGGAATAAATACAAGACCACAATTTGTGATGAGTGATTTTGAACTTGCGATAATTAACGCATGCGAGAAAATTTTAGATACGAGTCAGATTAAAGCTTGTTTTTTTCACCTGAAACAATCTGTTTTTCGACGAATTCAAGCAGAGGGTCTTCAAAAAAAATATGAAGATATAGAAGATCGTAGCATCAAGAATGCTTCTGCTATGATGACAGCTTTAGCTTACGTACCAACCGATGATGTTCGAGATAGTTTTGATGAACTCGCAAATGAAGTACCTGATGAATTTGTTCCTGTCCTTGATTACTTCGAGTCCAATTACGTTCGCGGAAAAAAAGCTCGAGGACGCAGGAAAGCGGTACAACAGCGTTACAGCTTAGACTTGTGGAACATTTATGATTCAGTTTTAAATAACATTGCAACCACCAACAATGTTTCCGAAGGGTGGCACAATCGTTTTCGATTGGTCGTCGGTAAAAGCCATCCCAGTATGTATGCGTTCTTAAAAGAATTGCAGAAGGAACAACAAGCAAGTGAAACGATGTTGCGTCAGATCAGTTTAGGCCAGCCAATTCGCAAGGGAAAAACGGGGAAACAGAGAAAAAAAGAAGAGCGCGTTCGTAACATTGTTGCCCAGTACGCGGATTATAAAGAGGGCGACAAAATTGTTGACTTTTTGAAAAATGTCAGTTACTACATCCAGGAATAATAAAAATAATAAATAAAAAAAATAAATAAAACAAATGATTTATTTAGGGACTAAATATATTAGGGAACTAAATTATAGGGGACTACAAATTTAGGGGACTTATGGTAAGGGACAAATGACCGGGGGACTAATGGCAGGGGACTAATGTACACCAACCTTCGAAACAGTCAATTTCGTTTGATTAGTTTGAAAATTCAATCAATTAAAAATTTGAAGCATTACAGCTTGTTCCGTCGGGTAAACAAGTTGAAAACATCACAAATTTTTAACCAGATCCATGAATCGCTATCATAAACGTGGTTATAAAAAAATGATGTGAGATTTTGTTTTCGATCTGGTATTTTTGTCACTTTAAGTATAATCGTAAATTTGAAAAATGTGTGTTTCAGTTTCTGACTTAATTCAATCGAAATATGCTTTCAATTGACGAGTGTATTAATCTTTTCTAACCAAAACTGTTATTTTTATATTTTTTTTCATTTTTTTCATTTTTTATATATTTTGTGTATTTTTTCATGAAAATTGATACATGAGTGAGTACAAAAAACGGCCACTTAGAGGTTCATAAAAAATGAAAAATTCAAGGTATTTTTTATGGATTTTTCCAAAGGAAGCAAACACAATCACTGCAAAAACGATCATGAAAAATATGAAATTCTGACCACAGTTTACGTAATGAAATTGTTGTACAATGACAACATTTTAATTCTTGCAATATGAGGAAAAATTTGAATGTATTTCTAATAACTTTAATTTAAATTGAAAAAAATAGCAAATGCGAACACGATCACAAAAAAAAATCGCACATGGCTGCTATTCTGAACTGTTAATAAAAAAATAGAAGTGTTTAAAGACACACAAAAACGCGACACTCGAAACGCGAAAAACTCGAAAAACGCGACACGCGACACTCGAAAATAAGATTGAAAGTGCGACGTTGCCAATTTGTTGTGGAAACTCGAAAAACGCGATTTCCATAATATTCAAAAGGTAAGTTAGAGGCATGCACTGAAGACAGCTGTCACATACACTCAACTGCTGACAATGAACAACTTCATAAAGCTGACAGACCCAAAATTGCAGAACCAAAAAAAAATTGTAGCATAATAATTCTTACTCTTTTCGAGTTCAGTGATTTTTATGTCATATTTTTAAAAACTTTAAACGAGTTCTATGCAAAAAACGAGTTCCACGCAGACCGAGTTCTGTGATTTTTTTTGTTATTTTTTTTAAAAACTTTTACCAAGTTCCATACGGACCGAGTTCTGTGATTTTTTTGTTATTTTTTTTTTTAAACCTTAACCGAGTTCCATACAGACCGAGTTCAGTGATTTTTTGTTATATAATTTTTTGTTATATTTACCAAGTTCCATACGGACCGAGTTCTGTGATTTTTTTGTTATTTTTTTTTAAACTTTAACCGAGTTCCATACAGACCGAGTTCAGTGATTTTTTGTTATATTTTTAAAAACTGCAAACATAAGATTTTATATTTTACCAGTAATGATTTTCCCTTTTTCTCTTTTTACCTGCATTTTTAATAATAACATAATTTTTGTAATTCAGTGGAGTTTACCATTGGCCCTCAGAATTGTATATTTTGGAAATCGCGTTTTTCGACTTTCCACAACAAATTGGCAACGTCGCACTTTCAATCTTATTTTCGAGTGTCGCGTGTCGCGTTTTTCGAGTTTTTCGCGTTTCGAGTGTCGCGTTTTTGTGTGCCTTTAAACACTTCCTAAAAAAATTCACGGAACTGTGCGGAACAATGCTATTTTCATATTGCAGATGACAGGTAAATTCCATTTTAATGCACAAAAAAATACTAAAATAACCTTGTAGAGATGATTTTAATATTACTTGAATTTCAATAACAATTTGAATATAACTGTGAGCTACCTCTGCTCTAGAAATGATCAGTCGCGATTATGTATTTGTTGAAGATTAGGTATTGAAAAAAATATTGTTGCTTGCTTCATGGAAAAAATTCCTTGAAAAAATGCTCAAAAAAATCCTTGAAAAAATCCTCGTCTCTGCAAAATTTCATAGTTCTAGATGAAAAATTTTGTGAAATAAAAATTGCTGCTTGAATTGACGATGCTCTTTTTATAAGCTAAAAACAAACAAAACAATTGATTAAATTGTTTCATAAATTTTTTTTAAATGCTTTTAAAGTGCATGCGTTGCTTTTGCGGGTTTAATAATACAACTAAAAAAAATGAAACGATGATAAAATTAGTAGAGTTATTTTTTCTGATGAGTTTATAAAGAACTTTGGCAATATGAATGGCTTAAATTAAATTTTTTCGAAATGTTTCTTCTATCGAAAATAATTAAATTCTGAGACAATATAAATATAATGTTAATAAAACAAGCAAGTGAAAGAAAAAATTAACAAAGATTCATTGTTCGTTTAATATAAAAAAATAACTATGATACAAAACCTTCATTTTTCATTTTTACTATCGCTTTCATCTAGCTTTTGTCATGCTTACGTTCTATTCTACGCAATGAGAATCTAAATAACTCAAATCCACATCCCAGAAATAAACAAGTCCAAAAAATTGCCAGTGCTCTGTTAAACAAAATATCAATTATCGTGGTTTCTATTGTGTTTTTTTGTTTCTCGTGACTCAAAGTGTCAGAATCTACTTGTAATTAAATTCAGCGAAAAAATAAACTTCTGCAGTTTTGTAACTCACTTTTCTTTAATTTTGATTGGTTGAAAATTTAACATCGAATTCAAGTTTGACGACCCACAATACACCTTCGGTCAAAGGATTAATCAGTGCAAGAGCACGAGCATCTCTGTTAGTTTTGATTTTGATTTTTTTTCGTTTGTTGTCTACAATCAAATTAGGAGATACGATGCGGCGCGCCCAAATTCCCTGAAGTGTGTTTCAACTGCGCTTCGATGAGTTATCGCAGAAATGAAAAATGAGAGGCACCAATTTTTCCAATATAGCTACGAGTGCTGATGTTTCGTTTTATCATTTTTCCCCCGCTTCGATTTCTTTTGGTCTTTTTTTTCTTTCGACGGAGCCCGGCTTTTGCAACTTGCATCGCTACGAGAGTCACAGCTAATTGATGGGAATATTTCATTCGGCTCTACTTTCTTTTGTTGCCATTTTTTATGCTCTTGCAAACGTTTTCGGAATTTCCAGTTTTAATAAATTGTCTAACCCAAGGCTGGTTATTGAGTTTCGCAAAATGGTCAAATATGGACCATTTTTGTCGCTGCGAAAAAGCTGTACCTACCTTACTTTCACACACGTTTCGTACACGAAACGAAACTTTTTGTTGTACAGACTATTTCATCGTTTCCATTTGTTATTTTATTCAACAAGTTACATCAGATTTGATCATTTTGAAGCTTATTCCTAATTAAATAGGTCGATGGGGTTTTGACTAATTGTTATTCAAGCAAATCCTATGATTGATAATCGTGTACTTTCCATTGATCGCCATAATCAAATTATTGTGACAACTAATAAGTTCCTGTATGGCTAAGCATCGCAAAATTAATAGTAATGAAGATATTAAGTTTTGTTGAAACATAGCATAACAGTTATCAACTGAACTGAAGTTACAAATTCATTATTATTATTTTTCTCAGTTTCTGTAAAATGTAAAAGACGCTGACTTGTACAAATAAAAAGAGGAAGGCAGTGAAAAAATTAAATGCACCAAAATGCATCACGATTTATGACATGCCGCGTTGCCAAAATGTCATGTGAGGAGTATTAACGATTCTTCAAATCCGTGTCAATGATCGCAATACATTTCAAAATAACGAATGTTGTCGTTCTTTAGACGAGATTACTGTATTTCTTTTCGTCTGACACAGCTTTATATGTTTTTATATTTTATATTCACGTCGCATTCACAACAAAATAAAATTATTCTAATGCAAAATCTGTCAACACAAAACTGTTAACACACAATAGTTTCATCAAAATTTAACATAGTAATAGCGACGTCAAAATAAATAACGATTGCCAATATCAATTCAAAACCAACGTTTCAAAAAATCTTTGATAAAACCTACGCTTTCACCAAAGGGGTCACAGAGCTATGATAAAAAAGCTTACTTCTTTCAATTTTTATCAGTTTCATATTATTAATTCAACGCCAGTCACTCGAAAACGAGCTCGTTCTCTTTGATGAAAATTTCTGAACACTCAACAGATTATTTTGAAAATCGATCTCTGATTTTTCGTTCCACTAATCGCAGTTCATACTGTGACGAAGCACTTTCATCTCGGAGCATTAAACCGTTTTTCACGAAGAAAAAAAAATGTACCCGAGGCAAAGTTGTAACTGAAAAATGTCGAAAGTCTTGGCTGCGAAATTTTTTGCGCGCAGCACGGCAATCTCGCGACAAGTCGCAATTATTTTCGTTATTCACGTCTGGTGAAATGAGTTCCGTCAATTTGCTGATCCGAGAAACAAATATACTTTTTAAAATTGATATCACGAAATTCGTTCGCACGAAGTGACAAAATCAATTATACCGAATGAATCGATAATTATTACTGAAATCAATTTGAGTTTCTCAATAATTGAATAGAAGCTGAGCTTGAATGCGAAGAGTGACACTGAAATAAAATCACATTTCCTGTACCAGTGTCTACGTGTTTTGATTCGACGTTTTATACTAAAAAGCAAAAAGCAAAAGCGCACGGCGAGAATAGTCACTAGTTTAAAAGTTGGCAGTTAGTTTCTAGATAACAAAACCGGCGGTACTGTAAATACATCAGCGAATGATTGTGCGAAGAGAAACGTTTCATAATACATTAATGACCATTTCATACTTCGATTTAAGATACACGAGAGAGCCGTCGCCCTTTCAAATGAAAGTTTCAAATTATTTTATATGTATAGCTGAAGATTGAACGCGACGGCTCGTCTTATCATAGAATATATAGAGAGATACAATGTGCACGTATGCATACAAATTTTGTGTCACGCGTAATTATATTGTAAGGCTCTGTTGAATAATTTTAATTGGAAAGTAAAAGCATGGATTGCAAGACGTTATTAATAAAATGTGATAAAACTAATTTCTAGTTTATCTTTCCCTCCCAAAAAAACAACTCAGTATTTCGACCAAAGTTGTTTTATAAAAATGAAAAAATTTTCAATAGATTGGAATTTTCGGTTTTATTGGCTGCTTCTAACTGACGTTTGCAAGGAGGAAAAAAAAGTTATCGATTGTTACAATTTGAGTGCAACACTGTGTACAATAAATCGATCGAGGGGGAAAATTCGCATCAATAAAACGGTTCTTTTTGTAGCGATGGCACTCGATGCGTCATGTGATGTCATCTGACACAGCCCCCTCATTGTCGAAACTCTTGATCTTCGACTAAGTGGGCTCGAGAGAATCTCGAACGCAGCCCACAATGTAATTTTAATGACACGGAGGAGGTTGCGCTCGAATTTCTCGTAGCCATTCAATCACAGATGAAGAGATCCAAGAATGAAATGCTCGTAGACGTCTGGAGCGCAACCTGCCGCTCGCGCAGACAGTAGTTATGTATGCCAAAGCTTTATGACGACTTTGCGCAGACGACGTTCGGAATTAAACACGCTTAGTTATGTATAATAAGACTGCGATGATCTCATTCATCCACCGAGAAAGCGTTTAATTCGTCGGCCTAAACACGTATTTAAATTGTTTAATTTTTCACATCCGCCGTTATTTCCAGACCTTTTTGCCTCCCGACTTGACTCCTCTCATTAGCATTTCTTTCAGTGCATACACGTAAAGGGTTTTGTTCTTTTTAAAAGAATTATTCTATCTCTACATTTGCTTTTAAGTAAGTCGCTGTAGATACCAAATGAACATCACTTTGTTACAAAAAGTTAATGCTATCATATTTTTACGTAACAAAAATACTGTTCTACAAAATAAAAACGGTTGAACATATTCAAAACACTCTATTACTCTTGTAAAACAGAGTTGCGTTACATTTTCAACGAAAAATCTTTACTTTTTGCCAATTTATCCTATTGTTATAAAATTTCACTCAACACAAAATTTTTGGACGAAGTCATTTGGATAGAAATCAATATGTGAATCATTAAAATCATGAAAAAATGTATTCTTATTAGTTCATTTCATTTTTTAAGACTGTGCAAAAAGTGCAATACTAATAAAGCTAATCAAAAATTTTCTAATCACCATCAATCCAGGATTTTACAGTTATTCTACAATTACTGTTGAATAATCCTGAATTAACTTTGATTTTCATTCCTTCGAATTTGAGTAACTTTTATGAAGTTTACGTTACTTTAGGGTCAATATAAATTAATAACCATTACTTGGCACTAGCTGTTTTTAAAATAAGTAACATAACTCTGTTTCTCGAGAGTGTAGAAATTTCACATTTCTGCAGCGGAAAATATAAGTTATTGTTTAAAAAAAGTAGCTTTTTAAACGTGAGTATAAATTATTATATACTAAAATTAGTGTATACAATAAATTTCAATGATGCTCGTTTTGAGGTAATGAAACCTAAATAAATAGTGGTTAAATGTTAGTAATTATGCGCTGAGAGCGGTGTAATGAAATCTCAGTTAATAAACCATTTAACCGCAAAGGACGTGATTACACTAAGAAACTGTTGAGCGAAAGAGCGAGCAGCTGGCAAGAGCGCGAGTACAACAATAAAGTAAGTCGCAAGGGTGCAGGCAAAATGTGTGGTTTCGTGTACGTCGACAAAGTAGCGTTTCTTGTTGAAGGCATGGATGACCGCCGCCATGCCAAGGGCGAAGCAAACAATGCCCAAGAGGTTGTGCATGAGTTTGACGACAACAGGTCGCACCGTCTTGCGCAACTTGACTGCAAAAAGTGCGCCCAGGCCTGTAAGTTTGAGCACGACTATGCTCCCGACGGAAACGATCCCGAGGAGTGCATGATTCGACGCAAAATGCCTCGCTCCTCTCTTCCTTTGTTCCTTCCCGGTGTATTCGATGACGACGCCGCTTACGCTACAAATTGTCCCTGTCAGCTGAAGAACCCAGTGAACATGCGATCGCGATCGTCGGCTCAAGCATCTGCTCCAAAGATTTTCATCCGCGATACTCATAATGGCCTCGCTCATGAATAAGACGTACTGAAAAATTTAAAGAGGATTTTGGACATTGATCCTTCTTCTTGTTCTATTTTTTTCATTGTCATCGGTATTGCGCTGTTATCTCTAAAAACTCCAATTTTTCATAGTAACAATGAAAGTTGCTTTTCTTTGAATGAAATATTGGCAATTTGTATCGTTTGTCCAGAATGAAAAAAAAGTGGAAATTGCAGTTGACCAATAACTCTGTTCGTATACCATTGCCAGTAATTTTATCTTTTGTTTTCGTGTTTATCTGATTTCATGATTTTGTCATATTGTCCCGCAAAAATGTAAATAAATTTGATACTTGCTGTTTGAGGTATTGAATAATTTTTACCGCTTATTTCAAATGAAAATAAATAATACCATTAATCATTTAAAAAATCAGTGTGGTTTAATTAAAAATATTGTGTTCAAATGAATTTGTTTAATAATGAAAATTAAAAGGAATATTACATATCAATAAAAGAGTAATATTATAGACAAATATATTCTTCCTCGAAAGGCAGATTGGATTCTGTTTACCCTTCGCAACAAAAAATTTAATTTTCAACAATAAATATTGTGACGAATCATAAAGTGGACATTAATGACGACTAATTAGTCGTCTCCTATATAGGCTTTTTATATAATGTAAAAAATGTGAAACTTTTTAGTCTTAACGGAAAAATCAACTCAAATTGTGATAAAATATTATGAAAGTACAATGAAAAATTGTTAAAAATATTATTTAACGTCGTGATACATATTCAACGTGAGTTAAATTATTCATTCAGAATATGTACAGAGGTGTACTGAATATTGAATATAAAATGGTGTACTATTTGAGAAGTCATTCATTTTTCATTTTTACAAACCAACGTATTACAATTTTTTGATTGAGTAAATAAAAATTTGTTGATTTCTGTATTTTTTAGTCATTTATAATTCTTTTATTAAATATCTGTAATTCTGATTGATCAATTATGTATTAACATATTGGATTTAATTTCAACTGTACACATTACTTTTAATTACATTATTGAAATGTAACCCCTTAATATTGTGTCAGTTTAATATGCATTTGAATGTTGCTCACCCCAAGAGAACAGAGAAGAACATGCAGATTCGTGTAACTGGTTACGTTTGGTCGGCGCGCTACGAAGATGATAATGTACACGGTCACAAATACTACTAGAATGTGACATGTTGCATTTAAAACGCTGTACAATATCTTTCGCCAGTCGTAACTATGGGCTGCTGAAGGCTCAGTAGCTTTTTCCACGGTGTATCCCTTATTTCTCGCGTCTCTGAAATTTACTCGGAATGAGATTTGCAAAATATCTAAACTCAAATACAGACAAAGCTTCAACACTGTGAATTCGATTTAAGTACAAATTGTCGCAAATTTGGTGTGTTTTTGTTCAACTAAACTGAAAACTGTACGAAATTTTACGCTAATTTTTTTATTGTTTACAAAATTCATGACATACGCAATATTTTTTCACTAAGATGAAAAAGTAAAAGTAAACTAACATTTGTTATTATTGATAGTGAATACTATAAATTTCGTTTTTTTATTGTGATTTTTAGTTTTTGTTGTTCTGTTAAAAATTGTATGCTTCATTATTTTGACAATATTTACCCCATGTTAAAAACGTACTCCAGGGGAAAAATTAACCTTAGAATTGAAGAAGTCTCTCAGTCACTGATAGAAACACGATTGAAAATCATTGACATGTCTGAATGAAAAAGTAAATCTTTGTATATTTATCATGTAACTCCATATCCACACGTAGATTGATAAAATCGTTTGATGACTGCCGGATAACGATGATGCTTTGATATAGACTCTAAATCGTTTTGATAAGAATATTTAGTTCGTCTGAAAAACTCCTTCAGTATACAGACTTCAATTTATACACAGTCTATGAACTAAATATTGAAAAGATTCCCAAAACTTTTCAAAGTATTTACAGTTAAATATTTTACACTAATAACTTTGACAACGTTCTGAAAAACTTTGTAAAACTTGTTAATAGTTATTTTTAAAACAAATTTTCACATTATCATGAATTAACACATTCTTAACACATTCGCACAAAATATCTTTTCTAAGATCCATAAAATATTTATTTTTTGTTACCCTCAAAAATAGAAAAAAATATACTCAAAAAATTTATAAAATGTAAGGGAAACGTGACAAAAATTTGCACTAAAGCAGCAATTTATTCTAGAATGTAATTCAATTCAAAGTTAGAGTAAGTTGATAATGTAATGTAATAAAAAAGAAAAAAACACGGGTATATGATTATATTCGCCACGTTAGTACGATACGTCAGGCTTTTCGTTTCTTCGTGACTGTCACATTTAAAACACGCGGGACACTGACGCTGAAAAATGTCTTTAATAGCGCTCGACGGGCGTTTTTTGTGGCCGCGAAAAATAGTAGAAAATGCCCAAGTGCGAAACGCTTTTTCCAAAAAATCAATACACGCCCTCTTGCAAGATTTCTTTCTGTTTCATTAAAGGCGGACGTTGAAAATGTGTCGATTTTCAATAGCGCACACGCGGGGTCAGTTTTTCTCTTTTGCCCGCCGAAAATGTTTCACCCGCTTGCGTAAATAACGCGCAGTCCGGTCATTTTAAAATGCCAAATGCGAAATTCAGTAGCGAGTATAATTCCCCGACGAATGTTTTATTGCGCAAGATTTATTTTCGATAATATGCCGTTGCAATAAATTTTCAATTCAGATTTATTAATATTATACTCATGATTCTGTATCATTCTGCGATAACGATAAAAAGTGCATTCGTTGGCTTTTTCGTTTTGTCTTTTCAAGAATAAAACCACGTAAATTACCAATGACGCTATTCATTTACCACATTCGTATGTAAAAAATTATTAATGCAAATAATTATAATAATAAGTATTATAATAATACTCATGTGAATAATTATAAAGAAAATAATAGTAATAATAATAAAAAAACATAATTCTCGACTCATAAATTTTATAGAAGTTAATTATCACGTTTTTTGTTTGAAAGTTGCTTCAAAATTAAGCGTATAATTTTTAGTGTGATCTCGTTCATATTTTGCACATCTTATATAGGTTCGCTCGTTGGAACTGCTATTATCGTTGCTGTCAACAACAACGTTGTTGCCACCAGCATCCTCTCCACACTATTATTTTTATCCGTCGAATGTTTTTATTTTTCCATTGGCCGTTCGTTTATACGAAGTTGTGCAATTTCAGAGCAATTTTTTAACAATCATCCTCAGACGTTTACATTTGATGGAAAACTTCCGAGCCAAAAAATTGCACTAGTACAAAGCAGTGGCGCGCAAACTTTTATATCCGCGCGGCCTCAGCATTGTTGACTCAAATTGAATCTAAATAACCGCACACCGCGAGCCGGAAGCTCGTCTGCCTCAATTAGTTCGCCTCGTTTTGTCATCGACAACAAATCTCTACTTCTCATCAGTTGTCCTTCTTTTCTTTTTTCTTTTCATCTTCACGCGACACGTGATGAGGGTGTTTCTCACACGCGAAGCTCGTTTTTTTTATCTCAAAGAAACCATTCAAACGCTTTGAACTGGAGGATGATTATTCAGATTATTTCATTTTTAAATCAGATCAAATGAAGAGCCTTTTCATATTTGACACATTTCCTTTGACCAGCGAAAATGTTTCAAGTCTCAATTCGTCTTTGAATTCTTTTTTTTTCTCAACTCGGCGTTATTTTTGTTTAATTAAACACTATCAAAATTCAACGCTTTGCCGTGATATCGATCCTTTATTTTCAAAGAAAATAAAAAACTTTTAGTACAAGTTACAATTTTACAAACAAATTATGATTTTTTTCACGTTTTTTTATTTCAGTTGAAATTCAAAAGAAATTGATCCGCTGACTGAAGGGGATTTATTGTTCGCGGATAGTTTTTGCATTTTGTTGTTACGCAAAACGCGTCGCACTCTTTTGTTATCAAAAAAATCACCGGCGACCTCTGATCTAATTCGAAATAATCTATTTAGCAAATTGACGATTCGAACCAATTTCTGGAAACAGCTAAAAGAATTTATATTCTATCTTGTATTCACTGCCTCGATCGCTTATAATTCCTCCAGCCGGTCTGACATCAAAGCTTTCGCTGCGGCAGATTATGCAATCTATTCAGCATAATGGGTTGCAGGAAAAATGTCGAACCGCACTACTAAGTCACGGAAGGATTTATACAATTGGCCGCAAACATTTTCGAGCGTTTTCCTTTTTTACTCGATTTAACTCGCCCATAAATAATTGTTTCAATCGAAGATATTTTCATTTCCATCGATCATGCATTATTCACATCTAGAACATTTTAATCAAACTCATTTCGGAAATATTCAATAAAAGGATGAATTCGACTATGGAACAAATTTTGCAGCTGGAAACTTCAAAAAAATTTTAATTTCGATTTGCTCGAATGTCGACTTTCTAGCTTCATGATTGATCTATTCTATATGAAATATTGATCGAGGTCATGAATGTTTTTTTTAATGGAAAAGTTTGTGCAAACTTAACAAAGTTTACCAAGAGGGAAACCTTAAGAAGGCTCATTATCTGACAAAGTGACTGTGCTTTCATCTTTGCGGAGAATCACCTTTGAAAATTGGATAATTTCAGAGCTGAGTTTTCCGCGTTGGTGACGGTGCAAGGAGAAGATTAATAAACATCACGTGACACGGAAGTGAGGTTAAGCCAAGGGTAGTGTCGGTGATTACGCTTACTCTGAGTACACATCACATGTGTACACGTATGCGATCCGTCATTTGACCAGCTTTGGTGCCTTCAATCTGCTCAGAATATTGTAATGGTCTTCTGAGTAAACCCCTCACGATCACTGCAAATCTTGATGCTAATATTAACACTGCCAATGACAACTAAATTAACCCATCCACTTACATCTCTATTAAGCCTTAGTCGTCCGTTAATACAACTTAATCTAATGCAAATCAACGGCCTTGATTAATTTGAAAAAAAAATTTAATCAGAATTTACACACG
The DNA here is from genome assembly GCA_020615435.1 of Telenomus remus. Lineage (NCBI taxonomy): Eukaryota > Metazoa > Arthropoda > Insecta > Hymenoptera > Scelionidae > Telenomus > Telenomus remus. The sequence goes on along the minus strand of CM036341.1, from coordinate 8,511,550 downwards.
ATGATTTAATTTTTTGGCTGATAAAACTTTTTTGTAATGTTTTAAAACAACGAACCCCCAGTAAAATGGATCGTAGGCATGTTTGCAAAATTTCACAAAGGTAAATTAAAATGCATGAAACAAAATGCACATCAGTTTTGTCTTTTTGATGCGGTTTTTTTATTTGATTCGTCAATCAAGAAAATTACAACGAAAAATGATGACAAGCGCACGTATGAGTTTGTGCCTGTTTGTTGAGTTCGGAAAAATGTAATTCGCACCGGCAGTGAGATGGCACGATAGTTATTTTGCCAAATATATTCATGAGATCTCACGTCAGATCCGCAGAGAGTGAATTCTTTTAAAAGCTCCTGTATAGTATTGCCTGGGTATAACTGCGAGATTCGAATCGTTTCGGCAAACTCAAAAATCATCGAGCATTTGAATTTCAATTCCGTTGAAATAGTCGGCAAAAATGATATTAGCGTGTTTTATGCGTCTCGCGCATAAATCTACTCATAAAAATGATATCGTTAACGCAGCGCAGTATATTTTTACATATTTTATCATATATAGTTCGTTTGAAAAATGATATTCCGTCAAATGTAATAACTTCATTTACTCTGAACTCTTTCATCCCGATTCTGTTTCAACTGGACAGATAACAATTTTTTTCACTTTAAACTAGTTTGCTTACAACCATTGACATACTAAATTAGAAATTTAGACAAACTGTTGACGTAAATTTCAATGAACATTGTTGGACTAAGTAAATAACAAATTTTGAAAAAAACTCTAATTTTTCATTAAAAAATAGCAAATTCATTTTGTCAGATTCAGGAAGTATTATTTGACACACTTCTGCATCAGAGCCTTGGACAATTCTGAAAGGGCGTCTAAAAGCCCAACCCCGTTTTGCAACCGAGTGAACCGGAAGTCTGCAAATGACTTTCGTCTCCACCATCGATAACATGTCTACGGTGAATATTACCGACAGTAGAATAGAGAAATGTGTTTGCCGACTGAAGTGAGATTTGAAAACGTCTTTTTACTCCAACATCGCGTCGGTAATCCTGCAAATTCTGTTTTATCGCGATTTCAGTAAGGGTTGTTTTCTCGACGAATGGTAACTCCTAGGTGAAAACTCATAGGTAAAAAACTTATCTGGTAAATTCGAAAATGATAATATCAATATTTATTGATTTATAATACTTTTCTAGTATTTAAAGTTTCAAAATGAATTTAGTTTTCTAAGCTTGCAAATTTTTCAATACATTTATCTGCCCTTCATTTACAAATGATTTATTTTTTAAACGTTATTAAATTAAATTGAAACCTGAAATTTGTTTATTAGAAACAGTAGTTTATTAAAAAAATTGAAACGACCATTAAACCCGACCGAAATCAAACTTTTTTCTGTCCATAGAGATTATATCTGATATAATAAGTAATAAAAAGATATAAAGTAAGGTATAAAGATATATATATAGTAAAAAAGATAATCTTCCTCAAAGTTGAAACGACAAGTACAAATCCACACAAATCTCTTAACAGTTTGAAAGAACATTGTAGCGTTAGTCAACGCAGACCAGACAAACGAATCCGTGGAAAAGTAAAAAATGGACACAGACGTAAACTCCAGGTTTTACTAAAGGGGCAACTTCATCTTTTATAACAGTGTTTGCCTTGCGAAACTCGAGTGTATAACGGAGAGATCTGCGAAAAAGACAGATGTATATATAGCCCAGGCTTTAACTTCTGTTTCCGTTCATTTTGCAGCAACCTTTCCAAGTTCTAATTAAATGACGTTCAGCCACCACTATGGGTGCACTTTCCATGCAGACTTCATTTATAATCAACAAGCGGAAGGTCGCCAAAAAAAGTCGATCCCACGACTCTCGTCGGTTTTACGATTCTCTCTCTCCGAAAAAGCGACGGGCTTGCAATATCAAAGCTTTCCAATCCCCAAAATGGTCAGTTTGCAAAAAAAAGTCTCTCCCTTTGACATCAGCGAACTTTCAAATTCCCTTTAATTTTTGCTATCCGATTTCCCACTGGGATCAATGAAGAAATATGGAAATGGACTTTTCTATGATTTTTCATTGAATTTAATCTCAACTTCGTTAACTTTTCCACTGAAGTGTCGCGCAAGATGGCGCGCAGGGGTGCATAATTATCAACGTCTAAATTCGGCTGGATCTTCTAGGTGACTCGGTTGTGGATGAAAAAAAAAAGATGCAAACGTATACAATGGGATGTGGATCATTATTGTAAAAGTACTGGCGTCGTTGGCGTCATTGGAGTAGCAACAAGCAGAAGCACTTAGGGTCTATAAGGACTCGGTGAGGACAACTGATGTTCTTTGATCATCTTTAGCATCGACTAGTCGCTACCCCTCATTTAAGCGCGTCGATCTTTTATAGACACGACAACCGCGCCGACTGTTAACTCAACTAATTGTTATTCTCCAAGCCACAAGCTGCACAGTCTCTTCACAATTGTCCCGCTACCTTTTACATCTTTCATGCCGCGACATTTTAACAGTGATGTGCACGCTTTGACTTGGTACCTCGAAAGTATTCCAAATTATTCGCGAATAATTTTTGACTTGATGTATTCAGAGTTTCGTTTACCTTTTTTTCCAACGGCTATAAAAATAATTTTGAACGAATTTTTTTTCTAAAGAATTCTGCTTTGCATAAATTTTATAGAACACACTTTTTCTTTGGATTCGCTTGCAAAAATTGTGAAATTTAGTTTGAAGTTGTTCTTCCAGGTCGACTATTGTTTTGATTTATAAAATTAGAGACGTGCAAAATAAATGGGCAATTTTGAAACAATTAATCATTCTTGAAAAACAAATTAAGATTATTATTTTGAAAATAGTTGGTTAAAAAAATATTTCAAGGTTACTCTTCGGCAACCATTGGATAAACTTTCAACAATCGTTTGATTACGATTATTTTATATAATTAATTAGATTCATCATTTACCAGGCTTTTTGTATTCCAGGGAATTTTCAAATTTCTCGAAGGTTGTCAAAGAAATTTCAAATTTCTCGAAGGTTGTCAAAGAAATTTCAAATTTCTCGAATTGTCAAAGAAATATAAAAACCATGACTTCAACTTAAGTACGATATCAAAGAACATCTTTTTCAAAGGGAATTGTTATTGCTGTCGTCTCTAGGAATACATTCACTTTAACATTTCAGAAATTGGAAAATTTTCTGGAAAGCAAAAAAATCAGGTAATAACAAAACTAATCAATCATAAGTTGACAAACATTAAACGTTCGTCCTAAACGTTCGATTACTCTCAAAAAACCTTGAAGTTACTTTTTTAACATTCCTAATCAAAGAACCCCAAAGACCACGTTACTTTAACGTTACTAAAAATTACTCTAAGTTAGTTTAAGTTACTTTCAGTTACTCTGTTTGACAAGGGAATATAATGAAAAGTAACATAATAGATTACGTTAAAATAGCGTTACTTAAAATTACTTTCCTAATTAAAAAACCCCAAAGATGACGTTACTTTAACGTTACTAAAATTTACTACTACTGAGTTAGTTTAAGTTACTCTGTTTGACAAAGGCATTGAATGAAAAGTAACATATCTGAAGTGGTAGCGAAATTTGAAGAAGGAGGAGAAATGATAGAGAGAAGTCGGGCGACAGAAGCTCTTATCTGAATATAAGCAAGATTGTTATAGCTAAACAAATCGGGATTGTTTGCAGTGGCGTCGTTTTACGCATGAGGCCGCGGGTTCTTTCTTCCTTTCTCAATTCGAGTTGATGCCACTTGAGCGAGTTGGAGTGTAAGCGAATGTGCGAGGGAGTCGATGGCTCGCGGCCCGCCCCGCAATGCCGAGGCGCTTCTTCACCCCCTGAGGGGCTTTGATCTGCGCCGATCTCTGAATTTGTCCCCTTTTTCACCCGCTCGGATGCTTCACAGCGCTCTCTTATCCATCGGAAAGAATGACGTTCGTCCCGATGTTTTAATTCTGCCTCATCCACTCCGTGTTGGCGTCAAGTGCTGCGAACGCGCGGCTCACAAAACCTATACGTGCCGCTGTCGTTGTTTATTAAAACTTCGTTATTTTAAATGTCAAACCGGCCATTGTGTTGCGTCACGACCGCTCTATCATTTCACTGTCGCGACCTGACATTTCCCGACTCTTCAACCAACGAACAAACCATTTTTTTCCCATTTACCTCGTGTACATGCACGTAAAGTCCTCCAACTTTTTTATTTGTAAATTCGACCCTGTTTATCAATTTTCTATCGCGTTTCCGAATTGTCGACGGGAGACTGTCGATATACCTTTTTATTAAGTAGGGTACGAGTATGGAGTTAATGAAAGAATATTAGAAGCATTTTTTAGATAGTGCGGGTGAACTTTGATTCGATAGCACGTCGGAATCGGAGGGTATGACGAGGGGTGGCTAATCCGTGGTCATCCCAACAACAAGAAGGGTCGCTCGGCAAGCGTGGCGAGCAAAAGAGTGTAAAGCACGTTACACCAGAAACAAACATTGACCATATGTTTGTGTAAGACTCAATTCCCTCGGCAAACTCAACAAATCGTAATAATTGTTGCTATTAAACATAGTTCCACTCTCAACGAAATCGTTCGTCCAGATATAATTTTATGTGTGGATTTATGTACATTTCAAATTTGTCTCTTTAAATAAAAGTGCAAGTTTCACTTCCGCGAACTAAACGGATTTCCCGAATTATTTATTCAAATTTCATTTGTTATTGTAAGAATTATTTCATTTGTCGCAAAATTATTCACTTTCTAGTATGGTGCCGTTATTTTATGTTAATTTTTTTATATCAGAATGGATCGTATAAATAAAATCCATAAAAATTATACCCGGACCAAAGTTGGACAAACCAGCCGACAAACGTTAATAATTCCTGAATCTGTCGCGAGCGCACTTGAAACGCTCGGATTGAACCCCTTTGATGCGGCCCAAATCCGCTTCATTTGCAGCATTCACACAAACCGATAAGTATATTTTGGCATTATGTACACGTTTGGAGATATTTTTCGGGCGCGGAACTTCTAAAAGCTTAGACCGAATTGTAGTTCGGAACACGCACACGTTTGCGACAGAAAACGAGGTCGGCCCAAAACATAAGTGCATCCATCAATAGCCGAGCGAAGCCAAAGGATTACGCGCATTAGCAAGATTAACAATGAATCCCAGAAGCTGCGCCATAATAAACCGCACGGAAAATCGCTCCTCGTGCGCTTCGTCGCTGTTCAATTTGGAGTATGAGTGAGCCCGCTCATGCGACTGTAACTCGTCGTGTCATTGTGACGCCATTTATAAATCATCATGAGTTATAAATCGCGCGACGCATTTTATTTCCTACGCCATTTTTGACGGCTTTCATTTCCGGTCGATCGCCGGACTCTTTTCGGCCATCATGAAAGCAAAACCCTGACTGTAACAAAGGTTAAGTGGAAAAATTTAATAACGAGGAGAAAACCACTCGACTTGATTAGCTCCGAGCTTTAATATTCTAGTTGCTGAGACGAAAGAATCAAAAGTGGCGTTACCACCCTAGTGAACATTTACATTTTTTGTAGCTTCATCTCTTTGCTAGATATGAAATGTAGATGTATAGTTTCATACTTCATTCGAGCTATTTACATATTGTACACAATTATTATAAATTGTCTTTCAAATATCTAAAATTAAATATGAAAATAAATGAAAGTAGATTCTTTTATAAAACCGTATTTAAAACTGTGTATGAAAACTATAGTATTAAAAAGCAAAAGATATGATTCATGAGCAAATATTTTCAGAGTAGTAACGAAAAATAAATGAATAAAAATAGGAAGCATCAATATGTAAATGCTAAACGCGATTGATTGTCCATTTGAACAAGCGTACAGCGGGCATTTATTGGAAGGAAAAAAACCGACCAAAGCATAGAGATACTAAATCTTCAATGTAAACTCAAGAGCGCGTGCATTCATAAGTCTTCGGACTCATTGTGAGAGCCAGATACAAAGCGCTGTAGTATGTTTTATAAGCTAAATGCACATACGAAGGGTATACATGCAATTGGTAGAGCGGAGCTACGCTGTGTTGCCATTTGGCACTGGAGCAGCTTTTTTGTGTCCCGCAGTTCGCCACTTTGCTTCGATTCGGTCGAAATGATTCCTTTGTTATCACGTGGACACAGATTTGAATCAGTGTATGCTCTCTGTCAAAATTACAATCGCAATCGCGTTTTGTCACGTCAAAGAATTTTCGTTTCCCTTTCAAGCGTATTCATGCAAAAAGTTGTCTTCATTTTTTAAAACTACTTTTTGAAGTTTTCTTAATCACACGCGAAACTTTGTAATTAAGGAAGGCAGGATTGAATGAAACGAAAATAAAGTACAAAAACTATTGGATCAACTTGTCAGTGTATCAGATTTGTCCGGGCAATTTGCATCGATACGCCCTGAGTATTCGTAACCATCGCGGCGACAAAGAATTTCAGCGGTCCCAAGGGCGGCAAAACAATTCTGGCATTAAACGCGAACAGACATTTTGAACTGTGTTTGGCGAGGCTGTCGTCCCTCGTCAGTCTCATCGCAGATCCGACAGAATCCCTAGGCCAGGCAGGAGCTCTGTGACCCCACTTTACACACGAACTAACCCCGTACAATGCGGATCAGATACTCAAACATACATATGTAATGCCCTAGAAATCGTGCCATTCGACCGATTATAACTTTTACCGCAATGACATTAATTCTATTTAATAGAGCTACTGCAGAAAATAATGTTTCGTAAAAACCTTCCTCTCTGACAAAAAATTGTAATCTCTTCTTTCTTGCATTTACCATCAGCTTTTTCATACAAATTAAACATGAAAATGTGGTATCGAAAAATTCGAATAGTTTCAAGAAGGTTTTAAAAATAAAAAAAAAAACAAAATCAACACTGGTAACTATTTGTGTTCTCTTAGACAATAACAATTAAGTTTGATTGAATTGAGCTTCGTTAGGCCATTTCTAATCTTTTTTCTTAGTTCAACTCAAAAAGACTGTTCAAGATCTAATCTTGATGGAACAAATTTGGTTCGATCCGGGTGCTCCTCTACAATCGCCCCCATTACCAAAGTTACAATTCCAAGTGCCTCGGATCAAAATTACTATTGGCTGGCACGTTAAATACAAACTTTTCTTTGTCCGGCTTATCGCACAGCTTTCATCACGCTGTTAGCTTCAAACCGACGTTCAGACAATGTGAAAACACACGAGAGAAATGAGCTCGCAAAATCGAACGATCGCTGAATCCTCCATTACATAAACAAAAGGGCGAAAAAAAAGCAGAGATCTGTTTTGCAATGCAAAAAGATGGTCGCGTTAATTTTTGCCTCCATCGAGGTTGGCGGTGCGTCTCGTTTATTCTCGACGAGAGAGACAGTAATGATAATGCGCTAACGAGGAGATCCATTTGTATGCGGCGGAAAATTCATAAGCGGTAACGCGCGGACAGGGCGAGAGTGGAGCAGAGAGATGAAAGCGGCTTTAGGGGTGTGGCAAAGCGCTCCTAGAATTGGCGAGATTTCTGTGTCTGCTTGGCAGCCCCCAGCCGACGCCTCATCGGGCGTGTCACCTATGCTGCATTGTCGTCTGCAATCTCGCTAAGCGTTTCGCAGCAACACGCCCGCGTTAACCTGTCCACCCACATCGCACACACGCACACCAAAACCGCACCACAATGCGTTCAAATCTCAGCGAAACAAAAATTCTGCGCGATGATTTCTCAACAATGAACGGGCCCCGCTGTTTTTTCGCCGCTTAGCGGCGTCGCGCCACCCCTTTGTGCCGCAGCAGTCACAGCCATTTATTCCTCTCGCGCATTCATGCTTATAAACGCGACAAATTCGCTCCAAGAAAAACAGCGCGCGGATTCAACGCGCCAACCACTTTCAACCACCAGCAATTGTCGGGGTTGAAAAACTCGCCAAACTTTCCAATGTTTTAACTTTCCATCGCTGCAAATTAAAAACTGCCGCGTCTATACAAACCTCTGGGGACAAATATAAGACATTTCATACCCCTTGAATTTTTCCCCTTATTTTAGTTAGCAGAATCAGCTAAAAATTGTTTTTTTAATTTTCTTTATCAAAGTTTTCAAAACGAACCTTGCAAAATTAATTACTGCAATACTGATTGCTTTTGAAAATTATTAATTTTTTCAGAGTCTCATGCTGGAGTAAAAAACTAAAATTCAGATAGATTTATTATGAAAAACTTGTGAAAAACCTTATTTTTTGTTCATTTTTTCGATCCTCTCTATTTTTTGATATTTTTCATGAAGAGGGTAAAAAAAATGATTGAATATTTATGAAAAAAGTGCAATACATACACATATAAAGGAAGAAGTGTATTTGCAAACACGTCGACGGTTTTGCTTCTGTGGCTGACGTTTTTTCATTGCAAATCCAACACGCGTCATAAATCTGCCCTCGTTCGGCTGACGAGAGCAAATCGTTAGCGCCTCATACACGTCACTCGCAGACTCCACTAAATACCGATCGTTGGTCTTTAATCGATTCACCCCCTTCAACTTCCTGCTTTCTATCCGCCAGTCTACTTGGCCCTATTAAATTAAATTGGACCCTAACATTTGGCTTCGTGCTTGCACAACAAAAAGATTCTCGGCTAAAAAGCACAGACCAAGTTCCCGCGACGATTTATCGCTATCGATCAAGCACGCACAGTCCATTATAACCAGTTTAGGCCAACCGTCCGAAAATATCCCTTTAATTACCAATCTGACGTGTCCACACCGAAAACCATCTCGGGATAATACAATTTTGCACGGTTCTGATGGTCTCTCCTGATTGAACTCGGTCACAATAATTATTAATTGTAGCAAAGATCATAAATGGGTAGATTGACCATGTTATTTGTATTGGCCATATATGACTTCGTGTATGGCGTCATAAATGAAATATAAACCCTACTTGCAAAAATAATTTGTTTGATACATTAATAAAGAATCAATATTTGTCAATATTTTTAAATTAACTAGTCAATCATATCTTTATATGTAAAATATTATAGAATCAGTTTCAATATATGGACCCAAATTAGAATTATTTAAAAATTTTCGAAATGAATTTCGTATGAGTCCTATTATTAAGAACCACAAAAAAATGTGTAAAATGAAGTTGTCCGTCAGAATGAGTACATATGTGAGAATGGAAATGGATGTTTACCCAACAAATGGCTCATTATCGTGGTCAAACAGGCAGGCTCATAAAAATGCCCCCGAAAGAAAGCCGGGTCATGGACGAAACAACAGAACTCTCTTGGCCGTTTGGGCGTGCAAAACGAGCGCATCCATATGAAATGATGGTCATTTGTGCGAACAATGGGTCCACGCAGCAATTCAATTATTTCGACTTGGAAAAATTGCGTATTCATAATGGTCGGTGCTCTCATGCCCGAAACCGCAGCGGCTTTTTCACGCGGCAACTGTTTTTTGATGTCGATGTACATACATATTTATTCGTCCCCATTTCGATAGTGCCAATAAGGACTCTTTTGACGGACGAAAAAGAAGGAAAAAATTTTTCAGCTATTGTACGTGGCTTCGCGCTTTACCTGTCTCGTTCGAGCGAACATCCTAAACCCTGAAAGAACTCGGGAGAAAGGAAAAAGCAACGGAACGGAAGCGGCCGCTCTTTTGAAGGATATGGACCAAGTTGGACGATCGGTAATCACCGTTCGATTCGCCTCCGTTAATCTGCTTAAGCGCCTTTTGCGCAATACGTTGTTGGGTTGAAAAGCGCGGTATCCTGCCTGAGGGATGTTTCTTCCTTTGTACCTGAACCGAGTCAGTGATTACTACACGGCACAAAATAGACGTTTCACTTCATTGGTCATTCTCCATTCGACGTGATGATCAATTTTACGTTTCCAAAATTATGGAGATCGTAACCGTAAGCTGACGAACCCTGTTCTGACATTCTAACCGCAATTACGCTCCGATCAAGGATTTACATTTAGTGAAACTTCATTCTTCTCTTCAGATTGTCACAACTCTTACTATAACTTTTTTTCGTTAAAGAAAGCATGTCACTTTTAGTTTAGAAACTCAAAAAAAAATAAAAACAATTTTGGTAGTGACAGGTTTTTAATTTATAACTATAATTTTACTTTTCTTTTTCTATGTTCCTCTTACCACTAACTATTGACAGTGCAGCTTGGAGGGATGTGAAAAGTCGTTCTTCGCAAGGTGTTTATTATGATCAGCTTGGTAATGTTTCATGACAAATGCAATAACAAAATAGTATATTAAGAATTTGAATTTTAATCGAATACAAAAATATAAAAAATATATGTATACCTTCGATTGCGTTGCACAGTTTTGTTTCACCCAAAATCTTTTTCCCAGGTACAACTTTTTTTGTTGTAAACTTCTGCGCCATTGTTCTTGTAAAACAGCGTCTCAAAATATGTGTTAAATTTTTATTCGCGTTTTTTTTTCTTTTAATAGCAAGGTACGATTATCTTTTCCTAGAAAATTAAAGCGTGTTAAATTTAGTTAAAAACTTAAATGGATGAACTTACAAAGTCAGTTAAGATATCATCCTGCTGCAATGCGACTTCTAGTTTGTAAAATTCCTCGAACGATTTCACAGGCAAATCGAGATTGTATTTTTCAGGTTCAAAAACTGCATTACGGGATTGAGAGGCATTGTTCTTGACCGTCGACAATTTTTCAAAGACCCTTTCCATCAGGTTCTCATTGTCTTTTCTTATTCCTTTGAGAACTTGATTTGATATTTTCATCACCAATTGATCCATTTGTTGTTCCGTCATCAAAACTAAAATAGTGTAAATAAATTAGAGAAATTTAAAAATTAAATTTTATGTTATTTTAAATAATTACACCACTGTTGGTTTCTATAATAATAAAAATTATTAATTTGAAAGTTAATTGAAAACGTAAACCACAAAATGCATGATTCTATTTTTTATTTGATTAAATTCTTTTGAAAACACAATTTGTTTACCCACTGTTTTAAATGAAAACTTCTATATTTACCAGTTCCGGTATTAGTTCCAACAGCAACATCGGATCTAGTGGCAGCCAAATTTCTTGAATCAAAATTTCCAGATTCTCTTTGAGAAGACTCGTCAATTGAACTTTCTGTAAACGAAATCAATGATTTGGTTTTGAAAAAATGGGGTTTCTTACACACAATTGTTTCCGAAATTTTATTCAAATTTAATTACCACTTCTGACTTGAGCCACGTCTTCATCAACCGCCGATTCAAAAGCTCTCATGCATTTCTGAATCTGAAATAAGAAAACCAATTCATATGTATTAATTTCGTAATTATCTAAATATATTAATGGTGAAAACAATTTGGATTTGCATACATAACAGTGCACGTTATTTTTTCCCCTGGCGATACTTCGTAATTCTGTCTCGAGACAACCGTTTATGCTTAATAAGCTCATCCATGTTTGCTTAATGCATCCAGAGGGATCTAATACCTGGGACATCAATAGTTTTAGTTACCGAAAATGTGACTTGTTCGGTGCGGAAGTAACAATTAGAAGTTGGACTGATGGCTTAAATTACCCTTTATCATCCTTTTAAATATTAGGTTAGGGTAGATTCTTGAAATTAATGTAGATGTCGACACTTCATATTTGCCATTGTAATAAAATAAGCTGAACCCAAGGATATTGTCCTTGGCTGAACCTAAATGTTTCCAAACAATTTTATTATTTATCGAATAATATCAAAAATATTGCAAAAATGTGAACAATGTTGATATCTAAGAATGAGCTTGAAACAACTTTAACTTACCCTCTCTTTTAAAACGCTTTACATTTCTTTTTATAATGTTTAGAAATCATGTTCGTTAATCACGTTCTTAGAACGTTCCTTTGTGAAGATGTTTATAAACAATTTGTTTCCTAACAAAATTGTATTTTCAAACGAAAGGCTAGCAACCTTCTGCTTAACTAAATGAAACAATAAACCTGAAATTAAATTAAACAAATTCTCGTTGTTTAAAAAAAAACAACAAACAAAACACAATTTAAATTTTTTGATTTTTCTAATTTTTGTCGTCTTCTTTATAGGATTCCAATATTTTACTTTTTGCAAATTCTTGTATTTGTTCAAAATAGATAAAATGTTGTTAGTCTAACTAAACTAAAACGTGGAATAAGAGACTGGAAGGCTATATTTCCATAGTGTATAGATCAAGTGAAGTATATACATTCACACCACGAAAATTCCGCGTACAACTAATTCGTGTGCATTTCAAATTCAAACAAAAATGACACAAAAAAGGCATAGGAGAAGGAGTAAGCGTGGCATTGTCAGCTGTCGGCGACAGGTATTCATCTCTCGATTAAAGCAAGCAGGTATCCAAGCTCGCATATCAATGGTAAAGTTCAGACTGAGATCGCGGCTCGGCGGAAGATCCGGCCAATCAGCAGCTGAGAAGTCTTGACGCTAAAAGGAGCCGACAGGCTTCCCAAGGACCCTTTACACGTCGCACAGATTAAAGTCCCGCCCGTTGCATGCAACAATAAGTGCAACAACAACAACAAGGACTGGCCGACAATACAAACGGTAGCCGAGATTATGACCAATAAATTGGACCACGCTTCATTTCACTAATTCCCATAATAATCTAATAGATTACGATTATCTTTTTAGTACGCTTCGTTTAGTTTGCATCCCAGTTCTCAATGATGAAACGTTCCAAGGATTTTACTCCCAGGATTACCAAAGCGCTGAGGAATGTCATTGATAAAGGGTTGCAAGCCGGACTGTGAAAAGTTAGGATCTATTAGGAAACAACTAATTTCACCCTCAACGACTTGCTATACACCTTTTCGTGTACAAGTACAAGTAAATTTCGTGTAATCTCCGTGATGCGAATGAGCTCTATAAAAAGAAATTTAGAAGATTTGATGAAGAAAAAATTTTTCAGAACATCTTTTCCACTGTACATAAGACTGATTTAGGGTAAGAGAATTCACGCTCATCCAATAAATGAGTGTGTTAGAAATTTCAAGAGTTAATCAATGGAAATTTAAAAATAAACAAAAATTGGTTTATAATTTTTTTGATAATGAAATGTATAATAATTTGTCGAACGATCAATTTGAAAACTCGAAACTCAACGCATATAAGAAAATTAAATTATTCGAGTGATTTTGAGTAATTTTTAATAACTACAGTTATTGTTAATCACTATCTATCTTGTAATTTAAAACATCCATATAAACATCATTAACTATAGTTAATGATGTTTACTATCTGTATTGTGATTTTTAATATTTATGGTTTATTATTTTCTCCAATTTGTCCGGTAACTTTTAATATCTAAGAATAGTGATTTTCATTATACTCTAAGTAGTAAAATTTACTATATGTCTTTTTAATAAATTTTATTAAACGATTGGTACTACGAAAACTCACTATATGTGTTTAGTAAGAAATAATAAATATTTGATAATAAGTACCAAACAGGTCGCTGCGTGAGTTGATTCTTGTCACTTAAACGTTTTGGAAATTCAATCGCAGCAAACTGTATAGTAAATAATACTAAAAGTCTTGTTTAATTTTTACTAAACTTACATTAAATTTTCGTACTACGAGAAATGTTTCTCGTACGTATGTTTCGAAGGTGTACTAAACAGTCATTTCGTAAGTTTTCGTAGTACGAGATGTGTTTAGTAAAATGTACTAAACAGTCATTCGGTAAATTTTCGTAGTACGAGACATGTTTTGTAAAATTTACTAAACAGTTAGTAAGTTTTCGTATTACGAGATGTGTTAAGTAAAATTTACTAAACAGATAGTAAATTTTCGTAGTACGAGATGTGTTTAGTAAAATGTACTAAACAGTTATTAAGTTTTCGTAGTACTTAAAATGTTTAGTTAAATATACTAAACAGTCATTTAGTAAATTTTCGTAGTACGCCAGATGTTAAAGTAAACATCATTAACTATGGATTTTATAAATTACAAGACAGATAGTGACTATAACAATAACTGTACACCCAGCGAACTGTGTAGTACTCATTACCAAATGTTTAGTATTTTTTACTAAACATGTATTAAGTTTTCGTAGTACTAAACGTTTAATAAAATTCACTAAACAGTCATTTAGTAAATTTTATTAAAAGAGTATTGTAAAAAACCCTTAGATATTAAAAATAGTAACTTTTAAATAGATAGTAAAAACCAATAAGATTACAGATATTAAAAATTGGTAAAATAGTTTTTTACAATTTCTTCATAAATATTTCTCTGTAACTAATAAAGTGTAATTCAAATTTTTGACAAATTGTATGTTCTTTTCCATAATTCAACGACTTTTGATAGACTTTCCTTAGTCTGCGACTGACAGTCAGTTTTATTGTTTTCTTGGTCATTCAACAGCTGAACTCTATCTTCGGCTGTATCACTTTTGAATATTCAGCCGTAGATTGGCGATAAGGCGCGGCTGAAAGAGCGTGAACGTCGGTGTTTGAGGAAGCGTGCTCCTTCACAACCGATACTCGCGCGCACCCTCGGTCGATTTCCGGTTTGACTTACGCTGAGATGGTACGCCAAGAGGGTACATGGTTAATTATCGTGGGCCGCGTGCGATCAGAAAAAGAAGCAGAAAACATAGCTCATAAACGCGCGACAAGTGTGAGACGACGGTGTCGAGTGCGCATAGATCAAAGCGACTGAGCCCCCCTTTTTCGCCCCATGAGCCAACTTTGACTTCAGTTTGTTTGTCGCTTTGTTTGATTTCATATTCACGGAGATAGCTTTCACTTACGCGCTATGAACCAAGATTAAACAGATTTCAAAATGTCTCGTCGCCCTCGAAAAAGGTGTCCCGACGTCTCTCAATGACCGCGAAATAAAGACGAATTCTGCACCACGCGTGTCCGCAGCGTCTTTGATGATCCCACTGATCCCATTCGCCTTATCCGATCTGCCACTCGTACGTTCTAATTACGACCCTTCATTAACGCCTGTTCAACGAATCAAATTCCACAACTCAACATATCAGTGACTCGAGATTTTGTCTTCGAATTAATTTCAACGATGGTTCAAAAAAAGGAAAACACATTCGAGTGTCCTCGACTGCCGTATGGATAGTATTTTAATGACGTCATTACGTATGAAAATTGAAAATTCCGAGACGCACCATTGCTCATCGGCTGCGCAAGTCGAGATCCACCTAGAGCGAAAGAAATGAGAAGTATAATGAGAAAAGTTGACGACAGTTCAAACGGTACCGACGCAAATTTGTACGGTAGATATTTCAAGTGCACTCGATCGAGTGGAAAAGGTCTTGCGCACGATCCATTTTATATTTCAGCAAGTCTCATTATGTTAACAAAAATGGATTTTTATAGCCGGATTTTTATTGGAACCGGCGGAGAGGCGATATTTTAAAACAAAATGGAGAGAAAAGTGACACGTAATTATTGGGTGTATTACAAAAGAGCTTCTCAGATGTCCGATCAGGATCCAAAATAAGTTTCCAATTAACGAGTCTGATACACAGATGACGCTCCATTATGTAAGCAGCTTTCGGATTTTGCGCGCCTCAAAGCTCCCATTATTCGATCCCCGCGTAGCGCGTCGTATCTATAAAGCATCACGTGGCAACGAGAAGACGAATCTCATGGCATGACAAAGGTCGAAGAGAGCGAGGTGAGAAATGCGAGCGTGAACGCCTCAGCACCCTTTTATTGCTTCGTTGGCCCGAGAATCCCGAAGCAGTATTTCGCTTCGGGATGAATAACTACTACATGAAATAACTTAACTAGAATGACTGGAGAAAACTTGTGTGATTCGTCGACCTACCCTCGTGTCCAAAATTGAAGGCGTTCAACCATAGACAACGGTAGGCGGCAGCTACATAATGGAGATCAACGCACAACGGATTTCGTATCACATACCACCCGTTCGATCATTATCCTCATTTGTTCTGACACAAATCAACCTAACTAATATTCACACATTGACGAACTTAATTGAAAATCTGTTTTCTTCATTGCTGAAATGTTTCCCGTTTCCATAACGTAAATGTCCAAATTAGACATTTTTTATGAATCTTATACATAAGGGTATACACAATTATACACTTAAAATTCTATACACTATAAATTTTAAAGCAATTTGGAACATTAATAAGTCGAACTTTCATTTTTTCTTTATATTTGTTTTTTCTAAATCTCGCTATGTCCTTAAAAACAGTTTTAAATTAGATGATACACAATAAAGAAGTTAAGACAAAAGTTTCTAAGGTACGTTTCAAGATTACTTCAACCAAATTCGACCAGGATGGTCGTCTTCGTGAGCACTATTCGAAACTGGGCCATAATTGCAAACAAAATAACCAGTGTGGTTTTTGCCTCTCGAACATTTGACGTAACCGCATCCAATTAATCTTGCATCTGTCTCTGCAAGTCGGGAATAAGGTTTTGCTTCTATTCCCGTCTTGTTTCTGGAATAAATTAATAAGTAAATCAATAACATCATAAGAGACGAACAATTGCAAATATGCGGTCTTATAAACATTTTTTACGGTTCAGTTTTTTGTTCGGTCCGGTAATTGCTGTCTTGGTCTTTCCAACGTTTGTACCATTTTTCGATCATTTTCTGAGGGTAGACATTATCCGGTTTTTCATCAGATTTAAAATCGACTGTTTGCCCACACTCCATTTTAGCTAAATCAAATTATTTTATAAATATATTAACATTCAAGAAGTTGATATTTTGAGTAGAACTTGAATAACAGTGCAAAGTCGTACGAGTATTTCGGCATTTGTCCCTCTCGTTGCGACACTGATTCGCCCATCGTTGAGCTATCATTTCTAATTCGTCACTCCATTTCTGAATTTGAAAAAAATCAGTTAATAGTAATATTTTTTAAACTTTGTTCAAGAGGTAACAACATTTTTTGCGAGTGTTGTAGAAATTAAAAGCCATTGCGTTTTTTAGGTACCAATTTAGGTAAATAAGGAAAAACTTCAGTGTTCCTTTTTCGTTTACGTTTGACGGTATTGTTCGAAGGACCACGAAACTCATTGCGCATTTTTATGATTGCCTCTTTTTCCTCCTGTTTGAGTCCAATAACGTCACAATTACCACAATTAGTATTTACATTTGTGGAGGGCTGTAATATGAAGTAAGCATCATTTTAAAAATTAGCCTGTTCAAGCAGACCTCATTAAAAATCCTATAAAAATATGTAAAAAAAAAACAAAAACTCGAGTTCGACTAATTTTTAGATTCTGACAGAAAATTACTATTTAGTTGAACGTGAATTTAGCGGATTTTGAAAAACTTACATAAAGGCACATGGTATGACGTTTTTGTCGGCAAGATTTCAAATTGCAGTAAGCAGTTTTTTGAGGCTGTTGGTTGATAACAATTGCCATTACGATTATCACTATTGCTACAAAACCCACAGTTGCTCCGCTCCAAATAAAGTGACTTCGCGTCGAATTATCATAGTATAGCATTTTTGGTCAGTCTGTTTTCTTAAGAAAACGTCGATAGAAAATCGCGACTTTTGTTTTATTTGACAACACGATTGACATAATCATCTAGCAACCAATCAGGTTCATGCATTGAGAAGAATTTTGACCTTTTAATACATAACATTTTAATGATTGATTACATTAAACTTTATTATGACATGAAACGTTAAAATTCAACGTATTTTTTGTAAAAAATTGACTGATAATACATCGAAGGGGGTTAAGTAATTAAGCTACAAACATTGACATTTCAATCGTCAACGTTGCTTTTTAAAATCACTTGACGGATACTTCACAACGTATCCATTTGAAACTTTGAATTTTGAGAAAAGATTCGTAAAGACTAATGTTTTATTCCTTCATTCAATTTTAAAGTAAATAACAAAATACTCCTTGATCAAAAGTGCCATTTTTGCGCTAATTTTGAATATTCAATTACAGATTGTCAATAATTATTTAAAAATCAGGAGTCGACCAGTCGACTATCAAAAATTCTGTTTTTTATTTTGACTTTGACAAAATGACTTTGAACATTAATAAATATTCTAATTAAATTTAAATCATTATTATTTAATAAGATGTGAGAAATCTTGTTCATTTAAAAGTGAAGATGAAATCAACTTCGTAGATAGTTTTTTTTTCATAAACAACGCATTCATCAAAAAGTTGATTAAACCATCTTAAAGTGATTGAAAATACTAAAAGTCGCAAAAGGAATTCACTTCATCTCAAACGTAAGCAAAAGTAACCAATTATTGGCAACAAATTGTTTTATTAACAAACTTTTTATTTTCATTTTCATGATGGTTAAAAAGTTATTAAAATGTAACAGGAGAAATACAATATCCATTTATTGCGAAAACCACTTGACACATTAATCGATGAATCGATGCTCCTACTTACCGAACTTATCGTTAAAAATCTGTATGCGTCTACGGGTCCAATCAGTATCAGAGTAAATGGAGAGCAGATCAAGAACATGATCACTTTCATTTGATAGGAATCTCATCTACTCCAGCATGCAGAAAAAAAAGAGGCTGAAAAGAAGAGACAAGATCATTGACGTGACTAAGGAAAGTCCGAAAAAGATAGTCGCACGTAACGTGTCAACGACTGTCGCCAAAGGGGTCGTCAGACACAGACGTGACTGCGCTGCGATCTCAACTCAAGATATGTGACAAATTTTCCTGATGTATCTACAAAATCAGTCCATTAAATTCGAGCTCATTCACTTCTCGACCATGTCGTATCAACCTATGCCCAGAGTACTCTACAAAGAGCACAGTACACACATTATACCCACATCCACGCCTTCAGCAATTTGTTCTCAAGGAATATCCTAACACGCGATATACTTTGATCACAAAAATCGTATCAAGTGGAGGAAGCAACTTAGATTTTGGGCAGGGCGAGTTTTTGTAACAAACAGTGAATGGGCTATTTGGTGCAGAAAACTGATTGTCACCTTTGCTTGGAGGTGTTGAAAGATACGATTCTGTATACAAACAAATACTTAGCGGCATTTAATGGGGATTGTACAATTCCTCAGGCACAATTAAGAGAGGATTATTAACACCTGGGACGTACGTCATGCTGGTTCTGGAGTTGCCTATGTGCCTCTGTGATTCCGCAGTAGCAATCGGTCCGGCAGTTTCTCAAAAAGCCACGCCGCTCAGGCTTGATCTGATTCAAAGCGAGGTTCATTCCAGCATGATTCCGGTTTACCCAAACATGAACGAAATCTATCCAAAATGACGTTTGATTCACAACCTGTGAAATCATTCATAAACGTCCCTTTTGTTTGCTTTTTTGTGAATGAAAAGAACACGCTCTTTCTTCTAGCCGATCATTAAATTCATATCTCAATTCAATTTACCTCTGTCTCGTTTTGCGTTTTGGTCGAATAAAAGAGACTGTTTTCAATTTGGAAAACAACTTTAGAGAATGGAATTTGAAACATGTCCATTTGTATTGGAGTTTGTTAAATCGTTTTTTAAAGCGAGTGGGAGCATGATATCCTTGTAATTGGTTAAAACCCGTAACTGATGACTGAACTGTAAATTATTATGCAACAGACCCTCAATTCGAAGGGAGTTGCACAACGAGCATATGGTTCAACACCTCTTTATTATCCTTCTCATCTACGACACGTGGGGAAACTTTGTCTACATTGAAACACAGTTTCCCTTCTGCAATTTTTCGTTATAATCGGATACTAAATTCATAGGGTCCTGCAACCACTCATTCGAAACTCGCAACAGAACTCGAATTAGCAAAGTGTCGCTTTAAATGTCACGATCTGATATTTTTACTCGGACTCGAATCCTTTCAAAACAGCTATATTTTATTTATGAAATTAGTTGAATTGGAATAAATAGAATTTGACAAAGTTCAAAGATGTATTTTTAAAAAACTCACAGTTAAATAATTATGAATTGGAGATTTGCGTAGAATTTTTTCCAGCTGTCGTGTCATTTTTAGTATCCATAGTGATTCTTACTATATGTTTTGTGATTTTTATTATATACGATTTATTATTTTCTACTATTTGTCCGGTAAGTTTTATTATCTAAGGATAGTAATTTTTACTATAATCTTTTTAGTAAAATATGAATTTACTAAACATACATTAAGTTTCCGTAGTACTAAATGTTTAGTATTTTTTACTAAATATACCTTAAGTTTTCGTAGTACTAAATGTTTAGTACTTTTTACTAAACATACATTAAGTTTTCGTAGTACTACATGTTTAGTAAAGTTTACTAATAATTCAGATAGTAAATTTTACTAAACATTTAGTACTACGAAAACTTAATGTATGTGTTTAGTAAAAAGTACTAAACATTTAGTACTATACATACGAAAACTTAATGTATGTTTAGTAAAAAGTACTAAACATTTAGTACTACGAAAACTTAATGTATGTTTAGTAAAAAATACTAAACATTTATTAATAAGTACTAAACAGCTCGCTGCGTATTAAGATAAGGTTGAAAAAAAAGTCGAACAAGTGTTTGATTCATATGTAGATGGGTTTATTGCATCAAATGAACTTGTATTTACAGCAGAAGACACATACATATACATATATCTAATCTAGTGATTATCTACATATATTACTTACTCCATTTCTCAGCTAAATGCTTATTTCTGTTATTGCGATTTAACTAACAGTCACCATACAGTTATTATCCAGATGGATCACGATAAGGGCTCGCACGCAGCGAGAGTCTTTGACGCGTGTATAACATTAAACCATAATTTCACTTATTTGTCTCAATGCAAACAAAAGTCTTACTTTCCCCGAGAGAATCCTGTTAAAAAAATAACTATTTGTTCATGATCTTTTTTCGTGATTTTGCAAAACGAAATGTTACAACGAAGTGATTCGAAGCGGTTAAAAAAATCTCTTCCTACTGCGAACAGTCAACCGGAAATCGTCAAATATTTGATTCGCTACCTAATTGTCTTAAATCTACTATCACACCGATTTATACACTGTTCTAACAGATATATCGTCGTATAGATATGCAGTCATTTTTTGTTCGTGCGAAACTCAAAACAATTCTCTGCGGAATAATCGTTTTTTCTGTTGTTTTTTTTTGTTCTCACATATAAAATTTAGCTTTTAGAAACGTTACAGACACTGGATGAAGTGATGCGTTACATACAACGATGAAAAATGTCGCGAATCACGTGGCCCTATAAAACGCTATACATTCACTGTATTTACCAATATTTACACGTAAGCGCGCAAGTTCTCCAATTGCACATCCTCGCGCGATCGATGTGCCAGAGCAAACGAACGCCACCCAGTCTCCTATTATACATTCAATTACGAAAACAAATGAAACAGTCAACTCGATCCGCCGTAGCCGATATTCCATATTAAAACAAACAAGCGGTGAGATTCGGACCAAACAAATTAGTGTTGTTCATTTAATCGTAACAATTGGCAAACAACAAAACTGGCCGAAAACTACTGAAAATAGTGGATAGTCAAATGATCTGCATGAATTATGACTTTAAATATTGATCTGACTTATCGAGCATGGTGTACCGATCGTATGTTCACGTTTCGTTTCACTATCCAGAATCCTCAGTATCATATTCATAAAAGGTTGCGAGGACGAAACTTTTTCTAATACAATTTTTCTGATATTTTTGTCTGATCCTTATCTTCTAGTTTTTTCCTTTCAGAATTTGCGTGGAATATATGTTCCTGACAACCAAGTATTAGGCGAAACATGTTTCAAGTTTTACAAAAATTGAATATTACAATCTCTTGAATTATTTGGTTTAATAAAACCAACGATTTTGAACGAGTTTTCTAATTTTAAGAAAATGCTTTTTGCAACTGCAAAAGAACTTTGTCAAATTTGGAACACATTCTGACTTTTGTAATTCAAAAACCTTGTTATGCAACCTTTGAAAAATCCATTCTATGATGTTATGAAACAACCACCTTTTTATTTGTTCTTGTATTTTTTTCATATTGTGTATTTTATAACTTAAAACTTTAAAAAACATTAATCAACGTTTATTTCATATATAACAATGTGTAACATTACTTATATAAAACTCAAAACTTTGTCTGGTTATGTCAGTCCCATTCAAACATTGATATTACACTTATGAACTTGACTTGAGAGTTAATGTAATAAAATAAATCAATAATACAAAATACAAAACATAAACCACTGGAAGAACTTTAAAATAAAATATTTTAATACTTGGTATCATCAAGAAGTAAAAAAAATTTAAAGAACCAAGGACGCCACAAACGTCAGTACAAAAAAATGTCAGGTAAATCTGATTAGAATAAGTTTCGTACAATTTCATTTCCATCGGTCAGTCTCACTTGTTAATCTGGATATCAGGGTACAACGCCGGATTGAGTATGAGTGGACAGTGGTTCTTTCGCAAGTGCACGCTCTCTTGTCACAACATCTTGCTCAAATAATTATTCGAACCAGGTGGTGGCAAAAGGAAAGGATTGACGAAGCCGTGGCCGGGTGCGTGGTGTGCCGGCGAGTAAACCGCTTGCTGACTGTTGTTTTGCGACGAGCCAGCGAGTCCACCAAGCACCGGCGATCCCTGATCGTGCAGCTTTCGCATGTGCTTCTTGAGGTCAAAGTTTCTACAAAAGCCCTTGCCGCAGATCTTACACGAGAACGGTTTCTTATCATTATGCGTGTGCATGTGGAAGGTAAGATTGTAGATCTGGTGGAAAGCCTTGTTACAAATATTGCACTTGTATGCCTTCTCTCCGCTGTGCGTGAGTCTGTGATTCTTGTAGTTGCCCTTCTGGTGGAATCCCTTACCGCAGAACTCGCACACGAAGGGCTTGTAATTCGCGTGGATTCGCGTGTGGGTGTTCAAGGTCGAGCTACGGTTGAAGGCTTTGCCGCAGGTGCCGCACTTGTGGGGCTTCTCCGCCGTGTGGATGATCTTGTGCCTGCAGAGCGTGCTCGCCTGGCGGAACCCTTTGCCGCAAATCTTGCAGATGAAAGGCCGGACGCCCGTGTGCACGGGCATGTGTCGGGTGAGATTGTAATGAGCGTTGAACACCTTGCCGCATTCCGGACACGGGAACGTCTTCTGCTTCGTTGAGTTGATCTCGCGAGGGGCCGGACTCTTCTTGCCCCGTTGCGTTTCCGATGCAATTGATAGCCTGTTTCCTTCCGGCAGCGGCGGTGAGCTATGCGAAGTCGGTGGACTCGTCGGAGCCGCTGACGGAAACGCTCGCAGCAGAGGACTCGGGTGGCAGTACAACAGAGGGTAGTGCTGCAGAAGGTTCTGATGTCGCAGAGTAGGAACGTACTTTTTAAACGCCGATTCTAAGTGGGCCGAGTAGGAGAGCGTGGAGATCGTGGGGTTGTGCGCGAGAATCGTCGTGGCTACGGGCAGCGACGGCTGGCATGGCTCCGTCAGACGCTTGTCCGGTTCCATGATCTTGGCAATTGAGAATGTTAGGTTCCGGCACGGCGTCGAGGAGGTCACCCTGTCTGGGGGCAGACTCGTTGGAGGATCTGTCGCCATTGTGTTGCCGGATGGAAACGGTTGCATTCTGCGTCTGCAAAAGAAATCAACATCAAATTGGTTAGACGCTTGAATTCAGGAAACGCAGTGGTTGCACATTCGCAAGTCATTGTTATTTGTAAATATTTTTCAGACAATATGCTTTTTGACATTGAAATTTATTTGTTTCAGTCTTTGAACAGTATTTATACAAATTATTCGAAATTAACTGAAACAAAATTTTATTTATAAAAAGTGGTTCATTGTTGAAGTCTGTCGACCAGTTGAAATGCGTTTGAAATACTTTGAAGGATTACAAATTTCGTATGAAGATATGAAAAGTAATTTTTATATAAGTTGCAACTTTAAATTTTTTAAATTTCACTTTTGAAAATTTGTTCAATGTGATTAAATTTGATATCCAAATTTAACAAAATTTCAGCAAATTAGTTTAAAAAAACAATATGAATGTAATGACAAAATAACGACAGTTTGTAAAAATTTTAGTTTTGTTAAGTTTAGTAAAACCCAGAGTTTAGTAAAACCCAGAGCTTGTAAAATAAAATCACTTTTTCGATAATAAAATTCAGATAGAATCACAAAGAAATTTTTCAAGATAGCAAAAATCGCGAATTTTATCAAAAAATGTTTCAAAAAGCGACAACAGAACGTTTTACTAAGAACCTATGCCAAGTACCTACACGTTCACTTGACATCAGACCCTTAACTCAACAGACAAATGACACATAGACTGTTCATTTTAAAAAACAAATACTAATTATTGTGAGAGACATAAGAAAGAGAAAAATAGCTGTTCTTCATGTTTTGTAGGTCTCTGTTGAAACAGAACCGTGCGGGCATTAAAGTTGACATTTTGTCTGCAGATTCGCGCAGATAGCGTACTTAGAGCGAGTGCACAATCGTTAAATATGCGGAACGTGCATTCACGGCATTGAATGAGATGTAAAATGGTCAGCACTGGAGAGCTCGTTCCCCGAGGTATCGCGAAAGATTTGCTCGGAGAAAAAAGTGAGAACTGTTTGCCTCACGGAATGGCACAGTATTTGGACTTGGAATGACGGTTGGAATTGGACAGAGACTTGGGGTCGTGCATGAAAACGACGCCTTTTCATACCGAATTCAATATTCAGCTACGTTTCTCCTCCCGGCCACATTTGCTCAGCTTCAATTCTTGATTGCCGGACAGCACCGGGACTTCAAAATAAATCGCATCAATTTAGCTCCGGGGTCGGTACAGAAATGACTAGCACGTCACTTCCGTTGCGCTAACGGGATGATTGTTGCGCTGATGTTCACTCAACGAGCATATGCAACGTAATTCAATACGTTGATCGCCGCAAAAATTAGCATCGCAAACTCAGCGACCGCGCTCGAAATCGGAGTCGCAGTCGCGCAACCCGCCCATCGCCGTAACTTGAATTGTCCTCGCACGAAAGCCAGCCCTAATCATTGGGGGATAACAAGGCAGTAGCTAAACTTACCCCAAGCAAAGTGGAGGGAGAGACAAAGAAGGCGCGAGCGCCCTACCTCTGCAGCAGCCATGCCACGCCAAACGCCATACAACGCTGCAAAACTGCCGACTACAATGCAACTCACAAAAGATATCATCTGACTAGGCAGCCTCTAAACTTTCAGCTTCTGATCTGCGCGAGAAATGTAACACATCGACAAATAAGACAGAGAACAAGCCAATGTTCTCTGGTTCCTTCGGTTTGAAAAAAGAGTGGGGCAACAACGCCCTGGAAGCAGTAAAACAGTACTTAACGAACAGTCGAGGCAATCACAGTGCAATTCGACCAATTTATTTTAATCAAGAGCAAATGGCCAAGTGTCCATTTTCGTTCACTTTTTTTTGGTATTCGAATAATTCGTAGTTTAGTCACTTGAACAATGATTTTAATTGAATTATTTGTAAATTCACTTTCCTTTTTTTGTTACATAACTATTTGCAAGCAATACACTTCTTGTGGTTTTTATAAGGAGTATTTTAAATTTTCACGGTCTAAAAAACGTATGAAATGTTTGTGACTTAATAGTATTGAACTGAACAAATTTTTGCACACAATATAAATCGGAATTGGATATCAATTTGGAATATAGAAGTTTTTGAATCTAATTTTATAAAAATGATAACAGTTTACATTTTATAATCTCACGTTCATCGTCATTTAAAAGTGTAATTTTACAAACGAAAATTTTTGCGAAAAACATTTTCTATCACAACAAAAACATTTTTTACTATTACAAATAATTTAAGATGAAAAGAGTTAAAATTTAAACACTTGTTTGAAAAATTGTTAATCCTGCTTAATTGATGAAATTTCAATAAGTTTATAAGATAAAAAGTTAATGATGATTTCAACACCTCATCCGTTTTAGCAATTAATCTTGGGTAAACTTGGGTATTATTATTGGCCTAAAATCGTCATTGAGAAGTTTGCTTTTTGCATTATCGGAGCTTCGTTAATTAGCTACTGCTCATTCACTGGCCTTCAAGTTCGCTTTCGAACTTATATCTAACTGCTTGAAAGCAGAGACCAGAATCGGGCGGCAATCGATGGCGAGGCGAAATTGCGGCTGAAATTCTAGGCACCTTCTGTGTGAACAATCCAAAAGCAAGAGGGCGCTTGGAGTAGTTTTGCGTGTACCGCGAACATCAATCAACAACCCCACAGTGCTCATGAGCCCGAACTCCATCGCTCTTATCCCTTAAGTGGCGATAAGGAAATAAGCTGGCTCAAGGAAATTTGTACAAGCGCTCGTTAAAAAAATCCCCCCGCCAATCGCTAACTAAGAATTTTCGCGCGCGATCACACTCAGACTTTGTCTCAATTTCAATTAGCTTATACGCGTCCAAAAATCCTCTTCGTGACAGAATAAAACGAAACTGCATAATTAAAAGTTGGGTTTCGGTTTATCGTTCGTTGAGCAGCAATGGAGGCGATCGTCCATATGAGCGGCGGCATATATCATTGACCACGTGCGCAACGTTCGAAATCGCACTAAAAAGACGACCGCTTCGGGACCTTCCAGCTGTCCCGCGGGGGGGTCCTTGCCGCCGCCGGCAGCTACCTCGTTATCAGCGCGTTTTCTTGCCTGGTCTTTTTAACCGAAACCGCCCCTTGCTGCGCCACTGTTCGCGCTCTCGTAAACACACGAACCGCCATGGGAAATCCCGTCATTTACAATACCGTACGTGTCACCATGCCTCTTTCTCTGACTTTGTTATTATACGTGAGCAAAACAATGAGCTTCCTTTCAATTGACCTTTTTTTCAAACTCACTTCAGACAAAAATCAAAAAACAAGTTTTTTACTCTTTCAGGGGATTTTATTCTTGTAAAAAACGACGAAAAAATGACTTTTTTGCAAAAACATGTTTGCAGTTTTGAAATAGATTGACCTTCTTTTTTCGAGGTGATTGTTTTATAAATTCAAACTTTTTGGAATTAAGTTGAAAAATGTTTTTACTTTTTGTACCTCGTTTTCTCCAATTAGAAATCTTCTGACGAATCAGTTTACAAAATTACAATTTGTTTATAAAATTCATGTGGAAATTTCTCTGAAACCTTTTTATTCAGTTGGAAAATGCATTCACAAATGTAAACAAAAATGCATGCAACTAAAAATTATCACATTGGTTAGGAACAATAATTTTAGGTCTGCAAAGTCAAAAATAAACTTCAATCAAATTACTTTCTACATAAAGCCATTTTTGCTAAGAAAAACTAAGTGAAATAACTTAAATTTAAAAAATCGTTATTTTTTCGTTTTGCATCTTTACTTAAACTGAGTGCCATGAATGTTACAAAGAATATGAAGAGAACGAAGAAAACGATAAAAGAGATCATGGGATGCGGCGTTGTTAAAAAAGTACCCACAGAGAAGTTGATCAAACTTGGAGTGGTATAAAGTTTACATTCAATCCCGACTCGAGATTGTTAGTTTCGTCAAACAGTGGGAGCCTGGCTAAGGCAGTGTGTGTACAATCGCATTCATGCACCGCGATTGAGCGCTGCGTGCATTTGCCAACCGACTTCTGTGCGCCGAATAAGTGTATTAGCAGCCCTCTGTGTGCACATTCATTCGCGATATATTTGGTGCGTGACAATGGATTTTGTAAACCGAGGCCACCGCCTTTTATCGCACTCACGACAATCATTGCTCCGAATGATTGTCTCTCCGACGTTAAACAGAGACACCTATTGTCTCGGCCGACGCATTCAAGCTCGAGCTCGAACGCACCAAATTAACAACATTTGATTTAAAATTCGAGCTCCTGGAGACAATGTGCCAGGGGTCCGCAACTTCCGCTCGGAGAAAAAAAGCAAGCAGAATGCGAGGGATCGAATTTGATACCGCAGTGCCGGAAGTCTCGCGTGTGCCATTTGCGCCGTGCCCTTATCCTCGTCTTAAGAATCCGCCTAAGATGAATGGGAGGTGGCCAAGTGGCACGTGCCACACTGCGTTTTATCAAATGCTTCTGAAAATCCACAACAGACGAATATGAGCGCGCTCTTTTGTTTCGCGCCACTGAACCGTTTCATCGCATCACGCCCAACAAACACAAAAATACTATTTCTGTTTTTTACTGAAACTTTTTGCTCGGCAAATGGAGAAAACTCAAAATAATTCCGGTTTTAGGAAACATGAAGGTTCTGACCATCATTTTTTTTTCAAAAAAGTTTTCATCAAAGAAAATGAAATAGTAATATAAAAAATTTTTAATTATGTGCTTCATCTCTTTTATTTGTCTTTTATGTTCATTTAAATTTTTTTTTTCAAAAAACAAGATTCAAAACAAGATCTTTATTCATTTTATAGAAAATTATAGAAAATTCATTTTAAAATTCAAAACGTGTTTCAGATCTTTCAGATCTGCTACAATTTTTTATTATTCCTCAATTCCCCTATTATATTTCTTCAACTGTGCATTTGTGTAATGGAGAATTGAAATGAGGACTTACATAAGAGCGTAAACTTTGCAAGGAAATAGAAAAGAAGACTATCTTGCGATCGAGGTAGAAATTATTCGAAAATATTCCATTAGCAATCTCAATACTGATGCTTATACGCTCGATTTGGGGTGCGTGCGGCTTATCATTTGCACGATCCATTGATAAGCACGTCAAATCCAACAACATACTCGGAGGCTCTACCCCATGGCAATCGGGTCGGCGACTTGGAGGATCGATCATGAATCAACGGTGATTGAAATCGCACCAATCGCATTACAATTCTGACAGTCACGAACGTCAATCCCCATTACACCGGGATGATTAATTTGCGGTTAACAACTGTCGAGAATCCTCCATTGCAAAATCGCTTTGATTACAATTCAACGCCTGGCTCATGTGTATTAAACCGCGTAGCCTTTGACAATCTCGAATCTTCTCAAACTTCCAATCTCAATCACCAGTCTCATGTAAATTTTACGTTTGTTCAAAAAAAAATTTTTTACAAACAGAAAAATTAACTAATGATTGAAATTAAACTGAAACTTATTTTTGTTTTTTGATTGAATGTTTTCTTGGTGAAATATTTTGCAAACTTTTGAACTGAAGTTTAAAACTAAAGTTTTAATCTTGAATAGAGCGGGTAGAACCTAAATAAGACGAGATTACCGTTAAGAAATGCTCAATATGTCGTTTGCCAAAGCTGAACTTGGGGTTAAGTGAAATCAGAAACGCTGCAGAAAGGCGAAACGAGTGGCTCGGACGGCTCAATAGCGTAACCGGCGTCTAACCACCCTCGCGCTCTTTCTTTCATTCCAAACTATCACTCGAAGGTATTCACGAAAGATTAGATTGGATATTACGTGCTATAAACGTCACACAATTTCCGATTTTCAAATAACAAAAAAGCCATTTCAATATTTTACCAACCTATGTTCTCAAATTCAAACCTCAAGTTCGATTACAACTTGTACAATCTTCTCAAGGGTGGTAACAGAACCGAAATCTTCACTTTCGATATCATCTGATCGGATTAAACTTCAGTCAAACAAGTCCACTTAAACCAAACTATAATTCAACACGATTGCTGAAATTTTGCAATGTTATTAAATCAAAAATGTTATAACTAAAAATAAAAAAGTAAAAAAAATCATTATTCATTTGTTCTCCAAAAAATAATATTGCAAGTTTAGAGTTCAAGGTTACAGTAGGCTAGTGGTTACAACACTAGGCTACTAATTTGAAGGTCTCAAGTTCGATTCCCAATCTCGAATCAAAAATAAGTCAAAAATATGAGTAAAAAAAAAGATCAAACAAAATTTACAAAAATGAGTTTGTTCATAGATGAAATGTCAGTATTGTTTGCTGTCTGAAATGAACGTTCGTGACGTTGAATCGCGAAATCTGGTTGAACCCCCGGCAATCTTTTGAGATTGAAATACGCTAGCTTCAAGACGTGCAATCCGAGAACCCTTGAGCCAGATCGAAGAAGATATTCTTCTATAGAGGTGAGACGGTATTCATAGTTCGGCGGAAATACTTGGAACGTACACCAACATCCGGCCACGTGTCTGTCTGCGCGGCTGACCAATGGCAGCGCACCAGCACGAGATCGACCAAACGCTCCTCGGCTCCAAGAGACATCTACGTGGCACGCGCCGCAGAAACACAATTATTCAAATCAACCTCACAAATGGCACAGCTGCAGCAATTCAACTCGAGGGAGTGGTTGCTTTAAATGCGTAACTTGGCTTTTTTTTCGCGTCATTGTCACTCACTGTACACGCCGAACCACCCACGAACCTTTTTGTTCCATTTTGAAATCCAATTGTGCAAAAAATCGTCGCTCAAAAGCACCGAAACGAGAGGCAAAAATTAATTGGACAGCAATAAAATTGAAATCTGACGTTAATCCGTCGGAGAGGAATTTCGAGATCGATATAAATGTCTACTCCAAGTCGCATTATTAGGAGCCACCATTCTGCGGCGAAATTTAATTTAAGAATGTTCCAAGTCTGACAAACGGCGGCAGCGAAGAAGGAATCGAAGTGACTGGTACACAAACCGAGTCATAATGGGGAAGGAAATTACGTGACCACGCTTCTCAGATGCTGCAAGTTTATTTAAGACCAAATCGTCGCTCGATTAAGGTGAAGAAGCGGGAGTTAAGGGGAGCGAATGTTATTGCTTGTATTGTGGTCGGCCCTTATTCCAGGGGTCGATACGAAATTTCCACTTGAACTTAGAATTCGGTCCAACAAAATAAATAACATCATATATCAATCTCATCATTTTTATCCTCCAACACCAACAGATCAAAAACGTCCAGATACCTTCGAAATCAACCATTTCGTTTTTGTTGATAACATTTTTTTTTTGAGTTTGAAAAAAAATGGAAGAAATGAAGGAGTGCTGTGCGTTCGTACCTGTGGCGATCGGGCGTATCAATCTTGCGAAGTGAGCAATGCACATGTTTTGGCGAGCGAAAAAATAAAAGGTCGGGCGGGGGCGGCAAAATAACGCGCGTTCATGCATTTATGTATGATTCGGATGCATGGGCATACGCCACTGGCCGGATACCCACCTGCCCATCACTTCCACCTTTGTAGCTGCTTCCGTCTCTACATTATCGCACAGTGCTTTTTGTCATAGCCCGGGGAACCACTCCGAAATGCATATAAAAACTAATTAAGCATTACACGCTGCGGGAGAATTTCGCATGCTATTAATTTCCAAGCACAGATGTAAAGAGCGCGTGCTTCGCATTAGCATTGAATCTTAATTCGACGATCGTGGTTGGTTAAGATTTTGTCAATCAATTTACAACTTTGATGTTGAAATAGTTGAATGCATTTCTTACGTTTCGTCAAAATGAATTAGTTCTATTAATTTCGTTTATAATTAATGCAATTTATTTCACATTAGTTATGTTAATGAAATTCAATTCAAGTTTAAGATTTTATTAGGGCTGTTTTGAAAGAAAAAAAACGATGAAAAAGGAATGTTCTCAGTTCACTAAACTTGGCATTTTTATTATCTGCAAGCTTTTCACCTCTCTTGCATTTGTTTGTTCATTCAGACATCTCAGACGATATATACCAACGAGGCACACATCAAAGAATTTGCAAATATATTAGCTAGGAAAACTCATTTTACATCCTCACAGCACGCGTGATCAATTTTACATCCGCGTATAAAATCCTCGTAAGTTTATTAGAATTTTTCATTGGTTTTTTTTCATTGTTTTTTTATGTAAAAATTTGTCGTACATGACTGGTGGTTGCATAGAAATCTGAACTCCATCATAAGCGGTGAAAGGCGCTCAGTTTCCGAGCGCTTTCTTATCTGATGGCAAGAGCTGATTGATACAGTGATAAGGTTCGCTCGACATTAACCCCTCATCGCGGAGCTTTGTGCGCCAGGCGGTTCGACGGCGTTCGAACATTTAGTGCTTCCAAGGTACACATTTAATCATAATCTAATATTTAAAAGATAATTTCACGGTTTGTTTACTCCGCGCTACCCCTTCCTGGCACACACTCCCCCACTGACTGGTCTGGCAATTACATTTTTTATGACCGCTGCTTCCGTATACACTGTTCTGCCCAATCAATTTGTTTACATTCCTATAACTTTGCCATTTTATACTGTAACAAAAAACAATTACACAATTTAGACAAAATAATACGTGCTTAAAATTCTATAAATATGGAGTCATATATGAGGGACACATAATATCCACGATATCATATATGGAATTATATATAAATTTTTAAATTTTGAAAATAAAAAAATTTGAGAAAAAAAATGCTTTGATCGAGCAAAAGAGGCGTTAGTTTTGAATAAACAGTATGTAGGAGCGAAATCGATGAATTAAAAGATACAAACGTGTCCAGGCAATAAAAAAACAAAGTTAATGTATTCGTTGAACGCGCCGAAACAAGCAAGGTATTGTTATTATCGCAACAGTTCATTGCGATTAATCGCCTGCCGTTGATTCATTCCGCTTAATTTATACGTAAATTATACTCGGCCGCCCTTTCGGTGCTCAGTGAATAAGCATGAATTTCCGGTCTCAGTGCGTTCAATTGCATTACGGTCTCGCTAAATCGTGAATGCTGTGAACATTTCTTGAAACCATTCGTAAAACTTTGTGTAGCAGGTGCGAAAAACCGACTTCCCACATTAATAACTGTGCCGGCCGCAGAAAAAAAAAGAGACAACCAACGAGAGATTTCAGACCCGACTCGTTTTCCGCCCTACACACATTACGTGCCTAATTTATACGCCCAATAATTGATCGCGTTTTAATTTGCGTTTAACAATCATGTCAACACGTCATAACGCGTCACGCGATACAATGTATACAATAACTTTAATCGCTCATGCTACTTTTTGACGGCCCATAAATTATCACCTCTTTTAGTCCTGTTTTCTGATGTCAAAACGTTTTGTTTTCATAAATACTCTCTCTTATCATTTTTTTATTTTTTAATTTCAGTGCAATCTTTTTATTGCACTTTTTTCAACTTCAACTTCTAATCCTTATTTTTATTACAAAATATTAAACTAAGTTTAGAACTCGTTTATCAACAAAAAAAAATGAAAAAAGTCATTACAAGTTTTAACTAAGTTTAATCATTTTTGGTTGTTTTTTCTATTTAAAATCGAATAAAAAATTTTTTTCTAGTGTGTACAATTCTCATGGTGTGGCGTGTAAAAAAAAGTTGTGAGAGAGTGTAACGTCGTGGAATAGAAGTACAAATAGGACAGCGCACTAAAGCAGAGTATTTTAAGCTGGGAAATTACATTGCTTGCATGTTTGCCTACACGGAAATCTACCCTTGTGTAACTAAACCTGCGCGCAACGAACGTAATCCTTTTCACGTGTTTAGAAGTAGATATCGTTTCGAAGACCCCGGCCTGCTCATTCAGTATCATTATTTTGTGTGGGTGCATCAAGGATCAAGAGGTTAATGCACTTTGACATCCCTTCATAGTTTTCAATATTTTATTACTTCTAAACTCCTAAACACACTTCTCATTTTTTTTCTTCTATTCCTTTTCTAATCTTCTGATTTTGTCTTTTGTTTTTTTGTTTGCTCTTTGCTTGTGAAATGAACATTTGAAAAATCGTTCTGAGAGCGTGCAATTTCACGATGAACTTTTGTCGTTTGCACACTTCACCTGCTCATGTCTCGTATATCTTGTTGTCAGTAAATTAGAATTCTCGCAGGACCAACGTTTGGTTTTATCGACTCAACGTATATTTAAAGGGGCATTTACATAATGAAATATAGTGATTCGCATTCTTATCAGCGTGCATCTTGAACATTCCTTACAACCTCAGAGAAAAGAAACAATGATAATCAATGGCCACAAATCTGGCCATATTGTTCTCTCGCTTTATTTTCTAGTTCTTAATTGTTGTTCGTTTAAATTTTCTTTAATTGAAGCAATTAACGTCGATTATTTCAAAGAGCCGATTAAAAGTTAAACTGTTTTTAAAGCAAGGATCGCGTTCCCTTTAATGCAAGCGCACGTTATTTGGTGGGAGGAAGTAGCACATTAATTTGCAGCCTACCCTCAGACCTCCTTCAAACCCTATTCGCACGACTAATACATGCCAACGAGCCTATAGCTATACACACCAGCCGCGCAGATATATTCAAGATAATTTACGATTCTTCAAATTTGCAAAGCAATAGGGTATACATTTTTCATCTCCTTATCGCTTTTTTTCATCCCATTCAAAGATCGTTCGAGCGCGACGACGTTTTTGTTTATGTCCTGCTCGTTGCGAGGCGAAAGTGGGGAGGAAAAAAATTTTTAAGATAAAATTGTAAGTTGAGTATGGGATGTGAGTTATCAGCGTTATCAAAGAAAGGTAAAAAGCGCACGTACGAGTTTGATAAAACCTGTGCGATGTCCGGTAGGCCTTAATGCTCCGAGGTCTCCTCAAATATTAGTAAAGGACTACAAAGGGGAGCCTTTTGAAACGGAATCTCCGAAAATTCTATGGCGAATAATCGGAGACAGCTGGCTCGATGCGAAATCAAGTAGCGTAATAATGCGTCGGGTTTATATTCAACATCCGAAGGAAGAATGGAGAAAAAAGTCCGACAGCAGCTCACGAGACGCGACCCTTAATGCACGACGCTTATGCAACATCCAATGTTTATAAGAAATAATTGTATTTAACAGCCACCACTTGACTATGTCAAGTCGGCCCCTTTCTTGTTCCGCGCTTTCAAATTGTTTTTCAACAGTGTTTCTGTAACTGAAATTATGGCCGAGAGAAACATTTTTTTATTTTAATTTTTTGTTTTTTATCCACCGTTGTTTTATTTTTTGCTATAGTATTATTGTTTTAATTGATAATGTTTTTTAAATTTATTTAAACTCATTGTAATAATTAGGATAACTCAAATAACATTTATTCGCTTTACAAACATTTGTCACAATGTTTAAAGGTCACGAATTGATTGTGATGATTTTCACCATACCGTGTTTACTCAAAAACAATATTTTTCAATTTGAAATTGCGAACTTAACATTTCATAAACAACTTAGCTATCACTTAAGAATCAATATCCTTCAAAAACTATTTATTAGTTCACCCTTAAACATTGAGACAAAACATCCATTGGCAGACCTAACCTAAAAAATTGTCTCGACTTATTGTGTGCGTTGATGAATAGGTTTGAGCAAGCGGCAATTAGCTCTCTCGATTGGCATATGCGTCTCAGCTGTGATCTGCACAGTGGCAATACAAAAATTAAGAAACAATTAACACTCGAGATTGGATCGATTATGAGTTGTTTTGCAAACAAGTCGAGGCCGGTACCATTGATGCAAGCAGTCGCGCTGTTTCGCTCTTATCGGCGAAGGTTAGTAGGCTGCTTGAGTGGAGTGAGGGATGACGAAAGGGGTTCGCCAGTGTTTCGTTGCTCTTAAAAAAAGGGGCTGCCGGTGTTGTAAACCTCTTGAAGCTTCGCGCAAACACTCCGCGCTTAGGCGATTAATATCCCAATACGTGTTTCCAGCCGAGCGTGCTACTTCACATAACTTATTCATCCTATCGCGTCGACGTCGTTGTCTTGGCTAACTAGCTGTTTGGGCTCCAGCGACACCCGCCACATTCAACTGACCCCTTCGTTTTTCAACTAAACCCAAAAATGCACGCGCCTTAGGAGACAAGCATACACCGTCCGTCCCTTTTCACTTTTTACCTCGCCGCGACCAAAATCTCGCTCGCACTTTTCGCCAAGTAATTAGTCACTGTCATTCAAAATTTAACACTTACAACCCCATCTTTTTTTCGCGATTCAAAAACCTCGTTCCCGATTTTTCAGTTTTTTTAAAAAAGATGAGGATTTCATTTTTTAAAGTTGGATCCAATGTTTCGTCTGCATTTTTGCTGTAAGGTTTGTAAATTAATTTGATTGTGAATTGATTGTTGTCGATTGTTTTTGTGTTCGGAATGTGTAGTCGAATAAGCACAATGAATGTTTGATATTTGATATTTTTTGAAGTACAAAAGAAAAGTCGTAAGGCTCGGTACAATATTTGGTCCTGCGACTATACGAATTTCGTCAAGTATCATCTTTCAATGCTCATTGACGTTTCACCAAAAAGTCATTCCCTCGATTGTGGTATAATTTTATTGTATACTAAAAGCCGTTTAAAAAACGGATCTTGCCGTACAAAGATCGATCCCCACTGTTACAACTTAATTTGACTGGATTCATGAGAAAAATTATATCAATTTTCATTTTTCCATTTTGAAAACAGTTAAAATTTCAAGTTGTAAGTTTCAAAGTTTATAAATTTGACCAAAAAGTTTCAAAATCGAAGTTGTAATGAGTTTTATTGTTGCATTTCGTTCGCGACGGCCGACGCGACCGCCATGTTGTAATGACAATTCAATTTTTGTGTTTTACAGAAAAAACCTAATAGGAATTGAAAATTATTAATTGTTTATTTATCAACTGTAAAAGCAAAAATAGAGCATTATAATAACAAAACTCCCGTTTGATCTTACATCGATATCGATTTTTGGAAAAAATGTTCATCTTCAATTCGTCAACTATCGTGAACTGTTATTTTCAAATCTTCGAAATTTTTTTAATATTCAAATACTTAACAAATTAGTAAAATCAAATTAATTCAATCCAACGTTATCTGAACAATAAAAGGCTTTCATACTTTATTAGGAAAACGTAAAATATTTCAAAAGTAAAAGTGACTTGGTACGATAATCCGCTCATCACGAATCTGGCTAATTGTGCTAAACCGTTTTTCCACCTCGGATGGCAATTCTTTTCAGTAGATTATTCGCGCGTCGGCTGTCGTCACTGGAGTTCAAGAAAATTGCAGAGTTGCAAAACATCTCAAACGGCTCAAACACCACTTTACTTCAAAATTGAACGTGAATTGCAAAAATAAATAATTCGGTTTTCAATCCCCTAAAGTTTTAACAATAAATGAAATATTTCAATTTTTCGTTTGAGTTTTTCTAATTGCTGTATCACAAATTTTCTTGTTTTTTTGAAAAATGATAAATAATACCTTTTGTATAGGATTTTTCTGGACAAGTCTTTTCGCAAAAATTTAAATGTACAATTTCATGGAAATGATACAATTTCGTTTGTGAAATTGCTTTTTAATCACGCTCTAATGATTGTGATTGATGGTATTCAATGATTTTACTGATTGTAAAGGAAGATAATCAAGTTTTAATTACGTACCGGTGTGAAATCCCGGAACCTTATAATATAATCACGAGTCAGAAGATTGACAATGATTTCAAATAAATTTCAATAACAAAATTCAAATAAACTAATGAATTGAAACCAAACATACAAAAATGTCCAAATTTTAAAATTTTTTGTTTAACCATATTGATATAGCAACATATGTAAATATATATTCTACGAATAAAATACACAATATCGTAAATTTCTGTCTTGTTTTCGTTTATCTTGAAAATTAAAAAAAGTTTGTCGCAAAAAAATTTGTCAATGAACTCACACTATCAGCAGAGAGATGTTGAGCCGAGGCAGTGGCGTAGAATCACACCAGACATCACTAAATTCGAACTGTTCAAAAATGCAAAACTGCGTCACTTGAAACGAGCCGAGATGTGTCCAGTATCATGTCACTATCCGGGCGAATAAGTTCAGATGAGTCGTCGCACAAGTTTTTGAGCCGAGCTCCACTTATCGCGCGATCGCCTCGGCATCGTCGCGCTAACGAGCTGAGGATGGCGGATGCATGACCAGGTCCGTTCAAGCACCGGGGACAAATGATCCACATGGGCACAAAATGGCGAGTCAAAGGTCGCGCGATCAGATGAAGCGTGACAGCCAGCTCATTGCGTCTGGATCGGAGCAGCTCTGTTGGCTGTCAACGTGTCGGCAAGACGTTGCGAAGGGCACGAGCTTCGCCGGCGAAGGCGTGGTCTGGAGCGGCCCGCCCGCGGCACCGCCCCCGTCGCCAGCTCGCCCCAGCAACGTGCAAATTAAACCCCGCCACCTGTGAAGGGCGTCCTTCACAAGTGACGGAGCAGCAGCAGTCGCGTTCCTTTAACTCCGACACACTTCATCGATCCTGGCCAGATGCCTCGCGGAATCGCATGTCACCCAGCGTGACCCACAGTCGCCGCCAAGCTCAAATGGCCCTGCTCATAACACATTCCAATTAACGCTCCTTCCAATTTTCATCTATTCAATATCATACCTAACAGCTCAATTACGTACGTTTTGTAGAGGTGTGCATCTTAAGTTCACTCGTTACGACTCGTTCTTACTTTCAAATCTGAAACAAATTAATATGTAATGGTGAACTTAGAGTCAACAATTATTATTGTATACCAAAACTTCACCTATTTCTTCATTTCTTGTCATTGGTTTGTTTATGATTCATTTATTTTTTCCACTTTTTCTTTACAAATCCCTAAGACTATAGTGTAATATTAATGTTTATGTACAAAAACAATAAGATTAGATCTAGAAATTTATTTTTTTAAACATGTCTGTTGTTACAAGATTGTCATTTGCAAAAGGGTTGCATTTTTGAAAAAAGTAAAGTCGAATTTTTTGAATATCTGAGATTTGTAATAACATTTTAATAGTTCGTCAATAATTTTGTATAATAAATGATTTCTGATTGTTAAATTGTGTTTTTATGAGTTCCGTCCCTGAGTCAACAATATACATCGTATATCAATATACAAAAAGTATCTGACAATTCTTCAAGCTGCAAAGAATCGAATATGTTTTGTGTATTGATACGATGTTCATTGTTTACTTTTTCTACGCAAAACAACTGTTATTGAGAAATGATAAAAATGTTTATTGCGAAATTCAGATTTTTTGTTAATGTAAAATATATGTATCCCAGGCAATCTTACATTTGAAAATTATTTTCATATTTGTTAAAAAAACGTTAAATTTAATTTTTTGTTATTTTTACTCAAAAATAAGTCAAGTTAAAATTAAAACAAAAACAAACTGCAATGCGAAAAATAGTTAATTAACGCAGAATTGTTCAGTCTCAGAATTAACGGACATCTGAATGCAAACTCTTTTAATCTCACAGCTCGCGATGCTAAGGGTATTCAAGGCTCACATTTTTATCAGCCTCACACATCGTTTTCAACGGTGAGTGCACGAATGAATAGAGGAATACTAAATTAGTCCTGATGCCCATTTACATTGCGATCCAACTACTCTACACGAATGACCTTTTAATTACTATAATTAAATTACCTCTCGATTTCGCACAAACTTTTACAATTTTCGTACACATTTTCATTGAAACTCACCTATTTTACTTCAACTGTCACGAAAACTCAA
Organism: Telenomus remus; assembly: GCA_020615435.1. NCBI lineage: Eukaryota > Metazoa > Arthropoda > Insecta > Hymenoptera > Scelionidae > Telenomus > Telenomus remus. Next base: position 8,472,154 of record CM036341.1, on the reverse strand, counting down.
AAACAAATCGAAAACCAGAAACAGGATCTGAAAAAAATTGAAACAATATAAAAACCTGTCTGTACATCAGTGGAGGATCGCTTTTATAAACAGAGTTAATTAAAGTGAGTTACATTTGCACATAAGAAATAACGCTGATCAGGATTGGCGAGCGTTTGGGCGTTAATCCAAAAGAACGTCAGTCGGGGGGCCGCCGGTGATCAAGATCAAAAGACGCATTTACCTGTTCAAACATGGGATGGCGATGCGTACGCTAGCGTCCACATCAGAGAAGTAAAAAAGTGCCGGCAAAGTGCGTCTCGTGATAGTTGGCCGTTCGGGGATAGGCTTTTGAGAGAGCTTGAATGGCGAATGGATTACGAGTATAGATCCGGCGCGAGCCAATTGCAGCTCGGCTCTCGCGCCCTCGCTGAAGCGAACCGACCAATCGCCGACGGAGGGGTGGAAATGTGACAACTCGCAGGGGTGGGCGCCGATCCGATAAGGACAGACAGATAGACAGCATTGACGCGGTCGACCCTATTCACTCGATGGCACCTACCACCTTAATCGCTCCCTTGTACTCCCAAACCACGAAATAGCAGCCCAGCGACTTGCTGGTCTGTTCTTTTCTTTGCTGAAATGTCTATTAGAGCTAATAGTTGCTCGCATCCCTCTCCGTTCGGCTCTTCCACCGCAAGACCCTGTTATTTCAACACACGCCTCGCAACACCCAAAACTGCTTTTGCATTTGCTCCCGAAAGATTAGACTGATATCCGATGAAAAGTTGACGTCTCGTGTTGGGATGCTAATTAAGTACCTTTTTATCAGCTGTGAAAATACAATTGTTATACAATTATGAACGTTTTTGAATTTTAGGTTATGCAAATAGAAAATTGTACTTTGCTCGGTGTGATCCAACTGAGATTTGTCAGAGGCGATTAAAATTGAATGAATGTTAATGTAATTACACAACTCGTGTATAGTGCAGAAATAAGAGTGTGACTGGAGTGGATTTTTATCCTATTATTTGTTGTGAAATGAGGTGGGGTGTCGGGCCACGTGCCGTGTCATGTGACAGACGTACCGGGCGGTGTTGGCCTAAACACTCTCGCCAAGCGGCATAAAACTGCTCCATTCGACAGTCCTGTGAGAAACTTTTTTTTCCCCGGTCCTGTTTGTTTTTGCACTTCTAATTGGTGGTACATTTTTGTTTGCCTATAGAACTAGAGCTCATAAATAAGACAATACAACACTTCTGCAAACAATAAAAAGTGCCAAGTATGTATGCCGGAGAGCTCGCCTTCAAAGGGATTTGAAAACAAAGACAAAAAAAGCAATGCGAAAAATTTGGTTTTGCAAACATCAAACACTTTGGCGAAAATTAAGAAACAACTTCCAAACAATGATATTGTAAACAAAAAATGAACAGTTTTTTTGGCGCAAAAATGTTTTTTTTTTGTTGAAAATAAAAAGTTTAGAACAATTGAAACAGTTGGCGAAAGTAAAAAATAAAGAGCAATGAAAATTTGTCGGAGCATAAAAGATTCAACGGTTCAACAAGTTTGGAAATGACGAACGAAACGAAATGACACTTATTCGCATTTGGACAAACATGTTTTACTTCTGCAATATGCGCAAAGACGTCTATTTTATTGCGGTGCGTATTATACGAATTGTCCCCGGTATGTAACAAGACAAGTGTACGCACGTTTAACAGGGGGAGCTCAGCTTCGAACAATATATCAGTTTACAATGATAAAAAGCAAACAGGAGAAATAACGCTACGAATTACTGAACCAAACAATATGTCCCTCGTCCCCGAGGAGACCGGAAATCTTTCGACCGTTTTGTGCGCATTAAAAGCGTTTACCTTTGTTGCGAAATTTCCACAATTGTCACGCCAAAACGTTTGATGTCTTCGGTTAGAAAATTAAATATTTATAAGACTACAAAAAGAGTGGAAGCAACAAAAAATTTGTTCAAGTTGAAAAAGGAGAAAAAAGAGAGCGAAGTGTAACGAAAAGTCTTGGCTCGTTTAAAAGAGAGGCCGCTGCGGGGTTTTTTGTGTAAAAATGTGGAGGGAAGGGCATTCTCGGCGTGAAGCAGACCAAAGGAGAAATAGAATTGGTACTGCAACTACCTCTTGGCGGGTGGCGCACTCGTGACGCAGGAAAATAGTGAGGTAATCTTGAATGTCTGGGAGTCATGAGGGTGTGAAGAGGGAACACGAATGATGAAGGAGCAAAAGGGTGGCTAGCAACGGATAGACAAGAAACCGGAGCGCCAAACAGAACAAGCGGAAACAGCCGCGAGGCAAAGGTATATTCTTCAGTCTGAGCATTCCTTGCCGAGCACTGACGGCTCATATATACGACTGTTGGCTGATGACGCAAGTAGACAATTCACAATTAGCAAACACAAACAAAACTACGAGTGGCTTCAAGTTGTTGAGACGTGGTGGGACAGAGGTTTCCACGAGACTCTGCCTTTCATTTATTTTTGTTGGTTTTTTATCGCGAGATCTGGGAAATATCAATGTCATATCAAATATCATTTCTGTGGCACAAAAGAATAACCAATTAACTCCATTTTTATCAAATTTATATAATTATGTGCTATAGTGATTCTAAAATGTATTAAAAACTAACTAAGCTAAAAACTAACTAACTAAATAAATAAAATCTTTTTTTTGATGCGGAGTTAAGTGGTTCTTCTTTTGCACCACAGATTTTATGTTTGTCTCTTAGACTAATTTATTAACTTGATTCAGATTAGTATTTTGGTACAGCTATTTTTGAAATAAGACTGCATTTATCAAATATCTTAATTAGATTAAGCTCAACTTAAATGAATAAAATTAGTTTAATATTGTAGCAAAAAATTCGAGAATCGTTTTTTGTTAATTTCAAAACTGAAGTTCAAGAAGAATCAGATTCGCTGAGACAAACAGATTTAAATTTAAGAGCTTCCTCCTTATTTAATTTTACATCGCTAGATTTAGACTCATTCGATTTGCATGAGAGTCGGCTGCACTTCGAGCCACGACTGCAGGTACTGCTACTCGAGGAACTGCTACTTGAATCTGATAATCGTCTTGGAAAGGTGCGAGCCTCCTCGGTCACATCCTCAATTTTCTTGAGCTTCTTGTACTCTTCCCAGTCGTAATTTATCGTTTTTGTTCCGTACATGTGATAAACCATTCCGCCCTCGATGCTTGGGCTGGATGATGAGGACGACTCTTTGGGCTTGCGCACAGCTCGACGATATGGTTTGCGTTGTTTCCCAGTCAAATCCAAATCAAAAAGATCTATAATTAAAATTAAATACAAATAAAAAATACAAATCCAACAAATAAATATTGCAAGCATATTTTCATCTTGAGTTGTTAAAAATAAATTTTTAATTATTTTGATTTTTGTTATTTACCAAGAGCTTTCATATAAGGTCGTTCACTGTAGTAAAAATCGTCTTCGTCAGACTCGGAACTTTCCTTCAGAAGTTTTTCCAGCTGTCGAGATGGTTTGGAATTGTTTTCTGGGTAGTTGTAGATGATTTGAGGTTCCAATTCTTCAGTTACGATTATAGACGAAACTTCAGAATCGTTGCTCTGGTCACTTACTAACATACAATCTGTGTAATCGTCGGAGTCAAGATCGCTCATGTGGTTCCGTACCTCGTCAAGAGGAATTTCAAAGAGAAGCGAAATCCGAAAGGCAAATTCGTCGTCTAATTTTCTTTTTCCATCGTCACTCACTGCTAGCTCAGAATGTGTAGGTGAGCTGTTGGCGCCGTTCCTTAACTAAAAAATTTTTGGAATATTAAAAAGTGTTAAGAACGAGACGTTTGATTGATTTTTAAAGTTTATAAAAAACTTTTTTAATCTAATATACAGGAAGTGAGTTTTACAAATTTCAAATACATCAAACTTAAAGCTTGGAAATGAAACTTTGGTTGATTTTTGTTCAAAGGTTTGTATTAAAATATTTGATTTTTTTTATTTAAAATATTTTATTTAAAAGAAATATGTTTGAAAAAAATATGTACTTACTTTTTTTGGAGAATGTCTTGGTAAAGGAACATTATCTGGAAGTGGACGTGTCCAAGTCGAGCAGCCGGAATTGGCATTATAATAATACACTTTTCCAGGAAATGTGGTTGATTTACATTCAACCCAACCTTTATTGGGAAACTCTTCGCCAAACCTAAAAAACAACCCAATTCATAATGCAAACATTACAAAAATTAAAAAACTATACTAAGTTTAATCAAGTTTTATCACACCTTTCAAAAAATAAGTAAACAAACAAATCTATCATCTATTTTTAAAATACCTGCAAAGACCTGCCAAACAGTGAGGATCTTTTGAAACCATTGCGAAATTAAATGGACCTGCTTTACTACACTTTACCACACAATAAATTAACACAATTTTTAACCACAGACTCACATCAGCTTGAAAGAGACCAAATGATTATGAACTCGTTTTTGAACTTCTAACTTGAAAACCTCGTGAAGGAATGAATTTCTGAGCATGAAAGATGAAAACAAAGTTTCATATTACAGATACTGATAAAACGCACGTAAAGGCGTTGCCAACTTTCAAGTCAGTTCAAACAGTTTTTTCTTTAACCGAAAAAGAATATTGACATTTCAATTTATTTTTACGTATTCAATTAGTTATCTAATTTCCAACAATTAGATTTTTGAAATATTTTGTTAAGTAACGAAATAAAAATATATATAATTGTTTAGAAAAATTGCGAAAATTAATCGATTAGATAAAAATAACATTGACCAATGTAAATATTGTTTATTGGTTTTCAAACAAAGTTTTAAGTTAAAAAGCCAACAAATAAATTAAGAAAGCTGTCATAGGACCACGGTAAGGTATATGTTTAAATTACAAAATCTCGAAGGAGCTGCAGCGCATAATATAATGCGAGCAAAAGAAGTTGCTTTCATTTGTAATTTGAATCACCCGGTATACATGCTCCGTTGCGCTGGAACACTTGAAGCCCCAACCAGTTACCGGCAACAATGGTCTTTGTCTTCGCGCCGTCGGCGCTCGCAAATTGGTAGAAAATCTTGATTAAAGGTGCAATTCCGCTGCGGATAAGTATTAATTGCACCCCCGCGATGCTTTTCTCGCTATCCTACACCTTTTTTTGAATTCTTACAAAATTAAAAAAAGACAACAAATCAATGTTCAAAATTTATGTCTTCAATATTTTAGGTTATGTTTATTGCAAAATAGCATTTTTGTAAACAAAAAAATAATTATTAAGATCAATGCCAAACTTTGAATTTATGATATTTTAAATCAATTGTTTCAGATCTTTTTGCAAAATAATTTTATAAACAAAGCAACAATAATGGAGAGAATAAAAAAAACAAGTCTCTGAGCTTTGATTTGTTATGAAAATGTAAAGAAAAATTAGTCAATGTATGGAACGCCAATTGAGTGGAAATATCAACAGATTTATTTTGCGAATTATAGAAATATCGAGAGAAAAGAATGTGGGGTGAAAATAAGCAAGGGAGGCAGTTGTGACAATAAATTTCTTGATTATCCTCTTATGATTCGGCGCTGATTGGCTATCAAGTAAACATTTTATATGAAATTGAGACAAAGTAAATAGAAAAATACATAGAACTACTTAAACAAAAATAAAAATAAGGTGTTAATTAGTCCAGTTGCAAATTTGCTGACAAACAGAATGCCTGGACACGCTGATGGATATAAACAGAATGCGTTTCAATGTGATGACATGGGGATCGAAATTTAACAAATATCCACTTATAAGAGAACCCTAAAGCGAATTGGGCGTGCCACCTCGAGCTCAGCCTTCACAAAACTGAGTCAATTTACATAACGATAATTGAAACGCACATGAAAGGCCTTTACCACAGCTCTCGATCTCTTCCAAACGAAACGAAACACGATTGCCTGTTTCATATCACTTTCTAGGGCAGTAATAAAAGAAACAACACATTTATTTTTACATAAATAATGTAATTTCCATTTGTTCATCAATAATTAAGACATTTCATTACAATTTCTAATTTTAGATAAATAAACTTGTTTAAAAACAGAAATTTTCCTCCTTTTATGATGTAAATCCGCGGTACAGATGTGACAGTTTTCGTAAAATAGCTTTGGGATAGTTTCCGTGAAGCTCCTGCGATTTGCGGAGGAAATCCTGGACTGCGCAAACTTCTTCGTATTCTTCAAACTCGGCCAAAATTTGCACCTCTTTTTCGTAATAACCGAGTTTGATTTTGCTCCTTACTGACTCCAAAACTTTTATAATGGTTTCTGCTTTGGGCCTCTTTGACGGTTCAGTTGTCCAACACTGTTCCATTAGGTTCCAACATTCTTCGCTGAAGTTCTTCAACTTTTCTGGGCGAACTCCTGAAATGTGCCATTTTTTTAATTAAAATGTTTTCAATTTTTTAAGTTTGTAAATTGACAAAAAATATTGAACATACCCTCTTTGACACCTTTCCACATCTCATCAACGTTCTTAAAACTGTCGAAACTCATTGGACAACCAGCATCCCCAGCCAGAAGAGACCATAAAAGAAAACCAAAAGCGTAAACATCGACAGACGGATCCAGAACCTGGTTGGAATTTTGTAATTCAGGTGCCAGATGAATAGGCAACTCCGTTCCCTTTATCAGCTCTTGCCAACGGTTTCCAATGTGAATATCCAACTTGGCTCTGTCGTTTTCATCAAGCAGTACAGTCGCCAATTGGACGTTTCCATGCACCAGACCGAGGGAATGGAGATATTTGATTCCCTCCATTACATCAAGAGCAATTTGTAACCGTCCCAGAAGGGGCAGGTTTTTGATTACGAGCTCGAGATTTCTAGTCATCTGATCAGTAACTAGTAAAACCTTCGCCCCCTTCTTTGAGGGTTTTATCATAACAGCTCTGCTACTGACGATCCTGTCGTGGTCCAGGTTGACTTTCTGATAAACTTCCATGGCGAAGTTCCTCCAGTACTTATCTTGGAAAACGCAGAGAGTTTTGACTGCCACAGGAGTTCCGGTCCAGTTTTTCAACACCGCGGAAGAACCAAAATGTCCACCACTTTTTTCCGGCATCCCAAAACGAATCATGTTGCCTAGAGAAATCGTCTTCAGCGCTAGTTTGGCTAACACTGGAGCGTGTAGGGCGTGCAGTGTTTCTCGTTGGCTTTCCATCCATTCAGCTTTTTTGTTCATGTTGGTAACCATCGTTTTGAGAGTCATCTGGAAAAGTAATTGATTTTTCAAAATGTCACGTTTTAAAGTTACTGTTTCGTTTTTTTGTTTTCGAAATTTTGAAATTGTTACAAACCTCAAATTTATGAAACGCGTCGTTGACACTGCGTTGATAGTTTTTGCGCAAAGTTCTGACCAAGACCTCAGGCGAGAGGGACGACAGGAAGTTTATCTTCAGCGTCTTTTGCCAAGAGCCGCTGAGTTTTGGAACAGCCGGGGGCAGCATCAAAGTTGCAAAGTAGTTGATCGATTCCATCACAGACTGTATCACTGAGTTATGAGACAGTTTAATCTCACAGGCAGACAAAAAGAGCTGACTGAAAGCAGAGACTACACTTTCGTGGGTTTTCGCATCGCCGATTGGCTGCAGCTTCGCAAGGCACTTGTAAATCGGCTCGAAATACTTTTCGTGTAATTTTTCAACTGAGAGTGCAATGTAGTAAGCAGCTTTTTGGCGCAGCTCAGTGTATACTTGGTTCTGCACCTCCAGAGTAGCTGCGCGCATTGTTTTGTACCATTCGTGTTCCTGGTCTTCCTCGAACAACATGCAGGAATACTGAAAAAATATATTAGTTTTTGTTCAGTAAGATAAATAAACTAATCTTTGACTCGTACATTTTTCATTAAAATAAATTCATTAAAAATTTAAATCTTTTGAAGTGTTTGAATTGGAAGTTAAATTATCGAAATTAAATTTTAAATTAGAAAGTTAAAGATGATCTGAGCTTTGATTTAACAAATTGATTTGTTATAAAATGATATGATATTGAATGTTTCTAATCAAGTTGAGCTTTAAGTGTAAAACTAAAGAAAGTAAGAACTGAAAAAAATGTAAAAATAAAATACAAATCATAAAAAGTTACTTTAAATTTTTTCCATCGTCAAAGAATATAATTCTGTTTGAAAAAACAATCTTGTTTTTATTCACCTGAAACCAATATCCAGAAGTCTCAATTGTGTCCAACTTCATCTGAGAGATGATACTTTTCAAAAGTTTCGTCATCTTCTTGTCCTTGTCATCCACGAGGTGTATCAGACTGTCCCGCACCTCTTTGGCCATCTTGATCGCGTACTCACATCTTTTTGGCATAGCTTCTAATTCCACCTTCAAATCGTTTTTGCTCGTAGTGAATTTCTGCACAACTTCAGCATGCAGCTCTTCCAGATAGTCAATACCGTTGAGCATGTAAACCTTCAGATTGTCGATCAGGCATTCCAAAATGTTGCTCGATTTTTCGCATCCTTCCTCAGAAGAAAATCTTTCGCTGGAGCCCATCAGATCTTCAGTGAACATTTCCTTTTCGATAGTGAATTCCGAGGAGACGTAGCAAATGGGAGTGCCTGGAAAGGCTTTTTTCAGTTCACAGAGTTCTTCTATGTTGTTTTTGGACAGCGAAGATTGCTCGTCCAAGGCGTAGATAAACAAGGGCATCATTCTAGAAGAATTCTTTTTCAAAACTTCGACTGATTTGGTGTTTGAAGATACGAGGATGGGGATGTCTTTTAGAACAGGCTGATTAATCAGGGCGTTGATTACTACAAGCTTTTGGTCGTCTGCTTCTGTTAGTTTTAGTTTGTCTTCAGGAATTGTTGTCCAGTTGTTTTGTAAATCCTGAAATCATAATTTTGTAATTGAAAATTTTGTTTTTTGCTTTGAGTGTTTTGATTGTCACTGATTCAAATATTGTACCTCCATCCAATGCTCGAAATCCTGTTGTAAAGTGTTGGATACCCTGACTCTGTTTAGTATTCCATACTCGAACCTGACCCAACGCGAATTTTTAAGTGTCGTGGGTAAAACTTCCGATCCTAGTAGATGGTTCACTAACTTGGCCTTGGATTGATTGTTTTGTCCAAAAACAATTATTGTGGGGTCTCTGTCAAAAAAATGTTGAATTTTGAGCAGTTCCACCCAAGGGATTTCATTGTTCATCGAGCCTGTAATCGGAATTCACATTGTTATTGTTATTAAATCATTTCTTTAATTGCGTTTGGGTACAATTTTTGTTTAATTAATTTCATCGAAAAACAATTAGGAAAAAATCCCCAAATAAACGAAAGTAAAATATAAATCGTGGTAATTAAACTGGACTAATTTGTCCTCAATAAAAAATTAAGTTTAAAAAATGATGAAAATAATGACTCACCGTATGAAAACACTTTCTGGATGTTAACATTCTCGAGCATCTGCCTGGTGTCTCGTACAAGATCTTGGATCTCATTTTTGTGTCTGTAGTAATCACGAATTTTTTGTGACGACTTCTTCGACGACATTTTTCAATCAATAAATTAAGTCTTCTGTGGTCACAATCCTTAAAAAAAGAAAGATTTATTTAAACAAACTGTTACTCCACAACAAACAATTCAAAATGAATTACATTTCAAAATCTTATAATTTCACAATGAAAAAATCTCATTTATTAATCTCAATAACAATGTCATTTTTCTTTGAATTAAAATGGAAAAAATTCCGGTCTCTAATGAAATACAATTTGTTTATAATAAAATTGACAATTATTCGACTTACAAATTTCAGTTGAAAATTCGTCAGACGTCAAAAACTACATTGGCATCTCGCTGCGCACCATATATGAACTTGAATGTTGACTTGTTGACAGCACAAGAAACGAACAGGAACTGAAGACTGAAGTAAAGTCTTCAGTCTATATAAAGTCTATATGTATATATAAAGTCTATAAAATATTTAGAAATTAGCTCGGCTTTCGGTAGCCGGCCATCTTTATTGATGTGCAGTTGATACCTGCGGTAATATCCGCGACGAAAGGCGGACGGAAAGTCCTTTGTTTTCTACATGATCTCAATCCAGGCGTTTCAAAAGTTTTCGTTAAGAGGATTTTGTTCAATGCTTTTCCCCTGGCCATTATTGTCCTCAGTAATTTTTTCCACCGGAGCAAAAAGTCAGTACGTAATTGCAGATAAAACAAAACGTCTTTGAGAAATTTCCAAGACCGAAGATGATGAATTACAATAAGTCTTTTGTTATCCGAGGAAACGCACTTTATTGGTCGAACGAATTTTCGTTTATTCATACGGATAAATACATTTCAACTGTGTTCACAAATAAGCATACTTCATTGTTTCAAAAGGTTCATCATCCTTTCACGGAGACAAAATACAACGATCAGTCAGATAAACAACCGACGCCTTGGGTCTTTAGAAATTAAGTTAATTATTTTCCAAAACGGAAAAAATTCCATATCCGAGCTTAACCGAAGTGAATTGAACAGAAAGACAATTCTCGAAACAAAAAATATATAAAAGAGAAGCATTTAAAAAAATAAATAATAAAAAATACATATGAATTACATATTTACAAATTCGTAGACGCAAACCAACGTTAACTTATTATCAAGTTATACAAATCTTTAAAATCCAATTTTCATCCTTTTGTCTTAATAAATACGTTTTTCACTGATCACATGGACGAGACGTGTCTTTTGCAGTTTCGAATTATAGACAGCATGGAAAAGACGGGAGCAGTTTGGACCATCTTGTTCCTGTGACCGTGTTCGGGCACATTTTTCTGCGTTCCAGCATCATCGGAAGGGTTTTTCAATCCTTTCAAGATGTTCTCCCTTACCGACTCCAGCACTGGCATGATGGCTCCCAGAAGTGGTCTTTTTGATGGATCTGCGTCCCAGCACTGAGTCATCAGCCTCCAACATTCCTTTGAGAAAGATGGTAGTCGTTCTGGTCGAACTCCTGAAACAAAGATACAATTTTTATGAAAACCAATCAATTTTACACAAATTTTTAAATACAAAAAAATACATTTCAAATTCATTTTCTCAACATCAATTGTTTCAAATTGAACACATTTTTTACCTTTTCGAACTTTTATCCACAAATCCTCTTTGTTATCAAACTCCTGGAAGGCAAGTGGAAGATTAACAGTTCCAGCGCAGATATACCAGAAAAGAATTCCAAAAGCGTAGACATCAACACTGCTATCATAATTTCCCACGATAAGTTCCGGAGCCATGTGAATGGGTGAGCCAACAACGCTTCCGGATAACATCGCCTGGGTAACGCAGAATCCGAAGTCACTGAGTTTAGCTCTCCGTTCTGTATCTAACAGAACATTCTTCATTTTAATGTCCCTGTGGATGAGGCCCAGGGAGTGCAAGTACCGGATCCCCTCTGAAACGTCGATTGCAATCTGGATCCTCTGGAGGAACGAAAGTCCCTGACGAAGACCCCGGTGCAGGTCCATAGCCATCTTGTCAGTGATGAGAAGTATCTTTGTAAAACCATGAACTTTTTCTATGACCGATCCTCTGAGTTTGAGAATCCTTTCATGGTCCGGAATTGATCGGGTGTAATAAAATTCCATAGCCAAGTCGTTCCACTGGGCCTCCTCGTGTGGCACCAGCGATTTCACAGCAAACTCCTGACTTGTACTGCCCCAATTACAAGCAAAAACTACTCCAAAAGCTCCTCGGCCAATCTCGTAATTCAACTTTGGCAAACCTTGCTGGATTAGGTCACAGAGCGAGTTCGATTCCAGCTCCAGTCTTGCTAGTTGTGGAGCGTGTTTCTTTCTGATTGCAAATTTTCGTTGTTCCGTGAGCTTCAGTTTGTTGAAGAGGTGGCATTCTAGCAACTTTAGGGCAGCCTGAAACAAAAAACATCAACAATCATATAATGTTTGTAACAAAAAAATTGACACATTTTTGAAGCATTTGTTAAGAAAAGTTACCTGAAACTCTTCATGTGAATTTTGAACTTGTTGCTTGAACCTCGCAGAGATGGTGTGACTAAGTTTCGAGGAAGAGATAGAGTGTAAGACATCATGAAACATCTTCTCCCTCCAGGAAGTATCGAAGTTCGACTTAGGCGGAGTAGACAACGAAGGGCATTTCAAAGATTTGATGAACATCGACGACGAGATATCCTGCAGCTTCACATTGTACGCAACAGATAAAATTTTGTTCAAAGCACTGCTGGCTGAAAAGTTGCAATTGTCAGTTCTGTTTCCCTCTTCCAATTTCAGCAGACTTCTCTGGAGGGTCCCTGTGAACATCTCCTGGAGACACTCCGTCGAAGCGACTAGAGCCTCGGTGATCTTCCTCGTCAGCAGGTTCAGAGCGAGTTCCTCGATATCCTCCCCACTTTCCCGTTCGTTGTTGTTGTTGTTGTTATTAAAAATGTCCTGAGAATTCACTGTGTCCTTCATCTCCTCGATGATCTTCTCTATGAGACCCATCAAAGTTTTCTCTTCGTCGTACATCTCGTCCATGAGCTTTTTGTACAACTCGTTTTCCATCTTTCTCACATAATCCAGTCGTTTGGGCGTAATATCAATCTCCCTCGACATATCAAATGCACTGAGGATTATTTTTCGCAAACCACTACTGTGAGCTTCGTTCAACCTCCGACTGCAATCCGACAGGATGTTTTTCACATTGTCGATGATGAAGTTTGCCAACAGTTCAGGCTGGTCGCTCAGGTTGGAGATTTGAACTTCGGTGTATCCCAAACCGCGCAGCTGTTCTTCCCAGATCTTCGACAGGAGTTCTTGTTTGAGATGCTGCGCCTCTTCGATTTTTTTACTCAGCGAATCGAACTCTTCTTTGTTGACTGGTACTGAACTGAAAGCGCGAAACTCTTCCATTTTCTTTGATTCTGGCACATCTTTTAAAGGTATTGAAGTGAGGAAGAGGATACGACTGCTTGGATAATTCTCCTTAAGGTTCTGCAGTTCTTCAAGGTTTTCCGCGCTGATGAAATCTTCACCCAGAACGTAGACGAAAAGGGGGATGATACCGAATTGGTTCTTCTTCAAGGTCTCCGCTGCTTTTTGAGGAGCAACGTAGATGGAAATGTCTTTGAGAAGTGGGTTGTCCAGCTTGGCCTCGACGGTGATCGGACTTGTCGGGTCGTTTAATTTCAACACTGTCAAATCGTCTTGATTGATTAAACTGGGAGATTTGATCAAACTCTGAAAAAACATAATTTGAATTTAGTTTTTATTTTTTACTTTGTATTTGTATTTTTTCTCTTTATTTCGGTGATATTTACCCAATCCAATTTGTCATATTTTCCAATTGCTTTAAGAGTGTTAACTGTAAAGTCAATCCAGGCACGAAAATTATTCTGAAACAAAAATGATTTTTTTTTATTTTTTAAGCAATAATTTGAAGAAAATTGTTAGTTAGTGTTAAAAACAATTAGTACCTTAACGTCGTCTATAAAATCGGGTTTTAATCCAAGCGACAAATTAATACTCGGTGTTTTGTTGAACTGAAATTTGACCCATTTCCAGTTATCTTCATTCGCCAAGGGCAGCGCATTGCACGATAATAAATTGTTGATGAACGTCGCCTTGGATTTGTTATCTGGACCCAGGACCACCAGAGCTGGATTATTGTTCAGCGTACTGTTCAGATTTTTCATCAAATTTGGCGGAAGAAGTTCGTCGATGAGTTTTTCTGTAAATAAAATTAAAAATTGTTATAACATAAACAATTATTTATAAATGGGAAGTGTAAAGTAATGGTTATAAATGGGAAGTGTAAATTAATGTTTCAAATAAAATTTTTAACAAATGAGAAACGTACCATTGTCAAAAATGTGCAGGATTTTGAACTCGTTGATGACCTTTTTGGTGCTGTTTAGTAATTCGTCTAGCTTGATCCTATTTTCATAAAAATGATTGATTTCACGGGTCAGATTTTTTGCCATTTCTGATGATTATTCGGAACTTCACGTCAAGCCTAAACAAAAAAATGAGATTTTAATGTTTTAACTGTAAATTAAACATTCATTAACAAAACTTTTGAAAGTGACCTCTTCAAATGTTACAAATTTTTGTCAAAACGGTTTCACATTTTAATTATATTGAAAGTCCAGAATTTTCTTTGTATCACTTTAATCAAAATTAAAACGATGAATTTAAATTAACAACACATCTGTTTTAGTTTAAATGATCTAAACGAATTCAAACACATGCTTTACACTTTTATGTTCAACAATGTTCCAAATAAACTGTTCATACATTGTTGTTTGTTTGTTTCGTTTTCGTTTGTTTTGTCATATTAAACAAATTAATGAATTGACAGAAAATAAAATTGAAATTGTCGGACTATTCAAAACTTGATCATTAGAAAATGACGACACTCAAATTAATATTTCATATACTAAGATAAAATTTGACATTTGTTTCCATATTCAGATGTCAACAACTGACTCCTTAGCACTGATTTGATTTCCACTGTGTCCACTCAAAACAAACCAAACACATGCTCCATCACAGAAACTTTTTGGTACACAAAAATCATTGGATTGGAAAAACTACACTGACGCGCGTCGTTTGAGAAAGAAAATATGAACAACTATGTGACTCACCATAAACATTAAAACCACACGAATTGTTGTAGATGTTGAAGAACATCAAGAACACAAGCCTGTATCCATACGGCACTGTTTTGTATCATGCAAGTATGTATTCACTATCTGAAAGTTAGAACAAGAATGATTTAAAATTTGTTAGATTGTTAGAGAGGAGGTTCCCATCTTCACATCGAAATTGACTACCTGTCGAACTTGAATGCGAGGCAAAAATGATAATCTGCAAACAGGCAGTGAGGCAGTGTCCCTCTATTGTTCTCTTTATTACCAGAAAGTCCCAGAGGGCTCAAGAAGGTTTCAGACAGAAATATTTATTCAATAATTCAACCGAATTCAACACACATATTTAAACTTATTATTATATATACTTCGTTTTTCTTTTTTTCTTTGGACAAGAAATTTATAATAGATAGTTGACAGAAATTTTACTTGAATAAAGTTTAAATTAAAAAGTTTGTTTTGTAAAATATGAAATGTTCCAATATGAATTATTTAGATGAAGAAAATTGACATTACTTTGCCGGTGATGATGAACAAATTTCCCAATGTCCATAAAACTGGTTTTGGAAATTGCATTCTCTGGCATTGCATAAAATGAAATAAGGACAGTACTTGGACAGTACAGGTATTTCCAAGGTATTTCCCAGTTCCCATCAGTTTCTTCGAATTCGAGAAACATATTCCTTAACGTTTTTATTTTTATTATATTAAATTTAATTTTATTTTGTTTCATACAATGAAATATTCAACAATAATTCATCAATCAATCCATTTCGAATTCGATTGATTTTTTGTTGTTATTTATATATTTTTGTATTTTAAAAACTCGAAAAAATAAAATGGAAGTTTGTATCGTTATTATATCTTAATTACTTTTTTTATTTTTTGTTGCATCAAAATCAGATCAAAAGTGACATCTATGAAAAGGAATATTGTGACGTCATAATCAGTATCAAAACAACCATCCGAACTGTCAAATTCGAACTGTTCGAAGTTTTGTTCGTGTAAATTCTAGTTTTATAATTATTGTCCCATTGTTTAACAGTTAAAAAACAACAAAGCAGATTATGAATTTATCAAACAATAAAATTGTTGATGTTTCATGGACTTTTGGTGGTAAGTTTCATCCTAACCTCGAAATCTAATTTGGATTCGGTTTGACTGCTTTTGTTTACATCCATCTCTACTTGGAAGTAAACAAAAGAATCAGTGGAAGTAGCCCAACCTAGGTAACAATGCCAGGTTATTACAAGTCATTATTATTTATTGTTTGTTTGATTTACAGTTCAAATTGCTAGCAGCGATAAAGAAACAAAAGACAATCCGTTGTACTTCCTGCTAAAGGTTGTGTATGAAGAGGATGGGAAAAATAAATCTGCCACTGTTGAGATGACCTTGAATCAGTTTTACAAATTTATAAACGATTTAGAGGATGCTAAGCGACGACTAGATGCGTTTTCTTGGTAACTATTGTTTTTATGCAAAATATTAGAAAAAAATTCCTGTTCAAAAACAAATAAATTATTGTTTCGTTTTTCAGATTGATTGACGAAAATAACAGACAAACGAGTTGTAAATAATTTTTCTTTAATATATGTAAATTTAAAAATATTTCAAATAAAAAAATTATATGTTTTTTAGATAAAAATAGTTAAAACATTTTTAAGAATAAAAAATTAGAATCGATCATACTTGAAACTTTATTTAGCAAAAAAATTCTCAGTTACAAATATCGTTGTAATGAAATAAAAGTAGGACTAAAATAGAGATGTTTCTTTTACTGCGGGCTAATGATTGAATTTAAAGTATTCTACTTTTTCATAATTTGTTATTGGTTTTAGTTTCAAAACTAGATTTCATACTTTTGTGTTTTAATTTTCTTAATTTTCTAGAAAAATGTTTTCATCGTAACATTATAAAAAATATCACATTCTACATATTAAAATATATAATCGTAGGTTTACAGTATTAGCAGATATATTATTTACAATAAATTTAGTGGAAAACTTTAGGACCGTTATATTAAAAGACCAATCTGATCAAGTTTCGTCAAAAGATAGGCAAAAAGTAAACTTCTTTGAATGCTTATATTAATCATGAGACTGATCAAGTTTTGTCTTAAGTCGCAACGATTCTTTTTCAACATTTTTACAAAAAACAACTCTTATGTACTAGAGAAGATAAACTTACAACATAATTTTTTGGCTTGATCAAATTTGTATCGTCCATTTTCAATCAATAAGAAATCAGTCTATACATTGCAAAACAACAACAGCTATGAACAATATTGCTGTGAACTTCAGAAGTTATTTTTAAATAGAACGTTTTTATTACAAAATCAAATGCGGAAAATCGGAAAAATGAACGAAAATAATTCTTCTTTGTCGTGATTAAATGAAGAACCTTTTAGGTAAATTATAAAATAACACATTGTAGACTAAAAACTGTTGATGGTCATGTTGAAATGGCAATCTCCTTAGGAATCCGTCGAAATTGAGTCACCTGAAAAAATTACTGACATGAATACAAATTATCATCACTTAATCAGAAGACGAATAAATTTGTATGTTCAATTAAAAGAATATAAATAATTTCAAACAAAAACCAAATGCATTGCTTGTATTAAAATTTTCTTATCAGGAAAACGGAATGGTTAAAAAATTGTCAGAGCCATTTTAATCAGTCTTTGCCTTTAAATTAAAAATCTTTTCCCAGATAACAATGATGGACGGGAAGACGAAAATGATTAGAGCCTTTTCAAATCTCAACAATTAAGAGATACAAGATTTTTATTCATTATGAAATTGTATATAATTCATTTTACATCCATACATCTAATTTGTACTTTTCAGTGAAGAATTTTCAAAATGAGATTTCGTGAAAAATACACATGTAGCAGTTCCAATATTCTCAAGTCAAGATCAACAGTTCAATAAATGAAATTAAAATTTGCAACCAATAAATAATTGACAAAAAAAAATGTACAAATTAAATTTTCAAGCCTTTTTAAATATTATATCTCTGCATGAAAATAGATTTTGTAATAAATAGGTACAGTGATCAAGTAGATGCAAAATTGTCACAAATATAAAAATCACAATGACAAAAACGTTCAAGTATATAAATTACAAACGTAAAAAAAATACAACTCTAAAAATCTCATAGCACTTATTTCAACCTAAACAGAGGTTTTCTTGGCAAAATGGCTAAGCATGATGCCGCGCGAGCAAAGTTACTAAAAACAGTAAGGATCGAATCGACCGGGCGGAATTCTAAGATCTGGCCCTTCTGATTCTTTGGCTCTAGCAAAGACAGTGCTCGATTGCGTTCGTCTTTCTTGAACTTGCCTTCAGCTTTCTCGCGAATCGATTCTAAAACTGGCAAAATAGCTCCAAGCAGTGGTCGCTTCGACGGGTCGCCTGCCCAACACTGTTTCATCAGATTCCAACACTCGTCGCTGAACTTAGGCAGTCTCTCTGGTCGAACTCCTACAAAACAACAACAATTTACAATTTCATTCCATTTAAAATACCACCAAAATTTAATTTAACTCTCTCGGATAAAAACCTCTTCTCACGCTGGTCCACAGCTGTTCCTTATTGTAAAACTGGTCGAAAGCATCGGGAAGACTGGTGTGTCCAGCACAAATGTACCAAAACAAGATTCCAAAAGCATAGACATCAACACTGCTATCATAATGTCCAGTCATAAGTTCCGGAGCCATATGAACGGGCGTTCCAACAACACTGCCAGACATCATCGCCTCGGTAATACAAAATCCCAGATCAGTCAACTTGGCTCGATGGTCATTGTCCAGTAACACATTTTTAAGCTTAATGTCCCTATGAACCAGTCCGAGCGAATGCAGGTAGCGAATGCCCTCAAGAACGTCGATAGCAATTTGAATCCTCTGCAGCCACGACAACCCATTGTGCAGTCCACAGTATAAGTCCATAGCCATCCGGTCGGTTATGAGTAGCACTGCGATTCCGGAATTGAACCCCCCTCCGTACATGTGGTCTATCACGGAACCTCTGAGTTTAACGATCCGCGTATGGTCCGGGATCGACCTGGTGTAATAAAACTCCATGGCGAGGTCGTTCCAGTGCCGCTCGTCAGGAGGCACTACGGATTTGACAGCACAGGCTCGAGGGGCACCGCCCCAACCTTCACAGGCAAATACAACTCCGTACTGACCCCTTCCGATCTCTTTTGATATGTGTGGCATGCCATAACGAATCAGATCGCTCATCGAAGTTGATTCCAATGCGAGTTTGGCTAGTTTTGGAGCATGCACTTTTCTTATTGCAATTCTCTGTTCCTCGGTGCGTTCCAATCTGCCGCTAACGTGATTTTCTAAAGATTTAAGAGCAGTCTGAAAAATGAAAAATTCGTCAAAAAATGATCTAGTTGATTTAAAATTACATTTATATTGGATTTTAGTTCAGGTCTCAAAAGAAATGAATTTTGCAGTACCTGGAACGCATCGTGTGAAGCCTTGACCTTATCTTTGAACTGAACAGAGATAGTTCTGGCAAGTCTAGCTGAAGACAAAGAATTGAGCACATCGATAGTGACTTTTCTCCTCCAAGTTGCATCGAGAGTAGGCGTAGGCGACCACGGCAGTGGCAACGACTTGAACAGCTGGCGCAGCCGCTCCAGAAACGAATGCACCAACGAAGGGCAGGAATTATGCAGCTCCACATTGTACGCAGCGGACAGGATCTGTTTCAGCGCATCACTCGCCGAAACACTCGCATCATTCTCGTAGTTCTTCTCCAGTTTTAGTAAACAACGTTGTAAAGTCCCAACAAAAGTTTCGCGAAGACAGTTCACAGAAGTCACCAGCTGCTGCGCCACTCGTTCCCCGAGTCGAGTCAGGACTATCCTCTGAACTTCGGACGTTGCAGCACGTACTGTTGCGTTCCACTCGGTTCTTTCGTTGTCAATAAAAGGCACGTTTTGGTACTGAAAAGAGATACTTATTCGATTATTTTTATACAACAAAAATTTTCGTTCAAATGTAAATATTGCATTCGAAATTCTAAAAAATTAATATTACATTACTAGACGAACTCATAACTTCGTTCTTCATCTCCTGAATGATATTCTGTATGAGTTCCGTGAGTTCCTCCTGTTTGTCGCTAACAACCTTCATGAGATTCGTGTACAGTTCGTTCTCCATCTTCTGAGCATATTTGATCCTTTTCGGTGTGATTTGAATCTCTCGCGCCATATCGAAAGCGCTTAAGATAAACTTCCTCAATCCATTCGTGTGTACCTCGTTCAAATAGTTGCTTGCATCCACCAAATGGACTTTCAAATTTTTACTAATAAAGTACAACAGAATATCAGATTTGTCGCATGAACTGGTAGTGTCTCCTAGGCTCATGTACTGCTCGCCCACCAGCCAATTATCCTGACTGCTCGACATGTTGGTCGACTGCAAAAAGCCCAAGCTGTGCAACTGCTCCAGCCAGATTTTGCCCACTGGTTCCTCCGCGACTTCTTCGGAAACTTTTCTCTCGCCGACATCAGAATCCACACCCTGCAACCTGTGCTGCTCCGATTCCGTCAGTTCGCCATTTTTCAACGAGTTTAAAACCTGCAAGTTGGACGGAAGAAAAAGAATCGGGTTGTAAGGGTATGTCTCCTTAAGGTCTCGTAGCTCTTCAATGTTTTCGTCCGAGAGCAGGTGGTCGCCCAGGGCGTAGACAAATAGAGGCAGGATCTTAAGTGTACCTTTTGCCAGGGTTTTTACAGCGCCTTTGTCCGGTGCTATGAAAATGGAAACGTTCTCCAACATCGGCTGGTGGAGCTTAGCTTCCACGACTGTCGGACAGTTTGGGTCGTCCAGGTATGAGACCTCCAAGTCCTCTTCGGGAACTGTCGTCCATGGTTTCTCGTTGGCCTGAAAAAAGAACGAATGTCATTTTTCAAAGAAAGAGTTTTGGTAGATGGTA
Organism: Telenomus remus; assembly: GCA_020615435.1. NCBI lineage: Eukaryota > Metazoa > Arthropoda > Insecta > Hymenoptera > Scelionidae > Telenomus > Telenomus remus. The sequence continues at coordinate 8,451,567 of CM036341.1, read as the reverse complement.
AGGATTACATTGAGGTGAAATAAATTCACCTTCAAATTCTCTACAACTTCGTATTCCAGGCCTAGAGATAAGCTCACATAGTTCGATTGGAGAGCATTGTACTCCAGCTTGATCCAACGCCAATTGCCATTTGAGACTGGTAGGATTTCAGCTGATAGGAGATTGTTGATCAGCTGAGCCTTCGTTTTTGTGTCCTGTCCGAAAACTACTATTGCGGGGTTGTTGTCCAAAATATGCTGGATTCTGTTCAGTGTCAGTGGGGGCAGTAGTTCGTCAATTATACAACCTGGAAATTGAAAATAATTTTTAAGAATTTTATGTTAATTATTTATTTGAATTATTTATACGAATGAAAAACATTTTTTTTTTCAAAATTTTTATAGACGATTTTTTTCAAACCAACATGTGTAAAAAAGAAAGATTTCTAATATTCTTTCATTTATATAGAAAATTTAATTAACTTTTATTAGCACTCATATTTCTGTTACTACAACAACTATTAGAGTAAAACAGTTTTATTAATAGCATTCTAATGAAAATGAAATAGAAAACAAATTAAAAATAGATAAAGATGAAAAAGGACAAACAACACTGAATCACGAATTGATTTTTTTAACAGCAGATAAGAAAGTCGGGATCTGAAAAATTTTTGTTCACTGAAACGAATACAACGAAGAAACACAATGTTGAACGAATAGGGTGAGTGTAACTTTAACTTATCTCGCAAAAACTTTTCCTGGGTTATCGCGGAAATGTTTTCATTGTAATTAATATAGTTTATTATCAATGAATGGAGGGAAAATAGCGGGAAATTTTTATTCAAGAATGCAAGAGTGAAAGATAAAGGTTGAAATCAGAGAAATCAAGCGACTCACACATTCACACTATTGGCCAATTGAAAACATTGTGCAATTTGTATAAGGGATCGAATGACAACGGGAGAAAAATTGTTCTTTCATACCATCGTGAAAGAAATTTTCCGCGTTGATGTTGTCAAGCACTCGTTTTGTTTCTCGCAGGATGTGTTTCAGTTGGTTCCGATTTCTGTGGTACTTTCGAAACTCGTGCGATAATTTGTTTGCCATTGTCACTTGTCATAGACCACAGTCGGTTACTGAAAAATAAGAAAAATCTCAGTTTTTATAAGCCTTAAACAAACAAATCAGCTTCTTTATATTGTAAATTATTTCGTTTCCTTTGAAATGTCACGTCTGAATGAAATATAAATTCAAAAAATTGATAAGAAAAACAATTCTACAATTCTACATTTTTGTCAAATAAATATTTACGTTTCAATAACGTCTCAAACGAAAAGTAAAAGTCGCAAAGAAGAAACTTGACATAAAAATTGATGAATTTGGATCTAGAGCTAAACTTTGAACAATGCAAATTGTCAACAACGATAAATTAGACACGACAAGTGTTACGACGTTAGCAACTTTTTCGCAGTTTAATCTGTGACCAAATTCTAAGGCATAGAGGTTATCTGTTTTCGTACTTTCTTTAGCATGATAAAGTATCTCTGGTTTCATAACAGCGAGATATTGTCACCGAATATAATTTGCAATTTGTAAAGAGAAACAATTGGGAACAATTGCGAGCGAAGGCATCTTTTTTTGTTATCGTTTGTTTTGATTGTTGCAAAACTTACAGAGATGAGGCGCGACGAAATACGTCATTGAGAGGCGATTCGCGAAACCGTCACTTTGGCACCGACTGGTATCTCGTTTGCACTTTTCCTCACATTATTAAGAACTTGTCGACGTTTTACATCTGTTTTGCATCATTGGATGCGATGAGAAGAGCACCGATGTTTATGTAACAAAGTACGGTGACACAATGACAGTTGTCTAGTCCGATCTGAACAAGGACAGCAGATGTCGGCCAGTAAACGAGGGTTCGTATGAAACGCGCGCGATATCGCAATTGATCGACGCGAGAAAAACCGCCAAGAGACTAACTTTTTGAAATGTTCGGTCGTGACGTTTATTTCGTATTTTGGAAAAAGTTATTTTTTTGACATTACAGTCAGTCAGAATTTTTGTTTTGTTAAACGACAATTATTTGTTAAAAAACAAATAATAAATAACGTCTGATATTAAAAAATAATTCTTTGTAATGCCTATTATGCTTACTTTGATAATAACAAAAATTTAACACCTTTATATTCGAAATGATAAAATAACATTAAGACTCTTTATGAGCATTTTAAAAAAATACATAAAACTTTAAATGAAATTTGCATCATTTTGTCTGTATGTATGTGCGAGCAAATTTTTAAACCGCGAAACTAGTCAATCATTTCGTACTTGCAAGTTTTGGCCCAATTTCGTCATACCGCTCGCCGCGAAAACCAAATTAATAACAAGCAAGAAGTAACTAGAATTTAATTGAACAAACTTTTTTTTCCTTAACCAATTCTTGATTTTTTCAAAAACGATGTGCCCAAGAAAGAAACATTTTTTTAATAAATTTTGACTAATTAGAGTTGACACTAAAAAATATACTAGATTGCAAGTCTTCTACTCCAATTCTGCTCAATATTTGATTTTCAAAAAAAAATGATATAATCTAAACAGTTTTTTTTGTAAACTACCTTTAAAGATAATTTTTATACACCATGAAAAGATCTCTACCGCTCTTCTGATAAGATTCATTTCATTCACAAGTTTCTCATTGCTCCAATGTGACGCGACATCGTAAATTCGTTTTTATGTACATAATTTTATTTGAAACAAAATGAACCTTCGTCATAATGACGAAATTAGCATCTGCGTCCGTCAGATTTCCTCAATATTCAATTGAATAGGACAAAAAGAAATTACGAAATTCAAGATCACATATACTTGCAAAAAAACACTTTACAAAAGAAGACCTGATACAAAACAAAACTATATAAAAAAAACCCTTTCTTACTGGACAATAAAAAGTACTATTTAATTTTATTTTTTTTTTCCAAGTACAATTTTTCGTTTTATTTATATCGAGTTATATAGTAAACGTGATTATATTGTGATTCGAATCCAATTAAATACACAATTCCCTACTCTGATATTTTTGAAACTGATAAATAAAAGCATTCCAAAATTATACAAATTATTCTGCTTTGATATTAACTTTTAAATTGATCGACGTACTACTTTCTTTCTCCGCCACACGTTTCACAAAGAAAATGTTTACCTGGACAAATTTCCTTTTGTCACGTCCAGCTGTAGACAAGCTACAGAATCCGAACTATAAATGGACCATAAATATTTCACGCGGCTATTGGTCTCAAAACAATCAAACAACCTTGTTAACAAACAAAATAAATTATTTATTTCCATATAGTACATATATACAAAGTCTAAATTTTTCATTTCAAATTTGTTCAAACTTAAAAAACAGTCTCAACTTTTCGTTAATTTTTGTACTCAAACTCTTTTCCGGTGGTCGGTTTTCAAATGCTTGCAGGTTATTAATCACAACGTAAATTTGAGTTTTGAAAAAACTTGCCACCTGTGTGGTCAGTTCAAAAGATTCATGCGCGTCCAAATAATTGACCACGGCGTCCATCCTAGTGTCCGACTCGCGGGCCAACTTTCTCAAAATCTGAACAGCGCAACTTGTCTGACCCGAGTTCGTCACAAGAGGCAGTTGAAAACAATAGCTCAGACAAGTCAGCATGAGTTTTTGAAAGCGTCGTTCTGGAGAACAGTTAACATTTTTGTTCCAGCTCCGGTGCAACTTCTTCAATCGCACACAAAGTTCCACCAAAAAAACCAAAAATGCCGTGTAGGGGTTCTGGTACTTGCGTCCGGTTGTGATTTTTTGGTGCCTCATTCGAAGCCAGCGAGCGCACGCGTCTTCGACATCGTCAAGAAATGCATAGGTTTCGTAATCTTCGAGGACGTCGATGCACAACTTGGCTGCCCTTATGGAGTAACATTGGAAGGGAAATTCCGTCTCTTTTACGTTCCACGCAGATGGCAGGATGTCAAAATATAGTTTTTCCGCTTTTTTGTTTATACTTTCCAGACTTGGTTTTTGACGTGTGGCAGCGTTTTTTATCTTCGGGTTGACTAGGAGCGTCGAGAAACTTTTGGGAAAGGGTGAAATCATCTGAAAAAAAATATTTCTATGAAAACTTTTTAATGTATTTTCTTACAATTCAATAATGAAAATTTGCACAAAAAGCTAGTGTCTAATAAATGTTTTTTATTTTTTTGGCATATCGTTATTTTTTAGAATTAATTTTAATTTGTTTTTGTTTTTATCAAAGTTGGAAAACTGAAAATTACCACACCTTAAAAGAATTCTCACCTTAGGATCAAATTGAGTTTGTTAAATTGAATCCAATATTTAATCATAAACACTGTAAAATCGTGTGATAAATATTTTCTTAAAATTACACGTGGACCTGCTGTGGTACCTCGGAAGCTACGACGAAACTGCTGAGAAGTCAGTTTATTTAATTTTGAAGAGAACGTGTCTTATAAGAAACTTTTACCCCACCACTTTGGAGCGTATACCTGATGGACCCAGAGAAGCTCCAACCTCTGACTTATCGCAGTTTCCAGATGGCCTTACAATTGAAAAGTCAGCCGAAAATCAGCCTCGTATAAATAATCTCATATTCCTGGAACAAGTTTGACCACTAATTTATTCCTCACAATTATACATCTGTTCAACAACATTTTGGAATTTCACATTTCTTCATTGCCAATTCAGTTACTTCTCATTTATTTGCTTTGGCGACGAAATAAAATAACTTTTCTACGTACCTGCTAGTAAAAATTTCCATTAAAACTATCTTATATTTAATTCAATTATTGACTTGCAAATTTAATGTACTGAATGTATAAATTAATAGTAACACAAAAAAATTGTGTATGTTGTTCGCAAAGTAAATAAAGGGAAAAGGGCAAAATTTTTTATTTGAAATTATTTTTTGACGTTGAATTATTCATGTTCTAAAGGTGTAAAAACAAAGATTTGCAAAAAAATCAGGAATTTGAAGGGACGCCCAAATCTCTAGTCTATAGCGAACATTGATTACACTCAACTTTTGACGAGGACTGTCTATGCGCTGGGGGTCATTCTTTGAAAGTGTTCTGCATCATTTTCTTTCAACTCTTCAAATTAATTACAACCCTTTAATCAAATCGGAGATAACTCAAAATCAAGATAATTTCAACCTTGAACGCAAGGTAATTTACAATAAAAATAGCTAACAAAATACCAAATAGGATCTATTAATAAACATAAAATACATTTTGGCATCGCGCATACATCAAAGTTATTGTTATTTAAAAAAATATTTGTCATATGTACAATTAATTCGAGACATAAAAAAAGCCTGTCAAAGTTGCCTATCTATACAGTTATCATCTTTTTAGCATTAAGCTCCTGATCTGAGCTCAGGATCTGTACAATCAGTTATCCTTTGACAATCAACTGAGTTCAATCCAGTATTAGCAAGATAGTTTTTTCTTACTATCGACCAGACAAGCTGTTCTACAATCAGTTCGGCCTGAGCCTCCCAAAACTTTGGGTTTTCTGGATCCAGGTACCAAGAACCTAATTATTCTTCCTTCACAACTTCTGGAGCTTCAACCTGGTGCAGTTGGCAAACTGTTGCCCATTGCCTCTCCATTGCTAGTCTTCGGATTTTCAATGAATCTCTTTTCTCAACCGTTGCGACCATTTTCTTGTTGTTGTTGCTCTTTTTATTGTGACACTCGAAGTTGTTGTTGACTTCTGGAGTAGGTTCCTTGGCTTTGATTCGTTTCACCAACCATCCGAAACAAGACTTGCCGGCGTCTGCTTTTGACTTCTGAGGGCTTCGATCTTCCTCAGGTAACTGCACAAATTAAAGAAAACATATCGTTAGTGACTATTTACAAATGGGCGAAAAAAAGTAAGTAAATATTGAAAGTCATGGAAGGGAAACGCGATAAGAGATAAGCTTAGAGAAAAAGAAATGTTTGAGGTAAGTCATAAAAATGTTTTCCATAAAAATTCGGTGTTTCGAATCTAGAATTTTGTCATACTATAGAAATATCAAAAAAATATTGATAATTTTCAATAAAGAGAGACGAATAAACAAACTTGAATAAAAAGGAACCCGTCTAAAGTTCGATCTTTTTCAATTAAAAAATAAAACAATTGTAGTTTTTGTAAATCCCCAATACAACCTCATAGCTTTTACTCTGCTTCCTGGTGCTACGATGATGAATCTGCCTGAATCCAATCATGGTTGCTTGGTGGTTACACTTATAACGAAAATAGTTTACTACTCAAAAGCCAGACTCATAAAAGTGAACAAAAAACTAAAAACAAACGCTTGTGAAGCGAACTAGATCTTCGCTGTACATTCAACGACTTAAGAATGAAAAATCCCAAAGACAGGGGCAAAACCTTATATAGGTATACCCGAGCTGTCATTTGGTTCAAGTATGGGGAAGAGGCGCCGGATGGGTTAGTTGCAGTCATGGTGGTAGTCAACTGAGGGACTTATCTCATTGGTCGAATAAACTTGCTATTATATTATTTTACCTCTAATCATAAAGGCGCAATAAAGACGAAACAAGTAGTTTTTTTTGTTTTTAGTATTCATGACTCAAATGTTTATGATGAAAAAATAAAACATATCTCAAAGGAAGAATCTAAGATCCGATTCAAAAACCCAACAAACCCTTATTTTGTTCAAAAACGGGTTTTTACAATAAAATTTATTTATTTATTTTAATTTATCATATTTTCATACAAATTTTGGTAAGTACTGATTTTGGCATTTAGTTTTTTCAATTAGCGATCCAAATAATCTTCGACTTTAGACTAATCATATAGCAACCTCTTAAAGTCCTTTGATGAGAGAGTCGACAAAAAAAATAAACATATATATATATACATATACGCTATTTTTCGAGCCCAGCATTCATACTTTGGGACATAAATCTTTATATTATTTAGGATGGATTATAAATAAGGTAGAAGGCCTTATCTTGAAGGACTTATCTAATTGGTCGAAACTTGCTATTGTTTCAGAACCGAGTCTTATGACCCGAGTGCATTCATTCCGTCAACAAAAGGATTTACGACTTTATATAGCATTTGTGCGATATGCCTGTTAAAGGCATAAATTAAGTAAATTTTTACATTCACCCTAATTTTCGGAAAATTTTCTATTCGTACTCAAAAAATTGAAAGAAATTATCAGTGACCATGAATTTTCGTCGTTGTTTTGATATTTAATTATAGACTCAAACCCGGTTATAACGTTTCCCACATTTTGTACGTTTTCTCGTTACCATGCAATATGATTTGGATATAACTTTCCACTTCATTACGTTTTCCCATAACAAATTTATACTGCTGGTCGCAGAACATTAATCCCTTTTATACGGTTTCATATATTTTTGTCAAATTTGATGAAGCGTACATTTGTTCCGCTCAAAATATGTCTTCATGCTTATTCTTCATGCTCATTGACGGATTAGAATATGTCCAAAATTGCTTAGATAACAATGCATTCGATCTGCCTTCAAAAGATTATCTTCAAAATATAATAAAATTTGTTTCTTTTCTTTCTTTTGTTAACTCAATTTTATCAAAGAAAGGTTCATTTTCAAATATACTTTGGGTTGTGAAAAGATTTTGTTACCACCGTTGGCACCAAGTTTACAGAAGTGTGTTCGTTTTGCTTGAAAAAATGTTTGCATGTTTACTTGTTAACAAGTTTGTGATTGTTTTTGTGTTACTAAGATTTTCGCGCCAAATTTTGAAATTGGTTAGGGTAGGTCGTCTTTAGGACGCCTTTTAACGCCATCTGCAACCAAGCAAATTATTTAGTTTTTCAACGTTGTAACACTGCGATCAGAGTCATTATACCCAATCGACAGTGGCTGTCCGTTTGCGTTTGGGCGAGAGCGTCAAGCCTACAAGCCTCAAAGAAAAGTGAGTAACTCCGCGATCGGAGAACCCCAATTTTCGAGCACGTTATCTCAGGTAGTTGTCTAGCGTAAACAATTATTTTCCTTCAAAAACATAAGCAACACAATAAAGCACCGGGCATTGTTAAGCGGTTGAGAATTTGAACGCAATTTTGGCACAGTTGAAATTGGTTTGCTTTGTTTTTCACTTACAGGATTCGAGCGAGCCGGCAAGTGAAACAAGATGGCGGAGCTGCAGGGAGTACCGGTGAGCCAGGACGCCCTGTCCGTGGCTCAGCTTGAGCTCGGTGGTAATCCAAATGCCCTGGCCTTGCGAAGGCCATTTGACCCAATGGCACATGACCTGGACGTGACCTTCCGTCTGACGAGATTTGCCGATCTCAAAGGATGAGGGTGTAAAGTCCCTCAGGAGATTCTTGGAAAACTCCTTGAGGGACTTCAGGCAGACGATGGAAGCGCCCATGATCATGAACATGCCCATTTTTTGCACATGGCCATTCCTAGAATTGGTAAGTTTTTTTGCATTCTTATATTTTTTTCACTTTGTCTTTTTCCTCTCTTTTATCATTTCATAATTTGTTTTGCTCGATTTTAATTATTTTCATTATCTTGTTTTTTATTTTGATTGGTGAAATTATTTCGTTATTGTTTAAAAAACAAAGATACCTGTTTGAAGCACATATGCAAAACTAAAGGACATGCTTGAACTTTGTTTGTTTTGGTTGATTCGAAACTGCGCCATGTTTGCCAAACTTGCAAATTTGTTATGACATTTGTAATTGGCATGAATTTGCAAGGCACGGGGTTCTAGGAATACCCCCGGCGATCCTGTAAGCATGGCGGTACTGTGTTGTCTCCCGCCGAAATTTGTCTCTTGTTATCTGCCCGCCGGAAAATTCTGCTGCCAATCGCGTTTCAAATTTAAATGAATCGCGCATGCGCAAGTTCTATCTTTTAATGGCGGGAGTTCAACAATTAAAGAAGAATCAACAAAATGAGTGTTCATGATTTAATAGTGTAATGTTTATCTTGTTTACATTGTTCTTTCTTTGTTTCAGGCATTGGCATGGATTCCTCCGTGACACCTCTGAGGCACGGCGGGCTAAGCCTAGTTCAAACAACTGACTTTTTCTATCCACTGGTTGATGATCCGTACATGATGGGTATGATAAAATGAAAAAGAATAACAATTGAAAAAAAAAGTTTTGCAATAGCAATATAATTGAAAGTATTATTTGACAATAACAGAACCGAAGTTTCTAACTACTCACTTTTTAAATCAAAGCTAAACAAAACTATATTCAAACAACAAATATTTGAAACCCTCGAAAAAATAATTTTTTCGTTGTCCTTTATTTTTTACTTAAAAAATGTGCCTGTCAATACAGCAGTGTGATTTCTTGTAAATTTCACTGAAGAAAGTACAGGCAGAGCAAAGTCAAGTTTTTCCATGCCGATTTGTGAGTCTAACGAATTGGTCTTTCCAAGATTTGAAACAGTACACAAATTGTGTTTTGAGCTTCTTTTTATAGAATTTTTATAGTTGCTCGAATTTAAAAATTTTTTTTATTAATTTTTTTTTTCAAAAATCATGCACGTTTCGAAATGTTATTGAAATTGTTAGTGTTAACTACGGTTTTACAATGTAAACAAAAATTGTTGATAGAATTTGTGTGTTATAAGGTAAAATTGCCTGTGCCAACGTTCTCAGTGACTTGTACGCGATGGGTGTGACAGAATGTGACAACATGTTAATGTTATTGGGTGTTAGTACGAAAATGACCGAAAAAGAGAGAGACGTTGTCGTTCCATTGATCATGAGAGGTTTTAAGGATTCTGCCCTGGAAGCTGGAACGACAGTTACAGGGGGTCAGACTGTAGTCAATCCGTGGTGTACAATCGGAGGCGTTGCTAGTACAGTTTGTCAAGCTAACGAATACATCGTGTATGTAATTTCATTTACTTTTCATTTATAGAAACCTACATTGACGTTAAAACAAATTTTTAAAACAGAAACAATTTTTTTAACAAAACATTTACGCATATTTTTCTATTACTTTCAGACCAGATAATGCAGTTGTTGGTGACGTGTTGGTTTTGACAAAACCTCTTGGAACTCAGGTTGCTGTGAATGCGCATCAATGGTTAGACCAACCTGATCGTTGGAACAGGATTAAACTTGTTGTCAGTGAAGATGATGTAAGAAAGGCATATCAACGTGCTATGGACAGTATGGCTAGATTAAACAGAATAGGTTTGTTTTTATGAAACACTTCATTTATATTTTGCTGCATTAATTTATTATTCTTTTAATAGTTTTCTTTAAATTTGTATAGAAAAATTGTAAATTTAAATTTAAACGTTTTTCAGCTGCACGATTGATGCATAAATACAACGCTCATGGTGCCACGGATGTAACAGGATTTGGTCTTCTAGGACACGCTCAAAATCTAGCAAAACATCAAAAGAACGAAGTTTCCTTCGTCATTCACAATCTTCCTGTCATATCAAAAATGGCTGCTGTAGCTAAAGCTTGCGGTAACATGTTCCAACTTTTGCAAGGCCATTCGGCTGAAACCAGCGGGGGGCTATTAATTTGTCTACCACGAGAACAGGTATATATATATATATATATATATTTCATGAAAATACATTTTAACTCGGCAAAATTCTTTTTTTTTATTTCAAAAACGCGCCTGTCAATACAGCAGTGTGGTTTTTTTGTAAATTTCACTGAAGAAGGTACAGGCAGAGCAAAGTCAAGTTTTTCCATGCCAATTTGTGAGTCTAATAATTTGGTCTTTCCAAGATTTGAAACAGTACAAATTTAAAATATTTAATAAAACAATTAATTTTAGTTCTTCTTTAATTTTGTTATCGAATAATTTTTTTTAGGCGGCTGCTTATTGCAAGGACATCGAAAAGCAAGAAGGATATCAAGCTTGGATCATCGGCATTGTAGAAAAAGGTAATCGCACGGCTCGTATAATAGACAAGCCACGAGTGATCGAAGTTCCAGCTAAAGAGAAAGACGGCGAGCTCTGGTAAAAGCTAAGAAATAAATCGGGAAGAAACTATCGTTGATAAAGAATGTAAAATTTACGTTGTATGCTACTTCTTTTCTTAATGTTCTGTAAACTAATTTAGTATAAATTTTTTACCTTAAAAACCTATTCGAGTACTGCTCGATCTGACGATCATGATTAGGTTTTGCGCCATTTATTTTGTCTTTGATTTTTAATTTTATACCAGATGTACTTTTTGATAACTATGTTATAAACGCGTTACGTTCAGTTTCAAATCAAGTTTCGGCGAGAAGTGTGAAACGTAAGACACAATTTGCACAATTTACGGTATCTTGAATAAAAGAGCAGGCCGGTGTCTTCCTGCAAATTCGCGGATATTTTTATAAGATGCGACGTTTGTGCAGACAATGAATCAAAGTGATCGGAAGACAAGACATAAATATTTTTTAGGATAAACACTTTTTCTTTACGTAAACGAAAAGTAGCACTAAGAAATCCCGTCTCTTATATCGTCAGTATTTTCTACTTTTCTCAACTCGATCATCGTTTACGAAAACAACAATCAACAATCACATTTCAAACAATCACGCCGAATATTGTGAATGAAATGTTTCTACGACTGATTCAATCACAATTTTGTAAATCAAATGTTCAATCACAATCTTTAATTATTGTAGAACATGCTTTTTTATTTCGCTTTATTAAGAAATAAAGTGCTACTTTCGATTTTTACCGACTTGATTTTATGACCGAGTTTTAAGTTCAAAGTGGACAGCCTAAAAATAGTTTGTTAGAATTGTAATGTATTCTAATGGTTTCTGTCAAAATACCATTCATGTTGAATGTGAATCGTTGAATTAGACAATTGAACTCATTACATTGGAACGCTTGGCGGCGAGATTCTAAAACGACTCATAATGGTACGCGTGCGCAAATGACTGAGCACACACATGGACGCTTTCAACGAGCCGCTGTATGTGCCTCAGTCGCGCACATTTTGTCAGCGAGTTAATATTATTTTTCCTCTAACGTTTTCGTCGTACACATCTTCACGCTCTCATGTACCGGACCGCAGGTTGGCTCATTGCTAAAATGCTCCTATGACACTTGCTCTTTCTCTACCTTTCAAAATTGTGTGAAAACAACAATCAATCAATTTTAAGATTTTATTACACGAATTGATTTGCATTCGTTCAATTGTTGTTTTTTAATTTTTTTTGCAAGATTAATATTATTTATAAATGATTAGATAGAATTATTATTTATAAAATATATTCATTAATACATTATAGAATTGTTGTTCATGAAAGTGCAATTTTCAAATAGACTTAATAAAAATTGATTTTTTTGTTTGATTGGAATTTGATAATCATTGAACCGAAGGAACAAAGTTCAGTTGATAATGAGTAATATGTTTTTCGGATCAGAATTTCTGTCTAGTTGAAGTCCATGCAAAAAGGTACAGCTGCATGAGATGGTATCGTTATCCACGTGTCGCGCCAAAGCAGCAGCCCTAAGGGCTGTGATTTTAGGGGCGCCGGCGTCGGGCAAGGGAACAGTCTCTTCAAGAATTGTTCGCTCTTTCGACGTTGCCCACATATCTAGCGGTGACAAACTTAGGCAACACATAGCTACCGGCACTGGTATGGTATTATTATTTCTATTTATTTTTTTTTATTTTATTTTTGCACACTTTAACAATCATTATTTATTTATTTTTAAAATTCTTTTTTTAGTTGTTTCGTAAAAGTGGATTCTGTAACAAAAATAGTAATGCAAAAAATACACAAAAATAGATAATTTGTTTTTCCTTATAAAAAGTAGAAAAAATTGAAAAATCAAAGTCATTCAAAGTTTGTAAAATAATTTTTTATAACTTATAGATGTCATTTTAGAATAAAAAATTGATATCTTTCGTTGCAGAACTTGGCAAGAAAGTAAAAGAATACATAGATACCGGTCGTTTTGTACCTGATGACGTAATCATATCTTTAATTAATGAAGAAATCGAGTCGTTAAATAATCGCAATTGGTTGCTCGATGGTAAGTTAACAATAAACCAAAAATGGCTCAAAAAACAACAAAAATTACAAAACGTTTTGACAGTTGCTAATTTTTAGGATTTCCAAGGACGGTTGTGCAGGCGGAAAAATTGCAAAAAGTACACCCAGTCAGCCTGGTGATAAACTTGGAAGTTCCCCATGATGTTATCATGGAGAGAGCCAGTCGAAGATGGATCCACGTGCCTAGCGGAAGAGCCTACAATATTGGTTTCAATAATCCCAAAGTACCGGTGAGTATGAAATGAAAACTTGTCTGCGTCAAGGCTACTTCATTCTATAAATAAACAAACAATTTTCTCGCAGGGAAAAGACGATGTGACTGGCGATCCGCTGTCGCAACGACCCGATGATAAACCGGAAGTGGTGAGAAAACGATTGGACGACTATGAGAAAAAAACACAGCCAGTGATTAAATTTTACCATGACATAGGAATTTTGAAAACGTTCGAAGGTTCCACGACAGATTCGATGTGGCCGCATATCAAAGAATGCATCAGTCGATATTTGTAGTTACACGTTTTTTACAATCTTATTTGTAAACATGTTTTTAATTTTGAGTTTAACAATGACGTGTGGAGCCATAGTTTTTAAGGAATAGAACTGGATTTTTGAGATTTTACGCACAACTTTATGTTCGAAGAGATTTGTACATTTGTAATTTTAATCGAATGTATCGTAATTTTGTTATGTAAATCTGTAGATAGAGATAATTCGAGCAGACTTGTCATATCTTTTGTGCTTGATGAATGAGTTATGTTGTAACAATAATCGACTCGTGAGATTATAAGTTTGTAACAAAAAGATGGCCTATTTTGACAATAGCACTCGTTATCTCGTATATTTTGAAACGTTTTGATTGTATATATTGTACATGGTAGAATCGAATTTTGCCGATTGTTGAATATTTTGTACGGTTGTTAGATCGCTGCTAAATGCGAATAAAAATGATTTGCAGAATTTCTTTTACTTGTCAACACTATCTCTTTCAAGATTGAAAAAAACGAAATCTTTTCATATGGAATTGTGTTTATTTCCAGATGATATTACAATGAAGATCGTCAAGTTTTACAAAATCTTATCGACGATGTAAAAATGCGACGAAAACAAAGTATTGCAACAGTATTACCAAAGTATTTGTCTGGTTAATACTTTTTGTCATAAGGAGGCGAACGTAAATCACTTGGTCGTAATTGGTCGCGCATGAAAACATAAATAAATAACTTAAAATTTCAATAATTATCTAAGTACTTTGCAGGTAAGAGTCTCAGACTACTGCCTAACAAATGCATTTCAATTTTGCTTGCCGGAAAAAAGGCGAGTTGGAAAAATGATAGACATTTCATTTAAAAAAAAATGTTGCCGAACAAAAAACGCGGGCATGATTAGATTATCAGTCTTTCGTATTCGAAAGTCGTTCAATCAATATTTCATTAAAAAGGTATATCATTTTTGTAATAAATTAAAAATATCATTCACGACAAACGAATTAAAATTGAAACTACAATAAAACGGAATTAAAATAAGAACATAAGTACCGTTCAATAGAGAGAACATGAGAACGAAATGCAAATAGCAGCAACTCTTTTTTTCCCGACAAATTTAAAACATTATCCCAACCGCTCATACAAAAATGTCTTAATCAAAAATATCACAGGTTTTTCAATTAAAAAGATCAAGCATGCGTTTTGCGATGCCAAAAATAAGAGAAAATAAAGTCCGAAATCGAGCATGGTAAGCGCCAAAATGAATTGATCACGATATCCTCAAACTCTCCCTGTTTTGAGATCCGACTTTTGTCGTTTTTCATTATAAGTACAATAGCCATTGCAGCCGTACGTTCAGTTCGGCACTATTTCAAACTCCTCGCTTTCGTAGAGATTAGCATCCTCGCAGGTCTCTTTTCCAGAGGACGACATGGAGTACATGCGGCTGCTCTGAACCTCACGTTTTTTTGCCTGCCGACAAACGTCGTTTCTGCTTCCTTCGCAAAATAGGAACATTGGGTATTCCGTTTTCTCATTCCTCGGAATGAGGGACTGAAATAGAAACAAATTATAGTACCTTATCAATAAGACTTCTAAGTTGACTTTCGAAAATGAAAAACAATTCTTACTGGTTGCACCATTTTGATGAGCGTATCAAAAGCCTCTTTATCCTGCAAGTAAAATCCAACACAGCAGCTTGGATCCATCTTGTAGAGTTGCATCTTGCGTGGTGCTGAGCAATGAAAGCTAGCAAGTGGGAAGTCTTTGTTTAATACATCTACGGTTTCCTGGCAGTAGTGCGGATCAAGGTGAATAAGTCTATCATCCTGGAAGCCGATAAAATAGAGAGAGTGCCGTGGACGACCGCCTATCACGCCAATGCAAGCTTCCAGTTTGAGAAGGGACGTCAAACAGGACGCGTAACAAGGGTTCAACTTGTCAGCGCCTAATCTCAAAGGTACTAACAATATTAGTGATTTCCATACACCAGGTTTTATCTCGCAGGCTGCTCTTACATCATCCAGATAAACTGCAATGAAAAACGAATAAAATAAAATTTTGCAACATTACAAATATTAAAACTATCGGAGTCACTTTCGGATGACTCTAAAAATACAAGGCGATAATTTTCGTTTTGGCGATGTTTCAGCTCGTGCTAATGAGTTGGTCATGTTTGGATAAAGTACCTGCACAATCTTGTGATACGTAAGCAGCTAAATTTTTGAACGGGCTATTTTCAGTTGAGGATGAAAGTTTCACAGCCTGGCTCAAGATCTGAGCTACGGACGCCGGACCGTACCAATCGCCGGCTTTTTTACCAGTGGAAGCACCTAGGGAGACCAATCTGTGGATCGAAAACGGCGAATCTGGTTCCATGTGATCACCAAACCATTTGATGATTTTTCGGTGCATCGTGTCTTCTTTCGATTCAGATTTTGATTCGGGGTTCCATCGCCAGTCTGAAATTTACAAATACAAAAATTAGATTTCAGATAGCAATTCAAATTATATTTTTTTTGGTAAAACCAAAATTATACCTCGTCCTAAAAAATGACAAATAAGAGCTTGTGCAAGCATCATCTGGCCACTTCGCAACATGCATCCCCAACCGCAATCGGTTGTAAAAGTGGAGCCATTTAGAATGGGAAACTCTCGTCGATAAGTGAGCCATAATCGCGAAGTGAAATCCTTTTTAAAAGCCTCGATTCCCTCCTCGGTGCTCACGTCAAATGACAACTCGCTGTTTGTCTCTTTGTCGAGTCCAATAGCTTCTGATGCTTTTTCCAAAGTGTCAGGGGATTTTTTGTAGTAACACACACCCAGCAACCAGACCGGAGATTCCTTTGAGAAATTAGTCTTGATTTTCACTGACCATCCTGAAAAGCCGGAAATGATATTAGATTTTATTTGATAACGATTATTGGATCACTATTGTTGTATTTTGAATCATAATTTCAGGATTCAATTGCTCCGATAAGATAACTCTGAGTGTAAAATCACAATTAGCAGAGTCAGATGTCATTGTCGAGTCGAAGGAAAAAAGCATAATTTAGAAAAACAGAAGATGAAGTTGTATTATCTCTCGATATTATTCGATTTCAAAGTTTCATAAAAGTGTGTCGTTTTTCATCGCGTGCTTTGCAATCAAATTATGTGTTATATTTCCGGTCGGATGTTATGATAAATTTCGTACGTTGAAACACTTTTGTTTAACATTTCATCATGCTCTGATATGTTTGGGCTAGAGCAGAACTATCATACGTTATTACACCAAGGCCGGTTAGTATCAAAACAAAAGTGATCCTAGCAATGAAGTAAGTCGTATTTTCTTTAATATTCTGTTTTTTTTTTTCGGTTGATTAATTTTGTTTTGTTAATAACTGGGTTCGGTTAGATTTTTACCATATTTAACATTGTTCCACATAGACAGCAATTTCGTTTTCACTTTGCTATCGGCGTCTGCTGCAGGCACAGTGTCTGGCTCATCCAAAGCTGAGTCTGAGTACGATGCAAATAATTTTGGAATTCCACTCGCCACATTGCTCCCAATCAGACTTGAATATAAACTTGTGCTGCTGTAATCGCCTGAAAATATTTTTTAATGGAATTATTATTTATCATTTTTAATTAGTCAATTTTTCAGTAATGAAACATTCTTTTATCAATTCAGCAATTCAAAATTTTCAATTTCACATTTTCAATTAAACTTAATTTTCCATTAAATTAAATGATTTCAAGTTTTTTTTGTTTGCTTAAAAAATATTTTGCAATAAAAAATTTAACTTTGAGATCAGATTCAGCGAAAGAAAGAACAGTCATAAAATAAATAATTGTTTGTATTAATTTTGGCAACAACATCAGAAAATCTTACAAGGCCAGTTTTATTTCTTATGTTTGAATAAACAAATTAACACTGAATTTCCCTGAATTTATTGGTGCTTTTAAAACTATTCAATTCGTTATTTTATTCGTTCGTTTTTTATTTGATATTTTTTCACCTACTTATGTCACATTGTAGGCTGCAGTTTTTGCCGTACTGCATTGTTTGAAATCAATGTCAGCGATGAAATTAGTTTAACAAAGCAGAAAAAAATCAGGAAACAAAAGATGAATTACAATTACAAGGCGTGTATCAGAAAGATAAAGCGATTAATTTGATGATTCATAACTGTTCCAACACTTTATTTTTAAGTTTTTGAATCTAATCGATATTTGTTAAAATTCAAATGCCAGTTGTAACTGGATTTCCCAAAAGTAAGATTGTACTCATTCGCAGTACGAATTCGCAAAACATTTTTTTCCGCGTTTAAAATATTTTTTCAGTCAAATTCAAAGTAACAAAAACTGACAGTTGAATAGTTGTCTTGACAATTATATATATTTGACAATATTAGCAAGTTTTGCAGTTACATAATAAATGATTTGTTGTCAGTCCAATGGCTGACGATATTGTTCAAATTAAAAGGTCAATTGCAATTAAAACCAGCTAGTTAGATTACTTTTATCCGTCAATTAATTTGTTTACATTATAACAATTATTTGATTTACTCTTTTCAAACAAACAAACAAACCAATCAAGAAAAATCAAACTGGAAAATAGAATAAGAAAACAAACGAAAATAAAAAATAAAAACAAAAAAACGTATACACAAAAAGAGGGAAACGTTTGCAAAAATCACCCAGTGCTTACCTAACCTGTCCCCCGAAGGACGTACTTGACCACTCATATCCAGAACAATGTATCAGCTGTATTGACAAGCGGAACGAATCAGTATCTCGTTGAAAAGGCAATCAAATAAGACATTGTCTGCTTGGTGCCTACGTTTTATTGAGACCGCCAGTAGCAAAAGTCACGGGACGTGAACGCGCTCGAGCTGTCAAAACACAAAGAACGTGGGTTCGCGAATGCCATATTCGCAGCTCGCGAACCCGAGTCAATTCGCGAGATCCCCACTGATGACGTTTACCGCGACCGGATTATATCGACCAAAGACTAATAATCAGACAGTCTGACTCGTTTATCTCCTTCAACTAAAGTGCCTAAAGCTGACACAACTCTGACTCGTACTGACAGATCGTAATCGTTGCAAACTAACAATCTGCTCCGCTTGTTTCCAAAAGCACTCATCAGAGGCGCTGTTGAATTCAAAACATTTTTCCTCGTTCATTTAAATGTCTCTTTATTTACTTTCTTGCACAATTTTCAACAGCTTGATAAATAAATGACAAAGAAATGTTTGTTTTTCGAGGATGACAGATTTTCGAAGGTCAAGGTCATGCGTTTGTTTTGATTTAGAGGTTTGATCGGTTTGACATTTCCACCCACACCTGAACGTTGCCTATTACCAAACATGGCGCCGTCGTAGCAGTCGCAAGATGGCTATAGCCGTCATGCAGTGCAAACAAACAGACTCCATCGAGGAATTATTTACAATTTGATTAATCACCGCGGGCTTGGTGCAGCGTGTCGCCCGCGACTCGGTCCAACATCAACGCCAAACACAACTGCCCACGTCCTCGCGCCCGAAACTCCTCGACGAAAATCCAACGACCTTACCTGAACGATGCGAAAAATAACCTCCTGGACTTGCTAGATGGCGAACCCGGGCACCAGCTGATGTTCCGGCACCTTGAGCCCAACGAGAATGATACCGCCGCGAATCTTCTATCTTTGACCTTGACAGTGGTAAGGGACAGAGAAAACAACAATAAACAACAAAAGTAAACTTAGAAAGAAAACAAACCGAGACACAAATCATCCTGCTTTAATTTCAATGACGTTTCGTCAGTATGTTTTTAAAATTCGGCCTTTACTGGATTTCATTTTTCGCACTTTTCATCTTTGCATTTCTTTCAGTTTTTGCGAGAAACAACTTTTATAGCTTATTACATAATTTGTCATAAATAACGTTACTTTTTTGCCCCTCTCTCACTGTTCTTTGATTGTTTTGTTTTCTGTCTCGCGGTTTGTAAATAGCAGGCGCTGTTTATTTTGGTTTGAACAATACGTTTGATTTTGCAGAGCAAATAGTAAAAAATGACTCCACCATCGAGTCGCAAACGAAGTTCCTCAGTTAGTTTCACGCCGGCCAAAGAGGACGAGGAGACCGGGGACGAGATTCACATATCCTTGGCGCCTTACATACAAACTTACTTGGCTCACAGTAGCCAGGGCTTAGGTTGTTGTGGTGTAGGCTTGCCTGTGCCTTTTGAGAGAGCGGCGCGCAGATCCTGGTGGAATCCCAAGTTCGATTCGGAAATTTTGGAAGAACAATTCAAGAGAAGTGCCTTCCCGCAAATTAGATTAAGATTCAGGTACAGTCATTGACAAATATTTAAAAAGTAACGTAAAATGAAAGGGTTGTATTCAATCGATCTAAAAAGTCTCAGTAGTGACTCAGTATTTTAATAATGTCTATATAAATGTGTTACATATAAAATAATTGACTAGAGTTATAACTTCGGTCTTTCTGAATAAACTAACGAAAAAATCTGTCCAATTTGTATAGATAGAAAAGAGAGTAAATCAATATTTGTATTTTTTTACTGTTGCGATTTTGGAATCTGTTATTTTTTATGCAAAATTTAAAGTCCTCTATTTTACAAATAAAAAGTGAAAAATCAAATCATATAAAACAAATAAAATAACAAACACTGAAAATTTTTTTTATAACTTAGTCCAAAAAACTTAAAAAATTATTGTCGAAAGTGGTGCATATGCATCAATGGCAAATTAGGGTTAAAAATAATTCATAAAATCTTTGTCAATT
Source organism: Telenomus remus (assembly GCA_020615435.1). NCBI lineage: Eukaryota > Metazoa > Arthropoda > Insecta > Hymenoptera > Scelionidae > Telenomus > Telenomus remus. The sequence goes on along the minus strand of CM036341.1, from coordinate 8,431,289 downwards.
GATCAAAAATATCTGAATTTAATTAGCGACCGAGTTTTGTTATTATTAATTCAACTAAAACCTTCTTCTTCGCAGATATGCCTTGACGTACATCCTATTCCTGTCAGTATCATGGCTGGCATACTTCATAGTAATCGGGATCCGAAACGAGAACAACTCATGGTCGGCGATAGCCCTGATTTTCAGCACGGTCGGGATAATGTCCGCAGCGATTCTGTACCTAACCCACACAGAGTACTACAAATCGTGCGTCCTAGCCACTTCAGTGATAGTAGCAGTGATGCTGTGCTTGCTCTCGCTGGTCTCCCTGGTGCTAATCCCGCCCAACACCGGAGGCATGACGCTCGTCGGCCACTTCGCTTTGTGTGCCGAGGTACTGCTGCTGGTGTACACGATGGTGCCAATGCCTCTCTACATCTGCATCGCCGTCTGCGCCGTCTACTCCGCTTCGTTCGAGTTCCTCAACGCCTACTACTACGACCCCAACAGCCGCGAGTTCGCGCCAGAGCTCAACGACACTTCTAGTCCGTTAGATGTAAGCGTAGACTTTTCCACCACGCTCACGATCCGAGTTTTAATGCAGAGTTGCATCCATGTAATTGGGATGCACATCCTCATAATGACCTATGTCAGGATGCGAGGCACTTTTATGAAAGTTGGTCAGTCGTTGTTGGTGCGAAAACAATTAGAGATGGAGAAACAACTAAAGGAGAAGATGATCCACTCGGTGATGCCACCCAAGGTCGCCGACTGGCTTATGGAGGAAAGTGAAAGAGAGAGGGAAAGAGAGGACTCGCTGAAGAAAGGATCAATTCCGTCAAACCACACTGATATCCGCTCGCTGTTTCGACCATTCAATATGCACTCGATGGACGATGTCAGTATTCTTTTTGCTGACATCGTTGGCTTTACCCGGATGAGTTCTAATAAAACCGCCGAGCAACTTGTTGGCATTTTGAATGACCTTTTTGAACGGTTTGATGATCTGTGTGAACATCACGGGTGTGAGAAGATCTCCACACTCGGGGATTGTTACTACTGCGTCAGCGGGTGTCCTGAACCTAGGATTGATCATGCCAAATGTTGCGTTGAGATGGGGCTTGGTAAAACCAATTTTTGTAACTTTTCAGAACTTCTATTCCGTTATTGAAACTTTTCGACCTCTAAATTGAATGCCTAATACTTTGGAATAATACTTAAAAATAATTTATTTGTTTTGAAGTTTAAAAATAGTTTGAAGTATTCCAAAACACTTTGGTGATTAAATAAAAATTTCAATTTCGGAATGAAGAAAAACTGAAAATTTTTATTAGATGTGGTTTCTTACAACTAGATTGTACTGTTAAATTTAATTTGCAGCCATGATAGAAGCCATCAAACAATTTGATATCGAACGAAGGGAAGGAGTTAATATGAGGGTCGGAGTTCACACGGGCACCGTGCTGTGCGGCATTGTTGGGACCAAAAGATTTAAATTTGATGTCTGGTCGAATGACGTCACCCTGGCAAACAAACTGGAAAGTACCGGCAAACCTGGTAGAGTCCATCTTAGTGAAAAAACTCTTAACTTTCTCAACGAGGAGTACCTGACTGAAGAAGGAGAACCGGTCAATGGTAATTTTTTAAACACTAATAAAAACTCTTCAAGACTTTTCGTAACATCAAAAATCACATACAACGCTTTTTAGGTCTCAAATCTTATTTCATAAAAGGCCGAAAATCAGATTCTGTAGTGACGACATTTGCAATGGACCCAATCCAGACAAGCGTTTCTCCGATCTTGTCCTCTCGTCACAGAATAGGTTCTTGTAACAGCCAGTCCAAATTCAGGCCTCACTACCTCCACATGGTAACGGGCCCTAGTAGTTACCGGATGAAAGCTAATTCCTTGCCGAGTATATTAGATTTAGAAAACGACTGTGAGGTCGAGGAGAAAGACGAGAAACAGGACACGAATAAAAGTCCCACGTCGATCGCTAGCTATGGTAAGAAGAAGTCAAGGATCAAACCGTGGAAGTATCTGCAGAGACAGAAAACCGAGGAAATGACGCCGCTTGAGGACGGAAAAAATTTTGATGTAGAAAAATGTCAAGAAGAACAACAGGAGGATGAGAATTTTGAAAGGGTACTTCTCGTTCATTGTTTTAAAGCAGAGGGATTTTGATTCGGAATTTTGTGATGATAAATTTTGTTTTTTGTAGTTTACGATAACTAATGGTATTGAGATGGACCCGAATCCCATCCCTTCGAGTCCACTATTGGGTGGCCATGAAACAATCAGTCATGCCTCGTCCATCTGTAGCAGGAAAGATTCAGGAATTCGCAGTAACAGCAGAAGAAGTAGTATACAGCAACAGGTAATTTTATTTTCAAAAAAATTAATAAATCTACAATTTTATTGCAAAAATGATTGTTTTTTTGAAGTGTAACAAAAAAACTATTCTTTTCTAGTTATTCCTTATGAATGGAATTACTCAGAATGATCTGCTGGGTCACAGGGTTAGCGGCTACTACACATCTAGCTCCACGCTGAATTCAACTCACGAACCTTCTTCCTCGGTGCCACCTTACCCTTTTCCACCTGCTATCACAGACACCTTCGGCGCTTGTTTTCATAAACTTCGCAAACAATCCGATCTTCAATTGATAAGGTCCGTAAAAACGATCTAAAATACTGAGTTTCAGAGAAGGAAAAGTCTACTTTTTCAAATCATGAAAAATTATTACTCCATTAATAATTCAGTTTCAGTTGCAATATTTCCGATTTTTATTATTTTAAGTCTTAGCCAGTTTTGAAACTCAGAAAATGAGAAATTTCTAATGAAATTTAATTTTAATTTTACTTCACTCTGAATTGTAGGTGTGTTCAAGACAACGTAAGTTCTCAGCGTTCATACTTTGTCAAACCGCCTCTATCAAGTGTCACACTATTCTTCAAAAATAAGGACATGGAAAAGGAGTACCGAGAGAACGCTCACAAGGCAAATGAAGATCTTGGAGGCAACCCTCCGACCCTGGCGACGTCTAGGTTCAATACTTACTTCGACATCCTCATCTCTGCTCTCGTCTACTCTGCGATTGCAGCCTCGCTGTTTCTCCTCTGCGAGCCTACTGTTCACTACATCGCCTTTTTTTCTTTCGCAACTTTGATCCAGACGTTTGCTGTTTCTCTCTGTGTCAGACAGTTGCTCGATCCTAGCGTTATGAAGGCCAATAATGCTTACAACATTTTTCGGTTCTTTACGAGGTGGTATCCTTGGCACGCCTGTGGTGCTATTCTGGTACGTCCAACATTTAAATTGTTTTAAAAAAAGGTAGATAGTTTATTCATTGGACTTTTTGTATTTTCCAGGTCGGTCTACCAATAATCTGCATTTTGATGAACTTCACCTGTTCCAATTTTCGATCGACTCTCCGAAACTTTGAGTACTACTACAGCTATTTGATTTTCGTCGGTCTCGTTCATTTCTGCAACTTTACTCAGCTAAACTGCTGGATGAAAAATTTTCTGGTGACGATTGCCGGAGTCGCGTTCATCTGTCTGGTGGCAAGTCACGTAATCCCTCAAGAAAACGCAAACCCTGCAGGAACAAGTACAACCGAGCACAATGCCCGGCTCTTCAACTCCGAAATATTCCTCGACGTGAGTCTACTCCTCCTGCTGGTCTGTTTCCTGAATCGCGAATTCGAGATCAGTTACCGGTTGAGTTTTCACGGCAACGCCGTCGCCGCCAGGGACAAGGCTCGCGTACAGTCGATGAAAAACCAGGCCGACTGGCTGCTTCACAACATCATCCCGAAGTACGTCGCCGATCAACTGAAAACCACTGCCAAGTACTCGCAGAACCGAAAATCGGTCGGGATCATTTTTGCAAGTATCGTTAACTTCAACGAGCTTTACGACGAGTCCTACCTGGGCGGAAAGGAATATCTTCGAGTTTTGAACGAGCTGATCGGAGATTTTGACGAACTTTTAGAGAAACCGGACTATTCGAACGTGGAGAAGATTAAAACTATAGGCAGCACTTTCATGGCTGCCAGCGGCCTCAACCCTCAGGTGCGACAGCAAAATGGTCACGAGTATACGCACCTTTTTCAACTTCTCGACTTTACCACGGCGATGCACAAAGTCATCTATGATTTTAATCAAGACCTGCTAGGGTTCAAGCTGATTCTGAGAGTTGGATTTAATTTTGGCGACGTCACGGCAGGGGTTATTGGAGCAACGAAATTGTACTACGATATTTGGGGCGATGCGGTCAATATTGCTTCTAGGATGGACTCAACTGGAGTCGCTGGCAGAACTCAACTCACCAGCGAGTGCGTCGAGGTGCTCCAAGATAGGTACGAATTTGAACCCAGAGGTCAGGTTTATGTAAAGGGAAAAGATCATATGAACGTCGCCCTGCTAATAGGCAAGAAGAAATAAAATTTTTAGTAAATTGTTTGGTGGAAATAATAATTGGCATTGTTGTTTTTTTTAGTTGATTTTGAAAACAAATTTAGTTTTGTAAATTTGAAATTATTTTTTTATTGTTCGATTACAATTTTAATGATCAGAAGAAGTTGCAACTTTTCTTTAAGATGCAAGAACAATTATTGGTTGAGATCTTCTGTTATTTTATCATTTTAAAAGATTTTGTTGTTAACTTTGAGATAGTTGAAAAAAAACTCGTGCATTTTAAAGATGTACTTTTTCAACGAACCGTGCTAAAAATAATTGAAAAATGACATTTTTTACATTTTGTAAATTGTAAGCTAAAAAAAATTGAACCATTTTCCTAAACGATATTTGATTGGTTGCGTTTGTTTTGTAAAACGCAAATCGAGTAAAGGAAACACGCACATTTGATAGGTTTTGAGTTCCTTTACCATCGTCAAAATGTGTGAGATGTAAATAATGAATTGTGAAGTTCATAATTAAATTAATTGTTATAGAAAAAAAAGAAAAGAAACATATCTTGGAAGTAATGTTGATCAAAAAAGAAATTTACTAATCATAAAATAATGAACTTTACTAAAAGAAGAAAAGACAAACAAAGAAAAATGACTTGTAATATATGAAAATGGAAATGATGAAATTGTAAATACGAAAAGAAAAATATATTGCGAAAACGAACAGCGGAGAGAAGATTTTTGAAATGATATTCGACGATTGAACTTGTAGCGATGCTCAGTTGAAGATATTCGACAAGGCGCAAGTAGATACACCTCGTTAACACGAACACTTAAAAACTTGCGTCCGGACAAAAGTCACATAAGCTTTTATAAGCTTATATTCACATAAGAGATTAAAAAATTAGCTCGAATTTGACTCGAATCCACAAAAATAGAAGCAATAAAGTAAACTTTTTTCTTAAAAATTGTTCAATGTTTGAGTACTGAATCATGGTGTTAAATTTTGAAAAATGGATTATTTTTTACATTGATTTGTTGGTGCTTGTGTTAACGAGGTTTTACTGTAAACATACAGAAAAATTACAATTTTCACGAAATTAATTGGTGATTGAGCGTTCGAATCACTGATCTCAAGTCGTGTGATCCATAGTCTGTAACTTTAAAGTCAATAATTGTAGTCATTGAAATTGTATACATTATGCTGACAGTCTTCCTGCAACTGTGTAATATATGCTTGTCAATCCGAGTGTGCGAGCAACGAAACGTCTCTTTATGTTCTCACTTAATTTTCACGTGTAAGAAACTTTTATTCGTACAACTCAGAAGTGAAAAAAAATTACAGTTTTCGTTGCAAAGAGCATTTAAGAAAACAATTTATTTTATTGGGACAGAGTTTGTAATGATATTTTGTGATGCAATAACGATAACTCGACTTTATCGACTTTTTGCAGTAAGTTATTGTGTTCCTTACAAGCGATTCGTAAACGGCGAGTTTTATTTATTTATATTTATTTAAAATTGGGCAGAAGTGAGTACGAAAAGTTTGATAAAGTTGATTTAGTCGTGGTTACCTCTTTTTTGTCCGGCAACATACACATTCCATCTTTCTTCTTTTGATTTGTAACTCATCGCACGCAAATCAATCTTCCTACTTTTCGTTGCATTTCACACGTTCATTGTATACTTTTGAATTGTACATTTTAATGAATTATGTCCAGTCTCACTGATCGACGATTGATCGCGCATTTTCGAGTTGCTTAACAAAATAAAAAGTTTGAGCAACTCCGAAATGATTTTGTTGTAAAATTTTTTGTATAAAAAGTAAGAGAAGCGTTGGTATGATACTCTTAAGATTCTCTTTGATAAAGATAAAATTTTCAATCGCGAGTACATATTCATAAATTTATAACTTTTTATGAGAATTTAAAGTATTTATAAAACGACCTTTTATAATTGAAAGCAAATTTTAATTATAACACGATTTTATAAGGCGAATTCCATGTGAAATGAATTTTTAAACGAAATTAAGAAAAAAATGTAATGAAATTTAATTATAAACTTTTTACATAAAAGAGTGCCATAAAATGGCAACGAGCCTAATCGTCATACCCAAGTTTCTCGGTTTGTAAATCGTAGCTGCCAATGTAACTGTAACAATCGTGAAGTGTATTTTGAACTACACTAATTTTTTCGGACCAATTTATATTTACTAATCTGCGAGAGAGAAAACAACACTTTTTTCCCCAACGCTTATTTTTTTGTTGTATATACCGTAACTTGTGAGCGTACGACAGAATTGTTCAAATTCTGTGATGAAAAGAAAGAAGCAAAGAAATCCCCGTAGATATTATCATTTACATATTCGTTATTGATAGATGTATAGATATGATTATTAGACAATTTATTTGTTGTTAAAAGTTCTTTTTTAAACTGTTTGATGACCGAAATGTGGTTTATCCTCGTTTTTCACTAATTGTTTAAAGCACCAAAAACTTATGTACATAATATAGAATTAATGGTGTAATAAACTTTGATATTGCTACGACAAAAAAAAATAACAAATTATTATGTACAGTTGGTTGGTTATTCTTGCACAATTTGGACGATAGCTTTGTGGAAAAATGTAATATATATCATATCATGTTACGTGTATGCATATACAAATACAAAAGTCCAAACCAGATAACAAATTGATATTATAATATTTGCATAATTTGAATCGTTTCATATATAATTTCATATATGAAGAAAGTAAATGTAAAAAAATATAATTCTGTTTGGGTATGTATATGAAAGAGAAAATCTTATATTTGACGTCGTGCTGAAACACGAGTTGCATTTTGAGATTCAGGAAAAAATTCCTCTGATATTTTCTAATTTTATAAATTGTATAAAACCTTCGACAATTATCAACATTTAAATTTTTATCAGAGAGAAAGTTTTATAATCCCATCAGAAGTAATTCGATAGAATCAAAGTTACATACAATCTATTTGTATCTTATTCAAAGATCACAATAATTGGAGGAAATGTGTACACATGTTTTGTACAGCGTCAAGTTGTTTAATAAACATTTGAAAACGTGATAAACTTATTCGCTTATTGTTTTCTGTAACAATTAACAACAACCAAGCAATGAGATTATTCCAGTTTCCTCTTTCAGGTAAGATAAAAAAGAAAATTAATCCCTCTTTTGGATAACATTTCTTTCCCTTCTACGAGTCTTCTTATACCTGAGTTGACCTTTTATCTCTGACCAATACAAAAACAACTCATCCTTCATTACGATTCCATATACTATTTAAGTGTAAACTCGTTTTTCTTTCATTCCTAAATTTGAGTCGCCACGAAACTTAACTTCTTAGTTTAGTTTCCAACGATCATCTGGCTCAGAAGATCATCTCTTCGTGAAATTCTTTTTCTGGCACGTTTTAATAAGAATTATTATTATCATGAGTCTGTTCAAAAAAATTTGCGAGCCCTGGCAGACGATCAGGAACCGTTCCAATCACTCAACAACTGCCAAACGATGTCACATGGATACTTGCAATTGCACTAACTGTCACAAATTACCAGAGTTTGCAGAGTGTGCTGTATGCATGAACTCACTCCAAGGTACGAAAATCAGATCCTGTTCTGTATGCGCTAATCTGGTCTGTGAAGATTGTGCGTCCAAGTTAACTAAGTGCGCTTTTTGTCGAACTGAAAAACCACTCGAACGGAACCGTGCTGTCGAAAGATTTTTTGAGAACTTGCATCTGCCTTGTAAAAATGTCAGGTATGATTCACTTTTTTTCAAAATTTTAGCTTTTCAATTGAATTTGAAAAAACTGTTTTTTTTTTAATGATTTTTTGAAATATTATTTGAAGGTTGATAACAAATTTTATTTTTGGTTTATATTCTGAAATTGGTCGTAGATCTGGGTGTAAAATACTGGTAACAACTGAATCGAGAAGTGTCCATGAAAGGTTCTGTCATTTGAGTTCTTATGAGTGTATTTTGAATAAAACATGTCGCTGGAGTGGTCCAATAATGTCGATGCCGAGTCATTTCCAAGAAGCACACAACCTGGTTATCACCAATTGCAATCTTACTACAATCAACATTGATCAGTTCCACCAAAAAGCACTGTCAGAAACTGAAACTGTGTACATGGTAAGCAAAAACTAAACAGATGTTTACTTATTAAATTTGATTGATTTTGAAATTCTAATTTAGAAGTACATTGACAGGGATGTTTGAAATGTTACAACCAATTGTTCTACTACAAACTCACAGTCTACAAGGAAGAGCTGAAGATCTCTGTCAGTCGCTTGGGGTATCTTCGTGGTGTTGCGTTGAAAGAAGCACAGAGAATTTTCAAAATGTTTGTCATGATTGTAGGCAGCAACGGTGTCGAGGAAAGTGGCTGGTGCAGTCTCGAAAGCACAAGTTGTCACAAGTACACTTCCACAGAGACCTTCTGCAGTACATTTTACAAAGAGGATTTGGCTGATAACGAGAAAGATTTTACTCAGGTCAGTCTCTATATCAAAAAGTCTAAGAAGCGGTCGAAAAAAATACACGCCGTAAACATTGACACAGACTCGTAAAAATAATGGTATGAACTTTTTAATTTTTAACTGAAATAACGTAAATGTATTGTACATTTTTCAATGATAATTTGAACGATGGAAGATTTTTTAAAGCGAAACTAAAATGAATAAAATAGAGGAATTGAACTTGTTAAGGATTTTTGAAAGTAAAGGCCTGTTTTTCAGTAATTCTCATTTAATAAAAAAACTTCATTCACGCATTGGTATCGAATAACATTTGTGAATAAAGTTGTGCGCTCGCTTGTAATACAATCTTTGTCTCCGTTGCACATCGAAAACTAACAAACCGCGCAAGTTTTCCTTGCTACTTTTTGTGTAAAAAAAATCAATCAAGGCTTCGATCAAAGCCCGGCTAGAAACAATGTAAAAAAGTCGTAAAATTTGTTTTGATAAATTGTAATTGAACGCTATGACTATAGGGTTTTTACATCCTATCAAAGACATACGTGATAATTATTGTTTATTTGTTTACAAGTATTCCTATTCGACTTGTTTACGGGTACTGATGAAAATACATTAACTTGATTGTTTTTTTGTCTTGTGAATTTGTCGAATCAACGTAGTTGGTATTTTTGTTATTTTGTTGGAAGTCGTGTTTTGAAAGTGAAAAAGTGAATTGAAACACACTGATATGGTTGCTGCGATTGGGCGAATCGCGATTCAATAGGCCGAGCATATTCGTTAATGTAGATTTGTAAAAATTGTTATTGAAATGCGATACTAACAATTTTTCTTCTCTCTTTGTTTCTCATCACATAGCAAAGCGCGACCATTGTAAAAATGTATAAAAAATTATGACTAAGGTAAAAAACATTTGTAAATAAATTTTTTCTCAAAATCGTAGTTTTAATTAAGTATTTTAAAAGTATTTTTAAAGTTATACTTCTACTCAAGTGAAGATACGAATGAAATGTTTTTGAAAACGTCGTCAAATTATGAACAAAATTTTTTAACTGAGATAATTCTACCGAACACCTTTGTCCTAAAATTATGTTTTTTGAAACATACATTTATACTTCCTCTAAACCATTTGCATAATCTTTCAACACTAATACAGAATACGTATAAAAACAGACTCTTATCTATTCAGTCATTGAAATTGTCTACAAACAAGAGTTCTAATGTTTAAGTCCTTCTTTAAAAAAAGGGAATGATTCTTTCTGGCTATTAATTTTACTTGCTCTCAGACCACTGACCCGCCATCAGCCGTCATTGCGATTTCATCGGAGCAAGTTTTCGTGATCTAGCTCTAGCTTCGGTTCTTATCGACGTGTACTCAAACCACAAAACGTTCGGGATCAAAGTTGTGTCACGCAAGAGCAGGTACTCTGAAGTTTTCCTGAAACAAAACCGTAGTTTTAAATTTTGATTCTCATAAACGAATTTGAACAAAAAAATTTATTTTTTGTAAATTTTTCATAATTACCAAGATACAATCACAGGGAAATACTGTGACAAAAATAAGTGCACAAATAAGAACCACACAATGCCAAGTGCGATCCCAACGATTGCCCCGCAAACAACTTGAGCACTTGAGTGATATTGGAGGTAAATCCTACTATATCCTACGGTGACTGAAAACACCACACAGATGGTTATTACCATCGTCCTCCAAAATCGCTCTAGAGCTAAACTATTATTGTTGTAATGTAACCTGAAACAGAAATAACAAATTAAAAAAATAACTTTTTGTTATTTTGTTTTGAAATTCAGCCCTTTATTTGTTAAAAGTAGTTTTACCTAAAGCATACAAAAAGTATCACGTATGTGGTGAAGAACCACATAAACTGTGAATGCGCCGAGGGCATACCATACTCGGTATAAATGACCTCGCGTCTCATCGGACGAACTTCACAAAAGGTGTGCTTCAGTACTAGATTGGTTGCTTCATTTAAAATATGTCCTAGAAAAAAGGCAATCTGGAAAGTAGAAAAATTTGGTCATCAATCGATCTCAATACAAGAGACCACAACTAATGTACAAAATAGAGAGAAAAAAATATTTGAAACATAACCTACAAAATAATGTTTACAAATAAATACTTACAGTATGTAGATCCCTTCTAAAAAGTATGAGAGCTAGAAACCCCGCTATTATAGCAAAAGGTGTGAGACTGATTATTGCTAATTGTTTGCCTAACAGATCTCCTAAAACAAATTAAATAATCAAATTATAGTTTTTGAAATTTGTAGGTTGATTTGTAGGTTGTATGTTTGTTAATTGTCTTTTCAAACACTTGACAACAAAGTTGAAATGAAAAAATTGAGAAAATAATATTAAAAATTACCTTTCTGATATTCCACCAGGACTAATGATAACGGGACCCATTCCGAACCATCAGAAGAATGTCCGAATTTCGAATCAATGTCCTGGAGAGACTCGTCTTCGAACGCGGTCATGTTGACGTATTCTGTGTCGTCGTGGAAGTATCATGAGCATGCACCGGCCCACGGACACCACACTAAACACTGCGTTTATTAAAGCTCGTGTTACTTCGTTTATTGCTTAAATTTTCTTTCTAATTCTTAAGAATTAATTTTATATCACAGCCCTGATTCGTAGTCGAGCATGAAAACACAAAACGGCCATTTTTTTGGTGTTACGAAATCTGACACATAAACAGTTACCTAACCTTACTTTGAGAAGACAATTGAATAAACAATTTTTTTAAAGTAAATTTCAATTTCATATTTCATTTAATTTATCATGATATTTTTTTATTTTTTTTACAGTTTTAGGTTTAGTAAAGCGTTGAAATATTCTTGTTTTTTGTTGTCCTTGTCTTGTACCATTGAATGAAGTGAAAGAGACGATTGGAATATAATGGTATTCAAAAATCAAAAATATATTTTTGTTAATTTTTTACCATACCATACACCATGATTCAAACTATTCATTTGTGTAAATCGATAGTTAAAAGTACATTTTTGATACAGCATGTTTTTTGATATAGGAAATGATAGAGGGTCGAATCTACCCTTATTATCCCTCCCCCAAGCATAAGGAGATGTGAGGGTCGCGTTTTTTGTGTTTTGAAAAGCCAAAAAATAAAAGTACATATACACACTTTTGGATATTGACTTGAAAAAAGTTGAAATAAAAAAAAAAAAAAGAAAAATGTGTCTAAGGAAAAGAATTCAGCAAATTAAGAGGTTTCATATGATGATAATATTGATGACAAATTCAACAAAAGAAAAAATACAGATTATATGAAATTTTTTTTTGATCTGATAATGCGCTCTTTCCATAATTGAATTTATGACTCTAGAATCTGTACGATCAGTTTGCGTGTCTGTGTAAATTGAACCAACCTCTATACATACATATGTATACACCCTCGTGCTAAATGTCGTGGAATTTGGTTGCTAATTCTTCGTGGAATTTAGAATATTGAAAAGTATAATTAGTGATTGTAAATTTTCGTCTTATATTTTGGTTTATGACGGATATAAAAACCTGTCACATAAACTTGAATGTAATTATGTTCGGTTAAGACGAATCCTCGTTAATTTGCCTCAAACAAATTTTCCGTCCCTCTTCTATTCACGGTTTGATGAGATTAAACTTATAAAAATTGTGAAAACACCCAATGGTAGAACTATGGAGTAAAGTTTATACCTTGAACTTTTTACTAAAGGCAAAAAGTAAACTCCGCCGAATTTCTGAAACCGTGCTTTTCACGGATTGAGGCCATTGGTAAACTCCGCCGAAACCTACAGAGGGTTTTAAAATTTTCATTTGGTAAACTCTGCCGAATTAAAAACAGGTAGAAAAAAGGTCAAAAAAGGCAAAAGGTCGAATCAATCAATATTCTATACACAACGAGTGGCTCACAAACCGTGTTCTTTGCAAGTTTTTTGATATTTTTGTTACTTTTTAAAACAATTCAACCACGATTTGTACGTAACGCGTGGTTAACAAACCGTGTTTTTTGGTATTTTTTAGGAGAGCAGAGTTTACATACATCCCGGCGGAGATCACCAATCCGATTTTTCAGGTCAACATTTTTCTTGGCGGAGTTTGCCAAACTTTTTTTTAGAAGCCCCTTTTTGGCGGAGTTTACCTGTGGTCGTTTCTATCATTTGTGCTGAAACAATAGTGAGTTTCATCCAATGAGAATAAATCCATCAGAGGTAACCCCCTTCTTGACTGCAATTATATTCCATACGCCCCTTCCCCATACCTAATGGGACCAAAAGGAGGCTCGAGTCCCTCTTTTCTAAATAGTTTTTCATTGATTTTCATTCTTGTGCATTCTTGTGTCGGTAGCTGTACAGTGAAGACGTAGTTTGCTTCAAAGTTTGAAACATTTGTCAACTGTACCGGATTTTTATTGAGTTATCAGTTTTCTTTTTGTTTATCACTTTAACAATTCCGTTCGTTAATCATCGTAATTTTATACGATCATCATGATTGCATTCAGTCAGATTCATCATTGTATCATCAGCAAACAGCGACCAAACGCTCAGGTTGGTGATTCACAAAAAAATTTCATCTATTTTTTCTATCGACGTATATTCATATTGTTATTTGTTTGTTTTTTTGTTATTATTATTTCTATATCGATTAAGTATTATGAATACAAATACTATTTTATTTGTCCTATTACCAATAGGTATTAACAATCTGTTTTTGTTTAATCTATATGCAGTCACCTCAGAAAGATTCAAGCCCGAAGAAGAAATCAAAAACAGACGCCGAGGAGTCATGTTTAGGAGGGCTTTTGAAACGAATCAAGGGCGAGCAATCCGCGAAGAAAACCCCATCAGAAGTTAACAACAATTCCAGTTTTAACAACGACCTCGACAACGACTCTAGCTTCAAAATCCTCGACTATACACACGAGCCGTGCACCCTCCCACGGCAATCTTCGGTTTACTTTGAAGTTCCGGAGGACAGTGTAATCGATCCAGAAGCCGTGGACGACAATTTAGTTGTGAAGGAGCCGGAGGATCGCAGCTTGGAGGACACTGTTGCGGAACACATTGTCTGGCCGATAGTACAAGAAATCTGCTTTGCTAATATGATAGATCCTCCTTTAATGGATAAGGCGCCATTTGAGACCCATTTATAGCATTTTATGACTAAGCTGATCGTCAAATGTCAAACTGATTTTACTGGATTTCACAAATCTTGAGCTTTATCTTAAATAATGATGATTTGAGATATCTTTTGCATGCTTTTTTTCTATATCCAATCAGCAGTTCATAATGAATATTTTGTAAATGAAAACTGTAATAGTTATTTTTTTAATACGGATTATCCTGTATTTTTGAATTGTGTGGAAATAAAATATGTATCTTGTTAATGTATATAGAAGAAATAATTTCTCATGACTTAGATGCTCGAGTCATAAATTCTTTTGTGAATGGAGCACCCTCAGGTCAGAATGATTTGTGTTGAAACAATAGTGAGTTCCGACCAATGAGATGAGTCCTCAGGTTACCGCCTCCTTGACTGTAACTATGCCATACGCCCATTCTTCATTCCTGGACCAAAAAATAGATCAAGTATATAAAATTATTAATTAATGCTCAGGTTAGTAATTGACAAAAAATTTGAATCAGATAACGTTGAATCTTTTTTATTTAATTATCCAATTTTAAATACAATGGATACAATTAAAAATAACAATTTTTATATCCTCGTTTAAAACACCAGTAAAAATTATATATTTTTTTTGTAAGAGTACGGTTGTAAAATTAATGGAAAAACATGTGGATAGCATCTTTTCGTTCGATCTTTAAAATAAGTAGAAAGGGTGTTTTCTTCGGGAAATGAAAAAAATAGTGCCGAACTAATATAAGATGCAGTAGCTTTTACTGATGGGATGTGAATTCAATATACAATTGATGCAAATTCAAGAAATGATTTTATTGTTGTATGTACACGTTCCGAAGTATTTTTTTATATAATTGCAAATTTATAGAATGTTGAATTTCATACTGATTTTTACAGTACTTTTTTTAAAACCCGTCGTGCATGCTTTTTAAAATACGTGTCACTTTATTTTAACACAATCTGTTTACACATAAACTCCACAAAGATTCACTAATTTACATGTTGTAAAGGACGGTTGCGCGCTAAAATATTTCGTTCATTTATTAAATTAATATTGCAAATAAATTTCGAAAAAACATTAAAAAATAACTTAATTATCAAAAATTGACCAAACTAAAAACGAAACTGGAACGGTTCAAATGATTTTATGGAGAACATTGCATTTACCACAATTTTTTAAAATAATAATGATTATTGTTGGCAGTTCGGTACAGATTTTTAAACGAGGAACTTAGTAAAGTAAATTCTTCTTTGGATTTGTAAATTTTTATTTATTTACCAATACAACATTATTTATTACATTTTTCTGTAAATAAATAAAATCACAAGAACTGGTCGAACAATATTTTCAGCTAAACTGAAAATCCCGTTCTAACCACTTCCGTGTTGGCAATCTGACTTAGCCTTAAAGAAAATAATTTTAATCAATCGTAGCAAATATAAAAAAATGAATTTATTCGTATGAAGTATGGCTGTTAGAAATCTTTCATGAAGAACTCAAATTAATATATCATTTTCCATTCTTTTATAACTGTGAATCAGTTTTCCACATAATATTTTATCTTAAACATATTTATTTCTCTTTGATTTAGAATACAACTAGCGATGAACAACGTACTTATCTATTAAACTTTTCATATAAAAACTTTCATAAAGTAATAGTCGTTAAAAGGAAAATAAACATCTCAAAAGAACATTTTTTTCGCGAAGAACTTTTGCGATCCTCAAAATGATACTCAATATTTTCAAAATAAAATGTCACAACATTCACTTTTATGGAATTAAAATGTATTTAATTGCAAATGTAAGAAAAAAATAAAGTTTTGAGAAAAGGAAATTTCCTAACATGAAATACAGGAACATTTTTTGTATACATTCAAAAATATCGCTCAATTTTCAAAAAATGTCCTCATCCCAAATTCTCAACATTCAAGTTCAAATTCTATAAAACCGTTGCTTTTAGATTAGACATTCAGGCGTTTTAGACATTTAACGTTTAGACTTGGAATTTCTACCTTGAAAAAAAATCAAATTTGAACCCAATTCTTCACATTATCCCATATTATCATAACTCAAAATTCCTGACTTTTCCAGGTACTTTCAGCTTTGACAGTTGAAATATTATATAAAATTGAGTTCAAACTTGATTGTTGTTTTTCAGACTATTTCAACGTAAAAATTTCAAGTCTAAAAGATCTGAACATAGAATCAGATGCTATTTAACACGTATCATTTGAAAGATCCTAAAAGTCTGAGTTCCGAGAAGGGTCCTAGAAGCCACCATAAGGTGCACCCCTACCTCGCATGGGTCTGCCCCTGGCTCTGAGCTTGTAGAGGGTGCCGAGTTTGCCTCCCATGTTGCGTCTGGCCTGCCACTCCATTTCCTCTTCCTCCCTCATCATAGACTCCTCCATGCGACGTTCCTCCATTCGGCGTTCCTCCATGCGTCGTTCCTCCATACGGCGTTCCTCCATACGGCGTTCCTCCATGCGAAGTTCCTCTATCCGGAACTCCTCCATCCTTCTTCGTTCAAGCTCGTCGATCGGTGCTGCCATCTGCATCTGATACATATTCCGGTCGTATTGCGCAGAAGCCATCTGTGCCCTATAAAGTTCGTTCATATAAACTGGGTCCCTGGGGTCTTCCATTGGCCTCTCGCGGTGCCCAAAGTCCATCGGATGAATCGGTCCCGGTGGAACTGGACCGAAGTTCCTCGGCTCGATGGGCAACCTGGGAGAGGTAGGCTGCGGCCAGTTGTCTATTCGCTCCCTAGCGTTAAGACTTTCGCGCAAGTCTGGTTCGCGCCTAGGAAATTCGAACTCTGGTTGGAACTCGCGCTTGTTCCAGTCCAGGCGTTCCTGAATCGGACGCTTCTCCTCGAATTGCGGCATAAGGTCCTGCGGATACACCTGGATCCCGATGCTGGCCATTTCGATCTCGGTTTGACAATCTTTGTGATCAACCTCAACTTCTTCAGTTTGGCAGATCTTCTGGTGAGTCATCACGTTGGATTTCGATTTCGCATTTGGCTGAACGTTGTCGTCTTCCCAAAAAATTTTGTTTGGCCCCTTTTTCAAAAGAGGCGAGTTGGAAACTGACGATTGGGCCTGACTGGGCTCTTTCAATGTCGGATCGAAGAAAAATCGGCCGGTCATCTTTAGACGAGGATCCTCCGCTGGCAGTTCCTGTAGAGCGCGCTCGCAGTTCTTCAGGATTTCTGGTCTGAATCCTGGGTTAGAAGAAAAATTATTTTGGCTTTGTATTTTGATTTTGCAAAATTAAGATTTTGCATCTTTGATATTTCGACAGAGACTTTTTCAATCTTTTCAATTAGTTTTTGTTTTCCCTCATCCACTTCATACAGTGTTTCTCGACACTTTATAAAAATAATGTGTTGAAAAACCATACAGACTAGTTTAATCTGTATTTTTGTTATACTAACCTGGGTACAATACAGCTGGGCTAGATGATTCTGAAGTGGGAAAACAAATTGCGTTATCATTCAGTTTTTTAATACTTTTTTTTGATCAGATTGTGCTTGTTTCATCGATTGCCATCCAAAAATATAATTTTCTTTCCCTGCCAAAAATTCTCATTGGCACAATAGAATCCAAGGAAACTTCTTTTTCATCGAACAATCATCTGACAAATCACATTCTCTTTGTTATTTTTTACATTATTTGGTCTCATAACTTCTGTTATCAGATTTGCTCTCTCATCAAGTTACTATTCCAGTCTCTGTATTTTCATTATCAACCTGGTTCATTTTTTCAATAAAAATTTTCGGATGGCATGATCGAATCTAAGATAATGTAATAAAAACACAATCGCACCTTTGGCAGACACTGATGCTTCTAACAGACTGGACAAACTCGTTTTTTCAAAAAGCTGAAAAAATCAAACGGTTTATTACAAAAATAAAAATAAATTCCTGTTGATAAATAAACTGTAAAAAATTATTTTAAAAACCGTCATTGTATTACGGTTCATGCAGCGCGCGTTTTTACTTCAAGTTTCATTTCAATTTTTGGCTTATTTCAGTTTGGAGTCACGAGTAACTCAATTAAAAATTTAAGGACAAGGAATCCAAGGTCAAAGGTCAGAGGAAAGGTCGCACAGCCCGAAAAGTCGCATTCATTTACTTTAGTATCTGAGATAACAGGCGGTTCCGGAGTTTTGAGACGTTCTCTAGAGGGCGACTTGCTAAACGGCCGGTACTCGTCGCTCTTGAAACCCGACGGCGAGGCACGTAGCGCGCTATCCGACCGGGACGGCGATCTGGCCGGTCCGGGGATTCCCCTGATATGATTGTACATAGTTTGTACGGGCGCAGGAACGGGTTGTGGCGATGGACCAGTCGGCGGAACTTGAACCAAAATCCGCTGATTGTTGTACATAACCGGAGGTCCCCCGGGAAACTCCATCCTTAACCCTGGCGGTTCGTAGTTCACCGAAGTAGGGTTCGACGGATCGTACGCCATGTAGGGTGCGCTGTTGATAGTGTGCGGCGCTGGTGCGAAATTTGGAGAAGGCAGTAGCGTCTGGCTCACAGGTGGCGTTGGGAGAAACTGCTGAGCTGGTGCCGGTTGGGCCATCAGCGCATCTTTCTCCAACTGCCGGGCGATCTCGTTGATGAAGGGCGACCGTTTCCTCCCACGACGTGTGGGTGATCGGCTTCGACTGCGACTTCTACTGCGCCATCTGTCCTCCCTGCGGTCGGGCGACCGACTGTACCTCCGTCTGCGGTCCGGTGTTCGACTGCTCCTGCGACGATCCGGCGAACGGCTCCTTCGAAACTTTGTGTCACTGGGAAATTTTGTCACTGCTTGTTATTTCGTTGGTTAAAACAGTTTAAAGTGATTCTCAACGTTGAAACAGGTTGATCAAAATTAAAGAAAATTTTAAAAACAGTCCTTACCGTTCTCTTATTTCAATTCGTCTTCGTCGTTCACTACTTCTACGCTCGGGACTGATACTTCTCCGACGGTAACCTCTGGGAGACCTTCGTCTCTCAGGGCTCATCGGACTTCTGTACCTAAAAGGACTTGGACTTCTGAGACGCCGGTGAGCAGGACTCGGTCGCAGTCTCAACGGACTCCTTCGCATTGGACTTCTTCGCAACCGGTCCACACTGCGCCTGCGCTCTCGACTTCGTCCTGAACGACGCTCATCCTCGACACTTTTCTCAGCGATTTTTTCGATTGCCTCGGACTCTGTGCCTGGTGGCACCACCGTGTCCGAGTCCAGGATCTTTTTGATCGCTTTTTCTTTCTCCGCCAATATCTTACTCTCGGCATCTTTCTTTGAACGTTGCTTGTCCCGCTCTATGTCTTTGTTGCTTTTTGACGGGTCACGACGGTCATGCCGAATACGCTCTGAACGTTTCTCTCGTCTATCTCTGCAAAAACAACATTTTTATGAACAATATGTGCTTTGTACAATGCGTAAATATTTCGATTTCAAAATGTCTTTCAATTTCCTAAGTATTTTTTAAGTTTGTTTGTTCTTTTTTGCATAAGAACTGATCATTTGTTACAACAAATTTGTTGAAAAATAATTTAAAAAGAACGTTGTTTTACAAGTGTTTCGGCATGGGGAAAAGTTTGGTTTTGTTGTTTATTTACATTTCGGTTTCATAGAAAAATGTACAAAAATAAATTGAAGAAAACAAAATTAAAAAAAATTGAAAATAGAAAATTGCAAATAAAGTAAAGATCAATTTTTCATTGATAAAGTGTTGCAACATACCTAAAATTTTTTGGTGTCAGACCAATGACATTTTCATGAGCAGCCCGACGTGAAGCAGTGTTCTTATCGGGAGTTTTATCCTGGTTTTTCTTATCGGCCTCTTTTTGTTTATTTTTCTCTTTGCTTTTCCTCTTTTTAGCTTCGTCCTCGCCCTCCCACGCATCAACAACGTTCAAACTTTCAATGAATTCCTCGTCGTTCAACAGATTTTCGATATCATCCAAAACCTCTTTTGTGCTTTCGTCGGTATGCTTATCGTAATCGCAATTTTCTTGATCCGCAACGTCGCCACTCGGAGTGACAACCTTACTTTCGTTATTCATCTCAAAATTATTAGTCTCAACCACAACGTCAACGTCGTTATTCTCGACACTGCCTTTGCTTAACGTGCTTTCGGCAATGTTTACATTCTTATCGGTTACGTTTTCTTTGTTGCTACCCGTCAACAATTCGATTTTGTTTTGATTATCTTCGGTTTCTTTTTCGCACGTTGCTGTCACCGGGGCAGCTTTTTCTTCGTCGGTCATTTTTGTTTTTTAACTTTTTTTTACAATATCACAACTACACTCAAATTTCGCCACCCGCGGATAGTTCCGACCGGGCGAATGAAAACGCTGCAATGATGTAATAGTGCAATTTTGCATTAATAGTCTTGAGAACCTCAATGAGAAAATTTAAGAATGTAAGAAAATGTTGTCACTTTGCAACACATGCATTAGGACGATTAGGACCGGTTCATATGTACCGACAGGTGGCGCTATTGTTTAGCCCGCGAAATTTTGACTTTAAAATTTTTTATTAGTGCGAAATATTAATTTTCAATTTATGAAGTAATTGAAAGTATGGTAAACTTATTTCGTTTGAAAACAGCCAGGAAAATGATAATATAATTAAGGCATTTTGGACGGGATTCTTTTATTCCAATTAATTTTATATACTGTATAAATAATAACATGGGGATCTGTTATCCACTAAATTCTTAACAGATAAATTTGTAGAATCATTACAAATATAAGATTTACAAGATTTTCGGCTTTTTAAAATCTTTTTTTTTCAAAACGCAAAACAGCATGCTAAGAATCGTTTTAAAATTCTATACAAACGTTTTATATTTTTATTGCGTCATGAAACAAACAAACTCCGCGGTTTTTTATTTCGTAAACACTTTCACACTCTCGTTCACACAAAAAAAATAAAAGGTCGAATAGAACTGTGTCACAAACGAATAACCAGCTTCAAAATAAAAAAACCTCATAATTGGATAAGTGAACTGATTTTTTTACTACAAGTAGAAATGAAGAATCATGAAATTATAGAATTTTTGCCGCTACTCTTCATAAAAAGGCTTCCACATTAACAAACATGAACAGTTTTTAGTAAATGATTCAGTTTGACATGATTATCTCAATTTTCTCAAAAAATGAAGTTGTTGTTGGTGTTGGATTTGACAGTCAGTAAAGGCATTTCACAGGGGGTTTCACAGGCGATCGCCACAGTTCTCGGTTAACAACTCGAACACGACTTTGTTTGATTATCTCAATTTCAATATTTACAATTTGAAAACTGCGAGCGATCGTTTGAGTTTACAAACTATGCAAAAGCGTCATCAACAAACGACTCGTGAAAATTAAACGGCGACTAAATGTATCTAAAAAAGCATCAACAGATAAATCATTGCACCTTGCATCAGACGATCGCATAATTCAGTTTTTCTTTCCAACATCGCAACTCTTGAGGCTTCTCTATTTTACTTTTTTTGTTATTTTTCAATTTGTTGTATAATTTATTTACACTTTGGTCGAATTATTTTTTTCTATAAAACTCGTCGAATCAGATGTTGTATTCAACGTTTTTGAATTTGAGATTCTGTAAATTCGTTAACAATGTGAAAAACTCCCTCCATTGCGACGTACGATTAAAATACAAAAGTTTTTGTTTCCACATCTCATAAAACAGCCTACGTCATTTGTATATCAAATTTACACGATATGTTCAGTTTGAATCTTGGTCGTAATAACTTTTTTTATACAAACAAGATTTGTCTAATTTGTCTTAAAAACAAGGCAAAGAAGCAAAGTGAACAATTATTGTCAGTCGTTTAAAATTACAATCGAATCACAAACCACACGAGCGACTTTAATCTTGATTTTCTTCATACAATTGCAACCTCGTCGCATCGAGGTTGTTGTAACGTATATAATAATAATTTTTTTGTATTCTCAGCGTTTTTATCAACTATTTTATAACATCTGTATCAATTTACATCGCGGTTTAACAAAGTACGGCGACCTTGCGAGGGCACAGCGATTGTGCGCGGGTTTACTTTCATTGGCCTTAAGAAGTATAGTGCCGCCCCTGGTTGAGGTATATCGTCGCGTTATTCGAAGTGATTTAAAATAAACGTTATCTAAATTAAAATCGGCTCTTCGACAGATCGAAGAATCTTCAACCAATTCGTGGACGAACTCATACATGAGTCTATAAAAGGAAGATCTGAATTTGCAATTAAAAAAAAAAACAAAAAACAAAAAATGAATAAACGCAGATAAAAAATTATTCCAAAGACAAATTGAGCGATCAACGTTCGGCATCTAGTCTGTCGAATAAATAAATAGAAGATTAAGTTCCCGTTTGTAAGTACAAGACAAATATACCGCGTATAAATAAGTACCACCAAGTTTCGAAATTCAAATAAATTAATAACAATCAATCAAGTACGCTCGTAAGTGTCGACTTGGACTTTAAGTACAAAAGGTTTCGACGAATTGAACAACATTACGAAAGGAAGACAGATCAAATTTGTTTGCAATTTTTCACCTTACACAACTCAAACTGTTACCGACCTCTTTCATTCTATTTTACACTTTTTACAAAAATTCTACATTAAAATTTCTCCAAATTTTATCAGTTCAACAACAATCATCTTTTGATTGACTCTCAAAAATTGCATCGATTGAACCTTCCTCAATAGAAGAAAGCAACAGTTGCTTTGCAATTATTGCTTTACAATTATTTACAAAATTGATTATTTGATCGAAATGAAGGTAACAGGAGTTGAAATTTGATCGCTCAATAAGTCGGAGTGTGGCCGTGAGAAATGACCG
The DNA here is from genome assembly GCA_020615435.1 of Telenomus remus. Lineage (NCBI taxonomy): Eukaryota > Metazoa > Arthropoda > Insecta > Hymenoptera > Scelionidae > Telenomus > Telenomus remus. The sequence goes on along the minus strand of CM036341.1, from coordinate 8,408,382 downwards.
GAGACTAGTGAACATCACGAAAATTTAGCCTTGGACTTTTTCGAGAACGCTGGGAAGTGAAGTTTGCGCCTTCGTCGTTTGAGCTCGTCATTGTCCGCAGTGGAATTGGAGTCAGTGGAGAGGGTTTCATCGTCCACCGACATCACCGTAGGCAGCTCCTTCAGGGGCTTTTTTAACCTCGCTTGTCGCTCGGCCATATCCAGCGAGTTCTCGGAGAAGGACGTCTTCGAGAGGAATGTGGGACTGGCCTTCTCCTCCAAACTCATGTTCGTGTCCTGGCTGAACGAACGCACGATGCCGCCCTTGTCCCGTTCGCGCACTACTGGCTTTATCACCTCCTCGACGCTCTCGCCCACGATGAACTGCACGGTCTCGGGTGGCGTGTTATTTCCAGTTTCACTCGACGAGGAATCTGGTGGCAGCGACGATTCTTTCCACGTCACCTCTACACCTGTTGACAAAATTTCAACTGCAACTTTACAAAAACCAAGTCGACAATTTTGTTAAAAAGTTTCCGATTGATTTTTTTAATGAACTTCCATATTGATATAGAATTTTCTTTGAACAAATTTTAATGATTTAGTTGTTCTATTCATTTTTTGTTTGAATATTCGGATATTAAAAAACAATTTTGTTGTAATAAATTTGAACATTATTTTCAATTTTAAAAAGAAAAAAGATTTTCCATTTGTTTTTTGCTGATAGCCAAGTTGTTCAAGTTACATAAGAACTATCAGCTTTACACACTGATTAACGTGTAAAGCTTAAATTCTACACGGACAATTTTTGTCTTTCCAATTTTGACATTGTAAAAAATATTTCAAGATTTGTTTGTTCCGAATTGTTCCGAAAGTTACATTAAATGTAAATTTAGAATTAATTGTAATCATGCTATTGATTTGTTAACCACATTAACAATGCCAATCAATTGAATGTTACAGAAACCAATGCAGCGTTTCACACAGAGATAATCTAGTCTATATGCGTTTTGTCAAAGAATTAAAATAAAAAACGATGAACGATTTGTACGAAGCTCGTGGACAAGCTGGTGCAAAATTAGTGTTATTAATTTGTTAATGATGCGTCATGCGGATATGCGTGTTCCTCAATAAACATTTCGACTTAATTACGAAAGCTATAACTCATATAAAACTTACGTTTATAAATAAAACAAACGTGATCACATTGTGCTCATCATTGCAAAGAACCAATCACATATTTTTGATTACCGACAGATTTGATTGTTTAATTAGAATTAATTTTCTTTTTCATTCAGAAACTAGATTCACATCGCAGTAGAATTTCGTTAGGCAAGAGTTGGGCTAAGACATCAAACACCTAAGAAACAACTAAACGAGACAAAAAAACCACAAGACGAAAAAAGAAAAGTTTGAAGGAACGTAAATAAACAATGACTTCTGTCAAAAAGAAGTTGCGGGCTTTATTAATTATATATGCCTGTGAAACATATATAATTATGTGTACACACATAGTCAAGACTTATTGAATGTAGACGTACAATTATTCCAAACGCAATTTACAATTTGTTTTCTTGCATTTTTACAAAACTAAACTGTCCATTTACAAATGATAAAATTGTTGGTTCGGAAAAAAAAGGAAGAAAAAGAATTGATAGAAAAGTCGTATTGTCAAAAATATAATTTGCGTAAAAAAGATAAGTCATTGAACGCCTCTTTGCGACCTTTTAATCTAAAATTAAAATTAATAAGTAAACACTTTACAAAATTGTGTGTCCCCTATGTACAAAATTTTTATCCACGATAAACGGAAAAACTGTACAACATTCCAGTTATTTTTTTTTCTCTAATTCGATTTTTTAATCGTGCCTTTTTGTCAAATCATAAAAAATCCCCTCCATAAATGTTTCCAGGACACGCTTCAAAATTTATCTCAAAAATATAACACTGATAGTATCAAACAGGATCGTGTATAAGATTGGCTAAAAAATTGTTTTTGTTTCTAATCAGATACTATTTTGTTAATACTTTAGTTGTGATAAGTAGTTGTGGTCCATTAGAAAAATAACAACGATTTTTGTCTTTCAAACTTTGTTCCTACAAAAATGATTCGCAAAAATATATTGTCTTCATTGAAAAATTTCAAAATCGTTATCATCTTTCCGTCTACTTTACTTCACGTGTAATTAAAATTACACTATATGTATAACCATTAAGTTTCTAGTAACAGAACAGATTAAAAAGTACATTGTAACAGTTCGATGTTTCATTGAGCATTATAAAGAGGAAACAGTTTGTATTTTGATTATTTTGACATTCGTCGGATTCATGTATTGCAAAACAATTGTCCTCAATGATGAAAAAAAATGTAAAACACCGTATCTGTGCAGAGAAGCGTGACGTTACGGGAAAACAAGGGGCAAACTACTTCAAAAAGGATGTACAAAATCAAAGTCAAGGTTTTTAAGTAATTTTTTCAGTCAGTTGGAGTGGTCGGGGGTGATTCCGTTTCCAGCTTACCTGCAGCGCCGGAACCCGACGGGGTGTATATTGAACTTGCCTCCTCATCCAAATCGTCTTGGCTACTTAATCGTCCTGTAACAATACAAAATCGAATCAATTGTAAAGTTTCTCAATTTCAACAAATAAATATGCTCCAAAAAACAATTTGAAAATTCAAACACGGATCATCTCTTGAAAGGTAAGTTTGAGTAATGTTTAGTAAATCTGGTTATAAATAGTTTTGTATGTTTTTGTACAAATTTATAAATATTATTTAAATCAACATTCTTACTTGGAGCTTGTTTTCGATAAAATTTACCTCGTAAGGCAAGACTGCGGCCGTTGGGAGCTCCCCTGTAAAGCATATTTTCTAAATAATTTAGACCATTGTTATTTATTATGTTGAAACCGCAGAGCAATTCTATCTGCTTCCAGCGGTGTACTCGTTCCTGCAGCTCAGTCGTGACTTCGTTCAGTGCTGTTCTTGCCTCGACAATACTTTTGTCCACCTCATCTATTGATTTCCCATGCGTCGAGACAAAGGCGCCCACCAAGCTGGATCGTTTTTTTCGCAATTTTTCACACTGCAAACACAATATTTAATCAATTCTATTTTCCTTAACATTTTCTTCAAAATGTTTTTCATTTTTATATTTACCGCTTCTCTCGCACTTTGAAGCTGCTTTTCGGCACTTATTTTCTTCTTCATATAAGATTTGTTTTCGATTTCATGAGTGAGTTGGAGCCAATGCTGGAGACCAACCGGCGGCGACCAACAACGATCCTCCAACTCACCTTCTGCTCGCTGCAGTTCCATTTTTAACATCTGAAACAATAACAATTTTAAAGTTTTCATATGAATTTTCATTTTAGTTTTTTTTTAGTTTATGTTCTTTCTCATACCTCGATCTCTTCCTTCAATTGCGAAACCTCGAGGTCTGAATACGAAGTGTGCAATCTTCCATTTTCGTCGAGATTTCTTTCGAGATTTTGTTTCTCAATCAGACTTTCTTGTTCCAGTCTCGCTTTCTCAAGTTCTTTCTGAAATAGTTAAGATCAAGTTGCCAGCTTTATCGTTGCGAATTTTTACGGAAGCAAGTAAACGGTTTATTTTTACTTACAAGAGCGAGTTCTGCTTTTTGTAAGCTCTCCATATCTTTCATCATCCTCCTCAAATCCTTTTGGGATATCTTTTTCTGCTGATAAACGTACCAACAGCAGATCAACGCGCCAAATAAAAGGGTTATCAAAACGAGGTCCTTGATACTGGTTCCGGTATCTGCAAAGATAACAACAATCATAGCAAATGTAATTAAAAAAACTAAAATAAAAAAAGAAAATAATTAATTGTTTGTTTTTAATTAAATTTTAAGGTTACCTTTAGGAGGACCGAACAGCACAACATCCATAGCCTTCAGGGCGATCTTTTGCTTATGAATCGGATCTTTGATTCCTAAAATGTTGCTAAGGTAGTGCATGTTGTTCACAGCCAATCTATCGGCGACCGGAAGAGAAAACAAATTGTCATTAGCTCGAAACAAAGAGCGCGCGTAAAGTGTTATTACGTAAGAGCAAAATTTGCGTTCTGGTTGAGTTACCTTGGAAGAGTTGCACCAGTAACGCGATGCTGAATAAAGTTAGGAACGTATTGAGGAAGCTCGACGTTGCTGGTCAGCCATTCTGACGTCTGTTCTATCGTCCAGTTGTGTACCTGCAAAGAAAAAATCGCTTGTCAATACTGTGTCCCCATTGTGCGCGCGGTTATCAAGGCGTTTGATAAATTGATACCTCAGATCTCAGCCAAGCTTCCCACAACTCCCTCACGCTTATGTGCATGTCATCGTTGTGATGAAAGGCTCTCTGTCGCCTCTCGTAACCAGCCTCATATTGCAATTCTTCTCTTAGAAACTGGAAACAAAAAATAATGAACAGTCCTGTCAATCCAACAAGTATTTAATGTTTATTTGAATTAAAAATTGTTAAACTGTGGTTCTGCATTTTTCTTTGATTAGTTGGATCGATTAGAATTTTGCTGTTTTTTTAAATTACATCATCAGATTCTGAAAGGTCGACGTTCCCATTGGCATCGTCATCGAGCTGGCTATGAAGAGACTTGATGGCTTCCAATCCCAACCGGTCATTAGAGGCCATGGTAAGACACGCCAAATCTTCATGACACGTGTCCACAGGACCTGAAAACAAAGAGACAAATCAAACTTCTAGGAATTGAGAATTGTTGAAAACTTAAATTGTTTAATTGCTCCAAAATTACTCATCGTTCCCATTTCCGTCTATTCTTTAAACCGTCTGTTGATTCATTTTTGTTTCCTTTTCTTGCTTCTACGTCAAACGGTGACAATAATTTGTAATTTTCTTAAATCAGTGTTTAAGGATCTCGTTCTGGCATGGCAAATCGTTTTTAATTATAATTCCGAAATGAGTCTTGGTGTAATTAATTCTTTGATGTAATTACGAGATTTAGAGCTAACAAATTTGATGCGATTCATAAAAATAAGAAAAAAATTCTTTTTCACTGATTGAAATCTTATGAATGATTTGTTTTTTTTTAATGTGCAAATAAATTGATTTTTTTTGCATTTCAGACTGAAAATTTGATGGTGCAATTTCTTAAAAAAATGATTTTAACATAATAAATTATGATGTTAAATTATGCTAAAAAGAGAACACATTTCCTTGTTCATTTTTTACATAATATCAACTTTAATCCAACTGGGAGACAATCGATGTTTTTATTCATCCCGTTCATCATAATGATTTTTATTTTCATAATATTTTCATAAAAATGTATAATGAGTATTTTATCATTTGGAGTAAGAAAAGAGATAGAAATCGAACCAATGATTTTAGACTATTTCGACGAGATGATAACAAAAACAAACCTATCATTTTCGGGCGAATCATATTTCAAATCAAAATCAATGCGTTTCAAAATATTATCAGTCTTAGTTTTGGTCTGCAACATGTTTGGAGAAACCAGGTTAGTTTTTTTTGCAATTAAGTAATGTATTATTTAATTAAAAAATAGAAATTTTTCTTTGAAACATTAGGCCTATTAATTTGACCATTGTCATAATCGTCATTTTAATTTTCGGTGTTTTTAGAAGATGTGTTCAATAATAAAATTCAAAAACAATAATAAACTTGAAAACAAACTTTCAACATGAAATATTTAACTAAATCATTAACAAAACAACAAGAAAGAAAGCCAAAACAAAGATAAAAGTTTGATTCTGAGTTCAATGGGATTTAATCGACATGAATGCAGTTCGCAACCAAACTCGTTAAAGGAAAAAAAAATGTAATTTATTGCGATTGACTGATCAGTCAAGATCAGAGGGGACAGAGAGGAAACTCACCAGCCTCTTTGGCGACAGCCTGGGCCAACCCATCGGCGAAGCTGGTGGTAAACGAATGTGAATGTATTTTCGAGGGCGAATTCGAGCTGGTGGAGTCAAGGGCGCCACCGCTGGCGGACACTTGCGAGCACAGCAAGTGCACGAGGCCGAGCAGAGCGATCACATCGGCACTCGGGACAAATCGCATTTTAGGTTAAGTCCTCCGTTCGGTAGCGAGCGCGCGCGCACGCTCCTGTCAAATCGCTGCTGGGGGTGTCTCGGTCGGGCGCCGCCTCTCGCGCCTCTCTGCCTCTCGCACGGCTGATCTTCGTCCCGATCCAAGGTTATGACAGGCCCAAAAGTGCCACTGTCAATATTCAACTATGAGTACCGCCGCATCCTAACTAATTTGCGCGATAAATTTAGCGAGCCATTAAGACACTCGGATGACGTCGACTGGATCGCACTGCGACGCGACAATTCGGCGGCCCGACGATCCACCGCGATCACACTGCCACCCCGCCGCCGCCGAGACAATTTTCAAGGCCGCCCACACTCCCTCTGTCCGTCTCTCTCGCACACTTTTTGCGAACAGATTTTTGTTTTTTTGCAATGATGTTGTTTTAGTTCGTCGAACGTCCTCTCGCGTACGACATTGTTATGTCATTTGCGCGCAATTCGCACTCTTAGGCCTACTACTCTGCTTCTTAATTAACTCCGCGCGGATCTCTCACGCATGTTATGTAAAAAAAAGGAAAACAGCCGTGCGATCCTCATTGGTCCGTTCGATGGCGCGAGATTTGAATTTTTTTCTAACAGCTGTTGAACGATGTGACCGATGTGACAGATCGGAGTTCGGTCAGTCAATTTTGAAAGGGGTTTCCCGTACTTTAGTTTTTTCATGTAAACAACAGGGGGTTGAAAACATTATCGCATTTTAACTCCGATCTATAGGTTGTTTATAATTTGTTAAACAGTAAATAATAACAAAATACACATTTTGTTGTTATTACTAATACATTTGTTAAAAACTAAAAATTCAAGACTTTGAAAGCTTTTTCTTCTAAAATACAATAAAATTGTTGATATTTGATATCGTCTGCTTTGGGATATTAATGTTTGTTTTTCAAAATTAAATTCTAGAATTTTGTTTAAACAATAGATAACAGCTGTCAAATATTAATTTCTTTTTGTAAACAATAAAATTAAAAAACAAAACAGTCGTAGTGACAGCTTCTGAATGGAACATAATTTGCGTAATGTTTTGGGCTTATTGTATAATACAAAGCCTGCAGGCTGATGTATTTAAACATAATCTAATATTTTAAAAAGCTATTGTAGGCGTCATTATTTTCCGAAGCGTAAAACGCCCGTCTATGAGATTTCAGTCCAAGATAAACAACTCTATTAGAAACATGTTGTCTTGCATGTTGTTGAACTATCAGAATCATCAGAATGAAATTGATTTCCATCAACGAAACCATTTTAAGATGTAAGTTTTCCGTTCCTTTTTTGTCGATTTAAGTTCGTTGCATCTTGACCGACTCCCTGATTCAGATTTTTTTTCTGCTTTACTGCATTTCTGGTGACATTTTCAGGGAGATGAACATTTAGTCTTTTTATAAACTAAATGTTTTCAATGTACTTTGTTTACACATTTTAAACAACATAATTAAACAGTTTGTTATTTTCTACAGTTTGTAATTTGAACAATATGTAAACAAAAAGTAAATAAACTAATTCCAAATAACAATAAACAAAACAAAAAAAAGTGGAAAAGTAAATAATAAAAAAAATAAAAAGAGTTCTTTTTGCACAACAGATATTGATTAAATGACAAGTGAAAAAACCGCGAGAGTGAAAATTAAAATCGCAGTTCCATTCGTTTTATTATCCATTCTAATATAATTGGTTAGCATTTTATCAGCGAGCCAAGTTATCCGTGCACTGGCCGGGACCAGTATTATGCTAACTATTACGTATACAACATATATCGCAGGTCGCGAATATGTCCAAGTCACCTGTGCATTATTTCGCATACACTCATTTCATGCAAGGTGTAGTGGCCGTATAGTTTGCTGACTTGCTCTCGAACAGATCGGTTCAAATATTTTCCATCCAGTTTTCGCGAGTGTAACAATAATGTGCCTTAAACATAAACGTCTTTGAAATCATCTCGAGTTCGTTGATTCCATCAAGAATTTCTTCCGATCCAAACTTTTTTTCAACGCCGATCTGAAAAACAAATTGCAAACCTCATCTACATAACCCCAGATTTTTGCAACGAAAATTTCGAAATTTAAGATATTATTTTTGTTTACTTTTATCGTTTACTTTGTTTGTTTTTGGTTATTTTTGATCTGGAAGTTTGTAATTGATTGTTGAGATTGAAGGTTGGCAGGAAGGTTTGTTTGAATTTGTTGAAAAAAAAGTAAATATTGGAAGATTTTTTGAGAGTTGGAATCTTGTAGCTCGGTCACAAATAACGTATAATATGCATGACTTTTCTGTGTGATTACATTATGTCATATCTCAGACTCGCGCTCCTATTGAAAACAATTTGTATGCACGTGTGTGTTTCAAAACAAAACGTATTGCGAGCACTGATTGTTATTCCGATCCGGCTCCGATTGTCCAAAAAAGCCCCCGAAATGTTGAGTCTCCGTTAATCTCGTCGATTCCATCAGATTCGTCGCGATACATGTGCATAAGTTTTTATTGACTAATCGCAACCACAAACTTCCTATGAATTCCTATACATTCTTCTTGGAAATCCTTGAGTCTGGACTTGAGGTTGGGTGAGGATCATTTTTTTCACTTTGAATTTGTCAAATATGTCGGTTATAAATGAATGGTCGGATACAAACTGAACACCTATCAGAGGTTTGTTTTTGATTCAAAACTTGTATTGAGATGGAAAAATTTTCCGGTTACGAAAAGTAAACAAGCAAGGTCAAGGTCAGAAAGGTGGCCTTTCATAAAACAATACAGGTTTTTAAATTTTCTTAAAGGGTTTGGTCTGATTTTGTTGTTTCATTAAGTTTTTTGATTTGATTGAACGGTTTCGTGTGACAAAATTTGTGTCACATGATTCAGACATGTTTTTGTAAACAAAATAACCGAAACATAATATTCAAACTGCCTCAATGATTAGCTCAAAAAATATGAAAAATAAAAATAACAAATAAATAAAAAACACTTTTTTTGAATTGTAATCATCAACCTACAAAATTTAAAACTTTGTTTGCTTTCTAGTGATATGGAGATTGACAGCACTTTAGAGTCTGAACCATCAGACAACGACGAGTCAAACACATCTGGTAATTTATATCAAAACTGAATCAATTTTTTGTATTTATTATTTCGAATTTCTTACAAAATAAAAAATAATAAATTAAACTTATATTAAACAGAACAATACTGCTATGATCCGAGTGATACGTCGTATCCAGAAACTGATTCTATGAAGTAAATAAAAATTATTATTGTTAAAATAATATTGTCATATTTTGGCGAAATAAATAATGTTATTTATTTTTTTCAGTCAACATGAAGAGTGTCAGAAAGAAATCGACTTTTATAAGCAAAAAGAGAAGGAACTGGAAAGGGAAAACATCACTTTGCGCGAACAATTGCATACTTCAGAATCTTTCACCAAAGACCTCGAGACAAGAATATCAAAATTGAAACACGATCTGTGAGTGCATTTTTTTGCAAATAAATTTTGTTTCTTATTTATTAATTAACCTTTAGCATGTTAAGCTTTAATTTTACATTATTATAATATTTACATTATTATTTTGTATCGTTTTTGATATTTCAGAGAAAAAATTAAAACGATGAACGAAGGATTATTCGCCGCTCGAGATGATGGCTTTGAGACAATAACAAATCTTTTCGAGGAAGTCAAAAGCCTGAAGTTAGAATTAACAAACAAAAAACGCGAGATTAAAGAATGGGAAGAACGAGTTGCCACTTTGGAGGCCTATGTAAGACTGAATGTAAAAGAAAAGGAACTGTTACGATTAATCAGTATTTTTTTACATTTGTGTTAAAAAATTCATTTTGTTCTTGTTTTTGCAGAAGGAACAGTCTCGAAGTATCAATGAAAAACTCTGCAACGTTTCGAAGAACTACGAACAAATAAATATCGAAAAAATCAAGTACAAACAGGAGTATGAAGCAAAGTGTGATGAGTGCGAGACTCTTCGGAAAGATTTTTCAGCTGTGATGAATTCTCACATGCAGTTAGAAAAATCTCTAACGGAGGCAATGAATGTTAGTTCACGTTTTTACTTTTTTTCTGAATTTCATGTAATTTTAAATTCGCTTTTTTATATGCCGATCTTTATTTTTCAGCTATACGAAATCCAGATGAGCCAAAAAAATGAGCTCATCAGCAGCCTACAGGATTTGTCGCCTTCATTATTTTTGAGTGACGATAATATCCTCCTTTCGGTATGTTTTTAACACAACAAAAATAATACAGACAAAAAGTTTTGTTTTTGTTAAACATAACTTTAATTTTTCTCAATTTTAGAGAGACTCCATTTCTGAAATTGACGGACATTCAATGAGCACCCCACTGAAACCTTTAAACGGTTCTAAAAGTTTATACGAAGAGTTGACTGAAACTCATGTAAGAATACAATAGTAACCTATATTAGTTTATTACTAATTACAAAACAGTACATTTTTAAATTATTAATTTCAGCCTCATCTCTTTTCCAATCAATCATTCTCCGGTGTTGAATCTGAATTAAAACAGACAGCAGATGATATTGAAAAGTAAACAGTGAATAATTTTTTGACATGAATAACTTGAAAACGTTTTCTTCGCTCGCTTTTTAATTATTTATTTAATTTTTCGTTCATTTCAGAACAGTCAACGAAATTGCCTCTGGGTTTAGAAGATCCACGTGTCCGGTTCAAAATGAGGACTTGGATTTATCCCACATTGATCGCATTCGACATTCCATCTCCAAACTTGTCAGTTGGGTAAGTCGAGAAAAACTGAAAATTTTAATTTAGCTAAAAAAAAGAATGAAATAACAGAATCAAAGAATAAACTTGACTTTTTATCGTAAAAAAGTTTTGACTTGGAAAAGAACTTTTGAGCGGAGTCAAAGACCGCGCAACTGCATTATGTGTTCAGATACACAGTCCGATATTTATATGACAATGCTGGCGACGCGCAAAAATTCGTCTTGGATTTTTAAACTTATTTTTAGGCAAAAATTGTTCCGCGCCGAATGAGTCGCTTTTGATGAGCTGTGGATTTTTTAATTCGCCATTGGTTTCTTTGTTTTCAGACCAAACCAGCCTCGACCGCCAGTCAGGAAACCCAAACTGAGGACGAAAATGCAAATCTTCTCGAGTAAGTTCTATATTTTTCCATGCGACAACGCGGCGGGGATAAATTTTTGATTATTTCAGTCATATCGGCCAAGGTTGCGCCAGTTATTTTCACATCATTTTTTATATGCTTCTTTATGAGCCCGATTTCATTCGCATCGGACTGTCGTTAAAAGTTTTAATAGAAATAATCATCCATTAAAATATCAACAATATGAAATCGGTTTTTCATCTAAAAAATTTTTCTGATCATTCAAAACCAAACGGTATTGTTGACTCGAATTAATTTAGTTGGTGCAACTTTTAAAATTGAATATTTTCAATTTATCATTAATTTCAACTCCAAGCCCTTGGAGTCAGCTGAAATCTTGACACATCAAACGTTCGGATCAGATTTACGTCAAGAATCTCTACAACTGTTTCAGTGCGCAACCTTTTGATTTCATGACCGTGTATTTACATTGTTGTAACTCGCTCAAATAAGGTGCCGAGCGCTTGCGGGACAATGTCAGTTCGGCGACAGACCTCGAGCGCGTCGCAGTTTTCATATTCGTCGCAGACTCCTTTTTTACATTCATACTTATATGACACCGGTCGCTGCGAAAAGGTGCGCCAATCCCAATCTCACGCTTCGACTTTTAATTCAATTTCGCACACTTCGTGAATCAATTAATTCAGTTACTTTTCAATTAAAATTAACAATTAAATAAAAACAGAAAGGGTTGGAATAATTTAGCCTTGAATAATAAAATTAATATAAAAGAAAACAAACAACTGCATTCGTTCAAAGTGTAAAATACAAAAATGGGTTTTTTGCAATAAAAAAATTGTAACAAAAAAATATAAACAAAAAAGTTGCAATGAACAAGCTTTGGATAAAACTTATGAAAGGGAAAAATAAATGGAAAAAGGAAAGAACTGTATTCGTTGAAAGTGAAATAAATTAAAACTTGTGTTCAATAAAAAGTAGTATAGACATATATAAAACAATATATAACTTTTTGATGACGTAACGCGACATCTGCACCGAAGGTCTAGGTCGTGAAACGATTTTGTTAACAAATCGTGTTATGTAATTGTTTGCAAACCTTGTTCCTCAATCGATTCCACTATTCCAAACCTAGCTTAATTTTCTGTTATTCGTTTCTCGGTTAGGACCGAAAGGGGTGCGCCGTCAGAAAAGGAAGTTGACCCCGGACGTCGCGGCTTAACTCATCGGTTCAAGTGAATGTCAAACTTGTCAAAATTTTTTTTCTGTTTTCCGCTTTTCATTCAGACCAATTTTTATTGTTTCAGTTCAAAGTCGATCTTCAGCCTTCCATCAGAAGACACGAAGATCAAAATGCCAGACACGCCGTTGAGATCATCGTTCCGGTTGCCAATAACCAAGGGAGACGAGAACGACAACGTGATTTTAGAAAGCTCAATCGAGTCGAAAAACGGCAGCCCACCGATTTCAACCCCTCCGCCAGTACCTGCCCTGAAACCACGTAGGAAACCGTCCGTTTATAGCAGCAGTTTTGATGTTCAAGACAGGCAGGTTGTTCAGAAAAAAACAGTTCAGGATGCAAATAAACTCGGTGGAAAATATCGGTAATAAATTAAATTGCAAAAATATAAATGAAATTGTAAGGAACAAAAAAGAAAAATGTTTATTTTAATTTTTAGATGCCCAAAACCGTATTATTCGAGTGACTCGTCGGAGAGTTCGTCACCTGCAAAGCCCGTGTTGGAATCAAGTTTGGAAGCATCGACTGCAGAGTCTGAGAACGAAAACTCAGTGGCGATAAAAAGTATTTTCATGGCTCCATCGAAACTGGGTGGAACCCATCAGCCCGTGCGATCTAGTCAGCAGAGCCAGACCGAACTGGACGAGGTCAGGGACCGTTTCAAAAACGTCACCATTCGCCGACACGACGAACGAACGATGCGATTTTCTGACGGATTTAAAGCCACCTACAGCAGCTCCGACGCGGAGTCTCCGTCATCGAAAGGTATAAGTTTCTAAAAAAACTTTCATGGTCTTTTCCATTGGTAGAGAAACGTAATTGTATCTTATCACAAGATCGATTTTGGGTTCTTTCAAAAAATGTATATTTGAGAGTTGAAAGGGTGGATTACAATATGAATCGGTTCTTTGTTGTCGAGATAATTTACACATCCATTCACATTTTTTTTCATTCATCCAATGCTAATTTTAATTTCACGAAGAAAACACGTATCCAACAAAAAGAAAGGGGAAAATAATGTGAACTATATTTTTGTCATCACAATTGTGATGAAAAGTTTGATGAAAATTTGTTTTGTTTTGTAGACGTCTCGAAAATTGATTCGACGGATTCCCCCACGTGCGACAAGCACGATGAAACAGCAAACATCAGCCAAGAAACAGTAACGCGAGCGATGCCAAGCTGTGAGCGCGACAGCTCTGCGGAAAGGGCGGCGAGTCACAGACCGATCGGCGATCATGACAGACGCTCGGTGAGTGCCCACGTTATTAATAACAAATCGTCGAAAGTGAATCTGCATTTATTGTGACGCTGCCAATTTTGTGCGTTTGATTTTCAGTTCAACTCGCCGGTGATTCATACGGACGGATATTCCCAAAACGAGCTGGTATCAGTTGGAACGATTAATGTTAGTTTTTCATCATCCATTCATAATCAGAGCCTTGGATTTTCATTGTCAATGTTACTTGAGCTTGTCATTTGGCTTTTGATAATAAGTGCCAATCGACTTGTTGCAATTAATTGGAGTTTATGTAACTTGTACATCTCTCTCCAGTAGTTTTTCAAACTTTAATTATTACTATTAATTGAAGTGGAAATTCAAACTTTCAAAAGTCGATTGCAAAATGTTAGAACGTTTATTAACGTTAGATCGTTAAATTTGAGTAAAAACGATTGATTAGTGGATTTGTACTTTGTATTTGAATGAAAAATATGAAATGCATAAAACCGCGAGTATGTGAAATCGTATAGATTAGGCTAATTAAAGCAGATGACTCCGAGCGATTAGAGGGCACAATTTCACGACCGGCCTTTTCTATTTCTTTTTATTTCCACTTGATAACGGTCTGTAAAAATGATTGTTCGACAGGAATTCTATTTGTTTACATAGACGGCGTGCTCTCGCGCAAATGTAATTGGCAGACGATAATGAGAGCGACGTTTGATCGGATAAAACGTTTAGCCTGTTTGTCGCGGCACGACCAAATGCGTCCTCGCAAATTTGTCCACATATGACAATGCAATTTGTAATAACCGTTTAAGAGTATGCTCAATTTTCTTTCTTTCTCAATTTTCAATGACAAATTGTGATCACACTCTGAGTCACCGATCGCGTTAAGGAAACTCCGAGCTACGTTCATCATTTTTATTTCAATGAGTTATTTGAGTTGTATAATTATTGATGCTTTCAAGATTGAACAACAAACCAGTCGATTATGCCTTGGCGTGAATTTTGAGTGATTAAAAAAAGAAAAAACAACATGCAACATGTATTCACTTTTCGGACATTGATGTTAATTAGGCAAGACAAATTTTTTGATTGGCAAAATTGTTTGTTATTTATTTTTTTTAAGTTTTGAAATTGATGCTGCAAAAAGGTTTCATCAAAGCGTCCGAAAAATGTAAAGGCAACGACAAAATCGGGATAAATTGTCGTGAGGAAAATCATTTGCGATTGACATTTTGAGGTCTCCGCGAGATTTATCTGCGAAATCAGTATTTTTATGATAACGCGAGATGCAGGTTGCACGCAAGTTTATCATCAATGTATCATGACTTCCTTTTTTTATCCTTCTCTGAATCCAATTGGTGGTTGATAAGTGTTTTACATTTCCATCTACTTGAGATTAACGATTACAAAAATCGGAGTGCGATTACCGAATTTGCATTGCGAATGTTCCAAGAGTTTGATTAACTTGTGCGGTGTTTCTTTTTTTTCGCTCGTACGGGTTTAGTTCAGTTTTACATTATCAAACGGTTTGTTAAAGTAATCAGTTGACATTCATTATATAGACGAGTTCGTTATCAATGATCAGGTTCAAGGCGACAATCATTTCTAATGACAGCCGACAAAATAGAATAACAATCCAATTATGTCAAATTTAATTTATTGTTTGTCGAATTCTTGTTTGTAACTTTTTTTTAAATTATTTTTCTTTTTTAGAGTCAGATAAGGATGAAAAGGTCTGCGTCGGACAGTGATCTTAGAGCAAAAAATGAGGAATCGACTGGCGATGAATCTGACGAAAAAATCATCTCCTTTCCGAGCCTCACCAACTCTCCACTGGGATTATCAGGGATCGAAAATCTTTTCAACCTAGATGATGAACAAAAGTAAATTCTCTTTATTCACCCAAAAAATTTTTTTTTTGGTAAAATAATTTAGAACGTAACAATTGTAATTACAAAATCAACTGTAACGTATGCATTTTCCTATGCAAAAATTGCACCGAATTTCGCGTGTATTTCGTAACGATTTACAAATTGAAAAATAACTGGTCATTTTGATACACTTTGAAAAAATCAAAAAAACCATTTTTAGCTTGGTTTGGCGTTTTTTTGTAATTAACTCAACCAAATATTTGTTGTAGTCTACATAACTCATCTACGTTATATTAATCGTTTAGAAGTAATCAAGAAATATGTTTGATCTTTCGCTGACCAATCTGTTCAAGATGAAACTGTAGATTATGTTTGTTTGTTTTTCACTTTTGTTTTTATTTAGACGTTTATCACGAGGATAAATATTTGTCGCTCGCATTAATCGATGGCGATAAAAGCCAGATTGGCGATCAAAGTTACATACGGCCAGCCATTCCAAGACAAACAAACAAAGTTATTATTATCAAAGACCGATTAACGCGCGCAGGTTCAAACCTCGCTATTATTCATTGACAATTGTTAATTTCCAATCAGTCAATTCAAACTAATCAGCCAATTTTTTGTTTTTGTTTCTTACAGGGACGTTTCGGTGGAGACTGAACTTGAGGTAAACAATAATTTTCATTTCCAAACCACAAAAATCGAAAAAACAAAAAAACAAAGTAAAATATTGAAAAATCAAATTTTTTTTAACTAAAAATCGAAGTTCTATTTTCTTCCTCAATTGGCAATTATGGGCTGGCGTTTCATTTTAACGCTCACTATCAGAACGTGTGATGTTGTTAAGCGACACGTAAACAGTCACTTTATTTGCAGCGAAAGTACACGTCTTTTTCGATCGGTCTTGCCGCGGACCGAATGACCCTTTCAAGGCGAGCCGCGCTCGCCCTCAGGCAACGCGATCAAGCCGAAAACAATCTTAGCGTCGAAATCCAAAGAATGAAGCAGGACATTCAGGCAAGACTACTTTTAGTTGCTATTTTTATCTTGAGATACCCGAAAGAAAAAAAACCCCTCCCCCTTCCAAGGTGTAGTTAAAACTTGAGCCGATTAGAGGGCCTTAATTACCTAGAGAACTTTTTTATCCGGCCGGTCAGGATCTGACTTCGTTTTGCACCGACAAGGAGTCGATCGAGAAGATTGAAAAGGCTCGTCACCAGCTGCACATGATTGACAAGTGCGCGCACAACGTTTCTTGTACCGCCGAAACTCTGGGTGCGATCAAACAAGAGAGCCGCATCTCCAAGGCGATTTGTCTCTCGGACAGGTACCTCCAGGTGCTCAGGACCAGGTGCAACAAACTCGTCGACGAGGTCACGGAAACGAAGTGAGCGGCTTTTCCATCCCTGCTTTCTCCACCTTCATCCTCGAATCCTTCCGCTTTTTGAGCCTCATTCAAACTCAATCCTTGTTTTGCGAGATTAATTATTCTTAGTTTAGTTTTTAAGCCGACACGTTTTGTTTCAGACGAGTTCTAACTGAGAGCAACGGTTTGCTCGAGGAGAATCCTAGTGAGATTGATGACTTGCCTCGCATCCGATATCGGGCTGTGAATTCCAACAGTCGAACAGTGGTTGGCTTTTTTCTCTTTCTTTCACCCTTCTTGGTTGCTTGGCTTTTTTTCACTTTGGTTCAAAGTAACATTGCGTAATTTGACCTTCCTCGGTGGTGTTTTCATAATCCATTTTCTACCTCCGCTTGGCTTTTCTGACTAATCTGACTGGTGCTATCTTAGTTCTATGGTGTACTTTGTTAGTTAGTTATTTTGAATCTTCGCTTGTTTCCTATCTGTTGTTCTTGTAATTTTAGATGGCTAGAAGGAGGGCGAGCATTGCCACGATGTCACGACCGATGAACTCCATCCCTGACACGATCAAGGCATATTTCCACTTTTCGTAAAACTGCTCGAATTTTTACAATCTATTTTGAATATTTGTAGACACAGTCTAGATGAAGTTTTGTACCTTTTTTGTAGATTTAAGTTTTTGCAAATGAGAGCACTTGACTTTGAAGTGTAATTGAAGTACAAATTGGTTTGGCTTAAATGCGGCTAATCGAGTCTGAAAGGTTGTTTAATTAATTCGCGGTTTTAATTTGCAGGAGTGCAGCCCTAAGCAGAGGAACTCGATTTGCGGTCGCGTTTCATCGAGAAGGCCTTCCCTCAGCTACGAGCGCCAAGACGGCGATAGACTCGATGTCGAGTAAGTCGTTTGCCTTGCTGGTTTTGTCGCGGATTTGATTAACGTGCCGTTTTGTCGATTTGGATCAATTAAGGCAATCGAAACGCCACGCAATTTCGCAATCGCGCGACGTTTGAATTGTAATTTATTTACAATTCAAACGTGAGTTTTCTCAAACTTTTTTTTTCATCGCTGTGACGAAATCCAGACTACTTTTTGTTGAGTTGAAGAAATGTTGAACAAATTAAATTGTTTTAACATGTGTTTGATTTAATTTCAGTTTTACTAGAACGAGAAGTCATGATAAACACGAGATTCTGGAAAATGGCAATGGCGTGGAAGAAGTCATTGGAAATGGAAAACACGACGAAGTTCCCCTTGTCCAAGAAGATGAAACAAATGTGCTCAATGAGCCTCAGTTAAAGTAAGATTTGAGAAGAATAAATGATAGAATGTGTGGCAAACTTGATTGTTGAATTTGAGTTGTACTTGTTCGTTTGATTTCTTTTTCAGTGGATGGGGCCCACGAAATCTAAGACTGAATAAGTTTATAGTCATTTTGTTTACGTTCACATTATTATTTATTTACTTGATGGCGTCATTGTACTGTACGGAAGGAGCGTGCAAATGGTATTCAATTGAAGAGATCATCGGAAGCAACGTTAATTTTCTGGATGTTGGCCCGAAAGCCATTTAATCATTGTAGAGAAGGCAGAAACTGTAAAGACATTTTGTATATTGTAATTGTCATTTTGAGTGCCAAAAGTTTTTTGAGACAAAAAAATGTATCAATTCTATGGTTTATATTATTTATTTACTTAATGGCGTCATTGTAATTTAATCGAACAACTTTGGAAGTAATGTTAATTTTCTGGTTGTTGGCCCTAAAGCCTTTTAATTCTTGTACAGAAACCAGAAACTGTAAACATTTTTGTATTTGTAATTGTTATTTAGAGTGCCAAGAAATTTTTTTAGATAAAAAATTTATTAATTCTGATGTATATTGTCAAATCATTGAATTAATGTAGATTAACCGTAAAAAGGTTCGAATTTCCTTTTTAAAAAGCTATGGCACTTAGAACGATAACTGAATTGTAATTCAAAGTGCTATACGTTTTTTTGGGAAAGTAATTTATGTCAGAAAAGTATTTATCTTGATATTTATCTAATGAATTGTATTTGTGTCTTTAATATTTCTCATCGAATTTTTGATTAAATTTTTCTACTGGCGCAAATAAGAACGAGTGTTTTTTTTATTAAAACAAAACCTGTATTTCGTTTTTCCAAAAGATGAATACAAATACATTTTGACACTTTGCAATGGACGTTTTCATTAGCACATCATTTATCAGATGCTTATAATGATCAACAAAATTTATATATGTATACATCATTCAATCTCAGTCGCACGATTTTTACCCATGCGAAACTTTTCTTTATTATAAAATAAACGCAAAACAATTACCCGAAAATTCGGCAACTTATAAAAATTAACAACTATACAGCTTGGACTCTAAACTTGCAACATAATTGAAATGACAATAAATCATTGAACGTTGATGTTTACAGTTGTGAATAATAGTTAATTGCTTATTAAAGTTTGCTCGTTTCCTCACTCTTTATCAGTTTATGATAAAAAAAATGTTTTACAAAAATACATTTGTGCGACGATCCCTTAGGGACGATGAACAGCTTGTATCGCAGAAAAATGTCGTAGATAAAGTATGTAGCAATTACATTATTTGAATAATGAAGTATGAATTTTTAATGAAAGTAAAAAAATCAATGATGAAATTCCTATTGTTTAACTTCGTTGATTCTGTCGATTAGTGGTTTCCTTAGGCGTGTTCTGGCCGTTTTGTCGCCGATGCTTTTTGCTGAGCCTGGACGAATTCCGGGTAATCAATGAAACCGTCTCTGTTTGTGTCATCCATATCTAAAATCGGATCTATCAAATTCGTTAGTTCCTCGTCCTTGAATAGTTTTTCGCCGGCTTGTTGTGAGTGCGGATCTTTGTTTCCTTGTTCTTAAAACAAAATACAATTATAAATAATAATTTGTTTATCAATTAAAAATAGTTTTATGTGAAAATGTTTGTAATACTCAATTCCTGTATCAAAATCGTAAATTATTGAAATATGAAAATGATAATTTAATACGAACCGTGCCAGTGAATTAAGGACTTGATGAGTTCACAGCCGTCGAGTTTGTTGTTACCATCAGCGTCGTGCATTTTGAAGTAATGAAATTGAAGCTCTTGGTCAGACATTTTACTCGTATCAATAGGAACGTCCATATGCTCTTGAATGTGACTGAAATCAAATTATTCTTTATGCATTTCAATTTTTCTTGATAGAAAATTCTTTCAAAGGTCAATGAATACAAGAGATAATACAATTTTCATTGTAAATTTATGAAAAATTGAATTAAGATGACCCATCTATGAAAAATCAACTTTTTCAACAAATTAGATTTAACATTTTTCGTTCTAATCGACGTAGAGGGGTTTTTTTGCAGTTTATAATTTAAAAATAAACAAACTCATTGTACAAAAGAATTAGGCTTTTCATAGAAGGGTTTCTTAAATGTGAAACCTCTTTGTTATTTACCCTCGTTCTTGAGCAATATTAGCAGCATTCAGAACTTGCTGTTGACCATGATGGTGGCCATGATCGTGGCCATGAGGTTGTTGATGTTGCTGTACAGGTACCTGTTGGTGCATCTGCTGTTGCTGATGCATTGGCTGTTGTTGATGCATTTGTTGTTGTTGGTGCATAGGCTGTTGTTGGTGCATCGGTTGCTGGTGCATTTGTTGGTGCTGAGGAGGCGGAGGGGGTTGGTACTGCAATATCAATATAAATTATTTATCTATCAGAGTTTTGTTCAACTTTGTCAAAAATATTTTATACTAAATATTTTTGATTGAATCTATATTTATTTGGTTCATTATTATTAATTAATTCAAACAATTATAATAATAGTTCTATTTTTTCAAATTATAAAATGACAATAGAATTAGAAAAAATAATTTCGCCTCTAAAAATTGATAAACAAACTCCAAACCACACAAGGAAACACAAAAGTTAACAATTAAAAACAAAGTAAACATATTGGGGAAATGTAACACGCCACTTGTGCAATCATGCCAAAAAATGAATCACATTTCCATAAACGTTTCGTAAGTATTTTTACGATGACATAATGATAATACTAATCAATATATATATTTTATATTACGATAAAATTAAAACTTTCCACGAGTTTCGTGAGAAAAAGAAATTTTTTGTATATAGAGAAAACAAAATTGTATTGAAAATTAGTTCCAACGTTTATGAAATCGATATCGTGATTCAAAAATACTAATTAGCTATTTTATGCCACGTGTGTTGATGTCAAATAATTTTTAATTTTTAAAATCAAATAATTTTTGTTCAAACACCTGTTGTTGAGTATGGGTTGGCATTTGGTGCATGTCATGGCCATGGGGCTGTAATGAAACAAACAAAGTCACACATGGATATTATGACATACAAATTTCACAATCATTTTTAAACACCCATTTCATTCTCTTAGATTAACAAACACAAAATATTTCTTTAAAGCTTAAAACGAATAAGTAAACAAATAATTAAACAAGATAAAAAAAGAATGAATGAAACATGTAAAACCAAGTCCAAATAGATTATATATGAGATAAAAAATTAATGCCATTCAAAACATACACCTTGTGTTATCTAAACCAAAACAGAAGTGTACTGCAAAACAGAACAACTTCAAAATGATACATAAACAATTTAGAAAAAGTCGTTAAAATTGACATAAATAGTGCACTTAAACAAACAAATAAAATTGAAATTGGAGAACATATGTTAGGCAAGTTGATCAACCTGTTGATATTGTTGAGGTGGCACGCCAGGAGCCACTCTCTGCTGACATTCAGTCAGCTGGAAAACGAGAGCTGTGATCCCACAAATCCATATTGTCCGAAACATTTTGAAAAATAAACAAACAATTCAGCCGATGTCCCGTTGGAAGGTTTTTGAAATTCGCCGGCTCTCAATGATAAGAAATTTTGCGCAAACAGCGGCCGACCGGTGTCGATTATATGGTTCACTACTATCTTGACATAGTTCACGAGTTTCAATCACATTAAACCGCACGAATGCGAGAGTTTTATGTTACGTTGCGCGTGCTTTTTAACTCGACAAATAAAAGTCTACGGTTTTAAGGTTACGGTTTCACAACAACACGACACTTCTGACGTGTCGCTTTAAACTTAAGGCGGGACTATTTGAAAAATTTTTTGAAAATTGCTTAATAAACATTTTTTGCTCTCAAAACATTTACATGAAATTTTTCATTGTTTAGAAAAACTATCTAAATAAAAAAGCAAAAATATACTTTTGCTTTCCAAGTAAAAATGAATGAAATTATAATATTCGAAAAGTCAATTAAATTTGTCTAATAAATTTCTTTGTTTATTGTTTGTTTGAAACAAAATTAAACTATTGAAAAGTAGGTTTGTTTTTATTGAAAGTGTTTAGTTTTTTGTTTTGAAAATAACCTCAAAAATTGGCGCGCAAAAACATAGAGGGCGTACAGCATCAGATCAGAAGTCAATTGCGAATTTTCGTTGCGCCTTGCCAAACCACAACAAACCAAGAGTGTCAATTATTTGTTGTTCTAGTTCAATTTATGAAAATAGGGCGGATGAAGTTTGTTTGAAATTATTAATCGGCTCGACAGATGCCAACGTCAAGATGAGTTTCGTCGAGGCCGATTCGGTGAGCGACCTGGTGCATAAACTAGTCGTGTCCATATTAGGAGAACAAAATCCAGGTTTGAGAGATGCAAAATAATCAATTTATCCAAATTTCGTTACATAATTGTTAGAAGAACAGAATGATTCTTAAATGTTTCATGATGTATTTTTGCAGATGCAATTCGAAGGTATTTGCGGTTTTCTTTGCGGTTATTGTCGTCAAACCAGAGTGTTGACATTGTACAAGAAGAAACTGCTGTGGTGAATCATATAAAATCAAAATTTACTTTGCTGCAAGAGGCGCAACAATTTGATAAGTTGCATAGTGAACTCAAGGATGGAGTAAGAACAAAATAATTTAATGCAAATTGAGAACTCTTTTTTCTTATTTACGATTGTTCGAACACGAATGATGCAAATTTTGTTTTTTGTAGGCTTTTAAAAATCGAACAAGTATTTTAACGTTTTTGTATTATGTCAAACAAACTGGAAAAGAGATCAGGGAAAAAAATTTTTTGTTCCCTGATATGAGACTGAGCTCAAATTATCCCTCGGCATCTACCAGTGGTATGTTAGTTTTTGAATTCATTCAATAATTTGTTATTAATATTTTTTTCACAAATATTAAAATAAAACTTAAATTTTTTATAAGGCACGAGTTTGCAGACATCTTATTCAGGAGGCCAAGTAGTGCCTGTAATAAGCGAGACAAATTTTCGTGGTCTTTCAAGTCCATCAGGAACGTTCAGCGAAGACTGTGTATCCGAAAGTGTTTTGGTCCACGATTTAATTTACTCTTTCCAAGGCATCGAGGGCAAAGTTTTGAAGTTAGACTGTAGTTTCGGGTTTCAATTGGACCCATCTGTGTCAGTCACCGGATCTCATAGACAAGTTGTGCTCAGGCTAAGTGAGTTGGGGTTCCTTTATAACACAATAAAACGAGGGCTAGAACGAATATCTGCTGGCAGTTCTGGACGTGTCGCCGACAGCTTTGTTTCTGCACTTCGACAGGAATTATCTGAATATTATCGGTTTATCGCTCTGTTAGAAGAAGATGTAACTCGGTAAGAGACAAAAATATTCTTATATTATTCAAAAATACTAAAAAAAGTATACACGTTATAAAATGAATAACAAATTTTATTCATGATTTCGAATTAAATTTTTAGGTCTCAAAATCCGTTGAGTATGGAAACGGTAACTTTATCGCATCTGAATCTCTGGTCGTACGAGCCTCGAGAAACTCTTAAGTGGCTTGCAGAAATTGTGAATGCCTGCAGAGGCAAACGTGGCGGAGCTTTAGCATCTGCAGTTTACGAATTCAGTTACCAAGGAGACGCCGGCGTTCAAAAACTGGTTAAACGAATTATGCAGAGTGTATGCAATCCGCTTTACAGTATGTTGATGCAATGGATAACAGTTGGGCAGCTGGACGATCCTTACCGAGAATTCTTTATTGAGTCCTGCTCGAACGTCGTGGGAGACAGGATGTGGCACGAAAAGTACCAGGTGCGAGACTCGATGGTCCCTTGCTTCATAAGCAAAGCGCAGGCTAAGAAAATCTTGGGCACCGGCAAAAGTATTAATTTTCTACGAGAAGTTTGCAAGGACTCGGAACCTCTCAAGGGAAAAGATAAGGATGTTCTTAGAGACGCGCAAAATAAATACGATGGTTTGTTTATTTATATACGCACACGTGTATTTATGAAAAATAGTGTACTGTTTTGTTACAAAATGTTAAAATTGTATAATTTATATATTTCAGTTGAGGCTTTCTTCGATATGGACCCGGACGGTCGACTGCAAACCATGATGGACACTGCCTACGAAGAGACTTCAACAAGAGTTGTAGAAGTTTTAAACAAACAGTACCATCTGATGGATCACCTTCAGGGAATCAAAGGGTACCTTTTACTCGGTCAAGGGCATTTTATTCAGCATTTGATGCACTTGCTCCAGTACGTAAATTTGTATTCTGCAACTGAAAAGTCATAATTGAATTTTATTTTAATTAGTGAATTTATGTTATTTAATAGTACTAAATGTTGATTGCAAACGTTTTACTTTTCAGACCTGAACTAGACAAACTTGCTACTTCGCTTTACCCGCACAACATCTCTTCAATACTCGAGTCAGCAATTCGTGCCACAAGTTCAAAATTGGAAGAAGTGGATGTTCAGAGACGACTTGACGTGAGATATTTGCAACCGTCTGAAAATGAGACTGGTTGGGACGTTTTTGTACTGGATTACAATGTTGATGGCCCAATTGGAACGGTAAGTTCAAAATATGTTGTTCCGTTGATTAAATATATAGTTAAAGAGGGTTCGAATCGATAATAACGTTGATTAAATGTTGACGTTGCAGATTTTGGAGCCATGTCGACAGACATACCAGACAGTCTTTTTTTCATTGTGGAAAGCCAAACGGATGGAAACTATACTGTCAGCGATTTGGAAGCAGCAAACCACGTCAGCAAAAATGTTTCGCAAAATGCCAGAAGTTATGGTGGTGCACAATCAGATTCACTTGATAACCAGCAGCATGGTTCATCTTGTTCATCAGATGCAATATTATTTTATATTTGAAGTAAATGTCTAACTCAGTTTTTATATCAACATGTTTTTCATTTTATCCACTTTCTAATTTTTGATGTTTCGTTAGGTTATCGAGTGTTCCTGGGATTCATTCGTAAAGGAATTAAACCAAGCGAAATCACTTGATGAAATAATTGCAACCCATAACAAATTTATTGAGTCAGTTAAAACTGGAACTCTGCTCGATGAAGATTCTCAGGTGAAACATTTTTCCTTAACTATGTCTGAGTGTAATTAATTGTATTTGAGAGAAATAAATCTAAGTTTATTTTGATGTATCATTTCAGGAACTGAAAGACCATCTGCGATCGGTTTACGTACCAATAATGGAACTGCAAACACTCGAAGAAACTTTTCTAGCGAAAGCAACACACGAATACGAGGCTCGTTTAAACGATGAGCAGAATGTGGGAAAAACGAATGAACGAGTTTGGAAGTGGGGTAGAACTAAACATACCGACACAGTGCAAAACGAGCGCCAAGTTGCTTTCAAAAAGTATCTCAGCACTCTTTCAAGGCAACTAAAATTGCTGTCTAATTCTTATCAGGTAATTTTAACAATAACTGTAACAAACACATTTTCAGAAATATTTTTTAATGTAAAACAAATTAATAAAAATTGATCAACATGTGTTTTTTAGGATCGTGTCAAGAAATTTCTACTAATGCTCGCCCTAACTGATGACTTATCGTTGCGATTATTGAGCGTTCGTTTGGACTTCAACGAATATTACAAAAGCAAAGATAGTCGGCTTCTTGAACCACTCACGTACATGCATACAAAACAAAGCGACCACCTCTTCTCAGGATGCAAGTGACAGGGTTCGTTTGAAGACAAAGAGACAACAAGTCAGAATTTGAAAGCCAAGAGAACTCCCGAGAGTGCCAAAACGAGAACACAGTTGTGTTCCTTTGAGGATCATTTGTTTTTGGACGAGGTAAAATGGTCGGTGCCAAGGACCGAAATTTTACACAGACTTCGGCGCAAACGAATCATGTTTTGCTGCACCAGTTAATTGTCCTAGAATCCAACATGGTAAATAATCAAGACAAGTTTTATTTTATTTTTTTTTCGTCAATTTCAGTATTTTGTTTGTGAAAAATATAATGTTATAAGATCCACGCCATGATGAAAACGCCATGACATCTGCCCCAATTATTTTTAATAACACTTTGTTATTTCACGCGTTGTACATGTTTTCTATGTGCAACTTGTTATAATAAATAGCTGAAAAAATGATCGTGTAGTTTGTGATTCGATTTATGTCCAATTACAATGTTTTGATTGTACTAATAAACGCTTGTTTCGTCTCTCTTTTAATTACATTTTAGCTAAGTGCAAACATTCGATTCAAAATTGAAACAAATCAATATCATCAATTAAATTAATAAACAGCAATAAATATTTAACTTGAAACAAATTCTTGCTGATAAAATAACTGAGCAGATATTTTCACGATTGACAAGTTGAATTAAACACTTATTGTGATGCAAATGGTTGCATATAAAACAGCCTGTAATTAAAGCGCTCAGAATCGGCAATGATGAAAAGTATTATCATTTAGATGAGCTTCGATTAATCGCTTTTTTCATTTCTTAAAATCGACATTTTTCAGAATCAGGTCTCAAAAATTCCGAAAATATCAAAAATATAAATTTTGCGGTTTTATTTGAAATTTTTTTTATTTTTGGTGTTCATTTTGTAACTGTAAAAACTACTCTGAAGTATAAAAACTTTCGCTTGATAAAAATGTAAGTTCAAGATCCGAAACAATCAGCGTGGTATTTTTCATTTTCGATATCTTTTGACGGAGCTGAACACTTTTATCGGAGATTTTCACATCTTTGTCGCGAATTCATTTCACGATTGACCGAGATTCAACGTTGACGTCGCCGATCCATCGTACTTTTTCCATCACAATTACTATTTTCTGGATGATTGAAATCTGGATCAGAATTTAAAGTTTTTCGATAAATTTCGAGTTAGAATTCTGGTAGTTTAGTTCCAACAATTTTGTTTTATTTATTTCACTTACTGAAAAATTTTCATAAGTTATCTTCTAATCTGATTTTAAATGTCATTCAAAGTGTTAATATATTTATTATTTTGTCGATAATAACGAAACAGTCAATAATAATGTAACATTAAAAGTTAACAGTGAAATTTTTACTACTCAAATGGGATTTCATATTTGTTTACTTATTTATTGGTGAAAATCAATACAGATGATCTCACATTGTTTCAGCGTTTCAATTGTGTGAAAGTAATTTACATACGCATGATATTGAAACGCCTGATCACAGAACAATCAGCATAAACGTTGCGAGTACAAATAAATTTGCCAAACGGAAAAGATATCTGATGTTTCTCTCTAATGACAATAAATTAGATTCATTACACACTCGACTTTCTAAATTTTATTTGCAGAGTGTGTTTGTCCAGCAGGTATGTAACTCAGAGAAAGTCTCGTGGCGCAACGGTTAGAGCTTCGGCTTTACATCCACGAGAACTTTGCTTCGAATCCTCGAATTTCCTTGATTTTCAGTTTGGATTCGAGAAAAAAAATTTTTCCATTCAAATTTTTCATTTTTCCGGGCCGGAATCCGAGCTCATATAGGTTCGGTAGTTGTTCAAAAAATCCGGTACAAAATCCGGTACCAAATTCTGGCCCGGATCCGTTGACGGATTCCGAGCCGGATTCCGGGCCGGATCTTTTATATAGGGTCCTCCTGTTTTATGCAATGGAACTCGAATCCGCATCACTCAACTTCGGCATAGGGTTGTAGAAGGTAGTAAGCTATAGACTGTCACACAACTTTTCCATTTCATACCAAATGTATTGACATACTATTCAATTTGTATGATTTGTAGGCACTATAACGACTGGATCGAATCAAGGTGCGAATGTCATGATCCCTCAGATACCAGTTATCCCCACAGATCTTTCATTTGAATTCAAAAGACGACAATTTCCCGTGAGATTGGCATTTGCAATGACCATCAATAAAGCTCAAGGTCAAACGCTCCATGTTGCTGGTGTACACCTTGAAAAACCATGTTTCTCTCACGGACAATTCTATGTTGCATGTTCGCGCGTTTCTGACCGACGGAATTTACACATTTACGCTCCAGAGAGCAAAACATCGAAAATATTGTTTACCAGAATGCGTTAGTTCAATAAGGTGTTGCAGTTTCACGATGTATCAATAAATGCCATGATTTTACCACGGTTACGTGTGTTTTTTCTCGCGCACAGCGCAAACTGACTGCATTAATTATTTTGCATAACCTTTTTCGTCCTTACAATTTGTTTATCCGAACAATTCTGAAAAAAAACCTTAACTAATTTATATAGTGCAGCGAAGCTGACGCCCGAGCGAAGCGAGGGAGTTCAGCTAGTCTATACATACCTAATATAATATAAGAAATCAGTTTAAGAAAATTCTTGTAGTATGAATACGTATGTAACTATGAATAAATGAAACAATTGATCGATAAAAATACAATATGATTTTTGTATTCTAATTCGATAAATATTTTGAAGAGAATCATGCTTCCTTTTTTTATAAACAATTAATAAACTGTCACAGTTCCATTTGCAGCCTATCATTTTCTAAATTTTCCTCCTTAAATTTCCTATTTGATTTCAATTTTTTTCTTATGCTTCATGTTTGTTTTTGCAGGTGATAGTTTTTTTGAAATTCTGGCATATATTTAAAAATTTCATTTTTTAACTCAAAAGTCGCTGTTCGAAATTATTGCTTGGCGTGTACATATGCTCTTATTTGCTGTGATTGTTTTTGCTCATCCCTTCCCCCCCCCCTCCCAAATTACTTTTGTAAGTGTCAATGTATAAATTTTTTATAAATGTATAAATTTTTTTTGTTTTGTAATAGTCAATGTATAAATCTGTTAATCATTTTATTAGTGTAAACATTCTGGGATAAAAAAGTGAAGAAAATTCAATTTTTTTAAAATAATGTTTCATTTTGTCAGGAATTCTGCTGTCAAAAAGCTGAAAAATAACGTCGTGGTAGTGTAACCTGTAAGCTACAAAAAATCTTAAAATTCGTTGAGTTATACTGAACATGAACAAATCACAATCCGAGCGAAGGAAATCAAGATTCGCTGAAACATCAAACAACCTAGCCAAAATAATATTCGACCCAATAGAACTTATATTACAATCGAGGCAGAAAAAAATCTCAAACAACACACCTTC
The DNA here is from genome assembly GCA_020615435.1 of Telenomus remus. Taxonomy (NCBI): domain Eukaryota; kingdom Metazoa; phylum Arthropoda; class Insecta; order Hymenoptera; family Scelionidae; genus Telenomus; species Telenomus remus. The sequence continues at coordinate 8,379,038 of CM036341.1, read as the reverse complement.
AGACGGAGTCAAAAAATTAAACTTGTTGTGTTTCGTAAACACTCTTCGACATCGGAAAATGCAATAGCTTTTATCAAACAGTACAAAATCAAGGTAAGGATCTTTTCAAATGTTGCTTCGTTATTATTCTTAATTGTATTATTTATGAATAAGTGTTCATTTTTAGACCTTGACGAAGCCGAGGTGCATCTTAAAAAAAATACAAGCACCAGCAAAAACAACAACTCGCGATCACACCATTCAAAGGAATCCAAATATCTCGAAAAAAACCTCTAATTCGGTTAATAAAAATAATTTGGCAAGTCCGTTTATAAAAACTGTAAATGGAAAAGTTAAACCTGTTCTCACGCCCAAACTTGAAGTTTTGCAAAATTTGGCTAACCAACAAACATTGTCAGACACTACTGATATAAAAGCACCAGAAGAGGATTCACCAGTGGACATCAAAAAAGACAAAGAAGTGAAGGAAATCGAAAACGAATCGGTAACGGATACATCAGACGAGAGGAATGGTCTGAAGTTGAGTCAGAAGGAGATCATTTTGAGAAAAATACAAACAGCCATTAGAGTAATTGTTAAATTGATAATTCATGTTAATTGTTGAAATTGAGTCGCTTTTATTGGTTGATACAAAAAATACAATGAGTGAATAATTAATTTTTTTTACAGGATGGTAAAATTTTTTTGGTCCAAGCAGACATTCCTTATCTGGACCGAATTCTGGAAACCAGAGGTTGGATGACAAAATACGAGTCCTCAAAGACACGACATATGCCATACGGTAGTATAAAAATTAAATAGTCAAATGATCTGACATGCTTAGATCTTGCATTCATTGTTTGAACTAGGAAACTTCACAAATCTCGAACTGGCATCCTCCTTGGATGACATTCACAACCCTGACAATTCGCTGAACGAGGAGGCCTTTTGCGTACAACGAGTTGAAGCATGTGTCTCCAAACTTTATCTGGGATTCAAGAAACGATTTCCTTCAGTGGGATGGCGATATCACACCCGACACTTACCATCGAGGATTAGAGGAGGACCGCAGCGGTGAGTTTTGTCAGATAGTTTATCGGCCAAGTCGAGGTTCAAGCTCAGACGATAAACCAAAACTTTTGTGAAACGTTAATCAAACCGCTGAGATTCGCAATCGAGCGGTGCGAGGAAATGATTTCGGTTTACAACAACGATAAATTGAACAACAAAATTAAACATGTTCCGTCTCGTGATTGGGATTGGTTCATCGATATTTATATTAGATTCGTCCATAAGGAAGAGACTGAAGAAATGGAGAAACGAAAAGATACCAAACATGAAAATCCAGATGTTATGGTAAAATTTAATAGAAAATCATTTGTTTTAAATTTTGTTTCATAATAATTGATATTTTTCAGACATTTTATAATACTGCTTTGAATATTGTTAGAGAAATCAAACGTTTTGATCCTCAATATGAATTAAATGGGATAAGAAATATTTGGATTTTAAAACCCAACATGTCTTGCTGTGGCAAAGGAATCGTTATGACTTACAAGTTGGATAATGTTTTAACTAAAATTGACGAGGAGACGACAAAAAATTATTATGTAGTACAAAACTACATTGGTAAAAATGGAAGTCAATAATTTAGCATCTAGAATCTCGACTTTATGTTTCATTTTGTTATTTTTCCTCATAGAAAAACCTTTGTTAGTTAGAAAAACAAAATTTGACGTTAGGCACTGGTTTTTGGTTACAAAGAGTTATCCACTGACAATTTGGATTTACAAGTAATCGAAAAAATATTATTTTAAAAATGAAACTTCATCCAGGCGTGATTTCACTTCATTATTGTTGATTTCTTTAGAGAATCGCTATTGCGATTCAGTTGACGTCCATTTACGTTTTTTGCAACACCGCAGTTCAGTTAAAATATTTTGACCAGAAAGATCCTGTAAGAACTTTGAACTGGGACTGTGAAATGTTGAACGCTCATCTAAGGTTTAAATACAAAATAGAAAACAAATATAAATTAAAAAACGAAACAAAATTTTGCTGATGAAAGAAGTTTTCAGAGAGTGTTATCCAAATTCCATCGGTGATCCTTGGTACGGTATTATTTATCCTAAGATGTGCCAAGCAATAATTAGCGCAATGTTGACGACCCAAGATCGCATGGACACTCGGGAAAACAGTTTCGAATTGCACGGCGCTGATTTTGTAGTGATGGAGGATTTGTCAGTGTGGCTCATCGAGATTAACACAAATCCTCGCACGCATCCCCCAAGTTCTCCAGTCACTGAACGGTTGTTCCCAGAACTTTTGGAAAGTTTAATCAAAGGTTGAAAAGCCAAAGCAAATGATCCAAGCATAGTTCTTTTAATTAAAAATTTGAATTTGAAAAATGAAGTTTAAAAGAAAGCAACTAAAAATATAAATTGATTCGTTAGTTATTTTAGATTATCCGTTGGATAACAAAGCAGATACAGGCAACTTTGTGTTAGCTTACAAACAAAACATCGATCAGTCCTTAAAAATGAACGAATCTCTTGAGTTAAATTTGGAAGGCCACAAAATCACCAAGAGGAATATTTTTGTCCTGGATGCGGAACTAGATCAGATTCAAATGGAACGGTAGTTGATAAAGAAAAACAAAACAGAAGTCGTAACAAATGCCATTTATTGAATAATAACATTTATGAGAATGTACAATTGTTCTGTGTTAATTTCATCTATTCAAACAAAAAAAGGGGGTTTTCAAGTTGAAACGAACAGTAAAAATCAAATAAAGGTTGCAAAACAAGGTGTGCAAGTTGTAATCTCTTTAAAATGAATGCACACGTGTTGAAAATGATTGAGAAACACTTCTTTATTAACTCAACGTCGTGGTAATAAATTGTTTTCTTTGTCTAAAAATTAATCAATGCACTGTATCCTAAGTTGAAATTCATATTAAAAAAAAATCAATTCCATCTCGACTTGAGCTATTCTATAAGCAATTGTAAAAAGTATCGCAGATGTTTTTTTGTACAACCGAAGTACAAAAAGAATTGTTCACGTTTTTTTTATCATAGTCAATATTTAAAGTCAAACGAACTCTACACAGTCGACTTGGCCGCGAAAGCGAGCGCCTTCGACCATCGGTTGCGCAGTTGCAAAGCAACCCTCGCACCGAGGGCAGAATCGTTACGCATTCGGGGCAAGGTCAAAGTCACGGTCAAGCACTCTTGATACAATTGTTCTGTTTATTATGACAAACCAGATCGGCAAGAGCACTTGAGTTATATCACAAGTTACGTCTAAACCGAATCAACAAACTCACGTTACGGGTTTCAACGTGAAACTCAGCTTTGGCCTCGAGTTGTTCTTCCCGAGGATCTTCTTTTGCTCTTCTTTGATGCGCTTCTCCTGCTCTTTGCGCATTTTCTGACGCTCTTCTTCCATCTTTCGTTGTTCCTCAACCATTGCCAGTCTTTCTTCAGCCTAAAATAATAATAATCGTCATTTAGTAAATCCACATTTGTAATATTTTTACATATCATGAAACACGAGAGGAAATTACCAGTTTTTTCTGAGCCTCCTCTATTCTTCTGTTGTTCTCCTCCATGATCCTCTCGAGTTCCTCGCGCTTATTCCGCTCTTCTTCCTACAAGGACAACAGTATTTGTTAGCAAAGACCGAGAAAAGACAGTAATCGCGAAGACTCTGGCGGTTACACCATGTCTCGAAAAGAATCTCCGGTCCAAAATAAGTCGCTGTAATCACACATCCTAAGAACCTTTTTCTTCGCTGTTCAGGCAAACGTCGTTCTCTTCTCTAACGACGAACTTTTCCTTGGCATAGCACCTTTCTTTTCAAAAATTTAAAAATTGCTCGACTATCATCTCAACTACTAACGATGATGACAACAACAGAAACTTACATGCAACTTGAGCAGTGCGAAACTGCTCGTCGAGTGTAAATTGCGTATGACAGGAAAAGTAAATCGGAGAACAAAACATTCGGACGTAACCGCGGCACGCCTGAACCGCCGTATGGTCCGTCTCCCTTCACATGTAAAGTGTATCAGATAACATCAATAAGAAATGATAGTAGTTTGGTATTAAAAATGAAATTATGAATATATAAATTGGATAATACCTGAATGCGAAAGCTCACGCCAGCAACGTAGGGGATGCCTCTTCATCGAGAGATTGTGACTCAGCACTGAGTATAAAACCGGCATCTTCTGTTGGTTGTTCGGATTAGGAAGGCGACCTATGATTTTTCTAGGTCGTACTTTCTTGCTATGGGGATTTTTTCTAATTGCCCATCTTTTTCCGTACTAATTTTTATTCTTCAATCCTGATATTGTTTTTTTTCTCGTTTTATTCAGTTTTTATTCTACTTGAATTGACATTATAATAAAAAACCAAACGAAACAAACAAGAAGTAAAGATAATACTTGACAAGAATAAGTGTAACTTCTGGTTCGAAAATTTTGGAATGAAAATACAACTGGTCTTTTTGATGTGAAACAAAAGAAAAGACAGATAACTGTTAAAAGTGTCCAAAAAAGAATCAACTTTATTCAATTCTGTCTGAACAATTCAGCTTGACCGTTTCGGTATTATCGCGCCAAGTCCGCGACGCGTTTACACATCAGCTAATCAAAATGCACAAAGCAACGTCGACAAGTCAAAGGTCGTCGGTAGGAGCGACCTTTGAATGCTCGAGCGGCTTTACAGCTGTTCATAAATATATAATATGCATAATAGAGGTTGCGATAAAAAATATAATTTCAAACAAATGAGTACAGGTACAAGACTTGTTTGCGAACAAACAGTCGTGACATGCTCTTTGTCTCCCGATTCAACGGCGCAAGCGTCGCATTCTCCAGGTGCTTTGAGCACGACGCTTCGCACCCGAACGCTCCGACTCTTTGGCGCGCAGACTAGCCCGCGACATTAACATTTTTCAAACTTCGACAATGCACCCAAGAGTGCAACAGCGTTCGAGCTAACGTAGGCCAAGGTTCCTTTGGATTGGTCTTACCTCTCTACGTTTTTCCTCTTCGCGTAATTTCGCCTGCCGCCATTCCATCTCCTCCATCATCTGTCGCTCCATGGCCCTCTTCGCTTCTTCAACTCGTCTCTGCACCTCGGCCTCGATCTCTTCTTTTCGCTTCTCCAGCTCCTCTTCCACTCGTTTCTGTACAAGCTCCTCGATTCGTTTCGCTGCTTCCTCCTCAACCATCTTCTGCTCAACTTCTCGTTGCCTTCTGAATTTCGATTTTTCAAAATTTTAATATTGTGATTTATGTACAAGTTATCAGATTCAACAATAGAGTTTATTTAAAAGTCGATTCATAAATAGAATTTAATTTATAAAAATGTTGTATCCAAAATTTGATAGTAAAATTAACTTAGTAGAGAAGAGTTTTAAATTGAATGAAAAAAAGGGAAAAAAGGATTGAAAATAGTTGTCTTACCCAAACAAAGCCGTCCCGAGTATTTTGTTTGACAAATCTTTCTTTTTCCTGATAAAAAATGACAAAAAACAAATATAAAAAGTTGTTATTTAAGTCAAAGTGGTATTTAAAAAGTTTACACAATTCAAATCTTTGTTGTGTAATATAATTCTTGTTGTTTGTGATAAGCAGTTTGGAATTAAGAAACGTGTAAACTTTTTTTCTTGATGATAATTAATCGTCCAAACAAGTACAGATTAATTAACACTTGTGACGAAAGAACAAAATTTGCTATAAACCTTTGTCGTTCCATCTCAGCGAGCCTCTCCACTTCGTCCATTTTTCTATCTCTGTCTCGTTCCCTGTAGGAGCGTTTTTTGTGACTGACAATGTGAACATCATCAGAAATATCTGAACCCGTACTCGACGATTGTGAATGGGACCTTTTTCTGAAACAGAAAACAGTTATACAATACGAACGTCTAAATGATAATAATTTTTTAATTAATCGTCTTTTAAAACTACTGCATTTAATTTTTTAAAAGTGAACGAAATTTCTATTCATAACTTTGACATGATTAATTATTTTCAATTTCGAAAACCATAATTGAATAATAATGAGATAAGATTCATATCCCTAATTCAGAGAACTAACCTCTAAATCATCACGTTTAAATTGTCAGTCAGAAATGGAAAAAATTAAAATCATAATAAAACCATAACAAAGGAAAGCTTTAAAAAATGTTGATAAACATGTATTTTATTGACAACTTAACTTGTATAGGTAGATAACATTAGAGGAAAAAATGGCGTGGCATTAAAACCAGTCAATTTTTATTTTTGTTGATACAAAACTGATGGGATGAGGAATGAGTTTTGATTGTTGAATTTTTGATGCTCACCTTGATTTTAAGCTTCGTTCTTTTAATTTGTCGGAATATTTACTACTGGAACGTTTTTCGCGCGATTTGGAACGCTTGTGCGAGTGTTTGCTTTTGTGTCGCCGTCTGCTTGGCGATTTCGTTCGCGATCTTGACCGGCCCATTTTGTTTTGGCTGAACGTTTTGACTAAGGAATCCAAGGTTCTGGATAAAGATGAACTGTCTATTTGATATTTAAAATTGTTTCAATAAAAAAGTCACACGACGACCCGAAGATGTGCGTAAAACACTGTGCACCCTGCTTGGTTGGTCTGTGAAAATGTATGAAATGTACTGATAGATGAGCAACTCTTGTGGCTAATAGTCACGTGACCTCGCCACAACTCTTTCAGATGCGCAGAACAATATTTTCAATTCAAATATCAAACGAATAAATTGGATTTTAATTAGATTCGTGGAAGAAATCTATTTTTATTTTGCCTATAAAAAAGTTGATTCGATTTTAGTCATTTTTTTGTTTTGAATAAAATTAAATGGAGCGTTCTCTGATGGTAAGTGCTCCGAACTAAAAACGCGGTAAAATTTAAAAGTAGAAATGGATAAAAGATAAAACTAAAGAGGAGTAAAAAATTCAAGTTCCTTTATTTTGTGAAAAACTATATATTTCAATAATCATCTCATATTTTCTCCTTAATAGTTATCATATGTTTTATGACTCATATTATAATCATTGATACATATTTGACGCATAACGCATGTTACACTAATGCAAACAATTTTTCTGTTCCCATATTTTTCAAAGAAAATAAAATTCAATGCTTTCTAAGTCGTTTTCCAAGTCCAACAGAATCATTTTCTCAATATACGTACAAAACATTTGACAGTCATACCTGGCAATCATTCGTGACTTATAGTCAATGTAACAATAAAACATAACAGACCATCTCTATCAATGAAATTTCGTCAAGTGTTCAAATTTCAATTAACATTTTCAGCTATACATACTTTTATTTCGAATTACATTCTGCTCTAATAAAACTTTGTCGTTCTTTTTCCGTTTTTGTAAGTTATATTACTTTTAAGAATTTTGAGGACAATCTTTTTTCACTTCTTAAATCGTTGCCTTCTGGATTTCGTCCCGTTCTAATAACATTCTAATTACTTTATTTTCAAATAGAACGTTAAATTTGATTCAAAGTAGGTTCACAGTTTAGAATGGAGCTTGAAAATGCTTGAGGGAAGAGTTTGAATTTAACAAAAAGAATGATAATCAACCAACTTGTCGGTTGAAACGAACGTTAAGCATTTGCAAAAAGGCAGCTGAGCGATTAATATAAAAAATTTCTTTAACGGACTATCTCGTTCGTTTAGGGCTAGCACATCTGAACGTCGTTGGATTGAGATGTGCTTAAGTGATGCAGCTGTTGGGTCAGTGCTAGTGTGCCGCTTTCGCTCACGTTTAAAACCCAAAATAAAATATCTGCAACAAACAAAACAAAAGTCATGTCATAAATATCGTAAATAGATTTATCTATCCTTTAAAAAGATAAAACAGATAAGAATTGTCAATTTTCAATACTAGGAAGAATTCGTTTGAATTTTGATAATTTAACATTTCAAAAAATTGGGCAGAATTTCTTGATACAAAGTTGGTTTTTGTAAAATTTGATAGTGAAAACTACCGTTCCAAGTTGATCAAATATGAAATATATTTTACTCAACTCTAAATGCACCGAAAATCGGTTTAAAAAAAATAATTGAAAATCTGAATAGTTGAAAGAAAGATACAAATGAGAATTGCATAACAAATAACAACCTCCAAAATAGGAACCAGACGGGGTCATCATTCGCCACCTATTAGTGTAAAATCCGACATCGGGTGGACTCGTGAGTTCCACTTGAATTTCAAAAGTGTCTTTGGGTTCGAGTGGAGGCACAGGAATCTGATGGCAGTCTGTCAACGGGCAGCCAAGTTTCGAATCCTGTTGCAACACAACTCCATGCGGCCACCTTTCAGTTCCTGAATTCTGCACTCTCCATGATTTACGAAATTTTGTGTTCGGCGTGATGGCCTCACCGTCGCCTATTGTGCTATCGCACACCAAAGTCATCGATGGCAGTTTTGACGAATTTTCATAATCTAAGTAGCTTCCAATCGCTTCCTGAAGGTTCCTGCAAAAATATATCAACATTATTTCAGTCATAAAAAAACAAACAATATGTTTTCTTTGTTTTGATTTTACAAAAAATAGAAAACGAAAAAACAAATGTTTACTAGTGATGACGCAGCATAATTGACAATCATTTTTTGTTAGGAAACTCGATACAGTTGACAGGAAGAAAAAAAGTAAACAAAAGGACACCCGTTTGTTTACATTATAAATAGGAGCAACTGATTGAACGATACGAAGTTATTCATTGGGAAGGCCGTCGATTGTTTTTGTTTTGATGGACAGACGGACGTGGGCGTCAAATCTGCGAGTTGAGAGGTTATGTGCAATATGATCGTCGGAAAAAAACAAACAAGTTCTTACCAGTTGTTCATGTCGAGATAAAACGATGCCGTGTACTCGTCCAGGTCTCTACCTGTGAGTAGTTTTTGCAGCATCTTCACCAGCTCGTCCTTATCGGTGGTTCCCAATCGACAGAACTGATAGAGTAAACTCTGGTCCACTTCGTTGACATCCATGTTTACCGCAAGTTGCAGGCCGTTGTTGACGTTGTTCCACGCAACCGGGGATAACGAAAAGAAATAATAAAAAGTAGTTTCTTAGCCGCGAGACTAACTGCAATTTGGAAATTTCATTTGTCACTGTCGGTTCGGTTGTCTTTGTTTTTGATTCGACGTTTCTCTGTCTGGTTCGGAGTGACGTTTTGTTGTCGAGAGTCGCGTAAATGTGTTTTCAACACGCTCACAGAGTGCGCACTGTCGTTGGTCGTCCGTGCGCGAGAGCGCGTGTATTTTGTCTGTGCGCGTATGTTGGTTGTGGCAGTGATTCCCTCATATCTCGCCTCTACACACGATTAGCTATAATGTTTTGACATGAAGATCATCTGCTTACAAAGTAATTGTTTGATAATCTTGTTTACCTTTAATGTCATAACGTAATGATTTATGCAAAATATTTTTGGTTCGATCTTATTAATATATTAATATTAAATTTACTTTTAAGAATGATAAATGTTTTGTGTTTTATAGCTGTTTTTAATGAATATGATTATATTGAAACAGAAACGTTTTTTTCACTAAAAATGTTGACTTTAGAATTACAGTAGGGACCAATTTTTGCCTTTTTGAAATTGGAACGTTCATAAAAGATCTAAACAACAAAATTGTTTGCAAATTACAAAAAAAATGTATATTTTTGATAGGGTAACAGATTTCTTAGTAGTTCTAGGGTTAAAAAATAAAATGTAAACGAAATTTTCGGAGCCAAATGGACCATACTAATTGTTTGAAAAGAATTTTAATGTTTTCTATAGATTTTGTTTGAGCAAACGATGATAACGCCTAATTAAGCAAATCATCTGTACTTAGACAGTTAGTTCTGACCAAGTCTAATTGGATCCACCTAATTTGACGAGATTTGATTAAACGTAATCAGTTTCAGCTACTCTATTGAAATTAACTACCACTAAATCTAGTCTTACAGTCAAGTTTTGAATTATAAATTTCCTTCCAACAGAATAATTCAAACTTGATCAGAACTTTGGCACACAAAATTCTAAACAAAACATCTTGAAGACGTTCTTTTTCACTTTTTTCTTGCACTCAATTTCCAACAATGGGAATATCATTTTATCCCTTATTTAAAAAAAGACCGTTATTACAGTGAGACAGGAGTGGAAAAGTTGGTTCGTTCAATTTGTTCGTCGTTTTTCTTTTGCGAAACTTTTTTTTCGTTCCATCGTTCCTTGTAAATGTCCTTTTGAAATATCCGGATACATTTTTAAACGAAGAGTTTTATACTAAATGGATACGGCTGCGAGGAAATAGTTTGCACCAGGCACTAACTTTCCCAATTCAATATTTCAATTGTGCCACTTTTGGACTATTGCTTAGTCCCCTACGATCTTTGCTAAAATTTGATCAAGCCTGGTGGATTTTCCTGCGAAGAGCCGTCCTTGGGGATTGGTATCGAACATTCATGAATTCGTGGCCTGAAGTCCCTCCAATGTAATTTGCCAAGATAAAGTTTTTAACCGCAGAGCTGTGGGTTATTTATACCGTCTACCTTTGTAGAAATTTTGATCGGGTTGAGGTTTGCGACAAAACTCCACATGACTCGCGTGAAAGTAATTGTAACAAGTTTTTATTTTCATGAAAACAACAAGTTGACCATGATAATAAAAAACTGTTCATCTTAATTAGGGATTAGATTCTAAATGTCGTGATTTAAAAAGTTGTTTTTGTGTCATTTTAATAATAAACAATGTTTTTTTGTTTACAAAGTTATGAAATATTCTAAAAGTACCGCAAATTAGGATAGTTAGAATGGGAAATTGTTTTGAGTTTGTTTTGAAAGAGTAATAAGCAATTATAACAGTTATAATGGCCAATAGTTTGGGTTTAAATTAAACAATAAATAATTTGACCGACTCAAGAAGGACTATTATTACTGATGAATTTGCACTCACTTTGTTTCAGTTGAATAAGTAAATGAAATTTTTTATGGGCTGTCGTCTTTCTTTTATTTCGGTCTGTTTCAAACGATTAAAAACTTCGAATGCAATAATTCCATAATTGTTCGTCTCAAACCTCGTTACAATAAGAGTACCTGATTAAGGTCTATTGTTCTCATGAATATTCCATGAATAAATTACAGAAAAAATGTTTCCCCGGGAACATTATTGATGCATAATTGATCACCAACTTTTATCCATTCAAACTGTACTTTGCTAAACGTTCTCGTTTCACATCATTATTTTTAATTCAATTTTTGTTTTATTTTTAATTTTTTGCATAAATCGTATGGATTCGATTATTCAAATAGAAAGAACAATCTTTTTATTCAACTTTAAAAAATTACTTTGACATGATCGTTCTCACTACTTTTTTGAAGTTTCACTTTTTTCAAAACTCAAATATTGCACCCAAAATATGCGAACACAAGTGAAAAAAGAGTAAACAAAAGATTTATGATGTCAACGAACATTTAATTATTGTTGATACGTACAGTACCATTAATTGTAAATATAAAAGTTATAAAAGGACATTGTTTATGTTCTTAAATTTCGCGCGCTGTTCAAAAATTTGAAATTCTCTCCCACTATCATGGCACTGCTCATTCATTGGTTGTTGGCCAATGTGTCATGGCGTTCGTCAGTTTCGGTTTTTGCAGTCATGGGGAAGGTCGCAAAATGTTTGTAAGTTGAAAAAATAATGTTGCTATTAAAAATTTCACCATTTATTACAAACAAAACAAACCGTGTTTACAGAAACATTGTTGAGGCATTATTGTAATTTGATATTTACATTGCTTTTTAGTTTGTCTACAGTTGGCAAAAAGATGTCATCAAAATCGTTCTCAGACATATTCATCAACAGAATTGTGCAACTTTCATTGGTTTTCTCCAATTTTACAAGAGCAAATGCATTGAGTCTGTATTTTTTGTTGTCAACATTCACAATTCATTGTTTACAACGGCTTTGTCTTTATTATAGGTTTGCCCGCCAAAATTCTGCATTCCTCCCTCACCCCACTACCCTTGGTGCTACGCGCGCGGCGCGCCATTGGTCTTCGCTGGTACATGATTGTCACTTTTGGATTCTGCAGGCATCGGATGAGATCCTCTTCAACAGCGATTTTCTTCAGTAAACTTGATGGAAATGCAGATCAACATGGAATACGCAGAACGTACTGGTAATGTAACATTCTTTCTTATAGTTATGTTTATCAGAAATGAAACAGTAACCATGTTGGTATTTCATCGAAAAAGTTAGTGCAATGTTTTGTTTTGTTTCGCGTATTTCCGTTAAAATCTATCAATGATGAAATAACGTTATGATTTCATTTTTTCGAGTTTTTCATTTGACCCGGGGTAGAACTTGAAAAGACGATTTAAAGTTGCAAAAATGAGGTTACCGCCAAAAGGCAAAACCGAGGTTGACCCATTGTTGTAATATGATATCTAGGTTGATTTTCACAATGTTTACATATGTTCAAAGTTGTATACATCTTATACCAATATCTTATTGTTTCAAAATCTAGTCTTTTGTTTTCTTCAATTCTTGTTGAATTTGAGATAATTATACGTTTACTTGGAAGTATAACTATTTCGTAATAATTTCAAGCTGTGGAAAATGACTTTTTCGATGATATGAAATTAAAATACAATCTAAATAAAAAACATTAAAAATTTGTCTCTTCAGAGTAACTATGGGAGATAAAGGGTAAAAATAAGTAACAATTCTTATTCCCAAAGTTGCACCCTAAGAAGACCAAAGTGAGTACAAAAAAGGGGGATGAAAGATTGAAAAAGCGAGGTCAGTAAAACGTGCGAAAATCGTTATTTAAAGAATCCGTTCAAGCCCCACTTAACTGAATCATCTTCATTGCAAATGAATGACAGTGTTCGGCGTAGACAAAGGATTGGTTGGTTATCAGTACTTTTCATCTTTCTTGGGGGGTTGCGTATTGCGCGCGCACATTTGAACAGCGCTGTTGTCGCATCTCAGTTTCGCAGCCACCCTGCTGTGGTCCAGATCGGCGGCTGTGCAGTCCGATGCGATCCGCAGTCCTTTTGAATGACTCTCAATCACGCATCGAGTGCTCGTTAGTTCGCAATTACGTTCCCGGTGTCGGCGCCAATACCGCCAAGTTTCAACGTCGCATTGTCTTTACACCAGTGCCATGCCATTACCAACCTGAATCACGTGCTTGATATAAATTATTGTTCCATCTCAATTCTATTCGGAAGAGCTTTTCAATTGGTAAGACGATTCTATTCTAAAACAAAACAAAAATAACAAAAAGCCTGAAAAATAAAAAAAAAAAACAACACTGCTGATCAATAAAACAATAAATTCCAAACTAACTGAAAAAGTTTGAATTTCAATTCTCAAGTAGAAATGAAATTTGAAAGAAGGGAGAAATGTTTGCAGATAAGTTTGGCTGATAGGAATGATTGTTTTTACACCTGTAGTGCGAATGAAAAGAAAAGTAAATGGAATATCAGATGAGGGATGGTAAATTGCTGTTTCGTTTACTTGGTAAAAAGAACGGAAGACGTGCATCATCGCGAGGCCATTAAATGAAATGGTAAAATCAGCTTCTCGGGTTCCAATAATTTACACCGGTGCGATATACGAGGCTGTGAAATATCACTCGGTTGTTTTGCGAAACGCGTGCACATCGTACATAAATTTGATACTTGTCATGTAAAGGCGATGCTTCATAACACGTCCAAGTGACAATCGATTTCAATATTTGCTCCGAAGTTGAAAAATAAATGAGTTTGTTTGCTTTGTAATGAAAAAAGAGACGAAAAAAAGGGCAAAAAATTGCAGATGCGTTTGATTGTTCTGCCTTTGCAACTTTCTTCGGTCGTTCAAACTTTCGATTCGTTGGATCGCGCGATTCAGTTTCCAATTAAATGAGCTAACTCTGCGAGTTATTACGTTTCGCAGTAAACAACCAACCAAAAGAGTTACGATCGTTAACCTTTTAAGGGTTGATAACATTTCAGTGCCTTTTTTTTTCATTGATACGAGATAAATCTTTGTTTCTTTTTTTCAAATTAGCTCGGCCTGTTTTTTTTCCATAAAAGGATGAATAACGTTTTTGCAAAATGAACTTTGATGTTTGATCAATAAATTGGATTGATTATAAGTTAATTTTCCTTATCAAACATTCTTTTATCAAAATTTTTATGAAAATTCTTTGTCAGAGCTGACGCTTTTACGTGAAACACAATTTTTTCGTCCAAATTCTTTGTTTTCACATTGTTATTGAAACGTAGTGTTATTACATGGCTCGCTTTTCTATGCTGGTAGCAAAAAAAGACTAACGGCTTTTATCAGTGGATGTTTTTGTTCTTTTTCATAAACTTCTCATTGTGCGTTTACGGTAAATAAAATTTACCGGAGTCATAAATAATTGAGAAAAGCCTGGATGGCGTGGTCGGGACCTTTCGATAGCGCAGGATCTCGACCTCGTAAACCCAAATACTTAACTGTTATGGTATCATGCAGTGCATTCAGGGTGCGCCATGATATTCTACCGTACATGCTCTAACGTGACTTTACTGTTTTCACATTCGACTTTTCCCATCACCCCGTCAAAGTATTTCGTTTTGTTATATTCAAACAGCTATTGCAAACCTAACGTTTCTTTCCATCTCTTATATTTAGATTTTTGTTTTCGAAATTAATATTTGCTTTTTTCACTCACTTGTTTTGATTCAAAAAAAGTTTAGCTGTTTGTTGAAAAATGAAAAGTGCATATTTGCAGAACGAATTTGCGTACGAAATGTGTATATATCTGGGTGGTGAAATTTTTGTTTACATGAGATAATATAAACAAAAGAAGTAGAGTTTTTGTGACACAAAATGCGTCGGGTTGGCAAAAACAAATGAGCTCGCGTAGTCGGAAATGATTCATTTGATTGAAAATATGAGCCGAGCGCAGTTTTCAAAGTTAAAGTGGAAAGAGAGCTAACAAAAAAAGAGTGAAAAAAGTTGTGGAAAAACATGTGACCCCTAATGGAAAAGAACTGTGATCTATGTCACATTGTTCGTTCGTACATGAAAACATTCTCGTGCGCGACAATCGATTTGCATAATGGGTGCGAATATCCTACGTTTTTGGCACAATTTCCAAAAAAAAGGTGATTTGATTTGTTTGATCGGAACTGCGCGCTTTATTTACAGGCCAAATGTATCAGTCCGAATGAAGGTTAGGATTATTTGCACAAAAGAAAAAACAATCTTCTGAAAGTCAACAGAATCCTCAGAAATGAATTTTAGATTAAAGTTCAAAAATACAAAAGATATTGTGTTCACTTTTTCTCAATTTTTGATTAATTATTTGCATTGAACATTTTTATTGGATTGTATTTTATTACAGGTTGCGAAAAACTTGTTAAACATTGTTTTGCACCCGAGTTGAATTATTAAAATGTTCAATCATATCTGGATAATTCAATACCGGTAATCACATGAAATCGGAGCTGAACAAACAAAACAGAAAACGTTCTACCTCGAATTTTTCAATTTCGGTCGAGTTTTAAATTCGCTTACTGATGTCTTATGTAAACGGATTTTTTAAATAGAAATCCACAAATCTGTCTGTGCGGTTGATTGATTTCTTTTTGTTCACTTAAGCTGCATCTGGAATTGTTCATACTTTATTCAATCCGTCCTTCTTAAAAAAAAAGTGCATCCACCATTTTCTCAATAACCGGTCGAAAACAATCCAACAAAAAATTACATTTTCACCGAAGAAAAAAAAACCGCATTGAAAACCGTCAAACTGACTGAAAATCAATCTTTCAATCCTCTCAACGCAAATCAAAAGTTGCTATTAATTTTTTGCCGGTAATTATTTCATTTCTGAAGGAAATGATTTTGTAAAAGTCAAATATTGAGATAGCGATTCTTTTGTGTCAAAAAAGATCCTGATCAAACGATTCTGGTCTGAGTAAATAATTTAATGAAGAGTTGAAAGTTGCAACAAGAAAAGAAGCTGCTCAAAAGAATGTTATTTTGATAAAACATTCAATTATGATGGTATTCGTTAACGTAATCTCCATTCAGAGTCGTTGACTCTGAGAAAATGAGAGAAAGAGTGAGAGAGTTGCTTTCAAATATGTATGTACAAGTTATTCACAAAATGTGCTGTCAGGGCGTAGTGAAATAAGCCACCGTACAGTCAGACGAGTTCCGTAGACATTAATTTGCAGCCTGCGCTACCTTGTAAATGATTTCAGGAGGTATTCAATGCACGTACGTCGGGAAGAATGAAATTTGTCACGCTGAAAAGTACCGGGCGAATTAAACAGAAAAGGTGCACCAATAATATGTGAACTGGAAAATGAACATGCCACGATTATGTGTACAATTGTTTGAATTTTGATTAAACGTCTCGCCAATTTGTAACGCTCACATATCATGTCGTCAAATTTATCATTCCCACAAGTGTTTCGAATTAGACGTTTCATTACAAATGAATGCCAATCGATTTCTCAGTGACGTTAAAATTTAAAAAAATCTCTTTTCATTGTGATGAATAGAAAGTGAATAAATTTTGTGCTCTAACATCAATTTTAAAAGTTCACTATTGAAATTTTCACAGTTGAAGAATGTGAGAACACAAGTGGGAACATAGAGCTTTGACAATACTCACGAATTTATATGCCGAGTACAAAATCCCTGTAAATAGTTACGTTTCCTTGTCTTCATGCATACGCTCAGAAAATGCACCCCGTATTGACTCACGACTACGAGCCCTTGTTCAGCAAATTATTTTCGATTCTGTAGATGTTCCATCGCAGAGGTTTATGATGAAACCTTTGTCAAACATTTTGCCATTGCGGAAGTTGTCTCTCTAACGACGACGAAACACATTTTGCATTGAACAAAAGCTCGATCTTTCTCGTTCGTGAAAAATAAAATTTGATCTTTATCAATTTTGACAAAAATTCGTTTTGATGTTTCTGTCAAGTTTGAAAAAAAAATAATTTAATACAGGTTCGTGAAATTGTTCCAGTGAATTCAAACAAAAGTTTATTGTATAAGTTTAGTAACTGTCAAGTGTTTTGAATTGATGAAATAAGTTTGTTGAAGGTGTTTGAAGATCTTTTAGAAAATAAAGTTAATAATTAGTTGCAAACAGCAGACATGAGGGTTCGTGACATCTGAAATGAAGTCATTTTGTTTTGGAGTGGTGTCCACGACACGTTTGATTTATCGCTGGATTGGAATCTTTTGAAACAGGATCCTTTTTGGCTGCAAGTTGCGCACTCTGTAACAGTTATAAGTACCACTTGACCTTTTGACATACACCTCAACTAGCTCTGAGAGCAACTCCAGGGTCGGTTTTCTCAAGTAAACGATGCTCGCTTTACCAAATAAAATGTGTAATCAAAAACACACTTGATAGCACGAAACACTCGGCCAAATAGAATTTAACTTGGCCAGGCTGAAACGTTGCATTATTTCAAAAATATCACCTCAAAAACCACAAACAGACAGATAATAAAAGAAATTCAATGAAAAATAACGTTCCAAAAGCCACAAAGAGCGAAATGCACAAAACGTTTTAAAGCGAAAATTCATAACTGGTTACTTCTTCTCATCCAACTTTTTCACTAAATTTTCACATCCGAGTATTTAATCTGCCAGGTTATGACTTCATAATGATTCAATTTTGCGATCGTTGTTTAATTCGTTCGGGGTTTTGGGGCTTCGAACGGTCTTGCAGTTTTTGTCGGCGCGATACCGCACACTTGCAAAACTAATTTTTCGTTTATTCATTAACAGCGGTTGTCGAACCAAGAATGCCTGAACGGATGATTTGTTGTTTTAATCGACGCGCCAATTTCGCGTCGAATATTGCAATGATTTATAACCTGGGAAAATGTGCCTCGTTTTAACCGGAATAATCAACCAAGAGCTCCAGCGTTAAATTCAATGCTAAAGTATTGAAGCATTAATTGGACGTTTGAAGTTCAGTCTTATGACTTTGTGTTCATAAGCCTAATCAGTCGTTAAAAAGTTAAAAAAAAAATAAAAAAAATAATTCACAAATTAAATTTTTTTAATATTGAAGTAACAATAGTGTACGTCATTGTGTTCAAATCTCTGCTACTCGAGTTGATTAATTTCGCCGCCCATTTACTCACAGCTAGAAAGAGAGAGACAGAGAAAGAGAGAAAGCGGGGGTGATAGCGTTCCGAATGCATCACCTTGCGGTGATGCATTATAAATATCATTTAATTTTGTTGGATGATTCTAAGTCTGGTTTGACGTTGATAAATTATTGAGCACATATAGCATGACGGCATTTTCTGATTGCACTCACTGTGTCGCTGATTTCAGTATCTAACATTTAATAACTTTAAACGAACATACAATTTGCGAACAAAACCGTGAACTTTACGAGGACCCGGCGTATTGCAAATTGTTCGATTGAACCGACCGATTTTCCGTCAACAATAGTCCACGCGGCTTAATTAAAACACCTTTCATTTTTTTTCACCATTGAAAGGAAATAATACCGAGAGAGGGGAAAAAAGCGCGAGTTCCATTAAAAAGCTTTTCTTGCACCAAGCGTTATTACTTGATTTCTTTTGAAATTTCGCATAAAACGAGGCGCTCTGGTCTGGCGTGGATAAAATGTGGTTTCGCGTGTATCTTCTCGTTGCCTTTATCATGTCCACCTTGGCAAATACACATTCTTTAATGTTTGTGACAAGTCGCATGCACAACTCCGGCGCTGCCCTTTTTTGCCTTTGGTTTTCGTTATTTAATACTTGTCACCTGGCGTTAGCGTTTTCTTCGCTGAATTATTATTTTAATGAAAAATGTTTCTCGCTTTAATTATACCGGCTGACATAACTCAAGTTGAACGCGCCACGAAATTTATCTCGTTCGTCAACTTTGCCCCATTGAATATACTCAATTGCGAGACAAAAACTTGGCAAACTTAAAGTACAAACATTTTAGACACGTAGACGGAAACGGGTTGAAAAAAAAACAACATGAAGTATCAAGTTCAGTAAACTTCGACGCAGATCAAGTTTTATTAACACTCTAGTTCCACTTTCTTATTGTATTTGGGTCGTTAATTAAAAGTGACATAATTATGGCTATGAATCAAGTTTTTATTCTGCTTGTCGTTTAATTACGGATGTGAAAAGGACCGGGAGCTCGAGAGTGGGATAATTTTGAGTTCTGTGAATTACTGTTATAAACTCTTCACATAATAAAGAAGTTGAAAAAAAAAAAAAAATTAAAAAATTAAATCCAACTAATTTCAAATGAATATTGATGAATAAGATTGCAAATGCATTTTCTGCTCGCACTTTTTAATGCCGATGAAAGAAAAAATACTTTCCGTGCATTGTGCTAAAAACCCTGTTAAGCTGACTATATCTTTTAATCCGTATTAAATGAGCGCAGCCCCCTCCCCTTGCCCCTCTTTTTCCGCAGTTGGAATACGAATTATCGTCGGACTGAAATCGATATGCAAATTGCTCGTCTGAAAATGTATACTTTTGATTATAATCAGATTTCATATAATAAAATTTGGCCAATCGCGGATGACCCTGCCGTAACGATCGTCCCGATCCCGAGAGACTAGCCGGCACATTTACTAATTCTTTTTTGCTACTTTGCTTCAAGTAGATTTCCTTTGATTTGCATTACCCACTGAATTTCAAACATGTTAATTTATTAAGTTAGTTCACATTTTTTAGTATCATTTTGGTGTCATTTCGTAATGCACTTTTCATGTACTGCACAACTTTTTTTTCCAGCTCAAACATTTTAAAGACCGAATAACAATTTTTCTCAATTAAAATAACAATGGGGGTGTTTTCAGTCGGTTTTTGCAGGTTCACAGCCGAATCGAGAGTTTAACTGCGTGGTAATATTTTTCGTCAATCTGACAAATTGTCTCCTTCTCATGATTGTGATTTCAATTACGCCTTGTTGGAATTACAAATCAAGTCATTATTCGTGCAAAAGGGGTCCGATGGAATGCGAGCAAACTTTTATACCTTTAATTAGCATCTCGAATGGAACTGCGGAAAGTTTAATGTTACGCTGTGGAAAATACTTGCGCGATGGGAAAATGCACGTCGGAATTTAATGTATTCTGTATGTTTAATAAGCAAAGACTCAAGGTTGAGATAAGCAAGGACGAATTGTAATGTATATCCCTTTATCAAAAATTACTAGAGAAAATGTAGTAGTTACAACAAAAAATTGTTGTGACACTAAAAGTAACTGTTGTGACTTGAAAATGTGTGACAGTTACGACAGGAACAGTCACTACGGTTAAACGTTATCGTAACCATAATCGTGAGTTAGTACGGAGTTATATTTTTGAGAATTTTTTTGTTGCAGTTAACACAGTTAATGTTGCGTTAAATTAAATGAAGCTTTACAAGTTTATGCAATAATTTTAGTATTCAACCTTGACAAATAAATGTGTCAAAAATGAATTAAGTTAGTTAATAATAAATCATAAATAGTAATGGAAAAAGGACAACACAATGCGAAACAAATATCAAAGTTTAACGTAAGTCGATTGAAAATTTGCCGAATCGTTTAAAGATTCCTAATTTATTACACAGAAAAATAGCCACGTTCGGGAGAATCACTAAGTTTACGTGAGAAATCATTTTTCGAATCAAAGTTTTTTTCGCGGCTGCCGTTTGCGCTGAAATTGTTCCGCCAAACTTTACTTTTCCCAGGCTGCTCGATTTCCGAATGTTATTATCTCACGTTTCTCGGCTCTTTGATATTTATGATACGCCATGTTAAGAATGTTGTTAAGTTGTGTCGCAGAATCAAAACAAAATCAAAAGCAAGACTTAAAATCAGAAAAATCGCATTACTTGAATGCACGGTCGGTGCGCTAATCGCACAAGAGAGTTCAGAGACTCGAATTGAGTACAATGGATGTTATACGAAGCACGAATCCATCTCCTCGCGGTAGCATAAATATTTTCATTGTTATTTCCGCCGGCGTGAACTTCATCTGGGATGTTAGGGGAGATGTAGACTTAGGATCTGCAGGTGCAACGAGTTATGTTGATCTGTGGCGCTGTTGTTTATGAACGAACCGATCGATCCGCTGCTCAAAGTGCGTCGTGAAAATTTTATGTCCCAAACATCTCGGGCAAATTTGGGCTGACTATATCTCTGGTCACATCACTGATTCGGATATCAAAGCCCCAAATTGCGCCGAACTGTCCATTTCAAGTGTCCTTTTTGTTTATCAATAAAACTTGAAGAGAAATTTGTGATTGCTTTAGTTTGGAATATGAACTTTGACATATCAAAGTTGTTCAAAATAACACGACCTCTTATGTTGACGTGTTCCATCATCAGAGCGGATCGAGTCAAAAGTTTGATAACATTTTTGTTATCGTAACAAGCGGTGGCTTAGCATCTCAAACGTGACCTGATTTTGAATCCGTGACTTTGACATGATCCGCTCATCTAAGCTTTTTTGTCGATCAGTCCAACAACGAGAGCCCATCAAATATTTTCGTTTTTTAATTCTGCATAAAAAGCACACCTGCCACGTCAGAATACATATTTATCCGCGCGATGGAAAAATCTTGTCTATCTATAGTCAGCGGTTCAATGTGCTAGATAACTTAGGTTATTAAAGCATAAATAACGCGGTTTGTTTTTACTCCACGTCACACACATTGTTTCAACGCCGGGTAACAATTCTTCATGAAAACCTTGCTATTGGAGCAATCAGTTTAAAGCGTTTCTTTTCGCTGTTTCGTTCGGCTTTTTGTGCAAGCGCAAATGCGTTTGTCTGAAGACAAAATCAACGTTGTTATTGCACATTTATCACTTCGCCTTTAATTGAGATGGATGAAGGGCTGATGATGGTAATATTTGTAATCGGATCACAATTTCGTGCCTCGAATTTGTGATTTAGTTGTTTTATTTTTCGCCGAGATTACATAACTGTTAATGTATAACGACTTGTTTGTGCTGCAAGCGAACTCAAATTCAAACAGTAGTTTATGCAATAATATTGTGTTGCTTGCTGAAATACCATACCAATTAATTCTAAACGTTAAATTTTGATTGTTGAATTTGAACTGCAAATTGTTTGAAGTAATCAGTATTCACAAGTTATTTCTGTAAATTGTATGTATACTGTCGAATTACTTACGATTTCCCAAAATTCACTTCATAAATTTCGGTTTCTTGTCATTGTGAAATAGCTTCAGAATTTCTACTTCAATTTTATTATCGATGAAAGAAGTTTTTTCATGCTGACATCGCGAAAACGTTCAAAGTTGTAATTCTAAAAACTATAACCTATGCTGCATTTAAAAAAAATGCAAAAAAGTCGAAAATACGTCTTCATTAAGAAACATTTTTATGTACATAAGATTCTCTCCTGGATTAATTGTCTGAAACCGTAACGCGTTTATTTTTAATACAGCGCCTAAAAAAGTGCGAGATAAAAGAAAGTCAGCTTTTAATAAAACGGTGTATGTATGCAGCCTGGGTACGTCGGTGACCACAGCTCCATTATTATGGATGAATTGTTCCCGATAGAGCTGCGCGAGTACATTAACCTACATGACGATGTTCTGTAAAAATTAGTCGTAACTCATCTTATTATGTGTGCTTGAAAATTCGCTTGCTCGGTGCACATTTTTTCATTACACGCGAGCGAGAAACTTTTGCGACCAATTTTTGTTTCTGCTTCGCACGTAAATCTTATTCACTGTACTATTTTTTTTGTTGCAGGCTCGTCGCATCGAAGAGGCTGGCCTAATGTGACGTATAATGGGTTACTGTGCCGCTCCTCAGTGCGTGTAGATTTGCTCGAGTAAAAAAACTCAGAACCAAAAAACAAACGCCCGAGTTAAGCGGGCGAGAAAACAATGACGCTGGAGAAAGTTTGGCGTGGAATGCGAGTGGACGCGCGGTGAAGTAACAGAAAAATTGAAGGACACCTGGAAAAGATCGAAAGAAAACGACGATGGCAAAGAAGTGAGATGAAAGGAACGATGATCGAATGAGGAAAGGATTGATAACATGAACGTGAGCGTTGACTGCGAGTCGACAAAAAGTCGCTGAAAATGCTTCGACATCTTCTGAGCAAGGCCAGCAGTCGGGAAATTGAACACCTTACGGAAGGCTCAAGCCATTTCCCGACACCGACAGCTTCGCCACTAACTATGCCAGCTGAAACGGCGATTAGTGGTAACACAGCAATTCTGACTAATCCGTCCTCGGTTTTCACAAGCCCTGCTAGTGTTGCGGTTACAAGCAGTGTCGAGCCGAGCCGGCACATTTACAATGCCACTGTTCATCTCGTCGAAAACGACGACTTGGAAAACAGTGAGTTTCGCGTTTTTTCCTGTTTGCATTTCGGTTAGGATAAGCTTTTTTCTGAATTCTTTTTTTGAGTCCAGCTGTTTGCAGTTTTATTATTCAGCTTTCTTGTTTTGGTTTTCGTTTGTTTAGTTTTTTCGAATTTTAATAAATAGAAAATAGTAGTACTCGAAGATGGTTTTCAACCATGAAATATGGTTGAAATCCGGTTCGAATCATGTTGCACGAGTCTTGTTCGAAATTTATGAATTCGTTAGTCTGTAACAACAAGCCATTGTAACAATATGCCGCTCCAATTTCGTGTCTGCATGGCAATCAATCTTTGGCTCAACGTTTTATTCTTTCAAAGTTTCTTATTACAAGAGATGTCGGTTAACAAAGATATAACCTTGTTTATAACGGTGTAAACAGCGTTGCCTTGTTAATTTCATAGCTGCTGTTTTGAATTTATGTTTGTACTACTTATTTGTACGGACTCCATTAGTCATTACGACGAGGTGGAATGTTTTAAAGATGTTGAGCGTAAAACTTTCTTAATTAGTTCTTTGTTGCTAATTCGTAAACATTACAAACTCGGCCGTACGTTATTAGTTTTGCTTTGAGTTGGAAAAATCTTGTTGAGGTCGTTCTGGTCATAACATGAAACAGTCATTTCCACAGCGCCTTTGCTACGTGCACCTTCACTACTTTGATACATTTGAAAGGATTAACTATCAATGATGAAAATTATTAATCTTATCTTGAAATCTTAGAGATAAAAAATATGATGAGACTTGAGTGAGCAAAAGCAAAAGTTGCGAAATTGGGATGTTGCAAATGAAAGTTTAATAACCGGTCGTGAATTATTACTATTCACAGAGCGTACTATTTTTCTTTCAATATCACGTATTCGACAATGTCATCTATGAAAACTGTAAGGTAGATATTGTCGGCTGAAAAATGCGCCAGTATCACTGCCTGACCGTTCCGGTTGCAATACTACTGGCATACTAAACGCAAGTTTGCGGTTGGCCGAAGCCGGGTCGATAGGGCAATGCATTTGCCGCTGGCACAACTGAAACAACTATATATATTGTTCAAATTTCTGATGCATCAGATATTCCTAATTAACTCAATTCCATCCGTTTCTCATTTTGCGCATTTGAATTCATACCGCAGGACTTTCTCAAGTTTTGCAAACGCACAACCACGATCGCATAATAAGTCAGACCCAATTACA
Source organism: Telenomus remus (assembly GCA_020615435.1). Lineage (NCBI taxonomy): Eukaryota > Metazoa > Arthropoda > Insecta > Hymenoptera > Scelionidae > Telenomus > Telenomus remus. Next base: position 8,354,460 of record CM036341.1, on the reverse strand, counting down.
ACGTTGCGACAAATTTTCCCCTGGCTTCTACGTATTCCCAACAATTGTAGTAATTTGACATATTTTTGGTCTTAATTATCGAGTTTATCGGCGCAAACATCATTGCAAATTGTAGTACATTTTTCGAGCAAACTCTCAAATGATCGGCTCAAAAATAACTTTTCCAGTAGACGATCAAAGTGCGTTACTTTGAAGTTTGGCATAAATTAGTTAGTAGGATGATTTATTGATGGTTATAAAAATCTTAGTCAAATCTTAAAACACTCGTTGGTTCAGTGGCGAACGAACTATTTTATGTCTCGTAACAACAAACATTTTACGAGATTCACGAAGAATCCTAAAGATTACAATTCTTTATGTTAAGCTTTAAAGTATTCGAGGGGGAATTAAAAGGGCAAACTTTTGCGTCAGCAATTATAGAAGACATTCAAAAGTTTGAAATATTTGCCCAATACAGTAATAAGTTTCTCTTTGAGGCGAAATTTCTTGCGTTCATCTTACGTAGTGGTATTAGAAGTTAAAGATGAAAAGAGAAACAAAAACGGTAATTGTCAGGAGCGCATGCCGCAGTGCGCATACAAGAGAAATCATGATGAACCTAAAATGAGGCGCTTTGAAATCGCTGCGAAATGCCTCTGGTTTTGATAATTTCACACAATTGTGCTGATTAGAATTCTTGATGAGCATGAATCTTAATTTTCATTTTTAATTATTTCCGCCTGATAACAGTCGGCATATTAGATCGATTTCAATTAAAACAAGATACTCATTATAAATAATCAGGTAAACAAGTTAAAAGCATTCTTGGTGATAATTGACTAAGGAAAATACAATGAGTGAATTGTAGTGTTTGAATAAATCAACACAATTTCATGTTTGACGAGAATAATTGGAAAAGAGAGTTAACAACTTTTTATTTTTATCATAGTTTCATATCTTACAGCTTTATTTAGCATCGATGACAAAACAAGGTTTACATTCTAGTTTAAATTAAGACTGAACCTGTGCTCGAATCATTTTTATCGCATTTTTTGCTATTTCGGTGGTGTTTTATAATTTCGTTTACTGTTCCTAGCTAATTTTTTATGCATCAACTTTGTATCGCGCGTTATTGTTCGCTTAAAAACTCACGATGCTGTTTTATCAAAGTTTAACTTTTCCTGGTGCAAATGCAAAAACGCGTTCTTTTTAATTTATTCGTCGCTTAGACGAAAATCGAAATATACAAACAGTGCCTATGAGATGAGAAGTTTTTACTTTTGATAATAATAAGTGCTCCAAATTCGGGCGAAAAGTGGTTTCAGACTAGGTCGACTCTGCCACAGCTGAAGCTTTTCCTCAAAAGTTCATATATATTTTGCACCTCCCAAAGTATGGCAATTTCCAATCCGCAGTTTATGGAACTTCGTCGTTCATGGAATGCTTATTTTTTATCGAAATTTAACTTGTTTTCAATTTATTTCAATGCAGAATTTTTGGTATTGAAATTCAAGGGGGAATAAAAAATTTCGTTGAAAATAAATTCGTGAGCAGGTACAAATGTCAATTGTCTACCAATTTTTCGAATTACATTATGAATACAACGCAAACGCAGATATAATTGACATGAACTTTATGCGTTGCGGTCACTTTGTAAAATCAATTGTCACGTCTCCATATGGTCAAAGTCATATTAGAAACTGATAACCAAATATTGACTATAAAATTATTGACATTTATATTCGACATCTTCGACCTAAATTTCATTTTCAAAAAAAATGAATTTTTTTGATTAAAAAGATCGATTGCAAGTTTTTGTACGCCTGAAATAATAGTACGAAGAGGAAGTATCATATAAAAAGGCTTCTAATGAGAAAAATACAATGCTTGTTTCAATCAATTTTATTGACAATCAAAGTAATTTAAAACTAATTTCTACGCTACGGTTACTTTTTATCCATAAACTGAAATAGATACTTTTCACTCTAATTAATTGGCAAATCTATCAGTTTCTGAATTTATCGACAAAAATACTGCAAATTCAATACTAGTTAATAATTAGTTACTTTACTTTTTTTTTTTACTTTGTACACAATCGAAATACATATTCAGTCATGCGATTCCATCTGAAATTAATAATTAATTTGTTCACTAAAAGTACATTTTCTCAATTTTCTATAAAAGGCGTTTATTTATTTGTCAGAAAAAACGTGAGATTTGTAAAGATTTATCGGACTTGGATTAGGATTAGACAAGGGAATTGCAAGTTACGGGATAAAGAAGGGACAAAACAGTGAATGAGAAAAGTTGGATGGAGAAAAAAATCAGTTCAGCGTGAAAATAATTTTTAAACGTGTTGAACCAAGTTGCGAAGCTTTTTTCTCCAGAAATGAACTATCATTATTATTCAGTTTGAAATGTTTGTTGAAAAAGTTGACTGCATCAAAAACTTTTGTAATGAATTGACAACTTGAAATAACATAGATACTAATTTTGTTTCCTTTTTCGCAGCTTTCTTCGCAGCCCTATCGGATATGGAGATCGTGTTTCTGGCGTGCTTATGTACTATAATACCTCTGGCTGTCCTCATGGGAATCGCGTTTGGAGTGAGGTGAGAAGACTAACTTTTCCCAAATCACCTTCGTCAGCTTCAAGACTGACTTAAGAAGAACATCCCTGATGTAACACTTTCAAATGATTACCGTAAAATTGACTGGATTGATTTATCGAATATCTTAATTTAATATCTACCTTGAGATATTAATTTTAAACTTTAAAGCCACATCGTTTTAAAATTGTATACCTCGAAATTTGTGAAACAAAACAGTCGCTGTTGTAGTTTTCCGTGACGGTATTTTTGCGACAGGTGTACTGAATGCATCGCAACAACTTGATTAAAAAAAGCAATTTAACAGAATATTTCAATCTGAACTTCCTTCAAAAAGGAATGACAAGAAGGAGGTGACAACGTGGAAAATAATAATGCTAAATTGAAATTGCAGGCATGTATGGAGAAAGTACCGCCAAAGAAGGGATAGTTCGAACGGATTATCCTGGTACAGGGGCGTTTGTTCCGGACAAGATACAGTCGGATCTCTTCATCATCGTTCTCATTCCGGCAGTATTAAAGCTCAGCCAGGCACACAAATTCTCTCGGCTCAAGACGTGAGTTCCATGATGTTTTATGTGCAACAACAAAATTAAGCGCTACTTACTGTGGTGCAGTGTAAATCTCAAATTTCCTTGCATCAGTGATAATGATATCATCGCAAAGCTGATTCAAAGCTATTTTGAATTAATTATCACAGCTCGTAATTAGGATCGCGTGTTCTTGTCTTGACATTTGCCATTTTCCAACACATTGACGACCAAAAACTGGGAAATTACCAAAAAAAAAAAGACAAATGGCTTGAAATTGTTTTGAAATAATAAATTGCAAACGTCTGCGAGATTGTCGGTCGAGTTTACAATTCAAAAATGTTTCATGCAAAATTTGGCCAAGTTATGCGCGGATGATGGCTATGTTGGATGAATATTAAGTCGGTCGCGGTATAATCATTCTTTCGTTGGGTGTTTTCTATCTTGTCTGATAGTGTTGTCATGCAGAAAACTCCGGCTAAAAGACTTCCGTATTAGCAAACTTGGCGACAGCCAAGATAAAGTAATTCGATGCAACCGCGTTAAAAGTTTTCGCTCGTTGCGCGTCTGATACGTCCATGCATTGTCGCATCGAAGAAACAATTTTCATCCTCTCGTCTTCTAGCAATCTCCCTGTGCACACGCCACCTCCGCTAGCGACTAATTTATTTAGTTGCGATTGTTTTCTTTTCATTGAACTTGAAAGAGTTTTGCCAACCGTGGCTCGAATTGCTTGTAAAAATAATACTCACAATATATATATATATATACGTATATACCAAAAAGTTGCATCGCACGATGTGCGAAGCTTGGAAATTGCTGTTAAATTCTTCAGAGACGGAATTTATACCCCCGGTGCTAGTGCGCGTTTTTATACCATAGCAGCAGCGTGAGAATGAAATTGGCGCGAAAATAAATCCCAGATAAAATGCAACCCTTTTTCTTTCTCTCTCTGTTTTAATCTGTCTCTCTTGTTCAATCGTCTACTTTTGACTTATATGACGCAAGTTGAGATTTAAATGGCTCGTCTTTTAAATTCCAGTCCAACGGGGATTTATCACCTATCAACTGTTTGGCGACTCAAACAATTCCCTTTCCATGAAACGTTTCAATTTAGCACTGCAAATATGACTGGAAATCGTTCGCTGGTTTAAAGAATTTTGAGTTTATTTTCTAACCTGACATTTTTGTTCTTATTGAGTTACAATTAAAGTCAATTTAACGATTTTCATTTAAACTTTTTTACGCTATCTTCCCATCCATTTTTTTTCTTGTACGAAATTTGAAATGCCGTGTAATTTACAATGTTTAACTTGAACCTTTTATCTCTCTCTGTTTGAGAGTTTAATAATGCGTGAAAAGTTGTCAAACGTTCGCGAGGGATAATATAGAGCGTGATTCAAAAATTCCAACTTGTAATAACGTGAATCGATGGAAGTGATTCCAGAGAAAAGTGTTGTTCACTTGGTTATAAATGCGGACGATGAGAAGTAAATCATCTGATTATCCAGAAACGCGAGCTTTGTATCCACCCGAGGTGGAGATTATGTATGAATTTGGTTCGATCAGGGCCCTTAATCTGAAACGCTGCGGTTATACCGCAGTGAGATATAACTATACCTAAAGGCTATCTTTGAGGAACGGTTTAGTCGACGGCTAAGTGCTCAATCGCGCTTTGGATTCCACCGAACGGATGCGCTACCATTCTCCAAGCTAATCTCGGGTTTAACGCCTTTTGCCAGATGTTACGCTATTCACTTGAATATGACGGGTTGTCTTTATTTTGGCTTTGCCAAACAACTTGCTCCGTTTGCCCAAGCGAGAGCTTTCTTAATTATTAAGACTCAGCTAACAAACTGCAAGTGATTAACATTCTTCGAACAAAGAATTTTACTAACCAAGAAAGAGCTCTGTGAGAAAATTAAAATGAACTCTTGCAACAAAAATGATATGCAATTTACGAGGCTGATACTATTTGCACTGCTCGTTGTTAATGATTACCTACAGCTAATTAAAACAAAGAAATTGAAGGCATTTATTAAAACTTTTTGAATAGTTATTAAAAAAGTTAGATTAACATTTTCTGAACCAAATCGTTTCTAATATAGAAAGACAATTTTTTGCGGCAGGTTTAATGACAATGTAACTTTTTATCATTCTCGTGATAGTCAGATATCCATGAGGATATTTTAAACATTTTTATTCAGGTCAAAATTACAAAGTTCGCACCTTTTCATTTTGAAGTTGAAAAATTCAGGTAAAATACTGTTTGAAATGTAATTGTGTGGAAGGTGATGTATTGTTACCTAATTATGCATACCGTTTTTGATGTCAAAGACGAGCGTTTTTATGATCTCAAACGAGGAATTTGAACATTAGGAGTACACAAGTTGAAGTGGAAGAATTTCGACGCCATTCAAAGTCCCTTTCTTCATTGTATAAGAACTCTCACCATTCGGTACAATCACCTTTTAAGTCTTGTACAAAAACTGTATAGTCTCTTCTGTATGTTAAACACTTTATACTCAGCTTTTATTTTTTTTCGTGTAAGTACAAATTCCATTTCTGTCAGACGAACAATTATGCGCCACGAATGGCATTTGATATATTCGTCATTAAAAGTTAATGGAATTTAATGATTGGAAATATTGATTTGCCTAATGAAAACTCGTTGAATTAATTGACGTGATGTCTAAAGTTATAAAACAGTTCGTGACAAAAACGTGCGCTTTTCAAACCATTGATCGACTATTTACTCGGCCGTGCTGAATTATGAAGCTGATAAGTTGACATAATGCAATTTATTTAGTGTATTTCATTGAAACGAGCGCATCAGTAAGTTTTTATATATTTTTTTTACAACTCAATTGAACCATTTGTATTCCTTCATCACGAACGAATAAATGGACCAATGCATTTTGCAAAGGCTGAAACGTTCATAGTTCGAAACTACGAAAGAAAATTGAAACAAATCAGACTCTGAAGTTTTGCTTTCTACACAAATATCGGACGCATAGTTCGGATGCATTGGCTGCATTGGTTCTAATCGAACAGCGAAGCTTGAATGCCATGTCTGACAATGGCTCAGTTAAATGTGTTAGCGAACCAGTTCTAGCGAAAATTATAAAACGAGAATAACGATCTGGCAAATTGGCTTTTCCTTCGATTTAAACTGATAACAAAATCTTTATTTATCGTTTTTTCATACGATTAATCTACTCAGCGTTTTTAAAACGAGCTTTTCTTTGTTTCACTCTGTCACAAAAAGTATTAATCGACTCAATAGTAGTATTTTAAAATGAAAAGTTTTTCTTTCAATCTTTTAACTCTGAGATCAAAACGATTGTTTAATTAAAATGGCCCAAGTATTTGGTGGCCAAAACTGCCTACGAGAGGTAAGTCAAAATGACTTACCGAAATTTCGATAGCCATCATGTAGGAAGTTATAGGGTTGCTTTAGAGATCCATTAGAGCAACTTGGCTTCGGACTTTTCGATTAGAAGATGCTATAAAGGCCGTAGAAGTTAAGACAGAACTTGTGCGATTACCCCTTAACCTCGTTGAATGTTAAATATTGCTAATTTTTGCGAAGACTTTAGTGTCAATTTAAGTTAAAAGATCCCAACGATTAAAGTGCAAATTCAATTTGTTTGGATATTGTTGGAAAAATGAATTAGTTTCATTAACGTAAAGCGTAATTGTCAAGTAATTGTACATTGTAAAGCGGAGAAACAGCCTCTATTGTTAAAATTTTGAGGTCGCGCAAAGTACGTTCGTCCATTCGGAATGCACGCTGCTTAAGCTAGGAAGATAAATATACAGTCATGTGAGAAGTAGTTGAATAATTCGATGTCTGACGCTTTGCCATCAAACAATATTGTGTTATGTCATAAGAACCGGAGCAAATTATTTGACCAAGTTGTATAATTTTTGTTCGTTTTTTCGGTTTTTTTTGGAGACACGTTCTCAAATTGCCTTGGCTTTCAACGAGCAATTTGCCGAGTTTGATTTAAATGGAATTCAAATTAAACGTTATCCCAAGCGCTGCATTCAAAATTCTTTCGCGATGTTAAATTCCGCTTAAACGTTCGATGAAAATTCCAAACTCGGACTGCTTAACGGCGTGTGATCTAAAATTTAATAGTCAAAGCACGTTTAGTTCCGGAGCACTTATCATTTTCTCCTAATGCATTTATCAGTGAATTCGCAGCGAGGAACATGATAAGAGTTTCATTGAAAATGCTGATTCGAGCAATCGATGCCATCTGACGTTTCAATAGGGATGCACACTCTCAAACAAAATTCGCCCCTTAATTACTTGAAATTCATAACTCCAATGCATTTCATTAACGCATCCTTGTTTTAATTACATCATAAGACTTTGTTAGACTTGAAAAGGCCTTCAAAATGAACATCTCAAGAACGATTTTTCGAACCGAATTCCGATTTGTGATAATTTTACTAATCAACTTTTTATGTCTGACTAGGAAGGTGTAATAATTAAGTTCATTCAAAGGTGAACATTACGCAGAGATGCAAGTGATTTGGCTGTATTGATCGTTGAGTGAAATCGATGGCGTCGCAAAATGGATACTGGAAATTCAATCTAATAGGCTTATTAGCCAGTTAACATTGTTTCTAATGTTCAATATAATTACAACAATTTGAAAGGATAGTATCGTCGTCACATATACACCGTCAAGTATCATCAGACAGCAATGAACACTGCGATACAATTCACTGCATTACTCTCAGCCTTGAATGCATCAAAGAAAAAATTGTCGATGGCATTACTTTTATCCATGAATTGCGACTGAAATCAATCAAGCTTATTTTTACTATTGTGTTTCACTGCTCCAAAAGTGAGCTTCTCAATTGCTCTTGTAGAGGTTTTGCGTGTTTTTTTCAATCCGAAGAATTACGTTTGAACAGAGTTGTTGTAATAATATTGAATGGTCAGCTGTCAGAACAAAGTTGAATAAGCTATGTTGGTTTTAAAGTATTGCCTTTTGCGAACTGAGCTAACGCAAAAAATGAAATTGCAGTGAAACATGATTTTTGGATATTATTTTTTTGGCAGAAATTTCCACGTAAAGAGTTTTTGGGCTTTTGTTGCTTCTGTCAAACAAAAAATTAAATTTCACGTTACGATTAAACAGCTCAACAAAGTGGCGGACGTTGGATCGAAGTTTTCTATTGAACAAGTGTATGCTTTTAGTCGATTTTATTGAATTTTTCAAACTGTTGACTCCGTCATTGTTTCGATACCAATTTGATGTACATATTGCAAATTGTTATACCGAACGTGTTTCAGGTTTTTTGTTAAGTGCAACGTTAAACAAAAACAATAGTGTCCAATCAATGCACTTTTTCAAACAAAATTTCATCACGAGAGTTTCCTTTGAATACAAGTCGTGAAAATATGTGAAGAATTTTTTTGCAAATGAAATTTTCAATTTGCTTTTTCGAAATGCAATTAATTTGTTTCACATGTTTTTCGCTTTTATGAATACAACAGATCAGCGCAATTCACGGATAAAAAGTTTGGTTGAAATATTGATTAATAATGGAATCCAAGCAAGGTTCATTTATCATTTAGTACATGTTGCAATAGATGTTGCTTGAGACTACATTTACTTCAGATGTTCTCTCATAGATTTAATTAAGCTACATTGTAACTAATGTGAAAATTTGAATAAGCTTGGATTTCAACTGCAAGGGCAAGATTTAATTTGAAAAATGACATTGATAGTAGATTAAGATGTTTTTCGCTGAAATAGGACTAGATTAAACTTCACTATTATAATATAATATTATATTATAATATTATAATATATTATAATATTATATTAGCTATGTTTTTTGCAAAATTTCGTCAGCTCAAAAATAAGAAAAGTGCACTTTTCTCATAAAAAACTTAACTTTATGCGCTATCGATTTCTAGTTCTGAAAATATTCAATCCTAAATTCAAAACTTTTCGTTCTAAAAAATTTGTAATAAAAAAGTGCAAACTCATTTTTTTATATTCATTTTTTTGTAAAAATAATACGTCATGGTTTACAGTTTTGCACCATCGCGAATGACTGTTTCAGCATTTTACCAGACGAAAGAGATGTGTCAACTAATAGACCATTCATTGTACTTGACTTTGATTGACATGATTTTGAATTTGCTCGCGAACGGCAACTATCATTTTACCGGATTGTCGATTGTCAAAACTGAAAAGGAACGACAAATTAATCTTCTGGAAAAAGCACTCTTTCTTCGCTGATTTATGCTTGCTAATTTTTCAAAGCTCTTATTTTGTCCCGCAAATTGAGTTGATAAAAGCCACGTTTAATCAATGCACATTAGTTATCCTTACAGGTTTATGTTTTTGTTGTTCAAATATAAATGCGATTTGTGAACGAAAAATTCACTGAAAAACGTTTCGTCGTAAAATAATTCAACCGACTAACTTTTATGACGACAGGCTAAAAATTGTGCATTTTTGCGATCGATAGATATTTATTACTTGTGCGCTTTATAATAAACAGCCTACAAAATAACTTTGCTTTGAAGTACCTCAAATGACGTATCAGAGGGGGAAAAAATTGAAACAAATATAGATTTTTCCTCCAACTGGGAGGCGTGATTTGCCAGCTACTTTCAATACGACTTTTATAAGAAGCTTGAAATCTCCGTTGACAAGACTTGATTCCAATAACACGTACTTGCAGGAAGCAAAGAATGAAAAATACGTCGAAAAGTGTCACAACGATTCAAAACAAGGAATGGTAGAAAAATAATACTTGGCGAACAGATTTGGCCGATAAATTACGTCCGTTGGTCAATACGGAGCAAGCCTCGATTCGGCAGAAGACAAAATTTATGGTTAGATTTAACGACATTAATCCTGCACGAAACTGCGAATTTAGGTGCTGGCTTTTACGCGGTTGCAATTCGACCGACGAACAAGAAGTGAAACGCCGAAACAAATACGTTCGTATGTGCAGAATTTGCTCAGGGCCAATTTCCATACATAAATATACATAGTACATATGTCCTACGAAACAAGATTGGCAGAAAAAGCAGTAGGAAAACCTTGAATTAGCAAGTTCAATTTCGGCTCTTCGATATATACGAAACTTGCAAATTGAGTTGTAAGATCAAGCGCACGTGGTTCGATTATTTTCATTCCTTCCTTGTTACATAGTCAGGAGAAATGAACTGTCTGATAAAGCTTGAAAGTGAAAAAAAGTCATTCGATTAGGCAAACATCAAATAGCACAGTTATTCGATCTAAAAACTTCCAGTTTTGATTATCTTTTCATTAGGACACTTTCTAGAGAGTTATTTTTGAAGGAATAGTTATGTCAAGTTTTTTTTTCGTTCTTGAAAGACGGCTTTTGCATGAAAAAGTATCCTAATTTTTTGTATTTTTTTGAAGACGAAAACATTCATAATTTCGAGATGAAAATGCATTCATTTTTCTGATAAGAGAGCGAGAGAAAAAAAGATGGTTCTCGTCAGAATGTGATTTGAAATCAGATCTTTCGAACATGTGTACTTGGACATTCAACTCTTTGTACATTGAAATAAACGTGTTTGCGTGTGCATCAAAGGACGTTAACCTCGGAACGTTAAATTTGTTTTACCGGAAGTGGTTAACATCCTAAAAGATGTTATAACGCTCGATTACGAACCGTGGATTCATGACCGGAAGTAACCAATGACCGCTATTGAACTCAAACTGCGACTTCACGTTTTTTGGCAAAAAAATTTACATATGACAGCAGAAAAGAGCCTAGTAATTAAACCGCGAATTGAAATATCGCATCTTTTTCTACGAAACTTTTGCCTCTCATATTGTCCGTATCGTTGAGGTAAAAAAAAACGTTTCTGTTGGCTGCGAATGGGAATTTCCGTCCGATCTCCACATTTTCCGTGACAAAATAATGAACCAAAGTAGGACTGCAAACGAAAAATTGAATTACGGCATTATTATATTTTTTGTGCCACGCAAGTGGAGCTTTTGCTTTCAAGTTAATTTCTTTCTCGCTGTTTAAACAATTGTGAGCGTTACATAAATAAACTTTATTGTAAAGTTTTTTCGGGCCGAAAAAAAGAGGTCTCTGTATTTTACAGTCGACAAAGATTTATCGCGAAAAATGTAGACAAAAAAGAGCAAAAGCCTTCGTTTTGGCACGTGCGCTGGTTTTCGAATTAATTGCTCGCTTTCATTGTGCACGAATTTTGCGTGGGTAGCACTTTGGATTAATTGGGATCCCATTTGTTCCGATCTTTCTTTTAAACGAACGCTTTTGCACGATTCCGCTGCCCCAAATTATCCATCCGATATTCATGACTTTCATATTATTTTTGCTTTTGTGACTTTTGGTCATTCAGTTTGATTAAAACGCTTCTCATGGCGATCCTCTACTTGCAAAATACCACAGAAATACTGGTAGATATTTCGAAACAAGTTTGCACCAACTTTTCCACTCATTGAAAACTGTACAATATTTCGCAAACAATATTATATTAGTAATTTAAACATGATATGCCTTCGTTTGTAATTTGATGGCAACAAATTAAGTTTAAAAGTTAGAGAAACCCAAAAAAATTTGTGTTTAAAAGTTTTGTTCGAATAAATACTGTTTGGAGTAGTTTAATTTGTAAATAGCCAACTTCATGAGTAGGTTTAAGTACATTGTGAATACTAACGAGTGCCACTCAGCATGTATAACAGTTCGCTTGAGTTTTCGCAGCATCATTTCGGACATTTTTTACGCTTAGTGCGCGGATGCTTGATATTCCAACATGTTCGTCACTGTTGTTACGTCACACTCGAGCAGTTTGGCGCATTTGTGCGAAATCGTGAGCACCGAGATTCCGACAGCTTTTCAGACGTATAATTAGATGTTCGCGTGTTTTCGAGTTAAGTTTGAGTGCTTTTTTGACTCAAAACATCAAGTTCAAATTTGACTAAAGTTTTCTTAATTTGTTTTCCTCCGAGATAATTAACTTCACCAAGTGCTCGCGAATAATTCTTCTTACCGGATAACCAATGTAGTTTCGTTCGCACGAATTTCGGGAATAATTAGAACTTTAATTATTACACGAGAGTGCATTGAAATTTTAATAACTGACTTAACTCTGAGCGATGTACGGTAAAAAGTGGAATTAACATATTCAGTCCGTTTTTCAGTCAATTTTCGCTTCATTTTCTGTCGTGTATCATTCGATTCAAAGTAATGAAAGTAGATTTAGTATGTTAGAACATTTAATCATCATTCAATTCTTAATTGAACGTGTCTCTCTGAAAAAAAATGTAGATCACGGACATCGTTCAGATATGAGAATTGAATTGCACTTTCTGTCTCAATTGTGCTATAAAATGAAGTCAAAACTTCCACCTTGCAATATTTAAGGCGAACTTCCATCATCTATATAGGCAACATCTGTCGCAGTCATTAGGACTTTGTCGAATCATAAAGAAGATCACCTTTATATTTCAAGTTGATAAAACTCCATTTTTTCATATGCACAGTGGTTACTTCTAGTTTGGGATAACCACTTATTTAAAACGGTGCACTCTGCAATATTGCAACGTTTTCGACGGTTTTGGTTGAATTTTGCAAGTGCAATAACGCAATTTTCTAAACCTTAATGAAATGTTTAAGGAAAGAGCTAATCTCAAGTGAGGATATAATCTTGAATAACGTATATCAATAAAGCTTTATGGAACGTTTAATGAGCGAATCTGGCGCTACTTGTGCCGATATTTTGAATTTCAGGCTACGCTGCTCTTAGCAGCACTTACCTTATATCTCCTTGCATAAAAATCGGATTAAATTCTGGGAACCGTTTTAGGGTTGGCCTCGCTTCGTTATCATTCAAAATCTTATCCCAAATATTTCTTCTCAAGCACTCGCAAACGAGTTTGCCATGTAATGAATTTGTTCAGTTTCCATTTTCACTCCTAACGAACAATTTTCAACCGAATTAATAATTATAAAAACTGAAATTGCATTATAAATACCAATGCGGCTTTTTTCAATCTTATTTTCTGCTTTTTTTTTCTTTCAATCTTTTTTCATACTTCAATGAAAGTCGAGTTATAACTTTCAGGTATAGAACGTAAATTCTGTCGTGTTCGTGCGAAAGTTTATTCTTTAAGAATGCATTTTTACGAAGGGTTAAATGAAGAAAAATCTGACGGAGATAAAAAAATGGCCCATCGCAAGAAATCCCTGTGCGAGAGAAGACTCTTTGAATAAATGGTTCGAGGGTTGCATACACTCAGGGGCCCGTTGAAATGTGCTGTGCTTTTCGTTTTATTTCTCTGCTTGGATTTTAAATCGCTGCTGAGCTGTTTTTGATTTTGTTTGTCCCAAGATAAAGCAAACAGTTGCGATTAAAGATACAAACACAAAATAAGGGTAACCAGAAAGTAGTTAACACTCGGCACTTTTCTAACGGATTTTCAAACAAAAAATAAAAACACTTGTAGAAAATCAATTAAAAGGTACATCATCTAATATTCTCTGAATTTGACAGTCAATTAAAGAAACGAAGAAAAGTTACGAATAAAAACGAATAGAAACATCTAGAATCGTTGATTATGATATGGCATGTTATGAAGTACAGCAGATTACACATTTAGTCACGCTTACGTAACACTGAATTGCATAAGTTTTTGTCAATTCATGACCAAAAGTTGAATCACCTTATTTCACGGTTTATGATTACTACTTTATACTTCTGCACACTTTGCATTGTCACACATTAAAGAACAAAAATGTTAAGTTACAATTTGTCAAGGGTTCGTTGTACCCGACGGATACTAATTATTTGAATTGCATAAAAATAATATCAACATCTGGCCGAAAAGTGCAACCGACAAATGCATGCATAGAATGCAAGAAGGGCTTTGACCTCCCGCAGTTTGCCACGATGCAGCAGTGACCATCGCAAGCTGTACTTCTCTTTACCGCAATCACGAGTTACAAAGCACGTATCCGCATGATACAATAATATCTCTGTTCTGTTTTGAACTCCAATTCATAATTTGTGCTTAGTCTTCTGACCAAGAATTCCAACCACACCAAATTACCAAATGCTCTTTGCTTTCATACTTTTAGAAAAAAAAGATGATATTTCAAAATGTAGAATAAAGAACCATCATCGAATTCCCTTTTCTATCGTATTATTTTATATCACTGGCAACGCTTTAAACGTTCGAATAAAAAACAACTGGACCATTTTTTTTTTCGAAGCAATAAACTATTGATTACTTTTCGTTCCATTGGACTATTTTCGCATCGTGAAATAGAATTTTATAAGGGTTGTTTTGGATAAAAACACAGTTTGCGTGAGCGATTTCGCTGAAATAAAATAATTGCCGAGCGTGTTACAGTGATTATACTTCTAATAGGATTTGAGTCATGAGTTTGCCCTCGGATTTGACACTTGAAGTTTATTAGTGTTCATTTTCTGTACGAAACAAACCACTTCGAATATAACTCGCGCCTCCGGACAGAAGATGGGATTCCACATAGTTAGTTTCGAAGTACTCAAATGATGCAAGTTCTGGTCTTAGGTAATGAATTCATCATAGTTCGTCGTATCCTCGTGAACGTCTGTTGTTTATTTAGTGCATCGTTTTTAATTGAATAATTTATGAAAGCAGACGGGACATTGCAAACTTACGAGCGACTCAAATTTCGTTGACGGACGTTCCTAAAGTAAACCAAAATTGATAATCAATTCTGCACAAATTCGGTTGGCTTAACTATTCCGCGGATAATCTCATTTTGTTCGATTTTTCTTAATAAAATAAGTAAGATATAAAATGGGAAAAGAAAAATAGCCGGTTGTTTCGAGAGTGGCTAAGTGAAATTTTAAAGAACAATATTACATCAGCGGGCTAAACCACGATAAAGCACAAACTCAGCAGTTTCGAGAACTGATTATCTCAAAGTATTTTCGGTCGCGATTATATAGCCCTTGCTTGAGATATCATTTATATCTGATGTCATTAAAGGATATAATTTTCTACATTTAGCGGAGCCTGGTGTTATCGCAAGGTACTTCCTTACACCGATGCTCCAGATACGCTGCAAATATATATACGCTCTGGCTTAACAAATTCTAACATTACTATACAATTTCACGGAATAAAACATTCAATTCCAAAATAAACAATAAGGAGTTAAACAATGAAATTCTAAGGCATTAGTAATTTTAATTCAAACAATTTTCTCTTTTTATTTAGAATAGCCAACTACTTGTTCACATAATGAAACTTAAATTTGAGATAGTAAGGAGATGGATAAATTGTTCCAAGCAAATCAGACTTAGAAGTTTGATTGGAGTATAATTATCATTAAAAAGGGATTTTAATTCGATTATTTCTATAAACTATGATATGCCTCGTTAGAGAGGTCGCATGCGCCTACGTTGTACAAGATGCTGCGCATAAGGCACGTGAATAGAATGCCAGATTTGAGCTGGATATGACAGAGCCTGATGAAGTGGCGGCGGATGGTTCTGAGCTCGTCGCATCTCGCGCATCTGCTGCCACGTTTGTGACGATATTTCACAACGATAATGTTTTACGTGTAAGAATTTAGCGCTAATTTTGTTATGAAAGTTTAATCACTTGGCCAGGTCCCTTTCTCAAATCGCACCTCGCTTAAGTGAATGCACAATTAGTCGCTCGTTGCTATACGACCGCAAAATTAATGCACCCAAATACACAGCTGATGATGCAGCGAATTTCTTCACTAATCTTCCCCGCCGTTTTCAGTCTTGTATATTCAAATAAATTCTGCCCTGCCTTCGTTAAATATTTGTCGAGCGGAAGATTTTCCTATTGAAAATGTGGTAGTCGAGCTCTTAAGAAGGATGGTATTTTCGAAGAAAAACAGTTGTGCCATCGTTTCATCGAAAATTTGTGTTTGAAGAAGTTTGAAAGTGAACGGTTTTCTTTTTATTTTAATTGATGGCAGATTGTAATTTCGAGTATCCATTGAGTTGCATTAAATTTGGTCATTTCAGGTTGAAGTAGGAGAAAACATTTATTATCGAGAACTGAGTTCCATTATTCGGCCGTTTTATTCGTATCAATGGAGGATAAAAATTCGTGAAACGGCAGAAGAAGTGATTTTGAAAAGGACATTATGAATTGCATCAAGGCCCCATTGAAAGCTTTAATGTGCCGCATTAGACTCAAGCGCCGCGATAATTGACGCGAGTCGAAAAATTGTCCCCTAAATTCGCACTTATCTCTTTTAAATATAATCTTGTTTCTTCGCAACTCTATTTCTAGAAGACCATTTGAATTCGTGTCCATTTATCCAATCGAAAAAGTCGCATGAACGCGACACAATCTCCTGCCCGCCATATCAGTCCAGGTTTTTGATAAAAAAAACGTCATTTTCTATGCAAACTTTTTCTCGTTTCATAATCGATCTAGCAACTCTTTTCGTTGACTTTTTTTGTTGACTAACTTGAAACTTTCTATTACGAGTTGTTTTATAAATTCACGATCTCGACAAAGTTCAGAAGCGATTTTTGCCAACCGTCTTGAAATGACGAAAATGACGTGTGTACCCAAATTTACAGAATTTTTGTAACCAAAGTATCTGTGTTGCGAGTAACTTGTACGTTCCCGCGACTATTTATATTTTAGTTGGCAAAGTTTTTCCCACGGTACGTATCAAAGTCAGTGGGACAATTTTGCGCCCAAATCGTGAAACTTTAAAATTGTTTCGACAGTGTCGCGAGATATCCCTTTTCACGAAAGTTAACTTTTCGTTGTCTTAAGTCACAAAGCTTTTTGGTTTAATTTGCGACAATCCCGAAACTGAGATCGATTTTTCTTGACGACACAACTTTAATCGAGTATAGGGAGGACTTTTTTTGCAATCATTTTCGGAATCCGAGCAAGATTATCGATTATCGGATGTTATTGGTGCTGAAACTAATGAGAATTAAAGGTGTCCAAACAATGTGTGTACCGAATAATTGATTTTGATTGGAGATTCGTTATGTGCGGATCATTTCATCGAGAACTTTTGCGTTTTCCGATGCCAGTGACGAGGGTAAGAGTGGATTCCACGCGATCCATCGATGCCGCAATTATTTTTATCGTTCAAGATGAACACAAATTTCCCATCGCGTGTAATCAATTTCAACCAAAAGAACACGCTGTAATGTAATTATATATTGTCCTTCTGACTATAACGTAATCATGGTTAGTGCGTTCGACTATCAACGTAGTTGACATCAATCATATGTGTACTCGATGGCCTGTAATTAATCACGATTACTGATAAATCAGAACTGATGAACTTAGCGTGAACTGTATTTTAACACTGATTATTTAGTGATGTTACGTAATTGTCTGAAATAACGAATCCTAATTTCGTCCAAAAACTTACTAGTTACTAAAAACGAATTTACGTTAAAAACGTTTATATTTAGTAAAAAAACCTCGTTCGATAAAAAACCGTTTTAAAAAGTAATTTCAATAAATGACAGATGACAATTCGATTCTATGGATTTTGCAATTTTTAATAACAAAATTTATTACGTATCTTATATTTCATCTATAAATATATAAATTTTAGACCCAACTAACTTTTTTTGAAAAATGATTTATGTCAATCATGTTGTAACAGATCTTGTAACGTACAAACATTAGCACAAAGTTTAGGACGTTTCAGGTACCGCAAACATTCTCATTTTCGATGTTGCTATCATGTTCAGTTATAAAGTATAAAGTTTCTGACGTTTGTAGGTATACTTTAATTTCAAAACGTCACGAGCATGAAGAGGTTTAAGGTATATTATGCATGTTTATTCCAAAAATTTTGAAATGTCGAAAAAAAACGTTCGTCAAAAATATGAATCATCAAATGAATTTTTATTTTTCGCTCAAAAAAAACGTATGCATAAAACTATTGTGAAAGTATTTGCCGAAAAAGAACTGGATATTGTTGTCTACGTGATAATAAATTTATCGCTAATTTATGTTAGATAGATGCAGCACGATTTTTCGACGGCGCGTCTAATTTGTAGAGAAACTTTTTCGCTCGTTTGTTCAGCATAACTGGTTTAAGAGCTCCTTTTTTTATTCGCAGAAGGAATTTGCATGTTTTGCATAGAATAGCTTCTAGACGTCTAGCGAAATAGGAATCAAGTCGGAGATAGCCGTGGACGTAACGTGGAAAGGATCAAACAGACATTTTATTGTGCTGCTGAATAATGACTACAAACAGGTGCTCGTGCGTTGTTACATGTTATCTCGACGACATAAACCTTCATGTTTTATCGTTTGTAACAATTCCAGTGTTTCGCATAGCCCTTCGGTTTATCTCTTAATTTTTAAATTTATTAAGTCCAGTACGTTTGTCACGGCGCTTTTGTTAATTTTGCTACAGTTTAGATATAAACATATAACTGCGAAGGTGTATTTATCATCTTCAATAATGTGCTAGAGAGATTAGGTACGGTTATATGTACTGCACTTGCTGACGCTGAATACAGAACAGTTATTTATACATCAGAACTGCTAATAACTGTACAATCTATACACATGTTTTGTTTATTGCCAGTGAGCTTAATTTATTTAGTGGATATTGTCTGCTCCAGGCTCATATTTCGGGCGTGCTTTCGTGTTGGATCGAATATTGTGTTTACACAGCCAGAGTAATTTATGAAAACCTCCAGTTATCAGATTTAATATACGATTTAATGAATCAACTCGTACTTCAATTTATTCCAATTAAATCAGCAATATAGTAATATTACAAAAAGAATTGCACATCTTTTTACACGATATTTTATTCTGAAAATCGTTCTGATTGAAAGAAATTTATACAGAGCTAAAAAAGGGATGAAAATTGCGCGGTTTCACTGTGCAACACCTTGCGTCACACACGATCATAACGAATTTCTATTCTTTCGTTTTTTTCCACGAGTGCTGTGTTGGGCTTCGTCCAAAATTTATTCCGTATCAATCACAATTGTTCGCAAAAAGCATTTAATTCAGTTATCGCGAAACAATCTATTTGCTTTCATCGTTTTATCATATCTATGCTTTCGCACGAAAAAAAGATTGATATGCCGCGGAAAAAGTGCTTTCGATATCAAATGAACCAATTTCGCCAATTCGAAATAATTTGTTCCAGTTATTCGAGTATTCAAAGTGTAGGACGATTTTTTAGCGATTTGAAATCTCTATGCTTTTAAGTCGGTGTCTAACTAAAACGATACGCTTGGTTTGAAGGAAACGAAAAAGAACAAAACGACCGAAGGAGCACGAGATTCAAAGGAACCTCAATTTCCCTTTCTGACTGAAGCGTTTGTTTTTCGAGCGTTTCGAGCGCTTCGAATTGTAAGAAAATGTATGCGCCTGGGTCGCACGGAGGGATGTCAGATCATACGTATATGCAAATCCGATCTGCGTGCGAGAGATGCGAGCACAACGCAAAAAGGCCCTTCCCGAGCTGACAGCCGCAGGCCCACAAAGGTGCAAATTATATTGAACACTTTGCACTGAGCGACTATCGCGCCAGCCTCAATGTCGTGATTGTTCTTTGCGAACAATTTTCGCACAGCCTCAAATCTCCTCATGGACTTTTGTTCTCCGACATTTCCATTTTGTCAACTCGGACGGTGCGAGAGTGCGATCAAAATTTCACCTTACAAAGATTAACATATGAATTCGCAATTTTTACAAGTTACACTGCTACTAAACGCAACCGAGTAACTGTTCCAAACACAATTCTAACAAGTCCAATTTGCTTTTAGATTAGGTTTTAACCATTGCTGCATTAGTTTGAAGTTTCCGTTTGTTCACTTAAAATTATAAAGTCCAGTTTAATCATGAGGGAAATTCACAGGTAAATGATGAAATAAGGATCAATTAGATTGAGTGATTAGTGAGAGATTTTCGTGAATATTTTATTTAGTCTTGTCCAATTTATTATGTTACAATCTGCATCAGAGTTAGGGCTGCATAGAAAGTATACATTTTGAATCAAAGAAAACGGTACGTATGATTTATTCACACTCGCCATTAGTTGACGAGAAATTCAAGATTGTTTTTTATAAATAACATAGTAGGTTCATGAATGAAACATTCAACGGAAGAGCGATGTTTTAATTGTCGAAAAAGCGAATAAAGAATGTTCTTTTATTTGAACTCTGGAGTGTTTTAGGGTCACATTCATTGAATTGATCGGTCAAGCAATGACTGACGACAAAACATATTTTGCTGTTTTAAATTTGTAAATTTGAAACCGCCTTTTGAGATCGCTAGCGAATCTCGCAGGGCGTCTCGGCGAATAAGCGCCACAAAGTGGCTCGTGCAATAAGACGGAGAAAAACGGAAAGACGCTGAGGGATCTCGATTGCAGCGAGAATTTTGTTCGCGACGACAAACGCCTACGTTTTCGCTCCGTCGGGTTCTCGCGTTTGAATAATATTGCACGGCCGTTCATAATTCTTGACTTTCGCGAGCTGAAGAAGCGAAGAGCTGCTCGGTGCCGACGCCTCGCATACCTCGAAAGTAGGACAAGCGTCTGTCTAAAGAGATCTGTGCGCAACGATTAATAAACCGGAGACGACGAAAAAAGGACAGACGCGGACGAAAAAAGCGATACCCCGCCTATCGCAACTTTTTGCCACTGCATTTTCAACGGCCCAACTCGATCAGAAAATTTCCAAACTGTTTCCGCTTTGTGCAGTGCAAAAAGAGTCGATCCCAATTTTTGACGTGGCGAAGTACAACCTCGGACGTCAGTCGAGGCGAAACTTTTTTTCTTCACCGGTTTCTCATTTTCTTCTTTATTTGCTTTGTACACGCGGATTAGAAAAATGGTCGGCGAAGAGTCGCAGATTCGATTTGCGAAACACGTTCAAACGAAATTCCCAGATAGAGAGAAAGAGAGAGATCGATTATTTGATATGAATCCGATGCATTTTCGGGAAATCAGTTTTATAATTGCCTTGCCGTTGCTGGCGAAGCGAAATCTATCCCGATCGGATATACGACGAATTATTTTTTTTCACCCGCTTGGCTTTTGCAAGTATAGCCCGCGCGACCTGAAGAGTTAAACTGCGCGAAAAAGTTTGATAAATGGGACCAATTTGGGGTGTCCTCAATTTGTTTTCAATGCATTAAAGCTGATAAAACGCGAGCATGCACTCGCCGTCGCTCGGCACTTTCTGCAGCGAGTCGCTCACATCACAATTGTCACTCGCACAAATCACAGTTGACCCTCTGAGCTATCCATTGTCTCTAAATACTTTCTCTCTCCTGGCGTAACGTTTTTTGCTCTCCTCTCCACTCGCGAACTCGGATCAATTCCGGCAAAATAAAATGCCCGCGACCATCGTACAAAATCAAACTTTTACGCGGAGTAATTTACGGTTAGGCCAACGCGAGTTTCAAATTCGACCAGCCCGGCGAACTTTTTCAACAACTTTCCTACGACTTGAGTGATATTCCACTTTCACATTTTAAGGGCATTTGATGTACGATCAATTTGCTTCAAGTGTTACCTTCCCGTTCCACTCTTTTTCGCCGAGCTGTAACAGATGGACTTATCTCGATCAAAAATCCAGTCGGGAAAATCGTTTTCCACTTTGTTTTCGGTTTTTCAATTCCGTTTTTTGGTCTTCGTTCTTTTTTGCTTCTCTATTTGCCGAAGACAAAGAATGAAACGCGATTGAAATAGGCGAGTGGATACAAGTGAAGTTTTCCGCGCGCAACTGCACTTGTACATTCTAGACAATCGGTGCATGGTCTATGCCAGGCCTAGGAGTACTCGATGGAAGGGGGCAACGCGCGTCTTCTTAAAGCTTCGCGCTTTTTTTCAAATCCGCGAGCTAACCCCCACCCCCCAGATGCAGCTGCCTCGTTGGCTCGCGCGTCGCGTATTTCTCTTTGCCGCGTGTGCCCCCTACCACCGATCGCTCCCTCCTCGTTGCAATCACCACTGCACGTCTCTCAAGTAAGTTCATTTTTCTCAACCGACGAATACACAGAAGCGCCGTCTAGACCTCTCGTCGTTTTCTTTTCTTCGCGGATGTGCGCTATTTTCTTTTCACTTCCTAGCTGCCGCAAACCTATTCCTCTGCGTTTGTCCGCCTCCAATCTGACCCGATCCAAAACGAACAAAAGTGTCCCCATCTTTTCCATCAAAAATCAATACGATGTTTTGGCCGCTCGCTAAAGTGCCCTAAAACTGCACTTTGCTACTCAAAAATTCATTTAGATCGTTCAATGACACTTGTTTTGTAGAACACCGTTTTTGTGGACCTTTTTTATACACTTGTTGCAAGAGCGGTTCAATTTTGCTTTTCCGAAAAAGATCATCGAAGGCGTTCATTCGTCGGGACTGATTTTTTGTTATGTACAATTCGGTGGGATGGAAACGAGATTGGCTCATTGATGGCAAATCCACGGGAAAACATTGGACAAGAAAAGTCGTTTTCGAATTAAATATTTTTGTCGCACTTGCTAGCGGGCTATTGAGTTGCGAAATCCGTGACGCTTATTTACTTTTACTTCATTTCAAAACCGAACTTCGCCGCAATCAAATTTTATTGAAATGTCCGAACAAACATTCGGCTTTGTTGGCTCGCGCGGCTTTTATTTCGGCTGTGTGCCAGAGCGTTTGAATTAAAATCGTGTTTAGACAGGATTTTTCCAACTCGAAACTATGATCTGATTTAGGAAGTCAAGAGGGTGAAATTATAATTAGAAAGGAATCTAAAAGGAAATACTGAGTGATTAAAGGAAACTGAATGAACAAATAAGAACAAAAATAAAAACAACAATAAAACGGGTTGTCAGAATGAAAAGCGTATTAAATTTTAGTGCTTCATAACAATTCCTTTATTTGATATTATAGTGCGCTTATAGGTGTGATTGTACAAAAAGTAAGTTGAACGTAAATTTTTATGCTGTACTTAGAACAAGTCGATGAGTAAGTTTTTTTTTTAAATAATTACTAAATAATCAAAAATAAATGAGGCACAAGTCTTCTATTCTAGAAACTACGTTTCATGTTAGGTTTATTTTAATAGTTCGTACAGAAAATAGTATAAAGTAATTAAAAGATTGGTGTAATTTGGCAAATGATGTTTGTAGTAAAGAGCGTACGATTCCGCGCATGCAAAAACTTTTAGGCGACAGTGTACCTCATCGTACGTATCGCGAAATCGCGCCTCGCATATAGCCAATAAAGCTCGAACTATTTAACTGCATCCGCTAGCACTCCATAAATGACGAAGCGGTGGCGAGCGAATTTAGCGAAACATGCCCGTTTCTTTGTCACGAAAGATACGAAACAAAATGACGAAAAAAAGTGGATGCTCGATAAAAAGTGCGCTCCAAATGATGACGTTCAATTGGGCTATTTTAGTTGGAATTCATGCGGACAGTGTCTCTCTCGTAGGGGCCTGATAAACTTGGCCGTTATAAATCAACAAAGCGAATAAACGAAACGCTCGTTTGCCGGACCAAATTCTGCGGGTTCAAAGCACTTGGTCCGGGCGCTTTGCGAATCTCAAAAACGGCCGGCCTAGCAGTGGCTCTCGGAGTTTCGGGCTCGCTAGCCTCACTCTCGCATTGCTAGACTCAATTCATGCCAAGGCTGAGTGAGTGCGTTGCCCTCTATTGCCCCTACTGCAGCGCGCCCTCCGTCTCGCTCGGCCCTCTCTCCGTCCTTCTCGTTTGTTTCGTTTTGGCCATCTCGCCGCGACCGTCTTTCTCTCCGTCGTTTCGGTGCCTGGCAAGCCAGGCGTTGCACTCGGCCACCAACTCAACTGCAATCGCCTCAAACCTCAACCGCTTGCACGCACCGCGTGTGCTCATTCCACATCATCCCGTTCCGGATTCGCGTTCCTCTCTTGCATCATCTGCTCCTCAGACCCGAAACTTCGCGAAATTTTCTCGCTTACCCAGACGCTCGACTTCGATCTATTTCCAATCAGTAATTACATTCTGCCAAATTAAAATGCTTCTTACTAGGTTTTTCCAGTCGCTAAATTTTTTGTATAGGCTACATTCGGTCTTCTATTTTTGTTCGAACATTTGACGTTGTTGCTTTAAAATGATTCATAGGACGAAAAACCAGAAATTGCTGGGTATTTTTCAAAGAGAATTCTTTGATAAAAAATGAAATGTTTCGAATTGAAAATTGGGTTCGTTGATTCGAGTGTTATTTTTGGAGCTGACACCTTTTTTTGCACGTCACTGAGTTCGCAGAATTTTGTTTCTAAGATTTCACTTACTTTGGGGACTTTTAAAATCAGCGATTTGTCCCACTTGCTGGATTGATGACGACGGTTTTAGCGGACCCACCTGCAGGCAATTGAAATTCCTTTGGAAGATTTCACTTTTACCATATTAAAGTTAGTAAAAGTTTGCAAACCCGTTATGGCATAAACTTTTCAAAGATTTTGTTTCCAACGTCTCGTCGACATTTCGCTCTGTGAGATCTCCACGCTGAGACGAAAATTCGAAATCAAACTTTCAATTACGTTGATTGTAGTAACCAAAATAAACCTGGGATTCACAAATTCGTCCATTGAGATAGTCAATAATAGTTTAAAACGATTGAAAATGCTGAAATAGATAGAATTTTTGGAACAAACTTTTTCTCGCATTTTCGTTCGATAGTCATTATTTTTGCAGGTCATAAGTTTCGTGAGTGAAATTCTATATTCATATATTATAAGTATGATGAGGTCAAGCATGATGATTCGTCGAAGCCCGAGAGCGCAGCATTCAAATATGTATGCAACAAGCATGGACGACACAAAGTATATGCAACCTCATATTCAATGCGAATTTGCATTATCTGATAATGGTACCCATCGGAATAAGCACAACATTATCCATCAATCGCGGTACGTCCTGTTAGGACCAAATTGTTTTGAATATAAAATTCAAATAACCCAATTGAAATTCAGCGAAAATGTTATTCTGCAAACAGAGCGATTGTTTGTGTAAAGTTATTGAGGACACTGTGCAACATTTGGTTTAACGTTTATTTGACTGCAATAATTTTCAATTTTTTTTCTTTTTTCTTTGTGAGTTTGCTATAACTCTATGCAAGGGAATTAAGAGTAACAGTTTTTCGTTTTTTCGTATTTCCGGAGAAGAAAGGTTTTTCTATGTTGTTGCTGACCATATCGCAGCTGATAGTAAAAGTTAACGATAATTCGTTTAGAACTCGAGATGGTCAGTTTGAGATTGACAAATAATGTTCGATATAAAACGTACGAATTTCATAGCGGTTTTGGGCCGGGCAATACTATTTCGTACGATGTGTTTGAACTACGTGGCACTACGCCAGCGTTGCATATAAGAAGATAACGTTTTATGCTCAATAAAAAAAGTTATAAATAAATTTTGTAGTTGAAGATACGGGATATGGAATAGCGTCTAGGCGAACGTTCGAACGCTGAATAATAACTGATAAGCTCTTCGGGGCTGCACTTTTGTTTGCAGCATTTTTAGTCAATTTTCATTCAATTTCAAAGTTAATCTGATCCGATTTTATTTCCGATAGTCTGCAATTTGTAATTTCAGCCTTCGTCTATTTTTCAACGTGTTCTCATCATCAAGCTATTTATTTTTCCCTGAACAGGACATTTTGTACTCGTCGTCCAATTTTTTATCTTGTTTTTCCAAGAGTAAAGATTGTGTAACAAATTATTATTGCGAGCAGAAGCTAATAACGCGACACGACCAATCATTTTATAAAGATAGAAACTGCTGTAACGTCAAAGCGAATATACACCTACCGGAAAATGAATTATTATAATGAAACATTTTAGCAGAATATACGTTATTACAACGTTATTATAATTATTGGTTTTTGCATATATTCATTCAGTTCAAAAGTATCTTTATTTTGAAATTAAATTGCGAAATCAATTTTAGACCTAACATTTCACGAATTTCAATCTCTTAATTGATTTTAAAAATTCGTAGTTTTAGAAAATTAATGGTACCATAATGATACCATAATTAAAAATTTTCCAGAGCTTTTAAAGCGTTGAATTTCTTTGGGGTACAATTAAATGGTGAAAAAAATGTCTAAATCGTCGTGTGTACCTAGTGTTTAGCAAGACTCTCGTTGTGTGTAATCTTCCTAGATTTAAACCACGCTGATCAGGACTTGATTAGTGCTCTATATGCATATTGATGCTTGTCCCGAACACTACACCAAACTATACCAGACGTGTAATTGATAATCATCAATGTACAATTAATTCAGCAGAACTTGGGAAAAGATTTAATGCCCTTTTGAGCAAACACCTCGTAGATTAAAAATTAAAATCTAATCGTGTGCCTTCAAAATTTTAACATAAATCCGAGATTAACTGATGGATGTTGATTAAAGTCAGATTATATTGTGTCGTTGCAATTACGCGTGCTAATTATAAACACACAAATAAATATCTATGAATATTTATATACCATTTTTGTCATATTCAAAATCAGAGAGAAAGTGTGTATCACATCCGTTTTATACTGGATACAATGAGAAATTAAAATAACTCTCAACTTTCTCATTACTCATACACCAAGTGCATCTTATAGAGTTACGATGAAAGACAATATGCAATACCCTCGCCGCTTTTGAGCCCAAAAATAGCCTCTTATACACTTTAAACTCGTGCTCTTTTAAAAAGACAAATAACAGAAAAAAATTAGACAGATTTGTTTTAATTAACCTATAGTTCGAATTTTAATTGAAAAAAGAGACATTTTGGCCTAAGTCTGTTAGACCTAAACTGTGCGCTTGGGGGTGGAAGAATTTTGCGAATTTCATTTTTTTAAGGCAATTCGAGAGAAAAATGTTTTCTACGAGTTTTGTGTTGAAAACATCATTGAAAGGAAGCAAATCTCATGTTGCGAACGCTGCATTCCAAAAAAATAATGTTCAAGAACAATTTTAATTATGGGTTGTCGAAAATAGACACGCACGAAATATTCACAACTGCTGTGTACATGCTCGCGTAGCAACGTCGAACAGTAGCTGGAGAATTTGAATGCACGTAAGTCGCTAATTGAGGCGAGGCCCGAACCCCAACGGCGGATTGCCATTTTCTGCTAGCGCGGGCATTTTTCTTCGAATCATGGTGTTTCATTATATACATTAACATGAAATTCGAATAATGCGCCTACAAAAACATGGCCGAATTTCAAGTTGAGAGACATAGTAAGTCAACGATTTACATTTAAGACCACGTAAGGAACAGCAAGATACTTAAACTATGATCTCTTTCGAGATGCGACTTGTTGAACGAAGACTATCAAAGTCAAATCTATTTATTTTCATTACAAAATTAAGCCTTAATGAAATTTAAGAGCAGGTTTATAGTTGATTTTTTTATGATCCCTCTCATCTTTTAGCTAAACAGCCTGTAAATTTAGTACCCTAAAATGCTTTTTCCAAAACGACTGCTCTTAAAAAGGTTCTATTTCTTTTCTCTTTCTAAAAACTTTGTCCATAAAATGTTCAATATTCGCGC
Source organism: Telenomus remus (assembly GCA_020615435.1). Lineage (NCBI taxonomy): Eukaryota > Metazoa > Arthropoda > Insecta > Hymenoptera > Scelionidae > Telenomus > Telenomus remus. The sequence continues at coordinate 8,326,790 of CM036341.1, read as the reverse complement.
AAAATTGGTTCTGAAGGTAAAAACATGCAGATAAAGCGTGACGTTTAAGTTGAGAAAAAGTTATTCCGAAATTCCTTATTGTGATTTATATCATGCGGTTTAAGATTCTTCCTGCTCAAGAAGCAAAATATAGGGCCCATGCTTGGTCCATCGGTGCGTCCATGAGCCCACTGGCCAATGCATGAACGTTCGTTTGATGGGTGGCTGACCTATGGAAGGGTCAATACACTCTGGGCCCGGTTTCATCCCCTCCACTGATCGGACAACCCGTGAACCTACAACCATTCCATTGGTTAGCATGATGTCTACTTAAGCAACTCAACCCCCGAACACATCCAAGACCAAAAATTATAGTTATTTACCAGCAGGCCCTTCAAACAGTCGGCTACGTTACGCCAGTTGTTCTTTTCTTCCTACTTGATCGGGAAATCAGAAGACACCTCACGATTCCCCGTAAAATTTTGGGTGATAGCTGATCAAACCCAATTATTTCCAACACATTATTTTGGTACAGCCAAATTGCTATTATCAACATAAACACTTTTGCATCCTCGTTTTAAAAGAAAAATTCCAATATTCAGAAGTTCACTCATTTTGTTTCAACGATTTTCAACTCTATGGAACAATTTAGATTTTATTAACATGCTTGACCGAGTTGGCCACTTTACCCGAGGTTAAAAACTTTTATCCTTTGCAGAAGACTTTTCAATTTTTAGGTTAGAAATCTCGTTGTAATTTTCTAAACAGTGGGGAGAATTTGACTATTTTGAATGCTGGTGTTATGAAAAGATAATTTCATGATATTTGAATAGTAATTTTGTTCGTGATACGAGGTTTTGAAAAACAAAGAAACGAGCCAAAAACGGTGCCACCTGTAAAACACGAACATATTTAATTTGATTCGTTGAAAAGGGTTTAGTGCAATTTCGTGATTTCTCACAATGTGCATGACATACGTGAATCTTATGTCACGAAATACGAGACTCGAACACGGAAGTATGCAACACCAAAGGGAGAGATGTAAAAGGCAACGTTCGAAGAAGCAAAATATACTCGCAGACAAATAACATAAAAGAAGAATTAAGATGCGAGATGGCTAGAGAGGCGAGAGGGCCCTCCTTCTTTTGAGCTCAAAAATGCACTTTGCAGAAAAGAGGGAAGACGTTATGAATCAGTTTGTTCAAGACGTGTGATTATTATCGTTCCGTCATTTAAAAGCGACATGCAAGTGAGCAGTTGGACATGCAACATGCTCCAAAGACGAATAATACCGAGTTCAGTTTCATTATTTAGCTGCGAGGTAATTTCATGTGAATAGTATCGACTTTCCTAAAACCCCGGTGCATATTCACCATAATGACATTTTGTGTTCCACACATGCTACTTGCATAATGAATACTCTGCACTCAGAGTGCGCTCAAATCGAATACCTCTTAGCATCCAGTTTTACGGAAATAATTTACAAGTACAAAATAACCTGACGATCGTTTTTTCCTCTACTTATCTTTCTCGTAATTTTTTTTATCTCTCTAGCAGCTACAATAAAACTAGAATTTGATCCGAAAATGTATTCCGGTTTTCATCTTACATTGCAAATGGCCATGTTGTGATAATTTTTTTAAAAGACATTATTTTTTTTGTTTTGTGAAAAAAAATTAGGAAATGAAATGTTCGTTGCAAAAATTGCATTGAAGGTTCGAGCATAAATAATTAAATAATAATCTCACTTATGTTTCACGAATGACGTACGAATTCGTTTATGCAAATTTCACGTTCTACAAAGCATCTCGTCATTCTGAAATTCATATTGTATGTTTATGAACTTTCACTTCGCGGTGCTTGCTGGATGTTGAACTCTATATTCAGAAATGAAAAAAATATCATGCGCGTCTTCTTTTACGTTGAATATTTTGGCGCTGATACAATTCATCGCACTCGAGAATAGGACATTAGCATTCAAAACGACTTTTGTTCCGCGTAATTCGACGCACTGATAATGCGCAAATGGATCAACAATTTTTACGGATTCATTCTGAACTCACATAGGACAGAAAAAGTCCCGGACAAAGTTGCAAATTGCATCCGACCATTTTTATTCTCGTACGAGAGAAGCGTTAACATTTTTTCTTTTATCTTTATTTTTCTGTGGACGACTTGTTAATCTATTTTTTATTCTCGCTTATGCACGCTGTTTTCTTCCCCGACGTCGCTTACAATTTCCACAATTTCGCGAAATCTTTTGGATGGAGTCGCGCGAGCCCGGAAATTTCATTTCCACGGAGTCGCATTACTGAAAACAAAATTGTATTACAATCGCGATTTTAATTTCGTGTGCTAACGTGTGAGACGCTGGCAAACGATTTCACAGGGTTGTAAAAAAAAAGGTAACTTCGTGATTACATGTCCGGCACTTTGTGGCGTTCTGCGGTCGCGACGGAAAAATAATTTATATCGTTCAATTCACTCTTTTTTTCCGCACGAAACATAACGAGAGGAGAAAAATCCTATTGACGTGCGGTGTGTCATTACGTTATGCAAAAATAATGATATGGCACCGAAAAAAATGAGTTTTCAAAGACATCTGTATGTTGAAAACATGTGACGTTACGCGTTCGTTTTCCCAAAAATTCACCGCCCGAGTGCTGTACGTTTTATGGCTGCAAATTAATTTTGCCTCCGTCTTTCGCAGTAACCGAATGATTAACTTTTAATAAATACATCCACTTTTCAACAACGGTTTCGCGATTTTCCGCCAACGAATGATTTAAAATTATTGTTACGAATTAACTCGGTACGTACTTTCACCCCTCGGTGAAATGATTATGGCAATTAGTTTCACGAGTACGGTTTTGCAAGTTGAGAAAAAATGATTTCAAATGAATCGCACAAAGTATTCAAGTCATTTATTACCAGAAATTATTACCGACAATTTTTGGACTAGTAATAAGCGACGCCTCTAAATTTTTTGTGTCGTCATAATAAATTCAAAAGAAGTAGTTAACGTAAAAAAATATTTAGTAGTTACTTTACAAGTTCGTATTACTCGAAGAACCTAAGTTTAAATCTTAAACCTTTCTAAGTTTGAAAGGGTTTATTCTTTAATATTGTTTAATGAAAAAAAAAAAAATTCATACGAAGGTCGTTATTTGCATTGAAGCGAATTCGCAATTTAACTTTTTGAATAAATTAGAAGAGTTAATCAAAATAGTTTTTATTTACGAGAATTTAATAAGGAAGTCTGGAATGCAATTTCAATTAAATCTAACGCGAGTTTTCAAGAGTGAATTACATTCTGTTGTCGGCGATAACCTTGACCGGTAACCTCTCTAGTTCACGGTTAGCTATGCAATGCTAATGCGCTTTACTAGCATAAAGTGGCGGCGCAGACAAACAGCGGGACTAGTTCATGGCTGTTGAAAGTAGGTAGGAGTGGTCTTTTGGCGCGTTTCATTGCGTCCAAATTGCACAAGCTCACGCTCGCGTTATCGCCGTACCATATTATATGCGTCACGTACATTTTTTTCTCCTTCCCGCAAAAATGTTCGCCACGCCAAAACTATGCGCCATGAATTTACAGGCGTGCAAATCGCGGGACACTTTCGCGCGGGATTATCTTTTTCGTGTAAACTGCAACGTGTTTATAATTGTAAATATCAAACGCGACTCTTAATTGCTTGTCATTACGCGGCGTGATTTAAATATGCCGAAAAATGATGGAGATTACACTCCTCTGGGTTATGAATCGTCAGTTGTCGTGTAGCGGGTCAAAAGTCAATTAAAATGTGCGATAGTGTTACGATGTGTATGCGAGGGCGCACTCGCGGAGTAAGTTTAATTCAATTCGCGTAAATCATAATTGATTCGACGGGAAACGCTCGTGAAAATATAGAGAAGTATTTAATTGCGACGAATTTGATTGTATAACCTTAACTGATGACATTTTCCATTGTGGATCGATTTGTACGTGACTTTTTGGTCCTTTTTGCGGTGGCATTTTTGAGCGTCGAATTGGCACGATTTTGAATCAAGATTGGAACGAGTTTTGTATAATTTTTGTTCGATTAGTAGAAACGAAGATTTGGTTGTGTATAATCGGGCCTGATTAATGGCGAAATAAAAATTTGCAAAACTAATATAATGGAAAGACACGCTGGTCATGGTTGTGTGCTATATCTAGCGTAAAGTGAAAACGTCAAAATCCGACCCTGGCTGTACCACTTCGATGGCATGCTAACGGTACAAAGTAACTGGTTTGTTCGAACTAAAGCTAAACACTTAATTTATCACGAATGATATGTTTTGATAAAAAATTGTATTTATAACTCGGTGGTTTTAGTCAACGCAAAAGAGGAATTTGGCATTCGAATTCAAATATTCGCAACTTTTTCTTCCTTTTTTTTTTGAATACTTTTTTTTTGTTATGATTATCAAAACTCTTGGTCGATCTGTGCTTATTTCACGCAAACTTTAATTAAAAATACATCGCGTAAAAAAGTTTAATGATTTCTGATGTAATTAAAAAACTTCTTTAATGTAATTAAAGAAAATTATTAAATAAATAATTACTTTTAACGAACGAGGGCAACTTTCTGTATGACAATTTTTGCAATAGCTCAAATGGTTTGAAGTATTTCCGAGCAATTATCTTCTAAATTTTGAATTTTTGGTGCAAATAATATTCACTTGGGATGATTTTCAAAACCATAAGCTTTTTCGACCGTAGAATGAAACATCGAGAGGAGAATAAAATATTGTTTGCCATCATGATATATTGTTACAGATTCTGCTTTGTTTCGTTTTCGTATTCATTATGATATAATGTAATAATTGAAATATTTGATCAACTACCATGAGAACCATGAGAACTGTAACGATTAAATTAGGATAAATTGAGTTTGTGAAATTATCAAATCATCTAATAGGAACCTCGACAGTTGCATTCCACGGGATTTGCAATGCGATATTCATTCACTAGACACCGAAGCTGTATTCCAAAACTGATAATGGTTTTTGATAATGCATCATTCCATTTAACATGACTTCCATTCAAGCATAAAAGCTTGCTACATTGCGTCAACTTTATTAAATCAACGAAACGAATAAAAAGTATCTCAGTTTACCTGCAGACATTTATATTTCTCGACTTCGACATTCAGAAAGAAATTATTATTTCTTTTTATCTCATGTAAGCTGGAGAGTTATTTGACTGAAAGACTCTTAGAGGGAACGGTTGTTCAAATTTTGCACGAGATCTTCCGCGTCGTTGTGGACAAAAGTGACATTTGAAAAGTTTGCGTCGCTTCAAACGGTGCCTTTTTTTCTGAAGTTCATTTCTTGGTCCAAATTCGGTCAAGTTCAGTTGTCGAGGTTACACTTTGCAATGTGATGCAAATCAGCATAAGAGGCAAAGGAAGAAATTCTACTTTTAAAAATTTCAATTTTTTTGCATTTTCGCTATTCATAGAGAATTGAGAGCTTTTGCTTCCATAGAAAAATAAAATGTGTGATATTGATTTTAATTCAAGCGGTTCAATAAAACGAAGACAAAACATTTCGAAAGTTTGCACTTCGAGAAATCCACCTAGGATCGCACTGTGTGAGCTTTGCGAAACTTGCGTCTCTCGATTCAGTTGCTTTCGAACTAAACTATGTTTTTTGCGACCCAAACTTTTGACAAGACTTGTGTATCCACGCCAAAATTGCAAGTCTTATTACAGGACAATAAAGGCTAGTAAATTCGCAGAAAATTAGTTTTGTCCAGCATTCATTAACAATAAAGTCTGCGAAAAGCAGTTTTTCATAATATTTTAATTAACTTTTTATACGACAAGAGAGGCTTTCATCGACGGTCCTGAAAATCAGCGCTTTATAACTTAATGGACGACTTTAATATCAACTTTGTGGCAAATTTTATATTGCTAGCAGATGGTGACGCTGTAGTTTCATCTTTATTTTTAATAACCGATTGCATAATAAACGAGACTCTGGATTTTAGAACAAAAGTAAAAAAATACGTTCATCAGAAAATCTTCGGTCCAAAAATTCACACGTTATGATGGACCATTGTGGAAAATTTTCTCCTGTTTTCCGAGGCAGGAAAAAGAAAACCTTTACTGCATTTTGTAAAGCATTTTGCATTTTGTAAAGTTTTTCAAAACTCGCTTTCTCTGTGAATAATTAATTAGTTCAAAAGTTTCGTTTGTTGATTCCAAGTAATGCAACTGAAACGAAATTCTGCGACCGAGATTCATAGTAACCATTACGATGGTATTGCATTACGTAATAATTAAATTTCAAACGCGGTCTCTACTAACAAACTTATTTCAAAATTCTCAGTGACTGAAAAAAAGGAATCCTTTTTTGCTCAAGCAGACACGCCGACTGAATGAGAGATTAGGGGCAATATATAGCCAGTCTCCCACAATCATCCTAAGCGTTCTAAATTTGTTTGACCGTCTGTAACCTCTAACGGTGATAGACAACTCAAGGTCCCACATGAGTGTCTATTCGACATTAGACCAGACTGGCAAAAGTGACTGCTAATACCTGTCGAGAAATCGAAAGTTTTCTAAGTCTAGACTTATCTGTGTCTCTGCCGTTGCGTCACAACATGTACTAATTACTGCTAATTTTAATCTCGAGTTTTAGATTGAACCCATCCAATTCAAATTAATTCTCCAATGACTAAAATTTAACCACCTTTAAAAATATCTTTATTGCCATCTAATAAAAGATTTGAGTTGCGAATAATCAAGCCAATTGTCACAAGATGGATAGCTAAATTTGAGCGCAGAACGATAACCGGATCGTTACCGGTGTTTTCAAACATCTCGCGCGACGCAGATCGGTATTGAATTCATTATACAAAGATGTTTTTTGTGTTCATGATTTGATGCTTGTGAATTCTAAGAATCGGCGCGAAATTAAGCGAGTTAGCGAACACTCAGTTGGTTAAAAAGTGCTTGACCTTCACGTGTCACTAACCTATGTTACCCCGCAGACACGTCTAACGTACGTAATCTCGTCACAACATAAAATCAAATTCTTCGACGTTGCTGTGTGAGTGGCTATGGCTACGGTGACGGTATTCCAAACACACTAGAGCCAGACTTCCGTCTTGGTTAGCCTTGAACTAACACAGACGCTTCATTGTTCGCCAACGTCGTCTATCCAATAGAACCAGTTCGTTTATTTCATTCGAAAAAGTTTGATTTTAATTTGACTTGTTCGTGCTTTTTAAAACGAAAACATCAATTGCGTATGCATCCGTGGCTCGTCCAATGAATTTCAATGATTTATACGAAATCATATCTTTCTGTAAAAGCGAATAATGAAAAACAAATATTATTTCCTTGTAACGATTGCAATTCGATTGTTGCAGTCATAAATAACATAATTGCGTTCATTTACTGTGATTGAAACAGTGAATAAATTCCGTACAAAAAAGCGACGAGGAATAATATAACTGGCAAATCAAATCATATTGATAAAACAGAAATCAACGCTGTGCATTCATGTTTTGTGTGAATGAAAAAGAATGTCCATCAATTTTACAGAGTAACTGAAAAGCTTGCTGAAAAGTACGGGACAATTTTTTGTGAAATAAATGAAGCTGAAGACCGAATATGACGTGGTCTATAGGCACCGAATTGTTATCGTTGATAAATTGTGAAATAAATTTGATCTCAGCTACGACGATACGAGAGTCGAGGTCGCGCTCACGAAATTCTTACAGTTACACAGTTGTTCGTATCACCTGTGCAAAGTCTAGATCAAATTGAATTATCGAATCCTAGAATGCAGTGTTTTGCAGCCATGAGTCATGTCTCAAGTTTCTGCGCAATTTGTTTTCGTCCTCCTTGTTTTGGGTCTCGAGCACGACTTTGAATGAAATTTAGATGGTTCCAGAAGTTTATCCTTCTAACGTTTAAATTCAATTTCAAGACAATACATACAATCATCAGCACCAACAACTCCAATTGGTAGCTTTTTCTGATGCGAAAAAATAAATGTTTTAGTACCGAGATGTCGTCTTGTTTTGTCGATTACTATTAGAGGGAATTTTTTATATCGTTGACTTTTTAAAGTTAAAATTTGTCATACATTCCATAGCTTTGAATTGACATCGAAGAAGAGAGACAATGACCGCGGTTAGCGAACTGCAAATGAGCTCGTGTGTTAGATTGAAGGCCAAATTAGAACGAGCAGATATTGACATGCAAGTACACATTGTGACCGTCTGCAACCTCTATGCGTAATCAATTATATCGTCTAGATGAAGAGCATAGTATTGAAATTGGATTTTGGTGTCAATTTTACCAACGTTATGAAATTATTTGAATTGGAACGAGAACGAAATCACCTCGATCGATTGTGTGACAAGCAATATTTTTCTAGTTTAATTTTAGACACTCTGATAGCGTAGTCAGAAAGTTAATTAGAGCAATTAGATGATAAAATTCGTACGTTTCAATAAGATAGCATATTTAACGATAAATTCGCTGGAAATCATAAATAATACGCATTTTTAATGGCAAATTGCTGCCATTATGTTTAACAAAAAATGACACTGTTGATGTTTTTTGATTTTTTAAAATTTTTTACGCTTTTCTCAATTTAGACAAAAAGTGACAAAGTAAGCAAGTCGATTTCATTTTTAGTAAAAAATTGAAACGGAAAACAAACGTCGTTTCAGTTGACATTAAAGCGCACTGTACGAAATTCAAATAAAATAAAAATTGAAAGTTAACCTTTGTCTACCAGCGCTAGGATAAAAAGTGACTGCTGTAGGATTACAGCATGTGATTGAATTTCGTAAACTGTTTTGCTTTGTGAAATTCAGTGGAAATATAACAAGCGGAAAAAAAACTAACCGAAAATCTTTATGGGAGTTTAGCAGCGAGTAAAGAGGACTGCAATCGAAAATCAATAAAATCGCAATTTAAAATTTTTCGACTTAACAAATATTTCATCTCTTTTTTAAAATGAAAATCGCTGCGTTTTGTGTAATGCACATAACAGACCTACATGAAAGTGATGATTTTGAAAGATACACAAAGCACGTATAAAAATCGATGTGGAGTACTGTGTATAAGAACAAGTTTGATAATTTATCAAGCATGCATTAAAGTATAGCATCGGATGCTTCTCGCAGCTGCTTTCATATAAAAATCGCACGCAAACAAAATTTCAAAGCACTTTCGAATCTCATTTTTGCAGTGCAAGATGTCTTTCCAGTATTTTTCGTACGACATAATAGAATAATAACACAGCTAGCAGAATCTTATAAGTTGTATTAAAAATACACAAACAAATGATTCAACCGACTCTTATACGTTATTAAATCTGGAATCTCACAAACCAAGCTTTCTCAACAACCAGAAAACAAAATAATAAGCACAAGCGTTTGCAAAAAATACGTATGTTCTCGACAAAAAAAAATATTAAACTTGCGTTATTTTGTTTTCCTTCTATTTTTCTTGAGTAAGAGAATTGCAATTGGAAATTTGTTTTTGTCTGCCGGCTGAGGAAAGTTTGATTGCGGACGTCTCTATATTCGCATTGTGGAAAAATTGCAATAGTTTGTAACTGGCCGAAGGAGAATAAGAAGAATCGAGAAGAAGCCTTAGGCGATTGAAACCGTGGCCGATTCAAGTCAGGATTATAGCAGAGGTGAAAGGCCCGGTATATGGGACACTGACAAAACTCGTATACGTGGGATCTTTTCGGTGGGCAGTGCCAGTGGCAATGGTAGTAACATCTTTGGCAATACAGGAATCTTAGTCGAGCCTTTTACGGGTGGGTGGACCGACCGATTGTGTGTGGTAGATGCTTTTTCAAAGTAAAGGGCGGATGAAAAATAATCTATATGAAGTAACGTCAGAGCGTGTCACTGATGAAAAACAGCACAATCTCGGCGAAAGCTGGACGCGCGATTGTTTGCCAGCAACTTTAATCCGGACGCTTTTATCCGATCTCGAATTTCGACTATCGATATTTCTTCTAAATTCAACTGCTGCATCACGACAAGTAATTTCCATCGATAACCCTTGCAAATGGACGAGAAGAGAACTGATGAGATGCACAAAGGAAAGCCAAAAGAGCGAGAAATCCGTTGAGAGCAGAATCTACGATTAGGTTTATCCAAAATAACGATTCGTTTGGAGGTAAAAAAAAGTATCGAACGATCAAATTGCGATAAGCGGGACGATATAGAATGTTAACGGGCGCGCAAAATCGTCGTGAGCTCGTATCGTTTATAATGTTAAATATAACATCTTTTTAAAAGTAAGCGGAGATAAGAAATTATACCGCCGTGACGTTCAAATGTGAATGGCCATTAAAAAAAACTTGCCATGTGACCTAAATTGCGGACCCTGCGCCACTCGCCATTATAATTTTTTGGGAGTGTTTTGCGTTCGCATCGCCTTTGCGAACATAGGAGTTGGACAAGGTGTTCTAACAGAGGAGGCCAAACGAGTCGAAAGACCATCGCCCTTCGTTTATGGGTCGACGAACTTTAGTACCAATGCGTACGGTTATAGGTCACACAATTTATTTGCTTTTTGCGACGTTTGTTAAAGTTTGTCAAAGCACAATTTTTGCCATTCAACTTATGCCAAATTCTTTGATTACTGTACAAACTATACATTTGAGGATTATTCAATTCTTAGTTTAAGTTGTTATTAATTTCGAAATGATATTTGTGAAGCAATCTGGAAAGTGTATGCAAATTTGTCTAGCATAAATGGAAATCTTTAACGTTGAAGAAAATGGAAAATAGTTTTCCTGAGATACTAATGTTGATTCAAAAGTTTGGTAGCAGTCTGTTCAAAGGTTATCTAAGAAATTATATTGAATGATAATAAGAAAATGTTGCGAAATCCATAGTAGGTTAAAAAAAAAAAACATTTCGCGCTAGATGAACAAAGGGTGTTTTAGCTGTGGCAAGAATTGCGTAATCCGTTGGAAGATGTTGATTATGAAATGATTCGTGGAACTGAGCAGGTTTCTAATGTAGTCTAATGTGATGTTTGTCTGGTATGCAAAGTTTTCGTTTGTCGGCTAGGACCCTCTTCTATTTGTAGTCTGTCTGCTGTCTAGCCAACGTCTATTTTATCTAATTTAGAATTTTATTTTGCTGGAAATGATGCACACTATCTATCATTTTTAAAGTACTTTTTAGTTATCTCTGTGATAAAACGTTATCGTGCCAAACAAGTATTCTAAATAATTCTGATAATTGAAGATAACTTTTCATTTCCACTTTTTCATTTCCATTTGAATGAATTGATTTGCAAACTTGTTGAGATGTGATATAACATTTAAAATTAGTTTATTTATCTCTTGGTTAATTTTGATTAATTGAATGATTATTTTTTTTGCTAATGATATTGATATAAGAATTTGATTGGAGTGTAAATAGTTAAGAAAATGCAATAAAATTATATTTTGAGACTCTGAATGGAATGTAGAGCTATGTTAGGCCTACTTGTTGGCTGGAGGCGTGGAATAAAAATCCTATTGAGACGTGAGATGAAATAGAAGTGCGTGTTATCGTGTGCGTGTGAATGTCTGCGAACTCGACAATGACGAATCTAACATGTTCAACACATCTTAACCGCCAGACAGTCAATAACCTATCGTAAACCAGGTATCCGTTTTAGATAGCATCATCACCTTTATTCCATTCTTAGACGAATAAATTACCAAAACATCTTTTGAAAGTAAATATTTTAGGCGAATTTTCAGTCTACAACCTGTGATTATGTATTTGACGGATTGAAACAAAAATATGAAATGCAATTTTTTAATTTTTTCACGACTTATTTTTACGACATTTCAATTTTAAAATATTTGCATCATTTTAGAAGTAATTTTAATGTCACTTTTAGAATCAATCATGCGTGTTGGATTAAACAAAGAACAATGATATGATCAAACGTATGAATCAGTGAACACGATCAGAATTTCTTGTTCTTGTTTTTGCAAAATTCAAAAAGATTACCTCTAAGATACATAATAAAAAGTCGAAAAAAAAGAGATAAGCTGTTGGAAGGAAAATATAAAAGTCCAATTTAATTTACTGTTGCACTAATTTGATAAATCGATGAACAAATGAAGTTAATCTATTTTCACACTCCATTTTGAAGGAACATAGTAAAACATTACAGAGATTTTCTTTACAAATCTTCGTAGAAAGAATCTAATCTGAGAAAAAATAATGTTTTTTCCACTCAATGAAAACGTCACATTTGTCTGAATAAATGTCGTCTGGAAATTCGAACTGGTAATTTCTGGCGGTAGAAAATTTTGTACGTACGTGATCTCTCAATTACGTGCTCGTAAGATGCAACGACACGTAATTTTTTGCAGCGAATACTGTTTTACATCAGAAGGGAGGGCGATAAAAAAGAGTCGATATGACACACCACTTAGTAAGAATATCGTTTCGAAATCCTGGTTAAGTCTTGTGCGATTTGTGAAATTATTTCAACCAATACCCAGGACAAAGCTTGTAGAATATTACAAGGATTTAGAATATAAGCTGGCGAATTTTTGTACGAAACTTTTTTTGTCAGCCGCAAGTTGAATAGCGAACAGTGTCTTCGCGTAATCCTTTTGCCTGTGTTGAATACGCACACACTCTGTACATTAGCACTTTTCTACAGACGTACCATTCATTTAGCTTCCAACGACGTTAATAACAGTAATAAATTTTGTTTACGATATGCTCATTATGTTACTTGAAAACATTGCAGTCATTATTATCTGTCTCATTAACTGAAAAAAATATATATAAAATCAACTTCCAGAACTGAGAGTTTTCGTTAAGTTTGTTAAATTTGATTAAGCTCTAACTCTCCATTAATCATTTTAGAGGGTATAAAGTTATTATTTTATAATAAATGAATAAATATGGAATACAATGAAATAAAAAGAGGTTGAAAGTAATCTTTATATCTTGTAAAACTAGCAGTAACTTTTTTTGATTTTTAATTACATGCTATCAACAGCACAATTTAATTGATATCAATTACTAAAGCAACCAATATCAATTCTATTAGAAATGGCTTTTTTATAATGAATGTTTAAAGAAATAATGGAAAAAAATAGTATTGATTCAAAAACAAACAATATCGGAAAATGTTGAGTAATTGGAAAAGTGATTCATTCTACTTTTTTCAGTTGGCGAATGGAATAGATGTCCCACGGTTCATATGTGACAATGACGAACTAGAGGAAGTAGCTCTTGCAGAAAAAAATATGGATTTTACATCTTGCGGCAATCACACAAGCAAAAATGCTAATGGAAACATTATCACCTTGACGTTAAAAAATAACCACCTCATTGTTGAAACTGAAGAAAGAGCGGTGAGTCGTTTTGGAATTTTCCGCACACGAAACTAACTTTTGCATGAATATTTTGATTTTCGTAAACTTTGCTTGCTTTAATAATTTCATTTGAGTTCGTTCTCATCAACCACAAGTAAAAAATGATCGCGTAAATACGTCCTACAAAGAAAACACAAATGAAATTAACTGTATTGGATGAACTAGTACAAGAAACTCCTACGAACCGTACGTTAAAATGAGTTTGCTATTTAACCGTGTGCAGCACAAGTGCACGTACAGTATTCATCATTTCTTTTCTTTTTAAATGAGATTTTCAAAGATTAGCTGACTCGATTCTATCTCGCGATTATTTTTTTTGATTCGAATTTGTCGTTCAAACATTCGGTGTTGAAACAGTCGGTTAATTTGAGTTTTTTTCATGAATTTCTCTATATTCGTTTTTGTGTTCATTTTTTATGTTTTTTTGTGTTCGTTTTGGTCCAGGTAAGTGATTTTATTAAAAAATTAGATATTTACAGTGTCATTAAACTAACTTTGCTTTGAAACTGCAAAGACATAAATTGAATCAACATTGAGCGTAATTGAAAAGTTTCTAATTATCTATTGAACTCATGTACCAGGATCTTAAAACCTGAATCCACGCCCTTTCGTAGTTCAATAGTTGAACGCTGCATGCATCAGGAGAACAAAGCCAACTAGATATATCTAACTCAAAGTGAAATTTCCATACTTGTGTCGACATAGAACAAAACTTTACTACTTGTCTAGCATGGTTAGTAGAAAATAAAATAAACTGTATGTAAACGACTATTCGATGTTTGTTGATATTTGGAATGATAATTATATTCTTTTTTCATTTCAGTTTCTTGAATTTAAAATCGTTTGATTTTCATGTTATAATATTATTTAGAACGAGTACTATTTAACCAGAATCATTTGTCAATTACGTTCTTACAGGACAATTATTATCATAATATTGCATTTATAATACTGTACAAACGAATTCCTGTTTGTATATATCAATTTTAAAAAGGACGATAACAATCTCTTCACTACGTTTAAATTTAAGTCTGTGTACGCCTTTAGTTCGCCCTATACAAGAGACACATATTTTACATACCCATGATCCTGGTATGTTCCTCTATTTTTAAAGGGAATCAATAACGTAGCTATTATATAATGATAACCTCGTTTCAAGAAACACAATACATTCATTTTACGCGTTTAATCATTAATCTCAAACGCGCTATAAAGTTGTTATTGATTAACGTTACATTTTTTTAATAGAAAAATGAAAAAAACGTTGACAAACTAATTGCATGAGATTCACCTCGTTTGCTTATTATTTTTTTATTTCATTTACTCTATTCCATACTCTATTTCGGACAAATCATAGCGAAATTCGTGGAAACCTGTTCAAGAGTAATATATATCATTCGTGGATATGGCATCAGTTGACCACCTTCTATGAAGTTTTCTAAAGGGTCAGGTGATATTTCACACCCTCAATACAATTGAAATATCAAAGCAGCATACGTGCTGTGTTTCTGCTAAATATTGTACGAAAACCGTTGTCTGATTAGATCAAAATAGTGAATTAATTACTTCTAAGCATTGAATAGATTCAGTGGTGGATTGATAAGTTTTTTATATAAATAAAATTAATAAAAATTATTGCAAAGCATTTTTTAAAATAAGTTCAATTATACTTTCGAACAATTGCGAAGAACAGTTTTGCAAAAAACTTAATTTCACTTTCTAATGACGGTATCGCGGCAAAACGTTTCTAATTATGCAGATACCGTGTAAAGAGTAAAATTGGTTGAAATTCACATTACAAAAGACTTGCTGCGTCTAGCCAGCGGGGATTTTAGAAAAAAAGGTCATGACGTCAAGTGTCCTAACTTTGAAGTCGATTTTGTACTCTTTTACTCGTTTCCATGAATAACTTTTCAACAAAGATTTTCACCTTCAATCCGAGATCAGCATATACTGCGATCACCATATATACTTGTATTAGTGAGCGTTAACATGCCAATTCTCAATACAAGCACCATAGGTTTTCTGATTGTCAGCATTATTCCGTTTTCTCCCAATGGCTTTGTCGTTACAGTAGATCCCTTTTTTTGTAGTTCTTCGTAATTCCGTTTTTTAATGATAGTAGAAAGCTTATACCTACTCAAATGATTCGATATGTTTCAAATTCGTACAGTAACTTTCTCTGTTTTGAAGTGATTCGATTCAAATTTTGCGTCCAATTTACAATAACGAATAGAACAGCGATTTTCTGCATGATAGTTTACAGGTTTTTCAGTATTTCATATTTCATTAAAACTTTGTTAACGGAAATAGCATGGCTTGTAAACCCTAGTGAAATGAGTGTATTTGTCATTGCGTAGATGTGTCGGAATAATGGGATCTTGATGTACGATGTGGTGGAGCAGTAAGAAGAGATATTGAGAATGAGTTTGCATTGACTTTCGCACTCAGAGATTGATTATCTGTCAACAGGTTACTGTGGAGGATGACAAAAACATGAAATGTCAGGACAATAATTGTTCCTTTGTCGTTGAGGTCCAAACTGCTTATCAAACAAGATCTGATGATGATAAAGAATCTTGCGATGAATTGACTGGAAAAGTATCAGACCAGCAAGCTCTTGTACATTGCGAAGAAATTCCTGACGATCCGCAATGTAAGATACATTTCTAGTTTCTATGAATTTACTTCATCGTTCATCTGAAAAGGAGAAAAAATAAAAACCGTACTACATAATTGTAATACTTTATGATTTTACAATAGGTTCTTATTGTATATCATTTTGTTATACTTAGCTATTAAACATTTGATAATCACGCATATATTGCTTGTTCATTTCTGGGTCACGCGATTTTTAGTTGGAAAATTATGTTTGGTTGGACCTTGATTTCGTATGTTTAGTCAGCATTTTGACATATGCGAAAATACATTATCATAAGGAAACGTGATACATTACCAAGTTTAGGATTCTATATTGTTATTTCGTTGTAATTATAGCTCACATATCATATTTTATTCGATTCTCAAGTCTTCAGTGTACTAATCATCAAGTTTTATTATTATTTGAGGATAACCTCCATCAGATTTTGACTAAAAGTTCACCTATGAACCTCGAATTTCGCGTAGAACGTGAATCGTAGTTTGTCATTGAGCAGTATTTCTTAACACGCAAAAATAATTCACCTTCGAGAAAGTGATGACATATTGAATTCTGCAGGTCTTGAGAAAGTAAAATTATTCGGCAGTGTCAATACTGGATTATCTCAATCAGACCTTTCAGTCTCTAGTCAAGGGTCTGGGAATCCGAATTATCGCTACGGAAATCAGTTGGAATACGATGCGACCCATTTCGGAAATTCCGGCAGTTATCCACCGCCCGAAATTGATAACACGGCATGGAAATTAAATAGCGGATCTAAATGGATTGAGTTTGACAAGTCCCCAGACACGGATAAAACATTATTTAATGAATCAAATTCGCAAAAAGATATGAAGGGCGACAATGTGAGTATTCACACTTCCTACATATCACATCCGCTTATAATTAGCTAGTGAGATATGATAGAACATGTTAGAGTATGAAAGACTAAAGAAATTCTGCTAGTTTTGGAAGAAAAAAAATGCAGCTTTTCCAAAAGTTGCTGTATTGACTTACAAGAAATTCTCGCATAGTGTTCAAATCTTACAAATAAGTACCAGTAGTTACAATAACCGTTAATTCCATTTGACAGTTGCTCAACGAAGTTTCTGATTCGCAGATCGCACTGCTGACAAAGCAGAATACGAAAGACAGTTCCCAAGAGTCAAGTTGTTTGCTAGAACATCAGGATTCAACGGACCAAACCATCTCTATTGATTCAGTGCGGTCGGATCCAAGTCTGCACGTTAACGGAAGTGTCACTGAAGAAGAGACACAGGTAAAGGAACAAAATGCAGTAAATGAAAAGATGACGGAAAGAGAGAGCTCTAAACCGCTCATTTTGAGTGTAATACTCAAGGACGAGATGCAGGAGGACAAGTTTCAAGAACAGCAACGAAAACTTGGCAATGGTATGCTAACGCCTGAGCATCAAAATCTGGACCTGAAATCACAAGCAAGCAATTTCGTACCAATGCACAAACGATCCGAAAGCATACCACCTCGGTTAATCGACGAAGCTTTGGAACTTGAACGGAAAAAGACAAAGGACATTTATAGTCAGATAAAAAGCAGCACGAAAAGCATACTCCCAAGTATGAGTCCAAAGTTCGAGCTGTTGCAAAATGAGGTTAGCCCAATCGAAGAGAAGGAAAGTTAATCCGTCCCATAAGATTCTACTTTCCGCATGTGCGTTTTTTATAAATATGATATTGTCTTAGTACAGAACTTCTATTTTAGTAGAGTGCTCTTGCATCTTTACATTTTGGTTAAAAAACTATGATTAATTTAATGATCACATCTAAGATCAGTATAACCTTTCCGTAATAGTACTGATTCCGTTCGGTTGATTTTTTTTCGGAATAGTTCCAAGTTCTTGTGTAGATTTTATGACAACCAAGGTCTTATGTAGATTTTAGGACAATATTGTAGTTTCAACAAGGTTGAAACGACGTATTGGAAAAACTGTACCCCAATCTTCAAGAAGTGTGATTTTGTCAGAAAAGTAAAATTCACGTGATTTACCCGTGCTGTAATAAAACCGTTAGATGATGGTCAGCTACTAGTCCATTTACAATTGCCTAATATAAATTTCTAAAGATGGAAAGCATTGCTTTTCTAGAGCAAGATGTTATTCAAAACAATCAACGACATATTCTCATTGTTTTTTGTTATCATTGTAAATTTCTAATTAGTTTACACCTTTCAAATTTTGTAGTAGATTTAGATTATCTACGTAACAGCATCCGTAATAGAAAATAAACGTCGATTACTAGATAAAAATAAGAGTGCAACGAAAAAAATTATTGTCCTCGAAAATGGAACAACGTGAAGAAGATGAGTTTTCCAATAAAATAAGTTTTTGACACTTATGTGAAAATCGCAGAGGAATTGTGATTGAATTGTGTAATTGTGAGTCGTTGCGATGAGAATTTAAAGATATTTGAGCTGTTAAATGCAGAGAATAATATGAAATGAGTGTTCGCGACAACACATGCCCTAAAAGTGATTAAAAACCCGTTTTCATGATAGAAAATATTTACGTGAAGATTGTATTGCAAATGACCTAGGTTTGCGTGCTGACCAAGTTAACTACGATAATAGCTGCGAAAGCAGCTCGAAAGCATAAAAGATGATGACTGAAAGCAAAAGTATGTTATGAATTCCTTTAAACGTGGGAATGAAGATTCGGCTGGGACTTAGATGCAGATACATTTCATCAACAATGTCAACGTGTCTCACAGAAATGTTAAGTTTGAAATTCTTATTCTTATGTTGTGCAACTTGTTTGCAGATATTTAAACTTTATTGATTCCAGATTTATACACCTGTTATCAAGTTTAAAATGTGCCAAGTGATTTGTAGGTAACTAATATTTGCAATTGAGTGCCAGCCAACTATGCTAAACATATTTTCCATACATTAAAATGAAAAATAGATGAGTTAAACTCATTTTTTAAGTCACATATCTTATGCAGCTTTTAAATGTCTTCGAAAACAACGGCTCAGAATTCACGTGTCCAATAACTGAGTTTGAATGCTTGAATCGAAATTAAAATATGCTTAAATCGAAACACTACTCATTACTTTCTAAATCGGATCACGAATTGATCTAGAAGATACCTGAATTGAAATATTTTGATCGATATAACATTACAAAATTTATATTGAGCGAGAATTATTAGTTAAGATCATGTGTGAGTGCTTGTAGCTAGCTTTATATGAAATTTACAGAAATATTAATTAAATATGCTTTACGTAAACATTTACGAAAACATTGCAATTTGCATGTAAATTTTGATGTAAAGGTTGGCTAACAAGTCAAACTTGATGGCGTCTAAGACGCGCAAAAAGTAATCAAAGTTTGAGTACGTAGTACTGTATTTTCCTGTTGATTGATGAAGTTGAAAAATTTTACTTCCGGTTCCGTCGCTAGATGTGGAGTATAATTACATTAATCATTGGTCTTTATTGCGTTATTATTCATAGTTTTATCATATGTTCTACATTTACGAGTTTCGGTTCACTACATTCGGAATAAACAGTGCTCTCATTTTTCAAAAAGAATTTACATAGGAAATAAACATTGTTGCTATCACATACTATATAATAAGTAACCGATCCATTGTTAAATTTATTTTGTTGATAGTGTTGTCATTAGTTTCTAAGTAGAATAAATGAATATATAAATTATGAAGTAGAAATAAGATTTTGCATGCAAATGCTACAATAGAAATATATTAAAAATGTAAGATTTTTGTTGATGTTACTGAAGTGAAGAGTTCAGTTTCAGTAGGATAATAATTGTTATCCTTTAATATTTTATGTAAGGTAAGAAAAATGGAGCGGGCCGCTTTTATGTGAAATATCATTTTACACGGGAATTTCATCAACGAGTACAATAACGAAAATGACACAAAATAAGTATAGATTGTAGTAAAATTTTGAGTAGCATATATTCAAATTATTCGCATCAACGTCAAGATTATAAAATGTGCAAACATTTAAGTTATTTTGATGAAATTTCAAGTAGTTGAATTACACAAGTATAATTTTCCATATTAATATTGACTTACATTGTTATTTAACGATATTGATGGAAATATTTTCTTTCAAATACAAATTTAAAATCACGTAACGATCTGTTGAATATTTTCATTGTTATATAAGATTTACAAGATGTACAATAATATAATGTTACTTTCAAAATTATGAATGACCTAAAATATTGTGACTGACAGCTAAAAATTATATCTAATTGCAGAAGTGATATATTAAAAGAATGATTGATTTACAATATGAACGAAAAATCATAAAAATTTGTCTTTAATGTATAATCTACATCTTTAAATTGGTCAGAAGTAAGCGAACGAACTAATCTGCAAATATTGTTTTTTATTTTTTGAAAGTATGTGCCAAAAAATAAAGTTGCCAACAATAGCCAAAATTATTTTATAACTTCTTTACATCTATAGCCAGAAAATCTGCCCTTCTATTCACCTCATATGAGTACTGATGGATGAAATGGAACTTTTACAATTTTGTATTACACCATTCGAAGCGCGGTGATGTATCCTAACTGTGAAATTTGCTAAAAAATATGCAATTTCGAATTGACAAAATAGCGCCAAAAGACGTAGCTGTATGTTCTGCTGCAACATTGCTGTGTTGATTTCAAATAATTAAACACGTACCTGTAAACAAATGTCGTTTTTTACACTTTATGTACTACTTGAAGGCGTTTTTTAAGTTTGAAATTTTCGAACTTAACAGTTAATGATTTCGCTTTTGAAGAGATTTTTTCTTTAGCAAAAAAGTTTTTTCATTGAATACAGAGTAATGTTACTTAAATGCATTTCACTTACTGCAACATTGTTCTGTGTTAACTTACAATTTCATTTCAAATAATTTTATCGGATGTTTGATAACGATTACAATTAATGAAGACGAATTGAAGGCGAAATGGCACGAAAATCAAATTTTTTTGAAAGTTACCACAACACAATTTTCACGTAATCCAAGATTAAACTCGTACCTTAGTAGTGATTGTATACCATTTCATGAGTTGTTCGCAATCGAAAATCATTGTACAATATCATGTGTTGCGTCTGTAACCTTATTTTGCAAAATATATCATGAAATACAAATTTTCAATGATTGTTTTTGTTTAATAATACTCCCCTTTGAGTATTTATTTTGTACCGCTTTAGAAATCAATACTAAAATGATAATATGCTTATGTTCGATTATATTTGAATATTTAGAATAGATAATATCTTGAGATTTCGATATAGTGGAAGTATCAATAAACGGATAATCTATCAGCCAGAAGAAACTTTCCTACAAATGGTAAAATTATGCGGATGTTGTCGTAACATTTATATCATTTTTACCATTCGCTAAATTTTCCGGGAAATTCGTTATCATCCGCTTTTTTAGAGTCACATTGAATTTCTACCGTATCGGGTGAGTATAAAAGCTAGAAAATACTGTTAGGGGTAGCTTCCGAGGGATGTTTTCAACTTTTGCGTCACGCTGCCATCTGTGGCATCTTTCTCCAAGTTTTTTGAGGTAGATTTGTATTTTTACACCAGAGTATAAAGAAATTAAAGAGTGATTGAATGTTCGTTCATTAAACCGAAACTGAATTTTATAAATAATTGTTCAATCTTAAGAAATAGACCACATCGTATTTGAATTATTTGTGCAAGCTCTTTTCACGATCTGTAATCACAAAACTGTAGACTACTTAAAACAGTCAATGTTACTACTAATAAATTAAAATTACTGAATTTAATCACCTTATTTAGTTTTTTCATAGACTTATAAAACAAAATAATTTGTCCATCAATGTCGCTTAATGTCACTCGGAGAAATGTGTCATCAAAAATTAGAACAAAGTAATTGCATCGTTTTTGGACATGAAGAAAAAACCTCTATATCGTTACGAAAATAAATCGTTGTTCATACTTCTCTTATTTATTTTACCAGCTATTTCACATGATAACGATGTAAAAAGCAAGTATTGATATGCTGTCAGAGCTAATTAGTTCATTTCTTTTCAAAAAATAATATTATCTCTGTCAAAGTGCGTTCTATAATCGACGATGTTGTATAATTGCGCTCGTGGTCTACAAATTTAAATGTTTAAAAAACGATTCCAAATTATTTTTTATTTGGAGATCTAATTCGTGCGAAAAGGGTATCGATCTCAAACATTAAATGGTAAATAATCATGTGGACTATCAAACAGTTTTACGTTTAAGTGAAAAACCATTTACTAAATAAAATTCATCGTTTAGTTAAAACACTGATATCCAGTTTTTGAAACTTATTCGTTTTTACACCGAACGTTTGATATTGTGCGCGACATGACGAGGATAACAATAACGGGTAAATAATTAGGTGTGAAAGGCAAGCCTTGAAAGTTTTATATTCGCAAGTCAACAATTATTTTTAACAATGAATTGGGAGCAAGTTGAGCGATTAGTGGTGATTTGATTGTACCATCTGTTTGATCCCTGGCTGAATGAACATGGTCATGGGAATGCGTGGGTGATGCCGAGGGTGTTCAAATAGTAGAGATGAAACGACGGTAGCTAAAGAGACGGAGGGCAGGAGGGGCACAGTTGGGCGTCGTTGCCGACGTACAGATACAGCATTATGAAAACACGAATGTACTTTTAAATCAATACCGTCGCATTGTAGTATGGCGGATAAAACTGTGGAGGAAGAGCGCAGGGTGAGAGGAATCCAGTTTAGAATACGAACAAACTCCGCGGCATTGGCAAAAGTGTACGTGGCTAGAACGTAAGCACAGACGACAGAGGGATGGTAGTAACGCTGCGCCAAGAAGCAACGCCAATGATAGGCACTTTCAATGAATCGTTATCATGCGTTCTTCGTCGTTTAATTTATTAGAGTCGGTTTTGCAAAAGCGCGTGTACAACGGCGCGTTATTGTAATTCAAAATCATCAGCGTCGTCTTTCAAATTGCAAACTCTGTTTTATAACGAAAATTTGATCCAATCAGACGCGACGACTTGTGATTGACGCTTACGTTTGCGTAACGAAGTGAAGAGGGCTGATCTCAAAGCACGGATTACGTACATTCGTATTGATGAAATCTTTTTCGATTAATTTGAACCGCCTGTATTGATTTCGCGAGATGCGCTTCTTCTTTCACTGAATGAAGTGGGCTTTTGCACGTAACAGCAATGCTCGAGTGCGGAAAGAAATTTGTCACGCGTGAATTAGCTAGAAAAATGTGTCAAGGGTTTATTTTAAAATTAACCCATAATCGCTTCATTCAAACAAAAAACGTGGAACAAAATGGTTTCTTGAAAATCTTTGGGTCACTGTGTCTCCCCTTTTCAATAATGCCCAAGATCCTTTGGTACATTTTCATGCTCAACCGGACCGAAAATCAGCAATAGCAGGGCAGTAGCAGCAGGGGTCAACAACATGCTGCGAATTCACTTACTTTTGTCAGATGCTAAATTTATCTACACATTGCATAATGTGCCACCCTTCGAATAAAGAATTTTCTAATTTAAGATACATCCCGTGCTTTGCCTACAAGCTTTTACATTAATTCCACGCACCTAACCCGGTTATCTCTCTGGTCACTTTGCTTACTCAAAATTAGGATGCTCTTTGGGCTATCGCGATAATTATTCAATTGAGCTATATCTGTCTTTATTATTTCCTACTCGCATAAGACATTCCTGTTTCGCTATCCCTTCGCTCGTTAAAGGGGTGTGAATTCGTCGGCTGTCATGAGATTTTCCGGACATCCAACACCACTTCGTTGATCCTCCTTTGTCCCTCTTATCCTTACCGCCCATGAATATACCCGTCGCACATTCCTACTCTTTTGTGTGCGCTAGCATCTTGCACTGCTGCTCCGTCGTACGTGTAAACATATGCTTGCCACTCGCATTTATGCAACGATTGGTCGCCCACCTGTATGCTTTGATTGTGAATCGAACCTTACCTGTTACTTCTCCTACTGTATCTAAAACATTATATATCTATGTTTCGTGCATCAGCCTCTTTTTCATTTCGTGTTCACGGTATTTTTTTCTGATATTCTTTTTTAAACAGATGCTTTCCTCAATAATCAGTCTTTAATTTTCGTTGTCATGATTATAAAAATGATGTCGTTATTATTATAAAATATATGTCCAGTTGATATTAATTAAATTGTTAGTTCATTAACCGTTAACATTATTTCGCGAATTTTCGCAAATGCATTTACCAACGTTCAAATCACGAACAAACCTGTTCAATTTGTTTCATAAAGTTGATGGACAAAATCATTACATTTCAACCTGTTTCAGACAAAATAGAGTATAAAAAAAACTTTTGATTACAGAAACTATTAAAAATCTATCGTTACGTCTCAGTCTTATGTAGAATATACAGTATGGGTGAAACTGAGATACCAAGAGAGTCATGATTAAAATTTTTTTCTTTTTTACAATAATTGGACCCACGAGTTGTCTATTTAGTGTCACATGCAACTGGTCATAATCAGGGGCATAATTTATTAAGTAACAATATATATTTCATGGTGAAATGGACTGATAATTTATAATGATATCAATAACCTTGTATATACTTCAACACAAATTGATGATTGTCAATTATTATACACACAACATGACAGTCCGCTTGCGGAAAATTAAATGACATGTTTTCTATGCGCGTTGATTGTTCGTACTTGTTTGTAATGCGACAGAATGACAAATTTTGAGCAATGAAATGAATCCTACTAAATAGTATTGAAAATCATATTGCTAATTGAAATTAGGTTAGTTCTCATAACCGATCAAGGCAATGTTTGTTAATCAAACATGACGCTGAATTTAGATATTAATTTCTATTTTCATTGATTGAACGGTACACTGCAATGGTTTGTTTGGACGTTTGTTTTGAATATTAAATTTTATGTATTCATCAGCGTTCAGTAAATAATACATTTTCAAATCAAATCGATTCAGTTCAATTTTGTCATGAAAATGAACTCGCACCTTAAGCATTAACACAAAGCATTAACACAAATTCTGGGAGACAACAGCAAGCATATAACTATCGACTAACGATGTCTGACCATCAGTACCAAGAGCCATTAAAAATGAACCGCTTGCGGGTCGCCAGCAAACGGCGCTAAATTACGCGATAACTGATGTATGCTCTGGAGTAAAATCTTCGGGCTACACAATTGGCAGCTTCATTTTGTCTCGTAGGGAATATAAGTGAAGTTGAGATTTGTACACATACTCATTCGTGTACTCTCATGTAGCGGAAAAACAGTACATTTCCACATGTGCGCTTAAAAATATTATTAATTAACAATTCGGTCTGACTTTTCATGTTATCTTTCCAGCAATGATTTGGGAACATTGTATTTAAAATGAAAAAATTGAAATTTGATATCTAAAACTAAGTTATGATTGCTGATGTATTTTTTTATTTACTTATAAACAATTCAACAATCTTTGAGAGAATTCATAACATCATCATCATCAGAAATTAACAAATTGACAACATTGTTTAAACAGAAGTCAATGCGTTCGTTCGGCTTGATATTATTATGTTGACATCTAAGTAGCTCAGTTTAAACAATTGACAACCAAAACTGTCAAAATGAAGGCGAGAGTATCGTCTTTCCTTACGAATATTTATTTAGGAAAATAATTTGTTTGGCAAATTATATACTTATTACCCACTGGATAAAGCTTTGAGAAAATTGATTTTGTTGTTAAATAAATTAATGTTTGCAAAAGTTTCTTCCTACTTTACTTTGAAACAAATTTTCGGTTCACTGAATAGTTTTGGAAAATAAAAAAATAATAACATTACGTTGTCTTACCCAAGTTAGAAAAAGTAATAGATAATCTTTTAAACATCGGTGATTAGCGAGCGTTACTAAAGGCCACTAGTGGAGTTCAAGTTTTAATTAAGCACCATGAAAAGGTTGATATGGCAATGAGAAAATTTGCCTGGGTGGAGATGAGAACAATGGCTGATCGATATAAAGTCCCACTCATAATATAACAATAAGTAAACAAATTTTGTGGCTGATATGGAGCCAAGTCGTGGAGCCCTAATTGTGTGGGTGGAGAGAAAACGATTGCAAGGATTGAGCGGTGTGTATCGGTTCTTCGCGATGGTAAGAACAAATGTTTCAATTCTAACCGCGATCATGGCAGAGGGATGTATACACGGACTATTTTAAAACAGTTCCAAGGGAAGGCTTCAGTTCGGTCGTCGGGGTGGTGTTTCCGGTGGGTACCCGGCAGCCGGCACGTGGTGCCACTATTGATTTTAATTTTAGTGAAAGGGGTGGAAAAATTATAAGGGTTGCCCCGGAGGGTGGCTGCCATGGAGTATACTCGCCAAGGGGACAGGAGGGAACGCTGCTCAACAGTTTCGCTTTCATTTCCCTCTTTTGCGCGGTGCCAGTTTGGGTGGCGGTGGTAGCAGCAACGATGACGATAGTGGGAGTACCCAGCGAGAGGGGTCGTGAAAACACGGGGATGAGTGGGTTAGCGAGGACTCGAGAGGAGCCATGCCTCCAGTAAAAAAGGAAGAACAAGTGTGAGAATGAACAACCTAAAAGGATGAAATAAGCCGAATGATAGAAGAATATAGAAGCAAGAAATAGACAGAGCCAACAACAGCCCAGCGCCCCGATCAAGGGGATGTATACGCGCGCAGCTCTCGTCACAGACGCGAATTTCCAACTGTTCAAGCTGGACCGGAATTTACTTTACTTTTCTCAGAGAGGGATCACATTTTTATTCACTTGATACCAGAGCAAGCTTATTTCACAAACGTGTATTTTAAAATCATGACGACAAAAGATAAACTATATACTTATCGAAAAAGCAAAGCTCAATCAAAACTAATATCAACTTACATTTTGATTAATGAGTTGTGCGAAATGCCCAGTTGACATTTCACAATAATTCTTCAGACAGATTATTCATAACCTGGTGCACTTAACATGTTTTATGGATATTCACTGTTTTTAATATCCATTTACTTTTTTTTAAATCGAAAATCCTTCTTTGAGCTATTTAAAATATTTCATCTTGCAATCATTGATTGTTTTTATTAATTAAAAATAGAGTTGAATGAGCTAAGTTCCTCTTGAAAATAGGAGAAATGAGTTGCAGTTCGTTTAGCTTTATTTTATATAAAATAATTAAAACGTTGTTTAAATTATGAAAATTCACTTTTTCTTTTCCAATAAATTTGAACATTTTACTATCCATTCACATCTACTTTCATTCATAGTGCACGCAGGAATTTTTTAACGAAAGTTTGTACACACGCATATCGAATTCATACAGATGGGAAAAAAAAAGAAAAAAAAGTGAAATTGGGGCTACCACTTTTATTTTCACTTTGTACAAAAAAATCGTTTCCATTTCATAGATGCTTTTATTCATTTGCCAGAAAAGTTGACTTCACTTTTTTTGATATTTTTTTAAACCAGCACGAATCAATGAGTTCCAATCCTATAAAGTGATAACGTTTCATAGAATATTGAACTTTGCATGACAATTTACAGATCAAAACAACCGTCACTTATAGCGCTTCGTTATCCATTGGCTACCATTTTTTTCGGCTAACTAATTCATATATGACATGATGGAATAATTGTTTTTTTTTCCACGTCAAGTGTTGAATGTGTTTCGTAACTATAATACAAATACGAATAACTTAAACTCATTCGAATTTGCTTGAGTTTATTGAGTGGCTACGTTCAGTAGCTTTGAAATTATTGTTACTCACTGAATCTACAATGCGCAAATAACTACATGATCTAAGTAATCATTTGGAAATATGATTTAAAATATCGTCAGATTATATGCAAACAATAGTGCCAAACATTTCACGATGGCACTTCAGAAATTCAACAAATTTTCAGTTAGCAAAAATTAATCATTTAGTTTCTTTTTCGTTCATGATTGTTTGAAATTTTTTCGATGTTGAAATCATTGTGAGGCGTGAAATGTCGTTTAAAATCACATAACCTCCCGGATCCTTAAAAGCTTGTTCAAAGATGATTTCGATTCTCTACTGTTAAAATAATGTATGTGGTGAGAGTAGTTACGAATATGATATCCCAAAGGGATGCCTATGTTATGCGTAGTCGCTACATTTTGTTGTCTAGGTGTAGGAGCTGTAGATGCCGGCACAAAATTAAAATTAATATTCTAGATGATTTACAAAATTATGTATGGACTAATCTGTAACAAACATTTTTTTATAAACGTATTTCTGTAAAAGTTATAAATTCATTCAAATCTGCTTTAAAACTGCCTTCGCCAATTTGTGGCATAAAATTTTTAGAATTTTTAAAGTGGTCGGCCAAGGGGGATTCGAACCCCCGACCTTTCGAACGCGGGTTTGGAGTCTTACCCCCAGACCACTCGCCTGAGTAACTGACAGTGTTACATTCATTAAAATTGTCATTCACCATGCCAGATTAGGGGTAAGAAAGTTGGGGTAAGAAAAACTATTCTACCATTAACAACAGAAATGGTTTGAGCAACTAGAACCATTCTATTTTTTGAAAATTATCTCAGACGTATTTGGAAAAGAATTCTCAAACATTGACTCTTGGTTGTAGTAGAGAAACCGTAAACGTACGAAAACATTGAGAATCAGAGGAAATATCTTGTTCGAGAACGAGACAATTGAAAAAGTGTTGAATGTGAAAAAGCAAGGATAGACGATGTGATTACTTATCGAAGCTCGCGTGTACACTTAGAGAATAGCGAGTAGCATTACATTGTAGCTTAATAAAAATAATGGCGAATTACAGCGATGCGATAATGCAAAAACATAACGACGAAGCGCGGGTGAAATTAAATTCGGGCTTGGTGAATGCATCGAAAACATCGGCTCAACGTGAAATAAAGTCCGATTGAATATATATTTTATGAATGTTAATTTGATGTCGATATCAGGTCTTTTAGAATAGTAGATACAGAAAATGCGAATAAAGCTGTAAAAGTGGCACGATCCAAATGCACTTGATTTGTATGATGATCCAACTCTCATTGGCCGACGCGGAAAAAATGCTATCGAATCAGCAGCCATCTCATTGTACAATTAAAACGCGGAATGGTCGCAGACTATGTGCGGGTGGCCGAAAGGGCGCATTAAATGTACGCATTGCGCAGAATTAGTTGATTAAAATATAAAAGAAGAAGTAGTGGGGATAGACGAATGAATAGGTCGGGGGGTAAAACGCTAGAAGGAGGGATGGCACTCTGCTACATTCCTCTCCTCTTTTTATTCCACTTGCTTTCTCTGCCTCTCTTTACACTGTCCCTGTGAACTAGCGCGCAAAAGAGAGTCATAGACGAGAGGGCGAGGGAGGGAGTTTTAGAGGGGGTGAAACGAAGCTGGGGAATTGATAGAGAACGACAGCGTAAGAGAGAGGAAACGCAGCAGCCCGGGAAAAGAAATAATCTGTGAGCTGTATTGACGTTTCTAGTCTAACTCTGATTGAATTATGCATGAACACACCGGTGTTTCTAAAGCCATTGAAAATTGTGCTTCTCTTACATGACAGCCATGGGCCGCGCTCATACTACCACCCAGACCAACCTAAGCGTGTCGCTCAAACACCCAACCTATTTTGCAATCATTTTTATCAGCCAAATTGTTCTAGTCAGCGGGATAACACTTCTCTCGTGACTCAAACAAAAGCACTTATTGGAAAAAATGTCGAGTTTAGTTCAACATTTCTATCACTCCTCTTTGGTTTGTTATTCTTCTTAGTCACTATTTCGATGTTTTTTTCACCGCCATACGGTTCACGTTTTCAGTTATTCGATAGAAGAATTCAAGTTTTTTGTTTTGCCGGAATTTGCAAAATATTACACAGGATTTACGTTCTGCCACTTTTCGAAACGTTTCGTACAAAGATAAAAACTTAGTCAAAACGAATTTTATAAAACAGATAGTGTGATGTTATTGTATATAAATGTAAACGAAAACCAAATTGTACGTGAATTTTGTACAGGATTATTATGATGGTCTTTGTACTTTTGGGTTTGATTTGTTGACTTATGGACAGAAAAACAATTTGGATTATTTAGTTTGTCCGCATGACTTGACGCATTTGCGAGTACAACAAAAAATACTGGGAAATATTTTTTAATGGCAGAGAGAGAATTAATACATTTTCACACTAACTGTGTCCTTCCATTTGCACTATATGCTTCACAAATAAATGCAGTGTGCAAATCGAATATTGATATAAATATTAAATACTATTCCATGTCATTCGGCAAAATTTTCGTTATGTCATCAATTATATTATATTTGTACCAATTTGTAAAATCTGTCCGTTTATGTAAAAAAAAATGTAAAAAAATACTATTGAATACATAATGAAAGATCAAAATGGTATGTGTCAACGTGAATTAATATTTTGTTGCCGCGAAATCGAAACTGTAATTACTAACTTTGACATGTTACCTGTCGAAACAAGTAATTAAAACGCGTTTTCAAAGCAAAAGATATGAAATTTGTAAATGTAACGACTGATTATTTTGAATGCCATGACTTTCGAAGCAAATCAACTTGTTAGAAATATTCGATTCTATGTTTATGAATTTATAATTCGCATAAATATTAGCATAATTGGCATAATTGTTTATCTTTATGTAGTTTAATTTCACGTAGTTTTGATTTGATTTGTATTGTCATAATAACTCTGATAAAGTTAATCTAGATCGCAAAATATTATAATCAGAAAATTTGTTCAAAAAATTTGATTTGCAAAGTTACGACACTATGAAATTCCAATAAAATCTTGTTAAATATTCTCTTCTATAAAGTTTACTCACGTTAAGTATATAATTTCAGGAGTTTTAATCAAGATGCAGTCAGATTTTCGTTGCAGCGTCAGGCAGTGGGACGCCATGAATCCAATGAAAAAAAGAAGAAAATCCTTCGATTGATGAAAATCAGGTAATGTAATATAGTTCTATTCCGTCACGAATTTTGGAATTTTACTAGTTCATCTGTACTTTTTTCATCGGCATCATTTCAAAAATGATCAACTCAATCCTTTTAACGATTTTTCTGGATGAAAAATGTTAATTTTTTCATTTTTCATTATTTGATACTTATTATTCATACGAAAAAACAAACAATTTCAACTGTCAGTGTGGAGTAAATTTAAATATAAAAAATGTGTTTCAGAGAATGAGAGAATTATTAATTATAGCAACTGATATCAGAAACTTGTCGGAAAACTTAGTGCAAAGCTTTTTAAGATCTGAATGTGTGACTGGAAATTCTCATTATCATATTGTAAAGCGTTGGTTGGGTGCACGCAATGAGCTCAAAGTGTGGGCCCTTCATATTTTTTACGCCGTAGATATTCATCAAGAGGGTGAATTCTTGTGAGTTTTATCGAAAAAGTTGTTGAAGCTTCAAATATCCCCTCCAATAAATCGATGAGCTACAAAAACTTCCTTACGAAATATATACACACTTGACTCTAGCAGACGGTTTGTAAACGTGCTTTCAAAAATTTGACAACAATTTTTCTGTCATGGCTGCAAAGATGTTGGTAAAGACGTAACACATTAAATAACAATCAAAAAATGAATCATTAATTTTTGCTACTTCAAAGCTGAGAGAAATTAATTTTACTTCGTTTGTTTTATGTTCCGGTGGTTTTAAAAAATTTATTTCAAGTTATAAGTAACCGAGAAAGTTACTACTTAATGAAATCGATAATTAA
Organism: Telenomus remus; assembly: GCA_020615435.1. Classification (NCBI taxonomy): domain Eukaryota; kingdom Metazoa; phylum Arthropoda; class Insecta; order Hymenoptera; family Scelionidae; genus Telenomus; species Telenomus remus. The sequence continues at coordinate 8,294,970 of CM036341.1, read as the reverse complement.
AAAATGTTCATTAAATGTTCATGTAAAAGAGATGATGAAAGCGTCTTATGACGATTCAAATGGTTAAAAAATAAAAATCACGGTGAGACGAATAAGGCGAAACATTTTCAAGTTAAAAAGTCGTTCCTCTATTGAAAACGCGAAGGGTGGAGCGAAAGATGGAGATGCTGAATCCTCTCGGCTACCCTCATCACCCGTTTTATCCTCTGTCCATATTCGCTCACCAGTGCCCTTTATATTTTCATAACTAATCTGCGCGGTACGTAATATTTCGCTCTCCGCACATTTTATAACTTTATGGATTTTTCTACGCAGCCCACTCCGTCCTGTCTTGTCCTTTTTTCATTACTCTTTGTATCCTTTTTCGCCACCGCGAAACACTGTCGTAAAGTCGTGAAATAAAAGCGTATATTTCATCCTAGCTCCGCTAGAGCAACAACCGCGCAGGTCGTTACTAAATTATTAATTACGTCATTGATTCAACATCCGAATTATTATTTCAATTAAATTTATTTCAGCCAATTTCTTGAATTTTGAACTATTCTGCTACTTGGTAGCCGGGGAGATATCATTTGATCAAATTAGTAATGATGATTGTGATTCATAATTTAGTACGTGATAAATATACTGTTCGAAAATGATTCGTCTTGTATGGTCAGAAAATTGGAGGTCGTGATTGATGGATCACCATAGTTGAGTGCAGATGAGACAAATGTTTTTTGCTCTTTTAATAAAATCAAGAGACAGTAATTTCCCCTCCACAGCTCGTGATTCGAATTTTATTATGCATTTACGCACTTATACATCTCATGTAACCACGCACCGCCCCAGATCTCTCACAAACGTTACCCGGGATGAAATAACCCCCACTACATGATTGGTACAACCCCACCGCCAATAGAAAGCTCCGCATGTAGTGCTAAAAACGTGGATCGATACTAAAATGCTTTAAAATCGCGTATTTTATATCTAGTGAAGCTGGCTGGCCTAGATGAAACGCGAAACAAATTGTAGAAGGTTTGGAAATCAGTAACGAACTAACGTAATGACGCCACCCCACAGTCGCGCCAATCCAATCATTCCACCCTCGATGACGCATTTTTTGCCGTCATTTATATTTTACACCGAAAAAATATCACGCTTCCATTTCCGACATATTATTTGCCTATTCGAATGCTGATAACACGATATACTTGATTGCGCATTCCAAGCTTTGTTTTTCATTCCCAAGTTGAAAAATAACTTAATAAACAAATCACATTCGAAATAATTACAAGCCCAAAGCATTTTCTATTGACATTAATTTCGTAACCACAGCTCTACTGTTGTTTCCGCGAGGATTCGTTTCAAATATCGAAATAAACTCTCAAAACTGGTTCCCCGCTGTCAGTTAATTTATTCGATTTATTTATTCCGTTTTACTCCCCTTTGACAAAAATAGTTTGATTTAGAACCAGCCTTCTTTTTTATTTGCAAACATTTTGTTGACGAAACCGAGCTTTTACGATTTTGTCCGTCCTTGATGGAAATATTTTTGTTTCGTTCGAAAGTTTGAACAGTTTTTGTTTTGAGGTTTGCAAGACTTTTTGTAAATATCGGAAATTATTTATTCGTCAGAATCAAATCCTACTTGGTTATTGAGGACGCATGTATTCAATAGGCGAAATTTAATTTTTCACTGTCTATAATAAGCAAAACGCGTGTTTTATTGAGAGGTATGATTAAATAACTGAGATTCGCAGACGTCGTGCATCGAAAACGCGAAAATAATATTTGAGAGAGGTGAGGTCTCCGTTTCACGAGGGACAGGAAGAGTCTGAACGGTCTAGAACAAAAGGATAAAAGGCGCGCCCGGGCATCAGATACCCTTGTTTTATATCATTTTTTGATAAGAGAATACTCGTTTGCTGCTCTAAACTTTCAATAGATCAATACGCACGCACTTTATGCGTTCCCCCTTGTCCTTATATTAGCAGAAGCACGATTTAAAAAACTCAACTTAGCGTTTCAGATCAGGACGTTTGCAACTGATCGACCAACATTTTTTGTAATATAATAATCCACTTGGTTGACATTTTTTAACTTATCGTCGTTTTTATCGTCGACTTCATTTCATTTGACTTTTTTTCTGAGCGCACGTTTTCGCATGTCGTGTATTTTCCGTTTCGCTTCGTTCAATGTTCGCGTCGGTCGGTGGCCACTGTCGCTGGCTTGATTTTTCTCTCGCAATTTTTCCAGCGCGCGCCACTTTTTTATCCTTTCGTTTCGGGGGAAAAAAAATTTTTTTTTCGCCAACTACCGACGCTTTGCATGAATGACTGAAAATATAGGTAAAAGCGTTTTCGCTTTCTATACGGCAGCGACGAAAACGAGAGTCACGTACGTACATTTACGATACCGTGTGAGTACGCCACGCTACGTAACGACACGTGGTCCGTCGCGCCTTTTCACCGCTTGATCGTGACGAGCAAACCGATAATTTCATGAAACGTTTCACGCTCATTGCACGTCTTCGACTTTAATGACAAACCGTTCGACATTGAAACTTGTATTTATTGTTCAATCTTGATGACGCCTTTGTCTTTGTCACAGTGAGATGAACATCTTTACTTAAAATCTGTTTCCTACGAATTCAGTATTTTTCATTTCCACTTCAGACATTTTACATGTCAATAGATTGAGGAATTAAAATTTCGTGTAAATAATCAGGGAGTATGAGTAAAAATGTTGCGGAATTTTTTCAATGTTTTTTTTCGGATTCGTGAAAGATCGTTTTCGAATAAGGAGAAAGATCTTTGAGAACACTTGGAGTCGAATACAATGAATGAATATAAAACCGTCTGTACTTTGGGTGTTGCGATGATCGCAGGGTCTCCTCGATGACCGGGTGGATGGTGCTTTTTTCATGAGCATTCGAGCGGAAAAGGGTGATTTGTCGATCTGACCTCGAAAACTTTGGGTGTCCTTGACCTATCGAAGATATCTCTGAGTTCTGTATCGTGCAATCTCGTTTACATGCAATTGACAATCTTAGAATGACAACAGAACCAATTATTTTTCTAACTAAATTCGTCAGACTTATCCATATTTAAGAATGCACTACCAAAATGAATCGCCCATTCACGTTTCTATGCATTATAGAATAATTAGAATCGAAAATTTGGTTTCAAGTTTTCAAATAGATGAATTGGATGGAGACTGAGAATGGACTTAATTAATGTTTTATATATGTAACCGTTCAATAAAACATCGAAAAGCAGAGTAACGCGAAAGAGAAAATAATGAATTATTGAAAACTCGATCAATCAAAAATCGGAATATACATTCCTATAATGTCATTCGAAGGGTCAATTATTATCTGTAAAATCTTCATTAAAATAAATGAATGACTACTTCCTCGTCTTCGTACTTTTTCAGCGTCGCAGTCATTTACACTAACGGAACAGAAATTAATGAATACCTAGAAAAACCAATTGAACAAATAGGTCCATTCTTATTTTAAATAAATATTGATCCGAAACAACGAATTTTGAATCAAAAGTCAAGGAAAAACACTCGAACAATGAATATTTAAATTGAACCTGAATCTTCAACTAAAATCGCATTGATTTGTTATTTTTGCGTTATGAAAAAGTAAAGTTCGTTTCCACACTCTATTTCGTTTGTATTGGACATAATCTATCAAGTATTTAGACAGGTTCGTCAAATCGGTCGCTTCGGGTAGACATCTTTATTAAAAAAAAAAACGATAAAGATCTACAAATGAATAAAAATCATAAACTGTCTAGATCAAAAAAAAAGATAAAAAAAAGTTATTCTAAAACGAGATATTAATTGTTGAATATTGAATGACAAAAATGCGTGTACTCGGTTCTTTGAAAGTTAAACAAAATGATACAAATTGAAAGTGTGTGTCTGAGAATGTGATCGCGTAGGGTTCGGTTGATCAAGAAGCAGGATCGTGATATGGTGGCACCTGTTCGTTCGACAGTATACAGTCGTAAGATTTGGTTATAGTCGCAGAGAGCGGCGACACGCCAACACGCTATACACGGCTCGAGCTTGCATATCCTGCATACTTGAAAGAATGGTGTAATTTCTGCGGCTCGCCGCAAAATCAATAAAAGAAACATTACATTGGCGGGCGGCAGTGCTGGCGGGACACAAGATTGGATGGAACGAGATGAGAGCGAGTCGCGCAAGCGTTACAGGAGTAGCTCCCTTTTTCTCGTCCTGCGAAAAGAGGAAGGAAGGAAAATGAAGGCGAGGCAAGAAGAAAACCAAGCGGTACAGTCTTATGAAATATGGCCTCCTTACTAAGTCTGATTCTTGAAGGAGAGGGTAGACGAGAGAGAGAAAGGCAGACGAACGCAGTCAGCCGCGTGAGAGCAACGAAGAAAGCAAAGCGCAAGAGAGCTAGCCTAGCTGAGCGAGCTGAAAGATGATGCCGAGATAAAGATAGAGATGAACGAGCTAGACAGGAGGGTTGAAGGTACTACAGTTAGAGAGTTAGCGAGGATCCCTGCGACTGTATACAGATATAAAAATAATCTTCCGAATAGACTTGTACGTATTCAACTTTTCCCATTGATTTTTTCCTCCCGATGTATATACGCGCCCCGTACTGGAATTATTATTCTTATACACGGTGGAATTAATTTTATCAATATATGTTTACAAGTCTGCGCAACGACTGCAGACTTGCTTCTGCCTAGGGATTAATATCAATTGTGACATTTTTTTAATACATATCGCAGTTGATCCTGCCTGTAGCAAATCATGCGAAATATTTTCCGGATGTACTTTGTCTTTTTAAGTCTGCACGGAGGCAAAAAAACGTTCATCTTTTTCGTGGCAACACGGAAAACGTAGGTATTATAAGTTTCAGTGCATTCTTCAAGTGTGCAAAACATAAATTTAACGATAGGTTCTGATATTCCGAGCCAAACACTTCTTGCGCTGACCGGATGACGGTTCGAGGAAGTAATGCAAGGGTGAGATCTTGCAAGGTTGAAATTATATTTTAGATGATGTTTGACAAGCAATTATCGGTACGCTTCGCGGAAGTAAAACATTCTGTTTAAATGTAAAATAGAGCTTTGCGATTTTCGAACAGTAAACATATTGCAATTTGCTGGAAGCAATTATTTTCAACTGCGCATTGTATGAATGAGAATTTTTTTTATTTTTTTGAAAGGATGTTGAATTTTTTTGGTTTTTTTTGTGATCTGTTCTGATCTATTGGTATCGTTGACATTCGAAATGTGTGCCGTCTGATACATTTAATTACACTAGTCATGCATAATATATATCGCGCGAGGTCACTAGTACAAATTCGATGCAAATATCATTGCATAAGTTAGCAGGATCATTGAAATACCTCAATGGATGCACTTTAGCTTCGGACAAAGCTGTTTCGAAAACTGAGAACACCCCGTACAATATACGATTCACAATTTTGTGAGACACGATTCGTGTACAAATCATTTCAATTATTGTATTTGTATGAAAAAATTTGAATTAAAAAAAGTTTGTATTAAAGAAAGTGTAGAAATAATTGAACCGCTAATTATTCATCCGATTGTTAGTGGAGGGATGGGTTTTATGTTGAAGTGCCAAAAGTAGTCTAGTATCATAATTCAAATGACTTAAAAATTAAACTTTTAAATATGTAGCGAGGTGTACATCGTGTTGTGCGAATTTGCATGAAGAATAGATTGCTTTTCATCAGTTTATCATTAGAAAACAAGTTTGTATAGTGTTACAAATACAAGGATTGGACGAAAATGGTGAAATTCATTTGAACCGGTTAGACCAGAACCTAGACTGTGCGGATGAGCCCGAGGAAGCAAGTATAACTAGAAACTCGTCCATTATGTAGTTCAAGCCAGCGGGACATAAAGGTCTTTCAAGTATCGAGTTGGTTGAGGGCTAAAGTTAAAACATATTTATATGATAGAAGAACATATTCCTGATCGGTTTTCTATCGGGGTCAGAAAATAACCCACAAAATATATTCTATTTATCCGAGCATTAACAGGTTCACTGTTCTATTACCATAAGGAGTTGGTCTATTGTCAAGTGATGTTGTAATCAAGTGTGTGGCATGAACTCTGCAGGCTCAAAGATCGCGATGACCGTCTGTCGAAAGATCACTTGACACCTCACAAAACTCAATCAATCCAATCACAAAACGCCGATCACTGAGTTAAAAATCGCGATCAAAAATTGTTTGTTAACGATTCGCTCGTTATTTATGCATTTGCCAATTTGAGCACAACAAATCAAGTGCGGAATAAAATATAGTATTTCAAATTTAGACTTTTACTCGTGTCATCGGAGTGGCAAATTGAATAAAAAGAGTAGCTCTATCAAATGAACTATGATGCTGTTAATTGTTGATGCGAAATTGAATTTATTACCGGGGCATTTGAAAAATTCATACGAGCAGGTGTTTGTCAAGATTATTCATAATTGAACCGTTATGATGTTTCGGTGCAGATATTATTCTCTCGTTTTTTTCATCCATATTTACTCTCGTGATAGCAATAAAAAATACAAAAAAAGCAGTTGATGGGTACAATTTTATTTCTGTAATAAAATCGTTCGTGTGGGCACCTGATAAACAAAAACCGCACAGTGATACAAAAACATCGTCAGCTGCCCTGCATTCGAGAGTTATCCATGCTATTGGTGCATTAAGTCAACAAAATAATACAAAGTGACACTTGATATGATGTCGTCACGATAGCATGGCTGAATTCATGCTCAAGGGATCCTCTTACACCCGAGTTCGAATCCAACATCATCAGAGTTTGTTTTGCAAAGATCGTCATTGCTAAATTACTTTTCTAAAAAAATATCAAAATCGATTTAACTTGCTTAACCATTAATAAAACTAATAAATTAAACCCCGAAACTTAATTAAACACCTGAAAGTCAGTAATAATAATAAACAATGTAAAATTATCATAACTATTGAACCAGTTTTAAGGCAATTTGTTACGAAAATATATCTTAAAATTTTAGTCCAGTTGAAGATAGATAAACGAAGATGTTTGAATTTTACATGACGATGGTTCGCGAAAAAAATTGCGAACCACTGAAACTAGTCGAGATGAGCCGAAAAAGAAGGAACGACCGAGCGGACGGACAAAGAAGTCGAAAACCTCCCGTGAACCCTACTTACCCCCCACCAAAGTGCTCTTTCTTTTGGTTTTGGCAATCGTCCGAACTTGTGTGTGCATGCGCCTAAATACACGTTAGACTTCCCCACCCCCGCGGGCAAATTTCCGCCCCACACCGTGGTCCCCCCTCTCGATAGTTAGGAGTCGTTGCTAGGGCCCAAGCGTCCCCACCCTCTCGGCGCGACTAGTCCCAAAATGCATCGAAGCTACCAATCGCCCATTTTAACTGCCCAATGCTGTCGCGCGAAAGCCCACACTGTTGTCCTTCTCTCTCGATTGCTTCTCATTTTGTTGCATTACCTCACCTTCCCCTCTAGTTGCTAGGTCCACTTGACCCCCACCCCGAATAGGCGCGTATGTCAGTGTGCGTGATTTCACATGCACGCACGCTCGTTTTTTGGTGGGACCGGTGCATACTCCCCACCTAAGGTGTAACGGTCTAAATGCAATTTATTCTCCGGCGAATGTCTCGCACTCGTCGTTTTCTCTTTTTCCCTAGGTCCGCCGCTCAATCTTCATCGTACGAAAATATTGTTCAGGCCGATTGCAGGGCCCGCAATCTCCGATATCGCCGCACTTGCATTAAGATAGCGAACGTCACAGTGCGCCTCCCCGCGCAAATCCTCAGCCGTCCTCTATGCTACAGGATGCTCGTTTTGCCTTCATCCACAAAAGACCTGTGCCAAACTCCGTACACCGATCCACACAGGCACGCCTGTACACACTCGCACGGTCGTGTACGATTTCGAAAGTGCCTGCATTAACGCAGTTTGGATATTCGGCAAGAAAACATTCAATTTCTCTTATATACGGCGTTGTTAAACGCGCATTTTTGTTAGCCGCTTTCGCGTGCTTCGAGCGCATCTGAATAAGCTCTTCTAGACCTTGGAATTCAGCATCTCGATTTCGAACTCGCTCCTTCTCAAATTTTCCCACTCATTATTATATCAGCCATTATACTCTGGGAAACGCAATTAACACGATTCTAAGAAAGACAATTCGTAAAAATGACATATTGAATTGTCGTTATTACAATGGGGATGGTTGTTTTTGGTTCGTAACATTGTCGTTGTCTGGCTGTAAAATTGGTGCACTAGTGTTTTCTCTAATTCGTGTACTTTGCGAATTTTCAAAGATGCAGATGCTCCGGGACAATAGTAGTGGCTGACAAAATAGAAGCGACTGAAGATTTATCTGTGCATGAACGGATTGAAAACAAGTTTGAGAGCACGAGGGACTGAGGAAGCGCGGCGAAAAGTAAAGTATTGTTTACAAATTACGAGGCGAACGATTTCGTCCCAATTGTGTTAACCTTCTGCGTGATTGTAATCAACAACTTGGTTTAAATATTGTTGCTCCTGTATGACAGCCATTGTTTTCCACACTCTCGCGCCGCGAAGTAGCTGGCGCAAAATACTGAGATGCTTATGTCATCGTGAAGGGTACTCTGAATTCAGTTAAGCGTTAGTTTGCTTCTTTAATATAGAACTCTGACAATGACATCGTGCAATGAAAAGCAACGAGACTTCGATCCGCTATTGTTACAGACACCAATTCTACTTGCCATTATAAATTATCATCCGCGCGCATTAAACGAGGGTATATAAGTATAGTCGAGCAATAGAACCAACAAACAACTCAACGGATAGTAAAATCGTATATTCATGTTTTTGAAAAACAAAAAAACAATGAACAATTGAAAAAGGAATAATAACGAGGGCGAGTGATTTGGTAGAACGATTAACGTCTCAATTAGAATAAAAATCTATGGCGCAACTGTGGAATGTGTTTTTGCGTCGAAATTTTGGTGAATTTGCTGGATGTTTTGGCGAAAGAATTTGCACAATGCGTCCCTGTCTCAGTGCTAGAGCCCCTCTCGCCTCCCTCGCGGCGGCCGTACCTAAGTGTACTCTATCCCTCCGTGGTTTAGCATGCCCATCCCCACCAGCGCGGCCGACTATTCGGCCCCCCACCACTACCGGATCAGAGGGTCCGAAAAGTGCAACGGCCTAAATTCGCAGCGGGGAAAAGAAAGATGTTGCAGGGGCCTTGGGCTGACCCCACCACGAGTCCGGTGCAACAACCTAATTTCTAGAGGTTCCCGCCACCCTCCAACCTACCCAACCTACGAAAAGCAAGCAGCCAAGCAGCCGTTTTTGACTCGCTCTTTTACTTTTTCTTCATCTGCTTCTTCCTCTTCTTCTCCTACTTAAATGCAATCGCTAGGCAGTTTTTGGTGGTCACTTTTTGCTCCTTTTTCCTTTGCGGTCCCTTCTATGCAATCGTCTCCGCTTACTATACGCGAAGGATATGCAATACGGGCGTGCTTCCACAGTGCAAAGCCCTACTTTTTTATACTCCAATTTCATGAGACGTTTCTCAACGTTTGATCGTGCTAAATTTATATACTTTCGTCACACTTATATAACGATTTCTTCATTAATTTATCTTGCTGCATCTTGCGCTTTGAATCTTGCTCCATTATATTTTAGAATCGTCAAAGTATTTCTGTCGCCGCACAAAACATCCTACGAATTAATTTGTAAGCGAATTTTTTTCTCGGCTTTTTTTGTTTGAATCAAGTATGCTAGCAATTATTAGTTCTAGTGGACTGGCCAAAAAAAAAATGTTGACAACAATTTGTTTAGTAATGTTTCATTACGAGTTTGCGTTCGGTGTTATTGATTAACGAGAAAATTGGATTCGATGTCAATCAAATATCGCCTCACGTATAGCTAAAATGCAAAAAATTTGATAAATAAATAGTTCGTAGGATAAAAAAGCGAACACAGGATTTCGAGTAATTCAGCACGGACAAAAATCGATTGTTTTACAAATAAATTCAAAACTCGTAAACTTCCAAATGTTTAAGACTCCATCTCCCTGATAGAACTTTTTTTTAAATTATCATAAAATTGTTTATCACTACGCCAAAATTATTATCGACGTTGCGATGTTGTTTCATCGACAAAATGCATGCAATTAAATTTCTCATCCGAGTATTTTCACAGCTATTTCGGTCATTTTTTCGTTATTATTTTGCACGTTGATATTTTCGTTGCAATCCATCAACTTTTCCACGAAAATCCAACGATGTACTTTGTTTTAAATAAATCCATCCAAATTTTGCAATTATTTTCGCTCATTCGTTCGAGACGATTTTGATCATTTCTTTCTCTCCGTGTATAAAATTGTAAAAAAAACCCGTACCGAGCGAAGAAAAAGAACTGGTTTATTTTGAAACAAAGCGATAATCGACGTTTCCGCGCGAAATCGGAAAAATGATTCGTGTATTTCACGAGGGCCAAGCGCACACGCGCTTTTTCAACGTCACAAGGATCAACGCCCCTATAAAAGTTCTTCAAGCAGAGGAAGAGGCCACCTGCCCACGAGTCGACAAAATCCTACCGTGGTCATCGGCTGGTGCATTGCCCCTGTCGACTTGACTTCATCGCTTAGAACTCGGCGTGTGTTACACTAACAAAAAGCGCGCATAAAAATACACCGACAAAAATGAACTCTTAATATAACAAACCAATTTGTTCAAACGCAAGAGTCAAAATTCCAGTTTGCACATTTTACAATTAAACCTCCATAACAAGCTTTCATGATATAAATAATTACAATAATAACACAAATTATTTTTCTTTTTTTATGTTCAGAGATGCAGTATCCAATTTTTGTTTTTATTTTAAAATTGTTTGTTTGAAAAGTATATTAATATTGCATGTAAAATGTGCAGAGCTAAGCTAACAATACATTACCGTCGGTTCTTTCTCCATTGGAAAAGAAGCTGCAAACGTTTTCGTGCAAGTTTGTTTATAGACGGTTGTTTTTTATTTCATAGTTTTGTTTTTGCGCATAAAAAAGAATAACACGGAGAGAAACATCCATAAATTCATTAGCTTTCCGTTACAAAATAAATTCGTTGATAATGGGTGGAAGCTGCGTGTCCCTTCTTTTTAAAATAGAAAACAATTTATTATATAACGTTGAAAAACATCAAATGCAAAGGCGAGAGTCGCAATAAGTGCGAAAAGAAGTGTCGATGAACGCGCGAGTTCAAAAGAACGATATGAAAAATGTGACGTGTTGATTTTAGAATTAGTACTCGAGCGATCTTTGGCTGGTGGTCTATACGGTGCAATGCCCGTAACATACGCCAGGGCCTTAAATTCCTCGCGATATGCGTGATCGCGCTGCAAAAGTATGGGTTGCATGCTCTGGAAATGGCGTGTATACAAAAAGCTGCAGCTTTATTTCTAGAATGTTTAATTTGAGAAAAAAATAGCCGTGACTCGTATATATGCAAAAGAGTTGGCTTCTTCTAAACAACGCCGAATTTAAGAGGTTTTTGATCCGCGGGTTCAAGACACCTTCTTCGCATTAATGCTCGTGAATAGCAACGGCCTCTCGGTTCCGAAAAAAATTGTGCACACGAGCTCAGCTTGACTCGGCCCGGTGCGTTCGCTTGCAAAAAATATGCAACGATTATTTATATCTGCGGTCATACGTAATCTACTCGAAAATGAATTCTCGTGTTTATTTACTTTTTTATTTCGCTTTTTGTTTTTGTTTTGCGAGAAAGAAATCGCTGCTTTTTTTTCGTCTTGCATAAAAGACATTGTAAGGCAAATATTGGTAACTGTAAAAGTTCAAGGCATAGAGCAAGCGTTATAAAAAAAACTGTTCGCCTGAAATGTAAAAATAAATTTTGCAAATTCTCGCGAAACAAAGTTCAGTCACTCGTTCGTTGCATTTCATTTGAACTGTTAACTTATTGTGCTTCAACAATGTTTAAAAATATAGCATTTAATTGATATTGCGTTCATTAAAATGCACGGCCATTGTGCTTGGATTCATTATTTTTCAGAAAGGCGTTTCAACTCTAGTTAATTAATCATTTCAATGTGAAATTTCGTTGTCTGTTTACGTGAAATCGCGAATAGTCGCGTTTTAAATTGTGATTTAAATTGTGAATTCAAATGATGACACGGCTGCATTACAATTGCCCGTTTCAATTCCTTGCAGTTTTTATTTTAGAGAAACTAAAAAGGTAGCTGCATTTTGGTGGCCAAGTTTTATTTTCGGGCTTGTAACAAGACACAAACAATCATTATCAAACTAATTTTGGTGCGGTTTCACGGGTCCGTGAAGACGTTGAAATATTTCTGGTCCCCTTTTTCAGAATTTTTGGCACATCCTGTTGAAGTATCCTCGCACGCTATTTGTTCGTAGAGTTCCGCAACGCAATCTGATCAAATCACGCAGATTTAATCTCGAACAAATGTTTTTTCAAGTTTATTTTCATCTAATAAATATTTATATACTTTTTTATTTTTTATCAACTAAAGTGTTTTTTATAGAAACATAGAATTCATAGAAACAGTTTTTCTCATGCTAGAAATTGATTTTATATTACGCTGAATCAGAGCTGAAAATTGAAAGAAAAAACAATCAGAATCGGACAATAACAAAATATGGAAATGATTTTGAAAATTGGACTGCTTATGGTTTATGCGGAAAATACTTGAGGAATTCTAATGAGGGTAGAAACAGCCAACAAAACAAGTGGGATTCACCAACACACGCGTCCTTCGACATCCGCTTTACAATGCGAGTCAATCGACTGTGTGTGTTGTCGTTTTGAAAGTGCACGATCAAACAAAATATTTGATGAGATGGCAATTTCAAAATCATTTTACACATAACGCTAAATCTTTCTTTTCTTTTTTCTTTCTCTCTCTCTCTCTCTTTTATTCAAAGTTATCGGTGATATTTCTCCTTACGTAACCTAGAATAGTTCGACTTGTCCAAAACATATGCAAAGTATTCATCAAACTCAATAAAGTGGGTCTTAAAATAAAAAGCGTCGAATTTTGTGATTTTAATTTAATTTTGAGTTTCACAGTCATGTAATATGATGTCTAGGTAACGAAACACTTGTTTCGTTTTCTGTACTGTAATAAATATTGAATATTGGATGTTATGCATTTTTTATAACATATTTATTGCAGCAGATTCTTTTGCTGTGAATAATATTGACAAAAAATTTATATTACAGCGGAGGGGAAACACATTTTCATATGAAAATTGGGTACAATTTGTAGATTCTGTGAAACTGAATCGCGCTGATCATTGAACGATACTCAAATCCCAAAATAATTTTTCGTTTTTTGATGTTTAAAATTTGATAGGCGTTTGCACGTAATGTTTTGATGTAAAAAATATTTGGCTCTGGTTGGTGTTTGAGTGCCGTTTGAATTAAAGATACTCGATCAAGGGGAAACGCATGTTTATAGTACAGCAATCGTAATTACCTTTTGCGATTTGAACTGTCAGGTCGTATTTTTCGTGAGCGCAAATGTTTCAAAAATTTTGCATTCATACGAATTTAATATTCAGGATATAAAATATGCATTGCAGTTGGTTGATGTCGTTGATCCGGAAATATTTATGTCTCTCCCATAGCTGCGAAGTGAACATCAAAAATAATTGTAGATGAATTTCCGATAATACGAAACGAGTTGGGGATAAAAATTGTCAGTACTGCAGGGTCCATTCAAAATCATTATAAAAAAGAATCCTTTTTAATACAACTGTCAGAACGTGATACGCACAATGATAATGATAAAATGATGATAATAACGTTTGAAATTTTTGGATAAAATGATTGAGAGTTCATTGAAAATGATTTGCCGAACGTGAAATCAAAGAAATTATTTCCAACTGGATATAACGCGGCGGACGCATGATGACAATTTCAAATTCATCGATCCAAAGAAAAAAACCCTCGAGTCCGCGCTTTCAAACGAACCGAACGCGAAATAATGAATTCGCGCGCTGTAAAATAACAAAACGTAATTAACTAAAATGAATGATTAACATATTACAAATGCGTCGCACACAGGCACGTGATCCGGGGCCAAATGAATTTTCAATAACTGCGAATTCATGCAAAAAACGTTGTCTTGCGCTTTCGCGTCATTTCATTTAGCGAATTGGTTCGAAAAAGTGTAAACCCCCTCGGACGTGGCACAAAATTGTAAACGTGTAACATGATTTACTTTATAATCGCGCGCGCTGCATTACGTCCGAACAGAGGGAGACAAAAGGCACGGCGAGAGCGAGACAACGATAGAGAACCGTGATGAATAATTTGGAATAAAACTAAAAACAGCAAATTCCATGGACCGAATTTACGAATCATATATTCGTTGAGTAAAATTTTATAAAAGCAGCTGTGTGCGTGATGCAAAGCGCCTCTCGTGCGTATTGATACACGCAATAATTAATGATAACGAAGAGAGGAAATAATGAGCTTTGTAAAAACGAGAATGCACTGGCAAACGAATAAATCGCGTGGTAACATGTACATTATCGAATTAGCGTCAGCGGAAAATTTTGGATCGAGCGCCGTGGCTCAGTGGTATTAGCGCTGGTTAACGCGGTATAGTCAAAGCCAGGGCGTATCGCGTAGCCGATATTCGCGGACACGGAAATCGTCGACGATAAATATTAATTATTTTTGTTTGTCGCCCGTCGCTCGCTGCAGCATTAATAACATTTCGGAGCCGCGCGCGAGCTCTTGTATCCAAGCGACTGGCCACCTACATATCCCGGGCAAAAACGTTGAAATAACAGATTCACCAACTGAAACGCAATAATCGCGACAAGCGAATACGTAATTTTCGCAAACAAAGTATGTAAATAATAATACGCTATTTACCCATGTCTGCGCCTCCGCGCTCTTCCTTTCGCTGCTATCGCTGCGTGTGTGCATCAATATGATTATTATTATAAATATTCCGACAAAACATCAATTTTTGGGGCCAACCGGGACGGGGGCGCGCTTCAATTATGCCCGTTGGTGCATTAACACGCACAATCGCCCGTTTCGTCGCTGTTAATTCGCGCATAAAAAAATTACCGCTTGTCCGATGATAATCATCAAACTTTTAACATTATTTTAAAATCACAACTATATTCCCCCGACACATTCATACCGTTCATTTTTTTATTCCGTCAATTTTAATTTTTTTTTAGTTTTTTGAGTTCTTTCAAAAAAATGTTTTGGTTTAATGAGACTCCCAATTGACGGCATTATCAAGCAATTCTTTATTCTGTTATGAAACAACGGGACATAACTCATTGGATTACCGAAAATACCCAAACGTAAAAGTGTATAAGCTGCGATATATGTTGTACGAAAAATGTTACAATTACCGCTTCATCACGAGTGCTCGGATAACAATTAGATTTGAAACAGTTGAATCAATAATGCACAAAGTGCAGTTGCATTACCGCGAAAAACTGGGCACGTTACTTCCTACACACGGGCGACATGTGCGATCCATACATTAACTATTTATATATTAATTTTTCCCGAGTTCATTAGTATAATACAACGCGCGCGATAAAATTCGATCGGCGCTGATGAAAGAGTATTAATATAATCTAGCGAAAGATTTGTTTGTTAAATTATCGTACCTGTCGTTGAATCTGCGGCCATCATGGTTCTGATGCAAATTTTCTTTCGCCCTCACAAACGACCAATTTCCATCGACCTAATTGTTTATGCAATTTTTCGCGACACAAATTTTCTCAAAAAATTCGTTGCCTGCGAAAAATGTACGAATTATCAAGCTGATTGCGTCAAAAATTTCACAATGATTTGCAGCCACAGTTTGTAATTTTGTTAACAACTTTTGTAAATTTGATCTCGGGCGGTGAATATTTTAGCGCAACATCAATTTTCGTTCATTTTTTTATCAACAGCTTTGCATCAGTTTTGAATTGATATGTAGTTGAAAATCAGCGGTTACAAAGTTGAGCTTAAAACAGAGATACCAATCAGATGTTTCAATAAGGTCACTCCGACTCACTGGACGTTTCCTCCTTTTTTCTTGAAAGCTTCAAACATGAATTATTTATCGCTACTTCAAAATAAGGCGACCGATTGAAAAAGAAACTTTCATTTTAAAACTTTCATAGCAAAAAATATTAACGACGCTGCTTATGAATTCTGTCAATTTGTGCGTTGAAAAATCCATGCCTCACATTACACATTCCATTTACAATTTGCACTTAACTTATGTTTCGTAACCTAATCTCTGTCTCGCTTATCAAAATCTTTTAGTCATTCGTTAACTAATTTTAGATCAAGTTTATAATAATTTCGAACAATAATGATCGTTCAAAAATTTTAAAAGCCGTTAATTATAATTTTAAAATAAATTTTTTCACCGACTCGAATTTTCGGAGTTTATATGACGAACGAAATGATGATTTTGGCAGTTTTTACACGCCTCGTTGATGAAAGTTGTGCTGAAAGGGCAGGAAAATTTTGTTAGCGTTGAAGAATAATTAAAACACTATCGAAATTCGACAATTGTAAACTCAACTTTGCAACAGAAGTGCGCTCTTACGCTAAATGAGCAAAGTATGGAACAAAAGCGCAGATAATACATTGAAGAGCGTTTGCAAATAAACTTGAAATAAAGGTTTATTTGCACGCAAGTCCTAACAGCTACTTTAGAATGCTGCCAAAAATATGAAGGAAGTTCACATGGCTAACCTGCTTATTGCTAGGCCGAATACACGCCTAATTATAACTATCTTACATCGCAACGGTTGTGTATTATTAAGCCGAAATATATCCGCCAGTTTGTTTGCGCCGAATATGCGTGGTGCACATAAATGTATTAACAATTCTGCCAGGGAAATTCTCGAGGATGCGCACAATAATTGTGTATTACGTAGGCACTTTCTTCCGGGCGCCCTGCAGTTCCCACATAACATTTCATTTAATATTTACCGCCTCTCGGTCGTCCAAAAATGATAATCACTTTCGTGTCATTCGGACGCATTTTCATGACTTATCAATTCGTAATCAACGCCTCCGCCACGTCCCTGAACACCTTGTGCACGATTTGCACGAGGGCGAATTTCACGAATTCATCAGTTTTGCTTCTAATTGGATCAGCTCGCTTATTTTTATGTTTTTTTTTCAAATTAACTTTGTTTTGACGACGAAATACTTTTACGACCTGTAATTTGAATTGAAACGAAATACATAGGCATCGGAAATATTTGTTACGTCAAGATATTACTGATTCGATGATCCGCACAAGGACATTGCAAACCGGTCTGCGAAATTCGACACTCGAGATGTTACGATATTTTTCGTTCGCCTCGCTATGGAGAAGCCGAGTCGTTAGAAAATTGGAGATACGAAACGTTCTAGCGCAAGGATTTGCTGAGCACGCAACATTTCGAGCGGAGAAAGGTGTAGCGCTAGGGTGCAAGCGGCTCTCCGAGTATTCCAAAATGCCGCGTGGTTAAAAGAACAAATAACCTGACAAGCGGAAGCGTAATTACTTAGTTAACTCTGTGGGCAAGTGCGTTTTTCGCATCTCTATCGAAACGTGTACTCGGTTTCTTGTCCATCTTAATGAAATGCTAAATAAAAAAAAAAGTTTAAGAAGAAGTCGTTTGCAATAAAAAAATTCGACGAAATAAAAAGTTACGTCAAAGCGGCGAGATTGATTGAATTGAAAGTTAAAAATTGTTCCTCGGTCGTGCGATTATTTACTAACAATAAATTATGCCGAGTCGTCGCGATCGTTTTTCTAAATGCGGTCAAACTATGGGTTGCATCAGTCCATCAGTAAGGCGAATGCGAATTAATAATGTTAAATGTGCGAATTATGGAATGGTGTCACGGAATCTGCAAGCGAGTCTAAAAAATCATGAAGCTTTCTATACGGACACGTTTGGCAATTTCGTAAGCGCCTCTGTGTTGCGTCATTGCTCGCAAATGTTTTGCTTCGGGTCTTCAATGCGCCGTTTGACGCCGCTGCTATCGAGAACTGATGGAAACTGTGTGTGCATACCCTCTGTATCACGTTATGTGCGTATCAACGTACCGAGTAACAGTTAACTTCATATGAACGCGGGGCATTAACGACATGCCATGCGCCAAATAATTCAACTCCTTCACGCGATTCATGACTTTCATATCACTCAAACTCCAAATCGTTCGTTTAAAAAAATCTTCCTTTCCTATAAAAGTTTTTCTATTTTATTTTATTTCAATTCTAGTTTCGTTTTTTTTCTTGAAAATAAAAATCTTGAAAATAAAAAATGGATAATTGTAATAAATGAAGAAATTTTCTAAAAACATGTTTTACAACTTTTCATGTTGTTTGTTTCGAAATTGTGACTTTTAGAAAATTGTATACTCGCTCCTCTGTCCAAGACCCGAAACAAAATTTTAGGCAAATAATGAATGAACGGTAAAGAGCTTCCGCTTCTTCATTATATGATATAACGCGCTTGGCTAATTGCAAGGTGCACGCCGTTCCGAATCGTCCAGCCTTCTCCACCCCATTACAAAATCATAGCACAATAATAACTCTCGGATCTCAAATAATCGTCCATTCTTGTCTTTTAGATCCACTAGTTTTCAATCGCGAAAATTCTTTTCCACGCTGTCTCCGGGTGTTTTTTATGTGTAGACTCTGTCGTGCATCGGCGCTGGACTTTTGTCTCATTATTTATCTAGCATCGCGAAAGTTTAGAATAATAGAGCAATAAAGTCAAATATAAAGGTGCTACTCGGTGGTCCGGCGTCGTTACGTGGACTGTGGACGAACGAATGGAAGCAAAGACAGATGAACGCGAAGTGACAGTGACACATCGTCCAACCGCATAGGCCGGACCGGTGAGTGCATAATCAACCTCTTTTAAACCGGCCTGCGCGATTTTTCGTCGTCTATCTAATTTTATGCAATCAGCATTCAACGGCAATCATTAGGAACGCTTTTGAAAACAAACGACGAACGTCAGTTGACATCTTGTCTTTTCGACTGTTTTTCGTTCGGACGTTTTTGTTTATTCTTTAAGTGTCTTCGTTTGTTTATCCTCAACTAAACCAATAATAAGTTTTCAAGTTTTAAACAGTTAGACAACGTGGGATCTTAGAATTTTTATAAGTTATAAAATTGGAATGATTTCCTAGAAAATCTCAAGTTTCGACGACTTCAGCGTAATACAAGAATTAGAAGCTGATAAGATTGCCTAGCACGTTCTATGAACGATTAGGCGAACCGGCGACTAGGTGCACATGATGCACATTACGATATCAAATCACCGTCCGAGTATTTTGCTACTGTGCACTTTTTGCTAAAAAAAAAAACTGTAGGTGTCATAATAATCAACCTCGAGCACGTTGCAACACGACCGAAAAAATAACCGACTCTCATTGTCGCAAGTTATTTAAAAAACAATTAAACGGAAAATTGTTTCGGTTCGTGTGAATTGGATGTTTATAATTTTGTTTTTTTCACTTGAGGGACGTAATTGCGAGACTTGTTAAAATGGAATGTGCAAAAAAGTGCGTACCCAAATGGGACGAATTTGAATTGACAAGGTGGACAGAGTGGCGGCGAACTAGTCGTGAGATTTTGACAAATTATGATGAGCGTGACACGGAGTGACAGAAGGGAACGCAAGGACGGGGGGCGCGGAGGCAAAAGTGATTGCAGTGGCTTACGTGAATAGTTAGCGAGGAGTAGACGGGAAAGGAGGCGGCGGTGCAGTGCGTGCAAAAGGGCCAGAGGAGTTGCTAGTTTTCGGCGTTCCGAAGGCAGAGGAGCGAAACTTTTCGGATGTGAGAGAAAAAAATGGAGGGGAAGGAGAATCGAAGGGGCTTCGCAGAAGGTGAATGTCCAAAGGGGCAACCTGTTCAAGGTTCATGGCCCTCGGACGACTAGCAAACGTGTAGGGAGCCATCCTGCCCAATCTGCTAGTAAGGTCTAAGGGCCGCATCGTCTCATTATTTGAGCTTAAGTGTGCGAATTTGCAATTTTACGTCGCAAATCTTTCTTAGACGACGCACTTTATTACGCGACACGCAACTCGCACGCATTCCCATCCCGACAAATCGACTTTTTAATTACTTACGGCCAAACAGTCAAGATTGTTCACCCCTGTTCGTTATTTTTGTAAAAGTCACGGATAACTAATAATTGATGGGACCTAAAATTGTTCCAGGTTTCTTATTAATGGGCGTACATTTTTGTCACTCTTTTCATTGTTAAAAGTTCAACTGATCTAATTTTGGTCGACGAAATTTTGATCCGACTGAAATAATTATAAGGCGAATAGCTGATGGGATGAGGTTGAATTGCTCTGTCATAAATTGTAGGACTATGATCGAAATGCATTTAATGGGTTGTCCGAAGTCGATCTTACTCTCCTCTGCGTGCACGATTATTTGAGGACGCGCAATACAGGGTGAACGCTTCGTTCACGTGAAAAAGAAGGAACGGCATAGAAAACCAGTTTTGTGCAAAGTATACTCGCACGTTTGTACACATCGTCAAAAATTCTGCTTCCCTTGTATATAATCCCGGCCGTTTCGGCCTCTATTATTTTTTTTTTCGACCTTCTTGTTCTAAGATTTATTATTTACTTACATTCACCTCAAAGTACAAACACAAACTCCATTGTCACACGTGCGCGCCCGAAATAGTTTGCGCATTAATTTAAATGGGATTCTTATGACTGCTAGTTGCAGGGCAATGTTACATTTTCTTGACTTTTTTACCACTCTTTCGTTCGCGTGATGTATGTGTCAGATGTGATTTTCTAGATGTGAATTCTGAAGCCAATATTGAAACAAAAATAATTTTACCATTGGATTTGTTGGAACAATTGGAAACAATTTTTCAATTTGGTTAGAAGAAAGGGATAAACTTTTAGATTTTTTTTGATTCTTCGACAAAACAAATGTACGGTACGGTCGTTTTGTAGTAATTTCAATAAAAAATTAATAACTCGCCCGGGTAATCTTGTTATAGATTCGTTTCAACATCGTATTGCGGTACGCACTGTACGTAAAACGTCGCACTTCCCTTACAGTAATCGCCATTGTGATCGGCGCACCGGGGCAATGTCACTGCTTGCGTAAACGACATAACGTTATCTCCTAAATACACTCACAAGTGTATTATACATGCACCCGCATGGAAAGTGCAATTTTACGAGCAGCTTCAAAAATGTCAACTATGCGACTCGCTCTTGTTAACACTTATTTTCGTATACGACGTGTATGCATATAGTCATAAACGAAAATGACTAATTAGCAAATCCGATTGCTCGACTCGAAAATATGACAAGATAAAATAAACCCCGAGGAAAAAAAAACATGTTTATCAGAGATGCCAAAAACAACGCGCGAACGAATTTTTGCAAACGAAATGAACGCGCAAGCCAGCGAACGTATGATAATTTTGTTTAACATTCGGTATTATTAACCGTCGTTGTATCTTGATTGATGGAATTTCTAGCTCGTAGCAAATTGGCAAACCAGTCATTTTTAATTACGAGATTATTTGTCAATTACGCGGGTAAATTGTAATCAACTTATATTCGGAAATACACATTTTGCATTTTGTGTTTCTGCCGCAACGAAACAAAAAAAATGAATAATTCCATCAAACCTTTCACCTGTTTTATTAATGTTTCGTTATAGTAATTAGATTGATTCGATTCGTCATAATTAGAGAAATTGATACATCGCATTTAAATGATTAAAATGATCGTGTCTTTCGTGACGAAATATTACAGCAAATTGTTATTACAACAAATTATAATGCGACCCTCAACCGATTGATTCGATTTGTTTGATTTTTTTTTCTAATTTGTGATTACAAATTTCAACAACAGCTTGCAGTTGATAGTCTAATTACGGGCTTCATTCATGTTTTCACTACTTATTAACGTGCAATTGTTTCATAATACTTGACAGTCGGCAACGTTTCAAACCGATAATTAACAATTATTAAAATTATTATCAAGTAATGCGATCTAAAATTCCAATTTTGTTCATTATTTTGCTTTTAAAGTCATGGTTCGACGTGAGGTTTAACAATAAATATTCCTCGAATACGTCATTATCTGAAATTTTTTGTGTAATTGAATAGATCACATTACTATTAATTTTGGAAGAACATTGTTGGAACTGTTGCGTTTGAAATCCTTGACTAGAATTGTAATATTTTGAACGGTAAATTTAATTAAAAGTATGATTACTTTGAATAAAGTGCACATCCAATGCTTATTATGTGATTTTAATAATGAATATCGGCTCGCTTTCGGGCAAACAATCTTTTTCATAATTTCGCATTCAAAATACACTCAACGTATTTTAAACTAAAAAAATATTTAATTTAAAATTTGTATTAAACAGAATGCTCGTTGAATTATAATGCACCGAAAGAAACGTCCTTCGAGCTTTATTAAACAAATCAAACGAGGATTATTTTTGAAATAAAAAATGCAACAATCCAAACTCTAAAAACGAAACCGACAAGCAAATAAAATGTGTTTCATCATCGACGATAGTTTTCAGATAAGTGTGGTCGTGCAGTAAAATCTGTGGACGTAAGAAACGCGATGCAGACCATATGTCGGTGAAACGGCGATCATGGGAATCGTGAGAGCGAGAAGGAAGAAAGGAAAAGGAGCAAGAAGATGAGCCACAAACTGTGAGATCATGCGATCAAGGAGAAAGAGAGTGAGGAATGGGTAGTTGCGGCCCATGATGCAGGAAGAAACGACCCGGTCTAAAATCTTGGATTGCTGACTCTACAGGTGTAATTAAAAGGTGCAGTGCAAGAAAAAAACTCACAAAAAGAAACTACCAACAACCGCATCGAAAACGATAGAAAAAAAGTAGAGACAAAATTAGATATGCAAAATTCTGCACAGACTGATGGGAGGAAAAGCAAATGATTGAAAATATTTAGGGAAAGGACGAAGAGGACGGAAGATGAAGAGAGAAGAGAAAAGATGAAGAGAGAGAAAGAGAGAGTATAGAAGAAAAGTAGAAAGTTGGACAGGATATGTAGAGGAAAACTAGAGTGAAGGCTGGAGTAATAGTAATAATGCGGATAAGAAAGGCGGCTGGAGAGGGTTAAATCCGCGTACGGGGCCCCCGAGTTGAGTACGCGTATGTGTGTGTGTCGCGGATGCTCGTCGGTAGAAAAATGGTGGTATTTGATGCGCAGCTAACTGTACATAAGTTTGGCTATGCACGGGCTAAATGCCGAATTGGCGATGGAGGGATCGGGAGGAAAAAAGAAGAGAGAAGATAAAGAAAAGAGGCGCGAGCGTTGGTGGGGTGTATTCGCGAGCGGGAGGGACTCGCAGGAGCGAAAGCAGGACGAGGGGGGCCGCGTGGCGGCGCGGATGGTGGGGCGCGAAATTGGCAAGGACCCGGGTGGGGAAGGTTTCACCCCTCGCGCGGCTGCCCCGCCAGCGCGCGACACGCTCGCCCCTCTCCGGCAGAGGTTCCTATGAATTTTGCGACACTCAATAAAAAGTGGTTCCACGAGGTTAACATTTCGGTAACTATACCCCCTCGGCCGCCCGAAGCACGCTCGCTCTTTCCGTCGCGCACGGCCCCTCTCTCTCGCCCTCGGCTCACGTACATGCACACGCACGTGGAGGCACCTCGTGTGCGCACACAGCTTTATTAACATCATCACGAAGACGACGACCGACTACTACTACTACTTCTACTACTAATACCACGGCACTGCCGAAAAAACTGCATGGGAGAGGCGCAGCAACGGGCGAACCGAACACCGCGCGCGAATCAAGTGCTTTGGCCAGTCGCGTTCCCAATCACTCTACGACTAGATAGTCCCGGTGCCCAAACTTGAGCGCCGCTCATGTGGTGTCGCAACTTAACCCGTTTAGCCGAACAAACTTAACCCGCCCCAACAAGACAACGTCCACCCCGAGTGTGCAATGATACTACTTCGCTCGCGATTCTACCAAGACCTCACCGCTCAAGTGTCGCGAGCGTGTCGCGCCCAATAGAGTTCACTTCGACGACACATGCACCAGACTTGCTTATGACACCACGTCCAATGTGACACCCGACCCCGCTAAACCCGACCCAGTGCTCCGAAACGGACTCACCCGCTAAACGCAAGGATGGCCCCAACTTCCATACCGCGATCTCTCATGCTTCGTCGCGATCAAGTTTAAGTGCAACGTGCTACTTCCAAGGACCCCACAATTGCTAAGCCGCACGGTTGCCTTAACAGCCCGCTGTGCCAACAGCCACTTTATACTTCCACCGAGTGTCAAGGTATGTTACAAAACAAATCGCGATCTAACCCTTTCTCTACTTCATTTCAATTCATTCTCTTCACGCGTTTCTTCTTTCTTGGTTCAATTTTTTTGTCTTTGTTATTTAGTCATTCGGTGCGTCATGCCGCTTGTTTGTTCGCCTTTTCAAACTCATAGACACACGTAGCAGCCGGCTACGTGTCGTCTACTTTCGGTGTATTCCGAGCACATGCGAACTCGTCCCAACAACGCGAGAGGCTTTGCGCCTCGATCAAAACCTTCGGTCTCTTGCTCTCGCCAGCGGTACTGTGTTAATAGTGCCGACAACGCGCCGACTAGACGACCGCTAGACGACCATCATGCCAGACGTTAGACCGTCTCGCTAATGACGTAACGCCAACACGTCCTTTGTCATTGCCGCGTACACGCCAAGGCTATTTCCATCCTATAAACCCTATCGCTTTCTTCTCTCACGTTATGCCACTTAAAACCTCTTTCCACTCCGTCGTCTCCTTCTCGTCTATTTTTTAACCCTCTTCGTATCACCGTCCGTCTAATTCTAACTCCTCCTTTCACTTTTTACAACCTAGTCCGCCTTTTTTCCCATCTTTTCAATCTCGAGAAAAAACACGTTTGCTTTCTCTCCGGTGTCCGGATCGCTTTGCGTTGTCCTTTAGGACTGATGTGAAATTTCGCAAAAAAAGAAATGTTACGAGAGGAACCCGCGAAGGACCAAATTAGAATGGCGCGAACGAAATAGGCGGAGTTTAATTGCAAAATATATGAAACCGACTTGGCGTTACGTAACAACTATCAGGATTTCTCCGAGCGAAATACGAAGAAAAAAAGGAAATAATCGACCCGTGCGTTTTGTTTGCCGACTAGAGCAGCTTGAAAATATACAAAAAAATAGAAGGTTCACAACAAACGGCCTTTTTTCCGTATCCGATCGGTCGCGATCGATCGGCTCCGCTCTGTCGTAAACATTTTGCTGCGATGCATGCAACACGTGACACTTTTGGCGATACAAAAACATTCGGGTTAGTTTGTCGGTAGAAAGTGTTGAATGGAGAAAAAATAAGGCACGAAAAGAAAACAATGGGCGAGGCGGAATAAAATGTCGAACTTGGAGCGAGCGCACGAAAAAGAGGGTATCGCCTAACGGAGTCAAATTTGAGAATCGAGAGGGCAAATTCGTCACGACGACGGACTGAAACGTTGGCCTGCTAATTTTGCGCGATTCGTGCGAGGCACAACTCGAGAGCCGTAACCTTGAACGCGCTCTGTGACAGAAACAGAATTTGTCGCCTTGTCGAAAGTCAACAAATCGTTCCCCACCAGCGCGCGTTTATTCGCACAGTTGATCATTATTCAAACGTGTTTCTATCTCGTCTTTTTTCCTTGTTACTTTGTTTTTATAAAAACCGAGTGGAACAATGCTTTTGCATCAATGAACGATTGCCCAACGTCACAGCCCAAAAAACTCGTATTCCATTCGAGACACGTAAATATTTTTAGAAGCCCGGGCCGGGGTTATGCAATTTTTGCAAACATTTTCTTTTACGCATAAACAATATGCGAAAGATTATTGGATGACGGCACGTTCGCCTTGAAAGACGGAGAGCATTAATGCTGATACCCGTTATGTATATCGGTGTCTCTTTTTTTCCTTTTCAGTGTTCCTTACCCTCTTTCATCGTGCGTCCTTGTCGCGCGCACGCCTCGTCTCTCTGTCCTTCTCATTTTCGCATTACACTCTTGCTACGAATATTCATTTGACCTTAATGGTCATTTCTTTTAAAATGGAGATTGCGTCGTTATCTTTCTACGCGTTCGCTAGGAGTTATAGGATCGTATACGGCTGATAGATAAAAATAGTCTGACAAACAAGACAATCCCAATTGATTCAGCAAATTGCACGCTCGAATTTTTCGAGTGGGCTCGCCACCCAGTGTCCATGTACTGAATGACGCATGAAAATATCAAACTCATGGACGAGCACAAAACGAAATTCGCAATAAATTATTCCGGTCAAAAGAAATTCTAACTCTTTCAAAGCCGAAATAAAACGTCGGAATTATCAAATCTTTCGGCGCGTTACGTAAGCGGTCGCTGCTTTCGTTTGACTTTTAATGTGTGTCTTTGAAGTGCAATTTTTGAATTTTTTTTTTTTTGTTTTCATTTCCAAAAATTGTTGCGACATCGCGCCGAGTTGAAGACTAAGCTTCTTATTTGCTGAGAAATAAAATGTATAATCCGAGTCGCAGATTAGATTAGACGCCTAGTAACTAGATTACACAGCGATATCTCGGAAATTAGAGAGCCCAGACGATAAATATACATACGAACGTGAAACTGTCCGATTGAATAATTAAAATCGATGCTAGTAATTCGCGGTATTGATGTTTTGCGTCTGATACAATTTCCTAACGATAAGGGCAAAGACGGTCTAGCGATAGCGTATCGCTATTTGGTCTATGAGTTTATCAACGCTCGACGATCAAAAACACAAAAGTCGTCTATGTAATTATA
Source organism: Telenomus remus (assembly GCA_020615435.1). NCBI lineage: Eukaryota > Metazoa > Arthropoda > Insecta > Hymenoptera > Scelionidae > Telenomus > Telenomus remus. The sequence continues at coordinate 8,268,103 of CM036341.1, read as the reverse complement.
GTTATCGTTTTGAGTTCGTTGAACCCGGCCGATTAAACGTAAATAAAGCGTCGGAATATGGAACTGAAAGAAGCGAAAGAACAAAAAAAAAAGAAGTAACCGATTAATGCAGCAGGGCTCCGTTTACGTGCGCCAGGTACCCATCTGACCTATTTACAAACGCTGGATGTTGCTACACCGAAGATATTCGGGTCTTTTTTTCAATGACGAGAATGATAATGTATTCCTATATATAATGAACGAGAATATACATTCAAAAGAGATAAAAAAGAATCGCCTGCTAAGCGTCTTTCACTCCCACTTGTGAATGCACCGACCAGTGAATTTTTCATGTCGTTATTAATCGTATTATAAAACATGGGTATTTTTTTAGTCATTGAAAAAAACAGTTTTCTTCTCAAAAGCGATCGTCAGAATACAATGAAGACATCAAATACATATTTTGTTTTTTTTAAGCTCAATTGTTTTTTTTGTGAATAAAAAAAAAAGGAAAAATAAATATTTTTTGGAAAAAATTGTAAAACTTTTCGTTTCGAGAAGTACAGTGTCGTTTTGCGCGCGAGAAGTGCAGTTAAGATTGGTAGTGCACTAGGCGATGCAAGTAGTGCATAGCTAGTAATAGGCAGACGGTGAATGCATCGTAGAACTGCACTTAGGCAACGTCTACTACTTGGCTAGTGGTCGGGCTTTGTTTTTGCTCTACGAGCTCGGCGCGTTGTAACGATGAGTGTGTGACAGTGAAAATAAAAGGCACAGAATGATAACATCGCGACGATTAACCACGCCTATGACGGCCATGTCATCTATAAGGTGCGTCGAGAAAAAGAGTGGCTCATTGTTGTTTAGTCGTTGGTAGGTTAAACACGCCGGGTCAACGGCCACCGAATGTTGGCAATGCAAAGAAGGGGAATTCAGAGGTTGGCGTCTGGCCTCTTCTGTTTCTTTTACGACCTATGCGATTGCCAAAATTGCGCACACGTCTGCATTTAGAAAACGCAATAATTAATCAAACGACAAATAACAGCCTTGGCTTTTTAACTCTGCCAATTTATAAACTCCGAACATGCATTTTCTTTCGTTTCGTAATCTGATCATGCAAATTTTCCCACACAGAAAGTTCATTCGAAAATTATAACTTTTTTAAAAAGAGAAAATAAAATAATACTAAAAATGAACACAGGATGATTTGAAATTGCAATAAACAAAATGTTGATCGAGACGTTTGGAAACGCGAAATATCCTTTTTTGGTGGCTTCGCCTTCGCAACAAGTTTTTGCGTCATGCTCGTGGCGAATTTGCGAGGAGAGAAGTACTGTTAGTTCGTGAGATACGATTACGAGTAACAGGAAGGATGACGATAAAGGTGCGTTCAGACAGTCGATACGCTTGGCCCAGTATTCCAACGACTGTTAGCCTTGAACCTGTAAAACAATGCCCGTGCAATTGCAGTCGGAAGAGATTTTTTTTCCGCTTCTTTTTTTTCTCTCTCGCCTTTTTTTTGCCAAACGTCGCGTGTCGTTTATATCGGGAAAATTGCGATCTCAGAGAGAGCGAGCACACACTAGCTTTTTCCTCGATCGACAACCGCCCCTCTGCCTGTCTTTGTCCTCCCCACTTACGCCACACACCTGATGCTCTTCCTCAATAAATATACATTCGCGTGAGGAAGCCCGTTTTATTAACAACAAACGCCGAATCGCGGACGATCGCGCTGATTGAAAAAAAAAAGCGAAAAAAGTAATACCTGGCAATAAACTACGCGACTTATTCGCACCCGCAAATTTTTTCACGATAAATTCAACTGCGACTTTTACATTCGGCGCGCCCGTTTGCACCAATATTGAATCAACAATTTTTTGATATCGAATCAATTCATGGAAATTGCTTCACTCGTACAATTGGGCAGGCGAAAACAAAACTTTTTTCGCTCGTAGTTACAGTTAGCCAAATAAAGTCCTATTGAAATGCTCGAAATTTTGATAGCCAAAATAAATGTGCTCGGGCTATTATTTTTCGACGAATACAAAACAGACCTAGGATTTCTATAAGTGCTTCCACAGAAACCACAGTACTGTTTCATTTAAAGTCATTTTTATATTTCCGGTCGTAAATTAGTATTTCTAGTCAACCGAATTCACATTTTGAACTTTGATATTCATTCTCGAAATCAGTTCAGCAAATCAAATCTTTTAGTTTCGTATCCGAAAGAATTTCTAGAAATTTTTTTTATCGCAATCTGTTTTTTCGTTCCAACAACTGAAAGGGGCAATTTTGAAAGAACGAGAAAACACGTCAGGGTAAAAAGCAAATGATAAGGGTGAAATTAGTTATCTGGTAGGAAAAATGTTTAGCTTGACGACTGTAATCGCGAGCTGTATCAGAGAGAGAGAGAGTTGGCTGAGAATTCCGTTCTCTAGGAATCCAATCAATAAATATTACAATGGGTCCCTTGGCGGCACCGCGTGAGAAGGGAGCGACGACACGGAGCGAGAAGGAGGCAGGGCCGCCGCGGATGAAAAACAGATCGCGGCTTATGAGGTTTCTCCTCGATCCCCCCCTGGCGTGGCTCCGCCGCCCGCGCCGGATTCCGCATGCTCGTTTATATTTTACATTTCTAGTATAGCGAATTAAAATCGCGTTCATGCGCAGCCCGCGGAAGGGCGTAATGATTTTTTGAGGAAAGCGATTCGAGTGGGGTGGCGGCGCGTGGCCCCGCGCGTGTAAGGCAAAACCTTACAACCACCTCCAAAAACCCAAGAGAAACAACCCAAAAAACATCCACCCTCACTTCAGACCCCAAATTTGCTCTGGGAAATCTGCCCAGGTAAAATCGACTGGAGAAAATAATACGTTTGTCAGTTGACTTTGGCCGTTTTAATTGCGAGACAAGTTACTGGTTTTGCGCATTTTCATCTTCGCGAAGGGCGGCTGAGTAGGCGTCGGGGCTGTTGCGAAGTGGGGGCGACGCCGGCGTGACCGCAGGCAGAGCCCGGCCCCCACCGTTTTCTCCGCTCTTTCTCTACGCACGCACTATTTTTTAGTCCGCGTTTATTACTACAGATGTCTCATGGCCCGATAAAGAATAACAGCGGTATTCGCCACTGTCTCCCGTCCGCTTAGGCACACACCACTCGCGTCGCACTCTCGCTTCTGGACTTGCTCATTTCGCATCCACAGCGGCTCAGACGTCTCAGCTCGTTTTCATATTTCGCGCGAGCTTCAAACCTTCCGGCATCCCCCACTCAAGGGCTCGTCCCAACCAAACCTCTTTTCAGCAACCCCGAAGTTGCAAGGCGCCTTTCCCCTTGAGCAGCGAGAGCGCGTGTTTCGGCAATGTGAGAGACAACTTTGCGTCAGTACCGTTCGTGTCGTCACGTTGCAATGTGCTTTACGTACTCGCGGTTCATTCAACGTAGTTAGAACCATGGACCAGTAGCCTGGGGGCAGACATCCACGTGAGCGGATTCGCCTGCTGGCCGCAAGGTAATTTCCTCGCGCGACCTTGAACATCTTCCCCCCCCCCTCCGTCTCCTCAGCATCGCCGCTTGCAAGTGTTTGTACGACTTGTAACAATACGAAGCATTGTTTCAACGGTCTTAGACGCGAGGGGAGCAAATATGTAGGACCCTGATAAGCGGCAACTGTCGCCCCCATTGTTATATAAAACCGGCGAGAGATCGATCGGTTTGTTTACGGAACAGACCGAGGGACCTGTTAAATCTTGGATGCTCGCGGTTTCGAAACTTGTATGGTGGTATTTATAACTTTGCCTATCGTGACCAGCTTGCGGAGACCTTGAATCCTCTTATCCTGTCGATGTCGACCTATAAACAAGCTGCTGCAACAGACAAAAGGTTATCCGCTACTCTCTAGTACGGAGAAATGCTTTTGCCCGCGATTTGCAATGTTGCCACACGACACAATCTCAATCGCCCGCTAAACGTCACAAGCGATTTTCGGCCGGTTTGACGTACGCGCCCGATCTAGTGCGAACGCCTCCCTCTCGCCCCTCCCCGCCTCCCTCGCACAATTCCCTCCTGATTCTTTTCTTCATACGTACATGACACACTCGCTAATTCGGCCGCCGCGACTTTCGTACGTGCTATTTTTCGCAAGAAACGCCACGTGACTCGCGCGCACAATTCTCTTTTTTTCTTTCTGCTTTCTTTTGTTCGACGGATTTTTAGTTTTGGATTTTTGTTGTATTCGAGGTTGCTTTTTTTCTGTTTAGTAGTTTGGTAGTTGATTGTGGAGTGGAAAGGATTTTGGATAAAATTTATCAGTGATTGTAAAGAGAATGGTTGGATTTGAAGTGAAATGAGAGAAATTGGGGGCGGTTCGGAAGGTAGAGAAATTGGAATTAAAGAACTGGACGAAAATTGAAGTGAAGTGCCGGTAGCGACTCTAGCGGATTTTTTGATCAAATAAATGACATTAGTTATCCACCCCTTCCACCGTCATCCTAAGCAACGCGGTTACGAAACCTTGGCTTTTAAAACTGTTGCTCATGCAGCCTGACGCACGCCAGATGTACGTTGGGGATGATGTGATTCCGTGACTACGTCTTGTATGTAACGCGAGTACACACCGGATAACGATGATCGCGCGACAAATCAAGTGATCCCACTTCTTCTTTCCGCAAACTTTACTTTGAATTCGTAAGAAGAACCGTCGGTGTGATTATTTCCTGACGCAATTTGCAAGCAGGATTTTCGGAAAGGAATTTAAACACTCGCTTAGTCTGTGAGTAACCCAAATTTTACAGTGGACGAAGTTTAGTTTTTTTAATTTCGTGTCGAAGCTATCGAGTTATTTTAGAAGTTTTTTTTTTTCGGTCGATGAAAAATAAGTGATTGTGTTCAGCAACTGTCCATCGGCAACTGTGCAAACACTCGTTTGGGAGAACGTTTAAATTTGCATTGAGATAAATTATGTAAAATTATGAATTTCAGTTTTGTGAATAAAATGGCGAACAAAAAGTGATCAAGGCCTTTGGAATAACAAAAATTTCGCATAGTAGTTGTGAATTTGAAGTGGTCTGGACTTTCGTTTCCAGAATCATTTTTTATCATTTCTTTGCGATAGCATTATCAGCACACATTAATGCTTGCACTTTTATAACCAACAGAATTATTTAATTGTACACTCCGACAAGGCTCCGGCATGACGACCTAATTCTTTAGTCTTCTAAGAAAAAAAAAATTAAGTCCGTTGCATGAATTACAAAGCGAGTACAAATTTCATGCAACTCTTTGCATTCGATCGCGAATGATTCAACGCTGTTATCCGATGCCCTTAAATTTATCTACGAGGAAGAATCTCAGGCAAGCCGAGAGACAGAATTTTTTCATTTAATCATTTAAAAACCAGCCGAAAATCTTTTGTTCGACGGAAACAATCGGCCACCGTAATTGACGTCGCTCAAACATCTGTGCTAATATCATATCAAGAATGCGGCGCATCTGCCATGCCGAATAAGCGTACGTAGAAACGAAATTCAATCGGTCAAAATCTTTGTCTTGAAAAAAAAAAGTTTTTTTTTCTTCGCTAGTGCAAATATTTAAGCGAAAATAGACGTGCGATATTTTAAAAGACAAAGATAACGCGCAAACACTCGTTCTTGCAGTTTTAGAAACGTTACTTTCCACAGCAAGCTATATCTAAATTTATCTCAGACGCCGACTTATCAGGATTCGTCACATAGCTAGAAAAAAAGAGAGAGAAGGAGCGGGCAATAAAAATATGTCACAGTTCCATGCCAACAATTATGCCAGCTGATTTTAATTTTAACGCCGCATAAAACGCCTGTCAATAGAAGATTCGACGCCGGCAATAAAGCACGAGCTGAAAATTGTATTGATTTTACAAATTGATTTAGCGCGCGGAATTGTTAAAATATTAAAAAAAAAAAAAAAAAAACGATAACTCTCGTCGATAATTAAGCAAGATAAATATTGAAAAACTCACACACGATGTTTGGTTGATTTAGAGAAAAAAAGTTAACAAAATATTTGTCTTGGAAAATGAAAATTTCAACATAAACGGATCAATCTTTGTTAAGGAACATTTTTTGTGATTCATTTATATTTGAAATTGTTTCATTTGCATTTAGAATTCGAGCAAATGTTTAAAAAATTGTTTCAATTGGTTTTCAGGTGAATAAACACAACGATGGTAGATACACAACACTTTTGTCTGCGATGGAATAACTACCAGAGCAGCATCACATCGGCATTCGAAAACCTGCGAGACGATGAAGATTTCGTGGACGTCACATTGGCCTGCGATGGCAAGAGCCTCAAGGCGCATCGCGTGGTACTCTCCGCCTGCAGTCCATATTTTAGAGAGCTGCTCAAGGTATCCTCAAACCACGATCAGTCCAATTTTCGTCATTAGTACTATTTTTTACCCAATCACTTGTTCAACTCCAGTAGCAGCCCATCAAAAAAAATCGTTCCTTTTATTTCATAACTATAATCACTTTCATCGTTAAAAAATTTTTTTCCACTAATTACATTAATGATGTTCCTCAATCAAGGAAACCTCTGAAGACAGCTTTAAAAGCATGTACACAGATATAAAATCTATAAACTGAACTTTTTTCTGATCATTTTTGTATGCTAATGAGATCACTAAGGAAAGTGAGGCGATTGCAGTGATCGTCCTTGGATTATAATCGATTACGAATGTGTGTTTCTAGAGTACACCCTGTAAGCATCCGGTGATAGTTCTGCAGGATGTAGCGTTTAGTGACTTACACGCACTAGTAGAATTCATTTATCATGGTGAAGTGAACGTGCACCAGCGCTCGCTGAGCAGTTTTCTCAAGACTGCCGAGGTTCTCAGGGTGTCTGGACTGACGCAACAAGCCGACCAATCGTACAGGGATGAAGTAAGTAACCGAGCTCTTTTCACATTTTAGCTCTCGTCTCAATCGAAAACATGTCAGACAACCTTATCACACTCTCGTTCCGATAAAATTACTAGCCCTTATCTTGCTCCATCGGGATCTTGATTTTCTCATTTGATTGTCATAGGTCAAGCGAAACGATAGATCAACACTAATCCAATCCTGTCATTTGTCACTCAAACACAAATTGAAACAAAATTAGTCGAAATTCAAATTCCTGCCCAAACATATCACTTAAAATCTCATGACAAGTTATGACACTGACGCTCTTCATTCGGACAATTAAATATCGCTAGTTGAAACTACCAAAACGTACACACCAAAAAAAAAAACGATATTTGCCCCCGATTATCGGACAAAAAACTGGACCAGAAAACATGAATGAAACGAGAAAACGAGAGGTGAAAAAAAGCCCGTTGAAAGCTTTGAGCATTTTTGTTGTACAAACGTGCAGCGACCGATTGCAATGAAAAAAAAAACGAGAGAAAAAAAACACACAGTAGGTACATTTTGTTTGTGTTTTGTGATATTTAGCTCTCTCACGTTCGAGCGCTGGCGACTGGGGGCAACCACTTTCCCTCCCACGAAAAAGCGTCGGACGAGGGTTTTCCCCGAGGTGGCTCGCCACCGACACCTGTTACTCCGACGCCTACCACGGTGCAGCAATTGCTACGCCGGGCACAAATACGGAGGAACGAGAGACGCACGCCGGATTTGAACGAGGAGAACGTGAAAAGGGCCCGGGGCAGCTCGCCGCCTCTCAACAACAACGACGCGACGCCAACGGACTTCTCCATGGTCAAGAACAATCACTTGTCGAACAAGGTCGAGGGCAACGGGCTGCACGACGAGAACAGCCCGGTCGAGGACAACATCAAGTGCGAGCCACTCGAGCTCACCGGGGGCAACGGCGGCGCGCCACCCAACAACGAGGATTCCTCGGACTCGGGGGCGGCGGCCTCCGACCGGCCCCCGGCGTCCGCCAGCAGTAACGAACACGAAAACGAGCCAGAGCATCCGCCCACGCCCAACTACCTTCAGGACAGCAAGCTCTTCGCGTCCACCCCCGGTAGCTTTAATTTCAGTATGGCGGCACTCACTACGGACCACACACCCTTATCAGGTAAGCCCGCTTACGATACTTTGATTCGAGGCCTGTACGCACAGACCAATTGAATGTTAGAAACCACAACGGGAAAAGACGACAGCTTTTTTTGGTTGCATCGTGGCCCATGATTAGAACAGTGGACTAGATCGAAGGATGGTTGACCTTGAACATTTTTTGATTTGTTGAACAATTATTTGTTGATGTTCTTGTTTGGTTGTTGGAGGATCTGAGACGGTTGTTTGGGTGAAGGGTTTGATGTGGATTAAATTTGACACTCTCTTAACAGCTAATTTTGTTCGCAATGAAACGATAATGATTGTTTTTGTAATGTCAATCAGACGTTTCTATATTGAAAACTGTAACTCGGTTGATATGAGTTATTAAATTCGCGCGGCGTCAGAATACACGTAACAAAATGTCAGTTTGATTGTTGCTGTTTGAAAGCGCATATCGATCTGGATACCTGACTCATATTTTTCACGATAACGAAAAAATAATAATAAACAAAAAGGTTTCGCTTGTAATGGGTATCTTTACAATTTTCTGTTCGGTTATTCTTGTTCGGTATCATGAAATTGCAGGCGGATTTTTTTTCTCAGACAAAATCAATTACCGATCTAGATGCAAGTTATCTGATTAATCATATGCTTTTGTTTTTGATTGAAGTGTTGAAACTGTTTGTCAATATTGAAGCAAAATTGGAATTGATTATTTTTCAAACATTTGCATCTGCTGTTTTATAACTGCAAGATTCTGTAAGGTTTGACTTCAATCGATCGTTATCTCGCGTTGCAATTATCGAAACGTGAAACTTATTAGTTCTCCACTTGGGAAAGCTCTTCAACTGCTCGCTAAACAATGATCATTATTTTTTTTTCGTGCCCTGTATCAAACGAAGTTTAATCTCTGTTCATTATTTTATCGTTGAAAACAAATTGTAATGTTCATAGTTCGAAATGCATAGTCGACATCATAGCCTTCGATCATTTTTTTGTATTCGTTTTTTTCACACAACTCTGTGCTCCATTGTCTGCATGCATATTATGTGCTTCAGTTTCATAAAATAATCATTGATAAATATTGATCGAATATTATTCTTTCACCTTGGCTCCAATGTAATCTTCAAATTATTCCAATACGTAGATTCAATTACGACAAAATCAAATATAAGAATTTGACATTTGCAATGACGATCCATTTCACAATAATTATCAACCTTTTAAACGATGCACTTAAATACAAGCACGTTTCGATTTTATCAGAGAACAATTTTTTGTATCAACCCAGAAGCTCTATTTGCCAAAAGAATTATTTTTTTTCGCATGTTCATTATAGCTGTTTGTTTTTTACTTAAAAAAATGGGCACGTACTTTTTATCGTATTTTCCCGGAAACGAAATTTAGTTTGCTTGGAATGACATTTTTTTAATTTTTGGTCGTTCATTTTTGATGGCATGATTGGTTAATTGAAAATTTGAGTCTTTCTCTGATGAGTTTTTTACGTCCAATCATTTTGGCTAACCAAAAAAAATCCATTTGATCAATTTGAGATATTTTTCATTTTGTTTTCTTTTTTAGTTTACAGCATGAAACTATAATTTGTTTAATAAATCATACCTGCGACCAAATTTTAATTTCAAAATGTTTGCATTTGTATGTTATTGTCAAAATGAAATGTTAATGTTTGTTGTCTATTATGCACATGTGTTATTCTTAATTGTGACCATGCGTACAGGCCCACGAAGTTTGAGTTGTAAGATCTTCATACTATGCATAACGATAGTTAAATTTCCAGGACTGAGCCACGGCTTGAACACGTCAGATCTAGCAGGTACATCGCAAGGTAAGAAATTATATATTGCTTGTTATTTATGAAGTCAACCTTAGGAAATCACAAGATTGATTTTCAGTTAGCGTTTAACTAATAAGCTAAGATGAACTAACTAAGATTAAACATTCCATTACAAACTGACTCTGTTTCTAATTCAATGGAGTATTGAAACGAAAGAATACAAGAAGAGAAAAAAGTCTTGTGATTTAATAAGGACACTCTGCTATTTTCAGCGAAGCGCAGCATCGCGAAGATGCACACCCGATGCCGCGGCTCGCTCAAACAGAACCACTATGACTTGTGCAGTTATATCAAACTAACAAAACCGAGAGGCAAAATTTATTTCAAAATTGACAAATCAAAATTGTTTAATGGTTGCGGTGATAGATCTTAACTACTATTTTCCCCTGCTTGGAAGATTCAATTTCTTCTAATTGGCATGCATTATAAAAAATCATTGAAATCATCATTCTGTATTTTAGTTGTCATTTTGTTTCGCTTGCATCACCAAAATTTTTCATTCAATACCCAAAATCAATTTGAACGAACGATCGAACGATCAGGGTTGGTATCGCACCTGGTATCTGCGCAATTTTTCTCAAATCAACAAATTCAATTTGTTCATTAATTTTTTTCATTTTCCAAATTGTTTTTTTTTTCATTGCGCCAGATCGATGCAATATCCGACCGCGGAGTTTGCAAAATCATACCAATTGGCGAACGAGAACAATTCGAAAAACGAAAAATAATTAAAAAAACGAACAGAAACAGAAACCAAAATCAGTTTGAAATCACTGTACAAAACTCGTCGCTGCGATAGTGGCCCGAGTCAAGATCAGAAAATCATGGCCAAGCGTTACTATCAAAATCTCGGTTCTCTGGACCTGCTCCAAATTCGACAATTACGTCGTTAGGCCACGTCGCAGTGACGCTAGATTTAAGTTCACTTTTTTTTCAATATATTTTCCTCTCTTCTGTGATTGTCATTGTTGCTAAGTCAATGATTAGCGAATCTCATAACGACCGTGCATCGATTATTGTTTGATCATTGACATTTAATTATGATTGCCGTGCTCGTACTGTTTAATTTGTCGTAAGTTTTGTATTCATGTTGCTATCCATGTATACTCCGTCCCTCCAACTTGTCGGCCTTACAATTTTTGTTCCAAACGTTTTTTTCATTTTCTAAAACCATATTAGCACCTAGTCGGCAGCGACTTAGGATTTAAATGGCTATCTTTGGCACGCGATTCCACGCCAGGGATACAATTTTGAGTTCGCCCAAATACGAGGTTGTGATAGACAATCCATATTTTGTTGTTTTCAATTTTACCACCAATCAACGTTATCTAATTAAGTAAATTATTTTTGTGATTGTTTTGAAGGACAATTCGTATCTTATTTTTCAAGTAGACTCACACTGTGGCAGTAACAATTTCTATATTGTGAGAATATGAAAAAGAGTCTAATTGCAAACAAATGGGGATAAGCAGACGCTTAAATGATACAATTAATCTTGAACTGATATACCGACGTGCAAATATCGATGGAGAAACAAATATGTCGATAGCATTTTATCGTTGTGACCGTTTTGTTCGCTCGAACATGATTGATGGATAGTGATAGAACAAAACTTTGAATTTCGCATGATAAACAAGTGTCGAGACGGCGCAAAATAAACAGTCCGCTTGCCTTGATTCCAACCAGTTCAGGTGCGGTTGGAGAGAGTGTGTGTAATCGGCAATTAATATTTGAACGGCTGCTTTATGCTAGGTTAGTACTGAAAAAAAAACGAGCGAAAGAAATTATCGCGGCTATGGCCGCCTGATAAGGCCGCAGATGTTATCCGCGAGATTCAAGGTCTGTCTATCTCTTGATTTCGAATATGGCCAACTAAACATTGGCGTAACTATAATCATTATGACTACCTTTGTACACTGCAGCCGATTGGTGCGTTCATATCTTTTTTTCTTTACATCCAATCCATTTTTTAGTTTTAAAAATAACAGCGATACAATGTTTGTGAGTAGAAAGTAGAATTGTTTTTTTTTAATTAAGTTCACGAACGAGCGTTCTCGAATTAGTCAAATTTTTCGATAATTCCACCTTGCGATATAGAAACGACCGAATTATATAACAATCTTGAGTGTCACGAGGGAATTTAAATGATGGTATTGTTGAATTTATACGAGTTAACAAAAGACTACAATTGCTGTTTGTGTAGATTTAATAACACAGTCAAATGAGCATATTACGCATTCACTTTCAATGATAAGAGCCGCCGCTCTCAATTCGCGTGCTTTTTCTTTGCATTTGTCACGATAAACTCGATTTGTTCTAAAACTTTCCACTATATCGTGTTTTTTCGCTTCTTCTCTATTCACAACAATTTTTTTCCTGAAGATTCTAACGTTAATAAACACGTTCAAAACGAAAGCTCACGCGAGCCGACGTTTTTCACGTTCTATTCTTCAAAACCAGTTTTTCTGGCCACTTTTTTTTTGAATTCATTATTTCGCGAACATTCCAATATTTCTCTGTTACAATTTAAATCTTCATAACTTTTTGCAACTGAGATCTTAAACGGGACGGAAAAAAAGTCCGGTCAACGGATCTCGTAAGCCAATCGAAGAAAAAGGTACAATTAATTGTTGACATGTGTGATTCTTACGAAACTTATTTTTTAGCTGAAAGAGTCGCCTGAATCGGTGATTTAATTATGTTATTTGAGTCCTGAGTTTTTTTTAGTCACAAATAGGAACTCGGATTAAGAAAACGTCTTTGTATACTGAGTTTCATTTGACGCTGATTGGCTATTGACATACGTTCTTGTATCTACTGGTACGGGAATACAATAATTGAATAAACTTTTGATTTATATGATTTGCATAATGAAAACAGATATTCGGGATTTAGCTGCTAATTTTACAAATATTTTGACGATATTTGCACGTGACAAACGTGCCATCTGGATCTTTGACTATTTTCGTCGCGATACGATTTTCTGCAGCGCCGGGTTGCGAGGCGCTCTGTTCTACAAATGTCAATGTCTATTTACCGGCGACGCGCTGTCAAACTTATGTATAAATTTACACCATTGTTCAAATGCATCGACCATTTTTCTACCTTACCGAACGATGCAAGACGATTTATTATTCATTCGTTCGGCTCGCATTATTCGTCATTTTTAGCTCAAATTTTTTGCCCGCAAATTGAATTTGCAAAATTCGTTCCATCCAACGGATGGCTACCGTTTTCGACGATTAAATTTGCAAGATCATAATCGTCCTCTTTTCGCCAACAACCGCGAGCGCAAACGAAAAAAGAACAAAATATCATCGTCAGCGACGACAAAACTGCGCTAGTCGAAATAGTCGTAGCCGATATCGACAAAAGAAAGTTTCTTTTCGCGCACTATTCTTAGCCAGCTGTTTTCTTTTCGCTGCAAAGCAAAAAGGAAGGGAGGAGATTATTTTCAAAAGCAAGGCTGCTAGAAGACTGGCTTAGAAGAGAACTCTCCTCGTCTTTCTTTTTCTTCGTTCGTGTCGGACCGACTCGGCTTTTTTTTTCTTTCTTTCTGCGAAACACACAGCGCGTATGTGTAATCTGTTGTAAAATTCAGCGGCGTAAAAATAGCGCCAACCAATTTCGAAACGAACTACTTTCTGCGCCATATCAGAGGACCATTTACAGTGCCCGATGCAACTCGCGCACAACATTCTTTCAAATGCAACTCGAATTTTCATTCATCATCGTATCACGTTTCTCAAACATACGACATCGTTTCTCGTGTTGTTTTTAACTTGTTCTTTTGGTTATAAGTGGAAACAGAAGATAATCGTCCCGCACAATGGAACTTATGTTGAACTCTTTTTTCTTCTTTTGTTACTTGCATATCTTTAATCGTACGCGATGATTCTACATCTCAAATCGAATTAGATCGCTCGGACGAAATTGTATTCATTCTTTTTAATGAGAAAATATTAGTATATCAAACGATGAAACAATTTTAAATTATTTGTACAATCGATATGAGAACTATATTTAGCCACCGATTCGGCAAGTGACTGATTGATATTACTCAAAACACCTGTACGTATTTAACTTCTTTTTGTTTTCGCAATCGAAAAAGTTTCGTCACGTTACTTCGATTACTGCATTTGTAAAGAATCATCACGGTGTAAAACGACATCTTCATTTCAACAAACACAACGAAATTAGAGAAATTACTCGATCAATTTCTTTTCAAAAAATTTTACAAGTGGAAGAATTTTTTCAACGATAAAACGTCTCAATAAAAGAATCAACTTTAGTTGAAAGGATATATTAACAATACATTATTTATTCGTATTTTTCATATAGGATTTCATTGGCAAATTAAGCTTTTTCAGAACAATTAATTTTCAACGCTCAATACACGATACTCATAAAATAATTTTTAGTTAATCTATTATTTCTATGTGGACAAAATATTATTCGTTTTTTAGAGATAATTTTCGAGAAGAAATGAGATGAAAAAAAAGTGAAAATATAAAAATTGAGATGGAGAGTGCTAATAAAGAAATTGTTATTAGGACGATTACTATGTGATAAACAGTTAAAGGTCGTGGTAAAGTAATTGGTGCGGCGATGGCGTCTGATAATAACTGAAGTCAATGCTAACCGACTGAACAGTGGCATACTGATGTGCGAATCGACGTACAAACACTCGCGCCGCGGGTTTGTTTACTCTCAACTTTCCATTTCACTGGAATTCGAGCAGATATCATCGTACCACGTACTATACATTTCGATGCAAGTTTCAAAGCCGCGCGTTTACCGCCGGTCGATGCGAGTCAAGAATATTGTTATCAGTAGTTAGCACTTATCGTAAACGCCCAATTCTAATAGTCTTTATTTTGACTTTGCGCTATTATCGATGATGAACTTAAGGTGACGCTCGGATTTCGCAACTGGCGCGATTCGAGCCTTGCATCTTCGCCTATCGGCCGCACGAAAAACATGCTAATGTTTGTTAAACTGTCCAAAAAAAAGAGCTGCAAAAAAAGTAATAAACTTTTTTCAAACTGAACTAGTTGTCGTGATCGATGCAAAGACGAATCTATCAATTAGTGGGAAACATTTGTTTATAAATTATTCTCGCGTGTTCGATTATGAATAAACGATTCGTCTGAATTGGACGTAATTGAGGATAACGATTAATTATTAGACGTGTGAGATTGAGTTTGGCTCAACGGTTCTATATACCGGGGCGATATTTCAACGCGGTTTATAACGCTGGCCATCGATTAAACGACACTTGGCAGCGCTCGAAAAATATTTTCGAAATTGTTTATGACAAACTAATCCTTTTAATTTTAACGTATTTAAACACTTGAAATAGGTGGGGGTTGGGGGAGAAGTTGGACAACGTCAATTCGAAGAGCTCATTTATTCCTTCCGTGCCGAGAGACGAAACGAATTAAAAGGAATTAAATTTTAAATTGAAAGAGTATAGAGAAGGTTCAGAGCGAAAGTTTACATTCGCCACTTTTTGTTCTTTATTCTTCAAACTTAGAAATCCGAATGAAAATTTGAGCACGATCTATTAGACGGCGGAATGCGATCAATGAACAAACCGGAGGCGTTCTTTTGTAAGAAATTCTTTCGACGAGGCGATCCTTCTCATTGCAAAAACGATATCAGATTAGTCGCGGAGGCGCGCTCAAAATGTTTTCTCAAGCCAAGTTGTCCAACTTTCGCGGGAGAGAGAAGTGACGGGAAATAAAATTCGTTGATTCTCAAATCGTGATACGTTTTCAAGTAGCTCGCGTTTACAAACCAGATAGCATTGAAATTGGTCGAAATTAAATCTAAGTTTTCGGCCGGAATGAAAACGATGAAAAATACATCGGAAAATAGTTTGCAAAATTAATAAGACGAGGCGCGTTGCCGAAGAAGATGCTGTTGCGAGAGAAGCTTTCTCGGTAACATTTTTTTTCGTTAGTCTATCGATCGTAATAGTGCTACAGGCTCCAAGTCAACATCAGTCATAATACATCTCTGCGAACGAGCAAGGTTATTAGGAATAATACGCATCCTAGGCATCCTCCCCTCTTACATCCGTCGCACGGACAGCTTAGATAGGGAGCGTTGCCAGGGTAACCAACCGGGTAAAACCCCGCAAAGAACAGCTGCCGCTGTTGAAAAGCTCACTGTTACCTGTCGTATATTGACATCCATCCTCAACAGATATTACGCAATTTTTTGCGTTTGAAGAACGCCAGGCGTATTGTCGCTCTATTCCAACCCTTTGCCTTTTCGACCTTTAACCGAGCGCTTTTCCGCTCTAGCTACGTCAAAGTCAGCAGGTGAATACCGGCACTGAATCAAACACATTATTACTCAAGAGCCGAGCCATGTCAAACAGATAGTTCAATCTTGTAATCGCGGTTGAAACAGCCTTTATCCAATCAATCATAATCGAATCGATGATTTTCTTACTCAAAATCAAACAAAATGATAAACAATCTTAGCGACGTTTCAAATTGAGTTAACGAACTTTTTCAAAATTTTCTTTTTGTCTCAATCTCATCTTTTCTCCGATTTGAAAGTTTTCGTTTCGTTTGGTGTCTAAACAGAGTCAGTACAAAATTATTTTCTCATAGACAAACAAATAAAATGCCAAATCGTTCAACTGGTTATAGTTTTAGGAAAATTATGCAAACGTCCGAAAATCTAATTTAATTAAAACGACGTGACTTTTGTCTTGTATGTTACGTAGATTAAACAAACCCACTGGTAGTGAGATTTGCGAAGCTTTAGTTCTCAACTTATTACCCACGTGGAAATTCTTAGAAATGAAGTGTACACTGTACTGGCATGTTAAACCTTTTTTTATACGAAAATGATAACGTTGGACGAATCATTAATCTAGTTAGATCTAGTTTAAATCTTAGTCAGTACCAGTTACATCGTAAAAGTGCAAATTTTTACTCCAATCAAAAGCAGCATAATGATTTCACCAAATACAGCGTTATCATTTAGGTACTAAACACGATAGATGTGTGTGAGTTGTATGTTGCCAGTACTCAACAGGTTAGCGAGAAATTCCACCTGGGTAAACGCATGTTCCGTTATTAAGACATTACGAGAGTCGGACTCAGCCCCCTCCTCTTTGGTTACAGACCTGGAGGTCACCGAGGAGGACGGGGGTTGGCAGTCCTCTACGGACACCTGCAGGCAACCACACCAAACGGACCTCCAATCAAACCAAAGCACAGCAAACCAACAGGAACTAGCGAACAAAGACGCGCAGCCCATAATCGATCTGTTCGACGATATTGACAGTCACATGCAGATCGAGTTCAAAACGGAACCCCTCTCGCCCAAGATTGATACCTCTGACGAATTCGAGCACTGTCTGCTCAAACAGGAGAACAACAACACGAACGACGAGAAGATGACGTGGGCAAGTCCCAGCGGTGGTAGACTGTCCGAGGAGCCGGAAGAGAGCGGCGCCAATTTCCAAAGAGTCAGCGACTCCGAAAGTAGCCCGAGAACTTCCAGCGACACCTACTGTAAATTCTGCAAAAAAACGTTCTCCAGAGCGTGGTCCTTGCAGCGACACCTCGCGGACACACACTTTTACGTGCCGCAATCGCTTTCCTGTGATCTTTGCGGACGATCGTACAAATCGAGAAACAGCTTGGTTAGTCATAAGAGTCAGTACCATGCGAGGAAAGGTAAAAAGGACGCGACCGAAGATGGCAAACCCATGTGTATAGACGATTGAGCGAATTAGAAATTCAACATTTGGATGCAATTTTTTTTCGTAGCGGTTCAGGTTTCGTATCTTCCTTGCGATAGATTTGAGAGATGAAATTTTGTATTCAGTGATGTGAGAGCTTAGTTTCTAAGTAAAAACCATTGGAACGAGAAATGACTGATTTGAATGTTGGAAATCGTCGTGGAAGTAAATTTCATAATTGCCAGATAGTATTATAGCTCGGAATTAAAAGTTGGTCTTGAATCTCTAAACCGTTTCTACGCGAAATTCAAATTCAGAAGTACGTCATAGAGTGATTGTATCTTAGTAGCACATCACGGCATAATTTCATTCTTCTTACTTGTGTCTGTAAATGGTACAACTTGGTGTATGCATATAGAATATCACAGAATGAATTTTCGGCGACGCGAATAACGCTGTCGCATTATTTAAACGCATTCGAAAATAAACCTTCTTTCTACCGACGAGTCAGTATTTCCGTATCCGTGTTTTCTTTCATACGCGAACTTGTAAATTCAGCATACAAGATTCCGATTATTTGCATTAATAATCAGAAAAACGAATAATGCGACAAAAAAAGAGACTTTCGTGTATAAACAATTCATGAAATTCGTACAAAGTAGTGAATCACATTGGTCAGTCGTTCATAAAAATTTCGTTCTGAAAAATTCATCAGAACAATTTCTCTCATGTAAGTAAGCTTGGAGAAGCCGCAACGTCGAATTATTTTTATAATCGTTCCGATCAATTGTGACAACTTAGTCGATTCTCAAGTTCTAGTCGAGAGACATGAAATGAAGAAGATAGGCATGTTTTTTTAATCTGTTGATCCATGTATAGAACCAAAAACAATTTGATGACCGCGTTGAAATTCTAAGATTCATAACAGCATTGAATTAACATACGATAGTCATCTTGCCAACTAGTAACGTTAACAAACACGAAGAAGTAAACATGACCAAAGATGAGTTAATCGAAGCGACCGGTGAACACTCCCGAGGTACAAATCCGCGCGCTGGTTATCGATCATTAAGCTTACAACTGTAAAATAGTGTTGCTAGCAATTAGTTTGTACTCAACTGGAACAACGTTCTCGCGTGGAGTCAGAGAGTAGATCGCTCGGAGTTAAATACTATGGGAGGTATAAGTACAATTCGATGTACGGGGATATGTTCGCTAGTTGCGTGTTGCAAGTGCTAACTAAATCCGGGGGTGTGTTGGGGACGGATGAAAAGTTGAGTAACGGTGTATGTAATTTGCAACTGTTTCCCCGCAAAATTATAGATGTCTAACTGTATCGTCACTAAGATGTATAAATGCCATTAGAATTTGACTCGATGTAACATACGTTTATGAATGTTGCTAATAAAAGGCCAGTGTAAAAAAAACCTCTTGTGTTTCTTTTGCGAACTTTTCGATGTCTTTTAAAGCGCTGATACTGTCGAAACGAAAAACCAAGCAGCCGACAACCACCTTGCTCATCGCATTCGTTCATAAATCATACCTTGTATATATTTATTTGACCAAAAACCTTATACATGCGTACGAATCCGCACTGCTGTCTTCTGCTGTAAATAATCTGCATCAACATGGAAACCATTCGGTGTCTTGATTTGATCACTAACGTCATCGCTCTCAAAATGACTGCTGGACTCTTGAAATGCTTGCACTTTACTATTACGTTTTTTATACCTGTAGTAGCTCGTTCGTTCTTTGTCTCTGTGTGTCCAGGTGCTACAAAAAAAAAAAAACCAAAGAGTTTTCGCTTAACGTTTCCAAAGTCAATTTTGACATGATTAACCTGATCACGAGTTTTCCATCTCGAGATCGTTCAAACAAAAAATAAGAAACAATTCAAAAAAGCACACAGACAAACAAAACGATAAGGCAGAAAGGTTCGGGCACGGCTTGTCGGGTGACGGTGATAGAATGACTAAAAGGCACATGGTGTTTTGGGATAGACGCGGATGTGAAGAATTTGCTGACGTTTATCGGATCGTTTTAAACCAAACCAAATAAACCAAACAAACAATCAGAAGTGCGCTAAAACCCAAAAGTAACCCTGTGTCTGGTTCTGCCGCCAGGTCTGTTGGCCGGCAGCAGCGCGAGCGATGAGTTTCGGTGCGAGCCTTGCAACAAAAACCTCACTTCGCTTACGCGGCTCAGGCGGCACATACAGAACGTGCACACGAGGCCCAGCAAGGAACCGATCTGTAGTATCTGCAAACGAGTTTACTCCAGTCTCAACAGCCTGAGGAACCACAAGAGCATCTATCATCGACAGCACAATAAGAACGAGCAGCATCACAAGCAGGACGTCGTCAAGGACTCGTCGCCGTCGCCACAGCAATTCGGAAACAATTCGGCGACCCCACGTGCGATCGATCAGCAACGCTGACCGTCACCGACCCGTGCGATTCACTGTCACAATCTCACAACTGGTACCCAATTCGGTCCTGTTTCCGAACCTGAGCGACGACAGATGATCGTCCCTGTGTGAATCCGAATAATTTTCACAACTGTGTGTAAAGACGGTCTGATACTGGCTTTGACTTAACTTTTTTTTTTTCTTTCAAATTTTTAATTCTCCCTTTTTTTCATATCAGAGGTTTATTGATACAAGTAGCTTGTAAGTCATTTTTGTATGGGTGATGGTAGCGAGAAAAAGAATCATCAGATCTATATCTTTGAGAAGAACAAATGAACAAAACTTGGTTGCAATATTATACTAATGGTTCAATTAAGATGAAGGATTGAGTATGTCGAACAATTTTTAGAACAAACTTCAGTTGTTTCAGTTATTTTTGTTATTCGAGTGGGAGTGATTAAGAAATTATATTCGAATTTTCGGGTCCAAGTGGCAGTTTGAATTGTATCAAAATTGAAATTTGATTGTCCATCATAGTCTTAATATGGTATCAATATTGAATTAAAATTGAGCCGAGTCGCAGAAATGAGAGTTTTCTTTAGTGCCATATTCGCGTTTTTAGAAATTGCAGAATTTTGGTTGGACAATTTTCGAAAAATTATGATAAAACTGTTAGACAATTTTGTTAAAATTTGCAAATCAAATAATCAAAAAAAAATATCAGTTTGTCTTATATCTGTTAACATACAGCAATCCTAGTATACGATATATCTATTTAAATGATACAATTCTATCGACTATTGCATCAGAGCGATGCAAATCTTGCGCTGTATATTATGTATAAATATATATTACTCAAATTGTGCGTCAAACACACGAATATAGTACAAATAGGCGAGGTTGCAAAAATGCCGATTTTGGCATGGCGCAGTACCATAACACAAGTACAACTACAGAAGTATTAAATACACATAATTTCACATTTAATATTGCATTACTGTCGAGACACCCCCCCCCTTAATTTTTGACATAAATTATGATTCTTTTTCTCTATTCGTAACTTGAATAAGAAGCGTATAATTTAGAGATAATCGCACTAACGTGATAACGATTGTTTGTAAACGGAGACGGCGAAAATTCGTAATTCTGATTCGGCCAATTATCTGACGTTTGATTTCACGAATTACGAAACGGCGTACACGCCCGACGATTAAGAGCATCTTCGAGTTAATGATACCTTTAGTTTCTCATCGGTAATTTCGCGAATTGGTTGCAGTCTTTCAAGTTTAATCTCAAAACGATAACTAACGATTAAGTTGTTGATTAGTTTTGTGAATATTGTAATTTTGTTCGTCGAGATTGTTTACAAGCTGAAACCAACACGTGTACTTGATCGTCGTTTCCGCACTTTAAAGTCACAATGAATCAGGCTAGCTTATGGATGCTCGAGACTTTGCGAGTCGCGACGCCCAACCAACTGCGTAGCGCACCCTGAGATACTTTAGAAAGTTCAATTAATTAACGTATGAGATTAAATGTTATCCCATCTCGTACATAATATTGTCAATGCAAAAGTTTTACAGATTATGGCGGGTCAGGTTTTTTATCAAACGGACGATTTTAATGAAACGAGAGACAAAACTTTCGAGCAATTTGTTCCGCGGCATCGCTTTTATGTTTGGTCGAAAAGAAATGAACGAGCTATTTTTGTATTTGAAATGTAAGTATAAATTAAAGCGAAATAGAGGTACGGCGTTGGGATGAAAATTGATAAGTAGTACAAAGTTTTGTAATTTCTATGTGCGTAGATACGATGTGATTATAAATACAAGCTTGTAAGCGACGAGCATGTTGATAAAATGTTGTAACACATTGTCGAGATGTGCTTTTTCATTAATTAATCAGCCAGTCATAGAATTGAATATCAATGCATTGCAAAACGTTGGGCAAACATTTGTATCGATAAGTTGATTCACGACGCCTGGCACTCTCGAATTAGAGGTTTCATTATATTTACGACTGTTAGAGTTAAATAATAATGTCTTTACAGCTTGATGAATGAAAAGCAGAGGTTTTAATCAGATTAATATATTTATTTATCATACATATTTATGTTGTTATTGAGAAAAGCATTTAATATTTATTACATTTGTCGGAGGATAAATACTTATTACAACATTATATCCTAGAGTCATGCATTTTCAACAAATGTCCGCATGGGTACGCGTAATGTAACGAAACTCACGTAGCAAATTAAAATCCAAGAGATTTTTTATTTTTCATTTATCTGTTTTTTTACGTACTTCTCAGTTCTGTGATCGATTCGAACAGAAATTGTGATAAATTTAATGGTAAAGGCTTAAAGTTTCGATCCGAAGGATACAATATAGATTCGAAAAGTTGTTAATTCTAATTTTTGTTACACAATAAAAACTATTCTATCATGACTTTGGCTGTAGACACCAGTTCACTTAGCACAAATCACTCCTTTACATCTAAGCGCTGTAATAAAATTGAATGGAAATGTATAAAGCATATTGAGCGTTTTTGTAGGTTTATAATTTAGTTCTGCCGTTTCTACGAGATTGACCATTTTTATTTATGAATAAACGATTTTTTATAAACATCACGTTATCTGTTATTACATTCGTAAGACAAACTTACCAGTGACAAAAGTCTCATAACCTTTTTGTTTTCAATTTTATCGAGAAATTTAGCTAACTTTATTTTTTTCAAACAATTTTAAGGGATTAACTTTTTAGCTACAATTTAAAAGGAAATTGAATTCAGTTGATCTGCTTCGACTTGGAACAATATTGTACAACATCGCCACAATATTGACATTAGGTCGAAAATAAAATTCCCTTGTATTTGACATTGGACAAAACGAATCAATCAGCAAAAGCTCGTTCTATTCAACTTTTAATAATCATATCATCCTTAAAAAGTCTAAAGAAAAGCTTTTGTGGCTGAGAAATGCGACTGGTAAGAGCCATCGCAGTCTCGTTGCTGGATCTTGAATATGGCGCAGATGGTTCTCACGAGTCGAGAGAAAATTTTCTCAGCAGTATAAAGACCATTTTCCTAACTAGAATCATCCACGCCCGGGGAAGCATTGAGAATGGTATGTTGTACATTCAAAATTTTATATCGTTTTTTGGTCCTTTAATTTTCCCTTCATACATTAATCATATACGCATTTTTCATACTGTACATTGTAAGTAACACGCTCTCGCACTCGATTACTGTATTCTGAAGTCTAACTAACCCTGATCATTTTGGTATTAACTAATCACATTACCAGAAAAAAAAAATGACGAAAAAAAAGAGACAGAAGGAGACAAAGTGCGAATTCAAAAGGAACGCAGAATACAGTAAGGCCATGCGAGAAGCGCTGCGAAAAAAAAATAAAAGAAATCCATGAAAATTGTATTTGCCGACTAGAGGTTGTTCGAGTTTCGAGTGTAACGACATGTCTAAAAATGATTGGTTATCATATGTACCATCGCAAGCTCGCGTCACATTACCATGATCAATGACAAACCAGAGCCCCGAGCCCTCCCTTTTTGTCACATCTCGTTTGACTATTAGTTTTCACCCAGCGAGGCTACCGCCTCATGCACGGTGCAACGTTTATGACCAACGAGAGAAGCTTTTTTCTCATCAATATAGCATCAAGAACTTTTATGTTTTCCTCGACTCTCAAAAGATTCGCCAACAGTGACTGCAAAATTATCAGTACAATCCCACGAAATCAAAGAGATTAAAAAAAAAATAAAAGAAAGTAATCAAATAACTAAACTAATGGACGTAACTTGTATGTGCATAAAAGAGCAAGTAGTAATGATCAAAAGAAACGAGAGTAACATAAAAGCTCACAAACCGCTGTTGCTGTGTAGAAAACTAGCAGTATCTGACTATGTTGCCACCAATATTAATGCCAGTCGTATCTTTGTTCTTGTTTGTTCCCGGTCCCGCTGTCACTTGGCTATGCGTGCTCTGGTTCGTCATTGTTCTGTGTGTACCTCTACTACCTTCACGAACGGATTTGTGCTGGGGGTCCATCCACACGTGGAACTCTCTCCGTATCTCCTACTCCGCCGCAAATTGGTTCGTAAACGGAAAACTTTCAAACATTATATCATATCAACTTAATAACTACGAATGTAAACAATTTTGTTTTTCGTATCTGTCTATTGTTAATGGATGATTTTGATTGATTATCATTTGAATTGTAAAATAACAATTGATACTTGTGTATGTGTGTGTGTGTGTGCGTGCGAAAACTAGGTCCCACATCGGCGATCTTGGCGATGCGCCTGTCCCACCCATTGCATGGTAGTTTGCTGCCGCCCGGAGTTTGTTACACTTGTGACGTTTGCGGCAAGACGCTGTCCACAAAGCTCACCCTCAAACGTCACAAAGAACAGCAACACTTTCAACCGCTCAACAGCGCCGTCTGCGTCCTCTGCCACAAGGTCTTCAGAACGCTCAATAGTCTCAATAATCACAAGAGCATTTACCACCGGAGGCAGAAATAAAGCACGCTGTCCTGCGAACGTGGCCGCAGACGTTGAATATCGAGCTTAGACGGGCTTGTTTGTTAATAGTGTTAAGTACGTGAAAACAATGCGTCCGCTCTTGATGAATCCATTTTAATCATCCCTAGCTGATCAACAATTGGATCAAAAATATTAGACACTTCTGTTACGACTTTTCGAATTTTATTTCACAAATTATTATCCTTTAGAAATGCTTGCAGTCGTTGCAAAGAGTGAAATTCGAATGAAAAGTTTGCCCCTGATTGGTATGAATCAATTCCAAAGAACGAACGTACTTTTAAATTTTGAAACACCTCTAGACAAACGAGCAGAGGTTATTTTCTTGTGATATGCGAAATTGTTCCAAAAAGAAAATTGAAGAAAAAAAAGGTTGTACAAAAGTATGATTCTTTGTGTCGTGGCTTTGACGATGGAAGGTAGATTGAATTCGATATTTGAACTCAATTGGCGCATGCCAATGTGCCGTATGCTTGCGAGCTTTCAGAAATTAGCTGTTTATTGTTTGATGTAAAAACCATGTGAATTCTTGATGAAAGAAAACTGCACGTTCATCGAAATTACACGCCCTGAAGTTTATGAGGAAAAAAATGCGATACTTTATTCAGAGAATAAACGCAGGATAATTATCCAGATTATCCAAACTACACCCTCGAAAATAATAATTCGATCGTAAAAACTCATTAGAATTTTACCACGATTCTTCACATAACGATTAATTAAACATGAATATTTATTATTCAATGCAAACCCTTTTTAGTCATTTATTGTTTGATTGAAAAATGAAATTGCAGTCGAATATTAAAAGCCGTAATGCAGATCGAAATCCGATTCAGTTTTCACTCGAATTCGTTTACTTTTTTTTCTCTCTTTCATTTGTATATCAATTATTCACAAATGAAATGAAAGATAATTCTCAATAACTGTAATTAGTAATACTAACGTACAATATTTAAATTTCCTTCGGAAAGGTTAGAAAAAGAAACAATTGACTGAAATTAATAATCAAAATCAAAAAATTTAGGTAATTGTTTCACTCTGGAAAAACTGAAACAAACATTTTTTCCAAGAGTGTGCAATTTTGTAAAGTGAAACAAAAACAAAACGATCTAGTCTAGTGCGTCTTGGTGGCAATATTAGAGTTAACTTATTTATCATAAATTGATATTAGGAAAAGCGATTTTAGGCTGAAAAGCGAAACCGTACTAGATGCAAAATTACTTAGTAAATTATTTATTTATTTGTTGAAACATACCAGTCGAGAGGGCGGAACTTTATCATTCAAGCTAAGGAGACAAGATGATTCATCAACGAGATTGAAGACGCGACGGAATTTTTTAAACAGTCGTATGTGGATCAAGATTATCCATATAAAAAAGATTTAATACAGTGCTTCCAAATGTGGTTATAAGTGAGAACAGCGGGAATAACTGAAAGAAAAAAAAATAACGGTTAGACGCGCGAACACGTCATGAAAACAAATTTTTGTTAGTTGTTATACACTGATGCTATTCGTACAAAATGGGTGAGAATTTAGATAAGGCCAATGGAATTACAATCGAGAGCTGGCCCGCAAGAATCCTTTCGGAGAGTTGTCGCGAGTGTATTCGGACTGATTTAATTATTATTTTCACTGGTGATAAAAAATGGACTGTTAGTCGGTTGAAAATAGTCGATTGAAATTCTGTCGCTCGTCGCACAAGATTTAGGCAATTTTTTTCGTTTTAGTTGAACTTAAGTGAACACAAATAGTAGAACGGTCGCGAAAAAAAAATGTCTATAGGCGTCTTAGACGTCATCGTCCATCTATGATTATTAGAAACGAGAATAGTAACTGTTGCAAGACTGTATTAACTGAATAACAAGACTCAAGATTTTTTAATGATACGCAAAATAAAGTAAAACAAAAAAAAGTTCTGTTTGGGTGATAGGGTTGCGTTTGTGATCTGTCGCGAATGGTTCCGGGCATGATTTCGAACTTTTCGTATCCATGTTTTTTCGTTATTTGTTCAAGCCACTGCTCCAAACGTCCGAAGAGCCCAAACGTCAACCGAAAACCCGGAAAACAAACTTGCAAAGACAATTGTGATGTAAATAATAATTTAACGAACGTAACACTCGCGCTGAATCGTCGCGATAGATCGGAATTAGGTGATGTAATTATTTGTGAAATAAATATATTTTATCTTAATATATTCATTCCATATAAGATGCTTTGACGGGGTACCTTAAAGATATAGAAGACAACACACAAATAACAAAATGAACATAAAAAGTACTAGAAGCGCGTTTTTTAGTGATGTATACAGGGCTTCACATAAAGTACCTTATTGTACCGTAAATAAAACTGATTCTATTTTACGTAGTTGACGTAACGACTCTTAGCGCGGTTTCAGTAGGACTCCCCCGTTTGATAAGTCTGATTTACAATACTCAAATTGTTTTTTATAATTTAACGAGAGGCAATCAAGTTTTTTCGGGTTCGCACCTTCGCGAATTATTAAGCTTAATTTTTCGGCGCATGCCAGAAACACCAGTTACAACAAAATGTACTATAATTGACTACTGATTGATTTTCATAACAGTTTTTTAAATAACACTTTGACACACGTGCATCTACATGACTAACACGTAGTTCTATAATGCAAGAACAAAAATAAGATGAAAAGAAGAAAATCTGATAGTTAATTCAGACTAGAGAGCCTTGTCGCGAATCAGATGTTGGAATCCGATTTGAAAGCATTTGCCAACTGGATCGTTAAGGTATCAAACACTATCGTAACTCCGGACTTGATTAATTTCGCAGGTCATAATTTCAGTTTAATTGTGCACTCCATCACATGAATTATTATGTAACAAATAAGTAATAATCGCCGCATATGCATACGTATAACCGATTACATAAAATAATTAAATACATATATTTTAATAGAAGCCATTCGGCGGGTCGTTGACGACGCTCCGATTGTAAAATCTTGCGATAAAATAACAACAGACATGAATCCAGAAAAAATCATTTTGCAGTAATTATGTAACAAATTATCCGACGAGTCCTGATGAGATCAATACTTACGATCGAGTTTCTTTTTTGACAATTTCTCAAATTCGCAAGCGTTTGACAAAGGGAGAGGGCGTAACGACCCTGTCGACATAAAATTAAGCTGTCTACGTTCTATAACATACATACAAACATATATTAAACAGACGAAAAAAAAATAAGAAGACAACCAGAAAACGCATCTCATTGTACATGGCGTAATATAATTTACAGACAAAAAGCTATCAGCTGTACACAATTACGCATAGACAAATGGATGAAAAAAAAACGATTCCCGCGACACAAAACAATATGCACTTATGGATAGGCTATGATAGACTAATTAAGGTGCGATTAATTTATCACTCTGGATCATATTTCACACTCAAGGTTATGTATTCGATGTTGCATAATTCATTCTTTTGGCAAATTCTCGGCACGTCAGTTGAAGATCATTTTAAAAGATATTTTTCAAATTTGTAGTACAGATTTGTATTGTAATGTGTATCAGAGCTTGATGAAAAAAAATAAATAAATAAAGTCGAGAAATGGGCGAACAATTAAATTCCGTGTAGAAATGGTAAAATGAGGTAAAATCGGAGTTCAGACTGTAAACGCTAAAAATTAGATGATCATTCGTGTAAAAAAGAAATGAAGATGAAGAAATAAGCGCGTGAAATACTCGTAGTAATACTTGATAATTTGTGAGTGTATATAAATGTAAATACATATACCTTTGAGCTTATTATTATCCAGGGGTGAATAAAACGGATGGTAAAAAAAATAATAAATTATTATTTAATATATAACAATGTGCAAATTGGAACGGAAATGCAGAACGAAGCTTTAAATTGTGAGATCACGAGGATTACAAGTTTTATGGTAGTCGAGATGAAAGAACTGATATTGATAATATTAATTGTAGTCTAAATAATGAAATTGACATGTGACTACTGTAAAAAAATGGCCAAATAAAACGCGAATTATTTGTCACTTGTACCATAGATGACATTATATAAATATATAAATATATTTACACTTGAATCATATATATATTTAAAAAATATATATATAATGAGAGTAATAAATTATTAATGAAATTAATATAAATGGAGGAAATATTTTATTACAAATTATATATTAGTAGAGTTTATTTGAGTTTTATTCTGTCTGCGTTGCGTTATACATGTAAACAATGTAATTTTGCACTGCGATTGAAGACATTTTTCAAATCTTGTTGTCAAATTTGCGTAATGTCGTTAACAGTGATTGTATAGAAGATGAAAAAATCGAGTGCTCTCGCTGCAGCTGGCCTGTGATACGACGGTAACACGCTCTTTTCTCTTGAATTGAAAGACTGAAAAAATATTGTTTATTTCTTTTCGATTAGAATTGCACTGCCACGTCACATGATTGCCCGAGAATCGCGAAAAAAATTAAGAACAAAAACCCCTCCTTCAACGGTATTTCGCACCCGATCTTTATTAAACAAGTTTATTCAAACAAAATTTGTTTTTTCAATTCCTTTTGGATACGAGAAATCGGGTCTGGAATATTCTTTAAGGACAAAGACTGAAATAAATGAACTCGGAGTAACTTTGTAAATTGTAAAAAAATTGTATGAAATGAAAAAAAAACAAGAAATCACGTGACCTGGTCGCGCAACTATACCGATTCGGACTGATTGGCTTTACCGCTCTGTTAGTCAATTGTATTCGACTGATTTGTATCGTTTGACTGATGTTACCAAAATGTTTATTGAAAGTACCTATAATAAATTAAGTTTTGAGGTTCGTGCATTACGCATCGTGTGCGACTGGGCTGTCGACCGCGAGTTACGGCCCAAGTTTAAAGGGGAGAGAGAGACAAACAGGAAAAAATCGCGAGTTCGTCGTAAGCAGATGACAGAAAAGATTCATGTCAGTAGTAAACGAAAAAAAAAAACAGACAAAAAACAAACAAACAAAAAAGTAATCGTAGACAATTATGTTTCATCCTTCGCTTCTCGTTTCCGAGCATCATCGTAGCGCGCCTACACAAACCGGAACAATGATAACGACCGTCCCGAATTCCCGACACGCGTCGCCCGAATTTTGTTCCGCAATTGAAATTTGTCACACAAGCATAGAACAGAGACACACATCCTTAAATAGCTACTTTCTCATGTATTAGCAATATTTTACGTGATAGGCATTAGGTTTACGGGTTTTCCTCTCACCAGCAAAACAATTTTTACCACACATCATTACCCCAATAGTTTCCTTCATATAGACGATAGTATAATTTACGCATCTACCGTGCTGCGACAGGAGCTATGTTTGAGTCGATGAGCAGATGGTACATAAAACGAAACTAAGATCCGTATTTTTGCGATGACATGAAAATTTGGGATTCCAAACGTTCAAAAACAAAGTTTACAAAATGAAGATAGCAAAGCCGGAATGGTGATTAAACGAAAAGGAAATAAAGTACAGGAAAAATAGGGAAGAAAAGAGACAAAACTTTTTAATACTTAGTATGGAAGGGAGAAAGCGTATATTGACAGAATCAAGAATGAAAATGATTTTCGTGTTATTTTTTGCAAGGTCGGTTTTTTATAACGAAACAATCGCAATAAGTACAACGTACAACTCGCGCATGAATTTTTTCTAGACTTAATTATGGAAAACACATAGCACGTCGTATGTTATTTAGCTTACTTAAACATTGTTATCTGCCACGGTGTTCTGGTTATATTATATATTTATTGACTTATCATTATTATCAATTATTATCAATTAATTATTCATTATTATTGAACATTAATTATTATTAATTATGATGATTCATATTACCATCAGTTTACGCTACATCAAATGCCGTTTGATATATTTTTACTTTTATATTTTACGAGAATGTATACCGCCATTTGATTAAAAACATTTATGTCTTTTGAGAAAAAAAAACGAATCAAGTCTTTTGGTGTCTGTTACATCCTCACTACCGATTAGTTAGATTGTCCCTCATTTTATTTCAGCGCCAAGGTAAGTTACTTAGTTGAGTAGGTTTGCGTACACGCTGTGCAAGTATTTTGAAGCGTCCTTGTTATTGTTTGTAACGTTAAACGGCTGTCATTGTTCGACGCTCTGTTCTCGAGGGACGAGATACTTGCATAGCGTGTACTTGCTGTTCCTGAGCCTCGATGTCAGCTATAATCTCGTAATTTTTGGACTCAACACTTGCGACTTTTGAGTCGCAATTGTTAGTCTAATGAGTATGTTGTATCCGGGAGATGTGCAAGTAAGTGTGGACAGTTCGGAGCGCTTGTCGAGGCAGAATGCCATTTTTGCAGTATTTTTGTAAGGTTTCGTTTATTATCCTTCCATCTAGAGCGCACTTTTTGAAAAACAAAAGATGAGTCGATTGGTGAATTTTAAATGCTCGGATAACTTCTCATTCCCTCCACAAATCACGGAATTGAATCTTCGAATTACAATGTCGAACTTTATTTTGAAACGTTCGAAAGTAGACTGAAAAGGGATTTCTGTAATGAAAGACTTTGCATTTAATTTATTAAAGTCAATCACTTTCAATTCAATCGGGCGGGTTTTAATTATGTTACGTATTTTCGTTTGGTTGGGTGCGCGATTTTTTTTTAAACCTGACAAAACTCGGGGCGTAGATGGAAAAAAACGAATTGAAAAATCAAACAGAAGGGAAAAAATGTTACAACCACTAAGTTGATCAGTTTTAAACATAACATCAGAAGTACACGCCATTCGGATTAAACTCGTCATTCAGCCGGGCTGTCGACTTTCAAATTCTTAAATACACAAAAGACCATTTATAGGCAAAGTGTTTTACAGCTTGCTGAACGAGATAAAACATAATGACGCTTTTATTTCGCTCGATGTATGACTTTGCTCGTTATGTTTTTGTTGCTACTTTCGCGTGTTTGATTTGAGAGTACAGAAATTAATAAATTGAATTTTAATTAAAATAAAGCTCCGTCTCACGACTTGAAATTTCATTATGAAGCCGCAAGAATAATTGAGGTCGTTCGATCCTCGTCGGCGTCTAAAATGCATAATCATTTTAATAAGTAACAAAAATCAGACAAAATGGCACTCGTTGTAAATTCGTCGCTCTTTTGAATTCTAGAATGAAAAGACACTGTTGAAAAATTCGCTTAAAAGAAATATGGTACCGTCGATTGAACGACCTTAATTTTGCGAGTGTGGATAAATTTCGGTTATAATGAGCCAGGAAAAATGTATAAAATGACTTCAAATCGGTCGCATTTTGTAAGGGGTCGCGCTGTGAAAAGGCGCCTCCCAAATACAAGGGCACGATATAAATTCAAAGTTGAAAACAAAATTGAAATAAAAGCTCAGATGTCATAATCGACGCGACAACGCGTCAGCATTACGAAACCTTATTCAAAATGCATGCTTTAAGTGTCGTCGAGAATGCTCAATGTTTCCTTCGTCGTCTTTTGTATACCCAGTCTCAGAATAAAAAAAACACCGAAGAGTATCGCATCTTGTTAATGAGAGAGGCGCATACACACGTACCATCGCAGATTATGTTTTACCACAAAACATTTATCACTATTTGTTCTTCCTTGATTCACACGTACAATTCTTTTTCAGTCGCATTTCCCGTGTGTCCGTTTTTCCTTCGCCTGACAAACCCGTTCACTCATTTGTTTCGCCGGCCAAAACACAAAACAAAATATAATTTTTTCGTTTCACCTTACTTTCAATTACTTTTCCATTCAATTTTTCCTCGGTCTTTATTTTGTTTCATATTTAAGCGATGAATTTGTTTTTCGTTACGTTTCCTTTGTTTTTGTTTTTTTTTTTATTTTTCAGTTTTCATTTTTTTGTGTCATTTATAATCATCCGCTACCACCCACCCATAAAACTGTACCACTACATCCCTATACATATACCAGAGTTTCTTTTCGTCCGAACTTTAATGAGGTACACAACTTGAGAAATTGGATAAAGAGCAATTTTCAAAGAAAATGAATGGGCGAGACCGTCTATGATTCGCGGTAAGAACAAAAGGTAACAATAAAAAGGGTTTAGTCTTCGAGATAAGAAGGGGAGCAGATCACAGGGAGTGGAAGAAAAAGAATTATTATATGCTCACGTTTATGCCGCACTTTTTATTTGAAACGCGGCATGTAATTAATGAGGTTGCAACCAGATAAATGCACTGCGCCACATTATTGGCACCGCGAAGCTCCCATTCGACGTCCGAACAAACAGAATGCCCATTCAAAAAATTGTATCAAGTGTCATTCAACGAAATTTGTCGCTTTACAGCCTGATCTCTTTTTCGCTCTATCTCTCTCTGTTTAATCGTTCTTCTACGTCTTTGTGACTCCACCACTTCATCTTTATTTGTTTATTCTTAATCTTTTTTGTCTCACCGCCTGAATTCAAAATTTTAAGTTTCATCACCGCGCTTTCAGAATCACAGTGTTTTTGAGCACCATGAAAATGAATTAATTAAACAGAATCAGCGTATTACATTTGAGCTTTGTTTGTGATCGTTGTGATGGAATGAATCGGAGCAGAACAGAAAAAAATATTCTTGACTTTTTTTTCTCTCCCCCTTTTTTTTTATTTAGAACGCGCAATTCAACCGTTTTTATTTCAGTTTGATGAGCCAGCTATTGTGTTTAACAAACCGTATTGTTTGTTCTTTACAGATTGGTATTTTAATTTGTCAATTCTAGTCATGAAAATAGACGAGCATCATACATTTAAATACTCGCCTATTAACCAAAGTGAGAATAATTTATTCACCCGAAAGTTTGCACGATTTTCATTGGCCGAATTGATTCTCGTAATTGGATGTTATTTGCTTACAAATAGAATTGCATTAAGAAGCGCCAGAGACCAGCTCATATCTGCGAGGGAAAATTAACGTCTTGATGCATTTGGAAATCAGATACACAAACGGCGGGATATCTTCTTTTTGTCTTTATTTTTTCAATTATTGATAGCTCAGTTGATTTATGACACGTACGAAGAATTTTCTTCGATAATGAATTATTTGCACGATGGAAATAGTTAATCAGACTCGGATAAACGTGATTGTAAATTTAATTCGCAGTATTTTCAACAGTTCCATCCGCCCCCTTGCAAGTAATATAATTAACATGATTGCAAATCGCTATTTTCATTTGACCAAAGGAAAGCTTAATTATTTATACTATTCGCGATGAAAAAAATAACATAATTAGAAGCTCTGAACTTTACCATTCTTCCTACACCGATTAATAATTGAAATAACTTTCTGGAAAAATATTTTTCTTTGCAATTAAAAGCGGAATAAACTTTTAAAAAACCTATAGCGAATGTAAAAACTTTGCAGACTGAACAATTGGTTCAAATAATTACTCAGCATACAAAGACTGAATAATTCATTTTTTTTTGTTGGTAATTGAAATTGTTTGATATTACGTCGTTGCAATTTGTGTACAGTTTTGGAGCTTAATTAAAAAATAATTGAGATCTTAATATATTCTTGAAAAATGCGTACTAACATTGATTAAATGTGCCGTCAAATTGTTCTCTCAAACAATTTTGTAACTGCTTGATGAAACTCTTTTTGCCTTTATTTACCTGAAAGAATTGCATTAAGTGTTTTCTCATCTCCCGTTAATCACAATACGGTTGTGTAACTTTTGCAACATATTTTTTAGAACATACATTTTAATAACAATTATTATTACATTTTTTTCATCAACCGCCATTGTAATTATAAACTTTGTGCATTCAAACAAAGCAGCGAAAGAATTCGGCCAATAGCGGTATACAAACAAAGACAAAATGAATAACAATAATTAAACAGCGTTTCGATTTGTTTGGTACGTGCATTTTGCGAGATTATCATTTCACCATGACAACATTACAATGAAAAGCTCGGTACGCTTATTTCATATCTTTCTCAATAAACACTATCACATCACAGTAACGAAAATTTATGAATATTTTTTCGTAATAAATGAATTTACAATTTCTCTTTGACGTTCGATAAATTCATTGCCTCGGACGAGAATAATAAGCTTACAAAACAAATAATGCATCGATACACAGCATTAGCGAACAAATCAACGAAGTTGAAAATCAAATACAGAATCGTTTTTAATTCGCTTTCATCAATTCCGTACGAACTGATAATTGATTCATTTTTACAAAGCCGGCATGATTGAATTCATCGTATTTTAATCATCGTGTAACTGTTTTCTCCCCTCTTTCTCTCTCACTACTTTTTGCAATTATTTATAACTCTCATGTCGTTTATTCACAGAGTAGGTAATCGAACAATTTTTTTTTAATTATCCTGAATTGTTTACAAAACAATGTTATAATCGCTGTTAGTTCCAATTAGACGACTGTGAAATCCATTAGCAGACATTAAGGACTGTGAATAAAAACGAATCATTGGTAAGAATTAAACAATACGAGACCTATGGCATAAAATTGAAATTAAAAAACAAAAAGCAACAATAGGGACAAAATAATGTAAATGGGACTATTGTATTTTCGATAAGTTAGGTGGTGTTGCATGAGCTGGCTTGTTGTGTTTCAGTGCTCGCGTCCATGCCAGGACTGACGTTGAACTCTCTGAACACTCCGATTAAGAAGGTTTTCACCTGCCAACTGTGTGGCAAGGTGCTTTGCAGTAAAGCATCGCTGAAACGTCACGTAGCGGACAAGCACGCCGAGCGACAAGAGGAGTACCGATGTGTCATCTGCGAGCGAGTCTACTGCTCTCGAAACTCCCTGATGACCCATATTTATACTTATCATAAGAGCAGACCTGGTGACATTGACGTTAAGTTCTTTTGAAGGTTTAGCTAAGGTAGGGTCACGCTATGGTCATATTTAACATTGTGTTACAACTTTGACAACTCTCATACTATACTTATGCCTAAACTATTCGAGTCTATCTCACATCACCTAACTACTGACTTGCTTCTAAAACGTGTCACAAAAGAAACAAAGAAAGATGTTGCCAAATCAAGAACATCAATCCGATCAATAATTTGATTCGTCAGCAATTTTGTGCCAGGTGACAAGTCAAGATCATTCAACATTTTCTCTCAGTATTGAAACAACCTCGACCTAAGACTAACCAGCGACTAGCGCAAAATTAAACGAAATCTTTGGCCCTTTATGTTCTCAATTTATTTCGCTACTGAAGGTACATGCATGCAACTCAAACTGGTCTCGCCAAAAACGAAAACGTCAGGTTTACCATCACGATGTGTCACGTACTCCTCTCATCCTCACCTACCTTCAACTCTAATTATTATTTTTCAGTCCAATTTCTTTCAGTGAATTATAACTGTTTATTTCAATTATTTTTGATTCTACAGTTTTTCATTATTAATTATATACCATTCTTCAGTAACATATCATACTTGACTCGACGCGATCACCACGCTAATCTCTTTCCGAACTGCAACGTTGAAAGTAAATCTAAACTCTCCTACTGTCAGCATTCGAATGAACTAAAACGGATGTGTATTATAATATCCACCTCACAATCTCATCTACTTCATTATTTCAGATTTTTATTTGGTTGAATTAATTTTGTTTCGTTTTCAACTTTGGCTTATTACTTTGCTTACTGTGATAGTTTTTAGTGTAAACACCAGTTTCATCTCCACGCTTCAAATTGTCATGTAGCGCTTGTTATTTTATTATCCTTTACGAGTTTCAGTAAACATGCATGCATACAACCTGGATGACTTTCGGTCATCGAACCTGTGCTCCCAAATTATAAATTTCCTAGTAAAAAACAATTATTTGGAATTAACTATTTAGATGACTTCTCTTTTGATTACACCTGCATAGACAATCTTAGAATACCTGTAACATAGTTTTTCTGTTCGAATTATTTATGTGTCATGTCTTTTGTGTTACAATTTTTCAAGGTTTTGTAAATGAATCGTTTAGCGAGACGTTTGGATAACTTTGATAATGATAATAATGGACGTCGGAATTACTCTTACTCGATGTCACTATTTACTAACATCTCGCTTTACACACTGACGCTATTGTTCAACTTATTCAAAACTGTTCAATATTTTCCATCAAGTCGAGGTTTTTTCAATCTATGAAAATCTATTACTGTTTAAATACTCTCTTCAATTTCAAAACCGAAAGCTAATATTACTAATTCCCTTTCGAAACATGCATCTGGAAAATTGACGCCAATTAAAACAAGAAACAACGATAATAAAAGTCACAGAAATACATCCCACTAATCAATATTTTCTTCATTTGCTTTTGTCCCGAAAAATTGTCGTTGAATTCAGTCTAATTAATCGACCAAGCATCAAAGGATTCCATTAAACTCAGAATCCCATTTAGAAATATGAATAGGACAATTTGACGAAAAACGGGGTTAACATGCATAAGCTAATCATAACCCAATTAGAAACAAGCATCTAAATCTAATTTGGGCTACCCGGTACTCGTCTAATTTGGAACTCGTCTGGTAATAACGGTAATATTGCTGGCGTTTCAGGTACGGGTAATGGGATGCAAACAGGACAGACGATGTCACCGACGTCAGCTTACCAGATGCCGCCGCCGACGTCGGGTGGCATAAACGAACCTCAGGAATGTCCATACTGCCGCCGTACCTTTTCCTGTTACTACTCACTGAAGCGCCACTTCCAAGACAAGCACGAGCCCTCGGACAAGCTGTACGTGTGTGGCTTCTGCAACCGGACGTACCGCACGAAGAACTCACTTACGACGCACAAAAGTCTTCAGCATCGGGGCTCCAGCAGCATGCTCAAGCGGCTGCTCAAGACCTCGGCCATGAAGAACGTCCTCGGCACCATCCAGCACTCGCAGCTCCAGTAACACGAGCGCACAGTCGTGCGCGTCCATGCGATTTCTTTCCCAGAGTTCGAGAACGAGATCGCGACATCGTGGGACCACGCCACGTTTCCCCGTTTCATTCGGCAAGACTGCTTTGAATCCAAAGAAAACCCGGAAAAACTAAATTTAAACGAAACAATTATTGTGAAAAATTTTCAATCTTTTGACTGAATTATGATTATCAAGGTACGAGGTACTGTTTAATGTTTAAGCGGAGGGTGTCTCGTTCGTCTCACGACGAAGGCGAGTCAAAACATTCCAGTGTTTTATCGCTAAGACTTACGATGGCCACGGCCAGCCTCTCGAAGCGGCTCTTGCGCGGAGATGTTAACTTTGTGATAGTTACTGAAATTGGTACCAAAATTGTGGGAGGAAAACTGAAAAGGA
Source organism: Telenomus remus (assembly GCA_020615435.1). Lineage (NCBI taxonomy): Eukaryota > Metazoa > Arthropoda > Insecta > Hymenoptera > Scelionidae > Telenomus > Telenomus remus. Next base: position 8,230,237 of record CM036341.1, on the reverse strand, counting down.
AAAAAATTTAGACTGCATTGATTCTCTGTGATTTTGCGTTCGTCAGTCAAATTTTATTTATTAATTTATACAAATTGCGATGTAAAATTAAGGCGAGCCGACCGGGGGTGCTCGAGTTGATCAGATATTTATTTAGTTTAGGTTACTACGGAGAAGGCGCTTCGAGAGGCAGCGTGTGCTTTTGTTGTACGTTTAGCCGCGTGGATTATTGCGTTCGATGCGTCAAACAAATTTTACTTTTACTTTTTGGTTCTTTCGAGCGTTGAATCACTGAAAAGCAAAAAGTGAAACGGTGCAATAATAACACCTTTTCGAGTTGAAAAATGTATATCTTGAAAGACGGGGAAATGACGAGGAGTATATATTTAAACAAAATCGAGCGATCGAAAGAGCTGTACATTGGGATGAAAACAATATCCGGGAATCGAACGACTTGAGTCATCAACGATTGAGCTAACATTTCGCAAGTGTCAAGGTGGCAAACGAGAAAAAAAAAGAAAATAATGAAACGACGCCAACGCAAAAAACTCTTATTTAGCAAAAGTCGCATTTATAGGGAATATTTGTATACATGTCTGTGTATATGTTAATGGTAATGAGAGGCAGATGCAAAAAAGGGGTTATTTTAGTAAATATTGAGAAACAAGTTTCAGAGCCGAACTAGGGTGTAATTACTAAATCTGATGTGCTCAAGTTTACAAGAACTCACGAGGGGAATTAAAGAAACAAGTACATAATGTAAATTGAAACTAACGAAAACTTTATATAAACTTTTCTCAACTATATCAGGATATTCGAAACAAATAAATATTGCATAAAACTAATTAATGATAAAAAACAAACATAGGTGTATAGGTCCATGGCGCGTGCAAAAAAAAATATTACGATCTATATTTTTACCTCTTAAAAGTTAAATTTTTGCATATAGATTATTACGATAAACGAAACAATCTTGTCTTGCTTTGAACACTATTATAGAAACCGACGATATAACGCCCCAGACACAGTACGAATATCTTTGAGCTTAGGAGACCCTGACTTTTCTGTTTCCATTGCAAACCAACTTTGATTTAACGGTATTCGTATTGCGTGCTGGTCAAAGCACCCTAGGAAATTCGAACGGTAAAACGGTCAGATTGTTTTGAACAAACAGCACGAAAATCGCAAGAATTTGTTCATTAGATTGAAAATCAATAGTTGTTTTTAAAAACTGTCGATATTAGATTTTGTTATATCAATGGTAAATTGATTGTGAAAGAAAAATAGAAGTATAGATTCGACCGTTCAGCATTTCCTGCGGATGTCCATAAAAATGAATGTACAAGAAAATATTTATAAATAAGATACCACTTACTATATCCAGGTTTCAAGCTCAATAAGGTGACGAAAAATCGTTCAAAGCGAAAAAAATAATGCCACGATAACTGAAGAAAAAGTACAAATTGTTGATGAAGTATCTATCATATTGATTTCATATAAAAAAAGCGAGACATAGAGTGAGGGAATGATAATTATTATTTTCATCAATGTTCATCTCGGATGAAATCAGGGAAGGGTGTAGGAGTGAAAAAAGTGAACATGGGCGTCTTTAAAAAGTTATCGCTGATTTCTGCACAACTGAAGTAATTGATATAAAAAATTCTACAACATATCATCTCAATCACGAAGTATACCACAGAATATACGATCTTAGACTTACAATTTATTGTCTATTGTAAATTAACAAAAAGTTGGCAACGTTTTTATTTCTTTTTTAACGGTTACAATTATGCATTGTGCAATACTCGAGTTTGCCTCTCCAAACGACTCGGGCGTATTGCTGTCAAAACGAAACGAATAAATCAAGGAAAAAATTGCAATCATAAAATTTTTATTTAATTGATATAAAATTATGGAAGACAAAAAATGGCGGATCAATCGCAATGCGAGATGCACTCAGATGATTGCTGATGAAAACAAAAAAAAGGAGCGATTTCGCATCTTTCTCGCTCAAATTGAAAACCTAGTCATTTTCGGAACTTCTGTGATAAAATTAGGCAACAAATCGCGTGGGAGACAAATTATTTCTTTCGAAATTCATCGAGCTGTTTCTGCGCATTGCGATGACTCCATGTTAAAATAACAAATTTTGAGTCTTTGAAAGAAAAAATTATAAAAACGCATATTGGCAATCTTGAATGTTTGTATGCTTTTACAAACAGATTTTGCGTATTTGAAATATGTAAATGGGAAACTCTGTGATGTTTTCATTTTGTATGTTTTATGAAGATTATCTGGAAATTATTTTATGAATATGTTGAAAAAATTATTCTAAATCTTTTCGCGCTTTTGATTTACAGAGCGTCCCAACGATTAAACGTCTTGTTAATAAATTCAAGTCCTGATGTTCCGTCAGTTTTATGCCTGACTTTGAATTTATCAACAACGTTTGTATATGATTTTGACACAACCAGAAAAAAAATGTTATCACAAATTCTTCCACAGCCTTTGCTCCGTTCGTTTAGATGTGTTTAAAAAAATGGAATATATATATTTAAAATATTTTATACTAATTTTATATGATTAAAAGTATGAGACACAAATCATAAATTAACGTCCCGAAGTTGCGGAAATAAATTTTTATTTATTTTTCATGCAAAGATTTATTTAGCTTAGTTGTGAAAAAAGTAGCGAAATAAGTGGCGCAGGAAACGCTAATTTCGAATTTAGATTCATGTTCAGACATTCTTTAGATGGGAACGCGACAACTGATCTTGATTTTTGTGCAATTGTCTCGTTTTCTGATCTGAATTTCGAAAACGAACGAGAAAACGTCAAACCGCAAAACGTCGGTTAGATGAAAAAAATTATCGAAAATTGTGTTTCAGTGTGAGAAAACACGTTGCAAAATTCAAACGATGCCAAATTGTTTCGACTGTTAATTGTATGTATTGGATGTAGATTTTATGTAAAATTGATAATTTTATTGAATTATTAATTCGTTCGAAGCGTAACCAAAAATTAATGTAATTCAATTATTATCGATCAGTTGTCGTTGCCGCTCGACGTTTGTTTGTAAATCTTCGACTTACATATCTTTTCAGGGTACATCAAATGTGTCATACGTTTCGGCGTGGCAATTGCAATGCGACGTTATCGCTAATGTGCCAACAACTGTCTACTTAACAAAAATATACAGCAACAGAAGAAGAAGAAAAAAACTAATACGAGATGTAAAAAGCAGATGAGTTTTGGTCGTTTTTTTATAATACTAAACGTTTATACTGAACATAGTTATATTATATACGCGTCTCATATCTTATATCGAAAAGGAAAATCGATTAATGAAATTTAACAGAATAAAATAAAACGTGAAAAATAAGAAAAAAAATCAATTAATATCTACAAGTAAACGTGTAAGGAAATTGTAACATCATATAAGTATATTGTATACTTGAGAAAAAATTTCTTTCTAAAAACAAATGCATGGATTCCACTGTCTTGTAAAATTGTATGAAAGGCTGAAGCAAAGAATATTTTGAATTGTCTATTTTTGTTTCAATCAAGTATGAAGCGTGTACATAATGTCAATAAGGAAGATTTAACTGTAACAAAGATAACGTCTGTGAAATCAGGGACGCGACGGTACGATTATCCATATCGATTACGCCGCAGTGCACATGTTTCTGCAACACCTGACGAATCATTTGCGCGATCTTTGAATCAATCTGAGACTTTTTATATGGAGGCGATTGTTGAATTACAACTGTTTCTAGTTGTTTCTTTTGCGCTCGTTCCGAATTTGTTTCGTAACATAGTATAAGTTTGACTAACGATGGCGAGGTGTTGATTTGTTTAATTCTTGAAGCTTATTTAATTTCCTTGAGCTGTGACGTATAAATTAAACAAGAGAAGGCTGATTTGAGTAGTTTCTTGAATTGTCGGTTAATTAAGATGAGGAAAAAGAAAGCAATTTGATTTTAATGTTTTATTTGTTTTTCCAAATTTAGATTAGATGAATTTCGATTGGATTCAAGTTTTTCATTGTCATTGTGATATAATTGTACCAAAGAGTATTTGAAAAGTAATGGCAAATTATTTATCACTCCCGGTAACGCGCAAATTGGAAGTCAAAATTCAGCCGGTGAAAATGTCTGACAAATTTTGGGTTACCGAGGGCAAAATTTTTTCGTTTGTTTCTTTGGTCGGTTGAGTAGCAAGTATGAGCCAGAAGTGAAAGGAAATGCAAAAGAGCTTCGAAGCGCCAATCACGTATAACAAATACAAACAAATGCGTAGAATTATTTTTATTATCTCTTTAACAGCAAATAGATGATTAAACAACTTAAAACGATCTTATTGTGCCATAGACCAAATTCATCGCACACCACGTAACGTCACCGATGTCCGTCAACCAATTTATTAACTGATATTTCGACTCTGTGTACGTCCGTCTTAATGATCAACTACAAAGTATTTCATGAATAACTGTAATATTATTGTACAACCTCTGGCTGCAAAATCTCAATTTTTACGTTGTTGTGTAACCGATATGAATGTTTCTTCGCTTACAAAAAAATACCACCGCTGAAATGAAATGAGAACAAAAACTGTTGTCCGCATCAATGATGTCACACGAAATTCATGGAATGAAAATAATTGTACGTGTTCATTTCTTAAGGACGTCTGTTCGTGGGGTGCCAACAGACTCAACGCGAAACCTTCCACTTTTTGTCAAACTTGCATACCGCCGCTACAGATGTCCTTAATTAACAGGCACACAAATGAATAGATGATATGATATAATTATTTAATATAAAACAAAAGTACATGGTACATCATCTAGAGTAATTCCTTATGTGTAAGGGCTTATGTTGATTATACTTATCGTGAGAAATGTCGATTTATTTTCTGAAATATCGTATAGTTCATATTTTTCCTTGGTAGAAGAAGATTGAAGTAACGGAAGGAAAAGGCACATAGAACAAGAAGAAATGTTGTACTATGAGACAAAATTACCAACGATATAAAACGAGACTGATGATGTGCGAAAAGAAAGTAACTTGTATATTTATCCGTGAAAATATAATATTGCGTCTTTTTTGTAAAGTAAGAAACAAGTCTCGGAAAATTATATCAACAGTGAGAGAAGAACGACTGCAGATTAATGAGAGCACATGGATGAAAAATGTGGCGTTGTTCGTGACGCCACCGACTGTAAATATTACGACTGCAAAAAAAGAACTTTTGTTACAGTTACATGTGTAGTTTATCTATATACACGACCACGTTGGTAAAATTGCATATTGAAAGTGATCGTTAATAGGACATATCAGATTCTAATCAGAACGAAATATTTTTTATCATTAGAGTACAATTTTGTTTTCAAACTACGAGTTGATTGTTGATGTCTCGTTTTTTTCTATTACAATTCTACTTACGTTGATTTATTTTTTTCATGTATAATAGAATGTTCTTTTATTCATAAAAAATTGTTTGTCTTTTTTCAAATCAACCACTTGAATGATGCAATATTACCAACAAGATGATTAATGATAACATTATAATAATTACGTTGACTTGATATTGTCTTAATATTTACAAGTTCTTTTTCTCCGTGTGAGTTACGTTTTACAATATGTGTTATACAATTTTTAAGTAATAATTTGTATAATAGGAAATAATGCAAGTTGACCGACTAATGGATTTATAACAGTTCGAGACCAGGCGTACAAATTGTTTGATTTTAGCATTCAACTTCAATGTCGTGTACTCATTGTCAAACGATAATCATCAGTCGATGCAAAACAATCAACAGAATCATATATTAAGGGCGATGATCATTGTAATTGAAATCATATCAAACAATCGGTGCACGTTTCGTCTCGCGATAGTTAGTATTCAACTGCAACCTGGTTGAATTTGCAATATCTGTAAAATAAAATCTTATTGTAATTACTGTGTCTTGCGCGTCAAAAATCTTTCTATCACGCTTTTTGTTTCGTTGTTGTGAAGAGAGTTTTTGGTGATATCAAACTTAAGTAATCAATCCTCTTTTTTTTCTGCGCATACTGAAAGAGCTATAATAATTATTTTATATATTTACAACGCGTCAAATCGGGTTTTAAGTCGTTTGTCCATAAACTATTTATTCGTAACAATTTTTTTTCGTCACATCCGATTATATGATTTTTCATAGTCTACTAGCTCATAGCAGATGATTATTAGTTTATAAACCAACACGCCTTTCAGTGCCCTTTGATTATCTCTGCGTCATTATTTGTATCATTTTCACTTACTGATATCTATTACCGATAAACAATAATTATCATTACCAGTACACATTATTATCACAAGGGGTAGTACAGTTTTACTTTAGTTTTGATATAATGTATAATATAAAATGATGGCACGTTATGTTAACTTGATTGTACATACACAATTCATTGATATAAATATTATATATATTATAAATAGAGGCCTATTTTGTACTGTATCTTTATTTGTTCACACTTTTTAATAAATAATTATCATTACCTATTACGTCCACAAACAAACAGATTGTTGGGATATGTTTATTAGCAATTGTCGTTTAACCGCCTTCAATTGATCGTGATTGTTTGAATAAAAAAAATTATTATCACAGAGGATGGAATACATTTATGAGAGAAACAAATGAAAACAAATGTTAAATTCATTCCGTTCTATCAAACTTTACAACCAGACGTAAATAAGACAAAAGTATAACAAACGTTCAATGTATAGATCGAATGTTTTGTACAGATATATTTGAAAATAAAATTTGAAAAAACACACCTATCCTGATCGAACATTCAATCGAAATCAATGTAATCCTTCCTCTCCCGATAAAATTTTAAATCGTTCAGGGTATGTTGATAATGCAACAATTGTTTCGTTTTTCTTTTATTATCACGTCCATTTACAATCACTTGTAATAACTGTCGCGAAAATAACAAGTCAGAGTGATTATATTTCCGTGTCGTACAAATTGAAATATTGAGAAAAGAAAAAGAAAAAGACAAAGTTTGAATCACATTTTTATAAAAAAAAGAAGAAAAAATAATTCGAGATGTGAGGTTCCTGAAAAAGTAGAGACGTCGAGGGGAAATTTGATCAATCGCAATTGTCAGTAATTGACTGGAAGAGTCGTTTCTGTTTTTTTTTTCAAGAGCCTTCGCACTCGTCTTAATATATTATTATATAACAAAGTGCAACACGCTGCCTTGCTGAACAGTACAAGTACAAAACAAATACAAATACATAAACATGTCTTCGATTTAATAAAAAAAGAAAAAAAATATTCTGGTAGTTAAGGTATCAAAAATAGAAAGAAAAAAGAAAATTGTTAGTGGTAAGATTGTGAATGAAATATGACGAACAAAAATGCATTCAATATTGAATGATTAATTAATATCACTGGAACCAGCGTTTTTAAACGCTCGTCGCAAATACCTCAACTGTCACAGCCTCAGACAATTGGTGACATTTCAATTAAATAAATTTAAAAAAAAATCAAAGCAATGACAGAAATGTAATTTTTGTTACTTGAAACTTTCTTCCAAAACCTAAAACAATTTTTTCATAAGAAAAATTTTCTTATAATAACCGAATCGTCAATTCTTTAGCTTTTAAAAAAGACTCTATATCTTGTCGACGTAAAATGAGAATCTGAGGCATGGCAAGTAATATATTATGATTTAAGCTCTACAATAGTTATTGTACTTACATTTCATATTTTATCAACATTGCCTGGTATTAGAAAAATAGGAAAATTCATTCGTGGATCGTTCTTATCACCACATGGCATAGTATAAAAAATTCGAAATAAACAAAATAAGTATGTAAAGGTGTTGAAAAGCGAATCTTACTGAGGAGAATCTTTTTCCTTGCTAAACGTCATTATACGAACTCATAGTCATTCGTTTTAACATGGATGCAGTGATATGTACACATATAATAATAATAGTAAGAATAATATTAATGATAACGATAATGTTGTATTCATACTTCCTCTGACACGAAATTTGGAGCTTACAAGTTGCGCCTGACGCAAACGGACAAAAATCTGAGTTTTCGAATGTTCGTTTTCTTTTAGCATAGGAGATGATGTATCGATGGGAGGAAATGCTGATACAATCTTTGTGCATTGACACAAAAAAGACTGCTCCGTTACTGAAAAAACCAACTGAACATATTACCATTTCTCGATCAACCATTTTTGACCATTTTTTAACTTATCAATCAGATTGAAATGTTGACTTCATTTTTTATAAAGCATTCCAGAAAGAAGTAATACGGTTTTCAGTGTTGAAATAAAGTGTTTCATTCAATACTTTTTCAATTGAGAATAAAAAACCATGCATGTTCATAAATACTGTGCGTGATACGATGTTGTGAAATAACTTTGAAGATGATGCGATCACCGGATACGCCGCTTCGTCTGATCACATATAATTTCACATTTACACGAAGTTAAATTTTGTATGTCAAATTTGCCTTTGATTGCACACATTGAAGAGGTTGAAAATGTAACAACGCTTGAAATGATGCGAATCTGACGGTTGTATGACTTTTCCGATTTTCTTTTTTTTGTAAATAGTTCGACACTCGCATTAATTTTGCAAGTCCCAATCAGATGGTAACTTTTTCTATGATATTTTTCTTCGTGTACAATAATGATATTATATAATATTTAAATATTATATAAAAATATATAAAAATAATTATATATTATCAAATAAGTGTTTATTCGCATTTTTATCACGATAAGTAATTATTATACAAAATTCGATAATAGTTGTTGGTGTAATATTATGAAATAAATCTTTAACCATAAAACAAATGTGTTGATTTATTTTGCACAAATGCAAGTAACCATTTTCTGATATACCCAAAAGAAATATTGATGACTAATAGACAAAAAAATTTAAACAATTTCAAGATGATTACTAACATATTTGGCTTTTGAATCTAATCTTACTGTTGAACTTCGGTCAATTAATTTCGCAATTTAATTCTTGAATGAGCAATGACGCAACTTTATTATAATTTTTTGATTTTGACTATTATTGTTAGACAAAACCAAAACGACCTAACCAAACCTAAAACATCAATATTGGTAAGTTTTGTGTTAGTTTTACTTTATTATTTTCTGACATTTTTTAACTTAAAGTCAAAATGTCTTCAAAGAGAGTAAGGAATTTAAACAATTTCAGACAAATGAAGAGGATAATCGCAAATTTCATGTTTACCAAATGACATTTGATACATTTACTTACACATGCTCAAGCATCTATCTTGATAAGTTTAGATTTTTTTTTTCAAATCTATTATTTTTGAATCATAATCAAATTTTACATAGTTTAGATTGTAAAAGGAACGGTCCAAAAATTACAACTTCAGCGCATTATTTGTTAAATTATTCTTATAGAAACATCTAAATAAATTAAAAAAACATAATCAAATGACCTATTAACTATTTCAAACATCTCAGTATCAATCCAACTTTTTTTGCATGCAATTTGGATATAATCAATTATAATGACTATTTATGCCACGCCTAATTACATCCATGTTTCGACTCTATATAAAAGGTAATTGTTATTCGTTTACATCAAGTAAGTTTCAGTCATTCTGGAATACTTTTTTCATCATGAAGATCTTCGTAGCATCTGGGATATTTCTTCTTTTATTTATAAGTGAGTACACCATAACTCATACTCCACCTTTTTATTTTCAACTTCTCAATTATTAATTATTTGTTCTCCATTTTTTTCTAATAGACACCAGCTTCTGCGGCGTAATAAAAAATGATACTCAGCACGAAGTGATTTTTGGTGGCGACTTTGCAAATATCTACGAAGCGCCTTACCACGTTGTGTTAATATTCAATGGAAATTATATTTGTGGGGGTGCATTGATAACATTTAGGCATGTGTTGACAGCCGCACACTGCCTAGTTCACAAAGCTCGGAATCCTCGATTAGAACTCGAAGTTATTGCTGGAACAGACAGTCAAGATTATAGAGGAGATGTTCGTTACGCTTCCAGTGTCTATATCCATCCTCGTTTCGGCGGACGTGAAGTCAGTTTTGACGTTGGAATTATAGTCGTTAGTATTCCACCAAGAACATCAACAGTTTCAAAATTGTACATTTTAATCTTCAAAATTTTCAAAAAAATTTATCTTTTTGTAGCTGAACCGACCGTTCTCCCAGTCTCAAACAATATCAACGGTGTCTTTGCCAAAAATTGAGGCTCATGTTGGAGACCAAGTTCGCATCACAGGCTTCGGTGCATTTACGTATTACAGAAAGGACATCAGTCACAATCTGAAGAAATTCTACACAGAGATCATCGACTGCTACCAATACATACCTGACGAGATAGTCCGACCTGGTGATCTTTGTACCCGATCTGATTACGGTCAGGGGATTTGCTTTGTAAGTATCTGTAAAAATTGTCCTTTGATCTTATTTTACAACCTGAAACAGAATTTCACTCACTAACTGGTTTATAATTTTGTTCCAAGGGTGACAGTGGCAGTCCACTAGTGAATTCCAAAGGCGAAGTGGTCGGTGTTGCGTCGCGAGTTTTTGGATGCGGTGATGGAACTCCTGACGTTTACTCGTACATTTATTATTACACGAGATACATAAATTCTATAGTATCACAAACCGGTGGTTTCACTAACGAGCAAAAGTTTGAACATAAAGATTGGAATCATTACAAACCAGAACACCAGGACACACCACTTGATAAGAAAAAGGAGAATGAAATTCCTAAAAATTGGTGGGATCAGTCTCCTCAAGGTCACAAAGGTCATCTGGGTACTGATGGCTGGTGGAATGAAAATGGCGTAAGCGAACCGGAATATTTTGAATACAATCCACACAATTGGTTCATTGATGACAAGGGACATTTAGAGAAATACAGCTTCGTTGCTAGAACGAAAAATAATGGGATGGTTAGTGATAAAAATTAGGATAATGTTGTGGGAAGATAGTGTAAAGAAGTGAAAATTTTTTCGTATGATTCGTTTATTGATAAGTAAAATTACATACATCCACAAACAATGATTGATTTTCTAATTATAGAAAAAACGTCACGAACGAACGTGAAAGTAAAGTTGCTTACATTCGATACGACATCATTTTTGTTTGCGCACAAGTTTGTCGAATCGTTATACAATATATAATATATTATAATCACAAAATTCTAATCCATTGTAGTAAGAAAAAAGTTCTAAACAACACAATGAATCAATGAAATAAATAATCCTACTATCATTTGTAAATCGTCAAGTAACAATAATACAAGATATTAAGCGTCAGTTTAGATCAAACAAAATAGCACATCCATGAATTACCAACTGTTTGTCAATCGTATGAAAACGAAATTCCACAAACAATCTCAACAAATCTTATGTCGCGTTTAAAATAAATCAACAACTTAATCGAAAGGTCGTCAAAAACGGTTTCACAAACTCAACTTAACTTGTTAATAATATTCAAGTCGTTTTTATACATAATCTCAATTTCGAGTATACTTGAAGTACATAAATATCATATAGTTTTCGTGTAGAAAGAAAAGAAGGACAATTTGCTTTGTATTTGTTTGTCGTCGTGTAACATTTCATTTGTCATTTGATCCTAAGTTCAATGATATACGTTGCTCATTGCGAAGGTTTAAGGATTGATAACTTGCGTTGCGTATAAAGCGATTATACATCATTGCGAGAAAACAATGCGCTCAAACTTGTCGACCTTACTGATCTCGTCAAATTGAAACGCACTCGCGAAAAGTTACACAATATCGCTGACACGTAAGTACATCCTGGTGGAAGAGGGCGTGTCTCCATTTTTTTTCGAACACTTTTTGTCCTTTTCCCAATTCTTTTTTACCTGAACATGATCTGTACAAAGGTCAAATATGATGGACAAAGAGTGGATTTACACTACGTACAAGCAACAGGTGACAGCACAACTTACATAGTTTGTTATAACCGTGTAATCGAAAGATCTTGATTGAAAATGATTTATGTAACATTGAAGTAACTGCAAAAATAAAGCCCACGACTATCATGGTCGCTTAACTTCACCCTACATCTCGCTAAAGGACGTATAATTCATATCCCTCCGCTCGTACCTTTAGCAAATCATTATTTCATTTTCTTCAAATCAAAAGTTTGCTTTTTTTGCACAACTATGCTTAATACCTTTTTACAAAAACCAATTCTTAATTTTATGGCTGCCCCATGGTGACTCACTAAAGCTTCGAACCGAGTAAAATCGCTGAAATTTCGCAATCCTTATCTTAATCAATACCAAGTTCATAAATCAAGTCAAACAAATGTGAGTCAGCGTCGGAGCTCGACACGCGACATGTCAGTTATTATAATTTAATCGCTATGCGCTAGGTACATAATACATAATCCACTTGACGAGCGTTTGTACGTAATATACCAATATCGCAATGTCATTTAAAATTTTGTTCTTCGTCTATGCTTTTTATTTGGGCTGTCGCGGCGATCCGAAGTTGCGTATCAGTTTTTCTACCTGGTGCGTAACTAAAATGTCATTACTCCTGAGTCGTGAGGACTAGAGGACCTAAATCACGTCCAATTGAACTGATATGTCGGGTGCGAGATCGTCTGCACGCGTTACAAAAAGTTGAACGGATTGTTTTGCTGCGCTTAGCTTTCAAATCACTCGACGGACTTGGCCGTGGTATTCTTTCTCGTTTAACAGTAACTATAAAACGTCTAATTTCGTATAAAAAGCTCGTTTGACGCCTTCGGTTCGTCGCGAGTAGCCCTGTGTGATTTGATTGGTCGATCACATATTCGTACATGCCATACCAAACTCGCCTCTTGTATACAATTATTTCTTATTGATGGATTGATGCTATTTTGTTTATCTCATCATCATAGTACATTCACGTGATAATTACTATCGTTCTTAATATATCTAAAATATTTTCAACATTTAGCGATGTGTGTTACCTGTGAATGTGTGTTCCGTGTGTACGAGAGTGTACGAGCATCATGTCGTCGTATGTATCATAGCTAGCTCTAACGCTTTTACTAGAATCGCGCCTCCCATCGTTGACTAAAACAAAATTGTTTATCACAAATGAAGAAGAAGGGGAAGTCAATGTCACGAACGAGGAACAACGAAATGAAACAATCAACGCGACCGAAGCACAATGAGAACAACCGAGTTGCAATCGCAGGCAATTTCGAGACGAAATGCGAGACCTTTGATTCGTTTGAATAATAAATTTACAAATTATTTACAGTCGGTACTTAAAACAAAATCGAAGAACCGTCCGAATGCACGAAACGCAAGCCGCCGATCGATTCTAGTCAAAGTGTTTGTTTTCTCAGCCCTATCATCTGATCATATACAAATATATATAAGCATTAAACGTGTAATATATTCATTATCGTCTTCATCATACGACATATCATCGTCATCATATATATATGTATATATATATTCATATAAATTCATATTTATACATACGTACTTCACGACGTGCATATAAATATAATTCATAGTATCCTAAGATAGTTATTGTATGAACGATCTCGAAATAACCAAGTATCTGCTATAAAACAAACATCAGCTTGTCGTCTTCCCTTACGCCTCTTATCATCTTAAGATCCCTTATTGTTGATCCTTTTTCTTTGTTATTTTATTTTTACTGCTTCGTTAAATTTAGTTTGTTGGACAAAGCCCGCAGATATTCTTTACACTACGTTCATAAAAATGTCCACCCTCAGGATAACTGTTCCTCTTATTCGAATATCAAGACATGACTTTTCCGCCTCGAAATCGGGACGAATGGGTTCGATCAATTCAGCTTGATCTTACTTCATGCTTTTCGTCGGGAAAGTCGAACGTGATTTTCGAACATTCTCCGCGCAAACTTGGCCAATACCTGCGGAACTTGCTGCTCGAAAAATTGGAATGCCAATCTTTTGCCACTTAACATTAAGTTACTAGTATTAATCACCGTGACAGAAACAATTACCCACCGGCGATGAACAATTGTTTCCGTCACTGCGTTATTTGAGTTATTAGTGTTATTGAATAACTTGCTTCCTCTCGCATCATGGACTTTTTGGAATCAAAGTTTCTGAAACACCGAGGGCGTTTCTCTTGTGTTACTTGTTATCGTGACTTTCGTCGCTGCTTGCTTCTTCGTGGTCAGGGAACGAAAAATTAAGTACTTTAACGGACGTTGTGTTCTGAAATTTGGATGTCGCAATACTTGCTGATGAAAAAATACTTTTACCAGGGTCGATCACGCAATCCAAAAGGTCAGCAAGATTTTTCTCTTCTCTCTCTCTCTTTCTCTCTCTATTTCTTTCTCTCTCTCTTTCTCTCTTTTAAACAGTCTTTGCATCCTTAGTTGTCGTAGAATTTTTTTTAAAGATAATTTTTTTGGTAAATGATATTGCACCTACACTTTGTATGGCACAATTTGACTTTGTGCAATGCCGAGAATCCCAAATTATTCTGATCCATAATTTTTGATTTGATTCATATACTGCATCAAACGGTATTTATTTTGGAATTTTTTTTCAGATCAGAATATATATAATTCGAATGGTTTGTGAGAATGATTATAGTGTATGCGTAGTTGCCTAACATCCAAAAACGCATAGAAATTATCTTCTTTTTAAAATAGCACTTTCAAACGGAACGATCATAATTAAAGAACAAGCATAAATGCTCAAAATATTGCTTCGGTGAAAATTGGGGCCTTATTCCTTGACCTCGAAGTATTTATATGTAGGATTCTCATAACCGTTGATCTGCATGTTTGCAACGTGTCGTTCCTCAGGCGTTGCGGCTTGATCAACCTCGATGAATCCCTAAAATTGAAAAACGCATTAAATAACTGAAAATTTTTCTTTAAAATCAAAACCAGAACTTCACAAAAGTATTTTTTTTCGGTCTACTTAAACCACTTGCTTTGAAAGTTATTACAATAGTTTCTTTTTAAATACGTGTGAAATCAGAACAGATCTCTTGTACTTCTAATTCAAAAAGGGACTCAACGACTTTTCTTTTACAAAAGCGTATGAGAATGGACTTTTGGGGAACTTTGTATATGCCAAACCGTTTGATATGTTAGGTTACGATTGGGAAGAGTAATTACACCTTTATGTGCTGATCAAGCATGTACCTGACTATGAGGACTTCTGGCACTGCGCCTCTTGAAAACCGCAACGCCGACCACCGTGGCTGCTATCAAAGCGATCCCGGCAAAGGCGAGAGTAAAGTAAACCGATCTGTTTTCCCTGTGATACACTTCACGTCTCACAGAGTAACCCTGAAAAAAAATTTTCACAAATCAAACATCCACATCCAGTCACAAAAAATAGAATAATGATTACATTCGCTTTACCCTGGCCAATAATTACAATCAGTTGAAACCAATATCTCATTATTTCAATACAAAATCAATACAATGATAAACATAATAAATATCAAGTCGACCAGCATTTTTAATCTGATTGGACGAAATTTAATTGAACAAAAATCAATATGAGAAATCGTGATAATTTAGTATTAATAGGTGTCCATTTTTCAGATGGTATTGATTGTATTATTTGTGGTTCTAATTAAACGATATTGATCAGCTTAATAACTTAATAAGGCTTACAGGTTCCGAGTGTGACATATCGTGACTCATTCTGTGCGCTGCCTGAACGAGACCCTCGTTGTGCATCGCAGCAATGCCTGATGACTGTTGTTGTCCCTGCGGTTGTGGAGTGTCCTTCTTCTCTACAATGGGCTCTTCATCCTCGTGCTGTTCCTGTTCCGTTCTCAGTTCTCCGCGTTCTGCTTTGCGCTGTTCTTTGCGTTCACGTTCAAGCTGCTTCTGATGTTCTTTTTCTAAAACACAAACAACAACCAAAATTTAAACCTTTGTCCGACTCAGTTCCAACTACACTCGGTTCAGTGGCTTTGATAAACAATTGTTGTCATTCCAAAAGTCTCGTAAAATGTTCGCGAGTAATTTTGCGATTCTCGTATTTCATTCGAGTAAGTGAATTTGATCATAAAGTCTACGACTAAATGAGTGATAAATCTTCGATTCGAATGGCTAAAGTTGCACCGAAGATTTTAAAACTAATGATACATTTCATTGTGTCTTTTCATTTAGATAAGTCATAGTAGTTCGAGAGCAAAGAAAAATACAGAAGAAAAGAGAAGTAGAAAAAAAAGTTCCACTATTAATTTAATTGGAATCCGGTCAAAAGCGACGTTATAATTAACTTTTGTACGCGGTTTGATGAAAAAATCCTTAGTTTCCGACGTCATTCATTTTACGTCTGCACAATCTTGAAATAAACTGGTTTCTTTCTCATGTTCGATTAATTAACATTGATTACACCGAAAATGGAGGAAAAATTGAAACTAACCAGAGTCGAGATTACCTTGCTGTTTCGTGGCAACATCAGCCTGGTATTTATCGAGGATCGCAGCCTCAGCCTCTCGGGTCATTGCTAAATTCAATCCGGGTGTTTCGTCCTTGCTGCGAAGTGCCAAAACGTAGTCGTTCATCAGACGTCCGATCTTGTCGCTCAACTCCGGATACCTGTCGTTCCCGACAAACCTTTTATTTTTTACATTTATGTCTATCGTCCTTTTACCAACACATTCACCCAGTTAAATCAAAACGAAGTATTTTCTCGCGACAATCTCTAGTGACTTTTTGTTTTCAATCCAATGTTTGGATTGAGAATAAATGTTCAACCATGTGATAAAACTCGATCAAAAGTCAAGCTCGTACTTATTTTCAATCCGTCACAAAAGGCCTGTTCATTTTGCGTAAAACTGGGCTCGAATGAGTATACTCTATTACCGTTTCAGCATTAAAAGACTCTGATTGGTAATCCTGTCAATTTCCGCCAAGTGCTCCAGGGTATTCGGCTTTTCACGCTGCGCCTCTTCCAAACTGCTGTCCAACAAATGCTTGTAATGAGCAATCGTGTGATGTCGGTCCTTGTGCAGTGCCCTCAGAAGTTTTTGCAAGCATTTCTGGATTCGGTGCATCTGCGAAACGAAAGCAATTCTGTATTTTCACATTCTATGACTTCAAGTTAAATTGATTTTCATTTTTCATTGTTTATTTTTTTTAAACAGAAATTGCGTATTCTTTTGGATTCGTGATAAAAATAATTTAATTTCCAGCGAGGTGTTATAATTAAACGTACGTTTGGTGGAGTTTCGTTTAATGCTGCTGTGTAACAAGACATCGCTTCCTCGTTTCTCTGCTTCACGGCTTCCTGCAACCGTTTAATTTCAATTAATTATACATCTAACTGCACGATGAATAAAAATCTCGCCAAAATGAGAAGTTTAAAATATTAAAAAAGCATGAAAAAAGGCAAAACTGTTTTTTTTTCGTCTGACATGATGGTCATTTAATTACACAATCGCCAAAACTTGATGGGATATTTAAATTGAATCAAGTTTGTGTTTGTGAGATTCAAGTGACCGTGACTAGTGGAGTTTGTTATAGGTCGGTCGATTGATCACCTGGACGCGTTGCTGGTGCATTGCACTCAATTGATGTTTCTCAGCGGCACCGCTGGCTTCAAGTGCAGCGACCATTTCCTGAAACTTTTCGGTCATCCAGTGTTTGAAAGCATCGGCTGCTATAGGGTCTCGCGCTCTGATATCCTGATAACGCTGCTCCAGATCACTCCAATCCTTCATAACCTAATAACAAATCACGATGAAATAGTTTCCATTCGATTCTCGCGTCTCGCCTGAACTTCACTCATTTAATTCTGACTCCCAACTCTCTCAGCAAACTCAATTCCCTACTATCATTCTAAAGCTTAAAATCAAAAGTTTGCCGTTCAAATGCAACCCTGGATAACATGAAAAATATTTTATCGTTTGATTAAAGAATTGGACTTTTTATTGTCTTTTTTTTTCAACTACAGAAATTTGTCCTAGCTATAAATTACGTAGACTTGCTCTCCACGTAGAAAATTCTCTCTTTTCACGGGGCTTTTATTTTCTCATATTATATTGAAGTGAAGAAAAATAGTCATTGTATTAAGATCGATAGAATTACCTTCGTAACTTTTTCCCTGTGTTCCTCCTCGAGCCTCATCTGAGCTTGCTTGTAACTTTGGTGCTCCGACTTAGGGTCGAAGTGAGTTAAGTAAGGGTCTGGCGTGCCTTGCACTTGTGAGGACTGCTGTGTGCTGGTACTTGTCGGAAGCGGCATGGCCGTAGCATCCTGTTTCGACCTCTCGGATGTTGAAAACGCCGTGCTCGGTTTGCTAAAACAGATCAAGTTATCAGTCAACGACCTCGTACTTTTGCTGCAAAAAATAGTTATTAGAAAAAGCATCCTCGCAATTCATTTACCGTCACCCAAGATGGCTTTTTTTATCAAATTATTGCAATTTGCCTGTGTGTATAAAAATGAAATGGGCTTTTTAACCAGCAAAAAAATTGATAAAAGAGAATCCGAACGACGTGGCTTTCAATCTGCAAATATTACAAATATTCCCCTCGCATTCGCTGCGAATGCAGCCAAATTTTAGGAAACGAAAATGAAAATGATAAAAAATTTGTTGGATGCTACAAATTTTTTGCCCGTCAATCAATAATCGAGCCCAATCAGCTCAGATAAGTTACCAAGATTCCAAATGAAAATGATTTTTTGTAATAAGAGACTTTTCAGTAAAAATCAGTTGAAGAATTGAAATTAGAAATACACTGACAGCAAAAAATTTATTCCAATAATTAAAATTTAATTGACAGGTGGAAATTCAATTTCGTATGAATTTAACATATGAATGAACATGAATTTTTTGCAGTAGTCAATTATCTTCAGTAATTAGAAAAAATATATTCATGTAACCATTGGGAGACTCATTTTAGAGGCGACGCTACATTTTCCATCAACAAAAACTTGATAGCATACATCATATGCTCGCTATACAGATTCGATTATAACAAAGGATCATTCGCGCATTGTAATTGTGTTTTAATGTTATCAAGATTGCAATTATGGTCGGTGTTGTATCGATGTAACGCAACACGTATATCGACACTATTTCCATGCGAATAATTAGTGTCAACGTATAATTTGAATAATTACTTTCCCGACCAGCACTCTGAATCGAATTAGTTTTTCAACAATACTTTCTATTGGACCTTTCAGCAAAAGTTCCAAATCCAACTTTTCTTTAAGTTGACCTGTTACAATTTTATCAGGCATAACTGCTGAAACTTGAGAACGGTCATTTATAATCAAATTGGTTCCACAAAGTTCACATTTCACTGGGAACATGATCCATCTCATTAGAAAAGAAAAATTAAAACATCAATAAATGAAATTGGAACCGCTTTTGCCTCAATCGAGTAACTCAATTAGGCACAAGACAAAATCACGCTTACTAAATTCAATCATACTTAAAATTGCTTTACAACTCTCGTTAAATTATGTTTAATTGTGTCTAACATTGTATGCATTCTGAAGTGAAAGTTCAATCTGTATGAGCAAGTATAAAACTTTTTATGCCCCTATTAATGTTTGTTATCTCACCTAGTAGTAGTGTCATAATCGTAAAGATATTCATCATCGCTGTCGTCGTCATCTGGCTGGTCACTCAGAACATCTTCCATCTCACCATCGCTATCAGAATCGCCGTCAGCGTCTGCATCCAAATCGTCCTCATCGTCCAACTCGTCATCATCGACGTCTTCGTCGATTCCCTTTGGCAATGGCATCTCAAGATGTTTCTTTGGTTTGATGCTCTCTGCAAAATCGTCAAATTGTCAGTACCCAAAAATTCATAAACCTACCAAGATCCAATACAATTCATGACTTCGAGTCAATATTTCGGATGACAAAAAAACTATTCATCATTATTCGCAATAAAGTGCGCACTCAGGACACTTAACGAACGGAGAAGTGTTTGCTCATAAATAATGGCAGAAGGAGGAAAAAAAGAAGCCCTTTGAACGTCCCGTGCCTGGCCAGTGTATAACAGTTTTCATTGATTTTCACTTTTTCCTCAACAACTTGACGAGAAAACTTTGAGACCCGTGAACGTTTTTGAACTTTGATACTCCTATAAGAATCCTGCACCAAATAACACTTGCTTGAAAATTTACATAATTAACATAGGTCCAAAAACAAAACTCCAATTGATTGTTTCAATAAACAAACAAATATATAAAAATGGTTGTAAAAGCTAAACGAAAACTATAAAAAAAATATTCCACTGTAGGAAGAAACTTAATAAAAAAAAACAATTGGAACTAAAAATATTGCTATCAACGGAAATTGAATGGACATGTTTGTTGCGACCGAATCAGCATTTCGTGAGCCGTTTGGATAAAAGTAATTTACTTATGAAGAGGTTTTCGACTTTTTTTCATTTAAACTCGCAAGGATATACGGCTCAATATGTTTTCTTACACGAAAGGGAATGCTGGGTGTATTTCAATCGCCATTGTACCTGGCTGTGCTTCCGTTCTATCGACTGGCCATTTAATATATAGACAATTGCTGCGAGTTTATTTCTGCGCTAAAGAGAGCCACGCTAAATGGACTTGCGCGCTTTCTCGGCACGTGAAATTCCAATCGCCTCGTTTTGTACGTTTAACACGTCTGCCACTCAAGACGCGACCGGGCTATTTCAAAATCGAATGTCACTCACCGTGAATGATGATCGAACTCGGTTACCCTTCTCTCTATTTACCGTAAGCCTGATTATCGAACTTCATTGTTTTTTCAACCCTCTCGTTTACCCTTTTTTGCCACCTTCGCAATTTCATTTCGAGCCCACAGTTGAAACTTAAAGAGACCTTTCGGACTCAAAATCAATTTACAGATCTTCGTAATAGAAATAATAAGAAAAGTTGACAAAATGTTGTCAAAAATAGAATGAGCATTGAAGAGAAGAAATATGAAGCTAGTCAGTTGTATCGACCTGGTGGTATTGGAATATGAATTCTAATATTGTATGCAGCATAACAAAGCAACGTTTCCGTGCTTGACGAAATTTAATAAAAATTCGACATGTTTTATTATTCTTGCAATCAAGTTCTTTGACAAGGTTGAAATTGATTCCACAAAGAAATTAAGTTTCTTTGGAAATGGTCACAATGTCAGGTAAGAGAGAAAAAAACGAGCTAAAAATTGCGCGGAGGCGTTTTCCTACACGTTGGTCGCTGCTGGTAAAGGTTGACTTTGAGACGTGGGGATCTCGCGCGCCGGATCGCAATTAATAATTAATGCCTGACCGAGCTGGTTTAACGATTCGCACGTCGGCGGAAGGCTGATGGTACAAATTAAAATATATACTTGAAGCTGTGGCAGATCGACTACAGAATCTTTCGAATAGATTATTTTGAAATATTCAAAACTAATAAAACATTCATAGTGTCAGTATTTTTCACCAGACGACAAAGACGGTTCGAATTGTGCGTTTTTCAGTGACTATGAAATATTTATGAACGGACTATCAGTTTTAATTTTGGTCATTGGAAAACTAAAACTTTTACTACGGACGATATTGATAAAAAAAGTAATAAAATTGAATTTTATAGTAGAACTAATTGACTATTATTTTTAAAAATAATAAATAGTTGATATTTCTAAATTCTTTTCAACTTTTATTTAAAAAAAGATATGTTCTCATCCTGAGTGTTTCGAATGGCACTCGATTTGACCAAAATTTCGCTAGAATTGTTGTTTGGAGTATGTTGAACGAGTGTTGAAGTGAAAATGAGACGCTCAAAATCTGTAGCAGGGTGGGCTTGAGATTTGAACATCTGATGCTAAATGTGTCGCTCTTCCTTGATGCTTCCTTTACGAGGACGAGCAGACAAAATGATAGTGAGAAAGTGCAATGCATCCGGCGCTGATAAGAAAAGGCGCGATCACCAAAGTCATCATGAGCCATTGCGAGCATCTTCACTACTTTTTTTAGAACGTTAATTTGCTTGCATTATATCGTGATGTGTGGTATGGCTCGACTAACAAGGTCCTCAAGGCACTCTCCACGCCTCCCAGAATAGGCGTCTTGATGAGCTGGCATCTTAAATCTCGCACTGCCACACATCAACTTTTTTTTAACGTTGACTCTTAACTGGGTCACGTGTTACTTTTTTAAATCTACGAATCAATGCCACTGAGCATTTTTTTCGCATTTTTTTTTCATTGTGACAATGTACAAAATCAAAAAAAAAATTTCATAGGTCTACGAAAAAGTATCTGCTAATACGAGATGGTATAATAATTTGATTGGTAAATTTGATCAGTGTTGGATGTTAGGCACAAGTTGAGTTTGTTCTTGAATTTTTGAATGAATGTTTTGTGAATTCAATATTACGTTAATTGTGTATATTAAGGAATGGCCAAATCATAATTATCACGACGTAATTTCGAAATTGAATCGTCAAAAGGTTTCGCGCAGTTATGAAATTACTAACAATTATTATTCGTGGCTGAAAGCTCATGACAGCTTTGGAAATAGATCTCTCGACTTTATAAAATATGCAAACTTGTTTTTATTGCTCTCTCTCTCTCTATAACGACTGGTGCTGCTTCACTGCAATGGTTTACTGTATGACCTCATATATTATATGTTGTCTGATAAAGTTCAATATAAAAGTAATCCGCACTGCGCTTCATATTTAATTACCCGTGAAATTCCGCGCGTGAATTTTGCTCGTTTGCGATTATATGTTTATTTATCGAAGATCAAGCATCATTGAACAGATGTTATTTTACAGTTAAACGAATTTCGCTCTGACGTATGCGAATAAACGATTTGAAATGTTGATGATTTTGCACAGCAGATGACAGTTAAATTACTTTCTAACGTCAATTCGCACAATTATTTCATTTTCAATGACATAAAACGTCAAGCAGAGTCTCATTAAAAGTTTCACCTTCTGACGCAACATTACTCCATTTTTTTTTTGTTAATTTACAACAATTTTTCACTCGTCGACAAATTTGTTATAACTTTTTCATTGACTTTTGGAATAATGGAAACTAATAATTTCCGAAACTTTTCACTAGTTTCACTGAAAAAAAAACTGAAGAATGAAAATCGTTATCAGAACGAACTAATAAAAGATACCCAATCGAATTGGACAACGAGGTAAAAAGAATCCAAAACAAGCGAAATTTATTCATATTCATCGACTATTATTCCGCGAGTGAAACCTTTTCTGCACGCAATTGTGCTGATTTGAATTTCAATCATTATACAAGCAGTTGATGGTACATTTTCAAATTCCCGAACTCATACTATCAAATGAAAAGAAAGCAAAAAATTGAAGAAGCTCCACGATATCGAGTGCAACTCATAAATTACCAGTTACATCACAGTTGTAACAAAAAAAAAAGAATGACAAAGGTCACACTCGTGTTCCAACCGAGCTATACAAAACCACTTTCAACGAGACCATAAGCTTGTTTTGGCATGATTTATTGGACATTTTTTTACTCAAGCTTTCAGCCTTTAATTCAATATTTCAGCAGAACCGGGGGATGAACAAAACAAATTTGATGCATTAGAGGGGAAAGAGAAAGAGGGAGGAGAGAGAGAGCTGGCTTGTCGCGAAAATGTTATTCCGAAATAAAGCTGATTTTCAAATTGAATCTCACGGCGGAGCAGTTGAACGTAAATTGTTAGTCGGGGGAGACGAGCGAGAGAAAAGCGCCGCTGTAATCGCTTTTCCGCGTTAGCTCGTGAGAACGCCGCTGAAACAAAGACACGAGCACATCGATCATCGTGCGGCAGCCCTTAGGTGGCTGTCGGGCGTAGGAATGCAATCGGTTATGGGCCCGACGCCTTTTCCAGAGCGTCGCTAATATTGCTAGTAGCTCAGGTCGTCTGGACGTTAAATAATGGTGCACACGCGACTGTTTCATTGCGCGCCAGTCGTCGCGCATCCGTTGTCAATGCTGATGCTGACGACGTACATTATTGATTGCACGCGGCGTCGGCACAGAAAGTGAACGAGACGGACCGCAACTAACTCGATCGAATTACCCACGATCTAATGGGATCGCGCCTGACACCAGCAACAGTTACATCGCAGTAACACATGTTCGAGGCTTGTCCGATATTGATGGCGGCGTCCAATTTACAAGCCCTTACTTTGCTCAAAGCTTCACGGCCCAATCACCAATTTGCGCAGTTAGTTTTCATCTTAGTTCAAGTTGGCAGTGACTCAATTTTCGGGCCTCGGTTGACCTTTGACTTCTGCGCCCTTCTCTAATTCTTTTCGTTCGAGTTGGAAGACGGATGCACTGAGGGTCGGATGTGCGAATTCGGCATTTCTAGTTGTTTGTTCGACTTCGATTAGAACCGCGGAAGGAGCAATTTCCGAGGGTCTCGGGTTACGGTACAAGTTTTATGGAAATTTTTTTTCTTCAAATCCTAGTGAGTTTAGTGCAAAATTGGAGATGGAAAGTGAACTGCGAATATGAGAAAAGTTTTTTCTGCGGAAGTTGATTTCGCGTCGTGCAAATTTTCGGATATTTGGAGAGGGCAAATTTAAGAACAGTAACTTTGGTTGTTGGATGCTTTTTTTGTAAGCGACTTTATGAGCATGGAAATTGTTTTTTCGCAGATGTAGAGAATAAATCAAAGGAGGAAAATAAGAGTTTGTGTTTGCTAGCGAGTGATATTCGGTCTTTTTTTATTGTATTGATATTGAATTCCGTATTTTGCGACGTTTTGAATTTAAAAAATTTCGTCGATGGAATTCATATAAACAATCAACGACGACGGTTTGTTGGAAATCAAATATTGAAACGGTTACGGAAAATCGTTCGAGTCAATAAATTGTATGTGTCAACAAAATTGAACAGATTATGCATTGCAGTGTGACAAAATGTTGCAATGTGTTGAGAAACTGCATTTTTATGTACGAATGCACTCTGTAAGCAAGTATTTTTTCAATATCGAGTCTGGTTTTTGCTTGAAAATATAAATTTTCATTTTTTCGTTCGTAATTTAACGTTTGTAATTTTAGTTCAATCTAAATTTGTGGGAAGAATCGATACAATTTAAATCGTAATTCCAAAAAAAAATAAAAACGAATTGTTCAAAAAAAAATGATATGAACCTTAGTAAAAATCAATTAAGACTGATTAAAGTTACCGAACGATCAATTTTTTATGGAATCACAATAATTGAATAGGCACCAATTTTTCTTGCTGGGAATTTCAATCTCATCAATTCATAAACTGACAGAGAAAGAAAAACCGCACAAAATGAATCGTTTTTATTCCTCATCATTTTTTGTTTTAATTTGAGACTAGCAACTTCTCACCCCTAGGTATACATTTTTCATTCCAGCATCAATAAACCAGACGATTTTGTCTATTGATTTGTTCCGACTGTTTTTGTTCGGTTAAATTTGACATTTGAGTCAAATTTCATAACCGTTTGATGATTAATGAACCAACTTTTTCCCTCGAAATTTTGTCTGCGTTTCAAATTTGTGTTCATTTCATAGCGCAATGAATGTCATAATAGCCGTTACTTTATTGTTACGATCACGATGAAAGATAACCGAAAATTGTAGCGTTGTATGATAATGGGGCGTAGCTTTGAATGACTTAATTAAAAATTGTAAAATAATTAACGTTCAAATGTTCCTCATTTTGTTTGATATCCAAAAAAATTTTTTATCAGAATAACAGCATACCGAATTGCGCATTTCTGTCGGCATCGTTTGATGATAATTCGAGAAAACAATTTATGTCTCGACCAAACAATCGTTGCCGAGATTGTCAAGCAAATCATCGACAGTTTAATTACGGACGCCGTTATTGAGTAGGTTGTAATTATTTAAGCGTTTAGAAACTACTCCGAGGACTTTAACTTGGCGAGATTCGGTCCAAGTCGTCCGGATGAGAGCCGAAGTTTCATCGGATTAAGTACACGGTCGATTAAATTGCGAAGCTGGCTGCAAACCGATTAGTTTAAATTAGAGCGTTTTTGTCACTGTTAATTGAAATAAACAATAGGGCCAAAACGTCGACAACAGCGTTTCTTCATTACGTTTGTCTAAGCAATTCCCACGGCTCGTCGAAGAAAAAGTGAGATAAACGAGGATTTAACAACACTTTGCAGAATCGACGTATGAGTTTTCAATCAAAATGACATCTAATTTCCTAACTTTTTTCCTTAAACTTAATCAATCCTTTTCAATCAATGTCTAGTCAGATTATCGTTATATTTTAGTTCAAACTCGCAAGCTTAATTGATTAATTGCATTTTTTTATATTATCAATTTCGTATAAAAAGAGATAATTTAATAAAGAGCTGCACTCAATGGAAAATAGAAACTGCAAAAAAATGGAATCTTGTTTTATGAAGCCCCGATAAAACTGTAGACAATGACAAAATCCGATGATCGGATAACAAAAAAATTGTATCCAAAAAAGTGGCCTGACACTCAAAAGATACGCCGCTTCATGTAGCAATAATTCCTGACGGAATCCTCGGAACCTACTGCTCATGGTCAATTGGCTTTTTTTCGCATTTACGTCGCGGCCGCTCTAATCCGTCCATTGTGGCAAAGAATTTCGTTGCGATTCGAAAAGCTTTTGTTCGTCGCACGTACACTCTTTACCTACCTTTCACATACTTAGGGCAGCATACAAACTCGACGCCGGCGAACAACGAGATGCCGCACGGCAAGAGCATCGCAAAGCTGCGCAGATTCATATTGCGATCGCGGCAGGTGTCGGCCGCGGTCGAGTTCCATCTGTAACAAAAATAATGGTTAAGATTTCCCTCCCTCTCCTTTTTTTCCCGACATTTTTGAATAACAACCGAAGAATTTTATTGGTCAATTATTTAAGATCGCTTTCGAGCGATACCATTTTTATCTGACACAAATTCAAGTGAAAAAAAAAACAAATGAACATTTTTTCTTCATAATGATGTTTTAAAATTGAGATTTTTTTTCATTTGAAAATGGCTAATTGAAACTAAACTCTGGATTGAGAACAAAATATCTGAAAAATATTAAAAAGACTAAAATTGGTTATGAAAAGTGCAACTTTTTTCACGTAATTTTGAATTGTTACTGGTTCAAAAATGTTGACACGAAACTTGTACTCGGATGCGGTTCATTAACATTTCCTCGAAACGAAATAACAGTGTCACGAGGTAAAAAGCTCGACCTAGAAAATTAATTTGTTACATATATCTCCGCTGAGAAGCGTGCCGGACGAAAAAATTTTCACCGCGCAGGTTTTTTCCAATTGGATATTCTATTATTCACGGAACTATAGCGAGCAATCGCGTGTACCGTTATTTGAAAGTGAACTTTTAATGTCGCGAGGAAACGAAACGAAATATCACGTTTTAATCGTGATATTTTGTAGCTCGTTTATTTTAGACTTCACGTCTGACTTAAAAAAAGTAGAACTACTTGAGAGCGGCAGTCAGCAGGTGAGAACGAATTTCTCGACTAACCTGTGAGATTCCCAGCATTTGGTTTGGTTATGAAGGTGGTCGAAAACACATCCTTCCGGTACGAGCAGCGCGTCACTCTGGAAAGGTCCCTCTGTAAAAATTAAATTCACAAAAATTAGAAAACAAAATACAAAATTTCGTGATTAAAAAATATTTCATAAACAAATTTCAAATGAACCGGCGATTTTGTTTTCAGATGATGTTCAAGCGGTTGTTTTGTTTTCTAAATTGACCACGGAAATTTTGATACAATGTTTTCGACCTACGATACGATACAATAGAACTAAAACGTTATCAATTTTGAAGTAAAACTCATTTGTAAGTAATCTCACAATTTGCCCGAAGCTCCTTAACCAACATTATTAGCTGTTATGGCGAAGTAAATCAAAGTTTCTCGTTTCAAAGTGAAGTTTGCGAAAAATACTTGGAGAATTTATCTTGTTCACAACAGTGTCCTGGGCTAATACCTATTGCAGTTGTGTTGAATCGTATCCGTCTATCCTGTTTCGTCAAACCCAACTTTTTAATGATCAACTAGATAATGATAATTTTATTAGTTTACCTTAATATGAACTCCCGTTCATATCAAACGAAACATAAGAAGTTGCTGTTGCCAGATTAAAAGTTGAGTCTACACTTTTAATCATGGAAATACAAGCAGCGTTATTGTTCGACGAAACAAGGGAAATGTCGGGTAACGTACCGTGTCGTCTTTAATGCATGCGATGTTATTTACATCATATTTTATAAGTCCTTGGAGACGAGGCAAAAACAAAAACTTATCTAGATGTAATAAAGAAAGTAGAAGAAACGCTATACTAGAGCGCTACTGTCAGAGAATTTAGTACCAAGGAAAGTATGAGTTTTTCACTCCCTTCATTTGCCCATTTATTTATTCTCACGTGATACAACGCAGCAGCAACAAAAGTTAGCGAACAAGTTCATGAAAGAATCATTTACATAAAGTTTTACATTCTACTTTGAACTTCTTTTATCGTAAATCTATTTGTATTTCATTTAATTTGGTGTACAATTTCCGTTCTAACATCTGAATCAGAAAGCTAAAAACTTGTAATACTTTCATCGCAATTTTGATTATGAAAAATTCATTCCAAGGATTTTAAATCACAACAGAGGTTTGTTCACGACTTATTGTTTGTAAATTCTGAAAATCATAATTAAAGCCTTGAAAATTGACGTAACGTAGTGGGTGCACGATACTTCCAGCGTGAGCGCTCGGCGATTATATTACAACGTTGTGTGCAATTAACAGTTTGACTCAAACAATTTACTAAGTATTAAAATGCGCGATAATAATGAGGCATGATTTGTATGCATACCTAGGCATCTATACGGTTTGACCCATCGGGATAATTTGCATTTGGTTCGCCCAGGCTTGCACCATCCGTTCACTCTGACGTAGTGCGTCGACTCCACGATGTTCGTGATATCCCTTTTGGGATAAACCTGAAACATAATCGCCCCTGAATTAGAGTCCTTAAAAGACATTACATAATTCACATTTGCATCAACTATTCATCCGCAAGTAAAAAAAAGTTCGAACTTTCTTTTTTCATACAAACTTCTTCAATTTTTTCTCCGCTAACTTCTCTCCGCAAATAAATTCTCCTTTTGAAATTCATTTTTAATGTCAAGGAATTGGTACAATTCAGAAACATTCGACGATGTGAAAAAAATGATAAAAAAGTTGCAGAAAAAAAGTTGCGAAAAATTGAATAGTCGTTGATGAAAAGTACCCTATACGAGGATGAAAGATTGATTGGGTCTTCTGTTTCAGTTTTGTGAGAAAAAGTGGACGTTAATATTTCAGAGAAAGTCAGCTTTGATCCCGAATCTTATCACAAAATAAGTGATCAATTGATAATGCCTTGTATCGTGATCTCCTCAATGCAGCATTAATACCGAGGCAGCATTAATACAGAACCGAATTTTCTGAAACGTCATTGTGCAGAAGCGCACAAAAAGCGGTTGTTAGAAGGAATAAAAATGAGACGCGCCGTGAAAGAAATAATGCATAAGCGCACAATGACGCAGCTTTCGATCCAGTTGAAACGAAGATTAATAACCGTGCCGATATGCCGCGCCGGACGCGCGTTGTACTACGCGACTTGCCAGCCATCTTTTAGACTTTTCCCCACGTACAAGCCCGGGATTTTGCTCTCTCAACTTGGCAATTTCCCTCGAATCCAAGATGGACGGACTTCGCGCGTTTCATATTTTCACGTCGACCTGAAATATTCGGCTTATCCGCCAAAAGACGGCGCTTTATAAGAAAAGGGATCTGCATGCGCTCATTCCGAGACCTAAATGATGACTCTCCAAAATCGCAATCGTATATCACGAAACACGTACACACTTTGTAACATTCCAATATTCCAAAAAAATTGAAATGTCATCGAATTTTTTCTTATTTTTTTTTACTTTCGTTTACATGCAAATCGGTTTGGAATCAAAAAACGTTGTTCAAAATTCGATGAAAAAATTTTGATATGAAAGAATTTCTGAAAACATATTCAAAAGCGATCGTAAATACGGAATTGCACTGAACATCTTTTTCCCTTTTATTTTCTCTTTGTATTATTTATTCGCCGATAAAAAATATAAATCTGTGCATCAAAAGCTACGAGAAATATTTATACGTTATTTCTTGTCCGAGTAAGCAGTAGGTTTTGTACATTTTAGCGGAGATTTTTTTTTCTATTGAAATTAACATCTCTTTTAGGTGCACGCAAACTCCGGGACAAGGCTGAAAGGTACGTTTGTCCCAATCGAGGAATGGTATCGGAAAAATGCAAAAGTACACAATGAGCCTTATTTATTCAAAGGATGACAAGATTTAAGATTTTTTCCCGTTCTCCGTCGGCACTAAGGTTCGATTTGTAAGCGGACGACTTCGATAAATAAGACAAGTCCTTGCATTGGAACGGCATCCAATTTGTTGAAGTGCTCGTTTTTCTGATGAAAACTGCACTTATTTTGTCGAAAAAATGTCCTCTTAACATAATTCGTTTGCTTGGACAAAAAACGAAAGCGATTTAGTATTCAAATGTTCTCACGGACCGTAAAACTTGAGAACAATTATTTTTCTTTTTTATATTCATTAGTCGCTCGTATTGATTACGTTGGATTGCAATCAATTCGAACAACATTGTTGTCTTCGGTATTATGAGCAATTCATGATGTTGTTCACAGCGAATTATTTGCATAACCTCTGAGACACAGCAGTGGACGTATCTTGATTTATTAAGCGCGATGTATATCGTAATACGTACTTGTACTACTGGCAGCGCAGCCTTCGCGAAGAGTATACAAAGTTTCCAACAATTACTCCGGCGCAAATAACTTTGCAACTTAATTGCAAGTACTGAAAAAGCAACGTTCTGTTACTCGTGATTGCCGGATATTTGTACTCGAACATCTCTGTTACGAACCGAATTTCAAATCTTGCGACATCTTAATAAATTCGGCTTATTTCGAATTTGACCCTCAAAGACCTCTTTACTAAAACATTTTTTTATTTACATTGGATACTAGAATTCTCGTACAAAAATCTTACAACTTAGATTTTGTATTTCTTCACTATTTTTCTTTCATTAAAAATTGTCTTATAATTTCATCTAAGAAAAACCGGTAAAATGGAATTTACTTTGTTGGTCAATTTTGTTGACTGTTAAATAATAATAATGTAAAAATAAGAAACATGTTAAAATTATTGATTAGGGTTGTATTTTATTTCATTTTTGTTGGTATTTATTTTTTGCAATTATGGAAAAGAAATGTTTAACCAGAAGGGACGACTAAGCCGCGCCTACACGTAGTACGTGAGAACATTGCAAGACTAGGCATATTTCGTGCCGAGGGGATCGTTCAAAGCAGTGAGTCATACTTCGAGGGAGGGTTATACGCTACTTATCTTAAGAATACACAAACCGCATGCGCATATTCACGCGTTTTCGTGAGAGGTAGATTTACAACAGTTGATATCAGCGAATTCGTACATCCCGTTGCAATGAAATTATCTTTATCGTACACGTGTTTCCTAATTTAACACGATGTTTCACGGTGGAAATTCAATTTCGTTTTTTTTTCTGTTATTTCCTCATCTTTTGTTTTGTCACATTGAATATACGCGGTGAAATTTATTAAACAAATTAAATCTAACGAATATTTAATGCAACGCGAATGTTTCCACTTTGCAAACAGAAAAAAGTTTGCCAAACTTCGGATAAGATATGTTGAGCGCTACTTTTTTTTCAAAATCATTTTCATCCAACTGGCGATAAGTAAATTCAACAAGTATCGGTCGACTTTGGCTTTCGGGCTTTTTGTTACGTCACGTGGTGTCCTTAAACAGAACCAATATCGCGTTAAAAAGTTGAAGGGTAAAAGTTGAGATGGAAAAATTTAATTAAAAAAGTTGGAGCATTGAACAAGTTGTTGAGACAAAACAAGCTGACTTGGAAAACCGGAGCAATCGTTTTCTATTTAGAATGACGACAAAATGCATAAATATTTCCCGCAACTGGGTAATGAAAGTCAACAGATTGGATCTCTCGATGAAACCAATTTTCGCTCGGACAGAACACGTGACTTGAAAGGTAAAGGTTACTTATTGCAAATCGAGACGATCGTTTGCCTGCGGAAGTTGCACGTTTGCCTCACATGAAGAAAAATTGAAATTCAAATGTGGTGTTAAAATACGCCACACTTTTCATTTTCACAATGTTTTTTGTCGTATTTGTTTATTCGAATAAAACTCTAGTTTGTAAAAGTATTCTGAATTTCACGCTCTAAGACTCATCAAAAGGAGCCAGTCGTTTGTGTTTCTGACTTTTTGAGCACTGTTTTGTGCAACTTCACTTCGACGCAGTGTGACATGAAAGTCAAGCGGTTGCTCTTAAAAAGTCATCGCTGAATGGCAAAGATTTCATTTTTATAGCAAATGAGATTGGGAGAATCAAGAAAAGCACAAGTGAAAGGTGAAAAGGCGCTGTTTAATTTGCGTACGTTATTTGTAAAAGGTCGAAAGAAGAGTTGTTCAGCAGCCTCAAAGTATTTCTCAGGTCTTAAATTAAAGTCGAAATGAAATTACGCTTTTACTCGTCTCGAAGCCGCAATTTCATCCGGTATTTTTTTCAAAATCAACATCACCGTTCAATCACATTTGATTTATGAAATGATTCTACAATTTTTTTAAATTCCACTTTATCGAAGTTTACAATTCATTCGATAGTTAAAAATAGAAAAAATACAAACACAAAATTGTAAATTGGGTTACGAAAACATCGTTCATTTCAGTTATATAGATAAAAAATTTCCATCAACTCAGTGCTGACAAAATTGCATGACAAATTAGTTTCCAAACTACGAACTTTGATGGAGGATAATAAACGATATTAAATTCATCTCTTACGTACAAGGATTCGTTTCTTTTTTCTCCGAACAAAAACTTTCCGCTCAACAATATGGAAACTGGGATAGTTAGTCGTCGTTACATAACAATACAGAAACAATGGAATGGAACGCGCGTTCAATGGTCGGGAAACGATCTGAAAGGTTAATCGAGGCGGAATCCGCGACAATTGCTCTCGCTTGGCTGAATTTAAATAATTTTTGAGCTCTTAATCCACTTGGAGTGCGTTTCAACGTGAAACGATATGCAAATACTGGTACCGTCATAAGAAAGCACGAAATGGCAACGCGGCTTAACGTGCTAGTGCGACTCACCTTTTTACAGTAATCCAGGATCTCAAGTTTGTCGGTCATGCAACTTTTCTTGTCTGTCGACGAGACCCATCGACCTTGATCGCCCATGTGCTGGGCCAGATAAACTTCTCCGGCCTCGCAAAGCGTCGCCACCTAAAAATTTCAACAATTCCATTCATTTCATTCCCCATAATTTGTTGTTTTATAGTTAAATCAACATTGACTAATTTCTTCAATGTTCAAAATTCAACAATAAATTTAAATTGCCATATTTGTAAGGCTTAAAAGTTGACTATTTTAACCAAAAAATGTTCACTTTTTATAATTTAGGAGCTAATATAGATGTTGATTCAAATTTTTTTTTCGTAACAAGTTTTTTTTTGTACTGTTCGTAAACATGACAAAATTGAACAAAAGTTGGAACATTACCTGAGGTTCGGACCGACCTCCCGCTGGCGCCAGTTCGAGCTTCTCCGAAACCGCCTGTAACAGAAAAAATGAGCAAATATTACACAAAAGAACGTAATTTACGACAAGTTTCTGCAAAGGGGTCGAAACCCGAGGACGATCCGTTGCATTTTACATGACAATGGCTCGTCTAAAGCTTGTATCGGTGTAAAATTTTGTTTATCAATGTTAGTCGCAGTTGCGTTACAAACACCTAACGTGATCCATACACGGGCGATAGCCCGCGATAAGGCACCGCGCACACCTCCCCACGAATGTTTTGACATTTGCATACCGTGATATAAGAGTTTGAGTTGCGATGTCGCGTCGCGATTACAAATGCAGCCGGCTTGTGTGTGGGCACACGTCTTTAAATTAAGGCGACACAACGAAACTTCATATGACTTTTCACCAAGAATTTATACCAACTCGGATAACTGTTATGAGTGGATCTGCTCTCAGCCTGTATCAATATTGCCTCTTATTCAAAGTCGGTATTTCATCTCGCGTCGTTATTTATGGGACTCCAACGCTTTTCGTGTTTCGCTAGAACAGATCCGCAACAAAAGTCGTGTGAGAGAAATCACGTCGCTCAACTGATGTCATTGAAAAGGCAGCTGCAAAGGAAAGGAAATGAAGGATTGCGAAAAACAACAACATTGAAAAGTGCGTTTGAGTTCATCGCAACAGTTCCACGCGGATGCATATTACTTCCAAAAGGGAACACAAATGTTGTAATTAATATTTAATTACTTTGGCTTCTATAATTCATGGCGGCGAGCGAAGCTCGCGAGATCAAACTTTTTTCTCCGCTTGCTAAGGAGCTTTGAGATACACCCAAAGCTTCAAAGGCTGGGCTATGCCATTGCCTAATTGGACATGCATAAGTTGCACTGGCTGAGAATTGCTTCGTCCATTGTCTATTAATCTTGCAATGTTTTCAACAAATATTATAAGTCGTGCATTTGGAGGAGGCATTTTTGTTCTTAGGTTAAAATAACTTTTTTGAAATAAGATAACCCTAAATTTGACAGTTGCTTTTAAATTTAAAATTTTTAAAAGAATTTTTTACTTGAAATAAGCTATTTTAACGATTCCCATCGGGACTACCTATTCACCATCGCAAATCTGAATACTTCTCTCACTGGTAAGTATGAAAAATCAAAATTTATCTGTCTTTTAAAGCGATGATACAGAAGTAAATTTGTAACCTGCTTTGATTTGAAAGTTGACATTATTTTATTTTGACACTATCAATATTTTTTACCATTGAAGAATCCATATTTTCCAACTACGCTTGAATTGCAGATTTGATTCTGTTTAGGACAAATTCCTGTAAATAAAATTTTCCATCACGAAGGATCCCTCCAAAACTTTCTCAGACCCGAGAAATTTGTCAATATAAATAATTCGGAAGAAACGCAGTTAATTTTGTCTCAATTCAAAAAAGAGGTAACTAAATAAAACATGAATCAGTTTGTTAGTCATTTCACAACTAGATCATGAAGTCCGTCAGACGAACGAAATGGAGTTAATATCGATCGCAGTGGATATTGGCAATCGGGTAAACGGCTGCAGACAGGGCACAGGATTTGTCAGCAGATGAGCGGAAATGTCAGAACGAAATGACTGTAAGGAAGGCGGCATAATTTCCTGCGATTCGACGTTAGGGTCGGCGCTTTGGCATGCGTGTGTGCCTGTTCCGAAAACGCGCACGCACCGCATCTGATCGACTGGCGAAGGCACGTTCAGCATGTCCCAACTTTATGCCACTCAGGTCCCCAGACGGACGCGTTATATTTGCAAATAAATTTCGGCCAAACATGCTCTCCCATAAATGAGAATCACGAACATTTAAACCCGTCAGGGCCGAGATAGCCGGAGATATTTTATATTTCACAACCTCTTGTAGCCGTGCTGTTTATTGCCGCCTATTCATTTGTCTGGGATTGAACTATTGGCATTTTGGAACGTCGCGCACTCGAAGTGGATTTTAGGGTGCTTTTGACAAATCCATGAAAAATATCACGCTACTTGACACCAAACGATCATACCCTCTTTGCGTTCAATTTTTTTCATTGACGCGGGTCCATTCATTTTCGCGTTCGCGAGATTTAACGGTCAATAATTCGCCGTTCTGCGCGACGTCTAATGGATTTTCGTTTGATCGACGGCAGTGCGTTGGGAACTCATCTTGTCGCGCATTTTTTCGTTTCAATTTTTCGCCTCTCGCACCGCCGACCGCTTGATTCGTGACGAATTTGCGAGCGAGCGTACAATCGTGTTTGCATGAACTTACTCTTTTTTTTCTTTCACTTTATGCTCCGCTGCAAAAAGACGAGACTAGCGGCGGCAGTGCGTTTTGTTCGCGACAGTTACGGAGCGTTTCTTGCATTATGCATCTTATTTCTGTTCAAATTGTCAGCGCACGATGACAATCCCGGCGCAAAACAAGGTGCGGTATTACGCGATAAGAATGTCCCGCTTTGTGCTCCTCATTATCATGTGCAGCGATGAAAAGTGCAGGCAACTTTCTATCACTGCTGAGCAAAGCTCCATTGTGACAGCAGATACTAAGTATCTCCGTGCATCCTTCCTTGATATTTACGACGCTCTCTCGAGCCCGCGCGAATATCCATTATGATTCTCCTACCATCCTCGCTGCTTATGTCATCAAATTCTTCTCCGAACATAATCTCGACTAATTTTCAAACGAACGTGAAAAAAAACACAACATTTTACGAACAAAATATATCGTGCACGAGAGTGTCGTTTTACAACTTCTTGTTAACGGTTTAGTGTTGCGTCTTGAATGAAAATGAAAAAATAAAATTGACACAAAATGTAACGGGGCTTTTTTGGGTACTCTGAAAAGTGCCTTTCACAGGGTCACAAATAAATTGCGAACCTAAAACGGCCAATTCGTTAAAATGACAATTGTGTTCCGGACGTTTGTAAACTGTTGTACATATTTTACGAATTGTGCACTGGAGGGTTGAAACAAGTCTTAAAACACAAACAGAGCCTTTGATGTAAATAAAACGACCGATTACATTTGAACCATAAATATATCATTTGCATGATAGCGCGACGTACGAACGAAACAGCACACAAATCTGCACGAAATACCTGGGTCGGAAAATTTTGGTATACGAGAGGATGCGCAACACCTGGGCGATCAATAAGCCAACCTAACCGCCGCACGAGCGGTTAAATAATTTTGATTAATGAAACATTTTGTTCGAAGGTGTTACGGCAAATAAATTCCTTTGTAGCGCGAGCGTCCAGTTTCATTAACATTAAACAGCGAGCGCGGCATTTTACAATCGCTGCAATATGCATGAAAATGCATCTCGCGAAATTTGCAATTCCTATACGCTGCGCTGCTTGAGAGAGTGCTTTATTATACGATGTCCAGCGTGTTACAAGCGTGCAAAAACTCGGCAGATACAGGTGCGCGTACACGCCCGAGACTTTTGTGTGCCTTCGCATCTGTGCTACAAGTTTTATGTGTACACGCTGATATCACGTCTGCGCCCAACGCCGGCTTTCTCCTTTTGTCGCACGCGATTAGACTGCCGACATGCACAGACTCGAGAAAAATCGCCAATAGAGCGAGATTAAAAGGGGTAGTTGCAGTTGCGCGTCACGAAGTGTCGCACGTTTCATCTCCGAGATATACCCTCTGGACTTATCTTCTGTCTAGTTGGCTCTGCAAGCTCCCGGGCAAAAAGCTCTCCTCGTTACTTTATCAAAGTCAATGACCGCGGCTATTCTTGCGGTCAACCCAACTCTGACACAATTTGCAAAATTGTTACCTTTTTGTGCAGCCTAACTTTGGATGTCGAATTTATTAATTAATTTACTCGATGCACTTAGTTTCTTTCCTGAGTTTTCTTCCGATATCAAAATTAATATTGTTAAAACGCGGGTCAAAGTTCATGTCTAGTGTTAGTCACTTGAAAATGACAACCCGACCCTTCGCTGCAGCGTTGAAATTTCATTTAACAAACTGACAGTTGGATCCGCGTTATCGTTAATGGTTTAATTTAGGATCATCGAGTCAAATTCACATTTCAACTGTACGCTGCAGTTTCATTTGAATCAATTATCAGCACCGCGCTATTAATACTGTACCGCTTTTTTTTCATCAACCCACACCAGGGTGTAATGCACCCAATGAAATTTACACCGAGCAAATGAATTTTTGCATATTTCGAATAACCGGTCGTCGCAGGATGAATAATTTTGAATCCGCCAACATTATTCATCGGTTCGGTTAAAGATTAATGAGCCGGTATATCAAACTTGTCTTGTATGTAAGACGATGATTAATATTCACGTTTGTTTTCACAGAATTTCATCCGATAG
Source organism: Telenomus remus (assembly GCA_020615435.1). Classification (NCBI taxonomy): domain Eukaryota; kingdom Metazoa; phylum Arthropoda; class Insecta; order Hymenoptera; family Scelionidae; genus Telenomus; species Telenomus remus. The sequence goes on along the minus strand of CM036341.1, from coordinate 8,192,181 downwards.
AATTGTATTTAAATTGATTACCGCATTTGTTCGCCGACTTTTATGAACTCACGATCTAAAAATAGAGTTATTTTCACTCGAAAATAATTTGTACCTGATGTTTTTACACAGCCTTTAAATCAACTTCATGAATTAATTTTGCTCTAGATCTGTTTGTTTTTCGAAATCAGTTTCATTGACGAAAACGAAACGTGGTAAATTGCACGATTGTTTTAGGTAGAGTGAACGAATCGATCGCCTCTAAATGGACTGTGGAAAGTCGAGCAATACTTGATTCATAAATAGAAGTCAGTCACCCCTTAGTCGCAGTCTTTGCAGTTCCGTTTGCTCGCCGCGCACAGACTGCGACGCTTCAGGATCTTTAGACTACTATCACACCCGGTCTATACATAGGCTGGGTGCTCGAACTTCATTTCCTATAAAATTTCCACAAGTATAATTACGTTATCAAAGCATTCGTCTCTCAGTGGCGTCTAATACAATGGCACTTGTACGAACCGCGAGTCGTCCGCGTTGAGCGAAATATAATTTGCCGGTAAAATTGCTGGCGGTGGGTCAACGCACGGACAATACGCCCTTACGCACGGCCACTTTTCATTTGTTCTTGCGGAATGAACTAAACGCCAATTGCTCTCTCGGTCTGCTCGGGATCGGAGAATGAAATTTTCGTAATTAAATTTCATCAACAATTTTAAAATCACAATCGTCGGCGACGGCAAAACAAAAAGAATAACAGAACAAGACCCAAGCGTCTCGCAAAGTATGGATAATTGGAGGGAAGTTGGCGGTTGACTTTGACGGAGATTGAATTTTTAGTCTCGGGCTTATTTTCGTGATTTTTAGTTTGTTTTTGAAATTTATCATATTATTATTCGGCTCCCGAGGTAAGTTGAGTTAATCCTAGAGCTTTGCGACGGACCAAGTAAATGAGACATGAAAAGCGTTAAATATAGACGCCTCGAAAGTCATCCATAATAACGCATAAAGGCGCGCTCATAACGACGTGACAAAAAGTCGTATTTTTCATTTTGTTAGCTGAGAAAAAAGGTATTGAATCCACCTTGAGTCCGCGTGGAAATGTCCACTTATACTTCGGCCAAATTATAAGCGAGTAGACATCAGAGAGTAAAATATGACTTTAATTTACTGATGCAATTTCATTATACCGTTCGGGTAACCTTCCGGGTCTATGAAATTCATTTGTTCAATTAATTTCAACGCCGTTGGTAACGGAAACGCAATATTTGCCGGGACATTTTTATTCTATTCGGAGATGATAATTTTTCTATAATTTCTTTTTCATCGCGCTTTTTATCTTCCTTTTCTTTCAACGCGGAAATTTTTGTTATTCACATTCATTGAACATACAGTTTTGTTTAACAACGATATTTTTCATATCGAAAAACGTGGTACCTTTACTTTCATTCGAATTGTGCTTCTGTGTGCGATGTCACTTTTGCATATTTTCATTTGAGTTTATTTTTCAATAAATCCGTTCCAGTTTCGCTTCAATTTTCTCATGATAACAAAGCGCCCTGTTTGGTTAAAGTACATCGACCTTTTGCGCAGTTTTAAGCACCTTTATTATAACAAGAAACCGCTTAAATTCTTCGGCTTTTGTTAGCACCGTTCGTAGATCGAAAAAATGTAAATCGTCCGGCATTATGTTCGAAAATCCAAAGTTAGATATTATACAAGCTTTTATACAGCGCTCGTGTTTCGAAATCTCTTACATTAATTCAAATACGGCACCAACTAAGGCATATCATAAAAAGCCCTTACATTCTGGTAATATTCCAAATCCATTAAGTATCCACGGATGTTCCAGTTGTAGATCAGAAATAAACTCGAGTATATCTTTGAATTCACCCGGGTATATTCCAAACGCTATACAAAAGCTCGTATTTGCGCTGCAGAAAACGCACGACATTATTTTATTTATTTGCAAAAGAACAAAAATCCAGCGAGGAATCCTGGTTCATTCTCGCAATAAATTTTTTTGTAAAGCAAATTTCAAATGTAAAATGTAAAACAGTGCAGGTCGGAGAGTTCTAATTTGAAAACGAGCATTGGTACAGATTTACAAACTACAAATAGTATTACGTGTAACAACAAATTTACATTTACATCGAGTTTTACTGTGCCAACACGAGTTGCGTAATCAGTCGAAGCAATGCTGCGTTTGGAGTATGAATTTCGTACCGTTAAAACAAACACCATCTCGGTTTTAATATAAATATCAAAAACAATGGATTTGGTAATTCAAAATTGCTATTTACACAGACGAAATCGTATACTTTGCGTGAAATTTGTGCTGTTTAAATTCCATGTCCAATTACCGTGATTCGTTTCCAATCTTCGAAAACTAACAAATCTTCACTCGTAATAACTTTCATTACGATTTCATATCATTTTATAATTCATCATTTAACGACAATTTCAACTTTTTAAATTCGTTATCAGGGAAAATAATTAGGAATGAATTACCTCCTTTATAACAAAATTACTTAGTTTTAATTTACTCTTTTCATTGTTATTTATTTTTTTGTTGGAGAAAACAAAGCGAAGGAAAAAACGTAAGCCAACGTTTTTACATTGAAAATCACGAGATCATCGAACGTATCTGTCAGCGTGACTAAATGATGACTAACAAAAGTGACCATACGAGATGCAAACGACCTGAAACGGGACGTCGAGAGTGGCAGTACGTATTGATCAAGTCAGAGTTGGCGTTAAATAACGCCAATGGCACGTGGATTGACTAAGCCCCGACGCGACGATAATAATCGTACAGCAAGGAGAGCGAAAGAAAAATACGACCGATATTATACCTCGCCAGAGAGCCACACCTCAGCGCACAAAGCAGCATGCTCTCGCGTGTCGCACGCACACAGCCGTCCAGATGCGCAAAAATAGTCTGCCATATTCGTACGGATGCTAAACATGGTGAATTCATCTTCACTCGTACATGTCGCTAAGTCGCTCACTTCCTGCGGTTTGATACAACTAAGCGGATCGCGCGATGCATTCAAAGCCAATCCAACCACTATTCGCCCGGCCTTTTCTTTCAATGCGGTCCCCTGGGACGTAATTTATTGCCTTTTAATTAAACTACTGATTCAGATTTATGCACGGCAACACGCCGCTGAAACTTTTATCATGCCCCCTTCCGCCCTTCTCATCTCGATACCAATTCAGAAGAAAGACTTTTCACTTCTCCTCGTTTCTGTTTGCTCTAATTAGATACCCCTCAATTTATGCCAACTTAATATCATGATAAATGCGTCGGGATAAGTTTTTCGAACAATTTTAGCCGACGTTTTGAACTTTCTGTTGTTTTAATTTATGAGGTTGTTTGAATTAAACAAAGATTGTACTTGAAAAGTTGAAATTTTTCAAACGAACTTGTTTAAAAATGTTTAAATGCTTGTACTGTTACTTTTTGCGAAAGTTGAAAAAAAACTACTTTCACAGTCTCTCGTTTGTACCGAGTGCATTACTTATTTATTAGCATGCATTATCATCCATTAACACGATGCATTACTAATCTCAGCTCCCACGACATATCGGGCTTTTTCGTTACTTCCAAATCGATAAATCGAATGAATGAAATTTTAAAGTACACATTTTTTCATCATCCCATTGGAACTTGCTATCTGAAGACAGATATTCTTTATTAATAATTTTATTATGTGTTTTGTATTTCACTCGAGCGTTCGAGTGGAAAAATAATAATCGAATGAAATGCGATTTTTAATTAAAAATGCATCTCTCGAGATGGTAAGTAAATTTTAATTCTGAACAGCTCTTATCGCGACGTTTCAGCGTCGAAACTCGGCAGAGGGAGGGGGTGAATTAATGAATGACGCGCAAATTATAAGGATGAAATAGTCACGACAACGTAAATAAAGTTGTCGAAGAAATCGCGTCTACGCAAAGACATCGCCATGGTATTTAATGAGAGCCGGTCGGTCGATCAAAAGAAGTGTCGCACCTGCAATAGAAAATACAAAAAGGTAAAAAGGATCGAAAGCTAATTGGACGTCGCGGAATAAAAGCTCAAATAACCAGGAGCGCCGCCAACCTCCCACTACATTCTTGCTCCAACTTTTTTGTCTCTCTTTTTTGTCTCTATTAAAATAACAAAAATAGCAAAAAAAGTTTGTTACTTTCCTTATGTTCGTTATTTTTGTTATTCTTATGCTTGTTATTTTCGAATTGCGGTCAATTTCGACTGTAAGAACTATCGAATTGCGGTAACTTTGTTATGTCGGTGCATTATTATTCGTTTAAAAACATTTATTTGTTTATGAGCATTAATTTAATCAATAAAAATCGTTGATTAAAATTCATTTACTAATAAAACTTTGGGCTTTTTGAAATTCAGCCCAATGCAATGAGAGATTTTAGCTTTGGAAAAAGCACCAAGAGAGTTTATTATTGAAGTTTTTTGAGTAATTAGTATCCATTACGGCTCGAATGACAGGAAAATACGTCAAATCGGAAAATAACGTTTACGATTGGATCTATTGAAGATGAATTTTCGCACATAACAATGTGGGACGTATTAGAGTGATAGGTGTTTGAACTTTTCAGGCTTCGTTACACTGACATCATATAATGCAATTAATTTGGCCTCCCTCCTACACTGTAAACGAAGCACTAATAATCAAGCTTTCATGTTGTTTACCTTTAATAAAAGGTGCTTGAGCTTTTGAGCTGTCGATAACGTTGAAACATTTTCCATTTATAATTAAAAAAATCCGTTCAAAATGTTTTTAACGATAATTATAAGAGTGTAACGATAAATTTTTTTTAGCCTGAGCTTTTTTTTAAATCTCCTTGACTTTCAAACCATCGTTATATTTTTAATATGTTTCTGAAGTGATGTTTTGTTTTCTTATTTCACACGACCGAATCAAAGATAGCAAATTGAACAAGTTTACATATCCCCTTACGTGCAATCATGTTCTATTCAGACAAAGTATTCCCTGTGGCAACCTGTCCGAGTGAAGACACGCCGCACTCTGTCATTTATCTCAAAGGCTTAATCTTTCATGTGTGAAAATGATTGCGTTACAAACTTCTCGGCACATGCGAGCCATATTTCCGAAATAAAAAGCGCCCGAATTATCCAGCCAGTCTTTTTTGACTTTTAAATTTTGCCCCGTCCAATTTAAACTGTTACAATTTAGCGCGCGATTAATGAGCGGGAAATATGAATGAGATTTTAACGAGTACCGTCGCTCGTTAAGCGTTCGGTGATTTCGGTACGTTGGCAATGATAAACTCAAACAAACGAGCTTATAAGAAGATTCTTCATTAGGGCATATTAAAAAATAGGCAGAGCGTAATTTAAAGCGTTTCGCCCGAGGTCTATCCCGTAACCAGATGGTCACTGGAGATACGACAAAAACTTCAGATCGATATAGTTGGCTCGGCTCACGAGCCTTATCGCGCGCGAAAAGTGAAAAAAGCCGTGCATTTTTGGGGCGACCGTCGAGTCTTTTGCATTCCGCGAGCAAAATTTATCCTTTTTTTTCATTTAATTTCCGCTGCGTTCGGTCGCCAGTCTTTGCCATTACTTTCTGCTCGAGGAGAGAAAAAAATTGCTAAATTAAAATTATCAATGTGTAATTATACGGACGGGGCAGTTGAATTATTCATTACACCGAAGTTCTTTGGAAAAAAAACGAAAGAAAAAAACACGGAGTGGTTGACAGATCGGTTAATCAGAGTAATTAAAAATTGTTCTGCAAGATTATATAATTTTGTTGATTCATATTCAAGTCGGGTAGCGTCTAATTCGCATCGATCAAAAAAAAAGTCGAACAAGTTCTCTCGAAGTGGCGAATAATTTATTCTTGAATAATGCAGTTGGCGAGAAAACGAGAAAAAAATATATGACTGAGCTGTGAGCGATACCGCGGATTCAAATTATAACATTTTCAACGTCGATTTACAAAGTTTGCGTGTAGTATGTGAAACTCGGGATAAAAATTAACATAAAGCAAGTTTGTTGCTGAAGAAACTGCGCGCAGCGACATTCTGAAAACCTTATTATTGATGTGTTCAAGTTTTCGCGTTTGTTTTTGTTTTATACGCCTTTCAAAATCAAAAACTCTTATAAATCACTGCAAGGCCTACATGAAAGATGCCGACACGCGCTAGCTTCAATTTTTTAGTGGCCAACTTTGTTATTTTCGAATGAAAAAAAGGCCCAACTTGGCAAAAGTCAAATTTGTTCAACCATACGTTTTCATCGTGTGTCAAAAGTTTTCTACGCTTTTAAAAATACACAATGCAAAAGTGATGGTGTCTATTGTTTCCACAGCAAAACGCCTGAAAAGATTTGAATTTTTTTCAGTTTTGTTGGATGAAAAAAAAGAAATACAAAAAAGTGTTCGTGGAAAAAAGTACGTGGATGGAACAACAAAAATAACAAGTCAGAGTTAACAAACACAGAAGACGAAATTTTTTTTCATATGGGAGGGATGTATAACTCAATCACTCCCCTCACAATGTAATACTGACTTGCGTAATCAAACACCACTTAAGCCGTTCAAACATTACAACCCTTTTAATCAATATAGACGCCCGAACGAGAGCGAAGGAAAAAAATAATGACTTTGGCGTAATGCGCGAGTTATAAATTAGCATCACCGACGGAATATCGAAATTTTTCGTGAACCAAACTTTATTCGTCAAATGATTCACAAGAAGAAATTATGCGCACGAGCGGATCATATATATATGTATATTACCATATTCATGCCTTGAGGCATTTCGATCGCGGTGCAATCAAAGCATGCAAAAAAGGTTCGAAAGATTTTCGATTTCTCAAACCAAAGCACACGATAATTAATTCATCCAGTTTGCCTTTTGATGGTTCTGTCAAAATAATTTGTTTTTTCAATCACTTCGCAAATTGTAAATTCACATCTAATAAGAAATCAAGAAATTTGAATCTGCTAATGAAACTCCAATTGCACGGTAATTTTCTTTTTATTTTTCTTCAATCAATCAATTCAAACAATCATCGGAGAATTCAAACAACCTGCGAGGGAAAGTGAATTTTGCATTGAAAAATCATAAACACTTTATACTCGTTTTAATTAGATTTTCTTTAAATCTGTGTGTACAAGGTTCTAAGTTAATCGAATTACTTCGTAAATAATTGCACAAAGAACATTTGTTTACGATAATGCAGTCTGTCTGATTGACAGGTGCCCGAAATCGCAACGGCAGGATTACAGCTAAAATTTGTTCGACATTTGAATTCACATAATGGCGTTGGTATTGATTTTTTCGCGAAGCAAACTAATCGACGCGGCACGTTGAGTGATGTGCGGAATAAGGATAATGGCGAGATTTTTCTTGCGCGATATCATCTGATCGTTCAATCACCAATTGACCTAAGCCAAGAGAAGAAGAAAGCACCATCAAAGAAACTGATATAACTATTTTCGCACGTCGTACAGATGAATTTTCATCATCTTCGGAGCGAGCGTTTTGATAGAAAAGTGGCCAGTTACATTTTATGTGCCGACATTAAAAGTTTCACAATATTTGGAAACAACTTGAACCTCTCTCGCGGTTGCGAATAAAAAGCCGTTATCCGCCCGCAAAAATGGCTTTCCTGAGTGGTTTAATAACAAAAACTGACACAGAGGACTATAATTTTGATCGGTTTTTCTTTTTAACTTTTTTTTTATACGGTGCTTTTTGTCTTCCGTTATCGAGTTTCAAAATTGTTGTTTTCTCAGGACAAAGTATCCGCAAACATCAAACGACATTTTCGACGTGAAAATGATAACATTTGCATTTGCGAGATTTAATTAAATGGAGGCACCGTCCGCAGAGTTACACAGTGCGTTACGGGCTTTCAAATTATGGTCCTGCGCCTATTCGACTGAACCGCTCAGTCTATTAACCTAACCGACTCGCTAATAATTGATTAGAATGAGAGGTCCACCGAGAAACATAAGGAATTTCAAATATGACCGATATGCCCACTATGACCACTCGGCATTTCGCAATGAAACTCACGGTTTTGCCTCAAATGTGACGTTCATGCGACTTGCACTCGACCACGGCAAAAAGTGGTTTTTTAAAAATTTTTGTATGGAATTAACAGAACGTTATCATTCGAGCGTGTGGATGAGAAAAAAGTGTTACTTTTGTTGTGCACTCGGTGGTTGCATTATCTCATTTGCGTTTTGGTCTTTCCAAAAGCACTGTGAAAAGCAACGTCTTTTTTATAAAAAAGAGTGAAAATAAAAAGAAGTTGTTATGTTGTTTGGGTATTAAATTCTGAATTTTTGTAAACGAGAGAGGATAACGGAGGATAACCGATTTTATTTGATTGATTGGATTGTTTCTATTATTAATGCAGAAGTTATTGCTTAGTTTCGTGTAGTTCGCATGTACTTTTCGTCAACAAGCGAACTGTGTGTCAATATATTATGATGCAATACCGTACGACGGCATTGTGGTCATGCTGTACAGTCAATATGTATAGCTCCACTGAAGCCAGCAACGCACAGTCCTATCTCCGTTTCATATCCCAAATATCTTCACCTAACGGTGGTTTCGGTTTATTCACGCGGTTGGAGTGTTAATTGATAACTAGCAAATTAAATTGTTCCCTATTATCAGACTCCTTAATCATCATTTTTCTTGAATCATTTTTCACTTTAATTTTCTACAAATTCAACAATAACATAACATTGTTTCCTTTTTCTGTTAATTGTTCACTCAAAGCAACTTTTGCATTTCGAAACTTTAAAATAATTATCATGAAAGTTTGAACGAATCCGAACCAAAAGTTTTTTGCAAATTTCGCATGAAATTATCCGACGGTTTGTCTTCAAACTGCACCAGCGACTTTTTGGATAACGAATTAATTACAAATCGAAAAGTTTTGCTTTTGATGAAAATATTTAGTCTCGTTCGGGAGGGAATGAATTAATAATGTCGGAGTTTTGAACTCAGACGCATTTATAAATGCTAAATATTTGATAGAAGCAGGTCTTGTAAGTTTGTTATAATATAGAATCAAACATGCACTTTCGGCGGATGATATAGCTTCAAGATTTCAACTCGAGAAAACTCCCGACGGATATAACGTTACATACTGCTCGCTAATAACTGTGCTGAACTACTTTGGAACTACATTTATATTTTGAACGTGCCGAGTACAATTATTTCCAATTACATGCCGAAATGAGAACTTAATTAACTGCAATCATGCTGGGGAATTTGAAATATAATATTCGTAGTCTATTCAGGCCAGTGATATAGTGAAGATTACTTTCTTCGTATTAATTCAGAATGATACTAATTCAAGGTGTTGCTCACTCCCACTTGCGATGTACAAAAGACTTCAATTTTTGTAGTACTTGTAGTCTTTTTTAGTACTTGTAGTAGGACTTCAATGAAATTTGTAGTAGTTGAAGTACTTATAGTTCAACAAGTATTTTGAGACTACAATTGTTGAAGTTCTTGTAATACATTGCAATTGACTTCAATAAGACTTCAAAAAGACTTCAACAAAATTAAATTTGTTGATGTAATTTTGCAAAATATTAAAGTCTTATTGACATTTTACTTTTATTTTCGCATTTATTATCGTGAACGTTTATTAATGAATTAAATTGAATGTGTATTAAAAAAAATAAATTTTAACAGCAATATTTCTCATGAAATCGATACTGTTCGAAAATGTACTACAAAGTATTACAAAGTACTACATTCAATAGTTGTAGTCTTTGTAGTCTTAAAAATTGTATGACTTCAAAAGTACTACAACATACTTGAGTACTACAAGTATATCAAAAATACTTCAAATGTACTTCAAAAGAACTACTAACCAAGTGATTCAAGGACTTCAACAGTGAGCAACCCCTTGTAAAAATGTGTAATCGAAATTGTGCTTATTTTTTACATCGTTGACAAGATTTCGGAATTGTTCGCTTTGAAGTCGAACTTTTTAGTTGAATGAACTCCCGGGTCAAACATCTTCAAGAAGTCGCTATCACGAATGGCATTACGATTGATATATACATAATTCGATATCAGAGAGAGAGAGAGAAAAATAGAGCGCTTTGTCAGCTATACTATTACTGCATTCCGCAGCGAACAGTCATCGTTCTGAATTCCAGGCTACCAGTACTGATCTCCACCGGAGATTCCGGATGCTCCAGTTGCGGTTGCGACCGGTTAATATCCACACACATTGTGTAACCCTGCTTTTTGATGGATCACCTAAAGCTTTGATAGGACCAACCTAGGTCGATGCCGTTTTATTCTCGACAAAAAAATCGTCTTTCCACGACCTACGATAACTCTCAGGAGCGCTTTTTTGGGGTCCCGAAATGTCAAATTCTAATTTTTTCCAAAACAAGTAGTACAGATCAATGGTATCATCAACCTTCAAAAAGTTTGAAATCGTTTTTCAGGATTCGCGTTTTTTTAAGAATTATTTATTTTGATTGAGATGAGATTAAAATTGACAATTTGCAGAAGTCCTGCCGAAGCATTTCTAGTTAGAAACTCATTTATTCGCGGGGAGGAAAATGTTCGACCAAAAAGTTGGCTTTGATTTTCCGCTCCAAGTCCATATCCGCAGGTGTTTTGGGATCGCACTAATGGTATTTATTTTGGAACATCAACATGACTAACGGTTGCTCAACTCGAAAAAGTAATTTGAAACATAATTTATTGAAATGTTCGCAACGGTAATTGTGTACCCACTTAAAAGTATAATTAAACTCTGTCTATCTCTATGAATCTGATATGAAAATCTTCCAAATGCTATCGTGGAAAGAAATTAATAAAATAAAACCTCGAGCCTGAAAGTTCACTTCTGTTATCCCAGTGTCATTGAGACAAATTCAACTCGAGGGCTGTGCTTCTCTGAACGGTCTCGTTTTTCACGTGCGGAAATCCCGGTCGGGATAAATTTTTACATCTGAGCTGTTACATCTGACTTGGTCGGCGAGAAAATCGCGGAAAATCATAAAAGTCAACGTGATTTTTATGTCAATCAGAAAAGTAATGGAGAGAGGAGCACTCGTTCTGTGAAAACCAACGTCTTTCCTTTCACTTAATTTAACATCGTTCGGCGGTTAAGTATCCCCGAAAGCGTAATGTGTTTGAACGAAAAATTCTCTCGCACGTTTCGCCATCTGGCTGGGTCGTAAAGCTCGACGCTTTTTCCGAATCGCATTTTCTTCCGAGCAAAATTTGCCCGATCTGTATTGTCTTCATGAACCTCTCGGGATGAACAAACAAGTTCCGAGGAATTTCGAATTCTGATTGGATGATCCATCCATCGGAAAAACATCGCTTCGATTGAAACATCAGGCTGTTTTTATTTGCGGTGAAATTCATTTCGTTGCAAGCAGAAGCGCTGAATTTTTGATCGCGGTTGACTGCATCTGAGCGGCGTAACATTGTTATGCACACGCAAATGCAATAATCTTCCCAGCCGCAAAATCGATAAAGTGCATGTGTGCCTCATAATTAGATCGTGTTTCAGACAGCGTCACTTTTTCGCCTTCCCGTTTGTCTCGTTGTGCTTCTCCGTCTGTCTCTCTCTTTTCGTCGCGAGGTGAAAACAAGCTCTCGTCATCGCTCTATACCTGCTTTTCAATTCCTATTGTTTTGCAAACTCTTGCAAACTTTGACAAATAATAATGGAGCGAGCAACTTTTTTTTTCTCGTCGGCTAACTTCAACGGTGTAAAATACGTTCGAAAAAAAAAGAAGAATGAGTTAAGTGAAAAGAAAAAAAACTAGCGCGGTTTCGACGAGCCTCTTGGCATTCTTCGCTGCCGCCCGATCGATCCCGCGCAAAACCCACGAGCTCGCCATTCATGAAAGAAAGGGTATATCGACTGACAGCAAGAGAACCGGCATTACGGTCGATACGGCGTAAAATTATTGAAAAGTCAATAACATTACGTGCTTGCGATAAAATGTATGCTGGTACCCCCGATGACCTTTATGCAATTCCGTATTTTTTTTTTTTTTTTTTGATTAAGACTTGAGGGTTTTACTTAAAAAATGAAGTCATTTGTAAAAGACTGATTAAATTGAAACTAATCAAATTGAAAAGTTGACACAAAATTTGATCCGAGTTGGAACTTCACTGACCTGCGAAATCTCTGGTTAGAATTCGGTATGGCTATAATAATATTATCCTAAAGGGATGAATATTCATCGAGCTATGATACGGTATAATTAGAGCCAGCTTGTGTATTATAAATATCGTCATTGAAAAGAATTGAATCGATCTGATATCGTTTTTAGGTTCAAAATGAGTCTACACTTTTTGCATAGTGGCACTAAATGTCAAATTTTTCTCCAATTTTGCAAGCTTAACTCTTTGCCGGTGTAATGTACGACGTTATTATTTCATTTTTCATGGAATATTTTCAACGGAGGAAATATGAGATGATATTATCAGAAAAATATGAAATGAAAATTTTTTGAAAATTCAGAATAATCATCTGATAAAAAGCACTTCGTCTCTCTGTGATCTGTAATATTTCCAGAAAGTAAGTTCCAGTCAATCTTTTCGATGCGAAATAATGAAAATACTCTATAAAAAAATTTTTTTCTCATCGAGTTTCATTAACTTTTGAATCAAAATGATAGTTTGTTTTCTCGTGAATTTGAGTTAAATTCAACAATGACTTTCTGTGAAAGATCATATCAGAGAACGAAATAGTGAGAAGGAAGAAATTAGAAGAAAAAAATGAGATATTCAGCATGCGTGAAGAATGAAGGAGTGTGACTGCAGTTGAAGAAATGAAGTCATGAGACGTTTCTCACACTCGAGAGAGAATACCATCAAGCCTAACGCGATCGCTACAAGCTTGAGAGGCAGTGTTTTACAACGACTCGAGTAGCCTCTTGACGGGCGCTAAATCTTGTAATCGAATTACTGTTTCCACGTTGTAATCCCCACGATGCATTTACATTTTACACTACCGATCCACCGGTTTTGAAAGCGCCTGGAATGAAATTGCACGAGCTTCAAATTAGTCCTATAAAATGTCCCGAAACACCTAATTCCCCAACAAACGTGTCTCAATTCCAACTGGCTTATATTTTTTATCCAAAAATTTTTCTTTCAACAAGCTTTATTATCATCTCAAACAAAGAACGTCTTAAAATGAGCCATTTAAGAGACACTTCTGCTGTCATTAAAAAAAAGGTATCCTCTGCTAATGAAGCTTTGTGTTTCAGCAGTCATAATTAAAAAGATCTTGTTTGTTGTTTTTTAGTTAGTTACAAGGTAGAATTTACAAAGTTTACAAAAGGTTGAATTGTAGTTTGACAAAAGACGCTGATAATATTGATCCGGGCAAGTGAAACAAACGCAAACAAAACGCAGGTCAAAAGAATTGACAGATGGTTGCAGCGAAAGATCATTGGAAACGGCGCAATCTTGATGAATAGCCCGCTATTGGTGTAATATTAGGCAGGATGGGCGTCTTGGTGCCCTGATTGGGTGACCGGTTCAAAATAAACAATCCTGTCACGTATTTCATTGGTTATCAGGGGGACAAAACCGAGGACTGACGTGAATACGATGGCACCGACAGATCGACGTCGGCATTTGAATTTATATCTGTTCCTGCCTGTGCGTTCTGTATCGCCGCCATAGTCAATGGCGCTTCAATTTCGGGCGAAAATGGGATCACAAAATTATATAGCGTGACGTGTACTCAACCCACCTTGCAGCCTCACTGATTCATCATAAATGATTCTCAGAGAATTGAATAACACTTCTATCTATTTTACAACCGCTGCCAAAAACATATTTCTCGATTGCTCCATTCACTCGCATCTTTGCAAGTCTTTAAAAATGCAATTCTCACAGTCGCAGTATACTTTTTGTTCCCAAATTTTTCGCAAATTTCATTTCTTTGAAATTCATCTTCTCCATTACAGAACATTTTCGCCCGAAAATTGTCAAGCATAAAAAAAATGCTTAATAACACGCCCGGGTGTTGGAACAAAGAATTCGCCTGCATAGTTGAAAATACGATCCAATGAAGTATTTGAAAAATTTACATACAAGGCATTTCGAGAGCATTACTTGGCGGAATTTTCAAAACTTCATCACTGTATTATTCACGCTATCTCCTTCTGCGATTTCAGCTTCCTTTATATTTATCAAAGAAACAAAAATTACATGTACCGTAAACCCAAGCGAGCATAAACAAATTTCATAATATAACCCAAGCTGTAATCATCTCGTATAACAAACGCTTGGAAACGAGCTTGCCGCTCTTAAACGAAAACGTATTGATTCAAATAAGAAGCCCTGTTCTTTTTTTTCGAACACGTTGATTTGGTCGATTGAACGGACAAATGGAATTAAGACTGGCGTTGGTAAGTTGATTCCGGAATAAATTTTTCGTAGGTCTTCAGCCGCAGTGTGTGTCTGGCAATAACAAACCAAACGACGAACAAAACCAACGAGCCAAAGTTATGGGGTTGAATAAAAACTAACAACCCAAAAAAATGGTATTAGTACTGTGGGACAGACACAAAAAAGGGTCTCAATTTAAGACATTTCTTTAATCCATACGAGTTAAAAAAATGGTTCGATACTAACATAAACAAATGAAAAATAAAGTCATTTTGGCACTTTTTTGATCCCCAAAGACTTGCTTTAAAACTTGAAAAAAAACTTGAGGGAAATGTTTTGGCAATTTCGAATTAAAGGAATAAATTTTTTTATAAATTGAAAGATTAGTGTTGATTTAAGACGTTGAAGTATAATTTATTAAGAACAACTTATTTTGTCGTGAAATTTTATGTTTTGAGTAATGCGTCTTTTTCCAGCAAGGTCATTCACAGCACCGAATTACGCAGTCCAGAAACACCGCCTTCCGCAAACTAAATATATATAACCAAAGCTCGCTACAGGCGAGATCCAGCGACTCTCGGACTGCCGGCTTATTTCCATTTCTCTGGCCGTGGAGCGTGAATTTCTCATCTGAAAAAGACACCAGCTCGAGTTCGGCCTCGGTTCTAGAATCAACAAAAATTTTTGCTCTCTCCTCCCTTTCTTCCCTGCTTTAATAAAAGTCAATAATGACTATCCGAGTGAAGAGATAGGCAATAAAGTATCCCGGGAGCTTAAAGAGAAGCTCTGGCAAAGGATTTGTAATGGTTTTCGTGGACGTGTACAAGCACAGAGTACGTGTGTGTGTCGGTCAACAAGCCTGCGGCTGATCGATTCACTAAAGGACGGCGGAATGAAGGACCCAACAGATACTCTCTTCTTTCACCCACGACTCCATGGACAAACATCCTACACCTTGCTCCAGGAAAACCTAAGTCCAAGTTACACGTACAAATTGGGATATTACTCCTAGTCGGTCCACAAATCCCCTTAGCATATACCAACTCTGCACATTTTGCAACAGACATTAATCCAGTGACGGAATTGTAAAATTCTACTTTTGTCTCAGTTCCAAAACTAGGTGTTTTGAAGGTGATTATAAGAGTCGGGTTAAGGCTCGTCGCACCACGCTCTATCGTTCGATACATGTGTAGGTGGTAGAACATATATAGGCTATATACATTGCGACCGACTTTTATTTTAGCATCGTTTCTGTTTGATCTGAAAATTATGAAACGCCTCACGTGAGATAGTCGCGTACACACCTGTATCCGGCAGACGCACAGGGCGCCCATCAGGACCAACACTGAGATAATCCCCCGCATTTTTGCGCGCTAATTGTCACTGCGATTTGAATGCCGCCGCCGACACCAATGGCGTCGCAGGTCGCGCGTCACACGTCTCGTTTATCGTCGAGATTCGCTTCCGCACCAAAAACAAATTCAGGCTTATCGATTAACGATCCAGATGAACAATGAGGGTCGCGCGACTGTCACCTGCGTGGTGATTGCCGAGCACTGTTCGAACGCACTGGCTACCTCTGGGTGGGTCACCGCGGTCCCTCCATGCGCATCAGGATCGCACCGAGATGGCTGCGCCGATCAAGGAGATCCGGCGGGGGTAGCACCTCGACGAGCCCGCCATTGGGCACACGCCCGCGCACGCCCGAGTCGATACTACGGCGGGAACTCCGAACTCATTTTAAATCGTTCCGCTGACCACGGATGCTTCTTTCACTTCTCTTCGTTGTTTCGGAAACGATTTTCGACATTGGCCAACATAATAAAAAAGAAAAAAATTTTCACACCGCAGACATTTTCTTAAATACTTTTTAAATCAATCATTCTTCGTTTCAAGAATTAACTTTAAAAAAGACTTCAAGTAGTGGTTACTTATAGTAACTTTAGAGTAACGTGACTATACCAAAAAAAGTTACTTTTGCGTTACTATAAACTTGTAAGCGTTACTTGACGTTACTTTAAAAAACAACATTACTTTTACGTTACTATAAAATTCCAAGCGTTACTTTACGTCACTCTACGTCACTCTACGTTATTTTAAACAACTGAATCGTTTGAAACATAAGATTAACGGATCATAGAATTCATGATTCAGTTTTCTATGACATGTCTCTCACGACTACCTTTGAAGGCCTGTAAACTCGGTGCTTCACTCACTCTACGTCTTGAGGGCACTCTGAAAATAACAAAATATATTGTTAATAAGAGCAGCACCTATTTGTAAGGGCTTCGGGACGATTTTGTTCAGGGATGTTTTCGGCGCAGGTTGAGACGAATAAATAGTTATGACAGTGAGAGCAAGGAGGAGAAAAAAAGGTTGTTGTTGGGTTACCTCGAAAGCGCTCGAGGTGATTCGAAGATTTTGATATTCCGGCTGGCGTTATTGATACGCGACCAATCCCGGATTTAAGGATTGTGCTGCGACTCGTGTACAATATAAATTGTGCACGTTGCGTTGGATTTAGAAACGTTACGACGATATAGGTCGAGAACGCTGGCAACCTCATTCCGAGTAATTAAATAACAAATTGGTCGAACGAACATTTTTTTCACGGCTTGATGAACACCGTTTGCAACTTTAGAGTGCATATAATGTGAGGTAAAATATAGGTATGATAAATTTTTCGCAATTTTTTTTTTTGCTTTGTCACTTTTAACAATTACGTTTTCTTAATAATCAATAAGTTGTGTTTCGGTTGACTAAATTGTTACTTGGGATTATTATGTTTGTAGATTAATTACAATAGGTTGTTCCTAGTGGGGGATTTCGTGTGTATTTAAAACGCTTCTGGTGTGAAAAGTTTAATTTTAAAGTTGGAGCGAAAAAACGAATTTCAACTTTAAAACTTTCGTACACGCGGCGTGAAATTAGCATGTTTATTTATTGTAAGCCGTGCGTTGATTTTCCACAGTTTCGGTTTCATGTAATTAAATGTTTTAATGACGTAACGTAACTTTAATTCAACTTGTTTAACAATCCCTGAAAAACAGATTTTTCCAACAATACTAGCAATTATTTGAAAAATTGTTACAACTATTTTATGCTAAATTTTTTTAATTAAAAAATTCAGACTTCGTTTCACATTACAAACCCATGTGAATTTTCATTTGCAAAACGAAAGCGTCTTTAAAACGTCTTTAAAAAACAATTGTGAATTAAAAATTTATTGAAAATCTCACTTCAATAATTGAAAACTGATTTAATTATTTCAAAGATGTACATGGACATTTAAAACGAAATAATTAACTTGCAATGTTTTATAAACTTGTTTACTCGTTACAAACTTTTATAAACTTTTTTCATTTATTTATGAATCGTCAACTTTTACCTGTTGTTTGTGATAAATCCACAAATACAATTCGTTATTTCCAAGCTACAACGAATAATATAACTGTATAAATCAGTGTTTGCAAATCTCGCGCAAATTGTTGATTCAATAAAAATTGCGCCACAAGATATTGAATTAAATCTACTGTTTGTTTACCGTTGGGTTCATCGTTTGTATTCAAATTTGCCGAACGTTCGCAGTGACCATTCACTGTTTGCTGAATTAACAAAACCCAGCCAAGTTTTTTGTCCGGCTGTTTTTATCGAATTCACGATTTTACATTTCAAACGACCGATAATTGCACCTCAGGTGTTGCGCGAAGATTGAAAGGTCGAGTTGAAAAACCACAATAACAACCAGCCGAGGAGGGGTCAGCGAATTTTCAATGCCTCGCTCATTGCTGCGTCCCACACTCGACATAAACGCAACACCCGCGTCGACTATCTAAGTCACATTCGCGAAATTTATATTATATTGTCTTCGCAGCAGCGAAAACGTTTTGCAAACTCTCCACCATCGAGTGATATTGTTTTCATATTCAAATTTTATCATCCCCGAAGCGAAAACGATGAAAATGTCACATAATCGTACAAAACACAAAAGACCCTTGTTAAATTACACGCGAGATCCTCACGTACATCAAGTAATTGCTTTATTATTATGCTAATTATAATTGCACGCCCAAGTCGAGATGCCGCACAATTTTGCGTTTGATATAGAACAAATATTTGTTCTCCTTGACATGCTTGTTAGCACAAATCGCTTTTCATACACGGAAATCAGTTCTTCTTTCAACGTCAAATAAAATTATAATCTCCTTAGAGCGATTTCTTCATTTTTCATCTCATTACTTCCTTGCCATCGTGTAATTTTATTTATTTTTTATTTACTTTTTTTAAGTCCTTTCACAAGACATAGGCTTAGCTGAATCGCTGAGAACACTGATTTGCTGATTCAATGTGATTTATTTTTTCTGACTCTATCAGAGCGCGATAGAACAGTCGCGACGTACTTCAGTGGAAATGCTTTTTTTTCTTATTCCACGTTTTTTTTTCTTCTGTTTTTGCCTCGAAACGAACTTTGTATAGGGAACACTGAATGTACCATGTACGTCGAACTCGATTGTTACCTCACGAATACCGATGACATCTACGTTTCTATACACCCGACTCAACAGCGCTATGAAGGGCAACAAAAACATGATTAAAAAACTCGATTCGAAACCATCTCTGATCAAACAATTCCGCATCCGACCATCGGACAAAAAAATTAATTCGCGTGATCTTGCAGCGCGCGTTGCTGAAACATTTTCAAAGGTCGCTGGTCAATGGAAAAATTGTTTCTTTTTGTTTTCAATCCAAAATTGTTATCTCAAAATATGCTCTGAACTGAAAAAAGTATTGAAAGGGGCAGGCAACATTTTTACCTTTGAATCATTTCGGTCCAGTTTGCATTGGTCACTGGTTCTAGTTTTGATAAATAAAAAAAATGATTTTTTTTTAAATGAAAAAAAAAACATTCTTTGATACTGTCCGTTTTCGAACATCTGGGAACAAATTTCACGAACGAAAAGTTATGAGATAAAATGGATATTATTTTATTATAAAGGGAGCGAGAAACACTCATTAGTGATATCGATTGAGAAGAAGTGCTTTTCGAGTGCTCGCACATACTCGTTCATCAGAAATTTTTTTTCATCCTCGGAGGAATCCAGCTTGAATTAATTTTCGTCACGGAATATTGAGTGTACAATTATCACGCATCGCGCACCGAGCTTTTTTAATTGAAAAAAATCATTCGAATCATTCATTCTATCTTGATTTTTGAACAAGTGGCAACTTCCATGCCATTCCTAATATTAATCTGTTTGAGATTTTTTTTCTCCTGGCCTTTTAATTATTTTACTTCTCATGTGCGTTTGTTGAATGGAACGTTCGTGTAAAAAAGTAAACGGAAAATAGTTTTATAATGCCATCGAACAGACTTTTTCAATTCAAACCTTTCACTGAGGCTCGTTATTGGAAAAAAATTGGTCAGAAAAGTCGTTCGAACTAAACAAATATTCGAGATTGTTAATGTCGCTGTTGCGTCGAAAATAATGACTTACAATACGAACTTAAAGCAAAAAGTAGTTCAATTTTGTTTGCTAAAAATATTCTTATGAAATTTCAAATTCGTCAGGATATTAATTTGTACAGGATATTAATTTGGCATTCTATAAACTTTTCACATTTCAAATATTTTAACATGAATTGTTAAAAATAAAAAAAAATAAAACTTGATACAGTTTTTACGTCAATATATTTTCACAAGTACAAAAAAAACATGGCAATAAGTTTTTCATCCCGTACGTCAGAATACAGGAGCTAAATATTTGTACAAGTGATTGGCTCGTACTTTTTTTATAGATAAGGCACGAATATTCTTTCTCGCTGCATTATATTGTGCAAAGCCAACATTTAATGTTTAACGAATATGTTTAATCGATACTGCGAGAACAATCAGCTCCAAAGAGCCCAGACAGATCAAAAATTTAAGTCTCTCAAACCTTGAGGTTTTGCTATTTTCACAAACGAATTCATCAGACCCTTGATGATCCTCTCTCGTTTCATCTGACATATTTTTCCAAATCCGACCTTTTAACAGTCAGATAATATCTCATATTATTTCCATTGAAATAATTTTTCCACGCTCTCATCTCATCGAGAAATAACTCTGAGTTATATTTCACACTTCAAAACATACAAATCTTTCCAATAATGTTATTTCTCATCTCATTTCAAATTCTACATATTTGTCTTAATTTTGAAATCGAATAAAATTGGTTATGAAAAACTTTTGTTGTCTAATTTTGTTTAACCCTTTATATCTTGAAAGTAAAAACAAAATTCAAAAGAAACAATTTGTTTTCAAGTTTTTCGTCATTTTCATTTGTAGCTAAAAGCTATTTTGGATTTTAAATCTTGTAGTTAGAGACGATTAAAATGAGCACCTATGCATTGAAAAAATATTGAAAAAAAGTCAAAATCTTAGAAAATGAAACAAATTTTATGTATTCCTTTTAGACACAATAGGATAAAAAGGGTCAGGCAAATATTCAAAGAGAAAATAATCTCGTCATTTTACGTTCGTCATGAAAACATAAAGTGAAAAAAAAAAAAACAAAAAAAATAGGAACTGTGAACGGAAATAGAAACTTCAGTGTGCATTAGAGTTGTCTAATACGGCTGGTGATTGGGTTGCAGTGGCATGCAAAGCGAGAGTTCTAAACAGGGGAGCGATGCGCATTGTCAATTAGTCGGTGTCGAAGCTCTGACGGCCATCAGTTACGCAGTCGTCGAAATGAAAGCATCAATATGCAAGGGCGCAAGGTTCCGAAACAGAGCCGGATAAACGTTGGACCTGGGCTGGCAAAAATGAGTGCGTCACGCGAGCGACTTGGTATCTTTCGCGTGACGGTGCAAGCGCCTTTCTGCTCCTTTTTTTTCTGTCCGCGGAAAGCCAGAGCTCTTTGGACGAGGCATGAAAATGCATGAGTAGCTAGCCTTGGCCCGTGGCTCATGCTTCAATGTGTCGGGCACCGTACCCCCGGTTGCCCAGGCAACGGTATCGATTTCAACCCCGTCCTATGCAGTAGCGGAACCAACGAATCAACCAGCCGACCGAACGGCCAACCGAGCGCCCAAACGACCAATCCTCAGCCGACGTTAGAACACTGTCGATGTCGATACACACGTATTCATTATCGCATCGGTATCTCCTCGTATATTTTTCTCTCTCGCCCCCGAACCTGAACAAAAAAACGAAACTTTACGAATTAAACCCATAAAGTATGAAGATTTCACGTTCTCTCCGAGGGTCGAAAAGCTGAACGTGTAAAACGTTCTCTTTTTTTTTTGCACGAGATGCTTCGAAGGGTCCTATAATTGATTAATATTGATGGATGAAATATAATGATCAAAGTTGAGAGAAAAATTATCAAGATATGAAATTCAAATAGATGTTGTCGGCAAATCACAGGACGTTGCTTTTAACTTTCAGTAGATTGAAGATGAATATTCAAAATAGGTTGTTTGAACTACTTTGTTTTTCTCTTTTTTTTGTTGTTTTTACTGTTCCATTTTGACAGATCGATTTTTTACAATTTCAAGGATTTGCGAGGATTGAGAGTGACGAGTTTCTTGCAGCAATGAACTTTTTTTTTTCAACACGCACGTCCAACTTATATGGGGACGCAATAAAATCTGATTTGTTTAGACAAATGACGGAATGACAAAGGCATAAATCTTGCTATCGCTGAAAATGCTGAGTCGGGATTGTACGAACGTCTGAATGAATTGGTAGAACAATCACTCTGGCGATGTTATTTTCTTTCGGACTTGTTCTAATCGTCGACGTTACAATTGTTTGCACCAAAAAGATAAAAATCAAGCCACGAAATTAAATTTGCCAACCATCAACTTTTCTTGGAACGTGATAGAAACATAATTCAAACTCAGTTTAAAACATTAACTGCTGTTTGAAATTTTCATTTTCATGTTTCATAATTATACACAAAGGTAAAAGCAAACTAATTTCAGCACACAATTCCTGCGAAATAAACAAAAAATTTTATTTTATTTCACTAATTAATAAAATTATCAACAGAAAACAAATTTTTCGTTCATTTACTTGACCCTGTTAACTTTGAACGCGTCGGAAATTACAATTCAAAATTACTTATTTTTTGACAGATTTGTTCTCCTAATTAAAAAATAGATCAGTCATTCGAGTATGAAACCATTAGGGGTTTCACATATCTATTTCAGTACTAGGTTCGGCACTCGAAATAATATTTCCTTATAGAACAAATTTCAAACTTTCATTTTCATGCAAAATAACTGGCGCATCTTTGCGTTAAGGGTTCACTATAGTATTGATCGATGACTAAGCGCGTTATCGTTTTGTTTACTTTCAACGCGCGTTTTTGATTCAGCTTTCGTGCCGTTTTAGCACTATTTTTTTTGTATATATGTCAACGACGCTCATTTGCCGTAAATAAGCAAGTCGTGATCATTTGAAAATGTGCTCACGTATTTCAGCGACGGAGCAGCTGCGATACAGTATGTTATTATACGTTTTCCTTGCTGATTATTCAGTAGATGTTCTTCTCTAAGTTCTGTTTTCTGCAACGAAAAACGAAATATAGAAAAAAAGGGCAACAAAAAATTCGCCACTGTGCAAGACGGAGTCTCTGAAAACACAATCTGCTTAGTTGCAGGTTCTATTTATAAGCTAATAAATTCGGTTAGAAAAAACAACGCTTGACAAACTGCTTTCAACAAATATTGATCGGTGGTTTTTAAAAGTATAACATTATTTATCCATCCTTATACCGAGCTCCGACAAGCTTAAGAGGACGATGAGCTTTCTACTTAGCAAAGTTGTATGTTTTTATTTGTTCGCTGGTTTGCTTTTCATTCTTTTCATAAACATTGACATTCAATTTTCTTCGACAAACGTGCCTTTAATTGGCCTCTCTGTTGCAATCAATTAGTTTGATCAAAACGCGCGCTACTCATGAAACAATTACGACTCGCAAACCTTGAGTTACAAAAATTCGTCCCAATTTAAGTTCAGTCAATTACTGATCCTTTGTATAAATTTAAATTCAAGAGCAAAACTAGGGTGGTAAATTGTTTTGAGTGTGCAATTATTAAATTCAGTTGTTTTTTAAACATAAAAACAGATTGATGAAACGATACGAAACTTTTGTCTGGGGAAAAGTTTTTGATTTGTTCGACGTGTTATTCAACATCTAGTTTTGGCACCGAATGTTTCAATTAAGTGGAACAATATGTGATACGTTCGCCACTGGTTTTCGATCGAGTTTGACCGTAAACTTTGAGTCCACAATATACACGCAATTTTACCGAATAATAATACGTGATTATAGAACACTCAGAAACTCATTAACAACGTGTTATTGGAACTGGTGTAAATAATTATGTCACCAAAAAAGCTTCCATTACAGCGTTTCACAAACATAGAACAACCATTTGAACAACAATTTTCGTTTCATTCTTTATTACCATTTTATTTGGTTCATTTTGCATTTTGTTCCTTTTTATGTTCTTACAAATGTTATAACAATTAGTCAATTCAGTTTGTTTAGTCACAGTCCGATTGCAGACAAATACAAAAATATAAATCAACGATGCTTTAATAATGCTCGATTTCCTGCGACACCTCGTACAAGCCGCATACTTTATTCGCCGGCACTGCAATATCTGTAACATAAATTAGCAATATAGATGCAAAATGGATGCATCAAAATAATCGATTCAATTTGCCCAACAGTTGCAGCACTGGTAAGTGCAATCTAATTGCAACAATCAGGCCAGTACAATTTTTCACATCAAAATGATATCACTGAGAAAAATATTGTCAACTTTAATTCTCATTAAAAAAAACAACAATTTGAAAACAAGTGAAAAACGTAAAAATAGTCAAACGTAAAAATTAAGTGAAAAACGTAAAAATAGTCACACTTAATTGTTGTTGTTTTTTGTCTGATTCGAATGTTTATGTATTACTAATAATTCGGTAGACTTTTTCAAGGGAAAGTTTGAACTGGCTATCAAGTGTTGAAGTTATTAAGTAATTCCGCGTAGCATTGTGCAGTTTCAGTTGCAGTTAGCTGCTGAAGTTTGGTGCGGAAGTTCAAGTCACGGCGTTACGTTTTGTTTTGGAACTGCACATCCGCACACGTGTTGTAACGGGTAATGACAAAATCGTTAAGTCAGCTCTCGCAGACCGATGATAATTGCAAAGACACCGTGGTGTCCGGATTGGCTTGAGTTTCGAGACCGAAATGCAACCGATTCAATGCTCCAGCGAAGACTGTGCAGTGCGGTATTCAAAAGCGTAAAATGATTCGCGACACATGATCTTTCGCTAAAATCCGCGAGTTCTGCTGAATGTATAAATATGCATGTACACATTTATGGTAATTTGTGAAAGTAGTCAACCGTAATATAAGTTCCTTTGTCACAAAGATCCTTTAGCAACTCGGATTATTTATTCAAGCAGTGATTTTAGCTCAACTTTGAATAGCGAAGGAAAAAAAATAGGTTTGTTTTCTAGAGACGCTTGAGCACTTGAATAATCAGATGGAAGTGTTTTTGACTTTATTGTGTTTCTTAGTTGAAAGTGAGTAAGTTAGTTTTTGTCTAGTCTTGGAATAGATAGGGCATATTATATCGTTCAAGTAGATATATTGTAGTTTCGGCGGAATTGTTGTACCGTTTAGAATTCAGCGGGAGTTTCTTGACATAAACTAACTGCCATAACAAATTTCGGGTATCATGCCTTCGACTAGGACGCAACTTGTAACATTAGTCGCGACGTACAAATTTAAATGAATACAGATAACGTGATACTACATTTTCAACTGATATTCATTTTGTAAAAGTAATTTTTTAAACTTGATTCTCAAAAAAGCTTTAGTTAAAATAATTTACCTTGGCATTTTTGTTTCAAAACAAATTCTTTTGCATCGTTTGTCATTTTCTTTTGAATTTTTTCTATCAATTATTTCAAAAGTAAAAGAATGTCTGAAAACGCTAATTGATTTGATATTGTGCAGCCATAGTTATTCAACCTGATCGATCTCACTTTAAGGGAATCCACATAAGTCCCTATATACTATCATTATCTATAGTCACATTGGCCACGTTCGACTTTTTGTTCAACTCAAATCACTTCCTGATTATTTCTCTAGAAAAAGTTTCGTTCTCTTTGCTTCAACCCAATTAGACCAATTAAAGTTTATTTTTATTTCCAAAAGTCCATTGAAAACTAAGCACTGATTTAATCAATAACTTATTTTAGCAAATTCTTTTCAAAGTTGAAGTATAAGAGGGACTTGAAATTGTTTCTGTCTGTTTCGAGGACAGGATTTTTCTCAGTGCCACTTGTCGAGATATACGAAATCGATTCACAAGGAGGATCAATAGAGCTTTGAGTGAAAGAGTTACCTATCATCTTCGGGTAGGGCAGATTTAAATTGTTCATGATTTGAACAAACTCGTCCAAAGGCTTGGTTAATCTGGGATTAAGAGTCTTCTCTTCAGCGACGGTTGTAACTGTTCTGCCGTTGTAATCGTGAGCCGGATAAAGTCTGTAATTTGCCGGGAGATCAAAAATGACCGAGTGCACCGAGCGATACAGAGCCTCCGCCGAGCCTCCCTGCAAGTCAAAGTTGGTCTTCGTAGTTTGTGCCATTAGAGGACGTTGCCAATTTCGCTCATTTATCTTACAGAAAAAAGCCCCGTACATTTTCGGCTCTAATAAACGCGCGTTCGTGAAAAATGTCTGCCATCGACATTTTTTGCCGCCCGATAATTATATTTCCACCAGACACGCGCGCCCGACTTCCGACGTTTCATTTTTATCGGAGCCAGCGAAATTGATGGCATTTGCTCGCCATTTTTTAATGGACACCACAACGTGGAATAAAAAAAATTTAATTTCACTTCTCGCGAAATCAATTTTGTTATTCAATTTGATCAACTTTTATTTCACTTTCTTTTTTTTTTGTTATTAAAATTCGCGCCGTATTAAAAAGTGTGAATGCACGATCTATCGGAAATTGAGCACAGCCAAGTCCAAACTTGATTCAGTGACGTTTCACTGGAAAAAAAGTTGGCGAATAATTATCAATGGAGAAAAAAAACGTGTCATTAACGAACTTCTTTGACCGACACTCGAACTTTATCAGTCGCTAATGAGTTACCAATAACTTTTTTTCTCTCTAATAACCTCGCAGACTTCATTACAGTGGCGTAACTTTCTTGCCCTTTTTATAGTCACGCGTAAAGTGAACAAATTGAATCTAACGATGGGAATTTATGAAAAATTTACCAGTCATTTTGGTTTGAATGCACGCGAAGTTTCGTACGGGTGTAGGAGAGAAGAAAAAAAGTCTCGTTTCAGAAGACGGTGACCTCGCGAGCGTTAAATTAAATTTTCGCACAAAGCAGTTGGTTTACATCCGCGCAAGATGCTAGGCCAGATTAAATTCGGGCAAAATGTATCGCACTTAATGTAGCCCTGGGCGCAGTTCGAGCGCGATTTCCATCAAAGTTAATTCCACGTTGACGCAGAAAAAAAATGCGCGGCGCATTATAAATTTGCATGTCAAACGCGTGCGGCCAAATGCAACGGGCTGTTCGTTGATAAGCACACACGTGATACAGTTCGCTTATTTGTTGGCACGAGTCCCCGTGACAAATCGCAAAATGTAATAAGAAATTGTTTCCCGACCAAGCCGTCTGGATTACTTGAGCGGAATCGCGAATTGAAATACGTGTTGTCTTTTTCACGATTGTATTCGAAGAATGGCAGAGAGAGAGCTTTCAACCCGTCCTGCCTTCTCCTTTTAAACACAAAATTGAAATCTCAAAAGCTTTTGACATTTTCATCCGTCTGCTTTTCTGACCTGAAAATCAGTCCTGCCACATCCTCTGATCAATAGGGCATCTCCTGTAAAAGCAATCCCTTGCTCCTTACTGACATACGTCATACAACCTGCAATGGAAAAAGGTAATTCGATCAATAAACTTTTATACAATGTATAAACAATGTTTTTGTGTTTATAGTATTGAGCAAGGATTAAGACTTTGATTACGTCGACCGACCAAGGGAACAAACGCGGACATTTGAATGGGAATCTTTTCTTTGGGTATAAAGAAGTTGACAAAAACACAACTGCTAATACATCACTTCAAATCTTATTTACCCGACAGTAGGATGTAATCGAATATTGGAAACTTTTCATAGAACCGGATTTCCGACCGATGAAAACGCCCTTCACCGCGCTGTACCGTTTCGACACTCCATTATCCATCATTAAACAGCCAACCAATATTGATTCAATTCAACCCAATGCAAAAGCTTTACAACATTTTGTATCCTAGATTCACGGCTTTGATCAACTTCAATTCCGCATTTCTCACTTTCTTTGTGCAGTCGAATTTTTTAAATCGTCTTGAGATTAATCGGTTCAAAGAAAAGTTTAACTTTTGACCTTCAGTGTGTCCAGGCGTGGACAGGGAATCCAAGATGTGTCTTCCAAATTGGATCTGATCGTTTGGCTCCAGCAAAATATCCGCTTGTGCACCACTGGTCCTGGAAATCACTGATTTGCATCCTGGCAGGATCGACTTTAACTTGCCTGTCCCCGTGATGTGATCCGCGTGCATATGAGTGTTAACTGAAAAAGAAAAAGAGTCCATATGAATTTCAAGGATCGATAAATTGTTTCACTCTATTATTCATAATCGTTCTATTAAAAGAGAAAGATTAATATTATTTACACTGCTTTCGTTTTCAATTTGCATTTCCCTATGGAATTTTATAAATTAAAATTCAATTACGTGTGGATTAAAAATTAATTTTCATTAGTACGATTTTCAAACAAATGTTTGAATCTGTAATAAAGTCAACAACAATGATTGTTTGCGCGCAGTCGATATCGCGTTTAAGTTTGCATTTTAATTTTTGTTCCGCTGGTTTTATTGTCGGATGGAGATCTCGGAACGTTTCATTATAATAATTTAATAACCCAAGTTGATTTTGAACAAACGCTATAGAGAGAGGAGAAAACTTTTACGACGCGCAATTTCATTGAATGATGTAGCAAAACGTTTTTAAGAAAATAAAGAGCCGAGCATAAAAGCACAGACGAAACTCCGCTCAATAAACATGAGAGTCGACGTAAGCAGCGTTGGTGGTTTCCCAAAATTTCGTGCGCAAAATGAGGTTTGTCGTAGTTTGTTTTCGGTGTGACTCTCATGACTGTAATCGAGTCGAATGTATCCCATCCGGAAATAAATACGGGTTACGCTGCTCGATACCGACATCAACGGCAGTTTAACGCCCAAATTATTTGTGTCGCAGAATACTCTTATTAACGCCGCTCAGTCCCATAGATAATCGAAACGCCCTGCAGTGCAAAATCGTTCTTACTATTTCCATTATTAAAAAAAATATAAATAACAAGTTTTTTTTCATTTTTTTTTCACGCGAACACAGGATTAAAGAAAAAACTTTTTTATGAACTACATATTTACAAATTAGACAAACAATTTCAATAAGTGTAGGTAATAAATAATAAGTCGTCGGAAAAAGAACTGGAGCAATTAGGTAATTTTCAGGTATCTATTTCAGTTTTGAAGTTGACTTTGATTGGAATATTTTGAAAGTAATAAGGGAGAACGATTTTGGAACTATTATTATCGGAAAACATGATGTGAATGTCGAAAAAAATCAGTTCTATTTCAAAAATTTGGTTTTCAATCCATTTGCAAAATACAAGGGAAATTTACCTGCATATTTTAAGCTGAATCCTAACTCCTGAATGATTTTTGAATCGCGCTCCGCAAATTCCAAAACTGGATCGATTAAAATTGCATCGCCAGAGTTGAGGTCGGCCAGGATGTAAGTGTAGGTGCATGATTTTGGATCGAAAAGCTGTAACAAAATTAATCAGTTTTTAATTCTTAATATCCACGTGAAAATAAAGAAGCGATGAAAAAATTTTTTATTTATTGAAAAAATAATTCAATTTTGAATACTCATGCTGCCATCTTGCTCTGTTGAGTTCCACTAACAATTCATGACTAACCTCCACGAAGATCATGGATGTCAAAAATTGCAAATCAAAATTAATACCTGGCGAAAAAAGAAGTCCTTTGAATGTGGTACAAGGTCTGTTAAAAGTTGACTGGCGTAATTCCGATGGTTTTTGCAAATGGAATTGGACAGGCTTTGACTTTTTGTTGACATGTTGTGAACAATGTTTCGTAACATCAAACTAATCATTGTCTATGACAGATTGTCTTATATTGTTTTATACGTAACGTGCAATTAAGATCAATCAGTTCCTTGTGCAATTTGATCTTTGACTGTTCAGCAATAAATTATCCATGAACTGTGAACAGAGAAAAAATTTTTCATTTTCAACACTTTTTCTTCGCATTATTTCATGTAATTTTTCATATTTTCAAACAAAATAAACATAACGAAAAATTCAGAATTGTAAGTGTGTACATGTTTATAGAAGAAAGATTAAAAATTTACAAAACTCGTGAAAAGTGCTCATTTTAACAACAATTGATTCAAAATATTAATCTAAGTAGATTGTTGATATTATTATTGTATGAATATAAAAACCAAACAAATAATTTTGAAAACAAATTGTCATTATGATATTTGTATACAAATAAAATAACATTTTCCATTGACACGTTACCTATTGAAATTGCACTGAAAAATTTTCCACTATTCATATATGATATTTCAATTGTTGTTAACATCGTAGCATCTCAACAATAATTTTGTCATGTGACAGATTGACACTTCAAACTTTTCCTTTATTATCCATCGGAACAAATCATACTTTCTGGTAACGACTTCACCACGCATTTCACAGATGTCGCTTAAATCTTTACAACAATCAATGATTGAATAATTATTCCGACTCGATCGCCTCGTTACAACTTCTAATGAACAATTGTGTAAATCCAACTGCGTTTTTAATTGTTGTTTACAGGCACAACAAACAAACTCGTCCAATATAGGAATATCGGAACATATCGGAACACACCGGAACCCGGAACGATTCGACTGGTCCAGTTACGTTGTTCCGCTGTCCACATGTTAGTTAAACTCAGTTAAACTTTTTAGTCCAATGTGGCTGTAGTGCGTTCAATTCAGTTTGAATGTTATCTGCAGAAATTACAAATATTATTGTTTTTGTAAAATATTATTACTTCAAAGATGAAGGTTCTATTTGAAACACCGTCTGGTTACGCTATTTTTAAGGTGAGCTTGAAACAATTCCTTTAAATTTCATTTCGTAGCACGCCGGTCGTGTGCGTCGTCATAACCTTAATACAAACACGTGCTCAAAATCGTAGATGAACAAGTGTTTTTGTTTATAACAATTAATTCGCATGTTATGTAAACAATCACTCGCATTCAACTACTTTTAATGTTTTCAAATGTTTGGTTCGTCAACAATTCATGAACTACTCTGATTTTAAATCGCAGTTATTTATTGACATTTTTTATTTACAGTTACTGGACGAAAAAAAATTATCGAAAGTAGATGACTTGTTTCTCGACTTTGAAAGTCCAGAAACAGCTAATAAAGTGTGAGTAAAATAAAAAATTATATAAACTGATAAATATATATAAAATTTTTATAAAGCATTACAAAGTTAGAGTTGCGCAATTTCTACATTTCTATTTTATTTTTCAGTGTAAAGTTGAAACACTTCGAAAAGTTTGCCGATACAACCGAGGCTCTCGCAGCAACAACTGCAGCAGTTGAGGGCAAATTAAGCAAATCCCTGAAGAAGTTATTGAAAAAGCAATGCGAGGAAATTCACGAACAGCTGGCTGTCGCTGATGCCAAATTGGGAAACGCGATCAAGGATAAACTGAGCATCCCATGTGTAAGCAACACTGCGATCCAAGAACTCATGCGATGCATCAGGAGTCAATCCGAAAGTCTACTTGGCGATGCTTTGAAAAAAGAGATGACCGCTATGGCCTTGGGTCTTGCTCACAGTTTATCAAGGTTTCTTTTATTCTATTTTCAACAATGCAGTTAACCATTTTTCAATTATTTTCATAAATAGTACACTTGTAGATCTGCATGTCTGAAATACTCCTCAATGGTTTTCAATTATTTTTCATCAGAACATTCGTTAACGTTTTATTCTTTCATTTTTCAGATACAAACTCAAATTTTCTCCGGACAAAATAGACACAATGATAGTCCAAGCGGTGTGTTCCCTGGACGACATTGACAAGGAGCTCAACAACTACGTGATGAGACTGCGCGAGTGGTACGGCTGGCATTTCCCCGAGCTAGGAAAAATCGTCACCGACAACATAGCGTACGTGAAAACAATCAAGACAATCGGAGCGCGAGACAACGCCGCGACATCTGATCTTTCGGACATCCTGCCCGAGGAGGTGGAGGAAAAAGTGAAGGAAGCCGCTGAGATCTCCATGGGTTCGGAGATCTCCGACGACGACGTCCTCAACATCCACCTTCTGTGCGACCAAGTTCTCGGCATCTCTCACGAACGAGCTGAACTTTACGATTACTTGAAAGCCAGGATGATGGCGATGGCGCCGAATCTAACTGTTTTGGTTGGTGAACTTGTCGGAGCCAGGCTAATCGCTCATGCTGGCTCGCTGATTAATTTGGCCAAGCATCCTGCCTCCACCGTGCAGATTCTTGGCGCAGAAAAGGCGCTTTTCAGAGCACTCAAGACCAAGCGCGACACACCCAAGTATGGTTTGATTTATCACGCTCAGTTGGTCGGACAGACATCGACGAAAAACAAGGGCAAGGCCTCGAGAATGTTGGCTGCCAAGGCGTCTTTGGCCACGAGGTTTGACGCGTTAGGCGAAGGTTCGGATTTCGAACTGGGTGCAGAACATAAAGTTAAGCTCGAGGCGAGGCTCCGACTTTTGGAAGAAGGCAATTTGAGGCGGATCAGTGGAACTGGCAAGGCAAAATCGAAATTCGAAAAGTACCATACGAAGAGCGAATTTTTGCAGTATCCTGCAGCGGCAGATTCTACTTTGGGTGCAAAGAGAAAATTGGAAGAGGAAAAGAAGCCGCTGATCGAAGTTATTTCGTCGACGGAGGCACCTGAGGAAACTCAGGAAGAGGAAGTCCCGAAGAAGAAAAAGAAGAAGAGCAAGGCCAAGGAGGAGGAAAGTTCGGTTGTAGAGGAGGAGGAGAAGGTGGAAGTCAAGGACGTTGAGATGGCCGAGGAAGCCACTGAGGAAACGCCGAAGAAAAAGAAGAAGAAGAGCAAAAAGAAGAGCGAGAGCGAAGCCATGGAGGAGGCTGTTGAAGTCAAGGAGGAAGTTCAGGAGACACAGGAAGAAGCGCCGAAGAAAAAGAAGAAGAAGAACAAGAAGGGAGAAGCTAGCAGCTCAGATGCTTGAGAAAGTTTACGCGAATATTGTATTTTGTGATAAGGACTTTTTACTTTTCTATCAACAGATGAACGTTCATAATTATCAATCTCCCTCTCTTCTATATAGTTGTAAATATAATTTTCTTTGAAGTATATGTACAATGTTTTTATACGGATTGAACTGTAATTGTACAAAAATCTACAATTATCTCACACAGATTATCATTTGGAAATAAAATCAATAAAGTCAAACTCGTCTTTTTAACTTCATTCAATCAAAAATTCCTGTCCCAATTGAATGTTTGCAAAAAGATGTGTTCTGATTTAGTTAGAATTTGTTTTGTTTCAATTGAATTATTTGTTTGATGTTATCGTTTTGTTTAAATAAATGTTATGCTCGTGGTTGACAATTGAATCGTAAGAGGGCGCCTAGAAACAACAACACGACCGAAGCGCCGTTCGTT
Source organism: Telenomus remus (assembly GCA_020615435.1). Lineage (NCBI taxonomy): Eukaryota > Metazoa > Arthropoda > Insecta > Hymenoptera > Scelionidae > Telenomus > Telenomus remus. The sequence continues at coordinate 8,158,951 of CM036341.1, read as the reverse complement.
CAGAGATCTTTCACTTGTGTCAATTTCAGCGAAACAAGCATTCGAATGACGACACAGTGTCGGCCGTGTTCACGTTTGACAATCGACCATTAGTTGAAACGTTGACTTTTGCCTTTACAAAACACGTAGCATGCTCGTGTAAACTAATTCCACCTGAATTCGTACTCACCGGGAGACAAATATGGGAGTCGTCTTTCTGGAGCACATAGGCGGAACGCGTCTGTTTTCATGCGCCTCTTGTGACGCGAATCTAACAAATAGAACACAGCTGATCAGCACACGCTTTACTGGAGCAACTGGTAGAGCGTTCCTTTTCAACAAAGTTGTTAATCTCAATTACAGGTAAACTTCTACTTCTTTCGTTTTATCATTTCTACAATTTTTTTTATGTCAACAGAAGAAGGCCAACCTTAAACTCAATACAATGCCTGTACTAATACTTTTTTGATCACAATCAGAAATAACTTTCGCTTTATTTTTAGTTTATTTTGTTTACGTTTTTCGTCGCTTTATTTATGTTGTGAAATGAGGTTGAAAATGTGTTGTTATTGGGTAATTGTTTGATGTGTGTTTGTTGTATTGCAGTGAAGTTCAGGACCGAGTTATGTTGACAGGAAGGCATATGGTTCGAGACGTGAGTTGCAAAAATTGTGATGCCAAACTTGGCTGGGTTTACGAGTTTGCAACTGACGAGACGCAGAGATACAAAGAAGGCAGAGTGATCCTGGAGCGGGCTTTGGTGACCGAAAGCGACGGCATGAGCGAAACCATGTAGTTTAACAATAGCGAGCGATTAGTTATTAATTTCCTTTGTATTTTGATGTCAACGAATCAGATTTATTAGTCGATTGTCATAACAATTGGGAAATTCATTGTTCGTCCTAACAACACAGTGTAATCGTCGATAATAAATTAAGTCTGAATGAAACAATTGTTTACAAAGTTTAAAAAACAAAACAAAAGGAATAACGTTGTTGATTTTATTTATGCCAATTAAATGTAATAAAATATGTACTGCCACAATTTCGAAACTATATCAACGATTGAACGGTCGTTGAGTTGAACGAATAGTTATGATTGTACAATTTGTTGTTAAAATGTGAATTCAGCGATAAAGGTCTTGTGAAAAGAATTGTCTAGGTGATGAAAAATTAATTCTGTTGCGGCTTGTGTATGTAATTAACGGTCATTTATAGTTGGATTGAAATTGTACAATTGAATCTCACATGAAAATATTTTTGATTTTTCAAATAGCCCGGACTTTTATTTGTATCACTTGGACCTGTATTGTTTATTCTGTCATTCTTTGTTACAAAAAAAAAAAAAAAAAAAAAATACCTGTGAGGTGAAGAAAAACTAAGAAGAGATGTTATTTATTATATGTTATTTGTTTTATTTCATATTTCACGACGACATTACGAAATATACAAATGGAATAGTTCAATAATATATGTCAGATGAGAATTTTACAAGTTCAGATGCTGAGTAAGTACACAATTTAAATATTCATTCATTTCTCAATTCAATACCGATTTTAAACATCCCTAACTAAATTATCAAAATGAATATAATATAATTTATCAATAAATATAATATTGGTTATTATACGTTTATCACATTTTTTCTGATATTGAACATTGTGCGCTTGCCCTTTTAAGGTCAATTATCATCTCGTTATTCATACGGAATGTTTCTCCAGACCAAATATATAATTCAAGCAGAAACTTGGCTCAAATAACCAAAACGAAGAAACTCAACCAAACAAACATAATCAAAACTTTTGTTCAATTATACATCTGTGTCTTGTATTTTACAAAGTTGGAAATTCTGCTCTACAAAACATCTTACACAAAAATCAACAAAGTAACACCGAAGAAATTACATTATTGGCATTGCTTTCCTCTAATATTGTTTCCGTTCTGCATTTCAATTTTGAGAGAAAGAAACGTACACGCGCAGCGTTGAACACGTATTATTTTCGTTTTTGTAGCTTTAAGAAAAAGATTATGCTGATGACCTATCCGTTTCGGTGTTGATCAAAGCTCTTTCCAGCACAACTCGTCCTTCCTTGTATCGTTGCGCTTCCTCTACTGCGAACTCATACGCCCAACCCAGTTTGGTTTTGCAATTTTTACAACTAACAATTCGGATTTTGTGACGTCCAGTTATCATCACCTTATCTTGAACTTCGCTGCAAATTAATCACCCTAATTAACAACTCGTTAAATGATACCAAATTAACGAACAAAAATTTTAACTCTGTGCACACACCAAACATGACAAAAATGAAAAACAGGTTGAAACTATAATTCAGTCAACTACCCACCTATATTCGAGATTGACGACTTTTTCAAAAAGGAATGCCCGTCCATGTGAGCTGGTGAATCGCGTGCTGATCAGCTGTGTTTTGTTTGTTAAATTTGTGTCGCAGGATGCACACGAAAACAGGCGCGTGCCATCGCCTATGTGCTCTAAAAAGATGACGCCCATTGTTGTGCAAGTGAGAAACAAGCGTCAGATCAATTTTCGACGGATTTTCGATGGCTGAATGACTCTAATTCGTTGTGACTTTGGTGCAAAATGAAAGGCATTTGTTGATGTTCCGCGATCGAGCACTGCGAAATTGACGGCAAACACGTTACAAAGATGTCGCTCCGGTTTGTTGATGTAATTCGCCCAGCTCCTCCTTCCGCTTGGAGGTCAAAGACACGGCCCGCTTAAACCGAATGTCATTTTTCGAACATTAAAATTTTAATTTTAGACGTTTATTGTTTTCGGCGCTGCTTTTAAAACGAGACTAACTAAAAATAATTTTTCGTTAAACATTGTGGCTGTTTTGATTTCATTTTTGTACAATTCCACTGTTCTGTTGTGTTGACAAGTTTAAATGCTGTAGTAATAAAAAAGAGTCGCTGCGAAAAGGAAATAATAAAAATTGTCCACTAAACGTTGAAGAGGAAAAAATCAGTTAAGATTGTGAGAATCTCTTAGAACTTCATTTCAGTTCATAATTGGCCAATTATTATAATCCTGTCGTAGATTTTGCATTGTAAATGATTTCCCGTTGGAATATCAGAAATATCATACGACATTATTATAATCCAATTTGAATATAACGAAAGGTTCACAATGAGTGCTGAAAAATTGACTGCATTTAAAAGTGTGCACGACAATATAAAGAAATATTTCACGGAGAAATTAATTTATCAATTAAAATCTAAAAATCAACGTCCAGAGTGGATGTTGAGAATTTCACGAAATTCAGTTAGTGCACGGCACGATAGTGACGAAATAGTTGTGCGGAATAAATGCAAAAAATAAAAAGTAACTCAAAACTCAGTGTTGTTTTTTTCGTTTTCGTTAAAGCTAAATTTTAAACTTACAAAATGAATACAATAGATAGCAAATTATACAAAAATGAACTTAAAATTCTTTAAACATGCACACGATTTCTATCTTTCTTCTCTATTCGGCGAGTTTAAAATTTACTTTTAATGACGACAAAAAAAGCAGCTCTAGGTTTTCAGTTACTTGGTATGGTCCGCATTTATATCATAGAACTATTTTGTTACTATCATGCCGTGCACAAATTGAATTTTGTGAAATTTATGACATCCATTCTAGACGTTCATTTTTAGATTTAAATTGATTCACTAATTTCTCCATTAAATATTTCTCTATATTGTCGTGCACACTTTTAAATGCAGTCAAATTTTTAGCACTCATTGTGAACCCTTCGGAATATAAACGAATTTATATGCAATTTTGCAGCAATTTGGATTTATTAAAATGATGCCACAAAACAGCAATTAATGCTCAAATTCATGATTGTAACGAGTACGTTTTCGTTGTGGTGTGGTTTGAGTACATCTCAATTTACAAAATTTTACTGAAAATAAAAACTATGAAAAATAATTGGAAATGAACTTTCCCAATCAGCTTACCAATTAGCTCTTTGATATTAAATGTTTCATTTAAATTCCTTGATTCTGAACCAATACCAGTGCGACAAGGAAAGTCGTTAAATTATGAATCGTAGAAGAGACAAAAAATTGGCAGATACATGTTCTGCTTTGAACCTGTTATGCTCATCTGCATCCTTGTGCAATCATTATATCGAAGTGATATCATTTTAAAGGTCTGATCATTGGCTTTATATTGTTGGCGTGATCGAAATTTAAACTCATTTAGTTTCAGCGTGTCATCTGAAAAAGACTTGATATAATTGCGTTACTCTTTGGAGCAGGTGATATCGAAATGAAGACAATAGTGCACAGTTCATTAATTCTGCAATGTAAGTAAACTTGCAAAACTTCAATCATTCAAAACTATATATGTTTAATATTTAGTGAGAGATGAAACTACACATTTGTACATTTACCAATCAAAAATCCTGAATGCTTTTCGAGCAGAATAGTAAAATTTACATTCGAAAAACGTTTTACTTTTTTTTTTTTTTTTTTTTTGTTAATAAAAACCGAAGTGAAGCCATAGACCCTTTTCATATTCCATTACATTTTGGTCGAGAATTGAATAAAAAATAATTGAAACTGTTCAAACAATCCAGGTTCTATTGTATTTGTGTTCTGCAGTTTGGTATCCGCCGATATCATATTCCCTGGGAACAATCCATCAGGAATCTTTCAAATGGTAAATTATAATTGAAAGCACTTGTAAAGCACTTGTAAAAGAAAGAATGAACATTGGTTTTGAACAATTGAATATTGTATTTTATTTATTTAAATAAACTTTGAACAAACTCTAAAATATAATATATAATATAATATAAAACTTTAAAATAACTCTAATGGCGAATAACTATCTAAGTTTTGTGTAATGTGTCCAGCTTGCACAGGTCCCTCCTAATTTTCAAAATATGGGACAAAATTTAGGCGCACTTTTTGCTGCAACGGCGCCAGAGCCTAATTGCATGAGGACTTGTCCAGTGAGTACAAAGTTTCGTTAAAATATTAAAAATATTGGTTTTCATTTCTTTTCAATTTTCTAAGTTAGATAGATTAAGGCGATATGAAAAGTTTGCTTCAAAATTTGAGGTTAGAAAAATCGGTTCGGGGTATTGTGAGCAAATGCAACAACATTTTAACGAAAAACATATCAGGACAAAGACAATTTTCTAAAAAATGTTCTGATATAATTTTTGTTATGAAAAATATTGTTGTATTTGCTCACGACCTCCAGCCGATTTTGATGACAGATGCATAACATTTGCACAGTTTTGAAAGACACGTGTTTTAAAATGAAAGTTATAAAATTTCATAAAACGAGTTAATTCCATTTCAAAAAAAACTCCCAACAGTTTTCCATTAAAAACGCGGTCATATATTATTTTTGAATATTAAAATTACTAATGCCACATACAAGAGCAAGGCTCATATTATAGAAAATGAAAATTACGAACCACTTTGGCTTAGTAATATTAATGTAGTCTAAAAATGGAGTTAAGTTAATTCTGTTTTTGCCACAGAAGGTAGTTTTAAATTGAAAACAAATTGAGGCTTTGAATCTATTTTCAGACAACATCTGAATACAATCCAGTTTGTGGAACTGATGGAAATATGTACTCCAATCCTGGCAAACTGTCATGTGCGGCGTATTGTACCAGAACAGGTAAAAAACATTGTAAAGTGTTCATCTCAATAAATCAAGTTGCTTGGTTACACAAACAATCAAGTCCATTTTGGCCACCGTCAACAGAATTAACAGTTATGTATTTTATTTCAGCAATAAACGTTCGATATTATGGAAGATGCGAGTAAAATTAAATATGTACCATTTCACAAAATGATTTAATTAAATTAAACCGTACCTTTCCAATTCACGAATGCAGAATTAAGAACAACTGTGCGTTATTGAAAGTAGAGAAATATTAACAATGTATTTTAAATCAATAAAAAATTAGCCAGCATCAAATCCATGTTTGCTCATTAAACTACCAATCCCAAGAAAGATTCCATTCACAGTATAATAATCAATTAATAATTAAATTTCTTGTTCTTTGGCAAATATCTATATTTACTTACATTGAATGTTTCTTCGATATGTCACAACAGCGAACATTAAAGTTAAATAGTAGCCTTCATAACTTTCGCATATAGACACATTCGAATTTTAATTGGTTTCATTAATTTTGGTTAACGCAACGTTTCTACATGCTATGCATAACTTGAAGTTATTAATTCATCGATTTATAAATATAAAAAAGGTATTCTACACTTTCACAAAATCGTTCATCTCAGCGACGATTCAGAAATGTCAATAGTCAGGGTTTGATCGCCGCAGCACAGCCTGTAGATAATTGTTCGCTAAATGTGCCTCTGTGGGTTGCAATGATATTTTGTGATGTTTTTGAAAACCTTGCGCAATAGCTGTTCCAGGCAACGTCGAAAAGTTATGCCACACATTGCGTACAGAAGGAAATTTATACTGAAATGCGTGTAGTACAGTAGCATGAAGAACTGTTGCAAACACCACATCATGTCCGGAGCATCTCTCCGAGCCAACGTGAAAAAGAAGACACAAAGTCTTATCACATAACTGAAATGAAAAAAATTAATTGCGTTTCGTGCGTTTCTTCATTCACATTTTTATAATCCCTCTTTTTATAATCCTCTCAACTGATTACTTAGATCTTCATTTATTTTAATCTGAATGTTAAAATTTAAATTTCAATCTAAAATTTTATTCCAATGTTGATGATTATTTTTGTAACCAGTAAATTTTATCTTTTAAATTATCATAATGGAAGATGCTTATTAAAGACCAGAAATAATCGATAAATTCGATTTCACTCAAACATATTTCGCAAAATACATTTTATATCAAGAATAATCAAGTAAAAAACTTTGATTCATAAAAATGCTTTTCATCGACATAAATTCTTTTGAAGGTAAAGAGTTGCATACAAAAGAGGTAGCAGTCCAAATTCACGCCAATAACGTAGGAAATCCTACACTATCTATCACTATTTGATGGAGCCCTCAGAAAACATGATTTTCTGATGTCCAGAAAAAAATAAATATTTGCGTCAAGGAAAAATGTCTTTGCGGCGATATGAATTTATTTATAAGAATCTAGGCTATTTGTTTGGTATTTGCCTCGTTTACCTGGGTAAATTTAAGAGAATAAAAACTGTGCTAATCAGAAGCAGCATCTTCGTGATGCTTTGTTGGTTTCGTTGCTGGTTGCTCGAAACTCGGTTCTTCGTAGACGTTCGTAAATCTGCAAAAACAAATTAATACTCATAAACCTTATTATTTTTCTTTCTTTCATTTTATCATTAAAAGAACCATCAGTTCTTTCGCTTTTTCACTCAGAGTAATGAAATGATGAAAGTAATATGAAATTCAGTAAGAAGTTAATTTATACTAAAACAAAATTGTACAAAGTTGTTGCAAATAAAACGATTTTAATCAAAAAAAGTTTAGTTAGGAAAATGACAATCTTGTAAGAATCAACTTTACGAAGTTTTTTTTACACTGCAAGTGTTTTACTTACGCGAACATCGTTTCGCAGTGTCTGAAAGTTGATAAACATTTCGCGGGCTTAGCGAAGTCTGCGTCGGGCAGCGACATTGGAAAGATCGATTGCTCCGAGTAAATAGGAATGATTGTTGCGTCGGTCTTTTCTCAGTTGTAGAATCCGAATTTGAAGGATTATCATTAGGGTTTGAATTAATACTGGTGCTTAATCTCTGCAAACATAAAATACTATGAAGAGACACATTATTAATGCGAGTCAAAATTGTATCGACGGTTCCAAAATTGAACCGAGAAAAACGATCTTTTCCAAATCTTTTCTTCGTACTCACAATGTTTGGACAGGATTCTACAAACTCTCTCAGCCTGGAAACCTGCAACCATAATGAAATTATTTCATCCATAATTAGTTTTCCTCTTTTCAACTTTTTTATTGTTAAATTTCAAATGAAAGTTTTACAAAAGTAATTAAATTTTTTAATTAATATTTTACAGCATCCTGTAAATTAATTGTTAATTAAAATTTTGGATTAACATTGCCTCAGTGGGGGCAAACTACCTGCTCCGGGGGTCCCTTAAAAACAATAGAAGGATTATCCTTTCTGGGGACCCTTGTAATTAGCGTGAAGAGGAGATAATTAAGATAAAAAAAATCAATGACCTCGGTTTGTTAACCAGTCGTTGTTTGTAAAACTCGGTCGATTTTTTTTTTAAAATAACAAAAAAATCAAAGACCTCGGTTTGTTAACCGAGTAGGTTCCACGTGACACGTGAAACTTGAATAATAAACTGGGGAGGAGTGGAAACTTTACGTCGAGTCAACTGTAATTTCCTATTTCGGCGCAATTTATTGCATTTTTGTAATTTGGCGCAACTGCATGATTTTCATCGGAACTTTTAATCCCTACCTATGTTGACCCGGCGCAATTGCAGAAACCCCTCAAAATGACCGATCCCTAATTTGTCACGCTAATTTAAAGAGTCCCAGAAAGGATAATCTCTCTATTGTTTTCAAGGGGCCCCCTGAGCAGGTAGCATGCCCCCACTGAGGCAATGTTTAGCCAAAATTTTGGTAAAATGTGCGTTGAAGTATAATAATATTTTACATTTTTTTTTGCTTATCAAGGGTAGAATTTGTTTGCTTCACTTTTTAAAAATAATATTATTGGGGCGTAAAAATATTGTAAATTTTTTGCTTATCAAAGTTATATTTTTTTTGTTTCACTTTTTAATCACGTTTGTAAGGGTTTTCTATTAAGGTCGCTAGACAATTACACATGTAGAATCAATAGTGTTCCGATGGTTATCGATAGAGATGCAATTGCAAGTTAAGTAAAAATAATCGAGCATGAATTCACTTGTCGAGGAAATTTTCTAACCGTAGGGATCGCAACTGTGACGTAAAGATACAATGCAGTTGCTGTTCTGTAAGACTAAATAATTGATTGAATATAGTCTTTTGAATCTAGTCTTAAAATTTCATCTAGATTAAATAGAATTAGAACTGTCATAAACAGTATTGGGAATTGATAAAAAATAAATTGATCATGAGAATTTGTTATGAATTTCTTGTTGAAGTCAAATTTTTGTAACTTTGTAGAAATCATTTTTTTTTAACAAATGCTGAAAATGGACTCTTCATTTTTACATGAAATTGCTTAAACGATGCTAATTTAAATAAAATATCAATTTCATCATTTTTATATCATAAAAAATCGAGAATAGTAAACGACCGACCAACAGTTTTATGTTTGGGATAATTTATGAGTATGGATATGAACCATATCCATAATATTCATAACAAGGCCGTTTTAAATCAATAGCTTTTGTCTACATAAAAGAAATACCGGATGGGGTTTTTATTTGTAAATTACGAATCCACAAAAAGTTATCAAAAAGTCTTCTCAAAGTTTTCCCGAATAAGGGATGAATACGATACCATATTTTTCTTTCTTTTAATAACAATATGCAAAATGAACAAAAGTTATTTTAGGACTTCGTTCAATTAAACTACTTTGATATTTCACATTTAAAAATTTCTTTTTGGTTTCGCGAACAATCATCGTGTATTTCCTATATCTCAAGTCAATTTGAGATTCAACTGATGATTTACAATAAAGAATTTTTTTTAATTCAAAGCTTCGAATTGAAAATTTTACTGTAAAAAATGGCAGAATGCATCCACATTTTTTATTACTAAAACTAAGAGCGACAAATTAAAAAAGTTTAAATCCTAGATTGAACAATCTCACTCATGTTATTAGACAATTTTATATATATTTATATTTCAAAATAGGGGGATGCCTTACCACGGTCGGGTCGCTTGCGCGACCCTTGATATGAAAAATGAAAGCCATTATTATATTCAGCAATAATTTAATTATTTTGTTTTTGTTTAGAGAAAAAAGTTGCGGAATATTTCACGAGGAAATTTCGGTTATTTTTAATATTAATGCATAATAAGTTTGAAGAAGTTATTAGACAATATGAAAAATGAAAGCCATTATTATATCCAGCAATAATTTAATTATTTTGTTTTTGTTTAGAGAAAAAAGTTGCGGAATATTTCACGAGGAAATTTCGGTTATTTTTAATATTAATGCATAATAAGTTTGAAGAAGTTCGTGTAATTAAACATTTTAAATATGGTAAAAGCTACAATTTGCCATTACTGATTGAGTTATTTCTCTTTCGTCCTACACATGTGATATGAATTTGAAATTTAATCGTTTATATTTGTTCAAGCGATGGGTGTACTCCAGATTAGCGTTTATCTTCATGAAGCTCGCAATAATTTTTGCGATACTTTCAGGAGTTGACATTTTTCAGGCATGCATACAGATATAAAATGAAAACTTATTTCTTTTGGAATGAAATCTGACAGCACTTTTTTGTTGACACTGTGAACGATTTCTCCATTTGAAACTCGATGAATATTATTATTATATTTCATAATATAATTCAATATTTCATATTATTAATATGAAATATTTATTCAATTTTTTCTCCAATCCAAATTGATTCAGTAGAACTTGTTCGAAAAAATTGTTATAAAATGATTAGTTCACTGACCAATTATTCGATACAAGCTGAAATATTACTTTGTTTTGTTCAAATATTACATTCATTAACAACCTTTTTGTAGCTTGGTTTTTGGATAATCATTACATTGATAAAATGACCCAGTTAACAAACATTCAAAATATTTTTATTTGCCAGTAAAATAAAAAAAAGCATTTAATAAAACTATAGCTTTCTTGTTCATAACATTTACAACATTAAATATTGAATTGCTCTTTATGTTTCATTTTTATTTACTCGCTTCGCAGGAAATACTCTTATTCGTATGTACAGTAAGAGAGTAAATATTTTTTTATATCGAGTAAATCGAGATTTTAAGTTCGATTGAATTGAATGATAGAACCAGTGACTTTAACCAAAAGGTCTAAACGATCTCAAAAAAAAAGTATTCAATTAGAGCGTCGCTCCAAATCAATTCACAAGAACGAAAAGACGAAACAATCAAAGTCTCACCTGCATCTGATGAAGATTAATCTCAGATCTCTCCCTGCTGGGGAACTGAGTCAAACATATCTCCGGCGTGGGTCTAAATCTTCGGCCGAACTTAAGGAGATTTCTCGTGATCATGGCGTTCATTACGACGATAAGAATGATAGGAGCAATTAAACTAGCAATACTGTCAATGATGTTTACGACCCTCATCACTTCCGTCCACTCTTTCTTCATTAGGCACAACTCGCCGCCTTCCGGGTATCTGGTCACACCCGCTGTGACGAAACTGTACGAATGACTAATCAGCGCCAGAACCGTCAGAATCAAAACAATCGTTTTTGCTCGAGCAATTGTACACATGTGTGGCCGGTGCAAGGGATACTGCACCGCAATAAATCTCTCCACCGTGAACGCGACTATTAGCCAGACACTCAGCGAGCTGCACACGTTGCCCACGTACGTGACCATCTCGCACCAGCCATCGGTGTTGAACACCTCCCAGCCGAAGGTGTTGTTCAGCCACACAAGAAGCAGCTGGATCAGGAAACTGAAATCGGTCGTGGCAAGAGCGGCCAAGTAGTAGCTCGAGCTACGCATCCGCAGGTGGGTATTCAAAAATACCACACACGACAGCAAGTTCCCTATCAGACCCAACAGAATTATTATCGGCACGTAATAGAGGTGCGAGTATTCCAAAACTGTGCGACACAACTCGAAGTGATCATCTTCGGTGTCGTTCGTCTCGAACGTCTTGTTTGAGGTAGTTAGATTCTGGATCGACCGCGAAACTCGCTCCATGGTTAGAAGTTTGCTCCGGCTGGGCATCAGTTCGGTGACCAAACTTGACATGGCCCAATTTTTTAAATTTGCACTAGATGGAATTTTGGATATTTTGTTTGTTTTGTAGATCTTTTTTTTTTTTTTGTTGAACTCAACCTGGACTGAGTAAATTTGTCATTTTAGCAGACCCACCCACGTGTGCATGGTTGTTATCCCATAACTGAAATTCCACTCTCGGCCGGACTGAAAAATGTTCCTATGGGAAGTTGATTCACAAATTCTTGACGTGGCAGCTCCCGATTTAGAAACTGGCAGCGCGTATTCAAGTATATTTATGGGTGCTTGGACCGATCGATCGACTTTTCGTACTTCAAATAGTAAGAATAGTCGCGAGGCGACGCGATCTTTTTTTCTTCCTATCGCTCATCTTTTACGGGCGGCAGATCGCGAGATGGAATTCCTCCGGTGTCTGGTATTTACTCTGGCTTACATTTGCTCCTGTTACGTTTTGGCTGAAACTTTTCTTTTTTTTTTTTTCGTTTTGTTTTTCTCGCGCCGTCAATTTTTGTAAGCCAACCGAAATTAGATCTCTCAAACGTCGCGCACTTCACACGTCAAGCACGATAAACATTGTAATGCTTGATTTCATCGCTCGAACTGATTTACGACACCAAATGTGTAACAGTATTTTTCAAACAAAAAAAATTGTTCTCCCCCACCCCTTTCACTTTGCAAACTATTTTTGTTGGACTTGTTGTTTTGATTGTTGTTGCTTCGGTGGGACAAAGTCGCGTATTTAGAAGTGTCGAAAGTTTACCGATTCGCACTGCTTTTTAAAGTCAATTTATCGCGATGATGCGCTCAAATTTATGACACGATTGGTTTATATTCGGCATGTTAATTTCGTCGGTTACTCTGCCACTGGCGCCGGACGTCTCAAACTCGTCGGTCGAATAGAAACGCGTAATAAGACCGCGACTTTACGAAGGATCAACTGAACTGAAAGTGCTGAATGTTGAATTCGGAAGGGCGGTCGCGCGTTCCGCATGCGCTTCACATCCAATTTGTCATACTTTTATCTTTACATATGTTGCTCATAATCTTCGAACGATTTTTTTTTGTCGTTACAATTATGATTATACGGTTTATATATACGATTATAATTATGATTCCTGCTTTTATTTTTAGTCATCGATTTTGTTTTTTGTATTATGTAGTCCTAAATAGATCTGCCGGTGAATTTAATTAATAAAATAAAATAGAAATAAAATCTTTATTTTTCAATATCATTTTGATTCAAACTGGTTTTTGAAAGGAATATAAAATAATTTGAAATAAAGGAACGTGAAATAAAAGCCTGTTTTTCGATAAAAAGTGTGTTTATTAATTCCTATGTTTTTGTTCTTGAGCTTCTTGCTTGGCTTTTCAAAAAATTTCAACAATTGTCCCAACAATTTCCAAAACATTTTATCGAGCCGATTCAACATTGTTCGACAAAGGTCGAACAAGTTTAGTTTTTGCACTAATATCGATTTTTTGAAATCAAAATTTGAGAAAAGTTGTTCTGTTCTCAATTGGAGAATTTTTTATCAGCGCTTAATTGATACGGTTAATAAATTAATAACATGATTACCAGTTAATCATAACACACGATTACCATAAAACAGCAATACCAATCGATAGAGCGTTACTTTTACGAGCTATAAATCGATTTATTATTCAAACAGTTAGAAATGAAAAGGGATGAAAAATTTATTGCATTTATTTTTTGTTCGAATGTTTAATGTACGTTAAAGACCGGAATACAAAGTCAATATTTCAAGACGTGCCATATGTCACGGCTGTGGCGAGAAGCAAACGAAAAACGTACATAAATATTACTGACATTGATGTTAATGCGTCCGAAAATGCTCGCACTATTTTTTACAATTAAACACATTTTCGTAGTTTATTGTCGTATTGTGTAATCAAAACACGTAGACGGTTCTTTTTTAATGGCAATAAACATTCGAATAATCGGTTTCAGTTCTGGTGAAATTTTTGGACAATGTACTTTCTCTTCCATTCTACGGTATAAATATTCCCTCGAGAAGACACGAAAGAGGGATGTCGAGTTGAGTACTTCCGCATATCACGCGTCTTTTCGTTCAGTGTCAATTAAAGGGTTTGACAAATCAATACCAAATCTACTTCTACGTAAGAAAAACTATTTGTTATTATTATTAAATATAATAACGTGGTTAAAAAATTTCAATCAAAAAAGTGTCACTCATGGACAATACAAGCTATTGTGAAACAAATTGAAAATGGTCGGAATGACAAGTTTGAATGGTTTTTATGAAAAAGGTTTGTGAAACATTTGTAACAGGTAATGCGAAGTTTGTGCAGTGGTTGAAACTTATTGTTATGCATTGTTTTTAATAGAACTTTTGAGAACGTTAAATGTACCTTAAACGAATTCACTTTACGTGACAGTTATTAATTCAATGGTTTAACGACAGAACAGCTGACATGAAATGTGATTCATATGAACCTAAGAATGAGAAATTGTATTTGTAATCAACATATTAATTTAGCTTGCCTTTTGTAGGGAATGAGGCTATAACTTCGATTAATGCGCATTACAATTTAGCAAAATAACGAAGATCTACTAACGTGTGTGCGAGCCAGTGAATGCTTATGAAATTATGAAATTAGTTTCAATTGGTTTCTGTAATAAAATTGCTATGTTTTTTACATCAGTGGATCATCGAAGAAACATAAATTGAACAATTTTGTTAACGTACTGTGAAGTAAGAACGTTGGAGAAACTTTTTCTGTTTAGTCTTCTTGTGTTTGCCTCTACGCTTGTCTTTACTACTGAAAAATTGAAACAGCGCTTTGAAGCGTCGTTGAAAATAATTTTGTTTGTTGATCAGTGAGAATTTCAGAGCGAATAAATATCAATTCGAGTTGTTATTTTTATTCTTCGTTATTCAAAGCAAAGTTGTTCAACAAATAAATTAAAATACGCAAGAAACATCAAATTTCAATAAACATCTCTCTGTTCGATAAATACCAACGGTTTTTGAGTTTTTGAAAGATGAGTGCAGTTTAATTAGTATTTCACTTATTAAATGTTATTTAAATATTTAAATTCGTTTAAGAAACCAATTGTAACGAGTTTACCAGCTTAACTTATTCTGTCACTGAATTCGTTACTTGCACCTCAGATAACTTTCTAAAGTTTTTCAACTAAAGTTAAGCAAGTCAATTAATGTTGTTATGAAATTTCGTGATTGTTTCAAAAGTATTTAGTTCTAAAATATTCGTAATTCTTGTCTAACAAATAAAACGCAGTCGACGGCTAATTAATATTAGTCGTAAACTTTACCACAGCATAAAAAATCGGCGAAAAATTAATTAAGAATGAGGTGGAATTTTTAATTATGAATGATTTTGATGACATTAAAAAGCGTTCTCTATCAAATTGCATCTATCCAAACCGTCGATCATGTAAATGAAGTCGATCAAAGACGACAAACTCGTTAATAATCAAGGGCGCATTCGATAGCCGCACCCAAATTAATCTAGAAAGATTCTAATCCACTCCGGGAATTTCCATACGCAGAATATGAAAATTCCTTTACATCAAATTGACTGGTTTAAAAAAAATTTTTTTTTAATATTTTTCAATCTAAAAGTCCTTTAAATATCAGAACGACAGCGATTCCATGCTGACTAATCTTTTAGTTCTCCATTTACCAATTTCAATGACGCATCGCAGTTTTTTTTGACGCAAAGGAACTTCAAATTAGTCAAAAGGGGAAAAAACGAATTTCGGGCTTGTAAATTTGTTTTTATTAATGGCAGATTAACTAACATTTAATCAACATTTAACAAATCAATGTTGATTAAGATAACAAAGATTCTTTATCATAAACATTATTTGAAATATGAGACGAGAAAACGCTTTCAATTTTGTTACGTAATTCTGCTTTCGTAACATCCTTTTCTAGAAGACATCCTAACATTTTTGGTACAGAAATCAATGTTCCCGAAATAATGCTTGGGAAATCTCGCCCCTCAGCTGTTTGATAAACTATCAATAACCGCTTGCTTAAGTAATCAGAGTGGAGAGAGATGTAACCAACTTCGACGTACTGCTCATAATTATAGGACCAAGTTTCCAATGACACTCGCAAACTTTCCGACGGCTTAAGATTAGCGGCTGATTTCCTCACGAACCTATAATGATCACACAATTCTCCATACAGCGTTTTTGCACACCTCAAAAAATCGTTCAATAACTTATCACACTGAGTATCGTTCTTTGCTAATCCAAAAACTTGTACAACTGTTTCTTGACAAACTCCGAAAAGCCCCTCCAAATTACCGTTACACTCCGGACTGTACTGCCGCCCAGTGCTGAAATAACAAACAGGAAGGTCTTTTGGGTTGAACTTCATCTTCGTATTAAGAGCCAAAAACGACAACAAACTGGAACTGCCAACTAGATGTAGTGGATTGAGCGAATTTTTTTCGTCGTTAATGCTTTTCAATAGGAAAGCCGAATTCAAGTCGTTATGGTCCATTCCACATCCTTCAATTATGCTAGCGCGGGCGAAATCCAAACCAGCTACTCGGACGTATTTCTCATTCTCTAAAATGCGGGCAGCGAAATTCAAAACACTCTGCTCAAATAAAGCCGCTTCGTCGAAAAGAAAGTAGTGCAATCGATTTTTGTACTCCAGCAATCCCAGATCAGTCCCAATTTTGATATGATTTTCTTTTGAAGAATTACTTGAAATCTGACCAAAGGATTCTAACATCTTATCAGTATCCGAGGTTCGGTCATTTAGAACGTTTGGGAGTTTCAAACATCGTATAACAATATCTTCTTCCATCCCCCATATTGCTTCCAATAGAATTTTATTGTCTCGTTTGATAATTTGTATTTTCGTTTTCAGACCGTTTAGTTCCTCTTCCTCTTCTTTGCTGCGGTCCTCTTTTTTGTACAGGTTTGAGATCTGCTGGTTGGTTTGCTTTTGATTCTCCTCAAGCGCTTCCTTTTTTGATAAGAGTGTTTTGTACATATCCCAAGTGGTTTTCAATTCTGACAGATCCAAGTTTAGTCCTCGTCTTTTTAGGTCTTCCTGAGTCTTTACTAAATTTTCGAATCTTGAATCGAAGTCCAGGTATGGCGAAAAGTACGAAAAAGTGTCCATAGCCTTGTTTCCCGGGATGAATAAAGCGGATGGTAGTTTTTCCGGATTCTTATATGAGCAAAATTTGTTGCGTGAATAAATTGATGGAGTGCCTCTCAGGCAGCTGTGCATTTTCACGAATAAACGAGCCATGCTCTCGGATTTTATTGCGCTTCTATGTTTCTTTGGCTGGTTGAGTCTCAATTTTTCTCCGTTTTGGAGGAACAAAGTTACCTTTGCCGGCAGCGCGTTCCGATTCCTCGATTGTGTATGGTTCTAATTCCAGATCTTTCAGTCGACGTTTGTGTATTTTTGTTGCAAAATGAGTAGTTAGTGCGTGATTGTCTATAAAATATCGACTGAAACAAAGAAAAGTAAAAAGATCGATTAGATCGTTGCTGAAAATACCTAAAAATCAAAATCGAGCACTTTCAATTACACTTTTAAAATTTTACACAACAAATGAAAAATGTTGAATGGGAAAAGTTAAAAATACAAATTGGAAATGAAAATCATATTCTATAAGTTCGAAACTTATACTTGACTATCATGCTGGAGTCAATTATTGCAAAGTTCTTTTAACAAACTTTATCGTTATAACATTTTTAAACATTTAATTTTTGCAAAAAAGTAAAATTCTTTTTATTCAGTTGTGAAACGTTATGTGATGTTGTGACCTCAATGTTACTTAGCCGTGATATTTTAATCATTTGTCATGTGTAAAAGACATGCAGACTGGTCTCATCTGGTCGAAACTAAACTTAGGTTCCCTAAATTTTTACTCAATGAATATCCGTTCTGATATTCTGTTTTTGATTACCATTAATTTGGTTGAGCTCAGTTAAAGATCGAGTTTTAAAAGTGGTTTTTATGATTTTTTTATGACTGACAAGAGAAATAATTATTAATCATGCGATATAATATGCTTCACTTGACAAACAAATATTCATCAATCGTGGTTAATTGTGAAATGAGAATTTAGATAAGTGTAAAAGAATTAACATGGGTGAGAGGTATACAGAAAAATGTTAATGATAATGGTAATATTATAAAAAATTATAACGCGACAAATTCAGTGGATTGAATGTTTAATTATTAAACACTGAATTTCTCATGATTATTCAAGAGAAGAATTTAAAATAACTTTTCAATCGAATATGACTACTGTTTTGAAAATAAGCGTTGAAAGAAACAAACTAAAGATTCATTATCACTATTTTCAATCTATTTGATTGGCTCCAGTCTACAAGAATTAAAATAATAACTAGACTTACGCGCAGTGAATGCAATAGTATTGTCCCAAACCAGGTTTGTCCACGTCTTCCTTTTGTTTCAATAACTTTTCTCGGTTCTTGTCTTTCAAGTCTTCGTCAATCTGTAATGATTGGAAATAAGATTATAACGATTCTACTTTTTAAAAGATGTCTTCAAAGATATAATCTGTTATTCTATCCATTCAAAAACTTCAAATCAGTTTTATGCTCCAGTTTTTCTATGTTTTTATACAAGCAAAATTATTATAATGTAATTTTTTCTAGTTACAACATCAAGTATTTATTACCTCGTCCAAGTCTTTTGTTTTTCTACATGTAGCAAAATTTTTTTTCAAGGTATTACCCCGGTGCTGCTTCTTCCTTTTATAAGTCATTATTTACTGCAAAGAAAACATAGTTTCATTAGTTTAGACATATTTCAGGTATCAAACACCATTTTTCAGGTTAGAGAACCAACAATTCATAAGAACTTTGACATTAAAATAAAAATGAGTCAATTATCTAGCTAATCACGCAGCCTTTTATGATGAAAATTATTCCTTCAAACAATACCTGACAGCTGTCATGTTTTTAATTTCATTTTATTGTATAAAAAATAAACCAATCTGAACTGCTTTTATACATCCACGTTTGTTTTCACTTATCGGCTGAACTTATCGACTAACCATTTGTTAACAATAAAAAAATGTTATTTTCAACTGTTAAAGTTATAATAACAACAAATAAAAAAAGGTAACAACTTACAAGTAACTTATAAGCGTCCTTACTTTGATTTTGACTTATGAATCTGGTTTAAAATTCGAATCAAATTTTTCGTTGCAAGCACGCACGTGTGTTCGCACAAGTTGTCAAAGTTCGGCAATGTAGAAATCTACTTGTTTAGCGATCAGTAAGGTAGACGCACAGTAGTATGTTTGTGAGTTGCAGAGTGTTGTGAAAAATGACAGTTACTCGACTCGCATAATGCTATCAGTATAAGCGTTTTCAATTAGACACAAAAAATGTTCACACATATGAAAACAATATTGTAACAATATTGCGGCGAGGTCAAATTTTTCGTACTATTAGAATTTACAATGGAGGAAATAATAAAGAAAGAACACAACCATGGTGGTTCGGCTGACATAAACACTACCATCGAACTCCAAAAAGAGGTGTGTATACGAAAGTGTTAGAACTCCTTGACAAATAACATCTGAAAAGAACTATAATACAATTTGTTCGGTCAACTTTTGCAAAAAATACGATATGGTACGCATGACGTGTCGAAAAAGTTTGTTATATTGATTAAAATTGTTTCTTTATTTGTTTTTAAAAATATGTATATCAAACAAAATCAAAAAAATATGAAAATAAAAAAATATTTAATTGTCTTTAGGATATTCTCTTGGATCATATGGAGATCTCAATCGTAGAGGCTGAAAAAAGGGCTAATAATGCTATTAATTTAAGAGAATTTTACACTGTCTACCTCATAGAAACTAAGTAAGTAAATCAGTCAGATTTACTTTATTCAATTTATAATCTGTTTTCTGTTATGCTAATATTCTATGTTTGACTTTTAGAGTTACCGATCCAGATTTTACTGAAGCATTGATGAACATCAATTCTATATGGCGACGATACACCGAGTTTGAGCTGTTACGAGCCTATCTGGAAGTTTCATATCCTTATATTGTACTGCCCGCATTACCGGAAAAGAAAGCGACCTATACATGGCGAAAAATCTCAACTGATACTTACAATCCTGACTTTGTAGACAGACGAAGAGCTGGCTTGGAGGTAAAAACCAAAAACAAAAAGAAATAACAAATACAAAACTGAAAAATTCAAATAAAAAATTTTTCATTCATAAATGTTGCAGAATTTTTTATTAAGGATAGCTTCACATCCGGTTTTGTGTTATGACAAACATTTCATGGGGTTCCTTCAACAAAAAGATGGATGGAGAGAAAGTATCAAAGAAACTGGTCAGCTTTCATCAATACTGTTTTTGTATTTCAACGAACAGTTTACTCAATTGTTTTACTTTATCAAAATTTTTTCTTGTTTATATTCAGGTTATTTGCAACTAGCTGAGTCAAAATTGAAAGCTTTAAGTGTTGCAGTGCGTTTGAAAAAACCCGACAAAAGGTTTGAGTCCATAAAAAGCTATGGTATTGAATTGCAAGTAAGTTAAAAAAGTTTAATTGTTATTTATTTGGTACTTTTGTTAATCCGACGATTCAATAATGAGTTCTTTGTACCTTTGACAGAACAATCTCGGCAATTTGTTACGAATCAGAGCAAGACTCGCAGAAAAGCAATATAGCCTGTATAAATTACATATTAATTACGGTCGAGTGTTTAGCGAATGGAGTGCAATCGAGAAAGAGATGGGAGATGGCCTTCAGGTCAGTGTAAATTGCAGCAAACATGTTTATACTTTAAAATATTTGTCCACTTATGCGATACCTTGAGAGAAATGAAATTGTATTTACAAAGCCATGATTTTGATTAAACATTTAGAAATCAGGGCACTATATGGATTCGTTGGCGGTAGCAATTGACACAACCCTTGAGGAAGAGGAGTTAATCGCGGACCAATTGAAAGAATGGTACTTTGGTGCTTCAGCACTTCAAGCTGTCGTTAAACGCAGAGAAGCTCTACAGCTGGCCAAAGACGAGGCTAAAGATAATCTCGCGCTGTTGTATGATCAGAAAGATAAAGTCATTCAAGGTATTGGAAACAAACAAAAAAGAATCGTTTTAGTGTTTGGTTAAATCGTGACAGATAATAATTAGTTCGATTGGTTAGGAAAAACTGGTTTGATTTCACGGTTATTTGGCACTGTTGATACGGAGGAAGTCCGTGAACTGAAAATCGGTCAGCTGGAACAGAAGATTGCTCAAGATGAAGAAGCGCTGAAGGCATCTGATAAAGATTTAACGTAAGCAAACAAATAAATCGAACGAGGCGATGGAATAATTGTCAATAACTGTCGTTGATCAATTTGCAGTTCGTTTTCAATCAAAGCAATGGAAGACATCGAACGATTTCAACACCAGAAAGTCATTGACCTCAGGGAAACTTTGGCGGCTTATTGTGTTCTGCACTTTAAACTGGCTCGAAAGGTATAAATATTATGAACTTATAACATTTTTATCCATCACTTGTTAATTGTTATTTTAATTTTGTTCAGGGTCTCCAAGCTTGGCAACATATCAAAAATTGTTTGGAAGGTATGCCATAATTATATTATGAAAGTGCCATGCACAAAGTTTTTGTTAATCTATTTTTTCAATTTCAAATCACATTCCATTGAATATCGTTCGTTAATGTAAAAAATGTTTTCCTTGTTGAATAATAATAGATTAGTAAGTTATGTATTCTATTGTTAGAGTAAATATTATGACTTTAGTTCCAAGCATAACTCAAATTCAAGTACAAATGTATCAAGGATTTATATTTGGTACTCGATTTTAAAACGGTTTTTTTCTTTTGTCAAAAAAGAAAACGTAACTAATGATGGACGTCGGGGTAAAGAAATGAACATTGCAAAAAGTTTCTGTTTCTTTTTTTTTAATTTATTTAATCACATTTGTTACAAAGAGATTTCAAAAAGAAAAATGCAAAGTTAGCAAACAAGAATGTAATTAAAAATTCTGAATCAGAAGTATGACGGGAAACGATTTCATTTAATGACAATAATTCATTTCTGTCAATCAATAAACAAATGCCCTGCCAAAACATTTGATGTTTGCTATGCCTTTTACAGTTTTAATTAACTATAACATATCAATTTGAAAAGAACAAAAATTGTATTATTAAATCGTATTGTTAATTCTGATTAAACGCTTGCTTAGCAAGTTGTGGATACATTTTTTCAAAACGTTTAGACGAATTGTTTGATATAACTGGTATTGGATAAAATATGCCAAAAAGTTTGTACATTTTGCGACAATTGTTTCTAAGTAAGAAAATATATTTACATGTAATGCTCAATTAATTTGTTTAAGTAACAAGCCAAACTTGTATATGTACAATTTACGTTGTCGAGCTTACAAATATTAATGACTGTTGATCATTTTGAACGCACGTCCTTTCCAAAAAATTGTCGTATACTGTATGTTGTACTTTGGTACCTCGGTGGATGATTAAAAAATGTTTTTAGATGAAGATTCTACTTTTGAATCTATGCTGCGAGTCTAAAATTTAGCCACGAAAAAACTGTTCAATGTGCTTGTAAATAATATTTATATGCAAAAACATACAAATCTATGTGTCAATCAATGCACTTCGATGTTATACTTGTTATATAAAAGAAAATAAAATTACAATGTCAGTTCATCGACGTTTCAAACAATTGAAGAGTTATTTAATTAAAATTTTTTCCACGTCGTCAAAAATGAGAAAGTAAAAAAACATTATTCTTGAGTAGATAAAATTATATCTTCATTTTTATATTTAAGAACGTCTTCATTAAATCTCGATTCAGGCAAATGAATTTCGTTAACTTCATTTTTAAAATTGAAACATCAAAAAAAAATTATTTTCATTTATCACAGACTTATTACATTAATTAATAATAGTCGCTGCTTTCTTCGCTGTCAATTCGGATTACTTTTTCATTTCTATTCACTGTTTTTACTCCAAGTTTTTATTTTATGATGATCGCCGTCACATTGGGAATAAATGTCCTAGGAAAGCAAGTGCGAAAATCGATTTGATGACTGATTACATTTCTTGCCACCGCTGAATGCCCTGTCAGAATTAGTTTTTATCTAAAAATCTATACTATTGATTATTAAACCTCAAATTAATTGCTTTGAAATTATCATTGTTCGGTCACAATTTTATGTTGGAATATAAATAACCGCGGTTTCTCAAATTAAAAACGTTCGCATTATTAAAATGCCAGTATTGTATTCGTTAAAATGCAAAGCGTTGTTACTTAAATGGCATCAAAATATATATAAGAAATGACAACTCGTTTGATGTTATATTTTTTATTTGAAGATTCCAGGAAAATACCCAAATAACTTTTTGAATCAAAAAATGTATAACGTTTCTGAAAGGAATTGAAAACGTACAATCTCAATATTATACAACTCAATCAAATTATTGGAAAACGTATTTTCATTTTCTTCATGCAATGTTTACATTTAACTGATTTTATTTATTATTGATCAATATAATAGTGAATAGTGAACATGTAAGCCCACATATGTCCGATTTTCAAATTTCAGCGGTGCTGGGGGAATTTTGGAAAGTATTTCGATGTTGTGGATTCGGCGGCGGGGTTTTTTTGAAACAAAAATGTCGAATTAGTAGAAGTGGCGTCCAATTTTTTTTCAAAAATAAACTTCGACGCTGCCTCTATAATTTGACTCCTTTCTGAAAAATTGCTACGTAAAAGATAAAATGAAAAGTCATGTAATATGTGCTAAAACAATAGAACCATTTCTGTTCGTATAATTAGGTTTTTATCGTAGGCTAACGATGGCAAAAACGCTTATGAAGTTTTGAATCGAGATTTCAAAGTTATTATCTGTAAAGATGAATTGTTCTCGAGTAGTGAGTTATTCTTAATTTTCCTGTCTTTCAATAAAAAAATTTTTAACTTCACTTTTTGTTACTAATTGCAATAAAATGAAAATATTTAACTAAATTAAAAAAACCATTTATCCTCTTCTTCTAGAGGCTGCTTTGAAGTAACATAATATTTTACTGCACGAATTAGTGAATGAATAATATTACGAAATTTTGAGCTCTCTTATGAAAATTTAATGCATATTTGTAAAACTTGTTTACTTTACGACAGATTATGGACATTTTTCAACGCTATTACAAAAATGTCGCTTTTATAGTAATTGTACATTTTTCAAATGAATTAATGCCAGAAATCTACCTTTCTTCTACACATTTCGCAGGATATTTTATGTTATTAAATTCTATGTTAATTATAACATTTTATTAAGTCCATCTTTATGATAAAACTGAATTTTAACAGGCGTACACCTGATGAAGGTGACACAAATTTCAATTAAAAATTATTTCAATTAAAATCGATTATAACTATTTTATGTGCAAAATTTTGCATTCAAAAATAAAAATAATTGTATCAACTGATTTTCCACTAATCCATTTGGAGAAAATTACTATTACATAAAACTATTTTACAAGAAAAAAAGAGTTCCTCATCAATATAAAAATAAGTCAAGATACAAAGGGCTCAACTTTAATAATACCCGAGTTTAACTTTTCAAATTAGCGTAATGAACTTCACAAATTCATCTAATATTGAATGCTTTGTCCTGTTATTCACCGTTGAAGTTATGCAACTCACAAAGGAAGTATTATTAAACTCAGTACAAACTCGCGATTTCCTTATAACACATATCGCAACTGATCAACAGTTTCAAGTTTGAGCAACTAGACGTTATTTTTCGTTTCTCGACTTGAGAAAGCCGCTCAGCGAACTTTTAAGCTCCGTTAGAATTGGATAAAGCTCGACTTTGTTTAGCTTAACTCCATTACCCGTTCATCGGGTTTCGCTCTCCCATTCATATTGGTCTTGGGTATTCGCTAAAGGTGCTTAAGGAGATGACAACATCCTCATCCTGATTAGCCTCCAGAACCGATGTTTCATCTCGAAAATTCGCCTTCAAAGCCTTGACCCCTGGCAGCAAGTTCCAACCCTGCCACCATTTCTTAGTCGACCGACGGTTACAAACGACGATCGGTTTGGGAGTCTGCGTTGAATTTCGCAGTGCCGACTGGTGCTCGATTTTGACGTGACTATTTTTGGGCGATTTCCCGTTGACCTCGATATCAAACTGGTGCGACTTATTATTGCTCGACTGGTCAGAGGTGGACGAGTTGTCGTACGCTTGACTGCCGACACTTTTTCTCGACGATGACGACAGCGACTGCTTTCGGTTAGTCGCCTCGTACGTCGACGTCTCCGTCTCGTTTTGTACGGACCTGCTTGTTGTCCCACGCAAACTATCTTCCAGTGTCGATTTGTTCGAGTAGTCGAGTGAATCCTGTAATAACATGTTCTCAATTGCTTTCAAATGAACTCTCCTATAAAAAGAGAAATTTTCAACAAATGAATAAACAAGTCGAGAAACAAATGATTAATGGAACGTTTGCTGATGTCGATTAGAGTTTTTGATAAATTTTGCAAATAAAAGGCAGTCGCACGAGTGATGTGATGAAATTAGGGTATTATTTTCTGGAATGAAAATTGAAATAAAAAATAGAATTAGAGGTCGTCGCGATGAAAGAATGATTTATGAGCGTAATAGAGGCATTGTCAAGCTCAATCGAAAAAGTTTGTATTAAGATTCCTCGTTGATAAGAAATTTATCATACAATTACTACCAGGCAATATTCCTCGCCGGATTATTAGATGGAATAGAATCGACTAATAGATTCACAAAGGATTCAAGGCTGATTCGCTTTTATCGACTTTAAACTTTGAACCTATTAGATTGTTTAATCGTCGTTTCTGTTTTTCCAACAAATGTTTGACGTTGATTCAAAAACATGATGCCAATAAAAAAATTAAAAAAATAATCAATAGTATACAACCTTGATATCTTGTCCGTATTTCACTTACTTGTGCTAGCTCGGCTGTAGTTCTAGTCGCTTTTGAACCAAAATATGCAGTTCGCTGTTGCGAGCGGGAAAAACTCAAGTAAGATCGTTGATGTCCTTTGACGTTGAAAACTCTTATCTTACAACTTCTGACGAATGTGTCCTGAAAGTTGAACCAGTTTTTGTTAACATTTTGCACGAAAAGGAAACGAATTTGAAAAGGAGTATATATAATCACTGAACGAAAAGTCGCTTTTGGAGCTTTGAAAATTTCACTGCAGATGAAGTAAAATAAAAAGATAACAAATAAATGAAAGAAATACTATCCATTCGTGCAAGCAAGAATAATGATTTAAACTGACTTTGGAAAATTAGAGCTAACATATTTTAAGCACGGTATTTTAACAATAATAAGAAGATCATTTTATTATACTTCATCATAAAAATCAATATTAATCCTCTCAGTGTAGCAAAAATTTACGGTAAATTGATCCTCCCATTAATTATTGTAACATTTTATTTATGTTAGAATTTGAACAATTATTTTTTGCTTGTACAAACGTTTCCAGAAAATTTCAGATCAAATTCCATCTTTTGTCTAAAGTATGATTAAGTATGTAAGAACGAAACTCAAACTAATATTGTCATCGTCTTCGAATATTGCGGTAAGTGTAATCACAGAACATGAATAATGTTGTATTTTTTGAAATATTTATGGAGTTTCATGTAGAAGTGATACGTAAAAGGGTAGTCGAAAGTCTACGAGAAAATTTGCCCTTATATTTCGCCTGAATAAAAACTAATTGGACAAAAAAGACCTTCTGACATACATGAGACCATTGTGGGAACAAAAATAACCAACAATATTTCATCCCATCATCTTAAATGATATGAGATTCCGTTGGTTTACGAAATTGCTTGCTTGATGAAATCCGTTCTCATTATTCAAATCATTAAAATTAACGATAAGAGAATAAAGGATGGCTTTCAACAGATGAATTTTTGCACACCAAGAAAAAATATTAGTTTTCATAAATAAGTCAATAAAATCTCATTGATTATTTCGTTTTTGTTGTCATATTGAATTTTACTGAGATCATAAAACTTCTTAACAAGAAAATGGAAAGTGATGTTTGAATAAAAAAAAATGCAGAATTGTAGAACGCTTGAATTTCATGTATTCAAAGTTGCAAAATAGTTTTGTACGAACCTTGAATGCTTCTCTGAATTTGTGCGACATTATGTTGTACAAAATAGGATTGATTGTTGTAGAAACGTAGTAAAGAACTCCGGAAACATAGGTGAAAACATTATAAAGGAAGCGTATGACGAAACTAGTCGTTTGATTCGTTGAGTAACCGTATATTGCGATGAGTCGCTGAACGTGAAAAGGCGCCCAGCAAATGAAAAAAGCAACCACAACAGCAACTGTGAAACAGAAAATACAGTTGAAAATTATTTGCAAACTATTTTGAATTGTAACACGAAAAAACCGTGCGCTGTATCACATTTTTTATACAATCTGGTTCTTTTCGTTGAAATAATTGATGGATCAAAAATAATTGTGTACTATTGTTTTTAAGAAAATTTTACTTTAAGTATAACTCTTACTTAACTATAACTCTTTCTAACTTTTCAAACAACAAAAAGAATCGTTCAGAAAATAAATTCTGGATTCGGGAGATGATTCTTTAGATTGAAGTGATTGGAAAGCAATTTTCTGTGCGTTGATTCGATTGAATGCACGCTCGACACGATGCAAACGGAATTTGTACTCAATAATTCAGTCAATAAACTCTTATGTCAGGCAAAATCACAGCCAAATTCTAAATTGACAATTAATTACCAATAAACAATTAACAAAAGATATTTTTTCAACAAAAGATTACCGAGGAAATAATTTTCATCTGATAACAAACGTTTCTTTTTTCAAAAGTAGTTCGAAATTATCATTTGCATTTATCAATTTCATTTTCCAACACATCCTTCAAAACCTTGGGAGGAGCAAAGACCCATCATTGCAAAAATACAAACACCAGCAATTTTGAACACATTATGCATGAAAAAAATATAATTTTAAAATAACAGAATTTTGATCAAAATGATCACGAGCAAAAACGAACAAGAAACCTTACAAAAAAAGCAAATGAATTTTTGATGATTGTTTTTGCTTCTCCCTGAACCTTGTTTAATTCAAAAATATATACTAACACCCAACATTATCATTCTTCCTGATTTGTTGACTTACATTGTAAAAATTACTTGTCAAACTGGTTATTGTCTGAATTCTGCGGTTCGTTCAAGGTTAATCAAGTAGCCTGTTATTTAGAATAGAGTTGAAAAAAACGCTGGAAACTTTTCCACGCGCATCATTTCGTTTGGCAGCAAAAATTATTTGGAAGGAAAAACGTGTAATGAATGTCCGATGCATTCTATCAAACCGTTTGAAAAAATTTGATTGATACTTGCGAGAACATCTGGGATGACATTATAGCGCCACTGATCACAGTCGTTCGTTAATCAATATCGCACTTCTCTTTTTTCAAAATTGTAACTTTATCCTCTTTTTTTCTCTTTTACTGAGTGCTATCTGGGTTCGCATGATCGATGTTTTTTACAAACAAAAAATTTTTTTGCACAAAAGACGAATTCTCTTGACCCGAGCTGTTATACTCAAAAACAATGTGAATAAACAATTCTATCATGAATTAAACTAACGCACTCTCTTGACCTTTTGTAATGATTCCCACGGTGCATTTCATTTATATGGCGTTCTGTCCTCTATAAGAACGCTTTTGGCATTAATACAGTTAAGCTGGAACAATGTATGACAATATTGTTCAAATGATTCAATTTTTCATTTGTATTATGATTATTATTATCGGGTCAATAGTGATACAGTAATTGTCAGTACAATACAGGTATTGCAGTTACAAATTATTTTGGGGAAATCATATTGAAATTAAATCGCAGTGATTATTACAATCTATATTACAAAATTACAAAACTAAAAATGACAGTTTTGAACAAGAGGTTGCTCATTGTTGAAGTCTTTGAGCCACTTGTTTTGTAGTTCTTTTGAAGTACATTTGAAGTATTTTTGAAATACTTGTAGTATTCAAGTATGTTGTAGTACTTTGTAATACTTTGTAGTACATTTTCGAACAGTATCGATTTCATGAGAAATATTGCTGTTAAAATTTATTTTTTAATAAACATTCAATTCAACTCATTAACAAACATTCACGATAATAAATGCAAAAATAAAAGTAACATGTCAATGAGACTTTACAACTTTGCAAAGTTACATTAACAAATTTAATTTTGTTGAAGTCTTTTTGAAGTCTTATTGAAGTCAATTGCAATGTATTACAAGAACTTCAACAATTGTAGTCTCAAAAAACTTGTTGAAGTATAAGTACTTCAACTACGACAAATTTCATTGAAGTCCTACTACAAGTACTACAAAAGACTTCAAGTAGTACAAAAATTGAAGTCTTTTGTACACCGCCAGTGGGAGTGAGCAACACCTTGGTTTTGAATTATGAAATTGAAATTTGATTTGTAATCGAATAATTCGTGATACTAATCGAAATAGATGACTAATGATGCAAATTAGTTAATTAGATATCAACCAATTATTAATTGAATTGATAACTTCGAATTAAAGTGATTTGAATCAAAGTGTCGTTTACTTGGAAGCTTCAACATTTGTGATTGATCGAAAACAAAACCACAAAGTAGTGTAAGCAAAAAATTAGAATGAAAACAGACTCTTTTTATCCGAGGAAAACCCAGCGATAATAAAATCATCAGCGGTAATTAAGGAAAATGAGTGAGCGATGCTTTTCGGTTGATGACTTACTTGAAGGAGTGCAAAAAAGTCAAATATGAGCGAGTTGCATGAATCATGTTTGTGTTACATGCACAGATGATTGATTTTCAACAATGGAAACTTCGAAAAAAATTGCATATATTTAACTCGAACAATAGTTATTGTGGACGATTTAAAGTATTGATTTCAATATCAAATTGTCTTATACAGCATTGAACGAAATTTAAATTTATTTTCGTTCGCAAATTGTGTTTGTTCGTTTCATCTTATTTTAATGTTCCGGTGACTGATTTAACATAAAATAATTAATTGATTGAAAATTCGGATTAGAATAAAGTCGACTTGTATAAATGTCAAATTATGTCCATTATCGCAGACAGTTGACGTTCATTGGAGTAATAATAATATGACTGTTGTATCCATTGCAAGGAGCTTAATATAATTTAGTCGAGCACATGGATTTGCATAAATTCCATGAATAGAAAGTTTCTTTACAAATTAAGGTAATGTCATATTCAACTGTTTGTTTGAGTTCCATTCCTCGCATAGAGGAACTTAGCAAAATTGTTATAATCTACCAACGGCCTCAATTCTCAAACTTAACGATGAGCTTCAGCAGCAGAAAAGTAGAATTAATAAACAACCATTCATGTGAAACTTTTTGGGATTGTTAATCAAAACATTTCCCGTTCGTTTCATAATGGAACTAACAAAAAACTACGACGTTGATCATTAAAGCTTACAAGCCACCGATACACCGTAAAAAAAGAGTTTAATTTTAAACCTCGTTTTAGAGCAAATTTGCTCAAATTTTAGAGTCGCAATTTAAAAGTCAAACAAAGTTGCTGTAATTTTCAACTTAGAGTTTGAAATCTGACCTTTTCACTTTTTTGATCAGATTTTCAACTCTTTACTGGAATTTTATTCTGACAAGAAAGAACCCAACCTCGAACGTCACACTGAAAACACTTTTCCTTTGTGATTAATTATTTTTTTTTATGATTTTTTTTAGATTTATCGTTGTCGAAGACACTTTTGAGTAAAGCTGGAAAGAACTGCAAATAAAGTCG
Organism: Telenomus remus; assembly: GCA_020615435.1. Taxonomy (NCBI): domain Eukaryota; kingdom Metazoa; phylum Arthropoda; class Insecta; order Hymenoptera; family Scelionidae; genus Telenomus; species Telenomus remus. Next base: position 8,128,212 of record CM036341.1, on the reverse strand, counting down.
AACCTTTTTGTTTCAAAACCTAAATTTCTGTTTAACCTAAATTGGATTAAGTTGGATTTTGAACTTCGACTCTAAAATTCGACCAAATTTAGTCGCAACTGAGTTAGAGCAATTTTGCTTGAAATTTCTACTTCTTTTTTTACGGTGTACACTTTGATGAACTATCTAAATATTGAATAAAACATAATGGCTTCCAGCTTAAAAGTTAGACTTGAGTTAAAAATAGTACCATCTTAGTCAAAGGTTCAAAGAATTGAATTGATTATTTTCTTATTGTTATAAATAAACTATTAAATACCATTTCTAATTTGAAAAACAATATGCTTTAATGTTTTTCAGCTTTCAATAATTGATAATTATCTTTGAAAGATTGTGCAAATGGCATTTTCATTTTCAGTCCATTTAACGAAGGCAATTTATTCAAAGGTAATTTCGAAATTCCAGAAATTCTCATCATTTCGTTTGTTATCATTGTTCGCATACGAATAATAACTCATTATAAGCTCCAGATTTACTAAAAAAAAAAAAACAAAACAAAAAACAAAAAAGAACGAAAGTAATCAAAAAGAATAAACAGACACGGGACTCAAATTCGAAAATAAAAAACAAATCTTACCCAACATCTTGAGCACTCTTTTAGAAGTCCTTCCAGTAGTTCGTCTCGACTGTCTGGTTATTTTTGTGTTAGGGGGATGGTTGGATTCGGTCTTCAGGTACGTCTTCATCGAGTTAGACTTTCTCAACTTGAGCCCAATGAGAGCGTAGAGAATAACAATACTCGTCATCGGCAGGACAAAAAAAATAATAGTCGAAAGTTCAAAAGAATGTTGAATAATGACCTTCTTCATCGTGCAGACGACGTGCTTGGGGTCATCCGAGTACTGGACCAGTCCGAACTGAAGTGCCTGAGGGATGGCACAGGAGAGAGAGACGAGCCAAATTGAGAGGTTCAGCTTGACCACCCTCGGTAACTTGGACATTGTGTGGGACAGAAAAGGGTGGCAGATCGCAAAGTACCGTTCGACCGTGAAGGCCGTGATGGTGAGCACACTGGCGTTGCTGGACGTCTCGGCGGCCATACCGCGGAAGATGCAGAACGTCTCGCCGAAAACATACGGGTACTTGTACCAGACGAGGTAGACCTCTGCGGGCAGACCGCTCAGCAGTAGCAACAGGTCGGAAATTGCTAGGCTGAACAGGTAGTAGTTGGTGGCAGTTTGCATCGACTTGTTGCTCGTGATCACGATGCACGTGCTGACGTTGCCGACGAGGCCGCTTATCAAAATGAATAAATAAATGATGCTTATCGGTATGACGACGTAGAGCGCGTCGCGCTGCGGACCAAGGGGGTGCTGCTGATCGGAATTGTACGTCTGCTCGACATACAAATCGCTGCTGTTAAGGCCCTGAGACCGGTCAATGGCTGCGATCCACAGGTCGCTGATCGTTGAGTTCCGAAACGCCGATTCGTTCATAGTAATCCTCTAGGCCACTGCTCGTTTTTTTTTCTTTGCGGACTCTTTCTTTTTTGCACACTAAAAATCAACGTTGTTTTTTGCATCAATTAATTTTGTGAGTCTTTGTTGAGTTCGAATTTTGGTCTGAGTGCTGCACGGTATTGCATTTTGATTGTGTGTATTCGTTTAGTCTGGATGTCAGGTAACTTATTCTTCAATTTTGATGAGTTGTGTGCATTCAATTACTGTTTCGTGTATACAGCTAAGTTCCGTCGAACGCGATTCACCGAGTCGTGTGCTTCACTTTTGCTTCGTTGGAACTATTTATTGTTGGAATTCAAATTTATTGAAAATTTCGGGAATTCACAATTAGTTGAAATTAAAATTTAAATGAGATTTAAATTGAAATGTTTATTCAAATCTCGTCCATTGTAATGAATAATCAGGTTATATAACTTTCAAGTTCTTGTTTATGATTAAATTTATCATTTTATTAACAAGAGTTAATAAAAATAATTCAATTTGAGAAATTTTTGTGCAACTTTGTCGAAGTGTGGAATTTCAAAAAAGCAGCTTTATTCTGTCCACGAGATTTATAACAAATGTGAAAGCCACAAGTTTTGACGTTTTTTTTTCGTTTGGAACAACAATATCGAAAAAGTGGAACAATCGTCAAACGGGTATCTGATATTTACTAAGCAGGCGAATGAGATCAAAGCGAGAGTTATGTATGGACTGCAAACATGCGGATTGAATGACAAGTTTAAAAGCAATGTAATTTGTGAAATGTTTTTTGCAAGATTATGTGTGAAGTATTCATGTTTAAAAAGTTCATGAAAAGCAATTTTGCATAACATTCAAAGCCCCTTTGAAATTGCCAGAAAACTATAGAAACTTTATTTTATTGAGAGCAGTTTTTGAAATTTATTTTCGCTAGGCAAATTTCACATGCCACATGTTTACAAGTACACAAAAGGCAAAAACATTTTTAATCAGCTATTAAGCGCGAATCAAAAATTTTGGATTCTCATTTCAGTTGTGATTTTGCAGTATGGAATCATTGCGGATATAGGACATTTCGTTTTTTCTGCATAATATCTTTCATTCATGCATTGGTCGCGATGGCCATGATCTCAGATGCCCGTTCTGTTACAAGTGTATTTGCAATCATCTTTAAAAAATCTAGAATGTCATAGATAGTAAGTTTTTCTGCTCGAATAAATCTATTCTCTTTACAATACAAATGAATAACTTATTGAGAAAAGTGATAAGTCTGAGAGGAATGTTATGATGCATCAATGCGATCTATTATATTGGATCAACAAAATGAGTTTTTGGGAAAAAAAAACTGCACTGTCACAAAGACTGTTTGTTTGCGAAAGAGCTTTTAAAAAGGATCTAAAGCTGGAGCTCAAATTAAAGCTTTCAATGCAGAACTCAAGACCAGTTATAATTTTGTATTTAAAAAAAATACTCAATTTGTTTAAATTGTTCGCTGTAAAATTGTTTCAATTACTGTATTTTTAGGAATATTTTTTCAAGTGTTAAGAAGTGAGTTGTTAAAAGTTTTTTGTAATATTTTAGTTTAGTTTTGTTTGAAAAAAGTCGGTGGTAATTTTTTTAAAATTTTTGGTAAAGAAGATAATGTTGAGAAACTAAAAACTAGTTTTTCGCTGCGAAATGTAGATTCAGATGAAACGAAACTTTAATCTCGTTGGAAGAATTGGACGTGTAACTATATATTTCCAATTTGCTAACAAAATTTGTGGCATTGCGTCATACTGATCCAGCGTATCTTACGGATGTGCAAGTCCATAAATAATTGATAGGTAAAGTTATTTTCGATTGGATAAGTAAATGAATATGTTTGGCCAGCACATATTTGATCGCTCGGTCTTGTTGTTTTTCAAATATTTTCTTTGATTTTTCCGTTACTCTCGTACGCTAAAAATATTAAGCTTTGATTTTAATTGCACTCATGCCGTGCTAAGTACAAACAAATTTATCCTTGCGTTTCAAAAGAAAACCATGTATTTTTAATTATAAGTATTCGCAAAGAAACTCATTTGATAATTTAACTCGAAACGTTGTCATTTAATTAGTGTCGAGTTACAAGCATTGTGACTGAGAGGAATTGCGACCTTTCAAACTCATGCCATTTCGACGATTAAAACCTCAAAACTTTGTTTTGAAATGAATTTTATTAAATAAGACTTTGAAGTTCGACTTGTTTTTAGTGGAAATATGAATGATAATACATTAAAAATATAAGGACAGAGTGGACACGAGTGTGTCCACTTTTGAAATTCAATTTGACGTAATTTATTTGTTTTTCAACGAACATGCTGCGCCAGCAAGTTTGAACAAAAAAGTAAAAATTGTCTGGATTGTTTTTTTACAGTTTTTGTTTGTTTCTTACTATAAAATTACACATTATAAATGTTACATTATTTTACATTTGATTTTATAAAAAATTCTGATTTTTTGTCTAAGCGCATTATCTGTTGTTTGATAAACTAAATTACACATCCTCAATAATGAAAATTTTGAAACTGTCCATCCTTTTAGAGTGTCAGAAATGTCCGTCCTCCTAGTGTTAAAAAGGGTTCAGGAATTAAGCGTTCTAAAACCACAACGCTGGACGGATAATCCAGAACGACTAAGTAATGTTGAATAATTCGTCAAGTTGAACGTTTTATTTCTTGATATTATTTTGATGTTTTAATCCATAAATTTATCGTTTAATGTCAAAAATTGTAAAAGTCAAAACCTCAAGTTTGCATTAAGGCTTAAAATCTCAACACTTTCCTCAGTGTTTTTTTTTTGTCACAATTAATTAAAAACCTGTCACCTTTGAAAGAATAATGGCTATGTAGGGAAAAAGTAGTGATGTTATAATATCAATCAACAATGCATATTTTTTTCAATTTGCATAATTTGCCAGTGGAGTTTACTCTATGAAATTAAGTCACCGTGAAAATATAAATATCTCGATGCTTGAGTCCATCCACGTGTATTTTTTACAGCACTGCCAAGAAATGGAAATATTTCAGAGAAAAAATTTTAACTTAATCACCCACTCAAATAAACGAGCAGCAGGGAATTAAAAAATGAAGTACTATTATTCGAATACCGTGAAATTCACTCAAAAAACTTTCTTCAGTTTTTTGCGCTACAAGTCAATTTATTTTTGACTTGCAAATTGACCGGATTAAATATATGCAACCGTTGAGACTATTTCCATAATTATTAAATGTTGTTATCGGAAGCGAATTTTTTTTCACGTTTTATTATTAATGTGCGACAGCAGTTCAAAGGAGTTGCTTTTTTTAGCGTCTATCAATGAACTAATGATTTATAGGATGCATAAAACCAACTTCTCAGGTGAGGAAAAAAAGTTTTTTGTTTGCAGAATTTCCCAAGAATTTCTTGGTCGCAGCGTGCAATTGAACTTCTATCAATGTCTCTTTGAATTAAAAATTTATCGAGTCAAGGACAAACGTTCTTCGTGAAAAAGAAACTGTCAGATCAAGAAAACAACGCCGCACAAATTTCTCTGCGAAAGTAATTGAAAAATGTTTGTCTTGGTAGCTTTGAAGCGGTATGATCAAGCGTTTGAAAAAAAAAAACGTGTTGATAATGAAATGCAATGTCTTTTCTTTTCGTTTAAAGTGGTGTCAGTTCGGTAATTGCAATAAGGTTGTAGTCACTTGAACGATTCGTACCTTGTTATTTCAACTAAACAGAGCAGTTTTTTATCAGCTAAATCACCAAAGACGTTAGTCAACACTTGGAATCGTTTCTTTGATTCGCCACTGTTTCAATCCATTAATAAATCAACTGGGGATCAGGGATCACTGAATTGTCGTTGTTCAATTGTAAAACGAATTTTTTTTAATGCGGCGCGATCTTCGTTTTTCTGCAAATATTTGGGATCACATTTTGGTCATCGGTTGGGATTCGTGACAGTGAAATGACCAGCGACGTTGCGTGTTGTTTTCCAACAAAGCGTCAACTGAGACGCGTCTACATAACCACCGGGTTTTGAAATAGATGTATGCGTTTGAGCAGCGCGCAACCAAGTGGCTCCGTTTGCGACGACGCGCTCTTCAGTTTGCCGTCAGCGAGCAACCCTTGCGCTTATCTGTATCCTGTTTGCAGATTCATCGCGCTGTCATAAAAGAAATAATATAATCTTACTTACACTACTTCGATAAAGGAACAAACGAATGCAATACAATTTTGTTTATTTTCCCAAAATCTTACATTGTTGATGGAAATAGTAAAGGAGAAATAAAAATAAAGGGTTTCTGTATTTTAAGATGAATTAACTATCTTAAAACAATTATTGTTATATTTCATGTTCACTTTTCACTTATACAAATTTGTGTATTTACAAGTAACTGAGTATAATATCAAATATTGAAATAATCCTCAGGATGCGTCAATGATCCACACCTCTCATTAGTCAATCTGAAAGCAAGTTGATTTTATACTATTATCCGTAACAAATAATTGTTGTTTAATTATAATTATTGTTTTATAGTTGTTTAATCAATACTAAATGTCACCCATACAGAATCCGAGAGTTAAAATCAGACAATATTGTTATTATACTGTTTTTATGCATCCACATTAATTAATAGTGGAAGGACGCGGTAGACTATGTCTCCACTTCTAAAATTAATTTCGTCGTAACTTTTTTTGATTTTCAAGGAATTGGAAAAAACTTTTTACTATTCTTATTTTTAAAAGTTTTTTTAGAGTTTACTTTTGTAGATGAAATTTACAATGGAATTCAAGTTTTACCTATGTGATATTTCAATCATTTATTATTGCAAAATAATAAATTATTTTTATCAATCTTAACATTGTTTTGTTTGTTCAAAAATCAACATTTATTGTGTAATATTTTTTGAAGTGAACCGCCTGACGGTATTCCAGGTTTCCGCGTTGACATTTCAAAGTTCGTGAGTAATATTGTAAATATAAAATATTACTTATGAAAATTGTTTAACTCTAAAATAGTTTACAACATTGGTATTAAAGATTCTTAACAAAAATTGATACTTTTTGTATTTAAACTTTTTAAAACTATTTTAGAGTTGAATATTTTTTAATAATATTAACATTAATAAAAATATGAATTTTGCAATTAATAATTAAAACATTTATTTGATTGATTTACGAGAGTGGACACAGATTTGACCAGTTCGTCCTTTTAGAAAGACAATATTATAACTTTAATAAATATAATAATGTTTTCGTGGAATTTCAACAGTATAAAAAACTATAGAAAATTGTCCTTCTAGAGAGTTAAATAATTGTTTTAGGGAGGGTTAAGTCCAGCCATTGTAAAAACGACTAAAGCCAGATTTTACGATTAAAAATATGAATTTTAATAACAAAAACAAACTGGCTTTTAGTACGATATTTTGTAATAAGTGATAAAAAGTGATATGAGATTTTTATTTTGTATTGACATCGTATTTGTTTTCACAAAATATTATTCTGCATAGCTACTTCGTCTTTGTTCTTACAATCCATGATTTTAATTACTTCGGTCGTTTTTACATACGCTTTTACATTCAAGTGACGATAAAATGGCTTTGTATACGGCATTATTACATTCTGCAAAGTAAACCCATGTCAGATAATTTGATTTAATTTATAATTCGTATAGCAAATGTGTTTATTAAATGAGTTTACAAACGTTTTTAACTAACGTTACCTCGTTTTTCCAAGCATTAATAGAATTTATTGATTTCTTGCTACTGATGCTTCGTGTTCACAAGTCGTTTTTCTATTAGTTCTTGAGCTCAACTACAGATCATATAGTTCATTACTAACAACTGCAAATTATTTTCACACATAATTTTTCTATTATTTTTTAGCTCAACTACAGATCATAGTTCATCACCAACAATTGAAAATTGATTTACACAAATCTTGAAGCTATAATTAGAAAACGAAAAGAAAAAGTTATTTCAAAATTTTTTATTTTCCAACATACGTGAATCTTGAGGTTGAAATGGGTGAACCTTTTTGATAAATTCTTATTCAGTTCATTTGGATCCAGACATTCATCTGCATTCATTTCGTAATATTGCGCTGTTGTAGTTGCATTGATTTTTTAGAAATTTTTAAATTAAGAAAATGAAAATTGTGGAAATTGCTGTTGCGATGTAATGAAAGAGCGGTTTTGAAAATTATGCAAAACCGCATCAATGACAAAAAATAGGTTAATAAAGGAGGATCACTTTATGATACAAATTTCACGTTCAGACGAACGTTTATCAACCCTGCGTTAAGTAATTCATGAAATAATAAACTGCGAATGGATGTTATAAAAGCGCTACGATGCGAAAATTTTAATCATTGTTTCAATAAACAATTGGAACTTCATCATTTCAAAATGATTTGTTTATCTCAAAATAAGTTTATCAAAAATGAAAGAAACTTGTTTTTTTTTACTCGAAAGAAATTAAATGAAAAATCTAAAACTTTTGTTTGCAAAATATAACAATGGAAAAGTGATAAACTGATGTAAAAAAGAAATATTACTTTCGGTATCATTTGTATTAATTAAATACAGGAAACAGCAGAATAAAGACTGGTTTCAAAAATAAAAGGTTTTCACGTGAATCATTTACTCTCTGAATTTTCGTTATTGTTTTCATCACCTTGTAAATAACAAAAAAAAACACTTTTATTATACCTGAAAAATATTCGTCGATCCTTTGTAAGGATACCTTCCTCCCAAAATATATTGATAGTATCCCTCGTGACGTATTCGATATTCACCACTATCGATACTTTCTGGAATTTCCCATTTAATGGTAACTTCGCTTGATCCAAGTACAAACGATATTCGCTCCCAAATCAATCTGAAACAAATTCAAAACAGAAAACTTATTTTAATTGTTGACACAATTTTTGACAAAGAGAAGAGTTGATTTTAACAATCAAACGATCATAATTCAGTTTTATATTTAACAGAGTAAAAATAAAAAACAATACAACAAAAGATTTACTTTAAAGTACGTTTTTATCGCCGCTTATTCATCATGGAACATTTATCATATATGATTAAAATGAAAAAAAAAAACAGAAAAAGGAAACAACAATGTTAATGATCAACATTACATACTTCGTTTCCCAATCAGCATCCGTTGCTACAGGAATCCAAGTCGTGCCGTTTAATTTTTCTACTGTTAGAAACGAACGTTCAGTCATCAGATTGTTCCTGAGATGACCCGCGACCTTTAAACAAACAATATAATTATGATTGTATGACTACTTTTGTCGTTACAATAAGAAATATAAACTCTTATGATAATTGTGAGTTGTCATGTTACACATTCGCTGCTGCAGAGGCTTGTTGCCAATTATAACTCTTGGGTAAATGTATAAATATTTGATTCTCAATAATTCACTTACAAATCTCACGGTAACTGTGTCTCCAGGTTTAGCTACTTTAGGCGGCTGCAAAAGACACTCCCCAAATTCGTGACCCCATTGGGGAGTGTCGTACAGTACAGGTGGTACCAAGCTGATCAATCTTTCGTTAGCCAAATTGACTGGTTCTGGTCCAGGATCTAACGTTGTATTCTGAAATAAAAAATTCTCAATAAATTTATTCATTGATTTATTTCGTTGGTAAATCTACTTCTGAGGGATAAAAAGTTTATTATCATATCGAAAAAAAGTGAAGAAAATGCAAGATTACTTTTTGCATACAAAAGCACTTACGTTCAGAATAGCCTCGGCTAATTCCCTGTACTGTTGGAGGTAAATGGTTAAGGTATGGGGTCCATAAATCGTCGAAGCACCTTCATAACGTTGAATCTTAAAATAAATTTCAGATATTGAACAATCATTTTTGAGAGATATAAAATAAATGGCCGGGAAAAAGTTCGTTTAAAAACAGATCTAAGGAAATCGTAGTTTTTTGCAATCCATCAAAAAAGAACAAGTTATCTTTTTTTTTTTTTTTTTTTTTTGAAAGGTGACGAATTTAAAGAAAATACAAAAATATTGAAAAGAAAGCAACTTGATTAAGGTTGCTTTTGAATGAAAAATTCAAAGTTATGATCAGTTAAGTCCATCAGAGCTGAATAAGATGAAGGGGCACGAGATTGTTTACATTTTGAGTGAAAATGGTTTAGAAACAAATTCTGTGTTTCTCAAATCAATTAACGATATTACTTCGTATTCCTCTGGTGTCGTGATGTAGTCGCTGTACGTATTAACTAGGCCAGCGATCACGACTTTGGCATTTTGGTAAGTGTTGCTTTCAGATATCGTGTCCTTTATAGTTTCCCTGAGTCTCCTTCCTGACATGGTGGTGAATTCGCCAGGTACACCGGCAATGACGAAATCGCCCAAAAAAGCCAACTGGGTGGACACGATTTTTGGTTGCCACTCGTACGGAAGCCTCATCTGACAAATAAAACGAACATTCATTCAAGAAATTGAAACAAATTAAAAGTTAAGCCGCTGAATAATTAAAAGTTACAGTTTCCAATGCACTGTGCATTAAGAGCGCTAATTGTAAACAATCCATTGAATAAAAAGAAAAAATTTGTTCTATCTAACTCTTAATTAGGCCAAAGGATCTGTTTTCATTAAAGACGGATTTTTTTAGATGAGCGTTCATTCCCTTCGAATTTCAGATGAAAATGAGAAGATATAACGGACAAAAATGAAAATACAGTGAAAAAAATGAAAAGTGAAAAAGTATTGCGTCAAATGATAAATAAAATTGATCTCACCCGTCCGGTTGCTAATAAAATAGGTTTGGCGCCGTGACATTTTATGTCTTCATTACTTGGAGCTGCTATAAAGTTCCGTACTGCGTTCCAGAATGGATTGGACGTCGTAGTGCCTTGTTCGAATGCAAACGATCCCGGTCCATCGGTCGTTCCTGCCGCGAAACTGTAGCCCATCGCTGGCTCGCAACCGTGCACCTGAGAAATAATATTCATTGTATATCAATTGCAATATCAATCCTTATAGCTCAGCGAGACCAACGACATAAGAATGATTGGCAATTAAAAGAAGAAAAGTAACGTACGTTCAAGTGAAATCAATATCGAAAAATGTACAATAGTTTATTACATCGGATACTGTGGGGTTTTGAACAAATATATCAATTCAGTACAGATGCTATTCACGGTATTTATGAGGTTTACGTAGCTGCATGATTAATTTCGCCATGTTTACAATTTCTACGTAATCCTCCATCCAAATAGATAAATTAGTTTAGTTCAAGTCGAGCTGATTTAGAAATTGAATGACTTAAGGTGTTGCGACTTTAAAAGAAAAAATTATTCTAATATTTATAAATTTAAAATGAGATTTAAAACGAGCAAACGCGTTGAAAGTTAGGCAGACAAATTTAACAAAATTAAACATCGTTAAAAGTTTATAGTAAACTATGTTGCGAATTTTACTTACTTCTTCAAACATCCCTGTTGTTTCGTTGTAATAAGTCGTTTGCTGCTTGGGCATATCAACGTATCTGTGGATAACACGAACGGGTCCACGTATTTCAGAAATTTTAGAACCGTTCCATAATCTCTGAAAATTTAAATTCTGTATAAGTCTGAAGTATTCGGACAATCTCTGATAAATAGCTGTAAAATCAAACAATCTCTTTGAACGTGATTATTCCTGCAAAGTAATTGCATCTGCGTGATTGTATTGCCGTTTGAATTATTGAGCAACAAAAGAAATTATTTTCGAATTAGCCAAATTGAATACTATTGTAAGGCTGAATTTGATATTTGAATCGTGATGGAAGTATATTTCCATTTTTAAATCTAAAAAAGAAATACCAATAAAAAAAATTTCGCGATTTCGTTTGATAAATTAAATAACCAGTGCTTTGAAATTTTCACCTTACTTTTTTTTCCAACAAAAAAGTCATATTGTAAATTCCATTTGCATATGATTTAATTTAATACCGAAAAGCACACGAAATAATTACAATAATTGTAAAAAAAAATCGTCGATTTCCTCAGTACATATGCATATGTGTTCTAACTAAATTGATGTCATTGTGAATCAGTAACAACGAAATTTGATTTGCATTGTTTCAGTCAATGCAGGATTCGCTTCAATTAAAAAAAACCGAAATTCGTTGCGCAACGCACAATGGCCTATTCTTTGCAGCAAATAAAGCAATTAAAAAAATGTTTTCATAATAATTAGATGCGCGAATACAAAGTGAGTCATTAAGTTATTACCAAGTGTTTCGTATGCGAAATCTAATCAAGATAAAATTGAAACAAATAAATTGTATTCCGAGCACTCTTGTTCGGCCTTCATTATTGCCATCGTATATCAAACTAAAGTGATTAATTTTTTTTTTACAAAACTAATTGTCCATCTGTTTAACGATCATAAACGAGCAATGTTAGACCGTTAGAATGCTCAAAGGCGCTAAGATAAATTCGGAGATTTCACAACGTGATTATCAATATCGACGAAATGTTTATTCGAGCGATCTAACGAAACCTGAACGTTGACGAATACATAGTAGCTAAATTACATCAACCGATGAACCGACTGTGGCTGTGCACCGCTCTTTCGAAATCCACTTTTATATTTAGTGGGAGCAAGAATTCTCAAGTGTTCACACGCGTTACATTTATTGGCACATTATGCCGCGCTCGAACCTTCTTACTATTGACATTGAACCAACCCGTTATTGGTAATTGACTGTGGTACATCGATCGAGTGATGCGATTTGCTTTCCCGGATGTCGAAACAAAGGACTCGTATAGGACGACCTTTCACGATCGTCACTATACTGCACCGATCGTCACAATTTTGCACGAAATACATTTGGCGAATTTAAACAAATATCGAAGGGTTCCTTTCTAAAATCTTGCGCGCCGACATAACGTATAGTTAGTCACGCCAAAAGTTTGGTACACGTAAGAACGTTTTTCGTCAAGTCTTTTGTAATAATAAGTCGAGTCGAGTTTTGTTATAAACAAAATCACCGTGAACTAATTTCAATGTCATCTGAGATAACGTCTTAAAGCTGACGGAAAAAAGTTTTACTTTTTCTCGATGACAAGTTCAGTAAGTTGAATTCTTTAGAAAGCAAAAGAACAAACAATACTATACCGGCCTCGTTATAGACAAATTAAAGGTGTTATAGAGAAATAAACCCAAGAAAATGTAGAGCAAGCAAGTAAAAACGAATGAAAGAAAATCAGTCATGAAATTGATTGTTTAAAGTTCTATGTAGATTTAGTAGTATTAAATGAAATTTCGAATTTGGTCAAATTCGAAAATTAGAATTTTTTTAATCGTGTACCACTGTACTTTTATCTTGTATTACTTGTAATTTAAAACACTTGATGACACGAACAAATCGGTTTGTAGCAAACACCCATTAATTTTTTCTCGCTTATAGGAGAAAACTACTTCGAGGTTTTGTTTCGAGGATGAACTTGTTTAAGGAATATCCTAAGAACTTGGGAAAGTTTTTTGTCAACCAAACAAAACTTATACTTAACTTAAACAAAAATGAGATGAAGTAAACTTATTATATTTTTTACTATATTATATTTTTTGTGTTATATTTTTTCGCAATTGAAATGTCATAATAGAAAAGATACGCAATAGCAGAATCGCTTCGATTCAACTTTTTCAGAGTATTGACGAAAAACAGTCACAAAAAACTAGCCGAAATGGCCAAATTTCATTTGACCAAAATAAACTACTACGTTGTTTATCTCGGACCAACCCTGAAAAAAAAACTGATAAACGTGTGCAATAAAATCAGTAATAAACAATTCCGTTTCAAAATTTTGAGCGTTCTCAAAACGCAATCAACAATATGTAAAACAGATTTTGCGCTTTTCGAATTGTGCAACAATGGAATATCATTCGATAAATTTTTTTAGTCAAGTAGCTCTGAATGAAATATTGCTCTAGCCTAGAAACGTGCACGCTGCGTTTTCTCCGACAGCTAGCTCAGCATTTTAAGGGACACTTCGGTTGTTAAAATGTACTTTGAATGCAAGAGCCTACAGTCAATATTTATGGCAAGTCTGGAACCAGCGAACATTAAATCAAATCAGGAATAAGTTTTAAACTGTAAATTAGTAGTTCTTCGATACGGCCTCGAATCTTCTAGAGCTTCAACATTTCAAAAGTAATTTCCCATTGTTTTAGATTTTATTCATTTAGTTTCGCAATACTCCGTTGATGTTTGTTAAAAAAACAAGTTTTACGGTGCTATTTTTATATATTATATTTTTCTATGAAAAGGTGCGCTTTTTATGGGCCGTGAAAACCGCAATCTCAGTTTTCAAGTTTTACTAACTCAATTTACGCTCATCTTGCAACATGAGCATCATTAGTTCAGCGGTATACGTATGTTTGAAAAACAAAGAAAGACCGGAAGTCGCGATTGAAAGACTTGTGCAATGAAAATGACGTAGTGGGAGTGCTGTTAATTTGTAGCAAAAGAGGGCGTGGTATTTTTTCTTACGAGATCATATAGACAGTACGAAGAAGTCCGTAACCTCGTTTGCATTTTATTTTCACAGCTGATGCATCATACTTTGTCACTCAACCTCGGCTTTCGCAAAAAAAATTCGAACTATAAAGAAAATCATGTAAATCAGCCGCTCTTTTACCTTGAAAATCTTTGTCACACAAAACCTCAAACCTGGACATGAAGTTTCAGTTTTGTAAAAATATTTTAACGAGACTCTTCGCAAGAACACCTCATTGTAATTAAAAACATTCCGTCCTAATTGTAGCGCAATATTTAAGCATACTGAAGTTACGACAAAAATGTTGACATGATATTGACGCGGATCTGCCTTGTTCAATCTCATCTGAGAAATATGATATATTGCAAAGATTTTGTTTGCACCTCCTTTTCACATGGTCATCTTCTTTTATGATTGTAAACTTGTAATTAAAAATCGTTACCAAGCTTCGCATTCCATCATTATTGAAAATGTTTCTTTATTTTGATCTTAAATACTTCGTTAAGATCAATCAGCGAGCGTTTTATTGAATTTTAATTGACTCGAAGCTTAATCAAGATCCGTCTTGGATTGCAGCTATGCAGTAATGAATTACCCATTAGCATATGTAAAATCCAGATCGTCCGACTAATATAACTTTATCGAAAATTTCTCCTCTCAATTGGCAAGCCATTAGCAGTTCGAAACGAAAATTGCAGTTGTTCAGTCACTCAGTTCTTGTTGATGAATTGATGCTGCTTGACGCAGCGCGCTTTTATCAGTTTCTTTTTCTCCCTCGTGCTCATTATTTTCAAATACCCCGTTGTCGATTTTACCGAGAGAGGCTGTTTACATTGCATCCTATGTCAATCCTTGAGTGCTCTAAACTCCGCATTATGCAATGCATTGTTTACGAGTGCCATTTCAATACAATTGCGTGAACAGCATACCACAGCGACGTTCCCGTAGTGTTTCTGAGGGGAGAAAGAAGTGTCCCAACATATCCTTGGCACGCTGCTTACAAGCGTGCATGCACCACGGTTTCCAAGGGTTAGCAAATTGCAAAGTGCACACGAACGTGTCTTAAATTGAGACGCGCATCTTTCATTCACTTTTCAGACGCTTTTTGTCAGATCAAACTTTTTTTCACTACTTCCAAATTCGATCCACTTTTTCCACACGCATCTCACATGTTCCCATGCAAATTTGTATATTGACATTTAAATTCGGACATTCATCGATTTTTCGCCCCGCGAAAATGAGTTACGACACTCCGCGACAAGGGTCATGAATTATTTCGCGCGCTTCTGCATCTGATATATTCGCGATGATAAACTGATCGATCTGTTTACGCGAACATTCGTTCACAAGCGAAAATAAACATTTATACGGGTTTTTCATTTTGTTTTTCAAATTCGTGTCAGTCGACGTTGTTCGATGAATTTTTTTGAGTTTCTTTTAAAATTGCTCTTTGATTGAATTGAACAAAATGGTGAAAGAAATCTCTGAATGAAAACGGCACAATCGCGAGATAAAACAGGGAGGGGCGGAGCAAGGGGGCAGATCATTTGCATTAGTTTAGAGTGCGCTTACTGTGCAAAAGATTATGCGATGTTATATAAGAACTGCGACAAGGGACGTTAATTACTTGCGCGAACCGAAAGGTTTCGGAAAATTAATTTGCGATCGTGTGAAAACGGTGCGCGCTATAAGATTCTTCAAGTGGTTGGCTGATAAACAGCGTAAGTTGAGTTGACGTCGAGTAATTAATGACACGGTAAACCCTCGATGTCGAACTTGGGAAGCTTCTTACGATACCGTGCCCTAACGTGTTGCATCATCTAAGTGGTAATATTGTACATATGTACGCTGTGGATACTCGCGAACACGATCGCAGGAGTGCCGTAACGCGATTACATGTATTCATTCCCATTCGGAGATTTACCGAGATATACATTTGTGCACCATTTTAATCAATTCATCCTCCATTCATTGCCTCAGCGAGCTAACAGTTTTTTTTTCAAACGCAAAATAAAATGTGATATTCAAAACAAAAAGGAATAACCAATCTCTATAACTCGCATTCGTCGAATTTCCGGAGATATAAAAAGTCTATCACTGATAAATTCAATCAACTTCTAAAATCAGAGAAAAATAATTTGAGAAACGCCGACGTTATCAGAGTCCAATTACTAAAATCAATCATTTTTCATTGATGAAAGTAAATACTTTTGCCTGTTCCAAGAAAGGGAGAAAAAGAATATTAGTTTATTTAATAAAGATGGAATTAAAACGAATGTAAAGACAGAGTGCCCTTTTGCAGTATAGTATAATTTGAAATTGAATAATAACACCTTTGTCAGGATCGTTCACGGTATATCAATTCGAGACGAGTATTACAAACCAATTATAAAGCGTGCACAATGACGCGAGAGCAAAAAACGAAGATGATAATTATAAGGTCAGCGTTCATAATTAGCCCGAGCTCTCTTCTTCGAATTGTGCATCTTGCGTCGTGTGAACGTTCGCGGATAATCTGCGCGTAACAATTTGAATGCGAAATTTCGTCAACATTTTTTTGCGACACTGCTCGGATGTCGAGAGGTTTCATGACATAAGTCACGCGAATCTTCAGATCTCAATTGAGTTCCATGGCTTTTCACATGACGAAAACGAAATTATGCTTTTTCTCTTGCCATCAATCGTTTTTGTCCATTTTGTTTTGCAGCGAAATTGCAAGAGAAAGAAAGCTCGCTGACCGACAAAACATGGAAAAAGAACGATAAATAGCAAAGACAGAAGGATATTTTTGCGCGAGGAAACAGAGACGGATGGGGATCCTTGTCGGTAGTCAGTGAAGCGTGGGAGTGGACGTGACTTTCCGCGCTCCACAATAGATCTGCGCTGACAAAATACGTACGCCGTTTGCCTTTTTGCTGCGCGTTTTTTCCGCGAGTTTCAAGCGCTACACCGCGAATTAACATAAGCGTGGCAGCTGCATTGCGAGCATTCCTTCATGCCGCGGACATGAAAGATGTTTTTCTTGCTCGTGGATAAATTCTTGTCAATTACAATATTTCAAGACGTCCGGCACAACTTGGCTCGTCATCATATCAATAATCTGTCCGCGGCTTATCCAACGCTCATTATTCTAAAGTAACGAGGAAGCGTCGCGTATCCTGAATTCCATATTTGAAAATGACTTCCGAATTCTAAACACGCTGACTGGCACTATTATACTTTGCCAGCTGAGAGTTATCTTGTCGTTCTCTCGTGGACAAAAATGAACGGTCATTATGAAGTAAAAAATTCACTTAAAATGGCGTTTGTTGATTGAATTGAATGTTTATTTTTTTTTAAATTGTAACGAAACATTAATTATGGAATTACATCGAATATCCAAATGTAAATCAAATTAGACATTTTGGGCATATGGTAAAAGGTTTAAATGTTTTTTTGTTATTTTCAACGACAGTTAAAAAGCATACAAGATTAGAAAAAGTCAGGAGAGGACATTTTTTTCATAAAAGCTGACAGAATTATTGCTCAAATAAGGATTTCAATTCAACGATTCGACGTAATCAGTTCCTATAGTTCGAAATTTATTACAAAGAAAGATTTTCATAAAAAATAAAACAAAGTTTTCTAGAAGTTATATTTGTTTGTTTCTCAGTCAATTTGTTAAATTTAATTCATTTAGAGAGAATTTATTCGTCCATTGTAATTTTACGCATATCGTTTACAAAGTTTAATTTATCATAATTTTTTACATTGTCATTTAGTAAAAACAAAGTGTTCTTCCTAGATTGAATAGAATAAGAAAGAATGACTTTGTAATATTACATAAATTGCATTAAAAGTGTGTCTATGACGACGATTCTATTCTATTACGTTACATGGAGCCATAATACATAACACTGTACACATTACATCAAAGGTTTGTATGAGCTACATGGCACCAGATAATCTGTGACCGTCGCTTCTGCGCCATTACTTGGTCACGAGCTCGATCTTTTCCATCAGCTATTACGATTAAAGTGGCTAAGACGAAAAGCGAAAAATATTCTGAATACCAAGCGCCACGATTGCGCACGAAAGGGAAAGGGAAACAAAGTTTCTAATCTGCTCTCGAGAGGTAAACTCGAGCAGAGCCGCATTCCCTTTCGTAATGTCGAACACATCCTGTTTAGGATGCTGTGATGCATGTATCATAAACGTGCAGAAATCGTCTCGTTCGTAGACAATTTTCAACACGTAATCATCGTCCGATTTATTCGACAATTTCGCCGCCACATATGCAACGGTGTGAAATCAATAACTGTGCAATAGTATTTGACTATGAAAATTACCTGCAAAAATTTATAGTTTCGTCGTGTAACAAATCTGCACGGAAATTGAATTAAAATTATAAAGAAAATCAATTTTTAAACATAGTTTGTTGTGAGAATGTGAGAATGTGATATTGTTTGTAAATTTTTTTTGCGATTTATTACACCAAAAAAGATAAATTTTAATGACACTTGTTGGTGTTTATGATAATTCTAGTATTCAAGCTTGATTACATGATTATCAAATTTAGTTTGTCTTTAAAACGTATTATATAAAGATCTTGATTATCTGCAACCAGATCCACGGACGTTAAAACAAACAAAAAGATAACAGTACAGGGCACTGCGTTACGTTAGCATTTGGCAATGCGAAACTTTCTTTTTTTTTCACAGCGACCTTAAAAATTAATTTCGCGATTCATCTTTTTCTTTATCTGAGTTTGCGATCGAGTGAATCAAATTTGTTGCACAAATTCAATTATCCCCAATAAGTGATTATCGCTGATCATTATTAGGTTATAAAATTATTTCCTATATAATACCAAATTCCGAATCATAATTTACATTCTAATGAAATCAATGGAAGCATACCTTTTTGAAATATGCAACTCGTACATACCTTTGCGTTTAAATTACAAAATTCATTTAACTTAGTCAAATATTGTTAAGCGAATCATAATGATTTTATTGGATATTCACAATTACTTGGAATTTAATTGTAGTTTGATTTGACTATGCGTATGAGTGGGTTTTATATTGAGGTAAATTTACAACTCAGTAAATGATCAATCTACTAATTAACGTAACGGAAATAATATTTTAATTATGAAAAAACAGTAGTAATAATATCTGCGATAATAATACGTGACATTGATTGTGCAGCATTTGATTTTGCGAATAATTACTCCAGTTGATGAAAGAAAATTGATTCTCCAACTTATTTTGCGAAAAAACACTCTCGCGGACAAATTTCTTTTCTTGCTGGTTCTAGGCGAATTGAGTTATGTACTTTTATTAAACTAATATTGCCTCAAAATTGGATAAAATTAAGTTCCCAACGTAAATAATTCAATTAGTCGGTGTAAATAACTACGTGCATAAGGAATTCGATTGAAGGAAGGATGAAATGTTCGCAGTCTGCAAAATGAAAACAAAAATCAACTTTTGACTCGCATTATTTGCATTTTTCGTCTTTGACTCTAAATTCCAGGAGTTTATAAATACAGAATTATTACAGTTATCATAATAACAAATATTTTCCATTATCATTATCATTTTGACAAAAAATATTTTAAAAATAAAATGTTATGATTTTAGTATGAATTTCAAAAAGCTTGTATAAAATTAATCCGAAAGCAGCCCGTGCGTTTGTATAATACCAATTCATTGTCTGATTCGGATTAAACTGACAAAATCGTATGGTATGGTTTTTTCTTTTTGAAAATTTGATGCTTCCATTACATGCGATTGATCTCGATTTTTTTGTATGCATCAGAATGTGTTATTTTAAATTGTATAAACGCGCTTTCAATTTATGTTCACGAATGATTACAAATATATACTCCTCGCTACAAAGGTTTCCTTTTATAAGCAATGAAATTGAAATTCAATTGACCTGAAATTGAATTCTAGTCCAAAAACCGTTGAACCAATTTAAATTTTTATGTGCGAATTCATTACTTATTGGAATATTCGATTATAGATGTCATTTTGATAACAACAAAAATCAAATTGCGTATAAATTTTACAGCAACAACTTTTTATCTACGAAAAATTTTCATTCACAATTTGATCTATCAACTATCAAAAAATATATTTAGCGTTTTTTATCAAATGTAATAATTATACAAATAACAATTTTTTCAAAAAAATTATTGTTGCAAACCAAATTTGGGCATTTGTTCATCGTTTTGAATTCGGCTGATTTTGTACAGTTACTTCACTCGAACTGATATTCCAGCTGATTGTTACAGGCGTACAGCTGTCATGAAAGACATAACCAATTACATACGACATTTGAATATCAAATATAGAAGTATTGGGTGTGAAATCTGTACTACAATAATAGTTACATACATTTTATGCTTTTGTTTTAAACTACCACTTCTAAAATTGATAATATTTTTATAATTGAATTTCTGCTAATTAGAGTGACTTATTAATTACCTTAGGTATGTTTCTTGTGACAAACATACTAATTTTAGCAAAACTCAACGTCAAAACTTAGTTGCATCGAATCTCGCTTTATTATGTTAATTCAAAGCAAATGTTGTCAATAAAGAAGTTGCATCACGGTGCATGTAAGGAGACCGACTGTTCTATCTTGTACAGCATCAGCCGTTCTTTCTTTCGAATTGACCGTTTCCTCGATTGAATGGTAACCGTTCGTATCGGTGCAATTTCGAAGTTATTGTAAAGGGGGCCCCTCGCGTGACGAAACCCCCCACAGGACCCAATAACCTAAAAAATAAAACTTCCACATTCCAACAAACAGTGAGACAAAAGTTGACCCGTTGTCTTGGTGGGAGTCACATATAAGCCCATGGCTTGGGGATGATGCTATTAGTGTCTTCGCGCTCTCTCGTTGTAACATAGCATAGAGTAATCGCGAAACAACATGTGGAAGGTACGAGTGTTGGCAGTGTATTGTGCTTTTTCGTTTTCTGGTCCAAATAATTAAATTCTTTTTTGTCACACATTTTGGCGTATCTGAGTGTACAAGGGATTCAGTGATCAAATGTGTCAATCCTCGTGAAATCATTCAAGCGGGGATGCTGTACGAATTTGCATGTCCATGATCATCTATCAAAATTATTTCATATAAACGGTCCGAAGTTGATATGATATACACTCTGATCTCAAATGATAATTTGCGGCATCCCGAAATTGATACATTGGTCCAAATTGTAGTTGGACAGTTCCAATTTTTTATTTCGCTGACGACGGAATAGTTGAAATGTAATGTAGTTGTTCGGTTTCTGTTTTGAAAAGAAAATGAAAAGATGCAATTCATGGATCAATTTAACAAGCTGAATGTCAAGGTATCGACAAGTCAAATACCTCTGTTATGCGTGTTCTAGACAGCGACCAGACGAGTTTTTTTTATTATCGCGTCTCGTTTATTCCGCGCAGCACATTTAAGAATGCAAACTGCGAGCGAAATTAACATCAATCGCGAGTATGTATAATTTGCAGAAATCCAATTCCCATTTAAACGGCGTGCCGAGTTGTAAGAAATAACCTGTAAGAAATAACCCTTTCTCAAGGTTCATTCGATGGAATTCAAATTCCATCGAATTTATGAAAAAGTAATTTTGCGTCTTTTCGGATATTCATTCCACGTGTCTATTAGCTTTGCTTGAATTTTGCTAAAGTAGAGCAAATAATCAAAAAATGCACTTGGTAAAAAGTTTATTCTACCAAAATATAAAACATAATTCTTAAAAACGAACGCAGAGGAAGAACAAATGAAATTAAAAACATTCTGTATTTAAAAACACAAATTTTTTTTCATTTATTTTGTATTTAGATGAACAAATAACGCAAAAAAAGTTTCGTTAAACTTTTTTTATATATTTCATACAATGAATGTATTTCTCTTGTTGATTATTAAAACGAGATATCCATGCAGGATACAATCATTACTGATTAATCCGTCGCAGATGATTTAATCAACGTTAGTACCGAAAAACTAACTCCGGAAGCTCGGCATTATGAACCAAATTTAGATGACGTAATAGAGAGCTCGCGGTGATTAAAACGTACTGAATCCCGTATCCCGACAGATTTCCGTCGACGCAATTAAATTCAGCATTGATGGAGTACGTATGCGTGATACAGACGAAAACGCGACTCTACATTAATAGGAGCGTCGAGGAAGTGTTGAGTGTGAGACGTCGCGGATTCGCGACTTTCCCAACCTTCCGGTGCATATTTTTTTGTCACACCTCAACAGTTGTCTTGCACAAAGACACGTCGGCCACTTCCGAGTCTTCCTTTCGCTAATTGAAGTGAAACTCTTATTTTAGTACCGCGCAGCTGGTCGGTTTCAGTTTTGCCTATAGATATGTGCGTAATGAGTCGTCGAGATTTTTATTATGTAATTTATGCGATTTTCTACAAACCGCCGATGTCGCGAACGTTTTGCACACGTGTTTCTACACCGTACACTTTTTCCCACCGGATATTGTAAACTGAAATCTAGTACAGAACGAAGACAATTTCTCCAAAAACAACATTCATTTTTTTTACTATTTACCTTCATTTTCTAATAGTAGCAACTATCCAATACAGGGAAACATTCTGAGATCGTTTTCATTGACTTTGCTTTATTTTATTTTATTTGGTTTTGAGCACCTTGTTGGTTTTTTGCCTCTATTGAAACCCAATATAAATCGAAACAGTTTCTGCAACAGCCAAATGTTTTTCCCTTTTATTTACTTTTATTTTCAAATAACAGCTTACCACAATTTGAGAATATCGAGAATAAGAATGAACAATTATTTTCATGAACATTTTCCTCTCATCTGCTTTGATTGTTTTTAATTTTGTTAATTTGGGTTTTGGATTAAAATGTGAATTTAATTAACCCAACTTTTGCCGAACTTTAAGCTAATGATTTTTCAACATGGGTTTATTTTAGAATTTCATAGATTAATTTACGATAAGCCTCATTAACTGATACAACAGTTGAACAATTTTTTTTTCTCTATCCTGAATCCCAGAAATGTTTAGAAAACATTTTGTGAATGATTATTTGTGCATCAATGACAAAAATGGGGAAGAAAATTTGTAATGAATGAAAAACTGCAATGAACAATAATATTAAAATAGTACAACATTTTAGGTCTTAAGCCTGCTCGGCATACTTGTGTGTTATTGCCACGGGCTCGTTGTCAGTTCGTACAACGGAGGTCACGGGCCACATTACGATTATGGAAATTATGAGGAGTATGATGGACATTTAGTATTACCCACGGTTGCAGTGCCGGTGCATTCAGTATCCGCAGCACCTTTGCACGTCGCCGCACATGATCTTCACGAGTACAAGCATCATCTGCATAAAGATCACGACCATGACTACTACGTAAGTAGTTTTTGCCGACTCCACTGTATTTTTCATGCAAATTCGTCCATTTGAGAATGTAAGCTCAGCGAAGAAATGTAATAACCCTGATGTTTCAAACTTCAAAGCAATTAGATAACAAATTATCATACTGGCTTTAACTTTGTGAATTAGTCGCGAATTTTCATATTCGATAATCCAGAGGAAATGAATATTCCATAATTGAATAAGAAAAATCGATTCAATTTGTATCCATCTTTGCATACATTAATTAACTGAATGTCATCAATAGTTTCAATTATTGGAATTTTTTTTAAACCTTCAGATGTTTCGTTTGAATAAATGAACAGAATAAAAACAAGACAAAATGTTAAATCAAATAACCGAACAATGTATCACAATGTCGCTATAAATTCAGAAAATTATAATTACATATTGCAGTTATCGGAAGAAAAAAATCTACAAGTGATAGAATTGCATAAACAATAGTGATGTTTCACATTGGCGTTGCCTCTAGAAAATGGTGCTTTGCAAACAATAAGCTGCTTTGCATTATCGCGAAAGTGCGAATGTGTGAATTTAAGAGGGGGAGGGGGAGGTGTACCGCTGTGGACGGTTCGACTAGTTTTTTGATTTCGCGTTTGATGTTGATTCGCGAGTTCCTAATCAAAGATGTTGCCAAAAGTCCCACAGATCATGCAGCAACACAAGCTGCGACTCAATGCGCGTTAATAATGGTAATGAAGGTTCGCGAATCTTGTGAAAACTGGAAGTTGCCTCAACAAAGACTTTTCAATGATCCCAACATCAATGATCCAACTTCAAGTCTGCCCAATGTTGCGAGAACGACAGCAGTTGCGACACTGTTACGCAACGGCTATTGTTTTTCCGTTCAAAAAAAATTTTTTTTTCACTACAATGTTTTCCATTGCAATGGAAGTAACCAACTAATTGATACGATTTTCAACCACTTTTTTTCAGTTCGCAATAATTGCCTTAAATCAAGTCGCTCGATTTTTTCAGCTCGACAATCAGATCGTTTGAAATTCGCAGTTTCAGTCGTTAGAAAACAATCTCGATGTTGCGATAACAAGATGATCTCTAATTGCTAGTCTGAAAACCAAAGCTAGCGTGAAAAATAATGCGGTGTAAGAAAAAATGGCACTCGCATGTAACAATTAAAGTGCAGATCTTGGATCGCGCGGGATTTACATAACTTTTCACAATTCAAGTAGCTTTATAAAATGAGAAATTCTTGTTTGACTGGGTATTTGTTGGTATTTTGAAACTGACATTTTAACGTTTAGGATTTGTTTTTGCAAAGACGAATGACGTGAGTAAGATTGTAAAAATTGTTCGCAGGCTCATCCAAAATACACTTTCAATTACGGCGTACACGATCCGCACACAGGCGACGTAAAAACTCAGCATGAAGTTCGGGACGGCGATGTCGTACATGGATCGTACAGTGTCAATGAACCAGATGGAAGCGTGCGGATCGTGGAGTACACGGCGGACGATCACAACGGGTTCAACGCCGTGGTGAAAAAGGTCGGGCCAGTGATACATCCAGTACCAGTTGCGAAATACGCGCCCGCTCCGGTACATAAATTTGTAGCTGCCGCTCCTGCGTATTACGGATATGACTTCGATAAGCATTATTTAAAGTAGTTGAAACGTTACGAAAATCCACATCTGTATACTATTTCGAGTTAAACTTTTCTTCGCGAAAATAATCTGGTCGCGAATTTTACAATTCCAATTATTTTCGACAACGTTGTACATTCTACCAGATAAGATGTCTATAGTTCACCAATCGTTTTTTATCATTAAGCTTGTGTTTAAGGTTTCTACACATTTTTGTCTCAGTTTTTGTATTCGCATTTCGCAAGCGCAATTTAACGACAAAAATACTCAACGATCTTTGCATGTAACAAACGTGACTTTGGAATTTTTATTTTTGTGTACTGTAACAGAGCGACGGTAAATAAAAGAAGGAACTTGTGAATTATTGCAAGCGAATGTACCGGTCATGCGAAAGTTTATTATTCCGTATTTAAGTTGCGATGATAATTTTGTCATTCGTCCGGAGCATGAATCCGTGTAGACGTCAAAAAATAAATGTACACAAATAGGAATACAAATAAGTAAACAACAAAAAATTCCGCCTGGTAGTGGCAATATTTTATATTCGCGTTTAGTTCTATGTTTTATTTCATACTGTGTTCGTTCGGGAAGGATGAAGCGGGGCAAAAACGAACCATTTAATATGTAAACTAAATAATCAGAAACAAACGAATTTCATTCTTTGATAATTCGAATAAACGTCGTACATGATTATTGTGCACGTTAAGTAGAATACAAAGTTAATGGAAAGCTTTTTTATGCTTTTATTTTAACTTTGAACGCGGTTCGTTTGTGTCACGTTTCGTTATTTATCTCGTTTTTGCTCCGCTAAACCATAAAAATAACAATTTTCTTTCAAAAGTAAGAAAATTTCTTGTTACGAGCTTGAACAGATGCGGGAAAAAAGTATTCGCTTGTTGTACCTGAATTGATTAACTTTAATATATTTAGAGGACTCTGGTAAATAATATATACTGTTTAATTTACTTCAGCATTCAACGAAATGGCAATTTCTGCGTAATATGAAAATTATTTCCATCTCATTCATTGTACTGTTCCAGGTAAAACGAGATTGATTAAAGTCGGTTGAAAAGCTGAAATCTTTGCATTATTATTTGAGATTCATTTCTTTGATTTTTTTTAATTTTGATTTGACTCTTTGATTTTCAAATTTCGATTCGCTATTGTGTGTGTTTCTCATGCTTATCACGATAAAATTGAGGCTCATTCAGACTTTTCTATCGGGAAAGGTGAGTCGAAGCTTTTTGTCGTCACAAACAATGGTCAGAAAAACGATTCATTCTGCTTGAAAGAGTTCACGTGTTGGAGGTCGCAGTCTATGTGGTTTCATAATACAGACAATTTCTTCGCAAAAAAAGGCATGAAAGTCCCAATGTCACGAATACGACAACCGTTAGAGCGCAACCTGCTGTGACCATTTGGAAGTATATATAAAATGAAATTAAGATTCTAACAAATCATTTACATCTCGAACAACGCCCAATTAACAGCAACATGAAGGTGGAGTATAAACTTTATAAATTAGTCGGTGTAACGAACATGAAATTCAATTTTCAAAACATCAATCAAAATCAAAAGTTCAATTCAATTGACAAGCCTGATAACTTCAGTGAGTTCATTGTATAAACTTCATTCCACGAAATTGAATATCCAAAAACTGTCAATAAAGTGAGTTTCACAATGTCCCTCGACTTATTTAGTGATGTTTTGAATTTGATGGCGTCGAGTTTCGCCCCACGATGTGCATTGATTTGAGATACAAAAAAGAGCACTCTCCTTATAATCTGTGTTTTCGTTTGCAAACAGTGTTACGTAATTCTTGCGATTGTCACTTTTACCGCCGGAGATGCTACTTACGTAGACTACGGCGAGCCAGCGTACGGGAATTTACATGCTCATCTGCCTCTTGAAGCGGTGGTCTCTGTGGACGGCTATCCTGGCTTTTCTGCCCATCACAATCATCATCACGATCACGATTACTACGTACGTATTCGCAGACTTAGTGTCACTCATTGTTTGCGCGCTATTCGATTTGCTAACCGTTGACTCACTAATTAACTTGTTCTTTAAAATATCTAGGTACATTTCATTCACATCTGTATGTATTTACAAAATTGTATCTAATATATTTTTTCATATAATTTTATATCAAACTAATAAAATAACAGTTTATTCAATTGTATTATTGAAATATTATTTATTTAAAGTCGGTTATTTATTTACTAGGATGATTACAGAAAAAAAAAGCTTCTAGAGATTAACTTTAAATTTTGAAATTAAATGAACTGACTAAACTACTCTGTTTTAGAAATATCCAAAGTACGCATTCAATTATGGCGTCAACGATCCTCATACCGGAGACGTCAAGAGTCATCAGGAAATTAGAGACGGCGGAGTAGTAAAAGGTTCCTACAGCGTTAACGAACCTGACGGAACTATCCGAGTCGTGGAGTACACCGCGGACGATCACAATGGTTTCAACGCCGTTGTGAAAAAAATTGGACACGCACTGCACCCATCACCGATACCGACGAAATATGTGACAAATGGACATGAATACGCGAATGCTTTCACGGATTATTGAAATAGTGGAATCTGATATTTAGTAATGTAACTACTTTGTACAAAAACTATTCTCGTATTGTTTTTAGTTTAAGTCATTTTTTATAATTCTGTAACAACAAACTTAGCGACCTGTTACGTTTAATTGAATAAAAGATACTGTTTTGATTGTTCAAAAAAAACCTGCTTGGTTGACTAAAGTACAATCGTAAAAATGTTGAAGATGATTTTTGTAATCACATTTTGCAAATAAAATATTTATAGATAATGAATTGTTTCGTATAAAAATGCTGTTAAGAATGTCACCGTAGATTAAAATTTGTTTGTAAATTTGAAGTACGAATGACATTTATTTCAATTGAACTTTGAATAAAATTGCTTTTTGCGATAATATTAAATTGTAAATGAATTCTTTTTCTGAAAAGCAATTTACTTTCAAGTTGAGTTTGTGCGTTTGCAACAAGTGAAACGAGACGCTTTCAGGATGAGATACAGCATCGAATCGATTTTCCACATAGCAAGTAATCAAAAAGCACTCGAATTTGCAAAATTGCAAGCAATGTTCACACTCCATTTGAATGAAGACTCGCAGCTATAAATGTAACGAGTTCACACTTGTGTAATGTTTTCGAGGTCTTAATATCGCCTTTAATTGTATGCACTTTGGTGAACAACTGTGCTGAGCACATTGCAGTGTATCATTTTATCAGATGCATATCAAACAATTCACATGATTACGTATGCGATCATTTTGTGATACGTCGATCAATGTCATTCATCTTCGTCTTGTTTTGCTCTTCTTCAAATCGTTTTCAGATCCAGAAATCAAAAATAAAACAATGAACCAAAAAAAAAACTTTAATCAATGCCCACTAATTAGCTCGGCAAACTTCGCCATTTTTGCAGTTTTTTCATGGTTTTACAAAACAAACAGCGATGAAAATTTTCGTCTTTTTAATTATCGTTGAAAAGTTTGGATTTTCGTTCTCTGCGAATCAATCGAAATTGCGTTCCAAGTATTGTCGTACTCAAATTTAATTATAAAAAGAGTCAAAAGGAGTACAAACGTTCCAGCTATTTGATTTCAATCCTTAACGAACAACTTTTCATACTCGGTGGAATAATTAGCAGACGCATTTTTTCTACTCGACTATGCACATAACTTCATGGCCTCACACAAGGCGATCACATTTCCGTTTGCACTGCGTCCTAATATGCCATCGCATCGGCATCGGCGTTCTGACAACAATTGTTATAGATTTTCTCGAAACTGCTCCGAATAGCTAATGGGAGTGAAAGACCACCTGTTACGAGCATAGTCGCGCGTGTCTAACATTATGAAGCTGCCAGGTGAGTCAGACGTCGCATCGTGAGAAACATCAGCGCCTATCCGCAATATCTTGTGTTCGCGTAATTACTTTGAGCCATTCAACGATAAATTAAACGAATTATGACAACGGGCATGTCATCGTCTTTGCATCAGCAGCACTCTCGGCTCGGATTTATGATGTGTAAAATGACAATCATTATTTCGTTCAAATATCAATTTTCATACACGCCTCAGAAATGCTATTATCATTTTTATGTTTGGCCGATTGTTTTCCGTTGATCGACTTTTTAATCAGCTGGCTATGATCGAATGTGTATTTTTTAAAAGTTGCTCAATTTTTTTTTGGATGAAAAAAAGAATAATGCTTTTTTGGAAAGTACTGTTGTGAATAATTTGGTCGCACTAATGAGTCGATAATTTGTTGAACAAGATCACAGGCACCTTGACACTCATTCGTGAATTTCTTCTGTCCTTTGTATTGTCGTAAATGCTCGAGTTATGCCACAGAAAATGCACGTACTGGAAAGCGTTTATTACCACACCTCAGGTTGTAAAAAAAGTGTTTCGTACAAAAAATGGATTTTTCTTAACCTTAAACCGTTCGTGAAACAGTCCTTCTCCTATCAACATTCATTATAGATTGTGCAATTTTCGTTCCTTTAGCATTTCGTTTGTTTTTCATGAAAAACTAATCAATGCCAGTCATAAGGAGAATGTTGATATTGAGAATCCAAATTTCGAATAAAGTTCAGGTATTCACTGACAATTACACGCCTCTTCAGTCAGAATATGGTTGTCGGAATGATTGAATATGATTGTCAAAAAAGCTTTTTAAAGCGAGATATATTGGTTTGCACATACATGTTCATGACATTTACCGTTTTTGTTTCCACCTTTGAATCGCGAAAATATATTCTTCAAGACAATAAAGAATGAAAACGAATAAAAATGAAAAATCCGTTTCGTAGCGAAACAAAAGCTTGCATGTTAAACGAGATTTTTTGATGAAGTCTCATCCAAGAAACATTACAAAAATAATCTTATAATCGTCAAAAGCTAAAAATGCTCTCAAACTCAGATGGAGGATTACGTTTTACATATGCGAAAATGTAAATGCTTGCACTTTTTATGAACGAACTTTAAAGTTGCAACAACAATAGCTCAATCGAGATGTTCCCTGAAGCGTTCAATATTTTATTATAATGAATATTAATGACAATATTTTTTCAAAACTTGTAATAATAATAATTTAAAAGTTTCTTTTCATTTTTTTAAGACAGTTTTTTGAACTTTATGATTTGTTTCTTTTTCAGTTTTCTATTTGATGGAAAATAGCTTTCAGTATACACTGTGAAATATTCATATTGATAATGAACAATGGTGACTAGTTTTCAGCATATTTTCAAACTTTTTCTACGCTTTACAGCAAAACAAAGTTGAACTGTGCTTTATTTTCACGATATATTTTTTTCTTTTGCAAAATTTTGTTATATTTCATTATTTATTGATATGAATCCTTTTTTCAATTACAATTCTATCTTTATTTATGCTTGCGGCAACATCATTCAAAAATTGTTTTTTTTTGTCAACTAAATTGAATCGAAAAAAATACTTTTTTGACAAGATTTTCAAATTCAACTTCTGTTTTTGATTAATCTGAGAATTTATAAACTTCATTTTTGTTCGACGGTAATTATTCATTACATAAAATTCAATTAAATCGATTACTGTTATGGTTTTGACAATGTTCTCTATTACAATTATTCGTATCTGTTCGTCATTTTAATGCATTTAAATCATATGATTAATTACAAACTAATTAACGTTATTGAACATATTAACTTGATTGACAATCAGTTACATTTAAATAAATTTCAGACGTTATTGGATACTGTTGACTAAAATAAATGGTATCAATGTTTGCATAAATTTTACACAAAGAATTTTTGCACTGCGTAAAAAAATGTGCGGTAATAACGTTTTTTCGGTTGAAGCCAAACTACAACAGACGTATTTCTTTACAAGATGTTTATCTTTTGATACAGATTCAAATTTCTCTCCTTTTACGGTGACAATGGTTTCGTAAAAGTCACAAAAATTCACGTCCAGTGTGTATTTTTAACTTTATTCTTTTTTCTAAATGAACATAGAAAAAAATAATAACAAGTAAATATAAACAAATTGCCAACTGTAACTATTATTTTAAAACCTGAGAAAAATTAAATTTACAGTTATCTTCTAACGATAGACTTGTAATTTCTGAAATCAGAAGCGACGTTCCAAAGTTGTTACCAAATCAATAAATGCATGCTTGAATTTTTATTGTCACACATACGATTAGAGTAGAAAGTATTGCAACAAACAATATAGATTCACTCGTATTATAATATTAGTAGACTTGAAATATATTGCCTAATAAAACTACGTTTCCAACTATTGATTAATAACTTACGTTTCAAAAGTTTAGCGAAACATTTGTCATGAACCGCAACTATACCGACCTTAATAACAATGATGAACAAAATGAAATTCGTCTGTTTATTGACTAAATAAAACTTTGTTTTTCACATTTTTTCGACATCAACAAGAAAAAAAATAGACCATTCATTTGAGTCATTGAATTGTGTCGCAGAAAACTATAAAATTCCTTGAGTCACTTAACTTTATCGCCACATTTAAGCATAGTAAAATAAATGTAACAAAAATTATCCAAGCCGTCATCGCAGGCATTGTTATGTAGCCGCAACATCATAATCAGACCTTTATCTCCATTCTTGGCAGAATAACACCCATTTAACACGAAAATGAAATGGGCATTGTTCGCGCGTAAGTCTACCATAAAAATGTTTCTTTTTTGTTTGGTCCACGCTTCCGAATTCCAAACTCAAGACCAAGTGAAAAAGAGGATAATAGACCAAAATTTGAGCAATCGCAAACACTCGTACGAAATTGTGTGCTGGACACGCAATCATTAAGGCTACAGTTTTTTGAACTGCATTTCTTTTTAGGAGATTCGGTAACACCGAATGACAAGGAAACATTTTTAAAAAAAGCGAAGAATGAGACCTTGGATTGCACAATGGACAAGACGCGAGCGCTGTCATAGCAGGGTAACTATGCCAACACCTTAAGTTCCTATAAAAGAGACTGACTGCACCGTTGTCGTTAATAGTTCTCGTTTCTTCGACACAAGACAATCATGATCTTCGAGGTACGACGCGTATTTCCGGTCTAAGGCGTTCACAAACCATTTACGTTCAGTTTCGATTATTTGTTCTCCTAAGTGTTTGATTGTTTGATCACATAACAAGTGTTTGGTTGATGTTTTATTTAACCACAAATCCAAATGTTGTGCGGACAAATGTTGGATTTGTTTTAATTATCCAATTTTTATTTTAAACATTTTGTGACGTTTTGTCTGTGATTGTGAACTAACATCGTGATTTTTTCAATTAATTCAGTCAGTCTTTTGATCAAAATTCAATTTTCATGTTGTTGATTTAATTTGCAGAAGTGTAAATTTGTTAGTTAGATAGATTTTTTATATTTTATAAACATGACGGTGATTAAAAGTTTGCATCTAAAGTAACCATAGAGCTTTAATGTTAAAATAAAATAAGTCCATGCAGTTGTAACAAGTTTACTGTGTAAATTAACTTTTAACTCTTTATTAATTATTTATTAATCAAGTACACAGCACGTGATTACGTTCCAGGATTAACTTCAAAAGTGGTTTTCTCAAACTTTCGAACATATTATTATTTGTTGAAGGTTATTCCATTCAAGAACTTCCCTTTGAAATTAACACGAAGTTTTTGTCATAAAATAATTTGTAAAAATAGAAAATAAAGTTACAAAAATCCAATAATTTTCACAAACATGATTCATGTAATGTAATAAATCATCCAAATCGTGTAATCAGAATCTTTATATTGTCATAACGCAGCGGTTTTGAATCCGCGAATCTTTCTTTGGCCAAAAAAAGGAAACCAGTCATAAGAATTTCAACAACAAAATAACATTCGCGATTTCGTCAGACGAAAGAAATTTTAAAACGGAACATAGAAATTTGAATGTGAGAGAAATGTGTAACGGGTGAAAGGAAATGAAGAAACGTTTACGCATTATGCGATAACAATACCATAATTGTCAAATTTCGTCATATCAAATTCCCTTAATTTTGATCTTGCCATTTGATTGTCGTCTGATGTTATCATTAATTGAAATCTGTAATTTGAGTAAACTTTTCTTTTTTCATTTTTCTTCAGATCAAGCATATTAATGAAACTTGACACCGTGTATATTTCCGTTTTTAAATTCGAAACTGTGATTATTTAAGCAAACGATTTAAATTTGCAGGTAGCAATTTTGGCTCTGATGGCCGTCGCTAGTGAAGCGGTAGTTGAAGGTTACGGACCTTACGCGGGGTATGGATACGAGAGTGTTCATCCGTATCAATACCCAGTAGCGGGCTCGGTTTCCAAAGTTGCTTACGGACCGGTACACAACGCGTACGACTCTTACGGATATGGTCATCACGATCATCACGATCATCACGACGACGATCACTACGTGAGTAATTTTCTTTTACGTAATTAAAATTGCACCGACTAATGACCAGGCGTAGTATAAATAACCAGCTATTTGGTCTAAGGAAGCCTCTCATCACCGAAGCAATCTGTCAGAGCATTTTCTTAGTACCTGACGTTTACTACAATTTCAATCGGCTGATGATGAAAACACTTACATAAAAGTTTAATGACTTTTTTGATATATGCAAATTTCCATAACCCTTCTAAACATTGTAGTTTTTACAGTCCCAGAACTATCGCCTTAAAATTATTCGAGACTAAATAACTACTTGCGGTTTCTGTAAACCCAAAAAGTCTCACAGTAATCAGATCTTAGCAGTTTTATTTGCAAGACAAAAAAAAGTGTTTCTTTACGAGACGGTTATATTTTGGTTTTATAGGCTTATCCAAAGTACGCGTTTAACTACGGAGTAAACGATCCTCACACCGGGGACGTTAAGAGCCAGTACGAAGAACGTGACGGAGACGTAGTAAAAGGATCGTACAGTGTGAATGAACCCGATGGCACTATTCGCGTTGTCGAATACACGGCTGATCCTCACAATGGCTTCAACGCGGTGGTCAAGAAAATAGGAAAGGCAGTTCACCCGACACCCATCGCCAAATACATTGCTCCACAGATCGTCAAGCATCACGACTACCCATCGTACGGTTACGGATACGAGAAGCC
Organism: Telenomus remus; assembly: GCA_020615435.1. Lineage (NCBI taxonomy): Eukaryota > Metazoa > Arthropoda > Insecta > Hymenoptera > Scelionidae > Telenomus > Telenomus remus. Next base: position 8,094,061 of record CM036341.1, on the reverse strand, counting down.
AATTATTTATTAATGAAAATAAAGAAACCAGGAATTAATCATATGTAAGTAGTCAAAAGATGGTTTCTAAAGAGGACGCAACGAAGATTTATTATTTCTCGTATTGTCTCTTAATGAAATTTGAAGTTATCATTTTACGACGCGCTGAATCGCTGATTGCTCAATTTTGCAGTGTTCGGGTGTCAGACACTACCAAGTATCTCAAAACATCGTTCTTGCAAGAATACAGCAGTTGAAGACGCGCGATACTCATCGTGATTCTTATATCGTCTACCTCAACCGGGACTGTATTCAGTGATAATCATCAGAGATTAAGAACATTGTTAATCTTGCCACAAATGCGTCTTGCACAACTTGGGACCATCAACCGAGATTTTTTTCTATCGCTTTTTGAATTATTTGATTTGAGTGATGAACGTAAGAAAAAAAACAGAAAAATGCATAAAAATTGTTATTTGAACTGTTGTGTACATTGTATTTTCCATAAATAAACCAAAGGTTGTCAAATATTGAGTTTAAAATTCTAAATTACAAAAAAGATACCAATACCTGATTATCCTCCTTTGAAAAATGTTTATTGAATACAATGATTCTAAAAATTCAATGATTCTTCTCTATTTTAAAGTAAAGGAGTGAATCCAGAGAGGATTTCAACAGACGAAATATAGAAGGGGAAACATTTGAGATTAACAAACTTAGTTACATAAGGGCGCTTAATTTACGAGTCTCTGAAATTTGATTGTCATATATTTGGACATAGAGAAAATATGAACGGAAAGGATCAATACTTAAAATCAACAATGATAATTAGAGTAAACTCACCAAAGCTTCGTCCAACAACTTGTGTGCAATAATGTTTGTACTCTCGTACATATCTCTCCCAGGGCCGGAAGCAAAACACATCTCGACTTTTCCTGGACACGTATATTGGTTCGTACAATTCAATCCCGAAAACTCGCACTTCGGGCCCTTGGTGTTTGGCGAAGAGTCGCCTAAGTTGCTCGAGGCAAACGCAGCCACAAAGGGACCCTGTTCGGATTCATAATTATACAATCAGTACCGTTACTTAATACATAATTTATATTTTATTGTTCTGATAACATCGAAAAGCTGTATAAAAGTGTTAACGAATTAAGATATCAAATGAGTAATTAAGGAACATGTAATTACAACAATGTGAATTGTACCTTCCCAATCATTGCATCTCCATTCATCATTTTTTCAAAGAGGATCGACGCGTAACCTACGTTATCACTGGATAATAATTGATTGGTGTTATTCATGCTGGTAGGATGAACAGCAAACCAATTTATAACTCCTATAGGTTGATTATTCGCATCAACGAACTGCAGTTGCGTCATTGTTTTGTCTACGTTATGCTCGTACCTATAGGAATGTTGTAAAATCAATTAAATTAGATTCCTGATGCACATAATGATTCAGCATTGGAAATAAGAAAGACCACTGATTAGAAGTGAGTTGCATTTATTCGTTTAACTTTTAATTAATCAATAACTACTGATCGATTCAACATTTTTGTTAGTGGTTTTTGAATGGTTCCAAAAGTTTGATTTCAATTAAAATTTTTAAACAATGGTCATAACTTTCCAAACTTTCGTGCATAGTTTCACTAAGCTTGCCGTTCAAGAATAAATACAAACGAGGGCAACTGGAGTGCATCAAACTTACTTAAGCCGCTCTTTCTCTGGGTTATTTAAATACGCTTGGGGACTCCTATTGATATTGGCGTCTAAAATTTGTCCGAACGCCACGCGAATCTTCCCGGGAACTATTGAATCGTGAGCTCGTTCAATACTCTATGAGAAAATCATTATAGCAAGTGAGAATAAGAAAAATGAATGATACCATTAGATATTCTACTCTTGAAAAATTCGAGCATCCATTAGTTTGGAGATGTTGAAAATTTCTTACGTTTACTATTCCACCGACTATGGCAAGGAACGTTTGTTTATTAAACCCAAAAGTGGTGAGATCAAAAAGGACATCCATCATAAATCCACCAGGACTCGAGTGAGTATGTGTGGCACTGAGCATGACGTTTGTCTCGTTGTATAAACTGCCATACTTTTCTTTCAGCTTAAGAAGAACCTGAAAACAAAAGACCACTTATTGCATCGGATATGGAAATAGAAAATTCACTCAAACCAACACGATATGTATGAAAAATAAGTAACAGTATCAGTTTGGATTTCGCTAGTCCAACGGAACTGAAAAATTGTTCAATAGTCTGTTGAAAACCTCAAAGTGAGACTTATATTACCTCCGATCGAATGTCATGTCCAACCATAGCACCATCCACGCTGACAAATACAAATCTCTCGACGCCATCGTCGATTATAAAAGTACGAGCAAAGGTCCGCAAATGAATGCCGCTGCCTTTTTGCTCTATCTTGGCATATCCCAACTGAAAAAGAAATTTAATGAGGAGGAGTTACTGGGAGGAATATCGAGTTTTGCATAAGGATACATTTTTAATGTTGATGAATTTTTTGCTAAAATAAGATGTCAAATTAACATACAAAAACAATTTCAGCTGCTGGCCCTGTAACATCAGCTATTCCCACTCCAATATTGTACAAAGCCTCTGATGCAGCGATGAAAATGAATAACAAAGATATTATTTTAATACCATGTTGGAGGTGAAGTGGGTTGTATGAATCCATTCAGTCTTCTCTTCTGTGAAAAGAGAATGATATAAAAGTTTGCAATGTTTCTCATGTTCCCTTCAGCTAACAATCACAATATTTGTCAAAATAAACGCAACCTCGTCATATAGCTTCAGTAAATTCAGAATTTGAATTCGTCAAATTCAGTAGCTCGATGCTTTAGAATAAACACTTTTTCAATTCATGAAACGAAGAATCTGATAAATCTTTTCGTTGAATTGTCTTTCGTTTTGATTAGTTCCAATATTGAATTTTAAGAAATTTGTTATTGCAAAATCACTTAGTTTATGAAACCTTTAATGTAAATCAAATAAATAAAACCAAATAAAACGTAAAAGCTGGTAAAGTGAAAAGAAGATTTTTTTATGTTTTTATAGAAGACAACGTTGTTATCATGTTGAACTATTAACGACCGTTTGCAATAATTATCATTACAGTGTACATCTATTTGTAATGATTATTATTATCAACACCACAGAGTTTCTAGCACTGCGGTTTTCATTTGAAATTTAGCTCTCCTGGTGATTGATAGAAAAACATATATAACTGTATAGACGGTTGCCTGACTATAGGATACTTGAAACTAATGAGTTCTCTCATGAATTACGAATATTATAAAATGATTCAAGTGGCTATATTTATCCTACATATTCATATTTAAAAATTTCCTTAATTTCAGAAAATATTGATCCTAACCGTTTTCATTTTTCATTGCTGAATATTTATGTCAATAATTTCGAATAATCAGATTTCGATAACATTTTCTATTTTATGATATGACTAAAGTTTTGGCAAAATGTGAGATGCTTTTCGGAGGTGGAACTTGCAATATTAAATTCTCAAATTGGTGAAATTCGGCATGAAAAATTTGAAGGATTGTATCAAATGATTGTTCGATTAATTACTTGTACAATTAGAGACTGTTTAGTTATTACTGTTCGAGAAGCCACTTTTTATGACATCTTATACTGAATTATTTTGCTTTATTTTCAAAATATTACACAAACTTAATTTATTCAAATTTTGGTTATGCAGAACTTGGAAAAGGACGATACCACTAAAGTTGAAAGACCCGCAAAAAGAATGCCAACAATTCGATGACTAGTAAAATTCAGTTCGATAAATTCATGGAAATAACGTGGACACATAAAATGTGCTGGTTCCGTCAAATTGCACGCATCTCAAAAACCTTTGAACATTCTAAGTGTTTTCGAATACGTCACTTTCAAGTTATTCAAGTACTTTTTAAACTTCAAATTTGACGCTGGCCTTCAGAATACACAATTGAAAATTAAGTACGAACTCAATCTCGGCGCGCCTACTTCCGCAAATAATTTGTTTTTTTCCTCAAAACAATTTCGCAATTTCGAATGACACATTTAAATTCCGTCGTATTCTTTTCTTGAAGTTCAATGTTTGATTTCCATGGTCTTATCTCCATCTCTTATTTATTAGACTGCACTAATCAAAGATTCTCAATGGATAAACACGTACTCAGGTCTTTCTCAAGGACAGTAACGTGACGCCTTTATTCAGCATTTAAATTTCCTTTGTCAAACTTCCGCACGAGCAATGAACGATATGGCGATGCATTGCGAGACTGTTTTCCTTTTATTAAATGTTCATTATCAGCCAATCAATTAGTAATGTTAATTACACAGTTTACTAAATGATAAACTGTCTTGTATTCAATTAAATAATCATATATAACTTCTTTTTCAGTACAACATTTTTCAATCATTTCATATTCATTAACTTTTCATTGATAAGTTTCGATAATTGAGTTTTTCAATTTTCAACTACCTGTTATAAGACGTACTGAAATTAAAAACATCTGTATAGAAAAAGATACAATTTAAAATTCTATCCTAGTCTTTACAAAAAGTTAGCCGGTACGTGGAAAGTGAAAAATATCGCATAATTAGTGGCAAGTACTGATGTAACTTAATAATTTACATGGCGATCGTTCGACGATATCTCTTTCTGAATTATAGCATCAATAAAGACCAGTTTTACTTGTACTGACCTACTAACAAGATGCTGCGTAAGGTGTATCTGCACCTTTACTTTCATTCTCGCATCAGTCCAAATTGGTTATCGCAACAAAAAGACTTAAGAAAAGGTCATTTGACTTTATTCAAAAACTTGACAAAAAATGATGATTTAAAAAAAATTAAACTCACCAAAACAATAATTTTAAATCATTTCAATTGTCCCGTCAACCGTACTGTAACAAAAGCTCGCGAAACGTGGATTCGTGCGCGCATGTTATTCTTCTTTAACAAAAGCAAGTTTCAGCGTGCGCTATACGTCACTATACACCCGCGTGGTCACTGGTGCATTGGAGCAATACTCACACTTGTTAATGTAACACGCTATTCTCTCTAAGAATATAGTCTCACGACGTGCGAACAAAGGAAAAGTTTACGCTCGATGACCTTTCTCGCGCGCGGCGCTTTCGTCGAGTTTTTTGAATTTTCCCGCACACACAATCTGTCACGCTAATTGCACCGCACAAAATTCAATACCACCGACTCGCCGGAAAATGAAATTTCGATGTCACTTACAAATAAAATCACAACCGTCAGCTATCAAGTTTATATACTCGTTATTTTTTTAGCAAACGAAAAAAAAGTTAATAACTTTGTTGTTTCATTGTAGACCAAAACAGTTCAATATCTCGAGTACTTCTGCACCTCCTCAAAATCGAATTCGCTTTTTATATACTTTCACTTCGTGGCTGAGAAAAAAGAAGTTAAAAAATTGCCACTCAACTGAGAGGTATTTACTTTTATTTAAATGATTGAGATCAGCAGACACAAAGATGTTTACAGTGATACTGACCGGTGGCGATTTCTTAAGTGAACGACTGTGCTGTCAGCTGCCACTGACGACTCTAATAGAGCTAGCCACTAGTCTTTGATACTTAAAGAGGATAACGAAAAGAATACTTGTTATCTTCGAACAGGCGACAACTACTAAACTTGAAAACTTTTTTTATCTAATCAATTGGGAATGTAATAGTTCAAAAATAATTTCATCAAAAAAAGTTTATTTCGTAGGACTAATAAAAAATTTTTTCCAAAGAGATTTTCGGAGGAAATAGACTGTTTCTTTTAGAAGAGTGTTAAACTACTTGGAGTTCATTTTTTCCGTTGTTGATGATGATTGGGCAAATCCATGGTGTGTTACGATATGGGTTAGTGGGTAGGTATATTCCAACTTCGACGCGCAATGGCAAACGTTGTTTGTCGAGATCGATTTAGAAAGTTCAACGTGATAACTGTTTGATTCGTTTTCTAGCGTAGAGTAAACAAATCGAAGATTTGGAGTGATTATCAGTTATCTAATGGGCAGTATCATATTGCATTTGCACACTTGAAATTGGTCTTTGAATGATTATATCTATACTTATCAGTTGGAAAATATTTATAAAACGGAATCAATGAACTGTATTAGTTACACAGAAAAAGGTTTCTACATAAATTGTTGCGAAAAAAAGGAATTTGCTGTAATAGCAATCGTCAATGTTATTTATAATATTTCACGGTAAATTGAAAGACGAATGACAGTAATTTGAAGACAACAAAAATTGCGTAAAGCTGTAATGCAAATTTAACTTAAAGTGAACTTCGACAATGTAACGAATTCTCGTTACTAAAATTATTTCAGTGGAATCCGTACTCAGAACTTTTAAAATTGAGAAACTCATAAAGTTTCCATTAGAACACGTTGTCTTCATTGAAACAAGTGTGTTTTATTCCATTTCTTTAATAAAAAGAAAATAAAAGTTAGTAAGACTGCTGTTAGCATGTTGTGTAGATTAAGATGAAGTACAATACAAAGAAATGAAAAATATCATTTTTTGTTTAATGTTTTATTTTAATGTCCGGTTGGAATTAGTCTTGACCGACTTTAATCATCATCATCAACAGATTTAGAAAAAATACTTCGATACACATGCATCAGGTGTCCAAAAGTATTTTTAGAATGTAAGAATTTTTGTCGAAGTGATATTGACGGGTTTTGTAATTAAGCCCTTCAAGTTTTACAGAAAATGTGTAAATTTGATAAATCCAGCTTGCACAAACAGAGAACAGATTCCTGATTATCGATAATTATACCTTACGCATACCTGTAAGTCATTGACCGTTTATTTACACTTTTGTGATGCAATTGGAGACTCTGCTTTGTTCATCGTCATGACATTAGCGGTGCTGACAATAGCATTATTTGTTATGTACATTCTTTTCATTCAGCACAATAGTAGTATTGACAAAAACCGATTTGCACGGCTTTGGTGTTTTGGAACCGTCAGTTGGATTCGGGTATCTGCAAAGTCAACATCATAAAGACCCAACGAATTGTGAATGCTAATTGTGATTCAATTTAACTTTTCTGGAGGAAGCTCGAAAAGCCTCGACATAAAATCGATAGTTTGAATTTAAATCAATCTTGGATATTCAAATAGAATGAAGAATAATTAAGAAACGGACAAACAACGTCGCGACTTCTCTAGCTTTAGACTTCGAATCAAAAAATGTGTTGAAAGCGAATGTGTATTCAATTCTCGGTTTAAAAAAAAAACAGAAAATGTTTACCCCAATAGCGTCCACGCAAATACCACTTGCGAAATCGGACAATTATGAAGTCCATCCCTATGTGTTTCCAAGATGGAATAAAATCCAACAACAGATGAAGTACTACAAATTTCATGCAGTTATCGTTTCGCTAGTTGTTTTGTTGTTGGTGCTTTTCACGGTCGACAAAGTACTCTCCACGTCAGGTATTTTCTAAACTGTTTTTTTTTAAAAACGAAGTTTGTTTACATTCCTGGTGATTCATTCAAATACTTATATTCTTTCGTTCGAATTCACTTTCAGCAGCTCTACCTTCACCCGACGTGATATTGGATACATCAAATTTCTACACAGCCGAATTAACGAGAAAAAAGCGCGATACAGCCTCGAGCAACATCGCGCCATGCACCAGAGAGGAAACGTTAAAGTGCGAAGAAAAATTTAAAAGTATAGATAAGGAGAAGGAACCTAGCCACTATGTAAGGAATAATTTACGGATACTGAACCGGTGTCTACAATGCATGTATGCAGAGGAACGAACGCCCGCTCAAATTGAAACGACGACAAAATTATCTTATGCGATAATGTTCAACAACATCAACAGTCTACTTCAGGATGAAGGGACAACTGCAAGTGTTCCAGTTACAGAAATCGTGACAGGTATTTCTTTTTCTGTTATAATGAGTTTCCTTTGTGATGAAAACGTTGATTTCAAAAATATATAAACTAATAAATTGATGGGAAAAACAGACACTACCCAGCAGACAACTGAGAGTTTTACTACTGAGAGTGAACCCGATTTAACAACACCCCCAAATGATTCGGAGTTACCTTCATCAAGAGACAGTCTGGGAGGACAAAAAAATGAGACGGAAAAAACTATGAATAAAGATAATTGTGATAATACGAATGCGAAAGGGGATTTAACTAATCCGCAAAACGAAAATATGGGATCAGGTAACAAAACAGGTTCTAATGAAGGAGCACAAACGGAATTAATCCCTTGTGTATTGGTCAACGGAATGGTAGGATCTAGAGACGTGGATTCTAATTCAGGTGACTATACTTGTTAATACTTACTAAAATTAGGAAAATCGTTAATTTAATTTATCAATATTTATGAATCAGTAACATTAAAAGCACTGAAACTGTTTTTTTAAAAGCACTGTTGTTTCATTTGTTTTGTAAATTTCAGGGCAAAGTAATTCGGACGGAGAAAAAAACTATCCATCAAATGCTGCTTTACCGATTCCTCTATTATGCACAATCTTAGATCCTAAATTGCTTGGACTGGGACAACAAAAATCTGACGACGATTCTCAAAAAACATCTTATCGAATGCAGCATCCTCTATGGAATTATTTTCTCGGAAGATCAAGTAAATCAATAATTACCTTGAAAAAATACTACTATTACATGAAGTAGATTTATGATAATATACTCATAATATTATTTTTCTTAGGCTATAAAAACGAGTTAAATTGCTCAAGTGATACTTTCAGTTGTGCAGACAATTCACAATGTATTTCAAAGTCGAAATGGTGTGACTCATATGTTGATTGTCCTGATGCAAGTGATGAAACTAAATGCAATTGTAAACATCGTTTAAAATCGAAAAGACTATGTGACGGTTATTCTGATTGTCCTTTGGATGAAGATGAAATGGGTTGTTTTGGTTAGTACAAAAATGCAATCGTTTTTTACACGTAAACAATTTTTATCCTTACGCAGTCACTAATCGATAGTTCGGTTGTATTTGAAAATCCATCACTAAGATTTATATAAATTCAGGTTGTGATAGTAATTCCTTGAGTTGCGATAATAAAGTTCAAGAAGAAGGACAATCCAAGTGTTTTTCTATTACTCAGCGATGCGATGACACCCAACATTGCGATAATGGTAAAGATGAAGAAAATTGCATTATTTTGAGCAACGATGAAAAAGTAAATATAATTTATCTAAAACACAGTTACATTTTCCTAACCAAAAATTGATAAGAAAAAAATATTGACATATCGTGAATTCCTTTAAGGTCAGTGGTATTGGTTATAATGATGGAATCTTACATAAAAATATCAACGGCACATGGTATCCAGTACGCGGGACATACGACCCATGGATCAAGCAAGCATGTCAAATAGATGCAGGATCATTTCCTGAGTAAGAAAATGTTTTTATCAATGAGTAAAAAGTATGACGTTCAATTGTATTTAATTCTAAAACATATACTGATGCTTTTACAGACATCCCCCGGACGTACAAACAAAGCCAGGCTATGGCAATATAAAATCCTGCATCAACATACAAGAAAGCGGTTCATATGATTTAACCACCGATTGTAGTAATCTTACATATGTCGCGTGTGAGAAAATGAAATGTGGAATAGCATCATTCGGAACCATCACGGGACCAATTTTTGACAAAAATTCTACCAATGAGTTAGTAAACAAAAATAACGATATAGTTGGAATCGTTGGTGGCAAGTCAAGCAAGCCCGATTCATGGCCGTTTGCTATAATGATTTTGAAAGACGGAGATTTCGAATGCGGCGGAAGTATAATTGATGAGAAATGGATCTTAACTGCGGCGCACTGCTTTCTTGATTTGTAAGTGAAATGTTTAACACTAGATAACGATTAGTATAAGACATGTATGTGACTTTTTGTGTTTTTTTAGACAATATGAAAAGAACGTAAGTATTCAAGTGAGAGCAGGTATGCTCAGGAAAAAGTCGTATGAATCACATGTTCAGACAAGATCGGCAAGATCTATTCACATACACCCCGAGTTTGAACGTGGCGCATATGAGAATGACGTAGCTTTGATAAATCTTTCTGAAAAATTGAATTTCAACAAGTGGGTCAGACCTGTATGTCTTCCAAGTGTTTCTAAAAAAGAATTCGTAAACGGTCCGCCGCCAAAACAGAATTGCACAGTGATTGGATGGGGTCGGAAGTCTGAACATGGTTATACCGGTGAATAAAACTTTCAAAATTTTATGTCGGAAATTTCTGGATAATGCATCGAAAAGATACATTTTCTTGATGCTCTTCTTTAATTTATTACAGCTGACAATCTGAAAGAAGTCGAAGTTGAAGTACAAAAAAATTGTGTTCATGCCTACGACAAAGTTGATCAAATGCTTTGTGCAGGATATGATGAAGGCAGGAGAGATGCTTGTGGTGGCGACAGCGGTGGTCCTCTTTTGTGCCGGTAAGAAGATCTGTGTTTTTCGATGAATTGCATTGAAATAATTTGGCATTGTTTTTACAGAGATTCTGACAAACCACGCTGGTATGCTGCAGGAATAGTCAGCCATGGAATAGGTTGTGCTCAACCAGGCGAATACGGCGTTTATACAAGAGTGAGAACATTTTCTGACTGGATTGAAGAAACAATGTGTAAGCTTATTATTGTCTTATTTCATTGCAAATAGTTACTGAAATAGGATGTTCAAACTGCAAAATACTCAACAGCGCATTAATTTGGATTTTTGTTATAGCGAATTCATCCAGTATGAACTGGTCTTCAGACATTTTGACAGAGTGCGTGGGATTCGTTTGTCATAATCCTAAAGGGCGTTGTATACCTCTAGAAAAGAAATGTAACAGAATAGTAGACTGTTTAGATGCTGAAGATGAAGTAGGTTGTCCAAATAATTTTGGAGTCACTGATAATGTAAAGAACGGAACGTCAGGGTGTGCGCCTAAGAATCAAAAAGTTGAGGACAGTGAAATCTCAGAAAACATTATTGATGATTCTGAACAACCTCATACAAATATCAATAAAACTGAACCGGTCAAAGACGAGAATAGCGTTCAATTAGAAGGTAAGTTCTATAACTCTAAAAATGGTTAATCTTTCATGGATTTACAAACATATTTATGTTGTGAATAGAAACAACAATTAGGGGTGAAACTGAATACTCAACTGAGAATAGCTTAGACGATTTTCCTACGACTGTTACCATTAGTTCATATCAGACAGAATTTCCTATTGAATCATCTCCAGTAACTTCAGCTGTCGATGAACTATTTGCGGCTACTTCCAACAATGCAGCAGAGGCTGGACCGAGCAAGATGCAGTTAAAGCAAGATTTCTTTTGCAATAGGTAAAAATGACTCCTTACTCACGACTCGAAAAATTCATGACTTTGCTCTCAATTTATTTGTTATTTCAGGCTACCGCAACTTGTACCTTTGGATACTCGCTGTGATCGCAAAATTGATTGTGAAGATGGATTCGATGAAGAAAATTGTAATTGTAGGGATTTTTTGAAAAACCTCAGCCCGGAAAATATTTGCAATGGGCGTTATGATTGTAAAGATCATAGTGATGAGGAAAACTGCGGTAGGGTTTCTTTTATTAGATTCGGTAGCAAATTTGCGAGAGGATTAAGACATCCACGTTGATACAATTTCAGATCTGTGTACATCCGATCAATACATGTGTGTACTATCAAATCAATGCATTTACGCTAATGAAAGATGTAATGGGGTCGCTGACTGTCCCAATGGAGAAGATGAAGCTGATTGCAGTAAGATATCTTATTTAGATCGTTTCTAAAGCAAAATTATTATTAAAACTCATGTTGTTTTAGTTGCACTATCCAACGGTAAGATTTTTTACCTGGATTGGGATGGGCGTCCTCATACATGTCATACTGGCGTATTAACTAAATACAGAAACGAAAACTGGACACCAACTATAATACCGGAATACATTGTGAAAAACGAGACAGAGTTACGTTCAATAGCTAAAAGTGCATGTAATTATATTGGGTTCAGGTAAGTTATTGGTTATACAGCGCTTTTTTCAATATTAGTGAACCGAAAAAGTACAACAAAAATTTTTCACAGTAACGTTCGAGATATCGAAGTCATTTCAATACAAAATAAAACAATTCCACAAGAAAAGATTCACATCAACGGAGCAGAATGTAGATATTCAAGCGAGTACCATACTGACGCAAACGCTACTCACCGGGGCCTAAAAATTACTTGTGAAGATACTTTGCATACACCTTCATTTGAAATGATGAATCAACCTGTTCCTTGGCAGGCTGCACTTTATGTAGAGGGTCAGTTTCGATGCACAGCTATTTTGTTAGATGATAATTGGATGCTATCTGCTCAAAGATGCTTGGAAGATGTAGAGTAAGTATTTTTTTAGCAATTCTTAGCGCAGTTATTAAAAGTTTCCTACAGACTGATCATTTTGATTTTTGAAGATTGGTTTATAAAAGTGTTTTTTTTTAAACATTTTATACGAAGTGAAAAATTTTTAACAAGAGTTATTGACATTTCAGCCCTCATACGAATTACACGGTCGCAGTTTTAGGTTTATCTGAGACTTACAAAATAGATGAATGTCCGTATCAGCAAATTATTCCAATTGATAGTATCTTAGATGTACAAGATGCAAAAGGAAAAATATTACACCTGAAACATCAAATCAACAGAACACGACACGTCCAACCTATTTTCTTAGGAAAAAAGTAAATATGTTTTCATCAAATTTCTTCTTTGTTGAAAAACATATTTTTAAACATACATTCGTATTTAGATTTTTCCCCCCATCTGAAAAAGAAAAATGTATTCTACTGGCCGATAATGTGGATGCCAAATCAACTACACTCAGTCTCAAATCAACAACTGCCGACTGCCCACAATGTTCAAGATGTTTTACAATCGACCACGAGATGAACTTGCCGACAGAAAAAGTTAATGTAAATTACTATTTTCAAAAGTTTTAGCCTGATAATTTTCAACTGAAAAAGTTATAACAATTTTAAAAATGTTATTTGTTTTTGATAAAGAATAAGTCATCATCGTGGAGTGGAACAGTATCTTGTCTAGGATCTGGAGGATGGTACCCTGCGGCAATATTCAATGAGCTAAACATCTCTAACTTCAATGGAACCGAAGCATTTACGTCCATCGAGTTTTTCGTAGCCCGTGTATTTGAAGCAATGGGTAATTGAAAGACATGATAAATTACGAACAATACCACAGTCTGAGTTGCTGCCAAACAATATTTGAAAAAAAAAAATTACGAAGCAGTATCCTGCATTTCTGTTCTCTTTAAACTTTCTTGTTGTACATATTGTCCGTGTACAGGGGCACCTAACTTCATTGATCGCGAATACACTTTCTTCGTAACGTGTTTTCCAATGTAATTTTATCAATATGATGACCTACTCCTTATTTTTTTAGATAAGCACAAGGCTGAAGAAGCTCAGTTTGAATGTAGCGGCACCCGTTGCTCTCTAGGGAACTGTGTACCTCTAAACAGGCTTTGCAATGGTATAACCAACTGTCGCGATGGATCTGACGAATACATACAGCATTGTACGGCAGCAACAACATATCGCGGAAACGTATCGAACACCTTCTCAGGTACGTGCTTTTTTAAAAATTGATTACCAATGAGTTTTGGGATGTAACAAAGATAAATCCAAACTTTTTCAGAATGTGAAGTATCAGAGTTACGCTGTGCCAACCAACGATGTGTACCCAAAAAAACATTTTGCGATGGATATAACGATTGTGGAGATGGATCTGATGAACCCAAAAACTGTTCATGTGGTGAATTTTTAAGGCTTTCACAGCAATGGAGAGTCTGTGATGGCAAACGAGATTGTTTCGATAAATCGGATGAAGGTTTAGATTCTTGCGGGACTTGCAAAAGTAATCATTATTGTACAGGGTAAGGAGTCGTTTCAACTTTGCTTACAACGTTTTCTTCGATGTAACGTAACTCGAAGTTTGAGTTCTTTTTATTTAACTTCGCAGAAGACAGAACAGAAGTATCTGCGTATTAGATGAATACATCTGTGACGGAGAAGAAGATTGCCTTGATGGTAGCGATGAGTCTGTATGTCGTCTTTTGATTCCATTTGATACTAATAAGTAAGTATCTCAGAAATCATCGTAACTTAAAATTCTCGTGTTCCGATTTAATGTGCAATTTTTTTCAGACCAAATGTCGGACGAGTAATACAGAAGGCTTTCGGTGGAAACTATTCTGTCTGTTGGGATGACCCTGCATATTTAACAAATCCTGATTATTTGTGCAAATCGTTTGGTTACAAGACCGGAGACATACCAGATGTCGTGCCTGAAGTGGACCCTGAGCTAAATGAAATAGAAGTAGACCAGTTTTATATTGTAAAATTGAACGACTTTGTATCATTGAGTTTACGCAAAGATGTGCCAATGGTTCACAACGCGAAGCTGAATGAACCGTGCAATCCAGTGTATTTAGAGTGTCACTGATATCTACATAGTACTACAGTATTAAATTCAGAATTTTGATATTGCGATAAAATATCGGAATGCGAAGTGTTGAATTTAAAATTATTATAAGGAAAGTACCAACAGCTGATAATAAAGTTTCTTTGGCATGAAGGAACTGGCGCTACCTATAAGTTTACTTTCAGTAGTCTCTGGACGGATCGATATCTTTTCCTTTTACTTTATAAGTACATTGCGTTATCGATAGTATTTATTTCATTCGTTTAACTGTTCCGTTGTTAACCGCTTCATCCAGCGATTCATTGTCATTGTATCACACCTTAATTAAACCTAAATAATCAACTATTTATTTTATAAGAACATAAAACGTTTCATCCATTATCAGTGAATGTAAAAAATATAAATGTACAAATAAGGATAATTTTACATTAAAAAATTTTCACTCTGAAAAATGATTTGCATTTCTGACTGTATCATAAGTATGTCATAAGGAAGGAACTACTTAGAATGACAGGGACTAATTGTTGAAACTGGGCGTGCGAGAATGCAAGGCGTTTTATAAAAGAAGGTAAACTAGCAAGAAAGCACACAGCCGTTTACCTTCAACAGCAGCGACCCCTTGCGCTACATTCTTTCTCCCTTCCGCAGCCACAGCCTTTCCTCATCTTGCAATCAAAGGAGCCTTTAAATTCCTATCCTCTGAATGGAAATCCGCGCGCGGCTCTCGCGAATTCATGATAACAATTTGAACCTACATCATTCTCTGTATTTCTTGTATACGATAGGTGAGACAAAAATGATTGGCTGAATGATTACTACAATTTAAGATTGATTTTATCACTCAAAAATCCATTTTATGATTTGGTATAAATAATTCAAAGCTATTAAGGATTTTAGATTTTTTTCTCTGTGTCAAAAATATATTAAATGTATGAAATTTGCCTGGTATTTAGATTTGGTTCTTATCATCTAGAAATAAAAAAATTGGCGGAATGAAAAATAGCTAACTTATTTATTTGATAAAAATATACAACTCGGTTTTAAAATATTAATCACGTGCTCATCCAACCTCGTCCAGAATGTTTGATTCAACCGGATGGTGCACCGTTCACTGATTACTTAACAGTATTGAAGAGCGTACTGATCCATATTATATACCAATTAATACATTTTCTTGATCATCATAAGTTATTTATTATGTTTAAGTTCATTATACATTTTTTTGTAATGGTAATGGTTTTAAATATTCATTCAGTGTATATTAAATGAAGTTAACTATTTACATTGAGTTGTCACCCTAAAATCACAGTATTAAATACGCGAAAATTATACGTTCAAACAGATTCACGGAGCGACTGAACGTAATTTGCAAATTATGATTTGCTTTGGCTCTATCAAATCAATAATTTTTAAATCAAGTACAACTGCTCGTTTTTGATACCGTTACAAATAACTTCCTGTCCTCGTCTGATCCTTTGACACTGCACTGTGCATACGTATTAGATTCATACTTCATTATTGATATTTAACATAAATATCTCTTCAATCACAGGAATACCATTATTTCAGTAGATCTCGAAAGGTTTAATGATATATGACACGGTAGCATTGACAAAAAGCTTCCACAGACGATGAATACATCGTTTTCCAGACTAAAGCTACTATAACAGTATTTTTTTCGACATTTTCAACAACATGTAATACTTATCGTTTCGATGCTTCAATAAACAACGAATTGTTATATTTAAATGAAAATGTAATCAGAGTAACAAGTGGAAACATCAGAGTGAAAATTTCGTTATTTTTTTATTCCATTTAATTTGAAACTGATTTAACAATAATGCTTTCTTGTTCCCTACAAATTTCGTTGAATTTACACAGAGAAAAATGGTTTGTAGTGTGTACAATCTAGATCGTAGTGACTACAAATCACAACGATTCGTACTCACTAATCCTTTTTCTTTACTCTTATATTTTGTCGTTTATCGTATTTAGCAAATGCTTCATAATTTTATATTGTTCGAACGTTCAATTTAATAGTTATTTTCTGTTTTGGAGTGTTATGCATATAGTCAGTGATTAAATTTTTTTACTGAGATTCCATTGTAACTGTATACAGTTTCCCAAAAACTCCAATTCCAGAGAAAAAAATAATGCAGATTTTTCATTTCATTCATAAAAAGAATTTGGTCAATAGTATTGAATGTCTTTGAACAAGACCGGCTCCTAACAATTATAACGGTACCGAGATAAATTAGTTTTGGATTTATCATTCAGAAATATTTTAGCGGCTGGTCGCAGCAAGGTTTATAGGGCGAGCACAAGGTTGGCAAACACGTCTGTGGTATACATCCACCTGTAAAGCACCACTGTCTTCGGGCACTACTTACATACTACACTCGATCTCACTGACTCAACCAACGGTTTCTCAACGGGTCGATGTCCTGCCAAAAACTTGTTAAACATCGCCCCGTTTTTTACCGCTCAATCGCCTAATTCTTTCTTTTTTACCTTCAACCTCCATCGTGCAGATCAAAAATCACTTCTTACAACTTTACCCCGTTAGATTATGTTAATATCATCGAACTAATTATAATTACTGTTTTCATTTATAATCAGTTCATGAAAACATAACGATCTCGCGAAAAAGAAAACATTTTTGTATGAGTTTTTCTGCAAATCAAAAGTTGTTGAGGCGATTCGCAATTTCAAAAAACACAATAATTATGCAATTACTGCAACACCAATGCAAGATAAAACTGTGAATAATTGACGCACAAAAAGTATCAATTACTCCATATTTTCCGCGAAAGTCATTCGATGAATTTTCATTTCGCGTTTCTGCACTGTATCCCTTGACGGCTCAGTGATAGGTGAACAAACTTGTACAAGTACCATACACACGTGAAATGAAAAGTGTCTATGCTCAAGCGATTTCTGTAACATTGTGGTATTCGAGGTGTATGGAAAACAGATTGTGTAGATATACCGGGCATGCGAATCTCGTGTACGTCGTCGTAGGAATCCCTTTTACTTTTGTGTGAAGAAACTGGATTTCCTTGACTTCGTGTTAAGATGATAATAAAATGATTTTCATGTCGATCGCTTATTTGGGCCAAGACTCACAGCAATTTTCAAAAATGAGAAATAAAATAAATACTTTCAAAAAATTAAAACTACTCTGGTTCTATTGTAATTTTAAGATTTTCAATTGACTTGGTAAAATCAAAAAAATATACTTTTCAATGTAATGCATAAATTGTCAAGAAAAAAGTTCATTGACAAGATTAAACATTGAGATTTAAAAGCAACTGATAAATCATGTAAACCTGACGTTTCCTGATGTGTAAAAACGCAACGACAGAGGGAGTTTTCTGAGCTCGTATTTATAATAAACAGACCCCCGTGCATTTTAGCATCAAGACTCGTTCTGTGCACGCAGCTTCGCGTGCATACTGCATGTGTTACCGGGTTGAACGTCTCCAAGAGCAGCAGACCTGATAACTGCTAACGGAATGCGGTTACGCCTTTGCTACATTTTTTGCTTGCTTTTTTTCTTCGCTCGTCTTACATAATCATATACGACATACGACTCTGATGCTTCATATTGTTTCTTTCAAATTACTCAACATAAGAAATGACACAAAAATTATACAACACAATATCTTAACAATATCGCTTTTTTCTCTGGAACTCAAGATTGAATATCAAACATATTGCAATTTATCGATTGACTCATTTAATGGAATCTATCGTTGGCGCAAGCTCCAAGTGATGAGATTTCTGAGCAAGTCATTTCCTGGTACATTTTCTTAGAATGCTTTATCTGATTTTTCATCATCCACCAAATATGATACATATGTCTACGAGTAAACAAGTAATTTTCGTATTTTAAATGATCAAATATTTTTTTTAATTTTCTAATAAATGAAAACTCTGTCGAAGCTTTATCGACTGACATGTGATAATGTTGTTCAATGTTTGTTTTTATATTCATTTTGTAAACTTTCAACAACCAAACAAACAAAATTTTCATCAAATCAACAGCCTCAATGTTTTCATTTAAAAATTGTTCTGTTGACTTTTGCCGGATGCATTCGAGTTTCTCATTTAACCGACTTTTGTCTTCAAATTCGGCCTCAAGTCGGAGGTGCATTCCAATCCGAGGTATCAGTTTTTCCGGCTGACCTGACGTCAGCGTCACAAAAGTATCTTTCTATTATCCCGAAACTGAAACCAAGATTTCTATCAGGGAAAAAACATGCCTTTAAACTGCCAGAAAAACGTGGACGACATTTAAATGGTAACTTTTTTTGTACTGACGCATCTCTCCTCATTTCCATATCTTCGAATAAGTTCGGTCAATCGTTTTCGTTTAAATAGTTCGTTTATTGTGCGTACAGGTAGCTGACCTAAACTCAATTTTAAATTGAAAAGTTAGAAATTGTTTTCCAATAACAAATTTAATTACCAACAACGCGAAACAATTTGTTTCGTGTAAGAAACGTCGTTTCTCTAAAAACTTTGTAAAATTATCACGAAAAATATTGACAAAATTATCTAAAATTGTCCTTATCATTTTTAAATCTGAGGAATTGAACTGAAATAGCAATTCATTCAGTTATTAACTTTACTATAAATTCGAACTCTTTAACTCTATTAGGTACCTAAAACATGATTCGATGATTTTTATATTTCAGAGTATTTTTTTTTTTTTTCAATTTTTTGTCGCACAATTTATCGACTTTCATAGAACGAGTAAGCAATCTTTTATGAATAAATTTTTCGATGTTTAAACGAATATTCTCGAATGTTTGATTTTAATAAAAAATTGCGCAATCCGTGTAACAAAATGGTTTAACGTTTGCTTTTATATTTATCAAATATTTATTCAATACACTTCCATGAAATTAACAAACAGAATTTTCATCCAACAGAATCACAATTTTCACATGAAATTAAACCCTTTTCATACTAGACGTTCCTTCGACGAGATTATCTCCATCTTACCTAGTCATTCTCAAAAAATCTTGCAACAATTATTCACAAATCATTAACTCAAATTGCAATTCATTCAGTTATTAACTTTACTGTAAAGTAAAATTTTTAAGCCTAATTCAGTGTCTCAAACATGAGTCGATTTTTATGAAAATCGTTAAACTTGAGATGAAAGGTCAGAAGGACTGACAAGTGCGTGCGATTGAGCGAAAGTATCGCCGACGAGGGTTATACAACGGAGCGATTTTTCAAGCGTCGTGGCATAGGTCCGCGGCCATCAGGCCCCTTTCTGGGCGGCCCTCAGGTATCCGCGCGCCTTCGCCGTTGAATCGGCAGGACTCGGCAAGACACGATCCTAGCCGCGAAGAGCCTCTCTCTTTTCCGATTGTCTCTCTCTCGTCTGTCCTATACTTCTGTGGCTGTAGAAATGCTTGGGCCCGTATACACGTAAACAGGTAAAGCCGTTCACCAAGACCCGAAGTCGCACTCGCGCCGGTTTCTTTAGTCTCCAAGTAGCGGGCCGGAGAGAACAAGCTCCGCGACCCGGAATTTTGAACGCACGTTTTTTTTTTCATAAGTCACGATATCGTTCTTTTTTTTAATGCAACAGTCAAATTCGAGACCCGCGGGTGCATGGTGTTTGTGGTCAGGATTTGCGATTTTCGGATCAGTGTTCCATGTTCCATTCACGAACTAGTCGACCGTAGGCGAAATTTTGTTGGACCAAAGGGGCGATAAGGATCCCGGCTGATAGTGCGCAACACAGCATAAGTAAGTTGAACTGTGCGATAGAAACAAAAAAGAGAAACAGTTTAAAGAAAACTTGCAGAACTGGAAACGTTGCAGACAACAATTTGAAATTAAGTTTTAGTAAATGAAATACGCAAGGGGTGAGAGTTGGAGAGTATTTTGCGAGCGAGTTTTTCTTTTTATTTGTGCGTCTGCGATGAGTCGGAGGAATATTGATGCGGAGGAAGTTCTGTAGAACGCTCGGTTCTTCGGTGTCGGTCGGCAGAGCTCGCTGCACGTGAATACGATATTATGTTGAGCGTCCGCCAAGAAAAACAAGAACACCAAAGCAAGAATTAAACTTTCCTTCGTTTCTTCTTTTCTCGATTGTTTTGAATTGCGACCGAAAGTCACCATTTAGGCAAGAAAGTCCGAGAAATTGCCTCGCGACGATTCGCAAGCGCGAGACCTGCATATGGAATTTTCGGCCTGCCGATTTCTTGCCGATGTCTCTACCCGGTTAGAAATTAAATCGAGAAAACCGAGTTGAAAGTGGTGCCCGATTAACGTTCTTTTCTATTTCTGTTTTTTCTCCCAATCTTAAAATCATTGTCGGTGAAAGACAAAAAAATTTCAATTATCTGGAGCCAACGGTCATTAAAATTGAGATTCAGATTTGTCGGCGCAAAAATCACGTTAATATCGGTTTCGTTCCGCTGCAATGGACCAGCATTCCACTTATCTATAGTTTGAACTTGTTGCGCACTTCACGTGGCGCCACCTAACAAGCAGAAAGATGTAAAGCGCAACGGTCTGCTGGGCACATTCAATAATTAATAAATAATAACATAATTATATTCCACATTGGACTATTATTTTCTGCTTGTAGCACACTTTGAGATTAACTATATTTATATTTCTTTTTCTTATCATTATCTACACCTTGTGGTTATTTTTAATGTTCATTCCTCGGCTTCCCAATCAAGCTGTTTTTTCCATACACCATTATAGCACTTCAAAATATCTGCTGAATATTAATGACTGTGCTGAAACCAAGAAGACGTGTGCATCACAATAAGCGTTCCTCGAAATAAAAATAGAGCCCACTGACTTTTAGTCGCCGGATTAACAATGACTTTCTTATGTCATGATGTCAACAGAATAATAAACAATTCCTAGGGATGAGTCAGCCCAAAGGTGGGATATGCTAATCCATTGCAGCGGAAAAGTTATGCTAATTTACAATCACAGACAATTCATTGGTCACCAAACCCAAATTGGCGTTCATTGATCAACAAATAAGCAATAACCAGAAGAGAGAAAATTGTTTTCAAATTGCTTTATTTCATCTGTAGGATGATTGCAACCCGATCGAGAGAAAAAAATCACCCGGTGACAAAGATTCATATTTCTTCCTCGCCTACTGAAGACACAATTTTGAAACCCAAATGGTGTTGTAATAATTGTGGAATCTTGCTTTTGAAAGCTTCAAAGGTAAACAAAATTGCTTGCTCTGACAGACGTGTAAAGAACGACTAACTAATGGTCTGAGGATAAACTTCAAAACTGAACTTAGCCGGTGTCACTAGCGGTTGATTGACTTGTGATTTAGCGGGCTGTCGGCAAGCCGGTCATATTTTCTGAATCAGCGTTTATCATCATTCATCACGGGTCGCAAAAGTTGTGAGAAGGGCAACGCTTTGACATAGGCGAGGAGAAACTGCCAAACGGCGCGTAAAACGTGTACGTTCCAAGTTAGGAAAATGCGCCAGGCAACGAACTCGGCGGGTTTATTTCCGTGGCATATAACCGGTCGGGTAACGTAGACGAGTAGATGAACAGTATAGATGCATCGTTAGGTAGGCGGCCGAGCGACCAAGTGATAGTCCTGACGCGAAAGTGTGTAGCAATACGCAGTTGTACTTGAACCGATTCTACACATTTCCGGACTCTATCAGGGTCCCGCAATCTCGTAACGGGATTAAGTGACACTTCACTTTAATTGACAGCGTTTAACGTCGCGGATACAATTGCTGATAAGCGATTCTCCGTTTTTTTCTGTTTAGTTCCGTCCTGGATGCAAAAACGGAACGTGTTATCGTGACGTGCGTTCGACATCCTCCCAACTTCTGCTTGTTTCGACTATCTTTACTGTTCCCACTTTGAATTTTAACTTATCGCTGAAACGACAGGAGTTGAAACAATATTTTTCTTTTTTTTTTTCAACTGAATGGGACTTGAATAAGTGAAAATAGAGGAGCAAATTCTCTGTCGCTCAAAAATCAGAACCGTCAAAAACATAACGGGAACATTGAGGGCAATGTAAATTTCTCCAGAATTTAAATTTCGAGAAAAATAGATGGAAATGATTTTCAAAAAAGCATGACGCTGTTGTAAATACAATAGGAACGTTTGCACCTGTCGGTTCGGGAAACAGGAATTGTCAGCCCTCGCCTGTGAGAGTTACACTTTTAGAACGGAAAACAGCGCTTGGCAAATATTGATCTCGGGTCCCAACAAGATAAAGGCATTTAAAAATGTTTGCCTCAGTTAGATTGTTTGTAGAAACGAAAAAGTAAAATTTTTTCTATTTTAACACAGTTTCTAGTTGGTGACAGGATTGACGCGGAGCCGGTTCCGAGTTTGTACAGGTGCCGACTTTTTGTCAGACGTCAGACTGCAATAAAAGGAAGGATGCATTCGGGGGAATAGAAAACGATAATTAAGCGAAATATTTATGGCTCTAAATAGAAAGAGAATGAAATAAAGGCAATGGATATTTTAAAGATAAAAAATAGAAATGTTCTTGACGTCGGTATGTTTTCGATTTTTTTTAACAAAAGTAAATTATTTTCAAATTCAAAATTTTATTGAATAGTTAATTTTTTGATATAAAAAGAAAAAATATTACCCGGAAAATAATTACCACGGGTTACTTTATCAAAAGTAAAACACGTTCTTTGAAAATCAAAGTACATTTTGCCTTGCATTTTGCTTTGTTTTTTTTGTAATTATATTTACACATCACTTAATTTTGTAAATACCAACAAAAATTTCACGTTCGATGGGAATTCTCTCAAAGTATTATTTTTTTAATTCCAAAAAATACACGAACTAAAAGTTTGTTATTGTAAAATTTGTTATTAAATAATCAAACAAACTTTTGTTTCTATCAAAAAAAAAAAAAAAAAAAAATACAGAACCGTTGATTATTTCTATCTCTCATGGAATTTCTGAATACCGCTGTATTTTCCGGTATACACCCAGTGCGCAATTTTTTCTACGACTGCTCAATAAATATCAATCCCACTAATGAATTCAACGCACAAATATCTAATGCCTAAGCCTATGATTCTGACTCATAACTTGGGAATGCCAAAATCGAACGTCCCGTTATAATTTGCCGTTAATCGGATTGTGAAGCCAACAGTGGAAAGATATTCATTTTGGTCAAATATTCAAACCACGTTGCAGAAGTCTGACGATTCAAAGAGCGAAACGCTCGGTCGTTTATGGCTCAAGTCACCAAGCTGGTTTGGCTAGGCTTGACATTTAAACGCACGACAGAAAGCTAGCCTTTGGCAATTATAGAAACGTTTCATTATTTCACGCAACTCTCTGCCACCCCTTAAAAATAATCAGCGGAAGGAGTCGAATTTTCAGCGATCCGTTCGGCCAAAGGTGCAACCGTTATTTAAGCGCTGCGTCATGTATGGCCGCGCCCACATATTTTCACATCTACGACCTGGATTAGGAGCGCGTAATTTTCATACATCCAGCAGGCAATAAAACCGCATTGTACTTGCCGGAGTACACGCGGTTTTATCGACAACTTGCACTTATCGGTCGACGAACCTGCGTCCAACAAGTGGGGTAGTTGGAGCACAAAAACATCGAGGAATTCCGAAAGGTTAATTGTAAATTAGCGCGTCAATAATTTTTATTGCGCAACTAACGGGACAAATATGAACGTCTGAATTCATTAATTTTACTGCATATTCATCCCGGACGAGAGTTATCTCTGGGAAGATCTCGATAACCTCCAATCAAAGCTCGCGAAAAGTTGAAACATTTCAACGGACGTCCCAGTAATCCCTTTTGATACAAATCTTAGCGATGAAAAAGAAAAATTATGACAAAAAATTTAGCATTCTTTCTGTAGCAGACCATTTTTGTTATTCTCTTTTTCATTTCGAGAGTACGGGATGAGTTACGTCAGACGGATATAATCTCCACACGTTGCCGTGCACGAACAATTGCAAATGATCAGAGAGAATCTGAAAACGCACGTTCCACATTTTATCCGTGGCACTTGAATTACGTCTAATTGCTATTGCATCTTCCTTTTTATGAGAACGTTAGTTTACTCACACAGAGTTAATTTCAAAACGCACTCTGTTACAGAACTGATCGACTTAAAAGTAGATTCAACATTTGGGCATCATGAAAAAAAGATGTATTATATTTCTAATTACCCCTAACCAGCAATTATCGAGCTATTGTTTCTGGCTTAATGTTATACGTCGACTTGACTTTCAATCTGCAAAAAAAAACGATTTTTTTTTCACCAGCCAGCAATTTCATGTTGCATGGATTTTTCAATCTTCGAGTCATTAACATTGACATTTCACTTGAAATATTCCGGAAGGTGAATGTAAAAAAAAATGAATAAATAATTGATACGTGAGAGAAGGATTTTTATCGCTCTCATGTCGATAAGTCATTAACAATTCATACGAGAAACTGTCGGTTTGATATCGCCGAAGAAAATTCAAGCCTTCAATATTAACTACTGAAAATCGCACGGTGCACAAACTAAAATGTGCAATTATCGATTTCTCCAATGACGCGTGGTAGAGGTCACAAATCTGTAAAGAATTCGATAGAAGCTGATAGCAATCATCGACACCTTTTTTTGTAACAAATAAAACGAAACAAAATAGTTCGACGTTTGATGCAAGAGAGTGAACGCACCCAAGCACGATGGTTTATAAATATAATATTTTATACTCAGAATAATCATGTTACATCTCTTGTCCGTGTGTTGTGAACGTAATAGTTAAATTTTTTCCATGCCCTTGTGTACGATCATTTTTCCTCTCTCAGACATGTTACTCTGCTAAAAGTATTTATTATCGTCAAAGAGAATTGGTATTTTGATTTTCGCACGTTTATACAAAATATAAAAATATTGCTCGGAGCGGTCCAGTGTCATATTCAACCATGATGACATACAAGATCGGTATCAAGCACATGTTACACTTCCCTCAAATTATTCTCTCCTCAATTTTTTCTTCGAATAATCTTTTTGATAATAAAAAAAAAAAAAACAAATTTTCGGGATGTTATTTTTGTTAGTTGGTTTTTATCGAATTATTAAGACTGTTTATTAAAAGTTACAAACAATTATGCGTGAAATGTGAAAGCGAATGAATGCAAAGAAAAAACATCAGTCCTTGGATAATACAGCATGAGGCGTTGGACGTAGTAGGACTCGAACTGGTAGAAGAACTCCTCGTCACAGCGCGAATTGTAATGTATTCAGGCATTACCGTAAGCGATACTTTCATATACACAACCACAAGCATCTTGGTCGCTCACGCACTCGGACCGATTGCCGATCAAGCGCAGGAATTCGCTAGTCCGTATGCTCTATAGCTATAATATCCGAGCCAGACGGCGGTAACGAAATCCTTGCCTCTGCTTTTTTTCTACATCCTGCTACAATTTGCAATGGATAACGATGCGGTTAACGGTGTAATGATATTTATACAATGAAACAGCGTAATATGTGTCACAAGTTTATGAAACAAGTTATGCAATGTTAATTTGATCATTAAACTCGGTGCAATGTTGTGCATTTGATTCATTGTGGTGTGCGAAATTTCGTCGTTGTGGAATCATCAGATCGATCCCGTTTTTTACGTTGAAATTAATTAAGTCATTACACACATTCTAGAACTGAATACCAAAGTACCAATTCATTACAAATTAATTCAATCTGAAAATGCAATGAAAAAAATAAATCTAAAAAGAAAATTGAAACGGGTCTTTGATTATCGTTTGGAAGAACGAAAAAAATTTAATGAAGTATGCATTTTTTTGGGGCACAAAAAATTGCAGATGACTCGGAGACAAAAAACAAAGACGGCGATGATTTCCCTTTGAAGGCTTGACAGAAATGTGATATGGCATTCTGAAACTTGCTACAATTTGTTTGAATTCAGAATTCGTCGCTGGTCATTCATACAGAAAAAGCCGTTACGGTTCGTAATACTAGCTATGCGAAGTCTAGTACTACCGAGACTAGGCTTCTTGTAGCAAGGTTGCAATTACTTTATCGGTAATAGCAAAAGCCTAAATAAACGTTATCGTCAACAACTAAATTACTTCTAACGGATCTGCTCCATATCTTAATTCGACATCGAGTGAACCAAAATTTATTTCCTCGTTTAAAAAACAACTTCGAAATTCCGTTTCGTAAAATAACAAAAAAAATGTTTTCCTCGCGTGTAAATTTTGTACCTGGGTTGTTAGACGTGTGATTCTGATTTATGAATCAACTTTTGTTTGTCTTTTGTTTGAACTTTTTGAGTAATTGATGAAAATGCAACACCCATTCAAATTCGATTGTTGAGAAGAATGTTGTATCAATTAAAATCGTGCGTTGCTCCAGTTACATTGGAGCAACAATGGCAAAAAGAAATAAGGCGCTGAGGAGATGAGCATCAACTTTCGCGATCGTTCATCTTGAATCACTTTTCGCGTGCACTCTTCCCACGAGATTCGTAAGTCCAATTTATGTTTTGTCGTTGCATCACATAAGCATAATTAGTTACAGCACCGTTAGCGCTCGCATATGGGCGTCGGGATTATTCATTCGCAAAACGTGGGAGCTGAAAAACTCGGGCCTTTTGTGATTGTGATTTGTCGCAATCCCGCGGTGACTCTTTTCTCAATTCAAGCGAATGCGATCGCGATTCGCACAACTGCCTGTCGATGAACTTTGATGATGTTCGTTTTTACTTTTTTTTGTTTTCCTTTTTTACATTCAGAACTAATGAAGTTCATTGAAAAGTTTTGTTAATTTGTATTTGTTTGACACTTGAATTTTCAGTTAAGTTTTATTGGACGACGAACAACAAAATAAATGTACGGTTGCGGCACAAGTGTTGTTCTAAGTGCACCATACAATTTGTCATGGTTCAACCGCACGTTTCATGCCGCGACATTGGTATCGCGTTACGTAAAATGATGAAGCAACAGTGGAACTATTTCGTGAGATCAAGAATGAAACTTTTATAATTTGTGTCCGAGGGGGGCTTAATTGTGCACTCGAATTTTCTCGCGCATCCAAGTCATTAACACATGCAAATGAATCTTGAGAAACTAGAGTAGAGAAATTTTACACGAATTCTTTCGCGTTAGGTATGCTCTAAAAAATTCTTTTTTAATTCGGCCGAAACAGTCGATCGATTCAATTAACAGTTAACGAGAGGGATCATTCACAAAATAGTTAAAACACGAATACCAAATGAACCGTCGGTCGAATAGTTTCAAAATCATGAATTTTTTAAATGAATCTGCATCTGTTTTGTACTTTCGTTCGTAAGATAGATCCAGTTCATTTGTCGAACAAATGCAAATGTGTCAATGAAAAAGGACTCGATAAATTTAGTAGAAGTAGTTTTAAATTTTTATAGCGGGAGAAAAATCGTTGGCTTTTTTTCTCGGACCAAATGGAATCAGTTTCAATTAAAAAGTTGATTTCTGTGTTGAACCAGAAACAAAACGTTTTCTGTCAATTTCCATGAAAAAAAGTTTGTAGCAAAATTGTTTTAACAATGTCTAGCAAATGTTTATTTCCAACTTCTAGCGAAGTTGTTACCTTTTACTAGAATAAAAGCGTTTTCATGGTTTTGTTTTGAACATGGAATGGATTTTAATTGAAAAAATTATTTTTTCTTACGGTGTTGAAACGGAGAACAAAAAAATTGAACAATGATTGAATAACGCCAAGTCATGTTAGGTGCTCCATTTAGGTTTTCTCATCCAGCGATGATGACATCTTGCAATCTCGTTTGCGATAAGGAAAAAGAATAAATCGAGAACTAATCGCGCGCACTCGTTGCAGAACTAATTCGTCCTAACGGTGAGCGCGTCACAAATGTGCGAAGCCTTGACTCTCATTGGCAGGCTTTTAACTCTCTCGCGCCTCGCCGTCAAATCATAGGAAAACGTACTTTTACAATTTGTCCACCAAGGACCGTAAGGAATTTATCGGTAACCGGAGCTTCGTGACGGTGGGATGTTTCTTTTGATGCTTCCGCATTCTTTTGTGTATGACGGAGGCTGTATGACTCTTTTCAAACTATTTACATTGTTTTCACTGTCACAATTTTCGCGGTCAGTCGGTACTCATTTTTTATGAAAACATTATTTTCTTAATTGCTGTTCTTTTCATTTGAACTGAAGCTGTCAGGGAATCAGTTATGAAAACTGTTTCAGTACAGTTTGCACTGTACTGAAACAAAAGTTTGTACTGAACAAAAATGTTCAGTTTTTTATAGACTGAACATTTTTGTTAAATCAATAAACTCTCAGAGAATGGAATTCAGTGGTTAAAGTGAAATTCAAAATGATTGAACGAACAAAAATCGAAAGATGGAACAGCATCAGTTTCGAAGCAAATTGTTGAAAACGAATTTACAAATGGAATTTGATTGACATTGCTGGAGACATTCTTTTCATCGAAAGGAGTATGGCACAGTTATTTTATAACATAACACGGAGTTCATTAACATATCGAGTTCGTTCGAGTTATATTTCTATATATTTCATGGATCAGAATGGGCTGACTCGTAACGGTACAATATTTTCTTTGAAACCGAATAGGGTACGAAATACGGTCCGCTGACGTTCCAATGATTCCCATCGAAAAATCACCTGTGTGAACCAACATCACGACAGACACGTCGTGTATATTCGGCCTAAACAAAATGTCATTCGAAAGGTGCCAACGTGTGGCGTTGATGCGATTACGCCTGTCGCGTTTCACGTTTTCACTTTCATTGTTTAATTTCTTCCAATCTTATTTTTATCTCGTTCCTTTTTTCTGTTACGCACCGTTGGCTGCTTATTTGGCTTTGATTCATTTCAATGATTCTTTCAATGATTTCTGGAAAGATGCATAAAAATTTATCATTTTTATGGCCAATAATAAACGCTATTGAACAACATTTTCTCTTTTTAGATTACAGTCATAATGTTGACAGACGAAAGAAAACAACTTTGTATATTGTTTGCCTAATTTTTAATTCAAAATTTGGACGAGAATTGAGCTTGAAATTGATTTTTATTAAGAAAGTTTAAGAAACTGATAATGATAATAAATTTCGTTCCAGGATAGAAATACGATCCTTTTTATTATAACCATTCGTATATTTTCCCAAAGAGGGTTCCATTGCAGACACAATCTTATATCTGTAGGATAGGCTGATGAATAATATCTCCTTGAATTAGCCGTATGTAAAATTGCTATACTCCAGTCCAAGCATGTTATTACACTCTTTTGAACTCAAAATCACAAGTCGTATGATTTGTATTCTTTTTTGTATTTGACACAATACACAATCCGAAACCCTTCGAAGCAACAAATTGAATCAATTTCTTTTGTAACATTATTTATGATTGAAAAATAAAAAAACAACAGTATTTCTGTCATGCATTTCTTATTTATTTGAAAACTTCATCTGACAAAATTTGTCGTCTGACATATTTCTGTAGCTGAATTAATTTTAACGGAGATCGTCTCGTCGTAAATTCAATTTTTTATGTCTCTTTTCGTAATGGCGTTTAATCCGGTTTGTCGACAACAATTCTTGCTCGTTCCTGTACGAATACGATAACAAATATTTTCGTCTTGCATTTCACTTGAAGTGGTTGCACACACACAGTGACTAAGCCCGGGAGCACTGATTATTTATATCACAAGCACAATGTATTTTAAAGTCCTTCTCTCGATCGAGCAAAAAACTGGTATTTGTGAATGAAGCTAAAGTAAATAAAAAGATATCTAGCCACGAGCGTTGGTACTGTTGGTAGCGTTGCGTTGATTGTAGAATGTCACAATTATATTTATAGCGCAATTATCCAATCAGGCAGCATTTTTACTTGGCAATTATATGCAAACCGTTTTGTAATTACTTGCGGTCAATTTTTCAAATCGCGAGAGAGTTATTATTACAATATTAGTATAATCATCACCTGAGAGGTTTTTGCTCGCATTAAGATGCACAAATTGAAGTTAATTGAAAAGTTGCAACAAATTTTTGTTGTTGCTTTTATAAAAATTGATTACAGAACCGTCTCAAAGAATTGTACTGAATAGTTGAATAACTAATTGGATTTGTCGAGTTTATTAATTATAACTTCAATCGCAAATAAGAAAAAATTGGAGTAGAAATTTCAAGTTGAATTCAAAGCAAAAGTTTTGAACAATTTATGTTTCCACTTTTCTTGCTTTTTTATGCCTCAATGCAAACTTTGAAATCACCTGTTTAAGCTCACGTAAGAGAGTGAAAGTTTTTAACTTAGGAAGATGCGTAAAGCTAAATTCATAATTTCCATTGATTAATAAACTCCATTATATATCGTGGTATTTACGTACTCTCATGAAATGAAATTTAATCCTTATATAATTTGCATAAACGATATGTTACTATTTTAATCGTATTTCACCAAAACTTATATCATCAAGTTGAAATACATGAATAAACATGAACAAATGTATAAATTTTTAAATACTTCACTGTTGCCTAGAAAATTTTCACACGAATGTTTAAATTAACAAATGAATTGTTTTTTGTTACAGAATTATGCTGCTGAGAGAAATAGCAGCCTTATTGGCTGTCGCCCTTCTGTGCCATCTTCAGCTAACGCAGTCTCAGGTGAGTTTTTTGAAATATTTTTTGTCGTCAGATTAGATTAGATCTAACAATATAGATCGATACGTAGGGAGCAATTTAAGTGGGAAGCTCAATTCGCTACCGATTGTAGGCATCCGCTGTACGTAGGATAAAACCGCAAAGCCACACCCTCGTAGTGCAAAACCACTGTTCTCTCAATCTAATGGTTACGAGTCTGTGGGTTTTTACTTGCTGTTGTTTTATAAATAATTTATATTTCTTTTCGTTCGTTGCGCGGTTGCAAAACTTTTTTCAAACTATTTGCTAGTAACAAATCAAAAATCTTACTTCCCCTCGTTGCTTCACTAATTTGCGGCAAACTTTAGAAAAAAAGCAAAATATAAAACTCCAATACAGCGACGTCAAAGTTTTTTCATTAGCATTATTGATTGTGCTTGACGATCTAATCTGTATTTTTCAATTAGTTTTATTCTACTAACGATTTCTGCCGCCAATGATAAATTTACTGCACCGAGAAAGTTCGGTTGAATTATTAGTCTCTAAACGGTCTGCTGAGATTTTGAAAAAAAAAAGAAAGAAAAGAAAACTAAAAGTGTGTTCAAAAAGGCGATTGTTGATTAAAGTAAGAATATGATACGTGTCATATACACTGCTATTACATGATCCAATGCTTGAAGAAAATGATCACGAAAACATTAGCAACGTTTAAAACCAAACTTTCTAAATAATTCAAAATTATCAACTTGTTGCGCGCAGTTCGAACTGATCCTCGAATGAATACCTACGATAAATTCTTTAGATCAATTTGTTCTTTTTCTGTCGACTTTGATTGAGTCATTTTTGTAAGATGTGAGCGAGAAACCGATACTTTTTTTACAATTGCTCAAAACAATATTTTCACTTTGATTTTCTTAAATTGTAGAAAAATGTGTTCGACGTAAAAAATTTTATTCAATTTTGATCAAGATAAATCTTGACTATTGGTCTGCCTCATAGGATGCAGTTAGTGCATAGAGTGAAAGTGAGTCTCCGCGTATATCAGCACTTCGGTTTGATTTTACGTAAGAATAATACCTTCATTTGGGCGCCAAACAATTACGAAAAGCAACTATTTTCCAAGCCTTGTACAAATATTGAAGTTAAGCAGCAAAATGGGAAGCTTTTTATGTTTATGTTCTAAAACGCACTGTTTGCTGAAATTTGTTCATTCCGGCCTGTTTTCTTCAATTTTAGCATGATTTCAGTAACGAAATTTTCTGCAAAGTAAAAATGTAAAATTAGAAAATTCTATTTGATGAGCAAATTGAATCCTTGTATAACTGCGTATAGTTTTAAATATTTTTATTCCAAAAACTCTGTTGAAAAATCAGTTCGGACAAATTGAATATTCTTTTAATTAGCAAATGGATTAGATACAACTTTTTGTTGACTTTTAATCTTTTTGGTAAATAAACCCTGTACTTTGACTTTGGAATGTTAAATTGGAAATACACGCTTCATTGCCATGCCTCGACCGTTATAATATCAACCGATCACGCAACGAGTTTAGAGCCAATTCCAGTCGGATGCGCGAGGTTACAACTTGCGAAAAAAAACACACATTTTTTCTTCATTGATCAACGACAAATGGGATGTACTTGACTGCCTTCTCAGCTTTCACTTTATTAAGCTACAATAGTAACACATCACTTATGCTTACATACCGGAAATATCGTTGCCCAGGAATCTGCAAATGATTTATTCCTCGGAAAAAAATCGCCTCGTTAATTCAATCTTCATCATTTTCTTATAAAACAAATTCTGTTATATTTATGAAACTGAATTATCCTTCACCTAGAAAAAAAATCAGCTTGTTCAACTGGAAATCCTCAATTCCTAACCTCAAATTGAGGTTACGTCTGCATGATTTTCAAATTCTTCAATTGATAAAAAGAAAATAACTTCTTTTTTTGTTAAAAAAAATTAAGAATTGATCGAGTTGCATAAGACTGAAAATAGTTCGTTGATGATTCACCTAATCTCTCTTCTCGCTTTAGATCTAAGTCATAAATATTTATTTGGTTCGCTGTTGAAATCGATCATTTTTAAAAACCTAATGTAATGTGTCTTTGTTGCAGGGTCCGTCCGCTAACGTATTCACCTGTCCGAATGGTGAGTATTAGAACTGTTGTTCTGTTAGAGCGCTCCTCGAAAACAGGCTCTCACGGTAATCGTTATCCGTGAAAAACTGTCGAAGGGGCAACCTGCTTGGGAATGCAGGTAGACACACAAGTCTGCAGGTACCAAGGCCATGTTTCAGCACAGCCCAAGGGCACAGCGCCAAAAATACGACCGTTTATGATCCCTCGAAAACATTTCTAGAAACGTCGCTTTGTTCTAGAACAAGGATTACTTTTTCTTTTACCCTCAAAGAAAAATAAAAAGTCCACTAAAGTCAAACCTAATCGTAGAAGTCATTGACTAAAAACCGTTAGGAGATTAAAAAGGTTTCGAGTGGTCCAAAAGTCATTAACTTTTTTTTCTCAAAAATATTATTTTCTTTTTTGATAGGAAGTTTCTGAAAAAAATTTTTTGAGCTTATGATTGAATGAAACTTGGGTCGTTAGTATTGTGGGTGTGACTGGGTGTTTCCTGAGAAAATATATCTCAAGTTGATAAATTAATTGTATTCGGAGTGAAGTTTCCGCAAAAGTATGTCGGCCGATTAGTGTCTTAATGGACGGATGGAGGGAGAAATAAAAAATATGAACGAAAAAAATGAAATGAAAATAGATAAAAAAAAGAACGTAATGCATAACGTAATGATAATTTTGTATTACAACAAGGAGGCTGCGAAGCTAAACGCACGCAATGATTCGAGGTTAACGGCACGAATAAGTTTCTTTGTACCAGTACGAACAACCTACATAATTGCACGAGCAACGTGCACAAAAGTGGAACGGCGTTAACGAACGGTCGAATTCTTACGTATATGCTCGCTCGTAGAAGGCGATGTGTGTTGTTTTCTGTATCAGTCAAATATAATTCAACGCATCTCGTTTTCATGGTTTCGTGTCAGTGAACTATGAATACATAAGTCAGAATATTTTTTTTCCATCCTACGAGAAAAACAATTGAATTTGTTCAATAAATTCAAACTTTAATTTTAATTCATATTTTTTAATCACGATTAAAATTATTTTGCAAAAAATTCAAGAACAATAATTTTGAAACATGAAATTACAAGAGAATGCACTGTAACAACACAGTGATTTTGTAATAATTTTTCATCGTTAACTTTTCGCGTGATAGAGATATTATCTTTTATTTATCAAGAGTAAATAATAAGGTTTAATATGAGTGATAATATACGAGTCGATGGCCATTGACTGAGAATCATCCATTGAGCAAGATCATGAACGTCTGACATTTCAACGAGAAGAAATTCTCAAGCGATGCGTAATAACGCCGCGACAAAACAAGTGTTGCGTGTTTGTATAATGAGAGAATCTGCGACAAACAACCAAGATCGCGATTCAATTTTCACGAATTCGTCATTGGGAAGCAGCGGATTAATTACGCCTTTCCTTTTCTCTCTTTCTTTTCAATTTTGTTGTCATTGTAGAATCATATCCTGAAATCAACTAAACGTCAACAATTATAAATGAAAACGAAGTTGTTGCAACTACGAGGATGAGATAACTCGGTGGATGTAACTTTCTTCACTGCTTTGATGAAATTGTAACCTTCGGCAGTGATACATGCAGTTTCTCCAATTTTATTTTTCAATTATGATTTTTCCACGTTTCCTCTCTATGGATGTCACTTTTATAGTCATTTTTTTTTACCTCTAAACTGACCGCAGAAAAATTTCTAGCTCTAGAGGTGTAGTTGACCCTTTTTTCTTAACCGATAATTCTGCGGTGCTGACAATAAACAGTCAGGGTTTTTTTTATCACAATATGCTTTTTCTTCACGATCACAAATCATGGTTTCGAGACACGAGCAGTTGACAGCGCTATGTCCATTTCAATAGCACCTTTCTGAACATAAAGCAAAAAGTAAACCATGTTAACCAATCAGCTCTCTATCCGACTGATTTGCGGTACAATTCGTTTTCATTTCGTTTATGCAATGACGAAATATTCCCTTTCTTATGTCACATTAATACCAACTTGTCGTTAAAAACCTATCGAAACATCTTCACACTTTTCAGCTGTTGAAAAAAAACAATAAAAAAAATATTGTAATTCACGATTGCACAATTAATCGGCTGAAAAGTAAAGCTTGTTTACAACGCTGACAGTCAGCTGTTTTTCTAACGAAACAAAATTTTAATTGCAAAATCGTCTTTTGAGAAAGGAAAAAATAATAAGTAACTGCACGGTAATTGTGTAATGCAAATATTTTCGCTTATAAGGAAGCACGGGTAACAATTTTCACACGCCATTCAAATAAAAATGGCAAAGTTCTTGGAAACGCTAAACGACTTTCTGCATTGCCGAACCGATAAATAAACGCTCTTCACGGTCAAATCAAAACTAAGTGGATGCAATTCGGGATTTCAGCATTCTTTGAAAATCAGTTTCGAGACTAATACGATGTTAATAAACTTGAAGTTGACGTTGTCGGAGTTCGGCGGACAGATAAACTTTTGAAAAACTACCCTGATCGAGATTTTTGAAATAACTTTGTTCTCACGAACACGCCAAGTGTCTCAATTTTCCAAGATTGATGATCTCATCAAACAAGTACGACGAGTTTTCCTCGGGTTTCTCTGAGCTTTCTAAAAATAAAAGAACACGTATTGGAAGGGAAAAAAATCTGGTTCCGATTGTACGCTCGGTATTTAAACATCATTCATCATCGATTCGATGGGCCTGTACCTGTGCACCTGACTGCATTCAATAAACACCGTGCTTCAAAATGCATCTCATTCATTAAAGAGGGAAAACTAAGTCTCGTTTAAAAATCAACCATAAACAAATCTTCCTCACAATTTCACTTTCAATCTATTAACTGAACATCCAATTCCAAAAACTTAGTTTGAAAAAATTGTTGAATTAAAAAAAAAAAAATTAACAACGTTTTTTTTAGTCTGAGTAAAACAATTAAACTTGATGGTTAATAAATGAACAAGTGTGTGAAATTGGATTACGTATAACCGAATCGGAAGCGGACTTCTGACCTCGATCGTTTTTAGTGCGAATATCATGATGAAGCTCAGATAGAAACAAAATACCGGTAAAACAATCATTCGTAGGGAAAAGCTGCGAAGTGAGAAGACGAGGGAAGAGCTGAGAAGACAAGTTATGGATCAAAGCGTCCAACCAGTCGCGGAGCGATGTTTTCTCGATAATCGAACTTGGTACCGGTCAAGTAATATCAACAAGTTTAATCTCAACGATAAAATGACAAAAAAGCCCAAGCAGGTTGCAAACTTTAACAAACGCCATGGACAAATTCGAACCGAGTTTTCAATAAATTTTCTATCCTACAGGATGGGAACTGCGGGGTATTCACTGTTATAAATTCTTCAACATCAAACACTCATGGGAAAAGGCTGCGGAATTATGCAGGAGGTACGTAGCAGGCTGAATATCTTGATATTTTATTGATGGATTGGACTTTTAAATCGAGCGCGAATCGCATGAAATTAAAAGAAAAAAATGGTTGCACGCCTCGTGTAACGTTACTGTAAATGATGCTCCTCTGTTATTTGATCCTGAGGCGCCGTTGTTAATTTCCATAATTGTGTCCCAATTCAGGTACGGCAGCGAACTCATGGTGGTCGAGTCGTACAGCGAGAACAACGTGTCGTCCGGCATGATCGGTCGCAATTTAGATCGCTATTGGCTTGGCCTCACATCACTCGATGACCTACGAACCAACACTCTCGAATCCGCGGCAGGCATGCTGGTCTCGCAATATGCTGGTACTTTCTAAAATTTAATTATCTTTTTCACATGATTTAATCTAAGTCACCATTTTAGTCCTACTTAATTTGCAATAACTTGCACCACTAATAATATGTCGATACTAAATCGTTAATTTATTACCAATATGATCCATTTTGCTACAAGAGTCAGACTCAGAAACTCAAAAAATTGAAGATTTTTATTCTCGTCAATTCTCTGCAACGGTACAGCTGTAATTATGTTAACGAACCCGTGTCAAAGTCGAACTTGTAAATACAAATTCGTTCTTATCTCGCGGTTGAGTAAACGTCGGTTATTGTCATTGAACAAGTCCCAAGTCCACCGAATCGAGGTCGCGGAAACGCGGAACTCGCACGCGGCACGAAGACACACTTTTCCCACAACAGTATTTCCATGGGCCTGGTTGGTGTGTGCGTTTCTGCGTGCTCACCACAACAGCGCCAATTTGTAGTACACATTCTGAATTGTCGGGCCGTTTGCATAATGGATCTAGGAAAAAGTCTGCTCGAAGCGGCAGACAATTTTCGTCGGCCCGCTTCTGTAATGATTTTTTGGTTTATTTAGGTTTCTGGGCCCTCAATCAACCGAACCCGCAGTTCGTTGCCTTCGGTACCGAATCGACCAAGTGCGTCGATGTCGCGGTGACTGATGATCAACATCAATCATGGGAACTCACCACTTGCGAATCATTGTTGCCGTTCATGTGCCGAGCTAATGCATGTCCAGCAGGTATTTTCATCGTATTTCATCATCAATCATGCAATCTGCAGCTAATAAATTGAAATTGAATTCTCATTTTTTTTCGTTCGCTTTCGAAATTTTAAATTGGAAAAAAATTGATTTTTCACAATTTTTCTAAGACCAATTTTTAACTGAATGAATAAGATTTTGTAATCTATTGGAACAAATTGTTTTTGAACATTTGATTCAGAACAAACTCAAAGTTCGGTTTTTAAAAGTATCGCTAAATCTAAAAACCTTGTTTCTAAGTGGATGAACAAGATGCAAGCTCATTTGTCAGAAGGATTTAAGTATAGTGTTTAACGTCATTGTACCCTTTGCACAGGTTCATTCCATTGCTCAAATGGAAAGTGCATAAACAATGCATTCAAATGCGACAAGCAGGACGACTGCGGGGATTTCTCAGACGAGATAGATTGCCCGACGAACTGTCAATTTTACATGGCCAGCAGCGGTGATGTTGTCGAGAGTCCAAATTATCCCCACAAGTACACTGCCATGAGCAACTGCAAGTGGACTTTGGAAGGACCACAGGGTCACAATATCCTTCTTCAAGTAAAATTTTCAATCAAAATCTCATTTTCTTTTACAATTTATTTTTTCATTGCTTTACATAAATAAATTTTCCTCTTCTAGTTCCAAGAATTCGAGACAGAAAAAAGTTTCGACATAGTACAAATCCTGGTCGGCGGTCGAACGGAAGAAAAATCGGTGAACCTGGCGACCCTCTCAGGAAAACAAGACCTGAGCAACAAACTGTTTGTATCGGCGTCCAATTTCATGATCATCAAGTTCAGCTCAGATGGATCCGTGGAGAGGAAAGGATTCCGCGCTTCGTGGAAAACCGAGCCGCAAACCTGCGGTGGAACGCTCAGAGCAAGTCCTCAGGAACAGATGCTCAAGTCGCCAGGATATCCTCAGAATTACCCCGGTGGTCTCGAGTGTCTGTACATCATTCAGACGCAACCCGGACGCATCATTTCTCTCGAGGTACTGTCATTAAAGTCGGAAAAAATGTTCCACCATCAAAAACACATCTCAGTTGCAAATGAACGAGAATTTTCAATCCAAAGTTTTGTTTTTGCTCTTATTAACTTTTTTGTTCGAGGGTTTGTTCCTTTTGTCTTCAATGATTTGATTATTCGCAGATTGAAGACCTTGACCTTGAGATGAATAGGGATTACATTTTGATACGCGACGGTGATTCTCCCATGAGCAGACCGATAGCGAGACTGACGGGAAAAATTGAAGATAATCCTACAGTCATCATGTCTACGGAAAACAATTTGTATTTGTACTTCAAGACGAGTCTTGGCGATTCAAAGAAAGGTTTCAGTATTCGATACACGCAAGGCTGCAGAGCCACGATCACCGCAAGCAACGGAACGGTACAAAGTCCTTCCTACGGCTTGAACGATTATCCGAACAATCAAGAATGCTATTACAAAATAAAGAACCCGCAAAGAGGACCGTTGTCACTCAAGTTCACGAACTTTAATGTCCACAAGACCGATTTCGTACAGGTATGCATTTCTGGAATTTCAAATTGCAACCGTCTTCTTAAAACTAAAATTAATTAATCCACGCGAATTCCAGGTTTACGACGGTCCCAATACAAATGGTTTGAGACTCCATTCTGGAAACGGATTCACGTCGAACACCATTCCAAAAATTACACTGACTGCTGAAAGTGGAGAGATGCTGATCCGATTTGCCTCTGATGCTTTGCATGGCAGTGTTGGATGGCAGGCAACCTTTTCAGCAGGTGAATAATCGAACAACCTTTTCAAAAAACATTTAAAATTTTTATAGTTACTTGTATCTAACCTTTTTTGAATTTTAGATTGTCCACTTTTGAAACCCGGTGAAGGAGCCCTGGCCTCTAGCAGAGATACAGCGTTTGGCACCGTGATTACCTTCTCCTGTCCCCTGGGCCAGGAATTTTCAACAGGAAAGTCCAAAATTGTAACCGAATGTCTACCTGGTGGCAACTGGTCTGTCACCTACATTCCCAAGTGTCAAGAAGTTTACTGCGGTCCCGTACCGCAAATCGACAACGGCTTCTCAATTGGCTCGTCGAACGTCACTTACCGCGGTCTTGCAACCTACCAGTGTTACGCCGGTTTCGCTTTTCCAACCGGAAAACCGACGGAAAAAATTTCCTGCTTGGCTGACGGTCGATGGGAGAAAAAACCTTCTTGCTTAGGTGAGCTTGGTTGCAACATCATAAAATGCCAAGTTTTATTTCGCAATCATTTGATATTTCTTCTATTGGATGATTCATAACTGTTGCAAGACAAATCGAATAACAAAAATTCTCCTCGATCGAATTACAGCCTCTCAGTGTCCTCCACTTCCGGAAGCACCTCACTCGAACATCACAATTTTGAACGGCGGTGGCCGAAGTTACGGCACCATTGTCAGATTTGAATGCGAGCCTGGCTATGTACGAAGCGGCCACCCAGTTATCCTCTGCATGAGTAATGGAACGTGGTCCGATAACGTACCAGTTTGTACACGTGAGTTTCGACTTGGTTTTAACATCAACCTCATTTATATCTTATGACAATTGCTTGACAATGACTAACGGATTCACAGGTGCTAAATGTCCCGTGCTGCCGACAATTAAGAACGGCTTCGTTGTGGACGTGACCAGGGAATATTATTTCGGCGACGAAGCGAGAGTGCAGTGCAACAGGGGTTACAAATTAACCGGATCTAATCTCATTCAGTGCGGTACTAGTCAATATTTCGAAAATGTGCCAAAATGCGAAGGTAAACGAAATGGAAAATTAATTTTTATAGTCGAGAGGAAAAGTTGGGTTTTAATTCATGGCACAGGTTTAAAACGAGGTTCTATTTCGCAGATATTAACGAATGTGCATCCAGTCAGTGCGATTTAGCGTCAACAGAATGTATAAACACATCGGGAGCTTTTACTTGCAAATGTAAAGCTGGCTTCTCTCCGACCATGGAATGTCGACCCATCGGCGATTTAGGTCTGATTAATGGCGGAATACCAGATGAATCGATAACAGTTTCGAGCAGTGAAGTTGGATACCTTGCACCGGTCAGTTAAAAAACGATTTTTTAACAAAAAAGGAAACGGCAAAGAGATTTTTTTGAACTTCAAAATTAACTTTGACATTTTGTTAAACAGGGCGTTAGGTTAAACAGTGGAGACGGATGGTGTGGAAACAACGTAGAACCCGGTACGAACTGGATAATGATCGATATGAAGGCCCCAACTATCATCCGAGGCTTCAGAACTCAGGTGGTTCACAGAACAGATGGGAACGTTGCCTTCACGTCCGCAGTTCGCATCCAGTACACGGACGACCTGACTGATTCCTTCAAAGATTACACGAACCCAGACGGAACGCCAGTGGAATTCCGTATTTTGGAAGCTACCTTATCAGTGCTGAACCTGCCCGTCCCAATTGAAACTCGCTTTATTAAATTCCGCATCCAAGATTACGTCAACGCACCGTGCTTAAAACTTGAAATTATGGGATGTGCCCGATTAGAATGCACGGACATCAACGAGTGCGCAGTTAAAAATGGCGGCTGTCATCAGAAGTGTATAAACAATCCTGGTAGTTTCAGTTGTATGTGTAATACTGGTTTTGAGTTGTACAAGGAGAACGGCACTGCTGGATACTTTATTGAGAAAGCAGAAACTGGCGAGAGAGACGGAGATGTGTACCAGAAGAATAAAACTTGTGTTCCTGTCATGTGTCCAACGTTGACAGCCCCTGAGAACGGAAAAATTTTGGCAACCAAGAGTCAGTACCATTTCGGTGACATTATCAAGTTCCAGTGCAACTTTGGATATGTTCTGTCCGGCTCTGCTGCTGTGATTTGCACCTCTGGTGGACTTTGGAACGGAACCATCCCAGAATGTCAATGTAATTTATCTTGATTACTATTCGAATTTTTAATTCAAACTTAAACTTAACTTGTACTAATGAAACTATAATCTTTGCAGATGCCAAATGTGTCTCTTTGCCAGACGACAAAAACGAAGGTTTAGCAGTGGTCCGAACCGATGATAGCAG
Source organism: Telenomus remus (assembly GCA_020615435.1). Classification (NCBI taxonomy): domain Eukaryota; kingdom Metazoa; phylum Arthropoda; class Insecta; order Hymenoptera; family Scelionidae; genus Telenomus; species Telenomus remus. The sequence goes on along the minus strand of CM036341.1, from coordinate 8,052,166 downwards.
TGTTCTAGTACCTTTCAAAGAAAATGTCACGTTAAAATGCGCGAACAACGGCCGTTACCTCCGAAACACCGCGACGTCCAACTTTAGACAGTGTGTCTACGATCCAAAACCAGGATATCCAGATTACTGGCTATCAGGAGCCCAACCAGCATGTCCGCGAGTTGACTGTGGCAAACCTCTACCCACACCTGGAGCAGAATACGGTCAATACCTCGACACCAAGTACCAATCATCCTTCTTCTTCGGTTGCCAAGACACCTTTAAACTAGCCGGCCAGACTAACCGCCACGACAATGTCGTTCGCTGTCAAGCAAACGGTGTTTGGGACTTTGGTAACTTGCGCTGCGAAGGTCCAGTTTGTGAAGACCCTGGCAGACCCCCAGATGGGTTCCAGGTCGCCCGCAGCTACGAACAGGGTTCAGAAGTTCATTTCGGTTGTAACCGACCTGGATACATCCTTATCAACCCAAGACCCATTGCTTGTTTAAGAGAACCTGAATGCAAAGTAGTGAAACCCCTGGGACTGACTTCTGGTCGCATCCCAGATTCCGCCATCAACGCAACCACTGAAAGACCAAACTACGAGGCCAGAAACATCCGACTGAACTCCGTCACTGGTTGGTGTGGCAAACACGAAGCGTTCACCTATGCCAGTGTCGATTTAGGACGAGTCTTCCGAGTAAAAGCCATCCTGGTGAAAGGTGTAGTTACCAACGACATAGTCGGACGACCAACTGAAATTCGGTTCTTCTACAAGCAGAAGGAGACCGACAATTACGTCGTCTACTTCCCTAACTTCAACTTGACGATGCGCGATCCAGGAAACTACGGAGAACTTGCTATGATCACTCTTCCCAAATACGTGCAAGCTCGTTTCGTCATCATTGGCATTGTCAGTTACGTCGATAATCCTTGTTTGAAATTCGAACTCATGGGCTGCGAGGAACCGACCAAGGAACCTCTTCTAGGTTACGATTACGGTTACTCTCCTTGTGTTGACAACGAACCTCCGGTGTTCCAGAACTGTCCTCAACAGCCAATCGTTGTTCAGAAGGGAGCGGACGGCGGTCTTCTACCGGTCAATTTCACAGAACCAACTGCTGTAGACAACAGTGGTAGCATAGCTAGACTCGAGGTCAAACCGCAGAGCTTCAAAACTCCCATTCGAATCTTTGAGAATACTGTTGTAAAATACGTAGCTTATGATTACGACGGTAACGTAGCGATTTGTGAGATCAACATCACCGTGCCTGACGTCACTCCTCCAAAACTGAGTTGCCCACAGAGTTATGTGATCGAGTTGGTGGACAGACAGGAAAGCTACACTGTGAATTTTAATGAAACTCGCAGACGTGTTAATGTCACCGACGAATCTGGTCCGGTTAAGCTCACGTTCGTTCCCGAACAGGCGATGATCCCTATTGGAGGATTTGAAAATGTGACTGTCTATGCCACTGATTCAGCTGGTAACAGAGCGCATTGTCATTTCCAAGTCTCCGTCCAGGCAACGCCTTGCGTTGGTTGGGATTTGAAGTCACCTGCACATGGAAACTTGAAGTGTCTGACTGGCGACAAGGGTTTGCAGTGCATCGCAACTTGCAAGCAGGGATACAGATTCACTGACGGAGAACCTATCAAGACTTATAGCTGTGACAAACAATGGTCGCCCTCTTCGGTCGTTCCTGATTGTGTATCTGAAAGTAAGTTAAACTTTTAACATTTAAAATTTAATTTATATCATTTATTCGCAAGGTTATTCTTTCCGAGGATCTTCAAATCAATAACTCAAACGCGAAACGACATGGAAGATAAAAAAGACATAAAAACAGCCAGTAATTGGCTTCCCGTTAGATCATGATTTTGACTGCAAATAATTTTTACTATTCCTCGTAGTTACAACGATAACGGAAAATGTTATGAAAAAATAATGTTGTTCCATAAATGAATGTTATAAAAAATATTTTACCATCTATTTTACAGACACTCAACAGGCTGATTACCATGTTATCGCGTCAGTGACGTACAGAGCTAACGGAGCTGTTTCACGATCGTGTCTGCCTCAGTATCAAGATTTAATGGCCCAGCATTACTCTCATCTCAATAACATTTTAACGCAACGTTGTTCTGCCGTTGATATTAATATGAACGTTTCTTTCGTTCGGTCCGTGCCAATTCTGCTGGAGGAGAATGTTTTGAAGGTACTGAAACAAATGGCAGTCAATAAACATAACAAGTGTGCCCAAGTATCGTAGATCATTATCTTTAATCACGCCAATATTTCACATTCCAGATGGACTTCATCTTGATTATTGTTCCCGCCTTGAAATCACCACAACTTTATGACCTGTGCGGCTCAACTCTAAACCTGATATTTGACTTGTCCGTACCAGACGCCAGTGCCGTAATTGAACCATTACTGAACGTGTCTGCGATTGGCAACCAATGTCCACCTTTGCGGGCCTTGAAATCGTTCATCTCACGAGGATTCACTTGCAGTATCGGAGAGGTCCTGAATATGGACACAAATGACGTGCCACGTTGCTGTAAGTATCATCATTTCGTAGAAAATTAATTGTAGGTTGATTCCGTTTTTGAAACTAAAATTACACTTCCTTTGTGCAAACAGCTTCTAAAATATCATCAGGGATAGTAATTTGTTTCGTCGTTGTAGACTGATGTTAAAATAAAAATATTTTTTGGGAGAAAATTGTCTAGCAAGTTAAAGACAATTTTCGGCAGGAAAATATATTTTCAAATTTTGTTCCAACTACAAGGATAGAAATAATTCAAAGATTAAAATTATTGATTATATTAATTAATCCATCGCCTTTTATTTACATAGTGCACTGTCCCGCGGGAACATTCGCCGGTGAAAAGCAGAAGATCTGTACGCCCTGTCCAAAAGGATTCTACCAGAACAGCGACCGACAAGGTTCCTGCCTGCGGTGTCCGTTCGGAACCTACACCAAAGAGGAAGGATCCAAGAGTATCGACGACTGTATCCCAGTTTGCGGCTACGGTACCTACTCTCCCACCGGTCTGGTACCATGCTTGGAATGTCCCCGCAACAGTTTCAGTGGCGAGCCACCAATGGGCGGTTTCAAAGACTGCCAGTCATGCCCCGCAGGCACTTTCACATACCAGCCAGCCTCGCCAGGCAAAGATAGGTGCAGATCGAAATGCGCTCCAGGAATGTACTCCGACACAGGACTGGCACCTTGCGCCCAGTGCCCGAAGAACTTTTACCAGCCCCAGCACGGTGCCAACACATGCATCGAATGCCCAACTAACATGTTCACAGACGGTCCAGGATCCGTTGGCAGAGAGGCCTGCAAACTTACTCAGTGCACTGAGAATGTTTGCCAGCATGGAGGACTTTGTGTACCAATGGGACATGGTGTGCAGTGCTACTGTCCTGCTGGTTTCTCAGGTCGGCGCTGTGAGATTGATATTGACGAGTGCGCCTCGCAACCGTGCTACAATGGCGCTACCTGTATCGATCTTCCTCAGGGTTACAGGTGCCAGTGTCCTGCTGGGTACACTGGTGTTAATTGCCAGGAAGAGAGATCTGACTGTAAGAATGATACCTGTCCGGAAAGAGCTATGTGCAAAGACGAGCCTGGCTTCAATAACTATACGTGTCTTTGTCGGTCAGGATATACTGGTGTTGACTGTGATATCACGGTAATTAACAATAGTTCAAATCTGGATTTGAAGTAATGTAAAAGGTTTTCAGAGAGTAACGATTTATTTTGGTTTCAGATCAACCCCTGCACTGCAAGTGGAAACCCATGTAGCAATGGTGGATCGTGTGTAGCCCTTCAACAAGGCCGATACAAATGCGACTGTCCGCCCGGCTGGGAAGGTCAAAGTTGTGAGATCAACACTGACGACTGTGCTGAAAAACCATGTCTGCTCGGAGCCAACTGTACCGATCTCATCGACGATTTTAGCTGCGATTGTCCAGCTGGTTTCACTGGTAAACGCTGTCACGAGAAGATCGATTTGTGTTCAGGAAACCCGTGTCTGAACGGAATGTGTGTGGACAAACTGTTCAGCCATGAGTGCGTCTGTCATCCTGGATGGACAGGTGCTGCTTGTGAGATCAACATCAACGAATGCGCTGGTAAACCATGTAAGAACAATGGACAGTGCATCGATGGAGTTGATGGGTTCACCTGTACCTGCGAGCCTGGTTACACTGGCAAGAGATGTCAACACACTATCGATGATTGTGCCTCCAAGCCTTGTCAGAACGGAGGAACTTGTTCGGACCAGCTGGAAGGATTTGTTTGCAAATGCAGACCAGGATTTGTGGGACTTCAGTGTGAGGCTGAGATTGACGAGTGTTTGAGCGACCCATGCAATCCAGTTGGTACAGAACGTTGTGTCGATCTGGATAACAAGTTCGTTTGCAATTGTCGAGAAGGTTACACTGGAGCTGCTTGCGAAGTTAATATCGATGACTGTTCGTCGGACCCTTGTCTGAATGGTGCAACTTGTCGAGACGAGGTTGGTGGATTCAAATGTGTCTGTCCTAAAGGATGGGCTGGAGATCGGTGCGAGAAAGATGTTGGCATGTGTCAGAACCATCCTTGTCAGAATGACGCTGCTTGTGTTGATTTATTCCTCGACTACTTCTGCATGTAAGTGAAAATGAACAAGTAAAAATTAACGATGTGTTAGTTCAAAAGATCTAACTAACTAATTTGATTTTTCAGATGTCCCTCTGGAACTGATGGGAAACAATGTGAAACAGCCCCAGAGCGTTGTATCGGAAACCCGTGCATGCACAATGGACGGTGTCAAGATTTCGGTTCTGGTCTCAATTGCACTTGTCCTGATGACTACACTGGTATCGGCTGCCAGTACGAATACGACGCCTGTCAAGCTGGAGCATGTAAAAACGGAGCATCTTGCATTGACAACGGTGAAGGTTTTACCTGCGTATGCCCACCTGGTTACACAGGCAAGACTTGTGAAGAGGACATTGTCGACTGTAAAGAAAACAGTTGTCCTCCATCAGCTACTTGCATCGACTTAACTGGAAAGTTCTTCTGCCAGTGTCCGTTCAATTTAACCGGCGATGATTGCAGAAAATGTAAGCATCTTAGAACTTGGACTTGAATTAATTCTCCATTTATTTTTAAAGGAAAACTAAAATTAATATTTGCTTTGGTTCCCTTTAGCAATTCAAGTCGATTACGACTTGCACTTCAGCGATTCAACTCGTAGCAGTGCCGCACAAATCATTCCGTTCTACACTGGTGGTAAAAAGAGTTTGACCATTGCCATGTGGGTACAGTACACACAACGAGACGAAACTGGAATATTCTTCACCTTGTACGGCGTTAGGTAAGATCGAGATGAATGAAACGATTAGTTTGATGAATTAGGACATGAATTTAATTTTATTTCACCCCTCAGCTCTCCACATGTGCCAACGAATCGTCGACCCATGATCCAAGCACAAAGCAATGGAGTACAAGTGTCCTTGTTCCCAGACGTTCAGGATGTATACCTGCAATTTAGAGAATACGCGACAATCAACGACGGTCAGTGGCATCATGTCGCTGTTGTTTGGAACGGAGAAAATGGAGGCGAATTGGTTTTGATCACTGAAGGATTAATCGCTAGCAGGACAGAAGGATATGCAAGTGGCAGAAGTTTGCCTTCATAGTAAGATTACTTTGAACATTATTGAAAGTTAATCAAGGTAAATTGTTATTCATGTGGTATTAATTATTAATTTATTTTTAGCGCGTGGGCTGTGCTAGGTAAACCAAGGAGCGAAAACGCTAAAGGATACACGGATACAGGATTCCAAGGACACCTGACCAAAGTTCAAATATGGACTCGAGCACTGCACGTGACGAATGAAATTCAGAAACAAGTTCGTGACTGTCGAACCGAGCCTGTTTTGTACCAAGGATTGACTTTGACTTGGGCTGGATACGACGATATCACTGGAGGAGTCGAACGAGTTGTGCCGTCTCACTGCGGACAACGAGTTTGTGTGCCTGGCTACGGTGGTCCTAAGTGCCAACAGTTGGAGTCTGACAAGGTTCCGCCTAAAGTTGAACACTGTCCGGGAGATCTGTGGGTAATTGCCAAGAATGGTTCCTCGATAGTCACCTGGGACGAGCCACACTTCAGTGACAATGTTGGTATTGTCAAAATTCAAGAAAAGAGCGGACATCGGTCAGGACAGACTTTATTGTGGGGAACTTATGATATCAGCTATGTTGCCTATGATCAAGCTGGAAACTCTGCTAGCTGCAACTTCAAAGTTTACGTACTTTGTGAGTACCTTGCTTTCAATTTTTATTCTTCGTTTTTATTGAAATTATTGCAGGTTACAAAATGTCTGATCAAACAATTTCTGATTTGTTATTATAGCTGCTTTTTGTCCTGAACTGCCTGATCCAATTGGAGGTACTCAGCAGTGCAAAGACTGGGGATCTGGTGGACAGTTCAAAGTTTGCGAAATTTCATGTAATCGTGGCTTGCGGTTCTCGCAAAATGTACCCAAATTCTACACTTGCGGAGCTGAAGGTTTCTGGCGACCAACCACTGACCCAGCACTACCATTGGTCTACCCAGCTTGTACAAGTACGTGTTAAAGCAATATTTACTATTGGAACTTGATAAAATTCTTTTTTTCTGTAACTTGTTCTAATAACATATCATTTTAAATAGGCTCATCCGCTGCTCAACGAGTTTTCAAAATAAGAATGAACTTCCCAACATCAGTTCTCTGTAATGAAGCTGGCCAAGGTGTATTAAAACAAAAAGTGCGACACGCAGTCAACTCGCTAAATCGAGATTGGAACTTCTGTTCGTACTCTTTTGAAGGTAACAATAATGTTGAATGAATTTGGAAAATTACTTAAAAAAATTGTTACTTTGAAGAATTTTAATTAAATTTACTTTGACATTTAGGTACACGCGAATGCAAAGACTTAGCCATCGACGTGCAATGTGACCATCGCGCAAGACAAACTAGAGACACAACAGAGGAAGATGCTGGCACCTACGACGTTTCCATCGAAATGCCCGTTGAAGCGTAAGTAACATTTCTTGGAATAAAAAACTATTCAATCAATATTTCAATTAATTCACTTTTCACTCATTAATATTCATATCATTGCAAATCTTTTGTTCATTCACTTGTGTTCTATCATCATAGAACGAGACATGCCCGCCAAGGCAGTGATACCTATGAAGTGGAAATATCATTCCCAGCCATAAAGTAAGATATTATCGAAACACAGGGCCAATCATTAATCTACTAATTGATAAAGAAGCAGTATTAGAATCCTTTCATTTTTGCGTTGCATTACTAATATGTATTTGTCCCTTCTTCCTTATTCTAACTGAAAAATAAAAATATTAACCGAAATATTTTTATTAACCAGATATTTTTGTTAAATTCGTCAAATAAAAAGTTGTCGTAAAAAGTTGATATTTGTTCCAAAATAATAAAAATAGTTGAAGCTAATTGACAATCTAGTTTCATCAACTAAAACGAACCGCTATTTGTATGCTTGTATTATTACTAATGAGAAACTAACTCTATTAATGTACTTGAAACAATAAAGTCTATAATGTAATTGATATTGTAACAATGACTTGCTTGGAATATAATCCAAGTTTGTTCGTCAAAGTTGAATAGCATTAGAAGTAATGAGATGCGGCTTTATAAGGATCGCGAGCAAATTATTGCAAGGCTTGCCGGATGAAGGATTAGAGGATAAAATTCTAGGCCGGAGCATCTAGACACACTTATTAATGCAGATTGAAATTACGATTTTAAGAACAGGAAAGAATCAATTAACATGTACTGATTGTATTCATGGTTGTATTTTAACAGGATCGTATGATCTAATGTGTACCAAAGATAATTAGATTCGTTGCAGCTGTAAATATCGCTCATGGATGAACCGGTTCGAATTGCGCAATCAAAAATCAATCAACATTTTTATCTTCTTTACAGCGATCCGATTCTCAACGCCAACTCAAACGAGAGAGCAACGGTTCAAGCCCTTCTGGAACGACTTATCCTCGAGGAAGATCAATTCGACGTTCATGACATCTTGCCAAACACTGTGCCTGATCCGTCATCATTGGTTTTACAATCCGACTATGCTTGTCCCAAAGGTCAAGTTGTTATGGCTCCTGATTGTGGTACGTAATCATATACCATTCCCAATTTACTCAAGAAACTAATAGTATGTTACGCTACAAGGGAGAGAAACAAGCGTTTATTCCGCGGGTGTAGTCGAGTGCTGGTCACTTCTCCCGAGGTTTAAACGCTTGTATCTCCCATGTGGCATATATATCTTTTCATAACAAGTTCATCAAAGACGGCTAACCTCTCCGATTTGTCGGGACGGAAACACTGTTTTATTCCCAAGGTGCGGTTTATTCCCTGTTATTATGGTTGTTACCATGGTAACAGGGAATGAACCGCGTCTTGGGAATAAAACAGTGTTTCTCTCCCGACAAATCAGGGAGAAGTTGGCCGTTTTTGATGCACGTGTTAAGAAAAAGAATTTCCATTGACTTCCAAAAAATTAAACAATTGTTTTGAAATTTCAGTACCCTGCTCTGTTGGAACATTCTACAACGAAGTCACCAAAGAATGCGAGTCCTGTCCAGTAGGAACATACCAAAGTGAATCCGGACAGTTGAAATGCAGCTCGTGTCCAGTAATAGCCGGACGTCCAAGCGTAACAATCGGTCCTGGAGCTCGCAGCGCAGCGGACTGCAAGGAACGTTGTCCAGCTGGAAAGTACTACGACGACAAAGCAGGCCTGTGTCGCAGTTGCGGACACGGATTCTTCCAACCGAATGAAGGCAGCTTCTCATGCCTCCTGTGTGGTTTAGGCAAAACGACACGAACCGCAGAAGCGGTCTCACATGAGGAATGCCGAGACGAGTGTGGATCCGGTCAACAATTGGCGGTGGAAGGAAAGTGCGAACCCTGTCCTCGTGGAACGTACAGAACGCAAGGTGTTCAGGCCTCTTGCCAAGCCTGCCCACTTGGAAGAACAACTCCAAATATGGGGTCGGCAGCCATAGAAGAATGTTCACTTCCTGTCTGCGAGCCTGGGTCACATTTGAATGGCACCCTTAACGAGTGCATTGAATGCAAAAAAGGAACTTATCAATCAGAAGCCCAACAAGCTTCATGTATACCTTGTCCACCAAACACCAGCACCAAAGGATCGGGAGCTGTAAGTTTAGAATTTCGGTTTTTCAGTTTGGAGTAAAAGTTTAAAGGAGGATTAATGATTTTTTGAATACTTGATTACAGACCAGCAAAGCTGAATGCACGAACCCATGTGAGATGAACGAGGATGGCATGCACTGCGACCCCAACGCCTACTGTCTGCTGATCCCTGAGACCAGCGAGTTCAAGTGCGAATGCAAACCTGGCTACAATGGAACAGGAAAGGAATGTACAGATGTGTGTTTAGGATTCTGCGACAACAAAGGCGTTTGTCTGAAGGATTCCAGAGGCCAGCCGTCGTGTAGGTGCATTGGCAGTTTTACAGGCAAACATTGCACGGAAAAATCTGAGTTCTTCTACATTACCGGTGGAATCGCCGCTGGAGTCTTGCTCATTATCATAGTTGTCCTTCTTGTATGGATGATTTGTGTTAGGTACGATTCAAGAATCCATTCAAATTATTTTCATTCATATAAAAATGTTATTCATTGAAGTGTGAAATTATAATAAATGTCACGACCTTTACAGAGCTTCGAAGAAGAGAGAACCTAAAAAGATGCTCACTCCAGCAACGGAACAGAATGGATCACAGGTGAATTTCTACTACGGTGCTCCTACGCCTTATGCAGAATCAATTGCTCCTTCCCACCATAGCACTTATGCGCATTATTATGACGATGAAGAGGATGGATGGGAAATGCCCAATTTCTACAACGAAACTTACATGAAAGGTAAAATCTAAATGAATATCTAATTTCTTAATAAGTTTATTCAATTGTTGAATGAAACGTACTAAAGCTTGTAGTTACGAACTTTAAATTGGAATTTGATCCTGTTTGTTATAGAGAGTCTCCATAATGGTAAGATGAACAGTCTTGCCAGGTCGAACGCAAGTATCTATGGAACAAAAGACGATCTCTACGATAGACTGAAACGCCATGCATACCCAGGAAAGAAAGGTACGATTGAAATTTAAATTGGAGAATTAAATTGTAAATTAATTAGCAAGCGGACATGATTTTAATGATGCAAATTTTCTAATTTCAGACAAAAGTGACAGTGACAGCGAGGGTCAATAAATCCTCCGATTAGCATTATGCTCACGTTTTGCGAGCCTGCTGCTGGCATTCTCAAAGTTTACTTGCTTGCAAAACGTTAGCACACGTAAAGCAAATTCGAAAAAAGAGTATTGCAAGTAATGGCAACTAGCTTTTGAAATTGTTACTTTTTGTATTTTTTTGTTTACTTATTGTTATCCTTAGTGACACTGATAAGATGTAAATAAATTATAATTAACTGTACGCTTAAATTTTTTACGTTTCAATGTTGGAATTGATTCATTGTTTGGAATTCGAGAGACTAATCTATGTTTGCTAACGTGATGCCAGCATCAATGTTTGTATTTTGTGCTATCAAAACAGCAAATTAAAATACTCTTTCTGATAAGTTTCGAATCCGAATTACGCGCGGATGTTCGAACACTACCGAACCGATTGATTCTGTTATGAAACGCTCGGCTCATTGTCAGCTGAATAGGATATTGTTAAAATACATGAAATTTGGTGCGAATGACAGCTAAAAGGCTGTTGTAAAATATAATCAGTTACTGGTACGACTTTATGTCTTGGAATTATGATTTTCAGATTACCAATCAGACATAATTACGTCAACCATTAACATTTATTACTCAATAACTAACAACCTCTCAATACGACCGAGTGTACTCAATGTTTAATCAGTTTTGTTAACATATTTTTTTTAATTATTGACAGTTTGTGTACTGTGTTGTAATTAAATGACTGAATGCAAGCGAACAAATGTTTATTGAAAAAGAAATCAGGTAAACTATTTCTAATAAGTATGTACCTTAAAATTTTGACAGAAAAAAATGTTTTCTGCAAAATTTGATTTTAAGATACATACTTTTATATTCATATTGAGAAACTGAAAAGAAACGTTACGTTATTATTTAGGCGATATAATTTTTATGTACTGTACAAAAAAGTGTTTCAGTTTCAATATGATGGACTGGATAATTGTCATAATGAACTTGGTTTCTTTTATAGAGTGTGAACGAGAGTCATTTTTGTATATGTAGTATTAATAATAGTTCGTATTTGTATTACACGATACCAGTTTTGTTAAAGAAAATTAGTTTTAATTGATTTGTACTTATTGATTTGAATAGTGTGACTGAACTGCGCACGTGTTTATGTAACAAATTACACTGAAAGCTAGGCACTTTTACTGATGGAACTTGGACAGACATAATTCAATTTTTGGTTGTTTTATCGATAGAAAAATTTAAGAAGTAGAAAATTAAAGTCTTATAAAAGAAAATTGCTCAATACCTGTAAGTTTTTGTTAGTTTCAGTTTAGTACAGGTGCCTAATTTTTCGTGCGTAATCACTTTTGTAAAAGAATTTTTTTCTATTTTGTTACTACATAAATATATATATATATTTACATGTTTGTACAATTTATTGATCAAACGACGATGCTTGCAATGCAAAAATAGGAACTACATAAATAAATACTGCATAGTAAAGAAATCTCAATAAATTTTCCAACTAAAAGCGTGCAAAAAATTGAACCGCTACTCTACCAACTATTGATAATTTGTAGAAAAATCAAATTAATCTGTTAGTCATTTGTATAGAAATGGCATTTATGGAAACGTATTAATAAAGTCTTGTTTTTTTAAGTCTGACTGGCTCCGTTATTTATTTTAACTTTGAAGTTCTGAGCTGTTCAAAACTGGGACTACCTCTGTCAGAAAAATTGTACACATTATTGCTAATCCATTATAAAATGGCTGTATTTTGTCATTTAACTTGATACATATATTATATTCCATAAGTAAACATGCCAAAACCGTCATGGCTTGACGAAATTAGTTTATACCATACATAATTACATTTAATATCATTTACATATAAGTAACATCACACATACAACACAATACACCACTCCATTTAGCTCTCAAAAACATTGATAAATGAAGAAATAAGTTACAAAATATTTTTGATACGTCCTTATTTGTGCATCGAAATTATTATGCATTGAAAACAAACTGTTTTGTGGTGAATCCGCTTCATCCAATATTCCATCTTACTTTAATTCGGTCTATGAAAGTTGCCTCAAAAGTAAACATTAACGAGAATAACTGAACATCAATCAGAAAAGATAAATAGGAAAACGATCGCGACACAAGTTTGCCATTGGAAAGTTTGTGAAATACGTAAATAAATGTGGTAATATTCGAACGTCATTGTACATTGACAAAGTAAACGATGACAATTTAACTGTTTGTATGACGTTCTTTGACAACTTTAAATCCTCTTACTTTGGTATTTTGAATTTCCCTTTAATTTATTCTTTTCAAAACATTTTTCGCATCGTCGAACTCTAGATCCAGCCGGTTGTTGTATGTTTGGACTTTTTTTAACAATAATGAATCACAGATTTGATGATGCTTCATGTAACATTTAATAATTAGCGTTGCTTATGCCAAAACCATTCAACAGTCAATACTAATCCGGTTTCCTTCGAGAACTATATGATTACATATGTTCTACCAACAATTTACTTACATAAAGCTGAGACTTTTCAATCTCGAAAGACGAGTCGAAGCCCCAATTCTATAATACTCAAGTAGAAAAAACTGAGCCAATTTTTCGACACTCAAATCAAATCATTTTTATATCCTTCATTTATTTTCCAGATTACTCTGATTAAGAGTTTAATTTGTTTTGAACGAAGTGTTTCAATTACTGTTTAAAAAATGTTTGTCCCATACGACTGGTTTGTCTACTTGAGTATACTCATGCTCGTTTTATAAAATAATGAAAGACATGTTAATAACAATATTATTTTCATTTGTAATTCGTGCAATAACTTTGTCGTCATCATATAATTGGTACATTGTGTTATTCATTAAATGCTTGTTAAAATTATTCGTGGAGCCAATTAACGCTTGAAATATTTGCAAAGGTAAAACAGAAGACGAGATGCAATCGGGCGCCAACGTCTTTGTGTAACTTAATTTTCAGCTCTTATTTGATTACACCATTAATTATGAAATTATCGTGCGCAGTGATTCAAAGCGCCTATAACTTTATTAAATGAAATCGTCTTGAACGATATTTTCATTTCCGTTTCATCGTATTCTCGCTTAACTGCTATGCAATCATTTTTGTTAACTCGAGTGAGAATTGAATTTTAATTACAAAAATTAATAATTTTTCTCAATAATGGACAGGTTCGCATGAACGGCATGAGTCATCGTTTTTTTAGTAATGCAATAATCCAGATTCCAATATGGATATTCGATTTGGAGTTTTATTTGTCGATGCTGTTATAAAAATATACAATGGCGTATGCTTCTTATTGAAACCAGTACCTGGATTTAAAGGTCCTATAAAAATAGTTTGCAAACATAAACGCCCTATAAAATATACGAATCACGCAAAATTCTATAAAAATATCATTTACATTTAAAAGTATTCATACGCAGGTTTTGTAAGTTAATGAAAATTATTTTTTTACAAAAAAAATTAAGGATGATACGGGTTTTGAAAAGTCTGGGAAAACTTGAAATTTATTAATAATTTTAGTTTCAACCCCTAATTTAATTTTAATTAATTTTTAGTTGGAAAATAACCCTGAGGAAAAACCCAGTTACAATCAACATTGGTACTTCATTTGGTACTTCATTTGTTAAATGAACATTCGTAAACTTCTTTAATGTGACAATTATAAAATGGATATTGCATTAATCTGAAGAATAATGTAAAGCAAAACTCAATAGAAAATTATAGCTCAATAACTAAGTAGAATATAACAATTTTTCGAAGAGAAATTGCACCTCAGGGTATATTTTCTATCAAATTTTGTTTGCATAATCTGTTTTTTTAACAAAACTTTTGAGATTTTACAATCAGATATTATTAAACATTTTTCAGTAGCTATAACATTGACAACTTCTACCAAAAATTGTTGTTTTTACTTTTATATTATTGAAGTTGAAATTAGAAGACGATCAAGGAAGACGTCTCTTTAAGACAGAAGAAAATAATTTTTGTTTGCTTCCTTCGAGTCTAATTTTAAATTTTCTCATTTTTTCTTTCGTTTTCTTTTACAACAAAACGAAATCATTTTGTTCGCTTCCTTTGAGTCTAATTTTAATCAAGTTGTCAATATTACATAAATACAGAAATTTAATTAAGCAAATTTGATTCTACAAATTAGACGAATCTTAATAAAGTTACTTCAACAGATATTAGAAGATTCGAACTCTTTTTTCATATTGTCTTTTGGACGTTTTGTATTGCTGCAATTTAAATGACCAGTTTGTACTATACATTTTGAATAGTACATTGTTATGAAAATTATATAACAATAACTGTTATTATCTTTCATACTATCATATTAGAAAATTTAAACTGAAATGAAAGAGTAAAAATTATACAGAATTATCTGCTTACAGATAATTCGTAACTTGAACAATCAACTCATTCGTTTAAACACTGTTGACTTTATTTTTCAGCAATATGTATTTTTTTTAATATGCGTTCGGAATATCAAGCATAACGACTTAAAACAATACAACGTCTTCTTCGATCTGTAAACACTCTTTGCAATACCTGTAACGCCGAGATGTCATGAATCGTATCCACAAATTTAAACAACTTTTACGTTCGTATATAATTTTTTAACTTCTAGATAATTAATATCACGAAATAAATCTTTTTTTACAGAATATATCTGATAATTTATATTATGATTAATATAACCAACAACGAAACCAATACATTATTGTCTATTTCTATAAGAAATTTGTTTGTTTTTCGTACTTGTTATCACACGAATTCGGATTATCGAATATTACCTTTGTCAACATGAGTGATATAATTTACCCAGAAAACAAATCTTTTTTGATTAATTGAAAACCGAAAAATCCCAGCAACCATTTTTGAATCCGAATTCAATGTACTACCACAATTGTTTCACTTAGGCCTGCTATTACAATCTAATAATGTGTTTTGTTTCATCATTTCACAGCTCACTTTGAATTAAGAACGAAATTCGATTCGCATCCGTTCTATTCTACTTACACAACTGGTGATTATATTGAAACGTCGACTCTTTGACACGCTTCTGGTCTCGGTTATACACTTTACCATGTGTAACGAAAATTGTTCAATTATAAAAAAATATTGCACCTGACGATTTCATGATCATGACGAATAGAATTGACATGTTTCATTTCGAGCAACATTCAAATGATTGTTGTTTGGCACGAGCATTGGAATTTGTTCGTGCCATAAGGGCAGAAAATTGTAGATTCAATTTTCGGTGCCTACTCAACTTTTTTCTTTCGCCCACTATTCATAAGATGTCGACTACTTTTTCAACAACAATTTGTTAGATATTTTTCTTATTTTTTTTCTTCCTCACAATTTGTAATAGACTCTTTTGATTTCAAAATGTAGACATTTCATTAACGCTCAACGAAACTAATTTGTTCTTTTCCATTCACAAAAATAAATATCTCCATTGTGCGAATGAACAGGTGATATGAGTATGTAAATGTTTATATACTGAATACGCAATGGCACCCTTGAAATATAATTGTACTTCGATGATTTGTATTTCTTTGTCTTCGAATGACTTTGAAGCGAACAGCTTGCAAGAAAACGAAACATTCTAAATCAACAAAAAGACACTTTGTTTTCTCTGTCTATTCCCAAATTTATAACTTTAGCTGGCATTTAATATATATGCCACCAGCAGAACGTCGCTTTTGTTTTCAACCGTGTGTCCCAACTCACGTTCAACAATCTTCACACGTTTCTAAATTGTTTTTTTTTTTTTTTTGGTATTATAATACTTATCTAGGTTTTTGTAAGCATGACGATTTTCTTTCCGTTAACATTAATCATACAGTTGATTATTAACTACATCATGTATTGGCTTGGACATCTATTGAAATTTTAATTAACATTATTTACTTAACATTACGTTATAATGAACGACGCTCATACACTAACAACAGCGTTAGATTTGTTTTTACGTTGAATTCAAAAAATGCAGGGAAAAACAACAGAACCAGAGTTTTTCATTTTTCAATAACATTTAAATTTTCAACCTCGACCGCAGTCTTGACTGTAAGAAAGCTTCGCACATTGCAACTCCGACCAGTTTCATATAATTTCAAAATCGTCTTAGGTATGTGATTGTACAATTGTGACAATAAATTCTCTTGTCTTGTATCGGTGAGCAAAAACAGAACGATTTTTTCGTGACGTGCAAACGGGTTGTCGTCGTCCTGTGGTTTGAAAAGTTGGTTTACAAAAATTGTTGCAAAATATCAAAAATTTTAATCCATAGCAAAACGAGGCTTTTCAAAAATGTCATTATTCTGTGTCACGCGATTGATCTACAGTCTGATGACGTGAGTGCGCAAATTCTCTTGTATAAAAATGTGTATCTTATTATTCAGGTACGAAGCCCAATTCTTTTTGTTCGATTAATCATCGCTTTCTGAATAATAGATCATTTTAATTCGTAAGATTTATAGTAGCTGTTTACAAGAGAAGAGCAATCGGGGTGGTAGAATTTGAAAAATTAAAACTATTTTTTTGCAAGATTGAAAATTCTTAAACATCTTTATAAATCACCCGTTTTACTTTCAAATAAAAAATGGAATGTAAATCTTGACCTTTGAAACAAAAGTTTGAAACAAAAATTTGTATGGTATGTTCCGATCACTCTTGTATGCAGTTCTAACAAAAGCTCTACTCGTTATTTCTCTATTACAGTATTTCGGATTGTACAACTTGGATACTAGACTAATTATAATGTTGCAAATTAAAATTCTTGTTCACTAAATTCGAATTGGCAATGAAGCAAAGACGAGATATCATAGTTGTCGTTATCAAAATTTTGATTAACATTACGTATCATTTGAAAACTTTTGTTTGTTCTGTTTGTTTTTTCGTTATTTAGTGCGCGATTGAATGTCAGATCACTTTAAAAGTGAAATTGCATCTCTTAAACGACTGTCAATCTCAGGAAGTTCTATTACAAGCTCAGCAAAGTAACTTGCTGTAAATTCGTACGAATTAAGTTTTTGACTCGTGTTCAAATTTTCGAAAATATAATATAAACCATTTCGTTTTGTTATTTTCTTATATTAACACTAGAACAGCAACAGATAGAAGTGAAGTTTTAAAAATCAATTTTAGTTTCACATATCAAATGTTTTAAGGAGTTTGTCTCAGTTGTTATGTTTTTGTGCGATTAATTGAGTGCACAGCAAAATTCATTAAGTGCACGTAATTAACAATGATTTTTGTGTTGATTATTACAATTTCTAGAATAAATTAGGATTAATTTTCATTTATTCGTTCGCGCTATGTTTCGTATGCAATTAGAATTCGATTAGTTTTACTTTTCTAGTGCCAATACGTCAAGTTTTGAATTTAACTTTCAAGTCATAAACAAAGAATCATAACACTGTCTTTACTTTTGGTATCAAAAATAATCATAGTTATTAAAAGTTTTAAAAAAAGAAAAACAATAGTAACAACACCCGTTATCATATTCTGACCATAAAAAATGTTACAGCTCTGTGCTTGTAAATGTCCATAAAGTACAGCAACAATGTATCTAAATTCTTATATTGACATGTTAATCTAGAAAAGACTGTTTGAGTAGTGATAAATTAATTAATAAGTGCCGGTTGAAAGGATCCTCAATAGTGAAGAGTCGGCAGATTTAATAATCGAATCTCATAGAATCAATAATTCAAGGCGTGAATATAATTCAAAAAGTTTGAAATCGAAGCAATTAAAATGTTCATTCTAGTAAAAGTGTAGCCTGAAATTCAAAGACGCGTAGTTTAGACTTAAACTAAATATTTGCTGCCATCGCATCAGTTTTTTTTATATTTGAAAGTCATTCGTATGATTCCGAAAAGGAACTTGACTGTCTTCGCCTTTGTACTTGTGCTGTTAACGTTTTTTTATCTCAGCCCCTCTCCAGAGTTGCATCTTACTTTTTTGATGTCAAAATTGTCACGAATTCTGTAACGGTTCAAGTTACAATATGAAACGCAAATGTTCTACAAAATATTTTGCAGTTAATTCTCATGATCTTACCTGCATAATTAACCATGCCATCGCCATCAAGATCTGCTTCCTTTATCATGTCATCGACTTCTTCATCTGACAATTTTTCTCCCAAATTCGTCATCACGTGTCGCAGTTCGTTTGATGATATCAAGCCATCATTATTTTTATCGAATACTCTGAAAGTACAAACACTTTTGAAAACCATATGTTTAATTTAAAAATCAAAAGAGGAAGGAAAGCGATTCGTCGACGAAAAAAAAAGTTCACTCTGCAAATCGCAATCGACACTCTACTTTTTTAATTTACTTTGCAAACGTGTTCATTGTAAACAAAAACTTTGCAACTCTATCAGTGACTGATTTTCGATTGAACCAACATTAAACAATTGTTACATCGCAAAATTGAATGCAAACACTCAGCTGTGGTAACACGAGCGCTTAGACGTTTAACAATATAGACATAACCGAGATTATTTATTATTGAGATGATACACAATACGACAACCACTGGATGTAGAGTAAACAGTTTTAGACCCGATTGGTAATTGAATATCGACCAATAGAACCTCATTCTATGATAAGATGGTTGAATGTTTTTTCTTTCTTTCTTTCTCAATTTTAGTAACCCGATTTCTAACTAGTTGCAATTACGTGACTGCGCTGAGTCAGACAAGTCGAGAAGCGATTGGAACGATCTTTTGTACACACAAAACACAACAAAACAGGATCTCAACTATTTTAATAAAAGCAGTTCAATAAAACGTTGACTGTAGCAATTCAAAGATTTGCCACAAAGGGGATAAACTTCTGAGCAAAGATCCTCGCAACTTTTGTGCTATTTCTATCGGACCTGTCAACATAGCAAGTTATTCGAGCATTGTCCTCTACCTGAAAGCTTCGCGAAGCTCGTCTTCGCCGTCAGCACCTTTCATCTTTTTTGACATCATTTGCAAGAACTCGTTGAATTCAATGGTACCATTACCATCTTGATCCACTTCGTTAACCATATCACGTAACTCCGTCTCTGAAAATAGTACACCACGTTATTATCATTAGAATTCGACCTAATGAACATCCAACATAACATAAAATACAAGAATTTGATCCAACTTTCATAAATTTCACTCGGCGTAAATTTGCAATTTTGGTTACTTTTCGTTTGGGCAAATGGAGTCTATTACGTTGAATAGTTCAACGTACTCGTAATACAAATTCACTCCCAACCAACCGGTAGAGGGTTAATGTGGAGGAGATAGACCGTGCTAATAATTGTAACCTATACTAGAGACTAGATGATACCTATTTCTCGGTGCAGCCAGTAAATTCAACGCGTTGTTCGACTAGTCTATAAGATAAGGCATCTAGATACTGAAAATAGAGATTACGTTACAATCCGAATATACCGACGTGAAAAACGAGCCCTCTTTAACCGCCACTAATGCCCTATTAATCTTAAATCAACTCTAATCAAGCCAAGCCGCGATAATTCATCTTGAATTAATTTTTGTCAGTGATGAGTTTCAGGGGATGAAAATCTTGTTTGAACCAACTACTTCTAAATGGCTGCACATCCTAATGGGGTTTTTCCGCTACGAACACGCGAATTTCATAAGGAATAGCACGAGACAAGTTTTATACAGCGAGCGGTAATTGAAATTTAAATGAAAGCACAGTTGCAAATTAAACGTCCGAGCAAATTGTTTTGTTTATAAATTTATAAATTGCATGTTTTGTGTCGGAGATTACGAGCTCTGAGGTGAACTCGAATTTAAATCTCATCTTCATAATTAGAGTCGTGAAGAATGAAAGTTGGTGGCTAATAAAGCGATTGTGAATCGGACATGAATGATAATTCAATTTTCGTTCGTTTCACCTGATGGTCTTTGGCCTAACGATCGCATGACGACGCCTAACTCGGCCATCGTGATAGTTCCGTCTTCATCCTTGTCAAAAAGCATAAACGCTTCTTTGAACTCTGGAAAATCAAAAATAATGATTAGTGTCTTGTTTTACATGACGATTTTGATTATGAAATTCATTGACTGCAAACGTAGATTGAATTAATCTAAGCACTTCAGTGTTAAGCATACGTTTGTAATTACACTCAAACTTGAATTAACTGTACTTGTCAGTGTACTGGACAGTTAGGAAACTTAAACAAGTACATATGTACTCGACAGTTATGGTTAATTTCAAGTCCATGTTCTGATATTTCGTTTTGAATTTTCGCAAGAGTAATTCAACTCATGTCTTACCAGCGACTTGATCCTCTGTAAGTCCATATTCAGACTGAAAAAGAAAACAAGAAAAAGGTATTATTATTTTTTCTATCATCAAATAAAAGTCTGGAGAGTAACAAAAAGGTATTTGACTTTGCTGGTCAAATAAAATTGGAGCAAATATTAGTACGGAGAACAATATTTCATTTTATTAAAATTTAATAATTCGTATAAACTCATCCACGTAACCAGACTCAACATCCAGAGAGAAATATGTGTCACACTTGTTTTACGTTCTCAGAGCAATTGCAATCATGAGTTCACCGCAGTCCAGGAACATATATTTGTTTTATTCGCTCTTTTTTCTCCTCTTTTTATAGCCTTGCACACGATCAGATTTTAATCTAAACCATTTCATTTTCGAGCGTTAATTACAAATTTCGCAATCAGATAACAAAATACTAATTCCTACCTATCCCAGCATTATTTTTGATCGTCAAAATGAGATCTAAGTTCGTCGAATGATTACGTTTTATGAAATCACGTAATTCCGCGTTATTGGAAAATTTGAATAAACTTTGTAAAATAAAGTTTTTTCTGGTAGAAATGGCGATTCGTGTCGGGGTTGATTTCAATTTGTGTCTCCAAATGTTGTCCAATATGGGACGTTTTCTGAGAACAAAGTATCCGGCCTTTTCTTTACTCAAATGCTTCAGGCTTAATAGCACAAGACAAAGTATCTTTGAAGATAAAACGCCCTTCGATTCTGAACGGATACGAATGTTATCAAATCTAAATCCGATTGAATCGAACGACATTATAGTTTATATTGAACGCGCTTTATCAGACAAACCAAGTATGTTAAATTTTCTTTTCCTCGATAACTCGATGTTTTCAATATTTTATTCATTTATTTGTACTACGTTCAATTCAATATTGGAAAACAAAAATAAACCTGAACGACACTTATAATTTTATGAAAAAAAAAATTGTTCGTTCATTTGCTTCCTATCGCAATCGAGTACATCATTAAGTGATATATTTAAGGCTGCAGATGTAAATTGGAACGGAAACTGTTTTCACGTGAAGTTCAAGCGTACTTTGATGTTGTCAAGATTGGTAGAACAAACGTATTAAGTGTTATGAGTCAAGCAAAGTATAGAAAAATGGTCAACGATTTTCTGTCCCGAGTATCAAGTCGCGATAATCTACGTACTAGCCTAATGACCAATGTTTCAGGATATAATTTTTTGATAACAAAACGTAAGTGCACAAAATTAACAGCTACCAAGCGTTTCGCTCCTTTTTCATTTCAACGTTCATTCGCTTTGCATTTCGTGGTCGGATTTCATATCTTTGAACAAAATCGTAAACAGCAAACTCGGTTAAGTAGTTTGAACGAGATAATTTAATTTCTCATTTACTTCTCTTTGTTTAGTTTAATACGGTTCAATTGAATTGGAACAATCATTCAGTGCGAACAACAACTTCATCGACTCGAACAATGATCTCAATTAATTTTTTTTCTTTTCAAGTTAGTCTATTTTTAAAATGAAAATTTTTTTTTCTTTTTGCCTTGATTTTGAAAAAATGGTCACAAGTATGGACAGTCCCATGATCTCCAAGATCAGCTTTTTGGCATTTCGCCCAAAAGGATTATAAATCATGTTAATTTTTTTTGTGTCCTCCTATCGATGCTTCCAATATTGTGGGACAAATGAAAAAGTTCATTCATATGAAAAGTCGAATGTTATTGCTTTTCAAATTTGTTCTCTTCAAAAGCGAGCGTGCATGTTTGACATTCCATGTAAGAATAAATAATTAATGAGAGACGCCTGTATTTGCAACGTCCCTGTGTCTTTACTACGAAGAGAAATCGCTAGATGAATTTGGCAATCTGCCTGCTTTGCAAAGACGATCGCTGCGACTATAGCAGGTCACTTGCCACGGTATTAATAATACCGGCCAACTTGATTGCAACATAGCAGCTAACAAATAATACAATTACTTTTTATTTTCCTTCGAATGATCGCATATATAAATACCCCTCTTAACGAGATACATTTGCGACGTTCAAACAAAATTGTCAGTCATTTTTCAACATCCATTTTCGCCCTAGACGTTTGACCTCCTGAGTAAATGTTTTATGACCCATATAAGTCGACAACTTTTCTTTTGCAAAAGAATCACGAAAATTAAATCCAACGTTTCTCGTTACCAAATGTTTCGACATCATTTTTTCCCTTTTCACCTCGTTTTGGGTTGAATCAATTCTTTTCAAATCAATTCTTAAATTCTACTTTAAAATTTTTCATAATTGAATGTAAACAATTCTTGAGAAAAAAAAATGAAAAATGCATGGTATTTCAAATTACTTGAGACGTCAACTGACGTCAACCGGTGTATTATCGTATGACAGGTTGAATCGGATCAGTCGTAGATGAAAATTCAACTCACGCTAATTTGTCGAATCTGGCAATCAATTTTGCTGGTTAAGCGTCGCAGCCGGCCATATTCGTGCGAGTATTTCTTCTCCGTATCAGCCATATTATATCTCTTATCGGATAACCTCCACGACAAATTGTCAATTATTCATCTCAACTGTCAATAACAGTTGAAGTCTTCAAGATCTTTCTTGCGCCCTTCTTTCGATTGGATATTTGGCAGTAACACCAACAATCCCCACGTAACACTGTTTCACAGCAAATCGTGACATAATTAAAATCTAATCACATTCTGGCCCGGCCCACAATTGGCTTATCGTCGCTCGCAAATTGGCCGTTCCATGGGATCGATTCGCCATATCAAAACAAGCCATAATTCAGTTTTTATTCTCGCCAAATGTTGCCAATTTTTGCCCGCCTAAAGATAATTGCATTTTGATATCCAGTTTTGCTTTATTCTCACTTGTTCGTTATTCGATTTACTTTTTTCAGCTTTCACTACATTATGCATTTCCGCGCGGTTTAAATATAATGCCTGACATTTTTCATCAAAACATCCCAGAAGAAACATACTGTAACCCACATTTTATAACGACTAATATCACGACCAAGTTTAAATTTCATTTTATAAATAATAACACTTGCATTTAAAAGCAACGTCGCTTCTCTGTCACTGCAGGTGGCTTTTTGTTATTAAACCCGAGTAGCTGCCTATGACTTGTGAACTATTGACCTATTCTTCCTTCGTAATTACATAAATGACATGCTCAGACGAAGGAGTGCGCTGATTTACATCTCATTCATAATTACACTTATGTTTCGCTAATCCGCGCTTTAGGCATCTTTCTGCAGCTGACCTATATTCATTTTGTCATAATTATTTTACAAAGTAGGTTGTATATAATGCCAGATCGATCATTTACATTGACTTCCCGTCTTAAACTGTGCCAATCAACTTATCATTTATTAATAAACCGCCGAGTTGCAACTTGAACTTGAGATGAGAATGATGGACACTGTTGACATTCTGCGTTCTTTAAATGCTTGAAATTTCATGGACCTGAATGTTTGTCTACAATTTTTTTTTCAATGAGAAATAAGAATTGAAATCGGAAAAATAAAACACAATTTTATTTTAGAATCCAAAGAACGAGTAACGGGTTGTAATTTTTCCAATCGATAAAAAATAACATGAAAAAAAAATGGTATGTTTAACAGTTGCCATAAAAATGTTGATTTCTTTTGTGTGTCAGGCAATTTATGTCCTCGCGGATGTTGTGCTGGAAAATAAATTATCATAGAAAAAAAATGGAACCAAAAAAGTGTACTGCATAGTGTCGAATTCGAGGCAAAGTTTGGAAAATGTTTGGGAATGAAGCCAAATAATCAATAAATGAAAGCACCCCGTGTATAAAGAATTCGAGTTTCCAAGTTTCGCGTGTAATAGCTTTGTCGAATAACCTGGACTGTTTTCAAACAAGATTTGAAATGTCGCGGAAAACTCTTCCCTGACTCTGAGATTAGGAGTGAAAAAAAAAAGTTGTATTGCAGAGTACAAAAAATCACACAATATGAATCGGCGTAACTATGATCTTTTGGGTAAACTGAAAATTGACCTAGAAAATCTATAAGATGTGAAAAAGTAGGAGTCGTGCGAAATTTTGCGCGATAAATTCAACTGAAAAGGCGATAAAAAATTTACAATCGCAAAAGCACGATTGGGAATAACACAGTGGAATATCCAAAAATGCAATTATCTTGAATTATGGCTCGCATTTAAGATACGAAGGCGTAAATTTCGTTTCAAAAACTCTGCGCGTAATGTGAAGCAAAACCTACATTCGCGGTATAATCAACTCAAATTTAATTCGCACAAGAACACTTCACTGCATGTACTTTGCGATAGCCTTTAAACGAACAACATTAGATGTTGATAATCGTGTTTTTGAATTGTACGTAGACACGACACTGTTCTGATTCACACTGCCAAATATTAAACTGCTCTGCCAGAAAACTATCTTATGCATTAGAGTATACCTATACCTATGCTATTACAAAGTCGTCTATATCCAGAACAAAAGTGCTATGATTTTCAACGAAAAATTATCATCGTTTTATTCCCTTTTTATTGAATTATTTCTTTATTTCAATTGTATCGATTATATTTTCTTCAATTACCATTGAACAAATCAAAAAATATGTTCTACTAAAAAATTATCTGTCACAAGATAATGTTGCTTTAAAAATAATAGGCCCTCCAGTGACCAGGCAAAATTCAATTTTGCCTGGAATTTTGTCAAAATTCATTCATAGAACCTGTTTTCCAACAGCTTGATAATTAAAAGTTTTATTTTTCAAGATTGATCTAGTTGGTTTTTGTTTTATCGTCAAGTGTGTGTCTTCTCTTCCACAAAACACTCTGATTTATGACATTTCCAATTATTTTCATCCAAGTTATGGACTCTTGAAAAATAGTTTGCTACAAAAATTCGTCACTACGTTTTTGCATATTGTCGTTAAAAACTTTTCAACAACAAATTCGACCCAAAAAAATCAATATTTTATCTAACTCTTTACTTTATTATGTTCCTTCAACTTGAGGGTTGAACAAGGAAAAATGTTAAAAATCTTACCAGATTGATGGTGACCAGCAAGTCGTACTGTTGTCTCTGTCCCTTTTTCTTGCCCTTTCCTGTTTTGACAGATGCAGCTTTGGGTGTAACTTTAACCTGTCCTTTTTGAGCGGTGGGCTTTTGTCCTGGTTTTGCTGGTCCTTTTGAACCAGGCGAAACCTTCTGTCCAGGAGTGAGAGGCGTTTTCTGTCCTGAACCAACTTTTTGAGCACCATGTCCTCCGTCCACAGGTTTATTCCTCGCCTAAACATTAATCACATTAATTCTACCTTGAAGCAACCTTCGTGTTAATTTTTCATCTCTTCGTTATTTTTTATTTACAATGTTTACTTTTATTGAGCTAGTTATCAAGTTGTGTTTGTTCCAAACAGTTGAACTAACTACGCAAAGAGCTCTTGGGTCTACATGCTCATCTTAAATACTCAAACTTAAACATCAATCAAACTAAACCGCATAAGTGAGAAGCGTTTAAAAAGAACGTAGATAAATTTTCAACTGGTAAATAATTCGTTTCCTTGTCAAAAGCATGACTATTTATAATGAGTCAAAAGGGTGATTAACAGGATGTCCTTGGAAAAGTGGACGAGAAAACTTGTGTGTTCTTCGTTTCATTAGCCTTTCATGACATAACATTATTAAGTATAGTGTCTGCGTTAAGGCACAAGAAGCATCAGTCTGTGTTGGAACTTTGTATCAAAGCAGAATACAGATGCTTTGTACAGATGCAACCAAATTCAGACAAAGTCACTTCAAGACTTGAGATCGTTTTGATGAAGGTTCTATAGTTTTTTTTAATGGTTACTGCAGTATAAAAACATTTTTAAGAAGCTGAGTTGCATGCACTAAAATATTTACAGTTGGTAACCCATACAACAAAATTTTATTCTAAATCAATTTTAAAATTTCAGTTTCAACAATTACAAGATGAAGACCGAGTTTCATTTTTAGAGTGAATTAAAACTACATAATTTTGTCACTGTTGTTTTTCATTTTTTAAAATCTTTTTTAGATTGAGTTTCCAAATGGTAGTGCAGCTGAGCTTTAAAGAATATTATGATAACGAAATTTCTCCATTGACACATCATCTGTGATAAAGTTACATAGTTTTCAAATTGGACCCATGATAACTGATAACAATATTAAATTTTACGATGCGGAGATATTGGCAGATGATTGCATCCAAAAGCGGTTGACGACTGCCCGTATGTTACTCGTATGAATAGGTCTGTCGGGACAACAATGGTTCAACATTCAAACTGACGAAACTTTTGAATGTCTTCAAAGAAAATACTGAAAACATTTTTTCAAGTGATGGAAGTTTCTATTATTAATTCTATATATCTAGTTTTATATAAGAAAATGATTTGCAACGATTGAAATTTACTTTTTAATTGACTTAGCAGTCAAAAATAAATTAATGAGACGATAAACACCATTCATTCTAATTAAAATTTATTTATTCAAGATTTGGATATGCACTGGGTATTAAATCATATTATCAGTATCAAATTAAGTTAATAGTGAGCTTAATGAAAATGACAACGGGTAAGCTCTCACTAGTCCTAAGTGTACGATTACCGACCAGTTTAAACGAAGCATTAACTTTTTGATATTTTTTATATAGTATCGCATTTTATAAGTCGGCTCGTAATTTTTTATCAGCGAATCTTATCGCCTCTGATTAAATTTGATTATTATTTTTCGTGCTTACATCTGCGTGTTTTCTAAGTAAAAAATAACAGTGCACTTAAAAGTATTGAAAATTTCATATTATTTTTATTGTTTCACTTTTGAACCTGCTTTATTGTTTCACGTAAATCATACTTCAATAAACTAGAATGCAAAATTAAAAATACAAACAAAAGTTTTCAAGTTGAAAGCATGATAAATTAAATAAAATGTATGATACAAAAAGGACGGATTTATGTTGAAGTACTTTGTCATTTCAAGTTTAAAATTCAATCCAATAACTGCAACGTTTGGATTCTCTCATTGTTTTTTAAAATATTGTTAGCATCTTTGCATTCAATGTAAATTTGATTCTCATTTCATTAAAAAGTAACGTGAAAAGCATTGATTATTATTTTCATCAACTCCACTCTAATAATTCCTTTGTAATTAATAATTTTCCCGTTGGTTCTTTTCTGCGAATTTTAATCTACTTTTGCGTTCGCTCGTTATTTTGCAGGGACTGCCCTTTTTCATTGCATCTTTTTCCAACAAGCTTTTGTCTCGAAAACAAATATTGTTAGAAAAAAATGTTACAATAGTGTAACTTTTTTGCACAGCCCTTGCAACTGGCCTTGAACCCTTTTAAATTACGCTGCGTCAGCAATAAATACGATGATATCGTCGCACACCTAATCCTTTTAAGGTCACGCGATGTCCCACTGCATTTTAATAATCATACGTAAGTAAACAATCATAATTACTAAAGAAAGTGAAACTGTTTTTCAAAAAATTAAGTATTTCACCATTGAATCTTGTTTTTCAAAATTAAGATATTTCCTACTAGTAATTCTTGTAGTTGAAAATGTTTCAATTGAAATTTGGAACAACAATGTTTAAATTAAAATTTGTCGATCTGGCTAACAAAATGTCGATTTTGGCATAGTCAGAGTTATTCTTCCAAGGATATTCTTGAGGGACTTTAGTTGTATTAGCTTCAAATGTACGACCTATTTCCATTTTTGCAATTAACGGTTTTGCATGATGTGAAAATACGAGTGAAAGATGGAGCAATGGCAATTGTGTTAGATTGACCTACAAAATGTTCCCGTTAACTCAATGATTGAAGTTTCTGCAATATCTTTTATACAGATTAATTTTTTTCTCTCATTCAATTCAGAAACTTTGAAATTCAGAATTGCATTTTGGATGCTCCATCACCATTTCTCATTTCACAATTTCAGTCTGTGAAAACGTAACCACAACTCATGCAATTGTCAAAATAGATTCTGAATTCATTATCGTAACACCCGAGCCATGAACTATCGCACATTTTGGTCGTTGAATTTATGCTCGTGGCATAATGAGAGCCAAGATACAAAAAAGACGAGAATCACACTTCACTTGTTTTAATTTACTTCAAACATAAATATCTATATCGCGTACTAAACTCGTATGTGCCCACATTTTGAATGAAATTTTCTCATGAATATCTCCTTTACGATCGTGCAAAAAAACCGGCCAAAAAGAAAAAGATGTTCAACAGCCGAGGGAATTGTTGCCAAATTTTTTTTTTTCGGCTCTGAACAAAAACCCATCTCCATCATATTCCTCTATAAGTACAGTCAGCGAAAATATTTATACGAAAATTTCATAAATGCGTGCGAATATTCACAACTCGTGTCAATATACAATTTACAATTGCAAATTATTATCCAGATGCACCAAATTTTTGTACTTGTTGTAAACAAGTATTTTGTTTTTTATTCCCTATTGTATGTGTGAATGTTTATTTTACAAAGAAAATGGCATGTTACTGCGTTGTCTATGTCTAGTGTTTGTTTATTGAACTTTCTATTGTCTAATGTATGTGTGTCTAAGTAGCTAGATCTAAATACACTAGCTATGCGAATTGTGTCATTTAGTATTTGGTACCTGGCTCAGACTTCTAAAGCTACTTGTACTGGCGCTGCGAGCCTGTAAACACAAGTATAGTACGGGTCACCAATCACCACACACTGCAGTTGAAAAATAGGTAGAAAAAGGTAGTGTGAAAAAAGAATAGATTTATATCGGTAGGTACAGACGAACAAACATATAGCATCATCTAGCACCTTAGAAACAAACAGGAAACAGATAGACAGAATTAAGTGGCATTCATCTTACAATTAACATCAACATGTGTCCTTGTCACTAAAACACTTTTTGGACCACTATTCATTCACCTCTTGACTTAACATTTTTTTTCATTTCAAATTTCTGTCATTAATATTTCATTTTAACGAGTTTTTTTCAAGCTCTTGCAGAAGTGTAAAAAAAAAGTAAAAAAATGACGAATACTTTTCAATAATGTTTTTTCATTAGAAGAATCCGTTCTGGATTCTTTAGTTTGTGTTTTTTATAGTTGATTAAAGTCAAGAGAGGTTTAAAAACTGGACGTCATAAGAGATAGATTAATCCGAAAATAATAATGCAAGTTGCATCAAAATAGCACATCTAGCACTACACATCAAACATATGAAAATGCAGTTCACAGTCTGAGCCTTTTTATTTTGTGTATTTTTTTCAGTTCGGTTTTGATAAATGATGTTGCTTTTCTGTTTGAATTTGTTTGAAGTATAGCACCTAATCTTCATGTTTGTTTATCTGTCTGACAGCGTTACGAGTTCCATCTGATCTGTAAGTTTTTTTTTCGCTGTACAATGAACATTAAAACGTTTCATAATTGCTAACAAATCATGTCAACGGATCTACTTATGCATGAGTAACGTTCATTCTGTGACGAATATCGATTTTGAAATAAACGACAAAGTGGGAACTAAAACAATTGAAGCCTAATTGATTTTTCTTTTGGAACAAAATGAATCATAAAAAGGATACGACATGGAAAGATGAGTGGAAGATAACTAATTGATGAAAATTTTTTTGGAGCAAACTGGATGGAAATTTGAGATAGTCTTTTATATCGTGCACCATTTTTGGAATTCAATTTCATAAGCGTCAGAAATGTTGCTGATGAGAATTCGATTAAAATTCCCTTTGCGAAATTTTAACCAATTATTGATCTGAATTTCTCGTATCAAGCGTTGTCAAACTTTTCAACTACAATTCCTGTTCATATTCTGTTCGGTCTCTCATTAGAGATAACATTTGACACCGTGTAATACATTGTATTATCGTCCAAGTAGACAATAGTTAAGTACTTTAGCCAACTTTTTTTCCTAATTCAACCACAATCTCCTAATTTGTCGTTGATTAAAACGTCAACCTTTCTTTTTTTCACTGCGAATTTTTTGATACCGACAAATTTAATTATCTATGTTTACAATAAAATTTTAATAAATAGTTTACAAATCAAGTTTTTCTGTTCACAAACAATGGACTGATAGAGAGGTAAACGAAATTCGAACGTTGATGAGAACAAAAGATGAAGTACACTCGACGGTGAAGTGTGACAGTACTCAACTACAAGTATTACCTTGCTTCTGTTTCTGGGCCCAAAGTCCTCTTTGCTCGGCTTTCTTCTTTTATCTTTCAAAATCATTCGCGCCGCTGCGAAAGCCATTTTGACGTTTGTTTCTTATCTGTCTCGCAACAATGAGCCGCTTCACGTTAATCAATCACTTGTCAACGAGCTGCTTTGCTTACGTTTAATTAGGCTACGTGACTTAATCGGACTTTCAGTTACTCTTGTACACGCGTAAAAATCAACAGCGTCAATAAAAACCAACAACTTATTTTGTATTTTCAAAAATGTATTATCACTGACAGCTCACGGGGCCACGTCTACAATTTGTACGGTTAGTTGTGAAGCTGATCATCAAATTGAACACTATTGATTGCGTTTAACTCTACACAGCCTAAGGGAGGGTTTACCGCGGTCTAGCTAAACCTCGCGAAAAATTGACAAGGCTTGCTATTGTCACGACTTGTTGTCCTGATGTTGCCACAGTGTACATCTGTCAGCAGTGACTGACTTTTATACATGCTTTTTTGGATCGACTTTTGAAGCGGGTCACTTTACACCGATGAAATCAGCATTCTTAGTCGGTGCTCCCTTTTCGGCCGTGCAATCGTTGCTTTCGAGCTCATGCCCACTGATCTAAAAGACAAACATCAACCTGTCAGTCATCATTTCAATTTTTTTGCAAACTAAACAAGTGCGAGTTCGACAATCAAAACAGTTTTAAAAAAATAGTCCAGTGGAAACTTTTTTTTTCTAACTGCTGAGTCGTGAAAATTTATATTCAGATCTTTTGCGAGCCACAGCGAGTCCAAGACCAATGAAATATCTAAGCTTGGTGTTTAAAATGACGAAAGTTTTGAGAACTCAATATTCGCTGGCAAAAAGTGTCAAACTTTAATATACACCTCTTGCTTTTTCGCAGGTCGCTTCGTCCTAAAAGTTCATCCATCATTTGGTGAGAATGAATTGGTCGTTATGAATTCATTTGGGGATGCGATTTAAAGGACGAGTCAAATCAGAACTTGAGCCCTGGATAAATAAGATTAATACAAATGGCTATTCTTCATTGGGAATTGAGTTAAACGTTTCCTCTTCACTCAACCGAATCTATTCTTTTTTTTGAGCTTCATTTGTTTTTTCGAAAGGTTTTTGTTGTATTGTATACTTTTGCTCAGAAGGAAGCGAATGAATTTCAATCAAGTCTGTCCAAATGAAGGATCTTCAATTTCCTAGCTGCATTTCCATTCGAAGACGTGGATGCAGGGATAAGTATCGCCATCCAAATCTTCGAAATATCAGTTCGATTGACAATAATGAAACTCCCGTTGGAACTAGTACATCTTTGATGATAATCTCTCGGCATCAAATGTTCCATGAGGTTTCAGCTTTTCAGTTCAAGACTGAGCTTAGATCCAAGGAATCATGACTCTATCTCTGACAGTCTGATTATATTCGTTATCGAGCAATTAATTTTGTCGGAGAATTAAGGAGGTTGTATCGTAAACCCCGATTGAGATGGGCAAAAAAAAGAAAAAAGTCGAAAAAAGTGAAAATTTAAAGAATTGTCAAAAACGTGTTTATAAACATTAGGTGAAAGTTTCATTTAGTTTTTCTGATTTTGTTTTGAAGTAATTTTGATAATTTTGTTTCTGATTCTAAAATTATTTCATTTTACAAAATCAAAATTGAGAGTTGATTAAATTGAAATTTTCGATTTTTTAACATCATTACCAGTACAATATTGTCAGTCTGTACAATTATGTTAAATAACAATTTTTGTGGATAGAAAAATAGTGGATCCCCATAGATGAAATGTCATTACACAATAGGGCGTGATTCGAATTCACCTGGCATGACCGTATGTTTCGTGAGGTATATACCTCATATGACACAGGAACCTCGGACAATTTCACGTGCATTTGAGTCACGTGCTGTCCGCATATTTCGAAGCTTTCAGGGAGTGTATTGTCGAAAAAAGAAGAAAAAAAATGAAATTGAGATGAAAGTCATCTGATTTGTTCCGGTTGAATGGCGAAAAATCCGAGTTATGAAATTTGGTTTCAGAAACCAGGTCATAAATTATTATTCATCAGGAGATAATTTTGATTACGATTAATTTAATCTATCTTGGCTATATAATTTGATGGAACTTCTGCTAATCCTCATGAGGGAGTAAAGACTTTCTTTCCAACAAAAATAAGTAAACAGACGTTTTTATAAAAATGTTTTCTATTTCATGATATTGTTGCAGATCTTTTTGTCATATTTTCTTTGGTCGTTTTTAATTACGAAATTTGTTAAAGTATCTCACTTGGTACAGTATCAAAAGTTTCTCCAGTTTTCAAGCGCGCCCGACGAGCGCTTAATTTCATTGGAAATATATGAATGGTGAATATGATGGTGTCGCACAATATAGATCCCGCGACACCATCAAGTACGCATGCGCAGTAGGTCTCGGGACACCTTGGAGTACGCATCAGTACATCCCGCGACACCATCGAGTACGCATGCGTATTAGATCAAGTGACATCACTGGACCCGCAGCTGCCATCAATCATGTGACGCCATTGGACCCGCAGCCGCAGTAGATCCAGTAATGTAAGTAAGCAACTTTTCCGCTCTTTACCTCGCATTTCGTATTATAGTATCGTTGAATGTAAATCATTTGTTATCGGCTTGTTATTTTTTCATTCATGTTTAGGTTTAAGTGATTCTAAAATTTTTCATATATTCCGAAATACTTGATTTTTTTGATAAATTCATAATATTATAATAATAATTAATAATAATATAATTAATAATTTCAAACTAAGCAAAATACTTGAACTTCCTTTTTAAAAGATTTCTTTCGAGTTTTCATTCGCTGTAATTTCTTTGAGTTAATCATTCAATTTTAACACATTTTTAATTGTTTAATTATTGAATCAATCAAGTTTTTTCGAACTTTTTTTTTCGGACACGGCAAGAGCGAAATTTTTTTATATAGGAGGGATAAATAAATTAAAAAAATCAAAAATCAAATCCCAAATCGAATTCTAAAAAATTTTCAGAGGAATTTTTCAATGCAACAAAGATGAAACTGGTCTATTTTAAAATTATGTCATTATACAAAGACAAAGAATGTTTAAAAAACACAGGCACACAGGGACAAAGGCAGTCAAGCTTTTTAAATTCTTTATTAGACGCGGAGAAGTGCATTTAAACGACACTTTCGAAATCTTTTCATGAAAACAAAAGTTCCCGTGAAGTATCAAGTCGAAACGAAATTTGCTTTTATGTTTCACTTCAAATAACAATTTTCAGGTCTCCGTGGGTACGAAATAAGCGCGAATTGCAGATTCGAGCACGAAAAAACTGGCCTTACTTTGTGCTCAAAAATGACATTTACAATTCCAAACGAATTTCATTCACGCTAAAATGATACTTGAAATGATGCAAATTCGCGCAGTGAAACATGCACACGTTTGAGCGGACAATCAATGCCAACGTCTATATTGAGATTTGCCAATTATTTCGATCTGCAAATGTTTCCCAAACGTAATCTTTTTTCCAAGACACTTTTTTTCAGCCAATAACTATGAATATAAAAATAAATACATCCGACTTAAACGGGCGGAACTCTTTTAATCTTCAAGATTTAAATTGCAAAAGTTATATTTGAGAAATGAGTAGGATATTTTTTAATAAGCAGTCATAAAGGAATTAAAACAAAAACAAAAGTCCTTCAAAATGTTTTATTTGTATCATTGAAACGTTAATTAAAGTAAGATTATGAAAAGACTCCAGAAAGTGAATTAAAATTTATGATAAAAAATATTTTTCAATTGTTGATGAGTTTTGGTGTGAATTGAACCACCTTTTTCCTTAATTTGCAATCGCAACCTTTTGGCTCGAGTGTTTTCTGACTTATTCCTTCTAAGTTTATTATGTATGCGATGGAACAACATGCTCAAATTGGTTTGTTGCATTTAATTACTCAGGTTTCACGATAAATTGCATGAATTCATTAAAGCATCAAATTTCGGTTTTGCCACTGTCTTAGCAACAGAAAACAGATAAACTGAAATTAACTCATATAAACATTACTGCTTCATAAATTTGATACAAAACATAATCAAAAAATGTTTCAGTTGAGTTGAGTAAAAAAGTTTGCTAAAAGTTGGCGGAGAAAATGACAACAGTTCAGTTGTACACTTTTTTAATGATCCTCTCCACGTGGATGAAACAGAGTTAATCTTTGAGCAATACAACTTGTTAGACTGTTTCAAGGAATTTTCGTTAATGATCCTGCAAAGTCGAATCAAAGAGATCAATTGCAAATTCAATTCTTTTGTGTTAGATCATATCTGTCTTTTTGTTACACTCATGAAAAACAATGTAGAGAGTATTGATCATTCTCACGTTGCGCCCTCTTTAACTCGCCCTCTCTTTCTCTCTCCTCTTCTTCCTATATCCTTTACTATAGACGACTGTTTTTATTGAACCACTCGCTCTCATGCTGGATTTTATAAAAAATGTGGATTTACAAAAGACTCATTCTAATTCCACAGATAAGCGCCTACTTATCGAGTGATAAAAATCAATGTTCAATCAGACTCTCTCTATTTTGCATTAAAAGTTAAAGGCATGCTTGAAAAAAAATGGGAAAAAGGAATTTGAAACTTACAAAATTGAATTCGAAAAATGTTGAACAATGTCGATTCTAAAAGTTAAAAAAATTTAGCTATGTCACCAATGCACCGATAGAGATCGTATGCTAAATATGAAATTTTTTGTCCAAATGGAATTCTGATCAGAGTTTTGATATGCAGTTCTTGAAGAGTTTGAAAAAAAAACATTTTTTTTCTTCGCATTGAACTAAATTTTTTTCATTCGAATTTTTGACATTTCGTAGCTCGGAAAGATTATCCTCGAAGTTTTCATTTCTACGAGTAACATCGCAGTTGATGCAAGTTTGAATGAAGTTTCCAATAAAAAATAATAAATAAAATGAACAAACTGGCGTTGAAAGTGGTACATCTATAAAAATAAACATCCAATTAATTAGAAACTCTTGAGAGTAATTTGGCAAAATATAGCACTTATAGATTGTACTCAATCCGAAGGATTTGAATAATTAATAAGGAAGATCATCGAAGGACAAAGTAACCCACAACTAATTGAGAAATTCTCACAAAATTAATCCTGATTAATTATTACTGGAAATTAATATTCCGAAACAAAGTTTTATCAATCTATTTTTTAAAGCTGACTGTTTTGAAAAGACAATACATTTCCAGACATTTCCAGTACAAAGTTAAGCGTAACAAATTTTATTTGTCATCCGTCAAGTTCCCACATAAATAATACAGATGCAATGAAAAACTTTACATTGCAAAAAATCGCGTTCAATGTTTGTCAGTTGCAAAGAGGTTGTGGTAACAAGTCGCGTCACAAAAACGTGTGTCTTCAAGGTGTCCAAAATTTATACACGAATGAAAAAGTGAACGCAAGAAGACAAGATGGAGTGTTCAAATTTTCACTTATTTTCGTCGAGACGTTTCCATAAATATTCCAACTTTATTCGCCTTCACAGAGTTTAATTAATCGCATCAGTTTTGGTTTGCAATTTCTCTTGATTAATAGATTATTTTGCATCGGTCAACCCGTTTCTTTATTTTCGTCCGATTCATTCAAGTTTGATGGCAATCCAGTTTTTTTGCTCCCTTTTTTCTCTCCTTCTTTATTAATCTTTTTTTCAACGATTCGTAAATCGCGATGACAAATTAATTCCACGAATTAAATGACAACGAGAACGGATTACTTAACAATCATCGAGATGCCAATCCGGGGACAATTTAAAATAACGAGCAGGCAAGTGCGAGTCGGTATGAAGTGAAAACTCGCGCACGTTACAATTGCAATTTGCCCTTATCGTAAATAATGTAACGCGTAATTGTACGCGAATGGGACGGACGGATAACATTGCGAGCATAATTTACACGGCGATGAATAAAATATATTGCTCGCTGGACAAATGACCTGAAAATGCTGATAACAGATAATGATCTAATGGATTAAGAGATTTCTACTCTTTCACACCCCCGCTTAGAGAAACGTTCCAAAATAAACGAGCCGGCGCTTTATTTAAATCAGAGCAATCGAAATTGTGTGTTGAGAACATTACAATTTGCATGAAACTGAAAATTTTTCGCTATTCGGATGATGAAATGAGGCAACGTGGACGATGCTGCAACCGCGATCGTTATTTTTACGACTGGTAATTGAAGCCTGGATTCGCGCTAAATTAACACGTTATCCTTTCGCTTAATCTCCATTTTTCTCCAATTGTTTGAATGTTTATCAATTCAAATAAAAAATTTTTCAAAAAATTGTTATCCACGAAATCAAACAACTTTTGCATCTCGATGCAAGTTACTAACATTATGTCAATCCACTTAAACATCACAGACTGTTGTTTAATTGTTATCGAAATTTGCGATTAATTTGCCGCACTTGTGCAGCGTTCAATTCGCGAACTGAGTGTGCGAATTCATCAAACGAATCCATATATGTTGCAATCAATGAGACGTATATGAAAACAGTTGGAGATGCAATGAATATTTGAATCACAGCTTGATTAGGAACCAATTAGTACCTAATACGTGTCACTGATGGAATGTAGATTGAATTTCGCATGCAATTCAATATCAATAAGTTTAACGTAATTTATCTTCGCCTATTTGATGAGACGGTAGGTTCAAATTTTTGGGTTCATAAATTAGTCGGTTCGTCAGTATCGGGACAATCTCGAAAGTTGTAACTTTTCTTCCGCGTCTGACAATACAGTGTTCGAATCACTTGAATGCATTGCGCCCGATAATTAACGTGACAAAAGTTAATTCATGCAAATGTCATGAATCAACTCTCATCATTTTTCAGTTCTATTGGAGGCCGGCCAGATACGCTTGTGAGTTCTGTAAAAGTTAAGTAGCCTGTTTTTGATTACTAGAACACTTGTTAACAATTAATAACTGACGTCAACAACTTTCAACTTGAAACATCCAGAATAAATGTCTACTAATTGAATTTAAATGGCGCTTGTCATTGATCGAAATTTGTTATGAAATTTAAACAGTGTCATTTGTGAGTTAATTTTTCAAAGAATTGAAATCAAAAATATCTTTTCCAAATGAATGCAAGAGCATACGTAAAGTTGTGCAAATTATTATCATGTGTAAAAGTCATGATGAGCTCAAATTTTCCATCGCCGAGAAAAACTGTTGCAGCGTCTTTTTTGAATCGTGAATTATGTCTTGGAGAATCTCCATTGGCCCACATTCCGTTGAAATGTGGGCCAAACACGATTTTGAGGTTACAAAGAAAACAACGTTATCATGGACATTTGCGTGTCGCTAGAATTTATACACTTTAAACTAACAAATTCTCCATCTAAGTCTATAACGAGAGTGCAATTTCGAACAATCACCTGAAAGCTAAACTTTTTTTTAATTACAACAAGATGTAAACTTTTCGATTTCAAAGGTTAAGCATGACGAGGGAAAAAATCGATACGTTCGTTGATTAAATCAAAAATCGATCAGCCATTTAGCACAATCAATTAAACACTCGTGTGTGACTTTTCGTTTCATAACTTTATTTTGAATTGCAAAACGAAATGCAAAATCGAAATATTAAACATTGTAATTTTAAACCAAAGATGGCAAAATTGAAAATAATAATTTATTCGAAAAATGTAAATTGGTTTTTTCGGATTGGTTTCTTAATGTAAACAAATGAGATTTTGAAATGAAGAATCAAATCACAAATGAAGATATGAAATGAATAATTAAATGTTTTTAATTGAAATTGAACAAACAAATTAGCATATTCACTTAAGAGTCAGGATGTAAAAAAGATTTGTCCACCGGAGAAACAAATCACCAGAATGAATAACGAGTGTTTGTATCATTTAGAACTTGAGAGGACAACAATATTTGCTGAAGAACGCGAAAACACGCGCTGGAGTGCTTGGTTCATGTCCTACTTATAGTATTGAACAACGTACCAAAAGATGTTTGACGACTTGTATATTTTGATGGTTCAAAAATCTGCCTCGCAACGTGTATTACATTTACTCCAAACGAAATATCAACATTTAAGAAAACTTACAATCATTCAACCCGCTTGTGTACACGTAAACAAGATGTTCATAATCAAAACAAACAGAAACTCGCCTTTTAGTTCCAAATGTTAACTTTTTAGTTAGTTTTTAAGTAGTACAGCCAAACGATTAGTCAGACCCATAACATTCAAAAGCAGAACAACATTCGTCAAATAAATTTGACGAACAGTTTGACAAACAATTAATTTGTCCAGTGACATTTGATCATGTGCTCGTGAAATTTCACAGCTTGCAAGAAAATTAAACTTTTATCAGATGCGGTTAAAAACGAGCTTGTAGCTCGGCAAGCTGGAAGTTAGCTTAATTATCGTGATCGATACTGTTCATTCTTTTAAAAGCTACATATGTATGTCAAATAGTTAAAAGTTGCTTTGAGGATAATTGTCGGATAATCATATCATGTATGTCCTATTATGTGATGGCATAGCATTTAGGTTTGAAATGTTAAGCACGCCTTTACTTCTTTTGTTTCCTAAAAAGTGTGCACTTGACCCGTTTCTAACGTTTATTTGTACCGGAGTCCTGTTACAGTGACTTTTTAACAGGACATTTGAATGGATTTCGAAAATTCGCTTCAAACTCGAATCCCTAACTTATAACGAGATGTTTCGAAGTGCAGAACTCGGGCCGACAAAAAATAGAATCAAAAACACCGTTCCAAGGATAACGCGATAAAAAAATCGGCGCCTAATTGGATGGCGGAATTTAATCAAAAAAAAAAAAAAAAAAAAGAGAGAACGAGTCTGTGGTGATTTTGTTCGCTCGACCTTTTAATTTCATTATACGAAATTCCTTTCGCTGACCAACTGCGGAAAAAAATGCAATTGACTGAAAAATAATAAACAGCAAGAAAATGGACGGAAATGAATTGAAACAGAGATCAATGAAGTTTGCCAGCCTTGAAGGAAGATTTAATGGTAAAAAGTTGATTTTAATTTTCTTAATAGACGGACAAGGGTGTAGGGACGGTAACGAAAAGTATGCGTTGCTCGAGACAAGCTCTGCCAATAAATCGTACGACGTATAGTTGAAATAGTCGTGGATAAATGCTCCCTGTACATGGGTTGATGTTTTATCGACTATCATGCCCTACATTGTATCCCATGTGTATTTCCGAACATAAATTCTTTTCATATCAAACAACTATTAATATCCTGAACTAACGCTAATCGCTATTTAACTTGGCAGGTACACACGTTCGAATAATTATCAAATTTATTTCATCTCCGAACCGCGCAAATGATGAAATATCAATTTATCTCGCAGCAAAAAGCTCCACGGATTTTATACTTTGAGGGATGAAAGCAAATAGCGATTAAGCGTTTGTTCCAATTTTCATATTCTTAATATTAATACTCACGGCTAATTCTTTTAAATGATTCATTTTAAATCAATCTTTATCGATTATTGATGTTTTTCTTAAATATTTTCACTTCAAAGAGACGAAGTTAAACAAAGAATTCCAACCACAAAATTATTTTATCACAAAAAATGTTTATGTTTAATTAATAACAATGTCTAATTTATT
The DNA here is from genome assembly GCA_020615435.1 of Telenomus remus. Classification (NCBI taxonomy): domain Eukaryota; kingdom Metazoa; phylum Arthropoda; class Insecta; order Hymenoptera; family Scelionidae; genus Telenomus; species Telenomus remus. The sequence goes on along the minus strand of CM036341.1, from coordinate 8,011,673 downwards.
CATAATTAATATTTTTGTTAGTGTAATTTTATTGGGGTATTTTTATTTTATTTACTTTGCATACGTTATTTTATTCATCAATCAAATTTCAATCCTCTCGAGGGAGTGTTCGTGTTGAATGTCTCACACGGGTAATATCTGTTTAAGTGCTTGTACGTCTCATGGGGTTAAAATAACATGGACGAAATTCGAAAATTTAATTGCTTTTTCACGTAATCATCTCTTTATGAAATTCATTACATTCAAATAACTCAAATTCTAATAACAAATTGCTTGAAAAATTTTCAATTTCAAACTATAAATTGACTCTTCAAATTATATTTGTATTAAATTCCATCGATATTTTGCTCGTGGTTTCAAAAGATTTCAGATAACAAATTTGAATAATGTAACGTTACAGAAAGTATCACAGCATAATTTCCATTTTAAATCTCGGCGAAAAATTGATTGCTGATTTAAAAGTGTCTTCATCGCAAATAGATAAAAAATGGATTAAAAAAAAAGTTCCATTTCTTATCAAATTTGTTTTCGACATTCCAGATCTTCAAGATACGTGCTAACCTTGAAAACAACCATAAAAATCAACGCAGATGAACATTTCAACGTTCTTAAAAAAAATCAACAACAAAAACTTGTTGTCTATTTAAAAATCTCTCTTACAACGAGAAAGAAAAACTGCTCGCAATTAAAATCACGTGCAAAGCTGAGCAATTTGCCTGCCCGTTCTCGAGGCAGGACAAACTTTTTTAATTCGTCCCAAGCGGAGGAACAAAAATGGTTACAACTCAATACACGTGTTCTCAGTTCAATAAAATCTCCGGGCTTGCAAAATCCTCGCGCGCAAAAACGCAACGAACCAGACACAATCACGCCCAATCCAGCTATCTCACTCAAAGTCAGCGATTCTTCAACCTCTAAAACCAACGATTATCCACAACTGAAGCCACCAAAATGATCAAACCAAAATCTCAAGTCAAAATTGAGCAAACAATTTGAGATGGTTTTTTTTTCATTATGTCCAGACCAGCTTGGGAAGACACCACTTCCGAGGCTATTACAAAGTTAAGTGGATGATTCGGTGGTACCAATAGAGCTGGCAATCCTGCGGCTTTGCCTTGAGCTCGAAACTGACAGTGAATTGTTGTTAGTCAATATCAACTGCGCGTACACCAAAAGAGACAAAGCCCCCAGGGAGTGAAATGTTCGTTCTCACATCAAGTCATTTCAGGGCCTTGATGACAGAGGCTCGCTGTCGATCACTTGTTTAGTCGACCCGGACGAACTCACACTTGCAAATGCAAACAAAGAAAGTTGCGAAACTTACGTGCTGGATGGTGGGCTGGTAGGCCGTGACTAACACCCCTGGTAGCAGCACGCGCCCCTCTTGCCGGTACCAGCGCCTTTGGCTTTGCTCCACAGCAGTGCGCAAGTCCGCGAGATCTGCCTCCGAGGAACCGAGGGCGTCTACACGTCGCTGCATTTGCATGCTCAAGTAGTTTGGAACCGAGCAGATGCTAGGCAACCTTCCCAGACGACCAGTCCAACCACTTTGCTTGTCCTGATGCACTTCTGCGTTCCGGCACAATCAGCCAAACCGATCCTTGCACTCTTTTCCAATCCACTTTCGCATGTTGCTAGTCAATCTCGCACCACAACTTTGAATGCCATGCTTGCACACGTTTTTATTATCTCTGGTTTAGGGGGTTGATATTTTTGAACACTAGTTCGAACAACTTTGATTGCAATTTTTAACTCAAATCATCAGGATAAAAATAATGCCAAAATGGATGAAAATTGATGGTATCTGATAAAAATTTGATCGTTAGCTAGAAAGTTAAATTTTTTCATAGGAACAGTTTTTTTGTTTTTAAATGATCTGGATGTCCAAATGGGTTAAAAATGAGTGTGTGATAAATGAATTTTTTTAATTTAAAAGTCATCGTTTTTGGAAAGTTAATTTCGTTATTGGTTTTTTTGCAGGATCTTTGATGTTACTTTTTTGTCTGGGGTTATTGCAGTTTATGTGAGAATTTTAAAAAGAATGTAAATTTGACTCTATTAGGTAATCATACTAATGAAAACGTCATCAATAATGCATGAAAATTTTTTCTATTTGTTTTTGTGGATTCTCGTCAATTTAACGTGAAAAATCAAATTTAATGAAGATTTTCCATTTGAAAAAGTGCTTGCATAAAAGAAATATTTATTTCTTAAGAAAAATTAACCCTTTAAAAGATAAAGTCTATTGGGTATTGTGAAAATTTCAGTATTTAAACAAACAAAATTTTCTCAAAAATTTAACATTTAACTTTAAATTATTTTGAACTAAGATTTTCCATCTAACAATATGATTTTCTTCAAGAGAATGTTTACTTCTTTAGAAGGTGTATTTCGTTTCAATTTGTTTCATTGATTATATTATTACCGTTGTTGATTTGTTGTATTCGTTTCCTTTAGTTAAACCGCCTGCTAATCAATTTTCCTCCAATGATCGAAGAAATGATTATTGAAGGCATTATCTATATTTGTAAATACCTCGCGCTATAATTGTGTTTGATAAAAGACGTTCCGCCTTGAAATAAAAAGTTGGCAAAATAAAATATTTATGGAATTTTTCATAACCTGAGAAAATGCATCCACCGACTTGTTTCTGAAGCGCGCCTTTCTCCAGCAGAAATATAATATCCGCGCAGACTTTTTTAATTTGTTTTCTAAATTTATTTTTGCACTCGTACTGTAAAATGTCATTACAAAAGTCACCAGAGAATTATCCCTATGAATTTTGTGCTCAAAAGTCTCTTCCAAGTTGATTACTTTTTTTTTATATTACAACATTTTATAAACGAAAATTTGCATAACAATAGAATGATAATTTTGCAGTTTGATTGGAAGCATTTGATTGGATTGGCAAACAGTTATTGTACTGTGACCTAAAGTAAATTTGAATTTCGATTCTGGTCAAGATCATGCAAACAAAACATTTAAATCAAAATGCAGCAATATTACACATAGAATTTGTTTAAACTCACATAGATCCATCCAGAGGGAAAAATTCAGTTGTATCCTACATGACCGACCCAAGATTCAATCAATGCAGCTCAAGTTCTTATTGTCAGAACTTACCAACAGTGAAAACTTAGAACTTCTTTGGACTTACCTAAAATCAACAAAATCATTTGTTATATTGAATTAATTCAGTTTCGATGAAATACAAATATTGAATTCAATTGAATCAACTGTGTGCCCAATGAAATGTTTTGTTTACAAGCCTCTGGACATTTATTTATCTAATCGTTCTTGTTATTAATTAATCAAATTATTTTATCGAATATTATCGAAAGCATATAACGAAGTTAAAAATAAACTGATGTAAAATGAAAAAAGAAAATAAATACACAATCAGTAAGCGAAAATCAATGTCGAGGTAAAATTTTGCAGTATTGAACAACTTGAAAAATTAATTCTGAAAATGTCAAGAATCAAAAATATGAAATTTGTATCCTGAAAAATATGACGAAAAGTTGCAAGCATGGAAAATACATCTTTTTCCCTTAATCATATGAAAAAACATTATTTGAAACTCGACCGTCGTTATCACGTACGAAGAAGTAAATGTAATAGCTCTTTCATCGTCAAACGGCTTTTTATTTCGACTTTGAGTGAAATCACCGTTGGAATCAAGTGGAAACGTAAACTAAAAAAAGGTTTCAATTTCAATGGATATAAGGAAAGTGTTATTTCAACTCACTTCAATTTTCATAGCATTCTCGCAATTGTGAGCAAATTTTAAAAAGCGAAAAAAAACATCAATAAGTTTTTTCTGCGCCATTATTACATTGCCTGGGGTCATTTTTTAGATTTGAAAAATCCCTCGATTTAAATTGATCGGGAGATTTACAATTTACGCAGTTAAATTTTATTATCTCGGTAGAGGATCAGTTTCGCAATATCCTCAACTTGAATAACAATCTCCCGAACGATAATTCATGACGATTTTCGTTCGACTTTTTTATTTCAATACTTCTTTTTATTTTCTATATTATTTCTACTTATTTTTATTTCATTCGAAGGGAAAAATAAAATTACACTCTCTCGTATTTTTGTAACGAAAGCCAGTGTAAAAAACGGTTAAAAATAGTTACAATGCAAATAAACAATATTGATGAACCTGACATTTTACAATAAACAATTAGGTTGTCCGTAAAAAAAAGCTTATCGTCCTTAAGATTTGCCAGTTAGGATGATAAATGATTATGTGTATTTGTAAGTTTTACTTTGGTTTCGAATTTGTCAAGAAATTCGTTCTCGAGTATCTTGTCACCCTCGACATCCTTGACAAGTCAGTAATGTGAAATGCAACATTCAGATAAAAGAGAAGAGTGCATGCACAGCAAATACAAATGCCAGTGGCAAAGTAAAAAATTTAAATAAATCAAAAAAGAAAGCAGTAAGAAAACATACAAACGCAAAAGAAAAAAGAAACCAAACTAATGAAAGAGAACTTCAAGTACAAAATTGTTACAAAAGAAGTAGAATAAAAATTGAAGAAAATTAAGTAGAAAAAGAAACCAAACTAATAAAAATAACTTCAAATACAAAATTGTTACACAAGACACAAAGAAAAGAAAAAATTTGATGAAAATCAAATGAAAAAAGAAACTAAGCCAATCAAAAAATGTAAGTACAAAATTGTTCAGAAGTGCACAGGAAAAAAAGGAGTTAAAAAATGAAAAAAATTGGAAGATAAAACTTCTCTCGAATCAAAAAAAGAAACTCACCCGACGCATCACACGAAGGGAGAACGAAGACGTCTTCATTATCGCGGAAATTCTGGCAACCAAAATTCTCAAACTGGAGCGAAAGTTTGAAATCTCCAAGTTGGATTGGATTAATCAATCAACATTCAGAAAGTGCGAGAGGAGCTGGATCGCGGATATCAATCGAACCACAGGTGGTTGTGACTGTTCCTTCAACCGGCTCGATTCAATTCAACCAATTGAATTTAAACTGGAAGTGTTGCTCATCAATCGAATAAGTGGACAAAAATTCGTACACTTTTTGAAGTCAAAGGGACGGGACGAGAAAAAAGGACGGGAGCGGAAGTGCAACGTCAACTTGGTCGCGGACGTGAGGCGTTTGATTGTCGGAGCGCGCTCCGAAGAAAGCACCCTACTTTTGCGAGCGCGCATGGAAACCATGAACAGAGCCGCGCCTACTCTATAAGGTCGTGAAAAAGACGATTTCGTGTACGCAACAGGAAGCGCGAGCTAAATAACGCGATTCGTACCCCTGTCGCTGAGTTATTCAGCGAATTTTCCATTATGCAAATTGAATGCTCCATCTCGAGCTAGTTAATAGAGGCCAATGCTGTACATGACACCTGATGATTTATGACAGGACCGTGACGTGGATCCTCGCTCATTTTAGATACCCTTTCATACAATATTAGTACAACTAATCTAAATAATGGTCATTGTAAACGTTCGATAAATTCAATAACAACTTCATGTCCAAAGAGTAACACTTGACTGAGATCAAATTTAGTCTAATCTAGTTACAAGTGAACATTTCATCATTTTTCATAATGACAATTCAATTTTAGTTTTAGTATTAGAACTACTACTTAAATACTACTTTAGTATTAGATCTTTTACAGTAAATTTTTGAACAGATTTTTTAGTTCGTTTTTTTTTTAATTTGTTGGTTGTTTGCGAATGGGATCAAGTTTTCTATTGGCATTTTCTTACAGTGTGTGGATTATAGGCAAGTTCAACAAAAAGCGATATTCAAATTAGCTCTAAAGGTATAGATAATTATGTTACACTATGAAAGCTGATCCAGAAACTTTGTCTCTTGTTGAAAATAGAATGCTTGTTTAAGTTTTTTAAATAAAAATTTTCAACGCATAAGTAGATTTTGAAATAAATTAAAAACTAGTAATTTCTAATTTGCATCAAGCAAACCATTGTGGAGATAAATAATTGAAGAAATCGAAATCGCCTGATAGGGGAAATTGTCAATACATATAGTATAGAATATCTAATCGTTGGATCCGCAAAACATCATTAAACATGCGTTATTACACTTCAATTTGTGGCTGATCCTAGCGAATACCTTGATAATTTCCTGGCACCGGATATGACTTTGTGATTTCACCTCATCATCGTTAGCCCTATAATCTTAATTTCTATTTTCATAGGGTTTTTATTCAAATGAGATTAAACCTTCTTTCTAAAGAACATTAAAGCTTTTATTCCTTGAATTATACTGTTTTCATGAAGATTGTTGGTTCGCTTACTTTATCAAATTTAAGATAAACTAATGATCACTTCTGAAACCATGAAAAATTGGAATGGAATATCTTTTTTTATTTTTAAACAATTTTTCGTATGGTTTAAATGTACTGTATAAATGATTTTTTTCATTTGTGCGTACTTTCTTGGTAAATCAATTTAGTTGGGAACTTTGAAAGGATTCATTTTTTCATTGGATTGGTTACGTTTGCTAAAATACAACTTTTCATGACTTCAAAAGCCTTAATAAATATCTACGTAATGCACAATTGCAAATGCTAAACTGAATTTTCGTTAGTATAACAAAGTGCATTTCTATGCTAGCTTATTATCATACTTCTTACATCTCGTATATAAAATATTGCAGTCGTGAGATCACACTTTGAAACAAATTTCATTCTGTGATTTTTTTTCTCGTTTGATTCTCTTCTTTTTCATGCTACAGCTACTAAAATATGTTTCGCTGTTGATTACTCGAAAAAATATATACAAAAATACCCCCACTTCCTAATTGCGCAATTCGAATTTGTAAAAATATTTTCTAATACTGAACACTTTTTTCCCTGTCTCAGATCGTAGTGTAAAAATAACTCGAGAATTTAATGCATCATTAGAACTTTCAGAGTTTGCAAATGAAAAATAACTTATGAATAATTCTTGACATAACTACTTTCAAGTTTCATTGTCAATTTGATTACTTATTAATAACATTTGATTTGAGTTGAGATTCCTGTGGACGTAAATCTATAGACAATTCAACCTCTTGTTTTTCAACGTTTCTTCTTGTTCAACAACAAGAACAACAACAATAATTCTGTTTCCAGTTGAAACATCAAAGGTTCAAGTGAATTTATTGTTCACAAAGTTCACAAAGACGTGTCGAGTTCATTTATCACTTTTTATCGCGTTATGAAAAATTATTAATCATCTCAACAAAGACATTCAAAGACAATTGTAAGAATAATCGCATTATAATAATGAAAGACAACTTATTACAACTTTCCAACGCGACTTTGTCTCATTAAATTTATGCAGAACTGAAACATCACCAAGAAATTTCAAATAAATTTAAATAAAAATCTAAATTACAGAAAAAATAGCAATAAAAAGTCAAATGAAGTATACTGTCACATCTGTAAAACTCGATATTCTACTCAACTTATTTAGTAACTTTGTAAACAAGTCAAAACTTAAATTAACCATTACATTTTGATTCGCACGTGACACTTGTAGAAATTCAATACATAGCACAGCTTGCAACTCAGTACCTTATTGCATATTTCGACGGAACACAATTTCACTAATCGGTTTTCCTAAGGCCTCTCATGTTGCATTGCGATTCATCACCCAATTAGAAATAACAAAATTACATCATTCCTCTGATTCAAACTGTAACTGTAATTGAATATCCATTGCACTAAAAAAATATAAACTTAAAAATTATTTTAAAAAACGGTTCCCAAAATTAGAACGTCTTCGTGCTCAAAGCCCAAAAGTTTTCAGTAAAAAAAGCTAACGCTTAATAAATAAAAGCTACGTAATTGCTTATTTACATCACTCGATGCTTTCCTCAACGTGATCTAGTGTACAAAATATAACAACCAATAGTGGCTTTTTAAAGTCTTAAATGAACACAGCTGTTTCGATCAGTCAATCGGTCGCATATCAGATGACCGTATCTTGATAAGCAGGAGGTCCTCCGCTCATCATAAATTGTCTCTGACTTTGTCTTAGCATGTCTGTTCGAACAGGCACTTGTGGTGTGGCTCTCACGCCATGATAATTGCTGTAAGTCGATCTCACACTCGCCGGTCGGTAATTGTTACCGTTCTCCAGTTGATCTTCACAAGAAGGATCAAAACTAGGATTCACCTGGCCTTGCCAATTAAAAGTGTTGGTCTTACTCGCCCTCCAGTCGTTTGGATTTGGGATCTGAACATTCTGATATTCCACCGGGTCACTCATGTTGTTCGAGTTGTTGCTGTCCTCGAATGTCATTGTGTTTACCATCGATTCGTTTTGCCAGTTCATACTCATTGGCCTGTCCCAATTATTGCTTGGCGTTCGGTTGTAATTTTGCAACTCTTGCGTGATCATACTCAAGTTCTGAGATGAAAACGCAGTAGAATGACGTCGAGGATTGTCAGTGCCATTTTCGATCTTTGAGTTTAGTGATCGGCGTTTTGAGTGTCGGGCAAAGTTGTTTTTACTTGAACGACGAACGCCGTCGCGAGAAATTACTGAGCGCCGTTTTACTCGACGTGGAGTCATTGGTTTTGGCGAGATTCCTTCCTCTTGGGATATTTCCGGTTGGGAATATTCTATTCGGTATAACGGCTGGGGTATTTTCGGCCCAATTTTAATGTCACCTTTAAGAATTGATAGATTTGTTTGATTTTTTCTCCGTAAAAGTTTGTTTTTGCATCAAAATTTTGAGGAAGTTTTTGAATTTTTTATTTGAATTATTGATCGAGATCTGAACTTTCACTGGGATGAAAATAGAGCAACCGTTCAAGTTGCACTTTGAGGAGTAAATTTAAAATAGGAATCGTTTTGGAGATTTTAATTTATTATAAAGACTCTGAACTTACTGTTAGGGTCGTGAGTTTGTACATATTTGATCAAACAAAGTCCTCCCAAAATTGCTATCACCTAGAAAAATGGAACGGTTTTAATGAATCATTTAAAATTAAATGTTCAAATAAGAATACTTTGATTTTAAAATGTGGGTTTTGTTATTTTTTTAGTTACTAACCGCTAAAACACAGTGTGTTGAAGAATGTAACACTTCTACAACTTCGTAATCTATAACACAACCAGTAACATTCAGTGGACGGTTTGGTCGAATAAAATCAGGTTCAGTAATATCAATAGCTTTGCAACCAGGTCCGTTCGTTTGCCACCAGGAAAAACTTCCAGTTCCAAAATTGAGCGTATCACTATTCTGTAAATAAAGAAAAAAACATTTAAAATGTTATGTGTTATTTAATACAAAAAATTAATAAACAGGTATTGACGTAATTTAACTTATTGACAAATCATAATAAGTGAAACGTTAACTTACTTTGTCTAATACTCCTACGTCTAGATAAAAACATATCAAAAATAAATTCCACGTGATCCATAGAAAATTCCAGATTGTGTACTGCAAACAAATAAATTGTTAATATTAATAAATTCCTTTTTTTAATTTAAAGTTTTGAATTAGTTATTATATGTATACTCACCAACACAATGTATTTCAGTCTATATTGAAAAGCTCCAAAAAATCCATAAATGATAAAAACCATATTCAAAAAGTTGATGAGTATGGGTACCCACATAAAACCTAGAAAATCGAACGTTTGACGTTCTATTGTTGCAATCTGTAACAAAATAAAAACAAATCAATCATTTCAATTGAAATAAATTTCTCTATTCAAATATACTAATTTTATTTGAAACTGAAAGTTAAATGCATTTTCACTTTGTTATGTTATTTAAAAGAACCAGATGTTACACAACCACACTTTAACAATAAATTGATTATGTTTGCGTAACCATAACATAAACAAACGACAAACGATCGCAGGATTCTCAAAATACAAACCGGATACAGTTTCATGGACAAGGTCCGCGTTCCACAAGATTCTGTACCTGATGAAACCTTATCCAATGCATCGCCTCTTGACTCATTGAATTATAACGACCCAATTAAATTTATCATACAATCGTTGAGTCAATCAATTCGTCAAGCCCCATAACCAGTTTAAAAACATCAATCAAATGTACATACCAATTGAATCGCGCATATTGTCAACGTGAAGTAATTCTTTTTTAGAATGCCCATATTCTGGAACGAGTTTTTTGGTGTAAACTATCCTACAACAAACGCAAACTATGGTGCTTTGTGCTCAGCAACGAGATCAGCATTGTTGCACAATTTTGTTGCGACCTTTCGAGCCATCTTTTGCACTGTTGTGAAAAACCATCGTTGCTCGTTGAACAGGCGTTGTCAGTCTCCAAAAGGTTTTTGTTTCTAGTCGCGATCAGTCACGATTGTTGTGACTTGGTTCACGATTTTTTTAATTGAGCTGTCGACTGTTGCTCAAAGTCAGAATTGCCAACATCCAACAATCCAATTCTCCACCAACTCGATTTTCCCCCAGCTATAGTCACATTTGGTAACATTAATTTGATTCGAAAAATAATCCAAAAAGTGAGTTCAAATCCCACATTGTTGATTTAAAAATACCGAAGGTTAATTTGAACTTATGCGAAAACTTGTTTGAAATTGTTTTTAACAATTAGAAAAAAGTAAACAATCTTGTATTACAAAACTCATTGTCTCTTTTTTGCAGTGTTTCTGTAAAGGATGCCAAATAGAATTTTAACCTCAAAACATTAAAACGAGGCAAGTGTTGTTGAACTGAAGTTAAATAATAAACCTCAGAAAGGTTGATTTTACGAATGATTAGTGAGTATGAATATTTAAAATTAATGAAGCATCTTCTTTTGGACATACAAATGAAAATTTCAAAATTCTGTTTGATGTTTAGGAACGACAAGGAACATCGTCTTAGTGACTGAGTTGGACTGAGTCGAGAGAAAAAATCAAGCAGTAGTTGTATCTTTGACACAAGCAAGTGAACCGTTTAATCAGATTAGAAGCACTGAAGAAGCACTGACGCACAGTCAGTTATATGCTCAGAAACTTCGTCACACTAGTACGGAGCGTCGCGATGTCTGTTCAAAAGCCCGAAGTACTTTTCGTTCTTGGTGGTCCAGGCTCCGGCAAAGGAACTCTGTGTCAAAAGATTGTTGACGCATTTGGTTATGTGCACCTATCTGCCGGTGATCTTTTGCGAGAGGAGCGTGCAAAACCTGGCTCACAGTTTGGTGAACTCATCGAAAGTCACATCAAAAACGGCACCATAGTCCCGGTCGAGATTACTTGTAGTTTACTTGTGCGAGCCATGAATACTTCCGACAACATCCATAAACGATTCCTCATCGATGGTTTTCCAAGAAATCAAGACAATGTTGAAGGATGGAATAAAGTAATTATTTTTACATTTTTCAAACAGATTTTCATATTAAGTTAAGAATAAAATTTTGTTTCTACGTCTTTTCATTATACTCTCTTGAATTTTCTGTTTCTAAAATTTATCAATTTGAACGAAATTCTTTGTTCGATAAAAACAGAACATTAAATTGACATTATTGTCATTGTGTATGCGAAATGAGCACTTTTTTATCTGAGAGCATAAACATGAATTTAAATGGGAAATTAAGTGCGATTCATTATTTTCTGATAATAACGTTTTATTGCAGGAAGTCGGCGATAAGGTAGACTTGAAGGCGGTGATTTTCTTGGAATGCAGTGAAGAGGTCTGCACGCAGCGCTGCTTAAATCGTGGATTGAAAGGCAGCGGTCGCAGCGACGATAACATGGAATCGCTTGTCAAAAGATTCAACACGTACATTAACGACTCGTTGCCTATTGTTCGATGGTACGATGAAAAGAAATTAGTCCACAAATTTGACGCGATGCAAACACCCGAAAAAGTATTTTCTGACGTGTGTGAAATGCTGAAAGAAATAGGCTGGTAGTTACATTGAAACTGAAAACTGAACAATACATTATTTTTTACGAAATATGTCAGTTAAGAAAAGCTTTTCATACAAAAGGGTATTCATGAGATAAAAAGGGTTATCATGTAAAACACAAAATATATATTTTAACAAACAAATAAAGTTGCGACTGAGATGTTTAAGTAACACTCTGAGCTATGTATTTCCTTGCATTGAGATAGTATTGAAATTGAAAACTGTTACTTGAAGAAAACTTTATCTGACGAATTTAGAGGTATTTGAATCTGCTTTGACCCATCAGGATGATAGTATAAGGAGAGAGACAATTATCAATAATATTCCAAATCGCTGAACGTTAATTTTGATTTGATTCGTGCATTTCAAGTCTGACGGCATTCCATGTATTAATATCATTGCAATTAAAAACCAATTGAATGATCTTACAGTTGCGTTTCGTATTTAGTACAAATTATATAGCAGAAATTGAGTGGAAAGTTTTTCGTTACTTTATTCATCGTTCAAACGTAGTATTTATGGAAGAACGTTGAGTAATCAATATAACCAGAAGCCATAGGCCATAAAAAACTTCGGATGGATTGGACACTTCAATGAGCAATGTTTTATTTTCTTTCGCGTTATCGAAACCAGCTTTTTTCTTCCGTTCTAAAATTTAGAATACAAATTAACTTCAATATCACAAAACACTTTCTTTTCAAAACTCAGAATTGCATTTAAAATATTATAAACATTTTTCTAATTATAGTAATCTGAAAACGGCCCTCATTTTTGGTGTCCTTTGTTGATTCCTAATTTCAAAACAATCATGTATTAATTTCGCTAATTATCTATCGTTATAATTTACATTGTATATAATTTGAAACTTGCAAATAATAAACAATTATCTGTACAACAATCAAGTTGTCTTTCAATTCTAAAAGTCCGACAAATTTCAGTTTCAACTCGGTTCGCCTTCTTTCAAGTCCCGAATCCCATTTCATTTATATAATTGAAGTCGTAAACAATTTGAAACTTTTAGCAAATAAACAATGATCTGTATAACAAACAAGTTGTTTTTAAATTCTTATCAACAAGACCATAGATATTAATTCAAATGTGCTACAAATTTCAGTTCCGTTCCGGTTCGTATTCGTTCCATGTTCCGCGTTCCATTATGTATTTTGTGGCAAACACAGTGCGCATGCGCGTCCACGTTTTACTTTGCAAGAGAGAGAGCGTGTACGTTGACATCTAAAAGCGCCAACAATCAACATCAAAGTGTCTAACAAGTGGACGAGCACGCTTTCGCTAGCCGACATTGTTTATCGTCACTGTTGTTGAAATTAATTGGCAAAATGTCATCGGGTGGCTGGGAAGTCGTCGGTAAAAACAAAAAGGATAAAAGCGGTTCGAAAACCGGCAAGCCTTCCAAAGCTGAGAGGCAAAAATTTGTCGACAATGCACCGAAAGTCGAAGACTTCCGTAAGTTTTTTCAGCTACCAATATTGTCCCTTTTTAATCCCTTTTAAGTATTTTAAAAACGCACTTTTTAAATTTAGTTTGACTAACTGATCCATCTGGATTTGAAAAACCGCAACAAGAAGTCAATCTGTTTTGGTTTTCTGTCATCTTAAGAAGCATAACAAATGTCAGCCTGTCAATGGACGGCTTTTGTCCACCCAACAATCGGATTATCGTGAATGAAAATCTTAACTGTTGACATTTTTTGAGTGATTTTCTTCAATTACTTTACAATATGTGACTAAATTTTAGTTTGTTTTATTTTCATTGCAAAGCACAAAGCGTATTTTTGTTCGTTCAACAATCGAACAAAAAACTGTTTTGTCATTTTTTTCTTGTCTTTTTTCGAACAAAAGATTTTTATTTAGAAAGTAATTATTTTGTCTTATCATTTTTCATTAGATTGAAGTATTAATTATTTTTTTCTTTCCAGTACCGTTGTCACAAGTAAAAACGTATTACGACAACTTGCAAAGTAATAATAAGGAAAATAAAAAGTCATCGCCGAAGGGGAAGGACAACAAACCCAAGGAAAACGATGAGAAGAAAAAACAAAAAAATGAGAAGAAAAAGGAAGACAAATCCAAGTCCAACAATTCAACTCCTCAACCCACCAAGGTCCCGCATTCTATCCAGGATGCGTTGGAATATGTAAGTATTAATCAATTAAAAACTTAAAAATCCAACAATGTTTAAACATTTTCATTGAATATAAAAATCGTTTTCAGATCAATCCCAAGGAATTTGAAGAACTGTTCACGTTAGGAAAGAGTCAGTTTCCATTAGCACCGTTGATCTGGCTGAAAGATCTCGTTGCATTTTTAAACTCAAAAATCCCGAAATTTGATAACGATGATCCGATCTTCAGTAAAAAACCTGCGGGATTTCCGTTAATCAATATGCCAAAATCTCTGCGAACAACCTTAGAAACAGCGATCAACGAGAGTGGCGAACAAAACTCCCAATTGTTTTATGAGTTTTTGTTGACCGCAATGGTGACCGATATGAGCAAAAACTTGCCTGTGACTGGGTACAAAATTGTGATTCAGATTATGGCTAAGCACAATCCGAGGATGGCCAGCGCGAACATCGCAAAACTTGTAAGTCTTAGGAACTCGTACCAGAACCGCAAACCCATCGGTCAGAGTTTACTTTGGGCACTGGCGCAGAGCGCCAGGGAAGATCTGGGCGTTGCGGTCAAGGTCTGGCACGAGGTCATGGTCCCCATGCTGGAGGCGAAAAATTACAGTCAATATGTCGCGCAACTTATGGTCGATTTTCTCGATCACCATAAAAGCTGCTCCAATTTGGGATCTGATTTGTACCTGGCTGTTGCTGAAGACCTTCTTTCTGGAAAGGTCAGCGTTCAATCCACCCAGATTCAAAAGTGTACTGAGATAGCTGAAAAAATGAGGGTAGGTTTTGTTGAAACATAAATTTATTTTTTAAAAAAATAACTTAATAGTTTCTTTTTTATAATATTTGAAGCTTTAATTCAAGACTTCTGTTTTTTGTTGCAGGACATACTCTTCCAAAATAAAAGTGTCAATCACCGAAAACTGTTTGAGAGCCTGATTTTAAGACTGACGCCAAAAATAAACAGCAACTACAGAGACGAGATTGGCAACGCGCTTTTGCGCTGTCTCGCGACTGACGATAGTTGTTTCAATTCGTGGAGATCTTTGCATTTGAAAAATCCATATGGTTCTCTCACGATACTCAAATCTATTGGTCAGTAAAAAGCAAATCGTTTGTGTTTTTATTTCTTTGTTCTACACATTTTTATTAACGGCTTTTTCCTTCATTAAAGAGAGCAACTGGGGAGCTGCTAAGCCAACCTTTAACATCAAGCAACTAAATGAGACTTTGAAGTCAATCGAGCAGTCCTTTGATCCAACAAAAAAGAGCAAAGGAAAGGAAGACGGTTTCTTATCCGAGTGTTACAAATTATCATTGGTAAGTTCTATTCATAGATTTGATATTCAATTATTGTAGAAAAAGTTTTTAAACTCAATATGAAAAGTTGAGTACAACTTTTGAAAAATAGAATAGAGGAAACTACCTTGAAAGTAGCACAAAAATTCTTGTTTGTAATTCTCAAAGTTGTCACAATTTATGGCAAATCGGCACCGTTAATTTTTTTGCATTTTTAAAAGACTCAACTTTCTCGTATAAGATCCGCTAACTTTCCCCCGCCTGAATTTAGATCTGAAAGTGTCTGGGATCAAGCTTGTTTCTTTTTTACATTTCATTCTAAATGAATAATTGAGGGAAACGATCAGTATAACTGAAAAAAGGAGACAAAATATCAAAATTTAATTATTAACAATTTTGAACAGGGTTCAACAATAACGAGTTACACCTCTGTTTATTTGCGCATAAAATGATGTATGAATAATAACGCAATTATGAGCTCAATATGAATTCCGTCAATTACTATGTTGCGCAAAAACAATTTTTTTTCAAGCTAATATTACTCAATGAAAAGTAATGCTAAAAAGCTGCAGCACAAATTGAACGACAATTTAGTTATCAATATAAACGATAACTTGTAATTTTTTTCTTACATAACACACAAACAAAATAAACTGCTGCGTTTCAATGAAAACATTTTGAATTTAATATTCAAATGAAAGAAAACGTAATTCAAAATTTTGAAATCCAAAAAAGAACACGTCATTTGAAAACCGCCCGCGAAAAAATGAAAATGATGATTCGAGGTGGCAAGTTTGTTGTGACACGGGGTCCGGGAATGTTTTGGTCCGCCACTGACATTGCTTCGAAAGAAACGCAACGCGTCAACCAAACCGTCCTCGACAGTGCGTCTGCGGCTATACGAAAAGCTTGTCATCGCAGGTTAGGTCGTGGTTTATTGATCGCGCGCGACTGAATTTCCTGCAAAAGGCCGCCTCTCGGACTCGCGAAGGTCTGAAAACCCCGACGCGAAGATGACGAAGAAAAAAGTGGGTAGCGTGAAAAAGGTAGCCTGCGATTCAAGGCGTCGACCATGGGCCAACTCAACAAAATTCCTTTTTCGTTTCAGTCGATGCAGAAAAAGATGAAGCAGGACGAGGAGACGCGGAAACGTGGCTTCCCCTGGCGGGCGTGCTTTTATTTCCTACTCTTTATCGTCGGTGCAGTTCTGCTGGTGGATTATCAGCGCAACGGCTCGATTCAGCGTAAGTTTTTTTTCCACGCCAAAAGCGAGGACATTTTGTCAATCGTCAACAGACGGATCGGTTCATTCAAACACCTTTTTTTCTCCCCCTCTACCCTTTCCCCCTTTTCAATTTTTTTCATTGGTGTTTTTTAATTTTATAAAGGTTTCCAATTTTTCAAATTAAATTTTGTGTTTGTTTTGAGTTGGTTTTTTTAGTATGTTTTTATATTTTTTATGTTTATTTACCTTGGAAATTTAAATTTTAAACAATTTTTTAGAAAGCGATTGTAAGTATTTTATAAATAGTTGGTTATTTTGTTGTTTGTATAATTTGAATTTCACAAATGTGCTGATCTTTAATCCTGCATTGATTAACTTTGATAATTCAAGTTTGAGTATGATTTCATGATAAAACTTAGTAGGTGCTATCCAAATGGTTAAAAAGTTTTTGATCGATACTTCGTATTCGTACAGTCGTTGAGAGGTTATTGTGATGAGTTGGAAATTAATCGATGAGATGGATTTTCGGATTTTCTTATTAACGTTCGACCCATTTTATCTTTTTCATAAAAATGATAACGTAGAAATATTCATTTCGATTCAGCCAAATTTCGTATTTTATTATTATCATCAAAAAATTGGATTTCATCTGACTAAAAGCAAAGTTAAATGTTATTTATAAATCTCAATGAAACTCAATTCGGTAATGATTCTATCATTGTTTCTATTCGAATCACAAATGCGTTGATGATTCAAGTTTTTACATCAATTTTCGTTCATTATTCCTTAAGTCATTTTTATTTTTGTATTCTAATGATTTTACCAAATCAAATTTTATTTCAAACAACGTCACTTTTGAATTCTCAGTTTTGAGTTTTATTTTAATTAACAGATAAACATTTTCGGCGCATTCATTAAAAAAACATTAAAGAAAGCTGTAATTTGCATTTTCAAATTGATTTTAAAATTACAGATTGCATTCGAAAAATGGAGTTTTAATTTCAACAAAATGGCTTCATAAACTTTGAACGATTTTAACACCGAATGTAAAACACAGTATCAATTTGCATGAAAGTTCCGTCCATAAATTACACTCCGGAATCACTTTCTAATCATATCATTATTTTCAACGACACTTCAATGATTTACAACAAAAGCAAACAGTTGCAAATTTTACTTTGTCCTTTGTGAACATATTCAAAGCTGATAACCACTTTTTTCTCTCATTCCATAAATCTATAATTCAAAAACTTGTTCCAAAGTTCGTACAAACAAATGAAAGTTTTCAGGTTAGAAAACCTGTTTCAAAATTCTCAGTTAACACAAAACTCAAAAGCATCAAAAAAAATTTTTTATCATATTTTTGGAAATGTAACAATGAAAATCATTTGTTATACTATCGTCTTGTTGCTCTCTCTTCGAACTTGGGATGGTATGTTGTCTTAAAGTCCTTAACTAACGATTTGATAAAAAATAATAAAAGTCATTAATGCATCGGCGACAGAAATAATGAAAGACACTTTTTATTGTTTACTTATCAGCGAGATATGTTGCGCACAATGTTCCCCCCTATTTTCATCGAGTAATCGCGTCTGAATAATAAATTTATGTACACAAGTTGTAAATCTTCTCGGTATCTCAACGTCCACTTTATTTGCATCCGACTTGAATACCTTCAATGTGGCAGATTTGACGCCTCTGTGCTGTTCGATTTTCTATGCAATGATTTTCTCTACACTCAATTAGCACAAAATGCAGCTGCAAACTATGCACAAATGTCTGCACAATAATTTCAAACAAAAGATCTCAAAATAAAAAAAAAAAGTAATACAAAACGAAACGTTGAAAAAGTTGGAATAAAACATATTGAAAGTGCAAAAGTTACATAATTGAATCAATAAAAAGTGTATGAAAGCGACTCGACACGCAACAAAAATATGTTTCTATTACTTTTAAAACCTTGGGTGCCATTGATTTTATTATGAATTAGTTTGATTGATGATTGCAAATTCTTTTGTTTTTAGGCATGAGAACAAGTACGCTGGTTAGGAACAATAAAATAGTTGAAATAAGTCAGACAGCATGGTCGGGAGTGAAGCAGTACACGAACCGCGGCCTGGAATCTGTCGAAAAGAGCTATCCGGAGCAATACAAGTACGTTTCGGAGCAGGCCCAGTCGTACTCGAAATTGGCTGGCGAGATGATGATCATTGCGAAAAACGGCGTCGTTAAGGTGTACTCCAACACTGCTTCTTATGTTGCTGCTAAACAACCAGTCGTTGCAGCAACGGTAAGGATAATTAAATAACAAATGATTTCTAAAATTAAAAATCGATGAAAATTACAAGTGGTAATTGAAGTACGAAAAGATAGAGATAAGAGTTTCAAAAATAGTTTTGTAAATTTTCTTTGGAACATCTGTTCATGTTTTTAAATTATTTGTCATTTATTTTTAGATCGAAGAGTACGCTCCTGGTCTTTTGGGCAAGATGCGAGAGCACGGTTCGAAAGGCATAGCATTAGTGACAAAGTACTATGCAAAACTTGGGGAACAAGTTATTGAGCATTCCACTTCGATGATTAGGTGGATGGAGTTGAATGTTTTTGTGTAAGTCCAAGTTTTTTTTGCAAAAAAGAAGAAATAAAAAAATATGAAAGAAGGGCGAGAAAAAGGAATAAATGGAGACTAACGAAGGTGTTAATTTTCGTTTCAGTGGCAAGCTGAGCCCAGAAAGTTTGCAAAACTACGCTAGTCAGGCGATCAACACCACGCAGACATACGCAAGTCGGACCTACGACTGGGTGTATGATAAAGTGCAGACTATATCGGGCGTTCATTAACAAAAGCAAACAAAAGTTATTGTAAATTCGACGAGGCAAAGTTTTTTCATGTATAGACACAAATCAATTCGACCGTGGAAACAGAGAGAGCGCGAGATTAAAAAAAATAGTAAAAAAACATAATTTTGAAAAAAAAACATAGTTAATGAATTGAAGACGGAATGTATCCCAGCGATCGAAGTACGAATTCTCTAATCTTTTTCGACATTAGCAAACCATCAACGCATTTATAAACGGTCATTCCAATAAGCGGCCATCAAATCTGTGATACATGTAAAATTGAAAACAGAGATGGAAATACGAAATCCATTTAACAATGACGTTCCGTTTATGTGTAATGTATAGTTTAACTTCACGATTTCTGACGAAAGCACGAACTCGCGATCGTTTGCAATGAAAACAAAGGAAAATAAAAAAACCTAAACTGTTATTGAAATGAAGTGTATATATATATACAGATGTCTAGTATTTTGTATTTACCGATGTATTTTTTCTGTTCTTTTTAATGAACCGTCGAAGTCAACTGAAATTTCCAATCGACCATGTATAATATTAACAAACAAAAAAAGGAAACCACTCACCTATTGAAATTCAACGGCATTTTTAAAACTCAAATCATGTGTGCGTGTGCGCGGTGCACCCAAACATTTTTTACGAAAGATCTAGCCACGTTAGTGTACGTTTTGTAGGTTGCGTAAAAAATTTTGGATTCTGAGCCAAAAACAATTGTACATACTTTTTGTTTTTTCATCAACTTTTTTTTTCACTTAATTTTGTATTCGTAAAATTGTATTATGAGTGCGCCAATCATGGTTCGCACAAGTGTAAGTTGAAAATAAAAATCGTCAGTGGAAAACAAAACAAGTTTCACACATTGATTATTATCAACGTATTTTCCAATTTGGATCTGTATATAACAAACAAATTAAAGCCATTTTGCATATCTGAAACTTGGATTATTCTTTTACATTACCGCTTTCTTTCCAAAAAAAAATTAAATTGAATAAAAAGTCTACATTTTATGTAGAAAAATGTGTATTTCGCATAATACAGGCGGTCGAAGCAAATGCAAACAGGTAGAATCTCTATTTTTTGTTTCAATCGCAAGTTGTTGAGTAAAAAGTCGTGAGCACTCTAGTTTCAGTTTAAAATTGAGATTCTACCGAAGCTCAATAAAATGCGCCATACGTTTGAATGCAAGTGTATGTAACAAGAATAATATCACTCCACGAATCGTTCAGGAGATCAAATTGTGAAGGATGGACACAGGTGCTAAGTGTAATATATGTATGTATATACGTATATACCTGTTATATACGCGTGTAATTGAACATAGACAAAAAAACAATAAAGTCGCGATGTCGCTTAAAATTAATTTCTTCTTTTGTTTATACATAATAAAAGTGAGAACATAGTGTGAAATTGATTGCTGTTCCCTGTTTGAAAATTCGCATCATGCAATCAGGATCGAGCGCTTTGTTTCTTTCAAGCGTCGGCTGCTCCGTGATCTGACTTTCATAAATAATTCTTACAAGTGTAGGCAATAATTTACAGTTAATAATTATATTAGGATTATTAGTCGAAATATATTAATTGAAGAGAGTATAGAAAATATTTCGCGATCGCGGGGCAGCCGAGGCTCTAGTGTTGAGGCACATTGTCGGTCTTACAATTCGTATGGAAAAAATAATTTCATCGTGTTTTTGTAAATCTGATTGCACAAGTATTCTTCCTCCTCTTCTCGTAGGCTCGCTAATACTTCCAATACTTGACTGAAAAACAAAATCATTGTATTAAAAAAAACATGAAACAATTGAATATACAAAACTAACGAAATAAATTGAATGACTCACACTATGGTACATGGCTCGTTTCTACCCTTGACCATACGATCGGGCTGCCATTTTTCTTTTTTTACTGAATTGAAGTGCGTGACAACGTCTTTTGAAGATGCGTGAGTCGGTCGTATCTCACACCATGGACAGTCTGTTTCTAACAATAGTCTATCTGATGGAATTGTTGTCACCACAAACAAATTCTCTTCTGTCTTCAATGAGCTGCAATTAAAAAATTCATTTAAATTAAATTAAATTAAATTAAATCAATTTTTATACATTTAAGTAATTTTTCTTCTGTTTTGCTAATGTTTGGATTGTTTGTTTTTGCAAATACAAACCATCCATTGATTCCTATATATAATCCCAATTGGAGTATACTATAAGCATCTTCCGTGTTGCCATCAAAAGAATGAACAACCCCGGATGGCAATTTGTCCTTATGTTTACGCAATATTCTTAAAAAATCTTCAGCAGCGTTTCGACAGTGCAAAAACATGGGCAACTTGAGCTCGGAGCACAGCGACAGTTGCATCTCGAAATATTTTTTCTGAGTATCCTTTGGACAGAATTGCAGCCTGTCGTAATCGAGTCCCATCTCCCCTATGGCCACGACTTTATCCTTATTGTTGCTTGCAATTTCTAATAGTGAATCGAGGTACGCTTGTGGATCTCCCGAATCCTCAAATTCATTGCATCTTGTTGGATGACAACCTACTGTTGTGTATAGTCTGTCTGTAAAGTCAACATTTTCATTAATTAAACATTTTCATTTAGTTTCAATATAATGAAACTTTAATAAAACTGGACTTATTTTGTTTTTATTGATGAAGTGTTTGTTTACCATCTGTTCTGGCCAATTCCAATGCTTTTTTACTTTCCTCTACATTGCCAGCTGTTATGATGACTTTTGACAGATTATTTTCCCAACTTCGTTCCAGTACTTTGTCCAGGTCAGGTTCGTGTTTCTGTGAGCCATTATAAATTCCTTGGTACATAGGATCCAACAAATTCGCTCCAATATCTAACGTAACATAATGCAAATTGTTGACATGAATTGTTTTTATTTGTTAATTTTATAATCGACAAACCAATGAAATTTTGTCTAATTAAAAAAAGATATTTTCAATCATAAGCATAGGTGACCAAACATAAACCAATAAAAACTATCGCAAAAATGTTTAATTACAAAAATTAAAGTTTGACATTTATACGATCCCTAGATTTTGATCGAAGTTGAAGTTTTATTTTCAACAGAATCTGCAACCTCAAAAGATTGTAAAGTTATACAAAATTAAAGCTGATAAATTGCTCCAATTGTCGGAGAGTAAAAAAGCTAGAGAAAGAAGAGTTTATCGCGAAATAATGTGCAAAATATAAAATTAACCTCAAAATGGCTTGAGTTTGAAAACAAAACGATACCGCGGCGATATTGGGAAACGTCAAAAGTCAAAGGTTGTTTACCTATGAATTTGCGTAGGTTGATCATGGTCTTTCGTATCATCAAAGGACGCGTATGAACGAAACAACAGAAGGATTAATTTAATAAAAGTGTATAAAAGAGAAGAGACAGAGGTTAGCAAGTGTTTGCTGTTTATTACCGGCAGGGCCGGCTACTGTTGCGCTTGTGCAGGGGGAAGGCTCGTGTGTATCTCTTTAAATTTATTCACTACCCAATTAAAATACACAAAATTAAAATAAAAAAGTAACAATGAAATAAACAAAGAAAAACAGACAATAAACAATGCAATTTAAAACTTTAAAGAGAAAACAAAGAAAACTCCAGAAAGTCAAAATAAAGAAACTTAAAAGCAGATCTAAATACCGAAATTTTAAATTTTAAAGGTCATGAAAGAACAAACTGCAACATTTGTTACAAAACAATTTATTACAAATCCACTTGAATTATTTTACATCACAATAACTAACAAAGAAAAAAACGTGTACAATAAATGCAGAGATGATCGTAGGACAAGCACCTAGTGCAATGACTTGACAATGGCATTGATTTTCTCAATGCAGTCTTCCTTCTTCTTCGCAATGACGGTCTCAGCGTCAATGAACTGCTGGCGTCCAATTTTCGCTGGCACCAATTTGTCAACATACAAGGACTGCTGCTGGTTGTACAGTTCTTTGAGCGCGCGATCGACCTTCTGCAACTCCATGACCCTCTCGTAAACATCACTAGCTTCAGCCTTCAACTTTTGTGCGAGCTCTGCCACAGCGCTCGTCGCACTCTTATACTCCTGGTTAATTCCCTTGACAACTGACAAGAAAGCGTTTGTGTCCTTGTTTGACTTCAGATAAGTCAGTTGGTCGTCAAGGTCATTGTACGAATTCACCCTCTTGTCCTGGGCCGCGAGGATCTTCTCACACTGTCCCTGGATCCTCAGTCTGCTCTCAGAAGCCTCGTCCTTGTTGATGGAAAAGTCCAACCGAACGTAAACAATGACCAGGATGAAAAGCAAATACAAAGCGACAGTGACCAAAAGTGGTTCCTGCAACATCAACAGTCTGGGAAAACTGTAATTGAGCCTGAAACTCTGTATATGATTTTCCACCAAGTTGGTCTTGCTGATACTGATGACAGGACGGCCAGTGGTGTCCAAATAAGTGTAATGCAGCGAGTCCGGCAGTCTCTTAGCGTTGTAAGGAAGGATCAGGTCAATGTTTTTCGAACCTTCTGGCAGGATGATTTTGACAAGCAGTTCGTCCACCACCATATCGTCGAAGACGTGGTCCAGCAGTCTCATCTTCAGGGTATAGTCGTTGCCGCTGTGGAAGAGGTACTCGTAACTCGGCACGTTGTAGCCCAACGTGTACTTGGTTTTCCAGCCGCCAAAAAGAGGGAACCTGGGTCTCAGGTTGACTTCGACCGAGTCCTTCTTGATTCGGGTGTGGGAAGTTGAGATGTTACCGATCTCGTCCCTGTAGTAGATGTCCGAAGCCGCGGCGGGGAGGATGGTGTCGAAACTGTGGACACTTGCCTGTCCTGCTCTCGATTCCCTGGCGTACTCGTAACGAGAGAAGGAACCTTTCAAGAGGGCGCCAGTGTGCAGGAGGTCGATGCTTTCTTCAACTGCAATGTTGCCCCAGTGGGAGATCTCAATGGTGCGCTCCAACCGGCTGATTGTGAGGAACTTGTTGTTGTTTTCAAAGTGGACGAGCAGTTCCTCGTAACTGTACGGAGCTGTTTTCTCGTACGGTCCATAGGTTAGGGTCGAATCAGTTTGGGTCACTGGCTCCTTCTTGGTGAAACTCTCGATGTTCCTAGAAGGCAGCACTATCGACGTGCTCTGCTTGCTGATGGAGTAAGGAGAATAAACGTACAAATTTCCTATGTACTTTACCAGTTGCTTCTCCTTCTGAGTTATCTCCTTAGGATAAGGTTTCAGTTGGTGAGTCAAAACGGTTTCAATTTCAATTGTTGTGGTACGACCTGGCGCCAGTTGGTCCTTGAGTTGGACTGCGAAAAATCGAGCATCTTTTTTGTCAGGAATCGTTGTTTCCTTGACCACGAGCTCGACTCGACCAGGTTCCCTCGCCTGGGCGGAGATGTAACTGAGGTTGTCCTTCTCCGAGGGCTGCACGGCGAAAATGAACTTGCTGACGGAGGTGGTGTCGCTGTTCTCGACGTTGAACTTGTAATTGATCTTGGTGATTTGCGACTGCAGGTCGATGCTCCTGCCGACGTTGCGAATTGTTAACTTGGGCCCGAGGGGCTCGCTTTGGACGCCGACAATCACCAGCAGGCACGCCAGCGCCAGCCTTGACGCGGACCACCACATCACTTGACTCAGCACGAGACTTTGGGGTGAAAAGAAACGTCCCTTGCTGCGAAGCCGGCTTGTTTATATCAATTGCGGCTGAGAGTGAACGTGGCCGGCAAACAGCCCACTACAGACGTGGCTTTTGACTTGGGTTGGCGGAATCGTATAGATAAACAAAACGTCGATAGCACGATTTTTAGGCGGTGGTGGCGGCGCCTGGCGAGTTAAAGAAGAAACAAAGTTGTAATTTAAATGTCCGTGTTTTTATTAAAGGTACGTTGGGCAGATACAATTTTCTCTAAAATTTTAGTTGTGAAGGTCTGTAAAGGTTTGATCTAAAGATAAAATAAAAATAATTGACTATTTGGTATGAAACGCTTTCTTTTTATTTTTTATTGCAGATTAAAATAATAATTCTTATGAATAGTTAATTATTCATAATTATTGTTAAGGAAAATTTTTAGTTCCTTTAATTGTGATAAATTTTGATATCAATTCAAATGATTTTTCGAATACGAATGGTCAAATTTCAATTGTTTAAATGAATAGATAAAGCTGCAATAGTGGTACACAACAATTTTCAAAACTGTACACAAAAATTAGACTTGTTATTGTTTATTTATTGAATGTATTTTGTTTGTTACTTGTGATTGTTTTTGTTTTTGCAGGAAAGAAAAGTTTTGCAAAAGTGAACTTGGCGTCCCCGGGTGGCACGTAAGAAGTCAAGGCTGTCGGGAGACCCTTACCTAGTTCTTCTGTATAAGGCAGTAAATGAAAACAGTCGTCTTAAAAATTGCGTTTGTCTGTACTGAGAGTGATTCACCTTACTTGGTCAAATGTTTATTGTTTTTGAAATTATAAACATTTTCGATACGACCGATGGACTACAATTCATTTGTTTATACCAATAATTAAACAGAACATTTTCAACACTAAATACTCATGATAATTTTTGCAGTTTTTTCAGGTGACTCAAACACGTACTTGAACTCTTTTTATATAGATAATTTGTTTGTTTTTTTTCTTCATTTAATTAAAGCATTAATTTAATTAATGCATGAATTTATCTAATCAAAAAAATTAAAACAAAATGAAATTAATGGTTTCGAAAAATTTGGTTACTTTTTAGATGCCAGCAATAATCTTTTCACTGCTTTTCATTTCTATTCAAATTTTTCCGATTTTCAGCTGAATAAATATTGCTAAATTTGTTTATAAACATATGATAAAAATATCACAAAAATTAGTTAACCAATGAAACGTAAAATTTTTTGTTAATTTTGTGAAAATTGTACCTATGATTGATTAACGAAAGCATCACCTCATTACAATTTCAGGACATAGCCCAAAATCAAGGCCAGTGTGTACCAGTGAAAAAATCTCCGTAAATGGACGATAGTAATGATTTCAGACAGCCTTATTCGAGGTTTCAACGTAAATGGAAGACTCAAGGATCAAAAGAAGGACGGTTCGTGAAACGAAAAGTCATTTTTTTAATTCTGTCATAAAGACGATTTTCCATTTCACTTTTCTAATGGTTTAAATGGAATTAAACAATTTGACGCTCCACAAACGATTACGTTTTTGATTAGAATATGACCTTTAAAGATATTAGTTTTTATCATTAAAACTACTTTTGTTTTGTTTTAGTAATTATTTATAGTTTGTGTAATACGATGTTTGATTTAATTTGATAATATGTTTGTTAATTGTAAAGTAATTTATTTTGCAGTCACAAACTTTTACGTTCGGATGAGTCGGGAAGGTGCTCGATGTGTCAGTCACTGGGGATCAAACAATTGACCATGACATGTATTAATCAAGGCAGTCGAGCGAGGAACCGATTTTATTTCGCTATGTTTTTATAAAATGAACCAATTTAGAGCTGAAAGTAAGCAAAACAAAGACGAAGTCAATTAATTCGAAATGAAGTGGTGAACATTGAATTCTCCGTCTTATTGACAACGTCGAAAATTGAGTCATTTCATAATCTTTCATAACATTCCTATTATTAAAAAGTAGTACAGTCTGCATTCGTAACAATAAGTTTTTTTTCATTCTAATTCATTCCCAATCAAATTTCTATTTGCTCAACTAGTCACTTTCATTAGAAAAACTCGCATCAAACGCATAAAAATTATCACTCTGTTATTTTATCGCTGTTTTCAAAAGTGATAAACTAATGTCTTATGATATAAAAAACACAAAATAAAATGCTGTATCAACTTTTCAAAAATACATACAAATTTCACAAACGCAACTAAAAATAGCCAATGAAAATACAGTCCTCCAATAAAAATCAAAAATCGAACTGAAATTTCAAGTTGAATAAAACTCAACTGTTCCACAATCAAGCTCAAAAAGATGATACCTTTTTTTAGCAAAGAACCTATTTTTCTTTTAATCCGGAAGTTGCGTAAAGACTTCTCATATAAATATACATTTTCCAAAAAAAAAAAACTTCAAACCTACTTTGAACAACTGAATGAAAAAAAACAACAAAAAAAAGCAATCCAATTCAGTAAAATTTGCCAGGGAGTTGTAGAGCGATCAGCAGAAAAAATTTGAGGCCCGATTAAAAATCGTGAAGAAGTGTATTTTTTTTAGGTCCAGTCGCTGTCAAACTAGTTATTAAGGTGCACAACATGAACAAGATATTTTCGAAAGAAAAACGTCGGCGCCATTTCTAGATTCGTCCGCGGAATAATATCGAAAGAGTAGGGGGTGGAAGGCATGGATTAAGCGCTTGTCTTTCTCGAAAGTAGCTCGGTAACGTCGCGAGTGCTCCTCGACTCACGACAGTCACGGCTTAACTTCCGAACCAAACCCATCGACCGTTCATCGAACGAGATATTTATCCCGCACTCACGTGAGTAGCTGTCTTTCGCGACATTAAAAAAAAAGTCCGACTGAAAATCAAATCGAACCAGTGCTTGATCCACCGATTTCTTCGTCGTTTCCGGTTTGCATTCAACGGTCCCTCTGTTCGTTCAATTTTTATCTAATCATTTTTGTGACTTTGTTCAATTATTTTCAACAAGTTTGCAACTTTTGTGAATGGGCTTGGGCAAGATTGAATTGGATTTTGAAAAGGAATAGTTTTGAGGTCGAAAGCTTTTTTGAATGAAAATTGAGGTCGCGAAATTTTGTTATTTATGAAATACGTTTGTGTAAGAAGACACCGCATTGCTCGGTATGCGTAACCCGAAATGGTCCGAGCAACCAACGTCCCTGCCTTCGTTCGCGCGAGTAAAAATAAACCCTGTCTTTCAGAGTGGGTCTCGTTAACGCAAAAAAATCACGCACTTTACTCTCCCCCCTCCTTTTTAAAAATCGCTTAGAAATCAAAAACCAATTCGAACGATTCAGTTTCTCTTCGTTTCAATTTCTTTTTGCTGTTCAAAATTTTGAGAAAGAAAAAGTTGTAAAATCATATTGTAAAAATTGGGTAGAAAAAGTAGACGAGATTGTGTATTTAAAACGGTACCAATGAAATGTTTTTGATTGGTCCAATTAAAAGACCGATTGATTGAAGAGCTTGGAAATCCGTGTACAAAAACAGGAAAAGGGACTAACGTACGATTTCGTGACGTTGTGTTTATTTTGGAAATGTGTTTTTAAACGAGTCAAAAATTTTCGTGGTTCATCGCGGGATCGGGTTTTCACCGCAGAGCCAAGACCTTCCGCTATAAATAAGAAGCCAGGCCGATCGCTAATTATACACTTTGAAACGTGCAAATGCGCAAGTTCTCGAATGTGCCGATGTAAACGAACACAACGTTTGACGGATCAAAATTTTTCGCCCGCCTTTGAAAACACAAATATTTGGATTGCGCCTTTATTTATTGTTTCGACTATTCGCCAGCCGGATTGTATCTCTTTAGTAAACCGTTGATCGATTACGATTTTCCATCGGATTTTTCATTTTCAAAGTAAAAGTTTTTTTTTAATTTTTTGTACGTAACAAATTTGTTTGATTTTTGAAGAGATTCAAATTGTAGATTTTAGAGTTTAGAAATTGAAAGTATTTTAACTTGAAGTTTATACAATTTTATTTTTTATAGTTTAACAGGAAGAAAAAACAACAGACACCATGGACGCGATCAAGAAGAAGATGCAGGGAATGAAGCTGGAGAAGGACAACGCGATGGATCGCGCGTTGCTCTGTGAACAGCAAGCTCGCGATGCAAACGCACGAGCTGAAAAGGTACCATTTAAAAAAAAACCAAATTCATTATTTAAAAAGTTTTAAAAATTTTAAAGACAACAAATAAAATTATGACATTTGTTGAATCTCTAGGCAGAAGAAGAGGCACGTGCTCTTCAGAAGAAGATCCAAACCATCGAAAATGACCTCGACCAGACACAGGAAGCCCTCATGCAAGTCAACGCAAAACTCGAGGAAAAAGATAAGGCTCTGCAGAACGTGAGTTACTTCCTGTCTCTCAAAATTGTCATCTAATTCTAATCTCGTAATAAATAATAATTGTAAAATCATCATTGCAAAAAAAACTCGTTAATACTTGGTATAAATTAAACATTTGATTAAAATTTGTTCTTTTAAAAAGTCATCATTCGAACACGATTAATAACATTATGGTGAACAATTTTTTTGGAACTGAAATATGTTCTCCTCGTTCTTGATCGAATTCCACGACTGAATTAAAAAAAAGGTCATCCACGCAATTAAGACATGATATTTTATATGCACAAAAACGTCGAGATGAATCACGCGGACCTTATAAGGAACTTATTGCACCTTCGAGATATGCTCTTGTTCTGTACCTGCATTCTATAACGAAATCGATGGACTTGGTCATACTCCTTGGGCGACGACACAAACAAATCATCCACAAAAGTATGCAAAACCAATTTCAGAGGCTCATCCATCCGAATGAATCATTCTAATGCCAGTCTAAATAATAAACCCTAAAACTAATTTTAACTTTCGAATATTGCATAACTCAAAAACTCAATGGATACATTTTCGAAAGAATGTATTTTTGTTTCCGCGTCTATATGGAAACCTGGAAGCTCGCAAGTTGTATTAATAGCGCGTACTTTTTAGTTCGCCGGTATAAATTAAGAATTGACTCAAACTTCCTCTGAAAAAACCAAAAACATCAATCAAAATTGTCCTCTAGATCACGATAGATTTGTTTATGAAAATTTGCGATCACAAAAGAGAAAGTTCTGAATTTTTGTAAAAAAAACAAGTTAGTACACTGGTCCTGCAAGAGGTCCTGCGAGTGTAGAATTCAAAATCGAGCGCGAACAGTCTTCTCGGAGGCGTTTAAAAATAAAAGTACTGCTCGAGTGAGATTAACGGTTTGTCCGCGGTGGGTCGCGTGTATCGCCTGATGCGTGCGCTCTCTTGGTGGTGGTGTTGGTTGGGCACTCGTGGCCGCGACGTAGTATGATCGGCATGTGGAGCGCGAGTGGAGCAGCGACGATGACAGCCTAGCCGAATGGAAGGTGGATGGAAGAACAGCTTGGCACGATGGATCGCGGCACGTGGAGCACGTCTGCGAGGCGCCGCGGTCACCAGCACCATCCGAGGCACGCGACCACTCGTCCTCGACTCGATTGCAGCAGCGGACCCGCGCAGTGTGGCCCTGCTCTCGTGACAAACGTCGAGTCGCAGCTTGTCAGCAACGCTGTGTTATCATTGGACGAGCCCCACCGACCTAGCCTAACGAAAGACAATAACTTGGCAAAGCGCCCTCATACAAACAGTCCTCTGGACAAGACCTTGGACGTCGTGCGGCCCGCGCAGTGTGGCCCCGACTCCGACAAACAAGAACCAACCCGGGACCGCAATTCACCTAGACGGTCCCGCAGAAAGGTCAGAAGGCAGGTGTCAGACGATGACCCTGCCAGCTCCGAGCCTAAGCACGCGGTCGCGAGGGCTCGGGGCGATGGCAACTCCGACGATGAGTCCACTGAGGAGGATCCTGAGATTGCCGAGCTTGCCAAACTCAGATGCACAAGCGAGAGGACTGAGGTCGTCGCCGAAAGAGAGGTCCGACGACGCAAACGATGCGCTGATTATCCTGGCCTGGCCTTTGGCTTCTCCATCTTCTCCAGCGATACCATGATGAAGTTCAATCTCATCAAGAATGAGCTTCAGAATATCAAGAGCAACCAGCTCAAAAGGGTCAGTATCCGAGGCATCTGTAAAGTTCAATTTTAAACTTGTTAGTCGTGGTTGTTGGACGTTTTTTTTCTCGCTGCACATTGTAGGCGACTTTCGGTTTCACGCTAACGCGATTAGCTAATTGAATAAGTCGGTTGCGCTCGAGTTATTGACGGAAAATGATACACTGATGCTCCACTTATCAGCGTGTCGTATCGCTTACCCCGACCTCCCAGACGTAGTGGAATGCAGAGTCACTGGGTCAACCAACCATTCACTGCCAATTTCATCTCACGCGCACTTCAACTGGTTGATTCCCCTCGCAAATCTCGTCATCTGAAAGAGTTCAACTTGATTCAGTTACTTCGAAATACAATTTTTACATTTTAGATTCAGATTTTTATTTTATTCAGAAAAGTTGAATGTAAAAAGTGCATTGTCACGCTCCGACGAACATGCAACTCGTGTATGACACATGTCACAATTGTCATGACTCATTAAGTACGACCAAACAAACGTTTCAAACTTTCTTTTCTGCTTCCCTCTTGGACTTTTTCCAATAGAGTTTGAGCGACCTCTTGTTGGGTTGGTTCGGGTGCGTATAAATGGTAACAGGTGATGACACTTGGAGGAACAGTTTGGTACAACTTGTAATGACGATTAATTAAGGAAGCAACAACTGGGGACGGGTTTTTTTGTTGGGAGATTTTTGTCCGATCCGAACGCGTGTGGTGTACGGTGGATGGTTACGCTAAAAATAAACGATGTGATCCAGTGTGCGGCTTCAGTTTCGCTGAGCGCAACAGTAACAGGATCAGAGCGAGATGTAAAGACTGTTGCGCAACGACCGGCCGGTTCCGGTATTTCGTCGTATGATCGTCTTGTCTCATTAGGAATTTCAATTATTGAAGTTTGGTCATCTTAAAGTCAACTTTGTTGTTTTCGTCATTTTTCAGGGTTTCTGCAAAAAAAAAACATTTTATTTTCAAAAAGTTTTGTTTAAAACCCTTTTCAACTCGTAATACAAAAATTTATAAAGCATAAACAAAAGTTTAAAAACACAAAAATTAAAAACATTTGCAAAAATTTTTTTGCAATTTTTTTGCAAAATTTTCAAACATTTGACAAATGTTAATTTATTTTCTTATGATTAAAAAAAGGAGTTTAAAGACATACTAAATGTAAACAATATTTTTTGCGAAAAAATTTTTAACGCGATTTTCGCAAAATTGCAAAAGCATTAATTTGTTGTGATTTGGAGCAATTCCTTTTTTTCAATAAATTGATTGAACAGATGAAAGATCGTTATATTAGATTTATGGAGTTTTT
Organism: Telenomus remus; assembly: GCA_020615435.1. Classification (NCBI taxonomy): domain Eukaryota; kingdom Metazoa; phylum Arthropoda; class Insecta; order Hymenoptera; family Scelionidae; genus Telenomus; species Telenomus remus. The sequence goes on along the minus strand of CM036341.1, from coordinate 7,979,217 downwards.
ATTTTTATGCACGTAAATATTTCATATTCGGTTGAACGTGGCGTTAACGGGCGCGGTATTTCCGGAACCGGTAGCGCCATGCACCGATTGGTGCACTGCCAATCCAGTTGTATACGTCGCTGTACAAACATCTCGCGATAACTGCCAAAGGTTCATTTGTCTCAGATGCTATTCCAGATGCAATTTTCGTCAAACCTGGTATAACAATGCCACTTGTTTACGAAGCTTGACTCGTATTTATTATGGTTTGTTGAACACGTTGGGTTTTATATTTAAACGCACGTTTCTATATGAAAATGTCACCAATTACCGCGACACCAGTACGTTTCACTTTTGGATCAAATTCAACTTTTTATTTTCTGCTACTAATTTCAAAATTTTCTTCGTTGCCAACATCAACAATCAAAACCTTAAACAATGTTAAAACTTTTGGTTTCAACTTTCTCTTTCAATTGTCTTAAACTGTCAAAACATTGGAACTTTAAAACTGTCTTTGTCTTTTCTCGGAATAAAATTTTCGTTTAGAAAAAGTTTTTGCAAAAAACTTAAAAGTCAAGCACGTATGAACAAACGAAAAATTTTTACGAAGTAGACATATAAGGAAAGCAACTAAACAATATAAACAATGAACAACCAAATTAAAAAGTATAAAAAACAAAACATTCAAAAATGTAAACAAACCATTTGTTTACATTTCAAAAATACCTAAACTGTTGATATTAGACCTGAATGGTCCAAATGGACCTAACAGGTTCCAAGGCAAATGTCAGAAACCGCAAATTCGTTCCGTTATTGTATCCCCAGGAATTGTGTCTTCAAAATTCAAACGTATCGGGCGGTACCCATTGCGCGGTGACTAGTGCGCGATAACATGAGACGCATGCGCGAACCAGCCGGCCATCTTGGTTGCGAGTCAGCGGCTCCCGCGGGCCAGCCAGTGGTCGTTGGTCGGCGACAAGCAGCAGCCCCGTACTCGCGTAAGCCAAGTTCGGTCCACATTTTTGCAGGCGGCGCGGCTCTCCAGTCTCGTAGCCGGGTGTTGCGTGCAGTTCGCAAATCAAAATCAGCCGCTATGTCGACGCAAGTGCAGGGGGGCAACCTCTTGGATGTGCTCAAAAAGAAGATGCGCCAGACCAAGGAGGAAATGGAGAAGTACAAGGACGAGTGCGACGAGTACCAGAAGCGGCTTCACAACGAGGAGCTGCGTCGCGAGGAAGTAAGCGTCGTTGTGTCCTTGTCTAACGCGAGCCACGGCCTAATTTTCGGCACTCGCGCGCGCCCCCTCGCACTTGTCAAAAATTCGCAAACCGGCATCTCTTTTTTTTCCTCTGTCTTTCTCTTTTCTCTGTCGTTCTCGCTTCCTCGCGCGGCTATCCCACGTTCGCACACAACCATATTTAATCAATTCTCACGAGAAATGATGCCTTTTAGGAATCGCCGTTACGAAATGCCAGACAAATTAAATGCACGGTGTTTTCGGCTACGAACCGCGATTGCTGGCCGTTTTTTTCGAAGATGTTTATTTTTTCATTTGCATTTTTTCCTCTCCATTGAGGTCTTACGTAATTTGTGATTGGGATTTTAATATTTATGAACGTTTAGCCATTTTCATCGTGAGATCAGCAGGAAGAAAAGAAAACATTCGAGATGACAATGTTGACTGTGCTCTTTTTTCTCCGGTGAATTTACGGTAGATACGAAAATCGAAAAAATGCAATTTTGAAAACAATCTTAACGGTTCATTCGTTGTTCATTGTTCACTGGTTTAGATTCAAAATTGATAGCCAAGGTTATTTATTTTAACTTTATCATCAATCAATGGATATTTTCACGGTCAAAAGTTTGTCTGTAGAAAAAATTGTTTGACCTCCTCTTAAAAATGTCGAACCAAAACGAATAGAAATTCGTGTGACAGGGAGGGGAACTTTAATTCATTCAATTTTAATTCGTCGTTATATTTTACAGGAACTTATTCTCTGAATAATGATCAACCTTGAATAACTCCGGAGTCAGCGACAGAAATAATCAAATTACTTGCTCACTATGGAATTATTCTGATAGAAATTAGAGAAGTTCAAGGCGTGGAAGAAAATACACAAATGTTGCATTTCATTTTTGCACTTTCGTATAACAATGTCAAAATGAAAATAAAAAAAAAAGAAGAAAAAGAAACTAAAAAATTGAAAAATTCATGATGATTGACGTTTGAATCGCAAACATTATCAGTGATAGAAAATGAAAATAGCAAAATCGTTCAATCGGCAAGTCAAACAATTTTCAGAAACTGTAACCGGCGAGATTGATGTAAAGGCATGTTGCCTGAGGAGGGGTCCCGAGTTTTCTCAATAATACAACCACAAACACTTTATAATATGTGATAATTACACGTGTTTTCATTCCAAATAACGTGCAATCATAGGGATCATGCACGCAGCCCGTTCCCACATGCATAGTTAGTGCACCGCATGAAAATCACTTTCCATATCAGCCCGACGCATCAAACTGCATCTGTCTCGGTGAAAACAGGCGTGTCAAATGCAATCTTCTGATGTTGACTAGTTTATTTGTCCCCTTATTGATTTGTTTGTAACCACCGGTTTCTCCTAGATTGATTTTAAAAATAACCCCTGGCAAAAATTGTTATTGTGACCACACAATAAAAAGAATAAATATAAGGAGAGGTATTGATCGAGCCCAACTTGGCGTCTAATGAGTCAGCTCTCGTTTTCCGTTTCAAGGACACACATACGGTTTCAATCCGATTTGACGGCGATGATTTTTTTGCCATATGATAGCGCCAAGTTGGCGGATCGAAATTCAAACAGCACAAGACGAGATGAAACTGAAGAACCGTTTTAAAAATTAGCGGCTTAGGGATACAAGTGTTGTTCATTGATAGATCCGCCGGTGAGGCCAGGATCGATTGTGCGTCAGACTCGCCGTCGTCAAGCCAAGTTCAGACACCAAATGTGCGACTGAGAAAGCGAGCTAGACAAAGACGCGAGAGATTTCCTTCGACTCGCATTCCTTTCGCACATCATACACCGGGTCTGCGTGTACGTTACTCACGTTTTACAATTGATCCTCTGGAAGGTTCATTTCCATGTACAACATTTTGCACTGTTTCAACCTACTGTTCTACTTTATCTTTTTTTTGTTTTATTTTTTTTATTTGTTGATTTTTGTTCGGTTGACAAAATTCTTTTGTCTTCGGTATCAAAATAGTGTTTGATTGTAAATAAGATATGATTCATAAAAGAATCAGTCCATTCAAAACGCAGTTATGAAATCTGTACTCTAATCAACTATTTTGAACGGAAGACACCCACACGTTGTGATGATCAAATCAGATGTATGAAATCCGTGCAAACTATTACTGTTGTTATATGAGAGCAAAAAAGAGGAGAAATTCAGTTTGGATGGAAATTTTCGTTGGCTTTTTTTGACAATAAAAATTGTTGTATCGATCACTTTCATGAGGGTCTGATAGAATTAACGGTATGTGAGATATTTATGACTGTTCGGTAAAGGGACAGTGGACTAGAAAGCAATCACATAATGAATATACTTTGTTTTGTGGAGGCGTGCTCCGAGAGAATGGACACTTTACATAATACTCGAGACACCGAAATGAGTCTGGGTCGTTCCAGTTGAGAGTCAAGACAACATTGTGAAAGACAACTTTTGATTGTTTTCTTTTAATTTTAAATTTTTTGTTTACAACAGATGGATTTTAAATTTGCTGTATGCCAATCGGGTTTGATGAATTGATTGAGGGGGAGAAATAATCAGAGGAAAAAATGGAGAATTTTGTGACTAGAAAGCAGAAGCTTAATGATGATGAGCGACGTTGGGTGAACTTTAGATAAGGCTATTCAGCAGCGTTGCACACACGCGATGAGTAAACTAACAAAGCGTGCGATCTTGACTGCATTTCTTGTTAATAGCAACTGGGCTCTCGAGTCTCATTTCGCTCAGTTTTTCCATCTTGTCAAACACTCTAACTTCAAACAAAAAACAAACATTTTTCACAAAACATTTTTTAAACGTTATTTTAAATTCACGAAACAATTTTTTAATGTTCCGTTTTTTTTTCGTTGGGGATTTTGTATAACGAGTTTCTAATTTGTTGTTGTCTTTTAGGATAACTTCCTCTGAATGATTCAACCGGCCATTGAGTTCAACTTTTTGTGTGTTGATCAATGAGAAAATCTATTATATAATTCAGCGCATCCTGTCCCAACTCCAACGAGCGTGTCACAAACTCATCCACGTCATTTGTTCGCGAATTCGTGCTAATCTCAACAGACAAGAACACATTTCTGAATCACACCAAACTCTCGCTCCAGGTGGCGCTGACAAAACTTGACAAATCTTCAATTTGTTCTATTCATCAGTTCTAATCAATCAAATACAAATATCAACTTAATCTTATCAAATTCCTACTTTTTATGTAACCTTTTATCACGCCAATTGTATTTTCGACATCAAAACTGAGCGATAAGAAGTGGAGATCCAGTTTGTTTGAGCAATTTAGTTTTTGAAAACAAAAAAGTTGGAAAGACTTCAAAAGACGAGCTAGTTTGCCCGAGGCGATTTTTTTGAGATCGGCGCTGAAAGGAGGTTTTGAAAAGTGGCCGGATTATGAGTATGGAAAACGGGTCGAAAAAGTGGCAATTAATCGGAGTCAGGGATTAAAGGCGAAATCGAACAGCGTTGGGAATCGGTTTGATTCCCAGCGAGGCCAGACTGGTTCCGTTTGCGGATATCCGGAACAAATCGGTGATGATGCGTGCGATGGGCTCTCTTCCGCTTAAATTCACTGATCGTTACGTGTTCACATAATGCGACAATGCAAACACCGTTTCAATTCTTTTTTTTTCAACCTGATTCATTGTCGTTTACCAATTGGATACTTTGTAATTGTGTTCAATTCTATTGTTTGAGTGGAAAAAAGTAAGGAGGCGAAATCAAAATTAAATTTGAAACACATGAGTCAGAAAAGTGTGAAATTTGGTTTATCGATCTGCAATGTGATTACAAATCACACATTAATTGAATAAATATAGATTAAGTTGATGTAACGGAATTTATAAATAGCACTGATGATTTTACAAAAGAAAAGTTGTTATGAGATGTAGAAGTTACAGATATCGTATTAGTCATGCTTTGCAAGTGGTTAACCAGTTTGGTGTGATTTCATGTTTCAGGCTGAATCCGAGGTGGCTGCCCTCAACCGACGCATCCAACTTTTGGAAGAAGACCTGGAAAGATCAGAGGAACGCTTGGCCACTGCCACAGCCAAATTGGCAGAAGCTTCCCAAGCAGCTGACGAAAGCGAACGGTACGAGTCGCTACTTTTTCGATACTGTTCGAAAAATACAAATTTTTTACTTGTGCAAAAACTTGTGGCAAAATTGATATTTTGAAAAGATAACATGAATGATTGAGTAACGAAATTTAAGAGAAAATTAAAGTTTTTAAGTTACAGAAAAAACATTGAGTTTAAAGTAAGAAAAAGTTTGTTTGAAAAAAGTTAGAAAAAAAAACAATTGAAGAATTTGTTATTGAATGAAAAAATTAATGTAGACTTTTGATAGAAAAAAATGCGGAAGCGCATCTTAATCGGGCAAGTTTTGATGAGACTCATTAGCATGTGTTAGCATCAAGGCCTTGGGAAAAATATGATGATTAGTGACTGCAACTGGTCGGAGGCGATTTTGCCACGCGTTCTTGCACACAAACTTCATTCAGTTTCGTTATACTTTTTTGCATAGAGAAACGAGCTTTGAAATAAAACAAACGTCATGATCACATTATAGATTTCATATCAAAAATTTAAAGTCTCCACCAACTCATTTTTTGCCTAAATATCTACATGTTTTTCAAACTAATTAATTCAAAATCACTGAGGCTAACTAAATACTACCATTTTTTGCCTTTTCTTCGAAACATCTAAATCAAATTTTAATATTTTTTGGAACATTCACAGTTTTGTAAATTAATTCATAAAGCTAGTTTAGAAAATCAATTCAAAATAATTAAAATGAGAAAAAGTGAGTTGGAAAAGTTAAAACAAAATTTAAGATAAAAAAAAATAAAGCTCGTCGACCTGAGTCATTCTGATAAATCAGTAGAAACATATCGGTGCACCAAAAGTCTATTCCGAGACAAAAATAGATATCCCATTGAACCACAAACATGATTCGTAAAAGAACTTGAGCAATTTTGCTTGTTTACCTATCGATTTGCGTTGTCGCTGGAATGCGCGCATTAGCATATTTATATTTTCATCGCTAATGACGATTTGCTGGCTGGAATGCAGCCTCTGTAAGCTTTCGGAAGTTGGCATCTTATTTATTTTAATCACGAGTAGTGTATTGCTGACGCACAACAAAAAATTCTGATTTTAAAAGCGGTGCACCCATATGCCCAACTGAATCAGTCGAGGAAAAGTGATTGAATCACAATGAAACCCGATTCTTTTCCTCGGCCTATGACACTTTGATTTCATTACTTTTCTCTCTTTTTTTTCATTCCCTTTTTTCACTTCTATTATTTTCTAAACAAAAAAAGAACAATCTAACCTCATGATCGTCACATTGAAATTGTGTAACGATTATGTGAAGCGGACGTTGAAAGTTTACAAGAATCGAGACGCTCCTCGCATTGATTATACGCGACATTGTCCTTTTTCCTTCAATCCCTGTGGATTTCCTGTTGAAAAACTGGTCTAAGTCAAAGCCTTATTGAGCAATGTTTTCATTTTATTTTTCAACGTTCGCTGATATCAATTAATAGGATACGCAAGGCCCTTGAAAACCGAACCAACATGGAGGATGACCGGGTAACCGTGCTGGAACAGCAACTCGCGCAAGCTAAACAAATTGCCGAAGAGGCGGATAAAAAGTACGAGGAGGTGGGTTTCACGTCTGACGCATCAACTTCCTTTTTCAGCAGGCGCTCTCCAAGCTATCGAACCATCGATCTTTACCTATAAATGCCAACTCATTAAAATCCAACTTGGACAGAACCGAATTTGAAACAAATTTTGCAGAAAGTTATTCAAATCTGTTGGTCGACTTTGAAGACCGATGGTTCGACCGGAGAGATTTTTAGCATCGAAGGCGGTAGCGGAGCAGAAAAAAGCGGAATAAAATGTATTAGCACCAATTGTTTCTGGTTTAATGACCTGTTGTTTTCGTAATTCTAAAGAGCCCGCAAGATTCTCGAGAACCGTAGCTTGGCGGATGAGGAGCGTATGGACGCCTTGGAGAACCAGCTGAAGGAGGCCCGGTTCCTTGCCGAGGAGGCTGACAAGAAATACGATGAGGTTCGCGAGATCTCGCCGTCTATCGATCGTGCGAATTGCAGTGACGATAACGATGGTTCCTAGTCGATAGCAAAAGTGCCTAACGCTAACTGTTCGCTGTGCTGTGCTCGTATTGTGCAAGCTCGTCCAACGTCAGACTACAAATCCCCAGACCCTTTTAGTGCGATTTTTTCGGATCTTCCGAAGGTCGTTTCTCCAGGATAAACTAAAGGAAAAGATCGTCCTTTTTGAATCGAAAAAAAAAAACATCTAAACAAATTCAAAAGTGAAGTTTCAAGAAAAACGTTTTTGATCTTAGTAATGTTAAAATATTAACTCTATTTTTAGTTTCGAGTTGTTTTAAAGTAAAATGTGTAATTTTAATAATTCAACGTGGTTGAAGTTAGAAAAAAGGATCGGGTTAGCTTTGGGTTTGGGATCTTTCCTTTTAGATTGACCCTTGGAAAACACCTCGATTCCAAAGACCCCAAACATAATTCGGACAAAAGAGAAAAGAAAACGAAGTTATTCAATGGCCAAAATAAAAAAAAAACGTTCGTCGGTGCTGTTGCATGTGATACGAGTCGAATAAGTGTTCTTTTTGTGGTTTGCAGTGTCGGTACAGTGTCGAAAAAAGAAAATACGTCCGACGCGATTAGCTCATAGTGTGGTGCTCAAAACAAAACTATAATCCAAGTTGAATACGATTTGTTACAACACAAAACTGGTGTATAAAAGAAATGTACATATGTACTTATCCAACAAGTGATCTAGCAATTCGGTCACTAATAGCGACAATTGCTTGCCTCTAATTGAGTCGTTTTCAAAAGCAGACTTTTCGTTGTTTTTCTTTCGTTTTTTTTTCGACGCGAAACTGACTTCCGAACTATTTTTTAATCGTGCGTGCAGCTCCGCCGAGATAAGAGATAAGAGGCAAGTAGTTAGGCTCTAATTCGCACTGTTTTGTCTCGGTCGCTGTACAAATGTGCAAAAATTTGCAAAATTGCTATCAATTTCGTCAAATTTTTTGCGTTTTTGGTTTTAAGCAGGGGAAGGGGGTGCTAGGCTTTATTGTTGGTCCGTTTGTTTGTTTTTTTTTTTATTATTATTTTTTCTGTCCTTTTTGACCTGTCGCAATGTGAGCGGGTTTTCAGGTGGGATTGTGTCAAAATCAGCGAATATACTAATGTCCTGTCAAGGCCAGGTTGACGCAAACGAATAACGATTGCTGACACCAGTTGGGAAACTTTTCGTTTGTCTTTCCATTTGTGGCAGAAGGATTGTTCGAGTTTGCGCCAACCGGTGGCCTTTGGCGATGGTTCGAAACGTGCATGGAGATGATAATTTTTTGATCCCATGTTAACATTCCAGCCCAACGTTTCGGATTGTTTGTGATTGCAGTGACTAATGGCTACATTTTTTTCGTTTTGAGTTTTTCGTTCTGATTTATTAACAGATTTGCCTATGGAATCTTAAAATAAACATTTGAACAAATAGGAACTACTACTTAAACAACACAATTTTTTCAATTTTCTTGTCCGTTTTGAAATTTCCCAATTTGATTGAAAAAGATAAGAAAAAGAACAGTTTAACAAAAGATTTTACGAGTCGTAAAGATAAAAAATGTTTATTGTAAGATGAAAAGCTGAAGTTTGTGAATATTATGAAAAGATTGACTTTGCAAGCCAGAATTATTTCAAAGTTTATTTCAAACGTCTTTCAAAGTTGTAATTAATTTGTAAGTTGTAATTTGCAATTAGTTTGTTTAGTGATAAAATCTGTAGTAATATTGTTTATTGGTGTTTACTGATGTTTTGAGTTAAAATTAAGAAGTTGTTGGAATAATTCTGGCGAACTGTGACAGTAACACCAAAAAGAGTGACGATGAAAAAAAATGACCAGTGATAAGGAGAAGATAATCATCCGAATTTGTGTCACTGATATAGGTTGCCCGTAAACTGGCCATGGTCGAGGCCGATCTTGAGCGTGCCGAAGAGCGTGCTGAAGCTGGAGAATCGTAAGCATTTTTGAATCCCATGGCGTGAAAAATAACAGATTGTCATTTATCGTCGATGCGCGATTTTCAAAGACCGATATAACATTCTGGCCTAACACGTCATGCGATGTGCTGTTTTCCAAATCTCTAATTTTATAATTTTTTTCACTTTATTTTCGCAACGTTTAAGTTTTGGGAATTTTAAACACCCTAGCCTATTTTAACCGATAGAACTATCGATTCAAAAACTACAAAAGTTTATGTGAAAGAAGTTAGAATAGGCGAGGCGTGATGTTTTATTTTTTGTTGAAATTTTGCAATCTTTGTTGACATTTTGAATAGGAAGAGGAGCAGCCCAGGAGTTGGAGAGTTGCATGTGGATTAATGATTATTAGTTGATAAGTTTTTTTGTTTTTGTTTTAATGCTTTGGCATGATATGTGTGGCTGTACACAGGTGGCCAGGAAACTAGTCATGATGGAAGAAGATTTGGAGCGTGCCGAAGGGAAGTCCGAGCGGGCAGAATCGTAAGTTTTTTTTATCTGCATGCGAGTGGGGCTACAAACATACCTGCATTAGAATGGTCACTGTTGCATTCTTGCGAGAATTTTTACGTGAAAATGGAAACAAAAACATCAGTATCTGTTGGTACTACTGATCTGATGAATTTCGCAAGGATGCAAGTACTGAAAAATCGTATACAACACGACGATAAATGTCCATGACTTTATTCGTTCTGGTTTAAAAGAACAATTTTTTACTCGATCCTTTACTTTCCAGCAAAATCGTCGAATTGGAAGAAGAACTGCGTGTGGTCGGTAACAACTTGAAATCTCTCGAAGTTTCCGAGGAGAAGGTATGAAATTGCAATTTTTATCATAAAAAATGTTCGATTAAATTGTTAGAACAAATTACTTTTATTAAGGATAAGTTCTAGAACAAATTTTCTCGTTTTATTTTCAATTTTGTTTTTGAACAGTTGAAAAGTTAGATTTTAGTATGTGGTAAAGTTATTAAAGATTTTTTTTCGGCACAATAAAAATAGGCAAATCAACGTGAGGAGGAATACAAGAATCAAATCAAAACTCTGACCACGCGTCTAAAGGAGGTACACATCATGTGTGCAGTGCCTCGATTTATAGCTTTTGATTCGTGTTGACTTGAAACGATAACTAAAAATATAACATTGACTTTGCACGCTTAGAATTAAGACCCTTTTTTTGAATTCAAGGTTTGACGCATTTAACTAACTGCTTATTGTTTTTTTTCGGTTTGTGTGTTTACTCAAAATCAGATGACACAGAGAGAAGAAACCTTCCAAGGCAAAGTCAAGGATTTGGACAAATCATTGAAAGAGGTAACTGTCAAAGAGAATTATCTTAGTTATAAAAAAATAAACTTTAAAAGTAGTTCAATAAAATTGATATTTTGGTTAGACTTGATAATTTTTAAAATTAAATTGTAAAAATGAAATACTTTTTGTTCAGTGAATAATTGAAAAGAAACTTTTGTGTATCTTGAAAAAATGTTATGAAAAAATGTACACTTGAAGAACGTTGTTTGGCGAAACATATGGATCTGAATTCTAAATATATGAATCGTGTAATCGTCATGCACTTTGTAAGTCCAAAGGAATGCACGTACAGATGTGTCAAGAGTGTGATATTTTGCAAGCAAGAACAAATTTTCTCGGTTCAGCTTTTTTTTAACAAAGCACCAAACAAACAATTACAATCAAAGTTTGTCAACTTGAATAACAACTCATCTGCATGGTTTTTCGTGTTTACAAAAGCAAATAAAAATAACAAGTCAACGATGGAACGTCAAATAAATGATATTCAATTTTAAAACCAAAATCAAACTGATTATTCGATTGAAAATTTCATTTTGAATGTGTTATTATACTTTTATTTGACTTTTAATCGTTGACTTTGGCGATTTACAAACATGCGTATAAATTATTAATTGAAACGTCTAAATTTAGGCTGAGGCTCGTGCTGAATTCGCAGAAAGATCTGTGCAGAAGCTTCAGAAAGAGGTCGACAGGCTGGAGGGTATGTATTGCAACTTAGCCCATCAGTTACACAGCCACGCAATTAATACCGTGGTGACAAACCATTTTCCATGTTGATAATTAGAGACACAAATAATCGTCGCACTTTTTGCCCTGCTGAGAAACAACTCGGATCTATCTGCTCTTAATAAATATCAATCCACATGATTACACCGGCTGATAAGACAAAATCAACATTGTCGAATGAACCCATTTTTTCCGCTATCAGTACACGTAGCTTACATAAAATCCAAGGTTCAAGTATTCACATTTCACTTATTTTTAACGTAAAAGTCGGTTATATTTATAAAATGTTCATAAACAGGATGACATCATCCGAGATTTATTATAATCATAGTATAAAATTTCACGGACCTATTTTCAGCCCGGCAAGAAGTGTCACGATTGTTGTACATCAAAGATAAAAATCATAATTTATCAACCACAATAAATTCAGCATCAATTGAGGATCAGATATAAAAAATGACCAGCAAAGAAATATTGACGTATCCCACTTTTTAGTTGCAAAGTTTTTGAGTTTGAGTTTATTTTTGTTTTGCTGTTTGTTTGATTTGAATTTTTGTTCAATTTACTAACTTGGCAGCAAACAAGTTGACGGAAGAAAATTTTGTCGTACAAAATAAAGAACCGGCGAGGTTTTTTGCGGGACAAAATTTTCGTTTTTTCCGTTCAATGTTTGAGTTGCCTTAAAAGATAAATCACGAGAGCAAATCGTGAGCTGAGATTGTGTGTCGTTTGCGGTGGTTTTTTCTAACGAATAATATTTACAGACGATCTGGTCGCCGAGAGAGAAAAAAACAAATTGCTCCAGGAGGAGATGGAGGCAACCCTGCATGACATCCAAAACATGTAGACGCGGAAAAACAAAAGCAATAACACAAGCAATTATGAAACATACAAAAAACAAAACATAGACTTTCGTTTGGCGTGCGCTTATGTGGTGCAAACAATACAATTAACGATTGTTTATTGGGCGAGAGATAGAGAGTGAAAGAGAGTGAGAAAGAGAGAGAGAACGAAAGAGAGCAAGTGTGATAAGATAGGACAACTTTCATTCCAATATCTGAGCAATTTCGAGCAACTTTCGTGTTGTTTTTGCAAGTGCTTGTAAAAAAAACATTCCACGATAGTTGTCCCAGGAAAAATTATTTTTGTTCGCGTTTTTAATCTTGTCTGCGGCTTTTTTATCGCACATTTTGTAACTCAGTGAGATTCGTTTATGATAACACTGCCCTCTGTCGGACGGTTCGTCGAGACTTTGTTTCGCTGATGAGTCGTCGCGGTCCTAATAAAGCACAACTGTATTTCTATTTTCACTGTCAGTCGAATGAAATACATCCCATTTCGGCAAACTCTCTTGTGTACATAAGCCTGTCCTTTTGTTGAGTCGCGGTTATTTGCACATACCTTGTTATTTTTGCTAATTACGTTTAGGGCATGAGTTGGTCACTGAGGATGGCCGATTTGCAATTTCAAAGTCGTTTATTTGTCTCCTCGTTTTAACTTTGACCTGTTCAAAAAATCCGTATCTCAATGAAAAAAACAGAACAGTGAACAATTTTGTGTGCGAATGATGCTTCTACTAAAATCAATTTGAGGAAAACGCAACTCGATCCTATTTCTACATTTTAAATATACACTAGTTTGCAACCCTCCATTTTTTGCTCTTTTTTTCGTCAGTTACTATATGATTTATACTTTTTTTGTCTTTTACCACGATTCTGTCGTTTCATATTACAACTACATTGAACGAAACATTGAGACAACTTGAAGTGTTTCCATATTGTTTAATTTACTTAATCTTAATCAATCCAAGCGAAATGACTCGATTAGCACTAATATCATTGTAATATTGATTCTATATCGGAATTATAAATATGTTTTTAATATATAAAAACTACATACTCTTTTTTATATTTATTTACGTTCACCCTGCTGTTATGATTTCTTTTTTTTCCTTACTAATAAATTAAGCGAACAAATTAGAGATATAAGCATTGCATGGCATTGAGAGTGATTGTATTAATCGCCGTTTAACTTAGGTAAGTGAGTTTCAATTGTTTGTTCAACTTTTGCTACTAACTTATCATCCGATTCTTATTCAATTGACTGTTGGCAACGCTTTTTTCATCTATTTGACAATTGCAGATGAAATGGTGGCGGAGAAGGAGAAGTATAAAGAAGTTGGCGATGGATTGGAAACTACTTTCGTCGATCTCTATGGGGTTTAACGCATTTTCATCACTTTGCTTAGCTTTTTGCACAAACTTTTAACTTTAACTTGTAAGTCGCTTATCTTGCTTGTAACAATTATGAGCCAATGATATTTTTTCGCCAAATTTGAAAAGCTTGCTTTTCATTAAAAAATTTTTTTACTTTTGCTTTGCTTTATTTTGCTTTATTTTATTTTCTATACGTTGATCCATCTGGTATAAATTCAGGCACCTTTAAAATCCATAGACCAAATAGATTTCGAACTTGGAATTGGTTGAAAAACAAACATTTTTTGATAATCATTTCAGACGAGCTCGTTCACGAGAAGGAAAAGTACAAATACATCTGCGACGATTTGGACCTCACCTTCACCGAGCTCGTTGGATAAAGCTGCAAGTTTGTGTTCAAACAAACATCAACCATCTTACACTCGATTCCATCTTAAACACCACAAGAAGAAGAGAGCCATGCCGCCTGCAAAACCATGGCTATTTCACTATTACTTGTATTATTTAAATATTGATATTATTGTATGTTATAAAGACGGATTATTATAAAAATAAATGACTTATTATTGAACTGCCTCCTCCCTATACTATTACTTTTAGTTTTTATATTATTTATTCCGAATTCTATTTTTTCTAATTTTCATTAATTTTTTCTACTTTTTATTTGAATTATGATTATAATACGTCATTAAATAAGATTCGTCAAACTATAATGAAAAAATACCCTCAATTGATAAAACAAAATATCAAACAAAAATATCATTAAGAATGTATGAATAAAAGTAAAATTAAGAAAAGTTACAAGAGGTAGGTTTATAAGTTTTCTTTTTTTTAACCCTTCCAAATTTAAATTTCACACTAACAAAAAATCTTTGTTAAGATTTCAACTAACACTTGTAACTTTCACTAATCTAGGATTAAGTTTAAAAAACCTATCATTAACAGTACTAACAAAACTAACAAACTGAATGTTTTCTCGATTTGATTCGCAGACGAACTTGTCAATGAACGGAGCAGATTCAAGGCCATCGCTCAAGAAATGGATCAAACTTACGCCGCAGGATGGTAGATTCCTAGCAAACAGTCCGCATAATTATGAACAAAATACACGCCCACTTTAATCGATTCAATTGTCTGGATTTCCTCCGAAGAATTCCAGTTATTAAAAATTAAAGAAACAAAAAAAATAAACATTTGTAATTCCATTTTTTAAACCGACTAAACATTTGATTGGTCAGCTAGGAATTCACGTATAATAATGAATCTGCTGGAAGTTTATCTAAAAGGCTGCGATTATTCCTCATCCACTGCCAGGAATCGTCAATATGTCGACTTTGTCCCAGCAACTATTAAAATTATGAAAAGCCAAATCTTGTCTGAAATTATGAAAAAACTTGATCAAACAAAATGAAGTTGAATTAAGAACAAATGTCGTGCTTTTTCACGTTTCTACTTGTCAGCGACGCAGTTTTCTTCCTTGAGGATGTTGAAACTAGAGTTAGGTGCACACCGATAGCTTTGAAATATTGCGACCAACTGGACATAATATTTTTCAAGCTCGAGCGAAGCTTTTTTTGTCTATTTTTGATTGATTAACTAACTTGTTATTTTGACGTTCACTTACAATTATATATTTTATTGTAAAATTAATAATAATTGAATATGTATCCAGATTAATGAATTTTGTACTAAGAATTTCAGTCAAATTTTGTCTTCTTGGGAAAATAAACTCAATTTTGATGCATTTTTTATCTGCGAAATAAACAATTTTTGAGTTGTTTAGATAGAAACAAATTTGATAACTTTTTAAAAAATAATATATATTAGGTAGATCAAAATTGGATAGTGACGAACAAAATTGTTGACAAAATTGTCATGCAAGACAACACGATCAAATTTTTCAGTTTGAAAAATTAATATTGTTTGCGAACTTTATACTCCAATAAAAATTTTATGCTTATGAAAAAAACTGCATTATGAGTTTGATATGGATGTTCAACGTTGTTATATAGTTTTTTGTATGATATTATTATTATTTTTTTCTTGCTACTATTGTCGTTCAGTGCCTAAATTCAGCAGTCTAAAGTCTGTTTGACCTACAAGGTGGATTATGAGTGTAAAAAAATCAACTTTACATTTACGTACCGATTCGACCGAACTTTTATAAAAATGCATTACACAAAATTGTAATGATGTAAATTGCAAGCAAATAAAGCTTTTGAAAAACTATGATCTTATTTGTTCGCCAAATATTCCAATCAATTCCATTTCATCTTATAATACACCAACTATCAAAAAAAGAAAAATAAATGAACTCCAATTTGTTACTATTTCAATTACTTTATTTTTAAATTGTTACTATTTCATTGATTGCATAAAGATGGCGCCACAAAATGATGCAACAAACTCAAAGATCCATCTCAATAAAAAATCGAAATATTCGACAGACATTGATGAATCGAAAAAAGTTTATTTTTACAAATATTTTTTCGAATATTTATCAATACAAAAAACTATTCCAGATTTTCAGTAGGTCGGGAAATATTTTTAAATTTTAATAGTCAGCAGTGTCTCAACACATTCAAAAATAAAAATATTCTCAACAGTTACTAATTAATATATCATTGGGGAACAAAAAAAATAGTGACAGGGAAAAAGCTGCTGCAAAAAGTGGCCGATTGCGTGGTTGTCGAAAATAAATGCCTGTCGAGTTATTTCTGTGTATCGGTTACAAATCATAGAGCTTGCTATTCGACTTGATTTACATTGAACTTTGCTGATCTGAACTCTATATCCAATCGACGGGGATGCCGGATTTCGCGGTCTCGTCCGATTTTCACGTTCACGTTTCTTTTCTCTTGATATTTGCCATTTTATAAATAGACCCTCCAGTGTCGTTCTTGTACACTATTATTAGGAGACACGCATTCACCTCGATATCGAGGCTAGCCATTGGTTTATTGGACCAATTTTTTAATCACTCTTTCTTTTTCAATTTTCAAACATTTTTTCATCTTCTAACTTTTTACAACATTTTACAATGTTATTTGATACCTTTGGCGCACTTCCAAATCTGAACAAGAAATACACCTCGAGTTTATATATTAGGTGTAATTCTTTATTTTTAATTTCAATTCAAACAATTCAGACAAACAAATCACTCACTTTCGTGTACTCCTTGCATCAAAACAGAATTTATCTTATTTTTATTATTGTTCTTCAGTGACAAACACTTGACGTTTTACTTTGTAAATTTTAACTTTACATTGTTAAAACACTAATAAAAAAATACCCATAAACTGAAAAAACAACAATTTTTGAAGTTTCTCAAAAAAATGTGTCTTAAAAATGTTGACAGAGAAGATTGTTATTAATGGTAGCTAAATATGTTACGGTGAGATGTCGAAAACGGTCGCGCGAGTTGAGAAAGCACAATTTTTAACGCGGGTAAAAATAAAAAAAGCCATTTCGATAAAACCAAATATTTGGTAATGCATAAATCAACAATTATTAACTACTGAGTTTCGTGTATCTCGTTATGACCAACTTTATAATTCAAAGAGGCGCCGAGAAAACGGAAATGACGAGCAATTTATTATTTTTAATGTATAATTGCTCGTGGTCTAATTTAACACTTTCTCAAGCAGGGACACATCTAAAATTGAAAATCGTCCAGCGACAATTTTCCAATCGCTGCTCTGTCTTCGAATCAGCTGAAATTGTAAACTCTCATGAATGAAACTTGTATTTAGGTATAAATCATTCAGATGCACTCAAAACTATCAATTTTAAGTTGAATCAAAGTTCTTGATCTTGATTCCAGAAATATTTCTCTGAAACATTTCAGGACTGGAAAATGTCTGATCTACTTCAGAAAGTTGAAAAAAATGACTTGAAAAAAGAACCGTAGAAGGGATACTAAAATGAGAAATCTAAAAAAATGAGCTGCGAGGAAAAAACCATTAATAGACGGATTGAACGTGAGTTTCCATAATTCGAGAGTGTTTTTTAGCTTGACAGGCTTGTGGCGGGCCAGGAGAGATGAGCGCGACTAAACAAGTCGAAATATAATAATTTGGTTGGTCGGCATAAAGAGTAGGGTTGCGTGAGTTTTCGGGGTGACGTTAATACTAACTGTCTGGCTGACATTCGTCGTTCTTGTGGAGGCTCGCCATTTTTGGGTTCCCCACCCGCGAGTTTTTGGACGCTCAGCCGACGTCCAGGAGCATCGACGGGACGACACTCGTCGCGCTCTCGTCGCTCCGCGAAGCTCGATCGGGTAGGTAAGTCTTCAAACTCTTCGACAGCCGGATTTCGAAGACCGTTTCCTTCGAGGTGCTTTCTTCTATCTCTCACGCTCTTTATCATTTTTATTCCTATCGCAAAGTGAACTTTGGTGCGCGAGTGTGACTGTGAATTTTTTTGCTGCCTTAGTTTTCTATTCTTTTCTGTCAGCGACATTTTCGGACAGAAAAAAGTGCTTTTTCTTGCAGGAGCTTGCTTTGGGCTTTAACTTTTTTTCGCGATGTCGTAAGTAGTGATGTACTAACAAGTGACCACTTGAACCAATCGAAAAATAGTTTACCAGTTTCAAATTAGTTTCACCTTTTGATCTAAATTGGAAGTCTTGTATTTTTGAATTCTGCAACCAACGACTAAATTGTGATTAAAGCGTAAAATGTGAACTGGGAAATCGAAATGTAAGATGGAGTAATTGAAGATGAAAAAAGTAGTGTTTCAAGTTGGTCGTTTTTTGAAAACCCTTTTCTATTGACCTTCAAGATCGATGGACTAACGCTTAGCTGCTTGGACTAAACCGAAAATCAGTAACCTTAACTCCGATCTCAGAAGTAGACCAACTTCTCGAGCGAGGGATTCGGTGCCAAAGATGGTTGTTGACAATCACATTTGACAACTCGGGCAACAACTTTGCGTTTTACGTTTGTTGCGCGCGAACGCCGCGGCTTCTATTTTTACAGCGTCAGGAATTTCGCTGTCGAGGACTACGCGAACCGACATAATATCATTCGAGTTTCACGTTATTTTTAAACCGTCGATCTTTTTCACGCTTTAATATGGGAATGAGGACACGGGTTATAATTATTACGATGCTCTTACAAATCTCCTTTTTGGTTTCTTTCCATAAAACCTCAAATCCATAAAAACCCTTTTTAATTTCTTTCTCAAATTTAAAAAAATTTCTTTCAAAATAAAAAAAAAAAATAAACCTTCGCTTACTGATGAAGATGTTGGTTTTGTGCCAACCAGTGGAGACTTTTTGGTCAGAGGTCAATTTCGCCCAGGCGAAGAAATTTGTTTGAAAGATGCCTCGCACATTCCTCGTGTCAAGTACCTTGACTTTGCGAGCCCTCCTGGATACGACGAATGTTTTTAGAAATTCGACACCCCACCCTGGTTGAGAATGTTTTTTCAGCGTTGGATTCGGTTGCGCAATTGGCCCCGACCGGAAACGCCGTTTATTTTAGTTGCGCGAAGGAAATCGACGTGAAAAACACAATGCATAGGTATGACAAGACATGCCACTGTCTACGAAAACGGAGATGATTAGGGAGCAGCGTTTCGCAAAGTTTCGTAAATTCTATAAATACTCGCGGCCAGTTAGATCGGATGTCAGACGGCGTTGGCGGCCAAGTAAAGCTCGCTCCTATGAAATGATGATAAAATGTTTCTTATCCGCCATTATTATTTTACATAATCCAGAGGCAACTATATTTGACTAGTTTGAACCTAACTAACTTCTTTCGATCCCTAAAAACTTCAGAAAATCAATTTAAACTTTTTCTGCTTTTCAAATTTTGTGTTTTATTTGTATTATCAAGAGAAGGAATTAATTTGTACTCGTCTGTTTGTTTTGAGGAATTATTTTGTAACTTGAGTGATTTTAAGTTATTTCGGTATGTGAAAATGAAATCGCGAGATTAGAGCAGGGAGTCGAAGTAAAAAGAGTGAACCGTTGTTATACTTTGGTAAACAATAAATGGACCATCTGAGAATCCAGTAACAGACCATTTGACGTCCAAACGACCGAGCGACCGAGCGACCGACCAACGATGGATATTAATAGAAAATGGCTGCGCTTCTATTTTCGTTGATATTCACTCATTCCAAAAAGCTCTCAGAATTTGCGTTTTCCTACGGAAATTATACTCTTGAAAAAGATCCTGCTTTGATTAAATGACAAGTTTTAAATCACAGAATCCCTTTTGCAGACAAGTTGGCTACTTCAACTAGTTTAATCAGACACTAATTTATTTCGTTCTTCCGACTAAACCATAAAAATCGATGGTACAGAAATAGAATTTTGAAATTTCATTTGTTTTCTTGTATTCGTGCAGTTTCGTTAGTTTTTTGAGACCACAAGTGAAAAAACAAAAGCCGCCACCATGGACGCGATCAAGAAGAAGATGCAAGCGATGAAGCTTGAGAAGGACAACGCACAGGACAAAGCCGATGTGTGCGAGGGACAAGCCAAAGAGGCGAATATGCGCGCGGACAAGGTCCTCGAGGAGGTCAATGATCTGACGAAAAAATTGACCCAGGTTGAGGGCGACCTTGTAGCCAACAAGAAATCCCTCGAACAGGCCAACAAAGATTTGGAAGAACGCGAAAAATCCCTCACCAACGTACGTTTTTTTAGTTAAAAATAAAATTTGCAAACTTAATTTCTATTTTATTAAAAAAAAATTGTTTTTTAGGCTGAATCTGAAGTTGCTGCTTTGAACAGAAAAGTCCAACTTATTGAAGAGGATTTGGAACGTTCAGAAGAACGCCTGAACACTGCCACTGCCAAACTTACTGAGGCTTCTCAGGCTGCTGATGAGTCTAGTCGGTAAGACAAATTTGAGACTAACTAATTTTTTCTCTGGAAATTAAACGTGTTTGTATTTTAGGTCATTAGTTTATTTTTCGTTGAGAGATTAACAAATGATAATTAATTTTGGTCTATTTCAGTATGTGCAAAGTATTGGAGAATCGTTCGCAGCAGGATGAGGAGAGGATGGACCAGCTGACAAACCAACTGAAGGAAGCTCGTCTATTGGCTGAGGACGCCGATGGAAAATCTGACGAAGTATCTCGCAAATTGGCATTTGTTGAAGATGAATTGGAAGTCGCTGAAGATCGTGTCAAATCCGGAGAAGCGTAAGCGTCTTTTAATTTTAGAAAGCTCGAACGTTCCCAAATGTTTTCATCTTCCATTCATAAAGCATGATTGACACGTCACTCTGTGTAACTTTGGTAGCATTCAAAGCCCGACGTCAGAAATATCACTGATGATTCAAATTGCTAAAATTAATCGAAACATTTCTTTTCAGCAAAATCATGGAACTTGAAGAAGAATTGAAGGTCGTCGGAAACAGTCTGAAATCTCTGGAAGTTTCAGAGGAGAAGGTGATTTTCAACTTTCAATATTATTTTATATCTTGAGGTAGGGGTGTATTTTTAATTTGATTTTACTTTTTTAAGGCCAATCAAAGAGTCGAGGAATTCAAACGGCAACTGAAAACTCTCACCGTCAAATTGAAGGAAGCAGAAGCTCGTGCGGAATTCGCCGAGAAGACGGTCAAGAAGCTCCAGAAGGAGGTCGACAGGCTCGAAGGTCGGCTGCACGATTATTTAGCACAAACTATCTGTTTCTCCCTGTCAAAAAGTGTCCTTTTTTGTTATACCTGTCATTTTGTCGTTGCATGCTAATGTTCTCTTCTTCCAGCTTTTTTCGATGGAGCACCTATTTTTAAACCGGTGACAATTCCAAAGAACCCCAGTTCTCCCAATTTTTTTACAAAAACAAAATTGAAAGAAAGTCCACCAGTTCAATTATAAATGTTCCAACGATTTTTTAATTACAGACGAATTGTTCCGCCAGAAGGAGAAACACAAAGCAATTTGCGACGACTTGGATTCCACATTCGCTGAGCTTACAGGCTACTAAACTCGTGTACACGCGCTGAGCTTTTTGTTTTTGTCCATTAACTCTATGACTCCTTTGGTTTTTTTTTCTCGTTGAATTATCGCTGCGAAAATTTCGAATTTTTGTTTTTCAAAAACAGCAAAACAATATTTTTAATGTCGTTGTCAGTTCTATGTTTATTTATTCTTGTTTTTGTAAATGAAAAAGAAAAGCTTTGAATGATCACAAACATGTCACACATTTTGATGTAAATATTGGAACAGTAGCTTAGCGTCGGAACGACGAACGTCAAACGTCAGGTATTTTGGACGAAACTCAAAAGTTATCAATGTTTTCCCCTTTGGTAGATGAAGCACGAAAAATAAAGAGAGAGTAGAAAATAGACCGTAGGGTAGCAGTTTACAGCTCTCTATCACTCTTCTTCTTGTCAAAAGCAAGACCAGGTTCTGTCAGCAGAATCCTTCTGATCAGTTTGGGACTTTGGAACAAGTCTAAAATAAACTGTGACTAGACACTTGACAATCACTTTCTTTCATAACTTTAGATGTTAGTTCAATGTTTCAAAATCATCAACCTATGGGTGTCCATCTGATTTCTCCATCGCGCAAAATGTTTCCAGGCTTTCATTCCCATCGTGGCATGACCTATCCCAACTCATTTTCAACCATCTATCTTGACATTAAAAAATGACCAAAATAATGTTTTAGAATAGGAAACAGACTACTTTTTTATTTACTGGAATTTCAAAATTGTTGATCACAAAAGTACTCATCTTGTTTCCTTTTTTCTTGCAGACGAGCTTGGAATCAACAAAGACAGATACAAGTCCCTGGCCGACGAGATGGACTCAACCTTCGCCGAATTGGCTGGATATTAATAAACAAAATTTACTGTTTCGTTTCAAATTTTATGGATATTTATTTTTCTCGTTACACTCAGACAGACACAGACACGCACACTCACATACACACACCGCCACTGAAACACAACAAAAAAACGCTTGTTTCGAAAATTTTTTGACCGGGTTCAGTTGCAGTTTTTACATTTATACCAATATGAACCAATAGGTATTGAAATTGCACGTACGAATAACTTTTTTTTTGAACTGCAAAATAAACCAAGTTTTGGGTACAGCAATCGGTGTGCCATTTTGTCCGGTTTGCGGGCACTTTTGAAAAGTCGGGATCGACGATAACGCATTCATTAAATGTAGATCTGAATGTATTTCATGTTATATAATGTACGAAATGTTATAAATATATCATATTTAATTATTGGCTGTAACTCTTTCGAATCATACTCTGAGCCGTTTGATCACTGATTCATTGTAAAAAGCTGTATTAGAGTATATATTATTATAAATATATATTTCTTATTTATATCCAATTCATAGTCATGGATTTTATTAACAACCAAACTGATTAATTTTGAAATTCGTTCAATGAACTTTGAAATTTGCAAGTTCAATTTTGTATCTTAATTTTTATTATTTTTTGAACAATAAGAATGTACATTGGAATATTTTTCAAAAAGGTAAGTAATTGAAAAATAGCGTTTGTTGTTTTTGGAACTGCAGGTTTATTTGATTGGTATTATCATGAAAATCATTCTTACCTAAGCTATAGTGTACTATGAAATAATATTCTAGGACGATACTAGACCAAATTACATGTATGTAGTTAATAAAAAGCACGAGTTGTAAAAAATGTACGACGGTGTTAGTTCGATGCTGCTGATCAATAGTTGTGCAAATAAAAATTCATTTCGGCATTGAAATAGTTGAATACGATCGTTTATCGCAAGACTACGAATATCGTGTAGACTACATCTAGACGAGACAACGGAGACAAAACATTCAGAAAAACGCGTAATAATTCTGTATAATGAACATTGATTTCATACACTGATTGGAAAACACATTTTTAAATGAATGAAAAATTTAAATTAACGACGACCAGGATCCGGCTTGAAGTCTGTAGAAACAAGAAGAAAAATAATGCAAATTCAGTTGACGTTGATCGAACGTAAATTATGACAAAAGTTGCAAGCTCACAGCCTTACTTGTACAATAATAGTCTCATTTTTTTCGGCAGTTGTGTGCAAGCACGAATTCCTGGACGTTGGTGTGCACGATTACAATATTCATCATTTCTTAACTTTTAACATGCGGATGAAATACCAGTGAATTGCAGTTTACCAAACAAATGATATTTCACAAAGAAATAAAAACGAATTTATCATTTCAACATGCGACACTTGAAACACGATGTCGAATACATAATATCACATGAAATACTCAAAATAACATGAAAGTAATAAACAAATTTGTGATATTATATTGAATGACTTTTTTCAATCAAAAAACATGATAAACAAATAAAAAATATATAATGCAAAATACAACACAACCGTTTTGATTGCATATAGAAAAACGTTATAAAATCAGTTCATCGGCAAAAGAGAGCTCGAGGCTTTTTGCATTAATCATAATTGTTCACGAGCTGAATGCAAAGATGCGAAATAAGAACTCGAATAAAAATGATCGATTGAATCGTCATAGGAATGACAAGTCAACTTATTTTTACTCTTCTTTTTCGGTTTTTTCGATGTCTTGTTTCTCAGCACCGTCGGAGTCGCCTTCAAACTTTGGTCCTGGCGCTTCCTCGCCTTCTAGAACTATTTCTTCTGGATCTGGAGCACGGGGGAGGAAGTCTTCATCTGGGTACATTGTCTTGAAGATGGTTTTTGCCTAAAAAATAAAAGATTATTTAATTCAATTTTTATTTACCTTACAAGGTACAAAGCGCGCCCAACGGGCGCTCAATTTCAGACCGCTATGCGTTAAACAAACTTTAACTTTTAAATATTTTAAATTATGAGTCATAACATCAGACGCGCCATTAGATCCGTTGCTACAGTATATCCTGTGACGTCGTCGGATGCGGACGTGCAGTACACTTTGCAACGCCATCGAGTGCGCATTCGTAGTAGATCTAGTGACGTCACTGGATACGCGTGCGCAATAGATCTCGCGACACCATCGAGTACGCATGCGCAGTAGGTCTCGGGACACCGTGGAGTACGCATGAGCAGTACATCCCGCGACACCATCGAGTACGCATGCCTATTAGATCAAGTGACATCACTGGACCCGCAACTACCATCGATCATGTGACGCCATTGGACCCGCAGCCGCAGTAGATCCAGTAATGTAAGTAAGCAACGTTACCGCACTTTACATCACATTTCGTTTTATAGTATTGTTGAATGATTTAAAAAGTAAATCATTTATTATCGACTTGTTATTTTTTGATTCATGTTTAAGTTTTAGCGATTCTAAAATTTTTCATATATTCCGAAATACTTGATACCTTCAATAAATTCGTAATATTATAATAATAATCTTCTTTTTTCAAAGATTTCTTTCGAGTTTTCATTCGCTGTAATTTTTTTGAGTTAATCATTCAATTTTAACACATTTTTAACTGTTTAGTTGTTAAATCAATCAAGTTTTTTCGAACTTAATTTGATCGACAGATGCACATAGTTTAAATTTGTTTAGTTTCTGTACATAAATTTTACTTTTTAATAATAATAACAATACAATGTTAAGTCGTTTAATATATAATATAAAGTAGTTTGATCGCGATAATTGTGCATCTTTTTTTATACAAAATAAAGCACTTTTCTAGGCTTCGTGACCATTTCGCTACAGATCGCAGTCAGTTGACTATCATCAACTGTCCGTCAGACGCTCCAAGGGTGTTTTGGGGAAGTCTAGACAATTGCAGTCGCGATTAGTTTTGTATTGGTATTCAATTTTAACTTGTTAAAAAATTGTTTATAAGTTTATTCATTTTACATTTTGATTTTTGTGATTTTAAACTTCATTTTAACTTATAATAAATAAATATAATTTCTACTGCTTTTGCTTTAGATGAAGAACAGCGAATGAAAAATTTTTATCAAATTTTTGTTAATCAGTCAAACTTTTTTATTATTTAATTATCATAGTTTTCTTAAAACCATATTGTTCGCGTAAGCTTGAAATTTAAATTATACTTAGTTTTTCAAAAGGTTTTTAAACATGAATGTACAAAATACGATAGCCATATTGTAAAGTTTTTTTTTCTCAAGGGAAACGTTTAATTAATTGGCTTCAAAAGATTGTCTTTTTTGTTTAATTAAAAATAATATTTTTTAAAACACGAGGGGGGTTCGCGCTCCGCGCGACATGTGACTCCCATGTGAATCACATGTGATTTACATCAAACGCGACTGACGACACGGCAACAGTGAAATTTTTTTTATAGAGGGGGGACAAAACGAATACAAAATTCATTTGAAGTTCAAATTAAAAAAAAACTATTCTAATTGTTTAGTACCTGATTGACAGCAAAATCAAAATCAAGATCCAGATCAGGACCAGAACAGACGTAGACATTAGGCAATGCAGAGCTTCTAAGTTTAATATCACTTGCTGGCAAATTAAAGTACAATGCAAACAGCACGTTAGGCTTCTTGTGTGCTATGCCCTCTTTCTTCAACGTCTCTCCCTGTTAAAATGTACATGAAAAATATTAATATGATGATTCAGTCAAGCGATCTAGCGAGGATGTGATATTTTTCATTTCACCTCTTTATGCCTATCTTCTGGAGCTACAGTTTGTGTGTGAGAATCCATGGGACTTTGAGTAACATTTGGCGTGTGTTTACCAACGTCAAAGAACTTTTTCAGTATGTGATCAAAGTCGTCTTGGGCGTTCGTTCTTCGTTTGCATGTTAAGTGTACCATATCTGCAAAATAAAAAGCAATACAAAATGTTAATTGCACAAATTTTAATGAAGGATCCTTGGCTCTTTTAATTACTTACAAAGGCCTGGCGGACAAGCGTTAGTTGAAGGTCCTAACTCAATAACTGTTACGGCTTCTTGAGTCTCGGTGTTTTCAGGCGGGTAATACAAAAGGGTCAAATTTTCTTTTTCTCCTTGCATCAAAGATCTAAAACGATTTTCAAATACTTAAATTTAACATCATTTTGTTTCATGACGCCATTTCAACTCAATTTCAAGTTTTGGATCGAAGAAAAAAGTTTGAACAGGTTGTACCTATCGGTAATTAAAATTCCACGCGATATCTTTTGTTCGCCGGTAGATTCGACGATTTCCGGTGGAACGTGTCCTTGGCCAACTATCAGATGTTCAAGACTCAACCTCTGTTTTCCAGATATAATAGCCTTGCATCTGTCTTCGCTAACCACCACACCGTCCAACTGTCTTTTTAAACAGTAAACTCCTCCGAATACAGCGCACAATCTTAAAAAAAAGAGAGTAAACAATTAAAATTATAACATTGCAGAAAAATAACAAGAACCGCCTCTTATTGAGCGTTTAGTTTGCATCCACTTTCTAGTCAAGGTACCTGCAAAAGCATTGCGGCAATTCACCGCTACCGTACATCGGCCATAAAAACGGCGTGTTACCGTAACGTCCTAGGCTGTTGAGAAAATGTTTCGTGCGATTGACGCCGTCCCGGCAGGATGTTTTTTCCGTGGCCATGGCAATTGCTTGCATCACATAGTGCTTCACAATAGGCGTTAAATTTTTCGTATTCAAATATTCTAAGAAAGTCTTATCACGGAAACCTGCGAATCAAACAATCATTTTTAAATGGTCTTGGAGACCGTTATTTCGCATGCTTTGAATACGAATCAGTTTCAGCCCGAGTAAAAGACAACACTTATGATTGACTGTTTTGTTTTAAAAATGTTCCGTACCATCAAATTCAGGGCTATCAGCACCTTGTTCCATGCAAGATGTGAGTAATTTCATCAGCATCCTCTTCTCAACAGCGCTGACAGTTTTATTTGCAAAAACATCGGCGCGTGAGCATGGCACCTGAACGAGTTTGTTGTCCATGTAAGTGGCGACTCTAGAAACTGCACGAAACTCCGCGTACCGAGCTATGTTGCTCGAAATTAACAGCTCTACTAAATCACCACGGGCGTACAAAAGCTACAAAACAAAATTCAATTTAATATTCAAATTATTCAAAACAATCTAAATTATACAATATAATCCAATGTTTTCTTAATCTAATACCTTAGGGGCCAAGTCTACGTTAAATTTCCTGTACTCTTTCTTGAATCTTTCTATACTCCAATGCTTGACTGGATCTTTTCTGTCGGCCTTATCCTCGTCGGTTTTTTCTGGATCCTCACCAGTTTCTGACTCGGTTTGGGTATTTTTTGCATGGACCACTGGCAAATCAGCTTCAGCACTAAAAAATAATTCAAAAGTTAATTTCGTAACTATCAGTTAATGGTTTGGTTAATTTTGACATTATAAATACTCACTTGTCAATGTACCAGATCAGCTTGATATTTTCAATGTTAGAATACTGATTGGTAGCTTTGAGAAATTTTTCGTCAGCCTCGACTTCGACGTTAGGTGTGCTTCTATTGTCTTCTTTGTCGCCTTTAATAAGATCATCCGACCACTTGAGAAGACCGTCCAAGTTGAAAGTCGCCCACAATCCACCGTAGAATTCGTTGCTGCGAAAATTCCTCGCTTGTTAAATTTGAACATCGTTTTTAACCCAGTTCGCGCGCGATGTGGGTGGAACATTGCAATTAGGCGCAATCAGATTGCAACAGTCCAAATTAATATTTTTTCGTCACAAGGTACTTCAACAATTGATCAGTTATGACTTATCGTTCAAATAGAAAATGTGAAAGCTGGCCTTTGTTTTGCTTTACAAATACCTTACTGATAATAAAATTGAACTAGAAAGTGTTAGGATGGTAGTCGTTACGATTTAACTAATACTTTTATGCAACATACAAAACATTGCTTGTTTTTTCTTCTTTTTATAAATAGTTAGGAGAAATTAGAAACTTTATTATCGGTTTTTGCCTTATCAGTTAATTAAAGTGTAATGAAATTGAATGTGAAAGTTATTTTATCAAATTTTAAAGTACATTTTGTTATAAAGAAGTTATAAATTTCATTATATCCAGAGATTGTACTTGATTATGAATTTGGGCTTTGTTTATATTAATTAATAAGCAATTAAAAACTTGATCATTTCTCGATTTCGACTAAAGTCAAATTTTAAATTGCAATTTCATCTTTGCAAATTTGAATAAATTGGAAATTGAATGAAAGTGAACAAAAAACAATGAGAAAAAGTTCACAAAACAGCTGCAGGTTGTTGACTCGCTTGACGTTTGCGCGACGCATAGTACCTATCAAGGTGGAGAACTTTCTTGCCAATCCTGCTAGCAGCTGCAGCAACGATCGATTCCGTCATTCCTATAGAAAGAAACCAAATTTACAAATGGCACGCGATAAGATGCAAAAATGTCCAAAACGAAAGTGTAATTAATTTTATCAGAAGGTGATTAGGTGCGATGAGAGGTAATAAAAATCAATACCTGTTCCCACTACGACGACGTCGTATTCCGTCGGTAGATCGTCCTCCATGGCTGCTATTCGAGATGACTCGTTTCAAAGTTAATTGACAGATTTGAGTGAAGAAGCTGTGCACATCGGAGCAATCGCGATGACAGCCACTCCCCACTGGTCGTTAGGTTCCCAAGTCACTGACCACGACCGTTTGTTCGTCGCCGGTCTTGTGTGTGCTGCTCCGTTTCAATCCAACTACATACTCCCATTCACGCGCTGACTCACGCGAATGCGCTGCGTGACGTCAGAAAACATGGTCGACAATTTAAATTCGTTGCGGGAAAAGCAACGAGATAACAAATCAGCATGGAAAATTAACCGAACTTGTCTATGGAATGGCTTAAATAAAAAATTTTTAATTATATCTGATAATTTTCAGCAATAAGGCGCCATTTAAAGGTTAAAAGTTTAAAAAAATTTTGTAAATGACCTTTTATTTGATAATGATAATAATTGTAACATGGATTGTTTATTATTATTATTGGTAACTTGTCAAAAATTTGTTTAATCAAAATTATGTCTATCAACTTTGTTCCTATCGAAATTCTGCGATGAGTGAATTGACCGTCGCTATTGGAAATTACTATAAACATTTTTCTTTAACTAAAACACAATTTTGAATAGAATTCGCAAATTTATTTCACCACAAAAAATAAATACAGCTGATTAAAATTGATTTTGTATTTTTACCGTGAATACATTAAATAGATTGAAAAAATACAAGATGACCGCTAGAATTATTAAAAAATTGTTGGATTTGTCATTGAGTTTGCACAGGTACATAATATCGTTACAAGAAATCAACATCAGCGACAAACCGCGCTTAATCACATGGAGTTTGAATAATACTGCGACTAATCGTCTATTGGCTGTACAAAAGATCTTTCCTATATGTTACAAGCTCTGGCAAACGTTTGAGTTTACAAAATCGCGTAAAAAAACATAATTCAAGAGCCGAGCCCATAAACAGCTGCTGTTTATGGTCGGATCTTCTATTTACAGAGAGATTTGAAATATACATATGTACAGTGTATTAACAGGGTCGTTTAAAGAACGAAGGTCTAGTTAAACTCATAATTCTTCTCTAAAACTTGTAGGATCTCGTTGTAGAGTAAAGTTTTTGCGTCACATCCCCAGAGGTAATCGATGTGGTTGAACTTGGAATATTTAATTTTGTGCACCAGTTTGACATTGGGTAGATTTTCCACCAACCTTTGTACATCCTATAACAAAGTAAAAAATGTTCATTCAAAAACCATTCATATAATTTTGTTTCTACATTTTCAGATACTGAATTATTCACGTCCTAATTAGAATTTATAAATATCCACAATGACTTTGAAAAGTAAATGACAAAAAACTCACCGCTGGATCTGTGAGAAAATCATTCTCACTATAAAAGATGCACGTTGGTACTTTCACATTTTCCAAATTATACTTCGGTGGTTGAGGACTTCCGTACAACTCAACATTCTTCGTAATTCCATAATCAAACTTCCGAAACGAGTCTGCAAAAAACAAAACAAAACAAAATTAAACCTTCTACTTTATAAACACTTGCTAACGATTACGTTGTGATTTGAATTTTAAAATCGACGATTACCAGATAAGATTATTTGTGCATAATGCATGATTTGTTTAGCAGAAGATCCTGCCGGGAAATGCCCAAAGATTAAAGGTAACATTGACTTGTCCAGTTGGTTACTGCCAAAACCAGCGACTAAGTAAAACCAACAACTGCAGAAACTTTTCGTCAGGTTGC
This sequence comes from Telenomus remus, assembly GCA_020615435.1. NCBI lineage: Eukaryota > Metazoa > Arthropoda > Insecta > Hymenoptera > Scelionidae > Telenomus > Telenomus remus. The sequence goes on along the minus strand of CM036341.1, from coordinate 7,948,455 downwards.
CTGGCGTGTTTCTAATCAGCGTGCCCAGAGCGCGAGCCTGCAGCTTGTTCCTAGGGAACCACTGGTGGATGTTGCAATACGAGGATCCCCACTGAAACACTTTGCTGATTAATATAATAGTAGTAAAGGACGCGAAGACAAAGTGTACATTTTGTTTCTGCCAGCTTACCTCCATTAGGTTGTTGAACCGAACGAACAATTTAATCAGAGGACTACGCTGGTTCGAAAGGAACGCTATGGGGGCAAGACAAATCATGCCATAAATTTTATCGTTGTACTCCGGCCGTTCACTTGTCATCACAAAAAAAGCTGTTGTTGCTTGACTATAACCAATGTAGTGTAACTTTTCTTGGTCTGTTTTTGCTAAGATGTAGTCAATTATTGAGGGGAGATCATGTAGTCCGATCTCTTGGATACTGAAATCACAAAGACATACCTTTTAGATTTCAATTTTCGCATTGCTAGTTTTGTTGGATTAAAATTATTGTTCATTGCAGCAGTTTGCAAGGCGTATCATTTCATAATGCATGAAATTATTAGTGGAAAGCGAATTCCGATGCGGCTCTTACTATATCCGAACTGGCATAACTCTTATGTCACCGGTATGTTTTTTCGTAAATTCCTTGCGATCATGCCAACCGGTTATTCAAATACACGACTTTACTCAAATCTTTAAAAAAAGAAACATTACAAATAAGTTAAATGCGAAAGCAAAAAATGAAATTATAAAAAAATTTAACAATGAGAATTAAATTAAACGAATAGTTTTGAAAATTTGTCACTACACTTTCTTATGTAGAAAAAATCGTGAATCTCCTCTTCAATTATCACGATTAACTTCATTCGCAGTACATTCACAGCTTGAAAATATTAAACAAACAATTAAACTCAATTAAAAGCACCAATTGAATTGCCAATTCGCGCTGATGATAACTCGTTTAATTAACCGTTGCATAAATCGTCAACAAAAACTTTCCATCCGTGAAAATGTGTACCTGAAGTCCCAGAATTCTCGGTCCTTTGTTGTCCAGCGTTTGTGGTGTTGCGAATATGTGTTTCCTCTGAAGTTACCCAACCAGACGTCATAGCCGTTGTCAGATAATGCATACGCTACAAAATTAATAACAAAGAATTAAAGACTGCGTTTTGATACTGATGAATAATTCGTATCTCTTTTTTGTTCATTTCTTCTGACTAATCAATATGAGTTATCAATTTATTTCTTTATACGCTAATACTTTGATTTAACCATTTTTTTGTTATGATAATAAAAATTGGCTGATTATTCGTTTCAACTTTGTATGCAATTTTCTTCGACTTTGTGAAAATTCGACTTCATGAATTTAAATAACAATTTAAACTTATCTTCAGGAAAATACAAAACTTAAATACTAAACTTAAAAATAAATACTTTTAAATACAAAAATTTTAAAATTAATGAAACTTCAAAACGTTGAAACTTTTTCGTAAGTTTAGTATTTCGTTATTGAATCTTACCAAGGGCCTTATTGGGTCCCAAAAGGACCCAGTCCGCAGAGCTGGAGAGAAGTCCATGGTTTATGAGTATTGGCAATTTTTGTGCATTCTTTGGTTCTCGAACCGTGTCGGTTTCCTGTGTAGTTTCTGTAGTCCGATCTTTTGCATCGGATAAACTTTCATTTGACAGATGATCTTTAAGTCGGCCAATCACACGATGTAGTTCAAGCCGATATCCATCTTCGGTCCACACATAGTGTGTCTCAGCGGCGTATCCGTGTTTTGTAATCAGTTCAGGCTGATGACACAAAATGAGATTCAAATTAATCCACTGATAACATTTTCGATACTATTAACATGCAGTCATCTTCATATTTACAAGGAAAATAACGTTTATCAGAAAAACTTTTTCTTTTTAAACAAATAAAATCTGGAAAAGTGGAGCAAAAGCAAACATTCAAAGCTTGGATAAAAAGTTCTATTAACTTTTTTTAAATGTTTATTAAGAAATCAAGTTTTTTTTTTTAATCCGCTTTACCCTATTTTTTAGACTCATTAATTAGTTGAAACTCGATTACAACTTGCAATTTTCATTTAGAAAACTTAGAAAACTGTGTAATTACCGAATTATGATTTTATGTCATAGATGCAATGTGGCAATAACCATTTAATTAAAGAATTTCATTTTCATTAATCTACTTGCAATTTGTATTTCATTATATAATTTATAGCATCGAATTCTATTTCCGGGCTGCTTTTGATTAGCAAAAAAGTGCTTAGTTAAGTAATCGGTTTTTGTTATTTATGCTGTGTTACTTCATTGTATAGACTTGCTTTTACAACTTCTTTTGTGTGTGAATAAAATAACGATGAGAGATAAAATAATAACCGAGTGAGTGAATCGCAAAACAGTGAATTGTATCTATCCTTCTCCTTGTCATTAATTTGTGTCGAACGGAAAATTATTCTTGCTCTCAATCAACAAATTCGTAGCAGCAAAAAATAATATTTCAAAACTTAAATTAACAGTAATAAGTGTCAACACCTTTTTTGTAACTGCTCAAAAAAACGATCCAGATAATTCCATTTAAATCCATTTAAATGATCAACATTTTAGTGAAAATTCATCGACGAGAATAGATTTCAACAATACAACAATTATTCATTCCAGCTGATATTGTAACTGATCATGTTTCATTAAAAAAGAAACTGATTTTTTGTTTTATTACTTCTCTCATTTATGACGTCATGTACTTTTCGATGAAAATACATAAAAAAAGAACACGATAACAACGTTCAAGACGGTCGAGGTAAAGATTTTCATAATTATCGTTAAAGTGAACAACACTAAACGTTAAAAACAAAAGTCAAACAACTTAATGATTGTCAAGAGGTGTTTTTCTCACCCTTTTGCACACCGAAATTATAAACAACCGTCAATCACTTGTCAACTTGTAAATAAGCAAAGAATTTCAAAGCATCGAATGAATTAAATTTGATTTATTTCATCACACTAGAACATTTTTGACAGTTTGGAAGAAGCAACCTTGAAACTACTAATCTTCATAATTCGTCTAGTCAACAACAATTCTCAAACGAGTCAAAAAACACAGTAGGAACCGAAATTTCGTACACCTAAGGTGCGTTGGAAGTTTGACGTTTCAATGATGTGACAGAGTGAGAAAACCGAGAGAGAGACAGCATGACACACGGGGAAAGTGTTTCAACGCAATTGACAACCAGAAAGAAAGGTGAAAATGATAAAAAAGTTGGTTGATGAAGAAACTGGACCTTAATAGAGTAGGTTGTGAAGGACATTGCGATGTGTCAACGCTTACCGTGGTCATGTGAACCTCATCCTTGTTAGTTTTGTCGCACATGATACGCTGCGGTTGTAGAAACGTAGCAGCATCGGCTGTAGAAGCCGCTCGAAACAACGCGCCGCGTACCGTCTGGAACACCGTGCGCATCAAGTGAGAAAAGCCTCTCACGGGGAACCTGTCAGCCGACTTTTCTCGCGTATCTTCTGCTGTTTCGCGAAAGCAACAGAGCAGACCGTGTAGAAAGTGTGCGCGTGAGCGTCGTTCGAGGTGTGCGCGCCAACACTGCGCAACTATGTAGGTTACTCTGGTTACTCTTCACCTTTTCGATCGTGGTGTGCGTCCCCCTGTCCCCTGCGCGCTTATGACCAGCCAATACGCGCGCGTCGATTTTAATAGATGCTACCACGTCGAGAGACTACAAGAATTAGACAGAGAGAGGGAAGCCGGGCCTTAAACTGTCATCCAAGGTCATTGTGGTTCTACATCATTTTGGGTGACGCATTTTTTAATTACTTTTTCACTAAAAATGTGGATTCCCTAAGTTCCAAATTTCTAAAATTTGTTTAAACAAGAGTCAATTTGGCCTAGAGATACATCCATTTTTGACCATTATTTGTCGTTTTGAATTAAGTTTTAAGGTATGCAGAGTCAGGTGTAGTTTTAAAATGAACAATTGATTACGTTTAAAATATAGTTAAGATAGGAGTCAAGCTTCCAAAATCAAATTATACATAAAACACTTGAAAATGGATATTCAAATTGAATGAAAACCTTAAATTTTTAACAGTAATTGCGTTGTTGCTAAATGTTTCCGATTAACATTTTGCAGGTAAGCGAAAAATTGCAAAAATAGCAATTTACATTTTTGACTTAATATTCAAAAAAACAAACAATACAAACAAAAATCGCGATAAAGAATGTACGAAATTCATATGCTAATTGTTAATTCGCTTTTCAGATCCTTCTCTGATCTTTTGTCCTTCCAGGACAACTTCTAGGACAAATTCTAACTTCGTTGAATAAAGTAATAACAACAAAAAGAATTACATAATATGTAAACAACTACGCAATATTGAAAATTCAAAAATAAATTTTGAAGAAGCAATTTTGCGAAAATTCCATCGCAACAAACGGAAATGTTAGAGCTATAGTTTATTCTTAGCTTTTTAAAAGTATAGTTCAGTGTTTAGTAAAGTATAGATCCTTGTAAATTTCCTCCGACTCCATAATTTGATTGTGAAATGAGTGCCGAGTCCGAAATTGTATATGTCTCATTTCCATTTTTTGGCGGAAAAGACTATTTTTTCTTTAATTTCCATGACAAAGAAACTGAATGTTAAACTTTTAATTTAATTTCCATGAAAAATTTGTTATTATTACCGACCTGATAGTAAATTAATAATATAATGTTATAGTGAAGTAGATGACAACTAGAACAACAAACGGAAGTGACTAAAAAGGGAATAACAAACAATTGTACTTTCTAATATTAATGTTATTATAGCTTTGTTTATTTTGCTTTTCATCGAAGACGGAATTTCTAATATGATTGCTGAAATACGATTGATAAAACATCAACTTCAATTTGTCATATTGGAAAATAGATGAAATTTGCATAAAAGTAATCTCGGTACATTCCCGAGATTACTGATTCTGACTCGCATTCGCCCGATTATGGAAATAAACAAAAGTTTACTATACAGAAAGTCAACAGAAAGTTCATTTTTTTATTTGCAATATTCTCGCAAAAAAACTAACTATCTAACAAAATTAAAAATATACAATTTCTCAATGCAAAAATAAACTCGCGATTAAACTATCTACATGAATGGAAATGAACTTGTTGACAAGTTGAATTATATAATTATGTGCAAACGATCTCAAACGTTGTGAAAATGATTGGTTGACAATTTTCATTAACTATTAAACAATAAATTTGATTAGTATCATCAGTTTCGTAATACGATTACGCACGCAGACCAAGGCGCGTATTTCATTTTTGTTTCGTGCAAATAAACTTTGCCGTTATCATTCGCACAATTATCATAACACAATTACAACAAAGAAATAGATGGAACCTTTTTGTTGAAAAATTTACTTGGCATTGTCCATTTATTTCTAAAACACGCAATTGGCCAACGTAATCGAGCGATAAGATAGAAAATAATAAACAATGCAACTGTTAACATCAACACATGTGTTTGACAGTTTTTGGTATTTTCAGTTTTTTGATTGAAGATGACAGAAAACTGCAAGGCCAAAAGGAGAAAGTTATTCGCCAGGCTGTTGAACTCATCAAAAAGCGAAAACTATATCGAGCAATCTCGTTCACATGAAATTCGTTCCTTTTTTTTCAATGCCTAAAATTGACGTCAATTGAGATGAAGTATGGAAAAAGAAATGGTACTTTTTACTAATTCTTCTTTATTGGATATTTCGGAGTCTCCATTTTATTTTCAACAACTTTGAAACACAATTTGTTCGCCGAGATGTAAATTGGTTGAATGATTTTTTTTAATAGATCGCACATATATGTATTAATATTGTACTTATATATATTGTTATTTACAAACGTTTGATGTCGTCAACGTCGACTATCAAGTTCGTTAAAAAGAAATTGCAAATGAATGATGTTGTCACAGCGACAAAAAAATGATAAACAAAAACAAAACATCCAATCAAAAATGAAAAAAAGGATAAGAAGTGAGGGTTTTTAAAAACTAACAGTGATTCATTTTCTGATAGCCGCAACTGTTACACTCGTGTTTACAATTTTAATAAAAAAAAAACAGCGACAAAAATAAGCGACAAAACAGATTTGCTTCATTTCTTAACTTCAATCATTCAAGTTGCATGAAAAATCTATCCTAAACTACTTACAATACCACGAAATGAATGTTGTTTTGATTTTGAATTCAATGCAATAATACTGAAACATTCGGTGAATCTGCAATCGTGTTTTGCAGTTCGATCAAACTTTTCTTATAGTTTATAGCTTTATAGCTTTCGTTAAACATGGCTATTGTACAATAAACTTTTACAGTCTATAAAACTCAATTGCCATTTTTGTGCTGGTTGAACATCATTTTTGTATAAAAAGATGATCGATCGAGAACGAAATGAGGCATGAAAAGATGTCTATACAATTTTAATATACATCATCCTTATTCACAAACTGTCAAACAAAAAACAAAACTAACTCATCGCTAAAACACACGAAGCATGAAAATTATTGTGATTGAAAAAAGGGTTGGCAAATTTATTGTCAGAATCAAACTTGAAAAGAACTCAAAACATAAAAAAATTGGAAATGTAGGAACATATTGTCTCTCGTTCCAGTCACTCCCTAATAGTCTATTACTTATTTTCAAATATTTATAATTGTAATAATTCCTCGCATAAAAATTTTGCACTTATTACGGTAACGTAACATTTCGCACTATTGCTGCACGTTGGCCTGCACGTGCACACAATTTGTCCATCACTTCAACAATTTGTTCATTTTGGATCGCTTAAAATTATTTGGCAGCTTATCCCAGTATTTGTCCAACGACCGATAAAAATTTCTCCTCGCTCAGTGTCTCAGCGACTGAATTCTTTCTTTTTTGGTTCTTTTATAATTACCCTAATATACATATAATATTCATATGCCCTAAGCATACACTTTTACGAATTCAACTCTATTGTGCCTAAAACAGTGTCTTCGTATTGAAATTGTTGCCCGCTTTTATTCCACCACGTAGAATATCCAGTATCCCGCGTTGAACAGCATGAAACTCACGGGGAAGATGATTCTTGAGTATTTGTCTATTATATTGACGTCTTTTATTTTAGGCATCGATGCTTTCAGCGCCGAAGCACCTTTGCGAATTGCGTGGAGCACCTGCAAAACAAAAATACCTTAAGGTGAGTCGTGGAAGACAGTCAAGTTCAAAAGTTTGTTTGTTATACAAATTCGCAACTTTGTATGACAAGTAAAAGTATAATTATTTGATGATAATCAACTAGTTAAAACCACTGTATGTTTTTTAAACAATAAATTTTTGTTATTACGAAAAGTTCAAATACAATTTATTCTTATTTTTTAACGTGACGGTACCAGTCTCAAATTTTAAAAGTAGGTGTAAAATAATAAAATTTAATAGTGTTACAACATTAGAAAAAAATCTAACATTCTTGTAAAATGAGACATCCCACCTTAATCAACTTGAGCCAAAGAATTCAGCAATTTTCAACGGAGAGAAATAACTTTGCAAACGCTGCGGGACCCTCTTAATTTATCTTGGATGGTTGGGATTCTCTGAGTTAGACGCATGACTAAACACGTGTGTTTAACCACAAGCACGTGCGTAAAATTTAGTTCAATAGTTAAGGGTGTGTGTAAATTAACAGCGGTTACAACGAATTTTGATAGAACCATAAAAAGAAACTGGAAGAAGATGTGGTTGGAATTTAAACAACGTAGAAATTAACTTTGTAAACAACAAATATATGAGTAGAGTGATGGATCGTGGTGCGCGCTCGTGTCAAGCACTTTTCTTCGAGCCTGCAATATCTCGGTGCGATTAGCGAAATCTCGCTTTATTTGTGCTCAGCGACAAAGATGACGGCGTTCTCAGAGCGATGTTGCGGCAAATAACGATAACGAGCCATGTAGGCTACTGCGTATTCCAATTCACCAGCAGCCTTAATCTAATAATATAAAATTTTGTCATTATGCAGATGCATTGTTTTCATCTGTGTCTCGTGACGTGTAATTTATTGTATCATTCCGATGCTCTGACACGTCACTGTGTCTTCGTCTTTGATAATTCATCCAACCAGCCAATCAATGTTTTTAAACGCAACGAAATCTTAACACTAGTAGGATTGACATATTTTTTAATCCCAAGGACTGTTTGATCAGAATTGTCCATTCATGATTTAAATTTAATTGATAATACAAAATTATAAAACAATTTTTTTTACATTTAGAAATAGACTTTTACTAGTCTTGGTTTAGGTTTTTCAAACCAGGTTTTTTTGAACCAAAAAATGAACCTCTACATAACGACGATAGATAAATGAGTTCACAAATAGAAATGAAAACACGATAAAGCGAAAGTGATAGAAACGCCAAATTGGAGCGGAAAAGCATAGAAACGAAAATGATCTCAATTGTTTGAAATCGGTTCATTGCAAAGCTTCGATCAGAGTGATGAAATCAAGATTCTCGAGGACGCGATGCGTTTTGATTTCAACATTTCGAGCTCGATAGCATAGCTTGACATCAGAATTTGAACTTCAAACTTGTATCCTTGGATGTTATACCTTTGGTTTCTGCGGCCTTGACCCCCTGAATCTAAGACCACTAGTTTTAGTGCGCGTATTGTACGCGGCTTGGACCCTCGAGATTCGAAAACTCGGTGGAAATTTGACCGGGTCGGCTTCCCTGCCACCAGGTGTGCCAGCTGCACTCGACAAACCCGATCGGCTTCTTATGCTAGGTAGAGGCGACATCCGAATATCCTGGAGCTCGATGATGTCCGCGTCGGTCGAGCCAGCAAACGGAGAACTCGCTTTGCTACCTGAAAAAAAATGAGTAAATATAAATTAATTGTTTCATATATTTTAATACATTTATAATACATTTATTTATTTACATTTTTGTGTACAAAAAGTAAGATTCAAAATGTTACAATAACCGTGTGTAAGTTTTGCATTATTTCGCAAAGACAATATCAAAGCCTCCTTTATTCATCTGCAATAACTCTGCTGTCGAACATCGGAGAAAAAAATCTACATTTATTGTTCACGCTATTGATGCAGATAATTAATATTAGCTGCGAGCCAAACAAGATAACCCGAGGGGTCGACAAGACAATGTGCATGCTTGCTGTCTATTTGTTGATAGAAGTTTTAAAATTTGACTGTTCAAAATGGTTAACATCAAAATTCATTACTTTCATTACTAATAAACAAAAATAATACTTTTTTAATAAAACAATACAGTAGATATTTCTGTATTGAAAAACAACTAATTTTGATTTTTGTTTTGATTTGTCGTCAGGTTTTTAGGATGATTAAACGGTATTGTACCATGTTTAGATGTGATGGATTTCTTATCGTCGGTATCTTTTTTCTTCGTTTTCTTTTTGGCCCGCGCACCCCAGTACGTATAATTCACAGCGGCGTACTCGAGCAGTGCGGCAAATACGAATACAAAGCACATTACTAAATAGATGTCGATGGCTTTCACGTAACTGATTCGGGGTAAGGAACTTCGAACTCCCGTCGATATTGTTGTCATTGTTAGCACCGTTGTAATACCTGCGAACATCATTTCAGTATGTATAGCTATACAAAACATAATATTACGGTCCAACTTAGAACGCGCTTAGTCCAACTTTTTGATCCGCGTCACAATTTCCATTCGCAATTGATTTCACTACTTTTTATTTATAATTCTCAACAGCCTCAATTGATTTGAATCGCAAAAACGTCAAATTACAATTCAAATTGAAAAGAATTGAATTTGCGTACTTTTTATCAAAGTAAATTAGATGGTTGTTCGAACTGAAAATTTTAATTAAAAATAAACTTGTACTAGAATGTAATTTGGTTTTTCTTTTGGATTTGAATAATGATAAAATTTCATGTGTTTGAAAAAAAATAAGCTAGAAAATTAGGAGCATGTTTGAGGGAGAAGTAACTTGGGGGTGTAATGAGAAACGCAAGGCTCACCTAAAGCAACTCGCGCGCTGGTCGCCTCATGGTTTATCCAAAAACTCACCCAGCTGAGCATCACGATTAATATACTTGGCAGGTACGTTTGAAAAACGAAATAACCTATGTTTCTCTGGAGCTTAAAACTGAGCGACAGCCTCTGATAAATGCCAGTCGCTAGTTTCTCTTTGCGGTCGTTCGTTTCGTACCCTATTATCGTAAACTGAGGCAATTCCGCCTCTTCGACACCTCTCACTGGCGTCTCTTTCCAGTACATCACCACGTCGCGGACGGTGTACCCATCTGAAAAATACACCATTCAATCAAACCAAATAATCAACACATTTCGAGTACTTCATTTTCAATTTCACTGTCAAAAACAAACCAAACTTTTTTCACACAAAAAATTCTTTCCTTTTTTTCAATCCAGAACATGAAATTTTTGATATCTGTAAAATCAATTTTCAATCAAGTTTAGAGGAACCGCGTTGAAAAATCTGTCAAATTTTGAAATTCAAATTACTATAAATCGATTTAAAATTTTTGGACTTTTAGTATATTTTATAGTTTTCAAAACAGTGTGCAAATTTGGTTTTCTCAGCAAGATCAAAACTGTCGAACTCGTTATATGAAGTTGATAGAAATAATAAAAATGAGACAAAAGTCAAAGGAAACAAATTAACTTTGCAATTGTTATTTTTCTTTTTTTACTTTTGCTATTTTAATACAAAATCAAAATTGCATGTTGCAAAGAAGCTTCAATTTGAGTATTAACTGTTGATATAGAAACCAAACTTTTTATAAATAAAATAATAAAAACCCTAAGTCCTTTTAGACAGTCAGACATATCAGACTCTTTTAATGTTAAAATAATGTTTAAATGTGGTTTTAATTTTTTTTTTCAGTTTTATTTTTCAGAACAAATTAGAATTCGAGCTATGCAGTCTGAGAGACGAGATTTGAAATGCACGAAACTTTGTCAGCATTCGCACGTCGACTTACAGCTTTCAATTTCAACGGTGCAGTTTTGCGAGTCAAGTGGGTAGTAATGCAGGTCCATCATGCAAGCCAACGTGGTCGTGAACCTCATTCCGTACGTGACCAATCCGTCGCCCGCCAATCTTACCAGCTTGTTGCGTTCCGTAACGTCGTGTAAAAAGCTACACAGAAAATTTTCACACATCACAACCACGTTCCAGCTTTAATTTCGAGTTTAACAACTCGAATTCAAGTGATGACGATTGCTGACTAACCCAACTCGTGATTATACTTTCTCGTAGTTTTGTTTCGAACTTTGGAGAGTCGGGGAATAAAATAAAAGCAGAATCAAACGAGAAATGAAAGGTAAGAAATGAGAGACGGATGAAGTGTGGCGAAGAAAGACGACGGCAAACGGTTGAAGCGATGCAGAATTGGTAATTTATTCGCATTGTACGAGGGCGGAAAATTCGGAGGCCAATGCATAGTGGTCTTGCGGCGGCAGTCTCAAAACGGGGTCAGAGTGCCGCGAGATAGAATGTCCTCGCTTTAAAAGAGGACTGTTTTGCATGAGCTGCTGTTAACCCACATCTATGCATCCACACATACACCCGAACCAATCGATTCAAACTATCTTCTCATCCCAAGAGCACCGTCTAATGCACCGCTATATTTTGTCTTCCCTCATTATGCTCCGGTAAGATTTCCACCATCATCTTTGCTTCGGCTCCTCCAGTTCGATACACCCTCGGCTCATCTTGCACATTTCATATTTTCTTTCGTATTTTCCACTTCTGTTGGTTCTGCATTTTGTCTCTCTATCTGGCTCGACTTTTCAACAAACAACAAACAGATCAAAACTCAGTGAACTCACCTATTTTTGTCGTTGGCAAAAAACGTATCCGGGACCCAAATTTTTTCGGCAAAGTCACCGCTCAGAGTGAGTATTTCTCTCTCCTGCGAGAACGCAAGCCGCTCGTCTTTCCAGTATTGATTCAGGTACATCGTTATCGTATAATCCTGCGGAATCACGCCAGTTTCATCATTGAGAATCAAAAGTTCACGCTTGATGGCACACCGCGATGGGCGCGCATCACGAGCTTCTCTACAGCTTCTTCTATTATCCCTCGTTATACAAGAGAACAAATTACAGAAAAGTTCATCGAACAGTGTCAATGTTTGTATTGCGACCCGCTTCGATCGCGATTCAATTAGGCCACTTTTGTCAACAAAATTTCGTGCTTCGATATAAACGGATGCTCGGGATCCATCACTTGGGTTTGATATTTTTTTTTTGGTATTATGGATAAAATATAACAGATGGGCTGACGTCGATTTTTCGATAAGGAACATTTTTTCTCTCTTTTTCTTTCTTAGACATTCAACTTGAAAATATGAATGCTGTCAAACCAAAAGTTTGAGTACATTTTTAAGAATAATTACTGTTAGTACAAAAAATTTTCATTTTGCAAAATAAATTTTATTGTCATTTGTTTTATCGTTCATAATTTAATAATTTTTGAACAAAAGAAATCATGGAATTTTCATTTTGACAATTATTGCACTTTACATGCTTTCAAAATTTCAAAGATATTTGTTATTTAATGCATGAAATATGACCTATTTATGATAATGTAATGTATTAAGTTTAATAAACTTATTTCTTACCATATTCACTTCAGAAATTGCGTCGAAACTTGCTATCGTGAGATCCATGCCGACTCTCAAAGGATCACCTTGAACGAAATGAAAACGAGAATTATGAATGAAAAATTTGCTCCAAATTTAATTACCCAGAATTGAATTTGTTTATTTATAACATGGAAAACAAAACACTCGACGCTCAAATGAATGACTAACTGGAGCATCTTCTGACGTTTCGTGTAATTAAAATAATGATCATTAAATATGCTCAGCCATTGTCTTGCCACGGTCGCTCAACTTTCTCCCTTAATTTGCAGTTTAATTTAAATTAATGAATTGGGACCGTCCGGAAAATTGATCTATTAATGAAAACGAATTTTGTATCAATACATAGTCAGGTTGAAAGGATTACTTGTAAAAATCGAACACGGTTCGGGATGAATTTTATAGCAAAATCGTTGTTAAAAATTGCAGCCGCTTATGAATAAAAAAAAGTAAACGCGTTACTTCCATTCATTGCGCTATTCAATTAAAATCGTTGATGATCAGATTGATGAATAGGGGCTGGTCGATTGAGAGCTTGCTTGTCTGTCAAATTTGACGATTATTCGCCAAGTATTTGTTAATGACTGTAATCAAAGGACTGACCAATTTTTCTGTCGCCAATTTTTTTGACCGTGAAAATCAAAGTAAATAAATAACAGTAAATAGTACAAAACATTTTGTAAACTAGCGAGATTTTATTATTGTGAACAAAAAGTTTGTGAAACTAAGTTAGACAGAGTGTACACACGAGCAGATTTACGAACGAAAAATTCATCCGTTTGAGTGGAAAAGTTGCACAGTCATTTTACGTGTGTGATTTTTGCAAAACGAAGCGGGATTGTTCAAATTTTAGCACACTCGAATAAGTTTTGTAAAATACGCTCGCGTATCATATTTGTTTGAATAACGCTAATGCACAAATCGTAATTAAAACTTGAAACGAGTAATTATATTTCATCGGAGTTATTCAAACAAGCGTTTTTTGTTTACGATACTTATTAAGTTCGTTTTTGTTTGCTCACATCTTGAATTTACACCAGTGTCCACTTTTAATCATGCACTTCGTCCCAAAATAAATGACAACAAGAAACATTTTCACCTGAATTTACAACTTTAATTTAAAATTTTAATTTAGATTTTGTAAATAACTTGTTCTACAAAAAACATTGTACGGTTGACTTACCACCGAAATTTGGTCTGAGTCGAATGTCGTAACCGTCTAAAATGCGCGATATGGTTTGGGTGACATTATCCAGCCTCTCAGTCAGAAAGTTATTACCATCCTGTAAAAAACTGGAGAAACGATTTTCGACTGATTAAAAACTTTGTCCTGTTCAATTGAACAAAAAACGACTAAAGCAAAGAAATGAGTCTAATCGATAGCTTTGCCAATTTTTCAAAACAAGTTCAGCCGTCGCCAAACGCTTCCTGCTCGGAATCACTGACTATTATCGCTATTAATTCTTCCGATGTACGATCGATCCGTCGCGATAACAAGGAAACTATACACACATTCTATCGCTAATCGAGCTTGAATTGCACTTTTGACTTTTACTTCTCCACCGTTCAATCAATTTTTTTTAAATTCGTAAACACTTCACTATAGTCATTTTCAATTAGAATTTGTTTTTCGCAATTCGGTTTATCTGGAAATCGTATTTTAAACCTGATGAATTTGACAGGATGTAAAATTGAAATTTCTCTTTCTGATGTCAAGATTTTGATTCTTAGAACTGACGACTTTATGAAAGAGAAATGATTTCATCGGAAAAAGAAGTTCTCATATCAGAGCACATGTCATACTGTTTGGAAACAAGAAAACGAAGCATCCCCCAGGTTGAGACTCAATTTTTCATCTGGCTCATTTTGTTGCAACGGTTTTTTTTAAATAAAACGTACCATTGATCAGTTGCCAGAAAGATATTGGGTCAACTCAGGAAATATACTTTCGCGATCGGGATATTTGTATTAAGTAAATTGAGTCTTTGATTGAGCGAAAAGTCGCTCTTGTTTGAGCAAAACATTATTTTCTGTAAATCTTAAATTCATCCGTCTCGTGTAGACGACAAATCGATTTGTCCTACGTTTCAAGCATAGTTCGAGCAAATTTAATTGAACTATTAGGTCGGTCAAACTCAACTGTGAATAAATACGATGATTTATTCATAATCAATTTCCGAGTTCAGAAAGTGTCGATATTCAGCATTTTAGACTAACCGTTCGACAAAATCTTGAATAATTTTTTTTCTTATTCAAACTTCTCATGTTTCTTCAAGTTTTTTTTGCTGCAAAAAAAGAAATTACCAAAAAATTATTATCAGGAATAAAAGTTATTAATATTTTGTTGGTCAATCAGCTTGGCTGATTGTAGACCGACCAGGAAGGTGGAAAGCTGATTAACTTGGGCCGAAAACAGTTGTTTGCAAACTCACCAGACCGTGCAGTGACATAGATGTAGAAGGATGAAAACACTCAGCGTCCCTCCTATCGACATCATCTCGTCTCCCTCGTCTCGACGATTCGATTCGTCTTGTCACCAGATGTGGATCAAGGTCGTCATCTCGAAGGACCAATCAGCGTTCGAGTCTCGACCGATCGGCATTTCTGCATCAACTTCTGCGACAAACTAAGACGCTCACATCAACTCAAGACTCTCAAATGTTGCTCTATGGCCGTCATTTTTGGCCAATTAAAATCCCACTTGACCAAATTGGTACAAAGTTAAATCAAAAGATTTCAATGACTCGCAAACAAGTCTCAGTGGATAATTAAAGATCGTTTGGTTCGATTCAGTAGTATAAGTCAATCTTTCCGCCGGCGTCTTCCCATGCTTTACTATATTTATATTTATATTTATTCTCAACGAGTTCCATCCATTTATTTGTTTTTTTGTTTCTTAAAAAGTTGAAAAACAAGGTTTTTTGAGAAACAATAGCGAATTTCATATTTATAAACAATAAAGCAAACCTTTGTTGATCTTTAAATGAATGAACTTTGTAAATAATGTATTTGATTGCCAATAACAATGTAGTAAACAAGCTCCAACAAGCAATTACAGAGCTAGAAACTTGTCTACTAAACTATACAGATTACAACAGTCACAAAATTGTCTTAATTGTTTAAATTACTTTAATTTGAACACATGTTCGACAGTTGTTTGAAAACAATATGAATACCATTGAATTGACAATTCAGAATCTACTTGAAAAACTAAACAAACCCCATCGCTCTAAAAAACGAACACAAAAATCCAAACTCTAATCCAAGTCACAAAAAACTTCGTCCAAGTTTTGTTTACAGATGAATAAAAGTTTGTAATTGATTGTAAAATTCTTTTATCGAGCAGAACGGTGTTTGAAGTTTGAACGAGTTTTTTCACTCGTGCTTTCAATTCGCATTTATGTTACTTGTAATTCATCCCTTAACTTTGACACTCAAACCAAACTCGAAATTGATAGATCTTATTTTCAACTTCAAATCGGTTTGAAAGTATAATAATTTGAACGAATATATTTAACAAGGTGCGAGACTTTTGAACAACGTTCAAATTTTTTTGAACAAAATAATAAAAAGAGTGTTTGTTTCGAAGCGGAAAAGTTTGGTGTTAATTACCTGGCAGCGTGCAATCTCGGCGTGATACGAGACCGGAGGTGAAAAAGGAGGACGTCGGTGTGTAAGACCCGTGGTGACTCACATTGTCGCGGTAAATCGAGTGTGACAGTGTCCGTCATACCTCTCGTTATCACCGCGCGTAAGCACGAGCGCGCGATCTCTTCCCTCACCTACGACTGATAAGCCGTCGCTGCCCCGCCGCCCCCGAAAATTAATCGTTCTCGCGGCCATCCTGCGGCCCGCATTTTCGCGCACAACCTGATCCTGGACAGCCGGACGCTCGCACACCTCACAGAGACGGGCATCCCTTGCGCCAAATGCACAGCCTCCACGGTCTTCTCCGAGACCGAGCTCGATTGCGCGCAAGCGTCAAATTTCAGCGACATCTCTTACAACTCTCTAAAAAAAGGGACTCGTTTTAAAGCCCGTCTTTCAGATCTCGTTCTTAGACTTTGGAGATTTGTCTTGAAAAAAATTGACGAACTTTTGGAAATGAGGAATTTGGATAATTGAGTTCGGATGTTTGGATGGTTGGAATTTTTTCAGGGGTTGATTGAATTGGAGATGAAGAAAAGAATTAATTGAAGTGTTGAACGAGAAAACAAGTGGGAGACAATGCTGGGCAAATCCAATTGCAAAATATCGCTGTCTTTTTTTGCAAAATGTGCTAAGACTTCAAGTTAACATTCGCCGACGTTAAGTCCTCTCGCGGGACAAGAAGTGGATCTTCGATAAGCAGTTAAGTGTGGCAGATTGGCGCATTAGGCCAACTAAGCTCGTTTAAGTCCAACAAAAATCATGAGGTCGCGTAGTTCCAATATGTTAAGGATATTTCTTCCTTTTTTTCTCACCTGATCTTCTGTAAAATTGAGCTCAAAATTCTGACAAAATCTGAAAATTACAATTTACTAACGATTAAGTTAAAAATTATTTGGTGATTTGATTTCGTTTTAAATTTTATTCAGGAATTAGTAATCGAGTTTAGATCCGTTCCTGAAGATTATCAGGTAAAAATGACTATTCGATTTCAATATCCGTGCCAAATTGGATATACATCGATTTGACGTGGCCAATATGAACGAAGCTAATGAACTGGCGCCAAATGTTATCCAATTAATTCAAACAACATTTCTTAATCATCGAATTAAGAAATCACGTTTGTAACAATCTACTACAATTGATTTCTAATTGGTTAAAATAAAATTAACTTCTAATGTGACACAATTATTATTATTGCTTTATTTATTCATTGTTTCGAGCAATTATATTTCGAAGGTTTAAAATGGCTGGTTCGTTACGAGACTTTAAAAAATTGTTGTAACATTGCACAAGTTTGCACAGCAGGACACTTTTACGTGCTTCCCATGTGTGAAAATATTGTCTAATAAAACGTACGATGTGTGTTTCTCTTGGCACTTTCAAGTATTGATGCACGATTCATGAAGTTGTAAAAACGCTTTTTTCTGCTCGACATCAGCTTCGCAACTTTTATTACTCGATTATGACTTGCATGAATATTGCAAACATCATTTTCGTTCATGACTAACCGAAAGCTGTTCAAGTTTCGGTGCAGAAAAAAAGATCCTTGTGAGTGAATCTTTTTTTCTCATCTCGCATTACTTTCTCAATGCAATAAATTTTGTATTCCAAATTGTAAACTCAACTTGTATTGAATGAAATTGAATAAAACGATGTTCAATGTTAAATTTAGTTTTTCATTACAAAAATTTTTTGAATTCATTTAAATAACTGAAGTTTTCAAACTTTTTGCAATTTGAGTTAATTTTACAATACCACCTCGTTTTACAAATCAGAAGGATAATATCTCTTCTTCCAGTAGCAGTCGACAATTTTCATAATTGACGTCTTGGGTAAAGTCTGCTGTAATGGCAGAAGAACATTGATCGGTTTCCCGCAAAACATAGGTTTTTCTGATAAAATATCATGGAACCGAAGTTCGTAACAAAACTTTACCCAGCAGCTTGATCTTATTTGGTGGAATTACGAAAACCAATTATTAACTAATCAAATTTGAGTTGAAAGTAAATTCAATAATACATAATAACAATTTAATAACTTTAAACTGATTTTCAAATCTTTGTCTCAACAAGTACAATGAGGAAAAAGTTGTCGTGCAGTTTCTAAAGAACCATTTATTTCTCCCAATAAATTCTTATAAACAAACTCTCCGCAGAGAGCTTTGAAAAGTATACGCAATTGAATTTCCTTATACAGCCAATCGTTTGTCTTTAATTATTGATTGGTAACATCGAGTTAACAACTCATCAAGACTTTTATCTTCGAAAGATCTTTTGTCTAATTGTTAAATGAAGAATGAAAGATATCGACTTTTGATAATCTGTTTTTACAAACTCTAAAAGAATCGAATAAAATCTTTCAGAAACGAAAAACTTCTTAACAAATTTAATTTCACTTTGATTCTTAAAAGTCAAAAATTTGCAATATTTTTGTATAAATATATTTATAAATATCTTCAAAGCAAAAATGATTCGAATTTGGTCCATAAATTGTTTGGTTTCAAAATTAAATTCTGTTTGAATAAAGTATTCTGTTCTCGCTTTTACTTTAGAAGTAAGGAACACTATATTATGATAATGTCGAATTATGGAAATCGAATCGGCATGCATCGGAATGTATTGCAAAAAATTATGGACACGCGGTTGACTTTTTGCGGAGTATGCGCCCCGTTTGAAACCGCCTGCGCTTCTCGCGAGAGATTGAATTTGTGAGGGGGATGCTGCCGAGCAAGCTTAAGGTGGGAGGACCACGCGGTTCGTTCTGCCGACGGTTCGTCACCGTCAACAACTCGCGACAAACGATCAACTGACGGGAACCGCGTAACCGACTTCCGACCACTTTTTCAACACCTTCAACAACACAAACATTCAATATTGGAACAATGATCTTCGCGCACTTCTCCATGTGAGTTTTTACACGACTTTTCATCTTCTTCTTCTTCCTCATCGGACCTTCTTCATTTCTGAATTCTTAAATTTTTTAAAAACGCAAATCCTTTTTTGGGTTCAAACATTCTTTTTAATAGGAAAAAAAGTTTTGAAAAGTAAAACAAAAAATACTTCTGCTAAATCGGTGGTGAATAGTAAATGGAACAGATTTTCTCAGAATGACCGTTTTGAATAGCTAAAACTTGGCGAATGTGTTAAAAATAATCCAATAAAGATAGGGATGAATGAACGTAAACGAAAACTGTCAATAATTCTTCTGATACATTGTTGTTTAAGTAGGCCTTTAGTTTTACTATCCCGAGGCCTCGTTTTTGCTGTCCCTCCGTTATAGACTTCCAATTAATGGCTTTGATTGTTGGCCAACTTTAAGCACTAGCAAAAAAATTGTCTGTCATTTGCAATTTAATTTGTTTTTCAGTCTAGCCTTCGCATAGAAAACTGTAAAAATACTAAAAATGCAAAACCTCCCAATTTTTATTTGAAAAACTGGCTATGAATTTTCATCTTAGTTGACAAAATTTTCAGGCCACGAAAGTAATGATTTTCTCTTCTACTCCAGTAGAAAAATCGGTAAGGTTTTTTACCACAATAACAAGTGTAAATTTATTGATCATTGCGCGAAGAACAGAAGGAATTTTCTTTTTCGAATGCTACTTTAAGTGCGCGCATACCTTTGGATTTTAATAAAGTTGTATTGCCGTTGATCAATAAATTAACCGGAGAAACAGAAAGGTACAAGAGACTCCAAACTTGTAGTCTTTTAAAACTCAAACCTGCAATTACAACGGATCATGAAATGCCAAGTTTTACATCAACAAAAAAAACGTTTTTCCATCATTTTTCCTATCACGTTGTGTTTTTTAAAAAATAAATTGAAAAATATGATTGAAAAAAAATGATGAGAAGATTGAAATACCCATTGACGGATCAGAATTTAATTAATTTCGCTACGTCGTGCTATTATTGAAATATTTGTAACAGTTAAAAACGTTTCAATTATTGTTTGATCAATCAGGCTAAATTGAGTGCAGTAAAATTTCTCCGAAATTCAAACAAAATGATAATGATTAGTTTGATTAAACAGGCTCAAGTTACATACAGATTCATCCCCCACGAATTCCAGTTATCAATTCAATGTTACCAATGCGGAGTTTACAATCCTAGCTGGCAATTTAATCCTCGAGCATAACTAAAAGCAATCAATTTACAATAATGTCGACGCACCTTTTTTTCGCAGCTTTTGACTGCATACTTATTTGGAACCAAATTTCATACGGAAATTCACACTCTCAATAACAAAAAGTACAAAAAACAACGATACAAAAGTTAAAACTGGATGAAAGAAATTTACCTCAAGATTTATTATGAATTTCTAAGCTCATAACTTTTTCATGCTCATTTCACTGTCGCAGTTTCAGCGTTTTGCCAAGCCTTGTTGAACGCGCGATTTTAATTCCAGACACGATACTTAGATTAATTTTTGTTCTTTCCTGCGATGAAAAATTAATCAGTTGAAAATGGTATTGTATTCTCGAATGATTTATTAAAGTCGATCAATTTTATAACAAAACCCACCAAATTATCATCAAAAAATTAAACTCTGACACAATTTTCAATGCAAAGTATTTTTTATTCAATTTTTTTTTAAAAAAAAAGTTTGACAGATTGTTTTTATTGTTTGATACTCTTTTTTTTGTTGTGTTTCGTTCTGCTGAACAGAGCTTGTGGCGAATAAGAAATCGTGTACAATTGCAAAGCTCGTCACGACCCGATTTCACAGCTCCATAATAGTCCTGGGGTGTGTAAGTTTCATCGCGAAATGAAGGGAAAAAATAGTCAAGAAAAGAAAAACGAGAAAAAAGTTAGCGAGTTAATTTAAAAAATGCATTCAATAAATATTAATTATCTGCCATTACCGTGGTGTAAACTCTATTCCGAAGCAACGACGAGGTGTTATTATTGAAGATGAACCTTTCACCCGCTCTTTTGAATTGCAACTCTTGGCGTTAACTGCCGTACGCGATGAGCCTTGCGTAGAAATAAAAAAAATAACCTAGTCACGTTTCATTCGAGACGGTTACTTTTAATTAAAACATCAAAACTTGCAAATAGGATTAATTTATCATTTGACAAAACTAAGTGCCTTATCGATACGAATTTGGCAGTTCAAGAGCGACAATTTGCTCGGACTTCGTTACAGCATAAGTGAATAAACTGAAACAGAAAAAAGTGCGACTAGATAAGACTTAACTAAGTTAAACTCAGTTCGAAGTGATCTAATTTATCCACGTTGCAACAAAACTTCAACGACAACTTCGACTTCATTTACATTTAATTAGCAATATGCCGTGTTAATTATCCGGAAAATCTCTTATGTCCGGTCTAATCTTGATGTGTATCACTGAAAATTAAAGCTCGACCTTTCTAAATGAAAGAATTGCTTTTCACTTGATCTAAAGTTTGAAATGAAAAAAATTTCAATTGTTAACTTTTGTTCTAGTCGGTAAAATGTTGAGAATTCAATTTTAGCGTTGAAAAAAACTAGTTTGAGAATGTTTTAAATGGTACTTGAAAAGACTAGTACTTTGCAGTGTTTAAAAAGTAACGGATGTTGATATTGACATGAAGCCTGCTGAATCGGCATATAAACAGAGGATGCAACCGAATATTCGAATGCAAAGGTTTTCGATGAGATCAAAGCGCGAAGCCATCTGAGAACGTGCATCAAAAGGATGCCAAGCGATATTGAAATTTTATTTACAGCTTTTTCAACTTTTTGCCTCTACACATTGATGTCAATTACACGAGATTGTCTCTGCTTAATTGAGTGCTTTTCAATCAATCGCGGGTTTCTAAAAATTGCCAACCACGAAATCTGACATTAAAGCCAATGCGATTTGTTCGCAAAAAAATATTTATGCTTATTCTGAGATTTTTATTCTTGTGAAATGAAAATTCCACGTCTGGGACATCGCTGGAAAGACACGAATAAAGCGATGCAATTTAATCCTTCAGTGTCACCTGGCATTTGGGAACGTGCGGTTTTGATGTACGAGGCACAAAACTTTAGCCCACATATTTCAACTCCAAAAAACATACAATCAGTCGGCGAATCTATCAGACGGCTTTTATCATAACAACTTTGTCGAGTCAAAACCAAAATCGGATGACGATGATACAACCCAATAAACATTTCAATGAAAATGCTTCTCGTTTAGTTTTTTTTCCTATGAAAGAATTTGCATGTGTAAACTCAAATGCGCAATTCCAAAGTTGTGTTTATCGGTGGCCGGTTTGAAAACAGTGTAAACAACCGAGCAAAAAGAAGACCAACTGGGAAACGAACGCAGAAAAAGAGAGATCGCAAACACGAGGAGAACAAACTTGCTACAATAATTGTTTCGCTGGGTTTTTAGCCTACTTGTTAAAAATGAAGTCAAACATTGGGTCGCAGTGTTGATTTTCGTCTAATAATTATTATTGGAAGTTATAAAATAAACCAAAAGTTAATGTTCCAACGTGTTGATTTTGTACATTTGTTTGAACTATTTGTTGTTCCATCATCGTATTATTGCTTGCAAAAATGGACGTCGGCGAAATGCTCAGCGAAGATGAAACATTGTAAATTCTTTTAACTGACGTAACAGCGGGGTTCGAGTGCTTCTCGTCACTTGCTGATGCAGCATCTAAAAGCCCACATAAAGTTCTCAAGCAAACCGCGAGACTTGTTACATCACGCCAAGTCTCATCAATAATCCCTTTTTTGTTGTTTTTGGCACTCATTTAATGTGTTCAATTAATTTTTAATTGTGTAATTTTTATAAGTTGACAAAAAATTTTTTATTAGTTACTATTATACTATGGTAGTTTAAATTTTTTATAAATTTGGTGGTATGATGTGTGATTTTTTAGGATTGTGATACTTTTACCATTGAGTCTGTGCAAAAACCACAGTTACATTACCGATTTGACGCCACGTCCGAAAACGTTTCTGCTATCAACTAGTGGAAGGCTGCCGAGAAACAGCATCAACGATGCCGTGTCCAGAAACATCACCATGGTGCTGGAAAATTTACTCATGAATTATGAAAATAATCAGCTACCCACCCACGGCAAAGGCAAGATAAACAAAAATTTTTTTTCATTACTTTTTTTCAATATTTTATAATAAAAAGTGTTCTCATTGAATGATTGAATTAAAAGCATTAAAAGCTTTTGATCCAACTCAATATAAAGTTTTAATTTATTACAACTTTTCGCACTTAATAAAACGGACTCTTACAACATTGTTTTATAATTACATTCATAATTCCAATTAATTCGCGAAAGTTTATTTATAAAATAATGTAGAAAAATTGTCAGCGCCACTTTTTATGTTGCACGTTGGACAAGTG
Organism: Telenomus remus; assembly: GCA_020615435.1. NCBI lineage: Eukaryota > Metazoa > Arthropoda > Insecta > Hymenoptera > Scelionidae > Telenomus > Telenomus remus. The sequence goes on along the minus strand of CM036341.1, from coordinate 7,924,791 downwards.
TAATGTATAAAAAGTGTTGAAGAAAAAGAAGCATAAAAGAGCGAACAAAGCGAAGCATCCGAGAGTCTCTCGCTATACGTATTTAATGGGCATTGTTTTGATTTCGAATTTAGTATGCGCCAGATGATAGATCCAAGCTTTATCTTATACCTTTGCAAGTGGACACTTTTTTTTTCAATTCGCCGCGCCTTTTGACTGAATGGAGCGGTGATACAAAAATATTACAGTGCCGAGTTGGACTACATCCAAGCAAAGGGAAACTATTCGCTCTGCAAATCGCATTTAGTTTATAAATGCAGCCTCGAAAATTCGAGCTCCATTATCGAGCTTTGAAAATATCCTTTTCATTTATTTTTTTTTCTTTACTTGAGTTTCAACTTTATCGAACATTGTGTCCTCTTTTCAGCCAATTAATCGACATCGCGTGTACTTTAATGCGTCTTTTTTGTATCCTATAGGTACGCCCACCATTGTCAAAACGAATATTTTGATCAGAAGCATGGGACCGATCTCGGAGTTGGACATGGTAAATCTGAAACGGACAAGAAAATTTTATTTCTTATTACCTTGAAGCGTAGAGTGGGACATACATTTGGACTTTAAATTAAACAGTCATTATCAAATCATTATAAATACAAAAAGTTAAATTTGTGAAATAATGAATTTTCAATTTTGGAAAGTTTGGAAAAATCAATATTTTACTTTAAAAGTATAGGAGTAACATGAAGTAAAATGTTTTCAAAATGTTGAAAATGAACATAATTTTCAAAATATCATAACTTCATTTTTACCCCACAATACACTTCTATGGTTAGATCTAAAAAAGCTTAATAATTTAAGATTTAGATGATCGATTTGAAAATTATGAGAATATGATGGTATCGAATTTCAGGATTACTCAATGGACTGTTACTTCCGTCAATACTGGCGCGATTCACGACTGAGTTTTTTGGGCCCGATCAAGTCGCTGAGCTTGAGCATTAAAATGCTTGAGCGAATCTGGAGACCTGACACTTATTTCTACAATGGCAAGCACAGTTATGTGCACACAATTACCGTACCCAACAAACTACTGAGAATATCGCAGGACGGTGATATACTCTACTCGATGAGGTCCGTTTAAAAACCTTCTCCGTCATTAATTCCATACATCACTTCAATCAAGCTTTTTCCCACTCGAGAGTTTTTTAATGCTTGTACTGAGTTGCATTCAAATGACAATATGCAATTTCTGCAAACCTTTTCAATCTTTCTTTTTTTCTCTCTTCCTCATAGTGTAGAAATTCGTCGATTAATTAAAATAAAAAGCTTTTGAATTCACTCGATGACGAAATAACAAATCTCAAAAGTGATGAAACATCAAAAAGAGTTGTCGTTTGAGTTTGTTAATTGAATTCATCCATTTTGTCATTTAACTTGTCATGTGGTCGCAATGTTAAATCCACTTTTCAAGAACGTCTCGCAATGCAGACTGACGATCAAAGCCAAGTGTCCCATGGAACTCCGCAACTTTCCTATGGATCGTCAATCTTGTCCACTCATTTTGGGGAGCTGTAAGTAATCAAAATTATAATTACTTTGATACCTAAATTTTATTTGCGAAGCATGAACAATTATATTGGTTCGGTAGATCAGTGTGATTTGTAACATTTTTCTCCATACTTTCAACACGGAATCGCACGTGCAGCATTTTAATATTGACTTACGATCACGAAAAATCAACATTTCCTAAAGTTATTGCCGAGCTTTTCGTTCAGTCTTTACATATTACATAAACGCGAAATTGCACTCTGGAGTCAAGTGGATCGACACGAAAACCCCTTACTGGTTTTGCTCTTTATTTAATCTCGCGTGGGAACACTACTTAATTTGCTGAAAATTTCAGGAAACCCCATTTCAATCCTCTTCAAATCATTTTCCGCACCTCAATTATTGTCAAACCGGCATTTTAATTAACGAAATTCCAGAACGATACAATTCACGTTTTTTTGTATCTAAAAAATGAACCAGTTATGAAATAATTTATGGTCTCAAACACCTGTTGAAAAAAACGTTTGTTTAAAATTATTTTAAAAGGTTTTAAGAACAGCTGTAAAAACTTTTTGTAAACAAAATTACAACTAACCATGTGGAATTGATAAAAAGTCGATAGCCATGTCAAAGTTGCTGGTGGATGCGGCCGAATGCATAATTTATCTTTTGGTAGCCTCTCCTGTCTTGAGTACCTCTCAACTGGTTGCGACAAATGATATGAAATAAAAAATGGACACACTTATATTGCAGACGCTTACACTTCAGGACAGCTCATTTACGAGTGGCAGGAAGGCCTCTCGGTGAACTTTGTGCCAGGCATGGCACTCTCACAATTCGATCTGATGGGTACGCCCTACAGGAACCTTACATTTGTTCGACGCGAAGGCGAATTTTCCGTTCTCCAAGTATCTTTCAACTTGCAACGACACACCGGATACTTTCTCATTCAAGTATAACAGATATAAATTCCTTACACTTCAGAAAATAACTTTTTCACACATCATAAACCCTTGTGAAACAGTGACGTTACTTCATTAAAGTAACGTTAATTAACTGTTACTAATTTGTAGTAACTTTAAAGTAACGTTACTTTGTTTTACAAGGGAATTCAGTGTTAATAATTTTTCCATGAAAATAAATAAAGAAAAATATAAATATAATAAATGAAAACGAAATTGCAGGTTTACGTTCCTTGTGTGCTAATTGTTGTGTTAAGTTGGGTTTCCTTCTGGATTCATCGCGAGGCTACGAGCGATCGAGTCGGCCTGGGTGAGTGTCTGTGTAATCGAAATCGTCTTTGTGCAAAACTTTGCCGAACATTCTGCTCTCCTGTCCAGGAATCACCACCGTACTTACGTTATCCACGATAAGCCTCGATTCCAGGACGGATTTGCCCAAAGTCAAGTATGCCACGGCCTTGGATTGGTTTCTCTTGATGAGCTTTGGATACTGCATCGCCACTCTGCTCGAGTTCGCCGGAGTTCATTACTTTACAAAGGTTTTCAATTCACGAACTAATTTTTTTACTTATATTTATCCAGCTTTTTACAACTCAATGCTTGTTTATTTTTTCATTCAAAATTAAAACTTGTTTCTGAACATAAGATTGGCAGTGGAGAAAGGTCACTTCTGGAGGAAGACTGGGAAGAACTCGATGCGAGGATAGAGACGGACGACTACGAGACAGAGCCTCTCTGTAAAATAACTTGCAGCCCAAAAGCCATTCATCCTGAACCCGAGGCAACCCTCTCAAGGAGACGCAATCCCATGCTTAGCACCATCTACAACGTAAGCCAAATGTTTACTTTCGATTGCACATCTTTCTTTGAACATTGTTAACTGACGAACACCCATTTATATTACCGCTGGACGCTATTTATCTCGGGCGATAAATTAAACATTTAAACACTCGACCGTGAGTGAGCCGTTCACACATCGTTTATCTGCGAAATTAAATGTTGAATAAGTCGCTTGATAAATCCAGGAAATGATCACGATGGAAATAATAAAATTGCTTCGGTCAGCTTCTGCAAAAATAATTGTACCAGTATAAAATCAGCGAACTCGTTTAGTTCAGTTTGATGTTTATGAAAATTTGAAGATAAGGATGTTGTTTCAAAATGTTGATAGTTATAATAAGAAATGTCATATGTATTAAGTAACGAAAAAAAATATTATTATCAAAACAAAAAAAGTAATTTAAATTATTTCTATTATTTGGTTTTTTAATCAATAATTGAACGATAAGAATGTAAATGTGAAGGTTAATTTACTGTATTGATTTTGCGGCTGATCAAAAAAGCGACAGGAGCCAGTCACTTTTGGAATGAAAAGAACGACGCAACATTCGATGACTGTTTCCATAAACAACAGGCCGTCGACAATGGAGAGACAAACTCAAACAGAATTGCGATTACCCAAATGGCGACAGTTCATGTATTGTCTAGCTGGAGACGACGCTTTCAGGTACATGTAAACCGAAAATATGATCATGAGATCAATCTATACGAAAAAATTCCTTGTTTTGCATCTGACTAAAACAACCTGCATAAACTAATTACATAAACAATGCAACAAGAAAAATAAAAAAATATTAAATATACATTTTGAACATATACCTTCTTGTAAACAAACTGAGTAGTAGTTGATAAAATGAAGTGGATGTAAATTCGCAGGAGGAGAAGGCAACGAGAAGCGTCTAGCTGTCGGAGACAGGGTGAACGCATCGAGAGACACGTTAATAGCGTCTCCTACATTGATAGGGTTGCTCGCATTGTGTTTCCGGCCTCGTTTGGACTCCTCAATGTCTTCTATTGGGTGGTCTACGTCAGTTATCAGGAAGAATTCAAGTGGCAAGATCCGCCGATTGGATCTATGTCCCATCGCTGAAAAATCCGATCACCGAATAGTCTTTGCTTCACCACATTTTGAATCAACGAAACTTGATGTTTTATTGTCTGGTTTTTCGTATTTAACTGATCACAACTTGGATAGAGACAAAACAAAATAGTCAAGTTTTTTATTATTGTTAAGGTCTCACTGTTGAGAATGTGTTTGTAAATATTTTGTTATGGATCTGCAATAAATTGTACGTTGACGTTTAGATATATAGATAACCCATAACTCTTTTCATTTCTTTTATAAAAACTAACATTTGTACGTTCTTAGAAGTAGAAAACTAATAGCAAAAAGAGTGAAAACTGGTTTGAAACAACTGAATAATTGTGTTGAGAGGCGCGGTCAGTGATACCAAAGCAACAAAACTTTTACTAAGTTGGTAGTACGTTTATTTCCAAAATCTTAGTTATTCTAGTTCTCTTCAACTGTCACGTTTTTACACACTGCCCAAGACGTGTTTATTCTTATTCACGTGTACTGAAACGATAGTTAATAGTTAATAAAAAAACAACGATAACATCTTTAGAGGAACTGAATTCAAGATGAATAAACCCGATATGACACTGGAGAACGTCAACCCAAAATTATACAAGAAGATTAATGAAAGAGAGGTGACTGGCGATGAAGAAAACGAAGATGTTGTCGACGAATTTGACTCGAGAGAAATTTTTGGTAAGTAATAATATAAAATTTTGAATTTACTTTGCTTAATTTTACTCTTTTTTGTAGACATTATCAGAAACATTAACGATCCTGAACATCCTTTAACACTTGAGGAATTAAATGTCGTTGAACAAAATCTCATCGACGTAAGTAATATAAAAAACAACTTCTTGCAAAAATCATTGAATTGCAAAAAATTAATCTTACTTGAATTTTTCAGGTGGACAACAAGAACAACAAAATTTTTGTCAGGTTCACCCCGACGATTCCACATTGCAGCATGGCGACTCTGATTGGACTGTCAATACGAGTACAACTTCTACGAGCTCTGCCTCCAAGGTTCAAAGTAAACGTCGAAGTCACTCCAGGAACTCACGTGTCTGAGAACGCTGTAAACAAACAGCTGGCTGACAAAGAACGAGTCGCTGCTGCCTTAGAAAACAAACACCTGGTGCAAGTTATAAACCAGTGTGTGAAAATTGCTTAGAATTATAAAACACAAAGTTCGAAATTAAATTTCAATATTGTAAATAAGTGTAAATAAACAGACTAGTTTTTTATTAGAAAGCGTTGTTTTTTGTAATAGAATGTAGACTCCGAAACTTTGATAATTTTTATTATAACTTTACAGTCTTGTTGATTGAATAAATTCCAGGATACAATCATAAAATATAATCCACCACGAAAGGACGTCTGAAGACCCAGTGTATGATACAGACTAAGATTCACTCGCATTTTGCAACGCGAAATGATAGCTGCTAAGATAAAATGATTGTTTAAGGGTTATATAGACATTATAAGTACTTTGGATGCGTATTATATACATGTCGTAATAACAAGGTGTCTCAAGTACAAAGTTGAATCAGAGTTGAGATAATGTTTTACTTATTGATTTTCGTTTTACGTTAATTACAAAATTCAACATTTGGTCCTAACATACAAACAGTTTGGAGGAAGCTCTTGAATGAAAAGTGCGCTAAAAACGAATTCTTCTAACTATTGAACCCGCGGTTGCTATAAACTATCACAATTGACGATTTCATTTGAAATGTAATCTGTCCAAGCAATTCACCATTATGTACAAAATATACTTCGTCCTGGAGCAACACCTAAAACAGTTCGGATTGATCTATTTACAAAATGTCTGTAATTGTTGCGGTATTTTTTGTCAGTATCACGTTTAGACACTATAAAATCTTGCAAGGTAAAATGAAACATAATTGTATGTACAGATAAAAAAATTACCCACAAATAAAAAAGGACATGTCCAAAATAAGTCATAACAAATCACAATGCACCTTACAAAGGAGGTTAATTAAAAAATATCATGATTCGGTTTGTCTTTACTCTCAGATGCAAAATTTTCTGAATCTTCTTAATTGATTAGAACGGTAAAAGATCAATGAGATTCGCGCGAGGCTGGGTCAACGATTCGGGGAAGAACTCGGATAGCTGGTCGTATAACTCGCTTCGACGAACGTGGATGTCTCTATTGGGTGCACTAGATTTTGATGAAGTGCTGCTGTCAGGACAGGATTCGATGGTTTCCATTCCTGTCGAGAGATCTTTGTGACAAAACAGCAAAGAGGCGAGTGACTGAAACTGGAAAAGCAATTTTTCAAATATTTTGTAACTCTTTAAAAATATTTTAAAAATATTTTAAAAATATAAAAAAAATTACTTCTTTGGTTTGCTCTTCATCATTATGATCGATGATTTCTGCAATCTTTGTCTGCAAATATTCAAGTGCCTCGACGCTGTTTTCTAGAGCTAATTCCTCGAACTTATGTTTCCTAATTAAGAATTTACATTTCTGCAAAATCTGCTCGTGCGACGGTCTGGATAATTTGAGTTGCCAGAAGTCATCTAATCTTAATTTTGGCTGATAATAATGTCCTGGATTACCACCGAAAAGATAGTGTATCTGCGGAAAAAATGTCATTCATTAAAAGTTTCATTCAAAAGAGAACAAAAATTGGTAAATAAACTTTGTGTTTTTACTTTGTTGACGTTGTCATAAACCAACTGATGAGCAAATCTGGGACACGGTTCATGATCATTTGTCTTGGCCCAATACTTTTCCCGGATACTTTCGTTTTGATAGATACAAGAACGTTTGTTGGTTTTGATGTTGTAAACCCATAATGAGTTCTGAACGTGTTCGTCGCGTTTATCCTTGTCTTTGCTCATTCCCTTGAGAAGAAAAACCGAATAAAATAAATAAAATCAAAAAAACAAAATGAAGACTAACTTTGATAATTTTAAATTCAATTTTACATACAGACAAGACATAGATTTCGTCCAAATCTGGATCAATTGTAGCTCTGTGCGTAAATCCAGCATCCTGCGATATCTGCGAAGCATCCCTGTTACCTAAATCATTGATACAGATGTGATCCACAAGGTGAGTATCAACTTCATATGTGAAGAAGTCGTTCAAGTATTCCTTGTTTCTTTTTCCAGCAAAAATGTACAATTTTCTAGTTCTCTGAAATTAAATTGTCAATGAAATTGTTGTATTGAATTTTTTTACAACAAAAAATTTAAGAGATTAAAAAAATAAAGTTACAGGATGGAAAAGCATTGAATGGCCAACTCTCGACCTCACAACAGGCAAGTTAGCAATATTTGATCTTGAAACATCACAAGCAAGTTTGGTCCAAGTTCCAGTTGGGACGTGGAACGAATAGAGACCAGAAAATATGGGTTCCAATGGTCCAGGCATGATGCCATGTTCCTCAGAACTGAAAAAAAAACACATTTTTAAAAATAGAAATTAAACTGTGGTTTTACAATATGTAAGTTTTGGAATTGTAAGACATAAACTTACTTTGGAGGTTCCACCAGAACTCTTCCACCAAAAACGTAAATTGTTCTTTTTTCCGGATCCATCGACATCTGATGATCAAAAACAAGTTCCGGTCCGCCAACAGCACCAGTGTCCTCAGAAATTTGTGTCCATTTGTCAGTTTCAATATCGTAGACGTGAAAATCACTTTTGAGGTTCTCTGGACAGCGATATTGAGTGTCCAGGTACCTCCCTAAAGTGAAGATCTGACGTCTGATCGGATCCAGACACATCTTGTGACAAGATCTAGCACTGGGACCACCCTAAAATTTGCAAACTCTTCAGTTCAATTTTTTCTTTTCAAAATTTTTTTAAACTTTTTATTCAAGTAAAACGAATTTGATTGAGATAAATTCTTACAACTGCTTCTGTGTTTTTGCAAATCAAAGTCCACTTATTGGTGCTCATGTTAAATGACCAAAGATCTGCCAGATCTTGGTTCCCATCCCAACCACCAAACATGTACAGCATCTCTGCAGCAGAGTCTAGCACCATCTGATGACCTCCTCTCATGCCAGGTTTGGGATCAGTCAAATTCAATTTCGTCCACTTTGCACGATAGGACTGAGCACTGATGTAATCTTTAAGCAAACCAACTGTTGCTATGCTGCTGATGAATTTCTCTGCCTGGTTATGGTCGCCTTTTTTCACCAGAAGATCGTACAAACTTGACATCCTCGGGTCTTCTAAGGGTATTCCCGTGACCCGCTCCAAGGTGTTTACAATTTCTTCCTGCTCGTATCTTCGGAAATGTTTCATACACAGTCTAATTACTTCTTTCCGGCGATACTGTAAAACAAAAATAAATCAAAAATTTTAAAATAAGTAATAATAAACTTTGACGATAGAAAAATGATTGTTGTTTGTAAAAGTTATTTACCGAGTTGACCCATTCGATACTGGACTGAATTATTTTCGGATTATCAAAGCCAGAAAGTTTAACGTGCCAGATGGAGAAATTGAAACTCGCACCCCATGGTTGTAAGGGAAGAATTTTTATAAATCTAACAGGGAAGTAGTTGCCTTCGTTTCCAATTGTGTGTTTCAGATCAAAAGTTTCAGGAATGGCATCATTTTTCAATCCGCTATAAACGAGCCAAAATTGATTAAATTTGTTATGTAACTATTTCTACCATTAATTTTGTTTACTTTTTTACCTTTCCAGTAACTCCATCATATTGTCAGGTTTCATCCCACCGTAAACTTTAAACTTTTTGATATTGCAAACGTGAGTTTTTTCATATTTACCAAACGTTACAGATTGTACTACCGAAGGATATTGTAACTTTAATATCAAGTACTGGAAAGAAGCAGATAAATACAGTGTAATATTTTCATATAAATACAAAAATAGAGATAATCGTTGTTTGTTTATTATTTACTTGTGGAGGATTATCGTTGTCAGATGACCAACGCGACGATTGATCCGTAGGTTCATCTACCAAAATGTTCCTAAAAAATGCGAAACCAATGGTTATTAAACATTTTGAACGTTTGAACATACAAATAATGCAACTCACATTTATCTGAACGATAAAAAAAGAAATTAACATATGTCATCGACTAGAATAAAAGTTTACCTTCTTATTATTTTATGTATCATACAACGAACAATTTAATCGGCTATTTTATAAATAACTAAAGAAAAAGAATAAGAATGAAATTTGCAAAAAAAACTGTTCAATAAACGAGATAAAAAGAATCTTATCAAAAATGGGAGTGAACGCATTTTTTTGCAAAACCTCTCACAAGATAGGTTTGCAAATAATTAACTTGGTTAATTGAAAATAATGAAAAAACGATGATTAAATTTTAAGTTGTAATCAACTTGAAAATCGATGTTTGAATGTGAGCATTGGAACATGAAGTAAAACAAAATTTTGCAAAGGGTTAGGAGAGAGGAGTGCGCAGAATTTAGCTGGGTGTGTTGATCGCAAAGGTGTCTTACTCTGGCACGTAGGTGGACGAATAACTGGAACACTTATAAATTCGATACTCCAAAACCTTACTAAAATCATCAGTACTACTAGAATCCATGATAACGAAACGAATTCAACGGAACATAACCCAACTAATAATACAATGCGACCATTATTTTATAGACGTCGATGTGTTTTCGTTCGATGACAGGTGTGTGCCAAGGTCAACGATAACCCGAACCGAAAACCCATCTTATTTTCATCCAAAACTTAGATTAACCAAAATCTACAGATAAACAACCTCATTTGTTTAACCGTGCTATGTTAACCTTAAAAAATTATCAGTTTTTTGAAGCTGAACAATGTAAATTCGTTTGCATATTCGGGGTAATTTGAAAACCATCGACGTGCCTGGGCGGGAGCAAAATGTCAGATTTGGCGTCCTTGTCAGACAGCTGCAGGTGGAGAGAGTGAGAAAGTTAACAATCCCGTGCAGCTATATAGAAATTTGAGAAAAAGTGAGATTATATTTTTATTTGCTTGGAGGTTCTGCAAATTATCTTTGGATGGGTAGCTTGAAAAAGGCACCATAAGTACTGATTCAATTGTTGACAGATTGTTGAAGCTTCGTTCTTATTGTTTGTTTAGAATAGTAATATATTTTGTTGAAAGGTGTTCCTTAGGACGTTGAGGTTAAGTTTTGCAGGTGAGAGGACGTCTACAAAAAATTAATTTACCGTTTCCTTCATAAAGATTTCTTGTATTTTCGTTTTTCGTATTGTTAAACATATCAATTTCATTCAAAACCTTGTCATTTCAATGTTGAAAAAATGATTTTTTTTGGCAAAATACTACTTCAAATTTATGTTTGTCATTAAATTTGATATCATTGTTTTTTAGCTTGAGTGAATTTCTCTCCAGAAGTCGTAAATTGTTGATTGTACATTGAGATCTGTTACAAGTTCATATCAACCGTGTGTGATATTATTGGTTTATTGGGAAAGCTTGCATCACCTAGGACATCACGTAAGTTCAGATATTTTTTACCTTGCGGGACTTTTTTCTACAAATGCACATTTTTGTAAACGAACATTCATCCCTAAAAGCGCATTACTTTCATTTTGTTATTAAAAAAATTTTTACTTATAAATCCTACATGTTTGCCACAGCCTGTTGATTTAAATTTAAGGTTAGAGAAATTGCATTGTTGAGAAAATGTTGCTTAAAAGTAACTAAAATGATATTAAGTTCATATCATTTTCAAAAAGCAAAACTTAATTTAAAAAGTTGTCTTTGAAATTTCATTTTCAATGACCACTTAGTTATTAATAGTTTTCAAAACAATTTTATACTTTAGTAGTTTGCAATTTCGTTTAATTGCCAGTTGAAGAATTAGTATTTATTGCGCAATATTTCTTCCATTCGATTGACAAGATAAGCACAATTTTTAATTACTAATCAGGTAAAACAACTTTGTCGCTGTATCAAAGTGTCTTTTACATTAAATTGGAGGTAATCTCTTAAATTATTGAATCATTTAACCAAAATTAATTAATTAATGAAAAAACTTCTACTTTTAATGAAACTCAAAATTACCAGAACTGAATTTGTAAAGAAATTGTTTCCAGGCAAGAAAAATCACAACTTAACAACTTTACCTAATCTGCTATGGCGACTTGGGATGGTTCCTACCAAGGTCCAGATGACTCGAACTACCAGTATTATCCGTACGATTTCTGTGTTCGACCGATGGACCCGAACCCCTGGGCCTACTATCCACCATCCGAAAGTCATCAAAACAGCCAAGGAGGGTATGCACCAACCCCAATGAACTATCCAATCCAAAACCAGAACATGTACGGTAACTCTGTGAGTACATCGTACAACCCCTCGATGGTGTCTCAGGATCACAGAAACTACGCGCCCTCGCAGTTTGAAAATCACCAATCCTATCCTAGCGACAACAATCACGTGTACAATAACGAAACGCAGTACTTTCACAATTCAAATCGTCGAGAAAACCAGCCCTACTATCCCAAGACTGATTCGAGTCAGAAGAAGAGCTCCGAGCCAAGCTCGTCCGGACAGGGGGAGAAGAAGGCTCACCACAGAAACGCAAAGCCAAGAACATACGGCTCAAGTCGACTGAACTGTGAGAATTTTGATTCGTCTGTTTATGAGTCGCTGATTAACGAGGGCAATGCAAACGCAAGGATTTCCGGGAACGGAAACGAGGACAGGCGACAGGAAGAGGGACATAGAACTGGTGAGGACGATGAAGGGTATGATACAAGGAGCAGTTACAGGAGCAATGAGAGACACTTAAATGATAAGTTCAGAGGTGGTAAGGGACGGTTTGGCAATTGGAATAAGGAGAAACAGTTCAATAGGGTTGGCAACAAGAATACTGGGAGGAAATTTGCCCCGAGGGAACAGGAGAAGGAGTTTTCGAACTGGAGGAAGGACAAGACCAGCTCCAATGGCAATAGTAAAAATACAACTTTCAAGAAAGGATATAATTCTAATTATAAGAAAGTTGAAATGGGTGAGTCAATGTTTTACATCTTTGAAAATTTTATTGTAAAAATTATTTTCATTTTTCAAATATGAATTCGTTCGTTTTTAGATGACGATGCAAGTCAACGAGAACGTTTGACTGAACAGTTAAACAAGGGAATACTGGAATGTTTAGTTTGTTGCGACCATATCAAACAGGCAGATTCCATCTGGTCGTGCGAAAATTGCTACCATGTCTTGCATGTGAAGTGTATCAAGAAGTGGGCCATTTCATCCAAAGACGGTAACTAGTTATACCAAACTATCAATTAAATAAAGAATGAAAGAACTGTTAATTTTAGTTTTAAGTTTAAACAACTTTTTGATTTGTTTCGTTGTTTTAGATTCCGGAGCATGGCGTTGTCCAGCCTGTCGCAACCAGTTCAAAACTACTCATCTGGATTACCACTGCTTCTGCAGCAAGTTAAAGAATCCTGAATGGAACCGTCGCGACAACGCACACTCGTGCGGCGAGGTCTGTGGGCGCAACCGCTCGAATCTCAACTGTGTTCACAAGTGCACACTGCTGTGCCATCCGGGAAGCTGCCCCGAATGCTCTGCCATCGTAACCAAGCACTGCAACTGTGGCAAAATGTCGCAGACGGTCAAGTGCAGCACCGGAACTCCGCTGCTCTGCCAAAACGTCTGCGAGAAATTGCTCAATTGTCGGAAACATAACTGCCAAAACAAGTGTCACGAGGGAGACTGTGAAAATTGCACGGAAAAGATACAGCAAAGTAAACATTGTGTTTCCTCTTAGAATTAATTATTAAATGTTGACTTTCTTCTTATGAAATTTTCGATGTTCTCCTCAGGCTGTTACTGCGAGAAAAATAAACGCGAGGTTCCGTGTGAAGAAAACACTCCGACCAAGTACGAGTGTGGTGAAATTTGCGACAAGTTTTTGGACTGCGGAAATCACCGCTGTACAAAACCATGTCATCCTGACTCCTGTGCGCCTTGTCTACTGAAGCCTGAGATCGTAACACATTGTTGTTGTCAGCAGACGCCTATTGAAAATCCGCGAACAAGTTGTACAGACCCGATTCCTACTTGTGATAAAATTTGTTCAAAGCCTCTGAAGTGTGGCCAACCTAGTAAGTTTATTTTTAGATTTTTTTTATCTTCCACGAAAAATCTTTTGTAATACTTAACGTAGAACTTCAATGTTCTTTGTGATCCTTGGACCAATGATTTGAATATGATGTTTTATTTGTTGTATCATTTCCAGGCGCCCCGCACAAATGTCAATCTCAATGCCACGAAGGCGACTGTCCTGAATGCAAGTTGACAACAATGGTGCGGTGTCGTTGTGGCAACATGGACAAGGAGATTCCCTGCAAGGAGCTCACAACAAAAGCTGACGACGCACGTTGCGAGAAGAAATGCACAAAAAAGCGATCGTGTCGAAAGCACAAGTGCAATCAACTCTGCTGTATTGATATTGAGCACATCTGTCCTCTCATCTGCTACAAAACTCTCAGCTGTGGACGACATAAGTGTGAACAAACGTGTCACATGTGTAAGTAAACCAAACCAAAAAAAAACACCAACAAAAAACTTGATTATTTTTTTCACACGATTTGCTTGCTTCTCTTCAACAGCTCGATGCCAGCCTTGTTGGCGGAGTAGTTTCGATGAGCTGTACTGCGAGTGTGGTGCAGCGGTATTGTACCCTCCGATTGCATGTGGCACAAGAAGACCAGCCTGCAGCCAGCCGTGTTCTCGGGCGCATCCGTGTGACCACGAGGTGTTCCACAACTGCCACAGTGAGTCTACCTGTCCCCCCTGCACTGTACTCACTCAAAAGTGGTGTCACGGAGGTCACGAGCTGCGCAGAAACGTTCCTTGTCACGTAAAGGAACTTTCGTGTGGTTTGCAATGTCACAAAGACCTCAGCTGTGGACGTCATAAGTGTATCAACAATTGTCACCCTGGCCCCTGTGAAACACCGGGTCAGGTTTGTGTACAACCTTGTACGGTTCCTAGGGAATCTTGCGGTCATATTTGTGCAGCTCCTTGCCATGAGGGAAAATGTCCCGACACACCTTGCAAGGAAACTGTTAAGGTAAAAGAAATTTGACAATTCGGGTGTTTATTTATTTTTTGATTGCTCGAGTTCTGATTTTTAATTTGAAATTGAATTTTATGGTTTAGGTAACATGCCAATGCGGTCACAGATCATCGACCAGACAGTGCGCAGAAAATGCAAAAGAATATCACAGAATAGCGAGTGGAATTCTTGCCAGCAAGATGGCAGATATGCAATTGGGACACTCAGTTAATCTAGATGAGGTGTTCGGACAAAAAGCTAACAAGGCGAACCAGCTGAAAACCCTCGAGTGTAATGACGAGTGCAAGACGGTCGAACGTAACCGAAGACTGGCATTGGGCTTGCAGATTGTGAACCCTGATCTTACAGGGAAATTAACTCCGCGTTATAGCGATTTTATGAAACAGTGGGCGAAGAAGGATCCAGGATTCTGCCAGATGGTCCACGACCGTCTTTCCGAACTTGTACAGTTGGCGAAAACTTCCAAGCAGAAGTCACGAAGTTATTCGTTCGAGAGTATGAATAAAGATAAACGAAGCTTTGTGCACGAGTCGTGTGAACACTTCGGGTGCCAGAGCCAGGCTTATGATCAGGAACCCAAACGAAATGTTGTCGCTACTGCTGTAAAAGATAAGGTTCGTTTTAGAGTGTTAGATTGTTTGATTGAAAAAGTGTTTGCAAACAAAATGGTATTAATATTTTGGAATTTTTGTGTGATTTTTAGTGCTGGTTACCAAGTTACAGTTTATTGGAAGTTATTGCGCGAGAGAATGGCCTACGAAAAGTTCCCGGACCGATGCTCGAAAGCACAAAAATGAAATCCAAGAGGTAATAGCAATTTTATTTGACAATTTACTTTAGAAAGAATTGCAAATTTATGTTTTGAAATATTTTTTAGAAATACTGAAATGCTCCTATTGAACGGAAGGATGAATCAAAAGCCAACACCTGTACAGACACCGACGAAATCTCCTGAGCCAGAAATCGATTACTTTGAATTCACGGGTGTCTGAAAGTGAATCTCTCATCGTCAAAATTTTTAGGTCATGATTTGCATTTGTGCTTATGAATTTCTTCTACTTTGGATTAGGTTTTTCGACTTGTTTTGATGGTTCGTCGGACTGTCTGCTGTACCTCTTTTCTAAATGGATAATTTACATCTTTCATCGCGATAAATTATGCAATTGTTTGTAATTGAAAATGTATTGATCTTGGATGAAACATTTTTCCTGGAATTAAAATTCAGTGAAACGAGACTTGGTGGTTTTGATTGATGTCCAGTTATTAAAGTTCAAATGATGGCTTATGATGAAAATTTGTTTATTTCCATAATGACTTTTATATTCCATTGGTTTTTCATTACTATCATAATAATTAATCTATCTAAAAATAGTAACATCGACAATTTACACCAAAAATCTAATAATACCACAAAGGTAGGCGAATGTTGACACTTGTAGGAATACATGACACGTTGTGTACAATTCAAACGTCTTGTTGCAAATGACCGTACGTAAGAACGCAGAAAGTCCTTACAAAAATAAAAACGAATATTTGTTTTTCTTTCATATTTCAGTCAGTTGTCAGTCACATTGTTACAATTTCACATTAAAAATATACTTTTATGATCTAGCTTTATCTTTTGTTGTCATTTGAAACGGCTCAACTAATTTTTAATAGTTTATTCATTTGCTTAAAATTAAAACATCAATACATTTCTCGCTTTGAGAAAGATTTTAGTTTAGATTCTTTAGGTATGTGCAGGTACATATTAAGGAAAATGAACAATAATTGATACTATATAGTTAACGCAGACCTAATATCTTGAAGCAACTGAAATAAATTTTTTTTGTCTTTTTTTCATCTATCTACAAATACTTGAAGCATTTGTGTCTTAGTAGTTGTATAAGTTTTCCTTAAATGGATTTATTAAAATAGAGATATTTCTTGAATTGATAGTTGGTAGGAGAGGTAAAGTGTTATTTTTTTTTTGATATTTATGAGTGCACGCAAGATGTTGGTATTTGGCGAGCACTAACGTGATTTTGATATTTTAGAAGATCAAACTTTGTTGTTTGTTAAAAATTAAATAATCGACAATTCTGATGTATCAAAAGTTGCTTTACAACTCTGAAATTACACCCTAAGCTAAATTCAATCAAGCACCAGTTGAAATTGAAACTCCGTAAATTGCAAAATAAATTTATCCTTACTTATAAAAAGTAACAGAACAGGAACAAGTTCTAGATATTGTCTAATAGTAACATGAGGTTTCTTACAAAAAGACGGCTGCTTCAATACCAATCACTTAACTCGATTAAAAAATAAACATTAGACATATATTTTTTGCACTAAATTCGCACGATATAACTCTGCATATATAAATATGTATACTTTGTCTTCAATTTGGCTTCATCAGTTCTAACTGTTTTTGCAAGAATCCTCGGTAAACATTTAAAATATATAACATGATGAGTATTTGGCACATTTAACATTCATTACAATGGTTTATATTGATGACAACTTGTTTTCCCATTTTTCACCATTACGCTATCGCAGGACTCGCATTATGATCTTGTACGTAGAAAATTGCACAGCTCATAATCGCTCCCGTTGAATTTTCATATCAAAAATAAACGCTTGGCGATATGTCGCATGATTGTCTCCTTACTTTTACACAATTACCTTTAAATTGTATTTCCATAAATAAGTATGTTTAAAAAAATAATTACTTATGTTAATAATACTGATCAATGCCATTGTGGAAGTACAAATTCGGCGTTCAAAAATTTAGTCATTCTTCCAGTTGGTATAATTTGAGTGAGATAATTTTGACAAGATCACAATGTAGTCGCACTTTCAGCGCAAGTTCTTGGTCTCGTCTTGCAATTCCGAACCACCTTCTTAAAACATGTATCACATATAGAATCACAAACACTGTCATAAGTTTTCTTTGTAGATGAACCACCGAGACAAGAGAGCTTAGACTTATTATTAACTTTTTTTGTAACGCATTTTCTCATTTTTTTTCTCATTTCTTTTTGACCTCACGATTAAATGTTTAGTTTCAACGTCTAAGAATAGGGCACTTCGAGAAAGTTTCACGCAGTAATCATATTATCTAGGATCGTACAAAGGGCAAATCTTTTTTTTTTTTTTTTTTTGATGTCATAACGTCTTAAGGTACTACGGTACTAGACCTACAAAGACCGTGTACAATATGAGACTCCTAATTTTCATTCAAAAGCATAACACTTAATTTTTTCTCAATGAATTAGTTTTTTCGCTGATAAAATTGTACCTCCAATTATACACGATTTCGCGGACTTTATTTACATTATATAAATAATCGCACTCTCGCAGACACCGCGGTTTGTGTTTTTTTGTGTTCTTGAACCAAAAATCAACGAATTTGGATTTTACAATATCACATTTATGTACACTTACTGTAATCTGTAAAAATGATAACCAACTTGTTTCATATTTTCATCGGTAAAAGTAGAGAATCAGGTCACAGGTATTGACAAACAAAAATCGTAAATTTGAAAACAAAATTCGAACACGGAAAAAATGTTCTTATCAAAAGTGACTGGTAATTGTTTTTGCTTGTTCTCAAACCGAGCATTTTAGGTCTCTTTTAATAACAGTCACTCGCAGAAATGCACGCTTACAAAGATGTGTGAGGAGGTCGACCACTAAAAATGTGGCTCAACTGGTCGCGCCATGAGTGTCTCAAAAACGCATCCTGATTTTATTTCGCTATTAAAAAACCTGACCGATCAATTTCTAAGACTAGAACTATTAACGTTAGGCATAAAAAATATATCCGAGCCCATGACGCGACTTGACCCGTCGAAAAATGAGACAGAACATCAAAGATTAACAATTCCATCTGATTTTTTTCATGGGACGTGGCCTCGAGAAGGTCGCAAGGGTTGGCACGAAGAAACCACCCGAGTGAGTCGACGCCAACTCATTCAGCAAGAAACAACCGTAATTGACACCGTCAATGATAAAACACTTTTTGGTCGACGTTTTTTTTTTAGTTTTTAGGATCGGCCATCGACCCACCCCGGGTGCTTTTAAAAATTCTCAGTTGAAAATCAAATGTTTTAATTCCGTCTTCAGAATCGCCTTTATAAGAACGCGTTGCACACCTCTCGCGTGATACAAAAAGGGCTGACGTGTATTGCTTTAGATGTAAAGATTATTCCTTTGTTTGCCGCGCATGCTGTAGTTGTGGTAATTGTGGAGGTACTGGTGACGAGGACTTGCTGACGGCTGTTTCGTGATGTTTGCCATGGCGCAACTCATCGCAAACTCCAGACCGCGACACAACGTTTGGTAAACCAACCAGACCCAGGACTTTGGTAACTGCGACGCCGGCGAATCCACACTGTGCCTTGCTGCTTCAATTAAAAGTCCTAAAAAATTTATTCATTTATTATTACGTGAATTGATGGAATATAATAAAAGTGCAAGAAAAAATTTTCATTGATCTTCAAAAATGTTGACTAAGAGATAATAAAATTTATATGGTACTTTTATTGAGAACAGAAAAATTAATTTGAAAACTTTGAACAAATTGCGATGAAATTTTTACTGTGGACTTGAGACTTGCTGTGCAATTGAATTAAAATATTGTTTAAGGTTTGTTTAATAAAAAGTTAAGATAGAGGAAAGTTTACCATAAGGTCCAAAAAGTCGAAAAAGATCTGCAAGACAGAGTATAATACCCAAAATGGCCGTTGTGTACGTGACGTTTAAAACGCGTTGAATTTGAGACTTCCGGGCAGCCGCGGTGTTAGCTTCCGAGATATGTAAAGGAGCATCCGTTTTGGCACGATTTACATATGCGATGTGGTTCAGTACTGAATTCAGTAAAATGCAATCCGAATTCTGCAAAATCAACAATACACCTTTAACCATGAAACATTCTTCAATTTCCATCTATTCTTCAACATTTTAAAATTTGAAGCATCAAAAAAATAGCAATTTTCAAACAAATTCTACCGTGACGGGATTATTAACCGTAGTATCAGTAAGCAGACTTGTTTCCGTGGTAATATCCTCGTCCTTGATCTTGTCGTTTTTCCACGTGAGACTCTTCTTGCGTCCTTTGGGGTCGTCATTTTTGGCGCAACTTTTGTCAGTCATGAGCGAGGCTTTCTCGCTGTAATCGGGGTGGTCCGAATCGGATTCGGACCTCTCCGGGATCTCTTTTTCTATAAAAACAGTTGCGCATTGTTGTGTCGGACTCTTGTCCAGCTGCTGGATATCGACATCGCTAATTCGTCGGTTGATGATGAGAGGCTTGCAGGGACTTTGCGAACTGCGCCTCTGAGGCACATCCGAGTTTCGCCTGGACTCCATCTTAGCTGGTGTCAATCCGCTCGTATCTGAATTCCGTCTCGAGCCTGATGAAACAACCAAACTAATTACTCAAGTTTCTAATCAGTAGCTAAACTTCATTTGTGTTTAATTATCCATCTTCGCAATTAGTTTACTCTATTTTTTTTAAACGAAACACATTTCATCTGCCAAGAAATCAACGTTAAAGTATAATCCTTGAGAATTCTTAATCTATTTCAAAATTTACAAATGTGAAAGTTTTTTAAGAGTTTTTTAAACACTGTTAATTTGTTGAAAATAAACTAAAATTTTCAAATTTTCTTGGTACATTTCAAAGTTTGCAAGCTTTACGAAAGTAAAAAAAACTCTACTCTTTGAACAGTATTTAAATTATGAAAAAGGAATTGAACGAAATTGATGATCTTGTCATCTCACTATGCAGACCTTGGGGGCTGTTGTCAATGACACTAGCAAGTCTAGCGATCTCCTCCGACTGTTTTTTGGGCATCACGTAATCGCTATTCCGTCTCAGCTTGATGTTAAACTGCGACCCACGAGATTTCTCATGAGTGAAATCCGAGATCCGTCTCATGTCCTTGATGCTACCAGTCGGCGTGACGTTTTCCGAGTGTCTTCGAGGAAGGTGCGCCACGTCGCGTTGGACCCTGGCGATATCAGCATGGCGCTTGGGAGTGCCGTTATCCTGATGGGTTTCCTCGTTGAAGTTTCCTCGCATGCTACACTCCGAACTTCGCCTGGACGAGTTCCTCGAAACGTCGCTATCTCTTCGACTTGCCATCGAGCTGCGTCTGCTCGGACTCGAGACCGTGATTGTCGGCAGCATTGCAAGCGAAGGTGTTGGTGTTGGCGGTCGAACGTACACCTCCGGCACCGTCGAAGATGTCTGCGAGGTCTTCAGAGTGAGTTCGGGTTTTGTTACCACCACGTTGCTTACCCTTCTTGGCTTTTCATCCGGCACTTTTATTATTTCTGCAAAAAACAGCAAAAGTCTCATTGAGAAAAAATAACTGGTTTAATTAAAAAGTACCTCAAAATAGAATAGGCAGGAAAATAAAAATTTGTACTTTACTGTGAAAGAAGTAAAATTGAAATATTGTCAAGTGCTCTTTCGCTACTCTCAGGAGGGAAATTTTTAAATGGCCTCTCGTTCCTATAAACACTCTAACAATCAACTCAAACGCGCGGAGTCTCCTTGAGCTCGCTCTCGCGTGCAAGATAAAGTATCTTGTTAAACATTTAGAGCAAGTGCAAGGACATTGTCCGAGTTTCCGTGTTGGAACTAAGATTGGGCCGTTGTATTATTCATTGAGTTTAACCATTCAATGCCACGATCGAGCTGCTAATCAATCGGACGGTTATTTAAAATTCGTCGTGTTTTGAATTTGAGCTCGTTACAATTAATCAGCCAAATCTATTGTGTTTATTTTGTGACAATCCAATTGAATTCCAACTGCATTGTTTCAGCGACCGGTTCTTTATTGATTAGCAGTGATGTAACAACGAGACCAGTCGAGGACAGACAAGTACCTTTAGGTTCCGAGTCCTTGTCGATCTCTTTATCCTTTTTGGCCTCTGGCATAAAATTTTTAGTCAGCGTCGAACCCAGCAGTGTCGGCATCAAAGCCGTCGCTACTGATGTTGCTAAGTTATTATAAGGCGCTAGCATAGCAAGCTGCATAATTCCTACAAATCACAACACAAATTTAATATTCTGATCGACCATGTAAAATCACCCTCTGCCTTTTTTTTCTTTATATTTGTCACTATCGTGCTTTAAATTCTGTTTTTTATTTACAAAATTGGCAGAGTTTAAAACATTTTAAAAACCTTTTTCAATAAAGTATTGACTTTTTAACTTAAAAAAAGTGACGGCTAAAAATTTCAAAGGTTTTCCTAAGTTCTGAATTCTTTTTAAAAAGTATTTACAGGATTGGAATGATTGTATTTTTAGTTGTCTAAAAATCTAGTTTGTTAATTGTTGGGACTGTGAGTTGTGAAATAGTCGTGTTGAAACCGACCTTTTTGATGAGCGCTACTGCTATCATGCGTGAGCATGCTGTTAGGCATACTTCGTAACAACTCCATGATCTTATACCCTGCGTATAGAAACGACATGTATAAAAGTATACTCCAAACCAGGAATATCGTCTGCACGACGTACTTGGCGGTGTAGTGGATGTGGAATGCGATAGCGATGTCGCTCACGATGATCAATGAGAAGTGTGTTATTATCACTAGCGATAGACAAGATTCCTTTTGAAATTTTTCTGGCCCGAATTTGAGCTGCAAAACCAATGTCCCATTAGATGCCGCATTTTATTATTTTACAGTTTTTGTTTATTCAAAAATTACCTGTGTCAATTGAAGAAACGCCAATTGTATTAAACAGAAGGCGGACGTGAGGAATGGGAAACCCAAATCCCATATTATTGATCCAATAAGTTTTGGAAAAATCTGAAAAGTTAAATTTTCATTAATGAATAATTCCAATATTTTGTTGGAAGTTTTTTTCATTTTTATATGCTCACTAGTTCCAGATTATAGGGATCTATAAAAAGGCAGCAGCTTCTAGATAAACCTAAGAGGCAAAGAAAAATGTTGATGGTTGACATAAAAGGCCGACTTGAGATCAGAGATCTGGAATGAAAAAAAAATGTTATTACTTTTTTATGACAAAACTGGTACGTAATTGAAAAAAAAAACGGACAAAATATTGATTGAGAAGCTTGTACCTTAAGTTTAGAAAGGAAAAAAATGTGTAGAAGCTGAGTAATCCGAAGAGGCAAGCAAATCCGTAGGAATGAGCTATGAATATCCATTTCAAGTCTTGGCTGGCGGAACTCCATGGCGGTGCTGTTACAAACAATCTCCCCGGCGCCGAGTGCGAAAAATTGGACTCATGAAATATGTCTGTCAGTGCTACTGAAAAATAACAAAAAAAAACATTTTTTTTACGGTCGACGTTCAGTTGACAAAAGGGCTTTGCCAATTCAATTAAAACGTATCATCAAATTCTTGCTCCGATTAAATTGATGGCAACGTGAAAAAGTTAGCGTACTCAAATAAGCCAATCAAAAAGGCTTAATTTCATTATCTCGGAGCTAAAATAGCGCCAGTACAAAAAAAATTAAACAAAAAATAGGAACATCGATTCGGCAATCAATTTTTGATGAGCCTAATTGATTAAACAACTCTTTCGTTGGCAAACTAATTGATTCTGAAAGGTAAACAACATTGAAAACTTTTTCTTCCGTGAATTTTACGATTGTAAAAAAGTTGGTTTTGCTTTTCATCCTCGACCTTTTTAGGCTTGAAAAATAAGTTTGATACAGTCTTTTCTTCAGGTTTAACTTTGGAATTTTGAGAAATGATATCATATTACAAAAGACTTCTAGTAGTCGATCGCTATTTGTTCATTTACCACTCATCCAATTACTACTAACAAATTTCCTGCTAATTATCTTGGTTGATCGAATTACGCAGCCTCGTTACTAACCACTTAGCTAAGCACTTGGCAAAAGGTCAGCAAATTCAAAATCTGGTACCAAAAAAGAAACAAAGATGCAAAAGTTAAAAACCAACAACATTCAAAAACCATTACTAACGATTCAACATTTTAGATTCTTTAGGTCTGGCTGACCAAATATCAAAAATAAATCTTCAAACAACATCCTTTACTCGAACAATCAGAAATTTTTAAGTTTTGCTGAAAGTATAAATTTGACAAAGAGCATATTGGACATATTGTACGGAACAATTTAGAAGAAGTGCAGACAGGATTGTCTGCAAGGAGAACGACTTTGACAGTTGTTTTATTTACACTCGACAGGTCTTATAAATAGAGTGCAAAATGTTTTCGGGGACTTTACTGACCATGCGTCCAATTCGTCGACCTATCCATAATATCTCACGCCGTGTCCAGCGTACATCACTGGCACGATCAACGCTTATTCGACGTTCATCAAACGAGCCAACAGATCCTTTTATTTTTTCACGACACTCACGACACCGTGGCAGCAACAGGCTTTGCGTCTATAGATGAACCGATTCAACTCGCACCCCTTCTGCTTGCTCCTCGCTCGCTACCACCTAGGAATATTGATTTTAGTCCATGCTGCGTGGTAGGGGCGCTCCTAACACAACTTCGGACTTTGTTTTAGATATCACTGTCCGATCGTTTGCTCATCTCCTATGACAATCTTTTTTTTTATTTTCGTTGTCTCCCAAATAATCACCCTTTCTACTAAGTCAGCTTTAAAAATAAAAGTTCAAGTGTTCAGGCACAAGTTTTTCAAAGCTGAACTTCAAACTTCAATTATTATTTAGTGCAAATTTTTCCAATCGAATGATTGTTTTTTCTCCCTCGGTATTTCAGCTGTAACATGTTTGAATTAAAAAAATGAAAAAAAAGGCAGGAAAGAAAACTAACAAGTCCGTGAGAGTTGATGATAAAAAGCTCTCGCGACTGCCGAAGCGCAAATCTTTTTTCTACAACTTTTTTATTGCCGAGTGTACTTTGATAGAGTTGAGGGCGATTGATCGCGTGTAAATGTTGTGAGAAACGGCGATACAAAAATAAAACGACGTCCAACTTGCGCTGGAGTTATTGATGTTTGTTCGTGTCGCTTCGCGAAGTTTATTTTCGGTCGAATAAAACACGACTAATGATTCAAACAAATCATAATTGTATTTATTAAAATATAAAATACAGTACAAATGTATACAACAGTCGGGTACTTTTTTACGCAGGAGCTCAAGTGGAAAGTTCAGTTTCCCCTTTTCATCATTTCGCAAGCTCTAATAAAAACAATGTCTCCCTTCCAACATGTTTTAGCCGCGATGCATTTTTAACAAACTACTCAACAACGTAAAAGCTCGGAAAATAAAAATATACTTTTTACATCGCCATCAGTGAAAACATTTCGACAGAGAAATATCTTTTAAGTCCTTATTTCAGTTCTCGTTCCTTTTTTAGTGCAACTGGCAAGCTCTAATGGCGATCAGTTGCAAAAGAATAAACGCCGGACTCAAAACTTCGGAATATTCCAGTGTGCTCTGGCCCGAAAGCTTTTTACAAAGGAGATATTTAAAGACGAAGATGAGCAACAGCGAGGTGAGGCTCCAGGATCCGCGTAGCAGCGCCACCTTGAGCATGACCTCCATGTGCATCCGGATGAAGATGATCGCGCAGAAATACATGTTTAGACAGTCTGCTATGAACAAAGGTGAGAAAACGATCCACCAGTCCGAATTTTCGGTAAAATAATCCTCGTCCAACTTCATTGCTAGGAGGATCGTAAACACTGTGATCGAAAGCAGGTTGATCCAGATCTCGAAAATTGTTAGGCCCAGCCAATGAACCAACTCGTGGAGGGTGAAAATCATGATTAGCTTTTGAACCTGAGCGAGGTGAGAGGAATTTTACGGAACACTCGAATCGCCACTGAGGAGTTCAGACGTTTCCTCGTTTCAAAATCCCCGGCATCATCGGTGGTTGGAATTATGTTGTCTGGAAGAAAACAATAAAGTTAATTTTTGGTCAAAGAAAATATTGAGTAGTTTTGTTATTAAATAGTGTAGAATGTACAAACCAAACAGAGTAACAGTTCCTGTTTCAATATCGAGGTCCAAACAATCGAAATGATTTTCCTGCAGCTGCAGAGCTAAACTACATGCCTTGTTCACCGCTGCTCCTAAAGCACGGATATGAATCTCCTCCACATCACTGTCAAGTAGTTTTTCACATTTTGCCAAAAGTGCCTGGAAAAGTAAACAGAAAATTTGACCTTACTGAGTTAATGCACAAGAACTATAGCCAACAAATAGAAAATAAAAAAGAAGTAAAAAAATGTTTTTACAAATGTTTACACAATTTGGAGCACTTGAAGAAATGTAAATAAAAAAGGAGGTTAAGCAGTACCTTGAAAGGCGTCTTGTTTGACACAACGACAGTGTTCTTACTCGTCTCAATGTTACAGAGAGGTTCTTTTAAAATCGTGCAATTATCTGTTGGAGTACGTTTCGGTTTGACATAAGTTTGTTTATTGTTTTCGTCCGGATCGACGTTCATAGGACTTGTCGTCTTTGTTGTTTCCTCCATTTTAATCATTTTAATCTTTGCGATTCCGCAAAATACTGAAGCAACTGGAGTGCAGATGTCAGCACTTGTTTCGTTGCTCCGTTTTTGTATTTATTGTTTTTCTCGCCGCTATGTTGACAGCACTGATCGAAATTTGGAGCACCCAAACAATGAATGATAACTCTTTTATTTTTTTGTTTTTAACTCTTTTGACAACATTTTCAGGTTCTCATTTTTAAATATGAACAACTAACTTTATCTGATACAGAAATAAAAAATTTTAAAAATAAATTATAAATGAATAAAAAACTGTCGAACACACGGTTTGTGACGTTTCAACGTTATGGCGGGTTGTGTTTGGACACGTGGACACAACTCAGAGGTCATATTGTTTTGATATAAGAAAAACATGTAAACCTCACAATCATTCCGAAGTGTACAAGTCTTCAACTAATCAGGACCATTTGATCATCATCGTGGAGGTTCGTTAAATTAAACCATTTTCCATCCTCAAACTTGGTAAAAAACCAATTTTTCATTGATTGTTTACTTTTAGCAAATTCAAAACAAAAATGAAATTTATCGTCGCCGCTCTGTGGACTTTATTGGTCTTCAATTTCCACGCACTAGCTGAAGAAGAAATTGACGTCAATGAATTGAAATGTGAAGGTAACATGTTATAAATAAATAATTAAACAAAAACAGTCATCACTCTTTGCTCATATTTTTAACTCTGCGTCGATCAAGATCTGCAATGTTGATGATTTATTTTGGTACACAAATTAAACTTTATAAATGAGCTTTAAAAATTCAACATTTTTACAGTTTGCAAAGTGACAATCAGCGAATTAGAAAAACAACTGTTAAAAGTTGATCCGAAAAAAAGGATCGAGGTAGGAAGTGCCACATGGGACGGTAAAGGAAACGAGATTCGCAAAACGGTTAGAAGATTGATTACAAAAGTAAACTATTCACGAGAAGGAATGTTATTAACTATGAAATTTCATTTCAGGTTCCTATGAGACAATCCGAGGTATTTATTTCTGAAAAAATCGACACCTTGTGCAAAGCCATGGATGACTATGCTAGAGTTCGAGATAAGGCGACAGGACAGATCAGAGTTATGAATCTGATGGACTCCAAGGGTGGAATGAACTCTCTTCTTAGTGATTACGATTTTATCACTGACAATGACCTAAACAAAAGTTTAAAGTTTTATGTATGGAATTTTAATCTCATATTATTACTTTTTCACAATTATATTTTTAAAAACACAAAACTTATTCACAAAATTTTAATATTCCTAACAGTGTGAAGGAATAGTGGAAGAATTCGAAGACGAAATAATAGCAACGATGAAAAAAGGTACAAAAAGCTCCAAATACGAAATCTGCACTCAGGCCACCAACATATGTTCAGACGAGCCAGAAGACGATGAGGATCCGGAGCCCTACGTGGACGAATCTCACGCAGAGCTGTAGTGCCTCCTGCGCATCAAAGTCTTCTATCCAAAATAAGCCAAAAATGTGTACATAGTTAAAGTTGAGCCAGCACAGGTCGTGTAAAATGAATCTTTCGTATTTTTCACAATAAAGTTCGTACAAAAGTGAACAAGAAACTTGGAACAATTTGTGATGAAAAACGTTTTTTGTCAAGTAAGGAAAAGGTGATCCAAGTCATCACGGCTCTAGGGTTTATGTCGAAAAGGCGCGTTGTTTGCAGCGTATTGTGTGGTGGATCAATAAAAAGTCGCTATAGTATGCAGAGCGCACACTATAGCGTACGCGTTCACGGTGTGTGAGCCTGGCTGGCGCACGATCGAACCAACTTGAGAGCCAGAGCCGTAACAGCAGGCCCAATGAGAATTCGCATCGATCCGCCACGCCATTCTCTGGCCAATATTCGCGTCTCAGGATACGTCGCGTCGCGTACCTGTCGTCGATTTCATTCTGATTTACTATTAATTGATAGTTTCGGTTCGTCCATGTCGCAAGTGTGCTTCCTCTGCGTCCGTCACGTTTTGCAGTTCACTATCGCTCTAATGCTCATTGTCGTCGTTTAATTTCATACCTGACAACAATATATGACAGAAAACGATAAATAATTTTTATTATTCAAAGGAAAAAAGTATGGGAAAAAAAGTTGGACAAAACCGGTTTGTTGCTCGTCTGATAATTTATCATCTGGGAGCTTAGTTGCAAAATTGTTTATTTTATCGTCGGTTCGTTCTAGTCGCTCCAACTAGACGTTTATGTAATTCATGAAGTTGAACTGTGAACAATAACGTCAACACAAGTAGCCGTACAAAAGAGCTCTTACAACAGCCAAACGAAAATAAATATAACATTTCAATTTGAGATGAACTAAGACGTAATGTGATGTTGATTGGGTCTGTTTAATTTTGTTGTTGCAATTTTTTAAATGTTGTTTTTATTTGACGGTCGTGTGTCTGGTCTAATTGTTGACATTGGTTTCGAGGATGCAATTGTTGTTTGGTCGAAATTCACACTACATGGATGGACTGCGACTGGATTCGTTTTTTCTCAAGGGACACAATATCTCCTGCTGTGAATGTGCTATAATCGAATCACTTCTCGGATGTACAAATTAGAGCCACTACGCGGTGTCTGATCAAAAACAGTGATTGTTCTCTGATACTTGTATCGGTGCAAAATGCATGTTTTCATACAAATTTCAATGCAAAAAACTTTTTAGGAACGACGATTTCAAACGTATTGTCGCTTTTGTAAAAAGTGATGATACAATTGGTTTTTTTTTTTTTTTTTTTTGCAAAAGTGAAATTCAATGAGCAGTTCTTTTTTCAATCTTTTGAAAAACTGTTGAAATAGTTCACATGAGCATCACTTTTAATGAGTCACCAAATGAATCACCTTTATTTATCCATTACGAAATTTGCAGAAAAAGTTAATTGAAAAATTAACACCTATGTTTTCATATTCATAACAAAATATTCTGAATAAAACATTTCGAAGTATCAAAAATTTGCATAATATTTAACTGTAAAATGTTAAAAAAAATATCAACGATCAGTTTAAAAACAAAAAGACTAACATTTGCAAACAAAAAAAGATTATTTTCGTTAAAATGAACAATAAAAAATATAACAATACAACAAATACCTGATTGTTATCGATTCGTATAAAATAATAATTGCAAAACGTTTTTGCAAAAATTTTTGCGAAACTTTAAGAAACAATTTGCAAATTGAAATAGGCATGATAAAATTTAAAAATGCAAACGCGTAAAAGAGTACTAAAAAGGGTTAAAATTAGGGACCGGGTTGAACGCAAAGTTGCATGCGATTGTCCGCAAACACTTAGAAAAGTCCGTAGGAGGAGGTCGAGCAGGGCGCGGTGAGATGGGGGGAAGGGGAGTGTAGAAAAAGGCGCGCGCGTATTTTTCGAGGTGGGCTGCGCGCGCAGGGATTGTTGCGCGGGGTGCGGCGGCCGGAGTAGCAGTGAGCAGTGAGCGCACCAATCGGCTGACATTTGGTCGGGTTGATCGACGGGTAGTCGCGCTTTCGCTCGGATACGTGGCGTACCGCGTTCGCCAGGTTCTACGTTGTTGCTTGTTCTCGGTGTTGCGAGCTTTGTGCGCGCCCCCGAACATGCTCTCGCGCCCAAAAAGTCATGCGCGTTGATTTTCGGCGCCGAGCCTGGCGTGTGCGCCGTGCGCTCGGGTTTTGCGCAGTTTCCATGACCCAGATTGCAATGGGGAGTTCGCTCGCCATTCGGAACAGCTGTTGGTCGCTGGAACACGTCCACCGCGGGGGAACGCTTCGGCATTCCGTTCGATGCGCGCGCATCTTGGCGGCTCCGTCGGCGCTAGTCCCAGGACCGTATGAAATTATCATTTAGCTCTCCCTGCAACAAAACAACAACAAAATATACGACAAATTTACTATTTTCAATCGAGTAGAAAAGCCTTTCTTTTTTTTTATTCTAATAAAATGGTTCGTGTACAGTGCATTTTTTTCATCTTACCTCACCACTTTGTTTTGTTTTTGCAAAATTTTAATTGTTAGATACAATTGAATAGGTAGAATTTTTGTTTTTGATTTTGTTTATGAGTTAAACTTTGATGGATTGTGGACTGTTCTATATGAGATTTGTTTATTTGTAATGTATTATGAAATTGACGAAATTAAATGACACAATAAGCATTGTAACAAAAAGTCGTCAAGTTCATTTGATCTGGCATTGAGTTGCAATTTTGTTTATTTATAAATTAGCAGCGATTCATCAACTAGACAAACGATTAGTCATGAGCTTATAATGAGAAGGGTTTCAGAATAAATTATAACTTGAATTTTGTATCATTGCTTCTTGTAGCAGCAATAATTAATAAATATTTTTCTTGAATTGTTTTTACCATTTTTTCGTCAACTAGAATTAAAATTCAAAATGTGCTTTATTTCAGACATCTTATTTTTATCTGAAACAAAATAAAAATAGTAAGATAAAATAATAAATTGAAATTTTTGTTTACATTTTGTAGTTTTTGCAAACTGGGCAATCTGAAGATACCAATAATGTACTTCAAAAATCGAACCCTTAATACTGCTTGTCATTATAAATCCTTCTTTTCGATATTTTTTCTTAGGTCTTATTGACAGTAATACAATCTCGAATTTTTCAACGATAACGTCGACAAGGAAAATTGTATCTGATGATATATAAAGTCTTACAATCGCGGTCCAAGATTGCTCAGATTTGATTTCATTTGTTCCGTTTTAACGATTGTCAAACGTTTATCATGATCTCAGCTTTCTGTGCTCCGAAAATTTGGTTCCCTAAAAAAATTGTTTGTTACTTTTTTCAAACATTTCTGATTACGTTTAAGAACGAAACAAAAAAATTGAAGCAAAAATTTGTCTTGTAAACGTCAGACAGTTTCATTAAAGATGTGTTTCTAATAATGCACCACTGTGTTCGTGTTTTATATTTTATTATCCTTCAATAACCAATCCCGCCACCGTTTCTTTGTCGCCAGTTGAATTTTAAACGCGTATTGACTTTCGTTTTTATTCAAACAGATTGACGCCTCATTTTGGACGTTTGTTTTCAACTTGGGACGACATGTAGGGTCTATGAATTTGCCCCTCATTGAATTACAAGCCCGACTTGAGGTTTTGTATGCCAAAATCATAGATCTTATTATTCCATCATTTATAGGTCATTAGTTGAGATAAAGTTGAATCGCGTGCAGCTCGACGAGAGATCAGCCGCTATCCAATTAATCCTCATAAAATCAGGTGTTCCTTAAACGATCATGCAAATTAATTAGATCAAGGAACAATCAAGTGAAATTATTTATGTAATTAATTGAAATTTAATACGCTCTGAATTAAAACTTTTTCGTTACTTTTTCATTTCATTTTTGATGTCCAGAACTGCTGAGAAGATGTATTTTTGTCCTCGCAATTGCTGGATTTCAGATGTAAGTATTATTTGGATTTTAATGAATTAATCAAACAATTTTGCTTGATATAAAATTATCTGGCGTTTTGGCACTTGAATTAATGATTATCTGATGTTTTTCATTTGTGATCAAACAAAATGTCAATAAATCGTCGTTTCAAAATTTGTGTTGTTTCATCATTAAAAATCATGAATATTTGCATACTGTATACTTTGCATATTGTATTTTCATTTTATTCTTTCCATTCTTTTTCTTCATTTTTACACATTTTTCAGCCAACCATTTTGGAAAAGATAAGAAAAATAATTTTACGCTTGATTAACAACTTCACACATGGATGAAAAAAGTAAAAAGAGTTCGTTAGAAAAAAAACTCCTTGCAACTCCTTCCCTTGTTTCCATGTTTTTCTTTCTCATCAACTTTTCATTTTTTGCCATTAACAAAAATTAAATTTTTTCACGTCTCAAAGGGAATAAATAAACGAAACATAATTGAACAAATACTTTTAAAAAATCATGTTCTTAAATCAAAAATTGTCTGAAGCAAGTTATTTATTTCCAAATGAATAACGACATTGCAAGTTCAATAAAAATACTCCAAGTAAACAAACGCACGTCAACAACCTCACTACAAGTCACAATTCAGCACTAAGTCACTTGCTGGTCTTCACTTTTATTTATCCAAAACATACAAATATAACAACCAATCAATATTGCCAATCGAAAAAACGCCAAATCAAAATTGGAAAATGAAAATAAAACAATAACAACAAAATAAACAAACAAAAAAATGCGTCGCGAAAACGTCAAGGTGTGTTTTAAAAAGGAGGTGCAAAAAATGCAGCAGTAGAGGAGGCAAAAAACTGCAAAGACAAAAAGCGAAGTAAGAAAAAGGGTTGAAAGGAAAGAGAAAAAGTCGGAGCTGGAGAGGAGAGGAAAAAAGGGGGGCTTGGAAGGAACCGCCGGGCTGGAGTGGGTTGTCTCTTCGCAACAGCGCGTGGGGTGCGGGCGCTGGGATCGCTCGAATACGGCCCTGGCACTGGCGTCCCCCTCCACGGCGCGGCTCGCTCGCGGGCCAGTCAGTTCCTTGTTTGCCACACAAAATCCAATAGTTCGCTTCGTGGTGTTGGCGCGAGTGCAGCTATGAGTGAGGTTTGGGACGCGTTGCGAGCCTGCTCGAGTACGACGAATATGCGCGGCTCACGCTCGTCGAGTAAGCTGTGAGGAGATCAAAACTTCTGGTGCGATTGAAAGTCGGCGCGCAAGGAGATCAGCACCGCGGGCGTTGCGGCAAGCTGGTGGACGTCGCTCGACCCCGAGCAGACAAAAAGGAGCGCACGGCAGCAAAGGGAGCCCGGCTGCGTCGTCTCCTTTGAGTGCATGTGACACCGCGGACTGGAACCAACGATCGCACGACGTAAGCATCGTCCAACCCCGTGGCGACCGCTAAAAGTGCGCGCAATTTTCGGCGGACGTGTGTAACTTCCATTTTGGCGTCGCGAGCGCGCGCGCGCGCCGCCCGCGGCCGTCCGAGCTTTTTCCGCGGCGGATTTTCGCCGTTGCGTAACCTCGCGCGTCCAGCTGTGCTTGTGGCTGGCGCGCGCCCTTGCCCCCGCCCCGCATCCCTCGCCCAATTTCACGCCGTCAAATCTAACCTATATCTCGCCATCGCGCCGAGACATTTTCTGCGCGCAACCTCTCCGTCGGCCCTCGCTTTCAGTTTTGCCCTGCAAGTTCGTGCTCCTCGGCCCTTTGTTTTGGTCAGCCTTTTGGCGCACTTTTTCAAAACTATCTCCATGCCAGACACTGGGGCGCATTTCGTTGCGCGCGCCAGTCACCGGATGGACGCTTTTATTCTCGATCTTATTCCCGCTTATCTCTCCTCTGCCTCCTCCGCCGCGATCACTGCGCGCCCTCCCGCTCTCCAGCGACCGTCTCTCTCCCCGCAACGGTCCTCCCCCTTCCCCCGCGAGTCGCCTCCCGCCGCATGCGCGCCACTCGCAATTTTGTCAACACGGAATCGTGCGCCAGAATACGTACACCGCTTTTCTGCTTTCCTACCCTCTTGTTATTTTCGTTTTTTTGCCATTTATTCTTTCCCTACCAATTTGCTCAATTTTTTGATCTTTGGTTCTTCTGGTCCTTTTTCCCCTTTAACTTTCGGCCCTGCGAACATTTTTCGTGTCCCCCAGGGAGGTGGAAAAACTGAGGACGCCAGTTTCGGCGCGGTTTCTCTCTGTTTTCTATCCGGGCGGTTTTAAGCCCGTCAGGTTCCACTCGACTTCCAAGCTCACCCGTACCATTACGGTGTAAAACAGTGCTCTTGACTGTGCCAGATACACCTGCAACGTTGCACACCATTTTTTTTGTTCCTTCTTTGAATCATTTTCGTTTCTGATCATGCCAAATTGTTTTCATTCAATCCAATTTCTGTTTAATTCCGAAATAACAAAAGGAATTGGGTATTTGGTTTCAAGTTGTTCTACATTTTTATAATTTTTATTTTGTCACTAGTTGTATCGAGTATTGATTTTTTTTTTGCGCGGTTTTAAATTAGTGGCTATACACTTTCAAAGACTAACTGAATATTAGCTCATTGGTACTTTTTTGTTTGTTTTGCAAACTGAGTTGATTTGTTTTTTGAAGTTATTGTGTTGTTTGGGAATTTAATTCTTTTGTCCTTGTTCGCACTTAAATGAAATATCATTTTGTTCATTTTCATTAGATAATGCAAATGACGCCGATGGCATAGCTAAGTTGGTTCGAGCATAATGCAGACATTGACTGCTCCGAAATTGCGAACTGTTAAGTTTTGCAACGAGAAAAGAAAAGAAAGAAAACGGAAAGATAAAGACATTTCAATAATCAATTGCAAAACAATTGCTAGGATGTAAGCTTAAACGTTTCTTAACTTTCATCATTTGAGCTCTCATTCCATTTAATTTTCTGGATTAGAAAGTGCGAGGTTAATTTGTTTTTAATAAAAACGATAATGCTGAAATAATTGAACAAATACAATTAAAAAAGAATGGAAAATAAATGTTTGAAAACTTTGGCGTTGGTCAAAACAAAAATAAACATTAGGTATTTTTGTTTAATTTTATAGGTTATATTTTAATGTTTGTTATTTGATAAAAAATTAGCGTTACTTTTGAGGTCTGAGGTTCATTTTTGGATGATGTAAAATGTGTCTTGAAAGTCGAGTGGATTGCTCCAAAAATGAAACGCTTTTCGGATTCAAGCGTCGATCAACTGGATTGCATCGCGAATACCTGTTTTAAGAGGCCGATTCGTTTGTTCGTTGCAACTCATGTGACTCACTTCTCTACCCAACCTAACCTCATTTTTTTAACGCAACGCTTTCACGTTGATTAAGACACGGCAACAGCCAGTCAAAATTCAATTTCAATCTTGCTCCGTTTTTGTACGCCATGCTGATGCCCTTTTTCTCTCCCTTATTGAAGACCAATCGAAATCGCTTTTGTTACTTACTTTTTCATTCTGCTCTTTTTTTAAATGACAGGCGATCGTTAGGTTACTTTTCTCGTTGACAAAAAACAGTCGGAGCAGCTTGAAAAAAATTACAAAATACTCCAACCGAATATCACAATTGAAATCATTTTTCTGAGGCTACCGCTGGAATTCGAAAAGTAAAAAAATTGCGTTTTTTCTATTTCCATAAGACGTTTCTTGTTATTATGAAATTTTTACCGAGGTTGCTCCAATTTGAGCTAAATTTTTCCTCCATTTTGTGTAATAAAAAAAAGTCTGTTATCTGTGTACATAAATAAACAAGCATTAAAATTCTCTGCTTTTTCACGCTTTTTCAGTCTCAGTTAAAAGTTAAAATTAAATGAGAAATGCGTCTGACATAACCTCCAACTTAACAGTCATCTGAGAATGAAATTGAAGAAAAAAGATCATCGAACGTTTAAAAATAAACAGGCAAATTAGATTGACCGAAAACTTGTGTTTTGTTTACGACTGACTAATGGGATTTGAATTGTTTGATTGCAGTGTTTCCAATGTGATTTGAGATGAAACGCGTTCGTGGGGTGGATGAAGTAGTACCGCCAGGAGCTGTGACATCGAAGCATTCATCGATTGGTGGTGCAACGAATGTTGGGTCAGGGGGGGCTAATCTGAACTATCATTCCAGTTGTGGAATCGGGATTTTGTCTGGCCAAAGCGTCAGATCCATCGCTTCCAAAGAGATGCCAGGAAGCATTCAGTTTGGGACGAGCCAAACTCAGCAGTACACTGGTGCAATTGTGCCCACTGCGTCTTCGCCTGTCAAGGTAAACAAACAAACTAAAATCCAACAGAAAAAAAATTTGACTCAACCAAATCCTCAACAAGATTGTTATTTAAAAATTAGTGACATTTTGTTTACCTTTTTTTAGGGAAACGTTACTACGGGTAGCATCAACACTCCATGCAGTGCGAGTGGTATAAACGCTGGTGGTAATCTGCATAGTACAGGAACTGTTAGTGCTTCTGGTGGAAACGGCAGTGGAGGCAACCATAATATGGGACCTCAACCACCGGCACAGGAATCTCAAGCGCAACCTCATGCTCAACAGCCTACTACTATAAGGCATAAGGTTAGTCAGACGATGCATTACAAATACAAAATGTCACTTGGAACTTATAAACTAAGACGAAACTTAATTTTACAGATGCATTCCAGTAGTAGTGCTCCATTACCGCCAACGCCGCCTGTCGGCAACATTGGTGGGGGCAGTGGTTCTCAGCAGTTTCAAAGGCTGAAAGTCGAGGATGCGTTGTCCTACCTGGACAAAGTCAAATACAAGTTTAGCGATCAACCTCAGGTTGGTGTTCACATCCTTGCCAGTGCTTCACACTCAAATAAAGGAACCCGATTTCCAAAACAATTCAAACCACAGAAAACCACCTCATTCCGTTCCTTATTAAACTCTTCTCTACCTTCATTTTAGACGAATATTGAAGATTCGATAGACTCGATTGAACTCAAGATAATCGCGATCCCAAGCCGCTTGTGGAACAAGCACAATTTTCAGAAAGTAACTTGACTCCTTCGTCGACCTTTTTTCCCGATCCTAAGCGAGGTTCAAGATGGAACGAAAATTAATCTCAACTGTTTGTGTGTTTTTGTACAGGTCTACAATGACTTTCTGGACATCATGAAAGAATTCAAGTCTCAGAGCATTGACACGCCCGGGGTGATAACCCGAGTGAGTCACTTGTTCAAGGGACATCCTGAGTTGATCGTCGGTTTTAACACTTTTTTACCGCCAGGCTACAAAATTGAAGTGCAGGCGAACGAGCAGGGATATGCTTTCCAAGTCTCCGTCAGCATGCCGAGTCCGACAAGTCACACGTCTACCCTTACGCAGCACCAGTGCACTGTAAATGTCGGTTCTCCACCTGGTCCAAGTCCTCCCATGCAACCAGCGAAGGCACAACCCGTTTTACAAATCATGCCAGGGTACTGAAAACAAAACCTTTTATATAAAAAGACAAATTTACAAAATTCAAAATCTCATTCATTGACTGGCTGCTTGACAGTCAGAAAAAGATATTCCATGTCTGTAGAATGTGCATGACAATGATGGTTGCACAATAAGAAAATATGTTGATTGATGATTTTGCAATTCAAATGTTCACGTAGATCGACAGGCATACACCATCCGTTGGCAAATAATATTGGGAATAATAGTCTAACCGTACATCCTCCGCTGTCACCGCCGGTGCAGCCGTACAATAATTCCCACGTGAACGCGCCGCAGTCTCAGGCGGTGAACCAGGCGCTTAATCAGACGGACGGTGTTTCCAACAGCGGCGGACAGGCGCCACAGAGTCAACCAGTAGACTTTAATCATGCAATCGATTATGTCAACAAAATTAAGGTACGCTTGGTTTGACGATCCAGAGCAAAGAACATTCTCAAATTTTTAATTCAAGCTGGTGATTAAACATTATGTCGCGCTTTTTTTAGAATCGATTTCAAGGTCAACCGGACAAGTATAAGAAATTCCTAGAAATCCTTCATACCTACCAGAAAGAGCAGCGGAACCTTAAGGAGGCCGGTCAGATAGGTAGTGGAGGAGTCGGCACGGGTGGTGCCGGTGGCAAACACCTAACTGAGGCGGAAGTTTATTCGCAAGTTGCAAAGCTGTTTGAGAATCAGGAAGACCTGCTGCACGAGTTCGGACAGTTCCTGCCCGACGCGACCAATCAACAGAATGCGCTGGTGAGCAAAGTCACTATGAGCACCATGATCATTAAAACCTCACCATCATTAAATTTTTGTTTCGTTTGGATTTATTCAAACTATCGTCATCAGTTTCATACAAAATATTTTTTCAAGCTAGTAGGCTCGCGATTTCAAACATGTTTTAGCATACGTAGTCTTTTATGTTCCAGACCAAGATGGGCAGCGTGAACGACCACGCGGCGATTGCAAAGAAGCCTCTGAGTATGAAGACGTCTTACAACAACTCAAGCGTAATACCTCGCGAGCATCGGGAGCCGATCGGTAGCGGACCTATTGAGCGCGACAGTCGTGAGCATCGCGAGCGTGAGCGTACCGGTACCCGCGAGATCACCGCCGGGCCCAAGTTCGGCCACAATCAGGGCCAACTTAAACGCAGTCCGTCCTTCTCGACGTCGCTCGCGAGCGGAAACTCTCACCATTCTCAACACGGTCCACCGCCACCTAAAAAGCACAAAATATCATCGGTCAAAGATGTCACCATTGCCGAGGCTGGAAAATACGGCAGTCTTAATGATTATGCATTTTTCGACAAGGTACAAACAAGTTACCTTTTGGTATACTTTTTATTACATCACGTTTATCGTTTGGTTTTTATTTGTAAAAAAGTATAAAGTATGGTTTGTGTTATTATTGTGGTTTGTTTTTGGTGTAGGTAAGGAAAGCATTGAGGCAGCAAGAAGTGTACGAAAATTTTCTACGGTGTTTGGTTCTGTTCAACCAAGAGATCGTTTCGAAGACGGAGTTGCTGCAACTGGTAAACCCGTTCCTTGGTCGGTTCCCTGAACTGATGCGGTGGTTTAAAGACTTTTTAGGCCACGTACCAGAGACGCAAGGATCGACCAATGCGAATGCCAATGCTATGGACATGGAAGCTATACCGAACAACGTGGTGCGCGCTCACCAAGAACGCCCTCAGGGTGACCTCGCAATGGAAATCGATTACACGGCCTGCAAAAGGCTCGGCGCTTCTTACTGCGCGTTGCCCAAGTCTTATGTACAGCCAAAGTGCAGCGGTCGCACGCCGCTCTGTAAAGAAGTCCTTAACGATACGTGGGTCTCTTTCCCTACGTGGAGTGAGGATAGCACTTTTGTCACGTCGAGGTAAAAACGATTATTAAAACAAAGATTATTTAAAGTTTAAAAGTGGTGGAATTATTCATTTATTTTTGTATTCTGTTTTGTGTTATAGAAAAACGCAGTATGAAGAGTGCATATATCGTTGCGAGGATGAACGGTTCGAGTTGGACGGTGTGATTGAGACGAACGCGGCAACGATTCGGGTGCTGGAGGGTGTTCAAAAGAAAATGGGACGCATGACTCAAGAAGAATTGCAGAAGTTCAAGCTGGACGACTGTCTGGGCGGATGTTCGCCGACGATCCATCAGCGTGCCCTAAAAAGGATATACGGTGATAAGGCGGCTGATATAATAGAAGGCTTGAAAAAGAACCCGATGGTGGCTGTGCCTGTAGTGCTGCGTCGCTTGAAGAGCAAGGAGGAGGAATGGCGGGAAGCCCAGAAGGGCTTCAACAAAGTTTGGCGCGAGCAAAATGAAAAATATTACCTCAAGTCGCTCGATCACCAGGGAATCAACTTTAAACAAAACGATCTCAAAGCTTTGCGCTGGAAGAGTTTGTTCAACGAAATAGAGACGTTGTACGATGAGGTGGGTTTCTATTCGACTTATTTTCATTCTGATAAAACAATGTGATGTAAAAATTTGACTCTTGTTTGTTCTTTCAGAGGCACGAACAGACCGATGAAAACGAAAGTCAGTCGGCATCAGGACCACATTTAATTTTGTCGTACAAAGATAAGTCTGTGTTAGATGACGCTGCGAATCTACTTATCCATCATGTAAAACGACAGACAGCTATTCATAAGGAGGACAAGCAGCGGATTAAATTAATGCTGAAACACTTCATTCCTGATCTCTTTTTCCATCCGCGACAAGATCTCAGTGACGATGAAAGAGATGACGATGGTTAGTATTAAGAAGCACCGAAAAATTGTGACACAAAAACAATTGAGCGAATTTTGTTGACTAAGTATAAAATTGTGTTTCAGAACAACCAAATATGTCATCGTTGGGTAACAATGGTAGTCAAACACTGACGTCATCAAGCACGTCCACGTTGGGCTTGCAAGGCAGCCGCAATAAAAGCTTGGCACAACAGTCTTCCATATCGATCAAACCTGACCCTGACGTCAAGTTACCGGTACACGCACTATCTTCCGACCCCGAGGAGGCGTACTCGCTCTTTATGTGCAGCAACAACTGGTACCTGTTCTTTAGGTTACACCAAATTTTGTGCGAGAGACTGACCAAGATGTATGACAGAGCGGTCGCACTTGCTGCCGAGGAATCTCAGTTCAAGCACCAACGAAAGGAAAGCACTGCGGTTGCGTTAAGACTTAAGCCCAAAAGTAATTTCAACCTTCATTCATATTTGTATATTGAAATTTAAAAAATATATTAGTCAGTCTAAAGCATGCTTAATTGTCATAGAAGATTTTTCTTATCGTTTCTTTATGTAAAATATTATTAAAAAAAGAACAATTGGACGCTTATTCACGTTATTAATTTGATATGTAGATATCATTATTAATTCAGATGAAATCGAAGTGGAAGACTACTATCCGGCCTTTTTGGATATGATCAAAAACGTGCTCGACGGTAACATGGAGAGCAATGCTTACGAGGACACCTTACGTGAAATGTTTGGCATTCACGCATACATCGCCTTTACGTTAGACAAAGTCGTGACTTACGCAGTCAGACAAGTGAGTTCTATTCAAAAATACATCATTCTTCATTTTCAAACGACTTCTGTTCCCAAGATATAACTAACGTTTTTTATTTTTCAGCTACAACAACTAGTGTCAGATGTAATATGTCAGCAATGTATGGAACTGTTTCAAAAAGAGCAGCGCCTACCCAAAGATTCCACTGGTGCTGGCGGTCCATGTTCTACAGCTTACCTGAGAGTGGGCGCGGAATTGGCATACCAAAGGAAAGCCGAGAAAAACATGCAGGATGAAAATTGTTTCAAAATATACATAGTAAGTTTGGAACACCTCCAGTAAGTTAGATTTGTAAAACGTGTATTTACTAATGTCTGTCTTTTGGATTTGCAGTATAAAAAGGACTGTAAAATGACAATTGAGTTATTAGACACGGAAGGCGAGGAGCCGACAAACGCAACGACGAGTAACGTAGCGTCGGGCAGTGGCAGTGCGGCGGAGCCCGCGAGCAATTGTCGCCAAGAACGTGATGCAAACCCGCTCGCGTCGTCGGAGAAATGGTCATCTTATGTCGAGCGATACGCGGCACCGCCTGGCCAGTCGAGCCCAAAGGAAATGCTGATCGGGAGCGCGGCCTCGTCGGCGACGGACGTCGAGCAACCGGCCGCCGCCAATCATCCTGTGAGTAGCGACCAGGCAGCGAGGGGGGGAAGGGGCAGAAAGCGCAAGAACACTGACATTAACAAGAAGGTATAGGACCCAAACCCCTTTTAGTAGCCTTTTAACAAATAAGAAAAAAACGACAGTGACAAGTAATTGAATTGATTATCGAATTAAGAAAGCAACATTCAAGTATACGCTTATCAACTAACGTGATTCGTATACTCAAAATTAATTGACTTTTCTAAAAACATCAGAGACGTCGTTCCGAATCAAACACTGACAAAGATTTATGACACGCGACTTCGTTACTTCGTCCGTCCATCGTGATAACTTTATAACCGTTTTGTTCCGAGACTTGATAATCGTTATTGTAATTATTGCATTTGCGGGTTTGTTCCTTCAACGACTTTTTTTGGGTTTTTGAAACACGGACCAGTTTTCAGATTAGGGCTTATTTATCGGTTTATTAAGTTTTGCCCTCACCCTCTCTCTATCTCTCCCCCCTTGTTATTTTGTACAGTTTTTTGTGCCTATATTACGTGGCTCTTTACACGCTAAATTATATCACGATTAATTTTCTTTGCTCGCAATTTGTACAGAATATTGTTAAATAAATACTATTTTTAAGTGACAACGACAGTTACTTTTGTCGGATCTACTCATTTCGTTTCAATATTATTTATTCGCACTTTGTTTTCTATCTCTACTTTTTTTTGTTGTTGTTATCAACCAATCACAGTTTTGAGTTTGGCACTTTATAGAAAAGACTCTTGGAAGAATTTTGCTTGGTTCTGTTTGCTCGGACTCGGAAAACACTTTTGCAATGTTTTATGGTTTTGCATGCACATGATACTCGCACAAACAAAGTAACGAACGTGTATTAAGTCAGGCTTCTCTCATTTAATCTTTATCTTCGAACTAGACTTAAAACTTG
This sequence comes from Telenomus remus, assembly GCA_020615435.1. Classification (NCBI taxonomy): domain Eukaryota; kingdom Metazoa; phylum Arthropoda; class Insecta; order Hymenoptera; family Scelionidae; genus Telenomus; species Telenomus remus. The sequence continues at coordinate 7,882,829 of CM036341.1, read as the reverse complement.
AGGCAATTGTTTTTAACTGTCATTTTGTAGTTTTCTTTAGCTTCACTGTTTATTTTGGACGTTCTTTTTTTACAATTTTCATTATCAAACTGTCCTTCTTGAATGGATGACGATTTTAACGCAAAATGTGCCTTGGAAAAAATTCATGGGTTACAAAAGCAATTTTTTGACTGACTATTATACCACCATGTAACAAAAATCAATCGTCGCCTTTCAATTTCCATTGTATCTTTTCATTGTTACACAACCATTTTTTGTATCCAAGCAGCAAGGTCTTAACAATTTACAGCAACAAGTAATTTCAACATTCATTCGAATTTGATGGTTTTAAGACATTGTTGCAATTCAGTTTTCGTTTCATTGCAAAGCACCTTTCATCTTTGAAAAGTGACAAAGAATTTTATCTCTGACAAAGAATTTTTTTCAAATTTGTGCAAATCAGTGCGAGTCATGAACTTGAAAGTTTTCACGTCTTCCGAGTCGAGACACGCACACGCGCAGACACAATCATATCCGTCGATTCAACCTGGTAGAAATTCTCACACCAATGTATATTAAAGATCGCGGTAGCGATCAAAACGAGACAAAGATCCCTATTAATGTTAATAATATTGTATACATGAAAAGAATAAGTTTTAAAAAATAGTCAAATGAAAACTTGTGTATGAACGTGTGCGCGTAAATTCGAACTAGGCCATTGTAAATAATCGACTTGATTGTACATATATAAATATTATAAACTTGAGCATCGATGGTGGCATTTTTTATCAATTTTTTTTTCTCGTTTCTCTTGTCATCGATGTATGTAGATTTCAATGGTATTCCAAATTGAGAAGAAAACACAACGCCGAGAAAGGGTACGCCGGAAAAAGAAAGAAAAGATTGTCAACGTTTTTTATATTCGGGTACAAATACGAAGAGACAAATGATCCAAGTTGCTCCCCCCCCCTTTCGCGGTGCAGGATCCAAATACACGATTATGTATTGTGTACAACCAACTATAAATATAAATATATTTTGTATCATTCACTTGTAAATGGATCCCGGATGGCAAAGAAGTATATAAATATAAATATATAAATATTACATGCATATAAATATAAATATAAAATTACATACGATTGTATAGAACAGAGATATTGAAATACATGAACAATGCTTTTAAACATTATTGTCTAACATCATTTTTTGTACCACTAAATTTGTCACATTCAATCTGTTTTTTTTTCTTCACTTCATCATCACCTCCTTCCATTTATTACTTTTATTTGATCTCAAAAATTAATATTTATTTTCATCTCTTAGTTGTTCATATTTTTTGTCATTTCTCGTCGATTTTGTTTTCGCCCATGAACCTTTGGAACTTTCAGAATTTGAATGAAAGTAAAGAGGACATTGCCGTGCTAAGTTCATCTCGTGTACGTAGCACCATTTTTTCCAAGAGTCTCGTTTTTATATGATCGTATTTGTCTCTTATACTTTTGCATCCGCAGCTTCTTTTTTGTCTTCATCTTCATCATCGATAGCAAACTTTTATTTCTAATTACCATTTCCAATTTTGCAGTTTTTTTTGTTCACTTTCGGGGGCATGGCTTTTGCGCTTAGCACGGCAAGTCGAACTTCTGCTTTCTGAACAACATTTTTTTGTTTTATTTCTCTTCTATTTCTTTCGTAGATCAATTCTGTTAGGCAATTTTCGATTTGTCCAAATTTTGAATGAAACATTGAACGAAGTCATGTCTCGTCCAAATTGCGTTTTCTATGCCTTTTTGAGTTTTGAAATAAAAAAAAAACAACTGACCGTAAGAATGATTATGCAGGCTGATTATATGATTTTCCGATTTTCGTTGTTGTTACGTTTAACGATATTGTAAAGCTGTTGAAAGTTGTAGAAAAAAAAGGAAAGAGGGAGGAACACTTTGGACTGATGAAACGTGATAATTGTTTTAGATTGACGGCAACGGCTGGGAAGAGCTAGGCAAGGTGTCGAGCGGGAGGAAACCAGTGTTTTTGCACCGCAACGTCCGCTCGTACCGGCAGTTCGCTGAGAAAATGAAGAGACTCCATCCGCCGCCTGAGACCGACGGCTGTGATCTTGTTACGTCCGACAACACGCAGTGTCAGTTCAATCCGAACAATTATCGTTTGTTCTTTTTGTCGCAGGACAATATCTTGTACAAACGCAAATCCCTCGTTCGAGCTCGCGAGGTAATTTAAATTTTTCATTCAATTTGCAAAAAAAAAAAAATCAACAGAACTTTTCATTTGTTGAATTGTGTCACTGAACGGAAATTGTCTTTTCAGTCGCATCCAACGACCACAAAGCAGCGAAACGCCAAGTTTCACGATTGGTTAACAAAATGGTCAACGAAAAACGTGGCGGAGGTACAGCATAGGATGTGCGAAGACTGGTTGATGGGTCGGTACGAAAACTTGGTGAAGCACCGGACGATCTTGCTCACGGATAACGACCTGACGCGGACGCCGTACCGTCAGTACAATCGGTACCGAGTGGACTACGACTGAAAGCAGAGCAAAAGTTGGATGCAGTCGCATCGAGTGTGATATTGCGAGGCCGACGTCGATGTCAGAAGCGCCCCCTCCCCTTCCAGTACAAAACCTATTGCCGCGAAGTGCAATACGACGAAACGACGAGCGTGACGATGAATTTATTTTTTATACCCGCACGTCGACGTTGCACCTTGCGCCTGTACATAGGGATCTGAAATCTAGGCTCGAGATCCCCGGGTCTTTTGTGTACAAAGGAACGAACAATCGCTGCGTTTATGTGTTTTTTGTTTGTCTCTCACTTTTATTGCTCGAGATTCTGAACAGTTTATGTATAAATAATGTATTCTGTATCATTGTATAAACAAGAGGTGCATCCCCCGACGTTTGGATGCAATCAAACAATCCTTCTGATGTATTTAGATTGATAAATGGTTTAGAATAAAATCTATTTCACATTTTTTAAACGTCCTTATTTTTTATACAAAAACTTTATACATATATGTTGTGTATATCGATACATACGTTGTTTACTGTAATTGATGCATAATGCTTCTTTTCTCTACTTTGAATTATCCTTCTCTCTTCACTGTCTTCTTCATTTTTTCTTTAATCGACTTATATATTTCGCTGTCAACTGTTTGCTACCAATTGATTTACCCACTTTATTTTTCACCGACACTCTTTAACTGTGACTGGAACATCACTGGTCGACAATTACAGTAGTTTTTTTATATAGTTTATTATTATTCGTAGGTGTATAATTGTTGTGACTTGTTCATTTGCGTATGGCTTGTAATTATGATGAATGTTAGCGCAAGCCGAGATTGTACACTTTTTGATACTTTTTTCAACGTGAAAATTGCTCTGAATGATTTTCAAATTTTCGTTTTTATACAACCAAATCAATCGCAATGTGCATAGCGATTGATTATATCTTGAGATATCTATTTTTCTTACAAAAATTTGTAAACTGAATGACTGAGTCGTGAACATTCATCATAAAAAAATTGTATGAACAATTTGCAAATTGCGAACATCACAGTCTAGCATAAAATCGATTTCTTAGTTTCATGTAATATATTTATTTTATTGAAAAAAAAATCAAAACACCAAAATCATTCGACCGTGCAAATCATCATGTTTTCGCAAATAACGCAAATCTCACGATATTGTCGCTGTGTGTAAAAAAAAAACATTTATTTATCACGACCGTCCGCGTTCACATGACACTGTTAGAACCATCGTTTTTGTTTCATTTTCAAACAAAAGATTTATCTTTGGTAAAGTGAAAACATGAAAATAAAGCGCAACCATGCCTTCTCGACGAAACAGTAGCTACGAAAATTGTCCTACATTTCGGGCACTTTGACATAGTATTATTTAGAGAACGAGGTACATGTAATTAAAGGCAAGAAATTAATGACAACAAATTCGGCTTTATTGTAAATATTTTATGTGATCAAAACTTGATTTATGCGAGAAAAGAAAGAGAGAGAAAGAGAGAGAGAGCACGTGTATGAAAAATGTTTAGACGCGAAAGTGCGAAAGTATGAATTTATTTTGTACAGTAAAAGAATAAAGATTGATCAATTTCAAAACCGACTGTTTTTTCATTCCAACAAAATCAATTGGAACAATTTCAAAGGATTTCGGAAAAATTAAATAAATATTTGCTTTGATATTTTTTATTTGGACGGAATGTGTTGGTTTGCAAGTGCTTTGCACCTTGCTTTGCACAATACAAAGTTACAAGAGATCATCATAAATCTAAAATACTTAACATTCATTAAAAAGAAGTGATTTCAGTTTTAAAATACATTGCAATAAATAATTTCCATTTCAAAACATGATTAAACTCGATTGAGATCTTTTTAAACCTAAGATAAAAACAAGTGCAGTCAAAAGCTTTTAGATTTAGCCTCTTGAGCTCGTTTACATATAAGTCACAGCGCTGTGACAGAGTGGACAAGCACTAATATTCCTAACGTCCCTCTCAGAAGTCGCATAATGCCTACAAACAGTGCAAATCCAAGCGCTACTCAGATCCATAATCGACTTCCCAGTAACCACACAAGGCGGAAATTTAGTAGCACAGTTAGGACACGAAGTGCACCAATCAGGAACCAGTGTTTCGCAATTCACACACTCTTCCTTATTAACCCTATCATCCACAGGTGGAAACTTATTAAAAATCTCAACAGCAAGTTCCTCATACAGTTCCTTCTTGTCTGCCAGAGCTTCGAGTTTAATAAAAGCTTTCGAGCAGATAGAAAACGATCTGCTAATACAACTGGACAGTCCAAGCAAACAATTGATCTCTTCAGTTTCCAGCACCCCTTCGTACTCTCGAAGTCGCATTGCAGTTTTCATCGCATCTTCGTAATCTCCAGCATAAATTTGTCTGTGAGCAAGTAAAAAAAAATGGAACGCCTCAGCACCTCGCCACACATTTTCCATCGTTTCTCTATCCTCGTCACTCGCTGACAAGCCCATCAGAACGTTACTCCTAGCACCCTTAATCACCAGGGCTGTTCTAGCATGCTCCTCTACGAGCAACGCAGCAAGGACGTAAATTTTCTTGATCCTCTGAGGACTGCTTTTGCTCTTTGTCTGGTCCACTGCCAGCTGGACCAGTAACTTAGCAGCCTCAAGAGGACAGTTGGCTTTGCGATACAGCTCCACTGCCTGCAACCTTTTGTTGTTCTGCAAAAGATGGTTGGCATATTTAGTCATCAGTTCCCCTATCGCAGCCATCTTGTACGTCTTTGCCAGTTCCAACGCTCGGTCCCAGTGATTCAATCTCACACAGGTCTCCACTGCCTGTTTTACATCCCCGTATTTAACGTAAGCTGTAACTGCCTGGTGGCACATGCCAACCGAAGCCATCAATTTCGCCAGCCTTTTAAGACTCGCTGATTTGTCAGGCAGTTGTTCAGTCAGAGCTGCTAAGGCGTGATAATCCTCCAGCTTGTAGTAACAATCTATGAGTTTCTCGTAACAACGAGACTTCTCGTAATATTCCCTGGCACCTTCCCAGTTTTGTCGCTCGGCAAAAAAGTCTCCAAGTTTCTCGTAAGTCTGGTCTGTCTGTTTGTCTGAGATACTGCCGATGCCTATTTTCATCAACTGAAGCACCTGGAAATAATCTCCGACCTTCTGTCTCAGCTGGATCGCAAGGTCTTTTCTGTCGAGATCGAGGTACATCTTCTCAGCCTCGTCGTACTCGCCAAGAAACGCTGCGATTTCAGCCTTTTTCAACCGATCATTGTGGATGTTGTGTAGCCTTTTTATAAACCGAATACCAAGGTAATCAGTGCACCTGACCATGGCATTTTCCGCCGTCTCTAAGTCGAGTTCCTTAAGAGCCGATTCCGCCAGGAGGCGCCACAGTCGAGGATGCGGATTGTCCTGGATGAAAGTATGCGCTTCCTTGAGTCCAACTTTACTCAGAAGTTCTTTCGTGTCCCTCAAAGATTTTACTTCCAGGTCAACAACAAGCTCTGAGGTTGCCCCGTTTGGTTTCTGTACAAGCTGATCCAGCATTACACAACGTATCTCGAGATCCTTAAACGAGCAGATGTAACCGGTACAGTTAATAGGTTCTTCAGGGTCAAGTCCTCGGAACACATACATCCTGGTTTTTTCCAAAATCGCTAACAAATTTGGATTGTCCTGTGCCCAGCTCATCGCCCAGGTGTCTTTTCGTTCGAACTTGTCCACGTCCTGAGGTTCTGCATTCTTGGTTCCTTCGACATTGAGGTCAAGCAAGGTCAAGATGCCAGCAGTGTCAATAATCGAGGCACGAGTAGAATTACAATTTATGGCGATCTGACTCGGTCGTCTCATGGCAGAGATGTTGTACCGATTCGTCAGGGTGATCTGGGGCAGAGAGTACCTTTGAATCATCCCAGATTCCCTTCCAACCAACAAAATTTTGTCGGTAACAGCGATGCAGCTGATCGCGTCCATTGTCATTTTTTTGTTTACCGGTGTTTCAAACACGTTTCCCTCCTTGTCCAAATCTCGGATTATCTGCGTCACCCCTGTTGGAGTGTCGTCCACGTGGAAAACTCGACTTCGTCTCTGGTTTCTGGATGCGTTCAACGAGGTGCTCCTAGGTGTACGAAAGTTCCATACCAGAAACTGGTTTTTGGAAGCTGCGACTACTGTGGAATTTGACATGGTTACCCAGAGAGGTTCTAGCTCTATATACTTTGTATCCACAGGTGTGGCTATTGCGTTACAAACTATCAAGACGTAACGCTCGGTTTCGATATTGCTATCATTCTGCGCTGCCAGCACGCAGTGTTCTTCGCACGAAGCCATTGAGACGAGTTTTTTAACGAATTTCGTACAAGTTGTATTAGTGCTCGTGTTCCAGAAATAAACACAGACGCCTTCCTTTGTCATCCGCTCGTTTGTGAAGGTCACAGTTTTGCTAAAGTAGGTCCACTTGTAGGACGGACGAATGTTGGCGAAATAAACGTGCGAATCAACAGAGATGGCTACTCGAAGTGAACCACCTTCCCAAGAACAACAGGTTACTTCACGACCTGGAATTCGTAACGTTTTGAGTTTTTCGCCAAAGGGCGAATAGAATTGCAAAACATTGGATCCGCGAGCGTTCAAGCTGCTACCCCCAGGCTCGACTGGGGTCATGCTGGTTATCCCAGCTACGGCTAGGACCGAACCGTAACTGTTCCATTGGCACCAGACTGCTGTCATTGCTGTGTCGATAAAAATTGGGCTGTCGTCTGTACAGTCGCGCATTAGTTGCAGTTTACCGTTTTGGTAGCAGATTGCTAGGGTGGGCATGTCGTAGGAGATGTAACCGCCTTTACCATCGTACCTGAAAAGTAAACGATCGATCAGTAACACTGAATATTGATTGAAAATTGTTTTGAATCATTTTTTTTAATATTTACCAATGCATAGCAACGATAACTGGCGCAACTCCAATACTCGGACTCTGACCGAGACTCTGAATCTTCGTCATAAAAGTACCCTGATTATCATAAAGATGGAGTTCCCCACCCTTGACACCGAACAACAAAAGTTTACAATCAGGCGACCATTGCACCCCACAAAGACTTGAGCCTTTCATTTCCTTTCCCCAGATTCTGTTACCATCGACTGAACCAACGATAACAGCTCCGTCCTCGTAAACAATACAAATTTGTTTACCATCAGAACTCCAGGCCATACCCCTAACGACCGATTTGTTTCTGTTGTTAATCATCTCCTCATACCAAGAACCTTTGTATAACATCCAAACGACGATGACGCCATTCTGATCACTCGAGGTCAGTTTTTGATAGTCTTCATTCCAGGTCAACACTTGAACTTGACCGTTATGACCGTCGAGGGTTTGGTTCATTGATAAGTTACTGGTGGTGCTGAGACCGCGAGTTTTATTCGCGCTGTTTTTTGGTGAGTTACCCTCGACGCTTAGTACTTTTAATAGGCCATCCTCGCCTCCGACCGCTATGTAACCTTCTTTCTGGTTCCAGGAGATGCAACTCAGACGAAAGTTGTTTGGGATGGCTATTTTTTTACTTACGTAGACAAACATTTTGAATTAGTGGCCTGCAAGAAGGAGAAATTTTTAATAATTTGAGAACAAAAAATACAATATAAATTGAAAAAAGGATTGGTAAAAAAATTTACTAAATGTTAAGTTTGTTGAAATAGAGAAGTATGTTAACAAACACCTCTTACAGTTGCGCTTCTTGTCTCAGCCGAGTTGAAGCAATCACAATTTCATCGTGGGAAAATCGGATTACACGTCATTGTTTGAATGTAATTGTATTCAAAATCGTTGTTTCCCGCACATTGTACATTGCAAACTTCAATCTGAAAAAATCAATATGAGAAATAAAATAAAACTGTTTCTGTATTGTAAAAAAAATGAAAATATAATCTTTCTTGAGACTTTTTGGGGTAGTTTTTTGGTTTGCGACCGGCCTATGAAAATTTAGGAACGAACTTGTGACGTTTAGCCATTTCATTTAAAATGAAGACAAACATAACCTTATTTTTAAAATGAATTTTGTAGTCTTTATAATTGATCAATCGAACAGTTCAATCGACTTACCAGACTTTTTCTTATTATTTCTATTTTTGCAAGCTGCACCACTTTGTTTAACGTAAATACTTGATAAAAATGACTCCGCGCGCCAAGACAAGCGTCGTATAATGGGCCGTTCCCAATGGAGTGTTTTGACGTAGCGTCAGTCTTGCGTTTACGCTAGCGCGGTTTTTATTTATAGCACATATAAAAAATTAATGCTTTTAATGTTTTTATAGGGGTTGGTTTTCTAAAATTTAGAAAAGATTATGATTTTGCAAAATATATGGGATGTGTTTCTTAAACACTTTTCAACAGGAATAGGCAATTTTTTATATATAATTTGAAAATAATAGAATGTTTAATGTTTATAAAAGTGTAACATTAAATTATTTAAAACTTTCAATCAAAGGCAGCACGCCCGACGAAGGGCGCAATTTCATTGCAAAAATAATGAGCCGAATTCATTTTATTCATTTGGGGGCCACTTGTCATCATTAACTGTTTTTAACAATTTTTGTTTATACTCTGTTCTGTTTTGATCCGCCAAAATACATAATTTTAGTTATTCATTATTATTTTTTTGTTGAAAAGATATAAATTTGAAGATTTAAGATTTAAATTTTGTGTTGGTACTAGCCTAACCACCAGGCCGGGCACCCTAGAATCCCTAGATGCCGCTCATCTCACCAAGTTTTAGTTCTTTCTTTCATATTGATATCTCGGAGAAGGTAATTCCATTTTATTTAATGATTAAATAAATCTGCAAACATCGCTATTTTTATTCAATTTCACTGCAAATTATTTACACGCAACTATTTTATTGTCAATACCGAATGATATTTTCATAATATTTTCGATCTTCTTTCTTGTATTGCACTCAATATTCATCATCCTCACCTGCCATATAATTTGAGGTTATTGAATTAAACCATACGAATCGATACAAAATCTTTTGTTTTTAATCAAACTTTGACAAACATTTTTCATCTTTTCTTGAACTTGAAATTTTTTCTGTTTTCTTTGATTGTTTGGCATAAACAACTTGATTCGACTGTATAGGTTACACTCTGTTTACAACTGACAAGCATGCACAATTGTTGACATGTACTTTTGTTGTTAGAAGACATTGAAACGAATCGTTTGAACATTGTTGCTAATTGATTTTGAAACTTTTCAGGCACAGCCATGGCCAAAACTGAGAAAAAAGGCAAAAGCGCTATCAATGAAGTTGTCACCAGGGAGTACACGGTGAACCTTCACAAAAGGCTACATGGCGTAGGCTTTAAAAAACGTGCTCCAAGAGCCATCAAAGAAATCAAAAAGTTCGCTGTCAAGCAGATGGGAACCCCTGATGTCAGGATTGAAGCAAGATTGAACAAATTCTTGTGGTCCAAGGGTATCAAGTAAGTTCAAACTTTTGATTGTTTTGTTTACTTGATCATAGAATAAATCAAAAATTTCTTTTCAAAAATCTTTAATTTACAAACATTTACATTGCGTAAAGAAAATTGAATAGTTTTAATTTCAAAATTGTATTAACAAATAACGATTGATATTTGACATCCGATCTATAAAGGAATGAAATTTGCCAAATATAAGCGATAGATGTGACTGTCCCTTTACTAAACAAAATCATTTCTCCAGGAACGTCCCATTCCGCGTTCGCGTTCGTTTGAGCAGACGCCGAAAAGACGATGAAGATTCAACCGAAAAGCTGTACACCCTCGTCACATACATCCCAGTTCCAACTTTCAAGGGACTTCAAACAGAAAATGTAGACGCTAGCCAAGAGTAATAAATTTTTTTGCCTAACGTTACATTTGTATATTTATATAGCCCAGCAACGATGCCGTTTTTAATAAACTGTACAAACTCGGACAAACCTCTTGATTATTCAAGTAAGTCCCCTGTTCTATAACCATAACAAAGATTTAAAGAAAATAATCATTTTTATTCAAAAATGCTTTTTACACTTGTACATGAATATCTATCACGATCAACAAATGACATACAGGCAATGTTTAAAGAGGAGTAAGGATATATACACGAACATTATAAGAGAGGTACATTCTTGAAGTGTGCATCCATTGAAATGATTGTTTATCACTTTTTGGAAGATTTGAACATTTTTAGAAAATCAGATAACTCCTCCGTATAGAAATCTGGCACTCCAGAACTTTTGCTTGATTTTCCCATTGCTTCAACGTCATCCTGGCTGGTTACTCCGGTAAGAACCAACAGAGTTTTGAATCCGCACCTTTTTCCAAGCAAAATATCTGTTGACGTACTGCAGGACAAATATTAAGTTAAAAAAAGTAACCCTTTTGTTGATTAAATTTTTCAATTTGCAACTTACTTATCACCAATCATTAGTGTTCTTAACGGATCTAAATTGTACTTTTTCATCACGTGCTCACAGATGTAAGGCTCGGGTTTGCCCAAAGTCGTAGCAGTTCTGAACGATGCCAACTCAATGATCCTCACAAAACATCCCGTGCCTAAATAACCGAGTCACATTAATAACAGTATAATTTAACACGTTATTAACATATTGAAGCCTCTAATTTTCTGCATCCTGTGTTATTATATTGTACCTGGAAAAACATTGTTGTTAGGAGACGGTCGTTCAATATCAGGATTCGTTCCTATGAAATGTACGTTGGGATTTCTCAAATAAGTCGCCGCCTTCATTAATTTTGGGTAACTGAAATGGTTATCAAATCCGACAACTACTGCCCCAACTTCGGAATCTGGGACAAAGTTTTCTATTGTGTGCAGTGCGTCCACTTCCACCGGATCTGGCTGAAATTGTTATCAACAATTAGATTGCTTTTTATTTGTTTATTTAAACCACTTCCACCGGATCTGGCTAAAATCGTTATGAACAATTATTTTTTTTTTTCGTTATTCAGATCAAAAGTTACGTTTTTAGATTGATTTGAAATTTTGTAAAAGGTAAATTTTCATTTTACTCCAATTCCAATGTATTTGATTCCAGCTTCGTCCATTTCTTTGGCCATTCCTGGATTTCCAATAACATATGCAGTTTTGTTGAATCCATGCTCTTTCAAATACTGAGCAGCTAGAAAAGACGTGCACACAATTTCGTCCTAAAAAATACAACAAACGTTAGAAACTTCATCGAAAAGTGACATCAGTAGACATAAATAATTTGACCTATTTATGAAAACGAGGCGAATTTATTTGACATGTTGCAGTGGAAATTTGAAAAGTTATTTGGCAAAGCTCATAATCTGGGAAGTTTATTGCACCTTAACTACTTAAAATTTTATGTTTATTGAAAATTATTATTAAAAAAAATCTATTTTCACACTCTATTTGCAGTTTTTTAAACTAAACTGCCTCAAGTCGGAAATATGCTCTTGACATTCAATCAACTGAGCAAACGATAAAAGTTGCGCGAGTTTTGCATCGAGTTTTTTTATTCAACAAGTAAAATTTAGGCCATGGTTTACCAAAGTGGCGTTGTAATTTAAGCTCTTGCACTTGTCGACGAATTCCGACCTTGTCTTCGAATTGTTATTAGTGATGTAAAAGAATTTCTTCCCAAGTTGCTTCAGCTTGCTTACAGTTTCCGGCGAGCCATCGATAACTTCGTTTTCCCTCCAGAGAACACCTTTAAAACAATAATCTACGTCAGAACAAAATAAACAGGACCAAAAATAAACTCATCTTAACAAGATTCAAAACTGTTGAAACAGTAAATGAATTTAAATTACTTCACCATGATTAATAAATGATAACAATAGCACCACTGATAACTTGGAAACTGAATAGATTGTTTCAAGTCTTCGCTAAGTTATTCAAAAATACCGTCAATGACTCATAGGAGCATATAAACAAACGACGATAATATTGAGGCGGAGGCTCCATTGGTATCAAGGACTGATCGATGCAACACTTTTTTTTGGACTCACCATCGCAATCAGACAGCACGACGTCAATGGAATCAAAAAATTTGGTAAATTCCTCGCGCGTCAGCGACGTCATCTTTCGAGGCGTCATCGTAGAACCGCTGATATGATACGTTTGATTTGAACCGTGCAAGCTGCGGACCGAACACGTGCCAGTTGGCGAGTTGCCGCACGCTGACTGACGGTGCAACCTTGCTTGCGCAAAACGTTATGCAATTTTTTAAAGGCGGAACAGAACGACAATTCTTACGATTAAAAAATATCTACCGGAAATCAGATAGCGGCGTTACTGTCTCATCCAACAATTTTGCAAGATAATCAATTAACTTTATTACATTTGATTCGTTACAAAAAAAATCACGGATTTTTTTCAAAAAAAAACTGGAATGAGATAACTTTTAGTCAGTTTAGAAAAAGAGGAGGGTCTAACTGAATAGAATTTTTATTTTTGAATTTTTCTGTACAAAATATTTTGATTAGTCGCTGCAAAATGCTGTTTTTTTATTGTTTTTGCAACTTCTTCAGGTAAGGCAGAAGGTCTGCGATTGAATCAGTGTAGATATCAGGTAACAGTTGTTTGTCCTCTGAGGAATCGGACGATCTCCATCGGTCGATGTCCTTTGTGGACGACACTCCCGAGAGAACTAACAAGGTTTTGAACCCGCATCTCGTTCCCAGGAGGATGTCAGTATTCGCACGGTCTCCGATCATCAAAGTCCTGTCGGAATTAACATTATAATGGATTTTCAACATTTCTGCTGTGTAGGTGCTCGGTTTTCCTATCACAAACGCTTTCCTTTCCGCTGCTGTTTCTACGCTACGAACCAAGCTTCCAGTTCCTAAAAACGAATAAACAAAGTTAAACTTAGTCCGATTAAAAAAATAAAAATAAATTCAAAATTATGATATTAGAAAAGTTGACCAATCACCTGGGACTACTTTCTTTGAATTACTTATAGGAAATCGTTCATCAGTGTTTGTTGCAATAAACAAAACATTTTCATCGTTCAAATAAGTGGTTGCTTTAAGCAACTTAGGGTAACTGAAATGGTCATCGAACCCGACTATAACAGCCCCAATATTTTCTTCTAACTCGATGTCAAAGTAAGGAACTTCCTTACGAGTTACGTCTGGTCCTATTCCGCTATGTGCAATACCCGCCATGGTGAGTTCTTTGCTTATCCCTAAAACAATTAGTTAATGAATTATTAAGAACAATTTCCGAATATAGAGTTCTAATTTGAGTTAGTAAACAAATTAATGGAAATTTTAATTGTTTACCTTCAGAGCCTATAACGTAGACCTTCTTCTTGAAATTCAAATCCTTGAGATACTGAGCTACCATATTTGCGGTACAGACCACTTCGCCTTCACTGGCTTTGAATTTTAGATCCTCACATTTTTTCGCCAGCTCAGCTCTAGTTTTTGTGCTATTATTTGTGACATAAAAAACCTTCTTTCCAAGTTCACGGAAAGTGTTCAGAACGTCTGCTGCTCCTGGCAACGGCGTTACGTTCTGCCATAATACTCCTATCGAAAAAATGTTGTTTTTCAATTTTTATTTAAAAATTGTTAAATTTTATAAAATCATGTGTTTTGCAGTTCTGAAATTACCATCACAATCACTCAATACTGTATCAAACGAATTCAAAAATTCGAAAATTTCTGCCTCGCTCAGGGACTTCAAATATTTGGCAGACATTGTTTTTAAAAATCTGTAACAAAAAAGACATAAAATATATGAAAATAAAGTTTGAAATCAACTTTGCTAATTTTGTTATTGCTTTTTGTTGCAGTGATAGACTTTGAGAAATAATGATTTATTGATTTTCAACTGGCGTGAAATAATATTGATGAAGTAATCATATTTGGACCTGTTTATTATTTAATAACTGAGATTACGTTACTAGAATATAAACAAGAAAAATCGATTGATCGCGTTGAATTCAAGATGACGAAAATTAAATTTTTTATTTCAAAATTAAAATATGAAAGAAATGGACCTTTAAAAATTACTCTTTTGTTTTAGAAAGATAAAATAAGTCTAAATACTTACTAAATAATTATTTGAATAATTATTTAGTACTTTTCAATAATCTCTTCCTCTGTCACTGAACCAATTGACAACTTTCGCACCCTCCTAATGAAAAAGTGTCCCACGTTCTAAAAATAAAATAACTACTATCTTGTGCGAAAAAAGCAATTTCTGACACGATTTCCATCATTGAAGATTTTCGTAATTAACTTTCTTTCCAAAATGGGTTAGAAACCAATGACAGATCATTTTTTCAACTTACACATGGCTACATGCACCGACAAAAAACATGACAATTAGAAAACTGATTTTCAATTGTTTATACTTACGTCAGCGTGAATTTTAATGACAGTTAAAAATAGCCCAACAATTAATCGAGTGGAATTTTTTTTACTTATGCTTTTGTGTATTTTGCCAATGGATTGAGTAGATCGAGCCAAACTGAAACTGAACGCAGAAGGCTAAACAGAGGGTGCGAGGGGAAATTAGTGCGCGCGCACGTGCATTTTCATTCAGACGATTACTTATGAAACAAATGTTCAGCAAACGTATATCAAAGCTGAACGTTGATACGAAAAACATGTCAGTGATAAGATAAAAAAAATTTCCACCTTTTTATGTGCATACTTCCAAGTGGAAATGCAGTTGAATGTTTGTATTTTTGAACAGTGACGCGAGCGACTTCTGCGCATGCGTGAAGTACAATCGAAGTTTGACAGAAGCGAGACACCTGTGTTTTTGTTCTGATAGCGAGAGTTAGAACGTGAAAAATATAAGTTTTTGAGAAAAAAGTGGACTTTAAAACAATCCAAGATGTCTTATATGTTACCTCATCTTCACAATGGTTGGCAGGTTGACCAAGCCATTTTATCTGAAGAAGACAGAGTCGTTGTAAGTAAAACGAAAAAATCATAACCTATCAATCCATTATTTTCTAATTTTTGTAAACAAAAATAAAAATAATTATTAACGTTGAAATTTGTTTATTCTAGGTCATCAGGTTTGGTCACGATTGGGACCCTATGTGTATGAAAATGGACGAAGTTTTGTACAACATTGCAGAAAGAGTGAAAAATTTTGCCGTTATTTATTTGGTTGATATTACCGAAGTACCAGATTTTAACAAAATGTAAGTGTTCACTGTTCCTATTTGTTTACTTATTTCTGCTTAACTAATTGCTCCAAAACTAAAGTTGTAATTTTGCAAATATTTTGCAGGTATGAATTGTACGATCCTTGTACAGTCATGTTCTTCTTCCGAAACAAACACATAATGATCGATTTGGGCACTGGTAACAACAACAAAATCAATTGGGCCCTTGAGGATAAACAGGAAATGATAGACATTATAGAAACAGTCTACCGAGGAGCTAGAAAAGGAAGAGGTTTAGTGGTATCTCCCAAAGACTACTCAACGAAATACAGATACTGATTTCATCTTGTTGTTTACTTCAAATATTTTATACAATAACAATAGGCAATGATGAATTTCAAGTCTACAAAACTGTCATGTCGATGCGATTTGTACAAACACTCTATAACAATAATATCACAAACCATTCGTATCATTTCAGTGGTCAAATATTTAACAATCATTTGTAAATAAAAATATACACTTATTCGATATTTACATCAGCCTTACTTTTTATTTATAAAAACACTACGCTGACACTTTTTCAAATTCTTTCTTTATATTACTTTTTCTTCTTAATTGAATCCTCCTCAAATGATCAAATCAAAATGAAAAAGCAATGAAATTATTACATAAAAGTTCATATATCTATTCTATGGCAAGGTGTTTGTTAATCAAATTTATAATGACGGCCTTAAAAAAATAACGGGTTCTCTGTGATCGTCTTGGTTGTTCAGTCTAGATTTAAAATTACACTACAGTGACTTTTTTCACCATTCTGAAACAAGAATATTACAAAATTGTGTAATGTAATTTTAATGTTCAGAGTTTAAAATGTTGATTATATAGATGATTTTATTAGTTTTGAGACATACTATGAGTTTCACAGTTCCGTTCCGTTTGATCTGTTTTCGACCTTGAAAGAGGAGCAACATTTTCATACAAAGAGTCCGTAGATCCAGTAAGACTTCTGTTTTCATGTTTGTTTGATTCATGTTGAAAGTTAAATTCATGAATTGGAAAATTGTAGCTTCCAAATTTTGCTAAAAACATTTTTTTAAGTTATGAAAAAAATCTTTTTTGCATTTTATATACATCTAGAGAGAAGAAAGACTTACGTATGAATTTGAGTTCTTTAAAAATAGCACTTGTAGATTTACTGGGTCTCAAATCTGGAATTCGATTCAAATTTTTCAGATTATATTTTGTATTATTTTGATTATTTCATTAAAATGACTGCAAGATTAAATCTTACTATTTTTAAAAGTGTCGTTCCGAAGTAATTGAGGAGAACTCCAAGGTGAATCGCAGATCAGTTTTTTAGAGTCGGAAGAAATCGGACTGTTTGTAACTAAAGAAAATAATGATCGAAGTTATTAATATGAAGACATTTATTTTACAAGCATTTAAAAAAATCAAAAAAAATAATTTTCTCATAATACTATTTTTTAAAGCAAACGAAATAAGAACAATGTTAGAAAACGAGACACTTGAGTTACACACAAACATCAAGATAAACACAGAAAAAATTAATTTTTGCAAGCAAGCATACCTCAGAATTGTTAGAAAGAAGATCACTTTTATTCTATAAAGTAAAAAAAGAAAAACAGTTGTAAGTACATTTATTGATGTTGAAAATCCTTCTTGTTAATTTTTTCAAATTAATTTAACTTATTAATAGAGAAGAAACAGGATAAATTTAGTTTTCAATTTCCCATGTAAGGAATTCACAAAAAGAGAATTTTCCATTGTTTATCACGATTCATCATTAAGTGTTAATAATAGATACTAACTGGTTTCAGTATAGTTGATTAATCCCATTTCCGATGAAGATGGTCCGAGTGATTCTCTTCGGCTAGGAGGTTGCAACATTTCTTCAGCTGAAAAATGAAATTATTACGTTCGATATAAACTGCTATGAAAAAACTGAAATTCGAGGAAAAAAAATATCGACGATTGATTCGTTTCACACGTGCATGATAAATAACGAAGTGACACTTACACGACCGGCGGTAATCTCCACTTTGGAGTATTTGTCTTATGCAAAAGTAGATATAACCATATTGACTCTAAAACAATAGACAGAAAAATGTTATCACTTTTGATAAAAGTAATTGTCCTTCATAGTTCTTGCATTGACCGGAATTTTAATTAGTTTTATTATTGATTATGATAATATTTACCGAAGTCTGCACCATATTGAATCGATATGTTCTCAACATGGAAATTGTCCCAAAAATATCCAATTTTGAATTTTGTTTAATCTGCTGCATCAAAATATCAATCGCAATTAGTGTTCCTGTCCTTCCAATGCCAGCACTGTAACAAAGAACAAATTGTTGCGTCAATTTGTTTTTCACACAAAGATTTCTTATAAAAAAGAGTGATGAATTAAGATCAATAATCACCTGCAGTGGACAACAATTGGGCCTTTGTTGTTGTTTGCCTCTTTTCGGATCGTATGACAAAAATGATTGATTGGATCAAAATCATCAGGCACACCGTGATCCGGCCAGTCTTGATACTGCATATGAGTAATTATCTGTCCCTTATCATCCTAACAAAGAAAATTGCAACATGAAAAATTGCAATACAAAAATGAAGCAATCTAAACTTGTAAATGTAATCGTAATTTTACCTTTTGCAAAACAAACTTTCTTCGAATCCATGTTCGAAAATCCTGCTCCTCGATGCATTTGACGGTAATGTTGTTGTATTTGTGTAACTGATTTATATTTGGGAAGTACTGATGACACTTTTCCTACAAAAACATTTGTTATATAAAAACAGTTGTCGTTTTCCTCAATAAAAAGTGTATTTTTGTCGAAACGCAAACAAACTTAATAGAAACGAACAAAACAAGAGGGAAAATGAATGAGTATAAATTGATTGCTGGATATGAAAAGCGATAAAAACAAGAAAGTGACGGAAAATCACCTTTCCGTTTTCCACGAATTTTGTCAGCATGACAATTAACTTGATGTCATACTGATCAATCATCCTCCAAAAGTCGTAAGCCGTTCCTTCTTTTGGACCTTGGCATGCTATGTATTCATACTCATCAGTTATACCCTGCAAAAAATGAGCCATAAATTTTCAGTAAACTTAAAAATTAAATTGCAAAATATCTGCAACAATTTATCTTACTTTTACAAAAGATGCATTGATATAATCCGAGCTTGGGTCGTTGTCTATCACGTTCAAACGAACTCGTGAAAAATCGTCTAAAAAAGTTGTTTTCCTGGATTACTTTTTTTCAAAGTTTCTTATTATTGTTATTAAAAGTGATTGCTGTTGAAACAAATTCTTACAAGGCAAAATATCACTGTATCGATTTTTGCTCCTATTCTCTGGTAATGAAGCGACCGTCGAAGGTATCATCCCGCCGTTGCTACTAATGCTCTGCAGCAACTGGAACTCCTTAGCCAATAATTGTGGGTTGTCATTTAATACTTGGCAATGGGCCAAAAATTTGTCATGCGTCAAAGGGCTTGGTGGATTGCCCAAATTAAAAACCTGTCGCATTGCTCTAAAAAACAAAACTTCACTTGAAACTTTGTCGTCACAAACAAAAACCACCAAATAATAAAAAACCAACTTTACTTTTTCTTTTTGAAAAACGGACACATCTTGCAATGCATCAGCGCACGAAAATTTTGTTGACCAAAAACAAAGCTTGCTCGAAGAATCACAATATCAATGTGCGAAACAAAAAAACCGCGTCATTTTGTTTTTATTTTCTTCCTCTCTTTTTCTGTTTTGTTTTTCTTTCTTTTCACTTTTTTTCAGCTCGCGCGCTTTACACTTCCAACTTGAACACTGTGTGGCACAAAAGTCTCGACCGATCTCTCGAGCGAATTTAAAAATAACTTTGTATGTACGCACTTATGCAAAAACAAGAGCAGTGACAAGATTTTTGAGCTCATGTCGAAAACACAATTAACGCGACTTTACGATGTAAAAAAAATATTTTTCTTGAAGCAAGATCTGTCAACAGAGGATGACTTGTTGAATGTGTATCTAACGCGCAACTGAAAACGAGATCGTGTGTCGCTCGTATTCACATCAATGATGGCTCGTGCAAACGTCCTTGTTTGGGATGACTGCGACTCGCTGGTGTGACTCACAGGATACTTATTAATTCGCTATGCCTACAATTATGTATTTGGTGCGTCGCAGCAATTAAAGACAAATTAATCCGCTCCGATGACGCCTTCAAAAACATTTTTGAGACTGAGCTGCTGTTTATTTTGGAGACCGTTGTGAAAGAGCAACGAAATTTATCAATCAATCGGATCTTCTATTTTCGTTTACGCTCACGTGTACTTTTTTCTGTTCGCATGTGATTAAAATCTTGCAAGCACAAAAAAGTTTTTTTTCCCCGAGATCAATTTTCCAGTTGAAAAATTCATTGTTTTATGATGAGTAAAATCTTACTTTTACCGGATTAATTTTTTCTTTTTGCAATTTCACAATTATGGCGAATCCGAAAAGTATCATTGAACTAGAAACAGAAACCAAAAAGGGAAAGGAATTGGATTTGGGATAATCTAAACTAGCAGGACGATTTTCTTTTGTTTTATTCTTTCTTTTTGGGATTTCTTTAACACTTGTTTGGAATTAAAGTGGAGCTTCATACGAGAATCTAGGATTCGTCAGAGGAATCCAATATTTCTTTTTGTCAAAGAAAACATTCGCTCACATCTGTCTATTGGAATTGATGTGACTGACCAAGACATTTTTCATTAGTGTAAGAAGTGGTAATAACTCCTGCTGAAGGTTGCAGAAACTGTCAAAATAAAATTGGTAAGCTTCCTTTCGTTTGACATCTTCCGTCCACATCTTGATGGTAATCACAATAACAAAAATTTGTTCAATTTTTTTTTAATTCTAAAGAAAGTATAGAATGAAAAATATGTTGAAAGATGCGATGATTGAAATAATTAAGATCTCACAAAGAGCGATGATTAAATTGATAATCGGTTTCCCATCACATTGTCATATCAATAAAGTTTAATCAGAAAATCGTCCCTCCGCATTGTTCCATTAATTCTGCACTTTCCTCATTCAATTTTATACTCATACTGAATTAATCATTGGCCAATCAAGAAAAAACAAAGGTTATTGTTCAAATATGTGCTTTTCCGTGACTTTGAAATAAATTTTGATTCAGTAAACTTGAGTTCTTTGTGAAAATTAAACAAACTGTTGCATCAATTTTTTGAAAGTTTAGAAATCCCAGTATGATTTTGCAGATAAATTGCAAACGGTCAGGAAATATCACAGCGTTCTGCGTTTTTGCATTCCAATTGCGAATTCAAATGAGCTATGATAATATTTGAATATTTAATCCGCTCGGTTACACGTATCAATTCATTGACGTTGAAATCTCTTATTAATCAAATAATATTACACATGCAAAAGTAAAACTTAAATAACAGAAAAATCAGCGAAAAATTGTTTTGATCATAGAAACAGTTTGGATTTGAAAATGAATAAATGTTCAGTCGTATTAGTTTTTTTCTGTTTTTATTTATCTGATGTTATGAATGGTAAAAAACACTATTTAATAGAGTCTCTGTGGCGCTCCCATCGATGACTTGATGTGCAGGGAACGAACGTTTTGCCAGTGTTTCTTCAGAAGCGAAACCAAGAAATTGATGGAAAGATGGACGTTTTGTACCAGTTCGTCAGGGGTCATTCCAACGTGTCCAACGGCAACGGACAGACACAGTACTTTCTTCATCTGGAACTTGATGGTAGCTTTGACCTCATCGATTTTCGCCACCATGGATTCTTGGTGGGAAAGAAGACCAGGGAATTTACCGGCTTTGTTCAATCCTGGACCCAACAGACGGGGGATCTGCTTGATGAGGGATTCGCTGGCCAAGAATGCGTCGTATTTTTTAGCTGAAAGAAAGAGTTGCCATTGTAATAATGTTTCCTTGATAATTATTTTGAATATTAAACAAAGTTTAAAAAATTATAAATTTTGAAATTTGTATCGTCACAGATTGAGGCTCCGAACTACAAAAGCAAGTGTCTCACCCCTGTGGCGAGATTTGATCTCCTTCACTTGACGACCTTGTTTGTAATTTAAAATACAAGAAGGCGCTTTCTGGAAGGGGAACTAGTTTTCTATTTCATTCCGTAAAAATTACCTAATTTCTTGACGAGTTTTTTCTGCTTGTTCAGTTTCTTCAAAGCCTCAGCATCCATGAATGGAACATTGTTAGCCTTGGCTTCGTCGCAGTGCTGCTGGTCTCCCAAAATGCAAACCTGCATCTTCGGGCGAGGGATGTTCTTCAATCTGTAATTTACATGAAAAAATGTTATTATTTTTGATGATACAATTAACAAAAATGAAATTTATATGATTAATCTCAGTTAATTTGTGACAACACAGTTGTGTTCAGGTAATACATGCAAAACTTTTTTAACATCATAGAATTTTGAAAAATATAAAATTGTACCCAGGGTAACGAGTTAACTTACCACCAGGATCAGAATAGAGATCCTGAGTAATTTTTTTTTAATTCGGTACAATACCTCCTCAATTTATTTAAGACCCTGAGTGCAGGTCCGCCAGGTTAAAACCCAGCTCCCTGACAAGGCGAGGATACTTTTCACGGTTGTTATTTAAAATTAAGTTGAGAATTCAAACTCAAAAAAAAATTCAAAAAATTGCAAAACAAGAAAAGAGTCCTCTAAAATGTCAGGTAAAAACATACTTGACGGTGCCTGAGAAACGCTTGTCCTTCTGTGGGTCATAATTTTTCAGACCGATTTGGAGTTCCACCGTCTCCAAGAAGTTCCTCTTCTTGTCTTGTGAGCCCTGGATGACACCATTGACGCACTCATAAAGAGTGTCGCGAGATACTTTCGACCTAAAAAGTTAAAATTTGATTACTCATCTTTTCAACAATGAATATGAAATTGCAAATGAAGCTTTGATTGTTTTGTTTCATCACTAATTGAGGATTCAAATCATCGACGGATTAAAATCTCACCCAGTGGTGATTTTTGATCTTCTTCCAGTTGACGGCCTTTGATATGATTTAAAACTACTAGCAAAGGTGCTTTTAGGAAGAACTTGTGATATTCAAAATTGCTTTACACACGTGTCGTGGGAGTAACCTAACCTCAAATTATCAAAAAATGAACAATTACAGAAAAGTAATGTTTTAGTGTAAACTCATTCTTAAATTAATCAACTATAAAAATTACTGAAATTTGCGACTGTTGTGTGTTTATTTCCAAAAAATACCAGATTCACAATTTCACATCTGTTCGGTAACACCGACTTTATTTAATCACAAAAATATTGTTGTTTTCCATGAAATTAATGTTCAAATTTGATTTCTATTTGATTAAAATAGCTAGTTAAGCATCGATCATAGTATAAAATACGGATTAATTTCTACTTACGCCATGGTAACTGCGAAAAAATACCCCGCTGCGGCAGATCGACCTGTCTTTACGATATCCCGAAGCGAAAGAACTTGGAGCACAAAAACCAATGAGGTTCAAAATCCTCGCACGTCCCTATTCACGAGCGCCATTCCTCACATAGCGGCTGTAAAGCGTACTAAAATTAAACGTACCGTTCAAATTTCATCTTCTTCTAACCAAAATTCAACTTGTTTTCATCCAAAAAAATTTTTTTTATCTAATCTATTTTTGCCAACAAATTCGAAAAATAACAATCTGAAATCTTGTTTGTAAACAAACAAAAAATAAATTGCAAAATGCAGAAAGGAGGCGTATGCGTGGCAACCCTGTTTGCGCATGCGTACGAGTCGTGTTGGCTTGCGCATGTGCGATAGAGGGGCACTGGAGGGGCGTAGAAAGGAGGCCATATTGTACAGTTAAATTGAAAGAAAGAAAATAATTAATCGTGTGGTAGCGCGGTGGCATTTATTTGTTAATCTTGTTTATCGGGCTCGGTGATCAGCCGGAGCCGCGGGTCCACCTCGCAAACACGAGTTTACTTTTGAAGCAACGCCGGGAGGTCAGCTTCGCCCTTGCGCTGCTGCCGCTGTGATCCTGCTTTGTGTGTAAATACACCCTGTTTAATCCCCGTCCGCATTCACAACTTTGCAACCAGCAAGAATGGGCACTCGAGACGACGAGTACGATTATTTATTTAAAGGTATTCCAAACGTCAGTTTTATTTACAAATTCAGCGTGATCCACTGTTGGCAGACATCCCGCGGTCGACTCCAAGTCATCCCAAATCATCAACCGCGAACCAAAACTTTAGCAACATTGTGAACGTCATTTATTTGCCATGGGAACTGCCTGCAAATCAAACTCTGAAAAAACTTGGGTTTTTGAAAACTTCACATTTACCCGTTTCTTTCATTTTTGCCTACTAATATCGTGTTGGGGCAATCAAGTTAAATTTGACCGTTTTATGTTCATTTCGGAGCACACCAAATCGTTGACATTGGAAGATCACGTCAGAGCAAATGACGTGCATCATCTGCAACTTCACGCCAACGTTCGATGACGCGACATTCATTAATATTCGCGACGACCGTGCCCTGGACCGTTATGTCATGACCTTTTTTTATATTCTATTTCAAGTCTCTGCTTTGGGGGCCTTACGGGGCCCCCTTGTTTGTTTTATTTACGCCGTGGGAAACTTTCCCTCCCTCTCCTCTCCGCTCAGTAGGTGTCAACTCGACTGAACTCTGCCCATCGCAGTTCAGTTCTATAAACAACTGATCTGCAAAAAATATCTTTTTCTTTGTTCATACAGTTTTTATTAACATATTTACAAAAGTCCGTTTTCCACTTGGTTACCTGATTTGTTTAATCTGAGCTTTCTAATTGGCTTTTCGTGGGACATTTAAAAGTTGAGTCATTCTCGTGACACATTTGTCATAATCGCAATTTTAAACGGAATTTCATTCGTAATAAAATAAAAAAAAGATTTAAAAAATGATATAAAATGAGATTATAACAAATGTAAAGGCAAATGAGAAATGTAATCAGAGTTTATGCTTGTCGTGTTATTTTTTCAGTTTTCTTTGTCTGTGATATGCAGTTGATAGTAAAAAGTATGTTTTCTACAAATGACTAATAGTTCTTTGTCTGAGAAAAACACAAAGTAATTCGTGTTTTATGAGATCTAGATGCAAATGGATCTGGGAATGTTTTGACAGAAGTTTATCGTGTTTTGTGCAAAACAAAAACTAACACATTGTTTGGTTCGAATTCAAACGCCTGTCCAGCTCAAACGGCTCATTTGCATGAAACGAATTTCCAAGGCTGATGACATGATGAATACTGTACACGTTCAATTGTGTTAAGATTCGTCATATAAAATCGACTGCTTTTGAAAGCTCCAATTATGCAATTTGATACCGGCTTGTCTTTGGTCGAGTGCGAGTTCGCGATTTCTTTCAAACAAAATCTATACAAGTTTCATTTTATTAATCATCCAAACACAAAAAATAACATGAACAATATCTCTCGTGTAATTTTCATATAAGTTTATTGTTTAAAAAAGAAAGGAGTAATTTTTTTTAATGATATGACAGATGAAATCAAGGTCTGTCGATAAACAAAATGATTTGAGATGAACTAGTTGCTCAATTTTTAAGTAACGAAGATAAAACACCAGTCCCATTGAAACTTTTTCAGAAAAAAAGACACATTGTACATTCAACTGAGATATCTACGTACTTGTTTACTAATAATCACATTAGACTCAAGTCTGCCAAGAAATTTCTTAATTATTTTAATTATGACTCATACAAACGTGAATAAATTAAACCCAATCAAAGTCCAATGAAGATGTTTATTTGTAATTAGAATAAGAATTTTCTCTATAAAAAAACGAAACTGTAAAACAAAATTTGAGGCAATAAAAATTGTCCAGCTGATTGGCACCGATTGAGCAGGTGATTTGAATATTCAATTGGCACAATCGTGTCATAACGTAAATGTTCTTGATTCCCCATTCTAAATATTTATCAGGTGTCAATTCGTCGCGACTATTGATTCAGTAAGAAAATCAAATAATATTATGTCAAGTACCATCTCGGCCTTGACAGAAAAATCATAAATTATTTTCCCAGCATAAGCGATAAACTATGTTGATGAATTGATTGAGAAAAAGTGATTCGTGTGAGGGTAACGTACCCTCGTGAAATTCGATATCAAACTGTAGTACCAGTATGACTCACTTGATTAATTAGGTGCTTTTTTTTCATTCACATCTTTCTCTTTTGTGTTTCAGTTGTTCTAATCGGAGATTCTGGTGTGGGCAAAAGTAATTTGCTCTCCCGCTTCACAAGAAATGAATTCAACCTGGAATCAAAATCAACTATAGGAGTGGAATTCGCAACGCGGAGTATACAAGTGGATGGGAAAACAATTAAGGCTCAGATATGGGACACTGCCGGTCAAGAGCGTTATCGTGCTATCACTTCTGCGTATGTTTATTTCATTTTTTTGTATTTCAGAATACAGTTTCGAGACAACAATAATGATTAACTAATTTATAAATTTGATTTTGTGTAGGTACTATCGCGGAGCAGTGGGAGCGCTTCTTGTTTACGACATAGCAAAACACTTGACATACGAGAATGTGGAGCGATGGTTACGAGAGTTGAGAGACCACGCGGATCAAAATATCGTGATCATGTTGGTCGGCAACAAGTCGGATTTGAGGCATCTGCGTGCAGTGCCCACGGACGAGGCCACGGCGTTTGCCGAGGAAAATCATTTGTCGTTCATTGAAACGTCTGCGTTGGACTCCACCAACGTTGAAACCGCTTTCCAGAATATTTTAACAGGTTCGAAATGTTAAATAATTTTGACTCTTCTTTCTCTTACTTTTGTTACTATCATACATAACTAACTGTTACCGTTTGAATGTTACAGAAATTTATAGAATCGTCTCGCAAAAACAAATAAGAGATCCTCCGGAGGGCGACACAATCAGACCCCAAAACGTAGAACCTATCGATATGAAGCCAACGGAAAATTCAGATGGGATGCGCAAACAATGCTGCCTGTGACTCGCCTCGCTGCTTAATACGTAATTGCAATTATAATATCCAGATGTAATTGTTTCCGATTGTGGTTTGAGGAAGGATTTTTATACTTTTGTATTGTGCTCCTACAGAAGCGGTTATTTAGGAGGGATGAGGGAAATGATAATTGATAGCAGTTGCGTACCAACGCGAGAACTAAGACAACGTGCACGGGCCTACAACCTCGTTTGCTGCTATCCAGATCGAGAAGAGCCGCGACTAATTTATACACAAACACATTGATTTACTTCGTTTGTTATTTACCGTGTTTTCTTTGTGTCACCGACGTCGTTGTTACTTGAAACAAAACAAACAAACAAAAAGTGCGCTTTTGCTGATTTGCCCTTGCAATGAATAATTATTAAACAGATTTCAAACCAATATACAAAAGCATTATCAACAATAAAAGAGAAACAATGCAATCATATTTGAATGAAGACGTTCTCGGAAAAGACTTGAGTACCACCTCTGTTGTGACTTTGACAAATTTGGAATTTTTTTATGTTGATTACCAAGAAAAGAATGAATAAAAAACGAGTCAACACTTTTTATGTCAAAACATAGGCTCTTGATATGTACATAAGCAAGTACACTGCACACCTGCAAGTGCATATTATCATCATAGGCACGCAATATTATGTTGTAATTCAATGTTGTATTACCGCTTCTTTGTAATACATACCTACCTACACATATACATAACATATATTATATATAATATATAAGGCCACGCATGTATATATATATTTCTTCTCTGGGCATAATGTAACCAGGTGTGCTGATGCAACTTGCAAGAAATATATATATAAAAACTAAAAAAAATCATTCTATGCATGTGAAAATCGTACTCAACATTTTTCGACTCGCAAAACCATCAAACCAGGAATGCTGAAATTAAATGATCATTTGAGGGTTGGACGAACGTTAATAAAATCATTTTTCAATTTCGTTCTTAATCCTGGATGTTTTATTGTCGACGAACAATTGAATGTAACAGTTTCTAGCCTCAATGAAACATTTAATTGGTACTTTTCGAATGTCATCTCATCCCCTGATCCCTCTAAACTACTTGATGTTTATCAGCAAAAAATTTTTGTCATACAACTTGTGGATTTGAAAAAAAAACGCACATCATCCGAGGGTCAATTAATTTCGTTCAGCTTTAGATGGTATTTCTCGCAAGTGGCATTTTTAGTTATCAAAAACAACGCTGGTTAGTAGTGTATATCACCTCTCTACAA
This sequence comes from Telenomus remus, assembly GCA_020615435.1. Classification (NCBI taxonomy): domain Eukaryota; kingdom Metazoa; phylum Arthropoda; class Insecta; order Hymenoptera; family Scelionidae; genus Telenomus; species Telenomus remus. The sequence continues at coordinate 7,854,857 of CM036341.1, read as the reverse complement.
GCAAATAGACTGAAATTTTAGATTGCACGGTCGTGCCTCAAGATCGGTACAAGAGGACAGCGGGGATCGCTTTTAGTCTTTCTTTGAATTGTGTAGAAATCATCAACGTTTTCTTGTGTTCTATTTTTTTATTGTTTCTAATTAGACGCTTTTTTGATGAATTTTACGAAAAAAAAAAAAAAAACAAAAACAAAACAAAACTTGCCATTAATTCAGAAGACAATTCGGACAAGATCGTTTTTTAGCTTGGACAAAGCGAAGCAAAAGTCAATGACTTGGTTGAATAGGAAATTTGCAGATTGCCTTATTTAGATGTCGCTAAGTCAGGCTCATGTGATTTGTGTAATAAAAAGCTTGGCTGCATTGAAAAAAAAAACATGTATTTAAGTAATAGATATTATTAATTATACGATATATACTTTTCGTAATTGAAATCCTTTCAGATTAGCATTTAATGATTTACAGATCATGTGCAAGATCCACATGTGATAATCATATTTTTATATAATCTTACGTTTCCTTTTTTTCTCGTTTGTATTAATTATTATTTTTAATAAATATCGACGCGTCAGTACTTATTGAGTTATTTTAAGTTTAACTTGACGAGAGAGCTGCTGTATTGATCATTTTATAATATACATTCAATTGAAAGTGTGCTATGCAGAAATTATTTTCTTTATTAATACTGATTAATTATATCGTATCATTCAAATTTATTTTGAACAGAGAGTGTTTCAATTTCTCACATCCTTCTATTTACAAAATGAAACATTGTTTATTGTATATATTCTTTCATTCTCCTTAGTCATAAATAATTGTTTTAATACATTGCCTTATCATACAAATGAATATTTTTACAAAAGTCTTACTGCTATCCTAATTTTATGGACAGTAAAAAATTGTCTTGAACTTATTCCAATCGACTATGTAGTCATTCATATTTACATATCGTCAATGAAAACATACTTGAGAGTTACATGATAGTTTCAAGCATGATAAATCCATTAACGTTAAATGTTCCATCAATCAAATTGCGATTGAACTTGTGTCTTGTACGCACAACTTGTTATACAACAATAACATCGGTTTTCGATGAAAAGACACGAATGTTCTCAGTTTTGTTTTTAGCGGTTTTGTTTCCACACCGTGTTCTTGTTTTGCACAAGAAGTAAAAAACACTAGGAAACCATCGCGGCGGATGCTGGCTCGAGTTTGATGACTGAACGTTGAGCATTTTGCTGACTTTTCTGTCTCCATTCCAACCACTTGATGAGTTCCGGTTTCTGCGTTGGGTCGTTCACGTCAGTTCGCGCTTCTAAGTGCTGATAATAAGCATCTCGCAACAAACGAAAAACTTGCACGTTTCTGTACGCTAGTTGGGTCATCGGGTCCAAATACTTTGCTGGTAGTCTAAAATGAATAATACATACAAAAGTTAATATCAAATTTCATCAAATTTCAAATTGAAACAAACGAAGAAATTAAACACTTCAATAAAAGCTACAAACCTTGTAATAGCACAACGAGGCTTTTCTCGCAAAACAGCTTTCCTTTTCTTGAATATCTTGTGAAATATCCTATCATTTTCAAAAGTAATAAACGTTCTTTCGTATTTATCAAATTTCGGTTCTTCTTCTTTTACAGGCTTTTCTTCGATCACTTCTGGTTCTGTTTTCGGAACTTCAACAAGCTCATCCGAAACAGGTTCTGGTTTGATTTCAACTTCCATTGGAGTTGTGGCGGGTTTCCTAAAAGTATCAAGTTTTTTAGTTAACAGAACAGTATACATTAAGATTTAATAAAAAATATGCCAAAAGTCATACTCCTCAGTAGCAGCTTTTTCTACGCTTTCTCCTGATTTATCCTCGACAGTTTCGACATTGATTTTTTCATCTTCCTTGTTCGTGATGTCTTCTATCATTTTGACTACTGGCATTGACAGAGACTGATAACGAATCATCGGCCCTACGTTCTTTTTTCTTACTGTTCGAGTGTTTTTCTTTTCGTTCTCCAGTTTTTGATATTTTTCTACAAAAAAAAAAAAAAAACAATTTTGAGAAATATAAAAATGAATTGAAACAATTTCGCTGGTCATAAATTGAAAATAAAAATGTACCCAATGATTTTAGATTCATTTCCTCAGTGATTTTCGCCTCTTCCAATAATTCCTCCTGAGTAGGATTCCATGTATCGTGTCTTACAACTTTGACTTTTTTCTTCTGGTCTTCGTGTCGCTCTTTCATTCGTTTCAAAGTAGCTGCTGATTTCGCAGCGGTGGATCGTCTAATCGATTTTCTCTCTGAAACCGTTCTTTCTAATTATTTTTTTAAATTTAAATATTAACTATGTAACGAAGTCGGTTATTTGATAAAGGTTAATATTTGAGGTACAAGAAGAAGAAAAATAAAAACTGAAAGCGAAGGTTTTTTTTCTTACTGCACTATATTTTTACCATGATATTTGATATAAATAAGTCATAAAAAAATTTTAAATGAGATACAATTTTAACTTGTTATTTGAGATTCATCAGAATTTTCATCGTTACCTAAAGTATCTGCAGACACTTTTGGTTTGAGAACTTTGAGTTTTTTTGGTTTTGGGGCACTCGACTGAGAAGAAGCTGCCTTAGGCTCTTTATAAGCTTTGGTTACCAGTCTGCGCTTCTTTTTCGGAGCTTCTTGTTCGTGGTCTGAAACTGGTTCGTCGTTTTCATCAATACTGAAATCTGAGTCTACTTCGTCTTCACCCTCATCTTCCGCTCTGAATATTAAAATCAAAATGACATTATTTAAAAAATGTTACCTATAATTCTAATTAAGGTTTTTTTCAATTTTTTTAATATACAAACTTGTAATCATTGTCAACTTCAGCATCGTTAAATCCTCCGTAAGTAGTTTTGTAAAATTCATCCTCCTCCTCTTCGTTTAACAATTTTGCCATTTTATTGCCAGCGTTGGCCCGGCGTTCTCTTTGCAGTGCCATTTTGTATTAATTCTAACAAAAACTATCTAAAACAAAGAAATATGAATACTTTTTAAACGTTTTTGACATGCCTTTGTTAGTTTATGTAAGTTATTTTTGACTTTAAACAAAAAAAAACATTTGGTGTTCAAATATACTCGCAATCTACATCGCACTAATTCAACCAAAAACAAATAAATAATAAAATACCTCCAGGAAAAACTGATGAAATATTACGCCGATTTTCACAAGAATTCGTTTATAATTTTATGAACTTTTGACGTTGAGCGAACTCGTACAAACAAGCTTCAATAGCATTTGAGGTTATGGTTTTCGTAGATACCCGCTGTATCCTGCATTGCCGACCGTGCTACATAACAGTTTTCTTATCTTTTTCTAACTGTGAGTGTTGAACAGAAATAGAAGATAAGGAAATGACTCTCCTTTTTCGATAAAAGTTGACCAATCGCTGAATTTCCAAGAAAACATGTCAAATTAAGCCCATCATGTTCATACGCAAATTTCTTTATCTGTCGAACAACTCAGGATCGCATATGATAATTCGGATTTTATTTTTTTGATGAATCGTGTTTTGTCAAAGAAGAAACAAGCGTTTCACTTCTCACAATAGCGCGATGAGAAAATATATATACTTGAAAGAATTACGTTATATCATTGAAATTAGCATAAATGTTTGTGTTAAAGAGTATGCGCGTTATTTGATGCAAATGTTTTGAATTTTGACGATTTGATTATGGTCTACGATGATATCCTGTTGATGAGGCATGTAAAATGAAAGAAGGGGGGGGGGATTGAACACTACACAAATATGAGTAATGGGGAATTTTCGTAGGTCGCAACTAAAGGCTATCTGGAAGGAGGGAAAACGTTTTGAAAAGAACAATCTTGAAAGTTGTTTTCGTTGTATGAGTCAGACCAATATGCGCAATAAAAAGCCTCTGTTCATGACAGAGACATAATTTTGATATTGTCCTGAGATATAATTTTAGACCAACGATAATTTGTGTATTTATTTGTGCGACATAAGTTGTACCAACTTTTTTCTTTCTTTGAGTTTACAAGCTCCCGCAAAATTTAAAAATAAAAATGACTTTTTTACACAAATTAGTATGAAATTCGATAAGAAATTTGGAGAATCAAAGAAACCATCACTATACATTATAATCGGATAAATGATAATTTCACGTCCTTTTTATTAATTGTTTTGTTTTATTTTATTAATAATTCTTTCATCAACAAATATTCGTTATGTAAGAAAACAACAAAGGTCACGAGCGAACAATGACAGAAACTAGTCAAAACAATATCTTAAAAATTGATTCAATTGTTTAACCCAAGAACAAAAAAGTTGCAAATCAGTCATAGGAGAAAACAATAAAAAAAGAGGGAGAAAGACAAAAAACGCGAGAGAGGAACGAGTAAGCTGATCAATTATGGCGCAAAGTGTTCTTAAAGGGGCGACAGGTGGCGCCACCTAGGAGGTGTGTGCACTCGGTTGGCGAGATTGCGCGGGAGTGGGGGGCGGCAGAAGCTTCAGGAGCGCGGAGAGGTCGGACTTTGTGCGATCGCGGCGTTAAATCGAAACCCCGAGCAGTGCGTTGGATTAGCGGTGGTGTGCGCGAAGCAGCAGGTCCGGCTCTCGCGTGCAGTGGGATAAAGCTGAGATTGCACGCTCGGAGCCGCTGCTCGAGGTTCCGTTCTTGTTTTTTTTCGCATCGCGCAGCGTGTCGCGCTTCGTCGCAACTGCCGTGAAACTGTTGTTGCGTCCACACACTCGAGTGCGATACCGTGAGTGGCGCCCGTCCTCGTAAGCGCTCTTTCCCTACGCAAGCTCGTTTCCACGACGCGCCTTTAATTATGTGGCATATCGACGCGAGACTGCGAACGGCCACACGTCAAGTCAGCTGACATATTGCGCCCTGCTACACCACAGTAGCCTTCGGTAAGTGTCGCAACCCGACTATTTTCGTCGCTCAAACGCACATTTTTCCCACGTTACTTTTTACCCCCAGACACTATCCATTGTTTTTTTAATCTCATTTCCCTTCATTTTTGCAGATTCCTTTTTTTGAAACTTTGATTGTTGTTTGTTATTGTTTGACTAGGAGTTTGATTCTGGAGAGGGAGAGGGGGAAGTGGGCTGGGTTGTGTGTTTAATCAAAGGGGCATTTTGGGTCTTGCGGGGACTCTGGCTCGGATGTGCGTCGAGCGCGACGCCAGCGCCAGCAGCAATCTCTCAACCCGTCCTTGTCGCGGCTCTTTCTCTTTTCTCCGCACCCTTCACATGACAGGAGCGTAGACACAAGCCTGAGTCACCTCAAATGTTCGTGGGCTTTCAAACCAACTGCTGACCAATTGTTCGCCTTTGCGATCATTGTTTATCCTTTATTATCGTCCCTTGAATGCAATCCCATAGTTTTTCAAGACATTAGGCTCATTGTCAGATCAAACGAGTGATTCATTGTTGCAATTCTGATCGATATTTAATCATCTTCGTGACAAAACAAACAGAATACAAAGTTTCTAAAATCCAACGGAACAGATAGTTCAAATTAAAAAATTCTCAGTAGAAAGTGAACCTACTTTTTGTTTATCTCGGAAAGAAAAAACAGCTGTGAAAAATTGGGGGAAACTTGATAGTTTTGTAATGGAAATTTAATTCCTCTACGGACATAACGAATTGACGAAATAATTTTCAATTGTGTTAGTGACCTTCCTCCATCAATTCTGGTTACGAATATCGTAATAATAAAAGCAAATGGTTCCATTGCATTACGAGTATTGCGCGATGATTTGACAAGTTAACCTAGATTTCACTCGATGTCCAGCTTGGCACATTCGAACCAACTAAAAACTGTCAAATTTTTCTTCCTTTATCCAATGCGCCATTCGTTTCCCAACTTTTGATACCATTTTGAGCACTCATTTTGCTCTTATTTTCTTTTTCGCATTACAAAAATTCCTTTCAATCAAATCTTGATTGCAAAACGATGAAAACGCGTTTTGCCACCGTTTGAATCGTTTCAAAACGAGCAAAGTTGCGTGCAACAATTATGAGTTGCGAAGTGAGCGACAAACAACAGTATTTTTGTTTGATAAAGCAAGCGCGAAAGTGGCGCATTATCGGTGCTCAGCTTGAGAAAAAAAAATGCGTCATGTCTGTGTTTCCTCATATCGTTAATGGATTTATTTACAGGTTCGAGTTACGTTGTGACGTATGAGGAGACAATGAAAAATAACAAAAAAAGACTCAATTAAAATCGTATCGACCCAAATTGAAATACGCCAGACAAAGTAAACTAACAAGTAAAGCGACGCTTGAAGAAAACATGTGTTTGCGTTGTTTGGTGCGCACAACTTGTGATTCGTGTACACGTGACAATGACATTTCTGCAAACGTCTTCGGCACGTGGACGCGATACTATTCAACCGACTATGAACGTCAAAACCGTCCGCAAATGGTAAACAACAAAATAATATCAAAATTAGAAATCATTTGCCGTTGAAGTTTTGAAAGGCAGCTGAAATTGCAAAAAAAATGATTAGGTATATCTGAGTTTGATAGAGAGCAGGCCACGTGTAATAAACTATGTTCAACTCGGCCAAACTTTTTAGTCTGTCGAAAGGCGCTTGCGCAATATTACGAAACGCATTTCAACTTGTAACCCTATCTAGTTGGTAAAAAAAAGGCACGATTAATTGCGCTCGTTTGGTTTTGTTTCACGCCCAGGATAGCACATCCCTGGCGTTATTACATCTGGCCCTCCCCTCTCCTCGGATTATTATTCCTCCACGCACTACACAGTTCTCTTTCTTCTTCCTCGCTGCTCTGGGCTTGTAAGATTTCGTTTCGTCTTTGTCAGCATACCCTGTGGCGAATCTTGCTTGAAAAAATTTTTGAAAGCAAATTTCAAAGAACCATCGAATCATCCAGGAAAAAATTGAACCAACTTTTGAGAGACTTTTGCGAAAAATTTTAGTTCGAACTAATAACAATATGACAATGAAAAGTTTTCAAGTGTACTGCACAGTTGAGTGACAGAAGCGTTTGTGGTATTGCACACGACACTGTTCTTGTGAAAGTTGATCATATCAAGGACCTGCAATAATATTTGATAATAAAATCTCAAACGATTCCAATTTACATATAACAACCTTCTAAGAATACGACCATACCTATAAGCTAAGAAACAGATTATACCGCACGATACATGGAGAGCTCAGAGAGAGAGACTTCAATTCTAAATAACTCTGCACACACACAGACGTTCCTTGTTGATTGTATTTTTGGTTCCTTTGAACTTGAATCATCTTATCAGAAACGAAAATTCTGTCCTGGGAGGGAGGCCTAAATTCTCTGACACATTTACCGCCTGTGACGAAAAAAAAAGTCATATTTTGTTCAAGTTAACGACCACTGGCATCGGCTTTCGCTATTCCATTCATCTGCAGCTGATGAAAAGACATTTTTTCCTCCCTTTTTATCTTTATTCTCGTGCTGCACAAAAAGTCACATTTTTCATATCCGTTTGAGTTTTTGTAACAGGTGTGTCAACGTTTTCAGAAAACTAAATAATAGAAAAACAAACAAAAAATTTTTCAAAAACATTTTCAAGAAAAGAAATGTTGTTTGAAATGTTATTCACAAATGAAATTGAAGTATACATTTTGTTGAAAAAATTGATCTGGCATTGTTGGCTCGGCGAAAGCAAAGACCGGAAGAGAAAAAGATGAGAACGAGAAACGCGTCTGCATATTTAAAGCGGCTGTAGCGTACTCGCGACCCTGTTCGGACATAGGAGAAAAAATGAGCAATGAAAATAAGTAATCCGAGTGAAAACAAAGAAAACGTTTAAGCGAAAAGAAACAGGCCCGCATTGGATAGTGCAAATAGACGTCGAATTATCCGCCTGCTGACATTCACATTTCCGACTTGCCCCCCTCCCTCTCCTCCAATTTGATCAGGTTTAAGGTCAGCAAGGACGATCAACTTTTGTCAAGGCCACTTTTTGGTAACTTCAAAGTCTATGAAATTTATTGGAAAATTGTGCTGTTGCAACTTGTTCGTTTCAACTTGAAAAGAGGTTTTGAAATACTGAATTAAAGACGACGTAATTAATATTATATTACATTTGAGTATGATCGCAGTTTTGCGACGAAAAAAAATGTGCAACTGATAAGCAAGAAGGAAATTGCAGAGTGCGTCACAATGTCGAGTGCGCTAAAAGAGAGAGAGAAAGAAAAAAACGAGCAACGCGGTACAAAATTAGTCAGCAGTGTAAATTCTCATTCATTCATTCATTTTTCAGTCTTACGACAAAGCCGTTATTTATGGCTAGATCATGACCAATATTTGTACGCGTGGCGCTGCAGCCGAGGACGTCGCTCAAACACGTCAATATAATTAACAATCTTTTATTTTGCCTTTAGATTCTTTAACGCCCATACTGTTCATCCGCAATGAATATTTTATGACGTTCAATTTTTTTTTATTTTCATTTCGCACCGTTTCAAACATAAAGTCAACGTTTTTATTTTCGACTTTTAACGTGTATTTTTTTATTGTCTGCTGAGTCTGCTGAGTGTCGAGGATTTAGTTTCACGATAAAATCGTCTGGTAAAATGTGGATAATGTTTAGGAATCAATTAATTGAAATGTCATTGGGAATTGAATTTGATAAAGTGATAAAGTTTGTCCATCGCTCAAACACGATAATTCATTCAATGTTTAATGGTCGAACTAACTTTAATTGATTTTCACCTGCCCCTCTCCCTTTCATTTTCATCAAGAAAGTTGAAAATTCAGTGTGGCTGATGAAAATTGAAAGCTGGTACATAATATAAATAAATAACCAAAATCGTTCCACTTCTCTCTATTTCGAGTTCTCGAAATTGTTGACTTATTATTACTAATCCATCTGATTCCGATAATTGACCGACAAATTTGTTCTCGAAATACATCGCCTGTGCCAATTACCAATCTTACATAATATAAGGTTCAGCGTTTGTGATTTGAATTTGATTGTACAAAAAGTGAGGCTTGAAACCAACGTCTGAACCGTAGAAAGGAAACGAATTGGCTTCAGAAACGGATGACTTGCAAAAGCGTTAAATCGACTCTGGGAAGTTTGTATGTGATAAATAATAGTGGAAGGACTCACGCACGCACGGACTTGCGCCGCTGCCTGTTCAAATGTCTTCTTCGTTTTTTTGTCCTCTCTTTCCCTCGTCTAGCCTCCATTATGCCTTTCTCTGTCGCTCAGTCTTACTTTCGATGTTAACGACCTCGCATTTTCCTTCAATTAAAACTGAAAACAGAAAACTAAACTCCCAATCAACAAAAAAAGAAAACCCACAACATTAATTCCAAATTCTTCTCTCAAAATCTCTTCAAATCGCGTCTCAAGTGTTGACCCTAAGATTTAGGCCGACAAATTTCGCATGCCATTGACCTTGACATTTGAGTTTGACCCTCAAAGGCGAACAAAGCGCGTTTTTTTATTTCAACCACAAAGGTTCTTTTTTTTTTTTGACAAATGTATCTACAGTGTTGAGTTTGTTCCAAGACGGAAAAACAAAGGATACGAGAATGAACGGGGGGGGGGGGAGAAATATAGAGTTACGGTTCGAGTCAAGGTACGTTTGTGCGTACGTATATATCGGGACTGTTTCGCACGCGCGAATAAAGAAGAGTGCATTGAAAGCCGACGTGTCGGATCGTGCTTGCGCTGAGTCACTGACTTCTGCGTTTCTCTCTGCGTTCTCTCTTTCTGCCGCGCGCCGCGAGTTTCACCGAATAATCCGCGCGCGAGTTTCGGTCTCGCTCGCTTTGTTGTCGCGCCTTCGACAAGGGTATTGTTCCACGTGCCAAATACCCAGTCACGCGACTCCCAGCGACAACTCTGACGTCTAATTGCGGCGCGCTTTTCATTATATTAATCGCGCAAGGTTTTTTTTCTCTCTCGCAAAAACCATTTCGTTAATTTGATTACCCGCAAGTGCCTTTGTCACTTTGTTTATACTTCAACTTTTCTTCCTGCATTTTTTAAGGAAACTCATCGGGTTTGGCTTTCTTTCTTTTCTTTGTACCTTTTGTTGGAGCAAATTTGAGACTTTGATTTTTGAAAACTTGATTAATACGATTTGGTAGAGCAAATATTTGTGTTCTATTGAAGGTCAGAAGTTTCTTCCGAACAGAAACAGCGGTTTGGAAAATGAAATCAGTTCTCGGAGATTTACCGCACTTGACATACGAGTACATATTTATTTTTGACATTTAAACGACGGTTTAGCGACGACAACTTTTTGTTTGGTAATTTTGTTCTGTAAGTAATGCATGACCTTTGGAGCTGAATTTGTCGCGATTATTAAAACTCGATTGACGTTAATTTCTCGATAATATTTTTATTCTCTGTTCAATAGAATAATCAAAATTTTATAGCGCTTGACGGAACCAGACGATAAGAAAAAATATTGGGTCAAGGGTTTGTCTATGAATAATTTGCAATTAATTGGAGCATCGATGATTCCGACGAATGAAAGGAAATCGGACGAATTGAAGTTGTCGCTGTGCTCAAAAAGTACAACATCTTGATATCACGGGATGAAAAATCATTTTCTCTTTTCAACTTTCTCAAACGTGACCAATTTGTCTGAAAATGTTTTTTCCACTGATCAATGATTTACTTGGACATTGAAATTGATCGCTGAAATTAATATAAGTTTATTCTACTGAAGATGAGAGTTTGTGTAAACTTCAAAGTTTTCTTATTTGAACTAACAAATAATCGTAAGAGAAAATTAACAGTGTTTATCATCATAGAAATTATGAATCGAGAAATGCACGGTTCTTAAAACTGTGGGAAAACGAAGGCAGGTGTTGCGCCGCAGCTGTACCTGCGACTTACACTGCACGCACCACAATCCCACACAATATACCAATACACAAGTAGTACAACCTTCAGTTCTCGCCGATTGCCCAATACAATTCTCAATTTCGTCCTGTCAAAAAAAAAGAAAAGAACATCTACACTAGACGTTTTCATTCATCTCTGAGCATCGACGCTCGTTCTATTTACAAGTTGGAATTTACATATTAAACTTGAAACTAAGAAAAATGTCATATAAAAATTAAAATGAAACAAAGGAGGAAGAAAAAGTTTGGAAAAAGTTACAAATCAAATGACCGATTGGCGGATAAACGCGACAAAGAGCGCGCCTGCGTGGTGATCGTTTTTTTTTATTTCTCCGTTCACATTGGCTTCAATTCAATTTATAATCTCTTCGTCCTCGTCTTTGCTCGCCGCCCCCTCCCGCTCGCGCCGACACGTGGTGCGCGTAACCTCTAAACGCGTCCACTCAAAATTATTGCCTTCGCTTTATCAATCCCAACACAAAAGACTGGCGCTCGTTTTCTTTCAGAAGCCAAATTCTTATCATGATACGTGTCGTTCTCATTGCTAAGATGACGATCTACAATTGTTTACATAAGTTTTGCAAAAAAAAAAAAAAAATACAATTCGTTAACAGTTTTAATAGGAAGAGTTAAATTTAGTCATTGAATTTTGAATGAAATTTGAAATTGTGTGGAACGAAGTAAGACGTCAAAGCATTGCGATTGCATCATTGAAAGCGCGCAATCTCAAACGGACGTGGTGTAAACATCGGTAAACAGCTCGGATTGAATTCGATCGGACGCGGCCGTTATCTTCCCTAGCTGATATTCCCTGCTGATTGCTCGCAAGCCAATGCTCCGCGGACGGGGCGGCACATGCCGTTGTTGCCTGGTCGCGCACACGGAAACACCACGTCGCTCGTGGCGCCATCGCGTTAATAGCCAGGGCCGTATTTTAGCGCACTCATCAACCTTCAATCTAATTAAGTCTCCTGCAAAAATGAACAACCCACATTCAAACGCATTATTAACAATTGCAAACTTTAAAAGTGGACAAATTTACTCAGTTACAAGTCTTCGGTACAATTATTACGTCATCCTAGTGTGAAATTCTGCTTGTAATGACTCAATCCGTTGATACAGCCCTGTAAGTGTAACGTCATTAACTAACAATTCATGACGTCACACCAGGTGGGGGGACTCATGGATGGAATCTTTATTTCACCTCCAGGGAACTTTTCGGTGAGATAAGGCGAAGAAAATTTGATGAGTAACGGTATATTTGTGCTATCGCTCTGTAGGCCCGTGTCAACGCGCGGGCTGAAAGGGGAAGTCACAAAAAACGCCCGTCCTTATTTTACAATCGAGGCTCGCGAAAGTAATCGTGCTCGCGGGCGCTGCCACGAAGGGGCGCCCTCATCGCAAGACTCCCCTCTCGCTCTCTTTGATTGTGCACGGGGAATGGGCAGTGCTGCTCTCGCGGATACCTCGCAATCGCCATTACGAGAGACCAGCGGTGCTCCGCTATGCTCCAAGGTTTTACCTCGCGCATCATGGCGCGGCATCCAATCCCAATGCTTCCTGAGATCCGCGCCAACTTTCGACTTGTCATCTTCTTGTCTTTCCTGAAAATGAAAATTTGCAATTGAAAAAAGAAGAAAAGAAATGATGAAAATGAAAGATGAGAAATTTGAATTTGGAATGTTTTTTCTTGTTTGAAGTTTGGATAGTAGGATTTGTTTACATTTGAATATAGGTGCAGTTGACATACTGATTTATTCGTGTCACTAATTAAAAAGTTCTTGAAAAGAATATGCCAAATTTCCAATCGATTGAACTCGATCTGTTTTGAAACTTTGAATCAGTTAAATTGGTCGAGTGATAATTCACGTTCCTCATGGCCTGAGTTCGAAACCTGAACAGAAAACAAACAAAGTTTAGTGTCAACATTGCCTCATGTCAACCAAATTTTTTGGTTATCATTCATTCGAAAAAGTAAGTCAATTTTCCAAACAACCTCGAGTTGCAATTTCACAATATTTACTTCTTCAAGGAAGTTCCGTCAACTCATTAAAAAATCATGGAATTTGATGAAACTTTGACAGTTTAGTCAATGTGTACTCACAATCATAGTTGTATTTTTTCACAACTTTTTATCGTTTGGTATATGGATTATTTTAGATTATTCATATGAACTGACTTAAATTCACTATTATTGGTACTTAGAAAATGATCAAACTAGTCAAATAGAAAAATAACAGACCAAAGTGTGATGAATATTTATATTCTTTAAACAATGTTACCAACAGAACAAAAAAGAATAGCATCAACATGATTCTCCACTAAATTTGATGTTTATAGATACATTCAAATGTTATTATACAGCAAAACGTTATTATATGGATAATAATAATTGTTCTCCCGACCACATCCCTCAAATTTCTCAAGAAAATATTCGGGCTTCAAAAAAATCAATGTTGCAAATTGTGAACAAAAAGCTTCAATAACTCATATTGTTCACAAACTTCATGTTAAAGTTTATGCCAAAATACCGATATTGTAAAAAAAAACAAGTACAAACCTAAATAATCAACTACTCAACTAATAAAAAAAACAACTAAACTCTTTGAGAGAGACAGAACGTTGTTCTACTATTCCAAAAAACCAAACAAATCTTGAAGAACTAAATCTCAACCCATTGAAGTAAAGTGGTATCAAAAATTTGACAGTTCAAAAGGGGGTGTTGGGCATGCGTTTGCCCTAACGCGAAGGAGCGCGAGACAAAACAATGTGTTAGATCCGCGTGTCACCCCCTCCCCTTGGCTCCCCCTCGCGACCTTTGCGCGGGAGCAGAATCGCGTTGGCGCGGACATTTAAACGTCCTTTAAAAAAAAAGGAAAACGATCACTTTCGAACCCACGTGTTATTGCGTTGGTCACGTGACTGGCGCGGGCGAGGTGCGCGCGCGTGTACGGTCGCACCTTGCGATTCGCGCAGTATGGTCGTGGTGACGTCGCCGTGGCCGTTATCAGTGCGTCTCTGTCCTTGGTGTGGCTCGCGTTCGCACAATTCCCCGAGCCCGTGGGCGAACGAACAAAGGCCCTCGACGAGGCTCAAACGCAGCGCGAATTCAGCGTCGTCCACGCGACCAAAGTCGAGGCGCCCGATGCGCCAGCGCTGCGCTGCACAAATACTCCATGTTGTGCAGCGACACCGTTGCGAAGTAAGTCGAGTTTCAACCAGTTCGCAATTCCACGTATTTCTTTATCCGTCATTGTTTATCTAATCGTCCATTATTTTTGTCTGTGTGAGTGCGAATGAAAAAAAAAAGTTTGTCCAATTTTATTTACCACCCGTCGTGGAATTTTACTCAGGAGGACAAACTATAAAGAGAGCAGGATCGATGGCAAGTTTAGGTTATATTACGTTTGGCAAAAATGGGACGACAGCTCGCGGTGTCATCTCCTTTCTCCTGTTGAAAAATTGTTGTGCGAGGGGTGAGGGAGGGGGGAGTCGTAATGTAAACATCACGGAATTCGACGCTGCGACTAATAGGATTATGCGAATCGTATCGGGTCAGAGTTGACGAACAAAGTGCACAATATGTGTGCCATTTCACCACTAAGCGTTTTCACTTTTTCACACACACAGACGTCGGTACTGCTGCAGCTGCTTTTTGCACTTGTTTACCTTTTCACAACAAAAAAATAGTCTAATGTGTATGAGCGTGTGCAAATGTATCCGATCTTGTATGCCGTGCGTGTAACTCTTTAATTTGTCGTCTTAATGATTGTTTACTGGCAACAAGTTATACCAGACTCTCATTCCAGTTTTATGTAATTCAAAATCAAACAATTTTATGTCCTCATGAGACTATTTTTTCTGCTATTCTTTATTCAAATAGGTTGGGTTTTTTTATTTCTTTTTGTTTATCATGCATGTAAGTACAAACATAAAAACAGTTTGACACGGATTTTTTGTCAATTAGAAGAGCATTTAAAATTATAAACAATTTTTGGATGATGAAATTATCAACAAGTTGTCAAAATGGATGAGGACGACAATAAATTAGAAAACCGATTCAGTTACAAAGACAAAGTCCAGGGCCGTAACGAGTGAATCCAAGCTGATATCTGAGACTGTCAGGATTATATCATTTTGTATCGTCAAAAGAAAAAGAATGGAATGACAGCTAAGAAACATCGTAGAGAGACGTTTCGGTTTGGTGGAACAGGCTCTACTGACCTCTTTAATTGGTTACCTTACCGATGCGCCAGCTTTATCAGGCCTCTCATTTTTGTCAGCGTATCAAAACCCGAGTGAAATTTCTTCTGCCTGATAAACTCGTTCCGAAGAGAGATCCAAGATAATCCGCACACTTTTGTTTTTGTCTTTTGCACGCAAACAGAATTTTCTTGCCAGATCCAACGATTCATCGCTGAAACGTTTTTAATCGCCGTTTAATATACGATGATTCAACAGTTTTAATGTAAAACAATACGTCGATTTCAAATTAACCAGCAGACGATTTTTAAAAGTTTCATCTTTCGATTCTCTTTATCAAAAATCAAAGTTTCAAAAGTGTGTAACAAAGAAAAAATAATTGAAAGAAGGAGGAGATAATTATAAGATTATGTAAATATCAAGCAAAGGAGTAGGTTTTTGATTGTAAAATGTTTGTTTGCAGGACAACGTGTGGTGACACTCGGTTGCGAAGGAGAGATAGGTTAAAAAGCGAAATAATAAAGACTGTGTGCGAGGGACGGACTCGGAGGAAGACAAGTGGTGGTGATTGTGCGAGGCGGATAGCTTGTGACGTGACGACAGCAACGTGAAAACGTCCGCGACGAAGATGGAACGTGAGTCAAATCCAATGCAAGCGCTGTGCCGCAGCGGGTGCGGTTTCTACGGCTCTCCTGCGACGGACGGACTGTGTTCACTTTGCTACAAAGAGAACCTGAAGAAGAAGCAGCAGCCACCGGTGTCCACGACGTCGGTCTCGGCATCACAACCCGTGCCGACCAGCAACGCTTCAGCGCTGCCAGCCGGCTTCGGCAGTCCTGCGTCCACCGGCACCACCGCCCAACCTACCATTCCCACCATCCCACAAACGACGTCCGATTTACCTGGACCTAAAGAAGTAAGATTCACATCATTTTTTTCAGTTCCTAATTGTGCAATCAGATTTTTAAAGTTACCTTTTTCTATCCTACAAGTAAAAAAACGCCAAATCAAACTGAGAATGTTTTTTTTTTACTTCGTAGATTTTTTATTAAACTAATTTATATCTGAATTTAGTTATTGTAGTTCGATCTGTTATAAAATACAATCAAATAAGCACAAATACGAAATAAATATTGGAAAACGTGAAAATCCTAGCAAATTGTTCTTTTGTTTATGTTTTTGGATAAAGATTGAAAGAGATTTTGAAAAATTGTTTGGATTTGAGAGATAAGACCATTGATTTCCTTTGTGATTTAATGAAGACTGCAGTTTTTTGTTCACTACCATTTGTTATTTATTAACTTCATTTTATCCATCGCAGTGCAATTTTTTGCGTTGCTTGCTGTAATTTGTACTTTTTTAGATTCAATTAAACTTTTTTAATTGGCTTGTATTGTTTATGGAATAATAAAATATAATAGATGATATCCGAGGTTGTAAAACGGGTAGAAAAAGCACGGAAAAATGAAATGTGTTTATTTTCATATGTTATGCAAACTTGATTTTGTTCATTTTAACTTTGTTCATCTTAAAAAGATTGTGATATTAATGAAGTATTGATTTTTTAAATGATCAAACACTCGATTTTCGTCGCTGATTCAGCTTATTTATTTTTATTTAAATCACTCTAATTTGTGATAACTCTTTTTGTAAATTTTCCATCCGTGTTCATGTTGAACATTTTCTTGGTAAAATTGACGTTATGTCCAATTTACCTGTAATGGAAACGGTATATTGAATAATAATCAATTTAGTTGAGTAAAAATGCCTGAGAGCTTTTATAATTATTTTATATTTTTGCAGAATTGCGCGAACAAACATAATTTATTAGATAAAATTTGTTTGAATTTAACCGATGAATTCGAATTTTTTTTCTGCACAAACAGCTACCTTCACTCACTCAAATTTTGTTTGTTTTCATCTGAAATGTCAAAATTACAAGTGCTCTTTATTCAAACTGAAAGAAAAATAAAATGCAAGATGTAAAACCTTCAAAAAGCAAACAAATGAAAAATTCGAAATCAAAATTAAAAATTCGCAAATTAAAAAATCATAGTTGAATAAACGAATCCGTATTATGAGCTCACAAAATGTACTTCACTTTTGTTTGGTTAAGTCGGATAGTTAATTATGTTATAATTATTCCAGTTTGTTCACTTGTTTTGTGGATTGGTTATTAATGTTGAATGGATTATTTCAGGTGAACAGAGATGACCAGGAAACAGACATAGGAATAAGTGGAGCGGCGGCAGAAGGCACCTCGAACAGCGGGGATGTCGACGACTGCTTCGATGGAAAAGAGACTGATAAAGAATCTAAAAAGAAGAAAAATCGTTGTGTAGTATGTCGCAAGAAAGTGGGCTTAACTGGTAAGGAAATCGATCAAATTTTTGAAGCAAATTTATACATAAAGGCGTTAACAAAGATTGTTAATGTGAAATGAATGCTTGCAGGATTCGAATGTCGCTGTGGCGGACTTTATTGCTCGGTGCACCGGTACAGTGACATGCACAATTGCTCGTTTGACTACCGAGAGATGGGCGCCCAGGAGATTCGGCGTAACAATCCAGTTGTTGTTGGTGAAAAAGTGCAAAAAATTTGAACTATTTAGCGTGTAGTCGTTGGGAAAATGGTTATCTAACTAATATACAAGCAAAACAAAATATTACAAAAAAAACGTAAAAACGAAAAAAAAACTACTACAAATTAAATACACTCAACATGAAGATATGGAGTAAAGGCATAACGATAAACAGGACAAGGAAAGAGTGAAAAGGGCAACAAACGGCTGACTAAAGAAGAGAGCGGCGATGAAACGGAACATAGTTATCTGGCAGCTGCGATCGAGAGAGAGAGAGAGAAAGAATGCAAGAGACAATTTTCGTATGAATGTAAACTGTGCGAATGATGATTGAACGAGGACAGAAGAACACACGAGGAATCAAGAGAAGAAGCAGAAACAGAGAGAGAAAGACAAAAACACGATGGAAGACAGACTTATGATTTGGAGAAGGATCGAGTGAGACGGCGTTTCGATATTGATTGAGGATCAGGACAAGTGTGGGTACGTGTACGGCCAGTGCCATTGGTAGTGAAGATGCGTCCGATTGCACCAACTGCTGCCAGCTTTCCAGCCAACCAACCGCCACACCATAACCGATCGCAGCGACCTCCGACGCTTTGGCATCCCTGGCGCAGTCCAGCCGACCGAAACAAACTCAGATATCACACGGCATCACGACGACATTATCTCCACAAACATAAGACATTCGCACGCTTTTGTTTTTCCAACTCCTAGAAACTAAGTTCTTCTTCTTCGATTTCGTTTAATTGTGATTTTATTTCTTTCTCCCCCGCCACGTCCTACGTGTATATTATCTTTATATCCATTATCAATGAACAGATTTTTCGACCAACCAAACGACGATAAACTCCAAATATGAAACAAAAAAACGTTTAAAAAAGATAACAAACTATGTTCGTTCGCGCCAACCGACGCCAAACCAACATTGTAATAAACGAGAAACAACCATTATGAGAAACAAAACCAACATAAAAAGAAAAAAATTATTAATAATGATACAAAAAATGGGTGATCACAATTTTTAGGTTTAACGATTAGTCTAATAATTATTAAGTATATTAGCCGATTGATTCATAAATAATGCAATGAGAATATAAGTAGTAACTGTGTGTTTATGTCCAATCTCTCACGTGAATATAACGAGCATTATTACTCATTAAATGAAATGCTGTTTGAACATTTGTTTACGTTTTCTCTTTCGCATTATTTGATACCGAACGACGGTACTGATACGAGGCGTCTCCCGCGGTCGGGAATCGACGTTGAGCTTTAAATGCGACCCCCCTTTTTTCATTGTTTATTCTTCCCTCTTCAACGTTGTCTTTACTACGAACAGCGCCACCTGCGACCGATTAGCAATTACCAATGTGTCCTAACGCAGGTCGTCAATTCGTGCCCAACGCAACTGAACTCGCTGTCGGATGTTCAAGAGTTACTCGACCCCACGATTCCGTTCATCCTCTGCGAGAGACAAATCGTCGCCAACTCGTCGTCCTTCCCCGTGACCATTTTCTTTTCCTCATTCGTTTTTGTTTAATCATAGAGAAAGAATTATAACAGCGAGATGTACTCGGCCGCAGCGTCGTGGCGCTGCAATCTAGGTAACGATTTATTATA
The DNA here is from genome assembly GCA_020615435.1 of Telenomus remus. Taxonomy (NCBI): domain Eukaryota; kingdom Metazoa; phylum Arthropoda; class Insecta; order Hymenoptera; family Scelionidae; genus Telenomus; species Telenomus remus. The sequence goes on along the minus strand of CM036341.1, from coordinate 7,835,556 downwards.
CATATATGAATATATTATAATATAAAAAAAGAAGTATACATGATTAGTGAAGAGTCTAGAGGCCGGGCATTAGGGACGACCGCCACCGTCGAACAGAAATGCAAATCATTGTACGAATTAACGTTATTACCCTCCCTCGCCCCCTGTTATCCCCAATTCCTAAACTTCCCTCCATTCCCCGCTTTGACATCATCCCCTTTCTTTCGATGAAACTCCTGCCGCTGCTGCTACTCTTTATATTTGAGCGTTGATTCTTTATGATTTTTATTGAGAACTGTCGCGCGCGCGTTTAATATATCATCGTTGCCAAGCAATCAATAAGTATAAAAAGACAAAAATTTTGCGTATAGTCATTGTTTCCACGAATTTCTTACTCTGATTTATATTCTTCATTATTACTTCTCTCTAGATCATTATAAATTTTGTGTTATTTCTTTTTGTTCTTTTAGCGTTGACAGAGTGTTGTACACCGTAAAAAAACAACAAACTACAATCCTACTTCTTTTTCTGTTTTTTTTTTTTTTTTTTTTTTTTAAACGAAGGTCCATTGATATAATTTTTTCTCGTGTTTTTATTCTTCAATGTTCTTATATTATGATTATAAAATATATTACATATTATATACCTTTCGTTTTTTTCTTGATGGAAAGCGCGGATACCAAACAACCCAAAATTTATGTCAATGTATAACAATGCACGGCACGTGTGTCAAAAGTCCTCGCCTATAGACAATACATCTATATGCATTATAAATGTACGTCGCAGTTCGTTGAAGAAACAACACTATTAATTGACTGGTTATGAAAAAAAGAAGCATACACAAAGACCGCATGAATTTTCGTTTTCACGTTTTTTCTAAAGGTAAAGTGTACACGGACAGACATATGTTCATACATGCATCATTATCAGAAATATCGATGGAAAGATTGCCTTCAGGCCTTTATCCTATTTTAGGCATAGCATATTTTTCTAACATATAACGCAATATCGGAACACAATCTTGCATAGCGAGAATGCGACCGAAAACAGGAAAAAAACTAAGGTGTGAGTGGCTATTCAACAATCCATTAAACGTTAAATATAAAGACAAAACAATAAAAACTAATAATTGCCCTGGAGTTGACTGAACCTCGTGACATCGGCGTTTGAACACTTTGTGATTCTTCAAAAAAAAAAAAAAAAAAACTAATTTGTTTTGTTTCGATATAATAGGAGTTTAAAGTATGTGTTGTTTTAATTGTCAGCTTTTTAATATTCATGAGAAAAACTCTAGGGCATTTAAGAAGGTTCTCCGAGGATTCGATAGAGACAGGGAACAGACAAAAACAAACCAAGTGCGAATGGGGAATGAGTGAATGCAGCTACGCGATAATTATACGGCAGAGAAAAATGATTAGGAGGAAGCAAAAAAACAATTAATAAATTTTAATGATTATAATTATAACTATTATATGGAGAAGAGAGATTGTGAAAATATGAGGTGACGATTGGACGAGACGAGAATTGAGAAAGGCAACCAAGAATTATCCATCAGCGACGTTTGTACTATGCTGAAAAAAACTACATAAGGACGTAATGATGCTTGTAATTATTAAAATTGATATTAGTACGTTTAAGCGATTAAAATTAACATCAACTTTAATATATTATACGATTACTATCCTGAACAAATTTGAATTAGAGTTCTTTGGGTTTGCCTAGGTGTGTTTTTTTAATTGTTGCTTGTTCTAAATTCCGGGGGACCTTACTATTTCCCTTATTCCATGTAAGTAGATTCCTAAACTAGCCGGGGATGAGAACGTGCAACTAATTAAGGCAACGTCTATGTCAATCAATGGTGTGTCTTTTTTTTTGTTCTTCAAATCAAAAGCATAGATAATGCTGATAACTCAATTTTGTTTCAATTAGTTGCATATCTTTATCGAATTTTTGAACAAAAAGAAGGAATGACTTTTGGTTTATTGTAATCGATTTCCGTGCTCTTTGAACTGAACTGAATTGAGCTAATTGAGCGAATTGAACATTATGCTATTACCGAAATCAACATCGAATATTGGAAACATTTGATAACTCAAAAGATTTTACAATCTACAAGTACAATTGATTTCTCCACGTTTTACATATAAAATATAAAAAATAGTCATTTCAAATAAAAAGCAAGTTTGAAAAAAGAAATTCAACTCATTTTTGTACTCAGTTACAAAATCCGGTGTATTTCATTTCATTTGGATTGTCATGATTATTATCATTACATTTATTGTCGTAGCCTTATACTTTGGTTGGTTATTCCAACTTAAATATATTGATCTGTTTTTAACAATATTAAATTTTCAATACTAAATCTTAGAGATTATAATGCTTCGTATAAAATGATCGAGAACTTTATCAACATGTAAAGCTCAGAGTAACATTCGTTATATCAATCTTGTAATTGTCGTAACGTCGTATATAATTCTGTACTGGATCAACTTTCGACTTACAAGCTACGAAAACTCAACTTCACTCGCCTTTGCAAACTCAATTCAACGTTTGAGCAACTTTCTGACTTTACCGTAGGCTTTTATACTTGGCAACATTTCGTTCTACGATTGATTGAGTTTTTCCTTCAGTCTAGATTGCTCGTTTCTCTTTTGTTTTATACTGATCAGAAAATGAAAATATAATTTGTAAATAATCATTCTTAAGAACTAATTTAAAATCACAACTTTGGAAAACTTGTAATGATAACCGTCAGGCATCCTAGATTTGGGACAACTTAATTGTGTATCTGACTAGGATTAACGCCCAAGTATTTGGTACAATTGTTCGAGGCAGTGTCAGCTTTGATCGGTGAGGCTGCGGGTGTCAACACGCCGAGCGCAAGGTCGTAGTCCATGTCCAGACACTCAGTCTTCATGTAGCCGTGGTCCTCGATTGCAGCCACTTTCTGACGACACGCTTTCGCAGGCGTTAACGAGATCCCGTCGAATACATAGTCGTTCGGTTCAGTCTTCAAGTTTGGTCGTGGATACGCGGATTTCACCTGTTGGCCGTTGTGGTGCATCGACGTGTGGTTCCTTAATCCGTGAGCCGTTTTGTAACTTTTACCACAGAAACATTGAAAAGATTTGTGGATTCTGCAAATTCAAATAACATTTTTATTTTAATTTCAATATTTCAACAATTATTCTTTATTGAAAAAGAATAAAAATTAATAAAGTAAGATTTTGTGAAACAATGTACGTACTTTCCATCGTTTTTGTGACCCTTTTTTGCATGGTATCGAATCCCGTTGACGTTTTTGTATCTTTTTTTGCAACCGGGCACAGGACAGGCGAACGGTTTGTCCACCAGAGTGTTGGAATTTGTATTGGCCATTTTATTTTGATTAAGGGTCCTACAAACGAATTTTTTTAAATCGTCTGTCAGTTTTTGTTGAGTCATTTGTTAATGTTAACTCTTTTTTACCTGCTGCTATATCGCATTATGAAATCGGGAGAATATTCTGCTTGCATGACCCATGAGTCGTTGCTATCATCTAGTTCACTAACGCAGTCTTCGGTCTCTCAATTTCATTACCTGAAATGTATTATTTTTTGAATAAAACAAAACCACCTATTGTATTAAAAAAAAATAAATAAATAAGCGAGGATGAATTGACGTTTATTGAATAAATAAAATTTTTACCTGATAAAGTGGGTCTGGCATTATTGGGTGGAATCAAGACATTTGTGTTTGTTTGCTGAACGATTTTTGGACTTTCGATCTTTGGCACATGATTAAAGAATCTTAAAACGTAACTCAAAGGGATACATGAGGGTTGCTGCTGTTCAGTCTGTTCTACAACTCGTGGATCGAAATCTTTGAAAAGAAAAATAATAAACAATGAAATGATAAATAACAAAACCATAAACTTAATATACAATAACAAAGTAAAAAACGAAATGAATAAAGATTGAAATTATCTGATAATTTTTTTTGCGAAAATACACCAACATCAGAAAATTATTCAACAAGTAAATTTATATAATAAAACAAATTTGATAACAATTTTAAGATAAACAAACGTATTTGTAAAAAATATTTTATGTAAACAACGTTTGTTATTTGATATAATAATCATCGGCTTTTTTAATTAATTTTTTATTCGTTAAAACGGAATAATAATAATTAGTTGTGAGAGAAACGAAAACTTGCAGATTTTGTGGTGAAAAATAACAAGATGTCACTGCTCGGGGACCAACAAAAATTTCAAAATCGTCGAACCCACACCCCGAGATCCGGTGAGTGACCTAACCTAACCTTGTTTTGCAACCCTAAGAACAACGATTTAGATAAGGAGATAAAAAAATGAAATACCTATGTGCGTGTCTTCGATATGGCCAATTAATCGGTCGAGGGTATCAAAAATGCGGCCGCAATCGTTGAATTTACACACGTTTAGCATAAAAACAGCCATGTCTTTGCGATTAGCAGCAGGAACCTCGAGATCAAGCGAGCGTCCGTAAGGGCCCGGTTGTTTTTGTTACTCCTTTCAGTTTGTCATTCCGAATGTTGATTTCACTCCGCTCCAGAGAAAAACAAACTCGACAAAAATGATTTTGATGTTGATATGGGTTGATCCAAGGAATCCAAAAAAGATACTAATTTGACTACCGTGGTTGATGGATTTGATGGTCTGCTCTGGTCGATAATCGGTCGTACACGTGATCTGGCGTATCAGATAGGAAAATAAAGGCGAGGTTTGGGGGAAGTCGAGTCCAGCGCCACCTAAAATCGTTTTTTTGCTTGAAATTGGAATTTCAAATGTGATGAGAATTTTTTTTTCAATAAAAGATAATCAACATTTAGTGGTCTTATCGTAACAATTTTTTGGTAAACTTTTTTTTTACATATTCAACTGATGAGTTCTCTTATATCTCATTTTCTGATTTATTGATATAATAAATCGTTGCGAAGCAACTTTTAGGAATAGATAAAGTAAACACAAGAAATATTTTTGCACGCAATTTTCATTTCGAAGAGAACAAATTTTAAAGAGTTCTCTATTAAATTTTATTATATTTTAAATTTGAAACAACTTTGAAATGTCGAGTGATCTGTACAATAATCTTTGGAAACAAGTCCACGAGCTTCTGGACAAAGTGATCGAACAAGACACAACAATTCAAAATTCTCGACCAACAAAAGACCGCAAAAAAGCTCATAATATCACAGCGGATCTGTACGTTCAATACTCCGCGATTTGTAATAAACTAAACGAATGCTACGATCAGATGATTCAGCCCCAAAAACGATTGCTTGTAAAAAAAATGCTTGACTCTGTTCTTGGGAGGATTTTGGAATTAAGACATGAGTTAATCGACATTGACTTGTCAGAGTTCAGTTATTATGATGATATTTTGCTGAAACATTCAATCACACCTCAAGAAGCTGAAGTCAAAGTGCCAACTTATTTTCGACGAGAGAACGAGAAGAATTTTCAGCAGAAGAAGAAATTCATCGAGGATGTTTGGAAGAAGTTGGAAGGGTCGTTCGAAAAAGAAGACAAGATTTTGACTCTGGAAGATGCTGTACAGATTATTCAAGTATGCGAAGTTGAAATATTGTATGAAATATAACAAAATATTTGTTCAGTTTATTATTGACTTTCTAACATTTTTTATTTGTATAACAAAGTCACACGAACGAGCAAGGCAAGGTAGATTAAGATTCCAGTTTATAAAGGGCTTGAGAGAAACGAATGAAAAGTCCATGCACCAAAGAAAATCCGAAACTGAAGAATTCGATGGCCTAGCTGCTGCTTTAAAAATTCAAAAATTTTGGCGAGGTTTCACAACTAGAAGAGAAATCCGAAAGCACCGAAACGAAGAGATGTTGCTAATCGGAATGTCTCCTGAAGTAGTAAATGTTCCAACTAATCAGACTCGAGTGGAAGAAATTAGACAACTTAGGTATCAAAGACAAGAAAAGCTACAGAAAGAATACGAGGAAGCAGTTTTACACATTACTGAAGGGATTCGCAAAGAGCAAACCACAGTAATGGAGGAAAGTATCAGGATGGAGATAAGAAAGTGGGTGAACGATTATTTTAAGCAGACCGGTAAGATTCCAGAATTGCCTTCTATCGAAAGTGGAGGATCGAGGATGATATTTAGCAGACAGGTAATTTTCCTCATTTTTTTGTTACAAAATGGTGTTTTAAATAAAAAAATGTTCCAGGAAACGGACAGTACAATAAGTAAATCATCAGGAGTATCATCGAAGGGATCGAAAAGATCAAAAAGATCATCGAAAGACAGAAAAGAAGACACCCCAGACCAATCAGAAGACGAGATGGAACTCAGTTTCAAACCAGCTTCTTCGAACTTTTTATCTGAAATTATTCAAGCTAATCATGATTACCAGAAAATTTGGAAAGAAAAAGACGAGTCTGGAAATTTGACCCAACTACCGTATTTGGACATGATAGAAACTGAAAAGAAAAAGGAAATTGAAGACGAAGTGCGATTAAAAGTTGATCAAGAGTTACGTGGGGATATTGAAGCCCTTCAGGCAGCACTTGATAGAGACAAGGGATTCAGGGGAAAAAGGGCAAAGAAGTCACCAAAAAGGGTACGAAGAAGCGGTAAGAAAAGTAAAAAGAAAAAAGAAAAGGATTTGACTCCGGATAGGACTTTTGAATCTCTATTTGAAGAACTTGTGATTAACAATGTGATCAGATTGTATCCGAATGTCAAACTGGATGAGTTCAAGGGTGAAAAGTCGTTTGCAAATTTTGATCTCCGGGAAAAGGATAAGGATACCATGCCGTCTATGAGTAAACCTTTTTCGGAATGCTTTGTACTCTATAATATCAAAAAAATCGTAGGGTTAATTTTATTTTTTGACACATTTCAGGTGATATCAGACAGTTGATAGCTGAATATTGTATTCTACCTTTAGGCAATCAGACGATTCGAGAATTATCACCTCTAGTTAGATCTGTTTTGATAGCCGGTCCAACCGGTAGTGGAAAAAAGATGTTAGTTTACGCAATTTGTACTGAACTTGGAGCTACACTGTTCGATATAAGTCCGTCAAATACTGCTGGAAAATATCCAGGCAAAATTGGAGCCATTATGCTAACGCATTTAGTTTGCAAAGTTTGCATCTGAATTTTTGATAATTCATTATAATTCAAACTATTCATGAATTCTAGAGTTTTTTTATTTTTCAGGTTGCAAAATTAGTTCAACCTGCAGTTATATTTATGGACGGAGCAGACAAACCATTTGTTAAAAAAGTGCCAAAAACCGACAAAACAGATCCGAAAAAGTTGAAGAAAGATTTGCCGAGGATTATAAAAAGTATTACAAATGAAGACAGAATTATTTTTGTCGGAACGTCTAATTCACCCTGGGAAGGTGATCAAAAACTGTTGAATCAAATTTATGATAGAATAGTCTTTATACCTCGACCTGACTATGGTACAATTTCAAATATCTGGAAAAGTTTGTTGTTCAAGGTATTTTTACTACTGGAAAAACAATTAAAAATAAAAAAATGTAAAAGAACAAAAAGCTAAATTTCGATTTTATTGCAGTTTTCTGGGATTAATAAAAATTTCGATACTTCGGGAATGGCAAAAATTTGCGACGGATTTACCATTGGTTCTATCATATCTGCAATAAATGAGGTATTAAATAAAATTCAAATTAGAAAATGACTAAGATAAAAAATGACTTTTTTACGGTTCCTATCGTAGGTCATGACAACAAAACGGAAAATTCAATTAAAATCTCGTCCTTTGACAAGTGCAGAATTGATTGAAGCATTAAGTATAAGAGATCCTGTTTACAAAGAGGAAGAGGAAGCATTTTTACGTAAGTTTTCATTTTTTCATTATAAAAATACAGAGATTATTATTAATAACATTCCATCCTTTTCAGTTTGGTATTCCAAAACGCCTATTTGCAAACACAAACAAAAAGTGATAGAACTTGAAATACAGCGGATGGAAGAGGCGAACGAAAAGAAAAAAAAGAAGGCGAAGAAACTGAAATAACAAATGAAAATCTCTTTTTTTTGTTTCTAAAGTTTTTCTGTTTCCATCATCTTTCCTTTTTGACAAAATCTGTTTATTTACTTTTCCAACATTTGAATTTCGCGGGCGATTTAGAGGTGACGCTGCTAGCAGAAATTTTGGGAGCCGGCATTGATTTGTCGTTCTGTAGCGCGGCACGGAAGTTGCGCCCTCGTTGCGCAGTATTCTCGCGCGCCGATAGGTCGTCTCGTTCTTCCTTACTCGCCAATTAAACATTCCAAAGGCCGGGTCGCTCGCTCAGCTCCTTCCGTCGACACTGTTCTTTGGTAAGTCTGCGCGCTCCGCTGCAAACTCCTTCTGGTCTTACATAAAATTCGCGAATCGTCTCCTTGATCAGCACACACCGTGATCGTCGTCGATTTGGACTTCGCGAGGTTCTTGAGTTTGCAAAAACCTCGCCCCTCGCGACCCAACTCGACGTGCGATCGCGGCCATTTTCTTCGATCCAAGTGCCGCGTGACAATCCAACGACTTTTTCGTAACCAACTTTTGTTTTGTCTGTCAAACAAACGGTCCAATTCGAAACGCTAATTTTCCCCACTATTCGCTATCGCGAACCACGACGATTACGTGCGATTTTACGTCGGCCGAAAACTTGACTTGCAAGTTACGTAACCAACTCTGACACGCTCTGTTACAGGTAATTCGAGTTTACTCGCAGCAAATCATCTGACAACATGTTCGCTTGCGGCCGATTCATCGCTCCCCTTGCCAGGTCCACGGTAAGTTTTTCAAATATTTAAAATATGATCGTTTTCAAAGAAACATGATCGAGTAACGGGTTAGCGATTCTTTCTTCATTATGTAATGATAATTTGGTCAGGGCCCTTGTTTTTCCTCAACCAGGGGTCATTTCCAAGATGATATAAACAATTTTTGGCATTTAACAAGTTGCTTTTCTGTCATCTTATTTCTGAGTTATCAGCTCGTTCGTAACGTGGGATCATGTCTGTCCAAGAGACCATAGATATAGATATACAACGACCTAACTTTTTTCTCTTATACTTGACACAATTCACATTTTTTTCAAAAAAAAACTTGTTTGCTTTTTGGTTTTCATTGATGGTTAGTAATGTAATTGAAAATTTTAATAGACCTTTTTGAAAATTTAGGAATAACTTGCAATCATCTTTTACAATGGATGTATTTTTGTATTTATAATTGTATTTATGGTTATTTTGTGAATGAAATTTTGTGCAGATTTTTAAATTGGGCTTTTTGTTATTTTTCCAGCTGGTTTCCAGCAGCAGGACCATGGCCATGAGGCCAATTAGCAGTGCCATAGTCAATAGCCCAGTGGCACAGCAGAAACAACAGACACAAATGCCTGGTACTGTGGTAAGTACGCCAAATTTTCTGAAAAGACATTCAATTGCATAACCTCAAACGTTATATAAGTTTGAATTTCGTAAAGGCTAATTATAATCGAGATCAGTCTTGGTTGGATTTTTTCTTTAAAATCAAAACTATTTTGAGTTTTGATTTTCATCCAGATAGTTATTTTTTTGCAATAAACATGTTTTTGTTAAAAACTGTTTCTTAAATTGATTAAGCTTAGTTGGATTCGAATATTGATTTTGCCATTGTTGTGACTTTTCAGATGCCATCCATCCGCAATTTCCAAACCAGCGTGATGCGCCGGGATATTGACTCCGCCGCCAAATTCATCGGTGCTGGTGCCGCCACCGTCGGTGTCGCTGGATCAGGTATGTTCTTCCGTTAACCAACCATCTCCTAATCCAGTCCACCAAGATTGAAAAATCCTACAAAACCTTCAAATCGTCCAATCATTTCGGATTGTTGTACAAAGAATCAAAATTACATGGGAAATATACACAAACTAAAATTACTTTTATTTTGTTTATCATAAACTTCTTTTTTGTTTCTGTTTGTTTTGTACTGTAATATTTAACATGTCTGATTGAAACTATGATTAACCTATCGTTTGGGTCCATTTTCACCAAAATTTCAGGCATCGGAATTGGGATAACATTTGGTTGTTTGATCATTGGTTATGCACGCAATCCTTCCTTGAAGCAACAATTGTTTGCTTACGCCATCCTTGGTTTTGCTTTGTGCGAAGCTATCGGACTTTTCAGTTTGATGATGGCGTTTATCCTACTATTCGCTGTGTGATTCTCCAAATCCTCGATCCACCTCCAATCATGCACGAACCAAGAAGAGAAGCACCTGCGATCCCAGTCATTCCACCCTCTTCATTCCATTACACTTAAGCTTAAGTTATTTTTCATTTTAATAAAAAAAAGTATACTTTGTAAATACCATTGAATTTACCTCATTCAAATAAATAAGTTGACTGCAATAATACTGTTCCTATCCAAAATATGATTATTTCTTATTTTTTTGTTACTGTTTTGGCTGTATGACTAAAACGGTTTGATTTTCATAGGAGCTGGAATTGGTTCCGTATTCGGATCTCTCATCATCGGTTACGCCAGGAACCCATCGCTGAAACAACAGCTCTTCTCATACGCCATCTTGGGTTTCGCCTTGTCCGAAGCCATGGGTCTCTTCTGTCTTATGATGGCTTTCCTACTTTTGTTCGCTTTCTAAGCCACTCATCCCCTCATAAGATAAATTAACGATAGTTTAGTGCGTCACTGCCGAGGCAGCGTCCCTGTACCTCTCGCAATAAAGGCGACGGCTGTTTTTGGCAACCATCATTGTAACAACAGCGACAACACACAACATTGAGCCGAACGACTCGTATCCGAGCGTGTCCTGCACCTCGGAGGCTTGTTGTTAAAACCCAAAGCCGTCGACAGGGGGTTCTCGCGAGTCCGGATTCAAGTTATGAACAGCTGATTATTATTATTGTCAATTGTAATCCAGTTGAAATAGCGCACGCACGATCATACTCACTGAGCTAGTACCTTTTTTTGCGAGTAGTACAAAAAAAATCAACTTTGGTCTCTTGTTTTCAATTTACATTCGTTCCTCGGGCAATTTTCATCATTGTTGTGACGTCGCGTACGCACGTTGTTGGCGAGAAATCTGTACAGTGATATCGAATAATAAACATCTCTGTCGTGAGAAAATGCCTTATAATTCAACCAACCTTTGAACCTTTCAGTTTTTTTTTTTCAATTAAATAATGTTAATTTGTTTTAAAGTTCCAGAAAAAAGTTGAAAAAAAAAAACAAAATTAATTTGAAAAATGGATGTTAAGTAATAAGGTATAATACCATTATACTTCATTCTTATTGATTGCCATTGATTTTCAAATTAAGCTCTCAGTTTAACACAATGTGTCTCTTTCGATCGCACGAAACCATTTTTCGCGTTTTTTATTACTCAGGAAAAGTGTTTGGTTTGTGTCCGTTCAATGTAAACAAAAATCACGAAGTCCGATTATCTAAACTTGGAATTATCTACAATGTCAGTCTTAGTATTTTGTATGTGATAATCGGAATCAAAATGTTAAGCATTCGAGTACTTTTGAAATTTCCTAAGAAAACTACTTTGGCACGAGTGATGGACTCAGTCGCTGTATTTTTTCACTCTTTGGCAGTGGTGGGCACCTGGTTACAGCTCGCCTTCAAGCAAAACCAAATCAAACAAATTGTCAGAAATTTGAATAAAAGCAAAGAATTTGTGTTGAATTCAAAGAAGAATTATTTTAAAAATTTATTCATCTACACTTCCGCGGGTGTTTGTTTTTACTCTGCTCTTGACATCGCTACTGATGCAGTACTTAGTTTCATAATGCAAACAACCGAAGAGAAACTTCTCTTTTTATTCAATTTTTTCCAAATTTTCGAGCGAATATGGATCATTTTTTTGGCAAACTTTTTCTCGGTTATCAGAGAAAACTTTTGGTTTCTTGACAAACAAATTAAAAAGTGGTGTCAAGAGAAAGATCTTTCAAGGTACAGCTCCTAATTTGGGTGGACACAAAATTAATTTTTAGATAATTTTGATTCATTTATATTGATGCTGAAATTTTCATAATTTTTCTAAGTCAACAGGTTTCAGTTGCGAAAAGATACCATGCTGTTTGTAATGCATATGAAGAATTGAATTGTATTTTGGAATTATTCATCGACAGTTTTTCTATTTCAATAATGTTCTCGGTTATTGCGAATTTCACACAGCTCAATACGATTTGTTATGGATTGTATTTGTTTCTCGTTAAAGAACATAATATGTGGAGTTTACATGATGGTGCAACTTTTATAACCCTTTTATTTTGGTTTGGTATCAATGGGGTGGGATTATTTTTAATTTGTAATGAAGCAGATTTTTTAAAGGCGCAGGTATTTTTTCATATTTCAATATTTTTGTGGTTCTTTTCTATCAATCTTTTTTTTATAATTCAAGTCATGTGATCTTATAACAGGCAGATAAAACAGCAATTTCTATAAATTCGTGGATAAGTTGTACCAAATCAAATAGATCGGTGGTATAAAAGAATCGTTAAATTGTTAAACAATTATAAAATAAGAGAATATTTTATTGAAAAACTAACTTTGACATCTGATTTTTAGATCAAAACTGCTATGATTCGTACATTTTGCAAAAAGGTGAAAATATCTATGTGTGGGCTTTTCGAATTGGATTTAGAACTTTTCATTAATGCAAGTATCAGTTCGAACAAAAAAGAAAGTTTAAGAAACGAAACTTTTGTCCTTTCTTGTTACAGATGGCTACTACAATTGTTGTTTTTCAAGTTTTCATGGTGCAAATTGAGGATGAAAAAGTAATGTGAAAAAATAACACCTTAAAAATACTACAACACATTTTTATATTGATGAAATAAAATTAATTTTGTATTGAAATGAAAAAAGGCATTTGAAAAATCAATACACAACCATTTTCATCAATTCGTATAGTGGCATTCCAACAAATTACATTCCTTCCTTCATTTCTAGTTTTTTTACGTTCAATTGAATATTATGATTTTTCGCAAAATGAAAATCTCATCAAAACAATTAGAGACAATTTTAATTTGTTTCTATTATACTGGAAAAGTATTAGGAACGTGTCCTTTCAGTTTGAACAGCGATTTTACTGTCAAAATATCCATACTTGGTACTTTTTACAACTTATTGCTGAGTGTTATGTACATGTCCCTTGGGATTATAATGTTCCATATAAGATTCGTCATGATAGTTGTCAAGAAAAAAACTAAACTGGCAAGGATTATGGATGCACTCGCTACGATCTGTCATGTATTCTCATTATCAAGTATCTGGTTGCAACTGGCATTTAAACAGAAGGAAATTCAAGGGATCGTGCAAGACTTTAAAATGAGAACCGAGTTCTCGAAGAGGGAAAACAGAGCATTTTTAAAAGCGTTGTTTTTGCAACTATTTTTGTGCAACGTCTACTTTATGGGATTAGACATTATGTGTGATATTAGGTATTACAATGTGATACCACCTCGAGTAATTGGGGTCTCGTTAATTTTTGATTGTTTTCACCATGTGGAACGTTCTTGGATGATATTTTTTTTCAATATTTTTTGTCTTGTCAAAATGAAGTTTGTCACTGTTTATAAACAGGTTGCAAAATGGAAAATTGAAATTAACTCGAGGTAAACATTTAAATTTAAAAATAATAATAAAACTGTTTCGCAAATGAGAATTTAATTGTTTCTAACAATTTTGGTGTTTTCATTGTAGTAACAACGTGCACATATTAAAGAATTTACGAACAGTTTCTGAAACTCAGAATTACCTTTGCCAATTTGTGGAAACTCTTATGGGGTGCTTTTCTTTATCCATCCTACTTTGCTTTATTACAATGTTTATTCAGATGAACTCTACTTTTTACACTTTGTATCTTTACTTAACAAATGATAGGGACTGGAATTGTTCAGATTTTACAATTGTCATCTACCTTTCAATGTGGTTTATGAATAATGGATTAACGATATTTTTTATATGCAGCGAGGCTGAATATTTAAAACAAAAGGTTTGTGCCAATCTGATCTGATTATCCTAACCCGCACTAATACATTTTTTGCAGGTGGAAAAAACTTCTAATGAAATTAATGCCTGGATAAGTTGGACCGAATTACCTGCAAATATTGTAAGCTTTTCAATTTTTCACATAATTTCTCATTTGTTATAAAGATACATTCTTGAATTTCATCGTTCATTTTTTTGTAGAAAAAATGTTTACTAATCACAGCCTTTCGAAAAAGGTTACAATTATCTGTTTTTGGATTTTTCGAATTAGATTTAAATTTATTTATAAACGCAAGTACCAAAAAGCATTAAATTATAAAACTGAGATAATTTCGGTGGTAATTTATTGATTAATAATTTTGTTTTTGAATAGGTGGTGGTGACCATCGTATTATATCAAGTTTTCATGATACAAATTGATAACGAAAAATATTAGTTCTATTAATTTTGAAATATTTGAAAGCACGAGGGCAATTTCATTGAAAAAAGATCAATAATAGAATCCTTTTATCACTTTTAAGAATATTCTAATCCATTTGGATAATTTATATACTATCACGATGATTAATTCTATGTTAGTGCAAATGAATAATAAAATCAGAATTTGGCCTAAAATTGTCACTTTATTTATAATTACTTTAGTAACTAAGTACATTCGAAATTTTGATTATTTATTTGAATGAGATGATTTTATGAAAGGCAGAATCGATTCCTCTAGTTCTTACCAGAGCAGCCAAGCAGAGCAGATATCGAATTTGAAATTGAACAAATTGAAAGCGAAAAATTCAGAGTTTGTCTCATTTTCAAATGTTCACTTTATAACACAGTGTATTATAGGACAAAAGCAATTTTATTGAAAATAGTTGGATCAATAATCCTTTCATCACTTATAAAAATATCTATTCCATTAAGAATGTTATTATTAAGATGATTTGATTGTATGCTAGTGCAAACACAAAACTATCACTTTTCCTGCATCACAACAATTGTTGACTTTAAAATTCTATCATTATGTTTTGCAATAGAAAGGTAAGTTATTATGTAGAGAAAAATATTGTTAATTTTATAAAAATGAACTAAATTTAGGCCGTTGATGAATCTCAAAATGTCTACTCGGTTATGGAATCCATGGCAAGATATTGGCGCTTGATTGGATTGTTTCCTATGAAACTCCAACGACAGAATGGAATCGAGAAATACGTACCTGACAAAATGCTCATAGTTTATAGTTGTGCTTTATTTTGCATATCTTTGGCATCATTTGGTGTGAGAGTGATAGTTAACAAAATTGGAGATGACACGTGAGTTTTTATTTATTTTACTTCATATAAAATTTGAAAATTTAATCATGTATGTGTATGCTCTTTTTATAGTAGAACTAAATCATTGATAGAATTCAATGTGGGATTGCAAGAACTTTTGTATTCAATCTGCCTTTTTGATGCGATTGTACTGAGAAACTTTAAACTGCATACGGTACATCGTTTAAAACTAATAGTTTTCATTAAATTTAATATTTTGTTTCTAAACTAGGCTTTTTCTCATTAAAGTTTTCAGATACCATAAACGAACTTGCAAAACTGGAAGTGTACATGACAAATTTGAATTTCCGAATTGAATTCAAGTACAAAAAACTGAAAATCATGATTCTCGCATTTTTAGGGTCTGTTTTCTTAGTTGAAGGACATGGCTGGGCATTTGCAGTAGTACAATACTTGAAAGGGTAGTTTCTACAAAACTATAGAAATTTATTGTTTGTTGATATTCTAACAATAAAATTTCGCATATTTAGCACAGAAAACAATTACATAATTACTAATTTCAATACAATCCAACAATTTTACTGGGCGATTTTGTGGATATCTCAAATTCTTAACGTTTCACTTTTTCTTACAATTGTGTTCATCATTGGCAAATTGTTCGAATCATTGAATCAACAGCTTGAACAAGTTGTACAAAAAACTAACACCCACATTTTTAATGTAATAATATTGATAATTGATAATTTATTAATACAACTTCTAATTTTTAGTATTAAACAAAAATAAATGTTAATACCTTACACTTCAAATTTTTGTAGGAAACAATATTTTCAAGTGAGACTATTCGTACAATAGCAAGAGTGCATTATAGCTTATGTTCAGTTGCAAAACAAATAAATCAAAAATTTGTTTTTAATGTTGTACGTATTATCGAAACTGTAATCAATTAAGGAAATAATCATGTTGAACAAAAATCAATTTTATAGATCATTATGACTTTGACAAATTTTACTATTATTACCATGAGTTGTTATTACATCTTCGTCCAGTTGCAAAATGATGATCCAATCTTATTTTTCGTCGTTCTTTGTCTGCATCGAATTTTAATGAATGCTCTACCTTTGATTGTTTTTATTCGTGTCTGTGATTGGACTCGTTACCAGGTAAATTTTTTCAATTCCAAATAACAATTTCATACTTTACTAAAATTTTACTTTTTTAGGCTTCTTTCACTCAAAGACTGTTAAATCAGATAGAGTTGAAAGATTCAGACACATTACTGCATGATATAGTAAGAACAAAATGTTTTGAAAATCTAAGAAATAAATATACAATTTTAATTGATTAAAAAATTTTAATTTTGCAGGTTTACTCGTTTACAATGCAAATGTTACATCAAAAAATAGAATTTACAGCACGCGGACTTTTTCCAATAGATTCATCTCATCTTCAAACTGTAAAACTATTTGTTTTACAACGAAATTATAAGAAATTAAAATTTTTTTCTAAATTTTGCTCTTTCAGATAGCAGGGATCATTACAACGTATCTAGTAATACTTATTCAGTTTTCACCTCCCATAGGATTGTAATGACTTCATCGGTTTTTTAAATCAAGTGTTCGTAGCTTGATTTTCAAACATACACATTCAAAGTTCACACCCAACTAGAAAAATAAAATAAAACTATGAATTCCTCACGGATATGTGAAGTTTAATTGAAAATCGTTTTAATAATTAAAAAAATCTTACACATGCGTCTATTAGTTATATTTGAAAATGACGTAGTATAAAATTGCTCATTACAAATTATCCTCTTCCTCTTCCTGGTTGTGGTGCATTTGCTTGATTTTGCTGGTTCAACCAGGGTGCAGAACCAGTTCCACGACCTCTTTGACCTTGTCCTCGTCCTCGTCCTCTTGCTGTAAATGTTAAAACCAATGAAATTTTAATGAAAACAAACTAAAACAAGTGAAACAATCATACTATATTTTTAAAATATTTGAATGTAAAGTTTTATTCTACCTTGGGCTCTCAAAATAGCAGATTTACCCCGACCAGCAGTTCCTACATTTTTCCCTCCATGTCGTTTGAACATTGGGGCGTTTTTCAACATGTCCGGAAGGATCAGAAAACGAATCTTGGAACCTCGTATGTACACATTTTCAAGGGAAGCAACTCTTCCATCTCGATATGTCACTGTAATAGATTGCATCTGACAATTCATATTGTCCTCGGCTTCAATCAATTTACCTCGGTAAATTTCACCGGTGTTTGTTTCGCAGGTTATGACATGTCCTTCAGCTTCGTGAAGCACTTTTATTGGAACTCCAATTGACATTGCAATTAAATGTTTAACTTCTGAACGAAGATACAATTTTCAATTGTTGATATTTATCAACAATTATAATTTCCAACTTCCAACGTAAACAAAATTCTTCGAACCAAACTCTGTGCTCTGTGCTTCACTTCAAAAACAAGGCTACTTTTTCGCCATCTATCGGCGGAAAACAACTCTGCTCCATATAATACATATAATATAACCTAACATTTTCACCGCTCGTCGTTCAAGATTTACACGTGTTTGGTATATAAACAGTGAATAAAGTATCAATTATTTTACCAAAATGCAACACGACGACGTAAGTACATTATTACAGAACGTTTTGAAAATTAGACAGTAGAGTTTTTGAAACAATTGTTGTGAAAATGAATTGTTGAAAAGTACTGATAACATGTGTATCTGTCAATCCAGGTTGTGTGGAGTGTCATCAATAAATCGTTTTGTTCTTACAAAGTCAAGTAAGTTGAAAATTGAAAAACAATTTAAAAAATTGTTTTAATAAAATGTCAACACTCGTTTAAACTCGTTTTAAATTACAATTAAATCCAATTTGTTGTTTGTTTCTTTCAGCACAAAAACACAACGATTTTGTAGAAATGAATACAATCTAACTGGATTGTGCAGTAGATCATCATGCCCTTTAGCAAACAGTCAATATGCGACTGTCAGAGAAACAGATGGAATCGTTTATTTGTATATGAGAACAGCTGAGAGGTAATTTTTTATTATACAGTTCGTAAAATGTTGTCTTCAAACATGTAACATTATTTTTAAACCTTGAAAATGTGCAACTTTACATGTTGAAATTAGTTATAATTAAATGCAATTTTTTTCTAGAATTCATTTCCCAACAAAATCGTGGGAAAAAGTCAAATTGTCACGAAACTACGAGAAAGCGATTCAACAGATAAACGAGAACCTGCTGTACTGGCCGGGTTTCATCAGAACAAAATGCAAACAACGTTTTCTCAAGATCACTCAATATCTTACACGAATGAGAAAGATGCGACTGAGGAGACAAAAGAAATTAGTGCCTTTGCAGCGCAAGATCGAACGTAGAGAAAGTCGCAGAGAAGAGAAGGCGCTGATCGCCGCCAAACTGGATAATGTGATTGAGAAGCAGCTGATGGAGAGGCTCAAAAGCGGAGTGGTAAATATCAACCTCATACAATCGCATTGTTCCTACTTGGTGGCAGAAAAACACAGATTCTACATGCCTCATTTCTGTCTTTCTTTTTTTTCAGTACAAAGACGTCTACAATTTCCCACAGACTGTATTCGATAAAGCAGTCGGAGCAGTTGAAGTCGAGGGCGAAAGTGAAGCGGAAAGTGAATCGGAGGTCATTTTTTTAATTGATTATTTATCAATGGTTAGGTGTCATAAGATATTTTGATCAATGAGATTTTTGTATTTGCAGAGCGAAGGTGAGATTGATAAAGAAGTCGAGGAAGAGTTGGAGAACGGCGAAGAGTTTGTTGAAGCTGACAGTGATGACGACTATGATATGGTAAACTAAATTCAAATTTAGTCAAGTTTAAGAATTTTATTATTCAATAGTGAATGTTAATTTGGGGTTTTCGTTTTTTAAAGGATGCAGACAGCGATTCTGGAATCAAAGAAGAAGTTGAGATGTCGGATGATTTGGAATCCGAAACTAGTGACATTGAGGTACATTTTATTCATCCGGAATTTAATTAAAAAAGTAATGTCAAGTTGAACAAAATATTAATGTTTTGATGTTATGTATTTCAACAGGAAATTCAACCATCAACATCCAAAGTCAAACCTAAGGCAAAACATATGCGCACCAGGCCCAAAGCTAGACCAAGAGTTGAGATTGAATATGAACTGGAGGATGACACTCGTCAACGTCAAAGAGCTTAGACAAGATTTTACTCCTTGTCACGGGATAAATCCAACTAAATATACACGATTGTTTAACAAAAAGTACTGTTTTTATTCTTATCATAACCATCAACCGATGTCCTCATTCGTGACGATCTAAGTTACAGTTGCTAGAAAAACTGGATTAGCGGCGCAATTACGTCAGATTAAATGCGATATCATGACGCTAGTTATCCCAAATTCAGGCGGTGGAGTCGTGCGAAGTGCATTATCCAACATCGGTGCGCGATTTAATTGAATAACAAAATTTATTTGTCAGATTAAAACTTGTGAAGCGTCTCGTGAGAAAAACGCAAAGTACGGAAACAAAAAGAGGATAACGGTGATGCTGTTCAGCGGAGGGGAGAGGCGAACGTTGGCGCGGTCCTTCGTACTGCCGAGCGCTCCGAGTTAGAAGTCAACAATACCGATCGAAAGAATCACGCGGCTCCGAACTTGACCGCAAACCGCGCCGAAATGTGCTAAAAACAACCAGTTAATATTTAATCGTCGGGTTTATAAGTTGACCTTTTTATTGGATTAATTTTACGATTGAGTTAAAAGTTTGACAGTGCCGGCATACTGATGGTTAATTGCAAAAGGTATGTATGACTAAATGGAAAGATTCATTTATTTTGATTTCAAGACAAAATTTCCTTCCAGTTTTTAGTTAAAAAGAATACTAAAAAAATTTTTTATAATTTGATGATTTTCATTAATTAACTTTACCCAACTTTTTCTGAGATTTGTTCACAAACTTTGACAATTCATTTGAATGATTCATTAAGAAATATAAAAAGCTGCGATTTGAATTATTAATTTAATTAGGCAAACTTTTTAAAACGCTATAATTAAAAATGACATTTGTAATTATTCTAAAGATGGTGTATTTCCATTCCACGGAACTACTTAACGTATCCTCTCAATTACAAACAAAATCAACTTCAATTATAAATAAAATACATTCTTCTGTGCTACATATTATAGCAAGAAGGAAAAAAACGAGATTCTAAAATTGATCATTAAATTTTATATTACAGAATTAGTCTGGCGAAGAAAAACGCTTAAGCCATCACTTAATCCTTTTCGAATACAAAAACCTGATCCTCTTTCGAATCGATACAAACGTTTTCGTTTAATTTAAAAACTGGACTGCTGACACAAAAAAAGTTTCTCATATTTTTTTAAACTTTCGAAACGTTATTTCTATTGTTAAAAAGTTATGTAAAAAATTTAATGCGGTTTTTAAAAAAGAGATCAGTAGTAAGTTGCTTTCAATAAAAAATTTATGTAACACAAAAATTACATCTGTACTTCCCTGTTTTGATAAAAGAAACACCATTACAGGATTAATCGTGTTTAATTCAAAGCAAAGTTGCGCAATTGAAAAATAGATTATTAGGTGAAAAATCATTGAACGAATGAGTGCTATCAAAAGCGAACAACACAACTAAAAACATGAAAAATTCATTTACAATTACACGTACATAATTTCTCCTCGGAAGTGATTTCCCGTTTAGATGTGCATAACACAGAGCATGTCCGCGTGCTGTGACGTCATAGCTGCATCAAAGAGTTGTCATCAGTAGATAAATCTTTAGATACTCATTTATACTCAACATTTGGAACGAATCAAATTTGCACGAAAATGTGCTGGAATGATTTTTGTGGCTGTTGTGAAAGTTGGTTTACAAAATTGAACTGAATGATCGAAAAAGAAAGTTGCTGATCCGTTCTTATTGTTTAGTAATCAAACTTTTGTAGATGATAAGGCAAGTAGTGCGAAACTTTGCGATCAATAAACTTTTTATTACAGCCAACTTTTCAACTCTATTATTTGTATTTGTTTTTATTTAAAATAATTAGCAGTTTTCAGTTTACTTTTTTCTTTTCAATCATTTTCTTGTAATTTTCAAGTAACTCGAACAGGAAGTGTCGAGAACTTTTTCCTTCCTTTACTTTACGTTATTGAAAAAGTGGAAAAACTAATTGATAATGAACAATTTTGATTGACAATCGGTTCGATTGATTATTTTGATAAATAAGTTGAAAAGTAAAAAAAAAGAAAATTTTCCCAGAGTCGATCCGATTTTACAAAAACAAACGATCGTTCAGAAAACCGAATCGATCGATGTGTCACGGTCTCTGAGATTCGCGGTCGACTGCACCGACGTAACAAATAGCTTTTCGAGAATTTAACCGGCGCCACACTGCCAGTCGCGTTAAAGTAAATACGCAAAGTTTTCTCATATGATTAGCGCCAAGATGTGCGTTCGTGGCCGCGCAATCATCGTGAAATTTCGCGATCGGTTCGTTGTTCCGTGTCGATGCAAATTACTTCTCCCCATTTTCAAACGTTTCTCCTTCAATTTTTATTTCGCAATAAAATATCTACCACGGCTAGCAATTTTTCATGCCAATAAAGTAGGTAAAATTGTTTAAAGTTTTTTTTATCATTTTCTTTTCATTCTGACAAGATGAATTTGAAATCTCAAAGAGAGGAAATTTCAAAATTCGTGTCCGTCTTTTTCCCATTGTGTGTTTAAGTACAATTATAGCGTCCTGAAAAAAAGCCTTGGAAAATAGCACGAGAATTACGGTACTTTGTCCGGATCCTGCAATCAAAGGATGTTTTGTTTTACACAAAACGATTTTATTATTTTCTTTCAACTTCAGATGAATTATTGTCGATGACAAATTTTGAAAACTCAAAAGTTTAAAGTTTAATTCGAATGAATTTTTTATGGGTATTGATGAGAATTGATAGAGTTTTGAACGTGGGCAAAAAGTCTACAAAAATCTGATCGGTATTGGACATTTTGTACGTCGTTCATTTGCAACCGATTCATTCCGCGGAAAATCTGTGTAACATTAGCGAGGAACGCACAACCGCTTGCGGAATAATAAAATCGTGGTTTTTTCGATGCCAGAGATATGATACTTAACGTCGGGTGTTGCGTTTGCGCTTCACGCCGCGTGAACAGAAACGGGACAGTGTACACGCAGAGCGCAAGTACTTTAATGTCTTCCCATCACTTTTACGCCATGGCTCATAAAATCAGTAACAACACATCGTTACAATGATTTTCGGAATCGTTTTTGAGTTCGTTGACACAAAAGTCGAAAACAACTTTATGGAACATTAACTTCATTCAAAAAAATTGTTTGTCCAAATTTTCGAACCCGATTTCGGTTTCACAATTTCGGTACAAATTGTGGTTCACTTTCTAGATGATCAAAGTTTGAAAACATGATTTTTTTTAGCAAATTGTTTCCGATTGATTGTACAATTGTTACACGATGTCAAATAGAAAGATGAGATTAATGTCAGCGATAACATAATGATATACCACTGATACGTTTCATTTCGACCTATCAATTGTGACGAATACCCGCACATAGTTCAAACTTTCACCAATTGTGCAGCAACCGCTTACGCGTTTCCGTTTATCCCATTGTGCTTTATGTCCGGTCAAAAGCCATTTTCTAATTCGACTTTTTCCAACCCTCGACCCATTTTCTAGTGGCTCCGATTCAACCAATTTTCATTCACTGCATCCAGAAAGGATTCTCAGTAAATGACAAGAAGAAACATATAATAATTAAAAAAAAAAGATTTCAACTTTCCCAGTTATTTAGAAAAATAAAAGCGTATAAAAAGTGATACAAATGTCCTATAATTTGTCATCATTTGTTGTACGGAAGAAACTTGTTTTTATCTCGGTTTGAAATTACAAAAAAAAACGTGCACTTGGGAGAAGAAAAGATATGCAACCAATAATCTGAGACGCATCCGTTCGGCTCTGAATCTCTTTGTCGGCGGCAGAATAGGTGACTTTCTTTCGCGGCTAATTATGCGGCGGTCTAAATTGTTTGCCGTCGTTTCCAACAATTTAACGCCACTTTGACTGCGAATATTGTTTGTCGCTGGCTCCGAAGCATTGTTCCCGAAATCAAGCATCCGTTTTCTCCCTGCTATGCAAAGTATCTTCTACCAAGATTCATTTAATCCATACTCTCTTTCACTATAAATAAACTGAAAGTATTCGCACAACTTATGCAGATTCTGAAGATTCGAAACATTTTTTTTCACCTTTGCAAAACCCGAATTCTTTCAAAGTGAAAATGGTTTGGTATTTTTAAAATTTTTAAACTCAATGACTGTCTAAGTAAATGCAAAATGTCGCCAAAATAAAAATAAAACTTTAATCCAAAAATAGAAAATTTGTTTGTTATTTTTTGTTATTATTGAAATACATTCCGATTCAAATTTCTTTAAAGTGAAAATGTTTGTGTATTTTTAAAATTACTAATCGGCTGACTAAGTGTAAACGCAAAATGAAGAAATAAAAATTAAATCAATATCCAAAAATGGAAACAATTTTGAAGTGAAAAAATTAGGCTAGATAAAAGAAAATTAATTTCGAAAATCAAATCATTGAAAAAGTGGGAGTAATGTAACGAAAACAAATTTTCGAAAACAGCCAAACGAGTTGTTTAGTCGCTCTGGTGTTAAATGATGTAAGATAGGGTAAACGTAAAATTTTTACGGTACATTGTTCGAAAAATGCTGAAACGAAAAACAAAAAGCTGGTGACTTTGGAGCGCGTAAAACCATAGCATGACTGGTATGGGCTCTCGTCCTCGCATTACATTGTTCCGCTTCGTCGCGATTTTGTGCACAGTTAGCCGTAACGCTTAAATTCGAGCTGATTTGAATAAGTGCACAAGCCTCGTTGTTATAATTATCTTTATGATATTAATGTGTTTTTTACTCAACTACAAGTCATTAGAAATTTTATGAAATCTTTTTAAACCGCCGAGCGATCAGTCTCGCGCTTCTAATATTTTTTATTATAATTTTTTTATTATGACGAGAAAAAGATATTGGGCGATATGGACTGTTACTTGTTTTCATTTGTTTCTTAACGCAAAATCTCGTTTTACTAAATTTGAAAGAAATACAATACTTTTTCGGAGTAGAAAAAAATTTTTTAAAAAAATCTAGTTAAATTGTTGTTGAAAAATTAATTTTCTCACTATATTATTTTATTAACGCGACAGAAATCGGTTGACGAAGCGTAACGCAAATTAAAACTCAATAGTGGCGGTCAAAGGTTGACAACTGTAGGGCTTCGCACAAGCATAGTATTAACACACTTTTACGGAGTCCTACCGGGTCGAATCGCTGTGGATGAACTACTCGAATTATAGTTGAGATGCGCCTCAATTTCATTTTCTCCATGAAAAATTTGCACTGTCCAGAGTTGATCCGTGGTAATGATTTACAACTTCTTTGTTCAAATACATATGAATTATTCATTTTTTTGATTTTGCATCATTTTGATTTTTGCATTGTCTGGTTTTGCATAATATAACATTTTATTATTCTTATACAGACGTAAAATTTGAAATTAAAATGTTGGAATTTACACATAAACAAGCTTGGAATAACCGACGTTCAAGCAAAATGCCATTTCTTCGGCATGATAAAAATGTCATTGAACTTTCACATACAAAGCTAAATGGGAAAATGTGCAGAAGAAGTGCGAATTAGAATGTAACAATACTGGTAATAAAATTAGAATAAAACTCGCTAATTAATGAAATCGAGATGACTGAAAGGACATAAATAGGTTGCTTTCATGCCTGTATGCAACTATCATTTCACTTTATTTGCCTAATGCGTGCGTGGAGCAACAAAAAAAGTGCAACTCTCGTTAAAGAAACCGTCAATAGTTGATAGAAATTGATTATTCCATTGTCGAATAAACGTCCAGTTTAATTTTCAACCAGGGAATGTGGCGCGGATCTCGAGAGGCTTCTTGCTTTGCAAGGCTTCACGAGGAGTCGCGAAACGGAATGTCGAATGTAAAAGACCTTGATCTATTGACACATGGACAGATTTAGAAAATTGAATTTCCAACCAGTATTCCCTCTTTTTGTTTACAATTATTTTCAAAACGTCCAACTTTTTTTATTACAAGAATCATTCATTGAGATTTCAATTTCTACTTACGTAATTGGACTTGTAAGCAATGGTTATTTTTATTTGCTTTAATTAAATTTGTTTGTTGCGATGGATTTGGTAGAATGCAGAATAAACATTTTTTCAGTTACATAAGGTTTATATCCAAGATAGTCCATTACACTTATTACACAAGTTGCAAAGTTTGATCATTTGAATTCGAATGCAAAAGGTGTTTTAATAATCAAGAATAATTTTACTTTTGATGCTTACAAATAAACTACAAATTATGAAATAAAAAGTTGAAAACATGCGACGCGAGAAAGTCTGTCTAATCTGACTGGAACCTAATAAATCCAAGTCGGGGAGCGATAGGAAATCATTAACATTAATAATCGCATGTAAAGCTACTGTTAATCACGAATTAGCAGTCATATTCGCGGCTCTAATTGAAAATAAGAATGCATTCAAATTCATCCATCTATACATCTCATAAACATTTCAAAGTGAGAAACGTCACTTGACACATATAGTAAAAGTCTAACAAGATTATTGCAAACACCAATTAAACTAAATTGAGCGAAGAGAAAAAATAACTTCATAATCTCGATGCCCTGACCGATTTCATTTTTCTTTCTTTCATTTCGCTTCATTGGCACGTAGCAAATATTTACATAATGCCTATAGAACGCGCGCCGCCACTGCGCCGGCCGATCCTGTCAAAGGGTTAACAGGTATCCAATTAGCCGAGGCGCGACTCGATACCAGTCAGACTTTGCGACTGCTGGCGAGCTCGTGCCAAGGGACCTGCTCATGATTTAACTTCCATGATTACACCAGAACCAACAGGCATGGCGTACCAAGGTCTTAGTCAGCACGTCAACCTCGATTCCGTTCCCGACCCGGCGGACAGGTTCATACTCGAGGAGATCATCGGCGAGGGCACCTATGGCGAAGTCTATTCGGCCCTTGACAAAGCCACCGAAACTAAAGTTGCCATCAAGATCCTCGAGAACGTCGCGGATAACATCGAGGAAATCGAGGAGGAATTTTTGGTCCTTCGTGATCTGAGCAAACACCCCAATATCCCTCTGTTCCATGGTCTCTTTCTAAAGAGAGCCGAACCATCAGAGGAAGACCAGCTATGGTTCGTTATAGAGGTAAATGCTTTGATAACAAAAGTTGTTAATTTGTTTTTTGTTCATTTGTTTAAAATTTTCCTTGGTTTGCAGTTATGTACAGGAGGATCGGTAACGGACCTAGTGCAAGGACTGAAACGAAGAGGAGGTCGAATGTCGGATGCACAGATAGCTTACATCATCAGGGAGACTGTATCCGCCCTAGTCTTCCTGCACAACAACCACTGCATGCACCGAGATGTCAAAGGTCACAATATACTTTTGACGGAAGATGCACACGTCAAACTGGTTGACTTCGGCGTTTCTTCCCATCTCCAAGCTACTTTGGCCAGAAGAAACACTTCTGTGGGAACACCTTACTGGATGGCTCCGGAGGTTGGTTTACTAGTCCACAAAGAAAAATCTAAAAATTTCACTCGTCTAATCAAGTTCTGATTTTGAAGGTCATAGCTTGCGAGCAACAACTGGACTCATCGTACGACGCAAGATGTGACGTCTGGTCGGTTGGAATCACGGCCATAGAACTGGCCGAGGGTGACCCACCCCTCTCTGAACTCCATCCCATGCGGGCTCTTTTTCAAATCCCCCGAAACCCTCCGCCGTCCTTGAAAAATCCCGATGCTCACTGTCCAGAACTGTTGGACTTTGTGACGGAGTGTCTGGTCAAGGACATGGAACACCGACCTTTCGCCAGCGAACTTCAGGATCATCCCCTACTGCAGAGCGTTGAACCTCAGATTGAACAAATTCGGCAACAGCTGCAGGAAGAAATCCGACGACAGAGGGCTGAAGGTCGAGTTCACCGCCAGCCCGAGGTCACGACCAAGCATGGAAAGTTGAAGACTAACCGAAAGGCCCAGCCGGAACAGATGTACATGGACGATTTGGCAGCTTTGGACCTTCTGTCTGAGGATGCTATTGTTGACCAGCTAAGAAATCGATACGAAAGGTCACAGATTTATACTTACATCGGGGATATTCTTTTGGCTATGAATCCCTTCTCTAATCTGGGATTATACACTAAAGCTGTGAGTGTTTGTTTTGGTCGGAGTGGGAAAATAAATCTAATCACTTGAGACGCGATTTAATTGAAGTTTTTTGTAGGAACAAAAGAGATACAAAGGCCAGGCAAGGTCGGACAACCCACCTCACATCTTTGCTGTGGCAGACGCTGCCTACCAAGCCCTACTTCACCACCGGAGAAATCAAGCCATTGTAATCAGCGGAGAATCTGGCGCGGGAAAAACCGAGTCTGCTAATTTGTTGCTCAAACAACTCGTTTATCTCAGCAAGGCTCCTAATCGTAATTTGGAGGAACGAATCCTGCAGATCAACCCGATAATGGAAGCTTTTGGTAACGCAGCGACTGGTATTAATGCCAATTCTTCCAGGTTTGGGAAATACTTGGATTTAACTATGACTAAGGGAGGTAAAGTTACTGGTGCTAGGATAGCTGTCTATTTATTGGAACAGTCCAGAGTTGTTGCTCAAGCAGAGTGAGTTTAACTTTTTGCGTCGATAATTTGATTTACTCAAACTGTATTTTTCATTTAAGCTTCTATTTTTTAGAGGAGAAAGGAGTTTTCATATCTTTTACTACATGTACGACGGTTTGGAAGCTGCCAACCGATTAGAAGAATTTCACCTAAACAGTTCATCACGAAAGGATCATAGATATTTAAAAAATAATAACGATTCATCTCAAGAGAACATTGCGAAATTCGAACAACTGAATGCAGGATTCAAAATGCTTGGATTTCACGACCAAGAGGTCGACACGGTTTACCGAGTTTTGGCAGCGATATTGCATCTCGGTGATATAGAGTTTGAAGAAATTCTCACCGAAGATAACACTGACAATAAGAGTGGTGTCATTGACATGGCTCCTTTACGTAAAGGTAGGTCGAGATGTTGAATCTCAAATTAATCAAACATTCACAAACGAACAAGTTTGGCCAATGATTTATTTTGGTTTCAGTGTCAGAGCTTTTGGGAGTACCAGAAAATGACCTTCTGGATGCTTTGACCTCAAACTCAGTAGTAACTAGAGGAGAAACCATCACCCGAAACAACACCGTTGCTGAAGCTTGTGGAGCTTGCGACGCTATGGCTAAAGGTCTCTATGGCAGACTTTTCGACTGGATGGTGAACCAGATCAACTCTCTGCTTAGCTTCTGTCGGTCCCCGAACTACGAACCTTTAGCCATAGGTCTCCTGGACATCTTCGGTTTTGAGAACTTTGCCAAAAATTCTTTCGAACAACTGTGCATCAATATAGCAAACGAACAGATTCAGTACTACTTCAACCAGCACATCTTCACTTGGGAACAGCAGGAGTATATGGCTGAAGGAATCCCGGTTGATATGGTTGAGTTTTCTGACAACAGACCGGTTTTGGATATGCTTCTAAGTAGACCTATGGGTCTCCTAGCTCTACTTGACGAAGAAAGCAGGTTCCCTGGAGCGAACGATCGTTCTCTGACAGGTAAGTTGAAAATATAATTGCTCAACTCGTCTGACTATTTATTGAACTTTTGAATTCCGCAGAGAAATTCCACAACAACATCAAGTCGAAATACTACGTTCGTCCAAAATCCGACGCTGTTTGCTTTGCCATTCACCACTTTGCTGGCCGAGTTGTTTATCAAGCAGATGGGTTCCTTGACAAGAACCGAAATTTCCTCCCACCAGAACTGATTCAGCTGGTTCGTCAGTCCCACTACGACATGATTAGATTCTTTTTCCAGTGCCCGATCACGCGTACTGGAAATCTGTATTCTGCTCATCGTAATGACACAAGAAAGTTGTCTCAGACAACGAATACAAAGGTATTATGATCTGTTTGATTGAGCAAGTCAAGTTGTAGTCACGATTGTTTGTGATTTACAATGATTTCTAAATTCGCAGGAAAGGTACTCGAGTCGCGGTCTGGCGTCACAATCCAGAGCTCAGCAAACCGTGGCAACATACTTCAGATACTCGCTGATGGACTTGTTACAAAAAATGGTATCGGGTTCGCCGCAATTTGTTCGATGCATCAAACCTAATGACTCGAGAAGCGCGAAATCATTTGACAAAGAGAAAGTTATCAAGCAGCTACGATACACTGGCGTGCTCGAAACCATACGAATCCGACAGAACGGATTCTCACATAGAATACCGTTTAATGAATTCCTCAAAAGGTACAATGTCAAACTTGTTTTGTCCAAAATTTTGTCTAAATAAAAAGGTTCAAACTAAATATTTTCTATCACTTATAGATACTGTTTCCTGGCTTTTGGTTGGGACGAACGTGTGGTAGCCAACCGTGACAACTGTCGGTTGCTGCTGATTCGTCTGAAGATGGACGGTTGGGCTTTAGGAAGAACCAAAGTGTTTCTGAAATACTATCATGTAGAATTCCTGTCGAAGTTGTACGAAGATCAGTTGAAGAAAATCATCATGGTTCAGGCGTGCGTCAGAAGATGGTTGGCCAAGATTCGATTCAAGAAAGAAAAATGGCAGTTTGCTGTCTCAGTCGTGACTTTGCAACGCCACATTCGGGGTTGGCTGTCCAGGAAACGTCTTATTGATCAGATCAAAGAAGCGAAAGCTGAAGAAGTCGCAGCGACGCTAGAACAAATGGCAGAACAGGAGAAGAATCGGCTCAACAAAATGAAAAGTGAGACTGCCGAGGATGAAGAAGACAAGGATTCGAAAGAGAATCTTAATATTGACAATGCTGCCGTTATAATCCAAAGCCGTAAGTGAACAAAATGATACAAATAAAAATTGAAAAAAATGAATTGGTATGATGACGGTTAATTTTTGTTTCAGATTTCCGAGGCTATACTATTAGAAAGAAGTTTGGACATGACGTTGAAGACAAGTTCAAGCAGCTGTTGAACAACTTTGATAACAAATTGGAAGCGCATAAAGCTTTGTTGAACGAAGGTGTGTCTAATGAAGACGCGGCCTTGATTGTCCAGAGATGGTACAAAACCGAAAGAAAAGTCAAGAAGAAGCCACTGCCAAGGGACCCCATTCATCACAAACTCAGACAGGCAGATCTTATTCAGTTTTCACAAAATGTAATCGAAATTAAACACAACATTACACGTTCAAAAAAAAGATTCTCATTTCAAACTATTTATCAAATAATTTTTTCAGGTTCATATGAAAAATCAAGAATTCCATAAAAATTTGCGTCACAATAAGCCGGCGATAAAACTTAACGAAGTGGAGGAACCACCACCGGATTACGTTCGTCCAAATGGTTTCAACATGGTAGAAACGGTGATGCATTATCGCAGTGGAGACCAACCAGAAATGGACCAGACAGTCAAGTACTACAAAGATCTGAAAGAAGAAATGAGCAGGTAACTGTTGATACGATATTACTTGTTTTATAAAACCTGGAACTTGAGGGTTTATTAGGATGATGAAATTTTAAATGTTAAAATTTATAATGCTTCTGGCACTCGCATCGCAAGTGGTTCGGAATTCGAAGAAGAAGAAGTTGGATGGGATTTACCGTTGATACAGCTAGAAAATGACCTTCAGCCAACGTCGAGGTATCGCGTTACGAATCTGCTCTAGGCATCATTTTTCTAATCGGCTTGAAGCGATTTTTTTTTAACTGAATTGTCATAGGGAAAACGGTTTTTCTAACTATCATTAGTTGTGGTAGTGATGGGTGCGAGAGATCATTGAATTACGAATTTTGTAAATAATTATTTGTCGATGGTGAGACTGTTGACGAGAATCTGGTTTCTTTTATGCAGAAGAGAATTTTTATTAGTGCACAAGTTTTAGTGGTCACAATTTTGACGTTTTCAAACAGTTTTTATTTTGATTTTATCAGGAGCAGAATGGGCCAAATTCTGGATGTGGATGTAGAAAGAAGAGAACGACTCTTGGCCCAGGGCGATTACCGAATTGCTCCAGAACAACAATTGTCCGATATTTGGCACAAAGCTTTAACAAATCCAGGAGAAAATTACGAAACAGGAGCTGCCAACAAATCTATCAAGTAAACAACTATAATAATTCAAATGATTTGTTCAATTACTTGATTAAATTTTAACTTATAGCTATGTAACATAAAATAATTACACTGGGTTAACTTTTTTTGATCTTTTATCCATGACTTCTCAGGGGTATCATGGCAAACTTTCAGGTAAATGCAGTTAGAGTTGAAAATTCGCAGATTTGATTCTAGGTTTCCTAAATTCTTATGACTTTTTTTCAATGATGTTTTTCGTGACGACCAGATGCATTGTAAATATTACTAAATCCAATTGAATAAAATTGTATAACCCCAGTATACACATCCTAGTATACCCGTTTAATAAAAAAGCGAGTAAAAATTTGTAAACAAAATTTAAGTTATAAAAAAACTGTTTTCAGTACAAGGATTAATGAGCTGCATGTCG
Source organism: Telenomus remus (assembly GCA_020615435.1). NCBI lineage: Eukaryota > Metazoa > Arthropoda > Insecta > Hymenoptera > Scelionidae > Telenomus > Telenomus remus. The sequence continues at coordinate 7,803,549 of CM036341.1, read as the reverse complement.
CACGCTCTTCCCTGGCGCCCGCAACCTTTGCGCCGAGGATCCCTTCACGTGTCGACTATCCATCTCGCCTACCGCAGAGGATTGAAAACGGATTGAGGCGTCCGCTGCACCAGGTGCCCCACCAGCCTCTCCGGGACATTCAGCCGATGTGCTGCGATGACCACCGTAACCACCGAAAAGCATCCAACGGCCGGGTTCAGCTCATCAAGTCGCACCTCGCTGCCAACGAGATGAAAGCGCGAGCCATGTTACTACGAAACAGACAGACGGATTTCAGAAAAGAAGTAAGACAGGAAATGAAGAACAACGACTGCGACGAGGATTTAAATGGACCGTACAATTTTCGCAAACTGTTAAGACCCGCGGAGTACCTGCCGACGGAATCGCTGAGGAAGCGCAAGGGCGGCTATGCCTGCCATGCCGCCGTACCTGATAAGAAACCACCTCACAAACCTTTGAAACGACGTGCGCCTCCGGTTCCGCTACAAAATAGAATTGTCAGTACTAGGAAATAATTTTGTTTGTGTGAAGAGTTTGTTTTGGATTCGGTCTGACATAGCGTTGGTTCGGGATTGAAATGTTGATCGGTAGTTATTTTTCGGATCATTCTTCCTTTTCTTTCCTTTTACTATTCTAATAGAAAAAAATGCCTGATTGGCGATGATATATAGTGATTTCAAGTGATCGATGATTTGAATAATTGTAAAATGATCATTGATGTTCAGTGATCAATGGCTATTTATTGTTATTTATCAATAGATGTATTGTAAACTGACTTTCAATAAAAACATTCACTTTGCTCGTGTTATCGTGAACGAGTCCTTGTATGGATGTCGTTATTTCTGAGATATTATGTTGTGATTTTCACGTTATATTTAAAATTATGAACACCACGTCCACCGAAATTATAGTCACTAGTTTTACTAATTTTTAGTTCTAGTTTGTAAATAAAATAATCGATGAATCAGTGAATAAAGGAGTTATCTACTTAATTGATGTTACTGTATTTTATTACCCCTTTGCTTTGGTTTTGAAGAATTATTTCAAAGGTTAATAATTTAAACACTTTTTGCAAACCTATAGTTGATTCCAATTTGAACAAAAATCTAGGTAAAAAATTCGTATGTCAATACCAAAATTCAAAATAAAAATGCCAGTATACAGATTCAAAATTAAAGAGTTTGAAAATCGAATTAAAATAAAAAGAATACAATCAAAAATTCCAGAAACCGTTGTTCAAATTTTGCATACAAAATGCAGATTCAAAGAATAAAAAAATAACCCACTGAAATTATTATGTAAATCTAATTTCTATTATGAACTGAATTTTATTAATTTCTGAATAAAAATCTAATTTATGTTTTTTAATTTCAATGAAATTCAACGTATTTTTTTGAGAAATAATTGTGGAAATTTTTGAATATATTATTTTTTGTATATTAAACATCCTCGGCGCATGACCTGAAACGCGCGTCGAATTATCGATTGCCGTTGACGGAGACGACATGCGCGCTTGACCGTAGGTGGTGTGAAGTTCAGTCATGCTTTATCCAGGAACGTGTATTATTTTGGTTGTTATCGCGGATTTTCATCTAGCCATAGGCAGTTCGTTGCCTAAAGATGATTCCGCGAAGGGTTTTGAGCGTGACTTCCAAATGTGCATGGACAATTTTTACGTCAACACCGACATCATCATCAGGACGCAAGACTCGAGGAAACTCGGAGCCAAGTATCTCAACGACATGGACGTTGATTCGCGATACGACTGCAAAAGATTCTGCTGCGAGACGGAGTTGTGCGACGTTTTTGTCTACGAGGAAAAAGTATATCATATCCTATATACACCTTTCATAATATAATTGTTATATCTTGTTAACAAATCCTTTTCAAAAACCTGAAATGTTTGGGTAAATAATAATTTCAGAAACCTGGGAGTTGTTACTTGTTTCACTGTGGTCCACCTCAAGACTTCAAATGTAAATTTACAAACCACACCAGTTACAGTAGTGCGATTCTCACGATAGCTGCTCCTCAGCAGAATCTACAAATCGAAGAACAGATTCGCAGAATAAAACAGGAACACGAACTCAAATCTTTGAGGTATTTTAAGATTTGACACTGAGTAAAATTGAGATTTTTAAACAAAATATAAAAAACAATTGTAGTAGCTCAGCAAGAAGTAGATTAAAATTTAATTTGTTTTTCTGGGAAACAGAAAGATTGCGATTTTTAAAAAAATGTATAAATTATACTTACAGAAAAATGTCAGAGACTGGTTCGTTGGAATACCCAATTGCGGAACTGACCGTCCCTCCACCTCTGGTGACTCAAAAACCAACACTCATCAACAAAACGAGTAAATTATTTGCTGAATAAAAAACAACATTTGTAAAAAATGTGACTGAAAAATTTTTTGTATTGTCTTTTTCAGTATGTAGTAGAAATCAGTATGAGTGCAAATCAACAAGAGAGTGTATAGCGATTTACAACGTCTGTGACGGCATACCACAATGCGCGGATGGTTCGGATGAATCTTCAGATCTTGGTTGTCCTACGGAGAAACCAACTATGCCTCCACAAACTTTGCTCCCAAAACCGCTATTGCCAGTGATTGGAGACACGCCTAACTATCAGATGATGCCTCATCATAAATCTTATGCTCCGTCTTATGAGCACAATCTGGAGCAAGAAAATGGGAAATCCTGGCCAGGACAGAACCAGATGGTTCCGGGGCAAATGAATGTACAGTATCCCGTTGACAGGATGATGCCCCAGGTTAACATTGGGTACCCCAGGTACCAGTGGAATTATCCTCCTTATTATGATCCTAGCAATGAGCCTTATAATATGAATGCTCCACATGGACAGAAAATGATTCCTTATGAACGTGAGTATTTCTTAAAAAATTGGAACAATAATAATTTTAGTTAATTATTAATTTTAAAAAATCTTGCAGAAGAACAGCCTAGGATTTTTCATCACAAAAAACCGGGAATAACTAATGAGAATGTGGAAAGGTGAAAAATTAATCTTCATTGTTCAACTGGTTTGTTTTTATTATTAAGATTTGTCTGATAATTATTTTTCGTTTCAGACCTGGATACGAAACGAAACCATTTGTCCCTTATTATATCCCTTCGAATAGAAAAGCCTGGTCAGACGATCAACAAGTAAGAATTGACGCTCAAGTTGAACCACAACCAGAACCAAAACTGGAACCACAGATTGAACAGGGTGAAATAATCCAAGTCGAACCCAATTCTCAAGCTGTGCCTCAACCTCCTTCTATATCTGAAAAACAACCTGAACACAAAGGACTGGAAAAACCTCAAGTGGAACCTCGACCGCACCCTTCGCTTGCGCAACAACAAATACAAGTTCGACCAACTGTTGCCCCAGAAGTGGTGCAAACACAAGTCACTAAATTAGAGAAGGTAATGAAGAGCATGCCAAATCCATCGGAATGCAATGTAAGTTTTTTTTTACCAAACGAATCGTAGTGGTTGACAAATTTGATTGCAAATAGTAGACGGTATTGTTGGAATGAATTATTCTTTAGTCATTGTTTTAATTATTTGGATACATTATTTCTTTAATTGTATGAATTGAAAAATTAACGGTTCTAATGATTTGTGGAATTTGCAGCCGATTGTACAACAAGATGTGAAAATAACAAAAACTGAACCTGAGAAAAAAGTGGTGCAAGTTGAGACATCGAAACCAAAAGTAATTATCACAGAAGAAGTGAAACCACCTGAAAAACAAGAATCCAGCAAACCAGCTAAGAAAGAAGGTAATTAACTTTTCTTGTTGATTTGATGAAAAATTGTATACTCAATTTATACTTAATTTTTGAATTAAATCTATGATACTTTTTTCTTTCGTCAAGAAAAAATACATCATATTCCGAGTCATCGAAAAATGGAAGAAAATCCATCGTCAGTTGCGGAGCACTTCCGGTTAGAGAACCACGAAGAAGAACATATGAAGCCTAGAGGTGCAGTGATTTCGTTGGCCCTTGGATTGACTGTTACAGCAATAATGGCTGTGTTGATTGTGTGTCGACTAAGGGTTGTAAGACGAAGAGGACGACGCAGACACGAACCCTATGCCCACGACGCAGACTATCTCGTCAATGGGATGTACTTGTAATTTTCCAAAAGTCTGTTTTCAAAACATCAAAGCTAAAATGTTGAACTTAAAGTCAATTTCCTATCGCATTAACTAAAAGAGTTGTGCAAAAGAACTCTAATGGAAGACCTAATGCTAAACAGAAAATGATATGGGGCAAAATTGAACTTTTGGAAATTGAGTATCGGAGGACAATGAACAAAACTGTAAGAAGAAATGTTATGTAACGGTCGATCGAAATTGATTTATATATCTTATTACTGTGCGAACTTTGAAGGTTTCCAAAAAACCTTTAATAACGACTTCCGAGAAAGTGTTCAAAGTAGACATTTCTATCTGACACGAATCGAGAGACATCAACTTTGTCGATGAATGGTCAATCGAGTTTAAATGATTGCAAAATTTATTCATCTTAATGAAAATCCGTCGGTGGGATAAAAGGTGAGAATTGAAGAAACGTGACTGTATCTGCAGAATGGAAATAAATTTTGAATCAAAACAATTTTATATATCGGGATAAAAAGAGTATAGTTGATGCAGATTTATAATAATTCTTGGTGTCTGGATGTTGATTCAAATGCTATCATAATCATGTTAAATGATTTTTTGTTCAAACATAGAAATGGTTGTATTGAATGATGAAACTTATCGAATCTTTGTACGACAGCGCTCAGATTCATTTCAGTTTTGTAAAATTGTTTATAATGTACAATACCATACGTTATTTTTTTCAACTCATGATGTTTAATTATTGGTTATCGTTACATTTTTTGAAAATGTACAAAAATGTCCAATCGAGTTTAAGATGCCCTGTTACAGTAAACACTTCATGTGTACAGTGTTGTTCCGAGTTTAAGAATTGTATTAGATAATCAAGTTACATAATAATTGCAAAAATGTTTGCTTTGATGATGAAGTTTACTGTAAAGTGTATTTAAGACTACTGCAAATTTATTCTTGTGCAAATGAAAACACACGATTGAAATAAATATTACCATTCATATCGAAATTGCGTTATCATTTTTTAATTTACCTGTATGAATTTTTCTGCAAACGTCTTCATTGAATAGAAATTCAAATATTTAAAAAATCGTTGAAAATGTTCTTATTAGAAACTGAAAATAGAGGGTAATGATAAAATGATATAATTTTATACTTTTCCTATAATTTTCATCACGTAAAATCATCTGTTACAATTACAGCCTAAAATATTACATTCAAGTATCTTAAGCAAGGCCACAAACTTAACAAACTTTTACACGACTTAAAATTAATAATAACAATAATTACACGATCAATAACAACGACAACTTTCCGAAGTCAGAAAGCCATCGTTGTTATCAAATTCGACAAATAGGCTTCGCATCCACACAGAAAAAAGTTCTTTTGAAACATTTTATAATACAATTTTACATAGTTTTTTCATCTTCTTACGTATTTTTTTCATTTTTGTTACAAACAATTTTACAATATAATGTGATGTCTTTCGCGTAATCTAAAATTAATATCACATCATAATTGCCACTTTCTCTTTCAATTGTTAATTCAAAGCGATTTTTTTTTCTGCGTGGTTTTAAACATTCGATTACACTTGAAACATCATCGATGCGGCGGTACATTAATATCGCACAGTGCACATTTAAATGAATCATGGACAGGGCTATTCCCGTAATTATGCAACGTCAATATATATAATTTGGTGTGATTTAAAAACACGAACAAAATTTTGTCTTACGCAGACCTAAAAAGCGAATCTATAGGACGTAAATAAAAATTTGGCACGCAATTATCGGAAGAAAAATTATATCACGCGTAAATTCTATAATGCTCGTTCTTTGTTATTTTTTAAGATTGTCATGATTGTAAAAATACCTACACGTTGTAAATACAAATTTCGTAGCTTATACAATTGAACACATAAAAAAATGACAATTTTTCATTTCAAGTTTCATCAAAAGAACATTCGTGTATAAAAACAGCTTGAGTTTTGTTACTTCTTAAAAATGTATGCCTCTTAAAAAGTTCAAAAAAGTTTGTCATTTCAAAAATGAAATCAAAATATTTGCTACCAGTGGCCAAAAGTAGAAGTGAGTTAGGCTCCGAGAGATAATTGACATTGATTTAAACTTCTTCTTTGCTTCTACTTTTGGCCAAAGTCTTTTTTACGCGCCCCATCATGATTCATTTGTTATAATTGGACGAAATTTGCGGAAACGACAAGTTGTTTATTGGAGATCAAAAGTACGTACATTTATTCGAATATCCAACTATTAAAATCTAATATATTTATTGGAGGAAGCGTATATTTATGATGTTTCAAGACACGAAACGAAACATTGTCGAACACAATGCCAAAAAATGAGCAAACGGATGTTAAAGACCGTAACTAAAGTCATAAAAAGAGATAGATATAAAATAACTGGCTTGAAATTAAAAATTATTTACAATTCTTAATGAGCTTGTTCGATTTTTCAAACAATCTTTCTTCTCGACAAATGACAAATTAATTCAAACGCAAAGTTACAACTTTCAATTTCATCGCTGAATAAAAATAAGGGTTAGAAGTGGATAACTAACTTCTTTTCCTCATTCTTATAAATTTCAGTCAGCAAAACGACATTACCCTCAAACACAAATCTGTTCGGTGTTCAACTTGTTTGTAGGGTAAAACGTTGCTGAGTGATGGGTCACTTATAACAAATCGAAAAAAAACAGTAGGCGAGGATACATTGGTTTGTGTCGTGTATAAAAATAGCCGTTCTCAAAAAAGAAGATATATCCAAGGGGATGTTTGATCGTGTACCGTGATTCGGGAGAAAAAGTCGTGAGGAAGAGCATTTATCACGCGGGCCGAGCATTGTAAAAATATACTTTTTTTGTCTCTAAGCATACACACTCCATACACCCGTTGTCATGCCGACGGGACTCCAAATAGCGCGGACATGTCCAGTTTACAATTCTCAAATTTCCTTACCACATTCGGTGCATACAAAAATAATTCGCTGTTTGAAAGGTCCCGTCGGGATGGATATGATCGGCTTCAATATCAATGTCCATTCAATCTTTGAATCTCGTTAGACGATGAAATTTTTTTATCGAACGCAAAAACGACTTTTTGGTAAAGGGTCAAACAACTATGGGAATGAAACAGAGGGCTTCTTCGGGACACAGAGAAGTCGCAACACATGACTAACGACACATTGTTTAAACTGTTCTTGCTTTCGCTGAATTAGCGCTGAATATGTCTCATTTTCACATCCACATCCTCAGTCGTTTCAATCAATGAATTATGCGTCTTTTTGTTTCACTGCTTTCGATAAATGTTTACGGACCTTCACGCGAACCGACGACTATACACTTTGACATTGCACATGAAAATGTTTATATCAGCGTAAACGTTAACACATCAATTATTGACTTCAAAGACTAGTAAACCATTGCACAATACCACGCTCTTTCATGACTGATTTCGCTCGTAACAACTGCGATTACAAACTATACGCAACTTTCAAAAACGCAAGATAAACGATAAACAGTCAACGTTCTATACAATCGCACAAGAAGAAACCGAGACAAGGCTCAGACTTATGGCTAACGAGCCTGGGCATCGGTTTCATTACATGTGTCACAACAAAAACATGAATGTTCAACAAAACAAAAATCAACAAAATAATTCGGATTGCACATATTCCACAGTTGGACCAATGAGACAAATTCAGATAAATCATGTGTTCATACTAATCATTGATTTATTTATATACTTTGTGTTAAGTAGAATATATATATACTTTTTTTTCGTTCATATATATATATATATATATTTTATGCGATAGTATATATTATTTGTTTCCTTTCAAATATATTATCAATTTTCAGTATTGAATAGTTATTAAATTTATCTCTATACATATCTACAGAAAAATCTAATATAGATCCATTATAATTATTAAACTCTCTAAGAATGAATAATTGTAATCATTCGCAACAACCCTAGCGTATATTAAATACTCCGATCTCGTGTCCGAAACGTAAACTCTGCAAAGTCACCTTTGCATCTTTTATGTGTGCGATAAAAAAGATATTAACAAAATCATCTTGCATATCCTTTTTTTCGTTCACGCGGTTCTCTTACAATTTACAATATACTGATATTAATAGCTCTTCGCGATACTTTAAACACTTTTACGGGCCAATGAATTGTACTTTTAAAACTTCGTGTTTACGTCCATAAGTAGTGAAGCGCGAATAACGCTCGGAAAAAAATAGTACTAAAGTTTTCATTCGTTTATTCTTTTTTCTCAAATAAAATAGTTCATCTAAATAAATATTGCACATTTTAAAACTCAATCTGGTAAATAAAAATTGACACATCTAACACCGTTACATAATTGGCACGAAACAAAATGTTAACAAATGATAAAACATAAAACAAGTCGGCATACATTTTTATGCGAACAAAATGAACAACAAAGTAAACAAAGACGCGTACAACTGTATTTAAATTAATCAACAATGACAACGAGCGTTCAGCGCGACAATTCTAAATATAAAAATCTCACTTTTTTTATCATCCGCGATTCGTTAGCCCGCAAACATTTGATTTCTCGGTTGCACTCTCGTTTTTATTGCTTGTCGTAATTAACAGCTACAGAACTTGATTTGGCATTAATGAGTTTCGAACCCTGAGCAATCGCCGACGCACTCAAAAGCAAGCGGCCGCGCGTATGCGTTTAGACATAACGGTCTTCTTCTTTTTGTTTCTTTTTCTAGAAGACATTCCACTTTTCATTCCAATTAAACACGAATAAAAAAATCTATGTATATGATGATAACGAATCTAAAACAAGCCAGCTGCTTTTAGAAAGCTAGCCGCAAATAAATAGTCGATCATTTGCCACTTTGGTGCACCGCCTAGCGGCGGCTTTTGTAATTTGCCTCTCGCTCGAATTCAGTTCAATTTTTTTGTCTTTTTTTTTTCGCTGCTTTGATATAAAAAATTTGTCAACCCTTGACGTTGGCTCCTAGCCCTTGACCTGCTTCAGGTAACGCGTATTTTCGCCCCAGTCGCGCCAGCGTCGGCGCCGCTTATCCAGGCTACTTAAACGGTCGTTGGATAGAGGACGCTTACGTGACTTGACAGTGCTCTCTGTCCGCGTGATCGTTGTCTCCTGGGCGTTGTTCGGCACGTGGCTGTGATTGTGCATGGTGCTCACTCCAGCAAGATTCAACAAAGCGTCGGCACCTTCCGCTATTTTGCGTTGCTCGTCGGAGTCCTGGTTCACGTCTTTTTTACTAAACAATCAATAAACAATCAATAAAATATTTCAAGATATTATTTAACTTAGCCATTTTTCGAAAACAAACTTTTACCTTTCAAGTTTGATGGAAGTAATACAACTGTACGTATGATCCTCGCTTGAGCTTCGTGTGATTATCGGGACGAGTTTTTCCGGTTCCTGTGGCCTTTTTTTGCGATCTGAAATGACAAATGTGTTAGCAAATGTTTCAATTTTGCAAACTAAAATATATTGGATTTGATCAGGAAAGACACCTTTGTTATGATTGAGAATTATAGGTCCGTGTTTGAAAGACAGCATAGCGGCTGCAGCAGCATCTACATCGCTGTCGAATTCTGGATCGATATTGTCGCAAATGTTACTGGAAGCTAGACGCTTGGACAGATATGGAAAGAGCACAGGATCAGGCAGGCGGTTGTTGGCGCTCTTTTTCGGTGCTTTCTCTGGTGAAGAGATGCTCTGCGCCGAGGGCGGCGGGAACGGAGCTCTGGATAGTGCTTGGATCAAATTCGGACGGTACTGTGCGTCTACCATCCACAGCGAACCTTTTCCTAGGTTCTGTACAAAAAATGACAATCAATAGAAAAATTCGATTGCAAAATTCAAATTCAACAATGCAAATGGGATATTAACCGGAGCTTTTTCAACTTTGCGGAAGCACTTGTTGAGACTCAAGTTGTGCCTGACAGAGTTCTTCCAACCAGTAGGCGCGTTTCTGAAATACGGGAAATGTTCGAGAATCCAAGCATACACTTCTTTGACAGGCAGCGCCTTGACAGGACTATCTTCAATGGCCATGAAGATCAGACAGGAGAATGAGTACGGTGGCTTGCTGCTTCTGTGCAAGTGCGGGTCGTATGGTATATGCGTCGGATGTTTGTTGCGGTTCAAGTACGGCAGGTTGTTATTGTTCAGGGAGATTTTCGTTTGGTTGCTCTGCACCACGTTGTTGATCCTCGCTGGCTCGACTTTCGGTTGCAGATGGCGCCCGTTGCTGCGTGAGTTTCCGTTAACCACCTTCTCCGTTTCTGCAAAAAGTCAACCAGTGAAAGCACTCGTACACAAATCTCGTTTGATTTAATTTTCATACTTTCTTACCAGACGAGCACTCGTCGTCAACATCACACGAGTTTGCACTTGAGCCAAACTCGGCACTCTCGTCCGAGACATTGTTGTTGTTGAGCGCAACTTCATCCTTGGACGTCTTGGAGATTTCCAGACCCTTGAGCAGGTTCTGCTGGTGCAACCAGGATAACGAGGTCAACTCGTCGTCGGACTGTTGGATGCCCTTCTTAGCAGGACCTTTGCCTTTGGTGACGGCCTCACTCGTCGCTTCGGCAGCGCCATCTGATATTGTGCACTCGTTAAAGCGTTGGATCTCGTCCAAATTGTAAACCTTGGACACAGCAGTCTCCATGTTCGATGAGTCGGGTCTATCTGGTGCCATCTTATCAATAACTCGATATGGGTCACTGCAATTTAAAAACATTTTTTAATCAGTTTGAAAAAATCCATATGCAAAAAATGAAATGATTCCCTGTTAGGATGCTGAATAAAAAATGATCAGAACCCCCCCCCACCTACCCTCACCCTTAAAATCAAATTAATTGTATTGATATATTTATGGACGAGTTAAAAGTAGAATTGTCATGTGTCCCAGCAGAGGCAAGCATTTAAAAGTGCAGCGGAAGTAAGATGCGAGATCCCTTCTTTGCTTCTTCTTTTTTTATTTACTAATAGTTTTAATACCATTCAAGTAAATTAAGAGCGCGCTTTGACCGAAGTCAATCTAAATTTACGAGGCAGGATAAAAAAAAGTGAAACAGACACCGACAAAAATAACTGTTGTACAAATAAAAGCATTTGGAATTTCAAAGTAGGTGAATTTACAAACACGTTTGTACTTATAAGTGTGAATGCTCATCGGGCTCATTAGCACTTGTGCTTTATTTCGCTCCTGAACGGTAGATAAGCATCGATGCAAAGTCCAGTGGATTGGAATGTACTTTTTTGCTCGTCCTAGTCGACTTTTCTTTTATCAATTTGGAAGTTGACTTTTTGTGTTTTGTTTCGAGGGTGTCATTATTTTGTATTCTTATAACACTCAATTGACAGATAGAATGATCGATAAGACTTTGGACAAGTGACTAGGTAAGGAGAACGTGCAGCATCAATAGAATTACAGAGATGCTGTTGCTAGGCAACCGTTGCCTCGTGCCCTAGCAACACGGCCATATTATCAAGACACTCCACTTACAATGTTTTACTCTCATTTTCATTTTTTAGTTGATTGTTTTTGTTAATTGACTTTTTTATATTGTTTAAACTTTTTAACTGTCATTTCATTTATTTTCTTACAATGAAAAAATCGGTTTGTTTATTCGCTAATTTAGAGAACAAATGTATCTAAGTTTGTTTACTTCATTTTCTAAGCAACTACAAAATATTGATTCCACAATTAAAAATAGAACAAGTAAAAAAACAAGATACTTTTTATGTAGAACAGATTTGTTTGAAATTAGTATTTTTTTATGGAAATGTATGTAAAAAGCAAACTTGTTTAAAAAACCTAACAAAGTTTGTTAGAAGTCATCACAAGTTCTTCTCCATGTTTAAAAAAATTCGACCGTCTCTGTTGCAACAAGTGAGACAGAATGTACAAACGATGTCATGTCACCATTTTTTTCCTTTAGGTCTGACAAAAGTATAACCTTTATTTAACGCTACCACATTTTCAACACCTGTCAAAATGCAGTTCAAATATTTGTTCAACGACCAAAGCGTATTGTTTTACTTGTTCAGAATCCCAACCAAATGTAAACATTCAACTTGAAAACAACAATTTTCGTCTACCAGCTTGTATGTCAACATCGAAAAATAGATTGTCTAAAAGCCATCATATGTTTCATCCGAAAAGTAACAAAATCGAGTTAAAATTGTTTTGTTTACTTAAGTTATCAAAAGGAAAATGTTTGGTTAAATAAAAAAAGGATACATAAAAACATAACCAAAAAGTCAACGTGTCAAACAAAAAAATATGCCTCAAATGTGTGTTTACAAAAAAGTCGCGGATCGGAATCGGATGGTGCATAGCAGACGACCGCGTTGCTCAAACTCAAATATGGAGTTGATAATGATTACGAAACTCGAGCAAGCATGAAAATGGCCACGGCATCAACATGGTGATCGTCGAGCACGCGAGTGCAATATTTGTCACCAACGAAGCCCCACACGAATTTGCCTATTTTCGCAAACACGCAAAAAAGCACAACACTATCATTCCTCGCACTTGCATCTTCTCGTCTTCAAATATTATCCGAGTCGTCATAATAATAAGCATTTTTTCACTTACAAAAATTGCGACAATGATTTTTCACAGATTTAATATTCATTCCATCAGACATTACTTGAATAATAGGACATACAAAACAAGCTTGAAATTAAAGTGGGCCACTTTTTCAAGCCGTGATCCAGCGTTTTGAATGGCCGTGTTGCGTTTTCGGTTGATGAGTTTGTTTATACATGAATAATGACGGGCCAAATTGACGACGATTTGACGTCAACGAGGCACTGGCGGATAATACTCACGTATTTGTATTCACAGACGGCGTTCTCGCTCGAAATCGTACAAACGAGCATCTCTCAACAGCACGCTCTACACAACAGCCAGCTGATCACAACGCCATATTTTGACGTCATTGCCTGGATACGCACGTCACAAGAATCGATGAATCGCGAGCGATGTCGCGCTTCGATTAAACTTTTCCCGACTCCCGGGCTAACGTTTGAAACATACACGAAAGTTTAGACGGTGCGAGAATGCTGAGTTGTTTTCTTTTTCTTGGGAAAGTTTAAAGGCCGAACAACATTTTGGTGGGGAGGTTTTGTTTATTTTTGTTTTCGTCGTGTCAGCCGGGTGATTTTCAGAAGTTTCATGGTGTTTTTTATATAGTTTTGTTGTATAACTGTTTATAGAGTTTTTTTAAAGGACTTTATGTTTTCAGATAGGGAATCTTCTAAATTATTGTTTGTAAACAAAGTCAGAATGGAGTAATTTGATGACACATGTTTGTTATCTAAAAAATAAAATTATCATTGTATTAATAGTTCATTTTAAAAAAGGACTTTTTCTTTTTAAAATATAATATTTCTAAATAAAGTACATTTAGAATATCCATCTTCTAATTGACTGATTTAATCAAATTGCAAATTTCATATGCTCTTTTTTTAGGTCCAAGTTTGTATCCTAGGAGCCTCCACCTACTTGTACATCTCAGTTTCAGTCGACAAAACAGCCTCGCAAAGATTAATAGAAGTTGAGTTCAAAGATCACCTACAAGATGGCTCTTTCGTGGTTGGTTAAAAATGCATATTTTTTAATTTGCAAAAATCTCTTGTTACATGCATAAAATCAAATCTTGGTATATACCCAAAACTTAGGAATATATAAAGATTATCCATGAGTCATCAATGAATTTCAGTACAGTACTTACTTTTGATTATTTAATGAATTGAAAATTTGAACAAGCGGTATAGCTTTCATTTTTCAAATATTTATTAATAGTTGTTAATTATAAAGTTTATTTTCTGTTCAACTTTTGAAAATTATTGTAAGCATATGAAAAGAAAGATTACTCATTTGAAAAATAAACTTGTAGTAATAGTAAAACATGAGGTTGTAAAAAAAGGTACTCAACAACTGTTGAAAAAGTATTCTCATTTATTGAAAAAATCCCCGCATGTGCAGTCGAAGCGCAATCAATCGATCCATACAATAATGTCTAAGCCTAAAACTGAAAACGAAAATCGGATACTTCAAACATTCCGTCCGGGCAGAAAACGCGATCAAAATAAAATAAAAGAAATGGACCAAAATAAAATTCATAATTTCTCAATTAAAAGGGATCCATAAACCTTAAAAACTAAACAAATTGCCTCATCATTTTCTATCGCCCATCGCTCTCCACAAATAAACTCTCTTCCGCTCAACCCGAAACGTCTCTGAAAAATATATACCTTCGCGAAAACTCGATTCCGTATGATTGTTCAGTTTCCATTAATTAAGTAACATAATTTATTTACATCAATTACAAAAAGAAACGTCCTAAAATCCGTGCCATCAATAGACCACGTTGTTCGCCATCCTTTCCGCTTTCCTTCCGTAATATCTGGTCACCGCAGCTTCAAACAGATCGCCCTGACACCTCTTCTCCCAAATAGACACTTTTACAGGCTTCGACTCCTCCCCAGCAATACTTTTGATAATATTATCCATCTGCTCCTTAGCGGCTTTGAGTCTCTCACTCGCTTCCTGCGGGTCCACCGAGACAATCTTACTGTCCTCCAACCTGGACCTCTTACATTCGGGTTCCTCTGGCTCAAGTTCGCTTTCCTCCGGCTCGTATCCTGTCTCCTTCGCCTCCTCTTCCTCCTCCTCAGAAGAGTCAGTATCAGATTCCGACTCGAGTTGCCTCCTCCTATACACCCTTCTGTTATGATAAGCTCGCTGGCGCTTTAGCTTGCTCTTCTTAGATTTCTCGTTATCCTCACTGTCGCTTTCAGCAGCTGACTCCGACGTAATTGCGTCATCCCGATCGACGTCCTCCATGTTGGACAAATTTTCTTCAACCTTCTCCTCGCTTTTCTCAGCCTTCTCAACCTTCTCAACCTCGCCAAGTTTAGTCTTCTCCACCTGTTGCCTGTACAGGTGCCTGTAAAAGCCACTCATGTCCCTCTGCTTGGTCACGTCTCCGATCGCTTCGAGCCTCTCCAATCGTTTCTCCTCTTCCTCGACCTTCTTTAGCTCCTCCAACTTGGCTTTGTAGGAAGGCGTTATGAAACTCTCCTTATCGGCGAACTCCTCGCCCTCAGCCTCGCGTTCTTTCTGCACCATCCGCTCGATGCGCTGCTCCTGCTCGATCTTTCGCCGCTCCGCGGTTTTGATCAGATTCTCCATGTACCGCGCCTTCCGAACAGTTTTCTTCTTGTTTTCAGCCTCGCACTTGTCGCGCTGCATGTCGTCGTAAACTTCGTCGTACTGGTAGATTGTAGGGTCTTCGGTGAGCGCACGCTGCATGTCCAACTGCGTTTGCTTCTTGACCGCATCCTTCGAACCGGCCTTCATCGCCTTCTTTACCCAATCTCCACCCTTGTCCGAATCCGAATCCGAGTTGTCACCAAAAATGTTCGTCGGACGGGGTAAACTTAGTTGGGCTTTTTTCGCGGGGATTAACCCGTATCTGAAAAATAAAAAAGATTAAAATTATTAGAGATTTTGTTTTTCATCAGGATGACTTTTTAATTTAATGAATCGGACATGTTTTTAATCGAGTTGACTTTCGTTTTCGGAATGGTAAATGGTAATTAGTCGGTGTTATTAAAATTTCACATTCATCTTCAGTTGTAAGGAGAAACTTGTTTTTTCGTGAGAATTTGATAAATGCCATTGTTTTCTTTCTTTTTTTTTCAGTTCAATGTTATTGAAATTTGATACAATTTTTAACTTAATTTAATTTTATATGCAATACAAATAATGATGAAATGTAATGTCCAAAAGTTTTGTTTTGAAGTTTGAAGTTTTTTTTAAACAAACCGCAAAGTGAAAAACACCTGTGACCTTTTTTTGAAAAATGAAAGGATTGTTTATCAATGAAAGAATTTTGAGTTTCGTCATTTCAAAAATGTGAAACTACAATGAATGATCCGCTGAGTTTCAAAACGTATGAGAAAACGCGTTAAGTAGGTCATGTGGCTTGTATAAGCTTTTTTAGGACACCTAAGGCCCCCCTACATGATTCATCATTGATTTTGAAACGATCCAAAATGAAGGCCAGCAAAGCCAAAAAAAGTTTGATGCAGTTTCGCGGCCGATTTTTTTTCTTTCTTTTTTTAACCCTTTTTTCATCACTTCTTGAAGCTTTTTTACCCATTTTTATCTCATAGCTAATTGGAATTTCATAAAAAAAAATTTTGTATTGTTTTCTTCGCAATTCAATAGACACAAATAAAAAATTTAAGTGTACAAATTCAAATTGTAAAAAATGAAGTAGAGTTTAAATCCAATTCAAGTTTCTAAGAAATAACGGATTTGAATTTACAGTATTTTTAAAACCCAACTTCCAAGAGCTTCGTTGTTTTTGAATGCACCCAAAAGTGATTTTCTACCTGAGAAAAAGGACAAAGGTAAAATTAACCTGAGGCAATTATGTGCAGCTAATCTTAATGCTTTCCTTTACAAAATGTGGGCTCTACTTTGCAAGTATTGTCTCAATATAAAGTTAAGAGAAAGAGCTATATGACTTTTTCCGCGAAAGCCTAAAACAATTGAACACAAGAGGACCGTTTAAAGTTGAAAGTCAAAAAGGCTAATGGTCAGCTACCTGAAAACTGTGACAAGTGTAAACTACCTGTCTCCTGACAAACAATCCGAAAACCATTATGCCCTAATGTCACACGACCTTGGCAAAGTCAAAATTTTTTGGAAACCAAAATGGCGTCGACGAAAAAGTTAGTTAAAAGACGTGAAATTTGACCGCGAAAAAAAGAAAACTTACGTACATGACAAGCGCGACCTTGAACGAAAAACGGATAACAAAACTGTTGAAAACCGTCTTGCCAACTTGTATCAACATTGTACCGACGTCGTTCTCGACCGGCCATTTTGAATTTCCGACAACTTTAAAAATTGAATCAACTAAATTTACCATGACTATTTACGTAAAAAATATAGCGTTTTTTGAATGGAGTTTTAGGGTTTATCAATAAATCAAAGTTTGGTTTAAAGATATGAGGGTTATTAAGGGTGGATTACAAACAAATTCGATTGATTTTCGAGTTTGAACATTTTCAACTCTTTTAAGCGCGGATGTAAAAAGTTATCAAAAAAAAGTTGAGCAGGAGGTTTTGGGGTGTAATAATGTTGGCCGAATGGGAAAAATTTGGCCCGATCGTAGAAACAGCTGACATCGAGTGACGACCGCATGAAACCTGTCAACAATCGCGATCTCGCGAGCAACAATCGGCCAAGGGTAGAAAGAGTTGAAAATTGACAGGCAAAAGTCGCGAGATCAGTCTAGGAAATGTTGGACGGAGTTGGAGTTCACGTAAAGGTTCGATCTGATCGGCGTAAATCCGAGACGAAAAATAAAGCGCGAATGCAATTTCGGGCCGATGGGAAATTGAGTAAAAAATTTGGCTGTCATTGGGAAAAACTTACCGCTTGTCGTCGCCGCCGTTGGACATAGCGAATTAATCACTTGGATGCCTCGATGAAACGATCGCACGTAGACTCGCAGCTCCGGTCTGTTCCTCGAGATCAGTGCAGCGTACAAGTTATTTGACTCGAATGTATCATGTCGTACGCAACCTAACGTAGTATTTGTTTTTGACAAGTCTAAGGTCGGGTTAGGTTCGGGCGTATTGAGCCTTCCCATTGGTCAAGCGAGGTCTTAGGGTGCGTTTCCAGCGGTACACCTTTGTAAACCGGGCTTAATGTTTGCTTTATTTTTGAATCACCTGGTCTTGCGCGTTGCCATTGTTGTTGCCATTTAAATTGTTATTCTGCCGCGAAAATCTACAACGGCATTTTTTGTTCTCTGTGAGAAGGGCATATTTCGTTGAGTCTCCATGAGACGCTGACGTTTCTGCAGGTCTGAAAAAAACTTTGAGGCTCCTTCTAAGGTATGTTTTTGCAGAATTGTTTTGGTTTTGCCGGTTGGACATTGGCGTAAATGCAAAGTGGCTGATTGTTGCAGTTGAAATAACGGAGTGGTGTTTACAATTTTTTTGCATTGTTAGGTATACAGTTTTTTGAACGGTTTCGTGTCTTAATAATTATTTGGCTTTAACGTAAATAAACATAAAAATTAGTAACTGATGAATACACACGTATTTATTCATTGCAAAATTTTTGATGTTTTTCTGTCGGTTGTTTATTTACACATTTCTTTGAAGTGTTTGTGCGATTCGAAGTCTTTATGGGTTGAAGGTTGAATTGGTATTTAAATTCAAGACAAATTATTACGAATTAAATTTAGAGTGAAAACGACATGCAATACACTTTTTAAGAAAAGTATTTATTACAGGATAGCTAACAAAAAATGGACATCAGGCCAACATCACCAAACCGAGATCGTCTGAGCCTTGTGATCGACGAGATTCCAGTACCGTCTCCAAAAAAAGACTTCAACACCCTCCTCGAGGAACGTCTTAAGGACGCAACTGAAAACGACGAGGCTCAAGGTCACCAGGTCAAACGAAAGTTTCCGTTTTTGAAGAAAGGTCAAGGGTTAGCAAGGTACAGACCGAATCCTAATTCCATCGGGATCCGATCTCGAGCACGATCTCTTCCTGCCATCCCCTCGAGATCTCCTCGTGTAAGATCGCCCTCGAAACCAGCGCCAAGGTCAACAAAAGAACCGCCTAAATCTCGAAGAAGTGAACCAGTAAAAAAACCACCAGTTCCAGCCAAAAATACAGCTACTAAGTCGATTTTAAATAACAACAATTACAACAATGCAGTTCAGAACAAGTTCGTAAATGTCAGCTTACAAAAACCCAAAGATAAGTTAAGAGTTCCGAATCTGAACCATTCCGACCCGGAGATCAAGACTTTCAAGGAACTGGAAGAGGTGAGGATCTTCGAGATGATGGAGGAGAAAGCAGAGAACTCGAGTTTCTGTTCAAATTCAAGCGCTGTTATTGCGTTTCTGCAACAATCGTCGCCTTTGAAGAATCAGCTTTTTTTGCAACGGATGTCGAGTCAAAGTCGGGTGACTGACGATCAGGAGTTTGTTCGCAAAACTAACTTCCTCGCTTATTCCTCACAGTCGCCTTTGAAAAGCAACCAGAATCGGTCGAACAGCTTAGAAAACCTTGCCAAGTGGGAGAACTTTGAGAAAAAAGATGAGCCAAAAATGTCTGAGTCTCAGGAGAAGGTGATTTGCGCCGTTCCATTTGGGTTGAACGAAATCAACACTGATGATTATTTGAAGAATGGAAATGGACAGTTGGACGAGTCCGCTGCAAGTCTTCATGTAAGATTCGCCGAGTTCAATGAGTACAAAACTATTGGTTTGAGCGATGTTTCGAGTATCTCAACTGACTCGAGAGTTGGGGATAATGGTTCAAACAGTCAGACTTGGAGCGATTACTCGGAGTCAGAGTCGTCCGATGCTGAGGCAAAGGCGGAGATGGTTTTTAGGAACGGACAGTTCAACGGCTCGGCAATGAGACAAAATTTGGTGAAAAAGTTTTGCGAACAAGATGCTGATGATGTGGATTCTTATGATGAGGATGCAAGCTCGAGTACAAAACTCTCCGAGGAAGATGATGGAGATTGCAGTTCGCAAACCAGTCATGATGCTACTTTGATGGAAAATAATCAGGATAGCCGTGAAAAAGACAATAACGAACAGGGTGAATTTTATATTTCAATTTTCTTTTTCGTGTAATTTTCACAATTACAGTTAGATATTTTGTAATTTGCTTTGTTTGGTTTTGCAGATGATCAAATTTTGTTCAAGTCAGAACTTCTGAAATCGCGTTTATTAGATCTTGAAAGGGAGATCGAGGTATTTCGCTCTGAAACAGCTGCACTGAAAGTACAAAGACAAAAAATCGAGGAAGAAAGAAAGGAGTTACAGCGAGCTATAAAAGAGCACAAGGATTTGGCTCAGGCTGAGAAAGTGCGAGTTGACAATTATTTAATTGAGGAGAAAAAACGACTGGCTAGGGAGAAAGCTGCTTTGGATAATCGACTGAAGGATGCGAGGGAAAAAGCACAGAGGAGTAAACAGGATCGGGACGAGATCATGAGTTTGAGACAGCAATTGGATTTACTCAAAGAAGAACTTTATCAGAAGGAGAGCAAGTGGCAAGCTGCTCAGGCGCGACACAAAAGTCAGGTACTGATGATCGATTTTCAGTTGTAAAATTATATTCATTGAATGGCAATTTAATTTTTTGGTATTTTTTCTAGGTTCGAGTTCTGATGACACAGAACAAGGAATTGAAAGAAGAAGTGGACCGTTTGGAAAAACTGAAATTAGAAAGACAGAAGGCAAGAAAACTGGTCTCTGCAGCGAAAGAAAAAACTCGGGCAATTCACGAGATCAATAGGATGTTACAAAGTGGTGGTCAAGCCCGTAACAAAAGTTACTCGTCAGATGAGGAAGGGCTGGAGAATCGCGAGCAAATTGTTGAGGCACCACCGAAACCGTCGAGTTATTCCGAACCACCACAGGAACAAGTGCAGACTGCTCCGTTTAATATCGAGCGTCAGCGAAACCTGTACAAAAGTCTGCTGAAAGATGCGAGTATTGGAATTGCAGAGTACGAAGAAGCAAAACGAAACGCAGAAGAGCAGTGCAAAAGCGCAATGAAAGAGACAATGACCCAGAATAAAAATCAGGACATTGCAAACGAGAAGAAAAAGTTCAACGAAGCGCGACAGGCTTTAAATTTGTCGCAGAGTGCGGACGTTTCTTTGAAAATTCAAAAGTCTATTTTAAAGAATGTGAAGGAGGTAAAGGAGGTGGACGGACACATCGAACACTGGTACAGCAATGGAAATGTCCTCAAGATATTCCCCGATAAGAATTTGAGAAAGCTCATTTATTACAATGGAGATGTCAAGGAGACTGATAGTACTGGCAAAGTTCGATACTTTTACGCTTCGTCGAGAACTTGGCACACCACGTTGCCTGATGGTCAGGAGATTTTTGAGTATCCTGAGTAAGTTCATTTGTTTGAATTCTCAAAAAAATGTTTTAATTTTTATTCCACTTTGTTCAAATGTTATAAAATGATCTTGTATTTGTAGTGGAAAGATCGAAAAGCAAAACAAGAACGGAACAACGGAAATTTCATATCATGATGGTTCTGTTCGAATTTGGGAAGCAAACGGATCAGAAAAATGGTCACTGCCAGATGGGACTGTCGGTGAAACGATGGCTGATGGAAGCAAAGTGTTTACGTTCAGAAATGGCCAAAGAGAAATCCACACAAATGATCATAAAGTAAACAACTTTTTCAAACTTTTTTTAAATAATTTTTGGAGTTTACTCATTTTTTACAATTCATTTTTTTCAGAGGCGAGAATATCCGGATGGTACTGTTAAAATAGTTTATGCTGACGGTACACTTGAAACGCGTTACCCAAACGGTCGTGTTCGAATTAAGGATAAGGATGGAAACCTCGTTATGGATTCTCATCGGTCACAGTAATCGGAAAAGTACAAACAAGTTCAAGAAATACCTGTAACAAGATATTCTGTATTCGAAAAAATGTATTTAAGAATTATGTTTTTTCAACTAAGCTATTTGAGAGAACTGTGTTCACTAAAGTTAATGTTAATTTCGATTATCTATTTATATGATTAAATTAATGATGAAAAGCAAACAGATTTATATTTTCAAATAAAAATGTCAAAGGCAGACAATAAACGGTCGATTGAATAAAAATGATAATCCAATTTTATTTGATAATGTAAGTCCACGTTTCCGGGCCAGCTAGGCTGAAACTGAATAAACAAACTAACTAACTTTATTTGATAATGAAAGAGGTTGATATTAGTAAAACACACTTGGTTTACATTTGTTGATTCATTTATTGAATTCGGATACAAACTGTCGTTTGAAGCAGTAAGCTATTCCTGCACAGGTGAACATATTTAATAATCGCAGTTTATCGTTATCACGACCAAGTGCTATAGTTTGGCTGTTGTCAATGAATATATAGTGTTTTCGATTACGTTTCCGCCGGCATGCAAGAACAGCTTAAACTTGCTCGTAGAATCCTTAAATTCGCTTGTCACCAATACAAAGCGTCGTAAAATTCACAATCAATCCGTTGCAAAGTTGTTCAACAGCATTCTATCAATTCTTCTGCATGAAATAAAATGTAACAAATTCATCGCGTGTTTGATCTCCTAAAAAACCAGAGCGTATCACACTGTAAATTTAAACTTGCTACTCGAGCACCACAAAAATTGAAAAATTAAATTAAAAAAAAAACAAACAAATTAAAAAACTACACGCGAAAGTAAGTTAAACTTCGACTCTCTGTCCCGTTTCATTAATAAAAATCAAATCATAATAAAACGTCTCACGCCGGACAGTTTTTTGACCCCATCGGAACGAAATTCAGTTTGTTTCAGTTTTGTCCATGAAAAAGTTTGGTATTGTATTTTTCATCTTTCACGAAATATCCTACACCTCGTACGTTTAATCATTAGTTATTATTAATACTTGTATTCATTTATTGATTACGTCTAGGCTCTTGTGTTGTATATTATAGAGAGAAACTTAAAAGTCCGGAAATCAACCGACGATGGTCTGGGAAATTCGTCGCCGACCAGAGGCATGGTCCCGTTAAATCAAAGCTCCGATTTTAAAAACTGTATAAAAGTATGCCCGTTCACTTTCCAATCAACCAAAACCAAATGCAAACGCTCAACTGCACTCCTCTCCCAAACCATCTCGGCTCGGGTGAACGGTTCAGAAACTGATATTCAAGTGTTTTTTTCTTTATTGTAATAATTTTTATTTTCCTTGATTTTTTCCTGTTCTTCATTCTTTGCTATTTCTAGACCTTATACGGTAACAAATCGCAGCTGGGATTCTTGCCCTTCTATATCCTAGTAAGCGGTTGGGAATGAACAAAATTCAACACTTTTGTCAACAGCTTTCTTTTCTGGGCGGGAAGTAAACTTACGACAAAATGCATCGACGTAAAAGTTTGACAAGCTTTTGTTTAAAAAAAGAACAAAAAAATGTGGAAGGAGTGTTCGAGTATGTTTCTCTGTGTCTCGAAGTGTGTATTCTGTCCATCGCGTGGCTGCGTGAGCCGTCGCTCGTTTGGTCGACGAGCTCAACGGCATTGTCAAGGCGAAACGAGCGCCGAAAAACTGAAACTCCTTGTGTCCATGTTTTCGTTTGTCGTCGCTACGTTTCGTTAAATTATTACAACTTTAATTCTTTTTTTTTCGTTTTTTATTAATTTTTTTCTTTTGTATAGTTCTTAATTCGCGATTAATGAGTGCCAGATAATGCTTCTGGGGTTATCGGTAGGATACTTAGACAAAGTTTATACCGAGACACTCATTACGCCCGGGCGGTGAGTGAAAACGCGTTAAATTTTCACACATCGCCGTCTACAAAATTACACGTTCGACGTTTTGTTTTATTTCGCTAATAACGCTTATAGTATAGTTTCGATTAAGACGATCCTGTTGTTCTGTTTGATAAAATATAACACCAATTTCTCTTTGCGCGAAGAAATATATTATAAAATTCACTCGAACCCTTCCAAACGGTCTGAAATTCGGCTTTGGAAAGAAAGAACGAAAATAATTTAAATTACATTATACAATAGAACTAAACTCGAATAATATAGCGATTCCAAAACCAAAATTTCGGCAGTCAACAGGATCGCCTTGATCGTCGGAACGGTGTAACCAATCAATGCTAAGCAATTAAAAACTCACAGTTTAAGTGTAAAAGGAAACAAAAATAAAAGAACTGATTGATTGAACGTCCGATAAATTCAGCGTCTCGTGTACGACGTTCGCATGAATATAATTCCCAAGATGCTTCCATGCCCCTCGTAAAAGCAAAGTGGGACACTCGATACGTGTCACATCAAATTACCTATTAAATCGTTCGCAAATCGTTCGACGGCCATTTAGTTGGAACAAATTTTTCTTTTTTTTGTTATTTTACCACCATGCAAAAAATCATTAAATAAGTTTTTTTTTCATTTCATTCATTTTTGCCATATTCACATTTGTCCCTCGACAATCAGCGTTAGGTAATAAGACATAGTTTACATTCATGATTCTTGGTAACTAGTTTCGAATGGCCGCATTTCAGCTTCGAATTTGCCGCTTGTTCGTTTGGTCATAACTTCTTTTCTTCTCTCTCTTTCTCTTCTCATACAAAGTTACCGAAAATGCATATACAACCGGACACAACTTTTTTTTCTTTTTAATAACTTGCTTTGCTCACTTATTTAATCGCAGAAATTATGAACAATCAATCGCTGAGCCTTTGCAAAATTTCTAAAATACAATTTTCGACGTTTGAGAACAATTTCGCCCCTTTTATCTCCAATTTTTGACCAACAAACAACGCCAAGTTGCAACAGTAAGGTTTCTGCGATGAAATAACTATTCTCACGTTGCAAGAAACAATAAATATGAAACTTTCTAGGCGGACATACACGCAGCTCGAGAATGATAAAACATTAGCTGTGCGTATCTCCAAAAAATTCAAATAATACTAAGAAAAACGACGAGAGAAAAAAGTCTAAATCATTTAATAGCAATGATTCATAACATAGGATACTACTGGACCAAGATTAAAAAAATAATATAGAAATAATATCTTCAGCAAAGCCAGTAACACATTTCAACAATTTTCGACAGTGCTTTTTCTTCGGTTGCCGTTATTTTAACGAATAGAAAATGACTTGGATCAATCACATCGACAATATGCACTGCGATCAATCGTCCAACGTTGGTACTGACTTTGCAAATGCGATGATACAGCTGTTTTTTATTTGTTTCGTTTAAATAAAAAAAGGAATACGATCCAGATCGCTCGAGATTCAGCGAGCAAGATGAGGAAGATAGGTCGACAATTACTTGTCGATCGCACCGTTGATCATGTTGTTCTTAACTTGGTTAGCGACGTGCAAGTCCGAGGGGATTTGAGGGGGCTTGTCTTTCGGGCTCTGAGAATTCGTCACACTGTCCAAGCCGAGTTTGCTCAAAGTACGTAGGGCTGTCAGGGCCGCATGGTCTCTGCTCGCGTCCGTCGTGGGACCATGACCGTGACACACCTGTGGCGGATCCGTACTCAAAGATACTAACGATAGGTATTCTTTATAAAGGCCCTGAAAAAAAATCAAATCACGATTAATTGTTTGGATTTCAACAATTTAACCCATTTTTTGTCATTGCAGAAATACATGATTGGCAAAAATCACTTTTTTAACTTATTTGTACAAGGAGCAAAGCGCGCCCGACGGGCGCTCAATTTCAGACTGCTATACGTTAAACAAACTTAAACGTTTAAATATTTTAAATTTTGAGTCATAGCATCAGACGCGCCATTAGATCCGTTGCTACAGTATATCCTGTGACGTCATCGGATGCGGACGTGCAGTACACTTTGCAACATCATCGAGTGTGCATTCGTAGTAGATCTAGTGACGTCACTGGATACGCGTGGGCAATAGATCCCAAGCCACAATCGAGTGTGCGCAGTAGATCTTGGGATACCATCGTGGAGTACGCATGGGCAGTACATCCCGCGACACCATCGAGTACGCATGCCTATTAGATCAAGTGATATCACTGGACCCGCAGCTGCCATCGATCATGTGACGCCATTCGACCCGTAAATCATTTCTTATCGGCTTGTTATTTTTTCATATATTTCGTAATATTTGATACTTTTAATAAATTCATAATATTATAATAATAAATTATAATAATATAATTAATAATTTCAAATTATACAAAACTTTCTTTTTAAAAGATTTCTTTAGAGTTTTCATTCGCTGTAACTTTTTTCAGTTAATCATTCAATTTTAACACATTTTTAACTGTTTAGTTGTTAAATCAATTAAGTTTTTTCGAACTAAATTTTACAGATGCACATAGTTTAAATTTGTTTTATTTCCGCATATAAATTTTACTTTTTAATAATAATAACAATACAATGTTTAGTCGTTTGATATATAATATAAAGTAGTTTGATCGCGATAATTGTGCATCTTTTTTATACAAAATAAAGCACTTTTCTGGGCTTCGTGACCATTTCGCTACAGATCGCAGTCAGTTGACTATCATCAACTGTCCGTCAGACGCTCCAAGGGTGTTTTGGGGAAGTCTAGACAATTGTAGTCGCGATTAGTTTTGTTTTGGATATCAATTTTAACTTGTTATGAAATTGTTTTTAAGTTTATTCATTTTACATTATGATTTTCGTGATTTTATACTTCATCTTAACCTATAAAAAGTAAATATAATTTCTATTGCTTTTACTTTAGATTAAGAACAGCCAATGAAAATTTTTTAAAAAATTTGTGTTAATCAGTCAAACTTTTTTAATTTTAGATTGATTTAATTTTATCATAGTTTTCTTAAAACCACAAAACATTGTTCGCGTAAGCTTGAAATTTCAATTATTTAGTTTTTCAAAAGGTTTTTAAAAAACATGAATGTACAAAATACGATAGCCACATTGTAAAGTTTTTTTTTTTCAAGGAAAATGTTTAATTAATCGGCTTCAAAAGGTTATCTTTTTTGCTTAATTGAAAATAGTATTTTTTGAAACACAACGGGGATTCGCGCTCCGCGCGACATGTGACTCCTATGTGATTTACATCAAATGCAACTAACGACACGGCACCAGCGAAATTTTTTTTATAGATCATTGCAGAAATGCATCATTGTCAAAAATCACTTTTTTAACTTATTTGTAAATAAGACTTGTTCAACTAAATCAATTGAGAGGGTCCATTGTAAAGTTCACAACAATTGAAAATTTATTTTTTATATATGATTGTAAATTGTAATTGTAATTGCAAAAACCCCATGAAATTTTGACTGTAAATTTTCAACTGTTCAATAACGAAAAAAGAATTAATTTGAAATACAAATTTCGAATCAACTGTTAGTTTCTGGTTAATAAAAAAATTTAAACAGTTTGTTGATACTAACATCGCTCACCTTCGGGAAGTCGCTAAACTGTACGTCAAAATTGAGCAACTGTGCGAGATACTTAAGCTGGTCCTTAGGCGAGACACCAGCGGGTGGTTTTTGTTTCTTCTGTTGGCCCCTCAGTTCCTCCGCGACCAGTTGCAAACTGGGTCCGCTCTTGCACTCCTGTCCGCCGTCAACCAGCAACAGTCCAGGCACAAGTTGTCGTCCAATAGTACCGCCTCCCGCAGAAGAGCTGCTGTTACTGCTCAAATGGTTCGCCCCATCCAGCTGCTCGTCCTCCAAGAACGTCACCTTGCGAGGCTTATTGTCGTTATTCTCCTTGTCGCCGCTTTTGATAGAGGGTTTTGCTGGTTGGGGCTGCGGTTTGCTGTAACCAAGAAGAGCAAGAAGCGCCTCGGCTGCTGCGCGTTTCGCAAGTTTCTTGGTTGGTCCGATGCCTTGGGTGGAGTACTGGCCCACTGTCACCTCCATCACGAACTCTCGACGTCTGGGCGCGCCTTTCTCCTCGATCAGGTTGTAGTCGGGCTCCTTTTCGCGGTTCGCCTGCTGGATCTGCACCAGTCGGGAGATTGGATTCACCTCTTCAGCTGATTCGGACTCAGCTCGTGGTTCTTTATACTCCTTTATCAAATTGCGAGCCTTCTTTTTGATCGCTGGCGGTTTACGTTTCAGACGCATCGTACCGTTTTGTACAGACACGGAGATCGGTGGTAGACGTTTCAGCTTCTCCATCATCAATTCTGCGGCACGTTTTTTTGATACCTTAAAGAAAAAAATAGATATAATATTCCGTTAAGGTCGAACGATTTGAATGGTTGAAGATGGATTGAAAGTTAGTTACTTTTTTGGAAGAACCCTCCCCAATCGTGACCTCGTCACCGACGATGCATTTGGTTGTGAAGGTACGAATGTGTGGTTTGCCAGTCTCGGAAATGACCTCGAAGGTAACAGGCAGGCCCCGTTTCAGTGCTGTCTCGTGCACCAGCGACACAGGACTTTTCAGCTCGGCGTTGGGGTCATCGATGCTGCATGTAGTACCGTTTTCGTTAGCGTTGTAATTGTCATTGAACATCTCGGGCAAAGGCAACTGCCGAAGCTGCTCCAGAGCACGACTCGCGGCGTCGTGACGTGCCGCCTGCCCGGTCACACCTCGACCAACAAACTCCCGCTCTCCAACCTGAGATTCATAGATCAGTTAACATTTTTTCCGTCGATTTGAATGTTGTCAAGTTGTCTAGGTGGTGGAAGGATGGATACCTTTAACGAAACGAGATAGTATCCCTGCTGCTCATTGTGGAAATTACGATTATATGCTGGGTAACGAGGATTATACATGCGAGGATAATGTACAAATCCAGGGGATACGAATTGTTGGGGCGCCGCCGGTGGAGCGTGCCGAAATGTGTACACCGTTGGCTCACCTCGTTTCATAGCTAATGCGTTCAGTTCTACTGTCGGTGGTAAATGTCCTAAAAGAATTAAAAAAGTAAATAACATTATAGAGTCAGTTACTGTAAGGCTCAAATCTCTAGTCTGGGTCTGATAGATTAATATTAGATAAATTAAGTGTTTTACCTGTAAACAAAGTTTAGTGTATTTACCTTAACTTTATCTTT
The DNA here is from genome assembly GCA_020615435.1 of Telenomus remus. Classification (NCBI taxonomy): domain Eukaryota; kingdom Metazoa; phylum Arthropoda; class Insecta; order Hymenoptera; family Scelionidae; genus Telenomus; species Telenomus remus. Next base: position 7,774,773 of record CM036341.1, on the reverse strand, counting down.
AACTTTATATACTCTTAAAAAATTATATACACTCTTAAAAAATTTGCTAGAAAAATTCGATTGCATTTATACAGTTTTGAACATCGATCAATGTTAATTTAATATGTAACACGTTGATTTTTTAAAGTTTCAAAAGACATTTTGAGTCTTGCAGACTCGATTTGAGAGTTGAAAATTTGAATTGCAGAAAAGTACCAGATCCTGCGGGACATTTTCCAGCGGCTCTCATGGTCCTGAGTGGTTTAAGTGGTGGCTGGCTGTACCATGTTTTGGACAAGGCCTCGCTGGCTGCGGTGTGCTGGGCCTTTTTGATGCTCGGACCCTCGGCCACGTACTCCTCTTTGCCAAGCTTGAGTGTTACTGTGAATCGCTTTTTGTGCGCCGGGCCCTGCTCGTTGGTCAACCTGTACTGATGTTGGATCTTATTAAATCTGGCCAATTCGTTGACCAAGCACATCGGCGTTTTTTCTTTCATGTTTGCCAAGTTGGAGTTTGTGCCGTTTGCATTCTGCTGATTAGAGATGCTCCCATCGCCGAGCTCGTCACCCACTGACTTCTTTTGCTCCATGTTTGAGCCTTGCGATTGTTGGTGCAAATTCTGAACGTTCTGATTTTGCAGAACTGATACTTGCGTTTGGTCTTTCATCCCAACAGTTAATATGTTACCTAAAAATCGCACGAGTTAGTCGAATGGTTTAATTAAAAAAAAATTTTCTTTGGTTTTGAAGAAGTGATTAAAATATGTTTGGACGATTATTGCTTGGATTTAATGTTAAATGAAAAGAGCAATTTGTGTGAAAGCATTCAGTGATAGCTAATGCATGAGTCAAACCAAAACACGATTCATGCACCTTGTTCTGGGTCATCAAATTACCACTCCATTTTGTTTTCAAAAAAATTTTTTTTGAAATATAAAAGATAATAATTATCCAATGCAAAAGTACGAGAAAACTTAAATAGTAGATCTGAAAATTGATTAAGAGTGTGTTTCTAATAAGAAAGTAAATTATGAAAAAGTTTTACTTGATTGGATTTGTATGTAGAGAGCTTTGAAATACACAGACCTTCAATACACCCGGTCGGACCAAAAATTTCCATAAGAGAATATTCTAGATCGAATTCAAAATCGATGAATTTTTTCGCATCCGTTCCGCTAAGCAGACTAAGTAGAACAACCGTGCACAAAATAATGCGACGAACTAAACATAACAATATTAAACAATGTGATAGCAAATTTACTGTGATTGTATGGCAGCACCGAGAGAATCAAGATTCACTTCCTCCAACTTCAGTATTTTCAATTGCCCAAAAAAAATTTTAAACCCATTTTTCATTTTTAGTTTATTTATTTCTGTTCTGTTGACTACCTTTTTTAACACATTTTATTGTATTAAAGAAACATAAACTTGAACGTTTTTTTCTCAATTGAAAACAATAAGTCAAAAGAAACGCAATTACACTCAAGTTTACATAAAAGCGTTTAAAAAGTTGACTTTTTGTATAAATAAAAGAGTTGACAACATTAACACCAACAAATATACATTTGACGAAGTTATGTTAGTTCGACTGATTCTTTTTTTTGCGAAAGAAATGAAATGTTTTAAAATGATGAAATAATTTTGTTTTGTATATGTTGTTTTGCATACAGATTTGTTATTCATACAGAGAGAGATTGTCAACAATAGAATTGACAGCAAACAATGAAAAACATGTCATGCATAAGGTGGTGTGCATTTAGAAATAAACAAGCAACACAAAAAGCTCTAATAATACAGTTCAGTATATTAAACTAGGTACAACAATTAGTGACAAGTGAGAGAAAAAAGATTCAAAACACGAGATACAAAGAGAAAGAGAATGAGAGGGAAAGAAAGAGATGAACAATTGAAAGTGCTGTGTTTAGATAAAGCAAATCCTGACCCCGATGCAAATTGTGATAAGCTCAAAAAAAGTTTATGGCCGGTAATAAAGTTGCACTTACAAGCGTTGCTCGATGGATTCATATCGATTATCATATGTCGCGAATTGTTGTGCGACATTGTTGGATGTTGAATATGATGCATGTGCTGAGGTGCGCGCGGGGGCATTGACAGCATTTGTCCATGGGATAAATGCGGATTCCGATGCATGTGTGGCTGATGCGGAGGGGCCATATTAGCCTGCTGCATTGGACGCATTGGACCTCCCATTCTGAAACAAAACAATTTAATTCCAATGTTTTAATACAATTCAACTCTACTAATTCTATTATGTTACGAAATATTAATTTGTGCTAATTAACATAAAAGGAACATTAATTTATGTTGTTTTACAAATGAATTATTTCCACTGGTTGAAGGCTACTCTTTTTTGTATTCGTTATAGCTTTTGCAAAATGTTTGACAGTAATGAAGTTTAGTTTAATCGCAAAAGAAAGTTGAGAAAATTTAATTAAATTGTTGTGGATGTGCGACTGAGGTTCGATTGCAAATTATTTATCAGTGCTGTAATCCGATTCTAATCATAGTTTAATTTTGCCGACTCATTTTGCATTCTCTTAAAATGACGTTTTTCATTAGAAATGTAAATGTGACGAACACTCAAATGAGTTTCGAAATTGACACCTCTTGAATGCTGTTAAACGAGTTGGATGAAAAATGAACCAGACGGAAATACCGTAATAACAGTATTAACTTAGTAATACAAAGACAAATAAAACCACGAGCTTGAATTGCCACACTGAAAGTGCGAAAAAACTCGGTTTTAATTTTTATGTCCAATAAAAATTTGTTGGAAACAATCACTCTTAGTGCCGGCACAAGTTGTTTGAATATTGGATGAGTAATTGTCTCTGACAGTTACCAGAACGATGAAATATTTCACGGTTCACGCAAAGTCGTGACAGCAAAGCCACTTCGGTCATTTTTTATTTAAATTTCTATATTCCTCCAGTATGTCATTGCAATTTACTAAAAAAAACAATTGAACAAATTTTAAAATCAGTCAAAAACAATCTTTTAAAAAAGTAAATAAAAAACGACATTTCGGAGCAGATTTGAAACAAAAAAAGTCTACTCCAACTGAACAAATCAAACAGTTCAAGTGGACCAAAAGGAACAAAAGAATCTACTAGCACATCCTGCAAAATTTCTTTTCTAAAGGTTTCTAACAAAGTCGAACTTTTCAAAAGCTCATTTTTGAATCCTGACGAAATCCAAGGAAAAAAAGGATTAGAAAACGAGCAAATTCTCGGCTGATCTTTTTACGCCGGTCGCCATGACTCGTAATGGCAGGTCGTTGGAGCAACTCACTCGAGCGTTCGATCAAGACAACAGTTTAAAACCCATTGTTTAGTTGATTTATTTCGTCACAAGTCACGAACTAGATTAGCGAAATTTTCGAGTCAATAGGTGCGATTTTGGGGTGGAAAGTAAATGGAGCTTGCACAATGGGCTTGGCCCGGCTGCGACGAGAAAGTGGACCGCTGCTTACCGAAGTCTGCTCTATTTCACGAAAAATTTCCGCTCAGCGTTGTCTGAAATTTCCGGCGAAACAGATCGTGACACTGCGAACACTGTCAGGCCCTTATCACGGCAATTGGCAAACAGTAAAGAAAACTGATCCTGAGACTAAAATGCAGCCATTTTGGTGTGAACGTTCTCTCCTACGTGCCGCACATCAGCGCGCCGCGTGCCTAAAAGCGCAACCTGCCGGCTTGTGGAAACGTCAGTTTAAAAAATGTCATTTAAACTTTGGCAAAGAAAAACAAAGAATCAATTTTTGGGATCTTTAATTTCGATAGTGTCTTGATTTGAAAAGAGGATTTTAAAGTATGAAATTGTTGTTGGTAAATGTCAAAAGGTTTTTGGTATTCGCTTTCTCTTTGACTTGAGTTGTAAACAGAGATAAAATAGGAGGCAGTGTGATTGGTGCTTTGGAACACTTTGCTGACTGCTGTCAGAAGACCACGTGTTTGTAGCAAGACGCTAGGAGCAAAGTTTTGATCGTTTCGATTCTGTTATTATCAAGTTTTTATTAACTTTAAAAGTAAGTTTGTGGAGGAAAAGGTTTTAATAAGAAAATATGTCATTGTTCTTATTTAAAGACACTAATGAACAAAATTTCACTCGGTTATTTATTTAAGATAGAATTAAAAAGATCAACTTCCGACTTTAAAATCAATTGTATGTTAAACTTTATTTTTAAAATTCTAATTAAGGATTAAATTATTAAGATTTAGTTAATAAGTTTGATTGAACAAAGATTAATTAATCAATTGACAATGCGATATTAGCGCTCCATTAAAAAGTGTGGTTTCTAACCTCTCATCATTTGAACAATCCCAAAATCAAAATTCAAATACAAAAATGTCTTGAATTCAAAATCTTTAATTTAAAAAACTTCAAAACTAAATTTCCCATCTTAAAAATGATTTCTACTCTAACAATGCTTCAAATTTCCTTAGTAAATAGAACTATTAGTTATTTTTGTTGTTATAAAATTGCATTTTTCATTTGAAATGTTTATTTATTAAAGATGGACGTGGACGAACCAATGGAAACCGTCAAAGACGAGGAGTTGAGTGGCGAAGATGTGGACACCGAAAGTGACTGCGAGGAGAGTGAAGAAGAACTAATGGAGCAAGACGAAGAAGACCAAGAAGACGGAGAGGAATCAAAAGACGATGTAAAAAAGGTGACTTTTCTCCCAGGACAAAAACTTGAAAAGGATCAAGAACTCGTAGCGGACATGTCGGCCTACAGAATGCTCCATCAGTGTCAAACTGGAGCACCCTGTCTGAGTTTCGATATTATTCGCGACGATCTTGGAGACAACCGGGAAGATTTTCCCATGTCGATGTACATGTGTGCTGGCACTCAGGCTGCCAGAGCTCACGTAAACAATCTTCTGATCGTCAAAATGTCTAATATGCAAGGATCCAAGCCCAAAAATGATGACTCAGACGAAGAAAGTTCAGACGATGAAGAGGAAGAAGAAAATCCACCGTCCATGAAATCAACTTCGATAAAACATCACGGTTGTGTTAATAGAGTCAGGTGTACCCAGGTTGGAGCCACAGCTCTAGCAGCAAGTTGGAGTGAACTGGGTCGAGTTAATATTTGGAATTTGAACGACCAGTTGAGGGCACTGGAGAATGAACATACATTCAAAGCTTATCAGAAAGCACATGATAAGGGAGAAAATATTTCGCCAATCTATACTTTCAAAGGTCACCTCTCAGAAGGGTATGGAGTAGACTGGAGTCCTCTGGAGCCAGGAACTTTGGCAACTGGAGATTGTAAGGGCAACATTCATATTTGGAGGTTGAACAATAATTCAGCTGGGATGGAATGGAACGTTGATCAAAGACCCTATAACTCTCACGCTCCGCACAGTGTTGAGGACCTTCAATGGTCGCCGACTGAGAAAAATGTTCTCGCTTCTTGTTCTGTTGATAGAAGGTAAACATCCAAAAATAAACAAGAAAGAACAAAATTTCATTGGTGCATGATTTAAGTATACTATTTGTTTTTGTTTCAGTATCAAAATCTGGGACATTAGAGTGAGTCCGAAATCAGCTTGTATGTTAACCGCAGCCGAAGCCCACACAGCAGATGTCAACGTCATCTCCTGGAACAAACTGGAGAGCAAATTTATGATCTCTGGTGGAGACGATGGAGTGATTTGTGTTTGGGATTTGAGATATTTCAAGCCAGAAAAAACGGACCCGATTGCAAAATACAAGCAACATACCTCTGCTGTGACTACGGTCGAGTGGAGCCCGCACGAGGGAACTGTATTTGCATCGGGAGGTGCAGACGATCAGATCACACAGTGGGATTTATCGGTGGAAGCTGATGAGGAAGCTGGCAAAGACGAGGACTGGGCAAAACTGCCACCTCAATTGCTGTTTATCCACCAAGGACAGACGGAGATCAAGGAACTTCATTGGCACCCGCAGTGTCCCGGCGTCATTGTTTCTACGGCGCACTCTGGATTCAATGTTTTCCGAACCATCAGCGTGTAAAGTTAGTTTTTTGTTTTTTTGTTTGTACATTTCTACGTATAAGTTATGATACTATTTTCAATAAAAATTCATTTGAAATAGAAGCATTTTTTATTTGAGGTATTATTTGGTTTAAGATTTGAATTCGTGAAATAAATTTAGGTCTAATTTGATTCTGAACTATTTTTTTTTTTATTTTTTTTTTTTTTGTTAAAGTTCGTCGGTTTTTCATTTGTTTAAAAGTGTAAGAGATAAAAGGTGTCGGATAGTAGGTCGTCCATGTGGACAATTCCATGGCTGGTCCATGAGTGCCATGTGACTAACCAACCGACGCATCTCTGTTGGGTTTAGGGCACTTCCAATCATCACAGCACTGCGACAGGCTCTTGACGCGAACATCTGACGTACTTTGCTAGGTCTGGGAATGGTGCTTGCATACTGTGTGCCTCCTTCGTGTATTAAAAATATCAGTTCTTCTATATCCTCTTGACCGAACTTCCATCCACCGCTTACTGGAATTCCCGTCAGTTCTACAGATTTTCCTGGCTCACCTAAACCAAAAAATGGATGTAATACTAGATTTTATATTATAAAATGTTGATTCAAAAGTTTCTGAAGTTGTACCATCAGGATTAATTTTAAAAGTGAAACCATTATCTTCAAAAATACTTTGGTGCTCTAAAAGAATGGTTTCATTCAGAGCAGAAAGAGCAAGAGGTTTTGGAGCAATAAGTCTTTGAGTGTTTAACTTCGTCTCTTTGCTTAGTTTTTCAAAACGGTATTTTTCGTCTGTTGCATGCTGATCGATTATAAATAAATCGTTTTGGAGCCTTGCTATGATGAATCCCAAATTGAATTGACCGATAATAGACATCTAAAAATCAAAATTTTATTAAAAAAAAAAGAAACAAACAAACAAACTTTGATGTAAAATTTCGATAAGTTTAATTATGTACCTCGTTGAAAGATTCTTTGTTGAGTTCTCTTTCAAGTTCTTTTTCTGCATCCGATCCCTTTGCATCCAACTGCATTCTATATTTTATTCTCGCTTCTTTCGGTTTCGATTCATCCTTACTTATTTTAGAATGTTTTAATTTGCTCCTAATCTCCTCGAGACTGACCTTCATTGTTATATCTGGAAGTCTCTCGGATCTCTCAAGAGATATCAACTTGTGAGTAGTGTTAGCAATTTTCTCCTCGCGAATATCTTCTGTTTTTGTTTCTACTTTTACTTTGGAAGATTTGTTTGGTTTTTCTTCCCTTACAATTTCTTCACTTTCATCTTCACTATGAATTTCCTTTTTTACCCTAAAAAATATTTCTTCCTTGTCGTCTTTATTTTTATTTGATCGAGTTCTTCGATCTGAAACTTCTCTTTTGATGCTTTCTAGAATACTTTCGTTTGTTGTCAACACTGATCTTCTCTTAGGTTTCGGTTCATTTTCCGGAGAACCTACCGGATTACTCCTTTTTTTATTGACGTTGAAATTAAATTCTTCCAAACTTCTGACGGTGAATTTTCCCTTAAAAAATAAAAAGTGAGTACAAAGAAAATCAATTTTATTATGTTGACAAATTATTTGTTTTTTAGAACTTACTTGAGTGCTTTCCCAAGCCTTGGTCAAGCTATATTTGATCGTTGCAAGAACCAACTTTTCCTGAATCATCAAGATGGTCCTTTTGTCAGGTGTAACATTCACATCTGCACTTTGCTGAGATAACTTCAAATTCAAGTACACAAAAGGGTACTGTTTCATGTTGTACTTATGATAAACCTGGTTGATTATTTTGTTCACTTTTGTAAGATCGCAGGGTCTTCCGTTGATATAAAAAAATTGCCGATCTGGACTTGATCTTCCCAAAGCATGATCAATCCCACTAACAAAAAAATCCCAGGTAAAATCAATATTTTTGACAGGCTTTAACGAAAATTCTTCTAACGTTTCTGCATCTGGCGTCAATGCTTCGATCTGCATCAGACCGACTTTTGCTTTGCTACCAAATATTGAAACTACGTTTTCCAAAATTGATGAAGAGCCCGTCGTAGAAACTACGACACTATGATTCTTGTTTCCTGTGCTGTTTGTACAGCTGATTTTGACGCTCGTGGAAACTAGACAGTACCCTTGTAAAATCTGTAAAAAATATCCAAAAGTTTGTATATTCAATTTTGTAACAGTGAATGTTTATTAAAAAAGTTGTGTGAAAACCTGTATAGCTCTGGCGTATTCTTTTTTGATGTTTTTCTGGAATTCTTTAGCTCTGACCGGAAGTGTTTTGAAAATATTTCGCACGACCACCGTTGTGCCTTTTTCTCTGGCTGTGACTTCTTTTTTTTGCAAAACACCATTTCTGTCAAACTCTAATTTAAAACCGTAAGGACTAGATGAATGTCTGGTCGTTACAGTCAATTCAGACAATGCACAAAGTGAACTGAGAGCTTCTCCTCGGAAACCAAAAGTTTCAACTTCAGTCAAGTCAGAGAACTCTCGAAGTTTTGATGTGTGATGTTTTAGACCTGAAACAAGAAAAAAAAACATAAATTAATTAAATTTCTAAGACGAAAATAAGTTAAAAGTAATTTCTGATGAATGAATTTTGAAGTTTTAAATAAATTGAAAAATTACAAAGTTCGTCAAAGTCATCTTCTTTTACACCACATCCATTATCACTGACTGTTATGCAAGTTTGACCAAAATCTGTCAGTTTTACTTCCACTGACGTTGCTCCACTGTCAATACTATTTTCGACTAATTCTTTGACTGCCACTGCTAAATCAAGCACAACCTGAAATTGCAGAAGAAATTTTAATAATATGACTTTTTAAATCGTGTAATCAGAAACTCATTATTCTTCATACCTGACCGGAACAAATTTTATGCACTGCTTCTTTATTGATAGCTTGAATTTTTTTAGAAGCCTCTTTCGTTGGCTCAGGCTCGTCCATAATTATTTTATTTTTTATTTCAATTGCTCTTTAAATACAAAAATAAATAAACACCTCAAAACTACTCAACGTTATAAATTAAAGGGAACTTGAAGTTTAAAACCCTCAAGTCCAAAACAAAACATGGGTTTTAAAATTTTGCCTCTCACAGGTTATGGAAAACATAATTCGATTTCTTTATATATGAAATAAAGTACAAAAAAGAAGCCTACTAAATAACTCTATATCGAAAAATTGCATTGAATAAAATCTTGTTTGTCATTATTTATTTAAAATGAGTTTCGAACTTAAAAACATTTAAAATGTTTTGTAAAACTTGTCAAGGTATACTCGTCTTCGTTCAATCGTAAAGTATGAAAGAGAAAGTAAGAATGAGAGGGCTGGTCTGGTTTTACTAGCACCACGTCATGTTTACCTCTAATTGACACTTGCTTATTGGCAGCTGCGCTCGACCAATGTTTTCCTAATTTCATGATGATTGTGAAATGGCATTTGACGTGCCTCTAATATTTCTCGCCGTTAAAAACAGGTCTGTTTTGACGTTTAGTGACGTTTAGTTACATCGCACATTTTTCTTCTACCTTTTAGCTTATCATTGTCGTTTAAGTCATCAAGAACCTCACCATTCGAAGGCAAATTAACATGTCAAATAACAATAGACCCTGGCAAATCCTTCAACATCAATTACTGAAATTAATTTTGACATTTTAAATCAATACTTTTTGGGATATCCCATTTATTAAAATACTTTCAAAGTGAAACAACGTTAATTGTTTTTAATTGTATACCAATTGAGTGATGCAAATCGTAAAATGATAACGATAAGCTATAATTTTGTTGCACCTATTGTTCATTTATTTTTGTTTGAACGAGTTTAATGTTTTCTTTATACGTTTTTACAGTTTTCTTTTGTGTGTGTAAAAATGTCGAAAGATAATATTGAAGAGGACGAAAAAGTGGACGAAAATAAAGATGAGAACAAAGTAGGGAGTACGAAAGAGGGCCAAAATGATTGTGACAAGAGTGATGACAAGATGTGCAGCAAGGAGGAGAGGAATGAATATTTTGGACGATTGGAAAAGTGGCTGCATGAGGTCCATGCCTGGCAAACGTTTGTTGCGATGTTTCCCTATTACGTGATGACCAATCCGGTTATGAATCCGTTAGCAGGTAAACGTGATTTAAAATAAATAAGTATTTTTAACTCTTTGTAATTATAATTTACAATTTGTGAATAATTTTTATTTTTACTTTTCAAAAAGGCAATTTTTCATACAAACTGTGTACAATGTAATTACAAATAAGATTTCAAATCTGCTGTAAACTATCAAAAAAAATTGTCTGCTTTTTTCGCATTGTCATAAATAACTTTTAAATATTAAAAAACGACAAACTTGTTACGATAATAACACTATTCTATAGGCTTCAAACTTTTGAAAACATAAATCAATGATTATTGAGTATATGTACAAAAGCACACTTTTGTTATTGTTTGAAGTTGGAATTTAACAAAAATTTTTTATTACAAGAAAAATTCTAATTATGATGTAACATCTTAGGTGTAACCACAGTAACGTCACCGACATCGCAAAATATTGGATTTACGTTTATACAAAATGGGCAACAGGTTGGTGGTAATCAGACGAGTTCGGAACCACTGCGAACAAGAGCGCAAGAACAAACGGGTCCTTTCCAAACACCCGGAGTTGAAGGTAGAAGGTCATAACGATATCATCTGTTCATCAAATTCGAAATGAGGTTCAGCCCATATTTCGTGTGCTTTGATAGTTACAAAAAAATTCTGCATTTAAAAATCAATCATTTAGTTTAATATGAAATGGGCACAAATAAAAGAATATGAAAATCATCAACAGTCAAATACAATTGTCTCAAAATGAAATATGAAGGAGAAAACATTGCACAAATGCAGGGTTTTAACTTTCATCTTGACCCATCAACTCATCTCTGAAATGGTAAGGGTATAATATTTAAACATGAATTGTTTTGTTTGTTTAAGGATTTGAGTACAAAATTCCACCTCTCTGGAAGAGGTGTCTTGCAGAGTTTATAGATTCTATGATGCTATTTTGTTTAAAGCTTGCTATCTCTCTTATCGCAGTCGACTTGTTTGATATTGTGTAAGTTGACTTTGTAGTTATTTGATAATATTGCAAATTGAATAACCACTAGGAGTTTCATATTCTTATCACTCAAGTTGTTTGTTATTTTTTACAGAAATGTCGATCCATATGACGTTGAGTTATTTCAAAAAAATCTGCGAATTGATTACAAGATGGCCATTGAATTCACTTCCAGTCTACTGATTTTGGAATTGATTCATAGAACTATAGTTTGTATCTTCGAGGTAAATATTTTTATCCATTTTGCTTGTCTATGTTAAACGATTAAATAAATTTAAATTTTTTGTATAAATTGTTTACAGGCATGCTGGTTGCACCGAGGTTTGAATGGAAGGATAGGCGGAGCAACGCCAGGTAAATCTCTGATGGGATTGCGAGTAGTGCAGTGTCGCAACGTGACACCAGTGGAGCATCCAAATGAGACTGGAGAGTTCGTCCTTGTGTCCCCAGGAACCGACCTCGGCTTGCCACTTGCCTTCGGACGTTCGCTCGTAAAGAACCTGATACTCGCCTTCATATTTCCAATTTGTTTTGCCATTTTCTTCTTTCGATACAACAGAACGGGTTACGATCTGCTGTGCAGCTCCATCGTTGTAGAGGATCCTTACAGAAATCGAAACAACCAGAACAATCGGTTCCGACCGCAGTTTTGATTTTTGTTACGCGTTGATGAGAAGGAAATTTTTGTTTGTACATTTTTCCGAAGTCTTCGGTGTAAAGCAGAATCGCGTCAACAACAACAATCTTCAACGAGATTTCGGTCGTGAAACATTAATACACCGTTTGTAAGGCGTGTAATTTATGCATGTGATATATGTATATAAATGTAAAAATTCCTACCTTTTCCCACTATTACAACACTGTTTCGTCTTTCCGAACAAACAATCTAGTTTTTTCAAACGTATTTTAGTGATACCGATAAATAATTCATCAATGACGGGTATTGTCTTTCTTTACTCCATTCAACTCAGCAAATTATTTACCGTTGTTTAAAACTATAACAAACTTCATTTTATATTTAGAAGTCAGTTAATAATACATGAGTTTTGTAACATATTGTCTCGTTATTTTACACGCCTACGATCCTTCAGGTTTAAAATTTAAAAATAAGACAATTCAATATTTCATTGAACTTTTTTTTGTTTATTACATAGAATAGTTAAATTAACTTTACACTAATAATGTTTTCCACGTACATATATTATATAAGAATACTTGTTTTGAATACTTTCAAATGCAGACAAGAAATTTTGGAATGTTGATTTGACAAATTTTAATTTGTCTATCAATTAAGTATATATTTTAATACAGCATTGCTATAAGCTGCCGTTTCCATGGCCCGTCACAATCGTTCTGCAAAAATCAAAATAAAATTTCAAATTTTTTCACAACATCAATATTGAACACACATCAAATTGGCGAAAATTTTAGTACGAATCTTGGATGCTTACATATGTACATGGATTTGTAATTAATGCAATATTGAGATCAGCAAACGTTTGAAATCATCCCCGCAGTCGTTCTGCAAATGAAAAGAAAAAGAAACCGAACGTCAAAAGCGGTTTTGTAATAAGCTTTTTATAGTTAGTTTCAAGATTTCTTACAACTTATCACCATTTTTTGAAATTAGATTATTTATTTACATTATATTACAGGAAATAAGAAGCAGAAATACTTAGCATTTCGCAACTGTCATGCATGAGTAAAAGAAACACTTCTCCATAGTTATTAAGCTGTTAACGAATTCGCCAGTAAGGAAAAGGAAACGCAGAAAAGAAAACGATTAAACAATTTTATTGCAAACAATGTACAATCCGTTGCAAACAATACAACAAAAAACGTAAACTGGAGTGTAGACTCTGCAGGCAAGACGAACTATTTCGAGACTCAATTTGTCACAAGTATCAATAGCTATGATTTGTTTTAAATTACACCACAGATTTATGGAGCAAAATAAAAATGAAACAGAATGCAAATGGACGAAAAATACATAGGTGGGAAGTAAAGACAATCAGCCGACGATAGCAAGCAATAATCTCCTGTAGTCGCCCGAGGTGTCATCCTGTAATTTATTGTGCCGATTAGAGTTAAGGCGAGTGCGATGCTTGTGATGATTATGTTATTAAGTTAATTACTCATGGAAGGCTTCCACGCCTTTTTATTTTCAAATGATACTTTTAATGTCATGCGAATTTCATTTCTTTCTACTGGTAAACAAAATATGTACAGAGTTTTTAATTTAAATGATGATTTTCAAAATACTCACATCGATATCAGCAGCGAGGGAATTGCCATACATCTGCTGGTACCGGTCTTTGATGTCTCCAAGATCGATTTCAGAACGAGCAACAACAATTCTGATCAAAGTTTTGTCTGTCGTTCCCATGCCTGCCATGGCTTTGTGCAATCTTTCAGCAAAGTAGGCAGTTTTGTCTCTCGCGCACTTGACTAAAAAACGAAATATGAATATAATCGAATCAAAAAACAATTGATTATTTAATAAAAAAATTACTGATCCCATTTTGCTTACCAACAGCAAGGTATCCATCTTCAAGAGCCCCAGAGAATTCTCTCTTAATAGCATGTTCCATGGTGTTTCCAGAAATTCTTTCGTATTCGTCAAAAATTCTGCGCAGCTGAGGGTAGCTCTTAGTCACTAGGATGGCATTGAAGGTACTTTCATCAGTACCCCACTGGCCTTCACCAGCCTCGAGTAACTTTTCTGCCTCGGCTGTTGCGGATGATTCATCGATATCAGGATCTTCGTTCCTGGCACCCTGCAATGAAAATTATATTTGTTATTCAATCGAAAACAGCAAATTATATGAAATAAGGTAATGAAATCGTTTCTAATGACTCAACGTACACAGCACAGGGAAACAAGCAGTCTCTTGAAATGTCCGGAAGTGTCTCCTCTAATGTCATCTTCTAGCTCGTTACCATAAACTGAAAGAAAGTAGTTTCAACATTATTTTTTGATTATATTTTTGATTGTGGATTGAGAACTAATTTCAATACTTGTTTTATCCAATTAAGTAATAATCAATAAATAATAAATCGATAATTGATAAATTTCAATAAATTGGACGAATGCAATTTCATTTATAGATAACCAGAAATGTTGCCCCGCAAAACAATTAATTCTGATCGTCTTCTCTCATATTCCAAAGGTCAGCGTTTGTATAAATTAAATTACGAAATACGCGAAGGTTGAATAGCGAGAGAAAACACGTCAACGGTCTGACTCATTAGCGCCATTCTCAGTAATCAAAATGAATAGTGATGTTTCATAGTCACTGACATAATCATGAATGTGTAAAATCATTCCCTTCTTTCATTCACTTGGATGTATTACACCAACTCATTGAAACGAAAGTGAATTTAAATTATGATTTCGACGATTGAATTAAACGCGACTGAACATTTGACTTACGGTCCTTGTAAACAGCAGCGATAGTTTTGACACCATAATTGCTCAAGGAAGCAAGGACCTCGATAATTGCACCTTCGTCAGTTCCCATGCCGGAAATTGCATCGTGCAGTTCTTTCGCATAAAACTCAGGAAGAGGTGTCATCAGAGCGATGATAGCGTTCTCGAAGTTGCCACCAAGTTCCGACTTGAGTTCCTTAATAAGGTCCTTGCCGTACATGGTTTTGAATTTGTCAGCGATTTCGAGTCGCTGAACGATGCCCCGATGTGCCAGCACATCGATGATCGCTTTTTCGTCGGTTCCGAAACCTTTCATTGCGGTTCGCAAGATAGCCGCATCCGCTTCGGGGTCGAAGGGTTCGGCAGGATAAATCGTTGGGGTACACTACAAATAATCATTGTTTAAAATTCTGTTTAGAAGCTGTGAAAACATTTTTATTTTATTTTCTGTTTTTAATTTATATACAATATTATTTGGAAATGAGGTTGATTGTTGCTGTTTATCAAGTTCTGAAAATTATTCGAGGATGAGTTGATGCATTTTTGACATTTCCTTCTATTTGGGTCGAGCATGACAGTCTGATGAACAGACAGTAATATTTCAAATGCCATTTCTTCCTAGAAGCTAAAGTCGATTTTTTCTATTAAAATCTATAAAATTGTTGACCTCTATAAGACTATGTATTATATTACTTTAAATAGCAGCAGCAACAACAAATGTAAATTTTTTTTTTCGTAAATAAACAATTTCACGGTTGAAACATGACATAATTGATTGCATTTCATTGATTTTTTCCAATGCTTTTAATGAACATCAGCTGGGAAGAAATAATAGTCCTAAATTTTCTATTCACTCTGAAGGTCTTTCCAAAGTAAACAAAATAACAGATCGAAGTGAACAACGTAAGCATTATGGTTCTTGTAATCGGAGCAAACACTAGAAACATTGGAATAAGACAATGTTGCTCCAATTTACTAAAAAAAACAACTTTTGGTTTCAATTGAACATTGTTTTTTTATTCCAATGGAAAATATTTTTAAACTTGTTTTTTTTTTCAAAATTGGCACGTCCTCGTCAAATTGCACAATTACAGGCGAGATTATCGATTCTATCTTCTGCGTCTCAATTTTTATTTTACCTTCTTTTTTCAAAAACTATTTTTGAATAATTTATTCTCATAGTTATATAATATTAAATTTCAAGTTTTTAGCTGGTTCTTAATTTTTTAAAATATTCTCATCGTGTTGTCTAGATATCTTCCGGTTTTCCGGTCGACCTAGTTTAACCGGCTTGCCGGTTTGACTCATCGTTATTGAATTTCTCGTTGAATGTTATTAAAAATTAGCTTCGGTTCAATTGATTTATCATTGCACGTTTGCTCATTTAAATTTTTCGATACGATTATTGAATACAAATCATAGAAGTAAAAAATACCGATCCTGTCATCCGACGTGAAATAATCACCTATCTATTATAATACTTTGTTGTACATAATTACAATGGAAGTTGTAAAAACAAATCGACCGATTGTTCTCTTTGAATTCAATAATCAATTTTGAATAGTTAGTTAAATAAACGGTCAGCCTTGAAAGTCCATTACGGAGTGCATTTTTCTGGTCTCAGATTTTTATCTAGTAGATTCTATCAAGTTTATTCAGTTAAAACAGTGATCATTTTTATTATCAAAAATAAAAAATACTTACTTGAACGTGATAGTACTGGGAAGCAGACATGATTTTTGTTATTTTCTGAAAGATAAAAATAAAAATTAAATACAAGCAGTGACATAAGTTTTGGATTTTTACTTTGCGTAACTCAGGATGACAGCATAGTTTTCTGACTTCAAAAATAAGTGAAAGTTTTTGATAAAAATTTGAGAATTTTGAAACAGTCTAAATTTTTAATTTGAAAGTAAATAAATTGAATTGAAGTTGTTCAATTTGAAATGATAAAGATAAATTAACTCTAAACGTTTTAGAACAATAAAAAATAATCAGGAATCAACAGCGGATCGGTTTGAGTGCCGGTACATGATTGGCGAATGGATAAAAATAGGTCTCCGAAAGGTCTCATGCTGAGGGAAAGGTACAATGAAATAGAAAACAAGAAAACTCACTTGGTTCGACTGTATTAAAACTATCGATTAGAAAAGATGTTTGGGTGTGGCGAATCGCAAAACTTGGCACGAGAAACTGTTGTAAGTGTCGCGTCGAGCTGTTTTGGAATACTGGTACCGGCGCGGCAACAGAATCAGAAACAGACAGTCGAGTGACGTGCCATGAAGTAGGGAAAACGTCGCAGCGAAAGACACCAATAAGAACGGCTACTTGCTCAGTCAGAGGAAGGATAACTTGAACGGATGACGTGTTTTCTATAAATGTACTACATGAAAGAGTTGTAGAGAGTAAAGAGGAAGGCCGGCGAGAGATTTTGTGAATAAACAAATTTTTCAGAATGAGTTTGACTCACTTTCGTTTGACTCACACGAAAGAAAAAGTGCATTGACAAATGTTCAAAAAAAACTGTATAATTATGTTAGTTAGTTTTTTTTTTTTTTCAAAATGATAACAATCTCAGAGACAATTTTGCGATGTGCCTTTCATCTCGCTTGAAGAAACAAAATTCTGAGAAGGACCAGGAGTATTTTAACGAATGAGGTGATTTCTTGAGGAGTCATAAAGTTAAATGGTCCACAGTTTAATTAAATAACGATGTTGGACATCGTTTCACAGTATAGATTGAGAAAGCCGGTTGTACTTTCAGATCTGCTAATAGGAAGATCGCTTCTGTCTGGGTTTCTATAATCTGAAAGTATGATCAACAAAATAAAAAAATTTAATCAATCTAAAATGTAATCTAAAATTGATTAATGATTGTAGGGGAATTAGAAAAGTTTGTTATGTAACTAGTACAAACTATATTTATTTAGCCGCTTTTCATATAATATACACTATAATATTTCATTAATGTTTTTTTTTTAGTTTTCGGTAAAGCGATGTTTATTTTGTAGTAACGCTGTTAATCTTAAAACATTTTTCATTTAATAATTGCGAGGTAAAATGGCACAAGTTCATTTTTGTAAAAATATATTGTATCTGAATCAAAAGACTGCATGCAAATAAAGTCAAACATTACATTCAAAAGGAAGAAAAAAGCAATACATAATACAATTGAGAATAAGTCATTATATCTAACTAGTAGAACTAGTACCATAATCCTTTTGTACATTTGGTTTCGTATTGTTTTATATTATTACAATTTATGCGCACTAAATTACGTAGTTGTTTATTCTAATAAAAATTTTTTAAAGTGAAAAAGAAATTTCAAATAGTTGAATTTTTGGATAAACTTTTGTAAGATATTTTGTTTGAAAGAACATTGAAATTGTGTGTTTTCACATAGTTTCAAAATATAATTATTGATTTTGATACTCCAAGTAAAACTAAAAAAAATCTTAAAAGTCGTCGAAAATAAATGGATTAACAAATTTTGATTATTTTTGAGTCGACTATAAAATTCGTATAAACTTTATAAGTCTAGCCAAATTTGGTCTGCTTTGAATTTTTTTATTTCTTCTGAGTACTGCAATAATACAAGTTTGATATTGCAAGAAATATCTTTTGAACTGTGTGATACCTGAGAAAAAAGGTTATCACTTTTACTGCGTTGAAGTGCACTTGTAACGACGACAATGATATTTTGTAAGCTGTTTAAGCATTCCCATAAATTTGTAGATTTCATATATCATAGATCTCTCCAGTAATTTTTTCATTAATCTTCGGTGTCTCTAAATGCAGTTTAAATCAATCTCACGATTGATTTAAAATTATATTCCATTTCTAAATTTATTATGACATTTTCAACTCTGGGATAAACGTTTGATACTTTATAAACTCTCTGGTTTATGGATATAATTTGCTTAATAAAATTATTCTCAATTTATCGAGTGTATAGTATTAGCTATATTTATTGCATTAGGTGACGCGTTCTCGACGTATAGGTACTATTACAATTCAAGTATGATCCATATAGAACAAAACTACTTTCCTGTTGCAATCCAAGTATTATTTTCAAAACTTTTTGGTAACTGTTATTACAAAATTTATATATTTTGAATTCCCACATGATTACATAAACACTCATAAAAATATAAATGTTTAAGTTTTTTCTTGCACCTTTGTGTTTTGTGTCATACAAATTTGAATAAGTTGAGTTAATTGTTCGGTTTGGTTTCGATAGAAAATAATACTGTAGAAGTTGTTCGTTTACATGATGGTATTTCGTGTTTATATGGATGAACGAAAAATGAAATGAAACTTATTCGACATTACAAAATGATTATAAAGTTTCCACGGAACCATAAAATAAATGTAAAAAATTGATATGTATCAATAATTGCAATGATAAAGTTTTTCTTTGAGAAAATTATAGTCCTCTAAAAACTCAAACCATAGAAAGCGAGTTACATTTATGTACATTTTACAACAAAAGTTATGAGGATATTGAAGTACGTGATTATTTATTGCTGTACCAAGGCCACAGAATAAAAATTATAAGAAATGTTCGTTATTTGTTGATTCAACAAAAACTTCTCTGCAAACTGCAATTGTGTATTATATTAATCAAAAATTAACGAAAACAATTTTAAAAAATTAAAAAAAGTTGCTATCAAAAATAAGTTGCAACTATTTCAATTTGGGACGCTGCAACAGAGCAGTGAAAATTCAATCCATGGCGATTGAAACAACATTGAGAATCCATTCTTTAGGATGTGAAATCGTTCTTCAATGATTTTACATTTATCCTCAAGATAGTTCACCAATAGGAGCGTTTTCCAACCATAAACTGTGAATATAGTTGTATAAGGCATCACTTACAGCAACCTGAAATTTAATTTTTGCATTAAAAAACACTTAAAACTCATTTAAAAATCATTAAAAAATCATAATGAAATTCTTGAATTTCTTATTTAATTTACCTTATACGGTGTCGGATTTAAGTATCGTTTATGATCGCTTCGTAAAGAATGTAAAGAATCTTGCACTCGTTTACGAACGTCTTCTAACGATGGTAATCGCTGACAAATTTTTCCACTCTTCCAGTACAACTAAAGCAAAACGTCAATAACGTTAGATCATGTAACAGTTTATAATAATTGTTTGAACTTCTTGTCAAAATAGTTACCTTGTGCAAAGATTCAACACGCGTTGGTTTTACATAAGCGCGTTTAGTTTCCTCAAACGGATGTCTGCAGAGGATTTTCTGACCAGCTTGAGGAGGTGGCTCGATTGACCTCTGCAGAAGATCGACAAGGGCGTAACCTTCAGCACTGTACAGTCTAAATGCATTTTTCTTGCCAGGCATAGTAATCTTACTGACTTCCTGACTCAACTTTATTCTCGGTCGATCATTGATTTCCACCAATTTGTACACACAGCCTAAAGCTGGCTGTCGCTGGCACGTTACTAAATGCGTGCCGATGCCAAAACAATCAATTTTGTGTTTCTGCAATAGTCAAAGAAAAATGTATCAAAAATTCATCAATCAATGTGTTACAATCGAAAAAGTTGTAACCAGCAATACCTGATCGTTTAAGCTGATTATAGTTTCTTCGTTGATGTCGTTTGATGCAACAATTGTCATCTTAGCAAACCACGGTATGTTATATTTTTCAGAAATCTTTTCAAAGGCCTCTCTGGCCATACAGCTCAAATAAGCCAAATCGCCACTGTCTATCCTGATCCCGATTGCTACGTAGCCCAAATCATTTAGGGCCAGTGCTACGGCGCAAAAGTTGATCAACCCGCTCCTAAAATTGGAAGCAAAACTATATGATACGTAAATTATGAAAATAATGAATATGAAAATGATTTCAATGAAATTGTATGACGAATTTCAAATTTTAAAAAGTTGCAGATGTAACCATAGTCGATAAATAATGCTAAAAATTTGGATGAACAATTTCATGTTTAACTGAACTGCGAACAATCTTTGCCTCACCATCATCATCAATCAAGTGGTAATGTGAAAAGTTATCAAAAGTGTAATAGCAGTTGCGTTCAAAACGAATTACTTCAGACAAATTTGAGAAAAAAAAACTGGAAAAAAGTAGAAGATATACTATAAACATGCTTCTAGCTACAAAACTTTTGACTATCATCACTCAATCAACCCCGACGATCAAAGTGGGCGTCGTTTAATAAATTTGCACGCGATAATTTGTAGTTTTACACGGATTTTTTTGTGAGCCGAATTGGGAAGGACGCTATGCCCAAGGTTAAAAACAATAAGACTATGTTTTGCACAAGAATACGTTGCATGAAAATGATGTCTAATGTATCTTAGAATTTTTTTGTCTGTTGTTTTATTCACATGCAGAATTTTGTTTCTCTTTAATATGACAAATGTAAACTATACATTCTTGTTAAAACAAAAAATATGATTGATGAGTAAAAAGTTAAACTCTACATGTATTAACAAAAGAACAGACAAAAGATCGCAGGCGTACCTCACATAGAGCTCACCCAATTCGCCTTGTCTAAAAAAGCCGTTCTTGACTGTTTGAGATAACTTATTGGACCCTTTAGTTAGAGGTTTATTCTTTAGATTTAAGTCGGCTGCACTTGTCTGTTGCGTGGTTGACGAGTTTACGCTACAAACAGTTTCTTGTTAACTTTTATTAGGCATTCGTACTAAATCATTTATTTTCTCTCAAATTTTTTGCGCGACTCTAACATCAAACTCTAATCTCATTGCGGTGAAGATATTCCAATTTGCTCGTAAAACAATGTGCAATACAAGCGAGACTATGTTAACAAAAATACGAGAAGTGTCGCAAAGTACTTTACTTCGTTTATCCATGCAATAGTAAATCAAAAAATTGATTTTATTTGACAAAAAGAGGCATTGATGGAATCTAATTTAATTTGGCAAATTAAGTATCTTGATTTTCAATATTTGGCACTCTACACTGATAGCAGGTAGGAAAGTAACTGTATTTACCTCTTGACATCATAAGTGTCTACAAGAGCCATGAAACCATCTGGAAATGCTATGGCAAAGCTGACCAAAGCTGCAAGTTCTCCCTCGGAGGCTTCAGATGCCATGACTCCCAAATCGCTGGCAATAGAGTCGCGATATTTACACGAAAGCTCCAACAGATCAACAACTTCTCCAGTTTCTTTGTGTGCCATTGTCTAATAAGAAATACACATTTTGAATTTAATTCTTTTCAGAAAAAAATGTAATAAAGTAGAAGAAATTTTAGTTGTTAATATTGCAAATCTACTCTGACTTTGTAAAACCTTGAACTAACTTTGGTTTGTAAATCTGTGACGTTGCCATAGGAAGTGATGTATGCGTGTGCATGTGTTCCTTTAACAGGTATTTTGAACAGTTTGCCCGCCAAAACGTTGCTCGTGCCATCGAAACCACCTGTGAAATAAATTAGAAAAATGAATCATCTGTCTGTCAGAAAAAAATCGTTCAATCATTTTATCGCTCAAACTTTGAAAATTCAGAAAACTTTCAAGACACTTTCGATTCAATAAGACGCAAGCGTTTTCAAGTTCAATGCAAAGCAATTAAATGGATATTTGCGATTCATTCAAAACCTTGATAACAAACTTTCATTGATCAAGCAATGTAGAAAAAGGAATCGCTGATTGAACGGTACGACTGCGAAAACAAATTGGTATATGATTTTGAATAACAGCACTCAACCGTGAAAGTGTTTTCGCCCGGGCACGGAAGATACTTCCTGCCACGGTGCGGAACGGGTTATTGATTTTACAGAAAATACTCTATGACAGGCCGTTACAACGTGACCGGTTTTGATACGCGACGCCTCTTCATGATTGAGGTGTACCATGCAATTTGAATCTTACAGATGATAAGACGGTTTAATTACTTTGCAATTTTCGTGTTAAGTGGATGTACTAATCATATTCTGCGGATTTCTCAACATGACGAAATAAAGTTTTTTTAGATTGAAATTTCAAATTCAATGAAACAAGATTATTCACAAGTTTTTGATCAAACTTGTATTACCAATGTAACTGTATTTAGAAGCACTTAATCCGCCGTCTGGGCCTTGAGCTCTCCTGAGACCAAATTCTAGTAAAGAGACGTGTTTGCCCGACACCATGCGGTATCTCGCTGCGTTTGTCGCCATTAAACTTGCAAAATTGACCAAATTCAGCAATGTCGTTTCAATTAGCTGTACGAGGATTAACGATCCTGCCACCCTCATTAATGGCACTCTGCAAAAAGTTTGTTTTCATCATTTATATCCATTTATTCGACTGTTTCCTCTTTTTTGTTTGTTTTTTATTTTACAAACCTTGGAAAAACGACTGAACCTTCCTGAACAGCCCATAGTTCTAGACTTTCACAGGTCAGATTTCGCAAATACTCATAGAATTCAGGTTCGATGGATTGTGGCATAACTGATCTCAAATATTCGATATCTGAAATGGAATTGATATTTGGATATTGTTAAATGAGGGGGAATAATTAATATTTTTAATTCAAACTGAGGATGGATTTTTAAATACCGCTGTCGGAATAACGAAATTTTTCCAGAAATCTCAGGCACTCTTCCAAACCAGCAAAGATGGTGAATTCTCCATTGAAGGGATTTTTGCGAAAGAATAAATCAAAGACCGCCTGATCGTCGGTCTTCCCGTTTTTCCAGTAGGCATAAGCCATCGTAATTTGATATAAATCTGAAAACAAATAAACAAATGAGTAAATTATGTAACATATCATCGATGCGCATCCATTGATATGACTCAAACTTTATTTGAATTGTTAATTGAACGTTTAAAAATCTTCTCACAACTTTGAATATTTTTTTTGAAATATTTTTATACAAATAAGATTGATCAGGTTATACAATTTAAAATCCTATCGAGAATAAATTTGATCTTGCAAACTCAAAAAACTTTTTCAATTCATTGAGGTTTTATCAATATACGCTCTTGATAAATTTTAGATTATCTTTGTCAGATTCTAGAAAAATTCAAGATTCTAGTAACATTCAAATGATGATGACACAAAAAAACTCCTATAGTCATCATCATATTTAAAAATATACATTCAAATAATTTTTCTAGTATTCATTATGTAACATGGAATCCATGGTTATCTTTTATCAATAGAAGTTTCCATTTTTTTGTATTAAAAAGTTAGACGTTAATTTTTTGACAGATATAAAAATGGTTTGAAAAGCAAAGAAATTTACATGGGCGTCTGTTGGAAATTTCCATTCATTTATTACTAATTCCAACATTAAACTTTTCATACCAACAATAAATAAAAATACTCTTTTAAGTCTTTCCTTGAACTTTGTCACAAGTACAGATATAGGTCGACTAATTTACAAATCAACATTTATATTCAACATTTTGTTGGATTGTACAAACAATTGTTAAAAAATTTTTTTCTTTTTAAATTGGGAATGATATTGACTGTTGGAGTTTTCTGCTACAAATGTTGTGGAAAAATTTAATACTTCTTAAGAAAAACGTTGTCTTATCGTTCAAAAAAGATTAAACGTTCAAACTAAGCGTTACTACGTTTGACAGTGTACAACCAAATCCCTACATATTTAATGATTTGCATAATTAAATGTCCTGCATTGTCCAGGGAAAACAAATAAAACCTAATAGGCATATTGTAATTTTTGCAAAAAAAAAAAATAATACAATTGATGTTATAATAATTTGAAAATGTGAACAAACAATGTAAAACTCACATTGTAGCCAATTTTATTTTTGGCAAGTTTATTGAACTTTATACTTTATATATATTCAATACTAAACAAGAGTATTTGCCTTTAAATTCAGCTTTTTTTAAAGTAAGTGACAAAAATAAATGTGTAATTTTGGATAATACAAATTGAAGTCTAAACAAATGATCTTCTTGTGCAATGATACAGTAGATTGTTGCAATTAGTTATACAATACGTCATTAGTTATAACATTGGTGTAGAGAATGAAAAAATGATCAGGCGTAAGAAAAAGATGTTTGAAATTGCCTGGACATGCAAATATGTACCAGTAAGGATAGCCTTGACGGCTCCGCTATGCCGCGTGGAGTTCCACGGATCATCTTGGTCGTCTGACATTTCGCTGAGGACTGACGAAAACTGCTCCGAAATGCAATGCTCTCTTACGTCACGCTGCAATTGATGCACCTGATTAGCACGAGCTTCACTTCGTGACTAGCAACATTTGACTAGTGAAAGAAGAAGGTTGCGTCGACTGGTTAACTGACGATTCAATCATATCAATATTTCCAAACAATGTAAGTGAACTGATGAAGGCGTGATTCACAATTTTTTGATAGGGAGTGGGGAGAGAGATATCGCCAACATGAGAGCTACAACTTGACTACAGTAGGTGGCGTCTGGCAACAGCTGATAAATCACGTGAGGGTAACTTTTGATTTTTTCGCGGGAAATTTGGGAACATGTCAGTTCTGATATTTTGAAATAATTTAATTGATTATCATTTATATCAACTTTGATTTATGAACTGATTGATGGGTATAATTTTTTTGCAAAAATGCTGTTAAATTTTGATTTGTATGGTTTTGGAGAAAGAAGTCAAGGTAAATAAAAGACACTTGTCTTTATTTATTATATATATATTTTTTTGTTATTTTCCATAAATTTTATTATGTAATATAAACTTATGTGTTATACAGTGCTACACGATACTTATCGCTAATTCTAAAAACTAAAACTTAGAAGCTAAATACACAAATTCATTCATATAAATGTCATTTTATTTTATAATATTTGCACAAAAGACTCACAAACGTGATGGTTTATTAAAATTTCTTTTTTTTAAATCTCAGTATTGTGATTCATTCCGCTTAATCATCTGAATTAATGCTGATGTTTTTTTGTTACACAGAATGATTTTTGATGTTATACAAATGATGAACAATTCGCAGAACGAATACGAATTATGTATTTGTATCGATATACCCTTGTTAAAATATCATTTATTTCAGTATGTCGATTTATTTGTGACAAATATTTTAAATAACGACATATCGACATTGTTCAGTTTTTAAATATCCATGCATTTGACTTTTATGTATAAATAATATTTTAATTCAACATCTATCATTTTAAAATTGTTTTCGGATCGTTTTATAACTGTGCAAACAAAATGACAAGAAATTTAATATCTTCAATTTTACAAATAGTATTCACGAAACAAGTCATTTTAAAAATGGGATCATCATTTTCTCGTATCTTACGAAAAAAGTCTTCAAAAAGGATTTAGTTAAAATGCATGAGTTTATTCTCCTTTTTCATAAGACACGACAGTTTTACAGTTTTACAGATGATGACAAAAAGTCTCGTTCCA
The DNA here is from genome assembly GCA_020615435.1 of Telenomus remus. Classification (NCBI taxonomy): domain Eukaryota; kingdom Metazoa; phylum Arthropoda; class Insecta; order Hymenoptera; family Scelionidae; genus Telenomus; species Telenomus remus. The sequence goes on along the minus strand of CM036341.1, from coordinate 7,748,884 downwards.
CTTGTTTCATTAGTGTAATTATCATTGACGACAATTAAACATTTTTGTACGATGATTTTTTTAATAATATCAACATATAAGTGTTTGTTTGAATATCTTTTTTACATTTATTATCGATGCCAATTACGTTCTATAGAATATAGACAGTACATTTCATTTTTCAATTCGCACAGTCACAGATCTGACACGAAAAATATATTAATATTTGGTTGTGACTTTATGGTATATGACATGCAATTTCCGATAATTATAATTACAGTTGTTAATACCTTTCGATCAATATCTCATATACCTATATTAACACTAACTGTTATTGAAAATCGTTTTTACAAGTGTGTGTATTTTTCTTTTGTTTTTTAAAACGTAGTACGAACATAACAATATTCTTCAAAAATAAAGTTGAATTATTGTTATTAATTGACATGAATTTAACAAGTAGAAAATGAATGAATTAAAAATTGTTGATTTTGAATTGGTTCCTGTGTTGGCAATTATTGTTTGCAACGTTATCTATAAATTTTATTTTCCGAGACACAAATCAAACAAACTGTGCTTATCAAAAGGGAGTAGATCACTGTTTATTTTAATCCTAATGTTTACAGCTGCATTTGCACTTGTATTCACGTAATATAATAATCTTGCGAATTGCTCTAGACAAATTTAAACAATTTGGTTGCTAAAAGTTGTGGATTTTCGAAAGGGCTCTGCACGGTGAATGTTGTTCTTATTCACTGCATACTGATACAGATTTTCTCCCTTGGTTTTTGCATGTTATAAAAGTTACTTTGTATGATTACAATGTATGTGCTTCTAATCGCAATATCAGCATCGTAGCGCGGTATTTTTGAATTCAAATATGTTTTGCTGGTGATATTGATATATTCGTTGCAATTTGCGAAATAATGAAATTGTTTTTTACAAGGTTTCAATGAATGATCATTTGATAATTGGACTCAACATACGTATCAAAAATTGTTTGAATGAACTCGATGAAAAGAATATTCAAAAGCACAGAGAATTACTCTGTATATGTTTTTCAGTTAAAAACCATCAAACCATCATTCTCTGAAATGCGTTCAACCAGATTATACCACTTTCGACCATTTGTTAAATTGCTTTTTTCATTCATTATTCCAAACAATTTCTCTTCAATTAATATTACATGCGAAAAGATTGTCAAGTACGTTGAAAACGTGAGTGGTTGAACGAACGGTAGTCGTCTCTATTTCAAGACCCCTTTTTGTACCGATCTCTATTCGATTGCAGTTCTTTTTATCCTTTGAGGTTTGCAAAATATGTTTTTTACTCGATGATGAGGCAGAACATATTTTTTAACGAAGGAAATATATTTTTTCCATGTCTAAGAGGAGTTCCTAACCGCAGAACATACCAAAGAGAGTTTGCAATTACGGTAACTAATTAATTTCAAATTAATTATGTAAACATACTTGTAAAGACATTTTTTCTCGTCTTACGTGATTTTTAAGACCGCAAATGAAAAATTAAACTTAATAACTAATGATCATTAGAATAAATAATAAATAAGTATATAAATAAGCATGAAATTGAATAAATAATAATACAGTAACCAATTGAATCAAACTTAAAGTTGTCTCTTCATTTCTAAGGATATCAGAATCTGATCGAGATCTGACTTAGCAACTCGCAATTTTAAATGTAAACATTTAGATTAGTTTTTGCACAGGGCGCACTTTTAACTGTAATAGACAAAAAAAGTGTTGAAATAAGAGACAAATACCTTTGTTCAATTCAACGGAAGGAATCGACTCGATTCTGATTCCTAGCTGTCTTTTCCCGAGCGTCTGCAAAAATCGAGCGTTTCTACTTTTTCACCTCAAAGGGATACGTGCAGCGTCTCAATAATTGAAAACTGGACCAAGTTTCTTAAGTTACGCGAGCGATGCTCACGATCAAGAAGGGAAAAGACGATCCGAGAGAGATTCGAATAATTTTCTTTGGCGTTCTCCGACTATTCTATACTTCTTGTTCATTTGATAAACGTAAGAAGGCATGCGAATAAAAACAGCGATTCGAAAAATAAACTCGAACAATTGTGTACAAGTGAAGAAGTATCGCGAAGAGTACTTTGCTTGTCAACGCATCGGATAACATCGTTGGCTGTTATGATGCTTTTAATAGAGAAATGGAGGACTGGCAAAGCGAAAGATCGTATTGTACGAACTAGAGGAGACTTCTTAATTGCACGACGGATTTCGCGATTGGAAGATAAAGCTGTCTCTTTTTTCGCTTCTCTCCCTATTATCTCTGCAGCCTCTCGCATTGGTTCTTGCTTTATTGAATTCCACCATGAGTGAAATAACATGTCGCTACGAAGGATTGAAAATTAGATAGCTTGTCTTAATCTTTTACTGTCGAAATTACTTCATTCGTTACTTTGTTACATATTTTGTTCAGAAAAAAATTTGCCATCCCGAGACTGTTTGTGTTCATATCTTTATCGTTTCATGTTGCTCTTTCATTTCGAATGTGTACTCTTGCCATTAAATTACTTTTGCTACAGTATTTACAACTAGTCGTTTCAATATGATTGCGAAAATATCTCTCCGAGTTACATTTGCAGTAATCTAAATAATAAAACGCGAGTTGAACGTTCTTCGACATCTTTTGAGCTTCATGATCCATTCATTTATTTATTTTATACGTAAAGATATATATTTTTGACCCTTTCCCTTCCTCCCCTCAAATGAAATGTTCTGAATTTACTCGTCTGCCTGGAAGAGCTACGCGCTAATGATTTACTCTTCTTTTTTTTGCATCGTACCTTCGAAGAAGCTATGTACACCATCTTGTCATGTGGTAATCCTTTACATTTTACAAAATGCTATCTTTCCGAATTCTAAATTGATTCGCATTAAGATTTTTCAAACAAAGACAAGAGCTCATCAAATATAAAAACGTATCCCATATGAATATGTTCAATAGATGAAAAACGTGCAAAATCAAGCTGGCGGAATTCCAATCTCAATACATTTTTCTCGTGAAGTTCATTTTAATCTTCGAAATTGTGTGATTTGTGCATTTTTATGTACACTTTGTTTCTTCGTTACATCTTTTTATACCGAACAAATTATTGAATGTTGAATCAAGGGCTTGTTTGAGTATGAAATTTGAACAAGTTGAAAGTACAATTAAAACAATATTTGAACATTAAGGAAGCATAAATGCAACATGAAATGCTTGATATTATGTGCGCAACATTTCATCTCATCTGCTTCTATTGGGGCACAATAATCTTGCAGCATTAATGTCAGCATTAGTCCAGGCATCTGCTTACATTCAGCTTATAGAATATATAAGCTAGCATAATGCTGATATTAGTCAAAAAGAATATGTATTTCTTTGGAAGATGCTAAGTATAAGAACGGTCAGCATAAGAGCATGCTTAATACTATATCTTACCAGTAGTTTACTTCAATCAAAATAGCTTGAAATATTGAAGTATAATACTGAAAAAAAAAACAAATAAACCACACAAAATACAACTACCTATTTCGGTATAAAAAGTTGCTACAAATCGCAAAATCATATACTGTTGTTCAAATGATCCAAAATCATATAGATCACAGTATCATGTCGGACAAAACGACCGGATGCTTTTTTGTGCACCACATAACACACCCGACGTTTGTTCCCCTTTTGACTTAAAATTTGCCAAGACCGAGACCACATTTCTCGCGTTATTTTTGCTTGACCCTCGTTTTGCTCTAATCAATGATCAGTTCCCTCTAACTGGAAACATAGTCTACATATATTTCTCAGACGCAACATACAGATTGGGTGACCGTGGCATCTGAATCAAGGTTGCTCGCGGTCTGATACTACCATCGGTAAGCGTCCAGCTGGGATTTATTGTTTTCTGGACAAGGGCTGATGCTACCGCACCATTTGGTTTCCTTCAAGGGTGGACAGAGGGCACCACCTCGACGGGGTTTTATGATGATTTTACGGATCCTTTGTGTTTCGCCTACGCCGCAACTTCGACTGCAAGCACTCCAAGGACCCCAGTCACCTACCTTGCAATCCCTCGATGGACCTGATAACATATTCATTTCATTAATCATCAGTTAAAAATAATTCTTTTCGTGTAGTGTAAGAGAATGGGTGCGATAAAAAAGAAAACACAAATCATCATTTGTCTCTGACTGACAAGATAATGCTGAAAGTAGCAAAAAAGTAAACGCGTCACGTACAAAAGGCGCCACGCCTATCTGTGAAAGAAAAATTGCCGCTCTCAATTATCTGCTCAAATGGTCCAAGTGAACTTAAGTTGCGTCACGCATGAGACGATTGCCGTAAAAGGCCAGAACCGAATGGTCGTGTCTGATTGACTTCGCTCGATATGCTATCCCACTGATTTGCTCGGTGACATTAAGATCCCCTGCTTTTGAACAAACTGTTGATTGTCGGTGTGTGCAAACTGGTTGGGTAAATTTGAAAACTTCTTCAACCAATTCTATTATCTAAATTCGAACTAATTAAATTTCAGTTGAATAAATGAAATCAGAAAATCGTCATCAAATAATGAAGTTGAAATTTAAACATTGTTTGTCTGGTAAAGACATTGATTATGGACGTCAATTTCACTGAGAATTACTGCGGCCTTCATCTTAGATGACAGGAAAATGGCTGAATGTGTAAATGCTAATGTAAGCGGGAATGACAGAAGAGTCGATCCTTTGATCTGTGAAACAGGGTGGCACAGCTATTGATCAAGCCTGCTTCTGCATTAATTCCTATAAATGAAAAGCTCTAATGCTTTGGGTTAAATTCGATCAGGAAATTTACAGCTGCATCGTCGCTATTTGTTCACAAATATAAATTCACGGTCCTGTCATTGTCCGTTTTTTGTAATTTCAATTTTTCGTTTCTTAAATTTCATTAAACGAGAAAAATATTATTAATGACACAAACTTCATTCGAACAGAGGAGTAACTAAATACCTCCACTTTTTCAGTACATATTACATGAGCCAGCTGTGCCAAAATAAATAACACCCTTGCCGGTGCTACGATTCTTGCAGCTCAATAATAAAACTCGCAACTTGTAATTTTTGATAAAATGAACGAAATTACGATCATTACGCTTGTAGAGGTTTTAATAATAAAGCTAACTTATTCGACAGAGTAATGAGGAGAAATACTTTTGATGCAGGACGACCACCAGCTTTTTATTAATTTTGTTGGTTTTACTAATAACGAACAGGCCTTTATATTTTTAATTTAAATACAAGAATAAATATTCAACAATTCAAAGTTTATGATGATTCAAAATTCTCAAACCTGTGAACCATTTCAAGAGGCTGTATTGAATCCCTCTTCTAAGAACTTGCATGGTTGACGCTTAGGAATAATGGAACTAGTTTGGTGAAAGACTTATTGTGCAAAAGAGCGCGGACAAGATTGTCAGGTGGTTCTGAAAATCCCCTGCTTGATGGAGAAATATGGTATAATGCGGTACTTTATAAGCGCAACTTGTCGATGATCTAGATCGAAATTGCCAAGGTGTTTACTCAAGTTACAGTATTAAAAAACGATCTTACAAAAATGATAATCACACCGTACAATTTCCATTTCAAGATTTTAATTTCCAACATAAGTTACACAAATATGATTACAATGGAAATCGAGTACATAAATTAAACTTGGAACTCAATTAATTTAGATTTAACCATCATGTTCATGCTGTGAAGAACTTGGAAACTCAAACAGGTTGGAAAAGTATTCTTCTACGAATAATTTAAACACAAATAGAATGAAATTAAGTTGTCCTATTTTCAAATTTGTTTTTCTCTGTGTAACAGAACAGTATAATCAGTCGATGAGTGCTTGTTTTGTCAAACCTGAATGTCAAATTTATATTATTATTATTCGAACTGCATAATTTACGACAAACTTAATGTGTACTAGATGTGTTACTAAACTCAAATTATCTAAGTTCGTATATTGCAATCAAGGATATGCATTGAGGGACAGTGCGGGTGCTCACCCTTATTTAGGAAGCAGCCCTTTATAGATTAATTGCGAATTGCTATCAAGGTAGTGTACGGGTGGACTCTCAGTAGGCTGGTGACACATCATTGATGCGTTATTACAGTTCTGATACATTGCTCTAATCATGCATAATATTGATATGAAAATGACATCGTACCGCTGTATTTTAAATCCTGGTATTAATTTGCAAATTTTATGGTACTGCCATGTGACGACATACGAGACGTTGCAATTTGAATTCTTTTGAACATTAACTAAAACATTTGATGAATGTCTTAAACATACCAGCATTCGGCGTACGGTGTATATTTTAAATATTTTCATCAGATAGCTTCAAAAGCAACCAGCTTTGAGCGTTTAATTTAATTCACCTCGTGTAATTTATAAAAGATCGTGAATATTTTAAAACAAACTCCTGGTGCATTTACATCAGGCAGGTTGCTGATTACAGTAACCGCATGTCAGGAAGAACAAACAAGAAAAAAATCAAACAATTACATTCAATTAATCTGAATAAATAAAAGTGGGGTAAAAATTAAAGATCATTTATTGGAATCTTGTCCTACTCAAGAGATTTGAGCTCTAATTGATTTTGCCGACATCTCTACTGGTTCTCCTTGAATCCAGTAACTCGAATGAATTATTCAATTAGGTAATTTGTATACTCACGAGATCTGAAGCGTTTTCCTTTTGACATGAGCCTGTGATGTTTCGCTTTAAACTTGCGTTGATGATCCGAGCTTATGTTTGCGTTTTTCCAGGATTTACTCAGAGGCGACGCGTTTGTCACGTTCGCTAGTTTCCTTTGCATTTCTTCCAAAATTTTCGCCTTATTTTCTTGATACTCGTAATATGGCCAAGCACGATTTTCGGGATATTCTTTGACGTCGTTTGATTTCGCTGGTGTGAGAGTCGACGTTGTGATGGCTAATTTTGGACGCTGCATCGCATAGGAAGAGGCAATGCTGTCTATGATGGCAGCTTTATTATCACGAACGGCAGTGGTGACAGTTTTGTAATACGGCATTTCGGTAGTCCAGTATCTATAAAAAATGCACAATTTCATCTCTCCATTTGTATCTTTGAAGTGGTACATAATTTATTGGTAGATTTTAATTTCCAAGTAGTATCAATAAAATTAGGTCAGACACTTCATTATGATAATAATAATGACAATAATAACGATAACAAAGTTTGTGCTTTAATACGTGGCTATATTTAAATTACTTTTATTTGTTTTGACAGTAGCGAAATAAATATTTAGTCAGTCAAGGAGATATTCTGAAACTATTTAACAAGCGACAATGCTGATACGCACCTTTGTGCATTTTTGAGCCGATATTATATAAACCCCTTCATTTCTAAAGATTATCAAATAACATAATTGTGAAGGAATTTCTATTATCTTTTGTTTAAAACACGTGTCGTTAAATACATATGAAAAATTGTATAGAAAATAAAAAAAGGCTTATGTGCGCGTTTCAACCTATTCACAGTGATTTCATTTCACTTGTCTAAAGTATGCAGGAAATGAAGCAAACATTTAAATGTTATCCATGTATTATGTTCTTTTGTCGAGTTTTCAATTTATTTGGATACGCTTAAATTTCAAACTATTTACTCTGTTTCCAAGAGAATTTCATACATTCCCGACAGTGCTTGATATAAAACTTTATCGCATCCGTTTTACAATGCTTTTCTTTCTGTGTTATTTGAATGAGTGATACGGTTAATATTTCATTGCCTCTATAACAACAAGCTCGCTTAATTTTATTCTAAAATCATTTCATTAACAAGGTGTTATATTATTCAGAAACCACGAATCTCAATTATGAAAACGTTCAAGTTCGGCACACAGCTGATTTTGCGGATTACAATATTTCAATAATTCCATAAGTCATGCTACAGTGCTACGCATTTTCGTAAGCTAATTGTTTAGACTACTTTCTTTGATGCATAATCATGTTGTTCAACACCGTTTCACTGTAAGAAGGTTTTAATGAATTTCCAAAATAGTAAAGCCACTGTGCTTGATAGGTACACGACCTGGATCCTTTATACCTAAATGCACCAACTTCATTTAAATTTTAAGCTGCTCTCAAACTTATACAGAACATTTATTGTTACGCCAGTGCCCAATTGCGCCGGATAAAAATACTAACGCCATCTCAATGAATGTGAAAAAACCCATGTTCTCGTTCTTTTCAGTTCGTCCTACAGTTCATATGCTAAAACAATTTTTTTCTTGCATCTGAATGAAGAAGGAAAGTGGTAGAAAGTGAAGTTTAAAGTGGGAGCCGGCCGAACAAGTGGCGATTAATCTGTCAGAGTTTCGAACGGACGGTCATTCTTTTTTCACAATGGGCTGCTCTTCTCTTTACACGACTCACTTCAAGTTCGATCTCCGTAGAAAAGTTTGCGATTCCTCTTTGCTTGGAATATACGTGTTCGGTTGACCCTTTTACACATCGCAAGTTATGTGTTCGAACTCAAAACGAGGCGGGGTCTCGTTTTTTTATATATCTCAAGGCCCTCAAAATGAGTACCAAAACTATCGGGCTTGAGTGTTCACGAAAAACAATTTTGCGACTTGATTTACGGTTGCCATGTTTACCATCAAGTGGGCAAAGGCACACGACGAAGGTGCTGGGCAAAGGGAAACGAAAATGAAAGGCAAATGGAGTGAGCGAACTTATTTATCGTTCACTTCAGTGGAATTTTCGATTCCATCACAACGATCGCATCACAATCCCAACTTGATGTCCCACTTCAATCCTTACCTACGAGATTGCCTTCGCAGTGCATATAACAGATTACATGTGTCCCTATCAAACTAATGATACACATCTTTTGTTTTGGATGTAAAATTTTTTTCGACTCTTCAAAACGATCGAAATTTTCTTTTTGTCATGCCAAAATTTATAGAATCGAATGAACAAAGTGTTTTATGCGAATGCAAAAAAGTTGAACTGAGGTTAGAGAGTTCGAGAAGACTGGAGAGAAGTGATTGAGTGCGATACAATGCGGAAACGATACAAAATATTATAAGAAGTTCTTATATAAATAAATCAATGAGATCTTGAGACAGGAACGTGATAGCTCGAGTATACCTGAGCGGAGTAAATTCCTCGATTTTCTCGACAAAGTAATATAGCTCACTATAAAAGTTAAAGAGTATGATCGTAAGTAGAATATATGAAGCTAAGAGTCAAAGAATGAATCAAGATAGGTAGTTCAAGAGCTGAGGTCAATGTTGAATATTGAGGTCGTAGATGCTACGTTCATTATGGCAGTTTGTTAACTTATGAACTCTGCCACAGTTTTTGCAAAACGAAAAGTAATTCCGAAATAACCTAGACCGGGTTTTTAGCCGTCAGGTTTTTTTGTTCGCGTTAAGTTGCGGTTTCGGGAAGTGTTTTTTATCTAGAAACTTGTACTGCTTTATAAACGTACACCTTCGACTCGTAATCCTACCTAGCGAACTAACTCGAGAAACAAGAACTTACAATGGTCAGAACCAAACTGCAGCTACTAGTAGACAAGTATTTCATCTGTATACGGCCTTGAGCAAATTTCTGTTTGAATTTTAAAAGAACTCTGCGTATTAAAAGGGTTTTACATTTTTGTACGTTCAATGCGTTTAATGTTCGCTTAATTATAACACGCGATGAAAAATTTTTTCATGGGTTCAACATCAAAGTAATAAAAGAGCTATGTGCAATGTAACAGAAGAACACATTATTTGTCAGGTCTTGACAAAGCCACGGAGTTTAATATGAAAATAATGAAATTTTCAATTACACGCGTAATGCTTGGGAGGTAATAATATTCAATGGAAGAAGTTTCTTTGTTCTTGAATTATTGAGGAGTTCATTGTGAGAACTTGTATTTCGTTTTGTAAATCATGTTACTTCAATTCTAACGTCAAAACGTATGAAATTCAAACAATGCAACGAAGAACACACTAATGGAACAAGGAAAATGACATCCTACGCCAGTTAAATCTTCCGCAGAGCGTCGCCTTTTAAAATTAACGTATCATTTTACGGAGAGTGTATTATTGAACTCAAAGAATTGCTTTGATATTCAATTGTGACTCGAAATGCACAAAACAGGATATAACATTATGTCTTTTTAGTATTAAAAAATAATTAAAATGAAGGAGTTCAACTCAAAGCCACATGATTCAGTAAAATATTCATTTGGTGAAAGGTCATAGAGTTCAGACTCATTTCAGCAATGGCGTGTATAAATTCATTTTTTCAATCATTCAGAATAACATACAGACAAGTATATTTATTTTATTTTTGCTTAAAGAAAATTACTTTGATATTTTTATATTCGTTTCATTTATATGGTATTCAGTTTAGTATATAGGAAAATTAAATTTGGAGGAATCGAATTTCATCAAAATTATTCAAGACTCAATTTCATTATTTAGTTTGCATTGCAACAATGCCGAAAATAGGATATAACAAAAGTGATTTCTTAATCATACATAAATTAAATTTGCTATATTCAGCTGTACATAAAATTTTGTTTAACTGAACGGTTAATTATGTAACATTTGAAACACCAAATTCATGGAAATTCGTGATTAAATTTACTACAGAGAATTTATAAACATTGCGTTTACAAAGGCAGTCATGACTGAAACACTATCAATATTATATTGTTTTATAATTATAATTTTATGGAAAATAGAATATTGAACATAGAACAACCAACAAAGTGGAATTAGTTGTGGAGAAAAGTGAAATAAAACCAGACCTTCTAAAGTTTAGAAAAATATCTTTAAAATAGTTCCTTCTGAAACAAATTCTCAATTAACACATCATAAAATTGCACCTGAGAATAAAAATAAAAATAAATTTAATACTATAATTTGAAAAAGTAGTCTATTATTTGTGGTAGCCGAAGGTAATGCTCGACTTTACTTTCAGCCGAGCTCCTTATTAGCGGTAGTTTCGATTCGTTGAGGGGCCGGCGCTTCGCGAGACGAGCAAAAAAAGACAAGGATAAAAAGTGGAGTGAAAAAGATGGGGTTACCTGTATCTTTGGCTATCCATTTCCCTCTGCTCCTCGGCAATGGCTTCGTTCAGATCTCTATTTGGATCGATCCCTCTCGGCGTCTGGCTCGCTTGATGCTCGTTGCTGACGAATTCCATCTCGACGTCATCATCGTGATACGTTTCAGTCAGTGTATATTCCTTCAGCTGAAACATCCAAACATAAAGCATCGTCAATGCAGTTCAAAGAAACCGATCAGCAATTGTGATTATATTTGCCAACGCTGCCGGATGTTGGCTTCATCGCCCGACTCTATTTTCCACTTTTTGTTTTATCTTTTGCAGTCATAAGGTAGGCAAATAAAAATTTCAACGCAAACATTTTGATTACTTTGTGATTATTTTTCAAATCTCAAGTTGAACCATTAAAATACACTTGTGAATAATATAATACTGCGGCGCCAAGAGGACAGAGGAAAACTTTTTTACGCCTAATTTTTTTTCACGAGCGAGTTAATATTTATTCAACTTTGCGCTCTCGGTTCTTCTTTAATTGTCAAGAGCTGTACAAATTACTGTAGCTGTTTAAATAAGTTACAGTATCCTCCAGTTCATTTTGATGTTACGAAAAATTAAACAAAAAAAAAAAAAAGATTGGGAAACAAAGTTTCCACGGTGTCCCGTTGTTGTTATACTAATTTCCACCTATTTTTCAATTTCGCATCTAATGGAAATATATTTTACGCTTGTTTCTGCGTAATGAGTGAACTTGAAAGATTGACGACCACACGACTGGGGGTTAAAAATGCGCTGAATTACCGCGTGAATGGAAACGAAAAACACGGTCGAGCGCACGACAAGACGGAGTATTGTGCAAGAAAAATTGAAACAAATTCGAGATTCTGTCTACGCTGTAATACAATTCCGTGGGGACAACAGAGATCAAGCTGACTCTTTTACGGCCCTTAAGCGGATCGTGTTTCTCGAGAATGACCGCTTCTTGTGTCTTCGTCGAAGAATGCGAGGGGTCAACGTTAAAAAGAAAATCGAGTCAACTGGAAGCAAAAAGAACACCAAGAGCCATTACCGAAGGTCAGACGTTCTTCCCTCCTGATTAGTCACTAACCCACAGAAGACCTTTCGCTTGTACAAAAGAATTAATAGTACCTTCAAGGTGGGGAAAAGAACCGATCTGTCTTATCTTTATGATGAAAATAAAAAAAAATCTATTGTTTCACCGAAATTGAAATTCGGCAATTTCAAACAAACAGTAATTGCAATTTTTATTGATTTTCCAACAAAAGATTTATCTTCTAATTTTAAATAAAAATGAATTTGAATAAGAAAACCAACGAACGATTACTTTTGGATAGGTGTGTACGTTTGATTTGAACGTTACTGTATCACTTTTAATTACTTTTCACCTCTCGCTAGCTGACCCCGGTTCGCTTTTACATAATGTTTTTTTAGTTGCTGTATTGAATAGAGTTTGTCGTATGAAATCGAATGCTATTGGGTTTTGGTTGCATGCACGTACTGACGAAGAGAAATGCAGGCGAGTACTGTGCTAGCCAAGAGATGTGGGAGAGAAGAAAGGATGGCGGAACTCGAAATGGAATCAAGTCGAGGGATGCGCCGGAGTATTACCAGTTGAAATACACCGGCTACCAACTACGTGACGATGCCTGCCCAACGAAATTACTCCCTGTTCCCATCAGTAGAATATTGGAAGAATATTTGGAAGTGGCGTTTATTAGTCTCTTTCTCCCCGGTGATACTGATCCATTCATTTGGTCACTGTTTTTTTTGTTCTTTTGTGGTCGTCACGATTGGCAACATCTGTCTGGGGACGAAAATAAAATTTAATTTACATTAATTAACTCGTGTCTAGTGCTCAATAACAAAAACTAAATTACAAATTAGAAAAAAGTTAATTCAATGATTCTCTGTATTGATAAAAATAAAATTGCCAATTGCACTCAAGATATACGACGATTAGGACACAAATTACCAGCTCTTAGCCGTATTACTTTGAATTAGTATAAGTGAAATATTTACAAGCGCAGTTTACTCAAGCTACTATTTCCATAGTTTTCTCTTAGTGTAACCGCGTGTAAATTTATACCGCGCCGTGTCCAACTTTGCTCGTAAATTTCATTAATAAAAATCATCGTCGCCGCGTTGTAAAGCAAACGAGTTTCAGTTAGCATAACGTGGTACGCCTGCTCGATATGTTTTTCACGCGTTACAATAAGTCACAATTATTCTCAAAATATATTTTCCCTCGTTATTCACTCTGCGTGCGAATGTTTATTTTTTTGTTTTCGCTCCCGCACATTCATCAGCGTCAAATTTTAATTATACAAATAAACATATGGTAGTTGAGTTTTCAATTTAAAAAATTGATCACAACGTTGATGCAAACTGAAATTCAGATCTATAATTTTGTTAAAAATTGGAACCAAATAAATGCTTGTTTTTTTTTCAATTAAGACAACATTGGGCAGTGGTCGTTAGATCATAAAACATATGTAGCGCAATTTCATTTTGGAAACACGCAGTTGGGTTCGGAGGGAAAAGTAATCAGAATTCAGTGCACCTGGTGCTATTACTTATCCTACCTAGTAAGAATTACTATCGTCGTGGAGATGTGAAAAAGTGCAGGCGCGTCGAACAAAAACTGTCCATTACGACAGTATATTACATAGCCAGAAGTCAGAAGTAGTAACAGCTAAAACATGGTCAGGCATTGTCCACTCGGTCACGTTCGTTGCACCTTTTGAAGTACAGTATGGGAATGGCCATCGACCATACCTCGTCCCTTTTGTCTCTACAGGGGTAACAATGCTCGATCCAAGTCAAACGACTAAACGGCGCACTCGACGATCCAAAAACTGATCGCACAAATTTATGTGAGTTGTTCGAGTTTGCCGGACAAATACGCTGCGATACGTTTATCCATACAGAACTAACGCCCCGTGCAACGTAATTCGCGCGCGCTTCCGCTCCCTGTTATACGTATGTTAGATTTACGCGGTACAAGCCACGCTAATGAACGACCATGTCATTTACATATAGACCGCTGTTGACCCGGAAAACACATTTTTAGCCCCCCCCCCTCCCTCCTGCTCTATTATTTGCTGGTCAATCAAATTTCAGTCCTTGGTCAAATGTTATTTACCAACTCGAATTATGCACTACCTTATTCCCTAAACAATCGTTCACGTGTTATTGTTCCGTTTTAAATGTATTTATAACTATGTACTCTTCTAAATAAAAAAATAAATTTAAAAAAGCACTAATTCCTCGCCTTATGAGTTAATCTTAGGATTGAGCTGTCAGATTCGTGTATCCGGGCTGAACTGAATCCAGGATTATAGTGACGTTTTTTGCAAACACTTTTATTTTAGGTAAACTGCTTTGTTTTGTTTGAAAAGTGAAATCATTTTAAAACGCTACGCGAGGTAAAATAGAGGACCAAGCTGTATCAGTGTCGTTGGAGCTTTACAAACGGATCGAAATTCCGCGCCATAAAATATCATGAAAAGATGATGGTCGCGATAAATTTGCTCATTTCGCAGCCTATGCTAACTGGTGGGACTGTTAAATCAAGAAAAATTCAAAGTGTAATTTTCATAACTTTGAAAGCGCGGAATTAAAATCCAGCGGAAGTGGCGAGCATAACAGAATCACGATGAAGCATTGTTTGAGCTTTACTTTCGCACATAAAACGACAATGTTACTCGTTTGGTGTACTATTTTACAGCGTGGGGCAACCGTGCCGCATAACCGCAGCTATATCACCTTGCGGTTTCGGCCGGTATAACCATATATGGGTTTCTCTCATACAGGGTTGCAAAATGATAGGGGGAGTCACGGTCGCTGTTCAGTTCACCACTCCTGGAATATATTATGCCAGCGATAGTTATAGATGTGGACAAGAAAGAATTAGGAAAGGGCTTTTTGTATGCAGACATTAGTTTTCTGACGTCGTAAATCGTGCCGGCAAACTTGGAGATGTGTCTATAAACGATTCCCATGCTTCATACCCAATTTGGTTAACTGATAACAGAAATATAGTCAAAAGACCTGGGTCAAACTTTTTTACGTCGTAAATTTTACATTCTTTTTTCTCACGTCCGAGTTCACTCGAAAAGTTTGCAAACATTTTCGACGTAACTGGTTGAGTTTGCGTTGAATAACGAATTTTCAATCAGCCTGATTTACAAAGACTCATTTTGTAATAAAGTGATAAGGCGCGAACAAAAATTGTTGATCATAATTTGCAAGACAAATGACTTTTTAACCCTGTGTAACAGACTAAAAATGAAAGTGAGAATTTGCACGAGAAAATGCAAATCATGAATACATGCATGTTAGATAAGGATGAAGGCATCTTCAATTGTCGCAAGACCCATTTGTATACAGGTTGCTGCGTGCCTCGAATACGTACACGACGTCTCGAGATCTCGTTTTATTTTATTTTTAAATCGGACTTGCAAGTATCCCTCAAGATACTTCGAATGAGTAACGTGCATTCTTTATCATCGCGCGACATGCTTCAAGTTCTTTGTGCTAG
Organism: Telenomus remus; assembly: GCA_020615435.1. Lineage (NCBI taxonomy): Eukaryota > Metazoa > Arthropoda > Insecta > Hymenoptera > Scelionidae > Telenomus > Telenomus remus. The sequence continues at coordinate 7,733,264 of CM036341.1, read as the reverse complement.
TAAAAACTTAGACAAGAGATAAACACAAAAGATGATGAGAAAACAAAGTTGTGGACAAAAAGTGTTCAGTCCAATTAGTGGCATAAAAAGATGATGATTGATAAATTATCGCGACGATTCAGCGAGATATGTCATACTAGCAAAATTCAAGCTAAATTTAAAGAGCGAACATCAATTACACTTGTTCTCGACAACGATAAATCTTTTCCCTGAGAGTCATGGTTCGAACAAATAATGCATGCATCGATATCGATGACTAATCTTGTTTTCTCGGATACCACATAACCGTTATTGACGTTAGTGTGTTCGACAAAAAATGCACCTGATCAGTTCATAAACTCTGCTGCAAATAATATAGCTCTCGGTGTTCTAATTTTAAGAACTCGAACATTTGATCGACTGGAGAAAAAGAGAAAAAATTTCGAACAAAAAAGACGTACGGGCTTTTCTTTTATTTCTTTCTGAATAAAAAACAAGATCTTGCGACTATAAATTGTTAGTTAATGTTAGAACAACGTCGACCTATTTAGTAAGCGAAACATTTGTCTTGCGAGAGCTAGGCTTATCTAAATGCGTTGACGTTGATTCCGGACACTTCGCCAGGCCAGCGTACACCTCGGTCTAATCTCGCTAATCTGCTATGTGCCGCGATTCTCCCTTTATCTATCCACTGATACGAACTAACCATTCCAATGACAGCTAACGTCGGGGCGAACTTAATTGCCACCTACAGAGAATGCGTATTGGACCAACATAATGCAGGGTCATGCCAAATTCAATAAATAATATTGCTCCGCGTCACGCTGAGGCTTACCAGTACACGAAAATTTTATCCCCATAAGTCTTAATTTTGATCATAATCTGATATCTTAATCATTACTATGGTTCATTTATTAATTGAGTGGCGTACAATATTGTGTGCTATTTTATTAGTCATAATTGAAACATCGAACACGGAGGGAAATAATTTTTTTTATAAAAATAAGCTTCAGATAAAATTACTTTGTTACTAAAGAAATCCACGGCTGAATTATTCAACGAATAATAACAATTTAATTGAATTTGACAATAAATTTTATTATCGTTATCGTAAGAAATTTGAATTCAAAAGTTATTATTATCTTAGCATCAGAAAAAAGTGAAAGAATTATTCAGCGCTCTTATTCTTTTCATTCGAACTGCTCATTCATAACGTCTCTCGTGCAAACTGGTAGTTTACTAGTTGAATTAATCGCCGTTTTGGAAGACGTAGCGCTAAATTACTGATAAGTAACTTTCTACTTTGATTCGCATGAGCCCAAGAGGTGAACAGTCGAAATATCACGAGCACTTAGCAATTATGCACCCAGAAATTCTGTTTGATTTGAAAACGTTGGTTTATGTTGGTTCCGAACGCTTTGGTTAATTTAATAATTTTAGTCTGGGCACGTGAAATTACTGTCATCTATAAAACTAGCTGCTGCTCGCAGGGGAGCAAATTTTTTAAATACTACGAGGGAAAATGTTTTTAAAAGTCTCTCTACTGGTAAAATCAAAAATTATAAGTGAATAAAGAGAGAAAAGTGGCTGAAAGAAGGAAATGAAAAAATCCGAATGGATTTAACGTGTCATGTGTGGTTTCAGTATGCGTGCAAAAGATATAGAACAATCCTTTTACGTTTGAATATTGTATTTCAATATCTACATGAAGTATTATACACGAAAAGACAAAAGGAAAATTGAATTCGAGGTTCCATTATGCCTCGTATATAACGCACTTTTGTTGAAAATACAGTTCGAATTGTGTGATGCTAATGAGATTTTATATTTCTACATAGTTTATTATCTTATACGGATTTTGCAACTGCGCAACTTAATTAAAAAAGACCACATTTCCTAATAATGGAAGAAGAAAAAATCTCTTAACAGCTAGAGAACATGAAATTTCTCTTATTAAAGTTCATTTATGTTTGAAGCTCGTGAAAGTTTCCTCGATTGAAAATTTTTTTTCCAATTATTTCTGTTAGAAACGTTCAATGAATTGCTAATTCGACGTTTTTCGAATTAAAGTTGTTGATTACAAATTAAACAGAAACTGTTTTGACAAAAAAAAACCGATTGATTTGCATTTTATTTAATTAAAAAACATCAAGTTGGAGAATTACTAAAGCCAGCTTGCGACTTGCCAATTTTATTGGATTCAATTATTCAATCGTGCGTTTTCGAACACATTAGAATGCTCGAAAGCAAATTCCGCCGTCTGATAATTAGACGATCAATCTTTGTCATGCAATGTAAGCGGAAATAAAATATTTAGTGCTATGATTTGTCTTACTAATGAATACATCGTGATTTTGGATGCCGAAACATTCTAAACTGCTTGATTATGTTGGGTTCAGCAACGTGGCGTTTAATAAATAATAAGTGTCTCAACAAGCACAGAACAATTAGCAAGTTAAAACGAAATGTTAAATTTTGAATCTCTCAAGTCTTAACAAGCACTCGAAACCGTTTCGTCGAGGTGTCACAAATGAGACAGAGGGCGTCCTCGTGCACGTACTGGGTAAATAAATATTGGCGCAGTACCGAGCTCGTTCTGGGAAGGTACCAACGGCGATACCCAGTTCATGGCTAGGAAACGTATTTAATCTACGAGACTATGATGAGAGACGTCGTGTTCGCGACGACTTCGTGCACAGATCGAGGGTATCATGAGAAGGCTGGCGAAACGAGGAGGTCTTGGGTGGTGAACTTGCATCGCGAATAAGTAATTTGACACGGCAGCTGGATTGCACTCGAAACTATCTTAGCAAAGCAGTAGCGCCGGAGCGAGCAAATGCATGTAAACAAGCCCTCTTACTTAAACTTACCATACACAAATCATAACTTTTGCTGCTTTTAATGTTGTCGCTAATTTAGTTACAATATGTGTATGTATGTTAGTTGTGATTATTAGGTTGCTCAAATAGTGTATTGATGATTCACTCTGTGTGACAGTGATCGATTGGTTTCGGTCGAGTTGTACGAACTTGGGCGAAGATAGTTTACTTATCGAATGGAAGAGCGTTTAGATACGTATCAATGTTTTCCCTCAAATCGAACCGGAATGATTGATTAATTTATGAAATTCATTAATTTGGAATTCGCAAATTATTGATCATCCATGTTGGACGAAAATGTTCAAGTTTAAAATAGTTTTAAGAATATTATACTTGATATTTTTAATTTTCCTAAACTAATTAAGAAGTTCGCAAGTAAGGTGAATAATTGATATAACAAAGAGTATTTTTACCAATAATTATTAAAGTAACTGCATTAATTATTATCGGTGTTAAATTTATCTAATCTTAAATGGAATATTGAGGTGAATACGAAATGTTGCTGATAATTGAATTTTGTAATTGAATAATAAATAACGTTTTTGTCTGACACTGTAGTATTTTTGCATTCTTTTTCATAGCTTGCCAGTTAAAAACTTTTAGAGAGAAAAACGTTATTCAAAATACCTTCTCCTCATCATATTTCAAGGTGTTGCTAAAAATGAAAAATAATCTTTCATTTGTGACGGGTATTGCGGATTTGTCATGAGCGCGGTGCATTTTCTTAGAGAAATATTCAACGTATTCAAGAGGTCGTAAAAATGGGCTAGCAAGGTGGATTTTAATTGAAAAAAAATAGTTACAAGTCAAAGCCCCACAAAGACAACGCAAGAAGTGGTATAATATCTTTTTTCAACTTTGAGCTCGTGATGATACTTGGCGTTTGTTTTTCGCAGAATGAATATTCGTGGAGAAGAAAGAAAGTTTGCCGTAATTCACGTACCTTTGTGAAGGTGAGAGTAGCAATAGGTGGCAGACGTGGTAGATTTGGATAGTAAAAGCTCCCAGCGGGATGAGCGGGATATCGCGATGTGATTCTGTACGCAATCCCCTGTGGTTGTGTTGCCCAGTTGGCAGCCGTAAATGTGAAGCCATTATCTGTACCTCCGTCTAAAGGATCCAGCTACAAGTAGAAACGACTAGGTAGAGAGATGAACCAAAGCTCAGAATGTGCAAGCTCTTTAAATTTGTACGTTTGAAAAGAAAGTTTTGCACCGCAAAATTAAAAAAAAGAACAGATCTGTCGTATGATGAACTTTCAAACTATATTGGCATACTCTCGTTAATGTTATAATTTGAAAACTCTGCTAGCACGAAAATAAAAAGTTTTTCAGTTGAATTTTAAATTGAACAAATTAAAATCCACTGAATATTAATTTAATGTGAGCTAATACATTTTGAAATAATTATCCAAATAAAATTTGAGTTTTTGTCCTATTAACTATTCTGAGAATTGTTAAAATGAATTGATGTTCGAATAAATATTTCAAGTGCTTTTTTGAACTCATATTTTGCAGGAGCTGATAAAAGATTAAAATCAAACTTGCTATTCAATTCAACATGTTTATTTAATTGAATCAATCTATCTTATATCAAATTCCGTACGAACTGCAAATAACTATATGTGAGATAATAATAATTCAAGCTATAATGATGTTCGTAATAATATTTCTAGAGCAATGAACCATGACGAACAGTTACGAGAATTTGAAGGCAAATGGCTGATGAATGTGAAATGTGAATTATGTAACGATAATGAGTACATTGATGCGTGTTGAATATTTTTGGATTAATGAGAAAATACAAATTGGTTCCGATTATGCATGCGCGGTTCATCTCCATTTCTAATAAACTTGTGCATATCCATAAAATGGGTCCCTGAAGCATAACAGCCGCGTTCGTTGTTCCTAATGATGGATTGTACAGCGCCATGTCGGAAGGACAGAACGTCTTGAGCGCTCTACTATGTTTAAGATGATATACGAGTACTCGCTGACCTACCAAACTGTTCGTTCAAACAACCAGAACGAAAAAGAACCTTTCCAGTTAAAAATAGCGAGTACAAAACGACTCAAAAATGAAACCAGAAATTAGATTCAAGACTACAAAAAATTAAAAGTCAACGTAAAATGTCAAAAATGTCTTTTTCTGGATATACATGTTTGCTGGAAAAAGTAATAAAAGGTGAATAAAGAGTTTAGAGTCATTGAATTGAAATGAAGAAATTACTTCAACTGTGACAGTGTCCACCCAGTTGTCTTCGACGCAGAGTTGGAAAGAATCAACTCCAACGAACCAATCGGGACTCGGATTGATTCGCGTCATGACGCTGATCAATGTGTGGTTTCCGTCAAGAAAAGCTCGGGCGTTGCTGGTTCCTTCGCCTTGTGGAACAGGCGGTCCAGTGAAGGCATGCAGTGTGTTCGAAGAATCTTCTCCCGTATCCAATCCGTCGGTTCTTCCCGTTTCTACATATTGTTTCGCTCCAACAGATAGTTGTTCACCTAATCGGTACAGAATGTAGGTCGGGTCATGAGTTCGTCCTGTAATCAGAATCCGGGAAACATAGATTAAAACCTGCTTCTTCATGGTATATTCATTTTATAATATTCGTCTTCACTGACTAACTTCAATTTACAACATATATACGTTTTACAACATTGTTTGCAATTAGTATCAGTCAGTTGGAAAGTTTATTGAAACGTTATTTTATTCTTCATTAAAATAAATTCTACCGTGATTGTCGGAAATAAAATGAACATTGTAGTCATTTAACAATTTTGTAAACTGAACTCTGAACGGTGCAACAGTAATAATTTAATTGAAAAATGTGTATTGGAATAGCAACACTGTTTCTGTTAAACAAAATATGATATAATTTTAAGCAAATTCGCAGTACAAGTTTTGTTTGTATTATTTTGATAAGGTGGCATTCAATTGAGATTTGCACATGAATTGTCAGTAAAAAAGAGCGACGTTATTGAACGTGCCGGCACATTAGTACTTCATATCGTCGGCTTTGTGAGGTTGTCGTTACAGGAAATTACTATCTATGTTAAATACGTTTGGAATTATATATTTAATCATATTCTTGAAGCTTCAAATCGCAAGAGCCTGCAACGGATGGCAAAGATATACGATTAATGTGCAAAACGAAATTTATGATCAATTAATGCACCGTCGGAGTTTCGCAAGCTCACATAAATAATATATGTGTTGGGGACCGTCGCTGAAAAATGCTTTGCTCCGATTCGTAGATCACGATTCACAGCTTTGACGTGTGGGGTTAAAAATTTTTCTACAAATGAAAGACGTGCTAATGACTTATGACAGGAAAAATAATGGCATTTCAGCTTTCGCTTCTAATTTTATTGTAATGGGAAATTATGTTTCGCAGATTTATATTTCATTTTATAGAGTGGATGAAAATGATATTTTAGTTACGAACTGTGCTTGGTAATTAAAATAGAACAGTCGAATTTTGGACATCGATGCAAAATCAGAACAGTTACGCGAAATAAATATGTGAATGATTTGTAATCGCGGAGGTTGCAGATCCGGTATAAATCATAGACAAGCGGGATTCTGCAGCCGTATATTGTTCACACAAAGATCGTAAATCTGTTACAGCTTTTAATTAGGCGCCAGGTTTCTTTCAACCTCAATACGCAACTGCAATAAGAGTAGAAAAATCTTTATTTTGGATGTTAAAAGATTTAATGTGGCAGATTATGCTGGAACTAAAATGTTTTCTTTGAAAACATTTTCGCTTTGTATAAGCAGCCTTTCATCAAAGATTTATGAAAGTGGCTCAAATCGTTTTACATTGTAAATGAATATCCGATTTTGTTATTAAAAACAAACGAAAATTAATAACTGTTAAAACTTTGTCGGGTTTTTTAAATCCAGAAACGAGCAACCCTCTTTTTTCATCTCAAAGAAAGGACGCACTCAAAGACTTACAATGCAAACAATCATAATTCAACTCCGCTAGCATGTCGAAAATGATTCGCAGGCGGAATTGAAATGCTACTTACAAGAGAAGATAAAGGATCTTAGCCGCGCGAAATAATAGCAGGAATTCGTAATATCTTATCTAAAAGTTTTTGTTCCTCAACAATGTCGATTTCAAGAGCGTCGCGCCACAAAGTTTGTTCCAGCAGACAGTTTGTTGTTTTCATTTTCCCTTGCTATATCGCGAGATTTCGACCATTCTCGTGTCTGACATGAAAATTTGTCGCTTGTGATATTTGTCTACGAGTTTTTCCACTCAGTATTCGTAATTTCGCGAGAGAGCGAAAAGTTTTCGGTCGTAAGCGTTTTTAATCACAGCGAACCCAAAATAATTCTATCAGCATTCAGTTCTCAAATTCTTACGTTCAAATTATGTTCGCCACCGATTTTCTTGATGAAATCGGCCAAATAAGTAATCTTACTTTTGACTCTCGTTCACTTTGTTCTTCATCAAGCCAAGATTTAATTAAACAAATGTTTTTGTAGTCACTGTGTTTATCCCGGGTGAGCAAAGTAATTCAGATGAAAAGCACAGTAATCTTTCGCAGTGTAACCAAGAATTAGGTTCTTGTTCGAAACAGTGTTGCGCGCAGCGTTGCTCATTGTGGTTCAAATTAAATAGAAATTTGAAGTTGCTAACAAAACAAACTTTGCCATGTTGAGGACGTTCAAAAATATTTACCCCGAGTTAAAATTAATGAAAAATTATGTCGAGGGAGAAAAAGTTGGAATGATTTAAAAGTGTCATTCGTGAATTAACTAGTGTATTAAGTCCAAGCGAGTGTATAATTTATAAACTTTTTAATTAAAAAAATTCCCAAACTAGTTCCAACAATTCTGCAGTTTCTTCATTTTCGAGATTACTTGATACAGCTTTCTCCGAACACATTCTACTTCTCAGAGAAAAAAATTGGCATGGGCACAGTTTCCTTACTTTTTGCAAAGAATCATAAGTTCGCTGACGTTACACCTTTTCAAGTTTTTCTCCCAGAGCTCTTCCGCGATTTGAATATTTTTACATCTTAATTAACTATTGATAAGAATCGGAGCGAAATTGTACTGTTATCTCGATTACAAGATTTCACAAAGGCTTGATTAAAAGTAATTAAAATTGAAACTTGCGTATCAATTGGTGTTTCATATTGAAATGTTCATTAATAATTAACATAATCAATCAACGTTAGCCGTACGACGCTGAGAAACGCCTATTGGTTCATTAATAATTCATTTATCTATCGGTCCTATTATTTTGCACAACTAACACGATAATAATTGCAACGTAACATTCTGTTTACCTTCAAGGACTAATAAGCTTTGTTAGTATGTAATTTGACAAAGCATCATGATTAGTTCCATATTGCCACCCAAAATCCTCAATGTAACCTTATGGATAACTTATCATGTAATCTAAACAGGAACGCATTTCCTAATAAAAATTACAAAAAAGCTGTTAAAAAATATATAGACAACAGTTTTTTTCTAACGATTTCACGATATTTAGTTGAATCAATAATTACATAAATTGTCATAAGTTTTAATAAGTACTGAATTTTTGTCTAAAACAGTGTAGAACTTTTGATTAAAATTGCTTCAAGTTTGGCAGAGTGTTACGAGGCAACTTATGCTAGCCGCAAAACATAGTTTCTTCGTCTTATGATGTGCGAGTTGTGTCACGCGGGCTGTATCGAAACGCACGACTTGGCGCTCTTATAAGGATATTGTGTCACGTGTCGTGTCCGTGAAGCATGAGAAACGTGTGTTCTCGGCCCAATTCTCTGACGTTTGAACCTACTATGCTTGGTAAATATTAATACGCCTTCGCAACGCACGGCGCTAATTCTCCATTGGCATGATTATGGCGCCACTTTATAATTATTGCGCGAATTGCGCATGATTGTTACGTGCACTTCATCCGAAAGTATCACTTGATTAGCAAAACTCTATCGATATTGGATACGTGTCACGTTCTCTTAGAACCGAAATTCAATAGAATATGCATTAACGATTTTCTTTTCGCACAGCCAGTTCTAGTTCGACAAATTAAACCTAATTAAATCCTCATCAAATCCAGTTGGAATACTGTATGGAAAATTGTTTTATTTTATAAATTATCGAATATAAAATACGATAAATAATTTTTCATTGTAATGCAAACTGAAAAAAGGGCCGTAATGAGTAGGGTTCAAACAGCAAGCCCACTCGAGAGAAGTAGATAACAATTCAAACACGACAGAGGAACAAAAAAGAATCCACTTACACGATATTGGAATTTGATTTAACAATTAAGTAAATGGAAAGTCTGACGTTACTGCAAAGGTTTTTTTAATCATAGCTATTGGCTACAAAAAAAGTGAGTAAGTAGGTCACAAGGCATACGTTAATTTTAATGAATCTTGCTGAAGTGCCTGCAAAGCGAAATTTTCATAAAGCTTTGACACTTATTATACTTGGAGCGAAATGTTTTTGCCGAGTCTTGAAAAGGCACTCAATAGCGTTTTAATTAGTAATTGCGATTGACTGTTTTTGTTCGCAAGCAAAACAAAACATTTTATTGACAGACAAAATTTTTCGTGTCAATGGAGTATTCGCGTTTTGTTAGGTATGAAAGGAGTAGGGCCTAATTTGAGTATAAGCACTTTTCGAATGACGAGATCTAGAAAGCCTGAACGAGAATGGTGCAGGTAGGAGCTTACGCGGGCCATTTAAACGTCACGGGACATTGTGCTATAATACGCGTTTGCATAGTACGGCAGTTCGTTAGAGGGTCGTTTGTTTGCTCGCGCCGTTTCAAACCGCTTCGTTCGTTCGAGCCCGAGGCTTCGTCGCCAGACTCTAATCTAGAGGGGCAGCTAGAAGGATAGGTTTATAGGGGATAAACCTACCAAGCAACAGTAGGGTTCGTTTCGCACTTGTCAACCTCTCCTATTTATGTAACCTGTTTACTAAATTAATTAAACTACCGATTTTTATTCAATTAACTAAAAACTACTTGTTGCTCCCATTGTTGCCTAGAAAGGACATTGAAAATCATTGGAAGTACGAAATTCCTGAAGTTCAAAAACGTAATATTCGTATTTTACTTTTTTAGATAACAATGAAATAAAACTACATGGTAATTCAAAAGTTTCCTCAAACCTTGTTCGCTGGTATGTGAAATATAAACAGATATGAGTTGGGGTCGGGGGTTGCATTTTAGGTTAACTTGTATTCCAAGTAGCCTTTTGGGCATTCATTCAGATCGATAAATGAATAACGATAGATATGAAATCGTGGTGACTATAGCGGCACGTACGAAGCTTATCACGTGCAGTTTCCATTAAACCTCTGAGATACGTGGAATCGTACGAACGTGATCAACACATATACGAAAAGTTTGCTTGCTAAATCAAATATCCATCGCGGTAAAAACTCTCTCGGTTGCAGCAGCGGCCAAACATACCTGTTTCCTACATTAATGCAGCCATGAAAAATGTTCTATTTTTTGAACCATTTGGAATATTTTTTTTACAACCGCCGAGAATTTGTTTTCACATTCATTATTCGAGTTTGATCGTTTTGCGCGATATCACATTTTGGGATTTTTTTTTCATCGCCACCAAAAAATTCCGAATCAAATATGAAATCATAATATGTTCGTTGCAATTTGCATAACTTTCATTTGAATTAATCAAGCGACGTTTCAACACGGGTTGTTGAGTTTATGGACGGCAAAACGTAACGCGATAAAACATGCGCCGGACACAACTTTACCAGATGATTTTCGCAACAGCAATTAAATTAGTTCGAGTGGATATAAGTTGGTGAATATGCATGCAAAGATGCGATGTGTGACGTTCGAAAAACAGTGACAAAAAACGGTAGGAAAACGAGCGGAGAACAAAAGTTTACTCGCGTGTGCACCAAGGAATAATCTCGTGCGTTTAATAATGAATATCAACAAAACCGAAAACGAGAAATTTCAATAACTATTTTCACTTGAAAATGGGCAGAGCGCTGTAACATAAAAGTGCAGTTTACCATGATTCGGGATCGAAAAGAAAGCAAGCACGTAGAACGTACTAGAATAAATCCCGTGAAAATGGTTTTCTTTGAAAAAGCGTGGCAGAAAAAAAAGAGCCAGGAGATCGTACACCGAAAGAGCGGACAAAAAATATAGAAGGTTTTGTCAACCGAAGCAATCCTAATACCAAATCGTTTTTTGCGACAAAATCAAACACTTCGGCGCGTTCAGCGATTTTTACACCGGAAGGTGGAAACATAAAATGTTTACACGAATGCAAGGTATTTTCATTTGCAAACAATATTTTTGTGCAAACACAATTATACGCGGAGCAATTTCAAATCGAAGTGAATTTTATGTTTGCAGAGTGGATATTAAAAAAATTTGTTTATAAGGGAGTGCACGCTTGGGTGCAATCGATATGCATTTCTCATCACTTCTGTTCATGAATATATGAATGTTTTATTTCCTGTTTCGCAAGCCTTTCGAGAGCACCATTCTGACGGATCCGTGGCACGGCGTAACGACGTAACGAAGGACGCGCCAAGATTTGGCTCTTCTTGTGTTTGACTTTCAGCTCAAAAGCATCTTCTAACGAACTGCTCGTGAAGCTTCTTCTCGTCTTCTTCATTCGTCCAATGTATGTCGACGATATGACAAACAAATTGGATGAATTGAGTAAGTTGAAGTCGACAGAATGGAACGATGGTGTCGACGCCTTGTCATGCTACGTGAAGTTGCTAATTTTGCGGCGCTTGTGGCATCAAGTAACTGCGCGCATTTATCTCACGCTTTGCAGTTAGGCGCGCTCAAAATCACGATTTCCTGCTCCAAATTACATCCAACCGACTTGTCAATCTTGCATGCTCCATTCCAACTTCGATCCCCTCACACTCACGAGACCAAAACAATTCACCCTTTTAAAATCTACAAATTACATCAAACCCTTGTCCTCAATTTTCAGCCTTCTCGTTTCTCTTCTATTAGAACAAGTTTTAACCCAAAAAAGGGCACTTTGTCAAAGGAGAAATTCCACCGGCGCTGCTTGGAGTGCAATATTTTGTGTTTGAGAGTGTATTACATTTATGCATTTAGCTGCTCATATGTTAATATACAATTCGATGTATATAAAGTGAGTGCAAGTGTACATATACTTACGGACTACCTACACTCGCTTGACTGAAGAATGAAGTTAAATGTGGCGTGCATAAGTAGCTAGCGATTCTCACAGAGAAGCGGAACCTCGTCATTTTGCAACTCTTCCTTTCTCCCTCGCCTTTTTCTCCTTATACGCGTTTTTCAAGTCCAACCTTTTGCCCTTTTTTGGCCTATTATTTCAACACCACCCATAACTTTTTGATTGTGAAAACTAACAACCACTGACACAAATTCGCTCAACTAAAATGCATAAAGTATTTGAATCCAAACAAAAAAAAAAAAAAAAAATAAAAAGAAGAGAAAACAATAATCTCGTTCCAAAATCTGTAAATGGTCGAGTAAAAATTTACAACCCAATATAAAAATTTGTTTTCAATGTTTGGCATCAAAACAGTTCTCTATGTTTTTTTATCTATGGCTATCAATTTTTATTCGCCAGTCAAATATGCGAAGCTATGGTTTCAGAACGATTATTTCGGTCGTAAAGTTTGTTTTTGATAAAAGGCAAATAATGACCTTATAGCAAAACACTATTAAGTGTAAACTATCGCATTGAATTCGGTGACGTTAGTGCATCGTATTTATAGTTTGACCCAATCTTGTTTCACAGAGAGAACTGAGAGAAACCACCAGCCTAACTTTCCACGAAACACTGTCATCTCGCTGGCATTTGTTTTCGTCGAGACAAAATTAACGATGAGGTTAGTAACCGAAATGTTTTCTTTTCAATTTATACCGTAATATTTTTTTTTAGTTTTCCTGTTGACAAAATTTTGTGAAAAAAACCAAAAATATACTGAGTTACTGGAGCATGATTTTTTTGAAAGCAAGGAAAGTTAAAAAAAGAAAAGAAAAGGATATCATTTCTCTTTGCTCTTTGATTAATCATTTGAACTCTAACTCGTCCTACTACACTTAACTTGTAGTTTCTGTAAAGTTTGCATACCACCTATAGAGTCATTTTGAAACATTTGTGTTTAAACAACGATCAACGATATGTTAGTTTACTGTTCAAGTTAAAGTTCTTCGGTAAATTCATTTCGCTTGTGGTTACCTATTTCAATTATTAGATTAAATATCGAAATAATTATTTTAACACATTTTAAATTGAGGATTAATTGTCCGTAATTTTTTGAATTTCTTATATAAAGTTTTTTCTGAGTCTACGGTTTACATTACGGTGCATTTTTAAGTTCTAAGAGATGAGATAATATCCGAATCGACGCCAATTAGAAGCACTGAAACTGTATTGCAATTTGAACGATCATCAATAGATTTAAGCACGAGTCGAGCACTCAGATTGCTGCTTGTACGAACTGTATTAATTTGCAAAGTCGGTTTCCGATTACTTTGATCATTACGTTTCATTGTACCATCATTCCATCGAATAAAAAAGGTATTTACTTATTATCACAAGGGCTATTAAGGGTTTTTTTTAAAGTATGAGGAAACTAATCGGACAGTCAAATCGAGACTAATAAACTTTTTTAAGTTGCATTCTTTTAACTAACCAGACAAAAATAAAATTTGATTTGTCAAAATGAATTAGTGTATAAGGAAATGTCGGATCTTCACGACATTTGTTTCCTGTTCTTGCAAACTACAATTTCAAGCGTTTGATTATTTTTTTGATGAAATTTCTGAATATAAAAAGTATATAGATGTAAATGACCCACAACTTTTTACATGCATGATTATTTATGTTTAGTTAAAAAAGCATAGAACAAATAAAAACACTGTAGTTATGTAGGTTAACATGCTTCGGAGTACTCTCTTATTAATGACATTATCGTGAAAGAAGGCCATTTTGTTATTCACCGTTATACAATATTTTTCAATTCATTACCTCAAATGAGTTAGTTGGAAATATTAAATGATAAAATACATCAACAAAACTGGTAACAAATTTTGACAAAAAATGAAAATCAATCACTTTACAATAAATTGCAATCTCGTGTTACTCAAGAATTAAATTTATTGATGGAATAATGGATTTGAAATGAAAGTGTTATGAAAAATCAATTTGTTCAACTGGTTAAAAATTAAAAAGAAAGACATCGCCTTTACAAAAACTTGAATTGCATATTGAATAACACAATTATTGTTATAATTTGTGTTCATTCTGGTTACTTTAAACGATAAAATTAATCAAAGTGCATTGTTATAATTTGTACTGGATATAATATTATCAAACGCGCCTCATTAATAGAATTATCTTTGATTCAATTACAAAATTTCCATTGGTCTCGAATTTAATTACAGAATAACCAACGACCGTATAAGCGAGACAATGCGTATAATATATTTAAAATTGTTCGTATCATTTTCGTGTTATTCATTTTATTAGTCAGCCACTCTGCGACTGAATTTATAGCGGATATCCGCAGAAAACGTGTCTCGATGCTTGTTAGCTATACCTGCTGGGTTCATTAATTAAACTTGCATGAAGTTTTTGAATGCATTAGTGTACTCTTTATTATCATTGTTTTTATTTTACGACTGCCCGAAAAATCGTACAAAGCCAGTTTTTGATAAACTCGGTTAATTACTAATGTTTATCAAAAGCATTCTTACGTTTCCAAACGAATCGTCATTGCTTTTGTTTGTCTATTTTATGAAAATGTTGTGAACTTTTAACAAAATGTGCAAGTAATTTGTTGCGTTACAAGTGATCGCGGGAATTTCGATTGCTGCTTATGAATCAAAGCACGCACTGAATCGGCCATAATAAATTTTGGTCCTTGGCAATTTTTCGGCTCCGTTTGGTATTTGTTCAATAGCAATGTTTCTATTGCAGCGTTGGTTAAGCGAGCTCGCACACGTTATTAACTGGAAGCCGCGTTTCGATCAGCCACATTTACGTGGCTTGCAAAATTTATTGAAGTTCGGTCCGCCGAACTTTGACAGTTGTGAAATACTTTTCAATGTTATTTTTAATTAAAATATGAATTATTAGAGATTGTTTAATTCCCTGTTTGTCGACGACACTGTAAACTTTTGAACTATTTAAATAACCAATTCGTTGGTTTGAAAGGACTATACACACAAAAACTCAGGACTCGGGGGTACTGGCGATGATCGCCACGCGGAGTGGTGTAGCATTACAACTAATGAGAGAGAGCTAATGAGAGATCAAATTTTCGCTATCGATTTCAGCGTCCAGAGTTTCGCTGTGTGTAGATATAAATAAATTTGATTTTATTGATATTATTCTGTTACAAATAAGGATAAATAGATAATGATAAATAATTCGATAAGTAAGTCATTGCACATAATGTGAGTTATGATTCTAGTCTGTGCATCTATTTCCGTAGTATCAAGCAGAGCGTTTCCACTCGAACCCCAGAACGAAATCACCCCTGAAGTTTAATCCTCGATTACCACTCGACACAACCCAAGTCATATCTCATGGTAATATCATCCTAGCAGGAAACTACACCCTGAAGTCATCAAAGTCTATTCCTCGATGAATGATGTTAAATAGTACGTGAAGTTACGCTCATGCTCCCAGCGATTACAATTTGCCGAAAGTACATCAGAACCGCATTACTCTAATATGAGTGATAATACCAAAAATTGATACTTAGTCACATCAATCTACGTTTTCATTCTCATCAAGTCTCAACTCAAATTCTTAATCCAAATTAACAAATCTAATTCAATGTAATAACAATCTTCTCCTTTTAATGTTGTCTGTAAGTTCATCAGATTTGATTGTTTGAAATTCGAATTCAGAAATTAATTACTTGAAGCAACTTATTGCAAAGTGATAAATAATTATTAAATGACGTTGCTTCGTGAACAGTTGAAGAACATAGTGGGTTTATCCCTTATCGGAACATCACGTTGTGAAATGCAGACAGTAATGGGTTAGATGGTGTTAGTTATCGAGTGGCTGAGCCTATTGCTGTACCTACGAGCAAGCTATCTATCACACAAATCGCAGACATATGTGACGGTAGAGAGCAACAGGAAACCGGAACATTTGCAGGGAGAAAAATAGGGTATAAGCGAGGGTTGCACGAGACACATAGACTGTCCCTCAAAAGGCCGCTGAATTGTACCTTATCCCTCGAGCCAACTCACACAGGAGCTTTTGTGTCTGTCCTGACCATTTGCCAAATTATTTTCAACTCCGTCGATGCGATTTTGTAATCTTTACATTAATACTCTCCGAAATACTAACGTTATTGGACTGGAGTATTGATGTAAAATAATTCTTAAGCTGCAGTCATCCGACATAGAATAGAATCACGATGTTTCATGTCTGGCTTTCAACTTTATTACACAATTCAAGGTTTTGATTTTTTCTCGACAAAGTGTATTGGTAGTTGTTGTGTTATTTAGAAAGTTATTGCTGTTATCAGCAGTCAAATAGATTTAGAGGATCGGCGATTATTTTCTGCAATATTTTTAAATTCGTTTTTTTTTTCATTTGTTTTTATTCGTGTTTGTGTTAGATTGATTTTACAGCGATTCGGATTAATGGAAACATTTGATTGGTGTTAAAACGACCGCCCACTGCCATATAAATAAACTTTCGATACCGCAGATTTTTTTATCTCCATTGAATTGTGTTGATTATCCTTCACAATTTCAAATGTTTCTCAAATCGTACTTTTCATTCATATTTTGATTCAACGGATTTGAATTTAATATTATCAAAATTACTGTTAAATTATAATACCAGATTATTATTGCAAAATGAAAAATTTAACATATGTTGAAATCAAATGTGATTTGTGGTTTTAGTTACTATCAGAGAAACAGTTGAGATCCATCTGGGAGTCTGAATTATGAGTATACTAATTGACGTGTTACAAATTCACTGACGGTTGAAATAATTATGAACTAATAAGATCAATTTTCAGTGACAATCAATTTTAATGAACTGCATGTCTCATGTATGAAATTAATTGATGTTGTTTTTACAATCTTGGCGCCGACTAAACGAACAATTTTCAATAACCAAGTGATATTAATTACAATGAAGTTAACCAACGAATTAATCAATAACATTTTTTGTAATTGAAATTCATTTTGGAAAGCAAATACATACAAAGTATTATGGAATAGCTTTTCACAACGTTTTATTTTAATAACGTCGAACAAAGATATTAATCAGTTATTATACGTAGTTGTATAAAATGATACGGTTATATTCCCAAAGAACGAAAATTCGGCAATTCCTGAACTCACAGCATTGTTGTGCAGTTTCAATCAAACCTTTTCCGCTCTCCAATTTGGGTAAATACAATTTTTTATACTTGGCTCGACGGTTTCCGGTGTAACTCTATTTGTTCATTCCCAACCGATTGTATGCGTTTCAACGATTTTCGCTGTCAAATATTTATTAAATGTTTACAAACAGTAAATTATGCAAAGTTAGAGTTTTCAGCCATTCGAGAAGAAGCAAATATAAATTTATTCCACGAAAAAGTGATAATTAATTTTATACGCGTTGCAACAAACATTGTTTCCAATTGCAATCTAGGGCAATATCATTCCAGCGTCGTTCCAATTGGTGGTGTCTCGGCTTCCGGTAAACGAGGTCGAATATTTCAAAGTATTAGAAAGATTTAAAGTAATTTCGTTGTCTTCGAGGCATTTACATTAATTTTGGCATAGTAAAATAAAGCGCTCATAATCACCCAAGATTACATGAAATATACAAACAGTCGAGAAAAGTTATTTCTTCAATCTAAAGTTTCAAATCAAGTCTATCGTTGCTTCATTTTTTCTTCTTTAATTAAAAAGAGTTGAAATTCAAACGAACACAATGGATCCACTGCGATCAAAAACAGTATGCATTTTGATTTCATCTTTTCTTGTAATTAGGAGCGTAATTATACTAAACAGTGTACAGAAAAACAAAATCGTGCAATTATGCTAATAGGAGTCAGCGAGGCCGGTGTCAAAATCAATATAATACGAGGGCTTTAGTTAATGGATTAGCCCATGACTTGATTGAATATGTAATGGACTATACGTCAAGACACACAAAGAGTCGTATGCAAAGTAGCGCGTGAAAAATGCACGATTTACGCGCAAGAATCGACGAATAATTTTTTGCTTCAGATATTGCGCTCGCGGAGAAGCGTCCCTCCGAGATGCAGTGGCGCGTCCGGTCAGCGCAAAGCGCATCGCCCTCTGTACACAAACTGTCCGTACGGCCGTCGGGGCTTCGCAGCTTTTGATGTATTATTCACGATTCCATGTATTCGCTGCTGACAACGATATACGCTCTGCGAGAGATGAGCGTTCAAGATTAAGTCAAAAGAAAACTGCCGAGTATGATCTCTCATCTGTTATCATGCGCGGGATAATAATGGATGTCATATTTTGCCCAACGTGGGATCTATTTCAGATCTTTCTTATACGAAGAAATGTTTCAAAAACATTTCGTACGAAATTTAACACGAGAGAAAAAGGAATAATAAAAAAGGATAACAGAAAAAGAAAGATCCGCACGGTTGAAAACGTGTAGCCCTCTTTGAATGTACGGTGTTACGGATTACCAAGGTTTTTTTCTCGCGAGTATATATATGTACTCGAGTACTGCAAAATTGTGCTCGCAAAGCAGCGAAACATAATTTCTTATGCATATCATCATAAACAGAACATTAGCGCGAAACAGCTCGTCTTAGAAATTCACAGCTTCATTTCTCAAAGTGTCAGATATTCGAGTACAAGAAAAAGAGTAAAACAGGAGGACGCCGCGCTGGATACGAATGCAGAATCAGAGCAAAGTGAAGCGCCACTATTTCATTTGAAATAACAAAACTCGCGCTTCTAAGCCTTGAGTGTATACTTGCGCTCGTGTAATATATTTGCTAAGGGGTTATGATAATATGCGTGCATAAATGTATCGCGTTCAGCTGCACTGATGATGCTCGGCTTAATTAAATTCCAGTTTTGATAATAACTCGCCGAAGAGTCGACTTCGTTTGAACTTTGATGTACCTAAATATCTCTGACGCAACGTTGCTGGAATTTGTCGTCGATCGGAGAAAAAAATCAGCGCAGTCTATTATTAAGATTAAGCAGCGACGACGAAGAGAGATGACTTTGAAAATCAACTTAAAGATGTGGCGGACGTGTATAAAATAATTTGGCAAATGTGTCGGTGAATGTCTGCGGTTTCGATCCATCTGCTGTATTCAGTCTGTCAGAACGTTTGCCCCTATACAAGCCCGTGTATGGCATATTCTCTCTACACCTCATTAGCGCACGAACAAAAGACTGATTAGTCAGTTGTTCACTGTGGCGTACTTATGCATGTTCCCAGCATCGAAGGCTCATCGTGCTCAAAGGCTTAATGCCTCAGTTTATTCCGCACTTTATATAGACTTTTATTTATAGCCGTATGAGTTTCTCGGTCCTATATATGAATCTGGAGCGTCGCCTACAAGATCCCATCAAAATTCTTGTACGAGAAATATTATCTTTGCCAAAATCATCGCTGAAAAATAGTAAAAAAATGCAAAAAATGGTTTCCATTTTTATGCAACTGAAAATGTACACGATTCTAAATCAATAAATATGCAAATCGGCTTTTATAATTCAGAATTTCGTTATTGACAAATTGGACAATGTAATAGACCGCTATCAAATATTCAACGGTCATATTTCCGCTTTATAAATACTTGCTTGCTGCTCGGTTACCGCAAAAATAATGAAAGAGTAATGCAATTCAATTTCAAAATTGTGTTAGCATTAATTCGAGTAATGGTTAGAGTCTGTTGAATTTTCATCGTCAGTCACGCAGTGGCGATGTTGTGTCGGAGATAAATTACAAATTTTATCAACGACCTATTTTAAAGTTTATTTTCCGAACAATTAAAAATATTTCACACCAGTTTACAAATCTAGTTGAAATGCGAATAAATAATGTGATTAAAGTAAATCCCTAATTGCCTCGATCGCGTTAATTGTCAGTTTCTGAACCGTTTCGCTCGTCAGAGGAAGAGCGAACGCTCCTAATATTAAGTTTGCAGACAATTTAGGTAAAGCTCGCACAGTAGAATAACTCCCGTTCCAATCTCTAGGCGAAGATGTGTGTTTTTTTTAATTTCGTGCAAGGGCAGTTTTTTGATTGAATAATAGTTCTATTTACAGTGAGGGAGTCACTTGACTTCGAAGGACCTACCCGATTTTAATTTCAAAAATGGGTGCGAGCAAGAGACGCCCAACAACAACCAGTTTTTTGGCCGGATGCGCCATTGATTTTTGTGTTTTCTCCTTTTCAATTGAAATTCGGTGCCATGAAGGCCAAGTAACTCGATCGGGTCTTATTTACGCGCCGAGGCAAGTTCTATTTCTAACTAAGCATCAAATAAAGTCTTCGATTTATTATACGTTCAATAAAAAGTCAAAAAGAATGAAAATATTCTTAAAAATTGAATTCAAAATCGTTCAAATAAAAAACTGTTTCGACGGAGAAGAGATCGAAAAAAAATATAACTCACTTCAAGCTCAATAATCCTATTGCTGATTACAATATTCATGCACCGGTGTTTTTCTCTCACTTCGAAGTTTGTATTATTGGGCGCGCACTGATATACATATTGATGTTGCATAATAGAGCATTTTTTCGGTTCAATTGAAGACAGTGGTAGAGTTTCATGAATACCAAATTGCTGACAAAAATGAAAATTATAGCCTTAATCGGTGATGCTTTAGATACAGTCAAATTAATATGCATTATGAACGAATATCGTCTGTCATTGTTGAATTTTGATATGAAATTCGTTCCATCAATCGCGAGTTCATTCAATTTTCTCCGATACGTTGAGGACGCTTCTGCTGACAGCCCGAGCTCGGCAAACCACGAAAACGTTCTTTTAGCTGTCAACCACGAGAGTGTTCGTATTGGAGAAAAGGCTCAATCTCTGCCAATGAGACGAGAACTGTCTCAACACAATATAAGCAAAAAAATTGACCCCACATCGATCTGTCGTACGCCAAATGTTACGCGATAAAAAACATAAACAACACAACAATTTTCGTTACGCTTGTTTAGGCGCGCAGCTGTGTGCTCGTTCTGGGCGCAAACCGATTGCAAGCTTATTTACAGTTTTGCATCGATAAATGAGTCATCAGGCGGGAACAAAAAACGTCGCGCTGTTTTTGTGTCCGGGTTCGTTCGGCAGTGCAGAATGTTGCGAGTTTTCTTTTTTGCTGATAAATCGTATGGGGTTTCATTTATTATATCAAAAAATTGGCCTGCTTTTTCGCGTTACATTTGATTGGTTCAGAAAAGCTGCCGACTCATGATGAACATTGTGGACGGCAGAGTTTACCGTGTCACGTTCATCCAATGATAAATAATAAATTTGCTAACGAATTTCGGCGCTGTCGAATGTTCGGTGACCGGAAAAGCAAATTTTTTTCTGAAAAGTGATACGAAACAGTCATCGCCAAAATGAAGTCACTTGTAATTTTAATTTAACATTTGCCACGAACGCTTAGAGGGTTTGTTATTCACGAGTTTTTCACATCTGTGTACACACTTGTGAACGCATCTAGTGGGTCGGTTTTTTTCAGTCGCTTTGATTCTGGCTGACTCGTAATCCAACCGTCCCGGTTTACTTTGTCCCTAAACGTTCATCCTCAAGTGTTTGGCAAGAATTTTATTTTTTAAAATTATTCATATTATTCAAGCGAAAATAGTTGCAAAGGCATATTTCAGGACCTTTGAAAGTTAATCGAACTTAAATTCGTTTCACTCTGATAACCATAGAAGGGATATTATATTTTTTTATATAAAAAAAAGTTGACAAAAAATGTTTTCACAGAAACTTTACGTACCTGAGAGAACATTCATTCTATATTTCGTGATACTTTGAAAGTTTATTTGTTTGTAAATTTATCATTCTTCGTCTTTATTCATCCTTAAAATTGCGTTAACTGTAAACTTACTTTTTTAATGCAATGCGCGACTTCTACTAAACTTCGAGAAACTTTTTATCAATGATATGCATGATTTAAAACATCCACGAGAAAGTTTTTATTAACAAAAGAAGTATATAATGCATTCGAAAATACAAATACCTCGCGGAAAACTTACAAAACATGCTTATCAAATAATTCATTCAACAAATTTCTTCTATTTTAAAATCAGCAACTGAAATTCATCACAAAATCACTCAAACTTAATTAAATCCATAAATTCCTACATTTCCTCGGTAAAAGCAAAACCTGACAGATGTTCGGGACCAAATTGTCTTCTTCCGATATTACCGAAGGGTAACGCGATAGTAATAGTTTGCATGTTACATGACACCAATTTTCAAGGTTATTCAAAGTACCTAAATTTCAATTTGAATCTCGACGAATCCATTAAATATTGTTATTATTAAAAGCACATGCTCAAACGCTTACGCTTGAATTTCATAATAGAATCAACACCATTTTATTATCATGTTTCGGTACGAAGCGAGTGGAAGACTAAAAAAAAAAAGCTGGCGAATTTTTCTCTGCCTGTCAAAATGTTTATTTCGTATATATACAATCATATTCTGTGCATTTTGCTTGTCGTAGACGAGCTGCATGAAGCTGTTTATATTTAAAGTTTGAATAATTTGAAATCTGCAGAGTATTGTACGCGACAAATATAACCAAGTAAATTTTTTCCCTCGCCAGTTTCATTTGCAAAAAGTGTCCATACGGGAATTCTCTCTGCGATTGTTTACTCTCATAAAATATGTGCGTTTTAAGTTTTCATAATCCCCATGCGCACGCGTGCGCACACTTGACGAACTTGCATCCGGCAACAGTCGAAACACGTATGACCTTAATGCTGTATCCCTTGTTATAAAAATACAAAAAAAAACGCTATTACGCAGCAAGTGCATTTGAAGTTGAACTTTCACGATGATTTAAGACGGAATAGATGATTTTGATCGGGAATAATAATGCAATTCATTTAGTCGACTGAACGTTGGAAGAGATGATTAAAATCGAGCGAGATCATATGGAGCAGAGTATTTTTGTTTTGAAAACAATTTTAGATGAGCTCGATTAATGGCAAACTTGAGTTATCTCGCGCTTGACTATCTACATTCATTTATTCGAGGTCTTGACGTTGAAACAGTTTTTTGTTGTTATCAGATGCTTTTTTTGTGTTTCAGACGAGTGAATCAAAACGAATTACCATGCCTATTTTATGCATTATCGAGCGAACCAACTTGGCCGTAGGATATTGGCCTGGGACAAAAAATAAATTTCCAAGTTTTATAAGTTTGAAATTGATGCGAAACGTACAATCGAATCAGGCATATTGAAACAAAAACTAGTCCGTTCGCAGAGTTCACTGAACGATTCAAAATTGCCTCTCGATGATAAAAACGACCGTCTCATTTTTCTCGACGATCTAACACTCGAGTAATTAACAACGGAGCGTTGAATCTGAAGATCAATCTTCCTCGCATGCCTTTCTTATTAGAAATCGAACACTTATCCCTTTGGAGTGTGGAAGCTCTTGGATGCGAGCTGAAACTTGGGATGAATTGAAAAGCCCGACAAGAGACTTGAGTTTGATCCTTTGCTCGATGCGGGAATTCAAGAAGCATATTAGAGCTAACCGCCACACTGCATTTATGTCTATCTTGTAAGATGTTCGTCTCGTGCAAGTCACGTAGAACAGTTTTCAGACGAATTTTTATTATTTCGTTGTCCCGAAGATTCAGCATCGATGCTTGCTTGATCACTGCATTGTCCTGCCTCTTATAAGTCTCTACCTTAATCCTTCTTGTTAACAAAAAAGTTTTACAATTGTCAACACATTTCTATATCTAATTCGACAATAGATAATTAACTTTCAAACTCGTAACAAAAAAATACTAATTTCTAGAACATACTTCTTTCTGCTGAAAACCTGATGAAAAATGAGAATTAATACTAATACAAAGGATAGATGAATTCAAAGTAATCAATAGAAGAATGCAAACACAAAGTCCCGACATTGTGTCAAAAGTGAGCGGCTAGTCTTTGGCGTGGAGTCTGATGGTTTGAAATTTGTTTTGGTGCATAGCCGAAAGATCGACGGCAAAAGCAACGAACGGAAATCCGTGCTTTAAATAAGCGCAATAATAACACATCGTCCTATATAAACTCTCTGCCTAAAAGAAGACAATCTACTTCTAACTCGCTTTCCGTCTTTTTCCTGGCTGTGCGCACTCGAGGATAAGAAACCCATAATCTACGAGATTACGGCTTTGAAGCAAGATCTCTCGCTATGCTCTGCTTTTCCTTCCGTAAACGAGATGGGACGCAGATGAAAAAAAAAGGAAAAAAAAAAACGACGAGCAAAAAGAGTCGAGCACTGCATTTGAGAAAAAAGTCATTGGTTTTCTCGACGTGCAACCGCACCGAACGGATGAAAAATTGAGAACGCCACGATTGTTCCGCGCGTCTATCTTTATTCTATTTGAACGCGGCCAAAAAGCGCGCTAAAAAGTTCTGTAATTCTCAACCCATTAACATAATTTACAATGACGGTCTGAGATTTTTGGCGATGCAGAAAGCGTCGTCTAAGCCACCAATTTTTTTGGCGGTTTATCTGAAATACAACTGCACGCTGTAGAAACTGAAACCTGAATTATTATGAATGAGAGAAAAAAAACGACGGAAAAAGGAAATTGAAAAATATGAAATAGAAGGATTGATTAAAAAGCGTTGAAGAAGGCTGGTATGATGGTTTTCGGAAAATGTTGAGAAGTGCATTTCCATCTGTGTCACACTTTATTTCGCGTCATAAAAAATGCAAGTTGAGATTTCTTGAGATTGTCGATGTTTGTACTGGTTTAGCGTTGGAGATAAATTGCATAACATTTTTACACTCCCGGCGAGCGTATACATATGCATATACGACGCTTACACATAAATCTTTATGTGGCAAATAAGAAATGCTTTCAACGAAATTGAAGTCTATAATGTAATTACTTTGGTAAAAGATTGTACTTCTTATTGAAAATGCTATCTCGTTAATAAGCAATTATATTCATAAAAAGTGTTTTTTACAAATGAAAATGCTGTTATTTCAAAAATAACCAAGTTTAATTAATGTTCTTGGTTTATCTCATATTATTTTAGCTAACAAAAATATATCACGCACGATACCTTCAAAATTTGCAACAATGTAAAAGCAACTTTTTAATTAAAAAAATTTTCGTTCAAATGGGACGCAAATGCAATAAATATTTTACAATCCCTTTTCATTACATCCGGTCTATTCAAGAACGTTCAAAATGCAGCGCCGAATTGTGTGCAACTGGGATAAAAAGTTTTCAATAATTTTGTTCGTGGTATATAAAAAAGCACCATATAATGAAACCACAAAATTTGTTAACGGTGCGAGTTGCCACCTGGGTAAAATCACTTCTGACTGAAGTTCATTTCCAACGCTGCACATTCAGCGGTGCAAAAAGTTTAGTGTTTTTTCGAGGTGGCGTTTTTGCTTCTATATTTTTCTCGTTGCAAAAGAAACGACATTTTACGGCATCCTGGTCGTGCCTGAACAACGACTGTAAAGCCACCGAGCAATCGAAAAGTCGGACGTATTTCACGACCGCACGTCGTACATTCGAAGGCTTTTTCTTCGTGCGCGACGAAGTTGCATTGGTAAGCCAACGTTGATACAAACTTGCATGTAAATTCAAAGGGCTCGATCGCGCGAACAATCTGACACAGCGTGAAGATTACATCGGCTCGAACGCGGCAGAAAGAAATTTTACTCAGGCGAAATTGCCATCCACCTATTGTTGCGCCAATTCTTTTACAGCGCTTTTTTATATCTTATTGCGCGGCGCGTTCATAAACTTTATCAACTTTATTATCAGGTCCGCTTTTTTTATTCTATTTCTCCTTTCGCGATGCAATTGTGAATTTCATTTGTGATATGTTATTCTTCCGTTTTCCGTTACTTTTTTTTGTAGGTTAAAATGCAGATATTCTCTTTTGAGGTACACAATTTGTCGTCGGCGAAAAATTTCTGCAAAAATACAGGAAAAAATACCTACGAAACTCGACAGGAATTTGATGATTGAAAATCAAATTTCTACACAATCTGTATTTCACTGAAAATTTATTTTCCCGCACCGTCGACACGGTTGTAAAATTGAAACAAATCGAATCGGGTTAAAATGAAGTTGAAAATCGTACCAAATCCAACATTGAAAATTTGAAATTAAAAACACTGCGCATTATCACAACTTTAGGTCATTTTCACCAAATGTTTATTAAATTCGCATGCAAAATCGTCGGAGGAACAGTTCTATTTTTTTTTTCATTTGTTGAAAAACTGAATCGCAAGTTACAAAAAGCGTGATTAAACGAAACGAACCGCAGAATAGCGGAACGGAGCATCTCATTGCCATTTCATCTGGCTCATAAGCCGGTGCAGACAAGCCAGCCGAAATCCATTGAATAGCATCTCATTGGCCGCGTTCGTGCTCCGCTTGAAAATCTTTATTAAAATTCGGCGGCTCATCCGAGAGCAAGCAGTGCGTTTACACAAAATATACATGACATCAGCTGGTGAATTTGGCGTCGTATTTGGGGCGCGTTTTTCGTTGTGCCAATGCATCTCACCTGAAGCACGAAATGTGCGATTCATGTTTCGCAAAAGGCACCATTTCTTAAACGTCTATCTTAAGCTTAACGTTCGAGATGCACTGAAGCGATCGCGGTTGTCAAGACCCTGGCGTTGTGATCTCCGAGAGAAAAAAAAGTTCTTTCCGGTAGTGCGGCAACACGAGAAGCGGAAGAAGAAAACGACCGTAGAGCAAACGGCACGAACTTTTCGGGTATGTTTCAGAAGAAAAAAAAAAAGATCAAATAAGATGGCAGATGGCGAAAAAAAAAAGAAACGAGGGGGAGCAAGTCTGACTTTTACCTCAAGACCGATGTCTGCAGTCAACGCGTCCGTATCAAATTAAATTACCGCGTCTTTTGCCGTGACGTAGATACAGATTAAAATTATCGTCTAATCAGTTCATTTATTGATTTTGCTTTTAAAGGATAAAAGTATTGTCAAAGATGAAATGATGAAGTTCACAGACGAAAAGCCGTTCTTTTATTTGACGAAATTTTTGAACGAGCAAAGAACGAGGTTTTATTGAAAGTTAATTGAAAAAAATCGAAAGTATTTACACCGAAGTACTAATAAGATTACGTAAGAAGAAGTCTAAAAATATTCGAAAAAAAGTTGGAAAACAATTAAAGCAGAAGAAAAAAAAAACATCGTCCGATGATTACCTCGACGATGTGTTTTAATAAATTATTGCTGAAACCATGACACGACTTTTTTGAACGAAATATTTAGTGAATTTTTGGTATACATGGAGAGTGTACACGGATCGCCATAATTTCAAACTATTGCGGACATATTTTTATTCCAGCTATTTAAGTACATGGACGTATATGACCGAGATGACTATAAAACGTGTGTCTTTTTAAAAAATTATGCCTGACGCGAGTTATGAATTATGACTTACTAACGGTTCTCTCAGCCATGAAACGAGTTTACAGCCGACTTTCCATCATCTATTTCTAAACCGAAAAAAAGCGTCGAATCAAGAATACGAATTACACAAAAAGGACCGCTTAAATTGGATGAGAAATCACCGACTATTTAATAACGCAGGATTAAATAATCTCGTAAAGTACACAGTTTTATCTCGCGGCGTGAAATTGTTAAATTGTTGCGCGGACAACTTGTGTAGTAAATCTAACGATTATCTATGTATTACGACTTGGCCATAATTCAGCCAACTTTTGTATTATCGAAAATGCGTAATCGATGAAACGAGTTTCCAACTCTTAAACTTAACTTTGCAAGTATTTCAATACGGAGATTGAAAATAAAATTAGTTGTTGACTATTTGTTATTGTTGGCGTTTAAGAGAAATTCGTTTTTATACTAAAGTCTGGAGGACTTTTGAACGAGGAAAAACACGGTTGAAATTACGTTTGAAGTACATCTTACTATGCCGTCAGCGTAACGACGTTTTCATAAATAATGATTTATGAAAACATCTTTTCTTGTAACCTAGTTGTTAATATTCTGTGTCATTGCACAAGTATAAAAACGTTCGAAAAAAGCGAAGGTACGAGTGTGCCCTGCCTTCGCATAAAAGAAGTGCAAGCTTGCTGTTCGTATGACTCATTACGAAAATGTAACTTGCAAAACTGTCTGTCTCCGAACGGTTTGTTTGAATTTTGAACTTCAAACAGTTAATTCCATTTCTGAAGAGAATGTCGAGTCCACTTGCGTCGTTGTGCAAACTTTTCATCTCCAAATCAACTACATGCAGCAATCGAGGATCTGAGTTTGAAATATCTTTTGAGTAATATTTTCCTTCGAAATAATTAATTTGATTTCGGTTCGTAACACGACAGTTCGAACGTCTAATGAAGAAAGCTTTTCGTTCGCAAAAATCTCAATAAGAAGTAAATAAGGAAAAAAAATGAAGTAGATTAAAAACGTTCGCTTGGTCTAAGGAGTAATATCAAAATTTAGTCGGACACGAAAGACAAGATTTGGGAAAAATGAGTGATAAATCTGATTTGATGTTCTAGTTTAAATTCAGGATGCTATCCGAACTATGTCTCAAAATTCCGGAAATTTTCTACAAATAATTGAAATGATTTCAGGTTTCATGATATTGTGAAGAATAGCCGTGCAGGAAAGTCTGGACGCTTGCCAACGTCAAGCTCATCGAAAGGTTTCTTATAAGTATTACCATCAGGTATTATACTAAAGAATGTTCCAAAAACTTTTGAAAATAAAGTTGTAAAAGAATTTTTAATTGCATCAATGAAGCAGCGTTTTAACTGTGAAATATAAATGGATTACTTTTTTATTCAATTATTCGAAATGAATGTTTGATAATTTTTTTGAATTACTTTTATTACATTCGTTGCCTATGAAATAAAATTTTCATTTGTGATAAAATAACGGAGAATTCTATTTCGAAAGTAAAAAAAAATATATCTAAAAACAATGGAAAAACAATTACGCTGCGTCATCTATTTTGGTATTTTATTCACAGTCAATAGCAGCAACTTTTTTTTTAAAAAAAAAGCAATGTCGGATCGGATTTGATAACAGTCATTTGTAAACAGAAACTCGTTCGACGATTGTTCATCAAGTAGCAAAAGCGTACCGTCCTGACTCTTCCATTGATCTGTGAATTCACGAGAAGCACAACACGCTCCTGTTCGAATTGGACGAGAAAATGTCGAAAGCTCGTTCCAAAATAAGAATTCAGTATTTTCGGAAAAAGTGGTATTTGCAAATGATGTAAAATTCTATACTTTTTTGCCTTTTCATATATCGTTAATTTTTATCATCTTTATAAATGATTTTGTATTTCCTAAGAAAGCTTTCATTGAAGAACGCTTTCTAAATATCTAAAATGTATTCACTTTAACAAATCACATTTATTTGAACCCAAATATTTCATCAAAAAATTTCGTTGGAAATTAATTTTAAACAACGTTCCGCAACAAAGTTCAAGTTAATTTGGCAATGATATTCCAGACATTCAACTCATTTTCAATGTCTAATTAAAGTTTCATGCAATTTAACATGTTATTATTTGTATATCTAAATTACATTTGCCTTGTCATGAAATCGTTCTTCGTACTTTCAGAATCAAAGTTGATTAAAAAAGGTTCGTCATTTAAATCTGCCCATTAAATCACTGAAAATCAATTACAACCATAATAACAAACCTTATGATAATTTGTATTAAAATTAATTAAAGTTATTGACTTGTGTTAATGTTAACATGAATTATATCTGTTTCTAATTCGTCGCTGAAGTCATTAATGCCTGTACGCGACCTGGAGCATGTAATCGTATCGTAGAATAACATTCAAAGAGTTTTGAAATCCGCTAATTGAAAAATAAACGTTTTTAATTTTTTTGATTATAATATACCGAAAACTTTATTTACAAACTTATTTGAATGTAACTTGTTTTTTCACTAAACGAATTCGATTGTTTGATTAATTGAAATATTTGATTTGAAAATGTTGTGTTTCACATTTGCAGCAGGATGGAAAGCCAATTTGTCAAACATTGTAAATAATTTGTAATTACATAATAAAGCACACCCTCTTTGTATCAATAACAGATTCAATACGGCAAAAATGCATTTTATATATGTAACATATGTAATATTATAATTAAATTTCATTATAAATTTACTATTTATCACTAGTGAAAATTTAAATGCATCAGATTTATCTATAAGTTACATGGACTTCAATCATATTCGTTTTTGATGAATGGACCTCAATACCATTCAAAACTCAAAATCGATAATTACTTTAATATTCCATTCAAATCGCGAATTTTATAATTTTCAAAACGATCTGTCATTTCGTAAAAAATCCATCTAACGTTTGATTTGATGGTTATTTGTCAATAAATTTGGTTATTTTCCATTCGAAAAGTTTTGATTCGAACATGCTAAATGCATCCGTTAGATCCGGCAGTGCATTGAGTTTGTCGAAACTCCCGAATCCATGTACACACAAAATCCAAACACGTGTGTGTGAGCACGCGCGTCGCGAGGAATTCGCGTCATATCTATGGCGTTGTAAATT
Source organism: Telenomus remus (assembly GCA_020615435.1). Lineage (NCBI taxonomy): Eukaryota > Metazoa > Arthropoda > Insecta > Hymenoptera > Scelionidae > Telenomus > Telenomus remus. The sequence continues at coordinate 7,702,616 of CM036341.1, read as the reverse complement.
AACTGCAGCAGCGTCGGGGCTCTTTATATTTTTGTTGCACGTGTGGCGGGGTCGCGAAAACACGAGCCGAATCGGTCGCGAAGTCGGTATGTGAGCGGCATGCGCAACGCTCGCGTTAACAAGAAGCCACAAAGAAGGACGGGCTGATTTCGTGCGTGGCGACTTCCGACTCGATGAATTATGCATCGGTGACCACTTCCGGGCATTCCAGACGCTCTGCGATATCGGCCGGCGAACTTTTCTTTCTCTTCCGGCGCGCGTCGTTTCGCTCGCATTTCCTTGACCCTTGTAGGGATGGGGGCAGATTTATGGCGTCGGGACGCTCGTTTTGTATCGTTATTCGAAACGAAGAATGGCGCGAATCCTGATTAAAAAGTTTTTCTTTTCTACTGCCTCTCCCGTTTTCGCTCTCTTTTGCGAATTATTTTTGTTCGTCCGATTTTTTTCGCCCGGCCGGAAATAGAAGGGAAAACAAATAAAAAGCCCGTCCAGAACTCGGAGACGAGCTCGAATGGACAATGCAGCGGCGGCCCGCGGGCGCTCTCTCTTGAATGTTAATTAGTGTGCGCGAAGGGAATAGCACGACAAGGGCCCTCTTCCACACCGCAAACCGATTCACAACTTTTTTGCCAGTCTCCGCGTGGCATATTGCAAGGCTGCGAATTTTCTTTCTCTCTTTTTTTTGTCGTTACTCTTCTTTCATTCGTTTTCTGCTTTGTAGCAAATACGCGATTTAATATCACCCCTGCTGATTTGACCCCAGACCGAACGAACAAAACAAAGTGAGATGCAAAATAAGCGAGAACAAAGCGACTATTGGTTCAGCAGGTGCGAGTACGATCGAAAGCGATTTTTCGACTGTGATATATTTTGTCGACTTATTCTCAGCTAATTTATCGTTCGTCACTGACTTCTTTTCCCGACCTCTGCATTTCTGTCTCGAGCATGTTCTTTGTCCCGTTGTTTGCATCTTGCAGTAATTTCGAATTGTTTAATTAACTTTTTCAACTCGGCAACTAGAAGAGCTCAAGCGAAGCTGATGTAAGTAATTAAAAGTTAACAGAAGAGCCAAATAAGGATTTCACATTGAGCAGTGTCATTATCATTCAAATGATATTTTCTTAACTTGAGCTGCTTCCTTTTTATTCGACTTGATCGTTTTCGATCAAAGATTGTGAGAAAACGACCTTCGGCCAAGTTCCTCGTTTTGTTTACAAAAAGCAGCCGGAGCTCCTTCTTTCCGAGTGCAAAGCCCTTCGATATATTTCATTGAGATTTTGCATATTTTTACCTCATGACAAAAACATCAGTGCCTTGGCAGCGGAAGTTTGAAAATTAATTGTCCAGAAAAATAACGGCGGGATTTAATGCGATTATGCAAATCGAATAGCATCCGAGCAATCGCACACAGATTTTTTGGCGCGCATTAAGTATTTCCACGAAACGGTGAGAGCGAAGAAAGAGAGAGAAAAAAAAGGTTTCGACAAACAGTTCGATGGGCTGCGAAAAATTGGTCGTAGTGAAATGAGGACGAAGGTAAAGAATACAATTGTGGATAGAGGTTGGAGCGAAGCTTTTCTATTCAGTTGTGTCACTTAGCAGCTACTCACAAATCTTGTTTGATTCTTAGACGTTGTGTGTTGTAAGTTGTTTTGAAATTCGCTTCGATAAATCATCGTGACTAACTTCGGTATTACTCCGCGATCTATGGGAGTGAATGCCGGTGGTGGAAGGAAAAAAAAGTTGACGTCAAACTTCACAATTACTCAACTTGATAATGTGTAAATATTTTTAGTTTCCGCGGCGAAAAGTGTCGTCGGCAACTTTTGTATTTGCACGGGGCGCAAAAACCACGACGCTGACGAAAAGGCACGACTGTTCGAGAGAACGTCGAAATTTCTTGTTTACTCTTCTTAGGCGATAACGCTAGAACCAAGACAAACATTTGGACGCACATAAACGCATAGTTTGTCCGGCATTCGCGAATCATATTGCGCTAGAATTAATATAGAGAAAAGCGAATTACGAATTTTGATAAGGAAAGTCAACGTGACCGAACGCGTAATGTCATTTGCAAATGTACATCCGAGCAAATTTGTGATACAGCAAATCGAATTAATGTGACATATTCGATCTCACATTTTGCGTTCCTCGTGTTCGAATAGTATTGATAAATCAATAAGAGCGAATATTTGAATAGCAAAGATCATTTAACCTATCGATAATGAATTGAACTTTCACTAACTAGAAAAATAAACATGAATTAACAGAAAATCCAGAAAAGACAAAAATATATCACAGCGATACTACTTCTAGACATGTTCGTAGTCACCTAATAATCTCTCTACAATATTTATCAATAGTTCTTGATAATGATTTCATTATCAGTTGCATTTATTTTTAAAAAAATATACTTGATTTTCGAGGATTCGAACTTGGATCTCCGGTAATTCTAAAATTGAATTGTATCGCACTATGATGATGTTTAGTAACAGCGATTCTATTATATTATGATCAGAATTTAAAGTTATATCTCAATGTTATTCGTAGGATTATCCACAACTATATCGGAAGCTTAAAGCTCAAGTTACCTTAAGTTAAGTTGGCGGTGGTAACTGTAAGAAATTTTGCAAAGCTATAACATATAATAACTCATAATTATTATGGTTACGATGACTTCCTACAATCACTCTGTTTATAGTATTACGTAACTAACTAACAGTGATGATATTTACAATAACTAACTATGAGTAATAATTAAGTATTCGCATTCGACTACTTGTATTCGTATGACAATTTAAAAAATGAACTATAATTATATTATATATTCACGTATAGGCGTTTGTGTTTATTTTCTTAAATCCCCTTTCAACTTTTAGTTCTATCAATCAGCGTACTTGGGGGACTTTGTCACTTGGGCACCAAAAGCATCACGGAATACATCAGAAGTGTTTCCGGTCAGTTGACTGGTGAGCTAACGGGGCACTGACTCGGATCTCAGCGAGAGCACCGGAAGCGACGGAGCGAAAAGCTTAACCTCTCGCTCCTCGCAGTGTACACCTTCGGCCAGCTTTTGCTGTTCCCTCGTTTCTCAGAGAAATCGCTTAGACTAACTTGGGAAAGGGCCTCCAGCTTTTTCGAAACATGGCACTTGCTTTTAACTGCGCACTGCTGAGCATAATCCAGCCGATAACATGACAACAATTACGTTCTCTCTTAGCTCTCTTTCTTCTCTGCATTTATTAATCCACCCTAAAAGCTCCCACTCAAGACTCTTTGTATCTGCTATCTAAATTTTTATTCACTCCCCGACACTAGTCAGTGGCTTTATATATTTGCATATGAATTTTATTTCTACAATTTTATTTCATTTCTAATAATTTTTTTGCCTAAAAACAATTGTTAAACAAATATGAGTTTTGAAAATCTATCAAAAAATTGGATATTCTTGTGAAACACAAAGTTGATTTTGATAACAAATGTTTGGTTTACAGTTGAACAAAGAGTAGTTTATTGAATAAAATATTTCGACCGGAGAATTGCATGGAAACCTTCTTTTTTGTTGGCAACAAATTATATGAAAGAACATTAGAGTTCTATTATACAAACGAATGCTCATACAAGTTGTAAAGCGATTTGCAATTCTCGTTCCGAACGTTCGATCGAAGTTTTGATTTAAATTTTCTACTTTGTCTTTACATTGGAATCGTCGTTTTTTATCGTCCCAGTAAAGGAGATTAATTAGGTTGAAATTTCAGCGAAACAGAGCGGATAAGTGAAAGCTTGGTGGGTCTAAAGCAGAACGAAAAAAAATTGCACCAAGTAAGATGAGATACGAAAAATGGTTCAGTCAAGTTTTTAATTACATTAATGGGAAATAATTACATCTTTGACATCAGGCAAAATTAAATCACAGGGGGAAATAATTGGGCCTCGTTAAAGTTATTCACAAATAATCCCAAGATCATACTGAATCGCAGTTTGAGGTTTCAACTTATTACATGCATTTTGATCGTCAAAATTTCGCCTTATTCCGGCGGCGCATTTAACAAATCATTTCCACTCGCGTTAAACGAGCTGAGCTTATTTCCCCGCCGCATTCCATAATTTCCAACGTGCCATAAGTCTAACGTATTACATTGCTGTACATTTTGTTTACGCAGTATTTTAATTGAGCATAAAATTAGCACTCGAATATTCAACAGCCTTTCCTCAGTGCACATTTTTCGCATGAGCACAATGTGATTAACGCCAAACGGCAGGGCGGAGGGAGACAATGTTTCCAACCAAGCTTGATTTCATTAAGTTATGATTAGTAATTTCGCGGATTCCGCGAATGAATCCAATTTTCATACGATGAATACTAAATTCCCGACCCTGCTTTCTTCATTCTTTATTTCATTTATGCGACTGTGTGCGACCATTAAGAGTTAAATACACAATGAATTTTTAAACTCAAGAGCAAACATTCTTCACGCAGAGCATTAATACATTATAAAAGAAAAAGATTGCGAAGCAGAGAGTCGGAGAATAACCGGGGATGCTCGAACTGTACGAGGGTTGACAAAACTTTCGAGCGTAATCTGAGAGGGAGTCTGCTCGAGATCCTAGAATCGCCGGCCGGATGATTCATTGTTATCAAGTACACAATTTGTTTTAGACTTTTGAAAAATTGAAAAATAACCGTTACGAATTGCCTCGGCGATAAAAAAAGAACACTCGGACAAATATCGCTCGCCCGCAAATCTGGTCTTAGCCTGAATTTTGCTTCATCATAGTGCAAACGAATCTGAGTGTGCAATTCAAAGACAAACTTTTGTGAATGCAACGTAATCCGCAATTCATACTTATAATCCTGTTTTTGAGCAAGAAGCATTAATCCTGCTTGTCGATCGTCATTTGCAGAGCAGAGTACGACGCTTCTCTTATGGAAGCTATGTAGTCTTGAGTCTCATCGTCTTTCCTTGTCTTTGAACTGTCATTTTGTCTGGCGCTATCTATTTCATCCTTGCTCCCTTTTCGAGCTTAAGTAATACAAACACGCGTTGATCCATAACACGGCACGGTCCATGTTTTGTCTAGACCATCCCGGCTCCGCTTTGACGACGAAGACTAGTTTAACTTTGATATTAATGATGCGCAGTTGTGAATTAGAACCCGTCGAAGGATTTATAGGCAGGGGCGCGACGTAAACCGTTCGAGCAATTACAATCCCTGTCGAATAAAATTCTCTCCTTTTTGAATCCATCAATTTTAATCGCGCTGTGTAATTCTCGAGACTTTTGATTAAATAATTTCGGCCCTTTTGTTGTCACTGATTTGATTTCGCAGCGGATTCTTCTAGAGCTCTTCGCGATGAAGTGCGGTTGAACTTTGATATTAATGACGCGCAGTTGAACGAAACTCATGCGATGCTATCGAAAGATTTATAGATCCGAACGTGTGCGAGCGAGCAAAAACACGCCTCTCGTGTTTTATCGTAGATAAGTTTTGCCGGACGAGCTTTCTTTTCCATTGCATCTGCGTCGAGGAAGCCGAGTGACAGTTACTAACGTCGGATAAAAGACAGCCGTGGAACAAAGTGGGCTCGAGGACGTGAGACAAAGAAAAATATTATGGAGTACATGCGAACGGGACGGCAAAAAAGAGCTTGTCGCAAAAAAGAAAACGATGATAAACCGCAGCGCGCAATATATTTTCTTCGGAGATGTGAAAGACATTGATTTTAAGATAAAATAAAAGACATTTGAATATTCAAATTTCATGCAAATTCATAGAGAGAGCATTTTTTGCGTTCAAATCTGTGCGAAATGGACTTTGCATTCGCCGAACTTGATGGCAACATTTTTTATACGCGAAAATTAATAATTTTCTTTTTGCACCTACAATTCATTCTCACTGACGTTTCATTTATTGCGGAAGTTCATGAGGACAGTTGAAAAATTGATTTCATGTTGCTCGATAAATTGTGATTCGAAAAAAAAACACCGCCCGACAATAAGAAAACTTATGCGAAATTCATTCTCCGTGAACGCAGAAGCAAATCTTTTGTTTTTACTTTTTTGTACTTTTCGGAACTTATGTTTGTTCGATCCACTTTGTTCTTGCTTGTGAATTTTTTTCGTCGTTTCGACATTGTTTTTCTGCTCCTTTGTGAATCAAAAAGATTGTATGTACACGTGTAAACAAATACGTATTTCATTAACGAATGTGTTTATATCAGATTTTACAATCTTACCGCACCCTTCAAGAATTGTTTTCAAGACGACAACTCACGCGAATTGAATCACCTCAAAAGATTATTCGTGAGGGGGTAAAAGACTGATTACAGTCGCAGCGTAACAAAATGTATCAGTAATTTCGCTCTTGTAGATACCGCTGACTTCTTATACCGTTAATATCTAGCTTTATTAAAACTAGAGACGAGAAAATGAACACAGGTGGGTGTATTTCGCGGAGTTATAAATAATCCAATACGAGGATGCAACGTGCGGTATATCTTTTGAAGTTATATGACTTTCAAAATTACAATTACCAGCTTCCGCGTGTTTCGCAAGGTGTGGCACGTTGAAACTTAATCACATCTGCTTGTAAGTGTACATCCATTTTTATAGCTTAAATTTCCTCTTTTCCCTCATTACCAAGAAGTCATGCGCAAAAAAATCCGCGACGAAAAATAAATATTAGCACATTTAAAAGGTTATCTCCGTGGACAATTTTGTTGCGAAAAAGTTGTTTGATTTGATTTGAACGTCATACATACTAATTCGTAGAAATTGCAGATCAAAAGGCTCGTCAAAAACTCACCTGCAAACAGAATCAAAGATGAAAATTAGTTTATACAGGCTTAATACGATTGAAACAGTATGACATGATTATATGTTTGCATAAAAGTCTTAATCAATGGATGGTATCAGTGCCCCAGTCAACTTTCAACTTATTCTATTGATTCAGAATCTTGAGCAAACTTGCGAGTATAACTTGCTGAGTTATTAAACAAAGACTAGCAGCATGTTAGATGTCATAAAGTCCATATCAACTATGCTCTACTTAATCGTTGAATATCTAGTTAGTATTCACAATGTAACTTTCGAGATACCATTATTGGCAGATGTTTCGCGTCAAGTAGCGTAACCGCTGGCACCAGCTATGAGCCGAAATATTGCAAGAAGTTATCATCTTACAAGCCTCAATGTGATAATCAACTGTTGCTAATAAATGTCACAAGTAAACGTTGCAATATGCTTTTTTCAACATATTAACACTTATTGACGATGAAATAAATTTTTCTGATTGTTTAACAATTTAAAACTGAAAAATGTACGGCCGAGCCACGATTAAATTCCGTCAAACTTGCCTCAACTCTATACCTAATTCCCCACTCCAATCAGCTTGTCAAAATCAGAAATGCACTACGCAAACCCGCCTTCCGAATCGGATAATGGCAATCCTGTAGCAATCAATTCTCGCGACAGAAAAAGACCAGCATTATATTTCAGCTTCCTTTTGTCCACTGACATGATCCACATTAAACTTCTGGTAGCAAAATTAATTGAAATTTGTTATTCCATTCATTTCTATATTTAGAAGGAGAAAAAAAGCAGATTTAAAAAAAGAGAGAAACCCAAAAAAGAAGCAGAATTTTAGTGTGAATTTCCTGATCAAGCGGACTGTCAAGTGGGATTTATTTAAAGAAATTTCGAATTAGAAATTAACGAGGCAGACGAAAAAATATGTCATCAGCAGCGCGGCGGTCCTCTGTGGAAATTCGCGCGTGCGTAATTGCGCGGCGTTCATGCATAAAATTTGCGTCAACTCGTATGAAAGCGTGATTCAATTTCGCGGGCCGGCTGACTAACGATCCGCAATCCAAAATAACATCAGAGCGCGAGGAAAATTGCAGCAAACACATGAAGAAAAAGTGCAAGCGCGAAACTGAGATGCGAGGCAATTTCTGAGAAGTGCTATCGGTTGAGGAATTGAATCGATTGTTCGTGCACTTAACACTCCGTGCATATCTCGAGGTAGAACTAAATCAGCAAGGAAGAGCCGATGGAATTCGTGTGCTATTACTAGGGAACAGCGGCGTGTATAATTTAGACCATGTATCAATCGGCCGGGAGCATCTCTGAGAGGTCGACTGGATTCGAAGCCTAAGGGATGATTTCCCGATGGAATTACCGGGCGGAGATTCGGCCCCGCTTATAGATTGACCTCGAGTTGACACGCGGCAGTCGGTTCATCTAGTTTGCGGTTGTGCAACTTTGCCATCTGCAACTGTGGCGTGCAGTTTTCGCACACACTCGAACACGTAGCTGCTTCAAACTCCAGCAGCCTGGCACGTGTTTACGTATGTTATATAGTTGAATTACAAGTATTAAATGCGACGGGGCAATCTGATTATCCGCAGCCGCCAGATTGGTTCCCATCAAATTCGTCGAACAAAATTAGCAAGTTCATTTCCCCTCCACGTTGCAAAAGACTAACCAATTTTGATTGATCTGTGAGATATGTAAGAATCAATACACAAACTTTGGGATCAACGTTCAACGCTATTTTCGCAACATGCCCTCGCCCCGGCTCTATTAACTACTCTAACTAGTCTGCCGTCGATTAGGGGCAAGTGTACTTCAAATTGATTATCATTTTCTGTCGAGTTAATTAATATTACAGGTTAAAATTTGCGTTTTCATCAGCGATTAAACCCCGAACGACCCGTGGTCGATTAAAATTTATATCGGATCATCAAAAAAAAATTTTTAAGTTTCACCCTTGATCCATGGAAAACGTCTAAGAGGCAAATTTATATTTCACATTTTTTTTCACGAGTATCAAAAGTTACTGCTACATCGAAAAAACGTTTGATTCAATTGGCACTTTTAATTTGCCGTTTTTCATTTGCTCTACTTCTTTCCGGTCGGTTCATTATCATTAATTAGAAAAAATGGTTCGTGTATTTGAGAAGATTGTGGAACGCTAACGGTATCTGAAATTGGCTTAGTATTGACTAATAGTAATCTCTAAATCGAACAATGAGAGGTCGATTGTCTAATCCTATTATCCAAAATGAACTCGACTGGACTGAAGACAATCGCGGCAAAGTCGGTTACGTTTCGGTCGTGCCGCCCACCGTCAATGACGAAATGCAACATCAGCATCTATAAAATCTCCGATCCATCTATGTATATCAAACTTGTATCCAATTTAGCGCAAGATCGCGAATCATGCAGCCAGCTTGCATATGTAATTGAATTGCAGAATGTGTATATGTAATGTAATAACAAAGTGTAATTCAAACCGGTACTCCTTTCCTCATTCTTTATTTCCGATTATGAATATCAAGTTTTTTTATCTCGATTTGTTCCAGTTACTATATCAACTGTAGACAATGTTACACCTGCAAAAAAATCTCACCGTGGAATCACGACTTCAAAAAGACCTTCATTTTTAATGGGTTTAATTTAAGACACACTTTGTTTGTCCCAGTTGAAAATTTAATTGCAATTAAAATGAACGCACCGCTCAAACTTGAAACTTCGTCAGTAATTCACAGCTTCTTTTGTTTAGTCGTACTTAATTTGTTGAATTGGCTTTCTTTTATCATTTTTAGCTGTTATTTTCTTACAGACTTTGAGTGACTTTATAAAACGCATCGAAATACAAAGGATGGGAAGAAAAAACATGACAGTTGTGAACAACGTTGGTGGAAAAAAAGAAACGGTTTTGCGATCTTCAGAAAGCGTTTTATCGAAACTATCGATCGGCAAATGATTCGACTTTTGTGAAATATAATTCGTATTAGAGCTTTTTTTCGCTCTTTCATACAGCCGGCTGAGCAAAATCGCCCGGGCCAAAAGAGACGCACACGCCAATTGAAATATCGACAAAGAGATATTCAGATCGACAGTCGCGAAGCTGCGACAACCACATGCATTTTCCGGCGCTGTCGCTTTACGATAAAACTCGCAGGGGCTTGACACGTCAGGCACACGTTTGTACAGAGAACGTCAAAAAAACTCGTTGATCCCACCCACGGTCTGCATTTTATTTTCTTTGTCGCGATCAAAGCTCCGCTTTCGATCGAGCATTGTCACGGTCATGAGCGAAATGATATAATTCCAAAGTCCGAACAATGTCAGGCCGATTTGACGCGGTATGATTTCGGATCTCGCCAATTTATGCACTATTCTACAATGTTTCGCGAGGGAACGCCGTTCCAACGATATTCAGAGAGCAGAATTTCAGGCTGAAAAATCTTTCTAGTTGACACGCTCGTTTGTTCCGATTACTATTCGAGTCATCTGAGGAGACGGGAATTTGCGAGCTCGCGAAAAAGGCTTCTTGAATTTTAAGAAAGATTTCGTCTTGATTTGACTATAATTGAGTGGGATTGCGTTTCGAATATTCACAAACTTTATTTTCAAGACTCAATGATTCAATTTTCATCTAATAAATGATAATAATCATTAGTACAAAAGTGTTTTTGGGTTTGTTTTGTTTTCATCTTTATTGTAATGGGCGATCGATATTGTTATCAAATAGTTTCGCTCAATAACATAACTTTCTAACAGGAAGCCGCAAAATGCTAAAGGCTTGGCCGGAATTTTACAACATGCAGTTTTGGGTATACAAAATATATGACTGACAAACTGACAGACGGTACGCGGTCCAACTTGTTATTCATTCGTTTTCCTGACGCGCAAATGGAATGTCAAAAATACAACTGTTGTTATTGGTGCCCGGATGCTAAAGAGTACAAACGAATAGATGGATGTTGCTATGCTAATCAGTCTACAAACTGGGTCAACATTTTAAATCATATTTTATTGCCACAATGTTCTATGGCGACAAGTTACATCGCGACATTTTCAATCAGGACTGGAAAAAATGAATTTTGTTTCAATGTAACTGTATTGACTGTTTTGAATTTGTGTACATTGGACATTATTAAAATATTGAACATGAGAGCTGTTTTGATGAAACGAGAGCATCCATATTTCATCGTTCAAACCGGTATTCAATTACAGGTTTTGCAGTAATTAAATGCATTTCGTCTACTGATAAAATATAAATTTTCATAACACGTGCATCAAAAACGGCCAACTTCTCCCTGATTTGTCGGGAGAGAAACACTGTTTTATTCCCAAGACGCGGTTCATTCCCTGTTACCATGGTAACAACCATAATAACAGGGAATAAACCGCACCTTGGGAATAAAACAGTGTTTCCGTCCCGACAAATCGGAGAGGTTAGCCGTCTTTGATGAACTTGTTATGAAAAGATATATATGCCACATGGGAGATACAAGCGTTTAAACCTCGGGAGAAGTGACCAACACTCGACTACACCCGCGGAATAAACGCTTGTTTCTCTCCCTTGTAGCGTAACATACTATTTCATAACACGTGCATCAAAAACGGCCAACTTCTCCCTGATTTGTCGGGAGAGAAACACTGTTTTATTCCCAAGACGCGGTTCATTCCCTGTTACCATGGTAACAACCATAATAACAGGGAATAAACCGCACCTTGGGAATAAAACAGTGTTTCCGTCCCGACAAATCGGAGAGGTTAGCCGTCTTTGATGAACTTGTTATGAAAAGATATATATGCCACATGGGAGATACAAACGTTTAAACCTCGGGAGAAGTGACCAGCACTCGACTACACCTCGGGCTGCCTTCGGCAGCCCGAGGTGAAGTCTCGTGCGGTCACTTCACCCGCGGAATAAACGCTTGTTTCTCTCCCTTGTAGCGTAACATACTATATTTTGACGACATATTTCCCCTGTGAAAATAATGACCATATATATTTATCACGAGTCCTCATGAACGCTGATTAAATAATTTTTTTTATTTAATTTCAATTTTATTTCTCCAATCAACTGTATACTAGTTATCTTCATTATTCAAAAAAACTGGAGGCATAAAAATTGTTAAGTAGAAAACCATGAATAATGTTTATGACCGTTGGCGGAAACGTTCCAGCAAGTAATTTTGTGTTGCGAAACAGTTTTAGCACCTCGTGCATAATTTGATTCCACCCCCCTAGAGCTGATAGAAATGTTTTTCATCTTGAAAATTTAGGTTTACATCACTTAGCAAATCTCCCTCATTTTGTCTCGGCTGAAACACCTTGGCGTGTTCGGATATGCGAATGAGCTGCGAAGACTTGAAAAAGATAATATTACAATCGTCGTGTCACTCCCCCGGGGACAATCTTCAAACACTGTATCCCAAGCTCTTTTACAATCTTTGTATTTTGTTTTCTCCAGCTTGCGCTGCAGTTTTCTTCACTTTTTCTTATGTCTGCGAGTTAACGCACCATGAGACCGTGATGAAAGACAGCAATGGCAACTTTTTTTCACCCCCGCGCGGCTATAGCTTTCAGCCATTGCGAGTTCTGAAGTGAAAGACAGAAACTCGTAATAAGATTCACAAAGACTGGGTGCAAGTTTAAAAAAAAGATGTTTAATCTTCGGTCTCGCCATTTTCAACTTTTTCTTACATATTTAGAGTTTTCTTCCATATGTTCGCGCCGAATCGTACGCTTGAGACAAAGTTTTTTTTCGGAATAATATTTATAGAAAGAATTTTAATATAAAAACTTCCGGACGAAATTTTCGTCGCGAGCAAGAGGGTCGCAAACTTTTGATGGAATGAAATTTCATACATTTTGTAAATTTGAAAAATTACAAAATATACAGCAGAGATGCAGCGGAAGAATTGTTATTTTTGTGTTTCGCAGAAATGAGATCGTATCGTTTTATGAACTTTAGTCTGAACGAACGGATGAGTTCCATCAGAAAATGAAACCACGTGAACGATAAATTGGATTTCCTCTCTTGACATTGGTCCCTCCACTGCTATAAATTTGAGCCGCTCATTACAACTGTCACCATCATTAAAACAAAAATCCCCATATCTCTCACTCATCCTGTAAAAACGCAATGCCATAACTCAGCCGCACCATTACACCTATACGAGACAATATACCTCGTCTGATGGAAAAATAAGTTGATTATAAATTTCCATCGATTAGGCCAGACAAAAACCGGTGTCGCTTAACGAACCTTAATATCCTCATTGTATCTCGCATGAACTGTCCAAAAGTTAATTTAAAATTTCGAAAACACAAACCTAACAATTTTCTAACAAAATAACACTGAAATGTTATGAAATGTTATCAAAATGACAACTGAAATTCCACATGCATTCAAAACCGACATCTTTGCAGCTGAATTATTTGTTGGATGGAACAAAAAAGGTTGTTGGAAACCTCAAGTGCGTGCGACAGTATTCCAACAGCGAGCATAGAATTTCTGATGTAATACAATCGAATAGTTGAATTATCGCGCAAGCACACGGGTAACATTAAAACCACACAAGCCAAATATTAATCGAAGTCTCAACTCTGCGGATTCTGTACACAGAGTCGCGGTGTGGACGTAAGTGCGGCGTTTCCAAGTTCCGTAACTGGGTCAATATGGAGGTAGTACATTGAGATCACGTAATTTTCCGGCCTGAAATCGGAATTCAGTATTACACTGCCAGAGAGATAGTCTCATGCTTGGTCGCCCGTGCGTCGACCGTTACCACTAACTGATGCTGTAGTCTCATTAACTTAAAAATTCAAACATGTCTCTGTCTCTCTCACTCTTTTACCAACGTCGGTTTGCCAGTTTCCTCTTCAAACCACACGACGATTGTACAACAATTAGAATATTACAGTTATCGACCTAAAACTTGTTTTAGAAAAAAAATTACTTTTTTAATACTTTTATCTATCAGGAGTTTATTTCAATCAGAGTAGATGGTGGCATTAAACTGCCATCGATAAAAACTATATTTTTGTCATCACGGCCATCGATTACAGTCGGGGTTCTTTGTCGTGCACTTGACGTCCTCGCTAGACAATCCGAAATTCTGCGAGTTTTCGTCGGTGGCTGACCAAAGGTTTATCTGCACTACTGCAAAAGCTGATTTATGCGCGCACGGGCTCCGTTTAGAATTGATCCTTCCTGACCGAATTGGAAAGTTATGTAATAAATTCCATTCCAGATTGGTGTTATGGAAGTCAATGCACGACACAGCGGAGCAAAAAAAATAGTCGAAAAGATTGCACGAATAGTTGGTTTGGTTCAGATTTAATGGCAGAAACTGCTTGAAATTCCGTGGGCATGAATTAATGGATGATCGAGTGACGGCCGATATAGTGCATTTTCGCTGATTTACACGGGCATGCCGACTTCCAAATAAAATTCTAATCATTTTGATATTGAATTTCCATTTCGCCATTTATATCGCTCGCGATCGCAGTTCAATTTTTTATACCGTCAGAGAAATATTTTTGTCAGTTATATGATAGAAAATCGAAGCATGTGTCAAATTTTAACGAAGTACACACGAGTTACAAGGTCTTACAACCTCTGTATCCCGTATCTCTCAAATATTTGATTAGGTGACGTTAATAGTACAACGTTTGATATGTTTGCATATTGTACACCAGGTGTATTCTACCGGCAACTATGAGACAGTCTGTATACCCAAGTCGGACAGTCCACAATTTAAACAGTAGCAGTAGGATTAGATACACAACAATTTGGCAATGCTCAAATTATATTGATCTTTATAGCTCGTAAACGGTCAGTTGTTCTCATCGGTAATAAAGTTTATACCCCGACTTTACGACGAGACGAACCGCATTCTGGCAATTTTCGACCGACGGTTATTTTTTGCGCGAAAAGTTATTTAACGAAAAAAACAATATAAAAAGCCAAGTTCAACATACTTATATACAAAGTCGTTTAATTTAGCCACGACAAAAAATTTGTATTCCAGGTAGGATTTTTGTGTGCGAAATTGTGTGGCGTTAAAAATTGACAAAAATTATCCGTAAAACGTAATAGTTTCGCATTTACGCGGCCCACTTAAGTGACATTATACGAACGCGACGAACTAATCTGAATTTTCATGCGCGCCATTAACGCAAACGGCTCGGCGGGAACAGTTGCCGCCAGTAAAAGCGGAGATAGCACCTCCACGGAAACTAGAAACAGTGATATTAGTCTACTTCGTCAGACGCGAGAGCGCCGCACTATTACCCCACGATCGCAGTCACTTTTTTCGTGCATCGCGTCGTTTGTTTTTATTTCTTTTCGATTATCTCATTTCATTTTTTTCAGCCTCGAATTCGTACTCTATTATCTTGCGCACGAACGGCTTAATGAAAAGTTTTACACACTTTTCGTACGGACGATAAAATTTTCGTTCCTACGATGGAACAGTGAAAAAAATTGATCGGCGAGTTGGACGAAACAAACAACAAAATTCGTCAAACCCGTACATGATTCAAGCATTATCGTAACGGCCGCGATTAACATAAATAAATGGCGAAGTCGGGTCGGTTTAATTAGCGGGAAGTCGGAACTCAAAGCTCGAGTAGAATCAAAACATTCGTCCGCGAAGTGAGCATTTTACGTTACGTGATTCAGGTTAATCAAAGTTTAGGAGAAGGAAAGAGGGGGGGGCGGGAATTCGAAATTCCGTCATTCGACTGTAAATTCGTACAAAGCTGTCGGATAATCAAAGTTTGTGAATGAAGAAAGAGGCCATTACAGTGTCGTATCTCTTTAACACTCGAATGACGTCGAATTTCACGAAAATTTATAACATAAACTGATCTAAGAGTTTTGCCGGGCTTTCTATAGGCGTCTAGCAAAGCGATCTACGCGTACTGGATGAAAGTGAGTTACATGTACATACGTATACTGCGCCCCATGAGTTTAAGCCAGGATAAATAGGGCTCATAACTTGTCGGTGTATTTTCATAGCAGCCACGCGGCATTTTACTCGGCTAACCTTTTAGCTGGCAGCGCTGTACTATGATTATTACCGATTCTTCACGTGTCGTCAACTAAATATAAAACTTTTAGCGATGTTCATTTTCGTCCGTTCGTGTTTTGTCGTGCGAGTTCATCGCAGGGCGCATTTTTTTCTGCGGCTCTTTTTCCGTGAAATTTGAAAACCGAAAAAAACCTCTGCGAAAAGTAAACTTCGTCGCTCAATTTCGTCAACAAATTTGGGGCGTTTATTTTTGTACGTTCTTTCGGAGCGTTACAATTGTTTTCGATCCTTTGAAATCATAAATCCGAATTCGCAAGTTGGACGAAGTTTTGAGTGCAGTTTGTTTTTCGTAGATTTCATAAATGGCCGCGTTCATCGGGTTTTTATGGTTTTTACAAGTTTCAAGCAAAGTCTTAAATTACAGATCAAAGCGTTAACTTTCGCAATATTGCCTATTATCTTTCAAACTCGGTCAATTTTTCGGCCTGATATACCTTGTTTAAGAATATAACTCAGTAATGATGAACTTGGAGCAATAAAATGCCATCCAACTTTTCAAATAAATTCCGCACAATGCAATGACAAATGGTTTTTTTTCTCCTCCCCATTTGCAACAAAAGAGATAAAACTGGTTAATCAGCGTCTACTCTGTATTTTTTACGTAGTTAAAACCTTAACAAATTTTCCATTTCTCGTTAAAAGCGTCGAAATAAGAATGCTCTGCGGAGATAAAATCTCAATTGTTCGTTTGAGACGGTTAAGTGCATCAGCTGAACAATGCGTACATTGGTCGTCGTATCTAAAAGATAACGGCATCCATTCTCCTACAAAGTAAATAAAATTCCAAGTTCATTTTTTCACTTCACTCGGAACTGAATTTCGTGTGTTGATTTGTGATTTTCGTTTCATCCAAGAACTTAACAATGTCAGTTTTTACCACTTCCTACAACTTTTTTCATCGCAAAATGAAAAATCAGAGCACTTTGAAAAATTGCTGAAATAGCACCACTGAATTATTTTCACGTAACGAGTTTGTTTTATCAAAAAATTGTTTCTAAAAAAGAATCAAGAAATAACAAAAAATAATTTTTTTGTTTATAATTGTCGCTATGCAAAAACGTAAAAAAAATGTGCACAATGTGAATCTAAAAAGCTTTCAAAAATTAAGCTATTTGTAACTACGTTGTGAAACAATCTTGACTGATGGTTTTTCCAATACAATTTTTGTAAAAAAAAGGATGACACGTATTGCTAAAAAATTTGTTGAATGTTATGTTGCACGAAAAATTTCTTTTATTCGAGAAACTCGTTTTCAATATCACTTCTTTTCGTTCTTTCGTAAACAAACATAAGAAATGAAGAACCAAACAAACGTCATTTCTATCTTTTCGCTTTTTCCAGGTAATGTTTGCAAGCATTTGAAAAAAAAGAAACCACTCGGTGTATTTTCATCGAATCACTCAGGAAGACTCGTTGGCTTATTTATATTTATGTAATTATAGGATAGACGTCAACTTTTCATCTATTTCCACTGCTTTTTCAATTGAATGCACTAACACAAAAAGCTATCCATAATAGCTGCGAGGAAATCAGATAAATGTAAGTCGAGAGAACATCTGCTCATTCATACTGAAGTGCATCGTCAATTCGAACAGATAGGCTTAAGAAATGCACGACGCGCGCGAATAAAAAAGATTTTCGACGACCTCGTCAACTTATCAGACATTGTGAACATTTATTATATCCAACCGGATATATTAGTCGCCTATACAAACTCATACACTGTCGACATTTTCGTTCGGCGCATCAAGAGTCCATTTACATTGTTTACCATTATTTTTTCGTCAGTTTTTGACTATACTGAAAAAACAACGTCGCTTCAACAAACAACAATCGTTCTGTTGGTCGAACCGATCGAACACAAAAATATATAAAAAAATAAAGTTGCGAATGAATTGCAGATAAAAGTTAGTCTTTGTGCTAAAAGTTAAATGTTTTCCATCAAGCTGGTATTTGTAGAAAGAAAATACACGACGTGTAAAAGTGTAGCTCATTCTTCCACGTGAGCGAGCGGAACGCTATCGCACACTTGTCAATTACCATCACACTATTTCATCAAAAAAAACTCTTTGAATTAATCGAAATCTCAGCAGACCATGTAGATGAAGCAGAAAGAGCGAGGAGATACAGGGCAAATCGAGCGGATATTCGCGAATAAAAGAGAGGACGAACAAGTGGAAACGGAAGAGAGGCATAAGCTATTGGATTATTTAGTCCCGACTTAATTAGATCTCCGCGGCACGGGGTCGGACTCGAAATTCGTTAAGAGGATGATAGTAGGCCGGAGGTTTAATATGCAAAAGGTCATTTTAGTTACGGACCACGGGTCCTTTCACATCGCACTCCTAAATCTACATAACCGGATGATGAAAAAAGGCCGACCTTACGCAAGGAGCATGTATGGCGCAGTCATAAATTTCATTAAAATGGAATTAAGTGAGTTGTGATTCCAAGCGTAAAATCTCATAATAACGAAATAATTCAGTGAAAAGAAAAAGGTCGAATATTTTTCACGGCCGCTTCGGACGGCCGGACCCACTTGAACGCGATTGTGGTCACGTGCATAAAATAACTTTTCATATGCTCTCCAAACCCTCTTTTCACTAGACCTCGTCTCGCTATTTATCCTAATTTATTATCCCTTCAGTTCGCTTTGCTTATGCACCGCTGCAAACTTTCGCAAATGTTTATACTCACTGGCTGCAAATGAATTTACGCCTATAAAACTTTACGGTGAAGTCGATCTGTTGATACTTGATACAGTGTGTATTACACATTACATTTTTGCTTGCTTTTAAACCCACTGAAATTATTGTTGAACTCGGAATACAAACGCAAAAGAACAATTCCGGTTTGTTTACTGCAAAATATGGCACTTTCGGAAATCCTGCAAAGTTTCAGTTAATCAGGAGGCACGGCAGTGATTGGCCAACTACCGCCAGAAAATTCACAGTGCCTTCTTTTCATGACATTTTAGATTGGGGTTCTGACATAGTTGAAAAACAGAAATCACTTGCCACGAGGCGTTTTGTCTTAACTGGTCGCACAGCCGAGCTGAGCAAAACGAGACAATAACGCCTCTCTGCTTAACCCTTTCACTTTCTGGGGGGCAAAAATGCGTTTTTTTTTTTCATGTACGCAATATTTTATTCATTTTTTTTATTTTTTCCGAAATTATACTGTAACTTTCAAAACATGATGATATGAATATACAAAAGTTAATTATTGAGTTTTAACATGAATTTATAAACAAAAAGCAATAAATAAATAAATAAATAATAAATTAATGAACAATTGTCATTTACGTTTTACCCTAATTTCTATAAATCGACGCAAAATGAAGGAAAAAAGTATTGTTTTAATAATGAAGGCCAACTATGATGAAATTTAACAATATATAATAATTGTTTATAACAAATGTCGATTTCAAATTTAATAAACAATCGTTTATTTTTCTCAATAATTTGAAATACAAAGAAAAAATCTTGATTAATAAAATACAGGACAACAAAAATGGAATGAAAAATCAGTGACAAATTAACAAATTTTAATAATAAATTTATTTATATACAAACAATTTTATAAGTAAAATTATATCATTAAAAATTTTGAACATGATTATATTATTCTTTCACCCTTGTAAAAAGATCCGTACATTGTCCATATAAGAATAATTTTGACAAAATATTATTCATGAAATAATAAATTGCAAAATATTATTTGAAATAAATTGTCCCTATATTGCCAATATATTAACAATATATGAACAAAATGCCCATACATGGACAATGTATTATTTTCAAACTTGTATTAACCATACATAAACGATGTATTTGATTTACAGCAATATATTGGCAATGTATATTTTTCGCAAACAATATATTGCAAATGTAGATAACAAAATTCCATTCTTTGCCATCATTGTTATTTTCTTTGTTATTTCTTTAATAACCAAATATTGTTCTTTAAAATACTCTAAAACTTTTTTTTGATATTTAATAATTTTTTTTAACAAAACATTTAATTTCACCGATCTTGTGAAAAGTCTATCTTCTGCGAATAGAAGCTTGGATTTTCAATGCAATTGTTAATAGTGATTTGTTAATGATTTTAATTAATTTCTTAGTAACAAAAGATTAAATCATTCAAAACGGTTAGCTATATTGATTTTCTATAGAATATATGATCCTTATAGTTTATCAAGTTTCTTAAAAAAGGATGGATAAATTCATAAATAATTTCCGGATTTGGTTAAAAAATTTGAAGATTTTAACAAAATAACATTATAGAAAGTATTATTGCAAAAAGTCATTCACATTAAACTATTTCCAATAAAAAATAGTCATTAAGTATGTAGCTTATTTCGATAGAAGAATTTATCGAAGCGTGGAGCAGAGGACAACGACGCGGACTGATAACCTCGAGGGCCTGGGATCATTCTCGTGTAGAGGAATATTAATTTACATTTTTCATGTATCGTCAATTTTGTCCATATATTGTCAATAGATTGTTCAAATGGGCAATATATTGTTAGTATATGGTAAAATTACTAATGTATGGTTAATAGATTTCAATATATGGTTTGTATTGTATGGTCAATAGATTGTCAATGATTGTCAATTTGATCATTTTTACAAGGGGATCCTGCGAATGCGAAAAACGAATCTATTTATAATTAAACATATAAAATAATTGTTTTAACAAATGTTGATTTTAAATTTAATAAACAGTCGTTTATTTTTTCAATATTTGAAATACAGAGAAAAAACTAGGATAATAAAATAAAGGACAACAATGATGGAATGAAAAATTAGTTACAAATTAACAAATTTTAATAATAAATTTATCTATTACGAAAATGTTATTGTGCAGAAATCATCACGTACAAGTGATCGTGATTTTTAATAACAATCTGTACTGTGTCGTACTTTTCTGAAGGTCGTGATATAATAAAAAATAAATTTCAGTCAAATGAAAAGTGTGGCCAACTACGCCAGAGACGTCCCTATTGTAAAAATTGCATGAATCGAAAATATTGATAACAAATTATTATTGAATTTTCCTTACTTGACGTCGTGATTTAAAATTAACGTGGTCAATTACAAATTGCTATATTTGGAATTTGAATTTTTGGGAATATTTGTTAAATATATAAAGAAGTCGTAAAATATGAGCTCAAAATTCAGAGTCGAATGTCATTGTAGGTACTTGGCGACATGTCGCGAAAACCAATTACATACAATACAATACAAATCAAAATAGGCTTCAAGTTACTTATTTTATTAAACGTTAATTTTTGAGTAAAAAAATGAAGTTTACATTTTTTGAGAATTAGTTAATTTCTTTTTCTTTACAGTACGGTTTGTCATACTTAAAAAAATTAATTACTCTACTTATTATCCTCTAACGAATTTGTTCCGTTTGTATCATTTCTTTTCTATTATTTTTGCATCAATAATTTTCACAAAATAGAGCATTTTATTCTAAATAATAATGTTTACAGTTTAATACGTTGAATTTGAATTTTCTTCCATTAACCAAGAATATTAATAATAATTGCAAATAATGAGATGGAATGAAACTTTAAGAATAAAATTACTTTTAAAACTTTGACTGAAATGAAGCATTTTGTGAAACTCTGATTTTGACCGCATTATTAATTTGTTGCACGTTTAAAATAATTCACTCATTTCAAAATGTTCTTGAACATTTTTTGTTGTAAAGATTTAAAACGGTGAATTTTAACAATTAAATATCGGTCAATAATTAGAAAGTTACTTCTTCTTTACATCTGACAAATACTTTTGTTATCGTGATAAATTAATTCAATGCGAAACGATAATTGTATTGTTAACTTTCATTTACAACATGAATCTTCAAAAATCATATTAAGCAGTATTTGTTGAAATAACAAATAACAAAAAAATTAATTCAATGTTGAGCGACATTCGCCAAGTACCTACAATCAGCTATTCTGATTGAATTTTGAGCTTATTGACGACTTCTTTATAATTTAACAAAATCCCAAAAATTCAAATCCAAATTAGCAATTTGGTAATGACCACGTTAATTTTTAATACGACGTTAATAAGGAAAATTCAATAATAATTTGTTATCAATATTTTCGATTCGATTGCAATATTTTACAATAGGGACGTCTCTGGCGTAGTTGGCCACACTTTTCAGTTTGACTGAAATTTATTTTTTATTTACATTTATTATGGAACAATTAATGAAAGCGAGTTTTTAACGGTTTGCGTTTAGGTAGGGACACATTTTTAATTTTTTTTTAAAGTGTGTACAGTTTCAGGAAAAAGTTAGCTTTTCTTGGTTTTTAATTAACCACCGGTCTAATTATAACATGCTCTGCAAAGTTGGTAATTTGTTTTCGTTTTATAATATCAAATTTTGGGAAAAATTTTGTTACGTCGTTTAGTAAGGAGTTGTTGTAATTCTGTATAACTCACTTCGACCTTTGTAATTATAAATGTTGGCGAGACTTTTTATAACATATTAATCAACAAACTTTCTTAACAACAAGTTAATCAAGTTCGAGTTCAATCCAATTCGTTTCAAGAGGTTGCAAATGCGAACATCTGCTTTGAAAAAGTATGATTTTATATCAGCGAAGAGATAACATTTTTTTGCTGTTTTTATATTTAACTGAAAGATTTTTTCCTTACAATGTGACCATACACAATTCCAGCAATCACATTATACGACATAAAGGAAATCGCTTGAAAAAGATTTTTGAAATCAGGACAGAGGTATGACTCTACAAAATTATAGACGTCTCGTATTGTTATCAACAAAGAGATCGATACAATATGTACAAATAATCATCCGTGCCGTAATCGTCTTGAAAGGAAAGTACAGTGTAACATTTTTCATGGAGATCATTTACTCCAGACTTTTACAACATTTTCAAGGAATCAACTTTTCAAAACAAAACCATTAGAGCTCTTAAGTCATTGGAATTTTTGAAATAAAACTCCATGTAGACATGGTTGGAAATTGAGTCTGACTAAGTTTGGATGCATCCCTTTTAGATTGCATTGAAATTAATTTTGGCTTCATTTGTTCCAGACTAATTTTGGTATTTTATTTCGCTAGATAAGTTATTTTCGAGTCCGTTTTGCAATAATCATGAAGCAGTATTTCAAGTAACATACTAGATTAATCTTTTAAATTTGGTTTTTTCGCTAACTCAATTTGAGCAATTCTTTTTTTGATAAAAAAAACGCCATTAGAGTGGAATAAATAACAAATGTGTAGAGAAGATTATTTAAATTTGATGTGACTATTGTCTAAAGTTAGATTTACAATGAACTATCAACACAGATAGCATAATACCAAAAGTGACGAAATAAATTTTCAGCTAAAATTTGTGTAGTAAAGGCCGACAAGTTTTCAAACAAACTTCTTGAAGTGCCGACGAAATTGAAACACATCTGATTAAGCCATGTTTATACCGAACACCCTTGATTAAATCCGACCAAGCTCCAACTTTTCTGACTGGTGCCAACCAAAACTAAACAAAGATGTACTAATTTTCAACGAACAAAATATCAAAAGTAAAAAACTGTCAAATATAATTGTCGACGCAAATTTGTCACTGTCCCAAGTTTAAAGCAAGAGTCAACGTCAGTTAGAAAATATGTAACGATATGAAATTTGATAAAAAATCTCAGCTTCGCGTTCCAGTCTTAGCTTACAATGCACTATTCCTCAAAGTTTGGCGATCAATAAAGCGTTAGCATGAATCCCTGTTGCCTAATCGGATTTGATATCCTGAATTAATCTCGGGTCACAGGATTCCAAAAACACGCCGCAAATATAAAAGCAAGTAGCATTAGTAAGCCATCACGCCGGTGTCTGCGGCTGCGTGTGAAGACTTTGGGCTCTCTCCTCCTATTACCCTCGTAGCTCTCAAACTTGCAACTTGCAGTTGCACACAAGTGCGGCAACTGCAGCAGCCCGCAGTAACGAAGAAAACTTTACTTGCTCGCAAGCAGTTAACGCCGCCACTGGCAAAGGTTACTGTAATCATGCACTGAAAGAAATAAATTTAATTCACCTCACTCAAGGTACATTTTGTATCGAACCCCTTCTCTCTACTTTGAATCACAATGAAAATTGTAATGGCATTCTACGTTTGCCACTCAATGCAAACGTTTTCAAAACAATTCGACATGGAGTATTTGTCAGAATTGCGACGATACGAAATTGATGAACGTTTGTAAGTAAATTCTTTCCAAACTAATCTAAACCGTATTTATGTTGTTGAACAGCCACATTTATGTAGGTGATGATTTGCCCGACTATAGTGAATGACCTGCCTAATTGTCTGGTAGAAACTCGGCTAAGAATGTCTGCCAGTTTGGTGTTGAGTAGTTTTGTGATTTTCGTTTACAACGAACTTTGCCTGCTCTAATTGATGGATAAGTTACCGAAGAGAAAATCTTCATCGAATGAGAGGAGCTTGGAAAGAGATTTATTTTTAAATTAGCATGTATTTCTCAAGGGCTGCTGCACTAATGATACTTATTCTCGCAGTCTACAATTTACCCGATAATTTCACACAAGAGAACGCCTTGCTCCTTGACGGTATCAAGTTGACGTGTATAATCTGCGAGCGCGTTCTCCTTTCGTCAATTCGACACGATTACAAGAAAGTTATTTAGAGTATGAACTATACTTGGCGTACGCCACTTTATTAACAAAACTCGAGCGCCAAGACCGTCATTTTACAGCGTCGCGCGTTCCCTTCTTCGAAAGGGCTTTTCTGAATAATTATACATATTATACTTCAGGGACAGTTGCATTCGGTTCCCACCAAAACTTCAACAACACATTGATTACGTGAAATTCCAAGCATGAAATTGTACAATTGTCAAGTTTCCTCTTTGTTTATTGTTCCGAGCGTCGCAAGATTTCGATTTATTCACACAAGTGTTGCAGAACTCGGCCCGCGAATATATAACGTTTATAACTTTACAAAGTTTGGTCAAACTTTTTGCCTCCAAAATTTTGTTTTGACTTCAACGTGCCGAACCGACTATAATAGCAATCAGAATCTCGCGTCGATCAGCTATGCGTGGAGGACTGAAACCGATGTTTAGACAGTAAACAATCACCTTTGCAATCACAAACACGAAAATTCCGACTAATTGAATTTTGCACTTGGAATTAAAATAATTGCGAATTAGATTGATGAAACCGGGATTGAATTTTGAGATAACTGACAAGCCAAGTGAAATCGTCGCAAAATAATGCCGTGTGCGTCGACGCTAAATAATACAGTCGCCCGGAATTCGATTACAATTATTTGATCAGGCGTGCTTTTGCTCAAACGCAAAAGAGTAAACCAGAGAGAAAGCAAAATCGCCACTCAAAACCTTACTTCAATGTAAACTGAAGAATTATATTTTATCCCTCACAAAATATATCGTTAAAGACATAAATCTTAAGGTGGGACATAGGTATCGACTAAATAGTCAAATTATTTTTCAATTTTGAATTGAGAATCTAGTACTGCAAAAGTATTTATGGTTGAATTTTTAAAGTGATCCACTGACTGTGAGCTGAGATATTTAATGTAGAAATTCGGCAAAATGATATATAAAGCTATAGAAGGCATGAGTTTTCCTGAAAGTTTGGAATTTAATAACTCGGGTTTGGTTCAGTGAAACTTTTTCAAATTTGGTCAGATTATTTATAACAAGAAGAAGAATACATGATCGAATTATAAAGTTATTCCAACTTTTCTAAACAAAAATTATTCTTAACCTTCAAACTTGCATACAAAGTCGAAAACAATTTCAAAATCAGTATCGGGTGATTGATAACACCATTATTCATAACTTGTCACAAAATCAGCCATGAAATGTTAAAATTAATATAATAATTCAACATTTCAAAAGTGGGTTCAACGTTTGTTTTGACTGTACCAGACATCCCACCTTGAGATTAGTAATTAATTTTAATCCACAATCTAAATTGTATTCATTAGAGTATGAAAAATACATTATGCAAGACGTACGATATAATTTTTGTATTGCACGTGACACAATGATTTTTGTCTTGTTCCGGTGTGTTTGTCTTGAAAAAGCAGTTGAATTTCAATTTGGTTCGTCGCGTGTTTCTTAGGACGCATTGTACGCGCGGCACTCATGAAACATTACTAAATGTTCATTAAGTCGTCCGGCCGAGCCTATCTGCAGCCACAAAGAGCATCGATCGTGAAATCGCATTCAACGCACGAGAGCTTCTCGCTTTTCGCGACGCGATGAAATATTACTCGGCAAACAGCACGGGACATTTACGGCAAGACGCGCGTGCTCCCGCAGTGGCCGTAAAGTCCGCCGGCATTCGTTACAGTCAGGGCCATAAAAAATGTACAACTCCATTGTGAGCGACGACGAGGTGAATTTTCGTACGCACCGTGAGGACGGCCTGAAAGCACAACGAGTGAAGAAAATGAGAGCGTGACGGAAAAAGAGCTCAGGAAGTGTTAGAAAGGCACGAAGAGAAAGAGAGAGATGGCATCAAGTGCCCTCTGCTTGAAGCAATCAGACGGAGGGACTTTGAAATAGGCTTTCACGACGAGATTCTTCGAAAGCTCGAGTTGCCGGGGGTGTTAAGGTTCCCGGAAACCAATGTAGTGAAATGCGAAGTCAAGTGAAATTGGATCGAGACAAATTTCACGCCGGTAACATGCTTAAAATCGTCCGGACGATTTCCTTCGCAGACGTGCTATCAAATAAAACAGCCTTCCGAGAAGAGAGGGTTGAATAGGGAAAAGGCGTCTTGTATCTGTCAAACATTTCATGCCATTCTTCTTGATTAACTGTTGATGTCTCGAGATGCTCCCTATTCTTATTTTGTTTTCGAATTGAAGAACAATTTTTGTCGCGATTTTAAAAGGGTGTGGAGTTGCTACTTAGTAAACAACGTCCTTCTGGATGTCGACCTCTTACTGTCACCTTCTCAGACTGCCTTGCCACATTTTCAAGTGGCAACATGAGCACCATTGTGCACACGTCAGTTAAACAAAGAAGATTGAAGTGTTTTCAGTTTCTTTTTCATTATGAAAAATCCAGTTCGGAGGTTTTACTCGACTTTTTCACTTGCAAAAATGTCGTCTCGCTTTCTATGAAATTTCGTCAGTGAATAAAAAACGGAAACGAGATAAACTTCGGTGAGATATATATTTAATTATTTTTCACTTGAGAGCTTCGGGTAAATACTGTTTATTCTCTGTTTGAAAACTTGAATTATCATAAAACATTTAATGTTTTTATCGCATTTCTGTCTGTTATACAAATTTGTCGAGTTTACCAACGGCATTTTCAGAGAAAATCTTGCGCGTCGTGAAAAATATTTCAAGTGATGTGACTGTACGTTCGGTCAGACACGTCGTCTCGCGCCGTGAAATTTCAGTTACTTTTGGAAATGAAAAAAAAAAGAAAATTCGTTAATGAACTTTAAATTACCACATTTTTATTTCAAAAATTGTATCCCTGGTTAAAAATTCAATTCATTAGCATTAATTTATAGTCAAACTGACTTTAATTTGCTCGTTAATATACCGTCAAAAAAGTTTCAAAGTCTGTCATAAAGGTTTTATCAGTCACTCGTATCAAGCAAACTCTGGGAGTCAAACGCTCGATGAGAAAAATTTTTTTTTCTATTTTATGCTATGATATTCTTTGATGTCAAAAAAGTACCAATTATTGTTTCACGATGAAAAGTTAATTTAACCAACATCAACGCGAGTAATTATTTAAACAAAATTAATTGGCTGTAGTAATGTAAATGGTTTTGTTGGCAAAAGAAAAGTTCACTGATTTTTTCAAAGGTACATAATGGCAACAGAATAAGTTGCTAATGAGTTAAAGTTTGAACTTTTTGCACATGAAAACTAAAATGTTGAACACGCAATGTGAAAGCATATATTTATTTATTGGAAATGGCAGACACAATTGAATAAACATCGAGTGCAAATAAACCAAGCAAAGAATAATAAACCAGCACAAGCCGTATAAATCGACAACGTACGGTTAACCAACTTATCAGCGAAGGAAACGTAGTTTGTGATATTTTCATTTACGCGATTCCTTCAATTTGGCGGCGAAACGGAGCTTTTAGAAAAATACCAGTTTGTTTTCAACGCTGAAACGTCAAGTGCATTCAATGTGATTGTGAAAAAGGTTTCGTTGTGCAGTATTGAAAACAATTTTATCGACAAAGTTCCGAGAAATCGCGCAGGTATAAGAAAAATTATGTCAAAATGCAGGACCAACTTTTTTTCGTTCTATTATCAATGTTTTTTTCTTGTTTGTTTGTGTACTTTTTCTTTTCTCTTGAGATCACGGAAAACTGTTAAGATTAACCTAGTTCTGCTGTAACGGTTTACTAAAATACAGATTGTTTTATTCTCATCATCGTGGCGATCAATTGATTGATTTAGAAATGTCTGCAGCTGTCATTGATTTTTCAAATGCATGAACGAAATATTCGAAAGTGCACCGCGTTATGTACAATTTACAAACTTATTGGATTTCAATTTTTCTTCAATCCACGAAACGGTTTGCATCAAATTTTTACAAATGGAATTCGATAACAAATACATAAATCAGAAATCAAATGTAATCTAATTGCAATTTGAAGCACGTCGATAAACAAATGAGCATTCGCGGGATTCCGTTTGCTGGAGCGAAGCGCGCCGGACTTGGCAAAGCTCGATGGCTCAAAACAATGAATTATTCATTTCATTCTCGGAAATCGTTGAGAAAAGGTGGAAACGCGGATCCAATACAACTGTCGTTCCTTCTACAAACTATCGGCAAATGGGACAAGGATTAAGCCACTGTTGAAAACCACACTGTGGCGACGATAAAATATGTGTCTTAAAATTCGTGGAAGAGCATTAATTACTTTCATGCCAGATGCAGAATAATGGAACGAAAGATTTGCAAATGGAATGGAAAAAAACGGCGACGCATACGTGGGAAATTTTTATCACCAAGTATATATTGATCTTGGGACAGCTACTTTGCGAACGAAAACTGTATAAGATGCATAAATTCGAACAATTTATGTAATTTCAATTCGAAAAGCAGTTTTCACATCCTTTCTTTCCTCAAGCAGGATGACGCAGAACGATTTTGGGGAAAAAAATAATGATGCTGATTTGAGAAGTCAGATGCAGAAGCTGCTTGCTCATTATTTTTCATGAATGTCGATTTCCTCTATTACGTTTACGAATTATTTGTTGTACGTTTTATCTCGGGTTTTGTTCGATCGCGCGATTCAATTTCCAATCAAAGCCGTGTCTCTTTAGATTTCGTATTTTTCCGAACAATTTTTCGATGAAAAATATACTGAAAAAACAAGTTTATCGATACAACGTTAGACTAAAAAAAAACTATTCATTAGTTGATTTTACTGCGCGGTACTTTGATCAAAAAGATTTTTGCAAAGTTGATTTAACCGTGTTTGCACTGTAAATAAATTTTTATCAAAAACAATTTGTTGTAAAATGTGAGCCGGTTGCATTTTTTAGTTTATCGAGAGACAGAGCTGAATACATTTTGGAACGAGTTGAGTGAGCAATGTAAGTAAAGCGTATGTGTGCAGCAAAATGTGAAAAGTCGTGCCAGGTAATATAACCTTTGATCGTGCAAAGCCAAGGAGCTGGCGCGAACAGCTAAAATAGCTTATCAGAACTACGAGCGTTTCTTTGGAGTAACTAATTACAATTTCGCCGACTTGTCATTCGGACCTTACATTAAACGCCCAATTTCAGATTCAAACGACGGCATCATAACAATGTGAATTGCAAGGTGTAAAGCAAAGCAGTTCATTTCATTATACATATTTTTTGAGCTGCATTTTAAATCACATCACGGCCTATATAAATTGTAGAAAGGAATGATGGAATTTGTTGAACATTTCTAGATTCTATTTCACGAATGAAAAATGTGAAAAGTGTTGACCAAAGTGTTTGCTATAAAATCAGTTCAATTGATAATAAATTGTGTTATCTGGATAATTAACTCGGCAAATTTATATATCCAATAGGGTCCGACCAATTTAGGTGTACTATGGAAGCGAGAAAAAATTATTCGCACTTTCGCATTAATTCAGCTTTACTCTTGAGAATTACTAGGTTTTTCGGATTCGCGAGTCATTGGAACGTTACTGGTGGAAGCCTGCCAAACGCGATATCCACGTCGGGGGAAATCTCGCCATCGTATTTTCATTCAGAACTGTTTGAAAGAGATTTTGATATCAACACGTTATTTATTTGTCGTTTCCACTTAATATATTCATAATTTCTCCGGCTACTTCGTGTAATGAAGAATCGTCCAATGTATAATCTGCTCCACAATTTTTCGTATCAAATTATATATATGACAAGCTTTTTGCTACACTTATTCATTCTATTAGAGAGATTAAACTCATTAAAAAAATGAGACTTCTTAGAACAGACGGTTTAAAAACAAACAATTGCGGAATTTATTTTTTCATATGTTGAAAACAGTCATATTATCCGTTAAGCTTCTGAATATGCTTTTATAACAAAACAATTAGAGCAAAAATCGAGCATTCCGTTACATAGAGAATTAGCTTAATTAATTAATTACATTAATTAATTCTCGAAACGAAGTATTGTAGTTTTTTTACTGCTTACATATATTTGTATTTTAAAATCCCAGTTTATGATCTTCAATTCAATTTCTTTTCAAACTACGGAAAGTTAAATCATGATTTAGTAATTTTTCTATACTCACTCGCAAAGTTAAAAAGGATGGAAATGCAGTTACAAACTCACCTGAAAATAGACAGAAAAACAATTTAAATATTTTACACGAAACCAGACAATAGCAAGATGAAAAACACAACGAATCTTCAAACTTAAAAATCGTTTGACGTTAAACTTAATTAATTTATCTTTCACAAACAGGTCAAAATTTATTGGTTCAAAACTTAATCTTTCAAGTAAACGGTAAATCTTAAGTGAACTATGAAACTCATAAGTTTCAATCGGTGTACATAATTAAACTAACTTCTAATCGAACCTGGAGAGCCCATAAGTTGTGGCCAAAAGGGTAAGGCCAGTTCAATAACCTGTGGTGAATCGACATATAAATTAAACACCATTATTATTTCGTTGATCGTGAATACTTTCGTTCACAATTGGACAATTTTAATTGGAAGGCTCATTTGCATTATTTGAATTATTCAATTGATCATTTACGAGAGTTCCAAACGGAATCGATCATTTTGATAACTGTGCAAGTCCGACCAAATCGAAAACAAGCGGCGTCAAGGGGTCGATGGCCTAATTTAGCAGAGTAACAGGCTTGTTGTCTGCTCAAATGATTTTTGCCTCGCGCTTTCGTTATGCAATGCCCAAACTGTTAAACTAACTGCCCCTATTCACCTATCAATTTTTACTTTTTCAAATTTTACTTTCGTTCTCTAACGAACGAATAATAATTGCTCTCCAACGAAAACATGTAAAAAAATTGCACGAACAAGCTACCAGGTTATTTTTTTCCCCCAAAAAGTCAGATTATTTCATTGGGTTCTTCGTTTTGATGTCGGTGCAATTTCTCCCCGCGCTTTATATTGCCGACAATAGCTACTTCTGGCGAGCTTTCAGCTTTTTCTTGCTCCATTTTCGAAACACGATATTATGTCATGTGCTGGGTATTACAGTAATGAAAACAAAACAAGAAACGAAAAATAAATTACAAACAAATAAAGCGGTTCTCGTTACTGCAATCTTCTAGAAAAGTTGAAGGTATTAAAACAGAATGAAAACAGGTGCGAAAAGTATCGTCCAAAAGTTAGAGTGTCTGATGAAAATATGCGGAAGGTATAAATTGAATACCGGTTTCTCGCGTTGCCAGAACTTTAGACAAACGAGTGAACAATAATTTTGCAATAACAACAGTACGGTATAACATGAGCGTATGCTTGAATGCAAAGTATTTCATTTCGGACTTTCATGCTGTTTGCGATGTGCAAATGCGATTCAATATGCGCCGCGTCAATATCAAATATAAAAAATATTGGAAAAGATAAATCTTCTTAAAGGAGATTTTTTATACATAAACTTCATTTTACATTAGAGGCAGGTTTTGTTTGGCATTCGTTGATTCCATTCAACGAAACGAATCAACATCACAATGCAATTTTTCATAAAGAAATCAACGTTCAATCGAATACCTATCATGGATAATTTAGTTTGTACAAACTCTGAGGCAAAACATATTTTCGTGAATTCGAAATCATTTGCATTTTCAAAACAGTTCTGTAATACCGAACCTTTCAATTAAAACTAATCAACGTTTGATGTGCATCAAAGTGCTACTATAGCATTGTATAAATATGAACTCTGAAATAAATAAATAAGTTTTTCATTAAAAAATTATACAAAGTGTTCTGACCACTTACACAGCTGAACTGGCCGAGTAAAATTAGCAAAACTATTAAAAGCAGCTGGCCAATATTTTTCAAATCAATGCGAATTAACTGTTTAATCAAATTTCGTTCAATTGCTGCTGCTTTACAAAGATCGAAATTGAACGAAAAAAAAAAAACAACACCAAATACCATTTACGCCGCACTAACTTCATCAAACGCAGGTAATAATTACCATAATGTTCAATAATTGGAATAATTTACGTTCCCTTCTTGAATTCGCCCATTTCAAGTTAATTTCACAACTTGGCTGTTATCAATTACGAAAATAAACGGATTTTGGTAGTTATGGTATTTCGCTCGCGATTTTTTACCACCCAACGTTTCGCGTACAAATTAGGCAAAACTCGATATTCGAGTGATTTTAACATATCATCGGAAAGCAATATTGTCCGGTCGAGACTGGAATCGGAAACGGACTGTACAGTTTAACGCGCGGCTTATTTCGCGAGCTACGTTTTTTCACTCATTTGTCTATTAATTCGTCCTCGCAGAAGGTGCTTGTAGTCCCTGTACTAAAGAAGTCATTTTGTATTCTCCTCGCAATCATTTTACTACCTTTTTTTTTACATGTCATTGCCTGATCTAGTATCATGCAAAAAATTCAACTTGCAAAGAACGTTATGTGTATTAAAAAAAGCAAAATCTGCCTTTAATTGCATAATTATTGACTTCTGTAATTAACCGTTAAATAGAACCTTAGTTGAGGAAGAAAAAGTTGCTCTCATCTGTTCACCAAATGATAAAATGATCATCTGCTTTGTTAATGAAATTAATTATGTTTATCTCTCATTACCTCGGAAGCTCGGAGATAGCTGGTCAAAGATTTTTCATTGTTTCTGGAAAATAACGAGGGAAAAGGTTTTTAACTCGAGATAGCTGAGAAGATACGAAAGATTGATACGATTTCAAATTTCAAGATGTGCCAATTATGAGGAAATTTATTAGTTTGCATATTTTACTTAAAGCTTCGTCTTGTAGCTGGAATAGACCGTGCTGTAGAATAATAGAAGTTTCCATTACTTTACATAATAATAAGATTAAACTTATTAAGAAATTTCCTCACGCAACGCGCAATCCATATTACTGCTGTAACTCAAACCGCGGTTTGAGAAATGAAGTCCGGGACGTGCAACAGAGACGAGCGTTACAATCTTCAAAATTAAATATACATTCAACATTCATACCAAAAATTGTTTCCAATTCAGTAGATCCTTTGAATAAC
Organism: Telenomus remus; assembly: GCA_020615435.1. Lineage (NCBI taxonomy): Eukaryota > Metazoa > Arthropoda > Insecta > Hymenoptera > Scelionidae > Telenomus > Telenomus remus. The sequence goes on along the minus strand of CM036341.1, from coordinate 7,668,990 downwards.
TGGAATCCTGACCTGATTTCATTACGTTATATTATACCAACAAAAATAACAGTAAAATAACATGTCCAGTGTAGATCCATCCGATTGCTTGAAAAATTAATCATTACCTGTCTGACTGACGTGGAAATAGATTTTTTATTTGTTAACAGAATAGAACTGCTCTAATTCGAATTTAAATAAGTGAAAAGAAAAGAAAATAACAAACCATACGCTGAGCAGCATATTGTGTATTTTCAGAAGACATATTACTCGAGAGGAGAAATAATTCCGGGAAAAAGAAAAAACGAGGAAACAAGGAGGTTGAAGAGATACGTCCGAGCCAATCAGTGTCTACTGGGAGCTTTCAGCGAGCGTTGCAGTAGCGGTTCAAATGAAGACCGAGGGTGGATATAATGTAATAAGAAATGATTTCTTTGCTTCCCGACGATGGGTACAACTGAGCCCGCGGGTCGACGACGATCGGATTTAAAATTTTTCAGAGCTGTATATAGGTGGGCGATGCCGACTGGGTCTGCTGCATCCGTAAACAGCGTCGGATCGATTTTTGCCTTCTATTTTCATCGGCGAATCTCCCGCAGCGAGCGAATCCAATGCTTAGCCCTTAGCGGGGTAGATTTCTTTTTACACCACGCGGGGATGCAAAAAGTAGCTCGACGCAGTTCTTTGTCATTGCGTCCTGTCTGTTCTTTCTACTCCGCCTCAGACCTTTACTCAATCGGGAGAAATTGAAATCATATTTAAACGCGACCCCGCATCAAAGGACTCTCTTCTCTCTTATTTTTTTCGCCTCTTTTTTTCCAAACCAACGAATATTCGCTCGCGTTACCTTTGATATATTTCATCGACATAATGAAGCGATGCGGAGATTTTGACGATCATCCGTGACGCAAATCTGCGTCCATTTTCATTGACAAAAATTGTCCCGACGAGAATCTGAATGACGAGTTTAATATTACTGCATGTGCGCTTTGCTGCGACTTTGCACATTTGTATACATCTCGGATATCAGAGAGTGCCGGCGGGATCTCAAGTGAGCTTTCATTTCAAACCTAACAAGGAAATCGAACTATTTTGAAACGGTTGTTTATATTTTATTCCCGGGCTTTCGTACGTTCTGCACTCCTAAAAATCACAAAAACAACGTCAGCCTGAAGGTCAAAGCGAATATCTCATTTTGCTGTTCTTTTTGAATGATCATTCTATTTCTTTTTTGTTTTGTTGTTTTTTCTCGTTTGTGCACTGTGACAAAGTTTGATGAAAATGTCATAACAGGTTTCCGATTTGTATTCGAAAACGAAATCTGACGGCAGGGTTCGCGCTTTTGCAACGAGTCATTATAATTCAGGGCATATTAAAGTGAACATTTAAACGAGCGGGATGTGCAAGCCAGATGTCACGTGCAGCGACGAGCTATTTTATTTATTTTCACATACATGAATATAAAATACGCGATTTTATAATTGAAGTATTGGATGTTTTTTCTATGTCTCGTGCACTTGATTTCCAATTCCATGTCAAATTAATATCTGATAGCGTAATAGGAATGTTTCATTCAAATAACTAATGATTCCGTCAGATTCATCCCGAATAGTTGGAAATGTATTCTCGCAACGATGTTCTCGAAAAAAAAGTGCAAAAAATATCTGCAGCACGGAGTACTGTGTAAGTGGCAGTTTTCAACATTATATATTTCAAGCACCCAGATGGTTTTCTTAAATGTTGTAATATCTCTGAAAGTTTTATTACAAAATCTTGTTTCACTCTAGCAATTATGAATTACAGTCAAATTGTGTTACATTGGAAACTGTAGTAATAAACATTGGAATGAAGTTTACAACATAATAAGAATGATTATAATTGCGAGTACTTTTTCATGTACCGTGTATCAAAGAGTAATAAAATACACAATTAGACTATACAATTAAGTGTTAAATTTAGAGCTGTAAAAAACCACTCATTTCATAAAACAGATAGGGAGGCGTGTTTCACTGCATCAAATAAAATAACGAAGATGTTTTGAGACCGTTTCTCTTATTCGCTCGATTTCACACGATGTAATTCAACGACGCTTACATTTAAACGTACAGGGCCGAGGCATAAAGTGTTTTAAAAATTCCAATATTCGTTTTGACTTTCAAAGTGGTTCCTCTTACATCGCTCGTGTTTTTGTAATGCGACCGTATTTTTTACATCCACCGTGTATGATCTGTATTTGACTTTCCAACCACTTTTATTAATCCACTCTCGAAAACGCATTTCTAAGTGCAAAACTTTCGTATTCAACTTCTCGTATCGCAAAAATAAAGAAACACAAAATGCAAGAAATGAAAATAGACAAAAATGAGTTCAGTTTTGATTTGAAAATTGAAGTCAAGTTAATGTGCGTTTAGTATCTGCGAACAATCGGAGGAGTCGGAAAACGAAAATTATGGAACATTTTCATGAACGAAAGTGCATTGCGGGAAAAGGTCCAAGCGACCGTGATGGAATTTCAACTTTACGAGCGCGACTTGAGTGGAACATTTTCACGAGCCATCATTTTTTGCATCTTTTGTCATAACGATCGTATATAGATTATTCATATTATCGTAAACCCGAATATGTCTTGAGGGTTAAAAGCATCGCAAAAATGTAAGTGGATTCTTATAAAATAAGTAGCAGTTATAAAAGTTCACTTTGAAAAATATTAGCAACTTCGGCCGAAGAATTATGATTCCACACGCAACCCTCCCTTATATTAGAGTCTGTTATTTTTCTAATTCATACAACGCAAATAACATACCGAACATGATGGTTGCAAAACAAATAGAGTCACATTTTCATCAATTGTCGCACACCGGGAGCTGTTATGAAATTCACAGTTTGCAGTAAAATCAACGCTGCGAGAGTCGCGTACGGTCGCAGCTAAAAAATGCAACGAGTTTCATAACCTAGTAGTAGACTTTTAATGTGTGCAAAAGGATGAGTCTTTCGGCGTCTTCTCGTAAATCACGTTTCAAAAATAAATTATTCCGTACAGCTGATTTGACGACATCATTTACCTTTTCTCGTTTTATGATGAGTGAACGAATTTTTTAATTTAAAAAAATTGTTTCGCTCGTCTCTCACACGGACTATTTAACTTGAATTCGTTGAGAGACGGGGTGCACATATAAGAATAAAATTCCAACGCGTAATTGAAGTTTGTACACACTTAAGAAAAATAATATCAAAACGAAATGAAAGAAAGAACATTCCCGCAGTACAAAAGTCTTGGGCGTTGCAAATCCTAAATAACACGATGAAAAAAAAATATAAAAAATAAACATTTTACTTCAAAGTAATGTGACCGCAATGTTACTCAAACGATTTACGATTAGGAGCAATTTTGCAAGACATTTCAGTAGTTTATATCAAGCTTTGGAGATACAGTGTCAATTTTATGAACGAATTAATAAAATTATTCGAATTAACTCGGCACGCTCTGCGTTGCCGTGAAAATGCGTATTTTAAAGTAAAACAAATTATTTTTTCTCTCTTCGTCTGTTTTCTCTCGCTTGCTATCTCAAGCCGCTTAAGATCATCAGCTATTTTATTGCCGGCTCTCTGAACGCGTCAAGCTTTGCGATAAAGTTCCGTGTGCTTGGTAGAGCACTAGAAAACTTAATCCGCGAGCGCAGCGATGGCATTAAAGTCGATGCAATAAAAGAAGCTTGGATCAAAAATAAAAATAAAATTCGGTAGCAAAATTATGTAAAACAAACGAGCAAATGAAAACTCTAATGTTTGTACGCCGACGTTATAACGATTACTTTAATTTTACTGCAGTTGAGAAAAACTGGTACAGTTAACCATACAACAATTAGTGACACTTTGTTTGTCGTTATTCAGACCATTCAAAATTTCATGACAAAATAGAACATCGTAAAAACAGTTTCGACAGATTGAAACTGTTTTCACTTTAATTTGCATTATATTTTGTTGTTCGAAAATATACAAAAAGTTTTCAATATGTATACTAGTTAGCATAGCGAACAGAATTCAAGTTCCGAGTTTGATGTTTTGCCTCTTCATACATGAATAATAAATATTTTATATCTCGTGAAAATACATATTTCATATTGCAATAAAGTCGTTGCCATCGTGCAAACGATGAAATTTGAGACAGCGAATAAAATAACACGCGAAAGAATGCACAAGTTTGTGTACGTCAGTGTTTCTACTTTTCCAGTTCGATTATTGCAGAAACCCATTTGTTACTATGCTACTAATATAATGAAGTTTGCTTAGATACTTCAACATTATTTAGATACTGAGTTTTTTTTTGGTTTTATAAAATTGTTTATTTTTTAATGCAAATTGGAAACTCGATTCTAGATGCAAAGCTATTATTCAAAGCAAAATAAATATTCAATTATCCCCTGTTAATTTGAAAAAGGTATTGGTATCATGTACCGTGTTACAATATATATTGAATTTAGCCCGGGTGTCAATCGACTTCCGCCTTTGCCTTCTTTATTAGCTGTTGCACCTTGTGCATCGATAAAGCCACACCTGCAAGTATTGATTTCGTTTCACAAATACAATTCAAATTGTTGAAATTAAAACTTTGAGTGGAAAGCATGTTGATCGCGACAAGTGCACTTCAAAATCAGAGTGAGCAACTAAAAATTTCAACCCAACATTTTATGGAAATATTCATTATCAATGCATACTCATATCACTGCAAAAACTAGTTCAAAAAACTAGTTGTAATCCACTTCTAAAAAAATTTTTGTGATATTTTGATAATCTATCAAATTTTTAATTTCCAAATGAGCTTTAACGATTTAATTGTGATTGAACTTTGATCATCAGGTTGAATAGTACATCAACTTGAATAAAAATCATTTTAGCGTCAACAGCCAAAAACATCGAAAACCTGACAAAGGCTGAAGCAGTGTGTTGTATCTCATACGATAAGAGGGACTACTTTTTTCGCACTTGCTTGATATCAACTATACATTTTTTCGTGGTTACATCGCATTATGATAGAAGAGGGCATGTTTCTTATTTTATGACATTATATTTTTATAAAAAAAGTTGCACGCTTGAATAATTCTTTTCAGATAGCTATTCCGTGTGGGTAAACTTTCCGTGAGACTTCTATCCAGAAAATAATCACAGTTATTTTTGAGCCGAACAAAAGTTTTTGTCATGATCTATAGCACTGTACATTATACCCTGCCATTTTAGTCAAACGAGAATTGAAAAAAAATTTATAATTCACAAGCATGTTTAATTAATTTTTCATTTCGTTTCAATTAAAATGTATTTCGTTTGAAGTACTTGTTCAATTATATTTACAACGAAACGTTTTTAAAATCAAAGGCAAATGATTTTCATCTATAACCTCAGGGCTTATACACATTGAGTTATCGAACATTATAATACTTGGGATGAGGTTTCAAAGCCGAGTTAAGTATTACATTATATTCTTTCGAGGCTGCGTCAAAAGAGCCCGTGTATATTTAACGAGACGCGCTCTTTTCGCGAACATCTCAACTAATCTTATTATCAGTCACATTTTATTTCCCATTAATTACTTTTTCACTCATCACTGAATTATTAATTTCAACTTCGACTTACTCCCGACATTTACATTCGAACTAACTTGCACCTAAGTAGCGATGCAGAAAATGGAAATCCAAAAGCCCGCATTTTTTTTTTTTCGTTCCCACGGCGTGTGCTGTGGATGAAATTTAGTTAACCGTCTTGGAAGTCGGGACTAAATCTTGGGCACCGACATAAATCAATTACACGAGCCGTAAGTTTTGAAAGGCAAAATGATTCTCATTTCAGTTGATGTCTGCTATTTGATGCGGTTGTGTTATGCGGTTTAGTGCAGATAAGCCAACTTTCTAAGTACGTCGTAACTGGTCGAATGGCGTGTCGTTTTGGCGCAATAGAAGTGTGCAACCATCTTGCCGCGGAACTGAACCCATTTGTTTATAATTCCTTCGGGGAGAGCGAGCGAAGCTGCCCCTAAGATGAGACGAATTTAAATTTTCTGAGATTCGCACGGCTTCACGAGGGTCCAACGACTTTCTTAACGACTCTCCGAGGTATATCTGGACCAGTGACTACTTCGACAGAGTTTGATGACGTGCAAGGCAAAATATTGATCTCAACAATTTTACATAGAACATTCTTATTTTCAACTAAACCAAATTTGAGTTTCCTTTAGTCGCTAACTGCTGAGTTTTTTGTCGATCCACATAAGCTTTATTTGTGTTCCTCTGAACCAGTTTTTCAGCTTATATTTGAGTTGTTAGATTTTAAATTTGGCTGGTAAATGGACATAATCAATGAAAAATAAATCAGGTATCGAATGGTTTGATCGCCGGCACGAACGTCTTGGCGTCTATTCATGGACGGCAGTTTCAATAAATGAAGTCCGTTAAATTACAGTATATCCTACACGTGATGCATTCGTATAAGTTTGTACTCATAACATGACCAAAATTGAAATTGATTACGGTCACTGGGCTTGAAGACGTTTAATGTATCGAATCCCATAATTTCTCACGGTTTCATGGGTTTGCCGAAGATTCAGGATCTAATACCAGTGCGAATTATACGACTGTGACGGAAGAGACATAAGCCGATTTACTGGCGTAAATCACGTCTATATTCGAAATCAAATGCCGCGTGTCCTAGACTTCGCACTGCACCAAGATGTTGTGATAACAAACGTGAGAAACATGTATACTTGGCAAACAATTTTGCGTCGTTGTTCTACCACAATAGATGTCATCTGAAACGTGATTAACGCTTCACTAAACAAATTATTCGCTGCAAAAAGTGTGCTGGGTTGAAATTTTGAGCGATTTTTCGATTAAAAGTTTAAATTGAATCCAGTGACAGATTACAAAATTTAATTATCTGATATACAGTGGCTGGACGAGATTAATGTAATGAGCAGCTAATTAATGCAAATTTCAGGAACAAATGTAGTTGCAAAGACCAATAATTACACAAACATTTAAACAACGGATTAAAAAATAAATTGATTACTTCAATTCGATTGTATTTATTTTATACTCAAAACGGAGTCTTTAGTTGGATAGTCTGGGTACAAATCAGGTCCACTCGAAGTTTGCTTTTTTCTTTTTTTCGTGGTTTTTAAATTTCATCAACTCTGCACTAATTTTACCCATTTACTCTTTTGTGGACTATTCCGTTCGAATTTTCCAGAATAAATTTAAGTCTACAAACAACTCAGAGGCTACATCCCTGAAATGTTTAATCACACAAAGGTCGTAAATTGTTCCCAAAAAATATTTCCAATATAATCAACGTGCCACGACACTTTTCGCGTAATCGAATTCCTGACGGTAACTGAAAGACATATAGCACGAAAAGCTAACAACTTGTGATCATTGTTTCGACCAAGAAACTCTCGATCTTGATACTGCATTCTTTCGTGACTTCTCGGCCAAATTTATGAAACCGCACCCAAAATGCTCGGCTAAAAAATAGTCACAACTATTTGGGAATTCCTGATCGAAGATCAATTTATTAGACGAAACCTTGCGAACCACGCTGCAATGACGACGAAAACAAAATGTTTAATAACCGAGAGCGAACAAACTTGGACATTGTTCATAGGCAATAAATTCAGGCTTCATTTCAGGACTGGCTGCGGGGGTCGAGATCCGCGATCGAGAAGTGAGAGAAATTTGGGGTCGGGACGGCGAAGAATTTGTTGTTAGCGTAACTAATATCTTGACTATTTGGCCGACCGCACGTCCGATTCGTCGTGAGCTTTGAGCGGAACGTGTGACGCGCGCCAGGAATCTCGATATGAACCGAAGTCGGAAAGCTGAGGTCTGGGTACCAGAGTGCAGCAAAGAAAATAGTAAATATCTCGTTGGATCCGATTTTATCCCTGGCATTCGATTAAAATGCTCTTGTTTCGTCTACTCTTTTTTGATTTGTTTGATTTTTTTATTTCGCGTGAATCGGCACACGTACATCTTCGCGCTGTTATTTTTAGCTACTTGGAAACTGGCGCACGACGCGATCTCGCTTTAATGGATGAACACCGACTCCGATTCTTAAATACACGGCGCCGACCGGCACATTATGTGCACGTGTACATAAATTTATCGTACGCTCTAATTGCGCCGTAAACTCAAAAAAAACGCCCTGCCGATAAACAAGCAATAAAAGCCGGCTCTCTTTATACCTTGGAGGCTGCACAATTACCTTAACAAATTGATCTGATTCCGTGACTTATCTCCGCGCACCGCCAACCGTTTATTCTCAAACTTTAATATACGCGGTTGTTGTTGACGCACTCGGCTCGCTGATATTTTAAGTTTCCGTTTGAAAAAGAATGCACCGATACGATTTGATCCAACCCTCGCGTATAAACATTTGAACAAGTCAAGACCCATGACGTATTTTTATTTTGAAAATAACACATTATTTTGAGTTTGTTATTTTGAAAAACCAAAATTGTGAATTTAATTTTCTAAAAAAAAGTATACAAATATTGTATGTGATCTTTGAACAGGTCGAATGCAATTTTTTTGAAAAAATTTTCTAGTTTATGAAAATCAGTCAAACTGAGGAATGAGGCACAAAAATTATACTTAGGTGCAGTCTAGGCATGCTTGAATTAATTTTGCAAAAAAAAAAAATCAATCAGATAATTAGGACCAGATGGAAGAGTAATTGTCGAATAAAGATGTCATCTGATCAAAGCTGAAGAGTCGTCCAGACCAAGTTCGCATTGGGGAGGAAGTGACGTTGAAAGATTTAAGATTGCACTTTTACGCTTCTTTTACCCACAGCCAGACTAACTATATTTCAACAGCTTTAAGGATTTTGTCAATTTCAATTCATTTATATTCGCGACGTTCCGACTGAATGACTCGAAGAAATCGTTAACGTCAAAAAACTATGGAATAATTGTTGAATCTTTAAGTCAAAAAGAAAGAAAATAGACTACGCATATATATTTAATAACGAAAATAATTGGCACAATTTTGTGCAGAGATGATTTCTGATCCACTTCGGGGGCACGACAACAAGTTTGATTGGAAGGATGGAAAATTGAATCAAAATCAATTTCAAACATGATGTGTACATCAATCTTAATAATCATAAAACTCTGACGTAACAATTACCAACAAGCACGCGACATAAAAGAATTATACACATTGCACATCCGACATGAATTGGTCTAATTTCTTTGTTCTCGGTTCGTTTTATCGGCTATACTTTCGATGTATTCAAATGAGCGAGTTAATTTCACGCATCGACAAATGTCAGCCTTTAAATTGACCAAAAATATATAATAACAGTATTTTGTGGAATTGTTACGCAGTCGCTTTGCAGTGCAATTAGTAAGTCAAATTTTCAACTTGTGAATTTAATCGCACAAACTTTACGTTTGATCGATAATGCAATCGCGACTTTGCTTTTCGCTTCTTCTTTCGGACTATTAAATTTAAGCAAAATACACAATCCGGTTTCACAACGAGGTTAGATTTTATTCGAACTTATAAATAAACAAGATCACTGCGAACAAACTCGAACCGAATGTACATATTTCTTTCGGACGAATAAATTGAATTTTCATTACAGCACGAGACTTCTCGGCAACGTAAGTTTATCGAATGTACGACACTTTCAAAACCACATTATGCCGATAAATACGCAAACTTGTATGTATTACAACAGCGCTTTAACCCGAAGCTCCATTGTTGCATGAAAAAGACGTACATTATAGCTTCCATTCGCGTCCGATTTTGTAGCCAAATCCCTCGTCTGACGCAAGTTCCAACTTAATTAATAACATTTGATTGCATTACTAAATATAGCTGATAATTCATGTAATCCTTCCAAAATACTTGATCGACATCACCAAATTTGCACATTTCTTCAAAAGTGTCCCAAATTATTAATTAAAATTATTTGTTTGTAATTATTAACACTTAACCAAGTTGAGCTAGACTTTTGTCGATTCAATACTTTAGTACATTTGGAATTAAAGCATTTGAATAACATCAATTTTATCGTTTTCATCTTCGCTCTTGACATACTTTCTAAATTATTTGTTAATTAAATATCCATCATCTGATGACGCAAAAAGGAATATCGTAAGATGAGTAGAAATATATTTCGGATCTGAAATGCATATTCCGGAATAATAAATTATCCCGATCGGACAGTCTACGAAGTGTAATACAACGTACTGTCTGAATTCTATTATAATTTGGGGTAAAACCAAATGCCAGCTATACGAAATATAATAGTGCGAATTTATCATCTTCGTGTCTATTATAAATTCTGTTCCTTTGCTTCTCGCCAGCCAACTTGACCTCTTACTTGAACGATCGCGCGAATTTTGACTACAATCGTCAACATGATGAATGCGAACGTTCTCTTGACAATCCACCAATATTAATTCGACGAAACGAAGAAAGCTCCACTCTTTTTGAAACTGATAAAATTTCATCAAATGAGAAAAACCACTTTTAGAGAGATTCAACAAAACAGAGAGCACGAGCAACTTGGTATCAAACCTCAGATCAGTTCTACTCAATTATGTCACTAGAAGCGAGGCTTTAAAACTGATAACAGAGAAAATGTGGCGAGACCTCACGTGCGATATTTATCTCCAGTACTCATAGAACAATAATAAAACAACGGGGTTTATATAATACAATACTCGGGTGAATATAAGACCATTAATATTCCTCTGGAAAAGCGGTCGAGCGCGTTTACTTATATAACGACCACTGAAACCGACCGAAGCCGCGAATACAGATGTAAATTAATCACTTGTCATATTTGTGATCATTTATGCTAATCATTACATAAATTTATGTTACAATTAGAATTACTCCACTTGGATTAAGAACACAAGTTGATTTTATTTCGATAGCAAATTAAGTACAATCCGTCGTTTTCGCGTCATCGAGTCGGCTTGCTATGGTGCCCCTTGGGAAACACATTTTGAAGTACATGAAAAGAGAATTTGAACTCATCCATTTGACTTCAATCGACTCTTAGATAGTTTCTCTGTCTGATGTTAGATAGTGTCACAAGATTCCTTCTTCCATAAAATATTTTTTCTCTTAGGTAAATAAGTAAACTGTTACTCTGATCCAAAATTGTATTTTCAAAAAAGAAAAATACAAATTATGAAAATAATTATGTTACTATTTTGGAATGTTAATAATAATTACATTATTTTCCCACAGCTTGTATTTCACCACTGTTTTTTAATGATAATATTTAAAGAGAGACCGTTCAATAGTTTGATTTTTTTAGTAAATTGAAACGATTTGTTGGATTTTTTTGTTTCAGTTTCTATAGAGAGTGTATGGAGATTATCTCCGTGGAACACATTTGTATCTCTAGCTCATCGTAACGACGTATAGACATAAATGGAAACGAAAAAGGAAAAAAAAAGGAGAAACAATAATGTGAAGTGTCGCATTTAGTAGCTCGACGTTTTCTACTCTGCGACGTTGTGTGTATCGCGAGGATTTAACGACTTGGTTGGGCCGAAGGGTGTAGGCGTCACGCATGAATGCATGATGTATGTTCGCCACCACGGATAACTGTTATCGGCATATGTTGCCTGCATGTCCCGAACAAACGTATCGAGGGATCGCTGAATCCGCACGCGCGATTTTCAGCTGCGTGAATTCGCGATAACGAGGGTCCAAAAAGTGTGCGCCGGAAAGTTTCGCGACGACACAAAAAAAATGAATTTCGAGAAAATTTAATGGCCGACATTATCCCACGGCGTCAATGTAACTCGTTAAGCTTGAAAGACCACTGTCAACGTGTGACTTCGGCTCGGCGCTCGTGTTTGCATTCACAAGACGAATTCGCGGATGAATAAACCCCAACAAAACAAGTGGCATAAACGAGCTGCGTTGTTCGTTGTTTTTAGAAAGCTTTTTGCAATCTGCTGTTGTTTACAAAATAAAAGTACTAAGCGTTTCATTTGTCTCAAAGAAACGCTGACTTTTCAATCAACAAAACTTTCATGTTGAAAAGCCGCTAATTGAAATGTTCTTTTTTCGCATTCTCCCGTGATTTCAAATTCAACAACAATTTTTCCAATGTTTTTTTGATCGCCATTTTCTCTTCCTTCACTTCTACATTCAAATCATCGCGAACGAAAATGGCAGCAACAACATCTTGAACGTCAAGTTTGTACTGAAATTCATCCCTGATCCTGCAGGCGCTTTTTTTTCATGGAAATTTAGACGCAAAAAAAGGGGGAGAAGATTTCGCGGTTATTATTCATCCTTATTCTTATCTCTTATTCTAAATTTCGTGCATCACTCTTAACAGTGCAACATTTTATTCCGCAAAAGAGCTCGGCGCAAACAAAGTACGTGGCGCGCATATGACAAGCGATTCTTCCAAACATGACAGTTATTGCCGCAAAAACGTTTAGCGAGCGTACCTTGAAAAATTTGTTATCGAACAAAACAGTGGGATGAAAATTTCAGTGAGTACGTCACAATCCGAACAACTGACGGCATCAGCTATAGCCTATGTGAAGAAGCTGCCGCTCCCGGATATCATTCAGGAGCACAACATTGCGAATGATTAATTCAATTCGCCTCAATCGAACATGTATACATCGTTTCCCGTTACTAGAAATCTCCCAAACCCGAACTTTCAAGAATGGTTGGAAAACACGTCTGTATACATGGTTATTGGATTTTTTTTTCAAAAGAAGTAGACGAACTGGATTTTGCTTGATCAACGTTATTTGGATTTTACAAGTCGACTCAATGTAAGGAAACATTCGAAAAAGAGGATAGTACATTGGATAGGAGAAGAATTGAAATAAAACAAATGGATGGAATTGATGTACGCCCTTTAGTATAATAATACTGGATCAGACGTTGAGAACGTGAATAGGAAGTGACATTATCAGTAAGTGCGTTATGTATCGTGAACCGTTAAACTGTTTGGCTGTTTGTCATGAACGTCAACTTGCGACTGAACTTGGGAGCTGGGTGTCAAGTTTATTAGCGGTGACACGGTGATAGTCCTTTAATTCGTCGTGGGTCACTGTGACCTAATTACGTGCAGGAGCAGTTAACACTGCCGAAAGCGAATTGCAAGTTTGACGTCTTCATATCCGCAACGGGGAGGCCGCCGGCCAGTGCAATTGAACGATAAATCGATAGCAAACGTGATGAAACTCGCCGCCCAACTCAAAGCCTGCTCGAAACAATCGTATCTCGAAGAAAGTGTATTACCGTCGATCTTTTCGCGCGAGTTTATAACACGGCAAATTTCGTTCCGATGAACAACGTCACGTTCTTGTAAACAAGTAACTTTTGCCTCCTTCGTTCTACTTCGCTTTAACAAATGCTTCCCGGGTAATTCTTATACGCTCTCAACGTATAATTCTTCAATTCCAGTCTGTATACATCCTGCACGAGTTTGTTATTCCAATCCCGCCATTGATTAAGTATTTGCAAAAAATACAACTCCAAAAAACCTGTTGTTTAAATTATGACTTGCAAGTGTACGGTCTTGTTAATATCTTGATTTAAAGGGTGCAAATACTTTGAATCAGTTATAAAAATTTAGTAATAAGTAACACAATTTTTCTGAAAAAAAAATATGATCGATTTTTTTTCATCGTCTACTTTGTGACGTCCCCTTCACGAAATACTTTGATATGTGACACTTTCCATCATTGCTAATTCTAAGTTATGAACTCTTGAAAAATCATGCGAGAAAAATGTGTTTGTTATTATTTGTCAAGAATAACTTTCAGTAAAAAAAACTAATCAATATTTCTCTGACATGAATTCCTTTCAGGGTTTTTATCAGGACTATTTGGATACTCTTGTTACATTCACTGCGGAGTTAGAAAAAAAAATTAAAAAAAGTACCATCGAACGATAACATTCTATCATTTGAATCTTAATTGCAATTCGGACTTCATTTAAACGAGAAGTGATCGAATCTAACCTGATCAAACTGAAACGCAATTATAGCCGGGCATCGGGTGTGTTATTTCTGTTGGCGCTATTAAACCGAATTTGACTGCGCACTCAATCACACACTCGGTTGACAGTTAACCAAGCAAACGACTCATCTAGCAGCTTGGAATAAGATAGTGGAGGGGCGATGGCGCGGAAAAATCGGTGCCGGATTAGATAACGCTACATTAAACGACAATCTTGGCTGCGTTACGCCCCCGCAGAGTCTGGCCTTTTTTTGTCAGAATTACGGGGTCCATCCTGTGGTGAGCGTCGATAAAACTTTTAATTGCCGTCAGTCTAACCGGTCGAAGTTGCGGCGAACTTAATAACTATCGCGGGGACAATTACTAAGGTCCGGCAGTGACTCTGAAAAGCCTGAAAAGAAATACTAAATCACGAGCAACGGAGCGGCAAGTCGAATTATCGCCTACCACTTTACATAATTTAAGCGGTTCAACTGCCACTCACATTATGTTTCCGCCCTCGCCATACTCATCACTTCACCTCTGCTTATTATCTTTCCCAATGATCCTCCAGTATGCTCTCAAACCACGAATCAATTTTCCCAAATTTGTTTCTAGCTGTTACTTTATTTTTCATTTCCTATTAGTTCTCAGTTAGTTAAGAAGGTTACAAAAAATTTAATCAACTTGAAAAATAAATATATCCAGTGAGTGGTTTTTTTTTTCGAGGAACGAAATAAACAGTAATGAAGATTCAAATGTTGTTCATACATTTTTCATCCACATCACGCCGGTCGGGGATCATTTGAAATTATAATTCGCCGGTGAAGTAATGTTTCGTCTGTCGTGAAAGTTGAGATTCGCAGTTTGTTTTTGGAAACAAAGGAATAGTCACGGCCAATGAAACGTTCCGAGGCAGAAAATTGTAATCGACGTCCAAACTTCGTTTGCGTTCGGCTGAAGCTTTGGCGTTTCCATTCGACTCGTCGGTAAAAGTGGAATAAGATGTATATTGAGACAAATGTTCTATCTCATTGTGACGAAGAGCACGCCACGACGAGGAGTTGTCAGTGCCCTGAGTATTGCGGCGTTTTATACTCTCCGCATTGCTTTTCTAACGCGCCGCTCTTATTTGATTTTGCGAGCTTCTAACTACACAGCCGAATTCCTTATACTTTAACGAAATCTTTACATAAGAAAGCAGAATCTCGAGACTTCGACGTAAACACCAACGTCGACACAAATATATTCAAAGGACCGAGCAAAAATTGTGTAAATATACAAGACGAAAAAAAAAGGTACGACAAAAATTGTTTGCAAAATATTTTTTGCCCCTCGAACAACACGTGAAGAACAGGATTTTCCTATTTTCTAAACTGAATAAAGAGGTCTATAAAATCAGTTGCACCTCTCGACACCTAACCTATGGTTGTGTTTTACGTTCAATGTTTTACTTCAGGTTTACTATTATTGACGCTGTGGCTTCTCGAGACACGGGCCAACATTTGGGCGTGCACAATTTTATCGACTTGTTTTCGCGGAACGTTTTTCGCAAGATAAAATATCATGTTATAAATGATATCACGGTGCCTTGGCTTGTTTGTTTTCATGTTACACGTAGAACGTAAACTCAAACACAAATCAACCCGTCATGCTAAACAACTTTATGTCGCGTGTATAATACTTAATCAACAAAGATTAGAATGAAGTCGCGGTTTCCGGTAAAGAATTTACAATTGTCTTTTACCAGCGGCATACGAAAAACTTGATTTGAAAATAAAAATGATTCTCTAATCAGAGATTTTTCAAAAATTGACATTTGCACAACGATTAGGATTGGAATTATAAAACATATTTTTATCAATGATATTTTTGCGAGAGATTATATTTTGAAATAGAATAAAAAACTGACTGCATTTTCCACGCGATATTGAAAAATTTTGCTCGTAAAAGCGAGAAGTCAGCTTTTATGGAAAGAAAATGTGACTCCAACGGAAGATAGTTTTCAAAAATGTAGAACGGTTAGAATTTTTTTCGTCGTTCAAAAAATTGCTTTTAGCAAAAGAGAATTTTTTAAAACTATTTTACTGCCAGAAAATGTTTCATCTCTTGTTTCCGTCTTTCATATATTTATTATGGATTTTATTTTATACATATAAATATAACTAATAATCAATAATAAAGTTTACAGCTCAACAAAATAATAGAGTTATATCGGGCAAACTATAAGTTTCCACAAGAGATACAGAGTACACTCCCAACCAACTTTTTACAGCCCGTATAGTTTTTGTCCCGATGAAAAATCACTTACTGAGTTATTCCGAGTTTGGCTCTGCAATTCTCTATCGAGTTCACAAAGAGAAATTATCGATAATCCACGTGTTTAATTCAATTTCCGTCGCGTAAGTCTGGCATATTATAAACATCAAACACCGTATGTGAAAACTTGACAAGATTAACTCCGTAAGATACAGAAAGTCTTGTAGAATCACGTGAGCGAATTTCTGTTTCCCAACAAAAGTTGTCTTCTCAATTGATAATAGGTTTCATTTGAGCACTAATTTTCAGGAAACGTCAATTTACCTTAATTAAACGAAACAAGACGAAGCCAAGATTCAAACGTCTCTGCTGTCACGGAGAATCGTTTTAAATTGAAGCCCATGTAAAAGCAAAGTTTTCCAATTGTTTGCTGATTTCAAAGAAACACATTATATTGTTGTTTGTAAAGCACTTTGTTTAAACTTCGCTGGCACGAAAGCAAGGCAGAAAATTGGAAGTCTAAAAGTGATGCTGCTGAAAATTTTTCACCCAATCAAAATCACTGTGGAATAAAAAGAAGCCAAAAAGAAGTCTCTCCTAAAAAAAGTGACTGAAAATGTTTCTGCGAATCATTGATTTTCACTTAAAAAACGGAGAGTCGATTAATTTCAGTGATACAACTAGAAGTAAAATCCGACCATTTTATCACTCACGTAATAACTGTACGTGTCGTTTTAATTATGACCTCTTTTTTTATAAACCGCTTGTTTGATTAATCGTCCCAATAATATTCCAAATTTATTATAAAGCAATAAATGAAGAAAGCAATAAAGTAAGCCGATAAATTGCGTTAAATAGCAATTTCATTGTGAAAGGTGCCCCTCGATGGGTATTATAGCGTCGCTGCAAACAAATAATCGAACTTGGTGTTCGCCGTCGGACGGATAAATTGTTTCTCTCGATTTCGCGTAAAAATTTGCCATTAAATATTCAATGATTAATATCCTCGAGGAACGTCGAATGAGAAGTGACGGGAAAACGAATATAGGACGAACGGCTAGCTCGTGAAATTGTTCTTATGATAATGCGCGGGCGATAAAACCATTATCAATTATGAATTGAAAAAGCATCGAACGAGAGAACGTGCCTGAATTGTGACAAGTGTTTTATTCTTTTTGCTTTGTATTTTTAAGCGCCGACGCTTTCGCGAAATCTTTTTTTTTTGCTTTCTCGTTTCTGCTCGTTTTTGTCGAGCGACACTGTTCTTGTATCGGAAACGGAGCCATATCTATATACATAACGCGCGGTTCGATTAAAGAGGAATTAATTAAAAGAATAATAGCCGGAGAGATATCGAGAGGAAGAGCAGTGAAAGAAACTCGCGCGCTTAACAACACACTCACGTCGGCTGTGAAATTGCAAAGGAAAATTGGAAAACCATTGGCAAGAAAATATTGGAAGACTGAGGGCTGCCTTCATGCCAGTTTAACATTATACTGCAGTCAAAGGTTTTTCACGTGGCTGATGTGTAGCGAGGGTTCCGAGGTGTTTACGTTCTGGATTCGCTCCTCTTTTTCCTTTTTTTTTTATTCTTTCTTTCACGTACGCCTGCCGTGCGAATGCAAATTGAGTTGCGCGACCAGGAACCCCCGTGAGATTGCTGCAGAATTTTAACGATTCTTATACAACAGATGTTATTCTTTTATGAAATTCATCATACTTCTCGTCGCTTTGCACGTGCTCTCACAGCCTAGTATCTTACTAATTATCAACACCTTCTTTTATGAATTTCACCTTTCCCAAGATTTAATCAATGCATTTAAGTATGTTTACGATAAAAATTGTAATCTTTTCAACCAAGTTTTATAAATTCTGTTTTGCCAGTGTTTGGCAAAAAATATTCTCGAATAAATTTCAACAGTCAAATTGTGTGCTGGTTAAATTGTCATATATATAATCGACAAATTGGCTCCTTTGGGAGCGGTAGAGAGCGAAGAAATATATTCTCGAATATCAACGTATAATAAGTGCGGCATATCGATCGATAATGCTAACGTCTTAATTCATTTAATAATCGCGCGGTTTTCAGCGAAATTTTCATACCCTGGTGTAAATCATATACCTGGGCACTGAATTATTTATAACTCTCTCACACGTCGGAATTTCAATACCTTGTCTCTTTTACTTGTTGGAATGAAGGAAAAAGGAAATGCAAAAGTGCAAAAAAATGAAAGAGAAAGAATTTAAAAATGTGCTTTCATCTTGCGAGCTTTAACTTCATTTTTTTATGAAATTAAAAAGGAATTAAAAAATGATGGATAATGAAAATTCTTTCATAAACACGAACAATGTTTTTAGTGACTGTGCAAAACTAATATACTTTGCAAAAAAAAAAAAAAACGTCCGAGTAATCACGGATAATGTTTCAAACTCGTTCGTATCCATCGATCGTCATGTAAATTACACATTGATGCGACCGAATTATTGACCCGTGATGCATTTATGTTATTATCAGTTGATCTTCGTTCAGAACATAGACAGGGTGCTTATCATTCTACTTCTTTGTTTGCATACAAATGTTTCACATTAACTTCCCTTTCTTTTGCTTATTGTTTCTGAAAATATGCCAAGCTGATCATCTCCCTGTGCCAATTTTCAAAATTCGAAATGAAAAAACAACAAATTAAAAATTGATCATTTTATAACTAATAATAAAACTATTTCTGCAAATTGGATCGATTAAATTTGGTGTTTTAATCGAAGAATTTTGTTTTCGGCGTAGTCATTTACAAGCCGTTTTGTAAAGTTTACATGTAACTCAGTTTAGAAGTTCGTCCCATAATGATATTACTGTGTATTAGGTGTAACCTAACTTGGCCTCCACTGCTGCCGCACTGCCTGGCAAGGGAGAGCACCGTGTAATGAAATTAATACGGTTTGAACATGCGCGAATCATGTGCAAAAAGTTAACGAACCAAACCGGGTTTGCCAATTGGGATAAAAAAACATCTAGCTCGACTCTTCTAACGAAATCCCTCGACTTAATCATGCTACATTCGGTTGATCCAAATAATTACAAAAATATATCAAACGAATTTACACCGAGTGCCTGTACTGCAAAGCTAAATAAACGATCCAAATATGCTTTGATATTTAATGCGTCTGACCCTAGTCAAATAGAAAATCCGTACTAAAAATTACTCTGAGACTTTGGCCCTTCCTGTTTCTCGCGAACGAGCGAAATGAGACCACTCGGTTTATGTCTCGGCTCGCATGGGTCTAATAATAATTTCACTTCATCTCTTTTCAGTGCCACTCGAAGCTGACCTCTCCGAAAGAACTTCTCAAACACTCAGCCTTTCCTCATCTTATTTCTCAACTTTCTTTCCTATACCAAAGCCTAGAAAAAAAAAGCGAGCTGTAATTATTTTTGTGAAATGAAATATTTCAATAATCCTACGGTTGAACCTTCATTTATTAAAATAAATTGACGAAAAATGTTGTTTGAGGGTGGATATCGTGTAATGTTATTTATCGGTCTCGTACGGGATTGTAGGAAAATCAAGAACGGTGTTTGTCGTTAATAGTAATGACAGAGAGAGACGCATGAAATTGGCTATAGTGGTCTGGTGAGGTAGGGCGCTTATTTGCGGATAGCACGGGAAATTTCGTCGCGAAGCCATGGCAGCGTCATGCAAATGACATTACGCGAATAAATTTGGCCCATTTTACACTGCAACACTAATTCGAGCTCGAGTTGCGTATCTTTTATGGTTTGCGAAAACTAGCGCTTGTGAAAAGTCGCGACATTTTATTGCGCTTAATCAAGCTTGTTTAATTAGCGTTTACACGTCTCGGCGGTTACCGTCTCTGAGCTTAAACTTCCGTCTCATTTTTCGCGCACCTTTTGTATCAACTGTTTTCTTTCATCGAGAAACCTCCAATTATTATTCATATGACCAAAGAAATCTTTACAAAATAAAATGAAACAAAAATAAAAAGAGAATAATCCAACAATAAACAAAGTACAATAAAGTGGAATTTCAAAATTGTCTTGTAGCGGGATAAAAGCAATGGCAACAATATTGATTTGTCAGCAAAAGAATATAAGCCGACAAACAACAAATTCTGACGAGTTCAAGAGATAAAAAATAAAAAAATATCACTGGTGTGTCGTACAAATGGAAATTTTTTATTTTACTTTCATCTCATTTTTAAGAAAAAGTGTAAACTTGAAAGAAAAGTAAAAAAGAGAAAGAGAGAGAAGAAGTTCTTAAATTTTATTGCCTTTTTGATGGGAAAAGTTTTACACGACTTGGAAAATCTAAAGTCAGTGATTATACCTATTAATAGGAAGAATGCAGCTAGCATAGGAAGATCTGGAGTGCGCACGCCACCAAAAACTATGGAATTTTCTATTTACGTCCCCGATACGTGAATTTGTGCTTACAAGTATGAGTGCACTAAGGGCGCCCATTATCAAGGCGTTAATTACAGTAATTTTGTAGTATTAGTCGAATAATGCAGGTTCGTGACAAAAGCTGCAACAATTATAAATTTCCAATCTCATCTACTGTATTTGCAAAATTAATTGTAAATTTATTCGCGAAACCTTATTATATAGCTAGTTTTAACTTGAATGAGTAAATTTCGAGTACGATTTAATTTTACAATAATCGTAGCTACAAATTCGCTCAAGTTATGGGATGTATTTGGGCGAGCGTTTTCAGAGCCAAGTGGAAACCGAAAATATAGCTTATAACACAAGTCAATTAAGTGATTAGCACTCTGCTAAATGGGCAGAAATTTTTTTCACGTGTCCGCGCGCTACATCCCAGATATTTAATGAACTTACAATCGCGATCGAACAGAAAATTTATCGTAATAACGTTCACTATTATGTCACGTTAAAGCGGCTAAAGTATAATTAACTAATTAGTATGCACCGTTTCATTTGCACGTGGGTTATATCCCTCATTTAACTTCGATAGTTTCTCTCGTATGTGTAATTATTTGTGCACTGCTTTAGGTGCGCCAGTAATTGCTATACATTGAGAATTATATTTGCTGAAAACTCAATGCCCCGTGTACACGTCTGCAACATATCGAATTACACGAAAGATATGTATTTAAAGCGTATTATGATTTTCCGTGATTTTCAATTACCAGCGATAATGCAACGTTGGGCTATTTATTTGGTCAAACCTGATGAAAAGTACCTGATCAAAAGCAGAGGAAGGAAGCGGCGCAATCGAAATTTTGCTCAAGTTTTGTCGTTGTAATAATCAATTGTTAATAATGATCGTGGATCAGAATTTTTAGTTTACGAGAAGCGCCACACGGAGGCTAATGGCAAATGGTAAAGAAAATTAGATTACGCGGACAAACAGAAACGCGATCAACAATTGCAACGTTATAATCAAAGTCGCGGGCTGGGCTTTATTGGGTTAATAAAACCGTACATTTGGATTCGCATTCATTAGCTTCAGTTTTCGGTGTTTTTCAGCAAAAAATATGTATTCACGATCGAATGTGGCCAATACAGATCGCGAATGAATTTATTGACCACTTTGCGATTGAAATTTGTTGTTTGAATTCGTTTCGAAATTGTTTGTTACCAGAGTTACGATTATTTTTTTTACGATGATTAAAAAATATGACAGTTGTAATTTTGGATCTTTCAGGAAATTTTTTATACCTGCATTCGCAGAATTCTCATCAACAGTTTGAAATCATAGCTTTGTTTATTGGACGTGAAATAAATCTAAAATAAAGGTCTTTTTGACTTTATATAGATAAAAGGGCAACAATTTTTGATACCAAAAAAAAAGTTTGTTTTTTTCTTGAACAAGTTTCCAAGCATTAAATGACGTTAAAGCCTAATTTAAATTCGAAATGTTCTTTGTCATTTCGTCAAATTATGCCCGGCATTGTCGTGTCAATCAACTTTACTTCGTGTACAACGTTAGGAAATAATGAGCAAATGTATATGAAAATTGAATGGATAATACCGTCAAAGTCAGTTTGTGAATTATGATTTATTATTTCAATATCAAAATCGGGTTGAAACGTTGTTAATTTGTGAAAAAAGAAAGATTACACTTTTTCAACAGCAAAATTGTACAGACTGACAATTTTTTTTCAACATTTTCCAATTTTTCGTGAACTGGAATATTTCCGGATTCTTTTTATTTTTCACATCCCAGCTGGCGAATACGTCAATGAATCTTCGAGAGCATCTTTCCGACTATATATTTTGTTCAGTCATGTGGTGAAATTTCGAATGAAATTGAAGAAGATTTAAGAGTTTTAGAAAAAAGGGATAGATCAAAATGGTTGATTAAAAATTGTTAACAGATTATTTTTCATGACGTTAAATTTCTCGTTTGTAGTGTTCACTTTTATCAAATCTATATTTTCTCATTTTTTATTGATGGTTTCAAAATAATTGATCTTTGTTAAATAGTCAATGTATTAGTTATAACCAATAGATTCTATAATCATGTTCTAATTTGTCTGGTGAAATAGAAACGCGACACTGAAATTATATTAGAGGCAAAAATAACTCCGATCCCCAATTATTTCATGTTAAATAAAATTAATTTGAACATGAAAAATTTGAGTTAAAAAATTCTTCAATATCAGAATGAACAATACAATAAACTATAAAATTGAATTGTCTTCTCAATTTTACTGCAAATAAAAATAAATGCTTGCAAAAAAGCAGTCCTCACACAAAAAAAAGGATGGATTTTATTATCCGATCGTTAAATATTCCTATTAAAAGTTTCGCGATATTCCCGTTACGGACATTAAACTCGTGTGAAGAAGAATTGAAACCGCGGTTGTCAGCAATTTTTATCATCATGCCGTAAGATCTTAAAATTTGAATGACTACATTCCTGGAATAGTGCAGATGCATTATGCTATCGCGAGTCTGAATAAAAGTATTTCTTCATTCAACTGAAAACAAACATCGAGCAGAAATTATAGAGCAGCTGATAAATTTTAAACGTTCAATTTGCTTAGTTGATTAACACATCAATCTACTATTAAATGGTCTTCTGGACTAAAATCTTGCCATTGTCAGCAAACCAACTTCAATCAAACGATCCATATTCGCCTTCAATTAACAATAACTGAACTTATATCCATATTCTATTTGAATTAGCTCAGATAGGCGAAAGTTAGATTATTCAAATCATTAATGCGATTTCAGTATCCTCGAGAAGCTCACTTTGATTATAGATACTCCAGGCTGTTGTAATTTTCTCTTTACCTTGCTACCTCACATTGTATGTAATATTGTCACTATCAATATTATCGTATTGCTTCAAAATCAATTGTAAAAATAACAAACTATTTTCCACAAACACAATCATTATCCAACTCAAATTCCGTTTCTAATCGTCAGAATGGTTCACTCTTTGATTGAAAAGTATTTTTAAACAAATTGAGTTTTTAGTTTCGATGTTTTTTGACGTCCTTCAATTTGATGAATTTGAGTGAAACTTTTTTTTTCATTTAAAATACAAATCAAATAAAGTTATTTGAAAAGACTATAAAATGTAGTTGAAGCTACTAAATGGCGGGAAAAATATCAGAGACAAATTACAAAGCGATACCGCTCGCTATAGTCTTTTACAAAATTTAGGTGAAACGCGAACAAATTACACGACGGTTAACAAAACTCATTTCGCTAATCTCACACGCCGCGAGAAAGCAATCGTGCAACCTACATTTCAGTCGCCGAAATAATATCGTAAAGTATCCCCCCAACCGTTGCCTCCCACGGCACGTTTTATTTCGTTATCTGATGCTTAATTACCGTAACAAAAATGCGCGCGCATTTAATTAAATCGGCGCGACAAGTTGCGAATAACGATAACGATTTGTCAAAGGGGGGAGAAAAAGCGCGGGAAAAAATGGTTCGCTGTAAAGCACTGCATCGACGACGAAAAATGGATTTCATTTGCACGCTAGTTGAGATGTACGGGTTGGTGTGTTTTTTTTAATATCAAATTACTTTTGTCGAATGATTTAACGCAAAGAGGCGCATCGTTGACAAAAATTGAATTGCAGATCGAACCGCGCGGACAAATATAACGATTGATATTATAACCGTATGAATATCATTATTGTTAATCCTTAGCGAGACGTATCATTAAATGACCGAAACGTTTGTTCAGTAATCCTGATTTTTATCTGCCTCTCTTCGACGCTATATACGTTTCAATTTCCTCTCGTTAATTGAGTAATGTTTCATAAACAACTGTGTTCTGATGGGTTTGATTGCAAAAATTGGTACAAAAAATTGGATTCAATTTTGCAAGGTACGGTACTAAAATTTGAATTAAAAAAGATAGTGAGTTTGTTATGTGAAATTGGTTGTGATTCGTAACTTGGTAAATTAATTTCAGTATACTTGTCGCGAACATCAACGAGAGTATGAATTATCAAAAATCAATAGGTTATCAAAACAAGTGCAGAATTTGGTACAGAACTAGTTTTCACCCAATGGGAGTCGTTACAAGTTTTAGCACCTAAAATTTGCTCATACCGTGTTGACTAAGCTAAATTTACGATCAACAAATTGTTGCTTAAAAATTTAGCGCGCGACTGCGTTCCAAAAGACGAGAAAAAAGGGGTTTACTTTCGAGAAGATAGAGAGAATGAAATTATGAAGTTGGTTGTGTGCTACTTATGGTTGACAAAATCCTTGAATGTCCCTGCGTATCTTATTGTCTACACATTAAGCCAATTTCGTTGCTGAACAGAGGAAACGGAATTAAATTATACGAGTGTTAATTATGCTTCGAGCAAGCGCAGCTTTCTGCTGTGCAGCTTGAGACATAAATGTATGTTAAGGTATGCAAATAGTCATTTGTGAGTAGAACAATTTGTTCTTGCTTCTTTTTTTTCATCTCTCCAAATGAGTCATTAACTTGTATTGCATCGACGAATCACAGTTAAGCAATACTTAGCGCTGTGAATTTGTACAGCAGGCAAATACAAACGTGATTGTCAAACAGACTCCGATGACACGCAGTTACTGTTTGTCCCTTCATTAATCCACTAAAATTTGTAATATTACATCGACTCTGTTAATAACCAGAGCAAAACTCAAATATTGTGAGTTTGCTAATCAAAGCTACTTCCCAAACGCCCTTTTTTCAATTATCATAAGATAAATTGACTTCATCGACATCAAACTCGTTTCCACAAGATCCTTAGAATTTTCATGCGAAATTCATGGACCAATCGAACGACAAAAGTTTTTTTATGATACGAATGAAGCCGATAAAACGAAGATCGATAAGGCTTTATCGACGAGTCTAAAAATTGTTGTAACTTTCAGCGCCGCAAAGTATGGCGGGGTAATTATTCAACATAAAACATTTCTGCAAAACATTTCTTGTACTTACCAACTAACTTGCCGAACTGCGCTGGCGGTTTCCATTCTGGATAATGTCGCGGAAAACGTGCCCTAGACCAGTAAGTTTTCAAAGTAACTTTGTAAAGAGCAAGCTTATTCTGCCTGTCTTGTTTCTCTAAGGTGGATGGACCGCATTGGGCAACGACCAGCGGAAGATGTATTCCAAGCAACAGCAACAATATCAACGTCAGTGGTACTAAGACCGAACGACATCGTTTCCAACCATTTTCAGGCATCTGCAATCAATTCCAAAAAAAGTTTAATCTAAATCAGATACAATAGACACATACGAAGTCACATGCCTAAACAATTTTAAATTAATTTTTAAAGTCTCATTAAATCATTTGTTATCTATTTTTTTTATTAATATTTCAAGGTGCAAAACGCGCCCGACAGGTGCTGAATTTCAGACCGCTATGCATTAAACAAACTTTAACTTTTAAATATTTTAAATTATGAGTCATAACATCAGACGCGCCATTAGATACGTTGCTACAGTATTTCCTGTGACGTCGTCGAACGCGGACGTGCAGTACACCCTCCAACGCCATCGAGTGCGCATTCGTAGTAGATCTAGTGACGCCACTGGATACACGTGCGCAATAGATCTCGCGACACCATCGAGTACGCGCATGCACAGTAGATCCTGCAACGCCATCGAGAGCGCAGCTGCAGTCGATCTCGTGACGTCGCAGGATACGCATGCGCAGTGTTCCTCGTGGCGCCATTGGATGCGCATGCGCACTAGATCCTGCAACGCCATCGAGAGCGCATCTGCAGTAGATCTAGTGACGGCACTGGATACGCGTGCGCAGTATATCGCGGGATGTCGTCGAGTACACAGCTGCAGATAGATCCAGTAATGTAAGTGATTTTTTTTCAATCGCTTAGCCTCTTTTTACATTCCGTTTTTTAATACGTATTATTGGTTATATTAACTTATTAATTTTTTGACGGCTTTTTATTTTGTACATTCACGTTGAAATGCTGCTATCAAATTTTCATTTATTTCAAAATTCAACTTTCTTTCAAATGAAACTTTCTTTCTCGCTAGTTTTCATTCGCTGTAATAAATTTTTTCAATTAAACTTTTTAATTTGACCCGTGCTTTCAATTTTTGTTGGTGTTCAGAGTTTTGAAGTCATTATAAATCATTTAATTTTGTTTGAACCAACATTCATTTTTCACAGATGCACCTAAATTTGATTCGTTTGATTTCTATATGTAATTTTTATTTCCATAATATTATGTTATATTGTTTAACCGATAAATGTGCATCTTCTTTTATATAATAAGCACTTTTCTAGGCTTTGTGACCATTTCGCTACAGATCGCAGTCAGTTGACTATCATCAACTGTCCGTCAGGCGCTCCAAGGGTGTTTTGGGGAAGTCTAGACAATTGTAGTCGCGATTAGTTTTGTTTCGGATATTAATTTTAACTTGTAAAAATATTGTTCATAAGTTTATTCATTTTACATTTTGATTTTCATACTTCAACTTAACTTTGTTATTATGTGAAAACCATTGTGAATTTCCAGTTCGAGACTTTCAATATTTGCCTAAATATGAATGGATTGTACATCTGTATCTACGTATTTTACCAATTTGTAAATCGAATATCTCCCATTATAATCTCAACCTCATTCTATTTTTGAAATCTTGAAGAGAAAAATGAAAATGTATATTCAGTGAAATTTTCATGAAATTTATATTATTTCTGTGGCGCAAAAAGGTACCAATTACGTCTACTTAAAAAACCAATAACTTGTCGTCACTTTATGCTTATAAAAAATGTAAATACGCTATTTTTAAATATTGCAAATACTAAGGCTGAAAACAAGAAAAAGGTTTCTGTATCAAAGCAAATAAAAGTTTATTTGAATACGAACCACTTTGGTCTTATTATATTCATTTTGTCAAGAAAAGAAGTTCACTGGTTTTTCTTTTGTGTCGCAGATTTATTTTTACATAACAACTTTAAATTAATTACGATGTCGTAAAATATTTCCAATAAACATTTTTCAACAAAAACTGCTTCAAGAAAAAGTAGAAATAATCTGAAATTAGTTTTCAGAAATTCATTTCAATTAATTCAGCGATAATTAATTACTCGTAATAAGATTAACAATGATGATTCAATATCAAATATAGAATGCATGTCAAATTCAAACAATTGTGTTTGGGCGATCACAATTTGCGTTAGGTATAATTAGCAGGCCATAGAAATCGAAAACTTAAAACGTCAAATTATATAGTTGAAATTATAATGGACAATTATGCATGCAATGAACGGGACATTTATTACGGGCTGCTTGACGATTAGCCATTGGGTATAGCTTTTGGCCAGCGCACCCGTTCGTGGAAGATATATGCGTGCAAAATCAGACGCGCAGATATAGATACTCAAAATTCAAATCAAATTCAAATCGTCTCCCATCAGATATGTAACCCTCCCCCTCTCTCCCCTCGACAGTCGAAATTTCACGGCGATGCAGCTGCGATCTTCCGCTCGAATTTCCGCGCCAGCGTCAACCGGATGCTCCGGCCTATGAGTTCTCGTTTCAAGCTTCCGAATTGTGCGCGATGCAAATAACAGATTACTTTCGTTGCTAATCACGTAACCGTAGTTTAGAAAATCGATTATCGATCCCAAGGCTTATTTCGTCAATTTCCACTCTGAATTACAACTGTAAACCATTCTGTCAATGTGCGAAAGCTCGTCGATGAAAAGACTAAAAAAATCGTAGACGTGAAAACTGAGTGAAATTTTTGTTTCAATTTGATTGAAAAAAGGTACAAATTTACAGATCTAGCTTTCGTGGGTGAATTTTTTTGTTCTTTAGGTATACAGAAACGGCAATTAGATTTTTGAATGAATTCGTGTGAAGTTGGAGCAAAAAGCGGCAAAACAAATAGCGCAGCTGAGAAAAATGTAATTGTCAATGAACGCATAACACTTTTTCATTTGTAACCGTGCCATATCCAACGCGTGGGAACACAAAAAAAAGTGTCGAAAAGTTTTATACTCCGCTTAATAATTAAATTCCGCGCTCGAAAAACGAATGAGCAAGTTAGAGATACTGTCTACAAATTAGCTGGCTATAGATTTTTTATTGTTTACAAGCTTATTTGTTTTTCGCGTGCGAAACTTTTTTATTCGCTTTTTATTTGTAATTCGTTGCAAGTTCTTCTTTTTCCAATGAGAAAATAATTCTTGGATGTGAAATTATGCATCATTGTCGCAGTGCAATTTGGAATTGAATTTGAAATTCTCGCGAGATATATTTGTCAATGATTTTCCTCTTGACAATTGCGAAGAGACGCGACGACGTACTTGACGCGCAGCGTTCCTCCAAGTTTTTCAACTTAAGTCAATTCAATAAAAGCTGCAAGGCCTCCTCTTCTCAGTGCCTTTTCAATATGCCGGCCGATTTCAGGAATAGGAGGAAAAAAAAGTTAAATTCAATAACGCTTCGCGCTCCGTTGGACGTCGTGTCTCGTTTTTTTGCGGCCTCTCTAATCCCAGGTTTAAACAATATTTGAAAAAAACTTTGTTATTCAATTGCGTCTCGACTTGTTTCGTCATCCCGACTGATATTGTGACTGGAATTCCAATATTCGAGTTTGTTATTAAACAACTTTTCCCATAATTGTAACCAATTTGATTGTACCAACTCATTGTAAACTCTTGTTCCCAATAAATTTGTTTTTAAAACGGTTTTGTTGTTCATTCGAAACTTTATTCTAATAGAATGAAATTGTATAACACGGAGCCTTTGATTGGAACATCGTTTACAGCTTTTGCTCGTCTGGATACAATCATTGAAGATGTTCTTAATTAATTTAACCGACCCAGTTTACAATTACACGAGCAATCAAATTTCGAACAATAAAAATTGAACGAAATTGACAAAGAACGATGAAAATTAGTAACGATTAGTGTAGTTGACTTGCACGCATGATGCATTTTTTGGGCTCTAATTGAATGAATCATTTATGCCAAGACATAAATTACATGTTCATATAATTATGCTAGACCTCGGTTTGCGTCTTCGGTTAACTTATCTAAAGGGGGTTAAAGGACCAAGTCCGCTAAAACTACATTATTCCTAATTAGGAAGATGTCTTGTGGGTCTTTCTCTTCCTCCGGTTACTCCCTCGAAACACAAACTACTAAACGACGTATATTTAGGCACTTCCTACTCTACGCGATTATATGGATTTCTACAAACAATTCCGAGTGGTTCGTATTTAATATTCATTGAGTTTAATCTTGAAGCCCGTGTTTCAAACTTCAAATCAGATATGAAAGAATCATCCTCCAAAGATTCCATTTGTTAATTTACATTTTCGTTTATTCTGTTTTGTAAAGCGTTCCCTTTAATTTGTTTCAATTTTGCATAAACTAACAAGTCATTTTGAGTCTTTGTTGAACGAAATTTAAATGAAAAAAATTCATCGCAATCGGTTCTGTTTCTTCTTAGTAAAAAAATTCTTTTATCTATTTGAAATTTCATTAATGAAAAACCGTAACAGAGGAAAGAAACGAACAATATTTTGCAAGACAGGAAAAATTGTTGGTCAAACAATTTTGCGATCACAAGCATACAAAAATTCTTGCATTACAAAGCGAATCGCTTTGAAAACTATTTGAAACGTTCTGACATTAACTTTACGAATACCATTGGCATGAATTTGAATTTGATATTGCGTATAATGTATAGCAGAATTTTGTTATCGCGGAATAATAATCTACGTTGAATTATCCCCTAGTTTTCAAAGGAATTCTCCAGTGCGATAGAAATTAAAGGAGGAACTAATTACGCGAAGAAAAAAAAAGATGGAAAGAAAAACGGAAAATGAACTTACGAATTGAGTCGTAAATGTAAAATATGGCTCAACTTCTTTTAATTTACATCATTACATTTGCACGGTGTACAGCAAAAGTTTTCACAGATCGCTCATAAAGATAAATAATCTTTGTTATTTCATTTCGAGTTGAAACTTCGTTTATGAGCCGGTCTTTTTTATTCGTCACAAAATTACAAATAGCAGCTAAAAGTGTCATCTAAAAAAATCTTCGCTCCTCTACTTTCCTCCAAGTACTTTCTATTTTTGCTACTTGACTCTTCGTTTAAGTCAATTTCAACTTTTTCATCTGAAACGTACCCTTGTTCTAAGCCGGAACAGCCCTAGTGGAAGAAAATAAAAACTGAAACGATATTGGCACTCACTGAAATCACATCACCCAGGCATGCGATTAAAAATAGCAAGACAAGATGGGTAGAAAAAAAAGGTTTTGTATCCGGTCACTTAGAACCGCGCGTGAAAATGAATTTTGGCGGATGAAAATGACCGGGGAAAAGTGATCTTTTGCGAGGAACGAATTTGGTCTGGTCGCGTCGGCTCCGACCAATGACGAATCACAGAGTCTCACGTTTCACGGCCTCGCTCTCTCGTAAAAGTCGTTGTCGTTATTCGTGACACGCGGGACACCGGCAGATACAGCGAAGCGGTACCCACCAATTCGAGAGTCGCCGCGGAACTGCAATGTGCGGTTCCGCGGAGGCGCCGTTTCCGCCGACGCACGAGCGACGCCGGAACCAACCGACGCCCGCCGACTCCCAACGCTCATTTGTATTTGGCCGTTTGCACGCGCTACATCGTCGGCTTTTCCATCTTCCATCAAATTGTATCTCAACTACATCTTCAACTTCCCAATAACTGCTTCTATAATCATCAAACAAATTATCATAATTGAACCCAATCACGACTCCCCCAATTAAATTACCTTTTCTTCGCATCTTTAATTAAAGATACCTCACAATTTAGTCGTAACTTTTTCATCTTCAGTGTATACAAAGAACCTTAGACAATTTTTCAGCGACCCAACTAAAAACGCCAAAAAGGTTGTGAAGAATTTGATCCAAGTGGCACTCTTGGGAATCAAACGGTATCTCCAAGGGAGGGTTGTCAATTTTGTGAAAGCTCATTGATGCGTGACAAGTGAATAGCAGTGTACAAACCCCTCCGAGTCAAATAACATGTTTAAAAAGTCATAGTCTTTTTGCTGTAAAAAATTGAAATAGCGAAATTATGCTGTTGAAATGTTAACTATACAATCCTTTCTACCTGTTGGGCAGTTTGGCTGACGTAATACAACTTTGTACCACTTGTTATGAAACATTTCCAATA
Organism: Telenomus remus; assembly: GCA_020615435.1. Taxonomy (NCBI): domain Eukaryota; kingdom Metazoa; phylum Arthropoda; class Insecta; order Hymenoptera; family Scelionidae; genus Telenomus; species Telenomus remus. The sequence goes on along the minus strand of CM036341.1, from coordinate 7,637,130 downwards.
GTTTAAGATAAACACGCTCTTTGAATCAATGTTTGCCGAAAATTAGTTAATTTAACTTTGCTGTGTGAAATTGAATAACAAATTTTGTCATACTGGTGTTGTTATCGCGGTAAGTTTAATTGAAAAAATGAGAATCATGTATAATAATAAAAGTACGACTTACGAGCTGGCCAATTTGTTACAATGAACGCAGCGCATGATCCTACCAGGAGGTATTAATCTTGTCAGGTCAAGTGTAAAGTTTCATTTCGCTCGTGAAGCATGGGTAGCACCTTTAAGTGGGCCTTCGAACCCTTGTTTCAGATTTTCTTCCGACTCGTTTGCTGAGAATACGCTCACGTTGTTTTACAGATCGCTGCGTTTTTCGTGTGGTTGTTTTCATCATATAATAACAATGCCAGCTGGAAGATTTAACGCGGAATTCGTTCTAATAACATTCCTCAGCGAACAGATTGTAACAACTGGAGCATTAGCGGACCTGAAATACATAAACAGAAGGAAAATTTTAAAAATTTATTTAAAACGATGGTTTTGAAATGAGAATGTTGAATGAAATCACATTAACTGGTTAGAAAGACACGTTGGCAAAACAATACATAATTAGCTATCGAAAACTTGTTAAGAAAGTATGAAATTGCGAGGATCAACTTTTGCGCCGCCTGCGCTGTCAACAAACAAGTTAGTCTAATTAGAATATTCTGGTGCATTTTGAAAATATGTATAATCTGCTTTGTGCGTGATTCCCTTGTGCCGTTTCTGCCGTAACTTTCATTCAGCTCCCGTGGGAGTGAATTCGCTGCTCTTGCTGCCTTCAGCAACAGGCATAAACTATAATTAACAATTAGTCTTTCTCTCGCGCTCCTCTCGTCACTCATAAATAGCGATTTTTTTATAACCAGTATCATAGAAAGATAAAACAGCAGGGAGCCGACTCATACACGTAATGTGTACATAATTTCTTAACTCGCTGCAAGATCTCTGGCGCGGCACTTCCAAAGTGCATTCCCCTGACGGCTTCTTGGCACATCGGCGAACCTCAAACACTTGCCAATTGAATGTTTCGCAGAAAAATGATATATTTTTATAGCCGAAAAAGGATATGAATTGAAAACAAACTAGGTGCTACTGGATGCAAATTGGTTTTTGATTAAGAAATTTAAAAAATCGTTACAGTTGTACTTAATTTAAATTTGAATTTTGTTGGTGTTTCTTATTGAAAAAGAAAATTAACATGAAGAATTAGATTTTTATACAATTCAGAAAATACGTTGGATATTCAGTTATGTTTGGTACGTTGAATTACCTACATGGCAAACGGATATGGTGGTTTGCATAACGGTCAACGATAGGAAACCAATGCAGGAACCCATGTGGTAGACTTAGTTATAATAATATTTGAAAATGGTAAAGTAATGTTTTCAATTGTTGTTATTTTTAATATTGATACATCAAGATACTTTTTTATTTGCTTTGTTTAGTTGGTTATTATTTTTTGTAAATAAATAATCACAAATGAAAAATCATGAATGAAAATCATGTTTATATTTATTTTGAAAACTTCATGCTTTGTCATGAAAACATCCTCTGGCATGAAAACAAAAATGAAACGCAAAAATTCCTACGCTTGTTTAAAGGTTAAAACAAATCTGAACAAATCAAAATCGCCTACTGAATCGATATTGTTATTTAAACATATATTTTATGGGTTATTATTTAAATTCTCACAAAAACGAATATCTTATAAACTCACAACGTCATTTTGTTGATGCGCAAACAAAACGAAAACTTTGGATCTCTCAAGTCGAGCTCAAGTTTCATCTTCCTTAATTTCTTGGATATCATTAGACATTTTTCTTCCTCGACTTGTTCGACGCCTAACATGTTTTTTCTCGTGATTCCCGAACAACAACAAATTATCAATTACCGAACTCGAAACTGCAATTACCGCGATTGCAAAACGAAAAAATAACTGACGTGCTTGACGAAATTGCGCAAAACTGATTTACGCAGATGTAAAAAAAAACTACATGCAAACAATATTTGCGCGCGAAATTTGAAAACCAAAATAAACTTTTAAATAAAAAAATTACTAAGAACCGCCAAAAATGTTTATTGTTCCACTTATGATTTTATTAAATTACTTATCTTCATGTGAATAAACTAATGATTCTCAAGTATTGTCAAATTATCGTTATAAATAAATACAATTTAACTTTCAAAATTAATATCTTATGTTTTTTAAAAATTTTTTTCATCAATAAAATATCCAAACTGCTGTTAGATTTTCTTCCCAACCGATAGTCGGTAAATCTCGTCTGCAAAACACTAGAGCGAGAGAGAAAAAAATTGCTAAATCGCTGTTTGATTTGTGTTCGCACTCGAAACCGCATCCCTCATCCCAACTCCCACGTGGTTCGCGACATTCAATTTGTTAACTGCAAGATGTCTCAACCGGACGTGGAATTATTTAATAAACGAGCTGCACTAGCGGTAAATAATCACAACACAAACACATCTTATTTCCTACTTTGTCTCAATGGAATTTCAATTTTGAGGTTAAATTAAATGTTTCTTCATATTATAGGAAGACGAGATTGAAAGACTGAAGCATGTTGTTGAGGAATTGCAAGCTATCCAGAAGGACAAAATAAATAAACTCAAAGAGGAGAATGATAAACTGAAATATCGCGTTACCATTCAAAATAGGGCAAGTAGTTTTTCCCTCAGCAAAATGAAATGTTTGTAAACAAATATGTTACAAAGACGGTAAAAATTGAATGCAAAATTTAATTCAATTTTTATTTGCAGGCAATTGAATCCTATAAACTGAAAGAGTACTCCGAAACTTGTTCCAGAGATAAGATGAACAGCATAACTGAATCTCTTCATTTGTTATTGAAAAACGCCGTTGAAGCAGCTTATCCAAACTTAACGGATCCTCCAGTTGACGTTTCTGTTGCCACGAATCCAAAGTTTGGAGATTATCAATGCAATAGCGCTCTTCCACTATGCAAATTATTGAGCACAAAAGGTAAACAAACGAAATTCTTTTACAATCTTTATAACATACAAAAAAACAAACTTATATTTTGCAGAAAAAAAAGTTGCTCCGCGTGAAATCGCCAACAAAATAATGGGCTTCATCGCCTCTTCGCCATTGATAGAAAAAATTGAAGTAGCCCCGGCAGGCTTCATTAACATTTTTCTAAAACGCGATTTCGCAAAAACCAACTTGAAGACCGTTTTGAAATCGAAAAACGTTCCACCACCCTGTGTGATTAGGAAAAAAGTTATCGTTGATTTTTCAAGTCCAAACATTGCGAAAGAGATGCATGTTGGTCATCTTAGATCGACTATTATTGGCGAAAGTATTGCTAGAATTTTGGAGTACTTGGGGCACGATGTTTTGCGTCTGAATCATATTGGCGATTGGGGCACGCCTTTTGGAATGCTGATTGCTCATCTGCAGGACAAATTTCCTAATTATCAAACTGTTTCGCCGCCTATTGCTGATTTGCAAGTAAATATCAAAAATTAAAAACTTTTAATTTCATTATCACAAAAGTTATAATGAGCAAATTGTAAAGGTTTTTATTGATTTTAACAGGGATTTTACAAAGAGTCGAAAGCAAGATTTGACAGTGACGAGGACTTCAAAAAACGAGCCTACGCTTGTGTCGTTGCTCTGCAATCTTTTGATCCTGTAATGACGAAAGCTTGGCAAATGATCTGCGACGTTTCTAGAAAAGGTTAGATTTTAAAACTTTACAGCTAAGGCAAATTTTATTAAAGAAAGTTATTGAAATTGATTCAAATATTTTTTCAGAATTTGAAAAAGTATACACAAGATTGGACATCAAAGTCAAAGAGCGAGGCGAGTCATTTTACCAAAAATACATGGAAAAAATAGTGAAAGATTTGGAAGGTCGGAATTTCCTTGAAGAAGATGAGGGCAGGAAGATAATGTGGGGAGAAGAAGCTGGAGTCGGAGTACCTTTGACGATTGTCAAAACAGACGGTGGATTCACTTACGATACCTCCGATATGGCAGCGATAAAACAGAGGATCGAAGAAGAGGCAGCAGATTGGGTAAACGCAAACTGGTTTATAATGTTATTTTTCTAATTCAGTTTTCTTTATTCCTTAAAATTCATTGTTACTTTTAGATCATCTACGTAACTGATGCTGGCCAAGCAGTGCATTTCCAGAGCATATTCAGTTGTGCAAAACGAGCTGGAATTTTGACTCCCAGAATCCGAGTGGATCATGTGACATTTGGTGTCGTTCTTGGAGAGGACAAGAAGAAATTCAAAACTAGATCTGGTGATACTGTCAAACTTATCGAACTTTTAGACGAAGGTAAAAACAATTTTACTGAATCTTGAGATAAAAAATTCTCTGGTTAGTTATTAAAAAACGTTCTGTTTATAGGATTGAACCGAGCTGAACAGAAACTAAAAGAAAAGGAGCGCGACAAGGTTCTGACAGCGGAAGAATTGAAAATTGCTCGAGAAGCCGTTGCTTACGGTTGCATCAAGTACGCCGATCTGTCTCACAACCGTAACAACGAATATATATTCTCGTTTGACAAAATGTTAGACGACAAGGGAAACACTGCAGTTTACCTGCTCTACAGCTTGACCCGGATCCGCTCTATTGCTAGAACTGCAAACCTAACAGCCGAACAGATTGCAGCTGCTGCGGAAACCACGGAGATATCTTTGGAACACGATAAAGAATGGAAGCTGGCAAAAGTTGTGCTCAAATTTCCAGACGTTTTGACGAGATGCACTCGGGACTGGCAGTTGCACCAGCTCTGTGAGTTCTGTTACGAGATCGCGTGCGCCTTCTCCGAGTTTTACGACAACTGCTACTGTGTCGTAAAAAACAAGAGCGGTGAAATTGTCGAGGTCAACATGGGACGTATTTTATTAACTGAAGCGACGGCCAGAATTTTAGAACAGTGTCTATACCTCCTTGGATTAAGAACTGTTTCTAAGATGTAAAATCTTAAATTATTTGATAAGAAAAGTCCTTGAAAAATAAACTACTTTTTTGAAATTGGAAACTGAGTTTTTTATTTGGGACTTCATCTGCTCTTTATTTAAAAAAGATCTGAGTTTGAAAGTTGAGAAAGTTTAAAATTTGTTGTTTTATGACATTCAAATTTTACCGCCGTTTTATGCACTGTCTAGTTGCAAGTTTCGAAGAGATCGAATAGGTGAAACGAGTGTGTGATTCAAAAATGTTTATGGACAGTTTCAAATATTATAAAGCTAGAAATCCTGCTCCAGATTTTAAAGATGTGATTGACGTAGACGTTTGTTCAGATCAAATTGTAAGTTATTTCTTGAAGACGAAGTATCATCGAAATTGCAACAAGTGTTTTCACTCATTCGTTTCTAGGTTAGAGAAACAATAACAAACCCGCTGAATTTGCAAATAAGCGACAGTTTAGGATTGGTGACACACGAGGAGTGGAATATTTTCAAGTTCAAAAACATTCCAGGTCTGTTCTTTTGTCAGTTCATGCCTCGCAAAAATTGTTTTTCTATAATTCATTTTCTTTATTAAAATTTTAAACACCTTGCAGGATTGATTTTGATTCGGAACCCTTTCACTTCTAAAGGACAACGTTTCTGGATTCTCAAATGTTTGACCGAATACTCCAAGAAGCCAAACAAACTAAATATAGATTATGAGAAACTTTTAAAAGACGATGAAAATTGGTGGCAAGTTTGTTATAAGTGGGTTGACTTCTTTCATTTTTAAACTGAAAAGTTACAAAATGTAAACTGTAAACTATTTTATTTCCATTTTTGCAGAAATTCTGAAAGAAAATCTTTAATAAACAAACTGCGGTGGGCAACTCTTGGCTACCATCACAACTGGGACACGAAAGTGTACTCGGAATCGTCAAAATCTGAGATGCCAGATGAACTTTCGCGTCTAACAAAGTACCTGGCTGAATTAACAAACTTTGAAAACTTCAATGCCGAGGCGGCAATTATAAATTATTACCGTATGAATTCAACTTTGGCAGGTCACACGGACCACTCGGAACACAATTTCAAAGCACCCTTATTTTCAATTAGTTTTGGTCAAAGTGCTATTTTTCTAATAGGAGGACTTACCAAGGAAGATGCAACTGATGCTGTTTATTTGCGGAGCGGCGATGTTGTAATAATGTCCGGGGACAGCCGACTCAGATATCATGGTGTGCCAAAAATCATCAGATCTGAAACGAAACCGTGGCTTGTAAATGACTTAGAGATAAATGAAGACTGGGAAAATGCAAAAAGTTACATTGACGAAGCTAGAATAAATATAAATGTTCGACAAGTTTTAATGGATGGGCAGAAATGTTTATGAAGTAATTTTAAATTGTTAAATAAAATTAAAAAAGAAACAAATACATCAGTATAATTTTTAATCGTTTACAAGTATAAAAATTGAATAAATTTTATTTTTCAAATTTGGAATAATAACTAATGATGTTTTAATCCATACATTAAAAAATTTAACTTAAAAAGTGATGTATAGAGATTAAGAATTTGATATCTATGATAGTCTTATCATTTTCCAATAATCAAGAGTGTCTCTACAAATATTGGTGGTTCAATTCTACGTTCCCTATTGATAAGAAAGGTCACTTTTATATCGACTGCGTTTATTTAAATCTTTGGAAAACTTAATTTAACCACTACTAAATGAAAGGAAAAAATGCAAATTGTAAAACTAAACCATTTTTGTGATTTTTCATCAGAGTATAAACTACAAACTCGTTGAAAAGTTTCTCTCAGCTTGCTCTCAGCGGAAAATGACAGATCGGCTGTACCTTCCGTTCCTCAGTGTCGAAGTCAGCTGATCATTTTCATTCCCGTCTGCTGATTGTTGTGCTCCGAAAGACTCTTTAATATGTCAGGAAAAGACAGGCTCCCAATTTTCCCCTCTCGGGGGTAAGTTCATTTTTGTTACCTCAAAATAACAACTAATCCATAAACTCATTGTTGCCACAATTTCATCGCCCAATTAACACTCAAAACCGCCTCAAAAAAGAGTGCTTAAGTTGACAGTTTACTCTCTGGGTGTAACCCACTGGTCACGTTACTCGGAGTCTAAGCTGTCTTAGTTTTGCATTAGGAAAACTAAATCTTTCATCCTCGTGATTTTTATTGCTCGCTATTAACTCTAATGTTTATTTTGATTGTTGAACATATTTAAAAGGTGCTGCAAAATGGCGACCTTGACACCCCAACAATCAAGCGTCATCGTGTTTATTTGAAACGTTCTTCTTATTGTTGATCACCTGTTTTTGTTCTGCATCACCCAATCTTTTTTTTCGTCAGTTCTTCTATTTTTTGAACTTCATTAGTCATTTAAACAGTTCAAGAGTTTAAAAAATGACGTTTTCCAATGAAAATAACAGTTGATTATTGTTCAAAAAAACATTTCAGTGCGCAGATGTTGATGAAATCCCGGTTACAAGGGGCACAGAGGGGTCATGGACTTCTCAAAAAGAAAGCTGATGCTTTGCAGATGCGTTTCAGATTAATTTTAGGAAAAATTATCGAGGTAACTCGAAACCAAAAGAATAATACACACAATCAACAAATTTGTTTGAGTCCTTAATGACATAACATAATATTTGGATTCTCTTTGTAGACAAAAACTTTGATGGGTGAAGTAATGAAAGAAGCAGCCTTCTCTTTGGCAGAAGCGAAGTTTACAACAGGCGATTTCAACCAGGTTGTCCTGCAGAACGTTACAAAGGCGCAGATCAAAATTCGTTCAAAGAAGGACAACGTGGCTGGTGTGAATTTGCCAGTCTTCGAGTCATATCAAGACGGCTCTGACACGTACGAGCTGGCTGGTTTGGCTCGAGGAGGTCAGCAGCTGGCCAAGCTGAAGAAAAATTATCAAAAAGCAGTGAAACTGCTTGTGGAATTGGCTTCCCTGCAAACTAGCTTTGTTACCCTCGACGAAGTTATCAAAATTACTAACCGACGTGTCAATGCTATTGAACATGTTATCATTCCAAGAATCGAGAAAACTCTCGCCTACATCATTGCTGAGCTTGATGAACTTGAGAGAGAAGAGTTCTATCGGTTGAAAAAAATTCAGGACAAGAAGAAAATTATCAAAGCGAAGGTTCGTCAAGTTGAAAAGACATTTTGTTTAACTGAAAAAATAAGGAATGCTGAAATACGAATAGATCTATTGCAAACTGAAAATTTTAATTGTTGAAAATTTTTTCAGGCTGAAGCAAAGAGGGCAGAGATGATAGCATCAGGAAAGCACGTTGATCCAGCAAATATGCTGGACGAGGGCGATGAGGATCTGCTGTTCTAAATGCTGTACATAAAAAAGCCAATTATTTGCGCAAAGACAAGTTGTTTCAACTTGTCCCAGCCATTCCCCGCCTGAAACCGTGCGTTTCAGTCTTAAATTTTGAGATCGGATCTCCATCGGCGATTTGTTGTTGGAGCGATATTTGTACAGGAAGTACGCGTCGAGCTCCTGCGAAAACATAGTATTTATCCATGTACGATGTATTAAATCTGACCGAAAGTTAGCTTATGAATGGCGAATTGAGACTCGTTTAAAAACTTAAGTCAAATTTGAATTCAGAAAACGAGCCTCAAAACTGTTAATATTTTGAAATTTAAATATGTTTGTCTGTGTATAGATCGTTCTATCCAACTCGAATTCAAACGCTTTTCAGAGAAACGAAAAATACAAAATACAAACTTAAAGTTTACTGCAGTGTGAAATGTCTCAATTTTTTTCTCTAGACTAGAATTGAAAAAGGATTTATTTTTGTACGAAAAAATAGAACGAACTTGATATAGCCCAAACTCAGAAGCGTTTGAATTCTGGCTGATCGATAATAATCACAATCCCTCGATCGTCTGGTTTGTTTTGATTTCTGTTGTACAGTATGCATCTAAAAGGTATTCAAACTCTATTTCAAAACTAGATTAAGCTGAATAAAATCATACAAAAGTTAGTCGCGGTGATTTTTATTCGACCCAATTAGTTTAAACTTCTCACTTCAACTTCTCAGTGAAGTGAACTTTCTTTGAAGTTCTCAAAGTTGATTTGTGGACCGGACTCGATGCATAAATCAAGCGAGTATTTTGTTATTTAACTTCGCTGTTGAGTTGTGTAATGCTTCCAAAAAATGCGACAATACAATTATAGAAACAAAGAAGAGACTCTGAAGTGGAAAGGATCTAAATGATTATGACGGAATTTAATAAATTGTAGCGCGATGATCTCGGTTATCCTGAGAGTGCTTTGAACTGGGTCAATCAATACGGGGGAGTTATACCCCGTCGGCATCCTCGGCTGAGGAGCGATCCTTGGCGCACGTGCGATACGACGTTATTGCGGGCGAGGCCGGACAGTAAACATCGCGACGCCCGAACATGACGTCCGACTGCTTGAAAGTTCTCGAGGTGCCGGAGAGCCGATTCACCGAAGTCATCGACCACCTTAGGTTCAACTTCTTCGCGGACGAGCCGCTAAATCGCGCGGTCGGCCTTTGCCGACGCGGCGATTCGCACTTTAAACTTGAATGTCATTGCCTTCTTACCCTCAAGCAGGGATACTCGCGGATCATCGTTAACGAACAGGGATCGGTAAGTTTGCGAATCTATAGCCATCCTCGAGGTTGCCTATAGCCACTTAGTTTGACTCTACCACTTTCACAAACCACAAACACGTGCGCAATTTTCTACTTAATTTTTTGTCTTTCTGGACGTAACAAAATTTTTCGGAGACTCATTTTTTTCATCTTCCAAATCTTGAACGAATTTTTCAATTAGTTTTACTAATTGGAGGTTTTTAGGTTGATTAGTAAGTTTTTATTCATTTGTAACTTTACTATTGTACTACAATGTTTACACTTACACTTTCATTGATCTGTTCGAACTTGTCCTTTGACTCTAGAAGCTTTAAATTCGTTTTATATTTATTTATTTGTCTGTTTTTCATTTGGATCGCTTTTGTTTTGTCTATTTTTAATTGATTTATGTCAAAATTATGATTTTGCAAAGTGGTTTTGTGTATGATGGAGTTTGAATTGATTCTTCTGTTGTTTTGTACATTTGTTTGGGACGTAATTCGTTTCATGAAATGCGATTTGAAGGTCAGCTTTTTGAAAGACTGAAGCAATTAATTAAAACTTGTTCAATTTCTCTCATCTATCAGATTTCGCAAAATTTCATGAACCAATTTCAACTCCAAAGGATCCTGAAACTTTTCTCGTTTGCCATATTAAACCAACTTCGTTTTTGTAGTTCGTTGCTGCGCATATTAAATATTTGTTATAAAGGATCTTTTGTTTGTAGTTTTTAACGAGTATTAGAGTCGATGAAAAAGAAAATTGCTTTTCAATTTCAATTTCATGTTTGAAAAGAAATTGTAATGGAACTTTTACGCGATGGTAAGAGTTAATAACGGGGAATATAATTTTTTTGTTCCCTTCGCAATGCGATTATGCAAATTAGTTCGAAAATTGCATTATTCCTTCATTCAAATAAACTTAAAGCTATCATAGCCTCGATGGAATTTGCAGAATGAATCATTTCGAACAAGATATAAGTGGTTCCATTATGGAAAATCAAAGTGGTTGAAGTGACAGAATTTGATTATTCGGTCGAGGTGAAATTTCAAATATTCCCAAACCAATGTACTTAAAAGATTGATATTTCGATTTGTCATACATTTTGAAGGAAATAAATTAGTTACGTTTTATTACTTGCTTTTAAACTTTGATGCAAACTATTTTAACTTGGTAAAACAAACTGGTAAGAAATTTTGTAAAAGATGTTTTCGTTTGATTTAAATTTCAGAAGTCGTAATTAAAACTATTAAAAAAAAGGTTGATTGAAACTTGATCAGTTAGATTAAATAATATTGATGAAAATCCACCGAAGCGAAAATGGTTGTGATGAAAATGCATGCACGGATCAGATTGAAATTTTCGTACCGAGGGAATTCATGCGAACGTAAAAGGAAAATTTGTTCCTGATTGAATGCAAACAATTGAAAACTTGTAATTGCCAATGAAGAAGTTAGAAATTGTCGTTTCCTAATTTTGTTGAAAATAAAACTTGAAATAAATTATCAACTTTATTAAATTTGCCAGATACATTCAAATATACCAATGACCTTTTTTAGGATCATCGTATCAGTTATCACGCGTATCAATCACAAAATAACTGTTTTTGATTATAAAATCTCTACAATTATTAATAATTTTGTGAGAAGAAAAAAGTTTAGTCGTTCAAAATATAAAATACACAAGCTTACATTAGTTCTTATCAGAACCAAAATCATTAAAAAGTTATGAAAAAAACAACCGCTTTCTAACGATTCATTATTAAAAGATAAAATGTCAAATAAAAAATGTAACTAGATCAACTAGGTGGATAAATTTTTTAAATTTAAGTATTATTTCGTTCTGTCTCATTGGCAATCAATCGACAATCGAAAGTTGTACAATCATCCTATAAACTATGTTAAGAACAGTGAAAATGTTCGTTTTTCTCATACATTTTTTGGTGTCAAAACAATTTCGAGTTCCATTGAGTTCCACCAACTAACAGTAACTTTTGCGGATTTCAGATAGCCGGGGCCGTTTTGAACGGAGTGCTAAAAAGAGGTGAACGAGAAGCGGCCGCGAAACGTTTAGCGGAAATAGAGGATAAAAAATTTCAAACTATTTTCGGTCTTCTATATAAGGTCAATGAAAAGATTGATCTTTTTTCTAAATATAACGTGGATGAGTTGTTTGAGTGTCGCATATTAAGCGTGGATGAAAAGTATCGAGGCAGAGGTCTGGCGAACCTGCTCATGGCAAACACAATGGATATCGCCAAAAAAAATGGCTTCAAGGTACCCCTCGAGCTCCGTTTCAGTTATGCAACCAAAACGCCATTATAATGTTGAAGCACAATTATCCTTATCATTTTTCTCGTTTTTTGTCATATTTCCATTATCATTTTTTTTTCATTGCGTCACAGTGTTGATAACTTTTGCATGAGCACTGCTATTTTAAACAAGTTTTATTTTCCTCGTCGTGCATTTAAAATATTGATTGATTGGCACATTAAAACCGATATTTTCACAAAGGTGGACCTTATTTTAAATGTCGACGAATAATGTGGAAAAACCACTTTCATGTTTTCAATTTAAATTGTTCATCGCATAAAAACGTCAGTCTCACGTTTTTGAACTACAATATTTATAAACCGTAAAGATTCTCTCTTTACATCCCTCCCGAAAGCGAATGTTTTTTATAATAAAAAAGACTGCGATTAAAAACCGTCGTCCAATTTTTGATTTGATATGATTTATTACTATGTGGTTGAATTCTTTATTGCACAAAAAACTGGATATTCCAGGTCAACGATCACCGGGAAAATAAATTATCACATAAAATCATTTATCTTAAAATTGAGAGTCACTTTTTTGTGACACTTCTTAATGCCACTCTTCCCCAGACAAGAAATTTCAACTTTAAGTTTAAATTTATCGGTCAATAAAAAACCGTCGTTGGTTAGTTGCATTGTGAATATGTAATAGTAAATAAAATAAACTTATTGGAAATCAATAGAGCAATAAAGTTGGCTTTTCGCAAGCTTTTCGATAAAATCGCAATCTATTAAATTTTCCAATTCGTCCAAGAAAAAACGTCAAATAAATCTCGGATTTAAAAAACAGCAAAATTTTGTACACAAATAAATAAATGATCAATGTCAACGCAGTACTAAAATTGTTATAGTTCGTAACTTTTTGTTTCAGCATGTTCCAACTCGATTGTTAACAATTTAAACGGGATGATTAAAATAGAAATAAACGAAATATTCGAAACTGTGATATTGGACCTCGTTGCAGGTCATCAAGGCTGATGCGACCGGTTTGTTCTCGCAGAAAACGCTGCTTAAATTTGGATTCAAGTGCGAGGCTGAGATCCCATACTCTGAGATCGACGAGACCATCAGACCCGGCGCACCGCACGAAGCCCTCAAACTTATGGTCAAAATTTTGGACTAAAATTTCAATCTCGTGTAAGTTTCGTCCCACCGTTAGATAACAGTTGTGTGTTGATACAAAAAGAAAAAAATATAAACAGCTTTTATCCTGCACATCGTAGCCAGGTACAAGATTCACTAAAAATACCTGATTCATAGTTGATCGGCTGTAAAAACCTAGCAGAGATGATGCATCTAGTTGAAATAAATCACTTTGCAAAATCATAAAAAGTTAACTAAAAGATGAAAAAAAGCTCTTAGAAGTTTGTAATGTACAAGTTTAGCGGTAGGAAAATCATATTGGGTTTTTGTTCGAGTTGACAAAGTGCGGATATTTTTGTAAGCCAGTGAGATGGAGCTGAGCCCAATGTTCAAGTTCCTCATAATGTTTCTGGTCTACTATTTTTTCGTCAAGATGTTCGAGTTGTATGACAAAATTCTTAGGTTCAAGCATAAAGCGTACGCCTTTGTTTGGTCATTTTTCTACTTTCTTGATTTCAGACCTAGGTAAAAAGAAACTTTGAAAGTCACCTTTTGACAATCCTTATGAACTTTTGGGCACAAAGTTAAATCACATCCTGTTGCAAATTTGCAATGTACAGACAGGACAGCCTTAAAAATTGTTTGCGAGTGAAAAGAAATAAAAAGCTGAAAAATTATCAACTTTTCCCTGCAATCTTGATTTATGGAAATAAACAATGTTGAAAGAAAATGAAAGTGGTCATTGATGTCCGAAAAGTCAGACTCAAAACTATAAAATTGCGAAATTCAATGGAATATATTTGTATCGACGAGACGAACGTTTCGCGGTGATGTGCCGTTGTGAATATATACATAGTTATAATAATAGATCAATTAATGAACTATGAGAATATAAATTGTATGATTATATATGTACATTGACTTGTAAAATTATTCTGCTAGGTGAATATGTCTTGCAAACATTTGTACAGCTGTATTTTTGTTGAAATCACTAACTGCTGAGATATATTACAAAAACTAAAACAACAAACCAAAAATACAAATTATATTACACGTTATTTTGTAATGAAGCCCTCAAATAAAGTGGTACAAATTATTATTTCAACCTTGTGAGATTCTTTCGTTCGTGTTGATCGAATTATTGTATAGAGGAACATAGGCATCCACTGATGACTGATCTATCAGTACAAGGCCGTTATTGGTTTTGTCGTCAAGTGGTACAGTATTTTTTGCATCCGAAATCAATATCACTGAACTGTATTAACAAGCCCTCTATCATTCTCAACTTATTCCAACTTACTGTCAAACACCTCTCCGCTTTTTCCATCTTTTCTACTCTACAAAGTCCGATAAACTAATATAACTTACAATAACCAACGAAAAAATATCAACTTCATACAGACACATTTATTTTATACAAATTTACAAAACATAATTAATAATCTAGACAATGGACACCTCATGAATAATCTAGAAATTAACTTGTTGCCTGAAGTGAGTCTGTAATTTATTCTGTTTGAACTGCAACTTGGTTGAATATTTAGCTTGGACCCTATGCATGTACTGGATATCGCGGACCTTTTTCACAATCGTCTCCTTATCGTTACCCTTCCAGCCCAGAGACTTGTACATGGACATAACTTTCCTAAGTTTCTGACTTTTTGGTAAACTAACAGCGCTGTTGGGTCTGAGACTCTGTTTGTAGTACCTCATCAACGATCGGTGACCAATCACAGCTCCTGAAGGAAGGACCAACTGGTAATCGTCATTTTCGAGTACAGGAATTTCGAATATCTCGTCAGGGTCGGCGTTTTCAGCGTCTGGATAACTTGAAGAATAATCGTAAAAGTCCTCGTACTCGATCAGGTTCTCTCCTTCGTGTCGCATTTTGCAGTGACCCTTGTCTATCATATGGTCCTGCACATTTGTGAATGGTTTGTCTGAAAAATAAATTTCGTTTTAAATTTTTGAAATTTTGACGTTTTCAATATTTGTTCATTTAAAAATAACTTGTTAGTTTGATAAAAAGACAACGAAATGGAAACAACTTTTTTCCCCTTGATTTAGCATTTCTATCCAGTTTCCAACTCTATCACATTTGAAATTAAGTTGTATATTGAAGTACCTTCATTGAATTTTTGCGAACACCAGATACACATGTATCCAATGCACACTTTTTCTCCCAAGTACTCGATCAATCCTTTGACATCGGTGCAGTATTCTAAGTCGGGTATGAAAAACGAATGAGCCTCCGTCATGTGTTTCAAGTTTCTCACCCAGGACCTGCTATGATGAGGACAAAAGATACAGTTGTTTCTCGTTGTTGGATTGTCTTTGTACTTCTCCCATTCGTCAGAATCCACAGATTCGACCTCGGAATCTGTTTCCATCCCCTCATCGGTTTTGTTCACCTTAAGGAACCCATTGCTAGAGGAACTAGACTTGCCAGAACCTTGTGAAGCTAATTCCTCATCTTCAACATGTTGTGACATCTTAGCAACTTTTTCCTTATGCTTCTTCGAGTTCAGATGATTATCGTACTGATTTTGGGAACTGAAATGTTTTTTACAGGATTTGCATTGGAGGGAATCTTGCGAGGGCTTTACGTCTTGCTGGTGCTCCGTTACTCGTTTCTTGAACTCCTCGACTGATATAGGAGGCAAATCTGCAACTTTCCTTTTCAAATTGTAACGGTGCCAGTCACATTTGTAATGTTGTTTTTGAGTCTCCAGGTCTCGGAACAACACACGACAGGTGATGCAGGTGTGCTGAGGAGTTGAATCCATTGGTTCGGCTGACATTTTTGAAGACGTTTTTTTTTGAGCTGAGCTTTCTAAAAAACCTGCTAAAGAAGATGTAGATGAGTATTGTTTGTGATAAATTGAAGTAAGAAAAATATGTGAAATAAATAAACACGTGTTGTAGGATTTGGAAGAGTAACCTAAAAATTGAAAAATGAAGATGAAAGAAAAGAAATTTACACTTACCTTTCTTAGAATAGAGTTGAGAATGTATAAAGATTGATATTTGAAACTTCCAAACTTGAGAAGCGTCACGAACGACAGTTTTTATTGCACTTGAAACACAATATTTATTTTCAACATTTTACGCGACGTATCGTAATGTGATGGAATGTACTAGAGACCTCTTGTCACTCCTTGTATGATTCTCGTCGTTGTTTGTCTTACTATTTGATGGTAAAGTCAATTGCAATAATTGTTCCATTTCTAATAACCAATAAACAATGATGAATTTTGAAGAAAATGAGAATTGTAGGGTACCTTTGAAATGTTTACAAAATTCCAATTCAAAAAATGGCACGAACGTTTTTCATTATTCTAACGTGTCTTATTCGCAAAAAACACAAAAAATGTAAACAAATTAGTTTTGATGTCCACAAAATGTAAACAAACCTTTTTCTGTTGAAAATGATTTCCACCGCTCTGATCCTCCACTTTGTTTTCAGTTCTTCCACTTTTGTTTACTATTGATGTGTTTTGAAATTTCAAACTGATGACACTTTTGCAAAACATTTTTCAAACTCAGATTTGTGACTTCCGTCACAAAAACGCACATAAACGGAAGAATGTCTCACATTCTAATGAACTGTTTACATTTCTGCATTTGTTTACTTTTGAGGAAAATTTAAAAAATAACAAAAAAATAAACAAAAACTTACAGATAAAAGCGCGCTCTACATTTGGAAACCGCAGCGAACTTCAGAGCGGTACGATAGATCTCTGGCTCTCGCAGAAGCCGGAAAATATATACGTTGAAGAACGTATAAGTGCCCATGCTCACGCTGGTTGCATCGCAATAGTGATCGTCGCATCGTGACAAGCTAATCTCAGCTCTCAATCAACGATTTTGATCTTTTGATTCGACATTGTCGCGCTCACGCAAGTTCGCGAGCAATCTCGACAGCGCTCGTGGTGTTTGTGAATCGCGCCAATATCGATTAGTTTGGGTTGTTCTCCGAGAATTGCTCCCATTAGATCCGCAAATCGAACCGATTCTTCGGTGTGCTCGCAGCCGCGATCCAGCTGTTTCAAGCCCGCTTCGCAGACCCCTTTTTTTGCGCTTGCAGGCGACCGTCCAGCAGGGCGTTACCATTTTATATGACTTTTCTGCGACGACGAGGTAAGTTCTGCTTTGCTCGCGCCTCTAATTTTAGCCAACAGCCATTTTGGATGGAAAAACGTGCTCCATTATTGCAGTCCAACGAACCAACTTTGTTTTCATCTCGGATTCGCATCGTCCACTTTCGCTCTCGGTTGTTCCAGCTTTTTTTCGTTTTCATTGGCTCGTCAAATTTCCATTTTTATTTGACCTGCGAGACGACTTTTTTTTTTCATCGCTTCGAGCTCGTTTTGGAGGTTATTTTTAAAAGGTATGCGAGCACGTTTTTTCCAACTTCGCCTAGGGAATTTTTCGTCCGTCCGGTTTCGTATTTTCCTGCTCCGAAATGAATTGTTTAGAGTGCAAATTTTAGATTGTTGGTTTTATCAACGTATTTGTTTTCCTTTGACGCATCGATATTGTTTGTAATTGTTGTTTTTTTGATTGCGTTTGATAATTTGAAGATATAATAATTTATCAGGCATATCTCAGTGCAAAAAGTGAATAATTTGCACTGTTGAATCGTCGTAACGAAAAAAGAAAAATGGACAATTTAATTTTCAAAAAAAAATAATAATAATAATAACTAAAGAATTTTTACTGTTACGATTTATCAAGTGACGATACGACTGTACAGTTTACAAAACAATGACTCACTTGAATTGAAATTTGAACCGAAATTAATCAACGAAATTGATCATTGGTGATGAGTTTTAAAGTTGAATTGTTTAAAACACATTTGGTATAATCGCGTAAAAACTAAAAAACAAATGTTTGTCTTTTTCGCCTTGAACCATATGTTTACAAACATTTGAACGATAACAAATGGAAAATTAACTGTTCCTTGCAGAGGAAAGCTGTGAGATTTCCATTGGCTTTACTTTCTGTTTTTATTCATTATTGTTTTTGTTATTTTTCGTCGTCTGTGAATAAAATGATGAAAATTGACAAATCTTGATAATCAACTGGTATTTAAAATGTGAAAGTAAATTTCATCGCTGTGTCGATTCGTCGTATGTACACAAACATCGGTTGGTTCGCTTTTCAAGATATGAAACACAAAAACAAAATCGGTCCATTACATAATTTAACCGTTTAGATAAAAATACAGGTCATGTCGGTAACTTCCGGAGCTCAATACGGTTTTCCTTCTGCGTGCGCTTATCGGCTTTATAAATAGACCGACATTTCTATGACTATTTTTCAGTGCACAATTTTGTAATGCTTTTGTAATCATCTTTTTCATTCAAATCAAATTTCGAGAGGAACGATGCATAAAGTCACAATGGTGATAAGATTACGAATGGAAAAACCAATTTTCATCTTTAGAAAACGAATTTCAAATCAAATAAACGTTCAAATAATGATCAACAAATATACTGTCAATTTTTGTTATGTAAAACTAACAAAAGTTACCTTGAAAACAACATTAATTATTTCCGTTTCATTTGTTTTCTTTGTTTATTCATCTTCCAATTGGTTCGGTGTGAACAAAATAACATTTCAATGAAAGTTGATTGTACGATTTATCGATTTTACATGTTACATCACTTGTTACCGCAAAGGGTGTTGACACCTTTCAATATTTCGTACTTTTTTCTGCCTCCCAGCTGCGCAATATTGTGGAGTAATTATGAAATCCTTTGGGTCCTCTAACATTAGTTACTTTTCCTTGCTATGATCAAAGAAATTGTTTTCAAAAATAAGAATCACTCCAAAATAAAAAATAATTCAACGCCAATTTCATTTGCAAATTCATTTCCATTTCGTATTCAGATTAAAAACTGGAATTACCTTAATGATAGAGCAATTACAACCGATTGATTTAGTTTTTGTTCACTTATTTTGCAATTAACGGAAAATAATATCACGAAATTGTTTTCAAAATGAAATTCAAACAAAAAAGAATTGAAGTGAAAGGTGAACTGAAAATAATTTAAGCCTTGAACTTGAAATTGCAAGGGTCCAATTTTATGGAGGACGAAAAATCTTGCAAGTCCTGACGACCTTGCAGAGGACTCGCCGGCAAGTTGGGGCGCAGATCAATAAATTGTTCGGCGCCAAGTTGAAGCGTGCGCAGACTCAGCTTCGAGTCTTGATCTAGGTTTCCAAAGGCAAACTGTTAGTTACGAGCAACTGTCGTGTTTCGCCAGGTCAAAAATTTGTTTTACCGGAAAAATCGGTCGTTTGATTGTCAACTTGGAGCCCAGTCAAGCCACTTGCGAAAAAACCCGACTTATGCTTCTATTTCGAGCAGGTATACTAACAAGTGCAAATCCTATCAACTCGCTGCAACACCATACGGTTAGGTTCGCCCCTGCCATGGGGGGTCCCAATTTCTCACAACCACTGTCTTTATTTTGCACTCGATTGGTTCGTTGTACTCACAGATGTTTGCACTTTATTCGCACTTTTTTGTCTTCAGTTTAGACTTTGTCGACTCAACTCGGATTAGAACTGTTTGGTCGGATTTCAAAATGTTTTTTTCTCTCATTTCTTTCTATTCTGTTTTGCGAATCGTATTGTTTTTTGGTATACTTTTTTGAATGATAGTTATTTAGTAAGCAAAGTTTTTTTTTCAAAATTATTTTAAGAAAGTTGAAAAGATGAATCATGGCTGCATTAAAATATCATTAACTTGAAATTAGGTTAGTTCATTCGATTATTGGTCAAAATAAAACAGTGATAAAGAGAAGAAAATGTTTGTCAGTTTATTTTTCTACTTCATGACAAGTACAAGAAATTGTTTAGACACTGTAATGTTAAAAAAGAGTCGAAGTAAAGAGTTTGATGATACGTAAAAGTTTCAATAAAAATATTGACAAAATGTCACGATTTACACATCTCGGTTAAATAATAAATAGATGCTATTACGTACAACCTGCGTTTTACTGTTACATGACAAATAAATGACTCTTTTCTTATCTATAAAGAAATGAAAAAAAATGTTTCAATTTCGAATTCGAACTCTAATTTGAAAATGTAAAATGAAACAGTCATTTGTTTGTTAAATCTACGTTGACAAATTGACAAGTTGTAACCTGAGCATCATCAACTCAGAATCCTATAATTATGATCAAAATAGTATTGGTGTGTTTAGGAGTCAAAAGAGCGTTTAAAATCTCGCGAAAAAGAAGAGTCGAAGATAGTGATTAATTGTTAAAAAAAACGGGGTGGTTGTTTTCAGAAACATTCAGGATATCACCAAGAGGGAAAGGATCGGAGTCGAGAGGCGGCGGCGGCGGTGGCATTAATACTCGAAGGTGTATTAAAAACGGCAGCAACATCCCCTCCGCTGAGAAGTGTGATCCGTCTGGTGTGATCAGTGGGTGCACGACATCGCCGCGGTTGGTGCAATTTCTTACGGGAACAAGCGACGGACAGGCAGCGTGTATGATCATTGAACACCATCCCCCTCTGCCCACCACACCGAGGCAAAACCCGCATCAAGATTCTACCCAACGACTCCTAAGTCACCTGGTCCTGCCCAAACACAGGACCTCAAAATTTCATAGGTAAACACTCATTTTGTAATACTAAGTAATAAAATGACAGAATTTGCAAATAAATTAAGAACTATCGTTTTCAAAGTTTGAACGAAATTTGAAAATTGGACAGGTGTGTCCTTGTAGTATTAAATTGGATGGAAATGTGATTAAAACGTTGTTCATTTGACAGTAACAGGCATCGGAAGCTTCAGCCATTCCGAGAGACGTGACTGTCATCCAGGGCGGTGTTCCAGATCGCATTTAATCCTGTGGAATCCAAGGATCCTGGCGAATTTGTGAAGGACGCTAGTCATTGGCGGAGACGGAAAAGCTTCAACTAGAGAAAGAAGGTTGTTCAAAGCAAAGTCATCATGGGCAGTGTGAACGTAAACCGTAACGTGAGCGATGCGTTCTATCGCTACAAGATGCCGCGCATCCAGGCCAAAGTCGAAGGAAAGGGCAACGGGATCAAGACCGTGATCGTGAACATGGTCGAGGTGGCCAAGGCGATCGGCCGACCAGCAACCTACCCGACCAAGTACTTCGGCTGCGAGCTCGGTGCGCAGACTCTCTTTGACTTCAAGAACGAGCGCTTCATCGTGAATGGCTCGCACGACGCGGCCAAGCTGCAGGACCTTTTGGATGGTTTCATTCGAAAGTACGTACTCTGTCCGGCCTGCGACAATCCAGAGACCGAGCTGATTATCAGCGCGAAGAAGGGAACGATCTCGCAGGGCTGCAAGGCCTGCGGTCATCACGGATTGCTTGAGACCAGACACAAGCTCAACACCTACATTCTGAAGAACCCGCCGACACACAATCCGGCGGCTCAGGGCAGCTCGCTCACTGAAGGCAAGAGAAAGAAGAAGAAGGCCAACGGAGACGCTAACGGCGACCGATCCAACTCGCCTGAAAACACTGATACCAGTCAGACTGAAATCACTCTTGATGTACCACCTGAGAAAACTGCCAAGGCACCTGCTGAAGACAATGAGAGCTGGGCTGTTGATGTTTCAGAGGAGGCTGTCAGGGCTAGACTTCAGGTTAACTATAATCTTGAATTTTAATAATCAAAAGCCACGAAAACCTGCTCAACATTCTTACTCTCGAATTCCACAAAGTTTTGGTCTTTTGAATCTAATCTTAGAAATGTTCAGTATCTCAGTTTGAATTATATTTGTTCATTGTTTATTCGATTTTCATAAAGTGAAAATGCTACTATAATTAAAAACGATTATTAAGTATGTCATTGTAATGATATTAAATTTAAAATATTAACTTGTTTGGATTTTTACATTTCGCTGACTTAGATTTGAAGATTCAATTTTAATTCTTTCTGGGTTTTTAGGACTTGACCGATGGGGCTAAAGGAATGACATTCAGCGACGACCTTGAGAAGACTGAGAAAGAACGCATGGACATTTTTTACAAGTTTGTTAAGAACCGACGTGACACAGGACAGCTTGATAATTACAAGGAGCTGATTGCCGAAGCTGAGCGTCTCGACATCAAGACCAAAGCACCGCTTGTACTCGCCGAACTGCTTTTCGATCAGGGTATCGCCACCCAGACCAGAAAGTTCCGCGCACTTTTGTTGCGCTTCACGCACGAAGACATCAAGGCACAAAAGTATTTGCTGCGTGGAATCGAGCAAATCATCGCTGAGCACAAGGATGTGCTGATGCCCAAAGTTCCTGGCATTCTCAAGGTTTGTTCTGCAATAATTCAATCATCTTTGACTTATAAAATTGAAAAAATTGAACTTGAATTTAGTAATGCAAATAAATTTAATGAATTTTGGTAATGTGAAAACTTGAAACCTCCACAATTTTTGTGGAAGAACAAGCTAGGCTTGTTTTTTTTTTTTTTTTTTTTTGTATAATCGGCTTAGGATTGAATGAAAAATTCAGTAAAGTAAGAGTTCAGTCGAACATTGATATTTCCTGTAATTTTATATTGAGTCAGAATTAACAAATTACTTGTTCCAAGCTCTCACACAAATTAGCTCCAATATTTCAAGGTCGTAAAAATTGCTTGAAATGCAAAATTTTTCTTTTTATCATTTTTTATTATATGCCGATACGTGTATTGCAGAAATGTACCGAGTGAAATATAAGATTGAAATAAGTGAAAGAATATGTAAATTTTTAGCAAAATCAGATTTCTGACTCTTATTATGCGCGAAAATAAAAAATAACAAAATATAGAATAAAAATGAAGCAACAGAATTGCGACTATCTCGTGTTTTTGAAAATCAGGTTACCTGTGTTTTCTTGATGCAAAGATGTTCATGGTTTATTTGATGGATTACAGTTGTTCTACGATTGCGATATCTTGGAGGAAAAAGCATTGTTTGATTGGGCTAGCAAAGTAAATAGGAAAGCTGTCGCCAAGGATGTTTGTCAAGAGATTCACGATAAAGCTGCTCCGTTCATCACATGGCTCAAGGAAGCGGAGGAGGAAGAGTCCGAGACCGAGTCAGAGGAAGACGATGATGATTTAGAAGTAAGTTTAAATGTTCTCGGTTCTAGAAATGGAAAAGTCGTGCTTTTGTTTTTGATGTTGAACTTGTTTGAATTGACGGCAATTTTATTTGCAGATTGAATACGATGACAGAGCTAAACAGTTGGAAAAACAGAAACAGAATCCGCAAGTGCAGAAGAAACCTGTCGAGGATGATTCCGAAGACGATGACTTTGACATTGACGCAATTTAAGAAACACGAAGCAACACTGAGACGAGTCACGAATCGCTCAAAGTGTCGCATCAAAACTGCAATAGTGTTACTCTCCCTTCATACAATAGACAAACAAACGAATCAAAGCCGTCAACGTATATGCAAATTTTAATAATTTCCAGAATTAGTGATTATATTATATTTACAGAGATGTTTTAATTGTTTCTAATTACATATATATATTAATGCTTTACCTATGAAATATGATTGTAGTTACGATTTGTCATTTGTCGTTATTCAACCCCTTACTCACAACACTCATTGATTTATTTTCATACTGATATTTGAACATATTTTTTCCTTTATTTTGTTTCACTGTTTTGATGGGTCGTCAATAAATAATACAGTAGATTAAATTTTTATTTTGTTTTATTCATTAATATTCAATTCCTATCAGAAACCATCTTAACATTTAAACATATTTTTTAAAATTTCAACATATAACCATACTTTTTTGTATTATTATTTATTTGTTTTCATTGAAAACTTCTAGATGAATAATAACATTTTGATATAATTTTTGTGATGTTTCAGTTTAGTTACCGTTGGTACAATAATAACTTAGTTTGGTAATTTTTAAAAACCCACAGTAGATTACAACATTTTGTTATCGACAGTTAGTAACAACTCGAAAAATGTAGAAAAGAGAGTCGTTCACTGAAATGTAGTAGTGGAGTCGTTTGCACAGTGGCGCTACCACGCGACCGAACCCGCTAACGTAGTACAGGGTGCGATCCCCTCCAGTCCGGTTCGAAGTTCGCGAAGTAAAGCGCGGGTATAGTTCAAGTTGCATTTTGGATGCGACCGAATGCACATCGTATCGGTTTCCGGTCAAACGTCGGGTTTCCGTGTTTACGAAGCTGTGTAATTTAAATTTCAGGGAAAAGCTGAGTGTTTTTTAGTGTGTCCTACTCTTTTCCACTTCTTGAAAGTGTTTGGTAAGCTGTCATTCATTTAATCAACACATGAATAATCATTTTCATTGAAAAAAGTCAAGTCCAAAGACGATTGAGTAAACACAACATGATGGGAGAAAACGGAAAATTGTGCAAAATCAGTAAAATCGCATGTGCGTTATCGCGCAATCATCACAATACGTGGATTTCGCGGCGAGACAGCGAAAACGCAAACGCCGCGGAACGCAAATTTGGTTGCCGGCAATTTTCGCGGGATAATCCGCATTAATGGTTTCCATTGAATCGGAACATTTTATTTTGAATTCAACATTGTTTTGTTTTGCAAAAAAACGCGGGAAAAATGTGTTGATCAATTTTTAACATATTTAAATAAGGTTTGTTTACAAAACTTGAAACTGTCAACAACGATAGTTGTTTGGATTGGCGGTCTTGCTTATGCAAATAATTGTTGTTTTCAATTCATTTCATTTGGTGCATGCGGATGAAAAGAGGTAAAAAACTTGTTGAGCATCGAATTTCTGGACCGAAGACGTCTTAGATAATTGATTAGCTAACTTTGATGACAAATTAACTGATACTGATGTTCAGAGAGTTTATTTAGAGCATTGGTTTAGTGACTAACGATGTTTTCGCAAAAACAAACAAACAAACAAACAAACAAACAAAAACAACACAAAAATCAACGTAAGACTAAAAACAACATGAAATGAAATTAGGAAAAAAATCTTCGTAAAGTCGGGAGGCAAAAAACTGGCAAAAAGTTCTTAACTTTGCAGTTAACTTTATAAATTGGACAAGTTGAACATACTTGGTTTCAGGTATTTATTTGTTTTCCAATGCCAAATTTTTACAAACAAACTTTGTTTACATTCTGTTCAAGATGTCTTAATTTCGAATCGTCAGTTGAAATAAGCAAATTTATTAGTTGTTTTATTTTTTCAACGGTTTTTTAAGCTTTTGTTTACAATCGGTTATTTTGACGTAGTTGCGCATGCGCGAAGGTTCGTTTGTGTTTGCAAGATCGGGTAACAATGTTGAACGAAGTGTTTAGACATGTTGGATTACTGTTTTTAATCATTTACGTAAGCAAATTGAGGATTTTGAAAACGAAAATCAAATGGAACTGAGTAATTCGCTGATTTCCAACCTCCAAAGGAACACCATCAGCCAAATTAAATTTGCGAATGATTATTATCATTGATGACAAAAGTTTTAGAATACAGGTATGTTTTTCACTTGAAGGTTAATTCATTTTATTTAAATCGATTATTTTAATTTAAATTTACAGAACCAAATGTTGTGAAAACAAAAGATGAATTTGATTGGAAAATAATTATTTCCAGCAGAAGGTGAAATTACATCTGTAAACTTTGTTATGATAAAATTTTATGCTTAACGTTTCCCAATACAGGAAAGAGCTTTTTATAGAAGCAATTTATTATTAGATCAATGTTGGTTAATTAATTTTCTTGATGGAAACTCTGAGAGGAATGGATTTTACAGAACAAACCGCGGAAAACCAAAGGTAAATTTTAAAATTCATCCTCAGTTTTAGTTCTTGGGAAACAATCATTAATTTGGGTGGATTTCGTACAAATCCATCGAGTTTACTTTGACGAGCAAACATTCATGGTTACAGGACAGTTATAAAATTATTAGCCTACCAGTGGAATTAATACTGAGTTTGTCAAGTACAAATGAACCATTTTCCGAAACCTGCCATAACGAAATTCAGGAAAACGTTTTTCAACTGTAAAAACATTTTTTGTCTTAATTATTGAGTTTTATGAAGAAATTACTCACCCAAACAAAAACACGTGTGAAAAGCAGGAATCATACAAATTATGTTAAGATTTAAACACAAATATGTTATGTGACTTGAAAATGTACGAATTGAATTATTTTGAGACCACAAAAGTTGATTGACACGTAGGTTCACGGTTCCAGAGATTTGGCCAAACATGAAAATAGAATTTTATCTGCGTTTGAATTACATCTTGCTTGGTGCATTCGCGAGCTTTTTGAGATAATTGAAATTTTGTGCAAACTTCATCTCTTTAAAAATACCATCAATTTCATTTCAAAAGACGATGAATTGCAATTATTAAAATTAATCCAACGCGCCGCTCTTTTCGCATTTCCAACATCTTTTCTTCTGTAAGCTGATTTAAAAAACTTATTACTTTCAAGATATCAAGATTAAGTACTTATGTTCAGTTATTTATAAACATAGTTCAAAAGTCAGCATTTTATCCCTTATTGATGTTTATTTTTCTTTTCTAGTCGATGCTGATCAATAATACAATAATGGGTATACTGAGAATCAGAACCGATTATCCAAACGATGAAAAAAAAGCTTGTCGCTAATCTCTGTGGGAATGAGCAGCACGCAAATTCGCGATGCGACTATCGGTTTATTGAACCCATCTATTTCTACTTATGTCAAGCGTCAGGTTTTTAACCTGCGACCACTGGCTATAGGTGTTATGAATTATTTGCGCGTACACCCCCTGCTTGTAATGCCGTATTATATCACATAAGTTTTGCTCGCACGTCGGCCCATACACTGTGTCGCACGTTAGAAAAAGTCGCGCTGCTCTCTCCGTCATTTAATTCACTTACGAAACTCCCGACGTTCCATTATCATTTGCGCTTAACTTCCCTTTCCTTCTCTCGTTTTTTTCTCTCGCCACGACGTATGATGTCGCGCTATATTTTGCCTCATAATTAAATTATTTGCCCGTGTCACGTGCGACGAATGTTGCCATTTTTAATCATGCAGAAAAAAGTGCTCTTCCAGTTTTACCTTGTTTCTTCTGATTAAGTCACCATATTCAAATTTTCATGTTGTAAAAAGCTTTCTTCTCCGACTGTTGTTCATAAACTCGACGCTAATTTTCGTTTCTAATTACACATCTGGGATTCTTGATTGATAATTTGCGGCATTACGTTTGTCGTTCGAATTCTTTGAGGGGTACATTAGAATCTCATTTGTTAGTCATTCGAGCGTCTCTGTGTAGTATATAAGGCAAGGGTGATTCGCAAAGCGTATAAACAGCGACATAAACAAAATAGCGAACACCAAGTCAAACAAGCCATCGACATTCTTGCGGCGTTTCCGATAGGACTATACTAATTGCACCGAGTGTTTGTCAGTCCTTCTGTCTACGCGCTCTGCGAAACTAAAACGAGACGGTTGACACTTGGACATATAATGAAAATTTAATCAACTAGTTTAATTAACATACAGAGCAACTTGAAGATGAATCTATTTATTGAACACTCGAGTTCTAGTTATGTCTGTTATTTTGATAAGAATAACTTTTGTCCTCGGAAACTTTCCTTCAGTTCAATTATTCGACTTCTTCAAAGAAAACTAAATTCGTCTAGAGTCTTTTTTTGTATTGAGACGAAAAAATGTACGATTAAGATTAATAACAGTTTCAAAAGATAGACGATGAATTCTAAAGGCAGTTTAATTTTCAATTTCAATCGTATAAATTTGTCAATAAGTTTCATTTTGATGTGACAATTAGGATTGTTAATTGATTCGCAGACGGATGAATAATTTGTGCATCTAGTTTTGAGGATTTAATGCATGTGAAGCGATAGTTTTAACAGTGGGTGTATCAATCCCAGTGGAGATAACTCGTAGCAACTGATTTTGCATTCATACTTAAGAAGTTGATCCGATGAAATTATAAACTTACGAGATATCATCCCGACACTTTAATTGTGGTAGAAATTTCAAACACAAGGCATAAATTTGTTAGGTACATATACCCGTTGCAAACAAGTTGCGATGACAATTTCGCAATAACCGTGAGTGCACAAATTGCATTCAGTTTTCAAGTGTATCGCTAGTGAAATTGAATCAAGTGATTAATGAAGTTCAACTTTTCAATGCAAAATGATTAATTCGTCGTGGAGGGAGGGCGAGCAAGGGATAAAATCATGTGTGATAGATTTTCGTCAATTACCGTCTAATTAGTTACTGTAATCATGAAATTGTCTTGCGAGCAATTTGCACCAAGTTCGCCGTAACAGTTAATTGTTTGCTGTTAGTTATTTTTAGCTAATGACTTAAAGTTGTTCAGTTTGGAAGTGCAATTATTTGGATACACATGTACTTACCAGACGATAATGAAATTGTTGTTACACCAACTTTACTCCTATTATTACCATTCATATTCTTTTATTTTTTTTAGAAACTAAACTACATCACGATTGACTAAAAAATGTGGGGGCTGTGGAATTTCAAATACATCATAACTAAGGAGCCATCACACATTAGGATAGGAATCATAGTTTCGGATCAGTTGGTCTTGAATTAATGGAAACGGTCTAAGTTTGGAGACCCTCGTTGGATTGTAAAAAAGGAACTTGTGTCCCCGTCAAGATATAGAATTCGAGAATCAGGGCGCCGGCTCTACAAAATTGATACTTTATGAGGCACAGTTTATTGCGAGTATCGTCGCGGCTTGTTAGTCGCGATACGACAATGCGGGCAGACCCCTGCTCGCGAGTAGATTTATGCAACCGATTATAACCGGCGCTTTGCGATTCGACACGCCAGATGCAAATAGTGCGAGGGATGCTGACGATTCAATTACGCTCGTTTTGTCTATTTCTGCGCCTCCCTAAGACCCGTCCCTTGTTTGAAGGCACAAAAAATTGAAATCCACAGATGCACACTCGACTTATGAAAACTACATGCGCTGATCATAATTAAACCGCGCCGACGAGAAATCTAAATTAAGACTTTGGCTTTGGTCGTGTTTCGCAAGGATTTATTTCGTTTCAATATTTTTTTTTTTCGTAAAGAATGCGTCAAACGCAACTTGACGTTTCTTATGAAGGGGAAAACCTCATTAAAAAAAGTATATACCACGAGCTTTTTTCACAAAAGTAAATGTTATTATCTTTTCAGGTTCAGAGACGGATTTGTAGGGATTGATGAATAAAAATAAAAGTGAGACGAGAGGAAGAGCAACATAAAATAGGAGCAAGTTATGTTATGAAATTTGCCTCGCAGCATCAACGTTGCAGGATTTTCAGCATGATTTAAGCAGGCAACGTCGGCGTGATATGGAACGTTGAATAAGATTAATTAGAAGGATTATTACCAGGATCATATTGTTTTGTAGAGTTATTCGTCAGCTGCGATATACGCCGTCAGCTCTTCTTGGTTTGCGTGCTGTGTATATTCGTAGCTTCGCAGTCGTGTGACAATAAAAGGATAGAGGTTTTTGGGAAGACGTCAGTCTGGATTCTAACAAATCTTGTCTTTCGGTCGTCAACTTGTAAGTTGTAAAATTGTTGTAAATCGTTGGATTAACAATTTGCAGCACGTATCTGGTTGTGTTAATTACCGTCGCTGTCGCAAATTAAATTAATTAAGTCGATTTGATCAAACAATCATATTTTACACGGCGAGATTATGTTACAGGGCGATAACACGAGACGTCCAATCACGACATATTTCGTGCAATTAATGATATCGAGCGTATGTCGGATAGCACAAAACAAGCACACGCTCCACTCTCGCAGTGAATCCGCAATGAAGCGCCCGCACACCCATACGAAACGAACAGTCATCTCCTTGTATCAACAACATAATCCGCGTCTCGAGAGTGTTATTCAGCGTAACTTTGTCGGACACTTCCGTCCTCTATTTCGTTCGTCATTATTGGCTTTCTACGACGCCCGTCTTCCTCTTAATACCACACCCACAGCCAAGCTCTTGCTTACTTTATCATCACCCTCCAAAAAAATTCACACGCGTAATGGAACGCGCGCTTTCGAAGAATGTATGCAAACAGAGAAGAGAGTCTGCTCGCACAAAGATGCAAAGGGCCATAGAAAAGGCCTCACAAAGAAAGAAACTCGAGTGGTACGATCAGAAATGAAAATTCAATTATCTCATCCGCTCCCTTTCAAACCAATTGTTCAAATTCATAGTCGAACAAAATTCAAGTTGGATACACATATTTGAAATTCGTTGAATCGAAGTGCAATCAACCCTTGTTTAAGAGGTTTTTCTTTTTTTTTGCACAAGAGTCTATTTGTTGCGATGGAAAATAATAAAAACATCCAATATTGTGGGTGATATGGCACGGCAGGTAGTAAACGGCTTAATAGTTTGATTAATTTTCATTGTCGTGTTCCAGGAAGAAGTTATTTGCCAACACGTCAGGTGCAATTTCATTATAAATGATGCCGAAAATATCGCACGAAATATTGCCTCCTGCGGGGTTAACCGAATTTGCGTCGACAACATTTTTTTTTGCAGTCGCACTTTGTAACAATTGATGGCGCGATATAAGCACCGCGGTAGGTCACAAAAGAATCGACTGCTCTTTTTCTTTCTTTTTTCCCCTGTTTTTGCTTCGGATTGCGGCCGACTCTCAAAGAGACGGCGAAAGTGCAGCAGATGAATCGGAAAAACAATTGTATCAGTGTTTATGAGCCCGTGGGGGCTTTCATGATGAGACAGTGAAGCAAGGCGCAATCAAAAGAACGTTGTTGAACACTTGATAGAGGGTTTTCGAAATTTTCATTTCAACTCTTTGCTCTCTCAGACTATTTCAGGCCAAGTTGTTCGTGAGTGTGAAGTTATCCGGTGGAAAATTTTGCGCAAAACTAAACTTTTGGATGCAAAATTCAACTTTTTTTAATTAACGCTTTTTAAATGCTTGATCGATTGGATAAATTTGTCCCACTTGGACTTTAAATGGTGACTATATTTACATTTTTTTAATATTCAATATCCAATTTTTTTGAATACCGATATTTCATAGATATCTAAATACGATTATAATCACTTTTTTTCAACGAGTTATTAGTTGGTTTTAAATTCATGTAGCAAAAAAGAAAAAAAAATATCCTTCAATCTTCTTTTTTTGAAGATACGAAAACTAAATGTTAACTGCACTCATCATTTTTCCACTGTTTGACAGAAAAAGGGTTAAAGTTGATTAAAAAACATCTTCTATAAATATTTAATTCAAAAAAATAGATTTGTAAAATTTCATTTTTTTCTACTATTAATTTTTATTTATTTATTTCAGGTTTGATTAAAGGTACAAATTGAACTGCAGACAAAAGTCCTTCAATACGTAGTAATTGATCGATGAATTTGAAAATAAAGTTCAAAGGAGAAACTAATGATTCGCTGAGTGCGTGCTAAAAAGGAAACACTTGATAGGCAAGATCGAAAACGTGGTGGCAATTGCATCGGAGCGTCACGTCAAACTAGCGAAAGCGACAGAGCTTCTGCACCGATAGCGCTCGTCTAAACTAAGACACTTCATGCTTAATTTAAGACACTTTCAACTTATTAAATGCGTCTGTCGGCGTGAGCATGCGAAAAAGCTAATGACTCGCTAATATCTAGTGTGCGCGCGTGAACGAACTGCACGCCTAATTAGTCCACGCACAACGACACTACAAATTGATAACCGATGTTTGAACGGGAAGAAGTCAATTTCTCAGCGAGCCGAAGTTGGCGTCTAACGCCCCGTCTGACATTGTGCATAAACAGAGAGAGGGTGCAGTGCTTAATGCGTCAATCAATGTGCGTTACCTCAAGGGAATGATTTCAAACCCGTCGAGCGATTGTGCTTTGGCCGACGTGGTGCCGGTATTATTTGCCTTGAACAATCGCGTCCAACCGGTACATTGTACACGCTCCAACTCCTCATCCTAGCTTTTATTAATGAAATTTTAACTTTAATTAATGCAAGCGTTGATCGTTTTTAAATTAGACGTTACTCTTAGCGCCTCGAGTAGTAATTTGAATACTACTGATCGCTGACTATTCTTGATGATTAATTGCCCCTGGCATCGTCGTCTTCAAGATCGCTCTTTTATTCATTTTCTCTCTCACTTAAAGGTGCAGGGTAATGAATGTGTCACAAGCCGGTTACCGCTTTGCTTAATTATTATCAAGCCAACACCTCGGCGATTACATTATTGTCGCTTAATTATTGTCTTAAACTGTAATTTAGTCGATCCTGAGTTAACTTTCAGTGAAACATGAAACGGACGGGAAAGAAAAATGAAGTCTTATGAATTAGTTTAACTGCGAGTGTGAGATGGTGATTTATTGATATTTGTGTTGTTTGTATGTGTGGTCGGAATCTGAGGAATGATATGTTGATAAATGTGTGTGAGAACATTCATAAACAAGTTCTATTATTGATAGAAGAATGCAGTCGGTACGGGAACATTCATTTCGTACATTAGAATTATTAAGCGCGCTGCGATTGTCCGACTATCGCAAACATCAGTTTCGTCCCTGTTTGTTCTATTCAAATTTAGTTTGTATGGTGTGTACAAATGTACACGGATAACGTCAAACAAATATCATCGTTTAACTTTGAAGCTTGAAAAATAGATCGCGTTATTAATTTCTACGACTTCAAAACCAATAATGAAATTCAGTTCCATAATTAATTAACGGTTTTCTCAAGTGGAGACACCGAAATACGTCTCCTCGTGCTTTAAACTGAAACTCCCGGTGCAAGTTTATTTCAATTTGAATTATTCGTTATTTATTTTTTGAAACTTCGTCTACAAAAATAAAACGCGCAAGAACATTTGTTCAAGTAAAACTTTGTTAATAGAGGAACTAGCGAAAAATTTTCCATTAACTTTTTGAAGCAAATTCATTAAGCAGTTTTTTTTCTCTCAAATTACACCGTGAGAGTTAACAATGAGCCGGAAAATTCTACCCTGATCAACATTGCAGCAAGAAAACTTGAATCGAAACAGAAGCTTAAAAAATGGAAACTGAATAACAATGAAATTAAACACAAAAGCAAGTAAAACAATGCAGATAATCAATTAGAACAGCAGCTGTTTTATATGGAAATCGTTAATAACGCTAGCTAAGGAATTCATGACTGCCTGGGATTTAAAATTGCATTAATTACCACAAAGGGGATTGAAATTGATCGCAGAAATATTTAGGAGTTGGCCGGTTCTTTTGCGAGTCTTTCAAAGCGCTGGCAGGGATGATTATGAGATCACGCCTTTACTCTTCTTCGGGTATTTCGCGTCTTCTTGCCAAAGTCGTCCGCAACTTTGCATCAGAGAAGTACTCTACTCTATGTCAGGGTATCGATTTATTTCCGCTCTGCATCACACACGAAGAACAGATAAGAGTTCACAGGCTTGGCACTATAGCTCTTCAAATATACGCATGCATCAAGCTTCCAGTCGATGGCAAGATAAACATTTTAGTCGAGTTTTATCAACAAACAATCTACCTGTCACGAAACCATAATGAAATTACATTATGAATTGTTTTCATGGAAAAGCATCTTTGCTTTGACTCAAAAATCGTATTAGGAATATTTTTCATACATATTTAAGTTTAAAAATCTTACATTTAGACCATGATCTCAAAAACTCATTGATATGTCGCAAAGAATAAAATTTTAATTAGTCAAAACTAAATTAAGTGTCACACAATTATGATCTTCATGAATTTGATTAAATGTGTCACACAGACTTGAATAGAAGTCACATTGACTTCCATGTCACACAAACTTGATCACAAATAACTGTGTAAGCACAGTGTATCACACAATGTATCACACAAGACTCGAATAGTCCACACAAAATCGAAAGCGAGTCAAAAGCTGGAGTAAATATTGTATAATTTGAACTGCAATGACTAGACTTACATGTAACAATAGCGATTTGAAAACATGTTATTCGAACTCAATATTGTATGACGTAGACTGATGTACATGTTACATGTTACATAATTAGAAAGAAGCGAGACAATGAAAAGAAAAGTCTGAATGGTGTTCAAACAAGGGGTGTGCTTAATTTAACCTTATATAACAAAGTTTTAATTGAATTCCTCGACAAATAGAGCATCACATGGATTGAAATATAACGCGTGCCTTTTATATGCGTGATTTTTGCGCCGGGCAATTATAGTCGCGTCAGCGGCATCTTTGAAGCCAGTGGGGAACTTTAATAAACAGCATTATTTAACTACGATTTGATATGAAATTTATTGCGACGCGCTGAACGACAGTCGCAATTTGCCGGTCTTGCATTAACATTAATTAAATGAAAACTTGTATGACGTTTGGTTTTGCCGTTTCCGTGAAAATGATAATATACTTTGAGGGAATATTAACAAAGTTTGCATCGCTCGTAATTAGTGACATTTTCGCGTCGTTATGCATATTTCAATGGACGAGTACTTGCGCGCATCAATTTGTTTATTTGATTAGCCGCGTTATTGCGTATGATTCACAACAAAGTTGCGCCTCACCCTGAATGCGCGCGTATATAATTTTCGTTCATCGCGGCCCTGGTCATTTGAATTTTTCATGCATTTTTCATTGAGTGCAACGAAATATGAGAGATGACCGCTGCCAGAGCGAGAGAGCGACGCCCAACAAAGTCCGCGAAAGCAAAAGTGAGAATAATGAAACAATTTTCTCGCGCCACCATGTAGTTATGATTAATATTTTTATCACCGCCAGTCACGCTAGACGTTGATTTACGCAGAAGCGAATAAATTATTATTATGCTAAAATTATAATTTGACATTAGCGGTTATCGATAATCGAGATCAACTCGCCAGTCAAGCTCTACTCGAACTTTTTTTTTTTTCGTTACAAAAATATTCAAATTCACTTGTTCCCAAGTTTTAATTTTGCGATATTTTTTTTTTTGCAGAAGCTGCATCGTATCAACAAACAGCGAAAAGGGTGCGAAAACATAAACCAATTGGTCCTGGTTATTTGAATGCGGGTAAGTCGTCTTCTAACGTCTTATCTTTTTTTGTCAACTTTTAAAGAAGTGACCCCCCAGTGGGAGAAGAAAAGTTGAGAGCTTTTTCACAATTGGCAATTCTCAGTGATTTGTGCGTTTGCTATGGATTTATTTGACAAAGAAATCGATGTCTTACGAAAAAGACGCTCGGATAAGGGATTATTGCAAACAGAGTGAGATGGATAGATGTTTTCGAATCGGGCCCATTTTTTCCTTTCAACTACAAACGCCTCTTCCATCGTTTCGTCATTTTTAACCCCATTTTACCCTATTACTATCTCCAGAAAAAATTTAAACTTTCAACTTTTTCAAAACAGAACAATTTTTATGATATTAATTACTTTGTTACTTTTACGATAAACAAAAATGTTCTTAAAAATTGTTTGGAATGTTGAACCAATTTTTTCCGCATCAATTCCATCACGTCCAAAGATAAAATATTGAAAAGCACGAGCAAGGAAATATATAATTTTCTTTCAGCAGAGGAACAGGGATAATAATTCGTGGACGATTTAATGCTTTCGGATAAAAACGGCTGTTTATATACAGTAGGTGTCGTTGTTTCAGCGACACAAAATTGAATGGCTCTGTGACCTTTGTAGCCCCGAGATTAAAACAAGCGGCTAAATAAATGGGGCCACTGTACTGCGCGTAACATTAATTAATGACGTCGAATCGTTTATTGCGCGCAAAAAGAAGGCGCGAGGTAGTTTTTTATTTTTCGTGCGCTATCATAGCTGCTGGCAGAGAGACACTGCAGTCCGAGAGTGTCTAAGCGTGTCAGTCACGACGGCGAAACTTATTTGCTCGAAGGTGATAGCGTGAGTTTGATCGGGATTTGGCGTTAATTTTTGACAGGATCGATCGGACGCCGGTGCTTCTCCGTTGCTTTGAATTTTCGCTTTGTGTATCAATCAAGCGGCGACGTGAAAAATGGATCCGACGTCGACGCGAGCACGCAACGCTCGTCGCTGATTCATAAGGCGCCGCGCCATAACGAGAAACGGAAGCAGAAAAAGCGTAATGGAAGTCTCTCCTGTGATATAGCTCATACTAATTCGATGGGTATTAATGACCGTGTCGTTTACGATCGTGTCCTATTATGTCGAACAATAATGCCATCTCAACGTCACCCTGACGTAATCATTATACTCCTTATCTAGAATAGAAAAACATCATCATCATTATTTTC
This sequence comes from Telenomus remus, assembly GCA_020615435.1. NCBI lineage: Eukaryota > Metazoa > Arthropoda > Insecta > Hymenoptera > Scelionidae > Telenomus > Telenomus remus. The sequence continues at coordinate 7,600,849 of CM036341.1, read as the reverse complement.
TCGCCTACTAAACTACGTAAGCACTTTCTTACAAACAAATCATAATTTAGACCAGTCAAATTCAAAACATACGTTTCTTGTGGTTCTTCGTTTTGATTTAAGTTTCTTTTTTAACTTTTTTCCATTCAAAAACATGTTACATCGAGAAAAAGTATAAATTTCACCAAAGTGAATTGAGGGCTTGAAAAACAACCGATATTTTTATGTTGTTTGTTTGACTAGCGTCATTTCTTATTGGCCGTCGAGGGATGTAAATTTTACGACCGATTTTTTTCCTCAGACGAGACAAAAAAGGTGGCGTTTGTAGTGGCGAAATAAATAGACCATGAGGTCGTACGTTTTTTGGAAAGGAAGCGTTAAAAAAGGAGCGAACAAAGCGACGCCCCGGACGACGTGCGCGAGAAAGTGTACATTTTGTCGAAGAGTAAAGAAGTTTGATGAAACCATTCAAACGTGCGCGATCGGGCGAAAATGATTCTAAAATTGGTAGCACTTTCCGAGAACCCAGAGACGTATTTTAAATATTTTTCTCTGTTAGTCTTCGCATGCTGACAGATATCCGGGGATGTACCTGGGAAATTTTCGCTTGTTCGAAAGATTTCGGTTAATTTGCGTTTCGCAGTAACATCTGGCTGCTGCAGTAATAAAGAAATGCTCACCGTCTAAAAATGTATAATCGGTCTGCTTTTTTGTTCGTTTTGTCGTCTGCGAATTTTGTTTGTTTCATTTTTTTCGAGACTTTTGAACAAATTTAGAAGGGTCAAATTTATGGATATTGAGTGCAAACGACGAGTTAATCGGTTAACGACACTGTATATTGAGTGTTTATTTTTGTGATTCGTGACGATGATTGAAATTTAATTTGAAATGATCGAGTGCTAGCAGACACTACTTTTGAAAATATTTTCATTTTTGACGTTTCATTAACACGATTAATTTGTAATTTTTACTGTTTTTGACACTGCTTCAATAATCGGAGTAATGAAATTTTCAGACAAATTTCAATGGTTTCCAAACATTAACAAGTATTGACGAAATTTCAACCGAGAATAATGAATGACGTTAGAGTTTGAATCGCAGCTCCATTTTTTGATATTTTCCAACAAAATATCAAAATTAGAAAAATATCAAAATTAGAAAAATGAAAAATAGGCATTAGACGTGGTAGGATTTTGGCGATCGATTTCAATTCAAACTATTTCGATACCAAAAAGAAAAACATTCATGTCATTCAATTTCGTTTCTAAAAAGAAATAAAACATCGAAAAAAGGGAGAGAAAAAAAAACGAAAAAAAGGTTACCCAATCTCGTTTTTGTCTGCATAGGATTCTTTTGGTTGACACAAAGAACGCCTTAACCAAAGGTGCAACTCTGTGGCCGAGGAAAAAAGTCGCATCTGGAAGCACCTGCGTAAATTTTTATTCTTACGAGTTTTGGCATCGAAAACGCTAACGACCCGTATAATCTGAAACCTCGGTGAAATTTTTAATCTTTTGTTTTGCACTGTTAAAAAACATTTGCATTCCGATCTCTGTTTTTATTTTGTTTGTCGGCGCTTAAAAAAGTAGACAAATGAATTTATCTCACAATTTGCAAACAAAGTGTTGTCTCGTGTTTTTTTAACGATCAATAAAATCTGATATAAATATTTGCGAATGGTAAATCCGATAGTGTTCATCACAAAGTCCAATAAATGTGAGGTTTGAAAAATGATAAAAGTAACAAAAATGCATTTGTGCATTTTTTTAGGATGGATGGAAAAAATAGTTGCATCAGATGAGTAAAAAGTCTGCTGTTTTGTAGTACATTTAACAACTTTTCCGTTAACACACGGGTAATGAAATTTTCAGACGTCAAAGACGGTGCAAACGCGAGGATTAATCAGTCACAACTTTGTATCGGACTTTGCATAGTCAAAGCCCTCTTCAACGGATATTTATTATTCTGACAAGAAATGTACAATCTGCAACTTTGGTGTCTTTTTTTGCCCATCGCAAGCTCGTTCGTTTTTTGTCATGTTTCCGTTTGTTTTGCATTTAAATGCAACACTCTTTGAAACTCAGAAATCGAATAGAAATTGAATGCACTTTCTTTTTTAACTCGCAAACATTCTCCGGTGCCTTTTGTGTCTTAAAACAAAACTGTTCGGTGATTATCTTTAGCGAGCCAGTTCCCTTCTCACATTTCGACTAAATTTATCCCAACTACGTGTTGAAAAACATTTAAACTTTTACTTTCCGAACAAACTTTCTTACAACATTTTCGATAACGAAAAAAGATAAAATACAAGTTAAACTGACTAAATATTTCATTTTGTACAAATTTTTAAAATGCTTCGAAACATTTTTTTTACATAATTTTTTATAAATTTTATATTAAGTTTGTACAAGTTGAAAAAGTGAAATGATTGGAGTTGAAATGTTGTGTGGAAGAGTTAAAATGATCTTGTATCATAAATGCATAAACTTTGCGAGTTAAAAAAGTTGACTTTCAGATGGGAGCAAATTTGTATGTGTTAACAAGTTCAGTGACATTTCCTTTCAGAGGAGTAAGCTATTTATAAGGCCATTATTCAATAGACATCATGTATATATGTCATACACTTACGAGCGAATCAGATGGCACAATTAGCGCGAGACGATAACGTTAATACAAAAGGTCAGTTGGTATTTCACGACTGTTCGCCGAAAAAAGTGCGTTTTGATAATTCGACGGCTATGAAATCTGTCAGTGTTTCGCGACGCTATCTATCAGACTAAATGTAAAATGTCAAAAGCGTGTAAAAAATCAATCGAAGATGACCGATAGCTCTCGATGTACGATCGTAAAAGGTGAAAATGGCTGTCAGGGTGATTGATTTTCTATAAATTCTGAATTCAATTTGCAATACAATGTAACACATTTCTATCAATTCAGAAACACTTTTTTTTGCTTTTTCCAACTTCAAAATCAGAAACAGAATAGCTTGACAAATTCGCTTGCTCCGAAACGTCAAAACAAGTTCCGTTCCTTTTTTGCTCTAATTTTTCATCCCAACTTTTGTCATTCATAAGACCAATTTCGTCGACCAGTTCGGATGCAAAATTGTTATTGACTTAGCGTAATTTGAAAGATAGAAATGAACTGATAAGGCCAGCGAAAGGGAAAAAGTCGATGCAACAAAATTGGCCAGTCAACTTTTTTACATTCCTTAGCTGCGTGCCGTATCCTGTTGTCAGGCAGTTGTCGCACACTGTGTTTATCAATGCAGCATGCGCGCACGTAAGCTGAATAAATTGCCGATAGCATGCATTAAAGACTTCCTTTTGTTCCCAAAAAAAGGAAACAAATATGCGACAAAAAACATAAAAAGGGGTTCAAATAGAACCAACTTGCATTTATACATGCAAACAAATTACCGACCTTCTTCACCCTCATTATATTTTCAATACGTCAACAACATTTCGCCGAGTTATTTCTTTTTTCAAAATTAAAAATACTGTCGAGAAGAATTTAGAGCAGACCTAGTTGAAAGTACTTTTTCAATTACAGTTCACTTGTGGGGACAATATTTCAAACTTTAAATAAGTCCGAAAACGAGTCACCGGGTTCGTTTTCGCATTAGCATTTTCATTTACTCAATGTATGCGCTTACTCGCGTCTGGGGAGGGGGTTAACTATTTTCGGACAAAGGAAGCATGAAATTCCGGCGTCAGTATCAATGAAGTGGCGGACAGGAACATCGGTCCGAGGTGAGTCGCTGGGCGGCGGATTTAACGGATTTACGGCAACGCGACGTATAAAATATCGCTGTCGCGTTTGGCGCGTCAAAATGTGCGAGACTCCAAGACACGTCCACGTGCGCTGATTTTTTTTTCAATACATTTATCGGTTTCTGATTGACGACTTCGCGTCGATAAAGACAGTGCCGATTGTTGTTTTGAGCTTTGTCGAAAACTTTTCCATGAGCCTGGCGATTTATCGCACACGATGTCAGAATTTACTTATAACGCTCTCGAGTGCACGCGCACGGAAAAGAAATTGCCCTCGACGTGATGTTCGGCCCGCGAATTATCATTAATCTGCATGAATTTAATTCCGTAATTGTCATGCAAATGTAACGAAATCTGACCACTTGGTTTGCGAGCATTTTTTTTCTCACTTGTCGCCCTTCTCTGTCCTTCTCTGATACTTGTCTAAGAACCACGGCAAAAAATAAATCTCCCTCAAGAAATTACGTGAAATATTCAACTTTTTAATTTTTCTCCCTTGCATTTTTCTTTCGTGACTATTCTTTTTTTTGTCCTAATTTCAGGAGACAAAAAACGCGAAAGAGTGTGATGTGTTTGAGCTTTATTGGAGTGTTGAATTTTAAAGGGCGGGAAAAAATGTTGATTTAAAAAATATCGTTATTTATAGTAGCGGGAAAGTCTTTTAATTGCTAGAGCTCATTAAAGTTTCAGACGAATTAATGTTTCTGTTTGATTTGATTTTAACTTTGACGTTGTTTAGTGTGTACTGAAAAGTAATACGTAATGTCACCGTGGAGTATAAACGAGCAGTGAGAGTCGATAAATCTTGGCGCATGGCATGAGCGCCAAAAGACAAGCAATAAGTGACGCGACTTGCATGAAATTCAAATATTGCTTTTGATGAATGAATATTCTATGGGCCGACAAGATGAATGCGATGTGTGTCGCGGAGTGCGCGATATCGCGAGCATCGGTTGTCCGCTAATGAAAATAGTTTGTACAATTTCTATACTATCGAAACGGATCGATACGTCAGAAATCATTGGCAATTCGGCCTGTCAACAATCCGAGTTTTGTTATAATCGAGAAACGAAAACAATCTGCATCGGGTGCATAAAAAAACCGAACTGTTTTTATTTCAAACTCCGCTCGAATCGGATGAATGACAGGAGAAAAAAAAGCACGTGTAAATATTGAAATAACGATTGAGCGAATTGGTCGAGAATGTACAATTTCAATCTCGATTGTTTTTGTGCACTTTGTTTTGTTCGGCGCTGAAAAGTCGTCGTTAAGTTAAGTATACTTTGCAAACTTGCTTTTTCTCGACTGTCTTCGATAGTTTTGGATTAAAACAATCTGTCGTCAAACTTGGAGTTCATAAACGAGCTCCGGATGCCCGGCTCGTATCTGCAGCGCCGAATCAAATACAATATTCATGATAACAATTTCTCCAGCTTTTTTTCTCTGTTGCTGTTTTTTTTGTACGCTGGTTTATTAAAGTCGGGATCGCTGAGATAAAATTTTTCGCCGATAACAGTGATCTCGTAAATTTATCAAACAACAACGAACCCAGAGATTGGATGAAAGATAGATTACTGTAACGTATAATAAAAACGAATTGTTGCGGGCGAATCAATGAATAAAGCGTTGATCGCGCGAGCCAACCTCTGACATGCGAAATTTGTATATACATTTTTTAGTTATCTCGCGGATGTTTTATTTTTGCGCTGTTTATTTGCTGAGAGAGGGCTGAATGGGACGGCGGCGCAAATTAATTTATTGCCGCTATGATCCAATTAATTTCGACGCCGAAGATATAAAGTAACGCAATTATAAATTGCGCGCGATGAAAATGTATTTGGGTGTTACGGTCGCGCGGTCTGATGCACTTCATTACTCAGCCTATATGGTAACATTGTTGGCCATCGTCGATCAATTGTCGGCGCGCTACTGGGATTATATTAGTCATAATTATCAACGCCCGAGACACCGCAGACGCGGGCTTTTCATTCGACCGACCCTCGGCGGCACGTAAATTCAACAGATTTCCAGTATCATTTCTGACTGTCATTCGTTATTTCATGATGCCAGACGATATTTTCATATCATTTCTCCCATTGCTCCGCGAAAACTCCAATTATATGAATGAATGATTCGATGACATGCTAACCTCGGCTTTTCACTTCGATTAAACTCCGACTGGTTTAATATGAGAAGCAAACTCTGAAAAATTTCGGAATTTACAATTCCATAACTTTTTATGATAACCAATCGATTTCAATTCTGCCGAATATCAATAAAGATGGTTGACTTTTAATATTTTACATTTTTCAGAATACTGAGAACATTTTTTTTCTCTGTTTAACTTTATTCAACAAAGTTATAAAGTTTCTGGCAAGACCAAGTGGACAAAACTATCCGATATTTTACATAAAGTCTCTCTGTAGATAAAACGTGAAAATCAATATTCATAATCTTTCAACGTCAAAATTGAAGGCTCTGTTATTTTTACGCTGCTTTATTTTGTGTGCTTGTTAAAATTGGATGTCAAAACAAATGCTTCGATTTCAAGAAAATTTAATATTTAAAATGTTACACTCTTTACATTTTCATAACAATATTTGGATTAAAAATAAAACAACAAGTTTCAAACACAGGTCTGCTCATTGTTTAAATTTGAATGTATTTTTCACTTGGAAAAAGGTTTGCAGTTCAGTTCCTCGAAACTGTAATTATTTACAAAAAGTAATTATTTTCGGATAATTATTAGAATCGAATATTTTGCTCAAATACTTGAAATAATTTCATATTGTATAATCTTCAAGAGACCTGTTTCAATTGTCATATTTGATAGTCCAGTGCTTGGAGGCAGAAGCTCAAGCGAGGACCAGCGGTTGATGTCGAATGAAAATGCACTCGAAAGCGTGCGCTGCGAAATAAGATTTAAAATGCACTCGACTTTGCGGTGGACGAACCGACGAGTGCGCGGTGTGCGTTTTGTACGAGCGCGCCTCTCGAGATGTGATTTGATTTTGGACAAAGCGACATATGGGTTGCGCACTTTTTCACATCTGTGTTGGCCCAACAACAATTTGACCCCGCGGCGACGAGAGGCTCCGGCCCGGACACTTCATCTTGGCATATGCAGCCCGTTTCGCTTTGCTGCATTATTAATTCGAGGACGTCTGCGCGCACCAATCCCACTAGGCAAATTTAATTCGATTCGCAACTAATTCCTCACTAATTGAGGCATGCACAGACTTGCCGACGCCAAGATTTGGCCTTCCTCCGAGACACGCCATACCTTTCACTATGAATAATTGGGATCAGATATTTTCTCTCGGGAAAAAATATTAGACCTTCTGCTAGGTAACATCATCTATTTTCAAACAGAATGAGATAACACGCTCGTCAAATCTGACAGTGAAACAAATTGTTAAATGGAAGAAATATTTGTTTTAACTTTTATTTTTGTTATGTTTGTTTTGGTTTTGGTGTTCTGACTTTGATTGCGTCGGTTTAATCGTTTGCAAAGTATTGATTAGATCGATCTAATCTGTTTGTTTGATCAAGCTGAGTTGAAGTTAAATAACAAGTGATAATCGAATTTGCAACACATATTTGGAAGGTTTTCAATTTCATACTGTTGACCAAGTAATTGATCGATGGATTGACGTGAGGTGGTGAAATTGATTAGAATTTTCTAGAAAAACATAACTCAGGTTTGTGAAGATTTACACGGGTAATTAATTTCAACATGGTGCAATATCGATTCTTGATTATCCGTTACACATCATGATCAGACCTTATTAGGCGCAATTGAACGTAATCACGTAGACGAAAATAAAGCACACTGCTAAATCTGATTAGAACCAAATCATCTCTATATTGATAAATCTGATTACTTCTACACTTTAATTCCTCGAATTGGTCCTCGAGCTCGTGCAGATTTGGTGTTTTAATTCGATTATTATAATCATTCATTATTCATCCGATTTAACGGGTATGCTTCCTTTTTACAAAAATAACAAAGAAACTATAAAAAATAATAAAAAACGGAAGAATATTTACCCGTGAAAGAAAGTGGAACTAAAAGTAATTGAAAAGACCAGAGGTAACTAATGAATACAGAAATGACGAGTCGTGTCAGAAGTGTGGACAAATTCTGTGCTCATCAACACGGCACATCTGTTTTGGTAGCGAAATGAATGCGGAAGGAAAGGTTGTGTAATTAAAATGCACAAGCCGAACGTTTTAGCCGCGGTCGTTGAATCTCGTGTAACGGAACTGACGCTTTGATAATAATACTTGAACAAGGCGAGCGCACAAAATATATTAATCAGTTTAAAGGAAACGTATACATTATTCACTCAAACTTAACATCTAATGTAATCCAGCGAAGCGCGCGTAATGGAAGCGCCGACTGGATTAGACGCGATTTCGGAGCTCCTGTGGGATTTAAATGTAGACGCATCATTAAAACACGACGAGACCCAATCTCCGGCCACGGGGGTGGTATCAAAATAATCTCGATCTGATTCTTTATCCCAAAAACTGAAGGGTTATAATCTCGTCGGCGCTTCAGACCGTCGCAGAAAATTTGCCTGTTTTTGATTTTATGAATCCCGAGGGAACCATATAACCGATTCAATTCGATCTCCGATTTTCCTCGCCAACGGTCCGTGCCAACATCCCATTTTAATCCCCGTCGGTGAATAACGATCCAAAAGACATTGTGAGTGTCAATATAAACACCCCGGATTGCTCAAATCTCCGAATTTTTAATAGCTTAAGTACCTTCTTTTTTGTCTAATTTTGCTGTTTCTGATAAACCGAATTTTGGTTTTGAACTTGATATTCAAATTTGCTATTTGAAAATTAATTGTTTGGATTGTATCAAAAACAATTAATTAAGTGAATAGATAAGATTTCTCGATTAAATTTCAGATATTTTGATTATATTTTCGAATGGAAATGATTCTTCTGAAAATGTTTATTGGACTTTGAGAATCAAAGGTGTTTCACCGACTCTCGAGTTGCAACGTATCCTTTATCAATAGCTTAGAAACTTGAGAGTTGAATTTGAGTGGTAACGGAAGATCGAAGCGCAACCATATAATTCGGGTAATCGATTGAAATATTACATTCCATTCCGAGACGTTCAAATGAAAGATAAGCTCATTCAGCGCATCTGATGAGACGCGCAAGATAATTGAAATAGATTAAAATGGTTGTTTATTTTTACTGCTAGAAGGGTTGTCATGTTGCAAAAAGTTTTCGCGGAATTTTAATTTGAGATGAAGAAAAAAAGTTCGAGAGAGTCTCTAAGATGAGTTTACATGCGGACCATGTGTGATCCGCACCGAGAGCAGTGTGCAACCCATATGTTTTTCATGTCTATCAGCAGTACGTTTCCATTTGAATTCATATCGGGATAATCATTTTACCTGTAGATTTTAATCAGGTCGAAAAGCTGATGAAAAATATGTTGAACGAGAATGAAGAATAACGGCAGGTAATAAATTGAAAGCAATTAAATGTTGTATATGATGAATCCGGTTTATCTGTCGGAAAATGTTATTTCATGTGCGGTCGGTTGTGATGTACAATGAAAAATTCTGTGTTTGAAATGATGCGTAAATTAATTTTTAGTATTAAAACAAGCGGCTGAAAAAGTTGTTATTATGAAAGCCGGGTCATTCAAAAAATGTTTACCAAACAGTTTTTCCATTATTTTTGTTTATCGAGTTTCGAAAAGTAAAAGCTGACTTTTTTATTTGTTGATACAAAAGATGGTATTTTTTAAAATGATTGTTAATGAAAAGAGTATTTAAATATTTTGAGAACAAACTGAAGGATTGACTGTGTATTTTTTAACAATATAGTAAAATCCATTCTAATCACTTTTTGAGAGTACAAATATTACAGTTTTCGACGCTCTTTTATATATTTTTCTACTTTTTGAAGTCTGACAGTTTTTAAATTCTCCGCACTTTTTATAAAACAAAAAACTTGTCACTCCAAAGAACTTGTCGACGCATTTTTTCGCCACGTACTCACGTTTCACGTCAATCAATAAAACATAATGACTATAGCATGTGCCGATCACATTTTTTTATTAAAAAAAAGCTCATCATAACGAGACGCGTCACGAATGCATAATCACCCGAATCACAATCATAAACACATCGAACGCAGCCACACCGAACTGATAATCAAACAGTATCCCACTTTCCAGTAAATTTGGCCGAAATTAGACCGATTCTAGGTCAAAAGGCATTTTGTCTAATACATATTCAAAGTTAATGTGAATCCATGGTGAAAGCAGTTTTAGTGCACCCAACGGGATCAGAGAGACAATACGGAAAACACAGTGATGCCTTTTGTTTGCGTGCGAAACAAGTGAGATCGAATAATAAATAAACAGGCATGATCGGACGATAATCAGCAGCAGTATTGTAGCACACAATGCGAGATATAATACCGTCAGCGTTTCGCAACAACAAACTTTGATGCTTTTCAAGCTAGCCGTGTGAAACCGGTCCTTGTATATATCTGAGGTTTCGCATAACATTTAGCACGATTTTGGTGGCTCGCGAAACGTATTTCGATAGCGTCGGGTGCAGCCCACGAGCTGCATTCAAAAGCGCCCCTCCTAACACGACAGATATTTGCTAAACACGCGGGTCAACGTGCGTACATGCACGCGAACGTGTTCCCCAGGTTGATCCACAGAGGAGACGCTGCGGCGATAATCCAGAGTATGCGCGCCGGATGCGGCCGCCGATCGATCGCGCAATCGCCCACGTCACACACGCCCCGGCTAATATTTTGCCTTGTAATTGAAACAACTGCGACACAAATTTAAATCGCAATCGTCGGCCATTTGGTTAATGCACGTTGATTAAAGTCCGCGTTATCATTCGGCGAATCCATCAGGCCGGCCGATATACAACTGCGTGGGTCGCACTTTTTCTGCCCCTCGCGCGAACGTTTGATCGCGCGAAATGCAATTAGGCCGGCAACGTTTTTGCAAACGATACCGTATATTTTTCGGCTGCCAAGTTTTATTATTTTTTTTGTGGCCCTTTCGGTCCGTCCTGTGTGCCGACTGTTTTTATATCGCCGAGCGCAATTTTGCGTCGCGCAAAATTGTGCGATCGTGTGACGTTATTTGGCGACTTTGTAAAACAGTCGAATGCGTTGGCGTGTTATTGAGATGCGCGAACACGTGTCATGACTTTTGCAATCATTCACTCACGTTTGTCTGCGCGACTGCACAGATCACGCAAAAATTACTAATTGGTTTCGGGTGGACGTTAATGAATGATGCTCGGAGCTGCGAAACTGTTGCGCGCATAATCAATTCATTTATTGTTTCGAATTAGCGGGCATGGTAAATTCACAAAATTGATCATCAGCCAAATGAGTTGATCGCGCGATTGAACTGCCAATCGGCTGCAAATCATATCTGGATTAAAAATAGGAATCGTCAGATAAAATGGATTATTTCAAATAAGAAGAATTCGCAGGATGAAGTCGGAAAAGATTAACTCGGGTTTCTCGTGTCTGCGAGTTTTCAATAATTTTTAGGGCGAAATTGGGGCCGTGTCGGCAGAGAATATTGGCGCGTTTATTGGCAAGGAGAAATTTTCATTGAAATGGGAATATCGGTCGTTGGTCTTTCCTTGCCATCAAAGGTCGCCGTCCTATTCCGCCGGCGTCGTCTTTTTTTAAACAAGGATGCTGCGCGCGATCCTCCGGATGAACTTTATACTTGCTTTTGACCCTTCGCAGGGCCCATATTTACATACTACATGTACACCGAGCTGATATTAATCCAACGGGTGTCTCGTAAACTTTGACCCGCGCAATAATTAAAGCCTGACGTTTGACTTCGTTCTGCGGCGTTAAATGAATATTCCGTCACGGCCTAGGCGCATCAAAAAGCCAGAACTTATTTACGTCTTTGACGGCTCTCTGCTTGCTCTATCGGAGTTTGAGACAAATTAAATTTTGTTCAAAGAAAATGAATAACTATCATAAAAAATCGAACTTGAATCTATTGCAACAATTTGTAATTTAAATGCATGGAAATGACATTTCTCGCACTTATTCAGCGACTTCTGTCGATCTACATGAGATTATTCTTATTGCAAAAAAGTAAGAGGAACAAGTGAGACTATTTGTTGCTGTATCCTCCAATCGTGCGCCGCATAAGTAGGTACGATAACATATTTATGAAAGAAAAAACTGGATGGAGGAGAAAAAATTTGTTTTTTTTTTGTTTGCACCGCTATTTTACATGTAGATTTTCCGCTCTTAAAGCTTGACGTCTTTTCTTATTTATTTCACCGTCTGCCGTATAGCCGCGCTCGTATTTCGTTCTCTTGTTTTATTAATCGTTAGAAACCACTCAATATTACATGACTGAATGTCAAAAACGAATTCTCATACCCTTACATATCATTAAATTCGAAATGTCTTCGATCCTCGTTGATTAGCAAACTTAAACGCCAAACTATGTAAATGTACATTTTATGATGCGTGTTTCGCCATAATTTACACTTTACTTCCATTTAAAATAGCCGCAGTATCTTTTTTCAGACGATGTACAATGTGCTCAGTTACAATAATTTTTATGCACACTCATAATTATGAAAATCGTAAAGAAAGAGAATAAAAAAGGGGGAAAAAGTATAAATGAAGAAAAGAGCATGATTTTAGCAAGGCAGATATATTAATCTTAGAAACGGGAATGATTTTGTGGAATAAGAGCAACTGCAAAATGTTGATTAAACAAAGTAAGCATGGCAAAAAGACGAATATGTTTGCGAAGAGGGAGTAGGGGAAAACAAGATAAATGACGATCTTTTAGCTCGAGCGATGAATCTTTCGGCAAACAGGTGTGATAATTTGCATAGATGCGAAAAGCTACAAAGCTCTGGGGATGGCTAATACGCTCGAATAGGTGGCTGGATGCTCGCGCGAGAGAATCGTGCCAGCGCGTTTCCGTGAACACGTAAATGCATTATTCAGAGGCGCTATACACAGTGCCCCGCGCTGCGTATACTGCATTTGCGTTACTTCCAGGAGATTAAACTTGCATGCGACGAGCGGAGCTATGAAGTATAGGCGCAGACGCCAGCAGCGACGTGCGACTTGCCTTCGGACAATGCGATTCGAGACCGACCGGTTCGAAAACGATTCGCCAACTTGGACCCGTGCACCGCGACCACCCGACGCGTTTCTCGTCTTTGTCGCTAAATAATGTCCTAAGAATATATTCCCGCCGCCTCTCGTTCCGGTCCGGATGACTCTTCGAACTCGAGTCATTGTCGACCGATTCAAAATCTGAATGAGCATCGTATCTCGCGCGTCTTACGACTCAGATTATTCTCCCCCTCCTTTGGGATTCCATTGTCATTTTTATGCAAAAGTTTGTGTGTGCTCTCTCTGGTAAACGTATCATTCGTCTGGAGACAAAGTTAATTATATTCATTCAACTTGCTATCATGTGTTGGAATTAAAACTCGATTTCAAATTAGTTGGTAGAGAGCGAAAATTTCGTTTACAAGTTAATGACTTGCAAGGAGAGTTATTGAAAGTCGATAACTTGGCGTTATTGAATTGAAGTTTGTTGGACGCGCACAATAATTTACAGCAGTTGATCAAATTGTGCACATCTGTTGATGACACGAAACAATGACTGCTTTGTTGACTTTCCTCGAGCAGCGTTTACATTGTATGGAATAGCAAAAGTTTTGGTTTCTTATTAGAGTTTTTCCTTTGAATTTGGAAAGGTAGAGTTGGTGTCATTTTTATCGCTGGTCAGTCGAGCTGAATCAGCAGCGATTTCTTCTCGCCAGACAAATGCAAAGTGGCTCATTTTGGAGGCACGTTTGAGTTCCCATCGCGAGATGTCGTCGTATCAGTAAAAACGACCGAGCGGCGTATCTGATTGAAAGTGAAAGAAGACGACGGTGGCGGTTGTCATCGGACCGCGGAGGCTGTCGATTGTGTCATTGACTCTGCTTGTAGAGCGTCGAAAGCGACGTCAATTAAGTGCGACGTGAGTGAGAGACTGCGGACTGTGTGTAATTGGAGTCAGCCCAAAAGAGAATCTCGTCATGGTATTCACGGATTTGATTGACGATAAAATCGAATATAATTCGTGTAATTGAAGCAACTCTTGGGACACGAAGTAAATAGTTGGGTTGACGAGTAATCTCCAGTGTCAATAATTCTGGCTAACATTAGGTCGATGTGCCCAACTTTTGCGATTCAGACTACGTCGTCAATCGACTAATTTGTACTTTGAACCGTAAAGTTGTTTTTGAAGTCGGTTACTTTTCGCGGCTGAAATTAGACCTGATTGGTTATGTCACTTTGGCCTGATGGTTACTTTTTCCGATTCGCTAAATTCAATCGAAAAGTTTTGATTCACACTAGAATATCTGATGACAATTTGTCGAAAAGTCAGAAATTTTAACCGCCAAGACTAGAAATGTGTCTATCTTAATTATTCATAAATTATTTTTGATATCAAACAGTTTTTTCAACGTGTTGTATTTAATTATAAAAAACGATATTTTAGAAATTAGTTTTATATTATTTTTTTATTAAAATTGTTTTTTTCTGCTTTGAACGAATTCAATTTGTGTTACATATAGATTAATGACTGCTACTAATCAATATAGTTGAACTCATGTCCGAAAGGTAAACTTTCAGAAACACATGCGAGGTTTGCAAAAAATGACGTTTTTGAGTATGTCACTTAACTGGGTCTTCCTAATCAGCACAGATTTGTGTGCTTTTTGGACTGTCTCGGAGATATTCATTGATCGAGTCTACTATTGTTGAATAAATTAAATCTGTTAGGAAAAATGTATAAAAATTTATTTGAGTATCGGCGAAGTTTCTTTGACCGACAGTTAAAATAACTTTAATCAATCATTTAAGCATTCGTTACTATTTTTCCCCATTTTTCTTCTATGCATAATGGATTTTTTTAATTTTATAACGAAGTTCACTTTTGATGCAAACGACTAACCAGCGCATAACTACCTCGGAACATTTTTTTAAAGTCAAATCAAGAGATTCAAAAAAATCAAAAAATTGGAGAAGAGAATTAGAGAAGAAATTGGAAGAAATTTAGAATCCTATATTTTTGAAATTAAAAAAAATAGAAATTTTAAACTTATCGCCGCTTTAAATATATATATTCTATAGAAACTAAAAAACCAATAATTCCAGATTATATCTTTAGTTATAGCTTTTTGATCAAAGTAGAAATCTCTAAGTTTAGCATTCATAATGAAAATCACAATTTAAAAATTCGTGCAATAGTTTGTCCAACGTATCCCATGACAAACGAGCTTCAAAATTGTTAACTCAATTGTCCTGGTGTATCTATGTTTTTCACAATTCGTGAAACTTTTTCTTACAAGATTTATGCCCTGTCGACTTATATCAGCAAAAAAGTTTCGTCGAGTTCGCTCTTCTTTAAACTATCAGTGCACAATGTAAAGGCGAGTCTGTCGTCCCGGAGCAGGGCGTCGACTTAATTTAAGAGCTTGTTCGAATTTCTAAATCACTACACTTCCGAGATTTGACAGCCTCTTGTCGAATTATCAATGCTCATTAGGTTCGAAATATCGGCTGCTCAATTATACACCTGGACTTGCAATCCAAACTATTTTCTATTCACCCCTGTACAATATTTACAAACGGCACAAAAATCTTTATCAATAATTGACTTCAAAATTTACATTTTCGAAGGCAAAAAACACTGTTTTGAAAAATGACTGCTAAGTTTGTTATGTGATCGGTACCGCTGTTCTTTTTTTTAGCTATTTAAACATTGTCGGTAAGGCGAAAATAAATTCGCAAACAAGTCGTAACTGTCCGAGCCGAGCGCCAACGAAAATGCCTGATACCATCTTTTGTCTTATTGTTCCAAAAGAATGGCTGATTTTGTTCGTCCGGCCGAAACTTCTGCACGATCCGGAATTCCTTCCGCATTCAATAGTCTGCGAACGCGAACTCCTCGATCTTCGTTTAGTCGCCGCTTTTTCTTCCCCGGAAGACCATTTTTTCGCCAAAAACTTTCTCTACATTATATGATTCCACTTCACATCTCCCACGAACTCATAACTTCAACGTGAAATAACCTTCTGCAAAATTCAAACATTATCCTGATACGGCGCGCAATTTCACTTTAATTCTGTTGTTTTTGGATTGATGTTATAATGCTTTTGTTTATAAATTCATCTTATGAAGGAGCATGTTTACCTTGTAACGAACCTTATTATTACCTTGGTATTATGAATGCACTGCCGGTGCTTTTCGCGGTTGCGGAAATCGCGAAAAGTTGCGTATAAAATAAACAAGAAAATGATACCCCGTATCTGGATGAAAGACCTTTTCAGATAATAAACATAAATATTAGAGCGTTTTTGAACGTAATTCTTGTATACAGTAGGAGGATTATCTTTGTTTCCCAGACGTCAAATTAATTAATGAATAATTTATATAATGGACTGTTTGTAATTGTGAATAAATGCAACGAAGATGGAAAATTTCATTTCTAATGAACTTACAATTAACAAGATAAGTTTTAAGTGGATACAATTCTTGGTATTCGACTGGTCTGCACAACACAGTTCGCACCATCTGTAGACCTTTTAATTCATAGAAAGATTTCTGAAATGTAAATTGTCTCCATTCCTAAAAACACTTGAGACAAGTTAGTTCTCAGTTTCGATTCAATTGACAAAAGCAATATTTTAACATTGTAACGCAGCACTTGATCAAATTACACTTCAGTAAAAGCTAAAGTCTGAACGAAATTAAATGATCGATAAATCATGCAAGCCATGATTATACACCAAGTAAAATATTTAAAATTTTTTTGTCGTTAAAACAAAGAAGTAAACTTTATAGTAAATTTTATGCAACGAACTAGATTTATATGGCATCTTTACATCTGACGTTACATCTGATTTACATAACTTACATCAAAGAAACAGAGTTTTTAGCGTTGACTAGCGGCTCAAATTTTCGAGAATAATATTCTTAAAATAATTTCAGAGAAAAACTCTCAAAAGGAAATTTCGATTGCGATTTTTGTACTGGATTTGCACAGAGGAAAGACGCACTGACGATGTAGGTATGATACGACTTTGTCTAATGAATGCTTCGCAGAAATGCATATGAAGCAGCTTTTTCAAATGAAACCAAAATGAAACATATCTTAAGCGGTTTAACAAAACATACATTGTATTAGTTTCAGAATCGTTTTAAATCGCATAATTAGATATTCGGCTTGGTTTATTGTTCTGCTAATGGGCATTGAATTGTGATATTCCTTTCTAATAGTGGTTTGCCAATTCCATACTAATTACTCCGTCTGCAGTTAAAATGATCGCCACTTTGTTACTGCTTTTCGATTAATTAGCTCGATTTGCTAATTTTATGTTAATGAATTTTATACATCCGAATCAATTGTTTCCAGGTAATTAATCAATCGAACTCAAATCTTAGCCATGAATTATTCTTCTCGTCTTAATTTTTGTCTCGTTAAATTTCAATTTGTTCGTTCAATTATAGAGAAGCATTAAAGCAACGTTTTAGCTAGCGCGAGTGTTTATACTATTATTAATTAAAAATGAGAAGTTTATTCCGGAAACATGTGAGTTAGTGGAGCAAAACTCCAAACGGGATGAACCATTTTATTACATGTAAATATTACTATCATAGCTCTGCTTTATGGATATACAGCGCGCAGCAGTAGTTTATCTTTTCAGTGATGTTGAAACAAACATAATTCACTTCAAAAGGAAATTATGCTGTATAATAAATTTAATAACCGTTTCGATTTCAGATGCGAAACTTTGCTTTCAAGTTAGCGAAAAATGTATAAGCCAAAATAAAGAGCAATGTAGAAACGTGAATTTCCTGTTAATGCATAATCTTGTTGAGTGTTAAAAAGACGTTGCTACATATTACGAAAAACGAAATCGGCTTAGTTTGTCGTTGACTGGAACGCTCTTGAAACAACGGCTAAATAAATTATTATTATTAATTATAATTATTACACATCATTTGCAGGGCATTTCGCGTGTGATAAACTTGTCCCAAGTAAACATTCATACGTCTTCTGTTATTTTTTTTTCGTACGTCGTATTATCATGCACAGTTTTGATTTCATATTCAAATTCAATTCTGACTCCCGTTTGGCAGGCTCAATTATTTATCGCGCTCTGATTATTGATAAAACAATATCGCACTATGTTTTTTCAAGATATTGATCCTTTTTTTACTCCGGATCTGTTTTTTTTCTTTTCTTTGACCAGTTTCTTGTCCGAGGTAAAAATCCGAGGGAAAAAACAATAATAACGAGTAATTTCAATTACGACGGTGCTGCGGAAAGCCAAGTTGTTACCAACTTTTATGCAATTCTTGCAGCGACAAAAATGTAAAACAAAGTACCAAACTCAAATGAAGTCATGACTTACATTAACTCATAATCCGATTTTCGTTGTTTAAAATTTTAAAAAGCCTGAGATTTAACCTCGTCATGAAGTTATCAGAGGAAAATATATATAAAGAAGAGATACATAGAAGAGTTAAAATTGTACCGCTGTGTGGGTAGAAATAACATATTAATTCGCGAAAAGAATTCCTCGTGCGTTCCGTCTTTTAAGCGTAGAGGAATTTTCTCGTGGAAAAAGTTTTCCATTTGTGTGCAGCATCGCGTCGGCTATGCTTATGCATGTTCGATAAGCATCTACTCGACCAGCAAAAATATTTTCGTAAATTCTTTGAAAATTCTTCCATTAGCGTTTTGTGATTTATTTTACCTCAGTTGAAATTATGAATTTCCAAATTCAAAACCACTGAAATAGTTTGAACAAAATTCGGTAATAGTTTGCTGAAAGTTTAGCGATTTTAAGTTAAAAAAATGTTTTATATTTACATAACAACTACGTTTAATTTCCTTCCTTAAACAGTAACTTGTGTATGTTTAAATTAGCAAGGCTTAATTCAAGCGTAATTCACCATAGGGCGTTAATCATACACAGTTCCGTCAAGCATACTAAAAATTGGCGAGACTAAAAACACAACGCCTGAGCGTCTCTAATTAAAACGAGTGTCGTAACTGTCGGACGACACGTCGATATTCAGCTTTTAACAATGTCGTGGCAGAAAGTAGCGATCATTAATGGGCTTATACAAACGGCCATTGTATTTTGTTTGACTTAAGGGTAGGATTATACCTTCGACATGAAACTCAACTATTTTTGCCTTGATTTTAATTCAAATTATGTAACTCTGAGAAAACATTTTCGAACGCTTGAAAACAACAAAATACTTTTTCTTCAAAATATAAAAATTGTTTCATTTCGTTTTTTCTCAAATCATTGGAGTTAGACGATGTAAGTTGATTAGTTTTTAGATAAAAAAAACATTGGATAATAAAACAGAAATGGATGTTATCATTTGTCTACTTCGTAAAACTCTGGGTGTAGTACAACATTGTACTCTGTACTGTATTGAGTAATGGCAAAGTCAGTGTTGTTGGTCACATAGGCGTTTTTGGATTATCCGTTTCCGCAATACTTTTTCATGCGACGACGAATTTAGGGCGAGTGGTCCCTCGCAAGGGACGACTTTTTGTTTAACCGTGCACTGCTAAAAGCCTCTCGTATTTCAATCTGATAATGCGCAACACAGGAGCCGGGCTTGAAAGAAGCGGTGCGTTTTTACCAATCCAGATCGGTATCATCTTTGCGTACGAAAGATTCTCATCTAAATGAGCAGCTTGATATTCTGTGATAAATGCAGCAGAAGTCTGTTTGTTGACGAATAATACCGGAATCAAATAAGTGAATTCAAAAGGCCCAACCACTGTATTGTGCGACGCATTTATTTTGCGTTTATGAACCTTTTTCCGATATTCGATACTTGCATTCAACTTTTATCGGTGAATTGATGTAACACATCCTCAGAAACATGAGAATACATGGAACGTTATAATTTCGAACTTTTAAAAACCGAAATATTTTTATTGCATTTTTAGGTTAACAGTTATTTGATTGATGGTGTAACATTGTGCTGGAATTTGTTATTTGTCATTATGCAGATACGAGGTTGGGTATAAATCAGTAAAAATGTCTGAGATGATAACAAGCGCGTCTTTAAAAGTTTTAAAGTTCGTGCGGCTGATGCATAAAATGCGAATCCTACATTCACATTGAATATCAATATAGGCGCATAAAAAGTAACACGAGGTTGCTTTCTCACAAAACATAACGCGTCGTCGTAAACACACCTCATATAAATAACTCAGACACTGTCAGATCCAGATGCGCGAAAGGCTTACTCTGTGGCTGTCGCTCGAAGAAAAAAAATTTTTTTTTAATTTTTATCTTGTGTTTAAATGCATCGTCAGGTCAAATCTGAGTCGTGACTGACTGATCGATTCAAAAAGACCAACAAAAAATACTTTGTCGTATAAAAACGAAACGAACAGATTAATTTGCAGTATTAATTTTTCGAAACATTTTTCATATTTGGATTCAAATGTAGCTTTTTTCGGTTCATAAAATGTTCATGGAAATTTATAGAATTCTGAATTCAGGATCTTGGAAATGGGTTTCATATCTCACAAAGGCAATAAAAAGAGAGAAAATAGCGCGCGAAAAAAATTTTTCTGTTCATAATAAACCATATATGAGGTAAAGCATACCAAGAGGAGAAAAAAATCAGAACGATTTTTCTACTGTACAAGCGCAAGTCAGATTCGAAACCATCAAATTAGAAACTTCTTTATTTTTTACTCATCTTTTATTCCTTTCACCGCGAGTGCACCAAAGAAGATTATTTTTTTTTCAGTATCGATTTTATTTTCTTCGAAATGTTTTTTCTATTCGTCGCGTTTATTGAGATGATAAATAAATCAGTTAGAAATGGCGAAAAACATTAAAAAATTATGCCGCAAACGTTATTCCCTATTCGAACTTTTATTATCTTTTAAGTTCAGCAAAATCATTCAAAAACACGGATACAAATTGCATAAAGTTTCTCGTGAGAAATAATCGCTCAATTTGTGCAAAATATGTATTTTTGAATTCGTATTACTCCGCTAGCGCGGTTACTTTGAGGAAAATTTCTCTTCGGATTCGTGTGCTATCGTTGAGCGTTTTTGCGCCAAAGCGGTCCTTCCAAGTAAGTGATTCCCACCGTTTCTTAAATATATAACTCTCCGAGTTCTATAAATATCCGCGGTTATTACAAGAGCAAAGTTGTCGGATTTTTAGACGATATTAGTCTCAAAAATACATGTGCCGTGGATACCCATAAAGCCCTCAATTTTACGAGCACGCCAACATTCGCGACTCTCAAAGAAGAGCTAAACGCCATTAGTCAGTTTGTCGAAAAAAAAAAAAAATCGCTGAGTCACTTTGCAAGGCCAAGTGTGAATCATACAAAACTTCATACATAAACGAGTGTGAAAGAAAAAAACGGGGGAAAAGAACGCACATAAATCAATTTCCGAATCAGTTCAACCTCCCCCGGATTTGCGATACGAAAGAAAAATTCGCACAGTTTCTTCCAATTTAGAACAAATCCTTGCACCTCATGCTGCGACTGATTAATCGCGAAATTGGCAGGAGAAGATGGAAATGTGCCTGACAGTGAGGCGAAAAAGTGACAACGATAACTGGGGGACATGCGATAAATAATATTGGTGAATCCCCGATCCGAAGATTTAGAACAAAATGTATGAATGCAGAGGAAAAAAAACGAGGGTCGCCTTAATTTTAATTTCCGGTGACTTTTTTTCTCACATATGGCCCTTGTAAGTTGTCTCGTTAATTTTGAAAATGCTCAACTCGTTATTGATTGAAAGAGGGTTAATTATTCGAAACTATAATAAGATGTTTGACAGCATAAATAAGATTGATTGGAAAATAAACAAACTATAAAATAACTTTTCATTCGTTATCCTAACGAGAGGATTATTTTTACTCCGGTTAAAAATTGTCTCTTCTGAATTATGGGACTATCGAGGCGATTCAAGCACTTCAATTTTAAATTAATTTATAGTTGTTTTGAAATGATTGTTGCATTCATGTTGAACGATTTTTCTTTCATACGTTTTTTCGTTTTTAGTTCAGGAATACGCAGCTTAGTTTCTGTCTTGCGATTCTTCTTACTTGCATTGTCGCCAATAGGAAATGGCTTGTTGAGTAACTTCAGGTTTGTTCAAAGAAAGAGCGAGATGGAGCGAATTTCTATACAATCTGAGCGAAGTTTCTGTGCAAGATGCTTCGAGTTTCTTGTTTTGAAATATTTTTGGCTCTCGAGCGCCTTTGATCGAAGGGATTGAACTTGCCAATACGAGCTGTTTGTAAATACAAATTTGTTGCAATATCCTCTCGCAGAGACGTTTGAATATTTCACGTTCTAAAATCATGACATTTTCACGGAGTTAAGTCAGGTTCAACATTTCATAACGATTGTGAAAACAAAAAGGAAAGAAAAGATTGTTACTTATTACATTTTAACAACGAAAGCTGATTAAAGTTGGTTGAAAATTGTTTCAACTTGAAATATTTTTTCTTCTTTTTTTATAATTCACGCAGCAAACAAATTAGAAAACAAAGTATCGCGAATTTATGATTCAAAGTTTGTGTAATCTGCCTTCTGTAAAGTTTTACACTGTAAAATTTTATTTCTACCGATATCTGCAGAAAAAAATTTAACCGACTGTTTTTTAACAACTTTTGGCCGACGATCAATTCAATCAATGTTTGTCGTCTTTGTTTAACGTTTGTCAATCGAATAAAAAAATGAAAAAGTGTATCACCGTTCTTACAAAAGTATTCTGAATTAATAGTACAAATATTTTATAATGAATGCACACATAGAAATGAGTAAAAGCAAGCAGAACAAATTGTTTGCGTGTCTGTTTTCGAGCTGTTGCTTTTCGTAGCTGCTGAAAGTTAATTAAAATAGATGGGAGTTTCGGTTCGCGTGAAAATTCTTCATCACACATCTTATTGGTGAAAAAAATTACAGTTTATTGTCACAATCACATCGAATATTTTTTTTTATTAAAATTACCTCTAATTCTAAAACACTTTCTCTTCTATGTTGCAGGTTTTTTTTTATTTTCAGAAGCTCCCCGCTAGTCATCTCAAGAGATAATTGTAAGTAATAAAACAATAAATTTACTATGATTTTTCCCAATCGTTCAAATTTACAGAACACTGAAACTCGATGCTTGGGCAAAACGTTTTCGGCACATATCTGGAGACAATTTGAAATGTCTCCTGCCGTTCTTTGTTTGGAGGATAAAATAAAATCAATGCTAGGACAATAGATTTATTAAACCACGCGTATTTTTCTTCGCGAATAAGAACGTATCACTGTCGACGAGCTCTTTATTGTGCAAACCGTAAGAGAAGAAGAAAGAAAAACAAATCTAAGGAAAGAATAAAATATAACGTGCATTTTTATCGTTTCTTTTTAATAGAATCAGTCTTGCGCGAAAAACTTCTGCGAGATTGTGTATTTAATGTGCGATACATTCAAGTTTCGACGTTCATAAGTTTCAATGTTGTTGTTTAACCACTTTGAAAATTTTAGTATTCCAAAATTTAGCATAATCAGCAATCAGTAACTTGTTAATGTTCGAATAAAACGCAAATTTGTTTTGTTCTTTAACAATAAAACTCGACCCCGGATAATATTGATTTCGTGGGATAAGAACGTTACTGTGAATATGTTACATTATGGAAAGTCAATAAAAAGAACATAATCAGGAAAAAATGAAGGAAACATCTGGCGGTGGACGAAAATCTAATTTTTGATCGACGATTCTGTTTGCTAATTCGTTCTATTATAACTCGATGAAGTCTCGAATGAATAGATTTTTCGGCGACCCGACGACTTCCCGCGCGCTTATCTCGTTAATACGTTTCCACGCTTTTATTTTATTTCGTTGCCATTTGGAACACGAAAAACAGATACGTTTATTTCACACTGTAATAACAATAAAAAATTATTTGCCGAACGTTTCTGGAAAATGAAAAAACGAGTACTTTGGCTTCGTTCAAAAACAACTGTCAAATTTATCTGTTTAGCCGAATTCGAAATTACCGTCCATCACAGAGACAATTTTTAATTCCGTTGCAAATCATAAGCAGAAGATTTAATCTCGGCTTATCCCAAGCTTAAAATATGCCCCCGTAAGTCGCTCGTCAGCGTATTCTTCTATTTTTGAGTTTTCTGGACTTTTTTTCTATTGTGTCCAGTGTTATTGTTAGTTCCCTTATGCAAATTTACTGAACAAAAAGTTCTGTTTTTTACCTTCTATTATCTTTGTCGAACCTTTGCATGGCTAAATATTTCAATTGAATCTTGAAGCGGAATTGGCAACAAAATTGGCAAAATAAGCGAAAACTATAATTAATGGAAAATGAAATGAAGCCAGGAGGTACATAATTAAAACTGTTAAGAATTATTCACTCATCAGCTCAGCCGCTCTGCAAACTTTTATCATTTTAAAAGTTCATTAGACATTTAATTGTTCCGCGCAAAAAAGATTGCTTAAAAATAATGAATGTGATTATGCAGATCGCTATAATGGGAGGATTGTGCGGAACGGGACACCCGCACGTCGTCATTGAATTGCTATTTTTCTCTTTTCATCCCAACGCGCGCAGGACACGGAACTTTTATTATTCTCGTCCATTTTTTTTCCCGTTCAATAAACAGGTTTTTCTGTTATCGTAACAAATTGACGGGGTCAGTTATTGCGATCGATCCGTAACTCATATCTCCATTTTTTGTACGAATGTTTCAACATTTGATCGCTATTAAAAAAGTTTCCTCACCAATATTTCAAAATGGATCGCGGTTTGTTTTTTTTTATCATCTATTTGTTTTTTTTGTACATTCAACAATCCGGGTACTAGTTTGTTTCTAAATTCAATAAAGCCATAACAGATTTTAAAGTTAATTAATTGTTTGGCAATTTATTTATTCGTCTTTGAAGCAAGTTAGAAAAACACAAGAAACAACTAGATTTACCAGCTTTTGAAGAGAATCCTGAATTCAGAATTCATAACGTCAATTTATAACACTTCAAACGACAATGAATTCTGTACAGTTCAGAAACAGAAATTTTTCATTTCATGATCGAGTCTAAGCCGAGATGCTCAACTTTTTCCTGGAAACGAAATGGTAATTTTATGAATTCCCTATTGAAGGTTACAAAAAATCAGCGACTATTCAAAGGTGACGAATGGCAAATCTGCAGATTCATTATGAACCAATAAAGCTGTCAGAGAAGCTTCGGAGCATAGCTTCTGAACAAAGTACACGCTGGCGAGGATTATATACTTGACCGTAGCGCAAAAGTTTGATTCCCGTCATAGTTGTAAGGTTTTGAACAACTTTTCATCCGGAACATCTCGAAACAAGCGCGCGCAAAATAAATCACGCCGCGAGGCAGTCATAATTGCGAGTCGCCCCCTCGATCCATAATCTGCTCGACTTTCCTTTCCGACAGAATTTATATTCGACGTTTATCTGCCGTTTATTAACTGGCTTTCGTTGTTCCGAACAAATAGCGAGTCGCGATTTCTTCGTGCAAATATAGAGCAGAAGAAGGAACCAAAGGGCTCTGAGCGAAAGAGCGAGACGACGCGATCAAGAAAGGACCAGCCAGATGATAGCGATTGGTGCTCGACGAATTGTTTTGCCTTGGCAAATGAAACGGCGCCGTTCGTTTGTCGTGCGGAGGAAAAAATTTTTTTTATTTGGCATCGTATCGCCGTGCCAAACGTAACATCGCTTCGTGTTTTTGCTCTTGAGGACACTGTAAAAGAGAGCTTGGAAATGTGCAGTGCCTCTTTTCCGATCGGCCGAATGTGGCTGAGATTATTGGAAATCGGAACGCACTGCAAAGCACACGACAAAATAAGACCGAAGCAGTCAAAAGACGAGGCGATGCTTGACCCCTGCCCACGAAAGTATTCCGGACCTTTAGCTCTCTTCCTCGTAGTCAAAATGTCTACGAATTCCTCTTTCCAACACACTCACGGCAATTTCGACTTTGATCCTGAAAGCTGCCACTTTGGAATGTGATAATTGTAATTAGATTTCGCGCAGAGTCTCTACCCAACTGCAATCATTTGAATCCTCTTGCGTCAATTTTTTTGCATTCCTTGCATTATGCCTTGCTTTCGAGTTTCTTATTTCCGAAAGGATGCTTGGAGTGTAATGCAAAATCTTAAGTAGAGTTTTTTTCTAACGAAATTTTTAAATTTATACTAGAAAAATAGTTAGAATCAGAATTTTTTAGTTGACCTGTTTGTTTTTTGGGGCAAACTTTTGAAAACATGAAAAATATATTTGTTGAACAATGTAAAAATGTGTCACGAACATGAATTGTATAGCAGGAAAAAGTTAAAAAATTGTTATCAAATGATTGAAAGGTGCGATGTGATTTTTTTCACAAGTTTCGGAAAATAAATTCGTACGAAAACTGAGAATCGAAACAACAAAACATTCTACTTTCGCAAAGTTGACTTTTGTTCTCTTTTTATAACTTTACTTCTCACCTCACTGGATTCTTTACGTTTTCCCCGAAGAGAGTGAGTTTCCAATCCACGGGATCAATAAAAGAACGATTCCTAATCCCATTCAGGTTTTTTTTCATAAATTTTCCACATATGTTATGAGCTTTTCCTCCACTTGATAACAGCCAATAAACTTTAAATTGTAAAATTGAAACGACCCGACAGTGTGACTCTGAGAGCCATCAAAAACGGTCTCGTATAAAATGTGAATTCAATCTCGAACCTTTTTGTTTGGCGTTGTTAAACCGCCATTCAGTAAATTTTAACCTTATATTATTGCCGACTTTTATTTTATTTATCAACTTATTACGGTTTTTATTTTTTTTTCTAAATTTCAACTTCGTATATTGATTTCATCCACGAACGTTTTTAGCATTCTACAAATCTTTCTTGTAACACTTTTCTTCTATATCGATACACTTGTCACAGTTTTCCATTCGAAGTCATCTTTTGTGTATGAAAAGTCAAGAATTTACAATAGAGAAACACACTTATTTGTCTATTTCATTCACGTACTCCAAAAGCTTTTTGATAAAACTGTTGAACGTAAAAGAAAAATAGTCATTCGATCCGAAAGTTGACCCAATACTTTCGGATACAACAAAATTGTTATCACTTTTCCAAATTTGACGAAAAAACCATTACGTGTTTAATTTCACGCCGAGTTACGCATTTCATAGTACCGTCAATGATTCATATGATTCATAACGATTTCAAGCCTATGTGAAATTTTGAATAGCCACGTTATAAATAATTCAGACCATTTCACGAAAGCGTGCAAAATGCAGACATGCTGAAGTTCGATTAATTGGCTTTATCTTTTTTTTGACTCTCAAATTAAACTGTTTGGGTATTCTGTCCCTCTGCTACGAATATGGTAATGCTGCGGGAATTTATCTCGCACTCTCACGTATTTATTCCCGTGTATCTCCGTGTCCGGGATTGAAGTATAACATAATTAGAAATAACCCGCGGTCAGAGACTCACTGCAAACACAATTGCGAACAAACCTGCGACAGCTTTCGTCGCAAAAAAACGTCAGACGTTTTTTTCCAGTTCTCGGGGTTGGAAGATTTCTTTTGACTCGATCATGTTGTTTAAAAGCAATGTTTGATCCAGAATTGCGCGAGTGAAAAAATATGTTTCTGCCGAGGGGCTTGTTGCCAAGTTTGTCCGCATTGTTTGACATTTGAATAAACAAAAAACGAGCAAGTTCAGACGCTGAAATTTCTATTCTTAGAGATAAATGAGTGATACAAATTAGGCGTGAAATGTTTGTATAATTCGCATAATCAAGCGTATGAAAGTTTATGCGAAATGACATCATCTTCGAGACAGCTGCTCACTTGTCACAATTATTGCATGACCGATTGAAGTAACTTTAATATCAGACGTCTTGACTCATTTTTTCAACACTCATATCCTGGTGAAATATCCAGTTTATAAATTTTTACTTTAAATTGCGTAAAAAGTTTCATGCAAAATTAAGTTATTAACAAAAGTACATTGTTTTTAATTCACGTGAGAAAAAGTTAGACCAGAATAAGTAGAGTAGAGCGTGCTAAAGTACGTTTGTTCACGAGTATATAATCTTAGTAAATGGTAAACCCCAGCAAAAATTATTCGCCATTTATATCCTGCTTAAATATAGTTTTAAACTGTGTTTCAAATTAGGATTTGTGCACGTCTTTATGACGGCTTGTTCATTCATTTTGAGGATGTTTCTTTTCGTACTACGGGGCTTTTTTAGCATTCCAAACATTTGAAATATGGTGCTGCTTTTAAACGAACTTTATTTAATACGACACCGATATTTGTGGATTGCTGCTCTGAATAGTTAACTAACTTGTTTTCTTTTGATTAAAAGAGGCAGGCGGAAACAAATCTTTTTTTAAACTGTCATTGTGAAAGGACGACAACGTTTTTTATTCGTTAAAAATAAACCAAATGGAGCTAAAATTTTTAAATAAAAAATGTAAGAGCCTGAACATAACAAAAGTTTTCTCATTGTTAATGTTTTTGGTTATTTTTTGCTAAGTTGAATTCATTATGAAATGCACAAGTTAGACAATCATAGCAACTTTTCGAGAATCTTTTAGTTTAATTATTTCCCAATGAAAATTGACTGAGAAAACTTCTGTCGGAGATAAAATTCTCTGCAAGTACAAAGTTTGTTATTCGATTCGGAGATAGGTTTGCAGCATTATATACTTTAGGTTTCAACTTTTTCGTCATTAATTTCTATCGTCACATGTTCATCGCGCGGTTGGTTAATCTTTTGAACCTCACGACGAGACGGCTGCTCGTTGCGGAACACAAGAGGACCCGTCTAATTAAGGGTTAAAATGTTTACTTCGCGAGTTTCGACTTGGCTCGAAACTTGGCGAATGACTAATTATGAATCTGACGGGGAAATTTTTTTGTTACTACGTGCGCATGCATAACGCGCACGTATAATCCTCGTCGACGCCGAAGACACGTTGTTTACTCGGCTAACATGCAGAACAAGTTAGTCTCTGCCGGCATCTAGATCGAACCGTCGACTGCATCTAAGTTTCCAGAACTATCTTAGAATGAATAAATCTTGAATACATAACCGATAAGGTTGTCATAACTTTTTGTTTGAACTTGGAAGGGAAACTCATTTTATTTCAACATTGCAAGATAGTTTTCAATTATTCACGGTAAACATTTCCAAAAAAGGCCGGCAAAGTGGTTTTTGCAACATAATCAAATCTCTTTGCTCAATCAGTACTATTGAAATTATTTCAGAATCAACTGAATCTGATTAGCTAGTTTGTATGTGTTTCGAGATTTAAAGTTGCATCGCATACTGCACGCCCAAAACTGTAACGAGAGTATTCATTTCCATAAATAAATGTTTTTGTCGGTACACTCAGATAAACCGTCTATTCAAGTCATGTTTGATTCTCAACATCAAGTGGATTATTTCATTGAATTAGAAAATAAGAGCTACATGACCACTCTCAATTATGTGTTATATGCGCTTTCTCAGTATCCCGGATTTGTTCCTCATCTATAAATTGAATGACATTATATGCAACGTTTGAAGTAGCATTGAAAATTCAATCAGCTGATAAGAATGAAAAATTGTAATGACGATATACGAGAATGGGAATATTTTTTCATTGCAGGAAAAATTCGTTGAGAATAATCCACCTGGCATCGCTAAATCAAAAGCTAATGCACCAAACTGGAGAGGATAAGCCAAACTGGTGCTTTGGCGGAATCAGGTCAATCTAGGAATGTCTTGGCTCAATTTGATCAGATTGGTCCATTGAGCTCTCAAAACTAGAGTTGTCATTCATTTAGATTCCGGGCACGATTCAAACCAACTTGATCGAGCTCCAGATAAGGTAATTAAATTTTCTTAAGTCCGGTTTTTTCGTCCTGCTCAACAACGAGACAAGAAAAACTGAAATTTCGCTGCGGCAAAAAGCTTGTGCAGATGAGTGCAAAGTTTTTTTCACCCCGTATCAGTTTTATTCCGAGCTGAAAGAAACTACAAAAGTAGACACGTCTTACGGTTTCGGATGCGCTGAATTGTGACGGGATTTATGGTTAGTGGCGAGAGGAATTTTGGCATCGATTTGAGCGAATGTCAAGTACATCAACTGATATCATGGAAATCCCTTGAATCTCAAGTTACCAAAATAACCTAACATCTAAAACCTACGAGATCCATCACGACCATCGACATTGCCGATAACCCCTCGTCGCACACGAGCCCCTCTTGGTTTACACACTCGAGCGAGAGTTGTTGACCCGTTGTATCTGGCAATCCCCATAACGCGCCCTCAAAAATACTAAGAAACCCAGACGATAAAAGTGAAGCTCGCAAAAACGGAAACAAAGCAGTTTATCTGTGTAAAAAGGTCTTCGGGTGTCAGCCGGCTTTCGAGTCGTCTTCCCCGGAGTAATGTTCAGGGTTAATCGCATCAAATCGCCCACCCACGAAGACAAACCGTCGCTGCTCCCGGAAAAGGGGCCATTAAGACGTCGATCGTCACGCACATGCCAGTTTTCGCGCCCTCAATACTCCTATCCCGCGGCTCGTCTTTTTTTCCTCATTTTTTGTTTATCAGACTTTAGAACAGATAACACGCTGGCTGAACTCGAATATATAACATTAAATTGATTACCCTCGTATAAAACAGTTCGCGATATTGATTTCGTCTAATTTTGATATGAAATGGTGTTTAAATTTCACATGCATGCTTATAAAGTACTCTCATTTTTTTCATGAAATGAAATAGTCATGTTGGATTTGCAATCGTCAAGTCAAAAAGCAGAACGTTCAAATCAATAAGAAATCGGAGGAATAATATAAAGGAAACAATTTGAAAACCTTTATTTCGTTTTGTTTCGAGCATTTCATTATTTGTATTTTGCGGTTGATATTCGAGCTGACAATACGAAAATGGGAAAATATATATGTCACAGTGGTATGTCAATTGGACGTATTTACGATAGTTGATTTGCAGTTACAATTAATAAAACCACATTCCGATTCAGGTCAAAGTTGGAAACAGAAGAATGCCCGAGGGAAAAAGTGAAGGAAGACCGGAGAGACAAAAAGAGGACGATGATTTACTCAATGGAGGGGTTGAGCTTTGGGTTCTTGAAAGGGCGATTTGTCGGCAGTCAACACGACAAAGACATTAGTACCCTTCGCCCATTAAGAAACAGGGGGGCCTCCGCGAAATTTCCGCTAAGTGTTACGACGCAAAGAACGACGTCATGCCGCAATGAATTGATTTCTCTTCCACCCTTGGTTCGACGCGATCGAAAAGCAAGATGCGACTGTGCCCCGGGCCGGCTTTGAAAAACCTGACAACGGCCCTTTTATCCCTTACATCATGAACTTTGCAGCATATTTCGGCGTCGGGCCTTTGGCAAAAGGCTCGTATTTGATAAAAAGCTCCGGCTGGAATAATAGTTTTAGCGAATGCCAACGCTGCTCGAGGATTCGCGCTAGGGATTTTCGTCTCGCAAATCCACGGCTGATTTTATTCCCGGCTCTTGGCTGGATTTTTGGATGATGTCGGATGCCTGTGGATTTGGCTGCGAGGTTCAATGGGTCGGCGTGTCGCTTTTCTTTTGCCTCTTGTTTCCTCCTTCTTCGGTCCAAGTTCAAGTATGTAAATCAGGCCACGAATTCTATTCCGGTTGTAAAGTTACGAGCTTTCATTTAAATTCGTCCACGCCTTCTCAGACGGAGATCCTGATCGGTGTTTTACTTTGAGCATTTTTGTTTTGAATATGCGAGGTAAAATTAAAATTTTCAGCTAGAGATGACATGCAGAAAAAACGAACATCGTGTAATTTTAACTTCGACAACTTGACTGGAATAATTTCAGAAAACATCAAAAGTAATTTAAAAGTCTGTGTTATTTTGTGTTGAGCGGTAAATTCTATTTTTATTGAATCGAGCATATTGGAAAGGATTGTACAATTTATCGAGTCACATCAGTCGGCGAGTATAAATTCGCTGGCTCTGATCGACTGCGATTCTTGACGATGACGCTTTTATTACATTTTGATCACTTTCTTTCTGACTGAAAACTCATGTCATGCAATAAAACTCGCGGGCCATTTTTTATTTCACGTCCATTCTCCATCGTTCTTTGCTCTAATACACACATTCATGCGAGATGCCAGAGTGTTTTTTCGTTTTCATCATATTTTATCCGCCCGAACTTGGTTCCGCCTCGAATTTATTGTCCGCGGATTCGTGCCTCGCTCTTGAAAATTTGTTTCCCGTGATCATAAAATGTCCCGCCAAGTATAAACATGCGAAACGATTTTTGCGTCGCGCTTTCTCCATGACTTGATGGATCGTACGAATTGACTAATCAAGTGTCGTCGCGGTTATTGTCTAAAGTCTGATGTTTAATATCAGAAACAAGAGTGTTCCTCAACTGACACTTAATATATGAAAATTTCATTCAAGGGCTATAAAAGTTCAGCAAACGAAATAAGATTGTACAACCTCATCAGACTGCTTTAGTGCAAGTATTTTATACACACTTTATCGCAGATAAAAATGTCGAGTTTATTATTTGCCCGCTTCCAAACATGCAAATTTCAAATTCCGCTATTTTTCATGCGCATTAATAAAATATCGCTACTTCGTGGGACACACACGGTTAAGACCCAGTTGAAATTTAATTTCGCCGTATAACCATATCATTATACGAGCGGAAAAGAGGTATATTACGCAGTCACTTGAATCAGAAATAATTGTAATTGAATTGGCAGTGCTCTAAACGCAACGTCGAATCTAAATCGACCGTTTCTCGTTGGGTAAATGGTATACTGTCAAGTTATATATTTAGAACCCAAATTTGCCGATCATGTTTACACAATTACGAGCATCCTACGGATGTATCCAGATGTTCCGGATTCTCTTATTCTCACTTTACATCTCGAGATTCTCAAATGAAACAGACTGAAACGAGGTAAAAAATTTGCAATCAGATTCGAAATAAGGTAGGAATAGAGGAATGTCGAAATGAAATTCTTCAGTTTGAGATTTTACGAAATGAACTAACTCGGTGAGATCGGAGCGATTGCAGTGAAAGGGTGGGGGAGGGGCTGTAAAAATGTATCTTCTTTCATTGGACGAGAGAAGGTTTCTCTCGTGATATTCATAAATATTTCTCGACCACTTTGCTATGTGACGAGCATGTAGCATGTCGCAATTTAAATTGCAATTTTATATGAAAACGTCCCGTTTCTTTGCCAGGTTCTTTTCAAGCTTTCGGTTGCGCAGCACGCACGTGTGAGAGCGCGCGTGTATAAACAAACAGTCGTGCAAAACGACGTGAAAAACATTGTACAGCTCGCGAGAGCCAGCTTCCGGGTTTGCTTTCAGCGGATTGTTTGCGAATTCCGCTAATTAATTCGCGGAGGGGAGATCGTGTCAGTTGCCGCGGCGCATCGTGCTTGATTTTCAAGCGCGCACACACAAACAAATTTACGACCTAGCACGCCACTCACAAACAATATAAATATCGTTTTTTAGGTGCGAAAATGT
The DNA here is from genome assembly GCA_020615435.1 of Telenomus remus. NCBI lineage: Eukaryota > Metazoa > Arthropoda > Insecta > Hymenoptera > Scelionidae > Telenomus > Telenomus remus. The sequence continues at coordinate 7,567,400 of CM036341.1, read as the reverse complement.
TACTTCGCTCAGCAACTACTCCGCTGCTAATCATTTAAATTAGCAAACAGTCTATTGCGAATGAAAAAACGATGAATAATTTGCAGAATTAGTCTTATTTCTTTTTTGCTTTTTTTTGTCATCATCGCGGTACTTTATGATCGACTTAGTTTGAATATATTTCATTCGAAAAACTATACTATCGAGACAATTAATTTCGATAATATATTAACAAAGTTTCGAGCGATCTTAGGAGTTGCATTTCGAATATCTTAATCGTCTTTAATGATGGTGTAACTAACTCAGGAATAATTACCTATCCAGATGAAAGTTAAACTAGTATGAAATTAAAATGCAAATCCAATCTCAAGCCACTTTTTGCTCTCGTTCAGCGGCACAAAAGCTCGAAAACAAGCCGAATCCCGTTTACCAAATCAAGATGTAAAAAGCGCTTATTCTCTCGGTTGATTTACGGATATTCTGCTGCCAAATGCATTAAACATCATTACCACGTTGTTTCAAATTACTGTCTGAAAATGTATTACGTTTGTTGGCAATTCTTCTCGGCTTTAAATTAATCACAAATACAATCAGTGAACGATCGAAAATAAATTCGCGTCACTGATCTAGCTAATTTTATGAACGATAAATCTCAGTGACTGAAATGGCTGTGATTAATTAATCAAAATTGACGACTTTTTTTTCAAACGTCTGTACTGTCCTGTGAAAGGATTTACGTCGCCATACCTGCAATTGTCCGCGGAATGCGCGGGCGACGAAAATTAGATGAGACCGAAATTCTCAGCATTTTGTAAATATTTTGAGTCGCAGCATTTGGTCGCGTAAACGTGCATGCTTGGTTGCATCCAGTTTCTCGTTCATTTTGATTTCAAAATGTTTTGAAAAAAGGGTTTTAGTTGCAAGTTTTGTTTAGCTCGTTTTTGTAACTAAAAAAGCAAATTTTGGAAAATATGTCCAAGTAGTTGTTATGGATTGCATTTTTGTCGTAAATTAGATAAAGATGACGACCGAAGCTTGCATCGACTCTCGTCGTGGAATTCAGTCACGTAGCCGGAACAGCATGATTTACTGGATGGATCGATTCGCTCGATTTCCAAATGTGACTTACACTCATTTCGTTTCATTCAATTTATAAATGTCATATAAATGGAGTCAGACCGCCGACACGAACCAAAGTCATTCTAACACGAGATCGTTTCACTGACATCTTTATGATAATCTCTCAGCAACTTGTGTTTATGAACAATAATGTTTCATTCGGCCGAAATTTCATTCGTCATTCATCGATGATAATAGACTTGAAAAACCTTTTCTCAAATAATAAATTTTGGAACATTTCAAATTTGTTTTCAATTTCAGTGACTACTGTTTCAAATAGAATTAGTTTTGGTTTTTCGTAATGTTTCTAATGTCATCGTTGGTAAATAATAAATCGTCTAGAAGGAAGTACAAAGCCCGAGAATTCTCTGGAGACAAAATAGCAATCTAATCGATCGCAAGTAATGATGGCGTTCAAACAGCTGAATTACCGATGTCTCGAAGACGTATGAAACTTTTTTCCCGACGCTCGTTCTTAGCACCGAAGCGTATTCTCTCGCCGTGTATTGTTTGACACTTTCGTCTTCGAACATTTTCACAGTCCATCGTCCAACGTTTCGCTTAAAAGCACGAAATATCGGAAACACTTTGGAGACATTTGATTCATTATTTTTTATATCAACGTTGATGTTGCTTTTCACGTCGTCGTTCTTTTCCGAGTGGCCTTATCGAAGGTAGCGGTTTTTTTGGTCCCTTTTTTTGACGACGTCAAATTGGTCAACTCCAATGTGCGAATTTATCCTGCGGAAAAAAAAGTCGCCGACAAAATGTACACTTGGGTTTTATTCGGCCTTGTCTTTCGAAAATGAACTTCCAACGTTGAAAAATTCATCCGCATTGAATCGCGCGGGTTATTGAAAAAGTCGTCGTCATAATAATATCGCGTGGAGAAAAGGGCCATAAAAACACACGGACCTTTTGAACTGGATTACTGGAAAATGCATTTGGCACAGGACGTACGACGCATTTTGAATTGCCCACGTCACCGAATCGATGAATTTGCATGATTCAAGCGTATCGTGAATGCCGCGCAAGAAACGACCCTCCCATTCAAGCCTGTGTTTCTGTTCGTACTCTCTTTTCCACGCTAATGCTTACCTTTTACTTTCCTCGTGATCTCATATATAATCAAATACTGACTTATAAATACCGTTCCGTACTTCTGCTCCCAATCTCAAAGTCTTTTCTTCATCTTGCATTATTGACTTGTTATTCGGCCAAACGAACCGACAACGACCGCTTTTTTTATTCCAACATTGTTTCGCCGTGCTCCATTTTACTTGCAAATCAAATTATAATCGCCGCTGTAACTTTGCTTTGATATTTCAATCTTCGGGCGGAGGGTGTCGACAAGATTTAGGTAAATTTGCGTACAACGGTATTGAATTCAAATGGCAGGACGTAAAATGAGCAGAATGTAGGGTGACATCGTCGTAGGCGGCTTGTATAAAAAATGCATCGCGACTTTTTTCGGGGACCTCGAAAAGTGCGCGAGATTCGGCAGAAAAGACGCTCCTGATTGCGTTATTTGTCTGAAGCAGTCGAAAAACAATCCCACGCCTGAAACGATATCATGAAAGAATTATTGACAGGGAAATGGGGAAAATGGGGAGCTACCCCTTGTGTGCGGTCGTTCTGGTCTTTGAGGAGCATAAATAAATCACGAGGAATGAAACACAGCCTGATATGCTTGCTAGGAAGACGGATTCCGCACTCGAGGAATAAATGCGCTCGTTGCATTAGCTCGGCTAAGCAAACTGTCCTCTCCGACTTGATTCGCTTTTTGAAATCATTTGACTGTGATGCTGAAATTGGAAATTCTGACTCCCACAAACGTCCCACTGATTTCGATCAATTCAAATGTACACGATTAAAGGTTTTGTGGCTTTGATTGATTTATTTTTGTCTTTTTTTTTCTAGGCCAACATCCAAATGTAAACTTGTCTGCACTCGACTGTGTGACTTTAGTCATTTCAATTTGCGAGAACAAATATGATAACTCGGTAGGTTAATAAAGCTCGTTTAATTTCTCACGGAAATTAATTCGGGTTCATGAATATTTTAACCTATTTCATGATTTCATCAAACGATTTCATTTTTGGATATTTTTATTTTGGAATTCCAATTTTCGAAGAGTTAATGGTTACAATTTTGAATCTCATTTCAAAACATGTATTAATTCAAAATAATTTATATACATTTCAATGAACAGTGTTTGTGAATAAATTATTATCATAGCTGTTTTAGTTTGAAGCTATCAATTTATCGAAATTCGAAAGCAAATAGACTATATCCAACGAGGATTTTGTTTGATTTTTGAATTTCATTATTCATTAAACTTGAGCTAAAAGCAATAAATTGTATCGAATATTTCGCGATTTCAATAATCCAAGAATTTGCAATATTAATTTTCAAATAAATGTGCAATATTAAAATCCGATTAGTGAACGACATGTTCATTGTGCATTTTTATGTCCAAACTTTGAAATGAGAAATGTGTAATCGATTAATTTTTTCTATTGAATCGTAGACAGACGTCGATTGGCAATATTACGCGAACTAATACGGGACATCGTGATTATTAATCTTCGTTGCGTCGTCGGGTCGAAAAAAGCTCGGTTCGGCGTGGCGTAATGCGAGGGAAAAAGAGGCTACACGAAACCGCGTCGACCAACAATTGGACGATATGTGTCTGACTGCAGGACAAAAAGCTTCGAAGCACGTCGTGTTCACCGATTTTTCTTTTGTCCGATCGGTCGTCGTAAAATAAAATAATGAGTGAAGAGAGACAAAGAGAACCAATCGAAGAAGAGGACTCCGGTACAAAAAAAAGCAGATTGCGGAGACAAATCGTTCAAGCGCGTCGACTGAAATTGATTTTCAAATTTCGCTAGTTAAGCCGCTTTTCATTGTAAGCAGAGGCACAAGTTGCAATGAGTACTGCGACGTCACAACCAAATGCTTTTTTCAAGTAACGGAAAGATAGCAGGATTTAGGTTACCGATTGGCACGACTTAGTTTTTTTTTTACCTTTTGAAAACTGTATCACGTTTTTTCCTCTTGATTTTTTCATACTATTTTTCTTACATTTAAAAATTGAACTATTATTAAACTGCATATTTCCAAACAACTTTTTGTAATAATTTTTTCTCGAGCACCAGAAAAAGTTTTTGATGAAAATAAACTTTGGACCGTATTTTGTGTTTAAGACCTATTTTATCAAATTGAAAATGGTTTGACAGAGACGGCAAGAGTGTGCGAGGAAAAAGCTCGCAACTGACAGTTTTCGCGAAAATGAGTTCAAGACTAATCAGATAAGCAAAACAAGCCAGGTGTACATTGAAAATTTTTATTTCGTCGGTTCTCCTGGCCGAGTAGTCTAATTTTACGTAATTGTTGAATTATTCAACGTCAAATTAAACGCCGGTGCATATCACTCAAGTGCAGTCCGCCGAAAAATCACAAAAACTGTATTAAAGTTTTTGCGTCTGTTTTTAAAAAAAAAATTAATCATGAAAAAGTGGAGGCGAAAGAAAAACAATTGCCACAATCGTCGCGTTTCTGGCACAATTTGCAGTCAGGCAAATAATTAAAACGATTTCAATTATGCAGCATAAAATATAGGTCATATTTCTTTTAAAATTTTTGATTAAATTTATTGTGATTTGAAGATACAATATTTCGATGCCCATTCACGATTGATGTTTTGCTATAGAAATGTTGATTTATTGCGAAGATTTTGCTTTCGATCTGGTACGAGTTTCATGTAATCGTATCGAGCATTTTTACGAGTTCGATAAAAGTAAAACTCGTCGAGGCGTGAATAAAGTAAAATTAGAACAACAGGTAGGTGCGTCGATGAAAAATGAATAAACTGGTGATATCTGATATCAGATACGCCCTCTAGGTCGAGTCCCATTAAAAGTCCGGTGGCCGTCCTTAAATTTGTCACGGCTTATTATTAATCATTTATATCTGGCGGCTTTTCAAATTTGCCCGGCTCGAGATAGTGCAACGCTGTCGCGGCTGTAACACGGAAAGCTTTTTAATTTAATTTGAAACTCGAGATAATAATTTGATGATTTACAAGTCTCACAGAAGACGCTCTTTTCTTCAGAAGAATTTGCTCTCTTTTTTCATCTCACTATTCGGTTGTAATAATGTAACTTTTTTTAACAACAAATCCTGCGTTTTCACGAATGATTTGAAAGGGATCTAAAAAAAAATTCTTTACAAAGTTCATTCTTTTGGAATTGAATTTCAGAGATTTGTTTCATTCGATTTCGTCACATTTTCTAGAGTTCCATGAAGCACAAAAATTTATCAGCAGGTACAAATAACTCGAACAATGATTCCAAAAATTGTAAGAATTTTATAGTAAACTAAATGGAATTTAATTCACGAGACGCATGGAGAAAATGAATGTTTATGTGGGGTTATTAAAAGTTCGATAAAGAGAAGCTCGCGCGAAAAATGATCGTAACTTTGATTGTATAAAAATTATTTGCACTTTCAACCATCAGATATCGGCTATTCATCTTCGTTAGCTATGAAACACGAATGAATCGTGAATTGGCTCTTGATCTAGATTTATGCTTAATTCGCGTTTACAGTTTTTTTAATTGAAAGTTGAATTGTCTCATGATGAATGTCTCTGGTTGAAAAAAATTCAATCATGTAAAAATTTACTTGAATTTTTTTGACTTTGCTTCCTAATTAGAAAAAATTAAAAAAATAAAAACAAGGCACATGGATAAAATGTACGTTTTCGTTAAAGGTATAAGAATTTTTCGAAAAAATGTTGTTAGATTAAAAATATATTGAGATTTTTATGTAATAACGATGGCTCGATTAGATAAGACATCACCGCTTTGTAAGCGAGAAATTGCGTGTAAACTCATTACAGAAATTAAATCAGGAATAATCAAGATTTTTTCGAATGATTAATAGCTTCTGAAATGAATGACGAATTAAATTGTAGGCCTGCAAATTGCACGAATATTTTTCGATGAAATTGTTTCTTTCAAAAGAATTTTGTTTTTTCAAAGTCACTCTGCATAATTGAAATCGATATAATATTAAAATGCATTATTCCGATTTTCATGAAATTCATTCTGCCTTTGACTTTATGTATTGAATACGATTTTGAAAATTCATTTTCTATCGGAACATAACATCTGCGGAATAGTCCAGATTGTTATTTTACAATTAGAATTGCAAATTTCACGTTGTGAATGTGTCACTGGCAAGAAATATCTCATGGCGAATTCCCGTAGAAATTTGAATCGAACGTTTATCATGCTGTGAAATGCGTATGATTTTACCTGGATCATAAACAACAAAAATTTGACCTAGAAAACGTTAAGTTCAAAGTGCGACCGTGCACCCCTGCGGCTTACGCGGTATCGCATTTCATTTCGAATTCCGTTAATTGACAGGCTAAATGATATTTCGTCCGAGAATGCCATTTCAGTCGCGATAAATAATTGCTGAAAATGCACAAGAATGATTCATTTGGACATTCATCATTCGTCAGTTAGAATCGACAAGTTTGCATCAGCCAATTCAAAACGTTGACAGTGCGCTTGATTTGTAGCAATCATCGCGCGCAATTTTATCGTGCAAAATTATTTATTATGATCGGCGTATATACAATTATTTTTTGCAGAGTTTCAAAAACACCGAATTAACCATTCTCTTCAATTAATCAATACGTCGGTCAATTCTAATTATATATATAACCTATAGGGTTTCATTTACCTTTTTTAATTTAGTTTACAATCAAAATCGAAAATAATTTTATAAAAAGTTGATTTTTGAGAACGAAAAAAAAAGTTTATAAAGGTTTATACACTTGAAACGTCGATTTTCTCGTTCCCTGTTTGGATTTCGTTCGGAATTATTCGATTATTATTTTACGCTAATACGCGTTACAAGTGACTAGACAACACATTAACTGCAAAATTGCGTATTCGCTGTAACGCGCAGCATATACCAAATCAATTTCCACACGTACGACAATCTTTATTATTTTGCTGCCGCGATACTAGTGCGACGAAGTTTCCTCGCTTGGTGTTCGAAACGAAAAAAAAGTCGCTATCTCTCGTCGAAAATGAGGCGTTGTCCTGACGTGAAATTCGGTTTGTGATGAAACCTATAAAGAGGCGATAACTTGACAAGCGCGATGAATTTTCCACAGCATCCCAGATACTCTTTGGCATACACTATATGGGAAATTTTTATTTTTTTTCTACAGACAAAAAGTGTTCGTCTTCATAGTTTCGGAGATAAAAAAACTGTCATGCGAGTTTGAAGACGGTTTATTTCCGAAAGTTGACGTTTACGTTGAATCTTTTTTGTGCGGTAGTAATTTTTAACGACGGAGGCACGATTACGTTAATTCCTGACGGAATGGCTATAACCTAATTTCGCCAGGGTGAAACCTGGCGAGCGTTCGTAAATCCGAAGGCACTTCAAGAATTCATTTCGACTTGTTTATTTTATGCTACGGTTTATGTTGAAAAGCTTAGCGATAAGACCTGCGGGTTATGTAGTCTGGGCAAACACTTGCTACGCCCCGCGCAACCCAGTGTGTAAACGCGACGCAACATGCGTGCATAATGCGACATGACACTTGGCATCCTGCATTGTACGCAGACAGATTCAAATAAATAATTCGCGTATGCTAATATAATAATATTAATTACTGCCACTGAATTCGACAAGCCACTTTGGGGAGGTGCGGATTATGCAATTATCGTTCCGTCGTAATAACTCGTCCCATTCATTCCTAACGTTTCAATTATTATTCACTGTTTAATGTTGATTTTTTTCGTTAGCTTTGTGGTTTCTGCACTAGATCTTACAAAAAATAATACAATTATAAAGTATTAACTTTCGACGGAAAACACGACGTCATATTTTGAAATGCAGAATTGAAAAGTTTCCTAATTTCAATCCAGCGCAAGACAGTTCGCGTCTATATTTGATGATGCTAACATTAGTATTTGGTATCCGTTATTCACATACGAGTATATATCTTTCATGAAGTTTCACATCCCTTGAGTTATTATTAGTTGTGATCATATAATCCGTTTTTAATTCACTTGACAACCCAATGAAATTCAGGCGAAGCACATTTTCTTTTTTAGCTTGAATTTTTTAAGCAATACATAATGAATAAACTACATATGATCGAATGTCAACATATGGAAAAGTGATTTATAATACAAAATGAAAGAAGCAAAGTTTGCCGGTACAGGAGAGGAAATCTGAAATAAAAATGTAGAGCCAGAAAATAAATGTCAACGATTTTGCTAACATATTGTTAACTTTAAATTGGCGAAACTATTTATTTCGAACGGTCTCTACTGGTTTGATAGAAAAGTTGAGTTTCCATTATGGCAATCTAGATTGGTCTCTTTTCTACAGATTGTTGCGATCGATCGATAAATCGTTTCTATATAATGATCCTCATCATTTCATTGCACGTATTCGCTATTTTAACAACCAATTTCGTGTCTCAAAGATTGTACCAAAGAAAACTTCGACAGAAAAGACGATCTGAAATTAAACAAAGAGTAAAGTTGTTTTTTTTTTACATCCCTGCTAGATTAATTTATTACAAACTACTTTCATAGGAATTTCTGCAAATTCTTTTTTTGTCATTATAGAATTTTAATGAAAATTGTTATCTCGTAAAAAATCATTTGAAACTTTTTCTCAATGACAATTATTTTCGTCAATTTCGTAGATTATGCATGTCTCTCCTCAAAAAATTTCTGTTTGAATAAAAAATTCATTAGAGCCGATTCTATATAACTTCATTTGACACAATTTAAATTCCGATAAATAGAATATGCAGCACTTGCATTTTAAATGTGAATTTATTTACGTTTATTTTCATTTTAAATTGCATAAATGAATAAATCTTGTACCTATTTAGGCATGAAATCACAGTATTTAAAAAAATCCTTGAAATCTTTTTTCAGAGGTGCCATCTGAGAAGTGAAACTACCCAGCGGAATCTTTTTCATTTAGGTAAGCTCCCATTCATCAATACACTATATGTAAACTGTTTGATAGCAATTTTATGTACACCGAATCCTTTGGAACAATGTTTTTCATCAGAATTGCGTCAATGAAATTGGACTTGATCTACTCAGTTATTGATAGTACGGTGATAATATGCTCGAGGTGAATTGCTCCCCCGAGTGAGCCACGAGTTAATTTCGTAAAAATTGGCCGGCGAACGGGCGGCGCCATTTTACGACGGCGGCCATTTTGTGGCAGAGGGTCGGCCGGTTTTATGCTCGGCTTGGTCTAACGAAATTTCGGCACCCTAGTTGCGCGCCAGTCACTGCCTTAATTATATAAATATTAAATTATTGCGTCAACATGCGGGTAGGGGCGAGCCTTGTGTCCAAACTCGAAAGCCGAACTACGCCAGCCTGTAAATCGAAATCGTTCGACCGGTGAACTCAAGTCCAGTTCGAGCGCAAATTCTTCTTGCCCACTTAACGTCATTTGAATTAATTGTGCATAATTTTCCGCACAGACATAACCGTTTTATGCAGTTAAGGTGTAAGCTCGGGATAAAGTGAATTCACAACTCCTTGAGAGCGAAATCGTATTAGTTCGTTCGACCCTAAGCAATTATTCAATAATAATTCACGTATTTTTATTGCTTTCAATTACTGTTCGATTTATTATTTACTTTGCGTTTCTAATTTTTAGATATTTTTGATTTGTTTAAATAAAAAAGCATTATACTGTATTCATTGGAATTGAGTTAATATTTATTCAATTACTTATAACTTGAAAAAGGTCGAGTTTTTTTCATTAAAAAAACTAATTCTCATAAAATAGTCGTTAAAGAAAGAAGGGTGTTAATTGTATTATAACTTCACGCTGATAAATGTATGAATACTAGTGATGACTGATAATAACAGGCTTGCATGTACTGTCATAGATTGATCGCTCGTCGCGATGAAACTTGCTTTCCAGTGCGAAAGTGACGATCCGTTTACGTCACAATAAAAGGCTCCGGATGAATCATGAGCTTCAAGAACCATCGAATATTAATGATCGCACTCCCTGCAAATCCACTCAAACTTATTTATAAAACGCGTTGTTGACCGCTCGACTGGTCAATTTCGTTTTGTATCGCCAATAGCTTCGTTTCTGCGAAAAATCAAGTATTTACTTTCTCTTTAATCGATCGTTTAATATCACCTCGCACTTTAATTCTTTTTATATCAAAACATCAACTAATTAATTCGGCGATGACAGCCCAACAGTTTAACACTTCTATAATACATCATTTAATACTAGCCTCTCGAGGCTTCGGTTTGTTTTTTTATTCAAAAAGTATATAGAAGATTTTAATCGAAGCCTCTTTTCGGCAAACAGTTTTGTCTATTATAATTGTTGTAGTGAAAATAATTGAGCTTGAGTGGGAATTTTTAATAATATTATGATTTGTTTGATTATGAAATTCATTACAAGTCGTTTGTCAAATTGGACGATATGCAGATCAAATTATTTTCGGATAGCGAAACTTGTTCTGTCATTTCTGGTTGAAAGTTTGCTTGAGTCCATTAAATATTAAAAATTTTCCAGAAAGTAATTCGATTGAACGAAAGTTTTGATATAACACGGCAGAAACTCTGTTGTATATATAGGGAACTGAAATTTTCTTTATTGTTGCCGAGTTATGTGATATTGTATGAGACGCTTATGATACATCTTGTCAAATATGACAGAGATTGGCTCCTTAAAAGTAACTTGTTCTACACGCGTCGTCGCATAAAATTGCTCCAACTTTCGTCCTATTCACTTTGATATTAGTTTTAACAGCGATGTGGCTAACATCAAAAGCAATATAACACCGTCTTCATAAAACCCCGTACTGTACACGTTTCTCAGTTCTAATTTTTTGTCCAGCTCTATTTTTCAATCTAATAACCCAAAGAAAAAGTACCTAAATCGTAGCGCTAATTTCGACCGTGTAAAATGGTTTTACTTTAGTAATTATTTAATTGCAATCAAAGTTTTTTAATAAACGATAAATTATTTCCGCGTTGCTTGGTCCGATGAAAAAGACGCGACGACAAGCAAAACTAACGTAATCTTGAGTTGTACGTGGGTTAATAATGGAAAAGCAATTTTCTGAGATAATAAGTGCGCGGGCCTAAAGTATGGTGTTTTGAGGTTCCCATCTGAACAACGACAACTGCACTTTGTAAGTGAATATATACTCATCGCAAATGCCTTATTCTGTCTCTCCGCCCGAACTTTAAAACATCAAAGGACCTTTAATGCTCAAGTGGGTTCATATAATTTGCTTTTCGCTTCGACGGATTTCAATAGTATCGGAAATCTAGGCCTTGCATCCCCGTCTCTCGCAGTCGTTCTATACGTGGTAATGTAATGTCTACAAAGGCACGAAATTAGTTTCGCCCGAAACTCGATTCTCTTTTATGAAAAAAAAACGAACAAGAAGCTGGCACGAGGATCTCGTTTCGAACTGTCAGTTATGTACCACAAATCAAAAACGAAATCGATTGCAAATTAAAGACCAACACGCGGTTTGCTCTTTTTTCCAATACAATCTTCGAACCCTTTCAGAGTGCTAGTAAGAAAAATGTTCTCTGGTTATTGGACTAACTTTTTATAATAAATCACAAAGTTTTTGCAAACAATCAAGGCTTATTTTTGTGCAACGAAAGTGAAATTTTACGTCGAGTGACGGCAAATGCTGAGCCATTGACAGCTGACTGACAGAATATCGATAGTTTGCAAAGTCGCAACTTCTCACGAACTTGAATCGTCCTCGCTGAAGAGAATTGGGTCATTTTTTCTGCAAAACACCCGATATCAGATTCTTGGAGAATAGTTCTAATGGTTTCACAATTCGTTATGATACGGCAAAAAAGGAACTCGAGTAAATCGACAAATCGTGTGCTTTGAGAGATGTTATTCCGTAATTACATTGTCTGATGAAGTTGGTTGCGAAAAGAATAATTATAAAAACATTTTAATCATTGAAACAAATTTCGGATCTTATTTAATCAATGAAAACTGAACTTAAACGGCAAATTTAAGTGCTGGTATTCTTTTATTATTTGAGTGAAACAAAATCGAATACGATTTTGCATTAATTATCCATTCAACATTTTAATAGATAAAGTTCTTTAGAAAGTTGTTCTAAAAATGAACGAAAATATCTTTATAAAATCGCTCAATAGAGAAGTAACTTTTACGATTATGACATGCATTATAGCAACGATCTTTTTCACAAAGTTTGCATTAAAAATTCATCTAAGAATTCCTTCGTGTTCGCAAGTAATAAATTATGTTAAAGTTATTTTATTAAAAATTATTTTTGAAATTCAGGCGAAATAAATCTTTCCCTTTTTATACATGCAACCAAATAATTTGCGAGCATGACAAAACGATTTGCTAGTAAAGGAATAATAATCGACCCGCAAAAGGTATTCATCGTGGATTTCATGCCGAGGGTCTCAATAAAAGGCGACTATCTTAGCCGAAAAAACACTCGAAAGAATAAGGAGCGAGGGATTCGCAAGGCGCGGCCGGTCATGTGTGGTTTTCTGTGCTGATTTATGGATCGTTTGGGCGCCGGTCGCGCGCATAATTTTTTTCCCTCTGCAGTCGTTTTGTAAAAACGTATACCGCCTCTACAGCTCGCAAATTCCACGTTAGCCACGTGCGCACCCGCTTTCATTGTTACCCGCTCGAGTCATGAATATTCACGTGTGCCGAATCTCGGTGGGATCATTGAAAACTCTACATGCCGGTTAGAAAAGTTGCGTTGATACGAAAATTGTCTTGCACACATGATAAATCGAAAAAAAAGCTGTTACGGCGCAACAAAATCAAATTTTCTCAAATGCCACGAAAATTCTTGCACTTTTCTTATGAAGATTGACTTTTCGTTTTACATATGAATTGTTTGCTCTTATATTTTATTGGGACGATGTTTGTTGACACTGCCACTCGATCATCACACAAGATAAAATTCGAGAAAGCGAAAAAATTCGTCAACTGCGTTTTTCGTGATTTACGCTTATGAATATTCCATGTCGGATTAACTTTTGATTTTCAATTCCATATTTTATTCTGCTCGATGGTTGTGCAAACATGTATTCGTGTGCGATCTATCCACTGGTTTTCTTTTATTAGAAAAGCACCCCGCAATTTTATCCAATAACAGCATTAGCATCAAATCACGTAGTTTCTCTATGGGTACTCATGTTTTCGAAATGTCTGATATATATCATCGTTTTTCCCCACCCTACAGACACTTCCCTTGCCCTCGACTTGATATATCGTCGCGCACTTTATTCGGCATCATTACGTTAATATGAATTTTTCCGAACGCGTCTCTGAATGATGATTCATTCAAGTCATTTCTGATTGCTCAGGAATATGAAAAATTGCGTTGTCATCCCACATGCTTTACATTATGTTACGTTTGTAAAACACGTAATAGCATATTAAAACAACTTGGATCACAGTACAAAAATCACTGATCAAATCTTTTTAAACATTCAATTGTTTTTGGTGGGAATTTCATTTATTATTTCTAAAAAGTGGAACAATCTTCAAAATGTAATTATAATTTTCATTGTACGTGACTTTCTGTGACGATCATAATGCTTTTGTGTCGAGAAACGACAATTGTCCTGACATCAATAAGGCGTAGAAAATAGCGTCCTCTTGATACTAATGATGTAAAGTGCGTTTTCTGATGCTACTTTAAGAGCGCGCCACAATTAAACTTTTCAACATCAACTTAGCCTTTCAACAAACGTCAGCTTTGCAAGGAAGATTCATTGTTTTTTCAACCAGTGAAACTTTGTTTCCCCAATTTCTTTTTTTCTACTTTAATCAATCATAATTATGGAACATCCTGAGCCATTTCCAACAGCCATTTATTTAAAACGATGATTCATAGGAGATGTGTATAAACCGATAACTGTGCGTAAGACGAGGAATTCGTCGCAGTCCCGCATATCGTCCCTCGTGTGCGCACTCGTAAAATCTTTAATTCAATCCGACGCAAGAGATAGTGCAAGCAGTTCTGCTCCCCCAAATGAAATAAAATTGTTTTTGCTGTTTCGTTCTTCTTTTTTTTCTCGTGTATTTGTTTGATGTCATTCGCAGTCGTACTGATAAGTGCGAGCGTGTCCGATCGAACAAAGCGTGGTTGAGGATGACGTGTCAAAAAAATGTATGATTGGTCGTCTCGTGGAATTGGGTTAATTATTAACTCCACTCGGCATTAATTGTTGATGCAGGAGCAAATAAGAAAGAGGGTCCAAATTGGTCATAAATCGGGAGGGAAGGTTTAATGGAACGCAGGTACCACTTGAGCAGGTTATTTGTTACGGAAATGTACAATCATTCAGCCTGACGAGGAGTCGGAAAAATTGGTTGATTATTTTCTCCGGATTAAAAACGACGGGGAGTAACATTTCAGCGAATTGAATTGAGCAATTTTTTATTATAATGAAAACAAACAAAATGAAAAACAAAACCGTTTTTCTACAGACGACAAGTGAGAAGGAATTGTTGTGCGGTTTTTTCTTTCATAATAAATTGCGTGCGAGAATAGTTTATTGTATCATCGAGTGTTTTATTTTAATTTTATTCGTTCGACTGCGAGTTTGCCAGTGAGTTTTTCTTCCCCTCGGACACTTCTGTCGTAAAAGCTTTAATTTAACGTAGCGCCAAGATAGCGCGTATCTACGCTGAAGTGAAATAAAATTGTTTGCGTCTTTTTTGATTATACGTATGATAATTCGAGGGGTGCCGCGAAGTGAAATGCTAAAGATGCCGCACCGTTGAGCAAATAGCACAAATATATCTCCGCTGCGAGCGTTTTACTTTTATTTCTGGCTGATGTCATTTCTTACTGTGCCCACGATTGTTTGATGAAAACAACGATAGTTCACTGCCACAGACGGAACTGAAACGAAAAAAAAAACGTAATTAATGCATTTTGATAACACAATCAATTTACCCCAGCTTTATATATCACAGCACGAAGCTTACGAAATGATAATCACAATCAATTTTAACTTTCATCAATCATCTATTCAACAAACAAACAAAATAATCCAAATACAATTTCATGACATTTCTTGGGATTTCGAATCTTTTTCTCACCCCGTAAAAAGAACTGACACTTGTCAAAACTTTCTCCGTCGTGAATAATGGCTGAAGAATTTTCGTTTAGCTCGAACGTTACAGTTATTACAGTTACAATTCACGCGAACAGGCACCGAGTATGGAATAATTAAATCAGACCATTCACATAAGCTCGGATCGTTAGTCATTGCAACAACCGACTTGACGATTCTTATTCATTTTTTCCCCTCTTTTTTCTGTCGATTCCAAGAACTCACGTTCCACTCTCATCGCCGAATAAACTCGAATTGTTTTCGTTCGTTCTTGCGTGGCGTTATAAAAGCGCAATTGCAAAAAAGCTCCAAAGTCATCGCGTTTGGCGCGTTGTACGCTCTCCTTGGTTGCAATCAGCTCGGTGCCTTTGCTTGCAATTAGCGTCCACGTTGCAAGAAACTCGGTGCCTTATCTCGTATACATTAGCGTTGGCGGAGAGTCCGCACAGTCAGAGTTGAAAAGAAGCGAGCACGGTATCGCGGTCTGACATCGAGTCCACGTGCCGGCCGCGACTTGACACGCTTAGATTGATGGCCAAAGGGAGCCGACGCAAACCGACTCGGAAACGGAAGCCACCGGGCGAATGCCGAACCTTAATCGACTACATAATTAATGCCGTTGCAAGTGCCGCCCCGTGCCAATTAGTCGGAGTGCGCGATTGCCCTTTTTCCGCCGCCACGGGGCTATGACTTACGTGTAATTATTTCGCTATCTAACATCTGCTTGATTAACAATTTCGCCAGAGAAACGGATTCACCCACAAACGACGTGCCTCCAATCAAACCGACGGCCGCTGACTTGATTCGGTTTTACAACGGATTTCAACATGCTCTGTTTTTGGTCCCCAACTATAGTCAATCTCTCGCGTTTCATTTAAAACGAAAAAAAGTCTCCGGTTAACTCGTCTTGACTGACTTGGAATGTATTTTTTTAAAATTGTTTCAGTAATTTTTTCAGTACTTTCTCCTCAATGTTTCAGGTGGAAAAAAAGTAGCGAAAGTTTTAATAATTTGATTCTTTATGTGCAGCATTGAAAATGTCTGTAATACGTTATCAACGTAACAATCATGTTTGAAGTTGAATATAAGAAGTGAAATATTATTAAAATACTAGAGTTTAATGTTGGTAACTTAAATGTTGGTAAGCGCAAGGAATTTTGTTAAACTGATATAGTTCCAGAAGTTCGTTTGACACTTTTCATCATGATTACAGAAATCTTCAGTGTGACTGCAAGTACTTTAGTAACTATTCATGTAGTAACTTTTACAATCCTAGAAGAAAATAAAGATTGGTAATATTACTCCCCGTTGTTCAAAAGAGCTAATACTATGCCAGTGATAATTGATGGTAAAAGGAATCAAACATTCAAGTAGGACAATTTTAATCGGATAGTTCTTCTCTGTGTGTATCTAGTTACATTTTCATTTGTAAGTTGATCCAGTGCAATCAAAAGAGCTAAAAGGTTAAGTATAACGTTGAATTGTTGCTGCTCCTTCAGTGTGAGAATGTCACCGGGAGCCTTCTCATTTGCCCCCTCGAAATCTAATCTAACAGAAGCTATAAAGCTGTAATCGGACTTTGATTGGACTAACGTATGCCCTCATGTAAACATGCATCTTCCAAGTCGTCGATATAAGTGGTAAACAATCGTTAACGTATGCTAACGAGATGGAAATGTAAAAGGCATACGGCAATTTGCTCATTAGAATGATGGTTTATCGCTGGTGTTCGATGGCAGATTAGAAACACGAAAATAATGTGTGCCGGGCGTGCATAAGTAGCAGGTGTTTAAAACCCGCGAGCTCTTCCCTCAAAAATTTCAAGTGACGTAAACGTGTATATTTAAAAAAAATCCTGTGTTAACGCGTATCAAGATAAGGCGGCAGGATTTGTAACGCTAAAGTTTCATGGAATTATTTACTTCTTGGATTATCTGATGGCAATTTCGCTGTAGTAGATAAATGTTTTCACGTAAGAAAAGTTAACGTTCAGGGGTTTGTTTATGAGTTAAAAATGGCGGTTTAAAAGTTTGAACAAAAATCGAACCCCCAGTTTTATAATTAATAACTGGGTGCTGGAAAGTGGAACAGCAAAAAAATGTAAACGAAACACGATAAGCATACGTACGTTTAGAAAAAAGTTTTTTCTTACCACAAATGTTCATTAATTTTGTTGTTGCGCACGCCTGCTAGTTTCTAGTAGACATCTGGTGGTCTAAAAAGAAGGTTTAATTATGGCAGCACCATTTTGAAAATGTAAGAAAAGAGAAAACCCCCGAACTCCGTGGAAGCGAGAGAAATTTAATTAGAATTTCTGGGCAAATAGTTTATGGGATATTTGAATTGCAAACATGATTTCGGATAAGTTTGTCAGAAAATACAAAAAGGGAAAATGGCGTTGAATATGTTTCAAACTTACTCCGAAATTGCTTTCTGGAGGCAGCTTTACTTCATAATCATTTTTGTTGAAGCTTTGTATAAGTTTGGCATCATTTTATTAACAAACAACAACACTGCAATATTCGCGGTTAAATGTTTCGTTGGCTGAAAACCGATAGATCCAATTTGACACACTGTCCTGAAGGGCCGATTTGAATTGCAAAAGCAGTTGTTTGCAAATGAATCGGACGTAGAGGAGTGACAGACGCTTTCGTTTAATCGACTGAAATTCATGGCCATGCGTTTAAACGACTCGGATACACGGCCGACGATCGTATCGCTGATTCACAACCGGCGAGCCAGTAGTGCGAGCCTCGAATTGGCGCGCCGCTTCAAGGTCATTAGCCGTCTCATGATGTCAATGAAGTTTTCAGCTGACGTGCTCATATAAGCGCTCGCATCAACACGCATTACTCCCCATGCGCTGTATTATATCCATCCAGAGGAGGCTTAATGGGCAGCACCGCTCGAGGGCTCTGACCTTGGACCACCAGGCGAAACATGCCGCTGTCATTAATTAACGTTGCAATCCAATTTTTGGCCTGTCCGACATGCATGCCACGCTGAATTATGGCGAATAACAAAATCGATCCGTGAAACCGTATTTTTAGTTCGACAAACATACAAACTTCGCCTTTGTTATCTTAATGTTTGTGTGTATTGTTGAAAATACAAATTTGAAATTTAATTTCAACGGCACAACGCGAATAAAAAACAAACGAGATGAGTTTTCATTTGGTTCCCTGAGGGCACGCTTTCGTGAGCCAGTAAATTATCCGGACGGTTAAAGAGGAAAAAAATCTTATATTTAGCAACGGAATAAGCGATGAAAAAAACTGTTAATAAACGGTATCTGTAATGCAAAGCGAAAAATTAAAATATCGAACTGCGGCGGCAACAAGTCGACTACTTGTTGCCAACTTTTAGTACATTGTTTAGTATGCTAATCCAACGAATAACACGTGTAATTATAACGGAGAAGAAAACGTTGACGCGAGTTGTGGCGCATAAATACGCGTATCCATGACGTTAATGTGTGCTCTGGATTATGAACGAAAAAAAATGCAAACGATTTTCATTTCGCGAGGTTGACATTCGCGTTCGCTGTTGCGTGTGTACTGAAAAAGAACAGCGCAATTTATTTTTCTCTGTGTTCCCTCTGATTTTCGTGGAACATATATGACGAGCTGAATATGATACTTTTTTGTAATAATCAAAAAAATAATAATAATGGAAGATACCGGACCTTCGTTTTGATGTTTCTGATGCAAAACATTGTGTTCAACAAAGTATTACATTTTCGAAACAGAAATGTGTATCTTTATAACAAACCGTACATTACAGTCTGGCTATAGCTTTTGAGTGGAATATGACTATAGAAACAGAACAATTATAGGTTTTTCACCGTGTCCTTACATTCTTTGTCTAGCTGCCGTAAGTCAATTGGAAAAATGATGAAAAAGTAGCAGTCTGATTCACTTATACTGTGTACTTTATTTTGCAAAAATGATGTGTCGATGTTCGTTTAAATGCCCTTTGATAAAACCTTTGATCGAAAACCCCATTTGATTCATATAAAAAAGATAAACAGATTACTATCTCATATCTTTCCATTCAAGTTCGGATTTTTGCGAGCGTCGTACGAGCGGAAAAATTGCGTTACACCGATGGAATGTGTGCATCGCTTTATAATGAACTTAAAAAAATGTTCGATCCATCGCTGCGGAAGCTGTTTGGAACAGCTTTTCAATTTATTTACGTGTATGTTTCTGCAAAACCGTGAGCACGCCCGAAAATCTATTTACACCCCGAACGGCTGCAGCTACTCAATGCCAGCATAATGAACCAAAAATGTTGACCCGTCCGATTATATTATACGCATATGCAAAACGCACGTCAAAATTCGCGGTGCAAACTCCACTTTAAAATTTATTGTACGCCGAGCTATGTGCGATAAATCGTGCATTTAGCACTCACACACGCGCGTCACGAATGGGTTACAGCCGAGCACAGTGTGAGCCGAGGTTCCGCCGATAAAACGCTCGGCCGGATCCAGTTGTAAATAGTTCCTATAAAAGTAACACTTCCTCCAGGGTTGTACTCTTGACCACCAATTTCGTGTGCTTTTATATCTCACCATTCATCGCGCTCGCCAATGCGAACACGTATCGTCCAATTTTTATGACCAAAATTTTGTAGACATAATTGTACAGTTATTTTCAATCTCCACTCGAAATTACATTGAAAAAAAAACTGTGCTATAAATTTGGTGTCGTGTAATGATAGGAAACAGGAAAAGATTTATTTTAGCGGTGAAACCGAAAATGTTGGTATAAACGGATGAAACATATTTTCGTAATGTTGAACTGAGCTAGTGGATTTGAATGGGCCGCGATGTGCTTTTTGATTTGTCGATACCAAGTTGAGCTTGCCGTTATGTTCGATTTGTAAATGGCACCGAACTATAAGATCCCGACATGAAATGTATAAGCACACTGTGAATATATTCCGTCTGAATCCGCGCGCACTTTTCCACCAAATTTATCATCCGCCATTATACATAATCTAAACGTGATGCTCCTCATCATGTTACAGTCTTAGAAGCACAAACTTGCGAGCTTATTTTCAAAATATGTATGTACTTTAGTAACTCTTAAGTACCTATTTTTTAGTACTGAAAACTTCACGTATAAAACATTTCATCCAAGCTCTATTATTTATATAGGTTAGTAAATGATATATAAAATCTCAATGATAAGGACTTGCAAGCAAGTCGAATTCGTCGACGAACAATTTGAACTGATAATTTATGCAGTTTTTCAAAAATCGTTATTTTGAAGTTACACAATTATTAATTCTAGAGTCATAATTTAGCGAGCGAAGTGGAATTCGGCACAAGTTGTTATATTAAAGTTGAATTGCGTGTTTCAGACGCGAGTTGCGAACAGCTATTAAGACTCGAGGGAGGGAAAATATGCGTTCCTTTGTTTGTAATAATAGGCATTGTTTTGAACTCGCGAAAGGCTTAGTCCTGAATTGTATTTACATTGCTCCAAATGCCCAATTTATCAGGACGAAAATTGTCTTCTCATAAAAAAAATATGAAAAATACCAGCGTTATTAAAATGAAATCCTAAACGGAAAGAAGACTTTCGTATTGAAATAATTTAAAAATCCTTTTGATAAACTCACTGATGCGATTATCGACTATCAAACACATCCGACAAATTAAATTACAAAAATCCAAATATTGCGTGTGGCGTATTAACATACGGAGAGCAGCATTGATTATGATTTAATGATGATTAAGGTAAACATGCAACAGGCATATTTAATAATTGATTTATCAGGTTGACAGGACTTTTCGAACAAAATTCATTCGACTCGTTGAAACATAAATGTCAAAATCTACGAGATCCTCTGGCGTTTAAAAATTAAGTTGACATTCGTTAAGATCGACGGACCAAGTTAAATGAAGATTCGCGGTCGTAAAAAATGCAGCAATCAACTAGAAATTTCGACTTGAAGCAAACATTGCTCGTTGACGTTGCGAACTTTGTCCCTCGGTGCAGCTATAAAGTCGTACGAGGCAAAAACGATACAAGAAAGAAGACGATCTCGTCGAAATGCGATCAAGCTGAATGAGAGGTACAAAATAATGAATGAATATTGGTTAGCTTTGATCAGCCTTTCGTGAAATAGCGGTTATTTGATCGGGTGGAAACGAGGTTTCATAGTATGACGATATAGTTGATCGACCGCGACGAGACTAAATTGCGCTAAATGGTCATAGTAATATCGTGATGGCGTTATCATAAACCATCTGAAATGAGGTCGAAGCTGATTTGGTCAGACTTCGTCAAACGGCGTTAACCAAAATTCATTAACACTTTTTTGTCTTGCGATTCTAAAGTGAGAAAAACTAATATGAAAAATACTTTTGAAAGTTTGTAAAAAAATTGAAATGCCAGTATTTATAGATTAGATCAGAAATTGAAAAGTTAAATGCTGGTTAGAAAGAAAAACTCGAGCAACAAATGAGAAGCGAATCAATCAAATTGTCCCGGATAATGTCTGGGCGAAACAGGCGACCGACATCCTCAACACAATGAACTTTGAAATCAAACACAATTAACTTTTTTCTTCCGGTTCAACATCAAGATCACTCTAAACAGTGTCTGCGACTTGAATCGTTCGTTTGTTTCTCTGGGCGACGTCCCTAATGACCCACATTTCTCTAACTTAATAAATCACCCTGAACTTTCAATTTACGTGATTTAAAATCATCGTAGATAAGGACGCCATTTTACACCTAATTTTTGTCCTCGTAGCGCTGAATTTATATGAATTTTTCCCCGGTCGAAATGTTAATGATCCGATTGATATACTTGGACGGTGAAATTTTTTTGTTTGGTACTAAATGTGGTCTCATAAAAAAGAGATGTGAAATAGGGACGATGGAAAAAACGTTCCCGAGCTTCTTTGTGGTGAAAAAAATTTGCATCTCTCTTCAATAATTAAAAATGTCTGCACGTAAGAAGACACGCTTGGCTAGCTTTGTACTTCCCAAATAGCGATTTGCATTTCATCCCTCTTTTGGCAGACGCGCTGGAGTTCTCGGTTTCTTCGACGATCCGCTATATTCCGTATAACTCGTCATTTTTCCCCGGGTTCCTTCGCGTTTCGCCGTGTCCGGCCTCGTTAAGATAACATCTCGATTTGTCTTCGGCACGCCACGCTCCTTTTTTTTCTCTTGCATCACGAAAAATCAATATCGCGATTGATTGCGTCGACTTGGTTTTTCTACCTGCTAATGTTGAAAAGAAGGCCGAGCGTGCCAAATTGAAGCTGACAATTTTTTTAAAAGCTTTTTATATATTTATCGCGATTTCATCCTTCGCAAATTGATTTAATTTTTCATCCTTAATGTGATCAGACGCTGATGTTTATTTTCACAAAAAATTCTATTTCCTACTTTTAGAAAAATAGAAAATAAAGACCAGAATAGAAACGAGACCGACAGTCGAAAATAGACAAAAAAATATTCATAAATCTGATTGCAAATTGGCCCGATGAAATTTTCATTATTGATTGACTAGAGTTTTTTTCACGAACTTTTGTGTATTTTTTCTACAATTAACCCACTTTGAAATCTGTTAGTCGACATGTAGGGCGATGCATGGAATAAAAAGCACTGCATATCTTCATTGGGCGATGATTAGATTCATCATTTATATTGATACCTAGTGTGTCCAGTGTGAAAAATATAGGCGTAGCATCGCGTCAGCCCAGTCCTTAGCCATACTTTAATATGCAAATCAGTTAAAAAATAAGATTAAATGTACTATAAATTGCCGCTGGGTTGAGTTAATGTTGCGTTTATCTTCGTTGTGTAATCACATTACCATATAGCATGTTTGCGTGAATTATGCAACTAGAACTTTAAGTTCGATGCATTTATTACTAAGCTTATTAGGAGAGGGCGTTTGTGTATGAATGGTCTTTTTCACGTTAAGTTTGTTACGAGTTATTGTTCAATGAATTTATGCACCTAACTCGCATGCAGATAGAATGTCGTGTGTGCCACAAAAAACCATCATTCACTTATTATAACTTTTTTCGCCTATTCTGACGTTTTTTATAATTTCTTTATTTTCAATTTTGCGAACTTTCGGGGCTAAAAAGTGCTTCTTTACCTGTCGTCCTTTATAATATACTGTTCAAATCTGATATAATTTATCAAGAAATTTTTTTTTCCAGAAAAAAAGAAAAAAACGTGCAGTTTTCTCCAAGTTATTAGTATGTTTAATTACGTCTATTCGCGTTAATGGAGGTGATTTGATGGAAGTGCGATACTGTGAGGCTTTTTTTTTCTTGTCCACGGATAATCTCGTTGGTACAGTAATGGTCACGTAGCGAACGAAACTCCCCGGCGATAAGTTAACAATTTTCGAGGGAGCCTTTTTAGAGTTGGAATAAAAACCACTGCAACGGATCCTTCTCCGGCGTGTCGTTAAGAGAATAAATAGCGGTTCGTCCCGTCGTCGTGTCGCCATGTATCTTTCTTTGACTGTTCGAACGTCGGCCACTTCGTGTACTACTATTGCTTGCTCTTGTTGTTCCGTTGTTCGCCAATCCATTGTCGAGCTTCGTTTCCGATATTTTGAACGATGTTCTAATTTACTGTCGAGGGAGTGACTATTCCCAATTAACATTGCGGTAATTTCAATCAATCTATCCTAATTTTATTAGCCGCGCAATTTTAACTTATCTCATAAACAAACGGATTGATTTGTTTATTTGACAACATCAGTAGCAATAATATCACACTTGAATTTTGTATTAAATAGTTTTGTGCTATATGTATAAGCGATCGTTCGATCATTGCCGAGCTCGAGTTAATCCAATTACAATACTAGATTGAGTCAAAACTCAAGTGGAAATAGAGCCCGATCGTTTAGATATCTTAATAACCATATCTCGTAGATGAAAAAAACAATTTACGAATCGCAGTGATTGCTCGTTGTCGAACAATTTACAGCCGATGGATCTTATCTCCATTAATTTTCACTAAACAATAGCGTGTAATGAAGAAAGAAAGGCAATATCGGGTACGTTCTTTTTCATGAAAACCGCTGTAATCGCAAAAGTAAATAATGAAAACAGGACAATTTACTCGCCAACTCTTTCTTTTGAGGAAAGAACGATTTACGCCGAACGACTTTTACGTTTTTTCTCCACTAGCAAGTTCACGAAATAAATGTAAGTAGCGTTCGATAATATCAACGCGAAACTGCCGCTGCTCCCCATTGGTCTTTTCAGTTGGCTTTCGCGTTTTCTTTGCACCGTCGCAAATGTAATTATTAACTGCTAACACACACGTCGACCGCGTTTCACAACCCACGGTCTTGCAAAACTATCCTGTAACTTATTTAAACAGCGCTAATTTTTCTTACAAAATAGCAACATCAATAATACCAATCTCGATTTTCCGGAGAAATGTTTGCATTTGATTTTGCAGCGCTGAATTTACAGCAGTGGTCGTTTGAAAATTTGCTGAATCGTGAGTTGGTTCTCATGTGTTTATACTCCCATCACTTTTATGTGTACAGAAAATTTCCATTCTGCGCGATGGTGTTTCGTTATCAGCGTGAGATTAGTTGACACAACGTGTACTTTCCATATTTCGAGGAATATTCTTGGTTGCACACACGCACTTGTACCTCATACAGACTCCTCTTGATTACTCACGTACAAAATTTATGTAAGGTCGGTATGTTGACTCGCGTTTACAAGAAATCAATAGCAAAACAGAACGATCCTCGAGTGTTCTGTACATCCTCGGTCCTTATTGCTTTATGGATGAAATCCCTGGAGTGACAAAGCAACATCTTTTGTGTTTCTCTTCTCTCTCTCTCCCAAAGTCGATTTGGCCCATGTAATGTGTTTGTTTCGACGACGCTGCAGAATATCATTCACCCAACTTCGAGGCATTTGCGATCTCACTTTACCGTGCAATTAATTTGATGAAGTGATTTCTACCAAGTGCTACCCGTTGACTGCGGTGACTTTACAACACAGAACAGGATACTCTGATGATTATTTTATCTCACTATTATCTTGATCAAACAATTCGCCAGTTCATATTTTATTTATATTTCTCTGCAAGAACGAATATTACAGTTTGCGAGTTTTTTGAAACAGTAGTTCTTTTAAAAAACTGATTTACACGAATGTGTTTTGTTTCGGATGAAAAAAAGAGACACGAACCGGAGGGTCCATCGCAGATTTTACATATAGATTATCGATGAAATGTTGTTTCTTGTTCCAATCCACAGAGGCTTTGGGGTAATGCTTGAACGTAACAGCTATACGGATATCCATCAAAACGTTAAGTCCGAAATAAAGAGTACGGATCCCAACTATAAATCCGACAGGCCGATAAAGCCTCGCGTCTAT
The DNA here is from genome assembly GCA_020615435.1 of Telenomus remus. NCBI lineage: Eukaryota > Metazoa > Arthropoda > Insecta > Hymenoptera > Scelionidae > Telenomus > Telenomus remus. The sequence goes on along the minus strand of CM036341.1, from coordinate 7,541,694 downwards.
TAACCCCATCACGGGCTTATCAAAAGCTGGCTACCGTCCAGCAGAGAAGAACGTTAGAAAACAGCCATTAATCTAATAATCATTCTTCGCAAAAGGTCGTTAACTCTTGAATGTTATATATAAACAGTTCGCTATCGTGGCATTGTTTATGAGTCGTGCAAGTGCTAAATTCCGATTCCATTCAATTGACTCATCCCACGTCAATGAGTCGAAAAGGAGTTATAATTTTTATTTTTCCATTTACATTTAAATTTAACCCGAGCTTCGTTACCGTTTGCTTGCTATAGAGAAACAGAACTTTGCAGGAGTTAATTTCGGGAAGCACGATTACGTTCGACGAAAGTTGTGAAATTTTCGCGACTTATGATTCTTCATGCGAGGCCGTTAGAGTGCTCGAGCTGAAAAGAAATGCCGGGCCGATAACACAGGAATCCGGGCATCCGGCGGCGTTCTCTTAAGACAAAGTTCGGCGCATAGTAATGCGATTCGCGTGACTGTAGCGAAAAGTTTTCTAGGAGCGCGAGGCATTCGCAAAGGAATCGCCGCTTATTTGCAATTGTAATCCGTAAATTTTAGTAAGCACATAGTTAAAGGGACAGCTAGCCGGGCATTTCGCGTTCTCTGGTGCTTTGTACGTAATGCACCGTTCGGGGGTAAGGCCGCCGAGGAAGAAGCTAGCTGGTGTGCGAATTTATGGCCAACCGCTTCCCAGGGCAGATGAGAAAAGCCCTGAGATAACTGCCGGAAGTTCGCGAGGACGGATCTACTAAGACGTGTTTACGTTACGTAAACATACGCATCGCAAAGGCTTGACGGAATTAACCGCTCTGCATCCACGAGACGCGGATTGTAAATTAGGGGAACTTGGTCATAGTCGCCGCAGGCGTGCATATTAGTCACGAGATATTTCAGTTTGCAAACTTAATTAATTCCTCGCAGTTGATTGCGCCATCTTTTCTAATTAAAATTATCCCATATTTTGCCTCGTCAAAACAATCCAAATTGAATTTTGACCAACATGATGGACAGTCGAAAATTCATCCCAAGTATGCAAAATTTTCGGCTATTCAGGGAAAGAAAGTTGCAGCGAACGGAACCGTACGAAGTCTGACTAAATTCTATGAATTTCAGAACACCATTACGCGTTGGTAAAATTTCAGCGTATTAAGCGACCTTGCTTGTAACCCAGTCTGACGTCCATTACGAGGGCGCCGCTCGGTCAACCCACCAAACTTCCGGGCACGGCTCCTTCGCCTGTCAGAAGACCGTCACAGCGCCTCCATTAAGGAGTCGAATGTCAGTCTTTGATTTTCTTGTGCATTTCGATGCCTTGTTATCGGCTCGTGTTAGTGATCGTATTTTGAGTCCAAGTCTAGCCCGCACATGAAACGCACTATTATACCATTCCTTCTTATGGGTTGTTCTTATTTTAATTCGTCGAACTTGGCTATTGTTAAACACGATTTTAATTCGAATTATCATTTCTTTTTCAGACGAGCAAACGTGAATATGGCATTAGTACAAATTTAATTTTGGCGAATAAAACAATGAAAAAGCAAAAAATTACCCATTTTTTTCTGAATCAATACTGAAGGATTAAATTATTGAATCAATGAAATGAAACGATTTAAATTTCATTGAAAAAAACATCAGAGAAAATATTGGTTGACAGAAATTGATTTGAACGAGAAAAAAAAGTAGAATAATTGTCGCAAAATTTGCATCTATTACGAATGAAATTGGTTCATTTTATTTTAAAAATTGATGAAACTAAAGATCAGAACTGTAATAAAGAATTGACGTTGTTAATGAAAAAAATATAAAAGCCAAACAAATGATCAGAAATAACCAAAGAGTACTGGTGCAGGCAAACGAAATAATTGCGATTTGTAAAATGACGCTTCAAAGACGTACAAACGAAGCGATCCGGCTTAGACCGTTGCGTCATTAAACTTCGCTGATAGTTGGCAATAAAAAAGTAATTGAAAGAATCGTCGTCGTTGCGCCCTAATGAAATAAATTCAAGTGCAACAAAGAAATTGGCGACAAAGAAAGCGCGCGCAACAGACGACACGGATAGTTCGAAAGTTCAATTTAATTAAACTAATAATCGCCCGGCCGAAAACCTATGTTACCCCGAGAAAAAGAATCGGAGCTGTACTTTTGAATTGGCCAGTGAAGTTTGACGCGAGATGAAGGATAAATAGCGAATCTTTGTAACACGAACAATAAGATTGTTTACCGCCGGTAACCGAAGAACTTTGTGAGATTTCGCGCGCTGTCTTAACAAGTACCAAGTTTTGCGCAAGGCATAATACGATCTCTCTGACGGCTAAAGAGCCGCCAGCCTGTCCAGACTCACACCTCAGCCGTGAAACTTGAGAAATAACAATCAACACCTCTCCCAGCTGTAAATGTCGATCTATTTATCGCTAAAACTGAGAGTTCCTAGTATTCCACATCTCATTAAAAGCATTCCATTTTTGTTAAATGTAGTTTCAGTTATAGATTGAGATTAAATTATTGATTGAATTTGTGACATAATCTTTACCATCATGTTGTATGACGTTTTTTAAAGCAGAGTTTCCTTTTTTTGTTTTAGGTGAGTTTCTTGTGACGTAAACGTTGGTACATAAAAACATTGTTTTACGTAAGTATAAATATGAAAGAAAAATTTCAAGCACAAAGCAAACAGTAGCTTCACAAAACTCTTCTAAAGTTTTTCCGATTCTTTGTCGCTTAGTGTCTATAGCGTTCTTAGTTTTCTAGAAGCCTCATATTTCTTTCGAGTAATTGAAACTAAACAAAATTTCGTATGTGAATTTAAACTATCTGGCTTATACTTTTTCGTTAGTTTTCAAATATGACCGAGTTCAGCTCATGTTGAACAACAGGATTCACAATTTAATAAATTTTAATGAAAACCAATCATACAGAACAGAACAATGTTACGAAATAAGTGTAACTAAATTTTTGAAATTCGCTTGCAAATGTAGATGCATAATGAACATTCATCTCAAAATTAATAGGATGCTTTGCGCTCTCCTAAACAGACATCTGCCACATGTATTACAACCAAAGTTATAATTATTTCGGACGTGTTCGCATCAAATAATGTTGCACTTGTACGATTATATAATTTTAATTTCCTATACAATATTGAAATTTCAATTCAAGCAAATTCCTCAGTTATAATAATAATCCACTCCGAAATTCTCTCGTTCAAAAACAAATGCAAACGTGCTTCTCTTTCACAAATATTAACAATATTTACTTTCGTTATGCATTCGACTTGTTTGCGTCGCTGACAAAAAAAAACACATTGTAAGCCCACCAAAACTCGCAATTTGATCTTTATGTGTTGTGATTTCAAACAAAGGTGGTGCAGCGTTGCAAAAAAAGTGGTCGCGAAAAAAAAGGTCCTTTGGTGAGGCGAAAATTCACGGTCAGCCTGACAAAAGTGGTTGGTCGTCAATTTGTCGGGTCGCCAGAGAGGCCTTGTTAAATCTCGGCTGCAAATGGACCATAAGTCGAACGGCAACTCGAAATAATCGGTCGGACGATAAACAAGAATAGTCAATAGAAACAAAAGGCACTCTCACACGTGGCTCGCCCGTGCCGCTGGTTTCACGATAGGCTGTAATTTGATTACATCAGCGTGATTCGGCCAATTCATCCCGGCCCGGCAGTAGGACCGAACGAGGAACACTCCGTCGCCCCTCTTTCTCTCTCCGTGGGTTTCTTCCACCCCTGGAGCGAAGTTTCGTGTCAGTCATACGCGCGTTCCGAGTGCGAGCGTGCGCCGACAGATCGCTCCTCTAGGACCCTCGCGTTTCTTTCAACTTTCGCATTTAGTTCGTGCGCCGGACTTTAAAGACACAACGTCGCGCGGCCGGGCTTTTCGTCCGACCAACTCGATTTCCCCAAAATTGGCTTCTCGGTCTGCTCGTGCAATTCAATTGTTCCCCTGAGTTTTCAAGTTTGCCTTTGTGAACTGCTTAATTGGATTTTTGCCGGGGTTAATAAGCGAGTGCCGTTCGGCCACGAGTGTGAGCATTAACGAAAAGATTCACTCACGTTCTCGTCTCGCTCCCATTGTGGATAGGTAACTTTTGTGTCTCTGTGTAACTGATGCAAACGAAATTGGTGATTCGTCGTTGAGTTCCACTGTTTTTCGTTACACTGTGCCGTAGTGGATTTTGGATATACTTGTGTGAGTACATGTTTCAGGCAAAACCGTTTCTCGTTTAACTTGTCATGTTGAATTTATAAAAAGGGTAAATTGAGTTTTGGACCAGTTTGGAACTGTGAAAAACGAAATGGGATATTATGCATCTTCTTTGATGTCTACATTTAATTTAACATCTGTTGTTCAAATTCATTACATTTTAAGAGTGTAAAGATGTCATTATGAACAAAGGATGAAAACTGTTTTGTTGTGAAATAATTTATTTCATGATAATAATCAGGACTGAACGAGATTAAAGTATGTATTTTTTTAACATAAAAAAGACGTGAAAAAGTAAACAAAAACTTCATACGCTGGAAGCCTCGTGTAATATCATGATTGTTTTCAACGTTGTAATTCACAAACATAATTAACAATTTATAATCTGTAACAATTTAAACAACAGATATTGCTAATGTTTTTTGCGTACGATAGAACGCGGCATAATGGATTGAACTATATATTCCAATATTTCAATTGAATAATCGCAACGAAAATCAAATGTTTAAACTAAAATGAAAACAAACATTTTAGTATAAACAGAACAATATAAAACCGAACATTCTACTACTAAAGAATTCAAATATCAAAATTTTCAAACACATGCACTGGTTAAACATTAGAAAATAAATCTTTGGAATTTTTTGGATGATTTTTTTTGTATACGAAATCCGTGATCTAACGACTTGCAAGACATCTGTGAAATATATATTTTCACACCGAAAAGGGGCAGGCGAACAAAAAATTCGGGTTGTCCATGTGAAATTAAGGCGGATGTAAAAAAAGAGACAATTTGACTATTAATAACGCGCACGCCGAGACCATCAGCTCGAGACATTCTGAAAGCACCAGCTACTGAATGACCTCTGGCGTTGTGATTAATGAAAACGCTTTCCCCATTCAACGGCGAATCCCACCTTGACCAAAATACAATATTTTTTGTTCGACTGACAATCCCCTTTGTGAGTGTTGCGCGTTCGATTAAGTATACCAATATTTGACCTCTCTCGATAGCTTCCGACTCTGTTCGTTACTAAAATTCGATTCGGTTAAGTTGTACGCTAATATTACGAGAAAGGTTCTCACCGTAGGGGGCGGGGAAGTACTCGCCGAGAAACCGCACCGGGCCTGCGTTGATCGCACACGCGCATCATCAAAAACAAGGGGAATGACATGCAAGATTTCGACCATTTATTATGCCAAAAACACACATGCCAAGCTGAAAGACACCCGTTTGATCGTCATTGAGATTTGTCTGCAGCTGATGCTACCGATGAAATATATCTTATCTCGACACCTTTTATCCGTTTTGTACGCTCGTGCGACGTTCGCTAATCAGTCGATCAACGATTGACCGATTCACAAATTAGATTGAAAAGTGATGATTTTGTACGGGCGATCGGAGTACTGATTTGTCGAGTGCTCTTTAGCGGCATCACAATTGTGGGAATTTAATTAATTGGATTCGTTCGTGTGGGGAGTGGTTCTTTTTTTTGGAAGGGTAGATCCTCAAGTTGGATAAGTGGCATCTTCAAATTATCGCAAGTTGTACCTTTCTGAACGCTTCTATTTAACTTACCACAATGGTTAGCTTTTATGTGTTTACACATCAGTGTTATGAGATTTTCGGAAAATATCTCGTTGAAAAATTGTGACCATCATTTTAGTTGAGTAATTTTTTATACTGACGATAATTGATAGCCGATTTTTAAAATGTTAAAAACAGGTGGTGTATTGTAATTAATGAATTGATTACCAATTATTTCACAGCGAGTTGAAACAGTACATAGAACATATAGTTTAATGATTTTAGTAATCACTTTTAATATTTCAATAAAGCACGAATGATTGAACAATTCGAATTTCAATTCCAAGTGATTGGATATTCAACGTCCATATACATGGATCAATTAGACAATTTGTGTTTGTAACGATTTTTTAGTACTTCATTAAATAAATACAAAATGTGGTATACACAATGGCATACTCATGTTGAAAATTCAACGAATTTCAAAAATCGAAAAGTCGCCACTTGAAGGATTGCAAATAATGACTTTCAGTCACACAATCTGTCAATCATACTCGGAAAATAAAAAAAAATGTTCTCGTATCAAGAAGACGATCCATCGTCGAATCTCGAAAATTTGCAATTAAATTTTTGCTGTGAAAAAAACCATTTATCTTGTTGCACTGCATGCGCAACACATTTCGCAGAGCAAAAGCTCTCGGACTATATCAATTTAAGCGATGAAGATAAACGCAAGAGAGATTTTGGTACATTTTGTTTTACTTCAGATTAAAAAGCTTATAGCCCCGTTCAGAATATACGAAATGAGGCAATTAATTATTTTCTTTTACTCGCGAACCGGGAATGCATTCGCAAAATTTTGGGCACTGTTTAATTAACATGCCAGAATTTCAACTTGGTTCATTGAAAATGTTTTGATGTTATCAAGCTGACTTGAATTGTTCTAGAGAATTTAATTTGGCATAATTTCATTCGTGAAAAAGGGAAGCAATTTGGACATCTTAAGATAGGTTTTTTTTTACTTCAATTCTTATGACTTCATTAACATTGCATTTTCCCCAATCCAATTTGCCGCTCTCGGAATAATAAATTGTTTTTTCCGCCCTTTTTTTCTTGCGTCTAAATGCATAAGTTCCTAATTTGAAATTGAATGTTACGTTCAGTATACGCTACGCTCAATGCATAATTTTAACTTTGCGCGAACGTTTAGAAGCTCTTGAAATCGCGATAAAATTACTTTATTTGCGCAACAACGTTACATTATTAAAATTAAAACATCGCAGCACAATGAACGAGCAGCCGCTTTCACAAAAGAAAAGTCTCTTGTGATAAAAATTATGCTAAAGAAAATATTAGTATATTAAGTAAACCTCATAATCAAGTTAAATAACTTTGACATCGAAAATTATCGAGTTTAATACGAAAATTAATTCCAGTAGAAAGAAAATTCGATCAGTGAAATTTAGTTCAAAATTTCGTATACTGAATCTCAAAATTCCATTTTTAATTAGTTGTTTGTTATTTTCAATATAAAGCGTAGATATAGCGTATGATATTTTGTAATATTTGAATAAACAGTGTTTTTTGCTCATCGTTAAATTGAATAATACCGAGAATAAATGAAAACATAAAGTTTCAATTAGATGCTCTCTGGCGACTTGAGTAAGACATAAAATAAATCACAGATATAAAAGTGCAGACAATGGCGAAGTCGCGTTGCCCGACAACAGCCTGTATCGCAATTAAACTTTCAATTATATTTAATGGCGCGACTCGTCGCGCAGTGCATAAACAATTCATTAGCGAGCCGGTATCCGTTGTATATAATTTTTCTACGACTTTTGTCTCGTCACAACTAGAGTCTATCTGCTAATAGCCTTGTATATATTTTTTCTTCCTCAGACGAACCGCTCCAGAGAAATGTTAAGAAATTTCGCTATCTTGCTACCGGTGCAACGTTGAATTCAATCCTTAATTATTAGGGTCGTTCATTTGCCGACGCAAATTTCAGCGCATGCTTCCTCAACTCTCGGTCGACTTTGTTCGCGAGCGTGAACGCGACACCTTTTCACCGCTCTTAATGAATGTTCAGACTGTCACTCAATAAATTGTTATTTTCATGTCGGTCCTATTGTCAACGCACTCACGAAATTCATTCAGAATTCATCAAATTGCATTCGGCATTATCATTTGTTCCGCAATTTTATTCTGTATTGCAATGTTTAATGTTTAACACTCAATATATACCATTCTTGGTGACAAATTTTTGACGCATTTAGAATACAGTTGAACTTAATTCGTAATTAAAGTTTCAAGTGTGACGCAAGTCGAAACTTTTAGTTTTGTTTTTCTCCTTTCTAGAGGATGACACAATTATGACAAAGTAAACGTCTTTAAACTACTATTTGTTAATTATCGCGCGCTTAGAGTGTCGCAAATTTGAGTGCATGCATGTCAATTACATATACTTCGATTCTTCCTTCAATTAGATCTTACAAATTAATGTTATTTTCCCAACTTTTAGTCTGACTTTCGACAACCTGTTGAGAAAGTCTTGAAAATTTCTGATCGATTATTTTTCGTTTTTATTTCATGAACTGAAAATAGACCCTGAAGTAAATGCAGAAATTTTTTATTTTAGCCGTGCCAAAATTTTATATTACAAGCGATTTTTTAATTCCAACTTATCGTTTGTCGAGTTTTAAAAGTTCAAAAAAATCTTCATTCCTGCCGTTTCTTCATTTCGATAGAAAATAAACCTTCGATTTCAAGCTGAAATGACAATTGTTAATTTTAGAATTCGCCCACTCAGTGGATGCTCTGCTTGAGTAAGTTCATCAGCTTGATGGATTATATAGTGGATTATTCGGGCTTACTTTTTTGTCGCTCCTTTTTCGATGGCTCAACTTACTTACTCTGCGTTGTCACGGACAGAGTTTAATTCGTATATGATATGACCCTCACGTGAAATTGCATTTTTTCCTCGTGAAACTGTCTTTTCCTGAACTAACCGTTCGAGATAGATGTAAAAATTTACATCATTTTCGAGTTTTTTCAAGTCGTGATCGGATTAAAAAAATATTTCGTTATACTTTCTGCTTGAATACATTAACATAATGGATAATGTAATAAGGAACTGCAAAGAAGTTGAAGCATGATAAGTAGGAAGTTGTCAAAATGCGAGGATTCCTCATTCAAATCCACTTAAGATGCTATTTTATAACAGAAAACTAAATCTCGCGTCGGAGGATTCGAAAATTAGCAATGCGATCGAATGCAATCGAAGGGAAGTGCGAATCGCAGCAGATTCCCTTATAGCTTATTTTAAAATTCAATAAGTAAGGAACGGCTCAAGAGATATCACTTGGAATTGTTTCCTACCCATCATTGGGAATTCTTGTGCGAATGTGATATCGACTATTTGTTCTCGTATCTGTTTATTATTCTTCTTACTTTTAACGAAATACACGCAAATTTTATCCAAGTAAAAATTTATAGACAGTCTATTATTCGGATGTTTGTTGTAATAAATTGACGTGTAGTTGTCCATCTATGATCTGGACATAAAAAGTCTAACTAATGTTTTAATGCTTCCTGTTAATCTAATTCATTAATTAGCTTAGGGATTACAATCGTAGCGAGACGAATTTCCAGTGCAATAAGATGACAAAGAAACTCACAAAGCAAAATTAGAACATTTTTAAAAATAAGTCCAAAAAAATGAAAAAAAAGAAACATTAATGTTATATGTCATGGATTTATGTATAAATGGTTTAATGGTTAAATTCTGATACCATAAATGGGACTTTTATGCCCATTTATGATTCTGGAAAACCATTTAGCCACCATTTATCTGTCATTTATGTCCCATAAATAGGAAAGACAGGATATATTCCATATTATAAATTGGTAAATGCGAACAGTTTAAGGATGAATCAGAAATAACATTTGAATAGTCTGATGATACACAGTAAATTCGTCGCAATGTTGGAAATTCTATTCATCCGTTAATATTTTCTTACGATCAAATAAGGTAAATGCAGTTTTTTTCAATGAAAACCAGTAATAACGAAAATAATTTTGATAAAATTAAATATCTTGAATTTCTGTTTTCAAAAAGTCGAAGAAAGTCAAGATAAGAAATGAGCGAATCTCATTTTTTCATTATTTATCGTGGAGATATAAAAATGCTGAACGCAACATCAAAAGTGTTTGCATACAAGAAATTATCCATATCGCATTCTAATTCCAACTGAACATCCGCCGCAAGCGAATAAAACGACGGATTTATTCCAGTTGTTTCTTACATGTCGGGTGCTTTGTTTCGCATAACAATAAGATCTTTTCTACGGAGAAAAAGGTATGGGAAAAAGAGAGTCCGATTTTTTTCCGTCAAGTTAACGCGACGTGTTTATAATCGGGTCAGTGGTGTCACAGCCGACCCGATCGCATACCGGTGGCGAAACGTGCGGATTCGCGCGTTAAACCGTGCTGTGAATTACCGCGCTTTAACCCTTTCATTCTGTCAACTTGATGGCAAAATCCAGTGAAAACGCGCGAAGTTTAATGATCGAAATCGAAACCGCCTCTGGATTTTGGGTTGCGGGTGTGAGTAACGATGAAAGCACCAGCCTTATTATGAAGCCGTTCAAACTGCTCGTACGACAATTGATGCTAACCGCGTCACGTATTAGCTGCGCACAAAGTCACTTTCCACAATTTTCTAGCTCGAAGAACCATGTGCGTTCATTTTGGCAACTCGTCTCGAAATTCATATGCTAATCAGTTGGCTTGCAGAAACGGACTAGTATTTTTTAATTTCAACAGAAATCTTTTCAAGGCATGTTATATCATTATAATCTCTGGCTTTTCTTCATCAAGCAGAAAATTTATGTCAGAAACACGCGCTGTCGAAAAATTCATTGAAAACACACGGGTCTGTGGGTCATGGTCCTACAGACTTGCGAAACTGTTTTTGAATGAAAATTGTTAAGTTAATCATAACAAAATTATTAATTTTCTATTGGCATTTGAATATTTGAATGGAGCAAAATAGCAATAAATTTTGTTTTCATTTCGAGTGAGGATTAATAAAAATAATAGCAGGAATTTTGTTTTATTTAATTTGCATATTTCATTAAGTGCTCACAGTACGAGTGCAGTATTGCAACTTGTGTGGGGCAACAGCAATGATATGGTCCTAAGGTTGAAACTAACCATAATTCTCTCGCAAGGACAATGTGACGGTGACCGAGTGCGTATTAACATTGGCCGGAAGTCAGTGTCGGAAATTCTGCAGACGTAAAATCAGAGCGGGTCAGAGAATGCGACCTTTTAGGCGACGTTCCAAAACTCGTCGTGTCGAGGCGCGAATTAAGAAATCAATGAAACTGGAACGCAACACAATGGCGTGCATCTCAACCGCGACTCTTGTTTTGTCCTATTTTTTCTCCTGCCCAAGAGTTAATTTTCACTTGGAATGCGAGATGCGAGCCGTACTAGTGGAGCTTAATTCTGCATTTTTTGTAAAAAAAGAACAGCGCAAGGTTTGATGACCAGATTAGTTGACCACGCCGGAAAAAAGGTTTTATATTTAAAATAAGTGGAATCGTTTCTTTTTCATAAAAAACTTTATGGTTAAGTAAATTGTAAATTAAATTAAAGCTTATTCAGTTGTATATCAGTTTTTCACCGGAAAGATAACTTTTTTGATACTGACTGATCATTTATGGGTAAGATAATCTAACTTTTTCTATGTTTCGAATCCAATATCCTTTGCTCCAGTATGGTAATATATGGCAACTCTTGTGGAATAGACAAAAAGGTGTACTCGTAATGTTAATTTAAGTTCCTTTTTATCTTCAAATCACTAATCAGAAGAATACATTTCATGAGTAGCGTTTTGTAACAATTAGATTTGGCTCCATTTCATTCGTGATCTAGATCGATATTGGTTTGAGATAACGCTGCATCCAAGGGTTCGATACCGTACGAAATATGATGTATGCCCGTATTTGCTCACGAATTTCCTACGTTGTAAACGGTGATACCGTTTTTATTGGGCGTTTCAATTTTAATAAGTATTTCGAGTACCATACATAAGTCACTAAATGAAGCACGTTTCTTCAAGTCAAGTAGTCATCTGAAGTTTAGAATGGTGCTCACGCGCGTGCGAAGTCAAACGTAAAATACTAATGCTTTAAATATAAATGAGTAAGCCTTAGCAAAACCACAAAGCATGTTGATACGACTTTATTTACACGGTAATGGTATATTTATAAATGATTGAAGTAATTTGAATGTGCATTTTCCAGCTTCATCATGCAATTGTTCTAAATTACAATGTAGATAAATCGTATTAATAGAGAATTGATTTTTAATGTTCATCATATGGTTTTAAACGTGATAATAAATGAGGAAAAAGTTATATCTGATAGGACCATTAAGGTGAAGAAAAAGAACTTGAGAAGTAACGAAATCGTGACAATTAAGGGTACCTGCACAGGCAGCGAAGCGAGCACTAAGCTGCTTTAGAACTCGGTCGCAGAGTTTGTCTTTTTTGTTTTCGAGTCAGAAGTATAACCAAGGTTGCGCATCACGCGACGTCAGTTCGCGCGGGGATAATTCGCATTACGACTAGCGAACTTCCTGGAGCCATGGAAGCATAAAGATATCTCTCGATGGTATTTCCGAAAAGTACCTAACTTGACGGAAAAGCGTCGGAAACGAATGTACGCCAAATAGCCGAGAACACGTCTAAGAGGATGCGTTTTCACAATCGCATACGTTAGTGTATAAGTACTGCGTAGTGTGTGCAACAACCGTTAGTCTCAAATAATTATGAAAAATAGGCAGACTTGTTCAAGTTTTTCAAGGGAAGAATAAGAAACGGAATTTCTTCTTCTTTTGTTTATTTGGTGATATATCAAATTTTCACAGGAAAATTGCACAAACTATTTTAGCCTGAGATTCATTTAGAAAATTTGAATCGCTTCATCAAACTCAGGCGAGAAGACACCGGCAACATCGAAGAAATGGCAAAAAACTGCTAGACTATTTTTCTGTTAACCCAATCTCATGGGCATCACAGCGCGTCCAGAAAACTGTCATAAAACGTCCGAGCCGAGCGAAATGAAATGCTTTTAGTCTCTCGCTCTCTCTTTCTTTTTCGTGAACTTGATGTATTTGTTTGCGGCAGCAAATTTTTTGGAAAAAGAGTCGAGCGCTTTTCCATCGTCTACCAATAGGTTTGGCTTTTCGTCCTGTAAGTGCATCCGAGGAAGGAATTGCACAAAGGATCTTAGGTATCGATTTCCTTCTCAGTCGAAAACAAATTTCGCCCGCATTAATCGCGATTGGCGCATGGCTATGCACAGAAATAGATATTTCATAAGAATAAGAAAAGCACATCCGCATAAGGCAAGCCGCGCTTCCTTATCTGCAAGCTTATGCAAATCGTCGTCAGTTTGCCACATCGATTTGCATATGCGAGCATCGCTCGCGCCATCCACGCGGGATCGTGTCTAAGCATAATCAACCAAGTCGCGCTCGTTGCGCAAGCTAATTCTCTAGCCACAGTGAGCCTCATGCACGGAGGTTGCATGAATTTTTTTCGAGAAACACTACCTGCCAGAATCTTGAGAAATTTAAACTTTGATGTTTATTATGTACACGATAGAAAAGTATTTTTCATGCCTATGACAGCAACGGATAGTGAAACTAGTTCCACTTTTTGGACCGCTGTACTAGGTATGAAAAGTATTTTAACTTGTCTCGCGCACAGTGGCGCCCTCGACAGAAATGTACTATTTCTGGATTATGTGCAAAATTTTACTGAGAATGCGACATCCAATGTTTTCAGAGAATCTTGATTGTGTGATCTAGTGCTCTATTTTTGAGTTAATGATCATTCAAGCGTAAATGTAAATTTGTTGGTGAACGAAAAAGAAATAATCTTTAAATGTGTGCCTATCAAATCGATTTATTTATGTAAGAATAGATAATCATTTTTTGCTGAAGCTTATTTTAATTTTAATTCGAATGATTGAAATACAGACGAAAGTAGTACTAAACTAGACAGGAATATGCGCAGGGCGAATACGCTTCTGCGAGATAGTCACATGATAGTCACATATGCATTTCCAGTGATTTTATTGGTTATGCTTACACCTATGCTATTTCGTGCTAGTCCAGAAATGAAGTGTAAATATGTACAATAATGTATGTTCAACTTGATTCTTATTTCTGAGGTGAAAATGTGAGAAAAATTCAGTAGAATAAACACTGTATTTTACTAACTTGTATTTATTTCATTCTTTATGTAACTTTCACTCTATAAATCAAAATGCAAAATGTTAGTGAGCCATTCGGAGAATCGGCAGTTTGTGATCGCATATCTGCACAGTGGTCTTAGTCTTCTAATAGACCATAATGCACATTCAACAATGTCTTTCTTATTGAGAGTCTCTGAAGAAGAACGCTCAAGTTTTACATCTGTAGCACACAGCTCAAATTTGAGACCAATAAGTTCACTTGCTTTATTCACGACAGCGATTCCTCGTTGAGCATTTGGAATAACCTCGTTTAAAATTTTGGAATATATTAAGTCGGTCTGTAAAAAACATTTTTTCGTACAGTGTCAATTAACATAACTCGCGTAGATAGTAGATTCGGCATTGCTCACCTTATCATCGCAGTTTTTTCCGCAGTTACTTGCCTCTAACGAGGCAGCATTTATGTTTTCGGTAAACGTAGTATACGTTTGGAGGAGGTATTTTTTCAAGTATTCTACACTTCCTCGAGATTTCTTTTTGCAATCGTCAAGATGCTGCGCGGATTGTATATAAGTATTTCTCTTTGTTTCTGCACACTCGATGACCTTGCCCATGATTGTTTTGTCATTTGTTCCGATCCACAACTGGCGCTTAACTGCTTCTACTGCCTGAAGACGAAATAGTTTTCAAAATTCACCAGTACAATATTATAAGCCGAAAATATCATTGTTACCTTTTGTCCGTCATACGACTGAAAATTATCCATAAAAAATTCTGCGAAGGCCTTTTTAGTCTTGTTTGATTCTCCTTCAAGTACTTCCATAGTATTTTCATAAAATCTTTGCAATTCTAATTTTTTTGAATAAATCTCATCGCTAAATGTGCTGTATGTAGGTTTCAGAGAATTATATGTTTGGTGATTTTGTGAACTTTGAAAAAATGCGTTGTCGGTAGGTTTATCTAATCCATTCTGAGGTTTTTTCACGTTGTTTGTAGCTGTATCTAATTTCTTTTCGTGTTTTGCTGCGTTGTTCGTAGCTGTATATGATTTGTCTTCGTGTTTTTCTGCGTTGTTCGTAGCTTCATGTGATTGATTCACCTGTTTTACTGCGGTTGTAGCTTCATGTGATTGAGTTTCGTGTTTTTCTGCATTGTTTGTACCTTTATGAGATTCATTTTCGTGTTTCTTTGGGTTGTTAGAACCTTTATTTTCTTGTTTTTTCGAGTTGCTAGTACCTTTATTTTCTTGTTTTTTCGAGTTGTTAGTACCTTTTTGTGATTTATTTTCGTTCTTTGCTGCAACGTTTGTGGCGTTACCCAATCCATTCTCTTGCGATGGACTGGAATGGCTGGTCTTATATTTCTCATTTTTACCCGTTTCAACTGTGTCATTTTTAGACTCTTTCGATAATTCGTCGAGGGTATTTGTGAACGATGTAAGTACTTCCGCAGCTATTGTTCTTTTTTCAATTGCTTTCACTTTTTTTTTATTTATTTGTTTCTTATATCCATTCAGTTTCGCATTAAATTTCGACAGAATCTTGGGCCAGTCATTGTCCTTCGTGGTCAATTTGGGTGGTAGTTCTTCAGCCATGCGCTTCAATACTTTCATGCACTCAGCGTCTTTTTCTTCATCCGTTCCCTTCAGTCGTAATTTTGTGTAATTAAGATAATAAGCTAACTTATCTTGCGGATTCATTTGTGACGTGCAATTTTGAAATGGAACTGCCCGGACGAGTTGGTTTACTAGTTCCGTGGGTGTTACGTATGAATTAATAGTTGCGCTTTGAATGATATTTTTGATTCGATCAAACGTCTCCTTTTCATCAGCCGAGGCGATCTATGATTCAAAACCGATATCAAATTAAACATGATACTGTGTTCAATTGTTTTCAATTTATGAGTTTCTATATAATATAGGTAAATTTTATGCCAAAAAATGTTGAAAAAATCTATCTAGTTTGTAGTTTAAATACTATTTTAATACAACTTACGCTGATTAGAACAGCTGCCAGCAGGAGCACTAATATTTTCGTCATGTTGATTCTGCAATATATGTACCAATTATTATTGCGCGTGTAAAAAATAATGCTTAAAACCTAATTTAGATTCAGAATCGTCGTGATGATAAAACTTCCATTAAAATTACAAATGAAAAAATTGAATTAATTTCGATCACTTCCGATCGAACGTGATAGTTGAAAGCAAAAGAAATACGAATAAAAGTTGAGACCCTGATCGATGAATATTTCTACATCGGAACAAGCTGCAAAAATAGCATTTTACTGAAACAATACAACTTACCTAAACTTCTTTCACTGTTGACAATAATAAACAAACTGAATTGGCAAGAATAGTTGTGGTGATTAAATACTCGTCGTAAATAATCCAAACTTGGATAAAAAGCGACAAATTGACGTAGCACTCGAAAATTTTTTGCAAAAAAGTTTCGTGTTCCTAGAAAAGTTAATGCAAAATATAAGGTATGCTATAATTTTGATAACATTTAAATATAAATTGTTTTTCTTAATAGTTATAGTATTATTGTTTCGAGCGTTTCACACTAACTAAGTTAATCTGTGTAATTACCCAAAACATTTTTGGCCTTTAAAAAGAATATTTCAATTTATTTTTATTCCTTTATTTATTTTATGTTTGTAGTAATAATAACTGGCCTTAATTTTTTCCTCAAAAAAAGCAAAAAATTGATTGATACACACATCTCAAGGGCGATTTTTCAGAGAAGCTAAATATTTGAAGGTAGAAAAAAATAAGAATATTTCTAAAAAAGATTTTTAACCCGCATCTATTACTGGGCACTTCTGTCTAATACGTTTATCCTTAAAATACTCAAATGATGAAAATATATAATAACGTACTTTAACGTAATAAGAAATCGTGAAAATTTGTTGAATTAGTCATAAATTTTGCAGTTCATGTTACATAATTTTCCATTTTTTTGAGTCCTTATATTCAGATCAAATAATTTTAATTCTTATTTCTAACAAGTCCTAGTGTAACTTTTTGCGTACGGCAATCATATATATATATTATATATAATTATCATATAATAGTTATTGTTGAATATATTAGAGTAAATATAACTTTAAATTTTGTTATTCTTTGTCTATGGTAGTGTTTATTGAATAATTTCGTTTTTTTTCATGTTTTTACAAATGATTACAAATTAAATTTTTCTAATAAATATTTTCGAAATAATATAGATAAATAAATTTTTTCGTCTCAGCCTCCTTGGCCTGAAAACGTTGTTACAGCTTTAAAAAATTATATATTTATTTGTGGTTTTGAACGTAATTCCATGGAAGTACGTCCGTTAGCCATTGAGAAAATGAGCAATTGGTCAACGAGTATCTACATAATACCCTGCTTTTGCGGGTTTTCCATAATGCACAATCAGTAATTTGTTTGTTGTTGACTGTTGCCCTATTTTCAAAGTTAAGTTTTGATTGTTCGTAGCAGTTTTGCATTATCATAGGTAAATCTTCTAACTTATTCTGCAATCGTCTAAATTCTTTCTTAGCTTCTGGAATTACTTTCTCCATAAGATATTCATTATCTTTAATTATCTGAAAAATAAAAAGTTTTGTTTTAATTCATGTTACTTTTTTCTGGGACTGTTACAATTAAAACTATATAAACAGTGTTTATTTGCCAGTGATCTCATGTTTGGCCGTTTTTGCGATATCTTAAATCTTAATCACTTTTGTTCATTTCATTATATTTTGGTGTTATTTTAGAGCAAAAGTATACGCCAGTATTCTCTTACCGATTGCTCGCAGCCACTATAATCGCACAAACTATCTTTCAATATGGCTTGTGAAATTTTACGAACTGCGCTGCTATAGATTTTTGATACGTCACTCAAAAGGAATTTGATGTTGAAAGGATAAGTGTTTTTGCAATCATTGATACTTTCGATTGAAGCAGCTAACATATGTTTATTATCCTTCGCACACTGAATGATATACTGCTTGATCAATTCTGGTTTACTTTTGACCCATAACCTTCTCTGGACTTCGTTAACCGCCTAAAATGAAAGAAATTAGCATCAGTCGGTCATTATCGTTTTCATAGAAAATGTAACACTGGATTGTAACGTGTAAATGTGCAACGAGTTGTTAACAAAATTACCTCAGCACCGCCAAAGTAATCGAAAATATTATCGAATTCTGTGGCATGCGTAGAATTCAGCCTTTCAACTGCTACGCTCAATTTCTTTACAGCGTCCTCGTAGCTTTTTTTCAGTGCTGCACCTTGTTCTTTTACGCTCTTCATAGATTCTCCAACTGTATCTGAAAAAATTATATTATAATCATGTCAACTCACAAAAATGGTACTTCAAAGTTAACCGCGTGCATTATAAATAACAGATACCTGGTTGAATTTTTATTGAGTCATTTTTCTTGTTAAAGATATTCGGTACATCATCTTTTTTATTGGTGATATTCTTTGAATCATCTTTATTGTTAGAGATATTGTTTAATAATTCTTTATTTTTGTTTAATTTATTTTGTAAATCTTGTTTTTGGTTTGAAATCTGGTTCAGTAAATCATTTGTGTTGTTGGAGATATTCAGTAAATTGGAAATTTCTATTTCTCCTGGAATTTTATTTGCTTGCAATGTTGGCCTACTTGGAAAAACCTGCAATGACACATAGTTAGCATTCTATTTAACAGAAATAGACCTGACTTTTGATTTCATTCTTACGAAAAATATTGATTATTTTCTTAGCGCAAAACTATTATCTTTACGGCTAGCAAAATTTTCTTTCTTGCAATTTATGAATAACTTGATATTTTTTTTAATTATTCAATGATTGCAACTGAGCTTAAATAAATCTTGAAATTACTTACATGAGATAGTGGAAAAAACTTTCCATCTGCACTTTCAAACTAGAACAAAATAGAATGTATATATTAATGTTCGATTCAAGTAATGCTCATTATATGAATACTTATTTAATGATTTCGATTTAATATGGACTTTTGTTGTTACAGATTGTTCTAGGCCTGGATATAACGTTCACGACAATACGAATAATTTAGGTGAGTTAAAATTGCATTTCGAATATTGCGCTACTGATTAATAATTTAAGTCAGTTCAATTATCAACACTCTGAGAAAATTTGAAAAGTGTACCTTGGACGGGAAAACATAGATTTTGAATTTTATATACTATTTATAGCAAAATTTTACTTAGTATAAAACACAATATAAACTTACGCAGACATATGCAGCTATCAGAAGAAAGGTAAAAAGTTTCGCCATTTCGACTCTGTAAACTATTTAAAGTAAGTCAATAATTTGCTGGGTTTTCAGTTAATTAGAATTCTTCATTTTTCTCAATAATTTAACGCAAACATTCAGCTTATTTTAAAGTTCAGAAATTTATTGTCTTTACCGTTTTAGTCAACGTTCTAGATCGTCCTGTATTGTTCAAGTCGGTGATCGTACAACTGTGGTGGAAAACAAAATTCTACGGTTTAAATACTCTTCAGAAATTTATCAGTTTATCGAAAATTAAAACAAAATTCATTTCATAGCACTAATTTGATTTGTCATAATAATGTCAGTTATTATTTTTTCTAGTTAATCAAAAAGTAAGTTTTTTTAATTGAGAACATTCTTTATCTTTTTGTTTTTTGTTTGAAAAAATTGATATAAAGTTTTTAGAAGTACATAATCGAAAAATTTGGAGGTCGTTAATTAAATAATTTGGAACGTAAATGTTGTTTTTTTTTTGCTTTTCAGTTTCGATTTATTATTCTTTCAGGTAAATATGGCTTAATCAAACTGCATGGTTGAATCGTACAAGTATCTTATCTGAACGTTGATTAATGATTGATGTTACATTGCCGAAATGACTTTTATTTTCCGAAGTTATATCACATCTAGAAAAGACGGATTGTAAGTCATGATCATAATTTGCAGATAGATAACATAGCCAAACCAAAAAGATTACACTGCTATTGCTATCCATTTACGAGTTTTCACATTTATTCATCATCGTCGATTTCAAGACATACCGGACTCTGCTTTACTTCAATATTTCCGATTAATTTTTGATACCAGCAATGCTCGAAACTTGATACTAATTCGCATAAATCGTCTGCATCTTGCTCTGAAAAAAAATGAATATAAACTTTATATTGTCGAATTATTCAATCTGGTTGAATCCTCTTTTTAATAGTCTATTTCCAACGTACCTTCTTCTGTGCAAGACATACCAATTTCGATAATCTCTTCATCATAAACAAAGTTATGTTTATTTGATAAGAACTCTATCATAGACGAAAGATATATTCTTAAATTTTCTACATCCAACTGTCCATTATATATCTAAACATTCAAAGATTATAACAGAAATACATTTCGTTTTAATTTTTTACAAAATTTTAAAAGTTACGAACCAATCCCAATTTTGCATACATGCAGGCCAGGATACATTTTGTCACATATTCATCGAAGTTTTCTAAACTTTCAGAGCTACCAACTGTAACAAAATAGAAAAAATTACAATAGATAGACAAAATTGATGAATTGCGATGAATTGTGGTAATGCATGATTTCATTTATTCCTATTTTTTGATGAAAACAACTGCGAATTAGTAATAAATTATAAGAAAAAAAAATTCATTTTACATTTTCTACAAACGAGGACATCAGTAGTAACAAATAACAAACATTTGTTTCTGAAGTGTATGTTCGATCCACTCCAAAGTGAATTGTTAATATCCTCATTATTCTGCTATTGTTTAATGCATTGGCTCTGGAAATGCGCTATACAATGCAAAATTGACCAGTTTGAGTGCGAATTTATTAATGAAACTCCACTTTGTTGATTAAATATTTATTTTCAAAGACATTCGGTTAAAAATTATTTTCTATGCAGCTTGATAAACCTTACCTCGATAAATTTCGCGCTTGCATTCGTGAATGTACTGCTCGATTTTAAGTTCGAAGTGTTTTTCTGCATTGACGCGATAAATTGTAGTATTCCATCTGATCTATGCTTTGAAGAATATTAATTTTTTTAATAGAACGAAATATTCAATTCTTTTTATTTTGCGATTTCGAAAACTTACCGCTAAAATTAAAAACAATAAATGAACGAGATGCTTCATAATTACAAATTGTCTTCCTAAAGTCTGTTACTATAATAAATTCTGTATTTTCCAACTGACATATTTATCCGTCGTATAATTGACCGTTATTTGAGTCTGTCAGCGAAAATGTTTCTCATGACAAGATGAAATTGATTTCCGCATTAAAACAATAGCAAACACTTTACATTTTTCCTGCTACATGATGAGCTTCCTGTAATTAAAGTCAATAGGAGTTTGTTGAACATATAAAGTTTAGTCACACTTTTATGTGACATTATATTTAAATAATTGAACAAATTTGCAAAAAATTATTCTTCTGGTAGTTAAAATTCCTTTATTTCGTGTACTAATTTTTTGTTCCGCCAACCACTATTTTTTTAATTGTTTCAGATAAATTAAAATGCAATTAATAAAAAGTGTGATTTTAAAGTGAGTTTTAATTAGCTTGCTTGGAATTAAGAAATCGAAGTCGATAATTAATAAAACGACCTCGCGCTTAATTGAAAAACAATCATGTGTCATTAAATAAAAAACTTTGGAAATTTATATTACCAGAATCGAATACAATCATTGGCTTTTTGTGTTAAAGAAAACAAATTCATCCAGTAACAAGATTTGGTAACGCCTTTTTACTTTGATAAGACAAAAAGTCTTATTTATGAGTGTACATGCACAAAAAGTAAAGGGCGATCACTATGAAAAAACCGAGTGGCATCGAATAATTCTTGGTGCTGGATTTTCGATTTTACATGCACACACAAAGCTCATTCGAATTTGCGTAAAGTGGTGAGAAATGCAAATTGTTCTCGACTTGCAGCCAAGTTGCGCGAACATTAACGCGCCTCGCATTTGTTGGGCGCGTGTGCTCGTGTTATATGGGCACATTATAAATGCATGCTCTTGCCTGCACACACTCCTTCGAGTCCGATAATTGTCAGATTAAAGTGTCACAAAGCACGATTCGCTTAATCCGTCGATGGTATATGTCGTAACTTCTTCGATCTGGGAAGACAAGATTGCGCTTTTCTTAGCATAGATATCGTTCTAGCAGTAATGTGCATTTTTCATGATGTTCCCAATTGGTTCTGTTTGGTATAAAAAACTAAAGACGACTTATTTATTTGTGTCTATAAAAATCGAGTTAACTAATCATCATAACAAAACTAAGGTTAGGTTGTATCGTTACTCTAGTTGAAATCATTTTGTTCGGGTTGAAATCAGATTTGACAAACTTTTTCGTTTGATTCATTTGCACGATGAATCCGCAAAGCCTCGAGTATGTTTTGAGTACGTTGGTTCGCAACATGTTGAGCATAATTTTGCCTCGTGTAAATTATCTTCGACGTAAATGCGACGTGGAAATGTTAGTGGATTAAGTGGATAGTTCTGTACGGTTTACTAACGAGCCCTCGAATGACTTAAGAGTACGGCATACGGTCGGCGTGTATTCTCTTTGAATCAAATTTACATTTCATTACGTCATCATTTGCTTCTACGAACAACGGGGAATGATCGATGGCGCCGGTATTAATGAATGAGGGTTCTACACCTCAAACCATTTTTCATTCGAGCTTTATTTTATCTAATGCAACCTTGACGTTGCAAATTCCATAATTTTGCAACACTTTTTAATGCAAAATGTTCAATCTGGTAATCGGTTGTTTTCATGTCGCCTAATTTTTATTGAGGTGTTGTTTGTTATAAAACAATTTGCTATATTTCTAAACTTAGCAACGCAACGTTACTTGAACAAACAAGCGCGGGTTTCGTTGAGTAATATGCAATTATGTCGACAATAATTAAATTCGCTGCGGTTTACGTGACGCATAATTGTGGCCGTAAATCAAAATAAAAAAACTGCCCTTAATTCATCCCACTGTGTAACGGGTGTTTTAAACGTCACTCAGCCATTAATTTTATTTTGACATGTGTAACGAATTCTTATTCTTCCAAAGAAAGAATCGGAGAATTTTTTTACACAATAAATTTCAGTGACAACTGCTTATTTTCATAATTTTACTTTATGTTTTTAAATGCTTGTTTTCTTTTCAATAAAATTTAGGCACATATTTAGCGTTGAAGAAAAAACCTACTTTTCTTACAAAATTAATTAGTTAGAAATTAGAGCGAACTTTAAATTTGAAACACAAGTCTTGAATTGGTCTGTTAAAATAACTAATAGTGACCCGATAAATATACAAATAATTGCTTCGATGTACATAATATAATACGTCAAGTAAATTCTAGCTTGTATTCTCTAACTTGAATAGTAATTACCTACTCAAAACTAACACATAGCTATGTACTTGCTTTCAACTGGTTAGACTGATAAAGTGATTATTGCAAACATGATTGCAGTTCTTGATTACAAAAATACAACCTAGATATCGCGAAATCTTTTATTTCCTCTTCCCCATTTTAAAATTATTTGCAATGTGAGAGAACTAAATTTCACGGACGATGAACTTTTGTTTTCAATGCATTATTTATGCAAAAGTTCAATCTCGATTCATACCCTTCAAAGTATGTATGTGATACGCTCCATTCTTGAGGTTTCGTTAAAAAAGTTTTAATGGCCAGCATGCGTGGTCGAGAGTTGGACATCGAGGGGTAAAGTTAAACGGATATTAGGCGTAAATAAAATATGCTTCATGCAGACTCAAAAGACAGATGGTCCTGGGTTTGACTTCTGTTACAAACTCAACATTATCCCTTTAGATGATGAAGAAAGACTTGAGCGATTTGTATAATACGCTACTGGAAAGTAAATGACTTTTTTCGACTCTTTATTCCTAACTGGAATAATACCATTGTGATTTGAAAATATTCAAAAACAACTACATTTTTACCAAAATTTTTAAGAAAAGTGACATTATTAATGTAGTCTAATGCTTTGTTAACAAACTTTTGACAAAATTATCTTCGCTTTCGACATAAATCAAATTTCTACCTTTAATTCTATCGAAAACTGTTTAATTATTCAAAGTGTACCAGAAAACAAGGCAAAGTAATTTATTTTTGCAGTAGAAAAAGTTTATTTTAGAACAAACATTTTTAAGCAAATGAATTGTAGTAAGTTATATATAAGTAAGGTTTATGATTTAGATTGTTCTCCACTTATTTAAGCTCTAAGACTCAGAAAATATTGCAGTAATTATTTTCCATCTATTCAAGCAAATGAAACTGCAACAAAAACTTTGAATCAGATACATGCAGCTTTTGAATTTGAAGAAACGCGACTCCACGTAAAAAATGAATTGCTTAGTAGAATGCATTAGTACATCCGGTGAAACAGTCTAGATGGTGTATAAAGAAAAGCTATATCTAACTTTATTTTGCAAAAATTCAATATAAATGTAAAAGTAGAACTAAAGTCTTTTATTTTTATTTTTAATTTTATTTCTGACTTAAATGGCAAAACACTCTTCAATTTTCATTCATTTAGAACATCGAAGTAAATTCAAACAATGGGAAATATCGCAAGGCCAACATTGAAAAATGTTCCGGTTCATTTAAACCATCTACAACAGAAATACTTTTTTTTTAATTTGGTAAACACAGTCCGTTGTTCTAAAACGCACGAAAGAAAAAATTGTTGAGCTAAAAAGGTTGCAGTGGTGCAGCACCGAACAAAAGTTCTTTAACAATTTCCACTGAAATACATCAAGTAGATAAGAAATGTGACCCAAAAAGCGTGCGGCACTCTGAAGCTCAAAACGTCGCGTATTTAAATATGCCGCCAAATATTCTGTCGGGCGCGAGTTTTGCACACAATAAACTCCGCTACACAAGTACATCTTAACCGCACAAACTCCGCAGTTATGTACGCAGACGTTTGCGCGCAACACATTTGTCACTTGTTCTTTTATTCTTAAATACCATGCTATCTAGTTAGTTTGCTCTATTTTTATGCACCGCGATTTTGCGCCGAGAAGTTATGGTTGCCGAAAGTTGAGACCGACACCACGGGTGCGCACAGGCTGGATATTATGCAGCTTTCCACTCGACGAAACAATTTTTCAAAGGGTCACTCAAGCGGCGCAAAGGTCTGCGCATCTTTTTGGGATCGTCTCCTTCGCTTTGCGACGCCGAATTCTTTATTTTGGCCTCGCGCAACAGTCTTTTTACCGCCCAGGCGTGGGTGTTTTCTACATCGTTGAAGCGCCACCGAGCTGTCGTCTTTTTCGCGACCGTTAATTCAGCTAACACAAACTTTATTGGCGTCTAAAAAAGGCCGCAAGGTGTTTGTTGAAAGTTTTTTTTGCAATACGCAGACTTGGCCATTCAATCTCTTTTGTATGCTATTTAATGGCTGCTCTTGTTTACCTGAGCGTGGTTTTAAGGTGTGACAAGAAAAGTGACCAGGGAAAGTTAACGGCAAATTTTAATGCAACAAAAAATGATTACCCATTTTTGAGAATTGAATTTCACGAATAAATATATTTACGTGGGTAAATTTGTTGATGTTTGTAGAATAAAACAAATGTAGAAGTTTAAATATCACAAAGGAAATGGTTAAAATTGCAATCATGATATTAATATTCGGACTTTCTGTTTATCATTGAAAATAAACTGCACATTGACTGCACATCTATAGAATAACTTTTGTCATAAAATTGCGCACCTGAATTTAAAATTATGTTACTTGTTAACTCATTGAAAGTCGTAAAAAACATAATATTCTAGTTGAAAATTTCATCTTGTTTCTATATTTTTATTGTTTTATTGTATCTGTTTATTGAAATCTTTGGTTTAATTTCAAGTTCAAGTGTCAATAATTTGTTCAATCGGAAGGAACTTGAATTAAGGTTGCAGCATTGTGCACAGTTAGAAACTCGAATAAATTGAGTCGCTGGATGGAAAAACGGCTTAAGTGCCCTAAAGATTTTGATAAAAAATTGATTGTTATTGTTTGATTTAAGTCTAAAATATACATGAGTTTGATAAAAAAATGTGTACACAGAAAAATTGCTTACTGTTTCATTACACAGATCTAGATTACTTACATCAAACATATTTACAACGAATTTTGGTCTAAAATCTTGAGGGCACTTAAGCTGTTTTTGCATCCAGCGACTCAATTGTTTGATTAAAACAATTGGCCAACTTGATCGCCAGTTGCTTTGACGGATTTGGATTGTAACTGGATGACTCCAAAAGAAGCGTTGATGCAAAGTTGTGAATTCAAAATTAAACTCCGAGATTAAATGTTCCAACATAAAACGCAAAACTGAAAGTAAAGTTTTCGGTATCATTTGGAGGCACATGTTTGTCACAGGCAGATCGTTTTACGCTTCAAGTTTGCACCTCCTCTCTAATCCTTGCTGAGAGGAGTGAATTAAGACGGATGCTCGAACACGAAACGTGAAATCCAACTGCGGCTTAAAACTCGTTCGCCACTGCCGTCTAAATGTAAACAAAAGATTAATTTCCATCTTCAATTTTACTTCAACAACCTTTTTTCTTTTAAAGTTTTTCAAATTATTCAAGAAGATTTTTATCCCTCGCATTATTCACTTTTTTTTTTGAAATAATACTGCTGAAAGCAAAGCAAACAGAAATTTCTTCTCGTTATTGATAGAGGTATCAATATAAACTATTACAGCGGAAATTTTTTCTAGAAAACGATGTAATTCAAGCATAATTAGTTGAAAGATAACGAATTGAAAAGTTGACTGAGTTGAGTCTACCTCACGACTCACGAACTGAGGAAGTAATTTTGTATGATGATCAATAAAATGGCACTCTCTCATTCCTTGTAATTCACTCTTTTGAAACCAGATTAAACTTTTCCAATGGGAAAGAACATCAGAGGGAAATTCAAAACTTGATTTCGAAAATATACATTTCATTTATGAATTGCTGTTCATGGATCAGAATATAAAGGTCTGTCTGTTTTGATTTGTTGCAGGTTCAAGATGAAGTACCTAATCGGTGTACTGTTGGTGATACCATTTGTAATTGGAGCAACGAGGACGCGCAATTTAAAAAAGATAACAAAAGACAGCAAGGAGATTAATGTGTGTGACCTTGAACAACATGGGTCGCCAATTTACTGTTTTTGTGACAGGCCCCAAATCAGAAATGCCACGGACGTGAATTGTCTCATTTTCGACAAGTTTGATGTGAACGATCAAGTTTGGAATCACTTCACTTCTCAGATTTACATGGAGAAAATAACGTTCAAAGTAAAGTCGGGCGTGTCGTTTACATATGTGCCGACAAACGTGCTCAAACAGCTGAAAAACTTACAAGTAGTAAATTTCCAATATACGACAATTGACGTGCTCACTGAGCACGCGTTTTCCAATCATTCGTCCATCGCAGAAATTCATCTCAATCTGAATGCCATTGTCTCGTTGAGAAAGTACTCGTTCGAGAACATGCGCAACCTGTCATTAATTAATTTGGATGGAAACCAGCTGACGGAAATCAATCGGTATGCACTTTCCTGTTCCTGTTACAAACTAACGGACAGCTTTTCTATTTCGTTTACGTAGATCGTTAGAGTGTTTCAAACTGAGTGGTGGATTTGTTCGGTAGATGTTGCAGTGTCTTGTCGCAAATTATTTGTGATTCATAGTCTGCTCGGCATTTACATACTCTTTCAATGAAAACAATTTTCACATTGCAATAGCTCTTAGAATGTTCGATCCAAAATCCACGACTCATTTGGAAGATTGATCGATAATTGTTTTTGATGCTTGATTAGAAATAACCATCCTTAACATTTAGGCAGAGTGGATCATGTTTTTATTTGCAAATTTGCTTTGCTATAACATTACTATCCGTAAAACCAAAAATACGATACTCAAATTCATGAGAATTAGCATGACATGAGCTGCGACCGAAACAAACGCAAAACTAATAATAAAGTACGCCAAGCAGCAAGAGAAAGAAGCAATAATGAGAATTCATTATTTAGCATGCAAATCGTCGAGGCTCAAAGATTGAGGAGCCTAAAGTTGATTATCACAGCTGTGTCTGCATCATTATAGTTGCAGCTGACTTGCATGATGCATTGTAATGTATGAAAGTCATTGATCTATTTGGCCCCTGTAGCCAAACTGTAGTTACATGCATGCGGCTCAAAATATCGGACTCCATATTATTTCCAAATGCTAGGCTACTTTTCTTGCACTATAATTAAACAAAATTTATTTTCTTTAAAAACGCTGGTGAGTACTTTCTAATTAATCAAAACTTGTTCTTTTTCTTAATCTTTTTCTTATGGCTTAAAGATTTCCTTCTTCTACGAAAAAAAGAAATCAACCACACGCTCTTTTTTGTCTTGGAAATAAAGCAACTTTTGATCTATTTCAGCGACGTTTTTGTTAACTTGCCGAATCTGAAGAAATTGCTCTTAAATCATAACAACATAACGTTAGTGCACGACAGGGCGTTCAAGCACTTGATCAACCTGGAAGAGCTCGAGCTAAGTAACAATCAGATCTCGGTGCTCACGCGCGAGAGCTTCCACGGGCTGCAAAATCTGATGAAGCTCGATTTGCGCACGAACTTGATATCAATGATTGGCGACAACAGCTTCATGGAGATGACTGAGCTGAAAGAGCTGCAACTCGATCAGAACCAAATCAAGTATATCTCAGGGAACGCGCTCTATGGAATGGCCAATCTCAGGAAACTCAGTCTAAGCGAAAACAAGCTTGTCACCTTGCAGCCGGACTTTTTGAGCGGCGCACCTAACGTCCACTTCCTTGACTTGCAGGATAACATGATCAAAACCGTGACGTTAGAAAATATCAAACCCATTATCAATAACCTGCATGACAACACGAGTTACTTCTACTTACATGGTGAGTCTCCTTTATAATCTACAATTTTTTTCTCTTTTACTTTAGCGAACGGTGGGTTATTTATTTGAGAAAGTGTTTTCTTTTGCGAAAAAATTAGTTTGATTAACGAGAGATGATTTTTTCGCGCAAGGAGTACAAATTCATTAGCGCGGCTTTTGTGGCATAACAAATTCAGCATTGAATACCAAATTATAAGAGATCGATCACTCGGGCCGTTATTAAATAAGCAAATGTTGCAAGAATATTTGCAATTTATTCCCTTTACTCGATCAAGTCTTATTAAAATTCATGTATTCCAATACCATGGCTAATAGTAATTGTTTTCCGTGGATATGAAAAATGAGGATGACTTGGCGAAACGCGCTAATGTATTATCGAGAATCGCGAATTTCGCTTCCTCCGTGTAATCGTTTCGCGATGCTTTCATCACCAACATGAATATAATTGTACTTCCGGTTGATTGGATGCAAAATGCATTCTTTGATTGAACTATTCGGATTGCAGAAAAAGTAATTTCAAACTCAACAATTCCAAGCGTTGTTTGATCTATTTATGTCCACTAAAAAAAACATTAAAGTTCAACAGTGATGAGAAAAATGATGGCGTTCGCATTTTTGGATCGGTCAGATTTAAGTTATCGAACATATGTCGAAGACTTAATTAAATTCAAGCGTGTATGAATTTCTCAACACGTTTGCCAGTCGTATAAACGTGTGACAAACTCAAAGCACGTAACTGACAACCGCCGGTGCAGCGATACACGAGATACGAATCAGATTCTCGCGCATACATAGTTCATCCTGGGCCGTCAGACATGACGGCGTTTTTACTCGCTCGCTCCAATCACAAACAACAATGCAGCTTATTTTGAAACTCCTCAAAACTTACCATGTCCGCTTGTATCGCGATTACAACGGCACCAATGTCGTTGTATTAATTTATTCCCTCTCTCTTTTTTTGCATTTTATGTCTCTCTCCAAAACAGCATTTTACGCATTTACGCAATTAACTTTTACAAGTTTCTCGCGCGTTTTTGGATTCGAACAAAAACTACTCGACCCACTTGTTGTTTACTCGTTGGTATTTATTTCGATTTATTTCGGTTTATTTCGTCCCCAATAACTTTTTGACTGTCACATAAAAATAAATTTTTGATGTCAAATAAAAAAGTAAAAAGTTCTTCGAATATATAGTTGACACCTTGGCATAATCGTTTGGCCATTAATGCAGGGCTGTAAAAAATTAATGGCACGGCAAACATTTCCTCAACGATTTCAAATAACCCATTTCCAAGTGCGCGTCCAAATTAATCACTAATACACATTACGACCACATTATATTCTTGCCAATAAACATTAAAGCACAAAACACCGGGTTGAACTGAATTATCGTTTTAAGTTTTTTTTATTCATTATCTTTTCATTATTATTATTTTTACACGAGCACAGACAGGCAAAAAGGTCGCATAAACGCGGCGGAAGGAAAACAAAAGCTTCCTCCGATCGGGTAAACTGCTTTGTTATTTCTCACTGCGTCTGGAAATCCCATTAACACTTATTTGCAGAGACCGTCCGGCGCATTTTCTAAATGTAAACAGTCAATAAGCAGATCGCATTACTGGGCGACAGTTTCATTAGGAAAAAAGGCATTAGGAAAAGGTGAACGCAACCCGGCGGAATGGAAAACGGGACGTGCTGATAAATTCGTGGATTTACTCTCTCGCAGGTCAATGCTGCGTGCGAGCTCAGATGAAGATTTAACAAATCGTAGATTGGGGATGAAGGCAAACTTGAGAATCAGTGACCTCCTCTAAACGAGACCGTAACTGTTTGATTTCTCCTCTCCGATACACACTCGCTCGACCGGTCTTTCATCAATTTATCAATCCCTTTGCTTCGTATGCAGACGTGTGCAGATTTATATGTACGACCGTCTCAGTTACAATCAATTCCATTAACGATTGCCAACCAACACGAACACATCTTCAAGATGCATTACCCCTGTTGGTCGCAGTTAAATTTGTAACTCAAAATTGAAATTATTCACTGTTGCTTTTTTCGGGGCAAATTTTTCCGTTTTTGATATCAAAAATCGAGTTGACAATTTTCTGACTAATATTTTTCAGTTTGGAACTTAATCCGAGCCAATTTTGAACAATATTGATTTGTTGAAAAATTATAACTCAATTCACTTAGAATTACCAAGGGGACAAATTTGTCTCCAAGAGAATTTTTTTGATCAATGAGTGGAAAATTATTATTTTGGTTGTAATAATACTTTACCGGTGTTATAAATCCGATTACTCCGGAAATCTTCCACTAAAGCAGTTGTGAAAGCGAATTACAAAAAATGATAAAACAAATACTAAACGTGATACGGTGATTTGCAGTTCAAAAGTAAATGTAATTAGTGTTTATTAAATTTTTGTTTGTATTGTTCGTTTGAAAATGAATTATAAAAATAGCGATTTTTCTGTTACTTAACTGATTTCCTGGTAGTTCTCGTGCCAGACGAAAATTATTCTTAAACATTTTTATCGTCATTTTAATAAAAGGAAGCCATTTTAAATTGAAAAATTTTCTTTGATTGAACACATTTATGATGAATCCACAAAAAAGATACGAGAAAGTTGATTCTATTGAAGTTGAGATTCTTTTATCTGCAAGCAACGGGTTAACAAAAAGATGAAACATTTTTATTCGACTCAAATTAAAAAGCAATTAATCAAGCCCAGTCGAAAAGTCGATCAATTGTATTTTGTTTGAAACAACTTCCTCCGATAGAATTGTTCATCGACAAGAGTAATATATCTGCAAATAATCGAAAGCTATTTTCATATGACATGATGTATGGTATTGAGCGAATGTATTACTATTCATAAACATCTATTTCGCGAGTTGCCCGGTCATTGATTCCGCCTGAACTTAGTTGTAACGAGTGCTGATGGCGTTGCATCAGCGCAATTCCGCATCCGATCGTCGCCATAACTTTTCTGCCAAAAAGCTCGACCATCCTTCACTCTTGACAGTCGTTCGTTTGTGCCTTCTTTCTATGTACTTTTGCATCCGATATTGCGCTCCTTTTATTCCATTTATTACTTTATTATGCTTACACATAAGGCAATGAGATATTTATTTGACTTTTTACATGCTTCAGGAATAGCTTTCCTGATGCACCGTCGCACTTGAAGATCGAATTCCAATTGCCCATGTTCCTTTAGAACTGTCTTATTGCTTTTTCTTGGATTTTATTTCATTTATATATTTTTCTACGGTGCAGTTTTCTTCTCTTTAGCATTGAAATATTAATCAGGCTGAAAGGAAATGCGTCAACTTTTTAATTACTTGTAGTCAAAAGAAGTTAAAGAAAATAATTTATAATACGCGTCAGTAAATTTGAGCAATCAATCGAACGTTCTGTGAATTACTGAATGAAGTGAGTCAAAATAAATTTCAAAGCAGTTTCCTTATGCTAATGAATTCGTTTAAAGTCTAAATAACTCGACGAAAGAAAATTTATTTCTTTGCGAACTGCTGCGATCGATGAATTAATCCCACGTCTGCGGAACATTCGCATTGACAAACCGAAACAAAACCGCGTACCACGACAACCAGACGCTCAGATCGTGCAAGCCAAATGAGTACATGACACGGTTTGTAATATTCAAAACATGAAATGTCGATTGTCCCCAGCCGGCTAAGAGACTTTTTGATGTAGGTACGACGTTTTAAGAATTCCAGTCACATCAGACGAATGCGAGATAATGCATGACTCAGAGTCCGCTAAGTGCGAAGGATTTCTTTGCACAAACATATCCGTTTTCAATAGCAATGTTCGATTGAGCGTGCTCAATTATTTTCGGTTTTCTTACCTCGATATCGATTTTTGTTTTTCAGTAAGTCGAAAATAAATCATTAGATAACAGTGTTCCGATAATTGTTATCATTTGAGGTCAATATCACTCGATGATTAGTTTCAAATGTTTATAAACAAAAACTATTTTGAAGCTTTTTTGTATATCAATCAGAGGACACTAATCCATGGAATATTTACTAAATGGTTCACTTAAAAAAAACACTGGATAAAATGGTCTATCTAGATTTCCAAATTACTTCTATTTTTGCGTGTATGTGTTTTTTTTTGCATACTCGCTTTCATAAAATTGAAACCTCTCATAGTATGGAATTTCCAGTCAAAGAGTTTAACGTTCACAGGAGGCGCCAAAAGCGATTCTTATGTCATACATGATAACAGGGTATCACTTTTAAACAAATTCTGCTGTGCATCGGCATCCGGGGAATTTCAACGTCGTGCAATATTTAAACAGGAAAATAAACTTGGCGCAAACCGCGACTGATAAAGTCACACACTCTGAGCGAATTCTGAAAGTGGAAAAAAGTCGCTCAATCTCAGTTATCTACAAATCAGTAACAAAAAAGCCAAATCAACAGAATTACATTCAAATTACCACCTGAGCTCAATTAACTCTAATTTTTTCGTTTAAGTCGATAGTGAATTTGTTAACTGCATGAATGAATTTGAGTTTCACTTTTAATTAAAAACTTAATAAAAAGCAATTGGTAATGAGAGATTAAATCCGATGATATCAAAATTAATCACTCATTCACGCCTGTTATTACTTTCCAGACCGAAGTCCGTAGCGAATCGAACTACTAAATGAAGCTCGAATGATATGACGATACAGCGTCGGATCAATTTTCAAGCGCGTGATATCTCATTGCATTAACTCTTTACTCTTACCGAAGCACGCATCAATCTCCCGGTTGCAAATCAAAGAGCTCCCAATTGAAATCGCAAAATAGCAGTCGCGCTGTATCGCGTCGCACAGTTCGAACAATTTAAACCGCGTCCGGCTGCGATTTATTGCTCGGCAATCGTTTCTCGTAGCGATTGCACATCGCAGGTGGAATGAAATATTATGGATCAGCGTGTCCGCGTGTACATTTTTTTTCTTATTCCTGCGGCAATGAATGAGGTCACGTGCTTGTTGTATTGTTGAAAAGACCCCCCTGATGTACTCTCAGCTGTATGCATCGTGAGTCGAGTACACGCGGGTAACAGGCGGTAACAACTCGACACGCATTTGTCGTAACGAGCAACCCTTGTACTTTTATTGAAAAATAAATTTTCAAGATGCTTTTCCCTAAAGAACAAATTCCTCCTCCCTTATGCTTCAGCTGAGGTAGTTTGTACGCTTCTTTATTTTTATCCTAACATCGCAGTAATTGTCTATTTGTTTTCTGGAACAAGCAGTCTACAAACATGTTCTTTAATTTGTGATTTTTATAATGAAATTTTCAATTTTGTAAAAAGTTTGACAACCGCGAATGTTTTTTGTTCTTTTTTTTTCGTTCAATATGGAACGTTGGTCGTTGATGGATTTCGGTTGAAAAGCGCCGAAAGGGAGAATCAAAAAATGGTAAACTTGTAAAAGCGTTCGAGACGATTAAATTTTACATGGCAAATATCGTCGGATGGCAGAGCAAAAGGTCGAAATGTATAATAGCGGGTCGCGTATGGCAGAGTGGCCGTGTTGTGTAATATGTAACTCGTAGTTGCTTGGTCGCGAAAGTATGTACTCGAGGATCATCTGCAAAAATTGTGGTCGTTAACTGCGGGACTGTATGTGGCCGAGTGCACCATAACTGTTGGTATGTACAGTGCACAAGCACTAGTAATCCCGCATACGAGAGATCCTTACGAGAACATTGCTTGTCCTCGGAGAATAGGGCAGCATGCGGTCCCCATACGTTTTCGTATACTATATAGCCCCGATCATCATACATTTTTACCACACGTCACAATTTGTGAAAAGCGCCGTGAAACAGCGAGAAAAAGTACGATCCCTTGAACGCCGCTGCAACGGCCAAGCGTATTTTTCTTCATTACTTTTCATCACTCAGAGGCTTAGCTGTTGGCCAGTTTTTCACAAATTTCGATTCCCTTTCTCACGTGCTTTTGATATATTCGATGGCTCAGCACTGTGTACACAAACGTGAAAATGTCGCCAGCCAGCGATCCTCTGGATTTTCGCGTTGTTTTTATTTTCATTTTTTACTCATACAACTTTCTATACTTAAAAGAATTGTGCATTCAGAGAAACTTAAAATTGACAAAATTGAGATAATTGATTGAATACTGAAAATCAATTTGTTTAATGATTGTATACCAAATCTGATGGTCGCATTAATGATCATCAAGCGTTTCGAATTTTTAAACTTGATTGCTTTCGAAGTAATGCGAAATTGGCGCGTTTGCAGGGTTTAGTAAACATGCATTGATAACGCAAAAACGTTCAGTTTACAGCCAACATCAACTAAACCAATTTGTCCCGTAGCATTAACAAGCAATTGGTAGCAATTCATTCCGAGAACGCTTTTGAAAAAAAAAATATTATTCGCAAACGACTCTCGATATTCTCTGTATCAATAAAAGCATTGCCCATCGAAATTGTCAGTCAATCGAATTTTCACTACGTTTCTTTTTCTGCTTGCCGTTATATTACAGGAATTAAAAGTTTACAAAGAATGTTGCTCGAAAAAAGTCAAAAGAAACTTGAAACCTGAGCAAGTTTTCGCTATACACTTTAACTAATATCGTTGCGCGTTGCGTCACGTTGTTGCTGTGTACATATTTATTGCTTTTTCATTCCAAGCGAAAGTTGGGTCGTTGTTTATTTAAGGTACTAATGACAATTTTCACGCTGAATATAATTTTGCCACTTGAGTGTGTCGTGGAAAAGTTTTTTGATTGAAACTATAAATACGGTTCAGTCAATCGGGCTCCGAATAATTGTTGTTTGAAACGTTTTTGTACTGAAACGGCTTTTGTTTTTCAAATTTTTCGATATTAAAAAATGGTTATTATTTAGCTCATGGGAATGATGAAGCGTGTCAGTCAGACTTCAATGAGAATCAGCTTCAGTTGTGTATGCCCTTATGAATCATTCAACGGACTTTATATCGGGAAAACCGCACCCCCGTAATAGAACCGCATACTTTGTTTGCCACGAAACGCTTGATAAGCCACGGGAAGTGCTTTGTCAGAATCTAAGTAAACGATGTATTAAGCGCAAGCGTTCAAGTTGCACGCTGAACGGAACCCCAGCATCATAGTCTCGACGTCATAATGCACGCACTCTACTTATTTCAAAAATGACCCGCACTTTGTACAGTTTCCTTCTATCAATTTATTGATACCAATCGAGGTTTAAAATCAGACGTCTATTCCAACAAAAAAGTTTCTCCTATTTTTCATATGTAAATTTTTGCGGGTAACAATTTCAACCCATCAAAACTACAAATTACAACCCATTCTCTCGTAATTGTACGTGCAAAAAGTTGACGATTCGTGAACAAAGGTTATGAAAAAGACTAAATTTTATAGTGGCAATATAAAAAAGTGATGTTATGGTGTCCTTGCAAACGCAAAGTGTTTACCTATAACAACGCACTTTTACACCTCCTCTTCCTCTCTTTCTCTCTCGCTGTTTCGAGACATTTGTTTTTAGGGCATACTTAACTTATCGCACCCGTAATTTGCGTGCTTTCCTTAGCCAACTAAACTGCCTAACAATCCATAAACGAAAAAGGCTCTCGTTATAGCGGCAAACGCGCCGGCATAAATTAGCCCCGATTGCTAACAAAATAAACTGTACAGTCGCGAGCGTGACATTCAGAACGGTCGCTTTCACTGTCAGCGCAAACCAACATTGTTTAAACTTTTTTAACTCAAGATTTATGAGAGAAGTTGATTCGCAGGGTGGAAAAGTGGATTGCGCCTCGTGCAATATCGACAGGGCGCAAAAGTGCAACTTCGATGTTATCAGCCCACTTGAGCACGAAGCCTGTGATAATTCTATTCAGCGCATATTTTTCTCGCTAAGAGCGCATGATCATGCGATGTTTGAGTTACCAAAACCAAACAACTTGCCAACAAGTTCCGGCTGTACGCACACAAATTAGCCCACCCCGATTGTTCAACCCTTTTCGATACACGCGTCTATTTTTTGCCTCAGAAGGAATTATTTATGCCAAATTCACGCTCGAATAACAAGAGTCAACAGCAAAACAGATGAAAAGTGCGGCAAACTTAGTTTTCAATTAAACTAATTAAAGTTATACCCGTGTTATTATACCGTTGACTCAATTTATTGCGCGTTTAAAAATAAAAATAATTAACGATACTCGTTAGTGCTCACTTTCAGAGTTTTCTTTGAAGACTTGTTGCATTCATCAGGCGTGATAAACAAAGTGATACGTTTATGTAGTGTAGT
Organism: Telenomus remus; assembly: GCA_020615435.1. Classification (NCBI taxonomy): domain Eukaryota; kingdom Metazoa; phylum Arthropoda; class Insecta; order Hymenoptera; family Scelionidae; genus Telenomus; species Telenomus remus. The sequence continues at coordinate 7,504,425 of CM036341.1, read as the reverse complement.
TTAATTCTTTCTCAGTAATAATTATTATTTCATTTGATATTTTATTTTTGTAAATATAGTTCCGATACATTAGCTCTGATGATTAGTTTGGTTGTTTATATAAACAAAATTGAGCAATTATTCTTAAATGATCAATGTCGACGTTCACTTAGGAGTAATTAACATTAATTTTGATACGTAAATTATTGATGCAGTAAAAATATAAATGCAATAATTATATTACTATGACATACAAGATTCGTTGCAATAATAAACGAGTTAACTATGCAACAGTTCGACAAAAAATGGGTACCAAATATTAAACGGACATTTCAAATTTTGTTTACTGTTGTAAGTTTATCCCGTGGTCCGTGGAATTTGTTGTTTTTAGACTTATCGACTGCAAATTTAATTAGCCAAACTCGAATATTCGTCAACATATAGTTTTCTGGTTCATCAATTTTTGAACACAATTTGACGTATAATTATTTAATCAGGTTTTCGTGATGTGAAGTCCGTTCATCCTCGATCAATCGAGTCTTGAAATTCGCACCAGAAATCGACGTGATTATTTTCTGCATGTCATTGTGATTCCAATGCAGAATTCAGGGTTCTCAACGACGGTTACGCTCGACGACAAGAACAAAGTGGGGACCGTGTGTCAGCTTATCGGCGATTCTTGACAAGGACCGCGCGAGACTGTCCGTTATTCGAATTTCCAGCCAAAATTCCATGTAAATCACTCAGTTATGCATTATACACAATACCACCGAGTTGTCGACAGCTTTTGCTTTCACAACTCTTGTCTGCGCACGTTTGGAGTTTACTCGATATTTCATTCAAGTAAACAATTTTCATCCATTTTAATTATTATAAACATTTTCGCAGTTTATGTTTAAATTTTCTCAAGTTTATTGTTCTCGAACTCGGACAACCTTTGAAAACAAAATACCCGGTTCTCATACTTTTTGTATATTGTTTTTAAGAATTTCATTTTCGTTATCATATTTTTCATTGGATCGAACTTTTACCTAATGAAATCGTGCAAATCCGTGCAAAATTAGCGATTCGCAGTGTTTTGCTTACACGACTAACGAAATGAACATCGAGACAAAAGAGTATGTTTTGTTGCCTTTAACTGTTTTATGCGAGAACCAATCAGTTTGATGCAACGCAAACTAATAAGGTTGTACAGTGTCGACTTTTTTTCCAATTCGTTATTATTAGAATCTACAGATGTTGTTTTCATTATCTCTTCGGGTGGATATTCCGTAACATTTTTTTACAAAGAGATTCATGCCTATCAAATATTGATTTATTATGTGGCTCTGCAGTGATACTCTTTCGCATAAATAATCCAGGCACCTTTCTTCGCCGAGCCCCCAAACGGTTTCTCCAGCTTGAAGAATGGCGGAACGTGCGTGCAATACTCCGGCCGATTAGCCAGGTCAGAGTTTAATCCGTTCGTACGAAAATATTCCACGAACGATTGAATGGAAGTTTTTTCAGTGGTCCAGGCTGAAGTGCAACGAAATACGATCCGTCTATTGTTTTCGGTCGATCCGAGCGATGACATTTTGCATAATGGCAGTCGATAACATGCCAAGCTCTGCGGTTAAACAATTTTGTTGATTAGTCCACGGGGAAGTTTAAATTTTGTGATCGGAGAAAAATAATCAATAACGTTAATTGGCGACGGTGGAATGAATTGTCGCTCAAACGGCATTCCAATTTTTCATCAGTCTGAACAATGCGGTTCTTGATCTTTTTTATTTGTCGTTCAATCTTGACTGTCTTTTGTTTATCAATGCAAACAAGATGAAAATCAATGTGAATTTCATTGTTATGTGATGGTTATTTTATGAAATCGTTAGTTGAACGAATATATTAAATTTTATTTTGTTTGATTCTATACTGTTAATTCGGACAGAAAAGTTTGAATTGATTTTATGACATTTGATAAAAAATAAAAGAAAGAATATGTCAATTTTAAGCAACCGTATTTCCATAACTAAAACTCGTGATTGATCGTTACTTAAATGCAACGTATCAAATTCGTACTGTTACAATATCACTGTGAACCTAACAATGTCACCTTTTTTTTTCAAATAGAGTTAACAACTTTAACTTTGACGATTGCATGGTACATATCAAATTGCGAGCGTACATACTATTGAATCGACAATACCATATGCATAAAATATAAAGGTATAAGTTACTTGGTATAACCCTTTTGCACCCTGTACATCGTCCATAGAATCTGAACTGAATTCTAAAAACAATATAAAATTGTCGAATAAAACAAATAAATAATTCTCCGAAAGAAATATTCGACAAAAAGAATGCTGAGTCTTAAATCGTCGGTTTGCCACGAAATCGGTGAGATGGAAAACGATTTTTCGAATCCACACACAGCGCGGCAGATGGTTCCTTGCAGGTTTTTTTAATGGGGCCGACTCACGCGCACACACGCAATCATAAACTATCATCGGACGTGCAGACCGTGCACGTCTGTGTACAAAGCGCGTGTGCACTTTCATAGTAATCCCTTCCATTTATTAAAAAGCGATCCCTATTGTTTTACGGGGCAACGCGACAATACAACGCGCGTCCGCTCGAGCCACATGGCGTCCGCTCGTGGGAAACGATTTCCTCGAACGCGCACCAACTCGTAAACTAGGATTCGCGAACTCGCCGAGAGTTATTCGAAAACTCTCTAATCCGATGATAGATTTGCACGAAACGTCGTTCTAATAGGCGAATCGTTTTTTTTTTCACAACTACAAATAGTCCAGTTTGCGATTGATTTTATTAATTTCCGAGGATTTTGCCTACGGTCGTAAATTTTTGTTCAATTTACTTATTGAATTGAATTGAAACAATTTAATTTTTGATGTATGATTGAAAATTTGCTCTCTGAGTGGAAACTTTTATTGAAAAATTTCAAACTCATATAATTTTGATTAAAAAAAACGTTGTATAATGTCGTCAGATTGAATATAACGTGAATTTCCAAATTTGGTTCTAAAAATGGAAAAAGTAGGTAGAATAAAATTGTTCAAAGTGCGTTTCAAACGACTTTTCTATTTCCCGTTCCGCTCGATTGACTTCTGAATCGTTGGTTTCCAACCGAGACGATTTTGTTTTGTTTTTAGCAGAAATATCATGTTTTGTTTCACTTTTGTTAAATGGTTTCTGCCCTCGTTTGATGCTTTGTGAAATATATATTATTCGCAGTTATCATATTTTACATAACATTTTTATGTAATCCATTCAGGTGGAACCAGCGAACGTATATTTTTCACGCGGTGGTTTCGAAAACATACGTGCCGGGTGAAAAAGCAGACATTCGTATACTGTGTGAATTGGAAAATTACATTACATGCTGCGCCACTGTGTGCGATTTTGTTCGACAAACTTTCATGACTGATCAAATGGGGTGGGGATCATCGTTCATTTATAACGCAGTCCAGACAGCGACCGATATCCTCGTGTCGTAGCGAACAAATGTCGTGTAAAAATGATCTTGAACATCTGTTAACGCTTGCAAATTTCAACGTCTGTGCAGAAAAAAAGCACCATGCTCTTTTACGATGTAATTTCTCTCCTTTTTTTATTATTCTTTTTCACTACTTTTCGATGAATGAAATTAACACGATGAATTCGGAGAAAAAATGCAAAACTCCCCTTGCGCGCCAATTCGAATGTATACCGGGTAGATAATTTCGCTGGAATGTGATTTGTTGAATGCAACATTTCACGTTTCCACCCCATGAAAATCGAATAATGAAATCAAAATTAGTTGCTTGAATATTTAATCAGGCAAAAACCGAATCTGCGCCTGATTCGTCGATCTCAATAATGAAAAGTTTTGAACCCGTATAACAATCGAATCGCAACAAACGTTAAGCATTTAATATTCATTCGATGAACCGTGGCTAACAATTCAACCCTTAACCTAAAAATGAAATAGCCGGAGAGTATCATATTCTCAATGATTTTCGCCGGTCGGGTAAATAAAACAGCTCGTTGTGTGCAACAATCGTGAAACATGCACAGTTTGTTCCCCATGAATTATGTATGCACAATGGCGAATTGATTTTGGGCTGGGTGCTGTGGCTGGTATCGTCACATCGACCCCTCCTCCTCTTCACTGCTACGTTTTTTTTTCATCTTGTTTTAATCGACAGACTCCCTACTTATTTGCCGTTCTTCGCGCTCCCCGCACAATGATGTTTTGACGTAATCCTGTAACGCGCATTATTCTTGTGTAAACAAGCATCATGCGAGAGGGTTCGCAAAGTGATACAGGGTCAGTTAATTGTCCGAACCGGACTTCCACGACTCGGAGAAAAGACGATATCAATTGATCTCCTGGCTTGTTCCCGAGTAACCGACCACAAATAAGCTTGGCGTCAAAAATACAACAACCCGTCAAAGATTTCAAATAGCAAAAATATTTTAATCTATGATGAAAAGTTGCCGGACAGCCGATATGGATAGAAATATATTTGGAATCACTAAACTCAGAAAGTCGAAATTATAAGAATAATTTGTGGATAGAGATCGAACTCTAAATTAAGAACAAATTTGAATCAAAATCATCGTTAAAGAAAAATGAAAATAAAAGTATATTTGGTTGACAGATGAGTAAAGGGTGATAATTTTCGGAATCAGACATTCAATTTAACGCATCTCTTTTCTCTCCGTTTGATCGCACTTTCAAGATCGGCTGTCGACGAAAAACATTAACTTAAGTTTTCCAACGCGTTCGTGAATTTCAAAGCGAAATTATCTCGGGACTAAATCGTCGTGGAATAAAGATTAACCAATTAGCATTCATTCTGCAAATTCTTTTAATCATACTTTTATGTGACGCAGACTTTAATTCGGTTGATTTAAATATCTTCGGGGGTAGAATAAGGCGAAGCAATTGCCGGCGTACTAAAAAGTAGAACGCGGCCACAAATTAGACTGCGGGATGCGATTTTCGTTCTTTCACTAGTTTTGCAAGTGCAGTCGTGTTTGATGTTAAACAGATTCCCAACCAGTGATCCTGAATGAAAAGCAGCTTTTAAACGACTGTAAAAATTAAATGAAGTAACAAATTTCGTTTCTGTTTTCTATTCCAGAAAACACCATGAATATACAATTTTTACGAAAATTAGTTCTGTTTGTTCGTTGCACTATTGTCAACATTTTTTGTCGATGCAGTAGCAGAAAAATGTTGCAATTTATCGTTTGATGGACTGCAAGTATTAATGACGCATGACTGAGCTCGAACCAAACCGTTCGCAGACGAACATAATAGTGAATAAATCGGGCATTGAATTAAAACTGAAAACGCGTTATCTAAATTGTTCGATGTTACAATGAGGCATTATAATGGCGCTATGAGCGTTAGAAGTGAAAGCCCTTTCCAGCATCGTCGAGATTGATTTGTCGATATGCTATTTGTAAATTTATGTGCAAGTTCGTGTGCTTGCATTACCGTAGTTTGTAACCAACGTTTTACGTCTAAATAATGGTAGGATCGTTTAGTCAACGTGCATCATTCAACGACCGGCAAAAACAAAATTGATTAAAGAACAACAGGAATCGTAACAAATTTACTGATAATTACAGACCAAGCTAACAACACTTGTGGTAAGAGTTTCCGCAAACACAAGTTTCTGTAACTACCCCGCATCTGCAATTTTATTCCACTTTTGTTTACTGCGAAAACATTCGACAGTCTTCATTCAAGTTCAAAATAACAAATTACTTTAGAAATAATGTGTACTTAAGAATGTATACATCGTTACCAGAACGAAAGAAGAGAGTCGAAAAAAGCAACGTTCCACACGAAGGGGATCAAAAATTCCTATTCAAAGCCTTGGGCGTGACAAATAATGAAAGCGCCCCTCAAAAATTACATCATGATTGCGCAGCTATATTGGTAATCGTCGAATTGCTTATAATATCCCAGTCATGATTTTCGTGTTTGCTCCTGAAATTAATCTTCATATTGAATTCGGTGGGAAGTAATCGAAACGCATCGTGTAATCGTGTATGCTATTCCTTCATTACCATTGTACTTTTTTCTATAATCCTTTTTTCTCACGACAACCATGGACTAAAACCACTATACAAAAGGTTTCAAAATGTCTTATCTATTGATAAATTTCTTTGGCTCAAAAAATGACAAGTGTCCATCATTTCGTGAGGGGATAATTTTTATTCATCGCGCGGGTTCTGTTCGGAATAGCTTAGAACGTGAAATAACGTCACGTGTCGGCGAGACATTGGACTAAAATCTTGACTCGCGGAATGCTGAGCGGCCGAACATGGTCTCTCTCGAGTGGAATTCAATTTGACTGGTACCATCCGTCTTGGCGTCGCTGATGCTTTGTGCCGAAACACGCGCGACCGTGCGCACGCCGTGTAAGCGTTTATTAACGCGCATAAATCACAGCGTCGCGATGACCTCCTGCCGGGAATCGCTCGAGCGGACACTCGACACTGCAACTGTAAACACGTTTTAGCTACTGACGCTCGTCGTCCCCCTCGGCTTTTTCCTTTGGCGCTCGCGGAAGTCGGCGCTCCCCACGTTTCACCTTTTTCGTCGGAGAAAAATGGTCCTAAACACAAAGGCGACACCACTCCTGACGTGAATTATGACCTGTCATCTCTATGTGTTTATGATAAATATTATTAGCCAGAGATGTTCCAACAAATGATCGCACGGGGTTTAGAGGCTGCACTCGCAGATGGATTTCCGTTATCGATTGATGCGACGCTAGGGTTTCGCTCGCCAAATATCGTTGACCCATTTTTGTGTCGGCCCGCTTTGATTAATGAACGCCCGGCAAAAAAATGCGACGCGTCCGTTCAAGAAAGTTGACACACGTTGCGAGTCCTGCAACGCTCTTTATGAACTTCAAACATCATTCTCTCCCCGTGCACATCACGTGTATTATTTGTGTATATATTTTGCCGTCTCTGACAATGAACAGTTTTTTTAAGTCCATTTATTTTGTGTAAATCCGTCATGACTAATGATCGTGGTTGTGACAATAAACGTATTACGAAAAATGGAGAAAAAAAACAGTTTGGAGCATTTTTTGACGATGCGACAAATTTATGTGGTTGAACTTTTGGTTAGGAAATTTTGTGGGATGAATAATTGCGATACTAATATGCTTCTTTTCTGGTTTCTGTTTCAGGTGAGTCAGCGGACTGTTTATCAAATATTATAACAAATGATTCGTAAGTACAATTTGAATGTTACTCGCAAAGTAACAACGGAAAGTAAATGTATTGATCATCAGCTGCAACGGAACGGTTGGATACAGATTTATCATTCTCAGAGAAAACAAATGACAGTGCTGGACTATTATATTTGCAAAATTAAATTATTGTTCTGGTACGTAACAAAGTGATGTCTGCTTGGTTGCAACTAAATAAAACCAGGTTGATTTATCAATTAACGTCAGTTCAAAATGGACGGCAGCTTTTGTAGGAAAACTTTTCTTACATTAAATTTATTGGACTGGAAAAGCCTGTCACAACAGTCAAGTAGGCAAAAGTTGTTTGATGAGTCGTATTGCAAATTGTTAATACAATTTCATCTAGGAAGTTTCTCTGAGCAATATGATGTAACGGACGTTGTGTTTATTTTTGACTGATCATATAACCATCCTGCATTACCATTTACAGACGTTAATGTTTTTGACCTCGAGACTTGCTCGACTATTTGCTCTAAAAGGGGACTTTTAAGTCTCATACGAATCGTTTGCAAAGTCGATCGAAAATTTCTCGACTGACTGAAAGTAACGTAAACCAATACTATCGTAAGTATACATCACGAAAATGTTGCACTGGTCTGAGAAAACGCACCGAACGAATAATCAATTATTACAAATTGAAGTTTGATTTACAATTTGAACCGGGAAAAAATATCTTATCGATATTGGCGAATGTAGAGAGACGTTGCGATCAAAAAACATTGCGAAACGTTATTGCGACTGCAAAGAAAAACCCAACCCCGTCGATTCTCTATGAAAATACATGTTTCGGTAATGTTGTTATTAAAGCAAATAGACTTATGCATAAAACATACATATTCGTACATTTCTTGAATCGGCGATTTTGCAATCCTCGTCGAAGCGCTCGATTTGCATATTTGATATCGGCCTTACTTAGCGGTTACAATAATCCTCCAATAACGGCTCCAGTTTTTCTACCACGTATCAGCACATTCGTCAGTGGCGAGAACCTACCCGTGAAACAAAAATCCCCGTATGAATAATGGAACTCTAGTTTCTGCAAGCTTCGAGGCGAGTTAATAATCTCGGACTCATAGAATATGTTATTACCATCAACTCCACGTAATACATATTCGTGTTACAACATTTACTATTCATTATCGTCGTAATAACACCGTTCAAAGGACGCTTCTATTGATTTATCCCGGCGTCTCGGACGCTCGAAATTTTGCAGACCCTTCATTAGATTACGGTTTCCTTAAGGGTCATCAAAGCGCTGGACTCACTGAGCAATTTTTATTCATCCTTTGTTATTTTAAGTAGAAAAAAGTTTTCTACAATATGATTTATCTCCGGAACAATCTCCGGCAAGACTTGTCCGGGCGTTGATATTTGCAAAACATCCCTGTAAGATCATCAAACTTTGTACGAACTTTAAAAGTTGTTATAAAAGAAATATTTCTCTTAAGTTTTTGTTAATAGATGAAACTGATGATTTTCGAGAAATCTGTGAAAAGTAGTACACTTAGGAGACTTTTTGTTTGTTTCAATACTGAATCCATCTTGAAACTCTGACATGCCAAGCTCCTCGTCATTAATCCTTCGTTCCATTCGTCATCATTGATGAGGGCACAAAAGTAGATCGTGCATTTTTCAACGTCGATTTCAAAATCATGACAAAACAGTGGCAATGTATCACGATCATCAGCAGGACGGATACATTAACTAGACAAACAACGCTTTGTTTAAACATGAATGATGAACTCCCTGGAAACCTAATATGTTGTTGACTGAGCAACTTTGAGCAAACTTTCCCAGCGGTGAGAGATATATATTTTTGCAACATCTTTACGATACCGCGGTGTCGTGCATCCAGATCGATTTCTCACGGGAGCATTGCTAGAGGGGACCCTGATGCGGCTTGAGTTTGAAATTCATTTTGCCCTAGTCTCCTATTTTTTATTTTTATTTTCTTTTCATGAACTTATTTGCAAACAAGTAGTGATAAATACCGTCACAACTCTTCTTAACACTTTGCGACAAGCATTATTTCATCGCCAAAAGTGACATAACTCCAAATCAAATTATTTTTCGAATTTTTGTCTGTCAGATACACAATTATAGCTATTTCAAGTTCTCGTTATTGTTCCAAGGCAGAGAGGATTGTTAAAAGACAAGTTTGCTTTTTTTCAAGTACCCAATTTGACTGAATTCTGTTAGTTGATGATATGTTTTGCTTTTGGAATACAAGTAACAAGCAAACAATTTCTGTCGCTTTTTTTACAGTTTCATTTCATTTTTTTTCCAATGTTGTTTAAAGGTTGAACAATTATTGAGTATAATTGTGAAATTTGGATTGATGAAAAAAATGATAGGGCATGATGACGGAGACGATATTTTGCTATTCATAAGAGCAAAGCAATATCGAAACGAGTATAACGCAGCGAAAATTAGCATAAAGGGTTGACTCTGAGCATCGTCAACCGTAGTCATAACGTGATTCATAAACATGGCAGTTCGGTTAAACCGCATATGAGCACACCTAATTCCTTCCGCTATAATCCCGCCCAATATTTATAGTAGGCACGTTGTTATGACGTTAAAACCACTGCTAAAATATCTTTGACTATCAATACAATGTTTTTTTTCAACGTCGTGCAGATTTTAAATGTCTATTGTCTGCCCACTCACGATTTCCGACGTTCAAGAAAACATTTTTTCAACAAATCTGGAATTATCCACACTAGTTTTTTCTTTCCCGTATCTCATCTTTTTTCTTCCTTAACGAAACTGCAGAAAAGTTGGAAACCGGATTTGATGTCATTACAGCGTTCGGATTTCAGCACCATTATTGTTTTTCAAGAAAACGGATGAGATTTCGAGCTTTCTCCCTGACTGGTTGAACGCTGACGCGTATTTATTGGCTTGTCAAAGTTTGTTTTTAGGGCGGAAAAATTATAAAAAAGGGTTGGACGTTTGTTGTCGCACTCACGCAGCCGGAGGGATGTTTTTGTTTCATTATAACGAGTCTTACGCGATGTTGAGCCCTTGAAAACTCGCTGGCAGTCTACAATTACACTACCCTTGTTGGCTATAAATTTCTATGCATACATATTCAAATCCCCTGACCCTTATGAAATAATCATAGAATTATTACCTCGAGGCAGTCGACGGTATCCTGCACATCTTGGCTCGTGGAACCTCGAGATTTCATATTCACGCGCTTTTTTTCGCCGGCATTACAAAAAAAGATAAGATATGAAATCAAATAAAACGAATGAAAAACGAAATGAGTGAATGGAATCCCGGTAATTATCTTCACTTTACAATTCAACGTCTGGTGAATTTTTTTTCCTCTACTCGTGTGTCTAGTTTCTATAAAAGACTAGTCGTCGATTGGAATTCATTTCATCATCAAACAAACATCATCCTATTCCGATTTAATTCAATTGACTAATTGCTTAGTCCGTTAGAGTATTCTCTATCAGAAAAAATATATTTGAAAAGGGAGACGCTTCTCGGTATTCAAAACTTTTTTTATGGATTTGTTTACTAAATTGACGTAACTGCTCGATGTTTTACGAAGAAGTGAACATTGATTGAAACAATTTTATTTTTCGAATGAAAATATATAGGTATATTATAATTTCACCAATAGCGGTCTCAATTTGTTTTACGTGTTTGAAAGCAAAAGCTTTAGAGCGAAAAAAAAGATATGCTCTGCAGTCTGATGCATTACTTTATCCTTTCTGTACCGAATACAGTTTTAGTACAAATTGTAAATAAATTAAAAATCAAATGGCACCATTGAAAATAGGTAATCAATCAGAAACTAATTAATTAGTTTTGTTGTAGCCAATGCATATTCAAAATTGCAAAGCACCGTTTGTGAATATAAAACGAAACACTTGAACTGAAATTAAAATTAAGTTAAAAGCCATTCATAAATCATCGCGGTTCTTTTAACTTGGTCGACGAGATACATGCGTCGTATTAATTAAGTATTGGACAGAAGTTTTGCGAAAGTTTGCCTGATCCACTAATGTTAACCATATTTTGCTCAGCGTTAAACAATTTCGATTGCAAGAAGTAAATTTCAAAGACCAAAAACTCGCGCGAAACTTGAGCTCGAGATCAAATTAACGTTCGTTTGTCTCTGCTGCAGAAGCACGTTATGATATCGATCACAGGACGAACGGCAGTTCTGCACTTTTGTCATTCTTTTGAATGAATTGCAATACGCACTGCGCAAATTTAAAATGACGATTTATGTAAACGAGAAGATCTCGGCAGACGTTCAAGTATTCTCACGAGAACTTGGTCGTGACGATTTTTCGGCTATAATGTTATTTCGACTAAGTCTCGCGTATGAAGCATATTACATTTCAAAGTTCGCGCGCACTTCAATTTCTCTCGGCAAACTTTGCGCTTGTGATTCATCACGTCACTCGCGTATGATCGACCACTCGGCTTACGAGGCAATTCATTAAGAGCACTTTATTAAATTGATGTGACATATATATCGCCTGCGAACAAATATATAAATATTGCGCGTCAAATTTATCTGACTTCATTAAACTAAATCAATCGCCAAATAACACCGAGCAAAATTTTCCTCGTGGTTTTCACGAATTTATTGTTTATTTGTTTGAAATAATAATAATAATTTATTATTGATGAGCGTTCTTGTGACTCTGGTCGCGGTTGATAATTATACTATTTTCATTGTGATTAGATAAATTAAATTTGATATAAATTTATAGTGACATATTCGTGAGTGTCGTTTCGGATCGTCGAATATTTTTCATTATGAAATGGAAGCAGTGATTAGATTGTTCAAACATTTATTTGAACATTATAATTCAACTTAATATGATGGAAGTTTTCAACTGCAAAGAACAAAGAATACATTAAATTGAGTATCCAGGATTTCATGAACAGCAGCAGAGTTATGGAATTATAATGCAACTTTTGATTTAAGAATTTTCGAACTTGTGCAAGAAATTATAATATTTACTCTACTGGATGCTTTGTGAAACGTAAGGAAAATTTGTACAACTTTATACATATAACAAGTAAGTTTGCCAATTTCTGCACCGTACAATGTCTCGTAAACACTTCGCTGTTAAATTGTTGGTGTGATTAAGTTCTGTAAATTACTTATGAAAACGTGTCAAGTTTGAGCATACAGATTGTGAAATTATTTTTGAAAAATGAAAGCGTTTAAATAGTGTTTATTCAGTGCAGTGCTGTAATTGAATGTGAATTAATTATTATATGTGTACGGATTAGAGACCTTCATCGATGCTCATCGAGGATTTTTCTGTGAAACAAAAAAGAGAATTAAAACTTTTGGTAATAAAATGAACCGTTTTCCAATGAATAGAAGAACCTCTTGCTAAACGAGTATTTAAACACCCAGTTTTTGTGCTAATCCTGATTCTTTTATAGCACGAATTTTTGTGCGAGCTTCCGGCAGATAATGGGGATCTCCTTAAACTAGAATGTTGACTCGACTCCCGCTGTCAATAAACCGTCGAAAATTGCGCTATGAAAATTAATGATTCACAACTTTGGCATTAACGACGCGCCTGGAGCATCGGCTCATCGAGGGACAATTAAGGGAATTGCCGGCGAATGCGTCTGGATTTCGAAAGACGTTCCCTAAATTCAGCCCCGAGTATTGTTTATAAACTCGGATTCAATTAAAGTAAAAGCAAATGCCAATGATAAAGCAAGCTACATTAGCGATTATAAAACTGCCGCCGCTATATTTCAAACACATCAAAAGCGCTCACTCTTACAAACGCGAATTCATTCGCAATGAGCAAATTTATTGCCGACGAATAAACCGGCATGCATTAACTTATTTTCATCCAAGTCTTTTGTCGAAAGGAAGCCACAAAAAGAGGGAAATGAAAACGAGATTGAAAAAGACGGCGAACCCCCTTCGAAAAAAAGGTTGCACGTAGAGGCATCATTGACTTTTTTTAAAACTCTTTGTGCATTTTCAAGATATGTAGAAACTTTCTATTGTGCAACGCAGCCTGCTGCGTCAGCATTCTTATATATGTTATACGAACGTACCACAAACACTTTATCACTACTAGAAAATTTGTGTAGCTATTTTCTGGGGAGCATTAGCCGGATGTTCCTTGTACCTCTATACGTCTCTGTCTGATGAAAACGCACGTTTCAACGTGTCACATAATTCTGGCTAGACTCAAAATGGAAAACGTTTCAAATCGCTCGAATGACATACCGTACAGCGAGCTTCTTTCTCTTGTCATAAACTCATTCATTCTTCCTCCGACGTTTTTCATTTGCTTTTACTTATTGTTTCGTCTGCCACAAAATGTTCTTCCTTTTGATCTCTCTTCGTACAATATTTTCCAAATTACAAATCAAATTGCTTGTTTCACAATAAAGGTTCTTAAGTATGTGGTTGTTGCAACAGATATAGTGGAGAGTTTGGAACAGTGACATATTGTGACAGACGGTCTGACAAAACGCTCGTGCAATACAAAAGAATACCATGTTGACATAACCAAACACCCCCTGATCCTTGTAGCACATCAAGATAACCTGTTTTCCACCCGCAAGTGTCGCGTTGTTTTATTTTTTACTCCACACGTGCCCCTCATGCAAAGCAGCATTGTGAAAATACTTGTTCCCCTTCTGCACTCAAAATCCAACATTTAAATTTTGAATTTTCATTCAAGACATTTTACCTTTCGTCACGTTTCACATTTTTGCTACTGGAATTATCAAGATTCTTTTAACTCCAGTACATTATGAGTTCAATAGCACGCCTTTTAGCATTTCAGTCACACTGAAACTTATTTGCAATTCAAACTAAAAAACTTTTTAATACAATGTGCTCTATCATCATCGTCTTGAACGACAGCAAAAGACGATTGATCGATTAATCGATAAGCTCTTACGAATTAAAACGCCATTAAGTCTAATCAGCAAATTCTGGTTTCAATTCATAACCCGAAGGGTGTAATTTGCGGCGAGTGTATTCGTGGATTATGATGAATGAGAGTGCAGCACACATTTTGTCATCGTTTGTAGGTAGAGGGCGCGACGTGTCACGACTAGACGCCTTTGCGAATGCAAAAAAAAGAAGTTTGTATCGATCGTCATTCCGAACAGCAGAAAGAAACCGAAACGTCAACCGTGAAACTTCAAGGAATCCATTTGCGAAACACCAAGTTACCATTGTAGCATGACTTATGCTCGCTTTAAAGGATAACAGCGCGTACATAAGTTGGCGCAAAAATGCGAGCAAAAAAGAAAACTGCGTCACCCCCGCGTTGCTTTCCACGACCAACTGACAACTAATTGTCCTGTGATTAACATGTCCCTGCAGAATAAAATATCGCCAGGGTTCTGTCGGGGCTGCATGTTTCGTGCAAATTAAAAGTGAAAATATATAGAAGCCGATTTAATGGAATATTTTTTCAACGGAGAATAAAGGAGCGTACAGTCATTTCGCGCGAACGTTTTCTCGCGTAAGCCGCAGAATGTCGTTTCTCCATCTGCGAATGTAATTTTAAGGAGAAAACTTTTTTGAGGGTCGCGGCTTATCAAAAAGTACCATACTTTTCAATTTTCGTCAAAAATCATTTCGAAATAGCAGACGAGCCCCGGAGCGGTACTCAAAACTTTATCCTCGAATCGTGCGGAACCAAAATAGCATGTGAAAGATGACGAGACGCAAATTCGAGCGCCCCCAAAGAAAAGCGAGTGTTACATGTATAACGTGGCCGGAACTTTGGACGGGGGAAAAAGCCGGCCGAAACTGAGGGGAGACAAAAAAAATTAGCAACAACTAAATGCCCTGACCTAATGGAACCAGACGTAAATTAAACCTCGGGCCAGCCATGCATTTAGATTATTTAAATTAAATCTAATCCTAGGAGTTAGGCGTGTTGTTCGATAGACAAATGGGATGGGATTTACGTACGTGTCGTCACACAAACGAGAAGTAAAAAAATATCAACTTACCGGATTTCGATCCTTCCTTGCAACTGCGAAATTTCTTTTTTTGTTCGCCCGCTTTAATCTATTTTTATTGCGTGCTTTCGGAAAACACGTAAAACTTTTGTAGCGAGATTAAAGCGACTTATTTGTCGTCTAAATATCTATTAAATATTCTCATAACACAAAAAGTTGCGAAACGGAAGAACATCACGCGCTGAGGATCAGTACAACAGAAGTCCATTAGACGTGACTGAAAAACGTGATAATTCCGGGCGGTAAGACTTTTGTCTAGCAGCTCGACTTTACACAGTTTCGCTGTCGCGGAAATTGTTGCAAATGAATTCAAATTTTTGTGGCGCTCCCAAGCGACGCGTAGAGAAAAAAGAAATGTTTCCTTTGGTAAAAGCGCCTAACCCGGTATGAGTAGAATATATAGATTTTGACGAGGCGCTTCGCGTCGTTTCAAATTGCTGAGGGCTCAATTTACAACTGATACGCGTAATTTTAGTTTGTTTCAGCTCGGAAATTACTTTGAACTGGCGAAAAAATAGTCGGCGAAGTTCGATGAAAAATTCAATACGCGAAAACAACGAAAGATGAAACTGCGGTATTTTCAAAGTTCGGAGCACATGCGAAAGCTCGCTCGATTATTACGACCGGGTTATAATAAAGATTTTCATTTTATGATCTTCGTTTGCTTTCTAAGAACGTATGGTAGAAGTCGATTCTGTTATTTTTTGGTATCGTTTTGAACTGCTATCTGAAATACTAAATAATTTGCCGGAAATACAATAATAATAAATGCAGTAAACATTTTTGTGAGACATTTTCATAAATTCAAACATTTTTCAATAATTCAATGTGTATAAAACGATGAAGTGTATATTCCGAAAAGCAATATTGTTCGATATTAATTTCATTTCCATAGTGTGAATTTCGGAGACACAATAAAAATCATCGGTATGAAGATAACATGTATTACCTAACCAATGTATGATGTAATATTGATGATGATAATAATATTACTTGCACGCTTTCCGTCGATAATTGTAAATTCGTACGTCTGCAACAGACTCGTGCATCTATTATGCAAAAGAAATTAATATAAATAACTGAAACACATCTAATCAGTTTTCAGTAGAATTTAAGTCAATTTTATCCAAGCACAAATAAAATTTTACATATTCTGTGCGGTATTGAAATGAATTGAATTGAATTTATTCTAAAATAAACTAGACCACACAGAAATTTTTTAACCAAAACTTGCAGCGGTTCGATATTGAACGGCTTCGAAAGTCACAATCAAAATCATTGTTATTATATTCACAAACGATCCAGTCAATTTGTAATTATATTATCGTATACTTTATATCTGACGGATCACGATGTAGCAAACCTATAATTTTCCATGAATCATTTTCGAGCACCCTTTCAGCGAAACAGCGTTTCAACCCTTTTGTAATCAATTAAATCAGTACGTAAACCCCTTTCTCTGTGCAATTTTGCAATCCCCATCATCCCTGAGTCTTTCATCTGTAGCAGAAAACAAGTCAAACCTCAAGGCTGATAATTGCTGTTAAGAGCCAAGCTCAGAGATCATTCCACACATCGTTCAAGAAAGTCTACGATACAAGTTGGCTGCTGTTTATGCAGGAACAAAAAAATGCCGTTGGTGCGAAAAAGAATGCGATTCGTAAGCGAATCGTATTGGTCTTGTCCCTCGTGGCCGTTGCATATCTGCATTTTCGGGTTGCCTCGCGGTGGGCTCTCGCCTTGTCTCACATGTTTCTATTGATTCCGCGTAATCCCAAACTCCCCGCAGGATTTACTGAAATAAAGCATTGTTGGGCGCGCCAGGATCGATACAGATTATTCCATTGAATTAAATTACCATAGATAAATCTGTTTGGTCCCCGCAACGGCAAAGTTAATCGGACCAATTTTTTGTGTACGTCAACGACGCTGTTCGCAGCAACGAACTGTTTTGACACATGTCAGATCAAAGGACACGTTTCGTTTGTAACTAAAAATGTCACAACCTGAGAACTATGCCCTATGTTGTTCTCTTTTTCTGCGACGTTTTTTAAGTCACGTCTTGTACTTTTCATTCCTCTTTGTAACATTCTTTCTCGTGGTTGAGAAGTATATACAACATGTTTGAGTTTAACATTAAATGGACCGTCAGTTTGAAGGAAATGAATTTCATCAAAATGAGATTACAGTCTATATGCGTGCACATTCGTTTTGTATTTCAAACCGCATTTGATTCATTAAATCGTTTGAGCTCGCATTTGTCTACCAGCATGTAACTCTATTTTGTTGTCCATTAGCTTAGTATATGGGTATAGGAATAAGTGATTATTTGTGAAACTATTTGCCAAAAAGGGAGGTTAGTTAATGCACATAATGTATTGAGGCAAGTTGAAACATATGCTGCAGGTGTCCCTTTTGTGGTTTGGTGGCTAGTAAACCTCTTAACACACTCTTTCATCGTATGTCATACATTCAATGATATATTCCACCGTGCACATTATTACCTAAAGCTTTTCACGCAAATCGTTTTATTCATCTTAAGTAAAACGTTTTTTTTTCGAGTTTCGCTAAAAATATGTGATAATTCTTTCATCATGTCAAGAAATTTTAAATTTGAAAAAAAAAAATGAAAACAAGGTTCAATTCTTATTGTTTGATATGAAAAATTTAAAAATTGAACTAAAACAAAGAGTATAAGAGAAAAACACACAGCTGTTGTATAGAAAAAGTAAAAGAACGAAAAAGTTTGCGAGAACAAATTAGCGGTGAATTAATATAATGTATAGCAAACATAGACAGCGCGAGGCGAGCATCCCCCTCTACGTGACAGTGTTTGCGAAACGGTGGGTTTGAGGAATTATTAGCAATTGGGGGAATTTAACTGGTACGCACCGAACGAAATTTATTCTGCCGTTACGACTCGCGAGAGAACACGCGGGCGTGCGCTCTGATAAATGTTTGCCGAGGAGCGGGAATTAGGTTTCGTTTTGAAATTGCATTTCCTGCAAAGGTAACGAAAGCCAACGGAGAACCGAGAGGCGCAATACCCTCTTCGTTTTTCACCGGGTATCCCGCGTGTATCGTCACTCATCTGAAACGTCATTTAACCATCCCCACCATTTTTTTCCATATCCAATCATAAATCTTGTGCTGCGCGTCAAAGCTTCGATTTTTTTATTTTGCAAACTAACTTTCATTTAGACACTGCTAAAATTTTGAGCTGTGAACGTTTTTTCTACTTTTATTAAATAATTACAAAATATTTACAATCATTTTTTTGGCACTAATGGCCTTACTTAAATAAAAGTACAACAATTAAATGAAGGGAAGGAATTCGATGTCATATCGAACGAAAACGCAAGGCACCCGTCGACAGACAAATTTGCCAGTATATCTTATTTGACTCGGTTCCTCTTATTGGTTATATTTGTGAACTGCTAGCGTAGGCCGCAGGCTTTTGGGCTGTCGTTGCGAAATATCAAAAACGTGAGATAGAAAAGAATGCACCATTGAATAGAGGGAAACATAAAAATGTATCAATACATTTGATGGCCTTGAAATCTGTATCTTATTTTAATGACTCGTAGTTTCCCCCTGTAAAAATGGCTCGAGGGCGCGGGCGTATGCGTACTGTTATTCTGAGCGTAAAATTAATTGCTCGAGGATGTAAAAGTTGTTCTATAAGCTCTGTTTCCATGATACGTAAACGCCAGGAATATTGTTAATTTTTTTATTGTTGCTCTTGTAGGCAAATGTCAATTTCGAATCGATTTTCTTAAAAGTCGTATTCCGATGAACAAGCAAAATAGCACGACTCCTTCGATAGCGTGAAAGAAATCGGACGTTTGAGCCAGTACCCGTGCGGTGGATAATTCATATGGCATTGGCATATTTGCAGATTCAATAAAGATCTCCAAGACGGTTGCAAATAATTCTGTTAAAAAGGTAGTCTGGAAAGCCATGAACAGCCACACGTTTGCCAACGATCTAAAACAATAAAAAAATATTCATTATTTAAAGATTTGATTTTAAATTCAAATTGTAGTAAACCATATAAAACGTGAACGAATTTACTTACTGATTGTCACACATTTCAATTTGTTCCACAACTGCTGATTGCAATCTGATTTCGGTTGACCTATCTTTCAGTTTTTTCACGATGTTTGAACATGCTCTGTTGGTTATTACTAAAAACGAAGTATTCATAACGAACAAAATAGTTTTAACGGAACTCCAGTAATAGAATTTGCCTATAGAAGCTGTAACAAAAGTAAACAATATTTACATCACTTATGTAATTATCAGTTTGAAAATTGTTCAAGTGTAGTTTATTATTGAACTTACATTCAAAAGTGCATGTTTCTAATGAAATTGATGGTCGGTAGGGGTTCGACGCAGGAAGTAGTAAATTTAAAACAAAACCTACTTCTAAATATACTAGAGAAAGGATCAGAATTCCAATGATGTTTAAGCAGTAATTTTTAGTTTTTGCAAGACTGTACATGTGTGGAAATGCGTCCAGCGTGCTCCTGAAACGGAAAAAAGTTATGAGAATAAGTTCAAACTTTCTACTGTAATTTTTGTCATGCGATTTTTACTTAGTGTTCCAGTAAGTATTGCAAAACATCAAAGTTGTCCAAAAATTAACAGCAAGAGAAAAAAATCGCGAACCATGACCTACAACAAAAAAAGTTAATTATATATACATTTTGAATGCGTTGACTAGAACCGATTAGAAATATTAGAACTTACCAAGAAGGAAGCAAGTGCTATTACGTAGTGTTTCAAATTTAAGACAAATTTCAAACAGAAGTAACATTGAATACAATGCTAATAAAATTGTCATGTTGTGGCCGTGTGAACTCCGAATTTTGGGATCAAAAGTATACAATACAAGACTTATTAAAATAGAAGTGAAGCTGACAAAGTAGAGCGCTATATCCCTTGAATCGAAAACAAAATTTTAATTACAGAACTTGCTACTGTACAAATCATGAAGACAATTTACAAGAAATCAAACTTACGGTCGGAAAGAATTGGAAGATGGTTTGACGTACAATGTTCTTTGAACACGTTCTCCATCGATAGGTTGAATGTCTAAACAATATTCGTCATAATTATACAATCTTGTGTCATCGTGGACACGCAAAATGCCGTTTTCTAATATGCTCCAACTCCGATTAATCTTTGAAAATTTACTTCGGTTGTGATGAAATAAAACACCAAATTCTATAAGAATCATGAAAAAGATTAATACGCAACAGAAACGAAATCGAAACGTTTAAAGGGTTTTTGCTAACTACCTTGTTTACTTAACAAACTTTCTCTCAGCTTACTAACTTCATAAAATTCTGGGTTTTGCACTTCGATTTGGAACAGAGAAGAGCTTCCAGTTATATCGTAACCAAAATGATCTCTGTTAGTATTCGATTGTGAGAACTGACACTCAGAAATGCACAATTTATTTTGACAATAGTGATATGAAGTGTCACAAAAATTGACAAGTACATGCTCGTCTGTAGATTCGAATCCATTTATACAATAATATCTGTAGAGATTGCTTAATTTTCCATTCTGCAAAAAAATGAAAATTATTCACAAAATCAAAAAACACCGTCATAATTAATACTTACTATTTTAAAAAATTGTTAAATTCATTACCTTCAGAACAACGCCATTATAGTTTACATTTGTATATTCTAGTTTACGATTAACCTGGACGTCGGTACAAAAGAGTCGTCGTGGTGTGTAGTGAACAGACATGTTGCGTTGAGCAAAATTTCTTGACAAACATCTCTCATTCACTATCAAGCACGATCTCTCTAAACTAGAATTTGAACGGCAACAGCAAACAGCAACATCTATTTCTTCACTGTTCACAGCAATAGTTATCGATAATGCGATAGTTAGTTTGAGAAGCAACATAGTGCATTTAGAAAGACACAACATTTTAGTAAACAATCAATTCTGTCCGGTATTTTCGTACGTCAATGTACTCGAACCTACACTGTTAGAAAGCGCCTAAAACATTATGATAGTTTTGAAATAATTGGGAAAAACTTTAATATAGATGATTCATGACTAACCACAAGAATATGCTGGCTATTTTGACATACATAGTGATTAGTGACTAGGTTAGAAAGGTTAGAAAAATAAATCGACTTGAATTTTGAAAAAAATTAAACTCGATTTATATTCAATATTTGCTCGCGTAATACAAGTTTAATTCGATATATATGTACTATCTGTTTTTTATTTCATTATTGTCATATTTTATCTTACCTATTCGAGGCAAAGCGATTGACTTATATTAGAACTACACTCAATATTTAAACGTTCCTTTCTCACGAGTAAATCATCACCGAAACCATGTTGTTGAAATTTCAAACATAACTGAATAGAAAATGCATCATTCGAGCAATTTATGACTGTATCATTAAGTTATTAATTAGTAAATTTAATTCATGAGCCTAAATTTAGATGTTTTGTGGGAATCAAAAAACGTCACTATACAAAAATAAAGTCGAGATAAAAAAGATATAATCTTATCTAATCTTCTTCGAATTATTCACGAAATATATTCTTTGTTATCAGAGGTCACATTTTCCTCTTTTGAACTGAGTATTGAGAAAAACAAAAGGAAACTATTTTATCTTTTGTTTTAACGTCACATGTCTATTTCACTTTCTGCTATGCGCTATATTTAAATTTTTCGCCTCGGTTTCATCATTGTGACAGAACTTTCAATCAGTGTTGCGAAACAAGAATGTGAATTAAAGTTCTAAAATGAAGCACTCGAGGGTAAAAAAAGAAAAATTGTTCTCATGATGTTACGGTATTTTCTCGAACGTGCACTGTCTTAAATGCAAGATAAATATAAGTCACTTCGCGAAACCAAGTTGAGAGAATAATACGAGGAATTCGATTTCATAAGATTTTTCATATGGATGGCACGAATCGTTATAATTTTTGACGATCTATAAATACACAAGATAACTTAAATATTAATGGTATTAAATATTAATGTGTTTTTTTAATTATAAAAATGCTACCGCTAATAGATTGTAAATCTTATATTTTGCTGCATTTAAAATTTTTAATAGATCGAAAAATAATACAATTGTGTTAGCAATGTCGTAACCGATGATAAATAAAGGTCATAAATTGGCCCCGATCATAAATAATGCAAGGTTGCCAATCGTCTATTTTTGCGATTCGAAACGATTGAAATATGAAGAGAGGGAAAAGGGGGATCGAAGGTGGCGTATCCGTAAAACGAAACGAAATTGAAGCTAGTGACTGTGAAAATTTGGATTTGGTTTGGGGTTCTGCGTTGACTGTGCGTCCCAAGTTCACATCATTCGAGATTTGGAAGCGCGGGATCCGCTATCCCCGGGGTAGGCGTGTCCCTATATTAGGTTTTAATCATTCAAGGGATGAAATTTTAGGAACGTAGGCGTGGTAGTCTGCTGCTCTGCCGGTTACACCCCCTGATGCCACTGCACCTTCGTGCGTCTTCCCATCAACATTGGCCGTTTTTACCTTCCGCGCGATTCCGTTCCCCATAAGTTAATCCAATTTTTTCGCTAAATTTACGTGCTTTCGGTTCGCAACGCAGACGACCAGGCCATTTTTGTCATCAGCATCCGAATCTGCCACTTGATGAGATCGCGTAATGTAAAATTGAGATGGACTCTTAATTGCTTTTCTCTAATATTACAATTATCCACATGACAAACGTCCCCGACTTCTCAATCTCAGTCGCCGTAATATCATCCTGGCTGTTAAATTTTAATAACTTCTGCAATCGTTTGACGGGTAATGTACACAAAATATAATTAAAACAATGAACTGGACAGATGTTTTGGGAATGTATTATATGTAAATCAATCGTTCTGACAGACACTGCAGCGTCTATCGATCTCGACCAAGCTAATCCAAGTTGACTGACGAATTTCAATGGGAGCTGATTTGCATTGTTCGAAACACGAATAACATTCCTCGAACTAAACTAATTTGCGCTATTACAACTTATTATAATCTAAGTTGTAAAGTAGGATTCTGGCCCGATGAGCAAATAGTAGCGAATCATAGAGCTAATCAACGGATTTGAATGTCGGTTAACTTTATTCAATCAGTTTCCTAATGATCGGTAAATCGAACTATTTCATAATCCCATCAGCACTATCATAATAGTGCACAAGTTAACACTCGATGTTTTCCTAATAACACATTGTGTCTTTCCACATTTCTTCGACGTTTTCATCCGACAGTTCTTCATCTGTCTATTCTTTTAATTCTAATAGATAAAAAATGTTAACGTCCAATTATCCTTCAGTGATTAATGGAAAATTCGGTATGTTTGTCAGTACAATAGAATACGAGTGTCATATAAGAGTTTATATATGCTAAACAACACAGTGTTATCTCTCTTTACCATTATGTCCATTACGGACGCATCCGTAAAAACTGACAAAAATATCCTGGTAAAGAAACTCCCTTACAGATTACGGGGAGGTCTCTTTGTTTTTTGTCTGTGACGAACATTAAGCTGAACTGCGTTTTTCATCCAAATTCGCCGGACTTATCGATCTTGAGAAATTCACGAGCAACGAATTAATTTCCTATAAGAATGTTTCTTGCTGAGTGCAAAAGGTAATTAACTCAACTTAATCCAGTTTAATCTATCACAGAGCTATAGATTATTTGACCGTCAACAAATGCGCAGGTTAATTGTCAAGCCATAAGTCCTGAAATAACAAGAAGCAAAACAAAACAGCGCCAATTCGGGGTGCATGGTGGCTTTTGATGTGGTGCGAATTCGTTCAGCCGGACAGTTGTTTAATCCAACAGTTGAAAGCTGGTTAGAGGCAAAGAGAGCACACTAATTCTCGTAATGAAAATTTTGTCGGTCTCAGCCTGGTGTTTCTAATTTATCGATTGTCGCATTGAGGTACACAAACATTCTCGATGCAAATGTATGAAAATTTTCATCAGAATTTGGTTCAGTAGCGTTTTGCGTCGAGTGCTTCGACATGATTAGTCAAGCGTATCCGCTTTTGAGAGCAGGTCAAAAAGTGCGACGATTCGATTTGAACTTACGAGTGTCACGATTTTGAGTTTTGCCTCGCAAGTTTCGTACAAGTCGTTTGGTTGCGTACAACGGTAATGCCTGGCGCGCAAAGTTCCAGACTGCCATGTTCTCTGGACCAGTCTATTCATACGTGAGGAGCTTGTGAAACGCCACTCGATATCAAGCCGGAAGTCGCTTCCGGATGCATGGAATTTTTCAGCACAGAGTCCTGCTTGCCTTAAGAATGAGCTGGGTAAACAAATAACGATCGAAATATATTTCTCTGACTAAAAATAAAACGAATTCGTTGGAAGCGTGATTTTTTGTAGATTCGTTTGAATTGATGCTTGACGGCTATAATTTCTTTCGTTTTTTGCTTTCTTCGTCAATTCCATGTTTTGATTTTAAATGAATTTCAGTGCACTGTGAATTTGTGATCGAATTATTCGAGATATCGTTGAACTCGATACAAGCAAAATCACTATCGCGGGTATAATAAATATAAAGCCATAAAATCAGCAACTTAATTCAGATGGTGCGTTCAGTTTCATTCTTGCATAACAACGTCTACATTATTTTATAGGCAATTTTAGTTTTATCGAGTAAAGCTGTTTTTGACCGTTCGTTAGTACGAGTTTTTTAAACTACAGTCGGTCTCAAACTGTGCTTTTGATTCTAAATTGTACCATTGATTCTGAATCAGTATTCAAATTCTGGTTGAAAAGCTGTAATGTCGTTGGCAAAAACTGTAAATTACTCAAACAGTTGAAGAGAACTTGCAACATGATAGTATATTTCTGCCGAGGGCTCCACTGTTCGCGAGGCCAGGAGCGAGACTTTTTTCTGATCGATCTCAGGGAAAAAAAACATATATGTGACATATATGCTGCATATATGTGACATATATGCTGCATATATGGGGCATATATGTTAACATATATGTGTAAAACTGCAAATATGTCCCATATATGACAACATATATGGCACATATATGTTGACATATATATGGCAAAAACTTCGAAACGTGATCCTGCCCAACATCACGTTTTGTATACACGCGAATTGGCTCAGGGGATTTGTCTATGACTCACACACTCGAGCTCCTGAGTTCAAGTCCAAATTCACTCAGATTTTTCAGGTTGTATTTCTTAAAAATTAAGAAATGCAAGATGACTCGAAGAAGCCTAACTTGTTAGAAAAAGTTTCTTAATTACTAAATAAATAAATAAATAAAAAATAAAATTGATTTAGAAATATATGCGCCATATATGTGCCATATATGTTGTCATATATGTTATTTCTTTTACATATATGGTAGCATATATAAAACATATATGGCTGGCATATATGTGACATATATGTTAGCCATATATAGAACATATATGTTCTTTTTGCCTGGGATGCATTCGAAAGATTTGTGTATATTCTGTTATTTTTAAGCCACTACAGGCTGTACGGCTTTCAGATCGCTTTTATTCGATGGTTATTTTGAATTTCGGTAGTCCGAAAACGTACGCAACAAAATGAATAACTAACGAACGCAGCAACGTATGTAGACTCATACTCACAATGCATTGCCAATTTTTCTATTACAATGTCTCTGAATAGGGTTTCTACCTTGACTTTTGTTGTCTTGTTCGCGACAGTGAGGCGAGTTTTTTTATATCGAAAACTCTAACGTCTATGTATATCAATATAAATTTAACGTATAAATATATCATTAAGGATAAAAATAAATGGAGCAAAAAAAGCAAACTTGCATATGTCTGTTATTCGAGAAAAATAGCGAACAAACTATCTTGAGCGTAATCCCTGATTCAGCACTGTAAAAAACAAAATAGCGTAGATATCAGTAAAAATAATATAGCATAAACTGCGGATATACTGCTCGTATATGTTTATTTTCCCCTCATTTAAATTAATGTCCATAGTAATCGGTACAGATTTTATTTAACTTAATTACGTTGACGAAATAGACTGTGATAAAAAAACCTGGACATAAAAAGTAGAAAATGCCCGACCCAAAGTGTATTAATAATGAATTAAAACGAACATAGATTGTCGAGTCGAAAGAAAACGAATTAAAATAATTTTGATTAGTACATTGAAATCACGAAAAAGCCGGATAAATAAGAGATAAGTTTACTGTGCACAAAATTGATCCTTTTTCTGTGTAAACCCTTTCAGAAGGTTTCCATTGTCGTACAATACATATTCCATCACGTGTGCATTCATTGCAGTTCGGCAGTAAAGAAAATTCGATGAAAGGAAAGGAAATATTAGCTCATAATTGAAAAGAAACATCACGTGAATATCGGTAAAAGGTACTTTTTGCCGTGCAAATATAACGTTTCAGAATACGTGGATCTCTATCGGTATATGTCACTGAAATGTCTTTACGGGACATCGAAATTATACGGTTTTTCGTTAATCGAACCTACTTTACTGCTCACCTTTTCTACATATTTACAAGCTTTTTATAAGTCGCCAATCAAAAACGAAATAGGAAATGTCGAACGATGATAAGAAACCTGTCGAATTGGAAAAATAAAATACATGAAAAATATAAAAAAGTCGCACCTTGTTCCATAAATAAGTTCTTGACTGCCTTTTCATATTTGAACATTCAAGTTGAGGGTGAAACATTTATGTAACTGTTAAATTTCGTTCGGAGCACTTACTTTTATGTTGCGCGCAACATTCGGTTTGAGTGTTACTCTTCAGCACACTCGATGTGACAATGTAACGATTTAATATGTTGTATTCAATCCGTTCCGAGTGAATTAAAGTAAACGGCCGTAACTCGAATTGTTATTTTAGTCAAGTGCAAACAAATAATTGTCACTTAATGTCTCACGGATTGTTGATCGACCTATGATAAAAATAAATAGACTGTTGTTAACGATGTAACCCGATTAATATATTAATACTAAAACTTTATCACTCGATGTTTTGCCATAAATGACCTAATTTTCGTAATATCAAAATATTCAAATCTGTATACAAATCATTTCATAAAGGTGAAATTTATTATCAAATCGTTAATTTTATTTTGACGGTTTTTGAATGACATTCATTATGTTTTATCAAAAATTTTGCATCGCCAGCGAGTATGTGCCGTCAAAAGATTCGATTTAATTATATAATGAACGCGAAAAATTGGAACGTATATCAACCTTAACACCAGCGTTACGCACTTGCAACCGATAACAGGCGACGATGTTGCGTGATGACTGGTAAGCAATTAGCAAACAAGTCGAATTTGAAAATCGTTTATCTGGATTAATATAATATGCTTAATTTGCTTAAGTAAGAATAAGCCTCTTACACACTAGGCTTGTACTATGTGAATAAAATTTAAATGATTTTCTTGGATAATCCGAAAGCGAGATTTGTTTTCAATTCCGATGATGTTTCATCGAAACATTCTAAGTATTAAATTTTCAAATATGACAAGTTGAAAAACTCAAAATAATTGAATTGTTCATTATGCTTGAAAAGGATAGGTCATATAAACATGAATTCCAGCATACATACACCTCGTTATGTGGTCGACATGTATATGGTACATTTGTATCCAGTTTTTATAGTTCTTCTTAAATCCTTGACTTCGGAAAACTCGACATGCATGCAACCACGCTTTTGAGGAAGCAACTTCACCTTAATTCATTTTCTTCTCTATATTATTCTTGTTTTTCATTACATTGTGCCTGGTCTCTGCCATTACAAAAATTGCAATTTTCAAACGCAACGTCATAAACTAAGAAAAGTTGTCGCGAGTTAAATTGTCTGTGAACGAATCCAAGAGCATGTCGTTTGATAATTTTTCTTCTCTGTAAAAGTAATTTCTCGTATTCGTTCATCTTGACATTCATATTGATGATGGCTTGACGTTATTCGTAAGTGAATAAGAATGAATATTGCCATCATCAATACATCAAAAAAAAAACTTAATGTTGAAGACAAACTTGAACTTCGTTTCACTAAAGTGCTGTCCTTTAAGAATTAGCATTTTGGGTGCTGTTCTAGAACTCTTTCAGCGTCTTCTTATACTTTTTTCTAACGAACAGAAGAACAATTGTAATGACTTAAGATAATTATTAAACAAAAAAAAACAACTAGTGGTCATTTCAAGAGAATAATAAGAGTCAATTATTTCCATTGCGATTCCCGAATAGAAACCAATTAAAGTCACAAAATATTTACCTTAAGCAACTTCCGACTTTACTTGATGCAGTCTTTTGTCTTTTTTTTTGATAGTACTTGCTTATACAGACTAAAAAGCCGTAAATAAGGCACAGCAGCTTTCTCGAGACTTCAAATTATTCATATTAATTAGAAACTAAATTTGCATCTTTTCGACTCCGCGCACCTAATTTGTTGCGATGAAATGAAATTTCTTAAATATAACAATCGTCTTGATAAACGTGAGCGTTTTCCAGAATCCATTAACATCGCTTCCAATTTCAGTAGAAACGAATTGTAAATATGTTTTTTGATTTATTTCAAGAATAATAGAAAACAATCGTTTGAATAACATAATACAATATAAATGAAAATTTAATTTTAATTTCAAATTTCATGTCAGTCATTGAAATTGTAAATACTGCTGAAAAAAATGATTATATAGAGGAAAGTCCGACTCCGCAACTAAAACATGTCGTTCATCGGCAACAAATTTCCGTGATTTGATCACTGATCGAACCGTGATTGAATCGGAGACGATGGTGGAGTTGCTCGAAATCGGCACTGACAAATATTTATGATAATTCGTGCAGTCGTGACGTAAACTCATTACGTCGTCCAGTTTCATAAGCGAAAAATGCGGCTTGTATAGACAGCGTCAGCGGGAATTCCTTTTTGTTTGAATAATTGCAAAATATCCGCGCTTTGGGTATTTGATTACTTATCCCAACCACGAATTTGCATTTAAATGTGTCCCTTTGTAATTTGTCCAATAAAGACCTTTTGCTTCTCAAGAAAGAAAAAATCAATACTATCTCATTCATTCTTACGTCAAAAGAATTTTTTTCGAATAATCTTCGTTTCATTATGAAATTTAATTTTAAATATAAAAGTTAAAAAAAATTGAAGACTATATGTTTCGTTAATTTGTTACAGGTAATGTTTTAATTTGTGACTGCAAGATCGCCTGGCTTTGGACTTTGAGAAATGAGACAAAGAATCTGAAACTTCGTGAGGATTTGAGCGAGCTGACTTGCTTCTTCGAGAGCCAGAACGTCACTCAGAAGTTGCACAACGAAGCCGAACGGATTCAAGCTCTTGAAACTGCGCGAAATCCTGGTACGTTCCATCTGTACTTTTACTTTTCCCCTTTCACTTTGTGCGTGACAGTTATGTCATTTTCTTTTGTTTTGTGTTTACAGAAAATTATATCTCTGATCATCTCAACAACCATGAAGATACAACGTACATGGATGACGGTACCGATTACTACGATTATACCGATGACGTAGAGAACAGACACCATTCTCAATCAAGGCAACCTAAGGTACATATTAGAATACGAAAATTCGCTTCTGTTCAAAAAATGACAACGCAAGATGTAACTTCGAATTACGAATTCACGGTGGCTGATCACTTAGTGATTGTACTACTGAAAATAGTTTGCTAGTTGTGTAAAGTTTCGCAAAGTAATGTAATCCAACATTTGTCGAGCATACAAAGTGAAACAATTACTAACATGAGCTTTGTGCACGAATAAAATTTATATTACAAATTTTGCATTACAAAATCGATGCTCTGAGCTTAAATTGAAATTTACGCCTCGATAAATGCTATAGTGTAGGTCCTCAAACTAAACCGGTGAGACAACTTAGTTCACATGCACACTAATAGTCATGCGAGCAACTCGCGCGCCTATACTTGCAACGACTGAAACAATAATTTTACCGGGTTCATAAGCGATGTACTATTAATGATGCAGAACACTATAAACTTGTAGATATAGATAAGCCAATCTCGATATTGTTCTATACAAAACAGTTTCATTTTCGATCTTGAATGATTTTCGATTATTTATAGTTCATTTACCTTTGTCGATATTTTTTGATAGAATAAATTAATTGAGTAATTACTGTGAATGAAGTCAACACGACAAATAACACGGAACGTTTAAATTATAATTTAATGTTGACATTCAAATCCGAGAAACTTTATCCTCAAAGCATTAGTAACTACAACAATTGGTTGAAGCCTTGCGTAAACTTTGCTTCTCTCGAGATGAACTTGCGAAAAGCATCGTGCCAAAATATTATTCAAACATTTTTTCGTTCAAGTGAAATTCTAACGCTTACTGGTATAATTATAACTAGAGAAATAAAATAAAATAGAGGGGAAGAGAAAAATTTTCCTAGCGAAAACAGAAACGAAATTGAAATTTCCTTAATAAAATATGAGATTATTTTAAGTTATTCATTCCATTTGATACAAAAATTTTGTTTATTCGCATTACAGTTTATAGTAATGAATGGAAAGACTGGATACATGAAACATCTGTTCGAATTAAAAGTAGAGGATCTACCATGCCCAGAAACCTCGAGGGAAGATCTCATGGCCTCGGAGCAGCCGTCGGGTCGACATTCGAACTCCGCACGCGGCTCTATCTCAATCTTCTCGTCGTTTTCGTCCGGTAAGATCAACTGTGCCAGCCATTCCGTACTTGCTATGTCTCTTGTCGTCGCATACAGAATGTTCACGTAGAAGACAGAACGCGTAATTTGTGGAATTTGACAAATCAATCACGGAAAACCGAGTGCGTACTTCAGTTCACGTTCACTGAACCAAGACAATGTAAATTTATAAGAAAAACAATACTATGTCCTTCACTGGTGTCTCGCATTATTGTGACTTTTCCATTCTGCAACTGTACATGAAAAATAACCAAAAACTGCATTACCGATGAAGTCAAAATCTTCTGGTATAAAAGTATTTAAAATACCATAAAAACAATCGTCTGTAAAATTCAGTATCGACAGTCAAAATGGTATGATTTTAGATACTATTGTATTCATAATGTCACATAAATTACCTGCACTTTTATTTTAAATCAACTTCAATTTATGATTCATTATCTCCGAATTGATTGAATACAGTTAACTAGTGCATTAATTATAATAAAATGAGTTTCATGCACTTCAATCGAGAACCACAACGTATTAATTGTGTTCATTCAAAAATATTTTTAGATGAATTGATTTGTATTATGGAACATTGCTCTAATTAATGACAGTTTTGAAACATTTCCATCAACCTTGCTGATTGACATTGATCTTTCTCAGTGTAACGTATCAATAACGTCATTTGGCGCCTTCTAGCATGGAATATTTCATCCATCCATGCAATCATAGATAGTTGCATACGGCTGCGACTCTCAGGCAATAGAAAGTTTGAATACAACATTTTACTACAAGTCATCTAGAAACGAACGGCTTTATTTAAATTTTTGCTACGAAAACGTTTTTCATGACTTTTTCAGACCAGAAGACCCAAGAATTTTACGATTCTCTGGATGCAGACGTTTGATATAAACTTGTGACGCTTTGAACGTTTTACATTTAGAAAATCTATCTGTGTATAGAAACATACATTTTAATAAAAAACGTTGTTTTTTGACAACATACAAACTGAATTCAATATGTGTAAGACTGTATCCTGTCAGTCGATATAAATAACGTTTTTTAACATGTATACTTTCTGAAGTCGATAAATGGGATTGAAAAAGAATTACGTTTCGAACAAAATTGATAATAGCAAAAATTGCATATCAATAGTGTTTTTAATTTTTAGTCAAAAGGAAGTACATTTTTTAGAATTATATTTTTTTAAAAAGCATAAACGAACACAAAATAAAAAAAATTTTCAATATTCATTCCAATCCATGTAAATACGAATACAAATTTCATTCAATTACTCTATTGAAACATGATATATATTGTTTATTGGACAGTAACATCGATTAAATTATAACGTTATGGAACTATTCGATCTCTCGGTAAATATAAAGAGTAGTTTCTCTTGATGTAAAATAATGTACAATCTTTAACATAAAACTAAAATTTCAATAATATATTGCGAAAAGATGGCGATTTGATCCGAAAATTTTATAAACTTATGTTAGAAATATTGAAAGTGATTTCAAATTTTTGGTTCATAAAATTGTTCGAAAATATAATTGCTTTTATATTTACTTTCATATATTAATATGTTTCTACAAGCAAAAATTTGGTAATTTATCAAAGTTCGATCCATACTTTATGAAATCTATAATATGCATACGCATAACTTTGGTATACATGTATTTTGAAATTAAATACCTATCATCGGATAATTTTGGCAACAGCATAAATTTTTCAATGTATTCCAGTGGAAATGAACATATGAAAGCAATCATAACAACCAATGAATATTTATGAACAATTTAAAATGTTTCATTACGACTTTTGAAACAATTTTACAAAAAATGTTGCTATTCACAATTGTTTAGTCTCTTTATCCACAAATGTGTTCGTATTCTTCAGTGACAAACTTTGGAGATCTATCAAATAATACAATTACACTGCCAGGAAAACTAAAAAACATACAATTTTAAAAATGCGGAAATGCGGAACATAAAACATTGAAGTAGCGATCTTCTGATGGACGGATTTGGTCAACATCACTTAAATAATTATTTTAGGAACTCTCATCTGTGACGTATTCATTACACACAATCACTCATATTTCGAGATATTTGTACTTGACACCCATATTTTGTATTTATCATTTTATACTTTCATGCTTCAAATTGATTGCTCTATTTTTTTTGCAATCCGAAATTGTTTTAAATTAAACTGATTTTCAACAGATTTCTTCGTTCTCGATTTCTTGATGATAGTAAGCTCTACATGACAATCATACAGATGAATATGTGTCTCATAAAATAAAATATAGTATTCGGCCAAATCTCTCCATGAGATTTCCATTGTTTTTACATTTTACATGATTTTAATAACGTTTGAACTAGCAGAAAATAGAATCCAAAAAATTGTTCAAAAAAGTGAATTTACATGATCTTACAAGTTTACACAATTTTTCAGCGTTGACTGTATTATATATATACCAAAAATATTACACTGCTGTTTACGACCTTCGCTATTAATATGTGCCATTTTAGAATTAATTCATTACTCATATGACATTATTTATGTTCATCACACTATTCAAAATTTATTTTCAAACGAATCAAAATTTAAAACTGTCTACAGTTTTTCATTTATTTATTAATTTATTTTTTTCTTAACAACTTTTCATAATCCATCTAGTTGAATACGAAAAGTTTATTAACGTGAACGACAAAACTCGCAACATTTCGTTGGCGCACAATCAGATGATCCTTTATATAGAAACGCACGTAACATTCCTAAGAAAGAATATGCACTGTAAACTGTTGGTTTAATAAATTATATTGTATATGCCAAAGATAAGAAAAACTCAATTCAGCCTTGAAAAAAAAATTGTCTCTCGTTTAACGACAAGCTTGTTTGAAACTTTGCGAAATATTCTACCGCACGCAGCGCCGTGTACAATTGTACCCGCTAAAAGTTATATAAAAGAGATACATTTGTGCACGGAAGCTATTGTCATGTGTTAGTAATTTTTCTCGAAATGAAATAAACGCGATTTAACAGAAAGAAAAAAAAGCGAAACAAAGTTGATGAATATAAGAATGATACCGATCTTCAACATCGGACTGTTTTCTATCTCTGTAAAGTAAATTTATTGTAAGTAACACATTGAAATTATACTGAAACGTAAAATATCTGTAATGATATATGGTAATCGATGTTTTAAATATACATGTATACAAAAATGATATACTAATGAAAACACAAATTGTTCAAAATAAATAATCAATTGCAAGACGAGTTGTTCAAAAAGCGATGGCTTTGTCAAGGGAGTCATTGCTAGATGAAGGAAAGATAGTAATTATTAAGGAAAATGTTGATAAGAGAATGTGAAACGACGTTACAATATTATGCGATATTACAACCCGTCCTTTGTCTGTTCATATTTATTTCTCGGCATGAGTGCTTCGTCTTACTTTTGATTCAGAATCTTCGTATGCTACGTATATAATTTTAAGAATACTCGTAAGAATTATGCGTCTACGCGAAATGACTAAGTTTAAGATTTACCATAACTTGTGTATTATTACGAACTATATAATCTGTATTATATGTTCTTTTATAAAACCTAGTGATAACAATAAATAAATCTATGACAGCCCTTTGTAATACTTTTTTTTCCGCCTGAACAATTTACACCGAATGCCAGTCTTTTTTTACAAGAAACTCTTTTCGATAACTCTGTGCTATCGTTTTCCGATATTTTGAGTGGTTCCCTCTGTATGCTGCAAATGATACAACCTTTTAGCTAAATTCACAAAATTGGATCAAAGTCGATTTCATTTATAAGTCCATTTGAAAGGGTCGAAATAATCTCTTCCATAGTTTCTATCTCATAGACATACATCACGCTAATTTACACCAAAAACGGATGATTTAATTATGAACGAAACAACGGCGATTTTTTGCAAAAAGTTCAGCACAGAATCACAATAATTGAACCGCAATTTCAAAACTCGATATTGACGAATCTAATGTAACATGGTAAATGTTTCGAAAATTGGATTGTTGACAACCCTTTTACTAAGCTATCGTCGTGCAACTTCTCTCTGAATAACAGTCAAACCACCCTCTGAACGTTGTACTGATATTCTAAATGGCTATCAGTGTCTTTCAGCAGTTTCGATTAACACTGAAATTTGATTGATATGCATCTAACTAGTTTAATAAATCACAAATATATTCGTTTTCAAAGAAAAAAAATGAGAATCTTTTTTACTAATTTTTGTTAATTAATGCAGAGTCAGTATTTTTGTCTTATCATATAAATATTATCTGGCTGCGTTTGCATAAATTGTAGTTGGAATAAAGGGGAATTGTAATTCGTTCATCGTCGTGACTCTCCCTCTATTTCTCTGTTCCTTCATCTTCAAGCTCCATCTCATACCTGCTGAGAAACGAGAACGGAAGTCTTTGCATCAGACTACTAAATTCGTAATTTGTACGTATTTCCCAGAATTCATGAAGTAGGTGGATAGATCCCCAAAACCATCTTTTTCGCACACCCTTTATACAGTCTACTTTAAAGTGACCCCATTGTTTACATTTCTACATTAAAAACACAATAATATTAATTTTAAGAATCTTCGAAACTTTTGTTTGTTGTAATAATTCATCATGCTTGTAATACAGAATATACAACGTTATTACTATTGAAATTTTTCATACGTAAGGGCAAAGCCGCTAAATTAATATCAGTATATCTTTGAACATTTTTTCGAAGATATTTACGAAAAATTCACGAAAATACATACAAGTTGCGTGAACAATATCATGAAAATATGAATAAGCAACACTATCATGTGTCTTTTAATAATAGTTTGTGATTTCTGCTAGCATATTTTCAATAACTTTTTGTTCTCAGAATGATATTATATGAAAATTCAGAACCGTTGAAATTAGCACAGATATTGTAATTAACCTAACAGTTTTTAATTGTATTAATTATTAAATACATAATTTTTTATTATGAATTAAATGTTATTTGTTATAGAAGATATCGACATCGTTAATCTCGGATCAATATACATATGCAAAACCACTACATAAATATATGTTGAAATTAATACGTATTTGAAACGCCAGTTCAAGTAATTAATTAAATTTGTGTATTAGACAGTAATTCGATAAGATATACATTCTATGAAGAATGCATGTTCAGACAATTTAAAGCAAATATAAAAAATGGTTTCTATTAAAAAATAACTCAACATAAAAATAATAACTACAAATAATAACTTAGTAATAACTAAAAATAATAACTTAGTAATAAAAATCCAATGCTCAACAAAAATATTGTCACTTGATATTTCATGCTATAGATTTACTACATAAAGTCGAATGTCTTGACGTAACCAAATACTCCAAAGCGTCGATCATGTTTGATGCTTTAACCGACACCCTTTATTTCTCTCATTTTCTGGCTTTCTTTTACAAACTTCAAACTTCAAACTTCTTCAGTTTCTACACAATATTTATTCAAAAACTATAGTACTTTATTTATTTATCTTTAGAAGAAATGAAATTTTGTAGTTGCCAATATCAATCTTTAAAGATGTTTTTTTGTTTGTACTGTAGTTCTATAATTCAGTTTTGATCAATGATTGACAGTATACAAATTGTTGTACTGCCATTTCTATCGAAACGTGGGATTGTGACATGGCCCGGTTTGAGAGCTAGAATACAAAAAAAAATAATGATTTATCAAACAAAGTGTGCTTATTATTAATTTATTGAGTTTTGCCTTCTTTAGTGTTGGGTACAGGGTAATTCTGTCTCCGCTTTGATTATTTTTTAGTTGCATCATATTCAGCCTCCAAATTACTCTATTTCGTTACTAGAGCATTATACGATTTACTGAATACAGTGATGAGATTTTGGTGTTGCGCGGAACATCGAGCATCAATACCCTGCAGTGATTAATTTGATTAGTATACGTTAAAATTGTAATCAAAGTTAAATAAATCATTAACGTTTCATTGTCTCTTGGACAATAGTTTGATATTAATTATTCGTGATGATTTCCTAAACATTGATTTCCGCTGTCGCGCTAAACAAAATCATGAAAAATACTGCAAATCCTCGACACATCATGACACATTATTAAAAAATCAACGTTGGTTAAGGCTTTAGTCTTACCAAAATTTATTATAAATTATATATACATTATAAATCGATTTCTTGTGAACATTGACTGTAATTAATTTCAAATTAGTCAAATAAAAAACCGTTTGAAAGGAAAAGTTCAAGAATATTTATTTCCTTTGATTCAACTTAAATGAAAATCTGCTATTTTCTATCACTCATTTGATGATTTTATTCTTTCTTCAACGAAAAACGACTGATGTAATTTTTAATATTATTTGATGAATAGATATCATCTCTTGGTTGTATAGACGAATGGATCAATTACAAAATATTGTCATCACATGTTGTTTGGCATTAAGTAATGCGATTATCTGGTTGCCCAAAAGATAAAAGTTTGGTTTTCGTTGTCGAAGAACATCAAAAGAATAAGTAAAGCCAACTTTATTTCAGATGTCAATAACTTTACTGCTGTTATCGTTGTGATGATTGTGCTAAGATCAATTGTAAAGGTTGCTCAGTGTCTTATTCATTCCTTCTCGCTCCATCAGTTACAATTAAACATCGCAGCAGGTTAGATTCACTTTGTAAATTTTTCAACTGTATTATGTAACAATTTTTGCTTTCCTCGTGTTTTTAATTTAAAAATATTAAATTATAATTTTTCTCGTCTGTCCAGTTTGTGAAATCAGGTAACAATTTTAATTAATATCACATATCAAAGTTTGAATTAATGCAAAGATAACATGAGCATTTTGTACTCAAAGAATATGAGTATGAATTTCGAATTTTTTTTCGAAACATTGTATAATATACATTTTTGTAACTGTATAGTTCCATTGAAGTACAATTTTTTATGTTGGAATTTTTTTAAGTAATGGAAAAAACTAAGACAGTTAATGAATGACTGAAGTGTTAAAGCGATTAAAAATAAATCGAGCGAAAGGTACGAGTTCGTATAAGAACTAGACGTTACGAAACAATTCGATCATTTAATTAACTCCGATTGATTTTCTGAATGGTATTGATAATTTATGCCCATGTTTTGACGTGATTTGAACATCGCGTGTACCCATCTTATTTGCGATTCCAAGGAACAAAATGTCAACTTCTGCGACCTCGGCTAAACAGCGATATGAAAAATCGTCATTCTTTATTCCCTATTATCCTTTGACTTGGAACGTAACTTTGATTACTACTTATTTCGTAATGCTATTTTCTTAAAACTACTTTATTTTTTCCTACAACAAAATACGATCGGTATAAATAATACAGTTTTTGTTCAATTTAAACCTGAAGTTAGCATTAACGATACATTAATAACTTTTTTGCCGCTTCATAGAATTTACAAAGAAATCGCCTTATCTGCTCGAGTATTTAAAAGTGTAGAGAGAAACATTTTGTGACAACGACTAATGACGCTAATGTGAAGTGATACATTTTGTTTTAAATAAACTGTTGCTTTCGAATGAAACTTTAGTTCATTAAATGTTCTTCCGTGAAAAATAATGCATCCAGACATATTACCCGGTTCCAATTTAATTATTCTTTTGAACCGAAAAATGCAACGAACCCGTAATTGATACAAATTCCAAGTGATACAGTCGATCAAATTTCAATGCGACGGAATTGCTTTTCAATCAACTCATTTAAATCCAGAAAATAGGTACAATTTGGCTCATGTTATATTTTGCGAAATTGCGAATATATATCAACGAAGAGAACCCTCGCTTATTAAACAATCCTGGATTGCATGTGAGGTTTTACCTCAGTTTGACAGGTAACATCAAAATTATAATTATTGTTGACAGATTCATGCATAGACGGTAACGTGATATCTCGCATCTTGAAGGAGTCTACGGTGTAATTGGGCCTTAGTCTATTCCACATACGACGCGAACTTTGTGTGTAACATAAGGGCAAGTTATGGGATCGGAGTGTGTGCACTGAACATGTACAGGGGATAGCACAGAGACGGTCTAGTATGGCGCTATTCGGCATCAAAAGCATCGACATTAAAGCGAATAGCGTATATCCGCTAGGGTGATTTAGTCGCTGAGGTCAGTAGGTAGAGCAAGGAACGTCGTGCCGATTACACCGAACGGTCCAACTCTAGACACAGAATTGTCAGCCAAAAATGCGAACCAAAAAGCTTTGCAGAAGCGAGTGGTTTTGATTGCGATGCAAACAGCAGTCAAAGGACTTTAATATTCACCTCGTAACAAACGTTTGAACGGAACTGCGAAACATTTCACGATGGCACAGGTAAGAGATTGAGTTGCACGGTTTGGTACTCGAAATAAACTTAAATGTACTTTCTCATCAAAAATTTTTAAACCGGCACTATAAATGAATACTAAAAAAAAACTTAGTTTATTTAATCGATTAAAAAATATAAGAACATCGTAGTTTACTAATAGACTATATTATATCAGAATGTCATTTCAAGTCAGAATTGTCTTGTGATATTTTGGATCAAAAAAAGCATGTGTGCGTCAAATTATTATGATAAGCTGGATTCATTTACGTACATAATCAGCTTAATTAACACGGAACAAATATAATGTTGAAATTATGACGTTTAAAACTTTTTCAGATTTATCGAAGCACTAAATGCATTTTTTTGAAAAGATAGAACATTTATCAATGTGTAGTTGTGCGAGTTGTTTTCTACAAAATAGCTGTCACATAAAAGCACAGCAGCGAAAACAATTATGCTTATAATGAGCGTGAATTAAACTTTTTTTTGTACGCGCGTTTCGCCCTCCTCTCACTCTGCTGCTTGTTAATGATGGCACAATTTACATTTTCACATATCCCAGTTAACGTCTGCGACAATTTATAGCACAGTCTCGTGTATTTGCGAACATAATTGTAATGACTCACGTTGAAATTTATCATAAATTATAAATCCATACAGTTAGACGATTGGTTACTTGTTATGCCGCGTGTGTGAAGTTTGCCATTAATAATTCATCAACAAAACTCTAAGCTTTGGTGACATTAATTTTGTACATTTAGAATGATTCGGTTATAATGAATTTTTTTCAGGATTAATATGTAAAAAATGAATAAAACAAATCTTTGATTCAGGGGATCGCAAAGTTGCCAAAGATGAAGACGCACTTGCTGCTACTTTTCGCCCTGCAAGTCATCATTTTAATATTGATGGGTGTGTTAACGACGTATGGACCCGAGGCCCAAGTTAATACAATAAGAAATCGCTCGAGTGAGTATCTCGTTATGGACCGCTTGCATATCATTACGTCGGCATAATCGTGCACGCAATCACAGAGAATGTGTCTTTTAAAACAATATCATTATCATACATAACAAAGGCGAATTTCGTTTTCGTTTCCCCGTTTGTGGAATGAAGTTTCGCGGATACCAAAATAGTAGACTGAAAAGTGTTAAGGTTAGGTCGTCTTTGATATTTTATGCAATGGCAATAGCGAAAACCA
This sequence comes from Telenomus remus, assembly GCA_020615435.1. NCBI lineage: Eukaryota > Metazoa > Arthropoda > Insecta > Hymenoptera > Scelionidae > Telenomus > Telenomus remus. The sequence goes on along the minus strand of CM036341.1, from coordinate 7,463,873 downwards.
GCAGTTTTATGAGACATTTGATATTCAACGCGACGATGATAGGGAAATCTCAAATTTTCTGGAAATCCACAAGCTAATTAATGAATAAAATCTCGCCGTTAGAGCGATTTAATTCTTAACGTGGTTTTTGGAAGGTAATCTTGTCTTTTCGTTTGCACTTTAGCAGTGAACATTTTATCAGGTATTTGAAATTGATTGCGAAAGTAATGAAACCATTGCGATGCAGATTTTCAAGTTTTCCTTTTCACTATTAAAATTCAATTATAGTGTTTGATGCTGTAAGTTTTGTACATTTAACTTGAAATCGCAGCAGTGGAGCAAACTTTTCTCATTCGCGACAATCTTCTACTTTGAACGTCGGATAATGCTGAGGTCAGCGAAGCAATAAAATTTACGAAGGAACATACTCATAATTATAGAAGCTCGTACTGTGTCACACGCGAGTGTATATACATGCGATCAACTTTACTTATACTCACTGCCGCGGTAGTCTCAACTATCACTCACAAAATCATAATAAAACAGAGCGCGATTCGCATAAAAGTGTACACAGAACTTTTGTAATCTATCTGAAAGTGGATCTTACGACGTTGTATTCAAAATCAAATTCAAAGAACTTATTGGATTTAATAATCTTGCGATCTAAAGTTGCCGTAAAACACACAAACGAGACAATTTCGCAAATTTCAAACTAGAAAGTTACGAACACCAAAAATTTTTCATTGAAAACTGATTATTAACAAAATTCAATATCTACTTTTTGACTTTCGATGATACATTTGACTTTTGCACTGGCTATTCAAAGGTATATTTTAATATGAAACTGGGAAACACACCGGCTCTGCTCATCTCGCCTTCCTTTTCAAGCGTACACTTATCTTAATAATTCTTCTTTCAATATTTCAGGTCCCAATGGTGGCAAAGAGAAAGATCCACTGCGCGTTTATCCAAGTAAGTATATTTAATGCATTGCTAAAGAAAATCATGAGTATACGTAGATAAATTCGCTTTGTTATGAAGTCCGCTCTCTCACAGCAGCAAAATTAAACGCAGCGCGTAAAATTTTAATGCGCCCAATTCTTTCACGAGGTTGCTACAGCTTGATTTATTCCTCAACCAGAAAAACATTGTAATGGTTCTTATTAATATTAGAGCAGTAGTATTTTGAGGAAGCTGCAGCAAGAAAGATCACAAGCAACTTATCAGAAACTTTTTAAAAAAGAGCTGTGCATTTTTTAGCTGAAACTCTGAAAAAATTAATGCACCATTTTTATACACTCCTTTCTGTGAAATATACTATGATTATTGTTACTCCTCTAAGTAATTTTTCCATGGAACAATTTTGAAATTCATTTTTTTCATTACAGAAAAAAATTACTAATCTAATTACGCTCAACAGCGCGTCATAAATCTATTCTAGCTCCATTTATAATCACAAATGCAAATGTTTGATCATGAAGGCGATGACCGACCGCTACTTTATGAGAAGCTACGAGACACATAGCTCGCGACATGTGTATTCAACGTTAAGATCTCGAGCGATGAGGTCCACAGGTGCTGTTGTCAAGTTATGTAATGATTTAACGTTCCAAAACAGGATCTTCCGCTCACTTCCCCGCGAAAGGCAAAACTTGACGAAAAATAATTTTGTTATTATGAGTTCCGTATTCTATATGAAATACATCGACGCGTACAGAAACTGACCAGCGGATAAATCACTTCCTCATGCGTCCAACTGCAAGAGTCAGTTCAAACCGCCTCGAGCAAATTCCTAAGGTCAATGTAATTTGGGGTTGCAGAATCACTCGAGCAATCAATTTCAGTTCAGTTACCTCTGCCTGATGCATTAGATTAATATTAATAATTTTAAGTGGTTCTATTAGCACTTGAATGATATAATTTAAACATTCAAACGAAATCTTGATAAAAGAGCAAACACGACAATAACAATATTATTGACTTTGTTACGTAATCTTACGGAAACGTATACAGAATAAATAGAACGTTGTTTTCCTGTCCGGGACATAATTGATTTGTTTAATGAGCATAATATAATTTAAAAGGCGAAAGAAAAGGTGCTTTGAGGCGATAATAACAACTTACTCTGTATTGATTTATCATATTTGAAAAAAGTACAATTCATTTCATCATGGTTTGAAAAAAAAGTTAATTAACGTTGACAAAACTCGGAGGAAAAGCGATTAAAGTGTGATCACATTATCACAACGAATGCAGGAACAACCTTCATTTTTGTTACTAGTTTATACACTGTAAACGAACGGAGTATAATGTAGATAAATAAAAATGTGAATTGCAAATTGGGAAACACGCCGTGACCCGCGAAACTTTTACAACAATGCACAGGCAGATTCGTATCTTTTATTTCAAAAGTTTCTTGTTGCGTCGGCGACAGTATTGTCAGCGTCAGTGTGGAGGCAAAAATCGCCTCGGCGACAAATGATCTTTCGCAAAGTCAGTGGGCAAAAAAAAAGCTTAATTAAACGTGAATTCAATTCCGCGTACAATTAAAGTCCAAAAGTGCAAGTAAACAGTCGGTTACGAAGTTGAGAGGAAAAAGAAGTAGAAAAAGTCAAACTGCAAGTGGCATACTTATCATAACGAGTCGAGCTGAAATGAACGAGACAAAAAAACACGATGCCGAATAATCCAGCGCTCGGTATCACTCTTATTTTTGTCGAGAGCTTTTTGTTTTGCGGCTTTTTAGCAGTTTTCGATTACAGTCCAGAAGTTAACGCGAACAATCGACAGAACAGCGTTGCGCCTCATCTTAATGGAAATCCTAATAGCCTGCCGATCTGGTACTCGAGTAAGTTTTCAAAATTGGTCACTTTTAAAATACCGTGCGATTTTCTGGCGCATCACGTTAAACTGCCCAAGAACGAGCATTTTTGTCTAGAGTAATGATTTTCGTGCGCTCCTAAGACGCCGAACGCCTTTGAAGTTTATACTCGATAAAGTTTTGCAAAACTTGCGACTACGAAATAGGACACCATTGGGCCGTTTCCCGATGTCGTTAATAACGAAGTTTACTTTTATGGACATTGGCTGACGAGAGAAACATTGTTACGTTTGCCTCGCAACTTGGCACCTCTGCATAAATATTTGAGCGGACAAAATTGTTTCGTTCAGACTACTAGTTTCTTTTAAAAAACCTTCATTCATTATGCACCGATTGTATAGAGAAATGATCAAGAGAATTGAAATTATTTAACATTTCCAAAGCTGTTTGAAGTTACATTGATTATTATTTTGCAGTGTACCAAGACGTCCACGTAATGATTTTCATTGGCTTCGGTTATCTGATGACGTTCCTGCGTCGATATGGATACAGTGCAGTTGGATTGACATATTTGGTCGCCGCCATCCTCATACAGGTTGCCCTGTTGTGTGACGGGATTAAAAATTTAGACAAAGATGGAAAAGCTCTGCTTTCATTAAGAAGGTAAGTAACATTGATTTATTGATTACTTGTTTATCACAAAGAACAACAAATGTTTGCGAACCAAATATTTGAAATTAAATAATTAGTTTGCTTTATAATTATATTGTTTACAGTTTGCTGGGAGCAGATGTAGCAGTTGCAGCGCCTTTGATTTCAATGGGTGCTCTATTAGGCAAAACAACGTACATGCAACTCATCGTCATGGGTGTAATTGAGATCATTGTTTACACATTTAACAAATATCTGGGCGAGCAGCATTTTATGGTTGGTTCTTGTATTAGTGCTTATTTAGAATTTTCACTCAAGGGCCTAAGCTAATTTTCACTGCGAAATTTTGTTTTCAAAGGCTGTAGATGCAGGAGACAGTATGTACGTTCACGTGTTCGGTGCATATTTTGGACTTGCTGCAAGCTTTGTCTTTGGCATGAAAGAAAAGCCCAAGGAACACAATCTGGAAGAAGCTTCGTATCAGTCTAACATATTTGCTATGTTGGGTAAGTTAGTATTAAATAATCTGAAAATAATAGCTCAGACTAAAAATAACAGTTAAAAATTTTGCAATACTGCAAGAATGAAGGAAACGAATTTGTACTGGAAGAAAGTTCAATTTCATCAAATTTCCGTAGGTACCGTTTTTCTGTGGCTTTTTTGGCCTTCCTTCAATAGTGCCTCGTTAGAAGGGGACGATCAGCAGCGAGCAATTATAAATACGTTACTGTCGATTGCGGCGAGCTGCGTGGTCGCGTTCGCCACTTCCGCTTTGGTCACTAAGGATAACAAATTTGACATGGTCCACGTACAGAATTCCACCCTTGCAGGAGGAGTCGCTATTGGAACCGCTGCTGGTATTTTATTTAACTCAAGTTCCAATTACCAAATAACGTTTCGAAAAAGGATTACTAATTCAGTACGGAGTTGGAAAACAGTTAGTTTTAATTTTTAAAGTCGTGCAATCAACCTCAAATTGTATCGAATATGAAATTCTATAAAAATTCGGATGACTAATGAAATTCTGCGTTAACAGATGTTTGCGTATGAAGCGGGAATAATTTTCGCTTCCATAGAAAAAAACTCTATCACACAGAAAAAAATAACAACCAATTTTCAAACCAATTACGTGTCTGAAACCGAGCGAGTTTGACACTGCAATTTGAATTGATTTTCGACAGACATTTTCATTACAAAGTTATGAAAATTAAAATTCTAATGACTATCATATCAACGATGAAAAGCGTTGTTGCGCACGTCAATGCAAGAATAAAGCCCATTAAATGCAAGCTCACCATATTTCGTGTCTTTCTTGGGAACTGAGTCAAATAATTTGATTCAATTTTCCATAAACACATTAATAGAGTCATTTTATACATTATTAATATCGTTATTACTGTTTCATTCCAATTGAAAAGCAATATTTTTGTTAATATTGCTGTTAATATTGCAATTTCTGATTTTTTTAGGTATGATGTGCCAGCCAATAGGAGCACTCGTAATTGGTTGTATCGCAGGAGCACTCAGTGTGATTGGTTATAAATATTTAACGGTAATTAACTTTAAAATTTGGATATCATTTTCGCAGACGTCGAAGTTTGTTTGATAATTTAACTATATAATTTAACTATACAATTCAAAACAACATTGAATTTCATAAACTCAAGTATTTGCTGCATTTAAAGTCTGAATCAGCATTTGCACGACCTACTACAGACAATTCAACGCTTTTAATTGAAATCAACATTTAAATTATTTTACTGATAATCAACAGTACTACTCCACAAACGATCGCAAATAATGTATAGATATATTGAACCCAAGCTAACAAATGCTAGAGATCATGAGGAACGCGCATTTGAACACGATTTTGTAACAAGCTGTAATTAAATCCTTCGTGTACTATAGAATGTTAAAGCAACTAGTTAACCGTTTCATATTAAAATAATATGTCAAATTGTTTCGGGGTTGATGTTTTAATCATGTCTACAGTGTTTGAGTTTAGGGAATATCAGAGAACGCTCCTCTGAATTTTCAACGCGTACCAGTCAACATTCAACAACCCTAAAAAGCAGAGATGAAAATCTGCTGCCTGTATCAGATTCAGGTCACAATTTCAACTGTACTTCAAAGCAACAAAACGAAAATGAGATCAAGATTGATTGAATATATAATCGAAAGCGCAACAGCTTTGTGAAATTTACTTGCATCACAGGCAAAATGAAAACTAATTTGCATCAACAAGATTTCGCGTCATGTTTGTCCCAAAATCTTGATCAGCTTTTAGTTTTGTCGTAAACTGTTTGAATTAAGGCATAATTTTGAGCTGCGTGTCTTAGCAAACAATTTATGAGTTAGAAACACTTCAAACTGTTCTTCGTGAATGGGTTTAACGCTTTCGCCATACCTTGAACATTGATTGAATTTGTCATCGTTTGATGCGTAATTTTATTAATTGGCATAATTGATGAAACTTTTCGAAATAGCAGTATATTTACTGCTACAATATCGCGAACAGTTTCCAAGCATTGAACTCAACGAGAAATTTACCGATGGCACGCGCACTTTATCAGCTTAATAGTCGCGCAGAATAACGAGCGCGATAATCCCGGAGAAAAAGATGCGAATTTCGATTAATCCATTGCCTCCGCCTGCCCCTCCCACCCTTTTGTACAATTATACGCGATCGTTACTTCACGCCAAGTGCCACTTAATGCAAACTTTTGCGACCCACAGGCAGCAATTCCGATACTAAGAAACACACTGGGCAAACTTCTCTAAATTATTGGCTCATAGAAATTCATATTCACTGAATACATTTGTTCATTAGACTTCCTCAAAAAATGAAGACTGAATGAAGACTTTCTTATTAATCTCATTTTCAAGTTCCTTTGTTTATTTTAATTTTATATTTGGTTTTGTTCTAAATTGAAGGTAATTAATTAAACTTTGCGTTATGTTTCAGCCTTTCATTCAAAAACGTCTTCGGATACATGACACCTGTGGTGTACATAATTTGCACGGAATGCCAGGTGTGCTGGCAGGAATTTTCGGCGCTCTGATGGCAGGATTGGCTAATGAAAATATGTATCATTATTCTTTGTACGAGGTAATAACAATAACGATAGGCTACTTTTATATTCTAGGAATGTTTTTGTTTCGCTGGTATGCTGTTATTAGTGCTGAAAGCGATTTCTCATGTTCGTCATATTCGGTATTAATTAACCAAAATTCGTTTACGGCGATAGCAGCAAAAAGTTCATCAAACATTGTTGCGTCAAGCGAAAAAATAAAATCAGTATTAAATGTGTGTGTGATTCCCTGATGTAAAACTTTTTTCATTACTAATTGTTTAACTCAAATTGAACATATTATTACAGTTGAATTGATATTTCCTTATTTCGCGAATCGCAAACCGTAAGCATAAAAAATTTAATTCAAATTGATTTATAATCGAAATGTCAATTGGATTACGATCGTAATTTTTTTCATCTGACGAGATTAAAGGGGATAAAAAGGATATCCCTGTGAAAGCACGTCTTTACGTTTTAGATTGAGTCGATAAGATAAATATTAATTTTTAATTCGATTAAAAAAGCACTTTAGTTTAACATCGAGATATACTTCACAAACATCTGCGACTATAGACGTTGGGTGGGATTCCCACAAGATGCTCCGTTTAAAAATGCAATATACAGAATGCCTGAAATCCACGAAAAGCTTTCACCAGCGGTTGCTTACTAAAGAAACGACGAAAAGCCTTCACTCTGACCAAAATTTTGAAGCTATACGTTTTTTCCAATCAGGGAAAACTGTTTATAAAAGATTGAAAAAGACATATTCCTTGGAAGTACTTAATTAGAATTTTTCTTTCACTTCCAATATTTGCTTCAAAACGGATCTATGTTATGTCTATGTTATATACAAATTAAGATAAGGTGTAAGAAGGAAGGAGAAAGCTTTCGAGCATTTTAAACTCTGACTACAATTAAGGAAGGAGTTAATGAGCACACGGTATATAATTTGTCCAGACGAATGCATTTGTACCTGACCAGGACATTAATTCATGTTATTCAAATACGTCTGTTTGAATAGAAATATTTGTCGAACAATTCGGTTAGATTTGAATGTCGCATTATGGTAACGATGTCTCTTTCTGCAGATATTCCCGGCACGGGCACCAAGTTCCGGGCCGCATCTTGCGGAAATGATAGATAATTATGGAATATCGGCTGGCTTTGATAGAACGGCAGGCCAACAAGCAGCGCATCAATTATTAACGCTCGCGGTCACCTTTATTATCGCCATCGTATCAGGATTAATCACAGGTAAATTACGTTATCTTACTTATTATATTTGCTTTCATTTACCGTGATTCTCAGAGAGATTTTACTGACACTGCATCTGCAGAGGCTTTATTTTTTTATAGTGACTAAGTGGTAACATGTAGAATTATTCATTTTAATTTAGACGAATGACATTTAAGATTTAAAGTAACTTCCATTTTTTGAAAATAAATTTTAAATGATACTTATTCTTATTTGTAGGATTGATTATGAACATTCCTGCATTTGGAGCAACTCAGGAATCAGACAAATTCGATGATTCTTTACATTGGGAAATGGAAGAGTTGTCGACCGACACTGTAGTCAGACAAAAAGATGACAATATTCGCACGGTGGAGCAGTTATCTATGGGCCAAATCTAATTTTCGCATAAGCTTTGATACTTTGAAAAGATTGTCAGCAGATTTAAAAATGCTTTGTGAATCGAAAAAAACCTTGTGCTTGAAACTGTATTATGTTATGATACTATTGTTGTAATATTAAAAAGAATTAAAAATGCTTTGAGAATCGAAAAAAACTTCGTGCTTGGAAATGTATTTTGTTATGATAGTATTGTTGTAATATTAAAAAGAACTAAAAATGCTTTGTGAATCGAAAAAACTTTGCGCTTGAAAATGTATTTTGTTATGATAGTATTGTAGTAATATTTTATCATACGGTTAATAACTGTGAGATAACGTCATTTGGACTAGCAAATATATGCTTTATTAATATAAAAATTGTATAATCATTGTTCGTATATTTAAAATGAGTAATTCTGAAAAAAGTATTACATTCAAAGCATGCCATATATAATATCATAAAATTGTGGTAGTTTGTAGCAGGGTTCAGTTTTATTGGTAAACTAGACCATGATATACTCACTTGAATTAGCTTTCTTCCTTGTTGAGTTTAGATAAATGCGACTACGAAATATTATCAACTATCTTGTTATATGTCAACAACGTAGAGACCAAAGCTACCGGTACTAGTTATTTGGAAAGTCTCAAGGAAAGTGAATAATGTAAACTTCTATGAAATTGTTCTCTGATAAAGAAAGTTTTACTCGATATGAAACTCCCGCATTTCTACTTTATCCCTCCACGATAAACTGACCATATCATACAAAAGTTCTCACAGTAAGGTAAATGACCATATTCTGACTGATGACCTGAAAGAATTCTATTTTATCCACTGTTCATCTTTGTATCATGTGTACTGTTTTGCATTATTGATTAAGAACTTTTTTGCAATTACAAAAAATTAACGCAATTACCCACTTCAGTATCTATCTTTGGAGAGGCCTTGAGCAACGTTACAATTTCGGAGGCCCTATTCCCCAAATTTTGTTCTAGAAAAATATAATAGCCCACCATAGGGCAAGTTTCGAATCGTATAATTTCACTTTTGATCGAGTAACAAAACGGAGAGTCATAATTAGAATTGGGGAACATATCCGGTGTTTTTTCATTTAGTTTTCATTAAAATCATCAGAAAGAATTCGTAAAGTGAAAATCGATAAGTACAATGTTGTCGTAAAAAAGAGTACAAAAATGGTAATGAAAAAGTTGTTAATATTCACCAAATGAGATGATTTCAGAGAATTTAAATAAAACAAATTCAAATAAGAACTTTTGTCATTAGACACTGGGTCTGTTTAGAATATTCGGTCATTATATACTTTGTCCGGTGCAAAACTTTGTCCATTAGGATTTCTGTTCTTAACGAACTGTTCATTTAAGAACTTGAGCTATTTCGCACTCCTGCAAGGAGAAAATTTAATTAATTTACTGAGCCAGAAAAACGGATACATACCAATTTATAAAAATGTCCGCTCCTTACAGGTGACAAATTTTCGAACGAAATTCCAGAAGTATTCCAATTTGTAGAATTTTGTTCCATTTTTTAGGAATAATATAAAAAGCACATTTTATTCCCGTGCATTATGGAGAACTTGTTAGGAAGTTGAATGATATGTGATTTTATCATAGTATTTTATGATAAAAATATAAACTGAAGTGGAAATTGTCTGCAAAGTTTCTGATCAACTCAATGAAGTTGAATGAATTAGATCGTTCATTAAATAATCTACCTGTATGTTCCAAACTTTTTCTCATAAAAGATTTCCCTACAGCAACGTCAAGTCAAGAAATATGAATAAACAAAATCGTTTAAAAATTAGATGAAATGAAATGAACGAAGAGTAAAACTTTATTATAATCTCACAAAAAAGCAAAATAAAGTCACTTATTCACCGTTCTAAAAGTATCGTTTCTGCAGGTAGATTTCTCAGACGAATATCCATAAATAATTAAAGCACTGCTTTTTCGAAGAGCATTTCAAAAAAGCCAAGAACTGATGATCCGTTGAAAAATGATCAGCCAAAACGTTTCGGTAATGTTTCTTCGTCACGCATCCGATCTTTTTCCTCATCCGCCGACTCTTATCGTAAAAAGTCACGCGAGTCTGTTTAACATGAAAATCGACATGATATTTTGTACAATTTTCTAAAGAAAGGCCAATCTCTTTATCAAGACCGCGAGGAGCATGAAAAATGGAAATGGTATTTCACAAATTATTTCTCATTCTGTTTTTCTTCTATTACAGTAGGGCATTTGTATTTTTTCCTTCTGTAATTCATCATACTTGAAAAACGATTCCCCAGAACGAATAGCGGTAATGCATCAAACAAGAACAACATTTTGTATGATAATTTTAACTTAGAAATTGTCGTCCTTATGTTCCCCAGCAAGTTTTCATTTTTCCTTCAGGCATTTTTTCCTGGATGGAATATTCTACATCGCACGAAATGGTTTGTTAACTCATCGCTGAATGTTCAGTTACGAATTTCAAGATCTCTTCAATCTTGGAACAGAGGCTACAACTCAGCACATTCTTGTTTATAACTCTCGTACGTTCGGCGGTTTGCCAGATGCAGACGCAGCCACCACCTTAGACACATTTTGACATTTACCCAGCCAACCTTTTCTATATCACAGCGAGCCGTTTTCAATACACAGGTGGCTCATCTTACTTTAAATTTAGAGTCGAACAATTTTTCCTTTTATTCATTCTGTTTCTCGGCTGCCAGTTTTTTCTGCTTCAGTGCTTTTACTACTATATTTAGACGACATTCGAACGTGAAGTATTATTCATTTTAATGATCAACTGTTAAAATAATGTATTACGAAAAAATTATTTTATTATCAAATAAGAAATAATTTCAGGTCATCTGGATAAAAAAATTAAACTTGATCCAGAAATTGTTTTTATCGCATTTTAAGTTCATGCATATATTTTATCAAGATGGATAAATTTGCAAACGAATGTGAATTTTCAAATAGCATTTAATTATAATTATTAGTATGGTCGTACTGTCACCAGGGAAATTCGCTTGCGTTGAACAGTCACTCATCATCACTGTAAATATTGTATTTATTTCAAATTCATTCGTCCAAATCTACGGCCTCATTGTATTCCTCAACGTTCCAAGCTACATATTTGCGCTGAATCAAAACCTTTTTTCAATTTTAATTCTGCTCTAATTATATTGTACGAATTTTCGAAGAGGGCTAAATTCAATCGTTGTAAGCGTTTGATCGGAAACGTTTTTCTACGTCGGCTGCCGTGGTCTTGTCTGTGAAACGCTGTTCACAGAATAGCTCATTAATACTTGGCGACATGTCGCTCAACATTAAAGTTAACTTTTTGTTATTTGAACAAATACTGTTTAAAAATATGAACTTTTGAAGATTCAATCGTTGTAAATGAAAGTTTAACAATCACATTATCGTGGCGCAATTGAATATAATTTACCCAGTATAACAAAACAGTATTTGTCACGATGTAAAGAAGTAACTTTCTAATTATTGACCGATATTTAATTGTTAAAATTCACCGTTTTAAATCTTTACAACAAAAAATGTTCAGAGAACATATTTGAAATGAGTGAATTATTTTAAACGTGCAACAAATATAATAAAGCGGTCAAAATCAGAGTTTTACAAAATGCTTCATTTCAGTCAACAGTTTGAAATGTAATTTCATTCTGTAAAGTTTTATTCCATCTCATTATTTGCAATTATTATTAATATTCTTGGTTAATGAAAGAAAATTCAAATTCAACGTATTTAAACTGTAAACATTCAATGTATTTAGAATGAAATGTCATCTATTTTGTGAAAATTATTGACGCAAAAATAATAGAAAAGAAGTGATACAAACGGAACGAATTCGTTAGAGGATAATAAGTAGAGTAATTAATTTTTTTAAGTATGACATAACCGTACTGTGAAGAAAAAGAAATGAAACAATTCTCAAAAAATGATAAACTTCATTTTTTTTACTCAAAAATTAACGTTATCAAGTAAAATAAGTAACTTGATAGCCTATTCTAATTTGTATTGTATTGTATGTAATTGGTTTTCGCGACATGTCGCCAAGTACCTACAATGAGCTATTCTGACTCTGAATTTTGAGCTCATATGTAACGACTTCTTTATATAGTTAACAATAAATATTTCCGAAAATTCAAATTCCAAATATAGCAATTTGGTATTGACCATGTTAATTTTATATATCACGACGTTTAATGAAGGAAAATTCAATCATAATTTGTTATCAATATTTTCGATTCGATTGCAATATTTTACAATAGGGACGTCTATGGCGTAGTTGCCACACTTTTCAGTTTGACTGAAATTTATTTTTTATTATATCACGACCTTTAGAGAAGTACGACACTGTACAGATTGTTAATATAAAAATCACGATCACTTGTACGTGTATGATTTCTAGCACAATGACATTTTCGTAATAGTAATAAATTTATTATTAAAATTTGTTAATTTGTAACTAATTTTTCATTCCATCATTGTTGTCCTTTATTTTAATTAATCCTAGATTTTTTCTCTGTATTTCAAATTATTGAGAAAAATAAACGATTGTTCATTAAATTTGAAATCAACATTTGTTATAAACAATTATTTTATATGTTTAATTATGAATAGATTTGCTTTTCTCATTCGCAGGATCCCCTTGTAAAAATGATCATATATTGACAATACATTAACAATCTATTGACCATACAATACAAACTATATATTGACAATCTATTAACCATACGTTAGTAATATATTGACCATATACTACAATACATTGCCCATATATGAACAATATATTGACAATATATGGACAATATATTGACGATACATGAACAATGTAAAATAAATTTTACTCTAGCACGAGAATCGATCCCAGGCCTTTGAGGTTATCAGTCCGCGTCGTTGTCCACTGCTCCATCTGCTTCGATAAATTCTTCTATCGAAATAAGCTACATACTTGATGACTGTTTTTATTGGAAATAGTTTAAAGTGAATGAATTTTTGTCAATAATACTTTCTATAATGTTATTTTTGTTATAAATCTTCAAATTTTTTAACCAAATCCGGAAATTTATTTATAAATTTATCCATACTTTTTAAGTATGAACTATGATAAACTATAAGGATCCATATATTCTATAGAAAATCAATATAGCTAATCTATTAGAATGATTTAATCTTTTGTTTACTAAAAAATTATTAAAATTATTAAACAAATCACTATTAACAATTGTCTATTGAAAATCACATACTTTCTATTCGCAGAAGATAGACTTTTCACAAGATCGGTGAAATTAAATGTTTTGTTATAAAAAAAATTATTAAATAGCAGAAAAAAAAGTTTTAGAGTACTCAAAACAACAATATTTGGTTATCAAAGAAATAACAAAGAAATTAACAATGTAATAGCAAAGAATGGAATTTTGATTATCATACATATATTGTCAATATATTGTTTGCGAAAAAATCATACATTGCCAATATATTGCTGTAAAATCAAATTACATCGTTTATGTATGGTTAATACATTGTTTGAAAATAATACATTGTCCATATATGGGCAATATATTGTTAATATATTATTATTCTTATATGGACAATATACGGATCTTTTTACAAGGTCGAAAAGAATAATTATAATCATGTTCAAAATTGTTAATGATATAATTTTACATTATAAAATTGCTTTGTAATATAAATAAATTTATTATTAAAATTTGTTAATTTGTCACTAATTTTTCATTCCATCATTGTTGTCCTTTATTTTATTAATCCAAATTTTTTCTCTGTATTTCAAATTATTGAGAAAAATAAACGATTGTTTAATAAATTTAAATCAACATTTGTTTTATAAACAATTATTATATATTGTTAAATTTCATCATAGTTGGCCTTCATTTATTAAAACAATACTTTTTTTCTTCATTTTGCGTTGATTTTATGATTCAATATATTTATATTATGTATATTATAATTTGATAAAATTCCTATTTGTTTATAAATTTTGTTAAAACTCAATAATTATTTTTACAATATTTATATTTATTATTTTTCAAGAATTACAGCTATTGAAATTAAATTTGGAAAATATAAAAAAATGAATAAAATACAAAAATTAAAATCAAAATTTGTTATAAACAATTATTATTTATTGTTATATTTTATCACCGCTGTCCCTTCATTATAATAAACAATACTTCTATTCTTTATTTCGCGTCGATTTCATGATATATTAGGGTAAAACATAAAAAAAATAATTTTTCATTAATTTATTCTTTATTTATTAATTTATTCCTATTTGTTTATAAATTTTGTTAAAACTCAATAATTAACTTTACAATATTATTATATAATTATTTTTCTTAAATTACAGATATTGAAATTAAAATTTTGGAAAAAATATAAAAAAATGAATAAAATAAAAATATTGCGTACATGAAAAAAAAAAAACGCATTTTTGACCCCCCAGAAATCGGTGAAAGGGTTAAGCTAGAGAGGCGTTATTGGTCTCGTTTTACTCAGCTCGGCTGTGCGACCAAGTTAAGACAAAACGACCTCGTGGCATAGTGATTTCATAGTTTTTCAACTATGCCAGAACCCCAATCTAAAAATGTCTTGAAAAGAAGGCACTTTGACATTTTCTGGCGGTAGTTGGCCAGAGTCACTGCCGTGCCTCCTGATAATTTCAGGTCAACGGGATAAAAAAATTTAAATTGATCCAGAAATTGTATTTATCGCATTTTGAGTTCATGCATATTTTATCAAGATGGATAAATTTGCAAACGAATGTGAATTTTCAAATAGCATTTAATTATAATTAATTAGTATGGTCGTACTGTCACCAGGGAAATTCGCTTGCGTTGAACAGTCACTCATCATCACTGTAAATATTGTATTTATTTCAAATTCATTCGTCCAAATCTACGGCCTCATTGTATTCCTCAACGTTCCAAGCTACATATTTGCGCTGAATCAAAAACTTTTTTTTAATTTTAATTCTGCTCTAATTATATTATACAAATTTTGATCAAAACTTTCTTTCCAGTCATTTATCCACAGTTTCTAGGAATGTAAATTTACAATGCCAGGAAATATAATTGTTCCACTTAATTAAGGTTAAATCTCTCAAATCCTGACTTTTTGAATTGCATGAAAAAAAACAAATGAAAGGAAAAAAACGCTCCGCTCTGAAGTTAATTACGAATGTGTCAGTCTTGCATTTGAAACAGATAAATATATATTTTTTGTATCGATCAAGCTGCCGGTCGTTTGCCGTGCACGTCCCATTTCTGTAACAAGAGTTACGTTTACCTTATATTCTGTACATGGAAATGCACTCTGAAAAAGGAAAATTATTCCGGCAAACGTACTTGCACCTTCATTCGAAATTCCTAGGCATACTTCGAAAAATTTGCAGATGCATATTTTAACCGCAAAGTGGTTTCGCTAAAGAAAGGGCGTAGTAGTAAAGTACGATCATTTTTTACAGTGCACACTGATGTACGCTTACAATCCGTTATGTTGTCACCAGGCTCACCAAACCGAAAAATTTGAAAGAGTAAAGGAACAAACTCCGTCGCTAACAAAATTTTTCACCAGGTCTCGTCACTGGATTCTCGCATTGCACCAAAACTAAGAAAAAAAATTCTTTGCGCTCATTTCCGTCCAACGTGAATTAGTCTATTAATTTTTTATTTGCTTTTTTGTAGTTTTTTTTTAAAAAAGTGAAACGAAAAAGGAAAAAAATCTAAGAAGATTTTCAGATGTCTCACGTAATTGCCGTTTCTTTGATACAAGAAAATTCGAAAAATTTTCTGTACTAATGATCACATTTGTTAATAGTGAATGGAAGGTAGTATCAAAGTCGACAAAAGGAGGCGTTTAAGTGGAACTGCCTTTGATTTCTTTGATTCCGTATTTTCGTCCAACTTTTTATCAGCATAAAAATCATTTTCATGACTTTGTTATTTTTTGATACTTTCTGCTTTTTGACTTGCTCTAATAGTCAAGAGTTATGATTCGAAAATGAAAAAAAAGAATACTTTCTTCCAGGACTTGGATGAAAGAAAACACGGAGTCTACAGTTTTTCTAAAACATAATGATAAAACAAAATTGTACGAAACAATGTTGGAATAAACAAATTTACTCCCCTCTCTTTTTTAACCAATTTACAAAAGGACGAAAATGAGTTCAACAAAACGTCTAATTCAGCAAATCAAAATCAAACAGTTCAACAATTTTCAGTGAATACTCGCTTGACTGACTTTTTTATACGAGTGGAATTGGTATATAAAGGTAAAGTTTCGTGGAATAACGTGATGTAATTGGAACAATTTTCTAGCAACAAAGTCATCTAAATCAAAGTTGAAACGTTTTGAATAATTCATTTTAAGTATTTTATCTGTCGTGGTCATTGCAGGTCATTAATGTTGAAATAAAATTTCTATTATTTTTATTTTCTCATTTCTATTATTGAGCATTTTGTGTGCACTTTAGTAAAATCTACAGTGGTACAATTTTCCCGCAGATAAATTCTCGCGCTCTTTGTTTTTCAGTGGATTTGACTTCAATTTAATATAAAGTCATCCATTTTAACAACATCCATTTTAAATATTTGATATTAATCCAGTGAAAGCCTTCACAGAGGACCTGCTACACCGTTCCATTATATTTGAATCACGATAAGGAAACATTGCAATGTATCATGTGAACTCTAAAACAATTCGAGTGAAGAGGACTCATAATTTTTAATTTCCCGAATTCCTCTGGTCTCGCGCGCGTTCGTCTCGACTGTATAGAGAAATAAATATCAATTACACGGGTGCCCTGTTAAAGTTTTCAGGAAATTCGTGTAGTAAGTCGAGCCCGGGACACCGAAACTTGCACGTGAACAATGGCCACGAATGTCGGGGCTTTTCATTTGCATATGAATCGAGGAAACCCGTGTGCTGGTAACACTGAAGATTAACTCCGGGTTTCATATGAGAGCAAATACATTGAAATTAATCATTCGCTCTTGGCTGAGACTCATTTTTTCATTCATGAATGTGTTTTATGTTTTTCCCCGACGTTTGATCTTTTCCCCGGCTCATTTTTTATGCTTAACAAAAACGAAGCTACAGTTTGAGATCGAATGCGAGTTTTTTTGCACTCATATCACACAGCAAAATGCATCGGAATTAATTGCCACGATGTTTGTTTACGTCGTTGAGTGTGTTCATAAAACGTTAACTGGCATTCGAACGGATGTTTCTTCGTTTTGTGTGCAGACAAATCGTGAACATCATCTGATAAGAGCGATCAAGTTGAGTGGGCAATGTTATCGGCAACAGATACCGAGGCATGTATTTTCGCGTTTTCGGTTGCTTGATTATGCTTTTTGCTCAAGCTTAATGGCGTTAGTTAAGATTTGTAATCTTGCGCACTGCTATCTGACCAATTAAAAGTTTAATCCAACTTGGGTGATACAAGACGTTTTACGTAATAGCAATCGAACTGTTAGACTAGGAAAATAAATGCCACTGCATAGTGACGATCATGTGTCTCGATGAGAACCAACTCGACCCTTCATTTCGCGATGAAGTTGGGATTTGCACAATTTAGTTTCCGCTAAGTTTACACGCGCAAACTGAATCCCGACTGTTTCTAGTCTTATACCCCCTAAGCAAATCAGTTTCTCAACTAATTACGTAAAAGTATTAATTTGGGATCTCAGATTAGAGGGCCGCGCTTGTTTTCTAGCAATGTTTGATTATAGAATTGCACTCAATTAAACTAATTTGCCTCCATTCCGGATGGAATTTCAAGATCAAATTACGTTGCGAAAGTGTAATAGCAATGCGAGGCACGGGGAAAAACGTGACGATGTTTCATTTTATAAAATGACATCGCCGGTCTCCGCGGTTTTCTTGACAAAAGCCAGATGCATGTTGTTAGTCTTAATTCCGCGAAGAATGCAACGTCACGTTATGTAGACGACGAGTAGACGTTAATCTCCAAATTCATCCCTTGGGATCTTTTTTGATTCCACGATATTACTGAGGATTTTTTTTTATCTCCAGCATCGTGTACACTCGCGATAACACTCTACTGTGTACGCGAAATATTTACGACGATGCACATCGCGAGCGAATTTAAGTAAATTTTACTTATTGCCGGTGTCTATGACTTTTGTTTGCCACTTTGACGCATTTTTCTAAATCCTTTTGTTATGACTGTTTTGCAACAGGTTTTTTGGTTACGAAAAGTTTTGAAATTTTCGAGTTTGCAGTAAATTGAAAGCTCGAAAACTTGCCTCTTTGAAAACAAAAATAAGATTTACCATAAATTGATGTGGAATGTCAATAGTGTTTGTGGAAAAAGTATTCACTTATACTTTAAAATATTGGAAATTAAATTCAAGAATTCTGAAGACGGAATTAACTGGAAATGACTTTGCTAACGAATTCAGTCAGATAGTAAAAGTACAGCGCGGTTTTCTGGGGAACCTTTTTCTGATTCTTCCTTTCTTTATTCAGCATCGCGGAAATAAGATTATACGAGTTATCATAGGTATAGCAAACTCTCGGCTGATATAATTTGCAGTATGGATCTTGTTGCATGAAATATGGCTTAGAGCGGGTGAAATTCGTTGGTTGGCGGCGTTTTCAGGGTAGTCGGTACATGTTTTGAAAGTGTTTATTTTTATGCTTTGAAAGTTGAAAACGAGCTTTAAAAACAAATAGCTGCTGAAGTAGGATCTCCGACTCAGCGGCGTGTAAGTTCGTTGAAAGTAGTAGCTTTATTTCGCCGCGGTGTCGCCGACAAATCTTATTTAAGGTAGATTTATCGTCGCGCAGTCTCTGAAATCGAGGAAGGATATTATGCCGGACCCGGATGCGCTTTTCACAATGCGACTGCTGCTCTCAAAAAGTGTCATAACTCAAAAGCCGTACATCTTGGTGGCACTCGAGTTATCTTTGCCCACACAATGTGTGCCAAAATGACGTCCTCATCGTCAGAATAACTACTTCCGCTCATCGTTTTCTTACCACTCGAATTTTCCGAATTATTTCATCGCCGAGTCCGCACTGTATTTTCAATGCAATTTCTTATCCCGGCTCCTTTATGAAAGTGACCAGCCCGCGCCGATAAACACTACTCGCGTTTTAGGAGCAGATAAATTATTATGACAAATGGAAGCTGTTTCGCTTTGATTGTTTTTTCAGTGAAATCGAAAAACAACGCTCGGCCGGTCTGTGTTTTTTACATGTTTTTTCGGTGAA
Source organism: Telenomus remus (assembly GCA_020615435.1). NCBI lineage: Eukaryota > Metazoa > Arthropoda > Insecta > Hymenoptera > Scelionidae > Telenomus > Telenomus remus. Next base: position 7,444,449 of record CM036341.1, on the reverse strand, counting down.
AACAATGGAAAAAAAATTAGGTTGCGTCGATAGTAATTCGAGCGATAAAAAGTGTAACAATTTCGGCCGTTGCTTTCTTTTCCACGATCATCGACAGATCGAAGCGTATCGTCGCACTCGAGCGGGCAGAGCGACACTTTTTGTCGCAATCCCACAGCATCGGTTGGATAATTATATTTTGTAATGTGTTACTAGACAATAGCGCCGGACCGCGGAAAACGTAAGAGAGAAATTTTGTATTTCGGTTCCTTATAAAAGGCTGATTCGATCTAATTGAGCCATTCAGTATCACTTGATCTATCGCAAGTCAAACACCACGGATTCCAACAAGATGATCGGCAAAGTGAGTGTCCCATTCGAGTGCAAGTGCAGTTACAGTGACTATCCCGAGCCGAACAATTAGTAACAAATTAGTGGCGAAAAGCGCAACTACGATATACTCCTTGGGACGTTAGTTCGCAATGAAATCGATAACGAAGCACGAGATAAATTTTTCATGTCAGAATTAGTTAAGGAATCGCACGAAATAATATGTGCTGGCTGGTTTTATACTTAAAACTGAACGAGCACATTTTATAACTGTTCGTGTGCTTAAAAGGATAGTAAAATTTACGATCGCGAGTATAAGAAGAATAATTTATCGGAATAACAAATTCATTTCGCTGAGTTAAACTGTTAACTCGTTTAAGAGCGAGGTTCTTTTCGGAATGATTGTAGTTGCACGAAAGCCCGCGAGACAAGACAAGAAAGTTATTAAACGTGAAACACAATATCTTCTAGAATTCATCATTTTGTTGATACAAGTTGCATTACAATTATGCGATGTTAAAGTTCGTCCTGCAGTTCGTGTGTATGACAGACCCACTATGCGCAACTTGAACTCGTTCATTTTGTTCGGCCTTTATTGCAGTTATATATGCAGATCTCACGTTGGAGAATAATCGAATCATATTTATTTCAGTCTTGATAACAAACCTAAAGACGTGATGAAACTTTCAAAACTCATAAAATCTGATTCAAATGGGTCTAGTTTATCAATTTGTTATCGTTATATATTGTTATAAAGTTTTTTTTCAGATGAAAATCTAGAGTGAGAAAAGAAGTTGAATTAAAAACAAAAATAAGTTTAACTGAACGAGATTCAAGTAGCGTAAAATTTACAATGACGTTTCAAAAATGCAGCAAGTAGTAAGTTTCTAATTGAAACTCATGATCTGTCAACAGTTGGTGGCAACTTTGCTCTTCTCGAGCATGTTGGTTGTCTTAGCAAACGCGGACGGTCACGCACACTCCTTCCAACATTTCCTGGGACCAGTTCAAGGCGATGACAGAGAAGTTGTTTGGACGGATAAACAGGGATTAAAACACCGCGACTACATTGCTCAGCCTCGTTACGAGTTTGCTTATGGCGTTGAGGATCACCACACCGGTGACTACCATGGCCAGAAGGAATACAGAGATGGTAAGATTAAATGTTAAATGTTTGTGTTACAGTTTAGAAATTAAACGGAAAGAGTTGGATATTAGGTCAGTAAGAAATGATAAAGCAATGACACTTAGTGACACATTTTCACGAGGCGTCTCACTTAGTCGAGTTTAATTGTCATCGTCTTGAAACTGTGGTAAGACTAATGAGTTTTCCCTGACCTATGTATATAGGTAAAGGGGTGTCTGGAGAGTACACGGTGAAAGAACCCACCGGCAACATCAGGACCGTAAAGTATCACGCCGACGAGGACGGCTTCCACGCCCACGTGCATAATAGCCATGACGACCGCGACGAAGATTGATCGTCTCGCCAGGAAATTAGATCATCAACAAAACTGCCAAAGATTAGTCGCGATTTAAATGTTTGTCGACGAACATTTTGACGCCTCTTATCTGTCTGTAAATTCTCTGTTGGAGTGTTTGATTTTTCATTACTGATCTTTTGTTCGGAGGAAAAAATTGTTGACACCATCTGTATGAGTTTGTTTGTCTTCCTAAGACTTTCCTGATTGTACTATATTTCCATCGTTTTTGACTGAAATAAATACAATTTGAGAATAATACAAAGCAATTAGTTTTATTTGAATGCTTGGGAAGAAAAAGTTGGAAAGTTTTGAAATATTTTTAATTACATTTGAATCGGGCAATGCAATCACGATGAAAAAAAAAACTTGAAGAGATTGAATGAAATGCATCGTTATGGTAAACGTCTTTTGCACACGAAGAAACGCATTGGCTTGCCAAAGTAGAGGTTAAGTCGAAAGTTCTTAGTTTTACTTGAATTTACACGCAAAAGTTTTCCCGCTCGTGAGCCTGTTAAATCCCTCGTGCCAGTATACTGCAATTAACCTATTTATAAGGTGGGTGGCATACTTCTGTTTGCTAGTTCGCCGATTATCTGTAATTAAAGGAATTATCATTATCCTTATGATGAATTTGCATAAACGTTAACGTAATGCTTAAACAAATCGGAAACTTTTGTGTGCATTCGGTTGAAAAGCCCTTTGCAGAAGTATCGTTCCAACCCAAAACGAAAGTTACGTCAAATTTTATGTGATCTTGTTATAGAATGTTCATAACATTTTACAGAAAGTGATTTATTACTGATTTCTTAGATTTTGTGTATTTTTTCGTTAAAAAGTCAAATCGTATCGAAATTGTATAAAAATGTCGTTACGTTACTGCTTTTAAGAGCCTAATTGAATTTGATGAGCAAATAAAATAATCTTCGTGACTTGACAGAGGTTAGGAAAGTGGACTGTAATTTTGATAATGAGAAATGAATTAAATCAAATATATTTGACTAATAAAATTTTCACGTAAATTAGAAACATTACTGAAAATGAAATCTTGAATAATGAGCGCTTTTCCGCTTATACTTGTTACTCCAAATGTGTTACTCAACTCAAAAAGTTAATTCTGATTTATATAGTAAAAACATTATTTAATTGCATTGAAGATGAGGTCTGCATTATTGAAATATTTAGGGAAAATGGCTATTTTTTCATATCTTGATTGAACTTCACCTGAAAAAAAAAGATAAAAACCTTCCCTGAAAATTGTCCTTTCCCTTTTTTTTTGAACAGAAGAGTAAAAAATAACTTGTCGTGAATCAATTTTTCTCGTTCAATTTTTATCTGATTTACTTCAAATTTGAAACAGATCATCTTTGACTCTTCTAGCTTGACATACTTTAGTCTCTTCTAAATTCTATAATCGACTCAAACATGTTACACGTTGTAAAACAAGTGTCGTTTTTATCACTTTCCATTTTAGAAAAAAAAGGTAGTACACGAGTGTGTTAATACCGCCTCGTGCGACGTTCATAATTAAAGCACGTAAATCGAATCAAGAAAAACAAAGTTCGCGAACTGAGTTCAGCAAAGAATGTGTAATTATAATGCTGTAAATTGTCTGGCAAGTTATTTCGGTCAAGCGAAGTACCCGTCTGTGTGTGATTAGTGTTGTAACTTCTGAATTTGTGTGACCTATTTGAGTGAGAAAAAATTCAATATTGATTTAGAAATTGATCAATTTATTTTTCGTTCCAGTAAACAAGTCAGTTTTACTTTATGTCATGGTTTAAAGAATGAAATACAAAAGAAAATTATGTTCATAATAAACAATTATCATCATTTTACTTTTTTCAAATAATCGTACTATTTGATAGAACATTTATGTAACCATTAAGATAATCAACCCTTGTACTAGGTAATCTTTTTATTCTATTCCTTGTACACATTTTTTCATTCTCTCTCGAATTTTCATCTACATTTTGTATCTACACATAAAATCAGAGAAATAGTCATGATTGTAAGCTATTAGCAGGATTCGCTGTTCGCAGTCAACCTGCCATTGAAAGTTGTTCGCAGTTTAGGTTTTATTTACTGGTTTGTACATTCTTATTTGGGAGAAAAATGAAAAATGAGAAACAAGAGGGAAAACATGAAATCAGTCGAATCAGGGAAGATTCTATGATAGATATGAAAGGGAACCAAGTGTTTAGGCAGCAAGTTTTTTTTAATTCACAAACGAATAGTTAGAAATAATATCCACTAATCATACAAATTATAATCTCATTATCTCGTTGTATCAGAGTAGGACAATCGTCATAAAAAGCAACAGAGCGTTAAAGCAAATTTTGACGATCTTGTTTGTCGAATTTATCATAATGGCAAGATATGTTTGCAATTCTCAAAATTTTATGGCAATAATAAATGAATCGTTAGCGGTTTTTTGTAGTTCTTGCAACTAAGTATACATGTCTGCATAAACCGTTAAGCGACTGGTAACTAGCGAAATTGGATCCTCTACTGCACCGTAAAACTCTTTGAGCTAGTAGCCTCTGGCGAGACTGAAAATCCGATTTCATTTGGCTTCCCTTGACTAAAGGATGCAGAAACGATCTGCCCTACCATTTGTAAATGGAAAATTCGCACCATAATTTTTTAAACGATGTAATTATTCGAACCATGCATCGCCTTTTCATATTATAATGCAACTCCTGAAATCAAGTTATGGAGATAGGATACTGCTTTTTTCAATCATATTTTTAATCAAAAAAGATCAGGTTATTTTCCCCATCGTAATAATAAAAACTAGAAAACTGAAATTGCTTCTTTTGAAAGAATTTTGAAGCTGCAAAATTCTGTTTGCCGCAGAAAATATCATTGTACGAATAAATTTTTTTTTCATTTACGTGCAATCGTTAGACTGTCAAAAATTGATACTTTATCGTTGCAACACATTCGGTTACTTTTCGGAATTTCTCGGTAACGATACATTTTATATAACGTCGATTAATCAATCTCGACCATTGCAATCAGTACATTTATTAATGAGCTGCGAGAATATTTATTAGAAAATAGAACTAGAAATCATATCGTAATTGGACATATAAACATACCATCTATAGAAAATGTTCATGGTGATAAGCTAATCATTATGAACTTGTTAACCAGTTGTTTAGAAACATACCAATTAGAAATTCATAGATTTACAATATTGATATTTATGCTCATCTTAGTTTTTACTTTTTATTAGAAAATTCGGGAGTTTGGGACAACTGAAAAATAAAACGGTTCATCGTTCTAGAATTATTTTGAGCGTTAAATTTATAAATTAAAATTAAAATATATATTAATTTAGCTGCCAAAACTTAAACTTGTCAAAACAAAAACTCAATAGTCAATGATTTGATAACTAGGGACTGCGCATGCGCAGTAGGACACGTGGCGCTATAGAGGGAGCAGCTGTATTAGGTCACGTGACGTTATCGACTGCGCAGGCGCAGTAGGACGCGTGGCGCCATAGAGGGTGCAGCTGCATTAGGTCACGTGACGTCATCGACTGCGCAGGCGCAGTAGGACGCATGGCGCCATAAGGGGTGCAGCTGCAGTAGGACGCGTGGTGCCATGGAGGGAGCAGCTGCAGTAGGTCACGTGACTTCACCGTCTACGCAGCCGCAGTAGAACACGTGGTATAATTGGTTGTAAAGTTTCAGCAGGAAAGCCATAAAACTCGCAGGCGCAGTGCAGCAGATACCGTTTGTCTAGTTGTAAAAGGTACGAACATTTTCAAAAATTTTTTTACCTAATTGATTAGATCGTGTTAGATTTAGTCTTTTAAGAACACAGTCTGTAACAAAGCTTGTTTTGATAAATATTAAAGTTTCTTTTGTAATTTGTATTTTGTTATTCATCATTATTAACAGTTTCTATACGTATTTGAACTGATTCTATAAGGCCCACGATGATGTGCGAATCATCATAGGCAAAATTGATGAGCAACGTTTGAGATGCAAATATCTTCTTTTGTATTGTTCATCGGCTAGAATTTAATTTTTTCATAGTTAACTTTCAATACCGTAGCTTGAATTTTCATTTTCGTTGTTCTTTAAATCATAAATAAGCATTTCTTACCGTGATTGATAATTATGAATTATAATTCTTAGCAACTATGCAGATAAATTTATGTTTCTCGTGATTCTTAAATAGTTTCATAAATGTACATCTTTTATTTTTTTCTCTCTATAACAGTTGATCGGACTTCCATAAACATTTACGCTACAGATTGCAGTCAGTCGAATATCAACTGTCCGTCAGACACTCCAAGGGTGTATTTGGGAAGTCTGAACAATTGCCGGCGTGATTAACTCTATTATATTAATACTAGTTCATTATAATTATCTTTTTTAGTTCTTTAAATCTCATTTTCATAGTTCCATATTTGTAAATCGAACAATGCTGAAAGTTTTTGCCCCATAGAAATCGCTGTACTTAAATTAGTGTTTAGAAATTTTTTTTGTACTGAAAAAATTCAAACTGTTTTCTTGTGATATAAAATTTTTTCATGCATGTTAATTGAGATTAAGTTTTAATATTCAAAATTAAGAAATATACCAAGCAGATCCGCACACGAAAAATTGCTTTTCGCAGAAAGATTATTTTATTGTATTAAACGATTAAACGAAAAGCAGAGGTGCCTTTTGTCGTGGCCTTACAGCGGGTTGACGAAGCAACCTAATCTTATTAACGAGGTACAAGGTTTGTTTTGTTTTCGGTCATCTAATTTTATATATGTAAAGAATCTTTGTACATTTGCACCAAGCAACAACAATTTGATGTGACGTAAGAAAAATTTCACTTTCAAGTTACCATCACCATGTTTATCTTCTATGAAATTACGAAAGGCTGAGCCAAAAACGAATCAGAAATATCACTGCGTGTGCAGTGCTTGAGAAAAAGTACATTTTTTACAACAACTGAGACAATTCGTCTTTTTAATTATCAAATAGGACCGAAGCTTTTTGGCTCAAAGTCCGTGTGACCCGTCACTAATAATTTACACTGCCTTATATTCAGGCTGTTGCAGAACTAATTTCATTTAACGTGGAAGGAAAAAATAACGACAAAAAAAAAGCGGAAAAAACCTACCCACCGAGTTTTGCGTTAATTGAAACGTAACTTACGTCGAGTCACAAATTTCTTTACTAAACTCCAAAATCTTATATCCTTATGCATCTCGAAAATGACTAATTTTGGTGATTTTATTCAAAGAAAGAAAGAACAAAATCATGTTGACATTTCGTACTTTGTACAATGCATAAGTGCTTGTCTGCTTATTTCATTGCGAAGTTGGATAGGAAACAGCGTACTAGAGTTCATTTCCGTACCGCGTGCGTCTCTTTTTAACTCGCAGCAAAGTTTTTCATGTAACCCTTGTCACAACAGAAAACGTCATAATACAAAACAGTTTTTTTGCTCGTTTATGCGTTCGCCCGTTTCAGAACTGTCTACTCATTATTCCTCTATATGGTGAACTCGTAGCAGTTCTTTTATAGAACGATTGTCAACTACAACTTACGTGCACAGAATTATTACAAGCGCAGTTTTTTCCCTTGAAAAAAAAACGTCAATTTTTATTCGCTATTGTTTTTGCGTCCCTCGTAAAGTTTGTTTGAATAATTAAGTACGTTAGTACAATTTAATTCTGTTACATATAATATATAGGTAATATCCTCATTGACTATTCAGTTATGTAATGATCGTATATGTTACGCGTAATTATGTTAATGAATAACAATTACAGGTGGCGTATTTTATAAGCGAATTCGGACGTTCATTTGAAAGCATTGATTTTCTAGTTATCGATGAAACGGTAATATCGTAGATTCAATCGAATTAATTTCCTTGGGTACGAAGTACATATGACTAATTTTTCTAATTGCACAGTCAGTCGGAGATACTTTTGTACAATTTTGAGCTTTTACTAATTTCTTAAGACTAGCTGTGTAATCGTGTTAGACGTGCCTTAGATGTATTATATTTGAGTAATTCCTCGTTTTTTCTTTTTTTTTACTTCTCGTATTGCACAAAGTTTGACAGTATCATAAAGTGTTTTTGATTGCAATTGATGTAATTGATGCATATTTGAAGTGTTTGACACATTGCAGTTTACAGATGGGTTAAATGTAATACATGTATCAACTGTATTATATTAGCATACATCTGCAATCCATACGGTTTGCCACATCTCTGAGGACCGAAATTCCTTTGCCAACAATCGAGAACAAGAAACAATCGTGAATCAAATTTTACTTCTAAATATCAGTTCAACAAATTAGGAAAACAAGTTGTCAGGATAGGAAATTTTTAATATTTTACATTTGACCATAAGTTCTTGCACAATTAATAAACAATGATTATGTCACGAGTTCAAATTGCTCTTGAGTCACGGCTGAACAGCAAATTTTAATTAAAGTATAACCATAATTTACGTTAATCGGCAAAATACGAGGCTGACGTCTTGTTATGATTCTGGATTTCTTGACTCAGAATTCCGCTGAGTTCACGGGAGAAAAAAGCTGTTTAACCTTCAAATATTGCATTCGCGCTGTTTTCTCAGCGAAAAATTGCTGACTTTCTGCTTTCTGAAGTGCGTGCCTTTTTCTCTGGCCTTAAGTGGTTTCGACTTATTATGTAAACTATAGTCACTTGTGGCGTCGAGAAATGGCTACTGTGAAATGAAACTTTTCGTGATGGACGAAGAAACATTTTTTGAGTGGCAAATTTGTTTCGTCGACTTATGGGTATCGCGTGAATATAGCAGCTGTGTGAGGCCAAGTTGACATATTTCTTTGTTAGTGGAAAGTTTCCACTGGAAACTTAATTGTTAAAACATTCATACTCGTATTTTCTTGTAACTATAGTCAAAATTTGCTGTTTGAATAAAATATCAACGACTAGCTAACGAAGCGCTCGAAAATTCATTAATTAGCACCTATAGTGTTCAAAATAAACAGGTACTTTTTGTGTGTAAGAGTTAGTTACAGTTATTAATGAAAAACTCAAAAATAATATCAAATCAGCCTTATTCTTTCATTCTAACTTTTCAACTTTGTCAACTATTTTTGCGTACAAGTACGACTGATTGTCTTCATTCAGCATTTCACTGACGGTCTTACATAACGTTCGACCTTTTTAAATGGGCGAAACATTATCAAGAAAAATACACAAATTCAGGAATTGTTTACATAATCTCAGAATTTGTTTAGCTAGTTATAGTGTAGGTGAGCGCGCAATGACACACGCCGTTCTCGGTCACACCTATGGCAAACTCCAACGGAAGTAATGGAATTGCAAATCCGACGACATTACATGTCTCTTGGCAACTTGCGATTTCGCGCTTGGTCTTCCTCTCGCCATCACTTAGTTCCATTCTCCAAATTCCCCTCTACCACTGATGCATATCACCCCATTCGTGTTAAGGCTCGAATTAACTGTTCTTCCGCGGCTCGCGTACGGAGCACTGTAAGTAAGTTTGCCACACTCTAGTTTGCGTATTACGACTATTCCCTGAATTTAAGGAAGGGAACGCTGATTAAACATAATTTTCAAATAAGAAACCGCACCTGCACCACTTTCTGGTCGCTCACTTTTAACTAAATTGATTCCTCAGCTCATCTATTAACATCACAATTTGGTTCGAAAATTGTACAATTCTCCTTCCGATCAGCTTTGTGATCAGGTCTGATGAAATTACTCGTTTTTCTCATCTAAAGATTTGTTTCACGCAAATCTTGCTATATAAAATTGACCTAATTTTTTCGGACTAACCAAAACTCTCTTATAACCACAACTATTCTCTGATGTAGATAGTATTTAGAGCACGCAAGTTATACTCGAGATTAATTTGAGCTTCATTTAGTTTAGTTTCGGTAGCATGGCAGATCGATTTTTTCAAAATACAACTTAATCCCATCCTTTGAAGGAATGAACCTTGACCTAAGATCCAAAACTGGGTGCTTGTCAGACTTCTTGGTGATTTTATAATCCATCAGAATTAATCCTATCACAACTTTGGCATGCAACATTGCGACTTTCATGCCTGCAAACATTTTGCATTTGAAACAAAGGAAAACATTTTTTTTAATTGAAATTTTTTTTGTTCTGCTTCATTACCAGTACACTGATTGACAACAGTGCCAAATAAAAAGTAGGCCTCTGGCATATGCCATCTTCAACCCTCTCAGGATCGAAGATCAAAGGATCATTAAAATAATTGTCGTCTCTTTGCAGTCCATTCAAAGAAACATAGATAGCTGTTCCATTTTTCAAAACAATGTCAGTGCCTGCAATCTGATACGATCTTTTATCTCCTCTGCAAACTGATTTAAAAACCATACTAGTCATGATTTCTGACGAATGCTTACTTCATAGTCAGAGCGCGTGTATCGATCAATCGTCGAGACAGGTGGATGAAGTCTAATTGTTTCTAAAATAGCTTGATCCAAGTATTTCATGTCGGTGAAAGCTTCGTACGTCATCCCGTGCTTCTCAATAGCCTGCTTGATATTTTCGCGGGCTCTATCCTGACACTCCGTGCTTTCAGCGAGTCGCAAAATAGCAAAACTTGCCGTCATTGCGCTCGATTCGAATCCCGAAAAAAAGGCGGTTGATTGGAAGAGCGAATTATTGTCCTTGTGTTCTTTGAAACAAAAAGAGAAGGTTAAATTTTAACGCAAAAAACTTGAGGGCGAAATTTTTAACTCACTGTTGGCAGTTCTTTTTCTCTTGGAGCTGTTTCGCTTTTCACTAGAACCTATGGTGTCCAAATGGTGTCCCATAAAAATTTCTTGAATAATTTCGAATCGAACAAAATTTCATTGCTCAACAGCTCTACTAGTCCTGGTGCAAAGAATAGTGTTAGTGTGTCAGGGAGACTCTTTAAACAATAAAAATAATCTGAAACTGTGAAAAATTACTTTTACACAGTTTAATGGAGGTTTTTTTGTAGTTAAGAAACACTTTATTAAACTACTTTATCCCCGAGATCTAGAGTTTCCTTAATTTCAATACACTTTAGCGGACTTTAAAGAAAACGTTTTAACTCAATTAAATCGAGAACGGAGAACTAACAGAATTTGGAAAACTGATGATTAGGATAATGAAAAGAATCCACTTTAGTGCCGAAGACAAAACGAGCGATTAAATCAGTCGCATACTTGACATTGAACGTCCAACATTTTTTTCTCGCACTGGGTAGCGTTTTTTTCGTCGATAAACATCATCATTGGCTGCCCTATTTCTAACATCAAAGCAAACAATTGTTTCAGCTTGTCCAAAGGGGTGATATTCGACCCTACATATTTCCACTTCGAATTTCCCAACAAATCTTTCTCTCCCAGAGTGTAGTGCAGTGAGTCAGCAGAATGTCTGTCGGAAAATTTATCAGAGTCCTTGACTAACAGTTGTTTTATGATTTTGGGATTTCGGAGCAAAAGGCAAGGTTTATGGAAAATATAGAATCCAATGAAAGGCGATTTCTTGTCCGCAGAATTGTAAATCTGGTCCATAGTCGAACCTGGAGTCGACCTGAAGAGAATCGCGTCTTTAAAGTTACCGAAAATATAGTTCACTGGCAGGTGTTTCACGCCTTTCCTCTTCCAATAGTTCAGTTTGTAGTTTATGTGACACACAATGAGGATTATAGACGTGAGCAATAAAGTAGAGGTTAGCACAAAATTAGATATTTCAATTGACATGTTGGTTTCAATTCGGATCGATATTACTTGTGTTGCATTTTATATAAACGATTCGAAGTTATTTTTGGTGTCCGATGAACTACATATGAAATTCATTAAAATCCAATAATCATTTTGCAAGTCGATTGGTTATAAGAATAAGTTGATTATATTCATTGGAATCCCGATAATAATAACAATTTTCTATATTTAGAAACTATAGTTTTCAGTTCGAATGTCCAAAAAAACCAAATACAGCGAAAGTAAACAGTTCAATACATTTATTCATTGCCAGAAGCTTTGAGAATCTAGAAAAACATATCATGCTCTATTTCCATTTTTTACAATATTCATTGCTCAAGGTACATTCGATTAATTGATTAAGAACCGTGCATACCACGGTGTGCATTAATTCAATTTAGCAATTCTTTTATAACGAAAATATGCATCGGGAAATGCTTGTTTCAATATTTTCACATTCAATATGTGCTTCTGCTTAGTGACTAAGTCAATTTATGTGTATTAAATCGCCGTAAATGATATGATAACGCAGACTTTTCTTCCATTAGTTTGATTAGGTTTCTTCGAGCGTTAACTGAACAATTTTCTACTAAATTGAGTATTAAAAATACATCACACATTGTTTAATTTAAACACGTGAACAAATTTTTAGTCTTCACATTATTTGTCTTTACCATTTGTAAACAGTTTTTTATTACTAAAAAGATGAAAAACTGCAATTATATTATTTCCATTCAATATTCTGATACTTGTATTTCAGTTATTTCTCATACGTTAATTACAATGACCTAAATGCAAAATTTGCATCAGTTTGCAATTGATATTAGAGAAATTATTTAACACCGGTGAATCAAATTTCGTTTGCACAAGGAAGTGGCCGTACGTGAGAACGCGTCCAAGGTAACGAAAGACAATGCAAGAGCACACGAGATATTGAACACACAACCATCAAATACAACAGCACGAGAGCGTGCTTCTTGTTTTGCAAACACCTGTTCAGCTTGTCACATTGTGTAATTCGACAATGGCGACATTATTATTTCGCTTCTCCATGCATGATGAGGACAAACAATTTTCACTTCAGCTTGAGTGCTAAGTGTTTCCCTTACTGCAAAAATGTCCACTCGATGGCAGAGCAATAAAGAAACTGCTCCTCTAAACTTGTTATCTGCACTTGGATACAAAGTGAGGACGCCTGCGGATCTTTGAAGCGCGTCTTAAGTAACTTCAACACAGATGTCAGTGCATAAAGAGGCGCACTTTCTTCACATCCCAAATCCTCCATCTAGTTTTGGCGTTGGTAATATAAAAATTTCCCACGTATAAAGTGAACTCTAAAAATGCCTATTTCAGGGATGCAAATTGCTTGCTATGAATTGAGTGCCTTTCTTTCGCTATCTTGATAAAGAGTAAACTTTTCTAAAATGTATCACTATAATTTCAAATTTTTGATCTCGATCAATCTCGATCAATGTATCAATTTTCATTGATACATTTCAGACATTCTTTCTAAAAAACTCGACTTATCAACTGATTTAATTAAACATTAAACTAGTGACCCAAAAAATAAAAAAAAACTCTTTAATGTGTAACAATTTTGAAATCAAAAGGGTACAAGTGTAAAATTTAACGTGTTTTTGTTATTTTTGTTTCATCTTTTGTCGTTTTATTACCTGCTCTTAAAACCGACTTTGACACCTCCGATTCTCTTGGCCCGAACGTGTTGCTTTGCTTTTGCTCCGTCTCGTTCCTTATCGCACGTTTCGCTGCTCGCTCTTGCTCATTTCTGTTTAACCTCTAGTTCGGCGTTGAACATTCTTAAGCATCTCTGGGGTGCCATAAAATCTAAAGCGCAAACAGCAAGATATTTGAGACATGTACACCAACACTGGCCAGTCACTGAACTAATGTGTAGTAAACCTCAGAACTGGATCCTATTTCTTACCATACGTTCGCACAAGCGAGCGAAATTCACGTTAGTTTGTGTTAACGAAAACGTAAGCTGTGAAATCAGAAACGGCTCAACTGGAAATAAACACGAGGAGAACCGATGACGTCAAATTGACTAATTAGAATCGTTTCTTAATCACCATGTTAATTAAATTTAAGGAAAGATACTATTCCTCTTGTGACTTTTAATAGGTTTTTTTGCTTCGAAGATAATGATCTTCGCGATGTATTGGATAAGTTTTTAATCGAGTTGAAAGATGGACCGAGTACTTTTCATCGCGTTATACTAAACGATAAAATGGTAACAACAACAAACACTTTCTGAAAAACTTTTTAACGACGACCAGCCGCGTCAACTGTTTAGGTTCTCTGGAAATGATGGTAAACCTCTTTGAAAGTTTGTGATTTCTTTTTTCTTGTCATTATTTTTATGCCTGTATCAGTTGTAATCGTTAAGTTCCAGACTTTTGAAGTCTTCATTATGACTTGCGAAAAGCTGTAAAAAAAACTTACGACGATTTTGCCCCGGTAATTCGGTGTCAAAAGTAATTAGGCGACAATTTTTTCGTTCGAACTTTGATTGTTATAATAAATTTACAAGTTATCGTTGACAATATTGTACAGATTTTTTACAATCAGAGGTTTGTAGCTACAGGTTAATTAGAGGTCTCATCATTTAATTTGTAATGAAAGTTCAGCTAGTGTTCGATTTTAACTGCTTTTAATTTAGATTCGTGATTAGATCCAGCCAAGTCTGAGACGAACCAACAACACGATAAATGTGGTGTTTTGTGTGGCTGCTGTGGGCAAGTGATATCTGTCGATCACGGTTTACCGCTTGATATAGTAAAAGCTTAACCATTCCCCTGGGTACCAATGGTGCCTTGCTTATACTGATCATTCTACTTCTCATGTGCTGTGGTTTAATCTCAGCTGCCCACTGTCCCACATGGTTCGACCATCGGTTGCATTTCAACGCTTACTTTCCTCCAGCACGGTTCTTGTAATGTAAATTGTCCTGCGACATCATTTTAAAATGGAAATTTCAAGAAAATATAAAAGTAGTCAAGTTGAAAATTGCGACGTGGATTAGATTTTCATTTGAGCAACAAAATATGAATTCAGTAATAATTCGCCGAGCGACAGCGACGACTAAGTTTATTAAAACGTGCTCCTCAACTTATTTTGACGCTGATGAAGAAGTGGCGCATAGTAAACGTAACGAGTACGACTGCAAAATAAATAAATGGAAAGATCTCTCGTACCACGGCTCTGAAAACAATGTTAGATAGCGCGGTCGTCAAGTTTCTAATAATACTTTTCAGCGACTCTCTTAATGGCAAGTTTTCGTTATTATGTGACAAAGCTTGTTACATTTTTATGTAAATTAGTTGTTAACGACTTGGTGAAAATGAATAGCAACTTTGCCAGACAAAAGAATCTTGTGTATGTTTTCATAATTGTATAATAAGAATTTTGTCACATTAAATGAATGTTATTGGACAATAAGAGAATATCCAATTTTGTATAGTAATTTCTAGTGATTTAGCAAGTAATCGAGTAGATTCCGTGACTGGCTTCCGAAAAGTAATCGACTTCTGTTTTACATATTGATGTAAAAATTTGTACGGTAACGGAACAAGTACGTTGTATTTTGTGTTCGTTTGATTCTGATCAGCGTATTTTAATGAGATGTGTATATCGCCGCTCGGACGGCTATTTATGTCCTCACGAAAGTTTTTCAAAACTTTTTCAATATCGCTGTGCATCGCTTGTTTGTCGTATAAAGTTTAAACTACTTTTCAAAATGATTTTCTGTTGTTGAAGGGGACAAGAAATCGAGTTACGACAAGCTTTGTAATCATAGTTATTTTATTACTATCGTAGAGAATAGGACTTAGCAAAAAATCTGGTAACGATTAAAAGGAGATTTTTAATTGCGTTTCTTTTTGCTTTGAGTTGAAAAAAGTCCATTGAATCCGCCAGAAAGCTTAATTAATTTCCGTATTTTCTGTATGAAAAAAAAATTCGATAGTTTGATTTAATTAAACAGTTGTAGAATTCAATATTATCAATATTGATTGCTCTTTTTATATCAGAAGAGAAAAATGTCAACCATTTATAGTCAAGATGACAATAAATCAAATGTAAGTACATTACATTTGCGGACGATTGAACGTAAACCGTGAACGCACGTGTGATGATTTTTCATGAAAATTATTCAACACTGCTGGTTGTACATTTATAGGGCAAATTTTTATCTATTGAATTAATTTAGTGGCAGACGAAAATAATGTTATTTTAAATTGTGTTATCGTTTAGCATGAGCCTGCGGAGTGAAGAATGGTGTAGTGAAGCGGCACATAGAGTGCGGTACTCAGCGTGATGTGCGATCTGGCGCATAAGCACGCACTCTTAAATGAGATGTGTATAATCATGTGAGAAATGAAAATGTTTTGACAATTCGCTGTTCCAGCAACTGGGTTGGTCGTTGTATTTTTGACTGTACATCCCGCGGAATTAATCGTACGCGATCCATTTGCATTAATAGTATCTCTTCACGAAACATTTGTGCCTTCAACATTGCGCTCCTCAGGATAAAATTTATTTTTGTTTCTCTCCAAAGTTGTAACATATTTTTAGCTTAAATTTGATCACAACTAAATTGAATTTAAACTAGAAGCTACAGTTTCTCGTGCTGAAAAATCTATCATCCTACAAGCGTATCAAATCACAATAACAAAATGGATGTTATAAAACAATTATTTAAAAAAAATGGTCATTAAATGTAAATATATTAATCGTTAATTTTGTTTATAAGTTTCTATTAGGACCTTCAATACACATTAGTTGGAAATTAAGATTCAATGTAAAATGCAGGTAATGAGGCTCAAATACCAATCAATTCATGGATGGATTTGCACAATGACAAGGTAAAGTCCAAATAATCAAATCAAATTCATCAAATACACAGCTTAACAAGCCAATTAACATTTTTTCACTGGGTTCGAAAATTCCTCGATGTACAGGGAAAATAAATAGCTGGCATATTTTGCCTTTATCGACCGGTTATATATCTCTGTTAATTCAAATTCAGGCATTATAAAACTTATAATTGCATCGCTAGGACAGTCGCATGAATATATCAAAGTTCAAATCAATACAACCGACGTGTTTTAAAAAAGCGATGTGTTCACGCGGTACGCATTCTTTTCTATTGAATTTTCTGCAGGTTCAAACCGTCGCCAATAAATTTTCGGAGCCAGAGAAGAATTGATAATTCTTTAACATTACCTCACTTCAGGGTGTCTTTTCGAAACTCTAGCAAGATGAATTCTGAAATGCGACGCAAACTTTCGGAACACTTTAGCAGTTACAATCAGCCTCACAGAAATTCAACTTTTGATTATCTGGTATTCCGATTTATGGTTCACCGACTACATATCGTCACCTCTTACAACAAATGATTAGTAAAGTATTAGTGGATAACAACTTGTTTCAAAATATCATTGAAAAATAAATCGTTATAAAATATTATTGCGAAACGTCTGTTCCAAAAAATCAATGAAAACTGCTAGTCTAGTTTTAGAATTTCAGTAAATAACGACTCGTTTCATGATGTCATCGAAAATGGTCTTACTGTAGAAAAAGATGAATGTACCCTGGCACTAAACAAAATTGAATCGTTGAAAGGTTATCTCAGGGACTTCTATTTCCAAATTTTAAGAAAATGAAATCGTTGAATTTTTTCTATTGAAAAAAATTACAGACGCAGATGCGTCTGCAATCTTTTTGTAATTTTTTTTCTCCCAACCTCTTCGTAGTATAACCTGCAATTGATTGTCAAAGGCAAAATTATAAAAATTATTAGAAAATATTTTTGATACTTAAAGATGTTTCTTTGCGATTTTAGAGATGGAGTTACCTCGTTTCACCCTAAGGCACAGAAATGTTCTAAATATTTTTCAAACGCGTTTGCTCCGAATCTGACTTATTTGAAAATATCATTTTGATGATATTTTCAAGCAATCTATTCTTAATAGACAGTTTTTATTGATTTTTTTAAAACAAGTCGTGTCACATTTTGTTTCAAAACGAGAAGATTTTCATCCGTGATAAAATGAAACAAGTTGTTTTCACTGATATTATGAAACAATTTCTTCTTTACTGGCTTTTGAAACAATTGATATTTTAAAGCGAGGCGTTATTCACTGATATTCTTAAAATAGGTGTTTTTTGTAACAGCTGTGACGATATACATTAGGTCAATGGCTTCTCTTGGGTTCTAAAACAGATTCCTGTGTGACAATTTTATTATTTATTCAAAAATACTGTAAATACCTACTGGAAAGTTAATCTACAATTTGCGTACCACTTAAGTTAGCCCGCTTTTATATGCACAAATGCTAAAATTTAATTTGTTCTAGAAACACAACCACATATATGTTTCTAGAAGTTGAAATGTATCAAATTGCCTGCACAATTTCGTGCCACAAAAACATCCAAACCATCTCTACGTTGGAAAATACCGAAACGTAGTTACAAAAAAATACAATCGCATCTGAGTATGAAGGTGAAAAAATTCACGTTCTTTTCAAATTGCTTTAATTAATCATCCTTAAAGCGAAATTTTTAACAGAACAAAGGAGATGATGCATGGTGATATCTGGACGATTGCAGACAAATATGAAGTCACGTACGTGCAATGACGCACTTACAATGGAAATTGTACGAAAAGAATAAACAATAAAGGAATAGAAAAAACTCAATCTGAAGAGGGAAAAAGATATTACGAGAACTTGAAAAAGATTATTTTTTCTACTGAAGTATACATCGTAAGTAGTAAATGAGATCAAAATTTTTATCGCGAATCGAAACCAACCTAATTAGATTAATTTTGCTTATCTTATCCAGGTCTAATTTTATATGATTACGTCTAATCGTGACTAAGCATGTCGGTTTTCAGGTTTGATTGGATCGGAAAAACGAGTTCGTCTGACTTTATTCGATCTCTTCCACTGACCCAACTTGATTAATAAGACCCAATCATGTATGACAAAATTTAAATAAAGTCAGATTAACTCATTTCCAGGGCTGATCGGAAGTAGAACTTTTTAACGGGAATATTGCAAATTTACTTACTGCTTTAATTTCGTGTAAAATTTAGCGCGTTTTAATTTGAATTCGTCAGCATTCAGGAAATTTAATTTCTTCGTTACGTCAACAGTAGTGAATTTGATGTTGATTAAGTTTTTGAAATCAAATGTAGAAAGATTCGAGGTAACAAAGTATTACGAACTGAACGAACGCATGCACGAACCGCTGGAAACGTTTCATTTGCATGTCAAGCTGTTCGATCAAATAATTATAAATGTGGAGAATGGTCACAGACGTCATCTCGACTCGATAATAGACGACACTTTAATTCACTTTCGCAATTCATTACACGCATTGTGACGAATGAATTTAATTCGTCACCTGAATTTCATACTCTCATATCATAAAATTATGTCACTTATGATGCTTCCATCGCTCGAAAATAAACGTAATCTCACCGTCAGACAATATGCAATAACGTTGTTCGCATATTTTAACGTTATGACAGTGAATGTTACAGCGAATCCAGTTGGCTCCTGAAAACCACACGCTAGCGCATGCTTTATGTGTCAGGCACACATCGAAGTTTTATTTTGACATTTCCATGCTGCTTATTTACAAACCGTAAGGCAACGTGAAAAAAGAATTGCAAAATGACTGTAACAAAACTGTGATCAATACTTTTGACAATTCCATTTTGTCATTTCACATTAGTCGGCACTATCACAATATTCGCGACATTTTTTCAAATAACAATTTGTCCGATCAAGTGTAAAAAATGAATAACATAGTTATTTCTTGACGTGACTTTTAACTCAGTGCCGAGTTAATGTCACGCACCGCGTGCCAAACATCAGTTTCTTCTTTTTGCAATTTCCTCTTTATGCCGGATACCCGGGATTTTTTGCTTTGGCACTCAGCTACTTTTCTTTCGCAACCCTGATACATTCCTCCGTACTATCTGTCTCCAATAACTGTATATTTCCTGACCCTCTGCAGAAAGTTCTTGTATCTGTCAGACGTGCATCGAATTTTCTCAGCACACCCTCTGATTACCATAATTTTGGCATACGGAGTGTCACACACAAACAGCTGCCGAAATAAAGCGGCTATTTCTTGATTTTTTCGTTTATTTCGATATGACAAAATAATTCATTTTCGAATATTGTCACGAAAAATCTGACGTTTCAAAAACTAGATTTCGACAGAAAAACCCTTTTTTCCTTTTTTATACTTTTGGTTGGATGGATTTGCACCCCCTCCCCTTATCCTCAGTGTCGTTGAATCAAAAGGAATTGTTAAGACTATAGTGCATCTTGTCTGAATATAAGCTTTCTCTTTGCGTGCTTTTTCTTGTTCGTTTGTATTTTTTCCGTCTGCTATCTATTCTTACTAAGCCACCTTAAATAATTTGACCCAAAGTACCTTTGTCTGGAGAATATCCCTGTTTAGAGTGCCATTTGTCCGCGGTACAATTTATGGTAAGAAAACTACGTATACATTGGTGTTTACTGACAGTCGTGGCTAATACCAGTTAGAGGGATAAATTCTTTCGAACTTTCGGTTTGCGGTTTATCGACGCAGGACAAATCCACACTATACAGTGGCTTTGGACTGCAGATTTTCGTCTGCTTTTTCTCGCGGAATCAATAAATCGTTCGCCACGCCGTTCAATTTCGATTGCTTTTTTAATTCACAAGATGAGTGAATTTCGTATCAACCTGGTGTGTTTCGATTGAATCACACCGATTATAATTCGATTGAATTATAGACATTTTTTCGCTCTGCGGAATATTGAATAGTGTTTAAAAACATTTTTTTTCAATGCTTCTGAAAAGGTTTAAGCCCTTTTTGTGTTTAGTTTATCTCTGGATCAAAAAAATGAAATCAATTTAAAAATGATACGAAATCAACAAAGCCATTGGTCTGACCACTCATTGATCAATTCCACTGAATTGATACGAATTTCCGCGAACTGCATCTCATATTATTTGCACGGCTTTTAAAACGCAGTATAAATAAATTATTTGAAAGCTCTTCACGTGTAATTAAAAAAAAGGTTACCGGGGAATAAAATTTGAATCCTGGTTTTGAAAACAAACATTACTTACCGTGTGCCAGAATTATTTTCCGCTAATGCACCAGGCGAGAGGCGAAGCGATAAGAGTGAAAAAACAAAGCGCCATATTTTGAAATGATTTGCCGTTGGAAACAATGGTCTTTTAAGCTAGTAAAACAATTGTAACGAACAACCCCAAAATAATGAACAATTTATCGATGCCTTTCACAACTTATGTTATTTTACTCCGGCGGTGTCTGTACGTCGACAAAATGTAAAACATTTTTGAGTGCGTACTTGAATTCTACTCGTTGTATTTATACGAATGTTTCAATTAGACATCGTGTGATTCATTTTGTATGCTAATGAAGAGTTTCTATGGCGACGTTTAATTCGACGATGAGTGTCTCTGGGTCAAATGGCACAACTCATTATATGCGTACTATTTTTTGTTACAATTAGTTCTAATTGAGAGTCCCTATAATGGTCTATATATTTTTCACAATTTATGGTGACAATTACACGACGCCCAATTATTAATTCCCTTGTCACCGTCACAGCAGAGATTAGGGCAGGGTAAAAAATAGTCGGTAAAACGAAACGACTGTTTCGCTTTTTATTCATTACTTTTTACAAGGTTGTTAATAAATGAAAAGTTTAAACGGAGCAAACGCAACTGATTATTTAACGTTGTGTTAAATTTACTGGGACATCGTGAAACCAAGTTACGTACCCAGCGAAATCACAATTTACCATAAATTTTCAATGTACTAATGGTGCAATTTGAATTTTGATAGAAATCGTATCTGAGAATTTGTACAGTCTTTTACTGTAATTTTATTAAAATTGATTAAATTCACATGCGTATTACCCCAGATTCATAACAACATTTTTATTTAAGTGAAAAAAACGATAATCGGGTTAAACAAATCGGTTTTTTAGTAATAAATAATGCAAAAACGGACATTACAATTTTATAACAATCATTTATATTTTTATTGTGTCAAACGTAAATGTATAACATTTATATTGTTTCTTATGATGTTAACAGCATACAAAACTCAGAAAGATTTACAAAATCTGTAAAGCATGCCTCTCGATGGTAATGACAAAAGGAATAATGTCTTTTCACGCTCAATAATTTTCATCATATAACAAACGAACAAACTTAGGGTTTACTTCAATATACTGAGATACAAGTAAGAAGTCTATTCGATGTGTCTTTTTTAAACACCGGATTTATTTACAATGTGTCTCGAGCTTATTTTTATCGACAGTACACTAAAAGATACATTACATCGATGTTACATCAATTATTCGACTGCTAAGTGGGTATGTACAATTGTATTTTGCACGAGAAATCAAATCACCAACTCGTTTGGGAGATCTGCTCGAATACAAATCGATACTAAAATATCGTCATGACCGCAAAGTGCTCGGCTTCTCAATTATAATCGTACACCGAAACAAACTATTTTGCAAAGTAGGTTGAACTATATAATTCGATTGTAATCTTGATATCACACTGCGGACAAAAAAGTTTTCAAATTGAAATTTCATCTTATGCATCCGTAGGAATTTACTGGTAGTTCAGAATGTGGACACGGAAATCCCCACACTTAATAACTATGCAAACTCGAATGCAAGTTTATAAAAACTTATTAGATGGTACCGTATCGTGTGGCAGTAAATGTCGATCCTAACGGTTTCATACGTGGAAGTAGAACGTTCGAATTGTTGGACGAAAAGACCGTTACTTTCAAGAAAATAAGTCATTTCAGTGTACGTTTTGCAGAAACATTGAAAGTTACATCATCTCGTTAAAAGTTGAATCATTTTTTTCTGACTCGTAATCGTAACAGTATGATTCCGACGATGCAGATCAACAAATTTATACAGAATCGAATGTGTGGAGTGCTTGGTAATTCGAGCCACCAACAGTTGCCTTTCGCAAAGATTAGAAAATTTTGTACCGCTCAAACTCACGTTCACATTTTTTAGTACCGCAGTTTTTTTTTTTCGGAAGAGTCACAAACACATCGGTCTTCCTTGCTACTGCAGCCAGCTCAGCAGTAATATTTCGAAATCTGTCGTTCAGTTACCATTCAAATACCTTCGTCAACTTTGTGAAAAAAATTATCGAGGAAGATTCTTGGGACGCGATGGATCGTGGAATTGGTAGTCGTATTTTGCACTCCGTCGGGCCGTCTTTTATTCCGGCTGGTTGGCAATAGTGGCGGATCACTTTTTTCATACCGAGGATATGTACAAAATAATTAGTGACACGACTAGACAACTTGACGACAAAATCGGTCCTGCCGTGCCCGTTTGCATAGCTTCCGGTCTTTCACCTGAAATCAAACGGTTGCAGCTCGAGTTAAAATCATTAGTTGTTAAATGAACGATCAATCAAAGTTTATAACAATTTTCAAATGGCAAAATTATCAAAAAAATCGTAATTCATCCTTGTTTTTTCGAATAACAATAAAATTTTTTGAAATGTAACTTTTCATTATTTTAAGTGTTCTCGCAGGAATGATACAGTAAAAGAATAAAAGTAAATTTAAAATTCAGAATTAATGTCGTATTTAACATTATCAAATAATTCCGGTTTTATATCAGATACCAAGAAGAACCTGATGCCTTTAAATACGCTGAGCGAGTTTAAATGGAACTCATTTGCTTTTTGCAAATTTACTTTCAATTAAAATTCTATTCGCAAAATCCTTAACGAACCGCAAAACTTTTTATTTGATTGTAGTCTTTTCAATCCTTTGATCTACATGATAACAGCAAACTCAATATCAATACAGAAATAATTATAATATTATCATGTTATGTTACAGAATCATTATAGATGAACATAATAAAAGCAAATATTCATAATTCTGGGTAACGTTTTGATGACGAGATCCAGTTTCGAATGCCTTTGTGTTAGTTTAAACCAAAATATTGGTTACACCTCATTTGTTCGAGTCTTCAAAGTCAGAACGAAACTAAAGTTTTATTAAGCTTAATAAGATTCATCCGAGGTCAGCAGATGGTTGATGATAATGAATTGCAAATCTTCCCTCAGTATATTTCAATAGAGACAGACAGATGAATCGCCAACAAGGATTGCGCGACGTCGAGTTATTGACAAGTCGGCCTCAAAGGTTTTTTATCTACCAGCCAGTGAAAGAAATTTGATTTTGCTGACACGTTATGTTAATTTGGGGCGTTTGGAAAACAAAGTTTGCTTTGGCGCTTGGCGTTTATCTGGAGTAACCTCGCGGAGCGCGCCCCGTCCTTGCAATCCGTGAAAATCCAATCTTTACCGCAGAAACTTTGTACTTTGCATTTCTCGATGAAACTTAGTAAGTTAATGTAACGTCATTGAATCAAGGGAACGTCAAAAGAATTTTCCAGCTTCCCAAGTGAAACTTAAACATTTAGTCTTATCTCGCTCGTACGACCTATGGTGAACGCAAGCGCTTTTGCGAAGTGATTTGAAATGCAATTTCCGCTCTGTTCAGGACCTATCTGTGACAAAGTCATTCAGGCCCACGCTCGTAAATCTAATGAAACTGTTTTCGTTGCTGAGCAAGTCCGCTTCGCTGGCTAGTTCACTTACTATAATTTTTTGAATAAATGTCCCTTACAACTTGCCCTGATTCATTCTAATCATATTATTCTATTCTCAAATAAACTTACTTTTACTCTCAAAACTTGTCCAAATGATATTTATGATTTTACTTTACTAGATGAAATTTAATACAAAATTCAATTTCACAGCTTTGAACAATCGTAGTTGTGTTTTATTATTTTTACGAACACTCTATTATACTCGGCTGAGCTTTTGTTTACAGGTCACGTGTCAGAACAATCTTAATGTTAAAAAATTATGATACAGAAATTAGATTCCTTTGTAAATTTAGTAGGTAATAAATAATCTTTATTAATTTCAAACACACGCAGCCTTAGTATGTTCATGCCCAAATTACATAGACAGGTTCTGTTGGATTAAATTAATTGACTTTCAGTCAACGCAAACATGAAACTTACACGAAAATGAACTAAGAAAGTTGAAAAATTGTTTTGTTTTATTATCATAATTGTTTTCGAATATTTTCAATGATTGACGCATTCTTAATTTCAATCAGGATAGTTTTGTTTTCTCATTGGAACAGGGCGGGTGCATCTAAATTATACTTATTGAACTCAACAAGAACTGCTGCACTGAATTACACACAAGACACTTGTCTTCGTGTTAACGCGTACGCAATTCTGAACTCAATATCACTTTGATTACGGTTTTCGTAGTGTCGGTAAGGATGTATTACATCGCATCTAATTAAGCGTGTATATATATTTCTTGTGGCTGTGTCAACACACATACGTTCAATGGTTTAGAAAACATCGAGCAAGAAAAAATTTAATCAACAAAAAATGTTTCGCCTCAGTGCTCTAATAAAATCTTTGAAGCATGAAAAAGCTCAATTTTTGAGTTTTTTTTGAAGAATCAAAATCGCTCATTTGTAACTGTTTCATTTTTTATTATTATCGAATCGTTTGACTTTTTTATTAAAATGTCGATCAACTGTTTTGAATTTATTCATACATCGAACGCAAAGTTTGTTTAACTAGAGCATTTTAGCTGCGTGTATGGGCGTGAAAATGTTCTCTGTTATACTGATTTTAGTGCTTTCATGAATTTAAATGCAAATGCATCGAAAAATATTTTCGACTCATACCCTGACAAAAAGTCAGCGATACGTTTCACATTCAACCTGTGACAATTTAACAAAAACAGACAATTTGAAAAGCTTTAACATTCAATCCTCTTTTAATTTTTATTGTGCGATTATGATTACATTATAACGACAACGCTTGGATAAATTGATCGACATTGATTCAGTTTGTCATACTATTTTGCTTGACATGTGAACTTCTATGTCAAATCCTCTATCCTCGTTTTATTGATCAAAAAATACAAAACTATCATGAATTATATTCCTCTCGGTGCATAAACCGCAATTAAAATGAATTATTCCCAAACTTTAGCTTACAAATTTTCATATTCAAATAAAACTATTGGTTTTGGTTTGAGCACATCAAATAACGTCTTGAAGCTATCTCAAGTGTCTCAGGGTAGCAGAAATAACATTAATTATAGTCCAAGACATGTTGACACAGCCCGATAATGTAGTAAAGCCTCAAAGACGTGTCATCATAGTAATCAATTGATTAAGATCATGCTTGATATAATCTTGCATTAGGTTCGGGAATGAGCACCGAAGGTAGTCGCACAAAGACAATCAAGAACGCGTTTACGATGGTGGCAAAACGTATCGCTTGTACTCTAATAGTAATGATCGGTTGATGGGATGTCAAACAGCGTTGCATGTAATTCAAAACCAGCAACCCTGATCTTCCTCACTAGACTAACTGTCCAAGGTTCCGTCTACTCGGCTGTGCAGATACCTCTATTCTGTTTAACTAGTTTGATTGACATTGTCAAAGTCCAACCATCGCTTATCCATTACCTTAACATCGTTCATCTCGTCCCATTTGAATTCCAGAATTGATACACTTTTATCCTGATTAAATTGTATAGAAAATAATGGTTTCATATAAATAACTTATTCTTAATAACTAACCCACAACTTTTGTTTTTGTTGTTGTGTTTTATTGAGGTATAATTGTTTGGTTGGTTCGCTAAAAGATTTTAAATAGAAATTGCATCAACTAAGTGAATATTACCGTTTAATACGTGGACTCTGATGGATGCAGTGTTAGCGTTGCTTGGTCTGCAACTATACTCTCCGGAGTCGGTTGGTTGTGCTGCTTGTATGAGTAGCCACGATGTTGTGACGTCGCTGCCTTTTTCAGTGATGACAGACACGCCACCTCGGGGACTGTCGTAGCTGACCACGCTGTTATTGTAATACCAAAAAATGTACGCTGGCGGTTCCCAGCTAAAATGAATAGTACATGTCAAGTTTATTGTGCTCCCTGCACCAACGTACAGTTCCGGCCCGCCCACGATTGTCGCCGTTGGTACTGCAAAAATAAAAAATATTGTATATTAATTATCAGATTCCATGTCCTTAGTCAAGTGTTGTTGTTTCCAAATCTCCGAATTGTGTAAATTGATAATTTTTGAATTTAAAAATTTTTTGAATAATGACAAAATGTTTGTTGCAAAAATATTTTCAAATCAAGAACTAGTGACATATGTGGGATGCGAATGGTGCGATGAAAAAGTTGAATTTCGTACTTTTTAATGGTTTCAGCCAAACTTATTAAAGTGTCAGCAACGGGGGCAAAATTTATACGCGAAAAATTTGCGTATAAATGACCTTAC
Organism: Telenomus remus; assembly: GCA_020615435.1. Taxonomy (NCBI): domain Eukaryota; kingdom Metazoa; phylum Arthropoda; class Insecta; order Hymenoptera; family Scelionidae; genus Telenomus; species Telenomus remus. The sequence goes on along the minus strand of CM036341.1, from coordinate 7,417,464 downwards.
TAGTCTATTGAATATTCATCCCCTCTTCATCATTTACGGTTTCTATTTTAATTAGATGGCACTCTGTTGTATTTTAATTAGAAAGCTTGAATATCCAACGACGATCGGCTGTTTAAGTAAAATGTTCTGCAAAATCCATCATTAACAACACTTCTTAATTAATATTCGACGTTTTCAGAATGCACTATATTTTAAAACCTAAATTCATAGCTAACAAATTGTAACAAAATTTATGCAAATCTTCAACCTGTAAAAAGTTTTATTAGGGCTCAACGAGTAAAAAAATTAATTTTGTTGTTTTATGCCACAAATTTGTTCGTTTTATTTATGCCACATTATTTATAAATATTTATTTATGTTTAGTTTGTTTGATTTATGCCACAAAAAACAATGCAAAGTTGCGTTGTTCACTAAATAATTTTACATCGTTTTGATGTTTAAGACACATTTCGAAATTGAGGAAAATTTGATTTGCTTGTTAGTTTGTCTTGAAACAAAAAAAAATATTTTATCCAGCATGTGGCTGCTTGCAATGCTTGCAATTCGAGTAAAAATCACAAACAATCAGACAAAAGAAACAATATAAAATTTCATATTGCACTGTTTTACTCTCACTCAAATTTCACCGTGCAGATTCAATGATCAGAAGACCCAATTTGGGTTTTTATGAAAACAACGATAAAATTTGAACAATGAGAATCAATGAATAGGATTGCATACTGTGAAACGTGATATTTTTCAATCAAAATAGCTGTTACAGGAATATACTCCTAACAAATCCTTCACTAATGAACTCAAGTGAACAAAGTAAATTTTTCAATGTACGTCGCAAAATTCTATTATATGGATTTATTATTTTTGTTTTCAATTGAACACTGCAAAAACCTTCCACTTCAGTTCACTGAATTTTACTACATTTTTATGAAATTGAGTTTAAATTTATTCTTATTTTGAAATTTCGGACAAAAAAAAACTGGAAGTTCATTTTTCGCAGTGAATCAAAAATGATTTTTAATTAATATTCAGATTAAATTTCTACAATTTTCACAAAAAACCGTTGAAATATTGTGAAGATTATCCAGTATTATGTAACGCTAATCGTTTTGAGGGTAACTTTTTTTGTAATTTAGTATCAATGCTACGTTCTTCTTTGATAATGAAAATAATCTTTGCAGCAGCTATTCAATCGATGATTGATGAATGTGTTCGGTCAAAAGGTAGGGCCTCGGTCAATAATTTAGGTTAAGCATATTGTATTTGATTGCTGACGATGATTTATTCAAACCTGTTGTTTGGGCTTTCTTTTTTTTTTGTTTTTTTTTTAATTTCGTTACAATTGTGGAAAAGGTTTTGGACTGAAAATTTGGGATGTTTCGATGTAATTTGATGAGAAAATTATTAGGAAACAATTTCCCATAGTTAATTATATTAAATTTTAACGAGCTAATTATGTTTTTTCGTTTTAAAGCTACCGTCGTTGTTGCAGTTTTGAATAACAATAGCCACAATTGTCTTAATGACTTCATAACAACGAGACAGTGTTAATTGAACGTAAACATAATATTCATAGTTCATTGTTACGTCGTAAATATAGTCTGCCTGGATCATCAGGATCGAATTCAAATTACGTTTTATAAAATTGCAGCAAATAGTTCATGATTTGAAATTTATTAAAATTGTGCACCGCAATACGCAAACGTTTAAGGGATATTATCTCATTTATTACTTCTCCTCGTAAATCATGATTGTTGTTTCTAATCAAACTGATTATCATTGTTGCATCAAGCAATAGAATAACGTATACCCAGTAATTCACACCTATATCCAACGTGACAATGCTTGATAGGAGATTATACCACCATTGTTTATCTTTGAACAACATAGTACATCTACTGCTAACTCGTGAATGCGATTCTTGCGAACAATTAATTTTTTATGTAAGGTACAACATAATTATCAATTCGAGCTCTGATAATTACTTCAGCTAAGATTTTGATTGAAATGATCTGTAATCCGAATCAAAATTTTGTTTGCAGATTCGAATCAGGTTAATACCACAAACAGATGAAATTGATGTGTCTTGTTGACATCGACAAATCAACTGTCGTAACTGTGCAAAATCTTTACCAATGTTATTTGCAATGTAAGGTCGTGTAAAGTTACTTCAAAGTAATTGCTATTATTCGCCCAAAGCTTGTTTCTCAATTAGAATAAGATATTTGGTACATGTAAAAAAGATGAGCAGAAAATTTGTCTTCAAGCCCGAAAGCATAAATTCATCGAAAGTTTACGCAGCTGTTTATTGAAGAAAAATTAAAGAAAAACATAAAAAACAAATCAAACTTTCGAATCAAAACTTAGCAGATTTATCGGCTCGTTTACTTCCATATGGTTTGTAAAAACGGAAATCCGGAAACGACTTTAACTGACGATTTAACGAACGTCAATTGGAAGATCTGACGATAACAATTATTATTTCTGCTTCATTAATCGGGGACAAACGTCTAAGGAATTAGTCGAAATGTCTTTAGTCGATTTGAAAGATATTTAGATGGTGTATCAAAATGAAATTTCATCCAAGCATTGCCATGACACGAGCCAACTACTCGAGACAATGCTAGAATTACCCAGGCTCTAACGGACCCTCGTCTAGACAAATCCACACAGTCTAGGCTGTTTAAGCTTGCGGTTTACATGTAACAGAATATTACCGTTGCACTACCATTTCACCAGTGATTATATCAGCTACTAAGCTGAGGACTCGGGGAATGAAGATGTCAGATTGGGGACGCGACCCTTGCACTGTATCTGTCTAGTTAAGATAGGGTTACGGTGAGAGGTCCGAAAGGTTGTGCACTCTGTTTAACGTATACTTGAGAGTCGCTTCCTCATGAATGCGTCAAAGAGAAGCTTTTACAAAAATAAACCCGAAAACAATTTTTCCTTCGCTTTCTTCCATTTCCCGGTTGAATCATACCCAAGTATACATTTATCCCGGAGATCTGCTAGATTTTTGTGAATGTTAGCTGGCTTATTCCTTGACTATGATATTTGTTCTTCCACCCTACTATTTTGATGATCAAGTACTTAAATAAATCGACCAATATATTTTTTCTACGTAAGAAAAATACTATCTTTAGATTATGCTTCAGGAGATAGACTTCTTTCAAGGGAGGGTCGTGAGAATCAAATTAATGTTAACTTTGGAATTAGATGGAGCCTTCGGAAATTAATTGTTGACTGCGCAAATAGAAGTTCTTGACGTAAGACGATCCAGTGATGAACATCAACATTTAAGTCTTGTTTAATTTGTACATTATAGAGTGTCCTTTAATAATCATCTTCCGAATGAAGTAACTTCAATTAGCTGAAATTTGTGTTTAAAAGATGTTTTTTTCACGTGTTAGTAAAAAAGCTTGTCAACTCACCTACTACGTTCAAGTAAAACTGATGAGATTTCAAGGGAATTGTAGAAATTTGACATTCGTAAATTCCTTGATCTCTTTCTTGAGCCCACTTTATACACAACGTCCATTCGGACCATTCGTTATTTTCACCGACGTTCTTCTTGTGTATGACGAGAAACCGCTGATCACTCGTGTACGTGTAAGTCCCAGCCGTGAGTATGTGGATGTCCCTGTGCCTCACCCAAGACACCTGAAAACATGAGACGAAACCACATTAAATTACTTTAATTATTCTAGAAAATTTGCATGAAAATTAACTTCGTTATATAAAGTACAAAACTGTTACAACAATATGTTACACGAGTTTAATTGTTACACAACAATATGTGGTATGAGTTCAATAAGAAAGACCGCAATTATAGTTTAAATAACATTTACAGAGACGTCCAATTCTGGAGATGTGTGGAGAGTGCTAATTGGCAAGTGCAAAACATTTATTTGCAAACAGCAAATTGAGATTTGATAGTCAGAAAATATGAAAGCGCAAATTGGCGAAACGAGTTACTGAAAAGTAATTTTCAATTAATCGTTTGCGCGATATTGAAGCGCATCCTGAATTCGTAGAAATGGCACGGGTAGCAAGCGAGAATATTGACGAGATGAAGTTGAAGCTTGCAACGATACCGGAGCATTTCCTGCGCATTGAGGACGTGCTCCAGCTCGAAATGTCTTGGAACTGGCCATTAATATTCCTTCAAATTCCAAATCGTTGAAATATTTTCCACGAAGTGAGAAAAGCAAAATGAAATGTGATAGAACTATTACAAAATCTATGACACCAATTTTATTGAATTATACAAAGTCGTTAAATCATCTGACATTCCTTTATCCATCCAGTTTTGATATTTTGCGAGGTTCTGTTTATGAATAATTCACAGTGAAAATAAACGCTTTCATGATTGAGAGAAAATTCGCATGAACAAAATGTAACAATTAACAGATTCGAATAAAAACAAACGAATGAATTTAATCACAAATATCAATAAGTTTCGCAATCACTTTTTCATTCACATTTTTTGGATTCCAAAAATTTGTCCAATCAAGTGTATCGCACAACCAAGAGTGGAGGATGATTAAACTCGAATAAAACATAATATTGATTCAGTCAATAACTAATACTGCTTCATTTTGTCATTGAATTTTAATTAAAAAGTTTTATTTATCTTCATGAACGTTTTATTGCTGCGAGATGTCGTTTTCAACCTCATCGAGATGTGTAATATAGATGCATATATAGGAATCCGTATTACACATAGAGTATTGGTTATGTAACCTACATGGAATGCAGTATGAAGTCGATAGTTCTCAAAGTTTACCACATGATACAAAATGCCGTTCTTATGAATATTATAATTACGAAAAATTCAAGTGATAAACAATATTATCGATCGGAATATTGTTTTGTAAAGTGTATTTTTTCTTTCGTCTACAAGCATGAAATTGGTTTTGATTTATGTCAAAGCGTATCGCAATGTAAAAATCATGAGTCTTTCATTCAAGCCAATAAAAAAAGATGTGATACGTGCCAATCTGGGAATTATGATCGAAGCGTTGCATTGATTACTATAACTTCATTTTACAGAGAAATGAAGTTATTGACAGAAACACATACTGTGAAATCATTTGATTCGATTGATCAATATTATTCATTTACATTTAAGAAATAAAGATAATTGGTCACATATTGCTCACAGAAATGCGAACAAAAATTATTTGTCTATTCAATATCTTGCAACTGTAGCTGGGCACCAATCATTTGATACAAAGCAATCTAGTTACATGAAATTACAATGTTACAAACATTGTTCGGATAATATTATCTATACGATTCAAATCAAAGCAAATAATAGTGTTTGCTATTTGTTCGAGAAATATTATTCATCGACTTGGGGTGAGCTATAGAAAGTCGACATCAATAACGATCATTGAATATAGGTATCAGGTATGAGAATTTTACTTATCAAATAAAAACTCGTGGGCTTAAAGTTAATTCATGACTTAACTTGGATTAGTTTTGCTGTTATTGTAAGTAAGAAAAAAGAGGAATTCGATTAGAAAAATGTCTGCCATTAAAAATTGAACAAAATAAATTGCGGACAGTTATCGAATATTAATAGAAAGAATTTAATAAGTACGACGCAATGATAAGAAAAAAACACGAATATGTGTTGAGAAAAGTTAATTTATTTAAAAGGTTTTATTAGATTGTTGTTGACAAAAAAAACGTTCTAGCGAGTATATTATTATTTTCTTTCTTTATTAGATTTTCACAGTGTATACGAGAAGAATGAAGATCGACCCTCCTGGGGAATCTTTGTTTATGGATTCATATAACAAAGCTTTGATGTATTCGTATAAGCAAAACTTCACTAAAACATCTCAACATTTTTGTATGAAATTGCTGTACACTGGTTCATAACCTACAATTTAAAAATTGTTATTGCCTGGCATTCATCGAACATTTGCATTTCGAAATTAAATAAAAACTTTTTCCCTACAAGAGCGGCAGAATTTATATTCAAATTTCATTACATTGAATTACCGTATATGAAATTCTATTTGAGATTCTGCTACTCTAAAAAGAATACCTTGCAATTTGCATTGAAAAAATTTCTTTCAGCAAATAAAGAAAAATTGAATAAGAACACTTTAATGTATAAGAAAAGTCAATGACCATTACGGTTATCAAGTTAGCAGGCAAAACCTTTCTATTTGCGATCCTTTATACATAGCAAGCTCCGCTTTTCTCCGACTGCAACATCTTCGCGCATATTTAAAAGAAAAATGAAAATGACTTCGCAAGACTTTTGCATTTGACTCTAAAACGAATCGAGGTACTCTTATTTGCGATGGTAATCATGTTATGTGCCAGTATGCATCGAAAAAAATTAAACTACAACTTCTACTTTTTATCATTTTCGTGCTGAAAGTTGTAAACGGCTTTGAAAAAAATTAATTAACACACAAAACATTTCGCAAAAATCATAATAAACGTAGGATTGAAACGCAAAACTGATTTATAATTTCATCAGATAAGATGCTTTATTGATGCATTTGCGTTTGATTGCGGTCAACTAAAAAAGACTTCTCCTAACAAGGCTTACAAGTCGAGTGTACAACTGTTGCGTGCATATAATCATACGCTCCCTTAATCTCATATTTTATCCCACAAGTAAGCACTTAAAAGTCTTATACACGTTGAGCATCATAAATAAACACAAACTTAATGTTTGGATAAATTATAATCACCAGCGCACTAACTCTTGTTATTGCGATTCCCAACATTCAACTCAACTTTGTTAATCTCGTTTTTACGATTAACTATGAGCATCAACTTTGTGATAAAACTCGCTGTAACCTTTTTTTATGGGGCACAGATAATTATACTAAATGACAGACGTTGAAGTTTTTTGAAACGTTTCCTGGGCATTCAGAGGTAGAAAATATCCCTTAGCTTTAGCTCTTGTTATCCGTCATTCCAATTGTATATTTATTTTTATCAAAAAAGATCATGCTTAAGCTTTGGGACTTAAACGAAATAATGAATTTGTGTACATTTGTGAACCAGTGTTATGCATTATTCGGGAGCTTACAGGGTTAAGTAGCGACCATTCATAACGTCCTGAGATTTCCGACATTAAAATTCCCCATTAGATTTGTAATTACAATGAATGGGGAATAAATGGTTTTCTTGTTGGAGCAAACAATGGTAACCAACAGATAACGCCGTTGCGACGGAACAAAATGATTGCGAGATTTATTAATGAAAATTTGTTTTTTTTTTTGTTATTTTGGGCGGCTGTGCTTTTGTCATGACAAACGCAATTTAAATGTGTATTACACTCGAAAATTTTACGTTTCGTCGCAAGTTTTTGCGCGCAGCAGCGTTGGTAATGACGCCAGTTTTCAGCGCAATAATTAAGTGTGATGAATGTATCTCGAGGATTTTCATTAAATCATTTCATGCGGCAGTTATTCTGATTGTATGAAGCGTGTTTAAATGAGTATCTTTAAAGCGCCATAAGAGTGTACGAACGTCGTTACTCTGTGTCACTTGAATAATGAACAAGCAAGAGCATAATAAATATACTGACATTCGTCAGTTAGCAAGTTGCCCGCATGGAGTAAACTTCTATGATTGCAACTTTTCAGCGGGAGATGCTCGTCATATACGCCTGCAAATGATCAATATCATAATGAAACTTTCGGTAACATTACCTATTCATCTACTCGACACTGAATTGCGTTTTGAACTTTGTATTTTTGTGTCAGATCCTATCTGCTCCCTTTCCCAGGCTTTTGTTTGACTTTGATAATGTCGCAGAAAGAATAATTTCGTTTATGAAAGTTATTTAACGTAAAACTCAAGAAATCAACAGTTGTTAATTATTGTCGTTAATTAAAAAGTTAATTAACAATTCGAACCACAACTGCATACACGATTTGTTTTTAAAAAACTTTATGGTTACAACTATCAAGTTTAGTAAATGTGCTTGGCGAACATGTGTATTAAGATAATGTACGTTAAGATTATGTATATTGTTTGGAGTATGCAAGCTGCTGGATTTCGTCGTGTACACTTACTTGACAAATCATTACCATATAATATGTATTTCTGAATAGCATAAAGTACGAATGTAGGACATTTGTTCTTGATGGACATTTTTTTTATACGACAACACCGCTTTAATCTAATAAAACGATGAAAATTGGTTTATATATGCAGATTAAACTTGTACAATATCGTAAATAGTAAAAAAAGACCGAAGCACTTGCCTTGGGCTACCGAAAAGTTGACTCAAACTGAAAATGGAACATGGTTCGTTTGTAGTGAGAGAAGTGGTAAAAATATATTTTTGCACGTACAGTATAACAAAAAACAAAATTAGATCGAAAAGTTGCCTATTCAATGTGAACAGTTCAAAACTATGAAGCACATAAAAAGCGTTAGTCGGAAAATAGACAACTCGGCCAGCACTTTACTTATCTCTATGTTTCGCACGGATTGATATGATTCTGTTAATTCACTCTAGCTCCAACAATGCCACTTTTTTTCGTATCCGTCGAAAATATAAGATTACAAAAAATGCACAACGAAAATGTAAATTTAGATTCAGAGAGAAATTACCAAACGATTGAACTTTCAGCATACTCCAATTTTCGGAAAATGACTGCAATTTTCTGTTGGGAATTTTTTTTTGATCCAGAAAAAAGAGTGTGTTTTAACAGTGTCGCAGCAAAGTACTCAGGCTGAAATTTGTTCTCGCAGAGTGGCTTTAATCTTGTCGTAAAAATAATATCAATTAGAGAGTCGAATTATTCAGGTCCGTGACTGATTCGAAACTAAAATGACTAAACTTGTTTCTGGGTTTTTTTTGTCTCCGCCCTTTTAGAGTGACTGCGTCTTTCAATTTCGTGGCAATTAGTGTAAATATTGATCGGTACAAGTTGGTGAAAAGAAATTAGTCGCCGGTGCCGCGTGGCAGCATTTTTCGCGACGCCAAAGTTAACGAAGATAAATATCCTTTGAGAGCTTGCCAAATTCGCGTTGCCAGTTTGCCAAGTTACAAAACTTCGCTTTGGCTACGAGAGACCGGCAATTTTTTTCAGGCTTGAATTTATTTACCGAAATCGTCGCCCGGGTCGTGGCGAAAACACGACCGCGTATGATGCATTGGGCAAAACGAGAGTGGCCACACAAAAGCAGGCCACAGCGGGTAATCAGTTTCGGTCTAATGACAGTCGCAAAGATCCTCAGGATTTCCGCGAGGAGTGCTGCAGACATGACTTGAGTTAGAAACGCTGGGTTACAACGAAAGAATGTACGCGTGCGAATAGCCTTTGAATCACCAGGGGCTACGTGATCGACGTACAAAACACTCGCTGATTAACAAGCTGACTTCAAATCTGCAATTTGCTGCCTCTAAATCCATATATCTGCCGAATGTACGCTCACTTTATCGGAAAGAACAGCCGACGTCTAATAGACCCGAAGAAAGCTCAGGCTTTTTATTTACTTAGTCCGTATAGAATGGTATCTCTTTTCTTTTCTTCTTTACTTGTTACTAAAGGGAAATTGATCTCCCAGGAAAATAAAAGTTACCGTGTGATTTTAGGTGCCGATCGATTTCGAGGCAATCGATTTGGAAAGACGATTTAAAAATTTATTCCCCAAAATGATACCTTATTGGCTGTTATCTCTGCATCATCTCAGAAACTGCGAATTCATAAGGGCAAACAGTTTTGGAAAAGAAGTTAGTAACAATAACTCAATCGATGAGGCCAATTATGTTCAGAAAAGATCAACTGTGGTGAAATTAAATGTTACGGGATTATACAGTTATAACATTTTTGATAGCTGCTTTTTTCTAGACTCATTCGTAACGAGGATCGAATTAAAAACTTGCGATATGATAATTGGATTTTTTATTTTCAATAACGTGATTCAACAGCAATCGATGAGAAAAGCGGGAGTTGAATTCAAGTCGCGTACATTAACAGAAATGATGAGGCATTCTGTGAATGTGATTACTTTTTAATCCACTATCATTTTGCGACCTCCGGAGTTCATCTGAACCAATTTGAAAGGTAAATGTATGCAACGCAACACAAAGTTATTAACCGCTGGCAAAAATAGCTCGCGACTGATCGGCAAACATTATAGATCGCGAACAAAAATATCAGTTCATCCGCCACATTGTTCTCATTTCGACCCGGCATACAAAAACTCACCAGATTTTGCTTATTTTACCGCCAACGAAGTAGAGTACCTGCATTCACTTGCCGCTTCCGTTGGCTCTTTTTTTTCTGTTACTGTAAAAGTTGACCTATATCTGGCGCATCCCTTGGTCAGTAATCCCGACTGAATATATGAATCAAAGTGATTCATGCATTCGGCTTATTTTATTCTCTGTGCAAGATACATATTATGTGGTACTTATGAGAAAAATTGCCTCGAAATGAGAACGAAAATACTGGCCCTGCTAATTTTCAAAGTTATTTCAACGAAAATAGTTATAGAGAAATAACAAGCCACACTACTGCTCCGAGCGGGTGAATTTTATAAAGAAAATGTATTTGCAGATCCCGTTTCAAACGTGGAATTCAAAAGTGATTTCACCGTAAATTTAATTAAAACCCACTTGGCTGAAAATTGGTTCAATCATTGTGAAACGAATTTCTTAATCTGACAAACTATACACCCTAAAACGGATGCTCTTACACATGCGCACAGTAAGTATATATTTTACGTTTGTAATTATTGAGAAAGAGAAATAATAAGTTGGGGTTGTTCATTTTGTTGGTCTTTTATTATGAGAGCTAAGTTTAACTGTTCCGTGGCCCAGAAATCGATTTCAGATAAAATGCTTACAAAGTCGATGATTTTTTGTGCATCATCGGTGATAATTCACTAGGACGACAAGATAAATCACCATTCTATTTACGTACTGTTTCTTCACCAAGATAAGAAAATACTTTGCCGTGCAAAAATTTAAAATATGAACACCAAATAGCTTTGGCGTTACGAAAACGCGCATGGCAGATAAACCTTTAATTTTCTGACATTCTTTTAGAATGTTCACTTTGAAACCTGTCTGTTTTTGCTGGCCTTTCACATGTTTTTTTAATTAACGGCAGCAACAAATTACCTCTACGAACATTCAGAAAAAATCGAAGATTATTCTTGCTCTCTTGTCATGTAAATTATGACCTACGCAGTTTTACATAAAAAATTCTGTACATTTGTTATACGAAGTACTCCACTGAGTTATTAATGATGTTTAGTGGATCATTTCTGTTTAAACAACGAAACAAAGAGCAGCTTCTTTTGTATAAAAATAAGTACCTCTTTTAAACGTAACATTTTCATTTCACATACATTTATTATTTTGGTAACATTGTTGTGTATCTGCATCGCGCGAAATTAATTAATGCAACATTTTGCTTCAGGTAAAAAAACGCTATACCGGTAACATAGTAAGCATTTTATTTTCCGAAAAGCTCACTGAAAGTATAAAGTTTACCTTCAGTTTGCCTTTCTTGACTCTCACGATGATAAATAATTCGCGAATCTCAAAGTCCATGATTCCACTGCGGGTCTTTCCGATTGAGTTAATCGAACTGAAATGGATGTCGATTCTAGTTGCGGTTCGTGTGTCAATTAAAATAATAAATTCCACGAATTGAATTAATAGAGTCAATCTAAACCTTCTCGAAAATGTATTCACGTCAGGTAGTCTAGTTAATGGAACAATTCTAAGTTGACAAGAGAAACCCTCTCAATTGCAATAAAAATAATTATGTAAAAATGAAAATTATAAATCAATGTCCGGTAAAACGTAATGGACGATCATATAGAAATTATATTTGATGAAATTTATTCGCACGATGAAAGTTACATAGAGCCCGTTAGAAAACAATTTCGCACGACTTCGCATTAAGTCGGGGGCAAGGTGTACGTTTAACGTGCTCGCGGAAAACTTGGGTTGTTTGATACGCGCTCCGGTAAAACGTGCCGCCCGTTATTAGGCGCGGTGAGATGACCTGACGCCTAAATTATAATGTAAGAATGATATTATTGTTATCACACGTAATGTATGCGATGTGCGATAACGAATAAAAGTGGCAGTGCGTTCGACTGATTAATATGCAAGCAAAACGCTTCATGAATATTAAAACTTGCCGTTCTGTTGCCAAGGTTGCGGACGTGGCACGCAAGGTAGGCATTTTTGCCGACCACCGCCGTTATATTCGTCGGCTGCTTATAATCAAACGTCGGTTCGAGCTTTCCTTTTGCGTTGCTCGGCTGAATGAGTAGCTGCTGTCGAGCTCTGCCGTGACTTGAGTGTCTCTCTATACTTTCCATTGTGCGATCCCCTAAGCTCAACGTATCTGCAACATTAAATAAAGTTCTCGCTTAAATCAAGTTTGTAAGTGATTAAACCACCGTTTACCGTGTGTGCCACTTGAATAATATCCTTTAATTAAAACAACGCGATACATTCGCTCCTTCGGCGGTTACGCATTGGTTGAAAGCAGTTATTTCGTACATAATCATCTGCTCTTTGTGTTCATCGAACGTGAATTAATATGTATATGACAATCGAGAGGAAGTAAAAACTTCGCACGTTAGCAAATGAGCTATTTGTTATCACATTTGGCAAAATAAGTGTTTCACCACTTTTGATGAAAAATGTCAAATAATTTTTTGTACGCAGAGCATTCATCTTCTTTTTAAGATGACTCTAACGGATTCGTTAATATTTGTTTCCGTTGCAACTTACAGGTTGAGTGATTTTTTTCTCGATTAGTTCATTGAAAAAAGAAACAATCTTAGCAAACGAAGATACAAAATTTTCGTTTTTTAAAGCTGAAAACGTATATTCAAATAAAATCATCGACATATTTTTGTTCGATGTCATAACTCTGGTACGTCTGGAAAAACTTTTTGTAATCTGAGAGAAATTTTACGCATAAAGAAAAGTTTCTTGTTTAAAAGTCAATCCAATTTGTCATCGTTGCTACGTACAATTGTTTAAACTCCTCTGTTGTCATTCAGTCTAAAGTATACTTGAATGTCTTTGAAAATGTACTTTGACATTCGATGCGTCTGACTATGCGTTGTAATGAACTACTTAAAACTAAGAAAAGCAAAAACGAACTCCCTGTAACTTTGTTGAAAATAATGTTCTGCGTGTTTGATCATGATTACGTAGAAAAATACTGTAACAAGCATTCGTTACGAGTAAAAAAGATATTAGTTTCTTTTACATCCTGTTTTATTCCAAACGAATTTGAAACATTGTTTCAGAGTTATTTTTTCTGCGAGATAATGTAGGTTTTTACATTCGCTACGAATGAAACATGGTTTTTTGATTAAAAAAACGTTAATTTTCGCCGAAACCCATTTTTTCACAAAAATTGGTCTTTTGCTATTTCATCTATACACCATTTTCAAATTTCACATGAAACATTCTATATGGTTTTTCAATATTATAACAAGTAAAGTCACAGCGTCTAATTTGATAACAAAAGAAGACAAAACAACGTATCGGATCCATATTATAACAAGGTGCTATTCAAATACAACAAAAATTGCTTCGTGTAATAAAACAGGAAAAAACGATTTATAAAATGAAATAGAAGAAGGCAATTTGTTTTTTCCTTCGTGTGGAGTATTTAATCGAGTTAAGTACACAAAAAGATCAACTTCATATTTTTTGTAGAAGTAAAAGTACACGCAGCACGGTTATTTGCATGATAAACGGCTGCGAAACTTCTTGTAAGCAAGCAGCTTCATTGTCTGCGTAGGCGAAAATTGCACTGCGGCGAGACCAATTGAGAAATGTACTCGCAGTCGTGTTAATAAAACCGCATTCATTTTAAAATTGTCTGCCCGATGCAAATCGCTTAAAGATTTGTACTCGAGGCAACTCCGCAGCGTATAATTGTAATTAAATCTGCACGTGATGGAACCGGCAGTTCTTTCACACAATTACGCACGAAAGTTACATTTATGTTATTTTAACCAGGCGGAAATTAAATTTGTGAATAAGCAGTTGATTACAGCGGCGGAAACAATAGCTTTGAATAACTTTTCTACACGTTCGCAGTTCCTTTTTGTTCCTATAAGTGGAAAACTAGCAAAAAAGTCAGGAACTGTTTTTTTTCGCGGTAAAATAACTCCTTGGGCACGTTCAATCGGTTGGAAAATTTGTGAAATATTAACAATGTCATTCCCCTCGGTGATGTGGGATGATTTAACGTTTTGTTAAATATTAAACCGGGGCAAATAATAGATTTCAGTTTGATGATTCTTCTCTTTGACTATATTCTTGAGCACGAAGTCAAGCATCATAATTTATTGACACGCTTCTTGACCGGTCAAAAGTTTTTATTTTGTCATTGTGAAAAGACCGGCTCTCCTTTGCCTGTAGCACGCAGGATTAAATAATGATATGAATACGTAAGCAAAGAAGGAGACGCTGAGATTATTCGTCAAATAATTATAACAAAAAATGCAAACCTAAACAAGCTGCCTAGATATCAAAAATACAAAAACCTCGGGTAAGTCAATTGTTGAATAAGTCTCAATGAGTCATTTTTCACGGTTATTCAAATAAACAAATTTATCCGAAATTTGATTTGTAATTCAACTATGAACATATTTATTTGAGTTGACGTGTCACGTCAACTTGTAGAGATTTAAGACACCTCACTGCATTTTGTGTAAAACCGTCAAGTTTCTAAGCACATAGCCACAGATAATGGCAGACGTCACTTTAATATGCAATTTTAATGCTTATTCTTGTTGAGGCTGAAACTTATCATACCCTTTTCAATTTCTTCGTTAACTGACAATTTATCACATAATTACAATCAACCAAACTTTAAATTGCTTCGCTATCCAACAAGTTACTGCTTTCGAAATAATGTCATGTAAATAACATGGCACATTAATACATTGTATCCAGGAAAGTCAAGAAGTTTTCTTTGATTGACTTATTTATGATTAAGTTATACCTACAATATACATTTTTACCTTCAACTTTCGTTTTATTTTCCTTTGTCTTATTATTTAAATTTTTCACTGTCGACGTTTCCTTGGAGGACAATGTTTTCATCAAAAGTGTTTTACGTGCGTCCATGTTTTTATTGAATTACTTGGTGCTAAAAACTTTTAATTAAAATTTAATTCGTTAAACAAATATATAACATTGTTTCCTTATACTCAACTCGTGTTTATTTGATAATAACATCATGCACGAGCAAGCTAAAACATTAAATGTGTTTCTATAGTCCGACTGCCAAAAGAGTCGTCCTGAGAAAGGTTTCCGTTATTTCCTCAGTTTCCGATCCTACTCTATCAAAATTTAGCCTCACTCGCTCGCAACTGCATGAGTGGGGCTGGACCATACGTTGTTGACAAAGAGTGTTATTGAAATACCAAAACGAAGCAAACGGTTTTGATTACAAATTACTTTGACGTAAATGAAACTGTCGTAAAGTTATAATGTAAATTTATTTTCTGGTTAACCAAATTTGTGGTCAAATTTAACCATGGAACATTCTTTCCAAGCGCATAGTGAAACGCAGCAGTGTGTATTACTTAGATTAAAACGTACATGCACATTATGAGTACATAATCAATTAGGCTTTATTACTAATGACGTTACCACGATTACGCTCGTTGAAATCGTTTGAATCACCACAGATCATTCCCAATAATCTGTGGTTTCGCTTGACTTCAAATGCAGCATCGCATGAACTAATTCAAAGTAGTTGTAATAATTCAAATTCGACGGAATGCCCGATAAACTTAATCCCCATTATTGATGCAATGCACTGATTATGCACGAAAATGCATTCGATGTCATATTTTTCCCGATAATCATAAATAGGCTGTACAGAAATCCGATTACACTTATTTTCTCTTGTTCTTCGGAGAAAGAAAAAAAATTTTTTTCTTCCATCAATTTTCTTGTAGCCCATCGAACGGAAGTCTGGTAAAGAAGAATTCGCGTTTATGTTCATTATTTTTGTTGTGTCGAAAATAAATTACAAGTTTTATTGACGACGTATTTTCAGAACAAAGTTTATTTTTTAAACATTCAAATTGCAAAACACACACTTTACAAATGAATTTAAAACTAATTAAGATAAGCCCTAAATGCCTCGATCGCGTTACTTGTCAAGTTTTTAACAATCGTTTCGCTCGTCAAAGAAGATGTAATCGCTCCTAATATTTAATTCGCAGTGAATACTGCGACCGAACGAAACGATCGGATTGAGCTTGCACCGAATTAAGAGTACGGTTGGTTCCGCGATCTCGACGCAGACGTGCGTCTTTTTGAATTTTGTGCCCATGTGGAAGGGCAATTTTTGGAATTTACAATGTTTCCTTTTAGTGTGACGAGGTCACTTGAGTTTGAAATAACAAACTCGATTTTTTAGAAAATGCGTCCGAGCCAACGGCGACGGACAATATTGAGTTTATGGCCGGATAGGCCATGTGTTTCAGATTTCGAGTTTTTTCTTTTTCAATTGAAATTTGGTGCCAATGAAGGCCAAGTAACGACAATCGAGTTTTGACGCGTCGAGGCAGAAACTAATTCTAGCTAAGAATCGAATAAACTCGTATATTTATTAAGTGCAACAAATTTCAAAAAGATAGTAGATTTTGTTAAAAATTAAAACGTCAGAAAAAATGTTCAAATTATGAAAAAGAAGTTTTGACGAAACAATTTTCGACTTCTTTTTCTTAATGACAAAAAAAGTGATGTCAGACACGTGGCCGCAAAACAGTTATTTCGTGTGAAAAATAATCGTTATTCAAGTTTGAGGGAACAAAAGCAAATGGCAACGTTCAAGCATCGGGCACTGTCTCGTTCGAACATTCTTACGCCGGATTAATGCGGCGAATTGCACCTCATTCGTCACGAAGTATCAACAGTTTTTAGTTACAGAGGCCTACACGTAATACCCCGGCGAATTTTACTGTTTGTATTTTTCAAGATATCGCGACCTAGTTCGTTCACTCGACAAAAAAATATTTGCCGTATAAAAAGAAACGGGGAGCTGAGTTTCAAATAACGAAATCAATGATAAAAATAGAACTTTGTCTTTCGCGAAGTCGATCGATGTGATTAAGATTACCGGACACGTTTTTCCCCGTTTTTTTTAGAATTTCATTCCTGTTTGAAGTGAGTTTAAAAAAGTTTAATAAATTTCTCTTTGCCCCTTTGCTTTTCCCTTTTCAATAGTTTGCCAAAGAAGATTCTCCCGAAATAATGGAGAAGGGTAAATTAAAGTTGAAACAAAGTGCAGAGAACTTGATTTCGTAATTCCTAGAGGAGGCTAATCTGTCATTCAAATCTGATCAATAATTCATAATGTTCGCAAAGATGTTGGAATTGTCTGAAAGTTTTTTATGGATTTTACAAAACATCACTGAATAATTGTGACATCAAAAAAAAATACAAGATGAAAAATAACAAGAAAAAAACCACGTTTTTACGAGAACCAAGACAACAGAATCTTTCAAACGTCGGTACATGACATTTCGTGACATCTTACGTGCTTCTTGCACTGTCCTTAATTAATTTCGTTTCGGAAACTGCGAGTCAGAGCTTATGACAATTTTTTACACAGAGGCAAACCGCTTGAACATTTCCGTGCTAAAATTCATGAGCAGGAGACATTGACTTGAAGCAGAATTGCACTGAGCAAATATTACGTTTAATGCATACTAATTCAAACGCTGAAGATGTCCGCGAAAATCTCGCTACAGCTAAAAAACCCCCGGCGAATCGGCGAACACTATTCATTGCGTTGTCAGCCGGCAGACGCGCACTTCAAAATTAATGCAAATCTTTGCAAAACGCTTCTGGCCGAACACAGCCCTGTCACCAGCAGCGCGAAATTCATATCAAACGCAAATGTTAGCCGACAAAAATATAGTATTTGACTCTTTTGATTTCAATTTGAGGGTATTTCAAGCATTACATTACGTTAATGTTTTTTTTATTGGGAAGAGAGTGAAGAATCAATTTTTTTCTCAGGTAATCTGTCGTAAAAGGGAGAGTGGTCGAGTAAGAAGTCACAATTCTGTCTGTTTTCATTATGATCAAAAGTTCCTAGATGAAGACACGATCGCGAAGGGATGAGTAATTACACCTGTTCTACAACGGCCGTTAACTACAGAACTAGTCTTGTGAACGAAGATAACAAGATAAAGATATAAAGTTTAAACGCAGTTTAGCAGTTAGTTTTAATTACAGTACTGATTCGACTGTTTTATCACAAGACGTCGTAAATATCGGTTATTCTCTATGAATGAGAAATATTGGCTCTGAAGAAGCTGTTAGTATCCAACCAACGAGGTTGAGGGTAATACATTGAAATGAGCAGTTACGTCTAATGCAAAACTGAAGAATACGAACTAAGATAAAAAACAAACTTTTAGTTCAACGATTTCATTGTGAAATGGTTTCTTGAGCATTTAGGAAAGAGGCAAGCTAGGCCGATGCTTATCTTTCATCTCTCTTCCATTCAGGCGTCCGAGGCGTTTGTGCAGAAACAAGAAAGTGGCAAAACTCAATGATACACGCCAAGTTATTAATTATTCAACGAAAAATCGTTCGTTTAGATAACACAAAAACTTGTTTAGATTCGGATGTAAATTCGAAATGGTGAAATTAATTTACTTTCTTGACATAAAAAAAAGATAAGGCGTTAAAAGATAATCTCGAATTTTATTCTTCCTGTACGCTACTGTGTTTGGAAATAATCATATAGATACAGCTTCCGACTGAAAAAATTTTGTTTACATAAAAAATTTATAATTGAAAAAAATTGTGGATATTTTTAAATTATATATTAATCGCTAGTTTTTTAAAGCATACAATTGATTCTTCATTAAATATGAACATGGAATAAATTCTATAATAAGTTGATTAGAAGGGTTAATTTTTGAATAAATTCGTATTCCGTCATATTTTGTATTGAATCATATTTTCTATTCATATTTTTCAGAGAACGTATTTTATAATTTTTTAAACTAGCTACGAATGAATGATTTGATTTGTAATGATATTTTAATTTTTGATTCGAACATTGCCCGCCTGTTTACGACATTTAAATTGAGCGAGTTGATGAAATTCTGACAAAAACTTGAAGAACTTTAGACAAATATCCTTACGAGCCTTACGTCCAAAAAAGCTTACTTGTTTGAACTGCTAAGTGGAAGTTAATTTTGAATTTGCTGAGAAAAATTCGTTACATTCTCGTAAATAGCCTCTGATGTCTACGTTATCACTTACTGTAATTTTACGTCAACAATAGACAATAATGAACGTTCTTGACAATAATGAATGTTAGACTTGCGTGAATGTGGCGTCAAGCGAATGAGTAGAAAATGTAGAAAAACCTCCTGAAAGATAATCAAGAAAACCACGTTTCACGTAAAAATTTTGACAGTAAACCGATTTAAAATGGAACTGACTTTTTATCTTAAAATTTAAATGTAGAATTTTTTCGAATTTTTTATTCCAACCACACTGACTTTATCTCAAAAATTACACGGAATTGTCAGAAGAATTTCACGAGTTTGCACTCGCGAAATTGTACAAATATTCTTGATTGCGTTGCATTTAATTATACGTTTTGCAAATCATCCACTTGGAAAAACCTTATTATTCCGGTTTGATTAAAATTGAAAAAAATACTATATTTTACTATACCGACATGAAGTTCAGTCGAACGGAATCAATGGTTATTACTCACAGTTACAAGTTTGAAACTTGGCAATCATAATTGTGTGTGCATCGTCAGCAGTTGGATTCTAAGATGCGCGAAACGTTATTACATTTTGAACGCGATTGAGATGATCGTAACAGCTCGCAAACAGTGTCGATTAAGTCAACTTCATAAGGCACAAAGCGAATCGGAATAAATCTAATCCGTGCGATCTAATCGGACCTAATTCAGGTGTACGACACGACCTGAGTTCAGTGGATTGTAACAGATACGGTCCCGGGGCTCGGAATAAATCGCTAGCCCTTATCTGATGTCAGCGAATCTCGGTAAATCTAATTAGACACGAGCGGACGAAATTTGTGTTTGTCTATTTTCCGCAGGATTTTCAGCCTGAATTGGGCCAACGACAAATTTCGTTTTTTACGACTTCCGCCGGTTGTCTCGACGCTTCATGGGCGAGTGTCAAATATTTAGAGATCGATATATACGTCCGACGCTTGAGACCTTTAGCCGAATATCCATTTATCCATAATGGATAGGTGGTCAGAACTGGCCAGATGCCTTTTCGAAAAATGTGACGCTTAGTGAATGTTCACGTTCGGCCAAAATACGCCGTGAATTCTGTTTGGCGCTGCCGACCCTAATACCTGTCAGAACTCTCTGACCGTCATGCAAATTTTTGGCTCTCGCCCTCGTTGCATACAAGACGTTCGGCCGAGTCATCCGTTTGAAATATTTGGATCTTGTCATCACATATATAAAATTCTTTTGTACACCTCTTTTAATATCTTCGGCCGATAATTATTCGCGGAATTTCACGTCAGACCGTATCGCGAGAGAAAATTTACATATTGAATTTCAATAAACCGTATTTGCAGCGACGACATTTTTCTAGGGAAATAGCTGTTGATTCTGCTTAACTGGATTGACCGAGTTGGAGATGAAAGTTACAATGTTCTTACGTGTGCTTTCAAATGTTTAGATTAAAAATAATTTGTAAAAGCGTGTTAGCATGGCAACCGTAATTTGTTCTAATGCCGGGTTCAAAGTTTGTTTGCGGTTCTATAAGCGAGTTGAAGTGCGTGTAAAACTTGTAAAGAATTGTGAAAAACGAGTGAACGAATACAACGCTGTCGTAATTTATTGTTTTGAGAGCATGCAAAACTGCTGGGTGGAAAGGATGTTTGAATACTATAAAAATACTAGTGTTTATAAAAAACAGTCATAATGATTTTCAACATGTGCAATGCGTTTTTGAGAGAGTCATAAAAATGCCATATAACGGCAAAAATGCAAGAAATAAAAACCTTTCGCCATTATAATTTCTGCATTAAACTCATTTACGACGCCGTAATGAAAACTTATATATACGTATAGTTTTGCATGTTTGAATTGGACATCCGTCAAGTCCATGTTACTAGGCGACAGGAAGAAAGAGTCTTTATAAACCCACATTTTGTGTCAATTCACGCTTGGTTAATTTTTCTCAGAAATTTTATTAGTTAAAATAATTATAGTATATATACGAAGATGAGAGTAAAAAAGTAGATCGATTGAGCAAAAAATTCTTCCATTTCTGAACATGTTTTTTCTTCTACGAGAATCGGAGTATGAAAAACCAGAAAACAAATATTTTTTCGTTCTTGTGAAAAAATAAACAGAATATGCGATATGTCAACAAATCTATGAGAAAGTTTCTAAATTTTTTTGCTATCGAAACATATTGTTGTAAGTATATCGCAAATTCGAATGCAAAAATCGTAAGGTAGAGTTATCAAAAGTTGGATTAATAATTGATCTAGTTAGAAGTGCTTTTCTTGCGGACAGAATACCTTGTCCATATCCATTATAGCAAACGATGGTTCGCTAATTTAATAATTCCCACCAATCGAACGGTGGGTAGTCATAAAAAATGTACGCAATCACAGGGTAGCCGGGTTTTATTTCTTTTTCAAATTAAACTTTCAAAGGTAATGGATGGAATATTTCTTCAGTACGAAAAATGACACTGCGAGAATAAAGAAAACCGATTTTAGAACGAAATATATGATTCTTGTACACTTAGATTATTTTTGGTCGAAATTTAAATAATTTCGATCTAACCAAATACAACTTGAGATTAGAGTAGAGATTTATTACGAACATCCTGACGATTTTTGTCGAACCTACTTTCGCGAGCAACGATTTTTTGTTGTGTTTACTGCCGGCAATACGAAGTTACGTTTTATTGTCACTGTTCGTTCACTGGCACGCACACACATTAAGTATTTGCGTTCATCGTTCCACACAGAGACGTGAGATTGGGCGATAACAGTTCTTACGTACGACTTTTTTGACAAGAAAAAACGTATCATTTCGTGGTACGTGTATGATTTACAAATTTATCAGTCCAGAAACCTTGACATGCTCGGATCCCATTTTTTTGATGAAAGAACGTGCGGCAAGACAAAGAGACCAAATGTCTATACATATATTCTTTGAGGTTGTTTCATTTGGATGAAAAAAAAAAACGTACGGACGGAGGTGAGTGACAGAGAAAAGAATAATGAGATGATATTCAACGGTCAAACCTAACAAAGAAAGTGTGCTTTGTGAAACCGCGTTAACTAACGCCGGTCCGGGGGATTAAGAAAAAGTGATACCGCGGCTAACGATTTTGTCTCGAATGATATGCCGAGATACCACTGACAATTGCGGAAGTCCTCATTTTTGCAAGCGGCTTTTCACTCTGATACGTCATTAAGGATCCACCGGCGGAAACCTTTTACGTTTCTTCCGTTTGATCGCGTCGACACAAAAACTAACTTATTTAGACGCCAGCAAGATTTGATTCGGTATTGGAAATGTAGATTGGATCGAATATATGCTTCACGCAATTTCGCCGTTCCTTGATTCTGCATAGCGTGCGAAAAAAGGAACGACTGCAGAGATCAAAACGCGCAAATTAGAATTCTGTCACGTTTTTTTTCCAGCGGCTATAAAGACTTTTGTCAGATCGCGCTTTTGATAGTGCGACAAAAAAGCGAGTAGACTCGAGAATCTGAAGGTCTTATCGGGAAGCGTGGAATTGGAATGTATCACCGGGGTGGTGAAGGAATCACGCGATTAAAGGAACTTTTTTTTTTTGATCGCAAGCTCCTTTGCCCTCCGGCAAGATGGATCGCTAAATACGAGAAAATGTAGCGCACAAGTGTTGTACATACGTCTTTGTAAATTTATCTTAACCGAAGTTATGTTTTAGTACTCCTGACACCTGATTTATACCTGAAGCTCACTTAAATCATCCCTCGTGAATCCGCGCGAAACGTTATTTTTGCATGTAGTAAAAAATGTAACAATTTTTATTCAAATTTTTAGAACAATTTTTAGTACACAGATGTAACCCACTAAATTCGCAATCTGTCCCTACGATCTGGCTAGTTATCAAATTAGAGTTATTTCATTTGGACGTGAATAATTTTTAACGAGGAAAAGAAAATTTAGTGTGTGGAGTGTTCAACGTTCGGGACATATTTCATGAATGTGTTATTATGTTACGTAAATGGCTAGAAATCACAGATTTCATTGTTACGCGGATTTTTTGATAAATTTTCGGCTAGCCGGAAACCTCGGACAACATCCGTATTTATCACCTACTTGTCTGTGACTATTTTACACTATCGTTAGAATCGGCTGCTAGGCTCGTAAATCAGGATTAAACGCCGGTCGATTTTTATTTAAATGTAACCATAATTTTTATTCCACATAATATTCGAACCGAATGATAATTTATCATGCAAATCGTACGTGATAAATAGCCGATTCTTTTTTGATAAAAATGATGGCCGTGCATTCGAATACCCGAGAGAAATTCATGCCCAGTTGTAATTTTCAATTCAAGGACGTAGTTTAAAACCATTTTTTTTCTTCAAGTTTAACTAAGTGTGGTCAGAAAATCAGTTGTTGCGAGATTTGATAGTCATCAAAGAATGTGGTGGAGTTCTCTGTCGATGCCAAACCAACCAAAATGGACCAGTCGTTCAAAGCCGAGTAAACACTCGTGAGCCTAAGTTCTGTTTGATAATTTCCGATGAAATTTCCAATCAAATGAAACTAGCGAGTTAAACAGAAGCTAGTTCCTGTTCAAAGCGAAGAAATTCTCGACCAGTATACGCTCAACTTAATTTTATCTCAGTTTTAATTACATTTGCTACATTTGTCCTAAGATTGAAAAACGATTCAGAAAGTTATCGAAATTTTTTGTAATCCACCTCTAGCCGGGTCGTTACCTCTGGATTGCTCAAACTTAACGACCGCTGCAAGTTTTTCATGCCATTATGTGATCATATGTAGTCCACGTGTGAGAACGTGATGGCGTTACAAACTAAAAACTCTGATGGCTAAATTGATTCCGCGTATTACAACCCTTCCGATTGGATTTATTTTAATTGTTTTCTCTCCGGGTCTTCGTTTATCCGATGATTTGCATTATTTTTTGTTAAATGTGCATGATGGAATTGTTAACGATCTTCATTTCATTTTCGACGAGGTCATTTGTATTTCAATATTCCAAATTGTACAACAATTAAACCTTGATATTGACGGAATATCATTTGACGATTCGTCGCGTTTAACTCCTTATTGAATTGCAATGCGACGATACGTTTCGATGATTTAACAGTTTCACTAATATCCGCAATTTTCATGTGCATACCAATCTGTACGAATATATAAATTCGACTATATATTGTCAAGATATTATTATGCAACGATAGAATTCGATTTTGAATTATGTTATTCCGTTACTATGAAAACTGTTCTAACTGAAACCAATGTGACAGTAACTTCTAGCGATATTGATTTATACAAGTTGATAAACTAAAGTGCTTAAAATAAAGCTATCTACTGTTCAACGCATCGCAAGTTTCTCTACGATGAATGTTACAGAGATGCTCAAGTGTAATTATCATCTCCACCCCTGACCGCACACCCTTACGGCTCTTCCTTTAACTCTTCGATCTCATTTTTTTTGCTATTTCAAAAATGCCTCTCTCAAAACTCGAGTTGGTTTTAATGAAATATCCAAACAACGAAATCAAAAGTATAGCCGACGAGTAACGGCATGATGAATTAGTTTCTCGCCCATTCTCCCAAAGGTGTTCATTTTATACGGCGTGGCGTAAATAATTTTGAAGAGAATTGGATCAATTCGTCGGTTGCAGAGCACAAAAATATATCGCCGCGAAACGTGTACCAATGAGAAGTCACTTCTCATAACGAAAATTCCCCGCTGGCTTTTTTCATCGCGTTCAATCGCGTTTGAAAAATAATCAAACAAGTTTTCATAGTGGATGTCAATAACTATAAACATATATACCGATCGCGTCTACGAAGTTTCCTAAACTTCTCGAATGGGTCTATTAAAATTTGTCCCGGGTCTCAAGTCATCTGAGTATTTTGACACGCGGATCTTCTTTTACTCTCTTCATATAGTGCTCGCAATTTCGCGCACACTTGATAACGCCGCGTACGTACAGTTTGGCGCCGCGATCCAAGTTGCGAAAGTCTGGCACGGAAAAGTGGATATGAAAATGAATCGCAAATCGATGACGTGATATGTACGTCGCCGTTCTTCGCGGACTTTCAAACAAGAGAGCGGCGTCATTTCCGGCTGTGACGTCATGATTGATCACGTGTTATGTGTCATAAAACGTTTACGCGCTGGCGCTATTGAGATTGCTAGCCGCACGTTTGCTAATAAAACCAGAATGTGTCAACAATCTCGATTGTCACCGGATCAAATTATCAATAAACATCTTGAAATCGCGAAGCAAAAAGCGAGTGAAAAAGAAAGTAACGCCGACAAAAAGGATTGCTCAAACAGCGGAAAACAGCAAGATGACGTTCAATTTCACAAAGCGTTCAGTCATCATTAGAATAACGTGCATATCAATGGTGACTTTTCTACTGTGTCACACGCATCACGGCGTTGAATAATTTACGACCTTATTCGATAGAACCGTTTTTCATTCAGAACTAGGGGAGTCCCCACAATGACGATGATAGCGTGAAATTGATAAGGCAAATAATCATTTCATATACACAAAAGTATTAATCCAAGTTATCAGCGAACTCTTGAAACTGGAGGAGAATGAGAGATTTGATTAATGTGCCCGAGGAGAGGAAAGCGACGCATGATTAAGTTGTGATGGGGAATTGAGCGGCACACTTTTATTCGAGTGGAATTCAATTAGGATGCAAGACGAGTTTATGTCATTCGAGTTTGAAATGCTTTGTGACGTCACAAGACACTCGGTGACAAAGAGCTTTGCGTATCGAGAATTTAAATGACCGATTACTGGGTCTCATCGTTGCCGTTTTTCTTTTTGGGATTTTCGTTGCTCTTGCTCGAAGCCGCTCGTTTAAGCGTCTTTATGATAAAATACACAAGCGCCACGGCGCGCCAAAACTTTCTTCGCAAAGAGCGTTTGCTGTAACACGACTGTTTTTCTCGCGAAAAAGAAATTCAAAAAAATAAACAACCGAGTAAATCCTCGATTAAAAGTTAGATGCGCTAACACGTTCGACGTTTTTTTTCCCGCGGTCGCAGAGTGGCTGTTATTGAAATACCGTAGTTAATAAAAAAACGAGCGCTACCGATCGGCCGTGCACGGGGGCGACAAGAATAGCGCGATTTTGCACGCTCGGTTGGTTCCCGCGGGTGGAAAACACGAGGCGTCGGCTGAATAACAATGTAATTCGTTCGGTGTGTTAATTTGATGTTAGACCTCAGCTGAATAATTGAATGCTGCCTTCTACCCTGCGGAGTGCGGCCGGATTTTGTCTCATCGCTCATTGTTAATGTATCATCGAAATACGTACGAAGCAGCTATGGTACGCGGCAATAATACATTCCGCGCCGCGACTAAGTTCAACAAACTTTGCACAGTAAATTTCAATGCTTAGATTCGCGACGGTAAATTTGGTCTTTGCGCAACATCGGAATGACCGAGGCCAGCGTTGATTTACCGCGGTGCGTCGAATGATTGCAGCCGTGCGTCGTTTTCAAATTTCGCGAGGAATTTTTAATCACAGCCCCCGCGGGGCGGCTGATTTATAATCGCGCGACCTTTTGCCAGATTCGCTGGGTCCGGCCGGGCTTATCGACGAGCGCTCGAATTATCAAGCTTGTTGCAGAGGAAACTGTCACCGGAAGCGCAGGATATTAGATAACCAAGCTTGGATGCTTGTGACGATCAAAATATCTATTTGTCTTTCAACCGCGTGATTTCTCGTTGCACCTCTTAGTCACGTCGTTCTTTTTCCTCGTAACAACCAAGCACCATTTTTCGGCTAATTTTTGGGTTTCAAATAAATGAACGTTTGTAGAGAGATTAAAATCCAGGATTAACATCAGAAGAGTTAGGGTAAAAGCAAGCTCATCTTCCGGGGAGGTCTTTGTACAAAAGCAATTATCCGTTCTATGGTGATAGTGCGGGGTCACGCAACAAACGAGCGACGATCGGCGCCGGTAAAGATTCCGTACCTTCGGTGCACATGACGAGCACGGCAACTATAGACAGCCTGGTTTGCCATCTCAGAGCCATTTCCAATCCGTTGTCTCACGTGACAAAACAAAAAACTTAGACAGTCGTCATGGTACGGGTTCACACATCGGACCACAGTGACCCGACTCGCCCATCAACCAACCGGTCTCCACTTATAAAGCTCCTCCGCGGAGCCACCACTGTCACATTAACACATCTGCACCCTATCGCATAATCCACTGACCGCGCAAAAAATACAACAAAACGAAAAAATTTTCCTACTCAAGTGTAACCGTCACTCGGTTTCTCGACCCGCGGATCCAGGACTGGGAAACTTTTTTTTGGACACCGGGCAACCGGTCTGGGCGGAATACCCTTTAGACAGGACCGCGCGCGGATTTCGGACAAGCTCGGGTCAAGCCGTTCGCGCCTGTCATGATTGTATTAAAGCGCGCGACGTTCACGTCTTGATGCCGAGGCAGATTTACCCTGACTGAGGCGAATTCGTGGATGAGAGCATGCGCGCTCCTGTTACACCCCTGAGGAGGGTTGAAAGCCCGACACACGTACACGCGGCCACACGGCCACACTGATGAACTAACACGCTGAATTGGATGCGCATAAAGTCGGACACGTTCACGCATCCCGGTACGCGGGTAGCTCCCGCCCTCTTTTGGTACGGCGGTGCGCGCCAAGGCTATCAGCGAAATGTGTGACGCGCTCAAGGCACCAATATGATACAGAATCAGAGCAGAAACAAAATTCGCGGTCGTTTACAATCGCGGGAGATATTAATTCGATCGTGCCCTTATACACCTTGTCGTTCGGCGATCTCGCGCGCTTACCAGATTTGCCGGTTTGATAGTACCCGCGAGTTTTATTGCAATTTAATTACAACGTTTAGGTAACACAGAATAAGAGGTTTTTTTATGATGACAGAGAGCTGAAAATGTGTAAGCGACCCCGGTGATTTGCCGGAAGATCAGTTTCGATCGAACAGCGTGTCATTAATCTAACGTTTCCAATAAGTTGCGGAGGATGAAAATTTATCAAAACATATTAAAATTCGATCGGGCAGGGATTCGTGTTTACTCGTGAGTTTATCCGCAACTCGGTGCGATACGTGAACGTAACTCGATATTAAAATTCGATATTCGATTGAAAGCACACAAAGGCCCAATTAAAGTATATAATGCAGATTAAAAAACGTTTTGATCGAATAATTGTTGATTGAGTCCGATAGTATTTGCAAATTTTCGTTCAGTATCTTGTTTATCAAGTTTAATAACTTGATATTTTGCTTTCAGATTCATGTTATATGAATATAATACACTGTTGGAACATTATGATAATACGAAAAAGTAATTACTCAACTTTGCAGTAATATGATTTTTCGATAAATATGAATATAATGAGAAGCAGGAGATATTAATTTTCGATATAAATTCGTTCAGTTTTTGTAACAGTCGATGGTTTTTCATTTGTATTGTTCGTTATTTATTATATGAAAATGAATAAAAATTTTATTCAGGCTTGCAATCATTGAATCTTAAGATTAATTCAGTTCTGTTCTCCATTCAGGAGCAGTAAATAAATCAACATACATACTTCCGACGAAACGCTGATGAACACGACTATATTCGCTTTCGGCGTTCTGAAGTGAAATATATTGAGTAGAAAATATCTTACATGAAGGAAAACAATGTTTTTTAGGAGCCTGAAAATGCTATCTGTTAAGTCGGCCGTAACTTATCGATCATAAATATTACGTTGACTTGCGATTTAGGACGAAATTTTCATGGCAGGAAAATTTAACTTTGCTCAACAAAATCGTAACTCTACGCACTCGAGTGTTTATCCATTTTTTCTAAGATAAATCAAAATACAAATTTAAATTATTGTAAGAATAAATTATCAATTATTTTTCGCAAAATTCGTTTCGCGTCCGGGCGGAAAAACAGTGAAATGAAAAAAATGATAATGACTAGTGATGAATGGTAAACTTGAAATGAAGCAATTTCAGTCGAGATTTGTTGGTAATTATAAAATCTGCTGAAGTGAAACGTAACTACATAACAGATAAGAGAATAGAGTGGAAAGATTTACATGAAATAAAAAAATTTGAATATGTCTTATCTTCCGAATTCAGTTCAAAGTTGAAAACATTTCTTCACTAGTTGATTTTTTGTTTTTTCCATTTTTTCATCGTCACTTTTAATTTCGCTAATTTTGCTTTAAGTTTCCAGCAAATGTTGAATAAACATTTTTTTGCTAATTTGCCATATTCCTTCAATCATTTCTGATTAAGTCATCTGTTTCAATTATCTTTGTTAAGAGCAAATAAATAGAAAGTCTTACCTTCATAAGATGAAAAAATATCAGTGCTTTTTTAGTTTAAAGTAAAAGCCTCTCCAATAACCGCAACGTTGGCTCTCTAATCAGCATAATTAGATACGATAGAACCCTTGTTATCTGAAAAAAGCAAGTCAAAGAAGGAAAAGGGGCCGGAGAGCGAAAAAGACAAACGGTAAACAAGGCGATAAAAAAAGGTTGGACTTGCGTGTACTGCACGTTAGGTAACTTATAAATTTTTCAATATTCCCGTGGTGCTCTAGGTATCATACTGACGCAAATCCTCTGTTATTTCTATAAATTATTCTGATCAAAATCTCTTTACCAGTCGAGTTTTTATTTAGCGCAAATAAGCCACCATCAATCTCGGCGATTTAATTCCAGTGGCTGAACCTGAACCAAAGGGTAAATGGTAATCAAACGTGAAATCCACACCTCGAAAGAGATTGACAGAAGGGAATGATTGAAGAACTACTGGTTAAGAGAAAAAAATATAGATACGAAGAAAAGAGGGTGCGCGTTGAATACGAGTGAGAACCAGTGCACGCAGGGTGACAAGAATGGTACCATGTTTTGAGTTTACCTATATGTCTTTAAATTGGGAGGAAGTTTTGCGACGTGTAATCTCCCCTTTGTAGTCTTCTTATCAAAGAGTTAAGAAGTCGCTACAGAACGTGAAACGTGAATTTGATAAAATTGATGACAGAAAATGACATCAAATATGAGATTTCCTAGAAGAAATATTAAAAAGGGTGGAAATCGATTTTTTTTTCGCACAAATTAAAATTGGATTCTAAATATGTTTATTCGAATTTCATACTTTCGAGTAAGCATAGCTTTGAGCGAGTCTGTTAACTATAAAACGAACCGATTTTTCTTTCCCACAAAAGTTGAAATTAAAAGCGAATCGAGTTTTGCAGCTCTCAACCTTTTTATTAGCTGGGTAATGAGTCAATTTCTCTGACTTCCTTGCAACGGATATTAAAATCAAATAACATTTACGCCCGACTTTTCGACATATCAGCACAGTTTTGCAAATTTAACGTCATTTTACCATTGAAATGTTTTAAATTTGTATAAAAGTTATCATAATTCATAGCGACTTAATTTTGAAGCTTCTGGAAAGGTTCCTGCTCGTTACATGCAATTGACAATTTATTAGCGAATTTAAATTCAAATAAGTTCACCTGATCATGAACGTTAATGAAACTAGAAACTGCATCATAGTTAGAAGAAACTTTTCATCTATTATTAAGTTTAATTTGCAATCGTTTCATTTGTTCCGAGTTCGTAACGTCATCTAATCTAAACTAAAATTTGTAACTTGTATATAATTATATCCGACACTTTTTTTTCGACTAATTTATGTTTTGCATTATAAGTTTGCTCCATTTATTAACATGACAAAAGTAAAGTCGATACTCGACAAAGCAAATCTGGTATCATATTTCTAAATTTCAACTGAGCTATTTTGTAAGTTCGCTCGTTACTGTTTCACAGATCTGTTTACAAAGCAGAACGTTATTAAATTACAGCCTGTATTCTCAATAATTCATTTGTGCTCGCACAAATGTTATGAAAAAAACAAAATAATGACAAATATTCTTCCATCTTTGAGCACTGAACTGACGTAATTATACAACATCAAAGGGAATTTTTAAGAACTCGAATACGTACTTTTGCTCGTAATTCATAGTCAGTTATGTCGAGCGAAATGTTGACGATTTTGTGTGTGATTTGTATTCGGGAACTTCATCCGCCAGGAGCGCGCAATTGCAGATATTCATCATCATGATGCTCATAGGACGTCAATAGTTTGATGGAAAATATCTGGAATGAGGGACGAACCGAATGATACGAATGAAATGAAAAGAAGAAGAAAGAAAGATTGACAGCGTGACCCATATATGGCCTACGGGTCATGGGCTAGTCTACCATATTGATTCAGCGTGCTCTTAAACACAGCCTCCATTTCATTTCGGTTGACCCCTTGCATCGGTTGATACTTTCCTCCTGCTTCAACTGGTACTTGTTCGCATGCTACTGTCTCCGACCTTGTTCGCGTATATCCGCAATCGATTGTGTTCATCACGTTGCAACTTCGCTCTTTGCAACTCGTCTTCCTTTGCTCTGCTTAAACTGCTTTCGATGCATAATTACACATTTTCCGTATCCCAGATGATATGAAACCTGCCACCGTGCAAAAAACTTTCTCAACCGATAACAGACTGTTTTTCCCAACGAAACAAAGTTTAGTTTCACTGAAATGATAATTTCGTATCAGTTAGCGAACGGTGTATTGAAAATGAAAATTCAGCGAGTCACTTTTATTGTGCACTTACACTTTCCATTCGCTGCTGTTTTGTAATTTGAGTATCGAACATATGCACTTTTTATTGCCGACAATCAGATTGGCAACATTTAAACTTTACGAGAACGTAAAATCTGATGTCACTTCATCACACTGCAAATTTCTAATGGAAAACTGCCTTTCCTCATCCAATTTCGAGTACCGTTTATATCAGTCAGTTTAGAACTTTATTTCGATAATCAATTTTGGGGTTATTACAACCGTAATTAGCCTTGACAGTTATGTTCTCAAGTTATGTCAAACAATGTGAAATTAGCTCCACTCGAGTAAAAACAAATGACAAACAAAAAAAAACAAACAATCTCGAGATGCAGTCAAATCGAGGAAAAAATTACTTTTTAAGATCCGGTTATGTAAGTTACAGTTAATAACATTAATTAAACTCAGTTTATTCTGGTGAGTGTGAAAAAGAGCGTGTTTAAAAATGAATGAAATTAGCAACAACTTAAAAATTTGACGAAAAAAGTGGTTACGTTGCGTTCATGCTGTATGACTGCATAAATTTGTGATGGTAATGCCCCCACCATAAGAATAGGATAATTCCCATCTGTTAGAAATTACAATTCATCCAAGAGGTGTAATGATTTGCTGATTCGCGACGTCTGTAATTAGATATCACGTGGGCAGAAAATTGGTAGAAACCTCTGGCCACTTACGAATGCAAAACATCATCCTTGGCATTGTTGAATAATTTTTTCGTTTGATGGCAGCGTGCAGATATACACTTTATATAACGGATAAATTTTTTATTGCCTTTCCAGGTGTTCCGGAAGAAAGTGAAACGGCAAATGAGTGCGGAATTTCATTTGCAAGCTGATTAGAAACTTGGCATCGCGAGTGATTCGACACTGTTACCAAGATGAGGATTTAACTGGTACATGTTTTTAATCACACATCAAAGTGAAAAATCATTCTGTCGTTTTTGCGTTCGGCGCGTACATTTTTATTAATTAAACTTGGCGCTTTCATTGGACTAAAAATTGTCGAACAATATTTGCTCGACAAAGTTCAGTAATGTCAACGGTGTCGAGCTGGAGAGTTTGGAGTTTGCCTGCGAGTTGTAAATTTTGACTTGCGCCTGACATACATGCAAAGGCAGTTGAAACTCAACTAAGTGTCCGTTAATTAGTAATTAAACAGTATATTTGCCAGATGTTTCTAAACACTTGTCGACCAAGGCGCTCGTTACGAGTGTAAAGACAATTGCAATATTTGTTAAGTTATGGGATGCTCAGTTTGTGAATACAAGCGACCCAGAATGGTGTCATCGGTCCAGTGATGTGAATACCGATATCACATTAATAGTTTGCGGCGTTGATAGCGATGGCGAATCGATAGTTACATCTAACTCGTAAATTTGTGTACAAACATCAAACTTTATGATCTAATGGAGCTTATGATATGCTAATATTTGACACCACAATGTTGATTCGCCAGTTTTACAATTAATGATACCAATCGATAAATTTCCAATTCACCGTTCACGTTGTTTTTAGTAGGTCTCAGTAGTAGGTTTCAATTAGTCCAACAAACTCCGAATCGTTTTTCAGCGGAGCGTGAAAGGCGCTGATATTCGTCGCGAAGAGAGTGAATAAGCAAATAAACACACCCGCTGCAAACGTTTACGACCCGAGGATAAAATATTTTCTACCAGCGACTTCAACAATCGTTCTCGCGAATCTCTTTATCTGCAAATAGTCAAGGAGTCGTAAACTCACTGTCAGTCCTCGGAATTGTTATATTTTGATCACGCCGACGTACGCCGTTTGATACAAAATTTATTCCCGAACGCTGATGCAAAGTGTCGCGGGCTGGCTTTTACGACGCGCCGTGACGTCGCGCACCAAAAGTTACGTCGATTGAGCAATACACGAAACGCTCGAGGTTGTTGCGGAAGGTTGCCGACAATTGCGCGATAACCGCAGCTTAAAATGTTTGCGCTCGTTGTTAGCAGGGGCTTAGGAACGCTAAATTATTCGCAAAATTACCGAATATTATACGATATCACGCCAACTCCTTGGACCTGGCAGGTGTGTCTTACATCGCACTATTTTCCTGCATGCTCGGAAACACGGCGCCTTAAATCAGAGTGATTATCGCGTATAGGATATTGCACAGCCTGGGGCCTCTGGATATCCCACCATTAGAGTCCAGGAACTCGCCCATTACGTTATCGTCGGGCAAGAAAGAGACTGCGAGGAAAAAAAAGATAACTCGTCTTTTCCCTTTGAATTCGTCGGCGCCTTTCATCACACTTTGCTCGCGTTTTAACTTTCCCCAATTCATTAATCAGACGCTAAGGCGCATCACTTTCTCTCCAGGGTTGGTTTTAGTGCTTTGCTGTCGTCGAGATTCGCTTCGAAGATAAAATTTGAACTTAGTAAATAAGAGACGAGCGCACTATAAATTATCGCTCGGGGTATACGTACAATATAATTATATGCTTATCTATGCTGATCTAACTTACACTTGGTGGCTCCTCGTACGGCTACTTGTTCGGAAAGATTTATATTTTGAATCAAACTCAACTAACAATTTGTGAATAACTAAATCATTCTGTAAATAACTCGATAGTACGGATAATAACGTGAAAATATATATTGATGTGTTAGTAACGCGATCATAATTCTCATTATCTCTCACGTACGAAAAGCTCAATTAAGCACGAATTAAATAAATTGATATTTGCGAAACAAATTTCACTAGTGGAGAAACATTACAGCTAAAATTATCGTGTCAGAATTTTCTGAAAATTGTTTTTCAAAGCTTTTAATTTGTTTTAATTTAGTTTAAATAATTTGTGCGATTTATGAAATTTTTATGATTTGCTTTCAAAGTGCAATTGTTTACAGTAAATGTATGTATTATAGCTAATACAATGATGTAACTTTGTTTCGTAAAGCTTACATCCCTCTAAGACAACATTCGGGCATCAAACAATGTTCGCTTTTGTCGCTGTTTTGAGGTTACGTTTAGTATCACAACAAAGGGCAGATGTTCCGCAGCGCGTTATGAATTGTGAGTAGGTCTGATTAATTGCTTACGCAGAATAAGCATTCGTTAGCTCCTAAACATCCGTTATTCTGTCGCTTACAATCTCACTATCAACTACATGCTCAAAATGCAAAGTAACTGATCATAACAATTGATTTGAAAATATTGATAAAATCTGAAACGACGTTAGCGTTGTTTCATCACTCGCAGATTTTGCCGCAGTTTTGATTGTATTTATTCTACTGCCACATTACAATGCAGTAGACTGTTGTTTTTTAAATTGCATAAACAATATTTTTGTGCCAACATTGACATAATTACAGAAACGCTGCAATGAGTTTACATTCTGATTTTTGCAGCAGCAAACTGAATCAACATTTCATTTAAATTATGCGCCAGAGTAAATTATCGTGAAAACTGAGCGATCTCGTATTATCGCATAATTTACTTTTAATGAATTCACGTTGATATAATTAAAATAATTAAATTGGCGAGATTACACTTTGTTATTCGAATGTGCCACGTCGCAACAAATCGTTGTGGATATACACTGGCTCCTTTCTGTCACCTGGAGTGTATTAACTATCGATCAATAAACGAGTCCTCTTTTCGCGCTAATATCACGTTTGCCGCTAAAAAACTCAATAATGAAAGACCCATGAAACGCTTTATTATGCGTCGGTTATCCAATAAAGTCAATGGCAACGCCAAAAAAGCATGTTCTCATTGCATAATGAAATAAACCGACGACAAAGGTTGCAATCATTTTACGTCGCAAAACTTAACGTTATTCCAGCTTATGTTACTCTCGTTTGATGTTATTCAATAATTAGATAGGCGCTAATGGCCGTCAACTCGGATGATTATTTTCATTGCTTTTTGCGCGAGGAATCGTACTGCTGAATTAACGCAACCCAATCAAGGTTATGGACCATTAAGCAATAGAAAATTATGCCGCGTGTGCATTGTTCATTGACGTGACTAAATCATCCTGATGATGCTCCATGAATTTTGTGCGAGCGCACGTGCACTTCGCGGCTAGTACAATCTTTTCGCGCCATTGACTGGAATTGTTGATTGTCAGACGAGGCATCGCAAGCAATCGCCAACTATCTCTTCTAATCGCTCCAACCAGTTGTCGATTAACAATGCTTTACTGCTCACACGGTGATGGATGTGTATCGAAAAATAATTCAACTCGCATTTCAGTCGCAGATACTACGATTATGCTTATAATCGATATCTCCAAATAAGAAAAAAATTTTTAAATTCAATCAAATGAATCCGCCAAAACTCGCGCAGTTTGTAAATAAGCAAACTCGAATATTCTTTTTATCAACAACGAAGAACTGCAAAATGTTCGAAAATTTATATTAGATTCAACTCTTTTTTATTTCACCCCCTTGAATTATAACTGTTTGGCCTTTTATCTGGCAATACTTTCCATCAACTTTTCGAGACTGCTCGAGCCGACTTTTCTTGAACTTTGCACTCACGCTGTTTTCGGATGTTGAAACTTTTTTAAATCAATTGATCAGGACCGCTTTGGCTGTTTGCTTTTTTCTTTGTAAAATGTGGTATATAATTTTGAGATGATTATCATCCGGCGGCAAATCTAAAGACAAAGTTTGGTTTTGTTGGAGGGTAATAAATGGATGTCGAAAGCTTCGCCAGCAGTTTGTTTAAATGTAGAATGAAATATTCCGTTGCTTTTATAAAATGTAGGGCAAATTACTTGACTTTCATAATTATTCCGCGGCTGTTTTGGTTTTTAAAGTAATACACAAAAACGAGAAAGAAGATAAGCAGATGGTTTAAATTTTTTTAATGGGCGGTAGGTAAGCGTCACCGTCGTCTGCGAAAATTGAGGGTTGTTATGCTTTGACCACTACTCTCTTCGTTAGTTAATTGAGTTCTCATGTTAATGGGCATAGTGCTACGATAGAACGAAAGCCGATTTAGCGAATAGTTAGCAATAACACAATACAGCACGCGAGCTAAATGTTGAAAAATTTCCGATACATTTTAACACTATTATACTTTACAAAATTGCATACTGCAGGATGAATAACTACATTTAAGTCGAAAAACACAATTTCGAATACTAACGGATACCAACTTGTCAGCACGATAACGAAGCGGTATTTTGAAGTTACTAATTTGAATACAGTTCATAAGAAATGTTGAACAAATCAACTATATTATCCGTAATAGTAGATTAAACGATTTAAAAGTCAACTTTGATTTGTTCAAGCAAATTCACTTCAAGATTGGGTTAAAACTAAAAGGGACGGCAGTTCGGATTCTCTTTCCACTTAACTCAGTTAAAATAGCATTTTCAAAGTGCAAAAAGTAAAACAATCTAATTTTAACCATGTTACAGCAACATGAAAACTTTCACCTGGATAAAATTTTATGTTCGTTTTTATAAAAATAAAAATACGACAAAAAAATGAAGATAAAATTGTGCTATTCAACAATGACCGTTGTGAAAAGTATACAGGGCATGCACGCATTTACATTCGTTTTTGTAAAATGTAATCTCTGGGTTTGAACAAAATCGACATTGGAATTCCGGTTAATTGCTCGAAAAAATTTGGCCAGAATTTTTGTGCAAGCGTGGTAGAAAATATAGGTGCGTGTTAAAATGTATGTCGTGCCAAAACCAACGCTGGGCTTGTTTCAAAGTTAATTTGCAAACCGAGTTAAATAGCAAATGTGCCATGACAGAAGTATCGCACGAAACACTTTGTTCGAGATAACATTTTTATATTTAATTGGTTGTAGCAACCGATCGAACCCGTCTGTAATGATTAAAACTACATGAGGAATAAATAAAAACCTCGCTATCGTTTTTCGAAAGAATGTACCGATTTTTATAACGGAATTTCCATAGAATTGCAATAGTTAGCTTTGAATTATATACCTGCACTAAAATATTTATTCAAAACCGTGGCAATTTTTTGTAGCCAATGTCCGAAGATACCTTAGTTTCGAACTAAATTCCAGCTGTAGAAAAACAGGTGGAAAACGATATGCCGGAGGCTGAATAGTTGCTATCGTCGAGCCAAAATATTCAGATCGCAGCTATTTATGAATGATAATCTAGTACTAATTACACGAAAATAAGGAAACTGGTATTCAATAAAATTCAAAATAATCTCCATCATTGCTTTTTCGGACGTTGAAATTGAGCGATGAAAATGCTAAGGAATGTCAAACGACTAAAGCAGAAATGGAGATTCTTACTAAATTAAAAAAAAATTGATCCTTGTTCGACAGTGACGGCGTTAAAGAAATTAAAAACGCGTACAAGGATCCCTAACGTCCAACGGAATCTGATTGTATTTACGAGAGATTGTTGTTACACGCCATGTAATTTGATTGGAGTTACCAATTTCTTGCTGACATATGCATTCAACGAGAGTGACATGTGTCAGTAGTGCAACAGGACATACTAGATGTTATACATTCTTTACATATGTATGTTTGTTTCGGATTCCATTCGAATCTAAGTCAGTTATGCTGGATTCGTGTGACGTTGTGGTCGAGGATCGCGAATTATTGTACACACGACGAAACACGTTTCGTCATTCAATGCAAACTCATCATTTTTCATTCAAGAACATTTGATCAAACAATGTCAATGTCAAATGTTGAATCATTTATATAGGGCTACAGTATTTGTATAAATTAAATTCGGAGGAGCTGAAATTTCGTTGCAGGTATTTGTCTATGTTCAGCATAATTGAGAATCTCCGGAGAGTTACAAATTGTGTTCATTGGGTGGGTCAGTAACATGCTTCACTGACGTTCGCCAATAGAAGTTTGCCTTGAGAAATCCCTGTGGTACAATAGTGCTACAAAGTATTTCATAGGATGGTTTCAACTATTGATTGCGCGCTTAACAAATTGCTAATGAGTAATTAGAAAACATTCGGCTGTTTCAAAGATTCATCATTCGGAATTTATTGTTGACCGGGCGATAAGACCTAAGCGTTTTTCGAACCATTATCAGTTTTTGTAGAAATTAAACTCCTTTTTTTCGCCATTTCTGAAACGAGTTTGTTCGACTAGGTTTCGAAAATATATCTTATTTAATAGTCTGCAAGTGGGTCATTGAGTCGACAATTTCCCAAACCTTTGATTATAGAACAGTAGATTAACGTAACTTGCGATGAACATATTAAATGATTTTATCCCCATTTTGGAAAGCGTATCGATTAATTATTGTTAGCGTCGGAAACACGTGTCCTCCAACTCCTATATATCGAGGGAAAAAAGCATGTTCTCGGTTATAAATATTTTAGTGATACATTTGCACGTGGAAAAGGTTATTGTTTCTGCTTTTAATTTATCAGCGTTGAAAAAAATGGCGTTGTTTTTGCGTTGTAAAATGATGTTTAGTAAATCGGTGCTGCTGGTCGTGGATGTTTGATTTTGTTTGCGTGCTTGTCGACCTAGGCTCCGAAACGACAAGATAGAAAAATCAATTATTATGCCAAACTCCTAGGCTTATTGAAGCATGCCGTGTCATAACGCTATAAAACTGCATGCGCTATTACGTCAAACGGAATTGCGACAAAATAATCTCAGTCGTTCATTGTGATAGCACATTTCCAATGGTGTGAGAAATAATTTCGCTATGCCGTTACGCGGCAAACTTTTCCTGTCAAAACAAAAAAAAACCTCGTCGCTTACAATTGGATTTGAAATTTATTTGAATCGCAAATAAATAAATGTAAATAAAAACACGAACAAAATGAATATAAATGCAATAAAGAGCAGAAGGTTGTCGTAAAATGTATCAAGCAAGTGTCTCGTAAAAATTCTTGGAGTGTGTGTTTTAAAATGGCTATTCTCATTTTTTTCATCTTTTTTTTTGTAAGTATAGACTGCAGCGTTACTTTGTTACCAAGATTCAAGAAGATTCTCAATTTCCCCTATTTTTGTATTACTGAAAAAAGAGATCTACGATAAGTGAGTCATATGCTTTCAGTTTGGCGCCCGACGAACGTAAAGTAGAAAAATAGTTGGCTATTATAAACGCTGTCTCGAGGAGTAAATTTTTGAAATCGATTCATTTCGCCTATTGGATCATCGTTGTTCCATCGCGAAGAACAATTTTCGTTACGGATTTCTGTCGTAACATAAATGGATTGTAAACAAATTCTATTTTCATAACTTAAAACTTCGCCGACGCCTTTTATACGCGACGCATTGAAACGGACGAATCATTTTTGTTTTCCATTCTGCGTCAAGTGAACTAATGACACCAAAAAGTTGTCGTGATAGAATTGAAATAACTGAGCTTACTGTGCGACATGTTCGCACAAAAGGAATATCCTACGAATTTTTGCTCGAAGATTTAGTTTCCATGAATGCGATTAAAAAGTTTGTTATACTTGCGATGAAAACTTGAAGCAAGTTATTATCAGCCATTACAAATTACAGTTGCGTCCATTTGTGCATAAATATCTCGTCTTTTCACCGACTTACCATTACGTAAATTATTTTGAAAGTTAGCAATATAATTTGCAAGTGTTTTTTCCATTTCATTTTAACTGGAGGAACGGAATACGTTCAATTATTTTAATTCTCTAACAAATCGTTACAGAAATGTTTTCACGAATAACAATCTTTTCAGTTCTAACGTATGATGCAAAATCAGTTCTCTCTTGAATCTGTCACCGTACACACTGGGCACACTCACTCATTAATAATAGTTCAGATCGGACTCGTCGAATGACGTCGGCAGGACATAAATTCAGCTCCTGGCCAATACAGACAGAGCCACATCAGGCTTACTGTGAAAAATTAAATCATAATACTAACTATGAGAAAATCACATAGATCTATCATTTCGTGATTTGTTGTATTACAGTCTTTGATTTTTTTCAACAATATAAACGAATCGAAATGTACGTTAGTGGTCACATTTTTCTATAGTTGGTTACCTTATGATTGCATTTCACTTTGCAAAATGCTCTCTCGCGAAAGAATAACTCAAACTATAAGTGGTTGCATCCTCAAATATGATGCTTCTAGTTTTTAATTAGCGAATTAATTAAATAAATTTGTTCAAACAAAGTTTCAGAGCACGTCACGTTTGCTTATTAGGGACAAATAGAATGTCAGTGAAGCAAAGCGCAGCGAACGCAAAAGCGCGGTTATATAAGAGCGCGTCCGTCGAGTTCTTTTTGACAGCCTCGCGTCACTGCGTGAGAGGTCGATAAAACCTCGACTTTTGAAACCCCGGCTGTAACCCCGGGGGTACCTTTTAAGAGGTCTCTTGAAAATTAAGCAGACTCACTGTCGCAGCAATTTTCGAAGGGCAGTGCAGTTGGATGATCATTTTGTAGCACCCAGGTTGATTCAGCCGAGCGTAAGGGGATCTGTGCGTAGCTCATTCAACATTTCAAAGTCGCGAGGGTGATTCTAAAAGATCCAGACTCGTGCAGGGATATCACATATCATATGGAATTCAGAGTTCCAGAATCGCGATTAATCCTACTGCGACGGCAAATTTTATAAAGTATCTTAAGAAAGACACAATATTTTTCGAGTAAAAGTATAATAATTCGCGGAAAAAGTCAAGAGGTATGGCAGTATTCAATTTTAATAGAATCATTATTAAATTGAAAAGACAAATTACTGTTTCCGCATAATAGGCTACAATCTTTGTTATAAATAATGGCCATTTACCGTGCACAAATTTTTAACTACGAACTTGTTATTTGAGTCCCAGTTCTGAGTAGTGATTAACTGTCAGGGTTGTAAATTCTCATTTGTAGTACACGAGAAAATGAAATTTTTCATCAGAAGTGGATGAGCACATCTTCAGATAAATCACCTATTTTTCCGACTGCGAATATTTTATGCGCAATGTTGCGTTATAGTAAATTGATGTTGTCACTGCATGATGAATCGAAAGCTAATTTGATTATTGATATTCTTCTTTCAGTTAACGTTGCCTAGATGAAAAAAAAAGTCGACAAAAATAAGTCGTATCCGAAGTATTACGAGCTTGCAAATGAAATTTGCCGAGACATTTTATTACGATCGAATTATTTTTTCATAAATTCACATCGTCAGCATTATTTTTGGAACGTTAAGTTCACGGAATTTCGTAAATATTTGTTTCGCCTACGCTACGGCCATCTGAAACAATACTAAATTTAGAATATTTGTTAAACAAGTTAGTTTTATAATTGTTTAATTAAAAATGCATTATTCAGCTTGACATATTTTACTTCACAACGTTGCTAATGTCAACAGTAATTTTTCACTCTACATT
Organism: Telenomus remus; assembly: GCA_020615435.1. Taxonomy (NCBI): domain Eukaryota; kingdom Metazoa; phylum Arthropoda; class Insecta; order Hymenoptera; family Scelionidae; genus Telenomus; species Telenomus remus. Next base: position 7,375,200 of record CM036341.1, on the reverse strand, counting down.
TTACAGCCATTTATATAACTTCCGTATAGAAGAAACATCAGTGTTTAATGATTGAAAAGTTTTCATTTGTAATTGTGTTTAATTTCAACATTTATACGTACAATTTTGTATGCCCGACGGCTAACGTTAACCTCAAGAATTATGAATACGTATATTTCATGCAGCATTTCCGAACGAGGCACACGAGACAAGGGTGCATTTTTTTCACTACCCCCACTATTATCATTCAAGCTTTTTTTATAACAAAAAGCCAGACTTGGTAATGACTTTTGATGCAAATCTCTTCGTTCCATTCAAATGAGTCGTATACCATTTTTTCAGTTATTAATTAAAAGTTAATGAATAGAAGCCAAAGCTAGATTCAATCATCAGAAGATTTGTGATACAGAGTTGTCGGCAGACTTTTTTTCGCTGTAAAAATGTGCTCAGAAAAAAATCCCAGTCATACTTTGATCAAGTTTAATTAGCCGGAATAATAAATATTCTTGAAGAAGAATGAATATTTTTCATTACTTAACACTAGAAGTACTGGACTTTTCGTATACCTAGAAGGACGGACCACACTAATTTTGTGTAAGGTTGTATCGTGAAGTTTAAATAAGTGTCAGAGAGTTAAAAACTTTTATAATCAAAGAAAATATATTCATAAACATTGTGTAAAAATCTTAGCTACTTCGGCTGTCTCGTTTTCGAGAAATGATGACTTAAAATCTGACGTTTTTGAGGTTATACATGGCGGCACATGACAACTAATGACATTTTCAACATTTGATTATTTTAAAACGGTACAATAAAAGTATGTAAAACTTTCATACAATGTTTATAAGAATGTTTTTAACAAGTTATTACATTTCATTGGTTACATTTTCTTGGCATTTCTTTGAAAATTTTGCTCATCTCGGTGGGGGGCTCGCGATACAACCTCCATAAAAAGATTTGAATGTAATTATCATTTTTACAGGGTTCTAACGAGTTTCAACAATATACTATTGTGTAAAAACCTTAAACAAAATAATTTCAACATTAAACAATATGAAAACTATTTTTAATGCACGTGTACTTGTCTTTGCCCGTGCACTTCCTACAGACTTGTTTACTGCAAGAAGTGCATGTTTGATTATAATAATAATCTATTTAACATGTCCAATAACAATAAAACGTTATTATTCAACTATAAAACACTAATATCAAACATTATTAATGTTTGTTTTTATAAAAAAATAGGAATAAAATGTGTCAACGATAAACTACACAAAATTAGTGTTGCCCGTCCTTCTAGGTAGAATGTTTTTTTTCTCGAAAACAACGCAAAAAAATTGAATTTTCTTAACGCTATCTTAAAGAGCATAAAAAATTAGTAAAAGTCACAAAAGAAATAAGTTTCATATTAAATCTAACAAAAGTAGTGAGGAAATGAAATTCTGAAAACACAGATTTAGTGTCGTCCGTCCTTCTAGTGTTAATATTTCACGCCATTTTACATCCGCAGAGATTAAAAAGTTTCGATTTGGAAAAGTTAGAAACTCCTCAACCAAAAAATGTAGGGCTTATGCAGGAAGCAATGAACATGATTTTGCAAAATTTTCTGGCGAAATTCAGGTTGAGTGGTACGAATTTTGGTTCGTGCAATAAATGTGTTCCGCAAAAACAGCGTCTAAGAAAAATGACACCCTTCGACCACATATTCACTTTCTTAACGAGTCGGAGCATCATTCTCAATCAGAAAATCGTCCTGACAAAAAAGTGCTTTTAATTGGACCTAATTCGAAGGAACGATCGGGCAATTAGCAAGATCCGCACGGCCTCGTTTATGCAGAGTTAGGGAAAATGGAGCAAACTGATGTAAAAAGACGTAAGAAGTAACAGAAACAACGATAAAAGAACGGAGCGTTAAGTTGGAGTTGCGCGTAACCGAGCTTAGGCGAAGATTTATATGTTTACACGCTTCCATGGCAACTTTACGTCGGACTCGCAACCCTTTCATTTTAAGCTCGCCCCGGGCTTTGCCGTCCCGTTCCTCTGTCTCCGTGATTCTTTCTGGGCCGAACTGTAGCACTGTGCACTCTAATGTACTCTGCGAGGTTCGTTTGGCGATCAGCCAATACGTCATAGATATCGTTTGCGATAAAAAAACGAGGGATCGTTTGCCTCGAAAAATTTTGCCCTTTTTCTAGTTATTCAGTAATGTTGGCAAATATTCCGGCTAGGGCATTTGAATAAATGGCAAATGACCGAGAGCGACCAAAGTTAAACGAAAAGTTTTTAGAAAGTTCAACAATGATTGCATGTTACGTGCAAATTTTGTTTACGAAGAGGGCTCCTGGATGTGTGTGTCTTGGAATTGGCAACAGTCGCTCTCGCAAATGGCAGAAAATATTTTAATTCAGCCGGGATTATCGGATTTGTTTTCGTTTTGCGACGATGCTTGTTGTTGCAAATCAAGCGGAACAAACATCCAGTTTTTTTCATTTTTTTCAATGGCTAACCATCAGATGCACGTGCTCGTCAATTATATTTCATTACGTTTTATTAGCTTGTTTTGAGCTCCACAACTCGTAACCACTTTTTCACTGCAATTTCAATTGATATCGAAATTGCATTTGTTAAATTTGTTTAACAAAAGTCAATTTGTGTTTTCGATTATTGTACCAAATAAATGTTCAATAAATATTCGGCCAATTCAAATTGACGGCAATTAAAATGTTAAATGCTCGGATCGTTCGGATCAAGACGCGAAATAGATTTGAAAAAACTGTGCATCTCCGTTGGCGCGCCGATGAATCGTCATACAAAACCATTCGGGATGGAATTGTAAAAGGCTTATTTCATCATATCGCATATCGAATCTCGTATTGGTATCTCGTCCGAAGTGGTAGTATCCCCAATATCTGTAACTGGGAATACTATTTTAACAAGAGTAGCGGACACTCAAGCCAGGTAATGGGATGAAATAGAAAATCACGAAAAATAAAAAAGTAAAGCCGAACAAAAAAACTGAGAAATAAAAAGGAAGAGCTGGCAAAAGTAGAGCAACCGGGTAAACCATTACCAGGAAAAGAATGTAACTGCACACAAACACAGACACGATGGGAAAAAGCATCTCGATAAATAGTAGTTAGTAAAACAAAGAGCGTCGGCGATGAGTTGAAACTCATTGGACGCGCGTTTGATGACCTGACAAATAGAAAAGAAACTTTAAGAAAAAAACAAGTCAATTACGTTTGTTATCGTAATGAGCGGGACGAGAAATTTCACACGACCTGATGGGCGCCACCAGGCGCCGAGGTCAAATTATTCTGAAAATAATGCTCCGTCGCTTACAAATGAATGTTATGGTGGTTGGTTTCGTTTTGTTGTTGATTCAAGATAGTTTTGAGCGTTAAAATGAAATTTGTGGTTTGCGTAACATATAAATCATATTTTCCTTGTACAAACTGCTTCGGTTCATTTTTAATTTATTTTTCCAAGTTCGCTCATTGCAAAACAAGAGTTTTTTTAGTGAGAATGGATCGAGTAAATCAAGTTTAATTGAAAAAAAGTCTCATAGAATGGTCGAGTCTAAGAATAAATGAAGGAATCTTTTTAGTAAGAAAAAAGGGTGCAAGAATAAGTCAGTCGGTGCCAATTTGAAAAGCAAACTAGTCGTTCGGTATAGCGAACTTCCGAAGAAAATTTACATTATAAAAAATTTAATTGAAAAGCATACGCTATGTTGGTTGCGCAAATTCTGAGTTGTGGATAGAATAGACAAGGGTCAGTGGATTCACCCAAAGAAATACTTTGCGACGTCTTTTAAAAGGACTCAGAAACTTTCATTGAAACCGTTTTGCTAGGAAAAAGTGTTGGTCGATATTAAACAATTACCTTGCACTAAGTTTTCCTTTTTAGATTTCACATTGTAAATGTAAAAACCGTAATATTCAGAATTAATAAAGATAAAAACTTTACTTATCGCACTTCTTAACAAATCCTTATTTTTTTAGCAAAGTTCAAGATATCAGCTGGGTGATAAATGTTATAAAAGCAGTTTAATCATGAATAAGATGCTAAATTAATTAATTAAACAGACTAAAGTATATCGTTCGAAAAGCTTCGAGGAAAGTGTGTGTCGTTTTAATCTGTTACATGGGGCACCTTGTTATCTTGAAAGCTCAAGTGATATTGAGTCAACATACACTTATCTTGTGCGGTAAACAGGATTGAGTGAGGTCGGAAAGGTCGCTGCCCAGTCACGATAAACATACTGATTTCTTCGCACACTCTTTAAACCTTAGGGATAAGTGCAAATGTGTAATCAATACTTTTTTCTCCTGTCCAACATTGTCCTATCTGCAAACATTAACTGCTTGACATCGTTTCAGTTACGGTACTTAACATTGTTGATTTCTCCAGTACATGATTGTTTATACAAATTAAAAATTTTGATAAACGAGGTATACATAATTAATTAGATACTTAAAAAATAAATCCCTATATGTATTATTTCACACCTCCGGGGCGAAAGTGCCGACTTTCAGCCCCCGCGGAAGGACCGAGCAGAATTCAATAGGATACGTGGCGCCATAGAGGGCGCAGCTGTAGTTTGACACGTGGCGCCATAGAGGGCGCACCAGCAGTTCGACACGTGGCGCCACCGATAGCGCAGGCGCAGTAGGACGCGTGGCGTTAACAACTGCGCAGGCGCAGTAAGATGCGTGACGCCATCGGCTGCTCAGCTGCAGTAAGATACATGGTGCTATAGAGGGCGCACCTGTAGTTGGACACGTGGCACTATAGAGGGCACACCTGTAGTGTGACACGTGGTTCCATAGAGGGCGCACCTGTAGTTGGACACGTGGCGCCATCGACCGCGCAGCCATAGGACAACCCTTGGCGCCAGAAATAAAAATATTAAGACACGTGGTGCAACTGGCTGTGGAGTTGCAGTAAGGATGTCATTAATTTTAGTGCAGTTGAAAAAGGTAAGAACATTTTTCAAAATTTTTTCCCAGGCAAAATTTCATTCAGTTTGATATGCAAATATTCTTTTTTGTATTTTTTATTTATAAAACTGTATCTTTTTCATAATTTTTTTACTGCTTTTCAATTTCTCTGTTGCTTTCCAAATTATAACTGAACACTTTTTAGTCATTACTATTCGTTTTTGAACCTAAATTATAATATCACCGATGCACATGAATTTAATTTGTTTAAATTTTCGTGATTCAATTTCATAAGTTTTGAATAGCTAGTTTCATTAATGCGCATCTTTTGTAGCAGTTGTTCGGACTTCCATCAACATTTACGCTACAGAGTGCAGTCAGTTGACCATCAACTGTCCGTCAGACGCTCCGGGGGTGTATTTGGGAAGTCTAAACAAGTGCTGGCCTGATTAACTCTAACATAATTATAATACTTCATTATCTTTCTTTTTTTACATTTTTTCTAGGGGGCTTTTGAATAATACCCTAATAAGTAATAAGTATTTGCAAATCAAGCAACGTTGAAAGTTTGCCTAATATATTTAGTTATGATATAATGTAATTGATATAATAAGATTGGGATCTGCATGGTCTAGAATTAATAAGCTATAATAAATAAATCTGAATTTTGTGGATCATTTTGAATTTTGAATATCGTATTAGGTAAATTTGTAAATGAGGAGGGCTTTACAAATCGCGATCGGATTAACAGTCAAAATTAACAGTGCGTGCAATAAATCACGAGACCAACGTATAATTGACGTCGAGAAAGTCGATTATTTAACATGATTCATTAATGCCATCGAACAAGCTGATTATTAAGTACACATGACATGGAAAATTGAATAAACAATCAGCACAACATTATCATTCGTAGTTTGAACTACAAAGCAAAATTAGACGTATTTTAACGTGATTGGATCTATAGCATAGGGGTAGTTTAGGTAATTTTGAAACGAACTAAAATGCAGCATAACATTTATTTAAATAAAAGTATACTTCAATGTAATGGCAAATTCAATTGCTTATTAGGTGTATTAAAAGCTGTGATTCGAAAATTCAATATAATAGAAACGACGTTGTATCAAATGGTCGCCACGTTTTGCTAATATAATTGGGAAATTAGCGTTGCAAAAAGCTAACCGATGAAAGGCAGACATAGAATTAATCTGTTCTAATTAAAAAACATACCTCAATTATATGAACAAACTCAATTCACCGAAGTAAATTGCGACATATGTCCCAGTGGTATGTCACGATAGTGGTTTTGTGGTGTTGTTAACCTCTTAACGCCCAATGTTACAGACAGGCAGTATAACAAATTACACTTCGGATAGCTTGTGTATTTTGCTAATTGTCCTTAATTGATTTCATATGCCATTCTCAGATTAGAATACGCTTGAGCATGATAAATGTATGTATAGTTGAGAATCCTATATTATTAAGCAAACAAGTCTGACTAAATTGTTTTCAATAAATTGCCATTTGCTTAAGAAGTTAATTTTGCTGTAGAAAGATATTAGAACGATATTTTATGCACTCGGCGCTTCCGAATTAGAAAACATAAGTTTGCATAGAGATGTTGCATAATTATTTGAAGTGGCATTACACAGTCATCCGTTGGATTTATTGTTACAAGGCTGGTTAATTAGAGGTAAATGTTTCAGGTTAAATCATATACTAATGGTGCACTAGATTATCCGATAAGCTTTTAAATAATAAAATACTAATCTTGGTTTAGCCAAGCGTATCATCCGCTCATCACTGCAAACGCGTGGTTGAAGTATTTTACCTAGCATGATGCAGAAATTATTAAATAATAAATAATTATTATTAATTATACTGCTGAAGCGCGTGACGCAGATTTTGTCAATTAATTATCAAAACTTAAATTCTGGTATCATCCACTGCTAATGACATTCATTTGACTGAATTCGAAATTACCGGAAATATCATAGTGGAATCAGTAATCTAATAAACCGATTCAACATTTAAATTTTGATTGTTTAAAGTTTGTCAAAAATTTAAACTTAAATTGTTATTGTAACAATTATTGAATGAATCAAAATACTCGTAGACGAGAGATCGCTAATTTGTCATTTTTATTTACAGAATCATACAGAAGTAGGGAGACAACGGAGAGGCAGCGATGCGAAGTGGCAAAATTGCAATTGGTTACGCTGGATCGAATTAGCCGTTAACAAATTAACACGACTGTGATGTACAGCAAAAGGTAATACGTAGGCTCGCGTTCGATATTTGCTGCCAATTGAAATACGCGATTCGTCCACAAGGTATTGGAAACACAGACCACTTTCAACAGAGGTATGTATTGATTGCCATAATGTTTACGTGTGGGCACCACGGCCCATACGCATATTTTGATTAATCAAAATAATTCTCTCCCCAAACTCCCTGATAATTTAACCAAAAGTAGTCAAACTCAAAACTAATCTAAATCGAGCTTTTGAAAACATGTATATATTAAAAATCTGTAACAATTCAAACTGGTAAAAAATATGAAATTCAGACATTTTGACAACTTGGAGTTGAATTCATCATTGCGACTCAGTGGTTTTCAAAATCTGCGTTGAAAATTATCCGGTATGAATTTTACACGCGAACGACGAGCCAAAGGTTCTTGATTCAAATGAGCAACATAAATCTTAACATCTGGTTTATGCTTGTTTTCACTCTTGAAAGACATTTCTGACAGTAAAGAGTATACAAGCGCAAATGTTTTTTCCGCAAGCTTTTCACCAACTGTTAAGCGTAATAATTCATTTTTGCGTTGAAATTACATCCCTTCGTGGATTCACTCGAGTTCACGAAGTTATCCAGCAAAACTTTATTACAACCATCACAAAGCTAGAAAAAGAGCGATATCGGCAGCAATATAAATCGAAAGCTTGAATTTCATGTCCATCGAGAGAAGAATCTTGAACGAAACACTTGCGGGGATAAATTTAGTCGCTTAATGCGAACGCGATAAAAGGTCGTTGCTTCAATCACGCGAGCGCAAGACGTCGGATGATAGAATTTTTGTATTTTGTATCACATGTCTGTTATGTCCCAGCCACTTTACAATAAAGAATAAAACGAATTAAATTCTTATAGCGGTGTGCGCAAAAAAGCGCGAATTGTTTTCATGCATAATGCAAGACGCGAAAACAGAATGACGAAAGGGAGAACGTTATTCTGGATTTAAAGAAATTCAAATGACGGGTTGAATCGCATAATGATATCATGGCAAAATAGTTGCAGACGTTTTTTGTGCATCAGAAGAATGAAATTTGCTGATGAACTTTCGAATACGAATTCGAAATGAAAACACGTCAACGATAGCATATTTTGACTTTTCAATAGATTGGATTTGGCAGGTAGGCGATGATAGAATATGCAAAAAAAAGATAAAAGTTTCAGGAGGATACTGGGGCATCTTTGGGCGAGGAATGAAAAAATTGGTTTTTATCTAAACACTCGATCAAAGTGATGACAAACGCAGAAAATCGCTTCGCGTGAACGTTACGTGATTCTAAGTGGTCCTCGATGTGCCAGTGGCGATAGGTTAGGTGAAATTTCTATTAGAGAGGAGGTGCATGTATACATCGAGTTGAATCAATAAGGTGTTGTCGGCTTGCATTGTGTCTATTTTGATCACGTTAGATAAATATCAAAGTCAAAGTCATGCTTCATTTGAGTTAAGTTATACCATCCAACGTTATAGGATACTTCGATAAACTTCGGGACAAATTAAGTCATGCATAATTTAATAAATCTCTCCCAGACTTTCAAACAAAAAAGAAAACTAAAAAAAATGGAAAATAACGGATTGTTTACGTTGTTGATTTATGGGAACGTCAGATGGACATTTATAGAAGTTGCATTTATTTGATAACGAGCGTTGAATGACAGAAAAAGTCATCAGTTACAGTTCATGACATTTTCATTTGCTCGTGAGCTGAGAACATAATTAAAAGGAACAAAGTACCGAAAAACATGCTGCGACCCTCGTCCAGACTTGGGAAAACGAATTACAGTAGAAAAAGCAAACAAAGGATTAGCTTGCAGCTGCTGCTCGATTATAACTTGATCAAGTCGTTTTGATTCATCAAGATAATTCAGTCGGTTGTTTTTTCATTTCCCGACATGCAGGAAATAATCAGAAAAGCTCATGCATACATGCACTTCATAACCTGTCAAAACGTCCTCGAGGGTTTGCACGAGAACTATGACGGCACGCATTTCCAACCGGTTCGCGCTATTGCGTAGATTCAATCCCAAAATAGCCCTGCTCATTGACATGAGTAATTAGTCGTTCTGCGACGGAAATCATTGCCGAATAGCCGCAGAGATATATATCCATAGGAATTCGATTATCTGCATCGACACATTTTCTTGCAATCCAAAATGATTTTTTTTTCAGCGACATTTTACAACGGTGTTAGAAATAAATTTGTAAAGAAAATGAGCTGGGAAAAGGTTGCACCAGGCTGTGCACATACGAAATAAGTATTTGTAATTGTAAATGAAATTAAGGTCACGTTTCCTCGCGTCCACATTGGACCAATGAAAAATGAAAATACTATTTATCATACTGGCCTATATTGTCAGCTCGATAAAGCCAAATTTTGTTTTCTGTTTTCGTTTGTTGCTTTGCTCGCTGATCGATAATCGAGCGCGAACCCAGTCACACAAATAAGTTCGTTTGTCCACGTTTATTTCAGCGTTTTATCTTGTCCGGTACTCTGTCACATTGATTCTTTTGTTCGGATTATCACCCTGGTCTTTTGTGTGAAAGAGCATCGTCTTTTATTTTCCAAGGTGTTTTATTTAAAAATCGCCGGGGCTTTTGTAGACGCGGCCCGACGAATCACGGTGAAAAATGCCCGGCCGCAGATAAATCTTATGTGTGTGTATTATTAGATCTCGTACATGAACTTTCAGTTAACCAATGTGCTGAAAGAATACGCCAGCTTACGGCTTTTTGTTCGGATTTTCCATTATGATGCTTGTGATATGTTATTCCCTGCGAAAGAAACTGTGAGAATTGAAAACAAGATAAAACCCTTGCCGCAAGCAAAAATTAAAGCTCCGAAAACATACTTTTCTATCCAAAAATAATATTTATTCTCGTAACAATTATTTACAAATTAATTAACACGCGTGATAATTCAGGGTTTCTTTTTAATCATATCCTTTGGCTTCCGGTAAGAAGGTTGAGGCAAGCGACGCAGATTTCATAGATGAAAACTATGGTCCAGGTACTCTACAATGCATGACATTTTCCTTAGAAGCCGTTTCCGTTCAATTCATGCGACTTTCCCAGCATTATATGGCCTTGATGTTCGTGACCACCGTAAGTGCCACCGTGGTGCTCGTTTTTGCCTGTATGATGGACTTCAGCGTGGAAACCGTCCTTGTCAGCGGTATATTTCACTGTTCTGAACCTGCCACCTGGCTCCAGAATAGTGTATTCACCGTGAACCGCGTGTCCTAGAAATATAATTTTATTTTCAACTGCACAATGCTATTTTAAATCAAATTCATTTACGTCAAACTGTCGAGATAATTTATACTTTATGAATTAAAATACTAATAGAAATATTTAGTTATTATTTAGTTATTATTCGGTTGAGCAGAAATAGTTAGTTATTTCCTATCACTAACAGACCTTTCAGTTTAAAAGTAGTTACAAATGTAAATTATATTATGCTAGAAGTAACTAAAATATATAGTTCTGATTAATCGTCCAATTATTATTGTTACTGTCGAGATTCGCACGAACAAAACAAACTTCTGTTTATACCCCGACTAACAACCATAACTATACCCACCCAAACGAAAGAATATGTAAAAGTGAGCTTAAGAAAAAGAAAAAGTGACTTCATCTGCAAGAAAACAACAACACTAATGTCAGTAAATTTCACAGCATTAAACATAACAATCGTCATAAAAAGTGCGCTCGTAAACTTGTTATTTTTTCCACATCCCATAGTTACTCTTGTTTTCTTTTCTCTCGAATTCAGAATGCAACAAATATTTTTGAACGCCGGTCGCAATTTCCGCAACCTCAGATCACCGTCGACGACTTACCATCTCTGGTTTCTTTTTGACTATGAAAGTCGCCGGTATGGTAATCCTCGACGCCGTATTTGTATTCGTATTTCGGATGTGCGGTGTAGTCCAGCACGTAGCCATGATGGTCGTGTAGATGATTGTGCTCGGCGTGCTCGTCATGATGATGAGGAATAATATATGGTACTTTCACTTCGAACGCGGGGCCCTCAACCGGTCCATGGAAATGCATGTAGGAATTCGCAACGTGATGGTGATGATCGTAGTGTTTCGCGTCGTCACTTTCCAAGTCAATTAAGCCGGCTGTCGTCAAGTCGATGACACTCCAAACAATCGATAAAATGATGAACTACAACAGGTAACAAGCCAATTGATTAATTCCTCAAAGTCAATGTCACATCTCGTCTCGTTTTTATCTTTTCGTTTTGCGCACCCCCGAATTTATCATCAAAAAAGCACCACTGTCAGTATTTTAATTGCGACGACTCCCGTGATATGAATTTTCGATTCGACCTCGCGACGTGATAAATCAGCTCGTAAATTGTACGGCAGGGCGATAAGTTACTTCTCGTTGGCGTCGAGCAAACACAAAAGTAGCATGGAGTTTGACATTTTTTGGGGTAACCCGGTGTGTTGACAATGGTGCAATTCTCGAATTTGCTCTTCACCGATCAATGTTTACCGCAAGTCTTGCGAAACGCGACTTTCTGAAATTCGACGAAAAAGTGAGACACATTTTTGCATCGGCTTTTTAGTCGTAAATTTTCAAGTACCTTGCAAGTCATCTTGCCCATTACGATATTACGGCTGTCAAGTGAGAACTGCAACTTTCCAGCGTGTTTTCTAAGCTTTTATACAAGAGCCTGGCTGTGCATACACATATTCATGTGTACGTGCCAATCTACCCATCTTCGCATGTTGGGGGAAGTGTGCTCTGGTGTTAATACACCCGACGGCTACGTGCACGTTCGAGTCCTTTCTCCCTCCCATCGAGTTACGCCGCTCGCCACATTTCAGTAAAACAAGATCCCGATTTTCGTGAAGGAAATGAATCATTCGGGCGAAATTGAAATGTGATATTTTGCGAGCTGCACATGCTAACGCCCCCTTGAAACGATCCCATATTTTACGCGGGCTTTGACAAAGTAATGCCGAATATACCTGGGACGGAGTTCGCAGTCAAGTCGAACTGCAATAAAGACACCTTCGCCCAATTTGATTGCAAGTATCATTTACCTTGATGCGCTTCCAGATTTGCCAGAGATAAGAAATGATTTATGTAAGCGGAAAGTGAAATGTTTGGCAAGTTTGAAATGTGTAACTCGGTTGTCGAGAGATGAGCAAAGTGGATGCGCTGTATAACAATCCAAATGCAAATACGTCGAATACAAGTTTCCGCGTTTTTAATTGTTTGCTTCAATCCCAGCGGTTTTAGTATTTGTTTTTCGTAATCAAAATAATGGTTTTTCTGAGAAAACTTTTTTGCATAATAAACTTGGGAACGAAAATTTAATGAACATATATGAATACAACATTTGCTTTTGTTTTAGAATTTGTGTTTGTGCGATTTGAATTGATGGAAAGTTTGTTAGAGTTGAAAGCAATTCAAACAGGGACGATTATTTAATAAATCCTCGAAACGAGTCAATATTGGAAACACCTTCTTTTTTTGTCACATCTTATATATATCAATCTAGCCAAGGAAATGTTATATTTTACTTTCTCTCTGGCATATTTTAAGTACATTTATGAAATATTCGCGAAATTATCGTACAAGCGACAAAATCATGTTCGTCATCAGAGTACGCTTATATCTCTAAGTCCTAATTAAAGTCAAACCTCACACACAGATGCTTTCGAATGCAAATCAATCGACATAATATCGGATTTTATATTTTCCGGTTAGGTTTGACGTTCGAACTCGTTATGAATAATGCAATGAGAAAGAGGAATATGAAATTGCCAGTTTTATATCAAATTATTTTTGTATACGAATTTTGTATTTTTCGTTTGATCTGTCGCTTTTTGCAATATTATTAAATAATCATTAATCACTGTGTTCAAATAAACTAAATAATTAATGAAATTATAAATTTTATAAAATAAACACTGACATTTTGTTTGAAATAATGATAATTTAAAAACCAAAATATGTTTCATAAAATTTGTCTGCAAAATCCTTGTTTCCTCTGGCTTTATTTTGGATGGAAGTTTATAGTACGAAGTGATCGAGAATTCGGATTGAGAATTGTTCGGTTTGGACGGTTTGATTTTCGTTGAAAATTTTCGCAGGTAAATTCATCCACACCGAATGTGTCCGCAAGCGGGTAGAAGTGCCTAAACAGCTTTCACGAAAGCAAGCCGGAAATTTGGTTGAATACATTCAATCTTTTATTCTTTCTTCTCACATCCTTTATTGTCGGCGGAACGTATCGACTCGTTACTCGTGCGTTTCGCGTACGTGCTAGAGAGTCCTGGAATGAAAATAGTCTGTCAAACTGTAGCACCATTTATGCAATTCACGGTAAGACATACACTTCCACGTTTGTTTGCTTCGTTAATTAATGATGTAATTTTTCATCGACGTTCTTTGCCTATTAAAATGAATTCATTCGACTGTTGATTGATCTTATGTGAACGGTCTAGAAATCGTCAGTCATGAAACGACAGCATTTCTTCTGCAGCGAAACGTTTTTATTTACCGGAAACATGTTTTCAGTTTTATGAAGGAGGTATTAATGAAAATAACTTAGTTGGGTAAGCATGTTTTCGCGACTTAAAAAGAATGAAACGAAGCAAAAAAGTTCAATGAGAAGAGTGATTTGTACAAACAAAGTCTTTGTTTTTGTTGATGTTACATTATACGTCTTTATAGTCAAACTAGAGCTTAGATCGTCAAAAATATTTAAACTCGTAACTTATTAAAAAGACAATAAAAATTTCTCAAATAGCATATCAAATCAATTTGGTAGTGATTTTGTTATAATGTAAAAAAAATAAACAACTATTTGCATACGTGATTTTCTTGTGGAATTTACAGAAAAAAATGGAAAACAAACTCATGCATCATTCGAAGTAAAACATGCTTTTCTACTGTCAACATTTATCAATAAGAAATTTTGTCACATATAACGAGACTGTGCTGAAATCTCGGATAAAATTTCCTTGTCACAAAAATAACGTTTTTTTTTCAAACAACCCTTACGTATTCTGGTGAATAAATTAACTGTAATATTTGCTTGTATAATTGTGGACTTGAAATAAAGCAGCCAATTATTCAATGAGTTACGTATCGATCTTATTTAGCGCCTGACTTTTTCACCGCAATTAAATTCTAGAATCAACAGATTTAACTGGAGCTTTCGAGATTGAATAGGAATTAATAAAAACAAGTCAAGCAATTCTTCATTGTTTCAACAAAGCTACTTAAGTTTCTTCTCCGGAGTAGCTCCTGTCTAATATACAATGTCCAGGAGCAATTGTAGGTATCGATGCTCGAACTGGGTCAGTTGTATCAGTTCGAGCAAAGTAGGTGACACAATCTAATTAAGCTATTCTTATTGGAACAAGTGACTTTTCTTAACGAAGAATCGCGTCAGATACTAGATAATCCATCGTGCCTTTATGTGCATTGTACAAGTCGATTGGTTTGATTAGTCTTTTGATTTGTCTTCTGATTCCAGTCTTCTAAAGTGTATGAAGTTTTACTCACAAGCCAAATTACTGGCCAATTATATACGAATTAAAAACAGTCCTCATAAATATTCATGCAAAAATAGTGTGTTACGAAGCCCCTCTATTAGCATTTTCCAATTTGTTTTCTTAAGGAATCGACCTTACGATAAAAGGTAAAAGTTTTCAAAATTAAGGCAACTTTAATTGAAGAACCATCGCAATAAAGGGTTTGCCAATGTTTTACATAATTTGAGCATTACATCAACCAAAATATAATGATTGCACAGGCCAAACACTTTTCTAAAGCAAAATTTCTTCTTTGCCAGGTACAAAAGAACGCATAAAAATTGGGCAGACAAAATCACCTAACCGTGCACAAGGCAATTAGATAAAGCAGCAAACAAATTAGCATCAAAACGAAATACCCTATGAAACGCGACGTGATGCAACGATTATCCGGCGAAATGAAGTTTTGAACGCTTTTTAATCTAAACGTTTTAAGTTGTGCATGTTTTCAGGCTCTTAGGTGAAAATAACACGCTAGAGCGCGTTTTACTTTGCGACTCTGTTTAGTCAATTAGATGGTAAATTGACGTAGTACGTCTTTTAATGGCGTTCCTACTGAATGATCTTACAGCTGCATCAAGCAAGTTAATGCAAGGATTACCTAGCAAATAGTGTTATCAAACGGATAATAACTGGGCGAAAAACTCATATTTATACTCTACGAAATTGACAGCGCTTGTTTTTCAGGTATTATCATTATCATTCATTCTCACATGCGTTACACAAAAGTTAACGTTAAGAAAAAATATGTATAAAAATTTGTTTCTATACTCTAAGCTGGTACTAACTTTTTTCCTGGCAGATTCAATTTAGGAAATAAGGATTACGATGATATTTCTGTTTTCATAACTTGAAAAAAAATTGATAAAAGTAAGTAACACTGAATTCCATATTGTTTGGAATTTACTTTTCATGCTGCTGATACAGTTTGAGATTGAATCTTCAACGTCAATAGCTGTTATTTATTTGAGATTTCCAAAAAAACATAAAAAACAGTGAAAACATGACAAAAATATTTTCGAAAATAAACCGAGCGGTAAACCGAGTCAGTATACACTTTTGATTAGATACATTATGTAATTCAATTTCTTGCTGGTCAAATTGAATTTTTATTGGTTATTTCGGAACAATAAAACATTGGAAGATGTTTATAATACCGAATAAAAACGTAGAAAGTTTTCACTTATCGAACGAAATTTCTGATTACGCAAGTCTAACATTCTGTTTCGACTGAGTGTTACACATTGAAAGTCACGGACTGGCAAAATGAGTTCTTGGTCTGAGAGAATCGATTTGAAGTTTTCGACGAAAATTGAATTAGAAACTATTTAGATTAGCAATTTTGATTGATGGAAAATTCTGCCCAAAAGCCAACCGAACTATTTTCGAAATAATTTTATCCAAATTCATTTGTCGGTTTCCAATGGAACATCGCATACGGAAATGAAACATTGAAAAATTCAGCGCTCGAGTAATCCGCAAAACGACCGACAATGGCCAGGTTAATGATGATCATAAAATTCTGCGCGAGCGATTTGCGATTAATTACAGATCATAAAGAAACAGTTCGACGTGAGAAAGTGAGACAAACGCGCATTACTTTCTGCAAACTCGTAATAATGCTTAGTCATTGCATGCGTGAAGAAGATGTAACAGCGCTCTTGCCGTTGCTCTTTCCAAGTGAGGTGCAAGGTAGAGGCAAAACTGCGAGGCGTTTTTGCGCGTCGTCGGGCGCGTCGGAGCGAGCAAAACACCGCACGCATTATCTTCGGCATGTCTTGCGCATCATTTCCGCTCGAATTGTCACGTTCTCAATTAAAATTCTTGCCAAAATTTCATCTTCCCGAACGAAAGAACTGGCGGTGCCGCTCATTTCAGGGAAGTCGCTCTTATTCGCCGAGTTTGGCTATTCAAAGTAAACGAGAATGTCAGTGCTCTTTGTAATTCCTTTTGCTTCGCGTGGCATTTCTATTGTAGAGTAAAATGCACCAGACAGAGACGCAAGAACGGAAAACACTGGTTGTGTTTTTGAACTAGAAAAAAAGCACTTCCTTGTCCCAACAATTTGATGCTTTTGTTTTGATAATATACTTTTTTTTCGTTGTAAAAACTTGAATTACCAAATTCAATTTTATTAATTATATTTTCCGATGTTTGAACAATTTCGTGCGGCCATTAGTTACGTGTGCAAGATTGCTCTCGCAAACCGTTTTTCAGATTTCATTTCGCGAAGTGCTTTTTGTAACGTTTTATTACTGCAAAATAAAAAAAAATCCGCATAGTGTGCAGTGGCTGACCCATTAGAATTTAAAATTTTGCAGCAAAGATAACGTTTGTGTTTGGTAAATAAGGTATCTAATCAGTGATTCCTGGGGCTATTTTAAACGATGGTATCTATGAGAATAAAAATTCGGAATTGCACGTAATACAACCTTAGAGGTAGCAAAATAATTTTGGACTGAAAAATGTGCTTCGCATATTCTCTTTGGAGTGATTCAGCGACTACAATGGATGAATCTTTTAGCTCGAAAAAAACTCATGAAACTTTGAGATTACATTTGACCACAATAATTTTCATTTAATTATACCGTCGTCTGACAAGTTTTCTTTACGCTTGGTTCGCAAAAAACACAAACCCTACTTTAATGGAGATAAGAATTTTATTCTGTGAGATAAAAGTTATCGCTCAGTTACACGTAAAAGGAAATTAGTTTTTGTGGGGATAATAATTAGTAAAAGCTTCATCGCAATAATGAAATAACATAATGCGTTTCATTTTTTTTTCTATACTGTTGACCTCAAAATTGCACTATCGTTTTCATCGATCCAAGCTCGTTAGTACAGTTTGTTCCGCGTTTCGGAGGCCGAAATAAATGTTAATATCTTTTACACAACCATTTACAACGACGATACAATTTAAAACGTAAAACTGTAACTTTTGTCAGTCAGCATTTGGCTGGTTTTTTTACTGAAAAATTTTCGTTTTGCTATCAATAAGATCTGATTCAATTAATTTGTCCAAACACGGAAATTATTTAGATTTTCATTGAAACAAATTCACACTGTTTGCAAACGAATCTGTCTGTCACTCGCAGAAGTAATCCTCATCACAATCACTCCGCTTTTTTCCTCACGTTTTGAAACAATATAATCAAATAACATAAATAAATAACATGGATCAAGCTTATGACCGATATTGCGATGGAAAAGTTTTGCATCGCAATTTCATTGCGATTTTAGTGAAAACTTTGCACTGCCTTTTGTACGATTTCGTTTACAGAAAATACGATCGTCTTGTCGATAAGCAAAATTTTGCGAACTCCATTATTTTTGCAAAAATAATCGTAACATAATAAGTTTTAACCAATTTCTTGAAGAGTTTCAATTAATTGCAACCAAACAACTGAAAACTAATTACGTCACTAAATAAGGTATCTTGTGAAGACATAACTTATTTCCTCCGATAAAAACGTCTGTTAACTCAAGTTTGCACGTATCACAGCTTTTTCTAAATGTATGAGAATTAAGAAAAATTGCTTTGCAATAAAACGTTCTAACGGATACATAATTTGACATAAAGATGTCAAATATTATTCCATAAATAAAATAGCACATTTATAAAGTTATCGTTTTTATAGTAGAGACTAAATTGATCAAGCTCAAACGTGATCTTGAACGGATAGAAAATCCCATTCGACCGGTTTTTGTAATGTTCGTCGCCTGTCTACACTTGATACCGGATTACACCTGCGGAACTGCCGGTGTATCTTGAGTGAAATAGTAGTTCTTTTGATTAGCCTTGAATTACTTCCAATGCCATATAAGAAAACGAATCAAATGCAGCGACGAAAAAGAAACTGTCACGTGCAAAAATGTGTCCCGCAAATTCATGGGAAACGGCGCGGAGTTAGGAAATGTCTCTTGTGACAGAGATTAAATTTTAGTCTTTAATTGGCGCTCTTCCTCGTTGGAACATACTTTTCTCCCAGTTTATTGATTCCATGTCCGATTGAAAGGAAAATTGATTCCTTGTAAATTTTGTTTCCACGACAGCAAAGTGAATTGCAAAATCGCTTGTTCAATGTGTGGGACAAAAATAGATTCCATTAGCACAGATGCAAATCTTGGGAAAGTATTATGACGAGTAATTAAATATTCGAAACGTACAAAAGAATATCGTGAAAAGGTTTAATCAGTTCTAACCGCGCCAAGTCTCCTGGTATTATAGCACACAAGTTCAAATCCGATCTTATCCCTTTGGTCACGAACAATCCCAGTTTTCGATCAATTATTTCGGAATTCGTGATTTCATTTACGCTTCTTACTTCTTTTTTTTTTCATTTCATTAATGTACTTTTGCAAATGTTCGTAATTATAATTAGTTTAGAGTCAGGATCAATCACATGAGTTGGAAATATAAACATTGTAAAATTGAATTTGTACTCTGATGCGGAAAAAGTACTAATGTTCGTATCCACAAGTGCAATTCGCAGTCCATCAAAAATAAAACCGTAAAAGGTTTATATTTTATTCATTTCCTGATTTTATACATGATGAACATTTGCACTCTGGAAAAGTACAAAAATATCACATTTATTAGATCTGCTTCCTTCTGTTAATTGACCTGCTTTTCGTTTGAACTAAACTTCTGTTTATGTATTATCTTTTCATTCTTCATTTATGAACCATTCACTCCGAGCACGATACCCACATTTGAGACAAAACTTTCACAACACTTGACCGTCCACGATGGATCATAATTTTTCGTTTTCTTTTTGTTCGATAAAAATAAATGTCCAACTTTGCGCGTTGCTTAAAGTGTAAGACGCTCTCGGACGTGGCACAATAGTCTCGAGCGCTTTCAAGAATTTTGCCGACAAGATTATTACAAGTTTCCTAGATATTATTTTGTTCTAGTTTCATGTTTCACAATTGGTTCAGATAGCGAGCTTTTAATTCAAAGCTCGGAAAAATATTGACCTCACGACACAGTGCCGAAATACTAACGCAATCTTTTTTTTACAAAAGGCAAAATCTGCCAGACAGAAAAAAAAGTAATTACCGCTCGCAATACATCATTTTAAGTCGGTTTATTTTGTAATCACCATATTCTTTAATCAGTAGGCTAGTTAACATTACTCTCTTCCAACAAACACAACTTTCCATTACGTTGCAAACGTCGGGACGAAAAAAGGTAACTATAACGATTATTGCGATCGTGAATTCGCTGCGTAGTGCGAGAAGAGCAGCTAGTCTGCGTCGTCGAAAAAGGCGCCCCAGCCGGCACGTAACACGAAAATGTGTATCAGCGAGGGATTTCTTATGCCGAATCATGCGCGAATAAAATTGAAATAGCTGAGAGATAGCAGACGAGATTTTTTTTTGGTCCGCGCGTGAATCACCGTTACGTGTATATTTCGATGGAAAGTCAGCAGGCCAGAACCATCGAGACGATTGGACGTTTGTCGTTGTTGCAATTGGTCATGTTTTTTTGAACGTCCCCGTTAAACCGGATTGCGCAATCCATCGTTAGGTTCAGTCTAATAACGTCGATCAGGAAAAAAATAGCATAATGTTGGAATTGAGAAATTAATATAAACGAGCTTATGCAAATAGCGTGTCCAAACGAGCGTGAACGTCGTGGCGAGAACTGAAAGAGAGTAGAAGAAAGAAGCGAATCGCTCGGCACTCGAAGCGATCGTTCCGCAATCGTGGCACTTGTTTCCTTTACACGCATGCGTGCATGAATTATACTATCATAATATGAACTTATAAAATCATCACGTGTGAACAAATAACGAACGAGAAAAGGAAGTGTGCCGTAACGTTATAATGTACTTTGGTGAAAAGATAAACACACTGAAAGTGAAGTTACACATCGGCGTGTATATATGTTTGTGGTTGTTTAAAGGTTATTTGCCTTCGGTTTGAATTACAGTTTTATGTTCGTTTCTGCGAATGATTTATTCTTCCTGTCGGTTGTGCAGTTTTTTTATGTGTCTCTTTTTTATTTCCAGTCGACATCTTTCGGCGATTGCAATTCGGATTTGATGGTCTGCCACGGGTCTCGAGTTTTACGATAAATAATCTATGAAGTCGATCTGCAGTTTCTATAGCCAAGCTTGATTACAATTACACCCTAAATTTCATACAACGAAGGCAAGGCTTAAAGATTTGGGTGAACTTTTGGTTCCGCAGGGATCCCAAAATCCCAAGCACTGTGCACAAATGGAACTTTATTTATGGAACGAATTAAATCTTATTGTACTCCGATCGGTACACGACCAGAATAAAGATTCGTTTTTCCACGTTTTTATTATAAAAGATAAGTTGTGTACATGCATACTTACAAGTTTAGTGAGGACTTAAATAACTGATAAACCGAGTTTATTCAAATGTTTCTTTCGATCTCATACAAGATTCATGTATCTGTATCATATAAAATGTAAATTGTTGTTTTTTTATAGATTATCTAACCTATTTCTAGACCGACTGGTTGGAATTGTAGTCTGCATTTCTAGGGATTACCATCGGAGGGTTTGTCATCTTCGGCTTAAGGTTTGCGATCGAGAATTTTATATGACTGTAAGCATGACACTATGTCGATATCAGTGACAGTATCAGACGAATATAATGCAACCTCGTTGTTCGTAATAAAACGCGTTCTAAGCCATTTAAAACGTGGGCGATTTTCTAAGTGATTTTAATGGCCGATGAAAAGTTGCGAAGAAATTTAATTGCTTGGCGTGTTACAATTTCGCGTAAGCACCTTCGTATAGGAATTCAATGATTAAGAGATAATTGTTGGTTTCATGCCGATTTGAGCTGATGCTCATTGTTTCAGGCTTTACATTATCAAAACAGGAAATTTAGTTACGCATATTTCGTTCGCATGCAAGCACACATACGTGTAATAAGCTAACGTTAGATGGAATGTACATAATCACGTTATTGCATGGGTTCCAAGTGCCAGACCATCCAGTTCTATCTTGCACATCGTTCGCCTTACACACAGAGATCCCTGTGATATATTATTAAGGGTCAGCGCTTTGGTGTCTGATTAAGTGTCTGATTGGAGACGACCCAGATAATGAAATTCATTGGCAGTTCAGTCGGACAGAAAATCATAATTATGTCATTGCTGGGACCAACGATCGGCAGCTACGATTGTCATGTTTTGTAAACATTGAAATATGTGATTCCAACTGAATTTGAAGAGATTCAATGACTCAAAAATTGTCTATTTGAAATTCATATGATTTTGCAAACTGTACTTGGTAAATTGTAATCATCCATGGATGATCCAGTCTTAAAATGCAAATTTTCAGGAACACACGAACTCTTATTCTAATATAGAACATGCAAGATTGTAGGTAATGTAGACGTGAAAAGGCGTGAGATTTTGCTTTATCTGATATGCATGCAGCATACTATATTACTTCCGATTCCACGTGACGCAGTCTTTTAGCACGGATTTATCCAGAAGACAAATGTGGATGGCGACTTGATAAATCGCTTTGCAGTACAGCTTGGGCTGCGACAAAGACTCGATGTTACTTCCACGAGCCAACTTTTTAATTTTTCGATATAGATAAGTGAGAAGAGTGTAACGGGGGTCTCAATACTTTAACAATTTCGTAGATTCATTGTTCGATATTTAGGAGGCAAGCAAACCAGATTTTGGGTCAAATCGCGGATTTGTGTCAGCAGCTTAGTCGAAGCCCTTTTTTGTCCAGTACATTTTTGATCTGCTCGGTCGATCTATCTCATATTTTATTATCGAAAACTTTATTTCGAAATTTTAAACCACGCTCACAATTACACTTGTAACAGTTAAACTCCCCTGACCTCAAAACTAAGCTGTGCCGTTGGAAATGAGAATGAATATCCTATAATTGGATGAAATATAAAATAAGCAAACGGTTTTCAGTTAATTCAATCATCCTAATTGCAAAACGCAGTAATGGGTTTTGTTCGGTTTACAAAACATTTCACTAACTTATATTTCACCTTCCAAACGGCAGCATATATTATCTCTGGTTATATTACAAGGTTAAAATTTATCGTAATGTGGTAATCACTGTAATTTACAGATTTCACAATATGTACCAAACGAAATCATTTTGAACCGACTACTAATCAATTTCATTATTGTTTTCATGTAACTTTAAACTTTCTTTCAAAAAGCGCCGAGTACGATCGTCACAGTAGACTTTAGTTTTCAACGTTTACACCTAAAAAGTTGGAACCCCATCAATTGCACGGTCTTATCATTAGATTCATAACAGCTGAGTGTCTTGTTTCCCTCGTTTAATACTAGATTAGATTCTTATCCGATCGTTAAACTAAAGCAATACGCAGACAGTCTCGAAGCACATTGGACAACACAATTAGGTTAAATTCTACTGAAAACATCCGAACTGCGTTCGGACCCATTCTGCAAATTTTAACACTACGATAAAGTGTCAGGTTTATCGCGCAATTAATTTAACATCAGCATTTATGTACACGTATAGAAATAAGATTTTCACGCTAGGAGAAAGCTGTTCTTGGTAGTCACCAAGTGTGTTTACGCATTTCCAACGCGGTGCTTAAATCAGATAAGCAATTAATTTTGATTACTTCGACATTTTCGGAATTGTCCCACAAGAGCATCTCCAGTTAGTTTCAGATCTCTCACGTTGCCGCAGGCGTTTTAATTGTGTATTCTTTATCTGTACAAAAAATTGAATTAAATTTTTGTTGTACTCTCGGTAAATTGTGCCGGTACGTTTTTTGTCACGCGTATAAACACACGGGATATTTCCATTTCTGCGGCGCGTAAATTTGATAGAATAATTCGCGTTGCTTTTATTAGAAACAGAAACTGCACGCTGGAAGGTATAACAAAAGAGAGCTCTTTTTTATCGGGCATGCATCACAGCTTTTTCATCTGTCTTTGCTTATTACAGATACCGCCGCGCTATCAATGCAAAAACACTCGCCAATTTTGTGTCACACTCGTCTCGTTCTTTCCTCGAACAATTAACTGTTGCGGGAAAAATTGTAATCGCATCATCTTCGTTAACACGCCACGAAAGCCCGGCTTCAGTTAAGTTGTTAAAAATTGCGCGATAAATAATCGCGCGCTTAATCCCCGCGGTGACAATTATTGTACACGACAGTTTGAGTTTCGCAGCCGGATCAAATCCAACTACACCCGCTGCGTGCCACCAAGTTTGTCCGACACTTTTTACTGTCAACAATCTTTTTAAAATGATATCGCCGCGTACTACCGAGTTGATGGCGCGTGTCCCTGAAAATCGTTGTTATCTTGCAAGAAAAGCTCGTACGACGCATCTGAGCCGGAAATAAAAGCGTTGGGCCATCGAGGCTGACACTGCACGAATAGTTGTTTGCAAAGTTAAGCTCGCAGCGCCACATAAATATATTTATGCATTAAGCATGTACACATCGTATGCATAGATGATGTATTTGGATATGCAAACTGCGAAACCTTGCAACTGGCGGCGATAGTTTGTTTCAAACCCAGAGGATAACCGAATGGATATATCCTGCCACTTAGTTATTTTGCATGTAATCAGGTCCGACAACGTCACTAATGCGGTCGGCTTTTATTCGAAGCCTGTAATAGTTCGCTCGGTAATTTCTATAATCGCAAAAAACATTCGATATCCATTACATCATCCATTCTCTGTGAAAGCAAAATGTTGCTAACTTTTGGGATTATGTATCAGACAAAAAAATATATTCTCGATTTGATGTATATCGACAAATGATTTTTAATAGGTTTCGATAGTAACGAGATTGAAATAGCGTTTGAATGTGTCGGAAAAGTGATGCGTGCGATGCGGTTTACAAACATTACGTTTGCAACGTCAGTTCAACATCAGCTTCGATCCAAATTTTCATTCATCATAGACTATTTTGATCGGTATTGTTGTTTCGTTTGTTCTGACAAAGCGAAGATGAAATTGATACAAACATTATCCTCGGATAACAGGGAATTCGTACACGAGGTATCGGTGTTGGCTTATGCGCCTTTGTGTTGCGCCACTGTGATAAATTATTCTTACATCTTAGTAGGAAGTTGGGCAGACAATGTACGATTGATTTTCATTCTTCTGAGTAATAACAGCTTTACCTTTCAATGGCGTCTATTTTCCGGACTGATGTCTCCGTCGAGAAAGTTCAATAGCGGGGGAAAGCAGTTTACGTTTCAAGTGCCAAGACTTCCGTGTGATGTACCTCGCAGTATGCATTGAAATTCGAATAACTAACACAAATAATGCACTGAAATAGTCCAATTATCTGCTTACATCAACGATCACGCTTTATGTAATTATGAATAACATGCATAAAATGCCGTACACTGGTGTTGTTTGTGGCGGAGCGACGCAAAAGCCATTCTTATTTTGTCAATAATTATGAGCAATTAATGTTCCGGGGGTAACATTTCTTTTTCATTCATTAATTTTAATTGATGTTTTTGTTGGCGAAACGAAAGAGGCGAAGACGAAAACAAGAACGCCGTTGCGTCTGCAATTACTTGGAAATGTGTTCATGTGCACTGTTTCTGTCTCTGTCGCTCGCGCTTGTTTTAAAAACTGATGGATTGAAAACGAAAGGCAGAAGAAAATATTGCCAAAGAGAGAAATATTAATTGAAAAACGGAAACTTTTGTGCGGCGCGTCGTTTTTCTTTTGATAAGTGAAACAGAATGAGTGTCGTTCGTACATGCTGGAATGTCAGGTTGCCTGGCGAGCAGGGATAGATTTATTGATATTGGTATAGTTTTTCTCTTACTCGCACTGTCAACGTCTCATATAATTCATGAACAAGAACCAACTAGACGTCAGGAAATAAAACATCTAAACGCGGAATAAATTTGAATCTAAATTAGCACTTATGCTAATTATACAAACTTAAATAATTTAATTGATTGAATAATAACCGGGAAATGTGACAGAACCATCGATCTATCAAATATTTTTAATCCAGGTTTCTGTTTTTTTCCTTATTTTAATAACGAATCTGTTTTTTCATCCGATGGTTCCAAGTAAACATTTTTTCTTTTGTTTTACGCCACAAAACAAACTTCAGCTTGAAACGGCAAACTTCAGAGTATAAAAAGCTAAAAAAAGATCAAAACTCAACAAGTCGCGTCACGTTCAATTGTTTTATTCGCGATTTCTAAAGTAGCAAATGTGTGCGATATAAAAATGTACATTTTATCCGAGCACATTTGTCTCGATTAAAACGGAGGCGCCGACTAAACAGCTATATTTCACGCAAAAGTAATGTAAATATACTTTGTACTTTTATGCACCCCGAGGGGCATGTACGCGTGTCCCGGCGAGCGCTTATTTTCTAATCTGCGGGCAACGTGCTTGAAATACTTCGCGCAATCGCACAAAGCCGATGAATAAACAAGACTTAGACCCGTCCTAATCCCAGAAGGTTGGCCAACAAGCTTCTTCCAAATGTCACTGGAGCTACACGAATCTCAAAGCGGATGTAGCTTGTACGTTCGAATGACCTAGCCCCCAAGCTCGTGCCAAATCGTTCAAGATTCTTCTCACACTGCACTCGCGGCGCAGATTCCGTTACTTTTAAAACATATTTTTCACATCGAAATAATAAATTGTCAATTATTTCATTCATCTCGACACTCATTGCATTATCCCAACGGTCTCTTCGCCAAAAACGAATTTTTTTCCAGGACTTGATGCACTTTCAATTTTGTTTACAGCAGTGGAATTTAGTTCAACTATGATAGAACGTTTTACTGATTGTATACTTAGTTGAATTTTATAGGAACTGTTAAGAAGAATAATTGAATGATAATTAGATATTTATCATTGCGGATTTCAAATTGCACGATGAAAGCAACATCGAGCGTGGAATAAATTATCATTTTAGTATTTAACGAATCGTAGGTAATGCATGGAATCGAAAATAGAATTGCGTAATCCACATAGGAAAAGTGTTTTTCATCGGAAACAATGCGGTATTTTGAGGTAGTTTATTCTGTTATGATTCACAATAAATAATTTCACAAGAAGATGGTGGGAATTATTTAAATTGAGGTTTTGTTTTCATATTCCATCAACAGCTGAATGATCGCGTGACCATTTATCCGGAACGTAATCAAACGATCCGCTCAAATTAGCCCGGACATATTAATTTATCTCGTCGACGATAAATAATGATCGGCTGGGTATCAGTAGCTAACATTTAGCGAATCATCAAATGAATTGCAGCCGTATCATTTATTTTAGCGTCGTTCTCGTTCGGACAAAACCGTGGAATCACGTGGAACACCCGCTATTAATTGCGAAATTAAGTTCAGCCGACGGATGAAAAAAAAAGTGCATAAAAATAAAACAAGAGGGAAGAATTTTGCCATCGGTCACTCGAATTCACAGCGGCAGTATATTTGGGGGATGCTTTTAATTCTCCATCTGATTGATTTTTGCATTATTGCTGATTTGACGACGCAGTTTTGGGAATCATCGCCTTGCTTCTCGGCGAGTAAAAATTTTTCATCAAAAACTTTCCGGACACGTGCAACTGCGTTAGCATTTCGGGTAATCCATTTTGGTACGCTCGAAAAAACTAACATTTATTCAACACGATGCGCCGCGATAAAAATAATAAAAGCCGTCACGTTTCATCAGCTCTTAGCGAGCGTCTATTGCCACTCGATGATCGCCTGTTTCGGTCTGGTGCTTCTGTTTTTCGAACAGTTGCATTTTGAATCTACGCGCGAACTGCGCTTGTTGTGACAAATCTGCCGATTCGCATTAAATAAAGCAAACTACTTTGTTCGCATTGTGGGTGAAATATGGAAAACAAACAGCGCAGTATAACACGTCAATGGTCATTCATAAGGCAATGCATAATATCAGCAAATGGAACTGTTGATATTTCGCAACCTTACGCTCGCGTGAAAAACGATTGAAACGAATGTGTTGTTCGTGCAGCTTGAACAAGCAGAAAATTCATACAGTCGGATCTGATGAAGCAGCTATAGGGGCACAACAAAAAAACCCACTTTTCCACTGCGAATGTAATTGTCCGATATGTTTGCTTGTTCGTGTTCGAATATTCCATCAGCTACGTTTTGTTTATAAACTAAAATGCACTTACATTTTGTTGTTTGGCTGCGAAAATTTTCGGATTGCAAAATCGAGGTGTTTGATTTCTGAAATTGTTGACACTTTAGCAAAGAAGTCTGAATACATATTCAGTTTCAATAAACTGAATGTTGTTTGAATCACTAGCGAGTTAAAATGCATTAGCGACTGAAAGGCTAAATCAATGTGCTCATAAGGTTGAAAAATATGGCCTTACGTATCCGACCCGATAGGAATGCTAATTTGCTACAGTTCTTCCTGCATCTCGTGCCTTTAGAACCATGTTGATTAATCTTGATGAGATGTATTCGCCAGTGCAGTCTACTATTGTCTAAACACGGGTATCTGTTATGAACGCGCAAGTATGAATGCACTCCATTTACATCCTTTAACCACAGCCTTGCCACAAACCCAAAGAGCCGATTTGCTTAATGGCAGTGAACAATCTTCACGTACGGAATGATTTTATGAATCTAGTTACTGCGACTCAAATGTATTCAATTGAGTTAAGTCTCAGATATAAACACCTTACCAGTGTATAGGATTTCATGATAAATTCTCAGGTGAAATTCATTTCAATATACTATTTGTTTTAGTAACAAAGCATGGATTCTTCTTGAAAATATCGTTGAGGTGTGATAAGCTTATTCGAATTTAAAAAAAAAAGTTTACAAACTTGCATCCAGCATTTTGAGCATAAAACTCCTTTTTTACCCATTTTTGGTCAAACAAATTTGTTTGACCAAAAATGGGTTAAAAGTTTCGAAAGTCATTCAAAGTCAGAGTATTTGTACTCAAGCATGGTTAGTGAGAAGAATAATGTCGAATGAAACCGAAGTCTTTTTTTTTCAATACAATTTGGGGTTTTTTCCTGTTGTCCATCACCATTATTAGTTTTGAACGAAATTGATTTAAGGTGTGGAGTGATTGCTCATGACGAAATCAATCTCACACTTGATGTCAGTCACCTACAGTTCGAGTCCATCATTTTCAATCATGCAAAGTCCTCAAATTTGTGTGTCAATCCAAAAATATTACTGACTACAAAATTTTAACGAATAAATTTGAAGACAAAAAAGTCATACTCGAACATCATTCTTACAATATAAACTAAGTTGTTTATAAGGTACTTCAATTTTGTTTGTGATAGTAAAGTAGAACGTTCAACAAAAACAGTGATTCATGTTTATTCTTTTTGTTGAAAATAATTTAAGTTAGAAAGAGTTAATAGCCTTATTAAGCTTATGGCTTTCTTCAGCTACACGTATAAAGACTTGGATGAGCTCTTTGTCCAGTCTGAGGACAATTTATATCCTTCAGGTTGTCCTCCTTCTGCCACCCTGAACCATTCACTGCTAGCTCGTTGAATTCTCCCTCATTTTAAAAGCGAAGTAGTTTCTTGTTAAAAGTTTGATTATTGAAAGATAAAACTTGCTATCAACTTTTGGGCGATTTCAAAATTTTTATTTCTAAAGAAAACAATTTTTTCTTATTTCTTTTATCAAAAGCAGTTATTTGTATTCAAATAGCATCATACGGTTTCATTGATTTCTAAAATTTGAAAGAAAAACTCCACAACAAGTTATAATCAGCTCAAACAAATCGCAATGATAAGCAAAATTCTTAACAGTTTGAAAACCGAAATTATCAAACAATACATTTGACGGCGAGCAATTTCACTAACAAAATTAATCAAACGATGAAATTATAGTCCATTATATAACGATAGCGATGCAATCTATCAAACGCACTTTGCATACTATCTTAAATGTTCTTTGGAAATGTTTTGAGATGAATGCACTGCAAGCATGATGTGAATAATGATAACCACGTCTTTTAATAATATAAATGAAAGTTTCTCATGGAAAGAGCTTCCTTAATTGTAACGCTAGCTAATGAATGTAAAACAAGGGTAATCGAAGATTGTATCTCGAGCATCAGTCACTGAATCCGTCTCCTTTGTATTTCGACGCTATTTTTCATTAGTACTTTGACAATTAATTCTCAAATAATTAATCCGTCGTTACTCATTTATAGTTATAAATTTATTGATTCTGACGTAAATAAATGTTCACTTCACGAGAATTGTAAAAACCGATTTCGTGAAAGAAATAACATAGATATCCGCAATTTTCGTATCACGTTTGAAAAAATACTTGTCAATTGAATTTGAATATGTAATGTCGCTGTGACGTGTGCTACGCAACAGTTTTGCGTGCGTTTCCAACCGCAATATAACACCGCTGGATGTGACGAAGGAGAATATTTATTTTTATCGACAAGCAACAAAAGTGTATTCAAAAACCCTTGATGCTCCGACGTTAGTCAGCGTTCTTTTCGAGTTATTCAATAAACGATGCGTGATCAAGAGCGGGAAATGGAAACACCACAGTACTATATCCAAACGTTGTTTGCTCTCATTTTAGATACGACGACAGCTAGAAAGAGAAAAAAATACGATCCAAGATGAAATTACCGTACCGCCAGTTGTCTTCTGGCTTTCAGTGTTCTACATTTTCGTCGCAAAAATCCTCGTTTTTTGACTCTCGAGTTCATGCTCTGATGTAATTTTTTTCCTCGCAAATGATTATAAAATATTCGAAGAAACTTGTATCACTATTTTTCTGCTACAAGTAGTGGATGATGGAAATAGAAGACAAAAAAATTGCGCAATATAAAATATATGCTTCGAAGATGGATGTGAAATTTTCAAGCGAATACGTTGTTGAACCGTTTCGTAGGTATATCACCGATGATATTTCGATATTTACCGGCCATCGCGAAACCAAGAAACCATAGCAGATTGAGAAAAGAAGCGACAACAATTTGGGAACAATGCAATTGCGCTGGCTCTTTCTAATTGATTGATTACTTGGGAATTGCGATTGATAAATAGTGCGTGACAGAAATCGATCTAAATATAATTACAAAACAATTACAGTTAGAGTTGTAAATGGCTGATCGATTCATTAGTGCTTATTGCAGTCATCATGACAGTAACATACGACCGATATGTCGATCAAGTATTGCACTAAGCGTGTTCGCATCAAAATACAAACTCCAGCACTGTGCATGAAATTGGGTGTCATCTGCAATTCGCTAATAACAAGTACGTAGATTCATTAATCCTTAACATTAAATTCACTTTGATGTCCCGAACTAAATCCCGGTTAGTACCAACCAAAAACGAATTCATAATAAAAGTGCATACTATAGTTTGATGTTTATTTAGTTTTCTGCATTCACGATTCTGGAGCAGATTTTATGTACTGTACAATAACCAGTCCCCTTCAAAAGTTTCAATCTGATGTTATGTTCTCGTTAATGTACCCAACTTCTATATAGCGAGAATGTCAATAATATTCTAGCCACTTTGCAAATTACATCTGACCCGTGCATAATGACTGACGCAGCTCAACTGAAGAAGCAGTTCACAATGTGAAATTCACATTTTACCTTTGGTTTACCTGGTAACAGAATAACTTTTTTTCGTTTTTTCGACTCTTATTTTCGTTTCACTGTGAACTCTATGATTTAAAAAATTGAACTAATTTGTTTGAAGGAAATAGTACATTCTATGTGAATATTCGCAGTAATTTCATTGGAGGTTCTCGCAGGGTACGTCGGAAATGAAGTTACTAACGACGAAGTTGTCGATACGAAACGCGGTCCCTCCTTTATCTTTTTGTTCGACAGATAAGGAAACGAAGGGTTTCAATTTTATGTTTCCGTTGTTAGGTGTCATCGTGTACTTTATAGATATGAACAAAATCTTATAACTAACAAAGGTTTGACAAAATGTTTAGTGTGAAAGTAAACGACTTTATAGACACGAGCGATGATCGTGTTGTGTTTTGGAAGCTTATAACTTTCATAAGACGAAATCACTACTTGAACAGTTTCTTTGAAACATGTATTATTCATGAACATGCCCGCGCGAAAAAGTGAAGTAAGGTAATAGCAACGGTTTCTGATAACCTAAAGGACTTTTTACTCGCAAAACAATATATAATCGGACTATGATCAATTAAAAATAATAACTGCGAAAAAATTCTAACAATAAAATTCAATCGATTGATGCATCAGTCAATTACTGGGATTTACTATTTAACTCCGACATAAGAAACAAAGTTCGTTTTCAAACTATTTTCGAATCGAAATTAACATAATCACTAATTAAATAAAGATGCTGAGTTTAAATTAAATGAAATGACAAAACTAATTGTGCACTTTTTTCGACTTGAAATTGTTTTCAACTTAAGGTAATGAGAATCGTGATTGTTACTAGCTAATCAATTAGAGGCATAAAGAAAAGCTGCTCATTGTGCCGCTCGTTGTGCCATTCAGGTTGCAAAGCTTGTCCCATTGACTGAACTCGAAGCCAGCCCGTCTTCGTATTTTCAAGTCCTGGAAAATTGCGTCTTTACACAGTAATTGGTTTTGCGCTAGAACCTAAGGGTACGTGCAATAACAAGATTCGGTTGGAACCTCGCGTTAAATAAATAGCTCGCTTTTCATGCAACTTCTCGAGGGTCCTTGTTTTTGGCTTATCAAAAGTCCTTTTATTCATTGCCGTCAGATCAGAATATCGCGATTGTCAGAAAACAAGCCATATTTCTTCATTCAGAATAACTTGCTCCAGTTGAATTGTATCAAAAATTCTTACTCGATGTGTTACAAACAAAGCGCTAAATTCTATAGATTACTTACACAACGAAAGCCATT
Organism: Telenomus remus; assembly: GCA_020615435.1. NCBI lineage: Eukaryota > Metazoa > Arthropoda > Insecta > Hymenoptera > Scelionidae > Telenomus > Telenomus remus. Next base: position 7,342,556 of record CM036341.1, on the reverse strand, counting down.
TTGCACCTTAGTGCTGTCGGACGTCGCAAATTATATAAGGAGCGGATACAATGCATGTATTGAAAAAGATTTTCTGTAATATACAGACGATCTCTTGAGAACTGAGAAGTGTTGTCGTCTCATCTTTCGTGACTTTTATTGGACAGATTTACGTAATGCGAAATGTGTAAAGCCAGCAAACTCATACGTTGGCGGATTTTGGTACCTACTCGACGGAAAATGTGCATTTGATCGCAAAATAAAATCTATACCTACAGCTGACAAGAGTATATGTGTCTCATCATGATTTCACTGAAGTCACGTCTGAATCGTACTAGAATATAATGAAATTTCGCTCCAAGCCAAAAACTTCTTAGACATAACTGATGGTTCATCTTCACAGCTCTATTTTACATGTAGGCGAAGAAAAAATGATATGGATATTGAAACGAAATTTTCAATTTCCTTCTTGGGTTATAGTTGTTTCGCTGATGCTTTCTAAATAGAGTTTGTAATGGTTTTATTATACAGGCACACAAACGATAAATGACATCTCTAGACAAGAGTGCATGGATGCAATATCATCGCATTATATTATAATAAGCCATTTTGATCACAGAATTTGTTTTGCTAATAATGTTCCGAGCTGTTTCACATCGCAATATTCCGTATTGACGTTGATCATCAAAAAATAATCACATTCTAGTTGGTTGTTTGAAAATTGTGCAATTATGAAAGAAATCGAATTTTAATTGACGATAATAAAAAGCGGACATATATTTTACATTGAAAATTGTCGCATATTTTTCTCTGCCAGTGGGAGTGTATTAAAATACATACATTCATGTAGCTCGTCTGGGAGTAATATTGAAATTTTATTTTGAAATACCATCTAACAATAGTGCAGATTCAGACTACAGGTACTTTCTCGTTTTCTATATTGATTCTTTGCTCACAAGAAAAATGTCATATACTAACGTATATCATTCTCGTATCAGTCATTCGTCTATGACAAACGTACATCCATCCATAAATGATGAATCTCACGACGAACAAAAATACATTGTCAAATTTTTCAACATTTTTGTACCTTTTTGTACTTTTATCATCAAGAATTTCAATTCTGAATCTTAACAAAAAATCTTTCTGATTTCAATAAAAAAATAAAAAATAACTTTGCATTATCATAGTCTTGATTATTTGCATTGTTGCACTGTTTATCTATAGATATCTAGAAAGAATAGTTAATCGAAAGAAAATATCATTTGGGAGAAAACTTTTACTTGCCTCCAGAAGATCTGCAAGTGAATTGAAGCAGAATGTATTGTATTAAAATTTCAAGTACACCGAATCAAAATCCGACGAATAAAGTTGATAGTATATATCTACGCACACATTACTGTATGAAAATTCATGCTGCAAAATATTAGGACTGATGTTCAACGAATTTCCGCATTGACATGCATATTCAGGAGCTATGAACGTTCTTGTACCTGCCCCGCATATGCACATTGTAATATTTAAGAAATTAGCATAACGCGGTCTCATGTTTGAATTAGTCGGAGACTATTTTTCATCCACAAGATAAACGAATTGTGACAGTTGTTTAAATGGCACAACTTGATTAAAAAAATTTGAATAATAATCCATTGTTAGAACAATTTTGAAACGGTGAATTAATTTGATTTGCCAGGCTCCAAAATGATGAATAAAGGACAGTGCCTGATTTACGAAAAAAAAACTATGTACTAGTGTATATTATTAGCATAAAAAGGTTTTCAAACTGGTACATCATTAAACGTTCTGAAACACAATGCATTTGCATGAAAACGCCGGACAGCGGGTTAGTGAAATCGTTGTAACAGTCATCGTGGAAGCGTGCTTTTGCCGTTGTTTCTGGCGGATTTCGGGTACGTAGTTGGTTTTACGAGCCAGCATGGTGTGGATACAAGCCACTACCAGGAATAAGCCACAAACGAACTTTTTCATGGATTTATTTCGCACGGAGTGTAAGTTTTGTTCTCTTTTTCATCTCTGTATATGGCAAAGAAAATATCGTTACAATAGCTATAACTTTAAGTATCGAACTGGCTCGACAATTTATTGGCTTGCTCAACCTACAAAGTAAACCAATACGAATTGCGCTACTGCGTTTTACAAACGAAACTTATCTCTCGTTTCAAATTCATGAACAGTGTGATAATGGTACACTTCGTACATGAAGTATAATGCAATTTGTCAAACCGGTGTGAAAAAAGTGATCGTATTTGGATGTTACCTGAAATGTGACATAAAATCATTGAACCAACAGTTAGGAAAAAGCAGTTGATTTTTTTCTGCTCTTTTTTAGCGCGCAGGCAAAAAACCAAACTTTTTATCAGTTCAGCGAATTGTTGGATCAAAAGTTGCATGATTGTTTTACAGCAAGCTCCAGAGCACCTGAACCTATTCCGCGGGTTTTCACAAAACGTGGAGCAAAACACAGTGCATTAGCTGCATTATGTATTTCATCCAGAACTCCAAAAACTTCCGAATTAGTATCCAACAAAACAAAGATAACGATGGCGGAACGTTTTAAAAAGAAATGTGTGTCGATCGAACAAGTTTTATCGGATAAGTTTAAAGTAAGTTTAATGGTTAAGATTTGCCTGAAGAATTACAACGCTTTAGCTTCATTTATAATAGTGAAAATGGAAAATTTTTACATAATCCCGTGTACAGTGTGAACATGAATTCAAAACTTTCGAAACTTTGTTTTATTCATCGTTAATTGAAAAATATCACTTTTTTTGGAAGTCTTCAGTTATTTTTGGCAGTTGAGAGAAAAAAGGAGTCGAAAATTAAGTCTAGTGGAATTTTAACTGGTTCTATTCCGATATCGCATAATTACATTCTTGGAACGCCGTTATAGTCACACATGCAAAGGCAGTGGTATCGTTTAATTTAGACCTGGATTCTCCTAGCACGTATTACACAATTATTTATACGGATTTATTTGCGCTATTCGGTGAGATGAAGTCTGTGATTATAAAGGGTAATATAAACTTAATACAAGATTAGAATCTCACTGGGTTATGCAATACAGACAAGCTTCGTGAGCAAGTAGTGCTTGTCAAAGTTTATTCAACCACTCAATTTGTGATCAGCAATGCACACCGGTCAGATATTTTTGACTTGAAGCATTGATAGTTGAACGAGCTTTTGAACAACACACAGCGAGATATTAACGATGATTTGCAATTCTGATGGATTCATAATTCTAACTTCATATTAAAAACATACATTCAAAATTTTGATAGTTTCCATTTAGAAGTTATCGTTATTCGAAATGTTATGTACATAGCTGGATATTAAAAACTAATTGGTTTTAATTTTATGGCCTCGGGTTAACACCCCAGGAAATACTGTCCCCACAATTTATCTCGCATGTATTGGAAGTAAACCTGGTTAATCAATACTTATTTATACCGGAGATATAACATACAAAGCGACTCAGAAGTTGATTTTGTAATTTCATATAGTATCAACCGTATGAAAAACGCGGGCAAAAAATTCATTCACTTCCAATGTTGTCAATATTGGGATGTAACGATAAGCAATTCGTAATAAAAAATTAATAACATCATTACGTTTACTTAGCTTGGTAGAATTTTGTCGGTATCGGAAACAGTGTTGCATATGACAGTTGTTGAGTTCTTTTTCGAAGTTTCTAAAGTTCTTTTAAAATGTTTTGAATATAAAAGAACGTCCATAAGAAGGTAGATAAATATGAAAATGTTGCGAATAATATTATAGTTTGTAGAAAATCACAAAAATATAGACTTCACGTAAATATTTAATAAATTATAAATTTAACTTATTTAATAAATAACAATAAGTTGTTGATAGATAGTTGGTTATTTTATTAACAGCTTGAACTGATGGCATAGATATATATTCCTGTTACACCGTTCTGAGAAATCTCATGATTTTGAGTATCTTAAAAGAGTTTTGCCGTGCAATTTTTATCAATATAACATGGTATACTGTAATTTCATCTCTACTCTACATCTCTTCTATTGTGAAATTGAATAACCTTGATTAATGGAAGATCATTCGGAAGCGCACAACGAGGGGTGCACAACCCCTTACCCTTTTTTTTCAACCGAAAACTTCCTACTTTCGATACCCTCAGAACGGGTAGTTTGCATGCCCCTCCAGAAGTATCGAAGACAGATCACCCTGATTTTTTCGAAACCGACCCTAGGGTGTCTCAATTATTTTATTCACTCAATAATCGAGCCCTTATATATGGAGTAACTCGATTTTCACAGCTAGGTGTCACTCACCAAATAACAACCTGCAAAGATGGTCTGACTTAATTTTTACCTCGACCCCTGCCACCAATGCGGGTACTCTTTTTTAAAAAGATTACAGACGGTGTCACTTTGTTATTTTTCCACTTTTTGCTTCAAATTTCATCATTTAATTTTATTCATTTCTGAAACTAAAAATAGATAGTTAAAAATTACTGTGTTTGATTGAATTTGCCAAGCAAATCATAAATCAAGCATAGGGCTTATTTTAGTTGACAGCTCTTAAATTAAATTACATTTCAATAACGCAAAAATTTGGATCGATGCTGAAACCATGCACTTCTGAGTGATTAGAATATCAAATCAATATTCGGAAGTGCACAGGAATACATGCCCGATGAATTGAAGCTTTTGTTCTAACGGAAAATTGCTAGCTTTTTGTGACGAATAAGGTTACTTCGAGCGGTACGGGTTCAAAAGTACGAACTAGAGAGAATGCATCTGTACACACACCTGTATGAAACGTACTTTGACGTTTTCTCTCTGCGTTTCCTTTTTTTCATGATTCTACTATAGTAATTTGAATTTTCCTTACGATCAACAAACGCATTCAATGCGAGATTGATAAAGGCAATTCACTTTGATATAATATATAGATATAATAGAATAAGTTAGTAATTTTATTTCGACGTCAAAAACTTAGCAATGTGACAGGTTCTTTCATGAAAGTAAAGTCAAACTTGTACGATAAATTTTCGTGTACACTGGGAATCATGAATTTTGATGAAACAAAATTCCATCCGCGGAAGATGTTTTAGTTATCACAAATTTCGTAATTTAAATTAGTTTAGAACAGTAACTGTCTCATAATTACAACGAACGTGTAACAGTGCAGACGTGAGGCGTTATCATGTTATCGGATGAGACTTCTGGAAATTGTTGCAAGTAAAGCTATTATAGCTTTTTTTTCTTGCCTTAACTGAATATGTAATTTAAATATTTATTTTATCATCTCGAACGTTTCTGCTTGATAGCGAAAAATAACTTGCAGTAAAAAATTATGTACACGCTATTCCTGCAGTGGTGTGCATAAAAGTATCGTGAAATTGCACGTTCTCCCTTTGAGATGTTTGCCGTAGTACAAAAACAATTTCAATTAGTTGAGATTTCTCGTAACTAACAAATATATAATGCTGCGTATAACTGTTGGGCAAGCACGCTTGAAATACCTAACATTATATATTACATTTAAACAAAGCATCTCTGTAATGCAGTAGTTCATGCACGAACGTCCATTTTCCTAGCCATTTTAGTTTACCAAACACAAACTAGATTTTTCGCGCCAAACTCGAATATTAATGTTCACATTTTGTTGTTTCATATTCTAACAATTTGCATAGATTCATTTGTTTTTTGTTGAAATATTTCACCGCGATGGCCGGCGGTGAAAACAAAAAGCGACTGCGTTTTCAGGTTGGGAAAATTTTTTCGTCTCTGAAATAGATATTTCCAGAAAAATAACTTTTTTCTACAACTACGCGAATTTTAATCAAACAGAACTTTCACGTAGGAAATTTTTTTACGAAAAATCTAAATTTTACGTTTGAAGTCGAATCTGCTTGTTTTGAAGCAAACAAGTGTTCGAGCGTGATCAATCAGATGTAAAAAAGTAGCTTCAATATCGTTTGCTTAATGGTTTTTTAAATTTTTTTTTAAATGAAAGTCACCTAAAAGTAATGGGCAACCTAAGAATGTAAAATTTTGTAAAAAAGAAAGGTTGTCCAATAATTGTTGTGGGTAATGAAGTTGAATATTTATCTCGTGATTGGATAACATAAATAACGACAAGCATAAAGCAGTTTTTAATAATGTACAAGAAATTGCTTGTCAAAAAAACTTGATACCACTTGTCCTATTATTTTTATTTTTAAATCAAACGAGATTATGTTTGTCTCAAAAGTATAACAAATTATTTTTCAGTGTTCAACTTTCATTACCTCTTTTGCAACGCTGTTCTTTGTGTTTTTACTGTAGAATACGTTCTAAGAATATAAATTAAAAAATTCATGCAACATAAATTGTTTGTGGGCTGAAGTATAATAATAATAAAAAGTCACTTGTAATATCTGAATTCAAATGATGTTTAACAATGTTTAACGTAATAGTAATAAGAAGTAAAATTGCATGTATTTTAACTTTGTATTATCGCTGAATAACAACGTTTTGAGAAAGTATTCATCATTTTACGATTATTGTAAATTTTATATACTTATATTATACTTTGCTATATTAGACTTTGATTTTGCGGAGGTCATTCTGATATCGCTTCGACGACATCGGGATTACCATACAATTTATATTAATCTGCTGTTCTTCAAATCGACGTAAAATTCCCGTAACTTTCGATATTAAAGAATATTTTATTGAACTATTCGCTGAGCAGCAATAGGCGGCTTTCTGCTTCAATAGATCAAATCTCTCGCTGTCCAAACGGTTTTGTTTTGATAATAAAGATTCCAGTCAACGGCATCCACCGTAAAGCAAACGACTGAACAGATTAACCTAATCATCTCAAGAACAACAACTTCCCAAAATTCTAATAAAACCTCATCACGCGAATGAATATTTTTGTAAAAATATAATAACACAGTTCGTCTTGGTATTGGAAGTACAAGAACTTTAACGACCGGGCGCGTGGTTTAACTTTGTTTTCAGTGCTCAAGTAAATCCAGTGGAGACATTATGATAATCCCGACCAATTATGTATTTAGGTGGAAATGCAAGAATGCAAGATAACGTGTTTCGGCGGCTCGTGACTCGCTGTCATAAGGCAAATAATTGCGTCGCATTTTTGCAATCCGCCTAATTCGTCTAATATTTTCAACATGTTTGGCTAGACAGCTACGACTTCTTTTGTTCTTATTGGAAACCGCGAGAACCACGCCATCCCGCGTGTGTACTTAAACGTTAAGAACAATTGACTGTTGACATGCAATTTGATATATAAGCTCGTCTTCGTTCCACGATCAAAACCTATCACGCTAGGGAAAAATTAACCTCACTCAATTATTGTGTACCGACGGAGAAAAAAATACGTTACATTTTTCTTGCGTGTCATTTTCACTTTCCGTCCTGATGGGATTTGGGGCTGCAGGTGCTTTATACAGATCCACGTTGATTGCAGTGTCATTACAACAGATTAGTTCGACGTAAATCACTTTTCCGCCTTTTCTCAAATGACCAATCATAAAAATCTCTCAAACACATGGAGACCGATTAGAAACGTTTCCGATTTTTTAGTCGCTGCTTTTTTGTTCATTCGTTTGTTTTGTTTTTTTAAGAAAGAGTTGTTTCACTACTGAACGATTCAGTAGCGATTTTGCCGATAACATAAAACAAGTAATCCAGAAACTGGAGCAAATTTTCTGTAACTTTTTTTTTCTCTCACTGACGGCAAGTTACACACAGCGTTCCATAACCGTTTCGCCAGCAAACGTTTATTCGGTTGCACAGCAATTCGCCTCATGTCATCGGCTTTGTCGATAAAATTGAATTATTCGAGATGATGTCATTTATCTAATTGCGTTTTTGAAGATGTTTACATGATCGAATCCATTAAACGGTGTGCGTGACCAAGAGTCGTGATTTCAGATTAAACGCAATTTCGTTCAGTGGAAATAAAGAGAATACGTTGAGAAGAACTAAACAGAGCGGGAGTGTTAATTTATTTGGAAATTTCAGACCGTTGATAAACATCAGGTGTTTGATCCCGGAGGTATGAATAATTCGTGCTTTTCACATGCGCCTCGTTTGAATCCGCTCTCGAACGCGAAAAAAATATCCATGAAAGAATAAAACGACAGACCGATTGAAAAATTGACCAGCAAATTAAATCCGAGGGGCAAATTTGAAATACGGCTCGGTGCTTTTGACGCATCCGAACACACATGGTCAACGAAAAAACGACGGCAGGGTACTTTTTTTCATCGGAGCAATTATTATAACGAAACCTGTGTACTTGGATAATATTATGTCGAGCAAGATGCACAATGGAACAAAGGTAGGAGGCACGCCTATACCAGTTACGAAGTACCATTATCTCTTCTGTCTTGCGCTGCTCCTTTGCTCACCGCTCTCTTGTAACCCCACTCGTGTTCAAAAACCCTTTGTTCACCTGAGCCATCAGAGAGCTAATGGAAAGCACTTTTAACCGATGCTAATGGAAGCTCGTCGCCCAATATAAGCACTGCGGTAATACAAAATCAAAAAATAATCGCGTGTGCTTTGTACGGACACATCTTCAAGAATTTCATTCGATTTTCGATTCATGATGTATCGAACCGAATGTAATTTTAAACATCCCTTGTAAAGGAACATCGAACTTGTGGTCGGATCGATTTTTTAATACGACTTTTTTAGGTTATAAATTTTGAAGTTGACTAATAATAAATTGATTAAAAGAAATCGGTTACGGTGTGTGATTTAAATTATTTTCAAACTTTGCTCTGATATTTGCAACTAGGTGGAGTATTATGTTATTTCATACGTTATTTAAAGTTTCATATCAACGGAATTGTATACTAAATGGACAAATCTTGGGTAACTAATTGGTTCCCGGAAAATTGGATATTAGTTGATACCTCTTTGATACGCGTTTTCGGATAATCGCAGATTATTCGAAGAGCGTTATGTGATAGAGCGCTATGAAATCAGTGTGTCTGTTAAACTGCAATATACTTGGATGAACACTTAAGATTAGTATCAACTTCAATTAAAATTCAAAACTCAAAGTTGTAGTTCAAATAATGGAAGCATATCGCAATCTCTCGTTTTAAATTTTACAATGGTTTTTTGATAATAACACTACACTTGTTGTTGGTTGTTGGATGATAAGAAGAAGGGAGAAAAATAATATTTCTAAAAGAATGTACAACGTAAACAAACTTTAAACAAGGCTCCCGATTGCTAAAGAAATTCATGATAAAAAGTGAATTGAAAATAATCCGTTCAATACGGCTTAAAAGATCACTTAGAATTTAATATTATACTGTTGCATATATCTGGGCACAAAGCTTTCTATTCACAGAGTGGCTCGTAAGTACAATTTTGTCTTATGATAATGGTGCACAATTTCATCCAAAAGAAATTCCATATATTTATGTAAACGCAGAAAACTTGATTTTCACAATAACGCCTGATATTTACAAGCAAAAATGCAATTTGGCAAACAAATGTGAATCTTAATCTGATCGAGTACTCGATATTCTATTAGATTTTCAAATATGGAAAACTGTTGAAAAATAATGGTAAAACTGTTATTTCTTCAAAATCAGTTTTTTTAATCACGCAAAAACCGTAATCGCAGATTTGATTAACGCAACAGTACAAACCTAACCAGGAGTTGATAGCAATAAATGTCATCGAGCGTGGAAAGAAATAACGAACGGCCCCAAGTAACGCGTGCATCTGATGTCATCCATGTCATATTTACATTCCATCGCTACCGCGAAAACCGTTTTAATTTATCGCCAATTCGTCAAAATTGCTTATCGATCGGTCGTACATTGTATCCATGCACGTAATAAACTCGAAAAAGTATACAGCTGCCATGCGTTTTCCGTTTTGTACAACGTTCCAGAACCTCGAACAGATCGCTATACGCCGCGGTGTTTGTTTGATTTAAGCTTTATAACCGTGTTTAATTAAAGTTGATTAATTAAGTATATTACAACAAACGCTGATTCAGCATGATTTTTATTTGATTTTTATTTGACGGCAGTTGATGACATCGATTTTCATTGTAAAAATGAAAACAGTATTTACAAACTTGCTAAACCAATTGGGATCACTCAATGATCATTTAAATTCATCAAGCAGAGATTACATTTCATTTTCTCTGATTGTGATTTAAAAATCAGGTGATTTATTCGTTTGTCTACAGTTAGTAGAAGTCAAAAATTGAAATTTTTTAAACTTAAAAAACAATTTATAGGTTTTTTTGTAATATTTTGCTAACGTACGAATTCTTGAATTTAAATCTATGTATTTGAGTTTAAACATTTGCTGGTTGGGTATGAAACGAAGAATGCTCAGTAGAAGCACATAAAAGCCAGTAAACAGTCAGAGTGTTAAGAATAAGCATGACTGAATCCGATTGTTAATGCGATGAAGCTTTTCTCGCCTGACTGGGTAGATTAATGAAGTCCAGAACTGTTAGTTCCCGGACTTTTCATGCATGCATCCATTTTCTTCGATTACAATTTAAGTTCAGTTTAAAAAGAAAAAAAGTAAGTAAGGAAAAGAGAGCCAGAAAACCCGTGAAAATTATTCGTGATAAATACATTTAAAAATAATTAGTATCGTCCTCGCAGAATGCTGAGACCTGTGGAATTCAATTAATATCAACCGACATCTGATTGACCAATTTTTTTCTCTGTTTGTCGCGATTATGATAGTGAATCCAATTAAATAATAATGGTTTTGTAATTTTCAATTATCCTTTGATGTTAATCAGTATTATTCTCTATTATTTTAGTCGAGCTTTTCTTGATTGAGCATAGCAATTCATTGATTCTTTCAGGCCATTTGCGTCGGCTGGGTCGTTCCTGACCTAGATCTTTAATTACGTACTGCACAGGTTATTAACTATAGTTTTTGTGAAATCCCCAACATTACCTAATCAGAACGTTTGAGAACGTTCTTGTTAGTTAATCAATTATTCTGCCAGGCACTTCAAATGTGTTTACGTTTGAGAAAAAATTATCAACGTTTAATTTTCTCTCAAATAACGATAAAAATAGATTGTTGCACAGTTCACCAACTATAAATAAAAAGCAGCACACAAAATTGTACTCAACATACTATCATGTTACTGCCATAGATTTCGGTGATCGTTATTTTCTTTTTTCTTCATTCATGAATGACGCATAACAGATCGTCTCGCAAGATATCCAAGTGTGAACGTCATCGAAATAGATCAAATTGTTTTAGCCGAGATGAAATTGTACAGTAATTTCTTTCGAAGTTGCAATAACTGGAATAAAAATCGATATCAGAAGTCTCCTACTTGTCAACTTAATTCTTCAACGAGTTCTTTTGTCCCATTCAAAACATCCGATCAGATCTTATGATAACGTCCATTATTAGAAAGTATCAGGCCAAAAAAAAACTTCATTCTAAAATCAGTTCAAAAACGAAAATATTATCAGTAGGAAAAATCATTCAATGAAACTAAGTTTGAATGTTGATATTGCCTGTCGGTTGGTAAACCTATTGAGTTATATCGCAGTCAAGATGACGCAAATGAAAGTCGAAAGTTTGGTGTTAGTATCGGGATTGAAAACCAAAAAGTGAATATAGTAGCAAATGTGATTTGAGTTACAAGAAAGTCCCGTTGCTGTCGCTATGCTGCAGAGTTTACATTACCATTTTGGCTGCGGGCCAACTGGTAGTCCGAACTCGCTGAAATTTCGATAAGAGATAAGGCGAGCTCGAGGAGATAGGGCCTGAAAACATGCAGATTCATCCATCGTTTAGTAGCGTGCTGGGCACAATTCATAACAATCATTGTAATGGCGTACTTGTGAATAATCCTTAATGTCCACTGTACTCGGTAGTTCAATTGGTTTCACCTCACTCGAACGAACCATTCAGAACGTTCAACGAAGACAAATAACCTGGAAAAGTACAAAGGTTAATTATTATATTGAGAAGAGCAATTAGATATGTTTATTTGAGTTCGAAAAATGTTATGACAAATTACAGGACAATAAAATTGAGAGCGAAAAATTGGTACACAATTTTGTATTGAACGAAAAATGTTTATACATGACAGTTAGGGAAGTACGTACACAATTTTTGTTCACTACTGTTATGAAAACATTATATGTGGTATTTCGAGATCTCGCGCGATATACCTATTGAGAGTTAGGACCGTTCAATGCACATAACACGATTTTCGTTCGCATGCAGATTCTAACAATGCCGTTACCGCAATAATCGCTTATAGAAGGAGAAATGGAATGATATGTTTAGTTATGGCTCAGCAGCAATATATTCCAGAAAAATTGTCACTCAGAATGAACATTGTACATTTTGCATTCAAACTAGATAAGTAATAGTTGTAAAAAATTGCAAAAAATAATCAGACCAAGAAAGAAAAATTTTTGGAATCACATATATCATAAATTACTTGTGGAGAGTGTGAGAATAATTAATGGTGTTCTTTGAGATAACTTATAACCACCACAGTCAAAATTCTAAACTTTCGTGGAAAATATCTCAAATACATTTGATGCAAAGATCCATTTACTGAAAAGTTAGTAAACTTAGTACAAAACTTTCTTGCTTCGTCTAACAGAGCGTCTGTTCGTAAACCAAATATTTTTTGAAGCGCAGAACAGGATGATTAAAATGTTCTTGGATTATTTTAATTATAAGTATCTTTCATTGTAATGCTTCTATTCAATCGCAATCTCGACGTGGTAATATTAAATACAATAGTAGTAAAATTTTGTTTTAATTATTTTTTTAAAAACATATTCTAGAATTCATTATAACAAGGGTCAAGTTTTGTTTGACCTTATTTTGTATGAGATATTGATAGCGATAAAGTTAAATCCATAATCGAATTTTCTCAGATAATATATTAGAGGAAACTTGTGTCACAAAGTTAAGTATCAAAATTAATAACTGAAGAAATAAATTGTAGTAGCTAACAGCAAATACGATTTTTATATTTTGTCAAGTTGATCATAGGAATTAAAATTTTGAGTCTGTGGAACAAGTTCATTTGTAATTCGCTGGCAATTCTTATGTTGCTGTTTCGATGCAATGTCACAGAACCTGGACAAGTATTCGATCTCCTTCTGAAGAGACATACTCAGCGTGATCATGAATTTCAAATTGGATTGAAATGCACGTCGTTTGAAATTTTATGAAAGAGGAGGTTACAGAGGAACGAGACCATTTTCATAATCGTATGTAAGGTGGATTTATGTAGTTTTTTGTACTATATTTTGAACCATCAATGAATTATGCACGTAACCTCTAGTATGCTCATGTAACATCGATTTTTTTTCAATTTTATCTTGATTTTGTATTCAATTTTTTTATCTTCAACACAATCGAAAAATCACTAAATATAATACATTTGACTTGTAGAGAATTCTGCAAAAAAAATGATGATTCGGTGTTGCAAATAGAAACGAATTCGTAGTTTCAATTAATACAGTTATTGGAATGCGTATCAGTAGAACAATGTGATCGGGGCAAATCGTAAAAATAAACTGGCATCGATAATTGTAACGGAATTCGAATACTGACCAGAGAAGGGAACCAATGGACGTGTGAAAAGGACCGAGCTGGAATGTATCACACTTTTATTGCAGGATTTCAGTAATGGTGAATTTATGAACAAATTTGTCACGGAAAACGACATCAGATATTGGACAGCAAAATAATTTGTAATGTTTCATTCACCAGGCGAGTATGGACGGATGCACCGTTTGCTCCATGGTCCAGTCGGTGGCAAAGCTCACATTTCCTGGCTTGTTACAAAACAAGCTGCTTACAATCATAAATGAACGATCGCGCTTTCAAACAAACGTAGCAGTAGAAACTTAACATAATTTTGAGATCGTTTGCTTTCACTCAAATTCATATCACTTTATTTCACAAAAAGTTTGTTATCAAAAAATTTAACTTTGTTGTTTTGTTTGCTTGTGTTTCTCAAGGTAATAACATTTTGTAGATCTAAAAAACTATGATTTAATACGAGAGATCTTTGATATGACTAAGTATAGTAGTCATTCATTTTCGCAATACAATTTTTAATTGCGATGAATTTTTTATAATAGGAATCAGAATGGAATGATTGCATTGAAAATAGGAGAACTAGTAACATATGAAGTTTATTTTTGCGGATATCGGAAATCCATCGTCTTTACAAAAACATTTGCCAGAGCAATTAATTATTGCTCGGTCAGTGAAATTGAAAAACCGCAGGTATTAAGAGCACACACGTCGTTTGTCTGAAACGAAAACTCGCGCATTTCAATTACAACAACGAGTTTGACCTGAATGTGAGTAGCGTGTAATTAATGATTTTTGTCAAAAGCGAGCGTACAAAGAAAGGAGTGATTCATTTTTAATGCAAATCATCTTACTCGATGCTTGTTGTCAGATCTTTGGATATAGTTCGCTTGCGCGCCTATTGAACGTGAAATTCAATTTCCCGGCGTGTAAACGGCAGCGCGACTTTTACCAAGAGCGGATCCTGGACAAATGCCAGCAGGAGCCATGGGATGTTGCGAGAGAAATTTAATCGTAACGGACTTTGGATTGCTGCGCTCAAAGCATAATCTAATCACGATCTCAATTACCGGTCCAGCAGAAGTAATTGGGCTGACGTCTACCGACCGGTGTAATTTCCATCAAGAACCTTCATCGTATCATCGTTTTGGTCTCTTGGACGTACGATGCAACCGAATTTCAATCACTTTCAATGAATTAAAAATCGTACGAATCTCTAGAAACATTGCCAGAAATCCTTCACTACTTCATCACCGCGCCATTCTTTGCAGACTATTTTAACACTCATGATGCTGATAAGACATCGCTCCATCTTTTTTTATACAAATGTGAATGTTGCTCACAAAATTTATGGATAAACTACAAGATTGAATTTACTAGTTAGTTCTTTCTCACTTTTCATAACGTATCTATCCCTTTTGATTAATTACCAAATGAAAAACTGGTACTTTTTATGAAAATATAAGCTTACGATAACTGGATCATAGGGATTTTGAAATTGCATTACTTTCCAGGTATCCAAATTTAAATGACCGAAAAGCTGATTTTGTCAAGCTGTCAAGCTGCAGCTTAACGTGGAGTAACTTTTTAAAACAAATAAATTATTCGTCGTTGATAAATGTTATTCTGAGATAATAATGTCAATCTGTTCCAGGAGAAATGCAAGACAAAAATAAAGTCAAGACGAGCAGTGTCAGTAAAAAATTATGGTAAAATATAAAGAATAAAAAACTGTCTCATTCTCGCTAATATGCAGTTCGCTTGTTCAATTTACTACTCTGCAAATATAATATAAAACAAAAAAACAAAAGTGCTCAAGAACACCAAAAATAAACGTGTTTTGCAAATATACAAGACTCTCTACTATTAAATTGTCTGACATTCAAGTCGTTTTGTTTTCTAGTTTCTTCTATTAAATAATTGATGCAGTTATTTCAATAAGCTGACGTAATAGAAGTTTCCATGTTTGTTTTAAACACTCAACAGGGTCAGAATGAGTTCACAAGGTGTTAATTTGTCAACCGTTTATTTTACACAATTTGGAGAGCTGCGTGCAACAGTGCCTACAATTAGTTGCATGTTTCGCTTTATTTCGTCTTCCTGTGCGACGTAGATCAGAGCCCTTTGTCTTTTGGACGCTTTAGGTACCGGGTTATAGTTCCGTACAAAGCCAGAACATGGACGGAAAATAGTATTCTCAGGAAAAGTATACAGCAGACGAATTGCATCTTTCGGCGAAAACAAGAGAGAAATATTTTTTTTTGTTTTAATTCATACGATTAATTTCAAATCTCAGACTGGCAATAAGACGTCTCACATTATGTTCCAGCGTATATCATATCTTAATTATTCATACATAGTTGTAAATCTAGAACTCAGCTCACTAAGTCACGAGATTAAAACGACTTCTTTATGTTCGTTGTTAATTTGCAAATGAAAAAAAAAGACTTTTTTACGGGCAAAAAAATGTTAAGGGTGAAATTTCACGCGTGATAAATGACTGTCCTTTTAAGAAAAATAATAAAACACTCTTAACTGGTCATTTATAAATCGACCTGTATAAAATATCGTTTAGTAAAACCCTTTCGAGATTTAAACGTGATAATGATATACTCGGTTGCACGCAGTTAGTCTATGCACAGGGGCACGTTCACATGAATCTTTTTAATACTTTATTCAACGTTCTAAAAAGTGAACCTGTGTAAAAATAAGTTCGCGACACTTGAAGCAAGAGTCCAGGGATTAGCTACGAAGAGATTTTAGACATTGTGAATAACGATTACGCGGAAAAAAAGTTTGCCTTCCACAGAAAAGCCATAGAAACCAGCAAATTGTAAATTTTTGAAGAAAAATCGATCCGTTGAAATACACGATTGCATCCAGTGCTAAAATGATTGATCGCTATCAATTCAAAATCAAAATGATTTATACTGCTTAAAAGCTATAAATTGGTCAGATTTATTTTGCAATGGTTGTTGAACGGCGACGGTCATTCAAAATTAACCATCCGCAATAAAACGAGCGTCGCTGGTGGATTTGTATAAATTGAATTGAAAGCTACATTGTGCTTGTTTATCAAAGAAAATTTTGTAAGCCGGCAAACTTGCGTTTAATTCATACTCCAAACAGTAATCCGCCGTATTGAAACGTTCCAACTTGAAAAAAAAAACGGTGCCAAATCAAACATCGCATTATCCCAACTGGCGCTCGTCTCGGCACCTGAACTAATTTAGCGCAGCATCACTTGAAGAAGCTCCGACTAATTGAATTGGAACGAATTTGCTGAGCGAAAATTGATCGTCGCGTTTTCCTTTTTTGACATAATTGTGCCGGGTATTTTTTTACCCTCCTTCGGGATAAGAAATGGCAGACGCGCGAATGAAGAGAAAAATTTTTTACGAGCTGGATGTGTATCTTGGCAGGATACCAAAACTCTAATGTTATCAAGTAACAGGAGGAGAAATGAAAAATCGTGACAAACAGCGAGAGCAAAATCATGACTCGGTTGTGCATCAAGGCAACAAGCAGACTCGTCAAAGCATGAATGATCTGTCGCTTCCAAGTATAATCGGCAGGAATCAAAAAGTTTTCGACTTTTGCTCCGACGAGAGTGTCTTTTTCTTGCTGATCAATTGCTCGTTCTTGCAGCCGGGCCTGTGCGGCGCATACGAAATATCTGCCAGGATTCGATCGTTCGTCGAACTTGGCGTCGAACAAGAAAGATATCGAGAAGAAGTATAGGTACGCGAAATTTCCGTACACGTTCGCATACCAAGCTTCTCACTGTGAACTTTGGATTTGTTTTCTCGAAAAACGTCCGAATCGAATTGCAGTTTTGAACTAGTTCACCGCAAGTTTGTAGGTCGAGTAATGCTCTCCTCGGACTGCTTCTACCCCGTCAGTTTGGGACGATCGTGGATCCGGCTATATTTGTCAATGGACAACTTTGGCATTATGACTCGAAAAAAATAGGAAATAAGAAAATTATTTCGAACTGAAGAGTTCCGACGAACAAAATTTAAAGTTGTGTTTCCGTTGACTTACGGTGCAGTTTCGCAATGAATATCATGATTTGCTTTTGCTTCGAGTGCGGCGAAGAGAGTGACTTGGAGATTGAAATTTGTGTCAGAATAAAAGACGAACCTTGACGATCTATTGATTAAAGTTTGATTAAATCTAAACAGGAAACACGAAGTGCAAAAATTCAGTCCAATAAACGCGGTCGAGTCAATTTCAAGTATTTATTGATTCTGGAGTGAATTATAAATATTTTGATGTGGGTCACAGTGGACAATATTTGTTTCGAAGATGATGAAACATTCATGAATCATCGTAAGCTAGTAAAAGGCTTGCATAGTGATCAAAATTAGACAGATTTGTTGTAGCGCATTATCTATGAACACGCTCGAACAAAATTTAATACAGTTGCGAACTTGAAAAGCTATTCACCTGCAACATTACCGATGTATTCTAAATCCTCTAAGGAAAATGTTACAAGTCTTATTATTGATTCTAGAACCAAATCAACTTTGCAAAGTTTCTCCCAGTCGTGTTCACCGAATTCGCTTAGCTTAAGTGTTTGTAACAGTAAACTTCCGATTTCCCTAACTGATTAGTTAGTTGATCATAGAAATTGAAAGCTATCATCGTCTTACAGCAAAAAGATCGTCCAGGTGGTACGTCCGTTACAACTTTATCCTTCGCCAAATCGAACCAGAAAAGTTTTGTGAATTCAAGTGTCGTACTACAAACACAAAAAGGATAATGAAATTGCGTTGATACAAAACATTATCAACGTTCCGTCACATGGTAGAGTTTCATTCGACAAAACGGGCGGATAAAAAATTTAATTACATGTGAATGATAAAGTAAATAATCACAGTACACAATTACACGGGTGTCACTTGTGCAAACACAAGCTCGACTACATAATAACAACGGTAAAAGAGTCATTAGAATTTTTTTTGCGTGCGCCACTCGACGGTGAATGAAGTCGCATTCTACATTGTCTTTGCCTGTCGATCTTGTGCATAAAATTCCGGGATATCGTTTCAAATGCAAACTGTTTCGGCAAAAGCGGCAGTGCAAACGAAAGCCGCGGCGTTCCACAGGACTGAGAAGGCTGACAAAAAGAGCATTAGAAATTCCATTAATACTCTTACATTCGAAACACTCGAGACTTTAATTATCCCGAGGCGACTGGCGTCACCGAGTAAAACGGAAAAGAACGCTGAATTAAGTAAGACTCAATAAAGCAGACTTGAAGAATTAAAGGGCTTTTGTTATGAGTACCTTTCTATTCGACACTCTAATCCCGACGCGTTAATCGCCGCTTTTCGCCGTCGTTCAACTTGTTTTCGAAAGCTATTTGGGCTAATTTGAACTTTCAAGATCACGTGCAGCTTTAAATATTAATTTGAATGTTAATGCTCGACATTGGTGAAAAAAAAACTTCTTTACTTTCTACAATAAAAGGATTAGAAACTTGCAAAATTCAGTACATGAGTTTCGATGGGACTGTTTGAAATTCTCCTCGATTAGTAGAATCAAAATTTAATGTCGAATTTGTAAATAGATTTAAGTTCGGGAGGTCGAGGGTTCAAATCCTACTCGGCTGATCTATTGGAAAAGGATTTTCGGTTTTATTCCATGCATACCTAGAAATGGTGAGCAATATTGTAATTTGAGTAAATTTCAATAGGATGAAATATTCAAAATTATAGTTCTGTTTCTAACTTTTGTACAGTTCCCTTCGAGTGCAATATATTTGTATAAGTTCTTTGACTAATTCAAAGTAATTCACTTCTCCCAATTATATTTCATTTAAGTCCAGAAGTTTAAAGTTTCCATAAGTTCCAATCAAATTACAGCTACGTCAAAATATCTAAACAAGAAACTTCTAAAATTCAGTTTGAACTAGTCGGTATTGCAGATGTCAAAACCTAAGATAAACATTGAAAAAAATTGATCTAGACGAGTTTATTTGTTCTGTTACAACTAGGTTGATAAAATAACAATCAATTGAAATGCTATTGATGTCTGCAAGTTCAATAAACCGGGTTAATCCTTTATATTAGAAATTGTCTTTGATTTATTATATAGCTGCGTTCGATTTCACAGCAATTAGCTGCCGGATAGATGTAAAAGCTTCTTCTAAGATCAATAGGTCGAGCAAATAACAGGCCTTGTGACTGTAGAACAATCAAGAAATCGAATTGAAAATAACAACTTCAGCTCTTTCTTTCGTAAGCTTCCATTTCGTCGGAGATTAGTGTCAACTAGTAGAGGTAGCTCGGTCGCCAAGTTACTACTCTAAGGCATTCATTTCACAGAGCGACATTGCAGTTCAATAAGACTTCGCGACTGTCACCGAAGCGTTTCGCAGTAACAAACGTTCTACACATTCTCCCCTCTTGCTTTTTATCGCTGCACACAAATTGGTCGAACCGTTTTCATAACCGGCGTTTAAATTTTTCTTGTCAAATTATTTGAAAGTCAAGTTGTCTCAGACAGTTCAGCACGTTTTAAAGGAACATCCTGCAAATGTATTTTCTCTTATGTCCAATCGAGTTCAATGTGTATCTTAAATCAAGTTATTTCGGCAAGAACAAATCGAGAGACAAATTCAAGAGTTAGTCGCATTGCGGCTTTGCCACTAGGTTCATTTCGTGGCTCCTCTGAATACGAAAAAAAAGTTAGACAAAAACCAAAATACCCAAGAAAGAACAAATCTAATTATCACGGTTGTATCACTTTTTGAGAATACACAATTGTGGTTTTCCACTTGTCAAATTATGAGTTTGTTATGTCTGGATTAGGAAAGATTAGATACGGTGTACAAAAAGTTGATATCTCTTAATTAACGTGGTGAAAATAGGATTAGTTATTTTATCTTGAAGAGTTTAAACAAGTAAAACGCAACGAAATAGCTGATGTGATCGAAAAAGCTGGGATCGTAACCACACAGAAAAAAGTTTCCCTTGAATGAAACTCTACTTTGACATTTTGCAACTCCATAGAAATCCCAGCTCAGGAAACTCGCAACGAAACTCCTCACAAGTAACTTTTCAATAAAAAAAGTCAAATAGCAAAGGTTCCTTCGAATATGATTAAAATACCCCAGCCAAATTTGCATGAAAAAACTGAACTGCGATTGTAAGTTCATTGAAAATTGTATGACAAATTATTTATGCTCGGTTGTTGTAGAAAATAATTCGTTTGAAGTGATCGTTAACGGACTTATGTTTAGGCTCAAACGTTCTAATTTCTACTTTGACGTGACACTCATAGCAGAATACATTTTCGACAAGAACTCTTGAAAACATAGTTCGTGTAAACGACAGTGCAATTATTGTAAATGCTCGTGCAAGCAGGCAAGCCAAAAACGTTGAACCGAGCGCAATCATTATTCGAGTGAATTCCTCAATCTCAAGAGCAACCTCAGTATCAAAGAGTTGTCTTCCACATAAAGCGACTTCAATCAAGAAACATTCCGACGTTATAATATTACGGCGCATAATTATTGCCAATATCATATTCCGGCTGAGTTGTGTCACGATTTAGATTTTATATATAGTTCGGAACTTATTTCCACTGACCAGCATTTTTGGTGAATAATGCATGAGCGCGTTACAAAAATTGAATCCAAATTCATGTAGTTTGCAATGTAAAATATTGTGCACCTGCCAGATTCGCGGACAAAGTGTTGTTCCACTAAAACGTGGTTAAAAGATACATAATTTTTGTCTACAAGTTTTGCGAAAGCTCCGCGATGTGAAATAGTGCCTCGCCGAGTTTGAAAATAGCGTCACTGCGGGGAAAAATGAAAATGAAAACATCAGTAAAATATTATTCCGGTGCGCTTATCTGCTGTGAAATATTATTTGCATTCGTCGTTCCATCACGGTGACAAATTTGACGACGTTCTAACGTTTTTGTAACCGAAAATAATCAAGTTTTTGTTTTCCAAAAGTTTTCTTCCTCTTTTTTCCTTTATATAGTTTTGTCACATCCAGTGCGATACGCGCAGAATTCAGAGATGTCATCTAATAACAGTGTAAACTCACTGTACACATTTAACAACTGATTTTACATTCGAAAGCACAGTTGTCAGTTGAACGAAAATGATGTTATCAGCTGACATTTTGATCGCACATGATTGTCCTCTTTGGTTTCAAAACACGATTAAACGTTGAACCATTCAAAATTATGATATCTGGCGTTGCTGCATCGCTGCAATCACATCTAACCAATTCCATTCACAAGTGCACCTATCGGTTATATATTATTTCGAAATCCTTTTGAACAAAATAAAACGCGGTCGCAAAGCGTTCATGACCGGATCGCGTTAAATTTCGCAACAAAATTCGTCTCTGAGATGCAAAAATAAAGGTCCAAAAAGGAATTTCGAATTTCGCGAAAAACACTGTGTAGCCGTCAAATCGCGCCTCGTCGAGCAACGTATTCTCAGTGCCTTCACTTAACTTCAAGGGCTGTTCACACGGAAGAGTTTTTGTTGACAGAGGAATTTTTATCAGCGCTGCGATGGAAAATACGCATTCGCGATGACTCAAAAACAGGACTCGCTCGGAGAGAATTCAATGAGCGAAAATATCAAAGCCCCAAAGCTGAGTCAAAAGCGCAGTTAGGTACCGAATGATCTTCGATTACGAAGTCATGTAAAATGAACAAATTGGATCATACAAATTATTCCCCTTTGTGAATTTCTCTATCGCGAAATCCAATCGAATGTTACATAGAACAAATTAAATTTGACAAGCATCAGAAAATTTTTTTTTCGAAATGTAGTTTTTTCTACAAAAGTATATTCTTTATTTAATATCATAATCTTGTTAAGGATTCATATTCATTATTTTCAGTTGGCCGGGAAATGGTGATCGATAGACGCTATCGTTTGACACTATATTTTATTCAACCTGAAAACCGCGACGGAATAGGAAAAATTTAACTGCGGACGACGAAAAACGGGATGTCATAGCGCCATGGGTAGAAAGTAATGAGAACGTCTCCGGAAATAATTAAGGGACGGACGGCAATTTGTCAGAATCAGCGTGAAAATACGTCTCCGAAATTTCGCGTTTATTTATACCTGTATTCAGGCATTTATGCAGGCGCCACTGCCTGATTAACATTCGTTATTCATCCTAATTGCTTGGTTATTTTAGTTCTCTGACCCGGGTTAATTACGTTAAAAAATTCAGTTCAACATATTCGTGAAAACATGTCGATCGAGCTCTTACCAGTCACTTGTTTATATTTTTGTTATTTGTTCGTGTCATATCACAAAAGTTTTTTAACAATCAAGATAGTTCTCTCTTGTGAGTGACAAAGGCTGATATTCAAAAGCTGATCTCAAAGAGAAACCACCGTCGTAGTTTGTGTATATAGATGGCATTTTCTGATGCGCTATATACCATAGCAGAGGATTAACGTCGCCAAAGTTACGCAAGTCTAACAGAAAAAAAAGTTTAATTAAATATTCTTTTTCGAATCAGCCAAAGTCGGTAACAATTCTTCATGATTTTTTTTTGTCATCTCGTAAGATTAAATTATACTCGCAGAGTTAACGTCGCGAAAATAATTAAACTATTCAGAAAATGTAACAGTAAAGTTGGCGTTTTGTATTCGCCCAAGTTACACTGATTTTGGTAAAACACGTTTAAAGTGCAGTGCCTTGTATATCAAGAACAACTCTAGACGACGATTTTGCTAAAGTTTAAACCTTGAGGCGAGCTCGAGTTTAGTGACGCTTTGATGTAGCTTGTCTTGTAGCTATTTGCTGACTTAAGCTTAGGACGCTTCGGATATTGATTCTGGCGTAATTAAATGTTAGTGAGACTGAATGTTAAATTTATCTAGATGTTCAAGGGAAACTTAAAAATCATTACGATAATCATAGCAATTTTGTTTGAGCAATTTATGGTTCGA
This sequence comes from Telenomus remus, assembly GCA_020615435.1. Classification (NCBI taxonomy): domain Eukaryota; kingdom Metazoa; phylum Arthropoda; class Insecta; order Hymenoptera; family Scelionidae; genus Telenomus; species Telenomus remus. The sequence goes on along the minus strand of CM036341.1, from coordinate 7,319,022 downwards.
AATAGAATTATAGCTTCAAAGTTAAAGACGTTGTGTGTTCAAACGGCTAATATTGATATTTACTGTTCGTGCAACGCCTAATAGCGAATTTCTGCTATTCTCGCACGCCAACTGGTACCATTTCCTCTTCATACACGACGAAGAGAAAACAATACATTCTTTTCACGTGAATGATAAGAATTCTTTTGAAAACGAATGTTCAGAAGATTTGCCATCAAATTTGTCATTTGTCGATAGAACAAAAGTTCAAATAGTTCTCGTACTAAAAAAAAAAAAATAATCCATCCACCGGTCCTTTTTTTCAGGATGTAAAAAATTGTTTTATCAAACACAAGTGTTTTTGCCACAAAACCGATTGACACATTTCAAAACGTAAAAATTTGATCGTAGAAGCTTGTCAACAAAGGAACACGTTAAATAAAACGCAATTGAACTTTCTCATTCGCACTTCCAAAAAAGTGCGACCACATAGAACCTTTTTTCATCAATTTGTTTGCACCTTCTTGTATCTGCACAATACTTTTGCACAACACTCGAGTTCAAGAGTACGCGTTTTTTGTGCGCCCAAGTTGACTGTTTGTTGAATTTATGTCCTAAGGAAACGTGTTAATAATGACTTTCATTCTTTCCAAATTATCCCTACTTGAATTGTTTAAGGATTATGAAATGGCCTAAAAGTGAACGCTGGCATTAGAGGCTCGGTTGAGTTTTAGGTGTACCCTTGACTAAACTAATAGTAATTGCGGATTGCAACCAAACAGTGGACGCGTGCTAAAGTGAGACAGATATACAAGTTTCCCTACATTATTCAAAAACAAGCAATCGCAATGCACGATATTAAATAACAATGTCGTGGCGAAATTACTTGACAAAACCAAGCGTTTGATAGCGCTATATATAAGCAAAAGCAATCACTGATAGATTATCATTTGCCACTGTTTGTAAGCAGCGAGAGCAGCACCATGGATTCTAAGGTTGGTGGTTCACAGTTTTTCACAAACAACACTGCGACAGCCTCAAAATTATTGCCTTGTCATCGCCAAGATCACAAATTGATATTATTGACAATCGAAACAAAACGTGTTTTAATTGCCTTCATCGTTGAAATTTGTGTTGGACGAAAAAAAAAAAACAAACAATCGCGATAAAGTAATCCAATTGGTCGATCGCGTCGTTACACAGACAAAACAGTCATTGTAAATTGGAGATAAATATTTTGATCACTTAGAGTTTAATTGGCGAGAATACTGAAATGGAAATTGGATTAAGTCAATTTGCAAAGGACACAAAGAAATCGGACATCAATTAACCCAGATAACGTTCGAAGCAAAACATTTTGACCGAGGCGGGTTGAGAAACAAATGTCGCGTGTCGCGGTTGTTAATACGTCCCTCAAGAAATGCCGACGGATAAAATTGATCTGCGGCTGAGGTACATGGCGAGATGTAGCGCAAACTGTCGTAAATTTGACTGAGCGTGTGTTTGATATTCCCTTGATGCAGCTCGTTGCAGTTTTGGCAATTGTCTCTCTTGCGGGAGTACAGTCCGGGTTGGCCGGCCATGCTCACAGTTTTGCGCATTTCCACGGCCCTGTTGAAGGACCAGGACACGAGATCGTAGTTCACGACAAACATGGACACCATCATGTGGATTACTACGCTCATCCCAAATACCACTTCGCGTACGGCGTCGAGGACCACCATACCGGCGATTATCACGGACAAAAAGAACATCGAGATGGTATGGACATATATTTTTTACACTCTATTCCAGATTTTTAGTTTTCATATTTCAAGTTTCATAGAAAAGGACTTTTATGAAAAAAAAGCACACTGAAAATTTATTGTTCATACATAAACTAAATATTTTTCCGGGAAAATATATTCAAAATAGACTGTCAGTGTGGCTATGTGCATGCAAAGTATACTGTGAATTTGTTATCAATGTACGGTCAAATAATTTTTTTGTGCGATCTTTTTTACTGGGGTAATAGGAGATAATCTCACTCAAGTGTCAGTTTAAATTGGTGGTGTGATTTTGTGTGTTTTTTTTACTGTCAAAAATTAGACGAAGGCAAATATATGCACTTGTTACTCTCGTCAAACGGAAGGTGATGCCTCCGTGTAAGTGATATCATAGGGTAAACAGCGCTGTTTGCTCTCGAAAATTGTTTGAGTGCAATATTCAAGCGTTCAAACATTTTCGACCGAGCAGATGTGGGAAATAAGTTTTGTGTGGTACCCGCGAGGCCTCCGGGGAAATTTTGATTGTGAGAATATGTCGGGCTAGAATAATAAAAACATCGCACCACTGATTCAGCGAGAGTGAGACGTGATAATAAATATCAGTTTTGCTGATAATCCTTTTCTCTTTAACAGAATTATTATAGTTTTTTTTCCTCACGAATCGTTCGATTGAAATGCTCTGATGAACTTCGGTAATATGAAACGAATTTAAAAAGTCATTTGAGAAACAAATTGTTTTTGTTTAACAAATTGACTTTTGTAGCAGAGAGAAAATGGTAAAAACCTCATCTAAATTTATTTAAAAAAATAGAAAGAGCCCATTTCTGTGAATCAATAAAAAATTATCATAAAAAAATGAGAGATAGAATAAACAAGCAAAACGGGGGACAAAACAGAATGGAAATGTTTTAAAAATATTAAGCTTCACTTGTATATAGTCCGAGTTTTACAACTGAATTTTTGTTCGTGCATATATTTGTTATTCTTCGCACGTTATTACTCTGCTTTACACGGCTTGCTTTTATTAAATCACAAAACGTTCCACTTTTTTGTTCCCAAATTCAATGAAAAAAAAGAACGCCGTAAATTTTTTGTACTCTTACAATATATTTTTTATTCAGAACTTCTTCTTTATGAATATTGTCAGATCTTCATAATCAGGATCTCCAAAAAAGAGAGAAAAAAATTGAATAACTGAGGAGTCTCTAGTATTGGCGCAGTGTAGGATTGAAAATTTAAAAATGTATGTTTGTGAATAGGACGATTCTGTAAAAAAAGGTTTGCATTTGCAGGGAAAAAAGTGGTCGGTGAATATACAATCAAGGAGCCGGGCGGCAACGTGAGGACCGTCAAGTACCACGCCGATCATCACGGCGGATTTTTCGCGCACGTGCACAACTCCGGCGGCAATGACCATTCCGGTGGAACCTACGGCGGACACGGCGGCTACTAAAACCCCTCCAGTTTTCATTTATCAGTTACGATTTGTTGTTTTTGTACTTACGGAGTTGAATATAAACGAAAAGAAAAAAAAACAAAAGTAATACAAGTCTGATGTTTTTTATTTGGATTGAAAATTTGGTCCAGTAAAATAGTGAGAGGTCGAAAGTGAGCAGATCGAAATACGTCGGCCAGGCATGCAAAATATAACCAGAGGGACGATAAACGGAAAGGCTCGTAAAGGCAACGCACCCGACACCGGGATGTTTTAAAGCTGAGGCGGTATTATTAGGTCACGTATCCGGTGGCACGACGCTTGTATTACCAAAACACAAATTGAATTTTGCGCGCGTACACACTCAGTACATTTCCACGCCGAAATTATATTCCTTATTAGATTAGTGCGCCGCTAATTCACGGGACAGGGTAGTTCGTCTCGCAGAGGTCGAGCGGAATACTAATTCGCTAACGAAACAATCGAATCGCGGCTCGTCCCATTAATCCCGAGTTAGACCGCTCGAAAGAATGGTCGTCGCGATTAGGCGGATGGAGAGTGCATGTCAATCGAACGCAATGTGTTTCTGCTTCCTTTTTGTTGCTAATCTTTCTCAATGCAAAATCCGGTGCGTTTCATAGTGAAAGTTACAAACACTTTTTGTTACTTTTTTTTTACTTTTATTTTATTGCTGTTTGCGTAAATGATCGATCGAAGTGAAAACTTTTATTACACTAAAATTGGTAATAAATGTTATAGAAGTTGCAAATCAACTTGTCAATTGCTCAGAGGATGTGATGCAGAAAACGGTTCCAACGTAATCAGTGATTGAATAATTTGACAAATAGCTTCTGTCTTCGGTTTGATCGCTGGAATAAAATTTAGTCGGCCGTTAAATTTAGTTTTAATATTTACTTTTTCCAAGAATGTTCTGCTAGCAAGATTTGTGCCTAATTTCTCAATTAGGTTGACAATCTACTTAAAATTCCTTTTATGAAAATTGATATCCGAAAAATTTCATTTCCTTCTTTTGAAGTGACACAATTTGCCTCTTGTGTGTTTTTTTTTGATCCCGGTAACAAAAACAAAGAAAATTGAGGAACGAGTATAATGCCAAGAATTTGCATACACTTCATAAACTATAATTATAAATTTTAAAATGCAAACAGACTCGACGAGCTGGCGTTCTGCAGACGCTGTTTTCTGAATGTATTAGTATTTTAGTGAATATTTTGAACGTTGGAAAAAACTGCCCTAATTTATCATGCATCAATATACTATATTTTTCTTCGCATTTTTCCAGATTCTGACTGTGGACTTCATCGTTCTTTCGTCTTGTCATTTCCTTAAGCCATTTTTATCGTATATTCACCATTTAACTATCTTGACGGCTCCCGAACAACCTCAGTATTAATCTTCATTTTTTCATGTTTTTCTGTAACAACAGCACTTTCTCAAGATCATTCAACTGAAGAAATTGAGGAAAAAATGTGTTCGAACATATGATTCCGCGGTTTTTTGTCAGCGAATTTTTATTTCAAATCCAGTCGTGTTTATTTCCTAGATACCAACGTATGCTTTGCGCACCTTCCGTGACGTCTTTTCTTCTCTTGAAATGCGATTTTCACACGTTTTCATCGTCGTATAATATATCATTGAAATATTCACAAAATCGACTATTGAAAATAAATATTTCGTGACAGATTCACATGCCCTCGTATTCGATGGTATTGCATAACTTATTTTTGCATGAAAAATTGCATTTGTTGATGTTCTATACTTTTTCGTCAATTTTACATGCCGTAATTTATGACCAGAGGCCAATTTTGATTATAATAAAATTATACTCACTTTTTACACTTTAGACACATTTTTAAATAAAAAACACATCTTTAAAATAATTGAAGGCTTTTATGTGGCAAAATCCTGGTCTTCAAAGATTTGAGCTCTGCTTGTGTTAGACTTGCTGTAATAGAAATTAGGATTTCACAACGCCGAAAAATTAGCTAACAATTAAAATAACGAGAAACTTTGTCTCATAAGCCATTTCGACACTGTTAAAATTAGCAAGTTCTTCGACTTGCACAGTCAGATTTACATATATCTATTTAAACACGCTCTTCGAGTTTACAAACTTGTTTCTATTCCTAATGAACCATTTATTTGAACACGCAATCGGATTAAGATGTTAGTTTGAACTTATTTTCTCAAGTGAAAGATAAAACAAAACACTGCATTTCTTACGGGAAAGATCAAATTCATCAGTTTTCAAGTTTTAGCATCAGCAAATTAAAAATGTCTCCCTACTGTTTGATAATTTTTCAAATACTTTCCATTTGAACACTAAACTGCATATTACTGAAGTAAAATAACATATTTTATAGCAAAAATTTCTTTATTAAGGAAATTCTCGGTACATACAGCATCCTTTAGGACTGAATAGATTTATTTTTAAATCAAGGAATGGAGTTATTAAAATCATGACGTCAATTCAAATAATATATTTAATAAATAACTTCTGACTCCGAGTGTAATGCCAACAAATTTTTGCTTTAATGATAAAGTTTGCATGCAGTTTTTTGTTCGGTGTACACCGAACGTTTCAAATATAATGTTGTAAATACATCCCAGATAAAAATATGAAAATAATTTTCAACGATACTCTGAATGCAGTCGAGTAAAACGATTTCGGTGAGACCCTTTTATTACTCATAAAAGTTATTTCGCGGAAACTTAGAGCAACGTTATACAGTACATTCATATTTTATGTCTTTCAATGTGATATTTAAATGGTGGCAAATTTCAATTACGCGTCGAACACTCTTTACCATATTCAGAAAACGAATATTCTTATAGTAACTAGAGGTGTGCAGAGTCGTGTTACAAAAAGCGTAAAAAGTAATGAGCAATTTTAAAAAAGTTACACTTTATTGATCTTTGTAATAAATAATTGAATATAAATAATGTTTCCATTTTGGGCTTAGTAAGCACTTTTAAGTGTGGGATGTAATTTGTTATAAATGATGTAATATGTTTATGTTTGCGTTTGCGACATTATTTTACGACACTAATTGCAAGTCTAACTATGTAGGAGCCTGATGAAAAGTAAACAAGAGATTAGTGAACTCAAAACAGATACCAAATTCAGACTAGATGCATTAAATTATATATCTGACATAAAAAATGAATATCAAAAAATTTGAGCGTAGACCAGCAGTAGCATAGATTGTTAAAACCGAAAGAATTCGAAAGTGATAATAAATTCAGCAGATTGTTATAGATTGGGAATTGCTGTCAAATTACGGCAGTGCATTGCTAACATACTTAAGAGTCCTGCCGATAAAAGTATAATTCGCCACCTGAATAGTTGGAATAGATCGGACCAACAGCTTTAAAATATGGATCAAGGAGTGCAGAGTTCAAACGATATTTTTTCTGATATCTTTTATCCGACGGTTACATTATCGCAAATCTCTGCAACTTTTATAGAAAATCAATAAGAGTAGGGTTTCAAAGCTCGGGTGGTAAAAGTTCACTTAACAACATTTTCGGAAGAATAATGATTTTATGAAAGTTTTCAGATATAAATCATGCGTGGCTTTTACAATTTCAGCCATTCTCGTTTTAGCGGCTGGTTCGCGAGTGGTGTGGCAATAGCATATTGACCCGCACAGGTTTTATGCGCCAAAAGTCAATCAAAACCAAAAAGGCACGTTCACGCTTTACACAAAATATAAATCCTGTCTTAACTCTGGCACAAATTAAACGGCTCCTCTGTAAACTTGAGGCGCAATAAAGCTCTCTCGTCTAATTAATAATTTACCAAATTGTAATATAAAGTGGCCTATATATTATTCGTGACTGAAACCTCGAAATTAATTAAGAAGGTTCCTTCACAGAAACATTTTTCATTGACTCAGCGTTTTATCGAAATATCATTTTTTGTTTTTTATAATTTATGTTTGTCATTATTTCTCTGTGTACGTAAGAGCTTGCAAAGTAAAACATCCATTTTCTGCAGACGTTAGTTTCTGTTGAAAAAAAATCAGAAACAACATGAATTTTATTTCTGGTATAAAACATTACAATGTAACGAATAACGATTTCTCCAGTTTCATATTACTTTGTACGCCGGGTTTACATCTATGTAACGTTGTTCCAGTATTAAAATGCATCAACAATATTTTTCATCGTTATTCATGTTTCAGCTGGATATTTTTAGATAGATAGAATGATGTTTCGCGGAAGAAAATAATGAGCAAAGATAACGTAAAAATGTACGAGGACACGTCGTTCGGAGCGATCAGATATTATCGTTCGCAGCCGCTGGTTGATTCTCAAAACATTCGCACATAACGGTGTGTGAGTGAAATAATATATTAACACGCTTTAATTTCACTGAACGATTTTCCTTTCCATGAAACTGCTAAATTTACTTTACAAATTGTTACCAAAATAAATAAACAGTCCCCGAAATGGACGGAAAATAAACTAAAATCGCGTTCAAAGAAACTTATCATCAGCAAAATAATATTGCGACTCGTAATTTCGAGTACCAAGAGCTATCAAACGCCGCAATTTATAATATAGAAAATGTTTTCAATGAGCATTGCTACAATTAAAATTTGATGTTGTGCAATATCATAACGTTCGATGTAGGTCATAAAAATTTGAAATTGGCTCTGTGCTTTTGTATCAACTTAATTCAAATTAGTTGAAGAAACATAAACACAAAAGAGTTTGCGAAAGCTCAATACAAAAAAAAATGGAAATGTTTGACGGTGTATTTGAAATAATGATAAACATTAGCTCGTTAAGTATTCATGAACTTTTGCATGGTATGATGCACAAAATTGTATTGCAGAGTTGTTTCAACAGTGCAGACCTTGTCAATCAAGAAATTTTGCCAACATTCAATTGAGGATCAAACCAAACTAATGCGCAGTGACGAGATATAAGACCGGTCAGACGAATCAACGAGGGCAAACAACAATAAGGATTATGATTTTGTCTTAATGAATCTGGTAGTTGGGGATAGTCGTCATAATTAATTATTCTGATCGAACCAACTGCAACATATGTTGTATTAATTAATTTTCCTAATTGATTATGCTATGTTTTACGCAAAACTACGAGTGGACAATGGTGAAATAGTAAACTGGATCATGTGCATATGTAAATTTAAATGAAAATTCTCACCTCGAGCTCTAGAATAATAATTAATGATCTGCTGTTTTGATGATTCGCCAGTCGGTAACTCGAAACTTTTCTTCAGCAAAATCTAAATCAGAACTCTGCATTTCACAGAACTGCATCACCCACATTTTCAAGAACGCGGAAAAAAAGTTTGTTACATATTTTTGTCGGATTGTTGGTTAACTTGACAAAAACTGTCGAAAGATTTGTAAACTTGTTCGCAAAGGACTCGTTTTATTTTTGTTTGCGCTCGTCTTCCTGTGTGACTTTATATATTCGCGTGTTAGTGTGTAGAATTATAGCACCTTTAGAGCAATTTTATGTGCACTCAACGTATCTTGAAAAATAAAAAGACTAGCTTAAATGAGACGTTAACGCTGTAACAGTTTCAACGGAAATTTTTTATTAAAAATACACAGAATTATACAAATAAAATCATTGTCCACGTTTAATCATTTTAACGCAGAAAACATACATATGTTTAGATAACGATTTCCGTAGACAATTTATGTAACAATTTTTTTAGCACAAATTAACATTCGCTAAGCAAGGACATTTTTCCCATGATTTGTTTTGTATACAATTCTGATTCTTTGACATTAGACATCGATGCTGTAAGCAATGAGATGATTGATTCGATTTGACGTGATACGGATATTAGTAGGCGCGTCAATCACGAGACTATTCTATTTGGAGTTCGCAAAGTATGGCAACATGACGCACCAACGACTTTTAATTTACATTCAAAAATAATCAACTGACAATTCTTTGGAATGTTTGATACGCGTTTTCAAAAATAGAAGTGTCGAATTTGATTGAAAAATTGTAAATAATGCGAGACATTTAAATTCAAAGCAGTGCGAGCGTTCACTTGATGATTCGTTGCAAAAGTGGCGTTTTCACTTCCATATTGAACGACTTGTACGGACAAACCATCGTTAGAGCTGGCAAAATAGAATTCCTGACAGCTTGCGCTGAAAGTGGTGCTGTCCATATTCCTTCGCAGGAGGTTGACCCGGGCTCTAATTTGGATCTATTCACACAGAACAAATACATTTATCATCACTACGAAACTGCAGTTTCTTATTCTTGAAGGGCGAAAAAAAGAACAACTCAACAATTTGAGACTCCACTTTAAGGTAAACAACGTCTCGCAACTTATTTTTCCATCTTCATAAACAAAAGTGCGGAGAAACTTTTTTAACGGTTATGCTTCAGAAACAAACTGAAATACGGTTGATAAGCAGGGACGTTGACGGATACTCACGTTTTAAGAGCCGGAGGACTGTACAGTGCAAGCGGGTTGACCGATGGTGGTTTAAGTAACACGACATCTACACCGGAAGACAAAAGTTCACTTCTCAATGCTTCCGCTACGCCCTCCACTGCCTTCCGCGAAGCGCTGTAAGCCACCAAACCGGCGCCAACTTTCGCGCCATAGGCTATGTCCGAATCTCCAAGAAGAATTATGCGACCTTAAAAAGAGAGAAAAAAAAACGTTTTATAAATCACGTCCCAAGAAAATCTGAGTTGGAATCAAAATTTGTAGCATTCAAGACCGTAATATAAGTTTCAACTGTTTTATGAATTATTTCGCTGCAAAAAATGTGTGGCTGGCGTTTGTTTTGCAGCGCAAAAATAATGCAAAAAAATGCCATTCGCATAGTTGAAGCAAAACGGTTTGGAATTTAGATACTTTCTTCGAGTCTATTTTTGCCACTGGAATTAGATGGACGGTGAGAAATAACGGACGATTTTTCACAAAAGCCTCGGCGCTTTTTTGATATTTTGCTTGCACAAGCGGGTTTTGAATACTGAATGAGATCATTGGGGGATCAAAAAACGTGCCATTGTCTGTAAAATTGTATTCATTAGACTGAATTGTAAATATATATGTTGGCAAATCTTTTCAGACTTATCTCGTTGAGATAATGTAAATCCTCAACTTATATGCAAATTTTCATTTGCGCATTTTTTCACTACATTTACCAACAAACAAAATTTTCGTGTATTCACTGCTTTTTAATTACGATCGAGTTCTGAAAATTCTTTTTGAAAAAAAATTTAAATCAGAAAATGCTTTTTTTAATAAATGTTCCTCTGTTTTCCCATATGATTTTTTTAATTAAAAATTTTTGCCAATATACAACTGATGTTTTATCACAAGGGTTCATTTTCTGAAAAATTTTAATCAAAGTTGTATTCTGTTGGATCGTATTAAATTTCCTTATTCCGGTACATTTTTTCATATTGGCATATTTTTATTTGACCCTATTACATTTTTTCATATTGGCAAATTTTGATTTTACTTGTTATGTAGTTTGTAATGACGATTGGGAGTAGAACTACAAAATTGTTTCCAAAAAACTGAAGTCGATTTTTTTCAGTGGCCTGTAATTATTTTCTTCAAATATTTGGACTTAAGTGCAACACAATGTTAAAGTACCTCTTTTTGCTCGTAAAAGAGGAATGAAAAATCTGGCAGTTCTCAAAGGTGCCACTACATTATGCCGCAGCATTGATTCCCAAGCAGAGCTGGTTTGTCTCTCAATGAGCCCGGGTAGCGCCAGTCCTCCAGTATGCACCACTGCCCAAAGACCTGCAAAACAACGTGTAAAGTATTATCATGAAAATTCATTTTCATTCCACGAATCAATAACTCGCCCAACGTTTTCGCAACACTTTGCTTAAGCTCAAAGTTTCGCAAGTTCTAATCTGAATTGATTCCAATGCCATTAATTTCGGAACTATTAATTTAAATTTTAAGCTTTCCAGTCTAAAGCGTAATTCTACCGGTTCGATCACATAATTCACATACCGTTTAATATCAAACCGTATCGATTTATAACGCCATCAAGAATATAGAAATAGTAAAAGCCGTGCTTGAAAGATCAACATAAAAATGTCTCGCAAAAATTGACCGTATAGAAATTGAAGCGTTATAACGCGGCGGCGGCAAATGACACCGTTAAAAAGATCAAACTCAAGCCGGAGCGGTTTGAGAAAATTTTTAACGAGACACGTCCAAGGGACATTGTAATTTAAAAAATAAAATTTATTTCATTTGTATCGGCGCTCTGTATGACATATATTGTTTCAATGAAATAGGTCAAATGTAAATAACTATTCATGAGGCGCATTGTAGAGTTCTGCACATTTCCTGCATTTAGACGTGATTATTAAATCGGTTATTCGTATTGAGATACTTTTTATTTTGTTTACTCTTATCACACTCAGCCATTTTTCACCCAACGTTTAGTTAAAAAATCTTGTTTATAAGAGCAGTCCGTTCGGCTGCACTCGAATCAAAGTTCAGCATGAATATATATAAAAAATATTAAAACTAGAATACAATGTATCTTAAATATTATTTTAGCTTAAAAAATAACACCGAGTCAGCGTTTTTACGGGCGAAAGTTTGCTGGATGCTCAATCATACTCGTACAAGGTTTGTCTGTGTCAAACAGATTTTAACGGCTATTCTTAGGAAAGACTGTATTAAGCTGTACTGTAAAATGTATCCGAAGCAATTTACAAAATGGCCGTAATATATAAGGCGGTCCGAAATACGCAGCTCCAGAAGTGGAGGACTAAGTGAAATGGAAGCGAGTTGTAATCTCGTACGACCATAACTTATCCGGGCATTACTGGTGCGGATTAAATTGAGAATTGAGACTTGCCATCCTCGCCAGCCGGAAGTTTTGCCCTAACTGCGTCCAAACAAGCGCGTAAACTATCCTCGCGCGTGGGATCCAGCTCGAGTGGCACAATTTGCCCCGGAACACGATCTTCCGGTCCAACAGACTCCTCCACGGACGCAAGATCTTTTTGGCTTTGTCGTCGTGACTCGAACGATTCGAGGATTTTCATCGCGTGAGTGTTGGTTGCCGGCTCTGGCAAACCGGCAAATACCTACAAAAACACAAATTAAATTAACTTTTTATGTTATTTGTAAACGGATAAATTTACTATAAACAAAATCTCGGTAAAGTGGTCTTAACATCGTGTACTGTACTAATTCATTAAATCCCTTTTAACTAATAATAATTTAAAGTGCAAAAAAAGCAGATTGAAAAATAATGTAACAACATTTTATTTAGTATGAATTTTGAGAGGATTTCTCTCAGCCATTAATCTTAAAAGTTGTGGATCAATATTGGCAATAATCGGTTTGCCGTCGTTCCAGAAACATGATTTTAAAATCTCGAATGCTTTTTTAAAAGATATAAAATTCTGCAAGCTCTTTCTTTATGATACGCTGCTTTACGAGTGCATTATCGATAAATTTACAAGCAACGTTCGATCGTTTATTACCTTATAACCCGCCTCGGCAAGAGCTAGAGCTATCTGCAATCCGATACAAGTATCGCAGCTGGTTACCAAAACGTGACGCTTGCTTCTAATCTCGTATTCTTCGTCGGTGTTGCGGGACTGGCGGATTAAATAAATTAGAAGCGCAGCAACAATGGAGCCCAGAGCCAAAATTTGGAGGGCTAATGTGGCGCCCTGTTCCACGTCCATCTTATCCAGCAATCTCGCAGCTCCTAAACGTAATAAACAGGCAATTAATACAGCTGGCAATTAATACATCCAATGAAAAAAGATTGGATAAATCTGCATCTCGAGTTCGATGCATTTATAACAACTTATGTAAGATGAAATGCTCAACGAAGCATAAGTTTCTTCGACTAATATGCAAATTATAGTGTCTCTTGATGTCCTCCTTCTTTGTCTGTCTTCGAAGTCATTAAGCTGGCTCGTAAATGACAATTTAAGGTTGTTGTGCAAGTGATAGGTAAATAAGTGCATGGAAATGAGCAAGTTTCAAGTTTTTTCCCTCCCTTTTGTCGATCGCTTTTAATGAACACTAAATGTCTGGAACGGGTTCAAATTTTCTTTTCAATTTTTCTTTTCCACCGGAGAAAGAGCAAAGTTGAAAAACTGTTTTGTCAGTTGATAGAAAGTGGTTACTGATTAGGCATACAGTTTGTTTACGTTGTTGATTTTGCGAGATCCGTCCATGATTTTGCATACGTAAATATGAATATATTGAATGAATACATTTTGTGTGAATTCGATATATTTAATTCGTACATTGGGTATGTGAATCTGCTCTGGTTTGGATTATTACAACAATAATCCGTCGACATGATTCGCGACCCATCATTATAATTAGTCGGGTCGACGCAAACAAAACCAAAATTCAAACAAACAAGATAATCAAAATGTTCATTTTAAAACAGCAAATGAAACAAATAAGAGAAAAAGTAACGGCCCCATTTCACCCAAAGTTTAATTATGCGATTGCTCTCGTGCAGCCTCGGGCTCATCAACGCTCAGCGGCGATGCTAATTACGTGCATTCGTTACACATAGCGAAACGAAGTTCGTCGATTTCTTCGGTAAGCGGATCTTGCATCGTGGAAAGGCGCACGAAAGGCAAAAAGAATGACTTTTCTCGTTAAAAGTGAACGGCGCCGCGCTGTTTTTGTAGCTGCACTTTTACCTTTCTAAAATATCTATACTTCTTTGTAAAAACCATAGACGCGTCATTGTAGCTCGCGAGACAAAACTTTTATTCAATCAAATCGATTCCGCGTGTAACCTCCACCGAGGTCATTAAAACTGCTTTGTTGAAAGAAAAATTCTTTCAGCCTCATCGCTTTTTGCCGACGTTATTTTCTTTTTCACCCTCAAAACTTTTATTCGCTTTCAGTTGACGGTTTTCCTTCGATTTCTTTAGCCACCACTTTCAGATCCAACTCTCTTATTTATTGTTTCACAATTTTTTCTCCCTCTTTATTTTATGAAGAGGAAAAATTTGATCTTAATTTTTTTTATTCAATTTTCATATTCGTTCTTGTCAAGATTCCGCCAAATGCGTTCGAACTTCGGAGCGCCTAGTTCAGTTATTGGGTAAAGTTCGTTTATTTGCTTGCGTGGGATGTGTTTTTGAAAACAAAATCAGTGCCGACCGAAGACCGAGTCACAGAGCATGGAGCTTTCGGCCGTTGAAAATTGTCGAGTTTGCGGAGCACCGCCTGGGCACTTGAGCGTGGCACTCGAAAGCCCCGAACCAGCATGTCGTAGGATTTCAAGTTTCCGCAAGATCTGCGCGATAGCCCTGCGGACGACGCCGAGAGAGTACAATTTTCGGTAATACGTTTTATTGCTGAAATAATGGGCCGCTGCTTGTGTTAAATTATTTTTGTTACTGACACAAGATTGCGCTATTATTTATTGAACTCGACTTTTCGTTGCAATTTCGAACGCCCGAGAAGTCACGATTTATTTATGACCGACGAGTTTCATTTTTGATCATGAAAAACGAAATTTTCAATTCATTCAATATACCCTCGGATGTTCGACTTTGACTATGAATTATGAATCCTGTTGCAAAATTAGCATTCGATTTAGCTAAATTAACCGCCAAAACCGGGTCACTGACGTTGGTGTATTTTTTAGCGCTGCTCAAAGTGGAAGGAGCAATGTTTTTTTGAAACTGAAAATAAGGCTAAACGTTTTATAATCATGGGGATGAGATGTGCTTTTCATTTAATCATGCAGATTGATGAATGCATCTTTTTTAGAAAGGAAAGTGTGGCACGGGTATTCATGCTTTCTGAGAGCCAGGGATTATTGGACTGTGTTACATGTTGGGAATTCATGTTGATCTCGGGACGCGGATTTTAATACGCCCCTTTTTATTCGAGTTCAATCGAAAAGTTTTGCGCGAAAAATAAAATGTTATGATGAATGGGAGAGTGAAGCACTGAGTAACAAAAATTGCGGATTCCATAAATCAGTCATGCTCTTGCATTCATACTCGAAAACTACGAAGAATATAATCAAGCCGCTGAAAAGTTGCACAAATATAAAAGCCGATTAAATATGGTTTGTTTTGAAGTGACTCCAAGTTACCCAAGTTTCTGTCACAAACATGTTTACGATTTCCTTGACTCGGCGCTCGTCCTGCTCCTCCATCTCTGTGCGAAAATAAAACGAGTCTGAATAATTCCGATCACACACACACACCTCTTTAATGGCATAATTATCCTAACTACCTCTCATTTCAGGACAAATTAAAAAGATCTCGCATTCCAAACTAGATCCCTATTCAAATTTCGTTCGACGTAAGCGCTCAACGTAGGCTACAAAAAACCGATTCGCATTCCAGACGACTCATCGATTTTTGTATTTGTAGTAAAAACGCAGCGATATTCATGGCAAATCGTTGCATGAGTTGATGAGAAAATTTCTAGAGGGCGCTAAGTGTCCGAGATCTGTTACGATGTCGTTCAATCACGAAAGACTCTGCGCAAAGTGTGAAAGGACGGGAACAACTAATCTCAGAAGACCTTCTCTAATTCTCTCGCAGACCTTTATTAGATTCACGATTTGCTGTGGTCCGTTAATGAAACTGCGTTCTGATGCAGAAAAAGCCTGAGAAAGTCAGATTCCCGCGCTCTGTAAACGCACGACTATCCATTACGTGTCAATGAAACGGCTTCAGGAATGTGACAAGTGTCATGAATTTGCAATAAATAATCTTTATTTCTCTCTGTTCAAGCACGACGTAACTTTTTAAGTCATTAATTGTCGCCATGCTTGAATCTTATCAAAAAATATGGTCGCTTGTTTGTACACAAATTTGTTAATTGACGTTGTTTCGTCCAAATTGGCTGTATTTCAACCGAGCTGTCCGTCAAGAAACAGACACTTTGAGTCGAGGTCGTTTGATGTCAGAGAAATGGAAACGTAGCTCCAATTTCATTGTGCACAAAGTGTTTTCGAGGGTTTTTTTTATTTCATTATCGTTTTTGTTTTTCGTTTAAACGAAATTTTCTTAGTTCAAATTCAGACGGAATTTGGGAAATTGATTAAATAAAAACAGCCGAGCTTGTTTGCGCGGCACTAAATTCAAATACGGAGATACAAATCGAGATATACAATCTTGTTTGCCAACAAACGCGTGCATTCCAGAGAATATACGCCACGGAATTTATCAGATCAGGTGTGCTCGTGAAAAAAAAATCACTGAAGAATTTCCAATAATTGATAAAACTCAGGAAAGATCTGCGTTCGCTAATTTAAAGCCATAAAAATGGAGTGAAATCATGCGAGAATACAATGCAAAGTTAGCTTCGAATCATTCACATTTTTATTTGAGTTTAAGGAAAAAAAAAATCTCGTAAAACTGAGGTTGTGTGTGTGTTTCGACTGAAAAAAGCAAACAATCGTTTTGAACGTGAGCAATCTTTACAAAGTGTTGTCTATGAGGTAATTTCGCGAGGCAAGAAAAACAGAAATAAAACGAGCTATTTGCGTGGCTGACTAGTTTGCGTCCTTAAACCGTCGGCATGCATGGCATTGATGACATACTAATTGTAGCTCTATAGTATCTGGGAAAACGACTCGTCGGATTCAAATCAGCGGAGAAAGGCGAACGGTCAATGAGCGTTGCGAAACGAATCTATTAACGATATTTTTTTTCAACCTAAAAATTCTCATCTCGAGCAGTCGGTCGATTTTAATTATTATTTTCCCAACAACCAATATTACATTCCGATCTCAAGAATTGCGGAGTAACAAATTGAAACAAACTTCAAATCAAATAGAAAAAATAACTTGTTTCCGGATTAGAAGAAACCGTGTCAAGCATCGCGCGGCTGTTAATTGGCGTTTCATTTTTTTTTTTTTCGTTTCAAGGATCGCCGTGCTAATAAAAGCTCTGAGATAAAAACAACGCGACTCGTTACGTCAGCGGGAATTAATGGCACGTGATTCTATTATTTTGAAAACAAAAGAAAAACGCAACTTATATGAATCCCGTTGATTACTATTATTTTCGAGCCATTAGAAAGCACCATTGGTTTACGTAAAGCCGCCTCTGCCGGTTACTTTTACTTGGCAAAATTTTAATGATGCATGTGCATCAAAATCAGCGATATAACAGTGCATTGACTATCAATTACAGCGTATCCGCGGTCGTTGCACCGAGGTCTAACTGTGATTTTTTTCCGTCTTTTTTTTTATTTCCACTTCTGGAGCAACAAATGTCGGGAACGTTGTTCAATTTTATCACTTGTGTTAAATATACGTTTACAATGGCGTTTCGAGCTTAAATAAACGGCCAGAAATACTTCAATTCGTGACACGCTGAATACGAGAAACCTCGAAAAGGTTGTGTCGAAAGTACATAAACTGAGATAGTTTATCACCGAGACACGAATTATGATTTTTTTCTTTCGTATCGTTTTCTTTTACAATTTTTCGTTACGAGCTAAATAAAGTGTGTCTGCCAAGAGCCGAGCAGTATTTTGTCTTGAAAACTTTCAGATTTTTTTGAATAATGTTTTTTTCGTTATTCTGCGGCGTAAATATATCATGATGTTCAGGCAAAAAATGAGTTGCGGGTAATGAAGAGTAAGATTATCTCTTTTCATTGATTATTTTTTTACATTGATAAGTATCGAATTCTCAAAGTTGTGTTGTTCGACACCGCAAAAGTTGTTTACGTGTGCGGTAAAAAGTGCGCTGTTTTGTTATATCGTTTCTTCGCTAAAGAAAAAGTCTCATTTGCTGATCACGTAAAATGTTAATTACGAAATACCAAACACCCGGGCAAACAATTTTTTTTGTATAAATCATTTTTACAACGCTTGAGAATGTGGAAAAAAATCGTTTAATATTTAACGTTCTTATTCGTGTAACTTTTTAGTCCACTGTATCCCCGGTATCTTTTTCAAGATTAAATGTCACTTAATAATTCTATTTGTGCTGAATGAAACCACACTTTCGAACTGCGATTGCGTCACATGCAAAATTAATACTACAAAATGGGAAAAAACAGGACTGAAGGAGGTTAAATAAATTTAGAAATTTTACTTAATAAAATTATCAGGTAATACTGAAATAAGTTGGATTTTGTAACTGTCCAAGTTTAATATTTCGTACAGTTAATTTTTAGAATGCAATTATCTTGCAACAATTATTATTTTAATTGCAAACGCTATTTTCGTTTATTCAATTTTCACGCAACAAAACGTTATGACGAATGTAACGGCATCAAAATGCAACAAAAATGTACGGTATTTTTTTTAATAAGCTATTATCTTGTAATCACTTCATTAAAATCAAATAAGCCCGATGTATTTAGAATAATAAGGAAGAAATTACACTCTCTTGATGTATAGCATTCGAAACAATGACTTTCCTAAGTGAGTTAATTTTTTCATTTGCAGATTAATATGTGATAACTCAGATCTCGATCTCGTTGAGTTTAACGCGATTAACCTGCAGTGAACCCACTCGTATTATCATAATTAAAACCAGAGTATTAGTAATCTTTATTACGGAATCAGATTATTTAAAGATACAATTACACCGCGACTTATTTGCATCGTTAAATTAATCGTTTATTCAGATTCGAAGTTTAACGTCCGATTATTTATTTTTGTTTTATTTCACCTCACTTTTCCGATATAGGGTCAAAATATTCTATCAAATTTCAATAATCAGACTGTTAAATAATTCTTAATGCCAAAATTAAACATTACTGATTTTTGTCACATAATTATATTATAAATGATAAAATCGGTCAACATGTTAAGAAATAATCAATCATTTCTTAGGTGAAACTCAATTTAGAATGTAAATCAAACTTGAATAATTTAAAGTCCCAAATTTGTCTACATAGACCGGATCGAAAATTGTGATTTTCTCTGTCAAAACCGTTGGAACTGAACCAAAGATAGAGAAAAAAAGTCACCGCAAAAATACTGTCCCTAATGAGAAAATACCGTTTGAACAAAAGTCACCTACTTTTTTAAACTGATTATTTATGTACAATTGAAACAAAGCTGACGAGATACAATGTTAAAAAAAAAGTTCTAATGCAGGTGGTTTGAAATACAGCGCCGGTAGTGCACAAGAAGTGGACTGGAATTCATGAGAAACGAGCAACGGTACTCTAAAGACGTGACCGTCGATGACCGCGTGTGCGAGAGCTAAATAATGCCAATCCAGGTGTGTCGGAGGTTTTGCGTAACTTTGATGCAGTTGTGCAGTGTTTCGGGGGCTCGAGTTTATTCCGTACCCAAGCTGCTATAAACGGGTCCGTAGTCATTAATAAAACACCCGATGGCGCGGTACAAAATGACGCTATTTTATTACACCATTAGGGCGTTGTCCGCTCTCGACTGTACGAATTACCTACATACCTTTTTACCGAACGGAGGCAAAACAATGACATTGTATGTTAGACACGTTCATTCACTTTGGCCTAACTCAAAGGTAATTAACTAGTGAGAGAAATCGACAACGCGCAAAAAAATTTTTTTCGGTCTACGCAACATAGGATGTGTAATTGCACGGATATATTGACAGGAATGAAAATGAGGATTAGAAAACAGCGAAAGAGTAGACAGCCGTAAAAATGTACCAAGGGCGGGTTGATGAAAGTTTGGCGGATCGTAGCTTTTCTTTTTTACACTCTTCTATTTCGTTGCAAATTTGGTCGTTCAAAAAAAATATGTTTGACGAGAAGATTGTACCAGCGTCTGAGAATTTTTTGGGACACACAAAAAGTTGGTTAGTCAGTCGAGCGTGTGAGTAGCAGGTAAATTGTATTCCAACGGAGCATATAATTATAAGGAAAAATGGCGCGACGATTGATCAACGGAGTATATTTAATGAAGTGCCTTCAAAATCAAATTCAGAAAGTGTCAGAGTAAGTAAATTGCATTTTATTGCAGCCCGGCAGTCTTTGTTCGGCATTGAAGCGACGCCGGTTATTAATTCTATAATTCCGTTACGATCTCGCGCGCGACTAGCTCGCACTTGCGATGCAATTTATTTTGCGCGGAAACTTCGAAATTGAAAGTACGTCGAATTTGAATATGCGATATACGCGATACTCTTGGTTGCGAGCGCGAGATCACGTCGTGCCATCAACGCGAACGATGCGTCAAAAGCGAAAAGCGATACGTGAAAACAAGCGTTAAAATGTGTATCGGCTTGCGATGAAATCGATAGGTCAGTTTGTGAGACGACGCGTCACCTGGGAGTTGTGCGCACAAGTTTCCGCTTCAACATGCTAAGCATTGTCTGCAACTTTTATTTCCAAACAAAGTGGACGACGGCCGACGGTACTTTTCGCCGCTTTAACTTTAGTTCTCGAATGCTCCTGTGCACACACCACAGTTCTAATATATCGCTCCGATGTTATGTGAAACGCTTAGAAAGTTGATGCCGAAGCACTTTTCCTGCCGAGGAGAGGAGCTCGGCACGAAAACACCATCGGAGCTCGTCGAAAGAATGCGCTTTTGTTTATGACGAACGATTACGTTCACGCTGGATTGTTTTGCGACAAGTGTCGTGCGTGTGACGATCTCGTCATTAGACTTTTCGTTTCACTCGTGCCGGCGCTCACGTAAACCCAAGGACGATTCTAAAGGACATCAGATTTTATTAATCGTATCCGACAACTTTGATGGAATTTTAAATATGGAATACATTTTAGCTTCTCATGGCCGAAAACAAACCTGTCGGGCGTGATTGGCTAAAAGCTTGATGTTTTTTCAGCTCAAAGTAAAAGTCGAGAGTTCATGTTTCTCGGGTGTGGACATGAAAATTGAATGCTGATACCAGTCTAATTTTCCGATTAAAAAATCGTTTCAACTAGAAGTGATTATAGAAAAATGCGAACAGGTTTTTCTAGCTAATTTATAGTCACCTGATGGTGATGAACGTAGTGAAAAAAGAAATGAAAAGGCTTGGATGCAGGTTCCACTCCAGTTCCAAAGAAGCGCTCCAAATTGAGTATGCAATATTTACAAACAGAATGAAAAGTGGAAGTCACTGATTCATAACCGCGGTTTCACTTGGACCGGTTGGATGACAAACGCATTCCACGAAAAAAAAAGCTGTCGCACACCATCGACAACTGCCAATGCACTTTTGAAACGCGAAACTGGTAACTCGATCAGGTGGAAAAAAATCGCTCCAATTGAACGCGCGATTTTACTCAGCAGTAACGAGAAACCTGTTGGCAAGGTACAAAATGAAAATTCGTCAAGTGTTTTTGCTGACCGGACTTCCTAAGTTGCAGTCAGCGGAATGCTCAGCATCCGAAGGGGTCGTTCACCCCGCGAGAGGATCGGCGACCGATTTTTCGCGCGCTCAACTGTTGCTGCAAATCGATACTCACGCGGTCGACGAGGTACTGGGTTGCAGAAATCGGCGTGCAGAAATCGGCAGCCTCGCACGAAACTAAACGTCACACGCGTCCAGTCGCATGCACGCGCGCACGTGCACGCGCACGCACACACGCACAATTACGTGCACACACGCGAGACCGTTGAAGCGCGCGTTGAAAGTGCGCGTGTCCGAGTTTGCTGTGTACATACAACTGGCTTGCAAAATTGCCGCTCGGAATGCCAACGAGGAACGGTTTCTCAGCCGATCCTACCTCGCCGATCCAGCCGAGGAATCTCTTCGCGTCCGATGACTATACGCGCGGCGAGATCTTTAAGTGCCGAGAGAGCGGTGAGCGCGGATCGACCACAAATCAAATTCCAGTCAAATCCCCCTGAACCACTTGTGCGCCTGGGGATAACACAACTTTCGATGTGCGTGTCGCCCATTCTAAAACTGTTATTTTTGTCATTCCTTTGGAGTGTGCTGTACGCGTTTCACCTGAATTTTAAAGAGTCTCTATTATGTTTGGAGAATGCCCACGACGTTGACATTCCGCTCTTTGCCATTCGGCATTTAATATAAAAGTTAACAGTTTACGGTGTTTAGCGCGAAACAATCGCCATGAATTTCTGTTTACAAAATAATGAATTCGGTTTTTCCTATCGGATTTTGGTCGGAGGAAATTTTTTGGATGGAAGAAAAATAATGAATTTTGATTTACAGATGTGAAATTCGGGGTTGAGTGTAAAGTACAAGTAAAGTTAAAAAGTCAAGAAATGTCATAACTTTCGGCACGTCGAAAATACTTTTGAAATGGGACTTGCCAAAAGCATTACAATAAGCTTAAATCGAGATTGTTTGAAGCTTTTGGAAAAGTCGTTTTTCAGTTCTGCCTCGGAGTCAAATTTTTCTGCAAGTTTAAAGCATCAAGTGTTTGAGGCGAGAGTTTATTTTAATATGGCGTAAAAAGTTACCACTTTCGGAAATGCTCAAGTTATTCGAATGAACGGTTTTTATGGAACTGTCATTGTTGTTTTGATGACCGGCCAATTTTTATGGCGATATTATTCTAGACAATTGACTTTGACTGATTTTAACAATGAGATAATGTTGTATGAATTTTTAGCCAATTAGTTTTTTAGGCACGAATTCAAATAAAAGGAGAAATTTATTTATCTGAAAAACATAATTAATTGTTGGTTACAATAACTTTTTCATGAATTTACTAATATTACACAGGAATGAAAACCAGATCTAAGCTGTTACAACATTTTGCAATGAAAATGAATTTAATTTCGGTTTTCGCAAAACTCGAAAATGAGTCCATTCCCAGAATGGTAATTCGTTTAGTATAATTTGTCACATGTTCTCGAAAAAGCAAATTAAGCGAGATTGTATATTTTTTCGAATAACTGCAGGTCATTCTCGCTACCAGTATTTTGGTGATAAACAAATTGTCATAAAAAGAATTTCGCGGTTAGTTAGAGGATAGTTTGCGTATTTACAAATTCCACACGTACGAATTCTAATGAAAATGCCTTGCATCTGTTAGCATTCTCTGGGGAACTAATCCGAAAATATACATTTCATGCAGGTTTGTAATTCACAAAGCCTTAACTTTTTTTTTTTTTTGATGATGAATCGTGGCTATTTTGTATCATACAAATGTGCATCATATGCTTAATAGTATTTAAAGCGGCTTAATAATATTATTTAACTTTATGTGAATTCTTATCTCGAATTTTCTAGAAAAATGATGCAACTTTTCAAATTTAATAAATACCAGCCTACATCGCGTACTGGAATTTCTCTACAATTTATTAATCTTGAGTTTCCACGTTGTCACATATTTCATCAATTTTCCCAAAACTGTTTACCATGAAAATGATAATAAAAGCAAAATATATATTGAATATGGAAACATAAAATTTAGATCGCTATCATGATTCATAAATTAATTTTCAAACATTTGTTCGAGATTGTTTGCAAAATAACAAAAAATTTTTTAAATTTTGTTTTAGTGTGCGATTGGTATTTTTCATTTGGTTCAAGCACGAAATTACATCTCGTATGACTACCGTACACATAACTCCACGTTTTGCATTCAGATGAAGGATTAATTCGAAATTTTTTCGGGAAGAACAAATGATAAAATATTCAATGTTTGTTTTCCTGTGTGTTAAAAACTAATCGATTAAAAGGTTTATAAAAACCTTAAGGTGCTTATATTCGACGCAGTGGTTTTATAGACGCTTTTTTTCTTCGTTTGATATTCTAATGTAAACAAGGATTAATATAACCAGAAAATATAAAAGCTCAGGTGACAAACATTTCAAGTAAATACATTGTGAGATTACGCTGGTATAACAGCGCAAAGGCATTCAATTTTTCATAGCTTTTTGGCACCTCAAAAGGATGACATCTAGATTGAATCGAAATTTCAAAGTTTATTTTCAAAGTACTCAATCACAATTCAAATTCAATATTTGTAAGCGATATATGAAAATGTGGATTACATGCTTTTTATTCAGTTCTAAAAGTTCAATTCACTGACACTCTAAAAAGAAATTTTCACTCGAAAAATGTTTTACTAGTTACGTTCGTATTTTCGTAATGCTTGTATTTTACTAAATGTAATTAAAAATGAAAAACTGATTACAACCATTTCGTACAAAATTCTCATTCTCATTAAAGCGCAAAAGGTCACACCGTGTGTATTTTTGTCTTTGATACGAATCTCAATTCATCAGACCTAAAGAACGATCACTATTAAAACTTTTTGCATTTATATGATAATAGTTTTAAACTTATTACACCAGCTTGCACGCGTAACTCGGTTAAAAATAAAATTCATTATATCTGTGTGTATGTTTCACACAGCGGAATTATGAACGTTTTCAACAATTTCATTATGCGATAAACTTTTATGCGACAGACACTTTTTTCATCCAATCAGTCGTTTGAATTTGAAATCGTGTGGCGGAACTTTTTTTTCGTACAATGGTATATCGCATTAATTCGTTAGCAAATTCAATTTTCAAGACTTTGCCTATGTTCGCCGAAATTAAGTTTACGATTTTTATCTGTACCAAATAATTTAACTCGAATTAATGAATTCTTTTCATCCCACCGAGAGCTCCTGAATTTGCAGCAAAACTTTTCTGCCTGCGAAAATAGAACGTGTGGATTAGGAAATCCAAATTTTATACAAAAAAATAAAGTCGTCGTCTGTGAAAAAAATAAATTTCATTTTCATAGTATGTAACTTTTCTTTATGTGGTCGGTTATTATTGAAGTATTTCAAGTTATGCAGACTCAAGTCAATTTGGGCTTGCCTCATAGATAATTTTAGCCTTTGTTATGTGATAAAAGACCAAACATTATTTGTTTGTGACGTATATTCAACGATACACCCAGTTCGAAATTCAACTTAAACGTTCTTGAATTGTGATCATTAATGAATTAATGATCACAATGATACTCAATTTTGTTTGTCAGAAAAATCGCTAAGTAGTGAAAGACGCCAGTTTGTCACATTTATTTTACTGCCGAGCCGTTTTTGTTTCGTTTTTTCGACAATTCATAACTTGTTGATAAATTTAACGCGGTCGGGTTTAAAATCGCACACAAAAAGCCGCAGTACAATTAAACGAGCAGCGAACAGCGCGTAGTAATTTATACATCACGCATTTTTGTGAGGCTAACAAAAACAAATGCATGAAATTTGTATGCAACAAACAAAACTAGTTTGTTCATATAAAAACCTCCCTCGGTAAAAAATAACAAGTTTATATAAGTCAATCAAACGATAATTAAATACTTCAACTTCATACAATAATTTTTCATCTTGGAAAATTAGAAATTTTTAATTTTTTTCATTTCATAAAAGCTTTTAATCAGCATTTATTGAAATACCAAAAGTTTATGTGTCCGAGAAATTTATCAAAGTAATCTTTCCATCGGATTGCAATTTTTGTTGGGAAATTTTAATTTACCCAACAATAAAAAGTGCTCTTTGGAAACGAATGGGTTGAGCTGTACGTGCAGACAGAAAGCGTCGTTTAATTAACGACGAGATTGATCATAAATCAGAGAAATTAGTGTGCCTGGGTCATGAAAAAGACTGACAGCCAATCACAGATTATGACACATAAAAATAATCATAGACCGTTTGATCTTTCAAATTATTGGCGTTGGTAAAATTTCAGTCACGCATAACCCCCTTGCAGCAGTGTGTCATTGTATGCCAATAGTGTGGCCAGAAAATATTTTATCGGACGAGCTTGGCATACAAAATGTAAACGCTTTACTCCACTTGAACGATATTAATGTCATCGTAATAAGAAAATTTTCATATTCTATATTCTAAGGTTCACCGCGAATAGTTCAATGTCGAGTTTGGCAGCGAGATACGCCATGACAAATTAGACTCGGAGGGCAAAATAAATAAGATTGTATGCAAACGACTCAATTGCAAAAGTTGACTTATTTCTATGCAAACGAACCGCCGACTTAAACGATTGCGCATAAACTTCTATCCCATAACGTCCGCAATTTAAATTAAACAGCGGATAAATACGTTATTCATTTGAAAATTTTTCACGCGGGCTTATAAACCGAGGGCGACGATGGGTATTCAATAATTGAAATTATGCAAAAAATGATATCAGCGCGGAAAGTTATTTTTGCTTTATTTAATTAGGTCAATTAGAAACCAAACATGGTCCGGATGATTGGATTATCATAATTCATCCAATATTCTCCGTCTGAAAATAATGATCACGTTTTTTTTTTTAATTTCAGAGAGAATATTATCTCGAATATGTCAAAGTTCGCCGATTTGATTATTTTTTTGAATCTTTTTGTCCGACAAACTTGAATCTCAAACCGCTTGAACTGATTTGAAAAGGAAACGCTTCTTCACTCGCCTAGATATACAAAAGAACGTTTCGGATTATGATTGTACATATTTTACTTTCAAAAAGTTTCTTGTCCTAAAGTGAGGAGTAAAAATTTATGATTGCAAAAAAGTTTAACATTGTTTCATATCGCGAGACGAAAGAAATATTTCGCAGAGTATGAAACGTGCATCGCGAGCTTTTATATTTTTGTCGTTTTTATTGTGTTTATTTTAGAAAAATCTCAATCGTAAAATTGTATTATCTTTTCGTGATCTACAAAACCAGCGGCGTCTCTTCCAAGCGCGACGCTGGCTGTTTGATTTCGCCTTAAATGAAAGATTCAATGCATAACGCAAAAAACGCGCTGCATTCATTTTCACTCTTGAGAGTGAATCCAATCCAACTTTACATTTCAGAATAGGAAAATTTTCTCAAACGAGTTAAATAATAAGCTATTTTCACTTATCACTATATACAACTATCAGAAAATCTTTAAAATGCCATAAAATCAAAAAAACTGTACCAAAATCAAATCTCTTTCAATTTATTCTGCCAATTAATTATTTTTCATCCATGAATGATCGATTTCAAATCAAAATTCGATCAAATTTCAAATCGAACAATTTTCATGAAATTGAAATATTTTATGAAAATCATTGAGGTCAGACAGGGTAAAAGTAATCAATTCATTCAATAATTGATAAAAAAAATGATGCATTGATATAAAACTTTATTACATGCAATAAATTCTCTTTGTTGAAATTAAATGTGATTGCACAAAGTACGGATTAAAATTACCAATTTTATGAATAAATGCACAAAATTTAATATCAAACAAATATGAAATAAAACGAAAACTTACTATAGAAAAGTGTTATTTAATACTCTGGAAGTTTGTAAACGCTGATTATTTTTACCCCAACTCATTTGTCCCTTTAATATAGTTCTAGTGTTGAAATCGTCGAGTTACAATTTTTAAATTGGGAAATTCATAAAGTATGCGAATAAAGTACGTAACAAAAGGAGCGGCTCAGATTCAGTTATGATTATAGGGGACGTGATGTATAATTTTGTACGTTAGAGTTGATATCGTTGAGGGAGCGCGAAGTGTCTAATTGAAAACTAACTTTTGAAATTCTAAGCTATGCTTTAATATCGCGCGAGACGTAATTTTCAGACGAATAACAGACATTTCTTCGGATGTCACATGCTGTCTTACAAGTGAGCGGGTATATTTTATTGTAAAAGCGGGCGAGCGTAATTTCTCGTTCGCTTGTTAATCGCGCCTGTCAAAGAACGCACCCAGTTACGCACGATGATTTCATAAAAGTAATCATTTGATACCATTCGATGCCTGCGAACATTAGGTTTTTTGTTACAAGATTTTCCCGTTTTAATGAAATAATATTATCTGAAGAGAGCTCTCTAAATTGGCTACATTCAATGGCCCCTTTTTAAGATTACATTCTATACATCACTGCATTACGTCCTCATTGTGTGTATTCTCAAAACGTCTGCTTTACCGACAATATTACTGTATTTTATTCCAAGACTAACTTTTATCTCTAAATTATTTTAAAAAAAAGAATATTCGATGATAAAAACCTGAGTATTTCTAATGAAAAGGCATTTTTTTCAGCACTCAAAAAGGTCGAGGAAAACGCCAATGTAAAGGTGAAAAGAGTTAGAATTTGCGTTACATTTTTTTTTCATAAAATAAATGTAAACTAAAATTTAATAGAAACTGAAGTGTGTCGAAATTTTTTCATTGAGTGCAAGTTTATTGAATTATTCCTGATTCCAGTTTGCACGCTTTAAGTAATTTATGAAACCGAAAACATATTCCGGCAAATATTCGAACACGTAAAATTGAGCAGCGTTGCTGTAGATGGCGTGTGAACCTTTACCACGCCGCGCCGTAACAAAACGCACATTTCTGATTCTCATTCATTTCCTTTTGGGACAGCCAGCGAGATAACGTTGAAGACCATCAGGGTTCGTTAAACAATTTTCATACCGCGATCACAAATTCACGAAACTAATAACGCAACTGTACAAAATGAAGATTAAATTCAAGTGTAATAGCTGAACGGCGGGTTAAAATTTGGAACGCATGAGTTTGTTGAGATAAAATTTTGAGATGGACGGAGAAAAGTCGGAAGAGACCTTCGGCCACGTGGCGAAAGTTTTAACTGCCGAGGAAGTGGAGAAAATGCAGGCTCAGGATAGTCGACTGGTGTCCGAGTTTCGAGCAAATCAAATTGAGCGAGACGTAAAGAAGAATTGGGATTTGTTTTATAAAAGAAACGAGACGAGGTTCTTTAAGGACAGACATTGGACCACGCGCGAGTTCTCCGAGCTGCTGCAATTGGATAAAGGTCAACGGATGGTACTCCTGGAGATTGGATGTGGCGTCGGCAATTTAATTTATCCACTGCTCGAAGACGGCGCGGTCTTTGAAAAGATATTTGCCTGTGATCTGTCGCCGAGGGCAGTCGAGTTCGTTAGGGTAAGTGAGGTTAGGAGCACGTGGTACAACCTTGCACGTGATCAATCGAAAAAAAAAAAAACAAATTTAAAACTTACTACTTACTTCAAAATAAAAATTCAGTTCAAATATTAAATTTTTTTTTTGATTAAAAAATCTCCTTTAACTTTTCTTTTTATAAAGCAATAATTTATCATATTGTTATAATGTAGTTGAGTAGTGATATTTTTAGTCAAAGAAAGCTCAATATTCTAATAATTTTAGAGTTCTAGTGTTTTGATTTTGATACTTTTTTTTCAGAGTCATAAATTGTACGACCCTGAGAAAATAGTAGCATTTCAAACCGACGTTACAACGGAAAACTGTTTCTCCGAGATATCAATTCCAGTCAATATTGTCACTATGATATTTGTCCTATCGGCAATCCATCCTAATAAGTTTAAATGGTAAAACTACACCTCAATTTTGTTTAATTCTTGTTGACTTTGTTAGTGAAAACATTTTATTTGAATTTGTTAAATATTCCTTTAGCGTCGTGGACAATTTGTGCAACGTTACAGCCAAAGGTGGAACGATTTTGTTTCGAGACTATGGACTTTACGATATGGCTCAGTTGAGATTCAAAGCTGGTCATAAAATTGCTGAAAATCTCTATGTTCGTCAAGATGGAACGAGGTGTGTAAAGAAAAAACCAAACTTGAGAAAAATCTTTTTTTATTTTTTTTTGTGTTTGATATATCTTATTTTTTCATGTGATGACTTCATAGTTCAACCGAATTTAAATGACGACATTACTTTATTGTCTTTCGCTCCTATCTGATTTTAAAATTCATAAACAAATAAAAATTTTATTTTTGAGGACAGCTGTTTTAAAAAAAGTTTTGTTTCGTTTTTTAGGAGTTATTATTTCTCCATTGAAGAGGTAAAAGATCTATTTCATCAAGCTGGGTTCGAAACAATAACTTGCGATTACGTGCAGCGACGAACAATCAACGTCAAAGAAAACATAAACGTGCCCAGAGTTTTCGTTCAAGGGAAATTTGTAAAGCGCTGATTCTCGACGTGTATGTAAACTTGATTATTTTGTTGTTCCTTCAGAGTGGATTTTAAATTTAATTTTGATTTTTTGTTCTTTTTGGCAGTATGGAAATGACTTTTTGGATCAAAAATACACCTGGATTTGTTAATCAGGTAATTAACTTTGATTGAAAATGTCTGAAAATGTATTTTAGAATAGTTATCATGATGATTTCATAGTTCAACTGATCTTTTTGATGCCAAATTTTCGCCCCTATCTGAAATTAACATTTTCATTTATTTTACATCAATATTAAGTTAAAAGCTTTTTTTAAAATTTTGCATTCTTTTGCAGGCTTCGAGTCTTACAACATTAACTTTGGATTTTGCAACAAGGTTTATGGAAATGTAAGTATCTGAAAGAGTTCCATTAATTTTTAATGACCAAAAATATCGAGAGATAGAAATTTTCAGATGTACTTTTATTTGCGAGAGAGAAAAATTAAATAACATGATGAGTTCATAGTTCAACTGAATCCGTTGATGCACAATTTTCGCCCCTAACTGATTTTCCATTATCAAAGAAACGTTTTATTTCATTTAAATTTCACCTTTGATAGCTTCTATTCTTTTACTTTACAGATAATTATGATGGAACCACTTTTCCGAATCGTGTTGGACAATTTTGCTGTTTCAATTTCAAAAAGAAAATAAAAAGGTAAGAAAAATGTCCTAGAATAATTTTAATTCGAAACACTTTATAGTTTCTAAAATTATTTTACTGTAATTCACAATTTTCATGATGAGTTCATAGTTCAACTGAATTGTTTTGATGCACAATTTTCGCCCCTAACTGAAATTTGTTTAATTTTGCTATTCGTGGCACTCGTATGTTATTCACGAGTTTAATTGAAATTTGTATTTGTTACAGAAAAACCCTTGGATGTGCCTCTTTAACTTATAAGTTCGTGAAATACTGTAAGCACTTCGAAATGTTTTAATAACTTACGTTATTCATAAAAGCTTTGATGTTTTATAAAAATTTGTATGATGATTTCATAGTTCAACTGAACCCATTGATGACATTACTTTTATGTCTTTCGCTCCTAGCTGATACTTTTATGCCTTTAACTCAAACTCTACTTTAATTGAGAAGCATTAATTAATAAAATTATTCCGTTTGTGTGTTTACAGGGTTGTTTTTAGTCAATTCGTGGAGTGGGTATGAAGCCAACTTATTTGAAAGGTACACAGTCGTTTGCTGCATTATTAATAACACATCCAAACTTACCACACAACTAATCATATAATATTTTGATTCAATACATATTTATTTGAATATAATAACCAATGTTAATGATGAGCACTGTGAGGTTGATAATAACTATGATTTGAAACCTTTCGTCACTACCACTGATTATTTAATTACAAATACATTGATTTAACTGATATTATACATCTGGTTAAACATAATTTTGGATTGTTTCAGGATTCAACAGTGCAGTGTTACGTGAGATGAAATTAAACACATCAAGGTAAATTTCGATCCTTGGTTTTAATTCACTTTATTTATTTACTTTTTATTAATATTTTTTGAGAAACCAAAATAATATGATGTAACTTTTTACTGAATCTTTCGTGAATGATCGTAAAATTAGCTCTATCTGATTCATTTATTTAATGTTTCAACATTTTTAATTGTATAATTATTATATAATTAATTTTATTTAATGTATTTTTACAGATGAGCCATTTCAACGTGGAAAGATCAAGCTGGATATTTTAATAATGGAAATTCAAAGTATTTTTCATTTATTTATTGAAGGAGAATAAACCTTTTACAACAAATTTACTTTGTACATCAAATAATTGACCTGAAAACTTTTTATATCAAACTTTCATCAGTGGCAGTTTTGTTGATACATTTTCATTTGAAACAAGGTTTTTGTTTTACTATTAAAAAACTAAATTAAAAACTTTTTCATAAAGCTGAAATATTACGTCCATGTATATAAATATAGTCATTGCTATCCATAATACTCTTAAATCAAATTAAGTAATCATCAGATTAATACGCTCGGTCTTATTTGTAAATACCGACGCGTAAAATTGATTACTCCATATATTATATAAAAAGCATGCATTTTAATGATAGATAGAACGGACATTTCCATGCTTTACCTTACTGAGCCATGAGTAGTTATTATTCGTGTCACTCATTTTGATTCTGTGGGTCATGTGATGTCTAGATTTCTACATCACTTAAACCACCCATTTGAAAATTTAAATCCATGACTCAATTAATTTCGAATCTTTCATTTAAAATCATTGATGCATTTTGAAAAAGTTGAACCAGACGAAAAATCATCACATTTTTATAATGGTTCAATTATACTCCTAGAGCCAATTCTCGACATTCGCTGATTTATATTCATTTCTTTTTTTGTCAGTTTTATTATTGTGAATTTGCGAGATCGAATTTTAAATCAAGTCGCTGTGGATCTTGCACGTTCGGATTATCGTGCCAGATTATCACTCAAATAGTTACTGCTAAGATGCATCTTTAAACGTTTGTTATTGAAAATGAAAATTAAATTGAAAACTGAATTCTACAATTCGCTCGAATGAACATCTCTTCAATTCATAAGTTTTTTTTCAAACTTCATATTTTACATTCTTAAATATAATGAATGTAAACTCAATAAAAAATTTATAAATGTTTGCAAGATATCGAACTGAAATCTAATTTCACAAATTGGAATAAACACTACAGTGCAGTGCAAATAAAATCTCTTTATGACTTGCCCGACTAACATGTAAATACAGAATCAATACAAACATTTGTTTTTTGATTTTCAATGCATAAATTATATGCAAATCGAGACGAGAACGACAGTGGCTTTGTTAAATGTAAATTCGGAGAACACAATAGAAAAACGTGTAGAAGTGGTGCGTTTCATCAATTGAATTTCACGGTAAAGCTCAACCGGATAACTCAAAATAATATTATAATAAATAAAAAACATGGGTTTTCAAATTCAATTAAAGCTACATCTGTTTCACTCGAGAAAGAAAAACATTTGTCTGTCGCAAATGTTAGCTACGTTTATTTTTTTGAAAGAGAATTTGTTTATTGAGTATTTGTTCGCTCGAAAATTCATTTCGTTTATGATTTCTGTTATTTTCTATCACTTTACTCAAATTTTATTCTGAATAATTTTATTTTGTGGTATCAAATGCATGGACAGTAAAAGAGTTAGTTTGCTGCTCAAATATTTGATTTTCAAACTCATTACAAAAATATACTACCATTCTTGACAAGACAACAAAATTATTTTACTGATCCACCACATAATATCAAGTTTAGCTCGTGGATTTTTTAGCATCAATTGTATCAGTGGATATTTGATTTCTCAGCTCTTCCGGAATTCCAATCGCACGGGAATTCAACAGACTTCAAACTCTTACGTAATTCCGTCGGATCGTCATGTGCGCTGAATCCTAATCAAACTGGGAAGCGACTATAGGACACCGCTAAATCACTTATTTTTCGTTTCGCCCATCAATAAACCAATCTTTCAATTACCCTTCAATACTCGTCCTAGAGTTTTGTATCATTAAGGATTTTTCGCTGATGTTGCAATTTCAAAATTGAGATTCTCACTGTGCACAGGACTTTGAAAAACCAAACTGAATATTCTCGTAAATTAGCCATCAAATTTCATATTTTTCTGTAGATTCAGTAATATTTTTTACGATTCATTAAAGAAACTAAATCAATTCACGATGAAAACATATGTACAAACTTTTGATTTTGTTATTACCTCAATAGTTTTCTATTAGTTGTTTCTTCATGATTCATTTTGTTCGACAAGACCGCCAGACTGTATTTTAAAACTTTGGCATTCAAAACGTTCATTAATATTCTTTCGTCATGTAAAATGCGAGTGAATTTCTCAACGTGTTGCATCTGCTGCATACAAAAAACTCCCTATCTCGTATTTTTAGATGCCTCAGTACCTAAAAAACCATGTAAAATGATTTAACTCTTACTAACATTCTAAATGAATCAAACATTCATTCACATTATTTGATTCCAAAATTGAAGATCCAAATTCAAATAATTATTTGCAAACCTTCATCAAACGATTCATATTCAAGAGCTAGATTAAATGAAATGGGTTTCATTAACTTGCTATTAATTAGATTATGCAAATTTAATCTAACTTTTATCTCGATCGGTCGAAAAAAAGTGCATCGTTCAAACACAGTGAAATTGTGAGGAAAAACAAGAGTGAGTTAATATCAAATGAAATTTATTCAATGGTCTGACCATTCTCAAACATTGATTTAGATTATCGCAGGAAGAAAATGATTGTTTACGCTTGGCAAAGCAGATGCAAAGTTCATGGAACTCAAGGCAACAGCGAGGAGCCGGCGCAAAAATTACGCAGCCATTGTAAAACACTTTCGTCCATGCCTGGACGATTGCCAAGGTCTCTTGCTTCATTCTCTGTTACCTTATCTGTTTCTCGGGCATGTGTGCTTGTTACCATAAGCCACGTGCGAATACGTAAGTCGTGTTTTAGGAATAACACACACAACCCTCGCATTTGAACTTGCCAATGTCCTCGGGTGTTGATCAATCGAGGCGTATGACATGCATAAGACAGCACAATCGCGATGTGTATATAAAGCTCACTGTTTAATTACAGGAGCATCATTCAGTCAGTGGACATCACAAGTCACACGAACAATCCAAAACCAAAATCAACATGAAATTCTACATTGTAAGTATCACTAAATAAAGTAAACAATTTTGTTAAACTAAATTAACAAAACTTGTTGCAAAATGTTGTGCCAATAAAAACATAATCTTAATTGAATTTTTGTAGAAAAATAACAACATAATTTTATTCGCAAGAGACTCTTTCAGTCTCAAGAAAGTCAGAAAGTTAAAAGAAACATTGTTTGTCTTGTTTGAGTTGATATTACCGAGTTAATAATATTTGGCATAGTTTGAATGATTTATAGGACAATAAATTGTAAAATCCAGAACAAATAATAGTCAGAGAAGATTATTTCATCATTTTTCAGTTGTCAATAAATTGTGAGATGGGAGAAAAAAATTTTCACTTTATTTCTGTCATAAAAATCTGCGTTCAGTTTCTCTTAATTTTTTTTTTTTTTTGATATGCGTTCATGATTTCTTTGGGTGTACAGCAACGATTTTGCTGTTACTCATTCACAACGTAAGAAATATTGAATTTGAATCAGTAAATTAATAGACTCGCGTTTAACGTTTGACATTAGAAAGTTGAGGTGTTAATCTACGTCTTGCGCACTCATATGAACTTGTCCCATGAATGAGAAACAAAAAAAATGTAATTTAAAATATTGAAAATTGTTAAACGTTTCATTCAAACCGTTCGATCGGAATGTAAATCAAAAAAACCAGTTTCAATAATTCACAATTTTGCAATTACTTTCATGAGATTACACTTTTTCAATCACAGTGGAATTTTTTCCTTTTGAATTCCACTCAGGTTGCAATGAAAAAAAAATGCGTTTTATATAATGCACAAAAAATAAATTTATTCTAAATCAAACATCACGCGGTTATAAAAAATAGAAACCGATTTTCTTTAACTGAGATCTCAAATTTTCATTCCAATTAATCCATCTTTCAACCATAATTGTAGGCAATCCTTCTTCTGGCTCTCGCCGCTGTCGCTCTCGCGGACAAACCGGCTGACGAGGAATCAATCAAACCCATAAATTCCGAAGTGGAAAATAATGCTGCGAGAGACAAGAGAGGTCTTCTCTACCGCGCTGCCTACACCGCTCCGATCGCCTATACCGCTCCAGTTGCATACGCTGACAGCCTTCCCTACGTCTACTCCAGCTACCGCACTTATCCTTACTACTCTCCTCTCTACAGTGCCTCTTACGTCGTAGCCTAAACCGTTCAAAATTTCTTCTCTACAACTGTAAAAAAATGCACACCAATTGTAAACTGAATTGTTTCTGTATATATTCACAACGAAAATTTGATTTCATCACAAGTTGATTGTACACAATTGAAATTTTATTGTTATATGATGTTGAACAAAATATAACTGAAAGTTGATCGAAATTGAATTGTTTCTAACTAGTTTTATTTTCTATTATACCATATACTGTGTACATACTCGTCTCAAAAGAGAGACTAGACTGACGTTGCGTAGCTGATTTTCGCAGAAACATATTTAATTGAAAAAAAGTTACGAAAATATCGAAACCTTTCCTAGAAGCTTTCAAAATACTAAACTGCATTTTTGACAGAAAGATTATACAATTTCCAGTATTTTTGTTAACGGTTGTTTTTGGATTGTTATCTCTTTGTCGTTCAAGTTACAATGCAACGAATTTTGTATAACAATTCCAAAAGGCAAAAAAAAATGTGTTTCGAGTTTGAATGTGACTATCATTCTGCCAGATTTTTGTTTTATTCTCTATGCGAAATAATTGAAAATTAAATCAAAAAGATTTTACCTCGCTGTATTATTCCACATTTTTGAAGAAATTTAAGGTTGAATTTTGTGCGAATAATTTTATTTCAGTGCAGTGGATTTCGAGTGCAATTCACCATCCACGGGACAATTGTTTAAGAGTACAGCAGTGAAGAGATTTGTATCTGCTACGTAAATCGAATTTACATTTTGTGGCAAAAATTGTTTTCCACTCTGCCACTGTAGGTATACACCAAGACTTTATTGGTTCAATGATAAGTCTGACAGAATTAGTTCGGTCGATTTTCTTTGGTGCTTTTCGGGAATAATATTAGCTTTCATCACGTATTTGCCATTTCATTTCGATGAGCAAGAATGCTTTCAGTTGGGTTTGTACATCTACATTTCCGCGCGTACAGAAAAAAATGTAATTTGCACTGAGCCGGCGAGTCGAAGCAAACATCAACTCTCTTCGATTAAGAATGGTGATGAAAAGTAAGAGCCCAAAGACTAAATTATCATTGTGGGATAATTTTTCCCCCTTTTTTTCAAATTTTCAATTCCACAAGTAAAATATTGGCTGAATTTTAAGGTAAATAATATGTGATTTATTAGTTTTTAAGAAGCAACCAAAAACTCAAATTTCACTGTAATTCAGTCGTGCTTAAATGAGTAGAGCGAAACGATTTTTCATTTGATTAGAGTGATTTATCCATTTAATGTTCGTTTACCTAAGAGAAGATGAAAAACGTTTTACCAGCGTTCAATTTTTGTTAATGGCATGCAAATGTTGCTTAAAAACGGTTTAACGTTGCAGAGAGAGTTTGTGTGAAAACTGATGTCTTATAACAGTTAATATTCACAACTGCGAAACGCATAAACATAAGCCAAACTAATCTCGTTATGATATCAAAGTAATTTATTTGTTTACATTCAATATAATCACAATTTTCAGAGTGAATGAACAACGTTGCTTAATAAAAAGTTTCCGATTAATAAAAACAAATTAAAACAAATAAAATTGGTCAATGCCTGATGTCGGCATTTATTTCAAAGGCTTTCTTTAATTTTTATCTGGTTTTATATCATCGATTATGAAAACGTTATCGTGCAATAGTGCATTTTTATTCGTAAGCATGCACTGACAGACAGCATGATGGAACTTCACATATTTGGACAGTGTTGAAAATTCAATAGTTGTACGATAAAATAACTTATCACCAATTCATGATGAAACGTTTAAAAATGAAAACATCACAATGCAATTTTGATGGAAAGCATTTCATCAAATTGCAGTTCAACAATGAAAATTTTTTTTTTTGATCGCGGAGTTTGTTTTTTTTCCTCATCGACCATAATATAACATTTTAACGAATAGTGATGATTAACAATGTACTCTTTGAATCCCTTGAAAATAATATATAAAGGATCGGCTAATCTATTGAAATGGCGATTTAAACAAGAGCAAAACTTGAGTGTAAAGAAGCAAATAAAATTTTAAAAAATCTAACGATCGTTACAAAACTGCTATCGTTTCAAAACTTTTCTCTTTTAGCATTTCTAATTTATTTACATAAAAACAAGCAACAATTTCTAAATCAATTTTCTTTTTGCATTTTAAATATATCGTCAGTTCACAGTCTGTAATTACAATTTCGTATAGACGATAGTTAAACTAAATGGAACAAACTCTCATGCTTTTAGGTTGTAACATCCTTTGCTTGAGATATTATAAATTTGATTTTAGCAAAGAGACAGAGAAATTAAATGGGGTGTCCCAGTTTTAACATTTCAACGCTTATAAGAGTATTTTATTACACAATAAGAATAATCCTGTTTGTAGATGAGCTCGCATTCGAAATTCAGCAAGACCCGAGAGGACTGTCGAGACACTCCTAGCTCTGGGATTGATGAGACTTGAACGTGCCGAGAATTAGACGGAATCATTACACTTTTTAGAGGACCGCAAAATGTTTACTTCTATCTTGCGTCGAAAATCGCACAGTTTATTTTCAGTTCTGTAATCGCAGCAATGCACCTGCAATAATTACACGTTCCTCGTTCAGCAATCAAATCATTGTTCTATCCTTTTGTGCCTGTAATTGGCGCAAATTTTCATAATTAAAGTCCGACTCGAGTTTTCTTCTCTTCCAGTTTTGAAAGTCCGAACATGAGAAGTTCATCTCTGCGGATCTTTGTTTCCATCTGGTACTCTGTAGGTTTGTGAAATTGATTTCGGTGTGACTTGGACGTGCGACTATTTTTCTCGACGCCATAAACACCTTATCGTATTTCAATGTACCCGGGCGTGTATTATCGAAAATCCGTAACAGTATTACTTGGTAACTTATGTGCGATCGATGAAAGCTGCTATAAGAAAGTCCATTGTAATTCCTGAATGGTCGCGACCCGAACTGTATTTATACATGTGCCGGCGTGGACGTAGGTTAGTCGATGCGGGCCAGTTAACGCTTTAAGAAATTAGACCTTTTGTTCGCTGCAGCGTCGATTAAATGCTCGAATTTCAATCTACAAGTTGTAAAGTGCAAGTGATTTAAGGATTATGACCGTGGATTTGCAAACATTAACGATGAAAAGCGCGCTGGTGAGAATTTATTAGTCTTATTCAAAGAATTCAATTCAGCCGGGAACATCTGTTGAATTAAACTGAATCATCGAGACAAGGCAGAATCTTTATTCAACCGTTCGAGAATGCTTTGCCAAATAGAAATAAATTATGTATACCGTTCAATCGTTTGGAAAATTAAATACATACAAATGTTTAATCCCCATTATACTTTTATCACACAATTTGTCGTCGCCGCGTTTGAAAAGCTGTTATTAGTTTTTGTTTTCTGCCTCGGGATTCGATAATCCGGTGATTTCGATTTGTTTTTATTTTTCAGATTACGCTTCTTGTCATCGGGGGCAGTCTTGCATCGACAACTCTGAACAGCACCTCGTCGGAGCAAGAAAGTGCATCGCTGCAGCTCGAAAGCCTGGCCAAGCCGGACGGCGCTGATTATGAATTTGGCGAAGTTCAGAAAAAGCGAGAATCCGGATACTCGTACGCTAAGCCGACGCGCTTACCGTTGAATTATCGTCCGTCGGCGGTCACGCGCGCGGGTTACAGGCGTCGACCACATTCTAGACGTCCGAACCAACAAATCCGACCCTTCGCTCAGTACGGTTTACCGCTGAAAAATCCCCTAATGCAACAGGGCTTCGTGGCATCGACCGGCCAAGGCGCCTCGAGCTCGTTCAAGAACTCGAATTTCGATCAGCGCAATCCAATTGCCAGCCAGAACATCATCCCCTTTGGAAGAAACACCGCGCTGTATCTACCGCCGAACAATCAGCCTCTACCCTCTTATTCACAGCCCAGCACGTTCGCCCAGGGAACTCATCAAAACTTGATCCAACCAGACCAAAACAACCAGATCTCGGACGCGGCGCTGTTTCTATCGCAAAACGCCCAGGCGATATCCAAATTGTACGGCGCGCCGGCGCCTAATCAAGATTATGCACCTTCGGATGTAACGTTCGATCAAAATAATCAGCTTGCGGAGCAATCCCAAGCGCAGTCACAATCGAACGGACTTTCGCACGATTTTTCCGGCCAGCTTCCTGGTTACGCTTCAGGCGTCTTGATCAATCAGGAAGCTTCGGAGAACGCGCAAATTGATAAGGATCGTTTGATCCTGCAACTGCAGCAGGCACTTTTGCAGTCGCAAAGTGCGAGGCTTAGTCAGGAGAGTTTCAATCAGGCTCACAATGACAACTTCTCGTCCGAGGAAGCTAGGTATGGGTTCAGTTACGGGGCCCAGGCGGGTTCAGCGACCCCAACGACTTCTAACGACGGCGGCTTAATCGCATCAGCTCAACCTAATCCAGCGCAGTCGTTTGCACAGTACGGTGGGTTTCCTTCGACTTTGGTAACAAGTACCAATGGGATACCAAACATACCGAATTACAATGACGGATTCAATGGTCTCAACTCAAACGTACCGATCAGACCGATCGATGCGCCCACCCACTTCGGGCTGCCCTTGCCAAGTCGGCCGGATCAAAAAGCAAGCCTACTGGCAGATTCTATTGGCGTGTCGCACCTAACCCCCGTAATCCCGGCACGTCCAGCAGCGCCCGACGTGCCGGTGCAGCCCGTTTCCACACCGACGCAACCCGCGCGTCCACTCCATCTGGCGTCGCCCGGTGCTCCTGTTAACCCAGTGACACCAATTCAGTCAGTCGTGACTCCAATCATCGCTCATCAAGGACATGCGTTCGGGATCCAGTCTATGAATCCCCTTGTCTATAAACCTCTCAAATCTGTTTATCCGTTCTATTATCCTGCACAGAAAGCCCTGTCCTCGATGCAAACCTGGCCCTACCCACATAGACGCAGCTGGAAAGAAATTTAGATGCACAACTTTGTTGATTATTTATAACTAGTACGCAGAGAGTATGATTGATCGTGCCAATGAATCTTGTGGAATGTGCTCTTTATTGCTAGAAAGAAAAAAAGATGTTGTAAATAAACGTGACTTATTTATTAGCGTGCATGAAAGAAAGTACGGGACTATTACATATTCATTCTGCGAAAGTGTGATGTGTGTGTAATATCTATTTATTGATTGGTCGATATTTCAGATCGATGTTATTTATTCCTAATTGTACGAATGGTTATGTTCTGTAAAATAAAGTGCTAAGGAAGAAATTATGAGTTGTGATTGATTTTATTTTTTTTTTCTCCTGAAACAATATTGTACTGGTAGGAAAACAAAAATTGGTCTCAAACACATCGACAGAGAGTATCAGTGTCATAAAGTGGAAAGTCGGCGTGTAAGTGCCGAAGAAAATGAAATAATCGCACTTCCGGTCAACGAACCGTCAGGATCACGGGCATTGAAATCGTCTAATATCAATTCGAAAGGATGGAAAGTTTCACGCGCGTAAAAATGAGCGGCTGGTGCTTCCGGCGACGTGATCCGCAAGACTCTCACTTCGGGCACCTGATATAGGCGCCGAATTGCATACCAAAGCGCTTGATCCTGACCTCGAAAGTTACTTGATAATTCTTACTATAGTAGCGAGGTGTCGGGTCACCTCGATTATCTCAAGCATACATAATAAGTCGCGCTGCAGATCTGCAAGTGCATCGCTCCCGAATGGCTTGCTGTTATGTAATAAATGGCCGCGTTGAGATTGAAACTTTTCGCGTGGTTTATGACGTCGTTTATCAGCAACGTTTGAGCATCCAACATTTATTATTACTCATGATAATTATGATTCACAGGATGAGCTCTTTTTCCGAGAAGATGGAATTCAATTAAGACACAAGGTGCTTCGAATAAAGTTCTGCAATTAACACGTAAGAACGATCCGACGAAATACTTAGAAGTTTGATTTTTTATTACCGCAATAACAGTTGAATCATTCTTCGAGACGGGGAAAAACTTTCCAACAGTTTTAATAATGTTTAAGAAAATTTTTCGCTTTACTTTTCAGTGAATGATGGTTTGGTTGTATTTATCATTTATTGAATTGCTCTCAGTTGAAACGTCTGGTTAAAATGATGTCTCGTGTATTTGATTATGTGAACGCTGAT
Organism: Telenomus remus; assembly: GCA_020615435.1. Classification (NCBI taxonomy): domain Eukaryota; kingdom Metazoa; phylum Arthropoda; class Insecta; order Hymenoptera; family Scelionidae; genus Telenomus; species Telenomus remus. The sequence continues at coordinate 7,276,942 of CM036341.1, read as the reverse complement.
AATAACTTAATCCAAAACTCTCAAAGGTGTTAACATAATTAACAACCGGTTCACTACAGTTTTCTCTATTCGACACTTGGTATTTCAACGTTCAGTTATCATTTTATCTGTCCAAAGAACTTCTCTCTAGATTTCGTGTAATTATTTTGAAACTGCTTAACAGAACTGTGTTGATGAAAAGGATTGAGCCATTAGTATGCGTTCATTAAATTTGTAAGTTTCACATTATAAAGATCGAATAAAAAATGATGTAAGAATGTTTGCCCTGAGAGAGATGTTAGACGAACATGTTCAAGTGTTTTGATTCAATACTTCTCTGATACCGAGATAACACTAGTCATGCTACTGAAAACGATCATTTTCTATTCATGTGTAAAAGTAGTGATGTAACAGATATCCTCTCACTTTTCCTGATCCTGATTCAACGAAATCACATCCCGATCGATATACAAGAACAGTGAGAATGAAAGAGAAATTTATTGCGACGTAAACTAATAACTAATGTAAAAAATGGTTTCGACCGTCGGGTGGGAAGTTTCGGTGCGTAGATACTTTCGCATAGTCATGAGACAATCGATAGCTTTATCTTCGGCTTTTTGTTTTGATCATAATGATAACTGCTCTGCATTGTTATTTGCCCGTCTATTGTTTAATATTGAGGAAGCAAAGTCATTTATCATTACCACTCTCGGATGAGTGAAATGGTTGTTAGTGAAGAATGTAATTCCGTTGAGAAGATGAATCAATTACAAGCGAATCATACTTACGACAGAAAAAACGTTTACATTATACAATTAAACCCATCATTCATTCGTTGAAACCGGTGAGTGCAATTATCGTAAAACGTCGACGAAAAAATAATCTTATTCATCATGACAGATGACTGCTACTTAGCACATCTTGTTAACAAATTATTTTTTGAAAATTATTTAATAAACTTTTTGCTCGAACAATGACGACGAATGTTACTTTTTTTTCAGAAATCCTGGAGCTATCGCATTTATTTGTTTTCTTCAAATACGTTCGAGTAGTGTTCTATATTCTGAAACTGGTCGAATGTGTCAATGCAATTCTCGTTGCAATGTCGGTGAACGTGTCGAGCAAGAGTGTTTACTTACCTTCACCTAGACCTTTCTTTCTCTTAGCTAGAGGGGATCTTGATATAAAAGGTCTCATCTAGTTTGCAATGGCACCAGAAAACACATATCACCATCGCCACTGACCACGAACCTCCATCACAATAGTTTTATTCTTTCATCTCAACATGCGATTCACGGTAAGTGAAATTAAAAATCAGCCCTGCCAATGTTTACGTTCAAATTTCATCGATCCGAACATCTTCTGAGATAACAAATTTGTTCAACAGGTTCTTCTGGGATTTATAGCATTAGTGATATCAAGTGCGACTTGCCGGGATCTTCGCGACAGAGTAAGACTGCTCAGACCTCTGAAAGATAAACGCGGCGCTGCGGATCACCCTCCAGGATACTCTCAGCATCATCCTTATAATCTCAATGGCTTCGCTCTTCCGGGTCTGTCTGGACAAAACCTCGGTGGATATAGCTCGGGATACTTCTTACCTCCATCCCTAAATTCAGGTTTAGGACACGGCTTTAACCTACCTCAAGGATCAGGATATTCGGCAGCGAGTTTGTTTGGCTCGACACCGTCGAAAACTGGTCCAGTAACGTTTGTCGACCAAGGACCAACCAAGGACCAGACTTTGTACGTCACAGCAATGATGCAAGATCTGGCTAAATATTTCGGCTCCGGTGGCAGTAAACTCCAGTTCGTCCTAGGGTCTCCATCCTCTCAAAAAGCTCAGCCATCTAGTTACCAAAACCCCCTAACAACAAGTGACTCCTCGAACGGTATTTCTGGTGCGTACATCCTCGCAAGCCCAGGCCACGAGTCAGCTTACATAATCCCAGTGTCGTCTCAATCAGGCTCCTCGTCTTCTCACAGTTTGCCTAGCACGTACTCGCAGCAATCCAGTTCTTACGGTTCTTCTCACGTTGGACTTTCAAGCAATTCAGCTGACAGTTCCAGTTACTCCCTGCCCATCTCTTCTTCTCACTCAGCGTTGTCTGGGTCAAAACGATACGTACCAAGTTCTTCAGCCGGCAGCGCCTATGCGACTGCAAACAGTAATCCGCATGCACAAGCCTCGAGCTATGCTTCATCTGGAACCAGTTACGATAAGACTAACAGTCCAACTTATTCTGCCAATGCTATACCTAATTCTTCTGCTTACACCACCATCCCGAAGAACTATGATGCTCTGAGTGCCAGCTACTCTGTTGCTAATTATCCTAGCTCTTCGAGTTATCCTGGTTATACTACTAGTTATAGTGGAGCTGGGCTTTCCTATGCCCCACAACAGGCTGCTGAGCCCAGCCAAGCCATTGCCCCTCAAACTTACTCGAAATCTGTTTCCTCGTATTTTGTGAATCCCAGTGCCAGTCAAACAGATTCTAGTTATGGTAGCCAGACTAATGACTATTCGAACGCACAGGTGACGTACTCGGGACCTGCCGAATCTCAATCGCAGAGTTTAGCTGTCCAGTATGCTAATTACCCTTCTGAAAAATCTGCTGATAATAGTGGTTCAAGTTCGAATTATGATACAATATCGTACTCGATTTCTGGTGGAAAGTATTCATAGATATGACCATACATGAATTTTAGGTTGCCATTTTTGATAGAAAAATGATTATTCCGTAATTGATAAGTGACATGGTACATTGATGATAATTTATTGATGACTTGTACCAGATCAAAAAAATAGAGCTGGACTTCTCTAGGACCCATTGCAACGGTGTTTATTTAAGCTTAAGTTATTTGTTAAGTTACGACGGATTAAATTATTAACGAAGCTACTTTTGTATGAAATACCGAATGTTGTGATTTAGCTGTTTGTACTAAGATTTAATTTTTGTGCATTTTGTAATAAAAAGGATATTGTTCTACCTTCCTGCGCTATTCAATTACTTTCTATACACAACGCGAAACGATGTACTCTTAATTGTCTTGTTACAGTATTTCTCACACTATAAATTCAATATTGGCAAATTACACTTTACGATGGGAGTTCATTAAATTTGATGAAGTTTAATTGAACATGTAAATACACGTTTCACCTGAGGAACGTGCGATGTATAATCAACTTGTCGTGTTATTCATGAAGGGTTGTTTACTTCATTAGTCAAGGCAAAAAATTTGCAGCGATAAGTCCAAAAAAAAGAAACAACTTTTACTCCAAGGTTAGGATAAGTAAGTCCTTTCTAAATTTTTTTCACTTCGTGCGGGAAAGTTTTGGCGATTAGCTTCAAGATGTCGTCTGGTTCGACATCACGCACAACTAGTTCCATATCATTTAATCACGATCGCAAACGTGATTTCATTTATGTATAAGAACACACCCTTCTGCTTTCGCCTTCTGCAGTTACACCATTTGAGTAAGAGTATTTTATTTTCACTGTCTCTGTGAGATAGCCTGTTACATTCCGCAAAATCAAAAAAGTCCTGGGTTATATTTATTTAGAAATCCTTTAGGACTCTCGTTGAAAGAAAGTACACTTCAGACTGTTTTGCTGCATTAGAAAGTTTGCACTTGTTTATTATTGATTCCGTTGATAAGTCAGCGTTATATTAATACAAAAAGTTTCATATGATTATAATTGCGAGCGCGGAATTTGTCTTTGATGTAGTCGCGGAAACTTTAATTCCGTAAAATGTATGTACAATTTTTTTAATGCGAGTTTTTCTTTAATGAACCGATCTGAGCCTGTTATTTTTATGCAACAGTTTTGGAGTAAATGAAACATTTCGTCTTCGTTACCTTTCTCCGAAATGATTTTCTGGTAGTGCTTACGCGCCAACGAGCACGACCGAGTGCGTGCAAGAGTGCCGTCTCCTTAGTGCTGCTGACCTAATTTTTCCGATTGCTCATACATATTTTACACATAAGAATTCGTATAAAATACTTTTATTGGTCGTGATTTCTTTTGCCACTAATTGTATTTTTATCATGTCGCGCGTGCTTGCACGGGATTATTAATTGAACGTGAACTGTTTGTCTTTTCTATAAACAGTATTTCCATGAGTTTTACAACGAGTTCCTTATTGTCGCTACAGTAAGCATTTATTTACTTCGTTCTTGTGTATCTAGTATGGACATCCCGGAACCGAAAAGGAGATTCTCATTTCTAAGAATTTCTAACGAAACTTGTTTATGAGTTTGGTAAGTCGTAAAACCGTTGAAATACGCAGTCGAATGTGCGAAACAATGGTCAATTTAATTTTTACAAAAGCTCTTTCAAAGTAAATCTAAATTGTTTTCATACAAAACTTTGTAATTAAATTCTATAAAAAGTATTGGCTTTTTGAAAAACGTTGCAATGCTCTTGACATCGCACAATTTATATAATAATTAATTTCCAATTTATTATTTCTTAATATTAATAATTTATCAATTTTCAAACATCAAAAAGATCAAACTCATTTATAAATACATTTTCATTTTCTCTCAATATTAAAACATCTGACTTTAATTTAAATTCCTTCTTCTTTTTATTAAAATAGTACATTTGAAATTTCGATAAGATTATTTTGAACTTATATTAACACTTATGCGTTCATATCTCGTGTTGATCTGACGTCACCTGACAGATCGGCGATCTTTTCAAAGCTGCTGCATAAAGTCCTCTTACAGCAGGAAACAATTCACCGAGTCCACGAAAAAGCGATTTTAATCGTTCGACGATTTTGTTCTCGTGTGCTCACCTATTACTTCTTCTACAGATCCTGTGAGAATGCAAGATATCACTTTCTTAAACGAAACAATGTCAATCAGAGCATTGTGCTTCAATAAAGGGATTTTCCACTTTTGCTTTATGATGTTGATAAAATTGCGAGTGAAAGTGAACTTGCAAAACCGGTTGAAATGATCCTGAAAATAGCACTTCTTGATTTCGGAAAATTGCTACTTCCCGAGATTCAATCTTACAATAACGATAATGTATACTTATGGTGCAATTAATTCTCAGCTAAATGTGACTTTAATTATTTTTCGTTTTATATGCAAAGATGCGAACTTTCCATAATCAACAATGAATTTTGCCGTCCGAACGGTCTGTAATCAAAGCGGAACTTTTCTCAATCAATAAACGTTGAACAAAATTGTTCCCAGGGATTGTCAAAAACTACAAATTTCGTGCGGCAAAAAAAGAAATCGCTCGGTTTACATTCGTCGCTAGCGTAAAATAAAAAGTGAAATGACATCAAAGTGGCCGTGCACTTTCAGCGTTTTTCCATGCAAAAGCAATAAACTGGATCCGTAGATCTTCCAGCATTCTAAACTATAATGATCTTAGTTGACATACCGGTTCAAGTGACTATTTTCACTGTCCATTAAGAATGACGAACGTACACACGGTGATACACAAACAGAGAAAAGTTAAACTAGTTTATTGTATTCTTTGCGCGCAGGGATATAAAGGAGAAAATCGGTATCGATCACCTGATCATTACTTACTCAACCGTTGCACGAAGCGTGTCGAAAAAATCAAAATTATAAGCAACAACAATCAAGATAAACGATCGATTTGAGTTCGCGAAGGTCGTTGCATGATATCACATGGAAGCATAAATTAATCATCGCGAAATAAGCGAACAATTATCATGGAGCTATTGGTGTGTATCCCAAACTAAAAACTAACCGCTCAACGTTTCAATCTAACTGGATTAAATTTTCAGATACTAATGCTGCTATCACCGGCGATCTTCGCGCAAAACTATCCGCCCGTGAAATCTAACGACCAGCCGTTCCTTCCAATATCTCCGCAATATTCCTACAATCTTAAGCTGACAAAACGAGGAATCGATCGACAAGGGGTAACTCAGTTGACACCGGAATTATACAGCCCCAAGACAGACTCGGCAGGCTCCTTCAATCAAGGCTACAATAACAATTTCCAAAAAGATTCTTACTTCCCTTCTTATGATGTCCTTCCTAAACAAGCACCTGGAATACCTTCATATTTTCCCCCATCTCCTTTTAGTCCAGCTGGTAGTCCTTATGGACCTTTAAATTCTCCTTACCCTAGTCCATATGCAGGAACATCGCCTTATGCAGGTCCAGGTCCTTACCCTGCAGGACCAAGTCCAGGGCCTTATGGACCGGGACCAAGCCCAGGACCTTATGGTCCAGGACCAAATCCAGGACCATATTCTCCAGGACCTTATCCCAACTATGGCCCTTCTCCATATTATCCAGGAGCTCCAGCTCCTTATCCTGGGTATCCTGGATACTCACCATATAATCCATATTACCCACCACCACCACCACCACCGTACCCACAGTCATCCAAAGATGACGACGATTCAGATGACGATGACAAAGATGATGACAAAAGAAGCGAGAGCAAAAAGAATCATTACAAAGAGTCGAATGACATCAGTAGTAACAACGGAAACTACATCAGCGACAACTCCAAAGATCTGGATGGTCAGTCAAGTTCGTACAAAACTCCCAGCAATTACAACAACTTGGATTCTGGCAGTCAACAAAAGACGCTCTACAGGATCGTCAATATCCCGAGTCAGCAAACTTCTGACATAGTGCTGTCAACGAACCAGGCCAAGGCTCATTTAGAGAACCTAATGAGGCAAGCCTTGACAAAAATTTTATCCCAAAATGTGATCCAAAATATACCACAACCAGTGCCGAGGATTTCGTATCCTTATGAGTTGGACTCGAACAAGAATAATCACAACTACGTGACAACACCAGGACAGGGTATTGCTAAAACTGGTTTGACCTATCTTGTCAATCCAACGGTTTATACGAAGGTCAATCAGGGCCAGAACAATGCCAATTTGCAGGCCCAAGGCACGATAGCTAAAAATGTTAAGTACCCGAACCTGCAGTACGGTCAGAAGCCTGTGACGAAGGTGACGTTAGAGAGGTCTCCTGGAGTGTACCTGTCACCCTACAAACCGTCGTCCACGCAGTCACCGGACTACGCTGATTACGATTCGCCTCAGTCGAATTTAAACGAGAGGGATGCGAATCAAGAGCAGCCTCACGACTCTGCCTCGTACTCGTCGCAAAACGTCGTTACTGCGAAAGCACCTGAAGCTTTCAGTTACCAATACTCGAGTTATCCTTCGGACCAATCGTCTGATCAAATTGAACCGGACAAGCATTCTGCGGAAGATTCGGAATCAAAGGAGAAAAGTTCACGCTGAGAGAACGTAGTTGGAGTGTTGTTTGGATTAGACGCGCGCACTTGAACATCTCGCTCGCGTAAAACTGCAAAAGAGATTGGAAAGTGTTAAAGAGTGCTAATGTGGTTTAAGATCCCCAAGAGAGTCTGCAACGCTCAACTGTTATAGTCACGGTTTCTGTGTTTTTTAAGATGCGACCAGCGAAAACTGTTACAGCTTGAAGAGCAAAAAAAATTAGATGCGAGTTATTGAAACAAATTCATTGTTATCTTTGATTGTTTAAATATCTCTCGGCTATGGATGCATGACTATTTTTAATTTTAACGCGTGTTCTTAATTTAGAAATGCAATCTTTATTATTTTTTTTTTTCAAAAACAATTTTTTACTACTTGAAATGTCTTTTTAATCCCCTTGAAATGAAAAATTAATGAAAAATAATTTAAGAACACTAGATTGTACAGATGAGAAAAATACTACTTGTACTTTTATTGTAAGGTTAATAAGTCTGTTATAATGAAACATGATTCTGTAAAATATAGAGAAATTGATAAAAATACATTTTGTGAAACATTAATTTATAGCTTTTTCTATTAAACTATAATTAAAACGGTATTGATTAAAACAATATTGAATAATTTGTGTGAAAATTAAAACGAGTAATTTGTTCCGGGTAATTATCAGAGCAAATGAGTTTCTTTCCGATGTCGGAAATCTTTTAAAAATATTACATAAGTCAAATTGAGACGTTTAATATTCTTTGCACCTAAGCTTATTATGAGAACCAAATTCAAAATTTTTCTTGACTTTTAATAGTCAAATTACAGTTATAAAGATTCGCTAATAGTTTGTAGCGAATAAAAATACTATACAAATACAATAATGATATATCATTAGAAAATAAATCTCCCGTTTGAACATTGTACAAGAAATACTAGTTAAAACATTTTCAATCAGTAATTTTCACAAAACATGACTGTGACGTAAGTGGCTGAAGTTATATTCACGAATTCATAAAGTCATGGTTGAAGTATGACTCGAAAAGCTCTTGGCATCGTATACCTATACTCACGGAAGTTAACGTGCACATTTAAATCAATCACACCAAAACTCCCATCAAATAGTTAAATATCTTACTTTCGCAAGATCGTAATAAAGTCGTGCCATTTGCAAATTGAAATTCGAATCCATTTTAATAATTAATGGCGGTGAAACAATTACATCCGGTCACTTTCATTTGAGCCTATAAATAAAAACTCAACTTATGAATTTCAAGGTTGATTTTTAGACCAAGAATAATGACTCAAGTGAGTCCGTTTTAACCTGGAAAGTGAGAAGATCAGTTCTAACAGTTTTTTTTCCCAACGAAGTTATGTGTTATCTTGATCTCTGTAATGAACGGATAGTGCACTTTGTAAAAATGAAATTTCAAGTTCAATCTAAATCCTGCAATTTAGAAAATTTACTCTTTATTTTATTATCTATTAGAATGTTATTAAGTTGCGTAAAAATTTGCAATGACGGTTGAAAAAAAAAGTTGAGCATCAAATTCGCAAGTCACGTATGAAAATTCTGCGCGTCAAATTTATCGCGTCGAATCTGTAGCAGGCGATTTTGATTTCATCGTTGTGAAAGTTCCTGTCGTTTAATCAAAGTGAATCTTTTGCACTGCGATACGCTCGTCCGAAGGTAGTGCATTATTTGTGTCCGAAGCAGACTCTGCTCCCAAAGGCGGATGGACTAGAAAGTAAATACATACATCCTCTCTCGACCCAAGTTTATCACTTTTTTTCGCCGACCTTTTTTGTTGCCACGTAGTTTTGTCTGCTTTTTTGATTTGATTCCGTCCACGTAAACGGGCCGACCTTTTCGCTTGAGTGGGAGTTGGTGACAAAGAGCGCTCTGGTCACTGCGAAGCTTTTCAATCCCTCAGCTGATCGAACTCTTCGATAATAACAAACTATTGACTTTCGTGTTGCGTTTTGTTGATTTTCAAAAGCTTTCCAAAATGGATGCGTCCAGACAATACGCACTACTTAGACAATCGACAACACTCGACCAAGCGCGATAAAAAAATATTACTTTTTCGAAACATTTTTAATTGCAGACAATTCAAGCCCCAAGGAACGAGTTTTGGCAATAGCATTTTTCTTTCGTTACTTTTTGCTTGTAATCAAATGAAACGTAAATAAACTTGAAATACACGCTGAAACGAACAATAGATTTTGCAATGACTTTCCCAACATGTTGTTGATGAAAACGTTGGTTTCTAATCAATGTTAAAGTTTGGCAACAACAAAATTGTAGAATTTTATTGAAGCAAAACAATGTTTTTCTTATGAAAATGGATGTATGAGGTTTTATAAAATATTCACGATCTTCGTCCGAATTTTGAATATTGAATTTCGTACTGTAATTTTCAATATTTTATATAACAGATGCATTTGGATAATCTCATGTCATATAAGTTGGATATTTTTAACAAAAAATGAAATCTCCTTTTCATAAATATTTGAGAAGATTACAGGTTTTCTGAGTTTTTCTGTAAACGTTACACGGTACTTCGCTTTTTTAAATAATATGCTGAATGACATCAAAATATGCAAAAATTTTGGTTTGATCTCGTCGAGTTCCAAAAAAAAAGTATTAAGTCTGCAACAAAAGCCTTCACCTAATCTGATCAACAGAAAATCGATAATTCTCACGGAGTAACATTTTTCAGTCATATTTTTCAAACAATGGTATTGAAGTAGTAATAACAATAACTTCCAATGTATAACTTCCTATTATTGTTCGACTTCCTGATACCGTTGTCTCAATTCCCAACCGCAATACAATTTATTATCAACAACGTTCATAATAGCACCTTTCAATTTATCATTTTCCTAATCACTCCTAATATTCAGATTTGTTTCCTAACCTATGCACTATTTTCTGTTTTCACTCCCAAACTGCGATTCCTAAACCGATATTTTCAATCCACAAAATAATTGACGAAATAAGTAAACACTTTTGAGAAATGCGAATACAAGAATAAGAATCTGTTATATTTTTGCGGCTACACTTATTCGATGCGTTTTCCACTTTCTGCAAACATGGAAGAAAGTTTTACGAACTTATGCATTTGATATTCAACTCAGGTCCATGTGAATAAAGAACAAAGTAACTAGACCAATTACTAGGCTAATGAACCGAGTAATCAAGTACGATAATAGCAACGATTCAGCGGCATACTGGTCGATTTACCCAGCGATTACGAAAGTTGATGAAACTGCACTTAATTTTTGAAAGTCACGTGGACTCCTCGGACGATACGTTTTCGAACAGACCATCAACTGAGATTTGTAAATCTTGATGTACGTCATAATTACAACTCGATCAATTTTCGAACCAGGTGATCAATCGGGTCATTTTTCCAGCCTCTGAGTAATCGGTAATATTTCCCACTTCATAAATACCCGCCGGCTGAGCGTCGCATTTTATCACCGACAGGGCTTCAATAAAACTTGTCCTCGAAAACTTGTTAAATAAATTGTTTCTTATCGGGACGATTAAAGAATTTCGCAACGACGAGAAAATAATGTGAAAAATCAAAATCGATATCCAACTTGTTTTCTCTCTTTTTTCGCATCAATTTTAATCCGTCGGATAAGAATTGTCACTGGTGCTCGAATTTTTCTTTTTTTTTGGTAATTCTATCAGCGACATAATAAAATCGCACAAAGATTCACATGAGAATTGGCAATCTTTCGCAATTGAAGAGCATGTCGCCTGAAGCGTGACGAAATTGTCTCCATTGTGATCTTATTCCTCGGCCATTGCGAACAATACAAAGAAAGCGTTCTTGCGTGACGCGTTTCTTGTGATGAATTAAACGATACGAGTCTATGCTTTTTTTTTGTCAGATTATTTTTTGATCGTCGAGTGTGACAGTGCGGAGAGACGTACACCATCATAAGCAAACGCTTCGGGATGATCAAAAGTGCAGGGCACTGTTCAAAAGTGAAGTGTAATAGTTTTATCTATAACGGCCCGACGCGGAAGGGGATAACAACACTATATAAGTGAAAGATGAAATTTCGTTTTATAGTTATACAATACAGATCGAGTGGTGCATTAAGAAACTTGAGTACGTTTTGATATGGTAAGTATGCCGATAAAATATTCACACTTTGGCGTTCTCTCGTTCCTGTAGAACTACGGAAAATATAAAATTGCGAAATAAAACGGTGTCACTATGAAATTCATCCGAGTATAAGGTCGATACCAAATCCAAACTTCAATTTTATTACGCTCATTTTGTTTTCATCATTGATAACATTCGGGTTAGGGGATTTGAAATGATCTCAGAAGAACAATGCTGCGGCAGAATAATAAAAAAAGTATCTTTACAAGTCCCAGAACAAAGATTCGTTATTATAACCCGCTTCTTATTGTGTTCTGAAAACTCCCGATAACAAATCGATCGATTTCAGATAAAGAAGGTAAATAGGCTTATTCTGTGAAACACGGGACGATATCATTATGATGTTATGACATATTTTTCGGATAAAGTGAATCTCATTTGATTCTCTAGTTGGTAATTATTCGCCAGTCAATTTACACCGCAAATTTATTCGCACTCTTTGTTTTGTCTCACAAAGTAGATTCTCTTGAACAAAATCGGTTCATTAATTGAGATCGAAAGAAACTCCGAATACAAAGGGTTCCGAAGAAGCTTTCATTTCCAAAGTAGATAGCCGGCTAGAAAGAATAATTAATTAGCAGGAACAGTGAAGGCGAGATGGAAAAAACAGTTCGTTTGGAAGCATTTCAATCGATAGCAGGACGCAGTAAGCAGATGAATCTCAATTCTCCGGGAAAAAGGGAAGGTGTAGCCGGAGTCATTTTTATCCCCGATGGACTGTTCCTTAAATTGATTAAACACTGTTTGGCGGGAATTTAAAACCAAACTAATTTACTATAGTTTTTTTGCCGCTGCGCCAATCGAATTACAGGCGTCCGTTTGAATTAAATCAAGAGCCGAAAACAAATTCGACGGCAGAGAAAAACTTAACGCTGAAAGAATGGATCTCTTTTGAACGAAAATTCATACGAAATTGTGTTTGAGACGTAACTTTGTTGTTTGAAGTTTCGACAGTTTTCGTACTCTAAAGAACACAATTTTATTTGACGTTTTGTGCTTTTTCTTTCTCTCTTCACGGTTGCGAATCAATTGTGCTGTCGCGAAAAAAATTCAAAAATTATGATTGAACGGCTTTTTCATACAGACATCAGAAAATGACACTTTTTCTTTTAATAAATTGCTTTGTAGAGTATGTAATCAAACTTTCGATATCAGACTTGTGTATCATAAAATAATTGGAGAAATATAACAAAGAAAAAAAATTGATTATGCATTTTAATTGCTCAAAATGATGAGACTCGAGTGAAAACTCGTACAATTATGAGGAGCAAGTGTACAGTTATCAATAATATCGAGTACACCCATCTGACACTTTCTTCGACGAAATTGAAGATCAACGGTAAAAACTTATTTATACGAGTGTAAAATTTCTTAATTAGATGCCTCGGCATTTGAAATTTTTCATAATTCTTTGCTAAATATACGACTCGTGGAAAATTGCACGCTACACGTTTGCTCACTCCACGAAACGACGCGCTACAAAGTACAGGGTAAGGAATTTGCCAATTATCGTCAACAACAAATCGCGCATTTAAAGATCGTGCGCATGGAAAAACGCGCGACGTTTGTTTCGCAACAATCGGCCGTTAAATTGAATCGACGTTTTGACGAGGGCTCAATACAACTTGTCAGATGTGTATAATTCTTTTTCATCGCGCCGATCCCATAATAACGATTTGTCTATAATTAACGAACTTTCAGCGAAATGAAATCAACGTGAATCGGGACGAGAAAATGTACGAGCGATACGAAATGAAAGTATTTTCTCAGCTGATACAAAATTCATTATTACTCGTCGCGTGTCAACATTTTTCCTCGTCTTTTTTTTTCGTCGCAATGCGACACGTAATCAGCACATAGACATCAAAAGAAACGGCTCAATTGGTATTCTCGGGTAGAAATTTTGCCAGCATCCTCGTCGGATCGTCAATTCGGTGCATTCATGCGTGGCCTGGAACATATTTAACGTAGCATTGGTGAATGCATGTGAACCAGTACAGCCCGCGGGAGTGGTTTTTCTATGGGTTTCCCCACCTGGCTCGTCTTTGAGACAAGGCCAACGTATAAGAGTGGTCCATACTAGAAGTTCGAACCCAGAGCATCGCGAACAGTGAGAGTGCACCCAAAACATGCTCGCCTATTGATGTCAACCGACAATGGTACCTGGACTCTCTTATCACCCCCCACTTCTAATGTTCTACAAACTGTAAAAAATGGTTGGTGCTCATGCTTCTTGTGTTTGTGATTTCGAGTGACGAAATTTCGGATTGTTTTGTGACAACAACCATTTTTTACAGTGACACAATTTCACAAGTGATGAATTGAATTTCAGTTAGGTGTTTTTGTTATTCTGGATCATCAATTATTTTGTTTGTGTTTGTTCGCAGAGTGTCTTAATACTGCTTTTATTAATATCAGCGGCTCTGGGGGAGAAACGGCTGAGCTTAGAAGACATTGAGAAAGATAATATTCAATTAGAAAGCAATTCGAAAGATGAGCCGGCGTCGTACTCGCCGAAGGTGGAGTACAGTCAGCCCTACGCCGTGACACCCACCGTGCACGACTCGACGGAACAACAAAAGACTGTTTACACTGCTTCGCAGCCTGACGTTAACTACAACTATGAGGTGTGAAACAAAATTAAAAATTGCTTTCAACGAATTTCTTATGCTAATTAATAATTAAAACGAATTTGATGTTTCGTAGACCCAAACAGAAGAATATAAACAGACGAAATATTCTGAAAACGACTTGACGTATCAGCAGCCGAACAACCAAGGTCATGAGAATTATGAAGAAACACAGAAACCACAATCTGAGGAACCAGAACAGAGCCACCATCAGGAAGTAATTGTAGGCAATTATCTTCAATCTGAACGACAAAAGTCTGTCGGAGAAAAGTTTAAGAATAACAAAGGTATGGTCGGTTTCAATTTAATCATCAAGAACTAGGATAGAAATTGCTCTTGACCGAGGGACGAAATTTTTTTCGGGACTGCGTGTTTAACTTGTCATAAATGTTATTGTTCGGTGCTCGCTTATTCAGTACTGATGTAAAGTGAAGTTTCACTTGTGCATTATTGCATCCCCTCGCAAAAACTGATAAAGTCCGTGAAATTTCTCTTCCGCTTTGCTTTTTTTTCGTTTTGTTTCGCTTTTGTTTTGTGCAGTGGTATCGCAAAAGAGGTTTGATCAAATTTTACGAGGGAGGTTTGGCCAAGTAGAAAAGACTGCCTTCAATAGATTTCCGTCGCGCAGTTTATTTAAATTGCAGAAGTGAATTGCACGATACTTAATCCACTTGCTTCGTTTACCTTTAAAATAATGATTTAAATCTGGGGCTTTAGTCCGCTCTTTTATCTTCTGAGCTTCTTTTTCGATGTCAAAACGAGAGCATTAAATAATCATTTGTTCTTGTTTCCACGCGATTAATTTTTCATCAAATCACCCGACAACATGTTCTCCTTTTTTTTTTGTTTTTTTTTCTCTCATTTTGCTGCACTTTTTTTCTCGTTCTGCAGTATCTACAATTTCCTGAACATACTCCATCACAATGATGATAACTAAAATATGCACTGGACGAATCGCTTGATTTGAATAATTTCACCTTGTTTCGTATGAAACACAAATATATTTGCATAAGTAGATGGTGGTACGTTCAACGGCAAGAAAGCTCGGATATAACCGATTCGCAAGATTTGCATGACAGTTGTATCCTTTTATCGCGCGTATGTTTACTAATGGCATTTCGCGCGCCAGAAAAGTGTCCTTCTTCAATAGCAAAATGGCACCGGGCGATAAATAATTCGTTTTTAATCTAGCGTCGTACGCGAGCCATTGTAGGACATTTGGCAAATTTGATTGTTCAAATCTTGGATAACGGTATTATTACTCGAAAAATGAAAAGAAAAAATAAACAAACGGGATAAAATATGTCACAAGCAACAAACAAGGGAGACAGTTGCAGGGAAATTACAATACTGTCAGTCCGCGTTTGGGTTATTGATTAAAATTTTTATAGGGGATAAACAAAAATAGCGAGCAAAATGACACTGTTTTGCATGCATTAAGCGCCTTCTGTAGCAAATATTAATCGTGTTTTGCAGACGCGGTTTACGTGACTGTCCCGATGGATCAGATGTACCCCTATCATCCATATTTGGGCGCCAGCCAAATCAGCGCGAAAACGCGCGCACAGTTGCTATCGTACGGAACGGCCGCTGAAGCTCCTCAACACGTTTCTGTGCCTGTTTATACGCCGAGTTTCAGTCAAAAAGTACCTTATCAAATACAACCTCACTATCTGTCATATTCATCCTCTCATCCAGTTCGTGCATACACAGACGCTATATTCCCCACTAAGGTAAGTTGCTATGCGACGCTTTATTGCAATTTTTTTATTTGATCAAATTTCTCTCTGTACTTTCAAATTACAAGCCCTATTTAAAAGTTTCTTATATTTTTATTTTCCGTTGCCGCAGAATGGTTGATCGATTTACATTAACTGCAAATACGTAAATTTAATTTCCTCTTTGAAAAAAGCTCTGTTATTTTTCTGCGAATTCTTTTTTCAATTACCATTCTGAAACTTTTGAATTTTCGACGGGCAATTTTTTCAAAACAATTTGATCGATGTTTTTTTTATCAAATCAAGTTGTTGAAAATTAATTTTTGTTTTGTTCTTTTTATGGCTGAAGTTAGGAAAGTACTGCGTAATATTTCAGTCAGTGTCAAGCGAGTCGACGTATTTTCATCATGTTAACATTCCAATCGGTGCGAACTTGGTGATATTTACGAATATGAATCACACAAAATCTTTTGTCGTGTATTGAAAAACATGGTATAATGTGTGCGCGCTTACCATCGAAAAGCAGATGAAAAGTCGTCTACCACGTTCGATCTGGACAATTTATTCGTTTCGTTACGAATGAAAAGAGCGAGTGGGGAAAAAAAAATTTCGCCCCACCAACGAAAGCTGGGAAACATTGTTTCGGACTAAAAATGCGCGCAGTTTGAAACGTAATTTTGCCATCAAGCTGACAATTTAAAAAACTTCGTCGCTGCCGCTGCAAATTCTGCTACTAAATCATTCAGCTTAAAAACTTGCAATTTCCATTATACAATTTGCGATAGTTCCATCCGAGATAAATTATCTTAAGCTCAAACGCACAACGCTATATATAATTCCGCAAACGACCGTTTTTTTCTCTCTGTTGCAGGCACCAAAGAACCATTACATGCTGTCCAAGTTGCGCCGTAAGTATTAATCTTGCGTTGTAATAACAAACAACTAATCGTCAAGCAGAAATTGTTTTTGCTCGACAATATCCAATAATTGGATTGAAGCTCGATTGATTGCACGATTTGTTTATCAAATGTTGTTATTGAATTTTCAAGCTCACATTTCGCAGTCGTATCCGCAGTATGTCCAACAAGTAATTTACGTAAAACCGGGGTTGGGATTCACTCAAGGAACTCCCATTTACAATGACCTCTATGCTCGAACGCCTACATATACGCAAGACAATTCACTGTACAGTCAAGCGCAGCGATCTCATCAAGTCTTCGTTTCATCGACGATGGCTGAACAGTTAGCCAAACACATTTTGCAAGAGCCTCAAATCGATAGCATCATTTCGCATCATAAAGTAAGAAATCGACATTTTCCATCAACCTGTTTTTCAAACCGTTTCCATTTTTTTCGTTTTTTTTCTCCAATTCCATCCATTCAATTGTTTTTCTGTTTTTGTTTTAATGACATAGACAAACAATATTGTAGAAACCTTTTGTACAAAATTCTTTTCATTATAAAACAAAACATTCCCAAATATTTTAGTATCCCTTCCATGGAATTGTATTTAATAATCTGATATGATAGTACAAACAATGAATTTCACATTCAAGTCTTATTTAATTAATTTTCATATGATAATTAAAGTTTCATTTATATAGTGTCTGCGGTCCAGAATGATAAAACCTTCGATAAATTTGAATGGATTATAACGTTTCGAGAAGCGGCAGGGTATATCTGTTGCAGAATTTTATTAAGGCCGTGAATTAGATTTAATATAATATAAAATTGATAAAAATCGCACAATTCCGGAATTAATTATTTCATTCATTTGCGCGACCGACTTTATCGCTTCGCATTTAGCTTTTGATTGAATTGAATTACATTCCTTCGAATTCTCAAATCTGTGCCAGTTCAATCGTCAGAACAATGGATGCAATAAAAAATCTTAAACACAGAATGTTTTATCTGGTAACAAGTATTCGAGGCACTTTTTCTCAGTTTTTTTTTTCATTTTCACCGTGATTGATTTGATGACGCGACAATTCGAATTTTCTGTCAAAAATGCTTTCAATTTCACGAACACTCACTGGAAGAATCATGTAACAAGTTTTAAATTGTGTTTCAGAAAGTACCTTTACCGACGACGTTATCACTCGTTGCGCCTCAATATCGTATACAAAAATTCAGATCAAGTGTCACTCAATTGCATCCAATATCCAGTGTTAATGAAGTTGTTACCAGCAAGCACTTCCCTGCTTTGTCACACGAACCGAAATCATTATTAGACACTTACATACCTAGCTATGTGATTGCAGCGCACGATTCAGACAGGTGATCATCAATTTGTCATGTTAATTCATTTAGAGTGAATCCTTTTTGTCAGCCGTTCGCATCGAGCTTGTCCTTTTGAGCTGAAAAAATTTAAATTGTAAATTCCATTTTCAGGTACCGAGAAAAACCAATCAAATTAGAGGGCGGATTTTTACCATCAAAGATAAACTTCATTCACGAATATAAAAAACGTAAAATTGAATAATATACTGTAAGAAATGAATCCCATAGTATTCAATTATAGTGAACTGCACGGCGAAACGAGAGTTGTATGACGGAAGAAGCTCCTTTTTATCCCAAAATTGAGATGTATTGAACTCGCATCAAATAATTCTGACGATTCCCGAGGGAAGAAGAAAATACGTCAAATGTCTAGTCCTTACCAATTGTCTGGCTGATAATGAGAGAAATGAATAAAAAAAGAGAACGTAATGTTTTTTTGTTGTTTTTTTCATATCCGGAGATAATGAACTCTTAGAGGCTATTGAAATAGCTGTCACATTTTATTCAGTTTCTCTAATTGTCGCGTGAATGGAACTGTTTATTTTTTTTAACTTGGCGAAAAATTCGTGTTATGTGAAAGCTTGTAGAAATTAACTACTTATACAGCTATACGATTTTACGTTTTATTTTACTCAGCGACATGTTCAGCAATGCGTGTACAAATATTTTTCTTGTTTTCATTATCTTTAATCACTGATAACTTTCATCATCGACCATTGAATAAATTTAATACCATTTCGTTTTTGATTATTACTTTTGTTATTCCTCGACTATTATCACGTAACACAAAGTCAACGTACAATGTCAATTGTCATTTAATTATAATGTCAATGAATCACTCACACTTTTATTCTACTGTTTGGAATATTATAGTATGTTTAGCTCTTTGAAAAGTCTTCAAGGTTATAATTTTCGACGATACTAACATTATTACATCATCATTGTCGTGTATGATTTATTAATTTTTTTATTTAGTTTGAATGAAGTAAAAATCGAATGCGATTTTCCATTTTTCATCCGTTCATGTTCTCTTTGATTTATTTTAATTCTTATAAATAATTTCTTTCTGTGAAACTATAAAGTTATTTTTGCTTTGAGACGATGAAATAAAAAAACTTGGTTGTTTGAATCATCATCAGACAGTTTTCACAAATTTCGAACGGAGTAAAAGAAGGTTTATAAAAAAGATGCACCGAGAAATTGAATTTCCTGTTAATACACAATAAAATGATGGAATAAATCACTTTTTGATCGCATTAATTTAACTAGATGATTATTCTCGAATTTTTGTGATGTTTAATGACATTTTGACTGATTTGATGCTATTATTCAATTTAGTTCGTTGCGTCATTATATCGAAATCGCGAGCATTACGTTATAGATGTTACGTATGCAAAGCGTACGGAATCCAGTTTCTAAATCATTTAGCAGCATCAATTCGGAATGTGAGACTGCATAAATATTGATAAGCTAATTGTCGGCGTGGCGAAACTTGAAACGGAAACAAAAGTGGACGAAACCGGGTTAACAAAATAAAAGAAACGAATTGTAAAGCGAGCAGAAATGAGCGGAAGCGTTGGCACAAACGTTTCCCATATACGCGATCAGTGTAAATAACATTCGTATTCGATGGTGAAACTGCTTGGGACCGACGTCCTCCTCACTCTCCAAGCGAGGGCATATAAGGTGAGATGCTGTGGTCGTCGCTTCATCAGTACCGATCACATACGACACGTCTGCCAAACCGTGAGGTTTGATGTGGATCATCATGAAGTTACCTTTGGTGCTAGTAAGTTTCGATCATTTTCCTGTCTTCTGGCATAAATCGTGGACCTCCGACATTGCTGTACATTACGTGACCCTTGGAATTATCTTTTGTGACAAATCGTGAATGATATAATTATTATAAGTTATTCGTTCATCTTTAAATTTTGAATTCGAACGGGTCGAATCATTCAAACAGTGAAAGTGAACTTCAGTGTTAAAACTATAATAATTAATTTTAATTTCAACTCTTTTTTTGATTTTGTGAGTTTACGTTAGAATTACTTTTTTGTCAAAAAAATATCTTGGCTAGACAAAAACCATGTGAGTTTAAGTTAATTTTCTCATGAAATAAGTAGTATGGATTTTTGCAAATGCCAAATTGAAGCAAAATTGTTTCGTTCATTTGACAGTCATTCTTTGATAATTATCTGAAAAGAAAGTGGTGAAAATAAAACAAAACCTGTTCCAAGGCTACCGATAAAATTTGAGTGAGTGTGAATAAATGGCCGAAACGTTTTCACAATACATTTTACCTTTGGGTTTCAAGAACGCTTGAAGGTTATATAACAACTTAACTATGCAAAATTATTAATCACATCTTTTTCAAAGCTGAACGAATTCGTGTATCGCAATCTTTTATATGGTGCTCGTTGCCTTCTAATACAAAACCTGGTGATTGATTAGCAACGACAGAAGCATTTAAGAAAAAATTCAAATTAGTGAAGAAAGTCCAATAATTAACTTTGGAATCGACGTTAGCATTCTTGCATCTTTGAAGCCATCATTACGCAACCGTCTTGATGACCTCATACAAAAAAAAACTTTCGTTGCTCCGTAATTAATATATTTATCGCGTCCAGCGTGTAATGATTCTTCTAATTTGAAAGAAAATCAATCGTTCTGAGATACGTTCGTTAATAACTTCGTTATATTAAATACTGGTACGAAGTTAAAAGAAAAACCTATCTTTATACATTTCGCGATAATTTGCATTCATCGAGTATCATTGTCCAATGAAATCATAAATAATGATTCGTGATAAAACTTTCTCATGAAAGTTGCAGCATTCCTCTGCACGTCTATCATCTCTTAGTGACGCTATAAAGTACACTTCATGCGAATAATAAAAAACACCAAAAAACAGAGTATTAAATTTGCAAATCATCCGATGCGCTGGAATAACGATTGCTCAGAAGCTGCCAGAAATCATGTAATAACGTCATGTAATTACTATGCAATATCGGGAAGAGTTAAGTGAAAGTAATAGCGCTATTGAATGTGAGTTAGCGTCATTGAGTAGTGGTACATCGCGTAGCAGGAAGCAGGTCTGACCCGTTCACTAAAAAGTCCGTTCACTTCCAGATTGCCGGTGTTTTGCTGGTTACGTTTGTACGCGCTTCTCCGGCAGACAAGAGGGAATCTGGCATCGCGGAAGCTGCGGAGCAACTGACGTTAGAGTCGCTCGAGGACGGATCAGAACGAAGCGAATTGCCGATACTGCCGCCGTTAATCCTGCTGGACTTCACCAACGGTACGAATTCGACGGACGAGAAAACAAAACGAACGATCAACGACAATCTGGGCTACGGGTTCCAATCGAACAACTTTTTCGCTGGCAAAAAATTCAACTATTATTTCCCCTCCGGGAAATCGGCAACAACTGTGAGCATCGAGGAGTCAATTACTCCGTTCTTGCCCAGAACGATCATCGAGAGAACGAAACCGGTTACAGAGAAGCCGGAAGTGAACACCAAAGTTCCGGAAAAAACTGCATTTAGAAGTCAGCATTACGTTCCGACTTACGGACAGAAAACAAAGCTCCACGTGACTTCGGGCGATGCGCACGATTTCTCTAGATACACCAGTACCGCCAAACCCGCCGTCACAACGCAAAAATCGTTTTATTCGGCCACAACAACACAGCCTACTTATCGAGGTTTTTACACGGCCAGAACTTCGTTTAAAACTAACCCTTCTCATTCCGGAAGTTATTCTACACAGAACACCCTCTACGGTCAATCAGCTGCAGCTTCTGATGTCAGCACGACCTTGTCCCCCTTCGACGGTTTCAGTACACCGAAAAGTGTAGGGTCGACCATCAATCCCATCGTCAGTGAACAGTTTTACCATCCTGTCAAGACGTTGCCTCCTGACCCATCAAGTTCTTATAACAAAAATGTTCAGCCGGATTTCAGCGATTATCCAAAGTATACATACGAAAACGGAGTTAAATACGAGCACAAGATCGTGTGGAAGTACCCGGACGGCCGAGTTTCCGACAACCCTCCGAGTTCCTATGTCCATTCGTACTCTGAATATGATGCCACGCCGCAGCCAGCGTATCCCGACTCGAAAGTCAAGGACGTCGACTATACTTATCAGCCTAATCTTCGATACCAGGGTCCGATGCAGTTTCCAAAAGATTCAGAACCTAATTATCCTCCTGAGACTCCTTTTGTGAAACCGCCACTGCAAAATAATGCAAACCCGAAATACTACGAACAGTACGAGAACGCAGCTTTTAAATACTCCGTTCCGAAATTGCCTGTTGCGTCGCCCAATGCCGAATATCTTCCACCAGCACACGATAATTCGAAAAGTCAAGGTTTTCCACAGGAGCACCAGAAACATCTCCATAAAACGCTTTCACCGCCGAAACCAAGTTATGAAAACAATAACAATAGTCCTAATTATGCGAACCTGCTTAATTATAATCCCTCTATATCACAGTACATCAAGAATCCCGCGTCTATTTTGAACGCGCAGCCAACTTTTATTCAAGCTGGCAACTCGCTGATCCCGGTAATTATACTTCGAGTTGACGGCGCACCACCGGTGCAACAAAAACCATTATCCAATATCAATCTCAAGGCCTTGATACAGCAGTACATAACGCAATACGCAAGTAGCGTAAGTGATTTGTCGCAGGACTCTAATTATGACTTTTCAGAGGAGGCAGATAATCAGGACCACGATCCTCATTACGATTTGAAGAAACTGACCGAATCGTTAAGACAAATTTCACGGCAAACAATGTCACCGAAAGTTTCGGATAGTGTAACTGATAGTTATGGTAATGTCTTAGGCCCTGAATACAAGGCTCTGGCTGAAAGTAGGCGTCATTCGAATTACCGGGCTCCTTACAAAAAGCCACAGAAAGTTAAGAACGTTCAAATTGTCGAGGATCCACGATATCCAAAACAGAAGAAATGAAACAAAAAATCGTCTTCAGAGCTCAATCAACCACAGTGTTTCTGTTCGTTACCTTCTGAATCAGTATTTTTGTAACTTGTACCTGATCTAAGATTTTTTCTTCGATAAGGTGAATGTAAGCTTAGTTGAAGTTAGCTGAAAAATTAATCGTTTGATTGAAAACATTCGTTGGGTTTGATTAAAAATATTTTCAAATGTACATAATCATGAGAAAAGAAAGATCTACTTTTCTCATTTACTCTTGCATTCATCTTGGTATAATGTACTCATAATGTGCTTTATAACTGTTACTATGTGCCATAAAGAAATCGTGGTCATGCATTGTATTCGTTGTATATCAATTAGTGATTGTTATACGTCGCGCCGCGGATATGTGCAATATCGTTAACTCGTAGCTTATTCCAGAAAAATCGTGCATTCATGAGAAGATGACGTTATCCTAATGTGAATATTGTTATGAGCTATCATTTCAAATTTATGATTATCCGGATTACTGATATTTCTTAGCGATAATTGTACGTTTTAGCCATATTAGATTATTTAACTTGCATCGTACCTGAGTTAAGCAAAATTCGAAACATGTTGACCAAATTTTAATACTTCATAAAGGTACCTTTATACTCAATTGATATCGAATAGAATAAATATTTTACGAGACTTTTTCAACTGTTTTGTGATTTATTTTGATGACATTTTTAAAATAAATGTGTGTAATTTGACTTTGAATTTTAACGATGTACAAAGTCAAAACTCAATTTCAAATTAAGTAATTATTTTGCGTATAAAACAGAAATGATAAAAATCATTAAACCACACCTAGTATACTGAAACCTCAAACATTTTCAAAATACTGAAGAAAGTCGTTTATAATCGAGAGACATAAGATTAGAGTGTCTCAAGCTGTATACATCATGCAATTAAATGGTAAGTAATAATGTTATCTGCGAAAGTTTACTCTACATCAATGAATGAAAAAAGATGTTATTATGGTGAGCAGCAAATATACAATTCAAAACGAACAGAATAATTCGAAATTGCAGTTAAAAACTAAGAACACAGTTGCTACATAATTTCTATCCTACAAAAAACGATGTACTAAAATGCATTTGTAGAAAGTGATATGAAAATAAAAAATGAAACTTCAAAGTAAATGAACTTGCAAAATATATATCGAGATAAATCATCTCAGTAGTATATTATTATGTTCAGAAATAAATAGTATTTTAAGGAATTATATGTATCAGTTGATTCTATTACAGGTGTTGGAGAAGCGATAATTGTTTCTGCTTGACAAGTAGAAGATTTCATCGTTCTACGCGAGAATTTTTGATAGTATCTGGAAAAGTGATTTTGTTCTCTCTCCCTTTTCTATTGCTTGAACAAATACATGTTTATTAAAATTCAACAACCTCTACAACGATAAAAGCGCGTATCACTGATGGTTATAGCATTAGTGAAGAATATACACACATGTCTGGGAGGAGCGCGCATGTTAAGTATAATGCGTGTGTTCTAGAGCGAATAAAGTCGAGATTGGAAAAGTAATGACCATTTCAAAAAACATTTTTACGGTATAAGCTACATCTTGTCAACGATTCAGAAGTATTATCGCAGTGTTTGATTTCTACACTTTTTTGCGACATTTTTAGTCGCAAATGAGATTTGTTTTCAAACGAAAGAGATGAAAAGGAAAGTGTGTAAGATGCTCCGTCTTGCAGCTTTTTTTGACCGACACACCGCAATCAAAGTGAGGTGTGACGGGAAAAATGCGAACGTCTCGCCTCAAGAACGCTGTCGCGCTCATTTTTTATACTCTTGTTGCTCTTTTTCATTCATTCTTAGCGATTTCGAACTTATTTGAACTGTCTCTTAATGACGATCCGCGCATCCTCTCCACTCGCGAAGACAACACTTTTCCAACATTGGTTGCGTGTTGTGAATGAAAGTATCAAGCTCTGGTAGACTATGGAATAATATTTAGAACGATATTTTTCACTTGGTTACCAGAGTGTATAAAGAAAATCGCGTATCTACTATGTGGTTCAGTTCGCGCGGAGTAGTCTATCTCGAAAGGTCTTTCGGAAATAGTGATATTCAGAAAAGTGTCTTCAGATGTGTCTCAAAAACGAAGTGTGATCTATACGACCATTCAAGTAGAAGCCCTGATCAGGCTATCTTAAAAAATGTTACAATATTATGTGAGTCAAGTTATTTTCAAGGAATAACATTCGATTTTATCGTTTTCGCAGTGTTGTTTAGAGCTCACACCAATATTTTTCTTCTATAGATCACTCGGTTATTAGTCAAGATTCATGTATAAAATAATACCAATCAGTCGACAATTAATTTGGGATTTATACAATTTCACGATGCTACGCTGGCCAGTTTAACTCAATTATTTGAAAAAAAATTAGTAATTCAAGCAATTTTCAATAAACTAATATTACAAAATCGTTTGTCTAGTCACTGAAAGAACACAACTAAAAATTTAATGAATCAATAATTGATCGCTTTCATTATGTTAGAATAAATAGAGTATATTAATATCCATGAATCCGTGCGAAAGTTCTTTAAGTTTTTGCTTCCGTGCACATTCAGTCCTTATTCTTAGGATGCTTGCGTTTACTCACATTTTCCTTTTCTAGTCTCTTTTACTTTTCTGGGTCAATTTTGTAAATTTATGTTTTAGCCCTCAACTTTTTACACTTTATTAATATTTACGTGATCAATTTTATCGAAAAGCAATAAGTGTCCGTGCATTCAAATCTATCGCAATATTCGCTAAACCGGTAAATAATAATAACCAGAGTTTTTTTTGACATTTTTGCAGGTCGTACTGTTATTAATAAATTGGCCTTGCGTGCGAGCTGATGCTACCAAAAGTACATCGGTACCGGATCAATTAGCCGTTGCTTCAGCAAGCGTAGATGAAGCGCTGAAGAAAACAACAACTAATCGATCTTTGTTCAAATTTATTAACGACTTCGAGGACAAGGATTCATATCATCATAATTATGAAAACAACTTTCAGCCAATAGTTGTTCCTGATCTTAATTACGAGTCTCAGCGCAACAGCAGCGCCAAAACAAGTGCATTCACAGTTTTAAATGCTAAAAGTGTGAATTTCTCTGAAGATGATCCAGTCTACTCTACAGAAGCTCGGATTTTGTTCAACTTGCCTGGGCCAAGTTTAGTTCGTCGATCATTCGATAGTGATAATCAGTATAATGAATTTGAGCTTCTGAAAGTCACTAACAATACACCAGCTATAGCTCATTACCACGACTTTTATGAGGATCCATATCCGGCCAATGAAAATTCAGAAATATTAGATCATAATAATGAAATGAAAGTACATGAACAACCACGATACGCAAACAGAGATCATGTGTATAATCCAGATAATTACCCAAATGTAAGGCACTATAGCAAAGAAAAAGCAAGGAAGACTCAAGAAAAAACACAAGTTAAGGCCAGTCAGCGAGATGAAAAGTATTCTTTTCAAAGAGGACGACAAGGACAGAAACAAAAATTCAATCAACCAGTTGTTGTAGTCGATCCTGCTACCTACAAAGTAGAAATGAAATATAGTCATCCAACTGTGAATACCAAATTAGCAAATACTATGAATGAAAGGCAGCCAATGACTATGCAAGACAAAATTGAACCCGACA
Source organism: Telenomus remus (assembly GCA_020615435.1). Taxonomy (NCBI): domain Eukaryota; kingdom Metazoa; phylum Arthropoda; class Insecta; order Hymenoptera; family Scelionidae; genus Telenomus; species Telenomus remus. The sequence goes on along the minus strand of CM036341.1, from coordinate 7,250,246 downwards.
AAAATAACAATTATAATGGCGGATTTGTAGACAATTTTGATAAAGCAAGTACTAGCCGACAATATGAAGGAGCAGAAGATTCGAAAGACGTTGAAGATGGTATAGATTATTCAGACGTTACAGAACGCTCGAGAAAAGTTTCCAAGCCTAGAAAAAGACCGTACGATGCTGGATCGTCGAAACGGTTACAGAAAGAACATCGTGAAATGTATGATGATGAACATTATGAAAGTGAAGATAGAAAAAGGTATAACCCTACGAGGTCAAAACAACGCTATCGTAATAGAAATAAACAAACATGGTCTGATAGCAATGTTGAAGATAGTCGTGAAGAAGATTCAAGAAATCAAGACGACCGAACAAATAATAATTGGAATCAACAAGATTCTAATAACTTACAAACAGACATGCGTGATAATAATCAAATAGAAAAACCTAATCTTGTTCCGGTAGTGCCACTCAATCTGGTTCCTTTTGGAAACTTTGATCACGCTACAGCATTAGGTAACAGCCAAGGTTTTGATATGTCGAATGTCATGCTGCAAAACATCGCTCCCGGAACGACTCTGGTTAGCACTGCATCGCCATTAATCAGTACAGCACAGTCTTTCGTAAGAAACAAAGGATCAAATGGATTGAACTTAATGGATTCTGATGTCATCATGGGTCAAAACAGCATGCACAATCCAGTTCAAACAGTGCTTATTTCGCAACCAAAGCAGAATGGCAAAACTCAATATCTTCAGAACACAGTGACACCTATTTATGCCCTTTCAACAACCGCAAGTCCATCGTCTCAAAGTCAAAGCACAACAGCTAGTAGGCCAATATTTGCAGCCTCAACAACGGTGGCACCTGTCCAGCATTTGGCAATCAATTCTCTGCAGACGGGAGTACCGGTCAACCAACTATTACTTTCTCAACCTACATTACAAACACTGGCAAATATTGGCCAGGTTAATGATAATTTGCAGGTACGTGAATATTGATTTTGAATATAACGATAAAATAGGTAACTGAAACTAAACGAATGTAAACAACACTCGGTACAAACAAAAAATCTCATTCAATGTACTCTTATTATACACAAAGTATTGTTTCATTAACTATGTAGGTCAAGTGTTTGAAAAGAGATTAAAACTTTTCTTTGCGTGCAGAATACATATGGAACTATGGTTCAATGCAAAAATTAGATTGTTATAATACAATTATCAGCAAAAACAAAAGTTTTCTTCAATTTCATTAAAGTATTTTTCCATTACAACAATTTAATAATAAACAATATGATAATTGTTGAACAGTACTGATCTTTTAAACTATTCATACTTGAAATTCATGTGACAAAATTATACAAGAACAGGAACGTTAAAATTATGTCTTCTTGTTTTTAGAACTCAGCTTTCAAGTCTGGAAATTTCTACCAAGTGCTATCACCAAAGTCGAAAAATTATTTGCAAAACGCCCAAATAATACCAGCATTTTTACACACGGGAATAAATCTTAATACGCAAAGTGATCGGAACCAAAACACTTACAATCCCTTTGCTTCAACTAAAACTAAAGATGCGCAAATTTTAAAAGCTACCAACGAGGCTTTCGAGAGTTCAATGAAACAATTGCAACATCAAATAATGAAGAACCAAGGTGGATCTAATTATCAAGCAGATACAATCGCAAGTACCAGTAACACAAATTTGAATGTTGCTAACGCTGGCCCAAATAATAATTTGGAAAGAGCGCAGTTACCAAATTTGGGAACGAAAAATGTAGAGATTTTGAATCCTAATCTTAAGCAAAGTACGGTTGCGGGGCTGACGTTAGCAAGTCCTATTGGGGTCATAAATCAATACCCAGCTACCTTGTTAACGACACCAATACCAATACTTAGCTCGACTAATTTTGCCGCCGTGAGACCTGTGATATCAACTTCGGCTGTTGATCAACTTGGACTGAATTCATACGTAGATACATTGACCGAACTGGGCTCGAAAATAAATGCTGGAAATACTCAGGCTCTTTACAATCCAATTCAATTTGTGCCAAACATAAATCTCCTTAAAAATCAAAACATTTTAAATCATAATGGCCAATCGAACGATAATTTACAACAAGATTTGAATCTTGTTCCTCAGGTTGCTGGGGGGAACTTTTATAAAAATAATAATAATGAGCTCACTTCTAAGCCGAAGCTTAATTCTGATCTGGAGAAATATGCTGAAGAGATGCTAAAAGAATCATTGAGGACAATTTATAACACTCATAAATGGAACAATGATCGGAAATTTCCGAGGAACATTAGCCTTGTTGATTCTTCACCAGCAGCGAAATTAAGGAACGAACTTCTTAGAATCAAGCCTGGTAAAGACTACACGAGAGATACCGAAACACATCAAACAGAGAACAAGTATCACGTCGTTGACTCACGACCAAGCAAAGGAAAACCGGACTTCACAATGGCAAAATTAGAAGAACTATTGATGAAAGACTTTAAAATTCATTCTGCATCCAACAATGAGCCCATACACGTTTTTCATCACCACGGACACAAACAAGGATATAGTCGCCCGTCCGATCAAGGATCTAGCTACAGTCATAATGAACCTAAAAATGTAAGACATGAAATCAACGATTACCTGACTCCACCAAAACCGAACTCATTTGTTTCAAAAAGTCCGTTTCATGATAAGCCTGTGAAAAAACGACCCGGAAGATATAACGGTCATGACCATCATCCCAGACATCCTCCTAGGCCGAAGTCAGCTCCTAAGTCTACTGGTCCAGAACCAGCCGGATCCCACTTGTATGAGTACACTGCTCCCTATGACAGCTACACAGGAGGATACCACAGGCATCGTGATCATCGAAACTCTGATCATAGAAAAGGTCATCATTTCGATCACTTCTATTATCCCTTCACTGATTCTTCTGGAGAACGTAAAAGTAGAGATTTTCTAGACATTAACAACCCGCGAACACATAATCTTATAGGACTTTTAATGAAAAATAACAAATTACCGCCTGGATCACCACAGAGCTTGAATCGAGATTATGATGACCTAGAGTCACTTTTTAATGAATCAAAAGAAAGCCAACAGATGAAGCAATACCAGCACTTAGATCTATCAGTTTTTCAGAAGAAAGCTGATGTGCATCCTAATTTAACAGCGTCAAATACTCTGAGACTGAGAACGAGACATCAAAAGAGAACGTAAATGTGATCTGCGATGCTGGGACTTTGTTTTACTTGCTGTCGTGGCATGTAAATTATTACTACGAAATTATTTCGTAAAATTCGATGGCCAGACATTAAAATCGATCATTGTAGACAGTAGGCTAATTGTCATAACGGGACATAAATGTTAATTTTAATTTTCTGTCGTTCGTTGATTAATAAATGAACTCCTTATCATAATTATATTGTTTATCACTGTAAATATTGATCAAAAAATAAAATAAATTAATTTTGTTACCTACGTTGGATACTTATTTTTCTATTCAAGAGTACTGATTGATACAATAAAAAGTACTGAACGTTAACTAGTATAATATCGTTTACGAATCAAGTTTTGTGTTCTCGGTTAATAAGACACACTTATTTAATGAAACATGTAAAATAACTCGGCGTTATTGCAATAAAATTATTTTTTTGGGTCTGTAATCAAGGGAAAAATTATGCATGCTTTACGTTATGTATGTTTGAATATTGATTCGAATCTCTTATCACAAATTAGTGAAAGACCATCAAAAATCTTATTCAAGTTGTTGATCTAACTTTTATAAAACTTGTAAATAACACTACAGCAAATGAATAAATTCTTTAAAAAAATAGGAAATATCTGTTTGTAATTTTGTACTCAATACGCTGACCATTCCTCAAAGTAAGAATATAAAAAAAGTAAATCAGTGAAATTTGAAATATAATGACTAGTTATGAAAATAAATCTTGCTACTGAATATAGAACTGAATTTTCACTTATTCATATTAGAAGAGCATGAAAGTGTGGAATATAATATCAATAATCAAGGTAAGTTGAGAATTTATTATATCTCTGAACGCATACATTCGTTCATATTTACTTTTTAATATTGCATCAAAATAAAATATAAGCTTTCAAGGAATTCTCGTTACATTAACCGCATAATTCAATGAAACATTTTTTTCAATAAAAATATCAAAATCTCGTTTCATGGCCATGATAAGAAAATTTGCAGACTTTGATTTCGTTCTTGTTTGAATATATTTTTCGTAGAAAACTAGTGCGCTACTAAATGTTCTTATATATTTAGAGGTGTGTGTTTAGTACGCATGTAATTGTTCGTCACAATACTAAAAGCATAAACAAGATTTTTTTGTCATCTAGTAAATTGGACGACATTCGCTCGTTAGCTGGAATTGTTAAAGTAAAGAATGAATCATATTGCAGTCATTTGATTGGCTTGATCCAGAACATGCTATTTTGTTGATACTGAATGTTTGATACAATGTCATTTTATTGTAATTACACTAATGAATATCAATAATCCTTAAAATCTCTTGACAATGCATGAAAATCGATGAAACCCTGATACAGTTTATAGTTTCAATAACTTGATAAAATCCGATGAAAAAGTGAGATTATCAAAAGCAAAATTTAACAATTTTATTAAAACCGCAGTATTGTACCGGACATTGTCGACAGGCGAAAAGATTAAAGTTTGTGTTTCTTGTCTCAGTTTTTACTACTTTTAGGAAAGTGTAATCCGTTCCGTCGATGTGCATCGCTAACCGCAGAATATAAAAGAGTTGAGAATAACAAAAGTTGACAGTTAGACACGAACTTTGGTATAAAATAGTTCCATAGTACGGATACCATGCTGGTACGTAATATTAAGATCTGTGAAAACTTAGCCCTGTCGATTTCGGCAGACTTTCAATTTCCTCTTCATTTAAACACTCACGTTGAATAACCTTGATTGTAGGGGCGGCGCATTGCCATCCTTTTATTAATTCCTCGTCTGATCGTCGGCACTGATCCGTCGAAATTTGGCTTGCCGGCCAGACAAACCCGGAAATGGAAGCGTGATTTGTCCGGTCTGACGTACGCCCATTATGGGCCACACTACATACGACTGTCGCCAAAGTTTCACAAAGTAATAAGACCTGTGAATCAAGATGAATTAATGACAACCATCAATGTGCCCATTTATAAACCCGGTTTAAAGAAAAATGCAACCAAAGTCAACGGATATCCACCGAACGTTTATTCAAGCTTATATGGGCATATCCCTAATATTAATGTGCAGTTAACCGATATACCACCATTTAAATCAAAATCACCAGTGTTCCCGAGTAATCGAATACCAGGCGAGTCACGATTGTCCGGATTATATGTGAATCCTAATGGCAACTTGAGATCCTCCAGGGATCGACTAAAATACAGAGGTTCTGCTCAATTAAATGTCCCACTTCAAAAGCAAGAATCATCAGCATATGATCCCAACGCGTACGGTTACCCTATTCCGCTCGGCTTTTTCGGAGATTCAACGTATCCAGTCGCATCGCAACTCAACAGAAATTCAAATTACAAAACAAGGAACCAAGAATCAAGAGAGACCAATGCTGGCATAAATTTCGGTGCCTTCTATCAACCGCTTCAGTATGCAAGTTTAGGCAAAGCATATCAACATCCATACTCACCATTTACCGGATTAGATAATCCGCGTGGTCTGACAGTGGAAGCTAACGCAAAGTCGCAGGGGAAACCCGTGTATGCATTTGACTTATCAGCTTACGAAATCCCTAACGTAGGCAACGCGCACGCTTTCCGAGTGCAACCGGTAGATTCTTCGCCGGAGCAGTTGTTGTCATTGGATGAAGGACAGGACTCGTCACAGTTTTCTATTTTTGCAAGTGATGATGAAAAGATAAAAAAAATTAGTAGTCCAGAGAGTTATCAGCTGTTATCTGAACAACCGCAGTTGCATTTTGACAGTATCCAAAATTGGCCTGAAAATGAACAGACCAAACTTTTTTATCCATTCGAAGAAGTTCGCACGGATGTGGAAGTGATTGATAAAAAGAAGCGTCCAACACCTAGACCAATAATACCAGAAGAGGGTGATGATGAGTCTTATGATGTCAGCAGGGAAGACGATGAAGAAAGAAAAGATAAAGAAGGTAAAAGTTAAAGTAGATGTAGTTTTCTAATTTCATAGACATGACGGGTTGCCTAACTACAGGTTTTATCATTAGCGTTGAAAAATTTAATAGCTATGAAAGGCTATTCGATTCAATTTTTTTCTTATCTGTGCTGCACAATTTCATACAACTCGTTAATAAACTGGAACATTTCATTATATGCAAATCAATTCCGTTTGATCATTTTCCTTTTGTGAATCTTTGATTCAATTGGTAGATTATTGATAACAACGCTTACCTCTTCATTCGTTTGAAAATTAAAGCAATGCAAATCAAGCATTGTTTTAACACAACATAACAATTGGCTCTCAGAAAACATCGGAATCGACAGAAGGAATCGATCATAGCGCCATTAAAATTCTGTTATAACGACAAGATTTATTCGTATAATTGTATTTCGGTATTTATGAAATTAATTAGAGAAAACTTTATTCAAAGAATAAATTCGTGTTGTATGATGAACAAGCGTCTGAACATTGTCGATCGATTAATATAAACATTAAAAAAACTATGCAGATGAAATCGCGAAACAAATCTTGCTGAAGTGCCATGGTACATTAATTTCTTATTAACGGGAAGAGAAATATTGATTCTCAAGATATTGGTATTGAAACCGGTCGGAAATCTCTCATCTGGGATCATATTGTTGTGGCATTAACTTGTATTTTAGTGAAAGTAAAAGTTTTTCACAATGCTCGGAACAATTACCAATAAATTCATTTTATTGACTTGATTGTCTTTGCTAACGGCAAAATCAATTTTGCAGTTAAAAAAAGTGAACCATAACATTGCAATGCAGTTGGCTAACGTAAAAAGTAGAAAGTACTAATCAAGTAGTCGTTGAATTGACGGATTTTAAACTTTTTGATTGCATTCGTAAATAATGTATCCATTTCATTCCCAGGACCCAGTTTTACGTTGAACGAATACAGTCCAAGTTCAACTGACGAGGATGATCATACCGAGAAGTACATTAGGTCGAGAGAAAAGGAAAAGAAAGATCCGGGTTTTGATATTTATGATGAGAAATTTGGAACGTTGGGTTCAAAGGAAAAAGTCAATGATAAGGGAACAAATTCAAAAGAATCAGTCGACGGTTCTATGTTTGATGCCGACATAGACGAATATTTATCACATTTCTACGACACTCCGCTTCACCAAAGTCACACGAAGAGCACCAAGGAGGGACTGGCGAATGACAAGCAGGAATCAGACGAGAAGCATGATTACCGCGAGGTCATCAAGCATTCGTACGGAAGTTCTGAGGAAGAATTCGAGAAAAGTCACAAGCCGATCGTTAATAAAAAGACTACATCTATAAGTAAGTATTTCTTATAGAGTCAAAAGGCATCCAAGCGAACCAACTTTTCAGTTATTTTGCATTCAATTTCCGGCGTTGACAAACTTTATCATTCATTGATTCAAATAATTGCGACAGTCTTTTGAAGTAACTTTCTTTACACGTTCTCAATGATGTTGAATAAAAATCTTTCTACATTCTTTTATTTATTCCCTTATAGTTTGATAAACAAATAATAACAGTTTCGTAACGCTTGGAATATTTCAGTTTCGCATCCTGTTCAGAAAGGCAAAAAGGCAAATAAAACCTTGGAACCTCTGATTAGGGTTCGAGAATCACGCAGAGGTCATGAAAAGCGCCGACATAATTACGCCGAAAAACCATACACGTTCGGCGAGCGATTTCCACTGGAGGACGAATTTTAACCGAGTTCAACGACCAGGCAGGAAAAAAATGCAGCTAGCAGAGTTCTCATGAGCGCAATGCGTCGTCTTCGGTAGAAATAACGATTTCTGATTTATCAATGCAAGCTCCTTTCGATATAAATTCTCTAAAGCTGAAAGTACTTTAAAATCCATCAATCAGCACGTTGACAGGGGAGTTCACACAAATTCGTATAGCTCGGCCGTCGCTGAGCTGCGCCGTCACCCTGTCTTTTCATAAATCAAATATCCCTGAAAATGAAAATGAACCACCGCGAGAAACAAGAAATTCTTATTCCGTCTTGTCTCGGAATAAATGGTTGTTAAACAAAAGGTCGCGAAATGAAACAGACAACCACCGCGCCCGCTTTGCGTTTTAAAGCGCTCGCAGACATTAAGGTTCCGCCTCGAACCAATCGTTTTTTAACCAAAAAGAAACTCAAACACGGTAGCTTGGCGCAGATTTAACTGCTTTCGCACCGAGTCAGCTTCAGTGAACTTCCGCCTCTATGTGTGTTTTATGTATATAACATGTAACTGCTGTTACTTCATTTAATTCAATTAAGTGTAAATTATACTGCACCATTGTTCGTTTTGTACGTAAAATAAACAAACCTTGCTGAACACCGTCTTAATCATTACTACTAGATTTCTTTCTCATGAGGTATGAAATTAATAATTTCCTTTTACAGATTTTTTCTTATACAATTGTTCGATTGTAACCAACTCACATAATGTTACATAAATATAATAATTCAACAAAAAAATTGTCAATAGATAGCGTATCTGACATCGGAAGGTTGGAGGACGGATTTTTTGAATCAACTTCCTGGTGTGTAAGACACAAAATATCGGATCCACAATTGAGTAACAGAGGACTGTCGGCCATTGTGCAGAGCTTTGAGTAATTGTTCAATCGTCATTACGAGACATAGGTCTGTAATTTTCGTCAATACGGACGTGGCTCGGATAATTTTAATTGATTTGCCGCCACACAATTCCACGGATTTACTTGTATTCGCCAACGAACTATATATATCTTGTTTGACGAATCTTCATCACAGATCTAACTAGACTTCCAATCCGAACGAGAGCCAAAATGAAGTGCTTTGTTGCGGTGAGTAATCACTATTTTGCTTACAAATTGCAGTTTATAACGGTTCATCGGAATATTTGACGTTTCTGGTTTTCGCTCGAACGTTTTGTAGGTCACACTGTTTGTCACGTTGGCAGTCGCCGAGAATCATTCGTCTTCGGCTAAAAAAGAAAAACGAGGCGTCGGGCTGTTCGCACCTCCCGGCATTTACGGTGACTTTTACGGTGGCCTGCCGCAGTACGGCGTGCAGCCCTGGAATCCAGCTGCCTTCCAGGGCTTCACCGGATGGAACCCTCAACCCTACTTGTCAGATGTGGCACTCGGACAAATTCAGTTACAGGCGTCTCACAATATAGCTGTACAGGTGATCATGTCAAATTGACGTTTATCTTGACAAATGAGACGTCGCTAACATTACTTGAAAACGTTTTTTGCGATCTCTCAAAATGTTATCAAATCAAAACTTATGGCTCGTCATTTATTTTGTTCTCTCCCTTTTATTTGTTTTTTTTTTCATTTTGAAAGTCATACCTCAAACTTGAAGGATCGATGTCGCACTTTCTGTTAATGCGCTCGATGTCTAATTAAACTTGTGTGTTCAAATACATAATCAATATGCTATTTTAATAGACCCTGGCCGATCCAGCTCCGATTACTCCGGGCATAGCGTACACACCCGACGTTATACGAGCTATACATCAAGCTAAAGAAGCTAATCAAAATGTTTTATCAGCGCAACAAAGAGTTGCCGAAGTTAAGGAAGCAGCTGTTTTGCAGCAAAAGATTGCACTTGCTAAGGAAGCTGCTGCCAGGGAGGCTGCGTACAGGTACAAGTTAATTATTTCATTAATTAGTTATCAAGAATTCTTAAAACATTTTCTCAATTTAAAATGTAATAGAATTTTATTTTGTGTTTATTCACTTGCTGTAAGAGAAATAAAATTTATTTTCTACACTGTTGGAATTTTCTTCCGGTTTGCAAATATTTATTTCTAACTGTTGTCATGTTGTTGTCGTTACAGATCAGCAGAAATTTCATCTCACGCATCAGCTGATGCCAGGACCAGTGCAAAACATCTAGTGGCTTTACAACAGAGACTTGCCACCCTTAAAGATGCCGTCGCCGCTGCTCAAAGGGTTGCTGCCGCCAGGGAGGCCGCTGCAGCGGCTGCAATTCAACGCGTTGCTGCAAACACTGCTGCGGAGTTAAAAAAGCAAGACGTAGATAAACAAATCTCTCAAAGCGAGCAGGAGGCAAAGGTAACTGTTTCTACAGGGCATAAAAGCACCCAATTACGTGGGAATCGAGCAAATTTCTGACGAATATTTTTAAAATTCAACTTTCAATCAACTAAATAAACATTTTGTTTCAGTTGATCGATTATAATTTAAAATAATATCGTGAAAGGAAAACTTTTTAGAACTAATTGACTTAACACTTGTATTATTGATCGCTCCATATGAAAGGAAATTAATGTTAAAAGAACAAATTTGCGATCAAACGAGAAGTAAAAAATATTATTAACGTTCAAAAATAACACGAAGTATTAAATTTCAGATTGCACTTATTTGAGTTAACGAGTTATTGATTTCTTCAGGTCAAAGACTTGCTTGCTGCAAAAGAAAATGCCATTGCCAACGCTCTCCACAACACCGCTCTACAAAAGCAAGCGTATCGCCCTTGGGGATAAGAGTTACGTTCATACGCTGAACTTATTTTCGGACTGTTTATCAGATTGCAAGTTAAAATATTAGGGTAAATTTTTAATGGATAGATTTTATATCAAAGGTTAGTGTTATCGATACAGTTGTTATTTCCTGTATTTTCAAATCGCTGGTGTGATGTTTCTCAATTTATTGTTGGAAGTAAAATAACGAGATCATTTTGTTAATGAAAAACAAGTGAAATCAATTAAGATGAAATTAACGCAGTACGAAAACGCTCCTGGAGATTAACATAACTTTAGATGATAACATCTTTACGCTAAACACTTGGTGCATAAGATTAAAGTGCCTGAATACCTTTTTTCCACTGTAATCAAGAAACTTATTTTCGAAATACAATTTTCTATAGATAAATTTTCAATTTGAATTTAATCATGTTTAACCCTTCATTGATTCTAAATCCGTTGAATCATCTATTACACTCAAATCTCTTGCATTTGATTAACTTGAAATTTTAGTTACTCAGCGATGTGAGACTCTTTTTTTTACATGACCTATTTATTGTTAAATTAATTTTGCACGAATTCGCCGTCGCGTCAACACACCAACACGCTAAATAATGCATTAGCATAGCCCATCACTACTATCCGTGAAATAAATTATTCTGATGTCTTGTTTTACATGCTATCGCTATCAGAAAATCATAATAAATTAGATTCCTGTTACTTAGAGTTTACAAAATCTTTCAAAAAAATGACAAGTTGCTTTGTGTATTACAAAAGATTGATTTCAATCTTGATGTACGATGTAGTGCTAAACTCGCAAGGATGTTGGTCACAGCGATGAGATATCGCGAAACAATAACATTTCCCAAGGAAAGGCTTCTCAGGAGAGTATTATTAAAGGTGAAAGTGTTCCACTGATCTGCGATATTCGTGGATCTGGCGTGTAGCTGCTGATAGGCAAGGAAAACCTTCATCGCTGACTTACCGAGGAACATGATACGTCATTCAATCATGTTCAAAACTTCTGCATCTCTCAAAATTATAACGTGCTTGAATCATGACGTTTTGTTTTCGTTTACAACTTGCATCCATCAACATTTCGTGTCATTTATGTCCGCATTATTGAATTTGAAATTATTAAAAAGTTTCGGCTCAAAATTTTTGTAATATATTTTTCAACATTTTAATACGGTGTTTTAATTATTTTCTTTCTATTTTTAGGTTTTTTTCTCCGTCTTGAAGCGTCCCAAGTAAACTAGCGTCGTTGGGCAATTTTCATTTGAAACTTTAAATTGATGCAGTCTCAGATATTCATTACCTTTTATTTCAATCTGAATAGGATGATTCACAGGAACTTCAATGTTCTCGAAGTAAAAAGTTGTGAAACGTGTAATAGAGGATGGGTGAAACAACTTCATTACGAGCGAACTGAATTTCAATTCACGAAATACCCTGCGAATATTGGTCAATCGATTTGTCATGCTTGTTGTTATACTATTAAACTGAATTCGAATGTACGCATATTTTTGAATAATCACAATGTCGTGTGTAAACAACTTTCTTCGCGACTAAATTTTAATGGACTGTGTTTTATCTTATGGTATGAACTTTTGAACTGAAACTTGATTTTCTTAATACGATTCTTAATTTCACTATCTTCCTTTGATGTATAACAGGTTTTAATGAAAGCGAAATCAGTCTAAGTCAAGTTTACTCCAAGGCACTTATTTCATTTACCATTTAATACACATTTTAATATTGTTTCTAATTAAACACGGGTTATTTATTAGCCGATTATGATTATCAAACTGTCACAGGGAATTTTTTTAATTTACAGTTTTTGAGATGCGCTAAAACGTTAATTTCTTGTGTGGTCCAAATAAACCAAGCACTTTTTCTCCACCGAATAGCTTTTGCTGTTAAGGCTTTATTAGCCTATGATGTCATTAATTTTATGAAAGTTAATGTTTTATGTCCAGTGCGATGACTATCCCGTGGAAAACCTCGGTCACAGTAATAGTGTTGCCATAAATATTCGAATAAGATGCAACGAGATCGTTGCGTGCCTTTCACACTGATCTAAAAGGTACTTTCATCCGAAAGCATTTTGGTGCCATTTGCTCAGTCCCAATTAAATGGCGCGTTTCATTTTTCTGTTTGTTTTAGGCAAACATAGCGACCGGAGACCAAACTCTCACTGGATAATTTGCATTTTTTCTAAATAATCGTTTGTGAACATTAATTGCGAGAGAAAATTAATACCTTGGAAAATAAGTTCGATCACAGACCATCATCCGATGATTACACGCATACACTTTGTAAGCAATATCAAAGTTAAGATTTTACGAGAAAATTGACTTAAAAATTCCAGAATCAATTTCAACTTTTTCAAAAGCAGTGTTGAACGAATTTTATTTTTGTGTTAAAAATGTATATTAAAGATTAATTCGAATACGTTCATAATATTATCGATAACAGTTTGAATAGAACGTTCAGAGGTGTACCCAAGTGCTGCTTTAAATTTCAAAAAATTTTTTTATCACAAAATCAGTAGCTAATGAGTAAAAATGTAATCAAATTAGTCAATGTAATAATTGAATTGATCGATTAATTAATTAATTATTTTCATACATTGATCAAACAGAAAATCGTATGAAGAATATAAGCAAATTTCGTTCCATCAACGTAATGACCTTTAACAGTTTTAGTAGTATATATATTGTATAAACAATTTTTGCTCGTAGATGTTTCATCCGGAAATTTTGATTTGTATCGCTTTTCAGTTGATTAAACGAATGATTAAAATTATGGCAGTACAAGCTTGTAATTGATTGAAACAATTTCTCCATTTCAAAAACGTTTGATTAGGTCAATCCTATTGACTGTTGCGTTAACGACTTCCGGTAGGTGTGTCGCCGTGCTTCACAATGTCTTCGAGTGCATTGTCTTAAACGTGAGTCAAGTTCAGGAGACATTCCGGTTTTGATCATTCTTTTTGCTAGTACAGAGAGGGAGAAAGTGTTACCTATAAAAACAACTTGTTCATTAGTCGTTATCATCAGTCAGTAACAGGCCTTTCAACCACAAAATCGAATCAAATTACCTAAAATGACTTCATTTGTGAGTTGTAATAATTTTTTATTTTTTTCAAGTTCACGTTTATGTCAATAGAAGGGCAATGGCTTTGAACTCAAACTTATTTTTTTTTCAATAATATTTTTTTCTCAAAACTTATTTTTTTTCAATCATGTGAGTATCAATCAACACAATTTTTTTGGAACTGATATAAGATAATTTCGCATTGTTCATAGGGGATACTTTATTTATCAATATTTTTCATCGTACATTCTGCTTTATGTTTAGGTTCAATCAGTTCTCAAGAAGTGTAAGTATTTTTATAAAAATTGATGAATTGAAAGTCATAAGAAAAAAACAATGTTTGATATAATGATTCCAAAATGTTGACAGAACTTATGAAACGGATAATACTGCTGGTGGGAGCTCAGGCAACAGTCTGCAAGATTCTTACGGTAATCCCATTCGAGATACAGGCTACGAAAATTATGGCTCATACGGATCAAACAGTTATTCAGCTCCACAACAGGAGCATCATCACTCGCATCCGGTGTCCATAAGTGAGCACATTGAAGTAACCAAACCAGTTGCAGTACCAATTTATAAAGAGATAGGTAAACACTGGACATAATTGATAATTGCACGAACAACAATTAAACAGTTCACAATTCAAAACTTTTGCTACGAAAGAGCAAATGTTTGCAATTGATATTGCATTGAAATACACGTGAATACACAATTGAACTTAACAAATCCATTATAAATTATCCTGTCAATTCGCATTGGCCTTTACAGCATGATCATATTATTTGTATTTAAACTTGTAACTAGATCATCGCAATAAAATGAAAATACACATTCGGGATAAAATTATTAATTTTAAATTAACAAACCTTGCTGAAATGTTCAAACAGTATTTGAATGCACTTAATTGAATCGAGTCGGCCGTTGACCCGGATAATGTCCTTCAGCAGTTCCTTCGATTAATTTATAAATTACTCACAGTCGCATAGAATCAAAACCAAGTTGGAGTTTATTTCATTCTGGAGTACGATTGAAAGCGAAAGAAAGATACTGTGGGAGGGGCAGACGAGTCAGTAACTTGACAAAGTTGATCGAACGAAAGTTTCATAAACTCGATTTCAATATAGGAGTACCGGTGGCGAAGCCAGTAGCGATAGCGGTGCCGCATCCAATTGCGATAGCAGTTCCGCAACCGTACCCGGTGCACGTGCCGTATGCAAAACCAGTGCCCATACCAGTCATCAAGACCATCATCGTACCTGTTGAGAAGAGAGTACCCTATGCCGTCGAGAAAATCGTTCCGGTGCCCGTCGAGAAGCCTGTTCCGTACCACGTCGAAAAGCACATACCTGTCCCGGTAGAAAAGCCGTACCCGGTGCACGTACCAGTTTACAAGCACCATTTCCATCGGCCAGATTGGCGACAAGGTTGGCAACCGTAGAACGACAACTAAACGAACTCTTAACTATCTGAAGAAAGTAGTTTTATTGTTTTGTTTTATTAAACTTACAAAACAAAACAAACTGAATTGTCAAAAGGTAAAATCAGATATTCTAAATTTTAACGAAATCACTACTTCAAACTCGTTTCTGGCTTTTATAATTATTTTCATGTTCAGTTCCAAATCGTTTGAAATAATAGCGATGAATCTCAAAATATTACAAGTTGAGGTACCTGGTTTTACCACTAAGCCATAGTTCATATCATGTCATCGAAAAGTGTTCATTTTATAAACTACTTTTTAAGATGTTTGATAAAGTTCAACAAAAAATTATATTACCATGAAAATGGTAAAGCCATGACTAAGTTTGGTTTGGTGAAGACAAACCGAACGGTGAGACTGTCTAGATTTTAGTGAAACAATAGGTTTGAATTTGTAAATATACATTGACTGTGTTACTATTCCTCTATCGTAATAAATGACATTTGACAATTGAAATCAATTTGAAATGATCATGCCAATCGAAAATCCTCTCCGCTCGTACGTTCGATCAATATTGACTAGACAAGTAAATGGCAAGTAAAAGTCGGTTCGTTTCATCTATACCACAACATCAATAATACCGGCGTTACAAAAAAAACGTCGCTGAAACTTATTTTGTATATTATATTCACGTCTTGTTGGCTTTTAGTGATCGAAAATTGTGTAATTCACTAGAACTCTCATCGCTTGAAATTACAGTGTTTCAATCAGTTGATTTTTTCTTTTTTTTTCTTGAAATTCTACCTTTTCTTTGAGAAAGAAATGTAGATTCACTTAGTGAAAAAAAGATACCAAACGGTTAACGTAGGTAAAAACGATCTGTCTTAAAGTTATTAAAGATTGAATTCGTAATAAACATTAGGCGAATCAAAGTTCGCGTGCATTCACCGGAAGAACGCTAAGGATTTCCAAGTCGATGAAACAGTAGATGGTTTCATAATGACTTTGGATTATTGTAAGTTCCTGATAACATGTAAACAGCAATTTTCTTGTACACGCGATTAGGTTCAATTTGCGAAGCCGTCGAATTCAATGGCGCGGCGCACTTGCACTTGTTCTTGCACTCCTGTGTAATTTAAACCGCGAATTAATTCATCGTGCGAATAACATTGTGCCGAGCGTTTCCACTAATTACCGGCCAATTATTAACCCAAAGATGCAATTCTGTTCAAGATCTCCAGCAAACAATATTTCTAATGTGAATCGTGCTATGTGAATCACAGCGAAAGACTTTCTGAATGGACGAGATTTCGTTTTTTTTTTGTTTTTACAAAATCCTGATTGTCTGTAGCTGCTCGTCTGAGAACCCTGCCACAGTGCAAGTTCATTACTCCGCTTTGTGACCTTCTTGATAGAATCTTTAATTTTTATGCAGGTTATTAATCGCTGCGAAATTGCACGTTTCCTAATTAGAAATTGAGTGTTGTGATCACGCTCACTCCGGTCTCGTCATGCTCTCTACGTGTAGGCTAAGTGTATCCTTGCGACGGATACAGTTGGATACATATCGCACCTTGGATATGCTATTACGGCTATTGAGAAACCAAACATTGTGTAAATAACATTGTTTACATTAACTATTGTCGATCTTTATTCGGACTCTTTATATATTGCGTCATTTCCACATTTCAAGATTAGTGTTGGATTTTACAAAAAAAAAATGTTCGAATCCATTATTTTTGCCAAAAAATCACTTTTTGTAGTAAAAGAAGTTTAGTTAACTAGAAGTACTCGAATTTAGTCACTGTTTGCCAACATCAAAAAATATTTTTCTCTGAAATGGTTTTCTGAAATTAATTTTTTTACATAATGAAGAAAATAAAAACTTGACAAGAAGTGAAAATTTTTTGAATAAACAAATTAGATACAGGAAACTGAAGAAGGAACGAAAAGTCTTCCGACAAGTCATAGGGGATGAAACACAGTGATTACCCCGGTCATAAGCAAATTTTTTCGTGCGAAGATAACAACAGACAATATTTAATAGCTGACAGTGAAAGGCAGCGCACTATATTAAGAAGAGAAATGGCTAAGGATGTATCAGTCATTGAAGACAATCGCCGCAACAAACAAGACAAACAAGTCAAAATGTGTGACGCCATGCTCCAAATTGTGAGTATGCGTGACGATCGAATAATAATGTCTAGTTGGTGTTTAGGTCACAATTCAAACTTAACAAGTCGTTGACTCAGTACAACTAGTGTTGACCAGCGTTCGAAAATCGCGGTTCCTTTAATGACGATAATGAAGTTACAAGTGAAGAATTCAGCGGTTGCAAACGATTTGGTGACATAACATTTGTCATTGCAGGTGGCACTTTCGCTAATGGCTCTGACATCGGCCACTCCGATTATGGTTAATGATTACACCGGTAATTACTTCATGCCATTCTTCGGTTCGCTGCAGGTCGATAGGTCGGACGAGCGCCAGTTCCGCAATGACTATACGAGCGATCAGGGGTACAACGTGGCAGAGTCAAATGCTCCTGAACTACAATCTTCGGGTGCTTATAATACCGGTCACCAAGATGTCTCTTCTTATGGCGATTACGGTGGCGGACAGTCAAGCTACGGTGGAAATTATAACTACCAGCACACAATTCCGGTCTCTGAGCACGTCGAAGTCACTAGGCCAATAGCGGTTCCAGTTTATAAGGATATCGGTAAGTCACGATATGAAATTTCATTTCAATTTGGTTATGCTAACAAAAATAACACGTTCGTTGGTTTTTGTATTCTCACAATAAAAAAATGTTATTACTTCAAAATAAATGTTTTTTGTTGTTAAAAAATGTTTTTTTTTTCGAGCGATTAAAATGAGTTTATTTTTTATAGGAATTCCAATACCTCAGCCGGTGAAAATATCAGTACCACACCCGGTAGCAATTGGTGTACCGCAACCTTATCCCGTGGCAGTGCCGGTGTCAAAACCTGTCCCCATACAAGTCATAAAAACAATAGCAGTTCCGGTCGAGAAAAAAGTGCCGTACCCAGTGGAAAAGCATATTCCAGTTCCAATTGAAAAACCAGTGCCGATTACAATTGAAAAACACGTGCCAGTTCCGGTCTTCAAACCGTATCCCATAAAGATCCCGATTTACAAGACAGTTTACCATCACTCGAAGCATTGATAGCAGTACAAACTATCGCAACATCAGTATTAATTCAATCTCTTTTTCTTCCTTTTATTACTTCAGGGTAACAAATTCTATTTTCCCACGAAAAATATTGTTCACATACAAAATTTGAGCAAAAAGTTGTGTATAAAGGTAGGAAGTATGAAAAATTCCTGATTGTTAAGTTTTTCTTGTTTCGTTACTGTGTTTTTTATTGTTTGTTTTCAAAGAATGAGCTTTGAATGTGCTTTGTTCTGTTTTATTTTAATTAGTGACTACAGTACATGATGTTCATAATTACACGTAATTGTGGAGAACGTTAGATCTTAGTACTCTCAAACAGTCTAAACAACTACGTTTACTATATAGTCTATTTGGATCTTATTCATGTACAAATTCAGTTCAGAGATAATCTTAAATGTTATTTATACAAATATTGTTCGCGCAAACTGTTTGTCTGTATAGAAAGTTCTCACATAGATTCTCCATTGTTATGGTTTGTGAAGATCCATTCAGTTATATTCGTGTATAATAAGCGAGTGTGTAACCAACCGTGTAAGTCACTGTATAATTGTACATTTAAATAATAAAATTGATGAAATAACTTATTTTTCTCCATTGCACAGCAACCTTTGACACTTTTAGCCAATTTAAGTGAACAATCAACTCTTTTCAGAATTGTAAAGATATGAGATGTTTTTCTTCGTTCTCTACATGTCTTCTCACTAATTAATTTTAACATGATAAAATGACAAAACAGTGAAGTAACACAAAGTTTTTTAAAAATTAGCTAACTTTGTCGTTATGCGTAAAAACTATGAATATAACTTCCCTTTGATGTGAAACAAGTCATCATTAACTCTTTTAGACAATTATTTCAAACTGAAAATACAAGCCTGGAGGAAAAAATGAATTGCATGATAAAATTGCGTCAAGACCATAGTATTCACATTTCAATAATTCAGTCAAAAAGAATAATATTTTTCTTATTGTCAAAAAGTTGGAACTCATTTTTTTAATTCATTTCTTAATACTTTATTTGAACAGATAAAAAGATTCAAAGATCGTTTTATAAGAAAAAAAACGTTTCCAAAAAGGTAATTTGAATGGAAGCTTTTAAAGTTGATTGGAACAGAAAAATTTGTGACACTGAGATAAGAAATGAAAATTGACGTGAATTAGACATTCATTGATGGAGTTCGTCAAGTTTGATATAGTGCCGGGATCAATTAAAAAGGAACTATTCAGAGATTACTGAATACCTCAATTAATGAATGGTAATTGTCAACAAACTCCTAAAATTTTAATCGATCAGAAACACATCAATACCTCTTAGAATTTTCTACCTGCAAAAAAAATTTTTTTAATGAGGAAATATTCTCTCGCTTGAGCAATTGCCTTATTACGACACTGCGATACTTTCCTACATTTCCAATTGTTATCAAAGCGATTTCTGCGTTGTCATCAAAAACAGGAAAGTTCATTGATCGACAAGATAACGATTCTACAGTGTTCAATTTTTAACGGCTTCATAAAAAAGGCTAACTTGGAAAGTTGCCTTTCTTTGTGACATTGTTTGTTTTTGATGGAATACATCTAATACGACGTGAAATTGCAGTTGGACATAAAAAATCAAATGGCAAGTTGATTGTAAGAGAGCACCTGTTCCTATCGCAAATACCTCAGATCTTATCTCCGCTCTGTGGGATCGTAACGATAAATTCTCCGTTGAAGCTTTACGGAGAGTTATTGTAAAGGGTGTGCTGATAATGGGTCTGCGGTGTCTGATAGGGCCAGCGAAATCCACCGGCTTACTGCAAAATTAATAATCTCCGTCCTTAGGATGTCCTAAGGATCTCTGGTTCGAAATTTGGACACTCTGAGCGATAAGGCTAACGTATACCGGCATACGTTTAAGCTCATCCACATCCTGATCTGATCTTTGGGTCAAGGTTTTTTGGTAACTTATTTCTAGAAAAATCATCAAACACTTTTTTCATCTATTTATCGTTATATTATCTTCTACATTCTTCGGTTATTAACCTCTACGATAAATATTTAATCCAGCATGTGAAAATGTTGCCAAGTTTCATATGAATTTTAATCGTCGACCAAACAATAATTATCGTGTTCATTAACTAGTAATAAACATTGTAATTATTTTCACTCCATCAAAACTGTTTCAGTAGATTGCCCGATTAAATTTCCCAAACGAATTTTCCAAGCATCACATAAGATTGCAAACAAATTGAACTTGAAACCAATCTCATAAAAATGAACAAAAAATAATAAATCGAATCAAATTGAAAAATAATTTTATTTTACCTTTGTACAAACGCAAAGTACCTGTCAACCTTAGTGACATCTTGATTCTCGTTGTTGTAAAACATTTCCAAGGAAAATTTTCATCAATCACAACGTCGATTAACGTTTAAACAGTTGCAACAAATGAAAAGTGAAAAATCGTTTCCACAGAAAAAAACTAATGGATACAAAAGATTACTGATCTTTAAGCGTCTCTATATTGACCTGACATTGCGGAGCTCGAGATTTCGAGTTATCGTAACTATGAATCAACGTTTATAAACTCTTTCTGAATACCGATTAGTCATCCAATCTAAAATGTACTCCACGGAGAAGCGCAACTTTGATTTGAATACCAGACTTTTCTTGCGCTTGTTCTTCGTTAATGGACCATTACACTCTCTTTTACTTCCACCTGGGATTGTCTTAGTCATTACGTGGGGCGTGAGGGAGGTCTCTTATTTCCGGACCGGAAGACTATGTTTTATTACACATTGAAAGATCGTGTTTTACGTGACACAATTATCCAAGCAGGGATATTAACCGAGCAGATAATTCTGAGATAGTTAACGTTTCAAATTGTTATCCAAAATTTTTGTGAAAGTCTCATTCCGAGGAAAGGGTTTTGGTAAAAGGAAGGTGAAATAAGATGAATCGAAAGCTTATAAGACTCACCATTTCATTCTTTACCATTTCACAGACTCCAGAAACTAACTGATGAAATTGTGAACAAAATCTCGAAATGTCACAAATTGTAAGACTTTTGTAAGACTACAAATTTCAAATTGGATAAACAAAATTGGATTGATTTGTTATTATTTTTCTTTCTGACAAGTGTTGCAATAATTCGCAATGATTTGGCAGGTGTTTTTAGTGGGACTTTTATTATCCGTGCCGGGGATTTATGGATCAATTGAAAGTGCGTCAACATACAGTGAAAAAACGCAAACGTATGAAATTCCTGTGTATAAAAAGTATGGTCAGTTGATTTCTTTTTTTCTAATTTATTTTAACAAGGTGAACGTAGTGTTTTTTTCAAAAAAACCTAAGAAAATTGCATATCATAGTGAGATTTACGTTTTAGCTATACCGATTCCATATCCCATACCCGTCAAGGAAATAAAAGAGATAAGATTTCCAATACCACAGCCTTATCAAGTCCAAATGGAGATACCGCAACCATACCCTGTAGAGGTAACTAAACATGTTGAGGTTCCTGTGAATAAACCTGAGCCGTACGTCGTCGAGAAGCAAGTAAGTCGGTGTTCACAATTTTAACATTTTTCAATGTACTACATTTTTATCATTTTTTATTCAGATTATCGAGTATCGCAGAATTTTCATGGAAAATATTGTAAAAAATATATCTGAAATGTCTCAAGTTTGGATAAAATTTTTGTCAAGGGTCTTAAAATCACAAGTTTTTTTTTAATGACATTGCAAATTTAGTCATGCTAATTTTGAAACCGATTTCCAGGTACCGTTTGTAGTAGTGAAACCATATCCCGTATACGTCGAGAGAAAAATTCCTATTCCAGTAGCAAGACCTTACATTGTGCGGGTTCCTGTATATAGGCACATCTACGTGCACCACAGAAATCATTGGCATTAACATTGCACCTCAGCAGTTTTCGACGATTCATCTCATGAAGATATCATATGAAATTGTAAACGAACCGTTTTATAAATCACACCAAACGCAAAAAAATAACGATACGATTATTTTTTTTTGTTATGTGAAATTGAAAGCAATTTCAACGTCGTTATTTATTTTCTTGTTGTAAAACTATCATCTCTCGCACGTTTCCATTTGAACTTACACAATAAAGTACGTTTTTATCTCGACCAATAGATGAAACGAAAGAAAAAAAAACTTGCAAGTGTCTTTATTACTTTCCCTCATCCAGTCAATAAATTACAGCTAACCGTACGATTTACCATAAATTATTCAGTATGTCTCCGCAAACGTCTGATTTTAATCACTTCACAGAAACAACAAGTGGAGTGCAATTTCGTCCCTGCAGGTCAGCATTCCCGTGCTCAAGAATGCGTCTATTTAACAAAACCGATTCCCTCCTTGCGGCGGGCTCTGATGAAATAATTACTTATTATGCACAGTAATTAAACCAGCTGGAGAGCCAATCTCACACGTTAATCAAAATTACACAAACAAAATGGAACGATGGATGTGCAATCGACTTTTTCATTTCCTCGACTCGCGAGTATGCGCCGAGTTACACTTGATCTCCCATATTAGGTGCTCTACGTGATCTCAATTTGCTGTAATAAGGATTGGCTTTTGCACGCTACTCACTGTATCTGAGCGCCAAACTACTTTTACTTTGGAATACACTTTCACTATTCTGGTTGAAGATGCGAATAGAATGAAGACCGGTACTTGGTCGCCAGATAGTGATAGATACATCAGCTGGACGTATCGAGTTTACACCATCATCAATATCGCGCCAAACGTTCCTCAACTTGTGGCATGCTACGCATAACTTCATACTCAAACAATTCGATTTGCATAGAACGATAGGAGTCATTAACTTTTATCCTCCTGCATATTGTCCGTTTCTCTCACAAAAGATACTTTTCATCGCAAGTTTATGAATTAATAAAAGTATCCAAATAAGCGAGCAACATTAATTGGAAAAGTTTCTCAAAGTTATCGGACTGATCTGAATTGTTCGTATCATAATGATCGCAGAAAATATCGTTCATAGATTTTTGTTTGTTGGTTCAGTCGAGTGAAATTATACCTGACATAGATTATTTCGCGTGGTACTGATCTGCGACAATGATATATTGGTCGTGCAAACGGCCCGGGGTATGATTAATTATCAGTTGTAAAGCGAGCATTATTACTGGAAATGGGAACCAGTCGAATCTGTTGTTTCTTTGCGAGCTGTCAGGCTTTGTGCTGGAACAATTTAGGATCGAACAATTGCGGTTGCCACTGATGCGAATAAATCCTTTGATACGATAAGAAGGGAGAAAGTAGTGCCGGTATATAAACACTTGGCCGTGACTTTGAAAGTATCAAAGAGACAGGGGATCGTTCCACGGTGAAGTCGCGGTGTTTGTCGATATTGTCCATGTGTAACTACAGCTTTTCATTCATCAACTGAGGCAACCATGAAGACAGTCGTAAGTGACACTTTGATCTCAACGAAAAATATTTTTCTCGAATTATTTTAGTCTCGTTCACTCGATACCGTCGCGCGGTACAATTAAAATTTTCCACCTCACCGATCATAATTTTCTCAAAGCTTTGGTTTAACATTTCAATGCGATTGATTTTCACTTGAAAAGTAGAACATATCAAGCTCTCGAGCGTCGCTGATGGATTGATTAAAACATTATTTGAAATTTCGCTTTGCTTTAAGAAGGTTCTATGAATACGACCATTTTAATGACTATGATTTTGTTTTCTTTCTCAGATAATTGCCACTCTGGTGGCCACAGTTTATGCAAGCTACGAAAACGGACACGGCTCGACTTACACGGAAACACAAAAACCAGTAGAAATTCCAATTTATAAGAAATACGCAATACCTATTCCCCACCCTATACCAGTGGCAGTCCCTCAGCAAATCAAGGTGCCTATACCCCAGCCTTACCAAGTACCGGTGGCTGTTCCACATCCGGTCCCTGTGGAAGTAGTTAAACACGTTGAAATACCCGTGGAGAAGCCAGAACCTTATTACGTTGAGAAAAAGGTACATAAGTAGGATCAAGAAGAACAAATTGTTCAGGGAGATTAGAAATGTAAATTAAAAATTGTTTAACAAGATTTTGATTCATTTGACATTGTTTCAGGTACCTTACGTAGTGGAAAAACCATACACGGTTACAGTGGAGAAGCATTTTCCAGTCCCAATTCCAAAACCATATCCAGTGCATGTGCCGGTCTACAAACACGTCTTTCATCATCAAAGTAAACATCATGGTTGGAAGCACTGATAACTCCGAGTGACTGCGCGAAGCGAGCAACCGCACTTGAAAATGTAGATGACCAAACGAATGTTGTATTTTTGTAATTAGTAACTGTTCTTATAGCTAATTTATGTATAGATCGTTACGACAATAAAGTTTATTTTCATAAGAAAACAGTTTATCTGCTTCTCACAACAGTCGAGTTTATCTTGCTCCCAGTTTTTTATTCTGGCAGTTTATAAAACGCTCGCAAAGTCTTGAGCAAAAGTTTTTTTACGATTGTTTTCAGCTTGAAATTCATGTCGAAGTTTTGAAAGTGTTCGAAAAAATTATGTGAAAACGAACCGATCCTTTTTGTTTCGTCCTTTTTGCGAATGGACTTCTCGTGTTTGAATTAAGTTCACTTCTTAGTTTCAAGTGTTGCCATTGACAATTTAACATTTTCAATTTCTATCTTCTTAATTAATACGCTGAATAGGGTCCATTTAATATACGACGTTGAGTGAATTCAGAAACACGATTTTGACGGATGTAATTTCGTGAAGGGGCGTTTATATATGTGCCGAGAGAGATTCTGTACGTTCAAAGTCGAGGATCTCAGTTAACATTCCTTGTTATTACTCGGTACTCAGGACGTTGTACGAGGATTCGCCGCGACACGCCCACGGTATTAATAAAACTACCGAATGCTGGCGCTCGTACCGAAAGCCCATTATTAGAAACAAGGTGGGTTCGAATGTGTCCCAGCTACTCGTGTCCAGCCGATAATTACATGCAATGCAAATGAATGTTATTCCTCGACCATTCGGATGCGCATATGTAACAAAGTACTTGCACTGCACATCGAGATTGACATTCCAAATATCCTAAAGTAAATGAGGAAACGAGGTGGCCAAAGTTTCAAACGCATGAATGAGGCTCGTTCATGTGAAAATGTTGGTTGGTACACAGCATCACGAATTGCGGATAGACCTAATAAACATACACACATGCGCGAAACCAATGCTCACCCCCGACTAGACGACAAATTTTATTATAACCGCGATTTCAAACCGAGTAAAACTTTTGAATGGTATTCACGAGAGATTTGATTTCTACTAAACGGCTTGCACGTCAAATGAAAGATTTAAAGATTTATTCCACTCAGTGAGTCAAAAAGCATTTTTTTACGATAAGAATGACAGATAAAATTCACTAAGTAACGCGAATTCAGGTCGTAACAAAAATTGTCAGGTTGATATCGAATAACCACAGGATTTAAAGCAAATTAAAATAAAGAAAGGAATGGAAATAATATCTTCATTTTCGTCTATCAAAGAAATGTTCAGTCGAGTTTATTTTAGGATTTGGAGTATTATTCCGTATTAGTTTTTTTTCAACTCTGGACAAAGTAGCAAAAACAGAGATAAATTCATGGAACAGAGACATGAATATGGTAAGACTGCACCAATTAGTTTCTACGAATCGTTTAAATTAACGATTAGAATTTCTCATAGTTATTGGCTGATTGCATCTGAAAATTGAGGTGCATTTAATAAAACGTAGAATGTCATACGGTTGCGCTAATTCTGCAAAAGCACGTCCGAAGTGGTTGCACCAATAATCTTTTGGCGTTGGGAAACGCCGGCAACTATCTGAGAGCCTGGACTGGTCCCATGCCCTCGGTTAACGATTAAGGCATTGATACACATTTATTTAGAAAAATATCTGGGCGCGTCTATTACATCACATACCGAGCAACTTTTTGCGCCAGTTAAGGGAATTTCATTAAGCATCGCTCGACTCGAATCGGCATCGACCATTGAGCGACAAAGTGGAGCAAAAGTTTATAAAATCTCGCGATTAGTGTGACGCACTCTTAGTTGTGCCCGATCATCGGGAAAAAATTGTTGGGACAAAATTATTTTCTGTCACCATGATAATTGTAACTGTAAGTGAACGCAATTAATACCAATTCCATTCAATGCGAAAATTTTCAAACAAAAGTTGTTTAATTTGCATCTGCGAAAATTAATTAAATCAACTTGATAAATTAAAAGTCTTCGAAATCAAGTCCGTCCAAACTTCACCAAACATTTTGGCTTGAAAGTTGGTTCAAAGGAACATTTTATAACGAGAAATCATGATTATTCCTGGAAATCGCGATTAAATTTCAAACAAAATTATTCGTCAGGAAATTAAAACGTACGTCGTTTTTTTTTTCGATTCCAATTATATCATAAAATAGACGTCAAAAATTAATCACTGGAAACCGTCCGGTACGATTTCAAGCGTGTTTCTGTGAAAAGACTGCGAGTTCAAATGCGAGTCAACGAACCGTGAACCTAATTTCTTTTCGATAAAAGGTTTTTCTCTTTTGCCAACTCCACAGGTACTGTGTCTCCTCTGTTTCACGAGCGTCCAATCGGACGGCTCGATGAACGCGGAAATGCCAAAAGAAGTGTCGGAGAAGATGCCAGTGACAGAAACAGTGAAAGAAAAACGATATCTCAGTCATCAACACGGGGTCGATTGTCCGCCAACGTACCACCAGCACGCGCCCATCACTCTTCTCAAGCCCCAGCCAAAAATCATAACTCCGAGCTATCACCAGCCCATGTACCATAACATCTGGCAGCAACCGATGTACAATTTGCACAAGTCCCACCAACCAATTCAGTTGCACGGTTGGCAACCTCAAGGTTGGCAGCAACCTCAAGGCTGGCAGCAACCTCATGGCTGGCAGCAACCTCAAGGCTGGCAGCAACCCCAACCGTGGCAGCCCAAGGTCGTCGTGCAGAAACCCCATTCTTACGCCCCCATGTACCATCATCAACCAATAATTCACCACCAACCAAGTTATCATCAACCAATTCATCACCACCAACCAATTCACCATCAAAATTTGGTGAAATATCAACTGCCAATTGTGTACCAGAAGCCGTGTGCACCGATGCCTTGCAAGCCAGTGCACCAGTCTTATCATTACCCGAAGTCTGAAATCAAATATGTGCAACCACAGCCGCAGGTGTCTTACATCAAAGTGCCTCAGCCTGTAGTCCACCAGCCAGTGTGGGTGCCACCAGTTCACTCGCACCACGGTGTCAAGGAAATTTGCCTGAAATAGATTCGAGATTAGATCACAATGATTGTGACTGCTATTGCAAGCACGTGTGCCTGGGATCCATAGCTGACTAATTTGGGCACAGCTGCGCGATCTGAGGCTTTTGATTGAGCCATCTACTGTATAGTGTCAAATTGGAATAAACGTTTTATTATTCTTGTAGTCGAGCTTTGTTTATTCAACCTCAAAATTCATCTTGCGAATTTAAATCAAACGTTTATTGAAACAGAGGGATTCTATACGAATCGCGAGACTTTCGTCATGTAAATAAACCTGCGCCGTTGCACAAGTCGACAATGACGCGAGCAATTTCGCACGTTTGAACGTTGCACCAACTTTCGCATAAAGCGATTCTCATATGTACGATTACAAAGACAGTATCGCGGTTCGAGCACCTGTGGCAATGTACGATTGTAAGCATCCTCCGACGTGGTGCGATAAGTTCTCAGGATATTTCGTCAGCGTGCTCAAAAGGTATATAATAGTTTGCGATGGGAATATTGCTTTTCAGTTTGACTAACGAGAGTACGCGCCAGGATGAAAAAACTTGCGATCAGGCTGCTAGTGAGTGTCCAATTTGTATTGACAACAGTCAAAGAAAATTGTTTTTGTTTAATCCAGTGAACTCGTCGTTGATAATAAGTGTAATTTTGAATTTGACAAGTGGAGTGCATTTCGTTCGATTGATGTAACGTGGTTCGTGGTTTTAGATGACAATGTTTGACAAACTTGTTGAAAACAATGTAGTGTTACAAAGTTCACGTGTTTATAACAGTTTCATAACTATTTTAGTTACTACATCATTGAACATCAGAATTTTATTAGTTGCCAGTCGAAATTAATTTTAAAGTCGTTATCAGAATTAACTCTCGACTAAACTTACAGCAAGTAACCTGAATCAAATTGTTCATAAAGTCATGAGAATGCTATTATAAAGTAAAAAAAAATTTGTAACTTATTTAATAATTTACGCAGGGATGTAATTTTGTAATTAGCTGTGTTAACGATATCAGATGTTACGTGTCCGTAGTTATCTCACTGAAAATTGACCAGTGATAATTCTCGTATCTGCTACATGAAGATGCATCTCCATGATTCCTGATTACAACTCACGCCAAGAGTTTCGTTTCAATTGTTCGCGTTAATTAAAAAAAATATTTATGATTTTCACTGCAAATGAAGTGATTTATAACAAACAATTATAATGTTGTAGCTTTACCTCTTGATAGTGCGCTGCGAAGCGAGAAGAATACCCAGAGGTTTAGAGTATGATTTATTTCCAAACTTCAGAGCGGTGTATCATGGTCACGGTGCTACTAGTTATCAGAATGTTGATATTCAAAATCATGGTTCCGTGCCCGTTCCTAAGCACTCGCAACATATTCACGTTGCTGAACATTTAGCTCATCACGAACATGAAGGTACTTGTGCGACCACGATACTTTTAACAAATTTGCACAGCCGAAAATTAATTCATTTTGGGTTCACGAGATTAACGAAAATGTGATAATATTTGTTGATTTAAGCAAATGCACTTTTAAACAAGATTTTTATCCTATTATGTTGTTATTTCATGCCGCAGCTTCAAGTTTACGAATACAATATTAGTTCTGTCAACTCCATGCAACTGCATTTATGTACGTATGTAAATCTTGCTGACGACGAATTAAGTAAAGTGTACACGCTATGTTGTAATGGTTAATTTCAAATTTACATTCAAACTGACGATTAAATACAACTTATTTTAATTGCTAGCAAAATAGCTGAAAGCGCGTTGCTGTTATGGGAGAAAATCAAATATTTGTTTAAATGATATTCACATAAAAATTTTTATCAAGCTGCATGTGGACAACGATTTTCAATAATTCTCAACCAGACAGTTTGCGGTCAATAATAATATCGCTCAACTGATTTGTGTTGAAATAAAACTTTTATTTACTTATAAAATGTTCAACGCAGATTGTTGCTACTGAAAATACATATACATCGAATACTTTTTTGTAATTTCTCTGACAGAAATATAAACATAGTCTTATCTTATTTACAGATCATCATGTTCATCACGCAGTTGTTTTAGGAACCGAGGAACATGGTGTCGAGCATTACATTATTCCGAGTGGAGGTATGTATTCAGTTTATCATTCGTAATAGCAATTTGAACAGATTAAAATCTCACAATTACAATTTCGAGTGACATTCAAATCGAATATCAAATGTTGATACAGGATTGTGATTTATTTTTAATTTTAGCTCCTTATTACGACGACCAATTGTCGGGACACGTTACAATAGAAGAAGTAGAGATTGAACCTCACCACTATCAGCTTTACGATCAGTACGACCACCGACATTATGAGTACGACTAAATTGTAATCAAATCAGACAATTTTTACTGTAAAATTTTCATTTAACAAAAACGAAAATAAAATTATTTATTGAAATCAATAGCTGTATTTTTATTTCTCTACTCAATTTCTAAGTACGGGAGTACAAAAGAATGGACGTAGTGGATAACGCAATCTGTCAAGCATGATCTACAGTCAACTTTTGCGTACCGCGCTGGAACGGCGACGTTCTAAGGACATCAAAATGCAAAACATCGAAACTAATAATTTCTTATGACACACCAACGATAAGACTAGTAATTGATCGAATTCACATTCTCACAACAACAATTCGAACGACATACGTAGAAACAGTATATAATATATATTGAATTCGTGATACAATAAATATTTGAAAAATATCCTATATGGACGACACGAGATACACGCTGCACGATATTCATATAATTTTTTTCGTGTTTTTTTTATCCTCGATATAAAATAAATTGTTCCATGACATATTCACCTGACTAGATTATTTCATTTATGGCTATCTTACTTCTACGCATTCGTGCAATGATTAGGAAACATGATACTCCATAAAAAATATCGAGGAAAGATTATTTTTAACAATATCTCTAGGTACGTTAGTTTAATTCGTCTCTTGCTCACAACATTTAAAAAGTTCACTAACGAGACTTGATCCCAATTCCAGTATGTAACGATAGTAATAAATTACTTGAAGGTTGGCTTTAACAGCGATTTAACGACTAGCCTTTGTCCGAACGAATCACACGTAGAACTCGTCTTTTGGTCCGAGCTCGTACTCCAATTCTTCATTCTTGTACATCTCGAGTACCTGAAACAATGACCGGGATTAACATTGTAATTTCAACCTGGAACTCAAGTGGCTGATTCAAAGTCTTCGGCAAAATTAAAGCATTTTCTTCCCACTCGTTCTGTGATTGCACAATTTACATAGTGTCATAACGTAATAATACTTTTTACGATCAGCTCGCATGTAAGACAATTAAAGCAGCTTCCACAATATCGTTTCTCGTTGCATTACAAAACAGTGCACTGATCTAAACCGACTTACCTCATTCATTTCTTTTTGTACTTGCTCCAACTGCTTCTCGTGATTAGACTTGAGCGTTTCTTTCTCACGCTTTTGTACGATTTGTGCGATTTTGCGCTCCTCCATGAACTTTTTCGTGTTGTTCTGCTGTTTCTCTCGCAGTCGTCCCTCTTTGATACCGCGCGTCTTCAGGGTCTTATCGTTCATAACTTCTCGCGTACTTTCAATCGATAATCGCGCCTGTCTCGCGTTCATTTCCTTGATCTCACTTTCGTGTCTGGCGGTTAACTGTTTTTGCTGCACTTGCTGAGCCACGGCACAAAGTTTGCATAGTTGTGCCCGGCGGTCTTCGAGGTGGGCATGCATTAATTCACGCTCTTCACGTTTTTGTTTCTCAACCAAACGCGACCATTGAGCTGTCTGTTCGGTCACTGCGCGCCGAATGTTCGGATCTTTTGATAGCTCTGTTTTGCTGAAATGATAATTCACAATTAATTACACTCACACAAACAGTTGTTTGGGAAGTATCAAATGTCTAATTTTAGTAACTAATACAAGTAATATTATTCAATAAACTATTGTTCGATAACTTTGTTATTTTTTTCACTTCGAACGAAATAACAAGCAGATAACAATAGTAGAACATTTTCTTCAATCTTAATTATTTCAAGAATCATCAATATATAAAATCATGCTGATTGGCAGATTTATATGCAAGATCGATTTAAATCAGTGTATAAGTAAACAATGAGTGAATTTGAACGTTTGATTAATGAAATGAAAGAGCTTAATTTTCTCCAAAAGGATTCAATTGAAGGCATCGAAACTTGTAACTAGATAGTTACTCGTTGGCGACTTTTCATAACAGTTGCAAATCCAATAAAACGTGTATTGGATGAAAAAAAAGAAAACTTACTTTTTTCCTTTGATCAATTTCTCTATCGAAGCAGTCTGTTGCTTCTGGACGGAGAGCTTTTCCTTTTGTTGTCTTTTTCTTAATGCTTCCAGTTCCTTCTGTTGCTTTCTCACTACTTTCATATATCCTTTCTCTTGGCGTAAACTGTCTATGGTGATAGGCTCAAATTCCATTTCTTCTGACAAGAAAATCGTAACGGACCAGTGAATCAGGTGCATTGCACATCCAATAGATGAATCAAAACTTTCACTTATTTCGCATATTATCTGTAACGATGATATGCGTACCCACCTTTTGATTTAGCGGCGCCTCTCGATTTCGCGTCTTGATATGATGATACTGAATCTGTACTAGTTTTGCTATCGCTTTTCTCAATTCCAAGGCCTCGCATCTTTGAACTTGTTAGACTGTCGGATACTTGACAACTATTTGGCGCACTTAAAGCATCCATTAATTCTACAAAAATAAGACAACGAAAATATAGATTAACATAATTTTGAATTAAGTTTGAATTATGATTTTTTCACTTTTGTTTTCATTACCTTGTAATCCATCAGGTGCATAAATTTTAATTTCAATATTACAAAATAACATTGGCAACGACATAGAAAAATTAGCCTCTGTACGCAATGCAATATGCCGGTAACCGGACTGCAGTCCATCCAAAGGTACGATCCTTTGGCCCAAGAGTTTTCCGTTTGATTCTTCGTATACTGCGAAACGCAACGCGGCTAATCCTGGCAGGACAACTTTTCGGAATAAAAAGGGCTCTTCGTTATATACTGGATTCAAGCCGTTAGACGACACTGTTCTGGTTCGGAATTCTTTTCTCATGGTGTCTGTAGGCAAGCCGTACATTTCAACCTCTACGTAAGTACCAACTTTTTTGTCTGACAGAAATTGGCCGGCAATCACCTGTTAAAATCACGAAAAACTTTAATAAAAATTGATTGAAGAGAAAATAACTAGTTTTTATTGAAATTAATGACACTATACGACTAAAATTGTTTGAAACTGTGCTGAAATTTGTGACGTGAATTATTGATAAAATTGTTGTTTAAAGTGAACTTGGCAAAATCAATTAGGAAATTTAATTAGATGTTGAAGTTTGGTTTCACTTTAATCGTGAAGGAAGATGAATTGATTAGACATGGACAACGTATTACATGTTCATAAACGCTGTATGACTTAATACAAATACAATGTACGGCAATTAATAGTTGCTACTTCGAGAGTTTACATTGATGTACAGCGATCAGACTCCAGGTCGAAATGAAATTACCTGAACGCTGCATTGTGTGGCGATAACACCGTCAACCGGACTTTCAGCAAATGGGTCGAAAGTTCTGTCTGCACGTCTCATGAAATCTGGCTTCAACAAATATCCGGACGAGCCATTATATTCGAATTTGCCTTGATTTAATTGCATTGGCAAATCTGCAGTTTGAAAATTCAAAGACACCATTTGGCATCCGACGTTCCAGAATACCTAAGTGACACAAATGTTTAATTTCATATTACAAGGTAACCATGATTAAAACAATTTAACATTTTATTATTTTAATTTGCGCCGACTGAATTGATAATGAAATTTAAATTACTTGTGGCATGTAATTTGAGGAGTCTGCTCGAGTTCCTTTAGGATATATTCGACTCATCTGGCGTTTATTATAATTGACGAACTCGATGGCCGACGTTTTTAAATAATTTAACCCAGCTGTTTCAGCAAAGGAAGACATGTTGTGGTGAACGTTTTTTTCTGCAAAAATCAAAATACAATTCAATCCATTCCAATTCATTTTAATATGAAAAAAACTTCATAAATTTCTCATGATAACAATTTTTTGAAATTTTCTCATAATTTTATTATATTTCAAATAAGTGTATTTTGACAAGGATCTCTTACGTTCTGCAACATCGAATCCAAGAAATTTTATAGGTTGTGCATAATTGACCATTGACGAAAGCCATGGATGGACATTGGTTGTACTTCCTGTGTAAGGCTGTGTAGCAACGATTTCCAAATTTTCTAGTGGAACGGAATTCCCAGACTGCGATTGTGTTGATGAATTACTTACTGCCATTTCAATCGTTTCATCCTAATGGAACAATAAAATACATGAATTTCACCAACTCGTTAACATTTTATTTATTTATTTATTTTTTTTCTATAAAATCTTGAACAAAATGTTTACTTTTGAAGATTGACGATCAACGACAGCAGCTACTAGTGCAGGATTAGGTGGCGCACTCGCATCTTCTTTTATTTCATCTTCGATCACAAACTGGCCTTGTCTGAACAATTCCAATTCTTGTTTCTCCACTTCAGGTTTCAATCGTTTATTCTTTATGAGAATTTTCCTCTTCAGCAAACTTGGTGGAGGGAGTGGGACACCCGGCTCCAACTAAAAATAAAAAACGTAAAATTGTTTAACAAGTTCTTTATTAAATATTGCATCCAATGAAATGTGCAAATTTTAAAGAAATGATTAAAAACTTCTTCAATAGCTTTTCGAAGAGTACGAAAGATTTATCAAGATTAAGTGACGATTGAAAAACCTTACCGGGTAATCTTTTAGAGGTTCCTTTAATAATAGATCGCCTAGAATTTCATCGCAGTACTTGGCCAACTTGTACTGTTGCTTTTTGCTGCAATGGTTCTCGAAACTCAGTATCACAGGATATTCTGAAGTTACAAATGCAGTGTCTCTCACGGCATAAATTACGTCTTTGAAAAGGATGTCTGTGCACATTGCTTTTCCGTGGGTGATGATAGGTTCCTCGTCTTCTCCTTTTCCGTCCCAGCAATCCAATTCTACACATCTGTAATTCCAGTAAATTAAATGTAAACGAAGTCTTTTACAACATTTATAAGGTTTTTCAGTCGTTTGAATTTCATTTGCAATTCCTCCTGTTTCAATTATAAATAAAAGCTCGTTGATGAGTTTTTACAACCAACAATATAATGTCAACGTGGGCAACTTTGAGGATTTAACTAATTTTCACCTTTGACAAGAAAAACAAAAATGTTTGTGAGATTTATAATCAACTTCTAATTCGGCTGCTTTTTTATATGCCTATGACAGAGGTTCTAAATCCTTGAATATCTTTTGGTTTTTAATGTTTATAAATAATACATTTCACAAAGCTCCTCCAGGTCGAGGCAATTTGTACATGGTAAATATTGAGTAACCACAAAAATGATTGAGTCAGAGAGAAACCACGTATACCATGGCAAAGGTTAATTATGAATAATCGAACATTGTAAAAACTACTATTTTAAGCGTTTAAAAGAAGATTACAGTCTTGCATCTAAAATCACATTAATTTACAATTTTATGTTTTATATCGATAACCAGATTAATTAAATTTATATCAGTGGGCGATGAATCTTTTATTATCTCCAAATTACCATAAATTATTGATCGTCAGAAGCAAATATTATTGATCTTTAACCTAATCTCTCAAATTTCCTAGTCATAATTAGTGTATAGCCAATGAGAAAGTTTATACATTTTTGTCAAAAAATAGAAGTTTTATAAGAAAAACAGAAATAGAAGTTTTTATAAAAATCTATTCTTTACACAAAGATTATTTATAAAATTATGTACAAATCATTTTTCATAATTCCCTTTCTGAAACATCAAACTTGCAGTATGACTTTGAATGCTACAATGAGAGTTTTTCTCAGCTAATTTTTGACGCCTCAAATTGATCACCTTAGAAGATTTAAATAATAAAAATAAGTATACAAAATTCAGCTTCACACAAAGTCACCCCAGCTGCACGAAATTACCCCGTTGAAAGGTATTGAATTAATAATATTATTGTGACGAACAGTTTCGAATATGTATTAACTGAGCTGCAGAATTAATGAGAATCATAAATTCATCCGAATGTAATTTGTCTGACGCAGCACATTTAATACATATATGCAAAATCAATTCTAATTATCGTTCGAGGATTCGAATAAAATGAGGAAAACATCAATCTTCAAAATGATTTCCTTGATTTGAATGCATTTTAGTATAAAAATACTGAAGCAAGCAAAAAATTAGTATTTATTTATGTGGTAGATAATTTTTATAAAAAATAAAAAATTGTATCATCGAGCTAGAAATGGAAACTTTTCATTAACAAAATCTTTTTCTTTTCTTTAACGATTCAACGATTTTTGTATAGATTAACAATAGATGGGATGTAGGACATCAAATAAATCGCCAGCTTCATTTATTTTATCGACTCTAAAAATTGTTTGAATACTAGTTTCTTACTTTCCTAAATTGTAAACGAACTTTTTTGGCAATAACAATAAAGTTTTAGCTGAGTCTATTTCATTCGTTTTAAATATTGAATTTATCTTCATGGGTCGATGTCTCTATCGCAGTATCTTTTTTTTACTTTTAATGGACCAAAAATATAATCGTTACCTGCAACCAGCAAGTAAAACTTGTCGATACATTTCTACGCTACTTTTTCCGCCGAATTGTCGCCCACTGAGGTATGTATTGTGACTGGAGTTGATATAGTAATGAGATAAAGGTTGATCCATGTCCATGTAAACGTCTAGTCGGTCTAAGAAGACCGGGGCGTTTTCGTCCGACATGAGGTATCTTATAAAGCCATCTTTTGTCATCGTTTCTGAAAGGATGTGATACTTTCTGAAAGGATGTTATTCAACTAGTGTAAGCTCATTAAATGTAGCTGAATCATTCTTGACTGATTGCAAAAAAAGACGTGCAACATTTTTATGGATGTGATTGTGATAAAAACTTAAAACATATGCAACTTACGTTGAGCGCATGCCTCACTGTTTGGCTCATAATCGTTTATAATTTCAATGGCTCTCTTCTTGTCATAGAAAGGGCACAGGATTTCGTTTAACGTGGGATCACGTTGTTTTTCATTTAAAAACGTGATTAGCTGGTCAATGTTTATTGTATCGGCTTTTCCTTGAGTTCTGAAAATATTGGATGATTATTTTTTTATCCACACTGGAAATTTAACAACTTACATTAAAAATTCAATGACTTACATAGATTGAAACAATTCCTCGATGTCATTTCTTGGGCATATTTTATGGTAAAGTGCATAAAATGCGTCAAAAGTAAAATCTTCGGGTTCTATAAGATCGTTCTGTAAAAATAAATCTGTATTAATGACCAAGAAATTTTAGACTTGAAACATTTATTGGTATTAATAATAGTGACTTTATCCTAATATTCTTGGTAGATACAAGTTACATAAAAAGCATTTTTACTTTTACAAAACATTTGTTAAAAATGGAAATTTAGTTTCTGTGCTAAACATCTCGAGATCGAAGCTTTGCCAGGAAGGTGCTGCCGTCTACACCTGCCCGAGTACTGCAAAGGAATTGCCTCGCAAGATAAAGAACACAGCGCGTGATAAGATTTACGACTTTTGCAATAAATTATTTTGAAGAGGCACTTGGTCTTGTGAGAAATATTATTTATATCATGCGTATCTCAATATGATAATGATTTACCTTTCCACTGGGCAGACCCAAATCTGAAAGGCACTGATAAACGAGCTTTTCTGTTTTACCAGATGCAAAAGTTCTAGCAACAACTTTTACGGGAACTTTTCCTTGTGGATCAACTAACATTCTGAGTCTCATCCAGCTGAAAAATACCATGATAAATGAATGATCTTCATAGGCTAAAGTAAAAGGCAATTGTGAAATCAAGTGGAAAAAAATAACGCATTGCAAAAAGTCTCCATTTGGGTGCGAATTTCGTTTTTCAACGTCTGTTTCTAATTAAAATTAAAATGGTTTGATAATTATGCGCATTCACGTCATCGACAAAAATGGTAATCAATGGAACGTGTAAAGGCACGTTCAATCTACTACCGCCTTTTTTTGCTGCCTGGAGCTGTTTTGTCAAGTTAATGTGAAGACCATGTTTAATTATTTAATTAAGTAATTCTCTCGGCAAGGTGAAACTAATTGTATGAATGAATAATAAGATTTGCCCTCCAAGCTCTACGTTTCGGCAACAATTGTTACTAAAGCTTATTAGTATTTATTGACTTTATAATGACGCATGGGTGGATAGCCTCAACAAAGGCACAGCATAATTCAAGCAACTACTGAAAGTTGTTCGCTCAATAATTTTTAACTAACGTTAATTTCTCCGCAGTTTTATGGAACTGTTCGTTCTATTATTCATTATTTATTGACATTTCAGTGTGTTTTTTTAATTTCGCAAAGTTCATCAGCGAAACAAATTTAAAGTTAATAAAAACTTGATCTCATTTTTCAAAATCAACATTCAAGATTAAATGAATAAAATGAAAGTTTTATCAGATATGGCAAACGAAAAAATTTAGTTTGTCAACGAAATATTCAAAAAGGTTCTCGAGTTTTTTTTAATGTTTTTTCTTCTAATTTCTTTTTGATTCTGAATGAGGTTCGATTCTTAAGGGCTGTCTGGCGTTGATAGACTTACTGTTTCCTTAGGCACGTCATCGGGCAGACATTGTTGGCTTTCACGTTATGTGTAATCGATCGTACTCCGTCCAGCCAAATCTGTAACAATAACACAATTTTTCAGAAAGGTAATACAAACATTCTGATAATACGGAGTATACACAAAATCATGTTTCATATTACACAAATTTCGTTAAAAAATTTTTTGATCACAGAGTTTGATAACAAACAAGCTGGATCTAAAACTTGCTTCTCAATAAACCAAACAGGTTTCAACAGAAAAATGGGACATTAGCACGTCTGTTCCTTTTAAAGCAAAATTTTATTCTCTGTCAACTTGGAAGAGAAATATGCGAATCTGAAAGACAATAAGAATAATCACAAAATAAAAAGTCACTCTTGATATTACAACTTTTTTGAAAAGTTTTTCAATGAAGAAAATTGATATCTGTTGAATGCTTTGTTAGAAAAACGATCACAGTGATAAAAGTTTATTTCAAGTACGCCCACTTGAGTTTATCAATTCGAGTTGAGGTCTTTGCTTTTATTTATTCCTGTCTTAAATGAAAAAAGTCACCTATTTTTAATTCGCAGTTGCAACAACAAATGCGAAGACTCATTATTCAGGATTTGAAACTAGCCCGCTGGCTGGAAATTTAATTTAGTAACCCTGTTAAAGAAGCCAATGCTGCGCAATCAGCATACATTATCGCAACTACATGTACTTACTTTAGCGGTGGCAATATCGGGGCATACAACATGTTGGTAATTGATATTGGTGTAGTCAACTCCAGAGCATATAGTCAGACTTTTTTCGTCCAATTGATCGCCGTGCTTTAGTACCAGTTTATCATACAATTTTGGATCCTACACAAACATAAAAACAGTCGTTATGACCTCAGAAATATAACATATTAAATATTCCGGGAAGTGCAGAAGAAATCAGAAAGCAATGAAATGATAATTCAGTTAGAATAAAATCGATTTACTTTTATAGTTCCAATTAATTTATCTGTGATTTTTTAATGAATTTACGTTTGACCTAGTTTAGTATTAGACTTGGTAATATTTACCTTTGGCGTACCTCCTGCCCGTATGTCACTGACTTGACACAGTTCAATAACATCTCCATCCTTAAAGGAAAAAACAATTGTAAATTAATGACATCGCCTGTCGATTGAATGAAGCATTTATCTGTGCGATCGATCGTTTCGAGTTAAAGAAAACGAATCATTCGCTTTATTTGGATGTTGAAATTGTTCGCTAACTCGAGTGCATTCTAATTAGATCTTCTGGTTGATTTTATTGCCTGACTACCGACGGATCAAGCACAGAAATTTGTGTGTCATTAAAATTTAGTTTGATTTGTTGACATGACGATTGTTTGAACAGACGATGACTGGTGTTTATTTGAGTTTTCGCAAATGTTGCATTCCCAGTTCGAACTCAGATTGACAAAGTACACACAAATTAACGTAAACTTGACTTGTTCGTTCGCAAACTAATAATAAAACAAAAGTGATCAAATCGAAAGCATGAAAAAGTTATTCGCGCATTGAAAGATTCGAATGCAATAAAAACTTTTTGAATCATACGTGAATTCATCCTCTAATCCTTACTGGGGTATCACGCGATGTCGGTAATTTATTTTTATTTTATCAAGCGGAAGTACACACGATATTAACATCTTTAAATTCCAATCTTCTCTTTCGCTACCACTAGTTCTGAGCTTGCAACTCCCACTCAACCCACCCACGTTCGAAACTTCTGATACGCAATTTCTCAAAGAAATAGGAATTCGCGATTTAATTAATTGGCTCTTCGTACACAATTAAATCACGGGATTGAAAAAAAAAACTACGAGATCGAAAGGAATCGCTTGTATGATAATAAAAAGTGCTATCAAATGGTTTCCTTAAAATAGAATGAGCATAACTGATGATATCGGAAAACATCAATCTGACTGGCGCAAAACTCAATATCCCCGCGATAAATCACGGAATTCGTATTGAAGGCAAATGAGAGCCTTCCATCAATTCTCAATTTTTTTCTCTTCCGCGAGCTATAACGGTATGATTAAATTAGTGGTCGCACAATTATGAATAATTGCGGCGAACGAAAATACTCACCCGGTTCTCGCTCTGCCAATATATAAAAAATCCATACTCGTCAACTTTGAACAGGCAATTCAGCTCGATCTCGGTGTTATCCTTTTCTTCGGACCAGCGGTCGAAGACGCATCCTGTGCGAAGTGGTTCCGGTACCTCGATTTGCCAATTGAACTCGAACCTCTTCGTCATCTTCGTCAATTATGTAACCTCAGAGATATTCTGAATCAAACATGAATTCGCTGATTAGTACACCCCTCCTTGCAACTCGAAACCCGCGCCACACAGTCCAACTACAACATCCTCCGTGCCTCTGTCACTATGTAAAATTACATCGCGCAATCGATAAGGTCTCGATAAATACTTTGTCAATTAAGGTCGCCACACCAATTCAAATGATGAAGTCGATACGAAAATCCACTGCATCAAAACGTCCGGTATGATAAAAGCGACAAAATAACGCGATCGTCGTTTTAATTAAAATTGACGACGTAATAATGCACTGAGCAAGTTACATCATCAATTTTCCTAGCGAACTTGAAACAGCGCTTTCGGACACGCTCGTTATAAGGTTCGCGCCGTATAATGGGGTGCAAAAAAGCGTTCTGCTCAATTAAGATGACCGGATTATCGGCAGCTTTCGTCTGTCGCAGATGCCGGGGCTATTTGCATGTTAAAATTCTGACCTATATATTTATTGATGCTGTACAAACGTATCCCTCCGGCCTTCGCCCCGTGCTCAAACGAGTCCCCTGACGAGGGATTGTTCACCCTCGCCTAACGATGAATCGACAGTTATTCAAACTTTGACGCACACTTTTGCCATTGGATCATCGATTTTGTTCAGACAGCGTAAACGAAATTACGGATAACCAATAAAAGCGCCAGCTTGTTCGTTAGCTGGAACCGACTGCGTTTGTTTTGTCAACACAAGGCCACCGCTCGCGTTGATGATAATAAATGATTGACAATCGGTCGGATATCTCAGTCACTTTGTCGCGCGTCGATTACCGAGATTGTGCTCACGCGCTTTGCCGTGAACATCATTTTTTGTTTCTCTCCGACCTTTCTTCCGCTTTGCTCGCGCGAGTTTCACGTGGAAATATTTTCGGTGCGCGGTACGCGCGAACAAGTGTGAGTGCATGTGCAATCAATCTT
The DNA here is from genome assembly GCA_020615435.1 of Telenomus remus. Taxonomy (NCBI): domain Eukaryota; kingdom Metazoa; phylum Arthropoda; class Insecta; order Hymenoptera; family Scelionidae; genus Telenomus; species Telenomus remus. The sequence goes on along the minus strand of CM036341.1, from coordinate 7,208,502 downwards.
TCATTTTGCCCAAACAAAGGACGCCTTTGTCGACCCACGACAACGTAGTCAATTTAAATGCACAGTGTGTTGATGAATAAACATAAAATTGATAGCACAACACGACGCGAACCTTTTTTTTCATCTTCGCGCAGTCATTAATTAGTGGCTTTTACTTTTATTCTATGAAAAACTTCTTTTCAAAGCAGAGCTCTCACTCGTTCGGCTGGAGAATTTGGAAATTCTCGACTGTTTTTTCCAGAACGTCCTGTCCACTCGGATTTGAGAGTCGTCAAGGCTGAACGTGTACGAAACACTGCAAAACATTTGTCTGGAAAATATTTGCATATGACAAACGTTGCAAGTGACAGCGAAAGAAAGAAAAATTTGTCGTAAAATATTGAAATTTATAATTCTGGATTAGATAAATTCGTGCTTGTTTCACAATCCCGAGATGGATTTTTTTTTCAGCCACTATATACGGCCGTAAAAATGAATTTTTAAGCTGACACAATTAGGCGTTTGATATGCGGCGTGACAGCGCTGTTAAATGAAACACAATTTTTGGAATCGCATCACGTAGCCTCGCAGCATCTGCGCCTTCTTTTTTATCCCCCAAACGGAATAATGAACGAGCATAATTGCATCGGCATTTTTAATCAAATTACAATTCACTCGGGCGTAATCGATACCACCCCTCGGAGAAGATGCACGAAAACTCGTCGATATCGAGCATAATTTAATGCCCCAAACTGCGGCTGCCAATTTATCAGGCATAATCATTATTCCGAATTTTGCGCCACGGGCGATTTGTTTTGTTGAGATGAATTTCGCATCACGACAAAACATCATTAAATTTATGAATACCTTGGCCTAGTTCGAAAGACGCGGACTCTCGACGACAAAACGTCGAAATTGTTGCATCCCTCTGATGAAATTCATATGAGCGGAAAATGAACCGACCAATTCAACGCTCCAAAAACATCGTACATTGCAACGCCAACTTTATACTTAATTTAACTTGAGCTTATTCTGCTCTTCCGTCCTCTGCCCTCTCGTTCCGTAACAAATAGCCAATGTTGTGGAAACGTTGTGAGTCGTCAAATTTGCATACGTCATATTTGATTTACATCCGGCGGTTCGCAACCTCATGCAATTTCCCTTCTTTCCGTCTAATTTCATTTATCCATGAAGCCCGTGGAAAGTTCACACCGATCGAACTTTTTTGAAAAAGAAATTCTGACAAGCACAATTGCATTATATTATTCGGTCGTTATTTGTACGGGGAAATGACTTGCAGCGTGAAAGTGCTGCTTTCCGTGGCGCATCAGTGCTGCATCGTTTATTCCCAATGTTGACACAAAGTCGCTTTTAAGCTAAAGAAACGTCAGCGTTGCGGAACATCGCTCAAAAAATCCGCACTTTTTTGAGTTGTTTTTTTTTCTCCATCATTTCGTAGGATTAAATAAAACGAGACTCTTGTGATAAAATGATGGTAAAGTTTATCGTACATAAATTTTGCTTTTTTTCTTTCATCAAAAAGTGGGAGCAGAAGTGAGCAATAAATTTTAATGATAATCTAAGTGCTGTTAGCTTGAATTTTTGCAGCTGCTTCTTAGCATAAAAACACTTCGATATTGAAAAGTAAAGTTGTGTACAAAGAAACCGAGTTTTATTTTCAAGTAAAGTATTTTTCATCAATGCATCTATTTGAAACTTGTGTATCTGTAATGTTTGCATTCGTTATGAAGATGCACCTTTCACAACGATGATAATAGCGATCGAGCTGAAATACGGCTTTTCATGAAATATGAGGTGCAATGAATCTGCTTTTACGATGGAGCTCACTCGACCTGTTGTGTAATACATCACAAAAACTGAAACGTTCTTTTCATAATTTTCATCAAATTCAGGAGTCTCGGTTTATTGACGGAAATGAATATTTAGCTCTGATAATTGCTTGCGATTTCATAATTGTGATGCTGCGCGATATAAATATCGGCTATTCGCGATGATTCGTCGGTACTATTAATATATGTCAGGAGGAAACAGTTGCATGTGAGAAAATGAATGGTAGTTTTTTTCAGTTTCACGCACAATTATACAACTGACGGACGATAACAATTAGCTAAATAAAAAATGATGAGTTTTTCTTTCTTGAGACGGATTTAAACAACTGGAAAAAACTGTTCGTATCAAAATATTCGTTTTTAGAATGACATATTTATTTAACGGTAATTTCAGTTAAATTAAGATAAATGAAAAGCTAAAAGAACCGTGGCAATACGTTTAAAATAATCTGGTCAAGGTTTTTAATTCGATATTTTCCCAAGTTTGAAGTAGACGCTCGATGTGTATTGCTGGAAGTTAATATGTTTCATGAAATCAAGCCTCGTTCAGATAACTTTAGACCTTCGTAACGTTGTTTGTGTTAAATTCAACTTATCTTAAGCTCCACTCGAGGGTGTGAGAAAATCCGATTAATCTCAAAATGTTTTATCTCTGGAAATTGGGAAACATTGAATAATAATTAGCGTATGAAAACTCTATCCTCGGAATCGTGATGGATAGAAACACGGTTTTTGTTTTTTGTGAACATCATTAACTAACAATTCGAACAATCGATTCCACAAAATTATCGTCGTTTGCATTTTCCTTTTCGCGGAATAGTTTCATTAATTTCTCTCTACTGTTACGAGCCATGGCAAGAATTATGAATGTTTGATCATCCCAATTGTAAATTTTATTTGCAATCGCAAGGAACGTTTGTTCGCGTTTTATTTATTTTGTAAATAAACAACAAGCTTATGAAGTACATTTGAAAGATAAAATTAAAAACAGTACACATCGGAATTGAAAAATGTAAATTGAATCAAAGCAATTCTTTTGATGACAATCGCATACATTATAAATTCACTTTATTTAATTTGCAGCACAGTGTTTGAATTGCACAAAATGACTTGTTTCTATCGCGCCAATTCAATTCGTTTGACGATACAAAATGGATGAAAAAAAGGAGAGGTGAAAATGAAATCAATGTATTTCTTTGCTTGTCTCACAGGTAAAACGTGATCAGATTATCTCAGCGAGTGAGAAAAATTGTTGAATAACTAATCAGAACAAATTGAAAATTGCGTATCAAGTTTCGCTGAAAAAAACCCTACATTTGCGCATTATTCACGAGTGACTGAAAAGGTGCAAGGTTATACACCGGCTGAATGCAACTTTTCGAATGTTTTCTTTATATTTCCAGCAACTGTTATGTAGGTTAAATCTCTCGTTCGTTATGAACGGCATTATTCTCGTAAAAAACACGATTCGACATCACTCAATTATTTGAACTGTCGCGACAAACAAAATTACTTGACGTGTGGAGTGAACACGATTACAGCAATCAAATTGTTATCGCGATGATAAAATAATGTTTCGATACGAAACCAAAGAAAAATTGTCGTTTTTCGCGCGAACGCAATGTATTTTCGTAATATCAAACCCTCGATCTAATTCATAATCGTCGCGAGCACGTCAATTTCAACGCGCAAAATTATCATTTCAATCTCTCAGCGAGAAGGCATTATTCAAGAGCCACTGCAAATCTCTCCTCGAATAATTAAAATTTTTTCGACGAAAACTCGAGTACGGAGAATATCGAAACACTCATCGAAACAGAGAATGTTCTCCTTCGGACTGTGGAAGTTTGTTTTACTTTTTCTTCGGCAAATATCGAGGGAAAAATACTTCTCAACTAATGATGCATTGTTTGGCATCAATATTCGGACACACAAACGATAAATTGAAATAATCGCACCGGTTCGTTATTTCGCATCATAAATAGAGCGTGAAAGTTCAAAAGAAATTGTCGAATAATTAATTTGCGGATGCAGGCAAAGTTTAACCAAGTATTTCCCTCTGTCTGAGGCTTTTGTGATTTCAAACACATTCGGATCGATGACGCATGCATGGAATAAGGAGATGAGATCTTCCGGGGTATTCAGAGCCCTACAGATATATATTCTCGACAGGAGTCCAATTAATTTATGAGGTGATATATATGCTATACATTATGATGCCGCAACTTATATTCTCAGATATTCGTCGACAATGAGATTCAAAGGATGCAATTTCTCGTTGCGACCTCTCGTCGAAATCAATTTCCCATTTATGACTATCATCAATTGTGAAAGAATCACGATATCCAAAATCAACGTCAGATTCAAAATTTTCAATTTCGACAGACACATGGAAATTCCGCGAGAAATCGTCATAATCGGTTTAACGCATTCAACAAATAGATGATCTTCTAAACGTTCTTCAGCGGTACATTTTCTTGCGATGAGATAAACGATTGAACTCCCGGATCGGCTCTTATCCTTGGAACGGATTTCCACGTGGAATTCAAGCTACAATTAACCGATTATTAAAAAAAAATCTGATTACGTTCGTTTGACGAACATGTGAGCGGCACAAAAGCGTCTCCGCTTTTCACGAATCACGTGAAAATTTTAACAAAGGCTAAATTCAAAGTAGCGTGAGACGGCGCACTTGTGCACTTGGATGTCAAGTGTTCTTCTCTCGGATCGAAATACTCATTAAACTATTCTCACAGGCATATACATGTAAAACGTAGTAGTATCGTTTAATGCGACCCATATATCAGTCAAGGTCGCTTATTGTACATTGAAAGTCACTTAGCACTTTTAAGATGTTCCGGAACGTGTGTGACAATTTTGATGATTTCGTACAAATTTTCAGAGATCGTTGTGTGTTTTTTTTTAGTTTTTTGTTTTTCAATGAAAAGCAAAACGGTTTTAATTTCATACATCGATAGACGTTCACGATCATTTTGAATGTGACAATGAGATTCCAGGGAAAACGCTATTACGTAAGCTGTTTTCTTTTTTTGCAAAATCTATTTTCAGTTTAATCTTACGATACGTATCAGCTGGAGGAATTTGCTTGTCTAGATGTGTTTAATCACGGTTGTGTTTTTCTTTCAGATGCAATTTGTTTGTTTTTGTAAATTGTAGAAACTGTTTGCAAACAAAAGAGAATGTTTATACAATAAGTGATATAAAATAAAGAGACAGATGATTTATGATAGGGAGCGAAATTTATAATTGAAAAGGGGAAGTTGTGCAGAGAGAGAATAGGTTGTTAATGAGTGTGATTTAGCGTTATTGTAAGGCCGGAATACTAATGTCAAACTTTTGTCGGAATAAACTAATATAGAAGTCGAAATTCGTAAACAATTCCATTTAATGTCGGAATTCGGAACGAAATAAAAGTGTTTCATCTGTGATATCAAAAAATGAAGCACGTAAAAATTGATAAGACGATTGTTGTGGACACGGATATGAGCGCATTTCGCAGTTTTATCAAAACTAATCTAATCAAAACATTTGAATGCAAGAAATTCTAATTCCAAGTCTCTCGCTGCAAAATAATCTCAACTTTTTTCATTAGAAAGACGAATATTAAATGTGGTCAGGATATTTGCTTTGTTTGCGGTAATTTATAAATGTCAGGATCTATAATTGAACAATGCATTAGCGAGATATCAGCGACGAAAAAGTTTGAAAATAATGTCACAAATATTGTGACAACCAAAGTTTTCAAATATGTCGCGTAAAATAAATGAAAAGTTTCGAGCATGCGTGAACGCATGTTTGTACGCTTCATCGCAGCTTGGTCTGTAAAAATGACTTGATCTAGTTCGGAATTTCCATCTATTTAATTTTGTATTTTCACTTTCTCGAAAACGTAAACCCAAATTTTCATAATTCGCCCGTTTGTGTTATATTGAATTGAATTGAAACATTATTACGAATTGGGAACCTTGACCTATAAAAAAGAAAGCTGTTTTGTAAATGTTTTTTTACGAAACCATTTGGAGTCACACGACTAAGGTTCGATTTATTTGTAAACGTTATTTCTGATTATCAATCATTTATTCTTGTTTTCAAACCTTTTTCACATCCTTTTTTTATCACAAGAGGAAGCAAAATATTAGGCTCATTAGAGACGACGATTATTTTTACCGTTTTTTACAATAACAAAAATGTCATTAGTAATGCGTTGGAGTGTAATGTACATTATAACGATAAAAATGTTCTGAAATTGTTGTGGTAATAGATGTGACTATAATTTTCGCATTTGATTCAATCTATCGACGTCCATTCGTCAAAAGCAACTGCAATGTACTTTGTTATAAAAATAATTGATGATAGCGCTTATTTCATTTTAAGTCATTTAAAGCATATTAATGGACATTCACGTTCGTGGTGATTTTAAAATAATAAATTAGAATTTCCATTTAAAAAGTGAAAAAACATTCTGCAAAGAAAGGCAAAACACAAAATGAATGAACTCTCTATTTAGAATTTTTTTCATCACTGATAACCGTTCTTATCAGCTGTTTTGTCTCCACGTGATAATGATTATAATTAAATCTATTTGATTATCTTAATTGCATCTCGTGAAAAACTTTCATTTAACGAACTCGTCATCCAACATACGCAGTTCGTATTTCATTCCCCACATAAATACCGCGTAAGTTATTAATTAACAACGTTTGCATAAGAATTCGCTCAAAAATGTAATAAAAAGTAGAATAAAATTGTCAGCTTTTTTTCGCGTCCTACATTAAGAGTGGAACACTCAGAGAGAATATACTTACAATTTTAACGAGAAAATGGTTAGCGAAAGTACAAGACAAAAAAGTTCATTCTTGTAAAACTCAAAGTTCCTTAAAAGAAGACGTAAAAATTAAAACAGGCTTGTATATTTGACTACCCCTATCACGTGATTTGAACTTAGGTCCAAACATGTGACTTTTCGATTCGAAGTAAAATGCTACTGAGAAGTTTGCAAACAAAAGTAATTATCGAATCAATACATCAATGAAGTCGATTGTTTTCAATTTCAGGTTTTGTTGTCACGTTACGAGATAACATTTTGCTAACAAGAGTGTTTCCACCGGATTGTATTTCTGATTAATGATAGTTGGCATTGTTTCTTATTCCAGGACTCTCAGAGCTTGCAAGTTATTAATCTGTCTAATTAATTATCATGCGCCTAGCTATTCAGAAACTGTTAAATTTTCTAATTTCCTATCCTGACTTACGACGTACGTATCGTGAATTACTCGTCGATTTCCCGTGACGCGATTTTAATTAATTTCTACGTTTCTATTTTCTGTTCAATTTGATATTCTCGGGCCATTCGGAGTTTTTGTCGCTGAATATTAAAAAGCAATGTTAAATAACCATATGCCACTATTTTTACACAGTCTAGTTGCCATTGAAAGAGTACACTGAATCATTCAGCTAATTTTTGTGAATTTAAATGAAATGAATTACAAACACCTTCAGATGAAAGATTAAATTTCATTCACTGTTTTCTTTATAAATGTCAGAGTACTTTTGCGAATGAATATTTTAACTTCACTTGCTTACACATTCATACTTGCGTACAAAATGCGTCCACTGATAAACATCTCACGTGTACTTCCTTTATTCATTTGAATGATTTTGAATTCCCAGTTTGGCGTTTGCACGTGTTCAACATTTATTTTCCAAGCAACCAAAAGTGGTCAAAATAATGGTCATAGCGTACATGTAAGTTTTCTTGTTAGCGATGTTGTTCAGCCGAGTAAAAAAGTTTCCGAAGGTCAGTCATTCTAATCAACAACAAAGTTTGCCGGATGGCTGTTGAAAGGGCGCCAAAATCGGGCAAAGAATGCGTCAATTCTAAACGTCTACGAGAGCAATCTTTCAAGCGAGCCGAGAGAGTAAACAACGAAAAAACGTTTAATCAGGGTTCATGGCGCCCGTCAAATGGGCTTTTAACATTTGAAAATTCGCTAACAGTTTTCGACAGAGGCAAGTCGGTCGATAGGCTTAAAGTCGGGGTGCGAGGGTGGATATTTTATCAGGTGAAGATAAATCTGAGCGGGCAAAAAGTGCGGCTGCTCATCCGCCGACATAACATCTGAATAAGAACGATCTCATTTCGTTCACGATCGATCGTACTTGCAATAAAATTTGTTTAAACAACGAATTAACCAGCGAACTAAAACGCGTAGACCCACAGAATGAAAGCCATAAAATTTTATCCGCAACATAAACATCTATTTTTAAGTGAACTTTCAACGTGGACTGTTAATCTATAAATATATATCAAGCGACGGATTCATATCGAGATCTGACACCCGACGGATTTCCCATAAATTGAATTCATCGAGTCTCTTGGATATAAAAAATGTCGCGGGACGTTCTTGCTCGTTTATTATTGACATGAACAAAAGAGGCTGATCGAATTTTGATTCCTGCACCCACCTCGGGGCATTCGATTCCAATATCCCTCTTGCGATATTAAAGATTTAAAATAGAAAGAGCCTTCGGGACACGTGAAATTGTTGATATTAAAATTCCGTCTGAGCTCAATCGAGATAAATAAACGACCGATCAATAAGTTTCGGATCAAACGTGATTTCGATGTGTTTTTTCGTAGTTGGCTAAAAAAAGACAGCCGATGGCGCCATTTTGACAGGACCGGTTAAAGCGAAAATGTTCTCAATTTCCGGCCCAGAAGCAAGTCCAGAATCTAGATGAATCAAATTTAGGTGGTTTATCTTCATCAATGACAGGGTCAAGATGCCACACGACGAACCGTTTTTTAATTGAGAAATCGTTCTCGATGCCTTGACACTTGAGATCGGGTTCTGTTGACGTGACCTGTCGAGAGCCTAATCTTGAAAAAAAACATCTGGACGAAAAAAAAAAAAAATAAAGATTTCGAACGAAAACCCATTAAACTGATTTGATATTGAGGTCTGCTAAAATTTGTCATTCCTAACACATTGTCATGCACTTTGTAAGACGAGACAATAACCAGACAAGCGGAATTAATAAGTCCGATTAGATTAGATTCATCGCATTAACGAGTTATTAATTACGCTCGGTTCATACGATGTGTATCGAGAAAAAAAGTGAATCAGGTGCGTGTGTGAGATTGTTTACGATCTATGAATAGACATGAATGAAAAAGTGACTTGAATATTCTGTTTACTCTCGTGTTTAAGTTCGCGGAGTTACTAGAAGTTCAAACTTTTTACATGAATAATAAAACTATTCTTCAAATTATGACGATGACTAAATGTTGATAAGTTACAGATAGACGTAAGTCTGACAACAGTGTCTGTAACCTGTCAAACGAAACTTGTAAACAAATTTTTCTGACGATCGCTTGTAATAATCGCTAAACGATTTTCTTACCGGCCTCCGTGGAATAACCGGCCGAATAACGTCTTGTTATCGCATCCTTTCTCTTCTGCAGCTCTCGACTTGTCAATTTGTGAGCTCTTCACGCAGCCACGACTGGCGACGTCCCAACTTGTCTGTACTTCGATCGGCACAAGACTGCCACTCGGCGATGAGAAAACAGAGCCATAGCGTTGTGTATACGGTTCATGGACGAGCTCGCTACCAGCTGTCTGGCTCGATACTGTCCTCTTCTCCTGCGCGCATGTGCCGCTCGTTTCTGGATGACCGACATTCAGCACGTTTTATCGCAGCTAGTAAGATAGTCCAACGGATTTATCGACGACACTGTAGTTACATCTCTTCTCGTCAATATTTTATGCGGACTTTCACTCAACTTAATAGATCGACAACACTACTTCGTTACCCCACATCTTTGCAACAAACTTTTTCAAATAAATTCGAAATTTATTGATACTTTATTTAACAAAGTTGTGCTTCAAATTGATTAAAACTTAACTGACAGTCATCTGATTTGTAACTATGGAATTTCAAACGTTAAAATTTTCAAAGTTTGAATTTTGCAGAATGTTTTTTAGGATTCTCTTTAATTGAAAAAAAAAAACAAAACAATATCGAAAAATCGTAACAAAAAATGTTGATTTTTGTTAAGAACAAAGTAAACAACTTAATGGAGTGTTTACCTTCAAAGTGAGTTGTTAGTTCATGATAAGCATAGTAACTGTAACGTTATGCACGGTCGGTAAGTGTTGTTTCGTTGGTACGAATGAATTTGATAAAAAAACAACTGATAACTAATTGGAATTCAAATTGATCGATAATTTTTGAATGATCAGTTGCGGGTTAAAATATGATACGTCAAACAAATCAGTTCAACGATTATATTTCATTCGACAAATTCGAACAAGAAATTCCAATTAATATTGAAGAAAGTCATCGCACTTTTTTCCACGCAATTTCAATAGACTTTGATTGTACCAAGTAATTTGACTTTATGCAATTCCTGTGTTCATTATTAATTCTGAGGAAGGAGAATTCAATGTCTTTCATTTAAATTTGCGAATCCGATTATTTAGCTGCTCAACTAGAAACAGTTGAGCGCAGTTCCAAAAATTTGAGTTTTCATTCAACTGACGAAATATTTCCATCAATTTCAATTTGAAGTTCAATCACAAACAGTTTGGCGGGCGTTCTCCATCAAAGGATGTGTCGAATTGAATGTCGACAAAAAAGAACAGATTTTCAACACCAGTACATTTTTTCTTGGACACCGAACAAAAAAAACAAATAAAAAAAATAAAAAAAAATCAAGAGTACAGATACAAGAAATATTCGCGTGGACGGTCACGTTTTCTCGGCTATTGATATAAAAGCAAATGCTATTTCCTTCCGACAACTGTACGACTAGCTGCGTGTCTGTGCTTGCACGTTATAAGAAAGAAAACGGCGGGCGGGTTGAAAGAATAAAACAAGAAAAAAGGAGACTACAGCGTGTACTAGGATCGATTTCTATCGTCAATATCGCTCGTGACCGCATGTGTCGGTCGTTTGTTTTATACAGAACGTGACGTGGCGGTGGATAGGATCATAAGCTCTTTTCAGAACGTGGCTCACTCTATTTGCGCTCATTTTATCGCAAACAGCGCGATTGCGAGTGGCTTGATCACTTTATAAAATGTCAACGACGTGCTGAACAAACGACGGATGTGCGAACGTAACGCACGTTTGGCATCATGAAAAAGTCAAACCCGCGAAGCTCAAGCCGTCTAAGAAAACGAGTTTGAGGCGAAAAGTTCCGACCCGGAAAAAGTGTGTTATCAATGAAAATTCAATTTACGAATCCAATTTGTACGAAATTTAATCTACAAAAATGAATTGTTTAGTGTGTATACCATTTGGATGCGAATTCGCGTGAATTTAATCGTAACAGAATATTGAATTGATTGGAACAGAAATTTGATTGGGCTCGGCAAGGTGTATACGTTCAAATTAGATTGCGAGGTAGAATTCAACAGCCGTTTTCACGCACAGACACACTTTGGTTGCGACGCTTTCGATGTCGTACACAAGTCATGTAAGAAATTGCGTAACAACATCGCTGATCCTGCACGTGCACCTGAGACTTAGATTCTCTCTTCTTCTAATTCCAAAACTTTGCGCCCGACGTTTTGAGTGTACATCCCGCAGTGCAAACTTTGTTCAGACAATTTTTGTCTCGGCGATTTTCATGAACGTCAAATCACAACCAGAAAGTATCGTCTTGGAAAAAATCTTTTTCAATTACATTCGTTAAAGGACTGTTCATATAAAAAGAAGAACAAAGAAGGAAAAAAACTTCTCGAAAGCAATCGGAACAAAAAAGATCGTCTGGATTTCTGTGTGCAAAGAGCAGAATCGCAAGTGGTGGCACAAAATGAATCGTAATTGTCTTCGATTCATCGGGCTTCTTTTTTTTTATCATCCTTTTACATTGCGCACTCAATTCAGTTCTTAACGACGAGTTGTAATTGAAATTTCAGTCTCTCATCGACGTATCAGCTAATTAAAAAAGCTTCATTCAATAAGATACAGTTTTCATTCGTGAAGAACTCGCAATTTTCACGAAAGAATTTCATCATTACTATCACGTTCGGCGCGCTTTTGTAGCGCCTTACGCGAGTGAATTAAAATAATGAGCTCGAAGAACCAGTCGAGTTAGTGTTTCAATCTTCGAGTGTCACGAAAAGCGAACCACAAATTTACACGTTCAACTAATGAAACGTCATGTAATCCAGATTCTTTCTCCACATTATTCAGAGTCGCGCCTTTTTTTTCTCCAAGTGAATCACATTCCGCGAGACAAAAGCATTCACACCGGTTCATACGTTACATTTTTGAATAATTAAATCTTCACGCATTCCAATTAACGCTCCATCAACGATTAATGTAACAAGCAAAAATTGTTTGTATTGAATCAATGCGAGCGAAGGTCTTACACGCTGTTGACATGATTTTTAATACGAGATAAATGTTTGTTGACTCAAAACAGTTTCGAATAGAGGAGCAAATAAACGAAAAATCGCGTTCAAACGCGTGGACGATTTTGTCAAACACAAAAACAGGGTGCCCACAATCATGTAAGTGGACTTTAACAGTTCGTTAGTAAATTAAACTCAACGAGTTTGTAATTAAGCATTGATTGAAACGTTACAAATTAAAATAGTTGAAAAAAGACCTGACTGGTTACTTAGCCACATAATGACAAACCGCTCAATAATAGCAGGTACGATGATTCTAATTAAAACACCGAACACAAAGAGCAGTCGAGAACAAAAAACTTGATTCGAAAACGGTTTCACCGTTTAGTTGTCCACACTGCCGCTTGCGACACTTTCATTTTAAGATTGGATCAAGTTCATGGTCCCGGCCAAACAGTGCAATGAAAGTAAATGATATTCCTCCATCAAATCATCCGGCAAAAAAGTGTACTCGCTATTTGAGCGAATAGAAATGCATCATCTCGTTTCCAGTGCGCCTTGTTTTCTACCTCGTTTCGTGATCATGTATATCAAGTGCCAGTATCTAATCCGACAAGTGAAAACGAAGTTCTTAATCTTCGCGAGAGGCATTGATCTTATGAATGGGATATACAACTCGTGATACAATAGCGCAACCAGATTTACAGGTTTGGTGCAGTTATTATCACCCATTCGGCGAACATGACACTGCCATCCTTCTGCAACCGTGACAATTTTTTTTTTGTCAAATGAAAAAGTTCATAAAAACTCGTTGAACAATAACAGGCTGACTTCAGGTTTACCGAAAGTTAAATTCGAAAAGTTAATGATTGATAACGTTTGATTACCAAAAATGATTGACGCGGTTGTTTTTTTGTCAACCTTGCAGAGCTACTTTGGCGACGGTAATTACATCAGTTTCATAATTAATATTAATTAGTACCAGGCGTTTTTTGTACGATAATTGAGAAACGATAATTAAACTGTAATTCAGGTCAGATGCCATCGATCGCGTCGAATACAGGAAACCAATTTAACACAAAACAGCTGGTCTAATAAGAAGAGCGACATTCACTTTTCCGTAGGTTCATGCGACGCCTTAATCACCTTTGCTATCAGACATAATTAGTCAGACGCGAAATTCATAAAGTTGCAGGTGCTCGAAAAAGCGCTGTAACAAAATAGAGCGCACATTAAAGCATCAAAAGCTAAACGCCTAAGTGACGATAACGAATCGATTGTAAAATCGAGCCAACGGGATATATTGTTTTGTGTATCAGGAAAATACATTGTTTCACGATTGGCCAGGGATTCCCAAATTTTCACGACAACGGAACCGTTCAATTAGATCCTTCGTAAATCAACCTGAATGCCACCAGATGCACCGATATAACGTCAACTCGGCAATAAAATGCATCAAAATCTCGGCTCGTAATGAATCGGCCCGTGTAAATAGTCTATGCGAATAAAAGTTTTCATCCGCTTTTACGAACGCCACAAAAGGTTTTGTCGTGGATTTGCAGTGGTTGGGGCAAATCTATTTCGTTTTTTACATATATACGCAAACAACAATGAGGAACCATTCCACGACACTGAGTTTGAAGGGGTATAAAATAATGTATATATATGCCGGATGCGAAATCATTGCACGATTTTGGGAAAATGAAAAATAAACGCATTTTATGTTTCCTAGAATAATATAAAACTAACAAGCGCGTGAAAAAAAGGTTTCTTTCTGAAGTATTCACCTTTGTAATTGAATTACGAATGAATTTCGAAGTGGCTGTGTAATTTTCACAAGTATTCTATAATTTGTTTGAAATGCGAAAAATGAGCTCTCGAAAACATGAAAATAAGCCCGACTGGAGAAATAAGCGCTACTGATATGAGCAATTATTATTTTATTATAGAATTATACATTTCATACAAATCTCCGCGTTAGTTCAATTTTGTTTGAGAATGTTTAAATAGTTGATCGAAAGTTTTCTCATCGTCAGAAATTAATTCGAAATTGGATAACACATTTTTCGATTCTCGTTCGTAAATATAACGTCGATTGATTTTTTCCAACTTAACCAAAAAAGATGTGAAACTCGCCATCGCTTCATTTCTGTCCTTAAACTCGTACAAAAGATTCCAACTTGAATACTTTTTTCGTTGACAATCGTTTGAACGTGGGAAAACCGGAGAGAAAAAACTTATCATATGTTTATCTGAATCCTCTCGAATTGATTTATATTTCAAAGCTGAACCTTGGTTGTAACAATAATAATGATTCTTACATACAAAAATGTTTTCGTTACATCTCTCTTTGTGCTTTTCGTAAAATGTGTCTTGGAATTGCTTTAAACAAGTTTCCTTACGTCGAAACGTGCTATATATATGAGAATGCAATGCAAAGTGGTCCCCAGGGGATACACAGCCTTGCGGCATTAAGATTCTAGTAAACTTAACAAAAGGGCATCCATATCAGTAGAATTTTGTAACAATTTCTCTTTAACTTGTTTTTTTATAAAAAATAAATCGGCTGTAAATTCCAGTCTGAAATTCAAGGAATTTATTCCAATTTAGTTGCAAGCAAATCTTCTTCCCTGCTCTGAAATTGCATTTTTTAAATCTCCAGATACACAAATGCATTTTATAAATTAATCCATTTTATTTTAACCATTCTTTAGATCTGAGATTATTTTTGATGTATCAAAAATTTGTTTGCAAACTGGATTAGTAAGTAATTACAAATAATTAGTGAGTTTTAGATGTAAATCTAACTGACTTTGGAACTTTTTTGTTAATAAGCGGTCGTTTAAGTTAAATTAAAAAATCTGTTAATGTAAACTTGCAGTGAAACATTTCGATAAAAGATACGGCTTACAGTTGAGGATGCTCTGACAATATCGTAAAATATGTAATGGACACATTCAATGCACGTAACAAGGTTAACGAGTTATGTGAAATTTTTGCGAGACACTTTAATTTGTAATACTAATTACACTGTTGACGTTGCAGTTAAATTATTCTGGCTTAAACATTATTTCAGATTAAAAGGTTGATTGCAAAGATTATGAAGACACTATGACATGACAGAAAAATCAGAAAATAATGAAAAACCTTCAATTGAAATGTAATATTTCGATTCTTTTGAAATGTAAATTTTTATTTACCCAAAAGGAAATTCAGTTTAGTTTGATTGAAGAGAAAAAAAATCGCAGGAGCTCTGGAACAGGAGTTTGAAATCGTTCTGTTCAGACAATAAAATTTTAGCAGTAATCCCAAATTTGAACGAAGACTCAATACAAAAAAACTGTTGTAGAAAAATGAAACTAATTGGTTAGCTTTTAATCAATGTTGCAACTTCAAAAGGATTTCCACTTCCGCGAAATAATATCTCTTATATAATTTCAATCAGAGAAAAATTGTTATGAAAAGATATTGCACACAAATCTGACATTTTATTTTGGTTTGGATTAAGGTGGAATAGTGAGGTAAAAATTGGCAGCGTGATGAAACACGTTATATTACAGCGGTTGAGATGCATCGCATTGAAATGAATAGCAATTCCGCCAAAATATAATAATAAGAAAGTTATAATTTGCCGCCTCGTCTCCGGAGTCATCAGTTATGATTAATAAAGGTGCTCAAGTATACATGAACGATCTGAATACCGAAACTACCCGAAAAGCTTTATATATTCTTAGAAACCAATAAAACACGAATCCTCGGCTCTTCATGCCTTATATTCTATTTGTCTTATCTCTTTTAAAATGCCATTCTTGCTTTTCAGAAGTTCAGCGTTAGCGAAGGAAAACGTGACATGCATCGACATGATATTTTTAAACTTACACACGGACTTGCAAAGACGAAGAGCCAAAGGGCGCTCGAGCCAAGAAAAAGATAAAGTTCGAGGCTGGATGAAAGTAAGATGACACCGAGAAGCGCGCAGCTCAACCATCTTTTTTGAGCCATTATTTTTTTACTCCCTCGGTTCGATTTCTTGATATGTTTGCGATTCAAACAACGATCGTGCTTGAAGGCTATCTCTATAAAGTTCTTGTAAGTTTAAAGAACGAGTCAAAAGCAGAGTTAAAATATACTGTAATCATGTGGCCATGTGTACTTTACATATGTGGTGTACCACTCACTCTACCGCGGTCGTTATTCTTTATTCGTACCAAGTTTTTGTCCACTCGGAACAATTTGGCCAAAGAAGTTTGAAAATAATTTGCACTCGTTTTCAATAATTATTTGTTCATCGCTAATGACAATTTCACGGAATAATTATGAAACCTACAAGAACACGACAGTCGACGGAAATGTTTAAACTAAGCTAATTCGAGGCGTTTCCGAATTTTTTCGTTCTAAAAAAATCTGGTTCTCTTGCTAAATGTGGAAATTCCGTATTCATTTTTATTCGCACTTCTGCATGAATAATGAACCATCATAATATATTTACAAAAATTACGACGATAAATTCAAATGTGACATTAAAACGTAACATTAAAATTTACTTCACGCTGTTCCTACTGAGATATAATTTTATTACAGCGCATAAGGTCTTTATATATTAATAATAATAATTTTGGCCGTATATAAGATATTCGTATTATACGTGTCCGAGTGTGTAACTCTGAACGCTAATTTAGATCATAATTTCTTTGGTCGTAACGAAACAAAATTTCTTTACTTTTTTTTTAATTTTTACACATTTCAGTGTTATGGCAACTTCGTTTTAAAAAAGTTTACAGTTAGTTGCAAGATGTGCCTTTTGATGACCTGCATATCAGTTTTACGATTACGATCAACATCATTCCATAGACAACAGCGGGACTTGGTTGAAAGAAAAATTGAAAAGAAAAAATCCAGTCGACAGTTCGGTAGTTGTACGTGTAGTTGATCCTTTGGTACCATCACGTTTCTGCAACTTTGGAACAATTCGCAAGTCGCCGAATGACGGCCAAAGTTACACTGATTCCACCGTCAACGCAACGTTGTAATGTAGCAATCTTGTTCAAGAGTTCTATCCTGTTATATTAATTAATATTACACTTGCAAGTTTGATTTAATGAATGACTCTTCTCAGCGCGAGTACTCTAATTCATTAATTAAAATGCAACTCGGAATAATAACGGCAGTTTAATTCATTGACTGAGCGTGATAAATACCTACAACATCAAAACTTTTGAGATACTGGCTTCTTTCCATTTTTTAACAATTTTAAATTCGTTCAAATTTTGAGTATAATTTAATATTCATGTACAATTTTTCGAGATTTCAATATCGAAAATATTTATTGACAAAAAATGCATTGTTAAATCAAGACTTTGCCTTTTCAATCAACGAGGTTCCAGATGACATTGTAAAAGAGGAGAAAGGTCTTTTGATCTTGATTTACTTGTCGAAGTGATGCTACGTCTATGAGAGGGGAGAAGTGGTCCGAAGCGCTCGAGGTACTTCTATAAAAGCATGTCCTGCAACGTGATCAAGTGACATATAGTAATTTATTGCGAGCCCTCGCGGTCTTTGATCGAAAGCATTTTGAATGAAATTCCTGGTACGTAAAAAGAATTAGCCTCGGATTTTCGTAAGTTTATTTGTGCTGCTCGCGGTACAGAGACGTGCTCTGATTAGAAATCGCAAGAGAAAAAAGTCGAGAATAGAGAAAACGCAGAGAAACATCGAATCACCAACATTTGAAATTCTGTTTTCCAGATAATTTTGTTCGCGACTGCGGTCGTTCGGGGTCACCGGCATGCTCGATATTACGAGTCCGAGTTCAGACCGCCCCAAAATCAAGCTCGTTACGGGCCGGGCTACAATGTCGAGCACAATCGACACTATCGGGATTCATTTCGACAATCACCTCAGCCATATTTGGAGGAACCGAGCTACCGGGAACAGCCGCCACCCTACCGAGACGACAAGTACTTTGGCGAATTAGGATCGTTCTCGGATCAAGGCCCGTATTACCCCGAGCGCCAGACATTTTTAAAGAGGCCACCGGATTCCTTTCAACATCACGACGCTCCGCAGCCTTTCGGAAATCAACAGGAAATTAATTATAATGCATTTCCGCCTCAGCCACTGAACGACATCAGCGCAGCTCTTCCAACTCAGCTGCACTCGGATCAGCCACGCCAGTCGCTTTCCTTTGGTGGTCACTCGAATTACCTCAAATTTGGTACGACCAAAAAGTACACACAGAGATAGTCAAACAAGCACGCTCCTGCAACTGCGCCTGTGTTGCAACAATTTGATTCTCCCTTCTGTGTGCAAATTTCTCTTTTCATTTCGCCAATTACATTATCTGCCTTTTTTTTATCAAATTTTGAAAAATTTGACACGACCAAAAAGTACACACTCAGAGAGAGTCGAACCAGTTCGTTGCTGTAACTGTGCTTGTGTTACAACAGTTCAATTTCCTTTTTTTATCTGAAAATTCCGATTCTCATTTTGCCAATTAATTTTTTTTTCTTTTTTCACCACATTTTATAAATGCTTTCGTTTCATTTTCACATTTGACCTAAATACTCGTTCCCTTGCTCAGTCAAACGTGAACCAAAGTCAGTGTTGGAAATATTGCAAGTCCGAATGTGTTGGAGTTTATGTTATCTGAAATGGGAGTTGACTTTTCTTTCATAGGAAACCACGCACTGGGCTTCGCTTCGGTACCAATGAAATCATCTTTGGGCAACGAAATACCTTCGTTCTCGACTGTAACAATGACGTTCAACACAAGTGCCCCGATGGCGCATGCGGCTGACCAAAATAACGCGTCGAAAGTTCTGCAATCCTCGAAGATGCCACAGCCTATGGCCGAAACCATTATGATGAGTGCTGATGATAATAAGGCGAGCATTTGATTTTTATAACATCGTAAAAGTAAGATCAACAATATTTATGTTAAAAAATGACGGATAAAGTGTAAGACATTTTTATCACCAATTTCCATATGAAAAGGGATTTTTTTAAACTAAATAATGTACACTTACAGGTTTAAGAGGTCGGATCTTTTTTATACTAAAAAAAGGTAGTAAAAAACGAGGTGTCGTTATTTTCAGTCGTTTTTTTATCCAACGTGTGTTGCATGGTCGCTTTTTTGCACAGCTGCGCAAAGAAAGGTTGTTTTCAGTTTGAACGTTAGTTCCGCAACATGATTGATGTTGACAAGCAATAAATTCAAATGTTTGACGTACATAAATGATGAGTCACACACTAGCCAAATATTTGACCGGCATAATAAGTACGTGACTCCGTCGCGAATAGACGACGTGTATTGTGATTTCAATTTAACTGTATTCGCAATCTCATTAGCTTTCAACAGCCCAATTACCTTTAAATTAATTCGAACCCACGCATACAAACTGGTTCTTAATGGTTTTTCTGTAAAAAATGTCATCTTAATTCGATAATTCTTAAAATAAAATGACAGTAAAAAATAACTCCCACAAAAAAAAAATTTCAACTTACTTGATTCAATCTAAATTTGTAAGTTCAAAAAGTCGAAAAAGAGATTACATGAACTTGAGTTTTGAAAGACAGAAATTGAATTTGGCTTAATTTCATTTGCAGGACAAACTGAAACCGACAGAAATAATTATGGAAATGAATAAACAACCGATGATGTCAGAATTCAAACCAAGCCCGATGAACCCCGAAGCACCTATGGTAGTAATGCAACCCGACATGAAAAGAATGCCGTTCGGTATCAGGTACACCAATTTGAATTTTTACCAACGACATTTATTAGAGCGTAAAAAGTATGCATCTTGATTCCGGGCGCAAATTGAAAACACGAACGTGTGTGGAAAACCAGGCTTGCAGTGCGACAGATGCGTGCTTACAACGAATTTGCAAAGTATATTTGCAAATCCGCAAAATATTCAGGCCTGGTAAATAACAAAATTATCAAATCTCCACAAAAGTAAATCAACGTCGTTTGAACGGAAAGATATTTTGCAATCAGGGTGTTTGTTACCTTCAAAGGAAACGGAAATTACATGCAAATCCACCATGCAAATATAAGTCTCACAAATTTGCGCACGATTTCAAAACCTCTATTGGAAAATTACATTTCCAGATCATTGTCATTATATAGTTCTACGAAAAACACTTTGAAATTCACGTTTTATCAAAAGTTCAGAGAAAAAGAAAGGTAGAGAGAGAAATTGATTAGAAGAAACGCGAAATTAACAGCCCTATCCATGGCTTTCGGTTGATCATTAATTAAAGAACCCATCTAACAAAACAGCCAACATGTAAACACGTGGGAACGTTCAAGATTTGCGTGTAGCGCCTTGTGTTTGTCTAATCTAAGAGCAGGCATGCATCTGAAATTGTAACTTCATTTCGGCCAACGTTTCCTTGGCAACGACAAGAGCAACCGAAACCATAAAATCCTTAATCCCGTGCGGATGTTCCCGCAGTGCCCTCGATTTGTGCATATTAAATGTTTCATTATGAAATTACAGCCTAGAGAATCTTATACGAAATGCGTACCTGCGCGGCGGGGCTGTGCGTTACAACCTTGTGGACGAGTCAAAGGGATATCATCCCTTTAACTTGCAGCAGCCATCCGAGCTATTGAGCTACATGCTGTCGCCCCAGATCGGCTCGCCTCTGAAATTGGGTCTTCCGATTTCGTCGCTTTCAGCGTCAGATTCCTCGCCATTTGGAGCTATTAAATTCTTGCCGTCCAACATTCCCAAGTTGACTGGCATTAATCATGAGACGATCCATCCTCAGACCTCGCTGTCGTTAGGTAAGAGACATTAATCGGCTCTTCAACCCGTTTGAATTTGGCCCGTTGAATTCTTCTTTATTGATCCAATTAAACGAATTCTCGCAGCGTCCGCCTTCCCGGTTAGCGAGTTCGGACAAAACACTGTTCATTTGGGGCAAATTGGACAACTGGATGGGCAGAGGCAAGACGTTCTACAAGGTACGAAAACATTAAGCACAAGTTAATCCGACAATTAAATTCTCGCTCAAAATAACCTGCAAGCGATTAGAGTGAAATACTTATTACAGGATTGCAGCTAGACCTGGACGGTTTCAGTGGAATAGGCGGGATAAATTACGCCGCGCAGACCAGTAATTCTATCGCCAAGCCGGGCGTTTTGGGCTTCGCGAAACTAGGTTTAAGTCTGCCGGATGCATCGCGCTCGATAATTCCGACTTTTTTTTAAGGTAAGTGAGTGAGCCAGTTCCTTTTTTGCACTCCTTTTTCAGGACAGCAATCATTTTAATAACGCGCAGTTGCAGCCAAATTAAAAACACACTCCGCAAATTCTTTTGGCTTCATTCTTGCCTCTGACTTGTGTTTCACCCTGAGACTCAATTATGTCTCCTTTGAATATACACTAGCCATGTGCTGTTAAGGAATGCGCTCAACTTTGAGAGATAAATTTCGCCAACGCAGGCAAATCTTTTAAATAAAGATGAGATTATAAAAAGTCAAAAAGCATTTATTGTAATAAGCAGTGTCGAGAGAAGATTTCAAGTAATTTATTTTGACATTGCGAGCAGATGATTATTTGGAGTAACAATTTTACTTGAGTATTAAATTTTCGTTCACCGAATAACTTTTCAATCATAACGCAAACATTATGACGGGACTGTATAACGTCAAAGTAGCTAACAAAAGTTCAACTTGAAAAGTTGATTTCACAACACGCTGAAAGGATTAATTAAAGGGGTCGTAAATAAAAGAATATAGCAATGCGCAAACGCATTGCAGCTAAATTTTCGTGTTTCTAATGTTTGTTTTAGATTGCAGTATCTCGCCTATACTGTCGGAGATAACTCGTAGAATGATTTGATTTGCTTTTGGCCAACCGTGAAGTAATGGCTGTTCCGCAAACCGGATTGCAGCTAATTTGTAGTAGTCTTCAATATTTTCATTTGCAGTTCAAAATTATCTGTTAACTTTTTTATCTTGTTTTCAAATATTGCTCTTCAAATTCACTAATTAAACTCTGCTACTAATATATTCAAGCTGATGATATCGGTTTCATTTTAGAATAATAAACTTAATTGAGAGTTCATCAAAATTTTTTACTTGTTTTTCGTTGGGATACTAAATCAAGTATTCACGCACGATTTCCGAGAAGGATCAATAGTTTTTCAATTCGTTAGTAATTAAAGTTTTCTAGTCACGCTACTGTATCACCCATTGGCTCTCGGGCATCATATGTGCCTGTGAACATGTCGAGTATTGTAATGAGCCGCTGCTAACAGCCCATCCGATTTATCAAGGAATTTCATCACGTTCTTCGATTGACGGGTTGCAAACCTTGATATCTCCATTTTGATTGTTTCATAGGGTTCACACTTTATTGCCTCGTGCCCTGCTCGAAGATAGCTTATCACTCTCGAGGAGATCAACTCGACGAATAACAAACTTGTAACCAATCATAAAACAGAAATAACATCACTAAAGTGGGGATATAAAACGTAATGATAAAATCCATATGAAAATACTACTGCTTTGGAGTGTACCTTGTGCGATATCATTTTCGCTCGAAACCATATAAAATATTCATAAAGCAAAAAGCGAGAAATAAAAAAATCAACAGTCATTGATCTTGCGTTTTAACAACATAGCTATTTAAAAGTTCCTATCGGATATAAAAGCGCCGACTTTGCGCGGTCGGTGTAATACTTGCGCCGTAATAATGGTCATCGACTGTTCAGAAAATATTCGACCTCGCCATCGCCTTATAGACGTCTTCCCTTTCCTTGTCTTGCACTTACGTCCCTTTCCATCAAATCCAACGTTGATCTCGCGCAGAGTAATTTTCTCAGCAATTTTCAACAAAAGAAGAATGGCGCGTTTCCGCAAGAGAAGAACCATTCATTCGCGCACTCGTAGATGCCAGGCACTATTCAATACTATTTTTTCTGTTGATTTCAGATTGAGTTCGGCCAACTACTATGGTAAAGCTCCCGATGTGACGATTGGCTAAGAGGATTCACACTCAAAACTAAAATTATCACATCAAGTCTAACATGATCCATCATAATTCTTGGAGTTTTGCTATTTTTCAAAGGGCAGCAAAATCATTTCAAGTCAACCCATGAATAGAAGCGTTTAAGTGATAGACAACAATTTAAAGGTGGCAGTTAGAAGTTAGGAACAATTTTGTAATATTTTTAGACTTTTATTTTGAACGCCAGTTTGGGCACTTACAAGACTGTATGCAACTGTAAATGTAAGTTGTAATGAAATGTACATAAAAATTTAGTTGTGTTTATAAAAATGTCTTTTTCATCTCAACCTTTAAAGCTGTATGAAAAGTATATCAATCACTTAAACGGGATGATTTTTAAAATTCTGTGATGATTATCATTTTAAGCTCAGCGAATAAATTTGCGCCCATATCTCTATAATTAGATTAAACTTTTCAATTAGAGCCTGATAAAAAAATTATGTGAAGCGCGTTTTTTTTTATGACCGTGAGGTAATTTTTCATGCCTTTTTGACATAGTTACGTGATTACGATTCTATCGAGCATGACTTGTGGAGTGCGGCCAGTCATAGAGAACAGTATACTCTAAGTAAGGGTGGATACCTGAGCAAATGAATAATCTATGACGATGAATTATAAATCTGCGACAAACAAAATATTTTATAAGTCGCCAAGCGGAAATTGCTTTAAAATTTTATCTTCCCGTTTTAATCTCGAACGAGAAGCTCTTTATCCCTACTGAGTAATTTATGGCCTGTAAAGTCATTTAATTTTTATCAAACGCTTACTTTTATTAATGATAAATTTCGCGTCTAGCAAGTAATGAAAATTGATTGTTTCAATACAGATCAGACTCGTGATTCATTGTTTGGTCTTAAATTAACACAAACATTCATACAGGATGTTTATAGTTTCAGTCAGTTAGTTTCAATTGTTTCGACATGAAGCACTGATCGCTGTGTATCATAGCCGAATGGCTCAACTTGTGATTCGAATCCATATTAGTAATTAGCATGTATCTGATATCTAAACAAGTGTATAACATCAATATGTATAGACATGCCGCTTGGAATTAAATAACATCTATTTAGAAAGGGATGAATGGATTAATAAATATATGCATCACCTGTTGATTATTTCTATAATTTATTCATATTAACAAACTTCTTACATCGCATTCCGTGTTTTTGTTTGCATTTGCAGTGTGTGTATGTGTGTGTGCGATTATCGATGTGAATGCATGTAGATCGGAATAATGTGTGTCCCATCTGTACTTGTTCTGTTCAGACTGCATGTTTTCGTCTTTCTTTTCCCAATTTGAACTAGTTCCGACAACTGATTTATAGCAAATTTAAGATCACTGCTTACAACCTATGCCCTGTATAG
Source organism: Telenomus remus (assembly GCA_020615435.1). Taxonomy (NCBI): domain Eukaryota; kingdom Metazoa; phylum Arthropoda; class Insecta; order Hymenoptera; family Scelionidae; genus Telenomus; species Telenomus remus. The sequence continues at coordinate 7,183,896 of CM036341.1, read as the reverse complement.
ACCATTGGGAATCATAAGAAATTCATTAGAAACTCAATGCACTCGTTCTCGCATTTGCACAAGAAAATCATTCGCATCGTGTTTATGACATCATTCGTGCAAAATTGCCTACGATTTCGGCTGGCTTAGAGAAAATCACGGACATTTTTGCATCTCACATTCATTTACGTCACATTTATATATTTACATGGGTAATCATTTTTAACTTTCGCCATTTGTCGTTTACATCTAATTCACTATACATGTATTATTTGGTTGCTTTTGCATTCGCGTTTGAAGTATTTACAGAAGGAAACATTTAGGTTAGAAAAATACAGCAATTTTATGACGTGTGTTTATTGTTAGAAAATACTTGCAATCACGTAACGTTTGGAACACCATCCTTCATATTTAAGCTACCTTAATTTACGGCTTAATGCAAGTACAGTTTTTGGCTATGGTAATTCGTCCGTCAAAGAAGGTCGGTCAATATCATATGCTAGTTTTTATAACAAGACCTTCAGCTTAATTTCTGCATTCAATAATTATACCTGCTCAGTCGTAATCCGGAGCTAAATCATACTAGTGAATACAATTTTTTCGAGTTTGTTTTTATAGCTGAATTCAGTTTGTTTTCGATAAGACATCACGCTCTGTTTGGTATTCATTCACATCAAATTCGCAGCTCAAAATAAAGGAGGATTAGTTGAATTGAACGTTCATGATCTGAATCGTTGGCGATTTCAACTCCAAACTTTCCTGATATGTTTAATAATTTGTTTTGAAGTTAACAGAAGGATTTGATCGTCCACTTATGTTCGAATCAAGAAACTCAGTTAGTTCAACTCTCCATTACGCGCAGCTCAATCACGCGTAGGAAAAGTCACCTGTTCAAGTACTAATTAAACAGCCTCTTAGAACTTAAACAACAGTTATGTACAATTAATTATGTTACAATTGTTTTGTCTCAACAAATCAACGTCACTATAATTTGTTTAACTCACAACATTCGTGTCTCGCGACAACATAAACAATGTAACCATAAACAATATTCGAAACAACATATTTATAAAATGCAATATAAAATTTGTTCAAGTAACATTTGTCTCTCTTTTATTTACAAATGTACAGCTGGTTCCGGCCAATATGCTAATTGCAACTTCACACAAGCGTTTGAAAATCAACTTTTCCGCTCGTTTTGACGGTACGGTTTTTTTTACTGGCAGGACGACAGATAACGTATCACCTGTCATTGGATCGTACATGTTTTGTTTCAGTAAGCCATTAAAGGGTCGCAATCATTTTCGAACAAAACAATGATATGTTTTTGAATTCGGTTACGAAACATCGTATAGTCGTCCGATCACCCGCGACGCGCTCCAAATGAAACAATTATTTTTCATTGTGGATACATCATCGTGCAAAGTAGAATACTTCTGACAAATAATATACTATAATTAAACATAAAAAACGGATTTATTGAACTGGGCCAATCGAACAGTATTTGTATACAAAAAAGGACTGTCAGACACAAGCATTGATCAAAAGTTCACGGTAATGATATTCCATCAAAATTCTGATATTGTTCCCAATTGAAAACGTCGTTCGTTAAAAAAAATTGTTGTGCTAGAAAAAATAACTACAGTTCTGATGCGCCGGTTATTTCAGCACTAATCCTATGCATCAACAATCGTGACGAAAATGTATAGCGTTGACGTGATTCGAGCCAAATTTTAGACCACAGACATAACTGCACAATTCTGAATTCGACTCGTACCCGTGAATCGGTGAGACGAGCTGAATTTAAATCAACGCATGTTATTGCATTTATGATTTCAAAATATAGAAAACACGGTGTGGCGTTTCAAAATAAAACGAAGCATCGAAATCGGATCTAGAGTCGTAAGAATTAAGCTCGTACAGATAACTTCGTTATTAATTTAGATCTACACGAGACTGGACAGAGTCGATTGTCTTGTTACTTGATTGCTGCCACACGTATCAGAAAAATGTGCACAGTGAAAAATATTGTCTTTCCATTGGCGTTACGTTGCAGACAAAGTGATGGAGAAGTATTTTTCATTGGAAAAAACTGCCTCCCGGAGCAGAACACAATTAAAAGTGATTAATTTTTACTCATCTATTTTGTTACACTAATTATTGTTCGGATAGTTGTGTTTGCAAACTAAGGTCTTAGAACATTGATTATGAATTCTGATGGATGCACTACACTTTGTGCGACAGTACTTTTTTTTTCAGAAGCATAACTTGTGCAAAATTTTTCGCTCGCGAAGATTCTTATATGATTGGTGCACAATTCTTCATTTGCAGAATTCATGAACGGAAGATTTGTGACTGCGCTATAAAGCTACGTCACAAAAAGTACGTGAGAAACGGTACAAACAAATTGTACGGACTGGGAAATTTCGCTGGAGTTTTCGAACAAGAGGTCGGAAGGGAAAAAATAACACTTTTATCTACAACTAACTCATCGCGTGGAGATAGCGCAACACATTTCCTATAGAAATAGATGATAACAACACTCGGCCTGCAGAGATATACGTTCTCATCGTTCTAAAAACAATCGATTTTGCACTCCGAGACTTTTAACCGGAAAATAAACGCGGTGGCGCTTTTACTTTGTGAAGCACGTAACATAGCGGCTTGATTTAAAAGATGCTCGAAATGTCATAACGAAATTCTTTGCCTCGTCGAAATTGGAACATAAACTCCGAACGAAACCAAACGTCTATAATGCTTTGAATTCCTTTAAGTATCTGGCCGGATTAATTCGTTTGTTATAACAAAAATTAACAGCTTCGTTTGAATGCACGTTCCATTTCGCTTTTTCAGACGTTGAATGCGCTGGAAATGTTTTCTAACGTAAAAACATGTAAATAACAGTTCATTACAACTTTTCTAACGGCGTGCCTCGTTTTTGCTCGACTTTAATCAATACTTGTCTGCGAATATAAGAAATAAAAAGCATTAATTGTCAAGGCAACGGAAAATGGTCGAGTTCAGTGAGCGATTTTTAAACTTGGACAAAAAGCCGTTCCATCTTCTCGGCAAAAACGGCCAACTTCATTATCGAGATACATCTCATAATAGGTCGGAAATGTATAGTCCATAATCTCGGCAACGTAAATTTGAACAGTCGTTTACACTTCGCAACTAATTGACCAGGGCAAAAAATAATGCCAGTGAAACATTTGTCGCAGTATCTGCCCAGATGCCTGCTAATACTCGCATATTGTTTGAGCAAAAAACATATTTTTGTGTCTTAGTGTCTACCGTAATACTGCCTTTTCATATCCATTTTATTTTATTTTTAACTTATAATAATACCCTCTTTCATCGCACACATTGAAACGTCGCGTGTTCGAACATTACAAACAATTTACGCCTATTATTTCCCAAACAACGAAACAGCTGTTTTCATTGAGTAAAACCAGGCACACGAACTTTGAAAAAATAATTCTCTTGTTGACTGTCAGAATCATAGAATTCGTCGCAATTTTGCGAATACGTTTGCTCGGCAAAACCGAATCCTAACATTTGTTACGGTTTCGGACGTTTGGTAGTTATTACTCTTCCACTTTGTTTGATTGATTCACCGGTAAACATTTTAGTTTAAAATTTTAGTCAAATTTTTTTATTTGATGTATGGTCAGGGTATGGCAAATATACAATTTGAAAAATATAACTTTCGTCTACCTTTTGTGACGGCAAACTTTATTTTTATTAAAAAACTTTGTTGTTCGTTAGAATCAGTTTGCTTGTTCATGATGCTTCATAGATGCCAATTTTTCGTGATTGAAATATTGAGTTAGTTCGTTTATTTCAGGCAATCCTATTTCGAAATCGCTTATTATTTGTATTTGTTTCCGAGAGGACACTTTTGTTGCCCAACGTAGAAGCATTTTCATTACCTCTGACAATCGCAACACTTTATGCATGTATACTTCCGGTATTAAAACCGTGAATTATATACCAAAATCAGTTTCGATTATTTGTTTGCGATAATTCGTACTCACACCAATTGTGTGATGGGAAGTTCGTTTTTGTCAGGATCGCCTTCATACCGAGGAGAATAACCGAACAATCATTATAAATATCCTCGTCTATCAGTCGTCAATAAATTTAATGCGTGCAAGGTGTACATTATTGATTAAACGCGATTACACTTATCCGTGAAATATTCAATTGAGAATTTATAGATAAATTGGGTTTAACTAACGGTTTAATATGTGGTAACAGAGGATCATAAATATTTTGTAATAGAAATTGCGTTATCGTTTAATCACAGCTATATAAGCTGCAAAAAAATTAGGACAGCCTGTAAAAACGCAAGAGCTGACGTACACAAAGTTAATAAAAAGTGAAAAATGAAAAATAAAACTGTCCTTTATTGAATTCTTCATAAAAATGTCAGCTGCAAATTATACAATCCAACAAGCAAAACTTCATCTGGAATACGACATTATAATGCTAATAAAATTCTGGCATCACACGTGTGGTACTATATCATTGACAACGTTTCGTCAGCATTCTGTATACAATATGTTCAAAAGTTTATTCTCTGTGTTTGAGACGATTGATTTTAAACTGCACATTTGGCACTGTGTTTACTGTTTGATATGTGACGTGTGTTTATTTATCACATTAATTCAGAATCCGTTAGCATGCAACAAATAATAAAATAAAACGCAATTTAAATGCGTGACAATAAATTCGATTCCGGTATGTCAGTGTTACATATTATTTATGACGTACTAAATCGTCAGAGCCAACTTTACGATTTGATGAAGTTTTTATCTCAACGAGTCTGACCATACATGAAATAAATTATTTACAGCCAAAAAAGCAAACCTAATTATGTTTGAACTGAATTTATGATAAGAAAAAAATTGGTTCGTTTCAATACAACATCCTGGCAATGTATATAAGTTGCATCTTGAAATCATCAGAAACTTTTGGTCAATAAACTCAACTATGAACAATACGAAACTTGACTTTTCGAAAAAATTAATCGATAGCTAGCATTTCGCCAGCAAACATCAAATAAATATTGTGACCTGAGTACCAGTACCGGTTCCATTAATTGAGAAATTTGATAGCAGTAGCCTAATGATTATCCTAATTCATTCACGGTGCAAAGTAACGTGAATCCAATAATACTATATCACGCATCGAACACAAATCTCAAATCATGGCGTCATTTACCTGAGATTTCTCTTTTTTCTATCAAGTTCATCTCACCTAGTTTGCATTTTAAAGCTCTTTTTTTGTTTTTGTTGTTTTAGTCGAAAGCCCCTTCTGTGTGTCTTGTACCACAAATGATTTCGAACAACGTTTATCCGAACCAGCAATTGTCTAACACTGAGTGTCGTTTTTATATTGAGTTGTCATTAATCTTGCATCATACAAAAAAGGGAATTGAATTATGTTTTTTCCCCGGAGCTTGAGTATCGTTAAACGAGTGGACAGCTGATTCAAATGAACTTGACCCTTTTTCATTGTTTTTAATCAACAAGGAGTAGTTTTTCTTAACAAACCTTTCAAAAAGATACTTCATTATTACTTACATTTTCTTTTAGATTTTGGCGGTACAATAAAAATACACAACTACACTCTAATCAGCTTTCGGAAAGCTTTCCGGAACTCAGGATTGAACACGGTGTAGATTACAGGATTGACGAAGCTGTTCATGTATCCCAGCCACGACGTAACGATGAACGCCGTTACTCCGGGCTGACAGTCCATTTCCAATTTCGTGCACAGTGCGTCCATGACGTTGCACGTAAAAAACGGCATCCAACAGATCAGGAAGACGCCTGTTTTTTCGACAGAATCAAAGCGCGAACAAAAATTAATTCAAACTTTGTCGTGTTCGTATTCGGTAAGCAATCGCAAAAGTCATAAACAATGAAGTCGAATTGACTTCAGAGCCGTGAAAAATGTTTGACGATTTTTTCCATAAAAAGACTATAAACAGGGAGATAAGAATAAAATGTATCCATTTACCTAGCACAATAGCCAAAGTTTTCGTAGCTTTGCGTTCCCTTTTTGCTGAACTTTTTTCTCGTTTCTTTTTGCTGGCTTTATTGGTCTTGTATATAGTGAATCTTGAGCTGCTGGATGCATCTTTACGATCCTTCTTGGATGACGAAGAACTTGTTAAGCCACTAGAACTGCGCCCCAACTGAATTGGTAGGAGAGACCTCGTGCTCTTAGGTCTTCGCAGTTCTTGTTTGTTCGTACTGCTGCCGTTTTTCTTTGTTTGCAATCCACCGCAACTGCTGCCTCCACGAGGCGGTGGTGACGACGACGTTGACGACGAAGGACCCGACGTGGCCCTCGTGTTTGGACTCGGACTTTCGTGCAGACGCGTGCTGTTTATCGTCCCATCGTATGTGCCGTCGCTACTTTTCTCCGTATTATTAGTTAATTGAGCTTGAGCCACTGCACTGTAACGACAATTACAATTTTACTGTTAAACATTTTAGTTTTACTTACAAAAGAGAAGAAAAAGAATAAAAAATAGGATCCGAGAAAATGAATACGTTTTTTTTCTTCCTCCATTAAACTTCGTTTGTGAAAGTAAAAACGAACTGACAAGGAGGTTCTCATTTATTTTATTTATCACGGGTGCTAAGCTTCCGAAAGTTTTATTGATCAAGCTGCTTTTACGCTCGAAAAGATAACAAGTTGAATTTCAAATGGAAAGTGTTCTAAAGTAACACTATTTGACTTGTACTTTTTCTTCCTCCTCAGAAGTGACGATAAAATGACCCTTATGTACAAGACCTGTCGAAGTGTCTTGCGTAAACTTTTAAAATGACAATTACTACTGGTAATTTACCACTGCAAATGTGTCGACGCGAAACTGAGCATGTGGAAAACAAGGTAGTCACGAACCCGTAGGTACGCATAAGACAATGGGAAACTTGGATTATAAACTTAAACTTGGTCTTAAGAGGATCGATAGAATCTTACAGTTAGGCCATGATTTTTAAACGAGATTAACATTTCAGAATAAACATGTCTGTAATGTGAAAAGTCTAAAAAATTCAATTTTTGATTGTGAATTTTTGTAATTATTCATTTTTTATATCCGAAACAGCACAAACAAAGTGCTACTATTATGAAAACTTTGATCACTTAAAAAACTCTCGTCACTTAATTCTCTAAGACTTATTCTGTTAACCGTGGACGTGTGCGACTAATATTCAGCATTTTAATGAATTATGTGCATGTGCTTTAACTTTCTGTCTTCATGCATCTGAAAAGCTCCGAGGCTAGGTTTTGTCATTGCTTGCTTTCATTTCCTACCAGCCAAGGTTGTTTCTGCGACGTATATTTTTTGTGCGACAAGTACGCATAAAAAATGCCATCGCAAGGAAAGTAAAAACGCTTGGTAAGGTCTGTTAAATTACTTCTCTTTTGCTTCTCTTTGATAAGGTCAAAGTTCTTTTTACACTTTAGTTAATGAAGAATTTTTGACTTGAAATGTTTGTTTCAATTTGTTGTCTCCCATTTTTACCTACAATGATAAGAATAGTGAAAAGATATAAAACTTACGCAGCTTCCTCGACGACAGTGGCGAGAAAAAATTCTGTACTTTTGTCATTTGAGATGACGACTACGGGATCCATGGGCGTTTCGTCTTCGTCCTCGTTGCTGCCGGACGCGGTGTTCGTTGGTTCTTCGATGCCAGGAGCCACGAGTGCTGCCGCTCCGAGTGCAGTTTCCGCGAACCTTGCCACAGAATACCCACTACGTGACCTTAGTCAAAAGCCACTAAAAAGCTTCTACATTTACAAAAGTCTTTTTGTTCGTTCATAGCCACTGATGCAAGCTCTGTATCGTACCCGATAAGAAAATAGTGCTAAGTGTAGAAACACCAAGTGTGACATTGCAGTTTAGATACGATCGAAGTGTTCATGCAGAAGTACATGTTTTCAACATAAGACGAATAAACAGATTGCACAATATGTTTTCAACTTGAATGAAAGCGTCAGCATGCTAGTGAAAAATTTTGTAAAAAATATATGGAATAAAATTCATACAAAAATATATTTTTTTTTCAAATGAAAAAGATGTTTACAATGATTACAATTTATACAGTGTGTACAGGGATAAGTTGGAGCTTTATATTCATATTCAACTTAAGATTCACATTCAACGTCTCAAACGAACAATCGCGTTCTCAAGTTTCACGTTTTCATCCGTGAATTTGATAAATCGTATCAGGTAAATGCAATCGATAGGAAACAGTTTTTACTATATCGAGATTTGACAACGTCTGTGACCTTATAAGCGACGTGAGCAGTGAATGTAGACTGCCGAGTGTGAGTATGAAAGTAGATGCATTGCAAGTTCTCATCACTTTCGTAAAAAAGCAGATCTGGCACAAGTCAGAGGCATTGAATGAAATCAATTTTCGGCAAACACCTGAAGCTGAGATAAAAAATTCTGACAAGAAATCTCTTGCGATCTTAGAGGAAACGAGGGTGATTCAAGATTATTCTTTGCTTTTACTGATTCTGATAAGACATTTTAACATAGTAAACAAGTCACTTGAATCTTTATCATTAATTAGAAATTAAATTAACGTTACATATAACTTTGAGAAAACATGTTTTGAATTCATAAATATAAAAGTTTGAATTTATATTTTTATCAAAAGTTTCAACAATGGCTATCACGTTTCTGTTCCAAAATTATTTCATTGTTAAGCCAATTGATTTTGTGCATTTTTCTATCGATATTACAAAATTACTCATAGCATGAATGAATACTTTTTAATTATGAATTTTCAAGTAGTAAGTATTGAATAATTTGATTACACGACCATCAATGAAATGCAAAAAAATACATCTTTTATCGATACAATTCGATACCTATCTGGACCATCGACAAACAATTGCTTGATTATATAGATGCTGAAGATTTTAAATTGTTTTATCGATCCATCGGCACTAGTTATCGGTAGTTAAATCACTTTCGAGTGAACTTTTGGCAGCCCCGTTTACTAATTACTAAGGTACCGGGCACCTTTGTGTAGACGACCGGCTTGTTCTCTACAATTTAGGAACCGACAAAACTTTCAAATTGAACAGAAAATGATCCGTTAAACGCTTCAACTATCTTCAGCTCGTGCCAGTGAAAGTATTTATTGGTTAAATAACGGGAGTTGTTTTATTTGCGGCGTAACATAACAAGAGATAATTAACTTTTCCTTTCGTCGTCTTCTGTGGCTTGTTCTCAACCTTATTTTCCGTACCCTCTTTATGACCCGGAAAATAGCTTCCAGTTAGGAAACAAGTTACGATGAGATGGACACAATTCGAAATTTTGCGAAAATATTACTTGGAGTGCATATCGTTTATTACATAGACAAAGTTTCGCGTATTTGCTCAATAAAATCAGTAGTAAAAGCGAAGATATGAGTAGCCTATTGACGTCATCTTGTAATCTTGTTCCCTCAATGAGGTTTCAAGTTTGCAATCAAAAGAAAATGAATACTCAGTAAAGTTACGTATGATAAAATGAAATACGCCGATGATGCGCTTATGAAAACGCAGCGAAATGTTTGGCTTGTGTAAGCATTGCCTCGATGTTAGTTTATGAATACTTAAAAAGCGACCCTCGTTTAAACATCACTGGATAATGAAAAATTGGAAGGTACTATATACAGAGCCTCTTAACTTCTGAGAGGGATGCTACGTTAATGAAAATAAAGTTGCAGCGTGCGAGAAGTTGCTGGTTCGAGTAATCGAGCACTAAAATGAACAAAACAAGTGAATGAAAATAAATAAGATTCATATGAATGAACGAAGTTAGCACTCACTTTTGCGTGTTGGCTATATTTTCGATGATACAGCCGGGCTTCATATCACCCATATTAGACTTCCTAGAAGCTTTCGCTTTTTTCGCTCGATTTCGGATGGCCTGCAAATAAAAAGAGAAAATATTTACACCTACAGTGCTTTAGATAACGTGCGAGATTATTGCGAAATAATTTCTGTTTATCCGTCGACCTAAATTATATCATTTTGAGACATACCGGATATTTTTATCGATTGGATTTCTAAAATCATAAATCACGACCCAGAGCACAATTTGATGGTAATAAATATGAAATATAAAGCAATTACTTTGAAAAATGTCAGAACAGATAAGAACTTTTAATTTAAAAGCAAATTTTTTGTCTATTTTCCAATTTATTTACACTGCATGAGATGAATTATAAATTTTCATACGAGAATTTTCCAGGATGTAAAAAAGAGTTTGTTACTTTTTATTTCGCTTTTGGAATTAAAAAGGATATGAATATTAATCCTACTACTATTCTCTTCTCCTAGCAGACTATCCAGAAACTTGTTTCTACCTTAGATTACTTTTCATAATCCATTTATATTAGCTTGCTACGAAAACAAACGTTCTATTTTGTTTGTTTAAGAATGTAAATATATGGTGAACAAATTTGCATCAATTAATTTCCAATCAATTCCGAAACGTTTTAAATTCATTTGGTAGCATGTTATCCTGTCGAAAATTTTATGCTCTTGTAAATTTCACGCAATTAGCTGAATCATTTGAACATAAAATCTGGAATAAGTACTTTTAATTTTCGCAGACATTTCTGTTCTGATTAAAATTTATATAATATATCGTTCTACATTTTTAAGTTTTTGCGAGTCGTGATTTCGATGAACTTATTTGAACAAATAACCTTTTTTTCAAATTTCATTCAAATTCTGCAGTAATGTAAAAATTAATGATTTTTTGAACGCCTTTTTATTTATAAATACCGAATCTCAAATTACACTAATTACAATATAGTCATCAATCGGATTAAATTTACAATTTGATAAGCCATCTGATTAGGACGTGCTCACGATATAAATTTAAACTGTAAGCTGTTACGTTATCCACTAATGAATTCGTCTATACACTGATTCATACGCAGTTAATAAACAGAGCGACGCTTGATATGTGCGCAGAGTCGATTCGTACACAATGCAACATGTAAACAATGCGTACCATTGTATCATTGGTACACTTAGTAAAGTCCGATGTTTACTTGTAGGTCACTTACTATTCTAATCACATAAGATCCGTCTAACTGTGTATTATGATTTGTGTTTCACTAAACTTGCAATTGTTCAGAACTTTGCAATAACAACAAACTAAGCAAACAAACCATTACACCTTGGGTGCTTGAAAGATGATATACAAGATAGTTTTCAACTGACGAAAAAGAACCTAACCAACTCGAATTAATAGAAAACAGTTATCCTACCTTGAATATGTTGTAGTAAAGGAACACCATCATGATGCAGGGAATGTAAAAACTGGATAAGCTGGAGTAGATGATAAAGTCCGTATTGTAGAAGAGGCAAAGATCTGGTGTCCGTTCGGGAGTATTATTCAGTCCAAGAACAATAGGACTACCAATTGCAGCCGATATTGCCCACACTAACAGTATCGTTAACCACACTCTTCTATTGTTCTTGTGCTTGGCATACTTTATTGGCTGGGTCACCGCTATGTATCTGCAATTCAAATTTTGAGCACTGTTTCCGACAAAATGCTGAACTGTCGAATGATGGTTTTTCAAAAAAAAAAAAACTGACAGAGTGTCCGATAGAGTTCGACTTGCACTACTCATTAAGCTTAAATGTTGATAAAAAAAACTTATCGGAATAAATTTTATTATTCGGCCAGAAATTGCGCAAAGTATTGATATTCGCTCAAGTTATTCGATGGTGCTCTGAACATCCGTATCGTTATCTGGGCTATTAACTCCTTTTAAAAGTAGTGTAAGGGCTACATTTTCATAAATATAGGACATATTCAATGTTACGAGTCGAATCAATAATTTTCAATTTAATGCTTGATCCTTTACGAGGGTCTTCAAAACGTTATCAGTACTCTGTCAATGACACCGGCAAAATGTAAGAAAATAGTACACATTACACAAATCAAAGTGGGCGTGATTTTCATACAATCTAATGCTCTTTCGACGTCGGTAAAATTGTGAGATCTTACAAAACATCTTACTTGGTTGCTTAAGTGTGAAAAAATAAACGTCAAAGTTGCTCGAGATATTGGTAAAAATTTTTGTACCAAAGCTTATTACCGCGTCGTGTATTGTGTACTATTGCGGTAAACGCTGTTTGCAGAAAAACAGCTATACACCACTTCCAATATTCCGAGTCGAAACACGTAAACCGAGAAAGTTGAACAAATTATTATTCTTTCTTTCTCGCTTTTTCTTATTTTTGAATTTAGCTTAGTTTGCAATTTCTCGTGAATTTTTTCCTTACCGATATACTTGGCCGGCCACTACCGAAGATTTCGCTTTCGTGTTCGTAAAACAAAAAACAAAACATTCCGGGTCTTGCAATTTTCCGTGTTGTCGAAAAAAGAAACCGATATCGAAACTGCGCGTCGTTGCAAAAACGGGCGCATCCGGTAAACTAACCTGTCTATTGATATAGCCACCAAATTGAAGATTGAACTCGTGCTGCACGTCACGTCCATGGCTATGTAAAAATCACACACGAATGCCGGCAAACTCCAAGCGCCGTTTACCTGCAATCAGAAACGAAAGTTTTTTTTTGTTCTTCTAGACAGTTCAAGTTAATCTCACGCGTTCATTTGTTTTCTTTTACACGTGTTTCAACAAAGTTTTCCAATTAACCTTTTTTTTTTCGTTAATCAGTTTCGTAACGTCGTTGCTCACGGAGCTTTTCATTTTTTTACAATTCATGTGAAAAACATTACGTAAGTTGCTTTTGAAAAAGTTCTTTTGAAAACTCGTTAAACATTTACAAGCTTTTTTTATCAATAAGCTTATTCTTTTTTTCTCAAAAAGCTTCAGCAAAAAGATGCTGAAACTTTTTATAGCTCATTTTATTCTGCTTCCAAATGATTGATATATTACTGAGCTTTTGCATGTTACTATAATATGCACGGAGATGTAGTCAATGCGTTCATATTTCAAAGTTCATTGAGACCATCAATATTTCTGTTTGATTTACAAGGCCATGTCAAACGGTTGTATTATTCATCGTTCTAATCTCTCTAATTCAGCGGACCAAAGTTAACAATCTTTTTAAAATCCCTTACGTCTGAATCACGAAAAAAAATTTAGTTTAAAACGAATTTCGCACTTTTGATAAACAATTAATAAAAACTTTTTAAATTCTCAAGTTTACAACTTTTAAGCGCGAATCTTTATTGCGCCATACAAAGTTAAATTATCCGAACTATTTGAAAAATGTATAATTCTTCGAAAAAAGCTTTGGAAGTTCTCTCGTGTCTCAGACTTTCAAATCAACTTGACTATTTTTCATCGCGTGTGCATGTCTCTGTTCTCCTCTGTCGTCGTAGGTTTCAATCTTTTTTGTTAAAATGCGGTGAAAAAGTTTGTCTTTGTTCATTTTGAAGCGAATAGCCATATACTTTCAGCGGACTTGGGAATAAATGAAGAAACTGTCTCTATATGGCGGATGAAATTAAACAAAATACTTCAACTTGTGAGGCTCGTAATTGCCGGCTTAATGAAAAAGCTATCTCAGTCTGTGATTAAATTTTAATTGACAAAAAAGTTTCGGCAAAACAGATTACGGGATAATTTGTAGAATAGAGGTATTCCAGTTCACTTGGAATATTACAGAGCCAACTTAATGAGTTACTGTTGTTACAACGAAATTAGACAACGTTAATTTAAGTCTAAATGGCAAAGTCGTGGGGTTCGGATCTTCCTTATCGTTATCATTAATAATACATCAATCTTTGATACTTGATTCGAGGCATGTTGAACGAGAGTTCTCTAATTCAGAATTAGCTCGCACGCGGACGATACGTTCGTGTTATAGCCGTACATAATGAACAGTTCGATAACAAGCGCATTAGAGAACGAAGATATAGATTCAGGAAAATTGATATGACCTGCGAACAAACGAGTGCCAGCCACTCTCGGCTATGTGTCGGCTAATACACTTGCGCATATACGCAGCGCGTAAATCGTTTTATGATGGCATATCAAAATCGTGCGTCCCCCACGAGCTCGGGTCGATAGCAATGCGTGATAATCGGCGTAATCCCGGGTTTAAAAACGAAAGGATGAAAGGACGGAGCAAAAAAATCGCTCTATTCATAATCACGCAGATCAAATCACTCTTTGTGTACCCGATGAATTAATACCCTTAAGAGGGATTTAAAATGATAATGCATTACGTGATTTGGTGTAAATGTGGTATCATTTGAATGTGATTCATCAGCGCGAAAGGTATATTTTTGCCGGTTCGAGTTAATTAAAAGATTAGAATAGAAGTGAACGAGGAGGATTTATTTCATCGCAATTGCACCATCTCTGCGAGACGTAATTGGTTCCATTTTATAAAATTCCTCGTTACACGAGTGGTGCGTTATCATAATCGTGATGATAATGGCAGAAGGTTTTTTTTTGACCTGGCTCGTCGTCCGAATGATCCCACAAAAAACCATTCGTTCCAGAAGGCGCGCTTGTTCCGGCATTAAACACACGTTATTACATTGATGTCATTACCTCTGAATTCTTTGCAATCTGGAGCGTCACTGTTGCATAGCAACTTGCAACTTTCGGCCGATGTACGAACTCTAATTAAAAATGTTTGTTTTGTTTGTCTCTCCCGAGGGCCTTTCTTTAACAACGGCATAATTCAAAGGGAAACTTTTCATGCGACAAAACAAACAATCATGTCAACATATTATTTGCATTATACAAACAGTTCACTAAGCACCGACCACAGCACAGACTGTCGCCTGTGAAATTACAAAGTTAAATGCAATAGAATGAAAGCGAGTTCGGCGGCGGACAAAATCTGTCGGTTATTAAAACGTCTGAACATTTGATGATACTCGACCGTGCTTTCGCGTATTTACGACGCTTCATTATACTTTGCCAATGTTCACTCTCTTTTTATTCTGCCTTAATTGAAATTGCACGTAGATGAAGTCGATTGTTAAACTTCATTTAACAAGTTATACGAACTTTATAACCAGTATACGTTTTTCAATAATATTCTGATCGATATCGATCAGAATATCCTTGGTTATCCTTGGGAGCATTTACTTGCATCCCAGAATAAATAAAAATTCTGAAAATTCGAGTGGTTCCGTCGGTGCCCCTTGAAATATCAAGATATTTTGCTGTCACTCAGCTGTACATTTGCCAGTCAGTCCGGTGCATACAATATCGCGACAACATTTGAAAGTAAGATCAACTCGAATTACCATAATGTCTATTCTCAAAGTTTATTTATTGATACAGTATCGTGAGGCAACATTATAAAACCATCAGGACGTTCAACTGTTGCATTATCATTCGATAACGAATTCATGGACGTCTTTGACGTCGAAACCGAAGTCGTCCTCAAAGTGCTCGAAAGGCGACCTTACTCGCGTTTCTCGTGTTGATATTGACGATGTTTTGTATTCAAATATTTGTATACAAAACAAAACTTGTTTCATTTCATTTTACTAGCAAAAATAAAATGAAATAAACATACGATGGATATAGTCTTGATTTTGTATAGGATGAGCCATATATAATATGGGGTGTTAATTAAATAAATGTATGGTAGGATTAATTACGGATTCTGCAAATCATGTTCGTATTGATTAAGTATTTCTGTATTCAGTCCGTAACAACACTGTTGTAAATATTATCAAATCATCTTGCAGTTCTGGTATATTTTGTTGAAACGCTAATTAAATTTACTCTTTACTTCATGTCGAAGCACACAATTGCGAAAATTAATATGGAAGCAGTGTGAACGTTCAAAAATTGAAGGAAAAATATATAATCATGACGTCTACCTTTACGAAATCGCCCATCAGTTTTATATCATCATCCTTTTTAATCTACGTCACTGATAAATATTTTAATTTCACAAATGATTTTAATTCATTATCAAAAGCTTTTTTGTAATTTGAGAAATCAGTCTGTGTATATTTTCACGACGCATGTATGCATGATCAATATTATAATTAGAAATGTACCAGTTGAACGAGTTTTTAATTCAAAGCAAACGTAATTAAAAGTTGATAAGAACTGATTATAAAATGACAGCAATATTCAGAATTGGAACATTTGATTAGTTCGTGCAAACATTAAGTACACCGAGTCAGAAAAGTAATGAAAATTTTTGTTAATGCGACATGCACTTGTATTTGCATCATCTATGCAGAGTCACGTGTTTCGTTAACTTGTATAATATAATATTGAGAATCTGAAGAGTAATTTTGTCAACACAATACCAAGTGTGTAAGTGAAATCTAACAAAATCGTACGTGACTCGCGTGAGCTTAGCAACATTATTTAGCTATTCAATTCATTGTTGATTCAACATATTCGCCAATAATTTCTCCTTTCGCTATATCGCACGTGTGCGATTGTCATCTCAAATTGTCGATATTTGCATTCGTAGAAGTTCATCGCAGCGAATCCACATCGACGATGTTGATCTTCTAATGTGAAAAGTTTTATTTACCCATGCATACAAAAATTGACATGACACACCTATCAAATTTTCTTGATACTTTCTGATACAAATAGAAAATGGGTTTGCCAATATTTCTTCGATATAGAATGATAATCTTTACAGTATATTTATCATTTGTGATAAAGTAGCATGAAGTGTTCGTACGTGATAAAATCCACAAAATTTGCGCTGTTGTATGAATGAAAATAAAAACAATTAATTAACTTTCTTTCAGTTTGCGCCATGTAAGATTTTTTGTTCTATAGAAATCATATAAAAATTTAACTTAGTGAATGAATCTTAAAAGTGCAGTAATCAAAAACTCGGAAAACGAGACCTTTTATAACGTGTTGATATTTTTCTAGGTGGTTAATTTCTTTGGAAATTAAATTGCACATAACGACGTTATTAGCAGGTTATTAAAAAAGATAAAGAGAGTTTAAATTAAAAAAAATATCATGTATTACGAGACTTTGATAGCGTCACAGCATCGTTTCAGCGGGACGTAAGCCCATTTCAAGCAAAAATGAATAATAGATGATGAAAACTTTCACGTATCATTTATTAAATCGACATCGAGTTTTTCCTGTTCATAGGTGTTAAAATGAATACGTACTATAATTTTTTTGCGAAACCTGTTCTGTATAGAATTATTCTATACTTTCACTGCATTGTCTTGGGAATTTTTATTTTTTTTCACTTTTCGAAGACCTCTTTTATTCAGCTGAATTTATTCTGACACATTTTTTCATATTCTTTTCATCAGTATAAAATAACTATCTTTGAGATATGAATAAAAACATAAGGTGAGGAAATTTCACTTGTACCGTAAATTTTCACCACTGGTAATTTAAGGATTTCGAAGTTCAGAAATGATGGTTTCACTTAAAAGTAAATTGGCCGAACGCGAAGCAAGGAAGCGAGGCACATATGACGCTTGGGATTGAGCTGTTATCATGCGATATTGTACGTCAGTTCAGATAAACCTTCTAAAGTGATATCAGTTTCAAAGCCGGCCCCCTGAAACTTCATTCTAAAACCTCCAGCACAAAGTACGTTTCAACTTTTTTGTCAAAAACAAAAACAAAACAAAACTTGTACTGGAGCTTAGGATAATACAAAATTAATTTGGTCCGAATAAGTGCCACCTGAGACTGCAGCTTGAGTAACATACACGCCTATTTGGAATCAGCAGCCTAATTTTGGGTAGGCTAAAGTAGCTACAAAACGCCTCACACTATCGCTCTCGCTGCAACGCATATTAGTCCATAACTTCATGTGAACTTTCAGCTATGTACGAGTATGGAACGACAGATTCGCTTGGCGTGAATCCAGGCGCAGTCACGATTCGTACTTGCATAGTTTCAGATATGATATAAGCGTTACGTTGCTCTTCGAAATGCATGTCCAGTAAGTGGTTCAAGTATTTCTAATATCGCTCTAAGAGCAACCCAACTCACTACAGTTGAATATCCATTTTGATCCTATCAAATTAAACGAGCCTTGTAAATACTTCATAAAAACCAACGAAGATTGATTTGATATTCAGACCGAACTTTTTAGGTTCAAATCGTTTAAGACATTGCTCTATGGGATGCAATTGTGTTTCTTTTATACGTTCGTCGTCGACATGATTAATGCTTGGAGCTAATTGTTTTCGTGAATAGTTCCAAACGGTTTCATAAGATTCGTCTGTGACTGCACTGACTGCAGTTAAAATGGTAGCGAACTTGTCAGTGCCAAAAGACGTTAGGATGGAATTTCACGGAGTAATAAGAAATCAGAAGGACATTTGGCTTGAATCTTTGAGTGCAGCGAAATAATACACTGCACGCTATAATTTAGAACGTTTGAGTTGACGTCCTAACCTTTTTAGAAAGCATGAGCTTTAGTATGCGGATAATGAATTCCGTAAATTCTTGACGGCGAGCTACACTCCCTGTGTTGTGCAGAATTTATAAAGTTTTATTCATCAGAACTAAAGCAGACACTTTAGAACAGAATGCTCTGTTCTAGATTCATTTTCAAACGGTTGGATACCCATTTTCGCGACAGAAAGCATTTGGTATGCAATTTTTAATCAAATTCGTTGGATCGTGTAACTAATTTTATGAGAGTGGAAAACTAATTTCGGATCTAAATAACTCTGCAATTGATATCATATTTCACATCACAGTACACGAGTCGTACTTCGCATTCACATCGTTTTCGCGTTTATATCTAATTAATATAATTGAAAGGATAACTGTCAGTTAATGTGTTGAAGCAATGACCGAAGTTTAATATATTTGACATCACCTCGTACAGAAATTAATACTTGGTGAAAACTAATTACTAGAAAATGGTGTGGTGTCATTGAGAATCTAATGCTATTTTAAAGTTATGTCTAATCACTTCGTACCTAATTTGAAATGTAAATTTGATCAAACTAAGTATAAACTCGTTGCGTAAATTTTCTTTGCGTATAATTTCAATTTTTTGTACCAGAAACCTCACATTCATTCGAATAATTTTTCAAAAGTAAAGATGAGACATACGAAACAACCGAGAAGGTCCGCTATAAAACTGTCTTCGAAACACTTTTCCATCAAAGTCTTACTTTAACGAACATGAAAAATGTAATTTTAAAACGAAATCAAAAAAAATATCGGAACTCTTTTCAATTCTATTATCAGCTGTCACGACTTTCAATCAATTTTTATTTGTATGTGAAATAACAAAACAAAATTTGACACTACAACTGTCACTGCAACATTGTTTTAGAGGCTTGGGTATTTTGACTTCAGTCATAACAAAACTGTAATGACTTTCAAAACAGAATCGCATTCGGGGGAAAACACGCGAAAACTTCTGCTAACCGCACTGGTTTCATTCAAGCTTATTTCGAATAAACAGACTAATATGACGTTTCTTACGCCCATTTCCACGTCGAAGATAACAAGCATTGTTTTACTGCGACGTTAATAATGGACTCGCTGGCGAGAATCGTATTATACCGTGACTATCGTAGATGCAGTAATGAAACAGTAATTAGCGGCAGGTGTTCAACGAAATTGCATTCGCTTTTTTTGCATTTGATTGCAATGTGCATTTCAAAATTTTCACCTAATCGTTAAAAGTAAGCCAATTATTGAGAGATTATTCACCACATAATAATTAGTGTAACATTTCACTTCTAAAGCGAGCAAAAAACTTTTTCATTGTGTTATCAGCTATGATTGTTTTTTTTATTTAACTGGGTACAGACGCGAGAAAAAACGTTTGGACACAGAAATATGTGAAATTCGTCGAGGAAACCTTTGTTCAAGCGTAAACGTGTTCAGAATATTATCGATTCCGTAGGTCATTCATCGTCAACTGTTACGTGTTGGTTTTTTCGAAAATTCGGAAGAACTGTTCTGGTAGATATGAACGCACATTTCGCTGCTAAAAATTGGGAGCGTTATCGAACCAACAATACATTCTCAAATCGATTGCTATAGCTAAACTAGGCAGCTGTACGCGTGAACACTTTGACACTCGTTGGAAATATAGTGGAAAGACAATCGTACGAAAAATTTTGTTCTAACGTACCGTTCATTTTATTCTCTATCGATAAAATAGATGTATTATTGAACGAATATCCCCAACCTAACTGTACTTCTTCTAAATTCTATTTTGAATCTCAAGTCATGTAGCGTAGAAAATGAAAGTAAGAACTAAAATAAAACACTTGGCGATACATATTTGAGAGAGCAGAAAACAATCAGAATGAGTTTTTGAGAATTCACAAATCGCACATTATCAAAAGTCGAATAATTCTAAATGTGTGAACGAAAAAAACTTTTCTTACTGATGCGACGTATGAATCGATATCAAAAATGATTCAAATACATTTTTGAAAGCTTAAAAGCGGTCCCTGCCGAATCCTACTTTGTGTGCAAGATCCCTTTATCGGGGACGCATCATGCCTTATTTATTCTAACCAACCAGAGCCGAGGAGAGACGTGCCAGGGATACTGTGAATATTATTCCGAAATAGAAGGCAGTGTAGGTTTGCCGATGGCAAAATGTTGAATTTATTTGGAGCATGGTGCGCGTGTTTACAGCATCCTGACCTAGTATTACTCATTGCAAAAATCTGGCAACAATAAAAGGAGTCTATCGAAGGAATTGCAAAAATCATAAATCTCAATGAGAATCATTGCTCGCCTCCTAGGGCAAAATCAAAATGAAAAGAAATAAAAAAAAAAAAATTCGTTGGCTATAAAATTTTTATGATTTTTGTGTTTCGCTAAAGCTGTATTACTAGAAATGAATGTCGGCGAATTGCAATCCGGCTGCCGCAATTTCTTCGCCGCACGATGAAACTACGGAAATCTTCGGAAGTCGTAAGTCTGTGTCTAATTCATATTTTAAAAAGCCAATCGCGCTGTTATTTACGTTCACGTAAAAGTATTTCAGCAGAGTGATTGCTGAAGCACAATTTTTCGCAGCGCGGACTTTTTATAACTTGGCAAGCGGCCAAACCGAGTGGTAGTTGTCGATATCATCTAACAATGTTACGCCAAAACGTTGTCCAAAATGCAACACACGCAACCGCCAAAGAAGAAAAATTTCGGAAACGTAAACGATTAAGTGTACCAATTCACGAATCAAGCTTAAAACGAAAGATCCGACAGGGAAATGTACTCGATATCGAATTACGAAAAACTTTTTTGCAATTAGAAGGAACAATATTTTTCCTGCGATTTATACTTTTTGGTCGTTTAAATTAATTGCCCTAAATAATGAGGCACCTTCAATTGTCAAGATTTTGGCAAACTCACTCAAACTAAAACCATTATTTAATTGATCGCGAACTTTTCTAATTTGCCGCAATATCCCTAAGTTAATAAATTAACGGTCATAATTTTTCCAACTGAAATCAAATAATTTATCAGTCGAGATCTGATCGAACGGCTGAATTCATAAGCCGACGTCGAACGATTGGCAGCACTTGAGTTCAGGGAAACAGTGATGTATCAGACGCCTGTATTCAGACGCTGGTCATTTGTCTGTTTCGAGAGTATTTTTCTGTACGTGTTCGATCGCAATCCATTTTCGTGTAATGGTGGAACAAAACAAGCCTAATTTCGCCCCTGTACAACATATATATGTCCGGGCAATTAACACTGGCCGTCAAACACGATTCATGTAAATTGCTGCCGTGTTTATTTTTGCGTCAACATAAATAGAACTGTTAGCTGCAGTTGAACAAGCGGGTCCCGTCGGCGACTACAAAACTTCGAATTCATTGGTTGAACATTAGCGATTTTAATCGTTTCACGTTGAAGCGATTACGCTCAACTGCACCTCCTACGGAAGATAAACACAATCCAAGTTTTAAAAGATCGATAGCACCGAAGGTCGTGTAAGAACAATAAACGTCAATTTGAACGATCCAAAAGCCGTTCATTCTTCGACCATAGTGGATGTATGACTTGTTGCGATATAGAATTCACGAACTTTCGTTGTTATACGGACGCTTCTCAGCGAAGACTCTTTGCACGCTTGATGAGATTCTCGATAAAATAGACAACGCGCCGGCTTTCTTTTCTTTTACTGCAGTGACTTAAGCACGCTACAAGTTGGAACAAAAAAGCAGCGAGAAGTGCAGTTAAAAGTCGAGGACTTTAGAACTCGTTTACATTATGCAATTTAGATCAATATTGTTGAACATTAAAATAACAGCAATGAAAGTAATTAGCGAGCGCTCCAAGAACGAAACGTCACGAATCGTGGCAGTCAAGCATTTGTAAGAAAAAAAAAAGTTTCATTCACTGCTATTGAGCGTCAAGACAAAGAGAAAAATGAACCTTTGATTTAATAAAGTTGTATTAAAATTTGATTGAAAAAGGTTTCCCTTCGCTTTCTCATTTGCCCTGGTATTTTTTGCAAGGAATTATTTTGATTGGAAAACAGAAAAAGGATTTGACAAAAAATTTTTCAGAAGGGAACGCCTGTTTATTTTTGCTATAAAAGTTGAACCTACAGTTAATTTGATTTATTACGAAGGGTACGCTGATGTTTCAATCACAATAAAACGCGATATTAAAGATGAAATATGATTATTAATTTTATCTAAAATATAATTATCGGGTACTGCCTCACAGGACCCGTATTTAATGTCATCGTGCAATTATAAAAATTGATCAGCGCTACCCTCATCGACGAAAATATATACAAAAAATGTAGACAAAACCCTTGTAAAAAGATCCGTATATTGTCCATATAAGAATAATATATTGACAATATATTATAGAATATATATTAG
Organism: Telenomus remus; assembly: GCA_020615435.1. Lineage (NCBI taxonomy): Eukaryota > Metazoa > Arthropoda > Insecta > Hymenoptera > Scelionidae > Telenomus > Telenomus remus. The sequence goes on along the minus strand of CM036341.1, from coordinate 7,161,078 downwards.
AATAATATATATAAGAATAATATATATAAGAATAATATATTGACAATATATTATTCACGAAATAATATATTGTCCCTATACTGACCATACATAGTTAATATATTGACAATATATTGCCAATATATTAACAATATATGAACAATATATTGCCCATATATGGACAATGTATTATTTTCAAACAATGTATTAACCATACATAAACGATGTAATTTGATTTACAGCAATATTTTGACAATATATGTATGACAATCAAAATTCCATTCTTTGCCATACATTGTTAATTTTCTTCGTTATTTCTTTGTTAAACAAATATTGTTGTTTTAAATACTCTAAAATTTTTTTTCCGATATTTAATAATTTTTGTATAACAAAAAATTTAATTTCACCGATCTTGTGAAAAGTCTATCTTCTGCGAATAGAAGCTTGTGATTTTCAATAGACAATTGTTAATAGTGATTTGTTAACAATTTTAATTAATTTTTTAGTAACAAAAGATTAAATCATTCAAAAAGATTAGATATATTGATTTTCTATAGAATATATGGATCCTTATAGTTTATCATAGTTCTTACTTAAAAAAGTATAAATAAATTTATAAATAAATTTTTGGATTTGGTTAAAAAATTTGAAGATTTATAACAAAATAACATTATAAAAAGTATTATTGACAAAAAGTCATTCACATTAAACTATTTCCAATAAAAAATAGTCATTAAGTGTGTAGCTTATTTCGATAGAAGAATTTATCGAAGCACATGGAGCAGTGGACAACGACGCGGACTGATAACCTCAAGGGCCTGGGATCGATTCTCGTGCTAGAGGAATATTAATTTACATTTTTCATGTATCGTCAATATATTGTCCATATATTGTCAATAGATTGTCCATATATGGGCAATATATTGTTAGTATATGGTCAATATATTACTAATGTATGGTTAATAGATTGTCAATGTATTGTCAATATATGATCATTTTTACAAGGGTAATATATTAAAGGTTGCGGTAGCGACCCCAACGAGACAAAGCCCGATACCTGTAATAATTAATAAATTTTATACATAAATTATATGAAATTTGTATATATAATATTTAGAGAACTTATTGCCGCTATTCATATATAATTTATATATAAGTCGTATACATTTTTGTCTATATTTTAAAAAACAACAAAAAATATAATTAATAAACAATTTATTCATAAATTAAGTTATTCTATTTATTTTATTATGTTTCTTCCATCCAGAATGCCATAATTAGATACACTTTGAACTTGCTTTTCTGAAGATCCAGTTTTGATTTTGAACCCAAGCCCCACCCAACATAAGTCCGATATCTTGACCACTGGACTACGACGATCATCGAAGTTAATTAGTGTATTCGCAAATACACTCACAAACATCATATATTCTTGATATATATAAATTCTATATTTCGGTATCTGTAATGTTTATATATTCTTTAAATATATCATCTTATGAAACGAGAATATATAAATTTTATGTTCATATATATATACTTTTTATATATTTACCAAATAGAAATTCGTTATATATAATAAATATAAAATTTTTTATATTTTCTAGTATATATAATTTCTTGATATAAAAATATATATATTTTATAAAATAAATATATATTATATATAATTTCTCTATAATGGTATATATTTTCGTCGGTGAGGGGAGTTGAAATTACGGATATTTTTTTAAACATTAGGCACAGAAAATGAAATCTATGAAACGGGTTTATTGCGTTATTGAAGCAAAATAGAACGAGCAAAATGAGAACTATTTTCACGGCCAGTTGAAATAAAATTTACTTCACGTTACTCCATAATTTTTGTAAGCTTGAAGAACTTTTACAGTTCAACGACCTGGATGATATTCGAAGTAAACTTTTTCAAACTAGATTTACTATCTTCGAGCAATATTTAAAAATAATCAAATGCGATAAAATTATCAAAAGAAAAGAGACAGTTGTAACACCGAGCTGCGTCAACTTATGACGCCAAGAGTTCATGTGTATTTTATATTTGAGTATTTCTTTGCCACAAAGCTGCCGTGATGTATAGAAAACGGCGTTGGTGTCCATAATATAAGTACACTTTAGTTCGCATATTTTCATCTCGTGCATTTACGTTAAAAGAAACCATTTCAGTTAAAAAGTAACTTTTATGTTGTTGCCAAAGTAATGCGCTTATTTGCTTTGTGGGAAAAACTAATAATTTTCTACATATTTCATGTCAGAGTGATTTTAATTTATGGTGATTTATACATAAAGGCATTTATCACGAGAATTCTAAATATTCTCATTGAAGGTTTTTACATTTCATATTGACACCACTCCAACATTGCAGAATAGATGAATTAGCGACCGTCAGAAATTTCATGACCGTCAGGATTATTTTGATCTCCACTCTTTCGTGTTGTGTGAGGAGATAAGGATTCATATTTTATTGTTATGAATAAATGGGCACTTTTCCGGCCATTTGAATGTTTTAATGCGATTGAAATGTCACGTGAATGACACTTTCTTCATCATAAAAGTTTTTGTTCCGAATGAGTGAAATAGATAAATGTTCAGTCATCCAGTCGATCCATACTGCACATATTTTCAGTAGTAAAACCTTAAATCCGTCAGACAGAAAGTCGTTATATTTAAATCGAGTCAATTGTTGATGTAAATGTTTCAGCGAACAATAGAATTCGACTGTTTTCACTTGTTGAAATTTTTACATTTTCAGTAGTATAACCTGATCCGGTCAGACAAACCATTATCGAACTTGAAAATTCAATCGGCCTGTTGAAGAATAATTTGGTCAACGTACAAAACGGTTCATATGCGTTCGCGAATTCACGCACACGTGGATTGTATAAAACGACTCGAACAAAACGCGCGGACATACACGAACTGCAATAATCCGCACTCGTACATTCACATGACAATTATACTCAATGACTGTAGCAAGTTTAACGAGGTTATCGAGCACCATTATCGTGTCATATAAAATGCCGCGAAGCATTAGTTTCAAATTCCGCATTACATTTCAGCACCCGGTGTAACGCACAATCATGAGCCAATAATTGGAAGATTGTCGTGTGATAATTCTTGCAGCGTTCGGTCATAGTATCGTCAATGGATTAGAATGAACACAATCGAATCACACATTAGATCAGGATTTAAAAAACACTCTTTAGTTCCATTATTTTCAGATAACAACCACTAATTGTGCCAATAGTCCGTTTATCACGGTTCACTTGTCTGACAAAAAAAGTACATCATTCATTGGAGCTTCAATTAATTCGCTGGCAAATCCAAAGTACATTCATTACGTTCAATCACGTATTCGTCGTTGGACTTATCACGCTCAAGATAAATTTAATTGATTATTTTGTTATTCACGCCGTGAAGCCCTCTGTGAATCTTCTTTTTCTGGTTTATTTCTTCCATTGGTATATTTAAAACGGTCGAGATATAGTCGATCGAGGTGTCTTTGCTCAAATTATAAGTACTTGCCAGTCGGATTTTTTGTCTGCAAGAACCAATTACGTAGCGACAAAGAGCTGACATCATAATGAGTTCGACTTTCAAAGTCAAAGGCAACAAAAGATTACAACGTATAAGCAACTGCAAGATTTAAGAGATTAAACTTTTCCATCGTCAAAGAAAGTCGAAGGAACTACAGTGGCAGTTAAAAATTCCGCACGCTGTAACGCGCCGGTTCTGATGCAATTAATCAACAGCAACAGCGAACTGATTCATAAAGTATCTTTGATCGGGCAAAAAATACGAAACTGACAATACACTATAGATTGACAATCTCTTTTTAGACGATTTGACGCTCGAAGAAATTGAGTTGGCATTGTTCTTGTCGTTCGTTGTTTGTAAGTGTGAAAACCAATTTACTCTTCGGGACTGTTTCGCCGACTTCTAAGACGTATCAACTGTATATATTTAATTTTAAATTTAAATTCGAGGATGTTTCAAATTAAATAAAACGCTGCCGTTTCCGTAACGGGTCAAGTTGAATTTGTAATACATATATCGCAATGCATATTTGCATTTAAATTCCCTCGTCCGTACACGAAAATCAAATCGAATCGCACGAAAACAAAATGTTTTTTAATTCGCTCATTTTTATCCTGCTCGCAAAGTTGCTGTGATTTATCGCGAGCGCCGGTAATTGTTTTGCATGAGTTATTATACGAACTAATATAAAATGACATTAAGAAGTAATTAATATTCTTGTGGGAACACAAAAGTCACGCGGCCGTAAACTGTAAGCCAATCTTTGTCGACTTTGCATTTCCCGCGGGTGCATCAATTTCCACAGGCAACGAAGTAAAGATCGATTGATTTCGAAAGTTGTCGCCGACCAATTTGCTTGAACGCAATTGATTTTATCCATTTTGTATGAGTCGTGGTTTGTTTCAATGAAATCAACTACACGCAATCTTTAAGTGCAATTAATCAGTTATCTACAGTCCAAGTCCGAGAGTTGGAATAATCTTCCGCGAGCAAATTATTTCAGTGTTCCCGCAACATGATCAGGTTCACTTTATAAGTACAGCCATTTGTTTTACTTTCTAATAGTATCACTTGGAAACGGTTCGCGCAGTTTCGTCGGCAGAGGCAGATTTGATATGCTGCTCTCACTTTGTTAATTGCAATTAAATTGATTCCAACGCCAACCAGCTTCATTTAAAATCCAAAAACTAGCTTCCGAAGTTTATCTAAGTGAAAACTTCGCAAATGACGTAGAATGCCTCCAAGGAAATTAAACCATTCTGAAACTCTTCGAAATATATTGCTGAATACGTAAATGAGACATAACGCCTCAAGTGCAAATGCCGTCGTTAGAAAAGATGCTACGCGTTTATCATACACATAATTAATTTCACAAGAGTATTTTGTATCTTATATATAGTCAAGGAACGATTCCAAAACCGTTTTTCTGGACATAAAGTAACAAATCACATACAGTTTCATTTTGTTGAATAATTTTTTTCACATTCCAAGATAATATTGAAGTTGATAGAACTCTTAGTAAGCGAATCAACTGCTCAAATTGAATCGATACAATTCGCTACTACATAACTAACAAAGTTGATATAAATTACTGAGCGCAGTTCTCTGGAAAAAATTTACGCCTTGCAAAAGGAAATTTACACCACGTAGTGTTTAATAGCAATATATAGTGTCGAAGACTTAATTTAATGATACGAGAAATTGTATTTACACTTTGAGGGAAAAAATTTATTATACGCGTTGAGTTAATGGTTTTCGATGAGATAAAAGTTCCATATCCTAAATCAAATTTGGTTTCATGAATTATGGCAAGGTGCAGGTTATAAAAAGTGTTACTCCAATTTTATTTTACGATAAAAGTCAACTGGTCGCAAATTAACTACGCACGCATTTGCGTTTAATTTATTTGAAAATTGTGTCGGCTAAATTGAAGCTCAATAACCGTAATCACGACAATTTAAAGTATTGTTTCATGAGTCATAGATTCATTCAAACAGGATGCAAATTTGATGAGTAACCAAAAGTTAAAATAGTGTAAGAATGTTTTGGAACACACTTTTAAAAGTGCTCGAAATAAAGCAGCGAACGTATGTACGACTGAAAAATATCTGACAGAAAACTCGAAAAGTTTTAAACTAGAAGGTCACAAACTTTTTTCGGGAAAGAAACAAGTTTGTCGAAAACGTAATGCATTTTCCTCAGCAAAAAAGATTCATTAGCATTAGAGTGTTTGTGATTTTATTGGTTGTTAAATGTGGTATTACCATGACAATAATAGTAATTTTTTTCCTGACAAGTCGATTTAAGCCTAGCAATGCGTTAACGTTAAAAGCGTAAACTTATTGAATCTCTCGGAGGCAATTTTAGTTGAATAGAGTGGATCACGTAGAGCTTCAATTGTAAATATTATGTTAAATCTTATGTGAAAGGAACAATGGATGAACGCCTATTATTGTGGTCTTCAACTGAAAGATAAAGATTTCACCTCAATAGTGCATTGTTCCATAACGCTTTTATTTGATAACCTCCATGGTTGCAACGGTCATCCCATGGGAAATACACGTCAAGATAAAATAAAAAAACCTCATTCTTCAGAAAATTTTCAATACAATACTACTTCGAGACGTATAACGTAGCACGTAAAACGATTCCCTTTTCATCAACGAGACGATTTTTTCCCTTGGGCGATTCTGATTGTCAATTTCTTGGATCTTCTTCGTTCGGCCAAGACGTTAAACACAACGTTGACAATCAGTCTAGTAAGCTTCATCGAAAGCTGTACAAAAAAATCTTCATTACACTGTTAGCAACTTCAGATGATACGGCGTTCATCGACATGAAAGTTTCCTTACATTTAGGTACTCCTTTGTAACATTTCATGTAAACTTTTGTAATGTAATGTCAAGTTATCGTTCCATGGCGTGATCAATTAACCTGCGAGTCATGAATAATTTTTTACGGTGAATGATAAAATTTCAGTCTTACGTCCACTAAAATATCAATTTTACACTTTGTATTCAATTTCACACTATGATCTCGTCAGTTCTATTTGTTGTGTAAAAAAATTTTGACAATTTTCAACAATTTTCAACAATTTTTTTTTTTTTGATAGAGCCGATAAAATTTACTATTGATGGAACTAAATGAGACTTGAGCCCGAGACGTTTCTTGTGATGGAAGAGGTTTGCAATTTACTTGTGTACCTTAATGAAAATAGTTTGTCTCGTTTGTTTTGCCGCAGAATCGAATCGAATTATCAATTAAATCGCAATAATCACATTGATGAATAGCGACTTGTTGAATTTTCTAGTTTGCCTTGAAATCACGATTGTTCAGAGTGAACGAGTATTGTCCAACTGTGCACACGAGCAACTTCATAAATAATCAAATTTTACAATTTAAAAGTCTGCAGTCACAATTGCGCGTTATTCCGGGCACGGTGTATGATGACTTTTGTGCAAATTTATTCGACAACATTCGATCTTTTGCCTCGCCCTGTAATCAGTTCATTCTTTCGAATACCAAAATTCTATGCACGATTTCAGTTGAATTAGCTCGTCGTGTTTCATCACATCAAAAGTATTTACATAACAGTGCCAGGTTATGTAAAAGTTGATGGAATTGAAAAGTTGTTCTCCGAAAGCAGATTTTTTGCTAGGCTTTGCAAGTTAAAGAAATTAACCATCTAAAAGTTAATCCCGCGACTTTGTCAAGGTCTGCTCGAAATTCTCTTATCAGTTTTGATTAGAAATTGTTAGGATTGTTTATGATTGGAATTTATTATACAATCATGTTGATTGTGAATTATCTTGAAAGTTACCTCAGAATAAATGGATACGGCATAAGATACAAAATAAATGGATTTCCTGTTCAAAACCTTCTATAAATTCGTTTTATATTGAACTTCTGATCTAAACCAAAATTTGAAAGAAAATTGAAAAACTAGATCCTAAAATTGATTCTATTTCGAATTTTTCATTACGATATAGCTTTGGAAAACGATTTTCGGAAGACTACGAACAAAAAAAACTTTCAATAAAACAAATGAAAGTTACCTAACATTGCTTTTTGGTTAAACAGTTCTGTCAGTTCTGTCGAAAATCAATTTCGGATTAAAATATTAGCACGGATTTTTGCATTATTAAAATGTGTTATTTCTCAATGTAATTAAAGCAAGACTGATTTCGCTGCAGTGTGGGCACTGAGGACGTAAGTAAATTTCTGACTAAATATCAAGAATGTCCAATTTCACACAGCAGATTAATATAACCGTAATTTGTGGTTTTAGATCGATGTCAAGATTCAATGTCAAAATAATCAAAAAGAGATTGAAATAGACGATCGAGCTTCTGCTTTCCGGTGAGTTTCTTTTTATTATCACATTTGCTCTATTTTTATCAAACTCAAAATAATTGATCTGTCCGCCTAAAAAAACTACGAGCGGATACTACCATTTCTTTAACGCAAATGTATTCCCCTGCTTAATTTATTATTGAATCGTTCTATTTGCACGAACTTGATAGGAAATTATTTTTCAATCGGGTTCGATTTTTGTCGTTTGACAGACAGTTCAGTTTCGTTATCAAAAAAACTGTCATTTAAGCTTGTATAATTTAATAAGATTATTCGATTTGAAATGTTCTTTCCTTTCTCCCAACGCTTAATCACGACGTCGCATTTTTTAGGCATGATTGCTTTAATATTGACACGCAAAATTTACAGAACAACTCTATTTTTAAATGAAATAACTCTTGACTGACTTGTACGTTGCGTTCCGAGCTTATCATGCAATAATTGTGCAAAGTTTTTGTATCAGAAACAATTCAAAGGTAGAAAGAATGTTTAAAAATTTTACCGTTCTCATGAAGGGACCTTCATTCATCTTGATTACAAGGTTTTTCTGCGTGAAATGAAATGCATTCACAATTTAATGCGTCCTTGTTGCTACATTCACTGCTGCTCATTTTACGCAAAAAATGGTCATATTTTAGTGACTACTTAAACTCTGTATATCCAGGATAAAACACAACCTGTTATGAAATTTTAGCTTGTTTACCAAGTAAATATGAAAAAATGTTAAAAATTAAAGATGAACACAACTTTCAGTTTTTCCTCAATTTTTTCGAATGGATACTAGTATTTCCTTGAACTACAAATTAATCACACAGTCCGGATTCATGTTTTTGGTAAAAATTAATTTTCCGTTTAATTGAATGTGAAATGTATGTTAAATGAAAAATACTTCTTAAATGTAACAAGATTTATATCAAAATAGAATAAACCATGGTACAAGGGAAAATCTTCCGGACTAAAGGTTTCAGGAGTCTGTTGTATTAATTTATTTATCGGTTAAATTTATTCATGACACAGACAATGTAAATTAATATTACTTCTTGAAATATTAATTGTTGTTGACGTGAAACTGATCAATTCCCGGAAACCCAGGTAGACGCTAAAGATGCTAAAGGGTTCTCATAATTTTCTTGTTACTCCTCACTCTATAAGATGATTCCAGCTAAATGTTATCGGTGAAAGTCTCATTAAAATTGCACTTGAAAAGTCAAACTAATTTAATGAGTTTGAAAAAATACCTTAATTTTATATATAGATTTTTCGAATACACCTTTTTAAACCGATTTTTATATAATGATTCCTGTTAAATAATGTTATTGCTGCAAAACCGTTTTTTTATGAAACCACAATTAAGCCACCTTGCTGCTTGTGGTCGAACACTTACAAAAGTCGAAAATTTTCTTGTAAAACTCAAGAAATTCTTCAACATTAAATATCGAAGTTTATATTTTGAATGAAAAGAATAAATAAAACTGCATTTGCATTACATTCGAAAGTGTTGTCAGCCATTCTGTTCAATATTTCGATTTCAAAAGTCATTATTTTAGTAAATCCGAGTTAAGACATCAACATACAAGGTGTAAGCGTTGTACTTCATTTTTCAAAATCCAAAAATTTCAATCCAATGAGAACATTAGTACAATAATTCTTATTATTTATACACATTTAGTAGTAAATTTGGACGAAGTATTTTTTTTTAATATTAAAATTGTAGCCTGTATGATTAAATCATTCTCGAAGTGATTAGTACTGTCATTATCAATATTCCAGAAGACTTTTATCATTAGCAGATTATATTAAAAATTTTCGGAACAAGTTTCGCACATTGAATCACGAAGTCATAAATCATATTCACAAAATCGGTAAGAGTTCACGGATTCTTTTCGTATAATACATTCTGCATAACCTTCCTTGCTTGCCGTTAAAGAAAATCAGGATAATATAGGCAGTGGTCCGAATCATTCAGGCGCAAAAGGCTTTGCAAGTCTTTGCATTGATAAGTTTATGAGTTTTAGATCCAGAGATAACTTATTGTCACTACTAGTAAATCATTAGAATTTTATACAAAGAACTGTCAAGGGAAAAAAATAATTTTTTATTACAACAAAGTGCTGCAATTTAAATGAGCTGATTTTTAATGTTTTATATCATTTTCATCCTCAAATCTAATGCTCATAGATGGTATATGAATTGTAGTAATTTATTATCTCTGGAGAAATATTACTTCATCGTAAAAAGTTTGATTTATGGTGAAAGTTTGTGGAAACTGCAAGATTCGTATAGATCAATAGAGATAAATACAAGAAATTTGCAGGGCATCTTTGTCAGATTTGGTTTTGGTACCTTTGCCCTTTCTGGTTTCTTTGCAGTTTCAATCTTGCAAATAACGTTTTCTCGAACCCTTTATCTGAATTTGAAAATTATCATTTTACTTTCTTTATTTTGATTTTTCAAATATGTTTGCAACAAAGGCGAGAGTCAATTGGTGGGATGATTGTTTTATCTACAATAAAGGCCACTTTAACAACTAATTTTGAATCAGTTTAATTCAGACAAGAACAAGTTTCTATAGAAATTTGTACCGATTAGATCGCATGATTATGCACAGTTTCTCACAAAGCTTCTTAAAGTTCATTTTGTAATCACCTAAACACCGCGAATAGCATTAAATTGAATTTATTAAATTTTCGTGTAATGTACAGCACTTTGTAGTTTGATGTAGAACATCTTTAGTATGTCCACACAAGATAAATAAACTTTTATTACGTTGTCTCCGGGAATGAAATTATTCTCACATTGTTTTGTGAGAATAAAATTGATGATGTGAATGTCAATTACATAAATCAAAGTTGTTTCTTGAACAGAAATAATTATTGACACTTTATAGACATTTTAATCTATCTCACAGACTTTTATCCAAAAAAATATACGAAATCGAATTAGGGGAAAAAAGTTATAAAAGTCAGAAGTTAAAAAAGAAAGAAAGAACCTTTTGAACGTTACTTTTTGTCTGTAGTTTTTTGATAATGTGTAGAACAAGATGCTCGTTTCAAGATAAAGCATGTGATGTTTTCAGAAAACATGAGACAAATATTAAACAAGGTAAATATGTAAAGCTCGATGAAGTCTTCATAAAAAAATGCATGTGAGTTCCTTCGCATCGCTTGAAATTAATTCATGGAACATTTCCTATGTTTCCAAATATTGTTACCTTTGTACATTTCATCGAATAACCAACGAGGTTTCTTAAAAAACAACCTGATGAGATAGGTATTACGGCTCTCGTACTATTACTCACAAACATATTGCCTCACATGCACGAAGTACCCATTACTTAAAACAAAGAAAAAAATAATTTCAGTGCAACAGCAAGGAAAGGAAAAAGAAACTTGGTGGAAGCATGGTGAAGCACAATCGTTTTCACCGCGTAGAACAGTTGTGCGAAAAATAACCCGAGACTTTTCGTAATTGAAATTAGTCTTTACATAATTTTACATTTCACGACGAAATTAGTTTTTTTTTAAAAAGTTCTATGGGAAAAGTTTTACAGGCGTTGAAGCGTACATATTTTTCTCCGCGCTTTTGTTATTTTAATTTGACCAGCGGTTATGTGTGCAAACCCTTCTGACTGCTTGAATATTTACATACGTCACTCAATACCGTCGTCAGGCAGAATTCATTTTTAAAAGAAAAAAAGAAATTCGAGATGAGCCGCGCAGAGGAATTAGATTTCACACATGTTCTGGAGTTTCACTGACATGAGAACAGGTTTGCGAACAAATTCGATTGCAGCTTTACGTCCTTGTTTGGCATTGTTATCATTTGATTAATGTCATCATCGGCTAACTCAAACTGTTAATATTTCTAAAATCATTGGACATTAATCTCTTTATGATTAATACACGATGACAACTTTCCACAACGTTTCAATTATCAAATACATATCTGATGATGATAATTACATTAATATCGGTCAGCACGGTGTTGACTATCAGGGTTGATGATTTAGACCGAGAAAATGGTTAACCAGGTAACATCAATTCGTGGCGATTACGCAAGTATGTATAATGGGATTGATTATTTAAATGTCATGTTCATAAAGTTTATCAACTTCTGAGAACTTTGAGTCAAATTTTTCAACAAATGTAACGGATATTGTTTCTGATAAAAAAGGGGAGATGAATTCAATATGGAATTCAAGGATTAGACAAAATGAAAAATGAAACCTTACACAACCTCAAAAAATCTCTCTCTTTTACTCGAAAAGAGAGAACAAGAGATACTTTTTGAGCATGTTATTCCGTGAATAATTGGTTTGAAATTTGATTACTGGATAATATACTGGAAACAATAAAGCTTTCATTTTGCGTTAGCATTTTGTGGCATAGGAAAAAACATATTTGTAAAGGTGTTTAGCATTGATTGCTTCTGTCGAATCTAACGTAGGCGATTGATGAAATAAATGATCGACAGCATAATGCTCGCTGACGGTCTCACGTGTGCTTTTGTTTCGAATATAATGCCTCATGAAAGCCAGCGGCAAACTTTAATAAAATTATTGTCACTAACTGTACGAGACAAATGCGGGTCACCTACCTATTTACGTATAGCTATGTGACTCGCGGTTTCAATAAACCGCAACATCATACATCCGTCACACGCGTGCCAGTATTCGTGACATGTCTCAGGGTTTCTGACACGCGGTCATAATATTCCTCACACGCTAAAATATGTAAATCTCGACGTTTTCGTCTGACGCCACTTTTCGTGTTTCGCAAGACACGCCGCATGCGCTTAAAAAAAATTACCATTTCATTTACAAGACGGTGCAAATTAAATGCTACAGAATGTAAAGTCACCAAAGTCGAGTCAGTGACTCGTTGTTGGATTAGCGAATGTGAACGCAAGCTGAATAATAATTTATGAATTCAAGCTCCTTCAAAAATACACGAAAACGAAATGCCATGTTTCAAGGCGTTAACTTTTTACGTTCTCGCTTATTTTTTTTTTCATTGCGCCGCTCGTACCTGCTCTATATATGCTGGTTCACAATTAGCGTACTTATAACTTTGCTACACAAGGAAAATTAGATGAAATTTTTAAATACACCTGTTTGCAATTTTTAACTATCAGATTATGTCAAGTTCAAAAGGTTCTTTCAAATGTCTTCCAATACATTAGCCGTAATGATTGCAATTATTTCTACAAGTTGATCGAAGTAAAAAAAGGTTTCTTTCTTGAATTTTATTAAAAAAAAATTTACCAACATTGTTCAAGATCAACGTGTTGGAGTTATTTTGAACTTTGATGCTCAGAGACATTGTTTTCGTAGTTAACACAGCGTGTCTTTGTTACTCTTCGCGGGGAATACACAACTAGTGACACGTTTTAAAAGATATTATAAAGTATGCAAAAAATTTACGACCGTTTGAGAGTCGGCTTTTCTTAGATTTGCCGGAGCCGGCACTGTAGAAAGTGCTTATTAGTGTTAGGGAGGTCAGTTCATGAATTTCCGCTGTGCACCGCAAACACCAATTTCCTGTGACGGAAACAGATCTGATCAGTCTACCTATAGATGTGCAATGAAAGTGAAATTTGAAGGAAATTGTTTTCCGAACTTGTCTTGTATCAATGAATTTTGTATACTTCTTCTTAGCTTGTTCATTGCTTATTACAACAGAGACAATCTGTCTTCCGAGTTCTTTTTCTGACATAAATGAAAAAGAAGAAGGATTTTGTTTTATATTCAAAAATCCAGTTCTGAAATTGGTATTAAATGTTTATACAGAAGTCGCATTTTATTTGAACAAATGAAAGAAAATGGAACGATCCAGTTACAACTCAATTCACTTTATTATGTTTTCAGCTAAGCTTTACATTAGAGTTTTAAGTAGCTTCACAAACAAAAAAGAACACAAACGGTATCATAATACACAAGTAACTCGATTCTGAAAGACAAATAATCCAGTCAATAATTAAGTTGAACGACGCTTCTCAACTTCTAATACTTACAAATGCCCTGGCGAAAAGATTTATCTGATTTTTTTTTTTTGAAAAAAGTTCTGCTGTCCAATTTACGGGCGAAATTTTATGATGACCTAAGCTTTTTAAGTTTGATTTCGTCTATGGTTTATAACTGTTTATACAGTTTGACAGTATTATAACAGTTTTATAAAGAACGGATATTATTGTTATTGGATATTAATGTCAAATCCGGTGTTTGAAACCATTATTTTATTCTAGTTAAAATACAACTGAAACTGAATTAGAAAGTATCAAAACTTTTGTTCGTGATTTCAGTGCAATAAGACTTCCGCTTATATAGTGAAGCCTCGAATATTCTGCGAAACATTTGTCTGCAACAGTTATTTTGATCTAAAAGTGGAGAATGAAAACAATTAACAATCCAAATTAACAAGATAAAATAAATGTTTTGTTAAATGTTCGTTTTATCAAATCTGAAAATTAAAACTTGTTTTTCTCATTAAAAGTTACAAGTATAACAAATAAACAGCAAAGCTAGTAACTTTTTGACCAATAATAGTTTGAGTGAAGTCAGAAGTTTGTGGTTACAATGCTCCCAAGAAACTGTTACTCTATCCTGGTGCGGTTCGTGTTTAGTTGTTAATTTTATTACGAATACGAAATATTTTTGGATTTTTTTCTTTTTGGTTTATCATATTTGCACTTCATTTGCGATTTTTTTCACGGTGTCCATTACATGAAAACTTCCTAAATTGAGCGTCGTCATTTAATTCCTCGTTGATTGTAAAAACGAAGAAAAAATTTTTTGTTACGAATGTATCTTCGCGTCATGATGAAGCAGAGTTTACGTATTTAAAGAACGATTACCTTCACAAAATTCTTAAACACGAGGTTTTTCTTAGTCAAACCTCATAAAACAAACTTTTTGTAAAAAAAATCGATAAGGAACGACCAAGAAAGACTTAACCTAATTTTTTCACGATGCCCCTATCACTGAAATTTATCGTCAATACAAATCTTTTCTACAACTGAGCGCTGCAGCATTCTTTCGTTTCTTTCATATCGCGATTTTCAACAGCGATTATAATTATTATTCGCACTTACTGGGAAAAAGAAATTTTTACTAATAGCTTGTTAACGCATAATTGTTACTTAATTTTAATAAAAGAATTTTTTCCAAATATTATAAGTTTTATCGCAATCATAATCCGTTGACTGCAAATCTTCATGATAAGTTCGTACAGAAAATATTGATTCAAAGACTGTCTTGTTTTAAATCAAACTCATTCAAATGCATCTTCATTTCAAACATTTCGTTATACTTTTTGAATAATATTACCATTCATCATTCACAATCAGAGCACATTCCATATGTATCGTCAGTACTAGCTACATTCTACCTGCGTCCATATCTTAATTATGCTTTCCGACTAACAATAATCTACAGAATACCAATAACGGAAGACTTTAAATAGAGTCTACCGGTGAAACATTGTCACAAGTACATAATTGTGTCACAAGTGCACCATGTATGCGATTGTGGAAAAATCAGCTTCTCTAGGATTACCCAAGGAGCCAGTGGTAAGAACACTACTTTTTCAGCTTATTTAAAATTTGCAGGGATATTAATTATATGGCTCATAGATAGATGAATCCGGAATAAACAGCAGAATATATTTCGATGAATACAACGTTCTAGAGCATTCGTCAATGTGGAGAATGGAGAAGTTCAAAGAAACTTTGTACAATAAAAAGGAGCACAAGTCTGGCTTATTTCAAACAACATCAGGCATGCAGTACTTCTACTCTGTGAGTGAAGTCGATCACCAGTTGTACGACATTAAGGGCGATACGTTCATAAGCGTGCCGCATATCAAAATCAGACTTCAAGTGTGTGGTTATTCCATAACTGACATTAATTCGATCTGGCTCGAATTATCAGTGCATTCCAGTAGTTCGCAGGCAAATTTCTACAATGTAAAAGACCTCTTTAATTTATCTAAAGTTTCAAGAGACAAGGTCTTTGTGAATATATATGTCAAAAAATGTGAAATCATGTCGAAAAATTATGTCGTGGATGGTGCATTCACGTTGAAAAGCAAAGTGAAAGAAATCATAGCGTACGAGAAGTACGCTGTAACTGCGGATCAGTGAATCTTTTTCCTCTCATCATTTCCATAAAAATTCTTTTCATTTAAAATCTTGAGCGAGAAGTAGTAAAAATTATTTTTCATATTGCGTGTAATATGTTTCGAAGCTGCTTTTTATCGGTGTCAAAAAACTTCTGGACAGAATGAAGTACACGCACGAGTAAAAAATATGACTATTTAACGAATATAATTTTTGTCTGTGAAATATCCAATCCTGTTACCGAGAGTTTCTCGTTCGCAATTTATGAGTTGGTGCAGCTGGTACATAGAAACTATCGTGTTCATACATTCCTGTAATGAAGAAAAGTAATTTGGCTACAGTAAAACCACATCATGCAACATCATCGCCACGGAAGAAAATATAATACATTGCAGTATAATGTTCTGAAGCTTCGACCTATAGAATATTAGCTATTTATCAAGCGTACCAAATTTATATTATAAATTATTACCCTGCAAGTGTAACTATTGGAAACTTTTTCTGTCCTATTATTTTTAAAAAACAAGATAGCAGAAATCGATTGTACAAAATGTTAACATTAACCAAAAAAACCTTGATTGTTTATCCGAAAATTAATGACTGAATAATTCTCTACAATGCTTAGCAGTCGTAAAAACATTAAAATGCAAGTATTTTTTCAATATTCATCTTGTGTACACAATACCTACAAATAAACTTGATTTTGTGTAGCAACCGAGTGTAACTCATAAAAATTGTATGAAGATTCAGTACTAAAATTCTGCGCCCATCTGAACATCGAATTGTTTTTATTTCAGTTTTATTGCTGGGTTCATAGCAACAGGACGTTGACTGTGAAAATCTGATTTTACAGTGATAACAATCAGAGACGAATGATTAGATAAAAATATGTCAATGCTGAGAATACTTCTGCATTTTACGAGCCTCGTTTCATAAGCAAGTTGAGTCGTAAAGTTTTTCACACACGTACATTATTTTTCGCGTGAGGAATTTCATTTTTAAGATACGATTCTTTTCATAAATTTACGTGCTTGCCAGATATCATTTCATTTTTATATTCACTCGCAAGTGTCTTGCGTAAAAATGAAAACCGCAAACTGCTTAGTTTGCTCATAAGCTGAGCACCTGCCAAGCTGCCTGAAATTTTGCTTAAAATCATCCTTAGCATTTTTATACCTAGTCGAGAATGTTGTCGTGAATCTGTTTCACTTAAAACATTGTTTTTTGTCCCTTTTTTCTTTATCTATGAATTTTAGACAAAAAAAACTTTAATATGATCACGAATATTAGATAATTAGTGTTTTTTTGAGTGCAATCTAACAAAATGAAATTTTTAGCGTTCCTTAACCATGTTCGCAAGTCCATTTTTTGTATTATTACGTTCGGAATAGTTGTTGACTATTACGGAAGGATCATTATTAATAATGGTATTTTTTACAGTCGATGTATTGAAATTGATTCTAAATCATTTATAATTTGACATCTTTCATTAAGAAGTCGTTGCAATGATGAAAAAATAGCGTAGAATTATTGCCACGAGGAAGTCTGCGGAATTCAAAGACGGGAGGAACGATAACTTCGCGTCGGCAACTCTGGTAACGAAATATGCAACTTACGACGCGAACATCTAAGCGCAAAAACTGCATCGATCCGTAATCAATGAGAAACGCAGTCTTGCATTTTGCTTGAATGCAAACATTAATTTTCTTTCATTCTTTTCATGGTGTAATTGAATAATAAGGTACTTGTAATCGTACTTACATAACATAATTGAATTATGAACAAAATCGTTCATTTATTATTCCTCTAATTAAGTAATATTTAACGTTCTATTATCTATTATGATATTGAAATGCATATTTATTTTTTCGTGCATGAAATTATTAGAAAATTTCCATTCCCAATTAACGATCGAAGATAATGAAAAGACATTGATTTTTCGCTAAATCGGTTCTTTTATAATTTATGAAATTTATAAACTGTAATTTGTTCATTTCAAATTTCAGGTAGCATATTGTTTAAAATTTTAATGATCAAATAGTCACTCCAATTCTCTAACAAAATGCACAGGAAAAATTTTTAATTGAGAACGCATTTCCGACGGAAGTTTGCTAGGATATCGACTTTGATGTATTACTTTTGTCAGATTCCCAAAAAGTCATCGCGGAAAATGATACGATTGTGCAAAACATTTGTTTACGAATTGATGCCAAAGTTTAAAGCGTCATAATATTTTTTACAACTTTTTCTTGCGCTACATTGAAACTTTTTTGTAAAGAAATAGAAAGTTTAATGTTTCTTTTAAATTTTCTGCAGATTGTGAACATACAACTTCAAAAATTATCAAATATTGCGAAAACAATCCGAATAAGTTTGAAATTTCGTAATTTCCGAACTGTTTGAAGGTTTTTAAAAGAGGATGACGCGAATCAGTTGTTTGTTAGAACCGACATTTTAAGAACTGCTGATCATTAAAGAACAAATTCACTTAACAATATTCAAATTCGGAAAAACAACTAAAATGACATCGCATGACAAAGCTGAAAGTAAGTTGTGTCATGATGAGCATGACGCAACTTCCTTTGCGTTGTCAGCAAAGGCTATGACACCGTAAACTTTCTCGAAGAGATGTCAGTTGGACTGGACTTGCAGCATAACGTTAGACTTTACTGCACGTAATCAACTCTGGGACATTTTACGAGTTTAACACGGAACATCTCTTGAACTAGTCCTGAGATCACGGTAATTTTGCGGCTTTCGTCTTCGTTCCTCAAACTTTGTCTGGTCAAATTTAATTGTAGCCTATTTCACTCGAGCTGAAATTTTTTTCGCAGCATTGTTATTACAACCGAAGGAATAATAAATCATTACTTTTGTTATTTTCTTAAACCGATAGAAGGATTTTAGAATCCTCAAAATCTTTGGACAAATTCGAATTTCAATAGAAATTTTAAAGTAGTAAATAACAATGTTTTGCGTGATATTTTTATTCAAAGTGAAGAACGTAACGAGAACGTTTTGAAAAACAAACACGATGTCATTACTTTTGTTGCACATCAAATTGAATGAATAGAAAAAGTAAAGTTCTCAGAAGCGAACATTTGATGAGACAGTGCGGACAAAATGCTAATGTAATTACTGTTAAAAGTCGTGCATGAGTGCTCAGGCAGAATCAACTAAGCTGTAATCGAATACAACTTTTATAAGTTGAATAAAAAACAACACCTGTTTTCGCAGATTGCAATTGAATGAACAACAAACACAATTTATCTCAAATCGTTCGGACGACGCAAACCACTTGATTATGATAGTCGTACACTTTTTGTTGTTCCTCCGTAGATTTTGCAGGACACGTGGTCGTTCAATTATTTATTCGAGTACGAACTGTGCTGGCGAATAAATTTTCACTTGACGGTTCTGAATACTGCAGCGGTATTAGGATCAATCGACGGTCTCCTACGTCCGACAAATACGAAACTACGAATACAAATCGATTTGCAGATTTAATTTTAAAACGAAGTAAAAGAAAGCTTTCAGCGTTGTCGACGTTGTTGGAAATTCGTTCCTTCATTGAAACGTCTAATCAGTGGTGATTTTGGAGTGATGCTTTTTTGGACTGTCTTGCATTAACAAAACGAATGAATTCAGCTCGTTTCGGGATCTGAATTGTTTCGAATACCAGAAAACAGTAATGATGTAGAGCAACAATGATGAAATGTTTGAAACTTGTTTTTGTGTACGCGTTCGTGTATTTATGCCAACGTAATCGATTTGTAGGGCGGACGTGATGATAATAATATTATACTATCGTTATATTAGGTCAATAAATCTTTCTAGGAACTCGGGCTGGGCTGGCGCATGGGAATTATTTTCTCGACAGTGCGCTCGCGGACCGATTTATTTTACCCCTCAGTCAATGAATATTTAATTTCAGAATTATACCACATTTGTAAGCTTTTGGTGTTTATACGCTGATATGTATAAATAAAAGGTCGGCTAGAAATACCACGTTTCATGATTGTCGCCTGGATTTTTTATCAGACGATACTATTGAGTTGCAAATAAAAAAAACAACGATGCTTCGGAACGTCAGTATCGACTGAATGAGATTATACCAACACTTCAAGTTTAGTTTGATCTGAAAATAATGAGAAGCGGGCGTGCACAATTTATCAAAATTATACTTTAATCACGTTAATTAGCGTTTACTTCTAACCGACATATTTAATTGATTTATGAGGTTTAAGTAGACTCAAAAAAACTTATCTCGTACTTTAGAGTATTTCTTTCTTTATTGAAATATTGCCTCGTTTCTTTTTAACATCAGAGCTTGAAAGATTGCGTACGTAATTTGTGCAAATGAAATTAGCTGGATCCAGTTACGTTTCTACACCAGTGGAAACTTTTGAAATAATCCGCATGTGTAAATCAGTTTCACTGACAAAAATATTGATAATGAAATAACAACATTAGTAATTATTAAGAAGCTCAACTGCAAAACATTTTTGTATTCTGTCACAAATCACAACCGTCGTTACTAGTGCCAAAAGCGTAAACATCACGAATAATAAATCTTATTCGCAATTGTATATCCATTTTCAATCGTGGATTTTCTAGATAATTCTTATACGGCCAAATGTGAACGCGTCATTCATGACAGAGCTAGAGAGTGGTCATGTATAGTGGACTAACGCAATTTGCCTGCGAGTGAGCCAAATTTGATTTTCTTGCTGATTAGACAGCAAAACACGAAACGATATCGCACTCGAAAAGTTGCATTTTGTAATTAAAGTTATATTATGTTGATATCATTTTAGATTGTTTTCGATTGACGTTACCGTTATATTTTTATAATTTTCTGGGAAATATTTAATCAATTTAGTTTCAATGACCCAGTGAACTTACAATTTGGTAGTATCGAGTTTTTCTTATTCTGCTAACTTAAAAAGAGTTTCCATCAGGAAAAGCAATTTAAGAAAAATTTTGCACATACTTGTGTTAACTGTCAAGTCATAAATAACTTGTTTTACTGACACATTTTTCCCGCAAAATTGAGAATTCGAAACTCTTAGAGCGGACAATGAAAAAATTCCCGAGGAAGAGAATTTTTCATTGAATTTTCTTATTGCTATTTTGTTAGAACAGTTTTGACTTATCATGATCGATTCGTCTTAAGTCATAATAAAGTGCTGCATCCAGTATCTGTGGAAAGTAGTACATCTTATGTTTATGAATTTCACAAGCTCAAACCGATGTTTCCTAACATTATTATTATTGAATTATATTTTATTAAAAAGGTATGTTTTAAAAAATGTAAGACGTTATTTCAAAATGAAATAAGATAACTTGAGAAATCGAGAAAAAGAAGTTTGCTCAGATTTTTTGAATAGTTTATTGAATTAGTTCTCATAATCGGCTGCGAAACACGCAATATAGAAAAACTTAGATTTAATGTCTGGGAAGTCTTGAACCAATAAGCTTTTGTTATCGTCGTCTACAGTTTCATTACTTTACGTACTGTGTTTACTTGTAAGCCGATTATTCCTTTATGCAATAACTAATCACGTTATTATACTCATGAATAGTTGCAGATAGAAATTAATGATCACGTTTCTCACTTTCGAATTCGTCATTGTTTCTAATTCAAGTGGATACACAGCAGCACAAATAGATAAAACACAATAGTACATCACAACAATACTCTATTACAGGACAAAAATGTCAAAATCTTCAATACATTTGAAAATTGTGAAAAATTCGAAAAATATTGTTTTTTAACGAGCAAACAAACCAATTGAGTAAACGATTTTGGAACAATATTTTGAGTAGTCTTGGAACTTTATGATCAACTACGTTATACCGTTTCTTATTGTCGAATGTAGTGTTTTCTCGAATTGAAAGCTCCTAAGATACATACGAAAATAAATTTATCGTACCACTAAACAAAATTAGGATGTACGTAACATAAAACCGGAGGTTCTGCGCAGTCACATCAGTTTTACAACGCCCTACAACATTTCTATACATTGAGTTATAGCGAACCTTATTTTGTAAATAAACGATTGGCATCCATTCTATCTAGAGACTTCCATTAGTTAATCACTCAAATCATTATACGTCCAGAGCAAGATTTTGAACACGCCAATTGTCAAAATGAAATGTTCAATAAACATATAGCTTAGCTACACCCTCTACTAGATTGAAACAGTGTCACATTTGCATTTAGTCTCTAACAGGAAATTTTTAGTAATTCCCAAAAGGGTATATATACATGATCACACGTAGGGTTACCTTTAAATTAAAAGTGTAGAATATTACGACAATGATCGAACGTCTCTTTTCAGTGGAATCTTAACACTAGGAGAACCACGTACGTAAATTTTACGTCATTCCACGACAACACATATTAAAATGTTGTTTTTTAGTTAATAAATAAACAATCAGCTTCAGACATGTTTACGGACCTGTTTAACAATATAATTTGTTATAATAAATTGTTTTCATTATGTTTATAGCAAATTGCGATTGAATTTTCATTCAGAACAAACATCCGGAACGAAAAAGATGGTCTCCGAAATACCGACGAGTATTGTGGCTTTTTATTGAAAAAATAATTGCTTATAACAATAGATTCACAGTTATGTTAATAAAAATTTAATTAAAGTACCTATTTGAATATAACTAAAGCTGAAATATTTATATAAATAGTTACAACATCGAAAAATCATCAAGACGTAAAATTTACGTACACCGGTCCAGTAAGGTATACGCGAATCTCGGTCCTCCTAGTGTTAAATAAGCAAACTTTTTATTATGAGTTTGCAGTTTGACGCTTTATTTGAGTTATCTTGCTGATTAGAAATGTGGCTTATGTAGCAAATCTAAAAGAATGGGGAAAGATTCAACAGTCAGTAGAATATTTCATAAAAATTCAGTAACTTTTTTATCTGAAAATAATAACTTTTTTAACTGAAAGTTCAACTCGAATTATTACAAGAGAACTGTTTTCAAAAAATCAGGTTAAACCACGTTAATTAACGCACTTTCTTCTGAATGCCTATTCCTGTTAATATAGAACAGCGGTGCTTTTCTTTTGTTGAAAACTTTAATTACGTAAACATCAACAAGTGTAGAAGACAGAAAAGTGAGAAAGAAAACTCAAAAATTAATGAAGAGAAACTACATTCTATATCTATTTTTCAAGTTGTCACGCTATTATTTTCTAATCTGATAACTTATTCTCACAAATAAATTAGGCTAATAGTATTATGATTTCATTTTTAAAACCGACTAATATTACTATAGCATCAATCTGGTTTGAGATCTTGCTCCTACTGGAGCTATAATTGATAAATTTTAGAACTTCCAATCAAACCTATCCTATATTCTGTAATTTGTTTTCGAAGATAATTATCACATTGTAATTTTTTTCTAATTTAAAAAAAATCAGAAGCGTGAAGCCACAGGCTGCACAGCTGCAATAGGACGCGTACCGCGTAACGTCGTCGATTGGGCATTTGGGCAACCACAGTAGGATGCTTGGTGCCGTAGAGTTTGCAGACCCAGTAGCAAACGTGACGTCATCAACTGCGCAGGCGCATTAGAACACGTGGCGTCTACAGGTAGGCGCAGTAGATGGCGTAATGCCTTAGACTGCGCAGATTCAGTATATCGCGTAACGCCATCCACTGCGCAGCTGCAGTAGATCACGTAACGCCACAGACTGCGCAGCTACAGTAAGTTGGCGCCATTCACTGCGCAGCCACAGTTGAACACGTGGCGCCACGAAAGTAAGCATCCACAGTAGGACACCAGTAGGACACGTGGCACGTAGCGCAACTGACTGGGAAGTGCAGAAGATCCAGAATCATCAATGTTTTTGCAGTTGAGAATTGAGAAAAGGTAAGAATATTGTTTTTTGGAATTTTTGCATGACTAATCAGAGCGTTTTCTTAGACAGCATTTTCTTACTTTCTGATGAGGGACACTCTTGAAACCAATATAAAGGTTTCAGAATTTGATCACATGAAAAAAGATTTTCGACATTTTTGAAGTTTTTTTCTAAATGATAAAATAAGTTTTATCTTTGTTTTTGTACTTCATCATTATCGAGAGTTTCTAAACGTAGTTTATGGTGTATTGAGTGCGACTTACGATAGGTAAAATTCAGCATTGTTTAATGTGCAAATATAGTTTTTTTAAACATTTAATTCAGTTAGTTGCTTTTTATTTTCGTTATTGATATTGAAATCGAACTTAAGCATTTTTAATTAAATGTAATCATTTTTAAAATACAACCGCTGCAGATAAATTCAAATTCTTGTAATATTTGTGACTAATTTTTGAATGGTTTTATAAAAGTTCATATTTTTGAACAGTTGTTCGGGTTTCCATAAACATTTACGCTACAGAGTGCAGTCAGTTAATTATATCAACTGTCCGTCAGACGCTCCAAGGGTGTCTTTGGGAAGCCTCAACAATTATCAACATGATTATGTCTATCATATAAATAATATTTTGTTAGTCCTTTTTGCTACTGTTAAATGTATTTTGAATAGTAGTATCTTGTAAGTATTTGCAAATCAAACAATGATGAAAGTTTACCTAACTTTTGGCTGTATAGAAATCCCTGTCACGGGGGCGTTATATTAGACTTAATCATATAAATTTAAAATATATAAGTAAATATTAAACATTAATATTAAATTAAATATTGAGAAATGAGATTTCATTTCTAGGTAAATTAAATTCAGCAAACTGAAATCGTGCATTGTCTTGAAAGATTCAAATAAGTTTATTCGAAAAAGTATGTAAATCGGAAAACACGGGTAGTGTTTTTCGCATACGTTTGAGAAAATAACCGGAATGAAACTACCGTGTAACTAAGTTTGGCAACGATAGTTAGGCGGTTTTTGGGATGTGAAAAATCTGAGAAGTAGGGAAATAAGGTAACGACAGAATCAAAACTTTGTATACTCAGAAGCATCACCGGTGTTGCGGGCAAATTCCAGCACGACCCTACATTTCCTTCGAAAGTTGTGATATTTAAAATATTTTGTGTACACAATTTTAAAGAATCATTGAAAAAAATCAGATGAAATTCGACAGGAACGCTCTGATTTTCATTCCTAAGTTATTTGTTTGTGACATATTCTTTGAGCTTAACAAGAAAAAAATTTTTCGCGTGATAAGAACCACCCATTTTTTGTGAAAAATAGACCAACGTTGAACGCTTCTATGCGCTCTAAACGATTACTATTCCCGTCCAATGCAGAAATGATTATTTCAAATTGCATTGTTTTATTTCTCTCTAGAGAAAAAGTTACAGCACGTATTATCTTTAAATCTACGTTTGTATTTATAACGTAGCGACAACGCCATATAAAGCTGCTACGAAATGGCTTTCGAAAATCTTGTAAAAATACTTCAAGAAACTCTTTCGAATAACTTTTAAGAATGTATCTTTTTCCCAAGTTTACAAAAGATTTTTTGCGAGCATTAAAGAATTTATTTCCACTAAACTGTACATTTTTACAAAAGAAGAGGACACGCTAAAGTACACATAAATTTCACCATAATTGTTTTCTTTTATTCAAAAAAGTGGAAACAAATGAAAAAAGTTTTGTTTGATTTTTTTTCAATTCGAATTACTGTGACAAGAAACATTATGAAATCCGAGAAGAATTAATTCTAACTTTTTCAGCATTATTAAGAAAACGCTGGCTTTGAGCACTCAATAAATTGCAGAAATAAAGATGAGTTCAGTCTTTGACATAAGAGACATTTTATACTGTGAATGAATTTTATACTGTGTTATATTGTGTACTTTTCATAAAGTTCTTGAAGTTTGTTTAGGAAAACTTGATCTCATCCTGATTTTCTTGATTCTTTAGAATAACCAAAGATTACAGGATCAAATGCTTGGACATATCCCTGTGGCAATATTTACTTTGCTGAATTCTAACGATCAAAGTATAATAACTGGAGGATAAAAATTGAATCATTTTAATTTTTGCATTTAAGTGTGCTCCAACAATACAACAATAGATTAAATATTGTGTGCAATACGACCATTTAACATCTGCATCGTAAAATATTCTACGACTTTGAAATTTTAAGGACTTCCATCTGACATATTTCACTCGTTGAATCATACCGGCACATGAACGGTCTAAAAAATTCCTGTAAGTCATACTGTAGACGAGACCTTTTTTATCATCTTTTTCATCTATTTCTGTTTAATTTTCTTGGCAGTTGCGTCTGTTCCAAATTACCGAACAATCGAATTATTATATTATTATGTATCTTTTTGTTATGCAATTTTCAATCGATACATTTCATAGACATGTAACGAAAAACATAAAAACTTGACATTAACACGGTATACGGATTTGCCTGACATAATGTTTGTCAATTTAAAGTGCAAAAAAAAGTTCTTAAGAAATTTTCGATATTTTATCTTACTAAAAGATTGCATATTCCAAACGCGTATATTCTCGTATAGTTAAAGTGAAGTAAAATATATTAGTCATACAAGAAAATCTGAGCAACAAAAATATTTGATTGAAAGCAATTGATGCCTTTTCCGGAGTTGCGCCACCTCAATATTTTCGATTACTTGTGGCGTGAAATGTCAGCGGCGCTTGCCTCCAGAGAAGCGGATTTATTCAATATATACGAAGTGCCCCATAAGACGAAATATTTCAAAGTCGTTAGTAAAACGGAAATGACATATAGAAGGTGCGAGACACGCACTCTGAATAGTTAAGATGGTGAATCGCATAATAGAATTGATCATTGTTACTTGAACTCGGCTCCCCTTGACAAATCACTCCAAAAGTCCTAGAGCATTAAACGTGCTTGAACGAAAACTCGAATGTCATCGAATATTTCCAAATCGTTGAATCATCGACTTTGAACTGTCCTATATTGCTCTATAATTAAACACACATTATTTTGTGCAAAGTTTCATCATTATTCATTATTAAAACATTCGAGTGTGCATTATGTTTCGGTAGCAAAGGGGTTCGATTTCAAACATTTGATCTATCATCCAATTTCTTAATCGTAGAATCTAATTGTTATAACGTTCTGATTTATTGTGGTTATAAACTGCAAATACACGTCTCTATCGTACGATGTTCATATACTAGAATTTAATTTGAAAAACCAAATTGTGCCGCAATGTTAACAAGATTGATATCAAATTTTGTACGCAAACCGTATGACTTTCCGACGAATAAATTTTATTCAAATAAAATTACTTGCATATCAATGAAAACGCAGTCGGGCTATTAATTTCACCCCGCGACATGATTACTTTGAGCTTTCATTAAATGACGTCACTTATGACACAATGTCACACTGTATTATCCATTAATATCACGCTGACTACCAACAGAATCACATTTCCATTTCTCTCGCATCACTTTATCTCGGGTAATAAATTCTACTTCTTGGAGTTCCATTCCGTTTGACTATCATTCTTCCATATTCGACGACGGACGAAACGTCGTTCAAAATGTTAAACCCATTTTTAAGTATTCTTACATTACCTTTCCTGAATTTCAATTGTTCAGAAATCGATATCCTTAGACATTATGTTGCAAGAAAAAAAAGTTCCTCTTCACGTTAGGCTCTTTCAAAACGGAATCATATTTATACCGACTTCAGCTTCTCGAAGAATCTAAGATTTCTGTTATTTAACATCAGATTTAAAATATAATTCAGACTTTGCGTGAATTTACCACTTTTCTTTCGATTGCCGGGTTGCAAAGGGATAAAGGGCACTTTGCCAAATGTCGTGAATTTGTCTTGTCTAGAAAATGTCTAAGTTCTAGGTGCACACACGCTCCAAAGTGGACTATCACATAGGATCGAAGTCGACTTGGAAAATTTTTCACGTCAAGTTATTTAAGGATTTCTGGGATTACCTGTGCGCTCATAGAAATGAGCTCTTGGATCATACTGATGTATCCTATCATGGATAATTGTGCTGATATTTTATTAGTACAATAATATTTATTAGTACAATATTAGTAGAATAAAAAAACATCATGTCGCTATTTCACTGAAGCTGAATTGAAAAAATTTAATCGGTAATTTTGTAATCGTATTCAAATATAGATGTATGAGTCGTGCCCACTATAAATTTTTGGTTTAATTGGAGACAAAGTTGATTATTCTCGGATGATTCATATTTCACTGAGTTATATATATTAGCTTTATTAACCGGATTAATTAACGCTTTTCACGTTGTAACAGTTGTGCTGTAAAGTATCAACTCAATCCTGGACGTGAAACCTTATCATCAGTAATGAACTATCGGCTCGGATGATTAAATTTTTGTTAATGCTCCATAGCTCCATGCAGACTTGTCATCAACTGGTCAGTGCATGCGTGAAACAAATCTGCTATTAGCAGCAATCGGACAGCGCCAGGTGCATCATTTAAATGAGTTTTGTGTACCACCACGTGCATCGTGATTCCCTGCCTCTGTCAATCATATCTCATTGCTTTGGTCGGTTTAGGGCTTATCAGGCTTTAATAGAGTCGAGAAGCAAGTAATGCTACTAGCCATCGTACGTACATTCTCTCAGTGCCTAAGGTTCTAGTGGAATAGATTATATATAATATATCGATATCTCCTATCTTGTACATCGCCCCTCCCCCGCAGCCTGTTGGCGGTCTAGAAATTGGCGTGCCTGTGTGAGAATTTATCTCGAGGATTCGTGCACAAATCAACCACTGTGTTGCTCACATACACGCTCAAGTGCCTAGTAGTCCATCTGAATGTTAGCAATACGCTCTATTGGAATGGTTTGATCATCAGCATTCAATACACACGAGCCATTAGACATTTTCGAATTGGAATTGCTTACCCCTGTGTAAAATGACAACCAGTCTTGGTCTATCATTTTCATAATCAGATTAATAATAATACATCCTTCCTCTGATGCTCCAATTCTAAATAAGAGCTTGATATTTAATTAACTCTTTATAAAAGGTGTTGAATTTCTGCATTAAGTCGTTGACAGGATGCAAACTGGAAACGGAGGTCAAACTACTTTAGCACTGGCATTAAAATGTAACAATTTGTTACGATCTCTTCCAAATTCGACTTACGTTCGAATCAATATTGAATTCTAAATTTTTCACGCCTTGCACGATGAAATTTTATTGCGAGCAATTTGTTTTCAAGCATGGACAACGTTATTTTGGGATTGAATGAGCAAGCATTAAACACAAATAACAAATATGTTCCTTTGACCGTTAGGAAAGGTCAAGGAGCGCAAAACAAATATACTGTCAACGTGCATTGTCACCGGGCTTACAGGTTGCGCACAACTTGCATCAATTCTGTCTGCCGTAGTCGTTAGCCTCTATTCACGGCTTGTAGAGGCTATTTGAGAGTTTGTCAACGAACATCAGCTTTCGCATGTTGACTCAACGATGTGTGCCCATACTGTGTTGTAATAAACAAACAAACACACAATTTCGACATTCGAAAGTATATCAATGAAGCAAAATAAAAAAATAACAGCGACTTTTTTGCCATAGAATTCACAGTTTCAACGACAGACTCATTTTTAGTTTCGTTTGATTGGTGCGTATTGTACGAACGCGGCGGGTGCTTCAATATCACAAATAATTCGCAGCAAGTTAAACCAACACGCGAGTCGGAGGACTAAGCACAAATCTAATTGCGCTTAAACTGTCACCTAGATCCCTCGCGTGTATCCTCTCTAATTGCAAACTTCGTTACTTGTAGAAAATTTGGGCTTTGTCGGGAGCAACATACGGTCATCTGTCTTTACAACTTTTGATATTCAATTTGGGCGCGGGTGAGCACAAGTTTTGTTATTTTATGTCATTCATTTCTGTATTTGCTTTTTAACCGCGCAAGCTCTCAACAAAGTAGCTTCGCTTAATTTAATAATGATTTAAAATCATGGCTATTAATAAAACGGTAATCATCCTGGGTATGAGTGCTTGTCAAATATTCGCCTGATGAACATCCACTTTGACTTTTTTTAACGCTCATTGGGGGTTGTCCGTGTGTGACGTAACGCTATTTGTTAGGTGTGCCCTTTTCGTTCAGTCGTATTTTTCTGTTGGTTGCACAGTGTTACGTAATTTATGGATGACGCCTCGTTAAGTGATGTGTCTTTTATGCGTTTGTTTTGAATTGCGTTGTACCTTTACAGTATTTGCAATCAGTGTAATCAATTAGATACGAAACAGGGAGAAATATCATTGGAGAAGAATTACATTTATTACATTCGACAGACAATAGTGAAATCGTCCATAAAACATCATTAGAGTTGAACCCACTGTCAATTAATTTTCCCAGTCACGAATTGCCAGTCTTAAATAGACACATAATTTTTAATTAGTTTTTACAGAGGCCAAAGTAATTGCAATGTTAAAATGAAAAAGTCGCTTTTTTTCAAGTCTTGCAGAAGATTCTTGAACCCCAGAGACGAAAAAAAGAAGAAGATTTCTTCTCGTTAAATTTTTAACGGTACAGTTGTTCTTTCTTTATTTCTAGGTTGAAATTTTTGTTTACAAACTGCTCGGCAAACTACTTACACTTGCTTACATTGTGATTATTTCTTTAATACTTAATTGCACAAATGTATGTGGAAACTTGGTTTACGAATCGAGAATAATGAATAACAAAATAAGCAAATTGCATTTCTGACGAGCGGTAAATTTTTACACGAATTTTCATTTGATATTTTATGGAGGAGTTCCTGAATTATTCCAACTATATACGGAAGGTTGTTTGAAATCATAGCACGTCCTACTTTAATTTTCATCTTCTAATGGTGTTGGTTATTCAACTTTCCGGCTAGCATAACGACGCATTTTATTTTTTTAATATGTTTTCAAATCGTTTTACTTTAAAGGAAAAAAAGCGTAAAACGAGTTTTTGTTAATTATTTAAAAATAATCCAGCCCTTGAACATCTGTTACAAGTTTACGAGAGCTGTGTCTAGCTTGTAAAATCCATGCGTTAAAATGTAATGTGATTAACAATAGAATCTCTCACTAAAGTTATTAATCGCATTTAAATTGGAAAAGAAACACAATGCTCCTAAATAATAGAAAAAAAAATACTGAATGGAATTTTTTTTTTTTGATTCTGCGTCCGTTAAAATTCGGATTTGTCAATCCAGTCTACAAAAGCATAAACTTTTCAGCTTTGAGCATAGAAAAATCTTTTCATCGATTTGAACGTTAACTAACGTTAAGTAGTAAATGTAATCCCCTTAGCAGTTTTATTTTTTTTTGTTTTTGTGCAACTATAGAGTCTGTCCTCGAATCTCGTTACTTTTTTCTTTCAGCGGAAATGCAGAGTTGACCCGTGCCGTTTAAATGCTATTTACTGAATTAATTTTTTCCCATCTCAGTTGGTTTTTTGTGTAATATAAACATTCGATTTGTTTTTATTCGTCCTTTCAGAAATAAAAGAACCACTTTGTGTAACTTTGAGTCTATTTGTTTACTCACCAACATTGATCGTTGAATATTTTCATTCTAAAACTGGAAATTTAGGCTAAGAACGTACCTGAAACAGAAAAAGAATATTTTCATAAATAAAAGTATTGCAATTTGATGTTTTTACCTTAATATGTATGTGATCGGCTTTTGAAATAAGACAATTTTTTTTAAAAAAACAATATTCATCATTGAACTAAAATTGAAAAATTCGGTGGCCCAATTATTTCTCGTTCCAACTGGAGAAAAAAGAGACGTCATACAGTCTTAACTCAGAATATTTACACCAAATAACTTGCTGTCTTTTTCAGTACTGTCAAAAGCGCAGCATACAAGATCTCCTAGATTAATTTTCAATCAAATATGCGCTTCCAACATACTTGTTCACTTCTCAATAACTTCGTAATCAAAACAAAAGCGTCAACATTCTTGGGAATGTGCCGTAATTTGATTGCAACGAACAACAGTTTATATTCGTTTTGTTGAGATACACAATTTAAATTGCAAAAAATTAATCATCTAAAAGGCATCGTTCATCTATTTATCACAGCTTGTTATCTGCTTCAAATAAACGGCAGGCAATCTGCCAAATCTGGTACAATTTGTCATCCGTTAAATTTATTAAAGTGAAAAAAGTTATAACTCAAGTCCAGGTTAATTTTTCGATCCAGAAATTTCGTTACGATTAGATTAACTTGTATCGTTCAGCCTTGTCGTCCGGAATAACAACGAATTGCTTCTAACATTTTTTACGAGATAACTTCTGAGAAAAACTACTATAAGACGAGATTGATTGTGCACGTTATGATCAATTTTGCTCTTATGTTGCAGTTTTTTTAATGATCTCGTCGCTCGAGCTCCTCGTCAACTGGGTATTTTCTGTCTACTGATGATAACAACTTTCGGAGATCAAACCCAATGGGAATGCAGACTGCTGTTTTGGTTTTGGTAATATTGTTTGGCAACATCTTGTAAATCTTGAAACAAAGTTTGAAACGAAATATCATGTTTGCGAACATTCCCGTCCAAACTTTTCCTACGCCATTACTACCATGCAGAACAAATAATGAAATTTGTATTCCAATAATACTTTTTGTAACTTCATTGAACACGATAGATTTTTTTAATACTCACCTTAGTTAGAAGTATTGGAAGAGCCGAAAGCAATTATGAATTTTTATCTTTAATCTTGAAAAGAAATAATCGATCTGGACGAACAAAAGGACCGCATCAGTTTAATGACTGTTTCAAACGTATTTTAATTTCATATTATTACCAAAAATTGGTTTCCTGTGATCCGTGGCTTCGGTCAACTTTAATCGAACTCCAGTTAAGATCAAGTTACTGAAAGGAAATTCGTATAAACTTAAATTAAACGGATTACATCAGGGATGCAGATAATGAATTTGCTTCAATTAGAAGGATGTTATCGTGAAAATCAATCACGAAATTTACAACACACCGGATTGTCAAGGTCACGCAGTTCGAATGAGAAACATAACGTTTTCTGCGCGAAGTTGAAGTCGAAACGTTTCTGCGTTGATCGGCTAAATGAAAGCGTGACACTGAAATTTACGGAAAACCCAAGTTTTCGGTTGCCAGCACCGCAAAAAAATAGCAAACCATAAAAATAAGCTTTTACGACTTTCCTTCAGAGATCCCTCTTCAGAATGAACTTGCCGAATTCTTTGTACTCACGCCGGTTTTACGCGTACATTTTGAGTTCCACTTTTATGTCTATCAGAATTCGTTTCACCAAGTTTCTCAAGTACTTCACACAAGAGCAAAGCAAAAGCAATGAACTCCGACGGTGTTTCAGAATTCAGAGGCAAAGATACGAAATAAACCAATAGATCACGTTAAAATTTTACTTTCTACGTCAGGAAGCTACGGTATATTTTTTTTTATAAAAAAAACTACGTAAATTTTATTAAATGTTTGCATAAGAAAAACCAACTCAAACCTTTGACTTGAGTCTAATGAAATCGTTCTCTCGTTGAATATCAACACGTTTTGTTATTCAAGAAAATTTTCCAGTCGAGTCTATCACTCAATATCTTTCTTTGCGAATTCCATTTCTTAAACTTTCAGCATTCAGTTATGCGGTGAAGATATTGAAAAAAACTCGAAGCGTTGTCAATAATGAAAAAAATGTTCGACAAAAATCGCAGGAAAACAAGATTTTATTATTACAACCACTCTGTTCAATGAAACGCGAATTATTGCGATCAATGTAGGACGCACAAGCTGCGCGAGAGATTCTGAATGAACGTGTTTCTATAGAACTAAGGGTTTTAATGTTATTTTCGTTCAAGAAGTCGCAGCTTTCGCTTGATATTTTTCACTTCTCAACTTACATTTGTAATTTTATGATAAATTGCTCTAACATTATAACTATTTGATTCTATCTCGAATCTAATTATATTGCTATCAAAAGATAACTCTAATTAAACCCTGGGTGATTCACGTTGAAGAAATCTTTCGCTTTATCATTGAAATCTCGTGTGTACCAAAGTGTCGTATCGTAACTGACGTATCACCGGAACTCATTTCATTAGATAATTTCAATAGAATTGATTACGCGCTTGCGAATAGAAAATCATAGAATTTAATTAAAAAGTCCATTACGTACGTAATTAAGTAGAAATATGAATTTGTTTCTCAAAAAATTTAATATTTATTCAATTCATTGAAAAATATAATTAAAAAAAGTAGCAAACAAACGGAATAATTTATTCAACTGATTATATTTGAACTTTTTTTTGTTTGCCAGTAGTTACATAAAGAAGGAATATTAAATATAAAAATTTCAAGTACTTTCTAAGAACCCAATTCGTATTTTAGTTCGTGTGTGGACCAGAATGTATACTCATCAAAGTCATATTATTGTTTCGTTGGGAATTTCATTTATGAAAGCTTTGGAAATGAATAGCTTAACTTAATTTTTTCATATCCTCGATGACTTTTTGTTCTATTAATTTTGCTTTCTCAGCTTTGAAAAACGCGAAAGTGAGTTTTCAACAAACAGTCTCGAAAAAGTTAACGAAATTACACAAAATCTGAAGTATGCACGACGCGCGTTCCAATTTATCAAATTTGTCCTTCACGTGTGGCTAACAAATATATATCCCAAGTTGCGTCCTTCAACAGTGTATATCTGCTTTAACGCATTCTGCTCGAGTAACAATGGTACACACAACCGCAAACCACATTCGATACAATTTACTCAGCCTAGGCACATTTGTGCATCGCATGATATATAGAAATCTGATTTCAAATTTCCATTCGCGCGATTTTTTAATCATCCGTGCCAATAATGGATTTGCATTATTTACGTTAGAAGCAGACCGCTCGTGACAGTCACTGTAAACAAGCAGAATTTCATACTCACCCAAATGTTTGTCGCAGTTGGATACATTGTTCGTCGTCAGATTCAATTTATAAACAAAACCGATCAGTCATCTTTTTTCATTACACAAAAACTTGTCTTTTTTTAATTAAAATTTTGACACTTTAATTTTGCTCGTCCGTTTCAGTTTGTTTGCTGCTCGATTCAATACTGTGACAACAGTTGATACACTTTTTGTGTTCAGGCGAAACAGTTTTGATGCGATATTCCGAGGTGCAGTTTGATGGACAATTATATTTTCGATCTCAGCGGACTTGCAACGAGCCGACCAAACGTGAGCCGTAGTTTCAGTCAAGCGGTAAACTTTATGTAGATCCAACACCAAGATTCCTGGATTGAATTCATAACATACCAGTTCATCAATTCAATTTCCTTGAGATGCCTACTACATTTCCCGGTAAACTCACCTGCATACCCAACCATTGTCCAGAGCCTTGCGTCTCCTGAACTAATAACATTATTTTGATCATTTATCTCCATTTAAGATTTACTGTCTTCCTACGGGCTTTAGATTTTCCCTCCATGCCACAGCAATTTCGAATCAAAATATAGTTCGAATTTTCTGTACCCAAATTAATTTCAACGATGCAAATTTTCCACAACCAATGATTCTTATGAAAAATATGACTTCCGACGTAGAGAAAAACGTTATTCCTGTTTTCCGGTCATAAAAAAATATCGTTCAGTTACTGAAAGTTGAAAATCGATTCAAATGTTAGTTCAAAAGATTTGAGATTATGATAATAAATGGAAGCCATTTCATTGGTTATCGTAAGTAGAAAATCCGCGTAAAATCCGTATACGTACATTACCTTAGAGAATCAATTGCACCACACGCTTTTTATGGGTTTTTTTTTCACTTTCTACGCGTGTTTTCATGACGAATAGTATACACAAGTATGATGAAAGTTTAAAATTTTTCAAATTTTCTGAACATTTAACCAAATTGCAGTCGTAAAAGTACTGCACCCATATCTCGAACGCGTTTCTCACTTGAAGTATGGAAACAATTTTCATTTCAAATTTGTTTACAACATTTATTTAAGTGGAACTTTATAAGCACTAGCCATAAATTCGGATACAATTTTCTGAGTTACATTTATGTTTCTAACTATAAAACGTCAGTAGCACCCTTCAGAAAATTGATATTACCTTTGAACGTACAGCGTTCATTACTCTCATTTCAATCCAATCATATTTTGGGTTACTCGGTGAATTTCAAGGCTGCAGAATTCGCTACTAAATTGTGACATGAAAACGCAACTTGTCCTCATAAATAACATATAAGTCGTTTAAAACGTTCAACAAACTATTTGCGCATGGGAATTTGTCTTTAGAAGCTGATATTAAATTACACCTTAATACCCAACCAATATCCCATAACGAATGCCAACAAAAGACGCCGAGGATTTATATGTCATTGTACTGCTCATTGTGCTAACTTCGATCATAACTTTACTAATAACATCAGGTACGTGATTAAATTAAATCAAAATCAAATCAAAAAAAATTAAACAAATAAAATTTGTAAACAACTTTTTTATTATTTTGCATTAGAAGAGAATGTTAAAGGAGGGAAAAAAATCTTTTTAAAATCCTCCGAATGTGATTGGCGCTTGTCCCAAAAGGAAGCGTTTAAGTGCTCCTAGAAACAAATGAAGTTAAATGAGGAAATAACTAATAGATCCTTAATGATACTAAAGGGAACATTATGACACCTTTCTTCTCGAAATAGACGATCGTCTTGGGGCAAAGCTCAAGAGCCTCGAGTTTGTCAAACCGTGTAAGTTCTGTTGTTTTTTTCAAAAAAAAGTTTCTGAACTTAGTGCAATCAACTAGGCTATAGTAAACTTAGAATAATTCGAAATTTGCACCCAATTATTTTAATAGAGAATGATTTGATTTTTTTGGAATGACTCAAATTTTGAGTTTTTTGAAGCAAGAAAGTACGTCCCAGGTGAATCGATATAGACAAAAAAGTACACTTCTACTAAATTATAGTTAGTATCACGCTTTGGACAGGAAATCCGATACATTGGTTTTCTAATGTCAGCCCTTTTTCGTTCGATTGCGACGGTACTAAACATGATTTAATTCTGGCGCTTTTCACGTTTATTATTTATACGGCTTTTTATTTGCTACCGTTTCAAGTCCGCTGCGAATATAACGCAAACCTTTTTACGTGAAACAAAATTTTTTGTCGCGTTGGCCAAGCTCGAACAATGATAAAACCACTTTCTCGCGACTGCCTTATCAAGCCATAGAAATAATTAACTTTTGTTAGTCGCTTGCTTTTTAAGCCTCTTCTTTACCAGTCCCGTTGCGAGCGGGACAAGGACGGGCGCCAATGAAACGACAACATTGCCGACGATAACATTGAACGGCACAACCGTCGCACAAACCTGATATCGAAGAAAAATGTTGCCGCAGCGTGTTGTTGTTCTTCGTTTCTTTTTTAGGACTTTGTCGATTTATCAGTACACGCAACTAAGGCACTGACACGGGCTCTGACGTGTAACGCAAAATTGACATATTCTCAATCAATCAGCCGTCAAATTCAGCTGATTTTCCGACGCTGCTTACGACTATCTGTATGGTACGACTACTTGCCCATCGCTTTTCAACTGCCAACACAAATGCATCGAGGGGTGCGCATTTCCCGAGCGGTCAGATCCAGTAGGCCATAAATTAAATATTTGTCGTCCCTTGACCTTGCTACGGAAATTGGTCTTGAAACGACAACAAAACTTGTCATCAGATAAAATGTTGTTACAGAAAATTAAACTTCAACTCTCACCGTTTTGTTGGCAACAATTTGTAAATATTGATTACAATCTTACCGGATACAGTGGGTAGGAAAGATCAAATTTGGTCGGTCAATGTTTATGAGTGTTATCGTGAACTATCAGGGTGACAAACTAAAAAACAGTTTCACACTCAGATAACAAGTCGTTGATACATGTGGTTTTATTTTTTTATAACTTTGTGTGATATAATCTACAAGAGTCAATGAAAATATATAGCCATGAAGAAATATCTGATACATGAAGCGATATAGTGGTTGGCCACGAGTTGTTTGTTGATCAATCAGTTGATATTGTCATTTGTTGCACACGCCAATTTCATTCTGTATTCAACAAAATTGTTGCTTCCTACACGATTTCTATTAGCGCAATTCTGTTTGGTTTTTACGTTGTACGATTTACCCTTTAATTAACTTGGCGTATCACAAGTTCAATTGTTCGCTTTTTCGATAAAACTTTTGCAATATGATCGAGTTGGTTTACCTACGGGGTGTGTGCATTAACATAATGACCGCGAGGTTGAGAAATGAAATAAATTCTCGTTAATGGCACTGCAGAGTAAGGAAAGATAAATTGCACTTCAGCTTAACCATTCTGTTGGAATATCTTATTGATGGCAAAATGTATGGGTAATGAACCAAAACTACCTGCTTTATAAGAAAAAGATGTTCCCTCTCAAAGTCTCGTATTTGTGTAAAATTTCGAATGATAGAAATTCAGGACGATATTCTAAGAGTTTGTCTCTGAATCGAATCATTGAGAATTGTTGATATTAGTTGTCAGGTTTATAAAAGAATAAAAATATTTTAAAAATTTGGGTGCTAATCATGACTGCTAAAAAAGTGCAATACTTCAGCAGGTCATGAGAAACCTCTCGAGCCGAAAATTATGAAACATAAGTTTCAGACATGTCAGATAAATAGCTGTTGGGAGGATAACGTTTAACGTAATTCACGTTAAGCGAAAAGTTTTTGAGTGTAATGTATCATTTCTCTTAACCGCAATAATTACGTCAAATAATGGTTGCGGTTGGAATCAGGAAATATGAAGAATTTGGAACTTCTGTATTTAGTAAAGCTGTTAGAATTTTATTATCAGATAGAAAGTCGCTAATTGAAAATGATAACATTTACAACTGAAATAATTTGAACAATAATTGCATTTTTCCATTACGAGAAGAAAAATGCTTGCCTAATTTTGTCACAAATTCTTCGATAGGATATCGTTTCGGTGATCATAATACGTGTCAGAATCAGTCGGATTTTTTTTGGGAACAGCTCGTTGCTGCTATGCATGTTAAACATGACATCTTGACAACCTATTTTCAAATCTCGATCAACAGCAGGAATAAATACCGGCTAATTTATGCAAATTGCAATTTCAGCCAGTAAAGTCGTACAATTATGCATCCAATCCTTCCGATATAACAGCAAAAAGTCATTTAGAGCGTTTTTGTCATTCTGGTATTTTGCAATTCATGCATTAAATTTTTTCCATTTCTTCAAAGTTCGATAAAAGTTTTCCCTTTGACTATCACAGAGTATCTGTCAAATCGATCGGTGAAAACGGAATCATATTATCTCCAATTT
Organism: Telenomus remus; assembly: GCA_020615435.1. Classification (NCBI taxonomy): domain Eukaryota; kingdom Metazoa; phylum Arthropoda; class Insecta; order Hymenoptera; family Scelionidae; genus Telenomus; species Telenomus remus. The sequence continues at coordinate 7,121,773 of CM036341.1, read as the reverse complement.
ATTTTGTTATTTTTCTAACGGAGGCACCGCGCAATGCAATGATTCTATCCATTAAAATAAAAATGTGAATTTGTCAAACTGACAGACTATTGGAATGATACCAACGAGTGTTGCTCGATGGCAACATTAGGTCACAGCTGGACCATCGCAAATAAAATAATGTTCGCCAGCATACTGCGTTCGATGAAATTGGTATTATTTTACGCTCGACGATTGGTACGGTGTTAAATTTGCTCTGAAAACGTCAACAGGAAAAATGATTCCAGCAACAAAAATCGATTGCGAATTATCGATAGAACTAACAAAGATAGTTCTAATAATGGTGATTTTTATTTTCAAAGCTAAGCTATTAAGTTCTAATTTCGAACTTATCTCGTGTCATATTTTAGATCAGTTTACTAACATAAAATATATGTTCCAAGTTTGTGACAACATGTTATCTCAGCGAAGATATTCTAGCATTAAACTTTAAGTTAATTTGGAATAAAATGAGTGGTTGTTAACCTTCAATAACGTTTTTTTTAAAAAAATAGTTAACGTACACCGGTAGGTTGCAATCTTGAAAAAAGAAGATGTAAAATCTTTAAAACATACAGAAATTGATGGAATACGCTACAAAGTCAAAGCTGACTTTAAGGTTTGTATCTTTTGCATCCACTCAAATGGAAAACCAATTCCAAATTCAGCTTGATAAAACATGCAAGTCAAACATGCAAACACATCGAAAACATTCGTGGTAACGTGATTGGAAAATGAAACATCTTACATCCAAGACCTACAGTCAAACATTCGAGTACACGGAATCTCCTGCTAAGTTTTTTAGAGTGGTGACTGAATTTTTTTTGTCGTTACTTTATTCTCGTGTACTAAATTGTCCTATCGGGAGATAATAAAAATTCATCGTGATATTTTAAACAAGAAAATTGAGATAAGAAATGGAAAATTAAAAATTGAAAGTTGAAAGCCTGGTGAACGGTTAACCTTTTCAAATTTCCACAAACAGCAATTATGTCTCAAAATTTTGATTATTATAAATTACACAATTTCATTCGAGAACAAACGTTTGTAGTATTTCAGAATGTATGGATATCTAATACAATACATTGATATTGGAGTAATTGTTTCAATTTAACGAGAATCCCTTAGAATTAATCTAAATATGATTCAATGTTATTGTTGCACAAATTATATAAATATCCTACCGACTTCCCAAAGCTGGGTTAACCAATTACACTGTTTTTCGACATTGTATAACAATTCTGATACTCTCTCTTTTTATCAGTTTCGATAGAGATAAACAAAGTGAATTTCAAATTCACGTTAACAATTTAATTTTCAAGTGAAAATTATTCAAGTTGCATTTAATACAAGTGAATCTTTTTCTGCCTCAGATTTTTCAAATGAAAAGTTCCATCGTTAATTGCAATATAATACATGTGAAAATTTGCATCTTCGTTCAGTACTCAGCGAGCATCTTTCTCAGGACATTTCGTGTTAATCGAAATGGAAACTTGCACGCGCTCTTCTGGAAAAGCTCGTGACTAGACTCCATTATGATGCTCGTTAGAAAGTTCAAACGATGTCGCTGAGATTAGACTTAACAGATAGTAGACGAAAACGAGTCATCGATGTCGATAATTGACAGCCTCTTAATATATTTACTTTAATCCCAGGTGTCATGAAGAATCACCTTTTTAAGTGATAAAGAAAGTACAGTTTCACGCTTAGCAAAAGTACGTGCTTGGGTACCTTTTCTTTGAAGCAACAAGTGACACTTGCCGAAAGGGGATAGCGTATATAACAGCTGAAATCTTAATTTTCAAACATAAATTACTCACTTGCGAAACTTAATCAAACTCATCGAGCGAAAAGTTGATTTAATGGTTCAAAATTCATGGCCGGTCTTTCATTCACTCTAACTGAAAATTTGCTGAACGATGTATCGTTGATAAAATTTTTCAATTCAAAAGTTATATCACTAATTCAGTTTGTTTTTATAAAACCTTAATGAAAAATTCCATTCTATTCGCAATGGCTTTTAAATATTATATTAAAACAAACCAACTCAGTTCTGGTAATAATGAAAGTTTAATTAAACTGTTCTAATATTTCAACGTATTGAAGTATTGATTTCGCAAAAATTGTTGACGAGACATAATACATTTGATTTGACGCTGGGATTCCAGTAGAAGCATGTATCATCATGATAATATATAGAGAAAGGAGATGTACGCATGATTTGTTTCTATTACAGTCATTGTCAATCCTGTCCAAATATATATATACACAAGAGAAAATTGGAATCTGCGATCAATCGGATGAGTTCAATCGCCGAATGAAAGATGTACCCCATTGAAGCTGTGTGATTCAGGTCCGTTTCATGTTGTGCTAGGCGATTAAGTTTTTCTGTTGGCAGGTGTTGTTCCGTTCGTAGACATAAACAAAGAATACTCAACAATGATTGATGGTCAGAAGCGTAGGTCAAAAAAAAGCCAAACATGAAATATCTTTAGAGCAGATACTTTTTACCTTTCGATTTTCACTTTCGCGAATTGTATTTCGGTTTCGCGTTTTTTGGAATGAAAGTTTTTCAAAAATCTCTGGATCCCTCAAAAATCTCTGGATCTCTGTAAGTAACACCGAAAACATAGATGTGCTTGTTCGGATATTCATTTTTCATTTTTACATTTTTCACTGTGTTCGTCTGCTTTTTTCTGCCAAGGCAATGCAACATTGTAATGCAAAAAACGATACCAGCTGAATGAACGAAATTACACTCATCGAGAAAAATTACTACCGTACGTTATCTTTCTGGCTGACTATGCACATGGTCTACTACTTAACAAGAGTGTTTCCGAAATAAATTCCAGTTCATAAAACTCTTTGGAATTTTTTTTGCATTTATCACGAAGTTTCGATCACTTCTAATAACACATGAGTTATTAGTATAGTAATACAATTACAAGATAATATAAATAATAGGAATAATTTACGTGTTCTTGCATTTATTCGTTCACGTGACTCAGCGAACTATTCGTGCGAAATCTTATTATTAATTGACTCGAATGATATGGCATGAATACCATTTCAATATTAAGAGCAATAATTTTTTTCATATAACGTTCAGTGTAAAAGAAAATTTCAAATGAAATTTTATTTGAATTGCATCGCTGCAGCTAATGAAAAAATTCTTTTTACAAAAATAAGTTCTCACAACGTAATTCAAGCGGAATGAGAAAAAAACAGATTCATTGCCGTCATACATCAAAGGAATCGAACACGCGCATTTACGTGAGAGGCTGTCCCGATGGCATAATCAAAATGCAATTAACAAGGTGCAAAAAATTAGCGAGCATTAAAGGTTGTTATGCAGGACACCTAAAATGCTCATTATTGTGTGGCCATAAAAAGCTGTTAGCAGCTTTTAAATTCCAATGCTTTAATAACGGTCATAAAATTTTCGGGCAGAAAAAATAGAAATTGAAGGAGCTATTCATTCTGTGGAATGCCGAACTCCGTGCAATGGTTTCTCGTAACCAGAGGAACACTGGCACAAATGGCTAATACCTTGGAATCGTATAACGTGAGCAGAAGATAAATTGTGCGCAATGGAAATTCATTACTCGGTAAAAGAATTTCTCTCCCTGGCTTCTTTTAACGAATTTATGTTCGCAAGAAAAATGCTTTGGTGCCTAATGCTGCAGCAGCAGATACAAATAGTAATAGCCCAAGCTAACTAAGACGTTTGTTTTAATAATACAGTCGTATTTTGTCTGCCAACTATTAATATTATAGTTTTCGGAACATGGACTGATTTCGAGAGGAAAAAAAAACGTTTAGTTACTATATTGATTTAATGTTTTAATGAGAGGATAGATGTCAGTGATTCATTAAAAGTTTGATGCGAATCTGACGTTGATGTTGAATGATCCACAAATATCAGAAAGCAAACCACGGAAGTTATAATGTTTTTGAAAACTTAAAAATTTATTGCAGCCTTGAAAGAACAACAAAAAGTTTTTGTTAATTCTAAATAAAAAATTTCGCCTTTACCAAATTTTTGACACTTCACTTCTGGAAAATTTCATTGTTCAAATGTGTAGCTTATTAATTTACATGCATCGGGTTTGATAATTACTTTCTCAGGAGCCATTTGCGGTTTAACATATAATCTTCAGAGCCTTGCTTAATGATCTTTTGTACTTCGTTGGTAAGACACAATTGCACTCTTACAATTAATGGATGAAAAATTAGTTATTAAACAATGTTTGCATGAAATAAACTTGGATTCAAACACCAAGATTTTGAAGGTAGAATATAATTTGATTGTTTGGAATATAAATTAGTGCAAACATTGTGGCAGTTCGTTTCCTTCAATTTTCTCACCAATCAAGTTTCCAAAATGCTGAACTAAGCTCATAAGTCAAAATCCAATATTCTCGACTTCTTGGGATTGTGGAGTATCGACTTTACTTACAGAGGATGATCGTGACCTTCGTCGGCACTTCAAGCCTTGCCATGCCACAAAGAGTCTCGTACCACAGACTTGCTGATTAATTGAGGATCTCCTGAATTAATCATTTAACGTGGAAATTGAAACTTCTGGAAAGACGTCAGTCGATTCTATCAAATAAGAACATTTTAGTCGATATCGTTATAAATTTTGTGGGACTCAAAATTGAATCTAGGTTTTTGACAGTATGCTTGTAACTTGTAGCAGCTTTCAAAGAAGAAAAAAACAAACATTAAACAAAATTTTCCGTTCAATGAAACTTGTTCACCATCGAAGTCAGTACTTTAAAACACAACAGAAACACAGAACACTAACAGAAAAAACAACGACTGAAAGTTAGCTCGCAATATAGAACATAAATAATTTACACAGCTCAGACTTAAAGTGCCTGCATTAATTGTAGATTCGACGGTATTCAATACGTCGAATACATAACCTCGTTAATCACCTTACGATCAGGAGAAAATTAATGGAAGTTCAAGACTACGAGATAACCACAGGAAGTTTAGTCACGTCAGAGGAAGTTGCCATGGGTTGACATTAAGCAGTATTAGAGATATATCGGCTCCGCCTAATCCGTGACTGATGGATAGCCGTACCACTGATCTACTTTGAAAACTGAGATGATGAGCCATGTAGGAAAATTTTAAACTGATGTTGATAGAGCTCTGTGACCTCTTTATGATAGTAACGCATTACAACTTTCACGGCACTGGTGCAAGTTGAATTATAAAATGATAACTCAGAGTAAAGCAAATACGTAAGTGACGTGTTTCATCATCATCTATTCCATAATAATAGATTAAAAGTTAAACAAACTTTGAGAAGTCAGTGAAACTATTGCAGTGAAAAATTAATTACAAGTCAATGGAACTTTTCTTTTAAAACCGATGTTATCAACTTTGAACATCAATTTGATGAAATATAGAATCTGTTTTCGTTAACTGATCATTTGAAGCCCATTATTGTTTCGCCATGACCTAACTTTACTTATTCCCAGTGGACAATAAGTCACTACACTGATAATAATATGCATAAGCACATTCATTACTGTTAACAAATTCACAAAATCAATGAATGTTCATTCTTAGCTCATTGTTCGAAAATTGTATCGTAATAATTATTATTATAAATATGTTATTATTATAATTATTGGCGTTGTTATCATCGTGATTGTATCAGTTTTCATTGTTTGATGAAACAGTGTCAAGTTCGAGTGTGTCATCATTCTTATTTCAAATTTTTTACTCAGATTAAAAAGTTTTTGCGATTTTTGTAAACTTTCAAAAAACTTCTGACAAATTTATGTGCACGGCATTTTTTTCGCTATACGTTTCGTGAAATTTGTATCAACAGGTGAATGAGCTGGCATAGTTGGACGAACGGATATTCAGAAGCACATTCACTTTAAATAAGCAAATCCACAGAAGTTAGAAGGGTCACGCTATTTTTAGTTCTCGCAAGGAAAAATAATGGTTCTGCCACGCCATTTTGCATCCACTGTCGCAAGCCTTGTTATATATTTTTTTATGGTCAAGATTAATACTCCCCGATTTCAGGGCCTTCAAAGAAACCCTGTGTTTTTTATGCACTCCGCAAACGTTCTTTTTAGTGTTATTTTTGTGAAAATAACTTTGCTTTAGCTCTCTATTCATGATCTATTGCAACTCTGTTAACTGAATTTGTATATTTATGTATCGTAAAAACGTAATAAAACTCACATAAACGTGAACAGTCCTCAAATTGATCTATCTAGTTCTCATTGCAATGAAATTTTATTCACTTGTTATGTAGAGAAATACAATCTGGATTCGATATTTGATGAAATATTCTTTTTCTTGGTCTTACGTAAATAAAAAATGGACAAGTTAGACAAGTTTGATGTTATCAAAACGTATTTTGATATGTCTTGTATAACACAGCTCCAGAAAATTCACTTTCTATAGTACAAATAAAAATGTGACATTTTTTACTATGCAAAATGAATAAAGCCATGTTAAAAATGTTAAAACGAATATCCATTCTTTGATGAATCGCAAACGAAAATAAAAAATATCAATGAGAAAATCAAGAATTAAGGCTCACCTTTGAACTATATTTTTGTATTCTCTGGTCAAATGAGTAAGGAAAAGTGAAGGTCTATGAAATAAATGACTGTTACACTTTCAATAATGAAATTTATGGAAAGTGCGAACGAACCTATGGACAGGACTAAGGCTTTAAAATAGCTCTTCTCCTTAATTTCATATTAATTGAGAAATATTAATACAATTTCATCATTCTGATGATCTCATACAACCAAGGAATAAATTTAAAATAATTTCAAATTGTGCATAAAATGCAGAATTTTTTTTCATCTTAATAAACAATTCTTTTTTTTCTTCTTTTTATTCGAAATGAAAGTGACACTTTGCTGCTACCATTTGAATTCGAGTAAATCTTTTAAGTGAACTAGAATACAATGTCAACAGAAATTATATCCATACTAATTATTGAGTAATTAACCATAAATTGCATGAATAATATAAACGTGAAGCAAACGTACAAAGTATATGGACGCTCTAGCAACAACGAATTTATATACCACTTTTTACTAGATATAAATATTCTTATTTCATTCATTGTCACGCAAAACGAATTTGCACCATTTTGAATATTCCGCTTGTTCGTCACTCGCGCTAAAAAAATAAGTAAATATAGAAGATCTGTTGTTTCTGAGTGCACATGGTAAATAAATGGTTATATTTCATATCCGTTAAACGGAATCTATGAGCTGTAATCAAAATTTACGAAAACATTCAAATATTTGATCGAGCTATGAATTTACGATGAAACTAAATATTGATTTTGCACGTTACAGCCAATTTTGCAATAAAATAATAGAGATTGTAAAATGAAATGTTACTTTTCATTCGAAAAACAATTGAAATTTTTATTTCTTTATGTTTAAGTATAAACTCCAATTAAAATATTACAAACACGTTTAATGAAACGTTTTCAAAACTATTTTTATTTGATCAATTCGCTTTGTCCACGAAATTTGACCAGAATTCGTTGAAAATTCAGTTCAGCAGTGAATATTTGGATAGATTTGAAGTAGATGGATTCAGTTAACTCAACTCCCTATTTTTAATTTTTATTATTAAAAATTTATTTTTTAAATAAATACTGGCCCACTAGTAGAAAAATTTAGAACGCATTCTGTCTGTATTTTAACGCATCAGAGAAATCCATATCAATGGAATTTAAAGCAATTGAGGCCGATCGTGTATGAACGATATTAATTTCAAATTTGCTTGTTGTTTTCATTATTAGGCACTGCGTTCTTAAAAATCAATTTCTGTTATTGCATGTGACAATTTTTCTAGAAAACATTTATTTTTTATTAAAGCAGCTCATTTTAATTGGATTCATGGGATTTCAGGATCCCAATACCCGTCACACATTCAGAACAATAATTTATTTGCTGAGGCACTTAACATCCATTGGGCTTTTGATTTAGGAGAATTTTAGTAAGTTCAGGTGTGTTAGAAAGTTTGTGCCTTTTTTATGTGTAATCAATATTAGCTGTAAGTTACGGAGTTCATCGCGAGCTTAGTTTTATGCGAAGGACGATACAGTACTCAGTTCTAAAAGCGTCTGTATATTTTTGTTTCATGTGTGGTATCAAACAAAGCCATAGCGTAAATGTTAGATTAAATCCAACATACGATACTCATTTCCTTAAAATTCTAGTTTAAATGATACATTTTGATTTAGTGGTTTCCTTGTTAGTTGCACAGAACTAAAGTTAATCATAGTGTTTTCATCAGCTGAAACGTTGCCATATTTCATTTCACCTTAAGTCGGCATAACAACCTGACCAGGGCCTCATCTATAAACTGGCGTGCCGGGTTTAACATCTGCTTGGGTTTCAATGGCTGCAAACAATCATGAGTGGAAACGAAAATATAATCAATATTGATAGAACTGTACACGATTGGGCGTCAAAAAATGTTCTCAAGTTTCCTCTAGCTGCGATAATTTAATAAACCAGTGAATATTTTATTTTGTCTTTTATTATTGCTTATGCTAATATATTTTTGAAATTATTTACACAAAATTGATTTGTATTTATTTGTTGAGAAAAATATTGAGGAAAGTTCCGAATTATTCACTCAATTTAAATTTGAAAAAAATCAAAGTTGTGTTCATTCGCCTTACAAAGTATCATTTGAACAAATTCAACTCTCAAAAAACAATCAAACAAACTTTGAAAAGTTGAGTCGAAGAAGATGAAAGAGTTATAATCTTTTTTCACTTGTTGAACATTGTAATAGACGTTGAAATAGAATAGCAAATAGAAAAGTGGAAATTTTCAATTTAAATCAAGGCGCACCTGTATCTTTTAAAATGAAAGATTTCAAACCAGATTCGTTTTGTGCCTAAGCTTATTTCGTAAACATGAACTGTAAAGTATTTTCTTATTCCATTTACCTGAGAAAAGATTAGAAAAAAATTCACGACAGATAAAAATGCGATCCAACGAAGTGCTTGATTCAACAAAAGATTGTAAGTACCTAACATACGTTAGAAGTGTACAAAACGTATTCAATTATTATGAGAACAAACGTTGCAAAAGTGTATATTTAATGTTTCTATTATTCACTCATAATGTCGCTCTATTCCATGAAAGCAGGTTCGATTCGACAGCTCGTTGAATATTGAACAATATTTCGTATTAGCAATAATTCAGTACTTATATTTCATTCATTTGATTCATGAGCCTTTCAGAAGTATGTTTTGTTAGCAAATTCGTGCACTTGGCATACAATTAAGCGTTGAGAATAGATTACGTAGGCGAGAAAAAAAAGTTTGTTACTTCCAAAGGTCGCGTGAATCTGAATTCACTGAGAGAATCTCATTGAAAATCCAATTACAATTTAGTTATCGACTCGGTTGTGTTCGTGTCATTTCCTGCAGAATGATTGGTTTTCTTTTTTCCTTCGCTATATAACTACAGTTCGCAGTCATTGTTCTTTCGATGCACTCAAGATACGATCTTCATGTTTTACAGTCAATCTTTCTGTTATATTTATGATTATTTTACTTGTCATACTTTTTACCGTGCCGGGGAATGCACATTTTTAAGCACACATTGGTACTCCCAGTGAACTTTATTTTTCATATTTTCATCGCACAGCTCCCCAAGGAGTGATAAATATCTGATAACTAACCAAACTGAGAGAGAATATATGCTCTGTCGAGTGTGAATCTTCGTCTGGAAATAGCGGCCTTCGCCCTCTACTTATACTATTTCTGACAACGCGTCGCAGTAGATAATACCCGAGTATAGTCAGACACGTCGACCAGCAAAAGCGCCGTCTATAGTTATATGCGAAAATAGTTCGGAAAGGTGAACGGCAATAAATAAAAGAATGAAATAGACATTTGAACGTCTATTTTTTTTTCGCTGACTTCTACTTTAAACCAACCATTCACGGGCTTGAAAAATGAACCTTCGAACACAGCAAGATAGCGCCACTGTTATTCGAAATTAACTCATGCTTTGCGTGTAAGTGGAAAATAACCATTATCTATCTAAAGTGTGCATAAAAAATTAGCCGTATTGTTTGCCTGCAAACAATTTTCCGCTGCAACGATTTTTCATTGCAGCGTGTAACGATTGTTTTCAAAAGAAAAAAAATGTCGCCGTTTCATTAGTACCTAACGGTAATGGTGTTTTTCAGTAAAACAATTAATTCTGCAATTATGCAACAGTTTGTGATTGTAGTTCAGAGAGCAAATTAAAGCTGAAAATGCAAACTAATGTGAATCAAAGCAAAAGCACCGTGAACGATTGCCAGTACAGACGATTGCAATTCTAAGAACTGCAAAAAAAATTGTTATAAAATTGCTATTATCTTTTTTCTCTTTGCTTTTTTTTTGTTAAAGTAGTAAGTGCGCTTTTGACGCAATTCCTGTGTATCAAGTTGAAAAAAATTATTCTACTCAGAATCAGGAAAAACTATTTCTCCGTCGTGCGATAAAGAGTGCTCGAGAATTATGAGTCCTACGTGAGCTAAAGTAAGCGTATCTTTGCTAATATAATGTATAAGACATGAGCAAGATTGTGAGGTACAAATTCGCTGGCGTAAAAGAGCTGATCGATTCTATTTTGTTATTTCATTTTCAATGTTGATCCCCTGCAACAAAAACTTGACATGTTTTTTGTCAAAGTTGCTTGCGCGAGATAGAACGTTTATGGAACGTTTTTAGTACATCAGCGATGGAATTCAAGTTCATGCTAGCAGCCCGTTGATGTGACGTTATTCGAAACCATACGTTTCTTATGAAACGTGACTTCATGTCACCGTCAAACAGCGCGTTGTGTTTCGATTTCGCATGGAAATTTATCAGACTTGGGTGCCACCAACTCGCAGCGAATTTTAGCAATTCCGAAAAGTCGCGTGACAATGGTTTTGTAAATCGTAACATCATAACCGACTGCTTTCAAAGATGCATGAACATTAATCAACAATAGTGTCAGAAATCGTCCGAATACGAGAGGGAATGAACGTTGAAGAAAAAAATCGAATTTTATTCTCGGACTAATTACACCAGAGGTCGTAAGGAGGATCTAAGCAACCTCGCTTTCGTTCAAGGACGAAAACTTATTCCGTTTGGTCTTCCGTTAAAATTTCAATCTATTTCAAGTTGCACCGATTGTTTTTCACCTCTGCTTTTTGATAAATATTCATGGCAGGGGGCCGATTATGAATGCAAGTGAAACCGAAACTAAGCTGATTTGTCTGCAGTGGCATGCAATGAAGAGATCTGTGTTATTAACATAGACCTTGCCCCCGCAAGTTGGCTTGTATTATTTTAATGAGATTTGAGTATTAAAAGTGGAAGAACCCTCGACGCGGTCAAAGGAAGTCGCAAATTACTCGTGGTCACGCTACATTTGCGGCTTTTCGAATCCTCGGCTTTTTTTTTCTTCCACTTATGAATAATTATGTCATTGATAATTGCGTTAACATTTCACCAGAGTATGTATTATTTCTAGCGGCGAAATTTGCGTCAACAACCCTGCTGACTTTTCGCGCTTTCATTCAGCGCTTGAAATAAGCCTGAAGCGAAAGTCAACAAGCGTTAATCACACGACGAGAACTTCACGCGTCAGGTAACTTAGAAGAATATGTTGAAAAACACGGTTCGTGAAATAATATTAACGATTTTCACCTCGCGGGATACGAGACAAAAGTAATTATTATTCAAAGGAAGCGAAATAATTTTTTGTTGATTTGGAACAACTGTGTTTGTATGATTTTAAACTATAACTTAATTAAACGTCAAAATGAAATGCTTGTGAAACAACAAGCAATTTCAGTTTCTTTGAATTTTTATCGCTTTTCAATGAATTAAATACAAATTGAAAAAAAATCGGGGCAATTAATAGCAATCCGACGATATAATTGAAATACTCATGCAATCCATCTGGCAGCTAATATTTTATTTATATTTATTGCAATTTTCGCATTATGCCCTTGTTTCTAATATAATATTAGATCTTTCAAAAAGTGGCCAAATAAAAAATAATTGTAATAAAATTCATTTGAACTCACTATCGAAATTGCTGACTACTGGAAGAAATTATTACAAAATGGAACTAGAATTATTAAAATTTGACAGTACTTGAGAAATGAACAACAGCGCATGCAACGAAATGAATAAATACTTGCATCAGAAAACAAATTATGAATTACAAGTTGACAGTAGACAGTAATATCAATATAACGGAGTGTTTCTGACTAAACGTTCAAATTCCACAATCAGCGAGTTGTCAACGTCAGGTTATGAAAGATATAGTTGATTCGCACACCTCATTATGTCGAAGGACATTATTTTGACAAGGAAAATCATGACCGAAAAGACTCTACGGCGCTGCCAAAATTGAACCATGTTGACAAACCAAGAACTAAGTTATCAATGAAATTATAAGCGTTATAAATAAAAACAATTATTTAGCATAAAAGCATATCAATTACGTCCGTTCGGATTAATTTATCGTACAACCGCGATCTCAATGTCATGTGACGTGGAATTAGAATACTTGTCAGCTAATTGTGCTCGCTCGCTCGCGTGAGAAATGATTTAGCATTTAGTGTTGCGATAACGATAATTGGCATACATCTGTTCGGTGTTTTGAATGAATTTCATTTCTCGAGAAATTTCCTTAAAGAATAAGGAGCATCACATAATAAAAACGTGAAACCTAGTTAGAACCAATCATGAACGATAGAAATGATAGCAAATTTATCATTACGTGAGCTCTCTTTGAGGTGTTATTGATGAAGTAGAAACACGGGACGGGTTATTAAATTGGAATTTTCACGTAAAAAAATGTTTCGATTCAGAGGACCGAACTGCTTTTGATTAAAATATTACATAAAATATTAAACTATTGATACTGTTACGAAACTCGTTTCCCGCAGAATTCTCGAGCTTTCAATTAATCCGTAGAAATTTCACGGTATCCCAGATATTTTACGTGTTTTTTTTTTATTTCGTCGCTTCTGTGCGATAGAGAAGATTTACTTTGAAGAAATGGCTTTCAATCATCGGTATGACAGTGGAGAAAATGTTAATTACAAAAACCTCAAGCATCTTTAGCCGGTCTCTTTCATCGCAAAATACTTCTACTGGAGCGGAGAAAAAAATTTACCATCGGCGCGCATCCACGTGAGAACTGCTTCTCAAAACCCATTTTTCGCATAGCTCTCAAGTGCCAGCGTAGTGGCTCTGAGTATCCGCGCAATCCATAATACGCTTGCCTTTTAAATTTTTTGCTCGTCTTGACAGTAAAAATATATCAGCCGGGGGGACAGTTCGGCAAATACGACTCGGAGATGAAACATTTCTTGTCATTTGTGATTTTATTTCGTATCCTTACGTCGTAAGAAAACTGGTACGTTGCCGTGATTCATAAAACAACATGAATTATCATTATTAAACGGAAGGAACGACTGTTATTTGCGCTTGCACGGTGGTCGAGCATTATTTTTGCTCGTCACTTTTTGAATAAAATTTTTCGGACTGAAGGAGATGCTGTCGACATGAAGTATTTTCTACCCGGCACGTGATTCTGAAATTTGATTTAATCGAGCTGGACATGTGTTGGCAAGCACACAAACAGAAAACGAAAGCAGCTGTTTGCACGTGTGTTGGCATAGTTTCTGCCAAGGTTTTGGACCGAGGGTATAGCATTTAATTGTGAATTACGTAGGTCCAAGGCAGAGAACGCGATCTCGCGTGTTTCTAGCGCGGAAATTTCATGTCGCCAAAAAATGTTACTGCGAAAGCGCAAAAACAATACTGTGGTATGAAAGGGGGATTCAACTGCAATTAGGTCTGCTAGAAAAAGCGCTTATCTGCAATGTAAAAAGCAATGCTTCGTATTTCACAGTTTCACGGACTGTGCACAAGGCGAGCCACATAAAGAAGTGCAAAATATCCTTAATACTTTTAATGGAAAAAATTAAGTGCTATACGCAAAACGTGGCATTTAAATTCAAGAGGGAAGCCGTGTATCACTTGAAATATTTTTCAACGCTCAGCAGATGGCCTTATTAACGTTTAATTTAAATTTTTATTATTGTGGTCTTATCTGTACTACAGTCGAATTTACAATTCTGATCGCGCTGGTTGTTTTTGGCTACGGCATTACAGAACACTTTGGTTTAAACGAATATTGCAGCTAAAATCAATGAAATTTTTGGACGTTCTACAAAAAGTTAATTGTAGAAAGACTTTTTATTTCTTTTTTTTCTAGTAAACCAAATCCTGTTAAATTATTTTGTAAAAGTTGATCTTCTGTTTAATGTTTATTTTGCAATGTTTCTGTTTTGTTAAAAGTAAAGCGTTGATAAAAATGTTTAATTATTGAATTTTTTTCGTTATCGCGAAATTGTTATGTCGAATTCGAAATTTCCCTTTTACTGTTCTATGAATACAAATATTGGGTTTAGAAATGTGTGCTCATTATCAAAGTCTGGAAATAAATTTTTAACTCCATAATATGAATCAGCAATTAAAAAATTTTTTCCGTACAAGTAACAACAATAACGAAGAAAATTATTATCCAAAGCAAATGTCCAACACAAAGCGTTTAATTGCGTTCCGACCTAATTACTTAGAATGAAACGGCATTTGAAAAAAAATTTCAATTCATATGATTGTCTTTATGTTTAGGAGTGTGAACCTGGTATTAATTAATTATCTAAAAGCTTCAGGGTTTTTGTCAGTGAAATGAACAAACTTAATATTGGAATATGGTGTGACAACCCCCTAATTAAGCCATCAATGGACTAGCTGCAATTAACTGTTTCCGTTTCAATTACGTTTCGTTTTCGTGTTTCCGAGCTACAGAACCGAAACAGATTGTTGGACAATAACAAAACCATCGTTTGGCTTAAAATCAATTCTACCTCACGCCCTAAAACCGTAACCAAATTTCACGTCTGTGCAGATCCATTTCCGACTCTTACTCTTTCCGTCGGTACGAATGGGAATCTTATTTTCTTTTCTGATTGGCTATTCAATTTCGAAGTATTAATTAAAAATTAATTATTCGTGTACAAATCTGTCAACTTTTATTTGAACTTTGACAATCTGAACTTTTTTTGTACCCTGTAATCACATTAATACAACGAAGCGTTGGTAGGTTAGTCAAATGAGATATTTTCAGAACCCTGCGTAGAATTAATATAACATCAATTTCAGCACCAGAAAATTCACTAAAGACATGCAATCATGTAGCACAATATTCTACGAAACACAATTTCCAATAAACTTCCACTTTGACCACATTTTCCAATAAATATGCTGGAAATGAATAATCGAGTTCGTTTGATGTATCTCAGCTGGACTTCACAAAAAAATATGTATTCCTTTCATCAAACCACGTGGAGTTAAAAAACCCATTCCAGCGAGAAAAAGTGTTTCAACTTACATTTTACCAATCATTAAAAAAGTTTATCATACGAGGGATCATTTAAATCGATTTCAATTGAATTTCATTATTCCGTTCAAAAAATTGAACATTTATTGAAAATGAGGAAATTCTGACGCATTTCGACAATGTGATTACCTAAATGATAAGTTTGATAAAGTATATGCAAATTGTACGTCTCGTTGAACATATTATAGAGGCGAATAAACTGTCTGTCATGTATCATTTGAAACGTGATTCCTAAATGTATACAATTTTTCTACATTAACACGTTAGTAAATGGGTCGTGAGATTAATATTTGCATAGATACTGCCTTGTTTGAACTTGCTGAGACTTTCGGCCAACTTTCGCGTACAGACTTGAACTGTTTGCTTAGCTAATGCGCCGAGTTTCGACTACGAAATTTTTTTAAAAATTCAATGAATGCCTATCGGAAAGTAAATCTTCAACTTCAACTTCGTTTTGATTTACATTCTCAAATAATTTTAAAAAGAAAGATTTATACTCAGTCGGTATACTTATCTCATTCACTCCACCCTTTCGTATTTTTAATCCAACCCACCTGATACATAATTAATTTTTTAATACTTTACGACCGAGCTCCATAGCCAGCAGCGTGGATGCATCAGAAAATACACTACCAAGTTGTTCTTGCATAAATTAAATTTTAAAATCTTGTCTATCTTGTATCAAACGTATAAAATTTTACGAATATTAATACTAATCGGTTTAGTTGTACGTATTAAATTTTTAAAATATTTATGTTTTAATTGACGGA
Source organism: Telenomus remus (assembly GCA_020615435.1). Classification (NCBI taxonomy): domain Eukaryota; kingdom Metazoa; phylum Arthropoda; class Insecta; order Hymenoptera; family Scelionidae; genus Telenomus; species Telenomus remus. The sequence continues at coordinate 7,105,488 of CM036341.1, read as the reverse complement.
CTGATTTTTTTGTTGAATAGTTGAATGTTTTTCAACTCTGCTTGCATTTTGAAATAACAAAGATCTTCGTTAGTTCGCAACTTTTTGATGTATCATATCGTGAAACATCTACTAAACAGTTAATTTTTCAAATGAGCAATCGCGACAACTTTGCATTAGGAACATGCAATATATTCAACAAATGTATATAAAAAATTTTATTTGAGCTCTAAAAGTTACGATTATTCCAACTCAGTGAAATTTTCAAACTATCCTGCATAACCACGTGAACATAATCTCCATACGGATCAAATTTTTGATCTCACCGAATGACATTTCGTATACACTTGCGCGTCGTTTTTTACAAGAAAAACGCGTTATCTCACTTGATGCCACAAATTACCGGAACTTTTTTTATTCGTGTCGCAGTAAACCCTTCGTATAGTTTTGAGATGAAAAAACTTTGGAGTTTGAATTTTGAAGCGACACGTTCAGCGCAGTAGAAAATTATTTCCTCGTGCATCATCAGCCGGGATTTGCTTTTGTTTCAAGAGTGCCTGGTTGGCAAAAAATTTTTCTCCCTTCTTACAACATCAATCATCATTACTCGAGTCTCCTGCAAATAATGATCGAACTTTTTTCGGCCCCTCGATGAAATTCTAGACTCGAATTCAAGAATACATATTTCCCGTCCCATCTCGGTCTTTTTTCCGTCCCTGAGGTGTACAACTGACTAAAATTAACAAACGTGCAAAAATGAGCCTGACAGACCCAGACTTTGCACTTGAGAGTTAATAAAAAACGAAGGGGAAAAACCGCGAAGCGTGTGAAGTTTAATTGACTTAAAAAAATCAGAGACAAAAGAATACGACAATTGTGAAACGTTTGTTGTTTATGCACGAGAGAAAAAGGTGCGTTTAGTAATTACGAAACAAGTGTGAGGTCACGAAATTGCGAATTGTGGAGACAGACGGAAAGTGCGCGTATCAAAGCGAAACTCACCAGAACGTACACGGCGAAAGGCATGACGAGGGCAGCGACTAGGAGGTCGGCGAGGGCGAGGCTCACGATGAAGTAATTGGTGACGGTTTGCAAAGCTCGTTCCCTCGCGACGGCAAGTATAACGAGCACATTTCCGAACAGGGTGAGACACGGCACGACAACGAGGATGAGCGCCCACCAATTGTCCGTGTGCGCTTTTTCGTGACTCGGCGTGAAACACTGGTCCAGGCTAGCGCTGCCATTAATTATCGCAGGTACACAGCTGGCGTTTGAGTTGGTCAAGTTTAAACTCGGGCCGTCATAATACGAGGTCAGGTTCGTGAAGGCGCTGTAGTTCAGTTTATTGATGTAGTCGTTGAGGTCCTCGAACACGAACAGATTCGAGATCGTATCGTTGTCCGTGCCGAGCGTTGTCGACAGGTTCGCATCGATCGCCGAGTCGTTGAACCAACCCAAGTCCAGGCTTGCATTTGAGACGTCGGCGATGATCCTGTCGGAATCGTCGGGCAATTCGTCGAACCGCGGGGCGCTCGGACGCGTGATGTTCTCGCTAAGTAGATTAGAAGACGTGCCATTTCGTCCAAGTTCCATGATTTTCAGCCAAGTGCTCAAGAAGTGCAGTTGGTCTCGATCGTTGTGCCCGCTGCTGCAATTTGCAAGACGCCGCGATCACTATCTCGCACCATTTTGCACGAGCGCTAACCAAGCTCCTACTTTTTCGTCCCTCGTTGCTGGTTGCGGTCGGCAAATCCTGCGAACAAATTGCGAGCGTATTCAGTCATCAACTCTCTCAAAAAACTTTACATAATCGTAAGAATAGTTTTTCGCGGCTTTTCGTCCTTTGACAATGTTCGGTCTGATTCAAACGTTCGTGCGCTTTTTCACAGGATTAAACGCGATGTTGGAATATGGAAATGTATGACAAATTATTAAGCAACTTCGCCAAAACGCTAACTGAAACGTGCGAGTAACTTTGAATTTTAAAGACTGATAAAAAGCTGAAGTTTGTCGCAACTTGTTATGCGTATATTTATGTGAAAATTTATTATACACAACTATATAATTGGCATGGTTCGTGGCGCCGAGTTTAATCTTTCTCTATATTCTAAACAGTTACAAGCCCAAAACTTTGTGCGTTTAACAGTCCCTATTATCATTTGCAAGTCAATTACGCGTCTGAGCTTTGCCTGCATGTTTCCCCTGATTATGTAAATGTTGTTCCGCGAAAAATCGATATATTAATGCTATTTTTGCAAAATACCCGGGCGTAATATGTGGAATTAATCGCCGCAAGCGGAATCGCATTTCGCACAGATTATTAAGCACATCTCGTGTTTGTACTTAACAGAGTTGCGCGAATATTCTTGTGTGTAACGAAAAATTTGCCGACAACTTCTGTTACAAACAGACGACATGAGATAACAGTATTTCATCCGCGAAAATTCATCATAAAGTTTTCGTGCAATCGGCATGAACAAATTTTAGAAGTGTACCCTCTAGGCCTAGAAATTTGATAAACGGTCAAATGCCGAGGAAAGTTCGTAACTCTTGTTGACGTAAGTTTGCATTCATCGTTTTATTATTTGCAATTACAATGAAGCGCAGAATTTTATATGACAATTTGCATAGAGCAAGTTGAAAAAAAAGTAACACGTGTTTTAATTCACATGCATTTAAATATTCATGAAAGTGAATATCCAAAAACACTACTTTTTTTAGACGACGAGACTAAATTTCAAATCAAACGTTACTCATAAATGCATACGAGAATTGTAATGAATTTTGTTCGTTTGACTTTATTTGTTTTGGTTCAATTTTACCGACCCACCCGCATGATGATTCGACGAACCGAAATAAATGATAAGTACTTTAAAAATTTTGGCGTACAATTTTGCATTGAATCAGTCATTGGATTTTAATCACATCGGTGTCGCGTCCTAGTGAAATAACGTTGATTTTGCGTCACCCTGCTGACATATTAAAAGTTGTTTATGGTCGTTTCAGTGATTTATCTCCCGAAAAAACGAACCCTGAACGAACATCTCACTCAAAGAAATAAATCAAAATTATCATCTCCCTCGAAATACGATATTAAATTTGATTTCGATAATCTGTGCCTTTTCGTATATTCAGTCCAGAAGCCGTTTTAATGAATGCGATTCTTTCAATTGAAATAAAATCGTCATCTCTCAAAATGTATTTCGATGCTTCATTTTTTCGAATATTATGCACGTGCACGATTCTCGGATCGTAAACACAATTGTGATTCATAGATTGTGAGAATATTTCGAGTAAATCTCTATGCTCAAGAGAGTAATGTTGAAACAAAGTTTGATCCAAAAATGAAATTTTGGATGTTAGCGTTTAAAACGGAACGATGTCGTTTGGCTGAAAATTAGCATAGGAAAGTTGCCAATAAAACAACGCTAATACCAGCCGACTGACTTTCGAATTCAATCTTGTACGTTCAACAAGACCAGCATCAATCAATGAAATCCTAGACACAGTTCGCACGATCAAATAAGATGCAACGCAGAAGATAGAGTGACCCAAATGAAACGAAACGAATTTAACATATATTTCAAAGAACCTTTGTGATGGCCAGGATCAATATTCACTTGTATCTTATTCAATCGGGAATTTTCATCAACGGAAAACTTCGGATAAAAATTCGCTTACAAATTTTTAATTAAAATTAAATTTAAAAAATATTTTACAAGGAATTCAATAAACAGTTACGTGAAAACTTATTAAATATCATCTCTAAACTTTATAATTGTTGAACAAATAGTTTCCTGAAGGATTTAACTTCAGGCTGTTTGGAAAAAAATCATTGGATTGAAGTTTTATTTTTTATCGCTACCATTTGATCTCTTAAATAAGTGTGAAATTGGAAAATTGTTAAATAACTTCTAACTGAATCAAAAGTAAATCGTGTTATTGGATGATACATTTATTGCACTCCAATATGATATTGTACAGGTACACAAGTTCTTCTTTAACAAATATTGCGTAGAACTACTGTACTTTTTCCTTTTTTCGAGTTTTCATTGAACAGTTGAATCTTCAAAGCTGATGGGATACGCGGGTGGAATCTTTATTGGTCGACTCGAATATCTCCGAAGTACTGATGCAGAATACGAATGTTTTTATTTTATTGGTTCAATTTTGGGACTACAAATCAAAAAGCTTGCTTGTTTATTATTACGTTCAAAAGTATTTCATTATAACGTATTACGTGTTTACTATCAGTCACGTGACTGATTTAAAATCTTATTTTCTTCGAAAAAATTCATTGTTCAAATTGGTTCATATCAAGTCATCAAGAAATTTTCGAAAAAAGTTAGAAACGATGAATTAGCCTTTTGCAGGACAATCGAATTTGGATAAATTAAAAATTCTAATCAAACGTCGAATAAATAATTGTCAAAGAGGTATGTCCAGAAGTAATCACGTTGGAATTTCTTTTTCCTATTCGCATTCATAACATTATTATACGATATAACTTCATCGCCATATGTATAGTTCGAATATAAATGCCGCACACTTGATGTCAAAATAGGTCAATAGATTTATATCCTAATGGAATAAATGATAGAGGATAAAGTCAATACATATATACATTTCTCCGTTACCCTATTTCACTTTCTACGTATACGATTTTTTAAGTATTTTTAGTTTTCATAGACCATTCACGTCCGATCCTTACAAAATAAATCAGCTTAGAAAGAATTTGACGATTTACAACGAAGTACAAGAGGCCATTTTTTTAATGAAAATCAAAGCAGAAATAAAACTGAGGGAAAAAAAAAGAGAACAATTCGCTACAGTTTGACCAACAAGATATGTGACATTATAAAATGATAATACAGGATGCAGCGACGTACAAAAAATTGCCATCAAAATGACGTTACCACGAGTAAACGATTTCGCGCAACGACAAACATAACGCGTGTACAAAAATAAAGAATTCAGTGTATCGGTGTAGAGGACACCGGGGAAATAAAACATGAAACGTAGGTCTAGGCCACAAAACTAAAAACGTGCGAACTGAAAATAGGGAAAACAGACTAAGACCTTTATAGTGCTCGTTCTCTGTATAATAAATACATTTAAAGCCAGTCATATTTCAAAGCTTATCTTTAGCGAATGTTGTTCTGTTGGCCCGAGTACAAATGTCTGACGGATTTTTCTTTGACACCTCCTCTGCTGTTTGCGCCAATTTGTATGTCTTAAATGTGGTCGGCCGAATTGTCCCGTTAACAAGTTCTTGCCACTCTATTTCAGAGACCTTTTTATTGCCCGAACGTTTTATGGAGCCGACCTTATCGCGTATCTTTTTCATTATAATAATGATTTAGGCGTTCAAAGGTAGCTGCAAAGGCACAAGAGATACAATTTTTGAACGGATTATGGAGCATGATAATGCACCTGATTCAGTGTGCCTAGTAGGACGGTATATATCATGTGTGCAGTAATAAATCAGGAATTATTGCCCCGACGCAAAACGGACTCACTGATTACTACAGTTAATGTGAAACACAGCGCTGAATATTCTCATTAAATAAATGAAACTGAGGTGTACGGATCAAGAGAAATGTATTCATGCACCTTTTACATTCAAACTCCCAATTTTCGATCTAAACGTCATCGGTAATTACATAAACTCGAAGCAACGATTAAAATTCGTTCTACAAATTTTGTTCAAAAGCACAGGAAACGATATCGAATAAAAAATTCGTAGCTATTAGTCTGGGAATCTTTAAGAGGACTAATTAATTCTATTGATAACGCATTTGTTGCTGGATACGAGGGTTGGATATTTGTCAGGAAGTTACGAATGATCGGCAAAGTCAAGCCGCAAGCAGTCGAAAATTTCGTTTGTAAATAAAGTTGTTATCTGTTCCATTCGTACCAGCCGTAGCGTGTATGAAATCTAAGATACAATATAATATACTCGTAATGAAATTCTTACGGAAAGAATGAAACTTTCGTTGCGTTGGCACAAACTTGCAGAAATGCCACGTATGTCGGTACTTTTGTTTTATTTATCGTATCGACACGACCTCAATACTTTTGTAGATTCTTAAAACATTTACATATGCCAAAAATCGTGACAGTGAATATCATGGTTCCATGAAATTGCACGGGATTGCACCAAATGACGCTTATTTCGTTTTTCTAAACTGCATACTCGCGACGGAATTTAATTAAACGATTCAATTTCCATTTAATATCCGTCTGGCTGTTATCATATATTACAAAATAATCACCATTGACATCAAAGATGTTTGCTGTTATGTAACTGGTCATTCAAAATCATGCTTCCTTCGAAATTAGTTTAGGTAATGTTATAGAGAAGTTATTGAAAACTACTAGTGCCATTATCAACTTCAAACTTTAAGAAACTTGAAGGAATTAACAAATATCTGCACACCTTGATTACGGTTTGAGATTTGTCGAAAGTTCTATAAAAGACTCTTCAAATAACTCTGAAAGACTTGATGGATTGAAATTCATTTTGTGATACTAAACACAAATTGGGTTTTTAAGGCATTGAAGTATCAAAATAAAACCTTTGATTGTGCGCTAGCAACAATATAACTCTCCACGACATCTAATTCGTTTTGATATCTTATATTTCTTTGTGCAGTAAAGTTTCTCTTGGTATATGTTCCTGCAGCTCAAAGTATATAACGTTTATTGAAATTATTTGACATAACGTATATTAAGTAACGCGATTTTAAAGCGAAGAGTTATGAAGAAAAATGTCACATAAAATTAAGTATTTTTGCAGAAATAATAGAAATATGCATTGGTATTACTTTTTGAACGGAAACAAAAATGTCATGTCAAATTCGAATAAGTTACAATAAATTTTTTTCACGATTTCTTGTTTTTAACGTTCAGATTTTTCTTACAACATTGCTGTAACCAATAAATATTTATTTAAGTTAGGGAGCATCGTAAGTAATTCTCCCCCAGTTTGCTTGACTGAACCTTATATCATCTGTCTATCATTTTAATACCTCTAATCAGTTTCACTAATCTTTGGTGAAATCCTGTAATACCTTAAGCCAAAAACTTTTCCAAAATATGTGCGGCATGCTTTACTCGGCAAAATTGAACTTGCTCCCAGAACAATTCACATTAGATCGGGTATATCTCACTCGAATTATCGTCATTAACTATCTTGATCTTCTGGTCCACGTACTGAAAGTCAATTATTTTGCTACTTAATGTTATTGACGGACTCTAATACCAGATTTTGAATTCGCCGGATACTCAAATTCAAACCGGCAAATTATTTGAATCTATATTCTATCACCGACTCAACACATCTGGAGATAACTGCTGTTTTTTCAACGGATTTCAACCGCAGCCCCAAATAGTTTATGATGCAAAACGATAAGTCAACTAGATAAAACTTTGAATCGAGAATTACAGCTAACGATAAAGCATGGCCGATTTAATTCAAAGGAATTTAATTTGTTGTGATCCCACTTTAATAGCGGGGCACATTATTTCCATAAAAAAGTCAAATCATAAAAAAAAGCTCAATAACGTATCTTGATCCATAAATTCAAACATTCGTCTAGAAACTATCTACCGTGAAATTAAATTCGGTGTTTATGGGGTATGTTGATAAAAAAATAATTCGAAGCATGCTGTAAACAATCACTTACTGTTATTAATTTTCGACTGTAACGAGACAATTATGAAATTAATGTTTACAATAATTGAGGTCGAAGATTGTCTATTGTCCAAAGTATTAACTTCTAACGCAACAAGAAACTTTGATAGTAAAACTTACAGCAAAGTCAAAACTCGAACGTTTATGTACTGCACTTTAGAGTAATTAAAAGACTTTTGATTAAACTATCATGGTCCCGTGTAACACAGATTTGCTTTTATCTTAAAAACGAAGCATACAAAAGTCCATTAAAATTTGCAGCAATTTTTCGGAATTGAAATAACCAAAACAGCATAGGTGTGCACAAAATCGAAAAATCTATTTTAGTTATCGATTTTTGCAAACAAAGTTAACACGAAAATCACATTTAACACTAGAAAACGATATAGACAGTCAATGTATCAACTTCCGTAATATCTAGTGTATCGAGAAAGCAGGAATGCTATTTCTAGAGTGCAGCCAAAGGATGTAATGTGTAATTCTAACAACGCCTTTCGTATACGCTATATTCAAAGTTATTATTCCACTAGATATTTCAGTAAATAAGTGAGGCCAGTAATTCAAACCTCTTTGAAACATTTTTAAGAATCACAAATTACACTCCGTAAAAAGTAAACAGTATTTTTTCCCCAATTAATTAAAATCTAAAAAAAAATTCCACTTGACATTTTTTAATTCAAAAATTAACGTTTCCATTTTGCCTTCTACTTTGTATTCCACCCCCTAAAAATCATTTAAAAAGAAAATAACATGAAATAAGAAAAGGAATGAAAAAAGTAATTTCTTATTTGTCCCAAGTTTTTTCGTCTCGCAAAAGACTGAGCAACTTATGATAAAAGTTACCTCATCTCGCAACCCCGAATCTGAAATTATGCAAACTACATCTAAATAAAGTTAGTCAAGGGAATAGTCAAAATTGAACCGACAATATCGCGCATAAATGACAGAGTAGGTACGACGCTGCTTAACAAGTATTGCGACAATTGCCCTGGGGTAAGTGACTGATAGTGAATATCAGTTTGTGTTACGCTACCTGTCATGTCAGTGGAGTGTGGTTTCTTGTTCGTGTGACTTTGTAATGCAAGCTAACACCCCTTGTTATTTACGCGGTATGAATGCTAGACGGAAAATCCACGCGAGGTAATACACCGTGATTCGCAATTTAATTAAGCGTTAGAACTTTTATTTAATTACTTATCAAGGGAGACATTTTGGGAGATGTAATCAAAACTAAAGTTCAATATTATGAAAGGGTATTTCTTGATAGGATTTCAGGGTGATTAAAAGCAGTGGTTCGACGAGACTAAAATGTTCTTACATATAAAGGTGACCAGGATTAATTGACGCAATAATAATTTAATTGATTATTGGCAATTAGGAAGAAGCCTTACTAATGCCCGTCCGCAGGAGCAGTCACACATTTCAGCCTTTTGCATCACCGTTGCAGTTCAGCCTTTAGCCTAGTCAGTATAATAATGGGGTGGATTACAGCAATTATACAAATCCGATTAATTTATTCAAAAACAATTTCGAGCGAACTAATAGAATCGAAACTTCGTGCAAAAAGTTCACGAACGCTACTTACGGGAAAATATATTGGCATTGGGTACGATCAGGAAGATTAATATCCTTTTTATGTACAACCAAAGCAAAGTAATTACATTTGTATAAAGCTTCCACTGGGTTTCATTTAATTAGTGATACTTATAAGCAAAACGAAAAAAATCAAACGTGCTAGCCAGCTTAATCGGGACTAAAATTCATTTTAATGTTTGTCAGCTGGAGTTTGTTTGTTTTCCATTAATGAAATTAAACTCTTGAAGGTATTCCAAATTTATTATGAAGTATTATAAAAACCAATGAATAGTCGTACTTCTTTTTTCATGTTTAGCTTTTTAATCTTATTTTTTGAGTTGCCAAAGTTTTTCAATGATAAAGGCAAAATATCTCTAACAACTTTACGCACAGCCATTAAAAAACTCTTTTCCAGACAATTGAAAAAAGAATTATAGGATTGGAATCAGTTCAGTTTTATGTTCCATACACGTGTGACTTTTCATCTTGAAATAAAAACTTTTAGTTCGCTCCCTGCGGAAGTCGTTTATAGATGCTTTTTCATGTAATATCACTTGATTCATGCATTTTAACAGGTTACACTATTTTGAACATGGAGTTGCAATCTAGTTTTTTCATCAATGCTCACTTCAATCTTACACTTTATGAATTTGATATTATTTTTTTCTGTAAACGGTCCAATATTTTCAATATTAATTGATGCTGAAACGTAAAAAAGTTCTGTCAAAACTTCTCTCCTCAGATTTGCAAACTTCTGACGTTTTATCTGTCTTGAGCTAGAGCGCGAAAAATTAACATTTGTTTACTTTCCGACCACTGTGAAAGTTAAGAAAGTTGTTTCAGAAAAATGCGTTGAATAAATCACACAGTTTGGAGCTATTTTACTGGAAACGACAAACAAATGCTATACTTCAAAAAAAAAGAAAAAATCGCGCTATTCTCTGACGGATACTCTATCAAACTCAAAATATGGTTGACAGTATATGACGATTTTTGAAAACTCAAAACTGGAAATTACTAAATGAAATTCAGAGTAGACAGTTTTTCATTAGTAAAGTTGTGGAATAATTTTATCAATTGAAAATAACTTTTTAAATAATGCAATTTTTTGCGCTGGCTCTTCACAGTGTAAAATGTTCATGTGTAGGAAATACAATACAGTTGTACAAAAAACTATAAGCTTCAACGCAGCACCGAAAATTCTTTCATCGGCCACAATAAAAAAGGGAAATGAGTTTAAACAATGGCAAAACAGGAAAAACGTTCCCAATCACGCGTCAGGATGCATTATTTATGAACAAATAATTCGAATTAATTTGAATGAGAATGCTACGGAAAATATAAACTTACTTTGAAAGGCAGTTTATTAGCTTACATTAAAACCGCCACAGTTGAACAAAATACATTGTCTTTGTAAATGTGACTGGTGGATTGCGTTTCTTTGTCAATAAATAGATACCAATTCATAACTTCGTACTTTCAACAAAGTTGCTGATCATTTGATTTCCATAGCAGAATTACAAATCGTATGTAATCACCATTGTGTACCTCTAATTCTCATAACGAATCTGTTTTCTTGATTAAATGTCAAATTTCCATCAAATTACATTAATTATGAATGAATTGTTGAAGTTCAAAGAACGAATATATTTCATAAAACTAATCGAAAAAAAGTTATCGCTTGTAATTAAAATCGTTTTTACGCTACATTCACAGCACAGAATATAGGCCACCAACAAAAATCGCATTTATTAGTTTTCTTTCCCTGACGGTCCATCAGAGCGAAAAAAATTGTCAACTTTTATGAGAATTAATTTTGTATTCCAAAATTACACAGAATTGAAGTTTTTAGCTCGAATGTTCATTAAAGCATGCCATAATTAAACTGAATAAACACTTTACACATCGTTTCTTACATATCGTTTTTATTTACAATGAAAACTGTTTTAATTGACTGTGATTTTTATGCGCTTGCATTGATCGGAATGTAAAATAACGTAAAATAACGAGTTCATAAATATTTGATGTTTAATAGACTTTTGTTCGAAGTAAAATGTTTCATTTTTCATTTCATTTCATTCATATGTTTATTTTCTCTTAAGAGCTCTGCAGTAAAAGATTATGATAAGATTCAATTTCAATATTTGTATGATATTTCAACAAATGACATGCATAATCATATATTATTACCAGTCATAATCAATGCCAATCTATTAGTTCTCGAACAATCTGTTTTCGCTCAATAATTTTATTATAAACCAGTTTCATATCAATAAGAGATTCAATTTTGTTTTCAACCTACAATTTTCAATTAAGCTAATTTGTTTGATTTGTCAGACTACGCTAGCAGGTTTTTAAATATTAATGCCCACACGAAAAATAGTCTTCATTATCTCTTGTATCAATTCATGCTAATTGTCCGAACTTTGCCAACTCCCAACTTTTAAATCCTCTCAGCTTTCGTCAAAGCCAAAGTCTAATCTTCGATTCCCTTTTAACAAACATGTTTGTTGGGTATTCTGTAACAATGTTTTTTTTTTCGAATAAATACGAAAAAAATTTTGATAATATTTTAAGCTCCTAGCTTTTCAGCTCTAATTAAAATTTTTCATTTAAAACTCTCTCTTTTTCTATTTGTTAATTAGTTCAACTGCCGATCACTCTACACATTGCATTAATTCAATTGCACGGTTTATAATAAATGGACACTTCCCGATTTGCTTTGAATGAAGAATCTCAATCAATCAGGCTGGCGATGGAACGATCGCGATATTTGACATTCGCATCGAGCACAATGCACTACTACAAATTCGAGTGTAATAATGCTGTCAAGATATCGCCGCACATTAACCCCCTCACTTTTACGTACGTCACGGTCGCGCTATAAGTGAGCCCAAGAATGACGGCTTACGAAGCAATTTCATGCTCAATCATTGTGTAAACTGTAAAGCCCGAGAACTTACCAGTCAAAAAGACATTTCAATCTTGAGCAGTAAGTGCAGGTCCACTTTTCGGCTGATCGATCCACCGGACCACTTCCGGATAGTGAAGCCTAAAGCGACTATAAGACGGTGATCCCGGCTGGACTTGATGACGATCCATCGGTGCGTGAAGCGTCCGCAAGTTGGCCATTAGACACAACATGATGTCCCCGGTTGAATTTCCTGTCAAATCATCAACAAAAAAGAAGATCGCTAAGCCCGCGTAACACAAAAAACACCAACTGCCGGATCAAACCGAATCAGCTTTATCCGTCAGCCTCGATCGGCGGTCTCTCGACATTACACGTGATACACATCTCAGTCTGATCGCACACTGGCAAACGCCGCTTGAAAAGAGGATAACGCTCTAAGCCGCGCTATTCAGCGTCGAAAATTGACTCGATATTTTCTACGCGAGATCAAACGGCTCGGCGCATTGTGACGTTAGTCTCGCTGTTCGAGCGAAATGCGGTACACCGAGACGTTCTCGGGACGAAACTGAAAAGTTGTTTTCCGAGCGACGCATAGACTTCGGGAATCGGGCACGAGGCGGCCTGGGGGCGGGTGCAGTCGTCTGTCCGTCACTCGCTGTCATCCCCCATGTTTCCCGATAGCGTAAACACCAGCACGAGCAGCTCGTCGCTGAACGAACGCCGAGCGACTGGCTGTATGATCGCGACGCCGCTACGTTTCCACACCGCGCGAGTGAGACGCCGGCAACGACCGACAGAGACGCCCAACCAGAAGGGTTGCATCGAGGGGTTGGCACCGAACGGACTCGTATTAAGGTAGTAGAAGCGCCGCGAGCGGCAACTCAACTCAAGAAAGTACCAGAGCCGATGCTCAAAAAAACTATTAAATCGACAAAAGCGTATCCTACGGTGATTCTCCCTGTTGGAAATACTTCCTACGACCTCACTAGCCCCGAGACAAGGACGCAGATACTCGGCCGCGCAGACTCTGCCCGCTCTGCCAACTTGCCATTCTGACCTACTCGCTTCCTTGAGACTTGTTGATAGGCGATAATGACAATAACGACGAGATACGACTATACCCAGCGTCTACCCAGCCTCTCTTCGTCTCACATTTCCTTTTTTTCCTTTGGCCCCATAAAAGTTGTTTCCGGTTAATTTTGTTCTGTCTTCTCGCACGGATATATCAACGCGGGCATGCTGTTAGCTTTCTGCCTCCAATAGTGCCGGAATAATCAAATTTATCTAAAGGTTATGTAGCCTGGAAATGGGTCTTGCTTGGAATACCAAGTCTGAATAACTGGATCATCGTTGGTGATAAAAAGATACTGACGTCTCATTTGAATTTTGTTACTGTGACACATGCTTCGATCTAGATTTGTTCGGGGGTGTGTCTGCGTTTTGAATGGTTCGAATAATTGTTTGTTTTCATTTTGCGACGCAGTCGTGCTGTGACGTGAATGTGTTCATTATTTATTTACACCGGAGATAGTTTATTATAATTTAGTATTTGCGCCAAGTAATCAGATTGCTACACTAGGGCGGTGGTATTTATGTGTTCCTGTTTGTCTTAAAATGAAAATCGCACGGATTCAAGAGCACCGAGTAATCGGATAAGCTTAAAATGATAAAGATATGTGTTACGTAAATGAATTTTGCATAAATTACGACTGCGTGCGTAAGACTAAGTTATTAACATCAACAAAATTTTTGTTTAAAAATTACCTGATTACGATCCGCGTTAAGATGTTCTTGTTTATTTTCGGGATGCAGCGTTAGATTACACGTGAATTTATTGTCCGTCTGGAATAATAAATTGTTTATACATTTCTTTTGCGTGAACAATGTAGCACAATATTGTTATTTATGGGAAAAAGTTTTCTTCCGCAAGGGATGTTTATTATTTAAAATTCGAACATTTGAATATCCTTAGATGTATTTAATTATTTAATTTGAATATTATTATGGCACACTGAAATGTACAATGCGGATCCAGCCGACTGATGTAGAACTATTAAACTTAAGTGAGAGGTGAATAATCAAAAGTTTAAGTTCCACAAAGTTTGTACATCAAATTCTCTTGAGACGTTGAAAAGGCAGGAGTAAAAATACGCTGAGTTTACGAAATACGCGGCTCGTAGTGAACCTTAATTGTATGTTTTTTTCAGTTTTACCAATCAAGATATTGATGTTCCTTATTTCAAAATCTGAAAGTCAGCACTTTTATTCTTGTTACGATTTTTGGTATACACTCTACTTTTGACAATGACAATTTCACAATCAACCAAAGAATTTTCGGAATGTTATTTTCGCACCACACGTGTGTTGCTTCAAATTAATTTCTACTTGAACTGCACAATATCGCTGAAGTCGTATCAATATTATTTCTTCAGTTATTACCTTCTGAAAAACATTTGTCGGGTTTCGTTAACCTTAAACAATAGTTATTACTTTCCGTTGTTTCGCAGCACACGAAACGTATGTTTATCAAAATTTTCATATTAGTTGAAAACGCGTAAATTATTTTCATGGACAACAATTACTGAAACATTAATTAATGAATTGAATAAACGATAAATGTAGCTTTGAACGGTTACCTAACTCGTATGCTTATTTAATTTTTGATTGCATAACATTGTTTGATCTACTTGTGTGTGGATTTGTAATTTAATTTTTTTCATATCGCAGAAACACAGCCGTTCGAGAGAACACCGTTATACGTCATTTGATGAGAAATTTCAGTTAACTGAAGCTGATAGGGAAAATTCAAAATACAAAGAACTGCACTTTATGTTTTTTGATAACTTTTTTTTTCACGTTTGCAAGTGCAATTACTTTACTGAACATTTTGTGCGGAAACTTTTAGTTTCAAAATGCAGAAATTTTGTTTACTAACACGAATCAACGAAGAATCATTTTACCTGCATCTACCATGATATAAATTGTAACGTAAACAATAAAGGATAACACATTGACTTGTACATCAATTACGAACACGAAATTTCATAGTTTGTCGATGATCTAAAAATTGTTATAAGAATTTCATAAAACTAGGTCACTTGGAATCATCCCATTTCTGCAGAAAGTGGCTAGAGAGAGAGAAAGTCTATCCACCCTACACTATTCCCGACGTATACGCGATTCAATTAAGGTGATATATATAACACGCATAAGATGAACGTGACGTAACGTCGAGTAAGCGGTCTCGAAAATCGAAGGAGATAATTACTCTCAAAGAGCCGTGCACTTTCGCATCAGAACATTATATACAGTTATACTATATGAACTTGTATAGATAGAGCCTGTGAAAATGATAACTACTTGACAATATATGTACACTTCGTCCAAAACAAATTACTCACTTAATTATACAACTTCGGACAATTAATGCGTTCCCGGTTATACTTTTACGTTTTTACTCGCCTCTGCCATTGACACTAATGGATTATTTCGGCGCTAATTCATATATGCTAAACTGAATTGAAACTTTTCACGTCTCAACTTTTTAAAAAGCTCACTTGTGAATCTCAAGTTTAATGTCAATCTTAAAAGTTATGCTTTGTATTTTATCATGTCAAAATCGACAGATCTGTAAGTGATTCCCAAGGGATGATTCCTTTAGCGATCGCTCAACGATCACGATGATGAGAAAAAAACGACATCGTTTTTTGGATCATTTTTCGATCAAAGAGATTATAAAAATTGCTTTGTGTCGTTCAATTTAATCGGATCTCATTTTTTCTGCAAAATTGTTTCTTGCGGTTGAAACGAAAGTATTTGAAAGAATACGACAGAAACAATCGGATATATATTAGCTGACTGAATGTTCAATGTTAAGATAAACTTAAACTTTGGAGCACAAAAAGCAATCTTTAAAAGGAATTGCAACAACACATGCGAAATGAAAGAAAATTAACTATTTGCTTTGCTTTCAATGCGATATGAAATGTTTTGTCTTCGTAGATAGTAAATAATGCTGAGTAGGATTTTTCGCAGGATTATTCTTTTGACAATTAAAAACCACCCTTTGCAGAACTTTCTTATAATGCGAATTTTCACGCTCGAGGACACAAAATAAGACAATATAGAACGAAATTTCACGACAGTAAAGAAAGCAGGTATTTTATGAATTACTTCTACTTCAGTTGTTTTTTTAAATATCTTTCTAGCGCTTCGGCGTTGTTACCGTTTATAAAGTATCATAAATATTCTGAAATGCTGACTTACGTATTACATTTTGTAATTCATTGAATAATGCTTTTCACATCGTATTACACATCGGAAAATGGTTCTATAAGCCTTTTCTTTACAGGTTATTGAATTTCGAATGAACAGGCATTCTAAACATTACAAAACCATCGCATGTAAAGTTTCTGATGAAAATTTGCAATCGAATATAATTAAATGTATGACAATTTCATTAATAGGATTTACAACAGTTTTTAAATTGATTTAAGAATATTCAAAATTATTATACATTAAAAATATTATAATTACAAGAATGGATACATTCGACTGTTTTTACATGGTAGACTTGTATTTTATTAGTTAAACGAAAGTCACATTTTATCAACATTATTCCCATTATTCCATAATTTTTGTAAAAAAATTGATTTAAACTATTTTATCATTGATTTTTCGCTCCGACCAAACTGTGAACTGTTTTTAATTACTCTCTCATTGCATAATTTGCACTTAAGATTAAATGGTGAGATGAGATTTACCTCAAATATTTCCGGATATGAATATAAACTTTAAGATAATCTGAACTGAAGATTGGGGATGATACTTGCGCACTAAAATACAACATTTGCATCCGAAAGTTGGCCACAGGACGGTATCCGAATTCGGCAACATTTCTGGTCGATTATGATTCTGTTCATCCCCCTAATCCCACTGTGCCATAAGCCACAATTTTACGAGAATATTTAATCATCTTAACGGAAAATAGTTTCAAGGTGTATCATTAGAACGCAATGAGTGAAGCTTTCAGAAGATGCGCATGAGCGCAGAAACGCCGCTCTGATATTGAGTAGCTCTTACAAACTGTACGTAGAAAAGGCGATCTCTAATTCTGACACCTCTACCATCCACCTTCATTGGGATATATAAAATACCGTTTATCTTCCATAAATGTTGACACAGAGTTAAGTTTCAGGTGCGCTACTTTTATATACATTTTCTGCAAAAGTTCACTCTTTTGAAACATTACACCAACGTTATATACGGTTACATGCATCTCATTGAAACTAACTACAATAGTTAAACGTAAATTTACACTCAGAACGCTGAGGGAAGAAAGACAAGAACTTTTTCATTTGTACAAAGCAGTACACAGTTGAAGTCTTTAATCAAATTAATTTTTCATATTTTCATATAATTGTAATCTAAATTAAGCTCGGAAAGCGCTAACTGACAGGTTAATTTAAATTTTTTTATGAATGTGACTGTGTCCTGCTGCTTTTGAATGGAGAAGCTTTCATTGTAACAATGGACGAATAAACAATTAGGCCAGTTGGCTAAAGTAAACACCACCATTATACCTGCGGAATTTAATGTTGAATCCGTGATTCAGACGGTCGATTTTGCAAGGAAAAACGCGTTCAACAATTTACTGCATTCCGTCTGCCGTGTACATTTGTACCCGACAGAGTAACTTTTTCTTTCTTTCTCTATTTCGTAAACACCTGTATGTGTCGTTTCTGTAAACTTTTACATTTATTCGAAAATGTCCAGAGCCTTTTTCAAATAAAAAGTAGAGGTTCCGATGAAATTCCTTTGGCAAGATTTATCACACCTCTTACACACTTCGACATGTCACTCCGATTTTTCTTTTACAAATGCGTCCAGTTTCTGTCACAGCCACCGATAAACTTTAAAATACCTCCCATCGCTGGTACGAATCGAATGAAATATTGTTTGCAGCACTAATATATATGTATATCCCATTTCCGCAGCTACTTAGAATCGAATATTTTAAAATAACGTGATACGGTTCATTAATATGGAAACTGTTGAAAACGTAGATATTTCATGAAGTTCAAAAACGAACGAAAAATGTCACGAAAATGATTTAAATATATTTTTATGCAATTTTGAGCTTATCCTTAAATTGTTATTGAGAATATTCATAAAATGTTTGGATAATTTTAATCAATCAATTTGGTTGTCTATTGATTATTAATAAAAAACTGTAACTGTGAATGTTGAAACAAAATAGTATATATATTTCGTATCTATACAGGATTGAGGGCCATTTCTCGAGGAAGACTTTTGAAACGAGAGTTGGAAGTCAGTCCAAGAGATAATGGACAATTTTGTCCATCATACGAAAAATATTTTTCGGTATAACCTACAAGCGAAATGTGTCATTCTTGTCCTGTGCGTATACCGAAAAGTTGTTTACGTCCGAGAAAACTTGTTTTCAAATTTTTGTTTCTGTACTAAACAAGTTAAAATTACGCTGATTTTACAGATGCGTTCATAACTTTATTGTTACAGTATCGCAAAATAGTATAATTTTATTGTCCCTGATTCATATCTATATTAACTGAGAATTTTTTGATTAATAACTATAAAACTCTGCTACTAAACTACAAATAGAAACAATAGTTCCAAGGAAGTTGTGGAAAACATCAATTTATCCAACATGACGAATTTAGATGAAACTAATTATTTTCATGGAAATTCAGTATTGGTTAAATCAATACGAAATGTTGTTAACAATTCTGTGACCGAACCAAATATTTCAGATAATCGTTCACAAGTCAGACTATTGACCAACGATTTCTGACTTTGTGTGAATCGGTAAAGAGAATCGGTATACAGCATGATTGTGTACTCTTAGAGGCACTAAACCTGAGTGTACAAACAAACTTTAGTTTCGCAAACCCGCATTCGGTCAAAAGGCTGATCTCGACTAGAAACTAATTTGAATGACTTTTAATGGAATAAATATCAGCGTCATTCATCTCCTGGAGTTTTTATCGTAGAAAAAAATTTCATTTAAGATTAAATATTGCAACGATCATTTGCACTAGAGATGTACAATTTTTATCGATTTTCTTTTGAATGCGCGTCAGATCTTTCATTAAAATTCCACCTTAGCAACCACTCGAGTTTATAATTTATTTTGATCTAAAGTTCACTTCCCAGGTACGTGCAGTCTTTGCTAAAAAAATTACTCGAAACGAAAAATCAATACTGAACTTCACGAAAAAAACTTCTCGTATCGAATATTTTGCAATTATAAAAGTGTTAGCCAAAAATTACGAGATGAATTGTACTTTATTTATGAATTTCATCAATAATCGTAAGGTATTTCAATTATGAATTTTATGAGACGAAAAAATTGGACGAGAGTGCACTGAATAAAGTTGTAGTTATTTTTTCAACTTTTTTCAGTGCTTCTTGATGAAACGTTGCCTATAAAGTATAGTGAATTAATCGAGAGAAAATTGTTTTTTCACTGCAGTCAAAACGTCAGCATAGGACGTTAATTATTTGCAAGCGAATTTTTTATGTTAGTGCAACTTTTATTTCCACATTCCCATTCCCATATTCCCAAAGCGAATTTCAAGAGTGTGACAAGATTCGTGTATCAAAATTTGATTAAACAAGTGTAGCAATAAATTCCTTCGACGACATTTCTGTATTTGATTGTTTTATATTTCATCAGTAACATAAACTCGAATGACTAAATTTTCTATCAAATAACTCGTTGGGTTGCAACTTTGGATGACTAATTTCACTATGGGATTTATTAATGAAACAAACTAAAACAACATAACTTGATTAAAACTGAAATCCACAGCAGAGCAAAGTAAACATGTAAAATGGTCCTGCAGGTACGGGCCAAATTAAAAGACCAGGATTAATGTCATCGTGATAAATAAACGAACAATTATGAATTGCTCGAAAGGTGTTGGAACATAAAACATTATTAAAAGTTGTTAAATGTCTAGCCCGCAAACTTTCGCAGGTGAATAAATCATGCAGATGCGAAAATTCAACAACACCGTCAACAAAGAATAGTTAAATTAATAACTGAACAAACTGTATTTGCGTAGCCTAAGACGGTGCGAAACGTTGTGCGACGTGTTGGCATCGTAATTATATCACAGTTAATGATATTAAAATAGAGTACGCCGCAAAACAAAGCTTCCGTCAAGCTCGCACTCTCGCTCACTGACGCACAAATCCTCAAGGTGCGCGAAATCTCTAACATTAATTCGTCGCCTTCGTGTCCAGAGGTACACCAAAGCGTAGACAATTGCTAATCTTGACTTGAAATATACATGGCTAGTTAATTTTGAGCTTATCCAACTCGAGGACTGGCCGTCTGCTGCCCCGTTGTATCCTCTCTCTCTCTCTCTTACTCGTCTGTGCCACTACATCGCAGATGCTCCTACATAAGACGTATGTATAAGATGCGCGCCCCCAACTGCTAACATTCTTCTCAATTAGTTTGTTTTCTTTGATCACGTTCTGCTGCGCAATAACTCAACCCGGTTACATCACAAATTTTAATACTTGTTAAAAGTAATGACGTTTAATCTCTGCGCAGATATCTATCGCAGAAAATTTACGGAAAATTGCGAGCAACCAGGAGCACTCGTCTAGATTGTTCAATGAACTTAATTTCGTATGATTTAAAGTTAATCGATAATTTTGTACTCTGGTGCACCGCAACGTCGTTTTAGTGAATTAACGGGCATTTTTTGTCGCAAGAGTTTGGGAAGTCAAAGATTTAAGGCTGATCAATAAAGCATAGCGTTCGGCTAGACTGGGTATATGAGGAACTGAAAATTCACTGCACATGTCACCTGTGACCGTGAAATTGATCGTGCCGGTGCACACTTTTCTTATATGAAAAAATATCTCGAATCCATCAATCATCGTGCGGAAAAGCAGTCTCTGAAATACGTCAGCCCCTACTATAAACCCTGACGTTCTTGGTATAACATTTTTTTAACTTTCGCCTCGTGGATATTGAATTTAAGTTGTTGGAATATTTTTAGAGCGATCCAACCTGTTACACAAGCCACCCTTGTTACGTGATAAAACAAATTAAACGACATTTGACTCCCATAATATTAGGGTGCCCTACATCAAACACTCTGATCGTTATGGAAGAAATGTGATGTACAGGAAAAATCGATCGCTGTTTATTATTTCTCCCCTAACTTGTATTGAAATATGTCAAATAATGAGATAATATCAGTATTTGAGGGATTATTAATACCTTAATACGTTATTTCACATTATTGCGACTCATTTAAGTGAGAGGAACGAGAAAACTTTTTCATTAATCATCTCAAAGAAAGCGTTGCGAAAACACAGAAGCCGCAAGCTCGTATAATGCACGGTGGTTCAATGAATCAGTAACCAGAAAGCTCGATTCTGTACAGATGATATTTCACGCGGCATTTATGAGGTTTCTTTAATCTAAAGGCAAATCGCTAAAGTGCGATAAGCCCTGGAGTGTGCGAAATTAAAGAATTTGTGAGCATATCATATTGCATTTTCAATGAAAATGTACATTCTCCTTGCGCTGAAATAGGATCATCTAAAGCACCTAAATTGAATCCAGTCAACTGACGGTCAAATAAACGGCCGGAGATAAAGCAGTTGCACAATGTAAAAGTTCCATCTCTCTTGAGTACAATTTTTAACCTCTTAGATGAATGGAAATTCATACCATTCGCACTAATCACACGTTGTTTATTGCAAACATCGTGTTCAGTAACAGTAATGTCGAGCAACATTTTCATCTGGTCTGTACGAATTCAAACATTTTTGCATGCGAATATTCGCTAATTATTATGTTTTAAATTAATATTCAAAATATTAATATCGCTCGTTTAACTTGTTTCTAATCAATTTTCAGAGGGAGATTAACAATATTTTACATGTTTAATAATAAGGCGAGAGAGCTAATAATGTACTATAACGTATTGATTATAATTATTTGATGCTGCTGAATAAATAATTCCAGATGAGAGTTTAAATAGTTATTAGACATGGTATATTTATCAGTAGAGTAATTCGAGTAGAGTTAGAAGTTTCAAGATTAATCAACAGTCGAGAGTTAACTTTTACCTACAACCGTCTGTCTGCGTAACGTAGGCAAAGCAGAAATCTGTCGTATAATTTTATTATAAAAAATTATTATGGAATCGTGTGTGTTGTAATTTTTCTCATGTTTTAAAAACCTGTTAATTTATTGGCATTATCAAAGAAACCAAAATTTTAGGATTAACTTAAATCTAGTAGTGGAAGATGGTAAGAGCGACTGTGATCAGTCTCTTCAGAAGTCTCTTTTTTGCCTGCTCGAAAGTACTTAGAACAGTTCACTTTAGATGACGCCAGTCAACGCAAATACGTAGAAGTTCAAAATTTTCCATTATAAAAAAAGTATTATGAAATCAATACTTAATTAGATGTGATCAAAATTGATTTTAAAATAATATATTTGAAAAAATCACAATAAATAATCGGAAAATTTGATCTGTTTTTGCGATTTTTATTCTAATTGTCCATCTAATCACATTTATTACATAGTACACGAAGATACACTTAATAATTTAATCCAACTAGTCATATATTGTAGTACAATAACGATTGATGATTAATTTTTGCAGAATATAATTTTCGGGAGGTATAAATAGCACACTCATTGGAACATCGTTTACACAATACAATATATGAAGTATTTGCGACAAATTTTTTTAAATACACAGCTATTCATTTCAAATCAGATTGATTTCAAAAATCGCAGCCACCGACTTGTTTCCCAGATAACAATTAGCTTATCCGTAAAACGTCTCGTTACTATCGAAATCAACAGGCATTGCTAAAGTTGTCTTACTCGTATCAGTCTTTGTTGATCGAAACCTGAAAACTATCATAATCATGATCCTCATAGTTGTTCATTGCATTTGAAAAAATAAAAAAAAAACAAAACCATTATCCGCCACCTTACACTGTTACAAACGAAATAAAACCACGTCATTCAGTTGCACAAAATTTCGATATGTCAATAATTTTCAAACGTGATAAATGACAAACAGATTAAGAAAGTTTTCAAAAATTGTCCGCATTGTCGCATCGACGGAACTAAATATCGTTCCACGTATCGATGAATATAAAATATGCATCAAACTGAACGAAATCTAACGATTGACGTTATCTGGGGATTCTGTGTTTTTTTTACAAAATTTCATTCTTAGAGAATAAGAATAAATTGAGTTCGATTTCGTCAGTTTTTTTATATCTTCTTAATTTAAAAGAATATGTTCTTAATATACGGCATATACTGATTATCTGTATCATACGAGAAGCTACCCGGTTGGATTCCGAAAAGCTAATAGGCATTGACACTCTTATTCTTTATCTTAATAACTCTGATATAGCGCTGCTCCTGTTACTGCTCTTGCGTGCCTCGACATCAAAACCGAATCTTCCGTTTCAATTATGATTATAGTTCCTCCTGAATTTATCTCTTTCGGATATGTTTTAATTATGTTTTTTGCCATTGAGTAAATTATTTTCGATAGCCATCGAAAATACGAACAGAGAAAAAGTTTTCTCGTAGTATCAAAACAGTTTGTTTTCGTTTTAAAATCTTGGCGTTACTTGTTGCAGTTCAGTATGTAAATTTTTTTTTCAATTCTGCAAAATGAACACAATTCCGAGTTTCACTTATATACACTTTTTCAATTTGCAATGTAACCAGAAAATCAATTACATTATACTGTTGAACGTGGTAAAAAGTTACTCCCGCTAATTTGAACATTTTTTCTTTACGATGATTACGGTCTTGTTGAGCCTATGACGCAAGCTGATTATCACCAACTCGCTTTATTGACAGTGGCATAACTTGCAGGATTGCGAAGGATTTATTATCTTGTAAATAATCAGCTTGTAAATAATTACGTCAATTTATTCAGTTGAAATGAGAAATTAATTGTCAAACAAGCAAAAATATCAAACAATTCCAACAACAGAAACAACAGTCGCAAAAATTAACTAAAACTGAACTTTTAAAGTACGAATAAAACATACGAAAAAATGTTTCCTACAAGATACGTCATTGTGTTAATTAACATCGACGTGAACTATTTATTATAGGCCTATTGTAGCCTCATTATTTTGCATGTCCGCGGCACATTTAAGTATACATTTTTGTTACGCACTTAAAAAGAAACTTTCTTAACTATGATTTAGGTTTGTCTGTTATCGTCATATGAAAAATGTACAAGAAAATCTACAAATAACGAACGCATTACAGTATAAAATATTTCGTTATAATTTATATTATATATTTATATATATTTATATAGAATGTCCGGCATGTGTGACGAGCATCGAAAAAATAAATAAATTAGAGGAAGAAAAAAAGAGTCTCGTTAACAATGATCATTTAGGTACAATTGCCGCAGCTCTGAAGCGCAAGATTTTGAGTTTCGTTATCTTCTCTGCAAAGCGCGACGATTGACTCGTCATGTGACTAAATTTGATATTCTCAATTGTGTATTTATAGATATTTATATTATATACACAGCATGTTCCTCCAATTACTCGATAACAAGCACAGCTCTTTGTTTTTTTTTACGTACGATACCCGCCGCCTGCCGATGAAAAATAAACACAGTCCGCTCGACAGACGCGAATTGCAATAAATAAAAAATCCGCCGCACTCCCAGGGCTCTCAGCGCAAAGTACGATCGATCCTCGTCGGCGAGGAGCATAGATTAAAAAACTCGTCGGCCATGTTTGTTACCCATTAATTTTGTAACATCCTGCATATAATGTCTAGATGTCAGCTAAGCGCAGCAATTTTTTGACGTCCCTCCGCGACACCTCTCGCAACGTACGATTATGTATTGTTAGATTGCCAGGAGTTGTTTGCCGTCGACCGATCTATTGATCCGCAGTCGTATCGTTGTTTAACCGAGCGACTCCAAATCGACTCGCCCGATTAAGATGACGCGCTCCCGGATGCGTATCAGATTTTGTCACCGGGTCTCGTACTTTTTCAGTGACAATTCGCTTGCGCCTTCTTCTCAAAACGACGCATTCGGTCGCGCCATTCCTCGCGCCACTCGATCATGATCGACTTTTGCGTCACCGTCAGTCCGTTGTGACCAGCTTCGTCTGTCCCAAGAATCAAGTAGAACCTAAAAACAAAAAATAACACGTTTCTCATTTTTCATTCTTTTCAATCGTTGCAGAATTTTCCTCTCAAATGCAACAGTTTCCCGCTGGATTATCATAATTACTCGTATCGACCAGGATGATAACACACTGCCAACGAAAATCACAATTTATAGCTCAAGCCGGCGCATGTTGCATTCGATTAAGACTATTCGCACTCTTATCTTGATCTCGGCAATTTATACTGAATTGCACATTACGATATCAATTCACGGCTATTGAAAAAAAAAAAACTAAGATAGAACAAAATTGATAATCCAACTTACTTGTTTTTCTTGACTTTCGGACACTTGCAATCCAGATCGGCTGTACGGACGAAAAGTGTGGTGGTACCCTTGTAGATCTCTGAGTTTCGTCTCTTTTTGAAGACCATTGAGATTTCAAGTGTGAAGCGAGTCCAGGTAGACCCGGAAGCGACGCCTGTCGGACCTTCGCCCGTGTGCCTGTCCAGGATCTTTCCGAGAACGGCTGAAAAATGAGAGTTGCGATTAGGGTGGTGGTTAAAGTGTTCGCACGCAGGTTGTAAATCGGTCTTTGCCTCGTCGAGTTAACTCGTTAACAGGATGAACAAGTGTTAAGCATGATTATCTGAATTCGGGAATGGAGTCGCGATATTGATGGATCTGGTTAAAAGCTGGGTGCGACAATT
This sequence comes from Telenomus remus, assembly GCA_020615435.1. NCBI lineage: Eukaryota > Metazoa > Arthropoda > Insecta > Hymenoptera > Scelionidae > Telenomus > Telenomus remus. Next base: position 7,079,418 of record CM036341.1, on the reverse strand, counting down.
TTTTTGTTCGCTTCGCTTTTTCGATAACAAAACGGTCGGTCTATCGTGTGCCAGCAAGCACGCCGAGCTAATTGGCCAGGCTATCAATTCATCGGGCAGTCGATTCGACGATTTATCACGTCTCGATGGCGAATCCACAGTGCGGGGGTGCTAATAAATATCAACCAGTTTTACATCGTGTGTGCGTCGTGTTTGATAATTTATGACTCCTACTCATCGAAGATAATTAAACAAAAATGATATCATTTCGCGCTGGTTGGCCAACGCGCCGAGTTTATAACTATACGCTGATTGGAGCTGACAAGTGATAGATATCAATGTCGTCCATCAAACGGAATACCCCAAGTCATCGTCGATGCAAGCATCGAGAAATTGATAACCCCTTTAATTGAAGTATCAAATTTTTTTTTCAATCTGATCAGGAACTGGTAACAAGTTTGATGGGAAAGTTGTAGAACCTAAACATCAATTTAAAAGTATCCTTTTTTTGTACCGTACAAAAAAGAGATAATTGTATACAATGTTGGCTGATTAGTAAAAGTGCTTAGTAAAAGTGAACTGGGAATCATAAAGTGCTATTCCATCAAATATAAACGGGGAGCATGACTAAACATGCCTTTCATTTTTTGTTTGTCTCTTTTCGCTTTTTTTTTCTTTTTTTTTTTTCGCGCGCCACATGTCTCGCCATCACCTTTCTGTGTATCGCTGTCCATTTCGCACGACGGATAAGTGCACTGCGAATTCCGTCGCCTTTAAACAACTTGACGCTTATTTTACCGGTGATGTGCGCCGTAAACGAATATTTCCTTTTGGCCAACTTTCTACGAATAGCGATTTCCACGCATTAGGCACTCGGATGCTTATGTTCGGGACTACAAATATATTTCTACGAATAATTATCTATGACAAAAGCAACCAAAGTTCTGAATTTTAATTAGCATTTTAATTCACGATCCGTTTGTTCCTTTTCCATTACGGAAATTTTTATAGTAAAAATTTTACTGTTAAAAAAAAGAATAAAAACAAGTGGATATCTAGCAACAGTGTCCATACGAAATGATAAATTATCGCATTACAAGATTCGTTGTTACTTATTTTTTGTCTATTACTGATCGTTAACGGGCATATTATGCATCGAAATAATCAAGCGCAATGATTCGTGGCGCGCAAACACCATCATGATACCCTGCGCTCGATAACCGTAATTCGTTCGTGCCAAGTCACTCGGCTATCAGAGTCGTCCGATATTGAAAGCGGTTTTAATCTCTCATTTCGTGGACACAAGTTCTACCGAGCTTTGTTAGTAGAGAACTGAAGTTGATTTTTTGTTCTACTCACCGTAATCTCGCTTGCAGTATTTGCCGATATTCAGTCTCGTTGTACTAATGCGGCACCTCCCGCATGAAGCTGCAAAAAATAATGTAAATTACTATCTTCGTAATGCACCGTACGAAATCAAATATCAAATTTAATTGATGAATTTTATTATTTTATTTTATTTACATTGATGAATCGAAAACAAATGTTCTTAAAAATAAGCGTACAAGTTAGTATCAATATTTTCAACATTTTATGGTTAGAAGAGCAAAGCTTCTAGGATTATGTTGGCTCTTACATAGGAAAATTGCGGGACGAATCCACGAGTTTTCCTGGTTATTTGTTGTGTAGAGGAAGTAAAAATGAAATTTAACCCTAACTACCGACGAAATTCGCCACCGAGCAATGTGTAACTTGTTCATCTATTATCTGTACATCCATTATCTCCCTAAAGCTGATCATCCTATTACGCTCGACTTGTTATGTGCCGCCGTTCAATTAATTCCCCGAGCTACGTGTAACTACGTATATGTACTATATATTAGTAACTACAGTTCAAACGAAGCATGTCGTCTGACAGATGTCATTCGGCCCCCGTGTGATACATTGTCTCGCCAAACACATCTCTTACAAAACCAACTTGCAAATTAGCAACGGCCTAATTCGTCGTCAACAACAATACATTTCAATGTTCGTTTACAAGTTTCAAAGAACAAAAAGAAACGATCGCAAAACACGATTTTGCAACGTTCAAATGTCTCAATCGTCTTGTCTGCCATCAGGTTCGAGTGCATTACGAAATAAGATAGCAGGAGATTGTAGATTGATCGCGCCAATACATCACATCATTTGCTTGTATTGCATTTCAGATTCTACCACGTTCTACGACGTCGTCTGTTTTTCTCCCCAAGTTTTATCAATTTCAGTGAAAAGACGTCTATTTGGAATGACAACCTTTTACTTAGGGAGAGCAATGTACCGCAGTGGATCGAAATCGACGACACGCTGATAAAAAGAGAGGTCTGAAAATTTCAATATTACAAATTTAGCAGGATTGAAGTGACGATCATCGAGAGGTGTAGGCGTTTAAAAACATTGAAATTACGTCCAGACAATTTCCGATCGTTTCCTATCTGTCGTTGCGATTGATTTTCCATCTTTCCTCCGGACTAGTCAATGAAAAACTAATGGAAGAAATCACTCGACAGGTGACATTCATTCATTCATTATTAATGAAACAACAAATCAGCGACAAACACGCCAACTTGTAAGTCATCGGTGTACAATATGATCGAATAAAGTTTGGCGAGCGTTTTCTCAGCGCGCAGAGTCGTAAATATATGAAAATCGATTATTTTTCGTGTACAATCTACGATATCGTGATTTGTAAAACTTGTTTATGTATGCAGACTTTTTTTCTTAGCTCAGCACGATCGATTTCGAAATACACGCTTGTCGTCTGGATTCGAGACGATGGTTATAAGATTAATCGACTTGACTGGCGGTGTTTTCCTTGGCAGACGCCGGATCAGTAGGAGTCCGGGATAGAATTTGTTAAGCCGAAATTCGCGTTAAACTTGGTTTTACGCAAACCATATTTGGAAAAGTTGCAAACACGCGAAACTTGCAAATCACCCACGCTCCAACCACTATACATACGTTCTATTTTTGCTTTTTCGTTGAAGCGTCAGCTCGCAACTTTGTTCGGTCATTTTTTATCGTTTATTTTGAAAACGAAGATTAATTGTTGGCATAACAGTTTTGTTTTCACGATCTTGTCTCAATTTGAGCTCAGATCGTTAATGCATGATGGGCAGATTTGAAAAAGTTAATCCACGAGAAAGACACAAGTGCGTTTAAATTAAGTGTAATATCTTTACCGTTGCTTTTTTGAAACTTTGCATCCGAACGAAGGAAATGTCAGAGGAGATTGCTTTGAAATTACTTTACTTGGCATAATCAATCTCCGTCGTCCGAATGAGTATAAGGAAACCCAAGTAACCCGTGACATCCAGCTCACCTGTTTTTCTAACTAGTGAATTAATTACCATTCAGACAATAACGGTGCGCCTGATATTTTAATAATGAAAAAACTTCGTCCGATCGCTATATTTTCTCTCAAATTAATATTACTCAAATCTCTACATTTTATTTTTTTACAAAAATACACATCCATTCAAAACTATCTTACTAAGATATTGAAACTACAAAATCAACGTTTGATCAACTTGGGTAATCAAATGCAATATTAGTTAGAGTTGATTAACTTTTTTTTGTTTCAAAATATTCAACTCTTCTGTTAACCATTTTAATCAGCAACAATGAAACAAATGGAGCAATTGACGTCGAGATAATTGGTACAACATCAACGCACTCAAAAGCGAAATTTTGCAAAATCACTTGTCCCCGGTTTTTGCGCCATTGATGCAGTCACCCTGTGTTGTTACGAGAGTCATGCGTCTCCGAGCGTAAAATTCAATTTGCCATTCGATCACTGATTAGAGTGAGAGTTTCGGCAGAAGAATCCACTGTTGCGGTACTTCGGTGCTGTTCCCTCAGTCCGCCTAATTGGCATCAACATTTCAAGAGCCGCCAAATTCCTGCAGACGATTGCCAATCGAGCGGCTGCGGCTGGAGAAGTTTAACATCCGATTAATTGCGTATAACATTCAACCGGTACGATTAATCGACGACGGTTTCTCCAAGTTGCAAACAGTTATCAGATATAACTCACAATCCAAAACGAACTGACAGGAAAGAACGATCCGACGCAAAACTCAAAATTTTCTTCCATCAATCAAGATGAAAGCCAAGTTTCAACAAATTCTTCAAGATAAATGTTCGCAAAGATCTAAACCAAACACGAAAATTAATTCGCAAACTCCTTAGATTGACGTAGTTTGGACGGTATATTCGCGGTTCTATAATTCAATGTATTTATAGGTTGTTTTTCGTAGGCAATTATTTTTGATCGCTGGTTGAAGCTGACTGATTGCTTCAATGCAAATTTATGATGCCTAAATTTGTGCGTTGTTGATTTTTGCAATTGCTCGTGAGCTTGCAGTTTACGATGATTTCTAAAACGCTGCTTTATTAAGATTCTTATCGTTACTTGCAAAATTTTGCTACATTCAGAATTGTTAGCGACTGAGAAAGAAGGACACAAGTTTTTTGTTTAATTTCAAGTTAATAAACTAAGTTCCAAGTAATTGAAAACTTGTTCGAAATTGAAAAACTTCTACAACATTGGAACATAATTTGACTGGGAACGATACTTGCGCCTGGTTAGAAATAATGTAATGAAAGAGACCTGGGATATTCACTATTTTGTGAAATAACAATTTCTCGGTTAGTGCGGAAGTATTGAGCTAACAGAACCAGATGAATTTCAGCGGCATTGGCATGAGTTTGCATATCACTGAATTTAAATGAAATTTACATAATCGCTGAATAATAACAACACGGTTCTGGAATGCTCAATAATGTTTCCCATCACTGGAATACATCAAAACGATGATACCGGGCAAGATAAATGCGAATTATCATCGCGTTTAAGAATTTACAAGCACCAAGCCGGGCAAACTGCAATGCAAAGGATTTCCGCGAGGGGTGAAAAGAATTGCGATAAATCGAAAAGAAGCGTGCGCCCAAGTGGCTGGTAATTTGCATTCCCAGCCTTATTTGAAGCTATTTGTCTCGGCCTCGCCAGGACTCTATGCGAAACGGTTGAATCTTGCGCCGAAGCTAATCCCATAGGATGTGCCTGAGTTGGCCACGCAAAATGAGGAATGAACGAAAGAGAGATTGTTCCGAAGTTTACCAGACGAGAAGTAATAATAGAAGCCCGCAATGCATACTTCGCAGCGATGCTACTTCGTAAAATATTTACCCTAAAATTCGTCCGGAAATTTCTATAAATTCTATGACTTTGAGACTCCATAAATATGCAGCCAATGAAGTCTCAATAAACTCGACTCGATAAACGGAAACAAAAGTTATAAAATTATAGTTTTTTCATGTCCTTTTTTTTTAAGTGAAGTTATCTGATTTGAAGAGGCGAAAAAAAATGTTCGGATGAGGATGGCACCAATTAGCGAGAATGGTAAGAGTCAGCAAAAAGTTTTAAATCCATTAGAGCTCAAGTTAAACGATATTGTCCTTCTTTTGTCTCGGATCTCGAGGATTATGCTTGATCGCTAGAAGTTAGGAATAACATTTAGGGAGGTGTTAAATTCAAGACAATGGTCGTAAAACTGCTATTGTGACTAAAGCACTATTTTCATTGCAAATTTAACTTCTTATTTTTTCCAAAGATGATAATTAATTCGTTCAGAACTTGCAGCAAATGTGTTTATACTTTTTGGAAATGTTTTTTTGAAAATTGATCAATAATAATTTTTTTGTTATAGTTATGAAAAGCCTTGCATACTATCAATCATATATTTTGGACAAGGTCAATTCCCACGTGTAGATTTGGCGAAACGTTTTGATGACTTGACTAATGAGAAAACTTTTATTAGTTTCTCGTTAACATCCAACCATTTATTTTGGTATATGTAGAATATTTTATGCATTTTTCTCTATACGTGCATCATTTTAAAAACGGCTAATTAATCACTGTTTGTAGTTTATAATGGCAATCATGTTTATTACCCAGTTCGTTTACACATGTATGACAGCAAAATGAACGAGAACCATGTTTATTTACTCACATAAAACATCATTGTTTTGCGAATGTATCTTGCTGATGAAACCGTCGCGGAAAACAACGACATAATTATGCGAGACGATTTTTTAAAAGCATCTTTCATTCAAGTCGAAAACTTTTAAATAAGTAAATAACTTTCAAAGTAGCAAAAAGTGTCTTCTTTCCATGCACTCTTTATGTCGCCAGAAAACTGATGATCAAATGACTGCCAACTTAATTTCCACGAGAATTGATACGATGCACTGATTATCTAATGAGTAATAGACTGATACTATCAAACGATTCTGTGTAAAATTTGTCGGAAAATTAAATTTGCCAGTACTCAATTATACGAGCGGTACCGCAATTTCCAGAACATTTTAGTTACGACAAGGTATCATATATAAAATATATAAATAAACAAAATACTCATCATGCGTTGCCTATTTTTTATCGATTTAAGACAATTATATAAGCACGTTTTCCATAAATGTTTTTAAGAAAAAAATTTATTTTTCTTTAAGAAAAAGAGAATACAGAAATACATAACCTAAAAAGTTCACAAGAATTTGTCACGAATTATCGATTTCAAAGGTATCTTAAATGTTGACATTTTATGAATGGACGCATTTTGGCTAACTTTTGATGAGTTCACATGCTTGACTTCAAAGCGTCGTTGGCGCTGCTTGAGAACGTCAAAATGTCGCTTTCATACTTGTAATAATAATATACGAAATATGGATCTTATGTTTAAAGAGATATATCAGCGAATGTTTTAATACGTCGGTGACCGATTGAGTGCTGTCAAAAAATTCTTGAGAAAGTGCTAGTACGTGAGAGTTTGTAAGTTAAGGACGCAAAGGAGGTTCTTAAAAATCTGTCGAGTTTCGTGCTTTGTGCGGCCTGCCGAGTATCATCAACTTTTAGCGTAGTCGGAGTACATGTGTTATACATCGCATTATGAACGACGTGATTCATCAAGTTGTAATCCCGAAGTTGCGAAACAAGTTATATTTTCCGGAACGTCGAAGTGTGTTTCGCAGTCGATAATGATTGATCTTGATCCTGAAAATAAAACTGTCGAGAAACCCCGCTAAAACTTTCGCAATTTGTATGCCGAGAGTGGATCAATGAAATATAATCATTTACTTTTCTCTCTCTCTCGAGTGTATACTTGAATCCTCGGTGTTGGGGGGAAGATTAATTAAAATTGTTGCTACCCTTCTTCTTTAACTGAAGAAATTGAATTTCAAAATTGACGTGCGCAATGAAAACACATCGGCGGTCTTTGACAAGGGATATTTTGTTGTTTCGTCGTCGAAACACTTTGTCGCCTTGCACAGTGTCTTGAAATTTAGGTATTGAAATGCATCATTTGAATGAACGCTTAACGTTGAACAAAGCCTATTAGGGTATTATGAAACGTAATACAAAGGGACCATTACTGCTAGTCAACCTGGAATTCAAGATTTTACGCTCGGATTGACTGACGAATAAATTAGAAACCGACAAGGACATTTTTTTTTCATGTTCGAATAATTTTCATTTTCGCAAAATTAGGCGATCGCTATCAGACAGACGTGCAAACGACCTATCTGCGAGATGATCTGTGTTGATTATATTATCATACAAAAAAACCAGCTCTAATGACGGTAACTTGAATTTCATGAAGATGTTAATATGTCTTTCATCGCGAAATTGAATGCTTCATATTTCATCTTCAAAAGCGTGAGTTTAAATGCATAAATATAGTAATTGACGAGTCATACAAAAGGGTCATTATCCTTTAACTTATGTTTATTCGTGATTGTGTAATCCAAAGGGACGCGTTAGAAAATTCCACTTGGACCGACTAGACGAGTCAATTACAAATGCCGTCTGCTTTTGCAGGCGTAATACAATTCAGACAATCATAAGAATCAGTCACAATAAAATCCGCAGCACAAATTAATATCATTACAAACTCATCACAGAGGGCATAACAAGCCAGTTATTTTGCGAGCTTTCGTTCGCCATTACGCAACACTTTCTCCTCTAAATCAACAATTCGGGTTAATTTTTGGAATTTCCATTCAAATTCAAATTATGCTGTACTGATTCGTTTTTGTGATTTCTTATTTCCCTCGTTCCGAGAAATTCATCCCAAGTTCGTATTTCACCCGGTCAAACTTGAGTCGCAACAAATGTCATCGACGCATCGGTTATCGATTCCACAAACACGGTTCCGGGTTGTGTCTGACGTATTAGTGCCAGTAATAAAAACTGCACGAAACAAGGTTTGCCCATTTCAGCTTTTATGTGAGAACACACTTTTTCGAAACCCAACACGATCAGTTCTCAAACACACATAACCCATAACCAAATTGATACACATGAATCATTCTTCTCCATTGAATCCAACTGATAAAAATGTTATTCATTAAATTTCTCTCTACTTAGTTATTCGACAAAAAAAATCCTACAAACGTGTAGTATCAGATTTGTTGATGGGCGTAATGAAAAAGGTATGCCGAAAGTTCAGAAACTCTACAACTTTGTATGAAATTTTATACTCCATATATTACGTTTTATTGCTGATTTATCGTCGTTGGATGTGGGACGCTTCTGAGAGTGGCGTTTAATTTATGGTATTAATTTTCTGGCCAAACAATGTCACAGGACATTTATTGGAAATTCGAACGACAATATTAACCGGCACAAAACGAGTGCAAATTTTTGTATAAAGTTGGTTCGATCGGGCTAGGAGTTGGTAAACACTGAAAAACATCACTGATTGAATGATAATGTGCGCAACACATAATCCTATTAGTGGGTAATCCCCGCTGTCACAAGACATAGGTAAACTGACGCTGAACTGCATAAAGCAGGGTTAGAGGAGCAAATTCACGAGTCCATCGGAGGCGAAATAATGGCGTAAGAGTTGGCAACCCATATAGCACTCCCTCGGACTGTTGTAGCCGAGTGAATGCGTGAACTTCAAAACAGAGCAGAGGGCAAAAAAGGAACGGCAAGGGAGCTGGAATCCGGTAGTCGACAAGTGTGTGCAGATACAAAATGCGTTCTTTAAAAACACAACACCAGTCGCACGTTATGAGCGCGTATGCACTCGACTAAACGTCCGACCAGAGGGTCTTTCCGTTTCGGAAAACATACCCGGGGCGCCGTTTGTATAGCACACATCGATTCACTTTTACACACTGACAAAAACCGAGCGTCGATGGCGAGAGCATATGAAATTTGAGCGACGAGGCAGATCCGGAAAATTGCCGCAAATGTATTTACGATATGATGATGGAAACTGTATTTTCACACGCAAAAGGTAAATTCACTTTGCTTCTCAGGCTACGGGCAGAAACATTAAATCGAGATGCGCACATCCGAGGCCGACGTTCCTCGCAATTATTTTGCTGCGTTGTCATTATTTTTTCCTTCCTTTTGTTTTTGCTCTCTTTTTCGTTTAAACAGAAACGTAATGGGTATTTTATTATGAAAACCTCCAGCGGACCCTCGGTGCATTATGATTTCATAAAATTATACGCAGAGAACGGATTAAATTAATTAATGAGGATCCGACTGTCGATTCATAAATGTTACTGAAATTGGCCGTTGCGGATTATGTATCAACGGAACGAAGCGTACTTTCACGAGTCGTAATTAATTTTTTATAATTGTTCTCGTCTCACGATTGTAATAAAATTCAGTTGTTAAGCCTCTCGCAGCCATGCAAATATTTAACTAACGATAAATTTTGATAAAAACTTTTTTTTTATCGAAAACCATTTATAGCCGTATTACGGTTGATTAAAATCATATAGAAAGTGTCTTTTAAGGTAGAGGTAAACGTCGAACACAGCTGATTTTCATTCGTCGTTGAATCGCGCCGCTGGAGAGTCCCATAGCCAACACGTTTTCTTCAGCCATTGATATGCAAGTCAGGAATCATTCGCGGTGAGCATAAGCAATAAATTTCTCTGTCTTTTGACACGGAATAGCGAAACTATAAGTCGGAAAATTGCGTCGTAAAAAGCAATGCATCGAAGGCATCCAGCGTATGACATTTTGCAAAGAGGAAAAATCAAATAAATGCCCCATTGGAGAAAATATCATCGACACAAAGTTTGCAGCGCGAGAGAAATGCGAATAAAATCGTGAATCTCGGGACATATCGCGCATGAATTACCATATGCCAATTACAACCCGACCATAAGGTCAGGACGAAATAATATGGCAAGGCGCCCCTTTCGACTTCGCTCTCTGGAGGCAAATAAGAAATTTGCAGTGGGCTTTGAAACGAGGCACAGACGTAGGTGGCGGCGATTCGAAACAACCGATCAGCGCAGCTGTTCTTGCGATATTGGATAATCCCGAGGAATTACGATTCGGCGCATTCAAAGTCGCTACGGCAGCGTTTCAAAGCCAAATGGCCCGTGAACTGGACGGCTTAGAAAAAATTGATCAGCATAGACTTTCGCCGGCATCGAACATCTGGTTAGAACTGCCCCTGCAGGCCACTTTTTCATTTATTCAAATTCAATTCAACTCTGAAAACTGTTCTAATCAATCGAAATCTCATCATTTTGCAATTCTTTTGTTCAAACATATGAACTATAGTTTTAAATGTTTAAAAATCTTCTGAAGTTTCAACTCTCTATAACTACGAGAGGGTTCAACCGTGTGAAGTAATTGTGAGGCCTGTAGGTGTGAAAAAACCTAAGTACATTTTCACAGAAAAAAATGATTGCGGAGCTCATTAATTAACGTAACGGGACGATGATTGTACCGCGAGCTGTTTATAACAAGCCGCGACAGCGCGCAATCAGTTGAAGCTGAGTTAATAAATCGAAGAGTCGATCATCCGGCTGGAATTCGAAAGAAATTTTCACGATCAAAAACGCATTCTGCATCTTGTCTCATGTCCCGGCGTAATGCTACGGATCTAGTCACGCGTGTAATATGAGGTGTGTGGGCAGTCTAGGCAGCTCTATTACCGAAGGTTATTTATGATTGTTGATTGCCAACTTGTGTAATACAGCTCACCGGCCTATCGATCTTTACATTTTTAAACATTGTAACTGTGCATTGAAAAAAAAACGTTTTGGGAAATTTAATTTCTGCTTCAACGTTCCGCACATCTGCATTCTCAATCTTTCAGTTGAGCAATTTTCTAATTGCATGCATCCTTTGGTAACTTTTCGAACAATCCCAACCGGAAGGCTGGTATACAATAGTAAACCAGACACGCGAGCTCGCTCTTGGGGACGTCAAATACTTTGCGAATTGTTGGAAACTTGAACCCGCCGATTGATTAATGAGACCAATTAGCGGAATTCAGTGGTTAATTTGAAACGCGTCCAATGAACAGAGAAACTGGCAAAGTGTCGAGCCTCAAACGACGAAATTGCATTTTTCACACAATGCGTGTGGAAAATAAAAAGTGCCGACACGTTTTTAACGAAATTTTGTTTACGAAAATTGTTGAGCGAGACTCTTAATGTATTTATGATGACATGGGAGCGTACGAGTGCGTGATACAAAATTCGCAGACAGGGGATCATTCATTGGGATGCGACTGGCCAGTTTTTAGTCGCTCGATTATTCCGTGCGAGTGCGATGTGACTCTAATGAGTTCGATCGTTGCTGCTGCAGCATCAGGATTTAACGAATCGCCCAGCATGCTAACTTCATCGACGATCGTGACGCTGGAATAATGCATGTAAACTTGACAACACTTTCGACTTCCTTTGCATTCCGCGTACCTTTTGTTGGTAATTAACATATACACTGACTCGGTTTACGTGACACGCAAAGGTACACCGCGCTTTTCGCTCGCTCAAAACGAACGTTTTTCAAGGTTGCGAAATTTGCATCCCGATACATTTTAAATGTCGCTCTTGCTTTTGCACTCCGAAAAACTTCCCGGGCTACAAAGATAAACGCCACGAAATTCGGCTCGGCTTTGTATTTCTTTCGCACGATTCCATTTAATGAGTGAACGAAATTTGTCAGTCCAGCTGAAACGAAACGTTTCGCTCTTATTCTTTGACAGGCTTTTCGGTACAGATGCGCCGTTTATTTGAGATTTGGATGACGAAAAGCCGACGTTAATGAGGACAGTCGGAGTAAATGCTTTTTTTCGCTCGGTCTTCTTTTTCATTCCGATTTCACCTTTTTGGATTAATTAAAATCGTTTTCAATTTTTTGCAATATTAATAGAACATAATCTTTTGATTGATCTATGTAAAATGAGTGCGTGTGTAATTGCTCGGTAATTAATGAGCGGGTTATGTTACAAGGATTAACAGTAAAAGTATTTAACTCAGCTAATTTCCTCGACTTATTATGTGTAACGAGATGACAGAGACACGGTACGTTTTTCTAACTCTAAAGTCGTCACATTTGCGAACAGATTTGTCAAAAAAAATTACATATTTATCAAATTGGACTTTCGACACATGTGATTGATATTAGAATTGTGATTTTGATGGAATGAAATAATTCATTTTCGTTATAATGTTATGTTAAGTGACGTCGACTGTATATTAATGTCCTGAAATGAATAATTGGCCAGAATGACAAATTTGTTTCAATTAAGTGACTAATAAGATACATGACATAATTCCCGATTCAAACTGAATCCGAAATTTCCCTAATTCCTTTTCAAAATTTAAACCGAGTTTAAATATTACAATGCTAAATCGAAGAAAAATGTATTTTACAAAAACAGTGCGGACAAACGAATATCTTAGAAACACTTTGCAAGGGCAGAAAAAAGTAAGCACCAAAGTCGATTCCTACTCCGTAACGACGAAGAAAATGCCGGACGCGAAACGTCTGCACGCGTTTGAAATTGTTCCACGTCATAATCTAAACAATCGTGCATGCTCCCTTTCACGAAGAGGCGCGTTCTTCTGCTCTCCTAATCCTGAAATTCAACGTACGACGTCTACATAGCATCGCAGAATATACACACAGAAAATTTCAATATGACACTGCGGAATGTTTCGCATCTCCGTTTGGTTCGCGCATCGGGCCAGAAATAAGCACTCGGTACGTTGTCTTTGACGCGATCGCGTAAGGTCGCGCGCATCACGTACCTGCATTCGTATGTTACGCTTGCGTGCACGTATATGGCACATACGCGCAAGAGCAAGTCCACCGGGCCTACCAGGACGGCAGAACCGATACAGAAGCTGGCACACCGGTGCGTACTAACTATCACAAGTACAAGTATGCGGTTCGCATATCATAGTTAGTTAAGACTTCCGAGTCTTGATTTCAAACGAAAGTTCTAGTAGACAATTTTCAAACAAGATGTAAATTTTTGTACAGTCGTTTACAATGATGTATACTGTATTTTTTCGCGTCATTAGTGAAACGCGAAATTTGTTGTTTTTTTTTCGTCTGGGTTGTTGCAAAACTTTTTTAAACACACTTTGATTGTTTAGTTGAAATCGTGAAATTATTTTATGTCTAAATTAGAATATGCTTCGTTAAACGTGCTATTTCGGTGATCTGAAGTCGAGTTATAAAAACCGCGAAACGGAGAAGAAAGCGTCAAAAATAAAGGAATGTCTAAGTCCCTTGTCATGTGACAGCGTTTGGACTGCGTATTGCCGTGGATCAAGCGAGGGTGGTTTTAATTAAGCCATTAGGGGAGACTGAGAGGCTGCACAGCCGTACCGCCAGACGTCCTTCATCCTGGATTCTGCGAGCGTGTGCCACGTCGCCGCGTTAAATTAATATTGCTTTTTAAATCCACGCCAAGACACGGACTTAATATTACGGAAATGCTTCATCGTGATTATCAACCTTTGTTTACCCGGGTGAAATACCATCTACAGTTGTTTTCGCACACAATACGCGAAATGATTATTGTTGTTTAATGGATTGAATTATCAAAGACAGCAAATTATACACCAAATATTCACAAATTCAATTACACGCCGTTATGCGTTTCGTGTTTCGATGTTGTATACAAGTGGTAAATAATAGCTCGAATGGTTATTGATTTTTTTTCTACATTCTGACGTGTTATTAACAACAGCTATATACAACTCTTGTAATATCAAGTATTTTATTGGATATTTTTTTAACCTCCAAAACATCAAGTGAAATTTACTGAATATTAAAACTTTACAGTCGTTTTTTTTCTGTTTCAAAGCAGGTATAAAATTTTATAGGGCTCTTTTTTTTCAGAAGATCATCAAAAAGTACTCACCGGTGGGACTAGAACCGTGACCATCATCGTCTCCATCGTAATATTCTCCATTGTCTTCGCTTGCCATGGCTTGAGTTTGTATAACACTTGGGATTTCTGAAAAGTTAAAAAATGAATGAAAAAACTTACATTCGTAGAAATTTTTTTGTTTTTCATTTTTGCTAAAATGGAATGAAAAATTGAAAATTAATATTGCAAGCAGACATTTAAATGCCAGTTAGATATACGACGTTAGGTAACATCCTAAGCTTCCGACAAATAAAAGGAATGAGTACACAAGTTTTGCAAAGAGCGATTCATCAAGTAATTATATTTGTTTATCAAATAAAAAAACCAAGTGAGATCGAGCGATTGCACAAAGAATAGAAACAAGTTGAACTTAAGAAGACTTGTCTTTGAAAGCAATAGTTATTTTGTCGTTCCGCAAATTCCACGTTGTGTCGCTTTTACAAAACGACCGTTGCAACATTTTATTGACTCGGAACCAGCTAGACGTCACCATTAGTCATTCATTGTTACAATAAATAAAGCGTTGTAAACATCATTTTTATCTAACCAAACTACGCCAATAGGATCCCTCGTATAACTACTGTTAGAACGATAAATTATCCTGAGATATGATCAAAATATCGTATAAAATCGTCGACTCGACAACCCAGAATACGTTGGCAAAGGGAAAAAATTGTATGATGAATTCACAACTTTCTAGTCACTCTGATCTCGCAACTTTATAGTAAGAAAAACGAGGTACACGTTCCTCTCCCATCGTCTTGGACCGGAAAAATTGTGTGAGATTAACTAAAAAATGTGTGCGATTAAGTAACGAGCAAAATCAATTACTGTCGGTTAAAATTGATCAATTAGAACCAATTGAACGCTAATCGGATTAACGTCATCTGTATCGCCATTAAATTCCGAGGCATTTGATATGATCTACCGCCGATCTTATCTGACGAACACTGGTGGATCATTCTCAAACGTTCGCCGACCGTTTCGGTGAGCATAATTTCGCAGAAATTAAAGAAACCCGAGCGCCGGTGTTAATCTCAATGAAAAATGACGAAATTCAATATTACGACGAATTTATCGGCAAATAAATAACGATTCAAGAGCGACATATTCCGTCGATCGAAACTTAATACCCACTCGGACATTAGAACGTACGTAAATTTACATATTAATGTTTCACTTATTTATCAATAAACCAGACAAAGATTATCTTTTGTACTTGATTGTTTTTATATCCAAACATAATGTACGATCGTTCGATACCAATTTCGCGATAAGTATACCAGTCATAAATACATTACTGCATGGGTACCGAATAAGTTTTCCCCATCAAGGTACCCGGTAGAAGATAATTTAATTTTTTTGGTTCCGAAACACGATTGAACGTAATAAGCCTTTAAAGTAGCAGTTCCTTTTTTTGAGATACGAAAAACAGTTCTTTAGAAAGTAGTACACCGAGGACAGTAATTTTGACAAAAGGAAGATCTTCAAGATGGTTGAAGCTTGATAAGCCCAAAGAGTTTGCATGCAAGGAAGAATGAGGAAGCGATGAAGCGATGGATCCGATACTCACTGACACACGGTGAGATGTGGGATCTGCTCTGCTGGTAACCTCTGGCACACCTATTGCAGGTGATCCCGATCACGTTGTCCTTACAGGGACATTGGCCGGTGCTTTGATTGCAAGTGTTCCCGGAAGCTCCCACTGGATGACATTCGCAGGCTGAAATGCAAACAATTTTACGTTGATTAACTTATTTGCTCTCAAACGATTTTATTACTCAAAGTGAACCTCAAATAACAGACTTATTCCGCATACCTCTGAGAAAACAAGTCGATTCAATTAGAATGGGTTCGCCATGATTTGATTAAGTGATCAATATGTACCTCCGGGGAGATAAAACAAATCTAAATTTACTTGCGTATGAATTCAGTAATTAAACAAGAGAATCGAGTATCTTAGATTGGTAAACATTCGAAATTTCAAATTGCACTTTATTTATAGTCAATATCTATAGTACAATTAATACGAATTTGTAACAAATATAAAACGGCACCTACGAAATATGCGTGGGTACAGGTCATTGAGGTCACGTAAGCTCAATCAGCGCTATAATGATGAATGATTCGCATCAAGTCATCGCGCACTAAAAGGTGAAAGCTTTACGAGACGAACGTAACTATTACGAATGATTGAAGTCTCTAGGCTAAGATAATAATGCGCCACTCTGACGCTCGTGCATGTAAATTTATCGAATCATTACGAAATTAAGAAGTCCGGATATTTTGCCGCTTTTAATGCAGTTTATAAAATTACACATTAGTGCCTGTGTGTATCATTAGCCTGATGCGAAATCACGAACCAAACATAAAAAATAAAATTTACATTCGCAAAGGTCCACCATAAGTAGACGCAAAGGTTTCATAAATCCAACTTGAATTTCATCCGGAACTCTATGTTTTGTTTTTTCGTAAAAGTAAAAATAAAATTGTGGCTGGAACAATGAAAATAAATTCGCACTAACGATCGATGAAGAATGCATTTCAAATCGATAATTCAATTGAAGGGGAATCTGATGTCAATTAGACAGTGTTGACTCAAACGAGATGATTGTACGCGTTATGAGGCATGATTTAACGCATGTCACAGTTCTCTTTATCGTCAATTATTTTAATGCCGGGGCAAGAAAAAGTGGGCACCACAATGCGCCGGCCGGTCGAATCCGCACGTAATTTATGTACACGCCTTATTAAAAGATTTCATACTTTGTAACCCGTCATACTTCAAACTTCAATAAAACATTTTTATAGACGCACTAAACGTCCCTTTAATGCAGATACATCAGCATTATTTGACTCCGAGTCAAATGTTTTGCGAGTTGGCGGTCGCGATGTAAATATGAACGGTACTCGCGCGAGGTTATCGAAACGCCGTCTGGGTGATCATCGAATTCATAAAGAACGTATCAATCACCGAACGAGACAAACAAAAATTCTTAATCGCAATTTCGCGACGGCAAAGAAAAAAAGTCACACATATAGTCAGTCGCGAGAAATTGCCTGGGCTTTCATTCATCAGTCAGTCTCTCCGCGACCGTTACATTTTGATCGCAAGTTGCTTTCTCTAGGCGGTAGATAAATCATGCATTTGTATAGAGGAGCATCGCATTACAAATAACCCTGCAGTGTACCGATAATAAATGCGGACGTTCATATTTCTTTTCGTCGGGCACACGCTTCCAATGACAAAGAAAGCTGGCAACACGTTAGAAATACTTTCGCGCTCGATTTTCAGTCGGTGAGCTTCTGTAATTGCAATGCATCATGTCACTGTTTTGCGTTGATTAATGTCACGAAACGCAATTTCGTTTCATTGAAATATTTATCTTGCGAAAAGTTTGCATACGAAAAGCCAGATTAATCACGCTGAATAGCAATTTGATGTGAATTTTCGTAGTCGCGCACACCTAGACACTGTGTACTTGAGGGTTCTATGGCAAATTCCTTAGTAGAAATTTAACTAGGAGAGCAGTGTCAATGATATGGCACGAGTCTAGATGGCACTTAGTAAACTAGGTGGCAAACTGTTACTGGACTCAAAAGATCGTCCTGAGTTCCAGATAGTCATTTAGATACCAAGTTAGATAGTAAACCCCGATGGGTAGTTACTGTAGAATTAAACGTGCAGATGCAGATGACTAGTCTGTACAGATGAACAGAATGTTTATCTTGCTTTTAATTTTCATAGAAACTTCATATGAAACTTGAAGAAGTTACCGAAAAAAGTAAAGGTTTTGGATTGGCCAAGTTGCTTCAATTGCAAAAGTCGGGTTTATGTCTTTTCTTTCATGCCCCCGTTCTACTTTCTATTATTGCTTGTTAGGTGAACTAACTTCATCGGTTTCCATAGCTGTGTTTCGTTTTTCTTTTCTTCTGTTGTTTTTTTTTCGTCAATTGTTTCATGTGAGAACGAAAGACTCGACTGAAGCTACATGTGTCTAATAAAGCCCAATTATACTCTAATTATTTCAGCTTTTCTTTTTCATTTATAATAAACTGGTACTTGGAGGATGGCAATTTTTTGTTCCATTACATACATTTCCAATGAATAATCACCGTATCGAAATTATAAGACTCGCATCCACGACTTTGTGGAGACGAATGCAAAAAAAGCCGGCACGTTAATTGATAGACAGTTCGCGCAGCGTTTCAAAAAAGGAGAATCGCCACGAGGCCGATAGAATTATTTTGACAGCAAGAAGCAGCAGCTTTCCAGGAACGTTATTTCCGTCTCATTTGACTGACACTTACCAAGTTACGACTTAAATTTACATAATACGAGTGCGATGCACATAATATCAATATAATCACGATGCTCCAGTTGCATTCCAGCGGCGCGATTCATTGCTCGTATTCCATCGGAAAGTTTCTCATTCGCGCTTGAATTTTCTATTTAATTACAAATTCGCACAATTTCTCACGCCAAACAATATCGAACAAGAAATAAACAACTCCGGACCGAGGCGATATCGAGGGGGAAGCATCTAATTAACTTTTTTTTTCCTTCAATTTTCCTCATTTACAGGATCCATTCCGAAAACAAATACCCGGTAAAGAATCCCAAGTTAATCCGAAGAGTATGCCTGGAAACAACGTCGTAACTCAACTCCGCGCCCGGCTAAATGAACAGCGTTCAGGCATGTCACTTATCGCGAACTAATAACGAGAAAGCATATGCGTTCGGCTCGTAAAACACGTTCGCTCTGAATCTCACCCCAGAGATGTCGTAACTTGGGGTTCCGAGACGCCTTTGTAAATAATCGATCGAAATCGTTGGCGATCAATCGTCGACTTTATGAAGATTAAACTTAAACTTGGGCGCTGGCCGGGGCAAAAATTAACAGTTTATTAAAAGCGTATATCCTCGTTGCAACTTTTCCTTCGGGCAATAGTTTCATCGAGCTGGAGTGAAGTTTAATTGAACAGGCATCCAAACTGCTTGTACGTTATCTAACAAAAATCGTAGCCTCATTTTCATACGTATCTAACAAGTGTTAGCGTGTATAATCCTGCTTTGCATAATTGAGAAGAAACTCAAGATCGCGAAAATTGCGCGAAATAATGTGACTAATCCGCGTATTTATTTCATCGACGCACGTCATGCTAAACGAATTTTATAAATCGCTCGATAACACGGCCGACAAAAATTCGATCCACCGGACCTGCGTTTTGAGGCGATGGAAATATAGTCCTCCGCACATTAAACACCTGCCGCTGAGTGCGTGGGCAACTTGTTCCCGGCTGCCGCGGTGCGTTCCCAAGCCCCTGATATTCAGTGCGATTTTATTATATAAAAAATTTTACGCCGCGATACGCCAGACGCATAATTCAACTGTCGCGAGAGAGTGAATGAAGAAGAAAACATGTTTCAATTCCACGCCGAATGACGACTTTTTCGTGTTGTTTTTTTTTGTTTGTTCATTTCGTGATCATATTTTCGATTATCACGATTGTATCGCGTTTAATTAGCTTGGGTAATAATTACAGGCTTGGATATCATAATTAACCGGCGGAAAATTTCATTACCCATTTCGTAATTCGAAATTTGCACGCAAACATGTTGATTGAAAAGCGACGATTTGTGCGGACAACTTTCATGTTTTCTGTTGTAGTCAATCAATAGAGCGGAGATATTTTTTTCCACCGCGGCTAAAAAAAAACAAGAATGGAAAAATGTTTACAAAAATCGTATGTACGCTTGTCAATTGAGAATGTATTATGCATGGCTCCAACAATAGAACTATATTTCCAGCCACTGAGAGCTTTTCTTTTCACAAACGAAAAAACATCAGTTGGTTCGCGAAATATGGATCACGATGCTTGCTGAGCAACGCGTGGGTAGTTATGACCAATAAAGAAAAAAGTTTCGACTGGAAGGAGCATTTGGAATAGCCCCGGGAAGAGAGAGAAAGAGAGATTAACGCGGCTCAAGAAAGAACTTGAAATGGCGTTCATAAATTCAGCTTATTTTTTGAAGTCTTAAAACTCATGAAGTCCCGCGTGTTTATTCGCTACGAAATACACCAAATTGTGTAGAGACTTAAGTCGATTATCATCCCTCCGCCTTATTTTTACCTGTCAGTTTGGTCGGCCCAAAATTTCAAAACAAACGTGCTATTATCCGAGTTAAAACCCATTCTTATGTTCCCTCCTTTACAAACTGAAAAATGGCCAAAGCATCAGCTTGCTCCGTCATTCAGAAAACTTTCGCATTCACAAAACAAACTTTTTCCTCGAATGTTGCAACACGCATTAAACAAAAGTAATGAATTCAATAGTCCGATATGCCAAGGACTATTCAATTATTGTCAGTCATGAGTACAATCATTAGAATATTGTCAATGCAATTATCAATTGTTGGATGATTGATTGGCATCGCTGAAATTGATTTTTCCATGTACAATCATTTATTTATGTTCCCCCTCTACCCATTGACAGAACGAGATACACCCATAATTACGAAGCACACAACTTAAAAGGCTATTTAAAGCACAACCTAAAGGCATTCTAACTCTTTTTTCCTCCAACTACGTCCAGCAATGAAAAGCGCCTCTCAGCCGTCAACATGGCACGAATTCGACGAAACGGCCATATCAGCCTTAGAGTTTTGGCGCCACGCAAATATTTATCTGCTGCATCAAACGCGAGATTGCACGACATGTTTACACTCTGCTTATGTATACCGGAAGAGAAATTCGTCCAGCGACCATAAATGAGATCTGTCGTCTCGTTCCCTCTCGCTCAGCAGGTAAGCTCGTCGTCACGACGATGTTCGGCCCACTCTTTTTCTCGCCCCCTTTGCGTCCTTTACAGTCGGCATTTGGCGCACTCATCAGCGCCACTCCTATCTCTGTATCCATCACGAACGCGCCGATGCGTGCGACTAAAAATACGTTGCAAATGAAAACAATGGACGCGCGAAAACGTAACCGAAACATCGCGAGAGCAGTCAATTAAAAGTGTATACAAACAGTCAGATCCAATTTATTAATCAAATTATTTATGCTGGCTTGATTTCCTAGAGGGTTAACCGGGCCCATGATCCGTGGAAGCCCGAACAGTTCCCCTGCACGTAGTCATTTCCACTCCCGCGTGTATTTTGCGAATTCCTAAAAACTCTGATTTCTTCATCTCATATTACAATTTAACTTGGCTTTTTTTTCAACTAGATTTTTTTATTTCATTAATTGTGTTATTTGGTATTCAAAAGGTTGGTAATGAGATGCTACTTTTGGTACGATCTTTTTTCCTAGTTACTTTTTCAAGCACCGTCAGAAAATGTTTATAAATGCATGACTGATAGAATATTAAAAGGATGCTTTATAAAAAAAAACGTACTGCAACAACCGCTAATAAAAGTGCGCAGAAAAGCACGTCAAAACAAAAAGCAAAACTTTTTGGATTAGCATTTTGCTCAACCCAAGAGTTAAACAGTTTTAACGTCGGATATACGAGTTTAATTTTTCGTTTCAAACGAGATGCAGAGTGTGGCATTTTCGTCCAACAACTTCATAAAGATCCTTCTTTTGAAGTCCTGTATAAATATCAGGACACTTTATGTGATTTACGGTTAAACGCCGGGGCATATGTCGTGATGTCATTAGTGGTGTGGCATTTTATATAGCGATCACGTTTGGCCGGAGAACAAGCCTTCGTACCCCCGAAATTTCCCGTGGGTCGTCCCTAACTGTTATTGATTATTTGTTATTTGATAAAGCATACAACGGCACTGATGAAAACTTCTTTATGTGTGCAATTATTCGAAATGCACAAAATGAAATTTCAACTCATCATTTCATTTGGCTGTCACGATTAATTTCATAACGAATTTATTCCGTTTCGTAAAAAGCAATACAAACAAACCGAATACAATTTTGCAATATGTTTTCCTCTGTGGAATGTTCCTTCCAGTCGGCGAATAATTATTTGCACGAGTTAATATTTTGATAAACAATCGCGAATGAATAATGCATCGAGGACGAATTTAATTACATGGCAACACGCCCAAAGAAGTGTAATTAAGGCGCGTTTCATAAAGTTGGTGAGCGCGCCGCGGTAACTTTTTGCTGCGATATTTTCGGCTCGTGTAAATGCACCAATTGGCGCTGCCCCGAAGAGAGAAGTCACTCGATTTCTCGGATTCGATTCGAAACACGCCCGTAACTCGCTCGCTTATTCGCATCACGCCGTCGACTCCGGTTTGCTTCGTTCGCCCAACTCCGTCTTCGACAATCAGCCCAAAAGAAATTCGCATTCATAACTTTGGGTGACTCGACTTTTTGTCTCACCGCTTCTTAAGCCCCCTCACGTCTTATTAGCTTCATCCCCTATCCGACATATTTTAACATCGAAATTGTCCTTCGCCCTGCCCCCAATTCAAAGGGTTTTCAATAAAAGCTCTCTTCTCGTCGACTTACAAAAGAACTCCTGGTATTAAATCGAGCCATTCTGTTGACGAAGTTTCGTTCGTACAATCAAATTATTTGCATTTTTGTCGTGATTAAAATCCGGATTATGGGGGGTTAAGATTGATCGATGATATTGAGATTGAGTTTTATTTAAAATGCCAAGATGAGGTCTAATTGAATAGGCGGATCGTTAAAACATTCCATCATTGTCTTAGCTGAACGAATTCTTAGTAACAGTACCGATGTTTTGAGGAATTTTCTAAAGAAAATTTTCGTTCGACATTTTAAATCTGAGAAAAATGTCAATACATTTGTTTGAGTTTGTCGAAGTACTTGTGTTAGCTTTAACATAACAACAAAAAATAAGGTATAGGTTCGAAAGACGACACCACCTGTAGCAAGGAGATTACATGGCAACGAAGTGAACTTATGTAAACAGGCTCGCGTGAAGAGAGTTCGTGCGTCGGCTGGTGGGCGTATGACATCGATATGTAACGTACTCGACTAGTGAATGTGTACAATCGGCGAGAATACACACAAGAGGAATCTTTGAAAAGGGTTTCCATGCATGTGCTCGCGGTCAAGCGGACGCTAGTCGCAATAACATTCTCGTTTCACGTTCGCAGTATCCTCGAACGGCATTCTTTGCAACGCCATATCCAGAGCCATTGTCGCCGTTCTATCGGAACACTGATAGCGGGTCATTTTCGATCTTTTTGGTCGACTTTTTGCCTCCCGATATTCACTTGCGAATTTATTGCCGATATATTGGCCACTTTCAGAAAAAAATTCATCTCGCAATACGCACTGCGATGTTTTATTCATGCTATAGAACGTTGTCGCGAAAATGCCACGGAACAAAAAATAAGTTGCCTTCGCCATTTGCCGGATAATTTTAGCTTCTTCGCATTCGAATGCGAAGTTTCGACAGGGAAATTGCTCGGGATCCTGGCACGACTGGGTCGCATTTTCAATCGCCATTAACGTTGAAAGCAAAGCTAACGCGCGCTTACGTAGCCGCGCTACAGCAATCGACACTAATTAGCCGAGCCGTTGTGTTTCGCAAGACAAGAAGCTCTTCGGGCGACATTTTCTCCGAATCTTGGGCGAATTATGCCCGCGAACTGAGAGTGACGCTAAATTCGTTTCCGTCAAAGTTTCTTCGCCAAGTTGGAACGAGAGTAACAAAGAAAGCACGAAATAAAAGCACGTGCACGTGAAATACAACTGCGAAAAGAGAGGTCACGGAATTCATGGAACGGTCTTCTTTTTTTCGGTAATTGAAGTTTCTTTTTTCGCCTTCCGAGAGATCTTTTCGTCTCATCAGATATCGCGTGGAGAAATAAAAATATCTTTTCACACCAACCGGAACCATTTGATTCAATTTCACTTTTCGATTATTTTTTCGTTCGGAATTAGAAGTTGTAAAAGTCTGCGAATAACATCATTTACAATTATCCTAACGAAGTCATATTAATACAATTTGTGGAAATATATGATAATGAACTCGATCGTCGTATTACACACGTGTTTAGCCGCATTTTTGCAAGGGGCATCATAATCATTAATTCAGCCATTTACTGCGCATAGGAGGAAGATGGCGCTAATTCCTAGGTAACTAGCGAACGCATTGAGCTCGAGTCAAATTAGCCGTTTAATCCAGTGTCGATTCTGCACTTCTAACGACTAATCATTTTAGTTAATGATCTTTTTGCCGAGCTCTCGCAGGTCGTTATTAATTTTCACGTCGGATTCAAGAAGTGAATTGAGATGTCTGCCACGAGGACTATGCATAAAAACCAGATCCAAGACGAGATCATTAATTGAGTTAATTTTTAATCATACGTGTAGATATTCATACGGAGCAGTTGCATGCGAGCTTCGCGCACCTCGTGATATTAATTGATACGATTTGCCATGAAGCGCACTTCCGCGGCGATCATCATTTACTTTTGATCGAGTCGTTATGATTTATCCAAGCTATAAAAGAAAACGGTGTAAGTGCCACATTGGTTTTGTACAAAAAAAACGATTGTAATTTATAACAGTTGAAAAACAGGCATTGCAAAATTCATGTTTTCTTACGGTTAACAAAATTCAAACAAATTCTGGCTAATTCCTAAAATTGCTTGTCCCACCTTAAGATTAAGGGTCTAGCGAAATTTCAAACTTTGATTGGATCTTAGGGATAAGAAATTATAGCGGGTATTCTGGAAGAAGGATAAGCCACGTTTAGGGTGAAATTTCATTATCCAATCTATGCAAGACAAGTGTAGAACTTGGTTAAGACCAACCCTTTGATGGATGAAATTCCGACTAACTACTACATACAAATCCACCTTTTCATGAAAAAGTTTTTTTTTCGTTCTGAAACCGTCTACAATAGTTTCCACGTACGAAAGAAAAACAGAGCAGAATGAACGTCGAAAACTAATTCGCGCACAATGAGTAATTGCAACGCGCGTAATCAAAAGCACAGAGTCGGTTGGCAACCATGGGTATAATAGTTTCAAAAGTCAATAGGCACAGTCGTTATATCAGCAATACGAGACTTGTTTATCGTTTTTACATACACACCGACAGTTGTTTAAAGAGCGTGTAACCCGAGAAAAAAGCGCAGAGCGAGTACAATTTAACAAGCGACGAGTCATATTAACCAAATTGATTGACAATTTATTCAGCCCGTCGAATCGACCGCGTCTTCGTTACTCGATGCCTCTCATTGCTCCATCAATTACGAAAACAAATGTTCGCGCACTGTGCAATTTGAATCGAGACAAAACTAATTGAGACGTAGCTTGTTTAGACTTTCGCTTCGCAACGACAAAAAATTCCACCTCGAACGCTCACTTTTCCCACCAGAATAAATAAACAACATCCAACTAAGCACCAAAAAAAATCAAAAGCTAAATTGAGAAACACAAATAAGAAAAAATAATACTTTAATTGATCGTAATTCGTTAGTACTTTATGCTCGACAAAAGGAACCGTTTAGGTTGAATTTTCGGCGCGGCAATTTGTGTCATCGAAATCGGGTTGTAAATTCAGTCGAAACGGCTGTGAGAGTTTGGGTTATAAAAAGTGGCGCTTAGAATTGCGTGGTGGCGAAGTGTACGTTTCATCGTGTTTAACAAATGAAAGGATCGGTTTTCCTAAAGTGCCGTGTGCGCGTCGGTCTTTCGAATCAGGTGCCGGCAAGCTCGAGGTTCTGCGAGCAAGCGGAGCTGCAAGTTACACTCGTGTCATGCTGCGCCCTTAAATTATGCCCGCAATTACCTCCGCCCAAACACAGCATCGAAGCGTCACGCACAGCCTCGGAGCATCGGTTTTCAGCAATGGCTGCGTGCGTTCTCCTTACGCGCGCTTATGAAAATGTATACACGCTATCAAAATACTCGCTCACAAAGCGAAGCCTTCGAGGCAACAATTTGCCTTGTCGCGATGCAATTTTCGTGCCGAGGTTCTAACAATACTCGCGCATTTGCATTTCGCACAGTCAAGTTTACCGTGGATGAGAAAATCTGTCGAATCTCGGCTCCGTTTGACTGTAATTTGACACCGCCAAGATCACTAACATTAAGCGATTAATTCAAGTTGATTGTTTATAACTATTTCGCTAGAACATGATATTCACCGAACCGACTATGGCTGTAATATGCAGCTGATCATGGCGATGATCCACTCTAGCTTGAAAGGTCGACGATCTAATATGCATAGAACCGTTTAAGTTTTTCTTTTCCTATGTTATCTATCTGCGTCCTAAATTTTTTACTATTCATGATTCAAGTTTCCATTCAGGCGAATGTGTTACAAACGGACTAATATGAGGATTTTCGACTTGATCGATAGGTTGGGTCGTCAAGAAACGTCGTAAGCTCGTGATCAATAAGTAGTTCAAGTGAGATCCCAGGGAAAAGTGTTTATAAATATTGAAAGTTTATAAAAAAAACTGACTTATGCTTTCTGCGATGGATTTTTTTGCAAAGTTGTATTGCGTTCAATATTTATAATGCCTAAGGCCATTTGTTCAAATTAAACATACCCTCTGATGAATTTCAAACTGGATTTCACTAAATATTCTTGAAGCAAATATAAGTTTCGTGTTTCTGCGAACTCAGTAATTGAAATGAACTGGTAGAGGAAAAGTGTGAAAAAAGCATGTTAACAATAATAAATGCGAGAGCACAATCAACAGGGAAATTTAGAGATTGCGTATCAGTCATACACGAAGTCTGCCAAGTTGCAATTTAGCCAGCATCAATGTAACAACCGCAAGAGCAACAAAACGCCGGTGATCCGGTAACTCAAGATTACGAGCGTATAATTCAAGAATCTCTATTGGGAATTCGCCTGAATAAATTATGCGGCAGACATCACGCTTCGCAAATTAGTGCGCATGTGTACGTCAACAAATGGCGAGCGTGGCAAATGTGTGTACGCGCCTCGCTGACTAATTTCGAACGTTAGATGTAACATTTGAGTAACACGTGTACCGTCATTTGCTGATGTGCAAGCACCATTATGTCCGTCCGAGTTACTCGAATTGGTTCCTGCGAAACATCTTCAAGTCGATGACCAAATAATGTATCGACTAAACTACTGAAAAGATTTTCAAAAGACATACAGTGTGATAACGAACAGTGTTTGCTAATCTCGTTAAATTTGGAACTCAATTTTGAAAAGAGAAAAAATTTATAATAATCAATATGGAAAATTAATGGTCGTCTTACGGCGTTGACTAGCTTATTAAAACAGAAGTAGTTATAAATCAATGCAGATCACTGATTTACTCAGAAGTCATTTTTAATACATAATCCTTTCCACTGAAGGTTTACAATTATGAAACTGATATTTCTGAATCGTTCTTTCTAAAAATCCGAATCCGATATGAATACCGATTCAAAAGTCCCAAATTTGGTAACCATAGGCGATTTTAGAAAGTCGCCGAAATTTTCGCAAGATTTATAGACTGTATCTTTGTTCTGTAAGTTATTGCACAGCCAAAAAATCGTGCCCTTTTATTTCAACTGGAGACTAATACGGTTGTGAATGGAATTAAGAAATGATGACACGACGGTATAAATCGCGCGCTATCAAGATACGCCGAAGAGGGCAAAAACGCGCTCGTAGATCGCAGCGGCTCGGCTCATCGCTCATAATCGAGCCAACTGGACTCTTCTCAGCGCCGAAAATTTAGCTTCTGTCCGCGCCGAGTGCCTTTGATCGATGTGCGACCAAAGATCGTGCGATCTGCGCTAGCAATTTCAACGCAACGGCGATTCATAATTCAGGGTTTGGCGCCGCGGGCGACCCAGGTTGATCCGCTGTTGGTTCTGGGGGCGTGCAAAATGCGCACTCTTTCTTTGACTTCCTTTTTGTCCGTATCCTTTTTGCCTAATTCAATTCCGTCTTTCACGGCTGTGTCTCTCCCTCATAATTCAAACAATGTTTTGTATTTTTTCGTGTCCTCGTCGCGTCCGTTCTTTTTTGCCTTACATATCATTATAGAAAGGTCGCTGCGAGGCATTTTCATCTCCGCTTTGATTTCTGCCTTTAGCTCCGAGCTAGTCACGGGCGTTTAATTGGCTAGGCAGCTCGCACTCGTACTTCATGCGAGCGGCGCATTCTCGGTCAGGACCATTGTTTTACCTTACAGTCGAGCAATTAGACGCGGCCCATTACGCGGATAAGGTTAACACGTTGCTCGCAAACTTTTATGCACGTGTAATTAATTGAATTGTCCGAACGAAAAATCGAACTTAACAAGTTCCGAAGGCACAGTCGAGTCATTCATACTGCGATATCGCGTATTAGAGAATTGTATCTGCGGTATCTGAGATGCCGACGCTGATAATCATCCGGTTGGTTTGTGCAAATGAAAGTTTATAATAATTTATATGCTTGCGTTTGTCAATGCACGTTATCGCGCAGATGTCTTTATCTTTTGAGTTATAATACGTTTTGCTTGTCAGACCTAATTATTTTCCTGTTGTCGAAGTGTGTAACGAATCGAAAGTTCCAACTAATATATTATTATCAATCATTTTTATTCTTTTTTTTTCGTATTCTTTCTAGGGAGTGTTTCAGAAAACCTTGTTCGTACAGTTGATAAATCTAAGATTAAGTCGACAATATATAATATATTTTTTAGTTATTAGGCGTAGGTGGTGTGTGATAGTTTGCAAATCATGTCGACTGGGCAGATCGCGAAGAGTCACTGCAGAGACTCTGATGCACACGGCGCACACCAGGATGCGCGAATAAATTAAAAGCAGGCAGGTAAAACTCTCTCGTGCATCCTGTCCGCGCGGTAACTAGATACTACCTCGGAGTATTTTTTTCTTCGCTTCTTATTCGCTTGCTTCTTCATCTTCTCTGTGCTTCTACTTCTCCTTACACGTCGACTTACCAACACCCCTGCGGCCACACGCAAGCCTGATACGCATCGTTCGGATTTTACTTATACGAGAAAATGCGCGGTTTAACAATATGCAAAATAGCACATTACAATTCACTCAAACCCAGCTGATGACGTTTTTAAAAAACCCTAAACATAATTCGATAATCGATTCATGTTCCACCGCGCCCTTTCTCGATCTTTTTTTTTCCTCCATAATTTGAATTCATTCGACAACATTTTTATCAAGCCTTGAAGAGCAGCAAAAATAACAGGTTTTTTAAGTTTTCAAAAAGGTTCAAGACCAGTCCTGCTTTCAATTTGGAAAAGTGCAAAATTTATCTTCAAAATCATAAAGTTTTAATTAATCCTGTTTAATCAAATAAGTTAACTTATAAAAATTGGTCCGATTTTTTCGTCATCGCTAAAACTTTATTGCACGCACAATCTATTAAATTAGCATGAACTAAAGTCTATTCAAACATGAAATGAGTTCGACCAGGTCGGAATAATTAATAAAGCTCTCGGAGAGGCCGTTGGAGCGCGTCCTGACTAACGTGCGAAAGTGAACAAAAAAAGCGAGGCTCATAGATCGAGTCCCGCGGCGAGATGGCCGGGCTTGCGTGTAACAAGATGTACCGATCAATGGCGTTTCAATTTATGCACCCCGCGCGCACGAATCGGTCATTTCAATGACGTTTCACGTTGACATGTCGCAACAAAAATGATATATCGCATTCAAATGAACGGGCCGAGCTCTGCTTTGCATGCAGCGCGCGCTTTCTTAACGCAGATACTCAAGCTATTTATTCAAGACCGATCGGCAAAAAAATTGCATTATCTCGGTCGTCTGCGTTCGCAATCAAGTTGTTCGTTAGCCGGCGTACAAACGTACACGACGCGCATAAAAACATAAATTTTCATTGAAAACGTATACCCATCGACGAGATGTTACTCTCGCCGTTCGATAAATAATCACTGCGATGGCAATCGACTGCGGTTGGCGTGCGCCGTAATAATATAAATCATCAAAGGTTTATTAAAACATCAAAGGTGTTCGTATCAAGGTTTTTGAAGCTTGATTTGTCAACTGTATTGCGAGCCAAAAATGCTTCGCGGCGAAACGCGTGCATGCAAATGACGTGTGCGAATTAAAACAACACGTTACAGCCCGGAGCGATCGCAATTGATGCAAAGTGGAACGCTGAGCGCAGCAGTTGGCAGTGTCTCGGTGACCGAATCTGTTTGAGGAGCAACCCTTGCCCGGAGCTGCAGAGGGGTCAAAGCAAACACGGCGCAAAATTAGTGGGGCTTGAAGGAAGCGCAGCTAAAGCGGAGATGAGAACATACTTGAAACGTATCGTTTCAGTATGGTCACGCGTGCTGTGCAAACAGGGGCCACAGAGCTTCTGATATTACTCTGCGCCAAAAGAGCTCTATAACACTTTCCAACGAGAATCAACCGGGTCCGTTTCACGCAACCTGTGCATCTCGATCTCAACTTCTTACTACGATTTTTTTACGCGACAAATTTTTTTCGTAAAAGTTTTTGCGAAAAAATTGTCTTTATGATTTTAGGCGCATTCATAGGACAAGTTTGGAGAACAATTTTTCCTACATTGTACTTTCAAATTGAATGCCACGGAAGTTTACGAGCGGACCGAAACGCAGAACGTCATATCTTTTATTGAACCTACGATGGCCATCAAATAAATTCAAAAATAAAGCCCTGATATACTCCGCGGATTCCCCTATGAAATATCCATAAATCCTCGTTAAAAGCGAAACACTTTTGCACGATTGACCAATTCGGCAGAGAAAAAAAAACATCTCTTTGCATTGACCGGAACAATTTTTCTCGTCCGCCGTATTTATTGCCGGTCTTATCGATGTAACTCACCGTTCTCCGATACTTTTTTTTTGGTATCTTGAAATTGAACCATTCAATATAACAGTTGGACGAAAATTCGCGCAAATTTTCCAAAAGATAACGCCAGCTAACAAAAGCGCCGAGCAAGATAAACATTTGCATTGTCTCGCTGAAAGGATGCGCATTTCCATTTCCCTAAATGAGAACGAAGATAGTGGGGTGTACAAAATCGGGATTCGTTTTTGGAGATACCGAGAGGAGAAAGGTGCGATGCACAAATTGTACACAAGAATGCGCGATTATCTTGAATCTGTTTGCTCGCACCTTGAATTAACTCTTCGAGGCAAAACACTTTTATCTTTGGCAAATAAATGTGTTCCCTCCGAAAACGTAGGTATTGCCTCTTTCTCTTTACCGTCGCTTTTTATGTTTGTCGTTCAAATATGGAAAAGATAACAACAAGTGAATGAACTGCAGAGTGCGGCTCGAAACCGCAGTTCACGACTGGTGATAAAATTTTCATCTCGCAAAAGGGAAGCGGATGACCGGGATACGCTTCGCAACGGCTTAACGCGCTGTGAATTTTTCATCCCCATCTGATTATTAATATACGCAATTGATTTTGAGATTTGTGGACCGACTCTTAGTGGCGGCTTTAATCAGAATTTTCATTCGCACATTTTTTGTAAAGAAAAAACCATCAGAAACATGCCAGGAGGGATTTGATATGTTCCACGGTTATTTTTGATGGTTGGAAAAAAAGCCGCGCATAAATAATGTGGCAACATTAAGGGAATATTTTGTGGTCGTTAATCTTACTCGGATTTCCCGACAGATTTTTACAATAATTGTTTTCGCGCGACGTAAGAAATAGATTATGGCGAGCGCGGCCGTGAGGCCAGATCTGAAGGATGCGGCTGTTCCTTCCAAGTATAGCTTTACCGACGCCTCGAAGCAAGCAAAGTATGTAGATAAACGTCGTGTACGAACGCCGGTGCGTGCATTCCGCGCGAGATAACGCACGAATCGCATTCACGTTTATTGTTTCAGGTGTCGTTAGATTTAAAACTTATCCTCGAGGTCGAATGAAAATATTATCGTGCTCGATCAAAACATTCGCAAAACGAACATGAAAAAGTTTTATGCAAAATCACTCCGAGTGTTTGCAAGAAACCAGCGACGACAAAATTCAAATGACAATTGCAAACATGCGACTGCATACTTCTCATGGCATAATCCGTTTCAATCAATGGCCGCGGCTTGACTGCACCGCATGATGTGCTAAAGAACATAACTGTATAATCAGCTTTGAGATTAAATTACGAGCAGTCTTTTGCCGGGTAAAAGTGCAAGAAAGTCGTCCTGCAGCCACGTCTGTTTGAGGTTCGCGTGTGTCATTATCCGTCTGACGATGAGTATTTACTTACGTTTGCAGACCTTCCGACTGGTTATAGGTCTTGTAGGGTCCTTGTAGTAGCCCTCCTGGCAGTAGTGACAGTGTCGACCGGCGGTGAAATGCTTGCACTGCATACAGATTCCTCCGCTCACTCTTCGCGACATCTTGTACAGTTCATTATTGAACTTGCATTTCCGAGCATGACCATTACAGTTGCACGCTGTAACCAAAAATCAAACCTATTTTATAGAAATTGTTTCCATTTAGTCACTGTTTACAATTTTACTTAAAAATTATACTACTACTGTTGGGGGTTTCAAATGAGAAACGAGGAATGATTTTAGATTAAATATGTCATTTTAAAATTATTTCAACAGGCTTCAGTAAATTACTTTGACAAGTAGTTTTGATTGGGGTTATAAGAAAAAAAAACAAAAGGATTTTGTGCGTAATTCCACAATGATAAGACATTTTAGCTGGTTGACAAATAGATAAAAGGCGGCGTAATACAAATAGAGCCTAACGTTATTTTTATCGCGTGTTGGATATTGTCAGGTTTGTCAACAGTCGCAATTAAAATACAATAGACATTGTTCGCGTAGCACCACGGTGTGTTACTGCGTCGGGACATTTCGCTATGCCTCAATTAATAACCACGATATGAGCGCTCCTCGACGGCAAGCAGAGAAAAATCGTGCCGTAACTTAACGTTGACGTTGGTTCAAGTGCGCTCTCGTTACTCAACCGGCAATTGAAAAGAAAGTGCAGAAAAAAGCATTTACACGAGGACACCGGCCTTGATACATCATCTCTCCGTCCCTCTTTTGTTCGCCGCGCAAAAAGTTAATTCGTTCTTGTACCAATTATGTCTCTTAGCACGAACTCTTTGCCTCTCATCCCAACACTTATTACACCCGTGAGTTTTCTCAGAACTCGCGCGATTACTTCATCAGCGAACTTTTCGACGTCGGCGTTTTTAACTCGCTCTTAACGGAATTTCATTTTCTAAGAATTTTCGCAACAAATTCGAAGTATTCGTGACTGAAAACTTTTTTTTCTCGACTTTTCTCTTACACTTTTCATCCCTCTTCGAGACAAAAATGCCATCGAAGATCAAATTTCTATGACGACATTTTTTCAAATTGTTCAAATTTTTCTGATAGTTTGGTTTTTGTTTCTTTTCGTGTATCTTTTCGAGTGTCGGTAGATTTGCGTAATTCACCCAAGAGCTTTTTCAGTCTGATCATGAAGTGGGTCTGGAGAAAAAAAAGACGATCCATGGGAAAAAATTGAAATACACTCTAAACCGAAATTCTGACATCTTTGAGCGGTCCTAAATTATTCAGAAGTGCAGACACTTGCCTCCTCCTGTTTATTGGAATTTATAGAAATAACCGAGACGTCTGGTGTAAATTATGTTAATCCGTTTGCAGAATTCATATTAAAGGCATAAAACACATTTTTCTTCGGGTATCATTCATGAAATTTAAAATGCAGATTTTACATACACTTGCAAGCATGTTAATAAGGAGAAACTTGTTACCCATTTGAAACTTGCTTTTTTCCATTTTAATAAATATATTCAACATAACGTGTGTTTCGTTACCGATCTTTCAACAGAGATCAATAAACAATTCCCAATTAAAAACGACGCTTTTCGGAGACAAAGATTGATGAGCCGACCCGAGTTAAGACATAAATTGTACAGTCACGTCGTTTCCTGATTGCTAAAACCGAAAGTGTCCAATAAGTTATTCGACTGATGACTATGAATAATTCATAGACACAATAAGCACTCCTGAAATTACGGTAGCCACTCGTCCAGATTCTAATTCCTCATTATAGACACTGTTTTAGCATCCAGATTAATCATTGTCATCGTTGAAGTTCCCAAGACAAAATGAATTAGGTGAAACAAGCGAGCCACGCGAGATCATTAATAACAACGATAGGCTCGACCGCCACAAAATTCCGCAGACGGTTCCTGTTATTATCCGATGAAAGAGTCCGAACGCCCGCTTCAGGCTGTTTTCGTTACGTACCAATCACCATAATCATCAATTAATTGTTATTCAGAGCGTCTTTTTTGTACAGCTAAAGTTTCAACTATAAGTGCTACCTTGACACCTTCCTCTTGCATTTTTTAATCCTCCTTGGGCTTTTTTCAACACATTCCACTCCACCGTCGATTTAATCAATTTCAATTACATTTATAACCTTTGGCCAAATGAAATTGTAAGCATTCTCAAAAGGAAATGCTCTTGCTCTCGTATATTCCACTCTGATTTATCGCACATTAAAACAGGATCGCGACATAAATAAATTATCGGTGCAATCCATTGGATACGAAGAAAAATTCACTCGCAACGATTTTACCAGAACGCATTTTTTATCCGATGAAATTCGCTTGAAAGTTTCACTCAATTCAAATCCGTTTCTAACAAAAGAAACAAATACTTGTTCGTAATCCGTCGAGTTCGTCTGACCTTAAACAAACAGTTAAATCAAAACCAATGTACCAGTAACAAAGTGGCGTTCAATTAATCTATCTCGGTTTTTTTTGCAATCAAACGATTAAATGAATTTGGCATGAATGCTCATGCAGAGAATTGAAAGATAACTGTCGGACAAGTTGGAGAGTTGTCGCACGGTGAACTGATTGGATAGTCGAAACTCCACAAATAGTTGGACGCCTGAATGTAGGTAAGGCTGCTGAATGAATTATCACAGGAAGCAATTACTTTTTTTGTTTTGTTTCACATCACTTGATGGCGATGAAAAGTATCTGAGAAACTTGTTTGGATGAGGCTTAATGGCAGCCCCTTCCCAGTCGTTTTGTTCTTTCGCTCTGTAAATTCCTTAAATCGGGCTTTTATTTAGCCGCTCGAATGGCAAAGTTATAGCGGCTGCCGACGGGTTTTGTTTTATAGCTCATCCCTCGGGAGTCCGAAAAGCGACTTCGAGATTTCAACCCGACGCCCTTCTCATTTCGAGAGTGTGCCTATCTGCGCGTGCATCATCTTTCCGTTCCACGACACCGAAGCTGCCGAGTCTTATCTGCCACTCGTTTTGTTTTTTAACGAGCCTGCCCAGGCTCTTTGGGGACGGGTGCACAAACATTCGACCCTTGGTGATTTTCGAGACACCGCGATGGGGTGCGATCCCATTCACCACGAATCCTCATATGCAACGCGCCTTTCTTTGTCTCGCTGTTACACAATTAATTCAGTTTTACACCCACCCAACAATCTCAAAACAATTTCAATCTGACGAAAAATTTTAACTACCGCAATTTCCATGCGACCCGAATTACATTTTCTGATAACTGTCTTAGTGCAAACTG
Source organism: Telenomus remus (assembly GCA_020615435.1). Lineage (NCBI taxonomy): Eukaryota > Metazoa > Arthropoda > Insecta > Hymenoptera > Scelionidae > Telenomus > Telenomus remus. The sequence goes on along the minus strand of CM036341.1, from coordinate 7,043,713 downwards.
TCTGGTAGAAAAGTTAAGGCCTGAAATGGTCTCGTTAATTCTCGAGTTCCGGAAAAAATGGTCCGGTGGAATTACACAATCGTCGATTTTACTTTTAAGCAAAGAACGGAACGATTGTGCGCGTCATTTAAATATTTAAGTCTCCTCTCTCGGTGCATTTTATTTACCTTATCTCTTAACGCGGCTATTCATGAACCAAGTCTCTAAACAAATTTGAGTCTTAATCAGATAACGCGCGAGCGCGACCCCGATTCTTTGGGACACTCGTCGCCGTAAGAAACGATTTACGCGCAAGATCCTCGTAAAGATAAGTTAATTTTATTAATACAATAATTAGCGAGCGAGCCAAGTCTGCGCGAGAGAAGAAATCGTCTATCTCGCTGCGACTTGGGCGTCGAAAAATTTGTACAGCGCTTTTTTGAATGATTATTTTCCAACTGGAATACCAGACGAGCCGGTCCTGATTATCAAATTAATTAACTCTCTAGTAACTGACACTCGGGTTCGCGAATTCTCCGTGCGCAAGTTCGTTTGATCGCAAAAACTTGGTAATTACCTTGATTAAGGATCTGCAGTAATTTATTGCAACTTTAAACTCCTTTTTTTTACTTTTCATTCCGTCGAGTAATTTTTCACATTTCATAATTCAGGTTTAGAGAGTCAAGGGAGAAACAAGTGAAACAGACAAAGATGTTGATCATTTTGATTGAAACAGATTTGAGAATGAAATTAATCTGATCAGTGTTTCCTCGCTGGCTTTGTCTTGCCGACGCGTCATTAGCAGCACCGATCGGCAGTTCCGGTCGCTCAATTTTGCACGAGCAATCTGGACGGGGAGATAATCGCAGCCACAAAATGAGACTCCTACGACACAGCCAAGATGTGTGGGTTAAAATTATGCCGCGACTTAACACAGACCGTTGCATTTCGTAACCACGCCACGTACACCAGGTGTTTCGAGATTTCGTCGTTCCAAAATATAATCACTCCGGTGTATCAGAATGTAATTACACACTGTAGTCGCTTGTTCTGAGGTTGGTAATTGAAAAGAAAGCATTTGCCATCGTCCTCGTTTTCGGAAAACCTTAACCCGATAACAATCCCTAAACGATTCTGATCGGTAGAACAAATTTAATTGTTCTTCGCCTTTTCAATCTTGAGTCAAATGGCAAGTGGGTATCGAAACCAAGAAGAAAATTGTCAAAGAGCTTTTCTCGCACGGCAAATTGCACGACGAATTTGTGGTGAACGACGAACAATTTCGTCTTCTTCTTCTTGCTCGAGTACTTTTGATTGCTGTAATTGCTCGATCGATAAAGGTTTCTACTGTTCCTGTTGGTATTCTCACAAATGAAGATAAAAAAACTGAATGTTTAAATACATTTACAGTTTATTTATTACTAACTAAATGACGCTTAAAGTAACTGACTAAACATTCTTTTGAGTGAAGTAATGGCAATTAAGTTTGTTCACAGTACAAAATCGATTCTTAAACGAAACGAATTAATGATCGCGGCTCATTTTATTGATCGGATGGTTTTGCAAACATGCATGGTGACGTAAACGCGAAACGATGCTCGGGATGATATCTCCGCACATTACATATTAATTCTTGTCCATCATTTCGATACTGATCGAAATAATTGGACATGAATCATCTCGACTGGCTGTAAGTAAGGACACAAATTACACTCGTTTAACATCGAAATTACCCGCTAATTCTGGATATTTATTCAGTGTCTTTTTAAGTTTGTATGCTTACTTTTTAAATGTCGAAGTTAAAATCACGGGGCGACACTTGAGTTTGTTCATTTTTTTTTGACGAAGGACTATATATACTGGGTTTATAAATCGACCAAAGATACACGTAGCAACTCACAACATGGCGCATGTATTAATCTGCGATTCATGAGATATTGGAACTTTGGTTCGAACAACTCGGCAACTCGGCGGAGCAGTGTATACGAACGATGAATGTAAATTATTTCGACGCTAAAATTAACCGTCAAGTTGTAATCAACATATTAGTACAATGATCACTTCGCATTTTGCGCTTTAATAACCGGTTCGATCTAAAATTAATCGCAAATTCGGCGTCAATTTAATATTTCCATTTCGTTTTCCAAATTTCATCGCGGATTATAGCCGGGCAAATGGGTTTCCTTTCAAACACACGCGGTTATTAAAATTTCATTTGCACCGATATAAAGTCTCGCGAAGGTTTATTCATCATTCGCTCGTTTTTGCAAATATTTTCGGAGTCGATGCGTTGTGTATCAACGGCAATAAACAGTCCACGAGATTTTCGAGCGAATTAATTTGACGCAGCGATAAATTTCGTGTTTTCATATTTATGCGCGTAATAAAATTGCGCCATCTTTGAAGCGTTGCATCATTTTTGAATCGATACCGTGAATCGACGGATGAAACTGAAAAATATATTTACGATCAGATTAACTTGCTCGCGAATTCGATTCATAAATTACGGGTTGGCACAATAAAGACGATTTTCTGACGTTCCAAAAAGCCGAGACAAAATTTATCGCGCCAAATTTATTTGCTCGTGGACGATTTACTCGAACACGAAATTGATATTATCAATAAGCAAAAAGCGATATTAATTTCTGACGTAAAGTGGAAGAATTATGTCGTAACATAAGAACACAGCACAGTGACAAAAAATCCTTTCTTCGAGCCATCGATTTTCGTATTGATACACATAAGTAACATTCGCTAACGAACCGTGATGAGTGCGATTCGCGCTCCTCAATTTGGTTCTCTCTCTTTCGCTTAGCACGCTTCTCACGCTCAAACTATGCACTGCTAAGTTAATTTTAAAATTTCTGATACATTTGGATGCAAGAAAGACTGTACACGTGATTTAATCACGGGAGACTTTCAAACTTCGAACTTGACTATTGGACATGCGGGTTCGCATGCCAATGCGAAATTTGCGATGGACTTCTAATCGAATCGCCATAACTCGGTTTCGGAAAATAAAAATAAAAAAAAAGTTGACGTATTTTTTTCCACTATCCCCCCGTCGCGAGTATTGAATTTGTTTTTCAATTAAAATGCTAGGTCTCAATCCGCGCCAATATTTAAATTGTAATATCGTTTGCACACTATACGAAATTCAGTCAGAAAAATTGAGAGGTTCACTGAAAAAAAAACATTCAGCAGTAAAAACATTACTCATGCACTCGTACTAAAAGGATTGAATTAAAAAATTCAGTTTGTAATTTTAAATGCTGTAATTGGAAAATCCCCGTTCTTTGATGATATCGCATGTTAATCAAATATCCAGAACAACAAAAAATAACCGAAGATTCAAGGAGAACGAGCTAAAATGAGAACAAAATGTGTGCGAAATTTGTAGAGCGCACATCGGGCAATCAGATATAGTAAGCAATTTACTAAATAGGTGTGCCTCTGCTATGAAATTGGTGTTCCAACTAATATTTTATGCATAGGTTAAAAGGTCTTACAGATTCAATTTGAAGTGCCTCCATTACGATAATAATAGCACCCTATCATTGAGCAGTTGCGTACCATCATAGACTGCACTTATCCTTTGCCATTGTATCAAAGTGAATGTGTGACACGCAAGGTGAAAAAGACACGTGCATCAAAATGAGCACTCGGTACCCGGAAAGACCGATCTAATTTGTTAAGATAATGTCTGCAGCGATGCTGATGCCACTTTGTGAAAGTCGGGCGAATTCATTCGTTTCACTGAATGCGCTTTTAATCATCCCTAATTGCGATGAAATACGATCACTAAAATATATATCAGTCCTCGGTTCTCTACATCCTGAGAAAAAGGACCCAGGCCAGGACGAAAAGTGAGAGTCAACGTACCGAGCTCAAAAAGAAGTGCGCAGAGTGAATTATGAGAGTGCGCGTGTGTAGAACTTTTTCGTTTAATTTTTATTTCAAGTTTCTTTATTCGATTTTTTTTGGCAATAAGTGTACAGTCAATCAAAGGTCGCGATCGTGCCCGGTCATTGAAACTCGGACCGTGCTGTCCGATGCTATCGCATTGAAAAGAGTAGTTGGCATAACTTCCACAACAGCAAGCAGTCGTCAATTTCACAGATACCTGCTCTGCCAAGCGGCAGGATCTTTTGAAATTCGATTCTGCCCTGGCTTGCAGTGATCCCGAAAGAAAGATACCATGTAGCAGGTGAAAATGCGTAAATGCTTTCTCTAGATCCAACTTTTTACTTAGCGAATACTTTTGCATTGGAATAAACCCGAAGCGTTGAATAAAAAAACCAAGTTTTTTCTTATTGTTGTCATTTCGTTTTCAATTTGTTTATTTTTCATTGTACTTTTTGGTTCTGAAGATAACCCAACTATATATCGAATGCAATGTTGATTTTCGAAAATGAACCAAAATGAAAAAAGGTATACGGTTACCACATGGAGGGTACAATTAACCCGAAGGTCAGTTCTGAGCCGTCGAAGAATGCCTCGTAATTCGTACCGAAAACCAACGTCTCGGTGCGAACCTCTGATTTTGATCCCTGTGAAGTGTTAATTTTCACCCAATTACTGATATCCGAACCCCTTTTTTTTTATTTTTCTTCTATCTTATAAACCCTTCCGCTAATTTAGTTGTATCATATTTTGCTACACCATTTAACTTTTTTTTTCTTTATTTTTTTTCACATTACTTTTTTTCTACGACTTTTTGATACCAAATTATTTCCTGCTCATAAATTTTACCAACATTTTCTTGTCAAAGTAAGTCGTCCGAGATATAGAAATGAATGGGTTTCATCTGTTGTTTTGCGTCAAATTCAAGAATTTATAACATAGTCAGGTAAAACTGCTTTGCGTAGCTTTAGGCGCACAGATACGAAAACGTGAATGCGTCTCGAAGGTTGGTGAGAATACGCACATGGCGATCGCGCGTGCTCTCCGACGGTAGAACCGCTTGCAAAACTTGCGCAAAATCCGAAAGCGTGAAATCACGTTACGAGCTTAAGAGATTACACGAATTAAAATGCACCTCGCTACTGACGTCTTTTGTGAGGGTCTACAAGATTTTTCGTTTAATAAATCATAACTCCTGAATTAATCATCCCCTGATTGAATAAAAAGTTATATTCATTTGAATGCATTTTCCCGAGGCAAAATAAAAGTCTCGACGAAGTGATTAAAAAGTGCATTTATTACCCGGATAGAAAAAAAAGCCGGTGACCTTTCGAGATATTAATCACTCGATGCGTGTCCAAGGCACGGGAAAAAAGACGATTTTTAAAGCAGACAGTTGTACTTGAGTTTGAAAAAGTGAAAAAAAGGAACGTCCGAACTGGCACACGAGGCGGCCATTAGTTTCAATAAGCCGAACGCACTTCATTAGCAACTATTTACACTCGTATTACCGGCAAGCCGCGTATTCTCTTAACGAAATAACTTGACAACGAAATTGCCGTGGAGAATTTTCTCGGGTTCTTAATCATCGCAGAAATCTGTTTATTAAGGAGATAGCACGCACGTCCGCGCGAGCCCGAGAGTTCAAGCCGACGAACATCCGCGCGCAAAACCGCCCACAGCTTCGCAGCAGCGATCTGTGGCAGAATGATTATATTCGGGGAAACGGAAATTTACGAGCCAATAAATTATCCTGCTACACCTATCTTTGGCGTTCGCGAATCGCTAACGAGGCGTAATGCCGACGCGCAAAAGGTATCTTTGCCACGTTAATGAGAAAGCGACGTGCTAAATACCGCGGCTATATTATTATCGCCGGGGATATTTATCGGGCGTCGAGGCATCCCCGATTTAGTCAATCAGCCGACCGGTAATACGATCGTCCGTGTCAATTAGGCCACATTTATTATTACTCGGGCTTTTCCAAATCAAAATTGCTCTCTCACTTAGAAATCCCACGTAGTTGCGAGCAATATATTCGATTTGGGACGAGTGTTCTATTGATACCACCGGGCGAAACTTTGTTTGTTGTAAAATCCAGACGGAGCTGACAATTCGACGAATCCAATCGAACCTTCAAATGAGAAATTTAATTAAGAAAAGTTGAAATTTCAAGACATTTATCTGTCAATCAGTTTAATTGGAGCTTAAGGCACGGTGCCTCTCGCTTCGTACGCTTTATAGCAGCAAAAAAAATTGTTACGACCTTACACGTGCACTCACTGAAGCGTTTACCCTTTATGATTCAAGGTAGAGGAAGGATCAGGGAAGCAGTGACTATAAAAAGAAGAGAAAACCGTATCGTGGATGTTTATATCAAATATACCAGTGGCTTTTGATGGCGGATTTAAGATGATAGAACGTCCGGCTGTTTCATTGAATGACCTCTTTGCCACTTCGTTGTAGAATTTCCAATTTACAAAAGGGTTCGGACGAAAGGTGATAAAAAATAATGATAAATTCAATGACATGGAATGCAGTCTAGATCTCAACTTTTTTCCAGTTGCGAGATAAATTCGCACGTGAGGCAGTTACCAAAAATATCTACTTTTTCGAAAAAAACAAATCGACCAAAAAAAAAAAATAACTAACTAATAAAACGTCTTCTACATTTCATTGTGACTATAAAATTTTTTATCATTGTGCAATAAAATCGAATCACCACATTTTGAGTGAAAGACCTCGTCTAACCGGTCTAGCATCAATTGTTTTTGCAATCGAAAAGTTTTAACCAACCAAGATTATTTATACCAAATTGAAAAGCGCCCTCGCCATGAACTTTCGGGTACATTCGTTCTTCGGGGGTCAGCGTCGTAAAAATTGCGATTGAAAAAAACCGCTCATTAAATTTAACAGGAACGTAAAAAGAACCAACACGATATGCCTCGGTCGCGCAATATTCATTAATCATAACCTCACGTGCGATCGTATAATAAAACGCGAATAAAGTGCGAAAAAACTGTGTTGATGATCAAAGGTCGCGGCGGTGAGTTTGTCGTTGACTCTGTCGGGGTCACAAAGCTCGGGTGACAATTTTGTTTGTCCCGTGGAAAATAGAAACCAGAAATGAGGAAAATGTGGCGAAGATAAGGGTCGAGTGCAAAAAAAAGGTCAGTAGAAGAAAAAAAACGGGAACAAAAAGGGCTCAGCGGCGGACTGCCGGGAGTATTTTAATGAGAGCCACAGTCAGCGAGTAAACGTCGAATAAATCATTAGCGCCAGTCAGCGGATCCGAGGAGTGTAAAATGATGCGCTTCCATGAAGCAAATGGCGCATCTGTGTCAAGCAGACATCAATACGCCGGTGCATTGCACCAGACTGCGAAATTATCAGTTAGTATATTAATAGGACGCCACAATAAATATCATGCATCGAGCAACGTTTAACGAGTTGTACCACCACTGTATTTTGAGCGCGAGATGAATTACGACGGCGACGGAGACTTATGCTAAGGAACCGAGAAAATTGCGCTCGTGTTAACACAAGCCTGTTCAAAGAATACTGAATAAGTAATTAAGCGAGCGAGCTTGAAATTGAAAATAACAACATTGCTCTAGCACACACACAAAATGGAAAAGTTTGCAGCGTCGTAAAAAAAATTGCATGAGAAAGAGAAGATGAAAGCCGCGCCGATCTCTTTTTGCGCCAAAAGTTTTCTCTTCAGAGGAAGCGAGAGTTAAATCATCGTTGGGGTCCGAGGCGTGAAATTAACGACAATTTCTAAGCAAATGATACTAAATCCGTATCGTGCGCGGGCGGGTAATTTTAAATCAAAGATAACATGTACGTGATCGCGCGTAAATTGCCATTCTCGAAGAAAAGGCTTGGACCCCACTGCTACCGGAAGTGTCTATACATCACGACTGAACGCTCAAGCTCAGACGATATTGCTGCATGTAAAATGACTGTGCAGCGTGTCTTTGACGCGGCGTAACGGCCCTCCGTTAATTGGCAAGCCGAGCGATCAATGCGTGATGTTATTATTCGGGCGCGCATCGTCTCTTGTGTCGGTCAGCAGCCCCTCAGCGAGCACCTGCATTACATAACCCGGACGCGAAAGTATATATTCCATTGCCAAATACATTATTTCATTATGCGCTTTGATTAGTGAACAGTGCAGGTTCGCTCGAGTTTGAGATATACCACATCGGGGGCTTATAACGTACAGCCAATCTCGCGGGCGCGAAAAATCCCCGCTCGCACAATTGACAGGGCAAATTTCATTAACTTGTAATTAACTGAATTTATAGTGCAAATTCATCGGCGCTGAACGGGGCGAATGCGTGCTGCTGTCTGCCGAGCATTGTGCAGTTATGACAGTTATTTATGAATCTGGCATTTGTTGATCTATGTTCAACTGTTGTTGCAGATGGATGAGAAACAACTCGAGAAAGTGCTTCATTAAACGGAAATTTGAAATGTGAATTTTTGACGAAAAAATCGATGTCAAAAAGGCGGAATGCGTGAAACATTTTTGGGAGGGTTGAAGTATTAATTCGTGAACTGTGAATTGTGTGAGAAGTGAGGAGCGCTATGACACTTGAGTTTATTTTGAGTGTCTGCATCAATAAACACGCGCATTATGGGTTTGTGTCTATTTACAGTTACGTGTTTGCTTCCTCTTAGCTTACTGCTAATATTTATAGCAATAAATTCTTCGGCAGTTCTCAACGGTGTTCTTTGTTCAACTAAACGTTACCGAATTGATTTATCCCACAAGCCGAACTACATTATACAAAATGTACCAGCCAGCATATCGAACTGACTGCGAGCCATTAATCAAAATTCGAAATTAGATTTCTTATTTTTCTTCTCCTTTGTAAATCATCAATGTTCGTTAATGAGATTTGGCCTATTCGTGACAGATCTGATTATGCTAATGTAAATAAATTACAAAGAAAAAGTCGACTTCCATTCGTCAATTACGAATTTACATTCGAATGCCTCTTTCATTGGTGGAATAGATCGTGCAACGCGGCTGATCATCAGACATTCACCGGGTAGCTGACACGTCACGTCAGCACAAGTACGTCTTTGGTAAACGTGCCTCGGCGTGTAAAACGTTGCTTACCGAATAAAAAAGATCGACGTCATGTCGGCCGTATCGACCAAATCTTTTCGTGCCCTCTTTTGTCATTTGTGTAAACATGAGGAAACTTTATTCCCGAGGACAATTACTTCGCATCCCGTTTATTCTTTCGCAATGAAACCGAATTTCCCGACGAACAAACATATCAATTGTTTATAGCCAATCCGAGTCGACTTCGCATCCGATGGAAAATGAAGAACAACAAATAAACCGCACGTAACATTTTTATTGCAGTTTATTGTCCTTCGTGGAACAAACATAATTACACAATAACCAAGAAAACTGAAATTGATCCCAGCCACCAAACGACCAGCAGATACATTTTGCGATATAAATTTCGTTCGCAAAAAAGTCGTCAAAGATTGCCGGAGAAGTGAGCGCAATTTTTTGTGACAATAAAAAACAAAACAATCGTTGAAGCTGAAGGTTAAAAGACATTTTTAAGGTGCACAACTGAGTCTTGTCTCTTTTTTCTCTGAACTCACAAAGCCCTCGAAACAGAAATGCACAAAAAAACGCGTCAGTAACGATCGGCAACAAGTTATAGCTTTCATTACGCGAACAATGAAAGTAATTTGTGAACTGTCGTGTTTTAGTCACCTTCGGTGCATCGGTTCTGCCGAACTTGGTAGCACTCGCGTTCATTGATGTCTCATGATTTAAAGTCTACTGGAAGGGTATACAGGAGGGGGAAGGGGGTAGAACCTGCCTCGCGAGGAATTCTTTTTCGAATCAGGTTCTGATACTGTGCGTAGCATCAGTGCGTGGGCGTAACTTGACGCAGGTGTATTTTCAAGAAAGATTCGAGACTCGCAGTTGGTCTCGTAATTATGCGGAAGGGAAAGGAAAAACAATATCTCAACTGAGGAACGACGTTTTGATTTCATGTATGAGCCTGGCAAGGGAGAGAAAAAAATTGCTTAACGATTATGCCAAGGTTTTGTTTACTCTGGAGAAATCAGGCGCGCATTATTGACTCATCTCGTTGCTCGACAGCGAAAGAAGTGCAGTATTAATTCACTGTTATTACTATCCGGATTCGCGGTGCGAATGAATATGCATCCGACGAGTGTTTGCATTGCTTGCCAGGCTGCATTTAAACGCATGAAACAATTAACTTTTTGCATCGAACCGGCAAGTTCGAATCAGTCCGGAGTAATAATTAATATGCTAAATTTATGATCGTGAAATGGTTCACTTATGATACATCTCTTTTTGCGCCCGGGAAGATGTTCTGCAATCGCGAGCCGAGCCCCAGATGGCCGTGTAAAATATGACGTATAATTTGTAGTTCGTTAGATTAATTATACATTTGCAAATGAAAAAGTTTCGAGTGACAAATCACTGTTTTATTTATCGTGCCCACAAGAGGACAAGAATTTCAATTGATTCGACTGCATCTTAACGTCGCGCCAACTAAAAAATAATAATTCGATCAGCTTGATTTATTTTGTTTATCATTCATAACGATTTCTCTGGTTTTCATTATAATTAAACTCACTTTCTGACATGCAAAAAAAATCACCCAGACTTAATGTAGTTATACTTAATGAAATTATAGAATCAATCCGACTGTTCAGTCTAATAAACATTAAGAGGAAACCAACACCGCTTCACACAGAGGAAGTCATAAAAAACGCAAGAAAAATTCAACTCTTTTCCATTTAATTTCGTGCTTTATATCAGACTCTGTGTTGTACATAGAGAAACAGTGGAAAAGAACAATAACACAAAGAGATTTCAATTTCGAAACTTTTAATTTACGAATGCAATCGTCGGTTTTTTTATATTTCTTAAAGCCTTACTACATGAAACGAGTGTAACATTTTTTTTCATTCAGTCTTCACCAAGTTAATTTCTGCATGAATTCTCGTTGTCGGTAGAGCGTTGGCAAACAAATCAAAAATCTCCGTTTCGTTAATAACATCAAAGTAAAAAATTAATTTTTCACGTGATGAATTTGCAGGATGAATTTGCGTAGTGAAATTTTTTCCATAAAAGATCATTTTCAATATAATGGCGGAGAAAATGAAAATGAGGCGTTTCTTTTATTTCCACATTATTTCAAGTGGCGCATTGGGAGAAGCGGAAACTTTATTCGCGCGTATTTTTAAAAGCTTTCATGAGTCTAATGCAGAGAAGGTCAAATTGCTACGAGCGCAAGAAATAGCCACAGGGGTGGAATGAATACGCGCGAGGGCGGCGGAGAGAAAATTAGTGAACTGAGCGGTGCACGTTGAGGTTGATCGAGAGATCCTAGGAAACGCCTTGTCGAAAGTGCGGATTTGTCCCGGGGGCGTACTTAGACGTGCTGGGAAAATGCGGGCAAAATTTTTGCCATAACGTTTGGAAAGGAGACGGAGCGCGAGGATATCCGAGCGAGATGACACAAGATAGAGGTCGATATTCCAATTGACTCTCTGATACGTGATCTGAATTCCGGTGTGTGTATCCAGAAAGTCGATACTTATTTCTTTGCCGCGGACGATCGACCGTACGTTTGATTTATAGACAATTTTCCAGTTCGATTGCTAGACAAAATCAGTAGTACTCGTTGCAAAGCAGTCGAGCGGGCAAATTTCGATAATAGCCGATAAATTTTCGACTTCGGATGCAACGCGTGATTATAAATCTGCGCATTCGGCCCCTCCGCGAGTCTGCTTTTTAACCTTCATTTAGACGATGCGAGACTACCATAATTTTTTAATTTTCTTTTTTTGAAACATCAAATTTGCGGGTGGTTTTCGAATCAAAACTCGCGAGAGAATGTGTGTACTTTCGATAGACTGAAACCTTTGACGTATAATAAAGTTGAGAGCAAACATACACAGTGGGATGTTGTTTTTCATTTTTTTGCATTCAATAAATCTGGATTTCACGAAGCCAGACGAAATTGAAGTTGACAAATGGTTTTTCGATAAATATTGCCTTTATGTACCACATCGAGCGGACGAAAATCATTCAAAATCCGAATTCGACACGTTGTTGCCCAACCGTAGAAAGAAGCAGCTGACACGAAAAAACATTAATTCCAACAAAAGCCATAGAGGAGGCTCCATTAGGTGTAAAAAAAAGTTGATTCGGGGATAATATTCATACACTCTTATTCGTGAGTCTACTGTTTCCCTTCTTTTTCGATGGAATCCGCATCCATTACCGCAACTATCAATCACGTGTTAACAGGGCAATCTAGGAGGATGAGCAGCACCGAAGCTGCGCGCCTTCGCAGTGCACATCATTCGTTCAATTGTCTTCTCGTCTTCATTTATCTTGAATTTGTCAAAATTTGGCTCAACCGAACGTGACGTACCGCACGCAACGACCGGATTTGTGTAACGAGCGAAAACGTCGCGCAAGTTATCGGAGACAATAAATCTTGCACTATTTTCAAAAATGTCTACTATCGAAAAATGTCGTTAAAGACTTTTTTTTATCGGCAACATCTTCGACTGAGAAATATGTTCGGCGGCAAACGGCGCCGAATTTTTGTTGTTACAGGCCGAAAAAATTCCGGTTCAAACGAAAATCTCGCCGGTCTAATTTTATCGACTGTTTATTTCATGAGCGATTTTATTCATCAACAAATTGCACGCAACGGAATGCGGTTTAATTTAACACTTGACAGAACACGCCGTTCTGTTCGTACTTTTACTTAATTTTGTACGCGATGGTGTGCTTTGGCAATTAACCAAATGCGTTCACCGAGTGCGAATTGATGTCCGTTCTTTGACAACGCAGGTTCTACTTCAAGAGGCCCGGTTTCTCTCTCTTTTTCTCCCCTTTTTGCACGGAGAGACCATTAAAATACGCGAACGTAGGGTTCATTCAGCAAACAGGATCATTAATTTGAAATACAAACGGTCAGCTTGTAGTTCGGTCAGGATGCGTGTGGCTACTTACAGTTTGAGTGTACGAACAAATTCAATAAACAGTAAAAATGCATCCTTACGATCGCGCTAAATTAAACAACTCGACATTTATCGGTCCACAAATGTTTATCGCCCTGTCTTATCACTTTATCCGAAAGTTTGATCATCAGATGTAAAACAAAATCACCGAAATGTGATGTTGAAATTTTTATTTCGACATTTCTTTTACCTTTAAACGGTTAACCTTTTTTTTGCAGTCTGTAAAAAGTGCTGTCCAAGCAAACATTGAGTGTCGGGTGTTGAATTTTTTTTTTTTTTGTCACACGTCGACGTCCAAACGAAATTTTTGTCTAGAAAATGCGCGAAATCGTTACGTGTAAAATGCAAATTCTGCGAACAAACAGAAGCCACGAGGCGCGTCTACTTTGGTGCGATCGCGCGTCGACGCGAAGAGAGTGTGCATGGCTTCCATCGCGTTGCAAGTTAGTGACCCCTTTTGATTAGCACCTCCATCCAAGATTGATTTACATGGAATTCATCAAACAAATCTTCCCGGACGTCTAAATAGATTCCACACAATGACTCGCTTACAATTTCGAATAAAAATTTCGAGAAAATAAACAAGCAAAACAAAAGAACGTTGTGAAGAAATATTTCTTGGCGTTTCAGAAGTTGGACATTGGACAAATTTGAAAAAAAAAGTTTTTTGACACACATTGACAAGTTTTACAACAAAGTTTTCTCCGTTCTTGGATATTTCAAGTTTTATTTTTCTTTGTTGACATGATCCTACGTGATCATGGCGTATTATTAAAAGTGGATAATGTTTCGATTTCAGAAGCAGAATAAGAAAAACTTTTGAGACCTTCTTTGTCATTGTTCGACTGCTTTTCGGCGCGGCTAAGCATACAATCGTTGATGCCAGACGCTCGACAAAGGTGTCAAAGAGGCTTTTGGTAAAAGGATAAATGACGCTTTAAAAAGTTCACAACTCTCCAATAGAGATTAATGGACATTTCCATTCTCAAATCGTTTCCGCAGTTTTTCACAAAAAATCCCTCACCCAACTGACTATCTGAAAGCTATACCTCGAGATATGCTTTAACTAAAATTAATCGTTTAACAAATAATGTCAAAGAGAAAATAACCATCCAATATACTCGTCAACGTAAATGAAATTCTGTTATTTTCATTGAACAACTTTGAATCAAAAAAGTGTATGCCAATCGAGTGCGAAATTGTGAACTCGTTGCACACCCTTTCAGCGTTCGTTTGACTGCATCGCAATAAAATATTAACCGGGACGCTAATTCGTCAGTCGACAAAGTTTTTGATCGACCCAATCGAATGCAGTCAGATAAACAGGATACGAAAAAAAAATGTTGACACTCGGAATCAGCTCGAATACATTCGTAACGGCTTATCTAATTAGGTACAGCTGACTGGACCACCCTTTGATTTGTAAACAGCGCTAAAAAGTGTCAAACAAAAGCACCAGTCCGGACGAGATGATCCCTCTAGGTGACACATGCTCACAAAAGAAACGCGTCTCACGAGAAAATGGGATTTCAGGGGCTCGGAACTTTTTGACCCGCTGATGACCGTGGGGTGCGACAGAACGGCGGAGGAGTTTTTGTCGGTTAAAAATGCACGAACCCGGGTGACTGGTGGCCGACGCGTAATTTCAAATGATTTTTCAGCCGGCACTAAAAGCCGTATCCGTCGTTTTTCACGCGCTTTTCCTGTCCCTTGAATAATTCAATCGACAAAAGATGCGGCTCGCTCTGCGATTGTTTCATTAATTCTCGCGCAACACCGTCGCGTGTTTTTTTTTTTTTTGCTGAAGGTCTAACGAATAATTGATAACAACGCTTAAAAGCGTTTCGACGAAGCGTAAAAGTGATATCAAAAATACACTGCTCGACTATAGTTCCGATCGTTATAAAACGCTTCCAATTATTTGGCGACGAATTTTTTCGCCCGAATCTTTCTTTTTTCATGGAGGAACTAAAATTTTATCGGCATTGTTCGGACATGAAAAATGAGGAAATTATGGTGATCACAAATCGAGCAAAAAACGTTTAAAAAATCAAATAACAGTTTCATCTTGATCCAAACTCGAGATTTTATGTTAATACCAGAAAAACCAGATTAAACGATCAAGCGAATGTTCTTCGCCTTATCGTTTGTCAACATGTAAAAGTGGTAATAAATTTCACGGAATTTTTACTCTTTTTTCAGAAGAATGAATAATTAAATGATGTCTTGAACTAGATTTTTTTAAATCAATTTATATGTGCAAATGGTAAAATTAAATCAATAGGCAATAAATTTGATACGAAAACGCATCAAAAACATCGTAAAAATGTAAAATACGGAGCGATTTTAAGTTTCGTTTTTTTTATTTTGAATCAGACGAAAGTTGTGAGGCGATAAAAAGTGGTACTGGGAAACGTACATTGAAGTATGTTCTTTGAACATCTAACCGCACTTTGAATGAATCACTCAAGAAGTAAATTTTTTCAGAGGAATGCCAAATTAAACGCCTAAAAAACGGAGAAAGAATTTCCGTACACTTTTTTATAACGTTTCACCTAGAAAAATTTTTTCATACAATAATTCTAATTGAACGCATCTTTTGTCAAGTTAGATGTGCGTTTATTATCGCAACATGAATTCGAATTGTCGAATTCTTTTGGAATACCGAACGCGTCATAAAACGCGAAGTCTGAGAGTGCAACCCCTTCGGGAAACCGGAGGGATGCCTTATCGCGGATATAAAAACATTACGACGAAAGTTGAAATGAACATTCATATTTTACGACACAATTAAGATTCTGATTTGCTGCGACTCGCGTTATCATTTTGCGATTAATTGAATTTGCACGATTTTCAAGGGCGCTTGCTTTTCTTAACTCGCCGATGTGTTTATGACACGGCGTCAAATAAATATCTCACGCTAATTAACGTGCGATTCGTTTTTGATCTCGCGTAAATTTCATCGATCGCCGGCTGTTTTTATTCGCTCGAAATAACCCGACGGATGCTGACACAAGCGATGCTGCAGCGCTTAGTGGGTAAATATAACAATAAATTCACGATCCGAGTGATCTATAATGATCTTTCAAACAGACCTTTGTCGGAGAATGCGTAGTCAAGGTCCGCGCCTTGCTTTATAAAACCTGATCGGGTTTACTGACGTCGCGATAATCTCGATGTAATTTCAGATTAGCGATGTTAATGAACGAAATCGTGGATCTAAAAAAATTCACAATTTTCCGTAAAATGGAAACGTGAAATAAAAAACAAGCGAAAATTAATTACAAATAATTTCGAATACATCGACGAAAAAAGTTTTAATCCCGATTAAATCGCGGGGAAAAAACGTGGAGCATGTTTTCAATATAATGCATCGCCGGGACGTAAATCCGGGTACCGTACCTGTTTGTCAAGGCACAGTCTTACCCCAGCGATTGGAAGCTTCATATTGTACATGATCGGAGCCCCATCCCCAGTGTGTACTCGCACAAATTACAAGCTAGCGAAATATGTACGAGTGCGCTCGTCCAGAAAATTGAAGCTTATTTCAACGTTCATCATACTTTGACGTCCCTCCGAAACAAACTTGGAGCATGTTTTTGCGAACGGCGAAATGTTAATCAAACTCCTGACAAACATTTTTTGTGCAACTTTTTTTTCCAATTCATAAATCATATTTATGCAAAACATGAGAGTACATTAACAACATTGATCAACTTGAACTTTAACTCAACGTAATTCATTCAAGTCCAAGTTTATTGAAAACCTATAAAATACTCATTCAAAAAACTAACTCGATTTTCTTGTTAGTCTTTCAATTACCATGTTTACATATTCCAAAATTCTTATGATAAATTGTGAGCAAAAATGTCTGATTGAATATTCAAAGAAAAGCTAACAAACAACATTTTATATGTTTTCCCACTCGTTCGACTCGCAAACGATAATTCACTGTAAGGATGTCAAACTGGGCATAAATCATCGCGACGTATTCATCCTCTTACATTGTGTCGTTTTGGTGTAGTCGCCGATACTTCTAGTTTGTGTACGAAAAAAAAAGTTTAGTACACGCAGATAAGCATCCATGTGGACATCAGCTACTTTCGGTTGTGCGAAGAAAGTTAAACTGCGCGTCAGAGCGTGTCGAATTCGCGAGAGACGTCGGGTGTCGTATGCTAAAAGCTTGCACTCCTTTCTATCCCGTCTGGCCTATCTTGGCGTTTAACATTTACGCGCGGCTTTCGATCTTGATACAAGTCCACCCTTGACGAGCCATCGCGGTTAATGAATCGTGCGTTCCGGTCTTTAGATGCGCCATAATTCGACCGCCTTCAAGTATGTCATAAAAACAAGGCGTGTCGCATTGCGAAACGCATTATTATTGTTATTTAATGTCTTATAATAGATAAACATTTAATGGACGCGATATATTAATGAAATTTTTTTCGTGTCACAAACATCTCCAAGTCACAATTTCAAGTGTATCCCGGATGTGCAACATGTTTAAGAAATATTATAAAGAATCCAAAAAAGAACAAACAAGTGATGTCTTTTCATATCAGCGTCAAGTGCACTGGAGAATGAAATTTGGTATGGAATATTTTTTGTGTGTAGAACAACATTATTTAGTTTTAATTAATTTTTAATCTCATTTCAGTGCTCTTATCTTGCCTCAAGTTGAAAAACTGTCCGAAATAGAATACGTAAGCTCCGTGAAAAGAAACTTGTCTGCAATCTTTTATCCTTGGTTCGAGAAAATAAAGCGTTTTATCACAGCAGAATGATGTAATATTAACGTCGCAACGCCGGAAGGACACAATAAATAGAAGGAAACAATAAGAAGATCGAATGGTGGAAAATCCTATCGAGTCTAGTTTATCCAGCATCCCAGTTGTCTTGATCGAGAGGATGGTTTCATCCTGCAAGTTTCGCAAGCTTGATCGCTTCCGGTTAGCGCGCAAGATGAATCTGCCGGCTTCACAGTAACTAAACGAAGAGACAAGAAATGTCACGAAATCCAATCGAACCCTCGCCCTCTCTGCTCATACTAGCCTTTTTTCCGTTCCCTCGTCTCATCCTCGTTCTCTGTTATTTCTACGGTTCCAGTGGGCGGACTATGGTAATATTTACGCGTTACAAAAAAACAGTCTAACCACCATGAATAAAAAAGGGACTTTCCCTTGCGCCGAGTCTCTTATGAGCTACTTTATTACCAGACTTGATCGATAAAGTTAACCTCGTTTAATTTGCAAATTTATCTCCAATTATGATTGGGCGCGATTTTTTACGAGGAATTTCATAATATTTTATTCGCAAGTTTATTCGCAAGTCGTAAAAAATGTCACGGTGAAATTGTCCATTGAGATTATTTCGTTACCATTTTTTGTTGGTTGAAAATAAAAAACGCAAAAGTAACCGTAAACTCGCGTTACGAATTGAATGGCATTAGCGCGCAATTTTTGCTCGACTAGCAGTCTGATTCGCCGGTATGATTTGCACGGCGTGTCAGCGGCTCGATAGATCCAAACGGACGGCTGGGCGCTTTCGTTCGTCGCTCACGTACAGCCGTATATATTCGTGCGTTCGGCTCATAAGTAATGTCCCTTACTTTTCGATACCGGTGTATCCCACTTGACGCCCACGATCGAGTCTGCGGATAAACGTGCTCATCAAACGTAAGGCATTCAAGTACTGTTGCACACACGCACCGGCAGCCAATCTGTTTTCTTTTTGCCGATACGAAAATAAATATTTATGCGTCGCGAACAAATAACCCTTTCGGTTCCTCCACTTGTCATTCAATGCAAACGAATAATTGAGCAACTTTATGGTAATCTCATGCCCAAAAACACATGCTAAACTTAAAAAACCGTTTCTTAACAAAATAATTTTTTTATATAATTTCAATTTTGTTATTTTGATTTAAGTTCAAGATCGTGTTTTATTGATTTATTTATCTGATGAAAGTGTCGTCGAAGTTTGGGATGAATTCAAAAAAAATGAGTGCGAATTTGATGTACTGTGGATGGGTCGATACGGTTGATTGACATTCATGTCATCTTGGTTTCAGTAGCAACGAAACGACAATTGTGAGAGAGGCATACGGATGTGTGTCAATGATTGAATAAATGTACGATCGACTGGCGCTAGTCCAATCATTTCGCGCACAGCTGTAAGTGACTGTAATCTTTAAACATCGAATCGATCAAACGCCAAAGTCTTGGTGCGGCGCGTGCACGTGATGCGGCTCGCATGCATGTCATAAGTATAGACACAGCAGGCCAAAGTGTGTGTACACTTTCGACGATCATTCTCTCGAATCGGCAAATGACAAATCACGTTTCGCTCGGGCGGCATTAATTATGACCCTCTCCCCAGAGTGTCGAACTGAGATTCCTTTTGACCCTTTAAAATGTGTACGAGATCGAAAAAAGGATTTAAGACACGTGCAGCCCGAAATCGAATTCGATTGATAGCATAATGATTGAGTTCCAAATCCGAGGGGGACGCGAAACAGGTTTTTTCCCACCTCTCTCAATGCGAGACCAAATTTAACATATAAATTTGACATTAAGTCACACTCAAGAACTTCTTTTTTGCAATTCATTATCATTGTTAAAATGTTTTGAAGACGACCTTTTTTGTTATTGCGTAAGTAACTGATTGTGAGAACATTAGTCTGGGAACCGAAAGCAGCGATGACCAACACAAAAAGTTCTTAATAAGATGAAAGGGAAAGTGGAAACGTGAAAGAGGAAACGTGATTATTATGTTGCGAAGAAACTCGAAAACGCACGTGCTTATAACAAACAGAGTGCTTTTGATGTGTAATTCGTCGAGCAATAGTATAAGAACAATCGGGACTCTCTGATTCTTCGTAACAACTAATCTGATCTAGCCCGTGGCTGAAACGTGTGTCTAGGGGCGGACATACAGTCCAACATCGGTCGAGTATTAGTCGGGATAACATAGGGAAAATGAAATAAAATGTTCTTCGATTTCAGTATCCTATTACGCACAGTACATATTTCACCATTGAACTAAAATAATAATTCTATCTGAACGCAAAGTCAACTGAATCAAAACTGTTTTTATATCCAATTTTTCCTGCTTGAAAAATTGGATTTTGAAAATGTCAAAAAAACGTCCATCTGATTTATTTTATCTGAACTTTAGTTCCAGTCCATATCCAAGTCACTGTAATCCATTGATTTCATTTCTTCCTCGAAGTTCTCGTTCCTTTTTCGCTTGTTTGACTGTGAAACTTTATGACAACTAAGTTACAGATCGACGAACAGATCAGATTGTCTTGAGAAAATAAAAAATTCGACCTTTGATCAATTTCGTCAAAAGGGACAAAAATTTCGTTAGCGTATAAAAAGGCGTCCAGACGATATACACGGACTCGCTGAAACGGTGGAATCTGTCAGCACGAGCTTCGACTGGAAGGATAAAAAAACTGTGCAAGGAAAAAGTTCGGACTTTATCGACTGTGACGTTAATCCCGCTTGTAACGTTCATCGAAGCAGGATGCGAAAGATACGAATATGTAAAACGTAGAAAAAAAGCCTAAAAACTTTACCATTGATCCACAATTTCACGTGTACATCGGTACATTACGTACTGGCAGTTTGTCTGTAATTGAATTACTACCTGCAGTATTAACGATGCAACTCGTTTCCATACCTGACAATTTCGTGCCGAATTCGAGCAAATCTTTCAAATGATGTCCCGAAAAAACGTACCTGCAACAGAAAAGAAACAACAGTTTTAGATTACAGTGATTATGCGAAAAATTATAGTGTTTAAATATTTTTCTTTCATATTGATTTGAGAGCAATTGAATGCAGTTATGAAATTACGATTAAACACTTGGAAACAACAACAGAGAGAACAGCGTACAACGTCGGGTGAGAAATGTTTGAAATCAGTGACCAGATTGTTGAGCGTAAATCAGGCGAGCAGTGTTGCTGAGATCAAAGTGCGGAATTCCAGACAGCGGGTCCCGAGGTAATCAAAAGAACGGCAGACAAATAAATGCCGGGCGCGCGCAGATTTAAGGAAAACGCCAGTATCGGCGAAGATTCGTCAAGCGGCGTTGTTCAAGGTTCTACCCGGATCTGTCTCGAGCGGAGAATATAAACCGCGCGAGAAATCGCTTGAAATCCGTATATACAACCTCGGCTTCCTTTTTGCGCGCCGTTATAACGCCCAAGATTAATCGCGCCGTACTCGCGCGCGCTAACTTGTCTCGAGCGGTGTGCAACTCGGGCGAACATGTGTTCGTTCGAATAAATCTATCATTAAGCTCATCAAGCCAGTCATTAATTTATATAATTATATTCGCAAATTTTATATCGCGCGAGTAACGTTAATGACCCGTTGCGAAAGTGCACCAACACCCTGACTGCGAATTCGGTTGTCGGACATTCAAATTTACTCGCCTTCTTTATTTATAGCGTCAAGGGACAACTTGCGTCATTTGTTTCTAACCGTCTTATGATGTGATAATGATACTGATGTGTATTGTTAGACACCGCAAAATTTATCTTGGCAAAATTTATCGTTTTCAACTCCACTTTATAATTTTTTGTATAAACAAAATTTTAGATTTCTTATTTTTCACATGGTTCTTATTCATTTCATTTGAACAAACAAATTTTTGATTTCAGTTATTCTAACCATAAATGTCAGTTTATTAACCTTATTTCCGCTAGTGCACGTTGTATACATTGTTTTTGTGGATTAGCAGAAAAGTGTAAGTTAATCAAAATTTTTGTTACATCACGTCATCGAGTGAAAAAAAAATCACATCGTATGAAAATCAGGTTTCGAATACAAGCTATAAGAAAACGATCGCATCGCGGCCGACGTAATAGCCAGACTCGATTAATTCCAGTATTTATGTGATAAAGAGTAATCATCGATAGATGCCGAGATAAATCTAATTAAAAACCCAATTTCTACAACGAAAACCGCATCGAGCTGTCGGATGAAATGTTGTGTACTAAATCTAAAATCTGGTTACAAGCTCTGATAAGAGTTGATACGAACAAGCTGAACTCGATACCCAGTCTTCTTTTTCCTCATCGGCGATTCGACGAATTACGAGCGCTGTTTTAAGATGATCTATGTGATATCCACAGCCCACGGCGCCTTTTTGATGCGAACAAAATGACAGCGCGCGATAAGAAATACTAATTTCGCGAGCACCGAAGTGCGCTTCGATTGAGCAAAATTTCACCTGATTTTTTCTCGCTCCGCTCAACATGTCAAATTGACTTGATTTTTAAGAAAAAGAGAAAACAACAACATTACAAGCGTCGGGCAAAACAAGTTTCAATGTGCATGAAAAATTTACATGACGCAATTGAATAATAGCCAGTGCATTTAAAATTGTTTTCCAATTCCGAACTAATGGGATGAATTTTTCACTCGATTGTTTTACCGAACAATTAACATCATATCGATAATTAGAATCTGCGATAAAAATAATTTCTCTCCTACCAGCTGTCATCGCGTTACCCTGTTAGAAAATACTTGGAATGTTAATGTTATCATCCATAATTGACATCTCGCGGCAATAAATAGCCTATCATGTTTCAAACCGACTCTGTCTAATGAACATTAATTTTTCAACGCGTTTATTTCATTATTTACTTTTCATCAGCAAATCCATCATGAAAAAATAAAAAATAAATCATTTGACCGAAGGTAGGAAGAAAAAAAAACGTGCCAAGCGGCGATATGTACCGCGTCTTGTCGCGCGAGTGTTTTAATTGACATTTAGCGCAATCGCAAAATCTTTTTGGTCGATCGACAAAGCTTACATAACAAGTTCGTGTTCGTTGGTCTGACATTTCTCCTGTACACAAACAGATGCAGCTGAATGGTCGGTTAACACCGATTGAGGGAAATACACCGGAGACAACAATAGGGCCCCGACGGTATCTTCGCACCTACAGGCCCGCCTTTCGAAAATTTTCTCGCTCGGCCGGGCCATGAATAATGCTCGCTCTGACAATCGCTCGTTCCGCCAACATTGAGCTATATCCTTGGCACATGCATATAATCTAGCGACATATAAAATCAGTCGCCGACTTTACGAATCGCAGCTGAAATAACTCATAAGTATGATTTTCTAGAAAACCGTAGCTGCATAAATGCATGCAACTCGAATTTGAAGAATTTCTCTTGAAAAAGATCATTTATAGAGAAATGCTATATAAATAGTACAGAGTGAAAAAAATTAACGTGTTTTAAAATATTCAAGTGGCCAGATCTAAATCCAGGATATGATTTATGTATACAAAACAGATTGTCAATAAATGATCCTTTTGACTAGGATGGAGTTTTTGAAGTGATGAAAATACCGCAAAGTTCAGGGTCACACGAACAATTTATTGTTTTTTCAATGGAACATAAAAAAGCTTGTGATTAATGGCTTTTGACACGGCCCCGGGGGTGAAAAAAATCGATCACTTATAAAAATTAAGTTACATAAAAGAGTCAAGTCGTTGAATGAAACTCCTTCCCATAAGAGCCACAATAAAGTTCACATAATTGACGAGGAAGAATGCGTCACGCCGATGAATGAGACGTTGTGTGGCCGCTCAGCGATAGAAAAACACGGATCGAAAACAAGCCAAGCGATATCTGCAAAATTAAAGTGTCGATATCGATGGAGCCTCTATTGAATTTGTACGCCGGCGTGGATAAAAAAATCTTTTATCATGGAAATGATAGACTTCCACATCAAGGCGTAGATTCTATTGACAAGAACGAATGGAAGCGTTATAGTCGATTCTTCAATAGCCTCTGCTGGCGATCTGTCCCGAGATTGCACGGGAGCGCCGCCGCCGCTGCAGCAACAGTTTTAAATCTCGACTGACTTACGTTTCTCAATTAATATTTGCAGCAAACTTTTTCTACCGTTTTTTTCTTTTCGCCTCTCACCATAACGATACTTTTAGCTCTGACTAAAGGTTACACACCTTCTCGCGTGAAGAAAAACAAGCATCGCAAAGTCAGGCGCTTTTTCAACTGCTGGAATTTATGTTGCCAATAAATTTTATTTTCTTTTCATTTTTGTTCGGTACATTTTTTCTGTTCCAAATCTCTGTGTTTCGTGTATTGTTTCGCAGTTGTAACGCATTTTTCTGTTTGATTATCATCCCTGCCATAAAGGTTTTTGAAACACAGCGATGGGGGATTGAACAGATTCAAATTATCCGATTTCGCGGTGGTTTTCTTTTGTTGTACCAGCGAAATCTTGGCCGAACAAAGGATTTATTTGCAAAAAGTGGTGGCACGTTATTTATCGTATTGTAAAGCAATAAAACTGTTCTCGTGCGCGGTAATGCGTTATATTGTGTAACTTGTTTGCTTGGTATACACCTGCGCGATGGAAAATTTATATCAATCCCCGTGTATTTATACAGTGCCATAAAGGCCCCAGAACTGAGGTGTGAATTCCTATAAAAAATTGTTTGAATGGAATCAAGCTCTGATTTAATCGACGAGATACTTCCATTTTGTAACATTCCGACCGTACGAATTTCAACCGACAACTACAACTTGAAGCAACACGATAAAAAAGGCCGAGACAAAAAAAAAGCAAAGTAGATAACGACCAAAAGTCAAACGAAATTCAAGATCAATGATTTTCACTACGAGCGAGTCCGTGGCGCGTTTTATTTGAAAAGTTTTCGACCTGATGGATTTACGAGGCACATCGATCGCGGCGACACAAGTTAAAATACAATTGTCGAACACGCGTTCGACTATTTGTGCGAGTCGGAGGAAACAGCCGAGTTAGTCCGCGGATGTTTCAGTGTCGGGCCGTTGCATTGAATGGCAGAGAGGACACGTCGAGTGCAAGCCAGAGTGAGACGGAGAATGCGAAGCGTCTGTTATTCTTGGTTGACTGTTTAACGCGCGAGTCGACATCGACAGGAAGAACGAATTGAAATGAGCGATTCCGAGGTGAGCGAGCTATCGCGCACGGGTGGTCCTGCTGCTCGCGGATAATCGCGTACTGTTGGCAACGCCCACGCGACGTGCCCGCTGGAAGCCGGGCGCTTTTCTCTCTGCTCTCACATAATTACAACCGGGGCCCGCTGAGAAACGAGGATAATTGTTAGCGCGACGCGTTCACACGCTGTGGCGTTTAAGGTCCATTTTTCAGCGAGGCAAAAGTCAGTCATTAATGAATGCTCGTAAATCATTATTTGTACAAATTAAGCTGCTGAATTGTCTGTACTCGAGACGCGACGCCAACTCATTAATAATCGTGTTGTCAAATAACCATTGAAGAGCCAGATGAGATGCTGGCTGCAGGAAATAATTAGAGTGGCTGTATCGAACTCGAAAACCGGCGTTTGTCGACTGATCAATTCTCTCCTGTTTTTTTCTTTCTGATTCGGTTAGAAAGAATAAAGAGTGTTATCAATTGTCATATCCGCTTTTTTATTACCGAATCAGTCCTGAGAAGAGCTTTTGTCTTTCAAGTTTCTTTGACGAGTGATAAAAAAAAAGTTCTTAGGAAACAAGAAAGGAAACAAAAAGAAGTCATGATCACTCAGAGTTCGAGGAAAAGCGATAAAAATATAACAGCCACTGAGCTGCGTGAATTAGTTATGAACCATGGCTGGTTACTTTTTTGTAACCCGGCTGATTTATCTTGATTTGTCGAAACAGCAACACGTATTTTGGCACGCGGCGAAAGCGATAACTTGATGGGCACGATAAATATTTGTTCATGTCCACTGGCACATTTTCGCGATAATTATTAATACACTAGTCGGCGGGGAAACGCGTTAAGAAGTGTTTACTCGAGCCGCGCGACATGTTCGCAAACTCGAAAAGCCCATGTGGAGCCAATAACAAACGAGTTTATTGGGTAATATTTTGGTTATCCGATGGTCGGTTACGTTATTATTCTTGTAAATGTTGTGATAGAGGCCCGACTATTTTCGCGCTCCCCTTGTACCGTGTGTGGTCGCTGGTTGCTCACAAAGTACACGACACGAGTACCCAATAAGTGCTCGCAAGGACGAGATTTCGGTCCGTATGTCACCCGCGGCGTCGCTATCGCGGCTCATCTCCATTTTTATCGTTTCGCCAAAACGAGCATTGTACGTCGGTCTGCAAAACACACGATAACGCGTCAGAGCTATCCCAGGTCTTTGATCTTATCGAGGTCCTCTAACTAGCTACGAAAGTGTTATGAGTTCCTTCCTACATTGACCCGACGAGTCGTCACAAACTCGAGGCCCGCACTATTAATATGATACCCCGGAATTTAATCTCCATCGTCGGACAAGTGTTTAGCTTGCATTATCCTTTTTTCAACTCCGATACCTCTTTTTTTGTCCACCTCTTCGCGTATTAAGGCGACCTTTATCCCGATGACGACGATAACAAAACATGCGAGAAATCGCTCTAAAAACAAATTTCGATTTGAGATTCTGCAGCACAAAGAAGGTGGTTTTTTTTTACTCTGAAAGTCAACTAGAGTTAACTGGTATTCAGAGAACAAAGACATTTTATATAAGGATCATAGAAGGATTGCCAGTGAGACGTAACTAATGAGATGCCAAGCTGCGAGGCAAAACAATCTTTGTACTGTATTTGCTTAGGTACACTTATATCTTTAGATACACCACCTCCAGGTTCAGTTAACTGTTCCAAATCTTCGTCACGTACAAAAAAACGAAACAAAAATAACACGAAATTCAAGGATGAAAAAGTGAGTGAAATTAAGAGTTGAGCTGAAACTAATGTTTCAGTTGTCACGTGGAAAATTGGAGTTGGAAAGAGGCTTGCGGAAAATTGAGATTCGGTGGACTTATTGAAACGAGTGAAAGATTGATGGTTCTTGTTAGTTGACTAACGCGAATCCTGGAAGTCGGTTGCTCTTTGCTTAGATCATAGGACGTCGACCTAAAGTTGGAGCTGCGAGCGACGTGAATCTCCACCCCGTGCCGCTAGCTTAGTAGAGAAGCGTGATTAAGAGCTCAATCTGGCCAAGACAATGGCGACTGTGGACTTAATCAATTTGTCGAACAACGAAGAAGTAAACCTGCACACGTAACTGGCATGAAAATGTCGGCTAAGTGGAATCGCTCTCGCGAGCGCACAGATCATTTGGACTCAATTGTTACGTTTGCAGTCGTCAACTCTCTTTGACGCTCCAAGTCGAGCTAGATTGGCTCCCCTTGAAAACGACCAATCGAATTGGATCGATTCGAAGATAAACAGCTAAGCAAAAAGTTTTTCTTAATAAACGAGTCGAGATTCCAAGCTGGTTCTATTGAATGCATCGGTGCCGGAAAAAAACGCGATCCACATACACTCGCAAGCTGAAAACAATGAGAATCAATTCAACGCGACACTTCTACATCGTTAGCGTAACCCCGACCTAACTCTCTGAAAGATACTTTTTCTCAAAAAAAAAAAAAAAAACAACCGGGAATCTAAGAAGTTGGTTAAACCCTTCACTTACCGGAAGCTATCGTACTGCAACTAGCGCAAAACTTTGGCCCGAACTTTCCGCAAGTGCTTTGATAGTTGAGATATATACGCTATTACGAAATCTGTCCAGCGGTCAGACAACAAGCCGCCCGGGTCCTAAACAGTTTCTTGAGAGAGAGTTTTACGCGCGTTTTACTTACGCGGCTTATACGACTTCGAGCCGTTACTTCTCATGGTCCAAACAAGTGTTACAAATTGTGTATCAAGGTAGATGCAAAGTTACTGCTGACGTCGAAGCTGGCGCGCTTTTATTTTTCGAAACTTTCTGCAAGTAAGCGTTTTGCACACGGCTAAGAAAACACAAGCCGGCATGAATTGTCGCACGGAAAACCCGTGTTTATGTCCGTTAGATAGAATTTACATTGACAGGACATTTTTGTTATCCGATTTTTAAATCCATACCTAAGTTGAAAATGTCGGTTGAAAAATGTCGTCAAGTTTGATTGCACGTTGCTAGGATGAAACTAAGCCAATGAATATCTATCTCTATTAACTGGCAAAACGTCCGGACATTTGCCGAATCTGCACCATTATCCCAGTTATATCTCAGCGGAGCATGCCTTTGATTATACTCACTCTATCAGGACGAAATTTCATACCGTAATGGCAAAAGTTTAACCGCGTCACGTTCGACCGCACGCGCAGCTTTGAAAAGTCGATTAATTTTCAGTTGGGAGTAGATGAAGAAGTTTGTTTTTTAACCGCAAAATCAGCACTGTTTTGTTCGAGGGAAGAAATTCAGAGCGAACACTGCTTAGGAGAATGTTTCGCGACATAAAAAGAGAAGAGAAAGAAGAAAGGAACGCTCGGGAGAGAGAAGAGAAGAGAAACGCGCGTGTTTTGAAACGCTTGTTTTGAAGGCGAGAGAGCCTTGTAAGGCAATCGGGCCAATGTGGCGACGTCGGCAGCTCGTTGATCCACAAACTGGTTTCAAATGTCTCTTCTAAGAGAGTCGCTTCGGCACTCTGTGATTTAACGCCACTGGCGAAACTCTGCACACCGGGCTTCCTCTCTGCGCCTAAGTTGAATTTTATGCGTCGTACACAGCTACTTAAATCGCAACGTAAAACTCAAACACGTG
This sequence comes from Telenomus remus, assembly GCA_020615435.1. Taxonomy (NCBI): domain Eukaryota; kingdom Metazoa; phylum Arthropoda; class Insecta; order Hymenoptera; family Scelionidae; genus Telenomus; species Telenomus remus. The sequence goes on along the minus strand of CM036341.1, from coordinate 7,015,158 downwards.
TACCATATGCATGTCATTCATCGGCATCGCAGCAAAAAATGTTCAGCCAGTGCTTGGCGTGCAAATATTTGTACTAGTTGACGCAAAATTAAGACATCAAATTTTTTACGACCTCTCCTCAGCCTTGTCAGACTTCGTTTAGCGCTGGAACTTTTTAATCAATCTCAGATGAAACTTGATGAGAAACTTTTACGCGAGAATGTGTAGCATGTTTTTTGTCAAATCTCGTCTTCTATTTTGTCAAAGAATGTTTTATGGGATTAAAATGTGATTTCGAGTCAAGGAAAATGTGATTGAGGGTGATTTTAAACTTGCAACTGTGGTACACAGGAACGCAAAACTTGTACAGGGTAACAACGGAAAATCCACCGCAGATTTTATTAGCGTCCCATACCAAACTGCGGCAATTCTCTAAGAATATATTAACAACGTCAAGTTATAGAACTCAAAGCAAGCTCGTTAAATATTACAAAAAGAATAAAGTTGTGTGGTTTTGAGCGCAACTGTAATAACCTGGTGCTGTCACTTCTTCAAGCATGTGGTTGCGTTATTTCGGGAGAGAGCAAGAAAGTGCAGTCTTTTTTTCCATTCGAGCATTCACAGAAGTTTCGACATTGTACACTGTCCCGTTTTGCGTTTGTTATCGTAAGCAAGGAAATTCAACGTCGTTTCTCGTAAACTTTTTAACTTGGGGTGCAATCTCGTGACTTCAAAAAACCTCTCCATAAATCTTCTAAATTTAAAACTAAGTTAAAAAAAGTACAATCAGCGAAACATCCATTAAATTTTTTTACTCAATTCATAACAGTCATCTGGATTGAAGGACCAAAGTGAAAAATTGCTTTTCAATCATTATTCGATTCATCCACTTCGATTGGAATATTTTTTGTCAAATTATTCAATCTTAGTAACGCTCTTGTCACGCAACATGAACCAGTCGATTGAATGAATAAACGTAAAATTAGTCGATGGAGGCGTTTTGCAACTTGAGAACTGAATGCACGAGCAAAAGCGACGTTTGAACGAAACACCTGTACCGGCCTAAGTGTCATATTCGTTGCAGAAAATGAGCAGGATCTTGGGTGTGCAAATATTTCCGAGCATTCGAATTTGTTTGTGTGCAACCGAGACAAGCGGACATTTCACGGCAGACCGCGTGGCAGCGCGTGGCTAAAGAAGTTATTTATAAATGACGCGAAGTGTGTGTTACAAGTGCGTGTGGGCATGCATCGCAGTCTACGCGCTACACACTATTACACACCAGATTATTCGCACGTAAAAGAAACAAGCCCGAGCGAGTGCACTGCACCAGAAGTGGGATTCGCAAAAAGCGCCGCTGGCTGAACGTGAAAAGCTCGTAAGTCCACTTTTTTTGCGAGCAACACTTATATCACCTAATTGTTCGTGACCGCGATCGTAAACCCTTATAGCGCGACTTGTACCAGCCACTTTGTGCCTCCTTAAGGCAACTTTAATTGGAATTCAAAGAAAACTTAATGAAATTATTGGATCAAGCGATTTTCATTCAAGCGACTCTTGACTATTTTCCAATTTTTTCGTATTTTTTCACCCTGCTTGGCTCTTTCCATTTGCTTTCTCGCACGCACAATTTGCAATCAAAAACAAATGAAATAAAGTTGAAGTTTACTTAAGGCGCAAATTTATTACGGCGCGCGAGAGGATAAAAAAAAGTAACGCTTTCAAGAGTGGTTATAAAGTGGTGTTTATAACAATGTTAATTGTATTGCAAGCAAATTGAATTCCACGACGAAAGTTTCGCTGCGTACAGCCAGATCGTAAAACAATATTTCCTATGCCAAAAGTAGACAAATTAATTGTTGATTAAAGAATTTTATCACGCCCTACCGTAAGCGGTAATGAAATTTGTACGAGGCGATAGTTTTGCGAGATTAATTGATCAATAATCATGTTTTACTGTTAATTAAAAATGTTACAACTTGGGTGATGAACCGACATCAATTACTGCGGTTTAAAAACTTTTTTTAATCGCTCATTTGAGATCGTAAAGTCAACTGCCAAAGTTGCACGTGATCGAGACTTTACAACAAGGATGTATTTTAGTTTTGCAAACTCACGCAACACAACGATTAGCTGTGTAAATCAGAGATCCACGTTTGATCCGTAGTATAAAATTATCAGATTCGTTATCTTTCATTTTTTTGTGTGAAATAAATTAGACGCCACACTAATGCTAATTCATAATTGACGGAAATTAATTGAAAATTGCGTCAATAAAATCAGATCAGAGGCATTAATTAAGTAGATACATCTTAATTAGCAAGCGAAAGAATTTTGTATGCCGGCCAAAAAAAAATAAAAAGCGAAAAATCAAAATTCCATCGAAATAGCGACGCGGCTTAAATTAGGAAGCCAAAGAGTTATGTCTCGACGATAGCTCCTAAGCATCGGTGTACCCATTGAATAAATTTAAAACCTTTTAGCAAGTTTTGTCTAGGCCCGCAACAGATAACCATCGCTCGAAAGAATTATATGATACGCATCGTCGATGCCCCGCTCGCGCATGAAAAATATCTTTAATTGAAAAAACACACATTTTGTTCGAAACCTCAAAACAAACTATTTTGAAGTCGGTGAGTTTTTTTTCTGATTTTTATACTCGAACTTAAAAATACACTTCCAACCACAGTGACAAGATATTACGGTCGTCATTTAGAATTTCAAACAATGAAGACAAGAAAATGACTTAACGAGGTGCGTGGCTATTATTTCATTCGTGTCGAAAAGAAAAGAACGCCGAGACAAAGGAACGGAACATTAATGCCGGTCGAATTTTTGACGTGAGGAGGCGCGTTAACGAACAAAGCGTAAAAAAGCCGCGACCTTGAATTTGTCGAACAGCGAGAAAAAGGCGGTTCGCGAACAGACGAAAGTCTGGTATCTCGCGTCTCATAATGCACGGCTCACGTAATCCACTCGGGAAACGGCTGAGAGTCGGCGGAAGGGTGCACGGAGAGTGGAGAAGGTATGAATTAAATTACATTTTAATTTCGCAGCCGTTCCAACGTGCCAGCAGCTCAGAGGGCAACACGATACGCCGAATGTTCACAGCGAGATTTCCATTTCAAATTGAATGTACTTCTTGCGATCCGTATACGTCGTGTTTATTTCACGTGGAAAAAAAGGAGCGCGAATCGAAGCTCGCCCTTACGTCATTACGCGCACAAATTGCGAAGCTTTTTATTCTTTATTGGCGTGATATAAATATTCAGCGCCACGCGGTGATTAGTTTTCGATCGATTTTGATGCCATTAAAAATTACGCCGCAATCCGAATCAAGCTGATTGGATGAAATTGAACGGAAAAGCTTTTATCTTGTTAGATCAATGTTTGGAAACTTTTTTATCGAATCAAATCCAAGAAGCTTAACTTTCTGCAATCGAAAACAAGATTTAAATGACAAGACTCGAGTATTATCCGTTCCTGTGGAAACCATTTTGAACCAGACTCATTTCTCGGCGGCAAATTTTTTAACGCCTTCGTTTTACTCTCCTGCTTCATGAAATTTCAGTTTCCAACTTCGATTTCCTTCGGTTCAGAAATCCCCGACGCCCATCTGGTTAATGTCTGGGGAAAGTCTGGAAGCAATGCTGCTCATTAATGTTTCCCAGATTATATCCGAAGGTAGAGACTCTGGATCGTTTACCACGCACAGATAAGACTTGTCATAGATTTAATCGAGGAAAAACATTTTTTTATCTGATGTGCATATCACAAAAAAAATCAAAAAAAATTCTTCGATCTTTTACGAAAATGAAATATTATTTTTATATATAAAAATAACATGGTCGATGTTTGTTTACTTGTTTACCCTTCTGCAATTCCATTTCAAAGTATTGAAGGAGAAAAAACAGGCAAGGCATTAATTATATTTGAACGAACCAGAACAAAAAAGAAAAGTCAAAAGTCGTCGCAGAAAAGCAGAGATGAATGTTGCGCAGGCAGTGAAGTAATAAACGTAACGTGTACACAAAACGACATTGTATCCGCGCAAAACGAAGCGAAAATTGAACGCGCGATTTCCTGGTTCCGATGACTTCTTTTTCGGAGCAACATTTGTTAAACATATATTTAATAAAATATTTTCATCTTAAATAAACCGCATTGTTCGGCCGATACAATGCTTCATACATCAAGCCACAAAGAACTCTAATCGACTATTATGCCGAAGACAATGAGACATTTAACATGTTGCACATTTCTCAAGTTCTCTCCTTCGAATATCTTTGAAGCAATGATTGTTGCGTTCCAAAATACACAGACCGGTATCATCATCGGCAAAGGGCGATAAAGAGCGACGCAAAAACGATTCGGGGAACGTGAATATATTGAAGGCAGTGAGCCAAAGGTTTTGAGCGGGGAATCTCGAAGGTGAGGATGAAGAGCAAGATGAAAGCAAGCTGGCGAAGTACGCGAGGAACGAGCCATGTGGCTTCTCCGTTGCTACGAACAAACGGCCGAACCGATCGAACACGAATAAAGAATGCCGCCTGCCAAAAGAGACCACTTCAACGCTAGATCTAACACGTTTTGACGCAACTCGTCTCATTTCAACGCACTCTATTTTGTTGCAAATATTCGCCTAACAAAACAAGTTCAATTTAAACATCATTGTTGTTGCACTACTTGTTACACATTCAATCGCTGAGTATATTGGTTTGAAAATGCTGATTATAAAGTGTGTTTTGGGAAATGCAGCTTGATTGTCTGCTCGAAGCGAAATACGAGAAAAAAAAAGAGTCTGAAAAGACTGCCCCCAATTTAACGCACAGCTCTGAGCCGAAATCTCGGCTCTTTTCAATGTCTTTTGTTTTGCATTACCAAAGACAATCCACTTCGACTTTGAAAATGGAAAATTCAATGGCGCGCGAACAATCGGCCCCCGCTGTAAGGGAAGCTCTTTGATTCCAATTTCTTTCGCGTTGGCATTTCTTTGGTGGAAGCCCGAAGGGTAAATCAAATGACGTTCGCACAAGAAAACATTAACTCGGTAAGCCACTTGTTTCAGTGTACATTTGAATATTATATCTCTATTGATCTTGAGGAAGCGAACGAAAGAAACTTTTTTAAATCAAATTTCGTGTCATTTAATTAACGTTACGAGTGGGTTTTCTTTTGTCTGCAAATAATTTGCGCTTACCACGTAATTGGTCAAACCGTGATTAATCTAATGGTATACACGACCTGAAGAAAATTAAATCGGAATTTAGTCAGACAATCTAAATTAAATAAGCCGGTGTGTGTTTCGTGCTCATGTCAAGTGTGCTCCCGTATCACCATAGCGACCGCTTAATTGGAAAAAGAACCCCTGTAATAAAGTTGTCAAGTGTCTCAGCGCCACGGAATCTGCGTGGAGAGATGAAACCGTGCACGTGGGTATCATTCGAAAAAGAGAGACTATAACAGACGAATTGAGTGATTGCGGATCCATTGTACTTGGCGCAAACACAATCAAAATATTTATTCTCTTCAAAAACTTTCTGCCCGGGTTGTATTGTCCTTGATGTTGCTACGATTTCTTTCGATATTAAAATAAAAGATTGCGAGTTTAAATTTCGCAAAATTGGCCGTCGGATTTTGATTGGAAAATAATTTTCCAACAAAACGAGAGCGAGCTTCATTGATACGAAACAAAGGCAATTTATTTGTAATAAATTTGCGAAACGTGTAGAGGAGCACTTAATGGCGCTGTTCATAATAATTAATGGCGTTTTTGAAATGAATGATTACGGTAATTTAAGAGAGGTCCCGGGCGAGAGAGCGCAGCCCTCGAAATTAATTCACGTGTAATAATGCCGGGGATATATTGAGTGACACAAATCGCACGCGACGAGCCATAACAGTGTCGCGGCTGCCGCAACGACCGGGCCAAGCTACATCAGTCGTACGAACAAACGTTAAGCAAACCATAAACGCCATTATTCCAACTGCAAATGTCTCGACGAAACTCCGACAGAGTGCCGAACGAATAACCGGACTTGGAATGACTTTTGGAATCTTGTTCCGACCGGCGCTATTCGATTGGACGAAACTTTTCAAATGCATTTCCGTCCGTGACATTTTGCAAAACCATCGATTCCCTCCAAACCCCACGGCCTGGAAGGACGCTTACATACAATTCAACGTGAAAATCGTTACGTGCATTTTATTGTGCACTTTCATCCTCGCTTCTAAATGGGCAGATCAAAAAGCGATGTTTTTTATTCTCCTTCGATCTGCAAAGTGCGCAATGATATAAAGTCGTATCTCGCTCTGTTGGCAGGTTTCTATCAATCATTTTGATCGCGCCGATTTGAACGCAGAATGATAATTCATGTGGCTGCGAGCTATCAATGAAATAGAGACGTGAGTCAGTCGTTTCTTTAGCGTTTGTAATGACTTATCAAACTTCTTGCGCCGGGGATTGCACTTTTCAATTACCGATTCGTTTCAATCGCAAGACCAAATGTAGCTGCACTATAAACGAAGAGCCTATATTCAATAAGCGTTAAACGATTTTCAATTGAACCAAACTACTTCAACAAACCTACATCGAGCATGATCTTTTGAAAGTGATCACAATTTTATATTTATATATTTAAACGAAAATTAACTGAGATTTATGTCAGGCTCGTTTGCGAGAAAAATTATGGTCGCATAATGACAGGCATAAGTGTTTAAGAAAATAACGCTGACCGAAAAAGGATCGAAGATGACGAGACGTCGTTGATCCCGGTGATTAATGCCGTCGCATTAAATCCGATTTTCATGTACGTTAGTTGTTTTGAGAGTGCAAAAAAAAGGAGATGAAAAAAAACTGAGAGTCGCGGCGGTTTTTAAGCACCTTGCGTATTGAATGTAAACGTAATATTTATGCACTTGTGTGCAGTACACACAAAGGACCAAGACGCGCGCAGCACACGTGTAACGACGAGTCGCATAAACGTACCCCCAAGAACATAACTCATTGCGGTAAACGAGCGCCACTTCGCCGCGTCAAATTAACGTGGGGCTGAGTCTTTCAGGCGGCTGCACGCCACGACCCGATCGAGGGGATCGCGGAGAATTTCTTTTCTCTCTCTCTCTCTCTCTCTCTCACTCTTTTCAGTCGTCTTCCTTCTGTGAGGAAATGTATCCGAGTTTATAAAAGCAATAAATAATTATTTGCCAAGCCAGAGGCATCGATAATTATTGTGAAAAATTATGCGTCGGATAATTCAAAATGATTGCGACAGCTGGTCGTTTGTATTTCCGTGCCATTTATTAACTTTAAGTGCGTCAATCACGTTAGAAGATTGCAAGTCGAATTACGATCATTTTCGGCGTTTATCGAGCGTAATATGCCAACGTAAAAAATTATGGGAATCTCAAGAATTTCTTAATGTTTCAAAAAAATATGTTACACGAAATATTCATCTTTAAAAATAATATTCAAATCGCGCTTTCATATATTTTCCTTGAATGACATTAGTAAAAAAATAAGATCATTTTGTCTGTAAACACACCAGTTAGAAATTTATTCAAATCGTCACAGATACGAAAGATTAGAGGTCAATATTTGAGAACGAAAAAAAAAACATATTAGTCAGAGGAAACGAGATGATTTGAGATTTATCACGTACAGTTAGAATGCGTGCAACATCGCTCAATACATAAAAGAGAGCCTGTTTTGCATGAAAATTATCCACACCAAAATGTCAGTGTATGAAAAAATGTATCTATTTAATGGCTGGCTTTCTCTTCGGTTACATGATTCGCCATCTTTGAGCATCGCAGCATCAGTCTGGTATAGAAACGTGTTACAAAAGACATCACGTTTTCCAAGCTTTGAATTGAAGCTTTCATGTGGCAGAGGCGTTTGAGTTTTAATGCAACGCATCATTCAACCTAATATAATCGGGGCTCTACGCCTGCGAATGTACATTTCGACAAATTTTCGTCTCTTCGGCAGGTTAATGATTAAACAAAGCTATTGACTGAAAGAAGTAGGAATTGCGAATTAGCAGCGTGCAAAAACAAATGACTCTGTTGAATTCTCTCGTACAATCTTACTCAATAGTTAATACACAAAAATCAACTGACGTTTTTGGAAGTTTGATACAGGTTTGATATGAAAATAATTTTTTTGCAAAAAAAATTTCACTGGAGAATGAATCTTTTTTCATGAATTTGAATTCTTCTTTATAATTAAAAGTTTGGGTTGCTTTCAAAGTTGTGCAAACGCTTCTGTTTATCGATTTAAAACGATTTCAGAAGGTGGTCTACCCTCGGCATTTCTGATTTCAAAATGCAGCTTGGATACATCGAGTAACGCTTCGGCGCTTCGAATTAAGGGGAAACATTGAATGAATGCCTTGGGGTTCATCCCAAAAGATCGGATCGACTCGGGCGCCTCTCGTTGCGCGTAAAGCAAAACGTAAATATATAATCTTTGCAATGCGAAGAAATATCGAGTTTCCATTCGACGCGCCAACAATCCGTTTATAGTTTCCTAAATTTCCCCTTCGAGTCTATTATGCACGTACATTATTTGGCCAATCAGATTGACCCGCGATTACATCTCGCTCGATAGAACAAATCGCTCAAACAGGCCCAGGACACGAGCAAACATCGAATCAACAAAGCCCCGATACAGACAAAAAGTTACGCTTTAATGGCAACGACATTAACGTACAAGAATAAACTTCTTTTATGCAACGAAAAAAAACGTTTATTTGCTATCTTCACTCGCTGCTTTCTGTGATTAAAAAAGTATGTTGATTTTATGTAACGATACTTTTGTCCGTTGTTACGTAAGTTGTAAAATGCGTGTACCGTTTAGTAAATATTCTCGCGGATTAATTATTCATGCGTGCATACGGTTAGGCACACACTCTGTTTCATGAATTTTCATTTACGAAAAAGGTTTTTTTTTGTCAGTGGCTCGACAAGACACGGTAAAAAGTGTGACAGCTAGCCCGTCGACTTTATATACGCTACGATGTAAAAGCCACGTTTGACAAGCTTTATGAACAGTATCAAATTAAATTTGCCGGCACTACTAAATTTCACATTGTCTCTTGTACTTTAGTAAGTGTTACGTCTGCGACACCCAAAACGGTATTAGTTCTGATAAGAAGCTAATAAATATTTAACGATTTTGGTGTGTTTGAAGAAAAAATGTTGTGTTACGATTTCTAATCGATTGGACGATTAATTGCCAACGAATTAACGGACTATAAAAAAGCAGTTTGTATGCAAATGAAAAATTCGAATTTTGTAAATGTAAAAAAAATGTCCATTATCTTATGTGTCGTTGAAAAATGAAGTCGCGCATGGTATCATAAATTTTAGACAATCTAAAAATATATTTCGCAATCGAAATTTGTCATTTTCGGCAGACATCGATGAGAGGCATCAGTTATTCTGAAAATTTTCTTCAATAATTGTAAGCGATAATGAAATGAGATGAATAATGATGTTGATTGAAGTGGTTTTACCTAATCACTCATTAACATACAATTTATTCTATTTCTGAAAAAAAAATTCATCGGCATGGAATAACTAAAGTGGGATAAACTCATGCCACAATATCTGCTTCGCTTGCGTCTAGAAGTCAAAGAACTGATATTAACTATCTACATTCTGAGGGTCTCCATGTCAAAATATCAATTAAGAATTTCGCAGTTTAGCTGAATAACGGTATTTAATTGAAACTGGAGATTATCTGAATGATTTAATTAAAGCACTTGAAGCGAAATTAAATTACACAAACTTCAATTTCATTACAAATGAAATCATAAAAATAACAGTATTCGAAGCGTTGAACTCAATTTGAATCAAAAATATCAATAAATATTGTACTTTATTACAGGTATCGTTTTATTTTATAATTTATTCCATAAGTTAGTTATTCAGTTATTGCGCGAAAAAAACTAGAATCTGTTCATTTGTGGATGAAAGTTAATGCAAATAAATTTCAATTCAATTTAGAGCAATTAATATGAATTTATTGCAAAGCTTAATGAGGTTTGTCAGTTTGTTGTTATCATAATGCGCTGACTGCTTTTTCAACAAACGAAAGTACAAATCAGTATGTATTAATATGGTACGCAAAACTTATCAGGATTCAAATGGGGGAAGCGTTCATTCGATTGGACTAATCGAAAGCAATGCAACGCGCAATTGAAATAATTATGAATTCACGTCCGAGCAAATGCTCCGCATCTACTCAACGGATTTTGCGTTCAATAAATTTATTATAAATAGTCACAATCTGCAGGATACAAATTTTCGCTTTGTTCGTGCTCGGGTACTTTGTCCCTTGATTCTAAATAGAGTTCAATTTAAGGGTAAATTCAAATACAAAATCACATTGATGATTCATTTTCATACAGTTCATAACCATGTTAAAATAGGAAGCCAAAAATACCTAAAACGAAAATAACAAATATTGCCATTTAGCTGCTTCAATAAAGAACTAGAAAAGAAATGAAAATATCAACTCTAACACCTAATGTTTGTCAAATCCGACACGTCTGAAAAGTTTTGTTTTTTTTTTTCAAAAATGCCATTGTAATTTAAAAGTTTCCAGGGCATCTACATGATTATATGTTCCAATATTATTTGCATTCCCAATTACCAATATTGTAATTCTGATATTGCATTTTCTACATCAAAGTCAATATCCGAGCTATATGATTTCGTGAAATTTCATTACATTACTACTGCTCGGTTTATTGACCAGTAGATCCTCCATCTAATTACACAATTTAAAAATACGTTTTTATTACTTTCTTTATTGTTCAGATCTGTTCGCTTTTATAAACAAATGATACCTGTATGGGATTAAGATAAGATGCCGGTGTCAATGAATCTCGTATCTAATCACCGGACCGAAAAGTTGGAGCCGACCAAAAAATCTTGTTTACGTATGGAGATGCCGTGACGATAAACCGTCTTTTGAGAGTGAAGAAACTTTTAAAAACGGACACATTCGTCAAGAGTCCAACATCAGCTCGTACATTCACACTAACGAAACCACTTTTTCTAGCTCAACGCCAGCCATCTCCATTATCTAAATTAAATACATTGACACAAACTGCTTAACAGTTTATCTCTGATACCGGTTGATTTCCATCTCACAATCATCTCGCAACCAAACGTCATATCTAAATAACAAAACCGAACCGACAATAAGTCAAACTGATACATACCTCTACATTCGTTGGCCTCTTGGGCAGTAGCTCTTCCCCAAGGTCTGTCAAAGAAGAACTGTTTGCACTTTTCACAATCTCGTCCGTCGGTGTTATGCTTGCAGTCGCAAGTAAGTTGCCTGTCCTTGCCCATGATGCACTGCGAAGCATGGCCATTGCATTTGCATCTGCCTCCAACCGCAAAGTCCGAAACCGCGTAGTGGTGCGCCAAGCTGGTGCTGGAAGCGCTAGTGGTAGTGGACGAGGCCGATGTGACCGTCACATATCCCATCTCCTGCAACTCTTCGGGGTCGTTGGACTGGACCTCCTGAGGCGCCAGCACCTGGTGCACCGAGGGCAACCCGGTCGACAACGACTCGCCCTGCGAGAACGCCATCTTCTGGTTCTTCAACTTTTCCTCGCGTTCGCGTTCGCGTTTGGTCAACTCTTCCAAGGTCAGATTTTCGTCAGTATTCGGGATCATCGAGTCCGGAAGTGAGGGCATGTGCAGTCGATTGAACACGACTTTGATGTCGGTCGCAGTAACCCAATCCTGGAGGACCGCCGAGTTGTCGAAATCCGGAGCAGATGGCCGGTCCTCGAGCGTGCTGAAGGCGATGCGACTGATGCCGAAACCACCCCCACCGGTGTACCGGTGGCTGTCCGAGCAGCGTGCTTCCTGTTCGTTCGCCTTGGTGATGTCCGCTCGATTGGGCCTGCCGTACACTTTGCGACACTGCGACGAGTAAAACTGAAACGGCTGCCAGGTCTTGCCGTAGTCCATTGACTTGTAAATCGCGATCGAGTCCGGCTTAGCGGCCTTCGGGCAGAACTGCAGACTTACGTACGTCAATTCGTACTTCTTGCCCAGTGATAAAGTCAGCGTAACATTGTCCGGCGGAGCGGAGAAGCTCTGGGGCGAGATGATCGGCTCGCTGCGCCAGCAGGTCACGTTGTTCGGGTTGTTCAGATCTGTCAGATAGTTCGCCGGGAAGCGCTTCTTCGGGTTCTTGTCGTCGCAGACGTGACAGGCTCCGATACTCGAGGTGCTACCGAGACTTTCGATCACGTCGCAGTATCTGGTCGCGTGGTTGGTGCCGCAAGTCGACGATGCCTCCACCGAGGCTCCGAACGCCGCGTTTACAAAGTCCGGGATGCACTTACGGGGCCGGTCCTCGTAGTAGCATGGATCATTTGGGCTCAGCTGACTTGAAAACAGATTCGAGAAATTTTCACCGCACTGACCAAGTCGTAACACAGACAACAGAGCGATTATCTGTGCGAATAATCGCGCTTGACGTTTCATCCACATCTTGCAAAATTGTTTCGTTTGAGTTAAGCACGATTTTTCTGTCAACGCACTGGTTTTCGAATTGATGATTATCGCGCGATTAGTGTAGCGACATGTTTTTAGGGGGATTGCAAAGAGCGCCCTCCCCCTTTGGCTTTACTTTGGCACAAAAGTTACACGGAGAGTTCACATAATTGGACGCTTCGAGCACCAAAATTGCCCGCACATCAACGCTGCAACTGAACCTTTGAAACACCTTTTTTTTTGTTCGGGTTGAAGAAATTTTTGCTCTTACACTCGCGATTAACACTGGACACTGCGAACAATTTTTTTCCGGCAAGAAAAAACTGTTCTGGACAAATGTGTTGGTTGAATTTGACGAGCACGTTCGAAAAGTTGTACCAAAGGAGCAGTGAATATTACCCACGCATGTCACGCAGTGGCAGTCTGCCGCTAACTAAAGTTCGCTCTCGTCGTGTACCTACATCCGAGCGATCCAAGTCCCTCCCTGCGTGCCCGTTCTCCCTACTCGGTCGCTGCTCTCCCTGATCCCGTGTCCCCTACCGTTTGTTCCACCAATGATCTTTTCACATTGTCTACCCCTCCAGACCGTCAAAGTCATTCTCACTCTACGCAAAGCATCCAGAAGGGATGCTACGTGTGTTCAGTCCATAAGCAGGCCTGAAAGTAAAGGCTCGCCGGACAACCGGCAGACATAATAAGAAGAAAGACTTGAATGGAGAGAAAATCATGTGTTACTATAAAAATGCGAGGCCGTATTTTCTCGATCTGCCCAGGGCACAATAAAAGCCTGCCGACCGAAAAAAGTTCCCCGAGATTGATCGTGAAATGGGAAAGATCACATTTGTGATGAAATAGAGGAATGTCAATAGGAACGAGTCGACTTCTTTTTTTTCCCCTTTCTTGTACGATTTCCTTTCTTCTCTCTTTTTTTCGTCGATCAGAGTTACACTGAAGACGACGTATCGTATCTGAAAAATAGACTCGGACAGATTATGACGTTTACTGAATTGAGCAAATGAGGGGGTCTATTTGTCCCAACAAGACGTCCAATTTATCTTGAATCGTAGAAAACAAGGTCTGAACGTCTGAAGGTGTATGACATGTGTCGGGAAAGCAGAGCCACGGTCGACCACTTTAAATCGGCCCATACGTTTCGTCTGTTTTCTAACCCAAAACAAGCCGTCAATCATCGCACAACATTTTGACTCGGACATATTAATCAGCTTGTATTTAATTAACTTGATTACAAGGCCCACGAATTTTGTTGGCCGTGAAATCTAATCGCAAAAACGCCCCGCCTAATGATTGTCAACGCCGAGTCACTTTTCAGCTCCTCCCATTACAGGCCTAAACGCCGATTAATTTCGCAACCGTGACGGTAATTCTAAACGACGTGGGCTCACGGAAGCAAGCCTCGATTCAAAATTCCGTCGCGTGTAGCCGGGTCTTCGAAACCAAATCGCGCGTTAACGATGCTCAAATTTGACGTGGATTCAGCCCATATTGGGTATCCCAAGGTGAACGGGAAAAAAGCATCACGCGATTTACTATGCAGCAGGAAAGGCCCGGTTAACGAGACAGCTCGAAAATTCGTGACGCGCAAATCGTCGCGCCGATTCTACGAAGTTGCGATCTCCAATCCGGACCTCAGTTCATTTTCTTCGTCTTTTTTTTCGGGTTGGATTCGTTGCGGCCTCTCGTTCTATAAAACTACACGCCTATAATCTGCACGGCATGTGTAAGCTGGACGAAAAAAGAAACTTAGAAGAGGATCCTAAAACGAACACGAAATTTGACGAGAGATTTCAGAGTGCATAAACATGGCGTGAAAAATACTATTAAAGGAGATTGATCGACTGAAGAGAGGCCGAAACAAAAAATGGAGTCTAAGTTTATTGAATGGGAAATTTTCGAGTTTGATTAATAGACAGGTAGGTTGAAATTTATGTGCGGATTTGCGTGACTTTTTTTTGTGGTTGCTGGTTTTAAAAACGGACAATTTGTTTTTTAGCTCTAAATCGATGACGAATAACTGCGCGCTTATCTTGCGCTGTCGCGAGGTGTTTATTTTTTGTTATCTTGAGTTTTTTTCCGTGTGCTGGTTGAAAATTCATCCGGTGCACAAACGGCTATTGGCAACCTAGAATGCATGGTACAGTGCCTCGGCGATGACGCTTATGATACATAACGTTCTGTTTAACATGTATTAATCGAACGATGCCTCAACGTTGGTCGTCGTACGGTGTTATTCGTCATTCACAATCTTATCGAGAAGCGCCGAAGGATATGTTAAATATTTTTTCACAAATTAAATCACCTCGCTGGCATGGTTATTTTTAGAAATTGCCAAGTGCACTCTCTTTTCGATCCGCCAACTGGAACGAGAGACAAAAATTGCAATCTCGCTGAAATTTATGAATGAAAATGCCCTCGAAAGTGCCATCATTCGTGATCATATGCAGCGAAAAGTATGTTGTAATGAAATAACAACATGCAAAATAGGAAACGGGTTGTGACAAAAAGGCAAGACTTATTGTGGCTTGTAAATTTTCCGAGAAATACTAAGAATGCTTTGAATTTCCAAGTACGTACGCTCTGTCAACAGTCTGAGACACAATGCATGCATGTAATATAATTTCAGCCATATTCCAACATTTTCCATAAGGTTCATATTGTTTTTAAATTACGTACGAGAATTTACTGATAACAATTTTAATTGGTCAAATATTTACAAAAACTGTACTGCACTAATTCAGAAATTGAATACAAGTTTTCTCTCTCTCTTTTTGTCTTTCATTCTCTCTTTCGGAATAATTTCGCGAGGATATGACCCGAAGTCATTTGCAAGTATGGTTATACAAGGTGATTATGTGATAACGCAATTTAAATGCAACCTTACTTTATAATAATCTTAAATTTAATTATCGAAAACTTCACGAGCTGCAGCACACTGTTTTCATAACTTTGAATATTAATTTTCGTTTAACCCAAATATTCTTCCGGCTGAATTTCAGTTCATCATCGTTTAATTTTCAAAGTATCAATATAAATGACACAGGTCGACGACATTGTAAAATAATTTGTTTCACAAAGTGACGAAATTTGAAACTGACACTGACAATCGTTTGTGAAATTCGATCAAAATCGTTCTAGAAGAATAAAGAATGGGGGAAACATCGGTCCATTTCAGTATAGGGGTACTGTGCATTCAGCGTGACACATGTTTCAAAATCACCCATCTCAAACTAATGATATCATTGTGTAAAGTTTAATAGCCAATATTCGGGCATTTCATCCTGCAATGGTTTGTTGCTGCTGACGAAAGCTTGTTTTGATAGCACAGCAGTTGACTTAGGGGACGACACAATCTCAGTCACTAGTCAACCTAGATTGACTCAGCGCAACTGCATACGTTGGAAATGATAAGTTTCCAGATATCTGGCAATACCTAATTATTATATTCTGTATCACAAGACTATCAAGATGAACGTATCCCAATTGATCGGTACTCGTCTATAAATAATTGCCAATGAATATACATTCACCTCAAATAACTACAAACAAAATAAACAATTAATTATTCACTGTTTTTCGCGCAATTCAAAATAAACTAGAGAATTAATAAACAACAAAAGAAATTCTAAAACTGTTGGCACAAATGATATGACACGCACAGTGATAAAAGTAGATTTCGATCCCACACTCACGGACGATAATCGAGTCGTTCATCTTGATTGGGTATGAAACTAATTAACAAAATTGGACGACAGAGCTCGTTATGACACGTCGACATCCGTGACAACTTAATTCGGTTCGCGTCATCGTAGGTGTCTTGGAATAAAAAAAAACACCCAGGTCATCTATTATTTCACCCATGAAACATTTGATCGCAGATATGAAACGGCTTTTTTTACAACGTCTCTTGATTGCTATTGTGATGGTTTTGTATGAAGTGAAATCTCTACCAGGAGGTCCAGGGGATGACGAACATTCTTTAAGTTGAAAATGTGCAAATTTGAGCGATAAAAAAGGTGAAACGAGCATCGCGATGAAAATGAGAAAAAAAAGTAGAAGGAATCGTCAGAAATGCCTATTTCAGCTTAGCAAGAACCCTAGGTATATACTCGGTTCAAAACGTGAAAACGCGAAGCGGCTGCGATCTCGCAAAAAGCGTAATTATTACGGTATTTGTCGCAGGTGGTCGCAATGCTTTTCACGCGCCTCTCTTTCTCTCCCTCTGTTTCGTGCTCATTCTCCTTTTATCTTGCTGCGTTACACCCTTACTTTGAATATAAGCGACTGCCAGCCTCGCTGAACTGCGAAAACGAACCAAATCCTCTTTCTTTTCGGTTTGTCCCCTTTTTACATTTTAGTTGCACTTTAACCTCGAACTGCCATCATTAGAATAAACTCACCCTCCCAGATGAAACACTTAAAAAACTCAGTTTCCATTTAAAAATAATGTACGTTGCTAAATAAAATACGAAAATGGACTCTTACTTTTCATCCCGTTATAAATCAGTTGAAATAAAGCCGGGAAAATTAAGTTCTCGGGAAATTAAAATCATATTATTTTCTCGTGAGGTAGCAATTTTTTCGCCGTTATTTCAATGGTGTATGAAAATACAAGGCGTAAAAAAGGAAACGTGGTTTAAATTTTTTATTCAACCGACGAACTTTAGATTCATCAAAAGATAGAGACGTAACGTATCTAGGCGAATCTATTAATCGAATTAATTTAATCTGCATGTTACAGAATCCCGCACGGTCCGACGTGATAGCATTCCTCACTTCAAGATTAAGCCTTTTGGGAGATTAAAATTTAAAACTTCATGTTCCGTAGCCAGTTTGAATGTCCTGTCATGTCATCCCGGTTTCCTGTCTTTATACGATTACGGATGCTCGTTTGCTGTTTGGATGCAACTTTCAACAGAGAAAGTAACTTGATTTAAAAAATAATATTCCTGTGATTACCACTGTTGAAAAATAATATTGTGCTTGAATTTATCAGAAATGGAAAAGTTGCAACGTGAAACAAACAAGAGGAGCGAAAACTCGATGATAAATATTAGTAGATTGAAATTAAAATTAAAATGCAAAACGTCTTGAAACAAAGAAAATGCAATACAAAGTTTGGGGAAACTCGTGGAATCATTAAACAACATCAGAACTTTTTATAACTCTTCCGCTTTATTCATAGAAGTATCACGTATTGGTTCTGACTGACGTTTTTATGACAGAAAAAAATGATAGAATGTTACTTCACTTTCCGCCGAATTTTCTCATTCGCATTCTCGAACTGTTGAAAATTCATTATGATTCACTCGTCAATGTCTCACACCTTTTTTTTGGCAACTAGAAACAAAAAAAACGCAATGCTAAATCTTTGCGAAACGGAAATCGCAAAATTCTATGAAAATATCCATCATTTTTTTCCATCACTTATATTCCATCCGATCAATATGACATTTGTATGAACTATGTTATATTCATCGTAATATAATTCATATATTCAATAATCTAGTTATCTAAATATATATTTATATAATATATTTGTGTATGTATATCATTTTTATACCTTAAACTTAGTTTTTTTCCCTTGTAGAAATAATTCTGTTCCTTTTTTTATTTTCATTTTTTTTCTGTTTTTTTATTCTTATTGTATTTATATACGTTCATCGTAGCGCTGTCGACCGGTTTGCTATCCATTTGTTTAAACTAGCTTGCGACATTTAAAGTATTCAAGCAGACAGTGGACCAAAATTGTTCTGTACACTATACGTGATCGCGTCGTCCATTCCGTCGTAAATTGCTTGTAAGTGCACATTTTATCGCTCATCATCACAGGACAAACAATTCAACTAAAGAATCGTGATTGAAAGTGCAAAATTAAATATCGGCGGAGAAGTAACGTAAAAAGGAGAACATTGTCAAAGTTGTTAACACAAAAAAGGTCGTCGCATTTTCATTTACATTGAAACGTTTTTCATTCGCTACATAAAAATGCAATAAGCTTCAACTAACAAGCAAAATTCTTGTATTTATTTGTTTTTATGAAAAATTGTTATAGAACACTTGGTGAAAATCCAAGTTTGTTTTTAATATATACACATATCATGAATTAGGTCCCACGGTTTGACTTTTCACGATTACACATTGTTGAACATCAGCATCTCGTTCAAAGCGGTCAAACATTGATGAAAATTGATTTTGCCAAATTTCAGGATTTATATCAGTCGTAGTCAACTTTTGTTATTTTTTATATTCATAATTTTGTTGATTAAATTGTAACATTACTTGAACTTAAAAGTGTCAGACACAAACTAATGCGCGTTAAAACGATACATTTTAGTTAAAAAGGGCAGTGTCCAACGAGTCGGTCTTATATACGTGCCGCAAGATTCACACTTGTCAAGATATGTATCTCGTATAATATGGGAAAAGTAAAGTTCTTCCACGTTAGATCGTTTTTTGTTCGTTTTATCGAAAAAACTAATATCAAATTACATGTAACATTTTATATATATATTTTATTACATTCACGAATATTCTGTTTCAGTCCGACCTACTCAACCGAAAAAACGTCTCACTGCCTCGTACAATAACTCCAGCATCCAACTACACGTTTATACCGATGAAAACATATAACACTACGTCGCAAACTCTATACACAGATTACTGTAATCTATAGTTTTATGTAAAATAGACACTTTGCAATTGAATTCTTTGCAGAAATTTTTTTTGCAGATCACGCGACTAAAACTGATAGAAATGCCAAAAAAGAGCTGACAAATTGTTTTGGTTACGAATGGATCATAAGCCGGGAAGAATGAATATTGAGTTTGCCTATCACATTTTCATCGCTGAATTATAGAGCAGCAAAAATATTGACATCGATTTTGGTGCGTTCTAACGCGCACAAATCGCTCGAGAGGCTGTCCAAACAGCCGTCACATTTTCAAACGCTGAGAACTCTACAAAAATTGATCAAGCGGATGACACGTGGGTATTTGATATTTTTTATACTTGTTTGTTTCGCAGAAACATCCTCTTTTACAATAAAACTGTTACGTTTGTTTGCAATACAATTGTTTCGATTGCAACAACTCTTTATTTTTCTTTTTGCAGGCACCGAAAATGCCTGGAAGCAAACCGTCGCGCACCGTACAAAGAATCGAAAAAATGTTCCTTTTTGTTCGCATTCGGTCTCTCGCCTCTGTAAATTTTGATTTGAATCAAAGCTCATTGCCTTCGAAACATCAACGTTCATCGCAAAAATTCAAAGTTGTATACATACTCAAACAAAATTTCACAACGTTTGCCGGAATGTCGTTTTTTATCGAACAGCTCTGTTATTTACAGTGTCAAATTGGGGAATGTCAAATTTGCTAAAATTCGATGAGGTGTCGTGTTTGTATTCGGCATGAGCTCCTTCGCATAATCGGAATTTCAACGCTTTGCTTAATCGTACGATGCGGATATAATAAGATGAAATTCCTCGACTATAAAATGAACAGAGGATATGCATTTTATGTATGACGTTCATTTTCATCTAATGATTACGAATTGTTCCTGAACCAGTGGCATTGAAACGTTGAAAATCACGATTAGGTTGTGTGCTCTTTTGACCCTTCGTGAAAGTTGATTCGTCTCGGTGCAGTATTAATTGTAAAGATGTAACAAAAGGACTAAATAACAAAGGAATGAACAAATAATAAATGCGGTATGAGGTTAAAATTTCAAACGTGTATTTCTGCTATTGTAATTTGTGATTTGACTGATCACTTTTCATTTCTTCTTGCAGTACTCTTTCCGTTCGCTCTTGCTTTCGCACAAGTTTTTGTTTTTCTTTGTACATACCAGAAATTATCAATGCACTATTAAAATGATAACTTAATAGGTAAATCCAATATATTAGGTATTAAATAATTATAATAAATGATAAAAATCATAATGTATAATAAATCCGTACAGTTGTAAGAGTAATATAATACTTAAAATAATCAGCAATATATTAATTTTAAATAATTAATAATTTCTAACAAAACATCCACACCTTGCAACATCGCTGTAGAAAATTTATCTTCCAACTTTTATCATCACACGTTCGGAATAATGCTTTTTGTTTCTTTATTGCCATTTAGGTCTAAGATATATAACATCAACAATATTTTAAACAAAATACGCTTCCACGATCATATATAAATATATATAGATTCATATTCATATAAATATAAAGCAATGTCTCAAAATTTCCTATACCGTGCAATGATTAATGAATCGATCAACGTATAAATATTTTTTCCTCGTTTACAAAAGTCGTACAATTTGTCGAATCGATTGTTCCAAAGACGAGTATCGTAATCATGATATTACCATCATTCACTTACGAAAAAAAATTTAAATAGAGGAAGGTACAAAATCGTTTTTCAAAACAAAGGTAATTCGTGTTAGTGTAACTGATGTTTCTTGATGAGTGTAGAGTACCCAATGAACAAATAATAGACTCGCATAGTTGCACTGCTTAGGATTTTTGATTGTTACTTGAAAGTGTTCGGAGGTATTTTTCCTGCATGAAAAATGTGCATCCATTTAAAACGCTACCTCGCAAAAAAATATCGTCTTCATAAGACTGCTTAATTTATTAATACACAACGCTCCATTGCATTGAATTTTATCGGTTGTGTTTTCAACCCAACTTTCGGCGCGTGACAAATCGACACTTCCACATTGAAGATGAAATTAGAATTTTTCATTATTATACACGGAGAGAAAAATGCTTCAACATCTAACAATCGCATCTAACAATAAAAGTTCACAATAATCGCACACTACCGCAATCGAAATCACACTAACTTTAACAGAAAACATTGGTTCAACATCAAGTTGACGTGTTTTTCGTCCCAGTTTTATCTTATTCTGTTTGTTTTGTTCATTTTTCATGATTTCCATGTTTTGGTTATTTCTTCCAGTGTTATTCTCAGATACGGTATGATTATGTTAAAACGTATAAGTAGTTTGGAAAAAACGAAACTAAACTACGAATAATTGTAAAAAAGTTGCTTCGTGGATGTCTTAATATATATTTTTTTCATTTCACTTTTATGTTGTTTTTGTCTTTTTCTTTCTTTTTTTTTCATTTTGTATTAATTTTAATTAACTCATTCGGATGTCTGACTAATTCTGATTTTTTGGATGGATCGGGCACCAAAGTGAATTCCACGCGACGCTCGAGGGTAGACCAGCACTCGGTTTCAACGTCGTGTGTGTAATGGCACACGATCATTGAACCCGTTTCGAGTTGCTCTACAGAATGTCAAGTCATCCAGGATTTTTGACGAGTTTCTTACCGCGGTAATCGTACACACGGCGACAGAAAAGAACCATGTCCGAAGGTACAGGAATCGGAGGTTGCCGGCTCTCCCTAGGATAAGTCTGGTGGCCCGGAGGTACTATTAATCCCGGACTTTCTAAGCCTTCCTCGATTCTTCGCAAATTTTTTCGATATCTAAAAGAACAGTTCCATTTCATTAATGCAATTCCTAAGTGCAAACTCGTTCTTAACATTTTTTCATATCTTCAATGATCAACTTACCGACAGTATTCATTAAAAGTTAAAATGTAACATTTGTCTTCGATACAAGCAACACTGTTGGCGTCACGATGCCGAGAAGCAAAAACTTCGTCGTCCGTATCAAACTCGGTTCTACCTTGTTCGGTATGTTCAGGTCTGTAGTACCATAGCAGTGAAAACATCATTTCACCTAAAAACATTCAGCCATGATCAGTATCGAACCCATTAAATCAGCCGTTTTTATCCTTATCGTCAAAGCACACATACCATCTTCAGGATTCTCCCAAAGTGCTGCTATTTTGGCTACATACGGAAGATCGGCTTTTCTTGGTCCACTTTTCAATAAAACGCAATCACGAGGTCGAAGAACGTCTCCACTCATATGCCTCATGCTCGCGTAACACCTCCTAATAGCGCTTCCCTCATTCTGTGAATTATTCATTATAATCATTACCAATTATTAATCACAATATGCAAGAAACAACTTGACTAAAACCAACTGCGCATAATTACTCACCGTCAAATAAACTTTGGCCTCGTAAGGTTCACCTTCCCAGCTCCAACCATTGCTCCACTTCGGTTTCACGAACTGTTTCTTTGTCACAGGCAAATTTTCATTCAAAACAGTACTTTCTTCAGCTTTGCCCAAAACTTTCTTCGTCGCTTTCTTTACAATCTTGATCTTTTTCTTCTTGCTCAACTCTTCAGTAACTTCATTAGTTTTCGGCTTAACTTGGTTTTTAACTTGCGCCTCTTTCTTCTCCTTTGTTTCCTGTACTTTAACGTTCTTCGTATCTTTGACCTCTTGGGTCTTAAATTTCGCGTTATTCTTTTTCTTCGACAACGGTAATTTGGTCTTCTGCTTACCAACTACTTTACCCTTCAACAAATTAATCGCCTTTCCGTCTGTTTTTGCCACAGGCTCTTTCTCCGTCGTGACCTTGGACAAACTGACCTTTTCCCCAGCCGATTTTTCAACTTTGGCTACTTGAATCTTCTCGGAAACTGGCTTCTGAAGCTGGCTCTCGTCCAATGACACCTTCTTATCCGTTGCATTCTTAATATTATTGATCTTCTCGGCGACAACGTTCTTCAATTTGTTTGCTATTTTCTTCACGATCACATTCTCCTTGTCACTCTTCGGCTTCTTCTTCACCGGCGGTTTTTTCTTCGACTCCTTTTCCTTCTTCTGTGCCATCTGAAGACTCTTCATAACCACGTCATTGATCGTTTCCATGATGGAACTCTCTGTGGCGTTGATTTTCACAACATTGTTCTGTAATTTGACCACCTTTGACTTCTTGACCGGAGCTGCGGAAACAAGTTCGGCACTCTTTTTCTTCTGCGCCTTTTTCTTAGGCACCTCTTCCTTCACAACCTTCTCTTCAGGCTCTTCTTGTTCCTCAGTCTCTTCTTTGATCTCAACTTCCGCCGTGTCTACAGACTTTTTGCTAATCTTTCTCTTCTTCGTCAAGTCAGGCTGACCATCCGCGGCCAATTTTCTCTTAACAGCATTTAATTGCTGACTCTTGACGGCAACGAGCGGTTCCTTTCGATCCTCCTCGACCGTTTCCGTCACCGTAGGCTCGTAATCTGGCTTCTTCCAATCATTGTCGATGATGACAACGTCACTGAGCTCCTCCTTTACCTCGGCGTCATTTTCGCACTTGTCGTCAATGACGATCCCCGAGTCTTTGTCCATCTCAATGAGGCACGCTTTCGCGCACTGCTCGCATTTCAGGCTCTCGCACTTGTACTCAGACTCGCACTTGACGTTACAGTTGGCAACGCAAGTTATGTTCTCCGTGATATCCACACTGCAGGACTCACACTTGACATTGTTATTCTCCATTTTCAGGCTCGGACAATTCGGCGTAGAAAGTTTCTCAGTCGGCGACAGAGATTCAAGTTTAACGTCACAGGTCGACGTACACGCGTGCTGCTGACAGCCGCACTTTTGCAGCTTACCATCCACGCAATTTTTGTCATCCTAAAAGCAAACATAACATTTTATCTTTTAATTATACACATTATCTAATCATCACATTTGTTTTGTTATTATTTTTTTGTTGATTTACACCATAAATTTTTAACATGTAACATGTAGAAAGTAACATGTAAAAATCATGTAATATGATAGTTTAAACGTTATTCCGATGTTGCATAAGTAGTGAAGTCAAAGTTATTTTTATAAAAAAATTGTTAGCAATTTTAGTAAATAGTTTAAACCAAATATTTACGGCTTAGAATGAGCAGTAAATACTTAAAAATGGAATATGTGTACCCAAAATATTGTTATAATCGATTTTTCTAATTGAAAAAAAAGTAGAAAAAATCTACCTTTTCACAAATGTTGTTTCAAGAAAACCCGTCCATAAATTCAATTCTATTGTAAGAAAAAATGGCAAATAACATTTTGCATTTTAATAACAAAAACGACGATGCTTTAACTCAATAATGTAAATAAAAAAAGAAGTTGTACCTTAGACAAACGATTTGAGTTTTGGTGATGATTGTGCGTGGGAACATGATTGTTCGCCGGTGTAAGCGTGGATTGATTTTGACTTTTATGACTTCGATGATTGTTGTGCTGGACGCGATCCGTGTCCCAGGCGTTGGCCCCATGAGGAGGCGCTAGACCGGCCCGCCCCCTCGCAGGGGATGGTGGCCCGACCAAAGCGCTGGGTGGCAATGACAGACCGGGCCCCGATACTACTGGCGCTCCCTTACCATTACCAATAAGGGGCCCAGTATCCACGTTTTTTGGACATGACTGCATCGGGCACGGACAACTTTGAAATGCTGCATCTAAAAAACACAAACATTAAATAAACATCCCTTCCATAAACCAATGCAAACAATTTTACATCGTCTTTTATCCGAACACTTTTTTTCCTTTCCATCAATCTTTGAACAGTCGGAAATGAAGTAGTCGGACATGAAAGATCAGTGGAAAGGTATAAGTTCATTAAATTTATTGATCAAAGCAAAGTATGTCGAACAAAAGGAATCAAAATACATACGATCTACAAAAGCTCGACCCTGCGAATGTAGATAGGCTGGATTTGGTTGCGGGGGTGGTGGTGGAGGCGGCGGTGGCGGATACCCGCTATAATACGGAGGCAGAGAATAGTCACCAGGGGCTGACGGGAGCGGCGGCTGGTATTCAACCACTCCCGGTGCCCCAGAAGCACCCGTCGGCCCAACAGTTCCGCCACTTTCTTGATAACCATAATATTGCCTGCAAAGCGCCAAATTGTTAGATTAAACTCCAGCAACAACGTTACAATGAATTTCAATTACTAATTTTCAATTGCGTTTATAAACTGAACTTTAAATGTCAAGCTGGCTTAGCAACGATCAATTCCTTTTTTTTTACGCAACACTTTTTTGTTCAACTGACAGAAAACACCGAAAAAAAACATGTTTACGTGGAGACAAAAAACGGATTTAAATACTCATAATGTGTGATCTTGAATTTTGAAAACAACGCTCCTACCGAAGTAGCACCTAAGAGATAATTATGAGTCGTTTATCATTGTTAACACCTCGTATCGTGTAATTAAGAACGAAAATAAAAACACGCCTTCTCGTTCGCAATAAATACTGAAACGGTTTTTCATCCACAAATCTGTTAGTATTTTCATCCTGAACATGAGACAGGACAATTTTCTCGAGTTAGCTTCTCTTCAAATTGGCGTGGAAGCTTGTTAGTTTGGACGTGGAATCTCCGGTACGTTCGACCTTTTAATCTGTCAGTTTGCCGCCTACGCGAGAGTCAGAAAATAGCAGGTCAAAGTTTGAACAAAATAATGCACCTGATGCGCGGTTATCGCCATAACCATAAACGAGATAACAGTTATTGTTTCAGTTTGTAAGTGTGATGACAAAAAAAATCGATTAGTTTGCTTCCTAATCGGTCCTATCGGTGACTTTGTAGGTGACAAATATTCGACCGAATATGCATTGCTTGTGCGAACTTTTGCTGCCCCGCGTCGATGCTATCTGTTCTCGCAACGGGACTTTTTTCACGCTACACACAAAAAGGACGTTCGGAGGCATAATATTCGTTACATTGTTGTTTAGTTTTAATTTGTGGCACGAGAGTCAGATAAGTTAATTTCAGCGAAATGCGCAGCGCTGCAATTGATTTTATAAAACTGTTCCATGTATTTCACTTTTGCAGCCTGATTGAATTGTATACTGCTATTATCAAAACAAATTACACGTCGCATTTGCTAGTAAAGAGCGAATAAATGCAATTTTTATGTTACAATTTTACTCGTTCACTTTGATAAATTGAAGATTCAATTTCCTGATAAGTTGTGATAAGAGTAAAAATTTCCAAGTAAAGTATCAACAGTTGATTTTTTAATAAAAAGAAATAACAAACTATTAATGTTTCATCAAACTAATAAGAAAATATTTGAAAGCAGAACTCTTCCTTCAGAACCTCAAGAAGTCAAATTCGCATCAAAGTTTCATTACAAGTCCAAACATTAGCGCAGCCAATGCTTCAGCAATAATCCTTTTTAGAATGTTCTCGCTCGCTGAATGGGTTCGAAAAAGGGGTGCTTAAACAAGAAAATGTAATTACTTTACGTTGACTTTACGCGTCTTTTCATTTTTCAGCTTCTTAGAGCAAACAAAATATAAAGAAACTCGCCGGCTCGGAACAAAAGGAGCGCTTTAATTTACTATTGTAACAAGTATCTCCGCCTGAAATCACTCCGAATTATCTTTGTAAATAAAACAAATTTAGTCGAGAAGTTTGTAAAGATTAATCTGCCCGTGGTGACTTGCGAAACCATAAAACACTTGAATTTTATTGTCCGGGCATTATTTCCGCGTCAACCACTAAATAATCTCCTAGTTTTCCTCCTACGTATAACCGGTACAATTCAGCTGACAAACATGCCACATGTTTTTACATCAAGCCCGGAAGAAAAAAAAATACCGAACCAACGAAAACAGCGGCTTTTACTTCTCCATGAATAAGTGATAATCGTGACAGAAAAGAGTTGCTGCTAAGTCTACCAGCTGAGGAGTTAAAAATTAACCGCGGTGTTCTTATCGGGTTAATCAAACGCGTATGTTTTCAAAAGAGGCCTCGTTCGTTGAAATTATGCCAGCAAAACCAGCATCAATCTCATTATATTTTAACTCACCTTCTGTATGGCGTGTATTTGTAATAAGGCGGTGCATGAGGATGTGCATGCGTATACGTTGGCGGGTAACAAAGTTCTGGATACTGCGGTGGAGTACCATAATACTGAGGACAATATGCCCTATAAAAGGCTGCGCCGCCTGCAAATTTACAACAATGACGCAATATTAGATGCAATTACCAACTCAGCTCCGAGACGTGCGAGATGCAAAAATCATTCTTACATGCAGTTTACCGTTACGTTAAACAGGAATTACTGGATATGACGATTTTCAAAATCACGCAAGACTACTCTTCATCGCACTTTTCTTTTTTATTTCAAACAGTGACTAATGTTTCAGTCATTTTTTTTCAATTCAATTTATATACTTGAAATTCAACTACTGCAAAATTTTTCACTCAACGTCTCCAGCTTGATTAATTAATTTATAACAAAATCAACAAACCTTCTTTTATATAATACAAAAATGAAAAAAAAAACATTGAATTCATTCATTGTCACAATCACAAAATTGCCCATAAAAAATCTACAGTAATAAACCGAAAAGTCGTTGTTAAAAATCGTTTAAATTTAATTTATTGATGATTTTAATTAGTTAGATTGAAAACAAGTGGTACAAATAAAGAGATCCACGCGGAAGTAAATTTAACGTGATAAATTTAGTGGATTAGCAAGAAGAAAGAAAAAGCAGAACAGTAGAAAATGGAAGTAATGATAATGTGATTAAACGTTGGAAACAAAAAGATAAAAGCTTGATTACCTGCACTACTATTTCCACCGGAGGTGCTTAAAGGTGTGACAAGATCGTCGGATCCTTCAGAATTTTGAGGTGGGGTGGGCGTTGAGTCTGGTGGAGGGCCTTTAATCGGAGGTAAAGTGGATGGATGTTGTATCAGCGGACCGGCCGGTTGATAATATCCTGAAACAACAGACGTACTTAGAGCAGACGCCACTGGCAAAACACACTTATTTAAGCTCTCGCAACCAGCAGTCTTTCCATCCGGTCAAATTAAATACTACCAGGTGCGTCGCACCAGACAAAAAATTAATGTTCTAACGAATGTTATTTTTCAGTTGATTGTCCGTTCGAAATATGGGACAGGCGTAATAAAATCGAAAGAAAAAAAGGAAGACGATAAATGCGCCATTGCAATCTGTTTTGGATGGTTACACCGGTGTCGTAATGAAGTTCCTCGAGGTCAAAACGAATGAAGCATGGCGGCTTTCTCAACAACACACTTCATTCAGCAAAATGTAACACGTCAGATGAAAAATAAAATTTTCAAAGGCCAAGGAGAGAACGATTTTTCAACGACTACTCACAGCGATAATATAATCGGATATTTACACTCAGAGAAGTAAATATACTGGCAATCAATTTTCGTTTTCATTTTTTTTTTCCTTTAGTTTCAATTTGTTATTTTTCGAGCCATTCGGAGCGTACAAGTCGGAGTTATTAATGAGCCATTGTTCCTCGTTTTGGTATCGATTGGAAACGTCATTTTTATTTATAATTGTCGATACAGTATACGGAATCCATAATATCCGGCGATTTTACGCACGTCGGTGCGATTAACTATATCGAAGCCGCTGTTAAGCAAGTTTTACAGCCGCTTTAAATGATATCCATTTAGCGTGACTGAAATCATTTGAACTCACCAGGATTGAGAACTCTGGCAACTTTGATCTATTTTAACTTACAGCCGTCATATGAAACATAAACTGATGTGTGTTACCGCGCGACGTAATAGAATATACATATATATTTAACTATGCAATCATGTGACACTGGTGTTTACCTTGCATGAATTATTACCGCTTCTCGAGTCTGTAATTTTTTTGTCCTATCAACCGCCACAAATCACTGTTCTTTTTTCTTTTACCCCAGCACCTCTCTATCGTCAAAATCTAAAATACATAATTCATGACAAATTCAATTTTTATCCACTCTCTATCAGTGTCAACCCCCGAAGAAAACGTTTCTGCTTTTTTGCTTGTTTCTTTTTGAAACTGCAATCTCGTCTCGTTCCTTTTTTCCCTGTCTCGTTGTTTTTTCGTCACTTTAGCTGTTTCTTTTAATCCCCTCATCATTTTTTTGTTCAGTCTTCAGTATAAATGTACTGTTAAAGGAGCTCTCTCAGAGCCCTTCTTGTCTCGTCAATGCGAACTTTTTTTTTTTTGACTCCCGGCTTATACCCCACCCGTAACTGCTCTCCTTTTTACCTTTACTGTACCTATCGTCACTTCCTGCAGCGCTCTCTCTTTTGGTTTGGAAACGCACTTCGCTCTGATGAACTCTTTCTACGTCTCTGCAGCCAATTTGTTCGCAAATAATTACGCGCCGACACGTCGCAATTAGTCAGACGTTTGGTTCTAATCAATCCGTTGGTTATTTTTAGATTTCACGTTTCATTGATAGGTACAATCAAATAAATCTCGCGTAACGTGAAAACACACAAAAAAAAACAAAAGCGAAAGCGGCATGGAAAATCAAACAAACCAAATAATGGAAAAGAAATAGTGACATTTCCTATTGTGGAGATGTGCTTTCTTGTATCTCCAAAACAACGGCGAATAAAACAACTCAATTTCGAAACAATTAACGGGCCGAAGCTTGATCGTTCGAATTTCACTACGTTTCGTGCTAAGAGCCATCGATCATTCCGCGGTAGCCTGTCTTACTAGCTTTTGCCAACATTTATTACGACGCAAATGCACGCGCTCCTCGCTCGACGACTAATTAGCCGGTGCATTAAACTACGAGCCCGTAATAACGATTAATATAATTGGCAGTTTTTATTTTCGTTATTACATCATTGCAAACAACAAATTGATATCACATCCTAATCAATCCAGCTGATTTTGCCTCTTCTCTTTTTTTTCGAACTTCTTTTTTTAACTGTGAAAATATCGCTGGCAACTTTTGAGTTCAAAGCGATACATCGACACTGGCGAATTCGCCGTTATTTACTAGGCCGAGCGATCTGTTCTGTTTCAGCGCACTCCGTCAATGTGCAAAACGCATTATTTTTGCTCGCAACAAGTTGATTCAGCTCGCAAATTTGAAGCGCCACTTTTTTTACAACCTGTATTTTATCAC
Source organism: Telenomus remus (assembly GCA_020615435.1). Classification (NCBI taxonomy): domain Eukaryota; kingdom Metazoa; phylum Arthropoda; class Insecta; order Hymenoptera; family Scelionidae; genus Telenomus; species Telenomus remus. Next base: position 6,984,809 of record CM036341.1, on the reverse strand, counting down.
CCGACAAATTTTAAGCAGCTGCAAATTGCGAGCGAGGAATTTACACACGTAGTCGCGAATTTAAAAGGGTATATTTGTTTTCATTTTTATTGCATTTTATCGGGACGCTTGATTGAAACTGATACGAGATAATTCGGGAGCTTTGCGTTCGAATAAAATTGCTCGCAGTAAACAACACGGTGTCGTATGAACCGGGCGACTTCATTGTGCCCGGGCGATTTGCGGCCGGAATATATAAAAGAAGTCGAACGTTTTACACGAGAGAGAAAGAGATACAGACGTTCCGAGAGACGATTCGCACGCGGAATATTTGATCGGCAATGGTGAATCCTTTCCATTCACTTTTTGATTGTCGCTTTTTTTTTCAACTCGCTCCCTCGCTCGAGCTCCAATTCTCTTTCTCTCTCATTACTCTATTAGTTCGATTAACTAACTGCTTTTCGAACCGGTCATACCAGAGCGCTCGTGTCATGAAAGCAATTTAGCTTCGAATGTTTGCTTTGCGATCAAATTGAATCAGTCAAAAGTTTTTCCTGCGGTGCAAAAAGTGAACAAAACAAATAACATTGTAAACAAAGTATGGTCGAAGTTGCCAAGCCTTAATGTTCCAAACATTTTTATGTTCATAATCATAGACATTATGAAGTAAAACTGTAACCTGTTAGGAGGCTAATTAATGCCTCACCTCGGTGCTTTTATGCTTGCCGCGTATGAAATCTTCTCTTTTTCGGCTACTAAATAAGCTCGAGAGTGAAAGACGGAATATGAAAAGAAACATTGGGTAGCATCCTTGTACGTGTTGAAATAAAATGTACACCTGGGTCTAAAAGTTTTTTTGAAATGAAATTCAAGTAAGTTCACACTTACAGAAATATGCAAACAATTGTGTTGCTTTCGTAATGGCTCGAATTGGGTTACCATTTAAACGAATCGTGAATTTATGTACATTCTTATAATCGAAATTCGCAACAGCTCTTTTCAGCTTCTCTCTTTATCCCGCGCCCATAAATATTTACAGATCCTTTTAAAGCAATCAAACTTGTTGTATCAGCCTGTTAAATCATTCCCATCAACATTAATTTGCCCTGACATTCAGAGAACTTTAGTGAAAATGGGTTGTACGGATATTCTATTGTTAAATTTTTATTCAAACTCAAGAGGCCACAAAGTTAAGTTAAAATTTCGCGGAATTGAATATACATGGGATATTTGTGAACGCGTCTGAAAGATCGAATTTTTCGTTCGCGCTTTTCTGCTCTTTTGCTGCTGTTTCTCCTTCGAGCGGGATTTCAAATCAAAACAGCTGCGGGAAGAGTTTAAACACTCGACCGGCTTGCTCATAAACAATGAAGTTACAATCGAAGGTTGTCGATTGCGCCGCAAAAACAAACACAGTTCCGTCACGAGGAATGCCAAGTGAAGATACCTTAAATGGCACTGGGAAAGATTTAAGCATTCGTTTATTGTACTACGATGCTTTTTATGCGCGATTAAAATGCAGTGACGAAAGTCTAATCAAACGAAAATTAATTGAAAATCATTATAAACCTATTTTTAATTGATGTATAAATTCACGTTATTTATTTTGTTTCTTCTTTGCATACTAATAATTATAATTCGTTTAAAAAACAGAGTGACTACTTGAATAATTAAATGATCCAGATTTTAATCAAGCATTTTGTTGAGATTTTGACACTTTTTGATTTTGCGAATTGAATAAATCCAATTATTTCATTTTCAAAATTAAATTGAGGCAAAAATAACAAATTTCGTTCACAACTAATTTTTCTGGGGATTTTTAGACGTTATCGGCTTTTATCAGATAACAAATGGCGCATGTCAAAATGAATTGACGAAAATGTCCAAATCAATCACATCATCGATTGTTAATATCTTCAAAGCAATTTGTCAATATTAATTACACGATCGAGGATCAGCTGAGTTTACATCGTATGATACAACTCGTCAACTCTGGCAAGTTGAAGCAGCGGCTAAAATGTAACAGCTTTCAAATTTGCACGCAACAAATTTGTCGCTTAATGCATTTTCAACTCTCAATACTTGGAGTTTTGTAACTGTAATAATTTTGCGGCAGCGAGGGGTACACACGCATCAACACCAAGTTAGAAAGTGCTTCCGCACAATGCCGCTCAGAAAGCTGTGGACAAATCGAGTTAGCCTCAGGCAGATCAATATGTCACTCGCGAGCAATTAACGCTCCTGATATTATATATATTTACCTACGACAATTGTCGCAAAAGAAACCACGACACTGAATAATAAATTGGGAAGGAAGAGACGTACCGGTTTGGAAAAAAAACGGTGAAAAACTGTTCTACCGACCTTTAATACGCGGTAATTAAATAAATATAGCTGTGCATGCGGAATCGCGCGTATGAAACGCGAGATTGCATTTGCATGAATAAAACATGAGAGTCGAGTCAACTGCGAGCAGTAAATATGAAAAATTCATTTGTTCCGCCAAGATGGGAAATAATAATTGAACTCTGCGATCGGGCATGGCATCTTTTCGCCGGGTATATTTCGACGCATTTTTCTCGCTCGATTGTTCTCTCGCCGAGGGACGCTTAACCGATAGATTTGTTTTGAGTTTATCCGACCACGTGACACCACAAAGTAGATTTGACTGTGAGATGCGAAAACACAATTTTTAGCGCTTCGATTTTTTCGATCCTTCTTTTAACTTCTGTTTCATTCATTTGATATTTATACTGAAACGTGTCCCGTTTCAACGGCGATACTTGTATATTTTATACAACCGCGTTTTTTATCTTGGGAAATGCATCTCTTAAAAAGGGAGCAGAATTTTTTTCCCCAGCGCAAATATCGCGGCGAATAATTACAATTTTGGGTGAATAATTTTAGACAAACAAAAAATGGGTAACCTGTTTTTTTTCGTCGTTTTTTTATGAGATAATTTTTGGTTAAAAGCAACCCCGGATCGTAAGGAACGTCGGTGGAAACGTGCATAGTCGTAACCCGGGCTCTCAAAGCCGCGCGTGCTGCTTTGCTACTTTCTCCAGTGAAATGCCAACGGGTTAGGTGCTACGTGAGAGATTATCTTTCATGTATGTTGCGCACCATTTCATAGAGCACTATACATCTTGGTGCGCCAGCCATCCATTCGTCCGGCCAGTTGAGCACAGACCCAAACCGACCTAACAAAACTTGAACATCATTATCAAACTGATCATCGATCACATTTTGCACGTCCAAATACTCGCTGTTTATTTGGTCGTAACTCAATTAAAATAATGCCAACAAAGATCGATCAACGCAATTTCCTATTCAAACTTCGTTATCCCGCTTTTTTTTAAAATGAAACAACAAACTTTGATCAGTTTGAGCTTTGCGATTGTTTTGCCAACTTCTCCCTCGCGGTCTAGTTTTAAAGATATATTTCAATTTACACTCGTGATTAAAAAGAACGCAGCAACAAAGTTGCGCATTATTCAATAAAAGAAAAGCAGCAATTAATAAATTGGATTAAAAGATTTGCTCGAACTTTAAAAGTGTCGATGAAAACGACAAAAGTTTAATTCACAAATCACTCATCTGCATTCTGCAATCGTTATTAATTACGTGTTTGATCGGATATAAACACGATATCATCTTCGAATCAGCGGTTCAGTAAACTCGACCAAACAGAAATAATTTGTATGCAAAAAAATGTCTTTCAACTACAGAAGCTCGAGATACTGATCCTGGCGCTTTCAATTAATTAACCCGATCGCATTCAAAGGCCGTCGTAAATTGAACACTTATACATTCATCAGCAATAAAACATAGCCAAATATTGGAAAAGGGAACAAAAACTGAATCACAAACTCGATCGAGATTAATGTTCGTTTCCATAGATTTTATTTTGTCATTTAGGCGCAATTCAAAAAGTGAGTTCATCACTGAAAAAAAAACAGAACGGGAATCCGAAAAATGACGAGCTGTTATAATTAATTCGTAGAAGGGGAAACTAGGCAACGAAGGACGAGTATGAAATCGGGTCAGCGGCGAACTCTGTGCGAGCTGTCTAACAAACCGATCAATACCTAATTTTTTACTTTTCTACAAAGCCGTAAACGTAAATTGATTTGAATAATCACCGGTCCTGTCAACTACAACGCGAGAGTACGGGCTGTAACTAAATTATCCATCGGCTATATATTTTTTTTCGTTTTTCTTACAATTCGCATGTCCTTCGATGTTTGCGCAGTAATGCAAGCGCGTCGTTTTATGATGGTAAAACACACAAAGGACAGGCCGGTTCATCATTTACACGTGCGAGCTTCTCCGTGTGCTTAATTTCATTCCGTCAGATTTAAATTGACCGCGACGATTATTCAAACATTGTCGGGCTCTTGTGACGGTTCCAACACCGGCTATAATGAAATCTAATTTTCATGCCACTTTTCTTTCTTTCACTCAAGTAAATTTTTTCCCAACACTAATGCAATTGCTGGCATCAGAAACAACTTTAAAACGACCGTTCGAATTCCGAAACAAACATTCTCGCTTGCAAAAGGAACGTGGCAATATTTTTACATCCTCTTTTTTTCCAATCTGCCAAAAAACGATTTGAAATTGAAAAATGGGCATTGAAAAAAACGGACTGGTACATCCATTAAAACGCCAAATCGTAAATATGTCGACGAGTCTAATCTGTTTTTTATGACGTGTGACGTCACTGCGAATGCACGGGCTTCAATTTGAACGGGGACAAAAAACAGAAGAGAATAAAAGAGTTGCATAATTCGCGATAAAAATGTATCATTTTGCGCAGTACATCTCTTGTAATGGTATGTTAAATTGATAATCAGTTTTTTGTCCGTGGGATCATGATAAAAGTGCTTTCCTCGGTTTAAATGCTCGCGGCAGGAAATTGGCATTTGTTATACATGTGACAACGCGACGCATAAAATGTTTCAGTATCGTGTTTAACGTTACTATGCCGTTATTTTCTTCCTTCATTCAAAAAACGTACGGTTCAAATTTTTTATACTTCCAAATGGAGCGTAAAAAGATTTCCAACTACGACAATAAAAAGACACGAGTCGAACGAGCAAAAAAAAACACCGACGTTAATACGGCGATAGAATTTTCGAAAACGAAGAGAAAATAGGGAGGAAGAAAAAGAGTTTGAAAAAATGCAACGAAACAGAGAAAGAAGTAGCGGTATGAAATCGTTCATTAAGCGCGCAGCAACCAGCAGCAACACTGTCGATAAATCCTTATCGCAATGAGATTATTCTAGTCCACGTAACGGACGCGCAGCGTACGTGCCGCAAGCATAGTGTGTCTCGTGAAATGCTTCGTCAACGCGGAACACGCATACGAACGCGCCAAGTCACACACAGCTCGCGCGAGCTTTGTCCGAAAGAAAAAAAAAGGCAACGCGCCGCATTCCTTGGCTTCCGCTGTTGGAGTCGCGATCCTTTTCCGAAGCCGCGATCCAAGTCGGAAAATCTGATTCCGTTCTGCGAAAGTTTATTTGACACGAGTTTCTCGTATCGCACGTTTTTCCCCGACAGTTTTCATCAGATTGCAATTTTGTTTATGTATAAGCAGCCGATGATTTGCCGTCTATATGATTCGCAAAATTGATTCCGCAAATCTGTACGTGTTTATGTAAATTCTTTTTTGCTGACTAGATTGTTTTCATTTTTCATGCAAATTTATGGATTTTTGATATCCCGTTATGAATTGTTTTGGAAAATAACCAAGCGCCGTTTCGAGCCGCACTTTTTCCGCCATTTTTCAACTGCACAATTTTTCATCGCGTGGTTGGTAAATTATTTTAAAAACGCGAAGATAAATTTTGAATTGTAGTTGAGTATTTATCATGAGGATTTTCTTCTTTCAACTCGAAGATTATTACTGGTTGGGGCGTTTGTATCGCTGTGTATAAACATTTTGTCGACATAACAAAGTATATAGAGATGGAAACAAGTAAAATCAATGTTAAGAAGTTTTTATTAGTCGCAACGAGGTAGAATAGAGCATCCTATACATAATACGCGACGCTTGAATGTTTAAAACTTGTGATTGCAATTGTCAGACTCTGATTATTTACTATATAAATAAACAATTTCGACGTTTAAAAAAACATATGAAAAGTCGCGGATAAAATCGCGGATAAAAAAATCCCTTCACGATATTTTTTTATAAAATCTTTCTCTCTGAATAATTAGCCGGAGTATAAAATCCATATCCATACAGAAGGGAAAAATAGCGTTAAATCTGTATACGAATAATTTTCTCCCACGGATATTTTCTGCGAGAATTACGATGAAACGATGCGATACCAATTGGTTCGTATTTTTTATCTCTCTTCGGCTCGTTTAAATGAAGTTCGTAGTAACAAACCATAAACTTATGAGAACTTTTTTCGCCCATAAATATGAACCTCTTTGGCGCACAAAGCTAAAACAATGTTCTACTCACGAACTGCCCATTGATGAAAAATCGTATATACTCTATTTTATGACTCACCTGAAACAAACAAACAAGCGAGATTAAATATGACACTTTTTCACAGAACAAATGTTTGCAATCTCTCGGCGTAATCTTTACAGTTCTTCGAGCTCGGGTACGTTTAGTTAATTTCTAGCGTACGAAAAAAAAAAACTGTCGACCGAAACGAGAACTATAACTTTGCGCGCGGCATTTATCAGATCGTTAGGTGCGAATAATTGCAAGCTTATAAAATGACTTTTCCAAGGGCTTTACACTTTGGATTCTAAATCGTGCATAAATCTTCGCTTCAGTTAATAACTCGCGCGGTCGTTACGAAGCCCAACTTGGGGTTATGACGCCAAAAACGCCGGTCAAAATAAACCCCGCAGTCGATTTGCGCAAATTCAACCCGGATAATTTTAGAATTAACGCGAAATCAGCTATCTTTATTGCACGACTGTTTGTTCGGTCTTTTACATAATGAAAAATGAATATGGTAATCCCGCGGAGTAAGTGGTTTTGCGCTGGCAAACATTAAACAGTTGCTTAGTGCGCCTTAGATGTAAAATGCAAGCCAAATAAACGGATTTCGAACGGTTCAGCGATGCCCACCGCTCGATATCCAAATTTCCGCCAAACACCAAAATTCATCACCTGCAAGCTTTTAAATGCATTCCTCTCCCGATTAGCATTTAAATCAGATGTAAAATTATTGCAAGAAAAAGTTTGTTTCTTCATACTTGCCGCTACATCGACTAACAGGGTTTCTGTTTTTTAATCTTAGTTAATAAAGGCGGTCTACGAGTTTGATTAGCCGTAAGGGGGAAAAAAGATGTCAGGCCAACAAATTGGAAGGTTGGCGACGACGCAAATTTGTATCGCATCTCCAATACTTGCTAGGTATACACTTTAAAAAAACTTTTTCAAGGTAAAAAAATTAGTTCAAACAGTTCCAAAAAACCAAAAAAAATGTTAACGATTCATTAACACAATTGTTAGCTACGTCATTATATTTGAAACAAACAGACACGACTCTGATGAAAGCTCTAGAGCGAGCGACGTTTTCTCGTAGCATCGATTACATAATCCTTTGACACAAAGCAACTACGCATTATATATTATCTACTTAAAAAGATCGTGGTCTTTTGATCATACGGCCCGAAGCGTCTCAATTTGTTGATGCACCGGAGCTGCACTTTTTTCTCTCTCCATATTTATTTCAAATTTGTTTCCGAAAAAAAGAACTTCATAATCCCTCTTTTACAATAACAAAAAGCAAAAAAAACCTTCCTCTCATGCAGTTTGTGTCCGCAATATGAACTTGACTACAAAAAAACGAAACCGATTTTCAAGTTCAAAAAATGACGATCGAACGGAAATCGCGCGGTTATGAAAACTTCACAACAATGTGGGCAGAAAAGTCATGGTCGCGAAAAATCGATCGGTCGAGCATTGCGCCGTTCTTTAACCTGAAAATTTCCATCGCTGCAAAATTTTGCACTACAAAATTTTCACATTTTGTTTTGTTTCTTATCCGTTTGGTTTGTATGCACGATGACTTTCGTAAAAGCGGACATTACACGTCGGTTTTTGTTTTCGTCTACGACGCAAAACGCCGAGCACGTTTTCTTACCGGCCATTTCGACGCAATAACGTAACTCGCGCAAAATAAATCGCGTGACATTGTCGATTGCAGCGCGGACTAAATGGCATTGTGCGGAGAGCTATATAATGTTATATTCGAAAACACTTCGTGCGGTGAAAGCGATGCTCAAGTTTTGTCGGAGAACGGGGACGCGATGATGCTTCTGAAATGTTTGTCGAACAAATTGTCTTCGAGTTTGGCGCACGGGTATTAAAATATATGTGTGCTCAACTTCAGCCGAGTCGCTTTGAAAACGATATCTTCGCTTTCGTAGCTTGTCCTCTGTTTAAACTACAAAACATCGATGGAAAACATCCAATTTGTTTCTTTATCAGGCTCGGCACGATTTTAATATTGATGATTTTGCGTTTTGTCATCAAATATTTCGTGACTGCGATAGAGGTCACGATTTTCATTCCAAAAGCCCGCAGACCGTGAAAAATTTTGGATCGATTAAAATCGTTCGGTTTAATGAAATTTCGATTGAGGAGACTATTTCAGTGTCGCGGTGAATTCGTTTTTTGCATTACCAAATTAGAATGAAAAAAGACAAGTTTCTATAAAACATTCGAAACGCCAGTTTTTATTCCTTCTTTCTGAATTGAATCTTAAACTATCACATTTTTAAAAGCAGTTGAAGGTTAGAGATAAAAGTACAGCGTCACAATAACACGATACAAATAATTAATTCACGGCTCGTAAAAGGAAGAACGCAGATCTGTGACTAATTCCATCCGCCGAGCTTGTAAATATGTTTGTATAGTTAAATCTCGTTTTCAAATTCTTTTCCTTATTTTCTCTCTTATAATATCATTTCCCTGAAACTCTTTTTCTTGACGGGATTACGTCATTTTCTCACAAATAGTTTTGTTCATTCAATTAACTTTGATTAAGTACAAATGAAACAACGTGGAAGAGAATCGGCGCTCAAACACGACCAATTTCTCGGATCGCGAAAATATGAAAAAAAAGCAAACGACACGAATAAATGCGCGTCAGACTACGCGCGGTGCAAGAAACACTTGTCGCGCTATCTTTTTCTTTTATTCCTCTCTCCGAGCGCGCTTATTTCTGTTTGTTAATTTGGCAAAAATTTTGTTGCAAGTAGCGATACTGAAACTTGAAACAACGGGAAGAATATAATTCTCAAGTTTAGAGCGGAAACGGCGCGAATTATTTATCAAATTTAATCGTACGTATCCGATGATTCCCTTGGGCGAAAGAAAACGCGATTTCTGGGCCAAGTTGTGTCGACAATGCGATACTGATATTTGCAGCGATACCGTGTTTATTCACTGAATTGGTTTATCTTGGGATTAAGTTGATTGGCACGATTTTTGAGCAAGTGTTAACAAAATCATGGTAATTACGGTTGAGAGACGACCTCCGCGGAATCAGAGTCGCGTTTTTTCCGTAAGGACCGCATTCCGAGAGACGATTCTGGTATCGAGTGAGGCGGAGAGAGACAGTGGCGCGCATCTTCGTCTACGAGGCCAAACATTTTTGCCATCTTTTTTCCGCCGATTCTCCAGGAAAAACACTCTGCCATTCCGTATACCGTTGATTCTTCTTGTTCGGCTCGTCTTTTTATCCACTTATAAAGTATAGCTGCATCAAAACCTAACAGAGGCTACCGATAAGTTGTATGAAATGCTACTAAACTTAATCAGATAACTTTTTTTGCGGCCAAAAAGAAAACCGCATGAACGGGGACGGGATTACGCTGAGAGTCGCCGGAAAATTGTTTGCCCGATCGGTAATTATTTCAGCGGAGGAGCATTAATTAGGATTAAAGCAGGCAGGCATCGATTGAAAGTGACGTAATAACTGTTGGTTGAAAAATATCCATAGATAAGCTCTTGCTTTTGGTTGAGCGTTGAAGGAAAATCGATCGCAAGTCATTGGATCGTGCTAATCCGAATAAATTTTTGATAAAAATGCGCGCCGATCGTTGCGCTGAATAAAATCAAATAAATAGGATCTGTCGTGCGGATATATGGAGGTGGTCGCGAGTGAACAGTGGATCGCATGTATTAGCAATATTTTTGCTTAACACGTTCCTCATTGCTGGGTGCATCAGCTCGATCGTAAATAGTCTCAAAGGATTGAAAACGACGTAGTCCAAGCTGGTACAATGAGAGAGCGTGAGAGTTGCCACTTGAGACATAAATAATGGATGGCGCAGTATGCATTTTACCGCGTGGCTTTCATGTGTTATTACTTTACAACGTCGCAAGGAACTTCGGAGCTGATTTTGCACCGCGCGATGTATAATCCCGAATCAAAACATTTAATAAAACGGATCTTCGCGTTTATGTAACGTCGAATATCAACACTGTCGAAGAGATAGAAATCACCCTCCAATTATACTGAACGCTTCTGAATAATTTCATCCCTTCTTTTTTCAACCACCTTTTTTGTAACAAAAATCTATCTGTTTTCTTTACAAATCTAATCGAATTTAAACAATTTTCATCCATCAGACCACATTTATAAAATCCACTCTTTTAATCAAACTTTCAACTTCACATTAAAAATTTTTTATTCAACCTGAAGAAATGTAAACATAAAAAATCGTTTCGAATCAAACTCCACAAGTAATAATAAAAGAACTATTGAAAGTTGATTATTGAGATTGAATTTTCAATCGTCTTTGTCATATTGTGATGACGAAAAACGTAATGGTCAATTATGTTTATTGGGCAAGAGGGACATTATAATGGCGCATTTTGATCAGGACAATTTGAGGCCGCAGAAAGGTCAGATCCTTGACGACGTCTCACTTTTTCAAGTGTTCTTAAAAAGCGAGCGACGAGATCGCGAAACGATCAGTCCGATGGCATTGATTGTGCCCGCGCCGAAAGAGCAGCCGCGAAAGTTGCGATTTGTGTCGACGAAGAAAGTACTGTTGCGAAAGTTTCTCGACGAATTCAATACGCCACGACCCCGGGAATTATTCACCGCGGCGATATCATCAAGGGAGAGGGGGGCAAGGGACAGGATGCAAAAACATGGCTAATTGTCGCAGTGGGGACACCGAGCGTTGAGCGTATCTCCTGACATTTAATGGACCGGCCGAATCTCATCAATTACTAAGCTGTTTTCGTCCCGACAAAGTCTAATATTTCAGTGGACACAATCAATCGCATTATCGTGCGCAGTGCTTCGAGCCTACCGTCATTTTGAAGCGCGCTTTCCAAAACTTAATTATCAACTTGAAACACAATCAATTAAAAAACTCGTACCGTTGCTGGAAACGGCATTACCGATTTACGTCCCACAATGCTGATGCATTCCGACAAAAGCGCATATTATAATTTATAATTCACATGACGGCGAGTACGGCGAGCGCTCATCTAGAACATTGATTTTCGTCAGTCAAATTGAATTCCCTGTCCTCTGTCACTATACAGACCACGACGAAGCAAATGAGCAGCACATGAATCAGTCCCCAACGACAAAAAGGAACGAAAATAACAATTAGCGCGGCATTCTACGTCAATTTGACTGGAGATTTGTTCGCTCCTCGGCAACGCAGTGTGAATAAAAATGCTCATTTTGCCTCTCGCGCTCGATCGATATTTTGGACGAGCTGGAATGAACAAAAAAACGGAGCATTGTCAATCAAAAAGAAAATGTACTCGAAAAGGTACCACTGAACCGAACACGTGTACAGTAGTCTTTATCAAGTCGCGACATGCTAAAGTAAAATTTGGCTTGCATGGCGCGTTGCCTTGTTTTTAGGGCCAAAATTAACGCTGTTATGATTTCACCAACAGGACGATGACAGACTTGTTTTGTCGGGCGAACTGAGATAAACTGCCGGGCGATAAGCTCTCGGTCGCATTTGTCGATTACATACGCATGTGTCGGCCGGACTGCAACTCTAACAATTTGAGGTATTCCGAGAGGAGCATTGTAAACGCAATTTGCGGAATTTCTGTCTTCGCTATAATTTACGTTTTGGTATGAGAAAATTTCCAACCGCGAAATAGACATTAATCAATTGACGTGATATGATAATTTGACGCTGAATGCTAAATATACCGTAAAAATGCCGACTGCAAATAAGATAAATACACCCAATTATTCAAACAATTCACATCTTGTGAAATTTTGCGAACAAATTTTTTCGACATCAAAATACTTTTGTTTCATTCGAAGCAGAAGACTGCAGCGAATGAAATAATAAACAAGAATGGTAATAAGATTTGACGCTAATTTGAAGCGGATATTGAGGACGTGCTTAATCGTATTAACATCGGTAGCTTCAAAGTCAAAGGATCGTCTGGCGTTTACCTCTAAGTAAGCAGGCGGTGACTATCATATCTTTGAGTTGGGATAGATAGTTGCCGTTTATGACGTGGTTCATGTAGTTCACGTTGGTGTTGTAGTCATAATTAAGCTCCAGGTTGAAGCGATTGAGCTGATGTAAATTCGCCAGATGACACGGGTGGCTCAGCCCGTGGTTCAGCATCTGGTTCTCGCCGATCAGCTCGCAAATTCGACAGCGGCTTTTCGTCGCGTCGTCGTCCTTGCCTTTCGTCGACGAGTCCTCGTCGACTTTCTCGTTCAACGTAACCATCGTTTTATCACAAGTACTATTTCCTCTAACAAAATAACACTCTCCTTATCACTCTACTATATAACTCTCTGTTAAGGCTTCTTCACTTTTGTATCACGCGGTTCGGTTCATCTCCTGCTGGGAGACACAGAAAATGCTAAGAATAACACGGGCTTCTGTTTCCCTCGTTGGTTTTCTCCTGTTGCGTTACTTCAACGCACATTATAAGATCCACATTGCACCGGACTTGCTCACTATTGTGTTTTGTTCCCCCTAAAATCGCAGAGGATTCTGTTATCAAAAGTTTTCGACCGAAAAAAAATACACGAACCAGACCTATTGAACGAAGGCGCATCATATCGTTGGAGACCGATCGCGTTTTTCTGTCATCTCGATATCGCGCTGTTTTGTGCGACTGCCACTTTTTTTAACCAACAAATTGGTCGTTGAATATTCCATCCGCTCTCGTGGATTTGGACGATTGATTTTTCGCGTCTATACACGGGTGCTCAGGAGATTACATGAGCAACAAGCGGAAAACTGCCGCCGCCAGTCTAAAATCCAGTCGAATAGGACAGTTACAAGAGGCTTTGTCTCCTCAAGTCAAAACCATCATGCACCGAAAGAGCAATAGATTAACCATCGGATATCAACGTCAAGATGAATTCAAACTCATAGGGGTTTTTTCCCCGAGTGGAACAATGATGAACCAGTATCAAGTTACATCTTCCTTATCGTGCTTTCGAGCAAGATTTTCAATTTAAAAACAGATGAAACATTTTTCGTCGTTTCCATCAGGTTTTTCTTATCAGCACAAACAGACAATTCATTTTTTATACAACAACACTTGCTGCTCGAAAACACGAATAGAGATGTTGCTATTGACCCTAATCCTGTTCATTTCTCTTCAACTCGAGCGCTTCGTTAACTATGTAAGTTAAACTTTTCACGCGCGCCAGAGAGAAAGGTAAAAAGCGCAGCCACTTAACGAAGCGTTTACATGCGCAAACTCCAGCACGGTCGCGTGTGCCTGCCCGCACATCAATCACACGTATCGATGACGACGGGGATCGCTAATTCTTCATCCAACTAGTCAACTTTAAACTATTGTGTAAACAAAATTCATCCGCTTCTACACTCTCTCAATCATTTTTCTTTTAATTTTCAATTTCTTTTAATCTTTATCGATTTTTCATCACCCATTTTTTTCAATTTTCAAAGTAAACATTCACGGAAAATGTACACCACTTGATGTATAGACATAGTGTCTTTTCAAATGGAATACAAAAAAGTGGGAAAAAACTGTTTTCTGCAAATCGAGAAAATTGTTGAACAGAAAAATTGGCCCGAAAGATTTTGGGATCAACAAAGTCGTTTACAGCGGCGAACATTGATTTTAATAATGTATCGACAATTCGTTTATGAGGCCGTATAATACTTGGCTACGAGACTCTTAATCCGCGGCAATTCGTTGCATCCTGCGCATCGTCTGCACTGCAGCAGAGTGCGCAAACTTGTTTATTACAGAAGGCCGATCATAATCAAAACGTAAGTATTCATGTTCCAGAAAGAAACATTAACAGAAAAAAGGTAAGGTTTCATTCATAGGCTGTGTTGGTACACGAGAAGTGTAATCCGTAGATCGAGTTAATTAGCGTAAGAAAAGAGGCTGACTCGGTATAAACCGGCTGTTGATTCGAAGGATGATCGTTATGGGATTCTTGCATTGGCCATTCGCACGCCGCAAGATCAAGTCGATAATCGTTTAATTCGTGCGAGTGGCACTCCGCAGCTCGTATTGAAATCCGCGAGCAGTTTTATTAATGAAAAATGGTCGTTTTATGAATCGAGTGTCAGTGAGGCGCGATCAATTTCATTCGAGTTTTACATCGACACTCGCATGTTATCCAATAGTTGCTCCGAGACATTGTGGAGCATTGATATGATACGCAGAAAAGGGGTTAACAATCTCTAACTAGAGCAGCAAGTCTATATGTAATAAAAGTAGCCGCAATGCTTGCTTATTCTAAATCGTCCTAATCCATATTTACACCGCGAAATCGGGCTTTCACGCCGGACAAAATTGTCCCCGGCTATTTTTTATTTACACTTCCACGTATTGATAAATGCATTGCAGTAACAGCCGACCATAGGGCGAGCTCTAATCCTGTTGCTACTTTAGCGTCGTGAAATAATGCACTTTTTTTGCCAGGTCATAAAAGGGTCCACTTTTTTTCCTCGAACGAATTAAATTCACAAATTACAGCGAAAAATGCACATGGAAATGCGATGTTCCGCGGATAACTTTTGAGATACCAGAGGGTCATTGTGACGGTTTGTTTAACACGTCTTTTCGAACAATGGAAAATTATAATGTTGAGCTGAATTGCGCATTGGGGCAGGTTTTGAAATGTTGAAGAAGTGGTGTCAGCGTGCAACCGAATGCTCCGTTGCATTGGTGTGGGATGCATTGCGAATTATTCGGCGACTAATCGCATACCAATCTAGTCGTATCGGATCGTCTGGGACATTCCTCTGGCAATTAATTTCAGCGCTCGTCTCATGGGAGCAATCAAGCGAAGATATTTCGGGGTGTCGAGCAAAAGTGCAAAAGTGCGGCCCAAACAGTGTGCGTATCTAAATTTACAGTACTCCAATCTAGCTGACCTAAAATTGAAGTATTGCTTCGAAGACTCGCTTCACTTGGTCTGCAACGGCAATAACCTTCCTACACTCACGGATAAACGATTTCTCGTTACAGATTGAGACCACTTACACGATGTGTGTTTTCATAAACTCCCCGCTTGATTAATATATCTTTGTTGGCTGGAATTCAGTAGTTTCGTACGTCTTCTGTTGTGTTTGTTCTTTTTAGATACGACATTTGCAAAAATATGAAACGAATACTTTTTCATTGAAATGACAAAAGTAATGACAATAGTGGCGAAACGAACGATTCGTTATAAATAATACCGAGCGTAGGAGAGACAGTCAAATTGATGTTAATTTACGTGTAATCAATATTGCAGACGATTTGGATCCGCGCTCAGACTTTAACGGTGAACGGCAACAATTATTTAAAAGTGTTTAAAATAATAACGTTGCCAAAGCGATTTGAAAATCGATCGCTTGACACAATTGTATGTAATGCGATGATCAGTAATTTTTGTTTACAATAAATAAACCAGCAACGTGAATTTGATCGGTCTAAAATTTTTAATCGATGGATCGCTCGAATTATACTAAATACGGTTAACCCATTTCCGACAAAAATATGAAGCAAAATACATTTTCTTGTTCAAACATTCCCCATACCAATCTCCTCAACATTTTCGCAAAATAAACTTTCGATATTTTGCAAAAATGGGTTATCTCACTAAACATAATTCGATCCTCTTCTTATTCGATTTAATTTTACCTCCCGAACGGAGTTACATATGATACTAAACTTCAAAAACTTTTCAATAGGTCCATTAACCGAAACTACATGGAAGGACATAAAAAATTTGATCCATAAAATCTTCATTGCCGAAATTAGCCATCAGAAAAATCGTCATTTCCCAGTACGTCTGATCAGTTTAACGATAAATTCCGTGATCCTAAAAAACTCCGTTTAAAAACTGGAGAAAAACCACAGCGAATTCAGCCGAATCTAGATTCTCTCAAAAGTTCTCAACTGTCAAAACAAGCTTCGAACATGGTCTGTACACGCCACAACATCGACTCTGCTACCTGACTTCACAACCGGAAAGTTTTCATAATCCTCGCGAAGGAGTATCTCGTACGGTTGACTGAGGGTCGATTAAGACGCGACGTGCAGACGATTTTATCATCGCCGTTGAAAAGATAATCAATTGATGGTGCTCGTCACAATCTGCAACCGAACGTCTATTCCACAATAAAACGCCGAACCCAAACAAACCAACGTTCCCAACAATTCTCATCTCCAATCGATTCACCAGCGATCCTAAGAAGGTGGTTTTTCTTAGTCGCGAAAAATCGGCCGGGGGGAAAAATATGGTACCTGGCTGGGCGCCAGCGCTTCGCAACGCTCGTTCCACGTTGCGACGAATACGGATTTCACGATGATATAATTTGGGTTCTTTATTCTTGCTTACACAAGTCAGTTCTAATTAGAAAACGGACAAAAGAGCGAACAAGCAAGCACATTTTCGCGCTTAAGGAATCGACAACTTTCGCACAGCGCGCAACTGGTCTCCAACGATCCTCCGCGTTACGTAATCAAAGCTTCGTTCAATCGGCCCCCGTTACATCAGGCAGGACCACCAGGCCACACAACACCATCGCAAATAATTGCAACCTATGTTGATTATAATCCACTCGCCAGAACCAGGTCAACTGTGGTATGTCTAGCCTGGCAATCACGTGCTCCAACTTGGATCGGTTATCCTCTCGATCAGCTGGTCTCACTTGGACCTGTCAGATTCAAGTGTCCAACTGAACCTCCCCCCCCCCCCTCTCAGAGAGAGTCAACAAGTACGTTGGCTTACGTCGGGTTGAGAGCGCGTCAATGGCGCCGCTAATGACACAAATGAAACGCAATAAATGGCTGGTTGTCGCGTGTTAGTGCAGGCACGCCGGTTCTGAGCCGTGTCTCGGGCCGACGTAGAGAGCGAGAGAGGCTGCGGTGTGCGGTTGTGTGTGTGCGCCGCACGTAGAGGTGAACGACGAAACAAGGGGAGGCGGCGTGTTTAAGCGGCAGCGCGAGCGACGAGACGGGCACGCGCGCTACGAGACTCGAAATCCAACTGGCGTGTTCCGAAAGCCGAGTAGCGCGAGTCGTGTCGTTCCCGGGACACGTACGAATCCACCACTACCTCTCCGCTCAGACGGAGACGGACGATGAGACCAGGGTGGGGGGAAGGACGACTAACGGGCGACGACGGACAACCGGGAGGGAGCCAAGACAAACGCGCACTATAAAAAGGAGAGCGCGCCGCGGCCCGAGCGAGACACTCGCATCAACTTCACGTGCACCTTTTGCGACAACTAATGCCAAAAACATTGGTCTTCTTCCCGATCACACCACTGGGGTGTCCCTCCACCAAGTGGGAGCTGACCTTGAACCGTCGCGGGCAGTTAACGCCAACTTAACTCGCACGATTGTTCTTCAACTTGATTAATCAGTTGCTTAAACCGAGACTTTCAACCCTGAGCATTTCTTTCGCGACGTAACCGATCTTTGTTGGATCGTTTTGGCGATCGGATGTAGCGAAAAGTTGTAGTTGTTTGACGCAAATTTTTCTCGACAAGAAAAACGAGTTATCGATTCGCACTGGCGGAAGTTTGCTGAGATTTTGTGTGTTCGGGGGGGGGGGGGGGTGGCGGGCGCGCCAAGTGTTGCTTCTAAACGCTGAGGAAATAGCGCGCGATAACGCGGATGTTTTTGCCCGGCTTTTCTGTACTGTCGAGTGTGCTCGCTTTCAGGTGGGGATTGGCTATTAAACAATGGCCATTTACGGGATTAACCATTACTGCTCGAACGATAATTGACGACGAATGAGCAGGTACTATATTTCCTCGACTCCGAACATTGTGCTCGACTTCCGCTGAGTAATAATCTTCTTTGTGCATAGTTCGCGGGTTCAAGTCGCTCGATAAACAGATCGCTCGAATTTCGTTTCACCGTGGTTGGAGAAGCCTAGGTTGTGATTTTTGACAAGGGGAAAAACTGATCCCGCTGCGAAATCACCCTTCTGTTATCGGGCAAAACTTTTTTTCAATTATTCGTCAAGTTGAGAATGGTTAACCGAGATTAAGTTAATCATGAAATAAATCGCGATAAACCGCGCCAGTTAACCGAGGGAATTATAAATTAGAATCGATAAAATCAACAAGTGTCATTTTCGAATGGCGTGTACACACTCGTATAAACAAAGGGAACCATCTAGTATATCCGCACCCCAGTATCACGCTAATGAAGAGCATCGAAATTTTGTCAACGACTAAATAACTATTATGAATTGTGTTTGTCTGGTAAACAGATGCCCGGAATGGGACGCGTGTTGCACAACCGCGCAAAATTTGCTCGAAAAACAAGAGTTCATATTTTAACGTTTCAAAATAGAGAGAAAAACAGTACGCTGGAAAACACTGTCTATCGTGCCTCCGCGCGCTCTTTTTTTCGCGACTAAAAAATTTGTCGAGGATAAACGGAGCCTCCTGACAACGAACATAAAAAGAGCCGAGTTTAATGTCAAGCTGATAAATGTAGTCCGCAGTAAGTCGTAAGTATAGAACCGTCACAAAGGATGATTACGCGCAATAATGCTCGAGCGCGAACAGTCAATAGACTATGTACGCACGCCCATACAAATGCAACGGCGCTACGTTGCGCTGATATTTGTCTGCGAGTTTTGTGTGCCACGTCGCAATGCTGATGTGCAGAACTGTTAATATGATACGTAAAAGTGTTCTGGCGAAGGACCTGTCTAGCCAAAAAGGCAAACGGAATCACACCTTTTAATATGCCTACTTTTCATGAAAACAAATTTTGGATTCGAAAATTTTTTAAAAAGTTTCGTTTTTTTCAAAAAAAAAGTGTATGAAATAAGTTTGCAATAAGAAAGTTGTTGTAAAATGCAAAGATTAAGGAATGTATTTATATCCGTAGCTGAGGAAGTGACAAAGTCGATTTATCCTCCGTCGACACCAAGACCATCGAGTACCAAACATTTGGAATTATTTCGGATCGTTGAATTGCAGATGTCGGGCGAACTACTACGAGCCATTGAATTAATGTTGACGCAAATTCAGAACTAAGCGAAGCACGACTGGATTTTAATGCACGACAAAAGGATCCTTACCTTTTATCGGATTTCAATTTTAATTATAAAATCGTCAGTTTTTTCCCAACTTTGAATTGTCATTACCTATAAATAAATAATCACCTTAGATCGAATTTCAATACGTCAAACCAAATTATTGATAGAGTTTTTTCTTGACTGAAGTGTTATTTTCGTACGTACAATTAGCAGTCGGAAAAATTCGTCAAGATGTCACATTATATTCAGGTCTGGATGCAAAGCAACAAAGCCAAGAGACTTGAAGGAGCGACGACGGACTCTTCGCCACAGGGCTTTTTTGTTAAGTTCGCGAAAAGTACAAACAAAGCGAAGTCGCAGACGAAACAACTCGTTTGCGACTGTTTTCTAATTTCGCGCTTAACGTTTGTCCGAATTCGAATTCTCACGTCAGAAGTAAGAAATCGTCGACTGTCTTAAATCGCTAACAGTTTCTTATTTTAACGAGACGTTGACTAAAAACATTCCATCACTCGGATCAGATTGAAGGCAACGCAATCTGCGACTAGATGTCGCTGAGAAAGATTACGTCGTGCAAAAGTGGACGACTTCATTTATCCCGCGCACCTGCTCTCCCTCGCACCTAGCAGGTGTTTTGTCTTTCCGAAAAAAAACGAACAAAAAAACACAAAACACCAAAAACGGAAGGCCAAATTTCATGGTCATCGATGGGATTGAAAAAATGGCGCAGATTAGTATTGTTCTCGAAAGTTTTGTGTTCCTCGAATGAGCGAAGTACGTTGAAAGTCGCGGCTTATCTGGACCCATTAGCGACGAATAAAAAATGGCCTATCTGAAGGAAACGTGTACTTTCACAGCCCTGCGTCTTATCTGACTCAAGTTTTTCATTTGTTGATATTTCCGGTTCTTCAGTTCGCCGTACAATTGCAGATTGCAAGACTATTATCAAGATGAAGATAAAGCCAGCACACGATGTGTTCGCAAACTATACGTTTACGGCCTTTCGATCTTGCGCTCGAAATTAAAACGATACTTTGCTCCGCTAAAGTGTCAATTTACCTGAGATTCGAGTAATTTTTTATCGTCGCTCATTCTCTTTCTTCTTCTTCTTTTTTTTCATTAGTATTAATTTCACGAGTTTTGACTCTACGAAAATAACTCGAACTTTTTCAACTTTTCGAGCGTTGTTGCAAACGTTCCTTTGCTGTAAAGAGCTTATATTTGTAAGTATCTGACAAACAAAAAGGGTTGCAAAAAGTAGGCTCATAAACTCTTCGAAAGCTTGTACAAAAACCCTTAATTTTTGTCCACCCTTCAGCGTGAACTATTAGAAGCGGTTTTTTTCTCTCTCTAATTGACGTTACTATAATGCATTTGTGTAACCCACTGGGGAGAAAGCGATCTATTACACCGCAAATGTCATGTTTCATTACCGCGTAATTGTCTTTAAATAACGTTCTAACTTTTCATCTTTTATACAATCAAATTCAACTTTTCTCGCAATCACCGTTTTTAAATCACCATTTTTCTCATGCAAATCCGAATGATTGTCCAACAAACATTTATTCGCAACATTGTCCAACTCTGTCAAATTTATCGTTATGTAATTTCAATGATTTTGCCATAAATTTCTGCCTGTCTAGTAACATAACAACATTACGAAAAGGGGGTTGAAAGCGTGCAAATGATAGTGCGAAATTATCACGTTTGCGGGACAGTTATCATCGTCTCGAGAATGCATCCTTGGATTCGAGGCGAAATTGTTAATAAAGAGACGCGCCGCTGAAAGCGATACGCGCTGTTTGTATACGAACTGCGTAACAGACGGAATGACGTCATTCTTAGGGGGAAACCTTTATCCCCGTCGCCTCGCTCGTTTCCTCCCTTGAGCGCGCCATGGAAAAAGAAACCGGATAACTATATGCCCGTCTTTTGCTCTCCTTTTCTCTCGCTCTCTCAACTTCCCATGACGCATTTCTCATACTAAGTGACTGCCGCCGCCGTATATAAGAAACGTTAATGCGAGCACGAGTACAGGTTTATCGAAAAATAAATTCGCCCGGCGTAGTCACAACGACGGATCATAACGTCTCGACTGCGCGATTTTTGGCACCGTCTCGGCTCACACGAGTTTGTCGCGTTTGCATAAGTCTCTCTCTCTCCCCCCAGATTCTCCAACGTTACACATTAATTGCGCAACGTCGCACAACTCCGAAACACATTAATTGCTCGTTTTCCAAACGTTTCGTAACCTGCGACTTAACGAATCAACACAACTTGATCAATTCCGCCAGATAAAGTAATCGAACAATCGGTTTCTGAAGATATTCACGATTATCCATTCGTACATCGTTCAGACAAAACTTGAATTAAAATTTGATTGCTTTGTTGATTTACTCAGTGAATGTAATAAATTGTTAACAATTAAGTATAAACGTTTGACGAGTTACATTTTGATAATGAAATGTTGATTTGATAATAAGTTAAAATCAGTATTGTGGGAGAGTGATCAAGTCGAGTCCTGAGGGTAATGGGTCAACGGTTATATAGTTAAGCGAATTCTAACAAGGTCAAGTGGTCGAGATGGAAGGGTGCAGAGTTTCCATTTGCCAAGTGTATAGACTCTCTTACGAATGTACGGCTCATTTAATAATCGTACTATAAGTAAACTATCATTACAACAGGAATGCTCGGTAGCACACAAGACTTTACGAGCGACTTAATACGACAAGTTGCATCCAACCCAGATAGCGGCGCAAAATAGTACGCCACGACAAATTTTATAGTCCGCAAATTTCGCCCGATTGTCGAATTAAATTAAATTCCCGTCTGTCCATTTGCTAATTGCTTTTATCGTCGAATAATTTTGCCTCGTTGGACGTGTTTATGATTCCCTCGAGCAGATCTGAATAACAAAATGTAGCGATTTTATACTCGTGACTAAGTTTGAAGGAGAGAAAAAAAAATACGTCGATGGAAAATTAATGCCTCGAAGGATGCATTGTCTGGGTTTCTGTCTTCGCGAAGAAGCCGGCTGGTACCAAAGACGTTTCCAGCGGAGCATCTGTCCACCGCAACTGTACACAGCTGCCAAATAACACAGAGCCGATGCTGCTCTCCGTCTCGCCTTATCCGTCTCTGTCTCGCGTTCGCTCTGCCGATTCCGGTTTTTATCGCTCCTGCGGAACGCATATCCTTGCGCCGTTTTTCTCTTCGCACAAGCTGCACGTCTCACACTCAGTGTCGCAGTTTTACCTGACTCGTGCCACCGCACAAAAGATGAACCTCCTTTCGGACTCTCAAATTGACTGATCCCGAACACTCCACCGAGATTTATTGCTTCGATGATTCAATCACTGCCAACGACAGATTTTATTGATCAAAACCCCGTCATTTGTGATAACAAATTACGTCATTTCTATTGTCCTTTAAAAGAAGACAAAAATCCTTCGTCAACTCGAATTTTTCATCGTGTTATTCCGGTTTCCATTTAATTTGAAAAATAAGAAATGCTTTTATTGAAATAAACTTCAATTTACGAACTATCGAGTTTTTCTTTCTGACAACCTTTTGCTCCTAGTTAATTAAAAAATAATTTTGTACAACTTTTCACGCAATTAAGATTGTTTAGAATTTTTGCAATTACAGTAGACTGTTTTATAAACCTCAAATTTTATCATTTTGGTTAGAAAAGAATTTTAATTCGCTGTCGCTGATGAGAATTATTTTGTAGATTGTAGAAGTGTGAAATCGTTATAAATCTTACTATAATTATATAGACAGAGACAATCTACCGTCTCATTTTGTGTAATTAAAAAAATCACATCTACAAAAAAGTGCCAACAAAAAAGAAGTCGTTGGAGAGGAATAATGCGGAATATTTTGAGTCATTGCGGGCGCGACTTTTGGGTCGAAAAGTATGCTAAATGAATACAGGCGAATCTTAATGACTGCGTCATTGTGTTCCATCCGCCAAATACTCATCGTCGTTATCTATTTCTCGGCTCGGTGGAAGTAGGTATAAAAAAAAAGAAAAGAATTCAACACGATTCGCATACTAATTACTTTGCGACACCGTTTACAAGCCCTTTAAGGTCTGGCCTGCGCGCACTTTCATTTGTTAGCGAAATACGTAATTTGCATTCGCCGCTGCAAGTGTATTATTTCACGTTTTTGGCCGCAAACTACACACTGGCTCGTCGGTAATATCAGCTTTCAAACGAATTTTATTTGATTCGTGACGAGTTTACCAAAACTTTTGATTCGTTTCAAATTTTCGATTAGCCATTCTGTTTTGAAACAATCGAAAAATAGCGACTAAATTCGTCTCCGCTCGACGACAAAAACAAACAAACAAGCGAAAAATAATATATAGACAAACACGAAACCAGTGGAAAGAAAAGCAGCAATCGGATTTATATGCGAGCAAGAATCGGGACAAATTTTTATTCGCCGAATTCGCAAGATAACCTTCTCTCTCTGGTAGTTTTAAATCTCGCTCAAGGATAAAACTCGAAGTCGCAAACGAGACGTGGTGTTTGTGTTGGGCACAACACACGTTTGTGCTGTCATCGCGCGCCATCCGAGATACTCCAAACGAATTGCCGGGTGATAAATTAGTTTTCAATGGAGACGCGATAATTCGCAATTAAGCGGACACGGACGTTAGCCGCAAAAGCGTTAAGTGTCACGTGGAGTCGCTCAAACGACCCACTTTCGGTGTGATTTTAGGCCGGTCGGTTCGGTTCACAATTTTTTTTACCTCGGGCGTTGTTCTAAGAGTCTCGATTCGCTTTTTGCTCGCAAATTTTCGGTAATCTCGTTCAAACAAATGGATCGGAATCCCATCGTATGTTGAATTTAATCACGTTTTATATAAAGGGGATTTTTGCCTCGTCATTATTCATCCCGAGCGTTCACAAGTGTCATTGAGATATTTAAAGAACCTTTTTGTTGACCTTTCGCTAACGAATAGATAACAAATATTCTCCTAATCGTGTTCAATTTTTCATTTTTCTTTTCTCGCCGCAAGAAAAATTGATAACAATTTCGTTATCAATTCAAACAATCTATTCTAATCTATTCAATATGATTCTTGCATTAAAATTTCATTTACAGACACGAATATTGAAACAAACTGTAATTGTTTTTTCATTTTAAAATCTTACATCAGTATCTTTTGATATTTTACGGATTGGTATTAAATTATTTGCTGAAATCGCGAGCGTGAAATTTTTGCGTGAAAGCGTTACGAAAGGGGTTATACAAAAAGTCTGACAGAGTGTCAAGCAATACAGGAGCTTTACGAAAATACCGTGCACTCCTTTGGAACACAACACGTATACATTTAAGTAGGACAACGTCAGAGAGTTGGTGTACGAAATGAAAAAAGGGGTTGGTGCACACTCGGGGTTCGCACTCTAGCAGCGGACATCTGCTTCGCTCTGTTTTTCTTCCCTTCGGCCAGGACGTCTCCCACAACGAATCCAGCTCAAATTTAAACAAGCCTCATCTGGCCAAAAACAACACATTTTTATCCGTGTAAAAGTCGACGTAGAAAAATTTAATCGCTTTTTTAAGGAGGTCCACTCGATAACGAAAAAACATAATATCTTGGAATGAAACCCAAAACTTTAAGAGTGTATAAAAATCATGATTTACTTTTTTTTAGAAATCAAACTTTTCAATAAATTAACCCTTTTTATTACAGTGTGTCTCAAGAGGTACACTAAAAATGGATTTTTAAACATTTCAACATTAACAGTTTCAAAATTTCGAATTTGATTTTAGATAGCTGTAAATTTACAATTATATCATTTTGATAATTGTTAAAAGGTTGAAATTGTAACTACGAAAATAGATATAAAATCTGGAAGCTCTTTAAGCGTTTCATCTCGTATACGTTTGGTCTGCCCACGTGTGCAATAAATATACGGAGTGGCGTAGCTACTTCCGGCGCACAAGCAGCGCGAAGGGGCATCGGTCGGCGCACGCTTTATGCACTCGGAGGTTTCATTAATGAATTTGTTTTACATAAGTTGGTGCATTCTGTCGGCTTGTATAAACGCTCGGGAAACATTTTCTCTAACTGTGTATATGCATGAAGCTTAGCATCGGTTTTCGCGGCAGTCCCGGACAAAGTTTATCTCCGCAACAAGCGCTCTGATAGCTTGGCATTCATTTTCGATGTTTCAATTTACATTTTTATTCGCCATTCTTTTGCGCGTTATAAAACAACGTTATCGAGATAGTGGCGCTGTTTATGATAAGAAATAAAAGTTGGCATAAATATGCAAACGTCGTTTCACTGTTCATAAAAGAGACACGACTGCAAAATAAGGTGTATTTTCAGATATCGGATTCCGGGAGCTCGCGAAGCATAGCGCACGTTGGTAATCATGTGCAAACGACTGTAAATCATTCGCTCGCGCCAGAATTTACGTCATCGACGATACAAATTATTACTTTCATTAGGAGTCCGCCCCGGCGCGCGACGCCCGAATATTTCGCCCGGCAAAATCTGTGACGTTTCAATTTCATAATTGAACTATCGCCGAGTGCGAAAACTTGGCACGCGATAATTATGACACCGCGCGCGCGTGCTGCTGCAAATTTTAATATCTTTTTCTTCCTCTGTTCGAAATCGTCAACAACTATTAGAGCAACGCCTTAAAACTAAATAATTCCCATCTTTTGACGAACGAAAAACCGTTTTTTTTTTGCCCTTTCACATTCTACTCACGCGTTTTGTTTGCTCGAAATCCAATAAACCGGACAAAACCTCGTTGCCAATATCGACTTTCGGATTTCGCTTGCAATTTTCATACCCGTTTTCTTATATCTGCGACATAGTTGGTTCACATTTAACTACGATCGAAAAAGAAGTCGCGAAATTGTAACAGTACATGTTGTTACAATTTGTTGTCTAAATTGTTCGATTAATTTACAGAGGTAGTTTTCTAATTGGGTTTTTGTTGAAGCCGCGAGACGTTGGTTTTTGTTAGTTGGTTCGAAATGTAAACGGAATTTGATGCGGTCGAAATTGTGGTTGAAAAAAGCGCGAAAACAGAAGTCGTTTTGTACGGCGAGACTCTCGAGCGTGCAGCGTCAGGGGTTATCAACCGCGTTCGCCGCGTGAAAGTGCGCTCGTCCGCCATTCCTCGGTTGCTCGACGCACGTACGGCAATAATAAGGAGCTGACCTCGCAGAGATGGAATACACTTTTAACCACTTAGCTGAATCGCTCAATCGCAAAACTTTTCTCGTCGCTTCTTTTCACCGACGCAAGATCAAATGATTCAATTTGGGCTGGCGAGAAAAATTTCTCGCCGCACATTGTTAAAAGTCGCGTCGCCCAAAAGCCAGCACGCCGAGCGAGCTCAGACTCGCGCTCCGGGGAAAAATATCATTGTGAGGCATAAATAGGTCAGCGAGGCAAAAATGTGCACGGAATTAGCGTGAAATTGACATACCGTG
Organism: Telenomus remus; assembly: GCA_020615435.1. Classification (NCBI taxonomy): domain Eukaryota; kingdom Metazoa; phylum Arthropoda; class Insecta; order Hymenoptera; family Scelionidae; genus Telenomus; species Telenomus remus. The sequence continues at coordinate 6,957,868 of CM036341.1, read as the reverse complement.
ACGCCAATTCGTATGGCGCGACAAAATCAGGTCGCAAACACAGCAGCGATGGCGTTCAAATTAAACGCGCGACTTTTCGAACGCAGATGAGCCAAACGTCGCTTTACAAATATCAATTTCATAGATTCTCATGTCAAATTACGACCGACTATCAGATCGCAAATTAATATATTGTTGTTGAGCGCAGTTTGTCATCGGCGCTGATAACAATTATGTGTCAAACGTCTCGTAAAGATAATCGCGACAGATATTAATGTTACATTTTTACGCAGGAAGTGACGGCGGGCTCACTCTAAAAAAAGTCGAAAATTCGGCCAAATTTGTTCTAATCCAGTTTCAAAAGCCAATTTCTGTAAAACACAAAAAGTATAAAACCCGTTTATCTTAAATTGTTTAAAAATGGGATTTGAGAGTCTGCAAACTTTGCTAGCAAACTCAATTAGAGCGAAATTGCTGGAATTCTAGACCCTCTAGATTTTTTAGAAAAAGATAATTATTTTCTAATCGACTAATGGAATCCTACAAAATCAGAGTCAAAATTTTCATCCAAGCGTTATTGTATTTTGATTATTTGATTTTCTTCTAGAAGGAAATTTTAATCTTGGCTATTTTTCAAGTTATTATTTTTGGGCCAAGATTGCGTTTCTTCATCCAACTCAGTCATTTTTTCAGTGAGATAAATCACAAAGATTAATTGAGAAATATTGATCTTTTGAATGTGGATGAAAATTAATGAAACGTGTTTTTCACTTGGAAATAACTTTTTCTCTGAAATTTGCTGAAAAAATATCTTTCAAGTCGGCCAAAAGTGTTGCAGTTAGTTAAACGATGAAATAATAAAGCAATCGGATTGATAATTGGTGGTGGCTGTCGAATTTCGTTTACCGCGGTTGCTGTGGAACGGTTGATGAATCCGTCGGTCGGACACTTGCACAGATGAAATAAAGTTATCTATCACGGAAATCAAAATTGCATTACACACTGCTCCGCGACCCAAAAAGCCACTGGGCTGCCGAGTGAATCTGCCAGCCGAAAATGATAGTGTGTGTTTTGCGATCAAATTCGCAGTCAACCATCATATCATCTTCAGCGTGACGTGGTGACGTATCATCAATGTTTACGACGTGTATGGCGAATGCTCAAAGGCGTTTGCACACGATCAATAGACCCGCTGATGTATCGCGTCATAAACAAAAAAAATCGTGCAATTCTATACACAAAAAACACACGAGCATCTTTAAACTACGATCTTTTGTCGAATAAATCTGTCTCTTCTTTATCTCGAAATTCACTTTTTGTAGAAACTCAAAACATTTGAATTATTTATAACCGAATTTCTTTTCATAACACATCAAAATTTGATAGGAGAAAAAAAATCATTTACCTTTTTTTTTCAATCAATCGTTTTGCAAAACAAGCTTTTTTTTAATTGAAAAAAACTGCGATGATTTTTGGTCGTGAAATTTATTTGCTGAAGATGAAAATTTCATTTGAAAAGAAAAATCTGCTGGCAAAACTGTTTTGGCTGTGATGAATTTGCAATCAAAGAGGAGTAAAGCAAGAGTTATTGAGAGCGTATACATGAAATGTGAATTGAAATAGGCAATTGCAGCTATAACATTCAATTTGAATGTAAAATCGTCGGAATTCAGCAAAATTCGCATTGTCTTGATTCGCGGCATCACGATAGATCCGATAAACTCAAGTTCAAACCGCTCGACCGCGATTGGTTGCAAGTGACTGAAATCTAGGCCGCATTATGGATCAACATGCGGATGCTTTGCATGAGGAACAGGCCGCATCGTATAGAATTTGCAGGTACAACCGGCTCGTACCCATAAAAGATTTTCGAAACATTGCAAAAAAAAGACACAAACCCGACTTGACATTTCGTTTTATATAAAACTGCCCTCGTTGTGATACCAAACGGAATAACAATGCAGCGAACATATTCCAGTTATTCTGTTTCGTTTTTCGGGCAGATTTCATAAAATAATTGTTTTTATTATGAAAAACAGCGAAACTGATTTGCTTAAAATGATGTGACACAATAACGAAATTTCATGAGCACATTTTGAGAACTTAATAACATGTAAATCCTGTTGGCATACACAAGTGACTGCAATATTAATACGAGAAAAAAAAATAAAAAAAAAATTGAAATGCACGCAGAAACGACTTTATCGTCGCCGATGATCATAAAATCGATACCCCTCTTCTCGTTCATCGGCGGAATTTTAGCATTGCGCATTAAAAAAACATCTTATTTTCAAAACATGAATCATCCGGAGAAAGCGGATTCCAGTGCATTTTGTACGGATGCAATTTTTCATACCGTACCATGAAACTCTCGTCGAATACAATTTTCAATCATTTTCAAAATCATCGATTTTGGTGGCAGGATACAAATTTAGACTTTTTTTTATTCGACGATGCCAGATGAAAACAAATGAACGTCTGCTTTTTCAGCCGCAAATCAAACGTTGCGTTTAAATTTACTCACCAGTCAACAGCATGATTGATTCGCGTGAATCCGCCTAATTTAAAATACAGTTCAGAGCGACTGTATATTATGAAAAAATGTCGCGTTTGGTATAAAAATTGGCAACACCTGTCGAGGAGCCACAAAAATACAAATTCATCAAAAAAAAAAAAAAACACACACTTCAGCTCGCAACTGTAACTCTCGTTTCAAAAACCACGAATTGCTTTTTCCCCGGCACAATTATAGACACATATTTTTGTATCTTTTTTTTTAAACTCGTAAATATCACTGCTGTGCGAACAATGAAGAAGTGTCAGGTGGTCGAGCCAGGAGTTGTGTATTATGACGCAAGCAAGCACGTCAAAACTACGCAACATTTGAAATCGTTATATTATTATTTAACACATAGTATCGATTTTATCGTGTCTTTAGATGTGCACTAATGATATTAGTTTTTTTTTTAAGAACCTAAAAATCACTGTATTTGAATTTCATTTGAATCATTCATGTTGAACGAATGATAATTAAATTTTGATTACAGTAGGAGCGTAATGAACCACTGAAATGTTATTGGTAACATGACTTCGTATAAACCGTCTGGTAAAGTTTGCCGAGCACCTTTAAATTCATAGTCAAAAGTTTTAATTCTAGTTTGTGTAACTTGGAAGTTTTCTGTCGCGCAAAATAGATACGATCATTAAGTATTTGGCGGCACAAAATTCTCTCGCTGAAAATCACAACGTCAAAACTTACAAAAACAGAAAAGAAACATGAGCTCATGTTTCTAGATTAGATTAATCTAGATTAAAAAACTTGATTTCTTTTCAAATTTGAATGTCACGTTTCAATTATTGATGAAACACAAGCTTCCACTAATGATCCAATTATTACTTGATTAATGTTGTTTTCTGCATGGACTTTAAAATTCCAACATCAAAGAAACAGCTCAAAGAAAACAGTGAACATGTATACCATACTAAGTAAAACGCTCGGCAATATTTTACAAGTGCATATCTCTACTTAAATAAGTTTGTACGTGAAACTGCATTTCGTTTATCGCATAAAGCAATTCCACCCGTTTTCGTAATGAAATTAATATCATAAAGTCGTTTCATTTAACGCGATGTTTATTACAATCTCATAAGTGAATTGCGCTCGAGTTTTCGTGTGTGACTCAATAACAGAGGCGTCGCGGCTCTTTTTCTACCAACTGTTAACAGCACACTAACATTCCAAATCGCTAACGTACTTGTACAATGTTATCAAAAGATGAAATCACTGGCCCAGCATTCGTTAACTCAAAAAAGCGCCGAAAAAAAAAACTTTTTTGGGTTCCTCTAAATCATACATTTTAGCATGCTTTTAACGAAACACGCGACTATCAATATTTCAAGAGGAAATTGCAAATTAATATATTTATTTATAAATTGACCTTCTTTGTAAATAAATTTTACACGGTTCTTGTGTTAGGATCTTTTTTTGATTTGCTTTCAAAAGGCACACTTTTCTTTACAAAAATGTTGAAGATTATTTCGTCTAGGGTGCACTTGTGTACGAAGACGTTATTCGAACAAGCTGAATATGTCGCGTTGACGAGGCTGACAATAAAAGCAAAACGGAACGCGCCTCAGTGATACGCGCAACATGTACATCACAACTTGCCAAGCAGCGAAAGTTTTGGAAATTATTGCTAAGTATCCGGACCTGTTTGTATCGGAAGTAAATATTTGAACGCTTTTCGTACACAAACTTCTGTACAAACATTTTGATATCTTATTGAAAATGAAAAAAAATTTTGTTCACATCTTTTCACATTCGCTCACCGAGATTCCTTTTCACCTTGCTACATATTTTCTGACATTTTTATTCGCAAAAGTGTGTGCAAAAAAGCGACCTCGAATTATTTCATTTGAGCTTTTTTATCAAGTGTGTAACATTTTCATGAAAGCTGTTCAATATTTGGGCAAATAAATTTTATACGTCGCGGTAAAGCGGAATATAAAACACAAATAAATATGTAGACCTGTCTTTCTGAAAAGGACCATTTTCTGTCGGCGGATTTATTATTTGAATACCTACAAACAGTTCTTTTTCACCCTTTTTTTTCATTCGCATTTCATGTAATTTTTGACACGAAAATCCTTTCAGCTAAAACAGTGGAAACAAAAGTTTTGAAATAACATTAAAAAGAAGAAAATAAAAAACAGGAATTGTCGAACGAAAAAGCAAATGAAAAGCAACAAAATGATAAACGATTGTAGAAATTTTTTGTCGTTGGTTAATCTAGTGAAACCAGTCGAGCGATTAAATCGATTGGATTAATACATTGATCCCTCGATTAGATGGTATTTAAAACCCGCCGATCTTGCGGGCTTCATTAAGTATTAAACTTGACGCATATTTTATTACGAGGAATTATGCGGACGATCGCGGCTGCAATATTAATTCCGAAACCAGATGCTATTACTACGAGTGTCCACAATTAACAATAAAATCGTCAAGACTTGAACAAATCCACGAGGCATTAAAACGCCATCCCTCTTCATCTCCATGCGAGACCCGTCCGTCCGAATATCCCATTAAATCAAACTCAACCATAAATCTTCATAGCGCGCAAACGCGACTAATCGAGATGTTTAGCTGAATCAGTCCGACAATTATTACACCTCCGTCTAATAAATTTAAGCCCCGCTTATCGCGACCTCCGACCGATTTAAAACCAAAATTACAATCTACAACCGCTCGCGCTATTAAATCTCTATTTGTATACGTAATAATGGGACAATTTATTCCGCACTGATAAGGCATCGAAATGTTTCGCACGAAATTCGATTTAATTAAGACGTTTCCTCTCGACTCGGTTGCACCCGTTCCCAAATAATCCCCATTTAAATGATAAACTCCCTCTGTGCAAATTGTCATTTCCCAAAATTATATCATGCTTAAAACAAACTTTACAATTTATGTCGAACGAAATATTAACGTCTCGCAAAGTATACAATTTCCTCAACAAATTTGTTTAAACTGTCGGCATTTACATCCGCTTACAACAAGAACACGACGCCTTACATCAAAACATTTCAGACACGATTTCGCGAAATCTAAAATTTTCAAAATATTCAAACAAAGTAAACGAGGAGGAACAAATTTGTTTTTGGTTCTTGGACCATCATTATTCTGATCTGTATTTACATCTGCTAACAACAAAATTTTTGCAAAAATTTACGAAAAGCTGAAGTTAGCAATTATGAAGAGGAAAAAAGTTTTGGTTTTTGGACCATCATTAGTGTTCTGAATAAACACGATTGGTCGGATTGTACAAGTCACTGCGTAGTAAGATTGAAGACACCGTCGTTCCGGTGTCGGTGCTGAGTTTACATAAGTACCATGGATGGGGGAGGGGGCATTTGACGCAAGCGTATTGGTGCAGCTGTGGATGTGTGCAGGTGCGCCTATATGCGAGAGCACGTCAAATTGAATACGTGCGGCCGAGGTACACGTGTATTCGAGCTTTGTGTTGAGAACACTGTTTTGTGTGGCTCGATAAAAAGACAAAGAGAGTCGCTCGAGGGAACGCTCGTGCGAGAGAGACGCGGCACGAGCGCGAGAAAGAGGCAAAACAAAAACACGGAGGTGGCTGACGGGTGCGCGCGCAACGCGTGCGCGCCAGCGCAACACTCACTCGATGAATTTCGATGGGGTGCAAAATTAGTTCGAAATACAGAGTCGAGTCCCGCGAAAGAGATGCCAGCCAGGATTTGGCTTATGATTTGTGGCTCGCGGAAAGTTCATTTAATCATTTCTCTGTTGCACTTGACTTTATCATCGAAAACTCTCTCGGCCTTTTATTTGAATTTACTGGCCTGCATGCCTGCAATATGCGCGCTGAATTATGCGACACTTCTTTATTCTGAACCTTTTTTATTCTTCTTTTTCTTCTTCGGATTTTTTTGCACTCGTTTTTGCAAATTATGCATGTACCGCGGGACCATTTGCTCCTGAATTTGCTCGAATTATGTGACGACTTTGTCATCAACTTTATGTTCGAGATAAACTGCGACAGCAAAATCGTTTGTTCTCTTTTACAGTTTAGTTAGCATTAATTTTCGAAACAATTTTTTTTAAGACGAAGAACTATTTTACACTTTCTTCATTCAGTAATATAATTTTAACCCCATGTTGCAAACAAGTGTTAGAAGAGTTAATTACAGGACGGTTGCAGTTTCTAAATGTCTGTATAAGTAGCAAGTGGTCAAATTGGTCCAAACATTATAGTTTTTCAAATTTCAGTAAAACAACAATCAATGAACTCAGAACCCAAACCTTTTGCATAAATCACGTTGCTATTATATATTGTCAATCAAAACTGTTTATACAAAGAGTTACGTTTTCGAGATTTAATTATTTTGGTATTTATTCGTTTCACGTCCGATGAAATCGAACCGTTTGTTTAAATATTGATTCCAGCTTTTTTATATCGATGTAATATAACAAATTGAACAGATTGATTCACAAGTTACATTTTATTGGATGAAGCAATAATAACAAAGTATTTGCCCAGTATTGTAAAATATCTAAACTAGAAAATTGTTACACCGACATCAAAAAATATATTTATCAACATTTTAAATTATACAAATGTTGTTTTAAATTCGGGATTAAGGTATGCTGGATTAAAAGTCGGAAAATCAAAGTGTTTATTACTAAAGCGAAACGTAATAGTAGCAGTTATCAGGGGTCGCCTTTAAAATCATAATATTAGAGGTGCCTGTGTCACCAGTTTGAGCTGCATCAAACGCGCAGTTTCGAACAAACATAATGACACGAAATCAAATCTGCTCTCAAGCTGTTTCGCCTTAGCATCGAGCGCCGACAGCCGAGCTCTGCTTATAAACTTTCTACGACAATGCTTGCATCAAAACGGGCACTGAACCAACCCGAACAGCTTCGGACAAATATGCACAGCGAATTGTCAGCAATTGATTATAATTATTCTTCAAGCATCTCGTAATCGCACTACGAGCTCGGCAGACCCAAATTCCGCACCATTTGGGTTCTCAACCCCCTACGAAATTATTATACATTCAGACCACATTGCCAGAACAATTAACGGTCTCAGATGTGAACCCAATCGGGCGACACCATCACTATTCGCAATATTGCAAACAAAATGCACGTTTGATAAAAGTTAGAACCCGAAATGAGTCAATTTAAATGCCAGCGGTGATTTCGTTGCGGCTAATTGAATACAATTTGGCGGTAGCGCACATCGCGATCAGACGCCGAGTTTTCCGTCCGACGCTTTATTTCAAATGTTTGGCTAAAGATTACGCCGATGTTTTGCATATTCACTTATTCATATCGGTCCGTTTCTCCGGCATGAAAAATCGCCACGGCGTCTCTTTTCCATGTAAATTGTGCTGCTAATTTTGCGAGGCAAACGAAAGTAAGCAAATATGTAAATCGTGGAGGTGCGACTTACCATGCTGATGAGGAGCGGAAAACGCGGAGTGTCTTCGAGGCGACATGTTGGCACGACCCCCTGGTCCGCCAGGTACCGTCATGGAAGACAAAGCACCCAGAGGCGTATACGATTTGCACGGTTGCTCCAACTTCTAAAAATGGATTCGAATGCATCATGCCTGGCACGCTTCTTTTTTGTCTTCTCTCTCGCGATCAATGACTTTGGTACTCACTTGTTCTCGCAGTTCGGTCGCTACCGCTGTCGCAGCCGTTTGAGTGTGACTGGTCGAACTTATTCTATACTGCATCCCTGCAATACTGCAGAAGCCCTCGTGATGAGTCGAGCGTGTCTGGTTCACGTAAACACCTGCAACCAACCAAACAAAATTAAAATCCATTTTTTGAATACTAATTAAAAATCGTACACCTTTTAGTACACCAACCTGTTATGGTAACGTCCGTATCCTGATTGACAATAACAACCTTGTTAGAAGGTTTGACCACCTCTTCAATGTCTGAACTCTGTCTGGCCTTCCTCTTATCATAATCGTACTCGTACTTCTTCCGCTTGATGATCTCAACTTCAGAATCACTGCTGGACGTTTCACTCGAAGAAGATCCACGCAAATGTTTCTCGTCAGAGTAAGAAGCTGCGAGGATAGCTGAGGCGTTCAAGCTGGCCATCCTCTTACAGACAACCATGTCCTTAAGGTCCATGGTCTCCTCGTGCTTTTTCTTCCTCTGTTTCATCGGCGGCTTTTTCACCGGCTCCTTCTCCTTATCGCTCTCATAATCCTCATCCGAGGAAGACGAGGACGACATCTCCGCCGACATCTCCCAGTGCTTCCCTCGGAGCCCCGGAACTTTTCTCAACTTCCTCTTTGGCGTGTCCACCTTCTTGTCTTTCTGTTTTGAACTGTCCTTCTCCTTTTCCTTAGTCTTCTCTTTTTCTTTCTCCTTTTCTTTCTCTCTTTCCTTTTCCTTTTCTTTCTTCAGAGCCTCCTTCTCATCTTTCTCTTCTTTGCACTTTTTCACTCGGTCCTTCTCTTTTTCCTTGTCCTTCTCCGGCTTTGGTTTGCAGAACCCGCCCAGGTACACTCCACCAGCTTCATTCTCGTACAAGCAGTGGACCTTAGCCAGGGCATTCAGCGAAGCCACCCGGTGGCGTTTGGGGCCGCTCCAGAACCCAAACAGTCTCATCCTCCTGGAGCGCTCCTCTGGCGAGCTCGACCTATCTTTCCTTCTCAAACTTCTGCTCTTTCTCTTCGGATCGTAATCCTCGCTTTCGTCTGAGTCAGGCATGTTGGATTCGCTGCTGCTCTCCTCGACCTTGAGATTCAAATCGAGAAAACTGTCGCCATTTTCCTGCTTGGTCTTACAAACCACCTTCGAGCCATCCACATCAGGCTTTGACTGTTCATCCGATGAATCCCCATCTTTGATAACGCTATTCTCTTTGATCCCTTTCACCTGCTTCTTCGTAAGTTTCTTTGACTTAGGGGCACTCTTCGTCGCGACTTTTTTCGCCTCGTCCCTGCTTTTCTCGCACTCTTTATCGTCCACGATCTCGCGTTTAATATCACTAAGTATTTCATCATCCTCCTCTTTTGACGCAGCCTTTTTGTCGCAGCCACCCTTATCGCTCTCTTTGGATTCGCTCTTCTTCTTCACAACCGCCTTTTCCACGACGTTCTTTGACTTCTCCTCCTTCTTCGTCGTCGCGCTCGCCTTCGTGTACTTGTGCGCCAGCTTCGTTTTGGTTTGCTTCTCCAGCTTGAGCTTGCGCTCCGACATGATCTTCGTCCTGGCCAGGGTCTTCTTCTTCAGCTTCTTCGCGCACTCGTCCTCGTTGCTCGCAAGGTCCCCGTCCGCGATCGATTTGACTAGTTTCATTTTCTTAGTGATGAACTTCTTCGCCACCGCTGATTTCTTCACCAGCACCGTCTTCTTCGGACAGGTCTTCTTCGGCGGCGACTTCTTCGCCTCCTTCTTCACCTTGCCATTAGCGTCGTCCTTCTTCTTCTCCACCTTTTTCGCCACTGGCTTCACCGACTTTGCCTTCTTGTCGCTCGCCTTCTTCTTTGTACAAAAAATAGGAGTGTCTGCCTTACTATCTACAGTTTCATTGTCCTCCGTACAACTTGAACTCAGCGACGACTGATCCGTCTCGCTCTCCTTCGCCGGCCTCTTCTTCTCCTCCTTTTTCTTCACATCCGAGGACTGCTTCTCAACCTTCACCTTATCCTCTGCTTTCTTCTTCTTATCTTCCTCGTCCATAATCTTCTCCTCAGCCTTCTTATCGTTCGTCTTATCAACCTTCTTATCGCCAGCCTCCTTGGACTGTTTCTTCTTTTCCTCCACCTTGTCCGACTTGTCTTTCTTGTCGTCAACTTTCTTCCTGTCCGTCGACTTCTTCTTCTCCTCCATCTTCTTTTTGTTCTCCAACTTCTGCTTCAGCTCCTCCGGCTTGACAGTCTTCTTGAAGTTCTTCACCTTCTTCAATTCAGCCACGGTTTTCTTAAGCAGAATCTGGTGCTTCTTGGCAACCGGTGTCTTGGCCGCCTTTTGGGCAATAATAGCCTTCTTTTGTGGCTTCATTGCTCTCGTCTTTTTCACATTTTCGGGCTAATCAGTCGTTCCCTTTCGAGACGTTGAGATTTTCAACTGTAGGCTACCTTACGCCCATGTTTGAGATAATGATTGCAAGACCTTTCGCTCCCACCGACGCTCTGCCTGGAACGAGAAAAAAAAACCAAGAAATGAACAACTTCATAAAGCAGACGCCGAGTCCCATTAAAAGCGCCAAACTTATTCATTACGCAAGTTCAACGTCGTAATAAATGGTCAAAATGCATATTCATTAAATCATTGTGCCAGCGATTAGGCGTCGGGTTGTAACGTGTAACGTTGTAATCATATTTGTCATCTGTTTTTGTGTTGCGCGTATTCGGTTACGCGACTAATTTGAAATACAATCATGACCAATTTGTATTATTCAATATCGCAATATTTTGCGGCGTTTGTGTTACATTTCAGCCGACAGCCGCGGATTCCCAAACGATACTGTAATTATCGCTAACGTTATTGAAAGCCATTACATCATTAATTCATTATACCATGCAAATACGCAACCAAACACACAAAATCTATTTATTGCATTAATATTAATAAGTGTTTGGCATTTTTAATATCATTTTAAGCGATAATCAATTGGATGATTTTTAATTGGCTTCGATTATTGAAAAAAAAAAAAAAACAATCCAATTGCACGATTTTCATTTGTAAATGTATTAAAAGCTGTGCTAATTGACCATCGTCCACTAATGAACGTTTTATTTTTTCAGTTTGACAAATCCGAAAAAAAAAGTTGTAACAAAATTTGGGTCATATTGACTAAAGTAACCGTAAATAATTGAAACGAATGATAGATATTCAAACAAATAGCGCGAAAATTCACTTGACAGTTCGAGGAAAAAATAATTGCTATCAGAATTAGAAAAAAACAAAAGTCAATAAAATAAAATCTGATTTTTGTCCGGTTTGTTGGATTCTCTTGTGGTTCTGCTGCGCTAGAGATTAACACGTTGATTGCCAAACTCTTCAACATTCAATGTAATGTTACACCATCTGGTGCCGTTCGATAGTTAACTTGTTAACTATCAATAGGGATTATAACCACCGCTCTCACTGTTCTCTAAACAATTTATTATCTAATTTACCCTGGATTGTGCCATTGAAATTTGATTGAACTATAAAAGCTTTTACATTTTATTCAACGTTACACCAGCGAATGGCTTTTTTTAATTTTTGTTTGTTCTTTTTTAATCCGACTCAGATTGAATGATATCGTCAACTTTGTACGTCTCATAAAACGGTTTAGATATTGTAAAAGTTTTACGTCCGTCCAAATCATTTTTGTTCTATTTTCTGCGTTACAACTTAAAACATAAACATAACATTAGCAAATCAGAAGACGAGTCGCAAAGTTCAAGTTTCGTCGTTTTTGAAGTTTAAGATTCCTTAAGCGTGCCAATTACTTTTCAGATCATTTTCAAAGTAACGTTTTTTTTTTTTTTTTTTTTTTTTTTCATTGAAAAACTAAGATGATACTTATGCTCTTTCTTATGCTCTTTCGCTTCAGCAATTCTTCATACGTTAATAAACATAATGAAACGCAAAAAGACGTGGAAACTAATTTTGAGTTACGCTGCGAGATGGCATAACAAAGATATTATGGAATTATGAATGAGTAAAAACGCCTGTGCATTACAACCTTTTGCTCTCTTTCGCGTGAGAACAAATATAATCCCTCTCGGAAAACAACTTTTTTAATTTCAACAGCTCCACCCAACCAGCCGAATTTAACTAAAAACAATTTGAAGTGAAACGAAACTAATGTAGTTAACCGTGGACAAACACATAGCAAATTTTCATACTTTCGTAACTTTTTTGACTCTAAATGTTCAAGGAAATGAACGAGTAAACAATACATCCCTAAAGCTGGAAAAATTGACGTGAAAAAATGATAGCAGAAAAAAAGTGTTTGAGTTGATAAAAATATTTTTTCATAATCCGAGTTGAAACAAGTGACCATTTTCTTGTCAAAAGTCGAATAAATCCGAGCGCAGAGACGTTTCATATTTTCGTTAACGTCTCTATTCAAATAACATATTACAAAAACTTATACTCCGTCTGCGCCAACTTTTTCCTCCAGTTGAAGAAAGTACACGAACGTTACGTGCCCGAGTATTTGCGCAAACTTTTTATTCCCATACATTAAATAACGGATAAAAGTTATTCCACGTTATTCCGACCTACTTGATTTATTCTCTTTTCGTTTATATCGAATTTTCAAACTCAGCGATTAATATTGTACTTTCGTCATAATAAAAGAGCATTCATCATACATTCTAAATTATGTATCCCTTTTTTGATATTCTTCTCGCGGACTCATTTTCGGCTACATTTTTTTCTTCCTTTTATTCTTTCATTCTCAGCCGACGTATCTTCATTGCATATTCGTCGCTTACAAATATGATCGGATTTCTCTTGTCTAAGGACGAGAATCGAATAAAGCAGGGGTTTCTTGTGACATCGTAATAAAGATATTCCCCTGGGATAACAAACCGCCACAGTGCAAACAATATCATTTCAGCCGGTACGTCTCTCTGAGTCAAAGCTCCATGTACTTTCCGGTTTCGCGCGGAAAATAATAAAATTTGCGCGTTGTTTTTTCGCTCTCCTTACTGTTTCCACGTGCACGTGAATCATTTAAAAAACATATTCTCTCGTTTACAGTCAAGGTTAAAGCCCCGGCACCATAACATCCGTCAAACTAGGTCAGTTTCATTCGCCAGTCGAAGTAATAACATTGTCGAGCATTTTGAATATTTTCATTCCAAAAAGTTAGTCATATTATTTCGCGCAATCTTGCGACAGCGCCAAACTTTGCGAACGATTAAGTTAGCGTGTAAATCCAAAGTGTTAAATTGAAAATTATTAAAAGCGTTGAATTAAATTTCTGTTTCTTTTTTTTCATGCGATTAAACACGTGGAAATAAAATGTCTGTCGAATTTGTTGTTTTAGTCGTTTCTTTCAGGTTGAAATTGTGGTTCACAAGGGACCTTAAAATACTGAGAGTTTATAAACGCCGAACAAATCCGGCGACTTTTTATCGTCAAGTTTGTCGACATTGATCGACTCGTGTTATCAAACTTCAAGCCAAAAATGAAACAAAAAAAACCTTGTGGATCCCTTCCGGCGCGTAATTGACAGTTCTTATCGTCGCTGAAAAGGAAACTAAACGGGCGAAGGGAAAACATCTCCGGTGCCCGCTACAAGAATTCGGCCATTTAAATCCCGTTCCCGTTATTTCGGCTTGTCAATGAACCTTTCCGGCGGACGAGGGAAACATTATTAAATGTACCGCACATTTTCCCGTGACGGGAAAAAACAGCCAGTCTTGTGATCTGCATCTCAGCAACGGGATATCACAAGACCGGAAGTGAAAATCATTATAATTACAGTCGTGCTCCGAAATTAAATCTTTTCATTTTTTGTCTTGACTTTTAAAACTTGAAATTCTGACGAGGTCCTTTAAAAAGTTTGGGCTTTTGAGAAGTCTTGAAAACCTGAACAGACAATTTCACCGTAATTACAATCAACTTTCACGATTGAATTTGTAAGCTGAGGATAGGCGTGATGAGAAAAAAAAAGTGGTACGTGGAGGTAAGATCCTCGACTTGAGGCCGGAAATCGATGTTGGGTCTTGCGATATCGCACAAGAAAATCGGAGCAGGGGGTAAAAAAAATGTCAAAGATTGTTCGGCGCAGAGTGGTTTTGGAGCGCGCGTCTCGGGGATGGTTTTGATAGATGTATGTTTACCTCTACGTAACGAGAGCAGCCCTTTTGTTGGCACTTGCCGAGCGTGCACTTCAAGCCGACAATTTTGAGGCTTTCACTGCGAATTCAGCGCCAGATTTCGGTTCACACTTAACTGTGCACGTTCACGTGTCCACACGATCAAGTTTCACACGATTCAACGCAAAATTCACCATCAATTTCGCGATGTCTGGCCCGAAACGAGCAGCACGAAACGTCCCTGCCCTTTTCCCATATACCTATCGGCCATTTTCCTCCTCGCGCGTTCCCCACCAAAACCCATATCTGTCACGCGTTCTTGAACGACTCGAACGCAACAACAAACTCCCCTTGTACTGCGTCTCTGAACTGCACCGGTAATGTAGTACGGGTCTCAACATCAGTGCCTAAAAATCCATTGAAATCAATCAATATAAAAATTGATATTTTTATCGAAAAATTGATAAGAAAATGATAAGAAGTTGAATTGGAAAAATAGATAGAAATTTTGGGATTAGTTTTGTTGAAATAAGAATTTTCTAAAATTGGAGCAAGTGGAGTAGAAACGGAGTTCGGGCTTACCTGCGGTTAGTAAATGAGTTTTCTGTGATGCCGTAAGGTCTTGTGGGCCTATCAACGTGTTGAATTGTCACAGTCACAGAGTGAAATCATAACAAACCAGTGTGCTGAGTGTGCTTCTAGTCCGCTGCCTGATCATGTGATTTTATGAATTTGTTAGTGAAAGGCGTAGCCCATTTTAAAATGTGAGCAATTAGCAATTAACCCTTTACCTTTTCGATCTTTTTGTGGAGTCAAATTTAGAGTTAAATTTACGTTATTTTTTTATGCTCCAAACTCTTGTCACATTCTCCTACTTTGTTGCTCCAAAACATCACCTGCAAAATAAATGTCAATGAATATATTGTTTCTATAAATCTTTGTAAAATATCTTGATTTAAAACAATAAAATATTTTAACCACAGTTTTTGAAACATTGTAACAATAAATAATAAAAATATAAACCTGAATCAATAAAAACTAAAGTTGAAAGTTTAAAACCAAAATCTAAAAACAAAATTTTACTTTGCAGATTTTGCCAAAACGATGTTTCAATAAATCATCATTCCAAAGATCCCAGAAAAACCATGGACATCCGGAGGAAAATTTACCCAAAAACTATTAGCGACGCCTGCTCAGTAGCGTTCATTCTTATAATCATCCCTCTAATCTACTGGTTCGAGATTTTCATAGTTTTACCAGCTCTCTACACCTATGACAGTTTGGGATACTGTCTCAACATCCTCTTTGGTCACTTCCTCATGCTAAACATCGTCGGCAACCTGACCTTCACAGTGCTCTGCGATACAAGCACCAGGAAAATTGTCGTCCCCTCGACTGAACCCAGTGTACTGAACAGCTGGCGCCTTTGCACAGCCTGCGAATCCATGGCACCTCCAAGGTCCTGGCATTGCACAACCTGCGATATTTGCATCCTGAAACGAGACCATCATTGTATTTTTACTGCCTGCTGTATCGGACACAAAAACCATCGATTTTTCATAATGTTCCTAGTTCACCTTTTCGTTGCGACTGCTTACTCATTTTATCTTAATAATTTCTTCATCTGGAGTAGGATTGAGTTTGTGTTTCCGACCAGTATTTTGAAGGTCGTTTTTCCCTTGGCGATTTTTGTTTTCGGATTTGATGGCAGCATTGAACAGTTTTATTTGATGTTGTACATTGTCACGGCGATTGGAATGTTGTTTACTGGAGCGCT
This sequence comes from Telenomus remus, assembly GCA_020615435.1. Taxonomy (NCBI): domain Eukaryota; kingdom Metazoa; phylum Arthropoda; class Insecta; order Hymenoptera; family Scelionidae; genus Telenomus; species Telenomus remus. Next base: position 6,941,781 of record CM036341.1, on the reverse strand, counting down.
TTGTGTTTACCATATGAACCTTGTTTTGAGAGGATGTACTGCAAATGAGAATGAGAAGAAGATGTTTTTGTATGATCTCGGGTGGAGGAACAATTTGAAAGAGGTTTTTGGAGACAAATGGCTCGCTGCGATTATTCTTCCTTATGTCAAAAGCTCGTTGCCTCATGATGGGGTTACTTGGACTTCGTCCAGACGATTTGAAAGTTCTAGAAAAAGAAAATAATATTTGAGTGAAAAAGGTTATTAAAATTGTTTTGAGATTTTACACTTACAAAATAAACATTTTTAAGATAAAAAAGTAAACAAACGTATGAAAAGCACGGAAAGTAAAACTTCGCATTTAATTAGGTAATACATTTTGAATGATTATGTTTTTTAAAATTTGTAAAATCTAATTTTGCCAATTTTGCAAAATGAATATAATTGTAAATAAAAACTTGAATATAAGTATAACAATTAAAGAAGATGACCATTATTGATTAACCTACCTACATTGTGTTAGTTTTACGTTCATTTTCTTCAATTGTATTTAAAATTTGTTGAAATACACTTTGTCTGTTTGTTTTTTGTTGTCTTTTTCAAAGTCATTTTAAAAAACTTAACCTTCATTTACCGGTATAGTTGGCCGACAAGCGTACCAATTTTTCGCGCAACGAAAAGTTCTAACCTCTTTTTCATAACTTGATTATCTGTTAGATAAAATCAGTTCGATCAGTTTCTGTTACTTTGAGTTCACTGTTTTGATGTCACTGTTTAATTAAAGAGTTCATTTTACGCAGCTATTATTAATGATGGCTTCACCCGCACCAAAGTCCCCAGAATTGTCAGAGAAGAGTCGAAAATACGACAGACAACTCAGGTAAAAACAATAACAATTCTGCAATTTGAACATAATTTTCTACTATACTTAAAGAACAATTTTTCAAAACCAATCTAATGTCTGTGAATTAATGCTTCGTTGTCATGAAAATAGTTCTATCCATTTTATGTTCACACCAAAGTTGGTAAAACAATTTTTTTTGATTTTTTTTTATTCTCGTCATTTTTTAGACAACTTTTTAAATAAAATTGATAATTAGAAATAAAATAAATTTTCAGATTATGGGGAGATCATGGCCAGGCAGCCTTAGAATCTGCCCATGTTTGCCTGATAAACGCAACTGGTCTGGGAACTGAAATTCTGAAAGCCTTAGTTTTGCCTGGAATAAATGCCTTCACCATTGTTGATGGCAAGAAAATAACACAAGAGGACATCGGCGTGAAGTAAGAAACAAAATTAAATCAAACGTAATAAATAAACATTAAAACTCAACTCATATACTTAATTAAAAATGTACATAACAAGAAAGTTAATTTGATGCTTTTGTTTACAGTTTCTTTCTAGATTCAGATTCTGTTGGTAAATCTCGAGCACAGGTTGCCATGCAACTTCTTGTTGAATTGAATCCAGACGTTCGAGGTGATTATGTTGACGAAGGTCCCGAGCAAATCTTAGCAAACGATCCCGAGTTTTTCAACAACTTCACTGTTGTTGTTGCGACATCACTCAATGAAAAGTACGTGTTCAACTTGCACCTTACATTTTTTTATTTATCTTTTCAATACAAATTTTTTCCAGATCCTTGGTAGCTCTGTCAAGAAAACTGTGGGACCTAAACATACCCCTAATTGTGTGCAAAAGCATAGGTTTCATAGCCTATATGCGAGTGCAAACAAAAGAGCATCCTATAGTAGAAACCCATCCAGACAACGAGGGCGCGGATCTAAGACTAGACCGACCTTTCAAATGTCTCCAGGACCACTTCGATTCGATCAACCTAGACGCCATGGATTTAAAAGACCATTCACACGTACCTTACGTGGTCGTCCTCTACAAATATTTGCAAAAATGGTTGCAACTGCACAAAAACTTCCCAAAAAGCTTCAAGGAAAAGGATGAGTTTCGCGAGTTCATCAGGTCGGGAATCCGGAAGGACGAGTATGGAAACCCCGTGGACGAGGAGAACTTCGAGGAAGCTATCAGGGCTGTAAATACTTGTATTAGAGAATCAGAAGTGCCGTCGAACATTAAAGATATTCTTAACGATCCTTCGTGTTTGAAGGCAACAGCTAAGGTAATCAGGAACGAAGAGGTTCATTCAAACTGAATTCAACATTTGCTATAAAGTGTCTCTTGATTTCTATGTGAATTATCTCATTACAGAGCGATTCGTTTTGGATAATTGCTAAAGCGCTGAAGGAGTTTATCGAACAGGAAGGAGAAGGGCTTCTGCCACTCAAGGGTGCTTTGCCTGACATGGTCGCTGATACTGAGAAATATATTGCTCTTCAGCAGATGTGAGAGATTATTTTAAAATCGTAATTAAATGAAAGTTAAGCAATTCAAATGGAGTTTATTTCTTTTTTTTTTTTTGTTTTTGTTTAGATATCACAAACAAGCGACACTCGATGCAGATGCGATCTGGAGGCACACATTGTATATTTTGAGACAGTTTGGAAAGTCGCCCGACATGATTCCTGAAAAGGAAGTGAGACTGTTTTCCAGGCATGCAGCTGATATTTACGTAGAAAGAGGGAGTTGCATCGCAGACGAATACGATCCAAAACTTTTTAACACCAATGAAATTGGTAGCTTTTTAAAAATACTTTACTTTTCATTTTACCATTTTAATTCTAATTTTAAATCGATTATATTTATTTTAAAATATTGGTTTGTCGATAGCTCAAGAACTTGAAAATCCAGAGAGTTTGATGGTCTACTACGTTGTACTACGAGGAATCGACAAATTCCAAGCTGAGTACAATTCGTATCCTGGAGAATTTGATGAGCATGTTGAACCAGACATTGTAAAACTGAAGGTAAGAAAGTTTCCAAAATAATAGCAATAAATGACAGTAGAACTGGATACAAAAGTTTTCATTTTCAGGCTTGTATTTTGAAATTACTAAGCGAATGGGGCTGTGCGCCTCTAATCAAAGATGACTACGTCCACGAATTCTGTCGATTTGGCGGCGCTGAACTGCATTCCGTTTCTGCATTTCTCGGCGGCTTGGCCGCACAAGAGACAATCAAGTTCATAACGTCTCAGTATAAACCGATCCACAACACGTTCATCCACGACGCAGTCACATCAAACTCCGCGACATTCTTCTTTTGAAAAAAGTTTATTTATTTAGATTAGATGTACAAATGTGTTTCGCTGCACAATAAACACTTAATTGAAACTTAGCCTGGTCGTTCTCATTTCTAAGTTAATACTGTTCTCTTCATTATTTATTTTTTAATGAACAAAAAGATAACAATATCAACTTGTACAATAAAAAATGAACGATTTATTGAATAGGTTGGCAAATTCATTACAAAAAAGGTTTGGTTTTTAATCAGCTCGCTCCTTACGTGGAATATCAAAATGTTAGACGCAGATTTTAAGATATTTGGATTAGAATTAGTACTATCGCCTTCCTCTGCCCCGTCCTCTTCCACCACGACCACCTCTAGCTCCACGACTGCCTCTTCCTCGTCCTCTTGTGGTGCCTATTACAAATAATACAGTATTAATATCATTGTCTTTATTCTAACTATTATTTGCTTTATAAAATTTCGTTTTTCACCTCTTGCAGCTTCTTTCTTTTTAGCTTTGGCTTTTGGTGTATCATCAATCAGCAGAGTTTCAAGTGGTAAAGCATCAGGCAAAATGTAATACCTAATATTGTTACCTCTTAAACTCAAAGTTTCCAACTGAATTGGGTCTCGATTTTTAATAGTCATTTTCACAGTCTTCAAGTGTGTGTTCATCGCTACATCCACTCCTGTTTACACAAAAAATTCTATTAGTCATAGTATAAAGATTATCATTATTGTACGAAAATTAAAAATTTGTTTTGATTTATTTCTAAAAATTAATTGAATGAAAAATGTAGTTGTTTACATTTTGCAATGACAAAAACATTTACCTGTGATTGTGCCATGAACTTGAGTTCCATTTTTCAACTCGATCGTGACAGTCTCGTGACTGAGTTTCATTAAAAATCTGCAACAAAAGTACACATTTTATAAGAATCAAAACAATCCTTTAAAGCGACGCTACAAAGTTTATCGCTTAGGTTAGGTTTACATCACGTTGCGGCAAACAGTAACTGTCAACGCTCCGATTGTGGTTAAAACAAAAACACAACGATCGCATTCAACAATTGTTGTTGATTGTTGAATCCACCTACCTTACGAGCTTCATGTTGTTTTTGTTTTGTAATTATCTACGCTTTTCTTATGAAAATTGTATCGACCGGCAAAAATCACTTCCTCTGTTTTCACAATACAACTGAATGTGTTGCCAACCTTCGTAACTTTTATGCTCGCCAACAGATGTCTCTTTATCGCTTTTTTTTAATTTTGCAACAAAATTAAAAAGTTTATAAACAAAGTTGTTAAACAAATTGATACATTTTCTTAATCAAATATTCATTTATTTAACCGTGGTTCAATTATATTATTTTCATATTCGTATCATAACAATCGACTTTAGATAAATAAATCACAAAATGCTTAAAATTATTGTTGTTTAATGAATAAAATTAGCCTTGAGTTGCGGGTGGATTGGTGCTTGCTGATCTCGATTCTTGAGTTGCTGAAACATTAATTTAAATTATTTAAAATGAGATGAAAGAGCAAATTTATTTTCAAGAAAACAAGAGTATTTATAATGTTGTTTGCACACCTTTGTAAGAATATGCAAGTGCAGTAGTTATCGTTCGCATATCTCCCTCGATGCTTCTAGCCCAATTTTCAACATCTCCAATTTCTTTTAGTGCACTTGAAAATGATTCGACAAGATGCAACCAAGACTGTGTTTGTTTAGCAAAATTAGTCGCACTGGTTTGCAGCTGTTTTGCTTCGGCATCCAATTTTTTCTGATTTAAATAAGCCTGGGCGACGCTGAAGATAAATTTTCAATTAAGAATAGAAATGGTAATATTTCCGATAACTGCCTAATTGAAATTAATTGAAATCGGAAAGTTTGTTTTCGCATTCAATTTCATTGAGATTCAAATATCATGAAAATAATGTAAAAATAAGTAATCAATTTGTTGATGATAATATGCAAAGTATTGAATCTCTATATCAAACGAATTTGCCTACACGGTCTTTCTAGTGTTAATATCTTCTAAAATCTGAAATTAAAGCCTCTAAATGACAAAGTAAAGACGCTAATAACATTGTCAAATGTCTTATCAAAGATTGAATTTCAATCTAAACACTTTTTTGACATTAAATTTAAATCATTCATTGATAAATGACTTTTTGTTCCAAGTTAAACTTCCACTAGTTGATAAGAGGATAAAATTACCCAACGTTCAGGTGATCAACCAGTGCTTGAGTAAGGTTGCTCGCAGCCTGGACTGCTTCTTTTCTCTTTTGTTCTAAAAAAAACAGATAATAATTATTAACAGTTATCTATTTATAAGCCAAGTGACATTGATCCGAGTTGGATGCACATTTTTTTCTCATTTTGATTTTTAATGAACTTTGACAAGGTGAACTGACTGTTCATATCAGATGCCATACTAACCTTGCCGTTCTTTCCTGGCTGACTGTTGAATCTGGTGTTCTTTTACGATCGTTGACAACATTGCTACAAATGGTAAATAATCTCTTTATAAACAACCATATGTTTACATGAACAAAAAAACAACAAATAATCTTCACCAACCTGAATCTTAATATGTTTTGGCAATTACAAATTATATTCTTTGACCTAGAAAATAGAACTGTTGTTCAAAATAAACGATCAAATATAAAAAATGCTGATAATATTCAATGTCATTCTAAAATTTGTACTCACAGAAAAAATATTTTGATTCAACAATTAATAAAATTATCAGCTGACATCAAAACAGGAGCACGAAACGTCAATGCCACTCTCGCGCATGCGCACCGACCAAAGAACGACATCAAAACAAAGTACAAGGGGAGAACCTTTTTTTCGTTTCAGACAGTTTCAGTCAAAATTAAAATGGCGATTGCAGGGCCAGGGTGTCTGCCGTGCCGAGAGCGGGAATTTAAATAAGACTCCAAAAGTTGCGTACCAAAACATCGAAAAATGTTTTAAGAATCCAAGCTGAACTTGACAATGTCAGAGATCAAATTAGCAGGTGCAGTCGCGACACTTCTCATTGATAACTGTGTATAACCTTTGTTTTCTCGTCTTACATTACATCGTGTAAAAAAGAAAGAGAAATCTGTGTAACAGGATTAGGACGAAATAACGGTACAATTTCGTTTGAGTGAAAATCGCAATGTTGAGTTGTTCGGTGTCAATAAACAATAATTTACTCCGTTTTTGTGGCTGAAAAATTAAAATCCTGAAAGGTGATTTGAAGGACTTTAAAATAACAGAGGTTTAAAAGGAAAAAATTTTTTTAAGTTGATTTTTGCACTTTTTGCATTAATCGATCATTGCGCAACAAAACAAAGGCATTTTGTTTAGTCTATTTGAATTGACGTAATGGACAGGAATTTCAAATCAGTTTCAGGATAGTTAACAATTTCTCATTCAACGAGTTACATATGTTTTTGACCATTTGGTTTGAATCCAACTTTTGAATCGCCCTCGTGAACGTTGGCCTGTCAGTGTAATATCGTGCGAGTTATTATTGACATCGAACTGCACACTTTCGTCACTTGTCACTGCGCTGCAGTTGCAAGATCATCGCTGCAGTTGCGTCTTTTCTTTTTCGCAAGTTCACTTTTCCGTTTAAAAAAATGTTTATCAAAAATTATTTGTTTGTTCTTACAGATGCTCCAAAGATAAACAAATTAAAATAGAAAATAAAAAAAGTGGTTTTACAAAATGATCTGATTTCAAGACAGTAAACAAAGTGCTCCGAAAAAGAAAATTCCAAAGGTGGAAAATTTGTTGTGAAAATAAGGAGATGAAATCCCACTGGAGTTTGAATTAAGAGGGAAATAAATATGCAACTGAACGAATGTTATGTAAACGCAGATCTAAGGAAATGTCAAAAAGAAGAGCATTTTTATTTCTTGAATGAATTAAACTGCAGATAAATATTTCAAGCTGAAAGATGGGACTGAACGGTTTAATTTTCTGGTAAGTGATAAATTTTTAGTTTGCCAGTTTTTATATTCAGTGTAGTTAATCTTAAACGGTTTTTTGTTGTATGTTTATTGCAGGTATCAGAAAAAAATTGGAACTTATGACAAACAACAATGGGAGAAAACTATCGAGCAGCGGATTTTTGGAGGTTTCACTCACGTTCCTATGAGAGCTGCGAAATTGAAAACAGAATTTATTGATGTGGATCTAGTGAGAGGTGAATTTAGTTTCTTTTTTATAATAGAAAAAGTTATGTTATACATAGCGATATGATTTTTTATTGGTTCTCAGGATCTTCATTCCCGAAGGCAAAACCCAAACATGGGTTTACCACAGTTGCATATTTGGCAGTCAAACGATTGTTGTTTTTACCGGTTCAATACCAATGGTGGATTCAACAAACGAGCACTTACATCTTCTTATTTTTCTTGCTACTCTATCTGCTGCAAATCTATAGCGTGGCTTTGTATTATATTCAAACGAGTGAAAATCACGAATCAGATGTAAGTTTCTAATCTTCTAAGAAATAAAAAAATAAAATAACTAATTAAATGAAATAAAATAAAAATATTCATCAACATTTTAACCAGATGAAGATAATGACAGAATTGTATTTTCCTTTGTAGATTATTTCGTTTTCGGAGATACTGATTCCGCTTTTCATGATGCTAACGTTATCAGTAATACATTCTCAGATTGTCTCCACACATTCGGGTACTAATGCTACTTGTAACGGGGACGAGAAACGACCAAGGAGTGCGCGTTCTAAACGTGGAAGGTATCGTTTTGAGAAATCAAGACACGCACGAAATTTGAGTAAGTTTGTTTTCAAAGATTAAAACTTTACTTTTCCTACCATAAAGGGGATGGATTTTTAGACAGTTTAATTTTGCAGGCGACACTAAAAATGTATCCGACGCTAGTCAGCAGTCAAACAATTGCATCGAGATTTCGCCTTCGGTTAGATTTGCAAAAAAAGTGATCATTGAAAGTTTCACAAATAATGTCACAACGCAGGTAACGAATTTGAAATAATAATTTTGATATGTAAATGAAAAATCTTGATAAAAAGTCAGAAGAAAAAAACTTAATGAATTCTATTTCGCATCAGCACATTTCTCATCCTCAAGAGAAAATAGAGCCAACATCACAGTCTCACATGAATGTTTTGCCAGAAGCTGAAAACGATGAGGAAAAGCTGAGTATGTAAAAAAGCGACGCTAAGAATGCAGACATTGAACAAACAAACAAATTTTGTTTGTTTACTGATAACTTAACTCTTGTTGTTACAGATGACGAGGCACAACATGAGATAGTAGATCCTGTTCCACAAGACGATGATGGTTTTGAGAGTCTAAATGGTAACGATGCTTCGAGTGACGATAGAGAAAATGTCTTGGTTGAATCCCAAGCGGAGCAAACAAAAAGTAACTCTGTACCATCAACTTCAAAAGTTAGCAATTTTTGCGAAGAAGTGAGATACAAGAATTTGGCATGTGTTCCTTTTTGCGTGACTTTTGTCAGAGTAAAGAAGAAAACTTATGTTGGAATAATATTATTTTTTTAGAAAAGAGATGCTGAAAATTCAAGTTCTAGGGAAAGTCCTCTTCAATGCGACAGCGAAGAAGAAGGAGAGTGCGAGGAAAATGCAACTAATCATTTAACAGAGGCTACAACTTCAGCAACCGAATGGATGGGTGTGACAACCAATAGTGACGATTGTAGCTACAGGTAAAATCTTAAAAGATCATAAAATTGAACAAATGAATAGAAAAAAAGGAATTTTTAAGCAAAATCTTTCTTTTACAGTTCTGAATTTGAGGGGCCCGAAACTCATAATGAAGGGAGTTTTAATTACTCCGGCGACTTACTTGAACATCCTTTTTCTTGGGAGTTTGAAATTCCTCCTTCAAGTTCCAGTTGCACCTCTTCCGACAGAGGTAAACATTTACGAAAATTCTATTGCTCATTGATTCATAATTCTTCAAAGATTTTTAATTAGCGATTTTGAAAAAACTATTCTGGTTAATTTAGTAATTTGAACGGAACTGTTACAGTATCGTGCACTATATGGACTCGACGTGAGATCAAGAAAGCAAAGTTATCTGTTCTGGATATAAGTTCTGCAATAATTGCGAGGGTAGAGTCGATGCCAGAGAGTATGGATTACTTTTACGGAGGACTGATACTCGCGATAGTGTTGTCTTTAGTGCCTTCCATTAGACGCTTGAACGATCACTTCAACGTGGACTCTGCCATTAATAGCACTAATCTGTTAATCTCGGCTAATTTGACTTTAACTAACGTTGAGCCATATTCTGAGCTCATTATCAAACTGATCAACGTTGCATTCGGCACTACGTTATGGTAAGCTCCCGTCTGAGCTCTTGCTAATTTCATGTTTCCTTAAATTTAATCAAGGGAGATATTGCTGATGTCGTTTTTTCTCTACAGGGAGCGATCGATCATCCTAATCTCAGCTTTTGAGAGGCTCGTTTTATCTTTTCTAATATTTTTTTTGCTGGCAGTCGCAGAACGAACTTACAAACAAAGACTTCTTTATGCTAAATTGTTCTCTCACTTGACATCATCGAGGCGTGCAAGAAAATCTGATCTACCTCATTTTAGACTAAATAAAGTTCAGAATATAAGAACTTGGCTGAGCATCAGATCTTATTTGAAGGTACGTTTCGGAACAGTTATTTTAATTATTTTAAACTCTGAAAAGTCATCTGTTTGTTTCATTCATTTAAACTCTTCAATTTTTCAGAGGAGGGGACCACAAAGATCTGTCGACGTGATTGTTTCATCTATATTTATTGTTACATTACTTTTACTTTCATTTGTCAGTTTGGAACTTATTAAGGTTTGTAATAAGAAATCCATTTTTACAAATTTGAAGAAAAATATTGAATGATTATAAAAAATAACACATTTTGTAATTCCAGGACCTCGACAGTTTGCAGCTACAGTACAACGTAGAGGCACTGTTCTGGAGTTTTGCATTTGGAATGTTCATTTTGAGATTTATGACTTTGGGAACGAAGATAAACAAAAAGTACCGCAATCTTTCAATTTTAATAACAGAGCAGGTGAGCATTTTTCTTCTTTCTATATTTGAAAATATTCGATCTTGGTACTGACGAAGTATTGGTTTTTCTAGATCAACCTGTATCTACAAATTGAACAGAAACCACACAAGAAAGATGAGCTCATGGTTGCAAATAGCGTTTTAAAATTAGCCGCTGATTTGATAAAGGTAAATTGAAAGAATAACAGGTTTATGTAACCGTTGAATTATGAAATATAAGGTTTCTCTGAATTGTTTCAGGAACTGGAAAATCCTTTCAAAATTTCTGGTCTTTCGGACAATCCGTATCTCTACACTATAACAAAAGTGGTGTTATTATCTGCTTTGTCTGGGGTGTTATCCGAATTACTTGGATTCAAACTGAAACTTCACAAAATCAAGATCAAGTAATAATTTTGAAGACGCTCAAACTTTTGCAAGTCATATTGCCTGGCGGTAAATAAAACAGGGCTTAGAAAAATTGAAAATGTGATACAGTTGGAAAAAGTTTTTTTCAAAGAACAATGACTTTTTGAATAATAAAAAAAAAGTAAAAAGTAAAGTTTTTCCAAACTTTGACTTCTGGTGTTTTCTCTTTGAAGAAAGTATTTAAATGAAAAAAAAATAATAAATCGAGTTTAATGATATCAAGCTGCTTATATTAAGCTTTTTTATTTGTTAAATGCAGCTGTATATTGATTCAATTTTGGTCAAAGTAAATGTTGTAATATAGTTGTAAACAAAATTCTTATTTAGTAAAGAATGTTTAAATGTTATCAGACGAAGATATTCGATCGAATATGATGAATTATTATTGAAAAACAATTAAATACCACTTTAGCCATTGATAAAGTAACGTTCGATAGTTCCTACTGCTAAAACAAATTTTTTTTCAAGTAGCGATGATTTGTATTCCGCATTTTGATTGTGTGAAATAACATAAAACAATTGACAACAAATCAAATTAACTAAATCCTTAGTTATTTGAATATAACATAGTTGCTGATACTGTCAGTAATCAATTTTGAACTTTATGAAGTACAATTATTAGTCTCTCTCTCTAAACTCAGAAATTGAAGTGGAAGTTTTTTTGCATTTTAGTAGCTTTATTAGAAAGAGACATTGTCCACTATAGAACTACGAAGTCTTGTAACTGGAAAAGACTAAACCAAATTTAAAATGAGACGATCAATCCCTGACTTAAAGAAATTTATGAATTTAAAAAAATTATATAAAGAGGGTTTGATCAAAGTCACATCGTATATAGGTGATATTTTTTGATGCAATGTACACGCAATCATGTATATAGAATTTCAGGATACCGTGTATATAATGTACAAATATACACACACAATTGTACTGTTTGTGAAATGTACCTGTGCATGTACATACAAATACGACATAACTTGATTTTCTAAGACATTCAACTCTCGATTTTACTCTTTTGTAATGTAAATGTGTCTAAGTTTTACCTCCGAGTCTCTAATATTATCTCAGTGTTTATTTTTTTAAAAACCTATTTACAGTTCAACATACACATTCTCTGTACCATTTTTTTAATGAAATAAATTTTTTATTTGCAAAAATGTTGTCCGAGAGTGAGTTTCTTACGATTCGCAAAATTAAAACCCTATACACAAGTCAAAAATCAAATTTTGTTGCATGAAGGTTGCTTCGAAACTTTTTTCATTGTTTTGCATTGCACAGTTGAGGAGAAAACAGTTACTTCATGTGGAGGGAGGGCACCTCGGACCGTCCACCGGCCCTGGCGGCTCTTACAACAACACCGGATGAGTTTGACGCGACTCAAGTGCATCTGTCAAGCCGCGCGATTCGGCCAACAGAACCGACACTTGAACGTTTTTTGACGTTCAAATTTTGTGTCAATGTTTGGACCGATCAAATCTCAGGCGCTTATGGAAAAGCGCCTGCAAGTTTTTTGAGTTAAATTTTTTGTGTTTAAATTCAATAAGAGTGACTTAATGAAACGTCAGCATGGCTTTTAGTGGATTTCAAACTTTTGCGTGGATCTCGAACATTGTTGGGATGCCGTTAGATCAGGTAAATTATAGCAAATTTGACTTGACAAGTTTGACCGGTATTTGTTTAAGAACACAAAATGCTAAGTGGTTAAAAATGTCTTTGAATTGGAATGTATTTTTAAACTTTAAAGTTGAAATTGCGTGGCCACATTTTAAAGCATGAGTCAGTTTTTGAAACGAGTGTGACGAAATAAGTTTCGGTAGTATTGACATTCTTTATCGTTTGTAAACATGGCCAAATTTATTGGTTCGATTTTTTTTGGTTATTTTTATTTTTGAACTGCCGGTTATTATTTTTAATTGATGTTGAAACACATTTGATGATAATTATACATTATTGCATGCATTTTACTACAAAGTAAAAGATAAACTTGCTGGTCCGATAAGAAATAATCAGATAATTAGACTCTTTCTGTCTAAATACGCATGAAAAGGTAGAATCGTCACAGTCTAAATGTAAGCTGCTTAAGTCGAAGAATTAAAAATAATGATGGCGTGGAGATGAATCACGAAGATGATCAGTATAAAAAATATTATATGTATCATGAGACAATGTCTGAAATCAAAATGAGCATTGTTTACAACTTTTGTATGCTCTTTTTAGAACTCAACTTATTTGAATAGTAAAAAAATGAAGTCACGCGAAAGAGATGTTTTTTTTGCAAACACTGTTCGTTGTGAAGAGACAAAGCCAGCCTTGTTCGATACGTATTTTCTCACGTGACAATAAAACAGCGCAATAACATATCATGTCGCAATACCGTTATTGTATCTGCATTACTTGAAGCATCACTGACTTCTGCGTCAGATTATTCAACCATTCAATAATTAATTACAATTGTAAATTTTGTAGAACAAAATGTAAATTAGTATAACGAGATAAACGATTTAAGCGCATTACTCGTAATCAGTATTATTATAATTTTTTACATGTTAAGTGCTCTTGACATGTAATCGAGAGGTCCTGGGTTCGTATCCCAGCAGTTGCGCGCAGATTTTTTCACTTGAATCTATGGCTTAGAGGTAAATTCAGGTAACACAGTTGTCATTTTTCCAAAAAAATTTTTCAAATATAAATAATAGGGTTTCCACTGATAGATTTGAGAATTTCTATTTCGAAAATTGTTATATAAATATATAATTGTTATTATAAGTTATACTTCTCATAATGTTGGAAAAAAAATAAAAAAAAGTGTTTATTTCATTGTAATTTGAAAATAGAGACACCTGATTTTACCTTGTAACGATTCAATTAGTGGTTGAACTTAATCGAAAATAAATGTATGATTATTCAGCAAAGAAAGTTAGCAAGGAAATTGCGAGAAGATTGCCTGGTGTTAGAGAGAAAAATGAATTTCATTCTTCAATGTAATTTTAATTGAAATACTACATCTGCGGTTTATTTTCAGGTCAACTTCGTACTCGTTCAAATTGCAGCCTTGCTTCTGGCAGGACTGTTCCGAGGAAAGTTGCATCCCAGCAAAGTATCGACAGAAACTAGACATTTATTTGGGCTAGTCATTGGAATTTTCTTTGGCTATTTTTGTTTTGGCAAGTAAGTTTGTAACTTGATTCAATTTTAAGTAGGGGTACTTAGGGTAATTGTACCACTTTAAGAAGGAGTTGATTTTAATGATGGGTTTGAATAAAATTATGTTCTCCATGTTTGAAGTCTCAACTATATAAGTTATGACAATAAAAAAAACTTTTCACAATCGATTGATAGCGTTTGAAATTGTTAAAAATAACATAGCATGTGACAAAAAGGCATTAATTTTTTTATTTTTTTTAACTCATAAATTTAAATAATCAAAGAAAACTGATTTAAATTATTAACAATTACTTTATCAACACGTTATTAATAATTAGCCGGTCACAGTTACCCCAGGTACCTCTTATCACCTTTTTTTGAGGGTCCTGTTTCCAGACTGGGTTTCTGGTCAATAATCTGGAAAATAAAGAAAAAGCAAAATTATTATTATTATTATTATTATTATTAAAATTATTATATCTATCCTTTTAAAATTTTTTGTTTCGCAGCAAAGTGATACACATCATTGCACTACCGTTACTATGTTACATAGCAATGTGTATCTTAAGTCCATCTTATGTACAAACGTAAGTTTTTATTATTTCAAAAAATAAAATAACTGTATCAAATTTTTTCACACATTTTGTTGTAACTTAAAAAAATTGAAATTGAAATTTGTATTTCCAACTTTTCAGTTGCGTGATGGTCATATCTTTGGTTTACCTATCATGCCTTCACCTATATAGGCAAATATATGATTACAGTTCGTACAACCTAGACATCACAGGTAATTACAACACAAAATGAGTGCAAATGTAAAAGTTTCAATTTTCCATTCGAATTTACCATTATTCAACGATTAATTGTTTCTATAATTTCACAGGCCCAGTTATGGTTTTAGTTCAAAGAACAACGAGTGTAGCTTTCAGTATTCACGACGGTCTGGCTAGGAAACCAGAAGAATTGTCGGAACTACAAAAATACCAGTCAATCGCGTAAATTGACATTTAAATTGTTTTTATGACTGTTCAACGAAAATGATTCTTTTTTATGATTAAATTTGTATCCAAATACTATTTTCAGCAAAAACCCGAGCATTTTGGAATACTTCAGCTATTGTCTGAATTTTCAAACACTGATGGCAGGTCCGATTATTTTTTATCGTGACTATATAGATTTTATAAACGGGACAAATTTTAATATTCATGACAAGAATGTGAGTGAACATTTCTTACCACTTAGAATATCTGCTGTTCCCCATTTTTTCATTCACTTTCGTCATTCAATTAATTAAACTCTTTCAAATGTTAAGGGCAATAAAAATCGTACGAGTAAAATTGAAGATGAACCCTCTGCTGTCTGTGCTGTGATAAAAAAATTGGCTTTGTCTACTTCGTGTCTTCTTATCATGTTTACACTTAATCCAATTTATCCTATGGCTAGGGTCAAAGGTATAATTCTAATTTATTTATTTCAAATTAAATATTCAATTCAAATTCGAATTCAATTTTTGGTTTGATATTTATAAATTATAATAATTTATCAATACTTTTTCAGATGAGGAGTTTCTAAAAAGCACTTCAATGCTCTACAAATTTTGGTACCTGCATATAGCGACAAATATTAGCAGAATGAAATATTTCTTCGCTTGGATTTTTGCCGATGCTATTTGTAACAATGCTGGGTTGGGTTTCAATGGTTACGATGAAAATAATAAACCAAAGTGGGATCTTATTTCTAACGTTGATGCTATCAAGTTTGAGGTAGGTTAATTATAAATTAAAAATTTACCTGGCGGAAAAATATTAATTATTACTGAAAAAAAAAACAAATGTAAAATAACTTCTACATTCTAAACAGAAATCAACAAATTTGAGAGAAGCAATAGCCTTGTGGAATAAAGGGACGAACAGGTGGCTCAGATCATTGGTCTATGAAAGAGTTAAACGTTACAGTACAATTTACACGTACGGCTTGTCGGCTATCTGGCACGGTTTCTATCCAGGATATTACCTTACTTTTGCCAACGGCGCATTGTTCACATTTTCTGCACGAGCGGTAAAGAAATCTTTTAGTTTATTGAATTTCTTCATGATTTTTTTTTAAAAGAAAAATTTTTAAAAATGGTCTGAAATTGGTTGTAACATGTTTGTTCTCGATAGGTGCGACGACATATAAGGCCTTATTTCCAAGGATCGTCTTTTGCAAAATCGTTTTATGACTTTTTGACGATGTTGACAACTCGTATCTTCATTACATACTTGGCCTTTAGCTTTGTTCTTCTGGAATTACATCCTTCCATCAATGTTTATCTGTAAGTTGTTAAAACACATTGAATTAGTTCAATGATAATGTATGAAACCAATTGGTTCTGACAATTTTTATGTTGTGTTATGGTATTTAGTTTTATTACATCATTAACTAAGAAAAACGAATCTTCTGAATTGTAGGCACTTGTACCTGATACCTCATCTAGTGGGCATAGCAGCTATATTATTTTTACCTTTTCTTCCAAAACAACAGCAATCTAAAAGAAAAGTCCAACAAACAGCGACTTCGTCAGAAGTTGGCGAATCGTCAAACGTGGAAAAATTGAAATCACAGTAAAATTAAAGTTGTCATTGAAACTTAAAAATTACCAACCGACTGATCTCATGGTATTTACACTGACAGAGTAAACATGAAAAGACTAAAGAGTAATCATTTAAATTTTGTACAAAAACATTATCTACGAGAAGTATTATTTGGAAAATGTACACAAAAAGTTATTATAAACAAAGAATAAATAACGAAAAGTGTCGTTTGTAGATAATTAGTTATGCATTGTTTGATTACGTTTTTAGTATATTATCAGTTGTATAAGACTGCACTTTAATGTGTATCTGTTGATTGGGTCTGCTTTTGTATATTTTGTGTAAAAATGTTAATTAAATTATTTTTTATTCAAATATAATTCAGTTTCAACTGACTAAAAATTTTGATACTTCAATTCCTCAATGTGATGTTTGAAAAACGTTTTAATCAATCCAAAAGTATTAATGATCAATAGCTCACTTTCATTACATAGAAGAGGTAAGATAAATAATTATCAGAATTACTGTTCATGCAGTTCGTCGAATTTTTTATATCAAAAATTTTCGCTGATTTGAAAAACATCTCGCGAAAATCAAACAAATTTAATGATGTTTTGTACGTCCAATCATCCCCATTATTCTGCTGAATTGTAAATTGTTTATAAAATATTTAATCGCGTCTATAATTAGAAGATATTTTTTCACTTATTTTTCTCAAAGTCTGACAAAAATGATTCACCAGAAAATTCTACGATCTTCAATCTGTGAATGAAAACCTTCCTTATCGTTAAAAGTTGCAAGCGCAAAATTTTTCTTTCAATCACGCATCGCTAAAATGATCACGACACGCGTAAAAGAAAAATTGTTTTCCACTCTTGCAGGAAAACGATTTTTGATTTACACATCCTTTGTAATAATTTCTAAATTTAACACAATGTTTATACTGCAAATTTCGGCACAATACAATACAAGATTAGAAAACGAACAAATGAATTTAAACAAACCAAATACTTAGAAATAACTTGAGAAAATACAAATTCATAAATTGAAAATGAAAAATACGAAATTTAACTCAAACAATGTTCTGATTGCATAATTTTTTAAATGAAATCCAAAATTAGAAAAATTCATGAATTGGATATGAAAGATAATCCGAATGAGTCAATAGAAATGTTTGATAAAAATTGAATGTAAATAAAAGTTGATTAGTTCGTCAATCATATCAAGTGACGTTCGTTTTATATCAGAAGATGCTTCTTTTTCAAGCAGATTGGAACGTAAACAAGTGAATGCATTAATTACACAGACATGTGATGCAGATGTCAGATCACTTGAATGAGTGACGAAAAGGGGATGCAAGTAGAAGTCGAAGATAAAAAGTGGAACGTGAAGCAAACATCAGTCATCCGTCCACGCTTAAGAAGCGTCGCTTATATAAATGTTCCAGAGGTCCCTGACACAGGACAGTGTTTCTTAGACTCTTCAGTATCTCAATCCTAGAGCTAGAAACTGCAGCCAACCACAGCCATCCACAGTATGTTTTAGTTTTTATCTTATTTCATTTTATCTTTCAATAACTTTCATTTAACAATGAATTATTGAATTAATTACTTCTCTGATTAAAAATTAAGACTTAAACGATTTTGAGTCTTATTGTTTTGGTTCTATTTTAACAATAATACATTTTGTTGCTCTTAGATAAACTTGAAATAAATTTATATTAGTTTAACAATATTTGATAATATTATCTTTCCAATAACCGTAAAAATTGTTATGTGTTCAAACTTAATAACCAGATATTGAAAACGATAAAGCAGAGAAAATAAAAATTCAGTGACAGATGTAACCAGTTACTTGCACTAGGATATGTATCGCTAAAAGTTTGCAGAATTTGAATATAATCTTCTTTGGTTATTTTTAATAAAAACGTTTGAATTATTAAAATTATTTTGGCTTCCATGAACAAAGGAAATTCTTATACTAACGGGTTTTTAAATTTTTATACTTTATCCTGTTTACATGCAACGCATAGAGGAAAATGATTATTTTTGTTTACTGTCTGCGTAATTTCATAATAACTGCTACCGTTCGTTCTTTTCCTCATTTTTTTATTTTCTCCTAACAAAATTTTATTCAATCGTCCGATTGTAATTAAAATATGATCAGAAGTATTCATTTCATCTTTCAATGTCAATCGAAATGTGAATCAACTTTGTCTCTGCTGTCTCATCTCAATTCTGTTTTTAACTTTGAATCATGCGACTTAAAAAAACATTTGTTTTTTAAACTTGCAGAATTAATTACTACTATTTTAGTACCGTGACTACGTTTAAGGTAATTTAGTATTGTCTTGAATACAAAAAATACTGAGCAATTCTTTTGATATTATCAATAATGATTCTAACGAATAACTTTTTTGTTTTTTATTCCATTGTTTTCGCTGTTGGCGAAAAGCCATCCAGTTTACAATAGCAGATTCAAATCATTTTTCATTTTCGCGAATATTATGCAAACAATTTTAATTGCTTGGTCAGCCCGAGTAATCTCTTGTTCTCGGTACAACAATGCTTCTTTGAAACGTTTCATTTTGCGTTTGTTGCAAGTTCACAATGCTGCAAACTTCATAAATCCATACACCAGTTGTAAAATTACGTATTCACAAAGCAAACTCCTTTAAAAAACGATCACGTTCCTAGAACTGATTCATAACTTATTCAAGCTAACAAAATGTAAAATCTTCAAAACTCAAATAAAAACATTTCAACGCCAGACGTTCTTACATTTTCGACTCTCAAAAAAAAGAATTCACAACGTAGGAAGATTTATTTATTTATTCTCAGCCCATTTATTTTTACTCCGTTTCTTATTTTTGGATTTCTATTAAAATCCGAATTTAAAATAACAAATTTTGACTGTTTTGCGAATAGTTTCGCATTCAAGCATGCATAAAAGTTGTCCCGCAATTTTACTCGCACCTCAGCGCATGCGCCAGTGGAATAATTTCTCGAAGGAATATCGAGCTGAGTTCACACAGCAGCTCATGCTCATACTAACGAACAGTGGAACGTGCATTCTGACGCGTGTTACGGAAGTGTCGCGTGTGTTTATATTACACCGAGCACAGATCTCTACAAATTCTTTTTCGAAACTGTTTCGTAATTGAAAAATTTCAATGAATGCCATTTTTAGCCGGTCTTATTGACCCTGTTGTAGATAATAAAATTTTAAATATCGTGAGTCAGATTGGTGGCACTGCGTTTTCTCCATTGTGAGACGCCGTTCAAATCGTTTGCCAACGATGAGCGTAAACGTTCAATTTCTTTACTCCAAAAAGTTGCAGTTTGAGCGGTTAAAGAAAACTCATTTGAGTGAGTATTACCAATCCTCATTTTGACTTTCCCCAACTTTAGAGTTTGTTTTTTTGTTTTTCAAATTTCTCCCACATTATTTTTTTGCAAAAGTTGTCAATTTTTTGCAATTTTCGTTTCTTTTTCAGTTGATAGGGTCAGGTGGAATTGTAATTCTAGAATTTATTCATACATTTTCCTCATTACATTTTTTGCAAATGTTGCAAACTTTGATTTGCTGTAGCTTTTAGGGGTCAAATTGAATCGAGTCTAGA
The DNA here is from genome assembly GCA_020615435.1 of Telenomus remus. Taxonomy (NCBI): domain Eukaryota; kingdom Metazoa; phylum Arthropoda; class Insecta; order Hymenoptera; family Scelionidae; genus Telenomus; species Telenomus remus. The sequence goes on along the minus strand of CM036341.1, from coordinate 6,921,831 downwards.
ATGTTCAAGCAAGGTGGTTACATTAAGATTGATTTAATAATAGATAACCGAAAATAAACAACACTTGGCCGTAGATAAAAAAAAAGACTGACCTATCTGAATCGACTGATTGCAAATGCGTCAAAAGGTCTTGGAAGTGGGGGTGTCGAGAACCGGTACGATGAGCACGTGTACACTGCGTGATAGTTCTTTTTTAATATGTTGACCAAGAAAAATTTAAACAAAAATAAACTCTAATTTCTATATCCAAAGATTTCAAAGTAAAAAACTCTGTACAAAGAGCTACTTGACAGCTAAAAATAAAACTGGAATACAACTGATAATGACAAAAGACAAGTATCATTGCTAATCAGAATCTTCTTTTAATTAAACTTGTCATTGCATCTTCTGTTTTCATTGAATTGTTTTGCTACAAACTGATTATGGTATCGGGACGAGAAGTTCTGTGGCTCCAAGTCCGTGACCTCAAACCTCGTTTTGAAACGATGCAAAAAAAGTGTATCTCAGATGATACTCGTTATTGCCACGAAGTTATTAATCAGAGATCAAATTAGTTCAATTTGATAGTGCAGCAAACAAGCGGATATAGTTTACAATCCACGTAACATGAGATGTCAATTGATTTACGCGATGATTATTCGATATCATTAAGATTTTGATTGCAATTATTCGCTTCTGGTTTCAACTTAGTATAAGAAACCGAAAATCCGCAACTCTAAGAAGTGGAAAATGCAAAAGTAGAAGAAAAGCGAGCGATAAAAACAATGATCTTTTGTTCGCACTTGTACAGCTAATCTGTCTTATCGAATAGACATTTTCTATTGTCAATCAACGAGTCTTGTAATCATTTGTTTTGTTGCAGGTAGTGGAATAATGGCAAGCACCGTGGCAGGTATTGCCATACTCTGGCTGTCGCTGGGGTACCTGGGCCAATCACAAAAGTTAAGAGACAATCTGCATTACCTGCCAAATGACGAAGGTAAAATTCAGTAGAAGTCTAATTAACTGAAACTTAAGTCTTAATCTACAAATTTGGAATACTTTTCATTTTTCATTCCAGGCTCATTTTCACACGGTTACAAACAAATCGTAGACACTGCGGAATTTCGTCACCTCAAATTGCCACCGATAAATGCAGCAGCTCGAAACTCTTCTGTTGAGTTCGCCAGTATGGTGGTGAATCGTCAGGGAAGATTGGAAGATAACATAGCTGGTGCAGGTGTCAAGATCTCAGAAAACAGTCCAGCTGAAAATCAGTATGCTTACTTGCATCCCACCGAGGATGCTTTGGACAAATCCGTGGATGCTTTTATTGCCATCAAGGCTTCTGCTTATCTCACTCACAGTAACTGCCGGAGGTGCATTTTTAAAATTTTGTCTTTAACCTGATAGAAGATTTTTTTTACTGTTTGAAGTCGATACGAACTGTTCGAGTTGAATTTTCAGGTTTGGTATAAGCGAATCAAAATGCGCCCAGTTCGTGTCGACTTTGTCGTTGGAAGGAACTTCCCTAGGTAGCACTTGCGCGTCCGATCAAACAGCCGAGTGCAACTTAATGTCAAAGTACCGTTCCATCGACGGAAGCTGCAACAATTTAGAGAACCCAAGATGGGGCAGTGCTCTTACAGCTTACAATCGGCTTCTATTTCCGCACTACTCGGATGGTAAGCATCATTTTTCAAGGCCCTCTGTAGTCACTTCATAATCCGATGCAAATCGACATCGAGAGCAACGTTTCATTCCTGGATTCATCGTTTTATCATTCACACGCAGCTGGACTGGATTTGCATGATTCATTCCCATACGCGATTCACCAGAGGCAAACTTAGACAGAGCAAACTTTTCATGTTCTTTTTTTCAAGTTTTGGTAACAAGTTTAGAACAATCACGGTGGTCAAGTTTTGTTTAACTTTTCATTCTCGGTTTGTTTAACTGTCGCGTCCGAGATTGCTTTTGATTAATTAGTTACCCTTTTGTTGATTTTCAAGTGATCGAATAATCAAATTTTAACTTATTTACAGCCTTTGAACGTTCGGCGCTTCCTTTGTTTTTAATAATTTGTCCAAAATTTCCTAATCTCCACTAGAATGTTTTCCTGAGTATTTTCTTGATTTAAATTTTTATGGAACAACAAATTCTGTTCTGGTATCCCAATCCTAAGGGCGCTGATGGATAACGTTCGTTAATCGGCTTAACAATATATATTATGTGATTTGCATTACAGTTGTTGTACGATAACGCACATAGAGCATAAAATGCCTGATCGTAGCAGTGAATAACACTGCAATAGGGTGCCCCGGTCGACAGATTCTATCCAGCGATGGAAGTGTATGTAAATTCGGATATAACTTTAAACTTTTTTATATTAAACTTATCAATATCACAATAACTGTGTTTAGATCAACAACTTTGTACACGTTGGTGCTCACTCGCGATTGTAATTTGCATAACTCAAGAGCGGGTGACAATTAATTTCAAAATCAAAAATCGAGCTGGAAATATAAATTCAATCTTTCTTGACTTAACATTAAAATTAAAATAAAAATTGGATTTTTAAAATTTCTAAAATTAGTATCGTCAAATTTTAATTATAATTATCTTTGATTTTGAATTTTGTTGTCAATCGTTCGATTTTCAGTTTAGGTCATATTCATGAAGAAAAAATTGCCCGTTCGTTTCAGAATCTTTTCAGTGTCTGATAACGTTCGATGATGTGCGATAACAGTTGTAAACAGTCGACCGATCATAACATTGATTAGATTGTGGAACAACGGAGTAATAACTTTTTTTAAAAACAATGCAGCGTGCGAGGAATTCATCCCCGACCAATCACCACCTGCGATGCACTGCTCAGTTGTACGACACTGATTAAAGATAATAACGAAGTCTGATAACAGTTGATTATACATAGTTGCTCAAATATTTATCTTAAATTGAATGAAAAAACTTCTGAACGGTGCATTGCAACTTTAATTCGCTTTAGTTTTTTTTTACTCCCAGGGGATGCGTTTTTGAGTTTGATTCAAGACAGGCTGATGAGAGATAGATTGCGAGCGAAAATCTTTGCAAGAACGGATTTTTGGATGCTTCTTAGGGTTGACAAGAGGAGACGAATAATTTTTGTTCCCAATTTCCATCTCATAACATCTCATACAATGAGACCAAACCTACGCGCTGCATTGTCTCTACCCAATCTGGAATAAGATAAGATAAAATGAATTTGAGTTAAATTAACAAACAAGAAAACGAAAAATAAAGAAGTTTTTTGGTAGCACTTAAAAAAATTTTGAAGTGTATTTCGAAAATCAACTCCAGATTGATTAATTAACCACTTCAATATTGACAGACATCTAATCTGTTTTTCTTCGTCCTTTTCATCAATTCAACAAATCAGGAATCCAAGAACCAAAGTCTGTGAGGTCTAGAGGGATACGGTTGCCAAGTGCGCGGGTAGTAACTACAACATTGTCAACTTCCAATGACCTTTCGGATGTATCAAAAACGCTTGCGGTGATGCAGTGGACGCAGTTCATTTCGCACGATATCTCACATACTCCTGTGCGAAATATGAGTAAGTTTATTTTGTCTTCTGGAAAGTGAAAAAAGTCTTTTTCACTTCCATTAAAGTTCTTATTAAAACATTTGTATAAAAATTTAATTATTTCATGTCTTCTAGTGGTGTCTGGCAAACCAATCGCATGTTGTCGTTCGAATGGTTACTCACTTCCACCACGTGAACAGCATCCTGATTGTGCACCAATTTCCGTTCCTGAAAACGACCCTGTTTACAGTGAACACAGGATCAGATGTTTGGATTATGTCCGATCATTACCTGTTCTTAGACCAGAATGCAATTTCGGCCCTGCAGAACAAGTAAGTTTGAAATCATTACAAGACATTTTTATTTTCAAAAATTGAAGTGTGTTACTGAATAATATTATTTGGTTTAGATGAACCAAGTGAGTCACTTTTTGGATGGATCAACGATTTACGGATCTGATCAAGTTAAAGCGCGACTTCTGCGAACTTTTGAGGGAGGCAAATTGAGAACTCAGGTCAAAAATAATAACGAGTATCTGCCTGGTGCGGAACCCGATTCTATTCTTCCTTGTGATAATGGCGAATGTTATGATACAGGTAAGAATCAATTTAAAACAAAATTCAAGAGGAATTTTAACCCATTTCAAATAATTAATGAAATTTATATATTGGACCCATTTCTTGGTACGACAAAAGTAATAACATAAATGAAATGTTGTAAAATTTTAAATGAAAAAGTCTAAATAAATGAGTTTGTACTGGAAAAAATTATATAATCGTGATTGGGAATTGTAGGTGACAACCGTGCAAATATGGAGCCACATTTAGCAGTGATGCACACGATTTGGCACCGCGAGCACAATCGTCTGGCCACTGAACTTAGCAAGATCAATCCCCTGTGGACTGACGAAATTTTGTACCAAGAATCTCGACGACTCGTCATTGCTGAAATCCAACATATCACGTACAACGAGTGGTTGCCAATTCTGATTGGCAAGAAATATGCCCGCGCTGTTGGACTGATGACTAGTAGGGTTGGACACAGTCACACGTACAGTCCGTATGATGATCCTGCGATTAGCAACGAAGCTGCCACCGCTGCTTTGCGATTCTTAAATTCTCTTAGACAGAGCCAGTTGAGGTAATTTCACATTTCAATCTTGCGTAAACCAAATTTGAATTCAAAAAACATTAAATTCATTCTATATTGTTTTTAGTTTGTTGGACGATTTGCGAACTATAAACATCACGATCAAATTGTCAGATTATTTTTATAAACCAAAGACCATCGAAAGCAATGCAATTTTTGATGGACTTTTGAGAGGGCTCGTAAGACAAAATTCACAAAAGATGGATCTCAATATTGTTTCTGATGTAAGTAAAAAGATGAATACTAAAACAAAAATGTTAAAACAATTTTTGCATTTTTTTCGTTCCAATTGTTTCAGATGACTCATGAACTCTACAAGACTAACGGAAATTTGGGTTTGGACGTCATGAGTTTTGACATTCAACGTGGAAGAGACCATGGTCTGCCCGGTTACAATTCTTATCGAAAATACTGCGGACTTCCATTGGCTAAAACGTTTGAAGATTTTCTTGATTACATTCCATCCGATGTGAGTCATCTACCGATTCAAAGTGACAAAAAATTAAGTCCCAAACCGATACCAATCTGATAACTTTTTTTCTACCATGCAGACTGTGAAAAAACTGAAGTCGCTATACCATGCCCCGGAGGACGTGGATCTCTTAATTGGAGGGATGGCCGAGAGACCAGCCGAGGATGGAATTCTCGGGCCGACATTCCGGTGCATCATTTCTGAGCAGTTTGCCCGAACGAAACGTACCGATCGATTTTTCTATGACTCCATCAACCAGCCACATCCATTTTCTCCAGGTATGATATGACCAAACTCAAAATTGAATTCAAAATTTCTTTGCTAAACAATTTTCATCTTCTGCTCTGTCTAACAGAACAACTTGACGAGATTCGCAACGTTACCCTGGCGAGGATCTTTTGCGACAATGGCAACAACATTAAACGCATGCCGAAAAATGTTTTCATCAAATCAAAGTTAGAGTAAGTCGAAAAAAGAGTACTATTTATTTTACAGAAACTAATGTGTGAAGTTGAAAACTTAACTTAATTTTCTTTTTAGAAACGAACCAAGATGCGAAGACTTTGAGAAAATTCCAAGCATCGACCTCTTCGCCTGGGCGGAAAAGGCAAAAGCGTACCGTTGAACTTTGTATCTCATTGGCTGGTCACATTATTCTGAATAAAAACCGAAAAGTCAAGATTTTCGGCTAGAAGAAGGTTGTGGTACAGCGGTTTGCCTCTGCTGATGAAGGATGAACCGTTATCAAGCCACAGGCCGCATCCGCGAGTCCCAGCATGATTATTCAATACGTGACTAGTCCATGAGATGCGAATGATGAATATCTAATCATTCGAGCAGATACGTCCATCAAATCTGAATTAACAGAGCCAATTAATGAAATGCGTTGTAGAAGAAGTATATAGCTATCTATTATATTTACCCTGTTAATGCGTAACGTTTACTGTTCAAATGGATGAGCTTTGAACAGTAAAGAAAGTCTATATTTTACAAACTATTAGATAGAAAAACTGTAACTTAATTACTTCAATTATGAGTTGTTAATTAAATTTTAAGTTGCCATGAAGACTAAGATTTAGGAATCTGAATGTCAATCGAATTGACAGTTTTGAATCGACTGCTAATTTATATCGGCATCTTCGAAAGGTGCACTTATTTATTATTGAAATCCATTTTATTGGAATTCAGTCCGGGCTTTATTTTGATATCTGTTGTAATAAATGATATCCGATCAGGTTCTCATAACAAACGGTCATTTGCATTAAAAATTCATTGGATAATGATAAAACATCACCGTTATTTGAAGCTATCTAATTCAATTTGTTACATCATGTTATTGATTCAATATCAGATATTTTCTGGTGTTATTAGAACCTAAATTTCCTTCTTACTCAAGTTCGGGATCGAGAACTAATAATTAAGACTGATTAAGATTAAATGTTCAATCACAGTTATGTTAATTTTTGTAAAAATAAACAATTCTCAAGCGTACAGATTTATTCATTGTAATTCCTTTTCGTTTATATTTATAAATCTGGTTGCATCATCGCCTGCTTTTTTTCATTTTTCACGTGCTTCTTTAACAGGTCCATCACTGCGTTATCAAACTCCGCAGGAGTCTCCTTGGACCCTGTAGCCCAGTTATAAATATCCCAATCGTTGGAAGGTAAGTTGATCAGCCTGTCGTACAATCGCAGCTGCTCTTCATCGAATTTTTTCAGGTGCTTTTGAGCGAAAGTGCTGAGAATTAATCCGTTCTCCAACATTCCTCTTTTTCGAGACTGATAAAGTAATCTGAAAAATCCAATACTTAAAGTTACAACAATGAATTCCTTACTTTTTATGTTTTAAAATGAAATTTCTGAATAAAAAATTGTTATAGTTGAGAACTTTGAGTTTTTACCGAGCTCTCTTGGTGTCGACGTTTTCGCTTATTTTTTCTTTGTACTCTGGAATTCCTGGCTCGTGTCCGTCAGGATGAACCAGATTATAATTTTCTGACTTATTAAAAGCCGTTGTGACAAAATGCTTCATTTTACCTTCGAAATTCTATATGGACCATACAAAACAGAAGAAATCAAGATTAGGTTGTTGTTTTGCAAATTTGTATGTCTTTTTAATACTCACAAAAAGTTGTTGTCGTTGCAAAGAAAACATAATTTAAACAATCAGATAAAAACTTTATTTAATAATGGCTTAATTAATAGTATTAAAAACAAACTGGTAAAGTAAATTCGGTGAAACTAAAGCTGATCCTAAAATAAACACGGACACTAACTCATTTGTTACATAGACTGTTGATTGTTGAAGTCTAAAATATAGGAAACCCGACACCAAAACAACAATCAAATTTAAACGAATTAAACCATCCGCGTTGTTTATTTCTCCAAAACCCAAACATCGACTTTTGAAAAATTCGTCTCTTTTAGCAACCAATCATTTTGAACCCCTTTTTTCCCGCCATTTTTTACAATCAAACAAAAAGCGTCTCAACAATGTCGATTGTTAAAATTTGATGCAAAAACTTTAGGTCCATTGTTTACATTCGTCTTTACTTGTTTATCCTAAAAAGCGAAGCCAAATTTCTCTTTTACATCCCACCTTAACGGTCGGTAAATTGGATCTATTCTCTTGCAAAAATCTGTCTCAAAACATCAGTACCGAAAAGAATTTTACTTATAAAAAAAAGAAGAAAAGACATTTTAGGGACCATTTATCGGTGATCGTGCAAAAATTATTTCGTCAAAATTGTGTTGAATTTAATTAGTTCGGACCGAACCAAAATTGCCGTTGGTTTATTCGGATTGATCGGCGCTTGTATACCAGTGTATACCGCCGTTGTTGTGTCGGTGGGATGTTTGGGCCGTAAGGTAGCGCCACCGCGGGCGTAGCGGCGTGACTGGGAAACAGGCAGACGTTCGTTGGCAGCGCGCGATGCGGTGTGGCTGCGGTTAGGGCGTGCGATAGTCTGGCGTGACGGCGTTGGTTGACCTGTGCAACGGAGCTCAGGGTGTCGGGTGGCTAGTCTGCTGTCGGCTGGACTCCTCGCAGGACCAGGTGGGGCGCGTGAACGAGTGCGTGGGCGGGAAAAGAAGTGGGCACTCGGGACTAGCTTGTGCCGCGAAGTGGAATCGCGTGTGCGGCTTGGCATTGATCGTGTGTTTGGGTTGCGAGTGCGATCATCCCTTGCCACGCGGTATCAGCGGCCATTTGGCGAGGCGTCTCGACGCGCGCTCGCTTCGTGAGTCGCGCGCTCTCGCTCGTTGCCCTCGCGTCGTCGGGGGCTTGAAGAGTGCGACAGAGAGAGAGAGCAGCCAGCAGAGAGAGAGAGGGAGCGCGCGCGCGCTCGCGCGCTATTTACACAGCCACGACGGCGATCGTTTCGGCAGATCGATCTATCGGCATGTCAGCTCGCGGCGCCGCTTGTTGCCACGCGCGACTAGTCCGCGCGACGTCCACGTGTTAGTGCCTGCTAACCGACAAGGAGAGACGATAATCAACGCCAGAAGTCAGAACGAAGAAGGGACGACGCGGCCCTCCGACAAATGACAAAGAAAAGGCGCGTCGGCAGTTGACTCGAGTGCGCGTGAGTTATGCAGTTTTGACGGCGGCCCCGTTATGCACAACGCGCATCGCCGTCGCTGATACGTGCCCGTTTTCGTTCGTTTGTTTCTTCGGGCCCCCTCCTCCTCCCCGACTACCCCTCTCCCGTCTGTGTGTCGCGCCAGTGTTTGTTTGTTTGTTCGACGCAGAGTTCGGTTGGTTGTTTGTTGTTTGTTTGTTTGTTTCGTTCGTCCCGCGGCTCTCTGTTGTTGTTCGCCGACAATGTTGTTGTTCTACGGATTCAGCAGCGGGAACGACGCTCGCGCCGCGGATGCCAGTGTGGATTAGTACGAAACAGGTATGTTGCTAGGTCCACTCGTTTGAGGTTAGAAGCTTAGCAAGAACGTCACGAGTCACGGACATCCTTTGTTGATGTCGCCCCGCAAGGTCGCCCACAACATTTGTTGACGTCCGACGACGCTTCTGTCCGTTGCGTAACCCTGGGACTTTGTACTTGTTTTGGTTTCTTCCTTCTCCGGGCTACAATGCTCGATTAAAAACTCGTTAGTTTCTTACTCGCCCCCCTCCTCCCACCCTTCTTTCCATCCTCGCTCTCTATCTCCTGCGTCGTTTTATTGTTTATAAACAAATCGAGCTGTCAGACATGGCGCCAAGAGCTTTCAATTTGACATCCATTGACTTTTTTCGTCTTGTTGACAGCTCGGCTGGGTAAAACCGAGTTCTGCGAGAATGCTTACTGCGCGTTATTGTTGTTGTCAGTGCAACGCTGTGGCATTGTTGGGTTCACCGATTTCTGACACAGTGATGCGAGCGAAGTTAGCTGCTCTTTGTTTTGCTTTCGAAGGATCGCTGTTATGACAGATACAATCCTTTATTTGTTTATTACTTTTTCCTTTCAAAGATAGGTTTGCTTTGCTATTTCGAGGTTGTTAATAAATGAAAATAATTTTCAAAATGGCGAAATGGTAAATGAATGTTAATCTGATGCAAAAAACAGACACTTCGCTCGGCATCTTATCGCAGACTATTTTGTATATTTTAGAGTTACGTTGGGGATTTCTTGAATTTTGTCACCTCAGAATGGTGACGACTAATCGCAGTTCCATGAAACTTGTAAATACAACTTCATGAATACCCGTTTGACATCCTGTGTGACATGTCATGTGACATTTCGGTGAACGGGGTTTTTTCCGTTGCGAATAAGTTCTTCAAGACCGTTATTTATTCGTTTTTCATGTTTGTTTATTATGTATTTTTTTCTTTTTGTTTGTTGTTTTTTTATGTTAACAACTCAGAAACTGTAACTTTGAAATTACACGTTTTAATTTTCATTTGAAATGTTTGTTCGGGGTCATTTTGAAATAACGGGATTCTCCAGTACGTGATTGCAAAGCACAGAATTTTTGGGAACTTTTAATGGAACGTGAGAACGTTTGCTGACAGTTTAAGACATTTCGTAACTTCAAAGTTGGAGCCTTCGTTTAATTGTCGTTTTGTGTTAGTTTTGATGTTTAGTTTGTTTTGGTTTTCACAGTACACAGTCATATTTGTCACGGTTGTAATTTAATTTTAGAAGTAGATGCAACAGCTTATGGATCATTGCAAACAATCATTACTCACTTGCTTTCAATATCATTGAGTAACGTCCGAAACGCGTGATGAGAATGCGAACATTTTCTGCGATGAAAACCCACGAACCCACGTAAAATGCGCAGCTCTTTTCGTATACTTGAAAAATGATTCTCATTTGCATGCGCAAAAACCATCCTGTTGGTCTGACAAAACATTCAGTAACATTTCTTGTACTCCTGCGCCATTCGTTCGGCAATAGTATCTGAACTAGAAATTTCATTTCTTTTTGTCACAAGACGTTCGAAGGGACAATTATTATTTTAAACCAGTTCAACCCACTTAAGGTATCTACAGGTTCAAGAATGCGATTTAGACTTGGCGGTTTCGTTTGCTTCTCGTTTTAGTAACAAGTCAACAAACTTTGAAAATTGTTGAAGGAAGTATTGCATTGTTGTGCGTTGATCGTTCAGTTACCTTGTCTAAGTTCACATTTACCCCCTCAAGTATGAAATTCTAACTAATTAAAGAAAGTGTTAAACAATTAGTAACGATTAAATTTTGCCTTTTTTCAGGACTGACTCCAAAGGAACCCCGAAGGAAACAGAAGAAAAAGGCGCGAAGGAAGTGAGGAGGAAGCGGCTTGTGCACGTGTGATTAGCAATTAGTTCGTATGCAAGGTGAGGAGTCACGGGGAGCTCACAGCTCGCGGATTCGTCGCGATCCTCTTTTTGGTTGGGGAAGGACTCGCTCGCGGCGCGAAGTGAACGAGCAGACGGCGCAATAATCATAATAATCAAGCGAAAAGAGTCATCGAAGCCACGAGGAAACGTCGCGCAACGACGAAGCTAGCAAGACGAAGGCGCAGAAAACGAAGACGGAGGAGGGCGTGAGGGGTCGCGCGCTAAGTCGCGACGAGCCCAATCGCAAACGGAAGCACCGAGGGCTCGCGGCCCCCATGTTGTAAGCATTCGAGCACTGCCCTAGGCAGAAGAGGGCTTCGTGGAAATGGAGTATGGCGGCGGAGGCGGCGGCGGCCGCGGGGGTGTCCAACCTCCCCCTGCCAACACGAGGGGGAGCATCACGGGAACAGACACCACCGACGCCGCGTGGCACAAACATGATCAAATGATTCTCATTGAGTCTAGGCACAAGCAGCCATGTGAGTCAATTCACCTTCAAACATCTAACTTTGATTTTTATCACCTCAAAAAACTCATCCAAGCACTCGTTGCATTCTGATCGATATCAATTTTTGTTTACCGCTGCTGTTTGTTTTAGATTACTGAAAGTGTGATTTGAAAATAGTGCTTGAGTTGAGTTAAATCTTGGGTTTTGAGGATTGAATTTTTTTGTATCTGTTTAACTGAAATCGTTTTGAGTGATAATGAATTGTTTTAGTTATTATTTAAGAGACGGTTTGTAAGTTGATAACATTCCAGCGTGAGAAAACATAATAATTGATGGCAGAGCGCGACAACGTATCAGCTGATTCCGAGCGCTTTCGGATTTGTCGACTGTCAGAGACTTGGTCTTGTTCGTGACTGTCGAACGCCTCGTTGAAACCGACCGGGATCATTTATTAACCGTGTTTACATTTTGAACTTTAAGTTGAAGCGGTCGGAGGATACCATTTTTCAGTGAGCTAATTGATTCCCCTCGTTGAAACGAGTTATTTGCTAAGTGAAATAAAAAACGATAAGAAAGTCAAATCAAGTATGATAAATCGGTCGCGATATCGCCGGGATTGACCGAACGATAACGAAAAAAAAAACTTGACAACTGTTGATTTTTCATCACATGAATTATTGAAACCGAAAGAAGATCATTTACGTAGTCTTGATCTGCTCGTAAATTGTGCTTTTAATTTGACCGTCGTTGCCTCGAAGTTTCAAGTATAATTTATACCACGCATCAATTCAAATCTGTTTCAATCAACCGCAAAATTCAATACAATTGCCAATTTTTGCAACCTTCACGAATTTTTTTCAAAAATAAACCATAGAACTGCTTTTGCGAATTCGAGAAAACATTTCAGTTTTCGTTTGTAACAGAAAAACAATTTTATCACCCAAGAAACAAGAGTGTCCGCCGAACGTGGATCTATTTTGAGGTGTAAGAAAAGCCTGGGGATGGGGGGTAAAGTACTTAGTTATCTCGACAACGCCCTCTCATGGTCATAAAATAACGGCTCCGAACGTGGGACACCTGAAAAAAAAGCTCTGAAACCTGGGATGCGATTCAATTTGCCGGCCAGCAACGACTCAATCTCTCGACTGCAAGACCGACATTCCGAAAGCGCTTGGCATTTTTCCGTGGAAAACCAATTTGTAGTTAATTTATGTGGCGGTCAAGCCAAACTATGCGCAAAATGGATTACGCTAATTTGAAGCGTTAGAGGGCGCTGGCATTGCGGCGCACTGAAAAACGAACAAACATTCGATGAAATCGAGCCGGCATGCATGATATCGCATGATATGACCCGTCGATAAATATCAGTCTGTTTGGTATTCTACCGCAGCGCCCTCTGCCCGATGCGATGTTTCTGATCAAAACATTATTATATTTCAATGGGGAGTGTCTTGATCTCGAATTTCTGGTCGTGCATTTTCGGCCTGCAACTTATAGCTACGCCTGTCTGATGTTCCAACAAAAAACTACTCGCTTATCCTCCCCATCACAATTAATAACTACCTCATTCGCAAAAACGAATCTCAAGACGTTGACAGTTCGAACTACAGCGAAATTTACAGTCCAACTAATAACCAATTATGGTTGATCATTATTATTTGGTTATCAGAAAATACGTTGGTAGAGTTTTGGGCAATCGGCTCTCTCACCTCGGCCCCACGGTGGTGCACCTGTCGACAGATGGTGCGCTGCTTTTTTTTTCGATCGCACTGCATAAAAAACCAACAAACTACAACTGCGCAAAAAGCAACTAAAAAAATTATCAGACAGAAGCAAAAATAATGCAGCAGCAATTGTTTGTATACATGAGACCTCGGTATGAAAAGTTACGTAATGCTCGTGTAGATCAGCAAATCAATATCCAAGTGAATTTGGCGGTAATTGCGTGACAGTGACACACATTTTTATCGCTCGACGTTGGAAGGGGTTATCAATACTAGCAGGCGAACATTTCAACAAGATCTTCAAGGATCCCTCTAGCCTTTCCGTCTCAACGTTGACTCAACAAACTTCATTTGTATTTCTCGATACAATCATTTTAATTGATACACGCCCTTGTGGAAAGGAACAACATTATATTTCCATTTTCGCCCGCTGAAAATCAATTGAAACACTGTGCTGAAGTGTAAGCAATAGTCATGGCACGCTCGGCATAGTGTTTGTTTTGTCTTCAGTTTAATTAATTGATTTCGTACTATTTCCTCGGAATACAATCAAAAAGCAAGTTTGTTTCTTTATACTTTTTTGATTGTTTGCAGAAAAGTTGGCATGAGATCTTAAAAAATAGGATGGATCGAATGAGATATGTTAATTGTTTAAGGAAGCTCTGAAATTGTCGCAGCGAAATATAAGAAGGCAACGAGGGATTCTGAAATGACAGTCTCAGGATCAGCATAAGTGCAGTAATGTAAAAAGCATCGTTTTCCGGCTTAGCTCGCCAACTCGAGCAATTGATAGTGCGGAGTGGATAACCGGAGCAGCTTAATAGCCGAAAGATGACAGACGGGGCACCTTAACGGCGTCGCTTCCGCGTGACGACGACGCTCGGACGTGCGTTGTTATCGGTTATCATGCGGATAGCCGCAGCCAATAGGCAGACAAGGCCGGATGGAAATAAACCGGCGCTTCCGATAAGCTTCGAAGACGAAGGCCCCGCTCGCGAGATCGTAAATACGAGCGTGAATTGGACCGGTGCCTGACCAGTGACTCTCGGACGATTCCAACACTCGCACCTTATGCCCTCGGTGTATTTTCGAGTTGAGTGTGCGCACCCATATCCAGAGACGTTGACCCTTCAATCTTTCTTTTTTCCACTTCCTTTATTTACACCGCATTATCGTTACTACACTAACTCCGTCCAATTACCTTGCGAGTCGTATCCGTAACTCAAACCGACCCTGTTTCCACGACGAAATATTGAATTTTTAAAATTTCATGGCTGCTTCATAACATTCGCGAGTCAATACATTTCTGATTAGTTAGAATTCAGCCGTCCTGCCCTCTCGCGCGCTGTAAATTGATTTCTAATATTCGCAAACGAACGGTCAATTTTTCGCCCTCTTTTTAATTCAATTTGTTGGTATTTTCGTTTACTCTAGTACACGACAGCAACGACGACCAACCGGCCACGTACGCCTGTTACAATCAAGTTGCATTTGTATCAATGCACCCGGATCAGCCGCTCATATTTTTCTGCCCATTATGTTCTGTCCCGTGATTCGCTCCAAACAGTTGCACACCATGCTGAACAATCAAATCAAGCTTTTGTCAACTTAACCATCAGTTCCTATCTTCGGTACAGAATTTTGAGTTCCCATTTTTTTGTCTTTATGCAAAATTAATAGAAAGCTCCATCTCCCTTTGAAGGAACTTTCGAAGGACATTATTAATGCACTCGACAATTGAGTTATTTTAGATTGGATCGATTGAACTCCTGTCAAACATGTGGTTGACTGTCAATTTAAGGGTCATTGATATTTCTACTTTTTTTAGCTTCGAGGTTTCACATGTTTTTTTTTTCTTATATTCTGATGGTTTTTATTTTGTGTTAATTTATTAATTTTGTTGAAGGTGTCGGTGAGGTAGCAGCTTTTTTCGCAACCCTTTGATAGTGCTTCTTGGTTCCCATCACTGACCTCTCCAATTTTCAAATTACACCGCCCTCGGCAAGGTTGCAAGTCGAGGGGATGCACCCACAGAAAGGGAGAGATCTCTCTGGCCGTATCTCGACGAGCCACATCCTTTGTAGCGTGCAGCTAGAAGTGTGTTAGGTGTAAGCGAATTTGCCGATGCGTACAAACGATGCATGGTGCGCACTCTATCCACAATTCGCGCCCAAAAAAATTCCTTCGCAGTTCACTGATTTTGATGTTACGTTTCTCAGCCACCAAAAACGATACAATTTTATTCTTAGTTTCTGTTCTTCGTCTTTTTTAATTGATGTAGTTTGAAAAAAACTAATTTTTTTCTTGGTTGTAGATTGCACAAAATGTGTCACTTGTGTGTTCTTTGAAATTAGTTTGCATCATCTTGATGCAATTGCGTTGGAAAAAAAAGCGAAAGAAATGGGATTGAGAGAAACAATAACCATTCTTTCAAGTTACCGCGGTTTCCGATTTGCCAAGTGACTTTGAACGGAACGTTTAGAGCGGTTTCACGTGATCAGTTGATGACAAGTCTACGAAATTGCACAGTCGAGTTGGAAGCTTTCTTTCCTGTGAGGTACGTCGCTGTTCTCAATTACTCATCGAAGGCAAAATTACATCACCTTATCTCGTGTGATTACATATTTTTAGCAACATTTTTCGTTTCCTCACACTCATAACTCCCTCCACAATTTAAATGCATCGTCGTTTCTTGTTTGCTTGTCATTTTGATGTTTTGTTCAGCGAAACGATGTTAGAAAAATGACAACCCTGTTGTGTGCAATATGTAGTTGAGATTGGGAGAGGAAAAAAATGGTTGAAATAAAACAGCGAAATGGATTTATCTGGAATTAATATCACAAAAAAATTGGAACAAGAACAATGAGAGAGATAGGCGAGCAGAGAATGAGATAGCAACAGAGCGTGCGGTGTTGCACAAAATGAAGGCATTTGTAAAGTAACTTTTGGTCTGCGGCAAAGTCAAATGTTGAAGTATGAATTCCTGTCTGGTTCTACTTACAGCTACTGTTACGGTACTTGCGAGATCAAAGACGCCGTTGCATTGAACGGCGTTCAGACAAGAGACATTGTATTAAGAGGTTACAACAAGTACTCGGGCGCGTTCAAAGGCCGCGCGCTGCAAAAGCAGCGGCGCCCAAAAATTTCATCCAAAATTGCCGAGCCAGATTAATTATGCAGTCGGTAACTCCACATACCGCGCCTTGAATCATCGCAATAGTCGCTGGCAACACAAAAAAACGATTATGTAAAATTTCCAAATCAGTCTGCGAGTTTGATTGAACACATTTTCATCTTTCGGATCAAACTTTTTCCCTTCTCAATTCAAAAGTGAATTTTATTCGTTTTTCAAATCCACATTGTAGAGACAAATATTTAATTAATTAAGGTTAAAATCGTCGTTTGTCAGTTTTGTTCGTTCTGTTGTTTTGATAAAAAGTGCGAAAAGTATTTTAATTATTTTTTTTGTAATTGTTTTTTTATTATTGAAGCTGGCTAGTGTTTCTTTGCAAATAACCAAACTTTGGTACAAATTGCAGCAGCAGCTGATTTCTGGAACGCGGCGGCCGAGGGGAGGTGTCGCGGAAGGAGAGAGCTAGAGAGAGGAGGGAGACGTTGCTCTCCAGGGTTTATAATGGAAGTTTAATGCGTTGAGGCAACGTGCCTAAGCTACCAAACTTGTAGCATCATTTTGATGAGAAAAGTATAGGCCGGAAGATAGATGCCTTTGACATTTGAATTCTCCACGCGAGCGCGACTTTTTGTCAAACGACGAAGGGCCTGCAAGTTTTAAATTTAAAAAAAGGCCAAATTTTTCACCAAATTCATTTCCTCGTTTTTTTGTTCGGCGGAACGCACAAACAACGACAATTTTAAACCTAACTTTGTGACGGTGTGTATTTTAAAGCGAGTTTAAAAGCGTTAAAATATTCAAATCTATCAAAAAAGTAAGGCTTAATGATATGAAAGGACAAGAAAAAGGGAGAAAAAATTATGAATGGATATCGTTTAATAAATAATTAAAAGGGTGTAATCTGCGGACGGACAGGCGTCGCTAGCTTGCGTGATGAATAGCGCAAAGAGTCGTGACCAGTGCTTATGATTTAGCGTAAGTGCGAATTCTCGTAATCATAATAACCGAACCCCGTCGAATCAGTTAAGCTTTTTCGCTGGCTCATCCATGACGCACGAAAGAACAAACTGCACTGCATATACCTGCATTCAAAACAAACCAACAAAGAAACTAAAAAAAGACCTAACACATTACCAAATAACTAATCAATCAAACTCATTTTTGCAACCTTGCAACGTCCAAATGACAACAACATTTATTTGAACCAGTTTCATTTGTGTGTATTTTGAAAGAAAAAGAAGGAAAATGGTTTGAGAATGGTTCCGGTGTCTGTAGAATAAAAATTGTCGGCAAAAATTTGGGTTGTCATGGGAGTAAAGAGTTCTTTTTCGCGGGAACCAGGTGAGGTCATTGACGGTGGAGATTTCGGGACGTGCGAGGTTGTTGACACGGTTAGAGTGTTGGTGCAGCAGGTGTTGTCTCGGGATGACATTGGGTCCTGTCGGGTTTATTCTTCTAGTTGGATTTATTCGTGTCTCTTAGCCTCGGGACTCACATGGCAGGCTAGCAGACTAGCTAGTCGGTCGCTCCACCCCCGTGCGACACGATCAATACGCGACCGCACCGTCTCCTTCGCGCCAACGGGCCACGCATCTCGCTCCATCCCGTGTTCTGTGAAAGCGTGGCACTCGGTATAAGCGCCTCATAGTCGGCGGTGGTGGTGGTGGTGGCAGCAGCAGCAGCCAGCGGCACAAGGAACGCGGTCTCTCTGTTGCTATGTCGGCGAGCGTGCGTCTCTTTCTAGCCCGCAGATCCTCTCTCTCACTCCGCGACGCTCTTTCCACGCGGCTCCGCACGCGGCGCTGCGCGCCAACCCGACCCCACCGTTGCTTCGGAATCCAGGTAGACACGCCAACCGGCTGACGTCATGTCAACGCGCTCATCGGCCTCAAATCAGTTGCTCCACGATCAGCTGGCTCGCCTAACACTCCATTCCATCTTCTATCCCTTTTTCTTTCGATGCTCCAAAATTGATGGCAAGTTGAGAGCCAGTTAAGAACACCTAGATTGATTAGGGAGTTGGTTTTTTTTTTTTTTTTTTTTTTGAAAAAAAAGCATTTAAAAAATATGGAAAGTTCTGAGCGGATGGTCGAGACGGCTTGAATTGAAAAGAGAATTCGTAATTAATTGTTAATTCCGTGAGAGTTGTCGAGTAAACTGGAACATTGGTTTACATAAACATTTTTCGAGTAGTCGCTGAGCGAGTCAAGTTATAAAGCTCCGCGCTGAACTTTAAATAAGGCTCATCCAGACTAATGACTTGGTTCTGCATAGACACGTTTTGTTACAGGGTGCCCTTAAACGGAGCCCTGCTAAGACGAGCAATGTTTTTGCCCGGGTTTTAAAAAAGTTCAATGGTCTAATCAGGACTATGGAAGCTCGGCCTCCCCGGGCTTCGTTATGGTCCTGTCAAATTAGAAATCGTGTCAGCTTCGTTCGTTCTGCTTCTTTTTGCCTTTAATTGTGTTTGCTTTACTGCAACCAGTGGCTAAATAAACAAATCAAAAAGCCGGATTCAAAGCTGATTGAATTTGCGAGTGCACATCTGAAACTGATCGATGAACAACCAGTAGGCCCGCAAGTTCAATGCAAGAATATCGTTTCGCGCCGCCTTCAATCACGTTACATTCAATCTGACAAACGCATCAAACTAATTCTTCGCACAGCCACACACGTAACTTCATTATTCACTTGTCTTAACTAGTATTCAGTCACTGTAACTGAATTATTTCTCCGTTTGGCTCACCGCGACGAATTTGTTATTTTCGAGTCGTTTGTCTTCGCACCAACTTCTTGATTTGAAAATAACATTTATCAACACCGAATTATCATGAAATACACAAATAAACTTTTCTCTTTAACTTGCTTTCAAACATTATTATTTCTTTCACATTTAGTTACTTTGTCTTTTTGTTTTTGTTTTGTTTCAACTTTGTATGATTGTATTCGTAGGTTTTGTTTTTTTTGTTGTTGATACAACTTGGAATTGACAGTCCATAATCGTGCAAAACCTGCTCTTTCTCAAGAAAAACACTTGGTATTCGCCCTGGACAGAATCAACATCGTTAGTCATATTGTTTCAAAATATTAGTGCGTGAATTTCGATCGAAAAGTTAAGTTTGACTTGGCAGGGCGAACTGGAACGAGCCAATGCCAACTGCAGGGAATCGTTTATTCAAGTCACAGGTGCATTGTTGTACGCGAAACTTGAAATTCCCTCGGACGATTTCTTTTCTCCGTGTGATACATTTCCAAATTCTATATAACATAGTATTATAATCAGGTCTGAGATAACCTTTCGATGTTGGCCAATTGAAAACGTAGGATTTGATGAAGGTCCTGGACGAAAAAGGACAGGGGTAATTACCAGTCGTCCTCTGGACTAATTTCTGACCAGTCTTTTATCCCCCTTTGGGTTCCTAATAACGATGGACCAACAAAGTTCGAAGGCATTTTGATTACATAGAAGTAATCAAAACCAACTTGTAATCATACGAGTTTATTTGCCATGATTACAAACCACCCAGAAGTTTTTCTACAAAATGTTTTTTTTACTTGTTCATTTTTTTTTCTTTAATTGGTTTTTCTTTTCCATCGGTGCTCAATTGTTTCAACGGGTTCACTACGATTCTTTCCACTTTCAACGAGATAACTTGTATTCAAAACAAAACGCACCATCGGACTGCTAATCCAATGTCAAACACATTACTGGCACAGTGCTAAATATTCACTTTTACACTCTCGAGGAATAAGTCGTTAACAGTAATTATTGAATGGCTGGCCTCGATTTTTATACAAAATGTGACAAAAAATTTTGCCTCTGTCTAAAATTATCGCTTCGAAAGAAAACAAAACAAAGAGCGAAACAAAAATAGTCTGACTGTTAATATAAGATGAATGCAAGTAATGGTAAATTTTGAAAGAGAAAATAAATAGAAATTAAAAAGCGGTAACGAGTGCAAAAAGGCGCATTGATTTTCGGTACAACATTGTGTCGCATGAACGTGTGCACACAGGCACGCAATCGTGAGCCGCCGAGTCGTGGGAAGCTTCGGCATTTCCGGATGTAGGTTGATATTATAATAGGAGAGTCGGAAACTAATTATGACCGGTGACACGTATTATGCCGTCTACGCCGAGTGGCCAGAGTATGGCTATAAATAGCAATCGGATTCACTTCATCCCGTACGATGCATTTCGTTTCATCGATTACTGTCTCCACTCCTTCGTGCTTTTTTTTCTCCTTTTTCACGCGCAACAGCCGATGCAGCATTAATCGCCGCCAAATTGACCGGCTTCTTTATTTCGCGCTATCAGCCAGCCAACTTTGTGTCAAACGGCCGCTCTATTTTCGGATCTCCTTCCAATCTCAGATGCACCTCCGGATCGGAACAACATTGTAAACTTCATCTGCAGCCTCTCGTTTAAATTAATTTCTGTTTTTCATAATCAACTTGACATCGGACGAACAAAGGTGAACTTTGACCTTTGCAAGATGCAAGATTTTTTTTTTTCATTGAGCTGAGGAGATGGCAGTAAGGTGGGCAAGACGCATGAATGAAATGAAATGCGTGCTGGCTATCGCACGGCCTATGTAGCTCTTGCGTGACCTCGCGCCGAAGGTGCTCAACTTGTGCTGCGAATATCGCGACATTGCACGTGCGACATGCAAGCTTCCCTGTTTTATATATTAGCACGCTTCTCGGCCTGCATTTTATTATTGCTTCGACGAAATTCTCATCAATTCGAAAATACTCCTCCGTCAGCGACCGAGTTTTTCCTGACACTGATTCTTGCCTCGACATCCAATATCTTGGAGGTTTTGAATATTCGTGATCGAGCGCACGAAACCAACTAATGCGATTAGTAATTTATTACTTTTTGATAGAACATTAATGAATAGAACTTTTTTTTTTTCATTGGAAATATTTTAGTAAATTAAAAAAGAAGATGATTGAGTTCAGTTGGTTGCGAAATAAAGTTAGGTTTCGCGTGGAGAATAAAAGTACCTGCAATTAAGCGACGAAAATTGTTTGGGGTAATTTTTTGATAATTTTAATTGGCCATTGGACAGTCCAGTGCTGAGTCAGCGAGTCGCCCTTTTGGCTCGCATCCACCCAACTTGTCCGAACTACGTGTCAAGAATAGACAAAGAAAATGAAATGTAACAAGAAATGAGTGCGTAAAATGCAATTCTCTTTTTTTTTGTTCCTCTGTGGCGGTGTGGATGTGTGCACACGTGTGGGACTGACTCTGGTGCGCGCATCCGGCTAATCCCGCCCAATATTGACTTTTTTCCTCCAATTCAACGTGTATCGGAAAATGGAAGTGGTGGCGCCAACCGAGCCGGGAGCTGCGCTGGCCTTAAATGTAGGCCAGGGCGCGGTTGAATGAAAAAAATATCATTCATTAACACGCTCAAGCAGCGGTTCTCAACCGCGCGATTCATTTACGTCGCTGCCGACTTTCAAAAACAAAAATCCATCCCGCGAAGGCCAACGCGCTTTTCACTCGACTGCCATCCCGATGTGCTATATCGCGCGAGACGAATTACATTCAGCGGCCCCGGATCGTTGAACTTACAATACGCGTTCCACGACGATTTACAACTCCACGCGCCAGACACTTTCTTTCCTCCCTCCCTTAATTTTTTTTTTTTTCCTCGTCTCACACCTTTTCACAATTTTCCTACTTATCTTAAATCAAAAGTTGCAGTGACATTTCAATGAGTTGTTTAAGTTCCTTTCAATTCTTCTTTTTTAAGTTTTCTTTATTTTTGTTGTTATTGATTAAGTTTTTTGATTTTTTTTTTTTTGTTTAAGAGAGTAATTAACGTAAATAATGGCAATTTATAAGAGAGTTAGAAATCAGCAATGCAAAATTGAATCGCAATTCTTCCGTCTGCGAACATTGTCGTGTCCTTGTGTGCGTACGTCCGACCGTCTGAAGGATGTCCTTACATTCGACAGCAAAGATAGCGAATCGATCGGCACGCGAAAGAGAGTAGAGCACACACGTAGATGTGCCGACAAAACTCTCGTTCTGACAGACAGCCGGCGATTAAAAGACTAAACTACCTACTCATTTTCATAATTTATTTTGAATTTTCGTATATACGGAGCTTGATTTTCAGCTGCATTATCCTTTGTGTGGTATTTCTCCAGGGAAGAACACGGCGATAATGAGTGTATTTTCCAAACATTAGCAAAATTTCATTTCATTTAAGTTTCAAATTTCATAACCAAATGAGTGATTTATGATATAAAATTACAAGCCAAACATTTCATCTAAAATGATTCTTTTAAACTAACTTTTGTTTTCTAATTTTTTTCTCAATCCCTCATCATGGCTTATTAGCTTAGCACGACGAATTAACACGTTTTCAGACTTTTGTTCATTCCGGCAGACCAAACGTCACAAAATAAAATTCAGTTTGATTCTCTTTTCTAATTTCATCAGGTCCGAGTTTATTTTATAGAAAAATAAATATTACCAAAATGAAAGCAAAAAAGCAGAGATAAAAGGAAGTCGTGGAAAAAAGATGAGACATTTTGTATTGAACGATCAGCTATAAAATTGAAGCCACAACTTTTCTATGATCCGGCAGGAAGCGAAATGGGATAACGAGTCAGCGAAAATGTGGGATTGATTAATCACGTTAGTCCAACTTTTAGCCTGGCAATTTCGTCAAACTGCGGGCCAATCGGGCCGACCGAGAGTCAACCTCAGACGTCGATGGTTGCAAACAAAAATGATATGGCAGCACTGTTAACAACTCTTTCGGCAGTTGATCATCGGCGGGTAATTTAGAATCGCGTTTAATGAAGCCAAGAGTCGCGCGACCGGTAGTTAGTTTGACTTATGATTTGTCGAGTCGAGTCGAATTTGGCAGCTACAAGACATTATCGTTACTTTAACGGCGCGTTCACGACGGGCAGCCAACAGCAAACTCCGGCATAACTAAACTTCAAATCATACAGTCTTTTATTTATCTTTTCCTCTTTTCCCTCCCAACGACAATAAATTGATATTCTTTGCGCAAAAAGAACAGCTATCCGAAAATCGACATTACTTTTACAAACAGATTTTCATCATTTCTGCTTTATTATGACTATTTTTTCATGACAACCAAAATGAACATTTTTGCTTTTGATGGTGCTTGTATCAATTAATATGAACTAAATTGCATCCAGAGATCAACCTGTATCGATACCAGTTTTTTTTTTCATCCAATCAATTATTTTGCTTGTCAATAATCGGAAATAAACTTGATAAAAACATTGAAAGCACAAATGGAATATAAATTTGACTGCAAAAAAGGGACTATAAAAAGGGCGAGGGGTGAGGGAGGGGGTTGAATAGGATAATGAAGAACTGTAGAGTTGGAATGAAAATTGAGTAGGATGTTTGTTGATTTGAGATATCGCATCGGTAGAGTGTAAAATGGATGTGGGAGTACTTGTTGCGCGGCGTTTGAGCGGGAATAGAAATGTGATCGATTAGAGCGCGTGTCGCATGTGTGCTTCGGGCTGTCGCGCTTATCCTGTATTAGTTGTGGTTAAACATGACGATTTTGTGTTTCAGTGAGCGGCGGAAGAACGGGAACGGGAGGCGCGCCCTTGTACGGGCGCCTGGTCGCCGAGGAGCCGCTGCTCGCCGCGGTATGCGGCAGCGGGGGCGGCACCGGTTCCGCGGGAGCTCCCCAGGAGACACCCGCGGATATCCACGCCATGCAGGCCCGCATACCCCACAGGTTTCGCGACCCAGCCACCGCACCACTTCGCAAACTCAGCGTCGACCTCATCAAGACCTACAAACACATTAACGAGGTAAATTCAACTACCAATGGGGTTTTTTTTCTACCTAGTTTTGATTCACTTTTTCTTAATCAGCATCATTTTGTTACGAAGTTGGTTGTAGGTATAAAGAGATAGAAAAAAAAGAACACAGTTGTGGACCAGGAATAAGAAACTTGGTTTTTCACCAGTTTAGATGTGTGCAAATTGTAGATGGTGACTAACGATTAACGATTGATAAATTTTTGGTGTTGTGAAATCATCTCATCTGATCATTCATGCTTAGCCTGGCCCAATAGTGACAAGTTTCTGGGAAAGCAATTGGGCCCAAGGCACGGATCACTTGCACTCAATTTCATCCTAGTTTTTCTTTTTCTGAGCGAGCTAATTTGTTATTCATGCGCCATTTTTGAGGTGTTACATACTGTCATGTTTATAGATAGAAGACTGGTTAAAGGTTCCGAGCAGTCAAGCGTTAACTTGACAGTTGAATTTTTAAAAGTGAAAATTTCTTTTTCGCGTAACCAGTGATTATTCCAAATTGATAGTCCATGTGGGCTACCCAACACCTACAACGTTGCCCACGTAGACCAATTTGTACACCCAGTTCTCCTCTGGCTGATAAATTTTCATTAATTTGATTTGTTCATCTGTTTGAGTTGCTTTTTTTTCGTTGCTGCAAAACTTGAAATTTCGCAAATTCGCACCTTTGCAAATACTTCCTCTGCACTTTGTTTTTTTGTGTTAATCGTTTTCTCGCGCACAGAGAGATATTAACGTTGGTCTGTGCGCCTTTCCTGTTTTGGTTTTTCTTTTGACATTCGTCATTTACAAATTAGCTCGTCCATCTGGATTCGCGCGGTATTGTTGTTTTTTTTGTCGTGATTTTTTTTGCTTAATTTTGCATCCAATGAAAAGTCCCGCATAAAAGATAACACTCAAAGAACGAGAATGTTTTTGAAAGCAGCAAAAGAAACAACAAGTCTGCAGTCGAGCAAGTTCATTCATTTATGAAAATAAGGTCGTGACACCGCGCTCAGCCGACAATTTGAAGACTGTAATCTATTTAATGGGCGTGAGCATAAATAAAATTGTACGAAAGTTTTAAATGAAACGCGCGACGCGCGAGCTGCTCGGCAAGTTGAAGGAGATCGCGCGCACCGACGAAAAATTATTCTCGCGCCCTCTTCACAAACTTTGTCATTCTGCGACCTGTGATTTGTACTTTGGTACCGCGCATAGTAAAGTGTCCCTGAAATTCGCCAAATTTATCACGAATCACGTAGGGATAAAATTTGCAACTCAGTTCAAATTCAGTGGCTGTGATTGCAAATCGCCGCTGGCCTTGCACTCTTCACTCTACCAAGCTATAAAATTCGCTACTTCGTCAGCTACATGCCAATCGATTTCACATGTTTACATGTTCACTTAAACCTCTTTTTTTTAATTCGCCCACAATTCCACGACCTCAAATACAATTTGGCTAGATGAAATCAAAAACAAAATTTCGTTTATTTTGGAAAATGATTTGTCGGTTTTGAAATTGGTGTACAAGTGGTTGCGAAATTGAATTTCATTGAACAAGGAATTTGGCATTCTTTTTGTTTGCTCGACTAAAGTAATTGCGAGGAGGATTTCTTCCTTTTTTGCGTCGTCGGAATGAGCTTTTGGTGAGGGCGAGTTTTGCCCGGCGGATTAACGATTATTTGTTGGCGGAAAGGAGCGCGTGTGAATTTGCGGGATTCCAAAGGGACGGGGTTAACAGTCGGGAGAATTCGACTTCCGTGGATGCAAATTGTCCAGGCGTATGTCTCAGGTGCCAAGCAAGCCAAGTCGATAATCGGTATTTTGTTCTTGTCGAAGGCGATGTTACAAAAATGTTCCTAACAACAATGCTCGCAAATATTTGACTCGTGTAATCCGATATTGCGCATAACTTGCAATCCTACCTGATGAATTTCGGCCTTCCGTCATTCAATCTTACTTTGCTCATTTGCTTCATCCTTCGATGTTACATTTTTTATCAATAAAATTAAAATAAATGAATTTGATAAATTTAAACTCCAAAAAACATTATGTAAATTTGTACATTGTAATGAGAGTGAGAACAGGATGGAAATTGAAATGATATTGCGGCTTACTTTATACCAACGATACTGATCCGGACGAAGGAACAAATGAAAAACAACAAGAAGCACTCGCGTTTTGGATTATAGTTTGAATGCATATTATCTCCATTGAAGCATTAAAAGCAATGCACTTGACACAATATCTTGTACCTTGACGGGAATACATCTTATGAATTCATAAAAGCCAATAACAGAATTGCTAATAAGCATTTTCGTTTGGTATCAATTTCGTTTGTCCTTTCAATTCGCGTCGAAATGAGATCTCGAAGTTGATTAATTTTTGTCATCAATTTTTGTTTTGTCTGTTCCTCCACTTCTTCTTCCTCTTTTATTTTTTAATGAAATTATACATCCGGCGAATTGAAACGGCGCGACGTTTTTGCGCGTCGCGCATAATTTTGTATAATCGCTAGTGATTGCACGTAATTATCCGTGAATCTTTTCGCGATCAGTCGGTGATTTGAATCAATCCTTTTCCGCGATAAGATACGCTGTCGTGTCTCATCGATGTTACGCGCTGCATTCCACGACTCTACGAATAACATTATTAGAGCGACACTGATTTCCTGAAACAAATACACTCCACGCTAATTACGCCCGAATTAGTTTTTATCTCTTCGCTTGATTACACCCTCGGTACTTGATTGTACACGTTGTTATTTCTGCGAATCAAAAATACAAAACTGCGCTTTCAAAATGCAAAGCATAATTTGCAAAGCGGAGAAACAAAGTCCAATTTGTCAACTGAAATAAATCTGTTGTTTTTTATTTTTTGTAAACATTCATTTTGTCGTCGTTAAAATCAAATGACAAAAAGCGATGAAAAATGTAATTCAAGCCTGAAGAATTCCAACTAATTGCTCATCTGCAATTAGTTTTAAAATGTTTAAAAAACTTGAAACGGTTGAAATTTTTGTTATGCTCGCAAACTCTAAATAAATGATTCACCGGGGCTCTCTCCTTTCTACATCATTATTTCAATTATTTATGTGACGATGTTTCAACTTCGCGGACAATTTGTTCAACCCGCTATCTTGACTTTTATTTTCGACACGAGCGTTCCAAATTAAATTATATAAATATAAACTCCTCGAAATAGAACTCAACCCTTTTGACAGATCGCTTTTTCCACCATCGCCCGAAGCTTCTAAAAATGTTGAACAATATTTAAGTCATTTCCACTTTCCCTCTCATATTTTATTTTTAATTAAGGAATTTCAACGAAGGGAAAAAAACGAGGATCTAGGAAATCGAACATCTTTTGGCATGACATGTGAAATCGACGCGAAACTGAATTGCGAATTCAAACGTTTCGATTACTCTGTTTCAAAGTATAGTATTTCGACATCGCGAATTCGAAGAGATGCGCGCCATCGACTGCGAAACGATATAGGGACAGTTTTGCCTCGTATATATGCTAAGCGCTTTGAGATATCCATTGTTTGTGCAGCGTGTTATTTTGCGATTGATTTTATTGGTTTTCTGTATTCCTTAAGCTTTCCACGGGATTCTTCCTGTCGTCGCAGTCGCAACAACAAAAAAAAGGACGGAATAAAACAAAATCCGTACAAACTTCACCATCGAATGTCAGATTTTATTACCAAGGGAAGGAATTTTCAATTAGTTCCGATCGCTGGGAATAAGAACGAGAAAAAATTTTTTTCTCCCCATTGATTTGTGTAGTCGATTAGCAGAAAAATGAGGGTCGACAGACTTTCATTTGCATGTTTAGCGTGCATAAGTATTTCGCCCCCACCAGCGACTTTATAATTTTTCGCCCCCTTTTTTTCCATTTGCTTTACATGATCTCATGTTTACTCGAACAAACTACTTAAAAGTTTTGAGTGTCGGGTTAAAAAATAATTCGATTCAAGTACTTATATAGAGCTAATATTTGCCAGCTTGACATAAACGCCACTAAATGGGTTAATATAGATTCAGCTGATTCGATTTGCTACAATTTTGAATTCAAGGTTGAATAAGTCTTGGAAATTTTGGAACGACGAATAATGAATCGAAATGGTTTAAGATATGACACTGGACGAGCGATAAATTCTGGTCACAGAATCAATCTGACGTTTGCTCGACTGCGCATCCTTCGAACAATCGGTTGCCTAGTCCTCAACGCCGCCTACGCACCAATATTTCAAGCTGCTCTCAGCAAAACATTAAATATGAAAATCTTTTTTAAGATTAAGCGATACTTTTCGCTGTAACTCCGCTTTCGTGAAGAATGATTCTATTCAATTGATTCAGTTTGCTATTTTGAGTTTCAGCTAACGCAACTTATGAATTCGAGGGATACGAAATTCACCAGGGGGATGAAAAATGAAAACGTGGCTCGGGAAATAAGGAAGGCAATTTTCGCGTGGCCGGCGCGCTTTTTTTTTCTTGAGGAATCCGTCGGATGAGAAACGGTGCCACGTCATCGGACCAAACTCAGGCCGTTATGAATCTCCGTCGGTCGACCGAGTGAAATGCCAGCGGCGAGAAAGCTACACCGAGCGTCAAAGAGAGATAGCAAGATTGTTCGATCGGC
Organism: Telenomus remus; assembly: GCA_020615435.1. NCBI lineage: Eukaryota > Metazoa > Arthropoda > Insecta > Hymenoptera > Scelionidae > Telenomus > Telenomus remus. The sequence continues at coordinate 6,893,084 of CM036341.1, read as the reverse complement.
AAGCAAGTCATGAATGAAGCAATATGCGAAATGCGAGACTGCTCATTCTGCGACCTTCCGGAACGTCTGCGTTCCACTTTTCGTTCGTACTTTTGTCCCATCGATATAATGTTACGGCGTGTCTCAACGTCCGACTTGACGCTTGTATCCGGAAGTCTTCTTCAACTCTTTGCGAATCCGCGATTTTTACTGAAATCTTATCCCGTTTTAATGACCCGACCAATTTATCTTGACTTCAAACTGAAAATTAACAAAATTAATCCTCGATTAACTCGCACGTGCACAGTCTGGGGTTGAAAGACTTGGACAAAAATTTATTTTCGAATTTTTTTTCAAAAATAATTAGTAAAATTAGGTTTGTTTATATTTAAACAAATGTTTTGTATTTGAACTTTGCAAAAGATTTTGTAGCAATTTTCATCAAGAATGAGCTTTTTATTTGCACGGCTCAATCAGGTTCGTTTCAAAAAGACGATTCAAACGAGCACAAATACGTTAAAAAATTTTCAAACAATAACGTCAAAAAAAAATAATTTTTTAAATTTATTTTTGGAGATACCATTGAATAAGAAAAGGTTCCACTAAAGGATTCACTAATGTTCTTTATTATCAAAGAAAGTATTCTTTAAAAGCATCAGTCTAAAGACTTTCAATTTGTAAAGCAATGTATGAGCTGTAAAAAAAAGATCGGAAATTGTCACAAAAATGGAAAACGGACGCGCGTGTTAGTCACGTGACATGTGTAGCAATAAGTGTGTTTCATACAAGGCTTGTTCATTGTGCATTAATCAGTGGGTATGAGCCTCCGGAAACTACATGTGCGTGGATCAAGTTCCTTCTTAGGACACAAATTAAAAATGAATGGAGAGAAGTCATATTTATTCACAAGTCATTCACAAACGTTTCAATCTTTCCTTTTACGTTCTGATTATTTCACGAACGAGAAATAAAAGTCAACACAAATTTGCAACAAGTTTGTTTTCGAAAAACCGTTCCTCGTACGATTTTATTTCATCCGCTGTTTTACGAGTCTGATTCACGAACAAGATTCGTTTATGAATGGTAACATGCAATCTGATGACACTCGTGCAGGAAACTGCTGTTCTGAGAAAATCATTGATAAAAGAGTAAGCTGAATCATACGCCGGTTTAAAAATAGTCTCTCGTGTAACAGCAATTTCAAAGTATGAGTAACGAACAAAAAAGTACACGTTTTGGTGATTAGGTAATGTTTGCAAACATTACATTTCGAACTCGACTGTCGTATGGGAAAGTTGAGTGGGAATGAATTGATAGGAAAACAATGTTCAGCTAAAATTTTGGTCGTAAAAAAAAATAATAAACACGAAAGCAAGCGGGGCGAAAAGTTGGATGAAGAGGCGCTCTTTTCCTAGCACTGTGCAAGAAAGTTCTCAAATGTTAGGTTTCCACGCCTTTGAGTACCAGCATGATTTTCACGTGGTTGTGGGATATCATGTGTAGTGCCGAAGCAAGATTGGATTCTACGCTCTTTTCCTTAACTTTTTTAATTCCTCGTTTTCTTCTCTCTCGCACTCTTTTTTTTCACGAAAAACATCAATTTCAAAGGTCAAACTTTTATTTACATCAATTTCATTCGAAACGTTTATTCGTGTATGTCCAGAGGGGACGACAGTTTGTTTCGTACTTTTTCCTCTGTTTTTGGTTTTAAAATGGAAGATGTGGAAAAAAAAGGATAAAATCGATTGAAGTAGTTAATACTGAATTGATAAAGTGTGTGTTTTCGCAGGTATATTATGCCAAAAAGAAAAGACGGGCGCAACAGATGCAAGGTGAGGACGGCTCGCATAAGAAGGAAAGAAAACTTTATAACGACGGATGGGACGATGACAACCACGATTACATTATCAAAAATGGGGAGAAGTTCCTTGATCGATACGAGATCGATTCGTTAATAGGTAATTATACAACTAATTCAACAGACTAATTTAATCGTCTTATCATAAAGTATCGGATTAATTGAAATTTGTACTCCAACTTGTGAACTTGCTTTGCAAAATACAGCGCAAGTTAACAAGTTCGTATCAAGAAGGAAATGAATCAAAAGCTTCGTCAATCGTTTCTCATAGAATAAAAAAGGTTATCCGCTCAATAAAGTGCATTAATTAAATTAACGTCGAGCTTTTGTTTTATTGGGAAACCAAATGTTAAGTTGCAACGAGGCTAATTGATTTAATTGAGTGGAATAATTTATCTCAATTTACTTTCTAGGTAAAGGCAGCTTTGGCCAGGTGGTAAAAGCCTACGACCACGAAGAACAAACTCAGGTGGCAATAAAAATCATTAAAAACAAAAAACCTTTCCTAAATCAAGCGCAAATTGAAGTTAGGTTATTGGAAATGATGAATAGAGCGGATACCGAGAACAAGTATTATATAGGTTTGTAGAACATCTTCGTATTTCTTCTTCTTTTTGTTTTATTTCATTTCGTGAAGCACAACTGTGTTTCCTTCAAATGAAATAAATCGCTCGATAATGCTAATTGTTTGTTCTCGTTTGTTACAGTTAAACTTAAAAGGCATTTTATGTGGCGGAACCATTTATGTCTAGTGTTTGAGCTGCTGTCTTATAATCTTTATGATTTACTTAGAAATACAAATTTTCGCGGAGTATCGCTCAACCTGACAAGAAAGTTTGCACAGCAATTGTGCACTGCCCTTCTGTTCCTGTCCACGCCGGAATTGAACATCATACACTGTGATCTAAAGCCTGAAAACATTCTCTTGTGCAATCCAAAAAGAAGCGCAATAAAAATAGTTGATTTTGGAAGTTCGTGTCAACTTGGACAGAGGGTAAGAATAACCCAATCACATGGGTAGCACATGTGTTATTTGATGGATAAAGCAAAATGATGATTACTGATGCCTATTTTTCCTCCGTTTGTTTAGATATACCAGTATATACAGTCTAGGTTTTATCGATCGCCCGAAGTGTTACTAGGAATTCCATATGACCTCGCAATAGATATGTGGAGCCTGGGATGTATTTTAGTAGAAATGCATACGGGAGAGCCTCTATTTAGCGGGGCAAACGAGGTGAGGAAAATAACCCTTCACCAAACACAGTAAAAAGGACTCGAGTCTTTTGATTTTTAAAAAATCAAAAAAAAATTTTGTGATTATTTTTATTTAACCAGCAAAATAATAAATGAACAAACCATTGTAACCATTGGAAAAACCGTGGTTGGAAAACCATTGTTGAAAACGACAAAGGGACTACGAGTTCAAAATAATTTGCAAATCATCAGTTTGATTATTTATGTTATTATTTTTCTCGTGCGAGTAACTTTAACATTAGCACTAAAATATTTAATAACATTCTTTCTTCTTTTGACAATCATAAATATATGCATATGTATAAAAATATATTTTGTCATATTCACATGTGACAAAACAATGTAAAAGTAAAGCTTGCAAAAAAAAGCTATGCACGACATGCCATAAACGGTTCTTATCAATAAGTCATAAGATTCCATTTGATAGTCTTTCCACGCTATGGTAATTGTGGTTTCTTACAATGTATAGCAGAATATGATAACATGAGGGCAAAATGTCCAAGTTGGGTATCAATTTAGAATAAATGATTAATGCGAGCACATGTTTTCAGGTCGATCAAATGAATAAAATAGTTGAAGTGTTGGGCATGCCGCCGAAACATATATTAGACCAAGCGCACAAAGCGCGGAAGTACTTTGACAAAGTCCCATCGGACGGCACCTACGTTTTGAAAAAGTCCAAGGACGGTAAGAAGTACAAATTGCCTGGTACCAGACGGTTGCATGATATACTGGGCGTCGAGATCGGCGGACCCGGCGGCAGAAGAGTGGGCGAACCCGGCCACATGATCTCCGACTACCTCAAATTCAAAGATCTGATTCTGCGGATGCTCGATTTTGATCCGAAAACGAGAGTCACGCCGTACTACGCGTTACAGCACAACTTTTTCAAAAGAACGGCCGACGAAGGGACCAACACGAATATAGCCGCTGCCAACAGCGCCAACACTAGTCCGGCTGTGTCCATGGGACAAGATCATGGTGAGTCATCTCACAAGTACACTCTCCATCTTTCCAAATTCCAACCGCCGAAGTTTCGCTCCTGAACGATAAGTTCTTTATTTTCAACCCACCACCTTTCTATCCACAATTTTGTTCCTTTCCGTTTAATCCCAAATAGCTGTGCTTTTATCAAATTTCGGCTCCAATGAGAGTGATGAATTTGCGATTTTTAATTGCAAATTTTTCGCCATGTTTGTGCAGATTTTTGTGATTGCAGTTACTCTTACGATATTGTTTTAAATATTGAAAGAAAAAGATGAAAAGATTAAAGACATTTTTTGCCTCTGTGTGCTTGGTTTCATTCATCATCCATTTATCAGTACCGATACTTATTTAGTTTTTTGACACCTGTAGAATAATGATCAATCAATCATCATTCAGTGATTTCTTTCAGGAGTCGAATATCTTTCTGATGATTAGCTCAACACTGACAATCTAACTTTGAACGTTGTTGTATTAGAATCAATCAAAAGTTTTCAAAGTTTTTCCGAAAGTGCCAACATAATAGATTGGTGCTTGTTATTTAAATTGTTCTAATCATTATTTATGAATTTTAGTTGAGACTGCAGTGGTGAGCTTCCTATTGTCATAAGGGAATATTCGATATGAAATTTCATCTAACGCAACGTGCTCCGAAGTATCTATTGAGATTTTAGGAAAGTTTTGATTTGTGCAGAAAGTAACTAGAAAACGCGAGAATATTTACGTTTTACTTAACTCGTTTAATAAAATCTGCATATTGCTCCAATATTAACTAGACTAAGGTCTTCTCACTTTAAGACTCATTTTAATTTAAGACTCTAGATTGTAATTAGCAAAACACTGTTTTTTATATAAGTTTGTAAATATCAAACAAAAATGTTACAATTCAATTTACAATAAAAGAGTTTAGAGAGGAAATAATTAATAAAAAGATACAACAAAGACTACTCAAAAAGCGCTTTCAGTTTATTGTGCAAACTAAATGTTAATCTAATCTCCACACCCAAACTCCACGCAAAAAACAAAACAGCCAACGCAGAGCGGAAATCAATCATTAAGCTGTGCAATAATTATAAGATGAACATTTTTTTTATTTTCTGCACAAACTTAACGTTACTTGTTGTTGCCCGTAGATATGATAGGGGGACAGTACGTGGCTCGATGACTGTCGTATCCGCGGGGCGGCGACGACCTGTCCTAGGCCCCCAACCTTAATCTTACTTACTAACATAAGTAAGTTCTGTCTAACAAACAATCCTACAAACTTCGAGACTGAATTTGGTCTTCCTATTTCCAAATCCTGGCCTCGGATGTATTGCGCGAAGCCTTGCTTGCCTGTGGTAATGAATATACCGAACGAACAGACGTTCGACGAAAATCAAGAGCCATGGAGAAATATAATCTGGAGCCTGTGGCTTAGTCTAGTTCACCCGATATTCGTGTGTGTCCTTAAATGATAATAAAAATATTAAACAGTTCTTATTCAAATGACAAATCGTATAACGTGCCTCGGCACACGTTACTTTTCTTTTTCCCTTTTTTATATACTTTTCGTTTTTAACGATCCTTGTAACTGTATCATTCTATTCACACATTTTTAAACATGTATTTAATTTGATTCATTTGAGATGCATTTAATCTTGACGCAATGTTATGACGCTAAACGTTCGTTCAACTTTCAAATGGTTAGCTTTTTTAAACGATCCAAGTTAAAATGATCAAATAAAGGGGAATAGTACATAATCGGATTACCCAAACCACATGAAATCGTAACCGCAGAATTTAGTTATAAAAATTTGGTTTCTCGATTTGTGGTCAAATTATTTCGATTCTTTTTCTGAACGTTCAATGGTTTAGATGAATATTGCCGTTTTTCTGTAGGGGAGAAATTTCGAATTTTTAAATTGTAGTCAAACATTTCGTCATACAGTAAAATGTCAGGTGTTTTGAATTTATTTAGTAGATATGTCATTTCATGATGTTTTGTCGATCTATTTTCTTTTTATTTCTCGCACGATTTAGCTGCTTGCTATATATGTAGATTGTCAAATTCATTACCATCGCCCATGGGATTTATTGATCTAGATAAAAATGATTCTATCGGAGCAAAGTTACGACCTATGTTTGCGAATTTTCTGATACCTTTCTAATCCATATTTATTTTTGGGACAATTTTTTCATACTATTACCATATCAGCGACGAATTCATAAACATAATCAACGTGCAAAAAATTTTCACGTATCTGCAATCATTTTTATCTAAAAATTAATTTCCATTTAATCATAAGCTTAACATTAACTAGCTACAATTAATTTCTTTTCTTCCTTTTATTTAAATTTCCACGATGTATCTGCATTCTTATAAACTAACAATGTTTATTCAACATCAAAAGTAGGAATTATCGATTAAAATTTGCTGTATTAACTTTATCTCATTTAAAATTTAAAATTTAAGTCAATGTTAAAACTAGAGGTTTCAAAGTTTTTTCAATATCGAATTTTAACTGCATTTCTGTGCATCTTATGCATTGTTAGATTTGATTGGAATATTTCTAAATTATATTTCAATAAGAAAATTTGATTGATATATTTGAATAAACAAATTTCTTCCCTCGATAATTGTGATTAACAAACTATTAAAACTGATTAAAGTGTGATTGAAAGACAGGATATGTAAGAATATTTATCAACATTGACAAAACAGAATTCTACAGAAAAAAACTTGTTCGTAAAGTTTGTAAGTCGCAGGCATCGTCATCTAATTCTCAGTAGCTTAGATTTATAATGTCATGTTCAGTAATTTTCATGGGTGATGCAATACATAGATAAGTTAGTCCTCTATAGTAAAAAGCAGCAGCATCAACAGGCGCCGATTGGCGCCCGCTAAAGCCTCATTTCATGCGCGTGAGTTGACGCTGATTCTCAGTACTTTGTTGATTACCTGAACCTCGTCAGTTCGAATGTCACTGAATCTGACAGTCTCCGACAGCGACGACTTTTATGAACATTCAACAAATAGTAATAAATCAATCCAACTGTCACCTCTCACTCATTCTCTCACGATCAAAACACCATTATTATATTTTTTTCAATTCTTAAAATCCAAAATCTTCCCTTTGAAGGTCATTTGCAAAATCTTTTTAAATGAGAATAAAGTCAAAAGGACGAATGTTCATAAATGGATTGACCTTAGGAAATTGCATGGCAACAAACCAAAGTAAAGTTCAAACGATCTAAAGAGCGCAAAGGAGAAGATAAGAAGACTCGGCAAACTAACGCGCATGAAAAGTTCGGCATAATGTTTAGAGTGGACGAAAGTGATAACAAAAGTGTGTCTATTCTCAGGACTGGTAACGATGTCCGGACAGGGCAGCAGTGGCGCGAGCAGCGGCGGCGGGAGCAGTAGCGGCGGCGGCGGTGCAAGCAGCAGCAGCGGTGGCGCCGGCATGCAGACGCTGGCCGCCGCGTTCCAGCCGATGGACTGCGAGTCGTCGCCACGGCACTCGGGTGCGAGTGCGCGACGCGCGTACGCCGCCTCTTCGTCAACGTCGATGGCGTCTGTGGACACTGGTGGTGCCCTGATGCAAAGCTCTCTCGGCTCGTACAATAGTTTAATTCTCCCGAACATTCCCCACTTGCCCGCGATGATGAGCTCGCCGATGATGCAGCAACCGAACTTCTACAATTACGGATACCCGAACGCGGAGCCGCACATGGCTCGACAGCCGTCGGTCGCGGCCGCGAAGCAGCGGGATCCCGAGCGCGAGGACAGCCCGATGGTCGGCGTTTGCGTGCAACAGAGCCCGGTGGCGATTCACTGACGCCCGCTTCTCTCGTCCCCCTAACAGCTCCAATTGTGCTTCTACCGAGCACGCGAGCCAAAGATTTTTTCAGGAGAATCATTAGCCGACGACCTAAGTCGCGTTTCCATGTTGCATATCAGAGTACTCTGCGAGCACGCAAGAACCGACGCTTAGAAGCAATACCAAACGCGCCCCCCCTCCCAAACTTGAACAACTATCCCGATTTTAGAAGCGCCTGCCTCTCATTTACAACCGAGTTTTTCGTCCTGCTCCGAAGTAGATCGTTTTGTCGACTTGGTCTCTGCTGGTGCTTGGACGTGTATATTTTTTTTTCAGACTGTCCGAATTAAAGCACTTTAGGAAAAGACATTCTGTACCGCTGATGATGCGCTGGATTGTAATTGTCTTAGATGAATTCTGTTCACGATCAAAGGGAGCGACAGGGTATTTATATCATCGTGTTTCTACAAAAAAGATAAACGAATTACGGTTATTTGTAATTGTCACTTTTTTTCTATTTTGAGAATAATACAGAGTTGGCATAGTCAGAGTCGTGTTTGGTGACGTTTTAAATTCGCTGTATTAAGCTGGGAGATTTTTTGTCATAATGAGTTGTAGATAAAAAACTTGATGAAAAACAAGGTGTTGCTGTGTCGGTTTCATTGTAAGAGATAAGTTCGTTATCTCGAGTACACGTGAATGTTAAACTTTTCATTACATCAAGGATGCGCGGAATGTGAATGAGACTGATTCTCATGAAACAAATTTGTCACCTCATTTATTCTTCTTGTTTTTTAGCTTGTTTTTAAATTATCCGCGTTTAAATAGCACCTAAACTTTTGAAGACGATTTGTATGCGCGAAGAATTGCACAAAGCAAAATTATTTCACAGAAGACTCGTTTATTTAATCAAGATGAACTTTCGAGACGATTAATTTTTTCTTCTGTTTGATTTTTGTAGATGAATTTCCTAAACGAGAGATGAGGCATGATTTGTCAGCAATGCGATCTACTTTTGAGCAAAGTTTGTATGTAAAGTACAGGAAACCATGTAAAATACAAGAGTGCAAATGATCGTTTCAACGACAACACTTTTTTCAGTGATCAATTTTGTAAATTTGAAAGAAGAAAAATGTAAAAGATGACTTGATTTTTGCAACGACAATTGCATAAAGCTCGGTGTTGGTGTAAAAAGATGATAAATTTAATTTAAGATTAATGAAAGATATTTTCTCTCTGCTCAGCACACGTGCATGAAATTCAGTTGTTTCAACGATTGCGTCATCTTAGTTCTGTCAGACTGTTCTGAAGAAGAAAATAGAAACAAAAAATTGGTATGAATTGATTGTTAGAAAAATTGTTGCGGGTGTCGACAGATTGTTTGTGAAAAGAAGGGAAAAATACACAAAAACGGCCTATTGAGGATGAACCCAACTGGCCTCTTTCGGGTAGTCTGCTCGATCGTAAAACTGACGGTTGCAAAGAAAAAGAAATCGTTGCGCGTTATTAATCGGAAGCTTGTACATCCAAATTGCGGCCTAGAGAGCGCAAAAGTGATATATTATTAATAACTACCAAGAAGGCAGAATTAATGATTAAAAAAATTATTGTAATCATGTACTCCGATAGAGTTTTATACACGATGTGTCGAATGTACCAAGATATAGTGAGTAATGAGAAAGACAACTGCACGAAATAGTTATTGTACAATACACTTAGGTGAATGATTTGAATGGTTTGAATCTAAAGCTTTAGCAATTAGATCGTAAGTACGAGTGACAAACAGATTGCCGAACTGAAATCTTTTTGTTAACTTTATTTACACGAGGAAAATGAAGAAGAGTAAAACAAATTATCGAGAGAAGAAAAAATAAATATAAGAAAAAGGATTGATGAAAAAAACGTGAACGAAGTGAGGAAGTGAGAGAGATAAAAAATGGGCTCCGCTATTGCACAAGCACAAATTTCGACTTTTTGCCGACTCAACAACCTCCGAAATATACGAAATTTGTGCTAACTAAGGTGGCAGATTAAACATAACATCATTTCAATTTTTCACTTACAAATCAAATTGGTTTCATTCAATTTTGCATCTTAATAATAGCTGTTACGTAATGAAAATTGTAGAACAAAAACAGTAGTATGGCGTTTTAATTGAAACATAAAATGTTGTTTACAGTGATTGTAAATTTTGTCTTTATAATTTGTTTCCTGCAAATTTGTGCGAAATTGAATGTAACTAAACTGAGTTTCTGCAAGTTGGTAACGACTTGAAATAATTTTATGTTTGTCAAATCATCTTAAGATACATTATTTATAAATAAAAAAACATTGAATAAGAAAGTTGAAGTATACAACTATGGTTGGACATGAATGATATAATCGTACGAAAGAGAAACCTAGGTATTTTATGATAAAAATTTAATACATATGTAAACTTCGTACATGTTTCCGGCGCATCATTTGTGATTTTTGCCGTTTTCGGGCTTACGAACTGACGTTTCCAGTTTTTCAATGTAAATATTATTTGACAGTGCTCAATTTATTTTTTAATTTTTCATCCCCCCAAGATTGTTCAGGGTTTCGAAGTGTGACATGTCATTTCTTGGAAATTTATCTCGAATTTGAATACTAACACTGTGTAATGTCGCTATTTTTGATTATGTAAAGAAACATTTTTTATAACAGTTTTGTTCAATTTTGTATAAGTATACAAGGAAATGTCATTAGAAAAGAAGGAAAACAAATAAAATAATGTTTGATAATATTTTACTGTGGTCCTTGTATGAGTTGATTTTGTCTAGTAGTGGAAGAACAGTTTTTAAGAAATCGCATTAAATTTGTTTGAAATCCTCAATAATCGGCATTCAAGAATCAATGGTAATGTCAAAACAAAGCATTTAATTACATGTGATTTATTCGAATTGTATAGTCATGTATCTAACAAACATTTCATATTTAATCGCCAGTGTAAAAATTATTCGACAGCAGTGTTGTTATTGCCTTAAAAGATTTTTGTATAACAACTTTGTAGCTATTGAAACAATTGGAAAAATCGTAAAGAATCTTTGTTTTAACATTGCCTAGACCTCTTAGTTTTGACCGGTTCAATTGTTGCTGTTCTTAACGTTGTCTGTTTTCAATAATGACTATTAAACGATGTGCACTAACAGAATCCTAAACTGTGTTTTCTCATCCGGTTTTAGTTTCCACCAAACCTGTTGTCTGCAACTGAAAATGTTCAACTAAGTTTTTGGACAACTGGAGAAAAAAAGACAATTTTATATTGCATTTGTAACCAAATCTTTTAAGATGACTTTAATCAAATTTTTATACGGAAAATAGAAAGTTCAATAGCGTTTATTAATAGAAACAAGAATTAATATAGTTCTTAAGTGGATAATTTAAAAGAGATCAATTATTCACTTAACCAAACGCTTTACGTAAAAAGCATTTCAAAAATGCAAACCTGACGATGGAACCAAAACTTGATGAGCGATCTACTTTACCATACATAATCAGAAGTGTCATTGCATATGACAAAATCATGTTTTGTTTTATGTGCTAGCAAACATGTATTTTGATACTTCATTTAAATAATAAAGTACATATGACCAGATTTGTATGCATTTATCAAAAGTTATACAAAACATAAAAAATAATTGCCATCGCTTGCAAAGAACTGCAATGATTGAATTAATGTTGGCCATAAAAAGCAAAAATATACGTGAATAAACCAAGAAGAACGGCAAAAATCCTTATGTCAATAAAAATAGGCAACGTATGGCTGCAGATATACTTTTTCGAATTTTTATTCAGTTTTGTAATTGGCGAGTTTCTATATCAAAATCAGACCATTGTATGCGAAAAAAGTTTCTCAGTTGAAAACTAGACAAAAGTTTGATGTTGAGCTTTGTAAATTTGGATTCATTTGAAAATTTGCACCAAAAGGTAAAAAAAAATTTGATGGAAAAATGGTGTACGAGTTTATCCAATTTTCCCATCAGATTTTTCCCGTATTTTTGTGCAAAAATAATGCAATCGAATTTTCAGTGCTCAACTTCATTCTTTCGGAACTAGAACCACAATTTTCAGGTTTTATACTTGTTTCAATTTGAAGCTTACTTTTCGCTAGTAATTTGAACGGAACTCGAAATAGACATTTTATTAAAAGACTAAAAACATTACCACATGTTGCTTAAAGTTTTCCTGAAATTGTTCGTGAGACTGACAACTCGAGCACGTTTTTGTCTTTGGCATTGTATCGCTTATGAATAAATAACTAAATTCAGTCATGCACGAGAATGTATTTCCGAATGTGATTGTATGATTTTTGACAATACATTGTGGCATTTCTTTTGTATTCGTACTTGTCAAACGATTTCCAACGACGATAAAAAAAAAACATAGACAAACTTTAAAATTGTAATAGCCGTCAATCAAATTCACGTGACGTCATTTTTGTACGCATTTTGATTCGCCGTTATTTTCATTTGAACGTTTGCAACTCATATGTTTGCAACTTGTTTGAATTTGTACGACACCGCTTTGAGATTGCATTTCCGGAAACTGCCGCGTTTACATGACTTGCATTCGAATTGTAATTTTACGAGCTTAATAAACGTGAATTGGATTAATTGCGTTGTGAAAAAAGGAGAAGATGAAATTTTCTGCGAATACAAAAATTGACAAATCTCAGTCACATTTCTACGAGAATTAAAGACAATGCGGATTACAGGTGAAAAAACACGATGCGACTTGTACACGCGAGCTGCGCGCTCAATGATTAACTGGAAATTTTTTATATACGCTACGAGTTGAAAAAAACACAAAAAACAAACAAACCAACACTGTAAATGATTCGCTTACGCGTCGCTCATGTGTACGATCGCTAGAACGTACTGAACACAAAACGATTAAAAATGAACTACAAGTTCAGAACTATAAATAACAAAAAAAAAATGAAATTATGAAATGAAATTGTCATAATTGTTAGAAACATTTTGTAACAGGGTTTTATTTTTTCAGAGTAACAAAAAGCGCGAGAGAATGAGAGCGAAAGTGTGGGAGAGACCGAGAACGTGCGAGAAGAAGTGTAATTAAAAAACAAAATGAGATAAAATACAACCATCGGTACGAAACATTTTTGCACGCGTTTTTTCAATGAGTAGTTTTATCTGACGAAATTCGCCACTCAACTTTTGTCGCAAAATGCAGAATATTTAAGCCAATTAGCGAGCAACAGACACGTACACATTTACGTAGCATAAGTGCCAGCTGAAACATGTTCCGAAAAATTGTATACTTTGGCTTTACTTTTGATGAACGAATTGAGAAATAATAAAATAAGAACGAAATACGAGGAAAACATAAAATGAAAGATTTAAAAGAAAGACGAAAACAAATGACGTTAAAAGGCAGTTTATATTCAAATATATTTTTTAATATTTTTGCTATTATATGTTTTTTTATATATAATAATGTAAAGTTGACGGCGGAGTAAGGTTTGCGATGATAGAGGTTTGGAAACGTGTGTGATGATATTACAGTTTAAGAAACGTGTTACAGCTGGAGTAACGTAAGGTTTCCTAACGTCAAGTGTAAAAAACATTGTGTTCAGAAAATATACTATACTACGACTGACTGTGCCTGAGCGGTGGCGAGTAAACGACAGTTGCATTTTCAAAACGATGGAATCAATTTGAAACGTCGATTGTGCGCCACTGATTGTGGCAACAATTTTAAGAAGTGAAATACAGCAAACAGACTTATTAAGATAAAATAATTAAAGAAACTCCATACAAATGAGGAAAACTGTATCTAACATGTAAACATTGTCATATTATGATAATTATTATAATTATATATAATATTGTAATTGAAAAATTTGAAACGATATTACATAAGATTAATAATAAACAAACACATCTTCAATTTTTCGTTGTTTCTTTTTTTGTTGGCCGATTTGTTAAATGAATGTTATGTCCTTCATATCAATGATGCCGATTCGCAACTGCATTGAATTTCTATCAATTACTTTAATATTACTTGATTTGCAAAATTACAGTTTAATCGGTTAAAATGTTCATTTTCAAAATTAGATTTTCAACAGGAAATGACATCGTTTGATTGAAATTAATGATCAATTGTTATAATAACGAAATCAATACTGCAATTGATGTTAATATTACATCAAATATTTGAGGAATTACAATGCCGTTGAGTTTTATGAAATTAAATTGATTTAATCGAACGAGCATGAAATAAATCTTGTGTGCCTGAAATGCAAACATTAAATATCGATCACTCATTGATAATGTGCAGAGTATCCTTGTGTGGTTCATAAAAGAACATTTTACAACAAGCTTTAAAGATAATATTGCAGTGGAAACGTTTGATCACATAACAAACTTGTCAGAAATGAGTTCATTTTTTACTTTGAGGTCGGATCACTGTCGAACTAGAGCAAAGAAACTTGAATTTTACTCTGAAACGATTCTGCTATATTGTTATTAACAAATTGATCACAAACCGGGAAATTGTTGCTTTTCAATTAAGATAAATTGAATCGGTAAAATATTTGCTCCAAAACAGATTCAAACTTTGGCGCCATAGAAAATGTAACAAGATACCGTAAAGGTGCGATCACAATTTCTATCTGCCATTGTATGTCTTCTTTCTTCTGGAAAGTTCTCTTGGTTTCATTTTAGTCCGATTTGAAAGCATAAGCAAAAGTGAAAATTAAATTTCCGATTATATTTTGCCAGTTTTAATTTGTAGACTTGTTTGGTTCATTTTTGTATTGTAATTAGTTTTTACTAATAAAATAGAATAATGGTACAAGTTGGTACTTTATTGTTATAATGATAAATTTGGTTAGTTACCTTCTATTGATTTTGTCAGTATTTACAATCGAAGAAATTAGTGCAACGAAGAAACTGCAAATTGGGATCAAAAAACGCATTGACAACTGCATCGAAAAGTCAAAAAAGGGAGATAAACTGTACTTAAATTACGTGGTAAGATATTTATGTCTACGCTTCACTGTATAATTTTTTGTAAAACAAATTCAAAAATAATACTTTGTTGAGTTTTCTACTGTAAGAATTATTATAATGTTTATTGCAGGGTACGTTAGAAGATGGCACAGAATTTGACAGAAGTTCTAATCATCAAAACGATTTTATGGTAACGTTAGGTTATGGTCAAGTTATAAGAGGATGGGAACAAGGTTTGATAGGGTTAATATGTTTTACTTTAATAATTATTTTCTTCAAAATTCATTATCTTCAACGTTAAAATTTCACACGCGTTTATTCAAAAACACCAAAAAAATTTTTTAAATTATTCTTTTTTAAATTAAATTATTCAAAATATTGTATTCCTGATTTAAAAATCAATTTTTTACAAGACTAATTTGTGCAAAAGTAAATGTAATAAAAAAACTTGTGATATGATAAAACTATCTAATTGTTTGATAATTTTTTAAATTCATTATAAAAGTATAAACTCGTTTGTTCTATTAAGATGATGATAGTTGAATTTTTCGAAAATTGTTTTTTTTTCTGGCAGATAAAAATTTTGTCAACTTTGCAAAATATTTGAAAACGTATCTGCCGATAAGTTGACAATTCTGTTTTTTGCTTTTAACTAATTACATAATCCGGATTTTTTTAACCTTATTCTGATAAACATTTTTCACTCCTTTGCTAAATACAAATTTATTTATAGATAAGAACTCAAGTACGGAAGTTTGAACTGCACGATATAAATAAACTAATCCAATGGCTTTATTGCTATGATAAGTCTGAATCAATTTCCACATTTCGAGATCGCCATTTTTCGTATGCGTTCACACGCGATGACAATTAAGAAATAAAGTAAACAAACAACACATTTTATTCATTGAATCTTAAGTCTCGCAAATATTTTTACTTTTTCTCGCAACTCATCAGTTGGAATTTTTTCCCCCATTAATTTTTCCATTCGAACACTAACATCATTGTTTTGATATCATTTACAAAAAATTACTAAGTTGTTTCAATTATACATGTTTGCTTTGATTTTTTTGTTGAATTATAGAATGTGTGTAGGAGAGATGAGAAAACTGGTGATACCACCGCACTTAGCATATGGAACTACAGGAGCCTTACCTAAAATTCCACCAAACGCAACACTAATATTCACTGTTGAACTCATAAAACTCGTGCAAACTAAAGAAGCCAGTCCATTAATTGATCATACATTTGACGAAGAACTGTGAGAGGAGGGAATAAACGATTATTTACAAGTACACCATATTTTAATTTAGAACACCTTGCTATGATACAAGATCAGTCGTAAATAAAACGATCATAATATAAATGACGAAAGTCGTAAAATTAGCGCTGATAAAATTGTTTCGAAAAACAAATATATAAGTGACGTATAAGTAAGAGATTTGAAAATATTTGTCGATGTTAAACAAATTGAACGTCATATTTGTGTGCTTTAGTTTTCTTATATCGAGGCGTTTAAATTATGAAAAATATTTATATTTTGCCTAATATGTACAGATAAATGTGTAAATGTGTAATGAGAAGGGGTCAATCTTGACGAAATGATGACAAATGTTTAACTACAATTTATCTTAAGTAACGCAGCAATTTTTTTATACAGTCATCCGATGTTAACTTATCAAGGACAGAAATAAATGAGGGAAAAGCTTACCCTGCAATTAAAATTTAAGGATATTCTGCAATACCAATATTTTATAAAGACAAGTTTCTGTGATTTTAGTCTCAATAATGAGTAAAATATTATTATAAAAATTGAATTGAATTCTGAAGTAATTCAATAATCGCCATACTGAGACTTTAAGTATCAAAAGACAATCGATGCTCTCAACTTTCCTTCCTTATCGAGCTACTGCTTGCTACTAAGCTCATGCTCATGTTCATTAAAAATATTTAAATATTTTCATATTAACATAATTTAACACACAACAAAATTTTTTTAGATTTTTTTCGGATGGAAATGAAGATCGTTGAACCTCAGTTCATCCGATGCATAATCTCATAAAGTTGTCGTGTTTTAGTCTCTTGCTTTAACTTGAAGATAAATTTTAAATGCGAATAAAATTCGTTCGGAAGAATGTGCGATGATAAAACATTAAAAGCGCTGCACAGCAGAAAGTTTAAATTTCATTTGCATATCTGTATCGCGTTTCAGTGTAGAACTTATATTCGTGGCAAATAGTACAAACGATTGAGGCTCTACTTGACACCACAAAACACACAGACACACGCACTTGCGTTTGTCGTCCTATTTTGACACGTGTTTGAAACAGTGTAAATTGTTGCTCTCAAGAGAGCTGGTTGGAGTTTGACGCACTGCGAATTTGAACTTCAGTAATCTCTGAACGCCAGTGGACACTGCACGTGCAGCTCCTGTGCTCGCAAAACTATTTATCCAGTTTTTAAACCAATTGTAAATGGAAGTCGGTTGAAAATTGTTCGTTGAATTCTTATACAAAGAAAGGAAACTCATCTTCAATTCTGCCAAGTTTTCATGATGGATTTGTTATACTAATTCATCTGTGACTTGATTTTTGATTTGGAAAATTGGATTTGTAAGTGGTCATTGACATTTTTAATCTAAATAACCATTTATTAAAAATTTACTTGGTATCTCACAAGAAAAATTATTCTTTATACAAAAGACTCACAATTTTTATCTTCTTTGCGGTAAAGACTGTTTATGCACGAGGTAAATAAACTGACAGGAAAATAATGTTGAACTTGATAAAATGTGAGAGGCGTATTTATGGAGTGGCGCCTAATCAGCTTTGATGAAAATTGTATTATTAACCCGTGCGATAAATTTTTATTGACTTTTGTTAATGCTTGGTCGAAGACCTTGAATCGTCATAATTCCGAATTCTGATTTGAAACCGAGCACTATGCGAATCTATTTCAGTTTTATTGAGAACTTCGACCTAACTCTGTCGATTTTTCTCGTGTTTATGAATCAGAATCCAATCTTTTAATTATCGTATTCTGGAATTTGAACCAATCAAACCTTACTTGACTTAAGCTTAACGTAAAGTAAAATACGTTAATATTCCAAAAAAAAAAAAAAAAAAACCAACAAATTAGGGAACTTTGATTTCAACTCGTTTTGGTAATTGAAACAATTGTTATTTGGCAATTACAGGCAACGCTGCATTGTAAAAAAACACAGCGAATAGAGGACAATAATATTTTGCTGATTTTTCGTCGTACCTGTTGTAATTAAAAAGATCTCCGAGATGACAAAAAATGTCAAAAACAGTTTGTCCACATCGAGTAACGACAGTGACATCGAAAAACTCTCAACCGATGACAAGAGTTACAAATGCAGGAATCTTGTTGCATATTGGATCCTCGGTCTTTGCAATAATTATGGATATGTCGTTATGCTTAGTGCGGCTCATGACATACTACATAACAAATTTGGCGAAGTCGTAAGTTTTTGGGTTCTTCAATTTCTTACAATTGAAATACGAAATGAAATAAATCATTGAGTAATAATAAAATTCAATATCGAAATGTTTTCAGAATTGAAATTAATCATATTATCCAAACTGTAAAATGATTTTTTCGTTTTTATCAGAAAAGTTTGATTTTTTGTCTTATTTTCATTTTACAGTCTGAATAATTTGTTCTATTTTCTATTTAAAATGTGACTAATCGCAGCACAAAGTATCAACAAACATTTTAATAGACTCGTGATTGCATTGAACGCTATACAGAAAGTTTGTATCAAATTACATTGAATGTTTTAAAAATGAGACTTCAAGTTCTTTGTGCACTTACTATTAATTAGAACTTGCTTGACATATATTTCTTAAAACTACAAACCAAAGGTTAACAAAATCCACTTGTTTATTTCTAATATAAAAAACACGAACGAAAATAAATTTAAAAAGAAAAAGGTGAGTTAAGTTAATAAGTGAAAAAATAAATACTAATTTGTTTATTGTATAATTACAGGGCGCCTCAATACCAACTAGTAATTTCACAGTGGATTCGAACAACACTCGCACGTGTAATACTGTATCCACAGGAGCCATCCTCTTGGCCGACATAGTTCCGGCTTTGATAATAAAATCGACAGCACCATTTTTGCCATTTTTTGTGCAGTAAGTATCATGTGTTCACATAGGCTTAGCTATGTAGGTGTCATTATTTTTAAACGAGCATTAAATGCGATAGTCGCGCTGAAAAATTTCCATGAGCAAATACTCTCTTTTTTAATCATTCATCGAATAATCAAGGATACTTTTTCTCTCTCTCTCTCTAAGTTACATAATTGATTCAATCCAAATGCAAAATTTACATTCAGATCGGCCCACTAATTATGTGTCAATAACACTTTTATCGGAATTTCCTGTAATATCATCAGTTTCTAATTAAATGAAACTTTTTAAATTGGGCACGGAAAAAAATCATGAAAAATTTTAATTTTTCACAAAATTTTAGAAAATCAACAAGGAGTCCGGAAGACTTTGTGTCTCATGCTTCAGATTAAATAATCGGTACCTAATCAAAAATAGTATCATTGAGTGTTTATTTTGGATCAGTTATAGCGTTGCAAATTTTCCATAGTTCACAAAAATAACGAATCTCGAAGTCGCAAACTAGAGCACACTCAATAAAAGTATTTGTACTTTATTCGACAAACTTTTTAGTAATTCAATCAAGTGGCATAAATGGAAAAAACCTGTCGATTGTTTGTTGTTCTTGTCGTTGTCATTGTATTAAGAATAATGCATTTGAATTTCAATTCCTGAATGAAAAAGAAATGACAATGTCGAACGAGGTAAAAAACATTCATGTCTCGATAGTACGAAACGGCCCATGGTTACAAATATAGCTCACTTCGGATCTCTGCCGAAGACTTCGAATCAAGAATGAGGCACGCATAAAGAAAGAGGGCAAAGAGAATGATGAACTTTTATCTTGTTCGCCGATTGTCTCACTAATGTCAAAATTTGTCCTACCACAGGGACGATTTTTTACGTATATAATTTTTGTAGGCGATGGAAACGTGTTTGTTCCCGAGTTAAAATACGGACGGTGTACTTGGAAGTAAAAGGTACTTTTACTTATCGAGTAGCTCACCGCATAAATATCTTGAGTCATACATTGACAAATAATCAAAACAAGATTCTCTCTAAATATTTAATTAAAGTTCAGACAATTCAAAATAATTTGACTGTATGTCTTATACGTATCAAAACGAGTTCGACTTCATGATTGCTTAATTTTTTGGTACTCATTTTTCATTATTCAATTTTGCATCGAGACTTTGCCTGAGGTTAGAAAATTAAATTTTTTTGTAATGAGATATGTATGTAACATGAAACGAATAGTCGAAGCTGACTATTTTTTATTATATAATCGGGATGATCATCTGTTAGCTGGACTTTCAGGTACAATATTAATTTGCTCTTTATCAATTTCACTCAAAATTTCATCCTAAACAGTTTCTATTTCTGATACTTTTTATTTGGCATGATAAAAGTATCAAACTCTTAGACATTATCTTTTGTATTTCGCTCAATTCTCTTGGGACATCGAATGGAATACAAAAGTAAATTTAATAAGATTAAAGATCGATTGTTAAGAATGAGATTTTAATTCATTATCCTGTTCTTAGTGTCCGGATAGCTGTGAGCATATTACTGGCAGGAATCGGATTAATCTTGGTGTCGATGAGCACATCTGAATTTATCGCAATTTTGGGAGTCGTTTTCACGTCCTTTTCTTCGGGCTTGGGAGAATGTACACTGATCAGTTACTGTCACAGATTCAGCAAGTAAGAATAAGTCATTCTTGAATTCCAAAATGAATATTATATTAAAAATATGTTTTTTATATTCCACAGTTACAGGAATCGTTAAATTCAAGACTATAAAGTGCACATTTGCTAAATTTCGGTGGTTGAACTCGAAGCAATCTTAAAATAAATACGACCCGGGCATTTATGCAAAAAATCAAAGTAAATTTTAAAAACAGCTTGAAAGAAAAAAATATGAATTTGTTGTTGAACAGAAATATTATTTTTTAGATACCTATTTATGATTTGGACAAGTTAAATCCAAAAAAGTTATTTTAAGCCACAAAGTTTTTTTTTGATACGACATAGTTCAATGAAACAAAATTAACTTTTGTTTGTTTTTTCAGGTCAACGATATCTTCATGGTCATCCGGTACTGGTGGTGCTGGCATCATCGGTGCTATTTCGTATGCGGGGTTAACAATGTGGTTCAGCACGGAAGAAACCTTACTATTGATGCTTGTAATGCCGGTGTTACAGGCAATAACATTTTGGTTGCTTCTTGTGCATCCAGCTCCTGAGAGAGCCCCACCTGCGGTCAATGTCGAAGATGGCAGTCAAGAACAATTGCTGCCTGTTCCGAAAAAGACCTTCAAAGAAAAAATGCAATTGATACCTTCGTTGATGGGTTATATGATTCCACTAACATCTATCTACTTGTTTGAATACTTCATCAACCAAGGATTGGTAATTTCACTTGATTCTATTTTCAAATTGAAAACAAATTTAAGAATGAAAAGGTATTTATCATTCATTTTTGTTGTAGTACGAGTTGATTGAATTCAAGTCTACCTGGTTATCTCATGGAGAACAATACCGATGGATGCAAGTTGATTACCAAATAGGAGTATTTATATCAAGGTCTTCCGTCAGTTTCCTAGTGATAGATAACATTGTGATAATGGCTGTGTTACAGGTACAGTAGAATATGATATGCAATATACAATTACTTATTTCAACAGCCATTGAAAATTAACCGCTTGTTCATTTGTTACAGCTGGTGAACGTTTTCATTTTCCTTTTCGAAACATTATTTTACTTTATACCAAACATTTGGATTGTTTTCGCTCTCGTTTTTTGGGAGGGTTTACTGGGTGGTAGTGCTTATGTAAATACGTTTTATAAAATTTCTCGTAAGGTAAATTGAAAAAGTACTTTTTTGTGATTATCATAATAATATTTTACATGGAACGTATGATTTGAATGTGAATCAATTTGATTTTTTGCAGGTTCGACGAGAAGATCGCGAATCAGCGTTAGGAATTGTTGCAATGGCAGATACCGTGGGAATCGCGCTTGCCGGTTATCTGTCGATGCCCGTTCACAATGCGATCTGCAGGTTACCTCAACCAAGGCGGATAGGAAGTTAGAATCAATTTAATTTAGTTAAGTCAATAGTATCTAAGACAATTAACTTACTAACAAACAATTTTCTGACTTGGTAATAAAGTATATGCGGTGCGGTTTTGGTACTCTTCGTTAAATGTCCTGGAAGTACTTAAAGCATTTCTTTATAACTCTCTCAGTAGAAAATACGTTTGCTAAAATTTTCATCCGACCGGTCACGACCTTGATGATTTATACTTATATTCCCTTATTGCAGACTTTGCAATCGAAGTGATCTTTTTGAGTGATATTACAAGTGTAATTCGTTGTTCTTACATATTTCAGAACAATATATTTATATCAAATGTACTTATAAGGTTAATGTATGAATTGTATACTGAATACTTTAACATAAATTTTAGAATTATTGATTTCGACATAGCGACTGCACTTTGATTTGAATCAGTGCATATAAAGATTTTTGTAATAAAAAAATTTGCAAATTTTAACCTCCGACTTTTTGATCTGTTATTTCATAACTTACCATACTTTTAATAGCTGCTTATAAAATGGGTACAATCTATTTATATTAGTTATGTTGTCTGTCCTAGTTTTGTCTAATAGCGACATCTGGTTATACGTCAGTAAGGTTCAATGAAATTCATTCAATAATACCAATAGATAATTTTATGACTGTAAACAAAATCATTTAATAATACTAAAGGGTGACGAAAAAAGTGACAACTCTTATCTGAGAACTAACAACCATATAAAATTGTATGAATTTTATTTAAAATAATATGTATCCATTTCGTTACAATATACATGTTGGTGAACTTTGATTAAATCGATCAAAATTCAACGTTCCTAAGAGAAATACTTGCGATTTTAAAGTTATAATTGTACGATATATCTTTCGAGCTGCAGAAAATTTACAGACCTGCACGTACTTAAATGCAGTTCAGTCTATCGCAAAGAGTCCTCTTTCAATTCGACTAACGAAACGTATAAAGACTGAGCAAAATGTTAAGTTAACATACTAATGGCAAATGCAATGTATGCTTATTCATATTTTAAAACGTTC
The DNA here is from genome assembly GCA_020615435.1 of Telenomus remus. Classification (NCBI taxonomy): domain Eukaryota; kingdom Metazoa; phylum Arthropoda; class Insecta; order Hymenoptera; family Scelionidae; genus Telenomus; species Telenomus remus. The sequence goes on along the minus strand of CM036341.1, from coordinate 6,869,932 downwards.
AAGACCAAGTATTTAAGATGCACCGGTTATCAATCATCGTTGTTCAAAAGTGAAAATCGTGACGTTCGCTGATCAACCTCGCGGTTAAAATTGACAAGCTTGACAGCCAAATGATAAAACTTGTATACTCCCACAAATTTATCACTCAAACTCACAAATCGTGCAGTCTTATAAAATGTTGCATTTTTTATTGAATTTTTACATTGTTGCTTAACAATTTTATCTCTTGGCTTTCAAAATCTTTTTACACAATTCTCGTCACCAATGTATAATGTGTTTGTTCTTTCGTTTGTTATCACAATAATAAATTAATAAATAACAGTATACAAAGAGGTAAAATACTAAAATATTTGATAACAAGTGAGATCAATCAGCAAATCGCTCACGCTTCAATGTTTCGTTTTACGACGAAATATTCAATTCAGTCGTAAATACTGACGATGCGTTAAAGTTTTCAATTTAAAAACAAAGTGTATAAAATTACATGACTGTTTTTTTTGTCTTTTTTTTGCAAAATAAAATATTTTTCATTATAAAAATTGAACACTTCTTTAATTGACAGAAATCGTTTAAAATGTTGCAAAATGTTCATTCAAGTATTTATGACTAAACTAGATACTCGTGTGATGAAAAAAAAATATATTTTACTCTATACATCGTATTCATTTTTCATTTATTAGAATAAGAAAAGTAATGTCGCAATAACGAGTAAAAACGATGGAAAAATTTACAACTTATTTCACTGGACGGGAAGTTAACTCTCGATTGGAATAGCTACTACAATCATTTCACTGCCTCTTTTTTCTCCAAAAATGTCATTTGGTTAACTTCGTTGCGTGACAATAATAATTAAATTGTGCTGATGGCCGTACCAATAGAGAGTTAAGGAAATCGGGCAATCAAAGAAAGTCCAAAATTTCAATGATTATTACATAATAAACAAGATTACAGTTTTTCTTCTGTTTTCATCGGTGATAATGATATAATCATAATTAATAATGATAATTAATTAATACAATAATAAACTTTTATTTTAAGCTTCTTTACGCAGAACACGCTAAACATACTAATACATTTACATAGTAATCTTCGATGGGAGATTTTGTTTTATTTTTTTTTTACAAAAATAACGAGCAATGTTTCGTCGTAACATCGTCGATTGATGATTCGTCCTAGCTAAACCGCGTCATTCGGCCGTTCGGCTTACTTTGGATTCATTTACTATTTAATAATTCATCATGTAATGACGTGTTCTTTGGTACATTTAGAACGGACAGCAAAAAACCGCGAGTTTAACCTTCCCTCCCTTTCACTTTTCTCACCATTTTTCATAACGTCGCAAAAATTTTGTTTTAGAAATTTTTTTGCACTCCAAGTTTTAAGACCAATGACAGTACATACGGAAGAAAAAAGGGAGTATATAGATATAAACAAAGCCAATAAATAAACGAAACGTCAATCAAATTCTCAGCGAAAATTCGTATTTACAATTGTCGTAAAATTCAGTGGTCAAAAACAAACAAAGACGAAACTCTCGAAGCTTATCATATTGTCTCTCACGACTCGCGGATTCTTCGATTTTCGGCGCTGTCTCATTTGTTAAAATGCCACCACTGTGTGCGTGAAGTCGGTCACTGTTACGGCTCTTGCTGTATTTCTTTCTTTCTCGTTTACCCCAGCTTTCCTCTTAGTTAATCACTGAACGAATCAATGGGGAGGGAAATAACAAACAAACAAATCTGTAACACATATCTTTATATGCGTTACAATAAAAAAAAAGGAATGATGATAATTAGCGGAACGAATAATAAAACAATTAATAGCGATGAAATAATAAATTAGGAACAAATTACAATATGAAGGATAGGGTGAGAAATTAAATTACCGTAAGCTACATCATTTTGTGTGTGTGCCACTTCCTCTAAGACTATTAAGAAAATTTACGGTACGAGTTAGGATTTGCCCCGCACGGTTATTTCACGGCCGGTTGTAGCTGTAAAATAAAGAAAACTCATTAATCAATCTTGTTTAATCTAAAAGTTATTAGTTTGTGTGTTAGCAAGCTTAATGAAAATGATAATTTCATAAGTAATATTTTTGCAAACTTGAATGCCGAATAATTTTTTATTTCAACTCTGCCGATAAGTAAACTCTTCTTTGCCGACACTCAATTAATGACGATTAACGTAAATCACAGACTACAGCGAATACAAAAGTAAATTCAATCAAATAAAAAATTACCAGCTGACATGAATAGAAGAAATTATTTATTCTTTTTAAATCATACAAGTTGTAATTAGAGAAGAAATTTCTTTGAAATGACAAAATGAAACCACAATGTTTTTTTAATCGTCAATTCTTTACTTGGAACAACTCTGGCATAAATTTTTGCACGTAAATCTCATTTACAATTTACCGACTGTGCACAAGTTACTTATCGCGGAATCGTGGCTGCGTTTCTCTGCGCACTGCGACTTTCTTCAAACATTTCGCTTTAAAAGCTACGATTAACGCTCAATTTGAAAAACAAAATTGATAACATAATGTAAAAGCTGAACAATTGCGAGTGATTATAAACATAAAGTCTGAGATCAACTAACTGAACTGCTGGAATTCTTGGTCATGAAGATCACGAGGGAGCGGCTGCGGTTAGTAAACGGCCTCCTCTCCGGATCTCGGGCAGGTCCATCCACCGTATCGACGCAGTTACTGCTAGAGCAAGAAAGTAACAACATTGCATGTAATTAGTTATCAAAGAAGCTCTCATTACCGGGACTAAATTGCCGCGTACCGGAATAACAAATGTCACGAATCGCACGTACCGCTGACGTTGAGGCAACGTCAAGAAAAACGCATCGGATAAGTCACTCTGTGTTACAGGTTTTGTTTTGACACACATATGACGCTGATACAACCAAAGAAACAATGTAAATTTATGAAAAAAAAACTTGTAAGAAAAAAAAATGGAGAGAGAAAAAAAGGATTATGCCTGGCTGTCGTTAATAATTTTGTGCGCGCAAACGTATAATTTTTGATAAAGAAATGTTCATGCGCGCGGGCTTTTATTATACTCAGTTCGTTAACTTTCATCTTCCGAGCGTTTTATGATTAGAACGACGTTAGTCACGTCACACGCGCGCTGCATCGTAGGCGAGCGAAAAATATCATGTGAAAAACGAGAATGAACATTGATCGGAGTTAGGAATATGAGTAACGAGTAAGTGGTAAGAGCCAGACCAGGTGATATCTCTCTGGCGTAAATTTCATTTTAATTGCGACAATATATCTTGGCGAAGAAAAAAAAACCCAAAAATAAAATAAAAGAGCGCATTAAAACTACCGCTGAATGATCCGACCATCAGGCGAAGCCGAGTCACGAATTGGCGTGACGTATCGACCACGATTGCGGTAGTGCGATAGTTACCTCGTACGTAATTCCTTCTGCTTCCGTTTACAGTGAATGTAAGCCGCTATGCAAATGATAACGACGAGGAATACTGCTATCGTAGCACCACCGGCGATGCTGGCGGTTTCTAGCATAACCCGTTGTCGAGAAGCTACAATTACAAAATGGCGTTATTAAAATTCAACTCAAAATCTTGTCACTGGTTCTTTTTCACTTTATCATTTTGCACCCATGTTTTATATCAGAACTCAAATCCTGCTCATGTCTTCATTTAAAAACCATCAGGCGAAAATGATAAAGTGCATCAAGACATGTCTTGTTATTTGTTTGTGAAATACACTCACGTAAATAGGAACCATCCAAATCTTTGAACTCGCACCGTTGTCCAATGTAACCGTTCGGGCACCTGAAATCAAGTCAACAGCGGATCAGCAATCAGCATAAGAGAATTCGCATTATCAGCATGAGAATGACCGTCTGTCGTCATTCCCATGGCTGTCAATTAATTACCGAGACGGTAAAACGCCAGCCAAGCAATCACCTCGGGCTTTTCGACTTCACACTCCTACCGAAATTGACTCATTCACAACTTGTCACGATAATCTCGAGAAACATTAGCCAACAGAATCCGTATCTCAGAACAAATTTAGCATTCAAGAGGTGAAGAGGTAGAGAGAGAAAAAAAGCAACGTCCACCTCATACTTGGACATTTGCGCAGTTCAGATTAGCTGGCATTGATATTCCGCGAGTGTGTGCTCGCGCCGAGGACGAACGAGAGCAAAGAAACGGGATAAGTGGGACAAATTAAAAGGACGTGCACCATGCGACTTTGTATACCTTGCATAATTCAGCGATTGGCGGGGGGGGGGGCAGATAAGGAGCTCTCGCAGCGGCCAACTTTCGTGCGATAGCGCGACTTTTTTTTTTAAATCATACTTTTGCATATGCTAAAAAGCTCTGTGCCAAACGCGATTTGACGTGTTTCCTGGTTGCGGTGTGCTGATAAAGCCCCTGCTTAGCTACACAAACTATTTGCTGTTTTTGTCACGGATAAATGCAGATTGATGGAAGCTCGGGTAAAAAGTTCATTCCACCTGGGCTCTCGGCATTCTTTGTGCTTTTTTTCAATCATTCACAACTAGTAGATCACGCTAAGTATAGCGCCGCGACGGTTTACAATACAAAAAGGATTTTTCCGCAGCGATTTCTTCAGTCCAAGTTTGTTTCGCTAATCCGAGATTAGATATTGAATGGGAACAGATTTTTTTTTTCGCTCGAGCTGACAAAATTGTACGAGGAGAAACTTTGTGTTAAAAGACGGCTAATTTATGGAGATCAATCGGACGCTTTTTGTCGCCTCGTAAACCGATCAATTTTTCATCGGCTTTATTGCTCGGCTCTTCGCTGTTACTTCATCTACAAATATAGGTTCTAAATAAAGCTGAAATAAAGCGCCTGATATCTTAAGGCGCCACCTTGCAAACCATTGCCAAGCCAACCTTGAATCGATATTCGTTTCGGTGCCGAAATTCGCCTTACTATAACCAGTTCAATACTAGATATTCTTACTTTTTTAACAGCTAAATTTCATTGTCAAAAGTAAAATCCCTTTTTTATTCCTACTTTTATTGTTCGTCATAAAAACGCTTTAAAACTCACATTAACTTTTTTCAATATCAAACGAAAAGCAAAAAATATATATACAATTTGATTCCCAAATATTAATTTCAATGATTCATTAGTTCGTCTACTTTGTGACAATAGTCAAAATAAATGTTTCGACTGTAATCCCCGAGAACAATGCGTTTGAGATGGTTCACGTTATAAAAAGCATCGGAGCAATCGGAGGGCAAAAAATCGTCGAGACGAGAAGTCGAAATACGAAGCCAGGGTCACGTGGGAGGTCCGATGTTCCAAGTCACGCGCCGGGCCGATATGCGACAGTGGCGCGGATCTCCCAAGCGAGTCGTTTCAGCTTGTTTGCAAAAAGTCAATTTTTCTCGCCGGCTACGTGCTCAACTGCACTCGTCGAGTTTTATTCGCTGCATTCGGCCAGTTTGATAATCCTTGGCACGAGGGCCACGACACGTCCTGCTCCTCTGACCTGACATTTCGAGCTAAATCAGCGCCACGGGAACGAACGATTTCGGGAAATCGTGTAAGCCCTTTTGCATCAGAATGACGCGGATTAGTTGCGCCAATGATTTGCTGCGCTCTCCTCTGCTTCCGGGAATTCCGCTCATTGTCGCACCCTTGGATTATGCGATTTATTGATCCCACAGACAAATCTCCTATTGAAGTAACGAAGAAAAAAAAGTTTCCTTTCGGAAACAAAGTTGGCTCTTTTTGGCTTTTTTTTTTTTTATAAATGAAGTTTTGGACTGAGAGTAGATTGAAGTTGGACAAATTTTGTATTGTTTGAATGAGCACTGGAACATTTGTGCGATGAATCATAGTGAAAACGAGACTTTTATTTATCGATTGTGTCTTGAAGATGAGAGATATTGTTCGTAAAACTGAAGGGATTCCAGGATTCTGGCATTCGGTTCTGATTATTGAAGTGGAGAGGCGAAGTCTATCAAATCAGCTGAGGCAAAAAAAGTCCACCGACAATGTAATCGGGCAGAAGGGAATTCGGGGATTAACAATGACCTTTCACTCGATTTCCCCATCAGTGTGCTGGTGGTTTTTTGTCTCTTTTTTATTTCCCCGTAAAGTAGAAAACGGCGGAAGGAAAAAAGGTCCGGCTCGCAATATGAGGGATCGAGGGTTTTGTCATGCGATTTGCCGTGGTCTTTGTACCGGTGCGTTGCTCCGGATTTCGATCGAACAAGATATAAGGTGTGTATTCGCGCGGTGCAGTTGAATTGGGCCGATCCATTCAAGTTTACGGAAGTTTTTGTGCCGCGGTAAAAGTTTGTTTGGGAACAGCTTGGCGACGCTCAAAATGTGCAAAACGATACAACAGGGAAAAAAGGTCGAGCCTTTTTTTCATCCTCAATTTAAAATTATTCACAAATTTGTCAGGCTATCAATTTTTTTTCACGTTCATCAAGTTTCTTGCAACGTTTTTTTTCGAACTGAAATTTAGTGCGATCATGTGAACTAAGGAGAGAAAAAAAAGGTAAAAAATACGTTGGAAGAGGGTAAGAGACTATCTGGGTAATTTGAAAATCGAACTCGACACAATGAGGAGGCAAATTCATTTGCATCGGCATCATAAATGGTGTGCGCGAATGGCTTTCTCTCATTGTCAGTCGTGTAAAATGCGAAGTTGCATTGGCCGGTGACGTCGCGCGCTCGGGCTTCCTATTTCCCACGATGTTGGGCTTTGTCGAGATCGAGACGCCCGCTTTTTCGTTTCGCTCGGCAAGGGTCACTGCACCATTCTCGCACTTATGATCTCCTTTCCAAGACCGGCCGCAACGTGATTGTGCACGGACACGGCCATTGCCGCTATAACAACCTGCGCGCGTAAGCTCAAAGTGCCATTGTCAAGTCTTTCCTTCCAATAGCCAAGTCGCTCCAATTCAAAGGTGTTTTCCAGCCTAATGCGATCGCCAGATTAGTCAGCGTTTCTCGAGAAAACGTTCCATCACTTTTCATCGCAAACCAACGTTTCACATTTATCTCACCTTGTTATCTTAGCATTCAAAAGTCATAAAGGTACACATTTATATTTGATCAGTGTAATCTCTCGGTATCCAATTTCTGGGATTCTCTTACAGTTATCGCTTCGCAGGTGATTGCTTAAAAAGGCCATTTATCTTAATAAAAAAAAATAAGGGAGACAAAACGGAATTTGTGAAAAATACAATACTGCTAACTGTACAAGGTTGATTTTTAACAGTCAGCAGTTCATTTGAGATTCTACAAGTGTTTGTAATATGAATAGAGGAATGAGAAATGGAGAGAAATACTTACAAGCAATTGTAAAGTAGCGAATCAACAATTTTGACGGTGAAGCACGAGGCTCCGTTTAGGCAGTACCACTCCGCGTAATCCGGTGGACACGAGTACGTGTGGAATGTGATGTTCGGTCGAGGAGATGGCGTCGGTGGCCGCGGTCTTGGCGTGGATCGCGACGAACACGCATCTGCAAATTAACATATCATCTGTTGATTCATCTCTGTTTAATCAGTATCAAAAATGCTCAAACCAAATTTCGTACATCATCGGTGTTTATTTAATATTACGCATTCATACACAGAATATGGTTTCTGCAAACATCGAATTTGAATGAACCATTGTGTACATTTCAAATCAATCTTATTTACTTTCATTGGAATCACAACTTTCGACTATACCGAACGAAATTGATTTTTCATCTACTAAATCTATAACAGCAACCAGGTTTAGTATCACGATCTCTTTCCTTTGTTTTCAACTTCCCAAATCCCCAAGTTCCGTTTCTTAATTAACGATGCCAAATATTAGTTTGTGCTTCTGCATCAACACGAGTGTATTAGAATCAAAGATGTTGTTTCAGTAAGTTGATACTTCCTATCATAACACAGATTGTCCGCTTAAATATTACGCTCATGCCAACTTGAAACGATGTTTATCTTCGGCAACATCTGGACTTACATTACACAGCGACCCGAGGATGATAGGTTGAAATTCAATCGCAACTAAACACTTGTTCGACGACTGATGTTAAGTTAAAGGAACTCGGCTGGTAGTCGTTATTTAAAAAGCGAAACAATTTTTGCATGCTGAATCGCGAGTTGACCTTGTCGTCGCGAGAGTCAAAACTGAGAGCGAGGTGTGTGCTGGTCGTTTTAGTTAATTAGAGTGAAGCAGTCGGTGGGAACGAGTTTCCCAGGGCCAAAAATGAGCCGAAAAATTGACAGTGCGCCGCGGGGTCTCGCATTGTGCGCCTGTACGCATCCCCGCAAACAATGGGCCTCCGGGATCGCCTTACGTGAGGGGAGCCCCGACTCGAGAAAATCGTGCGTTACGCACGAGCAGCCGATTAAGTTGTTTAACGACTAATGGGCCAATGGCATTTATCCTATTATTGGGCCCCCGTTGGCACCCGACGTTTTCGGACGCCGAGGACCACAATGGGTCCCGAGATTCCTACATTGCCAGGCACCACGGGGCGTGCTTCTGTTTGACTCACTCGGCATTATTCTGTTTCGTTTGTGCCTGTGCGTTCATCTGCGTAATTGTCCGACAAGCACCCAAATCCCATAGGAATTTCGTACTTCTAATCCAATCAGCGTCCAAACTTTGCTCCATTTTCATGCGCCATTCGAGTTTTGCGACCGACGTCCACCTCGATCCCACGACAAAAAATCCAAAAATCAACTCGACAACTGCACTGAAGAAAACGACCATTTATTCTGCCCGCAGAGGGCCGACCTGAAATCTTGTCATTTTGATGAGAATCAGTTTGAATGGAGCACACATTTAATCGGCTCTAATTGTTTCTCAGAACATGAGGAGGCAACAAAAAAATTAATATATTCTGTCTCACACCTAGGCACAAAAAGGAAATATTGTCCGGCTTGTTTTTATAGCAGGGCATCAATCGGCGGGATGGAAAATTTGTTGACACTGTTTGGTCGGTGAGAAAAGATGTTTAAGAGTTAATTCCACGGTTGGAAAAAAAATCTCCGCCACCTGTACGCGCGGACCGAGAGAGCAAGGGAAAAAAATATGTTTCGTGAAATGGATTTTATGGTGGCGGCCGTAAATAAATTTGTTCCACAAGTGTCGAAAAAAAAAAAACTTTTCCCAAGTCATTATGAGATTCATAGCGTTAAATTTTTTCTCAATTTTTATATCCAAGTGATTTACCAAAAACTGTTTTCTGTTTCTCTTTCCGCTGTGAACACGATTGATTCTTGTTCACAACCGCGTACCGTGTATGAATTCCAAAATGTTATACATTTTATGTCACAAAAAAAGAAGTACAAAAAAACAAGAGAGAGAAAAAAAAACAAAAAACTGAACAGACTGCGCGTGGTTGCATCTGCTCCGTTATTGAACCGCTATCTGTCACCTGTTGAAATTTCACAATCTGCTGCGCGGAGGCCGCGAAATTTGTACGTGCGTATGCACACAGCATGCGAGCGGACAAAAGCCGGCATGCCCGTCCAATGGGTTGTGTAATGACGTTGCTCGCCCAACGATTTGAATTTTCAATTGAACCGCGCGCGAAAACGACCAGCCACATTAATCATCCGCTAATCATCATCGGGGGAGGTGTCCGTTTAATATATTCGGCTCGATTTCCATGTCAATTACTTATAGGGCCCCACCGTTCAGGAATTTATTATACTTACGCGTGTCATGTTTTATTCAATTTATAACTATTCTAATAACGTGAATGTTGCAATGACATATTGTGATTGATGATCTGCCCTGGTGCTCAAGCTCAAATTCATAAGCCAAAAGGTTCCCTTTGAATGAGATTAGCTTTTGGAATTCAGAAGAGCGACTTTGATGTTCTGCATTAGAATGGAACAGCTTCTTTTTTTTTGCTCGCACTTCTTTTTATTCGCATCTCTTTCCCTGGGTGTTTTTAGTGCAAATATTTGCTCTTTTTTTGTATTCGATTCAATCAGGGTCCGGATTTCGTGTCGATGTATACGAGCGCGCTACTTGGAACTGCATCTTATATCCATTCTTGTTTTCGAGCTCGAATATTTAAGAGCGGTTATTTTTGTTTGTTTAATTCACCGGCCTATAGCTTGCGATGAATTTGGCGCAGAAGAACCGACGACTCTGACTCTGTGTCCAATTAAGTTTTTTAATTTGTTTTGAAATAAGATTTTGTCTGTGCGATGGGAATTCAGTCGAAATTTTCAGTGGAAACATTGTCTGAGAATGTCTGTATTTAAAGATTGTCAACATTTTTTTCTGTTTGCTCATACAATAGTTTCGCTATTTTTCCTTGATCAATGATACATAAACCTGTTGCATAAACGATACCAAGAAGAAAAAGTTTTCCAACAATTTATACATTATTGCAATTGTTTACGCCACTCATTTGGTTTCAAAATGTTCTGCAATATTTTTTTTTTCAAAAAGACTCATTTCATTTGAACTGAATTCGCAAAATTTTGTCCCTGAAGACACTCGAATAAAAGGAAAAAAGAAAGAAAAAAAAGGTAAATAATAGCAAGCCAATTTTAGTGGCTGATTTTTCTGTTGAAATTGCACAATTTGCAAATGTTGGCCGTGAATTTGAAATGGTCGTTGTAAATCTAAATAATGGAGTCGGATAATTTGAAACAGTGAAGTATAGGAATCAAAGGCGCGGAGAATGAAAAGGATAAAAAGCGCGTGAGTTGGCGTTACGGAATCTAGTGTGTTATTGAGCCAACATGTACCCCGGGGTTGTACGGTTGAAATGGCATGGACAAACGAACCTGCAATGCCGCACAAAGTGCACAATAACAATAGCAGGGTTGTGAGATAGGGGTGTATCCTGCACCTCGGGAGTTCGAGTTTGCAACTGGACGGACGGAGTTGACTGTAGGCATGGTGCCTGTGTTGTCCTTGGATGGTGTCCCCGTGGGGACAGCTTTGCGTCTGGCCTCGGCCGTGGCGCTGGTATCTACGATGGTGCATGCTCGTTGTCGCGGAGCTGTCGCAGCGACCCGTCAGACGGAGGGCGCACAGCTCTTCGATCCTCTCCTCGCTGGCGCGCCCCTCCTCCTCAGTCTGCTGACACGTGAGCCGCTCGTCCGATCGCAGACGGGACGCGGCTTCCTCCGGGAGCTCGACGGATGGTGTCGGCGTCGCTGGCGTCGTCTCCGCTGGCCGACGCACGTGCCGCCGCCTCCCTGAAACCAAAGTATCCATTTACGCTTCTGATCTATCCTGCGCTATCTCGACAGATAATGGGACAGGTGGCGCGTGAGGTTCCGGTGCCCACACTCCATTAGCCGATGCCCTTTTTTGTCAAGATGCGCCGCTTTTTTTGTTTACCCTCTTTTTCAAGAGCACGTAGACGGGGTGCTAAGTATCACTTCGGTTTCATCATCCCGCGATCATTACACCGGGATACTTATACCCTCGTCGTAAAATGAACAATTACAATTCAAATAAACCTTTAAGAACCAATTATATTACTTTTTATTACTTCTAGTTTGCAAAGTCAGGTGATTATTTCAAAACATTAAAAAAATAGACATTAAAATGTGTAAATTCAACATCTTTCGTTTCATCCGGTTATTTTAAAATTTTGCGATTTTGCAGAGAATAACTACAACAGCATTAAATCAAATTTTATGCAATTCAGTTTTTTTATTCATTGACACAGCCACCTTAATGAAGTGGAAGAAAGAAAAAAAGAATGTCCGTGCTTTATAGTACAGTTCAAAGACCATTTAAGTCATTCCCCAAATTCTGACATCACTGTCAGCTTAACGCAATCAACGGAATTCCCTCATACAAGTTCTCACCCGACGTCTCACAATGAAACGCCTTGTTCTAAACTTTTTATTCAAAGCGCGGCTTTTGGCGACACATAATAAGAACCATGAATAAACCAGCCAGTCGCCATTACTCATTCCGACAAACACCACAAGATATGAATAACAAATCGCACTTCTCCTCTGACGCAATCAACTTAATCGATAATTTCCTTCTTCTTTTCATTCAAAGACTGAAAATAAAAACACACGTGTCTAAATCAAATTCACCGAGTTCGACCGTGGCGGCGTCTTACAAAATATCAAAGGAAAATGTTATCAAGAAAACGTTCAGTTGAAGTCACTTAGGAGTCCAACAGCTGGCCTCTGTTGTCACAGTGACAAGCTAATTCGTTTCCTACTGTTCGTTCCATAATTTCAAAAACTTTTAGATCTTTTATTTTTAAAATTTAAAATGAAGTACTTTTAAATTGAAATTCATTGAGCGAAATGCTTTTAATTTTTTTATTTAGTTTATTTGACAAAAAAGCTAATGATATACGATTTCTCACGATTCATTATAGACTCGGATTTATTTTCAAGGGTGAAAAAAGCGGAAAGAGTTGAATAAGAAAAAAAGGTGTGGGGCAAACGTGTTGCGTCTTGTAATTTTTTGACGAAGGACAAGGTCGCGGGTCTTTTCAGACGGGTCGTTTAGGCTTTGCACCCGGGCGAAAACGCGTTGAGACCTGCACACTCGCTGAGCACCAGATGTTTTCGTCCCACTGGCACGCGTCATCTCACTCAGATCGTGCTCTCGCGTATTGAGTCTCGTTGCTCCTCAACTCGTTCATTCTTTCGGTCGATTCAGAAATGATATGTATAGCTCGTTGAATGAAGTCGAAGAGTGTCACTCACGTATTTCTACCGGCTTTCAGTTGTCAAGTAGTGAATTCTACTTTTTTTATTTGTTCATTTTTTCTTAACTTTTGATAGACCAGAAGAAAAAAGAGTTTGGTTTCAAATGACTGATATTTCTTTCGAGACAATTGCATAAGTTGCAGATTCCGCTACGAGTCGGCATGGGAAAAGCCTGCTAATATAATTGGTCTTGTTTCGTTAGAAAACGTTCTAATTGCGTTAAGCGCGTGCAAATGAAACGAAAGCATTTCGTGCGTGTGGGACGCACAAGTGACGTAGTTGCTTAACGGTGCAGAGCGGCGATTCTGTCGTGGCAATTTCGCGCGACACAATACCTTTCACAAAATTCCCTCACATTTTACTTTTCTCGCATTCATTATTCTCCAACTACATTGCAGCCGATATTTTCATCAACAACACAATTCTTTTTGCAAACATTCCTCAAACTTTTTGCATCCACTCGTAATTCAATTCTAAGTACAATCATCGATTTTCAACGTCTATTTATGAAACGCAGTCCACTTTCATTTCGGCGAAATGCCTCGGAATCGAGGACAGTTATAATCGTTGATTATATCGATCAGTTGGACAAAGTAGTGTCGCGAACGAGTAGTTGAGAAGAGAGAAAAAAAATGGCCATCAACTCTGAGTGGAGGAAGGGGACGAAAGATCTGAGGCACCTCTGAGTGCACTCGTATTCTCACATGCGAACGACGTCCTCCCGAGAGGCACTGCATCCCGCATTCATCAAGTGGCCGAGACCGTGCGCGCCGCGCCTCGTCTCGCTATAAACGTCACGATCATTAACACCGCCGATTCATTATCCCCACTTATGGCCCACACAATGCAACATAACTCTGCCCCGATGCCCGTCGCATTTTTGTTTCTTTTTTTTTCACAACCCTTCCTTGTCAAATGATCATTGATACACGATTCATTTTGGGGTGTGGTTCGGAATCTGAAATTGTAACTTGAATTTTGGAATTATGATTTATAGTGTGAGAAACAAAGCACTCAGAAGAAGCGAGTTCAAAATTCGACGACAATTCTGAGAGGTGAAAATGATAAAGTAACAAGTGGTATGTTTATGGATGAGAATAAATTGTTTGTTTTTGTTTGAAATAGGTGACGCGACGAGAGGTCTGAGTTCGTCCTACGCGAAGTTTAATGAAATTGGTTATTTCCCTCCTCGACACCGTGTAATAGCAGTTGCCCCGTCGTAACTCCGTTTAAGTCCAAGTTGCGCCTTGAATTTAGGTTATTTTGCAATTGCACAAGCTTCCGTTGACGCCGATGCTATTTCGCGCCACCTCGCTAAGAACCTGAGCTTAATTTGCGACACGCACGAACGATAACTCAATTCTCATTGGTAACGCCAATTTTGCTATCCGATAATCCCTCGCTAATTCGCCGATAATAACCGTTAGGATGACATTGTTTCCTACAGCAAATATTTACCAAACAGCAAATCTTCCACATTTCTCATTCAATTAAAAAAAAAAAAAACAGAAAAAGATTTAAGAGCGCAGTTTGTAAAAATCGTTGTAAGCATATATCAAATGTCGGGGGAGTTGAAAGGAGAAAAAAAATTGTCACAATATTAAGTAGTTGTACATTTGGACGAGTAGGAAAAACGTTGTTGAGGCGGTGTTGGATGTCAAAAGGGGATGGCTTTTCCGGTCAAAATGCAGGCGCACGCGCGACCCTTGTCGGATTTTATGGACCCAGCTGCGGAAACACGTACACGTGTATTTCTGGCACGTAATCGGACACCGCGTTGAATTTTGTCCCAAATTTCGGAAACACTCTGTCAACACCCTTTCGTTGCGCCTGAGACGAGCGTTTGTCCAATTTTCAATGCGTTTGCAGCAGGCCGGCCATTAGAGACGCTCGTTGAAAAGTGAAGCGCTATCTTATCCTCTATCTCGCCCCACCACGCTTGTTCTCAACTCCGCACATCCTCTTCCATATATGCTCAACCAGTTTATCCATGTTGCTTTAAAAGCCGCGTCTCTCTTTTTGCTCTCAGCTGCGGCTCGAAATTTTTCCTTTTCTCTTCGTTTCTTTTTCAGTCTCGTTTTACATTAAGACTCAGATTTTTCGCACAGCCGCGGAGCGAAAAATTGAATGTCGACTGGTTTTTGCACGACAAAACAAAGTCCCTCATCCATATAAAACCGAACAGCATCAGTTACGATATATTAAGTTCAACATTTTAAACATGACCGAGTTTGATGCGAAGTGCAAGATTTTTTTGTTGTTTCTAAGACCACCCGTACGAACGAAAGAGAAATTAAAAAGTGCAGAACCGAAAATCGCTCGGTGAGTCAGGTATAACGGTGTCCGAAAAATGGTCGCGCCCGGCAGCTGCGGCTGCTGAATGCGGGGGCACGTGGTACATGTGCCGATTCTCATCTTTCACGTGGCTCCTTTTCTATCCGTCTTCCTCGTTCTTATTCCTTTTTGGCTTTTTTTCGGGCCGCGAGACATCGGGCATCGGCCCGGCCGATTATGAAAATATAATGAAACGTGCTCGCATAATGTGCTGGCACAAGGACTATGCCAGCACAATGCACCACTCCCCCGCACACGCGAAACGCCGTCGCGCCTTTGCAGCAACCTTTGTGACCTTATTGTGAGTTGCCGAAAAAGCCCTTCGACACAAAACGCCTAGCTCTGCGCTATCGTTTTGATTGATTCCTTAACTTCTTTCCTCTGTTCTATGTACGCTTCTATTTTTTTTACCCTCGTTTCAACCCTCGACTCATTTCGCTAAGAGCTCAGCTTTTTCCTCACCACAATAGACAAATTTCAAGTGATTCAGTTTTTTTCTTCTTTTTCTTCTAGATCCATTTTTTAAATTGTTTATTAATTTTGGTTTTCATAAACCAATGTTGTTTATAAATTGTTTGCAAGACAGTTGTTTGGTTGGATTAAAAAAAGGTGAATTGATTTGTGAAAGATGTATTTGCAGAAACGGATGAAAAATAGTCCATTGTGATTGATTTTGAATAGAAAGCTGGGACCACCCCCATGACATGGAATCGGTTTTCGACTCTGACACACGGTTCCGTAAGAGGGATGCGGATACAAGAGGAGCATCGTATGACGGATCCGCGAGGCAGATCTGCGCGAGAGGAAGCTCTCCCTGTGGGGCTCTCGAAGGGTTGAACATATAAAAGATCAACACGACCAGATTAAACGATTATACGCACACGTCTATAACGTGCGTCACTTTTTATTTCTTTCACACTTCCCTTTCGTTGAATGCAAATGTTTATTCCTCCCACTCAATGCTATCAAATTTAATCATTTTTTTCAAATGTAAACCTAATCGTAACCCAATCAGAATAATTTTTTAAATCATGAACGAGAAAATAAATTTGCGTAGATGATTTCAATAAACAGTCATCTAAATAGATAAAAAATAGTTAACTCGACATAAAATTTGGACTAAATATTGCATAGTTATTTTTCCAAAATTTAAAAATTTAAAAACTTGATGATAGAATCATCTTGGAATATAATTTCGATAGGAAGAATTTGTTGTAATTGAGTGATTATGTTTTTATGATCTGGTCATAGGTTTTGACAAGACCGAAATGGATGATGTTTCGGACGATTAGTTATAGAGAGAAGATGCGTGCGCGTATGCATGCATGTACGGGCGCAGACGTATGCCCGCTTTAAGTAGTACATCTCTAAGGCTGAATGGGCTTGGCTGGCGCTCGTGCTCCCGACACAAGACAGGATCACACATGTCGCGCGTGCATTCATAGTTCGCAGCTGCCAAACTCGTCGGTGCGCGTCCTCGTCAAGAAGAGTGGAAGGAGAGACGAACACGCGCCAAATCTAATCCCCCGCAGGAATCATCGCACTTCAATACACACATTCATAATCGTATCGCTCTGCCACTGACATTCATCCGCCGATTTATCTTTATACTGATGCCTCTCGCGCTTTACATTCAAATATACCGTCACTGTCAAACTCACGTCGCCTCTCTCATCATTTCATTAATTTTCATTCAAACCAATCACGACTAAAATAAACGATAACTTGAAATTTGCAGATACTCATTGTCTTAGATTGTTTTCATTGAGTCATCAGCGCGAATCAACAAGATGTCGATTGATTAAAATATTTGATATTTTAAAGCTTCCGGTTCCAAGAAATTGAATCATCAAGGGCTTTGAATTTTGACGCCAGTCATTAGCTCATCCGTCATAATCTAATTAAGATGAGTCGAGGGATAAAAACTCGGGCAAAACTGGTGTGTGCATGTAAATTGCAAAAGCGCTCTCTCGGGTTTGCGCGCATAATTCTTCCGGCTAACGACGACGAAATCGATGCGCACCTGACACCCTCGGACCTTCTGCTCTCGGTCTTAAATTATCGCACCTGTCGATCGCAGCAGGGTCGCCACTTTTTTCGGCGCCTCTGTCGTCGTGGCCGCGCGCGCCGCGACCCCCCCACGAGTGCCTCCTTTTATCGCGCTTTCCTTATCTTATCCACGTCGCGCACCTTGCGCTACTTCCAACTCCGCGCAATCACATCTGCCTCCAGCGACAACGCGCATTCACAGATTTCGTTTGATCAGCTTTGTTTTCGTTTACTCGTCTAACATAACTTGGCCCGAAAACCTCGAATTCCGAATCAATCATCCCGACACTTTTTTATCAACTTTTTTTTTTCAAACATCACTGAGAACATCATTGTACAATCTAAAATGAATCTTTTAGTTTTAATAAAGTCGTTTATAAAAAAAATTATCTCATTATAATGCACCGTAGAAAATTGGCATTAAGATTCAATTTACAAAGAGTGAAACATTATTTTTTCAGTACTACAAAAATAGTTCCTTCAAGTTTGTATTTTGTGATTTGGTTGGACTGAAAAGTTGACAAGTCTTGGTGAAGTTGAAAAGAAAGGCAAAGTGGAGGGTTTGACGAAAATGAAGTTCTCAAGCCGACTAGAAGAGGAGCGGGCAAAATGCCACCCAGAAAGTAGGATCGCACGTGAGACAGGTATCTCGTAACGCGACTTCCATCAGTGTATCCGATACACGATAATGCACGTAGTGCCATGTGATAGGCGTGATATACAATGTGGCGTCGGCACGAGTCTTCTTTTCATCGCTCTGCTTTTCTTTGAGCATTTTTTTCTTCTGCGACCATACGTGCCCGGACCTCAAAACTGCTCTCGACATCATTAGTACACTTTTTACTCCACTCACCCCTTTTCCTCAACAAAACTTCAAGTTGGATTGGAAGTGAAGAGAAAAAAAAGAAGCAAACTGCGGTATGAATAAAAATGATTAGACGATGTATAATTATTGTTTACGCGAGTCTGATATTCTGGTGTCAGAGGACCATCAGTTGTACAGAAAGGAAGAAGAAAAAAGGCGGGGTGAGTGAAATTGTTCTTGGCTTTTTGTTCGGGACATAACTGGTGAATTGGCAGGCATCGAATTTCGGGACGAGTTAAAAGTGGTTGGTACACATATTTCGCATGTCCGATATAGTTATAAGAGGCGGCCTAAAATATACTAGAATAGGTACAACACGTATGTCGGCGGCGGGCCTTGCAGGCGGCGGCACATGGTTCGCATCGCCATAGGAAGCCGCAGATGGTTGCTCTGCGGACGATTATGGCAGTTTTTTTGCTCCTCTCGGTTCCTCTTTTTCGCCGCTTTTTTCGCTCTTCCTTTTTCAACCAATAGCGCGCATCAACCTTTCGATCATTTTTTTCGCCGGATAACCATTACGCGGCCGAGCGAGTAGCACGTGCTCGACGAAAACGCCGGATTCCTCGTAAACGAACAACGGGCGGCAACCAGAACCCGAAATTATGCAAACTTTTTGAAACGAAAAACTCACCGGGCAAACGAGTGCAGGCTGATTTACGAGCTCCAAATTGCGATCCTCTGTCCGAATTCTTGCACGTCTCGCGAGCACAGCATCTGAATTTATAATTTCTAATCTTCGTCCTCTTTTCGAATTAAGGCATTCTTTCGGCTCTTTATTATTATTTTTACCTTATTTTTGACATTCGGTTTCCATCACATTCCTGCTCGGATTTTTTCTCTCCCGTCCCACAATTGTTCGAATTCCACAACCCGGGTTTATTTATTTTCTAAACAAGCTCTCGCGGCGAAATGTGCAAAGGTGCGCATTCAAATCGGTTTACAAAGTAGCAATAGTGATGGCCGATATGTTTTTCTAAGGTTTAGAAAGAGTTGCTGAAAGCCCGTTTTGAGAACGTACAGTAGGAAAAGACAGCGAAACAGGAGAGGGTACATTGTCGGGTGTGTAATCCCCAGAGGCATTTGGCGGCCACGGGGCCCGCTGCTTCCGCGTCGTTTAATGGACAGTAATCGTTTTATTAAAAGCCCAAAAGTTTTGCGCCCAAACATTTTTCACCGCTGATTCATCCTTTCGGCTCATTCAAATTCGCCCCCTGCATTCTTTCGTCATTCTTACTTCTGGCATTTCAATTCCTACTTCCGGACTCGTCTTTTTTTCTCTAATACAATATCTCAACGACAATTCACCGCACTTTATCTTCCAAATCTCAAAATGAAATGTGGAAATTTTTTTTTTCTCAAACTCAACTCAGCAACAACAAAATAGAAAGGAGAAGGAAAAATTCAAGTGACAACAAAATTTGAGGACACGAAATTGAGAATGATTTGGTTAACCGGATAATCGATCTGACAAATTGGACGTTTAACGAAAAATGGCGCCGAGGCCATTGTGTAGTGTTTTTCACGTGAACGGTAGACGATTTGGGACCCCTGGCAGGGCCGAAAAACCTCTCATTCCGTTTGATTTGCCAATTGGGTCCGCCGTTGGAGGCTTTATTATTGAGCGCATTGTGTTCCGCCAGAACAGCTTAATCTATCAGGCGGTATCCCACGACCGATCGCCGTGTCGCAAACTGCTTTTTGGACCTTTGGCAATTATGCTCTGTGTCTCCCACCCCCGATCGGATTTCTCATTCGCAACCCCCGGCAACACACAAAATATCGTCGCTGTTCTAATTGAAAAGTCCGCTATGACAATGCCGCCACTCGCCCTCGGTTCAATCCACTTTGAAAATTGCCTCGCGAAATTGCATTTCCCTTTGTTAAGATTTCATTTCATTCCGATTGGAAACGGCTCCTTATTCTGATTTATCGTCTTGTTATCGGGTTACGTGTCACTCCGCAGAATTGATTTCTATTTTTTGTCGCAATTTCTTGCCTCTCTGCTTGTTGCTATTTTGTTCGTAAATGCACAAATTAAAGTGAGACATTAAATGGACGATTAATTGAGGATAATTTGCGTCCTAAAAAAAAATAGTTGCAATTTCGATCCCTCGGGTGTTTGAGCGCGAAAATTGTATACAATTAACGGATGCTTGCACAAACAAAAGCGCCATTGTTTGCTGCGGGTGGAGGCCTACAAAAGCGACAATCCTGATCCGCACGAATTTGCGCAAACAATGATTATAATAACAGTAATAGTCGTCTCGAGTCATGACCCGGCGCGACATATGCTCGCGTTTCAACTTTGACAAAATAGCGGAAAGGAACGAAATTCGAAGAAGAGCGCGACACGGAAAACTGCGAATTTTGAAATAAGACCGGCTGCATAATTTGCTTCTTTTGTCCGCGTCGAGTCACCTGGTGTGTCCGAAAATTCACGTCAATCAAGACCGCTCTTACAATGTTGCACGTGTCGTCAAACGATTTTTTCGCGCCTATCTCTTTCCGACCAACATTTGTCTAATTGCGAAAACATTTTTTTTATACATCTATTTTTTTTGTAAAAATGTAATAGGGCCAACCGAGGTAAGTGTGACACAAAAATGCAGAGTTAGATTTGAAAAAATGTAGAAAATATTAATATTCGAATTTATTTTTTGAGTATAACAATTCACAATCACAAAAGCTTTTTTAAATCATTAGAAGAATGTTTATTCTTCAGAAATATAGACCGACTGAATAATTTTTTTTACTTATTAATTGTTTAAATAATTAAACATAAGATGTCACAAACTACCCCAAAGTCACAATTACCCCGATTGATTCTATGTCAGTTGAGTATTTTCTTAGTCAAAAAATGTAAATTGTATTTTGAGTGATTGAAATGTATAAAATGTGTTCAGTTTTGGACAGTAGGAGAAAGTGCAATGACCTGATCTCATCGCGTAAGCCACAAGGTAGTATGGAGAACGATCAAAAGCCGTTCGATCGTGCGTTCGGCTACCATTGGGAGTGATTTCTCACGCCCCGCGGCGTGAGTTACGGGCGTCATTCGTTTTCTGAAATAGCGCTCGCGCGCACACACGTTCCGTTGGCGTGCCGTGCGGCCCGATGCCTCTAAAAATAGTCGCGCACTCGACTGCTCGGAATATGCAAATCACTGCCGTATATTGCAGGTACCCCCTGACCATTATCGCAACTAGGTCAACGATGTTTGTGCCAATATGATTTATTAACCCTTTCCCCCTCCCCTACCTTCGGTCAACAGTCTCTAGTAACATGCACAAAAAATTGATTTTAAAAATGTTGCAAAAACACTTCAACAAACAACCGTTGAAAGAAAAAAAAAGTCGAAGAAAAAAGGGGAAAAGAAAGAAACAAAAATAAGATGCGAGAGCAAAATGAGAGAAGGGAGACAAACAAGAATCAATTGGCTATACTAAGTCTCGATTTTCATCTAAAAGTTAAGGACGGGTTAATCTTTTAAAAACAAGGAAGATGATTGCGGCTCGTTGCGGGTTGCGTCGCAGGCCTTTAATTTCGCAGCCGTCCAATTATGGCTGTGCTCCGTTTTGATAGGCTCTCGTCTGGAATATTTGAACAATCCGCGCGCGGCGAGCCCTTTGTTTTTCGACCAAAAATTGTGCGTGAGACAAGTCAGAGGCCAAATTAAAGGCATCGGTGTTTGATTTAAAAGCGAAGGCCGAATAGAAACGTCAACGAATTGTCGGCCTCTCGGGCGCGCTCATTCGTCTAATAAGAAATCCGCTGTGTCAAATCGTATACAAGATGCGAACCGGCTACAATTTATGACCCCGCCGATAATCACGTTTGTTTGTATTATCACTTTTTATTTCCAGCCCTAATGGCCTGTTTTTCGTAATTATCTTGTCATTTACCTTTCAAATTAGACCCAAATTTTATGATGTTTCACAAAAAACTCAACTTCCCTCTCACTTTCTCATATCTTCATCCTTCTCTTCTCGCTCTTTCTATCCAAGTACAATTTTTCATAATCATTGATTAAAGATTGTTTGAATTTTAATTTTAACCCGCTGAAGAAAACTAAGCAATGCACTCAAAAAGCTAAAGGAAAAACAGAGAAAAAAGTATTGAGATTTTGATTGCGCGTACCTTTAGTTTGTACGTATGAGCAGGGTTTGGGTAGTAATATTGATTGGAAAATGGATATGGAAGCCCGAGGAATGTAGGAATTTTTAGACGACCTGGTGGAACCCGATTCGGCCAAACAATATGTGCTTTCTCGTTTCGAAAATGTATTCATCAATCGGGCTCAGAAATTGAAACATAGAAAGTGTTTTAGCGAATTCGCGGAAGCGAATCGATCAATCGCGCCCGTCTTTGGTGGTTTCGCCGACGAACAAGAGGTTCGCTCGAAACGAGCACAAGTTAGATTAATGAGCAAATAGGCGCTCGAGCCGTAACGAGCAGGGCTCCTCGCAGTTAACCGGGGGACGGCAGACGGGTTCGGCGGTATAATATTACAGGGCTCCGAGCCACCAGGACTCTCCACTTCTGGGTGTCCGCTCACCGCTGACAGTAAAAGAAGAACAGAGGGGGGTAGCTTCTTTTTTCTTCGACCCGCGCCCTAAACGAGCGCTACAAAATTACACTCCGTTACAAACTACAATTGAGCTGGACATATAACACAGTGTCTCAACTTTAATGCCTCCCCCTCCCCATTAATCCTTTAACATTTCAATCTATTTTCCTCGTTTCAGTCTTCTTTACTTCAATTTAACCAATTTTTTTGCAATCTCACAAAATTGTCGCAAAAAATCGCCTGATGATTATAATTTCGACTGTTCGATTAAGCCGCTAATTGCTTAATTACAAGCCAAACAAGATTAAAAGACTATCAACATGAGCTCATTTTGCAACCCTTGGCGAATACATAAACAAGCGCCATAACGTCTATATACATTAGTATCGGGTTAGTTTGGAGGCATGGTTTGTTTGCAGAATCCGATGCAGCTTTCGCGAAGACCTGTTGATTAAGCAAACAACAATTGGCATAGGAACAGAGGAGGAGACGAGAAAAAAAGCGCCTGCAGTCAAAAAAAAAAAAGAGAGAAATCAACGTTAAAAAATGGAGCTTGAATATGGAACACCTGGTTTGCTTTGTCTTTGTTCGAGCCGCGGCAAATGTGGGTACCTTTTTTTTGGAATTCGGGTGGTCTGTGGCATTGTAGCGCCACCTAGGACAGACGAAGAAAGGCGGAATAGAGTAAATAAATAAATAAGACTCGGGGGGCCCGGTGTGAGGTCGGCTTTGTTTGTGTCGGCGTTGGAATTATACGGAGGATAAAGGCGACTGGCCGGGCCGCCTATAAATTCCACATTTTTGTAGCCGTCAATTTCCCGGATTGAGGCCGGTAGGTGGCAACCTGCGCCGGTATCTGTTAATTTGGAGGACGACGCGTCAAAACAATTCGACAATATTTGACAACTGTATTTGCCACGGCCAATTAACGAGAGTTCAAGCGCTAGGCCGAGGGCATTAACGAGCTGTTGATCCTACACGATAATGAAAAATGGACAACGATTACGTTAAATCAAACCTCCAATTTTATTGACTCCGTGCAAAATCGGACTTATTCATACTTCAATTTGTACCCAATCAGTTGATACATGTACTTAGAACTTTTTTTTTCTTTTCGCAAAATCATAAGTGCAATTCAAAGAAGACATTTTTTTGAAAACTATTTTTGTTTCTAGTGCTATTTATAAATAAACAATATTTGATGAAAATCATCTTCGTTGGAATAAATCTTTAATTGCAGATTTTTTTTGCAAAATCAAAAGTGAAAAAAAATTGGATGTCGGATGGATATTTTCGAATAAGAATTGTGTTGAAGCTTGTTGAAAAGAGAAAGATGTAAATATTTGATGAAAATCGTCACGCCGACGAATCACTCGAGGTGATTTTATTTTCCCATCAGCAATTAATCTACGGATCATTAATAAAAACGAAAAAAAGAAGTGAAGATTCGTCATCAAAAGATAAATGAGCCGGCGCGGTTTGGATTGTAAACGATAGAGCTCGGTGGGTTGTTTATCGCGGGTCAATCAATAAATCAAAACAGAATGCGGAGTCAAAAGTCACTCTCGCTTTTCGTGGCGACACGGATTAACGATGCTAATGGAGACGTTGGCACGGCGAGACGACGAAATCAGTGAAATATTTGGCGATGAAATCTAAGCGACAATCTCGTTCGGCCGGGCCCGATAAATTCCTAATTGGCTCTAAAGCCGAGACGTCGGTGTCGCGCGCGTTATCT
This sequence comes from Telenomus remus, assembly GCA_020615435.1. Classification (NCBI taxonomy): domain Eukaryota; kingdom Metazoa; phylum Arthropoda; class Insecta; order Hymenoptera; family Scelionidae; genus Telenomus; species Telenomus remus. The sequence goes on along the minus strand of CM036341.1, from coordinate 6,845,685 downwards.
AATTTCCACATCTCCGGCGCGATACCTTTTACACGAGGCCCTGGAATGCAGGTTGTCACGATAAGCCAAATACAAAAAAAGGAACGAAAATAAACGAACAAACCACCGATGATACATTTCTCTGACACACATTTCGACATTGCTCGGATAGTGCAGGCTTTTCACCGATTACTTCTGACCTTGAAGGAGTCATGTAAAAATAAAAAAGACTAATTTTCAAATTCTGGTGTGTTTTTTAGTTGTTGTTTTGCGTACTACTGAGTGGGAAAATGGAGCGAATGAAATTAAAATAATTGAGTGGGACGGTCGGATCATAAAGCATGAGAATGTTTCGTTATATAAGTTGAGCTGTATCGGGACGTGCGCGTGCGGCGGGATAAATGAGAGAATTTCCTCGTGAATCAAATATTCGACTGGCGCCGAAAATAGCGAGATGGGTGTCTGGTGGCGGTGCCAAAAGTCGACACCTAGTCAGTTACGTGGGTGAAAAAAGAAGAGAAGGAGCCGCGAGGGAGAAAGAAGATGGGAAAAAGAAGTTAAGTGAAGGAGCAGAGAGCGCGGGGGGCTCGCAGACCCGGTCTTTGGTCGCGCGCGAGTGGCGCATCCTCAGCTCTCTCGGGTCGTTGTCATTTGTAATGCAAAGTCGATTCTCGGAAACGATGTTGTTCGAATGTCTGTATTTATTTCGTGGTGGCCATCGGTGAAGCCCCAAACTTGTTCTCTCCTCGTCGACGAGCGAGACGGAAAACTCGCACGATGACTCAAGCGGCTCATTATAATTACATTTTATTCAAATCCCCAGGGACGCCATATAATATAGCCATTTTGAAACACGAAAAGGTGCAACACGAATTTCAACGTTTCATTAGCATTTTATAATTGCAATTTATCGTATGCATTATGTCATCCCGAAGAAATAAATGACGCTCGTTTCGAAAACTACTGCTATACCAGAGACAGAAAGAGAACCTCTGCGATCCGCACAGCCCCGACACCAGAGGTCCTTTTTATTCTCCTTTTATCATTTCCAAAAGAAGATTATCCCGCCGCAACCATCATCCTGGTCTATTATTTCGTTCCTCCTTCTAACTTTTATGACATTTTTATTTAAATAGTTTGGTCACTTGAGATAAAAACAAAATCCATAAACAAAACAGCTCTGCAATTGTGTTTAATGAAATTGCGAATTTTGCGAATTGTAAAAGTGGCAGTCATCAAACCAAGGAAGCGACATTATTGTCGGTTAATTTTTAACTTGCATGCACAATTTAAACATAAGATGTCGTTGCGAATGTTGCACTCGAGTGCGCACTGGGTGAAAAAAACGCTTTCCAAGAAGTTCCATAAATTTGATCAACGCGATCACAATAAACACAGCGGAGTTTCGCGACAAAACAAACAAGCGGGATGTTCTGCGCGCTGTCAAAACAACCGCCGAAACTCGTTTCGCCCTGCGAGCTTTCGACTTTTGGTCCGCACGTCTCCGCCGCGGCATCGTTTCTCACAAGTCGCGTTCGAGGTCGTTAAGCGTGCGCCGCGACTCGCCTCTCTCGTTGCGCCGATCACTGTGTCAAACTCGTAAAACCCTTCGCGACCACCATCGCGGTTCCTCTGTCCCTCAGGCTGACCAATCAATTGCGTAATTACTATTTCTTTCTCTCAATTTCGTTAAACTTCAAATTCCAACCCGAAAAAAAACTAAAACACAAAATTAAACAAACTTCAAAAACATTCCAATCAAAAACTGATTTCAAAATATCTATAATTCAAATTCGAGTTTTTGATAAAAAATTTTAAACCACAAATTTAAGAAGACAAGAAGAAAAAAAAACAGAAAAAAAATAGTTTAGTAATTTTCTCTTTGGTGAGTCAGTTGAGCAATTGCATTACAATGTATATAAGCGTGCAAAAGAAGCCGCGACGAGAAAGCGTCTGGTTCTTGAACGGGCGAAAATCCGCGACGTCCTAGAACGTCGACGGTTGTCCAAATACGAATGTCGTTGCTCTTATTTTCGGATTTAAATACGACGCGCTAATAATATCACCGTCGGCGACTTTTTAGTTCCCATAACACGCCGAGGATCGACCGCGACCGTCTCGTCTAAGGAACGTGGCCCGTCTCTCCTCGCTCGCGCGTTTCCAGGAAGTGACGTCAGCCCGACAATTGCTTTCTTATATGTGCATTTATCTACGGAAATTGCCGATGGATTTCCGATGCACTTGACTTTCGCCAACAAAATGCAATCCACGAACCAACTTCGGTTATTTTTCTTCTCGTCAATTCATGTTCCTTGAATCTCAGTCTACACAATCTGCAATGCAAAATTTAATTTCTATCGAATGAAAAAAGAAACCAAAAGCGTATAAGAAATGAACCGTCAATCGACGTGTTACTTTTGTCGTTTTTTTGAAGTGAAAGAGTGAGTCATTGAAGTTTGTATATAAGATTGATTGCAAAGTTGGAAACGGTTGGAACGAAAGGGGTTGTAAAAAAGACGGGTGAATAAAAAAGAGAGTGATAAAGGGATATGAATATTCGGCGTCGATAACAGGAATTGGCTTATTCACGAAAAAAGAGCGCGCGGTACGTTGACCGACAAACAACGGGGTCTATCGTGATATCGCGGAATAGGTTTCGTGCGGAGTTGTAAGCGCGCTCTTACATGCACATATTTACAAGCCAGCACGCTTTCGATGCTTTATTGCTTCGCCTGGTTTGGGGGGCAAAAACTTCTCTCTTTTCGACGCGCCGCCTTTTTATTGTCCCACCGTAAAAAGCACGAGGGAAAATTTCGCCATAGAAATCTCATCAAACATTCCAAATCAAAATTAGCATCAAATGATTGCAACGACTCGAAATTTGCATAGGAACGATTTTCGTATTCAACTGCTTACTTTTTGCGACTCGAATTTTCTCACGTTTGGCTAGCTTTGAGTTTGACGTCAGTTCGACAGAGCATCCGCGTGTTAGCGGCGCGATATCTGCGCGTTATCGTTGTTAATCAAATTCATTATTCGCAGCCATGCGTTACGCGCTATCGGACAAACGCGATTTCGCGTTCCCAAGAGCGGGAGCATCGAACCTGGCCGTGGCCAGGAGAAGCAACCCTGCTGGGTGGTCCATTTACGCGGAATCACCGAGACCGAGGCCACTGCATATTGCGTCGATTACGATCCCCGCAACGCAGAAAATTGTTCCGCTCATCAGAAAGACATTTCTCTCTCTTCGGTGTTTCAAACTCTCGTTTCACTTATTGCAATTCAATCCCATCAATTATTCCCCAAATTTTCAACCCATCTTCACATTCAACCAAAATCAACGCAATTTCGTCGGTGAAATCAAATTGATCAATTGTTTGAATCCATTGTCTGTTAATTATTTTATTTTGTTTTTTAGTTTAATGAAATTCAACTCAATTAGAGAAACAATTGTAAGACGCAGTTTAGAACTCAAGTTGTGGATAATATTGATTCAAGTAAACTTTCAAGCATAAGTCAATGTATCACAATGCCGTTTTGCGCGTTAATTATTATTATACACGGCTTTTGAATTTCGCGGCGAGTTTTCTCGTTACGCTTTGACGCAAAACGGTGTCGAAGGATGTTCATTTCCATTTCCGTTTGGGCTTCTTGTACTTTACCCGGCATAATTCTATTTCAATATACTTTCTTCAATGATGAAAGTTTTTTTTTTTTTTCATTTTGCAATTTTTACTATTATTTATTACAACCATTCATTATTTTCCCCTTGACATTCATATCATTTTTACATCCAAAACTTTTCTAACCGTTGAATTTACTCCTGCTAAAATGAAGTTTGAAATTCAAATATCAAATTCTTTTCAATTTGCCAATAAATCGTCCGACTGAAATTATTGTGTGCCTTACATAAAACTGACTCGACAAGGAAGTGGAGTGAAATTTTCATGCGGATTTCCGGAAAATGATTGCTGCGTTAAAATGTTCGCGCGTCTCAAAGGTTGAAATTTGCGAATGCAAGTTGTGAATTGGCCACAAAGTATGAAGTGAGGTGTTTGGTCACTGGTGTCTTATTAATAACAAGTTTGTGGCACCAAAAACTGACGAAAATTGGAGAGAGCTCCTTTCTTGGCCATCTGTCGCGAACAATATTGGGCCACTTTGTATGTCGCAGATACGAAATTCTGTGCTCGTCTGAGCAACGTGGATGATAATAACGGTGTTCATTGTCGCACGTCAGTCCCACGCCCGCCACTATTTAGAAACACAGGGCGTCGCTCGTGGCATTGTTGCAAATGACGACTTTAGGACTCCACTAACTTGGCTTTACCTTTGACAACGCTCCTCATCCGTTTCCTCAATCTACGTTTCTACTTTTGTCCCCCCTCCCCTCTCCTTCTTTTAGTTTCTTTTCTCATTCTGTACGCAGCACATTTTCGCGAACTGAGTTTTACCAGGCTGAACTTGACTTTTTTTTCGGTCTTGCGTTTTGTCCTTAGAAACAATAAGAAATACAACAAGTTGTAACGTTTGTCAGAGAAGTTTTGAATACATATTGAATCTGCGACAAATCACCAAGGCTGTTATCAACTTCATGGACACGCTGCGTTTAACTTTACGACAACGATAGCGAGCACTTAATATAACCGCGAGCACTCGTGCTTGGTTCTTAATTTGTTACTGATTAATATAAAGCATATTGTATTTCCAATTTTTGAAGCGATTATTTATCTCGTTAATTTATTTATACTTGATGAAATGAGTACAAAATTATGAGAAAGTCGGGGTTCAAAAATGAGATTACATTTCATTGGATTATTGAAGGTAATGAAATTTGTCCGATAAAAATGACTGCTCAAGGATGTAAAATGACGAATAAAAAATACCTGTTGAATATCAGAATTAATGAAATAGCTGTTGGACAAATAACAATTAGTCATAGGATTGACAAACACTAACGAGACAAAAAAAAGCATTGGTCTTATCTACAAATGAATTTATCAACCATCGACTCATCGGTTATCTGTTTGAAAAAGGTATGAGCAACGGATTTTTTGTTAATAAAGTCGCACGGCAGTTTTCAAAGTCTGCTAGAGTATAATTTATAGGACAGTGCTGAAGACGGTCGAAATCATCGGTTATTAATTGGTGAGCGAAACGATGCTGGCGTTATTTGTGTGGCCGTTTGTTTTGTGCCGAGGTGCCATCAATAACGGGTCGAAAAATTCGGCGCTTTTTATTGACTCCTCTGCTCCTCTGATTCATATGCATACTACCGTGGGACAGTCGAAAAGCCGCGCCACCCACGGAAGTTTATCTGCAGCGCTTGTAATTACGAGACAGTTTGTTCCTTTTATCTCGGCTGATTTCATATTCCTAATCTTCCCGGCTGATTTAACGCCCGATCCGGGCGTAACTGGACAAATTTGCATGGCCCACCTTGTCGCCTTTTCTTTTCGCTTATTTTTTGTTTTGCGCCTGGAAACATATTCCCAAGTTACAATTCAACGTTCAAAAATGAAGGACATGAGAAAAACAACAAAGTTTGAAGTCGTGTCAGATGTGTAACAAACAAAGTTTTGAATTGATTTTTTCGTTCGATGCACCAATGTGTACCCAACACAAGCAACACACCCGAGTCTACTTACTTTGGCTTCGCCTGGCCGACGAATATCATAAGGATCAATTCGCGCAACTTTTATTAACCACGCGCTACTTTTCACCACCGACGATCTAAAGATAAAGCGTCTGGGCTCCGCGATCACTTTGCCTCGCACGAATCGAGACGCCTTTTTGCACTTCTGGAGCCATTTTTTTATGTACCACTCTACACCCTATCAAGTGCCACGCGACGCCCGACTAACATTCAATTAGCTTGACACTTTAAACTCCTCGGCTATAAGCAAAAAAATCAACTTGTAATGTTCAAACAAACGGCGTTAGTTTTTGCAACTCGATGAATCAACAATTGGACGTTGATTTTTTTCTTCTTTGTTTTGTTTACGTGTACAATAAACAGTTGTTTATTGTTGTACCAATGCAACACGTCCAATACTTAGACGCAACAAACACGAGTCGTAATACATCATGCAATTATAAAATTCTTTTCTCGAAACCAGAAACTTGTGGATTGACTTATGTAACTTTCAATTATGCCGCGAAGAGGCGCATTGCTATGCTCACCAGATGTGAAAAGCAATGAGGTATGAGTAACATTGGAAAAAGTAACTCGCCTATTTTTATTATTCATTTTTCGTTCCACTAAAACGTTGCTTATTCACTCTTTCAAGAACAAGACAAATTTTAAATCATATTTTTTAACTGAGATCTGGCCTAATTCGAATGCCGATTTCGTCACCTGTTTGACTACACGATTCACATCAATCACGAAAATATTTTGTCATATCGTCAATTTTACGATAAGAGATACCAGCCGAATTATCAGCATGAGAATCTAACTTAACCCAAATTAATCGCTTTGTTTCCATCGATTTGCAAAAAGTTGTAACTCATTTTTTCCCGATAAAACAACGGAGAGAACAGAGGTTCAAGTGAATGGTGTATTTTTTCAACGATAAGTCACAAGATTATTTTTATCAACTAATCATAATTAAACAGGTACAAGGAAAAGCAATTAATTTTGTTTTTCAGCACCGATGTAGGTTTCAAATTTCTGTGCGTCAATTTGACTGACACATTTATCATATCATCTCTTCGGAGACCAAAATCAAAACTGACAATCACAACAATCATTTGGAAGAGATCTAAAAAACAAAACACAAACAAAAGAAAGAAACAGATGAATTTGCAAAAGTGATTCAATCGAATTACCGAGTGTAAACAAAAAATTGCAAAAATGACGAAAGGTTAAAAAACAAAACAAAAAATGGATGAATTTGCAAAAGTGAATGAGTGTAAATAAAGCAATGAACGTAAACAAGAAACAAATATCAACAAAAAAAAATTTGCAAACAAGAACGAAGGGTTGACAGGTGACGTTATTTCGCGAGAATTTACAAAGACGAGAGTTTGCAAAGTGGGGGAAAGACAATACTTAGCACGTGACAGTTTAAAAGTTTGTTATTTTACGTTAAGATTGAAATTGACATGCTAACCTGAAAGTCTGGCGAGGAATGTAAGCATGGCAGCGTGTTGGCTGGTGTGCTGGGTGGGTGCGTGGATGGCACCTGGTTGTTGCAGCGGCATTCGCGACCTCCCGCGTAGACGTTTTCAGCGACCGGCGGCGACGCCTGGTTGCAACCTAACCTCCAAAGGTCGTCCTCGTCAGCGGCTAGCGCGACGACAGCAGTCGCGCATAACCTCGTGCTGCGTCCTCCTCCCGAACGTCAGATGCAACTCTCGCGCGGTGAGTGAGCGAGAGCTGTACACCGGATCAGTGCGTAACGAAAAAACAACTGATACGAGCCTGTTGTTGTGTGCGTGAGAAGGCGAACGAGAGAACCGCGAGAAAAAGAAACGTAAACAGGATAGAGAAAAAAAAACAACGACCAACCAAAAACAAACAAACAAACAAACGGCGAGAGAGCAAAAACGAAAACAATCCTCCTGGCTCTCGGTCACAATAAGCACTCGCGCACCGGTTTGGGATCGCCTCGAGCCGATCGTCGATCGATAACTGATCGCCGGGACATCGCCACAACGACTGTTTTACCCCGGCGCGCGCTGTCAAATGGTGTTACGCGGGCCGCGCCATTGCCACATCACACGGCGCGGAGCGCATGGCAGTCCGAGCGAGACACACGCCAAAACAGACACTCCAGGCCACACTCTCTGTCCACGCGAGTGCTACGATCGCTGTCGTGCTCGCGGATCGCTCATGTCTGATGTCGCAACTCTCCGCGACCACTGCGCTTCGCTTCGCTTCGATACAAGTGCGCCGTTCGCTCAGCTAGCGAAGACAAATTTGCGACGGATGTGAAAAAGCCGCTCTGGGGTGGGGGCAATGTGTACGCGTGCGTGCGCGCCGTTGAGCTGCGCCGAGCCAACTGAACGCTGGTGCCACTGGCCGCATCTGGCGGAGCCCACCGTCGCCGGACCGCGCGGGACTTCCCACTCTCTTTGCCTCTCGCTCGCACCCGACACCATCCCCGAGCCTCCCCTCGTCCTCCAATTATCACAACTTAAAAACAATCCAATTGTTTTGACCAGCCCAAGTGTCCCACTTTGTTTACAACTTTGTTCATTGTTGTTGATGTTTTTTGCGCGAAAAAGTGGCCGTAGACAAGGACGCAACGAGTCCCCCACCCGCGCAATTGTGGCATCACGCAGCGCCGCCAGGCCTGATGCCGTGCAAGACAAGGACGGCGGAAAGAGAGGCAGACGGGACGGGCTGTGTGTGTGTAATACGTCCCTCTCGGTCGCGCCAATGAATGGGCCATTGCGTTGTTACGAAAAGCGCGCAGATGTGTGGGTGTCGCTGTACAGTGCGCTGTATGATCGCACCAACACAGAGGGCGTGATGGTCAGCTCGCTGCTGCTTTTGGATCGCGCTGTACTCCACGGTGAATCGACCGTGCGCGAATCCTAACCGAGACTCTGATACGCGCCCGAGCGGTACCGACCGCGACCGGACGCACGCGAACCACGGGTCCCCGTATTCTGCACACTTTTTCAACTTTGTTATTTTCTTTCGGGGTGCTTGTTCTTTTGCAAATATTCAGTTTTTGTGCCATTGGTTTGTTTACTTATGAAATATCACATTTTTACCACGTTCACTTTCCTTTTATTGGTAAAAATCAAATTAAGGAACCGATAATGCACTGAACAAAATTTGATCGTGAAGAGAACGATATTCGTTTTACAATATATATTCAGTTGTACAGTTTAGAGTTAAATTGTACTTTTTAAAAAATCGGCCGACAGATCGACAATTGGAAACAATCGCATAACAAAAGTATAAACAATTCAAATTCATGCTGTCATTTTTACGATAAAACTTGCACTTTTTACAAGTGAATTGTATTCATTCCAATTTATTTTTCTTTTTCGGTATATGTTTTCAGTGCTTGACTTCTTTGATTGCATACAATTTTAGTTATGACTTGTTTGTTTACGGTGAGAAGTTTGTAAAATATATAGTATGACTCGTACTCTTTACAATCAAGTTGTATTCATTACGATATTTTTTTCAGTTCGTGATGACTTTTTTTTAGAGGAAAACTTTCAGAAGGAAGATATTGGTGAGATATGACAGGAGGAAACACCAGCAGTTGGGAAAACAAAGTTTCGTCAGTGGATGAATTTTTTGCTGTCGCAGGAATTCCCTTGGTTGGACGTTTGTCAATGCGAGATGAATCAGAGAAAGGAGAAGGAGGACTTAGTTTGTGCCACAAACGACGGAATGGGTAATTTGCAAAATGCATTTGGCCATTGAATTCGGAGACGTCTGATGTCGGGTTTTTTCCCCCCACGATATTCAGTTCTATTTCTTCAGATCAAAAGTGATTGTATTTACACGAAAAAGTTCTACTGTTGTTCCCAAGCCGCTGAATGTATACGTTGAGACGAAAAGTCTGAATTATATATGTTGGAAAACTTTGGCCCTCGTCTATTCAGTTAGGTGGGGTATTATTATTTGTGGCAAATCCCATCCTCCCGACAAAAAGTCAGACAGAAAAAATTTTTTCTCGTACTTTTATAAACGCTCATAAAGAAGAGTACATTATTGATGTTGAAATAGTTTTTGCCAGCCAAAAAATTAATTTACATCATTTTACCCAGCAGATCCGTTTTTGTCTCCCTCAAATTTGCTATTTTAATAGGACACATTTCTTTTTATAAATGTTTTAAAACTTTATTTGGCGCGCAAGATTATAAAATTCACTATGCATAACCTTAATTATCAAAACGTGATTTCATGTAAAACTAGTAAATTTTTTTCAGGAAATCGGCAGAAAAGAATTCCAGGGACGAAAGTTAAACGAACGGAAGGAAATCCCGAAGGATCGATCGTAAAGCAAAACAAGGAGATGTTTTCCAGAAAATGAGCTCAGTTTTTTAAGATCTTCAATTCTTATGAGAATATATTAACAAATTTTTAGAATTTCAATTCATACTTGATTTTAATATAAAGCTTGGTATTTTTATTCAATCTAGTTTATGGTGACTAAGGGTGCGACCACAGTCAGGGCATAGCACGGCAGTTCTTTTGGTTCGATCAGAGCATCAATGCTGCGAAATATGGTGGATTTTTTAAATTTACCTAAAAATTGTTTATCTTTAATTTTTTGATACATTTTGATGTCCTTAGGTTTTTAATGTCATTTTTAATTAAAAACACAACAGTTGTTTGCAAAAGTACACCAAGAAACACAGAATAAATAGAAAGCTTATAATTTTGTCCATATTTGTTTCGTATATACTTTTTAAAAATGGAAAAATAATTCAATTCACATCAATTGCTTGCTTTGGCATTGCAAATGAATGTGTTACAAACAAACAAAACAAATTCAAAATTACTTTGATTAGTAATGACATACCATCGTAATGTGATATGTCTTAATTTTGAACGAATGAACATAATAACATCATCAGAACCTTTTATATCCAAACAAAAACATTGAGAAGGTTCTTGATGCACTCAATAAAAAATCAAAATATCTAAATTGTCCAACTTCAACGCGTTATTTTGCTTTTTTTATTAAGTTTTGTTTCACTTTGTTTCTTAATTTTTTTATGAAAATTATGTATCATTTTAAATGCAAAATAATAAAAAAACGTCAAATTATTCCGGTATGTAATGACATGTAATCGTAACTGATATGTCTTAATTTTAAAATCAAACAACATAATAACACCACCAGAGCCTTCTAAACCCAAACGAAAACATTTACAAGGTTCTTGATGCACTCAATAAAAAAGCAAAATAGCTAAATTCTACAACTTCATCACATTACTTTGTTTTTTTATACGTTGGGTTTTCATAAAATTTTGTTTTACTTTGTTAATGCATTTTTGATTGTGTTACCGCTTTGTAGAAATTTTTAACGTTTATTTATAAAAAGATAACTGTGTTTTTTATATTGAATGACTAGAAAAAATCGAGTTATATTTCGTTAAAAAAGTGATTTTTTGTTTTTTTCTCATTAGAAATTAATGAAAAAGATTAACGACATTTTTTTCATTTTCCATAGTTGCGATACCAGTTCATCATGCTTCGGCGCTAAAATCGACTAAATACCTGAGAGTGCCACTTATTCTTCGTAACACCTTCCTTACAAAGCATAAAAGTCCGCGACAAAGGATTAAGACGCTTTAAACTCGCGCTCGAAAGCCCACAAATCTTGAAGCATTGAGAGAAGCATGAGAAAATCTCAAAAAGTTCGTTCACAAAAGTGCATGACTTTAAACGGGCTAAATGACAAACAGATGTAGTAAGAACTCACCAGCATTGATGTCTTTTACAGGTTGTGTAGTTTTCCTCGAACCAAAGAAAAATCGTCGAATTAACATAATTTTATGGTTGTTTGGCACCGGACTCTATGAGCAGGTAGACAAGTAGCGAGAAATTATGCACTTTTCCTGACTCCAACCTGTGGGAAAATGTAAGGATTGTTGAACTCTGGATTCTCGTCATGTGCATTATTGTTGTTACCTGCGACATGTTTCTATTTCCAAAATTCAGTCATGACGTGAAAATTGATTGTGCAGTTATTAAAATCGACATGTCATTAAATTAAGTGGCTGACAATGTTGGGATCTAACGCGTTGATGGATTATTTGATTGTCATTTTATTAAACACTTATACTTTCACATCATTAGCTGATTCATAAATGAATCACTACTTGAGGCTGTAAGATTATTTTAAATAACCAGTTTTAATGTAATTGTACAAATTAATTATCACGCGGATTAGTAGAGATTTTATATAACTATCATATAATGTAATGTATGTTTCAATCATTCAAGCTGAGCGGCGTACAAGCTGGCTATCACTCTCCAAACCAGATAATGATGTTATAAGAAACATTGACGTCAGTGTGAATTTAAATTTCTATCTGGTTAATAAATAGATCCTGAAACTACCGCGGCGGATTATTTTTGCATTAGCATAACAACGTGCTGACATACAATTTTCCATTACAACACAGATTAAAAACATTGTCTGACATTACACGGGCATAAATTAATAAGTACAATATTTTGGACGGAACGATTTCATTTACGAGCTAATGAATTCATTTGGGCATGATGTAAAATGGGCCACGACTGTTGTGGCGCGCGAGCCGAAAAATTATGCGCCGGCATCCGGCGTCTGGTGGGCCGAATTATGCAAAGAAAATAAATACACGCCGTCGCAGTCGATATAAAGCGCATACAACTGCACAGATCATCCTACGCGAATTAGTATATTGTGATTTCATCGCGGTATTTTTTCGCTCGCGCTCATTTACAACAGGCGGAAGATATATATTAACGGCATGACGAAATAATATAAATCGTTTTCTAACGTTCAATGTGTAATTTAATTTGCGACTTTTTGCCCCATCTCTAAAGTGTTGAATTTAAAAAGACCAAACTCATTTCATATTCACAATTAGGTGCGATCGAACAAACGAAAAAAAAAAGTAATTGCAAAAAAAAATGTGAACACTTTTTTTTTATATCCCAATTCAGAAAACAGTTTCCATTTGATTCTCTGTGTATCAGTTGGGAGCTTGTTCTTTTGTCCATTCACTTGTCAAAGATACACCGACACATGAACTCGTTGCCCATTCTTTTCTTTACGGCCTAAAATAACATCACACTTTGAATAAATAATATTTCCTCAAAATCGTCCGCCGTTTAATCTGTTATTATTTATTATGCTCGTAGAAAAGCCGAGACGCTTCGCGCGCCCTTTCAGCGAATTTCGCGTGAACTCTTTTTGTTGAGCGCATTGAACTGTAATGTCGCACTCTTAGCAATACGATTTTAAATGATAATTTCAAGCGGATCTGCTTCTTTAAGTTCCAATATTCTTCCGAGGTTTACAGAGCCATTTCCAACTGGGTACCTCGCTGTCGATCAAAAAACACGATAAACACGTTAGTTGGGCAGAAGTTGAAAAACGAGGAGCCACAAAAGCAGAGTCGAAAAAAATTGCGAGTAATTAAAATTGTCAGAAATCTGAAAGTAAAAATCATAAGCAGAAAGTGTATCATGACGAGATAAGATTTTTGTATTGCGGTTTTTAATGAGGGCGGGGGCTCGTTTCCAGGTCATTCCGAAGGATAATAAAAAGTCTGTTTATTTGACTGGACGATGTTTGTAAGCCGAAGGGATATAATTATCGCTTTGAGGAACAACGGCTAATTAATTGCATTAATCAAATTGAAACGAGCACTTTGGCCTTCTATCGACATCTGCCGCTGTGAGGCTGAACTAGCGGATTCTGCTTGTTGTAATGCAGGAAATCGAATATGAGAAAATGATTGGTTTGATGTATCAGGATATATCAATATTCGTCATGATTTATTGATGCGAACTCTCGTATCGACCTGGAAGAAAGGAGGTGGTTCAATTTTTGATGCGCCGGGACCAACTGTTTGCTTGGTCAACTTTTAACACAACAGATATTATTCATTCGATTTCATTATTTGCTGAAAAATAATTTTTCCGTTTAATCAAAAGCTGTTTCAAGTTTGACTTTTGATAGGACAAGAGTGAATAAATAGGATTGTATAAGAAAACGTTAGAAATAGTGGTTTAGTTGAGTTATCATGAGAATAAAAAGGAGGAAACGTTGTTTAGGTATATACAAGCATGGCTTATTCATTTTGGAACAAGAGATGAGGTGAAAGAATGAGCGTCGGTGTTGAGGGATGAATAAGAAAGAAGCGTAAATGAAGCAGCGGCTCGGTTTGATAACCCCGCGTTGCGTAAATATTGGGCTTCGTGTGGCACGTGGCTGCGAGGTCTTAAACGGCGCTAGCAGGTATAAAACGTCGGGCCATCGCTAACGAGAATGCGAGCCGGTATATCCCCTTCCCCGCGCGCGCGTTTTCACGGCGCGAGCCGGATAGATACATATCTATTTAAAACGTCTTCAGACACTTTCGAGCGCGAGGGAAGTGACCGTGAAGGCGATCTTCTGCTGGGGGTGGTTTTCATCTAAAAATAGACGCTCATTGAGGCATCTCGTATCACCTGCCGTCGCGACTCGAACATCTGCGGCCCGACAATCTCGCTTCTCTCTTGTTCCTCTTGCGGCCCGACTCTTTTTTTTCATGCACTTTTGGTTCCTTTTTTTTTCTTCCTTCTCTTCCTCCTTCAATGAGCGCGTGCGTAAGTCGCTTGACGCGCGATTGTCTCTGGCGATCACGCATCGCCGCCGCTGTTTCCTCAGCCGTGGAAATTAATCAAGACTCCATATTACACGGATGAATAATTCATCTACCAAGGGCACTTTTAACTTCCCAGTTCACGCAATCCACGTTTTACCATATTGTACATCGCGTTTCATTCGCCGTCTTTCTTCTTCCTTTTTTTTCCTTCAACACTACACAAAGTCGGCTCTGTTTGATGATGCCCATGCACAATCTTTAATTGCTCAGTGGAAAAATTATGTCAACATTTGTTTCGTGATTTTTTTTTTGCGAACAAATTTGTAGCTTTTGGGATGAATTGAAAAAGTGAATTTAAAAGAAGAAAGTTAAACGAGTGGTGGAAGTGTCGAAGCCCGAAAAATCCGAATCACAAGTCTGATTTCGTGTCATTCAACTTTGAAAGCAAAGTTAAATCACGCAAGGCGCTATACGTTGCAACGTCGGCGCGCGCGCACAAGTCAAAAGAAGTCGTTTTCAAGTCGTACGAAAACCTGTCTGTCCATAATAAAGTATATCGTCACCTTTTATGTATAACAAGTGAAATGTTTTTTAATGACAAAATCGCGTCTCTATCTGTCGGATTGATCTGCTGACACGTTAAACCAATTTGGGAAACTGGACGTTTCAATTTAAATTTTTTGTTGTTGCCGGGTTACCCACATTTTTCCCCCATCGGCCCTCTCTTTAATGTGCCGAGACATAATGTTCAGGGCAGCCGAACATTATTTCGAGATGCACACATTAAATTTACAGCGTCATTATGCCATTATGTTCGGGACGGCCATTAGTTTTCAGGTAGTTACTAGACGAGGCTACAGGTATTAGCAGGTACACCACAGGTCGGATGACAGTTCCGCGAGCAGGTCCCTGTTACAAATATTTATACCCCGGCAATATAAACTTTTGTATGACGAATCTTTATTGACTTTTCAAAGCACCGGTTATCTTCTCGCCCCGTTGCACCCGAATAAAGGTGTTGGCCATTTGATATAAACCTCTCCAACGACCAAATATTTACTTGTCCCTTCGGCTTTTTTCTTATCGTCCGCTATTTCGGTAAATTATCAGACACGCAGGTCGCCCGCAAACACGCGACGTCTTCTTTAACTCTGCCTATCAGTCCAAATGAATGTCGCTAAATATTTCATCCTATCAAAATGGATTGGATTTTATTGTCTTCCTGCTCGACTATTCAAGATCTTTCACAACACACATTTTTTTTTATTTTCTATTCAAACGCTTCATCATTTTACAGTTTGTTTTGATTGAGTTGTGAATGATTGCTCGGTTGTGTTTTGTTAGCTGACATGATCTGTGGGACAAAACAAATAGAGAAAGTGATGAGCTTCAATTTTTTCCACATCTGGTCTTTTCAACAAAAAAATTAATTTGATGATGCTCTCCCCAAGCACGAACGAGACCCCTGGTTAGCATTTCGTAATACTCAAAATAATGATGTTTTTATTTTCTTGTGTGCTTGTTAAACAAATAAGTTCAAGGACTTATAACTTTATGAAATGAAAAAAAAAATGTATAATTTTTATTTTTTTTTCTTAATGTATTTTGATACTGTATATGTTAACATTCCCAGTCCTATAAGTGAACATATTGATTCGAAAATTATTATTTTACCTGATTACATCTTTTGTATATGGAACTTTGCAAATGTCATTGGGCAGCTTACGTGTTCGAATCGATTGTCCGCCGAACATACATGTACAGATTTTTTTGATTTAATCATATTGATTAATTTATTACACATACCTGAAACAGAAAGAGCAAGTTACTGTCAAATAAAAAACGATGATTTTTATTTAAACATTTTAAAAGCAAAAATAAAAGTGAAAAAGCAAGATTTGCGTTAAAACCTTTTTTACAACTTTTTTACATTTCATTTAGAAAATGACTTGCAAATTGACCAGGGGTAATTTTGTTATGCAAAATAGCTGTTCGGTTTTCGAATAGCCGAAGAAATTGCCATAAGACCAAATTGTCTGCGTTTAAAGTAAAACGTCATGTGACTATTGATTTTATATGTTGCAAACGTAAGGATTACGTCTTAAGCCAATTGCAAGCAGTCTAATGTCTCGGTAGTCTGTTAGCCATTGGCATCAAATTTCAAACATCATTTTTTATTTTGCCACTGTAAAATTGTTACCTTTCTAATATTTCACATCTAATGCAAAAATATTGGCACTAAAATAGAAACTAATAAAAAATAAAAAAAACCTTTTAAAATGTTTCATTAGAAAATCGCAATGCAATAAAAAAAGGTTTTTGCTTGGTTGAAAGTGCTTTGATGTAGAAAAAGAATATTTAGCGTGAATTGTAACGCGAATTTGTTCAGTCGGCAAAGGGTTGTGATTTGATGTACAACGCTAATATAAAATTCATAAGAAGGTCCGCGGTGGCGCAGGCGTAACTATTGTCCGGTACTATCCACCTGTGTCAGAAAGCTGATTCCTGTTCGAAATTCATTTTGCCAACAGTCGTAAGTGCCAATAAACAATGTCAACTAAAACCACTTTCTACTCGGCAATTTTTGTTCTTTTTCTTACGACTGTCTTTTCACAACGCAACGATGACACGCCTGCTAATTTGCGTGAGTAGCATTTCGCACAATACATTAATAACAAAATCCAAACTTCTTTTCAAACTCGGCTTTTTTGCAAACTCAAAATTTTCCAAACAAAAGCTGTACATTCAACTTCTTTCAGTCCGCAAAGTCGCAACAGATATTTTTTTCCTTTTCAAGTTCAATATTTTTTTTTTGATACGTATTTTGTAGAGTCCAATTTCAGATGAAGATCAGAATTAATAAAGTGTAAAATTGAAGTTTAAAAAGTGAGATTGAACATAGGTATCGTTGTTTCTGGAGAATTTCGAAATGAAAACATGTTATTGTCTCAAACTGGCAATGAGCAGCTAGCAGCTGCCGACAAGTCAACCTCAAGTACACAATAGAGTTTTCATAACGAAAAGAGGGAAGAATATTGAAAAATTAATGATTAATTATTAATGATTGAAAAATTATCGACGATTTTGCAGTGATTGTTGTAGAGGAGAACGACAAGTTCATCTTAAATTTGCTAAACGAAGTAGTGCCTTTTGCGGAGCATGAACTTCGCGATCGACGAATCAGCGTGAACGTTAAGCAGCTTGTAATTAGTCGCGACCATCCCGCAGGAAACATTGAAGCAGGTGAGAAAAAAGAGCGTCGCTTGAATCACAAAAAGGGTCGTCGAAATAACTGTTGAGATGGGACACAAACGGAACAAGACAAATGAAAATAATATTCATTCGGTAGAATAAATATTCTACCATTTGAACGTAATTCAATAGGCCTGAAGAGATAGATCTATAATCCTGTTTGACGTAAAATGTGTTAATGGCGTAAGGCAATAAAGGTGCTCTTTTTCTTCTCGCTTTATTTGATGGAACAACAGAACGACGTTTTTCCACCGAGATTATAATGAAGTACAATTTATTTGAACTGATAGTTGTATTCTCCGAGTTCGTTTCAATTGAGCTCGCATTTACATAATTCAACACGAAATTCGATTGACATCAGCCAAAGGGCAAGACAATTTAGACTTTTATGATGTGATCGTAAAATGATTTATTCCAGCTTATGAAAGTTTGAATCAATTTTTTTGTTTGTATTATAACAAACAGTTTTTTCCCACGTGAGTTTAAGAAAAACGCTGAACATTTATTTTTGTAATGATAATTGTTGAAGAAAAAAAAAACAACTCGAGTGAAGGATGATTATACAAGTATCTGATTCGTTCTTCGAAACGTTTATCTGAGATGCATAATGCGAGTATAAAGTTTAATGAGGATTAAAATATTGAGCGAAAAGAAATTACATCCATAACACATAAATTGGAAAATTAGAATACATTGTTCATTGACTCTACTCAGTAGCTAATTGTGCACGCGCTGGTTCTCTCTCAAGAAATACTTTCTTCTTCGCAACGCTCTGCTTGTCATTTCCTATTTACGGTGGCATAAATCGTACATTTTTATATCTCATTATGACCGCACTCTTTTAATCACCTTTTGCAAAATCCAAGGTCATCTCAGGTCAAATATTTGTTCAAATATTTTGAACAAAAACAATATGCATTCAAAATTAAAAACAAACTTTTTAAAATCATACCAGAATTAAAAATTGCAAAATCATTGAGAAACTTGATTTTGTCGATGGATTTGTGAAAAGTGGAATTTTAAGTTGCAATATCAATGATGAAAGTGACTTTTTCATTGGTCGTTCAAGTTTTTCGATTAATCTTACTTTAACAATGGTATTCATTTTTTGTAATAGCATGTGCAGAATTATCGCGAGGAGTGCATTTGATCTTGGACTTAACGTGGACTGGTTGGATAAAATTAAAAAAACTAGCCCGAGAATGGGGAATAGCATATGTTCGTGGCGAGTCAGTAATAAACCCTTACGTGCAAACGATGGATGAAATTCTGTTAATAAAAAACACGACCGACTGTGCTTTAATATTTGAATACGAACGAGGTACCGAAAAATGAGCAAAAAAGTAGCAGCGCCAACAAAATAAGACTAGACAAAAGTAAGAGTTTTAATGATGAAATATTAACATTTTGCAGAACTAAATCAAACGTTGTATTATTTGATTGGCAATTCAATAATTCGACTTGTGGTGATTGACGAGTTCAATTCAAAGACCGTGGCAAAAGTTGGCGAAATGCGACCGCTTCCTTCTTATTACGTGATTTACGCTTCAACGGAAAAAATGGAAGAATTTTTTAAGACGGTAAGATCAAACATCGAGTTGGTTCTTCGGAAAGGACATTCTCTCACGAATTGTGAGGTATTTTTCAGGCCATCGATGGTAATTTGGTGAACAGGGACGGCGTCTGGAATCTTGTTTTCACTGATTTCAACTACAAACGCTTCAGTTACATCGCTAATCGCATTGATTTTAATATTTCCATTACCGTTATCTCCATGAAAAATTCCGTCTGTTGCAATCTTTTGCATAAGAAGGAATGCGAATGCAACAAAGATTTCAATGTAAGTAAACACAAACTATTCTAATTTCGTGAAATAAAAAATAAATATTTGAATTCTTTTTTTTAATTCGTATTGTTTTGCAGATCTTCCCAGCATATTTCTCAAACCTGGTGACTTTCCTGACTGGTATACTTAACGACATAGAAAAAGACAAAGGTTTGCCAGCACCGATTTCCGTGCCTTGCAATTACATCAATTCATCCGACAGCAATCCAAATAACGTAACGAACAGTTTAAGCAGGTTCAGCGAGGATATTACAGAGGTAGGCTTTAACGTCGTTCGGTTTACGTTTGTTTTATAATTATGTACAATTCAGAAACTGACTGCTCGTTATATCCCAGCGGATCAATACCTACAACAACATTACACTTGCTTACTACGAGCAAAACTTGATGTTAACTTATCACGCTGAAATCGAAATTTCCACTTTTCAAAATGGGGATCTTGATGTGCTCGGCAGTTGGATTACAGGCAAACACATTGTCATGGAGCCAGACAAAAAAATTGTACCTGCAAAAAGGTATTTCAGAGTGGGAACCGCCGAGGTAAATTAAATTTAAGTACAAACTGAAGAAAAAAAAGTGTTTCGCAATATTTTTTTTTGAATTTTTAAAATTGAATTTTGGAATTTTTTCAAGGCTATACCATGGGCGACGAAGAAATTGGACTCGAAAGGCGAAGTAATGAAGGATGCGAACGGGAATATTATATTTGAAGGTTATTGTATCGAGCTTATACAAAGATTGTCCGAGCTTATGGACTTTGATTATGACCTGGTTATACCGCAGGACAATTCGCCAGGAATGAAACTGCCGAGCGGCGAGTGGACAGGTTTAGTCGGGGATTTAGCAAAAGGAGTTGGTGTATTTCGTACTTTCGGCTTTCTTTGAACTTGTCTTCTCTCTACTAATGATTTATTCAGTCTCTTTTCGTGGCAAACATTTATTATTAATTTTTTAGCTCCCTCTATCTAGTTTGACTTTACAGGAAACTGACATTATTGTTGCGGCTTTGACCATGACATCTGAAAGAGAGGAAGTCGTTGATTTTGTTGCTCCGTATTTCGAACAATCAGGGATATTAATAAGTATAACAATTTGCTATTCGATTTTCAGTTTCGTTTTTCTTTTCATGCCAAATGACTTGATTAAGACTTGAATATTGTTTGTACGATGATGAAGCCATAAGGAAACCAGTGCTAAAGACGTCTCTGTTCAAGTTCATGACAGTTTTGAGGCTGGAAGTGTGGCTGAGTATCGTCGGAGCTTTAACTGTCACTGGGTTCATGATCTGGATACTCGACAAGTACTCTCCATACAGTGCGAGAAACAACAAAGAGCTCTACCCCTATCCATGCAGGTGCGACGATAATTAAACAAGATTCTTTACCAGCTCATGTAATAGTCGTTACTGGCTTGCACACACACACACCTTCCATCGATTTTCTATGACTTGAAATATTCAAATATTGCAGGGAATTCACGCTAAAGGAAAGTTTTTGGTTCGCGTTAACTTCCTTCACACCTCAAGGTGGTGGAGAAGCTCCTAAAGCTCTGTCAAGTAGGACACTTGTTGCAGCTTATTGGCTTTTTGTTGTATTAATGTTAGCAACTTTTACAGCTAATTTAGCAGCCTTTTTAACAGTCGAGAGAATGCAGGTACTTATCACACCTCATTAGCACTTAGTCTTCATTATTTTCACATTTCCTTCAACAATCAAAGTGTCACTTTTTGCAAAAAAAAATTTATTTCTCGAGATATAACAAGTTAGAAATTTAGAAGTCCCTTTTGGATAGTTAACTTGATACTATAGCTGTAGAGTTGTAAGATATTTCACAGGGGTTAGAATAGTGAAATGAAATGTTCATTTAAACAGTCCAACAAAATTAAGTTTTGACTAACAAAGATAAATGAAATGAAAATTACATTTGTTAAGCGATGTTTAATTAACAATAATGTGTGTGTGTGTTTTTTGAATGTGTAGTCTCCTGTCCAATCGTTAGAGGAATTAGCTCGTCAGTCGAGAATAAATTACACCGTTCTTAATGGCTCAAGTATACATCAGTATTTCATAAATATGCAAAAAGCGGAGGATAAACTTTACGAGTGAGTTGATTCTGTATAAAGCAGAGTATACACATCTGCTGTGTTTACCGGTATTTCAAAAAGTTGCACATATTGCAATTGAGTTTTACTCTCTTTTGAAATAACGTTCTGCAGGGTCTGGAAAGAAATAACTCTAAACAGTACGAGCGATCATGTCGAGTTCCGTGTTTGGGATTATCCAATTAAAGAACAATATGGCCATATTCTTCAGGCTATTGAACAAGCGGGCCCTGTTATGAGTGTGGAAGAAGGGTTTAAGAAGGTAACATATTGCGGAAAAAATCAGTCTGTTATTTTAGAGGCAAAAACGAATTCCAAAATTGAACCAATTTTGTTTACTTTTCATGATTTTTATGAAAAAAAAATTTATTATTATTAACATTTTCATAATTTCTTTACTAATTATATTGTTATGGAATTTATTGATTTGTAAATAAAAATTGGAAAAATGTTACAGGTGGTGGATAGTGAAAATGCAGAATTCGCATTTATCCATGATTCATCAGAAATCAAATACGCTGTAACAAAGAACTGCAATCTTACTGAAATTGGGGAAACTTTTGCTGAACAACCTTATGCAATAGCAGTACAACAAGGAAGTCATTTACAAGAAGAAATTAGCAGAAAGTGATAACATTTTGCAATGACCTATCAATCTTATTAATTACAAATCGCTAACTAATATTTTACAATTTTATTTTAGAATACTAGATCTTCAAAAAGACCGATACTTTGAACGATTGTCTATGAAATACTGGAACCAAACTTTGCGTCACATGTGTCCCAACAGCGACGAAAACGAAGGAATAACTTTGGAAAGTTTAGGTGAAGTATTTAAAAAAAAGAAGAAATTCGGTCTCACATAAATGATATTTTTTCAAGCTATGAATCAGTTTTAAATACTGAAATTTATTTCAGGTGGAGTTTTTATAGCAACTTTGATTGGACTGGCACTAGCCATGTTGACACTAGCTGGCGAAGTGATATATTATAAACGAAAGAATGCCGCTGGACTCGAAAATAAAGAAAAAAGCAACGACAAAATAGCTGCTGAGTTGGAGAATGATATGATGATATTCAAGAAGTTGACATCGCAGATCAAATTAAAACCAGCGCCTGTAGTACCATTTGATGAAAAACCATTTTCTACAAAGAAAGTTCAAGTTTCTCATATCTCAGTGTACCCTCGACCTTTTCCTTTTCGACAATAGTGATCATATTATACATTCATGTTTTTGCACATTGATTTTATTAGACAAAATACTAGAATATTAGAATTTAAATATTTCAATCGTTTTAATATCGATTAAATTTTATTGATTCCTCAAGAGTTTAGTTACGTGTACTTGTACATACATTTGTTTTCATCAATATTTATTAATCATTAATCAAAATATCTACTTCATTATGACTGTAAAAAATAGACGTGTTGTATTTTTTTAGTTCAATTTTGCAACAATTTGTACTGTTAAACTTGTATGCTAAATAAAGTACGTTACGACAGAATTAATACTTTTTTTCAATTGAATTATTTTTAATCCAAACAGACATAACGTATTCGCGAACAAGCGATCGTCGACCCGCAACATAGATGTTTTATGCGTCGTCGACGACTTCCGCCTGAGAAAATCAACGTCATCAATCGGTTGAGGGTAATGCGGTCTGCAGAAAAAAAAATCGAACGACGCAAAACCCGATGACAAGCGAAGCCAACGATCCCGGTTGCTTTCACTTCATATTGTTTTGCTTCTCTCGCGGAAACAATCCGCCAGACAACGTCAAAAACTTCGCTTTATTTATACAAACAGTCTGGCTCAAGCGCTAACGATCTCTCTCCGGGCTCATCCATGCGATACGAATTAACAAAAGCTGCGCGCCGTATTTCATTTGAATAACTTAACTTACGCAGAATCACAACAAACTCTGCTTGTAATTTGATTTGCAACAAATCCGATTCGCAGACAACCTTCGACGAGAGAAAAAAAATAGTAATTGATTATACAAAGTGCAATCAATTGTTAACAAACTTTTTCCTTCCTTTTTTTTCCTCCAACTCCAACCTTTCTTTATTCTTTTTTGTACAAACTTTTTCCCTCGACAATTTCTCGTACGCTTTCTTGTAAGTTTTCTAAACAGCTCGAAAAAGAGCTGCGTTTATAATTCGGTGTTCTGGTACACCTGCGCAGATTTCACAGTGATTCAGCGAGTGTTTGGGTAATCGGTCTACCGAAGCTTCGGTCCGTCGAGTACATGTTTGGCGATTGCGGGGTGTTGGAGTGGAGCTTGAACGAAGAAACAAACGGGGTGGGAGTAGGGCCTGTGCGCTAATCAAGTGCTGTATAAAGCCATTCGGTCCGCCGCTAAGATAGTTCCTCAAGTGAAAGCGATGTGTCTTGTATTGCCACTTTTAGACACGAACTCGTAGTACTTGCTTGCAGTCATGAGTTCATTCAAGGTATCCAAAATACAATTTAAAAAAAAACCCGACCATTATTTCAAGTGATTGTCGAAATTTAAATAAATTGTGTAAATTCATATTAATTATCTCAAGATGACCATAAATGTAGACAAGAAGTTAAACATGTTTAAGATTGCTCTTGAAATGCAAATGTGAGCTAATGACTGTTTTTCGACAGGTTCATTTGATCCTGGCAAGTGTTGCTATTGTTCAGGCGAATTTATCGCAGACGTTGGAGGAGCAGTCGGGCATCGGCTGGTGGCCGGTCCAGCCCGGGGCGACGCAGCTGACGCAGTCGAAAAACAATTACGAGCAGTCAACAGATGATCCCCCGTTGTACCTCGGCGTCTCGAAAGCCGTGCCGCGCGAAGACAAGTCTTTCAAGAAGCCAGCGCAGGACGTGAAGTCCCTGTTCAAGCCGGGCTCGCCTTACTGCAGACAGGTGAAGAGCGAACGTTCGCAAAACGGGTCGCTGACTTGCTACAGTTGCAAGGATCCTAACACTGGTATTCATTTCGAGCAATGTTTGCGTACTGAGAGAAATCGCAAGTTGAGGCTGAGAAGGTCCGCGGACCAGGAGAGGAGTGCTGAACAGGACGAGAGTCTGCCGGACGAGTACAGATTCAGCGAGGAGTATTTTTTGCCCCAAGCTTCGAAGCCGGTGTCTTATAAAGACAAGAACGACTCGTGCGAGAGGGTGGTGAAGGACTCGATGGTGTGCATGGTGTGCGAGAACGCGAGGACCCATGGCAAGTACAAGCAGTGCTCGTACGTGCGCAGTCCTCAGGACAAGGCCTACGAGTACTCGAAATCTAGTTCGTTCGTGGGAGACACCGATAAACCGGTCCGAGGTCGAGAAACCCATCAGGCCATTAAGGACGAGAGCCCGGAATCCGTCGAGGACAGCTGGGAGAAGCGCAGCCCCGCTCATAATTACGGTATTATATGTTGTGCCGTTTAATTTTGATTTATTTGCTCAGGTCTCAAGTCATATATCTTTTTCGTTTTCAGACGACGAAAAACCTCAGGCAACTGAATCGCGATGCAAAAAGGTGTACAGGGATGGCCAGACTTGTACGGTCTGTAAGGATCCCAAGAAGGGGGGCAATATGGAACAATGCTACTACGAGTACCAGCCTAGTGACAAGGTCTATAAGTTCACCAGGAGCAAGAGTATTGGTCGTCCATACGGATCCAGAACTTCTAGAGATAAGAAAGAGGAGTCAGCAGAGGTGTCCGAAACGAGTCCTAAGAAAGTCAGAAACAACAATAAAAAGATAGAGGAAAAAAAGAAAAAACCATTCTCGGGGTACAGAGATTATGCTTATGGTGGAGCCAGTTTCGAGAGTGAAGAACCGTATGAGTCCAGTGAGAGCAAAACTGATTACGATTACAGTCCGCCCAAATCAATTTTTGACAGCGAGTCAGAAAAAATTGCAGAGGAAACGAAAACTGCTGAGTGTAAGGAGGTGAGGAAGGATGATATGATTTGTAGTGTCTGCAAGGACCCAAAGACTGGCGGAAATTCTGAGAGGTGCACCTACTCGTATCAGCCGGACGATAAACACTTTGCCTATTCGCAGAAAAAGTCGTTTGGCGACGCGAGGAAGGACTCGGACGAGTCGGACGACGAGGCTGAGTCCTCGGATGACAGACCGACTGTAACGAAAACGAACGAAAAAGGTGACGAAAACCGAACTGGATTCTCGGACGAATGGGAGTCACAGGTAATTCCATTCTGGTGGGACTATTCAACTTTCGGGAGCTGATTTCGGACCGGGTTCAAAATTTCTGATCAATTAATGAAACTTTGATTTGATACTTAACCCTTTGAAGTTTGAGGAGGGGTTGATCGACTGTAAATATTTGTTGTCTGTTTGTAAAACAGTAATAAAAATTTAAGTTTTTGTATATTTTTGTATTCATTGGAACTGGACAATTTTTGATCGTCGAGTTGAATGTACTTGACAATAAACTGATCCGGAGGAACTACTTAAGAAAAATCTGGAAAAAAATCAGTGGACAAAAACCTTTTCATTGGTGGTTCCTCGAATCATCGACCGAGCCTTTTTAATAAACGTCACAGCATTGTCGCGCGAGCACAAACCTATTCTCTGACAAACGTTACATTGTACGATGGAACGTTTTGAATCGTTACCGAAAACGTGCTCTCAAACCAAGAGCATTACCTAATTCAAGAGCACGTACTCGAGTCATCAATTTCGTATTCAAAATTACATAACCACTCTTCATCTTGTGCCGTCATAAATTGAAACCTTTTTTTTTCTATTCCACCACACCGACTAATTCAAAAATTCAACCGGTTTTACAAAAGCAATCATTTTATGATTGAATGCCAAACAATCCTTATTTATGAGGGACAAGTTTCTGGGCGTTCCGAAATTGATCATAGAAAAATTCAGCGGAATCGTGAGCTCATTCTCTGAAACATTCGATGATCTTCAAAGGGTTACACAGGTTCACATGAAAACTTGGTCTTCTTTTTCTTTTTTAAAGAGATAAATCCTTGTCCCCCTAAACAGCCAGCGCAGACGAAGGTTGACCTTGGCTACTTCGACACAACCAAACGGAAAGCCGAGATCGACAAGTTCCTCGAGGACTTTCAGTCGGAGGACCGGACCAAGTGCCAGAAGATCATGCGAGACAAGATGACGTGTTACCAGTGCGTTGACGAGCAGGGTTTCCAAAAGGAGGAATGTGTTTATGTCACCGATCCAGAACCAACCAGCAAGAAGAAAGTGAAAAGGGAACCGTTGAAGGAGGTGCTTGAACCAATGGCTTTGGCAAGTTCCAACCACGGCACGTACAAGCGCTACGAGAAGAAACAGGACGCAGAGAAAGCAACACCAGAGGAAGCCGAACAACAGGAACCCGACGCTTATGACACCGTTTTAGATACGAGGTATATCTTTGATAAGACCTTGGGAATGTCGCTTCCTGCCTACATGATTCAACCTTCTGACGCTGAAATGGAATTTGATAAAATTTACTTTTCGGATTATTGAGATCTTGATTTATGAAGCGCAAATTTTAAGGCTGAAGATTTTTTTTTTTACTTTTTTATGTAACATAACAACATTTACAGTAGTTGTGAAATTTTTTAGGGTTTTTTAATGGAATTGACAAACCAAATTTTTTCTTTTAGGACGCTGACGTAATTGAGCTATTTATTAGGCCGCGGAGAAAATTAAAATATTGATTTCATTTTATTCACAGCACATTGCACTTTGCCAAGTTTCTCAAACAAAACCATATTCACGGGTTCATTAAGGCGGAACATAGCGACATGCCTTAGGCACTTTATTTTTTTCACCCAGATATTTCGTAATTTTGTGACAATGCAATGCTTTTGTCATGCCAAGTTTCTTTATTTATTGAAAAACAGTTCAATTTCTTTTGTGAATCTGAACAATCCCATTTCACTTGTTAGGCACTGTACTTTTATCGAAAATGGTCTCTCTTTTCTGTAGACTTTTTTCTATCATGTGTAGTATTAAATTGTTATCTACTTTTAGATCAATGTTTATGTAATTGTTCAAATAAAATGTTGTTATAATTTTGCGTGTCATTGTTAATGTCCTCAATTAAACTTGTTATTGTCAAACTTTAGCTACGTTTATTATATTTTTAGAATTGTTGTTACCTATATTTCAGTTGCTTCAAATCAATAAGTCTAGAAATTCTAAAGACAAGACTTTAGAAACATAACAAAAAGATCTTTAAGCGTTTCAATGTTGGGTCGGCCCAGAATCGTGACTTTTTCTAAGATTAGGGCATTTCGTTTTTTGGAACCACATTATTTACTTTATTGACAGGTGTTGCATCGCCGAGAAGAAAGTGAATCCAAAAATGAACATCATGACCTCAACAATGTCATAAATTTTAGATCAATTTTATATAATAAGAAGAATGCAGTTTATAAACTGCATCATAAATCGTAAAATCTATAGATTCTACGATTACATTTTGTCCTTGAATTTACCAGTAGGCGTTGTTATTAATTCAGAAAAATAACT
Source organism: Telenomus remus (assembly GCA_020615435.1). Classification (NCBI taxonomy): domain Eukaryota; kingdom Metazoa; phylum Arthropoda; class Insecta; order Hymenoptera; family Scelionidae; genus Telenomus; species Telenomus remus. The sequence continues at coordinate 6,817,726 of CM036341.1, read as the reverse complement.
GATTATTTGATTTCTTTCATTTTGAATTAAATCAGACATCAAATGCAATTTTTATTACTTTTTTCAAGTTATAAAGCCTCCTTGCATACAGCTGCCTTACTACCGCACAAGCTGTACGGGTTATCTAAAAACAGGGGCAAATTTTGAAGTTGATGAAAATCTTGTGTGAATGAACTTGAGTTTGTCTTCTAGTTTACTCAACTTTTTTTTCTTGTCGAAACTTTTAAATCTCAAAGAATGATATCACACCGATGTAATTCTAAAAACTGCATGAAAACTAAAAATATGAATATTTAATATAACTTTCCACACTTTTTCAAAACTTTATTCCTTTGACTCAGTTCATCAAAGTAACGCAATTTCCTCCAAAGGATAAAAATTATTACACTTCCAAACTTTTGTAATAACATTTATTATACAAAACTTATTTTATTTGTATTCTTTTACTCCTTGTTGTTTGTTTTAAAATTGCAGTAATTTTTTAAAATAAACAAATAAAACTTTTCGATTTTAACTTTTTGTGAAACAAAAAAGTAATTGTATCAGAAAAATAAATTTAAAAAAAAAACTTTAATTTCCGTTTCATTTCTCTAACGAGCATTTATTTGTACTGCTATTAATAACCAGGTATAGGTTTTCAAACGCAGGGGTTAAAAGTTCTTTCATCCACTATGTATTGGGTCAAGGTAAAAGCAGAGTTCGGTTTCTCCGAATATTTTCCACCGCGAGCGTTAGTTTGAACTGTGGAGGACGGGCGATACGGTGGACACGCGACCGAGATCCAAGTGAATCCGAGATGTTGCGAGTGGACCAGCAGTGATTCACGCAGTAAGCGGTAGGCTCGCGCTGCGTTCGGCATCGATAGTGTTCGTCCGTTTTCTAGTCGTCGTGATTTTCATCCCGCAAGTCATCGTTTAAAAAAAACTCGGCGAGTGGAAAACGGCGAGCATTACCATGAGATTTTTCCCGCAGTTCAAGTAAGCTAAACATTTTTTTGTCAAAAAAAAGTGTATAAAGACGTGTATACATTCCACTTCAATCAATTTTCATCTCGATTTTGACTTTTATTGAAAAAGTGAAGTGACCGGTGCAATCAAAGAATTTTTCTAGAGAGGTCAAAGTTCACATTTGAAAGAATAGTGAGAGCGTTTTTTGGTTGAACTTTTTGACAGAACTGACGTTATGTAACAAAAAGTGATCCAGTCTCTAATGTGTGAAAATTATGCGTATATTTTGAGCAAAAATTCGGAGACCATTAGAGCCGGGTTACAGAAATAAACGGGCGATGGCTGGTACTGATCAGAATCATTATTTTTCTTGAAAAAAACTCTAGCTGCCAAGACGCGTGCGATTGAAAAAACAAAAATAATCAAATTTTGGCACTAACAATAAACGATAAGCCAAGAATCGAGAAATGTGAAGCCGAACGATTGCACAGTGTAAAAAAAACACAAAAATATAAGTTTTGAAAAAAAAAGAATTTGTGAACAATAAGTTATTTTCATCTTAGCGATATACAATAAACTTTATTATTATATTTACAAAATTCGTTTTTTGGAGGATCGTACACATGCTATTTATAACGCTTGCCCATTTGACACAGCGAAGTCGCAATAACTGCGGGCGAGTCAGACGCCGAGTTTGTTTTCGCGGCGACTCGCGTTCACAGAAATGTGAAAAAAAGACGACCAGGACTCTCGCAACGCGTCTCACAAAAACGTCTGTCTCATGGCACGACGTTCGAAAACCGGCAGTTCAATCGAACATTTCCACGGCACAATTCACTGCCACGTGCGAATATTTTTAACTTTTTCATTTCTCACATTCTATACTGTCTACAAAGTACAACTGAAATCTTTGTTTTATTTTTTGTATGGGCAGATACTGGGTTTGTTTTATAAAATCCAACTGAACCGAATGAGATAGAAATAGATCAACCGTGTTTCGAAAATTTGTTGACATGCACGTTAACTCGGTACTAAAAATGTTTCGGGTTAACCCTGCCCTATTAACCGGACGAATTGGAAAAAACGACCTTCCGATTGTTTTTTTACTTTCAAGAGCTTTTGGAAAAGATGTATTTAATTTTATTTAAAATAATCATATCAAACTGCTGTTAGTTAATATTTGTTAAAATCTATTATTTTTTAAAACGATTCATCCAATTAAAAACACTGTTGATTTTATTGGTTTGTGGGTACTGTTAATGAATTTGTCATGTTATGTGTAGTTTATTTACATAATGAAATTGGCTAACAAAACTAACCCTGACCATGGTTTATACGGCATTGATTAATTATAAATTATTCATACACGTGTTAATATTTATAATATTTGTTAATAATAACTGTTCATCTGATTACATTTTATTTAACTTTGTTTATTGATTTTAATTATTCTATTTCTTTCACTACAATATGGACACAAAATATATAATACATTTCTGTCTAATAAATTCACTCGGAATATAAATTGTTCAAGTTTAATAATAGAATTACATTGCAAAATGCAATTTAATTGAACATTATTGATGTACTGTATACTATTGTATCAAAAGTTATTATTTTGACACTGGTGAATCACTTCTGAATCACTTTGCATTGATTCACTTTATAATTCAATGAAACATTCAATCACAACTTAAATTTAGCTGCCATACATCTTCAATACCCACCGAACAGAACATTGATTTCTCATTGCTGTTTCCAAAAAAATTAAACAATAAATTGCAAAAAAGTCATTTGCAATAATTTGTGCAAAAATATCTTGCGAAAGTTCAACTGGTGCTAAAAAAACAAGCTCTCACAAATGAAAATTTTATGAGTTTCCCGCATGACGCGGTTTTTTTTGAGAAACACTTAGTTTCATCATATAAATATTCATAACTTCAGCATATTTCTCTACACATTAAACAAAAAAAAGAGAGAGCAGCTAGAAGTTTGGGTTCATGAATCTCAAAATCCATAAAATTACAAAACATTCATACGATATTTTGTTCGCAAAAACCATTCATCCCAACGGGGAAAGTATTGTGGGTTCATTTTTTCTGCTCGTTCATTTGTCAAGTTTTTTCATTTTTTTTTCTTTTTGCAAAAACACATGCTCGCAGACAGTAACTTTCCCTGATACGAAAAAGCGAGCACACGACTAAAATACTAAAAATAAAATAATCGGAAGCATTTTATGCGATGCTGTAATGCGCAGGTCAGAATGTTCTAAATTTAATGGTGCTTCACGTATCCACCTAAATACATTCCTACTCGTTGGCTGTGTTCCCGACAACCCAGCAAGTCGTAGGTTTCGATTCTCTTAGCACGATGACCGAATATTTTCCAGGAAAATCAACATTTTGCAGTCGATTGTTTATTACTTGCAGCATGAACTTAACAAAAACCTATTTTCAACCGAGACGATGTTCATCAAGAATACGGCAATAGAAATTGTATGCACTTTGTTTTTATATGTATTTTTGTTTTGTTTAAGGTTGAAAGAAAATAAACGAAATTCTAAATACGTTATAATATGATAAATGACCCGCCACGTGTTAAGTGCACAAGTTCGTGCCAAAAAAAAAGTATCTGCTTTCCTCCTTTAAAAAAAAAGAGTTAACTGTCGGCTTGAAAAATATGCGAGGCAAACAAAAAAGCACGTTTCATTTTATCTTGCCATTAAACATTTTCTTACTTTTTCATTTTCCCCCTGCATTTTTCATCGTAGGAACTTTAATTATGTTCGTTAGTAAACAGTGATTGTACTTCTAATTGAAATTTTTTTTTTGCAAAAATACAATGATAAATTTATTTTATGATAATGAACGACTAATTTTGATAATGCAGTATTAGTAATATTTTGTTATCTCTTTTTGACAGATAGGAAAAACACGACAGCAAAGACGGAATAGTCGGTGACCTTGCGACACTACGTTAAGTAAAACTTCTTTCCTTAAAAGGTTCTCACGCGAAGTATCAGAAGAACCCTGGTCCACTCAAGATCGCAACATGTAGGTTGAAGCATTCACTTTCAATCTTTCGTACTCAGCAGTGCACGTCATATCTGTTCGGATGATTGAACGAGTGCATACAAGTTCACGCGGAAATTATAAGTTTTCTGTCAACTGAATGATTTCAGTTTAAACGGTGTTTGTAAACAAATCGTTACGATTTCAACAAACTCTTCAAACTCTATTGTTGTAAGAATCTTGCTCAATCATATTATTCATATTTACATAACATTGTTTTTCTTTAACGATAGTAAATATTTAAATTTAACAATTAATATAATTTCATTTTAATTTGACCCTTAATGGTACTTTGATAGCGAAACTAGAAATTGATTGAACTCTACTGATACAGTCAAGTAAGCTGATTCATCTTCTTAATATTCGAATACTACTTCAGATAATTCAGAAGCTCTCGCGTGTATCACAAGATAATGCACTGCTGATCCGATGACTTTTCAAGTTTTATTTGCCATTTCAAACTCACCTAATCCGTCTTGTTTTTTGCAGGGATTCCGATGTTGGAGCCACAGGTATAATCTGAAAAATTAAAGACAGAAAATTAATAATTATTTTCATCATACTTTAAGACTTTATTTAAGCTATAATTATTTGACCTTTCGATCTAAACGTCGGATCCTTTCGCATCATATGAGTCAAGTCATGATTCAAAACGGAACTTGCCATGGCGTTTATGTCCAATTTTTAATCAGTCGACCTAGTCTAGTGAGGCGATTGGTCATGCAACATGCGCAAGGACGCATAACCACTATTATGAACAAATATAACTTTCATCGTTTTGGATGTCGGTGATTTTACTTCCGCTTTTGATGCATTTCCTTGTTTGTTGACGCAAATTATACATTGTTTCACAATCATGACGGTCAACTTATCACAGTACAAATTTTTATTACTCTCTAAATGTAAACAAAATTGTTGTTTGGAGTGATGATGACGACTAAAGTGATAAATGTATTTGTTATATGAAGCAAATAATTTGTTTATAAATATGCATTTAGGTGTTTGCCCTGCACCACCCCCGCCACCGCCACCACCTGTGTCTGGACAGGTGCCAGCACTGAGGATCAGCACTGAAGTAAGAAATATTCTGGCATTAATGGTTTAATAACGTTGCCCAAGAATTTAATAAATTTCTGCAACTCCATTTCTTTGTAGTCTTTCGCGAAATCTTCGCCTAGTCGCACCTAACACATTTGCTCAAACTCTTTTCATAATGGTTTGTGTATTGAACGCGATTCAAAAGTTGTTATTGATTCGAATTGTTTGCAAAACTGTGAAACTTTGTGCTTTACAGAATTCTGGAGCGAGACCAAGGCCACTGCCTCCGAGTGACCCCTACGAACCACCAGCAGCAATTCAGAACGCCATGTTAACCAAAGACAAGAAACCATTCACCTATACTCCAGGGATGGGAGGAAAGTTAGACTTATCGCAAATACGAAGTCCGCGAATGGCTCGTCGCGTTGCCAAAAATGCTAATGACGAAGGCATAGAAGGTCCGCCAAAGACGTCGCTGGAACCCAAATCTCCACCGAGTCAAGCTGGAGCCAACATCTACATCCAGCCCCAAGTTGCTGTTCCAGTTTTTCCAGCCAATATGCCAAACCAGCCAGTACCAAATAAGACTATTCTAAATAATATCAACCGAGCTCCTGGTGAGGATTGTTTTCAAGCTTTTATTTTGCATGTAAATTTTTATTGAACCGTCATAATTTGGCAGACGTTCAGGTGCTAACTTATATATAGAATCACTTTCAAGAGAACGTGCATCTCAATGATGTTAATGTAGCAAAATGAGTACTTGCATTGAAGATAATAATTGTTTAGAAATATTGGATCATCACTTCTTAAAATATTGTATTGCACGCAAGTTTGGTTAAAATTCTTTAGGATGTAAAAATAAAAGAATTATTTTTATTCAGCAGGTCCTCCACCTGAAAAGATAATCGAACCAACAAAAACTGTGATCAGAATTGAGCCGAGACAAGTACCCCCTGCATCTCCGAGTTCTCCAGACTCGCCAACTAGTCCCACACAAGTCTTGCTGATGAAAGCACCAACACCGTGGATGACACGAACTAAGTCGCAGGACGAAGACCTGCCGGAATGGGCAAGACGTACAAACAAGTCCCAAGAATCTTCACCAGAAATCGCTACATCGCCTTCAGTGTATGTTGTGCAATCAGCGTCGCCACCTCCACCGCCGCAAAGAAACCAACCACAAAATTTCGCTAATCACAGACCACAACAAAGACATATGCATCCAGTTGGTGGGGAAAATCATACAGTGAGAGTACGTTTCTGAACAAATTTATTTGGTTATATTTGTTATTTTATTCGTATGTATCATTGTTTTAATGAAACCCGAATGTTTTTTAGATTGAGGACAGACCTTCAGTCTTTTCAGTTAAAAATGATCCCGTGGGTCATCACCAGTTTAAAAATTCAGCTCCGCAACAGCAGCAGCAGAGATGGGGCCAACCGAATGGGACCAATCAAGTTCCTATTCAAATTCAGGCCCAACAAAGACCCCAGGTCCAATACCGACCACAAGAACAGGTTCAGGTTCAACCGCAACGCCAGAGCCCTTCTTCTCCTCGACCTCAGAATCAGCAAGGTTCTTATATCGTTCCCATGGTCGTCGAGGGAAGAACGCCGAGTCCAACTGCTGGCACTCTCATCGTACAGTCATCTATTCCATCTCAGACAAGAATCATACCTATTCAGCCACAATCCCCACAGACGTAAGTGTATTAGAAACAAAATGAAAATTAGCGAAAGTAGATATGTAATTGAAATTCATTTTTTTTAGAAATCCTCAGAGAAATCCAATGAATCAAGCTGAACCCGGACCTATTCAGTCAAAGTCCTTCCGCGTGCTGCAGAAAATTACAAGCACTGATACACCCGATGAAGTCGATGGAGAGCAGTTGCGTAAATTGCAATTGACTGAAGATGACAGAATGCTCATGAACAAATTCAAGGAACATGGTAAAACTCCTCACTATCGGATGAAAGCAATTGTTTTCGTTCGGATTTCAATAAGTTATTTTTTAAAAATGGTGAAGGAAATGTAATTGTCATTTAAAATTAAGGGCTAATTGTTTTAATGGTAATTGCTTATTCGGAAGCAAATATTTGGATGAGATATGAAGGTTCAATAATATTTCATTTATGTTCATTAACTTTTGTGGTTACGGCGTAATTTGTAATTTCTGAACATGGATCAAAACTTTGAGTAACTTTCTAATAAACATTTCCACATTTGTCTGCAATAACAATAACAATTATCTTTTATAGTGGATAGTGATAATTACCTTCATCAAGAGGAGGAACCTAGGTTTCGAGGTGCAGCTATACCCTCGCGAGCATTTCGTTATTTACAAAACATGACTGACGCTGGGGAAATAACATCAAATACATGTAATAACATCATACGTAACGGTCATTTTGTTCTAACAAAAATAATTATACTTTATTATTACAGCAATTTCTGAAGTGTTATAATTAAGTAAGCAGCAATCTAATAAATCACTTTTTTAGTACCTCGGACAAATAACGCCCTCCAGAAAAAGCAAAATCGCAATTCGAGAAATTTCGGTAAGAAAAAGACGCGAATAGAATAAATCGATTTGAAATGTAAACTTTTATATATCATTTGACAATTTTCAGATGAGGTCCAAGTGAACGCACCAAGTAACGTGAACGTACCAGCGAGTGAACAACAAGTAGCAGAACCAAAAAAATATCAAGGTAGCGCGATACCTTCGCGGTCATTCAGAATATTGCAAGCGATGACAGATCCGCAAAGCATTGGTGAGTTTTTAAATGAAATTTTAAGATTGCACAAAATTATTGGTGGTTTTAAATATAATCACATGAACACAGCAGACTTGTTCTTTTGAATTATTCATAATTTTTCAAAACTCATTTTTTGCCTTTGCGTAATATTCGCTCATTAAACATTTTCATTTAATACACTGGAACACAAACAATTCCGGCTTTAAAAATGTTTTTGCATAAATTTAGCTGGAACGTTTATTCGAATCCTGTGTTCACAGGAATAATCGTTTTTTGCTTGCGAGATAATTATTTTTCTCCTGGAGTCTATCACATATAACACTTTTCATATATATCATTCTAACATACAAATTACATCAAAATTAAAACTGGAAACTAAAATCTAATTGTTTTCATACCAGCAAGGTTTGGATTTTAAGAGAAAATCAAACTTTGTATCATTCACGGATGTATTGGTTCAACAGTCAAACAGATAACTAGATTGAAATTATGTCGGACAAAAAAGTAATTAAGTTCGTTCAAACCCGAATGTTGAGAGTTTGTCTCTTTCAAGTGAAAAAGAAAACGTCGCTGAATTTAAACTTACACTCAGTGCCCCAAATTAATTGAAGTAATGACGGTTTCGCTTTAGAATTCTAAGTGCAATTGCATTCATACGCCAGTGTAGCTCAATGTTTTGCGAAAGCAAAATGTTCCTTTGAACACAGGATTAAGCGTTTCGTTCTATTCTCGTGCTTTTAAATGCTCTGCTTTAATTTTCATAATAGTTAAACACTTCACTAGTAGTTAGAGATATATGAGAATAAATTTTTCCCGATTTTTCTGTAGCAACGGAGAAATTTGAGTAATTTAAATTTCATAAAAATTTTCAATTCAAATTTCCTAATTATAATTTAGTAGAGCTTTCCAATTCAACTGTCGTAGATGTCATAAACGAATTTCAATGTTTAACACAACAAATGCAGAAACAATTATTTTGAACAAAACACTCGAGTCGAGGAGGAAACGCACCAATAGATATAGATACAAAATTCCGGATTCGGTTGACCATTTTGAATACAATATGCTGTTTGTTATAGCTACCCAAGATTATGATCCAGCAGATTTCATCTGTCAAACTGAGAATAGCTTGGGCAATCAGCAAAGTTTATTCTTTCCTCCTTTCATACCTAACACCTACTACAATCTCGAAGACTACTTTTGGGGCTACTATCCCCTGCCTCCTTATCCCTTTCCTCCAAACTATCCCTTCAACAACTCCTATTATTACTATAACGGTTATCCATATTACCCTGGCAGCATCCCATACGATTGCCAAAATATTAAGCAAGAAAGTAGGAAATTATTCTGGAAACCAAGACACATATGAAGAAAAAATTTTTTTCAACAATAGAGGACAAATTGAACCACGAAAAAATTCAACTCTGCTTTTCAGTCCGAAGACCACTGACATGACAATTTTAACCGATGACATAAAGCTATCAACAGAATCTAGAACGAGAATAGAGACGCCTGGTTCGGACGACACTGAGTCTGATGCAGAGTACTCGAAAAGCGACAGTTCCAGTTCGGATAGTGATTCGGACTCCTATCTGGCTTATTCTACTGGTTTGAACCCAATCAGAGACGACAGAGACAGTTGCAGACTGAAAGATTGTACATCTTTTCCATCAGTGACAACAATATCAGAAGACAATTACGAGCAATCATTGTCAGAAAAACAAAACAGTATAAACTATTTCGAGAGCGACGATCATCCTGGTAAGAAAAGTGACCAGTTTAATGACGATGGAACCACAACTGTCAGCGTTAATCTACCGTTAAGGTTTAGATTCTCTGTATCCGAAAACAATCAAGATGTGACCACTGTCATCGTAGGAGATAGCACGATTGAGCCCACAAAAGTAACTGATGTTAGTACAAACTTAGGTCAAAATAACACTGTGGATTTTACTTTGAAAAGAAAAGTGAAAAAAGAAGAGGTTGAAGATCAAAATAACCTACATGCAGAGTTCACAATCAAAATAACAAACAAAACGAAAGAAACAGAAATAGCGGAAACTTACGATTCTGCAAATTCTTTGATCGCACCTAACTTTGAAACAGATGATGAAGACAGTGGTGTAACGTCTGATGTGAGCAGAATCATCTCTGAAATAGATACAGACTCCGAGTGCTGTCCTGTAAGAAAAAAGAACACGTTTCAGCGTACACAGACGCATTCACGATTGTTTAAGCTGTTAACGGAAGATCCACCTTATAAAAATGCCGATCGTAAACGAAACAGACTGAGTCTACCAGCTGATTTTGGTTCCTCTTACGATGAATTCTGTACTTCTAATGATCTGTCTTGGAAGAGGCTGCAAGATTTTGACGAAAAGGAAGAAGAGGGAGATGATTACTACCAGACTTGGAAGGCTCCAAGAGCCAGAAAAGAAAACGAAACTGTCCCGTCCAAAGCACACCAAGTTCTCAATAACAGCAAGCCTCATTGGACGTATCGGGTTAACGTTCAGTGTCCACGAATAAAGAGCTCCAAAAATGTGCCTTTGACACTGAGTAGAAAAGATAGATCCTCTAGTCCATCCTAAATACCATATTCCTTCTGGAATAGCTGGTGCTGATAATCTGAGGTCGTTTTAGGCCGAGCAACCGGTTTCATCGGATTTTACTCTAGCTTCGCAAGACCTAGCCGCGCGACGCCGCGAGGTACAAGCTACGTATGGTTTTGAGTTATCGGTATATATTTATTTCTATTACAAGTACCGTGAATTTTTGTTCATTGAGATGTTGTTATTGTTGATAATTACATGCCAGTCGTGAATATCAAAAGATCGAAGTTGAATCTTAACTTGATACTCGAATGAGTTTATGTCGATTATTAAATTAATTGAAAGTCCATATGATTATTTCAGGTAACTCGTGTCACTCACGACTTTTTAAAAAAGTTTGTGTGCTGATTTAATCAGTTTCTCTCATATTGACCGTCATTCATAAAACTTTATCATGTCATTGACGTTAACAAAATATTCAAATAATATCATTAGAGCAATAAAAACCAAACCTTGCCCTCATAACCAATACAACTAAAACAATAATTAACAAATAAAGAATTAATGCTAAAGATTTTGAAGTTACGCATCTATTCAAATTCATCTTTTGCAATTAAGAATAAATCATGAATACAAATGCCGATTATACGTATACTAATAGTATTGATTTGTCAAAAATGTTTATCAATTTGATTTTTATTTACTGTATTTTAGCTACAAAATAATATTCCTCCGAATAGAAAAGTAATATTAAATTTTATTTTTAGGTCCGGATACAACAGATTACTAATAGGAAAGTAAATTCGTCGACCGATTGTGGTGAACAGCTTCATTCGTTACAACAAGGATCCTCTTTTGATCAAACAATCGAACGTTGTATTTCCGCTTTATCTCAAAAATGAATTCAAAGAATACACCCAATTTTTCAGTTACTTCAACGAAAAAAATTTGAGTGTATAAAACTTCATATGTAATCACGGAATAATACATTATTCTAATCAAAATAATTTTTTTGACACAAATACAAATTTAAATGAAAATTTATAACAACATTATAAGATAAGTGTATATAGCACAAGACAATAGCCCGATGGACTTGTAACATTGAATTTAGCATTCTACATTTAAGCAGCGATTTTGACCAACGTAATTACGAAACATTTCGTTCGATTATTCAATAATTACCTCATGTTAATTAACGTTAACTCCTGTCAGAGAAAATTGATGAACAGAATTCGTACCATTCATCAATTATTACATGTTTAATACAAGCAACTCAAATGCAAGACACAAACATTACTTTCTCAACAACTAAAGTTTATATATTTTTAAAAAGATTTTTACGACTTGTTTGCAGAGCAATTTATTTCCAAAAATTCGAATTAATAAATATTATTAATCATTTAGTAATAATCGTGACGATAAATTTGTGGTAGATTGTTATATTTTCTTGTCAATACATAACTTAACACTGAAGCTCAAACATAAACTGAATTATAGACAAGATAATCGAACTAAAACACTTTAATGGTAACTTATTCAGAGTCTACTTATGAAGTAATTTTTAAACAAGTATAAAATATAAAGTATATACATAATTATTATAATATACATAGTATATATGAATTTTATTGCTGAACATTAAGTGGGTTATTTACTTGACAATGTATATAAACATGTGTGCAATCATACTGTATAAATTAAAAGAAAACACTAAATGTCACTTGAAGAGTTTCAACGTCTTTAATTATTGTACTTATACTTATATAATTTTTAAAATGTCAAAATTTATTTGATACCATGTGCAAGATACCGTATATTTTGTGAATGATGTTATACTCTTAATTGTATTTATAAACGTGTATTTATATATGCTATCACCATGACACACTTCGCTGTAACTTTTTGTGTAAGTTTTGATGTAAAATAAATTGTATTACAGACAAAACGTCAAAAAAAAAACAAATTAATATGAACTTTTTTTTCGTTCGATTATGTATTTCTATAGATATTGGCACATTTATTCTAATCTCACAAATTAAATAATTTGCAAAACAAGACTGAGTGCAAACAAATTAAATAATATAATATGAAAAATTGAGTAATTCGAATAATGCGTAACTTTTAAATATTTGCCTTTTGTTTTATAACGAAAATTGAAACGTATCAATTCCGCAATAAAACGTATACGCTTTTATGAAGAATAATTCAATTTCAACAGTCTGCTGTGTTTACCTGGTGTATTTATACTCAACAAGATAATTTAGTTAACGGTGTTTTTGTTTGATATTACAAGCTGACACTAAATATCATACGATGAGTATACGTATTTTGACGTTACTGCGTTATTCATGAATCCTTAATTGCTCACAGAACCCTGTGTTTCTGCGCTAAATACATTTCGAATATATCTGAAGAACAGATATATGCATAGAATCTCAAACAAGCTCCATTCACTGAATTTCTCATCTACTACATTATGTTAACAATTATAAATCATTGTATTTTCAATTATCAATTATTAAAAACACCAAAAAGTGTATTTTCTGGTTCTATCTACGGTTCAACAAACTTTTATTGATCACAGATAAAAATAAATTATAGATATTGCCCGACTGAACTTGTACCAGACTCTGAACTTTACCAGACCACCAACTTTGATTATCCGATATTGCTCTTAAAATTCAACGACTAGCATCTGAGACATCATTTTTAAAAGCATATCTGCAACCTCTACAGACATCCATCAAGAATTTGATTGCAATTCTACTTTACAAGAACATACAATTTCATAATTTTTGTTTTAAAACGCGTTTGAAATCGATTTTCTCTAATATTTCGTAAGTTACAAATGATGAGTTAAATTTTACATAAACTGATTTTTTGATTGATTGATGTAAGTATTAAATAAGTAACACTATTGAATAAACTGATTTTCAATTTTGTTTGGATATAGTATGATGGAAACCATAAAATCACTTCTATTGACATGTATAAGTCATCGTCACATTCAGTCTCGTTGGAGGATTAAATGCCTTCGGTTAGTTGAATAAAATTGTCTTGAAAGTCAACCCCTCCAGAAAATTGAAACACTAAAAGTTCGAAAAAGAAAAAAAAATAAATCGTCAATTCGCAATTTTGTCCGTCAGCGGTAAAACGTTAAAACCCCAAACAGCAAAAAAATCACTTATGAAATCTGATCGAAGACACGTTGAACGAAATAAAAAAAAGAAGTAGGTCGTGCTGACGATTCAGGTTCATTGATGACGTGCAAAACCTTGGCTGACAGAGTTCCGCGAGTATTAAATTTGATCGGCATCTTGATGTCGGTGTAATCGCAAGATGTTGCGCGAAATTGCGCGCAAAGCGCAGGCTCGTGTTTTATCGAGACGGGTAGGGTCAACGAGTCTCCTCACGGATGGAATTCGCAGTCGACAGCATCCCGCGAGTGCAACCCATCGAAAATTCATAGCGCTCGAGACGCCCGCCGGTGATAACAAAAAGTAATTCAACCCCTGCTAACAATGAGCGTCTCCGAGCGCTGCTTTCGGCAGCTTCGTCAGTCAAACCACGAGTCTCGTTAGACGCGATCGCAGCTTCTCATCGGATGAGTCGCTACGATAAATCGTAAACAAATTGTTCGCGCAGTGCCGACAATGACACTCGTGTGAAGTTTAATCAGACGAATTTAGACTGACATGTCCCGTAGACATAATTTACAATGGGTCTTCGGGGTTTTCAAATAGTATGTACACTTGTTTTGATAGCTGCAATTGTTTCTGTTGAATGAACAATGTTGAAATGATTTTGAAAGTTTTAATTTTTGCAAATTCTAATGGTAGGCAAAAATTGAAACAAGAACGAGATTAATTTATTTGTAGAATTTTGAATGGCTATACTGTTCATTCAAAAGACCTCCGTGACTGCTCTCATGAATCGGGTGTATAGTAAACAAAATTTACTACTTAGTATTTCGTTTAACAAAACGAGAAGAAAGTCATTCCAACATTAACAACGTCCCGTTATCTGATATAGTTGCGGACAGTTGCTAGTTCGTGATTGTTTTTCTTGTTTGTGTTAGCGCTCGACTGAAATCGTGCGCTAACAAATAGTCGTATAGTTGAAGTTAATTATTATCGGAGTAGAGCTTTAGTTTAGAGCTTTTAGTCCATGTCAAACGACACATTCGGAAACAACAAGCTCTTGGCCTTATCACAGCTGCGTTCTAATCACACAGACAAGCTAATCGAACATAACATTGATCGTCTTTTCTAATCTCATTATTAATTCCAGCCAAAATTCAAATCCACCGGATTTCGTATGCATACAAATTTAAATAAATTGAGAATACAGGACATGAATATTAATACCTTCCGGATGTTAGTTTCAATTGAAACCATAGCTCCGAGCCATTGTTTGCAAAGTTTAAAATTCTCCAAAACTCGCAATACTTTCGTCTCAATTAAGCGTCACGTACGTTTCATAGAAGATATTTCAGTTTAAGCACTTGAGAGTATGCCATTAACTTGCTCGGAAAACTATTTTCATTTGACGGGACACCTCACGACTGTGATGTCACTTTCATCAATTAATTCACACTTTGCTAAATGTCTCTTATTTTTCAAAACGAAATTGTCTCTCAGTTGGATTTTGCATGCACTTCAAAAGCAAACATTTCAAAAACTCAAATTTCCTTTGAAATAAACACCAAGTTTTAATAGAATAAAAAAATGAAAAAAAAAATAAAAAAAATCCTTTCACTTAAATATGTTATAATACGATTAACAAAATTAAATCCCGTCTTTTAAATCGGGGCTCGAATTGAATAGCGAAATATGATACAATTTTAATGTTTTGGGGCTGTTCAAATTGTCAAATCCTGAATCGAAATCATGCGCAAATCTGTCTGTCGGCTTTGGAAGGACAGATTACGAAGTTGAGCCGCAGCTTTTGGCTGAATTATATCGTGCTTCATGTGATTACCGCCGCCATAAACACGCTCTGCTCTCACAACTTAAAATGTTAATTCTTTTCGTTACGTGGAAGTTAGCCGGCGACGTATTGAGAGCACAATTGCGAATTGAAAATATGTCGTGCTGCGTGATCAAAGCTGATTTGTCGCTCAAGAGCTTTTCATTTGTTTATTTGTCGAACAATTGCAACGACGTTATATTTTTAGCTGTTCGACAAAGTTGGACAATAGCCACCCGCTACTATTTCTCCTTCGCCTTTTTTCACAAATTATCACAAAGCCGAAGAAAATCGCGCTCTAATTGATTTTTCTCTTCCATCGCGTTCAGTTAAATCCTCCACTTTTTGCGCAACTTTTCTCTGAGTTTCTTTCAAATTTAGTTCGCCATTCAACGAAAGTATCAAG
Organism: Telenomus remus; assembly: GCA_020615435.1. NCBI lineage: Eukaryota > Metazoa > Arthropoda > Insecta > Hymenoptera > Scelionidae > Telenomus > Telenomus remus. Next base: position 6,801,978 of record CM036341.1, on the reverse strand, counting down.
AAAAGAAAGAAAAACAGAGAGAGAGAGAAAAAGAATAAAAAGAGAAGAAAGTTGCTGCTCAATTTCTTTGGCGATAAGAAGCGCACTAAGTGATATTAATTTTCGTTGCATCAATCGAGGCGTCAATTAAATGATGGATTCAAATAAGCGACTCGCCAGTATCGATTGGCTTATAAATATTTCGTCGCTGGAGCACGAGGTGACGAGTGTTCGGTCAAGCGCGACGATACGTGATGCAGCCACGGTTAATTGCTTATTTTTCTTTGCGCTCTAAAAAGTTAGCCGTGTGTGCGTTATTTCTTAATGCGTACGTTGTTTTCTCCGACGCGTCAGTGATCCACGAGTCCCGACGTGGCGTGCACGCGAACGAATTTCAAACCGCGAAAACGGACTTTCAGCTTTTCCACCCGGTCGAATGGAGTTCAAGTGGGCGTCTTAATTAAGAGGGTCGACCCTAAGACCACAAAATTGCAACGAAAAAAAAATCACATCAATCTACCGGTCTGAAACAAGTTCTTCGATAACTGGGTGTTAAATGAACTGCTCTATTTTTTTCGGTGTCCTATCTTCTCGCTTTTCGTCTGGTCGTTGAGTTGTGATCGTGATAAAAAAGCATCTTAATGAAGTTTAATGAGTTTTCGCGGTCTATTCAAGCTGGATTGTCTGTTTCATCGATTATTATTTCTCTCATCTCGAGGATAAATAGTATAAAGATATGGTGACTGTAGGTAATAATCGTCTTGGAAATCTTTCAATTCGTTGGAAAAAGTAATTTTTTTTATATAAATGATTTGGTGCGAAATATAATGGTTCTCAAGGAGAACAGGTTGAGGATAAAAATGAAACCGCACGTGTATCAACCCTTGGCAAAAATAAATATTGACTTTCGCTGATCGAATGTGCGGAGGAAAATTGAAAAATTTTTGCTCGAGTTTCCGCAAAGGGCAAAACTTGTTCCGCGAAGAAACGTCTTACAACGACGATTACTGTTACGTGAAATAAATAAAATTGGATCGGCTGGTGTTATATCTAGATGCCGATAGGCAGATAAGACAATCAGCTCGTAAAAAATATACACGAGGAGCGGAGCCAGCGAGTGTTACTAATTCAATCGACGTGTTACAGTGTGTAACATGTACGTAACGCAATAGATACGATAATGCAGCTCTGAAACTTCACACGGTCACGCCAGCATTCTTTTCGGAATACGTAGCTACGTACTGCGCAACAATAAATTTCTACAGTTTCTATTTTTTTTTTCATAATTCCACTTTTTTCATATACCAACCGCGTTATTTCATTTGAATCTTCCTTAGCATTCGGTTCGAGATTGAAAATTGTATAGTTGATGAATGAGAAATTGGAAACTTTGAAGTTGAAATTTTCGGTGAGTGATTAAAGTCGTGTTCTATCTGCAGCGCGACGTAATGTGAAGCTGAAATAAAAAGCGAGGAATCGTGCTTGAGATGGAAAAGGGCGAGAAAATGGAAATACGACCGAAAATCGAGATAATGCGTGTGTCGTCAATTGAACGCAGCAATTTTCGGCCGCTTGATGGGGTGCAATTGCGCGCCGCGTATAGCCACATTCGAATCGGTACTTATTGTCCCGAACCGGAAGTTAGTGCTCCGGAACACAAGCCACCTGCTGAGCATACAAAAAAGGACAAGAAGTAAGTTTGCAATATTTTCTTACATTTGACAGTTCAATCAAGATTTAATTACACTATCTTGTAATGATTTAACAAGTTTATTTTTATAATACTGAAAAGTTCAAATAAAAGAAAATTAATCTGCGATGAATTCATAGACATTAACTTAGTGTTTGAATTTTGAATTTATGATTTCATTACCGTTCATCTACTTTAATAAGAATCTCTGATCTCGTTTCTTGTAATTTCATTACATGGAAAACAAAATCTGCGAGAAAACTTTTAGAACTCACAATTTTAAACTTTGAAATCTTAAATAATTTTAAGTAAATCTTAAGGTGTGGTTTCATCTTTAATAATTTTCAATACCAATGATTTGCAGAAATTTCGGACCAGTATCAAGACTGCTGAGACGTTGTCACCATGCAACATCTCATCTTACAACAAAATCCTGTGATAACATTTATAGTATCCATAGAAATAGTAACTCCTTAGACTGGATTATCAGACGTCCTAGTAATAATGAAAAAGGTGAGACTACTTTTTTTAACTTATTGACTCGTTTTATAAACATTACATTTAAAAAAACTGTCATTGTATTTCAGCGTTTTCCAAAGTTCGTCAAAGCAAAAGTTTTGACTGGCGAGTTGGACGACCTGTGAACAGTAATCCAGATCAATTAAACTGGCAGAATTCCTCGCGTAGTGTAGAACAACTGTCGAGAAGTGTGCCTTTGACACCCAACAATTTGCCAACGCCAAGTACAAGGTGAACTATGAATGCTATTCCAAACTTGTATTTACTCTGTTTTAAATTTTTTTTCAACTTTTGTATCAGGTTGTTACGTTATTGTATTAAATTTATAATAATTTTAGGTCTAAAATAGTTGCACTTCTGAAACGGTTATCACCCCGAATGCCTCGTCCGGGAAAGGGATCACTTCCGTCATCGCCCAGTGCCTATCCATGGATTCGAGTGGAGTACTCGTCAGACACTATAGACATGAATGAAGATGAGTTGCATGAAAATGACGTCAGCTTTCAAAAGGAGATGCAGCTCAATGAAATGAAAAAGAGAATGATCAGAGCTACCTCAGCATATCAGGTAATCGCGTTGCTGGTAATTCACTTAGTTTCAAGTTTAATATCGAAATCCAAATTGCCCGTTACTTTTTATCGCAAGCTAGTCATAAAGAAAGATTCGAACCAGAAATAAAATATATTTACGTATGTGGAGCATCGATAAATCTATATTACTTTTTGCGCCTTTTCAATTATTGAGACTACGTCCATAATAACACATTTTTATTCAATTATATTGTAATTACTTTTGAACTTTAGTAATGTAAAGTTGGAGAAAAACATTTTTTTACTTTGTAAATCTCGTATTGAAACCTTGCGGGGATACCATTGATATGGATAGAGGTGTAACATTCGATATTAGCCATAACGATTTTTAATACAGAATCTGAATACACTGAGTGGAATTTGTCGACAATGTAAACTATATATGGGTCAAGGAAATATTCACATTGTGAAGAATTCTGAAACAAAAAAATATAATAATCGATTTTAGTGACGTGTCTGACAACGTTGTATCATCTCAACTGAACGATGAAACTTGTATGCAACAAATCACACGAAATTTGAAAATCAATTTTCATTTTCAGATGCCTTCAAAGGATATACACGAACCAGAAGTTAAACCAATTCAAAATGAAGTGAAACGAAAATCAGACAGCTGCATGAATCGAGTGTAAGCTTAGTTTCATTTATTCGTGACTTTGATTTTCCCGTCAATGTTTCACGCTTCCTCACGCTTATGTGTATAAAAAGTTGCTAAATGTGTGATAAATAAATCAACTGCCATACAATATATAATATAATAAAATTTATTATCAACACATCAAGTTTAATAAACCGAAAACGTTTCTAACAAACTTATTTCCTGCACGCTTGACCACGCTACTTTCATTCAAGGCACTGCATTCCTTTTGTCTAAACTGCATTCATTGCTTGTCAATAAATTAATAAATGCTATGAGATCTTACAGATGACTTGTACGTGATGGCAATTCTTAAATAAAACACAATACTTTTACCTCCAAGTTCAACCATTTATGAACCCCAGCAATGTTTCTGCCTTTAATTAAAATCTTGTAATGAAAAAACTAAACCGCTGATAACAACTTCTAAAAAAGATTTCCTCATAAATGTTTCAATTAAAAAACTAAACTCATAAAAGTTTATTCAACTACTTTTGTTCAACATAAACAAGCTTATTTTGTTTATTTATCAGAATCTTAGAAACAAAACATGAAATCAGTCAGTAACATTGTTTCGATAAAATCTTTCTTATTCTAATATCTTCAATATTCTAACTTTAAATCTAAAGTAAAGTTACTCCTTGTAACTAAAGACTAAAGAGTAAAAGTTGCCCTTGCAATGATGATTAACATAGGCATTGTGACGAACAACGCCTTCCTCTCTAAATACTAAAAACAAAGTATTATCCTCAATAGGCAAAGTAAGAAAAACTCCATCTTCTATGCGGGGATCGACGTAGTTAAGAGTTGTATCACTTGGTGCATTTTTCGAATGAAAGTAAACTACAACGTCAAGTGTCCCTGGAGTCCCGGGTTCAGAATCTGCGTTTTCATCGGAATCAATCTCGTCAGGTAAATTTTCCTCAACAGTCGTCTGAGTAGCAACCTCAGATCTGAGGTTCTCAGTTCTGCGTCTCTTTGACGGTCCAGGTCCATCGTCGACAGAAGAGCTCGGTCCAGGTCCATCGTTGACAGAAGAAGAGCTTGGTCCAGGTTGGTCATTCCTTGCCTCTTGGATTGTCGAATTGAGAAGAGGAAGAATGGAATTTATACTGCTGGCATCGACAGTGATATCCGCAAGCATATCCTCGACAGAATAATTTGAGGTTTCTGCTCCATTCATCGGTTGCCCTTCTGTTTCTTCCTGTTGCTGTTCTTCTTCGGTTTCTATTACATGGTCACCTTCCTCTTGCTGCACCACGTGTCCATCATGAAGGATCGTGTAACAGCCTTGATTCCATCTCTGCAGCTCGAAAGTCATCTTTGGGTTTCCAGTGGTTTCGTCAGGTACCAGCGCCAAGTCCGTGTACTTTTTCAGCAACTTACAAAACGATACGGACTTAAAAATTTCGATCAATTTAAGAAGATGCTCCGGTATCGGACTATCGTGGCGAGCTTTCCAGTAGTTCATCTGGTCAGGAGGACCTGCTATTTTCCATTCAATCCTATCTGATTCAATTTCTTGCAGAAGTGCGTCAAACTTATCTTGCTTGAAGAAATGCTTGATTCCGCAAAACGACTTTGTTTCAATCACTTTGTTGATGATTTGTGCGAACATATTGTTGGTCAATCTGGATTCCTTGATGTATGCCGGTAAAAGGTCACAGTTGTTAACAGGCGAAATCTCGAAGGCTGGTGTTGGGTACCTTGCAGGCGGTTCCGGAGCTGTGATAGTTCCGTGGAACCAGCCATTAACAGAGAATCGGCTGACATCTTTCAGGATCTCAGAGACGGCGTGAAACGAATGGTTTGTGACCTCGAAGAATACCAGGGAGTTGAATTTTGGAAGGATCGATTTTTTCACATTTGAGGGGCAGTACGCTTTTGTTCCTGTGCTCGTTCCTGGAACGTACTCGTGCAATTCGATTTCAGACTCAAACAAATCCAGTCTACCGCCATACTCCTTTTTCCAGTCCTCACTCAAGTACAAAATGAAAGCGATACAACGGTCGTCAACTTTGTCGTTGTGACAGAGAAGGAAATCTGTGTCGGTGTATCTCGAAGTTCTGGCAGAAAATGTGTCGTTTAATTTGATCCCGGTGACTTGCTCCAGCCAGGGTTTGAAGTCAGTCATCATCTCCTTGCAGAACTGTTTAATACATTCGATGTTTTCGCTGTAAGACACATTTCGAGTTACATTTTGCAGGTCGCAGACAGATTCTTCCAGCTGCATCAGATCGTTTCCTCGTTTCTTGTGGTGGAGCGAGAGCACTTCTCCTCGAAAATCGTAAGTGCCCAGAGGTGAAGTGAGAAAATTTCTCAGTTTGCAGACCTTGAACGGTTTTTCGATCATACTGAATTTGTTACTTGATAAATCCAAATTGTAAGACCAAGCCTGCGTGATAGTTCGCTTCAAATCCTCGTTAAAAATTTGGGGTGATATTATTCTGTCACCGGGTTTGATTTTTTTATTTTCCATTGTGATTGATCTGTAAATACAAACTTAAATTAATATTTTTTACTAAAAAAAGATCTAAAAACTTAATTGAATGACAAATAGTTTGATTAATTTATATAAATTATTTGTTAGTTGAAAAAACAAATTAAAATTTGAATGAAATTATTGCTGCTTAAAAATATAACATTCCCAAACATTCTTTTTTATATAAAACACAAATAACAAAAATATTATTACAATGAATAGAAAATAGAGAACAAATGGAATAGAATATATATAACAAGTTAATTATTGAATTTAATTATTGTAGTTGTTTAACGGAAAAATATTTTAAAGTTCAAAAAATTGGTAAATACACCGGCTTAAAGGATGCGTAGGTGGAAATAAGGGATGCCGGGGTAGTTTCCATCGAAAAACACAACCGAGATTTGTATCATTGTAGTTGATAAATATGTCGATTATTGAGAAAAATAGACAAAATACAGTATAAAATAGATTTCCTCTAAAAACACCACTAGCTTTATTATGAATGGAATGGAAATTTGCATTAATTTTGATAACGTGTAAATACAATAAAATCAACAAAAAATGTCAAAAACGTGATTAAAACTATGCGAGGGTGGAAAATAGGAGATGCGGGGGTGTCGCTAAACACAAATTTTTATTAAGATTGATAAAGTCTAAGTATCCATGTGAAGTTAAAAAAACATTTGACATTTAATAATATCAATTAAAAATAAAAAAATACTGTTAAAAAAAATAAAAAAGATTTTTAATCGATACAATGAAAATTGAAAAAACTTGGAATTACTAAATCCCATCTCCAAAACAAACGAATATCAACATAACCTATTTTTAAAGAAGGCAACTACAAACCACGTTTGTTAATCACCTTTTATATGTTATTAAATACAAAAAATACATTAATTATTACTTACCTCTAAGAAACAATTGAACACCGAGGTCAAACAAAACGTTGTTTATTAACTAATTATCAATTCAAAAACCAAGATCTTCACGTGCAGTTATTTGTCAGATAAGAAAGAAAAAAGGAGCACACCATCACACCAAAGCACACGATCTCGCCCGAACCGCCCGAACGAAACACGAAACCGTAATTAAGGTTATGTTATGATGTTGATGTATCAACTTTCTCAAAAACATCTTCCCTCCACCTCTGTTTACAACCTTACAACCATTCATGTAAACAATCGACCAAATGTTACCACTCGAAATATCACAATAATAGCAACAATTCTCAAACACAAAAAGGAACATTTCACATGAAAAAATTAAATGATGACTTACGTAAATTTTGCTGGAGTAGATTTGCAAAAGCATCCAAAAAGTGCCGGAAAGAATTTGAGTCCAATAATTTTCCACTTGTCCCAGAAAAAAAACACCAACAATTTTGAGCAAACGAAAAAAAACAAACAAATAAATCGCGCACGCACGAAAGCGAATTTGAAAATATTAGAGCGGATTTTTTAGTTACGCAGTTGGCCGCGAGGTGTTTCTCGGTCGATCGACCAACAAGCAACAAGATGGCAGTTTACGTTTGACGGATGCTGCTAGTCGCATGCAAGACTTTTCGGGGCACACCCTGACTCTTGGCATTTTTCGCGAGTTCAAAGTGCGACTCCGGCGGGACCACTAGTGTGAATAAACACGAAAGATCAGCCGCGACGAAGCTGCCACGTCCAACCTTGAAAGATGTGAGTAGAGTTCGCAAGTTAGCGAATTCGCGGCGATGCCAATCGTATTCCCGGGCCCACGAATGACAGGGCCCACTCGTGCGAAACGTGACACGTTTTTAAAACGTGACATTCCGTTCCACCGACGACTTTAAGCCTCCTTGCAAGTTGCTCCGATTTACTACGCGCGATTTTTTCTCTTATCCATTTAAACGATTATGCGACTGCACTTGTAAACGTAAACACGGTTTTGCAATTTGTTTCCTTTTCTTGGTTCGATGAAAATTTTGAGCACGGGCAGGTCCTGCAAATCAAAACATCCCAAATGAGGTTAGGTTTATGTTTTGGAAAATTCAACCATAAAGATTTGTTAACAATCAATTATTTTTGCAACAATTGATTAAAACTTGAATCAATTTTTGAATGAATAATTAATTAATTCTATGTTGAAAAACTGGAAATTGTTTTTGTACTGATCATAATCATAATATGTGTTTTTCCTTATTAGTTATTAATTTAAATGACGTCTCATAACAAAATTAATTCGAACTAATTTTCATAGCAGGCGAGGTCCATTAATATGATAATTCGTGTCGCTGAATTTGTCTCAGAATGCAAAACTGCTCCTGACGTTTTAGCACGGTGACATCAGATTTTAAATATTTCATCACTTCCTTCTTACGCTGAGGACACAATTAAACGTCATAAAAATGGCAATCCGGATAAAAATCACAATTTAAAATGTTCATAAAACTGTCATTGAATAAAACGGGATTACGTAGAAAAAGTAATTACGAGATTGCATTTTTCCTTCCTTAATTAAACTTCAATTTTCTTATCAATGAAAAAAAAAAACAAAAAATTTTTATCACTAATACAAAATCGACAAAAGTCTTTGAACGAGTTCTGAAAAATGTTTCTCAGCTGTTACTTCAGTTGACCATCTGGTCGTAATCAACTATTTTTTAGTCTTTCCGCACATTCTTTTAATATCAAGCAGAAATCAAATTATGTTGTTGCGAACAGAGCGTATACTTTGCTGATGATTGTAAGTAATACAAAGTCATTTGATACCTTGGTACATCATTTTCAAGATGGATCATTGAGCACGTCGGGATTTCACTTTGTCAAAGCAGATTACAAAATTTTTTTCAACTTTTTTATTCTATCGTCGATGAAAAGTTAAAAAATTGGCACACTTTTGCTGGCACGATTATTCATTCGTCATTGTTTTTCGTTTGGACTTTGCGTTATCACATTTATCTGACAGTCATAATAACTCAATTTTGATGTTTTGCAGCAATTTGATTATCATAAAAAAGACGCGGACAAGCGATCAGTTTTCAACTGACGAGATAAATGAAGCCACGCTAATGACACGAAATCGTTCGAAACCTTGCATTGATGCTGTTAACGAACCAGAATTCAGTTATCTGACTAGGGACACAAAATTAACAGGGCCAGTCATTTTTCGCATTTCAAACACGATCGTATTATTCAGGCTCCCGTTAACTCAAATGTGTTTTACCCATATTGCTTCAATATCAAACTCAATTTGCAACTGAATTCAAATTGAATTATCTCTATGCATATGAATTCCATTTTTTCAATAAAAAATATTTTATTTTCAGTTTTTTAACTTTTTAATAAAATTCCAATATCAAAAAATCAATTCTGTTCATTTCTGTAAAAACTCAAACTTTTATCTAAATTATTAAAATCAAAAACTGAAAATCATTTTATCTAAATTATTAAAATCAAAAAACTGAAAATCATTTTATCTACAATTTTATTTCTACAATTCAAAATTCTGTAACTCTATGATCATTTGTAAATGATTTTAGATATTTCAATTGTATCAAATCCAAAATAAAAAATTTGAAAAATAACTAGTTCAAATTAATAAAAAAATTTTTTGTTATCAATTTAGAAACTTTCTGGGGTGATATTGATGGCCTTGATCCGAATCGCAATAAGGAATAGCGGATGTCAAACACAGAAAAGAGGTCTCAGTACGAGTGTTAAATTGTCAGCTAAATATATGCGAGCGGAATTGCGCTAATTATTCATACTTTCCAACAAATATGCTAAACACAAAAGCTCGAGTGAACGGGTAAAAGCGCATTGTTGCCTGATCATGCTTTGTGCCGCCCAGGTGCCTTCGAACAAACGACAACCGTTGTCAGGCTGCCGCACGATCGATAAAAACTACGCTTTCGCACTTACTCAAAAAGTTTTAATTTTTGACACGTGCTTCTAAATTAGCTACTGAACCATCCTATCCAATTTACTCTCGAAAAAAATCATTAGAAAAGTAAACTCAGGATGGATTTCAAATCAAACAAATTGAAAAAAAAATGAAAGGAAAAGAAACACTTAAGAAGAGGAACGACAAATAGTAAGATTTCATTTTGCAAATTAAATGTTTAGTTTGAAAATGTTTTTTTACATTCGCGCAAGTGGAATAATCTCATGGTCAGAATCCCGTTGGTCATATGACCAAATGACTACTGTGTAACATATTTTTCTTTTGTATTCAGTCGAGCACTATGTGAATTACAACAGGTTCTTACGACCGAGACGGTGCAAGCCTCGGCGTTCATTCATCATTTATCGCGTGTGGGCGTTTGCGTCGCGACATCGGGCAACTTGCACGCCGTGCTTTTTCCTTTTGCGGAAATCCGGTTCTTACCGTTTTGGTCGCACGTTCTGCAAAAATGCTGCAACCAATGAGGTTATTATTTTATCGCCACCCCATTTTTCACGTGTCGAACAGTGTTAGATTAGGTTCGAATATTTGTCACGTACCGGTGCCCACTATTTCCAATGATTTATTGGTTTGCCAATTTTTGTTGAAAATTTAATCTTTCCATTGCCTGTTGTCGTTAAGAGTTACAAAAAATAACAAAAAATTGTACGACCTGATAAAATTTTAAATTCAATTTTGGTTTCTGTGAGTTCGTATGAATTATGATTTGTTGCTATTAAATCATCCTTGGCCTTATAGCCTGTACTGCAAATAAATCTATTAAAATATATAGATCTCATGTCATAGATTGTATCGCAAAATATAATTTAGTATCACCTTCACTCTTGCATGTTACGGATATGCGTGCGCACACATTTCATATCGACACCTGTAGACGCCTGCAACTTTCTAATGTTGACAACTAACAAAAGCATCATTTCGGGTGCTCGTAAAACCGCACCCCCATAGGGTCACAATTAAACTTCGCACGCCATGAACCGTCCAATAAATCGCACATTTATAGCTGTTAGTTAACATTTTTTTGTGTAACATAAATAATTGTGTGTAAATGTATATCCCCTCTGATTTTGAATGTCTTGAACCCATGTTTAGTGATATTTATCGTGCTGATATGATCGTGTCTTAAAAATCGCATGTGAAAACGAAACCCGATCACTTTTTTTAATTGGTCGAGAAATAGACTGGAAATTTATGGCTCGACGTTGTGAAAAAAAGTATAGATTTATGTATGTAAAGTAGGATACATGAAAATTTAGTTCGCAGAGAGATCCCTCTGCTTTTACAATTCATATATTTTTGTAGATAAGGGGGATCTTGCTTGCAATAGTTATTTCTGGAACACTTGGAGCTTTAAAGTTTACTCTGTATACAAAAGTTGAACCCAACTTTTTTACAACCCTCTGATAAGAAAAACAGGATCAAACAAATGATTTATAAGTTATTTGTAATTTTGTTTTGCGAAAAAACATATCAACAATTCGTCCGTGTTTATTTTGTTTCGGTAATAAAAAAAGAAGATTGAAAAGGAGGAGTGATTAAAGAACACAAAAGCGAGCCCATAAAAGGAACCAGAATTGGTATAACCCACGCGTGCAAAATCACAGCGCCGAAATGTGCTGGCTTTCTCATCGCGAGTCACTTTTGCGACCTCGATTCAGCCCAATCCGCACAATTGGGGATCGTGAAAATCGTGAGTCAAAATTATAAAAGAATTTTATGCAGCGAAATTAATCAAATTAGTCTCGCGTGGGAACCGATTTGAAGAAAGTGAAAACCATCGTGAATTAGCAACGTTGTTATTCCATTGTTTCACGAACCCTATCAAGAAATCAAGATCCAGTTGATATTCAAATCAAAAGAGAAGAGGAACAGCAAAAAAATTGATCTGTTTTCATTTGGGCCGAATGTTTTTCTTTCTATTTCGGAGTTGTCATTAGTTGTGTCGGAAATAGCCGAATGATTAACGAGCCTCATTTGCGGCACAAGACTGGCACAATTTTTGTTCCGGTGCACCGCTTTTTTTCTGAGCTCTTGAGAAAGCATTTTTTTCACGCCCATCTTGTGCCAGCGAGAGGAAAGAAAAAGGGAATCCGCAGCGGGAACGCGAGACGGTCAAATATGAGAGCTGGAAAGTCACGATGCTTTATTTGGGTTTATATATAGAAATCAACGAGTTCACGTGGTGTCACTTACCTCGACTCGTCGTCGCGACATTCGGCGACGTTTGCTTTTACGAAAAAGGAAAAACCGCGCGACTACCAACTCGACCAACCATTTTCTCAAGCTGCGCATTCCGAGTCAAATTCAATTCGACTTTATTTTCTCCGTTACTTTCAGTTACACGGGCAAACAATTTTGGTTAAATTTTTCAAACCCAATCCTATTTGAGATCAAAAAGGTAGATATTTTTAGCAGACAAATTGTATTCGAAGACCATAAATCAATTTGTTTAAATCTCTACACATAATTATACGAGTTCTGGACAAAAATTGAGTTTGCAAAAGCGAGCATTTCGTTGACTGCCATGTACATGATGGACGGTGACTTTTATTGCGTGACTGAACTTTGTTACTCGAATTAAATGTCTCCCGAATGGTTGTTAGACATGAAGAAAAAAAATTTTACGTTCTGCCCGCTGTTGAAAAATCACAGTTTTAATATGTTTAAAAGGTGATTTCATATAATTTGCAAAGAGGAAAAAAGTTACAAGACAATAGTTGCGGTAAAATAGCGATTTTTAAACTTGGCTGATCATTGGTTTCAAAATATTATCTTGCGAATGTTATCGCGATTGTGTAGCTGTATCGATGCTCAGTTTAGCGGCACAGGTTGTTGAATGCTCGTAGCCGCACTATTGAAGTAACGGTTTCGCTCACATCCACCTGTGGGAGATGTTCCTTTCTCACAAACCGCTGTTACGATTCAAGCAATCTCGCGCAATCTCTAAAGCGAACCGAGTTTAATTGCACATTTGACTTGAAAGGACAAACACTTGCGTTTATCAAACGTCTGTTACATTTTAATAAGCTCCGCAACACTCCACTCATGACGTGCAAAAACGTTTCGTTTCCATTTTCCCAGGTCCAGTTATGCTCGCGTCATGGTTATCTCGGTCATATTTTAAATTCAACTTGAACAATTAGATTATGTAAAAACTCGTTCAAACTTATTACATAAATATTAAAGTTTATTTTTAGTTTCTTAAGTCAAATCGTCTCTGCTCTTTTTTTTTCGTTTTCTTCGCAAATCATTTTTTTTTTTTTTTTTTTTTTGTTATAGAATAATTTGATCAATATGTGTTGATTTTCAAAGAAAAGTAAAATTACAACTAAAGTGGAATTACAATGGAGTAAAATGCATTGAAATTCATAGTTCTCGGTACTCTACATTCCCAGACAGAGGGACTTCGTCGCTTTCTATATAGTCTTGTGTGGTACACCCGCCTGGTCTGAGTTGTTAACTTGCCATAGACAAGATTACGCGAGTAATTAAAACGCATTCATGGTACATAACGATGATACAATAGCAAGGAAAGCGCGAATCGAAAAACGAGCTCTCTTTTTTAACCATTACGTCATTCCATTCATGACTTTTAAACCGAAATAAAAAAAGTGAAAATGCAGTTTACCCAAATAAAAATATCAAAGAATCAAAAAAAAATTATTCATGTATATACCATTTAAAGTTTAAATTTGGCCAAAAGTTTTTGATTGATTGTGAAAAAAATGTAAATGATTTGTACGAGAGAGCTGGCATTGAAATTTGTGGAGAAACTTATGGGCACTTGAGATTTTCTAAGGCGTTTGTTGCACGCACGTCATTTTTTCCTCGTTACATCAGCGATAATGCGGGCACTCAATAGCACTTGAGATAAAAAGATCTATCCATGCCAGTGTAAATTGAGAGCAACTCCAGATGTATCCTGCAAGGTTTTCTACTAAAAACTAACATTCTTATTCGGTAATTGAATTCGATTCAATTAATCGAATCAATTTTTTATTGCTCTTTTTTATTTATTGCTATTTAATATTGTATTTTGTTGTTATTCGGTTTTAGGGTAAATATTTTGAAAACCAATATTTTTATGTAAATAGTTAGAGGCCTTATTGCGGTATACCCCATGTTCATGAATGACCCTCCATTTACCCACAATCGGTTTATGAAAACCGATGCCGATGATTATCACCGGATAAATTGCTACCATACACTTCTATTTATTGCATCCTATTTTACGGAGAATCTCCGAAACGGGACCGTCAATTTCCACGTTGTTTAACATCGAGATTTCAATTTTTTTTATCTATCATCAGACATTTTTCAAAAATCAACCAACTAATGACAACAAGAACGAAAAAAATGCATTTTGAATTGAAGTTAAAAAAATGTTCCAAAAAATGGAAATGGAAATTGAGTGTGAAATTGAAATAGTAAATGTGGTGCATTAAAGGGTTATTAACCCGTTTCTGTCTGTCAAATAACTGCCTCTTGCCGATTCCCTGACGGTTCTGGCTAACGCGATCTCAAAATACATCGGTTCTTTCGGAAGTAGGAAAAAAGCACTTGGATCCCGCTGCTTGGGAGAAAGGGACTAACCGACGAGCGCGGAGTGCGATGCCGAGATGAGACGCGTCTCAGTCAGTCTTTGCCGAGTACTCACCTGGATAACGCATCTTAAAGTGAAGTTAAAGTGACGATTGAAATTGTCCATTTTTGTTCAAACAATTTCACAATGGTCGTCTCGCTCAACCATGGAGAGAAACGCCAGCGCAATCTCCTCGTCGTCAAATATTTAAGGTCCACTGACATTTCAATCTTGTTGTTTTCAATTGCTTCAATCTATTTAGTTATTTAAATTTCTAAACTTTTTTATTCCAACTCCTCCTCGACTTTCTCTAAATTATAGAACCATTTCAAAATAAATTTGTCAAATCATTTCCAAGTGACATCGAAAAGTCATCAGGATAATTAATTCACTTTTGAATGTCATTTGAGAGATCGAATCATTTGTTTTATTCAATTAAGTTGATTGCAACGAGCCGGCAGAAGTGTACCAGTGATCGTTTCTGTTAAAATCCCATTTGGACAGCTCATCCTCGTAGCCTTTATTGGTGAACAAAAATTCGATCAAGAAAACGTTCAAGTGAAAGACGTATGGCGCGTTCCAACCAATCATCACACTGACCTTAAAACTTGGAATACGAAATTACATGCATTTTCTGATCCACCTTTTGATTACTTTTTAGTCGATCGGACAATTTCTATCTCAAAGATTGAATTGGATTGAAAAAAAAAATCAATTTCATGTTTATTACAGACGTTTTCTTAGTTCTACAAAACTTAATAATTGATTTAATTGTAGTCATGTTTATTGAATTAATTAACAAGGTTGACAAATTAATCCTAACTATGTCCATTAAATAGATAACAACGTTTTAAATCAAATTATCACCGATCCATCAACAGGCAGCAATTACAGCTAACGACTTTTTAATTAACAGATCTGAACAGAGCTGAACTAAGTTGGCTGCACGTGAATAAAAAACAGACACGAAATTAAAAACCGTTTGGTGAATGGGGGAGGGGTCGAGGAAAAGACAAAAGTTAAATACAAACAGTTCCTGGTGGCAGAAGGGAACGAATAGTTTTTTCGCAAAAGCGCGTCGACGTAAAAATAGAACTTGGGCATAGGCAGTCGCGGTGCTCGCTAGTCGTGGCCGAACGCTTTTTCGTGACGGATGCACTCGGCAACTTCAAAAGCGATGCCCTTAAAGATCGAGAGCGCCACGTACACGGTCAATCGGCCGGCCAAAAAGAATTCAAAATTTCTGCTATGGAAAAACTGGCGCCGCAGGTATTAATCGCGAGTTTTGCAATCTCGCCGCAAAGTCGACCTGTAACATAAACCCAATTTCGCTGTCCGTTTACTAATCGCACGTACTAAATGTTTTTTTGCACTCCTTTTTAAAACTTTTTTTTAAACTGCCATTTGTATTTTTGTTTCAAGTCCAACTTTTTGTTTGCTGCTATTTTCATCCCAACACCCAAACTAACGAATTCCACTTGAAACGTAAACCAAAGTTCGATGTTGCCGAATTTGTTTGTTTATTTACGGATTGAAATTGTGTTAAGTGTTTTAAATATAACGTCGCGTTGCATGCCTACAATGAGACTCGCGGTTTCAAAACGACGTGAACAAATATTCGTCTCACGTGACAAACTGCGACTCGCGACACAACGCTGGCTATTGAGTGCTAATAAATGAGACATGTGAGAAGAGCGATGCGCCTGCTGACCGCAGTAACTTAGTTCAGTTTGCGTTGTTTTGCATGATTTATTTACAACAGTTTATATGCAGTGACGAAAATGCTTTTGTTCCAGTCGAATTATGTTTGCTAGATTACATACTCCTAAACTCTCATCAATGGGTTTTGTTCAAAAACCTATTACAAAGTGAATTCCAAATTGAGATTCAAACTTGATGAAGAAACGCGATTCCACGTTAAACTTTAACTAAGAGTAACAATTTTGAGCAACTAATGCGTAGAATCCATTTTCTGGCACCTGTCAAAACCAGAACCAAGACAAGAATTGCAAAACAAATTGTTCAGAGGATCAAAGCATTTCTTCCACAAGGATGATTTTCTCGTTCATTCACGGTTTATAGATATTCTGATTGTGATCTAACTTGATCAAAGGCATCGCTTTCCAATATCTATTTACCTGATTGAAATTAATTAATCTGCTAGCACGGCATGTCTGGCGCAATTTGCGCGCCAACGATTAATCTTTATTCAGCTTCACGTTTTGCACAACTGCCTTCCATTAGAATATTAAAACCCCTCCGCCTCCCCAAAAAATGAAACTAGACATGAAAAATGAAACATTTGAACAAATGCAAGAGTAAAATTAGAAGAAACCAATTTGAAAAATGTGAATGTGGAAACAGTGTGCACGAGGATCGAGGAGGCGAGGAGAGAAGAAGTCGCAGCAAAGCTGGACGCAGCGAGGTCGCCGGACTGGGGGATAGTGAGGACGTCAGTTCCACGGTGACGTTGGTCCCGGAAGCTGGCGGCGCGGATCGCACCACTCGTCGGTCCAGGCCTCTGTCGTTGGCCGTTCAGCCACTGAATTACCAGCGACTGGACCCAGACCACAATCCGGCTCCTCTTAAACACTCCAACATGACTAGCCAGGAAAGCATCGGAAGCTGCAGCTTGGACATCGAACAATCTGCCTCCGACCGATCAGGTTGGCAATGACGTCACCAGCATGATTCAATTTGCACCAGACCTACGTCCTTTTGCACTGTTTTCTATTGTCCTACCTTCTCCCTTCCCTTTATGTATCTAACTATGAAATGTCGAATTGCGAAAACAAACAAGACTTGAGTTGTTTAGATAAACAGCCTTCTTTAAAGATAAACAAGGCAGGGACTTATTATTTATTAGTTTTACTATAAAAAAGTTGAATCGCCAAATTGATTGCATTGGCCTTGAAGTTTGTTTTAGTTCAGACAACTTTAAGGTGATTGTGTCAATAAATAAAATAAAAATAGTCAGAAGTGCGTTCATTTACGACTAAATGATTTTCTAGTTACGCTCTCAAGATTGCAAAATTTGAAAATAATCGTGGGACTGGAATAGAAGAAATTTAATTTATGAATTTAGTCAAATACGGAGATTTAGATTCATGTATTTTTGGGCTAATTTAAAATTGAAAATCTCAATTGTAAACCCACAACCGTTTTCACATTTCAGTACAATATTTTTCGTAACTGCAAACACATTCGGTTAAACTTTGAATAAATTCTGACATTGTATCGTAACAAAAATATTGTATATGCAGAACATTTGCGTACTAAGAATTTCCAAAGTTGTTATAAAATGAATAAAAACCGAAATTATAAGTTTTACATTTCAAACGTTAAATTTTCGTGAAAGATTCAAATAGGCATATTGAATTTCAAAATAAGAAGAACATTTTGAACAAGAGTGAAGGTGCATTTGGGTATCCAAAAGTATCAATAATTCCGAGTTCATTGAAACAAGTAATCGTGGCGTGAATTAGAGAATGAAACGTCTCTCTCGAGATCAAAATTAGTGCAAGCCGGCTCTTGTGCCAAGTCGGGGACAACGATTTTCACCTATTTTTATGTCGTCTTGATTCGAAATAGAACTTGTTCACTTTTATTTAATCGACTAACCTTTGTTCAGTTTTCGTACTTTCTAATTTGAGAGAAGAAACGTGGTTGCTAATGGGTCTGGTAATTTTCAGAAGCCACCAGGAGGTCTTTATCGGAGAAGACACTTCACAGTCTGAACCTGTCCTGTAACGGCGAGGCTGATAAGCTAAAAAACGGCAACTCAGAGCAGACACAAAAGAGCAGTCCGAATGACAAGCTGACGATAAGTAATGGGCATCACGCAAGCAACGAGCCAGACCAGCTGATAGCCAAGAAACCGAGCTATTTGGGATTGGCTTGCAGCATAAGTGGTTACTCGGGTATCACCAGGTACGACAGCAAACTGAGGGAAGGATTCCGATCCAGAGATAGCAGTCCTGGCACCAGACTTGTTAACAGAGACACCAGTCCAGCTGGCTTCAGGTGAATGATTGGTCCTAATTTTATTGACCTTTCGGTATGCATTTAATATTCAAACCGCTGACTCAGAAACAATCATTATCTTTGAGTTTAAAAATAACCAGTTTGTAAGCGAGTTTATGAATGGAAATGTATTGATTGTATCTGCAATGTCAGGTAAGATTATTTAATCTCGGATTTTAGCTTGATTGATTTGATTAAACGTTGATGACTGTGCTGGATTCCGTCCAAGATTTTTTTTTATTGAAACCCTGATATTTCAAGTAATGAATCTGGACTGATTTGTGCTGGATTTTGTTTTAGGTCAAACGAACATTTGAACGTACCATCGCACCATCATCCGCCAAAGAGTCAGTCGATCTCGCCCCTCGCAATGGACCGCCAAAACGGATTCTCGAACGGACTCAAGGAAACGCGCCGGATTGAAAGCTATGCTGAAACAAAGAATTTCACTGATGTAGTTGATAAGGGAATGTCACATACAGTGTTTCCGGATTTCAGTCCGATTCGACCGGTAATTAGAAGTCCGGCTAAAGGAGGCTTAAATATTACACAAGAAGACTCGTTTTCATCGTCGTACCCAAATAGTTCGTACAGATCATCGTCACGTTATGGTATAAGCTCAGTTTTATATAACACTCGATATAATAATTTTAATTAAAATCATTAATCAACCATATAAAAAATTAATAAGTAGTTGCTAATCATCAAAATTTGTAAAGTTAAGATTTTTTTTCTTTTTTTTTAAGTAATCAATTTTTGTAAAGAATACTTTGATGTTCATTTGAACGTTGTTCAATGTGAATGTTGAGTTGAAAGTTGACATCAGGTTGATGTGACTGTCAGTTGTTTAAATTTGAAGTGTAAATAGTTCTTTTTGGTCGTTGCAGTTTCGTCATATACAGAATCGAGTGTAACTAATGGTTCATCGATTGAAGAGCACAACAACTCGACGGGCAGCCAGAAATCGTTTATTCAGCAACGCGTGGAGCGGTTGTACGGGCCAGGTGCTCTAGCTCAGGGTTTCTTTTTTAAACGCAGCGCAGTTACCAAATCCAACACAAGTGACAACAGTCTCAATAAATCTAATAATAGTAATAATTCCTCATTAGACAATTCGCACGTCGAAGAGTCGCTCAAAAATTTACCTGTCTTGCGTCACTTGCGTCCCGAATTTCGGGCCCAACTGCCGGTTGTCAATCAACGAAGACCGACCGATGGGTCGGAACAAGTAATCAAACCCTTACAAAGGTTAGTTTGACTTTCATTTCAATCTATCATAATGGAAATAATTAAAAACCTTTCAATAATTTTCGATAACATTTCAATTAACGTTTTTCATTAGTCAAAGTAGGTTATTTCCATTATGATTATCAAAAAGTAGAGCTCTTGCTTTTATAAAAAGAACTGAGATCGGAAGATCTTAATTAAGTTTGTCAAAATAAAAAGCACAAATCGATTTTTACAGGTTATCGTTATCGGCGAAAAAAGATGAAACCAAAGAAACGCCAGTGATTCCACCAGTAATAAAGGAGACTACGTCTCCGTACAAAACCGTTCAGATGAGTGCGAGTGAAACAAGTCTCACGGACCAGCAACCGGCAGCGCCAAAAGTAGTTTTACCCGTTATCGAGCCGAGTACAAATCCAAGCACGAAACAAGCAACCGAAGCCAAGGAGGTCCAGGACGAAGAAAAGGATGGCCATTACTTTATGAAAGTAAGATCAATTTTGTTACAAGTAACGGGACGGATAATTTTTCGTACCCGGAATTGTGTCTCATTAGTATTCGCACGTTTATTTAAATTGTCAGCATTACACTTTTGCAACTGATTAATGTTTCAATGAACATTTACAGTTGTTAGAGAAGGAAAGAGACCGACTTTTATCTCTGGCAGAGAGTGCGGAAGCGGAACTCGAAAACACTGCGAATCTGCCGGAAGAAGCAGCTGGCAAACTGCGATCAGCTGCTGGTAAATCGAGACTTTTAGCTACGCAGAAAATGCACCAGTTTATGGGACTTTGCCAGAAAAATATTGTAAGTGAAATCACTGACACGCAAATTATTCGTTTGAGATATAAAAAGTTTTGAATGTGAAATGAACTGTTTCTTTAAATTTGCAGAATCAAACTCCGGGCGAAGAATTTCCAACAACCAACGAAGACATCGCAGGATTTTGGGACATGGTGATGCTGCAAGTGGTGCAAGTAAACAATCTCTTCGAGCAGATCGAACGTCTGAGAAGTAGCCAATGGAAAGAGGTATGTCCCGAAACTAATGAAACATCCAAATCATGTCCCTCATCTGCACGAAAAACAAATCGACCATGCTCCCCGAAGACGAATAGTCGAATCATTGGTGCATGCGGTTCTCTAAATTCCAACAACAGTGCCTCAGAATGGGAGCGATCCTCGAGTGACATTAAACGAGTATCAAATTTTGTTATCGGAAATCCATTGAATCAAAAAGAACAAAAGGCAGACGTTTTCGTACAGTTCAGTTCAAATTCAATAGAAACTTATGAGCGTGAGAAGTTTTTCGAGAAGGTTAGTCAGCTTTTAGTAAACGTCATCTATTCAGACGATCAGGAGCCAAACTCGACTGTTCGTCAGACGCGGGAGCGCAATCGAAATTTTAATCCACCAATTCCGAGTCCATTCAGTCCGCAGATCCAAAGAGTCCCGCCTCACGTAACTATTTCCGAAGATAAAAACGATAAATCCGATCAAAAATCAAGACAAGCACAGATGAACACTAATATTGGCCAGGAAATTGGTACTGACGATTCAGTAGACAGTGTGAATTACTACAAAGATTGCGACAACGATCTGTTTCCTGAAAATTTACTGGAATCTGAGTCAAGCGCGGAAAAACAAGTTCAAACGGACACACGCCGGTTTGTTCGTCCCAATTTTTCGAACAATCAGACAAATTTCATTGTAAACAGTTGCATAGCGCAGGAATTAGATCAGCGTGTAGAATTTAACGACAGCATTTGGTCGCTTTTAACAGACTTGTCGAAAATTAGTTTCAAAGTTAAGAAACCATCCAAATTGATTACTCCGTTTTTTGGCGACAGCAATATTACCAGATGGCGAACCGAGATAATGAACGAATCTGAGCATCAGGAGACCAAACGAGTTGACCCAAAAAAATTGCTGCCAAGATTGAGGGCTTTTGAAAAGATCAACATCTCGTTGAGCGAGATGAGCTTAATAGATTCCTTGAAAGATGAAAACGTGGCTGAACAAAAGCACGGCGTTCTCAATTTCATCTGCTCAAATCGAATTTTTTGCCGAGTCTCAATGTACATTTACGCATCGGGTTTTTTGAGTCTCGTGATGATGTATTTTCGACTGAACCCATACAACTGTTGTCTTTTAGCTTCCAACGCTGATAAATAACAATTTTTGGAACTTTTACTGAACGATTTTTAAATCTGCTTTTGTTAATAAAAAACTTTTCCTGAATTGAGATCAAATTTATCATTTAGAATAAGTCAAAAATATTTTAAAACTAAGTTTGGATGAAAACTGAAGTGAATTGAGATCAAACGTAATTAAAAAATTTTAAAAACTTAATTTTTTTGTTAAATTTGGTGACTAAATGATTATATTTTTCAGGTGTCACTAGATGTGAAGCCAAAGTCCACAACAGTAACTGGCAGCAACAGCAACGGGTCAAAAAAGCGACTACCTTCGACGAAAGCGAAAAGTACAACAGCAGCGAGTAACAACGATGCAGCGCGAAAAGCGCGAGAGGCACGTGAACAATCGCGCCGACAGATGTTGGAAGAACGCAGACGTGCGATGCGCAGTCAAAACGCCAAAAATACGACCGATTCGGTGGAAATTTTTGTCCCGGAAACGTAGCACTAAGTGGCGAGTTTCGTTTTCGCATTCGCGAATTAGTAAAAAAAATTTAAGAAAAAAATAAGAAATTAATTTTACAAATGTCACATCGATGCTAGCATTTATCGATAGTATTATGCTACATAAATGTCAATAAAACATCGAGATAAATATTGTTGTCTTGCTGTGCGATCCGAATTGCATTCAAATCAATCTAATGATGTAAATAAGTGTCAGAGAACAAAAATGTCTTTTATTTTTGAAATTTTGTGAAACCAGAGTCGCGCCAGTGAGACAATAATGGTCAATGAGGTACCTCGAGAAGTAAGTGAAAGAATTGAGCCCTGCGATCTATTCGTTTGTGAAGAAACGAATTTTAACGACATTCCTCGGAGGTATTTTGCACAGTTAACAGACATTGATTTCAATCCGAATTCAAAAGCCTAATTTTCTAGTTGTGAACCAAATAACTCACTTTAACACTTAATCGATCGTCAAGTTCTGATTTTGAAATAAGAGAAAATTCATTTTTCCCCCGGCTGATCCATTTGCGACTTGGGAAAACTATTTTTTGTAACTGTAATATTACACTATGATATTAAAACCAGGCAGTGTATGAGTAACGTTTACTCGACATCACAGAACTGCTTAGACTGTAAATAAACAACAACAAAAACAACAAACAAAAATAGATTGTGCTGTAAGAGTCGGTGTGGTGGAATTATTTGTGACATTTTCATTAGTAAGTTATTTTCGTCCACTTTTGTATTGCGAATTCTGCCTAGCAACCTCACACCCTCATCGCGTAGATATTTATGCTTACTTCATTGTAATTCAAAAGTTCATCTCGTATATTTTTTTCACGCGCTAAATTGATGTTTTAAATATTTTTTTATAATGATTGTTATTCTTGTAACTGTGTATGCTGAATTTATTTTAATTCAGTTATACACTTATTATAAACAAGTTAAAAAAAGTATTCGATCGTTGATTTTTAAACGATGCACGTGTAAGCAAACTTGCAAATAAATTGAAAAATTTTAATTCTTTTGCTACTTCTACATTTGACGATTTTTTTGCGATGCAAACATATGTATGATCTTTTTCAATTGTATATATAATTTTGTGGATACTTTAGCGTTACTTCGAACATGAGATTGAACATATGATAATAATTTACAAGTAACGAGCAAGTAATCACGTGTCAATACAATTTAATTTTTTATACTGTCAAATATTTATTATTAACTTGTAATTAAACGTCACATTTATTAGTTTCGTCGTCATTGTTAATCAAGCGATTAAATTTATTTTTAATTCCTAATTTTTTACAGTTCCTCCCTTTGCGAAGTATGATTGTAATTACTTTTACATTCATTCCGGATGATGACTTTAACTTAATGTCATAGAGTACGTCGACAAAATCTAATTCTGCGTTTCTATCTAGTACATAAACATTTATACGCTAATTTGACAATTCGACTATATCAAATCACACAACAAGATTAAATTTTGTTAGACAGAACCAAAATAATTTTAAACAATGGTACACAATGAAGTTAACAAATATTATTCTATTTGGTTGTTTAATTATTCTGTCAACTATGCATTTTAACGTCATTAATTCACTCGAAAATGTTGAATAATTTTCAATTTGTGTTAAACGTTCCGATGAAATTGAAAATAATTGTTATATTTGTCAAACTATGTTCATCTGTGACGTGAGCAGCAATAATAAAGGCATTTGTCGCAACCTGTGTTTTTTTTCATTGTTGAAACAATAAATGAAACAACAGATTCGTTCAGTATCTATATTCTTATAAATTCAATGTACAAAACCACATGATTTGTCATTCCTTAACAGCGAACATCATTACACATCAGCAATAGTCATTAATTCTAATAACAACTAATATTAATTGTACGAAATAGCGAGATTCGAATTTCGTAAAGTCAGTACATTGATTTGTTGTGAACGTTCAGCAACCTCGACAACATATCAACACGCAACAAAATTTCCATTGTCTTTGAATGCTCTGAACCACCAAAGCGGCATTAAAGTAGCAGTCTTCCTCCATCTTCTACTTCACTTAAAAAACTAGTTAAGAAAAACTTGCTTGCAACGAACACCTTATCTACGTCTCGTCGGAAAACTCGTTCATACAAAAAAATACAACGAACATGTTGTACAACATCACGCAGATTGCAGTTCTTTGTTTTTCTTTCGTTGTGTAAGGGGCATGAGTCCCCAAAGGGCAGTGCCTAAAATTAAAATGATGCCAAAGGCTAAAAAGATAGGTTTGTAAGATCCAATCTTTTCGAAAATAGCGCCGCAGATGGGAGGTCCCACAAGCTGCAGCATTCCATTCACAAATAATGAGATTCCATATGAAGAGCTGAGTTTCTCCGTACCTAGCAAGTCCGTCAGGATAACTGTGGTGATTCCGATGTAAATTCCAGATGACAAGCCAAACAGAGCACAGAAAAAAGATAGCATGCCATAACTGCTTGCCATGGGCAAAAGTGCCAGAGCGATTCCACTGGTGCCCAAACCTCCGATAAAGTAGTAGTATTTAGGAATGAAGTCAATATCCGAAAGAGATGCTCCTCCAATCCTCCCAACTAGATCCAAAGTCGAGACAATCGAGATCAGGACAGCAGACATTGTTTTGTTGAAACCCTCCTCTATAGCATAAGTTGGGAGTAGAATCATGAAGTTTGTGTTACTAATGGCTGAAGTGGAGTTGGAAATTAAAATGATGAGGTACACTGGATCTTTCAGTACACTCAGATCAAAAGTCTTTGAATCGCTGCTTTTTGACTCTTTGGGTTCTTTTCTTTCAATCTTTGTAGATTGTCTTTGACTAACCATCACTAAGTTCTCCTTGTAACGTCCACACGAACCATTTGGACATTTTGTACCATTCACTACTCTTTCACTTTCATTTTTTTCAGGCTCAGTGGTATCTTCATTGAAGCTGTCCGAGTTCTGATGAACGATGATTCCGTTAGTTTCATTTTTCACTTCGCAAGTAACTTCGTGCGGTTTGGCAGGTTCGTCAATGGTTAAGGCGTTGTTGTCGAAGCCTTCAGGTGGGCTGACTTCTTTCATGTGTTCTTCCACTGGGTGGAAGAAAAAGCCGCAGATTGCGGTGTTCATCATGATCGCACCGAGTATCAAAACTGCTCCCCTTTTGAGCACAAATATTCAATGTAGATGACAAATTGTTGTTTTTAACAACAAAAAATGAAGTATCAATTTTACCTGTATCCAAACTGGTCGAGCAAATACTGTAGAAAAGGTGGTAAAATTATGGACCCAATTGCACTTCCTGAAACACACAACCCACTTGCCAGTCCCCGGTATTTGACGAAGTAGGCTGTCACTATGTAGATTGTTATGGGGTACGTTAATCCTGCTCCTATTCCAACCATAATTCCATAACTGTAAACATTTTTTGAATTAAACACTGATTTTTCAGCGTCAAAATAATTGTAAATAGATGATCAATGAAAAAATAGATGTTTGATGTTTATGAAAAATTTGGTAACTGAAGTTTGGTGGTTGTGGTAAAACAAGGAATAACTTGCCTGATATAGAGGTACGCAACTGAGTTAGCGAAGTAGCTCAACATCATTCCAACAGCCGCAAACGACCCTCCAATGATGGTTATCGTTTTGTACGAATATTTGTTCGACAAAATGCTCGACAATGGTCCTGAAAATATTTTGCCATAATACTCCAGCCTATGAAACAGTCATCCATAATTGGAAATTAGTTTTTATTTAGGCCCAACCCCACCAGCTGAATCGTGAAATTACTGAACAATGAAAAACAATCGACAATGCCGAACAATCACGATAACAAGATACAAACTCTTTTGAGGCAAACAAACGGAAAATCACAATCGTAACAAAGTCCAAGAAATCTCACGTGGTTGAAATATCATCGAAAGTTAAACTTTCGTGCGAGTTTATGATCGGTTGTATTTTTACAAGTGCCACATTAATAACTGCATTTTATTTAGTCCCGTCAAATTTCGGATATTTTGACAATTTTATCGCCAAATTATTTATCGAACGGAGCGGATTGCGAACGGAAACTTTTTGCCAGTTTCAATGTGACTTGGAAAAGGAGAGTTTCAAGTTGTTAAAATGCAATTTCATGAACTCTGAACCAAGTTTGAGGTTTACATTTTGTGTTGACAAATGCTGTTATTTAGCCCGACAAACAAACAACTGAAACGGTATCATTATATCATTTGAAATCAGCTGAAACTGGAAAAATGCATTTGTTCCAATCATGCGATAAAAAATCGCATTTTCTCATTGTTCATTTACACGTGTCCCCCGGTTGTTGATGTAGTTGACGTAGATAGAATATGTACCCAAAGCGCTGTACAAGAAGTAACAAAGCGCGGGGATCCACGAGGCAGCCGTTGGTGACGTCTTGAAAACCTCCATGAACTCAACGAAAAGAACTCCAAAAGATTTCATCGTGCCCGGTATCAATAAGTTTACCGTTAGGGCAGATATCAGTACCACCCAACCCCATCCTCCGTCTGGCGGCACTAGTTTTGTTTTTTGCGTCACAATCATCTTTCCAAACTGGTTTTTCTCACCGACTCTTCTTTTTTAGTCTGCAAAACAAAAATTGTCCTCACTTTGAATACTGGAATTTTTTAACTCTCCGATTCGTAACCGATTAAACAGAAATTTATAGTTGAAGCCTAAGTATCACAAAATTTTTCTCAAATTTAAAATTTTCCAGTTGACATATTTAATAACCGATTTTGATCGTATAATTTGATACAGATTAAACTGATATTTTATTACTGAAATTAATGTACTTGACTACATTGTGGATGAAAATATTATGTAAATGAATGCTTGGTTACATGATTATAACATTGGGATTTTTTTGTTATTTATATAATTAACAGAAGAGGGACAGAAAAAAGGTTGCGTATAACTGTAAGGCTGCTATAGGAAGCAACTGTAATTGTCATTTGGAATAAAAAGTAAACCAGATGTATCAAATAGCAGCAAAATTATTTTTTGTTATAAACAAAGTAGCTTCTATAATTATATATTGAATACCTGTTTGAATAAACGATTAAAGAGATAAATATCGGTTTATTTTTGGTTGTTGAATTTCGATAATGATCGATGTGCAGGATGTCGAAGATAATTACAAAAATAGAAAAATGAACATGATTATAAGTGCGATTTGCAAGTGCGATAGCAAGCATTTGTTATATTATCGTTTGAAAAACAGGTTGCTACACGACCATTCACAACTTTTACTTATTCATTCGGATTTTCACGTTATCATTATCAATTCGTTTTTTTGCATTTCACTCAAATTTTCCATTTTATAATCAGATGTTATCACGTGAAAATAGAAAATTGTTTCTTCCATATCGACTTCCTTTCGGGACAGTTTAGATTGGTTGTTATTTTTTAATCTCTAGTCTGTCATACTTTGATGAGAGACTAACAAGATTCAAGTTCATGATGCAAGATTCGTTTATGAATCGTAAATGGGTTTATGGCGTGGAACCATCAAAGTAACGTTATTCCCTTTTACAATGTAAATTTGCGGATTTGGGTTACGAAAATTTATTAAACGCAAACATTTGCGGCGCGATAAAAAGCAAATGGATATAAATGACTTGACGGGATCAACGGGATTTAAAATTTTGCTGAACAATTTCTAATTATAGAAACTGGTTGTTACAAATTAAACGAAAACAAACATCGTAAAACGGCTTTGTCACGAACGATTTCAGGAACAAAGGCTTCGATAAACTAGATTCAAATTGACGGCAAACAAACGTTATCAAAACCAAACAGCTGAGTCTATTATTTGCGGCGGAAAAATTTTTCGATTTAATTAACAAGGTGAAGTTCAAAAAACACACCTGATCAAGATGTTTGTCCAACAAATCCACGTTGGTTCATTGTAAGCTACACCAGTTTCCACAAGACTCAAATCAGTTATTACTTTCAAAGCTACTTTCATGCGAAACGGAAAAATTGAAATCTCTTCATTCACGAATTAAGATTAAGATTGAATTAAAAAATATCCAAGATTTTCTAGAACAAATAAATAAAATATTCTAAAACAAACAAAACTATTTGGAAATATGATTTGAGTTGGCGCGTTCTCTGTCTCGTTAAATTAAATTATTTGAATTGATCAGTCAAACGTAGCGCTAATAAATAATGAATATAATAAAAATTCATCTAAGAAATAAATAAACGTCTTATCGTCGATAGGCAATAAAAATTGATTTTTGAATAAACATTAGGCATAAACAAATAAAATCCGCTTGCATTTCAGGTCGCATTCGAATGTTCGTTAGTCAATCGCTAATCAAGTCTAACATAAACAGCACCGGGAAAACGATTGAATCAAGGCAAAAGCATTTCAACATTCTGGTATTATGAAATGCCATAAATAATGGCGTTTAAATATTTTTTAAAAATAAATGTTAAAATAAAGACCGTTGGCAATTTAAAATGACGCACCGATTTTAGGGTTTGCTGAACTTTCGGTCCGACTTAAGGATCGCGCCGCTGCTTTCGTCAGTGATAGGTATCAATGCAGGATTAACCGTAAATCGACTAGACTAAAACTAATAAATGTCCCAATAAATCTATTATTAGTGAATCTATTCTAGTACAATTTTAATTTCTTCTGTTTTCATTTACATTTTTTACCAAAGTAAAATTTTATTTTACTTAACACATGTTTTTTGCATCAATAATTTTTTACATCATGGTATGAGTCAATCATTGTTGTTTAACATTGATTCTGAAGGGTATTAGAGAACGTGTTCATCCGACAAGTAGGAATTATTGGAAAAAAATTAATAAGGTTTCTTTTTAACTTATACGACGTTTTACTCTTCATTAAAATAAAATATTGTTTCCTGAAGTTTTTAAACAACAACTTAATTATTGCTTATTTAGTAGAATATTTGTACGACATAACTATTCCGTGACTATAAAAATGTATACCACATAAATTAAATGTATGATGAGCAAAAGGTAAAGTTTGATTATTAGCAATCAAATAATGTAATTAATTAAAACTGTTTAACAAAAGAAGTTGAATGAAGTGAACTAATTGAGTAAAGAAATAGAGTAGGAATCAGAGATGCGTGTGATGAAAATTGTCAAATAGCTGAATGTGATGAAGCAACAATTATGATTATTATGGATAAAAAAGAATAAAAGCAATAATAGAAGCAAATGAAATGATGTGGAAAAGGATGTGAATGACTTTCATCACTAACCTGAAGCTTGGTAGCTCCTTAGCAGGAGATGGCAGAGTGTTCAGGCTGCGCTTGAAATACTGCCGTTTTCTGCAGTATCAGAGTGCAGAGCTGTCAGGCAGGGTGAGGGGTTCTCCTCCGGCTGGTCACTAACCAAGATCACCAAGAAAGACTTAGCCACCTTCGACCCGATTGCTGAACTCTGGAACTGGTTCCCCCACTATACTTACATTTTGCTCTTTTCTTCGAGTTTCTTCTTGTTCTCTGTTACTGGTGCAACCTCTTCTTGTACGCGACTTCACGTCTCTTTCAAAGCACAGGTGCTTTTTGTTCTACTCCTCTCCTCTCTTTCAACACTGCTTCCACCGGGATAGCGCTCCTTCTCTGCCATCAATGGTGTACAGTCACATAAAAAGGTGCCACTTCGATTTGCCTTCTTTCGTTTCCTCTTCTTTTTTTCAAACTTCTTTACGTTATCTCTCTTCGACGTCAATGTCTCTGTCCTTTTTTAAACGCTTTTTTGTTGCAGACCAAATGCATGAGCCTGTTGAAAATTTTAATTTGTTTCTTGTTGCTTCTTTCGAACGCCAATTAAATTTGAATTCTCCGATTAATAAAAAGGAAGATGCGACTGTGAAGAGTTGAGGAGAGTCTGGCGACCGTCTTTGTGCAGCGGTAACTGGCCTCTTGTCAACTCGAGTGGATGCGACGCTTTGTTGAAAATTTTTAGAAGCCCACATTTTATGTGGTGATTCACACAAAAGAAATACTGTGATAAAATGAGTATGTGTAAATATAGATATTCATTTTACCTATACTTTGTTCATAAGACACTCGAACGCGTGTCTTTTAGAATTGCGTCGCAGCGGGTCTATAAATATCAATCAACTGTTATAAATTTTGACGCGAAATACAAATCAATTATCTCATCGTTTGTAAATAACAAAGTTCGGTGGTTCGTTCAAACTTTGAAACAAAAAACCATATCGATAACTCGAACACACTAGTTTCACCTTGCTAATTTTTTAATTGGAAAAACAAAGAAACATTTTCACAGAATTTGGAAAAGTCACACGCAACTCTGAGATACGTTGTCTTGACAAAAGCGATATGCATCATTTTTTATCAAACGGAAGTTTTCAATCAGAGTACAGTTCGCTTGATATTCGTCATTCAATGATATGGTTTAGTAGTTAATTCAAAGATTTAGATTGCATGCAAGGTAAATTTGAATCATGTGACAAAAATAATAATTTGTACTGTTTGACATCTAGTTGGAAAATTTCAGAACATCGTGATTTGAAATTAACATACGTTACGATGTATTTATGCCTACTGATAATCACTTAGTTTTTTTGGAACAAGAAAAATCTGGATACTCCTGATGATAAATTAGTTTCATGATATTATGAAATTAGTAATTTCATGATATGAAAATGAAGGAGATGCAATTTGAATGAAACTTTTCATTGATGGAACAAACTGTAACGTACGTCCGATTTCTGTCATCCGATTAGTTTGCCGACGAAAATAACTTGATCCGCGACGAAAAGAAAGTTCAAACGATTCCGTTTGATTGGAGACAATTTGAATAATTGACAAGTCGCGGATAGAATATGAAGAAGAAAACTTTAGCGTATCTTCGCGTTGAACTGCACGTCGTTATGATACCGAACTGTTTCTTTTTATATCTCACGTGCAGAAATATCTTGAACATATTGCAGTCAGTTCATTTCTTATTACGTGACGTTTGATGATGAAAGATCAGGGCACGAATTTCCGCCTGACCAACCGACTGACACAAAAGTTGTACAAAAGTGAATCACGCGGTTTTATTATTTATTCGAACAACTCTTATTTGTCGCACATAAGAAATTGGTACGCTTGATTGTTTTTTTAGAAAACAGGTGTTACCTTGATGTTTTTTACTGCTGTACTCTAGCAGATAAATGTGTAAAATGAAAGTTATAACATTTAGCACATTTCTTTCAAATGTGCAAAAAAGAAAGGAGTGCTTTTTGACAGTATTTTTTAAAACATAAATTTGCATCTTTAATGTCCGTTATTTGCCTCTTATTTTTTGCTTATGTCAATGACCGACAATGCATGTTCGAACTTAAAATTGTTTATATTTATCGATGAATAGAGATAAAACAAACGTAAAAATATATTCGAAAAATGGATACTTACTTTTGCACTGTCACAATTTGCAAGCTGAAAATACACGAGTTTTATGTTAATTGATGAGCGGTTTTCATTCATTAATATGTCCATAATTATCGATTACTCATGAGATAAACTGTATACTCGCGGAGTTGTAATTATTACTTGTTTACCATTTACTGAATCAGTTTAATTATATTCGCAACAGGTTAAAGACATGCAGTATTTTTTACTACCGACGGTTTTATTAAAAAAAAGCATAACCAATATTTTTGCAAACTTTTACAGCGGTATCAGAAGACAAACAAACAAAATAATACAAATATTTTTTTAATGGATAAACAGAAAAAATACTCGCATATTCTTTGTTATTTTCGATCTGTTTAAGAAATCACTTAACTGAGCTTACGTAAAAAGATCCGGAAAACAAAAGATGTAAAGGTTTGATTGCGATCCTAATTTCAATTAAATAATATTTCATGAAGCATTGTGAAAATTGATTACAAATAGGGGGATAAAAAAATAAAAACAAAATTTGAAATAAAAAACTAAGAAATGTAAAAAATCTGGCTTTGAGTTAAGCAGAGAAGGTAAATAAATTCCTCATTCATCATTTTAAAAACGTGTAAATTCTACTATCATTGGATTAAGAGTTTGATGTTTGACTGTATTATTCCATTTCTGCAGCGTCTTTAAGACGAGACTTAAAGTACGGCCTAATTAAAATTTTTAGCAGTAGCAGCAAGGTCCCGTTAATTTTATCTGCAAGGACTAAACAATTTAGTGGAAAAGCGCGTGGCCAAATAGATGATGTGGTATTTGTCACATAGATAAGTTTTGTTTGTTTAAGTTGTTCGCTGAACGGTACATAATGCACGTAACGTATCGTTGCGTGTCGTTTATGCACGTCGCGTGCAACGTATTGTCTACTTAAATCGACAATATTCGCAAATGCGAATTCACTTATGGGCCGATTCATAATTGCATCGCTGAATTTTTTGTCTTCATTTTCTATTCGCAGATTATTTTTAACTGATTTTTTTTTGATGACTTTGTCTCTAAAGTACTAAATGTGTTTAGATCTAATTTCAATTTATTAATACAATGTAACGAACTTGAATGTTATGTCCATTTTTCAATGTAGATGATTAATTTATTTATAGATCATATGCCCCTCAGTTGATGTATCAATATGAGCGTTAACGAAAGCCAGCTAAAAAAGTTGCCTGCTTTCAGGAGCACTTGAAATTTTGACTTTTTATAAACAAATCACATTTTTAGCGTTTAAAATAATATAACGAACGAAATAAACTTGTAATCACATAATTGAAATTATAAACCTTTTTCGAATTACTTTAAACGATAATTGCAAATTAGCATTTATATTAGTAGGTTGGATCATATTGTCAATACCTAAAACTAGGAAATAATTGGCTCATTTCAACCAAGTTATAGAATAACTTGAAATTGATTTTCGCGCACGTGCACACCTTATGTTGGATTTATCCTGGAGCGTGCGCGTGGATGCTGTTTTCTTTGCCACTTTCTCATAACAAGCCGGAGAGCACAAGAGATGATAGTCCTCAAAATAACCAACGAAACTCGTCGCTCTTCGTGCGACAAAATATCGACTCGGCGTGTCAACAGGTTGAATTGACGAAACACCTCTAGGACTTAATTTTTCACCACCTCGTCGATTGAATGTAAACAAATGTGCACAGTTCGACGCTTCTTTTCTGTTTTAGATTTTTGTGACTGTTTATTCGGATCCTGTTGCTTGACGAAAATCAAGAATGGTGTGGTAAATTCACACCGGATGCTTTGAACGATGATCGATACAAGGTTAGTTGCGTATTTTTCATATGTTTTACCGCAAGTGATATAGATTCACTCAAGTTTCACTTATAACATTAATCGATTTGTACAATTCCAATGTTACTTTTGATTTTAGCCAATTTTATTTTGATATTTTGAAAGTTTAAATTTTCTTTGAATAAACTGATATTTTTATGAATTGGTAGTCTTCTAAATAATTTGCAATAATTATCAAAGGAAAGTGGAACTTTTGTATTTCGAAATTTTATAACGAAAAAATTTCTGTGTTTACTTGTTCCAAATTGTACCCTGCGTGTCTTGAATGAAGCCGAATTTAATACCTAATACAAATAATCGATCCATGCTGGTACACATGAATAACATTATGTGTTTCTGGACAATTGAATGTCAGACTATCACGTTAAGTTTAGTGGACAAGAAAGTATGAAACTAGTTTGACAGTAGTCACTGTTTCCCTTATATTAATTTTTACGTTACAGTAACGAATTACGCAAATTATAAAATGAAAGCAAAAAAAAACGATAAAATCAAACGTACAAAATTAATTTTTTTATTTTCATTTTTTTTAGATTCAATGAGAAAACATGCCTGAATTAAGTATTTATTTTATCAAGCTTTTCCCATAGTGAACAAATTCTATCCGGAAATTCCTTCCGAGATTTTCAAAGTTTAACGAGTTTGTGAAAAACAGACGTTTAGTTTGTCCGTTACGTATATCCGTTACTCAACTTTTTTAATACCAATTCTAGCTTCTATTCACGTTATATAAGTTCAAGCGTTAATGAATTATAAATTTAATACTATCAAAAAGTGAACAAATTGATGGTTTAAATCAATCATTACATCAAAAGCAGACCAAATTTCAAATTAATTATCTTCGCTCTTAATTAGATCCAGGTTTGAATTCATTAATTTTCAAGCATATGTCATTCGCGATCGATTCTCTTGTCATTAATTACCCTTCTTAATATTTTCTAATTAAATACAAATTAGACCGCATCCATAACTTCTTCGAAAATCAATAAAAATGTCACAAAAAATTCGCCAGTTTTTTTCATTTCTCAATGATTTTTTTATTTAAAACGCGAGGTATAAATTTTTTAGTTGTCTTCATCCCAATTCACCACGTGAATATCCTATAAACAGCCTTTTCAAACTCCCCCTAAAATTTTTCTTAATCGACAAACCTCCCGATAAGGATCGTTCGTCACGAGGCTAAGAATATGAAAGTTTGTAAATACAGTCCTAAATAATTGCCCGGGTTCATCAGATTAAAGAATCAATCGAAATTAAAAAATAACACGATAAAATAAAAGTAAGTTCGATCCCTTTTCGTTCAGTTTGAAAATTAAAATGACGATTGGAAGGGAAACGATGCGCTTCGACTACAAAATATGATATTTTTTTGTCGCGCAAGGAACGAGGAAAGGGAGCAAATACGCGGGAGGGGGAAAAATTTCGACTGTGAAAATCGCTTAGGCGATGATGAAGCTAGAGCCTGACAGGGGATGAAGAGTCAAGGATAAACAAAGCTTAGTTAGACGCTAGGCCGCGAACGAAAAGGGGAAGATGTACAGGTCCTTGGACAAATGAGTGTTGTATTTGGATCCACTGTCCGTCTCGGTATCGAAACTGATGCGTCGTGATTCGGATACGTGCGAAAAAATTGTGCCCGAAAATAGCTCGTTAGATTATTTTGCCCGAATGAAAAATTGGTGATCGTTTTTCAAGTGCTGTGAAATGAAAATTGTTGAACCAACCGAGGACAATTAACAAGTCTTGTTTTTTCAATCAGGTTTGTAAAACTAACCGAAAATTCATGAGTTTTGCGATTTAAATAATTTTTTAACTCTGTTTACATCTATGTGAGAAGTCAGATTACAATCTAAATTGCGATCACTTGTCTGAACGATTGCTGCAAATTGTTTCAATGCATTTCCTGCGGTGCGAGCTTTTCACGAACTGTTTATTTAACGGGATTGATAGAAAAGTCTATACAATCAATAGCTGGGATGAAAAAACTTTGACTTACAAAAATAATTGATCTGCAAGAACTTCTTACCTGTAAACAGAAAAAAATTATTAGTTAGACAATTAATAGACAATAGTTATTTAAAAATAAGTTAAAATTGGACCCATTTTCTATAAAAAAAATGTATTGTGTAAATATCGAATTAATCAATCAATAAACGTATGTAATCGTTGAATTATTCGTGAATATTGAGTATTTTTAGTTTTCTAGGTATTAATTTTAACTTTGGGATCTCAATCACACTTTGAGAGTTTTATTAGTCTAAGAATATTGCAAAAAAAGTATTCCCACATTTGCGTACTTTGATGGAAATATTTATAAAAACTTATGTGCTCACTTGGTGACATTTGTCAAAGAAAATATCTGAGAAACTAATAGCATCAGCGGTGGGTCACTTATAAGCTCACGATATTTTTCTTGCCACTTCATTGGAGTGCAGTCTTATAAATAGTGTCGTTGCAGATGGCAAAAGAACCAAACACTCAATTTCCGTATAGTCACAATCGGGATTAACCATAATGTGTTCGCAAGATTATTAATTTCTGATTGCATAGACGTTTAATTAAAATATAAGCAACAGTTTGTCTGAGACTTTCATGTAATTTTGGTATGTAGCACATTCAGCGCCAGATGCATTTACGTGATCAAGATTCTTATTAGTTTGGTAACAACTTTCGTTACGTTTAAAAAAAATCTAATTCATATTCATTACACTCTTTTTATAAAACGATTAATTTGTCATTTAATTTGGAGTATCAATTTTTTCATTGTGAGAAATTGACAAAATAGCAATTGGGAGAATATAAAAAATTGGCACGATTTGTTTCAGCGGACAAGACAAACTGGCTACTCAAGATGTACGGCCTAATCTTAGAGAACTTATCAGAATTCATAAGACAAGTTTATGGGGAAGATCGATGGGAGGAAATCAGAAGGCAGGCCAATGTCGACCAACCGAGTTTCAGTGTACACCAAGTTTACCCCGAAAATCTCATTCCGAGATTGGCTAAGAAGGCCATGCAGGTAAACTTTTTTATTTCATTTTTATGTCAGTAGCAATTTTGTACAAAAAGTTACTCACTAAAAATGTTACTTTTTACAAATAATTTTTTTTTGGAAACAATCTATAGGTACTTGAAATAACAGAAAAGGAGTTTTTTGATGAGATGGGAGTCTACTTCGTCGGCTTCGTTAGTCAATATGGCTACGACCGAGTTTTGTCAGTTCTCGGTCGCCACGTTCGAGACTTTTTGAACGGCCTTGACAACTTACATGAGTACCTTAAATTTTCTTATCCAAGAATGAAGGCACCATCTTTCATTTGCGAAAACGAAACCAGACACGGTATTTAAAAAAAATATATAATTAAGACTAAAAATAATTTGTTGTTAGTTTTCGTTAAATAAAATATCAAATTTTGTATTGATTTTTTTAAAGGCTTAACTCTTCACTACCGAAGTAAGAGACGAGGGTTTGTGTACTACACGATGGGTCAGATACGGGAAGTCGCAAGACACTTTTACAATAAAGACGTTAAGATCGATCTCATTAGGGAAGAGGTTCTTTTTGACACCGTCCATGTGACTTTTCAACTGACCTTCGATAACCGAGCCTTCACCCTTGCTTCGCTAGCTATGACGCGTGAAGAAAAACACTTGCCCATCGGAGCGGCTGTGCTCTTTGAAATATTTCCTTTTTGCATCGTGTTTGGGT
This sequence comes from Telenomus remus, assembly GCA_020615435.1. Classification (NCBI taxonomy): domain Eukaryota; kingdom Metazoa; phylum Arthropoda; class Insecta; order Hymenoptera; family Scelionidae; genus Telenomus; species Telenomus remus. The sequence continues at coordinate 6,764,662 of CM036341.1, read as the reverse complement.
AAACTGACTTTCTTATCTTGCTTGACATTGATCTTTTTCCAACACAAACAAATTAATTTTATTTAAAATGATATTTGTATTAGGTCTGACATGATAATAAGAAGCATTGGCAATTCATTGATGGTCATTTTGCCAGACCTGATTGGAAAAAAGATAACTCACTGGTTCGACTTGGTCAAACCCCTCATTGCCTTTAAATTTCAATCGGTAATTTGAAATAGTACTTAACAAGTTACAGCATTCTGAAATAAATAATCTGTAAATTTTTTTTCTCCAGATTTTAAATAGAACAAACAATATTTTTGAACTACTATCTGTCGAGCCAATTTTAACGGAACAACCAAGTGACAACAACCGTGGCAGTATTTTATTACACCTGGATGGAGAATCTCAAGAAGAAAAATCATTGAGACTAAAAGGTATCTTTAATTCAGAAATCATCCAATTTTGGGAGTTTGTGATAAAAAGTTCTTATACTAGTATATAATTTCTTTTTTCCGTTTTCAGGTCAGATGATATACATGGACAATTGGAAAATGATGATGTATTTAGGAACACCTGTCATGCCTGATCTGAATGCCTTGATTGCAACAGGACTGTACATTAATGATCTCTCTATGCACGATTTCAGCAGGTGGACTTCAAAAATACAATAAAACACCGATCCTTATTTTTCATTTACTGAATTCGAAATCGGCAAATTCTGAAATTACAATTGTTTTCAGAGATCTTATGTTGGCTGGAACACAACAGTCAGTTGAGCTCAAACTAGCCTTGGATCAGGAACAACTAAAAAGTAAAAAACTGGAAGAATCGATGCGAAAATTGGACGAGGAGATGAAACGAACGGACGAACTATTGTACCAGATGATACCAAAACAAGTGGCAGATCGTCTGCGAAATGGCGAAAGTCCAGTCGATACTTGTGAAGTCAGTAACATTTGAATTTGCAACTACAATTTCTTGCAAAATTGATTGATCAACTTAAACTTGATTTGTAATGCCAAATTCTGTTCACTTGAAACTGTTTATTTTATGTCTCCCATTAGATGTTTGACAGCGTCTCGATTCTCTTCTCAGACGTCGTAACATTCACAGAAATATGCAGTCGAATAACGCCGATGGAGGTCGTTTCAATGCTGAACGCTATGTATTCCCTCTTTGATACTCTAACAGAGAGAAACAAAGTTTACAAGGTAAAAATCTAAAAAAAATACTCTGCACTTTAACCTTTCCTGCAAATCTGTGAAAAAAATCTAATCAAAAACCGATCAAAACTTTTATTATTGCGCTTGAAAATCGTGAATGAAAGAATGAATTTTAAAGTGTGTTTGCATTTTCAGGTGGAAACAATCGGTGACGCGTACATGGTAGTTTCTGGAGCACCCGTCAAACAACAAGATCATGCTGAACGAGTCTGCGATATGGCATACGACATGATTGAAGCTATTACCGATTTGAAAGACAGATCTACAGGTATTATTGCATTTTATTTTTTGTCTAAAACTTTCATTTCTTGGATTATTCAGTTTTTAATTTTATTGAAAATTGGAATTTTTAAGGTCAACATTTACAAATCCGAGTTGGAATTCATAGTGGCGCCGTAGTGGCTGGTATTGTGGGATTGAAAATGCCGCGATATTGTCTTTTTGGCGATTCGGTAAACATTGCATCTCGAATGGAAGCAACTGGAGAATCGATGCAAATTCAAATATCAGAATCAACGCGACAACTTTTACCACCGTCATATAAAGTAAAAGAACGAGGAGAAACTCAAATCAAAGGCAAAGGTTTGTAACTTCTTTCTATATATCCTGAAATTTAAAAAAAAAGTTGACAAATCTCCTTTCAAACCAAAATATAATAGTAGTTTATTGAAGCTCATTTTGTTCCATTCCTTTGAATTTAAAATCGTGTTTTTGGAATGTTTATTTTATGAATTCTATTTCACATTTTTTAGGTGCAATGAAAACATACTGGCTAGAAAAACGTGAACAGAGGTCAAAAATTGTAACGGTCACAGAACCAGTACAGTGGTCGGTCAAGTCATTGGAAAAAAGAGTCTCAACGACAAGTTTTAGCAGCTTGTTAAAAACCAATAGCGATTGCGTCTCCAGAAGGGAGTCACGAGTTTCTTCCACGACACCTACCGGGTCAAATTTTTTATCTGATGAGCGACGGATGTACTCGCCAATCACCTTCCAAGATGTTGCCAGACGATCCGTCGCGAATTCCCCAACCAAAAATATTGATGGAAAAGGTAAGGACATTTTTATTTCAAAATAAAACTTTTTGAATTAAAAAAAATCTGTTTGCCATTCTAATTTTCATTTTTAGATGAGAATTTCATCGCCCATAAAGAAATGACGCCATCAAAACAGTACCAGTCGATTGCAGAGCAAGTTAAACCAACCGTGACTATCCAAAAAGCAACCAGTTCTTCATCCGAAAGTGCCAGAGATGAAGCAGAAAGAAACGGAGTAAAATGCAAGAAAAAATCATTCGGGAAGCGAGAATCACGTTCTGCAGATAAACAAGATTGTTCAAATACTCAACTTGTATTGAAAAAAGATCAGTGTTGTCCAGGATTTGTTGTTTCAAAGAGTGGAAAAATTCGAAGTCCTAACAGCGGTTGCAATTTATCATAACAAGTTCAAAATCCGAGTGAAATCGAAATCTGTTTCATAAATAAGACAAAAAGTCAATCGTTGCTATAACTGAAACTAATATATTTGAAATAAAAAACAACTTTATATATCAATGTTCATTAGATGTTTAAGTCGTGTGTTTCTTCATCACAATTGTTACCATAATAATCATTGTTTAACGGCAAATCACTTCAGATACGACACAAATTATAGAGTGCATGTATAGAAAGCAATTTAAAACTCAAACCAAATCTATGTCACAAAATGTTTTCTAAAAATTGTTAGTCTACTCACAGAGGCTGAGAATTGTAATATGCCTGTTCTACAAATTCTAACAACAAAAGATGTAACTTCTTTGTGAAATAAAACAATCACTACAAAAATCTGAACTGGACATTTTTTTTATCAATGAAAAGATTTATACTGACACAGTTGCGACAAAACTGTATTTAGCGATGATTCTAGTTTACTTGCGCAGATGAGAATATCAAATTTGTTTTCGATGCGCTCAACTTACAGAGACGTTCGAAACTAGCAATATTCGAAACTAATTAATACGTGTCAACAGAGCTTTCGACCTACGTATAACAATTTATAATTGAAACGCCACAATGCAGTTCAGTCAAATCAAAATTGTAATTCCAATCATTTTTCTTATTCTCCAAAACGAAGTATAAACAACGAGTTTCTTAGTGACCATCTTAGTCACATATTTTAATCATCGAAGTAAACAAAAGTTCAAAAGTTGAAAGTGAGAAAAATTGTCAGAAAAAAATTGTTAAAAATCAAAAATATTTTTCTTTATAAGAAAAGTGTCATTTTGAAAAACTGCTTTTAAGCGTGGTGATTAAACTTTACGTGTCTCAAAAATCATGAGCTTAGCGTCTATATCATCCACTTTTATAGAACTCATTCACGTAATACAATAGTCGCGACTGACTTAAGGTAAGACATTTTTCAAGATCAGGCATCCCATATTGTTCCATTGCGTACACCTACGTCGCAAAGCACGCAGAATCTCGCGTTTGGAGTTGGAAGAATCTGCCCAGCTTGTGATAAACCTTTGTTTGCACTAGAGTAAGTATGATTCGTACCGCAATTCACATTTTCAAATCACAATTGTTTTGAAACAAGAAAAACGATCTTTTTTCTTTCAAACATCAGAACTACCAATTTTCATTAAGAACGAGCAATCTCAGTTCCACAATGAGCTTGAAACCTTTAAATGTCAATTAAAAGAACGCACTGTACTTCGTTTAGCCAAATTCATTATTTACATTTGATTATTCACAACGTTTTTTTGTTTTTTCAGTCATTTCCTGTAATGGGAAATATCATCCCTCGACCCTCTCGGGACACTAAGAGAGTATCGGGTAATGGCCCTTTTTTTCTTACACTTTCAAGTTGCGTCATAAACATTGTTTTATAAAAAACATTCTTTTAGATGGTTATCGTCATTAATAATAAACATCTACACGTCTTATCACTTTAGTTTTTGATTGTGAAAATAAAAATCATTAAAAGGGCATCACAGATGGCCAGTCCATCATTGGCTATAGGAATAAAATAAGATGTTTCGAACCAAAAATCTAAATTTCTGTAGGAGTTGTTGACATTCATTTAACCCTTTGTGTGGGCGCGTTTAATTTTCCCAAATTTATAAAAAAATCTCTGCCATACCCTTACATGTACCAACAAAAAAGTGATACAGAACAAAGTTCGAATGGTAGATAGTGAGGGCGGAACAGAATGTCATGAAGCCAGTTTATTCGTGGATTACGTCAAATATCAAATCAAACGTCTTTTTCTAATTTTCACAATTAAGAAAAATTGTTTTCAATGTTTTAAACTTTTCAATCTAACCAAGTCATTGCCAAAGATGGATTTTTTAATTGAAAACAATTTTTTACAGTTTGCAAGTATTTTTATATGTAAGTTTAGCTTGCAATAAAAAATGTTAGTTTAATAAAATGTTTAAATGAAAGTTTAAAGTTCATTATTAAATGTTCAAATATTATTTTTTAACCCGTTTATCGAGCAAGTCTTTTTTATGCACTTTTAATTCTTAAAATCAAATCAAAATAAATCTTGGTAACAAACGTAGTCAATTTGGTTAAAATAAGAGTAATTAGTTAAACAGCTTTATCCGACGAACGGGGGAATCGGGGATGAAGGAAACGTAAGTAGTATAGCCAGGATTGAACGATACTGTTTATGATTCTGACTAGGCAACCTGAGAGAAGAAGGATGAGTAATCGGCGCATAAAAAACAGTTCAAAGTTGTAATGTGCGTTAACAAAACCTGTAAATAAACTCGGAAGTGTATCAGCGAGAAATTATCGACTTGGTTCTTGGTATATTACCGTGAACTTTTTGTTAAAAACATTATATCACGTAGTAGCATAGTTACCCTTGCTATTTCTTCAGTCTTCTCAAATTTTTATTTCGAATTCTTCTTGTAACTATTTAATCACTGATAAAAATTATATTTGAATTGATCTTATTTTATGGCAGACAATTTTTTTAAATAACAAAGATCAAAGCTTATGAAGATTTTTTTCATTTTACCGATGTCAAGGATTGGTAGTTTCAACCGTGGCTCATTTTGAATAAAATAAGTTTTAATTCATATAATTATGTGTTTGTTCATTTTTTGAAAGGCTGAAAGAAAACTTTTAACGTGTTGAACGCAATTTATACAAACTATTACGAATGTTTGCCTAGGTTTATTCATTTTTTGAACGGATTTTTTCTCATTGAGAAATTTGGTTTTTTTTATTATTCTTTTAAAATCACCACTAATCTATAATGGATGCAATGGCCCCGATGTATACAGTGAATTCAATTTAATAAATGCGCCAGGATTAAGTGCTCAAACTGTTATAATGAAGTTATTTTAACGAACAATGTTGATTAATACTTTAAAATTGAATTTGCAATCGCTAATTAAAATTTATTTTGTAGTTCGTATATTTATCAGTCTTTGAAAATTGACTCACTAAGTTTGCAGATAAATTGCAATGTTTTATTTTTGTTTCATATACTAGAACAAATTTTTTTCACTAATAAATTAAAAAAAAGGAATTACTGTTTTTGTTTTGGAAAATTTAAAAAATTAATCGATTCTTCCTTAGTAAAACTTTCAAAGTTGGGTATTTACTTTCATTTTACATTGTTAATGTACAAATTTCAATAATTGACTTTTCTACATTGAATTAATCAAACAGAAGATTGAAGAACAGAAGGAAAATAAAACTTCACTTTTCAAGAAGTTTCTTTGCAAGGATTTAATTTGACCATTGAAGAAGAAATGAACAAACGATGTAAAGTTTAAAAATGTTGAAATGTTTTCGAAACAATAATTCAGGTAGTTATGTCTTGGCACCACAGAAACCGAAGGTAGAAAAGTCGGGGGTGAGGGTATGTAGCCGACAGGCTGCGCAAGGGTGTATATAAGGGTAACATCTCTGACTTCGCAGAGTCATTCTTTCGTCAAGAGTGTAAGTAAGAAATCGAATCGTCAGTGGGAGAAGAATTAAATTGCGCTTACATCCGTTACACCATGGTAAGTTGGATCGCAATGAATTTCGTTCGCTTTTATTTCGCAATGCTATTAGATCCCGAAACAGGGACTATCACGCGACGAGCGTCAGCAACAAGTGTACGCGAATAGTGCAACGCGATACTGGATTTTTTAAGTGTTGTGGCTGATGAAAAAGTGATGAAACAAGATAGTCAAACAAAATGTGCCTTTTGGAAAGTCAGTGACCGTTTTTCCTTTTTATAAAACTTCTTTTTTATTTGTTTACCTTCCATTTTTCCGATCAAGATTGTTCTTTAATATATTCTTCTTACATTTTATGTAAGGAAAATTTATAGAATTTTGAAGCACTACAAAATTTTTACGAAGGTTGCCAATTTTCAAGCATAATTTTTTTTTTATCTGAAAGAGTTTTGCAAAAACGATTGGTGACACTTTAAATCATTCTTTTTTATAAATTTGAATTATATAAGCTTGGTTTTGTCATGTGTAGAGATCAAAGTAAAAAAAAAAGGGGGGGTGACCTTCTACGAGGCCGCACATGGGACAAATGCGTAAAAACGTGAATTATTCTACGGACTATCGAGGACGATTATAGTCGAACGCAGTATATTTAAAGTTTTTGATTTATCATTTAAATTCAATACTTGAGAAAAGTTGACAGGAGCCAGGATAGGGAGCTGTTAAGATGCATATGATGCACATGCACGTCAGCCAATGATTTTATAATGTTGGAGACGGTAAAATCATGAATTTCAGTTTTCGATTATACTTTGAATGAACTTTCATCAAAGCTAAAATTTCAAACTTTTGTTGAACTAATAATCGTTAATATACTTGTCTACAATGTTGTAAACTTTTCTTGAGTTTAAGTCGATCTATATAAGACAAGTTTGAGAGTGGCAGACAATTTTTTTCTTGAAGTTTAACGATTGTTATAAAATATATGAACTATGATTTGGAACTGTTATAGGAGCAATAAAAGTTGAGTTTATGTTTTTTTACGAAAACGCCCCAATGCATGACAATAATTTTTCAGTAACTGTAGTTTACATATGGAATCGGAGTTTTTTTAACATTTAAATTAAATCGTTTAGGTTTTTCACTTGATTAGGAAAAATATTAGAATGTTAGAATGTTTAAAACGTGCTCTTAAATGTTTTGAAAGGTAATAAAACTTCTGATTTCTCGATCGTTTTTTACTCTCGTAAATATGTCAGTTACATCAACGAGATTTCAAATATTTGACGTTAAAACGTGTATCTTTGAGCAGAATTTTAAAATCTTATAAATCTCATAATTCTTTACCTGTGTCAACAGAGAATTTTTTATTTTATTTCACACATCAAAAATTTAGCTCAAATAACTGATTGCAAAAAACGTATTCAAACTGCTTCATTACCAAAATGTTGGGTTCAAATAAAAATAAAATAAAATTCAATCATAAATCATTACGAGCAAAGCAATAATCTAAAAATAAAAAAACGCAGTATCTTTGAGATGCAAATTGAAGGTAACTTCAAGGATCATCGAAGTTTGCAAATTGTAAGTTTTTAATTAGCAACGAGGTGTTATACAACACTTCCTGCTACTGATTTGGTCCTTAATTAAACATTAAGAATTGCTCAAACACTTTCGTTCCATCAGACATTATATCTGATAACGCAATTTTTTTCAATTTACTAATTCATCTTGATATTTCGAATTCGCATTGCTTAAACCTTTTTAATGGCGATAATCGGATCTACAAGAACTGAAAATAATGAAAAACAAATATCAACTCGATGAAGACTTTAAACAAGCCGTCAAATGAAAGTTAGTTAGAAAAGATAAGAATACAAGCAACGGATTGTTGGACGCAAAATGAATCCCATCAGCGATATTTTTATTCCTAAGATAAATAAATTTACACGAACGCGCTGTAGGTTAATTAAGTAACGTAACACGTTTATTAATCTTAGTCTGGGTATCCTGCGGTATTAACAAGTGTGGATATTGCACATCCAATAATGAACCAATAACTTTGAAATTTCAGAAGTTATTGCTTCTTATACAGGCATAATACACATTTATCAATTCAAATGCGCGATCAACAGTAACGCCGTTTAAGTTTTAATGTCGCCTATATTCCTCTGCGTTATCAAACGGAATCTGAAATTCGTCTCGCATTTGATATTTATCGCAGGTTGAACTTTTCAAACTTCCTTCGCGAGCACAAGTTCGGGGTTCCGTGTCAAGTAATCTTTATATCACAACCGCTCAGTGAAAATTCTAAATAATATTGTGTAAATTGGAACGTCAGTCATGGCTCCACAATAAGACATAATTGCAAATACGTTCATTACAATTTCTTCTGGTCGAGCAATTTTCTCACCTGCTTTAATCTTGCTTAAAAATGGGAATTCTATTATCCATACGGATTCATTTAGTAATGAAAAATTTTGTGTTAACATTTTGAAAGTGAATGAAAGCAAAAAAATCGAAACTTACACTCGGGTCATGGGAAATTATAAATCAAGCTTGGTGAAAAGCAATACGAATGCAGGTATCAATTCTGAGATTACTGCAGAATGGTGTTTTCAACTATTGTGATGGCGTGATGTACGTAATCATAAAATATTTTTTTTTTTCGCAAGACTAACTCATAATACAATAACGACGACGGTGCAAAAGAAGAAAGTCTCAGTGAGGAGACGACGGTTCACCAAAATTCAATTTTCCACTTTTGCAACTTTTCGCCACGAAATTCTTGGTGCTTGTTACTTTACAGTAATGTGTGGGTGGATTCGTGTGGGTGGTTGCCAATGACGTTTTTCGCCGCGTCGCCAAATCTTATCATTTTTTAAATGCGAAAAAATCTTCAAAAAACAAACAAGTTTTCAAACCAAAGTCACAAGTAGTGCCAATTATCAAAAGATCGGTCAATTTTTGCCCCAAAATTTGTACGAAAAAATTTGTCATCCAAGTTGAAACCTGACTGATAAACATTTTGGATTGTTTTTTCTTTTGAAATATTGAATTTTAATATGCATCATTATTGAATCATTGATTATAGATTACACACGTAATCTTCTGTGGACTGGTGGTGGTGTGTCAGGTTCTTCAATCATCAAGCTCTCCCCTAAAACTGGAGGGTTATTCAAACCTCGGTGACCTGGAATACGTACTGAAACGAGCCAAACAAGAACTGGCCCACGAGCAGGACGAAAAGGACCGACGCAGCACCGCGGGTTCATCCTTTGTTCGATTTGGTCGATCACGAAAGTCTCTTTTCAGCGAGTTCGAGCAGGCTGCAGACTACCCAATGAACCATCCACAGACCAGATCCGACGTCGTTATCCGTTACGGTCGCTCTGATAAGAAAAACAGTCACAAGCTACGAAGGAGCGATTCCGGGTTTATCCGATACGGCCGGTCGTCCATGGAGAAGGACTTGCGTTTGTTATGCAGCGATTTTGAGGAAACTAGTCTTGACCAGATCTTGCACTTTTATCCAGCCGAACTTGTTCGGCTTTGCGAATCTCTAGGCGAGGACCGGGCGAAGGAGTAAGATCACCCTCGGACCTCGAGTTATATCAATTACCAGAACTTTTTACTGTCGCGATAGACATTTTCGATCGGCCAGAACAATACGATTCGCATTAGACGAAGTGTTACTGATCTTTCAGTCGCAGAATGTTCGACGTGACAGTAAACACAACTTTATCAAACTTGTTGAGTTCTTGTTTTTGTTTAAAGAAAATCAAATAAGACAAAATAGCAACAAGTTATTGAAGAAAGTACGAAAAAAAGATAAAAACATGTTTTTGATCCTTGACGATGGTGTTTTATATGTTGCGTAATTGTGTTTCGTCGTTGCCACCCACCGCTCTGTTCGCGAATGTGATTCTGTGATATACACGTTTAAAGCATGATGTATCTCAATTTGCAAATAAAGCACAATAGACAAGTTCGATTTGTGATTCGTGATCAGCTGTTTTTTTTTCAATCCGATTCTGGCTTTGAATTTTGTTCCAAAAGCCAATTAATGTATGTGACGTCAATTTCGTCACTGACAAAACTATGTTCGCTCATCGTTTGATTGAATGTAAAACAAATGTAATTTAATACTAAAGTAATTCTTAAATAAACGTAGAAAAATGATTTGATTTGATTTCTTCAATTATTAATTGCATTCAAATTTCAATTTAGTCATCTTCTTTCTCTCTCTGTCATTGAATTTGCAAACCAAGTTCAGCTAAAGAAAATAATTTATAGCTCTGATTTATTTTATTTTTTTTTTGTAATTATTTTGTTCATTTATCAACTTATGCAACATTCGCCTTTAATCCTTCGAGTAAATAAAATTAAGATTTCAATTGGTTTTTTCTTCATCTTTGATTCAATATAATGAAGATAATTAAAATTAAAATGTTGAAATATTATTTAAATATCGAAAAGTAACTGGTAAGATACATTTACTTTATTCAAGAAATAAAATTTGAGAAACCCAAATATATTTTCGAATAGTCTCATTTATTATTACCTATACATATCCGGTTAATCTAATTCAAACCTAAGCTCATTGTAAGGATTCGACGTCCGACGCTGGCAAGGTGGGCTTTTCTCAGTTTACTGCAGCTTTCAACGGAGTCACACTCAACTTTTTGGAGAATGTTAGAATTCTCCAAACCAAGTAAGTTGACACTTTGATTAAGCAAAATCACAGCAATCCGCCTTCTTCAAATTAGAATTATTACGACGCCTTCTACCCTTCCTCTATTCAAACGAAAAATTCTCAATATTGATAAATACTGATAGAATTCAAATTTATGATTGGAATTAGTTAGATATTGAATTTTCATTCAATTTTATTTTTGTTATTTAGTTACTCGATCAATTTGAAAACATTTAAAATAGCAATAAATAACTTGAAAACTTGATAAAAACGCCAGCTTTGGTTTTTTTCCGTCAAATCAAATTGAACTTTTGAAACTTTCAAAAAAATAATGAATCATAATTATTTTGCAACTATTTTTCGCAGACTTTAGAAGTGCATTTAAACATGACCTGATGTTGCTGACCTTCCCCTATTTCACTAGCTTAATCCCAGTCTGGCATGCTTACAAACGTAGCAAAAACGTTTTCTTCGGTGTATAAATTTTCGCAATCACAAATTTTCTTACTTTCGATCAAAACCAAAATACATAACAATCCAAATGTCATCAGTATTTTATAAAATTTGTCTACAATAATTATTTTTAATTTCAATTTCTTTTCATTTTTGATCTACAAAAAGCAATAATTCTAAGACACAAATTTTCAATTGGAAAGTCAAGAATGAATTTGATATCGTCATTTTGTTTTCAACTAACTTTTTTCACTTCATTGCTATTCCCTAAAGGACCTTTGAAGGACTAGTTCTTTCACTTTGCATGAATATAGCAAAAATATTCTCAGTGCATCTCAAGTTTGTCACGAGACAAAAAGGGATCGATATTTTTTTACTATTCTTTTATTTACCGTCAATGTTTACCAATACCTTGTTCAAAATTGAACTCTACCAAATTCAAATTCGACCATCAAGGCAAATATTGAAGTCGAATATTCATTCCAACTTTTTTCAGATCCCTCACAATTTCTTTTTATTTTACGGTCGTTGCGTTAGAAAAATTTTGATGTTTTCCGGTAGCAATTATCTCGAGGAGCGTTATTTTTAATATTTTCGAGCGTGGGTCAAAGAAGTACGTCTTTTTGTACAAGAGGCACTGATTTGCATGGAACTGTCGTTTTGACGAAAATTCAGGTCTAATAAAGGTTCACTCGAGAGGATAAGGAATGCGAAACAGCCAGGATCATGACGTGCGATACCCACTCACAAAACGCTTCATTTGAATCGAATAAATCTAATTTAATTCATTTACTTACGAATAAAATTTACTTTGTTTGACTTTAATATAACTAATGAGATTCTAATAAATCATTTTCTGAGTGCAGCCGAGTGATAAAAAATTAACTTTTCGATTGTGTCAAAAAATTAAACGTCCAAATTGAATTAACTCGGTGGAAAATGGATTTTAACCGGTTCGCTCAATCCCCGAGAAAAGGAGCACACGATTGCACTTGTACGACTGTCTTAAGGAATTATCATACGACGGACTAATAAACACGTGATTCATGTGTTTATTCACCCCAGAGACAATAACTGTCAATCAATAAACTGGCCAGACCGTTAAAAAAGCTTCGAATTTTTTTTTCGGATCTCGTAGAATGAATATTTAAACGCATTTTAAAGCCAACTTCTTGTTATCTTGTTTGATGTTTATTTTTTACTTTTTATACTGCGTCTTTTTTAAGCTAGTAGAGTGTTCTTGAAAACAGTTCTTATCGAGTTGTACATTATTCCAATTATATTTTTTCTTCTGGTTGCGTCTATCGTAATAAGAAGTATCAAATGCTTGTTTGTTACAATTTTCAGCATCTAATTTGAATGCACCGATGAACAAATAAGCATACAACATGAATCAGTCCGAGTCGCAACAAAACTTGCTCGACAATGAAGCTCGTGCATCCTCCATCCAGTCACTAAAAGATCCAGTTGGCCCGATTGAATATGCACTTGGCCCAGTTGAAAAACATTTTCTCCTCAGCGCCGAGAGGGGTGATGTTGCGACTGTCAAACGGTTTGCAGAAACTTTTATTTTTTTTCAACTATTGCTAATTAATTTATTAACCTTTTTTAAATTGATTTGTTAAAAAAATTTTTCAATCATTATTATTAGACTACTTGAGGACAACAAAGGACACCCAGAAATTTTGAACATCGACTGTGTCGATCCTCTGAACAGATCCGCACTCATAGCTGCCATTGAAAATGAAAATATCGATCTTATCACTCTCCTTTTGGAAATGGGCATCCAAGTCAAGGTAACATTACAAATTAGAGGACAAAAGATGCTTTTCAATTTCTGCGTATTTTTTTATCTGAACTACGACGTTGGTTAAACTTTTCTCAACCAACTTCTTCCACGCAGCAGCCGTTTTTCATGCAATAAAATATCGGATATTGAATTACGTTGCTACCGCGACTGGTAAATGAGAATAAGTTTGAGCGTTTATCACTTGCATCAACTTTAAGCTCACTAGACGCCATTAACTTGTTCGATGCTTCCGTACTATACAACCAGACGTAGGGGTTTATAAATGTTTTACCTTTTAGGATGCGCTTCTGCATGCCATCAAGGAAGAGTACGTTGAAGCTGTCGAAATCCTTCTGGAGTGGGAGGAAAGAAGTCATAAGCCTGGCACACCATACGTGAGTCTAAAACAAACAAACAAAAACAAACTTTTTACTGACACATTTTTTAATCAACTTTCATTTGATTAAAAATATTGTACTTCAGAGTTGGGAAGCAGTTGACAGATCATCATCAAACTTCACTCCTGATATCACACCTCTCATTTTGGCAGCTCACAAAAACAATTATGAGATTTTGAAAATTTTACTCGACCGTGGAGCAACGTTGCCAACGCCTCACGATGCAAGGTAAATTTGCATGAATAAAAAACGTCTGAAAATTCGACAACAACAACAACAACAACTTGAACATAATGTAAATATAAAAAATGAATTCAGATGTGGCTGCGACAATTGTGTCACCTCGTCATCAACCGACTCCCTTCGACATTCGCAAGCGCGAATCAATGCCTACCGAGCGTTATCCGCATCGTCTCTAATCGCGCTTTCGTCAAAGGATCCGCTATTGACAGCGTTCGAACTTTCGTGGGAATTGCGCAAACTTAGTCGCATGGAACAGGAATTTCGAAGCGAATACGAAGTACGACAGAACCTTCAACCCTGTTCTAACGTTTCCTGGTTATAGGAAATAATGAGCTAATTAAACGCTGCATTGTCTGTTACAGGAGATGCGCGAGAATGTACAAGTCTTCGCGACCGCTCTGCTGGATCACGCACGTACCTCTCAAGAACTGGAAATTATGCTCAATTATAATCACGAGGGTAGCAACAATTGGGATCCTGGCGACAGACAGACTTTGGACAGACTTAAACTAGCTATTAAATATAAACAAAAAGCTGTAAATAAACCATTCAATTTTGTACTATTTTTTGCCATATAAAAAAATAGACATTTTGCAACAATTGCAGTTATTAAATTAATAAATAAATTTTCAAATTTATTAATAATTTATTTTCAAGTTTTTGAATCAAAATGTAGATTGTAAAATTTGATAAGAAATTGTGTTTGTTTACAGTTCGTAGCACATCCAAACGTCCAACAATTATTAGCGGCAATTTGGTACGACGGTCTGCCTGGATTTCGTCGATTGAGTATGGTCGGGCAGCTGATCGAGGTGGGCAAATTGGGAGCGATGTTTCCCGTGTACAGCAGCGCGTACATGATGTCCCCGCAGTCGCAAATGGGGGTGTTCATGAAGAAACCCTTCGTCAAGTTCATCTGCCACTCGGCGTCCTACGCCTTTTTCCTGAGTGAGTTATGCCACGTGACACGCTTCGGTGCAATTAATCTCTTTGTATCTCGTTTACGATCGCAATGGATAAAAACGAGATTAGAAGGAAATCCATGTAGAGCGCTCGGATTTACTCCGAATAATGAGATTAACAAATCTTGAAACGAGACGTGAACAAATCATGCTCGCTATTTATTTATCAAAAATATTCCACCCTTGGTGACGAAAAATCGCCCTCGATTTTGTATCAATTTGGATGATAAATCTCACGTGCTGTCATTTTTTTTCATCATTGGTTTTTCTTTTTGGTCTCTTTCTTTTCGGTTGAAATTATCATTTTTGATTTGTCTTGATTGCAGTGCTGCTGGGCGCAGCTTCACAGAGAGTAGAATACATTGCAATTGAGTTGTTTGGCAATGCGTGGCTGAAAGGTATCCTGGCGGAATGGAAACGTAAAGAACGAGGCAGTTTGCCCGGCTTCATTGAGTCTGGAGTAGTCATATATATTCTAAGTGAGTCAATGCCACCAAGTAGTGACTATAATCGAATTATCAAGATTAAGCATTTGAACTACATTGTGCATACAAGGCAAACAGAAAATCTTGACCTATCGGAAACCTAACGTTCTTACTGATTTCCACAACCTGGCTAAAATGATTGCTAATTTATGAAATTTATACCACAACATTGATTAGTTTCTAGCTATCCTCAAATTCTCTATTTACGTATTTTGTTTTTATTGTTAACAATTTCAACTTGTTGTAATTATTTTTAATGCAAAAATTGTATTAAAATTGAAATTCTTTTAGGTTTAATTGGTGGAGAGATAAAATCGTTATGGGCAGATGGGTTACTTGAATACATATCGGATCTTTGGAACATAGTGGACTTCATTCAGAACAGCTTTTATTTTGCCTGGTTGAGTTTAAGAGCAACCGCATGGATTGGTGTGATGGTAATTTTCAAAAAACGACCACAAAAAGTATGATAACAATTTTTAGTTGCTTAAATTTGTTTGTTTCAATTTAGAGAGAGTACTGGAAAGGTGACGATCCTTGGTACCCAAGAGAAAACTGGGACGTGTTTGATCCAATGCTGTTATCGGAAGGTGCTTTTGCCGCCGGAATGGTATTTAGGTGACAAACGTTTTTATTGTGTCAAAAAAGATAAGTAATATGGAAAGACATACTTTTTCGACAATCAATAAATAATCGTCAGGTCGAAACTCTCTGTTGAATAGTGGTTCTTTCAATTTACTCATTTTCTCTGAATTTCTCTGACAAATCTGGCCATTTATTAATTCAGATGGGAATTTTTAGCTTCCTGAAATTGGTACATATATTTAGCGTCAACCCTCATCTCGGACCGTTGCAAATATCACTAGGAAGAATGATTATTGATATCATCAAATTTTTCTTCATCTACACCCTCGTGCTGTTTGCTTTCGGATGCGGTAATTCGATGATTATTATTCGTTCACAGATGGCTATTTATGATATTCAATTTTGAATCAGTGTCATGACTAATTTGATTTTAGGTATGAATCAACTTCTGTGGTATTACGCTGACCTTGAGAAAAATAAATGTTACCATCTTCCGGATCCCGATTTACCTGACTTTGATAATCAGGAGAAAGCTTGTTCCATCTGGCGAAGATTTGCAAAGTAATTTATTTTTATTACAAAAATTATAAAGAAAGATATTTTTTTTTAAACCAAACCTAAATTCAAAAGTTACAATTCATTTCGTTTTGTGGTGCAATAATGCATTCGCGTACGACTACCTGTATAAAATGTGTAAATTTGAAGCCCCAGAACAAATAAAATTAAGGGCTAAAAAATGAAAAGTCTTCAAAACAAGATAAAAGTCATGCTCAAAACATATGAAGAGAAAAAATTTTTATTTTAAATTACTAAAATTAATAAGATTTTGATTTCAGCTTATTTGAAACATCGCAATCGTTGTTCTGGGCGAGTTTCGGCATGGTCGACCTCATGTCATTTGATCTGACTGGGATTAAAAGTTTCACGCGATTTTGGGCTTTGCTAATGTTCGGCTCTTATTCGGTGATCAATATTATTGTACTGCTGAACATGTTGATTGCCATGATGTCCAATTCATACCAAATTATTTCGGTAAGAAAACCAAATCCGTATCAACAAACAAAAAATTAATTATATGGAACAATTATTTACTAACATTGATTCTATTTAGGAAAGATCCGACACCGAATGGAAATTTGCTCGCAGTCATCTTTGGATGAGTTATTTTGAGGATGGAAACACCGTTCCTCCTCCTTTTAACGTGGTTCCAACTGCGAAAACGTTTGACAAACTTATGGCCTGTGGAAAGAAGGGTTCACAAACGAGATCAATAATTGTAATCAAAAAATAATATTATAATTTGATTCTTTCTTAGTTCAAGTTTTTGATTTTGTTATTGCACAAAAAAAATTATTGCAGAAAAAGAGTCGAGAGAAGGCAGAACAGCGACACCAAACGGTGATGCGCCTGCTAGTACGCAGATACGTAACAGCCGAGCAAAGAAAGCGAGATGAGTTCGGGATCACTGAGGACGATGTAATGGAAATCCGTCAAGACATTTCAACGTTGCGCTATGAGTTGATTGATATTTTACGACAGAACGGAATGCGAACGCCAAACGTTGACAAACAAGAGGGAGCCTGTAAGCATACAATTACATATGCAAAAAGTGATCACCTGTTCATTGTCATCTCAGAGTCTTTCAATGTGTGATAATCAGTTTGTCATTTCATTATTATGACTTTCTGTTTTCATTATAATTTTTTTAAATCAATTATTATAAAATAGTTGCATGAAAATCTACATTATCAATGAAAAAACAATAACTTAACGGAAACTTTTGTGAACCAGTTTTTAATATTGGTTTTGTTTCAATTTAGTGAGTGGTAAAAAGGGAAGAGTGATGGAAAGACGTCTGCAGAAAGATTTCCAGATCGGCATAGTATCAGTTGAAGGCATCGTAAACGCAGTTATACAGGGTGAAAAACCATCGAAGGACGTGTTCAGTCAAATTGCCAAAGCGATCGGCCGCAAGTCCAGCAGTGGAAGCAAAAAGAAGGACTGGAACGCCGTCGTCCGACAAAATACTATCGGGGCTGATCCCATAGGAAGTTCGAACGAGGCTGTGGACAAGCAGATTAGACGCAGCATCAAGCGTCGTATGGCTAATAATCCGGATCTCCAGTCGCTCGATCCTAACCGACTTATTGACTTTAATCCCAACTTGTCTGCAGTTTCGCCTGCTACAAGAGTTGCCTATGCTAAGTTTATGCTCAAGAGAAAAGACATTCCTCCCCCTGAGGGAGCAGAACCGAAAGGTAAAAAGTCATCTTTTATAACAATTTATCTCTCAAATGTTTCTTTTTAGGCCAATTTTAAATCGTCATTTGGTTTGACCCTTTCAGACCAAGCTGGAGAAGGAGAACCGAGCCAACGCAAAGTGAAAATAGCAGACCAGCCAAGTCAGTCGAGCCAGTCAAGACCAGCATTTGGAAAGCTGTCACTGCAGAAGTTAGCTTCAACAAGTATAGAGAGAGGACAAATATCCCTGGATCGATCTCCTTCTCCTATCCCAGAGGAAAGTAGGGAAGACGGTGGTTCAAAACCTCCTCCACTTATGCCTAGAGCCAGTACGTTGAAAAAGACTACTTCTACTGATGATCGCAAGAAGGAGGGAGAACAGACACAGAAAGAAGAACTGCAAAGAAGCGGGAGTCAGAAACGACCTGCTTCGAGACAAGTTTCTACAGCTTCAGCAGCAGGTGGGGTGTCTAGAGCTCCATCTGTTACTGCGTCAACATCAAAACAAGCACCAGAAGCGCCAGCACCGAAACCAGCAGCGGCGCCATCACCGAAACCAGCAGCGGCGCCACCACCAAAACCAGCAGCACCACCACCTGCTGCAGATGAGCCTGTCACTACTAAACTTCGAGGGAAGTCTAAGGCCACTGGTCAAGTGGTTGGTGGATGGATATAAACATGCAATTTTTATCTTTGTTTTGTAGGTTTTAATTTATAACTGCTAGAGCAGGTTCTTTCTTTGATATTCAATATATTTGATCATGTTGCAATTTACTTTGTCAAGCTGATTTTCCTTTATTGCATATCGTTTGAAAATGAAATTCTCAATTTGGAAAACATTAAACAATTTGTTTGGTCCTCAATTTGTTAAAATGAAGAAAAACGTTTTGGTAAAATGGTTGTAGAAATTATTCTAATTTTTATCTGCGAATGTAAAATTCGCGAAACAAGACCACTTAATAATTAAATAAGATCATTTTTATACCTCTTCGTGATCAAAGTACATCTAATCATAAGTTTCTATTTCTATTCTAATGAATAATAAAAAGTTACTCGGGTCATTTTTTCCTGACTTCGCTTAACCACGTATAATTCATGATATAATACTGTCTACATTCTTGTCGGAAGACTTTTTGTTGAAATAAAAAGTTACAAATTCCGTATTCTAACAATTGAAGAATTCATTTATCTATGAAACGATTGCATTTGATATTTTTGAAAATCGTAAAACAAGCATTTACGATTTGAAAGAATCTTAATATGCTAATTAAAGTTCAGTTGAAGAAAACTCTAAGTTTGTTAGAATTTGAATGTATTCAGAACAGCGAACGTCACGTCATAAATGTTCTATTCAAAACAACAATCTATATCAAATTGTTAACAACTAAAAACAAGTTGTCAAATAAAAACAGTCAGAACGGTACACCAAGCCTTTTTATTTGTATTAATACTTTTTATTAATATCAGTAAGTTAACAATATCGAGACTCTTTCATTCTATTTAAACCAGAATGTACTAAGTTTTTATTTTACATTTCAGTTGTTTGTTGTGCGGTTTATTTACAAAATTGAATAAATAGATTGTTTATGAAGTCAATCCATATGGACTTCAGTTATCACGTCAAGCATTTTCCACAAATTATCCTCAAGAATATCCTGCAAATAGCAAAATAATAAATTAATAACTAAAGACGATTTCAAACAAAAATATTCAAATCAATTATTTATTTCATTAATGAAAATGAACTGACCTTCTGCTGGAAAATGTTTTGTTCGTATTTCTTAATTCTTCATTCAACTTTTGTTCCTGGAAAAAGTACCATGCCAACTTAATTAAATTCATCTTGACAAGAATCGCATTCGACTTTGAGTTCAAATTTGATTTGAAGGAGATCATTTTTTAAAATTCTATTAACCTGTGCTAAAAGTCCAATTTTGTACGGCTTCATCATGTTTTTTGCACTGGACGAATGTCCCGACTCGTTAAAAGCTCTTGTTCCATCCTTTCCACCGTATTCTAGCAACAAATCAACTCCACCTGGATGCTGCTCACATCGTGCAAATTTCGTTACTGACATTTAAAAGCTATTGATAATTAAATTAAATAAATGTCAAATTGGGTATGAAAAGTTATTCATAACCCTTGAGTAATTACCTGGTGCATGAAGTCTGTCAAATCATAAACGCCGTTATTTATGACCATCCACAGCCTCGTATTGTTCTGTCCATTGTTTGCAGCCACTTCTGCTTTGGTGAATAGTGTCACTTGCTCCGACATCGTGTCTACGGTTTATGTATCGAAAAGCCGTTCGGAAATAAAGCTCCAGCGACCGGATCGTAGAATTATATACTCCACGGTAGATTGTATTAAATTGATGAAAAGATAACATTTCAAGAGTCATATCGCGACAATTCTTTCATAATATTTAAATATAGAAAAACTTGACAAAAATTAAAAAATGAAATGATCGTTTTTTAATTTCATCAAAATCTTATTCATTTGCAGACTAATTTTGAATTAGTTTATCGTTGAACAATGCATTCTTAATGTTTCAAAAGAAAAAGTAAATCAAAATAAGAAAGTGTGTTTTTTGATAAAAATGTTAGCAGTTTTATTTTTGTGAAATTTCGGGTCGAATTTATGAACGTTCTTGGAAATCAATTTTTTTAGGCAAAGTTTTATCACGGTCACTTAATGCGGCATCAGTCACGTCTCCTGTTATCTTACTGATTCCCTGATTAAAAAATGAAATAATCATTGATTATTGCATCTTACAGTTACAAAAGTCTGATCTATCAATTTGATTAGAATTAGACTTTTCATTTCGTTTCTTTTTTCCATTTCCATTTTTTTTTTTTGTAAATTTTTATTGCAAAAATAGCTGTAAACATTTCTGTCGAAAGTTCAATAAACAATTAAAAAATCTGAACAAAAACTGAATTTTTAATTTCAAAATTCACTAAACATCCCTAAAAAATCAGCCAAAAATGTATTTGCCAAAATTTGCAAAATTTCAAACCCGGATACAAGTTTCGGGTTCGACAGTCGGTACAGCAGTTGAAATACCACAAGGGAAAAGAAGAAAGGAGAGAGCAGAGCAGCAGCAGAGCGCTGTCACACACGCACGCAGCGCTCATTGTTGTAGTAGTGGGACTCAGGAAGGAAAAAGGATAGCGGAGTCGGAGATGCGGACGTTCGCGGCACAGCAAATTTGTGCAAAAACCCGAGATCCGATTTGAAACGATGTAAAAGTGCAGTGCTTCGAAACCGACCGTGAGTACTCCCTTGTTTGAATAACCTTTGACCCGACCGATGAACTTCGGGTCATTACTCCGCGCTAATTGGGGGTTAAAAATTGTCTGCATTGTTTGTTTTTTTCGTCTTTGTTTACAATTTGTTTCTGTGTTTATTTACAATTGATTACTCAAAAGTTGTTACAACTTGTACTTTTAAGTTAAAAATAATTGTTGTATTTGCAATTTTAGGTAAGAGGTCAATCTTTGTCGACGATGCTGGTCGTGTTTTTGCTTTTGCTTCTGGTGCAGGGGCTGGTGGCAAAATGTCCCTCGCAGTGCTCCTGCAGGCACATCGGTGCCCAAGCCGAATGGCTGCGAGTCAAGTGCGAGGGCAAATTTCAAAGTATCAGGGACATTAATTTGAACAACGTCAGTGTTGAGATCACTCAATTGTACGTGAAAAAAAATATTTGTTTAAAGTTATCATGTCACATATTTCTATAGTTTGTGTTATGAGTTTTAATCCAATAATAATTTTTTGTTTTAGGGATTTAAGCAAAAATGAAATTGAAACATTGGAACAGGGTGTGTTCCAAAATCTCACGAATCTCAAACTTCTTAACTTGTCTGACAATAAAATTGTTTTCTTAAATGAAAGCTCCTTCGAAGGACTCAATGTTTTGGAGAAGCTGTAAGTTTTTTTTCTTATTTTTTACAGCTATTTATGTTATGTTTATATTATGTTTAATATTTTAATTTTTTTACAATTTGATTTAGGTATTTGAGCAAAAATAGTATAACAAGTGTACAACCAAACACATTGAAACGTTTACCAAAGTTGAAGAAGCTGTAAGTAAAACGATATAACTATAAGAGCTTTTATTTGTTCACTTTAACATTTTGATTTTGAAATTACGTTTTGCTTCTTGGCAGTGATTTATCCGAAAACAAACTAAGCGAATTGGACGAGACCTTGTTGATTGATTTGCAATCGATTGAACGTTTGTAAGTTGAATTTTTATTTAAAAACCATTTATTAATTTCCGAAAATGGTGTTCTAATCAAATTTTTAGTTACCATTTTTTGAAGTTTCAATATGATATTTTTTAATTCAACCTCAATTCCTAGGAAATTGAATGCAAACAGTATTACAAGTTTGAAGGAGGACACTTTCAGCAACCTCAAATCTTTAAAACAATTGTGAGTAACAAAAACAATCAGATTTTTTGTCTGAAAGTCAATTGCTACACTGAAAGTGTAAAATATTTTTTCAGAGACATTTCAAACAACCCTTGGAACTGTGACTGTAACCTGATCTGGTTCAGTAACTGGCTTTCCAACACCTCAGTAAAAATCATGTAATAAAATCATTTTATTCACTCATCAACAAAACAAAAGATGAAAATAATCTAACTTGATAAGAACATTTTTAACTTTCAGAACGCCACCAAAATGCATGACTCCAATATCGCTAAAAGGTCAGCAGATCAAAAAGCTTCGCTCTCTAAAAGAGATTCAGTGCGATTCGATCAACCCACAGATGGAAATATTGCCAGACCAAAGTCAAGTGGTTTTTGCTGGGGATTCATTGACGATTAAATGCAGAGTGACAAGCACCGTTCAGGACAAAAACGGAGCTGTGAACTGGGTCTGGAACCCGAACAAAACCGAGGAGAAAGACTTTAGTATTTTCAAGAGTCCAGAAAACGTCTTCACAAACATCAAAATCGAGAATATTCATATTGCCGATAAAGGCCTGGATAGGTAACAAAAAATCACATGTTCACATTGCAAAATTTTCTGTTCCAATAAACTCAAACAAATTCTAATCATTCTAGCCATCTAACAATAATGCAAGTCAACGAAGAGCACATGGGACAATGGAAGTGTTACCTGTCCTCAGACGGGAACACTTCCAAGTCAATAAACATCTTCGTTATTTCTAACCAAACAAGATACTGTTCATTGGCAGGTAAGAATCGTAATTCAAACGTTCATCTCCCAAAATCATCTTCTAAAAAACGTAACTCTGTATCAATACTTTTTCAGTAACCCGAAACAACAAGGGCGTATACACCTGGCCCCAGATGATCGTAGGATACACAGCCGAGTTGCCCTGTGAAGGTAGCGGCTTATCCGGTCTAACTCCTGTACCACTTCGAGCAACCTACCACTGCAACGATTCAGCCGAATGGAGCTCCCTAAACACAGACTCCTGTCCTTTCGTCTCCACAGTTACTAAAATCCTCGAACAGTTTTCTAAGGTGAATCTGTCCCTGGCCAAGGGTTCCCTCATGGACACGTTGAAAAAGTTTCAAAACTACACGACTGACAGCACTCTACTAACTGATCCAATCGAGATCAACTTCATCACCCAAACCATTGAAAATTATCTCACCTTTCTCCGTGAGGGAAAAGAGGTCGGGTTGATGCTCGCGGACGTTGTGAATTCTGTACTGAATGCTCCAAGGGAACTCATAGCCCTGGCCCAGGAAAACTATAAAGTCTGCACGAGACTGGTAAAGGCTGTTGAGATGGTCACAGCTTATACACCGTCAATCCAGGCTCACAAAAGCAACATGGCTCTGGAGGAGTTTACTATCAATTCAGACAGTTTTTCTGGGTTGACTTGCACTTGGTACAGTGGAACTGATTCCAGCAAGTTGCTTCATTGTGCTACTAATAATAGATCTACAACGATTGGTCTTGCTGATAAAACTATCGAGGCTTCTGTCCAACTGCCTGCTTCTCTTTTCCAACAACTTGGCGGCAGCACCATCGCTTACCAGTTGATGATTGCCATGTACGGCGATAACAAGTTCTTCCCTGTTATGAACGAGGATGAGAACATGGACGTGCTTTCCTGTGTGATTGGCAGCAAACTTAGTGAGTTTTAAATGACTTTTTAAAATTTTTTGAATACTTAAAAACATCGAAAAAATGTGTGTTTGATTTTTCAGTTTTCGTATTGATTAATGATTTATCTTATTTTTCGTAGTTGGTATACCGGTGCAAAATTTGACAGAGCCTGTATTTGTGATGCTAAAAGTTCCAATGTACCATCACGCAATCCACAAACCCAAGCCTGTGGTTTGGGATACGTCAATTAATCAGACAGGCGGTTGGACGAGCGATGGCTGTTATTTGATGAGCCTAATGAGCAACCTGATAATATTTCACTGCAATCGACTTGGTTACTACGGCATATTACAGGACAGTTCCTACTTTGACAAAAACGACAAGAGGTATAAGCTTACAAATGAAATACTAAATTTTAAAGTAAAGCAAAAATATCAATTATTCTTCAACTGTTTTTTGTAATTTCAGCCTGAAGGGAGCCAAGTTCAAGTTTTCGAACCCCGCGATATACGTGGGCAGTTTTATGCTGATGTTTTGTCTGGTTTGTACAACTCTAACGTACATCTGCTGTTATGCATCAATAGTGATGCCCAAAAAAAGCAAACACTGTTTCATCAACACTTGGATAGCGATGATTCTGGTTTGCGGTTTGTACACCGCAGGAATACATCAAACGGAGAATATCGAAATTTGTCAGGGAATCGGGCTCACTTTGCATTACTTGTCACTTTGCTGTTTGTTCTGGATGACTGTCTCTGCCAGGTAAAAAGAAAAGCAACAACTATTCTACTTCAAAATTCTCATTGAACCCAGATCAAATATTTTTTTAAATTTTTCAGTACAATGTACAAACGCCTCTCTTCGTGCGACCCCGACTCTCTCTCCGATAACGAATCTCTGGATCCTCCACTGAAAAAACCGATCTTAGGACTGTATCTAGTCGGTTGGGGGATAGCTCTAATAATTTGTGGGATATCCGGCGCTGTGAACCTCCGAGAATACTCCACGTTCACCTACTGTTTTCTAAGCACCGGACCGACCCTGACTGCAGTCTTTGTTCCCGCTGTGGTTCTTCTATTTTACCTCCTAATTCTCCACTTGCTCATTCGCTGTGCCATAAAAAATGTCGACATCAACGGCCAGACTTCCGAAGGTACCCAGGCGACCGAAAACGTAGACCTGGAACTGTTGGAGCCGAATATTCCTGTAACCGCAGATCGACAGAGTCTTCGGAGCATGCGCACAGTTTCTTCAGAGACCGAGGACCAGGAACACACTCAAATAACCCAGTTGAGAGGCCAGATGCTTGTTCTAGCTTTTTATTTATTAACTTGGAGTTCCGGAGCACTGACAACATCTGATCTGCTGAGTTTGAAGTTTCCCTACAACGAGATGACTTTTGCAATTTTGTATGCAGTTTCGGCAAGTTGTCTGGGGATGTTTATTTTGCTCTTCCATGGCATTGCTAGAAGTGACGTTAGAATGCAGTGGCTAAAGATGCGATGCTGGTTGAAGAAGAAGAAAAATAGCTGCTGCAGAACTAGAAACGTGACTGATGTGGCTAACCCACAAATTCCAGCACAGCCTCTTGTTCAGGGCATTACTAATCCGTTATCCGCTTCTCAAGCTACTCAAGTAAACAATTTTTTCAAAACTTTTAAATACAAATTTCAAAGTTTTTGAAATGTTTACTAAATATATTTGAATTTCAGGTAACATCAGATACAAATTCCGTCAACTCATCTCGCCATGGAACAGAAAAATCTCACAACAGCTGTGGTCTCTCCAGTAAAGGGATGGTAGCCGCAGGCTCGCTGGCAAAACCCAAAGACTGTGTCAACACCAATCTTCTGGTTCTCCATCGCCAACAATACCGCTCTAATAATTCCGTGACAACTTACAACACCGATTCTGCCTCGATGTGTGTTGAGATGTTTTATAATCCGCATCAAAGCGGAGTTGCTCGCAAGTTTTTTAAGAGACAACGGAGGAATTTAAAACACAGTACTTTGGGTCCGAGAAAACAGGGCGATGGTGGCGCAACCAGCGACGGAGGTAGTTGTGTATCAGTGCCCAGAAGGGCTGTGAGATCCAACAGTATTGGCAAAAACGACAATGCGACTACAAGCAAAATGAACGGGATGCAAAATTTAAGTAACAGATTGTCGAATTGTGAATCGGGTGTTTCGGAAAATAGAAGGTCGAGGTTCATAATTGGACAGGAAAATGAGATGAACGGTATGGCGAGGCAGGAAAATTGTGTGCAGCAGAGCGAGAATGAGGAGTATCAGGAGCAGTCAACCAGTGAGATAGGTTTGTTTTTCCGCACTACAACTTTTGTACTATGAAATTTTTGCAAACATTTTTATGTTTATCTCGTTCTAGATTCTATGCAACAAACAGCAGCAACCTGTGACACACCCTACGATTCAGACTGCAAGTCCAAACTGGAGGAAAAAATCGTACGCAACGTTTCCCAGCAGTGTAGTCTAGATTGTACTTCAGAACTCGAATCAGTCACCCAAATAGCAAGTGAGAAAAGTGAAAACAACATCTCAGAGATGAGTGACGGAGCTTCAAAGCACACAGTTCCACCTCTGAGCGTCAGTGACGTGAGTGACTGCGAAAATGTTTGTCACAATTTACGTTCGAATTTGCCCCTTGGAGTACACTCAAATTCTTTGTACTCGCTCCACGTCTCTCATCCTGTACCAATCAAAAGTCGGAGTTGTCACAGTTCTCTAAACGATGTCACTTCGTTCGCCAGCTCGAAAAATTGCGAATTTTCAGTTTCAAGGTCGTCGAAAACTGATGGACCTAGCACTGGGAGTTCGAGGTTTTTTGACAAAGTAGATGACGTTCCAGATTGTATCGACAGGGTTAGCAGTTTTTTGTCAGATAAGATTTACCACCGGTCGTCAAAATCTGATTTTGAGATGGACGAGGATGATTCAACTGCGAAAAGTTACGTTGACGGGATCGCGATTGTTGACGAGAAAATCATTAGCGATCGGTTTGAGAGGTTGATCGATTTTGAGGCACCGATCGAGAAGGTGATTAATGGATGTGCTGAGTTGAAAATTAGCAAGAGGGAGTTGAGCGAGGACGACGAGTTCGAGGAGGTGAACAAAGAAACGAGCGTTTAAAAAAAGAAGTGAAATTCCTTGCAGTGAGAGAAAAGTGGAGAAAGGAGAATGGACAAAATTTAGGTGTCGCGAGTGCAATATTTCGAGCGATTCGTTGGCTTTCTTTCTTCAACTTCTTCTCTTCTCTTTGGAAACGTACAAATTAATTGTAACTTTTGTGATCGATATAATCTCAATGATACTCTCAGTTTATTCTAATTTCAATTTATCAATCCATGATAATGAAATCGTGAACAGTAACTTCTGTTAGAAAAGAAATCACTTTGAGAATGAATACTCTCAACTGCCATACTTTGCAACTCAGGCGAACGTTATTTATCATTATATTAAACGTATGATATTTAATTGTGTTGGAACATTATTTAATGCATATTTTGTAACTCATTTTGGTTTTTTATATTAAGTGCCAAGCGATAGAAAGCTTCTTTATGGATACTCGATGTTTTTTATCTTCTTAACTAGCTACTTTTTGATTTTTTTACAATCCAAAAGCAAAATACTCATGAAAAAATCCTCTCAACAAATCTTTTACAACGACTTTCTACGTGTCTTTCATACTTCGAACACGATTTCTTCCGAATTGCACGCCTAATTAATTTGATTCAGCTCCAAGCGATGTTGTCAAAACTGCGCGAAAAACATATGAATTCTCTGTGCTTCTCGATAGTAGAGTTGTCGTGGTTTCGACGTATCTAGGCTTTTTGTGTTCGTAATTCTATGATTGTGTAAATAGGTGTATATTTGAACGAAGGCAAGAGTGCCTTGCGAATTATTAGTGTATAAAAAGCTACAAAGAATTATTATATCCTCGATGTTTCTGCGTAAATACTCAAACGAGAGTTTGTAACAAGTAGAAAACAATGTATAGCGAGACGCGAAACTTGATATTGATATTCGATTGATATTCGTTGGTCAATTTTATCATGAAAGTTCATAGTATTTTAATTCTTCTTCCACGACTGAAATTTTTATAACCTTTTTATTACACTTGGTTTTGTACCAAGTGCATTTATACAATTTTTACACAATTTCACATACAAGGCTGTACTTCGTCATTTAAAATGAAATGTCAATGTCAAATTGTTACAGAACATTTTTATATGAAGTAGTCAAAATCCAAAAAGATGCATCAAAATAAGCATCCTGCTTTATATAAAGTACAAAAACTGTTGTCTATTCAATCTTTTACAAACTGAAATTCAAAAGCACTGTTATATGACTTTTGACATAGTTCAGTAGGTTTGACGCTCAGATTCTAATTTTGTAGTTTCGACATTTCCGGTGATTTGTTTATCAAAAAAGTTAAGACTGACGGTATAGAGATCTAAGCCTGTAAATAATTATGCTTTATATATAAAAATATATACTTAGACAAATGTGATCAACATTGACTTATTGATGATTTATTATCTGTCAAATTTTTTGTCATCTCCTTCATAAACGCAACAACTCATACTATACAAAAACTCAATTGATTATATTACGCTGATAAGATCATTATTTCGTAAAAAATTATCGTCTTCCGCATTAAAGTTTTTATTAAAAAAGATTGCTCGTAAAGCTACTGTCGAGACAGAAATTCGTTTGAGACTCCGAGATGGAACATCTGAAAAATTTTATTTCCATTTGTACTATTTTTTGTTCAATTTCAAACATCAATCGTGTTCTCGGAGATGATCCGAAAATTGTGATTGTCGGAGCAGGAGCATCCGGTATTGCAGCTGCTAGCAAACTTTTGGAAAACGGTCTAAATGACGTCACAATCTTAGAGGCAGAACCCCGAATCGGTGGACGAGTGTATACAACAAAACTTGGTAAATTTTTAACGTTTTTTGAAGTTAGATAACTTGATATAAATACGTTTCAACTATATTGGATCATTAATAAATGAAGTAACTAAATATTTTCTTTACATAAAATGATTTTAATAGGTGACTATTTAGTTGATCTTGGTGGTCAATGGGTACATGGGGAACAAGGAAACGTGGTGTACGAAATGGCATGGCCTTTGGGCCTCCTTGAACACTCATCTAAGGGTCGCAAAGGCATTAACCTAATATTTTCTGATGGAAGCCGGATGACAACAAACCAGATCGGGAATTTTGCAGATCTTTATTTCAGTGACCACCGATTTAAATTCAGTAATCTAACTAATAAATATGAAAGTCTCGGAGATGTGTCAAGAAAAGGGTAAAACATGAAATTTGCAATCTCTACAATTCCTCAATTGAAATTTACGATTTTGTTAATGTGTGGGTTTGAAAGTATTATTATTATCAATTTTCGTTTTCAGATTTGATGCTTACGTAAAAGACCATCCTGATATCGAACCGTACAAAACAAGTCTAATAACCTTGCTTGAACTTGTGGCTGTGGCCATGCAATCTGCTATGACTTGGGATGACATCATAGCTCGATCTGATGCTACTGGTGTTGAAGGAGACATGATGATGAATTGGAAAGAGCGTGGATACTCCACTATTTTTGATATTTTGATGGTTAATTTGACTATGTTTCAGGATGTTTGAAAACATGATGTGATTTCTAATTTTGTAAATTTGCAGAAAAAATATCCCGATCCTACGAAAGAATTACCAGTTATGGAAAAGTTGAGACTCAACACACAGGTTGATAAAATTGATTACTCTGATCCGGTTGGAAAAATTAAAGTTTATACTCAAACTGGAGAAATACTTGAAGCTGATCACGTGATAGTCACTCCTTCTTTAGGAGTACTAAAAGCCAAGAAAGACACTTTGTTCTACCCAGCTCTGCCTGAAGATAAACAAAAGTTTATTGAGGTTTAAAGCATATGTGTAAATTTTATGCTTCAAAATTTATTAAAAATCTTAATTACTGAAACGGTCTGGTTTTAGAATTTCGGATATGGATCTGTCGCTAAGGTGTACATACTTTTTGAAAATCCTTGGTGGCAGAGTGCTGATGTGATTGGTTATCGTCCATTTCACATTATATGGACTGAGAATGATAGAGAAGAACGACAAAATGACGTAAATTCCACTTTCAAAACACTTTCTGTGAAAGACTAGTAATATGAAAAAATCCTATAGTTAAAATGACATATTGTCATCCTTGTTCTAGTCTATTCTAGGATAGTAAAAAATTTAACGATATTATTCTAAATGTTTTAATGTTAAAACTTGTAGCCAAAAAAACGGTGGCAGTTATCTATTATTGGAATTGTAGGAGTTGTGCATAGACCAAATCTGCTATGTATGTGGATCGCTGGTAAAGGTTCTATTGAGATGGAAAAGATTCCTGAATATGAAGTCACGAAACAAATAAATGAAGTATTATCTATTTATGGAAAAGAGTATAACGTAACTCAAGCAATCAAAATATTGAGGTAGGATGTGGAATAGCAGACTATGGGTACTTTTAAAGTTCCCAATTTGAACCTTATAATTGAAACTTTGTAGATCTCGATGGCACAGTAATGAACATTTCCTAGGAACTTACACCTATCCAAGTGTTCAGTCAGTTATAAACAATGCCAATAATCACACCAGTTTCGGTCAACCTATTCCACCTTCAGGAAAACCGGTGATATGTTTATAAACATAAGAATGGATTCTTTTCATTTTATTTTATCTTATTTAAGAACACATTTTTGAAGTTTTTAATTTTTTTTTAGAAAGTTCAATTCGCTGGTGAAGTAACTGAACAGAACAACTTTGGAACTGTACATGGAGCTATTTCATCTGGATGGAGAGAAGCAAGCAGACTTTTAGAATTCTATGGAAAAACAAAATCAGCCCAAAAATGAAATTGACGAAAAAAGAGTTGATTGAAAAAAATGTAATAATATTATCACTTTATAATAGCAATGATAATAATTTATTTAATAAACGGGAATATTCCTTCTACATCTTTATCACTTTCTTGTAAATGTGATTTTTACCAACTATTATATTCATTTCAGGAAGAAACAGTAGTAACGTTAGATCTACATTGAAACTCAATGAAGTTTCAAAAAAATGTTTCGAGATTTCAAGAGGATATTTTTGCAATTCAAGATCCGAGCTTGTGAATAATTTATGCTTTATCCAAGAAATAATATATACTTAGATATATGTAATCAACGTGGGCTTATCGATTAATTATTTTTATCGGTCAATTTTTTTCATCTCCTCCACAAACACGATTGAGACTAACAAAAATCTGCCAGATTATATCGCGCTGCTACAATCATCTTTTACTATAAATTATCGCTTTCCGCGACTAAAATATTTTTGTTATACAATAAATAAAAGTTGTTTTAGAACTAGTGTCAAGGCAGAGACTCCGAAATGAAGCATCTCAGAGATTTTGTTCTTCTTTGTGCTGTTTTTTGTTTGATTTTAAATGTTAATTGTGTTCTTGGAGATGATCCAAAAATTGTGATTGTCGGAGCAGGAGCGTCCGGTATTGCAGCTGCTAGCAAACTTTTGGAAAATGGTCTAAATGACGTCACAATCTTGGAGGCAGAACCCCGAATCGGTGGACGGGTATTTACCGTGAAATTTGGTAAGAATTTTGTACTAAAAATGTAAAGTATCAAAATATTAAAATATTAAAATGACAATATGAAGTGTAATAATTATGTAATAATTATTGCCATTATTAGGTGACTAAGTGAAAATTTTTTAATTGTTACAATCAGGTGACTACCTAGTTGATCTTGGTGGCCAATGGGTGCATGGTGAAAAAGGAAACGTCGCCTACGAATTAGCCTGGCCTTTGGGTTTGCTTGAGCACGCACCCGAAAATCGCCACTTAATGGATTTAACTTTTTCTAATGGAAGCAAAATGTTAACAGACGAACAAGTGGCTAATATAACAGACTTTTATTTCAAAATAGAAGACAATCAACCCGAATTTCTGGATCCTAATAACAAACTTGAAAGCGTCGGTTCTGTAATACGAAGAATGTAAAGTTCTAGATTTTCTTTTTTTAAAAAATTCATGATTAAAAAAACATTTAAATTTGTGAAATAATTCTGGAAATGATGTATTGATTAGGTTTGACGAATATTTAAAAGACCACCCTGACATTCAACCTCATAAAACAAGTTTGATCAACTTTTTTGAACTTTTGGTCATGTCCATGGAATCTGCTATGACTTGGGATGACGTTGCATCTGGTAATGATGATTTTCATGTTGAAGGAGACTGGCTAATGAACTGGAAGGAACGAGGATATTCAACAATTTTAGATATTTTGATGGTATGAGATCACGAAAATTATAATATTTTCATAGAAAAACATTTCATAAGATTTTAAATTTGGTAAATTTACAGAAAAAATTACCAGACCCTACTAAAGAATTACCAGTTATGGAAAAGACGAAACTCAACACTGAGGTTGATAAAATCGACTACTCCGATCCAAATGGAAAAATTAAAGTTCACACTAAGACTGGAGAGACATTTGATGCAGATCATGTGATAGTCACTCCTTCTTTGGGAGTATTGAAAGCCAAGAAACATACTCTGTTCCATCCAGCTCTGCCTGAAGACAAGCAAAAGTTTATTGAGGTTTAAAAAATAAACATTGTTTATATTTTCTGAATTTTGTTTACTAATTTCTTAACATTTAATTCTATTGCGATCTTGTTTAAGAGTTTTGGATTTGGATCCGTTGGTAAGGTGTACTTACTTTTTGATAATCCCTGGTGGGAGGGTAGCAGCTCCGATTCATTTGGATTACAAATTTTATGGACTGATAAAGATAGAGAAGAAAGACAAAATGACGTAATTAAAAAAATTGAAAATGTTTTACTAAATAAAAAGTAAAAGAGAAATTGTTGTGAATTTTCGTCTTGAAATATTTTAGCCAAGTAAAGAATGGCAGTTGTCCATCATTGGTTTTAATGAAGTTGAACATAAACCAAATTTACTATGTATGTGGATCGTTGGAAAAGGTTCAATTGAAATGGAAAGGATACCTGAAGACGAACTTATGAAACAGCTCAATCAAATCTTATCTACTTTTGAAAAAGCCTTCAACGTAACTCAGCCAAAACAAATGCTGAGGTTGGTATGGAATTTTGAGTATAGATACTTTTCTTAATTCCGTTTTTCACTGAAACTAACTAAATTTGTAGAACTCGATGGCATAGCAATGACCATTTTGGAGGAACTTACACCTATCCAAGTATAGAATCACGTAGAAACAATGCCGATAATCACACAAGTTTTGGGCTACCTATTCCTCCTGAAGGAAAACCGGTACGATAATTGCAACCTTTTTTTAAATAGTATTTGAGAATTGATTTTTTACTATAAAAATATTTTTTTCAGAAAGTTCAATTTGCTGGCGAGGTAACTGAAAAGAACCACTATGGTACTGTACATGGAGCTATTTCAGCTGGATGGAGAGAGGCTAACAGACTTTTGGATTTTTATGGCAAAACTACATCAAGATAAAAATGGATTCAGAGCAAATATAAATCATCAGGTTTCAAATCTTGATTCAGAATAAAGTTTTTACAAAATGTTATGTTAAAATATCTTTGTAAATAATGTACTCTTTGAATAAAATGTATACAGAGAAACGTGATCGACATTA
Organism: Telenomus remus; assembly: GCA_020615435.1. NCBI lineage: Eukaryota > Metazoa > Arthropoda > Insecta > Hymenoptera > Scelionidae > Telenomus > Telenomus remus. Next base: position 6,730,848 of record CM036341.1, on the reverse strand, counting down.
ACTTATCGATTAAATATTATCAATCAAATTTTTGTCATCTCTTTCATAAACATAATTCAGACTATATAAAAATTCATAGATCATACTACGTTGCTTTGATGATTATTTTCTGGAAAATTACCGCCTCTCGCGTTAAAAGTTTTTTGTTTTACAACAAATAAAAGTTGCCGTGGAGCTACGGTTCAAGCAGAATGTTGTCTGAGGCTCCGAGATGGAGCATCACAGAAATTTTGTTCGGCTTTGTGCTGTTCTTTGTTTGCTTTTAAATGTTAATCGTGCCCTCGGAGATGGTCCGAAAATTGTTATTGTCGGAGCAGGAGCGTCCGGCATTGCAGCTGCTAGCAAACTTTTGGAAAACGGTCTAAATGACGTCACAATTTTGGAAGCACAAGATCGAATTGGTGGACGAATCTATACAACAAAACTTGGTACCTACATTATAACAAAATTAAAAAGTCAAATTTAAAATTTGACTTTTGAACTTTTTTGAATTTGTAAGGAGGTATTACACTTTGAATGTTCAAGCAAATCGACTTTTTTTATTGTTATAATCGATGCTTTTTAATAGTTTATGTGTTAACTTTAAGTTTAATAATTGTATTTATAAATAATGAAAGTTGAATTTGTTTTGCAAAAGTATTGTTTTGAAAATTCAACGTTCAATTTGACATAAAATAGACGATTAGTAGTAAAATATGTTTTCTGAATTTTACAACTAGGTGACTATTTAGTCGATCTTGGAGGCCAATGGGTTTACGGTCAAAAAGGCAATGTCGCCTACGAATTAGCCTGGCCTTTAGGACTGCTTGAACTTCCATCGAATGATCGCAAAACCATGGATTTCATTTCTTCTGACGGAAGCCGATTATTAACAAAAGATCAGAGCAAAAACCTGACTGAATTTTTCTTTAAAACAATAGAGGATGATCTATCAGCATATACTGATCCAAATAAAAAAATCGAAAGCACCGGAGATGTGTCAAGAAACATGTAAAAACTTTTTCGTTTATTTCAGATAATAAATGTTAACATTATTTTTTTTTATTTTTCCCTTTTTTCGTGTTTAGGTTGAACGCATATTTAAAAGACCATCCTGATCTTGAACCGTTAAAATCAACCTTGCTTCATTTCTTTGAGCTTTTGGTGGAGTTAATGGACGCTTCTATGAGCTGGGATGACACCGCATTTGGACATGATGAGTTCCTTCTTGATGGAGAATATATAATTAATTGGAAAGAAAAAGGGTACTCTACGATTCTAGATATTTTGATGGTAATGATTTTAAGATATCCAAAATTAAATTTCTATGGACTACCCACAAATTCTCAAATGAATTATAAACTAATACGACACAATTTTACAGAAAAAATTACCAGACCCTACTAAAGAATTACCAGTTATGGAAAAGACGAAACTCAACACTGAGGTTGATAAAATCGACTACTTCGATCCAAATGGAAAAATTAAAGTTCACACTAAGACTGGAGAGACATTTGATGCAGATCATGTGATAGTCACTCCTTCTTTGGGAGTATTGAAAGCCAAGAAAGATACTCTGTTCCATCCAGCTCTGCCTGAAGACAAGCAAAAGTTTATTGAGGTTTCCAAGGCGAATTTTTCCGCATCTCTTCTGAATTTCTAATCTAGTTTGATAACATTAATTTCTATTATGATTTTTTTTTCAGAATTTCGGATTTGGAACTATCGGCAGGGTACTTTTGATTTTTGATAACCCCTGGTGGAATACTGGTGAATCCAGTCCTTATGAATTGCACATCGTATGGACTGATAAAGATAGAGAAGAACGAAAAAACGATGTAGTTATTGAACTTGAACTTGAAATTTGTATGTATACATAAAGATAAAAGGAAAGTTGAATCAAGACTTTTTGAAATTTTGCAGCCAACAAGAATGTGGCAGTTGTCTGTCATAGGAATCACCAAAGTTGAACACAAATCGAATCTGCTCTGTATGTGGATCGCTGGTAAAGGTTCTATTGAGATGGAAAAGATGCCGGAAGATGAACTCATGAAACAACTTGATGAAATCTTATCTATTTACGGAAAAGAGTATAACGTAACTAAACCAACAAAAATTTTGAGGTTCGTTTGAAATAAAAATACTATGAATTTAATTTAAGAACCAATTGAAACCTTTTTGTTGTCGTTTCTAGATCTCAGTGGCACAGTAATGAACATTTCCTAGGAACTTACAGCTACACAAGTATGGATGCTGTTAAAAACAATGCCAACAATCATACGAATTTTCTACAACCTATTCCTCCTGAAGGAAAACCGGTAATAATTTGATTGCATATCTACTTTTTTGGAATTAACTTACTTGTATAAAAAAATTGTTTTATTATTATTTTTCAGAGAGTGCAATTTGCTGGCGAAGCGACTGAGAAGAACTACTATGGAACTGTACATGGAGCTATTTCATCTGGATGGAGAGAAGCGAATAGACTTTTGGATTTATACGGCAAAACTAAATCGAGTTAAAATTTAAGTCAAAAATATTGATTGGAATATATTTCAAAGACACTTAGGAATATTGTTAAAAATCTTTAAACTTGCAAACTGTTCAGAATGGTTAAGAAAAAAATCCAAAGATCAAATAATCAAATGGATCTTTGAACCTTTTGGCTAAGTGGTCGAATAATTGAAGCATTTATTGTATGATCCAATTATCAGTGATCAACAATCGGATGATACAATGTTCTTAAGAACTTTTAGTCCAAAGATCAAACAAATCAATAATCTATACGATGATCTATGATTTACCGGCGTTTGAGTGTATCATTTGATAATTGGATCATTAGATAATTTGATAAATATATCATTTGTTAATTCAGTTATTTAGTAACGATAAAATTAATTAAAAGCCCATAGATACAAGTAGAATCCACTGTAAGCGAGTTTGGAGGAAACCTTAACGATAATCATTTAAAGAATCAGTGAAATAACTTATTGTAACAAGTGTTTGATGATTAATATCCTAGTCCGGCAAAGAAGATGAATGTAGCAAAACCTTTGAAAACTTCAGACATTACAACGTCAGCAGATTGACAAATCAAATAAATTTCTCTAACACGCATAAAGTCATGAAATCGTTATTTTCGGCTGCAAAAAATTAATTAATTTTGTACAGCATATAATATTTCAAAGAAAAATAAAACCTTACAATATACTGAGAAAGCATCAGTGCTTTATTACGAAGGTTATACCTTCGTAATAAAGCTTCGTAATAAAGGTTATACCCTTCTATACCAATATTGGCAAATGAATTCACCATATAGGAACTGAATAACAAGAACAATATCAATTAACCAGTGTATTTCGTTGCTACACACATCGTTAACAATCTTATATTTACTATTTTTACAACTCTCTTTATCTGTTCGATGATGAAAATCGATTGATCGTTAGCACCAAGATATTGATCGTGAAAATCGGATAAAAAAATATACAACAAATGTGCGTAATTGGGCAACTGATTTCGGCAACTGCAACATAATTTCACAGCGCGTCACTAAATGCTGCAACAAATGCAGATATTAGAAAATTAATTGATCAAAACAATCACGAGTTGTGCGATTTTTAGAGCAAGCATTTGACGAGAAAACGTTTGAAATAAAAAATAAGTAAGACATAATTGAAGTTGAAAAATAGAAACGCGAAATCAAAATAAAAATCCGATCTCCGTTCCCTTTCTCTTGGCAACATATAGGCATTAACGTGGTTCTCCAGCGAATCTGACGAAAAAAAAAAATATTGATACACCTTCAGAGCCAGTTGCAAAACCACTACGGAACTGTGTTCAACTAGGTTTGCTCCCAAACAATTTCAGCTCGGGGAAAAGGCTTTGAACATGTTTTGCTATTTTATATGCCATCTCAAAAATATAAATCTATTATTACAAAATAACAAAGGGAACTTCTAATTGCGACGCACTACAACCTCATAAACTAGCGGTTTTAAGCGTATTCATCTGTGAACTCGGTGTTTCCATCAAAGTGCTACGTGTATTGTTTTGTTTGTTCTCTTTACAATCGAATCCCGAACTTGTACAGGTAACCAAAAATAAAAGTGAGGCAGGAGTTAATTAAAATGAGGGCAATCTATAAGTCGTCAACTTAGAAGAATTTGCTGAAGAAGCTTTTGTTGTTTTGCTCGGTCTTGGTGACCTTTAGGAAAATTGAATCGATGTCTCGAAAAACTTGCTCAGCAGTCCGAGCAGCGTTCACGTAGTTGTGAATACCGCGGATCGCATAGTAGTCCACTAGAGGCTGAGTCTGCGTATGGTACGTTGCCAACCGTTTCTTCAATGCCTCCACATTGTCGTCCGATCTTTTCACAAGTGGCTCGCCAGTTACCTGAGAAAAAACATCCCAATAATTTTTGCGTTTAACGTTTTTTGTCTTCTTTTTCAGAAAGACAATTGAACTCTTATTATCCTGAGCTGTAACTTTTCATACACGTTTATCTTATCGCTTTAGACTAATTTCGTAGGATTATGTAAAACCATTTTATATAATTTTATAAAAATAGAACTTGATAACGAAGTAGAAACTAGAGAAACATGTTTACAAATCGTCATTCTGTAGCTTTTGTAAGATACAAATTACGTCAAATGAATTTTTTTTAAAAATACTAACATCGTCTTTCATTGGGACCTTTGGTGGAGCAAATTCTTCATGATACGATCTTCCACTTGTAAGATGAATCAATCGGCCCGTAATTCTCTTAACCAGCAAGTCGTCGTTAATTCCAAACTCGACTACGGCGTCTAATTTTGTTTTCCTTTTGTCCAACATCTCATCCAACTAAAACAAAACAACATTTTTTATTTTAAGTTGTTAATTTTATTGGTCAAGTTTAATTATTTATTGGATTTTTAAATCGTCATACTTTTTGAGCTTGAGCAACGTTTCTTGGGAACCCATCGAGTAAAAATCCTTTGCTACACTCAGACTTGTTGAGATGTTTGTCGATCATATTGACGACCAAGTCGTCACTCACGAGTTTGCCCTCGTCCATAATTTTCTTCATTTGCGAACCCAACTGAGAGCCCGACTTGACCTCCTCTCGAAGCATGTCACCGGTTGAAAGGTGACACACACTGTATCTATCCTTGAAAAGAGGCGCCTGAAAAACAATTTACAAAAACATTCTTTTTTAAAAATCTTACTATACTTTTTGTTTGAAAATATCTCTCGCGCGATTACGAGTTATGTAATATTGTTTAGTGTGAAAATGCAGCGAAGTGTGGATGATGATACAAAGACATGAAAACAGACGAGAGAAATGAATGAAAATTGTTAGGCAGATGAGTCGAGCGCAAAAAAGATCGGATTTCGTTTTAAAATTAGCCTTCACTCTAAACCAATCAATTTATCGCGTTGATTAAGTCGAACTCGATCAGTTGGCATTTTGTTGCGAGTTTCATTTATTTCGCATCATCGCAGAGGCGGCTAATCTGACGCAAAAAGTGCGCAACCACCCATTTTAAATTCTAGATAAAAAGAGTCACGTTTGACTGGCAAGATAATTAAAACAACTGCTAACTACATAATTGGTACGGGTCCAAGTCCAACCGGAACGTCGTTTTTCATTGAAGCGCACCTTTTTTTGCCACACATTTCCTCCCTCACTCTACACTTTCTACACTATGAATTAATGACAATTTTACAGTTACCAAATCATCACTAAAATCAATATTCTATTCCACTGATCATTTCATTTGTTAACTTGCAAAATAGAATTTGGTTTTCAAAAATGAAATTCAATCAATTTCCGTTTGCCTCGTGATGATATTTCAGATTGTTTCATTTCCTTCAAATCAATCAACTCAGTTTTGCCACAAATATTCTAATTTATTAACAATCAGTCGCGTGTCCTAACAGCTTTCACAATGGATTCCGCTAACAGTGAACGATTGTTACATTTTGAGTCGCAATTTTTTGTCTTTTTCTGAAAAATGATAGTGCGAAACTGAGAAATGTTTGTTCAATATGTGAAGGAGGAAACTTAAAGACATATTTTTTGTTATACCTGGGTTCCCTTGCCGCTTCCGGGCGGTCCCAAAAAAATTGCATTGACGCCGCGTTTCGGTGTAATCTTTTCCTGTGGCTCAGACTGGGCGTTAGGACTCATCTTCGGTTGATTGTTGGTTGGTTCTAGTCAACAATAGAGACGCTATGACGATTTCCTGACGGACTTTTCACTCAGCAACACGCGTTCGCTGTCGTAACAAACAGATTAAGTCAGCTGCACAGTGGTCGAATTGTCGTCAATCAGGACAGCGATTCTGCGCGCCCGACTGGCGCGCACATGCTTTTTCTACTTTACCGACCGAAATATAACCTAATTATTTCTCACTTTAATTGGGGTTTGATTAATTATTACGTCATCAGATAACAATAACGACTGTGTCAACATTTACTCACAAAATTAATATCATGCTTTTATATATACTTACCTATTTTCACTTTTTTCAATCAACTTTTTGAACAACTCAATCACAATATTTACATTCACATTTATGATTATTTTTTAAATGTTTTGCAAAAGTGGGTTACAAAAATGTTTGTATCATTAAAAATGAGTTCTTTAAATTAGTTTTTGGAAATAGCGGGAAACGTTTAAAATAGGAATGTGCGCAGGCGATGCGCGCAAGCTGTCACACTGGTACACTGGAACGTCGTGGACGGCACTTTGAAGTTTGACGTATTCGCGAAAAGAAGGTTACCGTTCGGAGACTCGCAGTAGTACAGTGTCGAGTGAACCGCGCAGGAGTATCGCGCTTGTCATGGACTGGTAAAATTTAGTTTGTAGAATGTCAGCGGACAATTGTTGCTGCGCAATCCGCCTTTAACGAAAACACCGCACACACGCGAAATGGCATCGATCATCAAAAATCAGCTGTTGAAGCACCTCTCGCGGTAAGCATCGATTTTTAACTCTTCGGCCTGCTTTTCTTCGCACACCGAGAAGTTCTACTTTCGTTATAAAAATAATAACACAACAATAACAAAATTGGTCACCCAAAAAATCTTCAATGACCTCTTTTTATTGTCCAATAAACATATGGTTGTTTCCACTTTCTTTTTTTTCACTTCTTTAATGAAAGTTGAATGTTGTTGCTTTTATTTTAAGACTGTGAATCAGTTTGTTTTTGAGTCTTCAACTTTGCAAACAAACTATAAAATGACGTCAAAATAAATAGTTTTGTTTTACATGTAGTTTTGTTTTTAAATTTAATTTTTGAATGGTTGTCTTTTAGGTTTACAAAAAATTTGTCAGCGGATAAAATTCATCTGAGCACGTTTAAAGGCGAGGGAGAGTTGACTAATTTGGAACTCGATGAAATAGTTTTGACAGATCTGCTTGAGCTTCCGTCCTGGCTTCGTCTAGTACATGCCTGGTGTAACAAAGTCACTTTCAGAATTCAGTGGACAAAACTCAAAAGCGTACCTATTTATCTGGTGAGAATCCTAAACAACCATAATAAGTTCTAATGACAAACATCTAAACGAAAATTATCAAGTCCAATTGCAGTCTGGTATTAATAAATGCAAATTGAATTAAGTCTCGATGTAAAAAATCGATAAAGATTAAAATTATTGAACCCCTGCAAACGAAAAAGAGAAAGACAGAATATTAATCTTTAAATGGAATAATGAAAGACAAAAGAATATAATTGAAAGATGGAAAATGACTTGAAGAAAATAGTTTTCGTCATACTAATTGATAAGATATCGAATCTAACGTTACAACAATTTGCAACGTTGTGTATTTTTTTGTTTTTTATTCCCACTTTATTCGATTGAATTTTAATTGTTTACAATTCAAATAGAAGTACTCCATAACTTTTTATGGCCAATTTTCATCTCCCATCGGTAAGGTTTTACTTTGCACACAAGTTTTATCGAGCGTTATAAAGTCCTTCTGTTATTTCGACTTTATTATCTCTTCTTTGGAAAACACTTTCGAGTTGTTCTTGATATATTTTCATTTAACAGAGTCTTGACGAGGTTCACATAGAAGTAGAAACATGCGAGGATCTCAGGCGGATGTCAAATTCGCAAGGACTCTCATCTTTCGCCGGTCCAGCGAAGTATTCTTTCATTCACAAAGTCATCGATGGTATCACCATAGCTGTCAATACTGTTTCTGTCACTTTCAAAAGTCCTGCCTTTACAGCCTCGGTTCAGGTGAGAAACAATAAAAAAAAAACATTTTTAATTTAGTCATACGAAAGTATAAAAAGAGATGAGAATTGTATAACCGATTGAAAACTTTTGTTTGTTTGTTTTACAGATGAGTCGTATAATGGTCGAATCAAAATCTCCAACTTGGGCACGTTGTGACCTCAGAATGACAAGAGTCAAAGATCCAGACAGAGGACAGTTACTTATTTTCAAAGAACTCGAGTGGCAAACAGTACGAATAGAAGCGAGCAGCACAGTAGACAAAGACCTCACACCCCTGAGACTTCTGACCAACCAAGCACGATGTCGTATCACAATCAAAAAACGATTGTCCGGTTGGTTCTCTGCGCCGTCCACTTCAGCAGTTTTAATTTCCTCTCTATTATTTTCGCTGTTACAATCAACTCTTTGTTTTTGTAGACTGCTTTGTTATGGGTTCGCGATTGGTCATCATTTTAGATGACCTCTTGTGGGTGCTCACAGACTCCCAATTGAAGGCTGCTCTTAGATTTATAGACTCGCTGGGAGGACTCATAGAAAAAGCCACGGTTTTGGAAAGAAAAGCCAAAGCAGCGAGAAAACTTGAGGTTTTTATCTTCGCGTCTTTTTTGATACGAAAGTGTTGCTTTCTTTGTTTCACAATAATTAATAATTCTGTTTGTCATAGGTTTTACCGGAATATCAAGCGCAGTTATCGCAGCAGGCGCGTACGAAAAATGTGAGCAATACAGCCTTGTCGAAAATATTCTCCAAGTATGACGTTATTGAGACGTCATATCATTTTTTATCGCAGAAAATAGATTTGCATTTATGTGACGATGAAGGAGGTTTGTTTTTAATTTTGAATTTGTATTTTACGAGTTATGAAGTAATCATTGAAATAAGAATTATTCTTTTCATCTGCAGCTGGAAGATCTGTTCACCCAGAACTCAAAGACGGAGGAGCTCTTCAAATATCATTGTTTGAGTTTCAAGTTGACTATTATCCTTATCATTTAGCAATGGCTGATAGGAAACACTGGGCCAGGTACAAAGACACGTCGCACGGTCAGTGGCTACAACAATCGCTGAATTCATTTCGAGATCAGTTTATGGATCTCATTGATACTGGGAGAACACAGCACTCGCCACTTACCAGAACTCAGGGCAATACTAATGGTACGAAAAGTTAATCAGATCAAAGTTGTTGTTTTGTAGTGGGATTCAAATATTTGATTTCGTTTTTAGGAAATAATGGAAAATCAGCAGCTGAAAATCAGGAGAAGAACTCACAAAACAACCAGAATCAAAACTCTCAAGATCCAAAAAAGCTTGCGCCACAGCCAAGCGGAAATCCGGTGAAGAAGTATGTGCTGGATCAGTTGGCCAAGTTGATGACGACGTGTATAGTCTTGCGAATCAACGACTTTACATTTTACCAAGTAACCACGTCGAAACGGAAAGCAATGCCTAAGGAATTTGTAGCAGGTTAGGCCGTGTGGTTTTGTAAATTTTAGTTTTCGTGTTACATGAGTTGAATAAATTTTAAAACAAAATCGTAAATTTTTGTTTGTCTAATATTGTAAATTGTAAATTATGTTTAGCTCAAACGAGGAAGAAACATCTCGCAGGTATAATAAACGTTCAAATTGGTGTCACGGATAGAATAAAAAATCAAAATCAATTTGATTCGTTAGATAAAATCGTGTACTGCATTTTTAGAAAGAATTAATGAAACTGCTTATTGTGTTTTTTATGTTAATTCAACAATGGGTTATTTGATAAAGTTGGTTTTCAGGTGACCGAGAACGCCTTCATCTACCAGAGGATTTAAACATATTTCATGCGGAGTTCACATATTTTTATTATCCAGGCGACATAACGTTTCCTCGTAAGTTGGAAATAAAACTTTTACAAAAACATTTAAGTCAATTTAAAATTTGTTCAAGGTTATTAGTTTCTTACTATTGTTTACAGTCCCCCCACCAAAGTTCTACGTTCAGCTCAATCCTATCCAAGTTAATTTCGACGTTACATCTTGTTTATGGTTCAACTCGTTTGCTTTGAATTTGTATCACTCGTTATTAACGAGTGCAAATCGAACAGCAAGTGTATCGACTAGCAATTTAACATACTTTGATGTCAAAATGGAAGCAATACTTGCAAGGGTAAATTTCATATATTTTGAGAACATTTTCGAATATTTATAAAAAAAATTTGACTTTATTTTGTACTTGCTCGTTTTAGATAATTTTTGAAAGCAAACAAGATTATCCGAACCAAAAAGACAGACCAAAATCGCTACATATCCAAACGTCTAGAGCAACGATCACAAATGTTCGCAGCGTGGAAAGATCTTCGCGAGCAGATTTGGCTCAATGTTTAAATGCCTTTCAGACGGGCCAAATGTTTTTTGGCACAGAATTTCCTAACTGCGAGGGAGATTTTAACGTTGTAACGGAGAAATTCCTCGAACATTCTGCAGGTAATCATTTCTCATCCAATCGCGATTTCTTTTTTGAACAAAATTTTTATTTACAAACAAAAAAATCTTTCAATCAACCCAAAATGTAACATCAAATTATTTTACTGTTTAAGAATTAGTTAATGATATTTTTATGACCGGATTTTTTCCACCAACAAATGTACAGCCAGAAGGAAAGTATCTATTTTTGAAAAAAAAACTGTTTCTTCACTTTTATCTTGCAAAATGTACACTACACGAACCAATTAGAATTTAGAATGTTAAAAGTTATTTCAAGATCATGTAGAAAATCTGTTAAATTCCACAGGTACCGACGGTATCCGCACGTTACCAACCAACTTCTCCAGCAACTCAGTAAACGAAATGGTACGACAGTTAAACAGGGAATTCCTATGGACTGAAGCCAAGGACGTGTGGTGTTGTCACCTGGAACCCGTCTGGGGTGACTTTTTCGGAGCCAGGGCCGTTGGGACGAATCGCTCAGTGCCATTTTTGGATGCCTTCCCAATAACTTTATGGTTGCATGTTCGCACAGAACCAAACGCCTCTCCTAGTCCAGACAGCGGTATCCCAAGTGCTGACATTCACGGCCTCGCTCATATCGGCAACCTAATTAGTGTTCAGATCAACCACTATCAATTTCTCTTTCTACTTCGCCTATCAGAAGAAGTCGCCGAGATGACAACTTATCTCAGCGTCGACACAAATCGAATTCTAAAAGTCGAATCCGAGAGTACAATAGTTTTAGGTGCAATCGTGCCTCAGGTCGAGGTTACTTTTATCATGCCTTCAATGAATCCTGGTAATTTTACCTACTGGAAATCTAAACAAAAATTCTTGAATGTAAGTTTTGCAATGATTATTGAAACTTTGTGTCTTTTCAGGTAAAGAAAACTCAGGTGGTGATTTAGAATCAGTAGTTCCAGATTCCTCAAGCATCTTAGATGACCTCGGTGGATCCGCAGTTCTCTGGTCGAACGCAATGAACGCTCGACACGACTACAGTACGAAACGAATGAACACAAGCAACGACGTGGACACCCCTCAGAGCGAAGTTTCGTCAATGTTCTCAATGGACAGGTGGAACGAGCAGCAACAGCAAGCAGCAACAACTTCGTCGCAACCAGTCGTGACCTTTAAGCAACAAAACGGCACCAAAACAGAAGTGCACTCGAACTCAAAAAGAAAAGATGAGCCGGACATTGTCTCATCTACGCCCACAAACAAACCATTCATGAGCAATAACTTCAACATGGATTTGTCTTCTATGAAGAAGGGATTTAGTAACTTGATGACTTCAATTGACTCTGCTCTAAAATCCTCACCGGACGATGGTATCAGTGATACAATCTCTATTAGAAGTGACGTAAGTTCGGACAGTGAAAATTTCGTCGTGGCGTCGTTGGAAGGACAGGAAAAGGTGGACGCGATGTTTGCTGTGGATAATGGAATTCGAGCTGTTCCAGTGGAGGAAGCAAGTGAGGTCATCGAGGAGACTCCAGACACTCAAAGCGAAAAGAGCATGGACAGTGTTTGCAGAAGGAAAGATCTGGTAATGTGAATTTTTAACGTTCTTGCAAAGTTTGATTGAGTTTTGTTGAGTGAATTTGATTATTAATTTGTTGTTTAATTCAGGTCTCAATGGCGACGTTCAAGTTGTCAAAAGTGGAGCTCATACAACAATCCCGCGGGTTTTCCTCTGCAATTAAAATTCAGGTTGCGAATGTTGGTAGCGATGAATGTTCGTCCATACCATGGGACGAGTTTCAAGTAAGTTATTTATCATTATCAATACCTTTTATTCCGATACGACAGACAATGGGAGAAAGAAAAAATTGACGAGGATCTAGGATTCGTAATAATAAAGAATCGTATTTCCTTTGCAATGGGGTGTCATTGTGAGTAAACTGCATACCAGTATTGATGTTTTTTTCTCATACTTATTTATCAATGCTTTAACTACTTTTAACAGTTTTGTCATTGTTTGTAAAGTGAATCCCGACGTTACTGATTTGATACATTTTTGTCAAACTGTACAGAAAACTTTACATCACATTTTGATCCAACCCAAGCAGTGTAAAAAGGAAAACATCGCTCTTTCTACTGATAACAGGATTTGATTATCCTGATTTACAGATCCTTGTCGTCCGAATTATAAACTTTTTACATTATATTATATTATAAACATTTATGCAATTTTTGTATCTTAACAATTTTTTTGCATGCTTTCTCCCGCGTCTCTCCTTCTCTTGTGAATGTTTTTGTGTGGCACTTATGGCAGGCCAAGAGAAAGGTATTGGCAACATACTTATACTAATAACATTAGACACTTTGTTATCGTACGCTCGCATGCTTTTATAATCGAATCGCATGACCGCGATTTATTGCCTCAATTATTTTTGCTCTCAGAAATATAATCAGTTTGCAAAGCTTTTAGTAGGGTATAGTTCAACAAAAATTATTTGAAAGGGTTGGCGAAAGCCAATGGAAAGTTAACTTATCGTCTCGAGGAAAGTTCCAATGTTGAGACCAATTTTAATATGAAAAAAAATTATTAGACTTTTGAAAACTGAATAGAAAATTGAATAAAATAATACAAATAAAATGTTTGAATATAGTAGAGTGATCATTTTTTTTGAAACATGAAAATTTGAAATTTTAATTCCTTTTTTCTTTTGCAGGCAAAGTTCAGTTCAAGATCGAGAGGATGGGTGGAGTTGCCCGTGGACGCTGAGCACAAATCTCGAATCAAGTTACGTCTCGATCACAGCCTCAAGAACCAGGAAGACTCTCGCAGACTTATGCAAGCGAGCAGAGAAGGTTGCAAATCGTCTGGGGGAATTAATCTGTCTGACAAAAGTACCGTCATGGGACTTTTTGAAGACAAAGTCGTGGTCAGAGTTTCGGACATTCCTCTCTCGCTTGCTATGAGTTCTGTTACGGGTCTGACTGACTTGTTCGAAGACGAAATGATCCCTAAACCACTTCCCTTGGAGGTATTTAATTATTTTAAAGTTTAATAATCCACAAAATGCTTTACTGAAAAAATTAAATACCATTTCGTTTTAAGGTGTTCCTGGAAAACATTTTCTTACATTTGAACGAGGATAGGCCACCTGCAAATATTACCTCACCTGGACCTCATCCTATCGACCTCAGCATTTCTAAACTAAGGATAACACGTGAAAGTGATGGGATATTTCGCATTGAACCAATTGGTCAGTACAATTTCGGAATTCGTTGATCGTGATTGCGTTACATCAACTGCCACTTGTGATAATTTGCTGAAGAAAATATCATCTTGATAACTTTTCTCTAAAAATTGAACTAGAAGTCTCTTTGCTGAAATGTAAAAGCGCGTACTGTTTGTGGACTTTGTGGACTTGAAAGTTGCTTTGAAGTTGTTAATCGTAGGAAAACATGTAGAATAATTTTGAAAATTGCAATACGATTTGATTGATTTTGAGAAAGAGAGAATGTTTGAGTTGTTCTACGAGAGTATGAGACTGAATTTTGGTTTGTGAATAGAAGAAATTAACGACTCGTATGGTCACTCATGTAGTCAATCATTTGTCTTGTGCAAGTGGCAGGCCATCTTTTATTTAATGTTGACTTTCTATTACATACCGCATACTTGTTTGGTGCACCCAGAAGGCCTTTCGAATGTGAGCATTGGGTATAACACAAAAGTAGACAGAATCGCTTGTAGTTTTAGTAGTTGTCGCTTAGCTAACGCTCAGTTTTTCAGTTGACTTGCATGATTTTGAATCAGCAATTAAACAACAAAATAATAATATTACAAAGCTTGAACTAGAACGGGACGTAAATAGTGATGAACAACGCAGAGTTAGACAAAAAATTAATATATACAATTAAAAGATAAAATTAAAAACAAATTTTAGCTTGAAAAGTGGTTGCCAGTTGTTTTAATTTAAAATCTATATCTTTCAGTAACAGCAAACAATCCAAATGCTTCTGAACTTATGAAATTACATGATCTGGAACGACATATGGAAGTAAATGCCTTGCGACTGTCCAGTATGCAGATGAAATCAGACAACGATGACCTGAAACGACGTTTAGCATCGCTGGAAAAATTGTCAGAAGAGAATTTAATTCTGCGCCGCGTCAGAGACGAGTCGGAGTTGCTTCGGTCGTACCTGAACTCAGCGCAGGAAGAAATCACAACTTTAATCAATGAAAAGAAGAATCTGCAGGAAAAAATCAAAATGTTACAGAACCAATCCTCAGAAGATGCTACCTCGAATAGCGGTCGCTCATCCTGGTCGAAAAGATAGCACACCAGTTGTTTCGATTGCTCCAAGTGCTGCAGTCCCGACAAATCATAACGAGAACGCGTTGTTACTTTTTTATATCATTAAGTTTTACCGACTGGTTATCTACACCAAAATAGTAACAAGCAACGGTGAATTTAATTCTTTTCCACAACGACTAGTAATTTTGTATTCCAATTTGTTTTTTGATTGATTTACTATTTTTGATTCAATCGTTTAATTTATTTGTTTTTAAATATGTATTTTATGGATTATTATTTGATGAATATATTTATTTACAATACCTACAATTAGTCTGAATATCATACGCGCCACGTTTATATTTGAAAAATCATACAAAACATATTTGAAATATATATAGTTATAATTTTTTTATACAAAATGAGCTGAGCAGATGTTGAGAAGAGATTTAAGAATGTATCTTCTATATGCTATAATCTCTGGACTTGGAGGTTTAATGCTTTTCTAATGAGAAACAGGGGACATCAAAATGACCGATCCCTAATTTGTCACGCTAATTAAAAGAGTCCCTGAAAAGAATAATCCTTCTATTGTTTTCAAGAGGCCCCCGGAGCAGGTAGCGTGCCCCTATGGAGGCAATATTTAGCCCAACTCTGATATTGTTATTAAGTCACTTAAACATTCTACGAAACATTGTATAGAAACAAATGTTCAAGTTTTCTTCATTTTTTATGCTACTGGCAATCATGTTATATTATTCATAAGGACTCCTGAACCACAACTACTGTTCATGTCTTATCAATTTTGTATAAGCGTATAATTTATACACAACGACTGTGCAATTACAATAGATTATTTCATTTGAGAATTCTATATATCATGATATTAATTATATGGTTATTTTTAATCATTTCTAATTGTTGGAACATATATCTAGCTTGAAACTAGGATTGCCCAGGCTTCTGTCAGGTTAATTTCATACAAATCGTATATGGCAACAAAATACGAAGAAAAATATCTGCTTGGCTCTTATAAGAATGTGTGAAGTTGCTAATACTGCCGCTCATTTTTATGGGATGTTTGAAAACAAATTAATTGTTACCAAAAATAGGCAATGAAAACGGAAACATTTATGAGGGAGACAAACGTGAGAGATTATAATGAGTTTCTTGTTACTAATAGATTCGTAATGGTTTACCGCAATTATGAAATAATTGAAAGTCAGATAGAAATTTCCAAGAATTGAATCAATAACAATTACCGAGTCACAATTTTATCTGAAGATTATAGTGTTATATTTATTACTATGAAGGTTTATTTTTGACTTATTAGTGAAAAGGATTCTTTCTACCTGGAAGAGGCGAGACAAATTATCTGTAAATACAGTAGTTGAAAAGATTTAACAAATCTGTGACTGAAAACTAAGAAAGTTTGTTCAAACAACGCTTTCTTTGTTCTTTTTATTACGGGTTTACCAATTATATTCACTATAGTCTATAACACACAAAACTGAAATCTGTATTGAGAATTGAGATGAGTCAAGATGTTTGAGAAGCTTATGCATAATTGGATTTGAAGATTTTAACTTTGAAACGATCGCCATAGAATTGTTATAATAAAGTCGCCGTTAACTTTGCTTCGCTCATGGTTTTTATATTTCTGTCATAATTCGATATTGTAAATATACATTCCTTTGCGTGGGAAATGATTTGTCGATGGTTGCGGGTGAACGGCGAAATATTTTTCTATAGCGACTCAAGAATTGCAATATAATATTATTTCAAATAGTCTTACCGACTAGCGTAGACACTGCTAGATTGTCATTAAAATTATAGACCAATTAAAATAAGATGATAAAGTGAGCAACTTTTGAACAATCGAACACTATATAGATTTTGAAAAGTGTTCGCATGTCAGTGATTATAAATCAGGATTCGTTTTTGAATTATATAAAAATAATTTCTATGCGATGCCATACAATTTTAATATTCACTTATCTGACACATTTTCAATTTCTGTATATTATCTGCGATGTATTGCTTTTAATGTAAATATTGTAACAATCACGTTAACGAATTTGATTGTTATGAATTAATGTTGTGACTTAAATTGAAAATTTTATAAAAAATAATACGCTGTGTGCATGAGCATAACTCTTGAAGTCCAGCGCTCCAAAATATGATATGGAGTAGCAATTCGGATCAACTCATTATTTTTTTGTACAAGTAAGGTTGATTAGATAGTAATTCGTATCGGAGCATTTTGTGAATCACGAAGCATCCACTTGTAATTGTTTTTTTAATTTTGGATGCGAAGTACAGCCATTTTTCACGAAATGCAAAGACTCGTACTTTGCTGATTGATATATCAAACATAGCCGAGCCATTTGTTGACATATAACAAATACAATGATTGTTATTTCAACTATTTTGTTTTCTTCAATTCGAACTGTGCATAAAACGAATTGTACTTGTAATTATATCATTGTTCTATCTTTCATTGCATAGAACTTTCAAATGTATGAAGTGTATAGTTTATTTTCAAGCAAAGAAATAAACTACTGAAAAAGAGATATAAATTCTAGAACAAATACCAAAAAAAAAAAACAAATGTTCTCTCTTTTTTTATTTCTATTGAACATTCTATTAATATATAATTTTTTGACTTTGAAAAATTGTCTGTTTTCTTATTTTTTGTACGAAAAACAAAAATCGTTTATTCATTTTCAACCAAACTATTTTTAAATGCGTGTTTGATATTTGTTTAAAATTTGTGTGTTTTAAATTTAAGAACATTTAAGAATTATGGTTTCCCCTATGCGTCCTCCCCTCCACTTTTTTCCACCACTCATCACCGAGCTCCAGCAGTATAAAAATGTTCGGACCGATTCGAACCGAACAGTTTCGAATCCGATCAGTCAGCGCGTTGGTGTCGCTCAGTTACGCTCAGTGTCGCTATACTCGCTACAACAGAACAGTCAAATCAAGTTACGCATCTAAGAAGTCGTACAGTCGCAGTCCATTCGTGTTTTGAACGTCAAGTTGGTCGTCTTTCGTGGTTAAAGTTCAGTGTCGTGCTTCGTGCTTTCGCCAGTTGTTTGTGTTGATTGCAGCTCGGGCCGATTCGAGCACGTAAAATTAAACTTCAAAAACACAAGGTAAGTGTTTGCAAAAGCAAAACATGAATCACCTTGACGAGTGATCTTTGTTTTTAAATTAATTTACCCGCGTGTCAGTCGTTATTGGCTCCTCAAACAGGACGTGTCTTTTAATTTTCGAAAATCATGTTTCGAACCAAGTGGTAGAGTTATAATCGAGAAATTTCTTTCCGCCGTCAGATTTTGACATTTAACCGTGTCCATCAAATCGATAATATCAATTTTTGCCCGTTTTCATGTTCTAACATCTGCAATCGTCTTTAAATCATCTAAGAATTCTTCTTACTTGTTTCTGTTTTCGAATTTTTTTATTGTTCAAACTTGAGTTATTATATTTATTTTGTGTTTTTTTTTGTTTCAGCACAGAACACGACCACTCAGATTTTTTCCGATTCTTACAAATGGATCGTACACGACAGGACTGTTACTTCTACTACTATTCAAAATGTACCAAGGTAAGTAATCTTCATCGATTTTTCTTAATATTTATATACCAAATCCCATGATTGTTTTTATTACTTTTTTATAGAACTATTTTTCTTTGATTTTTTTTATTCTGAAAATCTTGTCTACATTTCCGCGATTGAAGTTAAAAAAGGTGACTTGGTAATTCAATCCAGATTCACGTGTAACAAGATTAGGTTATGTGCTCTCGCACGATTTCATTTTCTATTTCACAATCCGTTTCGTTAGATTGGTTTTTCATATCTTTTCAATTACTATCTAATTTTTATGTTATTAATTCTTAAACTATCTCTAATTATTTATACCAACTATTTTGATAATTGTTCAATTTTTATATAACATAGATAACATATGCTGGCATTTAGATAAGTTGAATTTTTAATCGGAATTTGAAACTATTTTGATCTTGTTAACGAAACTGTTCGTCCTATCACATTCCATTAGTGGAATTTATTAGAAAGTTAAAAATAGTCAGTGTCGAATTAGAGTAATAAATGTGGTTCAATGCATAAAAGGGGATTTTAGAAAGCCACAAAAGTGTGTTCATTTTGGGTCGGTTCATTCATAAACAAACCAGTATTAGTTGAAAGACCCAAAAATGTAAACAATAGAATAAAGGGCAAAGTTCTCAATCCGATGTTTATGCATTTCACCGAGTGTGAATTGCTCAAACTAAAGAATCTTGTAATTCGTGACATTAATTTTACTTCTGGCGTGTTTTAGGAAAACTGTCCTTACCGGCACGAACCGTCAGCTTTAGGTTGCGAGACAACTTGCACCTATTGGCAGCAAGGAACTTGTGGCAATGACAAATGCAATTTCCGGCACATGGAATTAAAGGTAAAACAAAAAACACAAAAAAAAATAATTGTGTTAATTATTATAAAAGAAACGCAGGAACGCTTTCTTCTTGAATTTAAAGACAGAATGTAAAATTAATAAAACAAGTAATGGTAATTGTTTATAATTTGATTACAGAAAAACAGAAAAGCAATTCAATGCTACTGGGAAATGCAACCGTCTGGATGTACCAAGCCGCATTGCAGTTTTATGCACAGAAATCCAAGACCTGGTGCAAACAATGCTGCTCCTGCAACCAAAGCTCTGACGACGGAGCTGATGCCACAGAACCAGGCCAACCAAGATTGGGCTTTGCGCAATGGTAAGTTTTCTAACGCGATTTCAGATTTTGTTCTCATTTTGTGTGAATTCATTTATATGTTCAATTCCTCAAATTGCTATCAGTTGTACACATAAGTTTTTTTGAGTTTGCTTTAACCAATTGCTTAAAACACTCACAAAAACGTCCTTCAAAGGTATTCAATCTAGTGCAAACAAAAAGGGGGGACTATTTATTTTATTTTGAACATTCAGAAATTTTTTATTATACAAAAATGTTGATTTTTTGGTTTTCTTTTATGGTTTTATTATTGTTATTATACTCATTTTTCAGGATTTTTTCGTACATTTTTATACGAATATATCGTATATATTTATATATTTTTACATATAAAAAACGAGTTTATTTTTCTATTAAGGGATTTTTAAAAATTATTTCTGTTCGTGACAAATATGAGACTAGATTGGGTATCATCCGCACCAGTCTTTCCATACATCAACGGAAAATTGAACGTGAACCATTTTCAACCACATCCAATACACTAATACATCTTTAAAAACTTGCATCAGTTCATTTTCGTGTGTTGTGTTTTCACGAGTTTTCTTGTGTGGATAAAAGAAAAAAATTGTAAATTTGCAGATGACTCGAAATTCAACAGCAGCGGTACCGATTCGGATCAAGGCCGAGGTAGTAGCGAGGCCGGTAGCTTCATCGGTAGTCCGTCGGTGGACCCCGTAATCAGCAACTTTGAAGAGGGCATGAGGCTTTACTAGCCCTCCCGATTGTCTTACAATTTACACTACCTCAGGCCGGGGACCATCTCGTTATTGCCGGGTGCACTCGCCACCTCCGCCCCCGGCCTCGGAGTACCCCCTCAAAGCGCCCAGTCTTCCTCGTGCCAACACACAATCGGTCCTTATCCCACAGCGCCAGCCACCCGTGCGCCCCTTTTGCAGACGCCTCCACGAGGCGCTACCTTCTCCCCAAACCCACCGCGTTATCCCTTTCCGTTTTTGGGATTCTATCGTCGATGTTAATTTCTTTCGGCATTTAAATTTCCCTTTTTGTTTTATTTTGGAGAAACTTTTGAAATCAAATTTCAGTTTTTTTTTCTAATCATTAGAAAAAGGGGGACGTTTATATATCTGAATTATATAGAGAAATTTATTTTCATTTTGATTTAAAGCAATTTTTATTTGACATTGCTGAAAATAAAAGACTGGACACTTTGCACATTGTCTCCGGAGATGCATTGTAAATCTGAGACAAATCGGATCATGTAAATACGAGTGACTCACGTGTCCATTGTTACTTATCCTATATATCAATCGTGTAATTGCACAAGATCGTTGATCTCTTCATCGAGAACACATTGTAACGGGAATATTTATATAAAAATGATAAATTGTAATCTGCGATGATAAAATAATGGTGACCGATGCCTTCATTAGTTTTGGCTTATCAACGGACCACGAAACAGCGAAAATCTTATTTTTTTCATTCCAAAATCGCGTGAATCTTCGGCTTTCCTTTTACTTTTTTTTTCTTCTTTTTATTTTTCATCAAATTTAATTTTGCTCTCGTAACGTTCGTTTACGTGTACGAATAGAAAAATGAAAAATTGAATTGTAAAAAGCGTAGAAAAAAAATAACAAATAACAAAATTTCGAGTTTTTAATAACTAATAAACTCTGAAATTTGCATTGAGATCTTGTTGTTGGTTGATTTTCTTTTTTTTTTTTTTTTTTGCTTTGTTATACAAATGTTTTTTGTTCTGGTTATTTGTTGTGTCCGTATTGATACTCATTACCGATTTATACCACAAAGTACTAAAATGAATATTGTAAAAGCGACGTATCGTTTTTTCTCAAATTGCAAATCTATCGCTTTGAATAATTCATAATAATTTTGGTAAGTGTGATTACCGAAATAATATTACATATATCATACTGTACGATATACATTGTACAATTATATATGCAAATTAATCTTGCAATTTAATATCTTCGTGTGGTAAGAAGGCGGTGCCACTGTTACGAAATTTTTTTTAAAAACGAAGCACTCCAACCGCTGAAAATTGTGAAGAAGCACTGCTTGATATAAAGATAAAAGTCATTCCGCAAGTAACGAATTGAAGAGAAAAGAAAAACGGATGAAAGGCCGAATCAACTGATCGTTACAATAATGTTGTGATTAACATGGAAAATAAATTGTACGATCGACATTGTAACGCAGAAGAAAATAACAAATTTTAAAGCACTATTTTTCAAAGTAGATTGAATGAAGTACTATAAAGTAATGTAAGTCAAGATGGACGAGAACTCAATTATTTTGTTACTCTCTATGAAATTTCGAAACAATTTCACACCTTAGTGGTACCACCATCTTAATGGTAATGTGTAAGAGAGTAGATGTTACTGTAATAAGAGGTCCTTTATTTCCGGTTGGGTTTGTATCAGAAATCAATTTTTTTTCGTTAATCTTGCTTGTATAACAGTTCTAAATCGAACATCATTTATACTGTTACTTTGTAAAACGAGTTTTTGAAACTATAAAAGTAAAACTAAAAAATCAACATGTGACTATTTTCAAACTAACCTTCCAGTCTGTTTTTTAATTTAATCAAATTTGAATTATTTTATGATCATTTTTAAATTGATTTATCTAAATTATTTTTAATAATTCGTTAATGTTAATTAATTTACAGCAATTTCACCAAAAAAAGAGACCTTAGAGAGACTGCAGAAAGTCAAGCCAGAAATATCTAAAGAGATTGACCGTCTGAAACAAATTCAAGAAGCTGCCGCTGCGATTTATGGATTCGATACCAAAACGAGGAAGTACAAAAATGTGCCAAACAAGAGACAGATTTTCAAAAGGAAACTAGAACAACGGTACAAGTACGTGGCACCACGTTCGGACGACTCAATGTCCACTGCTTCGACGGTGACTTCCACCACATCTTCTACGCCAGGATCTCCATTGTCACCAGAATCGGATTCACGTTCTTCAACACCATCACAAGTAAACGAAACCGAAGATTCAGACGCAGAAGAACGACTGTGGAAGAGAGCAAAACTTTGCTGACCAGAAAATGATGGGAAACGACCAAAAATCAGCCAGGCATTAAACGAAAGATCTCTCGAAGACTGTACAAATACGAATCCTTATTATACTTGAATTAAAGATGACCAAAAACCAACCTAGAATTAAGCCAAGATCTCTTTTAATTGAAGACTGACCGAAGTTATTATTATTAAATTGAAATCCGAGCCAACTTAATATTACCTTGAACTAAGAATCTCTTTTAGACTAAACAAATTTTATACTTTTTATATTGATACTGAATTTTATGCCTACAATAAAAATAGCAATTGTTATAAAGAACTGTGTTTTCATTTGTGCTATACATTTCTGAATCCAAAAGTTCGTTTGAACTTTTTTCGGAATAAGTTTGAAGCTTCAATTGTTTAGAACCTCGTCGGCTGTTTGCTGAAATTTTCGCTAACGTTTTAGAACGTGTTCAAATCGGTTAGAAATATTTTGTCAAAGCTTACTTGGTTCGGCGATCATATAATTGGATGTTAAGGTCATCTTTTCTTCAAAGTTGACTGAAACACTGCTGCCAAACATTGTTATCTTGTAATCCGATCCTCTCAGGGTTCTTTTTAACGATGGTCGCACAATTTTGCTTCACTTTGTTTACAATAATTCACTTTAAATAACACTGAAATCTCTATCTTTCTTTAGAAAAAAAAAGAACACACACACATAAACAACGCAGTGTCACCTTGATTTATTCACTTTCACTAACAAAACACTTTCTGATGTTCGATTTTTATCACCATTGTCACATATTCACTCATTGAATAACAAAAATAATAAAAATTAAAAGAAAAATTGAGTCGCGGACGAACTTGAAGTCGAAATAAAACAAAATAAAGACCAATGCGACCGTTTTTCCACCTTAGATTATTGATAATTATTGATAATTATTCATAAAACAAACACCATTAGTTGTTCTACGCGTTACAAATCGCTCTTGAGCCGGTGAAATGTTTTATTTTTTATTTGGTCGGCGCGAATCGCGAGTGGTTTGCCGGTGCCGCCATCTTGGTTTTGTTTCTTGCCGCGACCTGTTTTGAAATCCGATCCGTCGACTTTGTTGTTGACACGAACGAGTGACAAAATAATAATTTCAAATAAGATTATTCTACTTGTTCTGTTTGTTCAACTTAAATTTCTACAAAATTCAAAAAAATCGGTTTCAGTTTAGCGGGAAAAAATGTTGTGGTTTTAGCGATTCTTTATTTGAGTGATAACGCCCCCCAACAGAACCGAGCGGAATGGAAGATCGCGAGTGTTTTGGCAATGTTTCGTTTTGTTTTTCATCATTTTAAAACGTAATTTTTAATTGAGAAACACGAAATAAGGTTCGTTGATGTTATTGTTGGTTTTAAAAATTTCTTTGAAATGAAAACGTAAATATGAAAAGTTGCATTCATGTAAAATGTTTACTGTACTACTTCTTATATTGTTTTAATGTGTTTTGTGGAAATTTACCTGGAAATCAAAAATAAACCGCGATTGTTATTGTTATTGTTTTTTCCTTTATAATTTTCTGTCAACAACAATAGTTTTTCGCTTAAGAAAAAAACAGACAGGGACAGATCGGCAGAAACAACACGACCAAACACGACTACGACAGGTTCGCACGCGTTTCTCCCACCACCAGTGCCTACAAAGATGGCAGTACCGGCAAACCACCCGCGACGCGGGTTCCGCGTTTTCCCGCCAACCGAAATTGCCGAAACTTTGCCAAAACTGAAACATTTCACCGGCTAAAGAATGACTTTAAACACGTATAACAACCAATGCTGTTTGTTTTATGAATAATTATCAATAATTATCAATAATCTAAGGTGCAAATCGATCTTTATTTTGTTTTATTTCGACTTTAAGTTCGTCCTCCACTCACGACTCAATTTTGATTTTAATTTTAATTGTTTTTTGTTAATCAATGAGTGTGATAATGGTGATAAAAATCGAATCAAAAAGTGTTGTGAAAGTGTGAAAGTGAATAAATCAAGGTAACATTGTGTTGTTTGTGAGTGTTTTTTATAAAGATAAAGATTTTAGTGTTGTTCAAAGTGAATTGCAAAGTTAAGCAAAATTTTGTAACCATGCATCAGCAAAAGGAACCCTGAGATGATCAGATTACAAGATTACAACATTTTGCAGCAGTGTTTTTGTCAACTTTGAAGAAAGGATGGCCTTTAATATCCAGCTTTTTGATGGATATGATGGATTGCCAAATCGAGTAAGTTTTTATCATAAACTCTCCGTGAATTTATTAGTATTCATTAAAATTTAAAACTATAACAATAAGAATTGTTCTACACTTCAAGATTCAGTAATTGAACCTCTTTTTGTAAAAATAAAAGAACAATCTTATATGAAGCTTACAGAAACAAAATATTAGCAAAAAATACGTACTGATGTCTTATCGATGAAGACAAAAAGTTACATCTCATAATCTTTCAAGCATTCTATTCACTCCTGAATAAGCCAATTATTGTCTAAATCTTCTGCAGCAAAGACCTCATTATCGAGTTGACAAAATTCAATTAAAAAATCTGTGGTGTCCAAATTTCTTCTCATCACTTGTTTCTTGAAGACCATATAAATTTTATACTTTTTATATCAAAATAAAAACAAAAACAAATATAAACCTCAATTCGAATGTGATCTATTCATCTCTGATAGACTGAATGAATGTTATACTTTTTATATAGAATTTTATATTTACAATAGAAATATTCACTGTTATAAAATTGCGTTATCATTCGTGATACATTTTTGCAAGCATTTTTGGTAAGTTATAAAGGACACGAGCAAACACTGTTTCAAAAATAAAATGTTGAATAGTTGTGTGCAGAAACCGTTATTTAGGCGATAATTCAGACGTGTAAAAGGGGACAATGAAAAAAGTCGGCAACACCTGAATGCACACACTATTTATTTAGAATGTATAATCGTATGCTTATCGTATCTGACCTAAGAGAAATCACATTCGGTTCTTTTTTTACTTGTATTTTTCTTCCATCGACCTTGCACCGGGTATAAATAACTAGTCGATTTCAGTAAGTACGTGAACTAGCGTCGTATATATTTATACAGCATGAATCTCCGATGATCCAAATTTTTTATCTCTGTGAAAAAAAAATCAACCGCAATAAATAATGCAACAAAAAGTAATGCACACGTTTTATATACACAAAACCGGGTTTTTATAACCACTAAACGACGAAACAAAACCCCCACATCCCTGGTTATACCTCGAAACCTTTTTTTACACTCGATATGACGTCGCGAATTGTGTTTCTGCCATTTTATCGTCGGAGATTTTGTATCAGTATACACCGACGCCTTTACGTGTAACTATATAATGTGAATGACTGATGTCGAGTTTTTTTACGTTATACATACAATTAAACGTCCACGTTAACTTCTGACTTTACTTTCATTATATAGAATATAAATAATATTGGCGATATCCACTTAGAAACTATAGGTCAAAAATAATATTGTACAGTAAAATCTCATCGCTTCAAAAAAATGAAAAAACAACAAAAGAAAAAGTTTCTGTCGAAAGCTTTTCTACTAACGAAAAAAAACAGTCTATTTTACAATCTGTTTTGTTTCAACGTATGAGATCTTACACGACGTTATTTTTTTCGACTTTGAAAACTATCATAATTATTTTAAATATCGGTCTAATGGATATTACGTCTTGAACACAAAATGTTGATGTGAATTCCGACGAAATACTGGCTGGATCTGGATCGGGTCTGATTTGTTTGTAGTTTATTCTCAGAGCTGTACAAATTTCTAAATGAAAGCGAAAAGTTGTCAAAATAATTAACGTTGTGCGAAATGCGTGTGTCTGTCAGGGAAACGCGCAAGCTCAGCAGAATGTGTGTACAGTCATTGTGTTAATTTTATTATTTTTTGTTTTTACATGAAAGTTTACAGCGAAATTGATTGACGGTGACAAGATTTGAGAAAAAACAACGCAACGCAAACGACAATCTCGGCGAATTGTCTTGTTACAAACTTATTATTGCAGCCGTTGATTAAATGATAGATTGGTTAATCGCTAAAAAGTAATAAGGTACACGATCATAAAATAACAAATCAAGGACAACAAAAATTGTGCTCCAAACATCATTGGCGTGACAATTTCCGATGTACAACAACAAATTTTACGCTATGACATTTACAAATTATATAATCGCTATCGGACGAGCATTTTAAAATTAAAAACTAAAAAGTAACGTCTAAAGTATAATCGATAAATTGTGATTTGTACCAACGATTGCCGCTGGGGGCCGAACATAATATTTTGTTTTCTAGCTATATAACCACTTGACAATGTCTCGTCGACAAATAAGTTTCTTTTCTGTACAAGTTTTCGTCGACGAAGGATTTTTAACTTATTTTTTTTTTTTCATTCCAAACACTTTTGCGCCAACAAATAAAATCAAGTCGAACCGTTTTCAAAGGGCCAGAAAAAGTACAAAGGCTTGGGTTTTGATACACGCTAATTCGTCTACGATATGCAATTCGTTTTTCATCTTCAAATACCATTTTATCGTCGTCGCGTAGAAAAGAAAAGTAAAACCAGATTCTGGACGCCGCTCGAAATCGCAAATTGGCCTTTCGTTGACATCCTTTGGTCATTTTCAGTGTGAGATTTTGTTTCAAAGTCCAGTTGCTGAACGAACAAGCTCGATTCTACGATGTCAAAGTCGACGTGGAAGACCACAACGGTCACTGCAGCCTCTGTGACCAGTATTGTGCGGCTAAATCGGGAGCCGGTTGGCCAGGAATTGCTATCGGAACGCTCACACCTGGTGATATCAAACCTAAACAAAAATTTCAACCCATCAACGAAAAATCCTCACCAAAAACGTTCTTCCAATTTTGAATTACAATTGATCTAATTGTGCAACTGCACTCACAAAAATAATTTTGAGAAGTTTGTTTTGTCTATTTTGGGACGTTTAGAAATGCTGGCATTACCAACGTGTTCAATACGGCAAGCGGTATCCGTGGTAGCCATATTCCTTCGGCTAGAGTGCAAGCAGTGAGTGCAGTGAGTGCTGTAGACACTCACCGGTGGAACTGGCGTTCTGGTTGTACTGATTAAGCCCGGTCGTGTGGTAAGGCTGCGTCGGGCTACAGGTCGGTCGGGCTCCGTAGCCCAGGTGGAGCGGTTCATAACCCGAAGTTCGGCCTACGCCGCACGCATAACCGTTATCGCGCTGCTGCAAACATGCACCCGGACTCGGACCCACTGTCATCCCCATTGACATACCAACTGGGCCCATTCCTCCACCTGATGACAACGATGACATCGTGGTGTGCTGGCTCTGAGGAGTGCTCCCTGACATGGTGAAACTTGGCATTGATGTCATTGGACTGGAAAAAAAAAAACAAACAAACAAATTAAATATCTTGTACAATACCTACAAAAATCAACAGGGCTCATTCATCTCAATTTTGACAAACTAAATGAAATATTCACAATGTTGAAAGAGCTATACAAAATCAGAATCATACAATTTCAGATCTATTTGTTGAAAAATATGGGAGTTATAGCAAGTTGAATTTTGTAACTGGTCAAAAATTGTCCTGTCGGTTCTTGTGGAGTTGTTGAACTTAGATATAAATTACTTACTTGTACGAGTCAGGCATGCTAGGTATGCCAGGATAAACAGAAGGAGCAAATCCATGATGGATCCTTGGAGGTGACGGTGGAGGCTGACTTCCAAGCAGACTGGAAGCTGGTGGTGGTGTTGGATGTCCACTAAGAACCGAACCTGACGAAAGTCCATGGTTACGTTGTTGCTGCGAGCTCAGAGGCGGTGGTTGCTGCTGTTGCTGGGACGAGGTATCCCTTCTTTGCGTACGCAATTTTTCTTCGCGTCTCCACTTTGCCCGCCGATTTGAAAACCAGACCTAAGTTAGTGGATGAGAGGTAGAAAAGTGAATGCACTCTACGCTACGTTTCTTTTTCGACAGTTGACAGAATTGAATTGTCTGAGTTTTTACCTGTATTCGAGCTTCGGGCAGATGGATCTTGGTGGCGAGTCGTTCCCTTGCAAAAACGTCGGGATAGTGGGTCCGTTCGAACTCCTTTTCGAGGGCGTCGATCTGCTCGTTGCTGAAGCTGGTGCGGTTCCTCTGGAGCTTTCGTTTCAATCGCAAGCGCGCCTGGTCGTCTTCCGCGCCACCGGAGATACTTCCGGCGTTGCTGTTATCACCCCCGCTGTTCGTTTCGTCCGAGTGCGCGCCACCCTCCAATTCGGCCACTGAAAACAGATCATATATATTAGATACATACATACACACACCTATCGCGTACACACGTCACGCCTTTGATTAAATATTTTTCATTTCACGCAGCCGGCGACTTTTCTCTCTTATTTAATTTTCTCTTAATTAAAAAATTATGAATTCGAGCAGTTTTCGTTAATTCGATATCAAATTTAGGTCACTTTTAAACGACCTTCCTTGTTTATCATATTTATTAAGAGGTTTTTGCTCAATGATAAAGTTTACTCTCATAAATGCTGAAATTGTTATCAGCTAACCTTAAAAAATTGCAACTGTATTTTTGGAGTAGAAGGTCATTGTCCTTCAGAAGACCTTGAAATGCCTACGCTGTTTATTTATAGTCGGATTTGTTGATGTTGTTTGAATATGTGATAAAATAAGAATTCGACTGAATAGAAAAAAGGAGGAAGAAGAAAAATACGCGCGGCGTATGTTTGCGGTGAGTCCTCGCATAGGTCGAGATGGTGCGGGTGGTAGGCAGGAAGGCGGAGGCGGGCGTCGCCCGGCAAACCTTATCGTCGGTTTCTGGGTGAGCGCGTCGAGGTAGGCGGGGGAGCACCAAAGTTCTGGCTATCGAGGGGAGTCCTGATAAGACGTCACCTACCTCCCCTCATCGCTAAACGAAAACTCGTCCGCTTTTTTTTGCAACCCCCTCCCCCTGCCGGTTGATTTTTGCGTCTCTGTCGCTCTCTCGCTCTGTTCCTTTATTCCGCTTTCATGCCAGCGCGCTAATGGAAAGCTGATAACGACCCTCTCCTGGGCGCGGAGCGGGATGCGCTCCGCTTCTTGGAGTTTTCTTCGAGCGTGTGAGATGCTTCGTTCGGGGTTTATTCGCGCGCCGGAACCAGCCTGCCGGAACTCGAGTGGATAAGGAAGTGAAGTAGAACGCCTCGCGGAACGATAAAGAGACTGCGGTAACTGCGCGCCGCGTGCACTTTTGTGCGCGCCGGATTATCCGCGAAATTCAATGCCGGATTAATTGGCCGCTGGCGAAATCGACTCCCATTCCGAGCTTCTTTCCACAGGCTTTAGCTTTCCAGAACTCACTTCGATACGTAATTTTTTTTGTTACAAATCGCTACTTTTGTAACGTGTTTAGCGTCACTAGATTTTTCGTAGTCTTCATTTTGCATTTTAAAATTTATTTTTTCATTTTTAGTTTGTAATTTGCTTAAGCTCTTGTTAAAATTTCAAAATTATTGGAAAAGAAAAAGAAAAACAAATCGTCATAAGAGAAAAAGGTCAGTTAGATTTTTTGAAAAAAGTCGTTTATTTTAACTGTGTTTTTATTTGAAATAGCAAAATTAAAAATAAATAAATAAACGAAATGGACAGATATCGGTACATTGTACATGTGCAAAGACAGATGTACAAAATATCAGAACATCAGAGTTTTAAAAATTGCCAATATTTTGTTTTTAAAGAATAACAAAGCAAAAGATTAACTCTTCCGTAGATGGCGCTTTGGTCGTTTTTTGTTTTTTAATGTTTGCCGCCCATTTCAGTATTCGCGGGAATCGTCATTGTGTAACAGTCTGTTCGTTTATTTCTTCGGTTTTAGAACAATATTGTATACCAAAACTTATACACGTGTTGACAAATAATGTTATTCATATCAAACATAAACGAAAGTGCTTGCAAGAGTGTGAAAAGGATTAAGTCCATCTGGCTTTTTTGTAGTCGTGAAAAAGTGTTTTCGGGTTTGCATGCACAACTAATCTCATTTCCGCAAAAAGGAACTTTTTCGATTAGCAAACATCGTGAGCAAGCGGACGGGCCATTTTGACGAATAAGTCTACTTCGGGCTCCGGGGGATCAGCGCTCGAGTGTCGTTAAGCGGCACCAGCTGCGTGGCGGCAATCCTCCTTCTCCTCAAGATGGAGGGGAATCATCCCATCGTGATTGCGTTGTGCGTCCCTTACTCCCTAATATTCATCTCGCTTGGACCGAAATCTGCGTCCGTTCGAGCCAACCGTCGCGCGTGCTCGCTCGAGCGTGATGGCGGACCGCGTATCTATATACATATTCATGCCTATCACCAGAGTAAACTTGACGAAAACTTCGTCAATGCCTACATTTAGCACCCCGAAAATACTAGAAATCGATCGATGGTAAGTCTCCTTGTACTTTTTATGTCACTTCATCAAGAAATTGAAAACAAAACAACAACATTTTCGACAACAATTAAAGAACTTCTGAACTTCAAAAAAGTAAACATGCAATTGTCTATGTTTTGTTTCTTTAGATTTTCTTTACAAAACTAAAACAAAATAAAGACAAACAAATCTTTCTTTTATTAATTAAAAAATAAAAGACATTTCAATTGGTTATATTTTGTTATATAGCAAAACAAAATAAACAAATTGGTTTCTATTTTCATTTCATCAATTCCTTTTAAAAAGTAAACAAACAAAACGGTTGACGTTTTCAACTTCTTTTCAATCTCAAAGTCTGATTTTCGAACCAAAGAAAATGTTTATGGCTGTTATTTGCACAATCGATTAAGAAATGAATAAAAGTCGAGTTTAAGAGCGATTAGTGAAGTGAGCAAAACTACAAAGTGAACATTTCTTTGGTCTTGCGGTCTCGTCAAGACGCCATTGTTTTCGGTTCCTGCAGCTCTTGATTTTTCGCTCGATTTCACCGCGGATGTGTGCAAGAAGGTGCGAGTGGCTGCAGGCCCGGCGTGCTACACGTATACCTTTTTTTTGTCGGCCAAAAACAATGTAACACAATGAACACCGGTTCAAACGTTCATTTGCCAACGTTTAACGAATAACGAATCAATCCCCCTCGTTTGCGAATCAAAAAGCCGCTCTCAAAAATCATTGTTTCAAGTCTTAATTGTACAGTTTTACGTTTCATTGTTTCAATCAATGGTGTACACACGACTAGTAAGTGGCTTATACCTTTTTCATTCCAAATAAATTGTTTAATTTCTTTTCTTCTCACAAAATAAACTATTCTAATGATTTTTTAAATTATGATTTTTATAACAAAAAAGAACAGCTTTACTAATAAAACGTTTTTTGCAGATGATGTAAAAAGTGGATAATGAAATCGATGCGTTATGGCGAATAATGTGATTTGGTTGGCAGTGGGCAGGAGGACAGATGCAACGAAAAGATACAGATGTCAGCGAATCAGCGGAGTCAGAGATCGGTGCGGTGATAATGGGGTGTCTAATATTGCATAATGCGGTGCGCTTTTTTTACAATAAAACGCTCTCGGTTGAAAATGGCCCCGAGCACATGGGCGGACCGCGTGCGCGTGCACCGCATTGGGGCTTATTCCAGCGTGACACCTCGCACCCCTCGCGACCGATTATCATCCTTAACTCGCCCAGAAAGCCAGGTAGAATGACAATTGCCCCGCCATCCTGATGGCTACATTAGTAACGGCCATTTGGGACATTAAAGGTGTGACATTCCGGTTTTTTCTCACCACCCAGATTCGAATTATTCGCTACTCATAACTGTAGGTATACAAACTCATCCTTTAGACCAACTTTTTATACAAATCTTTCGAGTGTTTTGTCTTTATTTGATGAAAGATTTTTTGATTTCAGATAGCAGATGTGAAAATCGACTGGAAAAGCAAAATCGTAGATTGTTTGTATGGGAATGCAGATGGCGCTGAGTCAAAATGAAGTTTTTTTTTCAATTGAGTAAGCTGTGCTCAAGAGCCTTGGGCTTAGTTTCGCGTACGTGCAATCTCTTTATCGCTTTTCGCGTGTAATGCCGAGGAGTGAGATGGCGCTGTGCAAAGTGGAACCAACTCTCGTAATCCGGCCTTAATCCCACGCCAAATTTATCGCAACCCCGTTCCGCCGAATCCAACTGTTCGGAGCTTGCAAACTAATCGCGAGATTATGCTCCTGGGCCGCGAAAATCTCTTGCAATTTGTTTCGCAAATCTGACTGAAAAGTGAATTATTAAATCATTTTTCATCATGTTCCTTCTCTTTTTTTACGTTCCATTGAAATTGTCAATATTTGATGATTCCGCAAAGCGTTATAAGTAATGTCGTTCATTTATCTTTGATTCGTTGGGGCTTGTGATTTTTGTTCTATCCGATTTATTGAAATGAGGCAGAGGAGGAAGAAAAGAGCCTCGTGATTCGCGAAGAAGTCCGAAAAACCGTAAGCGGCTCTCGTTATTACGACGTGATTCATTTGTAACTTGGTTGCGTCTCGCAGGCGCGTTCAATTTCGTCGATTCGACGACTCATTTTCAATCCTCTTTGGTGACGAACGCTTCAGCGAGTCCTGCATCAAATCTCCTTATGCACAACTCGATCAAATTCTCCGCTTCCCAACTCCCTTCCATTTATCCCCTGCGAGAGCACTAACGTGTGTTATTGATTACGCTGTTTTTCTTTTAACTTCTTCTTCTTCTTATTTTTCTTTCTCTGATTTCCTTATTTCACTGCAACGTTTAAGTCTTCATTATTTTTCATAAATTGATATCATTTTCAATTGCATTACTATTTTTTTTATCGTTTCATTTTCACAATTTGATTTTTGTCTCTGGTTTTGAACTGAAACATGATGTTGAAGGTAAAGTTGAGAATGTACAGCGTGACAACGCGATATTTCTAATTCACCGAAAGTGGCTCGTTTACGTATGTCGAGGAATTACATTTACAGTTCGAGCGTGCGTAGCGGAAAGTTTCCCGCCAGCCGCTAAATAGCGACGAACTCGCGCGCGATTACTTCCGGCCTCTTGAGCCGCGATGTACTTTTGCAAGTCTCGCAAGGAGAGCCTCTTCTAGAGTTGGCACGCCGCCGCATCCTCTCTCGCTTCTTACGCGAGTCTTTGCCACGGGTTGAGCCCCGTTTACGTAGCAAAGTTTCGTTTTCGATTTGCTCGTCTCAACACCGGGAACAAGTACCAGCAAACGTCGCTTCGAATCACGCATCCACTTTGCTTTTATTTTTTTTTTCTCTTTTGATCCTTTTCTCTTCACGTCAGCGCTGCGATTTTATTATTTTCCAAATCAACGTTTCGCTTTACGGCGCAGAAAGTAAACAACCTAAAACAAATTGTGCAGTTTTTATTTTTCATCTCTCTTGTTTACTTTGTTTTCACTTTTGAAGTTGATAAAAGTGAGAGGAAAATGCATTTTTCACGCAACATTGTCTGCGAAACTGGATTGCGATTTTGAATATCACACTTGGCATTTGAATGTTGGATGGATATGTTTTTTTTGCACAAGTTGTGGCACGTACTTGGTGCGTGGTAGAAGAAATGACGGTTACAAGGTTGCAGTTTTGTGGCATGCGAGTTATTATGATGATGTAATATTACATTTTCTTTTTATAGCTGGCCGCCGAGTGACACACCAGTGACAGCACGTATGTGTAATGGATAATTTTTTTGACGTCACTGATTGTGTGAATTTTAATAAGAAACAGCTTTTTTTCACTAGATCAGGAGATTTTTTTTCGTTTGAACGTATAAAATCATTACATCATGGATAATTTATCACGCTTGGAATGTAAACGTTTGGATTCTCCGCACGAATCAAGAATAAAGGGAATTGCATTGAAAGTGATTAAACACTGTAGGGTCGAGTTTTCAACGCTTGGTTAAAAGCGCAAACATGAGCCAACGGAACTCGATTCGATGATTTAATTGAGCGTTTAATTTGCGGTTGTAAAATCAAATTTTGCATTCGATATCGAGTTACAATTTTGATACACAAAAAGAAAAAAAGAGCAAACATTTGTTTAATTGTTCTAGCCCCATCTGAAGTGATATATTCTGATCCGTCGGTGGGAGAAGTGAAAATGACCGTGTAATTAAGGCGGTGAAAAGTTTGGCACGAGGTCCAATTAACGAGGCATTGCGGAGGTCAAAGGACACTTTCGCAATTGCGCGCGGCGACGCCCTAATTCGTTTGCGGCTTACGTAACGAGTCTTCTGGGAGTGCGCAACTGGTTGTCAAACAGTGCGGACTAAGTGACGCTGCAGGTCCTCTGATGAACAGAATACGATACTACACCGGAAGTCACTTCCTACTCGCCAAATAGAACAGAACCACTTGTTCCACCTCTACTATTCAATCTAATTTCTTAATTTGAATCATTATTTTTAAAATTTTTTTCATCATGTTCGAAGATCTGTTTGAAAAAAATTTCTCTTAGCTATAGATTAGTTTTGTTTAAATGTGTCAATAGGCCCAAATTCAAATGAACAAATGTTTCTTTCAGTCAAACAATTTCACTTGTTCATCTTAAAAGTCAACTTTAGAACAAAATATGATGCTGACATGAAAAAGACAAATGGTTTGTATGGCAAAAAAGAAACATGTATATTCGAGTATTGACTCAGCTTCATTGATACCATGCTGTTTATTTTCGTCGGATAAACACAAAGTGGTAGTAATACAGTTGCAGTCTAGTAATTGAATATATTGTTGGGTTTGGCGGGAGGGGGCGGTTGTGCGGATTCCCTCGGCTTAAAAAGTGCCCCAGCGTCTGCGAACAAACTGGATTAATCGTCTATGAAGGGAGTATCAGCGCGTCATATTCGTTTGCCATTACAAATCCCTGCGCGAATTCGCAACCGGGATACATATTATTCGCAAATACATTCGCTTATAAGCGGTTACAAATGAATCCCGTGTACTCAAAAGCTTATCTCTGTCTCGCACCATGCATCGCCAGAGGCAATGTTAATTTCCAAATTAATCAAACGCTCGTAATTGCCTGATCCCAAAATTTTCATCTCGATCAGTTTAAAATTCTTCTTTTAACAACAATAAAAATTTGCAACATTTTACAGACTTGCACATTTTTAACAGTTCCTGTAGGAGCCTTGTCGGGATTGCACGTGACGTTCATTGTCAGTGTGTGCAATTGTGGAGTTGCGGAAGTTGATGAATCTTCAGAAGCGTTTCTGCTTAATGAAAAGCATACTTATAATTCTCAGACACATGACAAGGAGAGGTGAAACAGGGGTGGGAGGAGGGGGGGGGAATATCATTTCATTTCTCCGGCGTGACTTTGACATAAGGCAGAACATTCGGAGCAAAAGACGCGGCGCATCGGCGGGCTTGGGGGCGCAAAACGGAAGGGAACGACGAGCTACAGACAGAGACACCGGCAAAATTGCCAGCACGGCAAATGTTCCATGCTAAAGGGAGACAGACATCTCGCCCTTCTTTTGTTCCTCTACTCGCTTTTGGCCTGATATTGAAATGGAGTCATTTGAGCGTGAATAATTTGCTTTGCTGGAACCTCTTTAACTCTCTCTCTCTTGCTCTCTCTCGATGCAGGCCCAGCCGCTCCAACAGAGACTCATACAGAAGCTGCATCTCGTTCGCTCCCTTGCCATTTGGCGACTTCTCTTTTCAGCCAAGCAATATTCGCACATCTTGCAAAATACGGTTTTGTTATGTTTGTAATGTCAGACGCAAATGCAATCGAAAAAGGGTTGATGCTTGCCCAGCCTTTGATTCTTTCGTTTGATTTTTTTTTCGCCTTTACATTTTTTTGTCATTTAAATTTTGTTTCGGATTTTTGGTAGGTCTATCAATTGTCGAAGAATGGTAATTTTTGGACTAACTTTTTGGTTATTTTCAATTTTGTATGGAAGAAATGTGGTTTTCTCCGTTTGATAAAATTGAATGATACGAGATTAAATTAAAAGCATTTTAGTTGATGTTGAAATTGAATCGCCCATTCTGATTCAAAATCACGATTTATCCTTCGTTCGACATTTTAGGTTTCGCATGAAGGTTCGACACGATAGTGCATATATATAA
This sequence comes from Telenomus remus, assembly GCA_020615435.1. Taxonomy (NCBI): domain Eukaryota; kingdom Metazoa; phylum Arthropoda; class Insecta; order Hymenoptera; family Scelionidae; genus Telenomus; species Telenomus remus. The sequence continues at coordinate 6,694,002 of CM036341.1, read as the reverse complement.
ACTTATTATTAAAATTGATAACCGGAATCGGTTTGTGCATCGGCCCCGATCGTCTTTGGAAGATTGCGAACTGTCACTTTTCTTGGATGCTGACCAGGCGAATTGTCACGCGCCGACAATGACTGCGCGCGTGCCAAGCATTAGAAATCAAAGATGCCTCGGCCGATTATCTAAAATTAAATCCTTAACGTCATCGATTACATCAAAATACGTCATCATTTTTCATCTCGGAATAAAAATCAGGATTCGATGGAGAAAAGTTTTTTCAAACCGAAAAAAAATTCACAATGAAACGAAGAAAAAGTTGGGATTCAAATTTCGTTTTGTTTAAGAGAAGAGAAATTTGGTTGAATGAAATTATAAATTATCATTGAATCGAGAAGAAAAAGCGGACGGAAAGCATGATGAGGGCAGCGCGTATTCTGTGAGGTAAGAAGGTCACGCGACGACTGCAGAAGGATTGAATGATTTTAGGAGGCCAATGTCATCCGAGCGGACCCGCTTAGCGATGCAAGGCGCGCACAAATCCACGACTATATAACCCATTGCACGGCTCTTCACAAATCAGTAGCTTGTTAAACAATCCAACAGCTGGTAACAACATGAAGGTACATTATCTTCCTCCCAAAGCAGACCAATTATTTATCTCATCCTTTTTCAATCATTTCTAACAAAAATAATAAAAAATCATTTCATTTTTAGGCTTTCGTTGCTTTTTCCTTCCTTCTTGCTTTGGCATCTTCGGAGCCAATAAGACAACGTTATTACGTGGAACGAGCCCAGGAAGAACCTTCTGCAGGATACGGTCCCTCGGGATGGAAACCTGATGGACCTGCTTTTAACTATCCTCAGAAACAACGAGTCGATCCTCAGAGACAGTACGGAGCACCAGCAACAATTCCTCAGCAACAATATGGTGCTCCAGCTAACGTTCCTCAGCAACAATATGGTGCTCCAGCTAACATTCCTCAGCAACAGTATGGTGCTCCAGCTAACGTTCCACAGAAACAATATGGTGCTCCAGCAGCAGTTCCTCAGCAACAATACGGTGCACCAGCTGCGCCACCACAACAACAGTACGGTGCTCCAGTGGCGAAACCGCAGCAACAGTATGGTGCTCCACAGCGCCAGAACACAGTTCCTCAAAGACAAAATAATTATGCGACCCCCCAATCGGAATACGGTGTACCAGATTATGCTACCACTGAACTTCCTGAGGAGGAAGCCAACACTGTCAGAGGTCTCGAAGAAAACCAAGTGAGTGCAGAGAATTGTGTTGGTTTTTTGCGTTAAAATATAAATCGATCGTTGGAATGTTGAAGTTAATTGACAAAACGTTTTTGTATTTTCTTGACTGTTTCTTTTTTTGATTCGAGGAAACGTGTTTGGTAAGAACCGAGTTCAAAGACTGCGGGAAAATTTCACTTTATTTACACTGCAATTTTTCAACATCAGTCTTTTGCGAGTCCAGACAGATTTCGCGTCGCGTCTTTTGGCACGCGCCTGCCGCGCGGTCCGCGGAATTTCAATCGCCTTTTTCCTCCGCGACCTGATTTGTATTCAGCGCCAGCCTCGGTTTCAATAGTGTATAAACACTCGCACTGCGAACTCAACGATACAACCGTGCAGTTGAACTATGCTCTTTATTTCAACATTCCTCGAGTAGGGGAACACAACAAAACATTTTTCTTTTTTCAAAAAGAAACAAAAGAGAACAACCGAACAAAATTCGGTCTGGTTAAAAAGACGAAAGAGGGACGTGTTTTCTGGTACAAACATTTTTGTGACCACTTATCGACGTACCTTTTTTTCAGTACGAGCCAACAAACCAACCCAATGAGTTGGAAGATGACATTGACGCCCGCCAGCCGCAAGAGACCGGCGAGTACTACATCGCCCTGCCAGACGGCCGACTGCAACGTGTCCGTTACGTGAGTCGCCAGGATGTCGAAGCCATGAAGATCTTCGCCAAGATTCGAGCGGAAAATGTCGAACCTCTTCGCGGTCCGATTTACGCTTACGCGCCGCTCAAGGAGATCGATTTTGCCAACAACAAATACGTTCAGGCAGAACCAGTTCGTGTACAGTTCCCGGTTGAGAACCCCTCTAAGGTAGTGCCAGTTAGCTCCTCTGTCACCACCTACACTGCTAACTATCAGGCTGCACCAGAAAACCCAAGATACATCGTTGCGATTGAATAAACGCATTGCCAAATTTTGGACAGAAATTTGAAACGATGCTTTGACAAAAATTGTTAAACTATTATTTATATCATGAGATTTTGTTGTGTTTACAAGTGTATAGTTTATTTCGCAAAGAATAAAAAGTTTTACAAGTTACATTTTCGGTTCTGTCATTTTTTTGGTTTTTATTGTTTTTTGTTTTAGTTTCGATTCTTGTTGAAAACTTTGAAGCTTTAAAGATTCGGAAAATGTTGGGCTTCGGTTATAAATATAAGCTTGATCAAGAGTGAAACGTTTTAATTGAAAAATAATACGAATGAATGAAAAGCTAAACGGAATTTGAGATGGAAGCAGGCGTCGGTCCGGCGCGTGGTATAATCTCGCTTTTCTCTTTTTTTTATATTCAACTGACAAGCTTTTTTGCTCTGCGTTGGATAAAATGCAATGTACCCACATACGGAAACTTCAGTCGACGCATAAACGCAGGCTCACCACAAAATTCCAGAAATTTAATATCGCGCGCACCGACGCCGCAGCTTGGGTCGTTTCATAAGTTTTCTGCGTCACAGGCATCCCTTTGCTCCACCGACTCTCTGATGCAGACACAATTATTCGTTTGTGTGCGTCAATTTATTTTGATCTTTGAAAAAAACAAAGAACCAAAAAAAGTATAAATAAATTTATAGCCATGCATTTTTGTTAAATTCAATTTAAAGTGAAATTGTATTTTTCTCTCAACTAATACCGATTTTGTTATTTTCAGAATGCGAAAAAACCAAAGACAACTGCAGGGATAAAGTAGTTACGAAAGAAAGAAAAGGACACGAAGCATTAAAGTCCGTTGAAGCGGTGTAATGAAATTTCTAATGCGCCAAGGGACGAGGTGATGAATCAATTAAATCGACACCAATCGGTTGGTCGGTCACGGGATTTGAGGCTACTTTGTTACGGCTGCTGCCGCTCGAAATCCCTGCTCCGCCTCTCTCAAAACTTCGTTGCCCATTTGAGTGAACTCCAGGCCGTTTGCAAACTTGCTCGGCGCCGAGTTCTTGACTCAAACTTGGTCGGGATTCTTGCAAGTGTTGTTCCCTCTTTGAACAAGCCCGGCATCTTCGCCAATTCAAGTTTCATCCTTAGCATATCCCAAACTTGAAACAATTTTTGGCCTAATCAAATATTAAATGGCTTGTTGCATTATTTATTCTATATTTATCATATCATTATAAAAACCTTTCAAATTATCTAGATTACCTACAATAATTTAGAGAAATTTACCGAGTTGAATTTTCTCTTTACTACTTTACTATTTATATTCTTAAACGGCACGTTTTGAATTTTCATATGGCAAATTTAAGTTCAGATTCGTCATCGGAGATCTCTAAATACAAGCTTCTGTCAAAGGAGATAAAAATAATCTTTAGTTAACTTTCAAGAAATTAAAATTTGTATGTAAATTTGTAAAATCACTTTATAAATTTGCTTAGAACTATCGTATCAACGTCGTCAAACATTTTATGTTAGAAAATTGCAAATGTACAAAAAGCCATGGATCAAAGCAAGAAAAACGCAAAGCGGAGTTTGATGTTATTATTCGGCGATTGATATGCGCCGCGAATCGAGCACAATGCCAAGTGCGGGGCTCGAGCTACGAGGTTTGGCTAGGTTCCCACAAGGGCCTCCCGCTATTTTCTTAATCTCGGTAGCGCAGCCGAAACAAATGACGACGGGAGATCCGTCGCAATCAACCCCCGGCTAACTGACCCCCGGGTTGCTCGTTGCAATCAAACTTATAGGGCCAGATGTCGCAGGAGCGTCTTTTCTTATGTCGGCCGAACAATGCCAAGATGTTTGAACCAGGCATTCAAAACAACTCTCCACTTCATCGTTGCCCTTTCAATTATACACTTAATCTGTCTCACGATAAAATTATCTTCGCACCTGTTAATTTTCATTCCAATCTTTTTTTTTCTTTCATGTTGTAACGCACAAATTATGTACTCATTTTCATTATCCAAATACACTCTTTTTGCGTCGTCCTGCTTTGTTTTATCTTGAGGCAAAAATACAGCCAATAAGTCCAAGTACCCTCAACGTAATGTGAAACCCGGAAAAGCGTATCGCGATAATGAAGAACTATCTTAATTACGTCCGTTCCTTCAAGTGGCCCTCCAGCCGGACATTTGTCCGGGCTCTGGCGATATCTTGTTGATCATCATCAGCCATAATTAATTCGCGACCACAACAAACGCCGGGTCGAATTTTTTAAATTACCTTTTTTAGCGTACGTTTTCGTCCAACCATCTTGGAATTTAACATTGAAAAAGAAAGAAAAACAAATGCCCGATAATTGTTTGTTTTCTTTTGCTTTTTGAAACAGCGCGAATTTGCAGCATTTGAGAGCCAATTATTCCAGTCGCAGATGAGTCTAATTATTTTCGCGATCGTTCCCAGTGCGAACAGTTTTTTGCCCGGTTTTCGCCTCTTTGTATCTAAAATCAGAGAAAAAATTGGGCGCCACGTTTGGACGAACAAACTAATTAACGAAAATAAAGGGATTCGATAATATGCCGCGAAGCGTTTAATCTCGTTAATACGGATTTGCGGCTTAATATAGATTATACGGATCGAACGGGACTTAATTGGAGAAAGAGAGGTCAACTTCTCGAACAAATTAATTTAAGAATTGTGAAAATTGCCGAAAGATATGTCTCATTCTTTTTCTTTCCATTCAGAATTTTTAATGAATGCCTTGTTTTTAAATTCACATCTTCTTTTGACTATTTTTCCATAACCAAACTTGACTCACAAAATTTTTTTTCTGTTCCAGATATGAGTGGATTTCTGCAGAAAAAATGGCCATAAAAAATCGGTATGAAAATTTGCAAAATTATTTTTGAATAATTGTAAAAAATGATGTTCAAAATGAGATTGAATGTCAGTAATAAGTCTTGTAAAAATTCCGGATCAATAATAGATGGATTTGACTTTCCGTTGTTGGATCCCCAACATTCCCACTATGATAAGGTTTCAATTTCGACGTTGTTTAGTCATTGTTTGGCAAATGGAGAAATAAGCTGCGATACTAATGACTGATGAAAGGCCGTACACAAGGAACCGGATATCGCTCGGGAGGATTGATCGGCGACCTCCCGGTGACGCGGCAATCGAATACGTCAACTCGTTATAGTCGACACCTGCCGAATTCGTCGGTCCCGTTCTTGTTCAATGCTCCGAGATCAGAACGACGATTAACAGCTTATAATGTTTCACGGAAGGCTCTTGTTTCGAAGCCACATATTTTATCTCTTCGCTGAATTAATTCTCCTTGTACTTTTCATTTTCTGTGTGAAAAACTTGACGAGTTTTTAATTAGGATAATCCGAGAGAAAAAAAAACAAGAGACAAAAATTGAAATGTAAATCAAAAAGTGAAATTGGAAGAGTAGAAAAGGGCTGGATGTGTTTTGAAAAAGTAAAAATTGTGAAGAGAGAGAAAATGAGGTTTGTGAAACTTAATCATCGAAAAGTTGAGATCGAGCTGTCAAACGGTGCGATCTCGACTTACATAGAAGGCAATATTCGGTCTTTTATTAAGTTGTATACTTTTCTTCGTTTTTTCTTGTCAGTGTGGATTTCCTCGTTCGTCTCTCGATCGACCCCTCCCCCTCTTGCCTACACCATCTGTATGATATAAACTATATATATTCAGCGCGGAGAAACTATATGCATTGGATTCGCAGGTCAGTGAGTTGTCGCGTCGCGTCAGTCAGTTTGTGTCACTGGGTCCGAGTTATCGCACTCGTCAATCTCCACGGTGACCTCAACGCACTTCTCGGATTACCGTCAGACTTCGACGTGCTTTCGTCTTTGTTTTCCCTGCCTTTTTTTTTAAACGCATCCAGTCCCCGTTCGCAACCACAATCGCGATTTTTAGATAAGATCTTAATTATACAATTCCTATCGGTTTGTCGGTCATAGGCAACTGTTACGAAACACAGCGGGAACACTATCGAAACCCTTTCTTTTTTTATTTTCAATAGCAAAGTTGTAAAGTGAAGTTATTTTGAATTTGTTATTATTTTCTACAAAGCTTTTAAAATAAGTCAAGTACAGGGGATGAAACTTTATTGGGTCAAACAAATGGCTGATGATTTTTGCAACAAAAATAGTCAAAGTGAGAGACACTTGAGGCCGACGGAAAAAAAGTTGCGCCGCGATAAAAGTGTGACACAAGGTATCGATTAGTATTACAAAGCATATCAGTTACCCTTCAATGTAACAAAAACAGCGGGTGCGAAAAAAGCTCGGGGCTTTCTTTTGCAACTTTTCCTCCACTGGAGGAAAAGAATGAAACAACGATGACAAACCGTTCCTGATGCAACGAAAATCTGCTCGTCGATTCGACGCGTGTAAAGATCGCAGATGAAAATTTATCGCACATAAAATGTATACGCGACGAGCGAAATAGAAAAATCGTGAGAAATTTCATCTCACGAATATATCACGAGTTGGGAAGTGATATGAAAATCATCAAAAAGTTGACGGCCAGCCTTTGACGAGCAGCAAACATGAAAGTAAAAAAAAAGCAAAGTAAAAAGGCAGAAAAAAGTGAAAAAAAAAGAGTTAAAAATGGAGGGAAAAAAAAGAAAGTTGAAAAAAAGGAAGGAAAAACGGAGGGAACTCTCGGTGGTATTTGGGTATGTCGGCATTATCGAAATCTGGAACGCGCATTCGCCATTCAGGATGTGGTCGTATTGTTTTTTTTTTCTGACGTGACACACAGCGCGGGGTCTCTCCGGTGGTGAAAAGAACAATGGCCGAGCGACTTGAGCCCTGCGACCCGATCGCAACTCACAACAATCCCGCGAAATCATTTCGCAGGGCCGTTGCCGAGCCATTGCACTGCGACTCATCAGAGGACCGCGCACAAACCCGCCACAATGTATAACTCCGAGCCGCATTCAGGCCACGCTGATACGCGGATGTCTTTGTGTCACATCCCATTATGAATTTTGATGTTCCCTGGTGAAACGTTTCCACTGAGATGCTCCCACCGAGCCCTTTTCTTTGCGCTCAAAAAGCGCTGAAAAAAAAGCTCGAAGCGATGGCAAGAAATAATTGTTGCTGCTTTTGCATTGTTCAACAAGATGTTACAATTTTTTATACACTTTTTTGATTATCAGAATTTTGAATCTTATTTGTTTAATGATTTTTTATAAGAATCTTTCTGTCAAGTTTTTTCAAATTAAAAGTTAATGGTTTTACTGAGTTGGAAATTGTAATCAAACTAATGAAGTTTTTAATATTAGTTCAATTTGAAATAAGACTTTTCTAAATTAACTTTGATTAGGATACCCATTATAACGGCTGTAAATTGTGTTCCCCCCATTGATTATGTTAAAGTATAATTATACGTTGGCCAAACACGGTTATAACCAACAAGTTTAAACGGATTGTCGTAATCCTTTCTCGAACTCGCGACTAATCTTGTGGATGGCAAAGTTGCTGCGAAATAGTTGCACTTGAAACTTGCCTGCACATTCGATTGCACTTTCTTATACTCGAGGAAACTCCTTTAATCATTACGAGTCATCAACCTAAACTACAACTTTGCTCTCAAACAATTTGCAAAATGTTATTTCCCCTCTTTGTTTTTTGGACTACAAACCTTTTTTGATTCTTTTTCATCCCATCAAAGTCTTATTTCTCACAGGCTACACGAGTGGAATAAACATGTGACAAGAGAGTTGCGCAGGGTTGCGCTATGATTGCGCCATAATCTGCTTTCGTGTAGTGCACAGAGGCCCGAAGGAACGCTCGAATTTCCTTGTCTTTTTGCGAGTTGAGAGAGCGAGACGTTTTCGACCCTCACGTAGACGCTGCTTATCCTATAAATGACGCCCACCCCCTCAAGAATAATCCGACCCCCAGGGCCCGTGTGTGGTTGAGCGCTCCTAACAGTTACCATATTTGATTGCGTGCCCCTTTCCTCAACCCCATGTGAATACAAATCATCCTTCGTTTATCGACTTGTTTATCGCTCAAAAAATCTTCTATCACAAATTCTCTTTTTTTTTGCTATCAATTCATTCATCTATTTATGACTATTTTTTTATCATTTAAAAATTCTAAAAATCTATCTTTATTCGAATGAATTGAGGTGAAAAAAAATCTGTTTTAGAGAGTTATTTTTTTTTTGACAGGAAGTTACGGATCGTTTATTAAAAAACAATTCAAAATAAATTTTTGGTATTTTTTTACAGTCGTCCGTTTGCAATCAATTACTCGAATTTAAATCCAGGGGATTTTTGCTGGAGGGTATCTGTTTGTGGCACGTTGGTGGGTTGAAGAAATTGGCTTTTGATGCACCTTCAAAGAGAACATGCACGTTTACCATTCTCTCCTCTGTTGGCAAAAGAGAAACTGTTTCAAAGTTTGCATAACAAAACCGACTACAAATGATCAAATAAAAATTAAAATTTATGAAATTGTGGTGCAAAATATGCCTTCATGTAATTATATCATGAAAGAGGAATTTTGAAAATGTGTAAAACGGTTGCACGGGTAAGCCCATCGCTGGATGGTGGTTGTCCGACCGAGCGTCAGACCGCATGAAATTACATTGATATTAGTGGCGTTGGGAGGATTCATTAATTAAAAGCCGTGGGTCTCTTTCTCTTTCGCTGGCGCCAGCTCGTGGCGTTGCGTACAGAAATACGCGCGTTCATACGCAACAGCTCGATTGCGGAGGCCAAACACGCCGATTGCGGTTGATTTCTGCATGCCCATCAGAATGGCTTGAACGCGATCGCGTTTCCGGAATGTGCGTCGGAGCTATCGCCATCTCTCTCACTCGTACTCTTTCTCTCTTAACTCGTCTATCACATGTCGTTTCTAAACTCGGATTCAATTTTTTTAATTGTAAAAATTACACGAACAATTCAATGAGAAAGTAAAAATAAAGAGGTGGCAAAAAGTGTTCGTTAGTTTTTTGCATTTGAGAATGATAAGTTTAGACAAGCATATGGATGCTCCAATTCAAGCGCCGGCTTATTTTACATCAAACGATAAGAGGGAGTTCTAATTATACTGTGTAGTTATCTTTAGAATGAGTCATCAGCAACTTACCCTTCTTCGCGTGAAGAATGTCAGCTGGATCGGGTGGTAGTGCACAATGGCTCGGACTTAGACTAGGCTGCAACGAAGGGAAGGGACTGCCAGCTCCGGACGGATACCTGATTGACAGAACCAAATTTTGTTCATTATCCTGTGGCACTTAGGAAAAACAAGTCGACTATGTAAAAAAAACAATATAATTGGTTCAGCAAACGGGTTTTCTAATTACTTTCCTGTATGACTAACTCAATTTTTTCAAAAAATGTACTCAACATTAGAAGACCAAGAACAATCATTAAGTTCAAATTGCAATATTTTTGATATTTTTCACCAAACCACTTTAAAATGATAAGTTCTTTTTTTTTCAATTTTTATACAAATAATAAATTGGTCTAATTTGTTCTTCCAGTTAGTCAGTAATTTCAGCTTTCTAATGTTAACTGGTTTTTTTCAGCGTTACAGCATTAATCTGTAAACAACCAATGAGATGAACTAAACGAATAGATTTTGAAATCTTACCATGCACCAGGCCTGGGCCAAGGTGTTGCCTGACCGTTAAGTATCCTGAGTTTATCATAAACACTATCTGGTGGACTGTTGGCGCCAACTCCGACGCCCACGCTGCCGACACTTTGCTGCTGATGTTGCTGCCTCTGCTCTTTTTGAGCCGCGAGGTTTCTCAATACCCTGTTTATCGAGGAGACCTAAAAATCAACAAAGAATAACACGTTATCCAACGTTCGTAGGACTAATTAAGTTTCGAAGGAGGCCGACAATTGTGTCGCACTTTATTATAGAAAGTTCAACAAAACAAAAGGTCGTAGCAGTTTAATGATGTCAATGAGCGCGACGGAACGAGCGACTAAACATAATCCCCGATGGATTTTGACGCGGCAATATTGGCGGATTACACGTCTGAATGTCGTCGAGTGGCTCGGAAGTTTGCTCCGGCGGTATCGAATTTATAATAAATAAGAGACGAGGGGATGATCCCGTGCAAGACTCTGCCCAATGAAATGCGACAAGAGCGGTAATTAAAGCGATGCGAGGCCGCGCCTCAACAGGGAGCCACTTAATTACCGCTGCCTTCAATTATATCTGTCTCGCGCGACTTCCGAGGGGACTTCGGGCGCTTCGCGCACACCGTCCCACAAGTAACTCGCACTTAATTATATGCTCGTACGCGTCGCAATTTTTTCCATTCACTTTTTTTTCCCATCGCAAATTTTGTACCAATCAATTCTCAAAAGATAAAACGCATCGAACGAACAGGCGAATTAATTGATTATCCTCAACTTGGCCTTTTTTTATCACTTTGTTCCCCGCGCCATCTTTTATTTATCTGAGGTCTTCTGCTTTCCCTCGAAGTAACTATTTTTCTTGCCGCCACTCGTTTCGCTTCCCTTTCCGCGACTTCCCGTGCTTCTGTCAGTTACAGCGCGCATAAATCCCACCGAAGCCGTAAAAGAGTTCCCGTGAAACTAAAGCGACATTCCTCTGCTCACGATAGTACGGTAATTTATGCTCGGGTCCCCGAGTCTGCTGCTCTTTCTTTCCGATTACACTGGCAGAACACGAGCCACGCATCACCTCTCGGATACACTTTAAGTACCACGCTCTCAAGGTGGCATGTCGCGAATTAAACGTATCGACATCTCTTCACTCCACGATTTACAACTCTCTCGTAAAATTCCATCTTCTTAAAGTTTCCTCTTCTTTTTTTCAATCCTATGTTTTCATCAATCAATGTCTGAATTAATTTGCAATTTTTAATTATTTCAAATTTCATTTTCACAGCTTTTTAAAAGTCAATGTTTGATTGTTTCAGGTAGGAGTTGCAGAGAATAAAAACGAGTCCATTTTGGTAAGTTGAAAAAAAAATTTTTTTGTTTTTTTAGGATGTTTGAAAATGTTATGATGTTGGTCAATTGAGAAAGAATGACAAACAAGTCGAGCCAATCACTTGGTACATAAAGCTATTATTAATCTCGTTAGCACCTGCTATTTGAGAGGCGATCGAAGTCTGTGGGATTGGCCGTGGGATATCTTGTTTCCTGGGATTTCGCTAGACCCCGTGCCGATGTCACGGGTCCTCGGCGTTGAAACGGTTTGACGCGTTCGGACCCCCGGTGTCATTCCTTTCAAATACAACCTGGCATATTACACGTATTGGAATTTCAACACCGCTCTTGTACCCAGCCGAATATATTTTTGCTCAAAAAAATATACTAATACCTTGTAAACTACTCCAAATTAATTCAGCGATGAAAAATTAATTCAAACGTTAGATTGAATTTTGATTGATCAGACTAACACGAAATTTCGAAATTAAAAATTATCATCTTTTTTTGAATGACATTTTTTGTCCACTTTTTTTCTTGACTTGAAAATATAATATTGAACAAAACATCAACGGTTCTCGGTAAGCCAAAAAGGACTTGAAAGTCGACAAGACCGAATCACAAATGACACGCGAGAGAAATCGCGTTCTTAACTCACCGAACGTCAAAACGGGAAAGTTTGACAAAACCGCATGACAAGAGCGGACAAAAAGGCCGGGTATAATAGAGAATGCAGCGGTAAAAGATTTTGGAACGACGAAAACGTGCACGTAAGAAGGAAGACGTCATCGTGCGACAACAAAAATCGTGCGGGACAAAAAAATGGGATTTAAAAAAAAGAAGCACTCGACGTTTCAAGTGATTGCTGGCGACAAACCGCGTCGACAATGCTGGTCAATCAACGGATCCGCGAGAGTGACATCGAGCGCTCGCTGATCGCTTTCTCTCCCGCACCCTTTGCCCCGACTATTGTTCACTCGGTCGCTTTGATCCGCGGATTTCGAGAACACTCGACACTTTTACGGTTATGTTTATGTGAAAAAAAAAATTGTCGTCCGTTGATGACATTTTAGTTTGGTAATGAGATGGAAAGTATTGTTGTATTGTTGAACATGCTTTGAATTCACAACCGACAAAAATTTCAATTTGACTTTTATAGAGTTTTTTGAAAAGTCAACTTTGCTTTGTTATTTTGTTTAAATTTATAGTTCAATTTTTATTTATTTCATTGAATGCAAAAAATGGATTCGAATATTTGTTTTTCAGAGGAAAAGTTTGAAAAAGTATAGATAAAGCTTGACTAGTTTTTATTAGTCTAGTAACTGATGAAAAAAATAGCAAGTCATAAATTTTGTTTTTGGTAATAAAGTTTGCCGGACCCCAATGATAGCGGAAGTGGACGAGCGCCCCAGTACTGTTCCGGAACAGTAGCAAGGCGTCGCAACGAGACAATATTATGACGTCTTCCCTCGCGGAATTCGCATGCTAATTTTATCGATTCGTATTTTACACGCTTTAATCCCTGCCGCGTGTCGCGGCGCTGCTTCTTTGTTCGACGCCTAATAAAGATAAGCTTAGAAGCGTCCAGAATAAAGAGATATCTCACGCTGAGAGATGAAAAACGATTTCGTCGCGTACGTACGCAACGCCTAAACAAAAGGAGGGGTTGGCCTGTCATCGCTCCAAAGAACCAACGTCCTACGTTCAGTTTTTACGCTTCAAAGTCGTGGGTTCTTGCAAAAAAGAGACGAAAAAGGTTTCAATATTTTTTCAACTTCAAAACATTAGTCATTTTGGGTATACTAATATAAAAAAACGTAACAAATAATAAGTCAAAAAACAACCATGACTTTTGTTTTCTTGTTTTTTTTTTTAATTTATGATTTCTTCTCTGATGACCTCTTTTATTTGTCACACAATTACTTTATCACCGACCTTTTGTAACTGAATTTTCGGCATTGACAATCGTATACAAATCGTAAGTGTAATTACATGTATAAAGCGTTGATATGATTGCTCTGCTAATAAAGGAGTCAAATTTCAATGTCCTAATATTTCGGCGGTTAGAGTGTGTGCACAGCAGAGATATGATACGGGACACGTGTTTGTAGAGATTGCTGCAATGAGAGTAGTATGTATAACTGCGAAATTTCATAACCTGTTATTAAGCCACCCTTCGCCGGAACCGGAGAGAAAGAAGCAATAGGGACGTGCTGCACGCGAGCACCTAAATCACAGGTTACATCATTTTATCCAGCGATACTCTGTATCAACGAATAATAAGAGCTTCATAAACCCACGGGGGTGTACGCCCTATAATTTTGCACGCAGCCTCTTCCGCGTTTTCCTCGCCGCAAACAATAACAAAAATGCGTATTTTCCCCGTTGAATAAGTTTGTGAATAAAAATCAATTCACCTACGTATACGTTTTATTGCCACTTTTCAATCATTCAGATCTTGAGAAATGATTGGCAAAGACAAATACGACTCGAGGGAGCCGATTCCATAAGCGATAAAATTTTGAGTCGTCATAAAATGCGGAAAAGTGGGACATAAATTATCATACGAAGCGGAGCAATAAAGAGCTCAAATTTGTTGCCAATCGTTTGCAATTACGATCGTAACGAATCAAAGCGACGGCGGCACGCGCCAGGCGCGCAACGATTCTTCGGGCCGGAGCGAGTCTGACCCTCTTTAGCCTAAGCCCCGACATAAAGAATCGCCCCAACGCCGTGGGAAACTGCAAAAACATCGGGCGCAAAAAAAACGCCCGAACGTAAAGTTATAGGTAATACCCAAATAATAACTCTATCAAATCCCTGAGCGAGAAAGCGAAAGTCGTCCATTGTTCGTGGCGGTGTTATGATTTCGCGAGCAAGACACCTCTCCGACGGATGAGATGGATTTCCGTTCGATTGACTGTGGATTCAATATCGTTATCTCACAGGCCGTTATTCCACGACTTATCACATTGCCTTTTGATTTATCCGCGTATAACTCTCGTCTTCTTTTCGTTACGATTTTTCACTTTTCTCCGGCTGCGTCCCCAACCATATTACAATCATTTTTTCTTCATTTCTGTATTTAATTAGATTAGATTAGATTCGAGCGTTTATTCTTCATCAGTTTTCAAGCAGTTGCATTTACGATTTTATGTCTGTTTTTGTACTGTTGAAAAAAAAAACATTAATCTGCCAGAAAAATGTTTTCACAAAAAACGGAAATCCGCTTATAACTTTTGTACAAATTTCAACAAAAAATACCGACGGAATAATCCCCCGGTCTAATCACTGTTTTCGTATTTAGAGCACGCACTTTTTGTCGGCGCGAAAATATAAGAAAGTCCAGTCGGTTCTTTATCAGACGTTTCGGCTGTTTGGAATGAAAGAAAAATGGGGGAAAAATGTGTTGAAGTTGATGGATATGATGGTTATAAAAGATTCGCAAAACTTGACCTTTGGCATCACTGAAAAATGATTAACAAGCTTTGAACGAAATTGAATTGCATTAGAATAGAGGAGTCGCGAAATGCGTGGTATTCGTAATTTTGCCAAGGAGAGACGAGTGTGAGAAAGAGAGCAGGGGAGAGAAAAAGAGAGAGACTGACAGGGGGCTGGCGCGTTGTACAATCATTGCTTTGAACCTCGAAGGGTAGTTTCCGACTCTCAACTACGGTATTTAGCGGCTCCACAGGGGGTTCCTTGCTGGGGTGGTTCTCGATCCTTATCTGCTCTCATTTGGATTTCCGATGAATAAGCCAGTGCTGGTGATATTTTTTGGAAAAGAGGAAATTCAAGGGTGGTGCGACAGGGCAACGACAAAAAATAACATAACAGTTTTTCAAATTTATGTTACACGTTACACGTGTCAAAACGAATCTTAGTGACAGAGAGGCGAAATAAAAAATAATAAATAATAATAATAATAATAATAATAAATAATAAACTGATATTGTGGGTGTAATAATTAGAATTCCAGGTAACTTTAAAAAAAAATTTAAAAGCCGTTTAAAAATCGGATCTGACATCATTCCAAGCGACAACTTTGTACCGCACCAATGGACAGCATTCCCCGCGAGCACGAGTTTAACCGCCGTATGGGCTGTCTTGTTCGATTCGACGCATCAGGCTGAGTTTCTTGACGCAACAAACGCGCACTGGCGTTTATATACAAAAAGCCAACCGACAACTATCTCTGAAAGGTATCAATTTTCAGCGAGCAAAATATTTTTAGTTCGCGATTTAAAAAAGATAAGCAATTTCGAAATGAAATTTTGCGTTTGTTGGAATTTCGGAAGGGGCGGGTCAAAGAGGTTAACTGGTGGTGTGGCTTTGGTAAGATGGTTAGGAGATTTTTGCAGTGTAGCGATGTTTTACGACTTGGTAAAACGCGAAGCAGTGATTAAAAGTCGAGAAAGCGGTGAAAAAAGAGAGACGAGGAAAAGGGATAAAAAGGCGAGGTGGTTGATGGCGTGTCGTGGAAGGGGCTTGGCTAGAAATACATAATGCAGTAGTCGGACGTCTCCGACACCCCCTGACTCGGCGAGGCGCATTGATTTATACGAACGCCAGTGCCAAGGGTGTCTCCGGTTGCACGACGGACGCGAGCCCAACAATTCACTCGCCTCGGTTTCCTCGGACCATCCCTCATGGGCCCCGAATTGTTGCGGTTACTTATTCTCCAACTTCCATACCGATACCAGAACCAGACTCATTATTATTATTGTGTATCTATAGTACTATCTTATCCCCATTACATATTTTCTCCTTCTCTCAACTTTACCTTCATTTTCGCATTTTCAATATTAATTTTTCATTTTCAGTATCATTATATTCTAAACAATGAATTTTGATCCCTACAAAATTATTTTAAATTTACTTTTTTTAAACTTTGACCTTCCAAGTTTTATATTACAGTTTCGATGTAAATTTAAAAATGCACAAAAAAAATTCACTTCCAAATATAGTTGAACAAAAAATTGTCATAGTTATGCCAAAAACTAGTCGTTGAAAAAGTTTGTTATAAAAGTAGAATAAAGATAGAAAATGAATATTAATAACGGGCCAAGAAAAAAAAATGTTTGCAAATGACGAATGTGTAGGTTTGAGTTCAAGACGGAATGTTATTTCGGTTGAATGTCGGGTGGTTGATTTTGCGGAAGGAATTTTTTGGCGCCTCGTTTGGGCGGAGAGGCGGAAAATAGAAAATTGTTCCAATGAGCGTCACTGGCGGACGGAGTCAGTGGCGCGAGTAAACCAATAACGCGTCCACCACGCCGGCTGCCAGATTCAAATCCGGCCGGGACGTGCCGAATTTCAGCGCACTATTTCGCCTACGGAATACCTCTCTGCCTCTCACGGATTTGACACGTCATTAGATCCGCGCGCGGCACGTGACAGCTTCGCAGTCCGATTCAATTATCTCGCCAGTTTCCTATTATCTGCATTCCAGCTGTTTTCATAATCTTTTTCAACATTTACTACTCGCTTGGACGTCATTTCTTGACTCTAAAATCGCCGCTTCTGTTTTTTTCACGAATATCAAAATTAGTCGACTCTCCTTTGACGCCTCCAGGCTCCTCGCGGATCAAAGCTACCGCGTAACGAACTTGTTAATATAACATTAGTGCCGATTTAATGGATTATAAACCACTCCATTTTCGGTTTCGTATTTGAAAATCAAATCTAATAACTGTTCCAAATAAAAAGATGGAAATTGAGTAAATTTTATTTATTAATTGAAATCAAGCAATTTAAAAATTCAGTTTCATTTTTTAGTTTTATAACAAAGTTGATTTGTTACAAATATTAAATAAGACGTTTGTAATTTCGAGTGTAGTTCTAGGGGTAAATTTTTTCAAGGTTAAAAGTTTGGAGTTTGAAGTGGATCGTAAAAAGTTTGATTAAGGATTGTGGCAAGGACACAGATATTGTTTATAGTATTAATTTGATTAGAATTAGACAGGTTAGACGCGCCATTGGCACGTATCGAGGCGGCCAATCGTAGAGCGGCAACGAGGCATGAAGATGCTCATAATTATAGAGGCGCACCAGTTGAAATTTCGGGCGTCTGGGGCGGGCACTTCAATTTTCATGTCTTAGATCTTTGAAGTAGCATTATTGTAATAAAGGCGGCCCTGCGGTATCCAAGGACGAGACAAGACGCGAGGGGATAACGAAGACAAAGTTTCGCGACCCTCTTTTACTTTTTACCCTAAGCAAGTCGAGAGCCCTTTAGCCGCCGTTTATTGGATGCATGCAAATATCCATGGCAACGGTCCGAAAGCGACGCTCTTTTTCTCTCTCTCCTCCCTCCGCGAGTTAACTTTTTTCCCTGCCGGAGTTAAAAGTTCCTGCGACGCTTTTAGCTCATCTTCGCGAAAGTGAAAGAATTCCCAGCCTGTCCGATTAATTCTCAAAAGACGATCGCAATTGATCTTTTACACGGACTGATTGTAAAACACCCGTCACAATTCAATGTTTTAAATTCTTCATTGACGAATAAAATAGACAAGTTGAAATTCGAATTATTTTGCGATTCAAAAAGTATAAATGAATTTTGATGATTCATAATTGTGATAATGCTCTGAGATAAAAATTGTCTTTTGTTTTTGGGAAGGGTCAAAAAGTTGATGCCGTCGGTTTGATAAATGAAAAAAAAGGAAGATAGTGCAGTGTGTGAGGACAGGAAGAAGCGCGCGTGATAAATTTATCCAGCGAGGTTTAATGGCGAATGAGTGGCGGTGCCCATTTATCTTGTATATTTCGAGCGTGCGTAGGTGTTTTGTAGCCACCCTCGAAGTGATTTCCAGCCCTCGACACGACTATCTATGTAAATGCGCGTGTTTTGTGCACGTAGACAAAGCGCCGTTGACAATACGCCCGCGCGCCCCGCCCCTGTGGGCTCCATTACGCGTGTTTTGTGGCGCACACTTCGCGTGATTGTTACGCGTGCAGGTACCCTCATTAATTTTCATGATGCATCCTTCGTCTCGCCAAAAATCACCATCACGCTGATCAAACTTGTTCTATATATACTCACACTTGGGATGTTGTCGTTGGTGCAGATTCCCTCCTGCAAGAGCCGATCGCGAATCTCCCAGGCAAAAATTGAAGGACATTCGCTTTTGTACATGGAAATTTTGTTAACCACCTCCGCTGTCGCGACCCGTGGCTTGCTCCCACCAATGGCCCTGGGCCTGATTGACCCGGTTTCATAGTACCTGCAAAAATAGTATTTTGCGGTACAATTCAGTAAATGTTTTCAATCCAGTTTTGTACTTTTTCCAAACCTAAGGTTCAAAAAATTCTTATTCGTTACCATCAAACTACTGTAACAACTTCTACACACTCTTCTATCGGAAAAAATCCTTTCTATCGTTAATTAAAACATTTTTTATTTGAGAGACTGTATATTTATAGCCTTAAAAAATAGAATTTTTATAAACAGTGATTGAATTTTTACAATTTTACAAATCATTTAATACAACCTTCGAAAATGTTTTATAAAAATTTTTTATATAAATTTTTAAATTTAGTTATTTTTAGTTAGTTAGTTAGTTAGTTAATTTTAATTTGGTGGTGATTGGTTTAAAAGAATGATTAAGATTCCGGTCTCAAAAAAGGATTTTGTTCCAAGTACGGGCATGCAGTATTTCAACCAACCTTCCAAGGATTTTGGACACGCATCCGTTGCTGACTTGAAGTATCCTAGATATATCGCAGGGTC
This sequence comes from Telenomus remus, assembly GCA_020615435.1. NCBI lineage: Eukaryota > Metazoa > Arthropoda > Insecta > Hymenoptera > Scelionidae > Telenomus > Telenomus remus. The sequence continues at coordinate 6,675,134 of CM036341.1, read as the reverse complement.
GTGCGCCCGAATGCGCCAGCTCGACGATCTTCTGCCTGGTGGAATCGGGCAGAGGCCGACCCCCGACGAAAACTCCTCCCAATTGATTCACACCGCTATGACCTGCAACAAAGTGACGTCGAATACACAATTAGGGGTGTCAAACATTTAACGTGTGTATTTTCAAGCTCCTCTCCATAGTACCAGTAATCTGTTCAAATCATTCCCCTTCATCAATTATACAAATTTTTACCCAAATTTGAAAGATTTAATTTTTGCCTCATAATATTATTCTTTTGTTGGAGAAACCATTCAGTGATACCCTTCAAAAAGAGTAGTAAAAGAAAAAGAAATATTGTACAGTAGCGATGAAAGTGAGTTGGAGTAATTTTTCATCTGGATTAACTAATTCCGGCTCTGATTTATTGCCCGATGATCGGTATTGTGTTTCGAGTTGACGACACTACTTATATAAAGTGTATAGGTGTAGGTATACGTCTCGGAGGATTCCTTTTCACACATCTAAAAGACCTGCGATCGTCTTTGCCACGCCCAGCTTTGATTCCTTTCTTCCTTCGCCAGAAGTCTCGTTTTCGGTAATATTTCGTGCGCTGAAAGGCCACCATTGATATGGATCCACGAGGAAACGCATCATATTTTATTTGCTATGGGAAACTTTTTTTTTTCATCCACAACCTCACATATTACTTTTTTTAAAATCACACTCCAGTCTTTTTCGTCAGACGAAAACGAAAAATTGCCAAGAAAAAAAAAGTAGCGTGATAAAAATTTGGGATTTTTTTTGTAATAATGTTGGTTCAAGTGTTATAACATGCGTGCAACGCCAAGCTTTAATCCAATTACAAGGCGCCCCAAAAGCGGACAAATCCTAATTCCTTGTACGCGACATATGTACGCTGGCAAAAGTTATACTTCCCCTATGAACTAATTCGAAGCCGCACGTCATTACCCCTCGCGAGTACACGCCAGTCGCATGAAAAACGTGTGTATGACGCACCAACGCGCCGAGCCTTTTTCCACCCAAATTTATAGCAACGCGTATACCTATATGCATTCACAAAAGGCTTACACTCGATTGAACATCTCTGCGCGAGCGGGTAAGAAAGTGTAAAAAAATTTTTTTTTCATCCAGCACACAGCCAAACTGTGATAGTTTTCGCATAACCATTTTTTCGTTCTTTATAAGTTTGAGGTCGAATTAGAATTTGAAAAATGTATTCTCATGCAACACTGTAGCAAAAACCAAACGATGAAAAGGTGCCATTTACGAAATTTTTCTTTCACTCAAAAAGTTAACAGACAAAGTTTGCACGAATCTTGCTCCCTAAGAAGCGACGTGAATTAACAAAAGGAAGCACTTTTGAAGGGAAACTGTGTTCTGTTGAGACACAGTGCATCTGATAGGATAAGAGGCAATCCAATTCATCAGCGCCATCTATAGTTATGAATAAGTGTTCATATCCTTTCAACTGTTTCGAACCTTGTTTCAAGGCTGTGTTGAATTCGACAAGAGGTGACATTATGCGTTTTTCCTCGTTTAGAATCGGCGCGCGCGAAGCGCATTGTAGGGGGCGCTATTTTCAGGGCAGCTTCATTAGCTCGTTTCTTTTATGATTTCATGCTTATTTGCACAAGATACCAGGGAGAAAAAGATAAAGCAGGCCAATGAGGGGAAGAAAAAAAAACGAATCGAAATAAAAGAAAAGGGGTGAGGGGCGAGACTGAAGACGACAGCAAATTGAATCGGAAACTGGGCGATTAATGCAGCGAGTTTTGTTAGACTTAAGTGAAAAAGTGATCACTAACGCGAGATTCAATTGCTGAATCGCTGTGGGAATTCACAATGGAAGTTATAGATTTGTAAAACTAATGTCATTGGCAAAGAAAAATTAATAATGCAAATTTTGAAAATACAATAAAGGTTTTTTGATTGCGCAATGAGTGACTAAGATCTGAGATCGAAGGACACGTCGCAAACGGCGGCTACGTCAAATCATATCGATCGTGCGATTAACTTAAACAAGCGTTTCAACGGCGCGTCGCGAAAATCGTGCTCTCGCGAAAGAAAACTCGTCCGAGCATGAGGAAATATATATTCGCGAGACAGACGATCGCGCGGCCTTTTTTATATATTCATTTTTTCGTCACTTTATCTCACTCCATCTCGGCGGCTCGGGTAGACATTTTTTATTCCGTTACGTTCTTTTCGATCGGTGCGGGTAAATTGAGATGACAGTAAATTGTCGAGCCGAGTCGCGCAGCTTGTCGAGCAAATCGAGCGTGAAATATAATTTAATACGACAGTGTAATGATATTGAATGCGTGCCGGAATAATGAAACATTTTCGATGTTTTGCATGCAAATTGTGTGAACGCGAGGTAAACCGGCGCGATCAATTTGAATTTTATTATTTGTCTTTTGCAATCGGGAGCGTCAGGACAAAATATTTTGAACTAATCGGTTTTAGTTTTTTGGCCCAGAGGACAATATTTTTCGTTATTGTTTTTTTTTAAAAAAAAACGATATTGTAATAATAAATCCAAATCATTCACAAATGTCTTCAATCTCACTCAATCGAGCACGAAATTCAGATTTAAAATTCTACATTCCAATCGATCATTCATCTTTCGTGCATACTTAATCAAACTACATCTCATTTCATTTTCCGAATAGTTTTCCCTGAAATCGAAGAAAAAGTTGAAGTTATGTTTCATCGTGTTTGACTTATCAATTTTTGCGGTACTTTTTGAAATTGAAAAAATGCAAAATTATCATCTGTGAGAAAGTAAAATTTTTCAATGTAAATCTTGAATGAAAAAGAAGTTGAAATAAAAAAACTGTCAATGAAGAAAAAAGACATCAATGGATCACCATTAATAATCCTAATAACAGTCGGCTGTCTGAGTACACAAAGACGAAACAGATTGGCTACAACAAATACTCGATCTCATTGTGCCGCATGACAGTGGAGAGCATCGGCGCTCATTTCGGAAACACGTCCGCAACAATGAGGACGTTACAATTATTTTGTCGACGGTCAATTTTCAAACTGACCCTCGTCATGTCATCGCGTATCTCAATACGGGATAAAATAGCGGCCCGGCCGGGTTCCCCGAATCCCGTGAGATCAGCCGCCGCGTGTAACATGAGAATTTTTCCACTCCATCACAGTGAAGCAATGTGGAAATGCTTTTGTTTATCGTATTTTTAAAAGACGTCTCAGCCCGGATAAATAACTCTCGACATTCTATCGCTTCTTTTTTTTTCACCGGCCTTCCTTAACGAGATTAAATACAGATTATATTAACTTCCAAACTTGAGATCATAGAGATATACACACAGATTTACAGGTGGTTTTACGTCGAAGCTTGTTTTCCTCATTTCGGAAAACAGACGTTCTATATATTTTCGACTACTTTTTTCAATCACAAAACTGGAAAATAAAATATGGGAAAATATGTAAGTTCGGATGTGATTATTGGAACGGCTGTAGTTCTTTTTTATTTGTTCCCAAGACACGTTTCAATTTTGAGTCTCCTCCCAAAAACATCGGGACATTTGTCCGAAAGTTGAAGCACTTTTTTGACAAATGTTCCGAGTCATTGAGAGTGTCATTGACCAGGAGTTATATTCCGGCACACTTTAGTCCAACAATAAACAAGCCATCTTCAGCCGGCAAACACGCAGTCAATCAAAGCAGGAGAATGTCGGAAAATAAATAGCGGATCGATTGGGACGACCCTGCTAAGGAAGACATAGGTGACAGAGCGGCTTTCAGACCGACCGATTTAGTCGACAAAATAGTTGTTGGTAACAATCTGGCGGACTTACAAGATGCTACCCCCCGAAGGTAAAAGTTGTCAGCGGTCGCATGCATCTGAACACGAATCGTAAATTATCACCCTCCCCACTTCAATTTTTGCTCGATGTATAGATAGTTTCAAACACCCTACGAGTGGTCGATAAATTACAGCGGCTTGTAAGCTTTTGCTCCAACAATGACACTTTTTTTTTCGTCCCGTGAAATCTCAAAGTGACTTTACTTTGCTACTATATACTTTTCGAGTATTTCTTCATTCTTTTCCTTTCAATTTTGTTCAATACGTTACAGAATTTGTGTAATGAAATTATTTGTAAAAAACTTAGTTTGTTTCAATCAGGAGTTATTTGCAGTGATAGCCAATGAACAAAAATGAATTTTAAATTGTGAACCAAAACGAATTTAGTTATATGAAAAAGAACTTTTGTGAACGCACAATGAAGCTTTTTGAAATAGATATCTGATTGTGTTTATTCGTTCGATTAAGCATATGAAATTAGGCAGATTAAATGCGGTGCAAGTGGCGTACAAAATGAATTATCCGAGTGTTTGCGTCAAGTCAACAATTCCCGCTTTTATGCGTGTTATTATGATATTAATGCGTAATTCATCGGACCTCAATAACCAGCTCGAGAGGGCACTCGAGAGAACTTCATACCTCTCTGATTTGTCGCAAGAAGCGTCTCTGAAAGGACGGCTTACGAGTTTATCTGTCGCGCGCTTTCAAAACACTCTCCGTGTAACGCATAATCGAACTCTCGGACCAAAAGTTTTGACAATCGTTCCAGAATTGGCAAAACAAGACGTGAAATCGGCCCGAAAACTCAATCTCCCGCCGCGGGGAGTGTCGAGTTTCTTTTTGTCCCAACGGCTTTTGACCCTCGAATCAAGTGTTATCTTCAAAAAAGCCTTCTTTTATATCCCATCCGAATTGATTTTCAGCCAATACAAATTTTGATTTAAAAAATAACAAAAAATTTATTTTATAACAAAAATTGGCAAAAAGTAAAATGGGATGAAAAAAAAACGACGGTACGAAATTTGGAAGATGATTTTCTTTGAAAGGGAATAAATAAAACGTTGGCTCGTCGATAAACGGTACACAAAATCGGCGGCACGGGGCCGCTGTGCGGTCCAAAGCAGCACCGGACAAAGCGCCTTTAAACGCGTTATTCCGCGCCAACGGATCTGTCAGTGCCGCTTCTCTGGCTGCGCCACGGAGAAAAGGTCCGTATCCGCATCGAGGTTCACGTCCACATCGATCCTGCATGCCATAGAATAGATGGATATAGATAACTTGAACTCATTTTTTTCCTCGGTCTTGTATTTTTTAACTCTTGCGCCTAAGCCAATTAAACCATTTTAAACAATTTTTTTCGTCTCCATTTCTGTCAAAATATTTTGTTTACTGAATTCAATATAAAATTGAAAAAAATGCCATCAACATTGTGAGGTCGATTTGTTTTTGTTAATGAATTTTTTTGTTGCCACTTGTGAGCGACGAAAAAAGAAGGAAATGTGTGAGGAATCCAGTTTGCATTCCCAGGCTGATGTTGGCGATATGAGGTCTAATTATAATCCCGGGTCTCACGGGAATGGGCCGCACGTTTATTGTGATCGCGAGCGATTGTGGGTCTATTAAGACCCCCGTGTTTCTTGCGCAACACCCTGCCGCGCGCATTCTTGGCTGCTCGGGTCGCGCCGCACGCTCCCAGCGTTTTGCTTCCCTGCTCGCGTTTACGTAGTTGTGCCAAAAACGTCGCATTTTTGGGACGGATTAGCGTGACGAACACATGTCGACACATCCACACGACAATGCCTCCTCACTCAATATTGGGGTCAATTCAACATCTTTTTTACGTCATTACACTCTCACTGCCATTGATGGATTAAGATCCCGGGTTCCGGCATTCGGCGGGCTATGGCTTCTGTTTTACGGTCTCCACTATAATCTCATAGGGAAGTTACGGATTTGGCTCGGATTTTCATCGATCCCTGCTGCAGTCTATTTCATCCAACAAATCGGAATTCTTTTTGCTAGTTTTTTTTACTGTTCGATTTTTATTCAATTTGGTTTATTTTGTGGAATTTTTTTGGTACGTTTAATTTGGTGATTTTTTTTTTGGTTCACAAAGAAAGGGCTGAAAAAGTTAATGAATTTGTAATGCAAGTTTGTCCGTGAACGTATTCACAAGTATCATTGACTTCGGAAGACCTTCCACCGCGGCCACTGACTCGTTAATTGGATAGAACCCCGCGTGTTGTATTTCAGTCTAGCCGTATTATCTCCTGCGAATGTTCACCGATTTTGAACTTTGTGGCGGGCTCAAAATTCAAATGTAATCAAGTACAAGTTAAAGTATAGTTTTTCTGATTAAAAAATTTTTAATTTCTCATTTTAAATAGGACGTCTTATTGTAAACAAAGACTGTTTGATTTCAAGAATTAATACTATAGTCTTGATAGTCCGAGTTGAACGAAACGGATAACGACGCCCGAATGAAAAGTTGTACAAGAATTCGGATTAACCAGAAGAAAATAAATGTTAGCCTCTCGCGAGCAGGGGTTTATTTAATTCTGTGAGCAATTTAGTTGCGGCCGATTATTTCTGCGGCTTGCAGTCCATTTGCCTGGAATAAAACGGTCCTTCGGGGCGCTGAGGACAATAAGCAACTGATGTAATCTCCGGAATCGTTTAGGGGGAAAATTAGGTCGACAGTTGCCGCGGCACCCACGGTACCCCCACGCAAAATGTTATTTACTTTCCTCACACAAAAACACGTCTACTTTGTCTCTCTAGGCTTGTTTCTTCAACTCTTAATGAGCCTACAAAAAACTTCAAAATCCAATTGACAAAACTCATTTGAGCGTAAAAATTGAAATTCGAGTTTGAATTTAATAAAAAATAACCCAATTTGGCGATGACAATTTTTTTGATACCCGTTCTTTTGGTTTGGATAGAATTTTGTCGAGTGGGGGTAAGGCGCGGCGTATCATGAAAATGACTGTTTACCGACGCCCCCTGTTAGTTGAGAGGCAACCCCATGGTTTCACCCTCTCGCTCTTATATTTCGTGGTTTGCGCGCCGGAGGGGTCTTGCCTGGTGCGCTCGTCTGCAGCCCCGAGGGTACGACTAAAAACCCAAGCGTCATCAGCGAAAACGCTTGGAGCAGTGCCATGTCGCTTCACGCCAATTTCGTCGCCTTGCGAAAGCATTTTCATAACTTCACATTTTGACCAATTTGAGTTCCCTTTTTTTATGACCTCGCGTTTGTCACTTGAGACATTTATGATTATCTCAGACTCAATTTGAAGCAATTAAGGTTCTAATCGTTCGTAAATCAAAAAAATTATTTTACATTTTGACTTTACATGATTAGAGAAAAATTTTAAATTTATTAATTTTTGCAAATTTTTTGCAATTAAGCAATTAAAGTTCTAATCTTTTGTAAATCAAAAAAAAATTTCACATTTGACTGTACATGATTAGAGAAGGAATTTGAATTTATCAATTTTTGCAAAATTTTGCAAAATTGTTTCAATTTAAAATTTCGTTTTATTCGAAGTGGCAATTTCAGAGTGAAAACTGATGGTGTTTGAAATGAGAAAATATTAAAATACACGACATTATGATATATATTATTTATAAGAATTCGTTTGCTGTTACGTAACGAGAGTGTTATCAATTGTATAGCTTCAGGTGGTGACGATTGGAATTGTGTCAATCGATGTCAAATATTTTGTGGATTCCTTGATATCGTTTCAATAAATCAACTGATACGCATGCAAATGATCCGATAACGAATATGTATCATCATTCTTTACTATAATCAATTTATTTTTAATTTCAAAGCAAACCTAATATACTTAATATACTTCAAAACCAATTTTAAATTTGCAATAAAATTTGCAAAGTGTTTGCCAAATAAAATAACAAAGTTTTTAATTTTTTTTTCTTTACTTTTTTCGTCGTTTTTCAAATGCAAAAAAGGAAGGACAAGAGGCAAAGTCACCGACAAGTGGATGAAAATATTTAAATGTCTCCTTTAAGAAAAAAAGTGATGCGTTATTTATATTCAAGTAAGAGCCGCGACGGGGTGACAAGTTTGGCCTATCAATCGAGCGATTTTGTACGTGCTGGATGTATGCGGGCGCGCTTTGCCGGCGTCTTTTGCTGCGTCGAAATGTGCCAGCTACCCGACTAACTCCGTTTGAAGAGGGAATTTCACAGTCGAGTACACCCGATGCAAGACCTACAGGCCTTGTCCGAATCTTCCAACTTCTCCAACGGGTAATTTCGTCCGCAGGCTCTCTCTTCTCTCAGCATCACTAGCATGTAAACATTTTGACATTGCGCATATTCTAGCTCGCCTTTGAAAACTTCAAACTTTTCTTATACACTTTTTTTTGCAAAATTAACTTCCAAGGTAAATCCCCAAGGTATGGAAAACCGACGAATAATGATTATTTTCTTTTGGTCCGAAATTTATTTTTATCCACCAACTATAAATAAAGTACTGAGGAACTTGAATCTGGGATATAAGAAAAACCATTATTCCTTGGACCGATAAACATCTCGAGGGTTCGTCAACTAACAGTCGATGTTTCTTTTCCGATACATTTTCCTTCAAGTTCAAAGGTCAAATATTGTTCAAAAAGTTGAAGTTAAGATTTTACTTTGAAACTGATCTGTGATTTGCAAGTTTGCACTTTGTGGTCTTGGAAACGAGGTGTATCGGGACGTGAAGAAAAAATTGTTGAATGTTATAAAAATGAGCATCGAAGAGAATTCGAGAGGGTAGCAGGTGTGGAAAGGGTGAATCTCGGAAAGCGTAAGAGAATAGAAATCAATACGTGAAGTGAACAGCTAGTTTCTGACGGTCGTCTTCGACTTTAGAAAGCCCCGAGACGACGTCTGCTAGCTCGTGGAAGAGGGAAACAAGCAGCCGTTAAGACGAGGCGGAGATGGCGCTATTCAGCACTAATGGGGTTAAACGCCTTAGCCGTTTCTGCGCCCAACACCCTCGCCTCTCGTTTTGCATTGGGACTTTGATGATCATTAAAGACACTCGGCACTTTGTGTCCGAAACCCGACGGATAAGCCTCAAAACAACTACCAAAGACTGAGGTTTATCGGTTCAAAGATTTCCCACTGTTGTCCAGTTTCTAACTCGATGGAGAAAACAATATATGTTAATTTATTAATAAATTGAATTGATTATTTCATTAGCAACGAAACATTAAATTTAACTTATTTACTGAGGAATTTTTTCATTTTATTGGTTTGTAATTCAAGATTATACTTCTTTATAGTCAAGTAATATTTATCGAATCGTAATTATTTCGGTATCAAAAAATCGTTACTCGATTCAACGTAATTTTCCACATTTTATCTTCGAGTGAAAAAATGTGAATTTGTTGGGAAAAAACTATGACGAACTGATTAAAAAACATTTTAGTAGCATATAAAAACTAGAATTATAATTTTTTTGCAAGAAATATCGAAACGATTGTCCTTATTTGTCTTCAAAATTTAAGTGTAATTTTAATTATTCGTGAAAGATACCAAGAAAAGGAAAAAAAAAACTTTAAGAAAAATGCATTTTAGGATGAAATTCTTCTGTTATAATTTGTCAGGATGGATTAGTGGCTGACAGGATAACTGACACGAAATGAAATTGAAACGAATTGATTGACGGGATGTTTGAAAAATCGGCACTCACCTTTGTGTGCCATTTCGTCAGCGGCGACGGAGGCTAGGAGGCCGGTGGCGCCCGGCCATGGAGCGACCGCAGCGCCGAGCTGCTGCGAAGGCAGAATCTTCGGGCTTTTCGACTCTTCCTGTCACTGAAAACGAAACAGTTTTTTTTTCTCATTAAAAAAGTTCGCATTCAAGTTCACATTTTCTAATTCAAAAAACATTCTCTCTGGTTTTGTTTGTAACCGTGGCTCTAATTATAAGTAATTCATGTGACAAAGGGCGTTGCAGTAGGGGGCGCCACACTCGCCGAAGCGCAAAAACTCGACGGGGTAATTGCAACACTTAACGATCTTGAGCATCGTTGCGATACAAGCGAGGAGTCGCGACTCGACCCGGCAAAGCAAACACCGGGCGCTTGAAAATCATTTGTTTTGAAATGCCACAGCTTAACCCCTGTGTGTAACTCGATATACAGCACGTTTTCTTATTCGTGCTCAAGCATGTCAATTACGCCTTTAATTAGGAGTCACATCTGAATATTCGCGCGACAATTTTATCGGCTAATTTTGTGCTAGTTAGATAACAATTGTTCGACACCTCGCGCCAATGGCAAACTTAGTAATTGAAAAGGCCTCCAAAGCATATTACGCGCTGGCAAAACATTTTAATAGTTTTTTCTTATTCAACCCGACGCCTCCTAATCATCACTAAAAAACGTTTCATGACAGATTTCAAAGCAGTAAAGTGTGATTAACAATTACAAACCAATTGTTTTGATTAAATATTCTCAATTAATTAATTGGGCCTGGGTGTAATTGAAATTGAATTGCAATTAAAAATTTGACGTCACAAGTTTTTGATGATTTGTAATGATCGTTAACAGATGAAAAAGTTAATTGGAAACGCCCATCTAGTGCATTTAAACCGATTTGACTGTCAAAATATATCGGTGATTTTGGTCGAGTTTAGAACCCCAAAAGCCTTTTGACAAGTCAAAAGTGCGTTGCTCAAAACCTGCCTGGGACAAAATTTTTTTTCGAGATCAAGATCCGAGATAAATTACGAATTTTGGTGCTTGACTAAGCATGAGCAAGTGCGTTTTCAACCGAGATTTATACGGTTGAGGTTTGGCTCTTATTTCGTTCAAAGACTGACAAAGTAAAACTAAATTTTTCCTACCATGTACGTTCCAATATAATTTTTTTTTTTGTTAATTCAATTTTGTAAATTAATTCGATAAAAATGATAATCGAAATGAATTAAATTAATTAAGACTTTATTATCCGTTCAAAAGTACAGTCTTGCAGACTGAAAATATTTAATAACGTCTTGAAAAGAACCTTTCATATGAAACTAAAAATACGGCGATCACGTGATGAAAAATGGCTTCTGAAATTTGATCCTGTTTTTCGCACAGTTTGCTAAAAAATAATGGGAAGTTTACTTGGAAGTTTACTTGATTATGATAAAATTAATGACAAATACAAAATATACTAACCAAGACAAGTTATTATTAGTTTTTTCGATCGAGGTGTGTATAGCATTAATGTTGAAATAATCGAAACAAACATTGTACGTCATCGATTTTATGCCTCATTAAGGAAAGAATTGCAAAATCATCCACACATTATTTAATGAACTTTCAAATGAAACATAGTTTTAAAACATCGTGTCTTGATAAAAGTAAAATTATAATTCACGAGACTTTTAAAGGACATATTGAGACTGCAATAATGTGTATTAATAATTTGAATAAAACATGAATACTTAGAAACTGAGAAACATAGGTTCTAATCATTCGAAATATAGATATATCAACTTGAAAGCGGATTTATCTATACTAACACGTGCGCGCTGTTATCTGAACCATCAGACAAGTACAAATGATCTTAGACGTTATAATTTCTTGGCTACGTTATATTAATTAAAAATTAATGACAAAAGCCAATGACAATCGAAGTAACGATTTCACACCTACATAATTAACGAATACCTTAACGAATTTGAATCAAAAGTTTTCTGATGAAAATTTCGAGTTCTAATTATATTCGTCCGCAAAGAAAAAGAGCTCTCTGAAACTGAAACCATTGAAATTTTACACTCATAATTGGCTGTTACGTACTCGAGCGCACATTTTTATTTGGATTAATTATTATAATTCACGGCATTCGTGTTCAATTAAACTTCGCTTCCGCCTCATTTGCTGTCAATGCATTTTATTGAATATTCAAAGTCCAAGTCACGTGTCGGATTGTGTACTAAATTTAGTTATCAATTTATCAACTAACAACAGTTTCCTTATTTAGACACGGCGAGGAAAAAAAAGTAATTTTTTTAGACACGATTCTTTTTTCACGCTGATTTGTTGGGGAAATCGTGGATAAGCTTTTCGCCCCAGCGCGGAAGAACAAACTGCACATGTCGCGGCGAGGTTTCTCCTGTTGCGAAAACGAGTGAGTAAAATGTGATGTATAGGATGGAGTCGGACTTAAGGAAGGGTTAACAGAGTGCAAAACAAAGCGACGAGGACAGGTATAGATGGCGTTCGTATATTGTGCAAAAGGATTAGCTCGGATTATGCCTCACTGAGTGCAAACAGGATCCCATTGGCTTGTGTTTACAAGATGCCATCAAAGCTGTCGCAATTCAACATACGTATTAATTCATTTTACTTTTACGAGCTCGTACTATATTAAGTAATTTTTTTTCTAATCTAAATATGTATGTTTCGATTAAACAAAAAAAAAAAAAAACGAAATCACATCGGTTTAACGCAGGAATTAATTTGCAAATGAAAATTGAGGAAATAAGGGAAATTGAAAGTGGAATTAAAAAGTTGGGATGTAAAGTTAAGTTGCGGGATCATTGACTGGGTGCAATTAGAGCTGGACGGGGTGGAAAAAAAGGAGGTGACGGAGCAATACTCGCGTCGATCTGGATTGACACGAGTCGCACAAAACAAGTTGCGTCGGGTGTCTCCGCGGGGCGTCCGCACTTGTGCTCGCAACTCGAGGACGCTTCGCTTTCATTGCGTTTCATGAATTTTACGCAGTCTATTGCCTAATTAGGACATAATGCCGCGCGACAAGGGTCCGACGACAAATGTGACTCGCATCTACTGAGAGGTTTCATTCAAACGAACCATTCAAAAGCTACGCTAAATAGGCCTGCTATTGGTACACCCATTGTATCGCAAAAATATTCAGCCGCTTGCGCGCGATTGTCATTTCATTTTCACCGACGCATCGCTCGCTTTTCATTATACGCAAGCTTTTCTCGCGCAATCACTTTTCAATCATCCTAACGAATCGACTATTTTTGTTCTCGTAACTTTTCACAACTCAATCGCAAGTCATTTGAATTTTAAAAACTGGCATTTTTCCATTTTAGGAATAAGAATATACTTTTTAAATTATTTGGATTTAATTAAGTGAAAATAAAATCTTTTAAGGAAATAAAAAAAAATATAAATAATTGTTCAAGGTAAAATGAAAAAAGTTATATCAAATTGATGACAGTCAAAAGTTCGATGTTTGATTAAAAATGGAGTGTATTGAAGATAAACATATAATATGCTGATGAAAAAGATGTATGCTGATGCCATGGTCATAGATATTAGAGCCAAACAAGTCGTTTATTTGAATAAGGATAATATTTATATGCGTCCCGTTTATCCGAGGTGTTCCCCGTTCGAGCGACGTTTTTTAGTTCATTTATTCTTTTTTCATTCAAATAAGTCGAAGTTCATTATGTAATTATATGCGAGGTGATTTTTATGTAGGTTGAGCAAGTTTGGACTGAACATTCGTGTTTAATTAATTATGAAGGTGGTTGACTGCTTTTGAAATTCGATTAGAAGCAGTGACGCTGATGAATGCAAACACTATACTTTTTTTTCGGTTGTTCAGTTGCAGGCATATTTTTCAAAAAAGACTGCGTGTTTGATGACAAATATTGCCTAGAGTTATTTTTGCACAGTTTGAAAAAAATGACACAGTTTATTTGTTGAGCGACTAAATTTTTGAACAATTAATTGAACAGCAGTAGAGAAGTACATTATTAGTATATAATATTTTTTGTTCGCAAAATTGAAAAATAATATTTTTGCCAATAAAAAGTAATTCAAAGTAAATTTAAAAAAAATGTAACACAATTAAAAATTTGAATTACGTATGTGTCGATAATTTTCACACTTTACGGATGATTATACAATTTTCAATCTTGGCGAGGGGAAAAGTATGAAAATAATAAAAAAATAAAAACGTCGTAAATCGTATATATAATTAGAAAATAATAATGTCTCTCAATTCAGAATATTCGCAAATGTCTGGCAAATGTTTTTATACCTATCTTTATCGAACAATAAAGAAACAAATAACAATAATTTTTCAGTAGTTCGACTAATTTTGTGATAAAATTTAACATAAAAAACAAATCTTTGAACTCTCATTATCAGCGCACTACTGCTTCTGATTTGATAACCCAATTGTTATAATAAAATATTCTACAAAATTCCTAAAAATACTAACAACTAATTCAGTTTTAAGTTTATCAATATTTTAAAATTGTTTAAAATAATGTTCAGCGAAATTCGTGAAATTAGACTGAATAAAAAATGAACGCGGTTTGAGCAGGATTTGAACCTGTCACCCCCATGTCCCACGTGACTTACCAATAGCTGCAGCCGACGGCCGACGGCGACCTGCCGGACGGCGAAGACAACGGATCCCGTGTTCGCTTAGCAATCCGAAAAGCACTCCTGATCACAAAGTTCAGTCCGCAGAATAATTCACCAGGTCGAAAAGTTCCGAACCAGCACCAATAAAAATACACTCTCGAGTCGCGACTCAACCTTGATTGCAGAATGAAATTCTCGACGATAAGGCCAACGCGCTCACGACACTCGCTGTTGGCAACGGAAAAAAAATGAAAAACCCCTGAGAGTGCACTGGAAAATTGGGAAACAAGTATTGTCGTGTGTTTTTCGGAAGAGGAGCGCGCGTGAACGCGCGTGCTTTCAGTGCGGAGACGCGTGGCGTTTTGGCGCGATTATCCGCGCTCGCGATTCGTGCGCCAGCGTTAACTTTCGCGGGATGCTGTGTTTCTCCCACCCGGGCACTTCTCCCTCCCCGTTGCCCGCTGGAGGAACCTCCCCTCGCGCGCGAGGTCGGCCCTGGCCAGGTGCGGGGTGAGCGCACCGAGCGCCAATCACAGCACGCCGTTCCTCCCCTCTTGGCATAGAGCCTCGCAACACAGGGCGACGCTCCGTCATATCATCGATTCTGAATGGCTCGGTTGCTCAGCCGCGCGGAAGTCACATTGGAGGGCGCTTTAGAGGGGGCAGCACATGCGCAATCACAACCAGGGGTTGTCGCCGTATAACCCGACCGATTCCACAGCACATTCCGGCTTCGGCTCCCAAGACGCATCGTCTAATGCTCCTTACACGAATTCTACCTTCCACCTTTACTTTTTTTCAATTTTATCTCTTATTCCATCCACGTCTGTACTTCTGCGAACAACCTTTTTTAAGTACAGAATTTTAACTAAAAGTTAAAATTGTCATATGTTTGATTTTTTTTTTTTTATCTTGTTATACTGTGTTACAAGTAGCGTGGGGTTATATTAAACTTTTTTTTTCGTTCAGACGCTGTTGAATGAAAAAAATTATGAATAATAATTGTTTGAATGAACAAAGTATTAGAAATATCCTAAAGTAACTTGTAAGTATTTGTGATCATTTGTTTACACTTGTTCTGCAAAGTAGCAAATATATTTTTAGGGTAGCAAATACATTATGCTACACAGAAGGGAAACAATTGTTTTTTTTAAATGTTAGACGTTCGTTTATCCCACGATTTGTAGGTTAGGAAACACGTTTTATTCCCTTTGCAACCATTTATTGAACCAAGGAAATTAAAAGACTTATTCGTCCCTACAAATCAGGGAGAAAATAGTGATGATGGAAAATATTTTTTCCTCTGTTTTTCGCAAAATAAATTTTTTGCAATTGTAAAGAACCGTTTGATATTTCTCATTTATTGAAGATCTTTTCATTTACTCAGAAACAAAGTGATCTGTTTTCTCCATATGTATATCATTACATGTATGGTTTTCTCAGAAAAGACACCAACGTTTTTTATATAGCTTTATTTATAGCTTAATGTATCTAACGTATGTAATGTTGTAACATGCGCAATTATTTAAGTGGTAAGGATCAAAGCTTCAGTCAGACAATGTAACCTTCTTTCATTTCAAAAAAAAGAAGAAGTCTCATCAAAAACAATAAGAAATCCTGCGAATACTTTTCATTTAAAATTTTTTGTACCATTTTTGTTTCACGTTTTTCATTTTCATCTTATATATGGAGAAAAAGAAAAAGATGATAAAAACATTGAATGAAACTGTAAACATTTTGAGTGCGATATAAAAAGAGCGAAATGAAAAAATGTCTGCAGTTCAGAGGAATGCGAGCAAAAATTCGGCCACATCTCAGGCCTGAAAGGATATTAAAATATAATTGGCATTTATCCCCTTTGTGTAAAACGGTATCTAGTCACGCGTGGGGCGGTTGTGGGTGTTATGCACGGTAGAGTGCGCCACGAGTGACTCACCCTACGCGTCTTTTGCTTTGCTGACAGGGGTTTGTTTCTGCCTTTGCCTCTGCGTGCATGTTCATGTGTATGTGCTCGTGTACGTGTGTGTATATGCGTGCGCCCACCTCATCCGTCTGTTTGTGCTTCGCGCTCATTATCCTCTTTTCGACGCTGCTCCTCGCATTTTGCTCGGCGTCTCCGCGACGAAGAGCAAGGCCCTTGTTGACGAAACGCGTGCACGCTGACGCGCAAAAATTATTCTGTCCCAGTTACGCGAGACAAGCGAACGATCCAATAAGCATGCAAATGAAATTAACGCAGCGTGATTAAAGTGACGTCGCTGTTGCGAAAACGAATCTAAATTCCGCGAACAAAGTATCAACCCCCTTCGGTCTTGCAAAATGCGTTATTTTGACGCGTTATTATTTTTTTCCATAGACAACCCCGATATAGCAATGACGATTCTCACGCTTCGATTCACATACTCAATTTTAACTACACCTTTTTTCCCTTTTTTATTCCTTTTAATGAACATTTTAGTTTTTTGCAATCTGTCATTTCAAATGACCCAACAAATTTCTCAACCCCAAAGAAAATTTTTTGTTAAATTTTCTGATGAAAACAAAATTTTGAAACTGTTTTTTTTTGCAACTTTTGATGTTTTTTTTTTTTTGGTGATTGAATTTCGGTAAAGATTCTATTTGTTTTATATTATCTAAAAAATATGTGTTACGATCTCATGTAAAATTAAATAAATAATGATTCAAATATTGATAAGAATAAGATTAGAATCTAATTCGATTATCGATCATGCATAACCCTGAATAAAATGTATAAATGTCTTTGATAGATCTGCTGCAGCGACGCTGATTAATAATGTGATACGTAACGCGAGAGCTGTTTGCCAGTTGACTATTTATAAAAATTGTGGGTTAAATAAATTCAAAGAATTCTTATCTCAAGGTCTTACGCTGATGGCAATTTTTTATTGAAGGTTATGGAAAAAAATCTGGAAAATTTATCAAAAAAAAACGAGAATTAAATTCTTACTGAACATGTAAAAAATCAAATAAAACTGAAAAATAAACAAATGTGATTAAAGGGAAGACAATCATTTGACTTTTAGTTTCAATTTAAATTCCAATAGGTTTAAATGTAAAAAAAAGTGGAGTCTTGAGAAATTGCGTGAAGGGCTGCAAGTGGAAACGTCGAAGAGCGCATGTTGCGGCTATTTTCGCAGCTCAAATTACGCTTTCTTAAGTGTGTCGCAAGTTGCGCGTGCCATCAAAACGACTTCAAGTGCCTATTTGTTCGAGGCACCGGTGCTACAGTGACTTCGACACCAAGTAGACAAACAAACGCTCTTGTACAATGTTGCCGAGTCTTTTCAGGCTCATACACTTACGAGCTCCTTGACACACAATATTTATGCGATCTTCGCGTGTCAACAGTTTTGGACCGACCCTTTCTAATATTTTATGGCTGTAGTCATTGTAGAATAATTTTTCAAAATTTCTTTATCAAATTTAAATTTGTAATGTTCTATGTCTTCGAAAAGGGATCTTTTTCACATGAAACGATTTTTTTAGTTGGAAGTAATCCCCCTAGCAAAACGAAGTTTTTTGTTTAAAAATAATTCCCTCCCCCCCCCCTCCGCACGTTTGCACGGAAAACAAAGTTTTTTGTCCAATATTGGATTTTGGCGCCCAAATGAGTCGGCACCCAAACGGTTGCACCCAAAAGAAATATGATTTTGTTTATTTATACTAAATTATGACTATTTATTTTGCAGGTTGATTTACTGATCCAACGAAAGGGATTTGAACCCTTGTCCTTCGCATCGTTTATGTGAGTATGTTTAGACGTTCAATGCTGGAAAATATCAACTCGGTATAGGTTGAGCTCCGGATTTTTTTTATACTTTTCTTCTCTATGATATTTTTGTACGTGGATATATGCAAGGAAACAAAAAAAAATACTATGTATTGGAAATAAGTAATAATATGTAATATGCGGGAGGTCGCAAAGCGAGGCTGAGCTAGCTTTGGGGGGAACCACGTAGTGGAAGTAACGCGTTTCGATTTTGCGTTAGCGCAGCTACGCGTGAACGCAGCCAAGGTCAAGTCGTTGCCTATACCTTCAAGTGTGCTCGAATGTGTTTGCCATCGGGGCACATCACCGCCACTGAAATTACGTCAATTTTACACTCCCGCTATGTGAGCACATTCTTTTACTATTCTTTTACTCTTGCCGTTCATTTGCATTTCGTCATTCTTATCTTTTCAAAATCATTCTGAACACTACTACGTTACAGATAAACGCATTTGATTTTTTTTTTCACAATTCATAATTTATGCACTAAAAACGTAAACATTGAAAAAATTCGCATAAAACAAGTGTACCTTCAAACGTTTTTTTTTTCGTCAATCAAATTGACGATAATCGCGGTTGATAAATTTTTTTCTCAACCGAAATCGATAAATATTTCTCGGAATGCTCGTTCCTTATAATCTTGTTCTAATTACACTTTTTAACACTGTCCGGTCTGTTATTAATATAAATTTGAAATTACGATATTCGGTAATTGCGGGTTTTCCCAAAACTCGTAAACGATTTTATAATGCTTAAAATGACGAAACATACGTACAAATTGTGAAAAAAAATCATCGTACTAAAACCGTGCTGAGTAATTATAATCATATAATCCCAATAAAAACCATTAGTGTTAATAACGAACAAATTATAGTCCGCAAAGATTAGTCTTGATCGGCGTTTGTTTTTATAGTGACGTACGAAATAACAATATTTCGTAAGCCAATAGAAATGAAATTACGCGCATAATTGACGAAGCATGCGGATCACGAAACGCGAAACAGTGAGAAGAGATGATCGTCCGCGTTGGCATAATGAGCGCGAACGAAGAATCCTGCGAGAGACAATGCAGGGGAAGTGGAAAACTGGTCAAAACAAACAAATTAACACCGCAACCGCTTGTATACTACTGGCTGCCGAAGCGGCGACTCCGCCTTTGCAAAACTTTGCCGCCAATCATGTCTCGGCCGTGTCCCCACATACACAATCCACCCCCGGCACCCGTTGCCTCTCTCTCGCGCCAACTTTCGCGTCACACGAGCTACGGCATGCAACAGGCGATTCGATCGCCACTCATCAACATTTTTTCTCTCATACAAATTTATCATTATTCATTTATCTAAACAATATCTCAACTTACAACGCAAAATCTGGTGTCTAATTATATTAATAAAGTTATGTTTTCATTGTTTTTGTAGAGACGTAAATGCTCTTCGTAAACAAACAAATGAAGGTTCTGGCGATTATCTTTGTTATAAAATGACGTTAAAGATAAGAATCGTATGATATGGCCAAAAAATTTGATTAGTCATTATTTTTCGATACAATTCTCAGTCACGTTTGTTTTTGATTTCAAATCATATCAGTTGTGTTACTTTTATATTTAAATTTACAATTGTCAATGAGGAACATTTTTGTTGTTGAATGTTGTAATTGAATTTTGCGCGAAATTAAGCGTGCAAATCTTGAGGAGGCAGATAGTGTGAAAGTCGCGAGTATAGTGTTATGCGTAATGGATCGAGGGTGGATAATAAATTATACCGCGTGGGTTTTAGCAGATAGAGAGAAATTCATGCGCTGATGACGCAGCGTTAGCGTTTGTAGCGCCGGTCATGCGTTGGTCAAAGGTAACAGTAATGGTCCGTGAGAGGATACCCGGTCGCTCCTGTTTCGCCTAATATACTGCAGAGGGCTAAATGCTGACGCGATTTCGAGAGCGGCAATAAATTGCCGCCAATATACGTACGTTTTGTATGCGCGTCCGACCGCATCATCGCGTCATTTTCCGCGCCGCGCTGTAAATTAAACCGATATTGCAGGCTCCTTTACCAAATTACGATGATCTACGACCGGCAATTAATCATCCCAACTTGGCGAAAACAAAGTCTCGCGAAACTTTCCAACGCTGTTCGTAATCTCTACGAATTTCATCAAGTTTCACTTATAACAAGTTTCAATTCTTTCAGTACTTTACATACATTTTTAGTTCATTGATAATATTAATCACTTATTTTATTCTACAAAAGTAGAAAGAATCATCGTAGGACTTAAATAATACAAATATTGTTGAGTCTATACAAAGGCTATCAAGCAAAAAAAAATGTTTCTGGTTATTTTCGAAATTTTTATCAAAAAATCAAACTATACTAAACTTTACACATCGGGCAAATGATTTACATTGCAAAATGTGAAAAAAATGATGAGGTTCTTTAACACCAAACACTAATTTTTTCTGTATACTGAGTTTCAAAATTTGTCCATCCCTAATCTCAATTACTATTTTGCAAATAATGTACATCTTATAAATAGACATTCACAGCAAAAACGGTTTTATTCTCTAACGTAAATTGCATTGTTACTGAATATATTTTCAATCAGATACATTTGTAATATTTGATAAAATCGAAACGATTGTTTGTACATCAAATGTTGCCTTGTTTTTTGAGTCAATCGCACTGATAAACATCATGAATATTGTATTCTCCATTTTCGCTTTCGACTTTTCATAACAATTGAACAAATTATTAAATAAGATTTACTTTTTACTAAGACCAAATTATTAATGAATAAAAAATACACACGCGTATTTAGAAGAGTATACAATATTTATACAGTCAAAGATCACAGAATAATTACGAAAAAATAGAAACGTTAAATTTCAAATTCTAACAGAATTTGTGCACATGGTCGTTCCAGTGTTGATGTGAATTTTTTATGCAAATTTCGTGATGCAAGAGTTTACATTTAGGAAGTTGAATTATATAGGGTCCAGCAGGAGACAGAGAGGGAGGACGAATAATAGGGTAAGCGTCGTGTATGGTATCGAGATAATGGTGTTTCCCCGTAACACGGGTCGGCCAGGTCAAGTGTGGGTACACTAATCATGTTCTTGGTCAACGAAAGGACGATCATGCACTGCCAAAATGCGAACTATGTCCAAGTCACAATGGAACTATTGCGTCCAACCAGATGCCACGAATACCCTACTAATTCCAAATAAAAGCTACAAATTTTCGTGCATACATCATCCAACTATCTTATTTTATTCATATCATTTTTTTTTCGACTCGAATAAACATATGGTCATCATGTTCATTCCTAACTATCTGATTCGTTCTTTTTGTGAAGCTAGTAGGATTTCTGACTCGGGGATTTTCAAGAGTGCAAAATAAGCCATCAAACGGAGATTAGGAGTTCAAATGAGAAGAGGATCGAGCCAAAGTATACAGTTTGGATCCAAAATTCGATCAGAGATTCGTCCCAAGTGGCTCTTCAAAAAAACTCGTGTACCCCTCGAGCTATTTCTGGATCCCGAAACGGGGTTTACAAATATATGCCTGTACATCCCCATTGAATCGCTGGGGTGCGCGCGATAATCTTCGTGCAGCGAGATTCAAGTGGGTCTTTCTCAATCGAAAATACTGTACTCCCCCACAGCACTTCTGACGGAAATGCTCGTGTGAAAACACGAACAGGTAAGCTAAAGAGTCGCAGTTCATAAGCACTGGCCTAGCCACTTCAACATTCAATACACTTTGTTTCGGATTAGGTTTTTTCCCGTCAGCCAAAATCCTACGAATTTTGATTCAAACTCTCCACTCTTAAACATTGATCCCGTTTTGATTGTTTGAAAGTTCGAATGAAAGCAGAAGGAACAGATTGAATCTACGAGGAGAATTAATAATATCGATTTTTGGTGGCAATGAAAAATGGTCAGACAGTTACTTATTTAATGAATAAATAAATTGAATAACAATTAATCAGAGGGTAATGATCGTTTTGGATTGGAAATATTCGAGAGGGGCAGAACTGGCTAGGTGACAAAATGTCATTTCGCTTGTAATAAGTGTGCGTGTCGCTTTCACGAGGCGTTGGCGACCCTCGGTCGAATCCATTTTACGGGATTTCTATTAGTTTTGGGTGTCCCTCGGTGTGCGCATTGACCGGACTCCTTTCTTCCTCGTCTTCTTTTTATATGAAGAGCCTGAAACGCTCGGTATTGTGAATTACGGGACGCCGATCTCCGCCCTTTCTTTACAGCTGCCTTTGTCACGGAATTCGGTCAAACGCTCAAAAGTCGTCGAAGAATGCGTCAATGATCCGACACGACCACGCTTCTTCGACGCGGCCACCGCTTTTTGTATTATTTTTATTGACTCCCCATGATTATTTTGAATACACGCGGTATTGGGTTTCCCGCTGACTTTCGTGTTGTGACTTTGACGGTTATATTAAGTCAAATTACAATTTTCGACCTGATTGACTATTGCGATCGTTTTTTTTTTCGCTCAACTTTTTGCCGAAGTTTACGGCTCTGTTGGCTTTCCAACTTTTTCAATCCCATGAAATTTGACCGATTTGACTGTAAGGTTTAGTTTTTAAATTGTTTATGAAGGCTATCAAAGGGAAAATATTTTCATTTTTGAAAATAAAATATTCTTGGAAGATTAACTTTTTAACGAATTTGGTGTAAAACAAACTGATAATTTTGATATTGTGGAGGACTTATCGCAATTTTGAAAAAAAAAATATAGAATTGTTTCAATTTTAGATTTATTGTAAAAAAGAATTACGCAAATCTGATTGAAGTGAAAATAATATGGAAAGAATAATGTATAAAGCGGTGATGTAAATTACTAAACGACAAATCATTTTTATTCTTCTCAAGTTTGAAAATTCCAAAATAGTAGGAAGTTAATTTTTCATATGAACCTGGTATTTCTAATGTTAAATAAAAAATAAAGTTACTCACTAATTTTTTTGTTGCAAATTTTAAAAAAAAATTATCGACTAGAAGCTGTAGTTGATGATGTGTTTCATGGTGGTCCATTTCCCAGCGTTTGTCATCTGCCTTTTGAAGATATACACCGACTCATGGTGTAAGATGTCGGGATCGGACCGGTGAACGCCTTTAGGGTCATCTTATACTTGATATTTAGTCCCCAAATACGATCTTAGAATAATGATTGGGCAAGCGAATCGTGTAAACGATACACGTGAACTTTTAGTTTACATTTTGATCCCTTTTCTGGTCCCTTCTCTCTTTACCCTACGAGTTAAGTGCGCGAAAATTTATGGATTCCTGGATTAAATTACGCCGCGTTGGGTGGCTGATGCTCCAGGCTAATATTTGTTTGCATTTTGAATCCATGATCAGTGGTTGCAGAAATGGAGATGACATAATGTTTAGGCTAAAAAAATAATAAGAAGAGATTTTACAAATAGAAAGAGATTTTCAAATAAGATTTTGTAGACTAGTGAAAACAAGAGACAGTTGGAAGATATGAAAGAGAAAAATATAATTTGGTTCCCCACAAACATGTCAATCGATCACAAATTTGTAATTCGCCGATCTCATTCGAGCATGACCGAGTTAGCGAATGAATGAGCCGAACAATGAAATAAACTTTTGCCGATAAGATATATCCTTTGGAAGGGATCACGACTACTGCAGCCTCACTTCTATATGGATTTATGAAATTTGCTTGAAGACCATCGCTAATGTGTCAAAATCAGAAATAACATGTTTTTCCAAAAATTTCAGTTCGAACTAAATTTTCATTTTTATACGTAATGTTTGTACTTCATCATATTCAATATTTAATTCTTTCTAATAATATTGTCTATTTTTTTTGTTACGTAAATTGAATGACTACTCGAGATTATTAGGCATGAAAAGTACAATGTTCGACGAGGTAACATCAGCTCGTTGACACAAACGAGTCAGTTTTTGCCACGCCGAGTTTGACATCGGCAATCCGCGGCGAATCGTTGACAATGGCTTTCTTGACGTCTCTGTTTCCTGCTGATTAATGCGATGAAAAGGGACAAACCAATAGAAAAGCACGTCGGCCAGAAAGAAACGCTTCGAAAAATATTGCCAGCGCAGTCACGCCTTCCGGGCCTTCCACAGATTTATCGTTCGTATAACGTGCAGTGTCATTTTGCACGCTCAAAATCATGTCGAGTCGAAGTGGCTCTCGACCCTTGCACTGATTAACATACAACAGTAGTTCGTCGCTTGTTTTACTATTCTAAAAGTGTTTTGTTTAAACACTCTATTTGTCTCTTAGATTAAAACAAAGATTATAATAAATATAATCGTAGATTATAATAAATTATGGACGCAATAAATTTTACATTTGCAAAAAAAAAACAAAGTTATTTGGAGTTGAACAGGTATATTAATTTTTAATATTTACAGCATGTATGCGAGATGGTGCGCAAAAATCGGCGCGTAAATTGAATTTGAGAAGTCACCGAGGCGTGTGGCAAACGTGTTTTATGTGACTCGAAATTCAGCGGCTGTATCGGCCAAGACGATCGCGCCAGGCCCCGGTTACGTCGAAGATAAAAGTGACAAACGCGTCGAGCATGTCGACGAGTCATCGAGCGCGTTTTCGAAGCGACTTGCCGAGCACTTATGGCGCGCCATTTATTTTATGGGGCTTCTTATCGGTACGCTGCCGGCTCATAAACACAATACCGTCGTGTCTGATCAAGGGCGCCAGGTGCGCTCTCTACCTTCGCAATCTTCAAAAACTAAATTCTTCCTTGACCTCAACTTGCCTCTCAACCCAATTCGCGGACAAACTTTCGCGCTGGAAATGTCAAAAATGGAAAATGATTTCGCGATAGCTTTTCTATTTGAAAATCAGAATTATGTTAGTTTATAGAATTTTGGTACGCGTGGTGTGAGAACGGTCGTATCGGAGGGTGCAAAGCGGGTTGCCCCCCGCGTCCCTTTAAACCTGATTGGATGCGGAGTTATCTCGCTGCGCGTTACTTCCGGATGATTGGTCGCTGCGGTCGTCATGACTACCCACCGCCACCCACGTGGTCGAACCCCCGCCTCGTATATGCTGCCATCCAGGCTGCATATTCTGATAACGTTTTGCACACATGCGACAACCCGGTAGAGACCCACATACAATAACACCCGATCCGTCAAATCCCGCTCCAAACAACCGTTTGCCATCTCAAACGAGGTCGTGTCAGATAAATTACACAAGAAAACATGCTTTTCGCATCCTTAAATACATCGTTCACTCAAATGCAATTTTGAATTTCCCGCCATTGCATGTAGATGTTAAATTTAAATAATAATAGGTTACGACTTGGTTTTTACAAGTTGTATATTTAAAGTTTTTTTTCGTTAATTCTGATTCACACACAAAAAGATGGATAATCTTTTGTTGTTTTAAATTTTCAGAGGAAATATAAAATGACATGCAAGTTACAAAAAGAACAAGATTCAGTCAGATAAGATGGCCTATCTCGTCGCAATGTCAAAGCATGTACAACTGGTAATATATATAATTTCAAACTTTTGCGGCACTGAAAAATTCGTGAAATTTGTGCAAGCCAAAAATTATACTCATGCGCGTTCTATATGAGAAAAAAGTAATATTTCTACACAAGATACGCGTCGCAAGTAGGGGAGCGTCGTTATCAACTTCCACCCCGATTTTATATACGAAAAAGCATTTCTTGTTGGCGAATTTCACTTAAACGTCGTCGATACATTTTTTTCATTTCACTCAATGGTTCTTTAAAAACTTCATCCGTCGAATCTTATAACATTGGAAAACTGATACAAAATACAATTTGCAGACAATATTGTAAATCTTTTTAGTTTCTTTCAAAACTTACTTGTTTCATTTTAAAAAATAAAGAAGAAACAATTGAATGTTTGTAAATTATCGATTTGATTGCAAAATATGTGACAGTGCTAAAAAATAGAAAAAATAGCCAAAAGAAGGAGTTTCACAATGAAAACAAGTTATTTGAAAATTTGTTCAATTTTCATTTGATTCATACAAACTGTTTCGTGAGTGTTGAAGGAAGAAAAGTCTTAATACATATCGTTTAAGATTGTATTCATTGTATGCTTTCTACGTTTTGTATTCATTTGCGCAGTGTCTAACAGGGTGGTGTATTAATTTGAGTGAGCCTCCGCGCAGCCCTTTTCTTCGCCCTCTGAGCATCAGTTCGCACCCCCTCATTTTGCAAGCCCCTAAAACACGACTTCCGAGGACAAACGAAGCGTACGAGCATCGCGTATAATGAAGCGCGCCTGTTCTGCTGTTGTCCTCGACTATATGCCAAAACGTCCTGCTGCTAAGACGACATCTCGACTCATAAGATTCCGCCAATGTGCTGCATTCAAACCTCGTTTAATTTCCATCCTATAATTTATCGCACGTTTCAACCAAAAACATCTTAACTCAAACATCTTCTCGCGTTGCAATAATCTAACAAATCTGAACTCTCGCTTTTAAATGTTGATTTATTCGATTTTATATTTGTTTAATGGCGCTGATGTGAAATTGAACGAGGAAAAGTGTAATAAAGATAGTGAATTTCCTAAGCCAATTTTCTTGGGTGCAAAGTTGATTAAGCCGCAAATAAGAGACTGTTCAAGTAAGAATAATCTCTTAATAACAGATGAAAAGAGAACTTTTGATATTGCAGTTAGCATATGATTGAAAATTTGGAACGGAGACATTTCACGGTGTGCGTATATTAGTATTAGCGAGAGCAGCGTCGCGAAGTCGAGATAAGGCAAGTCGGTTTCGGGTCTTGGCTGCGACGAGTCAGTTCATCTACGTTTGAGTGTATAGCGAAAAGCAACCGGTAAACCCCTGCTTCTGTCGACGACACCAACTCTCGGCTAATATCAGCTTATCCGTATTTCATATCCTCTTTCACTCAAATTTCGCCTCCCGTTTCTCCATCGGCTTCCTTAACTTTCTGACAGGTAAAACTATATAAACTTGATTTCTCTCTCACAATGTATGAATTATAATTAACTCATTTTCATATTAAATGTTAAATTAACGCTCGTTAAACATCATTTTCACTCTTATCTTAACCTTCTAGAAACTTCAATGTTGAGCTGGAAAAACACAGTTTTTAGAGTTGGATAATTGTTGTTTGTCATTTTTGCAAAATTTGGATCCACAAGTTTTGGACAAATCTTTTACACGAGTTATCGATTGTAATTCATGCGGAACAATTAGTGAACGTTTATCTACACGTGTTTCTAATTAAATGTTAATCCGCGCCACTTTGCGAAGCAGGGTCGTTTGGTTCCAATTAGAAGAAAAACCTCAGACGAACCCCACGCGCATCAGTTAGTTACCCTACTTCACTTGAGCAAAGACATGACACGTCACGTGTCCGCGCCGCTACAAAGACAATATGCAAAGTGACGCGGCTCACACTCCATTTTATTCCAATTTTCGTTTTTTCTCATTGACAAAAAAGAGCCTTTCGTCTCTCTCTCAACGCTGAGTGTGGCTCATTGCAGAAGATTTAATGAGCATCCAACGCTTGGCTCTTAACGATCCCTTCATCATCTCTTGCTAATCTTGTGCAAGCTTATTTCAGTTACACCAGAAAAACACTTTCGAATTGTTACTTTACATTTTCTAACTAAATTCAAAAACATTATTTTCAATTCTTGCAAATTGAAATTATTTTTTTTATTTAGAAAATCGGCAACAATAACTCACTCGTTTTTAACGTAGATGAAACTGTAATGTTACATTGTAAGAACTTAATGATAAAATCTGTCCACATTTGTTATATGAAATGATTTTGTACTATTTTTAAGAATATCAAAATTATATTCTAAAATTATATAAAGAAACTCTACTTGAACAAAAAGTAAAATTAAGCTTAAAATGTAGCAGCTACTTACTTAGCTGTTAATGGTTGTTGTTTAATTATCAGTTAAATAATTTGACAACAAAATAAATTCTGTTTTTGTTATTTTTTAGAAGGGCTGATGAGTAGCAGACGTGAGCTGATGGTAGGAGAATGTTTGCTATGATTGGTAAATGAAAATGAATTTTATTTGTTAATATTATCGGGATAATAATAAGCACCAAGTATAGGATGTTGTATAGTGGCACGAGCGAGGGCTCTCGTCTCACTCTCGAGGCACGTTAATGAACGCAGCCACCTTGAACTGGCAAACGGATGAACGGACACGGGAGGGGTGGTCGGGGGACGCCTAGCCACTAAAAGGGGGTGTCCTCTGTGATGAAAGGCACCCTTGCGTGCACCAGCTTCGTCGTCTGCTTTGGTACCTTTTTCCCGCGGCGACGTCAGGGCCTCTTTTACCGTACGTCCTCCTCGCTTTTTTATCCCCTCGCTTTTTCCCGCGCCGGTCTTCCTCTCGCTGTCTGCGTGATAAGCAGCCATTGACGCCTCACTGATCTGACGCGATTACATACTCACGTTGTTTACCTGATATACAACCAGACTTTCTTTCGTGCATACTTTACTTTAACTTTTTTTACCTGTGTCTGCGACAACTCGTCTTTACCGACTCTACCAGATATCTCTTGCAACATTATTACATTTTTTATATTGCAAAAAGTTGTCTGGTAAATGTTAGCTGAACTTTTTGTATTGCGCGATGAAAATTCGAGTCAATGAAAATTAAATCACGCAGTAACCCAGATATAAAATGATGCACAATTGATGCAACAAGCTGATTACAATTGTGCATGAGAGGTGATCGCGAAACAGACAATGAGTACGAATGGACCAAATCCATTGACCGTTTTCAACAAAGTTGACCGTAATTGGTGCAATTAACGGTCCTGTATTTTCAAAGTGGCGTCATATAATTTTACAGTACAATGTTATTTTACCGTTTTTTTGTTAAAATAATTTTTAAGAACTGCTTCTACATTTTTGTTTTCCATTTTTTCTACGTATATTCAACAAATATCTTCAAACATTTTCCTATAATAAGCACTCTATCTTTTCCGAGCTAGAATATCATAACGGCGTTGAATCAATATTTTGATACAAAGGCTCAGGGCAAGAAATGGTTCGTCTATACTAGACGAAAACGAATTTGAAACTTTGTCGCATTTTAATCACAAATTTAATACAGTGTTAATTTGTTTTCTTTAACACTTTCTTTTTTTATTTATAAAATTTAAAATCCAAAAATTCTAAATTGTATATAAAATACGAAATCAGTCTCTGTTGCAAAATTATTCGCAGTAGAAACATCACATTTGTATATGGATTATATTTAGCTTCCTTGATCCGTACAATAATTCTGAAATTATTCATTGATCAAAACCTACCTGCGTGAATAAATTATACATATCTTGAAATACTTTTTCGGTTCGGTGCTTCTCGGTCTTTGACAATGTTCTCTATGGCTAGAAAGTTAATTAATATTTTATAAAAATCGTTTGTTCATTTCAAGTCATACATAACTTGGTTCATTAGTTTCTGATTTATAGAATTATAACGAATAAACAATATTGAAAATTAGCCTTACGCATCGGTTATACATGAAACGTATTAAACTTTGTAAGCTTTGATAAAATATTTCAAACAAATGAAAATGCAACGAAAACGGATACATGACTTTGGCAATACAGAAATCTGTAAACGAGGTTTACTTTTTAAGCGAGTGAAAAGTCTTTGATCGCGTAATTGCTCATCCCTAAATCACTTAATCCGCGGTTAACGCGCCAGAAAATCCGAGATTATAACGGAAACTTGTTTAATAAACAAGGATGTATAAGCGAGCAGTGGTCTATATCTAGGGAATTTAAAAGAAGATTTGGCCGAGTTTTGTTTAGACTGGTGGACAATAGACTGGGAGCATTATTTGCGTGTAAGCGCGGCCGCGGCTCAGTGAGCGTGAAACCATTGGGAGACTCGAAGGAAATCCATTTGGGTGTCAGATCGAAAGAGTCGCAATTGGACCGGTGCATTGTGCAGCGCTCGGTTCCGCCCGATTAACGTCGATTAGCCCTTGGCTGCGCGATATTAGCATAACGTGTGCGAGATCCGTTGACCGACTTAGCGCGCCGCTCCGATATATATCCCGAGGGATTTAACGCCTCGCGGATCTTGACTCCCCGACGAATGGGATAGAAAGGATCGCGGTCGCTCAACTTCACGCATTTTAACCGCGGCTCTGTAACTCTATCCCGTATTGCGTTACTCGACATCCTTTATTTTTTTACCTTCCTTTTTCTAGCTTTCCCGAGGATTTATTTCAAAGAATGCGTCTCTCCGTTTCTCTGATTGTTAAATACCCACGTTGGATTACTCAGTTTTTGATGCAATTTTTGTCACAATGAATAAAATACTGTAAACATCACTTCGTGTTTTATGAAACTATAATTTTTTCCATTTCTTTAATTCAAAATGTTCGTTTATTTTTTATTTTTTTATTTACGTTGATAAACAATTTTCGAATAATTGTTTTGGCGTGTGAAATCGAAAGACCGTCAAACAAGATATCCCTAAAATTTAATTTTTGTTTAAAAAAAAAATTAATTTGATTTCAAATTAATACATTTTTCATATTTCATTTATATTCCATCGTTTTTTCATATTTGTTGTAATGAAAAATTGAAACAAACCTTTTTGAAAAATGTTCCAGCAAATTTGCTGAACATAAAATAAAAAATTGCATTTTTTTATTTCACATCAAAAATACAAATTCATACCTGTCATAAGAATTCGTGTTACATAATATTTACCACGTTATTATCACGCTAAACTGTTAAGCATTCAATTTAAGCTGAAGAAACATGTTACGCAACATTCAGAGTGATAAGATATTATGCATAAGTTATCTAGAAAGTAATCCTGCATAACCAGTTTGGTTGCTCCGCATTCGCTTGGCTGCTTGGCTCTAGAGCACAGGAGTTTCCACGGGCGATGGTGGTGTAATGGTCAGCATAGTTGCCTTCCAAGCAGTTGATCCGGGTTCGATTCCCGGCCATCGCACTCTTTTTGCGATTTTTTTTGGTCACGTTCATTCACAAGATTCCCAAATTTTTCCACAGTCAACTACAAATTTGATTTTTACTTATCGATCGAAGTTATCAGTCAAGGTCAATTTTAATTTTGATCAATCTCAAGTGACACTTTATCATCATCACGATCCATCTTGATTTATAAAAGAGGACCTTGAATCGTATTGAAGAGAGGAAATGGAAATGAAAATAAGAAAAAAAAAACAGATGATGAAACGGGTCAGGATGAGATGTGGAATTAGCATACAAAATGTTAACGCAAATGAAATCAAGTTGGGGACATCTGGTTATCGTTGGCAGGATTGGGAGGTTTTATTTTTTCGGACGCACACGTGCAAAAGCGCGAAACGAAAAAGAGTGACAGAAACTGCTGGATAGGCGTCCCGCGGCGCGAGACTGTGACCAAATCGTACGGTGCCCATGCAGTGTTTACACTCGAGATGATGCCTCCTAATACTAATACGCTTCACTAATGCGACGGGTTCTCTGGTTTCTTAATGCTCAATCGCGATCCAATGAAAATTGTATGAATGGCAAGCGATTATCAAGTCGAACGGGCGCCCTCAATGTGTCCGTCGAGGCGTCCGTGGAAACCCTGCTGAGTTAACCGCCGTCGAACAAGCCAAATGGTACAAATTTCTTTCTCTCGCTATTTGCACTTCTTTTTCCCTCCTCTCCCAGTTTTTTTGTCGCTCCCATTTTTCGCCCACTTTTCATAACTCTCGGACAAACCGGTCTCTCGCGCCGACAATTTGCATCTTTTATTAATATAAGACACCGCGTCAGTTCGTTGACTTCGATGCTTCTGAATTGTTAAAAGCGATACCTCTCGACGCTTCGCTCCTGAATATTCAATCGCCCGTTTGATCGACGCTAATTGAATCCGATAAATACATCATCCCGAGTTTACTCGATCCGTCCGACGCGATAACTTTCGTCTCAATCAACAAGCTTTGCGGCTTAGTCAATAAATAATAATACAAACTAAACACATCCGCTAAATCTTGGCTCGGTTCAATCAACTGTACATTTTCTTCTTTATCGTCGCTTCCAGAAAAAATCTTTTCACGTTGAGTGTGAACCTTTTTTTTCATTTTAAACCTCTTTTGTGATGAATTTGCACTTAATTTGTTTAACATCTGCGTTGCATGTTGAGTGCAAAAATGGTGCAAGGGTTTGCAAGATCAAAGACCGAGATGGGTTAGGGTATCTTGGCAAAGTAAGTGATCTGATTAAGAGGATTGCAAATCGTGGCAAAAAAAGGGGACCATGGATCACCTATTCGGACGGAAAAATTGTGCAATGCCATGTGCATGGCCTACATCCGTTCAGCCATGTTAATTATCGTTGAATTTCTTTGATGAACGATAAAACAAAAGGGTTAAGAAAAAATAATCGTGACAATGTATTAACAGGATTCAATGACTGAACCCACCTGGGAGCGGAAAAATGAAATAAAAGTGCATCGACGAATGTGTGAATGAACTTTGGAACGGATGAAACAAAAAGTTGAAGTTCGAATGTCAAGCTCAACCGACGGAGCTGAATATTCAATTAACGAGACTGAAACGAAATCAACAAAGCGACTGTTGATCCGACTAAAAATTCGCTCTTTTTTGCACGCAACGTTTTCCTTCGCGCGAGCAGAGTACTTTGAACAATTTAGTAACACTGGTCTTGCCGCAGGCCTTCATTCCACCGACTGATTTTGTTTGCCGACGCGATCATACTCGTTGCATTCTGAAGAATCGTTTTGGACTCACTGAAACGTGACGTACTTTTCGTTTTGTTTGTTATAGATGCGCGACGTGTGCTGGCAGTATCATTCGTTGCCAACATGATTATTTTTATGGATTCAAAACTATGGAAAGCCAATTTCCATTAACTTATTCGCTCCAAGTTTTTTTTTTCATCCAACTCATATCAACGATTTTACTTCCGCCAAATTAAGCATGCCTTTTGTTTGTTCGAAATATAATTATTTCGTTCAATTTCACAAATAAAATTAAATTTGAAAAACACCTAAAACCAATGGCAAACGACGAAATGAAACGCAAAGTTGGAATTAATTTTTGCTCGCAGGTCATCGAAAAAGTACAAATATAATGACAAGAGAAAGAATGAAAAAAGAGGTTCGAAATTTGAGAGAAAGTGCACGAGTTAGAGGATTTTGTGCGAGCAATTGTAATGGAATATGTTTATTATGTTGAGTAAACATCGCGGCAGCACAAGTATTACAAGTTTTTGTTTGTGCGATGAAACGCGCCTTCAAAAGCCGTCGATCTGGAGTTCTCACTTGACTTGTGTCCCGGAATAATTTAATGACTGCATCAACACTTTCATTCACCCTTGCCGACCTTAAACGTGGCTTCGCAATTAACGAGAAAATAAAGCAGAGAATGCCGCACACTTGGAGCGTGCTCTCCAAAAACCATCGAAAATTATTATCTTAAAGTCTTCAGTCTCAGATAAACGCCGACATTAGTGATCCGCGGAAAAAGGTAAAGGTGTCTCAGAGAAACCGTCGCCCTTTGCAAAAAAATTCGCAGCAAAAAGTTTAGTGGTTGTTGAGACGACGCCATTTTTTTTTATAAGACGATCCAGTTGTTCGCCAGGAGTCATTCTGAAACTTGATCTTAAAAATAGCCAAAAATTTATTCCTAGATTAACACTCCAAAAACTGGTGTTTTGTTTTTATAATACTTCTAAAGCGTTTTTAGATTTCCCTATATGTTTCGTAGTATTTAGTATTAATTGTTTTTGTAGTAACAAACTATTATAACGGAACATTTTATAGTTTAAAATCTCAAGTTCAGTATAAAAACGAAGCCTCGTATAATTTTTCAGCATTCGTAAAAAAGCAACCATTTAACATTATCTGTTTGATACAGATGAAAATACTAGGATTTGATGTGTATTATTGAATTCATTGATCAAGTTTGGGATCTCTATCTGTGTTTCGAATGTTCATTTTTATTCGAATAAAATGACTTACATATATTTTGGTTAAAATTAAGCATAATCCTCTCAACTTCATGACCGTTCACCCCATCAGGTCAACGTCTTTTATTAATAGAAACGAAGGATTCAGTGTACCCCCTTGAAACATTGAAAACAATTCGTGTAAAATAGTGAAAAAATCCAAAACGTATAAAAAGTATTTAATTTAATTGAATAAAAATTGAAAAATTTGACGGACAAAACAGTTTGCATCTGGTACAAAAAAGTGTCGCCGGTATTTTTAGGATGACTATGTTCTCCGGCAAAGAAAGCTGGACGACCTAATTTTGTTTAAAAAGTTGTTATTTTAATTTTTGAAAACTTAGACAGCCGATACTATTTTTTTCGTTCAACTCAAAACTCGAGGTATTTTTCCATTAAACATTAACAACAGCGAGGTATTGGATCTTGACATAATAATTAATTACATGAAACATATTTTACATTCTATTCGGTGCTATTGTAATTGCGTTACAATACAACTTATTTTACATGATATTTTCAAAAGTATATGCAACCAAAGATGACTTCTACTAATGAACTTATACAATCAAATATTTATTTTTCAAACATAAAAAAGCAGATCCATGGTCGATCGAACATTATCGTCACTGATTCTTTGCGGTTCGCTGATAGCACGATCAGTAGTCTATATTTATATTTCATTGTCAAGATAAAGTTTCGAGCTATAAAGTGTCCCACGTATTATTT
This sequence comes from Telenomus remus, assembly GCA_020615435.1. Classification (NCBI taxonomy): domain Eukaryota; kingdom Metazoa; phylum Arthropoda; class Insecta; order Hymenoptera; family Scelionidae; genus Telenomus; species Telenomus remus. The sequence continues at coordinate 6,640,403 of CM036341.1, read as the reverse complement.
TCTGCGCAGTAAAACTAATGTGGAAAAGTTTTAGAGGTAGAAATAAAAAGTGCCGGTTTTTTTAACAGATAACGATGGTAGACGTGCAATAAAAAATATTTTCGTTGTTTAGGAGAACAATATTTAATAAAATAGAACAATTTGAACGATAAGAGATGATAAATTGAAAAGGCTTGATGAGCGGGGGGATGGGGGCTGCTGGATCGTGTACTGGAATCACGAGAGTGTGAAAATGTTTTGCAATGCCGAAATCAAGCGTAGCCAGTACGTATAAAGCGCGTTACCGGATGCATCTACTGTGATACGGACTGTGGTGTAGCCGCAAAAGCGGATTGAAACGCGCGCGGAAAAACGCGGAAAAATAATATGCACGCACACGTAAGCGACGCGAGAGCACACCAACGACGATTCTCCTGTTTCCCTTTTTGTCCTTTTTTTTCTTTGCTTTGTGCGCTGTGTGTTGTCGGCATTTGTTAATTCGTGCGGATATCATCATCGCCATTACAATACGCCTGCTGCAAATCCAAATGAATATTATATTTGTCTAGTTGAAGCTCGATTGGTCATAGTTGCTGCATTGTTTGATCGCTTTTTCTATTGCGACGTAAAAAAAATTAGTGATAAATTGGCGCCGCGCTGCTTTTTACCGTCCCAACCTTTTTTTTTCGTTTCGCAGAAAACTGAACAGAGGCAAAAAAACGTCATCGCCATTTTTTGTTCCGATTACTTATCGATTGTGGATGAGTGTACAAAAAGTGCCATTTTTTGTTGTTCGTACTTTCGGTGATAACACGTATTTTTACTTTTTCACTCGTTTTGCTTCGTTGAGATTGATAATTTCTTTTTTTTTCAAAAAATATGTCGAAAGTTGTTAGAAAACACCAATTAACAAGATTGGAAGATTGATTATATTTTTGCACTCGGCATCAGTCGTCTAGGCAAACAACACTAATTGAATCATTGTTAAGATGCCGAAAACCGGACATAGAAGCTGGAAGCAAACAGCGGAGCCCGGTTTCCTCATCTTGTCTCGCAGTCAATACACCCGAACAAATAGTGCACATGCAGTTCGTTGTAATGAATTCATTGTGGCAGCAGCCCGCCCTCGGCTTTGTTGGCTCCTGAGAACGTTTGACTCTTGGCCTGATTGCAGGGTGAATTTCTTCGTAGTTTGCGGCATTGTCGAAGTAAAATGAGGGGGGAGGTGCTGCGGCCGCGGGGGGGTTGCTGAGAAGACGTCAAATTACAGGGCCCCGACGAGCGAAGCATCCCGCGGAACGTGCCCCGCAAGGGGGCCCTTTCACTTTCTCCACGCCGCGCATACACTTCCTTATTGGCACATTTTGTTTCCGCTTCGTTTGGCAATCTTATCAACAGGACCACCCAATCCTGGGTACCTCGTTCTTAGATCCAAGTCGTTCTCTTGTTTACGCACGCAAATATTTAAACGCTCGCAGTCGCAATTTTGAAAGCAAACTTTGCCTCTCAATCACTTAATGAATCGACTGAATGGAATCTCTTGACGACTTCTCCTGGCTTCCATTTTTCGCTTTCGACCTGAGTTTATTGTTTTTTGCCCCAAGAAGAGCTTGGGAATCATTTAATTTTTATTTGAGCCGTTAGTAGTTGCCTACTACAAAAGGTATTTGAATTTGCACTTTTTTCTTATTTTTTAGGCCGAAAAATGGATGGGGAATTTAGAGAACTGGAATTTGTAACAAAATTTGTATGCAAACACGTGCAACTGATTTGTGAGAACGAGGTCATACATCGTAGGAGGAACTTGGCTATAGTAATGTTATCGCATTATCGGCTTGGATAACGAAAGCCTACAGAGGCAATCTATTCCATAGGGAACCGTTGCAGGGGGCACAGCCGTGTCGGCCTCTCCATTATGATGCTGTGTGTATCGCACTGCGTATCTACATTGACGCTTATATATTATTGATAACATTTGCTCAAAGCGAGAAAATGTATCATTAATTTATACCATCACTAAACGACTATTTCAACGTATTTTTATACTTGTACTAACATTTTCCTATCGTATTTATAAAATATTGTAAATATTTTTATTTGTTGAAATTGTCTATTTTTTGTATACCATTTGAAATGTTCATTGAATTTTATTTTTAGTGAAAATTTAAACTACGACGCGGAAAATTGTTTATTCAAAAAAGGTCGGACCTTTTATCGGAAAAAATTGTTACGTAAATAGCGCGATAAAACCCTTTTTCCCTGCGTTTCGCAACCGTTTTTTATTGATTATTTATCATTTTTTATGTTCGCAAAAATTGTCACGAAGCGTGCGCGATAAAAAGTCAACAGAACGACCCAATAAAAGGTCCATTAAAATGACATCAGTTGTTCATAAAATGTACATTTATCCGGGTAAATTGCAAACAAAGAGACGCGCGATAAGGTAGTCCGTCAAAATGTATAGAAAAAAGCAATATATCCTGACGCCGGGAAGGGTTCGCTGAATATATAATGCCTTTCAAGCACGTGACTTCTTATCTTGCAATCTTAAATACTTGACAACGCGTGTCGATCGGCGGAGCCGATCTCATTGACTCGTGCAAATAATCCCCGTGTTGACACCCCTTTTCATTTCGTCGCTAAGTGTGCCAGCAACAAGCTCAACTTATTAGTTTCTTATCTCATAACACATTTTAATCCAAATTTTGAATCTTTTCATTCCAACTTTTTCTGTCTCTTTTGTAACACTCAAGTCTCATTTACAAATTGTTTCATTTAATGTTAAATTTTTCGTCAATTTCATTTTTGAAGTATTTGTTTATTGAGGTTGAAATTTGAATGATTGTTTATAATAAAAGTGAATTATTTGATTTTAAGATGACATCAGAAGTTTGGATTTCGATAAAGATAAACATTGTCAATAATCCCGAGGGAATGCACTGCGGCATTTCCGAGGTTGCAGTATTAGACAGGGTGGACACGTTATAGGGTTATATGGTTGTCAAAGCGCCGACAGAATGACATGTCTATTATCACACTAGCGTCGGCAAGGAGAGCAGCGTATACAGAGACGCAAAGAGGAATCGTCGCGTATGAACGCGTGCCACCAAGATAACGGATCTCCCGTTGATAATCCCCATCGGAACCATCCCACGACACATATGCCCATACGCCTGCTCGCAAATGCTCTTATCCTTTCACTTTTTTTTCTCTCTCTCATCAACACGGGGTCTGTACACTAACAAATTGTATAAACTATTTCACGCTACGTTTTACTTATTTACAAAACTTATTTATTCATAAAACAAATTTAGGAGAAAATAAGACTTGATAAACAAAGGCTGAATAATTATTTGAATTTTTAGTGATTATTCGAGAGGGATAAAAAGATACAAAACGTTATACTTGAAAAAAATGTGCACTTAAAAAAAAATATGATGAGGTGTGTAAACACGAAAACATGAATTTCTGGTCAGTTGTAACACAATTTCTGAATTGTTGGAGCAATTGAATTAAGTTGGACCATTATACGGAAGTTAAATCCGACATGAATGACGTTTTGTATGGACTCGGAGCCCCCTGTAACATGGATTTGCGAAATTCTGGAAACAGCTAACAATGGTCAGCGGGGAAAAGTCGTAGAAAAAGTTACGTAACATCTCAAATATTGTGATTCGCACGACAATCTCACGTCACTCTCCTGGGCGCCGTAAATGACGTCTTAATGGATCCGCAAGGTTTCTCATGAATACCGGTCGATGGGAATCGATTGTCGTTAGAGATTGCGATTTTTACAATGTAACGGCGCCGACAATGTCGCAGCACGACGCGTATCGTAAAAACGAACCAAACTTGTTACAGTAACCTCTGCCCTGGAGGGTTCCTGCGCTATTAAAACTTGTCCCGCTCTTATTTATCTCATTTCGCAATCTTTTACTTAAAATTTTCTCGCGCCATTAAACACGTATTACAAATTAGCTTTCATTTTTATCCCAAAAGTGTACTATTAAACAAATCCATTTTTTCATTCCTTCTTAAATATTAATACTTTTTATACCAAATACGACAATTTACGTTTTAACAAATCTACAGTTTACTTTAGTTTTATGTTATGATTTTTTGTTTTTTAAAAATTTAATTTTCGTTAAGTAAGACAGTTTTTTGATCGATCCAGAAGACGTTCTATGCCGTCGCGCCGAATTCATTGAGCGCCAGAGACGAAACACCGCGGGGCGTCAGAAGATGCGAAAGATTTGAGAACTCAGGGGGCCCGCTTAATTATAAAGCTTATGAATTATAATTGTCGTGTAGTTGGACCAACATTGTGTCCGCATGTTTTCGCGTTACGCCCCTGTCACTGTTCGGCGCGCCAGGTACCCTTTCTTCGTGTTTGCACCTCCGTGAGACCGTAGCCTTATTAAGGGCGATCGAATATTCTGTGAATTCTCCAACCCTTCTTGACTTTACTTGCACACACGCTGTTTAAATAACTTTGACTTGGACCAAAAAAATCGCGCAATCGAACAATAAAGCTTGTTGCATTTGCTTCGAAAAATTGTTACAAACCTGATTGACGGCATGACGATTTGCATGACGATTATTGTTATCCATTTCTAATGGAAGAGAAAAGCAATATGCCGTTCATCTGTTCGATATTATTCGATAAGATTCCGCGAATGGCATTCGAGATGGAAAAAGACTCGATTCGAATTATTTTATTTTTCTCCTTCACTTTCTCCCCTCTTTCTTGCCAACAGCGACGACATGTAGCAACGATATGACAGTCTGACCCTAAATTGCAAAAGTCCCGTGCTGAAACGATTCTTATAATATCGATTGTTGACATCATTCCTTGTTCACTCCTGTACCTGGAAACAAATGCAAACTTAAGTGATCTCCTACTGGGTTCTATACAATATTTCAATCCCATTTTTTTTTTTGCTAATTCTTGCGTCTGTCGATTTTCAAAGTCATCGTTGGAATACGTAAATTTCATTTAAACAGATTAATTAAATTTGCAAGCATTCGACAATGAGAAAACGAATGTCGAATGATTGACACGAAAGTTGAGCGTTTCAATTAGCGAAAAAACGAGTTATAAGACTGTGGAAATTGGAAACCATAATATAATCCCGGAAATTCGATTCAAACTTGTCTTTTGGACGTATTTCGCGGGCTTTTCAGTGTCATATTGATTCGGCACAATTTCCTTGATAGAGGAATAATTTCAGAATGATGCGAACTTGTTATACGTCGCAACGAAAATTAATCATAATAATGATATTTCAATTTAAACCTCTCAGCGGCATTGTTAGTCGCGCATCAGTTCCAGTCGAACGATTTGTGCGTCGACAAAATATTTTAATCGTTAAATAAGTGACAGTGTGTCAAAGCGATCTCGGTTGTGCGCGCTGAGTAAATTCTAAATAACAAAATTGAATAGTTGAAAGCATGAAATAAGACGGGAATGAAAAAATATATAAAAGGAGTAAATACTTGTCGACGCAAGTGGAGCTATTTAAAAATGCCGCTCATGGCCGCGCGGGATATCTCATTGAAATTTCAACGCGGGCACATAAATATCGAGACACGACGGGTTGCTAGCAAAAGTGCATATTTTATAGCGAAGTATAATTTAGAGGCAGGAAAGATTACAGCGAAAGATACTGTTCTGTGTAATAAGAGAAGCAATAGCTCGGTCGGGACGCAGAAATTTTGAGGGTTTGCGACACGGCGCGTTCTCTCGAGAGCGGGGAATCGACGATAACTTCTCGACTCGGCGTACAATTTAATTTTATGCAACGCTTGGCACGCCTCTTAGCGCGAGATATCCTTTAACGTTTAACTAGATAGTTATGATTGTTGTCCTCGAGTCTCTCTCTTCCCTCTAGCTGCTGCCACTGTAAACCCTCTTCTTCTTCTTCTTCTTCCTCGCCTGTCTACGCCTCAGCAACTATGAAATTTTGTGTAAATCTCATCCTCTTGTTAACCAAACGACGCGTACACGCACCTAAACGAAACACACCAGTTTCGTGCTCACGTTTTACCTCGCAGCTCCTATCGACAAGGTTATCATGCCGATATATTTATGCGAGCTGATTCTCGCGTCAACAATAAATAAAATCGAGTGGTATTGTGTTAGACAGCTGGATGGTGTTCATGGACATCGCTTTGCAGATAAAATATAGAGAGAAGCGATTTTGAAGCCAGATCGATAATTTTTTGATCAGAGAACAAATTTAGCAAGCTGCACAATTATTTCAAAAGTGAACTACTTTAAATATGAACAATTCAAAAAAATAGTCAGAGTTGCATACAATTTTGACTTAATTATATTTAATTAGAAAGTAATTGATTAATTCAAATTTCAAATTTAAATAAAAAAATTGTAGAAGCAAAAGTTTGCATGAACATGAAAGTTTTATAAGAATTTTTTAAATGTTCAACTTATCGTTGTTTGAAAATCCAAGTTATTACTAGAAATTTCGTAGAATTCAAAGACAAAGGATAATATAAGAAACCCATCAAATAGATATTTGAGATACAATTTTTATTGAATTATTATCAAGTTTGTTTGGGTGTTGATCTTGATAAAAAAGAAGAAAAAGATAATTAAAGTTTATATTCGTGAACACGGATAGAAATATTTGTTTTCTTATCGTGCGATTGTCACTTAGCATCTAGATGATGAAAATAAAAATTCCAATCATACACTGGCGTTTCCACTTGAATCAGCAAAATCAAAGACCAGAAGGAAACCCGATAGTAGCAATCAGGAACAAAAATAGCCGCGTTGATACAACACCAAGCTCGAATATGGGTCAATCTCCATCTTCCAGAAGCTTTAACTATTTACGCACGCAGGTTAACGTTTTGGTCCGCGCGGTACACGAACCCGCGTGCGTAATTGACTGAAAATGCACATTTAATTTTCTGCCTGTCTTAGCATCTGAAGCACCCTGAAGGCTTCATGCAAGCTCTTCACTTATGCTCATATGCTGACAGCCAATTATGTATGTTGCACCGATATACTCGCTTATTGGCCGATGTGTTTTTTCGATACAGCAACGACGATGTGGAGGTAAAAAGCAGATCCACATTTATAACAACACCGGATATGATAAAATCGTGTATTCCCAGGTAGCTGTGCCCTCAAGTGGCGCAGTTAGGTGCGCGAGTTACTGGTGCACACCAGTAGGAATTAGGAGTAACCCTCCGAGGGTTAAGAGAAAGATATATAGCAATGGCTTGGAAACGCGCGAGCAACCTGAGAAAGCGAGATAAAGACTGCGACAGATCCATCCTATCTTTTGTCTCTGTCTTCGGCGCTGAATTTTCTTGTTCCAAGTCGCACACACGCCTGCTAACAAGATACCAAAAGTTTACCAATAAATTGTACAACCAAGTGGCGAAATATCCTGCTCAAAAAGCATCGAGTGTGTATACTTTGTTTTCGAGTTAGCCCAAACTCGTGATATTAAAATTGCACTCTGCAGAGATGAATTATGGATAAATTTCTCTGTTTCCGTTGTTCAATCGACCGAGTTCAAATATTGCCGCTGCGTCCAAATTCCGGTTAGGCATTTGTTAGAGGCTTTCTCAACGGAGAATTCAAAACAAAAAAAAACAAGCACTGATTCTTTGCGTTCAAACTTTTTATTTCGTAATAAATTATGACAGAGAGGCTTCTACATAAATTACAACGCCACATGTTACGATAATGAATAAATAGTCATTTAAGTAGGTATCGCTGTCAACATAGACGATATGATATGTCGCGACGATTTTTTACATTTACTTCTGCCTCGTTAATCTCAATAGACGCCAAATGTTAGCACACACTGGTCGAGTTAACGATTGCACCCGATGCCGTTTCAGGCTATATAATGTGCCTGCGCGAGCACCATAATGGAATCACATCACATCGGTTACACAATCACAATACTAATCTGACATAATGGCTACCTATGCTCGCGGCGAGAACAAACCCGGTACCATCCACTCAACTTCCGTTGCATGTCGTAACGGAATTATTACACGAAATTTTTTTCCTCTCCCTGCCTACCATTTTGTATGCAAAATAACAAAGTGAAATTTCACAAACACCTTAACTTTTTATGAATCTGATTCATGCCAAACACATTTTCAACCAGATTGGATGGGTAGGATAACAAAATCAAATCTTCCTTATCGAAAAAAAAAAAACAATTGGAAAAAGTGATTGGAAGAAAACAAAACGCATGAAACAAATCAGAACTGTTTGACAAAAGAGTTAACATCTGGGAATCAAAGAAATTGACGTACGCGAATGATAAATACGATGGTAGTAACTTTGGATGATAAAAGGGAACTATGCAAAAAGGCATCGGGGACCTTTTATCATTTTGTCGTCAAAGGAGGGCTCTCTTCCTGCGAGAACTTTTATGGAGTTGGGTGGGTGTAGACAATAAAAAAAAAAAAGAAGTAGTCGGAAGAAAGCACTTCGCTCGACATTAAAATCGTATCTCGACGCCTCCGAGTCCATTCTTCGGCGCATCTCATGCCGGAAAGTCTGGACCATCTGGGATACGTGGACGTCGTGTGTCCGAAAGCGTCGGCTCTCTCCGGGCGAACGGATTGCGTGCGCGTTTTTCTTTTCGACCGGAGTGTATAACAAAGAACGAAATAATCTTCCGAGTCCTCGGGATCTAGTGCGAGGTCACTGAATCGGATAATTTTAGGACGAGGCGTGGCGGCACTAAAACCACGATGGATCGGTACAAATCCGTCGCGACATTAAAACGTAAGAACCTCGGGGGAAAAAAGAAGTCGAAAGAGATACACACTGAATGGAATCTTTTTGTTGTCCTCTGCTGGCGATTGTTGCGTGACAAAGCTTTTTCAAAATAAAAAACCCGATTGTGGTTGCAGTCTCGGATGCAAAAATTCAATTCTCCATCCTAGCGGAAAAGTATCTCTGAAAAAAGAGCTTGCGAACCTCCAACCTGAAATAATAAAATCTCTGGTACAGTAATCCATGACTAAGTTTATTTTGTTGTTTTTGTTTTGGAAATTTTTCAATTTCACAAGCTTGGGATTTTGATTTCAGGGTTGCCACCCTGTACATTATCGATCATATCAAATCTTGAATCAGTTCTTAAGCGAAGGAATGTTAAAGTCATTGTTTACACGGACCGTTTGTTTTTATAATAAGGCTGTGTTTGCTTAAAAATATCGTTTTGTCTTGTGACCGAAAATTGCTCAAGGTCGGTGTTCGTTTATCAGCGAGTGATTAGGGATATCAATTCGATTGTAGATGAGACAAACATCGAAGAATTTGGATGGAACGAGTCGATTTTTCGCGACGACGTTGGATGTGTGTCACAGGTATACAAATTGAGTGAAGGCAATGAGACATTTTTGAGTTCTCCTTTTGGGTGCAATCGATTGTTCCGCCGTATTGGCAGAGCACTTTGAAAAGCAGCGAATATCGACGTGTGACACACCGGTCAGGACGTCGTGTACCCCCCTGTGGGAAAGTCACTACAATATTTACAAGATCGTGCGTTGAGAGCCGGGCACGCGCGCCTTCAATTTATATTCGACTCGATTCGCCTCGTTGACTTTTTGAGCACAAGTGTTCAAAAATTTGGCCACGCGCGACACGATAATATCTCACGATTACACCGAGTAATCGTAATGCACACAAATGAATACGGGTCAATGACGAGTACAGATGTAAAGGCCGTTTCAACATTTCAAATACTTTTTCACTGTATCCAAAATACAATCTGCTTTTCTAACCTTGGCTTCATGAACAAATTGTTTAATCTTTCATACATTAATATTCGATTTTTTAAATATTCTTTCTTTCAAAATAATTAAAAATTTATAACTTATACGAAGATTTTTGTTGAGAGTAAAAATTATATTGTGATACTTTTTGCTAAAATTGCTAGTTAACACAATGCGTTCTTTGACAGATGAAAGCATGATGGTTTCCCGACCGACGCTTTTTGTAAGGGAACCAAAAAATGTCTTTCATTTTGATAAGGAAAAAATGTGTTTGTTAGCTTCAAAAATTTTTACCAGTCGCGCCTATAACCCCCCGCGGATTGTCGTTGCAATATTTATGGGGTTGCCTGCACGAACGAGCAATTTTCACTTAAACGAGTTCGCTTCGTTGGATGTTCAATGCTTAACGAACGTGTAACATTAAAATGAGTGTAAATGAATACGCTCCAAAATACATTAAGCAGAAGTAGGGTGCAGGAGTTTTGGGTTGTCAACGGCACTCAAAACGAGCGTTATATTTTTTAACAAAAATAATTTATTCGACAAATTGTTTAACAACAATTACACCTGGAAAACTAACAATTTGCTTTGGAAATAAATTTTTAGTTGTTTTTAGTCGTACGAAAATTTGCGAAAATTCAACATCGATGTTTTACAAAAAGAGGATTCATTTTTCATAATGCATCGCATATTTGGTTGATTCAAATCGACGCACGTCTGACTTAACAGATTATCCATAACGATAAAGTCAATATAATTCATTCAAAGTGAATATTTTGCGGCCCTCATTTTTCCCAGCTGGAAAAAATCGTGGCTTCCGATAAAAAAGAGCGCGACATCTTGTGATTAATCAACCGATTTGAACGGTCCTTTCAGACCCACCTACGTATACGCCACCCTTGCACATATAGTACTGAAAAAAATTGATGAACAATAAAACCCGCAGCTTCTCACCTACAAAATGAAATGCAAAATTTTTTATTCAAACGAACAAATTGTGACGAATCGATTGCAACTCTCAAGATACAAATTAGTTTTTAATCAGAAAAAAGAATTTTCAACAGAAAACGATTTTTCGCTATAGAGAAAAAATGAAAATACCAAATGGAAAGTTTTAGAAGTGACTTTTTCGGAGAAGGCAGTTGGTCAAATGTAGTTGAATTTTTCGGATGAAAGAAAATGTATTTTCAGAAGCGAAAAATGGACGGGAGATTGTGAGAAGCGAGCGACGTTTTTCAATGTCCAAATCAATAAGACAAATGCATCGGGATGACGAACGTACGAAAGACGAGCGTTACGAGTGGCCAACGAGTTGAAAATGTTCGGAGGTAAATAAAGTTTTAAATTTCCGCATGTGCGACGGTGTGCTGGCGTCCCATTTCTGGATTATCTGCATAATATATCTGTAATGCGCCGGAGCAGCGTCGGAGGGTGGCAGAAAGTTGCCTTCTCGACGGCGAAACGTATAAAGAAAGGAGGGTGCTGCCACGAACACGGCGCTTAAATAACGCGAGTTTGGATTTATAGTAACACTTTTATGAAATAATGTTAGTGGCGGATATTAAGGCAGACACTGGCAGCGTCGTTGGCCAAGCGCCATCCGGCTTCTTCTCTTTTCCTAACTCATACCTTATTCGCGCCTCAAACCTAAAAATATACTTGAATCAAAAATTCATACTTTTTTTCAAATCCCAAATCTCCTTTCTATTCTCCCAAATTTATTGCTATGCCGAAAACAAACTTTTTAAATGATCAAACTCGTACCATTTATTTGACATTTTATTCCTTCATTTTAAATTGAAAATTCAAACGCTGGCAGGACTAAAATTTGTTTAAAAATGAATCTGAAAAAATGTTTTGTTTTTTTTTCTTCAAAATGCAAAACCGTAAGAAATGATAATTCCATTCTAGTAAAATCATCGAGGTGTAAGTCCGATTTTCTTACAGAGGAAAGAATACTGAAAATAATAAATCTAGATTTTGCGATTGTATTTTTCATCAAGTTCGTTCTGATACATTTTGAAGTCTATATAAATAGCTAATTATCCTAACTAGAAATTCAAACTAGGCTGAAATCTGGCCCAGTCTTGCTGATTCTGGGCCCATGTATGAACACCAAGTTAGGGCCCAGTCTGGCAGGCCCCCAGCTCCAACTTTTTCACTTTTTCTACCTTATTAAGGTGATTGCTCAGTTACATATTAGATATATTTCAACCATTCCCGATAGAACTCCAAATGTTTTTTATATTTTGACTCACAAATCAACCCAGCAGTAGATCTATTGCCTCTCAATTGCTGGGTCAATTTTGGTTTAAAAATTATAAAAACTGTTGACGTTCTATCCGGAACAGATTTTTTTTCAACTTTTATTAACCAAAATAAGATTTTTCATTACACTATTTTCACAAAATAATTTTATTTATTTATCCTCGAAGGAGACTGACGCGACACTCGTGTAGGTAACACTGTGGTGCAATACAAAAGTAAAATAAGCGGGAACATGGCTGTATACTCCCGTGAACACTCGTGAAAGCTAATAAAAATCTATATTCATTCCTTAAAAACGGGAACTTCAAGAAAGTTTTATACATCAGACAAGAAGCAACTTTAAACGATCATTAAAACTATTATTTGTATTTGAATTTGTAAAACTGTATTCGTCCAACTTTATATAATGTTGGACGTCTTATCTGGTGCCAATGATCGTTATTGTCTATACGAATAATGAAAATATAGATTTTCAGATAATGAAAACCTCCAAGATAAAAGATATCGCGAAATTGGATAGTAACGCATTTATTATATTTGAAATTAGATTAAAAATTGAGATAATTTATAAATAATTCGAAAATGAATCGTTTGGTTGTTAGTGTAAAAGTTGGTTCTCAGATGCATCTAATCATGATTAGTTAACAGACCAAATGACTAAGCGTCTTTTGAGAATAAAAAAAGTGTACAAATATTTACGTGTTTAATTACAGTAGCTCGAGCTCATTGGAGACACAAACATTAACACCCCATCAGGAGCGCGACTTTGGTCGTTACTTTGGGATATTGCAGTGCGAAAATACGTGTAACGAGGTCTCAGAACTGATTTCTCCGGAGAATATTCGACGAAAAGGGAACCGCTTAACGTGTCGTGGATAACGAACTGATAACCGCGCGACTCTTTAATTAGCATCCGTGAGACGCAAAAAAAAGTCGAATAAGACTTGAATAATTATTGTTTATCCGGGATGCATCTGTTTCTGATTATTAATTAATATATCAAGCAACGAACGGTGCAGCGCTCCGGGGAAGATACATCAGAAAAGAGAGACACGCTAGTGTAGCCGGGGGAGTTATATGTGCAAATTCATATGTTGCGTCGAAATTAACAGAACGCCCGAGCGTTAAAATTAATGAAACGAATGAAACACGTTTTATGAAACGTACATGGGCGATCGGCTGAAAGCCTACGCGCATTACTCGACATTGCGACGCCGATGCACTTTTTTTCATTTTTATTTCTGTGTCATTTTTTCAGTTTCCACTCTTTGCTTTCTTGCTTATAAGTTTTTCATTTCATTAATTGCTCGTTACTTACTTTATATTATTATTATTATTTTTGTTATATGACTTTTGAAATGACTAAAGTTTTTTAAAGTAAACGTTGAAAAATGTTTTTATGTTTTCTATTTTGATTTTCAAATTTGAAGCAGCAGGTTGCTAATTATGTGTGAATTAAAAAAGTTGAATTAAGATACTCTTGGGAGCGATGCATGAACTGTTGCACTGATGTGAAAAACTGCTCAAACAAAATTAATTTATGATGGCTAATTCGGAACTACGGCTCGCTTGAACTGAGCATTCCTTCAAGAATCATTGTTAAATTGCGCATTACCAATTTAATTGTAACTTGAGAAACGAGGAGAGTAATCAAGTTTGTGAAAGAAATCTTAACTTTGAATAACAAATTCAGTTTCATTTTCACAGGATACATTACATAAAGAATTTAATTAGAAATCATTGTTAGAAAATTGAAAACGAAATTAAATCATTTATACATATTATATATTCAAACTAATTATTTTATATCGTTTTTGTGAATTATAAATAATGATTTGGTGTTTTTGTTTTGCAGGCATGGTAAATGTTAGTTGGTCTGCAGATAGGTGAGATTTTCGAATAATTTTAGAAACAATTTATTTTTAGTTTTTTGAATAATTATTGATTTTGAAAAATATGTTAAATCAGTAGATCTCTTCCTTAACTTCGTAACGTAAGTACTAACTGCGGAAACTAGTTGGGTGCAAATGTAGGTGTCGCTACTTTACAGGCTGTTATTTTTTACTGTTTTTTTTTTTTTTGAAAAACATTAAGCTGCAAATTTTTTGACGGCATTTTTTCAATTTGAAATCACAGCTCTTGTGGTCATCAGGCCATTATATCAACATTTTATCAAAATTATATTATAAACAAATACTCCAAGTATACTCTACATCTCGCAAAACTTTGAAATATTTCTCAATATTCTCAAACCTCTAATTCTAAAATAAATTATTTTTTATTATCAAAAACTACATTTCGAATCAATACAAGAATGAGCGCATGGTAATCGTGCACCCTACTTTACCCACGTGACATTTTCAGTTCTTACTTTCCTATCTTAATATACGTATGTACTCCGCGGTGCAGTGATGTTTTTTAAAGTGGCAATAATAACATTGCTGTCACAAAATTTTGTCTAAATTAAAAAAAATACATTTAAATTGACAACTGAAATTATATTCAAAAAATTGTTTGACGTTGTGTGTTTGTGTGATTAAAAAGTGTATCGACCAAGTGTAAATTACAATATAAAAACATGTCTGGGCCACCGCCGTCGCTCAACAATCGCAACAAAAAGCATTTTATGGGAGTACCAGCTCCTTTAGGATATGTTGCTGGTGTTGGAAGAGGGTAAGTAAATTTCCAACCGATTATTATTTCAATTTTTCTTTATACTTAACATCTGCTATGAAGATTGTGAGAATACAAATTTATAGGTTATAATTTGTTTACAGAGCAACTGGATTCACTACACGGTCTGATATTGGTCCAGCTAGGGATGCAAATGATGTTTCGTAAGTTACAGATTCCTAAACAATTCATCAAAAATTAATTTATTCAAATCCGTTTTCATCTTCATTTCAAAGTATTAAACTTACATGTTTTTCACAGAGATGACAGACATGCACCTCCTGTTAAACGTACAAAAAAGAAAGAAGAGGAAGAGGAAGACGAGGAAGATTTAAATGATTCTAATTACGATGAGTTTTCTGGATATGGAGGATCTTTGTTCAGTAAGGTAAACTTAAACAAACCACACTCTTTCTCATTTTAAACGTTTTTTGATTTCAAAAGTTATTGTAATTTTATAAACACGTATTTAATTTGGTTGCAGGATCCTTATGACAAAGACGACGAAGAAGCCGACGCAATATATGAAGCAGTAGACAAAAGAATGGATGAAAAACGCAAAGAATACCGCGAAAAGCGTCTGCGAGAAGAACTTGAGCGATACCGGCAGGAACGTCCGAAAATTCAGCAACAATTTTCCGATCTCAAGAGAGAACTAGTGAACGTTTCAGAAGTAGAATGGCGAAACCTACCCGAAGTTGGCGACGCAAGGAACAAAAAACAGAGGAACCCCAGGGCGGAAAAGTTCACACCCCTGCCAGATTCTGTACTGTCTCGAAATCTGGGAGGTGAAACAAGTTCCTCCATTGATCCCTCAAATGGATTGGCGTCTATCTTACCAGGCGTTGCTACACCGGGGATGCTCACTCCGACCGGTGATTTGGATTTGCGAAAAATTGGTCAGGCCAGAAACGTTTTGATGGACGTGAAACTCAGTCAGGTTTCTGATTCTGTTACTGGTCAGACTGTTGTTGATCCCAAAGGGTACCTTACGGATTTGCAGAGCATGATCCCGACCTATGGCGGTGACATTAAGTACTCAACTTATTTATTCAACTCATTACAAACCAGTTAAAATTATTTTTTTCATTTCTGATTGTATTATATTATATTATTTATTTTTCAGTGACATTAAAAAAGCACGGCTTCTACTTAAATCAGTCAGAGAAACAAATCCCACTCATCCTCCAGGCTGGATCGCCTCGGCTCGTCTAGAAGAAGTGACAGGAAAACTTCAAGCTGCAAGAAACTTGATAATGAAAGGCTGCGAGGTAAATCCAGTTTCAGAAGATCTTTGGTTAGAAGCAGCTCGATTACAGCCACCTGAAACTGCTAAGATGGTCTTGGCTCAGTCCGTGAAAAAGATCCCAACGTCAGTCCGAATTTGGATAAAAGCTGCGGAACTGGAAAAAGAAACGAAAGCGAAACGGCGAGTTTACAGAAAAGCCCTAGAGCACATTCCGAATTCTGTCAGGCTTTGGAAGGCTGCCGTGGAGTTGGAAGAACCAGAAGATGCTCGGATTTTGTTAAGTCGTGCTGTCGAATGTTGTCCAACCAGTGTAGATCTTTGGTTAGCTCTTGCAAGGCTTGAAACTTATGAGAATGCCAGAAAAGTGTTGAATAAAGCTCGTGAAAATATTCCAACTGATCGACAAATCTGGACAACCGCAGCGAAACTTGAGGAAGCAAATGGGAATAAACACATGGTGGAGAGGATTATTGACAGGGCTATCTCGTCGCTTAACGCGAACGGAGTTGAGATCAATCGAGAGCATTGGTTTAAGGAGGCTATGGAAGCTGAAAAAGCTGGAGCGGTGCACTGTTGCCAAGTTATTATCAAGTCGATTATCAGTTTTGGAGTTGAGGAGGAGGATAGAAAACATACGTGGATGGAAGACGCTGAAATGGTAAACAAATTTATAAACTTACTTTTTTTATCAACTTAATTTATGTGTTTTGACAATGAAAATTTAAATATTTTTTTGTTTTAGTGTGCCCAACAAGGAGCTTTGGAATGTGCTCGAGCAGTCTATTCCTATGCTCTCCAAACATTTCCAAGCAAAAAATCAATCTGGCTACGAGCAGCGTACTTTGAGAAAACTTACGGAACACGCGAGTCTTTGGAAACTCTACTCAAACGAGCTGTTGCGCATTGTCCGAAAAGCGAAGTGCTTTGGCTCATGGGCGCCAAATCGAAATGGCTTGCTGTAAGTTTTGAACGATTGATTATTATACATTTGGCCACAAAATTGATTTTCAAACTGGGTTGTAATTGAATTTGGTTTGTATATTTCAGGGCGACGTGCCAGCAGCCAGAGGGATTTTATCACTGGCTTTCCAAGCAAATCCCAACTCGGAGGAGATTTGGCTTGCAGCTGTTAAACTCGAATCAGAGAACTCAGAGTACGAAAGAGCTCGCCGACTTTTGGCAAAGGCCAGGGCTTCTGCTCCGACTCCGCGTGTTATGATGAAAAGCGCTAGATTGGAGTGGTCTTTGAACGATTTAGACGAAGCTCTAAGGCTACTTAATGAGGCTTTGAATATGTTTGATGATTTCCCGAAACTTTGGCTCATGAAGGGACAAATTCAGGAACAAATGGGGCAAATCGATAAAGCTATCGAAACTTACAGTCAAGGAGTAAGTCAACACATTTTGTAAACAATTTTTTTGACTACTTTGTTTTGATTGTTTAGTTTTGCTTTACAAAATTGAGTGAAAAGAATTTTTTAATTGAGGTGTTTTTCTTTTGTTTTCAGATAAAAAAATGTCCAACTTCAATTCCTCTCTGGAGACTGATGGCACAGCTTGAACACAACAAAGGTCAAGTTACGAGAGCGAGATCTGTTCTGGAAAAAGCGCGTTTAAGGAACCCGAAAAATGCAGAACTTTGGTTGGAAGCCATTCGAAATGAAATGAAACCAGGTGGAGTTCGAGATATGGCGAATACGTTGATGGCTAAGGCGTTGCAAGAATGTCCGAATTCTGGCTTGTTATGGGCAGAGGCTATCTTTATGGAACCAAGACCACAACGAAAAACAAAAAGTGTGGATGCACTCAAAAAATGCGAGCATGATCCAAACGTTTTACTTGCAGTTTCAAAGTACGTATCTTTTCTAGACGAGAAGAAAATTTTAATAAAATACAATAATAGTGGGAACGTAAGACTAACAATGGACTTGTATTTTACAGACTGTTTTGGTGCGAATCAAAGTTACCAAAATGTCGCGACTGGTTCAATCGAACACTCAAAATTGATCCGGACTTTGGAGACGCGTGGGCGTATTATTACAAATTCGAGTTGTGGCATGGAACCAAAGAACAGCAGGAGGATGTTAAGAAACGTTGCGTCGCAGCTGAACCGCATCATGGAGAAAATTGGTGCAAAGTTTCGAAGAACATTGTTAATTGGTGTCTCAGTATAGATCAGATCCTTGAACTCGTGGCCAAGGAACTGCCGATACCGATTTAAGAGAAGTTACGTGTATTACAGCAATTAATTTAATTTAAGATATTTAAGTTCTTTCATAGTTGACTTAAAACTTGAAACAAAATGAAATGGAAATAATTTTAACTGTAAGAATTATTGTTAAAATTGATTAAACACGCAATCTTTTTTCATTGTTCATGAAATTTAATTTCTACAAAGTTTATACAGTAATAAACACTACAAGTTTTGGTCACGTAATTAGTTTTTTAATAAAAAAACCCTTTTTGAACATTTTTCATTTGCATCAGATCTCCTTAAATGGACCTCATATTTTGATTTAATAAGAGATGTTTGAGAGCACTTATTTAACACTAAGACTTGAAAGAAAAATAAAAATGTTGAAATATTAGGCATTGATACAAAAAGCGTTGAAAACTCAATAAAAAATGGTTTAAATTGTTTTCGAAACACGGTTGTAGAAAGATCTCTTTCGCTTACTTAAGAAATTTAATTTCTAAAACTTTCACGGAGCACTGAAAGTTAATTATGGCAAACACGCTTTATGACCAGATAAACGGGATAATTTTGTTATGAATTGTTGCAATTTAACTTTATTGATCAATCAGAATTGTGAAACTCGCTGGATTTTGTACTTGTATTAGTGAAGAAAAGAACAAAAAATTCAAATGCGCAATTGTGTGCGAGAGAATAATACTCCTTGGGAGCGCGCGTTGGTTGCGCGCGAAACAAATCTGATAGCGGCTTTTTTAAATGCCTGCTAGGTGCGTTGTACGAGCACACGCTCGGTGTGCGCGCGAGAGTGCGGTTGCTAAGAAATTATCGATTTCTAAAACCTCGGCAGATTCAACAACATGGGAGGATGCCGCAAGATCGTAGACTTTGAGTCTCTAGGTAAAACACTTGTTAACTCGTTACAACAAACTTTTTGAAAATTCGTCCAAATTCTGCAAGCTTGAAAAAACGTTTAACAAACAAGAATTTTAAAATCCGTTTATCAAATCAATCTTATCAATTAATTCTTCTGAGAACACTTACGCTCAAGTTACAACAGGTTATGTTCTTTGTACATACTTAATTGCGCCTTTCGTTTTATTACCAATTAATCCACAAATAACCAAATTAATCTTTCAAAAATCTGAATCTCAGTTTGACATTTTGCATAATTCTGCGCAATTCAAAACGATAGCTTGAAAAACGATTTGTTAAAACTGATGCGAGTGCAACTCGTATTTTCTCTGAATTTGTATTATATTGTTTTATATGTTTACAGATTTAGAGGCAAAAGAGTTAATAGAAGAGGCAAAGTTGGCTCGGAGTAACTCGTACGCGCCATACAGCAAGTTCCAGGTGGGAGCAGCATTACGATGTTCGGACGGGACAATTTCTCGAGGCTGCAACGTGGAAAACGTCTCATATTCTGCTTCGATTTGTGCAGAACGCACCGCAATCGTTAAAGCAATTTCAGAAGGAAAGAGGACGTTCAGTGCACTCGGTGTAGTTGCTAGCAACAACGTCGCCGACTCATTTGTAACACCGTGTGGCCTCTGTCGTCAGACTCTCGTGGAGTTTGGCGACATTCCTGTCTACCTCACGCGACCCGAATCGCGTCAAGTTTTTGTCACTTCTGTAAACGACCTTTTGCCACTTGCTTTCACGGAAACGTAGCTTCAAGTCAAATTTGACTTTTACTTTTTTGTGATTCTATAAGTGAAATGTAAATTTATCAGATTTAAAAGTAATTTTCAATTGAAATTGAAAACTGTACACAATTTTATCGACGTATAATTAAATGATATTATAAACTTATATTGTAGAAGAATGTGAATAACGAAAATTATTCATTGAACTAAAGATATATTCATAATAATTGAGTGTTTTGTTATTAATTTCAATCATGTGCGGTAGAAAATTGTTTGTGTTTGAACCGTGGTCTCAGCAACTTATATAATAATTTCCGAAGTAACTTTGAGCGGCATTGTTTGTTACCTAATAATTAATTTTGTTACGTAAAAAAGTTTAAAACTTTTTACACCGAACGAAAGTTCGAGAAAAAAGAATCTCACTAATTAGCACGATTTATTTTCAACTTGATTTAATGAGATAAAATTTTGTGTCAACAAACTTCTTTTGAGAAAAAACAACATTTTCTCCCATCGCTGCAGCCAGATGCAATTTACGGAATTTGATATTGTCGAATGAAAGATTTGACATCTGAAGGAGCAATTGATGTGAAAATGCGTCGGATGAAATCTTGAGTGGATCACTTGGTTTCTAGAAATTGACACGAGGATTGGCGTTATGTTGTGGTATCGATACTGAGCATTACAAACGTCGAGGTGCGTGCACATGGAGCTGGAGTTGGCTCCCGGGACGGTCGCTGCGCGTTTCTCGTAATCAGCGCAAGGCGCGAACGCTCAGTTCGATATCGGACGTCGAGAGGAACGCGTCTCTGTCGCGGATCGCACTCTCGGTCTCTTTGCACGTTGCGTCGCGCTGTGAAAGTGATAAACTGATTTCTCTATCATGACAATTTTTTTGCTCTTAACTAATCGTTCCTTCTCATTTAGATAGGTGAGATTTAAACAAATGAAATTTTTTTTTTTTTTTGAAAATTTGCAAAAGCCAACAATTTCCTGTTTCTTTCGTTTTCGACTGTACTATTTTGTATCATAAAATTGAAATTTAATTATAAAAATTGTTTGATGATTTGTGAACTTTGCAAACTGTATGAATATTTTTATGACTATAATTTTCTTTATTTCATTTGTACAGATGTATTACATTTAACATTTCAATGATTACAAATTTGAAATTGAAACATACGGCGAACATAATTCCCCGTTTGACATTTACATGTTTATTTTACGAGACCTTCCTTGGCATTACAATATTCATACCTATAAGGAAAAACTGTTGAATTTAGATAGCTATAAAATTTGGCGGAGTGCATTGTCGGATGTACGTTCTCATTTTATCTTTATTATCTGATCCAAGAGCCAGCATGCTTCTTCCTGTTCTCGATAAAATAAAAATGTCAAAAAGGAGACGGTTTGAATTTACATCTCGAATTAAGTGAAGAACTGATTGACAAATGTTGAAGTTTTCGACTCGTTTCTTTTTCTTAAATTGTTCTTAGCCAAAGGTTATGGCAAGATCAAAAAAGAAGGAAAAGGGAATAAAGAAAATAGTACGAAAATAAAATGAGACATCATAAAAACTGAATGTGTAGAAATGTGCTATAAAGACGAGCCCATCAAATCAGGTTGGCATTAATTCATCGTTTATAAACAAGAGCATAAATAAGGGTGGAGCTTTTTTTCTGCTCCGTTTATATGTAAAGAATGTAATCTCCAAAATGTTCACGCCGCGTGAACATTTTGTTCCCTTTTGAACGAGCTGAATTATTTTAGAATCTCGAGTTTTGACAAAAACTTTATTATTAGAGTACTTATAACAAATTGCACATTTCTGAATAAACTTGTTGAAGAAAAAATGATAAAATATTTCATGATTCATTTCAGGCCAACCAAATTAAAAATGTTAAGTTTGTTTTGCGAGTTCCATCGAGAAAAGGAAAAAGTTTTAAGACCGTTTCTCGTTTGATCTAAAATCAACATCCCTTTCAAAATTACCAAACAGATTACCAAATGAGGAGCAAAGTAATTGCACCCGGAGAAAATGGGGACATAATGTTGTCGACAACTTTCTTGATTAAAATAATTCGCAAACCTTAATTTAGGCTTCTTAGATTTCGTTTTATTCGGAGTCATATCTCACGTTGTGATACGAAATATGTATCCTTTGCTGAAGTAGTTTTGTACATAAAAAGTTAAGGATTTGAACAAGAATTAACAACCACGCTTTTTCTTTGAAGTCAGAGTTCAAAAATAGACAAACATTCATAAAATAAAACAAGGAAAGACACAGATTTTTTTTTGGTTTAGTTGGAATTGGAAAAGTATTAGGCAGCGTATCTGTTGCTTTGTCTGATTCAAAAAAGGAAAAAAGGTAAATCCCACGAAGAATGAGTAAAGCCTTGCAAAGTACTTTTCTTTGATTGAAATTTGAGATATTGTCTCTGATAGATTATCCCCTTAGGTCTAATACTAATTTCATTTAACATTAGAAGGACGAGAGTTTTCGTATGCCTAGAAAATCATCTAAAATATCTCCGGTCTGTTCAATAAACAAAGATGTAGTTTGTTATTGATTAATCTGTCTTAATATATATAAAAAAAGGTTAATAGTAACAAAAAGAAAATATTGCATTCCAAACCTATATAAATCTATCAAAAATGGTGATGAAATGGAAATCGAAACGCACTGATTTAGTGCAGTCCATCCTTCTGGTGTTAAATTTCAAGAATATTTTTCATTTTCAGTGTCAATATTGAAAAAATTACAAATTTAAAAAAGTGAATAAACAAACAAGAAATGTCAAAAAGTTTTTTTCGTCATGACCATTGACAAATATACAAAACTGACATGAAAACACTGTGCAAATAGATAACCGTAAAAAAAATTCGTTGATGGTCGCCAATTTAATCAAGCATACCGAAATCGACGTATTTGTATGGAAAAAATGAATAAAAAAGTAGAAAGTTATCATGAAACACGTTGTTTACGCTTGCTTCTGGCCGTAAAAGAACGGAATGGTTATTTTTTGTCCAACGTCTCATTCTCCGATGGAATTTTGTCATAAAGCAGCCAAACGAAGATGCGAATTTTGATGGGCCCTTTTTCCATCTCGCGCTCGTGCAATCGTCACGCAAATTATTTTTCCCCAAGAGGCTGGGGTGTAATTTGCCGTGATCAAACGAAAATAAAAATTTCTTTTTTCAATATTGTTTGTTTAAGTGATTTAAAAATGCAGTAATAATGATAAAAACCAAAAATTTTATGAAACTGCCAAGCTTGTAAATAAACGAAAAAAGAAATTTAATATAAAGAATATCGATGTCTTTTTAATTGTAAGAAAACTGCAAAGAATTTAATTATCAACTTATTAATTTTAAAGACCAAGTGAAAAACATTTTATTCCCATCTCGGCGAAGATTGATACTTTTTATTTCAATTTTGCATTCAACTTTCTTCTTTATTAGATCTAAAGGTCTTCTGAAAAGATGTTCCATGAAAAAAACTTTGTTATTGTTAAGATTCAAAATTAATATTATTGAACATTTTTGTCATTCCCAATAATATCAGACGCAATTTATCGACCATTATGATTGTATGAAAAATGAGAATAGGTTGCATTATAAAATTGTCCAGCAGAGTTGAAGGGTGGAGTAATTATAGATGCACATTTTCAACACACCTTGTTTAGTAATCAAGATCTATTTTTGTTTTATAAACTTGATTTTTTTATCAAACTGACCGAGTGAAGAGGAACAAAAAATTTACTCTCCAGAAAATAAAATTTATATCAAATTCACAGACTGTGATGGATCTCAAAAGCGCAGGTGTTACTTTGTTATTTATTTTTGTCAAGAATATAAAAGTTGTTCCCAACTTTTGTTTTTGAATATCATGTGAAAGGCAAAGCAAAGAGTCCTGGATTTTATCGTCGATTTTCATTTTAGTCTTTTGGTACAAGTCGAAAATATCCATCTTTAATAATCTCGTGTAACTTTTCCTATATAAATTTACAATTAGCAAGTTATCGAACTACGAAGCCATGTTTCCTTTGATTAAAATTTGAATAAACACATGACGTCATCGCGTATAATTATCTATGCTCAAGTATCGTTTAAATAAATACGTCCATATCGATTATGTACAATAATCCTTCGTTAATGAAATACATTGCATGCCTCGTCTTTAGTCCATATTATACATTGTTAACAACACAATACAATTGCAAAATAATTATTTTTCTCTTGATTATAATTATTAAAATTGATCAATATTATTACCCGTAATGATGATTAATAATTCTTTTAAATGAAATGAAATAAAATTTCTTCTTTTAAATTAATTTTTTTATATTGTTTTCTCTGAATCGTGTTTTCTTGTTATCGCGAATGAAACTATGTGAAACATTTTGATGTTCCACGAATTAGCTTAAAACAAAAACACTTGTTAGTCCTCTCTTAATACCTCGTTCGGCGTCAAATTTCGTGAGAGGATATAATGTTATCACACTTTACTAGTAGGTGACGGATCCATACTGAAAATGCGAGTTGTCAAAATAAATACGCTCGGCGGCGCTTCTGTATTTGAATAAATGATCCTGTATTACCATTTTCATTCATCTTGTCAAGCAGAACGTTCGTGTATTAAAGCTCCATTATTTATGTAAAAGCGCATATCGTGAAAATTCTAAATATTTTTTAACCTTCCCTTTCTTATCACGACTTTCATTTATCATTACCGAAGTCCTTTAAAAATGATTTCCAACCGAATAAGTTGCTGCGTTATGAGGAAATCTATAAAAAAATTTTTCGGGAATTAAAAGGAACTAAAATTATATCCTTTAATTGACAGGACGTCAGTCATAATTGAGATCAAACGAGAAAAAGTAAAAGAGAAAAAAGTGCGTCGAGGGCGACCGTTTGATCGGATTATTGCAAAAGACGTAGGAACAAAGGCTATAGAAAATGTTTGCGTTTGAAAAGCAACGGAAAAGCAAACATGGGTTACAATGATTGAGAAAAAAATGTTTGATAAATGGATAACCAGCTTTTGTTTATCGTTTTGTTATATTTTGTTCTGTAACTTTTAGTTCGATTTGTAACTTTTTTAACATGCACAAAATTTTACTTTTTATAAAATGTTTTTCATACAACATTTTCATCCGTCAGCAGCTACTAAAAAAGTAACATAAAAAATTGGACAAATTGGACACGGGTAAATTTCTCTCGCAGTTCTACAATCGGAAATATAGTATTTGCATGTTTTTACGCGAAAACTGTTGTAAACTGTCAGAACATTCACATTTCCGTTAGTAACGTTTTCTGTAATTAAAAACTGGCAGTGCCAATTAAATCTTTTCGTTTGAGTTTATTATTAAAATATCAGTTAGTTTGTACGTCACGATGTCAATTTTTGAAAAGCTGAAAAAAAAGGTCACGACTTGTCGAGACAAAAAACTGCTGTTCGTTGGTTGCCGCGACGGGCAAGCGAATGCTATTAAAAATGCAGATATCCGGCTGATGGTTGTGGGGCGCGCGCGGAAAGAAACTTTAATTACTTGAAAAATATTAAAATCAAGGGAGCCGCTCAGCGTGCGAGAGCAAACAGCGACGTTAAAAGGACCGTGGGATTAGACGTGACACTTTTACGCGAGAATAACAAAATTAAATTACGACGCGACTGATATTTTCAATTTTTTTTTTCGTTTATTCTTTTTGCAAAAGAATTTCATTGCCTCTCTAGTTCCAAAACGAAATGTCCCGTTTATTTAATTAACAATCCGGTATTTATTTTGTTCATCGATTGCATTAATTTTATTTGAGAATAACAAATATTGAAAAAAGAAATGAATAAACAAATCATAACTCAGCCCGAGTTTCAAAATTGATATTTGAGATCTGTATTTGTTCATGCTACTGACGCGGATTTTCAATCATAAATATTAAATATAAATATTAACATTTTAAACTAGATGAACGAGCATTGCGAATGTTGGCGTAGAGTGCATCGATGCAAAAAAAGCGCGCACATGTTATGCCAATGTTATACATATATTTCGAGTTCGATATTCGGACTTTGGCTTTGATCTACCGAGCTCGAATGCATAACAAGACAAATTTTCGCAACAAACTCAAAACGTCACTTTCACGATTACCCGGCTCATCTTAGACAAAACTTGTTACGTTTTCGGCACAGTATCGATCTCAGCATTGTTTACCCCGAACAAACCTTCAACTATATTTTACAACTTGATACATGCCAGCAGTGCCACCAGCTTTTGTTACTCTCGCCTACGATAGTTTAGCGGCAACATCAGCATGCAATTTTTATGACTTCTCTAATTGAAGTGTAAAAAAGACAAAGTTTGAAAACCTCGAAAATTCATTTTCAAATGAGTTGCATTAATTTTTGACTTGTGATTTTCACATGTTAGTATAAAATCAAGGTTTTCTCTCAAACTTGGTCTAAAATTCGAATTCTTCTTTTACAGTTTCAGTTGCGATTTGTGTGCAAAACCAATGTCATTATATTCATCCTTTTGATCAATTCTGGAACCAATCTTTGCGAACGCAATTGAATGGAGGGATGAAAAATTGCTCGGTGGGGTATTTTTCATGCGAGCAACCAAGCGCAAGAGCTGTGAAAAAGAGAAGTGCCTCAAAGTTCGTATTCGCACTCGGCTGGGCGCTAAATGAAATGCGCGA
The DNA here is from genome assembly GCA_020615435.1 of Telenomus remus. Lineage (NCBI taxonomy): Eukaryota > Metazoa > Arthropoda > Insecta > Hymenoptera > Scelionidae > Telenomus > Telenomus remus. Next base: position 6,613,921 of record CM036341.1, on the reverse strand, counting down.
ATGTACATCCTCGACGAGATAAAGATGCTTTGATGAGAACGGGGCGTAGAAGCCGAAAGTGTCCGTGGAAAGGTGTCTGCGATTCACGTGCGAGGTCGGGCATTCTGCATTCGGCGGTCGCGCATTATGCCACGATTATTTGGGTTGCACGGTCGAGGTCAGCCGTTTGTTCCGCGCCGGAGTTATACAATGTCATTGAACATAGATTTCAGAAACAGTCATTATGATGAGCGTGACAACGACAATGAGTTTAATACGTATCGTCACACACCTCAATGTCTGCCATCGATTTAGACTTAATCACCAGTGATTGTGCATTTACCGGACCGAAATTTCATTCACATTTGTGGCGCAATCAATTCAAGGATAAAATTATTATACAATTAACAAATTGATATCACCAGCTCGGCGAGGCGAAATGTAATTAAATTGAGAAACAAAGTGATTGTTCGGAGAAATTTTTTTCCGGTTGCGATTATCGCAATCCTTGTAAAGAGCAAGTTTTTTCGATTCAAAACATCCACAGATGAAATCAATAAGTTTATTATTTCCACATAGTTACTAGTTTTATCTAATCTTTCAATTGGTTGTAAAGATTTTGAACGAGGTTCAAACATTAGTCATCAAGACCTTCTAAGATAAAATATACTTTCTGCAATAAAAAACGCTAAAAGTGAATTGAAATTAGCTCTTTTATTTGTGAAGAATGCAATTGCAATTTTGTGATGAATTTTCTCTCGTGGGTAGTTCGAGTGTTTTGTTTTTCAACTTCCGGATCGATGAGATATGTTTAATTTGTTGATTGGAATTAGTGACAATCTGTATTCGAAAGACAGATTGGTTGTTGAAAATGGCTTGATGGAAAACAAATTGAGCATGATTTGCCGGCAGATATTGCACGAATTTGGTTATCAAAACGTTGAGAAAACAAAGGTATGAACATTTTCTAGCTAACTATGCGCGTCAATAGACGAGGTAATTCTCGCAGTCGCCCGAAAATTTGCATTTGCTCGGCGTTCAGCGTATATATACTTAGACGTTTAATTTGTGGCCCCGACTTTCCTCTCTTTTTTTTGTTTCACTTTGTAATAACTTTTGTGATTCATTCCAATTAATTTACAACCTCAAGATTTGCACATGTTTGGGTTTGGGATTAGCTAACCGACAGAATCAACTTCAGTCTTTTTTTTATCGTCAAATTTTCCGACGGTGTTTACAAAAAAAAATTAACCAGGATTAAATTTCCATTCCAGTTTTTTCTTTTATGACAGGTTCGTAAAAAAGTTTACGCAGTTATTTTCTAATACGACTTGCAATATTTTTCGACGATCCAAAACACTTCCAGCGATATTTCATCAACCATAACTATCTGCTTCAGCTCTTAAAAAATCGATAACGCGTAGGGATGCGTGATAATCGAACAGAAAGACGATTTTAAAAAAAATTAAAAAAGTGGAAATAGAAAAAGCTTTAAATCTAAAATAAAAATGTAAATTTACAAAATGGCTATTTTCATTCAGTAAATGATGAAATTTTGAAGCGATTCTCGTGGCTGCATTGACTTGTGAAATGGCACGACGTGAAATTTAATTGAATAATTAAATTAATTAATTAATTCTCCGGTTGATATAAATGTGTGCGACCGGTGCAATTTTATGACACAACGTGTACTGGTTTTTTAATCAACATTTCACGTAAAAATGAATTGTTTTATGTGACAAAAGTTTCAGTTACGACCGGTAATAACAGATGCATTAGCGCTTTGATTATTCGTAAATAACACAAAACAAAGTGATAAAAATGTAACTGGTTTTTTTGGCACACATTTTGTTTGATGATGGAGTTTTACATTTTTCGTATTAAAAAGGACGAAAGTTTGAAACAAAAAAAATTGAAAAATGATTGTAACCTGCAGTACATTTGGCGACTGCGTTGAAAAAGATAGTTGAGAATTGATTGAATTATGAAGCAATCAGATGTTAAGCGATGGGGTTTAATCGTTTTACATTCTGGAAATGGGAATAGCATTCTGTGGCAAATTGAACATCGACTAAGGAATGTTCGATTTGATCGCGAGGCTATTACGACTTGGCAAAAAGCGAAGAAAAGAAACGTCTGCTAAATAAATCATGTTCGTCCAGTTGATTTTGTGGAACAGCCCGTTGAGTATCACGAAACAAGATAATTTTTTTAGGTTGAAGTAAAACAATAACTAATTCAGTGTTTTTAAGTGCAAATTTTTCTTCCAAAACATAAAAAAGACAACTGATAACAAAAGTTGCAAATTGTAGGTCGAAAAATTGTAGCTTAATTTGGAATTTGTCTTTGAGGTGTGGTGACGAAGCGTTGAGAATAAAGCCGAGTATATTCAAATTGGTCGCAATTTTGTTTGTGAATGCACGAAGCGTCGATATAGATCGTCTCTCCGATTGTCGTGATGATATAGCAGGATGTGTTTGGGAATCGATTTCTTGTACACATAACAGTCGGTGCAGTCAGCTCGGTTCGCACCACAGTCGCAATTTCCAACTGCAAACTTTAAAGACAATCACCATGTGATTGATTCTTGTGCACATCTGTGAAAAGTCGTTCCGTTTATTTCCACTGACTGTGAATTTATAGACCCTCATAACTACTTGCAGTTAGCATACAAATTGTTTTAGCCGCAGTTTATGAATATTGTTCTTCATTTTTGTTTCACAAAATTTTTCTCGATATCATTGTTATGATAGAATGAATAAATTATCTTTTAAAAGTCCGAAAAACAAATATTTTCTACGACATCGAAGAGCATTTAGCGCCATAAATTTCATCATAACAAAGTGCGATATTTTACCACTTGACATATTTGCGATATGACATGAGTACGCAATAAAACGCATAACTCCAAAACGTTCCACCGCCAAATTTCAGACACCAAATTTCATTCAATTGCCAGCTTATAATTTATGAAGTTGACTTATAATGCACCATTGGCATGATGTTTGAAAAAATAGATCATAAAATGATGGACAATTTTCTAAAAAATCGGATGTGTTTTTTAGTGACGCGGGATGATGCAAGATGCATTAATTTGATCGACGAAATGAATCTGATCCCAAGACGCTCGAGTATATCACATATGCCGTCGGGCCGATCGAAAAAGCAAAATTTATTTCGCGGCTTGAAAAAGAGTGCATTGCGGGAATTGTATCGCCACGCTGCATACGTGCTCTGAATGTCAATCGATGTACATTCTTACGCTTCGATTGATTTCCAACCAATTTTCTGTTTGAAGGAACATAAATGCCACCGGACATTAACAATGAATTATAGAATTATGCCGGAGCAACGTAGCATACTCGCCCAAATCTTGTAAAATGTTTCAATCGCAGCCCGCAATCAACGATGATTTCCATCCTGAATGTATTAATTATTTTTTTGTCAAGCGGAAAGACAAATTCCCGACTTGATTCTGACACTGATTAATTGAATGCAAAAAGCAAATGTTTTTCCCGTGGTATATCATATTTTATACGCTCGAGCGAATATTTCAACGAATTTGTCTTAATTTCGTTTTGTCATGTTCAAATTGAAATAGTCTGGTGGAAACTTTTCAACTTGATTTTTCCGTAGAAAAACATTGTTTACAATGTTACGGAACGGTTTAAGACAAATGACAATTTTTAGAGTAGTGAAAACCGGTTTTAGTCGGGCGATAACTTTGCCGTAAGTTTCGGACTCAATTTTGCAGTGGTATAAAATTGTTTTAGTCTGGCGGTCACTTTTTCAAGCTTACACTTTACTTTTCAGTGATAAAGCATTGTTCGCGTCAGACGAACGTTTATTTAGAAATTAAAAATAATTGTTTCGCCAGTGGTACGAGATTGTTTCCGTAAGACCTAAGTTTTGCTTCAGCTTAGTCAAGATATTTTTGTCAATTTGTATGGCCTGTACGAATGTAAAAGTGAATAATGTTATTGTCAGTCAAGTTTTCTTTGAGTTTGTCCTAGATTGGACGGCGACCAAAAATGAAAATTTTCGAAGCAGCGAATTTCGCAAACTTGTGTTTTTGTCGACTTGGCTAAATGAAAATGAATTGCAACAGTTTATCGTAGCTGCTCCCGCGTAATTTAATTTATCATCAAGAATTGTTCCGACAAACGTCATCGCGGTTTTCTGGCTAGCGCGTGTACAACTTTCTGCACTAAAAGAGTCGCTGAATATGCTGCTTTGCTGATTAAACTTTCAAAATCCTCGAGTCATATTCATCTCAACAATTTGTTAACATTTTTACACAAATGTTAAATGTTCCATTTTATTTCTTCCACTGTACATTCTTTTTGTGAAATTTTCATATAAAAGTTATTCCAAGTACCATTCCTACTTTTGCTATGTAAAATTTCTGAGATCCTGCTGTTTGTTCGTGGGCATTTCACAATTGCCAGATAGAAAACGTTCGATTGTTGATTGTTTACGATACTTTCTCGGATGTTTTTTTCTCACCGACCCTCGACATGTATACGAAATGACCCGGTTTCCGTATTTTGGAAAATCAATCGCCCGCATCTGCGACGCACCCGTAAAATCTGCAGATTTTTTTTTGTGACCATGGTCACAAAATTTCGACGGACTTTGCATCGTCAAAAGTTGATTCGCTGTTTCGTCCTATTTATTAGTAATTTTGTGTCGGTGATTTTCCTCGATTGAAAAGTTTCGACAAAATGAACCTAAAATACACGATGAAAGAGTAAACGCCTCAAACAATTTAAAAAATTTCACTATGCGGTGAAATTTGTTTCGGTTCAAACTTTTAAGGTCTTATATCAAGTTTTCGTTCAAAGGACACTAAGATCTTTTTTTACGCGATTTTCATCGAAAGGATAAATTTGTAATTGTAGCATTTTAAAAATTTACTAAACTGAAATTTCTTCGTTTCGACAATTCGGCGAGAAAATAACGTCAAACTACAGTGAGTTTCCTTTGCGAAGAAGGAAATAATCAAACAAAGTTATTCTTTATGTCTTTTCGAAGAAACATTTTCTCATATGTTCAAAGTCCTACAAAATTACGTCAAATCTTTTACCTCTTTTTCACATTTCTTTAGACACTTTTATTCTCTCACACAAAAGCTCTTTTTTTCTCGATGATGTTATTCAATGAAAAGGCGATGGTTCACACAAAGACAAAATAACGTGAAATTTTAAGCCACGAAAATAAACTCGAGTTTCAAGGTGAGATTTTATGTTTTAAACTCTCAACTGATGGATGAAGCATCGTTCGGGAAAATATTTGGCGGATAATGGACGTTGAACGTTTTATTTACCGCAACGTACGTGGCACACGTGAAATTGTTTCCCAACAATTTTTAGTACCCGAAAGTATATCATTAAAAAAATTGGATTTCGCCTTTCACTTTGACAAATTTCTTTAAAAGCATATCGCAACGGTACTTTTCGATTTGTCACTTAACGATTTCTTTGCTGAGTTGAAATTTTACTTTCGCCGTTTTATCAAACTCTTTGGCAAAGTATTGAAAAGTGGCACCGAGACTTTAAACCCCCCTCCCCCCTCTCTTGAAGAGTCCGAAAAGCTTGCAATATCACATAAATTTCGCATGCTCTAGTAAGCTCGTAAAACAGTCATGAAGTAAAGCATTGTTTCTTACAAGGTGAGAGTATACGTAAGACACACTTTGACCAAAAATTGCACTCGATAAATCACGCGAATTCAAAATAGATAAGTTTGTTCTAAGTTCTAAGTTTAATTAAGTCCGACTGAGTGTGAAAAGATGAATTCTTTGAAAAATTAAAGCGACATGTTTTCACGAGAAAAATAAATTTGTTTCTACGAAAATCTTTAATTAAGTTAAAATAATGTTGCTGTAGATGTGTATCAATTTGATCATTGGTTCGAAAATTCGAACGTTCGCCATAAACGAATCGTGCAATGAATCAAATTACCGAATGATTTTATTAAGTTGTGCGGCATTCGCAACTTTGACGCGAAATTCAATTAATGCGTCCCCAATTTGAATTGTTAATTTTATCTTGATTATTTATCAATTTAATTAAATCACTCTAATTTAGGGATAATCGCATTTACATCGGGAACTTATTCAATAGAATAGAGGCCGTAACTTTGAAGTCGATATTTCAATTGTTCGAAAATCGCCGAATGTTGTAGCAGTTTCGAGGCAAAGTTATTATTTTATGCGATAACTTTCTTTTTGGTTTAATTTATTATTCCGCACTGCTACAGCAAATTTTTCATTCGACAAATTCTTTCAACAAAGTTGTTCGCAGAGAAAGAAACTTCTTTCTCAAATTTTATAAAATGATTTTAATTGTTAACAGTGTTAAAAGAATTCATTTTTTTTTAAGTGAAACTTTTGCTCACATTAAAATTGGTAAAATAAACATCACGACCTTTATATAAATATTATTGAAATAAGTGCGCTTCACAGGACGATCTAAAATTGTGTAAAATTCACCTGTGTTCATATTTGTTTTGGCTCTGATTTGACGTCCTCGAAAAGTCAACTGTTTGCGAATGCTATACAATCTTTCTCATTATTTGTTTATCGACTTCAGCAAATGATTGTCAACAACCTTTTTTTTGTGTTTCAGATCGATAACCGCCTTGCCGAGGATGACAATAAACATCAGCGCCGTATTGTAATTGTGAAGAGTGTATTAATTATAATCCAAATTAGTTCAGCTACTTTGTTAGTAGCAAGAATCAAAATCAAAGTGATGTGATTGACAAATCAAAGTCAACAAGTTCCTGGAATATTCAAAGAACGATAATTAGCGAGAGAGAAAACAAAGATTGACATTAAAAAGCAAAATGAAATGTAGTGCGTTCTAATTTTATGAAGTAACACAAAATTGCGAAATGAAAAAACGTAAGCCTGCGTCAGTGACGCGGCTGTGAATCGGAGGAACATCGAATTAGAGGTGAATCAACAAATGTTTACTTTTTTAATTTGATTTTTTGATCCATCTTTACTTTGTTTGACTTTTTCCTGTTTCTGTTTTTTCTGTTATCTATTCAATCAGTCAAACACCAAAGTTTTTTGCATCAAGGTTTACAATCAGGATTTTCCAATCTCTTTCCAATTACATTATAGAAACCAGTTGAAACCGCATTGGCAAAAGGAATAAACGTTCCCGTTTCTAATTTCAGACTTTCTGATTCTCAAACGTTGCAATAAAATTTGCATAAAATGAATTAAACGAAATTGTTACCAGCAAATATCAAACTTTCCAAGTCCGCGTCGTATTTGAAAGAGATTTAAAAACCATTCATAGAACACATGTTGTTTGATATCTCACCCAATATCTGATTCAGGGTAATTAACAAAGCCCTCATTTGCTCGATTACGATTCATTATTACCAGTTTGTTTGACATTCAACTTGAAAGTTTTGTTTGAAATGAAATTTGAATTTGAAATTACATTCTGTAAAATGTGAAATGAAACGTCTACGAGAAACTGCGTTGGCGTTCACAGTTTCAATTACAATATTCATTTTGTACCTTTTCATCAATACATTGATTGATGCTGTTGACCTTTGACCAAACATTCCTTCTTTCAGATATATACCACGAGTTGAATTACAAATGTTCCAAATTGTATCACTAATTTGAAGTCGATTGATAAATTGTTATTTGTTGATTACAGGAGGATCTTTGAAAATTTGAGCTTAGTCAGGGCCCATGGCCCGGTGCTGGTCACATGAGCTCAGGTGGTGGTTCGTGGTCGTGAGTATCTGCGGATGGTCTTTCCTCGTGACCGCTAACTTGTCCTCGAGCTTCATTTCGCGTCGAAATCCGCGCATCCCGAGCGGACTGGAGATAATGATATTTTTGCGCGAGCAATGCGATCACGATTCCGGCCTTCTGGAAATTCATCAACTCATCAATAACTACAGCACGGGAGCCGCCGCCATCAGCGTCATTCCCAGATCACGTAAGCAAATCAAAAATCACCGATGACAGATATCGCACAATGCAGAGTTCAACCGTTTGCACAGCTCGGGATGAACTCTAATTGCGTGATTATTTCCCCGAGAGTTCGTTGATTACGGATATGTGAATCAGTGCAAATAACAGTTCCCTATTGGTAATCACGTCACGTCGTCAAGCTCATGCGCCATTTATAGATTCAAGCGAACTTCATCATATAACATTCTCACCACAATCCTTCCCGATTACGCCTCGATGATTTTCTGAATTGTCTTACTGAAGAATTTCAATTATCAGTCCCTTAAATCTTATTTGAGTAGTTTAATCAACGTTTGTGTTTTTTTTTTTCATTTATCCTGTTTGTTTTGAAGTCAGAGATTGAGTCCCTTTAGAAGCGCAATTTAAACGTTGTTATTATCAAGGTTAGAATTATTGATCAAAGTTAATGCAATAACGTCAAAATAGCTTTCACATCATAAGTTAAATTAAACTTGAATGATGGAGTTAATAAACAAATATCATTGCAATAGTTTGTGGTTCTCAATAAATATATTATGTTAAGGACGTCTGCTAGGGAGCTCTCTGTTTGTTTCTGTTTCACGTGATACTGCTATGACATAATTGCATCTAAGAGGCGGATCAAGCTTCTTACTTCTCAACAACGTACGATTAAATTCTCCGTTTATTCAGAATTAGGTCACAAAACAGTTTCTACTTCGTCAACTAATTTTTTTACTCCTTTAGATCTCCTCTGGCGTACTCTCAGATTTGATAAAAAAGATCCAATTTGATTAAATTAGCAGTTTGGTGTGTGGTGCCAGTGAATCACTGGACGACTTTCAATTAGCATCTCGGCACGTTTGCTTGTTTTTCGATGTAAAATAATTTGCCTTTTCAACCGAGGATGAAAAGTTTCGGACCTGTTTGAATGCAAAAAGTAAAATAATTTTCCATTATTTTCGCGACTATATCGCAGGAACGTTAATTCATACATATGAAGTTACGCCAGGGACCTAGTAACATCCTCTCTTTTTCACGAACCGAGTAAATTACACAAGTTTCCCCTTTGCAGTGGCGCGAAAGCTAGCATACCTTCCAACATGTACTATAACTATCATAAATACGCGATCCTGTTGTAAACTTTGTTTAAACTCACCGGGTTCGAATTTTTCCGTCGCATTACTTTCGGAGTAATCGCGAGGCAAATGAGCAACAGTGTTTTTATCTTGTCTGCAGAGAATTCAGCAAAATGAAAACTCATTTTCATTGGTCTGGCCGAAAATTTACTCGTACTACTTGTTCCTGAATTACGTCTTGTGGAATAAAATCGCTCTATAAGTCTGTCCGATTGAAACCACATTACACTACTTCAAATGGAATTTCTAAATTATTTCAACAAAATGAGGAAAAACGAGACTGGCTATATCCTCATTTGTATCACTGTAAGCAAATTAATTGTTAATATTTTAACGTAGACATTTTGATATTGTTGGTCTGATTAAAAATTCAGTTGTACTACTTAAACTGAATTACTTCGTGAAGAGGCTGAAATGACGTCTTCCCGTCATCTAAATAAGAACTGTAAAATCAGAGTTGGTTATACCATTATGACTTTGACGTAAGCTGATAACGCGATGTAAGTTGCGTACGACGCAAAGAGACAAGGTTGTCAGGCTAACGTTATTGGATAAGTCAGGAGATCAGTTTGTTGTAAACTTAATTAAAAGTGACAGAATTGTTAGTCTGCCATTGTAGCCAATCAAATTTCATAGTACTGAAAATACATACAGTTGAGAAACAATTCAATTGAACAATTGAATTTAACTCCTGGGACATGAATCGGAATCTATGTTACACTCAGCATTTCGATTTCCATCGATTTTGCATTAACTATTCGCTGGCCAGTTGAAACTGTTGCGCTCAAGTTTCGTCGTCTAAAAATATGCACCCGGCTTACATTATGCACCCATAAATATCACGTTTCGCAATTAACCCATCGTAATTATTTTAACTCGCTAACTTGAACGAATGAACTTAATTCTCATTTAGGGAATATGAATCGACCAAATTTTTCTCTCATTTTCAAATATTTTCAAACGAACGGGAAAAAATGACCAATTTTAATCCACTTCGAAGTTAATCCCTCAACTCGCGCTAGAAACAAAGAAAATTGATGACAAGGAATGAAACAAAACAATTTCAGTTTAAATTTTTGCCTGAGATATTTCAATCAGACGTCTCGTCATGATTAAAATGTGTACTTTAAGAAGAAAAAAAAAATGCAGTCTAATCGCACTTATACCCAGTGGTTCACAAGTCATGTAAAATGTACGATTCTGAAATTGAAAAGAGCCTTTTTGCGGTCAGACGGATAACCGCGTTGATGGTTTTTAAAGCGGTGGAACAAATTAAAAAGTTGCAATCAAGCGATCCTGCGGCCTTTTACGTTCAACTCCCTTCTGTCGGGAAACTTTTTCTGTAATTCCATCTAATACGCGCATACCAGGTGTTTAGAATGACTCGAATAAACGCCACAAAACAACGATGATTAAAATTTTAATGGTTCCACTCCGTTGATTTGTAACTTCATTAACTTTTTTTCCTTTCAATTAAAATTTTTGTAATTAAACTGAGATGCTTGTCGTACTATGTTTTGTTCGTTGAAAAATTTGCAACTGCTTGTATTGTTTTCTGTTCGCTTATAAGTGGATACGCATTCTGTAATTTACGAACAATTGAACGAAAGCAGTGAACGAACAGTGAATGAACAATGTATCAAAGTCAGCTCATAAAACCTGCACGCTTCTCGTTCTGAACAAAGAAAGCGCTGCGTATAAAAGAATGGAAATGACGCTATTTGCTGGATTAAGCAACTGATTAATGGCATATAACGACGGAGGTAATTAAAATTTGTCAGGGCTAATAAATTTGAGTAGTTATAACAAAAAGTACCGTGGTTCATTCAGGTGTTCGCAAACGACGTAATTGAAGAAAAATTGATTAATTCGACGTCGTTAAAGTAGTCGGGAAAATGTTATCCGCCGAGCTAATCGAAATTTCAAGTCACGGTTAGCTTTTAATTTTCATTGACTACTCTAATATTTATATGATGCGATAAGCACTTTAGTCGCAAGTTTCCACCTAACTGCTATCCGCACGAATTTGAAAAGGATTATCTAAATATCTTCGCGCGGTTTACTCTAAACGTGCTTGTAATTGAATGTTAACCCTTTTAAAAGTTTTCATCAAATTTTGAAAATAATATTCCAATTTTAAGTCTAAATAGATTTTTTAATTCAAATTCCTGCATTATAATGAGAAAAAATATAATTATTAAGTTTTGATAAACTTGGAAAGTTCGAAAGTTTAATAACAATTTTGGGCGCATCCGCATTCCGTGCAATTCCAGTAAGAGATAATCCGTTGCAATGTCATAGAAATTTATATATACCGAAGTTGTCGAATTCGTGCTGACGTACGAAATTAGTTGGCACAGCCTTGTGTTCCACGCAAAAACTCTCCCTGTAATATAAATGTATATACAGTGCATCGGAGGCAAACTTTCATTGCTAAGCCAGAGACTCTCCGGTATATCTAAAATTTTCTCCACCGGCGAAATGAAACGTGATGAATTGATGGCCCAAGTTTGAAGCGTTCGGAAACTCTTGCACCCGACCAACTCTCGTTAGCCGTGATGATGTTTTAATGGCGTCGATGGATGTAAATGTATAGAAGAACGTTCAACGGAATTGTTTAGTTTTATTTTCCACTCTAGTGCAAGTCCATTTAAACGACTTTTAAATCTTGTTTGTTGCGATGCAAAAAATTAAATCAAAAATGAATTAAATTTTGTTATTAATTTTTTTCAACTTTATCATTTCCTGTTTAAGCGGCCTAGTTGGTACAAAGCTCCAGTAATTGTTTCATTCGAGTTTTGACAATATTAACAATTGATATAAAAAGCGTTGGTTTTTGTTCTGTAAAATTGATTCGTTCATTGAAAAAAAAATTTATTTCATTTTGTCTACATTAAGTTTTTTTTTATTTTACACAATCTCAAAAGTGCACATCACAATCCAGTTCGTGTTTTAACGTTGAAACCCCGAGTGTCTAACAAACTGCGAGAGCTTTTTCATAATTTACACAATGCGGTGGGGCTCAGATATGTTTGGTTCAATTTACATAAATTCAATAAAAAGCATTACCGTCAAATTATGCGTTTTTTCAATCTTCGACCGAGCGAGATGCAGTTTTGCATTCCTTTTTTTTTAACCAATTCATGCCCGACTAAAATACTCTAATAACTAATTTTCATTATTTATTTACTCTTTAAAAAACAAATTTATTCAAAAATGACTATTCAGACATTCTGACGATGATCTGCAAGTACGAATAATCATTTTATTAAACGCACTTGAATGATTTGCTCAGCACTTATCTTGACACGACAGATATTTTAACCGAGTTTAAGATTAAGCGAAACGTCTGCTTGTAAGTACATTCAATATTTTTTGTTCAACCAAATTTTTTTTTCTTGTGAAAAATTGAAGAACGATTTGTCTGTTCCGACTGAAAGTTGAGAATTATTAGGTAACCCAAAATTTGCAAGAACATAAAATGAATAAAAAATAAATTGAATTCGATTCTTCATTGATTTCAGGATCTTATCTAATAGCTATATCGAAACGAAAAAAAGTTTTATTAATCATAAGCTCCAATCACATAAATACCCTCAAGTGAAATTAATCCTCTGGTATAACTCCTGAGCGCTTCAGCAATCAGCCATTCGGTTCTTTTAGAGATCAATAATGCGAGAAAATCGAAGCCGGATTTTCGTCTTGCACGTTTGAATTGTTTGAATGAAAATCGCAAAAAATGTTTTTCATTGCGAGCGAAGGTCGCGCCTGGCTTATATCATATTAACGATACATCAAACAGGCCACAAATCATTTTGTACTGTAAAATTAACTGAAACGTAAAATCAGATTAAATATCTTTCCAACTGTAAATTCCAATCAAACAATCACAATTCATTTTCAAAGTCAGAAAAAGGTATCGAAAAAAAGAAGTCGATAATTACAACAGGCACTGATTTAAAAAAATCTTTCAATCAGCGTGGAAAAAGATTCAACTTGTAACTAAATCCCCTATTCAATTTTCTGTGTCTCTCATTCAAGGAGAACAAAAATGAAATTATCGAATAAGTATTGAGGCTGGCGGTTATCCTATGCACTGATTTATCGATAATATTTTACAGAGTCCTGTGACGCAAGATCCTGGGGATTAGGAGCTCTAGTTCAGGCTTTGGGACAAACCACAACAAAAGCTTTAATAGCTGCGCTTGACCCAAATATTTGTGAGGTGGCAGCCAAACTTGCTCACTTATGGAACAAACCTTTGCTCACCTGGACTTGTCCTCAAGTAAGTGCGCGCGATTAGCATAGCTAATTAATTGTCCAGTCAAATACACTAGCTTTAGCTGAATTAATGTTCTCTACAACCAGAGCTTATGCCAATTTGCGAAATCAGTGAACATCGTAAACAGTTTGTTTGGCCGTTCAATTGAACGTAATCAGAATCAAATTATTTTTCACTTTACTCTTTTTTCTTGTTGTTCCTTCTCCCATTAGACAGGCTAACTTCGCGAAGCTCTCGTATTTTATATATTCTAAGTGTCTGAATTAATTTTATGCTGAAAAAGTTGGCCGACTAAGAATCTCAACGAGGTGTCGAGTGAAAACTTTGAGCAATTCCGCGAGCTCTCTACCGAGCGATTTCCTGTCGTTTATATTAGCTGAGGCAAAAATACAAAAAGTCTGACAAATTTTTATCGGGTAAAAACGTTGTAAAAAAGCAGAGTGCATAACAAAGCTTTTGTTTTCTTTGAAAACAAAAAAAAACATAAAAAGCAATTTAAAGTGAGAATAAAGCCGTCAAAAAATGAAACAAAAGAAATATAAAACACTCAAACTCCAAAGTAATACAGTTTGTAATTGAAAATTAAATTTGAAGAAAATTATTTTCGAAACAGTGGATTTAATTTGACCCTAATAATGGCTACTGCAAAACGTATAAAGATGAAGAGTTTTAATATTTTATTCCTGGGAGCAATTAGTAGACGCGCAGATTTCGCAGCGAATAAAGTTTGAGTCTTTGCTTTTAGTGAATACAAATTTCCGATGAAACGCGACGGTAATGTTCAAAATGATTAATTTCTTGTCGATTGAAGAAAAAGAATTGTTATTAAATGAAATGGAAGACGTTTTTTTTAATTCAATCTTTTTTATAGTAAAAAGTCGTTATAAAATCTCTTTTATAACGACTTTTTCCATTCAGATTCTTTTATTCCCAAGTAACCAATCGAAATAAATATACAAGCTTCGTTTTAGTAGCGAATTGACATTATTTTTTTTAATTATACCAGGTCGAGCTAATTTTAGAGCAATTAAGAAATCACACGTTTAATTAATTTCATTATCTTTGCGTCAATTTGCGTCAAATTTAGATTGATAACAAAAACATTGTGAACTTGTTGATTTTGTTTGATAAAAGTATCTGTATGCACATGGGTGAAAATAATACGTACCAGAACAAATCATAAAATTTTTTCCCTTCGGTATTTTTTCCATCTGAAGTTTCAATCCGATTGAATTCAAAGGTTTAAATGAAAGAGACTTTCGAACGTCCAATCTTTCCAAAGACAAAGATGAAATGATCGATAAATATCTTGTTATCAGGAGTGACGTAAAGCACAGTTTATTTCATCTAACAATTTTCACTAGCATGAGTTAAAAAATAACAGTTTGTTTAAAATGTATCTTGAATCTAATCGGTGAGAAAGTCATGCAGGAAAAGAAACAGCATATTCATATACCAACGAATTTGATATAGATGAAAAATAGAATCTTTGAAAAAGTATTTTGCATTCAAACAAAATTTTATTTCATTTCTGCATTTTTTTTATTTTTTGTTATAACAATGAAGAATAATAAAAATAATAAAATGTCAGTACTTTTTTATGATTTCATCTGAGTCGATTTTATTCGAACAGTTGGATAAAAAAGTTCATGATTTCGATTTAGGATTTCGTTTAAAAACGACCTATCGAGAAACTACTTCGGGACGAAAATGGCATATTTTGCGTGGTGTCGCAAGTTTTTAAATGTACCTCGTCTAAAAATCGATAAAGCTTGTGCGGGACGTATCGACAACGATGCTCATTTCAGGGTCCAACGGTTAAAATTTGTATTGCCGAGTTAGTCGCAGGAGCTTGGATGTATTGTTGCCAATAATGTAATGTATAATACAGCTAGGTCATGAAATGGACGAAACTGTAATGGCAATCGGGCAGTTAAAATTGCACGATTTTTGTTCGAGTTATAAAGTTATCACTCGTTAATCAAACTTTTTACTTCATTATTCATCAATTGCACTCGAAAATCCAATCGGTTTTTCGATTCGGTACGAATCAGCAGCGAAATAATTATTTACAATTTCAATCACGCGGCAATCAAACAATTATTGATCGATCGCACAAATAATCGGCATTCACATGAGAAACAATTCGATTACCAATTTTTTTTGAAACTACCATTTTGTCTTTAATTAATGACCGGGTTTGTGTTCCAGCTCTTTTTTTTTCAAAGGCGTCTTTTTCGCGAAACAAAGAACAGCGTCTGATTCAAAGAACAAGTAATTTCCAGTAACAACTTGTTTGAATGAACAAGCAAAGTAAACTGCGTCAGTGCGACGGAGAGAAAAAAATATGAATACTCATAAGAACCTCGACTCTTTTGAAGCTGGGTGGAAAATCAAATTAACATCTTGCGACTCATAACGTCCGGACTTTGTGCTACACAACTGAAATGAGGCTGATCATTAAAACGTGTTTATTCCAGTTCCAAATTGAATCAAATTTGTCTCATGCTTTAAATTAAAAAAAAATATAAAAATAAAAATTTGCCTAACAAGTCGACCAGAAATGTTCTACGTTTGCAAACAAGACGTTTATAAGTAACTGGTGACAGATGGAACTGTTTTATCCGTCCCATCAATTACAGCTGGAAATTGCGACGTTATCGAGTCTTCAAATACGAAGCAAATATCAATCACGGGAAAGCCATTACACGTCAACAAGTTTCAATCGATTAACCGGGATAATTTTTTCGAACCGTTTGGCACTTTTTTAAACACACAAGTCCGATACTCGATTTGGTTTTGTCGTGACGGTGATTTTTAAATCATTGTGTTAATACTGATGTGATACGCGCTTCAATTCGTCCAATATCGCGCTTCCAGCCATGAAACTGATCGGTTTATGTTTCCTAATGCAACTCATATTACTTTAATTAAGATTTTTTTTATTTTTTTATTCTGCTTAAAATTCATTTATTAAATTAATTTTTTTTTTGAATATCAGAGAGTGATTTAATAGCACTTTTGAATTTTCAGATTTCGAATACTCAATAATTAGCAAAGACTAATTAATGATATTCTACTCTTCACCTCGATTCCATTAAATTAACCCGGATTGCTCGAATTATCTCTATTTGCCATTGAATTCGTATCGATAGAATAATGATAATAATCACAAAATTCTCACGTAGTTTCGGTGAATATCGCTATTAAAGTCGATGTAGAACTAGAAGAAACTGTTTTTTATATTCAGAGCAAGGCGCGACAACTTAAATTGTTATGGCTGAGTTATGCGCGAAAAGGAAAGATGTAATTCCGCGAGCAGTTTTTGAACGTTAACTTTCACAAGTGGCAATGTCAGAGCTGACGTTCGAAATTGCAAAGAATCTTACAAAACACGAACTTGCGCTCATACATTATGAAACTTGAGATTTTTTCACTAAACGAAAACTAATTAACCGAAATGAAAAATTAATCTTCACGGGTCCGATGAAAAACTGACTTGCATCACTTGAATTGAATTATTCACGCGATACCTCTGACGAAAACTTGTTCTGTGCCAATGAAAATATAGCTGCTTGTTTATATGCGAACATTCATTTTTGATCTGCGAGTAAACTCACCGAGATGAATCCAGAATTCAAATGAAGCACGTCGCTTATTTCGTAACACATTTTGCGGATGTAAAGCTCGACAAGTTATACATTTCTCAACAAGCTCTATTTGGCCGGGGTGCGAATCTAAATTTCGTCGAATTAACACGCTGCTTTCAGAACAAGACCTGGCGTAATCCATTTAGGATACAGAACATCAAAATTGTTTCAAAAATTAATTGCCAGAGAATGACTTGCCCAGGAAAGTCGACACGGGAAGTAATTTCATCACTCGAGCGCATTGTTTCTTTCTGAATCTCATGTGGGAATGCGACATACTGCATATTACACATGGCAAACATGGTAATCTACTTACTAAGCTAATGTAAATTTGAATCTGGACTAGAAATCTCGTTCGAAGGTTCATTATCATCGCATCTCTGTTCAAAAATTACTGTACAACTAGTGGTTACTTCTGTGGAAATTCAGAAGAACCCTATATATTCCTATATACATTGAACAAATTTAGGCCAAATAATTTTCTAGTTCAAAGTATCAATGAAAATTAGCAACACATGTTAAACATGAGAATTCAAAGAAAAAAGTAAGGTGAAATTTGAAGTTTCGAAATTTTCTTTCTTGAAAAAGTAAATTCATACAACATTTATATTGTCCATTTGATAACAAAAATTATTTTGCAGTAAATGAATACTGTGTTTCGTTAATTGATGGAACAATTTCGGATGTTTATTCGCATGAGATAGTAATACGACATAAACGACGGTGTAACAGTAGAGATCTATTCATCTTAATGTGCTGGATGATTTAAGCTAAATAAACTGACGTAATAAAACACGCTGTTAAGTGTTCATGGGACGGCCGCGCGGTGCACTCCTCTTTCCGACTGATACCCGGGCGGGATTTAATTTAGCCACTCTTTACATATTTATCGCACTTGTATGTACAAAAGTAGTGGACGTTATTACTGCATGTACCCAAGGTCTCTGTGTCCACATATACATGTCTGCAAACATGTCAACATTTCACTCAACGCAATCCATGTAAACTGGAAGCTTGTGCGACAATGTTCAATCTAATAATACAACGCATTGCGGATAATCGATACATGAATTTCATGTACAAACAATCAACAGGATTTCCTCCAATCAGTTTCAAAAAAAACATGTTTTTGTATTGTGTGTTTTTTATGATCGATAATTAACTCTTTCAATTCTGTTAAACTGTGATTATGATTAATAATTTTTGTTTAAAATCATAACTTTGAATGGTGCTTTAAACGTCCAGCCTTAATTAGAACATCAAACGTTGAGTCCTAATTGATTCCAATTACAGCTGATAAATTGATGTGTATATGGTCTTGCTCAGCTTCCATCCTAGGATGGAATTCAATATTACAAGACGAAAAAACGGTGACGATTAAAAATGCATCGAATTGAAAACGCATTCTGAGTTAAAACTTCGTTAAAGTGTTTGGCTCGGAGGATCGAAAACAAAATGGAGCGAGAATTAATTGAAATGTTTGCATTCAAATTTAACGACGTGAGAAATAGCGTGCATCCACGATGGAAAGACGTTTTGCAGCAGAAATAAATTCATTAGTCTCGCCAGTAACGTCGGCTAAATTTGTTACATGACAGCAACTCGAGAGCGCGATACAGTAACCGTCACTTTTTGCGACATTAACGGTATCGTTACGTTTGTCTTCGATGAAAAAACATTTCTTGTACAATTAACGATACTCTTGTGCCAAACGACACTGTGCCATACTAGAAAAAGGCGGAAATGAAAGATTGACTTGATTTCCTTTGACACCAAGATATAATTTTATCCTTCTATGAGACAAATGAAGTGAAAAACAAACAAACATTTTTATGAGACCATGTTGGAAGAAAATAATAAATGAAATTGTACCTTATTGTGATTTCAGAAGGAGGCAGGCGACAAGGAATTTACGTCCATTGTTAGACTATCACCTTCATTGCCAACTATAGCTCAAGCTTTGGCTGAAATATTTTTACGTTTTCGATGGAAGTCTGTCGTAGTAATTGGTGTTGGTGAGTATGAACAATGGGATAACTAAGACAAAAGTTATCAAGATAATTTATAAAGCGACAGAGACCGTCGTCGCGGAACGGGGAACAATGATTTTGTAAAGCTTATGTTCGTTGGAACGGGTTTCCACCAATGCGTCCAGAGATGACTCGGTTGAGATAATAAATGGGATTACAGTTTGCTAAATGTTGAGAGCTCCAATACATGATTACACTGGTTTTAGCAAGGTTACCCGTCAAACTTTTCCATTTAAAAGTAAAGCTTGTTTTGAATTTTCACGATTTGTTTCAATTTTTTTATAGTGACTTCATCGCACAAGTAAAATTAAACCAACAACGTTTGATTCAGCTTTGTTTGCAGTTTTTTTTGGTTTTTGTTTTATTTTGTGTAAAGAACAGAAGAGTGTTAAATCTTTCCGAAGTAGGAAATCGATTTCCAATTCCATTTCTTTATTTTTTAGTTGGTTCCTTTTTGTTAATAAAACTTGTCAGAAACGGCCATCGAGCGAAATTGCCGAAAAACCAACAAAAGTCGTTTTAGTTATCGTTTGCCTGGCCCAGCAAAAAATGCGATTTATATTTTTGAAAAGCCGACATTCATTAACTCTCTTGAATGAAATGTCATTTTTATGATCTTCTATGCTGATATGACTGTTTGTCGTTTGCTTTTTTGTCATTCTTTTTGTTTTGATTTGTTCATTTTTTCAGAATACTCGACGTATAAATTTACGAAAATGATCCAATGAAATCGCAATATTTTTGTTTGAGATTGATATTTCCCAGAGTAATAGGAAAATGTATTTTTAAACAATCTTTTTAAATCACGCAAAATTTGATTTTAATTTGTTGCCTGTCGACCTTGCTTCTGGAATGATTATTCATATACGCGGCCAAGAAAATGATTAAATTTTATCTGATTTCAATTGGAATGATTTGATTATGTTCGGTCCCGAGAGAGTACATGTAAATTCATAGTAACGGTCAGCTCTGAAGGTTGATGAAACAAACCTCGATGGAATATATGTTTATCATTCGAATATGAATCTCTCCTCACAAACGAGTAAATTTGAAATCTATTGCCTTAAATCATGAAATAATATTCGTAATTAAAACTTGTGCAATTAATATTATAAATGATTAAATTTTTCTATAAAAAACAATACTAAAAGAAATAATCGGCTGACGTAAAATTGACTTGAACTACTAAATTTTTTATTCATAGTGAGATTTGAGGTTAGAAACGATTAGGAATGAATTTATCTGGCTGACTGCAAACTGACTTTCATTACCGAATTTGTAATTGATTCATTTTCAGATCATGAACTTTGGTCAAGTCTCGACAGATCCGTGGTCGGTGCCTTGAGAAGCGTAGGAATAGTACCGAGACATCACGCAGTACTGCCATTCAACAGTAGCTCGAAACAGATCCACGGGTCTTTGCGAGCTCTTCATACGATTCCATGCAGAGGTGAAACTTCAAACTCATCAGGAAATTATATTTTACGTTCACATCTGTCTGCTTGCTGTGTTTTTTGAAAAGTTCGCCATCCTTTTTACGAGGCGTAATTTTGTTTTAAAACGTGCCATTCTTTTGGCTTTTGAAAAGAGAAAAATAATATCTAAAGTAAAGAAAAGGAAGTACAACAAGCAGAATAAAAATTGAATAGGAAGCTTTTTAATTTTGCAGAAAACACTTTTTGCGATCAAAAGAAAAAAATGTTATTTGTCACTGTATATAGAAAACGTGTGTCCATAGATAGAACATGACTGAAACAAGATAACGCGACGGATAAATTTTATTTGTCATAAATTTGACACCACAGCTCTCTCAACTTATATTATATTTAAATTGCAAATAGAATTACATCGTTGTGAAAACTGAAATAAACTACGCGCCTGACAATATTTACATAAACTTACGATAAATTCCAAATATAAAGCCCAGCTTATTCTTTGAATAGCCATGTTTAAGGATTTGAAATTCAAAATTGATGGAATGTGCAAACACCTGTACTTTTTTTATTAGATCTTTTTTGCATTTCCTCCGCACGTGACTTTCAAAACCAACAGATGAGTGTTGAAGAAAATATGACCTTACATTAATCATAATCAAATTTACATAAAAACTTCAAATAAAATAATTGACAAATCGTTATAATAATCATGGAAGTTATCAATTCTAACGAACTACTCGAAAAAATAAATAAAAGTTAAGTCAACAGTTTCAACTTCAAATTTAGAACAATTTTTCTGCATTGTAGATGGAACGCTTGAAGCAGGTTTTTCGGTATATCGAGTTTAATCTCTTTTGTTGTCCGTGTTTGTCTTCTCCTTGTGTGTTTTTAAGCTCTTTTATTTCATCTGTTTCGAGTTTCAACGCTTTTAGAATAGAAAAAATATTTTTGTTTGTTCGAATTCGGACTATCTACAAATGTGATTGATATTCAACAACAGCAAAAACTGTTTACTCGAAAGCCATTATATTATAAATTGTTGCGTACAAATTTTTTCATAATTTTTACAATAACAAATGTTTAATTCTCCTTTATTTTTCATTTTGTCAGCAATCATTTTATGTTTGCCCCTGGACAATGATTTCGCGAGCGACACGCTCGTCGAGTTGGACACAGTGCAGGCATCGCGGATGCCACACTCGGTGATCCTGATGGTTCACCCAGGCAGTCCCGAGCCCTTCCTCCCGGACCGCGAAAGCACCGAGACGGTCTCGAAAGCAACGACGCAGTCTTCCAATTTTTCTACCCCTCGTCAACGTTCTGCCTCCTCTACAGAATTATTTTTGCCACCGCAGAATCTGAGTCGCTCGACGCTGGATAATTTACTGGTTATCGTACCCATCGATCAAAGGTAATGAGACTTTTGTGCACACAAATAGAACGACCTTCGCTTTTCTCACAGCGAATCGATCGAATTTCACTTCGCGAACCCTCGAACAAATCATTAAATAATAAATTAATCAATCTCGGCAGAAGCTTGATTGAATTTCAACTTTAAATATGTCTGAAAAAATAGATTTTTTTTTCGTTGACTTAATGAATCAGGTGACTTTTTTGCCAAGGTATGACATCGAGAGGCTCTTCAACGGCACAGCCACGTACGTGACGGAAAAAACGCTGGACCACCTAAAGGAGTCGCTGGATGTGCTCACCAGAGACAACTCGAGCTTGAATTCGTTCAACAATAAGATGTTTACCTACTCGCTGCTCGCGTGGAACGCCAACTCTTGGATGCCCATTGTCAACGTCGTCGAACAGGAGGACAAACTTCTGGTCCAAGAATTTTTTCGCGACGGACTGGCCGACGATCTGGTTTTTGATCTATTTTGTCTCGATCCCAACGATTGTCCGCGTAAGCAGACAAGTTTTCAGTGATACGATATCAGTTTTGTCAGACTTCGAAAAAACTTCATAAGTTCGTGCCGTTTTTCAGACGGGACTAGTTATAAAATTCCCCTCCGGACGTCACATATCGTAGCCATCGTTTTTGGATCGTTGCTTTTTGCCCTGACGGCGATCCTCACAGCGGCGCTGATAAGGTAAAGCGAGTCCAATTAAAAAAGGTTTTTCCCTTGTTGGGAATAGAAAAACATTATGAGATCAAATGCCAAAGAAGACAATCTTATTCAAATCTCTAGATAACGTCGAAAGATGGGAAGAACCCTTGTTGCATCAATCCGAGCGGAAAAGCCTTGAATCTTCTTTACAAAATGCAATGCTTGAAAACAAATTGGTAGATTTTTCGTTATTCGGTCTACGTTGAGTTTCTCGTTAAAGGTTTTTGTTCGTCTTACAATTACTTTAGCTCACGGTTTTCAAATTCATCGCTCGGCCTAATTGACTGACTAATTTAAGTATGAAACTCGAGATGAGTAATTTGGTTTTATTTCAATGATTGCCAGTTCAATTTCATCCGTAAACTTTAATTTATTCATTTTTATTTGTTTGCTGTTTGCAGGAGGTATTTGCTTAAAAATCGAATGTCCAAGAGACCGTACAAAATTATCCTCACGGCTTCGGATTTCGTTTTTCCTCAGGTGCCCGATACTCGCAGGGTATGTTCTTTTGCTTATCAAGTTAGGATAAAATGTAACTCTTAAAAAAAATTATTTTATTGATGAGAATAATTTTTCATTTAAACTTTTTCAAGGTTGACGAAGGAATTGAAGCAATGCTATGCTGTTGGCTGCAACAACTCCAAGAATTCGGCGGTCCCGAAGTCGAAAAACCGGACCTTCTGCAGGGTAGTGTGGGTTCCTTGAAACCTCAGCTCCAGAACAGCACGGGAAACCTCGCCAGACACCCGGTCTTTAAAGATCCCCGAGCGCGATACAACGTGAGCAATAAATCTGTCCGCCACTTAAGACTTTATGATCCAGTAAAAATAGCCTTCTCAATATTTTTTTCGTTTTACCCTCCAATTTGAGCACGACAAATGCTGTAACAAAAGTTCAGTCTATTATCGTTTCGTAATTTGATTTTCAAAATTACCGATTCAAATGAATTGGCAATATCAAGACAATTAAGCGAGATCGAAGCCCTAATCGGATTTGCTATTGGAATAGCAAAGCCGAAACTGAGACTCTGCTTCTTTTTCAATTGACACAATTATAACTTTTGATCTTCGGATTGTAATTGTCTCCCGAACTCCGATATCAGCTTGAAAAGTTCGAGTCGTGAAAAGGGAAACCGTATATTATACTCATTATTGAGAAACTTCGTAAGTGAAATGTTTATTGGATAATTAGAAAGATTGAGACAAAGATTGAACATTTTCAGGGACAAACTTTTTGGCGAAAAATATAGCTGTCCACTGTGCTTCGAATACGTTACTTTAATTGGTGTCATGAAATCTTCAACTCTACAAGAAATTTTGATCACTAGATGAGAAACTAATAAAATAAAAAAAATGGGATAAACTTTATATTATAAACGTGAAATTTTCGGACAGCGAGGATTATCAAATGACATCAAACCAAGAGGCGTCCGGGATGCTGGTGCTAGTACAATACAGTGCGATTTGCTCCGGAATGTCTATTGCCGTATTGTATTCTGTCTTACATATAGGTTCTACCATTGTTCTAACATGTCGGAACCAGTGATTTCGTCATTTTGTATTCACATTTTCAAAGCCCACCACTTTTTGTTTAATATCATCCCGCATTGTTTACAGCGTTTCTCGCTGTTTTGAGTTTTTTGCCTAAACTTGGTAAAACTTTCTTTAAAGTTTTCGTGTTCGAGTTTATGAAAAATGCAAGAATAAAAAATTGTTATACGAACTGCTTAAGAAAAAAAGTTTGAAAACTTGTCTTTTTTTGATAATTTACTAAATGTTATTGAGATTTACAAGATTGAAAACTGTCTCAAAACAACTACTTCGATGGATTTTCCAATGGCGCTGAATATCGATTACATAATCAAAAGGATATTATTGTTCGACGCTGAATTGATCAGATAATGCACGTAATCCAAGTTGCGTGTCACTTGAAATTTTAGTGGCGCGATGGAATACTGATGGAACTTTTATCTATCCGCAGTTACACCGCTCGCGGAACATAAAGCTGATGAATTTAATGTTCTATACACAAACTTCTAAAATATCGCCCGGGCGAACTTGGAAAACCGGTAAATCAAACGCAGCCCATTTTAACCAGATAAAAAAAGTTGGAAAACGAGATTTGGAAAAGCTTTTATAACGTGAAATCATTTTTAGTCCGTTCGAGTAGTCGGAAAAAATTTAGTTTTTAAGTTCGTCTGAGCGATCAAACAATGCCGCTAAGTTTCTGTCAACAAAATTTGTCGGATCTCTCGCCAACGTGATATCGCAGGTCGAGAGTTAATTAAGAGACTTGAAAAGCACTCTCACATGCTTAATGATCACTCAGAGAGCGCAGTTGGTAAGAGAGGCTTCAAGTCGTCACGTAGGCCATTTGGAATAAAGTCTTGCGACGGATCACCTTCAGCCAATCATAACGATTGCAATGGATCATTCTTTTGAGACTATTTGATTTGAGTTTTTGAGAGAGGTCGCAAGGTTGATTCAATTTGTCTCTTTTTTGTTTGCAGGGCGACTTGGTACAATTGAAGGAAGTCCCTTGCCAAGGCTCTTTTGAAATAAAAAGCAAGGCCATGGATGTTCTAGTCGCTGTGAGTCACAAGCTTATAACATTCTCTTTCAAGAACATATTTCTTTGTCAATTTCTGTTTCAGTTACATAACAATATCAAGCGTAGAACTAACGTGTGATAACTTTCAAAACTAAGTTTGAAGTAAAAATATTTAATACAAAATACAAAATCTTTCACTATCTAGAAGGACAGAATGAAATATTTTTCCATTTGTTGTTTCATATAATATTTATGTAACATTGTTTTCTAAATCAAAGTTATGTGAAACAACACCGACACACTGAATATTTGAATTGAAAATCTCCATCTTCAACATAAATTGTGATGTTATGAAATATTCTCCTATAATAATAACACGGAATTTGCATGGTATTTAGAAAACTATCAAATCAATTTCAGATCGAATATTTGAATAACAAAAACATTGTCGCATTTGAATATTTCCAACATAAAAAATTCCGCCAGATTTATTATAGAATTATTTATAAGAGGATTGAAACAAACACTTAACGAATTATTAATCAATGTTCTTTTAGATTCACGGTCTTCGACACGAAAATTTAAATCCTTTAATTGGCTGCTTGACCGAGCCAACAAGACCATGCCTGGTTTATGAATACTGCTCCCGAGGATCCTTAGAAGACGTGCTCGTCCAGGACGAGATCAAGCTGGATTGGTCCTTCCGGCTCTCTCTATTAACTGATCTTGTCAGGGTAATGAAGTTGATCTCGCGAAACCTCTATTCATCACCCTCTACAAAAAACAGTTTAAGTTAAAATGTAAAACTGTTTTTTGCCTCGCATGCAAATCGCACGATGACAAATAAGAATGCAATTTTCAAGATTGAAAAAGGCACGATTGAATGTAACATTCCACGCGACGAATTTCATTTGAGTGTTCATCTTCAAGTTCGATTGCGCTTGCGAGTTTGTAATTCAAAACAAGAGATTGATAGAGGGCTTTTGTTGTTCACTCCACAGGGCATGAAGTATCTGCACAGCAGTCCAATACGTGTTCATGGTTATCTAACATCAAGAAACTGTGTCATTGATGCTCGCTGGGTTCTCAAAGTCACGGATTACGGTCTCCCGGCTTTTTACGAAGCTCAGAACATCGTCCCCTCACCCAAAGCTGCGAGAGGTAAGAGAAAAACTATTAAAGGGACTGTTTCAACAACTCCACGCTACATCTCCACCTTTTTCGTCCACTTTTCTTGTTTCCTTTTTAGCTGGACTTTTTTTATCAAGTACCATTCACGAAAATTGTCCCTGGAGAATTTAAAATGAACATCGTTATTTTGGAGTTGGAAAATAGTTTTCTTTTCATTATTATCGACATTGATCCGAAATGAATAGCAGATTAAGGGATGCATAAAATGGAACGAGTGTTTTATTTCAGATCTATTGTGGACGGCGCCGGAATTATTGAGACACGCCGGGTTACGAAAGAAGGGCACTCAACCCGGTGACGTTTACAGTTTTGGAATAGTAATGCAGGAAGTGGTCGTACGCGGCGAGCCGTTTTGCATGCTGGCATTGTCTCCCGAAGGTAACATTTATTTCACTTACTGATTCTATCGCTGTGTTAAATATTTACTCTTCAACACTAAATGAACTCATCGTTCAATTTAACAGCCAATGTACAATTCAAAACTAAATTATTTTGATTCAATTTAATATCCATGAACTTCGCAATTAACCGTTTAGAAGCTGTTTAGAAAGCTAAAGCACTATTTAAATGAATTCCCACGCTATAATTTAATTACTCTCGAACTATCACAAAAATCAAATTAGTCTCTTGAACGGATACCTTACTGCCGAGCTTCGACCGAAAATTATTGAGGAATTCACACGATTGTCAGCGTCTTGATAAAAAAATCATGTAAAAATTTAAAAAAATAAATGTTCAAATTGTAGACATCATTGAGAAAGTAAAAAAACCACCGCCACTGATAAGACCTTCGGTCAGCAAAGGAGCGGCGCCTCCGGAAGCTATCAATATCATGCGACAATGCTGGGCGGAAGCAGCGGATATGCGGCCGGATTTCAACGCCGTACACGACCTCTTTAAGAAATTGAATCACGGCAGGTACGCCCCAGCATGTCCTTGCAATGTTTGCTTTTCGATACGCGGAATTTATTAATTCGATCAGACAAATGGCGGAGCATCATTGAAAGTCCAAACTAGAAATAAGAAGGAGAAACAAGTTTTCTTGTTTGAAGCAAAACTAAATCGCGGAATAACACAAGGCAAAAAACAAATAGGAAATGTGAAGGGACTTTAATAATTTGTTCGTTATTTTTTTGTAGGAAGGTGAACTTTGTGGATACAATGTTTCAAATGCTGGAGAAATATTCGAATAATCTTGAAGAGTTAATAAGAGAGCGGACCGAGCAGCTCGACATGGAGAAAAAGAAAACCGAGCAGTTGTTGAACCGCATGTTGCCGAAGTGAGTATTCTTAGTCGGTCTTATTTACTGGACGGACTAAAATATGATGAACTAAAATCAAATCTTGCGATCAGATTTCTTAATGTTACATTTTTGACCTGAAATAGAAAAAGGAAGGATTAAAAACTGAATTAATTTGTATAAGTAAATCATAAAAAATTTGAATTTTACGATTACGAGTTATAGTTGTGAGAATGTGTGTTTAATATTTTTTTTATAGCACTGTAGCTGACAAATTAAAACTAGGCATGCCAGTGGACCCTGAGGAATTTCGAGAAGTGACAATTTATTTTTCGGACATCGTAGGCTTTACAACAATATCGGCTCACTCGACACCGTTTCAAGTAGTGGATTTTCTGAATGATCTCTACACTTGCTTTGACGCGACCATCAACGCCTACACTGTTTACAAAGTATGAGCAGCTCTAATAAATCGATAGCGAACGTAACAACGACAAAACAATGCTCGATCAAACGAAGCACCGGTTGCTCCTTGCAATCATAAATCTTGAATCTCGAGTCAAGTAGCTTGAAATATTCAATTAATATTTATTATTACGTTGTTATCAATTTTTCATCCAATCACTTTTTCCATTACTAGACAAACCAATTAGCATAAGAAGGACGTTATTCAACTCATTGTTTTTATTCATTTTTAAATTGGATCTCAATCGGAATCGGAAAACAAAAAGTTGTACGAATAAAGAAAGACGCTATTATATTATTCAGTGACAGATCGTTTTAGTTTGAATTGGAAAAATTCATGATGGAACTATTCCCAGTGTTTAAAGCCGGTGATCAAGTTTTCTGCTCGTAAAACGTATGGGAACTCAATTGAATTTATACACGGCTGACGTGTTGTAAAGAGTCGACATTAAAAAAGTGCAACAAAAAACAATAGATCATAAAATCGCGGTACTTTTTGTTGAGAACATTTGATAGTTTCTAAAGGATGAAACATGTATTTGGCAGGTGGAAACCATCGGGGACGCTTACATGGTCGTCGGTGGTTGTCCTGTTAGGATACTCGATCATGCTTCTCAGGTCGCCACAATGGCTCTTGATTTGCTTCATCAAAGTGGCAAATTTCGACTTAAACATCTGCCAAAAACTCAGCTGAGACTTAGAATTGGTCTTCACACAGGTAACATTTTTGTTCTCTGATAACTTTCAAACAAATTATTGAAAAACAACTTTTACCTTGTTCGTAATGTTGACGAAAAACCGTTGTATTTTATTCATCATTTTATTCATTATTAATTGAACAATTCAGCTAATACGACCTCACAATTTTGAAAGAATGCAATTCAAAAATAGAAATCGCAATTTATTATTAAACGTGGGCTTGTTTGTCGAGAAGATCACTTTGAGTGAAAAACGTTTTGAGCTCAAGTATTTAGATAATTTGCCCGAGACGCGTAATCTGCGTTCAAAGTAGTAACTGGGTCAGGAATTTGAAAAGCTCGAAATTTGCCCCGGAACTCGTAATATAACATAATCATATTTAACGCTTGATGTAATTTCAAAACTTTCAAAGCCAATTTTTGTATATGTTACCGGCAAAGTATATAATCGAGGCATTTCATAGAATGCCTGGTCATTTTTGTCAAAGTATGAAATAATTGAAAAATTCAATATATTGCCTAGGCATTTAATGAAATGACGAAGGCTCTTTAGGCAAAGTGTAGAATAAAGTGGATAGAGTTAGTTTCAATCATGACAAACTATTGTGGCATCTGGAATTACAAAGTCTGTTATTTTTCAGACACTTACATTTTTTAGTCATACATTTAGTCGTGCAGAAACATTTTAGTATTCCTTGTCCAGTACCATTGCTTTGGTTTGT
This sequence comes from Telenomus remus, assembly GCA_020615435.1. Taxonomy (NCBI): domain Eukaryota; kingdom Metazoa; phylum Arthropoda; class Insecta; order Hymenoptera; family Scelionidae; genus Telenomus; species Telenomus remus. The sequence goes on along the minus strand of CM036341.1, from coordinate 6,584,455 downwards.
CGCGATTGATCGAAGAGAACATTCAACTTGGGGCACATCCGTTGGTTCAATTAATTTTTCGTTACAAATTGTGAATTGCGAACGTGCGTACAAACATTTTATAACACCGTCGCGAGTTCCTATTTTAAAAAAGTCGTCGTCAGTTTTTTCTACAATTATTCCTAAAATATTTCGCGCATCTCCTTTGCCCCGATCCACCCCTGGTACAGGAATCCGAACTGTATCTCCGACGCTACCCGGTAACAATCGATTCTGCGAAAGGTCTATCATTTTTTTCGCTTGCAAAACCAAATTATCAACCGCGTTTTCTCGCTCTTGTTCAACCCTTTTTTTTTGAGTAACAAAGATAACATAAGTCCTTTTTAGGCATTCTATGAAATGCCTGGATTATATACTTTGCCGGTAACATATATACAGCCAACCTATAAAACTTACCGGCAAAACAAAAACTTCTAGTTCTGGACACCGCCATTGGTTTCTTGAAAGTACCTCCTTTTGTTTTTATTTGTCCGTCAATAATTCATGAGAACTCCTACCGTTACAATATCTCAGGGCAAAAGTTTTAATCGCCGCATTGCGAGCGTAACAATTTAAATTACAAAGTGAAATAACATTAACATCAGTCAGACTCGCGTTCGAGTTATATCCCTGGCAATTTCGCGGAGTATCAAGATCGACCGGGCGAGCGCTTTTGAATTCACTTTTTGTTTCTCCGCTCCAAAGTCCAGGGACGCAAATTAACTTTAATTCTTCTTCTCGGCAAAATTGATTACACCAGGAAAATTAATTTGCGATTTAATTAAACTTAATTATAAAAAGTTTCGGTACAAAATTGAAATAAGTAGTATGAAAAAGTGTTCTTTAAAAAGTAAGGCATGAAAAAAATGACGCTTATCTTTGCAGTAATTATTATTTGTTTTAACTTGTTGTTTGTAAAAACTAGGTCCATGTTGTGCGGGTGTGGTTGGTTTGACGATGCCACGATACTGTCTGTTTGGTGATACCGTAAACACAGCATCACGAATGGAGTCGACCGGAGCACCCTGGAGAATTCATCTCAGCCAGGAAACTCGGGATCGATTAATGCAAGTCGGCGGTTATTACATTGAATATCGCGGACGGACCGATGTTAAGGGCAAAGGCAAAATGCCGACGTATTGGCTGTTAGGAAAGCAAGGCTTCGACAAAGAGCTACCGACACCTCCTCCGCTCGGGTGAGCTGTGAATTTAGATCGCTTCGTTGCACCTCGCCTGGTACCCCAATCCATAATTTGCAATCGATCCAGAAACATGTTCATAAATTATTATAACCTTTTATACCCTCTTCCACCTTTCATTTTATCCTGTTACTGAAATATTCACAACAATTATTTTCGTTATGTCCAAATTAATATTCATTAATTCAAATTTAAACGCTTTATTCACATCAGTTGATAATTTATTGATGATAGAATGAAATTGTTTGATGATTAATTTTCCAAAAGTTTTAAATACTGTGAAAAAGTTGGAACAAAATATTGTTACAAAATTCTGCAAAGTGTACTCAATCAAAAGTTCATACTTGCAGACTCTCGTGGAACTTATTCAAACTTGGCTTACAAATCGAGATTATCATTATCGTAAAAATTTGCTGAGTTTCAAGAACCTTCACGGGTGTGCGTTGCAAATGCCAGTGCTTTCTTTTTTCACTGCCAACTTTATTTATAAAGCAAAAGTTCGGCCAGTCGAAGCGTGCAACGTCGATTAATTCTATAACTTTTGTCGCAGACTAACGATTGTTGTTGTCCTTTTGCTATACGCTGCGTGGAAAAACAGAGAGGACCATGGGTGAGTTTGAAACATTGTTGCAAAAAACAAGTTCTAGCTGAATAAGTAATTGTAAAATAACTTTGTTCATCCTAGTTCCTTTGAGTTAAAAGTGTCGTAACTTTTCAATTGAGAAAATTAATAATGACTTTTTGATTTTTTTTTTGAATTTTCTTTTTTTTTATTTTTGTACTATATGGCGTTAACGAAAATTCAATAACTCGGGCATAATTGATGTTTTCAACTAACGTAATTTAATTTGGAATTTCGATGAAACGGCATAATAAATTTTGATCGTGCTGCAGCGTTAAAATAAATTCATCATTAATATGAGCACTAATACAAATAGCGCGGTATATTATAGCCAGCATTATAAATCTTCTGGACAGAAAAAGCAACGCGGTTAGAGATGCGCATAAATATTCAATTTTCATCGCATAAAATATTTAGGCGCAGATTTTCATAACGAAATGACGGTTGAAAATTTTTCGGCCGAGTCAAAAAGAGCATCGCTCATAGAAAATTCAATCTCGAGGGTTCTTTTTTGGTGCTTAAATTGTCCCGATAAATTCGACGGCTTCATTCTCGTGTTTTATGTTTTATTTATGTTCAATTAATATCCCAGGCAAATCGATAAATATGACAAGATAAATGCAAAGTATTCGTGTTTTTTCGATAAAACCCGCCGAACTGAACGGTATTATAGTATTTTATAAAGTGTGGGATGTATAAAAATAAATGTCATTATAAATTTGGCCATGCGAGGAATTTTAATTTACATATTCAAATGAAAATGCTATAAAATATAGCTCTGCATCAAAGCTACCATTTGCGTTTTCATGGGTGTGATTTAAATTTATGATTTCAACCACACAATACATTTCCAAAACGATAAAAATTTGACTCTATTCAATGTCTCCAAAAACTCGCTTTTTTGTCACTAAGAGTTTTTTGTCAAACAGTTTTGAACTTGTCAATTACCGTCAAACGACGGGGCTACTTTTTGCTTTCGTGTTTTCGCAATTTTTCAATTTTGGTTTTAAAAAATATTTAGATTTAATTTACATTTAGGATGCTTCATGTCTAATTTTAGCAGTATATTGTGTTTTGTGGGAGGGGGAGGTTATTGTGTAAAATAGTTTATAATGTTAACGAAAATTTGACTGTGCCCAAAGTAGCTCCACTGAAAGGTATCATAAATTGCCTTTTTTTCCAATTTAAACTTTCAGTCGTTAACTTTGTTAAAATTGTTTACAGTTGTTGAACAATTTTTTAGATCGCGTTTTCATCGTTCTGCACATTGTCTGATAAAAAAGTTCTTTTAGAAAATATTTTTTTCCGTGAAAAAAAGAGATAATTAAAAACCATTAAAATCTATGATGAAATTATTATGTTTTATATAAAATAGAACCTGAACTGGGTTAGTCAACAATTTTTTTTATAAAGAAAAAATAATCATCCTAAATAAAGACTGACACAATTGAAATCGTGAAACATTCAATAATAATTTTGTATTCTACCAACAGTCGAAAAATTATGATCTACTTTTTATCATAGTTTATTCATTTGTACTTTCACCCTCTCCGTTCTGACGTTAAACTGAAACTGTTCATTTTGCTTCTTAGACTGGACGAAAGTTTGATGATAAGAAAATCGGAAGAAGGTGAACTTGAGGCAGAGTCATCGGAGCAGAAAGTGGGCATGACGGAGGAAAACAGTTCCGGAGAGTGTAGCGCGTCGACTTCCGGTGTGCAGTCGTCGCCAAGCAAGCAGCCGTCGTTAGAGAAAACGAGTACTCGCAAGGTGGCCGTTTCGGTGCACGACGACAAAAGCCTCGCGACAAGCCACTCGATGAGGTCGGCTGAGGCTGTGGAGGTGCGCGAGCCCGTCACGAAGAGCACTTCCGGCGACACGCCAATGTCTTTAGGCACGCCGGTGTCCGCGACAGAAGTCGCCGCCGCTCTCCTCGGCTCGTCCACTAGCTCTTTGACGTCAATATCCAGCAGCGCTTTCCGCACCAGGCACAGACGGGTTGGCATCATAGACGAGGACGACTTGAGCACTCCTTATAACCATTACAGATGTCTCTCGCCTAACGAATCTTACGGTAAAAAAAACGGAAATTGTCCTTTGATTTTTTTAGTAGAAAATGTTTCATTGTAAAAAAAAATTCAATGTTGATTGACGTAAACAAAAGTTGGCAATTTGTTTTGAAAGGAGACAAATTATGTTTAATTAAAAATTTACTATCAAAATAGCCAAGTTTGATTGACAGTCCTTGAAATATTTTCGTTACTTTTACGATCGATACTTAAAGAAGATGACCGGCTAATGGCTCATGTTTAATTTAACCATAATGAAAGATTATGAAAAAAATGTGTATACGTACATTTAATCGATCACTATTTACCGAGGCTTGCGAGCAGTGCAAACACTGCCCAAGGTCTCTTTCAATGTATCGGAATTAAGAAATAATGGACATTATAAATAAAGGGTCAAGTTCGTTCTACGATGGGTTATTTTATTCAATAAATTAAAATTCATAACCGTTCGACATTGAAGTGACAAAAAAAATCAGAAATTCATGAGAAATGTGATACGTCTGGCGAGTGCGGTATAAGCGGGACAAATGCTTCGATCTTTTTTGCTCTCGGGTTCTATTTTCACCCGTTTTTGTCTAAATTTTATAATATATGAGGATGATTCATTTTTTTCTTTTTAATTTTAACGTTTGAATTCGTTTGTTTCAGGTAAAAATCGATTACTCAAGAGGCAGTTCAGTTTAGATCGAGCAGACGAGCCTTCGATATTGATTCCGGATCATAACGCGAGGCTGACCCCACGACTGTACAAGCAGAACAGCGCGGGCGCAGCGAACGATCTGGAACGGATAGAGGAAGTGCCGACGAGTCCCAAGTCACACCAGGGATACCGCCATGCGACCTCCATGTCACTCTCGGTAGAGTCCTTATCTTTGCATTAGAGCACTATTCCTCCTGAGTGTGCAACAAAACTCAAACAAAAAATTAAAAAAAGCAAATTGAAACTCCTTGTTTCCTCGCAGTCTGATGAGCACGAACGACAAATCAAATGCAAATATTTACAAGCCACAAATCTCATAAATGATACACTATTTTTTCTACATATTTTTTATATTCGATCTACCTCCTGCCTCTCTTTCTCCCCTTTCCTTCTTTCATTCTTTGTCATAGCATGAATTTTATTTAAAATTTACATGCTTCAGCAAAAATTGAAAGATTGCAAAAACCATTGTCAAAGCTGAAATATCAATCTGTAAACTTAACATAAAGTGGTTTGAATGCAGCACTGCTGTTGGAACCCATTGTCCTTTGTGTTTCTTGTAAATACACGCCTAATTGTTTCCTTCAGTGTTTGATTTTGTGAGACAGAGTAGATTTTTTTACATCAACTAAAGAAATGAAAAAAAATTCAATATTTTGTATTGAAAATTTACATTTAAAAAAGAGATCTAGTGAATGTTGAAGATTAAAAAAGTAAAGAAAGAAGATTGAACAAACTAATATCAAGAAGACGTTTTATCAAGCAAGTTGTGTAATATTCGAATACTGTTTCTGATCCAAGGATGAAGCATTTAAAGCAGCTGTTGATCGGCGAAGAACTAAGAAGAGTACAATCATTGAATAGAAAGAGAATTATTTTTTGTAATTAATGGGACAGGAACGGATGCCGAGCGAACAATAACTGGGCAGCGTCAAGCTCGTTAGTACCGAAGCCAATCAAGTGATCACGCCGGATTACAATTTTCGCGTATGATTTTTGTGTGCCAAATCCCTGATCGAACGTCCACGCTTCCATTAGAACTAACTTTTTGATGTGATGGAAAATAGAACTTCAAAATTTAATTCCACAGATGGATTGTATAATTTTGTTCGTACCACTGATGTTAAAAAAAGTAAACGATTCGGCGTCTCAGAAAATTCATAAAATCTGAGAGCTGAATGTTATATTTCCGGTTCTGATTTGATTAAACAATTAAGAAAAAAAATTAGAAATATCATCGGAAGAAATTCAATTTGATATAAAACGTTCAAAAAATAGAATTTGTCAAAGCAATAAAGTTTGTCAGTTTTTGTTTTAATTAAAGAAATGAAACAAAAATACTCTTTGTTCAAAACACCAAGACACATAATAATGTTAATAATTAATGAATAAAATATACTGCAAAACTGAAATACAATTCAAGAAATATATCACGATGTTTATTTTATAAAAAAATGGAAACCCACCAAAAAAAAAGTCCTGAGCGAAACGCGTTTCTTCGACGATGAATTTGGTCAGACGCAATATAATTTTTCGAGGATGCGCGATTCTGCTTTTTGTCTAGTGATAAAAGGAATTTAGAACTACGTTATAAAATAATGAGGAAGAGCTCGTTAGAAAATAGCTGAAATTTCCCACCTGTCCTTTGTAATTTAAGGCCAGATTTAGAAAACCAGTTCACCGATTATTTGTTAACTTCGCAAGTACATGTAAAAAAATTTTGTCAAAAAACTGTAAACAAAAAACTACAAAAAAAGATCACGAAGAACGTTCACGCACGAACTTCACAGATTGGACAGAAAATTTCATTCAAATTCGTCGAGATGATTTTTCAAACAAAAAGCAATTTCTTTGTACTCCTCTGAGGAATGTTTAATCTAAGGAGGAAATCTTTTTTTTCTGAACGCCATCTTTTTCGCGATATCATTTGTTAACGTAACAAAAATGCCGATGTCAAAAGAGTTGCGTCATTTTTGTTGTCGAAGAAAAATTTGGAATTCGAGAGAATGAAAAGTTAGTCGATTCATCAAAATTATTCATCTGAATGCAAATCAGTGAGAAAGTTAATAGATTTTTTTTCATCGTCATTTCATATGCATAAATTAATTGTATCAAAAAATTATGATTCAACAGATGATGAAAATGCGTTGCAGGCGAGTGTTTCGCATTAATCAACGTTATGACGTACCGTGTGTGTTTGTGTGCCATTTTAGGATGAGCTGAACGGGCGATGTTAATAAGTGAGTTATTATGACGTTGGCACGTCATTTGTACGTGCGGCAAATTAGTTGACGCAATCACAAATGATTGTTTATCGAAATTCAGATATCATGCACAAATTACTATTTATTACTACCCCCGATATTTAATATTTTTGACAAAAATCAAACTATGACAATTTTATTTTTATTTTACAATTGACAAATAATAATTGAACAATTTTTTTCATAAAATCATATATTTGTTTTGAAAAGAAATGTTTGTATTCAAAATGAGATGACGCAATGAAATTTTACGACAATCACGAAATAAAGTCTAACGAATCCAGATTGCGTAATTGATTTTGTATAAGGTGAAGAGATCCACAAGCGCAAAATTTTTCGGTGCGGACGGAGACTGGTTATGGAAATACTGTTAACATTGACATAGATACATCGGATGAAACAAACTGTCCCATGTGTAAATGTGTGAGTAAGTTTACGAAGGAATTAACGCGTGTTTTACAATAATTAAGCAACGAGTTTTCAAAACCCGACGAGACACTCGTAACCACCGAGAATAAACGCATTCCACGTTCCACAAAAAGTCTTTTTTCATAACTTATTCCATTCGCTTCTGAAAACATCCCGCGGAAATCTCTCTGCTCGTTCATTTTACATTTTTTGTTATGTAATTCCGATCTGAAATTCAACTCCTACAATGAAGTAGTTGGAAACTATTCCCTGACATTTTTTATTCAAGCGATATTCAAAAAAACTGAATGAAGAAAAATCGCTCCGTTTGCCAAGTTAAATTGTTTGAACAAAAGCTGGAACATTTCACAAATGGCTGGGGAATAAAATTCTGACGATGAAATTTGACAGGAAACGTTAATGTGAAAACTCGTCGTTTGGTATCACGAGAGGTTGTCAATGAAATATCAAGTCCTAAACGAGGAAACCGCTTTGTAAGCGCTATAAAACGAAAGTTGCACCGGTCATGAACTGGATTGACGTTTATAACTGTCGCACTTGCACGATCTCGCAGATTGTTCACGATTTATATTCAAGCCAAAGATGAAGTCGAAACTTATCACTTTTTAACTTTTGCTGAGTTGATCACTGACTAATCAATTAAATTTTTGTTACTTGACAAATTGGACGCCGTCATAAAGATAAATGTGTTTACTCGTCATTTCAATTTCATGTTTCAAAACATGATACATGTATCCATTTGCTTTTTCTTTTATGATACACAAAATGAAGACAATCATTCAATTAATTTAGTAAGTGTTATGCAAATACAAGTTGCATCAAAGTAATGAATTTTAACGCTATTTTATTGAAACTAAACAAAATCAGCAAATGTAGTCGAATAGATTTTTGCTGCTGTATGTACTGTGAAGTCCGTGCATTCTTCGATGTATTATACAATTAAATGTACATAAAAATAAACAAATCAAAGATCGTTTGAGAACATTGAATAAAAAAAAGTTTGGTTTGCATTTATTTTTGACTGTGTGTACAATCGTTCAAACTGGAACTCTGTGTTTATATTTTCATTAAAATTTACATATTAGAAGCGATATTGTTCTTTTATTCCCTTCCCTTGGCATCAAGTTAATTAATTTGTATAAAACAAACAAAGTCCACAATATTTTGTCATGGAAATTACAAGCTGCACAAAGTTTCGGATAGAGTTTGATAAATTATTCTAAATGATCCTTCAACGAGCCTTAAATTTGTGAATTATCTCACAAAATGATTTTCGTAATTTACGTTGAACAGCGGCAATTAATCAGCCGTGTCTAATCGACAACTGTTGCATTTGATAAATTTAATCCTATACCATTAAACTAAAACTTCATCACTATTGAAAAAAAAAAACGAAAAAAAAAAACAAAATTAACAGGATGAAAATCACCAACTCAAGTTTTGTTTGGTAGCAAAAAGTGCACGTTTATTGCGATTGTAAATTGTTCTTATTTACAAGTCATTGGTTCGTTAAAATATTAAATAGTGAGCGACAAGTTTGGTTTTTTCTTAAACGAAATGGAGTTTGGCGGGTATTGAGATCTTTCTTCGTCATCTGTAAAACAAGAATACCATTTTTTAGAAAACAATTGATCTGAAATTTTGTTTTGTCTAAAAAGTTGGATTTTAAATTTCAAAAACAATTACCCTCCAATTAAAAATAAGATAAGTCTAGTAGTTATAGCCTCCGTTTTTGGCGATGCCAGCAGACCACTGTCCACCGATGACGACGGATTTCTGGCCAGAGTAGGCACCAAGGTTGGAGGTGTCGTAGCTCGATGGTCTGTTTTCTGTGTAGTAGTCGTTGAAGCTTGGTGCTCCGTATGTGGCGGGCAACTGTTGCTCCTTGGTGAAAGTTGGCTGGTATTCAGCGTTGGGAACACCATAGGTAGATTGAGGGGTGTATGTGTGATAATGGTAGTGCTGGGTGTTGTAGCTTGGGGCGCTGTAGCTGGGGGCGTCGAATGATTGGACTGCTGGGACTGCTGGGACCGATGGGGCCGATGGGACCGATGGGTAAGACGGGTAAGACGGAGCTGGGTACGATGGGTAAGATGGTGATTGGTAAGATGGGTAAGATGGCGCGTATGAACCAAGGCTTCCAGCGTTCCTTCCTCCGAAGTAGTTGGAAAGTTTGCCCAATTTGTATCTGGAAAAGAAAATAATGAAAATGTAAAAAAATGAAACAAACAATTTGGTGGTTTTGTCAATTTTAGTGCAAAAGTTGAGTGGAAAAATAGTAAGGTATACAAAAATCGTTAAAAAAAATGAAATTGATCACAATATAATCCAGATAAAAAATGTAAAACTGTGTATCTTTATTTAATGTCACCTGCTCAAAACAACTCATTAATTTTTCAATCGCTCGGAAACTATAATGGGAGGTAGTAAAAAAATGACGAATTCCCCATAATAGCATGAATAATTTTGTCTTTGAATAAGCACCGATTAGCATGTCTCACTTGTTAAGAGCGGCGCAAAAAAATGACCATTTGTCATAATAAATTTGGAGGTAATCTATTGTGCAAATCGTACGAGTAGAAAAGATGAGCGGCGTATGGTAATCGGCGTTACGTAACCGAAGACCCGGCATTCCTAGATGTTTCTCACGAGTTTCGAGATAGGTACTTGACATTGGAACACTTTCTTTGGAGTCTTAGGAAATGGAAAATGTGAAAAATAGAACTTCGTCATTTTTTGTACAATCGTTTCAATTTAAAACCAAACAAGTGTTTTCGAAAATCGTTTTACTCTGAAAAATCGTTTTACTTTGAAAATTGAATAAACGTAGCATTCTAACTTTCTTTTTGTTAGGGTTCAACTATTGGTTATTAAATTGCTCCTAATTGGACGCGAGTTGATCGTAAATCAAACGGTAATGTAACCGAGTCAAATTTGTAACCCTAGTCACGCGTAATTGCGATGAAGTTGCGGTCAATCGCTATAAACGACCACATATGATGCTCGTCTACTATTGCGGTTGCCGTAAATTCATTTTCACACAACAGACAATCAACGCGGAAGTGCGGAAAATATGCACAAACACAAATTGTATTCGCCTGCTTTTATTTTGATTACAATACAAAATTTCTATCGATCTTCTATTATTTCATCGAATAATCGTAGAAACGTTCTTTTAAAAATTTTTAAACCTAGATAAAAAAAATTAATGGATTTTGCAAAAAATATGAAGTTTAATTAAAATAATAATTTTCAAGTTTTATTAAGAAGTTATTAAAAAAAACTTTTTTTAAAATTTGGAACTAGATGGAAAATAAAAAGATTTGCAAAAAAAATAAAGTTTGATTTACCCCTTGACGAATCCAACAACGCCACCAACACCCAAGCCGATTCCAAGAGCCTTTTTCTTCAGCAGGAAACGTTTCTGCCTGGTAACGGGGGCGCCGTCCGCTTCGAGTAGTGCGCTATCATCGTTCACGTCAGCTAAGCTCGTCTGTCTCTCCACTTCTTGTGCGTAAACTATCGCGATAGTGGCTAAAAATGCCAGAAGCACGGCTTTGGAGTACATCTGCACAAAAAAAGGTTGACATTAAATGACAAAAATCCAAGTGCAAATTTTTTTTTCAATCACAATAGGATTGAAACTGAAAAGGCAAAAAAACGGTTGGACCCCGAAAATCCCACTTTTTCACTTTGTTCAAGACAAAAACAAAAGCACTTCACTAACTTTGATTGAATTTCTTGATAGAATTTTCTTATAGTTGAGAGTTGAAAGAAAAAAAAGTTTGTGAAAGAATAAAATGTTGGATTTTCGTGTCACTAAAGGAATGGTGAGCGAATTGACGAACCTTGTCGGTTCTATCGAGTCACTATTAAGAACCACTGAAGCACCACTGATAATCTCGGGTTAAGACGTCTCAGTACTTATACCGATCAGTTTGGCCGACTCCCACTTGATAGGTCGGTCCTATCTTTCTTACGAAAAAATCTCGGTCTCCCTCCCAAGTTTTATCAGCCTCCGAGCCAACGGCGAGAGAATCCCTATTCCCTTCCACCTGGCTTCAATTCACAGGTGAATTATAAAACTTTCGGGCCTTGCCGTTTCCTTTTTCTTGTCACATTTTTCTCGCAATCGCATTCGCCATCGATGAATCACTTGGCTTTTCCTTCTTTTTTTTTATCATTTTTTTAAACGTTTATTATACTCTACTCTGCTCGATAAAAGAAAAACACCAGGTTGCTTAAAGTTCTAATTTTTTATTTCATTTTTGCCTCAACTTTTCTTTGTTACTTCACTTTTATTATCGATCAATTCAGCAATGAAAAATTTGGATTTTTATTACCCTTTGTGAAAACGAAAGTGAAAAAGAAAATAAAATGATCGACGAAGTTCCAAAATCTGACGACAAAAAGTGTAATAAAAAGTGCTCCAACAGTTGAAGCGAAAAGTTTGACTGATTGACCATGTAAACCTGGCAACTCAATAATGATTGATGTGCCTATAGAAAATAATAATTTAGATACTTTGGTTTTTGATTATTTTTCCCGAAACCAATTTCGTATGCATATAGTTCAGATGCAATTCCAAAATCTACCTTGACCTAAAAAAATATTTATACCCGTTCATTCATTCGTTTCATTTCTTTTTATTCACTTTCGTTGTATTTCGCCTGGTCGAATCTGAAGCAATTTTCTCGTACATATTTAATATTGTGATGTAAAAGCACGTCAATATTCCTAACAATGACATAACGACAACGAACTTGGAAACTTGACAAATTGAAACACAAAAGCAGCAGACCCATCAGCGTGAAAGCTATTCAACAAAAATGTTCCCAGTGACATCTTCAAGACAATAATTCTGATGATGTAACAATTCAATTATCAGCTTCGAGTTTGAAGATTGTCTTCTAAAAAGAAATATTATATTTAAATTAACAAATCAGAAAAACGAACAGAAAACAGCGAAGTTATTGCGACGATGAAATATTTCATTTCTCACTTGTCAAACGTTATTTAGATTGATGTGTCAATTTTTTTACGACCTTGTGTATCGATATTATGATTTGAGTAATGAAAAATGTAAAGAGATAAAAAATCAAACTAAACATTATGTCGAACAATAGAAAATAAGTACCGTGTATCATTTTGAAAGAAGGAAAGCTCATTAATTTTCATGGGCTTGTGCAACGCGATGTTCAAAGGGTTCCTGGGACATCGTGCGGTTGTATGAATTTTTCATTTACCTCGATTTGGTTATTCGGGATGACATAACAAGCCGGATGAATTGTAGCAGGGCCGAAAAAATAGAAAATATTTTTTTCAATAATAGAATAAAGATCAACGTCAGCAGGGTTACAAAATCGATATTTCCATTGGTTACAAAAAGTTATTTAACAATTTGTGTGGCCCGGTGAATTCCGAAAAAGGCACATGTAAATTCATCAGCCCAATTGAGTTATTCGGTTTAGTCGTTATCAAACAGGTGTTTGAATTAATAACTTTCACTTTCTAAAATAGAATTGATTCACGAATGACGAATTCCAAACATTCCATCAAGTTCTGAAATGTTCTCATCTTTGATACAAATTTTGTCATTTCAATTTTTTGTCCCCGACTTTTTTCTTCATTTTTTTCATTAACTTCATTCTTTTAACTTTTTTGCCATTGCGAAGGGGTAGAGTCGTAAAATTTGATAACGACCGCGAAGGCTTAGCTCAAAGCATGTAAATGACCGAGGGAACCTTGGAATCTTCATGAATATACCAATGTGCGGCTTTGCACTTGGGATCCTTCTGTGAAAAGCCTGGTCAGACGATATCAGCTCGATTCCCGGAGTTGAAACATAGCCACTCAGTTTCGACAACTTTTCGTCCTCTTCGTTCACCAACTTGGTATCTTTTTCTCAAACTGACGAAAAAATCATCACTTGCTAATTTACTCGGACTCTTTTCATGATGACTATTTTTGGCTAACTCCGACAAATTATAATGAGATGCAAATATTTCATTGTGACTTTTTGGTACTGTCAATATTTAAAATGTTCGATTCGTTTTTAACAGAAATCTGTTACTTTATTCCTCCACATTCCAAACTTTGATCAAGTACAGTCTAAAATTAACTGATCAAACTAAATTAAAACAATTTATTTTCAACCAAATTGATAAAAGAATTTTATTGAAACCCTTGAAAAATATTTTTTGTTTAGTAAAGATTGTTTGAGAGGAGGAAAGTAAAGCTGTGTTTGGGAAATAAATTTTTGGATTGAATAAAGAACAAAAATGGATTTGTATAAAAAATGTCAATTTTATTCATAAAAAAGAAACTTAACAATAAAGTTGTAGTACAACGGTAGCAACGAGGTTTGGTCAATTGTTATTCAGTTCTCAGCAAACCAGAAATCGCTGTCGAGTTCTTGCACTACCAGCTCCTGCAAAAAAAGCGGAGAGATCTTGATTAATGAAAGGCGATAAACACTTGTTTCCTCAATGGTTTGGTATCGTTGAACTGAAAGTCATTAACTCGACATTGATCAAAATAACATTGCGACCACGAATGTTCATTTCAAATTGAAAATGAAAATTCAAACCAAACCAAGCATTTGAAGAACAATTAAATTTTTAGTTTCGATTTTTCATTTTGGATGTCATTCTTTTTTATTTAGATAAGATTTTAATTTTGGATTCAAACATTAATCAACGTATGAAAACATGTTTCATTTCACTTTAGTATAATTACCCGTACGATGTTTCATGAGGCGACCACGATTCATAATCAGCGTGAGATTGTTTGAATACTGGCTTCTCTATGATCCTCTGTACAAAGACCGGCTTCTCGACGTACTCGACATATCTCACAGGCGGCGATGAATAAACGTGATGCACGTCCGGATAACCGTGGTAGCCAAATTTCAAACTAAAATCCCAAAGTAAGATGAAAACTCAGCGAAAATAAAACGAAACAAAATGTGACGAGAATTTGATAAAATAACCATCTAAACTATAATTTTCTCTCTAAAAATTGCACAACACGATTAGGTGAACGAAATCGTCTTTTTTTTTTTTCCTTTCCTAAAGTCTTTCTAGAGCCAGTTTGCATTATCGTCTGAGATGCGAATTGATACATTTGGAAATTGATTCAGATAAGGCGCGAAACTTTCTTATTCAATCTCAACGTCAACAAGTTTTAATCTTTTTTACTCACCCTTTGGCTACTCCAAGGCCGAAGCCCAGGATCCCAGCGCCGATCAATTTCTTCTTCAAAAACAAAGTCCGTTTATTCCTCGTGTGAGTGTTGTTGTCATCCGTCGTTTTCGCGTCAGCATTTGTTTCTTGTTCCGGAAGAGCGTTCCCTGCTGCAAGAGCCGCGACGCAGCAGACAAAAACTATCACAACCAACTTCATCTGCGAACCAAAAATTTTATTTTACACTTCACTTGTTTCTTTGGGCTTAACATGTTTCTTTTTTTTTTTTTTATTTCTTAAGGACAAATGAAAATGCAAGTTAACGTCATATTCGCGCGCGAAAAGAGATGAGTGCTTTTCCTTTCAATACGCTTCGCAATTCGTCGCACTTTTTAGGTCAACCTTTTCTTCTCTCTTGCGTCGAGTACTTGTGCGGACAACTTACATGAACGAAGTGCAAAAAAAGATGAGCCATTTATGCAACGGCGCTCTTAATTAATGTGTTAATTAAATTTCAACTTTTTAGTCGCTATCTTCTCTTTTCTGCCAAAGGATTCTATTTGAATACCAAAAAATCCTTTACAATCTATAAACGCTGCCATTTATTTCTTTTTTATTTTCCGCTCCTTCTTTTAATTCATTAAACTTTCAGCCAAATTTAAAGTCAAAGTTTTTGCAAACTTTTCAATCTGAATTTCAAATTTAAATTTTTATTATTACTGGAAAAATTAATGGGAATTGTTTGCGTAGACCATTTTTTTGTTTAAATGAGAAATTTTTTTTGGAAAGCTACACCGATAGCATTTTGGGGAATTGATTAGAATGAAGCCGGTCCCACGTGTTCGCTCACCTTGTTGCACTTTGGATAAGAAAAAAAGTCGCGTAAGCCGTGGGTGTACTGTGACGTGGATTGACGGGTCGTTGGATTTTATACATCGCACTGACATCCCTACCTATGACAAAATGAGAAACAGAGCAGGCATTGCAACAAGCACACATGCACCGATGTCACTTCGGCGCGTGACAATGCGCCATAATTAGTCAACTCACGAGCGAAAGCCGTGAACGAATTTCAACAATAATCGCCCATCCGTTTAATGCCCCTTTTCAGCTAGACTTAATCGCGCTTGCGACATTATTGTCTCCCAATTTTTTGGCTTTTTTATTCGCCTCACGTGCAACACTGCTACACTTCCTTTTACACAAAAGCAACTTTAGTACTTTTCAAAACAGTTGATTTTGATTTCAAAATAATCATCAATTCTCATTACTAGTTTTTTCAATTTCTCAATTAAAGTTAATATTTTTTAATTTTTAAAATGTTTCTCAGAGTTCGTACTTCAGTTTAAATAATTGTTTGAATAATTTGTTTGTTGCATTTTCAGCAATTTCGATAAATCTTTTTTATGAGCATAATTTGTCTTTGAGAAATGAAAAAAAAATGATGTTTCTGGTTCATTGCTAAAATTGTCGAAAAACGTAAAACAACTGATGCAACGATTTTGGCAAACGTGTGTGTGATTTTTTGAAGTCCGCACGTGGTCAAACATTGACATAACTTTTTGGAGGATTACGAAAGGTAACAGTGAAACGGTGTTTGCGCAGGACATCCTCGACATAATAAAACGTTTTCTTCCGTTGCGGATAGCGCCAATTTGTTTGCTTATAAAAAGTTGTTGAAATTTCTCGTTAAAAATAATGGTCGAAATAGAAAAAAAGAGAGGAAAAAACAGAAGAGAATATTTCCCTTATAGACAAATAAGAAATACAAGAAAAATAAGAAATCACAAATTCAAACCAACTCGCATTCTTTTTTGTCGTTTAATTTTTTTCATGCAAATAGATTGTGCGCGTTTCTTCCTTCAGCTATATTTCTTTTTCATATCGCACGTGGTGGAACATTTCTTTCATTGATTCAGAGAGGCTTTAATCTTTTATAACGGTATTCTTAGCATCGATCAACACTGAATGATTTGCGAAAAAAAACACGCTGAACATTTACGGACCCGATAATATCTCACGTTCAAAAATGCGAACCTGATTTTTTATCGATTTTTTTGAACGGGGATGGAGAATTACCAGTCCAACAGGATTTTGGAAGATTGATTACTTCAAAAAGGTTTTTTTATCTAAAACTCCATTAAATTGGTGAGTTCAGTTTAAACTCAGAATTTTTTGTTTCTAATACAGTTTATTCAAGGAGTTTTTTGTAACTTTGGGAATCACTGGAAGTGATTAGAAAAAAAAGTCAATTGAAATCCGTACTTATGACGTAAACTAATATTTGATTCATTTTGATTGAACGAACGAACGTGAATCGAATGTTACTTGGATGAAGTGAAAATACTCTAAAGAAAGTCTACGCGTAAGAAAGAAATGTAATTCAGTCGAAACGTAAGATCAATTTCACGATTATACGTAAATTAAGATAACACATTTTATGGCAGAATAATAATTTTTCTTTTTCTTCCTTCGTGCTTTCCACATTTTAATGAAACGTAAAGTTTGATTTTTGGTTTGAATTTCATTTCAACTTTTAAACGTGATTGAAATTCTTGGCATTTTTAAATTTTGATCCAAATATTTTTCAACATTTTTGTCTTTCAAAAATTAATTACTCTTTTACATTTTTAATTTTTTGCGAATGAAATATTTGGACTAAAAAAATTGAACTAAATTTTGAGATGAAATTAAAATTTCAAAATTTTTAAAATTATTTTACAGAAAAATTGAACTAAATTTTGAGCTGCAAGCGGACGTGCATTAGCGAACTGTCGTGTGTAACAAGGAACCAAGGAAAATGTTTCACTTGCGCAAGGATCGCACACCTCCCATGTTAAATAAACTTGAGCGGATCGTCGCTGACCTTTTCGCCCGACGGTACCTGATTTACCACTCCTACCACGAACCTCTCGGACACTCTGACGAAATGAACGTGACAGAAAAATGATGATCGCTCGAGAGATTCATTCATAAAAATGCTGATTCTCAACTTACGACAGCTTCCGCGGCGATAAAATTAATGTATCACTTCAAAAAAAGAATGTCTCATTGACGAAATCAAAAACAACATTTAAAAAATTGATTGATAACGTTTTTGAAATTCCTGTTTAACAAAATGTTTAATGATTATTTGAAATATTGCATTAATTTTTTTGCGTCTTCAAAATGAAATATTACTTTTTTTTGTCAAATATCATACTTAATAATCTTTTAATGGTTGGGTAATTGTTGGAAAAGTGCAAAAACAATGCTTTTAAGCCTTGGATGATTTCAATCAAACTCAAGTCTGGCAGAAGTAAAATATTGCACAATAATTGAGGAGGAACCGGTCGAACGTTTGAAACACTCCCAACCGAAAATCCTCAGAAATCAGTCTATGGGAATGAAATATTTATGAACAACTAACAACTTCAGCCGAAGAACTTAATAAAATTGACTTTTATTGTTCAGTCTCAATCTAATAGGTTTTTCTATAGAAACAAAATACAAAATGGTTTCTCATGTTTTGAGTCGTAAAGTAGGTATTATCTCACTCCAAACCTCGTTTCCATAACTATGAATATTATGAATCAAATTTAAAAATCAAACAACAAGATTTTTGTAAATGAAATTTTCATGAATCCAAAAATTGTCATAAAAACAAAAAAATATTGCGTGTTTTGATACATTGACATTTTCAGTTAAACGACCTCGAATAGCGATTTCGGTTTTATTATCTGCAGCTCAAAAAGAGCGCAAGATAACGTAGTCCCCATAAATCTACCGTGAGAAAAGGAAAAGTTGCGTTGAATTATTTTAATTAATTAAGGAAAAGAAAAACGTCGCGCTCCTTTTTAACTGAGGAATGTTTCATTGTTTGAACTTCATTCCGGAAGACCGACCAGGAAACCGTAATGAAAACTTCAAAATTGCCAGTCCACATAACAGGAGAGAACCGAACTTGAGTACTCTTCAAATTGGCAATTGTAAGTTTTTTTTTCGCAATAAATTAAATTTTATCGATCGCTTGTACGTTTGACATTGTGATTTATATTACAATCTTAAACGATTTGTACTATTCAGTAAAATTTTTTTCTGGGAACAAGATCATCAGCGCCGGCGGGCTCGTAGATATCAAACCTGTAAAACCAAATTTAGACGCGATTAATATTCGACGTTCTACGACATTCCCAGTTTAAATTTAAAACTGTATAATTTCAAAAAAAATCCTATCTACAACATTTCTTTGTAAACGTACAAAAATTATTTTTGAATAATATTTTTCTTTTAAATAAAAATCAAGTATTTAAAAGTCAATTATTGCTAGTCATTTGTTTTTTTTTTCAAATTTTGATTTCGCAAAATTTGCACTTCTATTTTGTGTTCGCAGTCAGTTTATTTTTGTAACTTTAATTGTTATTTTGCTGAATCTGCAGATAAAAATATGTTTATTTATTTAATTTCAATTTACATTGGGTATACGTGACTAGACAAGAGTTCAAGAAATTAATTCCAGGGTCAAATTTTTTTAATCGTACGACCATTCAGTTTCTCACGAGTATTTTGACTAATAAAGACACGTCTTGTCACACAGGTGTTGGGTCATTTCCATGTAGGTCCATCAACTTTAGACCATTTTTAATATGACCAAATCCAATACATCATTAATTATTTCAAAGCCGAAATCTCAAATTGGTTCTCAAAACCAAGTGAGTTTTACTCACTGATCGTGTTCAAATTATTTCCATATCGCATCCTATTATATACTGATCGTGAATTTTATCACCATAAAAAAAGAAAAACCAAATATGAATGATTTATTTGGAAGAAACCGCCGACCATAAGAGGCCTTGGGTGCTCTATGTAAACGATTTTGCGTAACCTCACCGGACAATCACGCTATCTTCTTTGCACCTATTAGTAAAATCTTAAATTTGTCAAACACTTGACATCCAATTAAAAACTTTTTGTAAAATCACCCCGTATTTTTTGTCTTGCAGTGTTTAATTGTACTTTTTATAAATTAAAAAAATGTTAAAAAAATATGTACTTGTAATTTATGAAAATTGGCAAGATTCGAATTTAATTTTGCATTTGATTTTATGACACTTTCGGCGAAGTATAGATTACATAAGCTAAGTTTTTTTTTGAAGATGATTATTTTAAAAAAATAAATAAAACTGTAAAAGGGAGGACAAAATGAAATAGTGGCCGCTTGAATTTTTGCTATCGTCCTACAGATGTTTATTTAATGAGCCGGTAACACTTTGGACCACACCTGGGCGCATTTGAGCGTAGAATTGAAAAAAAAACTCCTCGAAACTATGAAAATCAACATTTAGAATTACTACTTGAGTTTTTTTTCAAACTTGAGGATGTGTTTTTTCAACTTATCACGGCGCCTTAATTTGAAATTTTTATGGCGATCAAACTCTGAAGATGTTGGAAGTGGAAAAGGTGGAAGCTTATAAATAATGAATCCAATTCGTGAAAATACACGAAAAAAGGTAATTCGTTTTCTCGAACAAAAACCATTTTGAAATGTATTCGAGCGATATGGACGAACAAAAATTCGATTATCTTTCTGTTCAAACAAAAGAATGAAACTTTGTCTAGCATTCCAAATTCTCGAATTTTTCGAGTCCGAAAAAGAATGAAATTGATGTGCAATTTTCAGCAGAAGCCAGCAAATTAATTCTTAAATTATAAATGACAAATGTAATATGATTTGATGGAAAATCGATCAGTTTGGTACAACTGATCGAGTGGACAAACGATTTCTAATGTATGCATTAGGTGTTTTCTCGCAGTCAAAAACATTGAGAGAAAGTCCACAAAACCGAATTTCGTAATGGAATTATCTCTGTCACAAGTGTGAAATTGTAATTGAAGGTCTCGAATTTGAGTGTTCGGACAAACTTTTATGAATAATCTCCTTGCAAAGACTAATTGAGTTTCAATTGATCACACAATTTTTATCCTGTCATCAGTGTTTTGTTCAAACAATTAAATTGTTTCAAATTAAAAAACGTTTTTTCACATTACAAAATAAATCAACTTCATTTATTTCCTCTCTTCTCTGTTTTTATTCATCAATGTCATTTTTATTAACCTGTTTATAAAAGCTTTTTCCTGGTGAAAGAATTGTTTTATTCAATACTCCACAATGCCTCCAAAAGTAAGTGAAAATTTGTTTCTCGAATTCCCTTTCAAGAAGTACTGAAAATATTAATGAAACGAGAAACTCTTTTCAGCATGGAAAAAATAAAAAGAAATCATCAAAAAATTTGCACAAAGAATTAAAGGTCGACCCTAAAGAAAGGGAGATGAAATTAAAAATGGAGCAGATGAAACGCGAAATGAGACTTGGAAGTTTCAACGCAAAACGATCTTGCAAACGATGGAATGACATGGTAACTAATATCAAATTGCAAGTGATGAAGGAAGAGTTAGAAGCTGTGCGACAAGTCTTCGATCGTCAACTCGACATTAAAGACGGAAGGCAAAGAAAAATTGATATTTCCAAAGTTGAACCAATTTATTGCCTAATGAAATGTTTTTACAATTAAATTTGAATACTATTTTCTTTCATCGATAGTAAATAACATAACACACTAAAGTCAGCAGGTCAAAAACAAAATGTCACAATATATTCTCATTCGATTGCTCAATGAAAGAAATGGAAAGTTTGAACGAATTGTCGAGTACAATGTTTTAGTAAAACCAAACTTTACATTTTTAGCATCCAGTTTCTGTTCGAAGCGTTGAAAAGGTCTGAGGAACAACGTCAGCTGAACACCAAGTCACACTTGGATCAGATCGATCGTCTGGAGAAAATATTCCAGATCAGAGTCCACGATAATGAAGCGAGGTACAGGAACGAGTTGAATAAGATGCTGTCTGAGGCGAACAATCAAACCCAAAGAATAGAACATGACAGCAACGAAGATGTTGTTTACCTGAAAACCATTATGTTTTGCATGAGCGAGAAGCTGAACGAACTTTTGATCAAGACGGATTCCGAAGCTTTGGGTATCTTATGTCAAACATGCATAACTTAATGCAAACTTTTAAGATTATTAAACTGAAAAATTCAAGTCTTTTGAATTACACTAATGTTTTTCAGTCAAAAAGAATGAGAGGAGAGAAAACAGTAAGATTTTGATAGAGACAATAGTGACAACGACGAAAAGCAAGAGTTACATCATTCTGAAGGAACTGCAGAACACGCTAGAAAGTTATTTAACAAGTAAGGGTGTATTTTAAAAAAAGTACAAAAAATTGTGATAAGGTTTATAAGGTGGATTAAATCTTCAGGTTCAATGTTCCGTAATTATGAAAACAAAAAGAAGAAAGACGACGAGGACAGACGAATCATAGCGGATCTAATGAGCCGCATAACATCGCTGACGGAATTAAAAAGAAAACTGCGCGAGCAAGTGGCGAACCTTCGCAAGGCTTCGAATGAAGAACTTGAGATAGAAAGGAAATACTTTTCTGACAAGTTTCGTATCGCTAGCGAGGCTTTTGTGAACGGTAATTACACGACTTTTAGGGCTTTTGCTTGCATGTTTCACAAGTTGCGGGTTCGATTATCTTTCAGAGCGCAAAATGTGCGAGAAGATACTTAAATTGCAGGTCACAGAGTTTGATCGGACTGTTAAACACTTGGCTCCGCTTTGTAAAAAAGTACAAACGATTGCAAGTCTTTTCAAGATGTGCAAAAAGTACGAAACCGACGAGGAAAGATTGTTTTACTACACGATTGACAAATCTTGTGACGTTGAATGTGAAAAAACGTGTTTGGTATGAAAATCGTTCTTGCAAGTTCGTTCATTGTGAATTATTATTTGCTTTTTCTTTATTTTCTAGGAGTTGCACGAGATGGATAAATTTTGGAAAAAAGTTGG
Source organism: Telenomus remus (assembly GCA_020615435.1). Lineage (NCBI taxonomy): Eukaryota > Metazoa > Arthropoda > Insecta > Hymenoptera > Scelionidae > Telenomus > Telenomus remus. The sequence goes on along the minus strand of CM036341.1, from coordinate 6,562,078 downwards.
ACTGGTAGAGATGCGAAATTTGCAACTCGCAGCTGAACGAAACAGTTTACTCGAACAGAACAAACAACTTGAAGAAGAGCTGAAAAATCGTATAACTTGTCAACCGATCAATATCGAGTTTATTGCAGCTGTAGAAGCTGAATAAAAACAGTACAAATCGTTCTTATTTTGTATCCTCACATTTATTCAAACGTCTGTACAAATACAAAATAGTGTTGCTCCGATCCAAAACAATGAATTCTCTCTCGTTGAAAAAAAATGGTTCTAACAATCACTCACGCACGCAGCATTACAATTAAATTATTCGCGCCTAATTCAGCGCGATCAAACAGTGAAGTAAAAAAGTGCAAAAGACAGGGACGAAAGGAACGTCGTGGGAAAACGTTGTTGGTCAACATTCTTATATACAACATTTGACGAACGTTCGGACGTTGGATTTTGGTTAATTTTTTCTTCAAACATCAACGCGACGCTTTGTGTGCCTTTGCAATGTGTGACAATAATTTGTTGCCCGCTAAGAACGTGATGATGCCCAGTCCTATTAGGTATCTCAGCGTCACGAACATGTTCAGCTTTAACCAGAATATTCCAAAGAGTACAAAAATGCCTGCAATAAAAAGTGACATTTATTAAAATTTTAACTAAAAAAGAAGTTTATGGATTAGAATTTTGAAATGTAAGTGTCATGAATATCGGGCTACAAGTACAATTAAAATAATTGAACTTGCGAAAAATTCATCGATTGATTTGCGCTCGACTAAAATCAACATGACTCTTTAATGAAAGCCAGGCTATTGGTGAATAATTGAGCGCCAATGGTTTCAGTATTGAAGTAAAGTAGTGCTTACTTGCTAAACCACCGTGAAATACAATGGCGCTGAGAGAGAACGGGAAATTGGAAATATTGACTCCGAGCTTGGCCCACAGGATGAGAAGCAGAAGAACTGGAGCCAGACAGAGACCAGTGAACAGATTCGAGACAAAAACTGGTGGCCTCTTCTCAGGTTCGCGGAACAAATGCTAAAAACAATACCCAAATTAATACCTTTTCTATATAACATTCAACTTTTGATTTGTTATATTATCTATCGGTCATTGTTTCTTCGATTGTAGAATCTACAAACTCAGAATTTGAAACAACGATCTTTGTTCTACCAATCTTTTGGAGGTGGAAAAAGTATTAACAACTTTGGCCACTAACGAGAATTGGATTTTGAAATTAAAAAACAGTAAAAGTGGAAAGTAATCTTACTTTGATTTCTGGTTTGAGTGTATAATAATTCGGTTTCTGTTTGTAACCAGATGACTTTTCTGCCACGTCTGAGCTAGACGGTTGAGGGAATTTGAGGCTCACAGTAGCAACCTTCCACTGGAACGAGTTGCTCAGCAAGGCATCCCCTACGATCAATTCGACATCGTAATCTCCGCTGACATACGCGAAATTCTTTCCAGTTGTACCAACGGGCTGCAAAACAAAAATACCAGTCAATGAATAAAGAACTACGATTTCAGAAATCGGAAAGTTATTATTTCTTATTATTTTTCGAATTTTACCATATCAAACTTGTGAACGTTGGAAGCATCAGGTTCAGCAATGAAAATAATTTCTGAAATGCCCTTTTCCTTAGCATCGTTCGATTTTGGAATCAGCCTAACAAACGCCTGATGAACTCGAATCGCTTTCTTACTTGTAGAATCTTTCAACAAAAATCTGATCATCAATTTCTGTTGTGAATCAGCTTCAATTTTGTCCGGCAACGTTTTTCCCTTCGTAACTCTGAAATATGAAAATTCAATTAGTACAAATTCATTTTTATATGAAGCAAAAATTGTTTATTATTGAATAATTCAATTACTTGAACAATTTAGGTTGGGTAGTTTGATCAGCGTCAGCCGTTCCGATTTCCAGATAATCCACAGAAACGTCAGTCAGAACTTTGATGGTGACTGTGTTGGTGAAAGACCCCGCAGACACAGATGCCTTATAAAAGCCTCGTGTTGGCTTCAGATCCATGAAATTGAATGTAAACTGCGTGCTGTAGGAAAACAAATTACAATCAGTTAAGCTGCTTTATAAGCCACAACACGTATCATGTTGAACGAAAAAATTGTCTGCTGACTGCGAAATACTGGTTCAAATTCAAATCAGAACAAGTAGCTCATGTGCAACAATTTTGATCTCCCCCAAGCGTATAGCTGACACCAACATTTACGTTGATCCAGTAAATTATTGGGGGACTTCATAATTTAACGTCAATTCAAACATTTGTAATTCCAGTTTTACCTGTCGGTTGCCGAAGCTTGGAAATTTTGCTTCTTAGTAACAATTTCCGAGTTATCATCAACTTTTTTTGCCGAATCCAAAGTTACTGTCGGTTTGCTAGGCAGCGGTTTTCCAAGGATATCGCAAACCTTAATGTTTACCGCAGTTTGCTGGCCTGGGAAAATTATGCCGTTATCAGCAAGAGTGATGCAGATGGGATTTTCGAATTCATTTGTTGCCAAAACGTTGACGGATGATAGCAAGCTGACCACGCCTTTTGGTGTTTGAACGCTCAGACGCGATAGGAAATAATTCGCAAGTTTCACCACCTGGTTTGACGTCAGCGAGGGCTTTTTCTTCATTGTGGAAGAAAGTTTGTAGATTCCGTTTACCAGCAGACCTAAAATAAACAAATAATTGTTACGTTAGGGAACTTTCGACAAGAAAATAATGTAGAACAAATATAAACATTGAAAAATGTTTCTCTTACTGGTTATTGAAAGTCCGCCTTCAAATTGCAGGTACTTTCCATCAACTTCATCTGCTTGAACAATTACATCCTCAATTCGTTTGGCTACGAAAGAGCCTGCTGAACCCAATTCTGCAGCGATGTGGAATGTGTAACCCAAACTAAACATCAAAAACATTATATTTTTATACATTTGCAAATTTTATTGTTGTGATTATTATTATTATTTAATTTTCATACTTTAAAAGGCTGTCATCTTTCTTCAATCCAGCCTGCAAAACCTTAACAAAACTGTCAACAGCAGAGCTTGGCAATTGATGCGACAGGGCGTTAAGAGCGTTGAAGACATAATACAAATCAGGAATAGAAGTTGCTTCTTTTTGCAAAAGAGGAGTCAAGGCCTGAAAATAATCAAAACCTAATAAAAATTTATACAAAGATGATAATACATTTTATACTTAAATATTATTTTCATAATCAGAAATTCAAGTTTTTCTTCACTGTTTATGCAGTAGAACGAAAGTATATTCAACATCATTTTGTAAAATTCTTTTAATTTAATTTTTTCAATTTTTATTCATTTTTTCTTGCTTTAAAACACTTACTTTGATTAAATTATTTTTTGGCAAGGCATTGCAAGATCCAAGAGCCTGCCACGTGGTTGTTATGTAATAAGCGTTTTCGGGAGATATCGAACTGCCATCCCCAGCTGAACTTACAACGTACTTGCAAATTTCCTGAAAAATAAAAATGATCCAAAACATAAAATCTAACTGACAAAAACTAGCAAATCGTTTTTCATTTATGATTTTTTTTCGTTTGTCAGAAAGACTAATCAAAGTATCACAGAGGTCAACAAATGCAATTTATCATCATATTAATAAATTAGAAACAAATAAAATATTTCGACATTTTGTTGGGTGTTGTGTTTTTGAACTTACAGCAGCTTTAGGTATTTGACTTCCAGTCAGTTTGTATCCCAGTACAGCATAATGTACAGAGGACAAATCCTTCAGTTGAAATCCAGGTTCAATGACGGTTGTAAGTCTTGCTTTATCAGTCTCCAGTAAATACAGATTCGTAGACAATGGCGTTTCGGCGATCACGGAAACAAGATAGCCAAACGCCGCCAAAAACCATAAGTCTAAAAGATGTAAAATGTTCGATTTGAATCAACAATCTTTCATTTATCTATCAAAGCAATAAAAGTTACTTTCATTTGTTTTTAAATTGAAAAAAAAACAACTTAAATGTAACAATTTACATAGAAAAATGAAAGAAAAAATAGTTAAAAATCATGAATTAAAATAAAAATTTTGAATACAAGAATTATTTTAGACAGAAAAGAATCAAATCAGTGTTTGCAAAAATGAAAGTACACAATTTATAATGCATTTAAAACGGAGTCTTGGAGCAACGTGGTCGAGGCGTCGCGTGTTCTAGAAAAGATCACGACTCAAAGAAAGAAGAAAGCGATAACGAGGGTGATTGATTTTGCAACAAGAAAGTTAATTTAACAATTTACTTACAGTTTTGCATCTTGTTGGACAAAATTGCTCACACGCCGGCCGCCACGTCGGCCCTTGTAACAAAATGGCTCTTGTCTCATTGCGCGTGTCACGAAAAATGGACCGTTGCCGTACCGGAAATCGCTGGCAAGCCAAATGAACGAGTCGCGCGCCCAGCGACAAGTTTTATATTCCCTTGGAAGACGTCCGTTGCGCCACCGTTCAAAATTTTCCGAAAAAAATTTCCCTTCGATTTACAACTTTTATTTTCATTAACAATTTAAGTTAAAGTTCAGGTTAACATATTGTTGCTTTTTCGTTTCAAAAACAATCATTATTTATTTTGTAAAAATAAACAGTTTCTAAGTTCATTACATGAAATAACATAACAAAAAGTTTATTTGTTGTTCATAAATTTCAACAAATTTGTAATAATTTGAAAGTGCAAAATAAAAATAATAACAACATTTAAAAAATGTTCGAAAATGCTTGTCTAGGTGGCGCTGCAAGGGATGAGAGTTTTCCAGTCTTGAATTCCGTTAGTCCGTGGTAATCACGGCGTGACACAGAAATCGTAAAAGAATTCTAAACTTCATTGTCCTTTTCAAATTACGTTCAATCAAATTAAACAAAATGGTAAGTAACTTTTTCAACTGTCAATAAATTACTTAAAATTCTAAATCTTCAGTGTAACAATTTGTTCATAGTAAACAATCAGAAACAAAAACATCCGACCGGTTTAATCCCGCGAAACTGGAGTGTCTCGTGTATATTTATTTGCAACTTCGTGAATTTATTTAAAAATAATTCCTGAAGTATCAAAAACTGGTTTCCAAAAGTGATTACTGTTATTTTAAGTTTTTAAAACAAAGTTTAAGTATGATAATTGTTATGACAATCGGGAGAGTTGATTCAAAAACCAGAGATCGAACTTTTCGCCATATACGGTAATTCTATAAACCTGACTGTTGTAGGAAACATAACCTTCATTCCAAACGTGTATCATTAAAAAAATCTTCAAAAAATGCAAAAACAAAGAAAACATTAAACAATAGACCGACTTTAAATGAAAAAATTATGAAAATCATGATTTGTTTACTTTTTATTGACACTTTGCAAAATTGTAACTTCGATTTAAATTTTGTAAAATTATATGTAACTTGAAGACTTTCAAAAATTTATTTAAAAAAATTTGTTTTACAGGTGTCCCTCAATCCTGTTCGAATTCTGAAAAATGAAGCGGAGGAAGAAAAAGCCGAGATTGCTCGGTTGAGCAATTTCGTTGGCGCGATAGCGATTGGTGATTTGGTCAAATCCACCCTTGGTCCCAAGGGCATGGACAAGATTTTGGTCGCCCATGGACGCAATGCTGGTCAGGTGCAAGTTACAAACGACGGAGCCACGATTCTGAAAAGCGTGGGAGTCGATAATCCCGCGGCCAAAATTCTCGTTGATATGTCCAAAACTCAGGACGACGAAGTTGGTGATGGAACCACTTCTGTAACAGTTTTAGGTACGGCTCCATATTTTCAAAAAATTACAAAACAACAAAATGAAAACAAAATGAATTTTAAATTTCAATAAAATGGAATTGACATATCTAAATTCCATTTCAGCTGCTGAACTGTTAAGAACAGCCGAAGACTTGATAGCGAAGAAAATCCACCCCCAGATAATAATAGCAGGCTGGAGAAGCGCTTTGAACGTAGCACGTGAAGCTCTTCAGAAAGCCGCTGTGGACAACTCGGCAGATGCGGAATCTTTTCGCAAAGATTTGATGAATATTGCTCGTACAACTTTGAGTTCAAAAATTCTGTCACAGCACAAAGAGCAATTCAGTGAGCTTGCTGTGAAAGCTGTGTTGCGTCTTAAGGGATCGGGCAATTTGTCTGCCATCCAGATCATCAAAATCCGAGGTGGAACTCTGTCGGATTCGTTCCTTGACAACGGTTTCTTACTTGACAAAAAACCCGGAGTTCATCAGCCACAGAAAATTACTGATGCTAAAATCTTGATTGCTAATACTCCTATGGACACTGACAAGATTAAGGTGAATTTTTACATTCATAAAATACTTTGGAAATTATAGAAGAAGTAATTGGATGAATTTTATAGATTTGCTTTCAAATTACAGGTGTTTGGATCGAGAGTACGTGTTGATTCTATGGCTAAGGTTGCAGAATTGGAAATTGCCGAGAAGGAGAAGATGAAGGTAAAAAAACGAACTCTTCCTATTAAAAATGAAAAATAAAACTTCGTTTTCTTTAAAATTTATTTTAAATTTTACTTTTGAATTTTTTAAGGACAAAGTGGAGAAAATCGTGAAGCACGGTTGCAACGTGTTCATCAACAGACAACTCATCTACAACTACCCTGAACAATTGTTCGCTGACGCCGGAGTGATGGCAATCGAACATGCCGATTTTGATGGAATTGAACGGTTGGCTCTTGTTACCGGTGGAGAAATTGTCAGCACTTTCGACAATCCAGAAATGGTCAAACTTGGAAAGTGCAGTCTCATCGAACAAGTAATAAGCCTGTAACATTTTCCATCCTTCAATTTGCGAACAAAAACTAATGGCTTTGATTTTTAAATGTTAGGTAATGATTGGAGAGGAGACTTTGCTCCGTTTCTCAGGAGTTGCCTTGGGTGAGGCTTGTACAGTTGTAATCCGAGGTGCAACCCAACAGATCTTGGACGAGGCTGAAAGATCTTTGCACGATGCTCTTTGTGTTTTGGCTGCTACTGTGCGAGAATCCAGAGTGGTTTATGGAGGCGGTTGCAGTGAGATGTTGATGGCCTGGGCTGTTAACATGGCTGCTGCCAACACTCCAGGAAAAGAAGCCGTTGCGATGGAAGCATTCGCTAAAGCTCTCCAACAACTACCAACTGTTATTGCTGACAATGCCGGTTACGACTCCGCTCAACTTATCAATGAACTTCGGGCGGCCCATAACAAGAATGAATTCACTATGGGATTGGGTACAAAATCTTTTTTAATGAACAAATTTTCAAAAACAATAAAACAGAATGTTTTATGAATGATTGATTTGTTTTCAGATATGGAGAAGGGTGAGATTGGATGCATGGAAGCTCTGGGCATCACCGAATCATGGGCTGTGAAGAGACAAGTGTTGATGAGCGCCGCCGAAGCTGCCGAAATGATCCTTCGTGTGGACAACATTCTGAGAGCAGCACCAAGGAAACGCGTCCAGGACCGCGGACACTGCTGAAAACTTAAAAAAGTGACTTGGATCTTGATCTTTCTACACGCATTTTGTTATTTGATCTAGTATTAACGTGTTTTCTACAAAGTCAAACTATTTTGTCACCGCCAAACCAATCCATTTTTTATCGAGTCCGAAGTCTTGCTAATCCTCCGATCAAATTGGTACCTTTTACTATAAGTCATCACCGGAAAATAAAAAAAGCTTAAACGTGTTTGAAGTCTTACTTTTTTAATCCCACTTTAATTTGCATTCAGTTTTAGTAACAAAATTGTAAGTTTGAGTCGTAACCGAGTTTGTTAAGATTAGATACACAATGTTCGGTCATAAGTTTTGGTCCGCATATTAAAACCATAGTTTCTAAAGATGGAGGGTGTAAATATCCTTGAATCATATCACAATTAATCAACCCCGAGCTGTACCTCCAAGATTTGCTACTTTTATCGACCGTGTACCAGACTCGAACTTGGCCTTTGCTGGTTTTAACAATCTCGTCCAGTTCTTTTTTGAATATCACATCTTCTTCGCTCTGATTGGCAAACAATAAAGACACTTCTGTTTTGTCTGAAGGGTCCTTTAAAATTGCTCGAATTAGTTGTAACATTGGAGTTATTCCAGTTCCACCTGCTAACATTGCAACCTACAAGAAAAAATTGTTATAAAGAAATGTTTTTTTTTAATTCTTATGACTTTCTTAATCCACCTTTTTCACAGAATAATCCAACGGAGGGTCCTTCAATTTCATCCCTATCAAAAATCGTCCACAACCATTGTATCTCAACCGACCGAAAGGTCCTCTACATTCTATGGTTTCTCCAATTTTCATCTGCTCAACATGCTGCGACATTCTACCCCCTTCGGGAAACTTTGAAGTGGTGTTCTTAAAATAAACCTGTGGAGGAGTTTACTTAATTTGATTTTTTTTCCTGTTTTTAAATTATGATTTATGTTTATTTTTATTTATAAAAAAATTACTTTAATTGGCAGATCAAAAAATCCAGGTTCATCGATCGTAATTGGTGTATAGCAACGAAATACTATCCGATTTTGAATGTTGGCACACAGCTGAATGTGTTGTCCAACAGGTAAACCCAGCACGTGATCCAATGTCGGCAAGCCGAAACGAAAACATCTCGTATTGTGGTTTATAACTTTTTTATCAACTAAAGAAATGGTATACTTGGTTTGAGAATTATTTAGAAAAGTTAAAACGTTTTTCATGGTTTTTGAAAATCAATCATTTAGTGCTCTTTCTCATTTTAGTAATACGAACATTTCAAAGTGAACGGTCAAAATTTCTCTAAATAAAACCAAGTGAAACAGTAGACACCAGTAGACTTATATCAACACTGCTTATATAATAATAAAGTTTGCTTGCGGTCACAAGCGTTGTAGCTGTTGGCAGCGCTAGAGTGGCTAGAATTAAAGAGTAATTCCATGTAACAGTGTATTTTTTAGAGTGCAACATTGTAGAAATTATTGTAACAAACAATATATTGACAAATTCATTATTTGTTTGATTATTTTTTAGATATGTATGTTTGCAAATATTTGTTATACAACTCAGACTTACTCTCGATGTTACAATGTTACATGAAATGTAGTTTTGCTCAGAAATTCATTGTGAAAAGATGAACTTAAGAAGATTCCAAGTAAAAAAAGGAGAATAGGTTCAAAAACGAATTAAAACAATGCAATTTCATCAAAAAGAAAAAAGGAAAATGAACTTCTATGTTAACATGGTTTGATTTTATTTTCTGTTTTTAATTTTTTTTCTACATTTTTTGTCCTATGAACAATCATCCGCAGATTTAAATTTTGTTGAATAAAAAAATGTTAAATTTTCTTCGTTTATATCTTTAAAAAATACAAACAAACTTGTTTTGTTTACATTTCAACCTTGGTTCTCCTCGTGGAATAATACTACTATACGAATAAAGACAGCGACTGTTTCGAATTGATAATTTCGATGTCCCGTCTTTATAATCGGCAATACCGAACTTTTCATCTTCCGACAAAAAGAGAACTTTTGTGACGTTGAACAGTAATAACAGTATCAGTGCTTAACGTGTTGTAAACATTTGTTTATGTACAAATCGAGTGAACGATGCAAAGTATCAAACAGGATGACTATAAAAATACATGTAAAATTACAATGACTAACAAAGAGAAAAAAACGTGTTTGAAAATCGACGCAAAAATCTACTGTAATTTTACACGTGCTTTTAAATGCTTAGTTCGATCACAGGTTCTAGGTCTAACAATGGAAACTAGTTCTGATATATTAGTAGGAAAAGCGTAGTTTGGGATCGTATCCGAGTTTGTCCAGGTTTGGGATGCAGGCGAAGTTGATCATCGGCGGGGGACCGCACATCAGCACCATAGTTTCGGCCGACGGAGGGTGCATATGATCCTTGATCATGTCAGCGTTGATATAGCCAGTACTGTACTTCCAGCCTTCGTTACTAGTGTCTACTGTGTACCAAACTTTGACCTGGCCGCCACTTAGCTCAACAGCCTCGTCCAACTCTTCGCGTAAGAGGATGTCCTTTTCTGACTGGTTTGCGTAAAGTATTGAAACTTGCGTGTGGTCCGAAGGGTCTTTCATTATTGCTCGGATTAACTGCAACATTGGAGTTATTCCAGAACCACCAGCTAACATAACCACCTGAAAATAATAAATTCATTAGATTACATCACATTTGTTTTCATAATAACAAATTTTTTATTTCTTATTTTCTTTGAAGAAACAAATATTCTTTTCTATCTACCTTTTTCACGTGAAAATCAACAGGAGGATCTTTCCTCAACAATTTGATTGCAAAACAACCAGGTCCTTTGTAAACGAGTCTACCAAGAGGACCGCGAAATTCTATCGTATCACCAATTTTCATACTCTCCAAATGTTGCGACATCTTTCCACCTTCGGGGAATTTCGGATGTACATTTTTTAAGTAAACCTGAAACGACAAATAATGTAACATAAAATATTTGTTTTTTTTTTTTAATAATACTAAATAATTAGAAAATGTGTATGTACTTTTACAACAAGATCAACGTATCCTTTATCGTCATCACTAGAAACAGGGGTATAAGAACGAATAATGAGTTCGTCGTTAACTTTGGCAGTGAGATTGATATGTTGGCCAATTGGCAGACCCAACACGTGCTCGCGCGACGGCAATCCAAACCGGAAACAGCGTGTGTCATGGCTTATGATCTTCTTTTCAATCAGAGGTAACGAGTATTTTGCAAGCGGATTCTCCAGCAACACTGGCGCTTTTTTCTTCTCATTTTTTGAAGATAGGAAGTATCTTAGAACCACTCCCACTACCAAAACTGCACCTGCTGCTGCGAGCACGGGAACTGCCTAAAAAAGAAATACACATTTTAGTGATATTCACAATATACTTATTTTTGCATAATTTTTAGATTCTTGAAAAACAAATTTTGAAGATTGATTTTGAAAAGATTCGGTTTAGAAATAATTGTTCGAGATATCGGAAGACTGTTTACCATCAATTATTGTTTGGAAATTGGATTTGACTGGATAAAATAATGTCAGTTAATGACAAGATGACTACAAGATGATGATATAATCTTATTGCAACGCATCAAGATGAAACGCATGATTTTTTGAAATTATATAAGAGTTAATTGTTAAACAATTGTGTTTCTTCGATTGTACAAAAAGTAGATTAGGTATTCACTTAATTATTTCTGTTTAAAATAATTTTAAAAACTTTGAATTCAACATTTAATTTATGTTACGTAACTTTTTGTAATGTATAAATTCTTTAAGATAGAAAACTGCGTTTGCAAAGTTTTTACGCAGAGAATATTTCAGGATGATGATCTCAATGAAAGTTTATAGATAATAATAACACAAGAAAAATAATAAATGATATAATCGACATGAAGGGTGATGAGATGTTAACCGGAAAGATTGATAACAATTTCTAATCAATATATTTGTTGTATCATTTTTTTTATTTTATTAAGTAATCAAATTTTTGAAAATTTGATCAGATTATTTTAAAACTTATATATTTGCAAAACATTGCACAATCAAATTGCACCGCACTGATTATCGATAATTTAAATCACGATTCCGAATCAAAACTTGCGTTAATTTGATAAGAATAAATATTCATTGCTCTGATTACGTGGGAATATTTTTACACTTTGAAATTCATTAAAAACTGATCACAATATAACATTAAACAAGTCTAATTGAACAATCGCGTGACCATTTTCAATTTTTCAATTCTTCTAAACGGAATACTAATGTAAATCAAAAAATTTGCCTTTTCAAGATCAAGACCAATCATTATAAAACGAAAAAACCTCAGCATTTTTCAAGAATCGCAAAGATAATACTTCAAACATCACTCAATCATTTTTCAAGACAAAATGCTCACAAAATGCTAATGTCAGGGACAAAGTATTCAAATAACAAAACAAAATTGCAAATAAAGCTCCTTAAGAAAAATCAAATTATAAAAACACACAGAACAAAAAGTCAAATATAGAAAATGAGCTTAAAAGCAAACTCCAAACAATAAACAAATTTGCAACTTCCAAAAATTACAAACATGGTTCTAGAGGTTAGGTTTGAAAATGTAAATCCAAAAATTATTAAAAAATAAATGAACTAAAGATTCATATTTTTTCAAAAGGAAAAAGGTTGAACGCAATTTTTACCACAGTCTTAGTTTGTGACATTGCGATCCTGGGCCGAATCGCACGTGGGGCGAATCGCGATGGAGTTTTTCGCGCGGAGCACCTGAGCGACTGGAACGACAAGGGACTCGCGCACTGGCGACGACGCAATTGCGTAATTCAACGGGTTCTGCCACAAAATAAGAGACAAAACTACGCCGGCGAAATACCTTCCTTTCAAAATAATTGCAGTTCTTCTATTTATAAAACAGACAGGCGCGAGACGAAAGAATGTCCGGACAAAATTACATGAGAGAGAATTGTACGTACCCCGAACCCGTCATCCGATTTTTCGGACGTTGACATGGTTTTTTGACAGCAGGCACTTTCTTTTGTTTTAATTTGGTTTCCCTCGTACTTTCCTTGGTTGTTGTTTTACTCGATTTAATTTTTTTTAGAAAAAAAGAAGTTTGAAAAAACTGAGATGATGCTTGGATGATGATGAGCGAGATTACTGAATGAAATATGCATCTGCCTATTATATATAAGAAAAAAGACCGGTTGTGTCATGATGAAGTGAGTAGTATTTGGCGTCGGGCAAAGTTGGGGAGAATAAAAAACAGTTATGATAATAGATAAAAAGCACTTCTAGCATATATCTATTATTCTATTATTAGAATGTTTTCATAGATTCAGAAAAATTAGTTCTCACTGATAAATGAACTTTATAAAATTTCTTGTAAACATAAAAAGGATTGGAAAACTGATTAATATTATTTTGGAGCATAAAAAGTTAATGAAATCAATAAGAAAACAAACTTATTAAAAACAAGTACTTTAATTCAACATTTACAACAACAAAAATTGTCTAAAAATTATAAGTCAGCGGGATGTCGTTCAATGTCTACTGTTTTTTATCAGGCGAGTCCTGATCTTGGGAGAGTAGCGCGCTGGTGATCCCAACTTTTTTCAGTTCTTCAACTAAGTCGCCACTTTGGTGCATTTGTAATAATATGTCACAACCCCCAACGAATTCACCGTTTATAAAGACTTGCGGAATCGTCGGCCAGTTGGTAAAATCTTTAATACCTGAAACAAAATTTGATTTTACGTTTTTCATTCGAAATTAATATTTTTTAAAATTGCAGCAATTACTTTTTTCATCAATCTAAAAAATCTTCTTTTATAACAAATTTTTAAATACCTTGTCTGAGATCTTCATCCTTGAGCACATCATGAGCTTGGTATTTAACACCATGCATACGTAAAATTTGTACTACAGCATTACTAAATCCGCACCTCGGCTCTGCTGGCACTCCTTTCATAAAAATAACAACCTTATCCTCCTATAAAAAAATAATAATAAATCAAAATGAAAAAACAATTATAGTAAAAAGTCATTACAAAATGACTTTATTATTTGTAAACAAACAATTCTCAAGTCTATAAAAAAAGTTTTATGTGATTCGATTTAGCATGATAATTAAATAAACAAAGTTCATTCATGAAATGATACAAAACCACATGAAAATACAAAATCGATGTGAGTTACATCAGTTGTTGAAATGGTGAAAAAATTATAAATCAAACCAAATTTACCTTGACAAGTTTTTCAATTGCTTCAGGCTTGGTCGCAAAATTTCTGAGGAGATTGATAGAACTTCCAATTGCTCGTAACCGAAACATTTTGTTAATGTTATTATTTAATTATTCAATACAACTATCAACTGTTGTTTGTGTACTTTATTTTATAGGTTATGTTTTGGACAGTGCTGATGGCACGCCTGATTTGTATCCTCGTTCTTTTTTTTGAATCTATCTAAATTTTTAACAAAATAAAAAACAATAATAAAATGTAAAAGAAAAAAGTGGAAAATGATAACAAAACAATGGAACAACAATATTCTTAAAAACAATAACTTTATTACAAATATACAAAGTCAAAAAAGCATACTATCTAATAATTTCCATAATGTTTCAGTTTGTACAAATACGCGATTCCCTTATTATTAGAAATGCTCATAAAACCACTGGCAGGCGAAAAAGCAACCTTCAATGGTTTGTGTAAAACAGTTTGAAAGTTTGGGAAATTTTTGAACACTTTGAACGAAGGTAAGTGTACCATTTTGAAAGCATTGATTTTTTCTCTTGAGATCATCGCTAGGATTTCAGATTGAGGATTGAATTTCAGATCTGTTATGGCAGTCACAAGGTTCATAACAGATTTCAAGGGCGTTGGATTAGGATTTTTGATGACGTCCGATAAATTGTAAATGTTAACGACGCCTTGCTTGCTGCCTGTCGCTATGAATTGGCCACTTGGAGAAATTGCAAGTGAGGAACAAGCAATGCATCCCTCGTCAATTGCTCGGTTTACACACCGATGTGTTTTCAGATCCCAAACGTACATCTCTTGACATTCTAGAAAAATTAATTTAAAAAATGAATGCCAATGAATAATTTTAATTATTTACTTAAAGCAAATAAAATCGTATGTTTTACCTCCATGGGTTATCAAATATCGATTATCAGGAGTGAATTCCAGTGCATTGCATTTGCGATTCATTTTGAGAGAAAAAAGTAACTCATAAGATGTGCTGTCTAGGACATTTATTTCTCCTTCGTGATTTCTAACAGCTATCATTGTCTCATCTGGAGAAACTCTGAACAACTGGAACATTTAAAATGTTTACTTTTTTTATAAATAACTCATATTTATGTTCAAATTAAAACTTGTTGTCATTGAAATTTACCCTCATATTAGTTATTCCATGTGGAAGAACAACTCTCCGAGTTTTTCCAGTGATCAGATTGTAGGTTTGGAAAAAATTTTGGCTCAAATTGCTGACGATTATTTCGTCACCATTTTTGATGAAACTCGCACAACAAATCGGAAATTTTTCAAATTTTATCGAGAACAGTTTTGTGTTCTCTTTGCCATCCACCTAAAAAAATTTGTTATCGAAAAATGTTCATTTACTTTTTGATCAATCAACTTACAGTGTTTTTTGAAGTGTTATATTTTATACCTTGAATATAGACAATACTCCAGAAGAACCGGCGACGAAAGCAACCATCGATGTAGGATGAAACTGTACACAGTTTATGAACGAGCCTTCTACATGAGTCTTTGAATTTAAATTGTGAAGAACTTTAATGTCAATCACGCTTTCATCCAATTTTGTACTTTTTTTTATTCCAATATGACTGTTGTGCTGCAAAAAAATTTTTAGAAATAAAAAAAATTAACCTTAATAAAACTTTTATTATAAGTAACAACAAGTTTCTATTGTTTCATTCGCGATGTACCTTTAAAATTGCATCCTCGTCATCAGAACCATCAGACACCTCTTCCTTTTTGTGAAGTTTTGCCCATTCCGGTTCCCCAACAATGTTTTTAAACTTTTTCTGCAACAACTCATTGTAAGATTTTTCTGGTCTCTCTCCAGGAAGTTTTCGCTTTTGTTCCTTCAAAGCTTGCGGTATCCTTTAAAAAATTATCATTTTATTTTATATTCTTACAAAACATTTAAAAGATTTTAATTTATAACTCACGAGTAATCATCATCGTCATCTGTCCAAGCTGGCTTCTTCTCCAACTCTAAAATCTCCACATTTTCCAGATCAGAATCTTCATCAGATTCTTGTTCTTTTTTTTCAATCACTGTCTCAGATTCCAAATTTTCAAAAACATCATCGGGATCACCAAAAACAAGCTTCTCTAACCTGAAATTAACAACCAAACAAAGTTAACACAACACTTGCTCCGAATGCTGTCAGTCCTTTTCTAATGAGAAATTGTCTGTTTATTTACCCTTTTTCTTCTTCTGGATCATAAACTTCTGCCTGTTTCTTTTTTCGTGTTGCCTTTTCATTATTGTTCTTGATTACACTCATTTTTTTATGCTTTTGATAACCTCCCTTATTTGCTTTTGCTCCCTTAGCCTCCCTTTCATAACAAACTGTAACAAACCAAATTAGATGAGAAAAACACGTGGGAGGCTGGCAACACTGCTACTCTCACGCATGCGCACCTGTTTGTTCCGTCTTACCGACGGAAAAATATTTAAAAAATTACCGATAGAACAAAGTTGCTCTTTTTTGCAACTTTCATGCTTTTAATTCAACAAACATTGTTGACATATTTTTTATTACATCAGACAATTCAGTTCATGAAACGTTTAACTACATAAAATTTCTGTATGAGGAAAATTTTCCTTAATAAAAAATTACGAATCATAACATTGTTTACAACTTGAAATTTGATTTTCTGAAAGGAATAGTTGATTGTTGATTGAAGAAAGGGTTAAAAAGAAACGGAAGTCAGCGCCACCTGATCAGTAGTTGTGCGAAACGAACGTATGTTATGTGTAACGGGTTCAACGATGATACGGCCCTGGTATCGTATACGTGTGTGCGTGATTGGTGCGTGACAGCAGAGTGAAACGCTCTGGGTCTCGCGAGTCGCGAGTCGGGAATGTGGTGTGCGCGTACCCAGTCACGTAAACGAATCCGCGCGTTTCTCGTCACACACACGACGTGTCGTGAACAACCTGGCGTCGTTGCGAAAATGAACGCAACGCGAGTCGCAGTGGCGGCCGAGTAAATCGATTCGGCGTCGGGCGCATCCAATGGCGGTGAGTAGCGACCGATTTCGGCGCCTCGACTTTTTGCCAAGGGAGCGCGCGCGCGTGCAACACGATACCCCCTCGGCAACATTAAAACGCGTCCGATCAAAAAAAATGTCAACGCGTTTGCAAACCCTCTCGGTTTTTCCAATCGTCATCTATTAATACCCTGAGCAGACGCGGGGTAAACAAACTTGACCTCGGCGGAATTTGCAGCGCGCGGGGGGGTCGCGCCTTTTTTTCTTTCCTCTTCGATGCTCCTCCCCCCTTACCCCTTTCCTACCTCCCCTCCCCTCGTGTTGTTGTTATTGTTGACGTCTTTGTCGCGGGGCTTTTATTTCAGTTTGCGTAGGTAATGGCCGGGCCTGGTGGGGGGATCGCTCCATCTCGCATTTTTTTAAGCGTCGCGTTACGCGTGCCCCCGCGAGTGCGATTTGCATTGTTGCTTGCGCGTCACAACGCCTCGAACCGAACATTGTTAAAACACAATAACAAAATCAAAAAAAAAAAACTTACAAGATTCTTGTTTTTGCTTAGAACTTTGTTTTTCATTTCTTTTGCTTTTTTTGCATCTCGCGGACTATGAATAATGAGATTTGTTGCAGAAACGAGATTCGGTTCAATGAACGGTTATCGATCTTCATTTTTAACCAATTATCGTTAGCGAACGTGTTTTACAAGGTTTTAAATGAGAAAGACAATTTTTTGCGGACTTTCTTTTTGTTGATAGTTTTCATTTTTACTTGTTGTTATTCTTTTGTATGTGTTTGTACTTTTTAGTAATAATATTAGTTTAGTTTTGTTTGTAAAAGGTGTGATTTGAGTTGGATTCATTTTTTGCAGAATTTCTGAACGGATGTTCGTTGTGGGAAAAAAGGCAAATATGTTTAAATCGTCACGACAGAGAAAACAAATGAGAAAGAAGCACTTTGGGGTAGGTCAAATGTGTGGGAGGTGTCCAGGTTTCAAACAATTGAAATAAAATTTTATATACAAACAATTAAAAATGTAATTGTCTTATAACAATATTTCGCGTTTGTTTAACAAATAATGAAAAATAATAACAAATGTCAAAAACATAAAAAACAATTAAACAATTCTTATTTACTTATTGTTATTTCGTTTTGTTAACGTTTTGATTTTTCCTTCAATTTTTCGAAAAAAATCAACCTAAATTAAAAGAAAAAAAGTTTATTATTGTGAATAACTTGAAAATTGTATTTCATGTGTTGATTGACTTGATCATTTTAAAATTCATTTCAATCATAATATCAATAAAATAAAGTCCACATAACAGATAATTATGTAAATTATTAAGCAATTTCGTGCAATTCATATAAAATAAAAATTTATTTTGTAAGGACTGACATGCAATAAACGACAAAAAAATCAGAAATTAGAATTTGCAAAGTTTTCTTATTGATTAGGAATTTTTAAAATTGACTTGACAGAAAATAATTTCACAGTAGTTTCAATTTCTACAAAACGTTACACTTGCAATATTTGTGTTGCGCCCATGTGTACAGTTGGAGGTCGCCACAGCAAAACAAGAGGTTCACGAACCATTTAAATTCTGATAACAGCCATTAGCAGTGCAGATTTCAAATCGTGACAATATCCGCGTGTAACACGGACAGCTAAATTATTTACTCTTTTCAAACAAAAAAAAACTTGTGTAAATGTTGAAAAAAAAAGTCTCTTCTGCACTGACATTATTTATCTCTAAAAAACAGCAGGTGAAATTTTTATTCTTACACTTTCTTTTAAAATTTAATTTTGAAATCACGCATTCAAAATAACGAATTTTTCTTTCAGAAAGTTCTGATTCTTTTGGTCAATTCTTAATTATTTCAATTTTGTATTAACTTTTAAACTTTGTTGTTGTTAACTTATTGTTGTTTTGAAGATTTGGTTATCACTTTATTGACAAAATGGATTTTAATTTTACTGATTTTTTTCAGGCCTGCACAGGTTATTAATTAATAGCGAGAAAACGGAATCAACAAGTAGACAAAAGGACAATTTTTGTTTTTCGTTAAATTAAAATTGAAGATATCTTCGACATGAAGTGGTCACCAGGAGCGTTGTTTTGCGAGCAGGTCGGCGAGTTGACTCGCGTGTTCTCGCAGTGGAACGAGTGCGAGCAAACGGTCGTTCTGTATGCTCTGCTCCGACGAATTCCAGCTGTCCAGGCACGCTTCCTCGCGCAAGCTGTTCAACATTCTTTGCATTCGGTGTCTGAACTTGATTCTCAGGAACTCAATGCCAATAATCCTGGTAAGAAACAAATATTTATAAGCAACCCTGTACAAATCTTGCAAACTTTAACAACGATGTAATTTTACGAATTAAAAATTCGTCAATTAATAATAATTGTTTTCATTTGATTGACTTTGTTTTGTTACAGCTTTTGTCAATTCGATTTTATCAGAGCCGACCGAAGTGGCGATTAACCAGTTACTAACTCACTTGCCCTTGCTAAGGCCCGGCAATGTTGAGTGCAAGCAGTGCTACCTCGTAGCGATACCCGAACTGGTCAGCCATTGTGTATCAACTGGCCAATACACCGAACAAACTCAGCAGCTTTTAAGTTACACACTTATACATCCTGCAATATCTAGTCAAGATAGGCGGTCCTTGATGCAATGGCTTAGACATCTTGAGGAGAGGATAAGCGGCACGCCCCCTATTCATAGTCTCGAAGAATATACCAATACTTCAAGGTCATACACTTTTTCTGTTTAAATCAACCCATTTTGCGAAAAATTGAAAAAGTGATTTTTACAATTCAAATTAAATAAATTCTTTTATCTTTTTTTCTTTTTTTGCAATATCAGCTATTTATAATTGCTCAAAAAAATTATTTTATTGTTGGTAACAAACTGATACGGTTAAACAAAATTTTTTTTCAACTTCAGTCTCCTTATTTTCAGTGACAACTTTTTTTCCTAATCCTTCATTGCAAAATTTTCATTCTGGCAAGGTGACTAATTTTTGTTTCGTCGTATTTAGATGGGACAGTGTCTGGCAGAGGGGTACGAAACAGCAACAGACCGAGCAAACCAACTTATTCAACTCTCAACCAGGGACTACTTTCAACATCCAGTTTCCGCCGCCGGTTTCGCGTCAACGTCGCTCAAATAGTCTTACGCCGCCGGTAGCACCGTCTCATCATTTCGAAGTTCTCGAGCGCAGCAATAACAGTCAAAATTCATCGAGACACAAAACTCGCAGTTTTAGCATTTCCGGTGATCATACCAGTACGTTTCTATTCAAACGAGCAATCACTTACAAAGTAAATTCTTTTGTTTTATATTGCTTATCTTTAATCGCGAATTCGTTTTCATTCATTTTTTAGGTGGCCTTATTGGGTTGGGTCCTCTAAGCCCACAAAGTTCTTGTGCAAGTAGCGGAAGCGAAGGAAGACTGGACGAAGCATCTACTCGGTCCCTTGAAAGTGGAATGAGAGGTAAAAACAAATCTTGAAAAAGTATTCAATTTACGTAACATGTATTTTGAAAAATGATGCTTAATTAATTGGTCTTTGGTTTTGTAGATGTTCCAACGTGGTTGAAAACTCTTCGTCTGCACAAGTACAGTTACTTGTTCACGACCCTGAGCTACGACGAGATGCTACAACTGACAGAGGATCGTCTGGCTGAACAAGGCGTAACCAAAGGCGCCAGACACAAGCTCGCTCTTTCGATTCAGAAGCTGCAGCAACGTTACACAACTCTTCTCAACCTCGAGAAAGACCTGCTGCAATCATCACGCGAGGGAAATCAACCTTCTTTGTTCACGCAAAGCTCGGCGTTGCTCACCAACACCTTGGATGATCTGAAAGCTATTCTATGCACTCCGCTGAAACCAAGCGAGGAGAACAACCCCCAGGACATTCCTGCGCAGTTCACTAAAGTTCTTGGAAAATGTAAGATTGATTTGCAAATAAAGAAATTAATTTCTTGTAAAAAAATTTTTTTTGAGGTACTTGAATGTTTTTTTTTTATCTTTTCGTTTTGCAGTGTGTAGCAGGTTGGCTCTGGAAAGTGTAGACGATGGTATTTTGTGCTCCTGTGTGAACATCCTGGAGAAAGTGTTGCAGCACGACTGTTTCACGTCCAGTCAGAAGGAAAAAGTACAGCAGTGGCGCAGCAGACTTGGCAATCCCAGACCTACCCCAAAGTGAGAATTGCGAAAAATTGAAACGAAAAAAAAACAATAATTAATTTTTTATTTCATCTAAAATAATGCTAGTGGCTGATAATAAAATCCTGATCATTAAAATACAAGAACAGTCAATTTCAATAATATACTCAAAATAATAATAACGATAACTTTTTCCAGGTGGCAACACAATTATTCGTACAACAACAGAAGACTCTGTAACTCGCAGCAGCACAATTCCCACAACCGCAAACCGAGCTTGAATTTGGGCCATGTGACCGGCGCCAGCACACACAACAATTCGTTCATGATCACTCCGCACAGGAACAGCATATCGACGCCGTACTTACAAAGCAACCAGGGCCAAAATGTGAGTCAAGGAAACCTGCAACCGATGCATGCGTCGGAGAAACGACCTAGTTTACAAGAAACCAATATGGAGGTAATTCAATAACCCAAATAAACTTGCCAAAATATTGAGTCACCAATTGATTTGAATCCAAAAACAATGTTTTCAGCAACTACAAAAGACGTTGCAACGCACTTACAGTGCGCCACGAGACCATTTCCTTGGACAATCGAGCACCGCGCTGGAAACGACGGAGCCTGAAATAAATTCGCGATTGGAGTCGCTGTGTTTGCGCATGACCGAGCAGGCCATCGGTGGATTCGGTGAAGCCTGAATTAGTGATTGGCCGGCGGATCTTAATTGACAAGTGTGCACGACGGTGAGCATGCTGAGAGAAAGACGGACAAAGAAAAACAGGTGGATTTATTTTTCGGTCGAGGATGATTTGTTTTTTTGAATCTGTAAAAGACTCTAAAAGAGATGTGTGGACAGTTGATGAAACATTTTTTACAAGCAAAGAAAAAGGACGCAATCGTAGTGTAAGATGACAGAGCAGACGGGCGAGAAATTGCTTTCTGAAAAAAAAGAAAAGAAAAAAAGAATCCCGAGTGAATATCATATTTTACATCGCTACTGTCTCGCATTAATTTATAACAAAATCGACAGAATTTGGAGTACCAAATGCTACTAGAAAGATAGATTCTTTCCCTTAACATTAGCGAGATATATAATCTATATAAATATATTATATACACAAGCATAATAAAATTATATAAAAGTATATATTACTGTAGATTTTTAAAGCGAGAAGAGAACGATTGTTTGGAATGATATCGAAGTTAAGATGTCGAAAATGAAA
Source organism: Telenomus remus (assembly GCA_020615435.1). Taxonomy (NCBI): domain Eukaryota; kingdom Metazoa; phylum Arthropoda; class Insecta; order Hymenoptera; family Scelionidae; genus Telenomus; species Telenomus remus. The sequence continues at coordinate 6,539,948 of CM036341.1, read as the reverse complement.
GAAAAGAAAATGAAACAAGTAAAAAGTAAAAAAAAGAATAAAAAAGGCGAAGAATTGACGCAGTGAAAACTAAGCTGTGCGATAATTGCAATATTATTTTTGTGTTATCCATTTCAGGAAATGGAATTCTTCTGATTTTAATCGCGGACATTTATATTAACCACAGCTTCTCCCTTTTTAACCCTCGTTACTTTGTCCCCGGCTAAGACGGAGGTTCAAATTGTACATAAAAATCGACACAAAGAGTGAAATGGAAAAGAAAAAAAGTCTTTTTTTTGTTTTTACAAATCACTGCTTAAGATTCCGTTACGTTAGTTTCGAAGTAACTTAAACACAAACCGATGCAAATCTCAAAGACGTCAAGCTCAATTGTTAGTTTTGTTTTGTCCCGCCCACTATCACACACAAGATTGGACGTCTAGGGATTCCAGGGAATCTAACAAGGGCCTTAAATGACATTAATTCTGGTCTAAGTCATCTATTTATCTACACAGGCAACGCGAAATAGAGAGTTAATGATTAACACATCGAAAATCTGTGGCTTCAAATTGTGAGCGTATGTTTTAAACGATACCGGCGTTATTATTAATCACAATTCACAACGTGCACTTTGTGGGCTTTTTGTAGACTACCCAAAACGACATTTATAGATTGCTCATACATCAAATTGATCTCTTATGGCAAGCGATTTATAAATGTTCGCTTTGGTTACATTTTTTTTTCAAGGCACGTCTGTGAAATAAATTTATGATTGATTTCTCAACTATCGTCATATTTTGTAATAACACCAAGGTGATTTTCAATTGTCAAGTGCAAAGTTGAAACATTTTATCATAAAGTATAAAAACAAATTTTCCTTTCATTCGGCGTGAAAATAAACAACACAAGTTGTGTACCAATCCTCCAATTAGGCGATGCAAATTTGTTGTTCTTATCTAAAATTTTTTAGCGAACTCTGAAAACGGTTCGTTATTTTTTTCTTTCTCAAATCAAGATTGTGATAAAATGTATCAAGTTGACGCGTCACGAGCGTCAGTTATATGAAATGGAATTTTTGTAAATGAATGTGGTGAAGTTTGCTAAGTTGCGTTTGAAATAACGTTATGTTGTAAATAACATAAAGCGATCATTTTTACACAAAAGAGAAACAAAAAACACAACGATATTTACGGTCTTGATATTTTTAACAAGCAGATTCTTCGTTTGATTATATTTTGCGAAATGATTTATATATTTTTATACGCGACGAAAAAAAAACAAACAAGTTTGTTTGCATACAACACAAACTTGTTGAACAGACGAGAACAAACTATTTTTGTAAAACAAAATGAAACTATGAAACAACTGCTTTCAACAATTCGTTCTGTAACGAAACATTGCGAAAGAGGATTGTAAGGAATTGTATCTCTAAGAATAGGACATAATTGTTTATGAAAAACAAAAATTCCGTAACGTTATTTGAAAACGCAACCAGTGGAAAAATGTAAAAGCGCTCGTGACAGCAAGCACGATTTCCGTGCGAACAAAATGTTGTTCATCGAACGTACTGTTAGGGGTTGATTTTCTGAAAATCAACGCTGTTGGTTTGCCCCTCCAACGACGACATTTCTCTTGTATTCATTTCAAACGACAGGGAAATACGCGGTACGATTATATATATAATTAATATAAATTACTATATACAAAATGTAAACCTGAAAGACTGACTATTTCACGCGTTTCGATAGTTAAGAATAAAATGGAAGATGCGAGAGAGAGTAAGAGAGAAACAAAAGAAAGATAGGCAAAGTCGACGACAGACAAGTGCGAGAAAAAGATGTTTTTGTAATGCGCGTGAATGGAAAAACAATTTGGAAGACTGCAGCTGGGAACGGAGCCTGTCAAAATGATACAAGTTATTTAGCGTGAGAACGAAAGAGACATACAAATTCATGGGAGTACTTGTAATATTTAGAGTACAGTAGTCGTCATGCTAACATATTGTATTAGACGAATAATCAATGTAAGGCTGCATCCGTGATTGCCGAATGTAAGTATCCCAGAAGCTGCCGATGATATGAATTACCTTTTGACGAAACAAATCATTCAATTTTGACGTCCATGCATGGCCCCAAGTATGGTTATAGGTGTATTTAAAAATCCATACGTGGTACTATGCAGGGCTGAGTCTGTAATCTTATGTGATTCTGATACAATTTTATTAATTAAAACAAATGTTCATTGGGGGGTTCATATCAGCTATTTTTTACTTGAAAGAAAAGGAAACTAAATTATATACTCGGCGAACGCTTTCCTCTAAAACAAGATGTGATATGAAATTTTGGTTTTTCCAAAAATTAATGAAATGATTTGATTATTTTTATGGAGGTTTGAATTTTCAACGACTAAAAATTGTTACGATTGTGATTTTTTTGCTTTTGAAAACAAAATGTGATACTTTTATTTCTTTTTTGAACCAATTATGTTCTTCAGGACAAAACGAGTCGGGCGCAATCTTGATGTTGATCACTTGAATTGTGCGTGAAAGTTTCTTCGTCAATCTCAATCAATTTTATTTATTATTTGATATTGTATGTAAAATGTACGTCTTTCTATTTTTGTTGTGATAACCATTTACGTTAATTTTTGTAATTCAATTTTTAAACAAACACAAAAGCTATGATTTCGCTGCAATAATTTGGTTGCTGGCTGGGATATTTAAGTCGTGTAAGCTTGAACAACTTGTAAAAATGCAATTTTTTGTACTGTTATGAAGTTAAATAGATGGTGGTACTCTGATGTTGTAGCGTGGAAAGAAATTTTTTTTCAATAAAATTTTTCATACACAAATCCGTGTCTACTTTACATCCCTTTCCTACAATTAAAATGTTTTCCTAATGCTTGTTAAATGTTCAAAATAATTGTTATACCAAATATTTTACATTAAAAAAACAATATTATGAATACAATCTTTTTGTTGTTAAAAATAAAATTTATAACGCAAAAATTAAAACATTTTTTTCTCAGTAAAATTTTAGCGATATAAATCACAAAAATATTTCAATAAACAAACTCCAAAAGGGAGAAAAGGCTTGTTTGAGTTAACAGTTTGAATAAAAAAAGTGACCTTTAGGTTTGCAAAATATAAATAAATTTTTTTGACACCTCAGTAGTTGTTACAATAATAACTGGATGTCGGAAGCGTCGCGTCGGCAGCTTTATGGATAATTATAGAGTGGATTGTTAGTTGGCGTGGGGTTCGGATTTGGCGCGCGTGTAGTTTCGGGTAGAGCATGTTAAAGGCAGCGACAGGGTGGAGAGAGGGAGGGGTGCAACGAACCCTCCTGCCTCGGTTCAAGTCCACGAAGCACTGAGTTTTGTTCGAATCATGGCGACACCCGACCCCGTAGATCCATCCACTCTAGAGATTAAAATCCGTAGCATAGAACAAACACTTCTCCCTCTAGTTAAACAGGTAAGATTTAACAATTGACGTTCTTATTCTTCGACTTCACTCGCGCTTATAACCTTCACCCGGCTTTGTGCACCTTTTTATTTGTTATTGTCGTTACACCCAGTTGTATTATTTATTATGCGACATGCACCGCTGCATCGTTTTGTTTTTTTTTCTATTGACATTTTGTTCATATTTGTGGTGGTTTTAATAGGAATCGAATAATTAAACGGTTCTATTTTCGATTAACCATAAATAATCAATATTTAAGATAGAAAAGAGATCACATATGAAAGATCGTATGTTAAAGAATACCAACTATTTATTTATAGATAGATATCAGACGAAGTGCAACATTTGTTTCAATTTAAGACTTCAGTTTGATTTTGATTGATTATTTAAATTTTGAAATTTGTTAATCGAAAATACAGGTGTTGAAGTTGTAAATATTTTCAATTCAATTAAAATCGCATTTCAAAATCCGAATAGTGATTTAAAACCCATTTGTTTTTTGAGTTGTAAATTTATTGAAATTAATTAAAAAATCGTTTGTTTACATTTTGGGGGTTCTTGAATTGTTTTATAATGGATAGGTTGAAAAGTGTGAGTTTGTAAATAAAAATATAGAGAATCGTTAAAAGGCACTTATCAAATTAGTATATAAATACACCCTCTTGAAAGATGTTGTTTTGTCAAGTAGGATCTTCAGAGGAAGACGCATGTGCTTTGACACACTTCTGAGATAGACATTTCATGGTTTATTGAACGGGTCGCCATCGTTAACTTCTGGAAATAAACAAAAACACCCAGTCGAAATTACACGCTCATTGCGAAATTCATATAATTTAAGAATCAACCGGAGGGAAGACGAAAAAAAGTTTGACAATCTGATTAAAATGATTTTCAATGAATTTTTACAGGTTGGATGTTTAGATAGAATTTTGAAATGTCACATTTGGATTACGGACAGAAGTTTGGAAATCGCTGACTATTATTCTCTAAAACCGTTTGCTGGTAAATCACCGACAGTTCATTTTATAATAGACGAATTTTCTTGATCCGTTTAGATAGTTCTTGTTCATTTAGATTCTAGGCGAATAATATGCGACAAAAGACACGCTTAGAGCTCTGTTTGTTCAAACTGATACTCAGAACAACATTAGCAAACGAAAAGGAAAACAAAAATACAACAAATACAACTCTTTCAATTCACTTGCATGTTACAAACAAAATTAGTGATATTCAACAAGGTAAAGCAATTAATTGTACAAGTTTTTGTACAGAAAAAAACAAACAAAAATTAAAAATTGAATCAAAAGAAAGGATTGCAAATTGTTATTCTACAGTGGGAATCTTATAAAAATTTATTAGGGATTTTATACAAATTGAAGCAATTGATTTTTTCCTTTGGGAAAATGTTTCCAGGTACAACTAGGAGAATTTCTATGCACTTTGCACCAACAAGTTCAAAATGGTTTTTATATTCCAGTAGAATAGACAAGAAAAATGCACGATACACTCAAACTGTAGGAAATAGTTGCACAAAGTATGTGTGGTGTTGCATGAAAGTATTTACTTATACAAAAAGTAATCGCGTATTTATCAATAAACATGTTTATAATATTCAATTACGTTGACTGACAAAAATGAAGTGAATTTTAAAGTGCACGGAAAAGTTATATTTCTTTTGAAATTTCCGTTGAAATTAATGATCACTTAGCACCCTTGCCTTGATAATTTGCATCTGTATCTACTCTATCAATGCATGAATAAACTGTTTTTTTAATGAAATTATGTTTACGTCTTTGTTAAAAACAACTGAAAAGATGTATTAACAATACATTGTGTAATTATGTAAAAAGTCTGCACTTTTCAATTTTTGCAATTAATAGATCGATACGAATCATTAACCAACTTTTATCCTTATTGCAACAGAATTTTTTTTGTTTTTTTATTCTAATAATTCGTTACTATCTCGAGACCGACCTAAATGGGTTAATAGTGTCATATTCATAAAGATCGATTAAAACTTGATAATGTAAACGAAGAAAGATTCAAAAATCAATTTTATTCAAAGACCAGTGAATTAAAATTTCAACTCATTAAAGAAAAAATTCTTCAACTTTTGTCGAGTTCTTTCAGTAGTAAAACATTCATTTGTGCAAACTTTTCAAAAATGATCCAACGACATGATAAAAGTTGGAACATTGCATATTAAGTAAGTAGATACTTGACGGTACCTTTTCAGTGACCAGCTTATTCCTTTATTTGCACTGAGATAAGTCGCCAACAAAGGACCACCCATAAATTACATTGAGTTAACCTTTTTTGTCCCACTCTCCTCAGAAGCCCATTTTTACATCACAAAAAAATCCATGCAAATTTGCTCGTTTTTTTTAACGACACCTTATTAAACTTGAAGAAAAGTAAAAAAACCGAAAATCTTAGATATTTAAAGACATAGAAAGAAGAACTAAAATCTAACTTGGTTCCAAAAATGGTATTGCTGAAATTGAGGCCATAAAATCTAATGGATGGTTGGTCGCGTTTAATCACAAATTGACTGCTTAAACAAACGATTTTTTGCTTGTCTCATTCAAAAAACAGCTGTAACCGCGTGTAAACAATTGGGTGTAGCTTCCAGTCGCTTTCACCCCAAAGAAATGTCACTCAATAAGATCTCACCGAATAAATATTTAGTTTGGACAATATTGTTCCAAATACTTGCGTACGCGTGCACTTAGACTAGAGCTAGAGCTTGAGTTTTCTCGATTTGCAATTCGCAGTGGCTTTGAGCGGTGCTGTGATATTTGATTTCCGCCGAAATATTGAGCTGCGAATAGTTTAGTTGTATTTTCAGCTCGTTTTCTTATATTTCGTTCATTCTCATTCGGTTCTATAAATGGTTGGATAAACGTACGAATAAATGCATATTAAAATTGACAATGCCCTCAACTTTCCAAATATCAATCTAGGCCAATTAAAACTGAAACCAACAATTTTTCTGTTACTCTACTTTTTTACACTCTTTCGCTAAAACTTTTTTAATCCAAGTGAAAAAGCCCAAAATTTCTTTTATATTTGAAAACCTATGTTGAGAATGTTGAACATCCTATTTTCGTACATTCCAACCGTACCATAAATTCAGAAGATTTGAAAATGTTGCAATCTCGTTCGGAAGTTGAAAATATGGAGAAACAAACGTCTTTTTTCATCTAGCGTTTGATCAAAGTCAAGCTGCTTATTGTTTTAATGAGATGAAGCAGCGAACCAATTAAAATCGGCGATTAGTTGCCGAAAAGCAAGCACAAACTGATATTATAAAAGTTGCGCCCAGGCTGGGAAGAGGGCGGGTTTGCTGGTGCAAAGCCCAAGTTGTGCTTCAAAATCTAAGACTCAAATCTTAAGTACCAAAGTTGGTGGATTGAAAAAAAAAAAAACAAAAACAAGGGAACAAAGAAAAGAGAAAACACATGCAGATTCCTAGGGAACAATGGTGAAGATCGAGGTAGAGGTGGTGAAAATCGAGATTTCGCGGTGAAATATACGGGCCTCTGCCTGGTATTGATTGTCAGCTGAGGGTGCGCGCTGGTGCCTCAGCTATATAACGTGCAACATATACACTCTGGCTATCAGAGTTTCGCGCTGCTCTCGTGCTCATATCTTCTCAGTCTGCTCTAGTCTTCCCAAGGCACTCAGTAGGCTAGTGCCTGAACAAACAAAAAAAAAACAGAAACCAGAATACAAAATTTATCGCGCGTTTTATCGAGAGAAAAATTTTATGTACATTGAGATAAAAGAAGAGGAAAAACTGTATATACAAATTATATGTTTTTAACTGATATCTATACAGATACACAATCGGTTACATGGTTCTTACGATACGCACACAGGACAAGTTTGATACACAGGTATACACCACAATCACACAGATCGCGACCACGAGTGCGTCTTCGTCGTGACCGACAGACCCGGAACAAAGATAACAATTTGTTTCTTCTCTCCCCGGCGTGTCCGTTTGAAATTTGGGTTTTCGCAAAGCCTAATCGGGAGCACCTGTCGTGGGATCACTCGATGAATAATTTAAGACGATTTTACTCAAGAGAATATTGTATGAATTGAAACTCAAAAAACAAACAAATAAGATAAAAAATACGTCCATGTACCTGATGCACGTTCAACGAGAGTGCTGAATCCCATTGGCATGTTTTGTGACGATGATTTGTCACGGTAATTAATCTGAGGTTACACCGACGGTTCCTGCATAGAATTCGATGAGTCTTATTAGAAAGTAAATAAAGAAGGATTTAGAAAAGAGAAAAATAGAGGAAGAAAATGTTGCCAATTATGTACGGCGGAGGCTTGGCTCATGAGCGACAGGTACGTTTTTGCATTCTTCTCTGCGATGAAAGACAAACAATTTGCCCTCTGGGATCAAATTTTCATTACCAACCTGGTTTTGCCTGACACGAGATTATTTTTCGAGCGTTCACTGGTACACAATGCCTGAGTTGAGACCGACGTGAATGGACAAACAATTTTTTCTTTAATGAATTTAATTATTTGATTTACTGCAGATAAAGTTAGTTGGTTTGATTTCATTGAGTTAGTATTAATGGCTGTTGGAGGAATTCAATTATTCGAATCGAACGAGGTTTTGTTTATTTTTATAACATGTTGGGTTATTTATGAGATTTTAATGCAACGAATGATTGAATGGGATTGTAAACGTAACCTTTGTTGTTCTGAATTTTAGTAGGGAAGATAACAATTTTTAATATTGATACTCCGGGAATAGCAAACTGTTCAAAACGACATTTGGAACTGTGTGAAATGGTAGTGTGAAAACGTGTAGACTCTAAACGTCTACGGAAAGTAACAGTCCATAAACAATTTATTGCAAATTTATGAAAAATGAAAATGATTTATAGTTTAGAAATAAGAGAGAAAATTCAGTTGATCCAAATCGCATTACTCGAGTTCATTTGAGTTCAACATTTTGTTTCTGTTCAGTTGGGTATTAGCATATTCATTAGCCGGTCAAATTATTCGAGCACGTAATTAAAAAGTTGTAATAATCGACTTTACATTCTAACTAATCATGTCAAGATTATTTTACTTTTTTTTCATTTTTACTAGTTTTCTTTTCCATTTGTTGGGTAAAATCTAAAAAATGAACGTGGATGATTATTATTAATGCAGATTTTATTTAATGTAAAAAATAAGATTGTTACAAAGAAGCTGTTGTAAAATTTACAACAAATTTAACTTTATGCAACAAGTGACGATTTAGTGTCTTTTTTTATCGTCTTATATAATGTAATTAAAGACGAAGGAGAAGCAATGGCATTAGTTGTTAATCGTGTACTTTTTGTCCTTGTTTTGAACACAATACACTATTAAACACGTTTTATCCAGTTTCGTCATTTAAACTCGGAATTGTTAAAAATAACTTTTTTCGAACAAAAGTGTTTTTCATTCACTATATGGGCGGCGTTGCAATCAAGAAAAGTAGATGACATTTAAACGAATAGAATTTAATTGTCAGACCGACAACTGTCAATTTTATTTCCACTCTTTTGTCACGCCGTCCATTCTTGTTAAGAGAAAAATGTTTTGCAAAATTGAGTCTTTGATGAAGTGTAAAATGTCAACCTTAAAGGAGCACTATAACTGGATAATGTTCTGCTTCAAAAAATGCGAATTTTAATAGAGATATATAAATTGGAGCAAAAAACACTTTGCCTTTTTTCGTCGCCCTTTTTTCAAAGCGAGATTTTTACTGATTCACTTGAAAAGAGGACTAAAACCTTTCCTACATAAGATATATTTCTATTGAAAAAAAAAACTTGCCGAGTGAAAGGTATAGAAAAAAATGCTTATTTTTAGTCATATAGAATCGATTAAAATGGTACTTGATTTTGAAATCATTGCTGAACTATTTCTCCGTGTTATCAGTGCTTCTTGACTTTGTACCTCCTTTGTTTCTTTTATTAGCATTCAAAAATGCGAATAAATGCACACCCACAAAATGAACGAATCATTTTTCAGAAATTTCATTAGTATTTCATTTCGAATTTCATTCAAATCAGGGAATCGACGATTAAATTTATTCATCGATTCGAAGATTATTTTCTGGTTCGCCAATAAATTGGAACTATTTTTAAATACGAATTCGTGTTCCTAATTGACATTATTATTGGCGCTTTATATTTTTCAATGGCACCTTTGATATTATGAACTTTTGAACTTAATAAACAAATGAAAAATTCACGAGGCTTACAAAAATTGCTTCACAATTGCTTTCATTTTTGAACATTAAAATATAAATAAAAACCACATTTTCAAACGATTCACTTTTGAAAATACCACTAACGATCAAAAGGCGGTTAATTTCCTCCCGTTATTAGTTGGAAATTGAAACTCGAACAAAAGCGATTAATCAAATCTCTAATTAGCAAATTTGTTATTGTTTCAGATCTCGACTCTGGTTTCGCACAGGGAACGATCATTATGTTCGGAGAGGAGTCTAAGAGCTGTAGCAACAGTAGGGCAAGCCGTGAATCTTGCTGTCGAAAGATTTGTAACTGTTGGCGAGAAAATTGCAGATGACAACCCAGAAATCAAACAGGATATGTATGAAGCCTGCAAAGAAGCAAGAGCTGCTGGTAAGAGTGTCATTCGTGTATTTTATTATAGCAGACTCGATAGCAGACTAGATAACTTCCCCAACCCTCTATTCATTTGTCGACAAATTTTTTTGACGATTCGAACAGTAGTTTATTTTCTCAAAATACCTTTCTACGACCCGAGAGACTTGTGAAAATCACAAGTTTATTCTGAGAAATCAACGTTAGAAATAAATTCCACCTATCAATTATTGAGATTTAATTGATTAGAGATTTCTGCTTACGTGAAAGGTTACTACTTGGTACCTGTGTACTTGGTACACAAAAAATCTACAAAAAAATGAGAATCCACTCACCGTGTTGGCTTTTTATCTATCAAGAAAAAATAAAATTCTCTCAAGTTATTTTTACGTGTTTTTATTGATTTTGTTGTAAAACTTGGAGTACAAAATTGACGCTACTTTAAATTAAGAAAATTGCATTTTAAATCAACTTTGAACAACTAAAATGTCAAATATTGGCCTACATAGATTACCGCGATCAATTACACGACAAGAATGGAGCAATTACTCGGCAGCTCTTACTTTCGCTCGGATTCGAAATTGATGCAAAAACGGAATCAAATCTTAAAAGAAGATAAACTTTTTCTTGTGTCTTGTGATTACAATTACATAAACTTGAAAAAACAATAAAACTTAAATTTACAACATCATGAACAAAGTAACAAAATGGAAGAAAAACTGTTATACGCACTATTTTATAATTTGTTGTTGTTTGTTAACTTTAGTTTGAGTTTGGTTTTTATGAAGATTTGAAATCAAGTGGTCGTAACTTCATTCGCATCACCTTGATGATGGAAGCGTTTACATAAGGTTTCTTGCATATAATCACATGTCCGAATGTCAAGTTTTTATCTATCCCTGTACCTTGACCTAAACACCATTAAAACGTTTGAATAAATTCAGTCTCTTTAAGAAAATCCAACCAATTTTCGGATTAATATTTGCCTAACAAGGTTACCTCAAGTGTTTTTTTATCTTCAAACCAGATCATGTAAAGGAAACAATCTACAAAAATTAAGTTCAATAACTGAATATCAAAACCAAATTTGTGTTATCCACAAAATTGAATTACAAAACCGATGTTAATTATAGATCTGATTTCAGGTTCAGCAATTGAAAAATTATGCGAGTGTGCAATGGTGGATAGCCTGGCGGATAGGGGATCGGTAGTTCGAGCAGCGAGATGTTTATTAGGTTCTGTTACAAGAGTTCTGCTATTGGCAGATATAGTTGTAGTCAAACAACTTCTATTAGCTAAAGACAAAGTGGCTCAGAGTCTCGGAAGATTGGAAAGTGTTTCGAACTTTACAGAATTTGTAAAAGCTTTCAGTCAGTTTGGTGCTGAGATGGTTGAGTTGGCACATTTAACAGGCGACCGTCAAGTAAGTTGTGATACCTTTTTAAAACAGCGCCATTTCGATCGCAGTTTGTGATCATTTTAAGTGGTTTGCAACTTTCGTTCGTTATTTCAATTTCAGAACGACTTAAAAGACGAACGACGAAGGGCTCAGATGGCTGCCGCTCGTCAGGTGTTGGAACGAAGTACAATGATGTTATTGACATCGAGCAAAGCTTGTTTGCGACACCCGGAGTGCCCATCAGCTAAGGAAAATCGCGACACCGTGTTCTGTCAGATGCGCAGGGCCATGGACCTCATTCATTATGTCGTCAAAGATGGCGTTCTCGATTGTAGCGAATCTCAATCTTATTCTAATCCTCAGGTACTATGCCACCAAATAACTTTTGCTCATCATTCAAAAACAAATAAAACTCGCTTTATTATTGTGTTTATTATGCGTCATCTCGTCTTCTCATGAAACAAGTTTCGCGTACTTAGTGTCACTCTCGAAGAAAAAAGTTACATTACGAAAAACTTGCGAAATAAATTATAAAATGCTGAATTCAAATTTATGAGCTCAAGTTTACGCGTTTCTTCGCAATTGAAAAAGTGGCGGAGAACCGTTTTTTTCCTTTTCGCAGTATATAAATTTGTAGTTTGCATTTTCATAGTTTATCAATTCGAAATAATTTTAATTTCCGATACCTGTAATATTTAGTGTGGAAATGTCACGTTGGGTATGATTTACGGGGCGATATTTCGTACATTGTCTAACATGCATAGTGTTTTCAGTCGTATAACCATTGTATTCCCTCCGGACAGGGTTTTGTATTCATGCTTGGGATTACCAAGTTTTGTAGATTCCTTCTGATAGATTATCACAACTAAAGTTTATTTATTAACTATGGGATATCTATTTTCAGAGCCCTCAGCAGGAAGACTGGGACAGCAGTACTGTGTGTTCAGCGTTGAAATACTTCGAACGGATGGTGGAGACTACGAGAATGACTCTGTTGGGATCTGGTTGTCGTGAAACGCTAACAACTGCCTTGGACTCGGTTGTTGAAAGAACTCAAGACTTTACTGACAGCGCTTACACGAGCCACGAACATCGCGAAAATATTATTTTGTTATGCGATAGAGCCAAGCTAGAGCTTAATACTTTACTTCGGACCGGCAATAGCATGGTATTTTTTCACTTCATTCACTCTCAAGTGAACAGTTCGGAGCTGACAAACTGAGACAAAAATTGTGTGAAATGTCTAAAACGTCATAAAACATTCAACCTGTGCATTTGAGAGTTATACAGTCTGGTGTTCTTTGAATTGTGAATAATGATTGGATTGAAATTGTAGAATTTCGATGGAAGTGGCGGAGGTTCTCCCAGTTCTGACATGGAGCAAGCAGTGCTGGGCGTACTGAGAGCCACGAGAGATCTTCGTGAGCAACTTTACCGAACCACGATGGATCAAGCCGGTGACCTAGGACAAGTGACAAAAGCAGGCCAAGAATTAGTGTCGACAATAAGAAATTTGGCTTTAGCCAGCGATATGAATAGTCTTCAAGAAAGCACAGATCGATTTAATGAATATATCGATCACATTCTTGAGGTTTGTCCTTATTTTGGTATGAAAACTATTTTTGTACGCCTGATTTCTATCACTAGAGAGCGTTATTTTTATACAGGTATGCAAACTCCTGAGGCACGTAGCACTCTCAGAAACTCTACAAGTTTCCGCCAAATTCACCGAGATCAATCTTAAAATATATGGCCCACAAGTTATAACCGCTGCGAATACTTTAGCAATGCATCCCACTAGTAAAATTGCGAAGGAAAATCTTGAAGGTACAAAAAAGTTTGACGAAAATAAAAAAAAGTTGGCAAAAAAGAGGTCGGTGTTATAATAAAGTGAAAACTTGGTGATCTGATTGTATGCATTCTTTGTTTTAGTTTTCACTGACATGTGGCAGTGGTTGATGTCCGACGTAACTACAATTGCGAAGGATGTCATAGAATTGTGTCAAAGTAGGCCAGAGAAACAAGTTTATATGTCTCTTCCTCGGCCAGGGGTAATTTCAACGCAAATATGAAGTTATAAGTTTATAAACTGAGATTTTGGTTTCACGATTGTTTATGGTTTTAGAAACATGGTACTACGAGTAAACCATTGAAGCCAGCGAGACTCGACAGCGAGGAACAAGCGAAGATAGCAAAATCTGGTTTAGAGATGAAATTGATCTCATCCGAGATGGATGCGGAAACTGAAAAGTGGCAGGAAAATGGCTCTAGTCTGGAGGAAAATAACGATATTGTGAAACGTGCTAAGAATATGTCGTCGATGGCGTTTTCCATGTACCAATTTACTAAAGGCGAAGGTGCGCTCAAAACGACTCAAGACTTGTTCACACAGGCGGAGTATTTTGCTGAGGAGGCTAATAGATTATACAAAGTTGTGAGACAGTTTAGCTATCAGGTAAAAAAGAGAAATTTATAGTTTGACATGAACCTATGTTGGTTTGGAAAAAATACGATCGTTTATTGAATTATTTTTTCTGGTCATGTTTAGGTGCCAGGAGGAGCCCAAAAGAAAGAACTGTTAGAAAATTTGGATCGCGTACCAACGTACGTTCAGCAGTTACAATTTACCGTTAAAAATCCTACGGTAGGAAAAGCCGCGACGTTTACTAAAGTCGATAATGTTATCCAAGAGACGAAAAACTTGATGAATGTCATTTCAAAAGTCGTGACAACTTGCTTCGAATGCGCCACGAAGGTAGGATATCATTAATCATTTGACTTTTCGACTTGTAATTGTCTCGAGCAGTAAAATTGGACAACCACTGTCAAACTTGTTTTGTACAAAGTCTTTTTACGACATGAATTTTTTAGATGTTTTCAAAACAGTAGGTCGTACAGCTCCCCATTCATTTCATTTATTAATCAGAAGAATAATTGTGTTGACAGTTTCTGTCCTAAATGCACTTTTAAAGCAGAATTTTTCTTTTTCGTTTCACAAATTGTTTTATTTTTACTTTTACTATAACATTGTTGCCCGTTCCAAACTTTTCCTAATCGTTTATTTAGATATTACAACAAGTGTTTTATGTACTTTTATTATAACTGATTACACGTGTCGAAGTTCATCACTTATCACCAATTATTGATGAGATTTCACAACATTATTAGAATCAACTCAAAAAATTGCAAAAATTCTGTTACGACTTCTCTAATAATGTTCGCAAAATTGATTCAAGATTGACTGAAACTTTGAGCATGTATATTTTTTTAATGTTCAACTTTCTATTTAATTTCTCATTTACTTGAACCATATTTTGATTTATATCTTGTCAGCACGAAATCAGCATGCCGCGGTATGTGGAAGTCAATTCATCGGCCGCACCAGGTCTCGGAGAAGAAGACTGCTTGTATCCCATTAGTCCACGATTGTTGCCAACCTCTAGTCCTTATGTGCAACCTCATCCACTCACTTCGTATCAACTGCACAATATTCTTCGTTCACCCACCCCCCTGTTAGCTTCCCATTTGACCGATCTGCCTATCAACTGTCCTGTCTTCAACTATTCTTACCCCCTCACATCACCTCTGCACCATTCTGCAATTCGTCCCATCTCGGGAACAACAATCCTACACGACTTACAAGATTCGCAAACACAAATGCTACAAATGCGACACTCAGCGACCTTACGAAGATAACACACACTCGATTTGATAATTACCAAAACACGATTTTTCGAACGAAAGACATTGCGGACCTTTTTTCACCTTGTTGGTCTGTCACACAGGTTCGCAAATATTATTTAGTTTCAATATTATTTCTTCAATTTTTAATTTGTATTATCCACTCTTTCTGTACTTCACTAAACTAATTCGTTTATGTTTCTGTACGTTGATTTTCCCTTCAGTTTTTCAGTCTTTTTATTTAATCATTAATTATGTATTTTACTTAGTTGCAAATTGGAAGTGTAATAAGACAGGGTTACAGGGTATTTAATAATGTTGTAAATAAGTTGTAGACTTGAAACTAACGGCGATAAATGTGTATTAACAAGACAAGCTTTTGAACTGAAAAATAAATAGCCATTTTTTCTAGTTGGATGATAAAATTTAAGTTTGTTGACGAAACTTTGCATTTTTCAGTATAACTTGGATTTCCGAGGCTTGTCTGCTCGAGGAGCTGGAGGCTCGCCCTACAGAGGAGAGGGTGGAAATGACGGCGAAAGTGGTGGACCTGGTGGCGATGGCTCTAAGGGCGGTTCTATTCCTGGCAGCGATCCGTCTGTCTGACAGTTTGGGATGGCCCGAAGGGCCAAAGGAGACGCTCGGCGTACTCGGGTCTCCTTTTTACTATTTTAAGTCTTTTGCCCCACCACTTAAGTATTACCGTTACGTTCTGTAACAAAAAAAAAAAAAAAAATTATGTGCCAAAGTCGATTGTCGACGTCGCGATTTGGCACCATAATTTTCGAACGTTGACGAGATGAATACTAACAGTTTACATTCCGTAATCCCGATCCTTGAACCACTCTGATATTATAAACCGTTGCCTTATTTCTAGTTGAAAAATGATTGAAAATATTTTTGAAAACCCAATAAAAAGTACTGTCAAATGAGGCAACCTTTCAAGTTCTATATATTTTACAGGTTTGCTGTATTTTAATTTTTATCTTGACTGATAATCATTTTGTCATTTCAAAATGTAGCTTTTTGAGTGAATTTTATTTAAATTTATTTGTTTTTGGAATTTAGATTTTATTGAGTCGGAGATTTTATGAGCAGAACGGTTGAGACTTTTTTGTTGACATTGCCTTATTTGAGGTACTTTTTGAATTTAAATTTTAGAGAATTTTCTTTACGAGTTGTTGAAGATAATAAAGACTGTTAATATCACTAATAATACCTAATAGTTATGATTTGTATCAAACTAGGATATAAATGCGTGTGTGTTGCGTCATTTTTGAAAAAAAGGCAAATTGTATCCGAAACTAATTTTTTTAATTGTCAGTCTACTGTATAGTTAACGAATCGAATGTTATCAACTTAAAAACTAACTCTGTACATGAATTAGCTATTCTATGGTGTCATCAGCGTTTTCTAATAGAGAAAGAAAAAACGAGAATAACGTGTAGAAAAAGTAACACAAGTGAAATGATTACAGATTTGAATCTTCTCTAGCATTAATTTTTGCGCACAAAATTTAATTAAACAATCAATCATCGAATTTATTTGTTGGAATCTCTGTCAGAAGCAAGAACTTCTAATTTTTTCAATCTCCTTGGCATTTTTTTTGTACGATCAAAAACCTGACAGCGAATTTCAATACTGCGAAATTCTTCCTCGAAAAAATGTTAACTGCTTGCACTATTTTATGTATAAATTTTACAATGAAATCTTTTATACATTCTGTAACACTATTTATACTATCAACTGGTTAAACTAACGATCCATCTCAACTTGTTCATTATTTAATCATGTAACAGTTCAATTTTGTAAGTTTAAGATGATTTGAAAATGATGAAGCAAAAAACGATCTACCAGAAGTGTTTAAAAATGCATTTAAAAAAAGTTGGACATGAATTGATGGCGATCAGACTGAAGACATATATCGATCGACTGAAATAACTTTAATCAAATTTTACCATACTCATCGAAATGCATTTTAAATTAAAATAAACAAAAACAAACAAACAAACAAATATTTATCACAAACTTACAATTATTAACATTTCTAAAATGTCTTGCTGTTTGGAAGAGTTTATAGATGTAAATTAATATATCATAGTGATAACCTGAAGAGCTTCTTAAAAACCTAAATGAAAATGTGAAACCAGGAATGATACATTTTCAAATTCAAAGAATTAAAAAATTCTCTCTCAATCATCAGTTTTCTTACGAATAATTAAAACGTCTAAACTTATTGTAAACGATACAGTTTTTGGGGTATTTTCAACTAAAAAAATAGATGAATGAACGAGCGTAGAACTTTTTGATAAAACCGTCTGATTTGTTTGAAAGTAAAACATATCATTTTTAGCATAATATTGAATAGCTCTCTAAACGAACAGGTTCGTTCCAACCTTTTTACATTTTGATATGTACCTAATTCATAGGTGGAAGACATTAATTGCTTACAAAATAACGCTATATTGTTCAACATAGCAAACAGTAATTTCGAAATGCTCGCATTTGTAACAATGTTAAACGATAATTGAAGTATGCACGCACCGGTTTGTATCATATATAGCACAAATTTGTGTTAGGTTTTTGGGTTGGATGAAAATGATCTGTGATATGATCAGTTTCTTGTACTAACGAACAGAAAACAAACAAACTAAAGAAACACCCGAATTCTATGAACATTAACATCTTTATTGTATACGGGAGGATTCTATTTAATGGCACCCATATAACAGAATAATTTTTATTCATTGTTCACTTATAATTACATTTTGCAAATATTGATTTTCATAATGCGACTAGACGTTATTTACTTTTTGCAAATAAGAGTTTTTTTGGGTTTTCCATCTAATGGAATCCACCATGGATATAAACATATAACTGTTGTTGTAAGGGTAAACCGAGTCAGTCGAAAACATTTTTTTTAATTGAGTAAGGTGAATTGACATCTACAAGTCATGTACATTATCTCAAAGCGATTAGTCTTGAATCGAGTTATGTTTTGAAATATAAACTTATTGATAAATCGAATTTTGATTCAATCTCTGATTATACCTTGGACTTTTGAAATTTACTTCATTTGAAATTGAAACTTAATTTTGGCACCTAAAATTGTTATTATTTTTTTACTCAATTCAATATTGGTTCTCATAACTTAATAAAAATTGATTATTACCAAAACAATCCAAAAAAGTATGTTTGTAACACAAACAAAAGAATCATATAATAATTTCCCAAAATGTATTCAGTATTAACTGAACAAACTGTCAAACAAATTTTAATAAATCATTCGGTGATAAGACTGATGTCACTGATGTAAAAGAGTTGTATAAACGCATATAAACGTGATAATTGTGTCATCGCTTAGTATGCCTCAAACACGCCATCTGACAGGCAGTCGTTTCATTAGTTATTTTTAACGGTATATTCAGTTTCGCAACTATAAATCGAAAACAATATAACATTTAGCCTATTTAGCACACACCCGATAACAGTATGGTAACAACTTTGAATCACTTTTTTCACTTTTCACTTCCAATAAAAGATTTATTACACAATTCATCAATTTATAACAAATTAGATAATTAAAAAAATTTTTTTGCAGTCTTCATTTTACAGAATATTTGTTTATGGGACTTTGAAAAGAGGCGAACCAAATCATTCGCTAATAAAAAACCAAGAGAATGGATATGCAAAATTTTTAGGAGCTGCTAAAACTGTCACTCAATACCCATTGGTGATCGCTACGATGTACAATATACCGTTTTTATTAAAAGTCCCCAATATGGGTCATGTAAGTTTTTTATCATTTATTTATTTTTTATATATTTAAAAGTCGAACATGTTTTCTTTCAAACTATTTTTTAAACAATCATTTTTTCAAATAACATAATTCTTACTCTATATTTTTCAAAAAATTATTTCAAGTTTTGCCTTACTTGTTATTTACGTTTAGAATGTTTGTGGAGAAGTATACGAAGTCGATGACAAGATGTTGTTAAAGTTGGATGAACTCGAAGACCATCCATCATTTTACCAGCGCACTGAAGACGATGTCCAGATGGAAAATTCAAATCAGGTCAATAAAAAAACTTGAGAAAACATTTAAAAAATAACACTTCATTCATAAACTGAATGAATCGCAATGAAAACATTTTTGCAGGAACTAGAAGTAACAAAAGCATGGATATACTTTTTACCAAAATTTCGACCATCGTTGTTGGAAAAATCGATGCTAAATAGCTACTCAAACGCTGGTTCTCATGGTTTGCAGTACGTTTGCAGGTACTCGCGAGATCCCTCGTACAATTATAAGCTAGAAATTATCCCTTAGAATGACGAATCTAATTTATTTGAAACAGCGAGGAATCATCGATAAGCGACGTCCTCTGACGCAAACAAAAGGATCCGACCAAAGCGAAAAATGTGACAAATAAATTGCAACGGTCGAACAAATAAATCCGTATATTTATAAGTATATCAGAACAAATCGTAATCAAAGCAAAAAATCGTTTTATTTACATAAAAACGAACTAAAAAAGATTAACACTCCATACAATTCAAATTTATTGGTCTTGGTTTGCATTCTCCATATTTTTTTTTCTTCTCCTCACAACATTGTCACGCGTTATCGCTTTGCACATATATATATAGACTTTTATTACTTGTACCATCCAATAGTTTACCATATTTTACAAGAATTTCTTTCCAAGGAAACAATAAAAAAATCGTCGATCGAGTTTATATATCAGCGTGAAATTGTTTGTCGGTTGAAAATTTTGTCGGTTCTTTATCGCATTTAAACAAAAGTACAACTCAAACGGTTTCTCCGGCTCGCGAAGACAGCAAAAGGGCACCACTCGCAGCAATAATAATTTATCTCTAACATTATTACAATCATTTCAAAAACGACAACGCAAGAGCACGAAATTGAATGCGCCGTGTCTTGTTTGATTATCGTACAAGCGCCAACAAGATGTCGCCACGGCCTAACCGCGCGACACAAATAATCAACGTGGTGGCTTATAAAAGCACCTTCCCGGCACGGACTGTAAACCTCGCTAAAAATGTGACACCAAACGAACTGAGTCAATCATTTCAAAGTCCAGCCTCGACGATCAATCAATCTGCAAACGACTTACAGTTTACAAATTCGACGTATCTCCTTTTTTGCTCTGGCAACTTTGAACTTCAAAACCTTCCGTTATAAATCTTCGGCTGAATTTTGAAACGATAGTCTCAAAAGGTTCGTTTGAAGTAAATGCGTACAGGGTTGAATGCAAAATTATCAGTTTGTCGTTCAGGAACAAATGACCACATCAATGGGATTGGTTGAAAACCGATGTGCGCGAATGAGTTCGTATCGCATGCTTGTTTTGTTTTTGTCGTAGCTCGGACGCCGAGATTTGAAGTGTTAATGATTTATCGGGACGTGGGGGCAGTTTCGATGTTGGTTTCAGCTCTGGTCCTGCGACAGAGCTCCGTATTTGTTACCCAACGATAACTTTGGTCCTTGAGGCTGACTCTCGGACGTCACGTAACGACTTGAACCTCTGTTACGAACCTCTTCGAAGCTTCCTTCGTCTTTTTTCCTAAAACATGAACCAATGAACAATAAATAAAAAATCAATCATACAAAAACAATACAACTTTATCAAAACAAAATAATTTTGTAATTTCTACATTTTTTGTGAGAAAAATAGAAAAATAAAAACATAAACCAATTAAAAACAAATTCAATTTTACGAAAACGAAATGAAACTTCATCAAATCAAAACGATATTGTAATTTTTAAAACGATTGTAATTAATACAGTGATTATTTGTCTCAGTGTTTATAAAATGAAAAACAAATTTACCGTCTGCCCCAAGCTGGAGTATTATCATTTGCTGGTTGTTTTGAGTTCAAAGTTGGGAAATATTCTTCGCTATTGATATCAGGTGCGATGTTAGATTTGTGCGATCTAGTTGGCATTGGACGAAGGTTCCTTAAATGCGGTGGTTTGTATCCGCCAGTTTGTGCTGGCTGCGCTGGCGGTTGAGGTGCAGGAGCTGGTTCTTCCTTGGCTGGAGCAGAGTCGCTTTTCTTCCAAGGACCGCTGTGTTTGGATCCGGCCTCGCCCGACTCGCCATCGGAATTGTTTTCACCTGTACCTCGATCGTCATCTGAGTCTTGGTCTACATTTTCGTTCACTGTTAAATTGCCTATTTTCAGTCCCGTGTAGTCTTTTTTCTCTTCCTCGAACTCTCTCCACTCGTCCTCATCCTAAAAACCAAACGAAATGCTTACGTCAAAAAATCTTAACCTCAAAATTAATTTTTTTGATTAAAATTTTTTTAAATTCAAAGTTGTGTTTTTGTGTTGAGAAAAAAAGAATTATTAAGAGGGTTTGAGGAAATTTTAATTTTGGACGTTTTGAAATTCGCATCGTAAGGTAAAAAGGGACAAAAAATATGGCAGCGTCGATTTCCTGTAACCTGAATATCGCCTTGAAATGAGGTTAAGTGAGGGACTGAAAAGTGATTGGGGAAGATGAGAAATTGTGAACGAACCTCGATCTGCTGGTTGTCCTCGCCCTCGGCATTGTTGGACTTTTCTTTCGGTTTAGAGCGTTCGTTGCGTTTGCCTGTTTCTTCTAATTTTTTGGCTATTTCGTCGGTGGTGGTGAATTTCTTGCCTTTTGACTTTTTGCGGTCCTTCTTGGCGAAAAAGTCATCGAGATCTGCCATGCTGCTGCTTGTGAATGGGATAAAAGTAGACACGAACGGGCGGTTCAGCCAAATAACGCGCACGCAAACCACATGGGCTCAGACACGACGATATCTCACTGCTGTGAATATATCCGTGAATCCGTGGGGTGAGAGGGGCTTGACCAATCTGAACCGGAAGTTGGCACGCAACTGCAACGCTACTCTGAAGTCAAGTTCGAGTCTTTTTTCGCAAAATACTCAAAATTTTGATTATTCAATTTCAAAATAATCAACTCAATTTCAATCTTGTTTCTTTTTCAACTTTCACTTTTTAAATTTTCAATTGAAACTCAAATATTGTTGGAAACAAACAACAATTAATTTTAATTTTTCGTTTTTTTATAGAATAAATGTATAATTGAAAATTAGAAATGGGCTTTTTGAAAATTTTCTGTTTATTTCTGAATTTTGACTAAATTCATTTTGGAAGGGTTACCTATTTTGTTATTAAACAACGCCATCTGTCATGAACGAAGGTTTTGAGAAAAGTGAGGTTGTGTCACGCGGTGTAAACAAATGCGGCGGTGTGTTTTTTTAATAATTTAAAACTGAAGTTATTTAATTAGAAAAAACAACAACGATGGCACCTGCTAATGACACAGTTGACAGGCTGATTAGTTATTTTAAAACACACAATAAAGTCAAGGAACAACAGAGTCATTCTGCAAAAGTTCACAGTGTTGGTTGGAGTTGCGATGGCAAATTTCTGGCCTCTGGATCTTTTGACAAGTGTGTTTGCATTTTTTCACTTTGTCCTGATCGTTTGGTAAGAACGAACAAATTTTTTCTTGATTGTTTCCCTTTCTTTAAATTGTTTATTTTTTTACCCTTTCCAAGAAACCAAAACAACTAAAATGATTACTTTCAGAAACAAGAACACATGTTTAGAGGTCACGGGGGCAGCGTAGACCAACTTTGCTGGCACGCCTTCCACCCTGAACAACTATCAACAGCCAGTGGTGACAAAACCGTCCGAATCTGGGACTGTCGGACCCAAAAATGCACAGCAAATATTAGCACCAAAGGAGAAAACATCAACATATCATGGTCCCCGAACGGCAACACCATCGCCGTAGGTAACAAAGAGGACCTGGTAACTTTCATCGACGCCCGCACAATGAAAATACAAGCTGAAGAGCAGTTCAACTTTGAAGTCAACGAGATCTCTTGGAACAAAAATTCCGAAACCTTTTATCTAACCAACGGCCAGGGTTGTGTGCAAATCTTGAGTTATCCTGATCTTGAGCTTTTGCATGTGATAAAAGCTCATCCAGGAACTTGTATTTGTATCGAGTTTGATCCTACTGGAAAATACTTTGCTACTGGTTCAGCTGATGCTTTAGTTTCACTTTGGGATGCTGATGAGCTTTGTTGTTTAAGAACATTTTCTAGACTCGAATGGCCTGTTCGAACTATCTCATTTTCTCACGATTGTCAACTTTTAGCTTCAGCTTCAGAAGACCTTTTCATTGGTAAACAAATTTTTCAAAATATTTCTAAAAATATTTTTTTAAAATAAAAAACCTGATATTAATAAATTTTTTTGTTGCAGACATCGCAGACGTTGAAACTGGCGAAAAAATAACGGAAATCGGAGTGGAAGCACCGACCTTCACTGTTGCCTGGCATCCTAAACAGTATCTTCTAGCGTATGCTTGCGACGATAAAGATGTTTATGACAGAAAACGAGACGCCGGAAGTCTGAAAGTTTTTGGATTCCCAAATGAATAATTTGCAAGAACATTGATTTTGTCGTCGATAAAACATTGAGTGCATGAATGTTTGATTGTAATTGATGTACGGGATTGGACTCTGTAAAATATATTTTTGTACGCAAACGTCAAGTGTTTCGTTTATTTAGAGATAAGCCGCATTGATCGGGCAGGTTTGATTTAGTTTTGCTTTGTTATCAAGATCATGATTTTCGACGACGGAGAGTGTAAATTGTTTGTTAAGGAGGTCGCATTTGATGTCAAATACTTTTTTGTTTGTTTAAATGTGTGATTAAGTGTGATCAAAATGTCTGCTTTTTTATTGTTTCAATAGATCCAAAACATTATTTGGACTCGTTGGAGGATCATTGAAAGTTCAACGATGTATGGGTGGATTTCAGCGAAATATTCCTTAGATCTTATGATTCCAGAGGATGATGTTAAACAAATCTCAATTTTGGCGAGCAAAGTAAGAACTGTGATTTTTTTAAATTGTGAAATACAGATTTAAACAAAAACTTGCGTGTGAAAAGTTAATTGGAGTTATTTTTAGTTAGATTCTGAAACTTGCGACGAAGCTCTGATCAAAATTCGCGATATCAGTGAAAATTCACATCCAAAAGAGATACCTGGTATTGTTATACAAGTGTTGGAAGATTTGTATACAATTTTTCTTTTGAGGTCTATAATTTTTTCACTTTTTTAATTAAAGAATAAATTTTCTATTGTATTCAACTAGGAAAATTTTTTTCAGAAATCGAGAAAAGCAAAAGGTTAACATTGTGTACAACAAAGATAAAGACTGTAAAATATACACTATTTGTCAATAAAGAAAATATTGAAATAATCAGTTTGCACAATTCTTAAGGAAATGAAAGTAAAAACAGGAAATTTCGTATTGAAATAATTGTTATAAACGAAAATCGTATAGTTTTATACTATTTCCTAATAAAATCCGCCAATTAGATGATTAAAATTTTCCTCAATTTGAAGTGAGTAACATAATTAAATACAGTTTACATAACTTGTCACAACATATTTAACCGAAATCCCAACGCTGGATTTCACAGTATTGAAAAATATCAAGTTGAGATTGTCTTTTCGAAAAATGCAGCGTATTATTTTGGTTCTTTTCGCCTTGGCTGTCGTTGTAAGTAATTACAAATTTTCATCAATTTCATTTCATCAATCTCGGCATACATAACATTTTCTTTTGTCTAGTTTAATTGTCTTAAACTATTCTGAATTTGACATTTAAAAAAGTGCGCAGCATACAAACCTTACCGTCCTTCCCAAGATGTAAAAGTAGAGGCATCTACTCAATCTAAGGAAGATTATGAACATCATGGTCATCATCACCATCACCACCATCATGACGATGGAGAAAAAGTTAACGATGAACACCATGGACCACATAGACAAGGACCACCTAGGCCACAGTTCTTAATGACTGATGAAATGAGAGCCGCCTTTGAAGAATGCAAATGTAAAACTGCTATTCTTTTAAAAATTATCGCAAAATTATCACTGAAATTTGAATCATATTCAAAATTTAATTTCAGCTGATCCACATGAAGATAGATTGGGATGTCTTGTTTCCTGTGTTATGCAGAAACTTAGAGAGGTATATACTAAACAAACTTTACAAAAAGTAATATAAGAATAATTAAATTATACTAAGTTCAATAATTATACGATTGATATTTTTCAGATGGACGGTAATGGTAAATTGAACGAGAAGAAAATCGTTGAAGACATTTATAAAAAAGCCCAACTTGAAGAAAAGATTGCTCGCAGTTGCATCGCTGAAAGTAATATACTTGTCTATCTTTTCTTACAAGACTATAAAAAAAAAATTTCATGATGTTATTTTTTAAATGGCATTTTTATAACAGTCCACGCTGGAGAAGGAATGGCGCCATGTGATGTCGCTGATGCTCTCGTTGGATGCATTGTAAAGAAAAGTTACAGTCCACCCAAACACCATTCTAAAAACGATGGTTTCCAATCAAACCGCATCGATTAAAACAACAGAATAAAATAAAACGAATACATAAAATGAGAAATTGAAAATTGATATAACATAAAAAATCGTAAACATTTATTTCAAAACCTCTAAGAATAAAAAGTAACAATCCTAGAGTCAGAAAAAACAATCAAGTATCGGATACAATTTCATCAACTTGTTAAATATATTTTTTCATGTGTTTGTGTACGTGTGATTATATACATGTATCATATGTATCTGATTAATAATAACTCTCTTCAAAATTCATTTCACATTCATTTTCGTTATATTGATGATGCGTTGAAAAAACATCTGTAAGTATAAGATTTTAAAAATTCGTCGCTCCGAGTAAAAATCTAGACACGAAACACATTGTACATAAAACTTGTATATAGTCAATGTTTCGCTGATCCACCAATTTGTCGTAGGGGTGTAGCAATGTATACAAGAACACCAATAAAAATAATAATAAGCATTAAATCGTACATGCACATCCGCAGTTGAATATTACTTCATTAAAGCGTGTACCACAGCCTTTGCATTGAGAGATTTCAGATCTGTATAAGTTTGGCCAGTTCCGACAAACACTATTGGTTGACCGGTAATGTACGTCATCGAAATCGCTGCTCCAACCTAAACAAACAAAATTAATTTACTAAAATGTTGCAGACAAATGTTGTTTAATTAAAATTTGTATTAGACAATTCAAATTACTTTATCATCAATAGTATCAAATTTGGTCAGGACAATGCCATCGATGATATGTGGATTGGACGAGCTGCTATAATCGGCTAAGGCTTGATTGAATTTCACAAGTTGATCCACAGCTTCGTTGCCAACAAGGGCCTCGCCAACGAAGAGCACGAGGTCGGGTTCGTTGACTTTAATTAATTTAGCTAAGGCGCGCATCAGTGGTTCATTATCCTGCATACGTCCTGCAGTGTCAACCAAAACAATATCCAGCTGCGAAGTTTTGGCGAACCGAATAGCTTCCATGGCGATTCCCGCAGCATCCTTGCCGTATCCTTTTTCAAACAACTGCACCATCGTTTGTCCATTATGCTTCTCCGGTGGATGCAGTGCATTTAGATGGCGCATGTGAGTACGTAACTGCTCCACAGCGCCAGCTCTAAAACCAAAAAACCACTTTTATATTTCTCCATCCAAGCTCAAAATCGAGATTTGAAATTCAAAAACCTACCGGAATGTGTCACAGGCAGCGATAAGAACGCGGAAATTGTTTTCAATAAGCCAGAAGCAGATTTTGGCAAGATTGGTCGACTTGCCAACGCCATTGACACCGCAAAAAGTCATCACGTAAGGACGGCCGTTATTTTTCGCCTCAATAGCATCGCGAAGAATATCAACTCGACGTTTCGGCGACAAGATTTGTACCAAAGCGTCGGTCATTGACGCCTTAACGGTGCTGGCAATGCTATCGAAAGTGCCAAGATTTTTGCCAACGAGTTTGACTCCCACAGACTCGCACAATTTTTGAGCAATGTCGGAAGCTACGTTTTTGGCGATTAGATGATCTTTGAACTTGTCCAAAACTGGTTGCATGTCCTCCTGCGTCATCACCTTGTTACCAACCAGGCTCTTGAACATGCTGAACACACCGGATTTCTTTTGTGGCACTTTAGTTTTAGTTGCTTCAATTTCATCAGAATCTTCGGATTCTGATTCTGATTCGCTTTCAATCTCGATGTCTTTGATTACGCCTTTCATCTGTCCGATCAACTGAAAAGCAAATTTGAATTACAGTTATATAATTGTGTGATGTAATATCAAATTAGTGGATCGGGTACAGTTGTGAGTGAAAGTGAAAGTTCTAGTATGTTATATTGTGTTTACTTACGGCGGTGTTGGCTTGGACAGTTTCGTTGTTTATATCATCCGGTTTATCCTTGGTACGCTCCAAGGTCGCCAGATCACGGTTGGTCCCACCCAAGTCCCAGACACGGGGCTTTTTCCCTGCTTTTTCTGGTTTGGGACTTTTTCTAAAACATCAAATTTGTTAATTATACTTTTAAACCACTTTAAAACTTTTCAAAAAAATTATTTTTCAACTTACGATTTGTCGCCCTTTTTATTCTTAAATCCAGACATCTTTTGAGCAAGTTTTTGTCTTGCAATGAAAATCTCGTCATTCAATTCATCACCGTTGTGAATCGGCTTCGGAGATTCTTGCGGTTTGATCACTTCAGTTTTTGCTGTAAAAAATACGTTTTTAAGATCGATAAAAACCTAATTTTGTAGAACAGAAAAAAATATAGGATTAAAAATTTACCAGGTTTTTTGTTTTCCTTTTTGTCGTCCTTCTTTTCGATCATACTCGCAACAGTTTTTTTCGACTTGAGACTCTCGTCGAAGGAACGCATTTGTTTGGGTATTTTTGCCTGTGCCTTGCTCCATTGCTCGGCACTGGCCAAAACCTGGTCATAATGGGCTTTGAAATCAAACGTATGAAACCACTGGGAGTTTTGCAGTTCGTTCTTAAATCGGTCTCTGAACTCCAGATGAATGTCGTTCAAAAATTTGTCAACGTAAGATAACTGCAGTATCTTCTGGTACGCGACGACGAAAATCAGCTCGAATTCATTGTCTAGCTTGTATTGCAGACGTAATGATTCGTGCTCATAAGTATGGTTTCCTGTTCGTTCCTAAAAACAAAACAGAATTAGATATTCAATGACCCAATACGAAAACTTATCACAAGAAAAAAATGTAAACAAAACAAAGATTTAAATTCAAAAATAAAAATAAAAACGTGAATAAACAGTGACAAGATGTAAACAAAGATAACTGGATTGTCAATTTGGACCATATGGAATGGTTCCAAAATTCGTGCCACGCGAGCTGTCAAAATGAAAGTAAGATATCGGAGCACGAGAATCAAAGTTTTTGCTGACAGTGGAAGATGATATTAAAGTTTTGGGTCATTGACTAACAAATGAGACAGATTGTGTTAATTAAATTTTGTTTTGCGATTGAACATAAGTCAACTTACTTGCAAAATCACGCTTTTGATGAGCGCGTTTACGCTCGGCGTGAATATTTGAGAGGTGCTTTGGAAGCACCAAAGGACGATTCCGCCCTTGCTGAAGATCGTGAACAGGTCGAGCATCTTGTTGCAACTTTAATAATAACAAACAACAAAAATAACAGCAGCAACTGCAGGCCTAACCTACGAGAAACACCTGCGCGCACACACGCTCTCCGACACTTGTGTCACAGCACAGTACCGTCACAGTAAATTGAGAATGATTGAGAATGAGAAGTCACGAATGCCACGAAGTGCTTCGAAGCTGCGCGCGCTCTATAACATTCGATCGCGCGGCATGAATGAAGCAAAAGTAATAATATTATGAATAATAAAATAACAATAAAACTAAAACTAACTTTTTTATTAATAAAAATATGATACAGTGCTGGACACCGTTTATTGAAAGCACGCTTAGGTGTAGGTTTATAAACGGAAGATTTTGCAATAATATATTTTGCTTTTTTGCAAAAACAATTATAGTTGTTTATAAAAATTGATTATTTATTGTTGGTAATGGAACTTTTAATGGACCTTCTATTGATATAATTAAACAAACTCTACCTATAGTTAAGTCTAACAAATCTTATTTTTTGAAAATGATGCGACGCCTTAATAGAAATTCAGTTGACTTGCAAACATACATTTTTGCAAATATTTATATATATAAAATAATCTCGACATAATAATCTCTTTTCTCATGACCACGATGATTTTATTCAAAAATTTGAGTTTGTTCAAAAACGACTTGATTGTGCAGGTAAAAGTTATATTAATAAAATCTGCATTACAATAATAAAGTCTGTCTTCAAAATCGAGCGCTCCTCGAGTTCGGTCGGGTGCGCACGCAGCTTCGGAGCACTTCGTGGTTCCTCGTCTACTGTGTTCTACTGTCCCGAACATGGCCGCATAATGTGATATCAAGTTTTGCGTCAACAATTGACCGTCTTATCTAGAGTTCGAGTGTGTTCAATTAATGAGTATATATCAACAATTTGGTAATGTAAAATGAGCTTCTGCGTGGGCAAGAAAACCGGCGGTAGAATGTGGCATGAAGCGCGCAAGCAGGAGAAGAAGATCCGCGGCATGCTTGTCGACTATCGTCGGAGAGCCGAACGTCGACGTGATTATTATGAAAAAATTGTAAGTTTCTTTCAACTATCTCACTAAAAATATCTTGCTTGTAAAACATAAGCATAACAAAACGAATTTTCTCCATAGAAATCAGACCCAACACAGTTTTTACAACTGCATGGCAGACAATGTAAAATTCACTTAGATCCTGTGATAGCGGCTGCTGGAAATAGCCCAGCTAACATGTAAGATGAAACACAACTTCTACAACGTTACTTTAGACAGAATTAACTATCGTTTAAATTATATTTTGTTTTCTTGGTTTTATTTTAGGATGCCATGGCAGGGCAACGATGACAATCTAATAGATCGCTTTGACGTAAGAGCTCATCTGGATTGGATACCTGAAGCTCCAGAGACAATCGATGTTGATATTGCTTTAACAAATGAAGACCGCCACATCAATTACGAACGATATCGCATCATTGTTCAAAATGAATTTCTTGGAGGTTTATTGACATTTTATACGAAAATAATCAATTGCTTTTGGTGTTCGAAAGTGTGTTCATCTTGTAATTATGTATTTTAGTTCCGGAAGAAAAGTTTCTCCACCAGATTCATCTTGAAGAACAGTTTGGTTCTTCTACAAAAATCGAAGCAGCGAAAGATAAGAAAAAGTCAAGCAATAATGCTGCAATTGGATACAATTATGAAACGGATGAACCAATTGCTGAAACTGCAAAAGCTCCTGAACCTTCTGAGTCACAGGAGGATAAAGATGATGAAGACAGTGATATAGACTTAGGTAAGAAAAACGAATTGAAAAGTATAATGTTGTTTTTAAAAAGAAAATGAATTCATAATTTAACTTGCTTTTAGATATTTGTGTGGATGTTTCGCAAATAGAGCCTTCCCAAGCACATGAGATGAATCAAGTTGCTCAAAAGTATGGTCTCATTGGTGCTGATTACTTTAGTTTTTTGACTCAAGATTTCGAAGAGGCAGAATCGTTAAGACAAGCGAGAAAACAAGAAGAGGAAAAGGCCATGTACTCGGTACGTATCAAACTTAAAATTTGGAACGAATAACATCTATATTTTTTTTTTGATTTTAACATAAAATTTTCTTCCAGGGCCGACGTTCTAGAAGAGAAAGGAGAGCTTTTCGAGAGAAAAAAATGATTGGCCGAATCATGAGTCCTCCGAGGTAACTAAAGTTTAACATTTCAGCCTTCAAAGTTATCAAATTGAAAAGAAAATTACAATGGAAACCCTTTTATTTTTTAGTTACGCTGCAAGAGAAAGTCCCGAATACAATCCTTACCGAAAATCATCTTCTGGCTCACGCTCAAGATCCAACTCGCCTGCTAATGCCGGGCAGATAACGTACATCACGAGTTTCGGAGGCGAGGAGGAGTCGCATGCGTCGTCTTCTTCCAACTTGAATTCTTCAATGAGAAGACAGCCAAACCACTTTCACAGTTCGAAGAGGAAACGCTCAGAGAGCCCAATTAAAAAGACACCAAGGTCAAGAAGCAAATCTCGATCGTTGAGCAGGTCGAGAAGTTACAGAAATCGTGACAGGAGGCACTCTTCTCCTCGTAGAAGGTGTGGCTACATTTTCAAAATATTTTTTCAATGTTACTTTTCTTTTTTTATGATTCTGATTTTTTAATGATTGAAATTGTTGAGTAGGTCGCGACAAAGACGGTCAAGATATCGTTCAAGTCGAAGTCGGTCCCGCCGGCGTTCTAGGAGCCGTTCCAAAAGCCGTTCCAAGAGAACACGTACTCGAAGCAGGTCCTGGTCTCGTGGACGATCGCGCTCATCTCGGTCCAGATCACGATCAAGGTCGAGATCTTCAGTTTCATCTTCATCCAGATCCAGGTCGAGATCACGACAACGCAGTAGATCAAGGGACAATTATTATCACCACAAGCGGAACTACACGGTTTCAAAGTCAAAATCAAGGTCACCGACGAGGTCCAAGTCGCGATCAAGGTCACGATCTAAGGTTCAATCACGCTCCAAGTCTAGGTCTAGGAGTCCTGGTCGTAAGAGCGTTGAGAACAAAACTGTTGCGTTACCAAGGTGAAAAGAATTGAAAATTAAAAATTAATAATTGTTAAAAAATGTTAATTGTCGGTTTAATGAGTTAGTTTTCTTCTTCTTTAATTAAGGTACTACGGGCGACGTGGAAAATCGTCTAGCTTGGAATTGGATGGATCAGAAAATGACGATGATAAGACTGACAATTCCGATCCTAAATCATCTAACACTTCTAATTCTAATACGTAAGTTGTACAGTTTGTACTAATATGTTGTGACCATTTTTTACAATAGAGAAATGTAAATGTTTTATCTTTTTATAGGAACAAGCCAAAAGCAGGGTTAAGTACGAATTCAGGTGGTGGACACAAAGTCAGTAAGAACCATAACGTTTTCTTAATCACACTAAAAGCACAGTGCAAAAGACAGCATTTTCATGCCCCTTTTAACGATAGTCCCCTCCCATTGCAATTAAAGATGTTCAACGATGTTTCGTTTCTTTGAGTTGCAAGACAAACCAAATTGTTTTCTCAAACCCAAACAGATTTTTTTTATTTTTTTGAAATGTCTTTTTTTTTGCTAACGCTCTATTATTTTTACTCAAATAGGCAGTTAGTTACATCAAAGACCTAATTTTTTTTTATTTTTTTTCATTTAAACTGTCTCAGACTGTCTTATTTGCAGAATTAAAAAAAATTAAAAGCACTTGAAAAGTTTAAACTTCAAAATTTAAATTGAATAACAGACATGTATTAAATAACATAAACTTATAAACATTCATTTTTTCCAAATTGTAAGAAACCTTTTTTTCAGTCATCAAAAATTACCCCGCAAGAGCGGCTTAAGAAGAAGATGCAGGCTTTGCTCAATAAACAATGTAAGTTAAATCTTTTGTTTTTATCAATTCATATGTCCACTTTCTTAGCTTTTCCAAATTTGCAAATTTCGATAACTTTTTTTAGATAAAGCTGATAAAAAAGCAGAACAATTGAAAATGGAAAAGATTGTCCAACAGAGACAGGACAGGGAAGATGAAATAAGAGAAATGTCGTTAAAACTACGTCGGAAGTAAGATCGATTGAAAAATAATGTTAAATTGAAGAAATCATTTTTTGAAGACGAGTTTTAATTATGATGAGTTTGCTTTCAGGCAAAGAGAACGGAGACATCGTTACGAAGGACACAGTTCATCGCGTTCTTCAACATCACGTTCTCCAAGTCCAAAACGTAGTCACAGCTCGTCAAATCGAAAGGATCGCAGAGAATCGTCAAATAATGGCAATGACAGGGATCGTAACAGAGACAGGGACAGAGATAGAAGAGATGATCGATCCAGTAGGTCAGATTCTCGTCGAAGACACAGGGATTCAAGTCCTAGACCAAGCAGGTGCGATATTTTTATTGGTATAACAAACAAAATGTAATAATTAGAAAGTTATTGAAAAATAATATTTATTTGATTTTTCAGGAGTTTAGTCGATTACTGAAGTTGTTTACGTCTTTTTATCTTGGCTAGATTGTTGATATAATGATATTGTATGATAATAATTTACCAAAAGTGAAAATGCGTCTTCGTGGCTACTTGTTAAATGATTTCAATTATACATTGTTTTTGTAATGCGATGAAATTAATAGTGACCCAATAAAAGTTTTGTTATGCATCATATAGCTTGTTTATGCACTTCTTTCATGTACCCTAAATACATAATCCCACTTAATAATGTCTTTGTTATGTCATAATGTACCAAATGTATGATTTAATCAAGGTTATAATATTTCTTTGCGTCTGACAGTATACTTTTGCATCTGTTATTTTTCCAGTTAGTTTGCTCCTGGAAGTCATTGAGAACTGTACAATGGACCAGATGAAAATTACATTTGGAATTTTGACAGGTACAGCCAATATATAAAGATGGAAACAAAGCTTTACTTATCGTCCCAAATTTAAACAATCTTGTAATAGTAAATAATAAATAGTAATTTTTTAGGTTATGTTTTTCTCTGTGCAAAACCGGTTTATTATAACAATAACGAATAAAATAGTTGCAATTTTATACAAATTTAAATTTTTAAATGAACTCTTGACAGTAAACAATTTTTTAACGTTTTAATTTGTGTTTATAGTTAGTGACACCTGCTATGGTGATCCATCCAAAGATCGGAGTGGACCAGCAATTAAACAACTGTTGAAAAAGTTATTCAATTCTGAAATAGTTTTTGAGACGGTCCTTCCAGATGAATTAGGATTAATTAAGGTATAACTTATCGTAGCATTCGGTATATATGGATTATAATTTAGTTATACATTATTTGAATGCAATAATTTTTTTTATTTCAGGCATTTTTGATAGAGAATTGCGATAAGGATGATTCTGCTAATGTGATTTTAACGAATGGTGGTACCGGTTTCACAAAACGAGATGTTACACCAGAAGCAACAAAAGAAGTTATTGAGAAAGAAGTTACGGGGATTCCCATAGCTATGATGATGGAGAGTTTGAAAATAACACCAATGGCTATGCTGTCAAGGTGAACATAACTGTTTTCATTTACAAAAAAAAACTAATTTTAGAATTTTGACTTACATTTTATAGAACCATGTATAAAAGTAATTGAATGTGATTCAAATTCAGATATGCAAGTGGAATCAGAAACAAAACTTTGATAATCAACTTACCTGGATCTCCAAAAGCTGTAACAGAATGTTTGGAAGCCGTAGCTAAAGTGATTCCACATGCGGTGAAATTGATTTTAGGAAAGGACACTTCCAACCATCCCCAAGTTCAAGCTTATGATTCGCATAGTTGCAGTTGTTCTCATTCAGATTCGAAATCTGAAGTAAGGAAATACTAAATTTATTTTCGATTTCAACCGAAAAGAAAACTTTATTTTTCAAAATGTATTGTTTTTGTTATTTGTTTTTAGAAAACTTCAGGCGTTGCAGGAAGGCCAAGACAATCGACTTTTCCTATGATTTCTATGTCAGAGGCGATAAAAAATGTTGATAAATTGATTTCTAATGCTCATACTATTCTGACTGAATATGTTTGTTTGGAAGATTCATTTGGCAGGATTTTGTCAGAAGGAATTCGGTCAAAGGTTGATTTGCCACCGTTTAGAGCGTCGATCAAGGATGGGTATGCGGTTATTCATAATGATGAATGCAAAAGGAAAAAAGTCCTGGCTGGAATAACTGCTGGAGAAAAAGTAAATGTTTAAGGTTTGAAAAACAAAATACGAAAGTACAGATTGTTAACAACATTTGTTAAACTTTCAGCCAGGAAGTGTTGATTTAAAAACTGGATGTTGTGTCAGAGTCAATACGGGCTGTCCAATCCCAGAGAGTAAGTTCTTAAATTATGAACGAAATGTATAATTAATTTTTTAAACGATTTATTTTTGTTCAGATGCAACTGCTGTTGTACAAGTTGAAGACACAATTCTTGTAAGTAAAGATGACAAAACTGGAGAAGAATTGGAAATTGACATTTTGGTAGAACCTAAATTCAATCAAGATATCAGGTCTGTATAATATGACCTTGGATTATAATTATGCAAGTTTAATCTAATTCAAATTAATTTTCAATTTATTTTTAAGACCCATTGGAAGCGATATTCGAAATAATACCCAGGTTCTAGAACGCGGAAAAAAATTAGGATCTGCAGAGATCGGAATTTTGAGTGCCTGCGGTTACTATCATGTGCCTGTTTATAAAGCTCCCAAAATCGGTATCTTATCAACCGGAAATGAGTTGATGGAACCTGGACAAGATTTAAAAGAAGGTTGCGTTTACGATAGCAACAGAATAATGTTGAAATTGTTACTAAAAGAGCAAGGATGGGATTCTAAAGATTTTGGCATCGTTCAAGATGAGTTAGTTTCATAAATGTGTCCATGTCAACTGTAATCAAGTTTAATATTTTATCAAGTCGATTTTACAGTGAAAAAATCATGATTGAGGTTCTTAAAAAAACGTTCAATGAAACTGACGTTTTGATCACCACCGGTTCAGTATCAATGGGAGACAGAGATTTGCTAAAACCCATATTGCGTGATCATTTTAACGCTGAAATTCACTTTGGTTCGTCTCAAACAGTTTCATCAGATTATTTTTTTGAAGTCGAATGTTAACAAAAAGTGAAGCGGAAATTATTTATGAAATTTATTTATAAAATTTACAGGGCGAATTGACATGAAACCAGGAAAACCCACAACTTTAGCAACTTGTACCGTAAACAGCAAACTGAAATACATTGTATGTTTGCCAGGCAATCCGGTTTCAGCAATGGTAAGTGCTCACGTAATAGCACTACCACTCATAAGAGGTCTTAGTGGATCGAAAGAAACTCCTGTTTACGTCCATGCGAAGGTAAATAATAAATGATAATGAAATTGGTAGAAAAACAAGGATAAAACCAAATTCATCGAATTTCATTTCTTTCAGTTGAACTTTTCTTACACATTGGACTCTAGACCGGATTTAGTTCGTACTCGTTTGATATGGGAAGATAACGAGTTGCCATTGGCATGTAGCACAGGAAACCAAATCAGCAGCAAACTCACGAGTTTCTACAATGCAAACGCGCTGTTGTTCATGCCTAAGCGAACCGAAACAAAAACTCAGATGGAAGTTGGTGATATCGTCCAAGCAATGCTGTTGACGATGAATCAATTATAATCAAAATTAATGCAATCGAGAACTTGTTTTTTGATATTGAAATTGTTTATTTGAAAAACTTGTGGACAGCACAAAAACTATATGATACATATAAAATTACACAAGCTTTGCGTACATCATCAACATGTTTTATCTTCAACTCTTTAAATGTCTCTCTGTTTTTAACTTCAAATTTCATTTGGTCTTATTGAAAGACAATTTTCTCTCGCAAAAACAAAATCGCATTCACCGTTACATTTATTCAAAACTCATTTTTGAAATGGAATGTGAATTTTGTATATGATGATTAAGAATAAATCCAGCTCGTTCATTATTCAGTAGACATCAAATACAATTTAAATGTACTCTCTATATTACAAAGTAAGAATCTTTGAAGGAGAAAAATGAAATTGATCAATCGATTCCAACCGCATAAATAGAATGGTGATAAGAATAATAATGATATGTCGCGTTATTAAGATGTATGAGCCGTAGCAATGTGGTTGGCCAACGCGGTCTTGTGCGACAATTTTTTCAAACAGATCGGGCACTGTGTGTCGGTATCATTGCAGTGTGTGAGCATATGTTTCTTCAACACCGCCTTGTGATTAAAAATCTTGTTACAAACGGGACACTCAACCGATGCCTCCTTCACATGCACCAAGATATGGCTGTTGAGCGTACTCTTCTGGGTGAACGCCTTGTTACAAACGTAACATTCATAAGGCCTGTCGCCTGTGTGCACAAGCATGTGTTTCTTATAAAGCGACTTCTCACGAAAGCTCTTATGACAAATATGACACGCGTGTCTGTTATCTCCCGTATGAATCAGCATGTGCGAATTCAGTCTGGTCTTCTCTCTGAACGCCATGTCGCAATGCTCGCAGGCAAATGGTTTTTCTCCCGTGTGGATCAACGTGTGCCTATTAAGGTCGGACTTTCGGGTGAAAATTTTGTCGCAAACTTTGCAGTCGTACTGGCCGCCCGTGTGGGAAAGCATGTGGCTGTTGAGGTCGGACTTGCGAGCACACGCCTTGTGGCAGATGTGACACTCGTGAGGCTTCTCACCGGTGTGCACCAGCATGTGGGAATTCAGTTTAGCTTTCTCGCGGAACGTCATCAGGCACTCCTTGCACTCGTAAGGCCGCTCACCTGTGTGTACCATTGTGTGTCTGATTAGCTCCGATTTCCTCTTGTACGTCTTCTCACAAACGTTACAGGCGTGAGGCTTTTCCCCGCTGTGAGCTAGCATATGATTGTTCAAAGCAGTTTTTTGGGCAAACAACCTGCAAAGACAACAAATAGTCATTAATTATTTGCAGTTGATATTACTCAACTTTCTCTATTCGATTGTGTTATCTGAGCTTCCAAACCGACTAAGTCCAAAAAAAGTAAAAATTGAAAATATTGCAGAAATATACTCTTTGAGTCATTTCCTAGGTGATTTTAGATATTTTAAGGAAACTTAATTCTAACTTCCTTAATGTTTTTATGGAAAAGTGGACTTATCGAGTTTTGAAACACAGCCCTTGATTTATGATTACAAACCGATGACACATGGTGCACTGAAATTGTTTGCTCACTTCATGAATCGGCATATGAACGTTTAATTTCGCCTTGTCCTTGAAGGTAATCGAACAGATCTCGCAACGAAATTCAGGTTCGCTGTGAACCAACTGAATGTGACGGTTCAAGGTGAGTTTGTCCTTAACAACTACCTCGCACTGGTCACATTGCAGTCTCTGTTCGTTTGTACTATTCAGCTCATCAATGCCAGGTGACGAGCTCTTATCAGTCGAGCTGTGGGTTTGCATGTGACTCCGTAAACTCCACTTGTAGGCGAAAGCTTTCTGACAGATGTTGCACTCAAACGGACTCATCCCCACGTGACTGAGCATATGGGCATGCAAGCTACTATTGTCCACAAAGTTTTGGTCGCAGATCTCGCACTGCGTGCTGTCCTCGCAGTGGGTGCGTAGGTGCGTGATCATAGAGTCGTTGTTAAGAAACCATTTTTTACAAATCGTGCACTGGATTTTGTAGAATTTTTGTTGCTCGTCGGTGGTGTCGTTGTCTTCATCCGTATCGGGTTGCAGATCCTTCTCAGTCTCTTCGGTGACACAGGCAAAATCACTCACAACAAGACAACGCTGTACGGCGCTTTCTACTTTTTCACAAAGCGACGCATTGTTCGTTATGTGAGCTGCCCAGTTTGTGTGTGCGCTTGATGATTCTCCTTCCAATTCTAGTTTGACCTAAAATCAAAATGTTTTTTTAATCTTTTTGTGTAGTTTGTGTAGTTTGTTTTTTGTTTTTTTCTTTTATACCATTTCATCGGGGAAATCAACTTCTTGATTGTCAATTGGTAGGAACACTTTTCCAGATAGGAAAGAAGTGCCTGAACAGATGTCTTCCATGTAACCTGGATCAAACCTTTCTCCAGGTTCCTCTTTTAAAACAACACTCACGATGTTTTCATCCTGAAAAGAAAATTTATTGTATAAAAAAATGTTAATTTTGTAAATTGTGTTTCACTAAAAGCGATAAAAAGAGTGTAAACATTTACCATCACCTGGCTATCAATTCCTAAGGCATCCATGCCTTCATCCTTATCGTCCGGTTCATCCATATGTATCAAGTTTTTGCTAGAAAAATGAAAACCAGACGACTTCTGTATACATAATTCATAAACAAACAATTGAACGAGCAAAACAAACGCATGTTTATAAACAGTTGCTCCGAAATGCAATTGAAAAAGAATAAAAATTGAATAGGTAAACAAACGTGCGTTTGATGATAATAAAAGTGTGTGTTTTATTACCTGTTGCAAAACAAAAATACCTTCATAATCTTCGCAACTAAACGAACTTAACAAAAGTCATGTACATTTGAATAAAAACATGAAAGTGAGAGCGGCCCGTTACTCACATCATAACTGTCTGACGTAAACGCGATTGCAAATAACAGTACAGGCAGTATTTTCGGTGTCAATAACGTGATTGTCTCTAACACGCGTATCAAATGTCAACCATTATGACTACATCGCGTTTTATCATGTGCCGAATACCGTCAAGCAGCGTTACTACCGACCATCGCACATCAATTTGTCCTCTAAGTATTGGTTGCACGGTTAAACACGCCAGACAACTCAACAAATCTGTTGTTTTTGTCTCAACAAAAATTTTTTTGTATGATTTCTTTGTGTACTAAGAGAGAGACAACACAACACACACAAACGTCACCGTTGAGAATCAGAACTTGCGATTCCCGCCATTCGGGGTCGCTGCGATCAGTTGAAAATTTGTTTTCAAATGCATTTATTTTTCACGTTTTTCGCATCCCGGAGTGTCCCGGAGCAAAGTCATTGAAAAATGTATGTCGCGCAAAAAGTGTTATAGAGTTTTCTTGAATGAGCAGTGATTTTATCAGACGTTCAGTTGTGAACAAATTTAAATTTTCGCGCGATGAAATATCAGAATGAAGAGTTTTGGAGCAATGCCATGAGTTTGTCGGACGTGTGTGCGTGTGGTCTTGAGATACCAATGAATAGATACTTGTCATAATAAAGCAGTAGATTTTGTTCAATTAAACTGGGAACAACAACTTCCTCGTGTTATCAGCGTGATTATTGAGACAATTAAGAGCCAACTATTTCCCTGGTACATTTATTATACTTTAAAAGTTCAGAAAAGTGTTACTTTTTCGACTTAATTATTAATCAGATATATATTTACCACATTTGACATTCGTTTAACATTGTGTGATGCGACGGTTCTCCGTTGCGTACTATATGGATTGATTTATTTTTAAACTTTTAAGACAAAAAAAATATATATGTTTACTGTCACGTTTTGCTTATAAAAATGTTGTTTGCTTTCTAGGTGTATATAAAAATAAGACTTCAAAATGCGAAGTCGAGGGGACTTGGGGCTGGGACACCTTGACTTTTATCAACAGGTTGTTCAGAAAATTATAATGAAACATCAAAATCCAGTAACCGGCTTGTTCCCAGCAAGTATCGAAAACAATCACGCATGGATTCGAGATAACGTCTACTGCATCCTAGCAGTTTGGGGTTTAGCGATGGCTTATAAAAAAGTCGCCGATGCAGACGAGGATAGAGCAAAAACATACGAGCTTGAACAAAGTTGTGTGAAGTTGATGAGGGGATTATTAATGGCAATGATGCAGCAGAAGGAAAAAGTAGAAAAGTTTAAATCAACGCAAAATCCACTGGATGCTTTGCACGCAAAATACAGTTCTGTGAATGGACAGGTTGTTGTCGGAGATACCGAGTGGGGACACTTGCAGATCGATGCTGTGTCTTTGTATTTACTCATCTTAGCTCAGATGACAGCTTCTGGATTGCAGATTGTTTTCAATTTAGACGAAGTAATTTAATTGACACGATTCTTTTTATTTTAAGTTTATAGTCTTTCATTATGTTACTTTACTTAATTCTTTTTTATCCGCGGAGATACAACAAAAAGTGCCTAT
Organism: Telenomus remus; assembly: GCA_020615435.1. Classification (NCBI taxonomy): domain Eukaryota; kingdom Metazoa; phylum Arthropoda; class Insecta; order Hymenoptera; family Scelionidae; genus Telenomus; species Telenomus remus. The sequence continues at coordinate 6,498,999 of CM036341.1, read as the reverse complement.
TTTTTAAGATTTGTTGATTACTGTGATTTCAGGTAGCCTTTGTACAAAATTTAGTTTTTTATATCGAGTCTGCCTACTGTACACCAGATTATGGTATCTGGGAACGAGGAGACAAAACGAACCACGGTTTGCCTGAACTCAATGCCAGCAGCATCGGGATGGCAAAAGCAGCAATGGAAGCCATGAACGAGCTTGATTTATTTGGGGCCAGAGGTGGCCCAACTTCTGTAATCCACGTCCTCGCTGACGAGGCTCAAAAGTGCCAAGCAGTGTTACAGTCAATGTTACCTCGAGAGTCAAACTCAAAAGAACTCGACAGTGGACTCTTGGCCATCATCAGTTTTCCTGCTTTCGCGGTTGATGAGCCTAATCTGATCCAGCTGACCAGAGAAACAATCACAAAAAAGTTGCAAGGCCGTTATGGGTGTAAGAGATTTTTGAGGGATGGTTATAGAACGCCTAAGGAAGATCCCAATAGGTCAAGATTTTTCACCTGTTTGATTTTTTGTAACGAATGATCATTTATTTTTATTAATTTTGTTTTTCGTTTCAGATTGTACTATGAACCTTGGGAGCTGAGGATGTTTGAGAACATTGAGTGCGAATGGCCACTATTTTTTTGTTATTTGATCTTAGACTATTGCTTCCAAGGAAACAAAGAGGCCATTGCAGAATATTCGAAACTCTTAGAGGACATTATGACCCAATCTGAAGATGGTATGAAATTGGTTCCTGAATTATATGCTGTCGCTCCGGATAAAGTCGCTGCCGAGTACGCAGAACCTGGTACCCAGGAGAGAGTGCCTTTGGGAAGGTGTCCGTTTATGTGGGCTCAGTCTCTTTACATTCTAGGCAAATTACTTCAAGAGGTAACTTTCAACAGTTCTTAGAATTTATATTTCATCATCTTATCTGTAAACTATTTATTTTGGATTTTTCGGTTTCAGGGATACTTGGCCGTCGGTGAGTTAGACCCTTTAAATCGTCGATTGTGCAGTGAAAAAAAGCCGGACGTTGTTGTGCAAGTAGTGATTCTGGCCGAGGACAATGAAATTCGCGAAAAAATAGCTCAGCATGATATTCATGTACAAACAATTGATCAGGTTGCTCCTATTGAAGTACAACCAGCTAAAGTTTTGAGCCACCTGTACACTTATTTAGGTACACTTTAAAAAATTATATTTACATGAAAATTTGAAAGTCTCATTAAAATACTATGTAATATTCCTTTTTTTAAGGGAGGAACAAAAAACTAGGTCTATCCGGACGTAAATCTCGTGACGTGGGAATCCTAAGCACAAGCAAATTGTACTCACTGAACGACAAAATTTTTGCCTTCACACCACAGGTAACATACTGCGTCATGTAATCTGTCTTTCTTTCTCTCCCTTTGTTATTTTTTTCTTTAGTTTGAACAATTGGGCCCTGTTGTTATTATTGAAAATATCTTAGTTGACAGACATGACCCGCTTCTACATTGCATCGGACTATGAGCTCATGATAGACATATTCAAAGGCGAAATTAATTTCTTGAAGTCTAGTTGGCAGAATATGTTAGGCCGTCCCCTCGTGGTCATGCCTCTCAAGAATATCCACCTAGGTAAATGTAACGTTACACGTCACTTCGCTGCAATACTCTCTGATCTCTGCCGCGACTTGTTTTCAACTTGAAGCAATCTTGTAAAACTTGTTAGCCTTTATTCTTTATGTTTCATCATTCCTAACAACAGACATTTTGCATGTTGCGTTTCGTAGCAAATCGACGCAAAATAGAAAATCAAATTTTGTATTGTGTAATTTGCATTCACGAGATTCTGCGGTTGGTCTTGTCAGGGGGAACTTGTCCTTGTGTTTGTATACTTGTTAAGTTATAAATTGATCGTTTGATGATCAAATCTGACAGAGTGAAAAATGGTTTGAGAGGAAGATGAAAAAATGTGTCGTGTTGTGTATATGTTGCATGTTAGAATTTCGATGTGGAGGAGTACTACATGACGAACGATGCAGCCCTCCTAGCCAACAATTTCACAACCAACTTGTCCTTTCTGACCATCAACTGGAGAAAAATACTTGGCAGGCCAACCATAACAATCGTTGCTACTCATAATCATTTAGGTATGCTAGTAATTCCTTAGACCAGCTTTTCGAATTAATTTTAGTAGCAGCTTCAAACTACTTGTACAAATGTCTTCCTTACTTTTTCATTTTCTTCGTTCTCCTCTCTCAATTTTCATGTGCAAACGGATTTCACAATTGTCATTTTCAGATCAGGGAAAAATTCCCCTGGCCATGATAACTACAATGAAAAAACTAAAAAGCGGCTACATCAACGGCACCAGAGTTTCTTTGGGCAATCTCAATGATTTTCTCAGCACATCGTGTATCACAAATTTGAGTTTTCTCGGAAGCTCCGAGGATGGCAGACCTGATAGACTCAATCCAGAGGTTTCCATTTAATTTTTTCAACTATAACAAAACTTAACACAATGAACTGTTCAGTAAAAGTTAATTATTAAATTTGAAGGTCCAACAATATCTAGACGAGCATCTGGTTCGAGCATTCCCGTACCGAACCAGCCTGTTGGATCGTACAATGGTGAGGAGTGCGAAAAATATTCGTCGCAGGATGTCCGTCAAGGGAGCAATCAAGAAAACCCGTTCAATCGCAGTGGAACGTAAGTTTCTAAAGAAAAAAAAATCTATCATAAATGTACCTCGTAAAACAAATGTGACTGATTACTGTCAAAGAAACGTCACTTGACGTTTCTCAAGTTTGTCGCATGATTCTAAAAACTGTCTTTAAAACTGTTGTATTAATTGTATCCGCAGCGAACTCTCCTAACGATACAGACGATTGTAAGTTGACTTGCGAGATATTACTTTCTTTCGCCCTGTTTTCAGTGTTCCTTTTTAGAATCTGTAGAATCACATCTTTGATTTTGACTGTGATTGCAGCTTTATCATATCATTTTTCCGATGAAGTAACAAAAATAATCTGATTTGATTTTTGCATTTTTGTAGCTGAAAGTTTGGGCTTGACTGGTGAGGATCGTCGGGCATCATCCACCGCTCTGGTTGGAAGCAGTAATCCCTTCATTGAGATCACGGACACAGCAAACCAAACTGTCCCAGCGGAAGCGGTGCAGACAGACCGTACCCCTTCGCCTAACGACGATGCCTTTACGTGGAAACACAAGTTGCACAAGAATCGAGTCAATGAAACTCAATATGCTGACACTGAAGTTGAGGAGCTGATGGCCATGTTGAGGGAAACTGAAAGTCTTGAAGAACAGGGTGATATTCTACAGTATCTGGTTAATATCAACTATTAATACAAATTTCTATAATAAACCCATTTTTGCAATAAATTCATGAGAGATTTAAATTGCAATTGAATTTTTAGCTCCAGTAGAGTATTCTAGTCGAGTTAGTTTTCATGTTTTCGCATATTTTTAGGTGGATACCCAAGGCCTCTATTTCAATACAGGAATGTTGGAAGATGGACATTGCGTACTAGTGAAAGATCTGCTAAAAGGATTGTACGAGAAGGCATGCCAGCAAAAAATGTGGGGCATAGTGAGACACACTGCAGGGATGCTGGGTAAGCGAGTGGAGGACCTGGCCAAGGCAGTGACCGATCTGCTCGTACGTCAGAAACAAGTTACAGTTGGAATGCCACCTACTAACGAGCACACAATTGTCGCTCCATTGCCGGAAAATGAACTACGCTCTGTCATACACCAGGCATATGGTGATGACGAGTCTACAGCCATGCTCACGCAGGAGCTACTGGTCTACCTGGCCATGTTCATCCGGACCGAACCGCAACTGTTTTTGGAGATGCTTCGGCTTCGAGTTGGTCTGATTATTCAAGTCATGGCTACTGAACTGTCTAGGACACTTATTTGTAGTGGAGAGGAAGCTTCTGAGCATCTGCTTAACTTGTCTCCATTTGAAATGAAGAATCTGTTGCATCATATTATGAGTGGAAAAGAGTTTGCTATCAGCAGCGGTACTATGAATTTTTATATTTTTTATAATTTTTGAAATTTTTAACAACATTTAAGACATTGATTGATTGAAACTTTGTTACCAGTTGGCAGAGGAAATTTCTCGGTGATCAGTTGTAAATCCAGTCGAGTTAGTAAGGTGAATACAAAAAATGAGGAATTATGGTACAAAAAAGATACTTGAAATTAATGTCGTTTTTATTCCCTCAGAAATCTCAGATTGGAGGTTTACTCTCTGTTGATCAAACCGATAGTTCTGAAACTGAAGCCGATAGACAAGGCCAGTGGTTGCGCAGACGACGATTGGATGGAGCTCTTAACAGAGTACCCAGAGATTTTTATCCCCGTGTTTGGCATGTCCTTGAAAAGGTGTGCTTTTAATAAGTTTCATTGGCAACACAAGTTGAAAAAGAAAAAAAAATATTAATCATTGTTCGATAATTACTGTTACAGTGTCAAGGATTGGCTATCGAAGGTCGTGTCCTACCACAAAATTTAACTCAAGAAATGACTTCGGGGGAACTAAAATTTGCATTAGCTGTTGAAACGGTTCTTAACACAATCCCACAACCAGAGTATCGTCAACTTGTTGTAGAGGCGTTAATGGTCCTCACCCTTGTAACTGAGTATAATGCAGTTTCTTCTCTGGGAGGGATTATTGCAGTTGAACATCTAGTACACAAAGCTAATGCTATTTTCTTACAAGATCAAGTAATTGTTACAAATCATTTTAAAACCATCATTTTTTTCTTTTTTTTCGCTAAGTACAACTAGATTTGTTCGAAACTTTATTTTTTCAGATGAACGTAGACGGTGACGCAACTCTTTGCTGTGCAAAACCGAAACAACAACGAGAAACAACATCGATGGGGACACTACTTTGCGGCGGGGCCGCATACGTCTGTCAGCATTTTTATGACAGTGCCCCAAGTGGCAGCTTTGGCACTATGACCTACATCACCAGAGCAGTTGCATCCTTACTCAACTGTTTACCAAAAGACAAAGATCTGGAATGCTCGGTATCATAGAACCGAATTGTATATAGATATTTTACGACATTGTCATTTTGTTTATAGTAAAAGAAGCAAACTAACTATGTTGGCAGTTAAACTAGTCAACTTTTTGATTGTTTTTATATTGTAAAACTGAAATATTGATCTTACAGACACCAGCAACTGCGTTTTAGCTACGGTGTTTTTTTTTTTAGAAAAATGTGTGCAATAATTTTAAAAAAGTGATGACAAAACATAGAATCAGTTGTTAATAACATTTTTTATTTGTCATACACAACCGAACTATACTCAATCCGTCTTCAAGCTCGAAAATGGATTTATCTTGGAGAGCCAAGATTCTTTCCTGCAAAGATATGAAATTATATTTTAAAGATGAATTGTATTTTTAATAAATGAATGTTGAATTATCTAATGTATAATAAAATAACTCAGTTGGTTAAACACATTGTACGAACCTTGCGTCTTTCTCTTCTTGCGTTTGCAACTCTTTTTCCAACTTTAATTCTTCAATAAGTTTTTGACGATAAATGGCTTTCAACGGTTGGGGCACATCGGCTTCTCTCTTCATTCTGAGATATTTCATTACTGCTTCATTGTAAGTTAAACCGTACCATTCCAAGTCTTCTCTAGTGTACTAAAAAAAACAAAAAAAATCTTTAGACAGAGTTACTAAATAATAATTTTACAAATTCTTAATAAACGCACGCCTTCGAGATAATGCTTGTATTTGTTATAAACTTCTTCGCGTTTTTCAGCATCCTCAGGGTACAAAGTTTTATCTAACAATGCCAGCAACATTTCCTTCTTCAAATTCAGTGCTAAGAGCGATTTCAAGTCCATTGCACCTGTCTAGAAAATATTCAATTTCATAAGTCAATCGTAGTCAATGAATTTAAATCAGAATAAACTAATAACAAATATTTACTTTTAGAATATAATGATCGAAGCCGTGATTCTGATGAATGAGTTCAAGTGTCCTGAACGTGACAGTCATGTCCATATACTTGTCAAGAATTTCACTGTAGACGACAGATTTTTTCAATTGTGGTACCCAAAATCGAGGGATCCTCCTGGCATCAACAGCTTTTTTGACATAACCCTGGACAATCCCTTCCCCTCCCCATATTCCTTTGTGCACCTCTTTTGGAAACTTCAAGGGTATGGGGTGATTTTGTATAGGTTGCCTGTAAAATGACAAGATGAAAAATCATTCTCGAATAGAATTTGATTTGTTTACTATGTTACATTTTTTATGCTTACACTGTTCCATTAGCAATACGTTCGTATTTGCCTTCCTTTGGTATGTAGTGAACCGGCGAGGGTTCAGCGTGCCACTCTCTCCAAAACTTTTTGTATGCTTCTGGTAATTCTGCTCCGACATTTGCACTCCACCGGGTTTTTCTTTGAACGTAATACAAGTTCTGCAAATATTTGATTAGAAATTAGATACGGTTGAACTGATGTACGATAGTTGATAATTAAAAACACTTACTCCCATACGCTGAGTCATGTTTCTTTTATTTTGGAGTACTTAAAAAATTGGTTTGTTATTTTTGCACATGTGTTTGTTTGAAAAACAGCTGATTAGAAACACGAGAACGACACAACTCCGGCTGACTCCGGCTACTGAAGCGCCATCTGTATAGAATAAGTAAGCAAAAAAGTTGCGCGTATTTTGTATGTAGTGAATATATGTAAAGTGAATGATACAATTTCATTATTTAATTCGTGTAATGTGTAAGAATGCATAATAATTATTAAAAATATTAAGTTAATAAAAATCGTTAACAAATTTGAATGGCACAAGTGTTTTTATGTTGGCTGCACTGTTATCATAGATGAAATTTGATCCCGAAAAGGTAAACAATTTTAAACTTGCCAGTGCTTGTTTTGAGCTGTTTTGAGCTCAAACGGAATATAAAGTAGTGTAACAAAAAAGTTTATAATTCTATTAGTTTATAAACGTTAAAGACCAAGTAAAAACTGTGTTGATTTCCCAATAATTTAGTACATCAGTGGATTCATTTGAAAAAAACGAAGTATACATTCAAACACAATCGATGGCAAATCTCAACGAATATTGTTTGCAACGCATTTTTGCAAATCTGACAACACCGATTGAATGGTGTCACGTTTCACATGGTATGATTGTTTGTTTTTAATGTTAATAAATGAAAATAAAATTCCAATCAAAAATTTATTTTCAGAATAGAAAATAAGAAATGGAACTCATCAGTATAGGTTTTTCATGGAGTTTATATTTATTTTATGTTTTTTGTTTGTTCAAGTTTGCAAATTATGGAAAACTGCAGCATCGAAACAATGGGAAAATATCACTGAAATCAAGTATTCGGCCCACAAAGCTTGCTTCCAAGATGAAAAAATCATCGATTTGACACCAAAAGTCATCCCTGTTGATCTTGTAGAAAAAATGGTCTTTTTCGCTGCGCCGTTTGTTAAGGCTTTATTTGCAATCTCGTATGACAAAAAAGTCACCTACATCCAGTTCGGATCGTTCTTGTACCAAACGAAGTATTTCAACCCTGAAAATTTCTTAGCGATTTTGGCAGAAAAGTCAACTGAGATATGCAAAGTTTTCTTCGGTTCATGGGTGCCAGAAGTCGAATTAGTGAAACCGCTTTTTGAGATCAACAAGGTCAAAAAAGTCACATTTTTCAACAGTGGCTATTATACAGCTGTTCCAACTGATGGCATCGAAGATGTGGACGCAACATTTTTCAATATTGATGAATTTAAGTCTTTCGAGGGAGTTAGTGTAATTCATTACAGTTAATTATTTTAATTAGTAACGAATTCATTTTTTTAAAAGAAATGTTATCAATTTTGTTTCCAGCACTTTCCAGACTTGAAAAATCTGTCTCTTACGGTGAACTTTGACAATGGTAACAAATTAAAAAGCAAGTTATCACCAGTTTTGTCAAACGTTTTGGGTTTAAAAACGTTGAACCTATCCATATCGGCTGAAAATTCCTGTGAAGTTTCAAACAACATTTTTCTAGACATCACGAAGTTATCCGAGCTTGAAGAACTCAAACTGCAGATTTACGATGTCTCTGTGGAATGTGTTGATGTTTTTCTCAATCAACTCAAGGTTTGCTGTCCTAAACTTCGGGTCGTTCGACTAGGTAATTATTTATTTACAATTTGACAAAACTTAATAAAATTAGAAAAAATAGTTTTGTTTATTTATAATCACTGTTTTTTTAAAATCACCGATTTTTTGCAGACTCCGTTGAGGTCACCAAGGATACGCTCAAATCTCTACTGACTCTTCCACATTTAGAAAAATTTGCATTTACAACAAAGTTATCGGACATTTTTCCCTCACCGAAAAAACTCCCACAGTTACAAAATTTGACCGAGTTGTGCATCGTGTTCTTTTGTGACCAACTGAAGATCTCTGCACTTTGCAGAGTTATTGCAAAGATGCCAAATCTGAAAAATCTTGAACTGCACATCTTTAAATTGGACGGACAAATCCACTTCGGCGAAATAGTTTTGCTCATCAGCAAACTTGCAGAAGCAGCTGCATTGTATGGCAAAGATTTGTTAGTACTAAAGGTTGATCCACCTGAATGCTTGGGGTTGAAAATCAAAAAGATTAATTCAGTCGAAGCTGCAGCAAATGTAAAAGAAAAGTACTTGATATTGGAGCTTTGGTATGATGATTCACTCGAACTATGGCGTCTTAAATCCGAAGAGGTACAAGATGCCGTCCAAGGAAAACTACAAAACCATCATGTTTACTTGTTAGACGAATAAAAAGTCAGCTAGCGACAAGAGATAAATGAACGAAATAATTATGTCCAAGTAATATTTTATTTATCGTTTTATATATTTTTTTACTTTGCTGTTAACTTTCAATGATCCTAAAGAAAAATTACTGTTTTATAAAAAGGTACGAATCGATAAGTGCTCACATAAATTGTGTTTCTATGTAAACATAAACGTTTATTATATAACTACAAAATACGAAACTCGTTCAATAAACCAACAAATTGTTCAACTCGAATAAAAATGTTTTTAATTTAACATGTCTATATATAAACTGAATCAATGTATTTTCGTATAGTAATATATGTTGATATAAATTAGTATAACAGTATTTTTAAAATTTCACACCCAAATTCGAACGTTCTGGTCCCAGGAGCAGCTAGCCAAGGCCATCCCATTTCCGGCCATGCAAATTGATGTTACTCGGTTTTCGTGGCCTGACAAGGCTCCTGGAATATATGACATTTTATAACAAAATGTTTTATTACATCTACATATTTTTCATAAGAAATATTTTTTACCGTTATAAGTGGTTTTGAGAGTATCCCAGATATGGATAAAATTGTCATCGCTGCCACAAAAAATGTATCGGCCGCTAAGTGAAAGCGCGCAAGAAGTGAATCCTGGATTCGAGTTCGGAGGCTTGTACTGGCCCAACTGTTGGTCTGACCGTAAATCCCAAAGCCTGGCTGTCTTATCTTCAGATGCTGTTACGAATCCGCCTCCAGATGGGTGGTACTTAAATTTCAAAAGACAAGATGTTTTGTAAAATCAAAAATGTGTAATAAAGTAAAATAATTAAACTGTGACATACACAAACGGAATTGACGTCTGCATTGTGGCCGAAAAATGTCTGCTTTGCATTCTCTGCTCTTAGGTCCCAGAGTTTGCAGGTTCTGTCAACCGATCCAGTGATATAGGTCTGTCCGTCAGGAGCCAAACTCATGCTCACGACATCTCCAGCATGTGCAGCAAAGTCTGTTGTTTTCTTGTTGGCTTCGAGGTCCCATATGCAACTGGTACATTCAGTTTTATATATTTATATAATTTTTGCAAAATTTTATATCAAAGAATATGAATTTTTCGTTTGTTCATTAGACATACATTTTCATGTCTCCAGATCCAGTGATGATATGCGAATCATCAAGGAACCGACAAGATGAGAGAAACCCTTCATATCCCAGCAATTCTCTGACTATTTTTGCGCAACCACTTGCGTCTCGATTGTTAACATCGTAGATGGTGCACATATTGTCCATCCCACCGCAGGCGACGAAGTTTCCTGACGGAGCAAAAGCCACTGACATCACCCATGCTGATCGCAACGGAATGATCTGCACTTTATTTCCAGTCCACGAATCCCAAATGATGAGTTTCCCGTCGAGCGATCCGGTCACACAATGCCTGCGAAAACCCGAGTACCAACAACCCATTTAATTTGAACGGTTCAATCTTGCCTTTAAATTTCGTTTTGCATTTTTGGATTACAAACCTGCTGTCTCCACTGTAATGCACCGAGTTAACTTTATTGATATGACCTTTCAGCATTTTTTTCGTTGTCATTTTGACTTTCGGGGCATCCGCTACACTGGCACATGCCTCCTCCAATGTCGTGTCTTGTTGTTTCTTCTGATCCTCCTAAAAATTTTCAACTCGTTTCATTAAACAGATTTTTGGTAAGTTTTTTGAAAGAAGTGATTTGGACAAACGTTTCTAATTTGTTTATTTCTTTGAAATAATTATTTTTGCCGACCTGGCATTTGGTAATCAAGTCCTCGAGTTCCTTCTTTAACGCCGTAGTTTCCGGGTCGTCCTTCCCCATCTCGAACAATTATATAACAACAATAATTAATTACAACAACAACAAAAAGAACGCGTTCGACCCGATTGAAACTGTTGAGCAATGTTAAAGCATCAGCGTCTACTGATTTCCGTCAAAACGCGAAAGAAGCCTCACTAGCGACTACTGCCCTAGTAATCATATTAGATCAGCGTCCAATCCCATTTGCCCAGCATTATCTCTTGATTCTGCTGCTTCTGTATGTAACTTAATTAGTTCTTTTTTTATACACTTTTTTTTGCTTTGTATTTTACATTTGATTCGACCTTGGAAATTAACGGGATGCGAGACAGAAATGATGTCTTCGAGAAAAAAAGCATTGTAGCCTGCGGAAGTTGAGATAAAAATTTTAATAGGGTCAGATGAAACCGTGTCCAGAAAGGCAACTGACTGAATGAACAAATAAAAGAAAAAAAACTAATTACATAACGGTTCGTCTAAAGTGAGAGAGATTAAAAAATGATTTTTGTTTTTTGAGCTGTGACCAATCGATGGTGAACTACTGACAAAAAGCATGAACAATGAGGCAAGAGAGCGTGGAAATAAAAAGCAACTCGGAAGTTAATATGGACTCTCTTTTTGTCTCGACAGTGAGATGATGTAAATTCGTTCAATACTTTCCCACTTTCACGGGGATATAAAAGTAAAAATTTTGGTACTCGAAAGCTTAGTTAGACGTTGATTAGTTTGGAGGATACTCGCTATTGGAGATATGGCTGCTAATCGGATAATGATAGTTCTTCTTTTGTCGATGGCGATAAGTTTTGTGGTTGCGGATAATCTAGTTAATGATTATTCGGAAGTGTGCAACAAGGATCCCCTCGGGGGTAGTTACATCAGACGGAATAACATTAGTTGGTCTTGTCATGAAACAATTGTTAACAATTTGGATATTGACAGTTGTCAAACTGTCAATGTTAATGGTAATTATTTTCAATTTCGCTGCAAGTTAATTTATTTTTATTTTTTTCTTTCGTCCCTATTTTATGGGAGGATAAAATTTTGACATCTGCGAAACTGCCAAACCTAAATAAGTTGCAAAAAATGTGAACCACTGATATAGCTAAATTACGATTATTTTCTACTTCACCGAAATTTTATCAAAAAAAGTTTCCTTGTTTTGTTTTTTATCTTCAATTCATACTCCGATGTTGACATCTGCCAAAACTAAATTAGTTGCAGAAATCAAAACAAATAAAATAACTTGAATTTTTGAGATTGAAAGTAAGAAAATTCAAAGACACTTTTAGCGCGAAAAAAAATGTTGAACATTTTTTCCATGTTTACATTTTTCTTCATCCCCATTTCATATTTCGCGCTAAATCAAAATCAGCCACCGGTGCAACTGCAGGAACGCACGCATAAGACCAATCACCTGCCAACCTTGTCTAGTCTGCTCTCTAAATAAATAACAATACGAGATCGAGATTGAAATTGTGATGAGCTTTCGCGGTGATCAAAGCAGTGTTTCGTTTCTACGAAACAGATGAATTGCTCAATTAACGGATGTTTTCCGTTCGTGCAGTAGAAACGCGTAAGCGCGTGGGTGTGCGGTGGTCAGACAGCTAAGATATACTCTGCTTTTTCTGTATCGTCAGTCAAGATCTGAGCTCAACGGGGGCTCAATGTTTGTTTAATCACCGTCCTTCCTATTTCATATCTAGTTTGCTCTTTCGCACAATGAAACTGAAATTTTTGTGTTTGACGTTCGTCGTTTGTGCTTTTTATTCTGCTACTGCACTCTCCGAAAATCAGGGTAAATCTTTGTATGAATTGTTTTCCGAATCGATTTTGTATACACAGCATCAATGTTGTAATAATATTATCATCTCAATGGTATCTTCTAAATTATATTTGGAGCGATTGAGATGTGTATACAATGGTGATCTGTACTCTTTTTATCATTTCCTGTTTATTTCTCAGTTTTTTACTAGCCAATTAAAATGTAAATAAACATTATTCATCAAGGATATAATTAATAAGGATATAATTTTAATTTATAAATTGATAAAAAATTTTAAAAGTTCATCATTTTTTGTTATAAGATTGGTTCAAATTCAACCCCAAAAGATGTTATGTATTTTCATACTCCAGTTCTAATTATAGCTACGGAATCATAAAAAATTTTATACTAGTATTATACATGGGGTCCACAAAATCTGATTCTATTCAAAGAAGAAAAAACTTCCAAGCGAAAAAAGACTTATAAAGTAATTTGTTTTATAAATTTTGTATCTAAGGCGAAAATGTAGAACACATTTTCAATTATTAATTGGTTCGTCTGAGACAAGCTTATTTATAATAATTGTTTGATTGGCATGCATTTATAACGTCGTTATACTTATGACACTAATTTGCCAAGTACGAGCAATACTTTGCGGTTTGGTTTCAAGAATAATAAAAATTTGCTTACGCGACTGTACTGTAATATTAAGCTTACAATATCATAATCCATCAAATACAAGTACAAATAAAAATATTTAAAAAATGTAAAAATTTGTTATTTTCAGATGTAGTGGTGTTTACGGTAGCAACAAATGAAACAGATGGTTACAAGAGGTTCATTCGATCCACGGAAGTCAATGACTTCAGGGATAAAGTCAACGTAATTGGTCTGGGCAAAAAGTGGACCGGCGGCAACGTACGCAAATATGTTGGAGGAGGACAGAAAGTCAATCTCTTAAAGGAAGCGATTGAAAAATACAAAGATGATGAAAATACGATAATCCTTTTTACTGACAGGTGTGTATTTGAAAAAGCATCAATTCAAAATCAACCATACAAATAACGCGATTGAAATTTCTTGAAACTGTTTTTTCTTTTCAGCTACGATGTGATTTTTACTGGTTCGCTGCAAGACATAGTTCGGCAGTTCAATACTTTTGATGCAAGAGTAGTCTTTTCTGCTGAAGAATATTGTTGGCCAGACAAATCTCTAGTTAATCAGTATCCTCCCTTGTCGAGAGGAAAACGGTTTCTCAACTCGGGTGGATTTATCGGTTATGCTAAAGAACTATATTCCATTGTGTCGTCTAGTCCAATCGAAGATGACGATGATGACCAATTATTTTATACGAAAATCTACTTGAACCCGGAGTTACGTGAACAATTCAAAATCAAGTTAGATCACAAATCACAAATTTTCCAAAATCTGAACGGAGCTGTTGGTAAGTCACAGTACGAATCATCAATATTACTTTTAATCTAGAAGATTGAAACAAAAAAAGAGATAAAAATAAAAAAAATTCGTTTTCCATTTTTCAGAAGACGTTGAGTTAAGATTCAAAGGCAACGATGCCTACTTGCAAAACACCGCTCACAACACGGTTCCTCTGGTTATCCACGGCAACGGTCTCAGTAAAATAGTTTTAAATTACCTTGGAAATTACCTAGCCAAATCTTGGAGCCAGGAGGAAGGTTGTCTAAGTTGCTGGGATAACACGATTGAAATACCAACAGACGCTGATGACGATGCCTATCCGACAATTGTCATCGCTTTGTTTATCGAAAAACCGACAGCTTTTCTTGAAGAATTTTTTGAAAAAATCGCCAACCTCAATTACCCGAAATCGAGACTCTATCTGTTCATTCACAATCGTGTCGCCTATCATGAGCGGATGGTGGAAGAGTTTTTGGAAAAATACGGCGACAAGTATCGTGGAACCAAAGATATTCTTTCTGATGACGACATCGACGAAGTTACTGGAAGGAATTTGGCGATGTACACATTTCTTTAACTTTCACAGATTAAAAAAACAAAAAAAAGTTGATATTCTGACAGTTAACATTATTTATACTTTTTTTAGGGACTATTGTCTGCAGAAAAATTGCGCTTACTACTTTTCGGTCGACTCAGAAGCTCATCTGGACAACAAACATACACTCTCGCTTTTAGTTGAGCAACAAAGGAACATTGTAGCACCGTTACTCGTACGACCTTTGAAAGCCTGGAGCAACTTCTGGGGCGCTGTAACCGACGACGGTTTTTACGCTCGCAGCTCAGACTATATGCAGATCATCAACAACGAACGCAGGTAAATAAAAGAACAATAGTTGAAAGTCTTTTATTTTTCCTCTACCATGAGTTAACTCTTCTCTTATAATGATTGTGTACAAAACAAGACGCGCGTATATCAAATTATATAATGCAATATAGAGTTGGGTATATATAGAGTTTCTCTGGTCTGGAGTTTAATCAAACGCAATGGAGAAGTCAGTCTTGAAAGACTTGCGGTCAATGCTGTACATGTTATCGGCCGTGCATTCGTAAACTCCCGCGTCCATCTGAGTGGCTGGGTCAATTTCTAGTTTGGATTTCACCTTGTCCGCTTCATATTGCCATTCGTGAACCTACAATTCAGATTCAGTTTCAGAATATCTAAAATTGTGTGTTTTTCAAACTTGTAGATTTTATTACTAACGTGAAGGTACAAATGGGTGTAGATCTCATTTCCATCCTTGTACCACGTGATGTGAGGTCTTGGAGTACCTCTGGCTACGCACAAAAAAGCTATCTTGTGACCCAAAACGTACTCAAGATCGAAGTGAGAAGCGAGGATAATTTTCGCACCCTACAATCAAACAGAATCATTGTCTCGTCAATTTGTATAAAATGGTTATTTTATACAAAAGTGCACTTACATGTTGGTTATTGTAGTACTGATCACTCTCAGGGTCCCTGTACTTTCCTGTGATTGGCAAACCTATCTGTACCCTCGACTTGCTCCTGCCTCGACCTCTGCCTCTTCTTCCGCAAATCTCCCGACTGCCCAACAAAAGCAGAACTACGAGAAGCAATGTGGCGGCGCGTGACATGATCTACTTAATCATGAATATTGCGTTAGATAGAGCAAAACAAGGTGATAGACATAAATCGGATTGTTAATTTCGCCTACAATTAGCCTTCGTACTCGATTGAGATTCCAAGTAAATTGCGACGCTCGGGTAATTAAAGAGCAAAGTTGCACACACACCGGGCAGCACGACGATGACACGGAACTTTGGCGTATCAGTCAAGCATCCACTCGATGCTCCCCTAGTTGTCCTCTCCTCTTCTATCCTATCTATTACAGACTTATAACAGAGACTGTTAGCTAAATAGTCACAATAACATATATTACCACCACCACCTAATCCGAACTTCTAACAACCAAACACATTCTTTTGTCAATATTACTTTCAAATTCATTTTTTACCAATCAAAACACACTTTTTAAACAATCAAACGTTTGATCAGAGTTTAATTATTAGAACAAATTTTTAGTTTGCTAACATTTTTTTGGTTTTTGTTTATCTTCTTTGGCTGTTTGAGAGAAACAATGTTGTATCCAATGACAATCAATTTTCGTCCAAAGAGAGAATGAACGACGATATCAAGGTTGTCGAATTGATGAAAAGATACAGGGACCTTGCATCTGGTATATATTACCCTTTCCAAGATCAATTGGTTTATAACAGCGGATCTGGGGGACGCGTTATTCCTATCCAAGAACCTATATATAATATGGATATAAATGATTTTTTCATCAAATCATTTCAATTGGCTTTTAGATTGAAAATTTCATGTTAATCAACATTGGGAAGGTGACCCGTCATTCAAATACTACGCAAAAGTTTAAAATATAGGTTTATTCAATGTTTCTGTCTATAATCATTATTGTTTATCGTAAAACTGACTTTCATCATCAGGTACCTGTTGCAAAATGTTTCATTGTTCGTTGTTTTCAGACAACCAAGTGAAGTGGACTTGTCTACAATATCTAGTTGGTTTTCGTTTCTGCACTAATATGAAAACATGACATAATCCGTTCTGAAACCGCGTCTGTCAACGGCGTACTGGTTGTCAGCTTGGCACTCGTAATAGCCTGCATCTTTTTGAGTCGCCGGGTCGATTTCCATCTTCGATTTCATCGTGTCGTTTCCACTAGGCCACTCATGTACCTGACAACATTCAAAAACAGGCAACTTCCCAACTCTTCTCTGTTTACAAACAGGAATTCAGACGATAAATTATTTTCTCACCTGGAAGAACTTGTGATAATACAGTTCAACACCGTCTTTGAACCAGGTGACTTCCGGTCTTGGGATTCCCTTAGCCATGCAGAAGAAGGTGATTTTTCTTCCAAGCATATAGTCGAGTTCAAAGTGCGAGGCTTTGGTAATTTTGGCTCCCTGAAGATGACAAAAGTATCCAACTTGTAATTGACTGAATTTTGGGGGAAAAAAAAGAAAAATGGTATAGAAGTGTTCAAGACTCACATCTTTGTGTTCGTAATAGTTGGTGCTGGCAGGGTTCCGGTGAGGTATCAGGATGGGTATACCCGAGCCAAATATCCTTCCTCTGCCACCGCCTCTCCTTCCACCTCTGCCGCCACCGCCACCTTTAGCTGCGTCGACAAGCAGCAAATTGATAGATGCCAATAAGACAAACAGCCAAACGTTCCAACATTTCCTCATTTCATCTGAAATCCAACCAGGTACATCACAAAATCGATCCACTTTGCAATTTCTCTCGTTCGTCCCATCCACTACATTACCAAGATAATGCCGCTTAGTCGGAAGGTTGACTTGACTTTGACTGTGACACCGAGGCGAGTGTTCTGGCCAGCCTAAAATATGAATGGGCTATCCGAGATGGAAACGCGTGATGCGCCGAGAGAGAGAGAGAGTTATCAATCTCAATTGGATAATTATATCTACGCCTTAGCATATACACTCTCATGAGCCAATCATCGCACCACACACTCATGACAAAACGCTCAATGATGACCTGTTTAAAAAAGACACGCGCGCGCTAGCTCTTCCGACGCTAAATAGACATCGCTACAGTTTTTTCTCTGCTTTTTCAGGGGTCTTTGGAATGTGCCGTACATCAGTGTTTGTTACCTCATCAATGCCAGTATCATTAAAAACAAGGAGACACGACCCATCTACAGTAGCCTGGACCAGGAGGGGCTCGATTCGGAGATGTCTTTTGCTCATCATAACAGACAGAGGGACCTGTTTATGTACGTGAGCAACAGACTCGAGTTTGGCCACCTTGTTAATTCCGACAACTTTGAGATCACTCGCACCAATCCGGACTTGTATCAACTTTTTGATAACAAACTAGACTGGGAGAAGCGATACTTGCACGTTAATTATTCAACGAGTTTGGAAAAAGATCACAAACCCCTGCAGGTTGTTTAACAATTTAATTTTGGTAGAAAATAATATAATTATGAAGACGTTAATGCAATTCGAATGTTATTTTTTTAGCCATGCACTGATGTCTTCTGGTTCCCAATAGTCAGCACGAGATTTGCAAAAGAGTTCATAGAAATTATGGAAACTTATGGTCAATGGTCGGATGGATCGAATAAGGTAATGTATTTTCGCAAAAGAGATGGAAAAGGGACGATTTAAGTGGGATGTTGGTTTTTTGTATTTAAATGAATTTGATTAACAGGATAATAGATTATCGGGTGGCTACGAGAACGTGCCAACCCGGGATATTCACATGAATCAAGTGGGCCTCGAGGCGCAGTGGCTGTATTTCTTGCGGGAATACGTCAGGCCCTTGCAGGAATCCGTCTTCCTCGGATATTTTCATGACGTAAGATTCAACATTATTTAACTATTGTATGCACTTTTTTAGGACCCGCGCCTTGACGGTGGTTACGAGGCTGTTCCCACGCGTGATATTCATATGACACAAGTCGGTCTTGATGAAATTTGGTTGCAATTTCTTAAAGACTACGTCAGCCCTTTGCAACAGCGCGTTTATCATGGATATTATGATTATGTAAGCGTCGAACAAACACTTTTTTTTACATCTAACAAACACCTAGAGTCGAGCAATTATTAGAATTTTGCTGTACACGTACATTCTAACCGATGACAATTTGATACCGCCATCGTATGGAATCTGGGTCATGTTTTGTATTCTTAGTAACTTATTTAAATTGTATATTATTTTGTGTTTTTGATTGACTTGTCTTTTGTTAACAGCCACCGAGGTCGCTGATGAATTTCGTGGTGCGATACAAACCAGACGAGCAGCCGTCTTTGAGACCACACCATGACAGTTCAACTTACACCATTAATATCGCTCTTAATCGTCCAAACGTAGATTACGAAGGAGGCGGATGTAGATTTATTCGTTATAATTGTTCAGTTACGGATACCAAAGTTGGATGGATGCTAATGCATCCGGGTCGATTAACTCATTATCATGAGGGTTTGAAGGTCACGGCTGGTACAAGATACATTATGATATCTTTTGTAGATCCTTGAAGATATTAGTCAAAGAAGATAATTAACATATCGAGTGGATGAGTGAAGAGATGGGTTTTGTCAACCAGCACAAATTGAGCGCGTAATAGAAAGAAGGAATACTCGAATATTTTTGTACTCAAAATGCATTTAACAAGTTTATAGTCTGCTTCAAAAGCATCGGAAGCTTTGGATGCTTCCAAACATTGTAAATATAGTTGCATGTAATTGTCGCGTGAACTAGACAACATTTTTCAACGACTATTGTGTGTGTTTAATTGCATATGTGAATAGATTTTGATATGTTGATACCAATTGTTCTTTGTAATAAAATATTTCGTATTTAAACCTTTTGATAAATTATATACACTTTTTATTGATGTTATAAATTGTTTGTACTTATTAACCATAAACTTCCTTGCCAAAATTATAATAAAATTGAATTAGGTTTGAAAATCACGAGGTTTCTTGATTTCTTAAATCAAATAAATAGACGTCTTAGTGGTATTAAAAAATGTATTTTGTACAATACGTGCACACAGCTCTTTTGCAGTATTCTACGCGATGTAACTACAGCTTTCTCAGAAAGACTTGTTTTTTTTTTCAAATACGAGGCTTGACAAATTATAATTTATATAAAACTTGTGTGATGATTCTTTATCAAATGCATCATGGCCGTAAATTATATCAAACAAAGTTTCTCACAATCAGAAGGGCGAATAGTTGTTATAAAACGAACATGTTTTTTTAGTTAAACGCAGCATTGATTACAACTTGGAAAAATATGTTGCATCAAAACGACTCGCGAAAGCCGTAAGTATTGTCTATACAAAGCCTGTACATTTAGCAAAGATATATAGAATATGCGCTTACAATTAAAAGTACACAAGGAACATTGAATAGCTAAACTCGCAGATTGAGTGACAGACATTCAGAAACTTGACTCGACAAATAACTTGTGTTTATTTACATTGGTACTCATTGTTGCTGTTTGTTTTTGTAGTAAAAAAATGTGAGTGTTCACACATCAGACTCAACGATTCATAAAACGATACAAACGTGAGTGTCCAAACGTAAATAATCTATGCTGGAATGATTGTTTGCATTCCCCTCTTATTTTTTTGTTCACTTACAACGCAGACAGCGAATTCAAATCGAAAAGAATTGACGCCCATTAAATAAAAACATTATCATATATTATTTACACTTTGATCGTCGCTGTGCTCAATAACCAGCTCGTTTGAGTTCGTTGAGCTGATGTGCGAGCTTCTCCTCCTTTGTTCGTCGCGCCTGGCCCAACTTTCGGCACTCGATGTAGCTGTTGATAAATCTCTCCACGTCGATCTTGCCGTTCAGAAAATCGTCAGCGATCTTCTCGCTTTGCTCGTGACTCTTGTCCGCTGCACGCTTCAGACATTCTTTTATGTGGTCAGGGGCGAATGTCTCTGATAATTTATTGTATTGCTGGCTCAAATCGTCGTAACGGCTTTTTAATCGTTTTACGGTTTTTACTTTTTCTGCTACTTCTGATTTTAACTGTTTCAGCTCCTCTTCTTTGGCTAAGTTAGACGCTGCAAAATTAAATCACACGATTTTTATTATATCTTAAATCCATCATTGTGAAACGCATGAAAAAAATTAACATCAACTTACAAGCAGTTTTTTCAACCCAATCAATAGCATCTTCGATAGCTGCGTCAAAATCTTCAAGCTTCTGATGGTTTCGAACATACTGATCAATTTGGTCTTCGCTGTCGTTCAACATTTTTAATTGCTCGATAGATAGTTTCTCCAGTTCTGGAAACAAGTCGTCTGGTTTTAATTGTCCAGCTGCCGTTGGATAATTTGTATAGGTTGCTGTTGCACGTGGACTCGATGAATACTGCACTGGATTGGCATTGTGCAGGACCGGTGAACAGTTGCTGACAAACGACTTGTCACTTGCGTTGGTGTAGTTGTAATTGTAGACAGAAGCGTTTGTGGTAGTCGATGAGTACTGATTTTGCGGATACTGAGAACTGTAATACGAATTGAAAGACGTCGACGGCAGTTCGTATGATTGTAACGGGTAGGATGGTGACGATCTTTCTGCCAAATCTGAAATCAAATTAGTATTCAATTAAAAAGGAGTTCCGACTGACATAGCTAAAATCAACAATAATGATTCCATTTTAGTAATATTGTTCTTAGATTGAAATACATGTAACTTTTGGTCGAAATAGTTCAAAATACGAAAAAAGTTTTTATTAAGAGAATTTTGATATTTATTGAATTAAAAACTTTATACAGATTTTATTTACAAGAAACCTAAAAAAACGTGAAAAAATACATGAAGCATTAGATATATTTCAAAGTTAGAGAAAAGACACAACCTCTGTAAAAAATTTGCAAAAATATGATTTATAATTTTCTTTTAAAACGTACTTTATAAACTTCAAGGTTCAATTTATTGAAATAGGCAATAAAATTGACTACTATTTTTCACTGATTTCCATAATAATTTATCACTGGTAAGTTACCTTAACAGTCAGTCAAGGTCAACAGTCAACTAAGATTTGCAAATTTTTAAAATGGCGGACCAGATTCAAAGAAATGAAATTGTTTTTACCGAAAAATGTACGGGTCAAAAGGTTAAGTTTACTAACCTATATGTTGAACATTTGAAACAGGCGAGTTATCATCAAGTAGTTTTGGAGGATTCCTCGTGAATTCACGTATAACCGCTTGTACAACTCTTCCAAGATCGCTATGTACAGTAAACTGGAAAGGAAAGCCCAAAATGAATTGAATGAATTGAATGTTTGTTATAAAAATGTGTAACAAATAAACTCACATTTAGTAATCCAGGAGCATTGACGATTTCGCTATGCTCGTTACACCACCGATGAACTATTGGCGGACAAACTCGAAGAACTGGCTTTTCCAATGGGAATTCCGCCGATAGCGATACCATGATAGCCATTCGTGTGTCCCCAGCATCGAATTGTACTTGGTACTCAACATCTTCTCTTAATTCTAAAACGCTGGTTTAGAGAGGAAAAATCAATTACATTCTCTTTAGTCATTTAATTGCGCGCGCGAGTCATCAGAGCCTTTTCAGATATTGCTCTTGTGACTCACCTTTCAACGTCAACCACTCATTTGGAACAAAAAGTTCCAAATTTTTAAATAGCAAAAAGTAAATTAAAAAATGTTTGTATATAAACAAACTCCGAAGACTCATGTTTCGTTTGTTTATGCTACGATTAATGAAACAATGATGGAATTTTGTACGGTTGACATTAAAATCGCGTTATCGTCATTGACAAATGAGGTTAAAATGATAAAAAGTGGACTCACTTATCGTTAAAAATCTTCAATGTGTCGATCTGTCGTTTTCGTTTAACAGCAGCATTTTCGTTTTCGGCACGGAATATTCGCGATAACATTTAAGTTTTGCAAGTTTGGATAAATCATTCATTTATCCGACAAACTTTTCTGTCATCCAACAACCAACAAAACAGCTGTTCAGCTATATTTCATTACTTTGCGTCTTGGGGCAGACCACTGTGGAGCCACAAGCAGCGCCGAAGTTGCCCGAAAGTAGCCGAGCGTTTGGTTCTACATTTGCTGGCGCGCTATATCGCGCTATCAAATTGATTACTGATTTATGTATGGAAACTTGATTTTATCAATCGGGCATAATTGATTGTTTCCGAATAGATTTTAATAAACAAACGATAAAACTTGTTTGAAATACAATTAAAATAAAAAAAAAAAAAAAACAAGAAACTCGAGAAACGAGTGATGAACATATTTATAAAAAGGGTGTAATGAATCAATATTCTTTTTGTTTACTAATAAAAATGCAATTTATTAACGTTGTAACAATTAATCCACGATTATTATTTAAATAATCTTAACCCATTTTATTAAAAAGGAATGACGAGCAGTTCAAAAGTAGATGAAGAAGTTTCGCTCGACAGTGGGTTGAAAACATCCGTAATACAAGTCCCATTGGAGTTTTGATTGAACTGAAATGAAATTCATATATCAGAAAGATTCGATTTTTAAATCAGTATTTGTTTGAATATTTATACAATTAAATATACCTTTCCAATCAATACATCGTTGAACTTGTTCTTAAATTTACAAATGAATGTATTTTTTTCAGCATCAACCCCAGTGTCGGAGTATCTTTCCCATAGTGGGACAGCAATATGAAAATTTTTTATTTTATCATCATAAGGCACCCACTTGAGATTTCCACCGGTCAATATCTATATCAAAAGATGACGAACATTACAATTTTTGTCATTTTAAAACTTATTTTACTCAAAATGAAAATAATTTATATACACTTACCTCAACAAGTACGTCAAGATTATTATAATCGGTGAAAGAGGAACGTTCTCCGGTAGCAGTATTAACCTTTATTTTGATTGGTGGTTGCTCGTAAAAGGGTAATGAGTCAATGTTAAAAGTTTTTCGGCCAATATAAGTTTTCGAATCTACTGTCGCATTTTCTCCAGTTGAAATCGCATCTCCAGGAATAGGTGAGTCTTTCGTCACTAATCTCCAACCGTAATAATCTAAAAAGCATATAATATGATATTAGACTTAATAATAATTTTCAGCAAATAAAATATGGCTTCTCTCTTATTTTTTCAATAAAAAACTCCTTTTTTCTCCTAATATTGTTGCTATGTGTTTAAGAGTCTAGATCAAATGACCTCCTTCAGTTTATAATGTTAAAAAATTTTTGAAATTGATAAATTACATGTAGTATTAATATTAGGTCCAATCATTGTGATTGTTATAGTCTCCTCCGGATGTATGACCGAGCGCCCATAGCAAATCACACCAAAAGACAACGAAAGTAGCAGCAAAGTTGATATAGTCATGACAGACATTTTGCTACACTTTTTATTTTTATTTGTGATTTCTTACAAACTCCTCAATACTTAATGGTTATAAAGGAACACAAAGAACAACTGTACAAAGACTGAAAAAAAAACAGTGCTTATATAGCAGCGAGCATCCAAAAAATGGCACACCTAACAGGCGAGGAGGGGGTCTGAATTTCGCGACGTACTGTGACAGAGGGAAGGGAGATGAGGAACTTAAAGTATTGTGATGTCAAAATAGTTTTTTTGTTTTGGGAAAATATAAAAGATGTAACGCCCAACTTTATTTTTGGCCTATTTTTGTTAGTCCACACTAAGTCCACACTTTAATGATCTCATAAAAATGGGTATCCAAAACGTACTTTGCGCAGTACTTTGTGTTACGAAGGATTTTTCCTAACCATACACTGAAAAAAAAAGTTGGCCTTTTTTACGTCAAAGAAACGTTGACAAAAGTTTTGCCAATCTAGTTTGTACTTTTTTTGTAAAAAATTGTACTTTTTAATGTCAAAATAAGTTTTACAAAATTTTGTCAAGCGTTAGCAAAAAAATTGCCAACGGTCAACAAACACAAAAAGCTTCAGAAGCTTTAGGAAATTCTCGGAAATAAATGCCTACTGTTTAGATAAAATCAGCCAAACTTTGACAATTTTTTGTAAAATAGGTTTTACACTTTTTAATTCAAGTTTTGACATTTTTTAGTATAGCGTTTGAAATTTTTTTGTCAGAAAACTTATGACAAAATTGTTGTCGAAAATTTTGATATAAAAAAAGCCAACTTTTTTTCAGTGTAGAATATCTTTTTTAGTGTCTATACGATCTCATAATTATTATAAGATCGTTTTACAATCAAGTATAATAATTATATTTTCTATTGTGTTGAGAAAATCGCGCAAATAACTTATTACATCACAAGTGGTCAATAATCGAGCAAAAAATTTTTTTTCAGCTGGAATATTTTACTAGAATTAGTATAAATGCCATTACACTCAGAATCTTCTACTAAATTGTTGTGAAAAATAATTGCAACAATCAGCTAAAAATAGGCAAAATGTGAAATAGTGATTTGCCTATTTTGAAATACTTTTGATTTGAAATATTTATACTGATAAAAAGTTTAAGGGGACATAACTATCCTGTATAGTTGTAGGGTAACAGATTTTTTACGTTTTATTATAGAGTCAAACATCTAGCCTAAATCATTTATTGATATTCCAATAAATTCTTTGTTTATGTGTTTTTCAACAACTTTTATTTGTCACAAGTAATTTTCATTAACCAAACTTTTATTTTGACTCAAAAGCAATAAAATTAAGTTTAGAGCCTTCAAATCCTGTTTTTTTTTAGTTTTTGTAATTTTTATTTTTAAAATATGTCGTACGTTGATTCCTTATACTATTATAAACTAGAAAATAATTCAATCAATTTCATTCATTTCTTCGATTTAGGAATACTTTTTTGAAACTTCAAATGAAAAAAAAAATCAAAAAAGCAGTTTACTGGTTTTTGCAAATCGCTATAGAAATAAACATGACAGCAATGTTTAAAATGCATCAACATTAAAAAGTCTTCATGCAAGCGAACGATTCGAAAGTGTAAGAAATTCGAGTTATAGAAAATAAAAACTATTTAAAGTTTGACCTAATCAACTATTCAATTTTGAACATGAAAAGGCATATCGGCTGGTTTTTCGTTTAAATCTATCAAAGAATTAACAATTAAATCGAAATTCAATCTACAAAAGACAGCGTTTAAAAATCATCAAAACGTAATTTGATTGCGATGAATTTCTCAAATCTGCAAAAGTGAAAAAATTTATTTCTTTTGCATGATTCAAAATTTTTGACTCACAAGTCAGGATATTTTCAATTATTTTTTACAAATTTGCAGAGTTTTTTGTTTCAAAATTGTTAACTGATTTTAATTTTATAAAGTGGAAAATGTTCAGAATTTATGTCAGACAGATTTTCAAAATTTGAATTGATTAAAAATTTCTCGCGAAAAATACCCCTTTTCGCGGTGTTTGTTGATAAAAATGTTGTGTAAAATTTTTTTGTTTAAAAGTATACTTTTTATTCAATTAATGTTTCTCGTCGTCCTTATTTTTCCACTTTATTGGTCAAAGTTTTTTTATAACCAAAGTATAACAAAAGTGACAACAATATTTAATGAAATGGCTTATAATTTCTTCCATGTGAACGATAAATTAATTCTAACAAATTGTACGAAATCTTTCCTTATGTGGTTTTATCTTAGCATTTATTTTTTGAAGAAGTAAATGTTCACTTATTCGAATTCTGAGAGTACTCACTAAAGTTGCTTTTTCTATCAAACTGTGACCTGGCAAGGGTTAAAGTCGTTAAAGAACGGCAAAATTGCACTCTTTTAATTGCAAAAATTTACATGTAGGTGGAAGGGTTTATGAAATTCTCCTTAGATCATTTAAGAAAATTTTAACGAAAAATTTCAAATTTTTATTCATTATTCTTACATTGTTTTAAAAAGAATACCCTCGGAAGTTAAATATAAAAACCAAAAAAACTAATGACATTAAGAAACTTCCTCGATTCTGAAAATTCAAAATACCCGCTTAAGCCAATTGTCTCGATAAACTCGGAAACTTACTAACCGACAATAATTTCGAGAACTTGATCAAGAACCCGCGAGTGCTGTAATAAGGAGACATAATTTTGGCGGCTTGTGGTCGAATTTTTCTAGCAAATTCTATACCTCGAGCTTCTCGACAGTCACCGTTGATCGGCAACTTTTTAGTTTTGTTTCAACGCTTGTACCGGTCACAAAGAGCGCGTTTTTTTCACATTGCTCTAATCACCTTTGCTCTGTTACACTTCTAGAGCATTCTGCAATCAATTTAATTTACTCATAGTGTTTATTACAAAACGAACAGGTAAGCTTTCTTCATCTTCTCTTTGTTCAAATGCTTTAAATGGTTAAAAGACAAATCACGTTGTTTACCGATTCAAAACATGTGTTTTGTTTTCTTCCCTTTAACCTGAATTTAAAAAAAATCACATTTTCAATTTCAGATTTTATTATGTATTGCTACTTCAATTAAACTTTCTGATTAGAAAATTGATCATGTTTAATTGATAATTGGTTAATGTTTTTTGTTTGAAGGATGGTCGACATTACTCCAGATCAGGACGGAGGAGTTCTGAAGGAAATTCTGAAAGAGGGTACTGGCGATGAGTTGCCGGCTGCAAAGTCTAAAGTAATAGTGCACTACACCGGGACGTTGCTCGATGGCACAAAATTTGATTCAAGCAAGGACAGAAACAAGCCGTTTGAGTTTGTTTTAAAAGAGAACCGAGTGATCAAAGCATGGGACATCGGTGTAGCAACTATGAAAAAGGGCGAGGTTGCTGTGTTGACCTGTGCCCCTGAATATGCATACGGCAAAAGTGGAAGTCCACCGAAAATTCCACCAAATGCAACTTTGAAATTTGAAGTAATCAATGAATTGGAATGTTTATCTCAAATTTTAATAATTAAAATTTTAATTTCAATTTGAAATTATTTCAAATTGAAATGACTGAAAAATCGATTCAAATTTAAATTTCATAATTTAAACTGTAATTAAAACTCGAATTCATAAAAATTTGCAAGGACCAGTCAACTGACATGTTTGAAATTGCAATTTTTTTATATTTTTTTAATTCTAACTTTTAAAAGCCGATTCTTTGAAAAGCAAAAGTTATAATTAAACAACATTTTGGTCAATAATGATATTATTAACACAAGATTTGAAAAATAAATGAATTTGTATGAGGTTTCAGTACTCAAATTTTTATGATATTGACCTAATTTTTTATGTTTAATCAGATCTAAAATACTGGTCGCATTAGTTTTTATATTGATTTTAATTTTTCTTCTATTTATATAAAATGGATTACCTTAAAATCAGTGGCTGGTTACTGGAAACGTCCAAAGAATTATTATTGATTAGCACTTAAGTTCTCAACTTATTAACATTTCAGATCGAGATGATTGACTGGGAAGGTTTAGATCTCAGCCCTGAAAAAGATCAGAGCATCCAAAAGTTCGAGCTTACACCAGGAAAAGATTACGACAATCCCAACGATGGATCTTCAGTCGAGAGTAAAGTTCAACTTCAGTTTTGATTGGCGATCAATAAACAATTATTCTGTGACTGCTCGTGGAATTTACAATGAATTTTACATTTTGCAATTTAATTTTTTAGTTCATTTAACCGGAATGTATGATGGGAAAACGTTCGAGGATCGCGATGTGCAATTTTCACTCGGGGAAGGAGAGAATGTTGGCGTGGTCGAGGGCGTTGAGGAGGCTCTGAAGAGTTTCAAGAAAGGCGAAAAATCGCGACTTAAGATCAAAAGCAAATTTGCCTTCCAAAACAAGGGGAATAGCGAGTTCAATATCCCACCTCATGCTGATGTCGAGTATATTGTCGAACTCAAAAACTTCGAAAAGGTATAAGACTGCATATAAATAGTGAAATAAGTGTATAAAAACAAAAAAGTTAATTAACAGAAATAGTTAGAAAATCATGTTAGAATTCAACTAAATTTGTTTACAGACCGAAGAAGTTTGGAGCATGGATGGACCACAAAAAATGAGCAAAGCAAAAGAGTACAAAGAAAAAGGAACGGGCTATTTCAAGCAGAACAAATACAACCTGGCGATTAAGATGTACAGCAAAATCATCACCGTCTTAGACCACGAGCCGGACTTCAAAGACGATCTGAAAGAGCGAAACGATCTGTTGCTCTCTGCGCATCTGAACCTTGCACTTTGTTACCTCAAAATAAACGAGCACATCAAAGCTCGCGACTCGTGCGATTCTGCATTGAAAATTGACCCGAGCAACGAAAAAGCATACTTCAGACGTGGACAAGCGCACTTGGCGCTCATATCGCCCGAAATTGCCTTGAAGGATTTTAACAAGGTGTTGGAAATCGAACCGAAAAACACCGCTGCTGCGAATCAAATTTTGGTCTGTAATAAGGTGATCAAACAACAACTTGCAAAGGAGAAGAAACTTTACGCTAACATGTTCGACAAATTTGCAAAGGAAGACAAGCAGGTTGGTTCTGTTTCAAATCTATTTACAACTTAAGAAAACTTTGTTTATTACTATTCAGAATGAAAAGGCAATTTTTAAATTTGAGTGTCAAGCAGCCTTAATTATTGTTTGTTGTTTTAAACTCCTAGTAATTCACAGAAAGAAGAAGAGGAATTGAGCAAACAACCGGACGTGATGCGTGGAACTTTAGGCGAGTGGGGACAAGAGGAGCGACCAGGCGGCAGGGACGCCACTGCATTCGAAAAGGAGAATCCAAACATTCTCATGCTCAATGCCAACGGCACCGGTGAATTTCAGAATATGTAAACTATTTACATTCCTCAAGCCTCGTCTATGCTACCGCAACTGCCGTCTCTCATGTGTTCCTTTTTTTGTCATCACTTCCATTTATCATCGAGTTTTCAATATAATCAAATCATTAGTTACTGCTAGTCAGACAAAAATTCTACTTAAAAATAATGCAAAGTTTTTTCTACAACTTTATACAACTGTCAACTTGTTTTGAACTGCGAAATGACATAATTCAATTATTTCTACCTTGATCAAAGAGGTGAATTGTTATTTTATCTGAAACAAGTTTGTTCTGCCAATAAATTGAACTAGACGAAATATTCGCTGGGTTTTTATTTACTTTTTTATCCTGCACCATTTGGGGATGAAGTTTGAGGGTTTCGCAGATACGAAAAGAATCAAGACAAAAATATAAAAACCAAGTAAAATGTATTCTATGGGCAACATCGTTATAATTATATTATACTAATACACTGAATTATAACCACAATATACGTGTGTACGTGTGTGTGTATTACAAGATCGTATGTATAACCATGTGATGTACATAGAGCGTTATCAAATAACCAACCATTTTAAATGCTATTTTTTTCAAAAATGAATTCTTTTCTTCTTCGACTTCATTGACCGGTAATAGGCAATATAATAGCGTATAGTCATGTCATATAAATCGTAATAATAGTTTAACAGTAATCGGGTATATCGAGCACCAAAAAACGAGATACAAACAAACTAAACAGTTGCATCTCTCTATACAAACGTAACTTTTTTGTTTCCTTCAAATTCATCTTTCATTCTTATATCACACACAATCTTTCGCGTTTATATATATTCTCATCTGCAAATCAATTTACAATTTTGCCTTGCCAATGAAAATATATCTTTTACCAGATAATAAAATTATAAAACGATCATTAATCTTTGCTTCTTTTTCTATACTTTGTCACATTCTCAATAAAACTAACAATTAAAATCTTTCAATTTTTCAATAATAGTCGATATAAAGTTAAACCTTCATTTAGATACATTTTGTCTTTAATCTTTTCTTTTCTATTGAAGACAAGAAACAAATATGAAACGATGTTCTCGCTTATACATTATGCTCATTGATGGGAAGAAAAGAAAAAAAGCCAGTATCTGCTTACATCGAAAATGAGACTTAATCTGATACAATGGCACTGTGCTGGCAACCGTACTTCTTTTCTCTTCTCCGGCACGCGCGGCTACAGTTTAACATGTCGATTATGTTCTATATACATACCCACAATGATATACACATCGGGCACTGAATGTATGTTTGTAAAAATGACTTGTGTGCGTGTACATACAAAAGGTTGATTTGTTCCTGAAGAAGGTGCGACGAATTTATTTTTCTTACTCATCAACACTCTCACGCACTCACCCTTTACTTCTGGAAGCAAATTCTGATTCTTTTGGATACAACTTCGCTCTGATCTCTCATTTTCAACCGCTATTTTTGGGTCCTATTATTTTTTTTTTCAAAATCATTTTTGTCATTTTTTTTACATTTTTCTTGATTTTTATCGTTAATTCTTACTTCGAGTTATGACTAATTCGAACAGTTGACTTAAAAGATGACACACGCAACGAGTCAAAAATATATAAATATATAAATATATAAATTTCGCGATAAGACTTCTTTTTGTGGTCAGTGATGTTTTTTGGTTGTCGAATCATTAACCGATTGTTGCAATGAAAATCGATAAGTATCATCTCTTTAACGTCTGTCCGACTAAATGTCCTACGCTTGTTCGTACGTTACAAAATACTTCAAGTCATCATATTGCACTCAGTGTTACACGCATTTACAATCACGATCATAAGCAACGTCGACTCAATTCATAACTCATTGTTAAACACTGTTCTCTCAACAATTTGATAACCCTTGGCATAATTTTTCTTCATTTTTTTTCTGCGAAAGCTTTCTCTGTCGTTTATAAGATACTCTGGTGCTGGACGATATAATTATAAAGTTGACACTCGAAAGAATGGTACTCGTTTTCTTCCTGTTTTATTACAACATTTGGTCACTTTCATTGAACCAAAGTGCTCTGCTACATCATTAGGGATATGTAGTGGTTCGTGTGACTTAGGGTAGAAACTTTGCTCTTGCGAGTTTGTCATTTTTTCGAACTTTCGTTTCTTTCATTCAAGAGTTCACGTTTTATAATCATTGAAATAACACACTACAGTCAATTTTCTGGATTCAAAAAACAATTTTTGTTTCTTTTGTAATTTTTGCAAAATTCTTGAGTTGGAATAGTGTTTCCTTGAACATCCTCGAATGAAAGAAAAAAACCGAGTTCCATTTCTGATCATTCACTTCCATCTCCAAGGCTGATAGTGAGATTTTAATGGACGCGCAACAAGGCGTTTTGTACTGTACAATTATGAAATTCTACTCCCGCTATATGATTTACTGATTGTTTAAAAGAAAAAATGAAAAACTTCTTCAATCATATACAAAGCTTATCATTACCGTATTTTCTACGAGATAAAAGTATTATCAAAACGGACTTGCTTGTACAAATTTATGAAATCTTGCGTTAGCAAAATTAGCTCATCTTTTAGTTTTTCTTTATTAAATTCATTTTCTTCTTTGAATATAATTTTTTACCATTGTTTGGATTGTTCTTGAATCGAATGATTGCCTTACACTTTTCAGTCGCCTATCTATGATAATTATAATTCAAAGATACAAAAGTCGAAATAAGCAACGAAGAATGCATGAACATCGTATAGTGATATGTTGACAATCATTTTTTGTTTTCAGGAGAAACACATGTCTTTCTTTTATAATTACACATTTGTTTTTTTTTTGTCAAATGATGAACAAATTTTAGTTGAGATGAAAGAGGTAACCATCAGCCGTACGTCGGTATAATTATGAGCGCAAAGTTTCAGATGCTTATACGTTTAGTTAGACATAGTGCACAAGTATATTGTTATTAAAAATATACGTTACTGTGTGTGCGCGCAGAAGTTCTCTAGATACGTCTGTCTTGACTAAGTGGCGCTAGTTGGTCGAGTAAATAACAAGTTGAATTGAACAGACACATGGTGATAAATTAAACGCTTAATTTTTAAATTAATTTTATTTGATAAGTTTCCTTCAATGTTTCTAATTTTCAAATCACATTTCACCAATAGTTGTTTGTTTCTTTCAAAAATATGTTTTCTCCAATTCGACCGATTGTTTACTCGCGAAAACTCAACTTTGCACAGTGTCTACGCGACATTTACATACAGCCTGCAAATCGCCTGATATCGAGAGGTACAGCTCGACAATAGATTGTCCTAGTTTTACCCACTGCGTAACATTGAAACAAAAATTTTTTTTTCATACGTACATACGTGTCCCTAAAAACTTTTGTTTTACGTGCGCATATTATTTACACGCGGACTCGTCGATCCAATTCAAAAGCATCGAAAGTGAAAGATTTGTACAGTAGCTCTCTGATCACCTTTCAATCCCACGTACACTTTTACAGCCAAACTTTTTGTTGCAGTAATTACATAAATATATCATAGTTATATTTCGTACGAATATACAATCAATTTCGTATCGGTAGGAAAATTTATTTTCTTTTCAAACTTGAGATGTGAATATACAATTTCTTCGTCGGTCAAAAATTTTCTATCTTATATGTCCGTTTCAATAGCTGCTTTTGTTTATTTAATTCTTTGAATATGAAAAAATAACAATTTATACCATCTGTTTACGATTGCGTACAAAGTTGGCTACGAGATTGCACTTTGTGAACATCATACAAACTCAGAGACACAGATAGGCAACGGTTCTTCCCTTTTTGTTGCATTCATTAACACTGTTCTTGTTTCTATTTTATCATTAATATATAGTCGATTAATTTCCTTTTCTTTATATATTTGGTTGTTTGTGTTGATGAAAAAAAAGAACCGAGAGACTCGGAGAGGAAGGACCACAAAAACGAAACATGTAAAAGTACCCTGCTGACAAAGAAAGTATCACGCGAAATTTAGATTCGGACGTTCAAATATTTTTGTATACTTGATGTACAATTATCATGAATATGTATATTATATACAATGTATGTCGGGCCACAAACGGTGCTAGGCACTATTTATTAAAATAAACGTGTTATCCATTTGCAAACATAATGCATGTATACGAGTTACATCCATTCGTTTGTTTAGTCACAGATTTGTATTTGCCTCCCTCGTTTCTCTGCGCTTTGTCTCTTATAATTTGTTTTCTTTTTCTACGATCAATTTTATTTTCGACTAAATGTTTAGCTCCTCCTTTCTCGTCCTTATCGATTTGGAGAAATGCTTTTTCCCTCAAGTAAGTATACAGGTTAAGGCATAGGATCAAGGCTTCAGGAAAAATCGACATGGTTCTTTGAAACATTGTACTTTTTTTTCATCCGGATACAACTGTGTTCCCTCTGTTGCTCGCAAAATCCGATATGCCTTTCTTCTCCAACGATCAGTTTGAATTCCCAGTGCAAACCATTTTTATCTCATCTTTTTTGGCATCAAATTCAATCACTTCAACAGTGTCAACAAGCTCAACTTGCAACACGAAGTCAAACCGATCGCTATCATTTTTCTTTCGATTGGACAATTTTTATCTTCCCAAGTTAAAATTTGTCAAAACAACAACACGATCTTTGTTGCAAACACGGTTTAACGCTTCGTAGAATTTGTCAATCAATAAACCAGATTGTTTTCAAACGTAAAAGACAATTTGTTTTGCGTCCGGATTATCTGCAGTAGCCCTAACTGATGTAACATACGAATAACGATCGTTAGCAACTTGTTCATGATCACGGTTCTTGCGATTATTTTTATTTGTTTATTTCTTGTAGTTGTATCGTTCTAATCATCATCAAATATGAAACGTGTAAAATATGTTCGCCGAAAATACGTGTATATATTTTTTTTCAGTTTAACTATTATTTATATTCGCACGTACAAACAGATTCCGATTAATGCGCGTGTATCTAACCGGAATTGTTACAAACTGTTTGAAATACAACTCTCGCGATTTACATTCATGAATTGTTACTTTTGTACTTTCAATGCGAAAATACTTACAGGGATATGAGAAATTCGTCATTCATACCGATTAGATACATAAGCGTACTCTATGTGAGTGTGTATATGCATGTCTTTTCTTATAATACATCAACACTATAACTTTACGTTTGTTTTTTCTTCTCTATCTAGAAATTTGTTTCCGTATAATATATTAATTTCGACAAACAAAATTATAATTTTGTTTTACCTCTTTTGGTTAATATAATATTATATATTATATATCTTGAGTACAGTAGCCGATTTTTCATGTGTCAGGCGACATATACCGTTAATCAAACCAGATATCCGATTAAATAACACTCCAGGTATCGACGAATTTTTGGTGCACCCTTGCAACAGTTAGCAAAATGAAAAGTTCACTGACAATCAATTTTGTGAACAATTCAGATTCACCTTGTTTTTCTTTCGTGATTGCACATTTGTTAGTTACCTAGGTGACAGTCGAGTATGATCAAAAGTTTCAATTATTGTTGTATAGGTAAAAATTAAGGAACATATTGGAACAATTTCTGGAAGAATAGTGATTTGTACGAAGTTTCCAAAACTAAAAGACTCAAAGTTCGACGAGAATACAAAATCATAGCAACAAAATGACAAACAAATAAACAAAAAAAAAGCCCGAGAATAAAATTACAACTATTCATTGGCATTTCAAGTTCGACATACGATTCGCATTTGGATTCAAACAAAAGAAAACGGTTGGTAACCTTTGTGTAAATTTTGTTTCAACAATCTTTATTATCTTATATAATAATTACTACACAACTTTCATCATGTTTCTAGTCACTGTACAACGTTAATACAAAAAAGTCGAGAGAAAAAAAGAAACAAGTATATGAATATAAAATGTATACTGTATGTTACAACAAACAACTGATTCGATATAATATACAGTATATATGATACATTATATATACAGATTTGAACTTTTGCATTGATTGCAATTAACGTAACTTGTTAAGACGAGTTAATGGCGTAAATACAACTCTGCTGTATTCTACTTTTCAAAAAGAACGATTAAAATAAAAAAGAAGGACTCAAACATCTTAAATTACAACACGTTTCAAACTCGTCGATGGAAAAAAAATATAACATTACGGCCTACACAAAATTGTAACTTTTGTTTTATCTCAATATAAATTTTATGCCGAATTTTAAGCGCTAACAATAAACGTATAATTAGAAATAGATATAAATTCATTAATTATTATCGATTTAAAAAATGCAAATAGTTAACTGATCCAAGGCATCTGAACTGGATAAATAAAATTTTCAGAATACAAAATAAACGTCAACTAATAACTCAAAAAAAACGAGGAAAATAAAGAGGACAATAAAAATGAGAGACCAAATGTAGAGTCAAAAGGCACAGAAAGTATGGTTACGAGGGAGAGATTGTACGTTGAGAAAAAAGGGGGGAAATCAGGGGGGGGGAGGAGGAACGGAAATCGAACTCTCACAGCCGGTATAACACCGCATACAAGACTCGACGGTGAGGGTGGCATTGTTCACATCGAAAGTCATTTCTCATGATTTAGGATGGTGAAAAATGTATCACGCTAATCGGGTCAAACCAAGTCACGATGGTGTGACTGGCGGTCGAATTAACGGGTTATGCTGCTCTTGGACTACCATACCATATATAACAACAACAATTGTAATGATATATGTCTCAGTTTCGCATTGTGCAGACGTCGTCACTCGTCGCGATTAAGGAACCGACCCCTCCCCCTGGTAACTTGCGATTGCCTGACATATATACAAACAACACTTTCGCTTATTAAAGTTATTATATACATAAAAATATATGTGTTGTGTATTTATAATGTATGCAAACGTTAAATGATTGTGTGTATATATGTGCAATTAGAAGGATGGTTTTGGGTGTGCGACTGAAGCGCAATTCAGCCTTTCGCAAGGTCGTTTGTCCCTGATTATGAGATTATGGCACCGTAGCAACGAGTGCGGCATCTGTGGCAGCGGCGTTGTATGTCGTGATTGGTGGATGATGCGCGCGCTCTCATTCAAAGCATCATTAGGTGTTCCATTCGGTT
This sequence comes from Telenomus remus, assembly GCA_020615435.1. Taxonomy (NCBI): domain Eukaryota; kingdom Metazoa; phylum Arthropoda; class Insecta; order Hymenoptera; family Scelionidae; genus Telenomus; species Telenomus remus. The sequence continues at coordinate 6,462,671 of CM036341.1, read as the reverse complement.
ATCCTCGGGCGTTTCAGCAGAGGTCCGTTCTCGTAGTCGGCGCTCGAGCCCGCGACCGACGCCGGGCCACCCGCGTGGCCCGGCGACGACGGCAGGTTCGTCGGCGTGATACTTCCCGAATGCGAGGGCGCCGGGTTGCTCGACGGCCTGTTCGACACGAGATTCAAGCTTTGCGTTGGCGCGTGCACCACGTGATGACCCGGCGGCACGCCGCTGTTTGTCGCCAGTACACTTAAACTTGTGTGCGGATTTGTGCTCACCCCACCGCCGCCTCCTCCGTTGCCCTGATGCGGATCTCGCGGCGGACTGATCGGCTCACTCTTAATTTTCACCGGCAAGGGCGACGTTGATGGCGGTGGTGTACTACTCGACACTGCTAGATGAGGCAGACTGAAACCAACATCATAATCAATATCTTAATCACACTTTATCACTAAAACTACTGATTTGTAAAATTTGCCCATTTTTGCGTGGTACTCATATTTTTGCAAAATAGTTTTTTTTTTCATTTAACCCTTCTTATTCTATTATGTTTCTTGAGATATAAGATAAAACACCTCATATTTCCAATTTGTAATTTGTTATTAACGAATTTGTTCTAATTTCAGTTGACATTTTAAAGGTCAATGTAAATTAACATAAATTGGATTGATATTAAACTTTTCCAATCAAAATTTTACATACAAGACTGTAACGCTATAAATGTTTGATATTCGATGAAACCACACGGAATCTTTTTACACCTATAATTTTGACTACTGAGATTCATTTGACTATTTCAGGGATAAAAAATATTAAATTTTGATTATTATTTTTGTTCTAGCTTCTTTGTATAACAAGTTGGACAGATTTGTTAACTTGGCCCTTTCAGGAAAACCAATTTATAACTTTGCTGAATAAAGTTATAATTACACGCAACTCCCACTGAATTTAGAAAACAAATTTTGAATCTCGAAATTGGATAGTTCAAAATAATTTGAGCGTTAAAACAATATTTAATTTAGATAACATTTTTTAGTGTTACAACTTTGTTGAATGAAAAATTAACTGTTTCAAATTTGCACAGACGTTATGCAATTTGAATTTTAAAACTAGAATGATAAGTTCACTCGATTATTCTAGCGTTAATTTATACTTCAACAATTTTTTATGTATTATTTTTTTTTTGTAAAAAAAGAAGGACCCTTAAAAAATAGTATCGTTAGTTATCGCAAGCTGGCTTCATTGCGAAAACTATTCATTAAGTTTCAACAATTCACGTAGGAATTTAATCGCAATCTTAATTGTTTTATAATGCACTGAATGTTTGTGGAACGCTACAAATTACATTAACGTCTGTGGAACGTTAATGTCATATTTTTTCATTGCAAATTATAATTTAAAGGAATGTCGAAATTAAACGAGCATTTACCTGATTCCGGTCATGTTCGCTGCCGAGTACATTGGTGACTCGTCGACGTACCTCTGGTGTGACCAGGTCAGGTTACCAAGGTCGGCCGAGTAATCAGTTGGTGCAAAATTTGAATACCCAGGTGGCACTAGCGGTGTCTGTAACGCAACCACCGGTGTGTTTAATGCCGACTGTGTATGTCCGCTCTGAAATCGACCATTATCAAAAACAATTAGTCATAATTATACATTATTGTACTATCAACTGAGTACCAGCAATTCGAATTTTTTTATCTAATCAATGCCTTTTTTCCCAATTCATCGGCTTTAACAAATTTAACATTGATATTTGATTCCATTTCATTTTGGCCACTACTAATTTTCTGATTTTTTTTCAATAATAGTTATAATTTGACGAAAAGTTATTGCCATGGTCTGTGAGTATGATAATTGAGAACGTTTAATTACAATTACATCATAGCTAGTCTCATCGGCTAGGGACTGTGTGAGAGACGTAGGTATGACCACTCGTAAATTGGCCTTTTGTGGTGGTGGCTGTGGCGAGTGCCTCGGGTGGCCTGATTTTCCGCTCACACCTAATCCGGGCGAAGGTCCAGGACTCGGTGAACCACCCAGTGGTGAGGTTGGTGGATACCCGTTGCTCATCTCAATCATTCCACCTGGAGGATAAACTGCAAAAAAACAAACCTATTACCAACTGTCCAAAATCTCAACTTGATTTCCAATTTTTAAGATAGTAAAATTATTTGATGAATTACCTGAATCCGTTTCCGACGACGACGGTCGAGGTGAAATGTTGGTATGCGCCACTTGCGGACTAGATCCCAAAAGAGATTCCCCATAACTATTCACAGGTACTGATACAGGTAGTGTGTAATTCGACTGACTCATCGCCTGCGAATAGTTGAACTTAATAAATAAATTAAAATTTTTTGTCACCAAAAAAACAAGACAGTGGCACAGTTTATCATGCCATATCATTTGATTTTATAACCACTCAATTGACGCAATTGACATTAAACTTTTATCTACAACTCATATTGTTACCAACAAAATTAAATGAACTATGAAATATTAGTTAAGTTGATTGCATTCTTTTTTTTTCTAACTTGTCTTATCTCGAGTTTTTTGTTCGACTAATCATTTCAATGCTATTGATATTATCAGTCCAGAAATTAGCTGGTCAATAGAACGTTCATTGAGTCAATAAAAGGTCTAAAGTCTAATCAGTGTTTCAAAATGCAACGAAAAACAAATTACAACATTTCGGGTTGAGCTTTGGTTTCCGGCAGAGTTTCTATAAATAAGAATGACAATTTCCCTTAGAATTTTGGTACGCGATTGTATGTGGCAGGGATGCAGTATGTAAATGATACTCGAGTGAATCGCACGCGTGCCAGCCGATCGTTTCGAGCCAAGCGAAGTTGTGTAACAACCGAAATGCAGACATTAGCATACGCATAAGTCATTGAATAATTTGGCCGCGGGGTGTCGTGGTCACGAAAACACTCCGACACGAATCGGTATTCAGAGGGACTGACCTACTGACCGTGCCTTGAGTCCCCCTTCCCCCCTTACGTCCCTGTAAACCGACTGGCCAGTGACCCTGACCCAGGAAGTCAAGGCTTTTCAGGATCTTTTAGCCTTAAAATCCCTTGAACCTTCTTTTCTTAACAATTTCTCATCCTTTTTGCACAAAAAAATTTTTTACTAAATCAAAAAAATGAATAAATTTTGCAATTAAATCTAAAGTTCTTCTCTCAAAACCACCGGTGTTATTTTCTTGAAGATATATATATTGATTTTTGTGGCAGGATTCAATACCGAGGGGTGGCCCGAAACTCAGTTAGACGACTGTATTACATAGTCAAAATTTAACTGTCATCTTCCTTGGGAAAACTGATACATCTTATTTTCTCAGACTTCACATTATCCATCATTTAGTTTTTTTTACACAAAAAACTTTATCCCAAAAGGCTTTTCTTTAAATCTCATCCGTGATTTGAAACGACGAGAAATAATAACAGACGACGTTTGAAACATTCACACGAGATTGTGAGACAAACGAGCGTGTTCAGCTGTTGCTCTTTTTTATTTAGCGCCTCCGAGTTCGACTGGATAGTCCAAGTGAGCGACCCTTTTAATCGGCCGAAAATTGACGCGAGCCCTATAAATAGCTGTAAAAATAAATGGCGCAACGTGAACGGGTATACGGGACAGTGCATAAGGCGCGTGCTCACATCCCCATTAATCTCCGAACCGTTCAAACTCTTATCCTCTTAAAGATCTCCTCTTTTCGGGCACGTTTCCTCCATTTAGCAAATTTTTCATCTAATTGATTGCCGCAATAAATACTAAGAGCTCTTTCTACATCTGAGCCAACTCTTTCAAAAAACCATCAATTGTCGAACAAAAAACTCTTAGTCAAACAAAACCCATTATTTTTCTTTCCAGAAAAAAAAAACAACAATAATATTGCTCCAAAAGTTAAAGTGAGTCATTTTGAAATGATTATTTTTTTGAAAGAAAAAAATTTACCCTTGTTCCATTATGCTGATTCCTCGCCATCATCATGGAGAATTCCTCGTCAATCTTGTTATACTTGGCCTCGGTGCGCGGGGTGATATTGTAATCGGTCGCATCAGGTTCTGGGCTTTCCGGAGACATTGCGCCTTTATGCTCCTTCTTGTTGAGTGCCTGCAAGTGTCAGCAGACAGGTTCACGTGACCACACCGCCCGAGGGCACACAACTTTCGCATGCACGTTAGTACAGTCCAACACATGTACTTCGACCATTGTTTACTCTCAAACCACTATTATTTATCTACCCAATCCCCCATTCATTAAACGTTCAATACCACAGTCGTCCCCCCTTTTTACGTAACTGAATTTTAATGCAAATAAATAAATATATAATGACACAACTTGAGGAGTAGCTACAACGGTCCGACCATTCACACTCATTCATTTTTCAGTTCGATATAAAAAAAGAATAAAATAAAATAAAAAAAAAAAAAAAACAGGAAAACGAATAATTACTATGTTCAAGTTACCTCGATTATGTTTTTATTGGTGAGTGATTCGTGAGGCTCATTGTACTCGGTGTACTTGAGAAGTACTTTGTCCATGTCCGTACTTGCGTACTGATACAGTTTATTGCTCGAACTAAAGATGATGAGCGCAATCTCACAGTCGCAGAGTACCGACAGTTCGTATGCCTTCTTCATTACACCAAATTTTCGTTTATTAAAAGTCACCTTTGAAATGAAAAACGGACAGTTTAATTTACAATTCAAACAAAACAAACTTTTTTTTAACGAAATTCCAAAATTAAAATCTACAAAATTACCTGACGATTTCGCTCGTCTGTGATGCGAGAGATTTGAATTTTTTTCCGACCCATTTTGATATGTTATTGGACTTAGTAACGGTCAGCTAGAATTCTGGATGGAATGTTAAAATCTGGAACAAAAAAGGAACAGTTTTTAATTAGCATGGATATTGAAAATGAAAACATTTTTTTTTTTCGTGAGAGCAACGTTCAATTGGTTCACATTAATTGCAACGGGTCTTCAAAGGGTGCGTGTTGCACGCATGGTACCAATAAATTATCAATCATTATTTATTGCGGAGGGTTGGGGGCAGAGCAGCACTTTGATGAATGTCGGTGAATGAAATTCCCGACGAAAATTTAAGGGTCGATACATAAACGCTGCTCCGGAAACGCGTGCTTCGTGACGTCACCGGCTGAGCATTGACGTGATTTAGGCGGTCGCGGCCATCTCAACAACCATTCTTTCTTCCAATACCCCTTTTTTTTTAATTCCAGGTCGACTCATTCTGCACTCTCCCGCTATAGTTTCGCATTTTTTCGTTCAAACTTTATTCTCATCATTTTTCGAACCAAACTATTGTGTTCATTTTTCAAACTTTTACTTCTGAATGATGAAACAAAAAAATGAAAATTTAAATGAATTTCTTCTGAAATGTTGAACAAGTTGATTGAATAATTCGTTCGTCGTTTCAGTAAGTGAATTATAGAAAAAGATTAAACTAACATGTGTCTGGTTCGAAGATGAGTCGAAAAGCTTGTATAGCAGGAGAAAAATCGATTGGTGGCCGGATTGGCGGCTTTTTCGAGGCTAGCTCGAAATGCGAAAGTGTAAACTTTTGGGTCGAAGCTGGTGGCATTGTTTGTAATAGCGCAGCAGCAGCATCAGCAATGGTATGTTATAGCTCTACGACCAAGGAGGCCGAGTATTATGTTCATTCGATCGAATACAGTTTATTATACAAGAGTGTACTTCTGTTCTCTCTCTTTACTTCTCTGTCAGTAGGCGCGAGGGTCAGCGACCAGCGTACTGACCTATACACGCTTTGACACACGATAGAATCTTGCGTTAAGGATAACATTCAAGTAACAATCTTTTTTCCTTGACTTTTCTCCTTATTTACAAAGCCCACAAGTACTCAATCAATTTTCATTCGTTTCAGCTTTTTCATTTATACAAATACTGTTTCTAACATTTTTTACTTACAAAAATGAATAATTGAAAAATGAAAACTAAAAACTTACTGAATTTACTTTGCTTATTTATGGTTTAGATGTTGAAGCGAAGTTTTAAAGTTACAACAAATAATTTTTAATTTTTAATTTGATAAAAAAATTTTTTAAAAAATGGATTCTTGTCTGTTGAAAGTTCGTGAATGTTATTGAAAAATGGATGATTTGATAAAAAACGAGTAGTTAACAGAATATGTTTGTACCGCTCCGGACGACTTGTGACGCATTATCCGCGGGTCGTTACTACTGAAAGCTGACGCGTACAGTAGTATTAACTGCAGCTAACGACGCGTGCCGGCTTTCACAAAACGACCAATCAAGCGGCTCAAAAAACGTTTTTTCCACTTTCATAATCACGAACAATGAACTGAAAATGGTATTTCGAATTGCGAATGAAAAAAAAACACACATTTTTCGTTTTTCATTTTGTACTTTTTTGCAATTTCGACAAGGACGATTGAACGAGCAGTTCGTTCATAAGCCGATGCGAACAATTGTAAACTTATTTCATGAATTTTGTCGTACTAGTTGGGAATAACGGTTGATAACGAAAAGCAGGTGGCGAATAAAAAGCGCATACACGTCGAGGAAGAATAATATGAAATGCCAATGAATGGCCGAGTGGTCTATTTTGAAACATATTATATGAATGATTCGGAGCCGTTTCGAAACGAGCCTCTATAGTTACTTAATAACAATCGCTCGATATAGTACAAAGTGTACGCGTGCAAAAGTGTCATCACGCACGTAATAAGGGCTCGAAACTTGTCAAAAGCCTACTTTTACTTTACAAAAACAATTTTAGTTTCAATGACACAACTTTCTTCTTGCTTCTTCCCACAGTTCACATTTTTTCTCCAAAATTTTAAACTAATTTCGCAAAACCAAAATTAAAAAAAAATTCAAACAAATTGTTAAACAAACGATTGTTCAAACAATGGTTTTGTTAGTGTAGAAACAATATTTCGTTCTCGCATTATTTTGTACTGTTTACATGGGATCTGAAGCTCGTTCTCATTTTTTCTTTGACTAGAAATCGATCGATGAGCATCCGGCTCGATTAATCTCGTGTTAAAACGTGTTATTTTGCAACGTCGCGTCCAGCTAGCATCCCTCATACGTGTATTAACATATAAAAACAAGCACACCCTTGCGAATCGCAAGTGCGACTTTTCAGCTCAAATTTTTGGTTGATAGTTTTTGCTTGTTCATGAATGAGTAATGAAGGCGATTTCGTGATTTCTGTCAAGTTGACAAGCAGTTGTCAAGCAGTGGCCGATTAGCTGCGAGGTGAAAAATGAAGAAGGACATTTGAGAGCCGTAGCATTTTCCGCGGTTTATTTTTGTTTGACGAGTTCGATTGCACCCTATATTCAGTCCTGCAGGGTTTAAAAAATTACCGATATTGTATATTCACGCTAGTGTCATTTAACATTGATTACCGAAAAAAAGTATGCTGTCGCAACGTTATCAGATACTCTTCAAATGAACTCATTAGTTTCATTCAACTTGATACGTTTGCACAAATCAGGAACAAAAAAGTCATATCAATTATTACTGGACGAATAATTTTTTATGCGAAATGTAACTATTTGACGTGTGTGCAAAGTCGACTTTTTCCTTCTCTATTTCTTTCAGTGTCCATCAACTATTCATGGGAAAAAGTTTATTTAATGTTTTTTTTTTCATTCTAACTTATTATGCAAACATAAAAACGCGCTCTATTTGTAGTTGCAAAAATGGTATTTATACCCTCGAGAATCACAATTACACGTCCCATTTATAATGACTTGATTAATAAACAAAACAACAAACATTGTTTTCGAATTATTTGTCTCGTGTTTTAAACAATTCAACTAACAACTTATTAGAACAAATTTGAGTACAAAACAATGTTTTCGTTTTGGTACCAAAATTTAAACGTAATAAAATACTGGTCGAGGATAACAAAACAAGTTCTTAATGAGTCATAATAAAAGTATTGGAATTTCATTTTAAAAAATGTATTAAATATAACGAACCGATTCAATATCCAAGGCGAATCCAAATCAAAAAAATTGAACGAGAAAAGTTGTATTGGTTGGAAGAAAAACTGTGATTCATATCAAACAATTTCCATGTGAGTGTTTCTACATAAAAATATGAGGAAAAAAAGGAGCTTTGTGTAACAAGTCAATTCACCATGCAAATCGTTTCTTACACGCATCTGATTGTACTTGGATGAGCCTCGATTAAGAATTGAAGGGTCATCGGGTGTGAAACTGGGGCTGCAAAAAGCTCGCCAATTATCGGGTTCACGCGGTGCGCAACAGTTTTGTGTACAGAAAAGTTGAACTTTTCATTGGTCGCCCAACTGATGCAACCATTCGAAAATAACCAACCAATTAAAATGATTACAATTAAACGAAAAAGCCGACATCGAATTCCAACGAAAACTCCACACTCGTGTTCAAGTTATAATTGAATAAAACACTGTACAACAAAAAAAGACAAAGTTTTTTTTCGGATTCAATTTTCAAAGTGAAAAACTTTTGGAATCTTTCCAAACAGGTGTGTTGTTCTTTCAACTCGTTAAAAGTCTGTACCGTGCAAACTTTTCGTGTTTACAATATTTCCTCGCAAACTGTTTGTTTTGAATGGTGAACTTCCAGGCTTATTAAATCTCGAGAAAAAAAGTTCAACCACAAATGAAGGAATTCAATGAAAAGAAAGCCCGAATTCGTTGCAACGATTTTCAAGAAGAAAACAAAAGTTTTCGAAATTGCACGTGTGACATGATCGCCGCCGACAATAATCGAACGATGAAAAAAAGTCGAAAATTGATCCAAGTACCTTGCACGTATGTGCGTTGATGTTCGCAGGATGTTCAAGTGGGCCAGAACACCGCACCATAAAATCGGGCTTCAAACAAAGTTGTTGTGAAAAGTGCACTACACAGTTAGTTGCAAGCGTCGTTATCACTTGGCGCGCAGTTGTGTATACAAATACAAAAACAGATTCGAAACTGGAAAGGAGCCGTGCCCCGTCAGAGGCGCTCGAGTCGTTGCGCGCACATGTTTCAAGAATAGAATCTCGCGGGCATTCGCGAACGGGCGAAACTGAAAAAGCGTCGCGGGCGAACTGGACACACACTGGAGACTAGAAGGCGAACTCGACTTTTTGACTAGATGCGAAGTGCACGAGGGTCTATTTTAAAATAGCAAGAGGCTGAGAGCGTGGCAGCGGCTCGCAGCGCGTTCAAATTTAGATGCGTGCGCGCCACTCAAAAGTTGCTGGGTAGGAGGGGGGGCGTAGACAAAAGCGCCCTCGCGGGGTGCCCGGCACACAGTGGTAGCATGAGTGGTAGGCTCGCGAGCACACACAACACGCTCGAGCGAGCGTCACACGCGCCTGCCCATTCGAGCGTATCCTCGCTTACGTCACAGCCACCTAGGCCAATAGCCAATCGGCTCACCCTTCCCTCTACCCCTCCAACCCTCCCCCCTACTTTGCGTCCATCCCTGCCGAGTCCCTGCCCTCGACCCCCGACACTCGCGGTGGGGCAAAACAAGCCGGTACATTCGACGTTACTCACCACCGTTGGCACATTCGGAGATGATTAGCTGCCCTAATTAGGCCTGCCATCAGCGCACCTCGCATTGCTTTAATCACGCGCCAAAACTTCCCTCCCCTCTCAACAACACTACACTTTTTATTCTTTTCCTCCAAATCTTTTTTCTTACTACAATTTTGCAGGCTTTTGTATCTTACTAAACAATATAATTTAGTTCTATGAACAATGTCAGGCAGTTTAAAAAGATCGACTTAATTCAATTTAGCAATTTTGGGGTTTGAGTTTTGATTGGTTGGTAGATTAGAGATTAGAAAACCTGATTTCGGTATTGATTGAATGAAAAAAAAACTTTTTTTTTTTTGAAAATACAATTAAAAATGTGTGGAAAAAACTTTCCTACGTCAATTCGTGGAGGCTTTACTGTAAGAGAGGCTGTATGTAAAATGGCATTGCTTGGACAGTGAAATGCACCATCTGTTTGACAACTGTTATAATTCCTGTCTCACGAGACGCGAAACAAAACTTCTGGTCCACACACCTTTTTCAGGCCTTAGGAAAACCTTTTATCTATCAAGACGTTTTCTCTCTCGTTTTCTTCATCAGCGTGACTGATGTCTACCAGTTGGATGTTATTGTGTGAAATCATTTCTGTTGTAAATTCGAATTTTCCGCAGGCTTGAGGCCGTAATGAACAAGTTGGTCATTGTGCCAAAATGTGAAGAAAAAAAAAACAGGAAATAAGAACATTTGGAAAAAAATTGGAATGGAAAAATTTTGTTATGGCGATTTGGTAGAGATGAGGTGTTGGTTTTGTAACATCTGGTTGAACGATATTTTTTAAATGAAACATTTGTGAGATCAATAATTGCAGATTTGGCGTGGAAATAATTCATGAAGTAAAATGTAAGAAAGAGACGAGTTTAACTGTGCGCAGGTGCATCGATAATGGAATTTCAAGACGAAAACAAATAATTGATGTATGCCAAATGTAACGTCATCCCTCAAAGAAACAACAGACAGATTTCAAACTTTGACAATGTCACTTTATGTTTCCGTGTAATTAATAATTGCCAAATATCCGAGCTTAACTTCAAACTTCACTTTTTTCCATCACTTTGTTTATCCAATAAATTGTTTTCAGAGTTTTCTCAACAATATTTTTTTGGTTTAATTTTTTGTTTCACCAAGTTGGACAAATTTAATATTCGTTTACGTCAATCATTTTCAAAAGCAAATTTTTGCTGGTTGAATACTATTTGTTTGCCGCATTTTGCAACTTGATACTTATTGTTATGAATTTTAAACAATTTGGAAATTTGAAATTGCGTCCGAGCTAAACTTTTCCATATCAAATTATCAAGTTCGAATAATTATTTGAAATGTTTTTCAATACCACCGTCGCCGTCAAGTTTAAAAATAAACATTTGTAAAAAACTATGATTTGTGTTCAAAGTTTTCTCACATTGATACGTTCTATTTTAAGAACAATTTGAGTAGTTTTCATACGGTTATTCTATAGCTTCAAAAAGTCTTCATTTTCTCCAATATGACATTTTCCTAAAGTCACAATTATTGTTAAATGCCAAATTCAATGAGTGTTCAAATCAAATCTATAAAATTAATTTTTGTTATTTTTGAATTTCTCAATAATTTTTTTAAAAAACTGACGAATCTCAAAAGTTAGAACCTATTTTATAACTATCGTTCGCACATCGGGTTTCAATTATGATTTGAAATTTGAAATTGATAATTTTCTATTCACAAATAAAAGATTCGCAAAATCTTTTTTAATTTTGCGAATGAATTTCGAGATCGCAATGAAAAATTGATTACAATTTCAACAATTGAGTAAAAAATGTAAATCTATCGATTTTCACTGGATTATCAAACCTGATGTGAAATAATTGAAAAGTCCGATTTTTGATTCCATCCTCCGATAGTATTTTTGGACAATTGCATAATTGATATTATTTGTAATAAACATTTTCTGTTCGGCACAATTTTCCTATTAATAAAATTTAAAATTCCAAAGTTTCCACCGCGTCAGACTTAGAATTTACTACTTATTCGCCCAATTTAAATTTATTACTGGCGAAAAAAATTATTAATTGGATAAATTTATTAACTGGATAAATTGGATAAAAAATTTAATAAAAAAATTATTTTTTTATTGCGTCCATGATGTTGGACATCAAGGGGTTGAAAGGTATCAAAGTTATAATGACATACTATATATTAAACAGTGATTATCAAGATAATTACTTATAGAAAAGACGAGGAGGATTCGGGTCAGTTGTAATGTAATGAAAAAATGGTGACGTTTCAATAAAAAATGAACCGACGATTTGGACGCGGTACAAATATATCGTATTACTGTGGCCGAGGTGACTTTACATTTTAGCGTGGCAGCAAGAATATTTCATGAGGCAAATATTTTATGCAGCAACAGTAAGATGTCTCTATCGCAAATGGACTAACCCAGAGACATCCATGCTTAATATATCCCAACGATTATCGATTTTTGTCTCGCACGCTTCTGGATCAAACAAACAAATTGCACAAACCCATGAAACAATTAGACTCGCGAAATATTGTCCAAATATATACGCCATCTAATCTGTCCTGTAATCAACTCAATTAACTTTATATTATATCATCAACGTTTTTTTTTTCTACATCAGCGGAGATATCGGGAAAAAAGAGATTTTTTTCCAATACGTTCACGCCAATCAACGTCACTCGTGTTGTTTCTTTTTATTCGTTTTCTTTCTCACTCTCGCAATTTATCTCGGGCAAATTTTTCATTTCCTTTTTTGGATTTTTAGTAAACGTTGTGTAACTTTATATTTTTCATATCCTATTTTTTTTCATTTTTTGTATTTTTTTAATGTTTTAAACTTGTGGAAAAAATGAATAAAAAAAGAGGAAGATTTTTTCGTGAAAATTAATTAGAGCAGAACGAAAATCCACCTATGTGATTTCCAATGAAAATCGATGTATTTTTAAAATTGAAATATTTTTAACCCCAAACGTATTAAATCAATCTAAGGAGCGAGAGAGGAAAAAAAACGTGGTGCATTTGACAGTTGGCCGGAAGATGATGACGGGGACTGCATCCGGCTGAGCACATGAGTTTTCTTAGTTTTCTCTTGCACGTTAATTAGGTTTCCTCTCCCATCCCAATTTCAAAAGGGGATTTCAAAATTATCAGCTGTACTATCGACACTTTGAAAGATGACATACATTTCACAATTCTTTTTTCTAACTAATCCGATTTCAAAATTGCAGCGTTTCCATTCAATAAACCTTAAGCGCTTTTAAAAACTGGTGTATTTTTTTTCAATCTGATTCATTTTTAAGTGGTTTCTCAATTCACGACAGTAACAAAGACAATAACAAAATATGAAACGTTTAATCTAACTAATTCGAGTTAAGAGTTACATTTTGCTTGTAGAATTGCACGGAAAATATGAACAAAGAAATAATACAGAGAAATAAAAAATGAAAAAAAAAATGATATGAAATAGAATAAAAATGAAAAATTAATTTGTTAAAAAACGCTTTTAAAATTTTTTTTAGATTTAAAAAATCTATTGAAAATTTTTCATATCGGTTTGAAGCTTTGAATTTTCCTTAATTAAGCATTTTATTTCATATAACAACGCACACCACGCTTGTCTTTCAGGAATGTGTGAGATTTTTTCAATTTTGATTTAAAAGTTTATGTTGTTTGAAATCCTCTTATTTTAAAGTAAAGAAAAGCGTTTCTTAAAAAGTTATTTTTTTTATTTTTTTTATTTTTCACTTTTCAGTCACGAATATTAACCAATATTAAAGTTATACGTTACTAAAAAGTAAAAATTTCCGAGCATTTTTAATTAAAAATCGGTTTTTGTTACTCAAAAACCAAAACAACAACAAAAATGTATCGAAATGTCATATTCGTGTATTTTCATCGGGAGTTTGTATGCCTGCAAAGTTTCATTCGTTTGCATTGAGCAGAAGGCTGTCATATTAATTTTAAAAGATTTGATCCTCCCCCGTGAAAGTAATGAAAAGCGTTTAAAAAGTGAAGTATATTAGTGAGATTAACGTCGAATTGAGTTTGCAGAGAAATACATAATTGTGATTAAAATAATGACGGATAAGCGCGAGGAAAAGTTGAAAAAGAAACGGTGTAGGATACAGAATACCACGTGCATGCTTACGTCTTTTCATTATAATTTCCAGAGAGTGGCTCAGAGCGTACGAGTCAGCGATCTCAGGGTAAAACTTGTGGCAGAGCTTTTTAGCGTGAAGGGATATCGAGCGTTCGAAAGCTCCGCTTGTTCGCCGGTGCGCAAGGATGCATGATCCAGAGACGGAAGCAAAATCAATAACATATAACTCTTCTCTTCTTATCGCTACCCTTCTTTTAATTTTTTTCTCTCTTCTTTTCATTCGCAATACAAAATCAATCATTTGCCCAAACCCTAAACCAAATTCCAAACAAAACAGCATTTTTCAAATCAAGCACAGAACTAAACTGCAAAAAATAAACACTGATTTTTCCTCAATTAATTAATTATCAAGATTTTCAAAAACACTGTTCTAGTTAATCTACTGATAAATTTTGTACATTTGAAAGTTTGAATTTAATGTTCAAAAACTGGATTTATTTCGTTGACACTGTATTGTTATTGTTGATCTTTATTTAATTTTTTATAATCAACTTTACTCAATGTTATTTCCTTAGTTTAAGAAATAAAGTCAGTATCAAAAATGAAAAAGAAAAAATATGTCAGTGTAATATTTACAATCATAAAAAATGACTGAAACTTAAAAGAATAAACAGGACCAGAGTTCGTAGAGTATATAAGTAATTATGAACGAAGTTATTTTTAACATGATATATAGAATGTTTTTGTCTGAAAATGCAAAGACTTCAAAGTTGGCAGTGCCACGTCACTGGAATAATGAAAATGCTAGAGGTCTGATGGTGTGTGAGTGAGAGATCGCTCACAAAAACGCCCGTCAGTCTAATAATTAAGAGAATTATATCAGTGCTCGCGCGGTGGGCGAGTAAGCTGTTTAATAGTTTAGTATCATTGCGAAAAGTCTATCTTCATTATCGAGTTGCATCGACAGCACATCGATCCGCTCCCGCGCTACATACAGTTAACCGTGTGACCTGCGAGAAAATAGAACCCAAAAAGGCAAACTGAAAAAAAAATCAAAAAACTCAAAAAAAAAAGAAACATCGTCAAAAGTCGGTTCACAAGATGACAACCGAACGAGCGCCTGAAACATCCTTTAAGTAAACGGACTTGATTATTTCTCCTGATTGATATCCGACAACTCTTTCAATTATGATCTGTTAAAAAATTAAATTTTTTTTCTACAGGTGAATGACTTCCAAAATTCGATCCTTGAAATTAAAAAGTTAAAAACTAAAAAGGTTCCTTTTTTTATGCGACCTTTCGCCCACATGAACTTACATGAACTTTGAACTCTGGTTCTTTTTGAAACAGCGAAACTGAATTTGGATTTGATTGAATAAGAAAATGAGGAGTTTAATGGTCGTTTTGATTAGTTGACTGAAAACACCAGGTGGCGATGAGCAAATTTCGTCGAAAGCCATCGAGAGCTGGTGACGTTTATCGCGGCGCACCCCTCGTACTTGAACGAGACCACCGGATATCCGTTCACCCTGCTACCGTATGTACACTCATCTTGCTGAGATGCTTTGAAAAAAAAAAAAGAAAAAAAGAAACATCGTGTAACAGACGCGCAGATACCCAGTCAAAGGAGATAACGTTCTTTGAGAGCGCAGGTTTCACTCACTGCCCAACCCCTAATCAGACAATTCTGCACAATTATTTCGTTCTTATTTCATTTAACAGAGTCGAAATTAAAAAAAAAGGTTCAATTGATAAACCGTTCTAATTATTTTGCACGAAAATGACCAACAGAAATTCGAGATGAAATGATATAATTGACAGTTTGTTTGTTTGTGTTAGTGGGAATATGTTTTTTTGCAGGATCTTGCGGAGATGGCACTTGGTGGCGCCCGTTCGGTGCTTGACATAGGAAATCGATATTAATAACAAAGGATCAATAAATGACTCCTGAAATAACATTATTATTCGATTAAGAGTAGCCACATGTCAGTTAAACTACATTTCGCGCGATTCACCAAATTAACGTGCCTTCAATTATTCATTTTGCAACGAGATGCTTTTTTCTACTCGTTATGCCAGTTTCAGCGTCGAAGGACTGCAATTATTTTCAATTACGGATCACTGACTTTGTCAATATCCCTCTTATTTTTATTTCACATATCACTTATTCATTTTTTATAATAAAATAACATTTGAACCAATTTCAATCGCAGTTTAACGTGTCCATGTGAAAGAATTCAACATCGTTGAGAAAAATTTTTAAATAATTTCTCATGTTTGTTATTTGATATTTAGTTTTCAATGTGTTATCGTTGTTCGTGCCGAAAAAGTTTACATTAAAAGAGATACTAAAAAGAAGATAATTAAAAAAAAGGGTTTCTCTTGTTATTGAATCGTCGGCCAACAAAAGCAACGTCAAACGATCAGTTTTGACGCTTCTGACATGTTCGCAAAATAGCGGTTGTTTATTGTTCTGCAACGAAAAATCTATACATTCCACCACATGCATTCATGAACGAAAACTGTTTTGTTTTAAAAAATTGAAAGCCAACTGTGAAATCGGATTTGTTAGTTGTTGATTTGTCGAAATGCCGCTCGATTGCACTAATTTGAACGGTAAATGAATTATTGATAATTATGTTATGAATATTGTTTATTAGATTTCGACGGGATTAGATAGAAAGTTAAACATTTGGAAATGGTAAATAGACCCTAACTGCAATTCATATCGAAATTTAATTATCTTATTAGGCCAATGAAGCTTTAAAATTCGCAATCGGTGAATGAAAAGTGAAAAAATTATTAACGCCAAATTATTGAACGCGTGGCCGACTGAGAATGACACTCGTTTCATATTATTGATGTACTTCTCGTTTGAATTCTAATCGTTCATTCTTGCACTCATCAAACGAAGTTACTTTACATGAAGTAAAAATCAAATCATGATTTCATAGACAAAAGAAATTAATTTTTCAATTCGAATTCTTCAATACTAAACTTTTATGTTTGTTTATAATCAAAATGAGAGTCGCTAATTGCTTGCTCATTTTCTTTTTAGTCGTTGATATTTTATGCATTACGAAAATTATATTAATTATCAATATATTATTTAATACGTAATTAAATTATGTATTATTGTATAGTATAACCTGATAGAAAGACACTAAAAGCCTGTTAGCAATTGTTTAGAATAAAAAGTACGAACTACATTTGTTTACAAGTGGAATTTTTCATGAACCAAGTTTGTGTCCGATAAAAAAATGATGAAACCATTGAAAAGTTGCAAAACTATTCGATCACAATTCAAACCGAAATATTCAATTATAAATAAATAGTGCCTGATGAGAGAGTGAACGAAAATTTAAATCTGTCATATAAGCACAAATGAAAAGTGACAATAAAAAAACATTCACTTTAAAACTGACCTGTAACTTGAATTTCAGTACAGAATAAGTCTTCCAAAAACGAACTTTCGTTTCGTCATTAAATTGTCAGTCCAAACTGTGCCAATAGTTTACAACAAAGAAAACCCATCGGTAAAAAACTTGGCAATCCATTGCAAAAGTTGTGAAGCCGGAGGCTCATTTTTGGGGACACAATAAGCAGCAGGCATAAAACAGAATCGGGCCCGGAAATTGGGTACGAGGTTGTTGCGGGAGCAGGTGCCGAGGTTGGCGGATACGCGAGCGCGTGCGGCGCACTACCATCTTGGGTACCAAAATGGCAGATCGCGAAGTGAACCGAGCGATCGCAGCAGACCAACTAAACGGTTTGTTGATTGTTTCGTCGAGTTTTCGCGGTCTATCTGTTGTGTGCGTCGGTGATGCGGGGATTACAATTTTAGCGTTAGTGCGAGGAGGTATTATAAGAAACGCAAAGGGAAAAGGTATCAAAAATATAATCGGCGGGTGGAGAGCGAGCAGATCGGCGTGGCGCGCGGGCACCTGGGGCGCCCGACGGAGACGCCGATCTCACAAGTTAAAACGCTAAGTAAGCTGCCGCTCGCGCGAGAGACACTTACCTCTGCTGTTTTTAGAACTCCTATCCCAGAACTGCTTACACGGGCCGAGCTGATCCGAGCCAAAACTAAAATACCTACAACCGCGCCTCGCCGCACCAACCCCCTCGCCAATTCGTTTCCCCCCTGTTCCGAATGAGCCGCCATCGCGCCGCGGCACACGTTCCGCGAACCGATTCGACCTAACCCAACCTTGGCGCCCCAACTGGGGGGGGGGGGGCATTGCGATTTTGCGGGGCGGAGTCTTGGATGTTCAACTGCGTCGTTGTAGCCGATTCTTCGGCACGCTTTTTTGGATCCGAGAGCGATCCATTCAGTTCATTCCTACTTGCCGGTTTTAGAGTTTTTTTTCAAAGGTTTCTCTAGTTCATTCATGACTAGTCCAAGTAGATCATCAAGGGGGTACAAAATGGGCTTGAGTTTTCAGTTTACGGGTTGCTTTTGATTCATATTTTGGTTCATAGGATGATTTTTTAGAGATTTAGTCTGGAAATTTTTTTCCTATTTGTACAATTGATAACTGACTGAGTTTACTTTTACAAATTTTAAGTTTTTGTAAACCGATACTTGTAAGTATGTTGTGAAAAAATTGGAAAAATCGTGAAATTAGAATTTGGACTTGAAAATAATTTTTTTTAAAGTTGTAAAGAAACTTGTGGAAAAATATTAGCAGAACAATTTATTTTGTCGTTAACATAAGTTAATGTTCAACATAAATCAATTTGTTGTGTAAAAATTGGACTCAGTTGGTTTTGAAAATAAATTAATGGACTTAGCTTTTCAAAAATTTCCATTTTTTTAATTAAATTTTATTTATTTTGCAGTTTTTGTTTCCATCACTAGTTAGAAAGTGACTCAAAAAGTATGAAATTTAGAGATGGTTCAATTTGAACGGACCGATTTGGTTTCCTAAAAAACACATATTTTGTAAATTTTCCATACCCTTTAAATTTTTTAACTGTTGAGAGTTTTCCAAAAAAAAGTCGATCTATACAAAGGCCAAATGATTTTGATAACAACTAATCATTTTTTCCCTCGGATCGAATAGTTTTGTACATTTCTTTTGATCGTAATTGAGAAATTGAAAGATGATAAACGTCTAATTATCGGAGTGTACACGTTCGATGACGTTATAATTTATGGGATTATAAGCAAGTCGAGAGATGCAGCTTGGAATGAAGTCGTTGAATCCTTTATTCGCGACGCGCTCGTCCGTTCGCATATTCTGACTTAATCCATTTACCTGGGGCACTTCCGAAATAGCATCTCGTGCATTATTCAATCAATTTTCGATGTGACTTGCGTCGTTGCAAACCACCTCAAACTGGATGAAATTTACTATGAATCCGTCTGTGACGAGCGCATTGATCGAATCATCCTACAAACCTCTCTCCCGCACCCTCCCACAATCACCTGATAATTCGCTCCTCTTCTTTTTACCCTTTCGTTTATTTTCGTTCCGAAATTTTGCCAAATCAAACAAGAAAAAGAAATGTACAATCCAAAATCAAGTAACGAAGTCAAACTTTATAATTTATTTTAAACCTCAATTTAAAAATGATCACCAGGACAGTCGTCGTTCTTCTTATAAAAATCGGCGATAAAAAACAAACTCCAAACAAAAAGTTTCCAAAAAAGTTTATGACAATTTGGAAATAATGACGAACAAGTGTTTGGTTAATATTAAGTTCGATAAAATCGTTGAAAAAAAAATAAGACGCGCGCGATTGACGTTTGAATAACTAATTGCACTTGATCGAGCAGTGGATTCTGAAATATCTGAAAATTTGATGATCTCAAAAGCTCGAACTTTATTGTCGCGGAGATGAAAAACACCGGTGTCCGTGCACCGAAACTGACATTCTACATCCCCACTTTTTGCTCCACCTCCCCAATGCAACGTGAAGCTAATTAGTGGAAAAATCAATTGATGCACTTGACGTCGACAATTTATAATATGAGAGAAACGACGCATTACACGCTTTTCGTGCATCTCCCAGGGCGTCCATCAACGGCAGGGGAGTCCAATTTTTGTCTCCCACTTTTACTCACTTTTTCGACACAATCTTGTCTCCCACAAAAAAAATCGTGTCAAGCAAGAAAATGAAACCGATCATGTTACTGTTGCTACCTAAGGTCGTTAAAAGAATGTTCGCCTAGATCGAAAAAGAAAAAAAGTCTATCGGTAAGAATCAAAGTACGTAAAAATTTAATCTTTTTAGACCAGCGGATGAAAATTTGATGGAATCAAAATGCAAGTGCTTATTTTTAGTTGGCAAAATCTATAAGAGCGATTGATCAAAAATGAAAGCAGATTTGCAAAAAAACTCAGTAAAAATTGAACGTTAGAAAAAAGAGAGAGAAAAAAGAT
The DNA here is from genome assembly GCA_020615435.1 of Telenomus remus. Lineage (NCBI taxonomy): Eukaryota > Metazoa > Arthropoda > Insecta > Hymenoptera > Scelionidae > Telenomus > Telenomus remus. Next base: position 6,442,595 of record CM036341.1, on the reverse strand, counting down.
GAAAAGGGGTTGCGTGGAAGAGCTTTTTGTTAGCGATTGGAATATGGGCAAACAAAGCTCGGCGACGGCAAGGAGAGTCGAAATGCGAGTAGCGGCATCGTTTAACTCGGACGCGAAAAAAGGCAACTAAGAAGAACGTGAAAGTATAACGACATTGCTCGGAATCGGCACGTGCCGGCCGATAAATCTGTCAGCGGCAGCTGACGTCGCAGCCGGCTAACATCGTCGTTTGCGTTTCCTTCTGCGAGACGCGGAGAACTTTTCGTTCGCCGAGTCCGAGCTTGTATCGTCAACATCCCGTTTCGCGCGCTAAGCCAGGGTTGCGCGCATTACGCGACTTAAACACCCGGCTTAACCCATGAAATTTCATTTCCTTTGACGGCTATTAAACCGGCCCCCGCCCATTTTTCACATATCCGATTCTGATTCTCGAGTGCAACACACGGATTACGCGCACGCCGACCGGATATTTTTGGACCGTCGTGCACCCGCTCTCTCAACTCACAGCCGCCTTTTGCACTTTTTAGCCCGACCGCAACAACGTCCCGGCACGATCTTTGCGCTTCGTCTCACTTGTACAATTACAAAATCACAATCCCTCTCCTGTTCATGCATTTTCTTAGTGCCAATTTTTCTTAAACTCACTTCGCAATTTACAGCTTATGAATCATCTCAACTAAGTTCATCGACCTCGATTCTTCACTTCAAAAAATTTGTCAATTTCTTTTTACAATTTGTATTTTTCTGATCGAATAATAAACGAGGGAATTGTCGTTTTAAGCTTCAAGAGAAAAAGTCGATTTTATTTTGGTCTCAATTTTCTTCTTTGAATTTGTAATTGGAAATGGAGAGATATTTACAAACGCGAAAGTGTGCAAATTTTAAAACTATGCAAAAAGTTTATCTTCTCTTAGGTTGTATTTTCCTTTTGCTTTTCACTGTTCGTCAATTTGATATTTGTTCTAAAAATGTCCTTGTCGAATAACAAACAACAGATAATGCTGAATAATTAACGTGCTCGAACGAACCAAAGTCTCACTAATTCGTATAATCCAACTACAATAATAAAATTTGAAAAGCTATAATTCAATTTGAGCGTTTTCCAGAAAATCGAGAGCGTGATTCACCGATTCGGAATATTAGTGACAATCTGGCAACGTGCCTGCATTATCTTTCTCATAACAATTTTTCTTTCGCAGCTTCCGTTACGAATGAAAAAATAAACGAAAAAAACAAGAGAAAAATAACAGAACTGATCGCACGATGGGACGCTTCAGAATCTGTCGAATCGGCCACGACATTTGTGATTGTCATTTGACTCGCCAGTCGCTGAGCATACACAGTTTCTCGCGCAAAACTTGTCACAATAAACATTTGGTTAAAAGGTTTAAGGACACATGCGCTCCACATGGTCGTACGCAGGCGTGCATGTTGTCTCCCCTATTTCATATCACGGACACCTATACAAATGGGTCTGCCACGGTCCCACAAGTCCCTCAGCCTTCATCTCAACAGATGATACAACTTAGAATGCCTCCTTTCCCTCGCAAGAATTGCTTCCTCGCTCGCCAATTTGTGTAAAAAACATGTTCCATCAAGCTCGATTCATTTTTCTATCGACAATTGAGCTTTGCCAGAACCTGCACAAATTTACCCTGAAACAGAACAAAAAATGCCATTTACTAATCAGAACATTTTCAACTTAATTTTAAGTTGTTTCACAAAAAAAGTTGTTAAAAAAAGTTGGAAAAAAATTGTTATAAAAAACTGCGTTGAATGTTTGCGCCATAGCAACAGTGACTAAAATGTGACCATGAGATGTGTTTAGAGAAGGGAGCTGAAGATTGACTTAAAGATATTGGAAATTGATGAGAAATTGAAAAAAAGTCAAAGTTATGGTAACGGTGTCATTCATCAAGGGACCACTGGTATAGAAGAAGTGCAAAGTATGGAAAGACGTTGAATGATGGGGGGACAGAGTGTCGGATTGCGAGTAATTAAAAAGTCGACTGGGTCTCTGGTGTGCCCCCCGAAAAGCGCTTTCTCACGCGACAAATGGTGCGGGGGTGCGGTCGCGTAACCGGATACGAATGCGGTTTCGTTGACCCGGGCTACGGTATCATCGGCTGGCCAATAAAGGTTGAATGAAAAATGCGTGAATCCCGCGGATGAGGCTGGTGCGATTTCTTTGTCTCAGCTGCGTCTCGCGAGGTGGAGTCTACGTTGGGGCTAAAATTAGCACGCGTCGGCCAGCTGAGTTGCTCTCGCTGAGGTTAAGCAGCAGTGCCCGCCAGAAAACAGAGCACGTGTTCCAACTAAGTGACGTGCGCCTTGTTGTCCTCTTTTTCGCGTTTGCACGCACTCTCCTCGCACGCACATTCTTTATAGTCCCTAACACACCATCCTTTACCTTATACATTCACATTTTTCAGTCGCTTTTAGTGAAAACAACCGACCCCTTTTAAATCTGGATATTTTTTTTTATCTTTTTCATCTCAATTTTTTTGATTTTATGATACTGTATTTTTATGGGTAGAAAATTGACGGGAAATAGATGGGAATGAGTTTTTTTTAATAGTAACGAAAAATTGAGATTTCGAACCGAGATTAACCCACTTCTTGCCATTTTGATCATTTTCAAAATCAGATTCTTTTTGAATGTTAAAAAATGATGAATATTATTTCTTTTTGTAAACAAATGAAACAAATTTTATTGCAAAATCATCTATTTTTGAGCATATAGAACAGGAATCCATGAAAATGTAATTATCGTTTATCAATGTTTGGCAAGAAGTGGACTCGAGTACAATCGAGGGGAGATGTTCTTTTTGGTTGAAAATTTGCGAAGTTTAAACATTGAATTACTGGATTTTGAGGTTTTTTCATTTTTAAACATCTTGCGTTTTTTTCTAATAAGTGAATGTCTAATATGCAATCATTTTTTTACATTTTCTGAAAAAATTGAGGCAAATTTTGTTGTATGTAAAATTACAACTGTGTGCAAGTCTTATCAAACTTCATAATTTTCAACTCCAACTAAATTTTCATTGAAATATTATTATGAAAACCTAATCTATAAAATTGTTTTGATCGGTCTTTTTCTATACCATCAGAAAAATCTTACCGGCTTACTGTATTTATTTCATCGGTACAAAATCTTAAATTTTTGCCGACATTTTTTATTTTTCATTTCTAACAATTTACTTTTTCTGATTCACATATTTTTCTGAGAACACTTTGGAAATGAGAAGAAAATAGAGAATAAATCCTCACACAATTTTTGTGATTTCGATGAACGACTTTAGAGAATTAAGACGAAATCAAGGTCTAGTCTCCATGGACGAAATGTACAATTTCGCTGTATTGCCATGGGCATCACCGTCTTTTGATAAAGTGTACGTTTGTGTTCGCTGAATTTCTTCTTGAATTTTTTGATAAAAAATAAAAATGCATGATATACAAAATGTTGTTTCCGTCTGAGAGGATGAAAGTTGCCAAACTGAAAGCAGGATTTAAACTTGATAAAAAACGTGAATGACAAATGTGAGGCAGGAGAACTGATAATCGTACGAAAGCAGACGGAGGTTCGTACCCCACGCGTTTTGTCGCGTAGGCCGGGCACTCTATCCCTACGAGGGCAATCTCTTGGTAGGAGGCTGGAAAACACATGTCCCGCACTCGTGCAGCGCAGGCTACGTGTGGGGTGCAATTCGTGACGTCGTCTTCCCAATCCCATCAAAAGCTTTTTCACGATTTCACTTTCTTTCCGTTACAAATTAAATAATCCAAACATTCGAATCAATTTCCAAATTTCACAAATCAAATCCTTAATCTCGTTCAAACAATTGTACAAATTTTCGTTTGTTACTTCAAGGCGAGTATTGACGACAAAAAATGTATCCATTTTTACAAGAAATTGATTGCGACAATTTTGTTATACAAAATTTGTGTTTGTTTTGAGTTCGAGGCGAGTAAAATATTGACAACGAGATGATTGACTAATGGAGTAGTTTGAAGTTTGATAAACAAGCGCATAATTTTTTGTTTTTTTACTCGGGCTTTTTTTTTCACGTGTCTCGATGACGCTGAATTTTCTGGCAGGGCCAATGAAAATGGTCCTTGATCCACGAACCAGCATCGCGAAGATGGCAAGCGGCCAAAATTTGGATTGCGTCGCTGTGCGCGCGCCGAGCAGCAGTGAAATGACAAGCACAGAAAACACAGCGAGCATCAAGTGACCCTGATTGAACAAACATGATTGTACTCTAACGACGCTTTTTATCGCGTTCAAAATCATAAATTATTGACAGCGAAAATTTGTTTTTGTTCGGCTCGGGCCGAAGGTGTGTTGCACAATGCGCAACAAATTGGAAAGCGAAACTGCTGTTGAATCAATTGAATGGAATAAGAAATTTTAAATTAAAAAGATACATGTGGGAATTTAGGGGATTTGCAGTAGGTAGCAGAGCAAACTTGACGACCTTAAGAAAACTTTTGACTTCGTCCTGTCATTGAAGTTGGCCACCATCTTCCCGACACATGCTTGCCATTCGGAAAAATCTGACCGAAACCTCTCTGCGGTGAAAAGTTACTGTAAACACACATCAGATCAAACATTCCGTGCTTCTATTCGGTTTTTGTATTGTATGAGAAATACAATCCAGAATATTCATAGTCGAAATTTTCGTTAACTATTTTTTTATTCATTTTTTAACTTTTGATTTTAATTAACTGTCCATGAGAAAAGAAAATGTTCATCATTTTCGAGAAAATAAAACTGAAAATGTTGTCAAAATTACTCCAAAAAATTAACCGAAACTACGCTAACACTTTCAAAGTGCAAATTTCATAGTCGAAATTTCCGTTAACTTTTTTAATTCATTTTTTCACTTTGAATGTTTGAGTTCAATCAATCGTTCATAAGAGAAAAAAATGTTTATAATAACTTTCGAAAAAAATAAAACTGAAAAATTTGTCAAAATTGCTCCAAAAAATTAATCGAAATTACGCTGACTTTTTCACAGTGCAAATTTCCATGAACTATTTTATTCTTTTGTTATAATGTTTAATAATTACAAATAAGAAATGAAAATGTCTATCATCACTTTTCGGAAAACAGAGCTGAAAATTTTGTCAAAATCACTCCAAAAAATCGATCAAAACTACCTCAACTTTTCAAGAATCAAAATTGTAACAGAATCTAAAAAAGTTTCCAGAAATATCGAATCACAATAAAGATTCGAATTCAGCGTTAAAATCTAAATCAATATCTAAATTTTTGAGCCCCTTTCGAGAACCGAAACTGAAACCCAAAGTCGACATATAAGTCGAATCTGATCGAGCTCTCGAATCGTGCATGTAACATCAACCGGAGAGCTGTGGCATGTCTTACGCAAGTAGCTCCCATTTGAATGATTACATAAGAAAAAAGGAACCAAAAAAAAGAAAGAAAAAAACAGAACCAACTTATAAAATTGAGATAAAAAGAAAGAGAGAGAGAGAGAGAGAGAGAGTGCGGTGAAATGCAAAAGCTCAGTATTATAACATCGACTTGTATGTTATCTGTGGAAGAAAAGGTAGGATGCAAAAAAAGGAGGTAGAGAGAAGAGAAGAGTTGAGGCATAAAAAAGCGATTGCATTGACTCGCGTGAAATGGCCTGCACAAGAGAACGAAGGGGAGGCGCGTTCAGCTCGTCTGGCCGACTATGTATGAGCATTGGCCGAAGGTAATGCTCCGCTGCTGGTGCTGCTGGTGCGTAAGCTTGAAACATGACACCGAGATTGCACACAGGGATCACGGCTGGAAGCACCAAACGAGCGAGCAAGTGCGACAGAGAGAGACGCACGGCAAAAAATAGAAAGAGAAGCAAAGAGAGGAGAGAAAGAGAGGAGACGGCGTGAGCGTTGGCGTCGGCGTCGCAGTTGCGACCGTCGGAGAAAACAAATGCCACGAGGGTCCGCGACGGAGGGGGAGCACGTGCTTGCATTTCGCGTCTCTCAGCGAGCTCATTGTGCCATGGCGGAGCGAGCGAGATGCCCAACGAACGCGCAACCAGTCGCAGCCAAAACGTTAGATTCTGGCAGCCGGCAGCTGTGTTATAGGCGCGTGCGGCGTCGAGCCATTTAAGGCGCGATCGCCGACGCCAGGCGTCGCAACAACCGCCTCCTCACGGTACCCGGCCGAACTACCCGCGAATAAACCAAAATCCATCTTTCCCTTTCACTCACAGCTTCTTTTTTTTGACCTCAAATCATCTTCTTTCTTAATATCCTACTTTTTATTCAATTTAGAAAACAGTGAGATTTAGTTTCAAGTTGAAGGCTTTTTTCAATTTTTGCTTTAATTTTTTTTAAGAATTTTTCTCGTTTCATTTTTAATGGAAACATAGACGATTTGCGGAAGTCCAGCTTGAATCCTTTTTTTCCTTTCACTTCTGGTTCTTATTCGACCTCCAAAATATCATTCTGTAACTTTTTTGCAAACAATTGATTTTTTTTTTTTTTTCAAATTTTTCTGTTATTTTTATTCGGATTTTTTCTACAAAAAAACTGTGTAAGTTAAGATGGACAACCGAAGTTACAGAAATTTATTAAAAAGACGAATTTTTCAATTGTAAGTTTATTTGAAATAGATTTCGTTAAATTGGAATTATTTTATTAATCTTTACATTTTTAATTCTTGCATTTTCTTGTCTTTTGATTTTTCTATTCATTTTAATTGATAGCATAGAACAGAAAAGTTGAATCAGATAATGTACGTCGCAGAAATCTAAGTGATTAATTTTGCAAATTTCTGTTATTCCAACTTCTCATCTCGAATTGAGTGTGTCAATTTTGGATGTAAAAGTTAAGTTTTAATTTATTTTTTCGCATTTTTTTGTTGCAACTAGTAAAATTTTGTACTCTTTTTTTTCTCTATATTGAAACAACATTGTTAATTTCAAATATGAATTTTTAAACGGAATTCCTACAATTCGTACATTTTTTATATTTCCGGCGTTATTTTTTCTAAAATAAAGACAGAATTAGAACAATAATTCAGGTAACTAACAAAAGTCGAAAAAACTTTGAACACATTCTTTGAAAAACTTTACTCCGAACATTTGTCACAGCAAAATAAGTAATTAATCAGACATTTATTACTTCGCCAAAACCTCCTTCGCCTTCAAACCCAACGAAGATGTTTTTTTTATATATGTAAGTAATTGTGCAACATTTGATACTTTACATAATGTTGTAACCTTAAAACGTTAATTCTATTTGTTTCTACACTACATACTTGTGTGCAATAATGAATTTATCGCGAGCAAAATAGTTTCTTAATTCCAATACAAATTACAATGTTTTTGATTTTTAAGAATCCCATGTAAAGTTGACACAAGTTGAAAATGACGTAACAAATAACATACACGACAAATGAAGCAGATGTGAAAGAATAAAAGTGAAAAATAAAAAGTACAAGTGGAGGATAATTGGAGACATGAGATTATACATGTGTGAGTTTCTTGAGATTGTGAATTCTGTGTAGAGTTAGAAGAATCGTCGGCATGGAAACGACCATGGCCAGCCCCAATCGATACATGATAGCGATGGGGTGTCGCTGATGACGCAGGTGAAAAGCCCACGTGGTCCTATCGCCACGTGCAAGACCTCCATTCTTCTATACCTGACGCACGGCACACGACCCCCGCGAATCTTATCCCTACCCCGGCGTGCGGATCTCTCGCAACACCGGCTTCGCATCGTGCCTCACTTGCCATTATCATATCGCTATGACTTCATGTAGTTCGCTTCATCTAATCACCCCACCACTTTCCTACACTCTTATCGCAAACAATACAACAAAATTCATTTCTTTCATCTTTCAAAACTCATTCTTCTTTTTGTTTCTCTCTTCATTTACACCTTTATCACTCAGCTGACTAGTCACTTTCATCCTAATCCAAATCAAAAACAATTTTCTGCTTTCCTAAAAACTTTTCCCTTTTTGCGAATTCTCGTTTAAACATGTTTTGGAAAGAAAATATTGTAGTATACAAAACTAACGAAAATTGTACAATAAATTATGTCGTTTGTGTAAATGATAAAAGTAAGAGAGAAAAAAAAAGAGTAAGTGGAATTTTTTACAACACCTTGAGAGAGACGTCATAATTCAAGTGTTAATTAGCGTGGGGAGAAGCGTTCGGTGTCGACCAATTGAAAATGTCGAATGATTTTGTGCGTACAAAACGATTTCGCAATTTGAATAACCTTTCCAAAAAGCGCGATCATATCCGATACACTGGGACTGTTCAAGTCCACTGGTTAATGTCGCGTCGAGTTTCGATCCCGCCAAGGCTGTTATACCTGTACGAATGTTGCACTCCTCTCAACTTGCCCAAAACACGTTTTATGACGGCCAAAGTCGTTTAATAACTGTAAATAACCCATTAAACCAAATTAATATTTTTTTTCGTCTTCTTTACAGTCAGAATGTTTTCTTATCGCGAAATTTCAATCTGCTGTTGAATTTAACGAACGGTGTGTACATTTTAAAACCTGTTCAATTTTGATTCCAAGTGAAACAAATTAACTTCGCCTAACTACTGTGTCTAATTAATTTCACAATCAGATTTGCACGGCTGAAATATTAATCAATAAGAAGTTTTAATTTTGTAATCAATTTTTCAAAGGGTTTTGTACGCTTGTTATTTCCATAACGTCGTGAAATAAGGCATGTTTAATCAACATTAAAATATTGATTGACATAGGACACATTTGTTCAATCCGATTTAATACCTTATTTATAGTATTGCTCTTTAAATTTAATTTCAGCATATGTAGAGTTAGTGATCCTAATGATTTTAATTAACAAATTAAAATTACAATGTCTGTGCAACAAGTGCATTTCTCTTTTCGTTCAAGAATTCCTTTTTCTAACTTTCAAATTACAACGTTAAATTTTGTTTATCTGAAAAATGCCAATCACATTCATACTTGCGTTACACAATGAGTGTCAATTCGCAGGTCAAACCCTTACAAAATACGTAGTCATATTCACCGGATTATCTTTTGTAACTCGACTATAACAATGAGGCTTAAAATTTTGAATGAATGAATCGCAGCTTTTCCATATCTTTACAAAGTGGCAGCACTTTTTTTCTCCTTTATTATTTACAATGCATTATCCTCAACAAAAAAAAAAAAAACAAACAATCAAACTCACATATGGATCCAAATTTTGTAAAAGGACTCGTTGAAAAAATTCTTTAAACAAATTTTGTGATTGAAAATTTTTTTCTTTAGTAACATAGTGTTCTGTTTAGGTATAAATAAATAAAATTCGATTGGTCTCAAAGAAAATAAGTGAGTATTGCGCGTTATCCCTTGGGCCATAAAAGATAGTCTGGTGATGTATTAAAGAAATCAAAGATATGACGTTAAAATTGTTATGCGTCATGCAACAACCCCGCACTTTGGTGAAACAACCCTCGCGTCCGTAACATTGACCTATCTACAAAGCGATGACCTACAAAAGGGTGCGCTCAACATGATACACAGAGTGAAAAAGAGAGAGAAAAAAAAGAGCCCCGACACGATGAGTATTTGATTAGTACACGCGAGCTAATGTTTTAGCAAACGACCACTGAATCAATAACAAAACGGTCGGGCGCGTTCAAAAATACAAGATGCACTCGGAAGCAATTGGGATTGTTGTGGCCGCACTTGTGACGAGGAAGGATTATAAATATTTCGAATACACAGAAACAACAACAGCCGGGTGTTAAAATTAAAGCGACGCGGTTATAAGTGGAATACACTATAATTATAATGCGGATAAAATAAATATAGAGCGGATTGGTGTGTAAAGATACTAACGCGGGTACAACGCTCGATGCCTAGAGCGTCACAACTTTATTCGACTTCTTGTCGGACGCGCCGCGAAGTCAAATCACTCGCGCTCCCTCGAATTTCATGTCTCCCTGTATTTTCAACCCCCTGAACGAAATGAACAATTCTGTCGAGTTGGTACTGTGTGAAAGAAAATTTTGAAATTGTCGTCCCGAGGATTGAGGTGGACAAGTTGGAGGAAACAACTTTTTTATTATTGTGCATAGTTCGTGAAGTAGAAAAAGTGTTGTATAAAATAATCATTTGTAAACATAGTGCAGTGATAGAAGTAGTGGACGAAAGTTTGGATTGTTACACTGAGCTGTTCTATTTTTTATTTTTTTTGTTTATTTTTAAACAGCTTGATTGGATAAAAAGTTCAACTTTGCTTTTCAAATTTAATTCTTTCATAGATGGCGACACCAACTGGGGAGATTTGAGTTCAAAGATTTGTTTGTTATTTTTTCATAACAAACGGACAGTTTTGTTTAGTTTTGAATTCTTCGATCTGGCAGGGACTTTTTCCATCATTTTGTTGCACTTTTTTAATGGTAACTTCAACAAAAAGATTGAAATTGTTAAAAAGTCATGTTTAAAGTGAAAGTTAAATAATGTAAAAACGGAAATTTTGAGGATGGAGAAAGATTATTTTTAAGGGGCTTTAAAAATTGAATGAAAAGTTTTTTGATTTTATGAGAAAATTTTCTACCTTATCGGTGATGCTTAATCCTATGAATTTAACACGTAGCATATGCAGATGGCGACAAAGTACATGCAAAACAGAGGAAGTTTTTATTTTTCTTCTAAGGACTGAGGCGAGACGAAATGAAAAAAAAACGAATCGAGGAAATTTGAGGCAAACGGTGACTAATTCGCAGCGACCGAAAATCGACACTCGTGTCAATGACACAAAATAATTACACTTCGACCCAAGTCGCCAACCGCGATCATATTGAATTCGTCTTAAGCAAGCAATTCAATCAATATTCACATTTCAATGTTACATAATATTAATGCAAACAGATGATCATTTAATATTATATATTCACGTGATGTATTAAACAAATAGAGGATACAACATTTGGAATCATCGAATGAACCAATTAGTCATTTCTATACCCCTTTCTTCATTGCAATTTTTTTATTAACTTTTGTGTTCAGAAATTGTTTATATTATGTTTCCCAAAATGTTCAAATTTTAGCAAAACGTATTTCTGCAAAAAATGTTGGTCACATTTTTGATGTTTTGTTGCTAGTTTTGTTTCTGCACAATATTTTTGTTTATCATGAGTGATGAATTTGTTTTATTTTGTCTCGTCTGACCAACCAAACAGAAAAAAAAGATAATTTTGCTTGATTAATGAAACACATCGGGGAATCATTGAACGAATTCTCCTAGTCCGAGAAATGAATGAAATCGATATACATAGAGGATTTTACTTCACACGTTCGTTCCTTATTTTTTTTTCTTTTTTTATTTTTTCTGGTGAATACAAAGATGAATATAATTAAAATAATAAAAACAGAACAAAGTTTAAGAAGGAAAATGTTTTCTATTAAAAAATCTGCCAGATTTTTACCAAAAAAAGGATATTTTTCTCTTCTTTCATGTCATGTACCGCGATTGGGAAACAGGTTATTGATTGGATATTTGTATATTACAAGAAAATGTAAATGAAATTAAACGACCGGCCGAAAAAACCTCACGCCAAAAGCCTTCGTAAAAGTTTGACATTCACAAAATTTGAATGTATCATTGAGAATAAATCAATGGAGTAGTATTTCACTATCAGATCAAATTATACAATATTGATAATCGTTTTTCTTTCATTAACAAATAATACAAGATTATACTTTATCAATTATATCAAACGGCGACCTTGAGTCTGAGAAACAGGCTTGAGTCAAACAAAACACAAAATTTGACACCAATTCCAACGCGCCGGAGCAACAACAAACAACTACATAGTCTCCCTGTTTTGAAACCACGTTGAAAACTCCCAAAATTTTCCCTCCAAATACCAACTTTTAATACCAAATATTGCAACTAAACAAAGTTCTAAAAACATTTTGAAAATTCGCAAAAGTCACTACCTTCCAAAATCCAATTTGTTTTCGCAAACCCAAAGTTCGACAAAAACAACGACATGTTTTGGAATATTTGTTTACAAATGGTCGACAAGTATTAATGTTTTTGTGTAAAATGTTGGTTTAAATTTCAGGACAGAGAAAAGGGGAAAGAGAGAGACAAAGCAACCACCGAGGAAAGACGAGGTTGACGATGGCCTAGGTGTTGGCTACAGTAGTCATAACAATAAGAATAACAATGAAGGAAAAAAAGCCGTGGATATAATGATAGTGATAATGATGGAGGGAGGGAAGAAAGCGAGGATCAATAGATAGAGAAAGAGAGCGAGAAGGAAGATTTGTCGATTGGTCGTGTATGACTGGTGTTGTGTTGCAGAAGCACATAACCGGGATGGTGTGCGTGGCACGCACTCTGGCGGCAGCTGGTGGTCGCGGTGTAGGTTGTGCAAATCGGAGCAAAGGTTGGCGCTGCTGATGTAAAAGCTCTGGTACTCACTTGTTCGACCGAGGACTGCGCCAACGGCTAGGATGCCGGTTGCGGGCAATCACAAGCTGGACATGGGTTCGAGAGCTGACGCGACGGTTGGGCACACTCCTGGCTAATTGTCGAGAACGTTTGTTTTGCTGGCACGCGCGCGCGGCTATGTGGCCGAGCGTTTTGTATTTTACTACGCCGCGAGAGTCCGCGGCGCTCGCGCCGCGACAGCCAGGCCGATCAGGCGGAGCGCACAGTGCTCGTGTGACGTCACGCGGGCATGCGCACGCTCTTTTCAGTGATTTTCCACATAGGAGCGCGCACCGATCAGCGAGCACGTGAGAACGCAAAGCAGAACACACGCGCGAACAATCGTCGCGCTTCAGCCGCGCCTTTTTTCTTTCGCTCGAACACGCGCGGCCCCGACAATTCTTCACGCACAGCCTCTCCGCTCGCCAAGACGTCCAGCTATCGCGACGACACGCAGCCCCGAGATCAACCACATCCAGCCATCCACTCCTTCGTGCCGAGTGACGTACCCTGACGTCATTGATAGTTTACCTTGAAGCATGACATTGAGAGCCAGGGCTGGCAACAGCACAGCCTCACATGCTCTCCAGCGCGATCGCCGCGACAATTCGCGTTTTACCAAACAAGTACTCCCTTCCCCCTCCCCCTCCTCTCCCTCTTTTCCTCTTCTCTGTCTTCGACAACCTTCCTTTTCTCCTTTCTTTTCATTCTTCCCGCGACATTTTGCAATGCCACACCAACCAAGTTTGATAACACTCTTGAGATTGGTTTAAGATTTTTACTCGCATACTGTTTTCTTATACTTTGTTTTCACTTTTTGAAACTGTTGCAGAATCGCGAAGTTTGCGCGGGAAACAGTCGTGTATCCGGTTGATTCAACGGAGGTTCTCGGACGTTTTAATGCTTCGTTTAAATCTCCTTGATTGCACAACTGTCTGAAAAGAAGAAGATGAAATTTACACTTGAGCGTGGGAGGTTGATGATTTTGCGATACTTTTCCGTTGCAATTGTTGTTCTTTGTCTGAATGAAAAGTGGATGTAATTTAAATGGCTTTGTAAACAATGTTTTGTTGACAGTTGAATGAAATGATGAATGTGACTTTGGGCGGAAACCAAAACAAAGCTTATCCCTTATATTACACTTGATCATTCATTGGCTCAAAAGGAGACCAATGGGGCTGGGCCGAATTGGTACAGGTGCAGTTGTTTAGGGCCTGAAAGTACATCCCTTATACCTGACCCGACCAATTGTGGAGTCACAGGTGCAATTGTATTTTGGATTAAAGAACGCCTTTGTTGGGGCCCTTTTTCATAACTCTCCGCCCTAATCCGATTGTGTTTCCCTGAAAATCAAAACAAAAACAAAGTCAACATGCATGACCAACTAGAAGTTATTTTCATCTTCCAATGATACACAGAAAATATATAAAGACAGAAATTTAAATAAAAACGTTGAAAAAGACTGAAATATCGTTTGTTTATTTGCGTCCTTCATATTCAAAAACATAAACTAACTTCAATGTTCAAATACCAACTTGAAAAAAACTATTAATATTTTACGACCAAATATATTACTAAAAGTATAAACAAATTTTATTACAAATATTTGGATAAAAAAGTAGACCGTGCAAAATTTGAAAAATAAAGAACGGAAAGTTTATCGTGTAAACAATTGATAATCGTGACGATAATGTTATCTCTTTTGCTCGCAACGCAACAAACCGAGAAAGTGATATTGGCGCATGATCGAAAAGTGTTTCTGCACCGGACTTGAAATGTTGCAAGGGTGGTACTCACAACTTCTAAATTAACCAATATCAACTCATCCTCAAACAAGAATAACAAAGAAACAGGGAGCCAGCCAGCTGTCACGATTTTGACGTTTACCATGCGATTGTTTTTGTTTATCCACGGACGTGTTTTTAGTCCGATGAAAAATGCAATAGAACTCAAGTAGCCATTGTGAAAAAGAATTGAAAACCCGGTGAGAAATAAACAAACTAAAGATGTCGGTGCAGGAAAGTGAAATTACGAGCGTCCCTAAGGTACAGTCGGATTTTAAAATTTTGGAAGACCAACTTGACAAGATTGAAGAAGAGAATCCAAACACTCTATACGATGTAGATAAAAAAATCTTGTCGTTAAAATTGCTGCTAGAGAAGGACATGAAAGCTGTGGATTTCAAGTGGTCATTGTTTGTCTCGGCCTGTCATACATACCGATACGATTCTTGTTTGAAACCATTTCCACCTTTGTTTATAAAAAACAACGTTCCTGACATCGAAGGGCTCGTAAGTTGGAACGATTTGTCACCTTGAAATAGAAACATCGCAAAAATTATCTTGTTTTGTGAGGCTTCGTGTCTCTTCTAAGTTGATAACTTTGAGCTGATGATTAATTGAGTTAATTTGACAGAGAAAAGTCATCGAGACTGCACCACCATTCAAAATACTATATGAACAACTTCTCAAATCTGACGCTTATCAACTTCATGGGAAACTGATAGAACTGATATACTGGGTAATTTTTATTCTTCGAGATCCGCATCTGAGAAGTGTAAACAAAACTTCTGTAAGTTGAACATTATTATTTCATCTTTACTTTCATATAAACGTTGTTTATTAATGAGATATTATCCATTTTTAGATGTATATTTAAAATGTAGATGTAAATTTAACATAATTTTTTTGCAGTTACATTTGTTTTGATATATTGATAGTTGATGATATTTTGTTATTCAGATTTTTTTTTAATTTTAGATCGATTCAGTTTTGTCGAGAGTACCATCAGAAATGCCAATAGCATCTCCAAACATAGTTTTCCAAATTAACCACGTAAAACATTCATCGTCCGAAGAAAGATGGAAAAGCATAAAACAAAACCACTCGACGTTCTACGCCTACCATGGGAGTAAACTGGAAAATTTTCACTCCATCTTGCATTATGGTCTACAACAAATTATGTGCAAGGTAAACTCTCTTTTCGATTTTTTCAATCGAAGCAATATGTATCGACCAATTTAAATTATAATGACAAATTCAAAATTTTGAACTAATTATAAATTAATGCTTTTTTTCAGGCCGATATTTTTGGAAAAGGAATTTACTTGTCCAGCGAATTAGGAATCAGTGTATCGTACAGTCCAGTTGGGTATGGTTGGGGAGGCAGTATGTTAGGCAGTGAACTGAGTTGTGTCGCTTTATGTGAAGTCCTAAATCATCAAGATGTTAAACGAGGAGATACAAGTACTAAACAGATTTTTTTAATTAAAAAACAAAACGTCATAAGTGAATTATCTACAATTTTTTAAACGATCGATATTAAAATAATATTTCAGGCGACCCAAGACGAAACATGGTGAAGGATACGTTAGGAGGTAAAATACCAAACAAGTTTTATGTGATACAAAACAGTGAACTTGTCCGAGTTCGATACCTTCTGGTTTACACCCAAGAATTCGGACTATCTAGGTAAATATTTTTAGTCTTGCAAACACTTCGATTTAAAAAAATTGTCTAATTTTAAATTCATTTTTAGGTGCCAAATAAACGCCGGAGTATTCGGATGGATCAAACATAACAAACTCTTAACATTTGTCATCGGATATGTGATGTTTTTGGCATCCGTTGGATTGGCAAGAAACAAAGACATGGAAAAGTATTACAAATTTTTAATCCAAAAGTTCGGACTGAAATTAAACTAGTTTTTTTTCGTTAATTTATGACATGTAAATGTATATACAAATTTTAAATATACAAGTGTTCTATACAGTTTATACACCGATATTGATGTTTTGAATAGATTTCGATTTGTCAGATAATGTTGTGCGGATGACTGCCAAACGTTCTATAGATAGCAAACAAAATAAATATTTTGTACATTTCCTTCTTAGTTAAAAATCAATATTGCAATTCAGTGTCTTGATAATATTATGGAGAAGTTTTCCGTTACCAAACAGCCTTCCATCTCAATGATCAAGTTCACTTCAAATTCTAAAACATTCAAAAATTCGAATCATTCTTCCAGCACGTATCAAAATGCAGTAATAATATTCATTTTGAACTATACATCAACTTACCAACTTTGAAGTTACTTGTGATAAGTGTAGGACACGTAAACAATCTGGGGAACACCATGTAAATAGGAATCAAAACCCCATGGGCAACATCGCCCTGTCCAAATTGTATGTTTTGTATTTCCGTAGCTAAAAAATATCATTTTATTAAAACTAATATAACTTTTTGCATGACAAACGATTTGAATGTTTTTATTTTATTTTACCATCTCTGGAATATCCTTCTGCACAACCACAAGTTTCTACCCTAACTAATTGCAGTTCAATCGACTTTATTGGGACGTCGCAATGTTCTATGACTATCTAAAAAAAAATTCAAAAAATGTTGACACAATATCCAGTGTATTTGTAGTTTTTTAAACACCATTTAAATACCTCTCCAGTCAACGGTTCAGACAATTTACAATACAAAGAGTCCAGACGTCCGAAAATGCGAAATTTAGGTAAATAAAACTTGCCCTTCTGTAACGACTCAGGAGTAATTTTAAAAAAGACTATCTTCTTGCTGTGTTCAGTTTCTACGACTTTTCCCGGTTTATCTTCGACAATGAACATTAACGACTTGCTAATGTCCTTTGCTAAAAAATTCCTTTTAATGTCACATCTAAGTTGGTATTGAATATTAACAAAAACTCCGTGGTACGTCTCATAAAATGTTTTGTTTCCTCGAGGTCTCAAAGGCAATTCAAAAGGGATTTCTGTTCTTCCACTTGGTATCTTTCCAGCTGGTACGACGTCTACTGTATATTGTATCAACTGGATTGGCTGTAATTTCAAACAAAATTCTTTGTTTTTAATCGTTAATCAAATATTTCATGGTTAAATTTTGTTTTGATTACACATTGATGATAAAAATTGATGTTTGAATGAAAATTACATAGACGGAAAATTACCTTGACAGAATTGTAAAAAGCTTCAAGGATTCCAACTCTTTTCGAACTCAACTGTAAATTCACAGATCCTTCCATTGTCAGCGATATGCCATCATGTTTGACATCGGAGTCTGTGTTTAAAACTATTAGGCCACTTACATTTTCCTATATGGAATATCAAATGGGATTTAAATATTAATTTACTCATATCAAGGAACTGATAACAAGAAAAATATAAATACGTTTTCGAACAGACGTTTAATTATTTTGTATTGGCGGATTATTGAAAGCAATACTTACCCCTTCGTGGTAGATTTTGCTAGCCCTTTTTAACTCGATATCAACGTTTAATGACATTTTGCAAAAAAGTAAACATCAATTTTATCTTCCTTGTCAAAATGCAAGTTTTAGGTTATGTTTTCATATGTCATGATAACTTTTGATTGGTTCAATAGGCTGCGTTAGTGTTCACCCGGGAAAACATATCAAATTCAAATAAGGGTTTTTTGAGATTCAAAAAAGCAGTAAAAAATGATAAAAACAGTGAAACAGAAATAAATAGTAAAAGTTCACATTACAATTCACTTGTTTTTATTAACATATCGACAGTTTTTCATTTATATACAAAAGCAATTGATGATATTCATATTTTCTTTACAATTTTTTACAAATGATAAATTAATACATATTTGTATTCCATGGACGTAAAACAGAACGCTGTTCAAATATCGAAACCATCAACATCAGGAAAATTGATTATCCTTAAGTTTACAATAAATAATATCGTATTGAGTTGCAAAACGATTTTTAGAAGACGCAGTAGAAGGTTTTAGAAATACGAATGCGAGGAAGATATAAACAATGCTGGAAAATTTGAATGAATTTTCACGTCCGGTTTCGATCATTTTTGCTAAGTTAAATATGACCAGTCGGTGCGCGAGGATGCTCGCTCTTTTTAATAATTGTTGTTTGAAGTTTGTTTATAAATGATACAATTTTCCTTTAATACATATCACATTTGCTAGACTAATCAACGCAAGCCATAATTGCATGGCAAATAAGTTACATGCTTAATGCTCTTATTTCATAATGTCGACTGACGTTATTCGTAAATACCGTTTCATTCGTAATAAAACATCTTTGTGAAATATCACTAGGTCGCGCACTGATCAAATCAAGTACGCTAAGTTGTTTTAACTATTGCACCTCTCCAATTTTACATTTTCCACAAGTTGTTTGTCTTTATCTCTCTGTCTTTCTTTGTCCCTTTTTTTATCTTTCATTAATTGTATACTTTTCATCTAAGGTTTCAAACTCGAAATTGTTCAAGGGCTAAGATCACATATTAATCAATTTATCTTTGCATTTGAAATAAAAAAAACGACATCCCTATAAAATACAATTGAAAAATATCTGTTCCGCTTGTAATTACAAATCGATTACACGATACTTCAAATAGAAATGCACTGGATTTTATTTTATGATTTAGATCGAAGATTCAGTTAGCCCGAGTTAAAAAATCACGCGTCTAGAATTGTTTGGCATGAAATAACTTGTCAGTTGAGGCTGAAGAAACAGCACAAATGATTCGATAAGAATGTTCTTTGAAAAATTGTGCAAAAATTGTGTTGTGCAGTTTCGTTATTGAATCAACGAGAAGAACGAGTCTTAACAAATATAGTTTGCAAAACCTCGCATTAGTCGGCTTCGTTGAACTGATGGAACACAAGTATGGTCAAACGTTTTGCGAACGTTTCATTTTGGCGCGTTGATGAAGTAATAACATTTCCAATTCAAAGTTCGAGCGACGTTTTAAAAAAAATGCATTTGTTTGTCAAACAAATCGAGTAGGACAACAAAAAAGATCACTGGAAATGCAGTCACTGATATTATAGCAGTTTGAAGAGTTCATTTTCAATTTGAAAAACAACTATTTATCGATCTCGTTTTAACTATTTCATGGTGTCTAGCAAAGTTTCTAAAAAAAACTTACTGACGTTTGGCTCCAAGATTCCCGTAAAATTTCGAATTTTAATTAAAATTTAAAATTAAATTTAAATTCATTTCTTTGCTATTTCTCGGTTTTTCCGCTCACTAGACACCTTGTCACTTGATTTTACTTGGTAGCTTTTGTACGAATGCAAAAGTTTCTTCAAACAGCCATATCATCCTGAGATGTTCAGTAGCAAGACTAACAGGATGATAAAAAATTAGTATTAAATAATACTCATGGATCGACGATAACGTTTCCTAGTGGAGATGACAGGTACAGATACTGGGGTCGGAGGAGTCACCGGTGTTTGCGGAGGTATGGGAGTCATTGGAGATTCAGCCGAGAGGGCTGAAGAGGGGGGCCTGAGCTACCAAATACAGTTTTCAGTCTGCGGTGCTCTCATCACTCCTACACCACCACCCAACCGTCGATAATTCATGCAACCGCATAATCGCCACTGATTTTGTTCTGTATCGTACACTTCGATGGTTTTTAAGTACGCGGTCCCGTCAAATCCACCGACGGCGTACAACTGGCCATTAACAACAGCTAAACCGACCTGAAAAATCAAATTTTTACAATCAGATAAAACCGATAAAAATGGACAAAAATGAAACGAAAAAAAAGGAAAGAGGGACTACGTACTCCACTTCGTCTGGAAGTCATAGCAACAATGGGGCTCCACGTATTGGTGTGTGGATTGTACCGCTCGGCGCTGGACAACTCCATGCAATCGTCTCGGCCTCCAACAGCGTATATTAAATTGTTGAACACCGCACAGCCCAGGTGCTTGCGCCTGGTAGACATCGGGGAGACTTGCGACCACTTGTTTTGTCGCGGATCGTATCGTTCCACAGTAGTCAAAGGAGACTGACCGTCTGACCCGCCAATCGCGTACAGGTACCCACCAAGGACTGCCACAGCTACGCCTAATCGTCTCGTTGTCATCGGGGACACTTTTGACCATTTGTTTTCTTTCGGGTCGTATCTGAAACAAGAACGATGAAATCAAATTTTTCAATTCATTAACCCTGGAAATGTATAACTGTTAACTTCAAATGAATGAAAATTTTTGGTCTAAAAAAAGTATGTAGTTTCGTAGGTTAGAAATGAAAAAAAAATAAAGGAAATTAAAAAAAAGGGATTTGTGAAAGATATTTGAACAATTGAAAATTTGAATATGCAGTCTTGAGTGCAGTTTAGTATTTTTATATGTTTGATTGTTGTTTTTAAATGAATTTATGGAAAAACTTCTTGACATTTTTATAGCATCTTGGTTGAAATGTAAAAAGATGTACCAGCAACGTCAGTAGGACAGATAATTACCTAATACCCAGAGTACAATACTCGTTTGTATTATATAGTTTAACAAGCGTAAAACCAAAATCCGAAGATATCAAAGACACTAAGTGAAAGCTACCCAGGTCCCTCACAGGTATATAATAAAAATATGAAACTTTCCAATTCTTTTGTCTTCCGATTTCGTCCAGGTAAATGACACATTACAATTTTTTACAATTTTCAATTTCACAGGAAAGCTCGAAAAAACAGGCTTTTTCCGTTTGATAAAAACAATTATATTTATGAAAAAAACAAAAAGGGAATATTTAGAAAACTACAATCAGAATAATTTTGCAGTTACCTTTCAACATGATTGAGACACTGCACACCGTCCTGACCACCAACGGCATACAAAAATCCATCGAGGACCGCGACGCCAACGCTGGTTCTGCAAGAAGTAGTCGGAGCGACGTCGCACGACCACTGATTCGTCTGCGGGTCGTAGCGCTCGATGCTATTAAGATAACTCTGGCCATCGTGCCCGCCAACGGCGTACAGCAAATCGTTTAGCACAGCGACGCCGACACCGCACCTGCGTTTGCTCATCGGCGCAACCATCTTCCAGTCGGTGGTGTTCGGGTCGAACCGCTCCACACTGGCAATGGCGTCACCCGAACACCAGCCGCCGACCGCGAACAGCACCTCACCGCGGCGCGTTGGTTTTCGGGGCCTGGTGCGCGGGCCCTGCATAAGGGGGCGCTCCTGGGGCAGCAGCAGGTAGTTCTTCGCCTCGTCCACGAGGTCGCGACAGGCGTCGTCCGAACGGATCAACAGGTCTGAGCCGACTGTACCCACGAGGAATTTCGGACTCAGTAGGGGCAGACGCACGTGCTGCAAAACCTGCGATAACTGCTGACGCCGCTCTGTCATGCTGTATTTGACCCAGTTCATCACAGCACTGAAAACTTGTTCCTCTGTTCGCACGTTCAGTTCATCCGATGATATTATGTCTACTAGTTGTGATACTGGCAGTAATAAGAATTCTTCGCTCTCCATTACCTGTAAAAAATTTGAAAAATGTGTAAATAGGAGTTTATAATAAGGTTGATATGTGTTTTGTAGATGAAGCAAAGTTTTAAATTACTTCTTGAAAGTTGTGTTGTGTAAATTTGTCAGCAATTCGTAGCAGCTCGCGGCACGAATGTGTGTCGGCAAACGCCCGGATGCCAAGGCAGTTTGAAGGGTCGAGTTGTCGTTTGAGGAACTCGCAGCAGATGTCCTGAATCTCGGCGAGTTGGAGCAAACAGGCGGCGGGCAGTAACGTCTGCACGTTCGCCTCCTCGATTATTATGTGTGAGGTGTAACAAAAATCTATCAACAGTTCCATCGCGACCTCGTCTATGTCCCGTATCGTCACTTCCGTCTGTCGAGATTCAGCCAGTTCTCCTGTAAACATTGCCCTGCAAAAAAACAAACAACAGATCAATCAACATACAAAACAAGTTGTTTTGGTTGATATTGAATCAAATTTTTGTATATGTACCTAAAATAAGGACTACAGGCTGACAAAATAACTCGATGTGCAAAGATTTTCCTGGAGCCGACATTGAGAACAACATCGCAAAGTTCTCGGTGTCTCCTGAGGACGTTGAGTTCGGTGAGCGTTGTGCGTGGGTGTTTTTCGGACGTGTGACTGAGACGAGCCGGAGAAGGAGCGCGGTCGATAACCATCTCGGCCATCCTCTGCGAGGATGACGCACTGACAGCAACTCCGGAGGCACCTCTAGTCGCTCCTGTTAACGGGAGGCGCAGTGGGGGTGACGCCCAACCCCACACCGATTCTATCTGCAACACCATTCACTGATCGCCCCCGCTTCTTCAGACACCTCAGCCTTTTTTATTTACGGTTCAATTCACAGTCCCCACTTTTCGTCCTGATCTGCAATAAAAATTTTTGCTTAGAATCCAATACTCAAATCAATACTTGAATCAGAAAGTAAACAAACAAGCAAATGTAAACAAAAACATGCACCATGAATATTATTGAGCCTACTGCTCAAACGCTGTTCAGGTTTATTTGTTCGTTTTTTTATATTAGAATTTTTTGATTGTTTATAAAGATTAAAACTAAAATGTAAACGAACTTTTATATGTACACAAAAAATATAAAATGTTATTGATCCTCCGCTCAATCTTGTGTTCATGTTTGTTGGGTTGCTTTTTGTTACTCAGAATTGTTAATTTAAAGAGATGTGAAAAAGAGTGAAAACCAGATTATTGACAGTGAAGAATCAAGAAATTTTATTGACAAGATAAACATCCAGGTGCGGTTATGACAGGTCAATATTGGAAGACCCCGAATAGATTATGCAAAATTAAATTTGGCAAGTTGTGAGTTTAGATAAAACATTGCTGAATAGGGGAGAACAAAAACAATGTGTACATACACTTGTAGGGCGAAGTATCTTTTGCAGAGAGCAGAAAAAACCTTCGCCTCTTGGACGTGCCTGAATCGGAGGGCCTCAGAGGTGGTCGTCCAGCTGTTGATAGACGAACATCGTGCTCACAACAGAGGATGAATTTAGACCGAGGTCGTCAATCGCGATCGGACGATTGATTGATTTTAATTCATTTTGACAATATACACACTTATCTCAGCCACATTGATGTTGCATTGATGACGTTCTTCTCTGTTTCTCTCTTCTCAGCAGTGCACAGTGCTGCCAACCATTAGTGCACCTAGTGACTAGTATTTTTTGATGTAAACAACCAGAAAAAAAATTCATAAACAATAATTTTTATTTCGCGAAATATTTCATCATATTAGAAAGATTTTTTTAATCAAAATTTAGTTGGTTAAATTGAAAAGTCGTGTCTTCAGTTCTATAATCTGGGCTTCGGAGATAAGATCGACGAATGTGATTGGTCGAGAAGTTTACATAATTCTGCTATGTCTAGCACGTGTGTTTTGCAATCCATCAACTGAGAAGACTCCTTTCAAAAGAAATTTGCTCGTGTGATTTTGTCTGTCTTGAAAGTGTTATTTTTGACAAAAGAGGTGACCAAAACAAGCCGAAACGATGGCAGACCAACTGTTCAATTCACCTTCAAGTGCATCAGGTAATCTCGAGGAAGACAAAACCAAACTTGAAGCTGAGCTAGAGGAATTTGTTATGGAACAACGGCAAAGGGCGCAACTTAGTGCTACGGTAAATAAATTCTCATCCAACTAGTCAAAATCCAAAGATCAATTTAAAAACATGAAAATAGTTTTTTATTTGTTTTTTATTTCATTATAGTTTCATAGCTTATAAGTTGTAACCTAACTTTTATGGAAATTTGTATGTCAATCTAGATATTAGAGTTCAGCGACAGTTGTTGGGACAAATGTGTGGAAAAACCAGGAAGCAAATTGGACAGTAAAACGGAAACATGTTTGACAAACTGTGTAGAGCGGTTTATTGATACTTCGTTGTTCATCACAACTCGTTTCGCCCAGATGCTGCAGAAGAGCATCAATCAATAAAATTATATTTGCGTTTGAAATTTTTTGTATTTGATAAATTTTATAGAGCATAAAACCAATTTTTACTACTCTATCTGACTTTTTTTTCAAATAGAAAACCTGTACATAATATAATAAATTTAAAGAAAGATGTAAAAACATGTTGTTCCAATAAAGAAAATTGTTCAACGAGTGTCTTATGTTCGTTTTTTGTTTCTTTATTTTAACCACATGATGAAATGCAAATCGTGCAATTATACTTGAATTATTAAACGTAACGTAATTGTGCCCATGTAAAAAAACTATACAATCTCAAAAGTCGACGAAGAAATGGCAAATAACTATTGATCATTAGCCAAAAATATTTTAAAGGTGTTACAATTTTTTATACCAAAATAATTTTATTGCCCAGTTAATTCACGAAAAAAACTAGGTTTGAAATGAAAACACCTATTGTTAAATTGTCATGAACTTTGATCTTTGAGGAAGGCACATGTTATAAAACGCGTCTTTTCGCCAGAACTCTTTTGGTTTCCAGCTGCACCAGCCTTTGTTTACGATTGTTTTGATGTCGTCCTGTCCAGTATAATGTGGATCCAGGATTAAAAATTTCACATCGTCTTCTGCGATGCTGACCCCCAAAATAGTGTGAGCTAAAACACCTCCACCTAAAAATGATATTTTTTATTTTCATTACTCTTATTTTCAACAGTTATGATTTTGATTGTGAAAAATTTCGATAATTTTACCTATCATCACAGGAGTGCCTTGAGTCTCAAAATGATATGCAAGATCGGAAGCAAGTTGAACCATCTCCTGTCCACTTGAGGCTGTGAGAATTCTACTTTGGATATTGTACATACTTTCAAGTACAAAACTAACTTCTGTTGAACCGATCCATTGTTTGCTCCCGATGAATTTTGATTCCTTATCGCCAATGTCCACCAAACATTTTTGAATTTCGTGATGAGTTGGCACTGGTTTATCTGTATAGCCTTGTAACCTTTATAAAAGACAAATTTCGTAAAAAATGACAAAATTCTTTTTATTTTAATTTGAGATTAATTTTTAAACAAAATTTCACCTGAACCAGGAAACTAAAGTTTGCAGTGAACGATACGCACAACCCCATCCATCGTCGTTAAAATTGTCCTGCATGTAATGATGATATGTGTACAAACCACTTACTAAACTGACCTCGCCTTCTCCAGCTGCGAATTGAAAAAAATTAATTTATATTAATACAAGTCAATAAACAATTTTTGATTAATGTTCGTTACTGAAATTGATTGTTAATTTTCGTAATTACATTTTGAAGCTGGAATAGCTTCATGTGGATTAAAAAGTAATCCCTGCAAATCAACATCTGTTTCAAACTTTACAGTGTTTCCGATCCTGAAGCAAGGCTTCGACAAATCCAGGTTGAATATTTTGTGCAAATGTTCACGTTGGTTTACTGAAATACAAATTGGATTTTAGAACACCACTTTGTTAGTCATTTTAGAGTAGTTATCGTTATTAATGTAGTTTGAATGATGTAATATACATACAAGAACTTTCATCCGAACTTTGCGCTGGATAAGCAATCGTAATTGGATGACCCAATTCCAACGGTTTGAAATGGTACAGCAATGGCAATTTGATCGTCGAATCTTCCTTCTGCAACTGGCTCTCTAAACACTTCCGAATCAGTCTCAAGTTTCTGCACACGGACTCTACCAGAATTTCATAGAGTCTGTTTTGTTTGATATCGTGATGTACAAACGAAAGGGCGTCTATCTTTAAATTAAAAGTCAAAAATTCACTGGTTTCTGAAACATAAACATTTGTTAATCAACAGATTGAAAAATAGCAATCTTTTGAAACGGGGTTTTCATTTGATAGGCGCTTACTTTTTACATGCTTTATCACTGGAGCATAACTCTTTACATCCGAGTCTTTGCTTTTTGATACTTTTAAAAGGGTACTGGCAGGTATGGCATTCTGTAAAATTTGGTTTGTTAAATTATGTTGTTAGTATATTTCAAATTTTATCATTTGGATGACTTTGAAAGATCAAAAAACTAACCATTATCTGTGGATTATTCTCTAAATAATGTTGACTTTTTGCAACTTTTGAACTGAGATCTTTCACGGTAATCGTGTTTGGTGAATCGTCATCTCCGTCAGATCCAACAACTAATGCATTGCAGTGAGAAAAATGGAACCCAATTTTTCCAGCTGCAATCTGATAAAAAATAACAATTACACTAATATTAATTACCCAAGTATTTTGTAATTCAAATAGAATTCAATTGCTCACTTCTTTCTTTATATTGTCCAAAGTGGTCAAAACATTCTCTTTTTCAGGTATCATCGTAATGTTTCCCTGAACTCGAAGGTATGCGAAATTTTTCAAAGCGTCAGCCTCATTGATGAATTCCACGTCACTTATGTTTTCAAGCCTTTCGTGAACATAAAAGTAAGCATTGATGGTTTTATCCGTTAAGGAATATTTCAACAATATAGGATTGTCTGTAACATCAACGTCCTAAAAAGATACAAATTGTTATAACAAAATTTCTTTCGTTTTAGTAAAATTAATATTTGAGTAAAAAATAAATGAAATTCACCTTCAGCATTTTGGAAACGTCTGGTTCTTCATCGATGCATAAAACTCCGAAGAAATCAATCTCCGCTGGCATACTCCATTGTAACTCTGTATTGTCTTGTTTTTCCTCGCTATCCGTGATGTTCAATGCGTAAGTAAAAACTACAAGAGAATCTTCACAAACCACTCCATAAACATTGCCAAAGTTTGGCTTGTCCACTTTGCTCAATCGCTAAAAATGACAGATGTATGAGTTGTTTTTCATTTTTTTGTTAGCATTATCCACAATATGTAGACAGAGATGATTTTCTGTTCATTGATTATTTTTGAATTTCTTGTTTGAAAGAAAATTTTAGAAAGTGAGTAGCATATTGCATTTATAATATTGAGAACAAAAATTGTTATTTTGGTGTATTAAATTACCTCTATGACGTTGGATAGAATCCGGAGTTTGGGGACCATTTTGGAGACCGAAAAAGAAACAAATCGTGTAAAATTCCTTATCTTGTCTCACTTTTCGTGCGATTCTGAGATCAGTCAGTTTATTTTGTTTCTGACGTCTGATGTGACAGGTGGCGAATACCAAAACATTTGTGGCGCGAGCTCGAGAAAACATGAACAATTTTATTGGTATAGAGAGGTAACGAACAGAGAACGAGGTCAAGTTGAAAATCCTGGTATGTTTGCTATCCTTGTCTTATACATTTGATTTAGTGAGGAAGATGATTAAAACAAAAGTGGGTTTAATTAAACAAATTAAAAAGTTAAAGTATAGTATAATGTAAAATAGACAAATGTGACAGCAAATTAACTAAAAAAATAAAATATTTTTGCAAACTTTGCAGTATCCAGTTAGAGCAGCAAAGTCCGAGCGGTTTGGAAATTCTCGTCTGATACGAGTAATATAATAAAAACTTTTTAATGTTATAAAAAATTTTTATTGTTATCACAATCACAAATTTATATCAAATGTATATGAGTGACATTGAACTAATTTTTAATAAAATTTGGAGTTATATCAAAGTAATGTAAAATTATTGCTGACCATAAACTTGTTTTCAAAATTTTCATTGAAATATATTATTTACTTTCCAGCACTATGTCTTGTTTCCAAATAAATTCTTCGGAGTAAGACGTTAATGAACAAGAATTTTTACAGGTATAAATTAATAAAACGCCCCAATCCAAGCTTTTCAGGGCGTCTTCAAATCCCAAATAATTTATTAGCTGTGGCATTATCTGAAAATTGAAAATAAAAAATTAAAAACTTCAAATCGCAAAGTGCCACTTATTGAATCAGTTCTTTTATTCTTACTTGGAATTCAAATTGTCTTTCTCCTCCACAATGACTGCAATTTGGAATGTCAGTTGGTTTATTTGTTGGCGAAATAAATAACGGATTCCCACCACGCTCATACCTACAAAAATACATTATAATAAACAAATACAAAATTGAAACAAAATAAATTTTTACATTTCCTACATACCTTAAAATTTGATCTGGACATTTACTGACAAGACTTTTGAACTTTTCAAAAGTTTTATCTTCAGTTTCCTTAGCCATTTTTAGCAAATCTTCATCAACATCATTTTCATCCTGAAGAGTCCCAGCTTGGCCTGATTTGAGAAGGTTTTCATACTTTTTTATTTCTTCCTCCTCGCTTTTTTGTATGCCATTTTCCTCATCATCGTCTTCGGCTTCAATTATTATCTCATATTCCGGAAAGGCCAACGTACAATTTTCCAACACTTTTTCAGATCCACATTCAGTTTTATGTTTTTCCCTCCAGTCTATTTTTTGGTGTTCCCGGCAACAGTAATTCACTTGTTTACATTTTGCACAGTGACTTGGTGCAAAAATCCCACACACTCGACACGTTTTCACCCACTTCTCTGCGTCTACAAAAAATGTTTCATTGATAGAAATTAGTTCACAGAAGTATTTTTTCAAAAAGTACACTTTCAACTTGAATATGACACAATAAATTATTTCTTATACCTATATCTGTTCTCCAATTTTCATTCTCTTCAGGGGGATCGGATGGATAAAATTTATTTATTCGCTCCAATTGCGACCGAAAAACTTTGATATTTCCACTATCGTTTGGTTTACAACAATCCGAGTCGCGACAAACAAAAATAAACAATGTTCTGTGAAATGCACTTTCATTTTCTTCGTAGGGAGCATAAATTTGGCACAAGAAAATGCACGGCAACTCGCAATGTTTACATTTCAACTTGTCATGGGAAGGAATTTTTTCCAAATCTAACCAGGCCGGTTTTCCTCCAACTTTACTAGGAAAAAATCTGCTCTTCAATCTCCACGACTCACACGGTTCCAAAACTCCGATATCCACTCGTTTTTCCTCGCTTGACATTATATTTTGCTGAAATTATACTTTCTTTTTCTCGAAGCAAAAAGCACGTGGTGGTTTTGTTTATTCTTGCAAAGTTTAGTCGCGTGAAGTTAGCTCCAAGACCTCAAGTTGGCATTGTTGAAAAAAAAACATAACCTCAATTTTGTTAACTTTTCATCGGCGATTTTTTCTTGCATTTCAATGTAGAAATCGGATAAATAATTGTATAAGGTAACTTTTAAAATTGTTTACTCAAGTCATTGGGATTTTTTTCTTGGTTTTAAATGGTTTGACATGATTTAACGTATTTTAGCAAGATGGTTTTTGGTTCGCTGATGAAAATTTGCACCAGAGGATTCCAGACCTCAGCTGTGCAGAATCAAATAATCAAACTAAGTCGATTGAGGGTTGTTGATAATAGCGAGATTGGAAAAGAGGCGATGATGATAGGAAAACCTCCGAGGACTATTCATATTTATAGTAAAAGGAAGGTTGGACTAATTGGTAAGTTTTTCAAAAAAGAAGACATTTCAAACATGATTTATAACATGATTTTTTATAATAAAAAAGTATAATTAAAATGTATTATTTTAGGTGACAAAGTACTCGTGGCAATACGAGGACAGAAGAAAAAAGGCATCTTGGTTGGTTTGAAGAAACATCAAAAACCAAGAATACCAAGATTCGACAGTAACAACGTGGTTCTGATTGATGATAATGGAACGCCTTTAGGAACAAGAATTCACGTGCCTATTCCTCACATCCTCAGAACTATTCTGAAAGAAAAAACTTTCTCCAAAGGAGCAGACTACACCAAACTGTTAGCCATCGCTTCAAGATTTGTTTAATCTAATTAAGTGTACAAAATTAGTCTAAAATTAAATTCGCAATTACAACCACTGACACGATATTATGTTAATTCAACTTCGTCACTTGACTCAATTTTGTTTTACAAGGATTCCATAATAACTGGACCAAAAGTTTGTCAACATGACGTCTTTTTAACTAAATTGTTCACTGAGCACGTCTTGTTGAGTGAAATTCATGTTTAATCGAGGTATATATAAAGCAGGGACAACATTTTCCTCATTATCATACTAAGTGCAGTTTCGTTAGAGCAAACTTGACTCAGTTTCCATAAACATCGTTCGCAAAATTAATGAAAACCGAAGACAAAAATCCATTTGTACGCGTAGGATAGGGTTTTTTCACACTTCTGTTTTTTATTTAATTTTATGTTCTCACAAATGTCTCGCACACAAGCATCGGGGCTACTTTTTTCACTGCTGGCAATTGTGATTGTTTGCGAAATATCTGCACAACAAAGTGTCTATCAGTTTGTACGCAAAAGACCGAGCAATGGGATGAACAAATATTGCGGCAAAAATTTGGCCAATGCGTTGCACCTGCTTTGCAATGGTGTTTATAATTCTATGTTCAAAAAAAGAAACCAAGGTAAGGAAAAAATTAATGAGGATTAAGTTTGACTTTTTGTTAGTATTTTTAATTCGTTTCGAATTTGTCTTCAGAAATGATTGATCCAGTTTACGAAGATTCGTTTCCATTTACATCACGAGTAGTTGCTAAAACAATGGTGGGAAGGTTTCGCGGCAGCAAATTTCGAAGACAAGTGCGCGGTGTTCATGACGAGTGTTGTGCCAAGCCGTGCACCATAGATGAGCTTTCTAGTTACTGTGCAACTTAAAAGTTGACCAATGGATCACCTGTACCCGTGAAAACCATTAGAAAAAAATATAAACACGATAGAAAAAAGACAAACTTGTTTTTCATGGCTTTTTTAAATATACTTTATTGATCGAAAGCAATTTTATTACAAATCGTCGTTTAGAGAAACAAAATAGAATTTTACGCCTTAGAAAACGTCTCACTGAATCACGCGTTTTGAAAAAAAGTAAACCGAATAACTTCGATGCATATCAAAAGACATTCGCCATGCAAAAAAATCATCAGCGACTGACTTCTTGTTCTTTTAATATAATTTACGTTTCATATTTTGTTTCTATTGGATCATCTCCTTATGCATGCAATGACTCTAAAAATAATAAAATCTAATCACCCGAATAGGTATGGCTACTACAATGACTCGTTCGCGCGAGGGAATAAGGGATTCTCGCTGCGATTTGTATTTTTCATCTTTTTCTCTTTGGGCAATTAGGGTTTACGTTTTTATAGTCACTGTTCAGAACTAATGTCTAAGATCTAAACCACACGTGGAAACATTGAAAATTTTTTTTTACCGTCCACTATATCCAAAAATTCTAAATATTTTTTGAAATAGATCTTATATCTTGAATCTGCTTGTTTCATAAATGTTAAGTGGAACAGGTTGGTTACCTTAATATTTACAATGTTCGTAGAGCATGAAAAAATCATTTCACGCTAAGAGTTGACAACAAATATTTGACGACTACAAGATAGGTTTGCTTGCGAAAGTAAAACGAGGAACATAAAACAAAAGGGGACGAAATCATATTGAAATTTATACAACTCGAATGAACTGGTGAACATTTCTGACTGGTTGGGAGTTTTTTGTAACGCTCCCTACAAGATTTTCTGTTTCTGATATAGCGTCAAATGTACGTTGAACATCAATTACAAAAATACTTTTATCATAATTGCATTCTTGCCAGAACTATAATCTGATACTTTCTTACATGTAAATCGTTATGGATGCTATCGATAGAAGTACAATTACGCTAACGATTTTCTGATACATGAATATTTTCTAACTATTCAACTATCTGACAACAAAAGTTGATGTTCAAGACTTGATTCAAAGCCGAAGATGTAGAAGCACATTTTTTGTTTCATAATGAAAGACTCGATTTCTTTAGGACAACCTGCCAAAGAGGGGAACATTCGGATTCGCAATTTACAAACATCAACAACTTAAAATTACGATGAAAAAAATTGTTTGCGAATTCAAAACCAGACTTATTAAGCTTGATTTTAGTGCTCGCCTTCTCACTCTAGGACCTCTAGAAAACGCCGGATCACAGATTTTTTTTTCGTTTTTAAACGTGTTCATTTGGTCGGAAGATAAATTTGCAATAGGAAAAAGACATCAGTTTCTTGTATAGAACAGAAAATTGTGAAGTTTGAAGTCGGACAATTGCTTTGTTTCATTTGTCTTAGAATTAGCAAGTCTTATACGTACATCCTATATTAATCATTTTTTTAATATTTATATATAACATATATGTTCATATATTAATCGAATCCCCCTTTATAATCAGCTATCTTTCGTAAAGAACATTTTTGAGGGTTCCACATTTTGACCGTTGATGAAAATGTTCTTTGCACGTGAAAAGAATCAGGATCGAGAAGCTCTTACAACCAAAAAATAATGTCTCGCATCAAAGCAAACTTGGCTCGAAACTTGGTTTTTCAATTACAAAACATGCATCTTCTCTCACGCACACACTCATCCCCAGCACTCTTTCACAGCACACTATCTTCCCTCCTTCTCCAAAAAATTTCTCTCTTTTTTTCTATGTTAAATATATTTTACAATAATATTATCATTGTACATGAACAAGGTATAATCTATATCTTTGCTCTTTGCAAAAAATCGAATTGCCAATTGGGGTTTCGATTTTTTCCTTTCTGATATATGAAAACAAAATGTGCGTTGGGGTTCCCGTTTGATCTAGTAGTCACAGGACTGTAATGTTTGGCATGCATGTTTAAAATAAAAAACCAAAACTCATTGGAAACTGAAACAAATCGATCGTTTTTATTGATTATTCACTTTGGTAATTTCGAATTTTTTTTAACTTTTTTTCTTAATTTTTATACAAAAACATAGCTGGCACATTCAAATCAAGGGACATGAAAACGAAGAGGATTTGGACCAGAAAAGTCACTTTCAAGTTTTTCATCACAGAGTTAGTGTTTTCGAGACAATAAAATCCACAGGATAGTGAGGGTAGAACGGAGACAAATGAAAACACTAATTCAGCGAACATCTTTTGAAGAACATTTGTACTCTGCTGGTCCAAAGGGAACAATCTTAAGGTACAACTATGTACAACCAGTATAAGACAATACGGAGAAAGTATAACAGATGAAAAATAATTTGTTTAAAAACTAGAGTTTGAAGAACTGTTCAAAAGTGTTTTATTTCCCAACATGGCCAGCACTTTTATCTCTCTAACTATCTGGCACGATCCAAACGCTGAACACGTAAAACTGACGTTAAATTTTGCACTTTAAAAAATTGTTAATTACAAGTCATCTGAAGCGAATCATCACAATGATGATTCAGTGTCTAAATAACAAAATTTTAACAGTCATTTTTAAGTGCAGCATTTGAATCCCAATCTACTTACACCCTAAGATCTACCTACAATTTCTATTAGCTGATTTGTATGATCCGAACAATCGAGAACCCCAAGTTCAAAGTTGGAGTTTACACAAAGTTATTCTTTTGTCTTATCTTCAATATACTTTTTAATATAAAAAAATGTCTGAAAAAAATATGGTTGAACTGTCATCCGCCCAGGTAAAAGAGAAAGATCTCGTTATAAACGTAGGAAACAATGATGGCGTCGCAGTCGGTCACCACGACGCGGTTATTCTTTGTTTTCCTTGGCTGCCTCGTTAGAGTTCAGTTCGCCAGGCGGTGGCGGCGCCTTTGTCTCTGCAGGCGTCGCAGCGCCGTCCGTCGCGTCCTTACTCGTCTCTGAGTTTTCGGAGTTGTTTTCTTTCTTCTCCTCTGGCTTGGCGTTCTCCGTGGCATTGTCCACCTCGTCCTCCTTCTCATTTGAGTTTGCCTTGCCGTCTACGGCATCGTCTTTTTCATCTTCATCCGCGCTCTTGTTCTCGTTCTCCGCGTTCTTTCCATCCTTCTCGTTTTTCTCTTTTTCATCTTCGCCGTCAACTTTCATCGGCTCTACCTCGTCCTTATCATTTTTGTTGTTCTCCTCCTCGTCATTCACGTTGTTCACTTTGTCCTGTCGCTTTGGACGACCTCGTCCACGTCCGCCCGTTTTTGTTGCCGGTTCACGCTTCTCTTTTTTCGGTGGAGATGGGGCAGGGGTTGGTGGAGCCAATCCTCGAGCTGAACTACGTGTGCGTCTTCTACCTTCAACTTCTCCATCGTTCAAACCCTGAAAATTAATGTTCTTATTAATTTTTGTCTTCGTATTACAAGAATTAAAAATTTGTAAATTTTTGTTTTGTTTTCAGAATAGAAAAATAAACAAACAATAATGTTTGAAAAAGAAAACAATGTAATTGAAAAGTTTGTTTTGAAAATTAAAAGTAAACAAAAAGATATTAGATAGCTGTATTATTCGGAGAGTGGATTGAATGTTATGAAAACACGATTGGGCTAGGCCAGAGACGAAATTTGCATTTTGATAGCGTGAACAGGAGTTCCCGCGTCATTCATAACTGGCGCCACCGGCGCGGAGCCGATTGAACGCTGCGCGCCGGCCGAAGTGACACGACCCCCCTCCAATCGGACAGCCGGTGATAACAGATGCGAGATTGGCGGGGCTTGCGTTATAGCAACCGTAAAAAGACAACGAAGCCGAAAGCCGAACTCGATGGGCCAACCTTGCCGCGACATGTCTTTTTTTCCCGCCACTCACCTTCGTGATGTCTTTGCTCTCCTGCGTCGCCCGCTCTGACGACGTTAATTTCTTGCCATGACTGCGTTTGTTTTTGGCTGCTGGTTTGTCAACCTGGTCCTGCAGAAGATATAAAAATATTAGCAATCGCATAAAAGCCCCATTAACAATTCTCACATGAATTTCTTCATTCATTGAAATGATAACAAAAAAATACATGCTCAGTTTGTAGGTTATGTTTTTTATTTACTGCGTGGGTGGATCAAAACATTGTAAGAAGAGAAAAAAGCGCCGATAAGCGCGTTTTTGCGCAACGGTCATGACGAAATTGATAAGCGCGCTAGAACGTGGTTGCAACCTCGGCGGTAGAATCGGCCAGCCGAGCATGTTACGCGGGATGTTCATTTTGTTGTTTCGGCGGTTTGTTTTTTAAACAAATGACGTGAGTTTTGTGCGAGGCCGTGGATGCGCGCGCGCGTGCCATGGGGTTCGGGCTTTTTGGCGGGCGGACATTTTCCCGCCCGGCCTTCGCCGCCGTTGCGGTGCGGAGGAAATTCGGCAGCGCGATTTCGCGCGGCCGAACTGCCGGTCGCCGAACAATGGCGGCGGCGAATTTTCGAGAGCGGGCTCTGCTTGATCACGACGCGCTGCAGAGCACACCGCCAACGGCATGGAAACTCGGCTTGACGGACGATTTTTAACAGAATCATCGCACTCACCTTTACGGATTCCTCCATATTATTCTCCGTCTTATTTTCCGTCTTTGTGTCGGACATTTTAATTGTCGCTTATCACTCACAAACACTCGACAATCACACTTTTAACACCAAGATTCCGCGCTCAACCCGGTCGAACTGTTTATACGATAAGCAAAGATGGCGGTTAGCGTGGGTCACGTCCAGTGCTGCCAACAAAGTGCACACACTTTTTTACCCTCCCGCGCGCGCGGTCTCAAATGTGGCGCCCCCACATCTTACCTTTATTTGAATAAATAAACAATGTTTATCTTTGTTGATTTCATTTGCTCGTGTTCAATTTTTATTTTGCAAACGAAGATTTGTTACTGAAAAACTGGTTGTTCCATTCAAGTTTATATTAAAAAAAATATTTTTTAGTAATTTTTCATTGTAAACAATGTTATTAAAGGAAAACAATATTGTTGATGTTTAATAAAAGGAGTTTTTGGCGTTGTTGAAATGTTTTCATGGCCAGTGTTGCCAATAAGTCACGTGATTGAATTTTGAACAAATGAAAAATGAAAGTGGCCTAGCAGACTTGCACGAACTTGTCTTGCGCAGTCTTGCGCACCACACAACGAGCTTGAACGAGCTGAGAGAAAGACCGCGAATGTGAACTGATAAAAGTGCTGAGAAAAAGACACAAGGATAACAAATCCGATTGTTTATTTATAACAGCTTTGCTGCTCAAATCAAGATGAACGAGTCCGGCGTTATTACGCAGATCTACGTCGAGAACTTTGTGTAAGTAATTATCGGATTCTTTAACCTGTTGATGTATTCCTTAAATGACATTGGAGACATAGCGTTTGTTTACATTCTGATTTTCTAACGAATTTTCATGAAAAACTGAAAAATCTATCAATTTTTCACTTTTTTCATCATCTTCAACTAACTGTAGGTTATAAAAGACAAAACAAATGAAATGACAACACAATTCAAAGTTTTTATTCTATGTTCATCTTTCGTCATCATTTTTGTTTTGGTTTTGTTGTCAAAATGTCTCTTTAATATTGTAAATAATTTTTGTATTTTCTGTTTAGAACTTACGACAAAGCAGTGATAAAACCCGGACGTTATTTGAACGTCATCATAGGGCCAAATGGAACAGGAAAATCGACAATCGTCTGTGCAATTGTCATTGGTCTGGCTGGAAAATTAAGTATCATCGGCCGAGCCAAGGATGTTGGCGATTACGTAAAAACAGGCAAGGACTTAGCAAAAATTGAGATCACTCTCAAACTCCAGGACAGACTCACAAAAATCTGCAGGAGTTTTGATCGTCAGAGCTGCACCACCTGGCAGATAGATGGCAAATCAGTGGGACAGAAAGCAGTCATTGAGTTCATCCAAAAACTCAACATCCAAATGGACAACCTGTGTCAGTTCCTGCCCCAGGAAAAAGTGCAGGAATTTTCGAATCTCTCACCTGAGAGATTACTTATTGAGACTTTGCGATCTGCGAGTGATCCGAAAATGTTAGAGATATTGGCAAAGTTGCAAGAGTTGAGAAACAAACAAAGAGAAATCGAAACTATAATACAAACCAAGAACAATACTCTGACCCAAGAACAGGCGAAACATGATAATCTGAAGGATATCGTTGGCAACATCAAGGAGAAACAAAAGATGCAAAAGAAGGTGAAACATCTGGCACAGAAAAAAGCATGGATGCTTTATGATGACAGAAGGAACGACCTTTTGAAGGTTTGTTATAAATTTTGAATTTTTGTTATATAAAAATGGTGAAAAAGAAAAAAAATTTATCATACTTTTTTGTATTTATCTTTCAGGCTAAGAAAAAAAGAGACGATTGTGAGAAGGAAATCAGAAAGTTGGAGAAGGAGATGAAACCAATTGCTGAGAAAATCAAGAAATTGGTTGCGGCAGTAGACAAGCTTCGCAGTCAGGATTCTCTTCAAGTAATTTTTTTAATTTTCAAGACTTGTGGAAACATTCAAATTTACATTTTTGTTTGATCAAATTGTTTATTTGGATTTTTTCTTTGGATAAAATAGCTAAGAGAAATAACAGCAAAGGGAAACAAGGTGGCAAATCTTCAAAACAAAATCACCAGCTTGGACGAGCAAGTGGTCGACACAGAAGAAAACTGGCGTCAAAGAGTAGATACGGAGAACCGACGTGACCAAGAGATTCAGTTGACTACACAGCAGATCGAAAAGATCAACAACGACTTGCAAAATCTGATCGCTGAATTTGGAACTGGTAAATACGTATTGTTGAATTTTCTTTAGTAGCAAAATTCATTAATTAAAAAATTCAATCTAAATACATTATTTGTTCAATTTCAATAGCGGCCGATATTCAGGCACAAGAAAACGCTCTCTCGAGAGAAATCGAAGCTAAACGAAAAGAGTCATCAACATTATCCTTTCAGTCCAACAATCTTCGCCAACAGGACGAATCTCTGAGCAGAGAAATTCAAAGTGAATATCATTTTTATTAAAATAAGTCAGACAATTCAATTTTCATATTGTTTTTTTTTTAACCCATAATTATCTGTTTGCAGATCAAAAAAACCAGATGCTAAGGGTCGAAAACGTAAAAGCCAAAAGACTGGAAGTACTAAGACGCAGAAGCGAAGATGCTTTCAAAGCTGTTCAGTGGTTAGAAAGAAACCGGGACAAGTTTTCCGCGACTGTTTATGATCCTATGTTGCTGAATATCAATGTCAGCAACAAAGCATACGCTAAGTTTGTCGAAAACGTGATCCCACATCGTGATCTCATCGCGTTTGTGTGCGAAGATAAAGAGGACATGAACCGGCTTGTGCAGTACCTCAGAAGGGATCAAAAACTTCAAATCAACGTTCTGCACTCTGATCCGAACAAGAACGTCAACATGAATCCGTACATTCCTTTAGAAAATATCAAACAGTTCGGATTTGAACGGTATTTAATCTCTGTGATCGACGCACCTACGACCATCATGAAGTACCTGGTTTCTATGTACCACATCAACAACATCCCTTTCGGAACAAGTGATTACATCGATAAAAATTACTCGCGAGTCCCGAAAGAAATCAGCTTGTTCTTCGGCGGTAAGAATTTTTGTTTTTTATTTGTTTTTGTATAATTTAATGATTGCTTTAATTATTTGTTTATTTTTTATAGCATCAAACCGATATCACGTCTCAGTATCGAAATATTCCGGAGCTAAATCAACCAGCTGCGATACCATCAATTCTATGAACATGTTGAACATCACAATCGAAGCGGATTTGATAAATAATATCAAGAACAAGTAAGTGACTTTTGACTTGAATTGTGTAAGAAAATGATAAATCAAAATTTGTTTGTTATTTCGAATATTGTGTTTCGTAGACTGGCAGGTTTGGAACAACAAAAGCTGTCAATCGCGAATGATATAAGATCGCTAAACGAGCGAATCGATGAGAGCAACAGAGCTACAGCTGAACTTCGAGAAACAAAAAACGGGCTTGCGAAGAGTCTGACTGCCCTGACCAACCTGACGTCGAAACTGCAAAGGATGCAAACCAAACTGACAGAATTGGAGAACGAAAAAAAGAGCATTGAAGAAATCAATGAGATGTTCAAGAAAAACATCAAAGTAAAAAATCAAACTTTTATTTTGATCCCATCAAAAAGTTGTTCTATCAATATTCATAATATATTTTTTTTTTCAGGACATTTTGTTGAAGAGCATAGATGTTTACAGAGAGATAAACAAAATGATGGAGGACATCTACAAATGTAGCGTGGTCAACGAGATCGGCCGACTGTCCCTCAAGATTCAACAGAGAAAATTGGCAAACGAAAAAAACGAATCGGAAGATTTGCGAAGCAGACTTGAAACGGCAAGACGAACGTATAAGGAATTGGACGGCGATCTTCAACCTCTAAAAAGTGCTGTTGAGAGGCTTCTGAAAGCAGCAAAAGAGTCCACTGATGGTCTGACGCCTAGTGACCCAGGCTTCAAAGAGCTTGAAACTGCTTTTAACAAACTTCCACCAAGCTTGCAGGAGATTGATAACACGTTATCGGAGACTAGGACCAGGTTGTGTTGTATGGGTACAGACAACAATGGCGAGCAGGTACAATTTTTTTCTCTTTCGTCTGAATTGATTTTAACATGTTGAACATGAATTTTCACTTAAAATTGTCAATTTTTTGCTTTTAGATTTTAGAGTCGTACGATAGAACTGTTAAGATAATAGAAGAAACGAAAGCACTGCTCCAGAAGAAGGGCGATGAAAAGGCAAAGTACGCTCAAAGAATGACTGAGATGCGTGAAAAGTGGTATCCAGAGGTGCAAGAACTTGTTGAAAGCATCAATGTCAATTTCAGTCGATATTTTTCTGAGTTGAAATGCTCAGGAGAGTTGTCTCTTGTTCATGATTCGAACATTGTAAGAATTACATTTTTCATTGCATGGTAAAACTTGAGGTTGCATAAATGTTTTTAATTTTTTGTTTTTCTTTTCAGTATGACTTTGACAAGTACGGATTGAAAATTATGGTCAAATTCCGCGACACTGACGATCTGCAGGAACTCACAAGGACTCACCAGAGTGGAGGTGAAAGAGCCTTGACCACCGCTGTTTATATGATCGCTTTGCAAAATTTATCACGAGTGCCTTTCCGATGTGTCGACGAGATCAATCAAGTAAGCATAAGATTTTTTTTAATTTTTCAAATTCAGAAACTATTGTATTCATATTGATTAACTTTATATTTTCTTCAGGGTATGGATCCTATCAACGAAAGAAGAGTTTTCCAACTCCTGGTGAAGATCACTGGAACATCCAATGGGTCACAGTATTTCTTCCTGACACCAAAGGTAAATTGAAAGAATAATCATTGGATTCATTTTGTATTGATTTATTTAGATCGTTTAATACAAATAAATAATGTATTTTTCATTTTTTTAGTTGCTTCCTGGGTTGCAGTATCCGAAAAATGTGACAGTTCACTGTGTCTACAACGGACCGTACGTCATTCCACACACTGAATTTTCCATCAGCGATTACGCCAAGAATATCAAACAGATACTTTACGACCGAGAGAATTAAGGTTAAGCATAAAGCTTTGTTTTATTTAGAATAAGATAAATGTTCCTTTTTTATTTCAAAACACTTAGATTACAAAGACCTAGATTATAAATCCAAAATTTTATTTATATTTTCTTAAATAGTTAGATTTAAAAAGATTCTAAAGACAATTGATTTTATAAGTGAACAAAATGTACTTGCATACATCTACCATGAATAAATATTAATTATTGAAGTTGTTAGTAGTTTCATTAATTCAATTTTTTGATAGTTGAAAGACATAATTTAGCGCTTCTTTCCCTTCTTCTTTTTCTTTTGTGCCTCAGGCCACGCAAAACCGCGCGTGTACAATACATCCATCACATTGTGGCATGTATAGTATGCATTTTGTATAACATCCTCATTGAAAACGTATGTCTTGAATTTTGTCCTGCTGCCGTTTTTCTTACATTTCTTCCCTTTGCTTTTCCCGCCGTTTGACTTTCCATTCTTCTGGGAACTTTTCTTACTTTTCTTTTTTCCTTCAGGCATTTTTTGTTTTTATTTTACTGAAATTAAGATTAAAACTAATTTGTAAAGCATGTAATTTTTCATAATAAATTGTTAGAATTTGTGAATTATAAATTATTACCAGCAGAAACTGTTTTCGTTGACTCACACATTTCGTTACTTTGATTCAACAACCCCTGGCAACTGATGTACAAAAATCAATAAATAATAAAAACTAGACTAAGGAAATTGATAAGCAAGGTTGAACTAATGAATCACGAGCAAAATTGAAATTAAAAATGTTTATTGAATGTACAATTTTTAATCAGGTACATCAGAGGTAGGATTCTCAGAAACTTCAGAAAGTTCCTTGTCTTTGTTGAATTTTTCAAATGCGAAGATGAAACGCTGTTTCAGACGATCAAATTCTTCCTTATTAGTAAAACGAGTAAAGGTACTCTTCCTTTGAGTTTCCATTTTTTTGTAATTTTGATGTAAAATTTTTGTCAGACACAAATCAGTTATTTCCTCCCAGTCCTAAAAAAACAGTTATTATAAAATTTAACTCACTCTCTTGATCAAATAAATCTTTAGAAAAAATTTTAGTACCACTTCATCCACCAATACTGGTTCAAATTTGATGACAGACTTTAGAAGATCAAAAGTTTCACTGTTGTGGCTTGTTCCAATCAAACACAGCATTAGGTTTATGAGACAATGCAAATTTTCTGTTACTTTGTTCAAATCCTAAAAAAAAGGAATTATAATTTTAAATAAAATTAAAAGATGTAAAAGTAAAACAGTATGTAGAGTGAAAAAAATTGAACCTCTTGAGCTTTGCCAAGGTCGTCTAAAAGTAAAAGAAAGGTTGAATTTGTAGATTCCAAAAGAGAGGTCAATTCAGAACTTGAGAGAGATTTGACATTTCGTTCCACCATTGCACGTAACATCCTTTTTTCAATCTCTCTCATCTGAGTCATTACCAGATCTAGTTCAGTCTAAAATTCACCGATTAATTTTTAACATTTTATTTCCATCTGCTAAATTGCCTAATTTGCATTTTTTCTGTTGCTAAATTAATGAATGACTTTAAAAGTTAATTTTACCAAAATATTATGGATTCGCATTCGTATCTCGAACCGGGCTTCCATCTGGTTGAGAACCAGTTGTATGTGAGTATGATTAGCAGAGATGACATTTTTGTCAGTTGCTTTTTCCAGTAGTTTGTTCACTATTTGTTGAACAATTAGCGACATTGCAGTTCCACAGTTGGATTGCACTCGATACCGATTTGACATCAGTCCCATAACGACGGTCACGACTTGATTGTCTCCGGCGTGTTGCAGACCTAAAGAATTTGTTATATGTTTCTCTGAAGATTCTGCAATCAAATCTAAAAAAATAAAACAAATGATAAGTAATTAAAAGTCGTATTTTTTAATTCTGATAAAAAAATTTGAAATTACTTAAACTGATTTTTGTATTATTTTTCTTTTGCAGTTTTAGTTACCTGGCAAAAGTTGATTGATATGCAAAGCCGGTCCAGCACTTTTAATTGTTACATTTAAAGAAGCTACATTTTCAGGCACACTTGGGCGGATCAGATAACTGATAGGGACATGCGATGATTTTTGCACAAAACGATAATTATCATCTTTGTCTGTGTACGTAGCAGTTACAAAAAATTCTGTCGATTTGGAAATGGAATTGTCGTCTAGGTGGAGGTTCGTTTCCATCACGTGTTTTTGGCCTGCAGAAGTTCGAATCAACTTTCAAAATTGAAAACTAAAATTTTGTTGAAACAATTTCTGTAAACCAGAGTTTTTATCTTACATAGATTTGCAATTTTATAATCCGGTTCAGAGACACTTAAAGGTTTTGGCATCTCGATAAAGACCTGCACATTGAAAAGAGTAACGTAGGAGGAAAGTGTAATGACAATTTTTCCTATAATAGTAGGAATTTTTTGCTTCGATTCTGATCCGTGAGAAACAGTGAGTGCTATCAACAATTCTGATTTTAACGCTACATCTGAAAGTGTGCCATCTGAAACAAGTTCGATATATTTTAGAATTAAAAATGTATAAGATAAATGAAAACTGGATAGAATTTTGAAAATTGTAAAAGTAGTTGGAAATTGTAACAGTACCATATTTTTCTTTGATTTTAGCAAGTTTTTCATAATCTTGTACATCACTCAGTGCTCTTTTGGCATCAATACTTCTGTTAAAAATACGCTGTCCTGTGAAAACTGATGGTTCTGATCCTAGATAACATGCTTCCAGTCTACCATCTTCAGATAGAATTACAATCACACCTTCCAGATACTGAAATTGAAAATTTTAGTTGTTAATGTTTTATTTCAATCTGTTTTTTAAGTTAATTTGACTCTGTCCGTTGAATTTTTACTTGAGTTTGAGCTCTAGCAATAGCCACAGGGGTGTAAGAAAACTGCGCTGACCATCTCAAAGTCGTTCCCTCATAGATCAAAAGGGTATCTGTGTCAACAACTACACCTACCATCAACTGTCCATCAGGCTCTAAAAAATAAAAATGTATCATTTCCATTTTGGTTTCACTTTTAAATTCTGTTGAAGTTAAATTGGGATTATTATTTTCTTAGTTTTAGATAATGAAAATTACCAGTTACATAAGTACAGCAGCACAGAGCAGAGTAATCAAGTTTCTTCATCTGTGTAAGAGTTAAATTACTTGCATTGAAATAGTACATATTTCTTGTACCAAGAACGAAAAGTACAAGCTCCAAACTGCTTATGGCAACGATGTTCATGTCGATAACAGGTTCACCAATGTTGAAACTCAAGTCTGGTTTCAATTCTTTTGGGATTTCTTTTCCGTTCTTGTCATTTTTCCTTCCTGATTCTGCGATGTTAGAGTAACTGTGGAAAATCTCAATTAATTTACAATCAATGAACGATAACAAAAATTATTTTTTAAATTGAAAAAGTACTTGTACAAATCCAAATGCCAGTTTGAGTTGCACGTAATTAAGGCATCGCTTTTCCAGTTATACAAAAGGATGTTGGGCAACAATGAATCGTTCAGTATCCGGCTGAACATGTACGCTTCCTGCTCGTAAAATTGAAGCGTCCCATCAAAATTTTGGATGCAAAAGAATTCCCTCCCGCTAACTCCGCCAAATGATCCTATGGTCAGAGATGCTGGTAAACAAGACAAAAGGTGCTCGTAAACTCCGTTCAAGGAACATTTGTCACCTGCAAATTTTGTCAATCAAAAAAGTTTTAAA
Organism: Telenomus remus; assembly: GCA_020615435.1. Classification (NCBI taxonomy): domain Eukaryota; kingdom Metazoa; phylum Arthropoda; class Insecta; order Hymenoptera; family Scelionidae; genus Telenomus; species Telenomus remus. Next base: position 6,398,337 of record CM036341.1, on the reverse strand, counting down.
TTATTGTACAATTCAAATCTCCAAGTTTTTAATAAATGATGTTTTTTTCACTTCGTACCATATTCCGTTGGTCCTTTTGTGAGACTGATATTATAAACAGCCAACTTTTTTGTTGTTAACACTGCCAAATGATTTTCTGACGATCCCCTATTGAGGAATACAAAGAAAAAGAGCATTAAAAAATACCCGAAATTAAAAATTTGTAAAATTTAATAAAATCGAATGCTCACGATACAAATTTTCCAGTTTGTATATCAACGATACAGTCGCTTAATTTCACCTCGATAATGAGATCTGTAGATTTAAAAGTCGAAGTAGATCTGGACTCGTCAGACCATCGAGACGAAGGACAGTAGATTCGCAGGTACCCACTGGTGCTGCCAACGATGAACAGGTCTTTCAAATCTGGTCCCAGTAAAGGTGTAACTAAGAGACTGTTTTTGTGGAAGAACTCGTCTATACCACAAGATGTTCGCCAAAACTCTTTCGTTCGGAATAGGGACATTTTAAATAACTACGTTCCACGTTGGGTCGGTCTGGCCGGTAGCCATTCACCGTTGCTATAGTTCCTAACATCATAACATTTCCATTCATAAAACTAAACCGATTGTAATTAACAAACAACTATTATGTAATAAATAACTTTTTAATAAATAAAATAAAAGAAATAAATCAGAATCAAAAGTTAGCTTTTTTCAAATTTTTTATTTCGAAAATATTATAAATAATTGTTTTGCAAATATATACAAAATTTACATAGATTATTAGATAACTTTTTAAGCATTAGCCTCTTTGCACAAAGCGTCCAGCGAGAAACACCGACAGGAACACGACGTTATTGGACATTCTGTATGTTGCCTGTAGAAATCAAATTAAAAATTTATCAACATTTTATAAATTATTTTTGGAAGTTTGCAAATTAAAGTATGTACTGCTATTTTTGTACTAACTGGAACCATTGAGTTATATGCTCCGAATGTCCACCGTGTTTACAGGTTTGACACCAAGTGAACCAGCTGTTAAAAGGTGTTAATTTTCCATCATCGTCGTGTTTGTTTGAGTTTGAAGAAAGCAGCTGTAATCCGCTCCCAGTTCCCATATGCATCAGACAAATAGCACAGCGAGGCAGAGGTTTTCGACAACTAGGACAGGCAGACATCTGGAAACAAAATTAAAAAGAATTTATACAAAACATTTCAAATATATTTCTGTTTGTCCGTTCTTTTGTTTTTTGTCGTTTTTTTTTTTTCATTTTTGTTAAATGAGAATAGCATAAAAAGCAACCTTAAGTTTGTTTGATGTACTTCCGAGTCGTCCGAAGGGACCTCTAGCTCTGCTAAGCCCTTGCATGTAGGCCGAAATACTTTTCCCGCAAAAATTGCACGAGATATAAATTTGTTGGGGCGATTTTTCGTTATTAATTGAACGCATTGCAATGTCAAAGTGTGCACGCTGTTTCCACATCTTCCAAGCGTCCAACAAGTTTCTATAACTGTTTCATAAGAAAAATATTAAAACTTTAAGTTCAAGTTGAAAATTATTATTTATTTGTTAAGGAGTTGGTTCAGTTGAATTAAAATCACATGTATTAATCATGTTTGAAAAAAAGCGAAAATTAAGTTTACCTATTGACCCAAACTTGGACTTGGTTTTCCTGTAACAATTTCGAGGGCAGAGCTCTGATTGCAATTAAGGAACAGCTTTGGACGTCACCTGTGATGTCCAAATACCTGTTCAAAAGTTGTATTCCTTCTAAACTAGCGCCTGTGAGTAAAAATCCAGCGAGGTCACCTTCCTCTATCAAATTCTGTGTTAGTCTTTTTAAGTATTCACTTAGTTTGGAGTCAGACAAAAACGTTAAGGCAAATGCAACTCTGTCTTCGACTGACATTCCACTTTCATTCTGCAAAGATAAACAAGTAAGTTATTAACGAAATTGAAAAATAAAACATGTTTTGTATTAAAAAAATTTTACTTGTATAATACATACAAGTACATTTTCGTAGGAATCACTCTCTGCAGTAAGAAAAGCAAAAGTCGCTCTCAAATAAGGGTCCGTAAGTTGGGCAAGAGAGTTCGTACACATTTGTCGCCACATACTACTCTTATCTTCAGAAAAACCGGACAGTGCAATTGCAAAAATGTTCAAATTTGACTGGGGTGACATCTTGCTTGCACCACGATTGAGAATGTCTGTGGCCTGTTTTAAGCAGAGATTAAAAACTGCTATGGCGCTTGCTCGAGAATACTCGCCATCTCTTTCAAGTCTTTCAAAAAATGAATTGTTGGAATTGGAAGCATTTGGGTCGCGGTCAAAACGCCATCCACAAAGATGTAACGCCTTTTCACGGTCGGCCGATCTTAAATGGAAACAATTGTTTAATAAAGGCAAATATCCTAAGATTTAATTGATAAAGATGGAATATAATTTTTTATTTACTTGTATATTTTTGTAGTATAATTGGAACCAATATCTGACCAAGGTCTAAGGATCAATTCAGATTTGACCAAACCTTTGGAATTATTATGATTGTTCAATTTTAAGACTGTCCTGGAATTATAAACATTTTTATTTGCAAGAATTTGAAAACGTTTGTGTTAAAAATGGAGGTTTTATTTAACGTTGTAAGAAAAATAAAAATTTACATGACTCCTGGATGTTTGTTGTCTAAAAAAGAAATAGTTCCATCCTCCACCAATTGCCTGCTCAATCCTAGCCATTGCCAGAGATATCTTAAGGTGTCATTTTCAGCCAGTTCTCCGTTTTGAGATAAATCAGTCTAAAATTTGTCACGAAAATCAATTTCTATTCACTAAATTTTTTTTAAACCTCAAAAGATTTTAAAATGTTTTTTTTCTGTATGAAAAAAATTTACATTTAAAATCCTTTAATAGTTGAAAACTTAGAAAGTTTTATTTACCATTAATCCATACTCTGCCAAAGCTCGTGATTTGCTCAAAATCGAAATATCTCCTAGAGTTTTATAAAACGGGTCAGAACTGCAAATGTATTTGAAACATTTAGATGCATGATTCCAGGCAATATGCGAACGTGCAGACCAATTTAACGTAATCCTCTCATAAACAGTGTAATCCATGATATCTGCAAATTATAAATTCTATAGTTAGAATCAATTCTAAGAAAACATTTTCTAAAATTTTTGCAATTTTGACATCGTCAAGTCTTTTAACAGAGCTCATTAGAAATAATTATTGAAACAAAGTCTGAACAGATAACGACAGGTTTCATTATCACTATCATTAAAATTCATCCGAATTGGGTCAAAGTTTCCGTGAAGTGAATTGCATTATAAGAATTCAAACTGTTTGAACTATGTCTGACTATCATTACCACTTTGCGACATCGCTAATAGTCTGTTAACATGCGTCGGGTGCCAAGAAAAACTCGAAGGATTCGCCCAAGGCGGGGCCACTGTTCTTTCAAGAGCGCCGGATTCTGTATCCTCCGCACTACCGGAGCCACAATGTTGAATGTCATGAAGATGCAACGCACCTGGAATTCAAATTGCATTTTTTTAAATAATGAAGTAACAAATTTCCGTTGAAATTCTTGGTAAGTTAATAAATTTTTATTGTGTTTTATAGAAAAAAAATACCTGAATCTTTTTGCAAAGATCCTATAAGGTTTATCCTGGTGGGACACCAGGAAACTTTGGTCACTTGACGAGGTTGGGGAAGAGTGAGAACAGGTTTCTCGAAATACCTCGTGTCCCAAATCGTTATTTGGTTTTCAATATGTGAAACCAAGTAGTTATCATTATGGGGGCTTACTGATAAACTAAAAACAGCCTTTGTAGGTGTCGAGTTCACCACTTTTGTCAAATCTGGAAAATACAAATTAAGAAGTGAATTACATAATTCAATTTAGATTCACACATCTAAATTTGAATTAAAATGACAAATAATGTATTGTTGTGAGTTAATTACCTCTAAAATCGATAATTTTTAATTGTTTGTTATTGACACCTGCCACGAGACATTTGGACTCTCGATTGAACCACGCAAGAGAATGTATCGTTTCAGACACACATGCTTCTGCAACCGGTCTTGTTGTCACGTCTGGCTGAGTGTTTGTGTGGTGATGCATCCTGTCAGCACTCGAGTGTTTAAAAACGTCCCATAGTAAGATCGAATGATCGGTGCGGTATTTTTCAAGTCCGACGACTAAAAAATTTGGATCGTTGTGGTTCCAGGCCACTGCGTTACATTGTCTTGCATGTTTCCCTACTGGAAACATAAGTACTAGATTAAAAAGTTGGAAATTGAATTTGGAAAGATTACATCAATGAAACCAAAATGAAAAGATACCTAGTTCTTTTCCAGTTAAACCCAAAGAATCGTAGCCGGTTGCTCCAAAAGAACTTATAACGACCTTCCCATTTGCTTGTCCGATTGCTAGTAAAACATCTACATCGGCTTTTGGATAAATGTCGACACATTTTATGTAGTGCTGATTTGAGTTTGTTGCTAACAAATGTGCGGCAGTCGTATCAGACAGTTTTATAGCTGAAAGTTATCAAACGAATAGTGAATTATATGTTTCAAAAAAATAATATATAGAAAATTGGCAGAAAAACGAAGGCTGTAATTTGAGGAAATATTGTATGCATAAACAGTTAGAAAACGATAAATTTACTTACATGGTGAGTGGTAAGCATCTTTAATCTGATAAACTTCATATAAACTTATATCTGTTCCCCAGGTGATGAATTTATTAGGGTGGACAGGAGACCACTGGATATCAACTTTGACACTCATTTTAGTATATGCAATTTTAATTTCGCAAAGGAATAATGTATTATTGAGTGTTTATTGCAAGAAGTTTCCACCCATCACAAACAAACTGATAAGCTTAACAGATTTAAAGAAAATAAACACAAAAACGTAACCTCAAATTATTCTTTTTCAGATTGCACCGCTGTACGGAGCATAAATTTGGAGATCTCGCTGGGTTGTAGGGTATATGAACATTAAGTTTGTTTTTGTTTATGATAAGAATGAGTATTCATTGTGTCATCTATCAGAGATCTAATGTTTTCTAAATAAAACAATGATAATAATAAGGCGAGTTTGCACGGTAGGCAAGGTTATGTTGCCGCGAAATTCTTCTGCAAACCGAGTTGACCATTATATACGGTCCACCTTGTGAGACGAAATTTGCAAAATTCACTGTTCTCGTCATCGAAACGAATATTTTTTATTTGCAAATTTTAGCATAAACAAAATTGTATAATCCTGATAAAAAATGAAACGTTTTTAATGAAATTTTTCAAATAAATGATAAAAATATTTTAAAATGTTGTTGCGTAAGAACAATAAGATATTGCTTAGAATAAAAGTTATTAGAAATTAAATTAAATAAAAATAGGCAACAATAGAATTTAGTTCAATCTCCACCAGGGTCCAGTTATATATGAAAATTAAAAAAACTTTTTGCAAATTTTGAGAAAAATAAACATCCAGTAACACAAAACCTTCAATATTTTTATTTTGGTTTTCATTGCACGCCATTATTTTAAAACTTTTCAAAAAGTTTACATAATTTGTTTTTTTTTTTTAATATAAATTGCAAATATATTGCATTAGCTTTGTTGAATCAAAACAAAAACAACAAGGCAAGTTCACAGTGTGGGTAGGTGAGGTTATGTTCGAGCTGTCACTTTTTGCAATGTTGACAAAATCTTGCCGGTAAAAATATTGGAGCGATCCAAACAGTTTATATGCTCAAGTAATCATTGTTTTTTATTTTTCTTACTCTTAATACCAACAGTTGATAGTTGATTGAGTTACTCTACGATATTAATTATTTTATAACAAAAGTATAGGCTTACCGTGCCGAAAGTACTGAATATCTGTAACAAAAATTATAATCAATAATAATAAAAAAGGATCTAGCTTGATGAAGCATTATATTGTTTTTTTATTTCCAGACAAATCAAGAACAATGTTTGAGGACATAATTCTGTCTAGCGATGATGAGGATAAAAAAAGTACAGCTGGAAAGGCTCTTGGGAATCCTGTGATTGATTGTTTAACAGTAGACCTTAATAATTACGATGAGTTAATAAGAGCAAAGAAGCAGAAACTCCAAGAAATAACTCAGTTTGCAAATAATGTCCTGCAGCAAATCTCGTCACATGACAGTATTAACTGTTCACCATCAGACTTAGCAACAGATGTAAACATAACATAATCGTTCATTTTAAATTTATAATTTTCTTTCTTCTATCTTAAAAACGTTACACATTGATATTTTTTATTTGAAATTCACAGCACTACACTATCGATGGCGCTCCGATACTTAGAAAGAAAAAAAAGACATCCAAACCATCAATCCTGTCCATAAAAAGTGTCTGGCAAAAAGTAATTGATCACCACTGGATAGTTGGAGTTTATTTGGTAAACAAATCTTCTTGGTGAGTTCAAAACAATATCAAACAAGATAAAATTCAATGACAAAATAAACAGTAAAAACGGAATAAAATTCAAAAACAAAACAAATTTCAAAATTAAAACATACAAAACAAATCCTGACAAATTCAACTTTATTACACTACTAAACTACGTACTTATGAACAATGTACATACAAAAATAATTAACACAACCACTTTTTGTATACTACACTAAACAAAATCTCAACTTTTATTTTTGAATTCGTTCATTCTGATGGCACCAGGTTCCAGACTCTTCTGATCAATATCGTAGTACTCCAAAACGATCTCTTTGAGGGAAAAGTCGTTGTAAAGTCGCGCAATCTCGAACACTTGCTCCACATTCGTCGGATTCATCAGTTTCTTGATTATCAGTAAACATTTCACCATCAACTCTCGCATCTCATAATTGATTGCAGCTTCGTAAAGGTCCAGCACCAATTCAAGCTCCTTTAAGTCCTGTGGAAGTTCTGCTGTGTACGAAAAGAAGACCATCAGGTTGAAGACTGCAGTTTTCAAACCGTCGATGTACAATGCATAAATTGGCACCCGTTGGTCAGTGATGAGTCTTTGGAAGGTTCCACTTCTCAGTGCCAGGATGTATCGATGCACCCTTTTGGTTTCGCCTTTGATTTTGATTTCAAGATCTGTGGTTGGATAGCTGTAAATCAATTCCATGACTTTTTGAAGTGGCTGCTTTTTCGCAATCTGTTTGAAGTGAGAATAGATTCGTTTTGTTTCGTTTTTTAACTCCATTGTTTTTCGGCTCTGTAAGAAACAACAGAATAAAAAAAGTTGAAGATTCTGTTTTCGCAAATGTTAACTTTGGTGTACAGAAAAAAACTTACAGTCATGTTGATTTTGATAAGATTGATTACCAAAGTTGATTGAAAATGAGAAAACTGGCTGTCTTGACAAGACGACTATTTGAACGGGTATGATTGATCGGTCGTTCAACGGCTGCTACTCAATATTTGGCAGTTCGAAACGTAAACAAGGCATTTTGAAATAAGTAAAGCCTGATTTCGATTAACAGGATATGCTCTTTATTTACAATGAAAACTTGACAATGACCCCCAACCACTAGGCGTAATTTCACATTTCGGTTTACAAAAAAATTTGTTTGTGAATGCGCAAACAAATTATTGCCATTCACTTTGATTATGCGAATTAGTGCGATTATTGTGCAATCGTATAAGTAAGTCTTGTAGAAATTTTCGAATCGGATCAGCCGAAGTTTGATATTTTGTTTCTATAAGTAAAGATAAATCGAAGTTTTTTTAACTTGCAACTCGTAAATCTTCCTTATTAAAACTTTCGCAAGCGGCTTTTTTAACAAAGTAGAATAAAGAAAAAAAAACTAATTATCTCTTGAAAAGTCGTTCAGCAAACTTCCATCGTCTGCGACAAAAAAAATTGAAATCGTTTACCAAGTACAACAAGTTGACATTTCAGTCATAGTAACAAAAAGTACAATGTTTGTAAATTAAAGAATAAAATTCTAATTACAAAATATCAGTAACGATAAAAAATTGGGCTGATCGTCAAAGCTCGGATACAATTCTCGCTAAGGCTAAAATTGTTGTCTCGCTATCACTGGTACAAGTTTACAGCAATGGATGCAATGATTAATAAATTACGAAATATAGTAGAAACAATTTCACGCGCATTTTATCTAGGTTCTAACTAATTTGTTATCATACAAATTCTAGAGTTCATATTTTGTTCTCATAGTTAATTAATTATTTTATTTCGTTGCACGATCACGTCTGGTACAAAAATTAAGATGCTTCTGCTAAGGAACGAAGCGTATAAAACATCAGAGCCTGCTGGAACTCGTTTTTATTTTGTTAACTCCTCACGATTAATTGATTTATTTTTTACAATCTAAGGGCACTCCATCTTCGTATTGACCATATTCTAGATATTCCGTTGGCGAGTAGTTGAAGAGAACAAAATCGTACCTGAAACAACAATTCATTTTAATTAAGGCCAAAGTTTACAAACAGATCTGCTATTTTAATCTAACATTATTCTAAGGGCCGAGTTTCAAAATCTATGATAAGCTTTAAAATATTTGTTCAGAAAAAATAACTTATAAGTAAATTAAAAAATGATTAAATTTTTGGTTCTGGGATATTTACCTGAACATTTTGTATAATTCAAGGACCTGCGATTTGGAGAGCTGAGAATAATAGTTCTTAATCACATCTTTGGTTTGCACACCTCGAGTCGGGTTCTTCCATTCCGGTTTGATAATGTGGCCCACGCCCGCTTGACGTATGAGGTAATTCTGGTCATCCTGCAACGTATTTAGGATAGTCATTATTCACGCAAACAAACCAGCCGACGCGATCATTTCAGTGCTTTGTGATCGATCACGAGCAATCTGCTGCAAGCTCGTTCTGATTTATTACTCAATCATAATTCGTCGGTGTCAAATTGAAATTTAATCACCCCCCAAAAAGCATAATCACTCCCTCACCCTACCAACTGAATCGCACAACCTAATTAATTCAGCACGAACCAACATGCAGTCGAGCTTTTTCAACCGGTTTGAATTTCACAGCGAAAGTCCTATGGCAAAAGCAGAGCAGACATTTACGACTTTGTGACAGTAAATATAGACGTGCCATTGTGCTTCTAACACACCCCTCTTCGGGCTCGCAAAATAAACAAACGTCTCAATGTATGTCAAACGTCAGCATTATTTTAATCGCCTTTTCTTTTGCATTCTACTCTGTTTTCATTTTTCCATTTTTTGTCTGAGTATTTTTTTTGCAAGTTCCTCTCTTGACACAAAAGGCAAACCCGTTGTGCCGCGATCGTTTTGTCTCGCAAAACTGGCGCGCTCGATAAATAATTCTTTGGCCGGATCGTAAATGTTACAGGTGCACCATCGATCGGCACAAGAAGGAAGTCATGATAAATTAATGCCGCCCCGAGAAAGCCTTTTTTTTCATTCACAAAACTTTCAACCACTTTGGAATTTGAAATGGAACCTGAAATCTGAATCTGAACTCACATGCAGGGTCTCAAACTTGGCAATCACGTCGAACCGAACTTGACACGGCGTGCAAAAGTTGGTGTACGGCGTCCAGTGCATGTCCAGCTCGCTACCCTTTCGCCACTCGCATAGTAACCATCTGACGAACTCCTCGAACGTTGGGTACCTCGGCACCGATCTCCCAGCTTTTTTGTGGTCCTGAAAAATTACAACCAAACGACTAGTGAAAAAATTAAATTTTTAAATCAACTTTTTAATTATCTAAATTACAGATTAGCTGATGACTAATAAATCAACCATGTCGACGCGACTTTAAGCCGAGGGAACATTTGTTAGAGCAATCCGAGACGTTATTCAGCACCGGGTGTGCCGTAATAAATTCATCACAATAATTTTACCTTGACTCGGAACTGCGCGACGATGTGCATGCCGAGTTTACTGTGAAAGGTGTGCGGCAAACTTTGCTCGAGCTTGTTTCTGTAGGCGCTGAGCAGACGCTCAAAGGGATGCCTCACAATCAAGAAGCTAATGCTATCGTTTAGGAACTTGGCGAGTTCTTCAGCAGTCGGGCGTGGGTACCTTTGTCTCGCCAGGGATACAGGCACTGCTTTTGATGCCTTAAGAAACTGCGGACTGTACCTGCAAAAGTTGATTCAACAAATTACACCTCAATTCAACAGCTCAGCAATTGAAATTTCGTTTGCTTTGCCAAGGAATGATCTCAATTCAATTGGATCCCGTTTCAATTCGTGTTTCATTTGATGTTTTCTACTGAATTTGATCAGATTGAAATTTTTTTTATCTAAACCCTCTGGCGATTGAGGTAATTATTGAAGTTTAATTTTTTTAACGTCATTCAGGGAGGTGTCAAAGAAATACGAAAATATTTCTAACGTTGCATTTCATAAGCTGGATAAAAATGATTGAAAATGTTATATATCAGAGTGTTTTGTGAACATGAAGTCACGCAATTGACGATAAAGAACAAAGGCTATAATTTACAAAACAAAAGTTTGTTTTACATTCCTGGATTTGTCTTCAGATTTTTAAAATTGTTTCACAGTGTGATTAAAAAATTTTTTCCTTCTTCAGTGAGACTCCAGAAACTGAGATACAAAAGATTTTTTCAGATAGAAAATAAATCTTATTCTACCAATAAAATTTTGAAAATATGAAGTTGAGATTACTTTTAACAAGAGTTTATCAGGCTTGGGTTGTAAATTTTTATGTTAAGAAAGTGTGCTATTTTTAATAAACAGATAGTCACCCTGCGAGCAAATTAAAATTGTACATCCACGAGGTGGAGGCTGCTTTAAAGACATTGCACCAAATCAGATGGTATTCTCGGTTTACAAGAAACTCCCAGGCGTTAGGTTTGTGAAGCGAATCGTTTCCAGGTCGGTCCAATCCCTCTTGCGCGCATTTTTCTGTCAGGAACTTTCGTCTTCCTGCTAATCGGACCTCCGTCTCGGCTGACTTGCTCTGCTCCAATGATCTCTCCTCCGGGGTCAAAGAAAAGTCCTGAAACGATTGCAAAAGTTCTTGTTAAATCCAATATTCATTCTATTCAATAGAACTTCAAAGTATTTTCTTTCATTTTTCTTTATAATTTCATTCCATCTTATTCCAACTTCACATTATCTTAATAGGGTTTTTAGCATTCAGTTTTAATTTAAAAATACCGTTTGAAACAACAAATATTACATCCAGGTTACCGTTAGAATTGTAACTGAACTGGTTTATTATTTTTCTTAGTCGTTGCTTTTATTATTTGTCGATACCGCGGTGAAAATCATCCAAGCGTCAAATTTACTGTCCCTTTTGTGGTTTGCGGCCAAAAGTGATCGGCACATAAAGTTCATTTATTATATCCTCGCTTGAGCAAATACCAAATTGGTCGTTCCTGTCTCAAGATTATCGAGTTTTGAACTTCTCATAAAACAAAATTTAAATCCATAAAAATGAGCGAATAAGAGAGGGCCCTTTGCACTCTAGAAAGCGCTTGTGCTAAACAGTTGCATTCATGTTTTTTTTTCATCGTAAACAAAGTCCTCCGTAATTAATTTTACTCCTTGTTGTACCTTTACGAGCTATTCGAATTCAGGTCAGTTAGTTTTAACGGTTTTGTGATTATGTAACAATGAACGCGTATTGAATGCATCGAGTTAATTAATGAAAACGAATACAAACGTCGCAATTGAAAAAAGTTTTTTTATATAAAAACGTGGAGCTCTGATTTACGAATATAAGAAAAATTTTAGATGAAAATTATTAATCTCATTTCAAAATCATGTTATAAATAGATCTTTCAACATTTAAAACAATTTTATCAGGTGGCTTGAATTAGTGGAAAATTAAGTATTTTCGCTTTAATATTCAAGCACGGTGGACTAAAATTCAATCGGAATTTCGACGTCAGTACTTAGCAAACATAGAAGTACAAGAGGTATTCTAAAAGATTCAAAACAGGGCCTTAGTCAGCTATGGGAATTTCGGGTCAAAAGTATAAGAAAAGTTTCTGGCCGAAAATATCCCATCAGTGAGTGAAACTGGATTGTGAAAAAATTCAGTCAAACCATCTGCGTGTGTAATAGGAGAACACGTGGAACTAGTAAAAGTTTGATCTTTTTTTCAAATGAGGGACACTGCTTAGTAGAGTCCGACGCCGAATAGTTTCTCTGTAGTAAAATCCCACGACCTCCACCAGAAAAATCCCGCGAGCCTGCTTCAAGATGATGAAAATAACAAACATTGAAAAAAGATTGAAGCAATAAATAGTTGTAAACTTGCTTCGACTTGTCTCAATAAATAAAATCAACGTTTAATGAAACATTAAAACAATATTGTTTTTTTCTAAACTTTATACCTTTCTTAGTTTTTACCAACTGAAATTTAACAATAAATTAAAACTGATAATTTATGTTTGATGGAAAAGCGAAGAACAGAAATCGATTTCCAATCAATTTCAAAAGAGTTCGAACTCATTCGAACTCATCGTTCGTAGAAAAATTTAAACTTAAGAATAAGAAAGCAGACTTTTAGAAGAAGTATAGGTATATCGAAGACCATTTTTAATTTCAATGTACTCGTGCTTGAAAATTCAAGCAACGATACCTTGAAATTCACTATTTCTTCGCAAAAACACTAAGAAAGCATGCAAAGAAAGAAGTTATCAATAATTTTGAAAGGTCAAACGAACTCGAAGTCTTGTGTAGCTTTTCAATTGGCTCTCTCTGAAGACAAAAACTGTTTGACTCACAAGTTTCGTCACGGACTGAGGATTCGGAACCAGGAGAAAATAAATGTCCAAGAATTGTTATTCTTTCAAAAAAAAAAAAAAACCCCACACACAAAAACAAAAATCACCATAAATTTACGATTTTATTGTTTGTATCCCTGACAAAATTTGTGCCTCAAACAGTTTTTGTCTTGAGACAGCCCACTGATGAGCTGCATAAGACTACAAGTTCGTTTCAGGTTTGAAAATTGATACTTCTTTCCTTACATGCTTTCTTAGTGCTTCTGCGAAGGAATGATGAATTTCAAGGCACCGTTGCATGAATTTTCAAGCCCAAGTACATTGAAATTGAAATTGAACTATACAATGAGTTTTGAAGAGTTCTAACTTTTTCGAAAACGATTTTTGTAATGATGTTCGTTTTTCTTTTGCGTTTTGTGCATTTGATCCGTTTATAATCTACGATTCTGAATTTTTCTGGTCAACCTTCTGAAGAATTTCTAAAACGTTGAATGTTTAATTTCATAATTAATTAATTTAGGTTGGTAAAATCTAAGAACGGTCCTTCGTTAAAGCCAGAAAAAACAATGCTTTTTAAATGTTTTATTGAATCTATATTTTTTCTTGAGACAAATAAAAACTACATTTGTGTACACACGGAAGATGGAAATAAAGATGAAAAGGTAAAAACAAAAGCAATCAAAAAACATTCAAATCTACTTCCAAAAATCGCTACATATGTACTCACATGAAATAAAAAATTATAAAAGGAAGTAGGTTTTATATCTGACCCGAGGTTTTGAGAAGAAAGTAAATAGAAAGCGGGGGTTTTCCGTGGACTCGTTTTCAACCATCATTTTCAACGAAAACTAACACATGTATTCTAAATTTCATCAATTTTTATCATTGGGAAGTTAGTCAAACTAACGTTGCAAAATTCGATGCTCCCGAGCGAGGCTAAAGAAAAGTGTACAAAATTGTAATTTTCACTATATATTGTCATTCTGTCTTACAAGATGGCATTTCTTAATTTTCGTCGCAATTTTTCGTTTCGCTAATTTTATACACGACTGATTCAAGATTTGTAATTGCAAAATTTTGCATGAAACATGTGACAATCAAATTGGAGAGTCTGGCAATTCCGAAATTGCGTGACTATTTTATTGATTGCATTGCTCGTCTATTTTGTTTTGATTCACGTGTGCTGGAAAATTGTGATTGACAATTGAAGACTTGTTCCTCGCTGGACAAACTTGTCGCGCACAATCGATTCCCTCGAGAAATTGTTGTCGCGTCTCTTTCATTGCCTTCTCCTTCGAGCTGTTCAATACTCCTATTGACAAGTATCCTCGTGCAATGAGTACGTACGTAAGTATTGATGTAACAAGTGCGCTTTTCACAGAAAGATATGACTTCTGGAGTATCAAGTGTAAACAAAACTTTTGCACCATTCAATTCAAACAACTACTTTGCATAACAATTTCGTTATTAACAACTTCCAAACACTGCTTTTTCATCCCATTCTAATTCACTTCCTTTGACAAATTTTATCGACTTTCTGCCTCTAAATCGACTTTTTTTAATTTTGAGGAAAATTTTTTTTTCGAGGGCTTTTAACTTTTTATAAGATGAAGTATTGTACAGGCTCGATGAAAAGGTGATTGAAATCATTGAAGGCGGACAAAAAAGTGGGATCAATTTTTCAAAACGAGGAACAAGTTAGCAGAGCAAACGCTGGATTCCGATTATTGATTTCGGCCTAGAGCCTCTTTGCCATGAGAATGTGGGCCACACTTCATACTGCATTGGCATACACACAGAAAAAATGGCATTCCACCAATGATATCATATCCAATACACGACAATCATCGCTCAAGCTATTATCGTGTTTCACTAACCCTGAACAACACAGTTAAATTGTTCTCTATACTCTACTCGCTAGGTTGAACTCGAATTAAAACACTCGTCTACTCTACTTTTTCTCATTTATATAACTTATTCAGTTAAGGTCGATTCCTTTTCAAACAAACCAAAACACAAAAATGAAAAAAAAAAATCCAAAATCGAAGAAGAAAAAAAATGAAATAAGTCAGCCGTCTGGTTAAAGTAAGAAACAGCGAAGCCATTGGAAATCTGACTAAGTCATGTCTTCGATTGGCCATTGATGTTGGGAAAAAAATAATTCAATTAGAAGTCAGGGGTTTATAATCGATTATGTCTTCTGGTTGATTTTTCATTCTCGAGAGGGAAAGAATTAAAGGAGTTTATATCGGTCAATCTGATTAGCCGCAAAGTACACTCGTCGTGCACGCGAAAGGAAGGTGAAGGTCGAGAGCGTGACATGTACACGCTGCAAATTATGCACGCTGAAACAGTGCGCGAGCAATTTTCGTGCCATAGTGCGTGTTACCTAGTCATGGTTACGTCGCATTCAGTAACTCGTCACACTGACAAATTGGACCACTGTGGAATTACATTTACCATAATCGCATCATGCCTAGTCGATTGTAAACTCTAAGCCTTCAGCAATCAGAATTGGTAGCCTCAAATCTTCTTATCAGTCAAGCAATGATGAAATTAATAAGATCAAAATGTTTCCTCTTCGTTGAGTTGATTATATTTTCGACTAATTAATTTTATTGATGATTAATAAGTTTTTTCTGCGACACTATTTTGCAGAAAATGTAAATAAGAAGTGGATGAATTTGGTAATGTGAATTTAGGTGAACACTTTTGCAGCTTTTTGTTATTTTATCGTGTGAACTTTGCGTTGGCGAGGCGAGGGTTTGTATTGTTTTTGTTGCTACCGCCAAATTTGGGAAAACAATTTGCCTCTAACGTGTTCGTTTAATTAATGAAACTTTAATGGCGTAATTAATTGCAGCTTATTGCCCGGTGAAAAGCAATAGACGATAACGTAGACGTAAGAGTGTAATTCATTGTGAATGGATGAATTTCATGCTCCAACGGCTGACAAATTAGTTGGAAGGATTTCTGAACGAGGGTTGAAAGTCAAAGGTGTTTTTTTATCTCAGATAAAAAATTGGTTCATTTAAAAAGAACAACGCCTTTTATCTCTTCATGTAACAAACACTCGGAAAATTGTTACATGCAAATGAAATTTATTTTTCTTTGACAATTTTTAAATGTTCTAATTTTGTTTCGAATTCAATTTTTTTTAACTTTTGAATAGTGTTGAAAAAAAATAAGGAAAATGATTTCTGACTTTAAGATTGTAAGATAAAAATGTATACAATGTTGTAGATTCTATCTTGTGAAAATGAGTAACACCTTGATATTTAACAATAATCTTTTTTTATAATCAGCGATTTAAGGAGCATGTTACACATCGCACTCACAATTATGATCGTCCGGAACTGTTTTTAATTTCGAGGAAAATTGCAAGGTCACATGTACCACCTTGGGACTAATCAGTTATTATCTTTAAAAACGCTTCGTTATTTCCAGCGCTCAACCGGTCGTTTTCTTGTTTATCCTTTTTAATTGTCATTCACAAGTCTATCACGACGGTAATCAATTTTTTGTAACCATTCAGTTCACTTGATTGCTTTTCTTATATCCTGTGAACACAGTTTTCAATAATTTCATTACATAATGATCTTTCCTTAAACAGCAATTTTCCCAACAATGACTAAGAAAATTGTGACTGAAATTACTTAATGTTATTTTTCACGTTTCACAATATTGAGACGACGACCATTTTACCAAGTTTTTTTTAAAGATGAATATTCAATGCGACAGAATGTTAACGGTCATTCAATTAGCGAGTTTGATTAGTGTCGTTTCCTTTTCGAACTGACTGCTTAGCTTGATTACGATATCTCTCGTTATCTATTATTGTTTACCCGCATTGTAGATAGCCAATATCTATCAATTTTTATTCCTTGCCATTAAATAGTGGGAAACATTATAATATTTTTACTTTATCACTTTTTCAAACGGTTAAGTCACTTAAAAAAGTAAATAAACCACTTTAAGCAAATTGTTTATTTTACTGTTCAAATTAATGGTTCATTCGAATTTAGATTAAATGAAATGTTTCCGTTTCCTTTTTTTAAGAGAGAGAAAGAGAGATATTTATTATTGATTGGTTGGATTTGCTTCATTGCGATGGTAGGAAATAATTCAGCTCGTTTCAGACGATCAATTTTGTAAATCCCTAACTGGAACTTACATCTGAGATGGCAGACTGCGAGATATTGTTTGCGCTGTCTTGGCTGGAGAGTATCAAAATTATGAGTGCCAAAACTCCTGCAGCCAGAATTGTACGACGAATCCCAGCCAGGACATGACGTCGTAATGTCATCTTCTCCCTGAGAATATGTTTCCTTTTGTATTCATAACGAACTGTAAACAAATGTAAATTGTTTCAGTCAGTTTACAATTTGTTTTAGTAACTAACACTAACTAACACTAACACTAACTAAGTTGCAATAAATTTGAAATCTAAATAGTGATACGAAACAAGACCTAAACGAAAATTGGGTGTTTTCAAATTAGAAAATTTGTAAAGGAGTTTTAAAAAAATAGACCACTGAATTAGAATTTAAACAGACAAAAAATCGTAATTTAGGTCATTGAATTAAAATAAAGATTTGACATTTGTGGTTTTGATCGAATTTCAGCATTCTTCTTCGTGATTGCTTCACAATAAACCGGACATTAACGTAATAAAAAAAATTATGAGACAGCACAAATTCCTGCATCTGTCGACAGCGCGTTTCGTTTATTACACGTCACACGCGCTTTTCTCACGCCGTTTTATTTGCGCATACTATTCATGCAAATTGTACCGCGAACCTTTCGTGAATATGGCATTTGCAAAAAATGCTATGCATCCTGACAGATTACCGCTGAGATTGCGTGCTTCGGAATTCCTAATTATCCTCGAATTATTATTACCCCGAATAAGCCATCCTAGGTCATTTTTTTCAGTAAATAACAAAAATCAACAAATTTTTAATTGAAACATTGAAAGTTTTGATTAAATTTTGTTATTAAAAATATACAGGCAAAACTTTTGCATTTGTTCATCAATAATAAGGTAATTAAAAGACGGTTTTCAATTAGCACTGGTTTTGTAATTAGTTTGAGTCTATCAACAGTGGCAGCCTTACAATTTAATTTAACATTAATCAGGCTAAACGGTTTGTCCATGAAAGAGGTCGATGAAAAGAGCACGAGATTGACGAGAAATCATAAGTTTGATGTGCACTAGACAAATGAAATTGCACCCTGTATTTACGATTGGAATCATTGCGTATTCAAATCGCAATTAAAAATTCCTTGCGATGTGATTTTCTTTTGACATGATTGCATTGATTATTTGATTGAAGGAACGAGAAACTAGAAGAAAGGCACGCACGTCAGTTGATTTTCATTTATGATATTGCACCGAAGTTAATCTTGATTAATTTCGTTCTCACGATCTGATTTAGCCTCGAGAAATGACGTTTAGCGAGTACGAACAACGTTCGGACGTTTGTCATTGGCTTTTGATTTGTTTGCTCCGAAATCAACAGAGAAATTGATCGAAGAGTAAATGATTTCTCAGTGACATGATTGAGATGGATTGGACTGAACTTTTGTTCAAATATTTGATTGCAGTAAAATGAAAGATTTGCAGGCTTTTCAAATTTATTACTGTTTTGGATGTTTGTGTTTGTTTAATGTAATTTTAATTAAATTAACTTTTTACTGAACCTCTATTACGGCGAGTTCGAATTTTACAAAATGGTTTTTAATTAAATAATAAAAATTAATTATTAATTATTATTATTAATTATTATAATTATTAATTATTAAATTATTTAATAAAATTAAATAATTTTAAATTTTCAACGAGAAAAATGAATTTTGCATATTAATTCGACTTAAAGAGATCTTAATAACGCAAAATAGCGCTAAAGTGAAGGATATCATTACTGTGCATTACATGATACTTCACCTCCTACGCGATCGAATTTCAACTAATTATTATGCTAATAACCGTGTAATTGTGAGAAAACAATTTTCAGCATTGAGGCGTTGTAAAAAAGTTCCAAACGAAATTTCTGAATTAACTTGAATTTTCGTTCGAACAATTTTCCTCTTAACAAATATCTTTTCATTTAAATCAAACAATTAGAATTGCGAGATTCTTCATCCTTCAAATTTCAACTGATGAGAAAAAGTTTCACTTTAATCCGGATTTAGCTATGTAACTTCGAGCTCTTCGTTTTACGGTCCTTTCTTCTGCCAACTCTTAAATTCAAAGGCAACCAATCCGTAAATTTCTACTCTATGACAAAAAATATTGGTATACGAATTTTCAAGTTGATTTTAAGTATCGTATCATTTTCGATTCCATCTTAGTTTTCTCTGTGGTTTCATCAGTCCTATAGATTTGCATTTAAAATTACAATTGTTATTCCACTCCAATTATATTAATTTGCATTAATTACTTTTTTTTGTTTTACTGTCACTTTTGTGTGAATAATCATGAGGTGTGAATACATAAACTTTTCAGGGAAAACGAAGGATGATCTCTCGACTAGGTTTTTACTATATTTTGCGACACTGGCTTTTTACATTTTATGTGCTAGACATGCAATAAATAGAAAAAAAGAAAGAGAGGGAAAAAATAAAATTGCTGATCGCTCAATGGTGACAGGTTATTACATAGTAACATGTTAATTTTAAAAACATATTGCTGTTTAGCTGAAAACAATTTCAGTTATTCAATAACGATTGTCAGTCAAGATGATTGAATTTTTTTCCTTGAAAGATAAATACAAAAACTGCTTATAAACTATTAAAAAACGTTGAGGGTATTAAAAGTAAAAAATTAGAATCAAATAAAAAATTACATCAAACTGGCGAAGCAAGACAATTTATGTTTTATATACAAGAGTGTGATTAATGTTTAGGATTTTTTCTTGAGTATCAAAATAATTTATAGATGGTCACCGTAAAGACAATTCAAAAATAAAGTATCGATTCAAAGATATAAATACGTTAGTATTCGGTTCAATTTTTCTTGCTGCTCCTTTTGTTTTCGCATTCTGATGCATGCAAGATGCAATTTGTTTTTGCAGTCTCGAAAAGGACTCTAAGTTAATTAAAGTACTGTCATGTTCTCCGGTTCAGCTTTTTCAAGACAGAAATATACTCGAAGCGAATTTTACACTTGAGTTTAAAAGAACATTTTCAGGAATTTATACACCCGATGAATATTTAATAACAGAGTTGTTTGTTTTAGATAACATGTTGTTAATAATTTAACATGTTTGAATATTAATTTTTTATAAACAATCCTCCGTAGAAAAGTTTATTTAAAAACTACATTTGTATTCTACAGTTTATTGTTCATGAAGAATAATTATTTCTCAGAAATTAGTTTCCATTTGGAAAACTTAAACTTGAGACAATTATTAAAATAAATTCGTTCGGTGCCTTTTTTTCTTAGTTTTTATTTCTATGTTAGTTCAAAAAGGAGCGCGAAGAGCAGGATCTGACTTTTGTAATTACGACAATCCCTCGATTGTGTCACAAGAGATCGAACCGAGAACGACACTGAAACAAGCAGAAACGCCGGTAGTTGCGGTTTGAGCTCCAAACGAAAAAGTGACAAGGGAATTTCGCATCTACCAATCGAACTGTTTGCAAATCCGAGAATGTTTGAATTGTTAAGTTAATCGAATTTCAAAACATCTAAACAAACTGGCCAGCTAAATTCTATTGATTACAAACCAAATAAAACACAAAATGTTATAGGCTTCTAAAAGCTAAAAAATCAAAACCACAAAAAGCCATCTGGAAATTGAACAGCAACCACTGTTCTCGTTTAAACAAAACTCGTCATCGTTAATGTGTGAAAGCAATTTAAGAAGATAATTGACTGAGTAATTGTCTGAATGCTTGTTGTGACAAGAAGAAATATGCAACAACAAAGAATACAAAGCTGAAAAATAAAATTCTACCTGGACAGAATAGTCTAATCATGAAACAAAATAGTCCAAGGGTAAAGTGGTGTTTCGGCGCTAAGGACTAGGCAGGTACCTTCGTTGGACATACGTCCTGAGGTCGTATCACTGGTATCTCATGAGTGTGAATAATCCAAAAGCGATTATACGGGGCAGGTGAACGCTCTTGTGGATCACGTGCTCCTCGGTGCTGGCAGTGTCAACAACAACGCCAACAACAGAAGCTGCATGCGATGCTGCAAGTGCTCACGGCGGCATCGTACGGATCACTGAAAAGCCAAACGCCGCGACGTCCGTTGGCGATGCACCAAAGCCGCAAAGCGTCGGCACTGCTCCCTTCGCGTCGCTGTCGCAGCCACACTTTTTCGCGGGTCGATCAGTCGATCCGCCGACGACATCACGCACGCGCAACCCTACGTCCCTACGCGCACCAGATCAGCCGCCCTGCCGCTGCTGCTGTTATTGCAGATCGTTCGCACCCTCTTGAGTATTGTCCGAACAATACCCACTTCTGAGCTAAAAGAAAAAGCATCATAAGCTCCTTACCGACCATACCCACTGATTGCTTTTTACATTCCCTATGTCCCTTCGAAGACCAGCAAGAATTTTCCAAATTGGAGCATTCGTTTTTTCAGTTTTTTTAGAATGGACCTGAAGGTGTATTTTTTATTTTATTGTTTTTTTTTTTAATCTCGTATAATAAGAATCTTGTATTTTTTTATAGAAGTTATATTATTGAAGAAATAGTATGGACCGTATATTCTATATTGAAAATGAATAGAATAGTTTGATTGATGGTTTTTTGGAATTTTCAGTAGTTTGAACGATAATTAGTCAACCTTGACAACAAAATTTAAGACCTTTTACGACACGAACAGTTTTGTCAATATATCAATTTTTACTTTGGAGCTGATTTCTTTTATATTTATTGATACTTTTTTTTAATTAATATCAAGATAAGAAATAACTGCTTAGTTGTTTCTTATCGTTGTTTTTTGATAGAAAATCATTTGTTAAATTTGTTAGAAACTCTTGGCAAAGACTGTTATGAAACTTTGTTAATTTTGAATTGTTTATAATATTTTAATTGCACGTTGTGGGGATGCAAGGAATTAAAATTGTCATGAGTCTTTTTCTATCTTCGAAAATTGTTGCAATTAATGAATTCTAAAAACTTAGTCGAAAGTGGCTAATTCTTTTACTATTTTTTTTTGAGTAATTTGAATAGAAACTGTCGGTTCGAATTATTTTCTAATTAATTTATTACTAATTTGAAACTAACAACCACTGCTGCTATAAATTGCATCTGGTACACTATGAGATTTGACGTTTCACATGAATATAGCACTCACATAAATGATATTACAATGAGTCGACAATTTATTTGTCAAAATGTCAAAAACTTTTTTCATATCAAAACTTTTAAACAAAAATTGATGTGTTAGTCAACATTAGATTTATAGTCACGAAATTTACTTTTCAAGAATTAATTTTTTCCATTCGCTTATACTTCTTTGAAAGTGGGTCATACACACAAATATTTAAAATATTCATCTTATATTACAAATTATTTGTTTATAAATCAATCTGCATGCTGGCATTGGATTGTAATCATTATCAATATCTGATTCAGCGAGTAATATAATTTTCATCTACAGAATGGTATAGCACTCGAAGCTTTCAAAAATCCTGGAAATCAATCCCGTATTAATAAATTAGTAATCCGTTTATTGAATATTGTTTGTGTTTATGAAACATCAATATCAAACAAACAACTTGTAAACAATAAAAAATGAGTAAATTATTTCAATATTCCGCTTTTATTTTATAAAAATTTCATTTGCAAAATAAATTTTATTGTTCAATCCAGAGATTGTGTACAAACAATCGCGTTTTTTCTTTCGACTGTTTTTATGAAATTATTACAATCATAAACTCTCTACACGTTTCCACGCGATACCACGATATATCACACACGACAGTGGCGCATGCGATTTTGCACCGAGCGTTTACCTGAACGTTTATCAATAGTGGCGCCGTCGAGTTTTCGCATTTGAATATCAAAGGGTGCAAAATACTTTATATCTGAAAATCTGAATATCAAACGCGCTCAGTTTTTTGTGCGCCTGTCAGAAATTTTGTTTACACGAGAAACTAATTTCCAACAGGAATATATTTTCTTTTCAAGCCGTTTTTATGATTTTTATCGGATAACACAAATTTCAGAATTTTTAATGCAGTTACATAAAAATGCTTTTATTTCTTATTCGTAGATACGGAAAAAATGATAAAAAATAATTTTGCAATTTTGTAAAGACCATTAAAAACAATAAAATTGTTGAAAAATGAATAACAGTGATTAAAGAGCAATTATTGTTCTTACCTGCTTTTTGTGTTAAAATAACAGAAATTTGAGTAATGAAAACTGCGTTCTGGTCTCGGTTCTGGTAAAATCAAGTTTGTCCTGAATTCACTGGCCAAGTGCGTTACTCGCAATTTTGAAACAGACCCAACTGCTATTCGTGAGGTTGAAATTAAATTATAGTTTTCAAATCGTCGTCACTTCACTTGTGAGTTTATATTTACCCGCAATCCGTGCGACTTGTCGGCTCACTTGAAGCTCATTCGAATACACTTGAATCCATTAGAACTGTCTTCATTTTTCATCGAACAACTGTTTTCGCTCGACGAGATCACTCTGACCCCTTTATCGCTCAATTTCATTCCCAACGGAACTGAATAATAATCTTGATTAATTTTTACAGATCATTTTCTTCCTAGAACTAAAAAGTTCCAACACATCCATTTCAATTTTTTACTTCCATTTATTATCAATATTGCTATCGTAATTTGTTAACCATCTATAATAACATTCTTCTTAACAAACAAAAAAAAAACAAAAATAAAAAAAATATGAAATTTGTTGAACATTTCCAGTCTAGTTAAGAATAGAAATGATTTTGCATTCATTTAAGAAGAGAAAAGAAAAGCCGATCAAATTGTTAGTAGTTTTAAAAACAACATTTTGAGAGCGTAAAAAATTAGCATAACGTCTGTCGCGTGCAAGTTTATCCAAATTGTATTTCACCGTGAACGTCATTACGACAATTTGTGGTGAATTACAATGCTCTTAGAATTTGTGTAAACGCAATTGCGATAATTATGCGCGTTACAGGTCGGTAAACAAACAATATAGCGGTCGACAAACAGAGTCTCAGACCATTATTCATGCTTTTGTATAATCAACTATTGTGTTGCGTAACCGGACTTTATCAAATTTTAGATTTCAATTTTTTGTCTTCTTTTTAACTTTTCAGATGATAGACAGAGGCAATTTGTTTTTCGAATTTCAAAATCAAAAGCTTGGTTTTTCGTCTGACCGTGAACGAAAATTAACGTTGCGGATCTGCACGCCAATAGTCATGGTCATGTCCAATTCGTTGCAATTGCCTCTAATGACATTTTCAGATGCGGATTGGAATTATTATAATGCGATCACAAGAAACAATTTCAAATGCAAGAATTAACATTGTCACCAACAATTTTGTTGATTCACTATTTTTTCCATTTTTTGTTCGACAACCAAAGTATGAAATAAAACATTACCTTTTATTTGTTGACATTTTCAAAGTGTCAGTGACAAATGTAAGTGATAATTAATCAATTTTCTCTGAGTTCAAGGGCTTACTATCAGGCAATGTCGCGTTATCAAAAAATTTGTTATCGCAGTTCCGGTTGTCTGCGTTGTTATTTGGCTGTCTCATTTCGTATCCGGTGCCATTGAATTCGACTGCTTCGTTTACAAGTTTCTTTTAGGTATTCCTTCGGATTTTCAAGCACGTGCATCGATGAACCTTATTTCCTATCTTTCGCAAAATAGAATTCGAACTCATGAAATCGAAAAGAAAAACTTGCAACATTCATCTGAAATTCTACTTCTCCACACGTAATACAAAACATGTTGCTTCTCCGCGTTTCTCTTTCACATTTCTTACATTGTTAGAAATCTTTTCAATAAAATTTCCCCTTTTCAACTACAGACTCTTCCTGACCTGTAAAATATTTTATTCAACAAATTTATAAAAAGTTCAAATAAGTTTCTTTTGTACAAATTAAATTATTATTAATAATATTTTTCTTTTGGTTTTAGGCAACTGACGGATTGCAAATTTTACGTCAATTTCTCAGACGCGGATGAAATCATCGGCACGTCACATTTTTGGGAGAAGCAGACGAACTTTTGGAGCCCGGTTTCTGAGATCCCGGAGTACAGTGAAGATATCGCCGCCGTCGTTGTGCTGGATTTGCCTCGATTTGACAAATCTACTTCGGTCAAAATAGATGGCTGCATTTTCGCCAAGATAGAGGACCAGCTTATCCAGACACCCATCGACGAAATCACCCTGTCTACGTACGATGTCATGAGTGAAAAATGCAGTTTAAAACTCTCCTCGAGCGTCGTGGATGCAGCGAATATCCTGGCTTGTAAATCTATTGGTCTCAATAGGACATTGATTATTGATCTGAATAAGAAGTTTGGAACTGGCAGAAAAGTCTATGATTTTCTCGAAAAGTATTCGTTTCGGGATATTGAGTCGGGTTTATACGTATCTGACTACGCTGGAGGTTCAATTTCGATGGTGGAAATAGTGAATTTGGATGAAGAATCTGTCAGCCTTAGAATTTACGCCAGGTTAGACAAGCTTTCTGAGTGAAAACCATTTTGCGTTTATCAGATGTTAAATTAAAACGTAAACGTGTCATAAAGTCATCAAAATATTGAAGATAAAACTTTAAATGTAACTTTGTTTTTGGACTTTGTGAGTTCATTCAATGTGATTTAATTATGAATGGAGACGATCTAAAAGTTTTTGTATTAATATTTCAACCGGTTATAGTAGTATTATTTTATCGATAGATTTTTCTGTACTGACTTTAAAGCTTTAGTTCTAAATTTGATTTTATATTTGCAGGAATGCATCGCAGATAAACGTGATTGTGCAAGAACTGCGAAAAGAATTCTACGGGTGCATAGACGAGGACGAGGATGATCTCTGCAAAGTCGCTGCTCAAACACTCCTGCGAGAATTAGAGTTGTATTTCGAGAGCAAAAATCCAGCTGACTGGCAGAGAGCAAGAGTTGAAACTGATTCACTTATCCCTTGATTTTTACGTTTGAAATCTAAATTCAAACAACGTTTTGTAAATAGAATTATAATTTGAAATTGATTTACTGTAAATGAATTTAACTACTTTATGTGATTCTTGTTTCGTAATTAGTTATGAGCAAAGATAACGATATAATTGAAAATAAGTAATTTTCTAACTTACTTGTTTGAATAAATTTGCGAAAGCAATGTAGTAGACTCATTCATTATACAAGCCTTGGAACCCAATACCGAGATGATAAGTATTTAATATCTTTCAACTTGGCACAAGTATCAGGTTCATTAATTATGACTTACGCGCCGTAATAAATGTAAGTTACATCATTATGACGTGAAAAATAGGAGTAAAGCGAAATATAAAATGCTTGTAAAGCAGAAGATTCATTAATTATATTGAAGTAGACTAATAACGTTATCAAAAGCAAACTAAAAGGAAACAAGCAATTTAAATTTCGTCTACATTTTCAAACGAAATAGAACTATTAATTTTATCCTTCATTAATTTTCAAATTTACAATAAACAGGGGTATAAATTCTAATACGAGACAAAAACCAGAGGAAGTGTTGATAAAGAAAGTACAACTTGTTTTACGAAAATTACTCATTTACTGAGAGTTACAAGGTTAAATATTCAAACAGGTCCTAGCTTACGATTCGTTTCCTTCCATTCTTATTTATTCTCTCACTTCTCTATTATATGTTCTTCTCTCACTAATGTGTACCATCACTAATTGTTTATAAATATAATAATACAAGTTTACAATCATGTCTCGGCATAACTTGTATGACGCGTTGAAATCACGAGATATTTCGTCTCAGCCGACAAAGCCCTAGTTCATGATCATCATTTTGAATAATGTGTGTATGTACAAGTGCCTAAACTCATCTTCAATTGATAGAAAACGTGTTCTCGTACGGAGAGTTCAAAATGTTATAATACGTTTGTTTCTTTAAAATGCGTATAATACAATTTTCTTATTTGGTTTTTTTTTCAGAACGTCAAATCAAGTGCTATTTAATCAGCGTCCCAAAGCGTTTGGAAAATACTCAGTGCGTCACGCAAACGAGATAGATAATATAGAACTGGAAGGAAACATAAAGTTTGGTTTTCTTTTACAATAATTGCGTCGAGATGTTTTTCTCTTGATTTTAGAGCAGGAAACAAAAACAGGATGACCAAGAAATTCGGAACCGAAATGATTTGTACATAAATTAGTTCGTTTAGTGTTTGTATTATCGTGAATTTTTGTCATGGTTTTTGGTTGGTTCAATTAATTAATTAATGTTCAATAATCATTTCCCTTCGCGTGGTGAAATGTGGGTATAATTTAAACTGAGGGATACAGTCGGTCTAATAGCTAACTTTGAGTATTGCTGTTTTTTGTGTTGATATTCATTTGCTGACTATGGCAACAAATTAATCTCCTTGAAACGTTATGTCTCGCAGGTATATAACTCGCTCTACAAAGAATGATGCTCGATACACCATGCGCTGTCCTGACGGAAAAGCGGTCGATAAGTTGTCGTCGAACTCAAAGGCAACGTGAAACGGAGATTCGCCATCGAAGCCGGCTTACGCAGATATAAATGTTTTCGTCCTCCATGCGAGCGAATCTCCCGGAATATGTACATACGTCGTTTATCATATTATAATTGTTCGGTTAATTAGTTGTGTTAAACGCCATCTGTTTGAATAAACGCATTTGCCGCATTTTGCATATCTTTTGTACCTACATACTTTGTTGTCGTACTTCACATGTGCATTTTTGTTTTGTTTGTTAATTTTTTTTTTCACTAAGGCATTCATAATGGCAAGTTTGTGGTCTCCGACTTCGCTGCTTTGAAAGGACAAGTTTCAGTGTAACTGGCTATTACGAAAGAACCAAAATCCAAGCGATATACAATTCTCGCCAGAAACGAAAAGACCAAACTTATCAGCTTGTTTTTTTTCTCTTTTTACACAGTCTTCGTCAACGATGACTAGGTAATAATATCAACGCAACGTTTCCTCCGTTCTATCTAATTAATACAGCTAGATTAGAGTTTTCTTTGTTTCCATTAGAGCTAAAACCTGCTATAGCTTTGTTTCCTCGTCATCTTTTGTAGTTTTTTTGTTGTTTTCCATTTTCAAGTAACGTTGAAAATATAAAATATATTCATGTACTTTGTGTGTGTGTATATATTTATATATGAGCATTTTATATACAAATATACATACACCATCTGGAACAATAGAACTTTGTGCCAGCACGAATAACAGTAAGAAGCAATAATATCCAGCTCGGTTCCAGTCACACGTGCATACTCAAACAGGCACGCGCCTAAATTTTGTTCATTATGTATATAATCATCATATTTATATATGTATACGCGCAAATGTGTACGCGAGTATGCGTGAGTCCGAGGAGGCGTCATTATGAAATCATATAATTCCCCGTCGAACAGCGCCCTCTGCGATGCTCTAAAACTACGCCACCTAGTTTCAACGAATTTTGTTATTCTACATTCTCATTTGTCTTTTTTCTATTTTATCAGAAGGAGTTTCATTCATTCAAGCTCAGTTCCTTGAACTTAGAACAGACGTCTACGTCTAGGTACAGATAGAAAAAACTACCGTTTTGTATCCAAGAGTTATTTTGTGTCTGTCAGTTAGTGCAGGTGGCGCTGCTCGAATTGGCGGACAAAAAGATGGGGGCCAGAGATTAGAATCAATAAGGTACGCGTGACATTCAACAATGATGCTTTGCGTTTTAGATTTGTTTCATATAAAAATATCATCGCGATGAGCACCATGTAATGCAGGTTGGGGGGGGGGGGGACATACGAACTCGCGCGCGCTCGCATCTCTTTACGCCATCACGTGTGCGCTTATGGCATCGCACGTACTTGTAGAAAATTGACGCTAGGGTGATTATAATACAAGGCGAGCTACTTGGGTTTCTCGTTATGACCAGACAGAAAACGTTTTACACGATGTGCTCCCCTAAAGTCTGCACATGGACTCGTAAACGATTGTTGAAAAAAAAAGATAAAATATTTCATGTTTCAGCTTTGGCAAATCTACATTTTTGGACTTTACAAATCGTCTTGGATTTGGATGTAAATTTCATACGATTTCGATGCAAATGTATGAACTCAGTTGCGAAGAATGGATCCCACTTGCGGAATAAATTTGCGGTGGATTTTTTCGTCGCTCGAAGATATAATTGTTTGAAAATTGAAATCCAAGAGTCAGTTTTACGGTGTAATTTTGTTTTTCAAATCAAGATAAGATTGGCGAGGCGAAATTGCATACATTTATTTATGAATTCAAAAGCGAGTCACTTTACATTTTTATAAGACATTTTGCGGGTCCATGTAACCAGACTTCAGATAGGACGTGACTTCGATTTACGTCTAGGAGATTTATTTTAGTATATGTTTCTTTAGTAACGCGCTCAAGTGCTTTATGTGATGCATCAACGACAGTTATTTCTCTCTTTCGGTAGATGTGAATTTTGTTCTGTCTCAGTGCAATCGAGTGTCGATGAAAAAAAACAAAAACATTGTTTTGAAGAATGAGAGATGTCACTCGATCACTTCAATATGTTTATAAGACTAAGATCTGTTTTTGTTAATTCTTCATTTACGAAAGATTATATTTATTGACTGTAGATTTGAGCCTGTTATGGTGAACTTGCAATTTGACGTGACAGATTATTCTAAGAGAGTGTGTGTGTGAGATGCAGGAATGAGAGATGTTCAGATTTCGCACGTTAGAACACCGTGTAAAATATATACGTTGAGAAACTCTGGTTCATGAGTTAAATCCTAATGAAGCTTCGCTTTCTTTTAAATTCGTCTTATCAGTTAGATCTTGTCTGCTCAATTAAAAATAAATCAAAGTAAACACTTGTTAGCAGTGCATTAAAATTGACAAAGTTTTGATATTTTGTATGTCAAGTAAAAATTTCATCCCGAAATGAATTCAACAAATTGCAAAATAAATGTCACAGTTTTACAAATGTATCTGAAGGATTTACCAGAAATTGATCAGACAATTAGCGGCGTTTGTGGTTGCGAGTTTATTTATTTATATTTTAGTGAATTGTCCATGAAACCGGAAACGGATAAAGTAAGAACTCGTTCGCCTCGTTATTCGGGTTTTCTCTAAATGAAAGAAATATTATTTTACATTATGATCGTCGGAGTGTTATCTTGTGCTTATTTTGAATCGATCATGACTACGGAATCGCGAAACGGTTTTTTTGAATTGACAAGAATAGATTTTTTTTGTTGCTTACTAGTCGTCGATAAGCTGATGATTTAGAGTAAAAACTATTGGAAATCAAAGACTTTATAAATAATTTTGACGAAGATCTGTCGACTTTTAAAAATAACGTCACAAGGCGTTTTCAACCTCATCAATATCACACGTCTTGATTTTTGTGTTTTTTAAATCATTTTTTTTTTAATTTTAACAAAAAAATCGTCCGAATAAAAGTTTGCAAAAACTGTTACACGCCCGTGGAAATAAAAACCACATTTTTTCTTTAACTTTTTTTTTACATTTTTTGTTTATTTTTGTAAATTTTCTTCGAATAAATAAAGCCTCAAGAGATTACATAGCATGTACTTTATAACTATTCTTTGATAAAAAGAATTTTCCTGATATGCAAGATTCGGAACAAACATTCAAAGTCTTGAATTTCCCCCCACCCTTAAATATTGTACAAGCTCTTTTTATTAATTTATTTTTATGGGCTTTTAACAAATTAAGAATAGAAAAATGTCACTAAATTGAAAAGATGATTTTGTGGTGTATTAAAAAAGTGATTTTATCGACCTTGGGACAGATACACTCTATTTAAATGACACTCCTGAAGCACCATTTCCGGTTTTCGGACCTACACCCGACTTTCACATTTGTTATGTGACCTTTTTATTGATGTTTTTTTTGTTGTCATACAAAATGTATTTTTCAATATTCCACTACAATTCACTTGTTTAAAATTCTAGCGCGTAAACAAACGGTTGCAAACATTTTTGGGCACACGACTCTTTTTCTTTAATCATTGATTAGTTGTGTTTTAATTTTCAGAATGTTACATTGACTACAAAGGGACTCTCTCGCTGTAAATAATTGTATGTAGTAAATAAAAATAATAAAGCGTGTTTGAAGGAAATAAACTGAAAAAAAAATAGAAATTATAGATTTAAATTGATAGAAAACTATATTTCCGGTTCTGTAAACAAACACTTGCGAAATATTGAACACAACAAATCAACGATCAGTCTAAATAAATTGTTAATTTGTCGTTTGCTTGACAGAGTCGAAATCAGTAATGAATAATCAACATCTGGTCAAATTAGTAGCGTTAATATTAACATCATTAATACGCTGTTACGTCTATCGGTATGTATACATGTTATTTTTTACGTATAGTATAACTAATGTACACAATTTCGATCTAGATTCAACTTCGTTCCTGTATTCCAGTCGAAGAAGTCGATAATAGTAATAATAATTGTAGTAATAGTAGTTGTAGTAGCAATAGCACATCCTTAATTGTAACGCACTGTTTATTTCTTTTTTTGTCATCGTAATTTTTTTTCATTTTTCGTTAAGGCGATTTTAGGGATG
This sequence comes from Telenomus remus, assembly GCA_020615435.1. NCBI lineage: Eukaryota > Metazoa > Arthropoda > Insecta > Hymenoptera > Scelionidae > Telenomus > Telenomus remus. The sequence continues at coordinate 6,366,863 of CM036341.1, read as the reverse complement.
CAAAATGAAGGCAAAACTATCACTTTTGTCACAGAAAAAATAGGTACCTCTTCTATATCTCCTCGCGTTGTTCTTTCATTTGTATTAGTTTCTCTCTTTGTGTGTCTTTGTGTCAATAAATATGGTATGCATGCGAAATTTATTTATCTTCTTATTTTGTTGTATTTTTATCTCTATGAGGATATATTTACATTATATGCAAGAAGTTGCTACGAGCAAATGAGAAAGCGATCGCGTTGTGTCGTTTAACTGCTCATACTTCTGCGCTTTCACATCATCTCCTTCTTACCACTTATTAGAGGCTAATTTTATTTCTAAACCTTTTAAAGATAACTAGACCTTAGGTTGGTTTTTTCTTCGCGCTCTTAATTCATATTTATTCTTTTATCATGAGATAACACAATGATCATTATGGAAGGATATGTCATAAAGGGCCCGACGTGATCAACTTTACGAAGCTAAGGCTACTTTTCTTTGCAGTACTGAAAATAGTTTTTTTCTTACTTACTACATTGAAAAATTATTCAAATTGACACATTACAATATTGAGTCTTACAAACTATATTAATTAACGATAAAACCACGTTGTAATTTGTGAAATAAAAAGGGCTCGAAATTTTCATTACAGGACAGAAAACCGGTGATGAAGTTCATGTAATTGTTGCTTTGATGTATCATAAAATAAGTTTTTTTCTGTTACATCTTTTATGTTTTCAGTTAAAAAATAGGTTTCTGTTTATGTGAAAGTTTAGTCTCTGTCTAAATAATCATTTATAGCTGATCTTTCAAACACACGGTTTATGTACAACTCAATAAACAAGCGTTTACTGCAATTATTTACAACGGTAATAAAATTAGATAAGATGTTTATTTACATCATGTAAAATATATTTTTGTGTTACTGTTGTTATTTTTCAAAATTTGATTCCTCGGCTAAGAGGGGAGGGTTAAGAACTACTAATGTAAAAATGACCAAAGTAATAAAAAACGATTAAAATCATGAATTGTAAGAACAAATACGAAGTAGTCATGCAGTACAATATTTGTTGAAAACAAATACGATGTTGATACAAAATAAAAATCCCTTATTATTTTCAATTTTAATTGTTAATTTGCAAAAAAATTTCAATTGTAAAACAAACAATTGTAAAATAATAATTGAAAAATAACGCCGTTGGCAAAGCAAAAAATATTTCAGACCAAGTGGTTACTTTCAATTTGGATTGGCTAAAACATTTCTTGCACCGGCAACGGCAGCCATTTTTCAATTATTATTACATTGGTTGTTTTACAGTCTTGATTTTTTTTGCAAAAACACAATTTATCTAAAATCAAGTAGGATTCTTATTTCTTATTAACACTATATGATTTTTTAAGTTGGTCGTTTTTACATTGGTTGTACTGAAACCGTCCGCTATGAGCTACGACGCCAAACGCGTCGGGTTTAATTATATTTAGTTGTCATAATTTTTTGTTTATTGAATTCAGATATAAAAATAAATGAATATGTACAAAAATATGAGTCGCACGAATTTCATCACTCAGTGTATAGTAACAATTAAAATTGAATATCTCGAAGCCCTCTCAACTCAACATACGATCTCAAGACTGTTACTTAAAAGTCAGAATTTTGTTTCAAATGAAAAACGAGCACTTTTCAGTCTGCAATTGTTATAAAACTGTGACGCCGGGACCTTTATTCCGTCTCGATGATTCATATATAAAAATATCAAGAAGATTTTAATAAATTATGAGAGCTGTGAAACATAACGATGACTTTATAATTTGTGTAAAAATATTAAATATAGCGTTTGATCCTTGCTTTCTTTGTTTTCAGATATTTCAAACATTTTGATCCTCATAATAATTTTGTTAACTTTTACAGATTTGTTTGTTTAAATTCGAATTCAACATGTTTAGGTAAGATTTGCGTGAAGGTAGCCCCGTGTTAGCAAAACATTAGTGCGGCTGCTGCGATTTCAGGACTGGGCAATCAAACAAAAAATAAACAACTGAGCCCTTTAGTTTTCATTCATAAAATTGAAATCCTTTTTTTTCCTTTTTTGCTTATACGAATTCAACCTTTGGCAACAGTTCTGGCGCACAGAGCTGTTATAATGAAATAATGTAATGTGAATCACAAAGTCGTTTATATTGTCCAAATACTTGCTCATACCTTCCGATATACAGTTTAGTATATTTTATAGTAACTCGATTTGATAATTTGGCACGTTTCGATATTTTTCAAAAATAGTGTTTTTTACTTAAAATAGCCGGGCATTGATGTACATTCGAGCTTCCATTAAGACTAATACCCTGCTGGTTTTCATGTCTTAAAAAATTAGCTTTTACTTTTTATACTGTATTATTTTGCAAATTCTTTAGATCCAAATTAAAAACAATTAATTTCAAATTCCAACCGATTGAAAATTGCCCAGACTTGAATTACGCCACCACAGAAGATAACACAGCCGAAGAAATGATTTTGTCTCTCAAGAAGTGAAAATTCACGCTCTACGAATCGCAGTTGTGTGGTACTTGGTATAATCTATATAAACCTGCAATAAACTATGCCCATCATCCATTCAACTCGTTCACTCAATGACCCAGCAAACGTATCAACAATAATAAAACCTTCATTCAACATTTATAACGATTTTTCATAACCATGTATAAAGATTTTTTTCAGCAATTATTATCTTTCGTATCCCCGTGGGTCCAAAGAACTTACAACAAATTAACACTGTCTTTGGACCGGTTGATTTTTAAAAAATCTCTGCGCTTTTTAAACTTTGCATCCTATTCGTTCACACAAGAACCGTTTGTGATATTTTATGTTATTCGATTTTCACGGATAATTTAGGGTGCGACTGACTTGCATACTTTACCAGGGACGGTGTCTTTTCCGACTGTGCTTTAAATGAAAAAAAATGTCTTTCATTAAGCAACTGGCGTTCTCGATAGAACAAGGCAATCCTTCTTAGCATACTTTTTTTTCAAATCAGTTATAGCAAGCACCGAATTATTTTTCTTATATTTGCACTAAACATTTTGTATACAAAATTTATGAAAAAGATAAGCACCAATTCAACTCTAACAAAGAACAAACATACAATAGAATTAAAAATTTATTTTTTTTTTCAAATTATTCCAAAACAATATAAATTTGAAAACACATAACTTAAATATAAAAATGATGTAATGAAAAACAAGTTCTGTAAAATAAGTTGAACATATTCGCATTTCGCGATGAAAGAAAAAAATATATCAAGACAACAAACATAGGGAAACGTAAAAGGTTGACTCTTACAATAGCATCATTTTGCAACAGTGAGAATTCGGCGACCTTGTTTCCGACTCTGCGCGCTTTCGTTTCGAAGCGTATTGCACAGTTGATTATCCTATTTGTACAGAGTAGTGCTATACAAGAAGTTGTCTTAGCATCAGGATTTGCCTCACGTAAAAGATCACCGCTCAATAACGAAATCCGTTTGCAGCCCCAACGAGGAGGTCATTTCGAGGATTTGCGTGTGTATGCGTGATGATAAATCGTCCGATTCGAAAGAAACAAACAAAAACTAAATAAATTACACGGTTTTATCCTCCACTGGTGAGTAATGATGAACGTTTATCGTCGAGTATCAATTAGTCGAGGAAAAGAAAAAGTTGTAATCATCAATATCTAGATTTTAACGTGTTCATATTTGTGAAAGGGGGGTTCTTCGGCCTCAACCGAAGATCATTTCTTTCCCGGGTGGCGCGCGCATTTATGAAGAATAATCTAAAATTATACTTTGCATTTTATCTTAATGATCTAGACCTGCAGTTTTAGCGTTTCGTAAAAATCGGATGATGAACCTCGTTTTGTAGAATTGTTATAGTTAATTTTTTGTTCATTATAGATACTCCTTATAATTATTTGTTTGCGCTTTCAGTGCCTTTAGTGACGAGGTTTGGTTTCGCTCGCGTCGCAGACTCTGGCTCGTTGTTCCCGCCGTCGAAATTCAACCTCGGCACTTGTCAACTTTGATATTGTTGTTTTTGAGACTGGAGAACACTATCGGGCTCGTGCGGGGCTCCTCCGCGATGTCACGTGGCTACGCGTTGCTTCATTACAAGGTGCGACGTTTTTGTATCGAGTAGAGATATCGTTTGAATTCGAGTATGTTAGAGAGCTAGTGTCGGGTCACTGCGGTCCTAAGCTCCTAAGGAGCCCCGCGTCGGAACAACGAGCCGTTAGTATCTCTGTAATTGCTAATTTATCGAGTGTCGTCATTGATACGAGTCCTTGTGAAAGGTATCGCTCTTGTGAAACATCCGTCGTCCCTCCCTCGAGAGCTCCTGGCTCGCGAAATTGTTCTCAGACTTTGGCCTCGGCAGCATACTCGTTGGTAACGTCCTCATCTCCATGCTGTGCACCTACAAAAGTTCACATTTCTTTTACTACAAGCGAAAATGACATTTATTGCTGATCTCAGCAGTCTTGGCAAATAGAATTGATTTTTATTGCACAAAGTTGTCGGCGCCTTTTTATGCCTTCATCTCGTTTCGACGATTTGCAAATCAAACAGAACCGTAAAAACAAGAGAAGGTGACACTTTCGAAGCTAAACTTTTATTGTTAAATAACATATAGATATAAGTAGAATAAGGGAGGAAATAATTGTTCAAGGTCGCGGCTTGCGCTGCCCAACAGTACCTTTTACCTTTCAACGTTGAACTTTGACCTTCTTCCCTAATTCTGTACTTTCTGACATGCACCGAAATCGAATTATACAATTTCCACAAGAAAATTAAGGGCACTCCCTCAGCGAATTGTAGTTTTGAACGTGCGAGTTTTTTCCTTAAATTCCAACTTCAGCATTAAAATTAAACGGAAAGTCACAATAAAAATGTTCTATTCGCCAATGATTCGTCATTTATTGTTGTCTTATCAAATCTGAAAATTGACTTGGTATTTGAAAACATTCAACGTTTTTTGTAATTAATGAAATCATACTTTGATCGATTCTTAATAAAAATTCGAACGATCAAAGATTGATTTAGTTAGTTTGGTCATGACCGATGCAGTTTTACTATCTTCTGAAATTTGATTATTATCATTATTTTAACCCTAAAAGTTCATCATTCATTTTCCTTATTCAGTAGAAATAAATTTGTAACTGACCATAATTTCGATTAAACATTTACAAACCCATTTTCTTAAAATAAAAATTAATTTTCAGAACTGAACAACAGTCTTAACTAATTTTTTAATTCACGTAGTCGAATTTAACATTTCAAAAAATTGATTAATTTATTATAACTTAAAATCGAGCATAAATTATTATTATGTACAAAAAAGACTCTCAATTTTTACAAAAATTTGAGGTTCAAATGTACCCAATTCAGTGTACTTTTAAGGATTAATATTTCTTCTCCAGCGATTGTTTATTTTGATAAAAAAACAGTTGTTATTCAATTTTCAGTGTCTGTACGACGTTAATACGAAATTTTACCGATTCTTCGCTGGCGCTAGCATGCGCGGCTTGCTCCGCGAGTGCGTTCACGACGGCACTGATAGTTTTTGATTCACTGCCAAGATCTTCTTCACGTTGTGCCACCAAGTTCGGGTTCTTGCCGATTTTGTTCAGCCTGAAAGGAGAATCAGATTAAGCGTAGGGAATGTTGCAAAGAACACAACCAATAATTATTCACGCTTGATGTGAGCTCCTTTGCCCGACGAATTTTGTACGACAATCAAATTTGCATTATTTCAAACTACTATGTCATTCTATCAACGATTGGATTACAAATTAAAGTATCCAGTTGAGCGGACGCTTGCGGGCAAAGGTCTCGTTGAATGGCGGATAGTCGACAAACTTAAAGTTGAGGCAGTTGAGTATCGAACGATTTGCAGAGAAAGTAGCCATATCTGTTGTTAGTAGAATCCACCTTGCAAACTGACTACAAAGAGTTAATTCACAGAATCGATTCGTGTGATTGCAAAATTAACTCTCGGTTGTCCCTTTTTACAACTTGGATATCTGAATTAATGATCGTCAGTTTTTTTTTAAATTTCTGCGTCGAATAGTTTATATGGCAACTTACTAATTTGGACAAACAGACAATCCATTGAAAGTGCTTGCTTCGACCAAACAAATTGAAATTCATTTCTCCATCCTTGCAGTCCATCAGGATTTCAGTCAAATCCCAACTTGTGATATTATCTTTGTAAATGTGTACTTGGAATTTAGAGTACTTGACATATAATCGAGTTGCGTTTTGAGGTAGGAGAAACAATTTTGGTTGCTCGGTCAATCAAGCCTTTCGAGAACAACACTTTTATGGACGAATGCGACATTGCAGTCATTCGATCCTTTCTTTCCCAACTTATTGCAGTAGAGTAGCAGACGAGTATCAGATAACTTACGTCAAATGTACTCGCTGCTTGCATGGAATGCTAAACAAACGTCTGTGAATATCAATCCATCACCGAAAAGATAATTTCGCGTCGCGATAACCCGAGGGAGTTAGTCAAATTCTCCGTTCGGAGCGGAGTCGGTGCTCGTATCGGTCGTGGTGCTTGAAACGGCCCAATGGGAACGAAAGGAAAATTGGTGGTAACACACCCATGACAAGAGTGAAAGCGCGTAACGAAACAACGTGAAAAGGCGAACGCGATTGTCCACTTGGCTCTGGGTACTGCTTCTTTTTAACAAACATTTTTTTAAGGGAACGGGTTAATTCGCTTCAATACACGCAATCGTCGCATCTTGCGTGGTGCTAGTCGTGCCAGTAGAAGGCTGTTTCATGTTGCCTCTAAAGTGTTAATTCACAACAACTCTTGAATTTTGAATCGCTCGTTAATTTCACATTTCTAGTTGCAATTATCACATTCCGTTTTGAATATGTCTAATGCATGCACTTTTGCAATTCAAGTTTATACTTAAGAAAAATGGTCGAACAAAAAGTAATTGAAGTGAAATTAACGAGACAAGAAGACAATAATTGGAGTTACATTTTTCGGTTAATGAATCATGTATATTTTTTGATTGCGTGTATGTAGTGTTAGGAGTGGAGACATTCGAAGCTGCGTCAAAAATCTTAGTCAAGCAAAACATTTAAGATAGTTGTTTAGTTATTTTTCAAAAAATACTTTTTTATTAACGTTACAAATTATATTATTTTGTAAATAATAAAAGTTAATCATCATTGCTATTTTTGAAAAAGCGTATCAATTTATAAATTTTTTATTTTTCAATTTGGATTAATTATTAATAATATTATTGGTTTGATTATTTTCTAAGAACTCGAAGAGTTTTCTATAAAAAAATTGTTGTTCTGTTGTAATAGTGTGTTGATTGTATTGTGCGGTGTTCATTGTGTGTAAAATTTATATCTTTTTTAGTGAGAAAACTTTATTGTAAACATTTATAAACATTTTACTACTTAAATTATAAAAGAAGCAGATATTTCAAAAATCGAATCACTTCAACGAATAAATTCGAAAAACTTAAACGAATTGAATTGTGCCATATTATAAATTTAAAGTGCATTTGTCGAAAAAGGGCAAAGCTAATGCAGCATTGCCGAAAAAATCACGTATGCGTATAAAAAATTGAAAAAAGATCGACATCTTGATTACAAAAATTGCTAAAAAAACATCAAACGTATGTTCATAGCAAAAAGAAAAAGAGTATTTATCATTCGTGTGAATCTTGACCTTGTAATAGAATTACAGATGTAAAGTTGGAACGTTACATTTTTCAACATCTAAAAAGAGCAGGATAAAAAAAGTGTTCCATTGATAGGTATCACTGATTCAAGTAATTTAAAATAAAGTAATGTCGAAATATTAATTAGAACGACAGCGGTGTCAGACCAAAATGTTTTTAACAGGCATTCGATATTTACAAGGCGTGTTAAAAGTCAGCGGCTGTAGGAAGGGATAAAAAATTAGTTCGACCTTCCTTTCGAGAAAAAGTACTAAAACTTGATAGCATACTAAGCATGTGCCACAAGTTTCAGGACTTGAGATTCTTATTTTAGCACAACCATTATGATGATATAATTTCGCATTTTGTAAGGATTTAAAAACCAAATCAGGTTACAGTCGTCTCAGTTGTGTTATTCTTTTTACTGAACAAATTAATTTTTACTGATATATAAAAAACTAAGTGTTTGTGTACTGTTTGTGTACTGTTTTTGTTTGAAATGAATTGTAAACTCTGCAAGCAATTTGATTCAAACAATCCGTTCATATTTGACCTTTACAATTTGTTCGTTCAAAAATTACGGATTTGATTTTCCACTTTAAAAACTGGTTCTATTTTTAGAACTTGATATCAAAGATTTTAAATAAAAATGCCTGCAAAGTGATGAGTATTACTGTAGATCAAGTGATATCTGGTAACACTGATCTGGTGAATTTCAAGTGCAGGAACATTCTTCTAGACTACTAGCGCCGTGCAATAATAAAGAATCTAAAAACTAATATATAATAAATATATAACAAGGTGTAAAAGAAAACGTCGATATATTTTTATAAACGAGATCCCAAAGCCGAGTGGATGATCGCTTGTGGACGAAAGATAGTTTTTTTTGTTAGAGAGGCGATAACAAACGATGTAAAAAACGATGGGGGGTTCTGGGTTTTTGCGATTGACATCTATTTAGCACACCAACTCGATAAAACAAACCTAACCAAAGTTTATACCTCTCGGCGGCAACGCTCTCCATCGTTCTACGCATCAACGGATATTGGTCCAGGACAACGTTAAAATGATCCACCGAGAGGCTGAAGAGATTGCAGTATGTTTCGGCGCGAACCGAAGCAACCCTCCTCGCATTGGTCAGCAGACAAATCTCACCAAAGTAAGATCCATCTGACAGCGAGGTGGCTACCTCCCCGTTCGCCATTACGATGTCTACTATTCCTTCCTGGATGAAGTACATTTTTGAACCGATGGTGCCTTCTTTTATTATGATGTCACCTAAATGTCATTCATTTTTTCATTAATATTTCTCTTCGTTTCCATAATTGCATTCAGGGATTAACTTTTTTTTTGCCAAATTCAATACAGGAATTAGGAAATGAAGCGAATTTGCATAATTGAATATTATCAATTGTAGTTCGAGTGAAACGTTTGACTCTTTTTTTGCAAGAGCTTTCCAATTTCACTAATTTGTTAATTAGTCGATGTAATTAACATTGTACCTGGTTGGAAGACCTCGTATCTTAATTTCGTTACAACGTCTGAAACGAAGTTGGAATCTGCGTTGGCGAAGAACGGTACTGATGCGACGAGTGACCTACAGTTGTAGTTTATAACGTCCTGAAAACATTCAACAGATTAGTGAAAACTGACCAATAATTGATGACAATACAAGCAATTTTATTTAGATTTAATTTTAAGCCACTGAATTGAGTGCCAATAAAATCAAAAACAGCACAAATCCCTGGCGAATAAAAATCATTCTGCATTGACGAATCATTGATTTATTAATCCTCGCACGATTTAAACATGCAAATTGTATTGATTGGTATTCTGTTATTCGGTTTCCAGATGAAATTCAATTTGGCCGGATTTTAATACGGAAAAGTGAAATCAAACATGCATTTTCGTAATGAAATTTAATTTAATAATATTTAACTTTCAGATGATCTAATTCTAATTCAACCAATGAATTGAACCAATGAATGATTTGTACATTTTGTTTATTTATAAATTGATAGAAGTGTTTGATGAAACTTGCCTCTCTTAATTTTTCCGATAGTTCTCCGAGGATCAATTCTTCGTCGAAGAATTTTCCTTGGTACCGATGTTCGAAGTATTCTGTTATTCGCTGTCGCATCTCCCTCGGCAATTTTCGATAGGCCATGTATTCTTCTACTTGTTTCACCTGAAAATAATTCAAATTTTTAGTAATCGATAAATCAAAATTCATTGACTCAAAAATTTTCAATTTTAATTTCCTTTTTATAATTATAACAATAGTTATAAAAATACTGCTGTAAAAATAACAATTGTATATTTGCAGTAGTAAATATAACAATTCACCTTTTCTCGATATTGTCTTCTCGATGAGTCAAGCGATTGGATGAGATTCGTCGCGTGGCCCAAGAATAGCGCATAACACGTAGCCCCGCTGATCATGCTTAACATAGTTAACCACATATCTGTAAGGGACTGCGGTGGAAACCTCCCGTATCCTATGCACAGCATGTGTGACATGGCTTTGAACAGGGCCCATGAGTATTGTTCCAACCAAAACGAGTCCTGCGAAATTGCAAACGAAATATTAACAAACTTGTAACTCCATAAAAAAAAAAGAATAGTTCAAAAAAATGTTTCAATTCAAAAAAAAAAGAATGAACGTATCTCCATCGACTACTGAAACGTGCAGCGATATTTCAGTCATACTTTTTGCAAAGAGCTCTAGTTGAGTTAGTTTAAGAAATATATATTTCGGTCGATCATCCATTATGCAATCGTGCAATTCAGACTCGGCGTGATAGGCATCATGTACTGAATTCAACGATGTAATAATCAATACCACACGAATAAAAATCGTTACAGGGATGAAGTTTCAACTTGTAAATTACATCAAACTTTAATCTGCCTCGTGTAAGCTCAAAATTCTTGTGTAAATACCAGTCTCATTATGATAAACACATTACGTTCAAATCTTGCAAAATTTAATTAACTAACAGGAAATATCCTTGGTTCAATTCCAACTTGTAGAAAAATGTTTTTTTTTTAAATTTCACCTGTAACTCGTTGATGGCAACCCACGAGTTGCTGGGAAATCCCTGTAGCATTGGAACCAGGAACTGCAGGCAGCCACTCCAGTGACCGATCAGGAGCATCATGCAAATCAGGTTAAAGATCCGCATAAACACCGACGCCATATTCAGGAACTGCCAACAACAACGTTCGAGCTTTATTCAATCGCCTATCAAAATTGGCCTCGAAATGTCGTTCGTTATCAACAACCCCCTTTAATGTTCTTTCAAGGCATCCGAAAGCGCCGTTGCGTAGTGTATACAGCGAACAAGCGAGTGCCGCACAAAACGTTAAGGTAAAACAGAAAATGAACAAAAAAATAGATCCAAGAAAACAATTCAAAAATAAAACCCAGGAGAAATGACTGTTAAAAAAAACTTTTCAAACTTCTTGTCGTTTCGGTTCTTTTGATTTGGAATTGTGTTTTGATAATGAGCTACTCGTTGCGCGGCACAGAGTAGAAAGAGACAAAGGTCGCGTCAAAAAATGAAATGCTGCTGTACACGGCTCGATTCATTTGCAACTTGTTCGCCTCAGGGGGGTTAATGGCAGACTGATCTGATATGAATCCGGGCTCTTGGAACCGCTTTTGTAACCAATGGTGCGCTGGCTGTTATACTTGGCTGGCGATTTTATGTTACATACTGCATTCAAATGATTCTTCAAAAGTTCAGAAAATGTAAAAGAGAAAAAAAAGGAGAAAAAAAATGCGACACACATTTGTGCAGGACAACGAGATGTACCAAAGGCGAACAAGTTATTAAGCAAATGTAATCTCGTTCAACGTGACTTTCGTACGGTCTTGAATTTCAATGGTTTCTGTTAACAAGAGCTTTTACTATTGAAAAATTATTCGTTCGTTTTTTTTTCTCGTCAATTGTTCTCGGTGTTGAAGCTTTCATCTCTTTCGCTTATCGTCGTGCAAGCCGTTAGTTTTTTAAACGTTTGTAAAACGGCGTGCTCTGTATCGGGTGTGACATCATCTATATAACTCAAACGGTTCGACGCTCCGCTCGTGTTTCTTGATTAGAGAAAGCATGCTACATCAGAAATTACGCACGACGAGGTTTGTACACACAAATGATATTTGAAAAAAAAGACAAAAAAAAATAATAAAGATGTTTCAAAACCAAACAAATCGACAGTTGACCTAAGTCCTCGACAGTTCTACTATGCTCTAGACAGATAACTTCTGCGAAGGCACGACGAGCTCTCGTGCTTTGCACATGATGGTTCCCAAGCCCACTTGCAACTTAGAGTAACTTTTGTATTAAACATTCATTGTAAACTTGAGCGTTATTTAGTCATTTGATTTTTTGCATGTTTTTGTCTTTAACACCGTGATTAGGCATGCTGCTAGTAAGCAGGCCAGTTGGTTACAAGACGTGGGAACCGTCTGATAAAACTAGAAGCAAGAGAACGGAGCGAACGGGTATATCATACGAATGCACACATGTACATTTGGTCAGCAGTAACACAAAATGGATACTTAGCGTTTCGTTTGGTCCATCGTCTCTGAAAGAAAGTTGGAGGCGCAAAATAATACAGAGGGCAAACAAACAAATAAGGGGGCCAGGACAGACTCAACTCAAAAACAGCCGTCCACATGCTAGACAATGCAAAACAATTCGCTAATTATAACGACTCAGAACTGGACCATTGAGTGGACCCAATTGATACTCAGTTTATCAGTACCTGAGTCGTACCGTCTCACGGATTTGTACAATCAAGCATAATTTTTCAAGATGGTTTAATTTCAGATGACATTAATAGTAAAAACAAACGAGAAAAAAAGGAGGAAGAGTTTAAAAATAGACACAAAATCAAGAGGGATGAGTCGAGCGATAGCATGATTAATGTTCTCTCCGTTCTCGGGTATGATCGATGTGGGTTCGTTAAATTTCATGAGTTGCGGCCAGGCCGACTCTTGCCTATTTATCTGAACGTTGCGAATCTGCGAGCTCGACTTTATAAAACGCGCGAGAGTTTGGCGATTCGGAGCACGCCCGGAGACAAAGACTCATTTGCCGGCCTATGCATTCGGAAAGGTCCGCGGCGTGCTCCGAAAGCCCCGCGCGTTCAATGATTCAGAGCGTAGTGGTCAGTGATTGGTTGACGTCCATTAATTCTACACATGTGTTGCCAAAAAAACGATGTTAAACAACAAACAATACTTTACCTGGTACTAAACAACAAAACAAAATCAACCATACGCATCCCTGTATTCAACGTTAGTATGAGCATTAGAGATCTCTTTCATATCATAGTCAACTAACAGTTTCTGTTGTACAGTTCAACAACTTGGTTCTTCTAGTCTTAATCGTATCTCTTAGTAATCAGTACTAAAAATGTATGCCCAAGGTCAATCTACGGAACAGTCAGTTAAGATAATGCATCAAAGCTCTCTTGGCGATGGTAAACATGAACCGATCAAATTATGATCGTAGGCTATTGTGATATAATCAACAACAATTAGAACAACGGTGTGCATCGAATTGCTATGCTTACGGATTCCTGTAGGTCACACATGGTACTGACACAGATTCTATCATAAATCATGACATTCTTTTTAATCGAACATACAAAGAAGCTTCAACAAAATTGTCAAAATCTCAAAACACGTTACAGTTGAGATTTTTGTATGCTAGAGACCTGGGCAGGAATTCGTGACTAAAAAAAAAGTGTGGGTTTGACTGTGAGAAGCACCGATAAAAGCCAGGCAAGAAGCGGGGAACAACAGCTTGGTTAGCGCTAAAACACAAAGCGTGTAACAACAAACGACAAGTTTACGCAGCATCAACAACAACAGCTTACATCGAGGGGCTCGAAGGTTCATATTGATACTGGTCGTGTCAGCGTTCAACAGATCCTTCTTGTCCGTTGATTGTACCTCTACTTGTCAAACAACGATCAAAACGACACGACACCAGTATCGACACTGTTTTCGTCACAATTCATCGACGAGAGGGAGGAAGACAAGGGGCTGTTTGTTAGCTCGTTATCAACAATTGGTTTCCACTTTTTTTTTTCATTTACAACTTCTAAAACATACTCTCTAAGAAAGTGCAACTTGCGGCAAAGCGACAGAGAAGGGACGCCCAATCACGTGCGCAGTTTACTGGAGTCCGTATGCCGTCTAGCAAAACCGATTCAGGAGATGGACATAACAAGGTTTTTTTAAAAGCAATGACAGATGCAACAGTGGGAGTAGATGGTAAGGTTAGGAACTAAGGTGACGCGCCAAAACGAACTAATTTGGTAACTTTTTTTGCGATGTTTTTGATATTTCTGAAATAGTTCACTCGAGAAAGGGTTAAATTCCAATTGTCATTGACAAAGGTCAAGTTATTGAAAAGTAACGAGGCGCTAAACATTCGAGGTGAGCGAACGCCTAGTGGCGCCAGCGGCTCGCTAGACGGATGCAGACAGTGGTAGTTAGAAGCGTGGTCTATAGCTGCGGGTAACAATATGCGGCGTAAAAGAAGCAGATGTTTGTAAGTAGAACCAACGAGTCAACCAGTGTGCTGCTCGTGTGTCCACGACCCTCAGACTCTTCGTCGCTCTTTCGGTTGGTAATCATGGCGGAGGGAACACAACGTGGTCAAAACAACAGCAATAAAAAAAAGACCACGAACCAAGGTGAACGTGGCTTGTCAAAGTTTCGAGTTGGACAACTACAGAAGCAATGGGTCAGGAGAATCTAAGGGATTCCATCCGCCACAATGGTTTGGTTTCGAAATCGCGACCACAAGCGTCAGAGAGAGGCGTGCGTGAACATGAGCTCGCGCATTTGTTTCGGGCGGGTTACCTTAAAAATAAGGTCGTTTTTGCTGAAACCGGACTTCTTTTTTTGACTACTGTCAGAGCTTAGGCGCCCCCTCCGCTCAGTGCGTTTTTTTTGTAGGTTCTGCAATATCTAGAAACAAAAGAAAGCCGGGACATAGCAAGAAATAGTCAGAAAATAAAGGACAGGTAAAAGAAAAAAGTCGTAGAGAAGAGAGGGGAGCTTGGTGGCGGGTCAGGGGTGGGGAGAAAAAAGAAATCAAAGAGACGGGTTAGTACAGAGACAAAATTAAAAGGAAATCAACGGAGAGACCGTGTAAACTCATCAAACAAAAGTTTAAGTAAGAAATTTGTTAATTCAGAAAAAACTGGTTTTGAAATAATAAACGGGGGCTTGTTGTTTCTGTTGTTAGTCAAGAATACACCTGGACGAGACAGCATCCGGGCGACGTCAAATCGAGAGGTTGTTAATTTTTGTTTGCCACTATCTAGACTTTTGTTATGTTCTAAGGTTTGGCGAACGACAAGGATTCAGCGCAAAATAACTCAGTCCCGGAATCGCTTGTCCTTCGCTGAAGCTCGCACTATCTGATGGAAACAGGCTATCGCGTCGCATAATCTTTGTTAGTCACGTGAGATGGTGGTTTCAGATGTATCTGTTAGTTTAGAAAGTTACAAGTTCGATCATGCGAGAGTTTCGGCACAAAATTTGAGTGAGTGTGTTGCTGGTAATGAGCTTGTCTGTAACACGATTAGGCAACTGTGTGAAATCAAATGAAACAAATCGATACACATTTGAGTAGATAGTAACCGAACGGAAATGAACGAAATAAAAAAAAAACAGTACAACAGCACAGGTAGAAGAAAACTGCGAGATCCTTGAAAACAGATGAGACGTACAAGTTGACCATTACTCAGAATAATCGAAGCTCAAGAGTCGATAAGTAACAATGAGAAAGCCATTCTTTAGACTGAAGCACGCGATTTAGCAATCGCTCAAGCGGCAAGCGCAATTTTCCAAAATCTTGTTTAATGCGGCAAGCTCGTGAAAGGTCCGTCAATTACTGACACAGAGCCCAATCCATGCTTGCCAGTCCAGAACTATCGAGGAACACCAAATCCCGCAATTGTCGTCGTTCCGGTAGATTCTTTTTTGTCGAGGGTTTTTGTCGCACGTGGACCATCGTCGACCAATTAAATCGTTAGTTCCACTCGTTGTACCGTTAGTCCATACTATTTGTTTTTGAGTGTATGGCGTTGATCATCATCTGCTACAAGCACTCTGTCTACCACTAAGAAGAAAGTCTAGTCTACCGACTAGCCAAATTTGACTTACGACTAACTATAGACTTCTGATTGGAGCTGGATGATAGACACGCCAAAACAATTACTAACGTAAACACGGAGGTAAAAAATTAAATTGTAATTAGTAACTGTTCAAAGCATCGATCAACTTGGAACTATTTTAGAACACACTTAATTAGTTTGTTAATCTAGTTGTTATCAACAAAACTGGTACCCTTAGCGAAGCTTCGTTCTGACTAACTGTTTATTATAGCATTGGAACCATAATTTTTGTGTCTTTGACATTAAAAAACTTACGCCAGCCGGAATGAAACAAAATGAACCGTGAACCGTGGTCAACTTGCACAAAAGAGAAACAAAATTTTTAATGAGACACAAAGGTTTGATAAATGACATCATTAGCTATTGGTTTTTCATTGGGTTTTTTTTATCAAAAAACTAAATAATTGAATTTTTAGACGTGTTGATCGCATCAGAGGTGTTGCACACTTTGAGATCGATGCTTATTGGCTTTTCGAGATAAATCAACATTTCAAATGTGAAACAGAGGTCGGTGTGTGCGAACAGTCCAGCGTATCGAAAACCAAACTCAAAACTTAAACGACGCAAATGACAAATAAACGTGGAATCCGCAAAATTTGATCCAGTACCACCGTTTTCATTTTGGTTTTTCATGTAGAATTGCGATTCGTGAACGATTTAGCACATTTGGCTGTCAACTTGTGCACAAATGTTTCAACATTTATATTGCACAGTGCGACAGACTGTTGGCTCTTCACACACTTCAGCCTTAATCAAAAATGATTTTTTTATTGTAACAATGAAAAAAAACAGTGTGGACAATTATAGTTGACGAAATTGCTCAACGACTTTTGTAAATTGCCAGAATTATTATTATCGTTTGAAAGAGCTAGCAAAAAAAAAAAATAATAAAAATATTTTGCAAAGAGCCGTTGGCAAATAAAAGTCGAGTCAAATTCAATCCAATGAATTTGTTGTCGAGACGCGATCAGTTTACAAGCTCGTGACATCATCGAGCGTTTCTTCAAACTGTTTTAAACATTAATTCAATAGTTCGTTATGTCCGCAGTCAAAACTCATAAACACTTTCATTTAACATGTAAATAGTTCATCATCGCGCGATTCTACGAGCACTGATATACCATTTGAATTCATTCCAATGCACAAATTATTCGACTTTTGATTTGTTCTTTTTTTAGACCTTCGCATATTTCGTCAGATTTGAGATTCGTCAGTTGTATTATTAATCGTCGTTTGGTTAATTTTTGGGCTAATTGATATGTCTCCTCTCATTCATAGGGTTTGGTTCGTAAATGAGAAATAATAGTCGATGCAGATATCACATGACAGATAGCCGAGAGAACTTGCGCCGGTCAGTTGCGGCGTGTAAATTAGCATTAACAGTTAATTATTTTAAACCGAACCCTGTCTCGTATATCGTAATAATTAGCAAAATGACAAATGTTCTCGTGGGAAATTCCTCCGCGTGTTCATTTATGTGATCAATTCATAATGACTGATAATCAAATTCATTCTCTCATTCAGAAATGTCCATAACAATGTTTACACACCATTTATTATTTGCCATTTTTTACTTTATTTATTTACTAACGCAATATAGTATCGGAGTATCGAATTCTCACATCTTTTTCATTTCAAATCTCATTTTTTACTTTAGCACAATTTTACAAGCGACATTTTTTGTTCAAACTGAAACCTCGTTTGACATATTTGAATGAAAAGAATGGCCTCGATGTTAATAAATTTTGTTCCGTAAAAGCGAAATTCTAGGCACTGTGAACTCTTCGCTAACATAAATCTTCGTTGCTGTTACACAGTTTCGCAAATATTCAAACCGCACAAAAACAGTCAACTATGAAAAACATCGACATCGCAGTCAAATCACTCCAAAACGACCGAATTGCTGCTCTATAAATCAATACCTTTTTTTAAATAAATGAAAAGGCAGGGGTGGGGGGGGCTGTATTAAAAAAATCAAGGAAATGCAAACTGGACGACAAGAAAAAGGTTCAGAGCGACGTGCAAATGAAATCAGGTGACGTGAGAGTGATGGTTCATTTATCATTTTAGTTTCCACCTTCTTCTGTTGAGTAAACCCTACAAATCAGGCAGCTAAACACGAAAAAAATCCAGCAGGCATTGGAACAAACTGAACTCGAAGCACAATTGAAGGAAAACGCAACCGCTCTATATAGACAGGAGAATGGGAAACAAAATAAATGAAAAAAAAATGGAGGTTAAAGAAGAAACAATTTTAATGAAAGAAAACACACGCGAGGGTTACACATTGAAGTCGGGCATACTGCCAAATGTTCCAGGCAAATAGGGCTGTAATACACCTAACAACACTCACAGGCAGAAAGACCTACGGTCAGACCAATCAATGTCTCGCTTGCAAAGACTGTCATGTCAAATATTGAATATCATATTTTGCGAAACTGAGTCAGCGAATCGCGCTTCCATTTTTTCTTCAGTCAATAAAAAAACACTCGCAGAGAAAGTGTACGAACAATAAAATAAAAAGAATCGACTTGTGAAAACCAGTTCGATTCATATTTGACAAGACAGTATTGACTTCTATCGATAGAGAACACTCGTTAGATTCTAAGATCTCAACTTGGCAACCGTGTGCGAAAGAAAACCCGACGAACATAACAACACTCAGACCTATCTCAAGGACACTTTTTTTTTCAGGAACGGGATTTTATGAACAAAGTGAAGCTGTTCAAGGGACTTGGAAGAACACGGTTATTTTTTCTGTACAGCTGGTAATCGCGTATGTACATCAGTCGTTTGATCCTAAATCTAAGAGACCAGCGTCTGGATCTAAGTCTGACAAGGTATCTCTCTAGAGTTGTGTTCTAAAATTGAGACAAGTCTTAATTGCTGATTAAGATTCGGGGCGAACACGAGGTCTAGTAATATTTACATGGTGTGACTATCGGGCTTCTCTTTATTCATAAGCACCCAGTTGAAAAGTGGATGAAGGAAGGTGGAGAGTCGATTAATAAGAGTTTGTTAATCGCACGATCCACTTTTCATGAGGACTATATGGCTGGGCCAGCAGATCTGATCAAAAGCGGAAAGTTGGTAAAATATCTATGTAATAAAAATATGCGACTGCGAATATTGATTGACAATTCTAACATCGGCACAAGACTGGATAAGCTCAGGCATAAGACGTCATAAAGCACGAATCGAGCGGATCGCGAATTTCGCAGGGCTGCGATGTAACCGTGAGACTGTAATTGGCCGGAGTCTCTGGGATCGATAGCGAGAAGCTAATTTCTCATGATCGTGATTTAGCGGTTGTCAGGGTCGAGGCGAGGCCAGCACGTAGGTGTTCACCGTGTTTATTATTTTATCATTTAGGATGGACCGAACTCGGTCAGACGCCAGGCTTCGGAGGTATCACAGATGGCGCGCAAGTCGAGAAGACGCTCCTGGCTTATGATCAGTTCTGCTCTTATTTTTTTTTAGTTGTTTTTGTGTTATTTATGAGGAAGGGCTAAGTTGGTTATATAGTAGTTTGGTTATTGGCGTTGTTGTATATATAGATATATCTATATATACCGTCTGATGGCATGTATATATACATATATGTATAACTTGTGAAGACACACTATGCAAAATATCTCTAGTGTAAGAACCACAATAAATAATGATCTAGCGTATATGTAGAAACATTAAGTTTGAGTTAACGAACGCTTGAATCAAGAAAGGACAATTGGCCATGGTTTCGGGTTTACTGAGCAGGCACACCTTGCTGGTTCGGTCTGGTTGGGGCGGTGTAGCCCGACGCTCGTAGTGCCTCTCCGGCTGTTGGTAAAGGGGGATCTGTAAATCCATTCGGAATGTGTTCGCAAAAAAACCCAATAACACCTACGTTCGGTCGAGTTGCAGCTGCGACTCAATTATTACGCACGTTTTCTTTCAATTCTACTTCTCGTGTGCTACTTTTTTCATTCCTCGATCCACTTTAGTTCTCCACTTTTTTTTCTTTAAATTTTCCTCTATTCTTATTCAGCCCTCAAGTGCGCAGTTGACGAAATACAACAAAAGTTGTTCAAATACCTCTGAAAGGCCTAAAATAGCTCATACAATTAATATTGTAAGTATTCAAAAACATTGATTAGTGTTTTGATAATATACTTTGTTTAACTTTCTATATCTATAACATTTTTCCCAATCTGGTTGAAAAACTAATTCTTGATATGACAAAGTTCAAATAGAGATGCTTCATTTTTTCCTGTCACTAATTTTGCGAATTTTGAGAAAAAAAATTATTGAACGTTTTACTAAGAGTTAGCTAGACTCAGACTGTGCAGTTGAAGGTCAAATAAAATGTCTTGCAATCATTTTTATTTGTTTGATTAATCTTATTCATTTATTCAATTGATTTGATTAAAAAGTAGAGTGGATCGAGCAGTAAAATATCAGCGATTTCCCTAATTTGATATGCTGCTTTGGATAATAATTGTTGCTGCGGCAGCGACAGTGACAATAGTGAGACAAAAGATTGAATGTACATTCAGAAAATTCATAACAGTAAATCGCAAATGGTGGTAAAAAAGGGCTCTTACATCAAGATCAAATTGAATAAAAAACTTGAGACAATTTCTGACCCTGCAAAAATGACCCACCGAAATTTTCAAAACAACTCAAAACTTGTGCAACTTTTTCCTCCGCGTGGAATAAAAACGAGAAAAGTTTGTTCTAATCTTTGACGTTACTTTTGATCATTTAATTAGTTTCATTGTGTTTTCTCCTCACTTGAGATGCAGCATTTTCACAGAGTAAGAAACAGGAAGAATTTAAGGTGCATTTTAAGCGAACCAAATTGTGCCACTGTTCTACTTAGACTTTCTGTAAGATTATTCATATACTTTTTTTTTCTTATCTTTTTGTCGCCAACATTAAACGTTTCACTTCAAAATTGATCTGATTCTAGGATAAAAAGCGTTCTTAAATCTTAAAAACTTTGGTAATTTATGTTTCTATTGAAATAACGAATATTGATCTCTCTTTTTTTGGCACTGAATGACAGTAATTTAATATCCCTAGGTCTTTGATCAAAGCCGACGAATTTGCATCGCACAAGTGCATCTTTTGTGTGCAAGTTTTCTTTTAGTTGGAACAAAAATAAAATGAGATTTTTTGGCATGTCTAATTCACAGGATATCAAAGTATTGAAAGAATCACGCCAAAGCTTGCAGAATCATGATGATTTTTTGACGATCATACCAGGGACAATCGAATGAAAATTCGAGCAAAAGTTCGGGCAATACTTGACAATCCGACTGTTTTTATCGGCTTGAAAATTTTCATCAAATTCAGAACTGTTAATCTCAGCATTTATTAGGACGTTTGTATCATATGTTATACGCAACGTCAATGTTCAACGAATCTGTCCAGGATTTTGTGACAAGTGACAAGTAAAGTCTACGGCTTATCTCAAGTGAGATCCAAGAGTATCATTTTTTTATTTGTTATTTTTGGTACGAAAACGTAAAAATAACGTCTTAAGAAACGAGGCAATTCAAATTGATTGTAAAACGAAAAGAGAAACATAATACATAACAGAATCGGAATAACTGAGGATACTATGGAAAGGGCTTCTGTCAACAATTTTCATGATAATCAAATATAAAAGTGCTCATTCTTTGAACGATGGCAAAAATCTTGTTTCTGCTGCGACCCATTCGAACAAGTAGATTTTTTTTTCTCAAACTTATTTGTTTATCTCAAAGTATTTTTTTTTTGGTTTCTAACTTTTGACTTCACACGAAAAGTGGTAAATTTCGAGCACAAAAGTGTGTACTTGTTCCAACGTATCAATAATAGAAGATTAAGTTTGGAATCAATAAAATAACAGTAATCATAATCATAATGGTATAGTAAAGTTTGATAGCAACACTTACATAGACCTCTTCCCATTGCGAAACGTATCGCACCAGTCTCGATAATCGTAGTAACCTAACGAGCGATAATAGTTTTGCAAGTCGAAGGATCCTGAGCGCACGTCCAGCATGCAGGATCTGGAAAGACTCGCTGAAATCCTGAAACTGAAATGTTATTATTCCGTTTGACAACTATATCTTAAATAAACTAAAGGTTTTCGCAACGACTGTCTACTGAAGCGCAATTTTGCAAATGAAGTGGAAAATTCAATTCTGAAATGTTAACTGAAGTAAAAGATGCTACAGAAGCTAACAGTGATTTTGAACTTTCAGGTCCTGTGAGGATAATCGAACTCAAATAATCACGAGAGGTGCGCGAGAATGGAGCTTAGCTGGAGCACTTACTTGATTAAATATAAGGAAAATATAGTCTAGCGGTATAGATGAGATGAGGTCAAGAAAGAACCAAGTCCTGAGGTAGTGTTTCGCGATTAACTTCGGATCCAGTATTACTTGCTCTGCGTTATCCTGCTGCATTATACCTGCAAGAAAATGTTCGACCATCAGTATTTGCTTAGAAACCAAATACGAAATCCAAACTCAACCAGAGAAAAAAAAAGACAAAAATGAAAAAAAAAGTAGTATCGAAATTGTTCTCGATTTCATTGCGATTAATGTAACTGCTGATGATTCATTTCATTTGCGTTACAGAATGTAGCCTTGGGATCAGATTGAATTAAATTATTGAGAGGTTCATGCATAAACATAGTTACGTTTTGTTCGGCTCGGTTCCGTTATTAGAATTGCCAAACAAAACGAGCGCAGGTAATCGCGATATTTTGTTAATGCCAATTCATACAGGCCAAATGACATAAGTGGCTTTCGCAGTGGTAAATTGGTGTGCGCATGACAACGTCAAACAAGATTGTTTACTCGCCATTGAGAATGATTCTTTTCCGCGGATTCGCGTAATTAAACCGGATCGGGGAAGTTTTTACTGGAAGAATCGATGCATGTTAATCTTAGTCGAGCGCGTGGTCCCTTGAGCCACACGAATGCATCTAGGCGCAGCGGAATTTCGAATGCTATGATCGGTAGGCGGAACCTCCTGCTAAGGAGTTCCCCTGGGTGCCGTTTTGCCTCCCCAACATGCTACATTATCTCACATTATATTTATCCACGTGTCCTCCATATTATTTTTACCAACGATTCTACACTAGTCAGCGAAATTTTTTTCGATCTCACACCCTTTTCAAACCATTCGAATTCGGTTAGTTGATTATTTGAATTTAGTTCAAAGGAAATTAAAATTGCAAATAAAAAATAAAGTTGTATTTGTAATTTTGTTACTTTTGTAGATAAAAGAAAAGAGTTAAAAAGAGGTTGATTTGGTTGAACTTGCAAGTGTAGTTTTTTTTTATGGAATACAATTCAAAGCAACACGTAAAATCCAAACGAATCTGAATAAGTAGCAATTTGCGGGATTTCACGTGACTGTTTAATCTGGGTCAACAAAGATCATAATGTTCACTGCCGGGTTATTTGAGTCGATAAAAAGCTCTCTTTTTTGCGCCAGTAGCGAGTCCACTTTCGCAGCTTCCAAGGATCCGCCGACCGATAATTTTGCGTATTGTCTTTATACGCGTCTGAACGCATTGTCGCGAGAGAAATGATAATTAGGTCGCTTACATCTTACAGTTGTGATTGTTCGATTGGTTGCAAAGCACTGGGCTTTATTGAAATCAAGGCTGACGCGCCATTTGTTGACCTTTTTTCACAGCTGACAATTTGTAACAATTTTATTTTTATAACAAATTTTTCGGAACAAGAATATAATTTCGGTACTGAGAATAATTTTCACGAATAACAGAATGGAATAAAAATGAATAATGTAAAACATAATGTAACCGAATGATCCAACTTTTCTGAATTCACACGTTGTACAAACAGTTTTCACGTCACGCAGCGTGATGACCGTAAACAGTATCCAAACTGTAATTAGAAAGTACATCACGGCTGTTTCAAAAACAGAAGTTGTTTCGTTGACAGATGAATAATACATTTTTGCTCATAAAAACGCTGTCTGTTATAGCTCATTTTTATCTCTGACCACTCAGTTGATTACGGTAATAATTTAGACTTATGAAATTAATTGACACTGATCCGAAGATTGCAATATTTTTTTCCTCGTATGACATAAATTATTCAAGCATTTTCAAGCAAACTACGTCTCTCGACGTAGACAATGTACTACGCGCTGAAAGTCAACGAAAAAAACCTGTCACATTGATGTAATTTACACTTGCAATTAACTTTTAATTGTTTCTTTTTTGCAAAGCTTGTTAGAGCTGACGTTTGTTATTAAATATTTGTCGTCTCAACATTAATAAACTAAATTCAACGTTAAAAACATCAACTAATCAACTGACGACAAATATTATAAAACAAGATTAAAATTAATGAAAAAAATTGTTGTTCTTACCAGTCCTAAAGTTGACCACGAGGTCTATGAGGAATATTGTATCGGAAAGGCAGTTAAAGGCTATCCATCGTGTGCTCAAATCGTCATTGAAAAAACTAATGGCGACAGGCAGGATAATTAAATTGGCCACCAATAATAGGAGCATACACAAGTCCCAGTAAAATCTGAAACAAAAAAAGCATACGCTGTCAGTCACCTGTGACACTGCCGGAACTAATTGCAAACTAATCTGTGTTTTTATAATCTCCCGGGTACGAAAATCATCCAGGGAAAACATTTTCAATTTTCAGCTAAAAATGTCTGTTCGAAGTTTCTTTATTTCGAGTCTGTCTGCGAATTTTATCACCTGAAAGCGATAAAATTATTGACACGAAAAAGTCGTCATAAATTTTATTTTTATGGCATAATTATTTGGGCGCTTTTTGTCAGCGTCAGCCGCTTTACGTTACGCGTTATGATTTCGCGGGCAAAAATATTCGGAATTCGTGTCGAGCGATTGCGGAGGCTCGTAAAGGTTCACTCACATTGAATTGTTCGCGTGGCATATGCGAGCGTTGAACAATGGCCAATGATTGTTGCTACTTGTGACTCAGGCCATTTATTTTTATGACTGGAATGTAAATTTTCAAACCGAATCATTATCAAAAGTTTATGACATCAAAAAAAAAAAGAGTCGATTTTAACGTTGCGATCAAACTCGTTCGTTTTATCATTGCGAAAAAAAATTGGACAATTATTTTTATTGGTGACGTTTTTGTATTATTTATCATGTGATTTGGTAAATGAAAAAAAAATGCGAAAAAGTGGAAGATGCAGCTGTCGTCGGAAACGGAGATGAATATTGGAGAGGCGATTATAAATGAATTAAATTCGTATTAGATTTATTCTATTGGACGAAGCGGATGAAAAACGCGACGATGATAGTGTTTGGTAAAAAAGTTTCGTTATTGGGATAATGCATAAGGGGCAAATCAATTTGTTTGGTCTGTCGACATGCGGGCTTTGAAACCGCCACGATGATATTTATACGATGTTGAAAGGCAATACTAGTAACGCACAAATTCAATGCACTGCTTTCGCATAAATTAACTCCTTGATTGCAATGCATATCCGTATTTTCAGCTCGCGATTATATTTGCTTACGAATGAATTTGCTTCTCAATTGAATTGGCAACTCTTAAGGAGCTTAAGACACGATTTTGATTTGCCTTTGTCATGGTAAACATGACCAAATTAATATCTCAAAAATAGATTTTTTTTATTTAAATTTTAATCAAATTCCAATAATCAATTGCAAAGTTGTAAAATTGATCAGTTATAAAATAAAAAATTTTGGTGACATTCTAAAATAACACGTTTTTTATTTAAATGACAAAAATTGTTTTAATAATCTCACAAACTGATTTTATAAATCACCCAGGATTAAGAAGGTTTGTAAAAAATCTAAGTCGATATGAATGGATTAAAATTATAAAATTAAAAATAAAATTATGCAAACGATTTCCAGTAAGTTTGAAACAAAAAAAGAGATGAGAGGAGGGTTTAGCAAGAGAAAAAAAGTGTGAAAGATGTTAGATAAGTTTGAGAAAACGTCTTCATTGATATCCTATTATTTTCAAGGATGAAGGAATGAGGATGCGCTAATGTCGTCATAAAATACGCGAGTATACACCGAGAAAGAGACGGCGGAAGAAAATGATATTCACGGCAAATGATCGGGCGCCAGAAATTACCATTTCTGTGGAGTCAGTGATATTCCGAGTTGGGTGAAGGATGACGTCCTTGGGAAATTTTCGCCGGCGAAAAAAAACAGAAAAAGGCGCGAATTCTCGCAGAGTTTCATGAATCTTTGAACAACTTCCGATCGATTCCACAACGGGAATTCCGCCAACTTGCTTCTATACCTCAATTCACATTTTCGCCAGAATTTGTTTTGTTTTATTGGAACCAAACTTTTGTACTTGTTGAAACGCCTGTTTTTTTTTAACGCGGATTAAATTTTTCACACCAAACTATTTACTTTGCAAATTTCCTTAGTTTCCAATCCCTGAGATCATAACAGAAAAACATTTCTTTTGCACTCACCGAATGAAAACGAAAAACCTTTTATATTTATACCTTATTTTTAAAGTTCCTTGTTCTTTTCAAGCTGTCTTTTTAAAATCAATTTTGATGAGGTTAACTTTTAGTCTCTGTTTATCTAGCAAAACTTTTGCCATTCAGACTAACGAGATTGGGCAAATCATTTGTATCGAATTGGTTTTTTGAAATGATGCATTCCTTCGCTGACGATTTCAATTCGTTATAGTTAAATCTTCTTACGTCAAGACATAACACTTTTAATTGACAAAAATGGCATACTATTTTGTCCGATCTGAAAAGCAATTTATTAATCTTGTTTAATTGTTAAACAATTAACTAACAAAATATTCGTTTGAAGATTTGTTAAATCTAATCCAGAGAAATAGTAAATAATTTTGAATCGCATCGTCCTTTAGCTTATCAAGAAGAAAAGAAACGAGTTCAAACTTTTCGGCCTTTGCGTTGTCATCTCCCGGATTCTCTCTCAGTTCAGCTTCTAGACGGACTAATGAATTGCCGTCAGAAATGTCAGAATGACGAAAGATGTTTAGCGCTAAACGACGAATCAGTTATACGAAAATCAGACAGTTTTAATTTCTTTGCATATTTACAAATTTCCGTCTTATTTGAAAGTTAAATGATTTCAATCGAAATTTTATTTTGCAATTAAAAAGTTAGAACAAAGTGTTTATTCGAAGTTGAAAGATGATCTGTTTGGATAATTTTCGTGAATTCAATTGTTAAATCTATTGAACGTTTGTTTAGATAGAAGTTTGCCAAGTTCGGCAACAAGTTTGTCTAATAGAGTCGCCGACTGGGGACATGATTGTGCTCATCATCGTGTGTATCATGTTACTACAAACTCGTAAAGAGAAAATTTATGAAGTGGTACGAACAGTGGCGTGCACCTGATGCCGCTCTGCCGATTATCACGAATCGACGTGAAACAGCACACGAGCCTATATATGTTTACCAGACAATGCGGCACGGTCATCTATTGTCTGCCAGAGGATGCTGACATAACCAAAAGTACGTTCATCCATTCTACATTCATAAACAACATTTTATTTACAGATTTGCCCAATTTCGTTTAACATTCACCTAACTTTTTTTAAAGATAAAAAATAACAACAAAAATGCCAAAATGAAAGATGAGAAGATTAAACAAAACCTATTGTTGAATCCAATTTTTAAAGTACATTGCTAGAGAGCTTTTTTAGTTTTATTAAACTCGACTTCCGAGATTAAATTATCAAGAGCCAAGTGTTGCAGGAATTTTTCAGATGTCAGTCAGAAAGAGATTCGAAATGTTAATTAATTACAGCTTCTTATTCAGGTGTTAAGAACAGACATTCATTCTTTGTTTAAAGAAAAGCTCAACCTTTGGTGTAATAAAAATTAAAAAACGCCAAACGTCTCTTGTGATTAATCAAATTACAATTCCTCATTTGCAACTTCCGAGAAGTTCGAATTTTTTTCTTCTCGCAGATGAAATTTGAATTTCGAAAGGGAATTACAATCACAAATTGAACGGGCATTATGTCTCTGATGAAATGCGACGTATTTTATCTGATAGTAGAAACCAAAGTTTACTTTAAAGAGATTTTCGAATCTGATAATTAGTTTAATTTTTTACTTCTGAATAAGGCAAAGAATCAAAAATAGAAATAATATGGAATAACTCGATAACTTTGTTTTGAAAATTTCTTTTTATTTTCAGCTTGAAGGGAATATTAAAAAGTTGCACGAACAAAATACAATGAAAAGTTAAAAAATGAAGAGAATAGAGCTTAGAGAATAGAGAATTAGAGCCATTTCTCAGGCCCTTTAAAATCATATCCATTTGAATGGTCTTTTTTGGTGTCAGCGACTAATGAGACGTGTACATGAAGCGCGTACTAAAGTGTAAATTTTATACTCGGACGTAAAGCACGACCTCGAACTCACCGCAGTTTTTCCGAGCAACCGTCAAACAAAAAGCATCCAAATTTTCAGACCAACAAAGCTTCTGACTTTTCCACTGCTGTGCTGTTTATCCTTGAATTTTTTATCAGCTTTAGATTATTAATTAAAAAAATAAAAAAAAAATAAACCAATAAAGGGTGGATTATATTTTTAGAAAGGATGTTTTTGCGCAATACAAAAAAGTAATTAATGTAAATGTCACTGAACACGAATCGGAAAATTGAAAAAAACCCGGAAATAAACCTGAACTGATAAGACAATAATTACAATTTCAACCTGCTTATTTTCGTTTTGTCTTAGAATTTCTGTAGGGTTAAAAATAATTAAAACTCAACTCGTTTATCGATGATGTTCATAGAATCTGATTTCACACCAAACAAAATAAAGTAATATTGTCAATTCAACGAAAACAAATTAATTTTAACTCTCAAAACTGATTATTTTTTATAACACAAACTCCTATTTCAGGGATGAAATTTCGAAAACGTTGATCACATCAAAACGCAGATATTCCAATTGGGAAGTCATTCAGAAGTCAAATATTCCGGATCAATCTCCAATAAAAAATGCGGTTTAATTAAAAAATAATCAACCGAAAGCTCGAAACCTTTTTGCGTCCACCAATTTTCATCATTTTAGCCCAGTGGGAAATGATCAAAGCGTGTCTCATACGACAAAAATGGGATCACGAGAAAGCACATCTCAAAAATTCAAAAAGTCATTACCCGTATGAGAACGAAAAAAAAGAACAGCAAATAGAAACAGAATTTGGTTTCGTTTAATAAAACGTCCGGGGAGGCGCGTTGAGGTAGAAATGTTTTTCTGAGATATCCAAAACAATGTTTTATGCATGTGGAACACTAAATCCGCCGAGTCTTATAGAAATGAAATATCGCACCACGTGATCGCGTACTGCGGTTTTTGTGATATGCGCTATGTATAAGATGAATTGAAAATCAATGACACAGACTAGACAGTGACATTCAAAGCAATCCCCGAGTTGTGCATTTTCTTCTGCCTGTATTTCATTACGATTAAGGTCAGGTTTTTCGCACTGATCAATCTACCTTTTTCCCTTTTTTTTGGCCACGTTTAAAATTGAGTTTTAATTACCAAAATCGACCAAACAGAAATCATTAAACAACATTTTTCTAAAATAAAATAACAAGGTATTTCAATCGTTCAACTTATATTACTAATCGCTAAAGTAAAATTTAAATAATTCAAATAATTTAATAAGTTTCTGGAAAAAATGTAAATGCAAAAAAGCGTAAAGTCAGCGAATTAATAAAAATCAATACGGTTAGGATCTTGAGAGGTTTTGTTATGAACAGCAGAACAAGTGACAGGGTTAGTGCATGACTAAAATGAATAGTTTAATTAAGTCGAGGCAACTTTTCTTGTGTCGCAGCCGGTGTGCATCGGCAACAAAACAATCGGGCGCACACTCGGCGGGCATCATTCACACGCAAATGAGCGATTGCATGTGCCATTGATCAAAAGCAACACACAGTTGAACCGGAGAGACGCCCGCGAAAACAAAAATACCACGTCAGGGCAGATTTAAATAACAAACCATGATTGATTCGTGACTCAACGTTCGAGATTCAAATGACGTTGCATAGGAGTCATCTTTCAATTCGCTTTTACGGTTTCGTCGCAACATACTCGTTCGATTCCAGGTCTTCCTTGCGCAAGCTGCGAATTAATTATGTAAAACTGATCGCGTATAATATTTAGACTTGCGCACGAATGCCAACGAATGAAAATGCGAAAACAAAAAAAAAATTAGAATACAGAGAAAAGGAGCTTCAGCTGGAACATTTTTGCTGTTTTCGGCAATCAAATTTACGGATACGTGCGAGTGAAAATACATGCGCGAAACAAGAAAGAGCAAAACTGGGTGGAATAAATTGAAAAATAAAAAGCTGACATTGTTCGGCATCGCATTGTTGCATTATTGAGACGTGTAACCGCGTGCAAGTTTGATGAAAAATTGAATGCTTAAAAGCCGCTTTGCCATGCAAAATTGAGCCGCCACGTAAACCGACAACTCCTTTAATCTAAAGTTAATGCATTATTCCTCTCTTGACCCGCGGCCAACGGCCGTGACCATGCCGAATTTCCATGTGACAAAGTTCAAATTTCGCTTCTCCTTTCTTTCTTTCAAATTATGTTAACAATTTTTCGTAATACAAAATACATTTCAATCTTCGAGGTTTTAAATTTGTTAGCATCCAATAAACGTGCCCTTAGAATTGTAAAATGGTTTTTAATATTGCATCGCGAGACAGGTGCAAAAACAGAGAACAGACAGTATTTGAACGGTAAATCTTATTCGCAGTCGTGAAATTGTATGCGGATGATTTAGAGCGGATTTTCGTGCACGGTGTGTGTTCAGGTGGCGTTCCGGAGTTGAGCAGAAGGTCTGGAGGAGATCTCGCGAGGAAGTGTGAGTTCGATCCGCTCGCCCTGCATCCGCGGAAAGTCATGGCCGCGTCGTAAATTCGGTTCAAGGGCACTTTAGGTATCGCACTTTCAGCCTTTGCTCAACTTTTACGAAACAGATTATTCAATCGATCGCGCCTGTTATTATCGAAGTTCCATTTATTATCTCCGCCAATTTGTTTTATAGGCTATTTGATCGGGAATCCGAATTTATCGGCACCGTTTCAGCGATATAAGAAAACTCTCCACATAGCCAGTCATTCAGCAAACTCGTTTTACTACAAAAATTAGTTTTTAGTACCTCAGTTACTATCAAGTTAATGGTATGTAGTAAAAAATTAACTGCAGTTGACAGTCATTTCTTATTTTATGAATTTGTACTAATGATAAAATTAGTCACTTTAATAATTGTAGGCTGCAAAAGTAGATAAGACTGACCAATTTGTAAAAAAGTTAAAATTAATGTTTATTATCTTTCCCTACTGTGATTGAGATTTTTGTGAATTTTAGTTTTTTAATAGAAAATTGTGTCTAGTCTTCCTTCTGGATTAAAATTGATTCTTATAAAAATGCTAGTTTTTTCAAGTAATCCGATAGTGAAAATCGAGTAACGATCGGAAATCAAGCGGTTGAAAATGACAAAGGCCTTGTCCGGGTCTGCCCTGCTATTAGGTAGTTTGCAAATTGAACCAATGGTTTGATGCCGGACTTGTTAAGTTCTCTCGGATTACATAATATCATATGATAACTCACGATGATTGAATACAAAGTTGAACAAATAGAAAGTGCTCTTCATATGCATCTCGAATCATTATCCTCACGGCCTTACCGTCGACCTTTACAAAACATAATTTTAAGGTTACGACATTGTCCCCAATAAACCAAAAAATTGGTACTAACTTTTTCCCTAAATAAAAACAAGCTTAAACAAACATTTTCTAATCGGATCAAAAGTTACATTTTAAGCTTTTACTCAAAACGCAAACATAACAATTGGATAGACCAAATTTTTAAACTCGTAAAAAATCTCATAATGAAAGTTAAAGCGCGAAAATGAATGTTGAAACTGAAATTACGATATGAAAAAAAGCAGCAGAGCTGCATGTTCTGGCGAATCGTATGTAGTTTGCATAAGCTTTTGGTGAAACCGGCCGCTGCATTAAAAGCTTCGGCGCGCACTTTAACGAACAAGCTAATGAACAATGCAATAGTCCACGTCAAAAGTCTATACCCTTCCTGTCAAAAGTCGACGATTTAATCTGTAAATATTTCAAGTCGTACGTTCGTAGAATCGAAATTGTCTATTTCAATCAATATATTTTCCAATATCTTCGACAACTGTTGACGAAATCGAAACGTTTCAATTTCCAAGTAATCAGACGAGAAATTTTCTTCTGGCAAATGTCTACTTTGTCTTGACATGAAACACGGATGTGCGCGATTAACAATTTTCGCGGAATCGAGTTAATGACTCGCATTAACTCAATGTACGAAATTAATTAATAAAATTTTTTGACAACAAAATTTAATTTTTCTAAATTAACGTAATTTAATTTAATTTGATCTAATTTTTAGATTTGAAATATCAACTTGTCAATTTTTTTGCAATCGTAGAAGTTCAAACAAAAACGAGTGTAAGAAATTTGAAAGCAAAAATGTTCAATTGGAGATGAAAAGTGAAATTGATTGTTGGCATATTATGGCATATCGCGCGACAGACAATTAATCTTGGGACGTTTGCTTTTTGTAGGTTAAACATGTCACGCGTTTGAAGCGGGCAAAACGAAGACGAGCGTGATTGTTCTGGTGCAGTTCGCGCCGGAGAATCAGCGATGCGTTGCACCGCAGCACATGTGTACGCGCGGGATCGCCGAGTCGGCATGCAGATACATCTACGCACGCGATGCAGCTGACGTGCTTCATCACACACTGTTCTTCGCTTCTAGCACTTAATTCAATGATTCGACCATAATTCTCGCAATCGACAATTCAACTCCTTTTCTCACACCGCGTCATGATTTTCAGATCAATATCAAAATTCCACTAATTTCTTTTTAAACTCAAAACAAATTAAATTTGTAACTTTATTGTTATTTTTAAATAAAACGATCAACATTTAACAGTAATTACCATTTTGTTATCATCTTAAGACATAAAAAAATTAGCAACCATTGAAGTCAACTAAACAAAAAAAGTTTTCTACGAGTTGAAAAACAATTAACTTTGTTGGTTGAAAAGAAATCAGTTAACAATATCTGAATCAGAATTTCACATGAAAATCGAACCGGTTAGTATTCATACGGCGAAACGATTAATAATTTCGCAACACGGATTAAAGTCGCATTTGAAAAAAAGGAAAAAAATGCCATGTCGGAATAATTTCGTCGAGGCAATATTTTATGTGGCATCATTTTGTATTCAATGCGCGTTGCACAATTTACTATTCCATTTTACAATGAGGCGTTACATACACACCGAATTTATTTCGCTATCTGTCCAATTGTATATTGACGTGTTTACTCATCGTACTGTCCGCGCGTTACAATTATTGTGCGACGATTCAATTCAGTTTCATATTTGCCTCTCCTTCAGTTAGGTGAAAACTGAATCAAGTCATTGTGGTTTTTTCGGTTAAGCGAAACTGCAAATGTGGAGCGGTCGGCAATGATTGACTTTTGAAAGAATTAAAATGCGATGGACAGGTCGAACTGCACACTTTTTCGACGCGGTCTTGACCCGCGCAAAGTGAAATTGATGCGGCCACCACAGTTTCATGTCTTCTTTTCTGAGTCCGTTAAGTTTTTTTGTATTGGAACACCTTCATAACTGTTACAAGGAGAAGGTTTTTAATTAGTTCGTACTTTTCGATCAACTGTAACTGCATTATTGAACGCTCGAATTTTTTTTTGGTTTTATGCATTCATTTTCGAATTTTTATTAATGTAATGAAAATTTTCATTCATCCAGCGAATCATAGATCAAATAAATTATTCATCAAATATTTAATTGCTCAATCAATTTGACATTCGAATGAAAATGGACAGATTTTTTTATAATGAATATTTGTCTTTTGGATACTTACAAAATTATTGAAAAAATTGAAAACCTTCAAAATTGTTGACGCATTTTCGTAGAAGAAAATTGGAAAAAAATGTTTGTTAAATGCCGAGTAAGTAGGATTTATTAATATTTGTGAGCGACATCGGATTCGAAAAGTCGTCATTGTTTGGAAACCAAAGATGACTATCATGATGAATCGTGCGAAATTTGCATGTGGGGCCAATGCGCTGCTTGCTTACGTAAAAGTAATTGGCCGTAGCAATAATTAATGAACGTACATTATGCGGATATTTCTCAACGCTTGGACGAACAGGAATGTCGAATGTGAAAATAGCGCGGGCTCAACTTTTCGCTACCAACTTTTTTCTCACTTGGAGGACCGACGATGTCGAATTAAAATCTTCCAAAAATCCATTTTTATGTTCACCAGTAAGAAAAATTTTCAATTTTTTATTAGGAATATGTTACTTTGATAAAAATCAACGTTAAAAAACTTTAGGTAAGAAACTGTTGTTGAATGAAAATTTGAAGTTTTAAAATGACCACTTTGGCACATGTCTAATTTGGTGTTATCTTTCTCACTTAAAAAATATCATTCAATCTAAAAAACAATGTTTTTTAGATGATACAAACTCGAAAAAAATTTTTTATTGAACACCAAAAAAATGATCTTGATTCAAAGTTACGATATCAGAGAAAGGGTTAATTAATGTCAACTTGTACCAATCAATCATCGTTTAATCCTATTCCAAACCTTTTTTGCATAAATAAATCATCGTTCAATCAAAATAATGCATCCATTCACCATCCGTTCCGAAATGGGTTAAATACAAATCGAACACCAAATTTGAAGCACGACAAAAATTTGTTAATCAATTGATTGGTCTCTGCATGCAAAAATCAACTGAAAATTGCTATCAATAACAATAATCAGACTCGAAATTTGACAAGACGTCATCTCATTTATTGAAATGTTAATTGAAGTGTTTGCAAGTGCGAATGAAATTTAGCAATCAATCCGGCGTTAAATAATTGGCGAATCAATTTGGCCAAGCAAATGAACAACCTCTGTGCTAGAAGTGCGACGCAAGGTCGTCGCAAATAGGATTGAGTCAAAATTTGATGTCAAACATTGATGTAGCCCAGGCCTAGATGGAAATGAGCATTTTGACGACAGCTTTCACGATTCGCCATCGGCACTGCAGAAGCCGGCTTGTGAGTAAACGAAACAATGCAGACTGATGGCGCATCATTAAAGATTCGACCCGCATATCTCGGCTGACGATTAGTTGTCATTAGCATCGTGTTTCATTGTACAACTCATATTACACGATACGCGTGTTTCAAGTGTCGCGCGCACATTCACGTAGACCCCAGCTATTTGCATTTTACACGCATCCATATTTCATCGTAAGATGACACTTGTGATACCGAGTATTATGGACTTGTTCATTAAAGTTACTTTGGAAATTTGCCCTCTGATTTATCACAATGAAAATTCACCACTATTGAATGAACTGCAAAAAACAGTGAGTACGAATGAAAAATTAATTTTAATACAAAGTAAAAGTCGAAGAAGAATCTTTAGACGGATATAAAAAAAGACCGTTTGAATTTCGAAAAAAATTGCATTTTCCTCGCGTTTTTTCAAAGGCAAAGTTAAACGCATTTCAGTGTTTCATGTCCTCGACCGGTTTTTTGATGGGTTGATGTCAACAGTCGTTCCTGTTTGTGCGAGAATCAAAACCGACACGAAACAAAGTCGCATCCTCCAGCAACATTTAGACAATATTTAACACTTGCAAGTAAGCTGTATTGAAAATCAATAAAGTCCAAATCGTGAATTTGAAATGATTGAAATAAACATAACCTGAGAAAAAATTGGGCTTATAATATTTTTGTTGGTTTATTCTTTCTTTGAGCTAAATTATTCGGACTTAATAGCAGCTTGTAGAAGTTAGGATAGAATCAATAGGAGCATGAAGTGAAATCGCGAGGAAATAAATGAGCGGTCGTAAACCGCGCACGTGCATAATGACTAACAGCTCAGAAATAGGAGTCAGTGGGTTGATGTTAGTTTGGGGTTCTCGCAGGACGCGGCGGTATGATTGATTGAGAATAATTTACCGAAAACTGGAACAAGGATGAATGACCCAGTGACCCGCAGCCTTTTGTCTGATCCTTTCCTTCATAAGAGCCTTCTTACTGCCGAAGAGCTTCATTGCGAGTTTATTGTCCGTCGGCTGGAAGAGGGCCTGCAGCTGATTTTTGATAAAACTCTGTTTGACTTCTTGGCCCGGTAGACCCGGGCCAAGCTCCTCCTTCGGGGTGCCGTAGAGGGAGACATCGTCCACCCCGAAGTGGACCTTGCCGCTGCCTTTGTAATTCATTTCGTTGCCTAAAAACAAAATCGTCATTTTTAAATTTTCAGTCACCTTGCAGACACACTTTATGGCCTTTCAATCGAGGTTCCATTTCATTAAAATTTAATCCGAGTTTCGTATTTTACAACCAAGAGAGAAAAAAATGGCCAGTGGGTATAAATTTTTACAGGGCACACAAAAATGATTCAACATTATGTGAAATCGCAGAAACCAGCGAATTTACATGCAAGAGGCTAGATTCTTAGATGCATTTTCGTTGCACTTGGCGCGGCATTTATAAATCATGGAGAGCGATATAACGACTGCACTTTCGAAACATTTAATGTGCAGTTTGAATTTTAGGCTGGCGTTATAACTCGTCGGGTCAATGTAGACGCGTATCTTAAATTCATACGCCAACTTGTTACCAAGAGTCGTAAAAAATATTTTTCAGCCTGTTAATGGACAGCTATCGCGATTCAGCTTCAGATCTTTCTTTGATTTCTTTGTCACGCAGCTAATCAAATCGTAAAAATGTCTCGCTTTTATGATCGTATCCATTTTCATGCTTGAAATTAGTTTACCATTTTTTTTATCTTTGAACATAATTTGACTAATGCGACGATTTACCTTATCTATTGTTGATTGCAAGAAAACGTTCAGTTTGAAATGCACAATAATGAATCAGTGATATTGGAAAAAATGAAGAAATAAAATAATGGTAAAAATCGAATATCGAAGAGTTACATGACAGAAGTTGAAATGAAAAGACTCTGTTTGAAGATCAAAGAATGGAAAAAGTTGCAATAGTTGCATTGCAACTCTGCACATGCTCGCGTCAGGGATGTTGAATTGTGAAAATAATTCAACCGAGCGTTGCACTCGCTTTAGCTTAGCCTGACGTTACACAAAAACATGCGAAATTAATTTTCCCCTGAAAAAAACTCAATATTACCGACGAAATATTTACTTTTTCTATCTTCTTTTCACTATCAAATACTGTTATTATCCAAAACCAGCTTGAGGAGATAGAAAATGCAAGTTCTCCTAAATTTGTATGAGAGGATTTGAGTTTCGCGTTGCTGGCAAATTTATATATATTATCGTTGGGCAAGCTGTAAGTTTCAATCTTCAAAGAAGCTCATATTGATCGGCATAAAGATTGCTCAAGATATTACTACATCTGGGGATCGTGAACTCGAAAATAGAAAACTTATGTTTCCTCATGTTCGCAAGTTCCTAACTGATGGAAAAAAATTGTCTTGTCAGATGGCGAACAACAAATATTCATACTTTTTTAAAGTGAATAATTGGACTTTTATCTCTTCAATTTCAAGAGATGCAAATTTATGATCATCTGGTTCAAAGTTTACCAGACAGTGTTGTTTCTTTCACAACTAAATGGTGGCATTAATCAAAGTATAATGAAAATTAAAACAACAAAATGATATGAATCCCTTGGAGATTGCATAGTTAATTGTCCATTTGCGTCTTGTAAGGAAACTTTCATAATTAAAAAGTTTTAACTTTCGTGCAAATCAGCATATTAACATACCTCTTGACTTGAACATTCAATGCTAATGCAGCCTTCACATAACCTTAATGGCAGTACTAAATATATTGACAAAAATTATCGCAGCGTTACCGGAGCTCTTACAGCATCGTGACTAAATTAATAGTAATAGCAGCTTCGATCGTAACAATAACTTCGACACAGCTTTGACCGTAAGTTCAAAAAAAAAAACATCTACTGTCCTAATATTTTCCGACGCTCTTATTATCAATTTCATTTTCTCATAAATTTCACCCTCTCGATCCTACGCTTACAAACTGAAATACTCTTTTTCCATGTTTACAAAACCACTCATTGTTACAACATTTCGTAATTATTTTTTACATCATCCTCTAATTTGAATTTATTCGTTGAAAGGAGAATAAACTGGAAAATTTTGTTGCGAGGTTAAAAAAAGCGAATGAAAAAAGGAACAACGTTGTTCTAGATGAGTGAGTGAGATCGAATAATGCGCGCAATTGCGGGCGTTTATAAGCATCGCGTGCGGCGCTACCCGACGCCGTACAACAGGAAACCTGAAAATCGCAGGTCTTCGGGCCACATGACTCGTCTTTATGTACTTGAACAAACGCAGCGAGTTATTTTCCGCGCACGTACACGATCAAACGTTTTGCTCTCAGACGTTCGGGCATTTGTCTCTCTCGCATTACTCCCGCTCAACGCTGCTTCCGTTATCGTCATGACAACTTTCAACGGATCGCAACCCCAGAAGGACTTTTTGATGCGACATTCAAACGCGACATAATGACTCTACTAACACACACCCAGTCGCGTTTCCAGATAAAGAAAAGAGAGAGAAAAAAGTTTGTGCTACAGTTATTACGCATTACATCACTCACTCGTCGCTAAACTTGTGCACTTAGTGTGTGCAATCAATTACAACGGAGTCTTTCACAAAAAACAAACAAATGACAATACACATTTTTTCAATTATAATTATTTTTCCACAGGAAATAATGATCAAAGAGACACGAATTGAGCTGCGTTAAATGAGTCTGAACGCAAGATTTTTAATTGAACAGAAATCATTAGTCTGGGTGCTTAAGACGCAATCGATCGTCAAAAGTCGTCGATTTTTTAATAACAAATAAAGTTGCTGCAAAATTTGATTTCAATCTGGAACTGCAAGTGCTTGACTTCTCCACTCGTGATATTGACTAGCACAGTTGCAGCCTTGCCTTATGCGCATTTTGGTGCAACGAGCCAAAGCCGAGGAGACGAAAAATTGTATTTATCCAGCAATCGATTGCAATGCTCTTTCATCATCGAAACAAATCAGCGCATCCCCTTGCCCTTGAATTCAACCTGTCTCATACAATTCTTCTTAACAAGATGAGAATCAATTTTTGTGTCCCTTTTTTCGAAGTTGAATTAAAAAAAATTATTGGTTTGAAAATGCCGACCTGTGTCGCCAAGGAAATCGGTAATCAGCAGAGTTTCGTCGTCTAGCGCAGTGACGAGGCTATCCGTGCAGGTATTGGTGTTTTCGATGCTAATTTTGATACTATCATCCTTGTTCAGTCTTGGATGATTGTTGGAGGGATTGATGGCGTGATAAGTGTTGTTCTGCTGATGACCAAGATGATGATGGGGCGAGCGCACCGACTCTGTGCTACTCGTGTGCAAACCTACTCCGATGGTGGCTCTTCCGTTCACCAATCGAAGACTTGGTGCCCGTCTCCCTCCCCCGCCGCCCCCGGACGCTCCGCGACCGCCTCCTTCGCCCTCCCTGAAACACAACAAATAATCATTAATTTCACATGTCACAAAACGTACAGTTTGTCATAATAAATCGGAATAACTTTTTCAGTCACTTCTTCATAGGCACTATTTTTTCTTTGCTTCAAATTTTCGTTTTCAAAGCGACCTTTTTAGAGAAGTTTTTTCTACTTGTTATGAAAGAACTTTGCAAAGAAGAAGTTTGCAAATTTGGTCGAACGGAATTGTCCGGCTGGGTGTAAAGGAGTGAATGAAAAAAAAAAAGGAAATCAGGGCTTCGCAGAGGGCGCGGAGATTGGAGATGTGAAGAAAAGATAGTCTGTTGCTTGACTGGGTTATAATTCAAGTGCTGTATTCGACAGTTACATCTCAGCGAGTGACCAAATAGCAGGTTTGATAACTGAAACTGGCTTTTCACTGACGCAAAAGAATCTTTGGGAACGGGGCTATGAATATATTACAGAAAGTCATTCGGCACAGGCTGCTTTGTGACGATGCATTATTGTTGTTATTTGAAACTCCCTTTTTTATTCGCTCCAAAAAGAGTGTCATTTGAGAATCATTCACTCAACTATTGCACCAAACAAACTTTGTTGAGCAATTTTTCCAATTCGTTTTCTCATTTGGAAAAGAAAAAATTTGGAACATAATCGTTAACATTTAACTGTTTCAATTTGTATCACAAAATTCAATCAATGAGATGCATTTTTCAACTTTAATCCACAATTTTATCGTCCGGATTTCACCGCAACAATTGCAATAAAAATGGACGTAATTCGCGGTATTAAAAATTCCATTACAGTCCGGGTCCTGGGAGGATCAGATTGGAACAGAATGTTATAGCAGGATGCCGAATACGACCCCCTTTTTTGTCAGCGAACAAAAAACATTCATCGCCCTAAGTTGTTAACTCGCGTTTACGATTAAGCAGTTTGTAAGTTTGGGAATAGTTGATTCCACATGACAAATGGTTATTTTATGTGCACCATTGTTCGGACCGCAATTTCAATTGTCAGAAAACAAACTGCGCATCGTTAATTTAACGATTCATAAATTCCAGCCATTTAATTGAACTCCACTCTGGTGATTATGTTCCTTTTTCACTTCCCGAACGGACAAGCACAGACCACGAGAAGAACATAAAATACTAAAAACCGAAAAAAAATGACATGAGTAAAGAAAAAGCAACGAAAAGAAAAGAGAACCAATAAACATAGTCGAAACGTACACAGAAACTGAACCTCGTTGATAATGATGCGAGATGACGGACAGGTTGGAGAGGTCGAGAGTGCGCGAAGCGCGCGTGATGAAGGGGCCACTGTAACGTCGATCCATAGCACAATTAGTCGTCGATGGAGCGAAAAGAAAAAGGAAAAGAACGAGCCGTATTATAAAAAAAGGAAACGACCAGCTCGCGACGAGAGCGGAAATTAATCCGCACGTTGGGCTACATTATCCCGAATCGGCTGAGTTTTTGGCAGTGCCGCGCGGATCGCCCCGAGCGGCCCGACACTTTTATTTGTTCAACTGCGGGCGAAATAACCCCCTCGCCACTTCAAAGGCTTCTATTTTAAGAAGAAGAAGCGGTACAGTCGGAGTGTCTGAAAAACAGAGAAAAAAAATTTACGAGCACCTCTCGAGCAACGGTGTCAAGGTCCGGCGCGCTTTCGATTGCCCATGAAGGTGCTCCGATGCAAGCCAAGATAGCCCTTTGACGAGCGACAATTGTTCCTCGATCGCGAGACGTTACGACGCGCCCTCCCTCTTTTCTCCGACCTCTCCTAGTTTCCACCTTCGGCTCAGCCGCGGTCCAGACATACTTCACCTTCGATGCCGACGCGTCGGGATTGGTCTTTGTTCAGCTTCATTAATGAACACGCGGAACAATTTGTGCAGCCGTGCTCCAAAACTCGAGCGTTCTCACTGTCGCAGCATTTCTTTCCTCGACGACTCGAGTAATTGGATAGTTTATTTTTTGAATGGAGTCTCGATTTTAGACAGACCCTCCAACAGTTTTTTTTTAAGTTTTGTCTCTTTTTTTGTTCTGAATTCGTTTATGACGGATAAATTCCAAGTTAAATTAAATGCAAACGTTTCGAATTAGTGTAAATATTGATGGGGCAAAATGTTTTCTTATTTCTTTTTAATATCAGAGTTTAAACTTCGATTAGACATTAGGTAATTTTATCTCGTTAATGATTAAGATTCATTGTTTAAATTTATCAGTGCAAGGTTATCTAAGAAAATGAGAGGCGTTAGAAAAGAGAGTTCAAATAGGGAGATAATTTTGGAGGGATTGATAAAATCATCCTTGTCATTGATTCGGCTTCATTAATGATCCAATTGTTCCAGCGCGAAGTCGGTAGTTGGTCCATAGATAGGACACTTTTTTTCAAAGGTTTCAGGTTTACCACAGCGGCGTTATGTAAATATCAAAAATTCAATTTGTAGAAGTGAGAATAGGAACATCTTCAAACTGAGCAAAAATAAGAAAAAAAACAGAAAAGGTCAAGACAGAAACTTTGTTATTGTACTTTGTCAGAGGTATATGAAAGTGTATCTTTGGAAAGATCAATTATAAGACGGATGAATACAAAAAAATATGATTTTCTCGTTCATTCATATTGGTTGTCAAAAATGTATACGAAACGATTTATTTTTAGAATATAAAACTGGGACACAAATCTTTTAGTTCAGCCAAATTTGCATTATAATGTTGGTTTTACTTTAGATCTTTTATAGCGAACATTAAAATTTGTTTTTATCTAAAGAGCAACATTCCAAAGATTAAAATTAAACTTAGTTTTATTCAGAAAAAGTTTTTTCAGACAAAACGTGTTTAAAAAATTATCAGACTGACTAAGAAATGTGTAATTTTCTATTTTGAAAATTGTAATCTGAATCAATACTATTTCGCAAACTCGTAACAAAACAAATAAGCTGCCGAATAGCTGTCTAATTTTGGGTTCCTTATATAGAACGCGGGAAATAATTTACAGGCTGATCAATCATACATATAAAATATTCGTTATCTGCCAGAGGAAAAATGGTTCAACTGATTCGCAGCTAATGTTTTTGAAAAGCTTCAAACGAACGTTCCAAAGTATATCTCACTGAATGTATAATCGCGTCAATGAAATAAATAAGAAATGAAATAACTTTCATCAAAGAACTCTAAAAATTGTCGTCACTAAAAATAGAAGTAATTTGCCAAAGAAATTCAAATAAATGGATGACTGAAATTCATTCAAAGAAAAAAAAAATGAAAATCGTTGCGAATAAAATTTTTAAACGAAACTTCATGTGCTGATTCTAATTTGAAAACCAGTTTTACATTTGATTTCAGTGTATATAAATAAAACCCTCGGATCGAAATTGCTGACACCCATTTGGAGTTTTGATTTGCATTAAGATACTGTCGAGCGTTCAATTAGGACGTTTCTAATGCGGCTTTCGAAAAGTAAAGAATTTTCGAGATTACATACACAGCCTCGATCTGTTAAGGAGTTGTTAAAGTTGAACAGCGATGCGTTTGATGTGCGAATCCTTGGAATGCAAAAACGTGTAAAGCGTAAGTGCTTGCAGGGGCTGGGATGCTTTTTCCGGGACTAAAGTCACGCGGGGAGTTTGAATTCAAAGGAAAACAAATCGAACAATTGGCAAACGAAATAAAAATACAAACGCTCGAGCGCTTTGCATATTTAAACTCGGTTATCAAATCAAGCGTAAATGAACAACTCGCGGTACAAATAATTTGGATGCAAACTATTTTGTTTGACAATTTGAATTTGATGTTTATTCCCTCCATTCGATTAAATGCAACAAAACGGAAATTAAAATCTTAAGGTGTACATTTTTGTGTGTAAATGAATATTTATAAAAATTAGCATTTTTATTGAATGTGCAAAGATGAACGTGGAATATTATGCGAATCCGCGATAATTTGCATTTATACGGTTATGCAAAATGGTCGAAAACAATTTGGAAGAAAATGATACATGTTGTCTCGAGTGGGAAATAAAATTTAACACCCATCAGATGTGCGAGAGCGTTAGCGAAGGTATAAATAATTGAAAAGGTTCAATCAAACGCGAGAGCCAATCAAAACAAAAGCTCAATTATAGAATGAATTCAATTATCGAATTAAAACAAAACAGGCGCAAAATGAAAAATCGCCCATCCCAAAACGAGCGCAATATAAGAACTATCGATTGAATCGATCGCCAATTCATTGCAATTAACATCGCTGATACTTCCGAACCTGCAATCGTTTCTACTCGGATGGACGATATTTACTGTCAATAACGTTATTTTGGGGTTTAACCTACGATTGGAACTTATTGGCCATGCGAATAAAAAAGTGTCCACATTTTGGATTAACTTTATAACTTCAGGCCTACGCGAATGAACGATCAATTATAATCAATGTCATAATATTTTTCATGCAGTAATTTTTATTATCATAATTTGTGTATAAAAAAAAAAGTAGTGAGATGATGTAGATTTGATGTTTGGACAAAGTTCATGAATTCTGCCGACGGATTAATTTCATAATTGGTTTAAATTGGTCAGCGACGCTCCACTCTTATCGGCTATTTGACTTCGCTGAAAAATTTATTCCCGTTGGATGAGCATACAAATCGGA
Organism: Telenomus remus; assembly: GCA_020615435.1. Classification (NCBI taxonomy): domain Eukaryota; kingdom Metazoa; phylum Arthropoda; class Insecta; order Hymenoptera; family Scelionidae; genus Telenomus; species Telenomus remus. Next base: position 6,322,728 of record CM036341.1, on the reverse strand, counting down.
TTGACGTTTCTCTTATGTGCTTTTTTTCGAGCGTGAGATATGTTCTGTGTTGTGACAGCGCAAAATATGGCTGATTCGACCATTTGTCAAAAATAAGAATGAAAATATGCACCTTTTCTTTAGCTACGAAGATTCCTAACAATGGAACGAAATGTTTTATGATACTAAAAGATTTTCCTATTTTTTAACGATACTATTTTGTTAGTTTATAAAACAAATTTTTTATTTGTTTTTTTTTTTTGTATCAGTGAGATTTTAACGAGGCACATCTGTTCAAATTGCAGATTTTAATTGAACCTAAAATTGTAAGAATGAAACATGAATTTCCCAAATTGACGAAGCGGAAGTTAAGCGTGGACATAATTAATTTTAAACAAACGTTGCTGGCTTTGTCATTGTCTTGTCGTCAACAAACATTTCCAATTAAACTGTTGAAACAACATGAGCGCATTGTCTCAAAGTAATCAAACGATTTTTTTGAAATCACTTTGAGTTTTTTAGTCAGCAAAAAATTAAATAAAAACTGTTTGAACAATTTTTCCGTATTTCTCGAACTTTGATTTACAAAGTTTTTTAATAATACAAATTGTATTGACTGATTTACTGATACAGATTGTATCATACAATCAAAATAAAAAAATGATATATGATAAACTTCATTTATTTTCCTGAGAAAAACCAAAACAGAAATTCGAAATTTTAAATTTAAGATTTCAAATTTAAAATAACAAACAATAAATAATGGAGCAACAATTTATTGGATACGTCGACACTGATTAAAGTGACCTTGAATAGTTTGCTAATAAGTTGGTCTTGCTTTCTATTTCCTTCTAATGATGTTTTCTGGCTTTTTTTTAAATCCCGTTATGCGGTATTCGGCACATAAGTGTGCCGAAATACATGCGCATCTCGCGACCCCGCTCGACCGAGTGCACCGCACTTCAAAACTAGTTTCACATTTGCTTTTGTTACAAACAAAACTGTCTGACGAGAAAGAACGAAATTATGCTCATCCGAACTTTATTGTTTTTGTTTTTTATCCGCAGATTTTCGATCACAATACCGAGAATCTGTGAATTACAGTTGCGAAAGAAAAAAGTTGTTTATTCAATTACAGACTCAAGTCTTTTTGAATCTTTGTAACTATAGTTTGGAAAGAAGTAGAATAACTTTACGGATAATAAAAGAAATGTGGAAAGAACAAAGAACAAAAAATTTTCTATTCGATTTTGTTTAAAAAAGTGAAAAAATTCTTTTGTTACATGGCTGTAAATTGTTTACAGTGCGGATAATATTATAAACATTTAAAATTGCACATCGCAGAAACGAACTAGGTTTCGAACAAGTAAGAAGAAACGTCTCTAATTTGTTCGTTACAAGTAGATTGTAATGTAAAAGTCACGTCTGTAAAAAAATTTGCTACCCAATTTGCAATAGAGAAGGACACATGTTTTACAACCGGACCTCGTTCTTTTTAATTATTCATGCCAATAATGTCAACTTTTACGTGAATTCCGACTAATGAATGTTACGTTCTTTTTTTAAAAAAAGTTTTTGATAAAAAATTCGGTCCCTTTAACAAAAAATGATGCAAGAAAATTTATTTCGTTCTCATTGTCAGTTCAATGTTAAGGTACAAGTTTCTTCGTGATCGTAAAATATGAAAGGTGATGTTTAATTTTACAAGAGATTCTTGTCGAGCGAAAAATTCAACATAGAATCAACAAGAAAATGGAACTGGAACTTCTCATAATTCTATTATATTTTACAACGCATGCCTGAGCATGTAAGAGATACACTTTGATGCTTTGAAAATTGAGCAACAAACCTAAAATGACGGCCTCTTTCTGGTTACGGTCGAACATTTACGATCAATGGTGGTCCTTAAGTCATACACTCGAAACACCTCTATTCACCGGAAAGCAAACTCCTGAACCGTCGAGATGTTGTTTTCAACTGCGAAAATTGCGCGATTTTTTTTTGATTTTCACTTCAGCACTCGAGGCGAGATTTTGCGAGCCGAAAGGTCTTCAGTTTAATGAGATTTTTTCTCCTTCAAATTTTGATGTTCACAGATGAAATTGTGTTGCAATGCTTGGCAATGAGATAGGCTTAGGACAAAATAATTATTTATAATCCTGAGTTAAAATTTTAAATTGAAATTTTCAAATTGTCAACATGAAAGAAGGAGATTTTCAATTAAATTTTAGTTTTGAAAAAACGTATTTCGTCGTGAAAAATTGAGTTAAAATTGAAAAATTGATTAAGCTTAAATGATAGACGACTTGACAAGTTTAAATGAATTTCACTTTGACAGAGAGAAAAGTGCATGATCGATACTTTTGTTTGTGTTAAAAGTAATGTATACAATTTTACAGAGATGCTCAAAGTTGTTGCAAGTTTTATGTGAAACATACACTACAGGATTTCGTTAAATTTATTTTTTCTTCTAAAGGTAAAAGACATTGGACCAAATTCCAAACCGAATATATTTTTTAGTGAAAGCTATGCAAAAATTCTGGGTCAATCGCACGGATGAATTTGCAAATAAAATATTGACATGTTACACAGAAGATTAAGTTCATTCGAAATAGAAATTAAATCACGGGCATTCAAGAACTTAATGGTTTTTAAATTCAATAAAAACAATTTCCGAAAAAATTATTTTCCAACTTTTCGATACGATTAATCAACAAAATTTTTAACAAGCTCATTTAGAAAGAATTTAAACATTAAAATAATTTCGATCATTAATTACTATTCAAATCAAATTCACATTTCTAATGAGGTTATATTACGGCTCTATTTAGAATCTTCAAAGTTTACATTTTGAAGTAGGAAATCATGCGGTACAAAAATAGGATGAAAATAGAATCCATAAAGAACGTACAAATGTTATGAGAGAAAATTTGATTTAAGAAAATATTTCAAAAAAGCAAACAACGATAAATTATTTCATAATTTTTTTGTAATTTAAAGAAAAAACGAATGAAAAAATGTAGTACAAATTTCAAAAAGTAGTTTAAAAATAAATTATCTTGATTGAAGCATCAAACCACAAACGATATCAAAAGGGCAATAAATCGGAGTCAGCTGTAGGAGCGAACGCATTCTATTAAACAATCATTTTATAAGAATTACAATGTGACGCCAATGACAGAAACCTATGCTATACATAACAATCAGCTCAAGTGCCATACAATAAAGGTCTTTGTCTGGAAACGAATTAGAAAAAATAATAAAAAACGAAAGAAACGTTCTCCATTTGCCGGCACGTTTGGAACTAATTTCTCGTGCCAGACTGGCAATACCAATTTGGTGAACAAATAAAATTGCACGACTATCTGGCATCTGATAGTTGCAACCGTAGGTCGGAATTGTCATGATGGTTAGAAGCGGCGAGATGGTAGTGATTTTCGGTGCTAACCGAGGCTGGTTAGTATAGAGAATTGTCAATGATAAAAATCTGAGTTGGAGAAAGAATTAGTTCTGAGAGAATGAGGTAGATTTGAGGACTGAAAGACGATTCGGCTCGGGCGAACAAGTCGTAACTATAGTCACCCACTGTAGTGTCTCATCTTACAGCGAAGGAGCGAGCAAGTGTAATCGCGCGGCTGGAAAAAGGCGCTTTTGGGTTGGCGATAAACTGGCGCGGTTTCGGCCGGGGCCCGGGTTTGATTGTCGACTGACTAAGAGCGCGGCTAAGGAGATTCTCGTGGCACTGCCGTAGGCAGCCGATGAGCCGAGCCGACTCGAGGCCGCCGCCGCCGCCGCAGGACTGGTAGCCACGAGAGAGTTGGAGGGGAAACAAGCGGAGTCGCGCCTCACCAACGGACGAACGCGTGACTTTTCCGCGATACATGCCACGGGGTGCCGAGCGATCGATCCTTCATCGATGACGACACCAACTGTTACAGGACACGAGTCATGACGAGGCGATTTCTCGTCCTCGCTTCAGTAATCGTGCCCATCTTCCTCGAGAGCACTTTTTTCAAGCATTCACACAGGTTGCTATCAGTCACATTTTTTAGTATATTTTTTTCTCGTTTTTTTTTCTTTTTGAAGAAACGTTCATCCCTTTTAATCCTGGCGTGCACAGCCGGGGTTTCACAGAACCTGACAAATTCAATAGCAGTTTTCGCAAAACTCATTCATTCGATAACAGAAAACGGTTAAAATTTCTACATCGGTTTTGAAGCAATTTAGAAAACAATAGACGCGATTTGAAAAAAACGATACGAAATTTGTTTTTTGAAATTAATCTGATTGGTTATTGTTTCATCGGCAAGTGTGTGTTCCTAGACAAAACATGGTTTGTAAACCAGTTTGTAACATTTTTCATTGTGTTTTGAGCTTTGGTATTTGTGACAATAAAAAAAGCCAAAATCGTTTATGAATTTTTACACAACGCTTTTTACGACTGCAAACACAATTGTTTAAATTTTTAACAAATGTTGACTTTGTTGATAAAAAAACATTGTTATAAATGAAAGCTATAAAAATTAAACAAAGGTGCAACTTTTATCATCGTTGGAAAAAAAGTTCCTTTCTGAAGTTTATAATATATAATGATATTTATAATATGAAACAACCAACAAAACTGCAACTTTTATACAAAAATGATAAGATAATCAATTTGCCAATTTTACAAACGATGACGTTTGTATTCTATAGACTGCAAGCTTTCAAAATTATTAATCAATGTTCTTATTTTTTTACTTTTATTGAACGTTGTCACCTGTGCTTGGAAATGTTAATATTAGTTTTTAGTTATCGCTTTTTTTTTATTAAATAAATGAAATACATGAATCGTTCAATTACATTTCGGTAACCAGATAATATTTATTGAGCAAAGTTAAATATTTTCCGCAGAATTTTTTTTATAGAACTTGCAGTTAACTAAATTAATATTCTAAACAAAATATTTGTGAATAAACTAAGAGTTAAATAGTATTATTATATTTAAAATGTTAGAAGTGCAAACAGATAAAATACGCTATTCAAATTCATAACAGTTTTAGTTCATGTATCGGAAAAAGCATTTCGATAACATCAGTTTTCTTTTCAGCATTTCCTCACATTCTGTTCTTTGTTTGCGGTAAAAAATGCAAACGAATAATCTTGTTCAGCAATTACGAGTTTAATAAAGCGATAATAATGAACGAGTTCTGATTTATTGGACCGATGCAATTGTTCATACAACAATTATGATTTTATTTGAAAAAACAGGAAAAAATTTTGCACAAAAAAAGAGATCAGAGTGAATATGGTGTCATAATATTTGCGACTTATTGTATAACAAACTTCGTTTAAAACGTTGAAATATTTGAAAGTCATTTATGAATTTATCCGCCGTTTCTTTCATATTTCAATCGACGCTATGACATTTCGAGTAAAGTTTTGTTGCGGAGAAAACTGCGTTATATTATGTCAATCGAGGAAAAAAGTGATTCATATAGTTCTAGAGAAATAAACACTCAGCAAAAAGGCGTGCGCGACATTGCAAGTAATTATTTTGTATTGCAAGTAAATACATATTCGACAAATTGCTCATTAGTTACTAATTTTTTTATAATTCTTATAAACAGAACATTTAAGCGATATTAAGTTGAAAAAATTTTCATGAATCATTTTTTACTTCAAAGAAAAACAAAAGAAATTAAATTTTTAATATTACCACTTTTTTAAAACAAATTTTGGAACACAAAATGATCATCATAATTTAGTTTGAATATTTGGTATAATTTTGAATAATGAAATTTGGATAAAGAATATTTCTCGCGATGATAATAAAATTCAACGGATTTATATTACACGATGGACGACTCGATACGAATTTTGTTCTCGAATAGTAATATTTTTCATGTTCGAAGCCATACTTGTTCAATGTATATGTACGGCAAAGATTATTTACAAAAGATTTGATCGTAAAGTTTGAAAAAGACTCTTTGTCATCAAGCGAATGTCAAAACTTCTGGATCGTTTCTAATAAGTCTGCATTTTAATAATTTAAAAGTTTTCAAGTGAATCCATCGGTTTTCAGTGAAATGTACCTTGAAGATATTATTTCATTTCAATGTTTTCGATCTCCATATTTTGCACCACTTTTTCTCTCATAAATATCTTATTATCATAAAAAAAAACATCACGACAAAGCTCAATTCACCAACAAATTAATTAATCAAATTTTTCATCCCAATCGAATTCCCGAACTAATTTGACTTTTTTATTAGTCTTTCGCGTGCGACCTAAATTTGATGGACCTAAAGAGACATTGCAAAAAATATCTAATAACCAGTACAGAAATAATGAAATTGTACTTTTTCAATTGTCCGACGAATTTCGTCAATTTGCATAATGAATTTCATCGTGAAATATATTTCGTACACACTTGAAGCTGAACTCGAACATGAAAAGGTGTGACAAAAATTAATTCATTCAGAAAAAAAAATACCAAAATGAAAGTTCCATACCGAATAATAAGCAATTACTTAAACTGCACCTCGCTAAACTAAAGTGTCGCCCGACACGAGTTTCGTTGGAGCAATTTAATAAAGATATTGTCCTTCTCAAAATTTCATCATCAAAGTTGTTTCAAATTTATTCTTCATTCATTTTACGAATATTATTGTCTTAAGAGCATAATTGGGATGAAACAACCGTTTATTGAATTAGTCATGCAAAATGTTACGGGAAAATTATTGACAGAGTATAACAAAGAATTAAGATAATTAAGCTTGCCCTTCTTGTTATGAAGCCGATTTGGAATTCTTGGCACGTGTTTTAGAAATTCAAAATCGTTCGTGTGGTTCGGTTGAGAATAATAGTTTTGGTATTCTGTGCGAATGACTTTAGCCAATCTACTGCTCATTTGTGCCATAATGCCAACGTCAATCAAATAATGAATTGGTAATATAATGCGACTTATAATTTATGATGATGCATTCAAACTATAAGCAACACAACTTTTCGCCAGTTTGCTTTCATTGATTATGTTGTAACACCTACTCGATATTTTTTTTTCGGCATTTCAATCGACCTGAAACTTATATTTAAACACTTTCAAATAATCAATAATCATTCCATTCAAATGAGTATTATATTATAATCCTTTAATGAAATCATTTTAAACCCTATTGTATGCCTAAATTGAAATTTTTTCGATATTGAATTACGAGTGAAACTTGATAGATCAAATGTAATTGAAAAAAATTATAAACAAATGTCAAACATTCAAAACGTTGTCCCTCATAAATTGATGGATATTCGAAAGAACGACTTAGCAAATATTTACACAAAATTATCAGACGATTTAATGTTTGCACAATTGCTTTGGAAGAATCGCCTAAAGATGGCAGAGACTTGCAAGCGTTCTAGTTTATCGACAGAGCACACTTAGATACAAGATTGAAGAGATTCTTTTTTGTCCACCAAACGTAGATAGGTAAATGATCTGCAGATTTTCTTTTAAGTGAAACAAATGCAAAACAATCCTGTAATTTTAAATTGCATCATTTATATCGTAGATAATTTACACAACTTTTGAAAAACAAACAAACAAAGTTTTCTACTTATGTCCAATACTGCAACGAAAACGTAAAGAAAACTTGTGAATTAGTAGTTCAAGTCAACGATCAGTAAGATTTATCGATTTGCAGTAGTTGGAGCCTAATTAAAATGGGGTATCGTACGAGAAAACTGTTTTATTCAGCGGTCTGGATTGGATCGAATCAAAATCGAATAGCCATTTCATACTTAAATCAAAAAAAAAAAAAATTTCCTAAACACGAATGAAAATCAATTCTAAAAGATATTACCAATTTTACCAGTTTAAAAATTCAAAATTAAAATACACAAAATTACAACTTGTATTTTATAAAATGTCAGATTTTCTGGCAAACTTTGGCTGTCTGCAAAGTCCATTGCTCGTAAAATAAAGAATCTGGACGGTCAAAAGGGTTAAATTCGCAGATGGTAGTTAGAGTATAGAGATTAGAGTATAACGCGAGCGTCGTTCGCAAAGTTCAGCCTATAAAATTTAGTGTGCTATTGATTCGATAGCTGCTTGTTCCGAATCTATATGCGCCGATGTACTCGCACGGACATATGCACGTGTGTGCGATATGAAATGTAGGTTACTGGATCATATAACCGCAATTTTTTTCAAAACTTAGTTTGCCAATTAAGCATACGAGGAGTCGTGGTTCGATTCGATAGTAACATTCTTTTAGCATTAAAAGGAACCGTTGTGCGTCGCGATTCTCGCGCTTTTCTCATGCTCAACACCGTATCAGCCAAACCGGTTGTTTCGCCAAGTTGATTTCAGAGTTTCAAAATTGTAACCATTAAAAAATACAAAAAATTGAAAAAAAAAGAATAAAAGAAAAAATTTAAATTAAAAGAAAAATTAAGAATAAAATTTCAATCTCGATTTTCTTAAATTTTATTCGGTGATCGAACTTTTGCCTTGGACAGTTCTTGGGATCCAAGAAAACGAGGTTGACAAGTGTTTACACTAGGTTGAATCACATGATTGAAGCTAATCGAGTTAACTTACTAAGACCAAGTAAATTTATATCTGTCGATACAAATTATATATTTCGAAAGAATTGATTAAGAATTAATTGATCAAAGGCCGTCGCTGTGGAATAATTAAAACAGGAGAAAATGAGAGGGTTAAAGTGAGATGACGGTCCAACACTTTTGGATGATTGGCAAAAGTTGCTCAACGTCGAGCTCAATTAACGTATCGAGTTCCCGAAGCAGGCTAAAAAGTTAGATGGTCGTAAAAATAATTATACGCTATTAACACCGACTGTTTATGAATATTTGAGCCGAGTAATTGAAGTTTGTAAAGTTTCTTTCGCGAATCAGTTTTGACTACTCTTATAAACCGAACCGTGAACTTTCTACAGTTGGATCTAAAAGAATTATGTTCTTCAAAACTGTATCCCAAACACGATTCATATTTTGTGTCAAACTCGAACTTTGTCTTTCTAAACTCAATGTTTTAAATATGAATTTCAAAAAATGAGCAAATAATATAAAAATTTACAAAAATGAATAAATGATAAAAAGAACGTTTGGAAAAAACGAGATCGTTTTGTGAACTGTCATTTAAGTGACTATAGGCGTGCTTCTTTGATTCAAGGGTGAGGTCACGTATCGTACGGTAGTGTTATTGAATTGAATACATGTTAAAGTGAAAACATAGTGCAACAACGCGCCAAGCACACCAACACACGTACGGGACGCAGGTCAAAGCATTCTCAGCGTTAAATCTGTTTAATCGGCCGTGTCTACGCGTGACAATGTGTGCTCCCTGGGCACGGCTTCTTGTCGCCCTGCGACACGTAATCCACATGAGTTAACTGTCACGATACTCGCGTCAAAGAGCAAAGACTTTTAACCGCTATCGAAATATTGACATTCCAATATCGCTCTCACAAGAAACCTTTTCTTTTCAATCCAAACGTAATTATTTAAATCAAAACTCGAAATTAATATTGAAAATAAAAAAAACGTTGTTTAAATTCATCGTTTTACATTCAACTGCAAACGTAACGCGATATCTAATTTAAATGATTTATATCATTTGAAAATGAAACTTATTTATACATTGATTTATGGACGAAATTTAATTTTGTGTTTTTTTCAGAATTATCCGTCAGGTTGTAACAGTTTTTCTCGAGGATGATAAATATACGGTATATCAGTAAGGTAGAGCGGTTTGCCAGGAATCTGCAAACGTGTTTGGCACAGACCGAGATTCTGGTTAGTCACTGCAGATAATCGCTCCCGGTTAATAATGAATATTTCATCGTCGTTCGACCGGCTGACGATTGATTATTAATAGATGGCACTGTCAAATTGGTCTCGACCTCTGATCGGGGTGAAAATTGACGGACGAAAATTGAACGAGTCAGCGAGAATACTTGTCAACTTAAAAAAAAGGGGTTTAGAATTATTGAGATTCGACGTGCACTAACTGGCGTAAATGATCTAAATATGAATCAAACAACGGCGATAATGTCTCTGTTGACGAGGTATAGCGATTGTGTAATGAAATATGACGGGATTGCGACGTTTATGATCGTGTTGTGTGTACATTATTGCATAAACTCACGACCTGACGATCGTTAGCAAGGTTTCATTCAGCTAGTTTCTCGTCAGGGGTATAAATCGAGTTTAGTCATCCAAAATATGGTTTTTGAAATTTCTAGTTTTCATATTATTGTTTACTTTATTGTCATAGTTAAGTTTTTTGATGGAAAAAATATTTATAATAAAAGACAAGGAGATAGAAAAAGTCAGTGGTACAGACAGACTTTAGTCGGACAAGTGATAAAAACAATATTTTTAACTGGACTTTTTTTTATCTGGAAGTAAAATAAATGTCATTTCCCTATTGTTAAGTGTTTCCGGAGGTTTATTGTAAGATTAATGCTACTGATACTTTCGCCATTCAGTTTTCGACCATAAAACGATACTAGCAACTGCAAAGTACCCGTCGTTGCTACCTAAATAAGAACAAGAGTCACATGCTATCAAGACCAGTAATAACCGCAAACTCATAAAATAACCGATATCGACATCGACATCTAAACTCAACTGTGCGGCGCCAGTTCAGTATCGTTCCCACTGCATTATCATTCTCGACATAATGCAATCGCCAATACAAGACATCTTAACATACCAGTACTTTAATGCACATCTTTTGGTAAAAAAAAAAACTCTCAACAATTATCCACGTTCCATTTCCTTCTTTGTTTCATCACTAAACTTTTCCAAAAACATTCAATACATTTCTTCGAAAATAATTGAGAACTTGTAAAAAGTGCATTAGTTCTTGCTTTTATTTTTGAAATTTTTGAAATATCGTAAATATATTTTACAATTGTTAAATGTGATAACTTTTTTCGTTCTGATAATACAAAGCGTGAGTAAAAAGTTGAAGTAAAGCTCAATAAACTTAAGCCGGGGCCGGATGGTTGAAAAGTGAGCGATTGAAAATAAATATTTCGTCGGCGCAAAACAAGTTGTCAATTAGCTCAAGCATTTGGGTTTTATGGGCAGCGATAACTGCAACAAGTTTCATTAACATATTACACGCTCGAACGAGAATTGGGTCAGCAACTAGATCATCAGAGCGACAAACAAAATTGGCCACGAATCGGATTTCTCGGACTTTATATTGAATGTTAACAACCCAAGCAATGGCACATAAATAAGCAATACTCTTCCTAGAACCTGCTGGAAACCCGCTCTACTTAAAATTTTGAGCTATCATCTGGGCATAACAATTTGCAATGCTAATCCCGGCGAGTCAAATTTTGTGCCACTGAACAGACTTTTTTTTGTTGCCCCGCGACAATTTGAACGCCAGGCGCGACAAGAAAGCAGATCGATACGCCTGACTGCATAACACAATTGCGAATTGATGATAAAAAAAGATGTGCGAATCAGTTCAACATTTCAATTTAATTAACATATACTGGCTTCGATTTCGCGCTCTAAATACTCATTGATTTAGTGACTTCGTAAGCGACCAAATACTGTCACTGATAGTCGAATAATCTCTTCATCTTGGTCTTATACTAATGTTATGTGCGTTCTTATAATTGTACAGAATATACATGTGGTTACATCGCGATTCTTAATCTGTGATTTACTCACTTCTGTGAGTAAATGGTTTACTGTTTAACTTTTCTCTTGTTGCGAGAGAAAAAGTAGGCATTATAGAGTTTAAAAAAGTTGTCTCTTAATTCAAGATAATTTCAACTGAGTACTAACGATTTTTGTGAAACTACAACTGTTAAAATTTTGTAATTACAAACTAAATAAATAAAATAAATACCTATAAATAACCTATCATTAAAAATGTCATTTTTTCGTGACTGAAAAGACTACTTCTTACATTTTTGAGACTAATTTTTAAATGTTTACACAGTTTTTGGAAACAAATGACCATTTTTTAAAAAAGTAAAATCGTAATGTGCATAGTTGAGGTTGCGAAAATTGCGATTCAAATTTTATCCGCATCTGTACTAAGACACTCCGACTGTGCATTCAAGGGCTAAAAAATTGAAAGAAAGTAAAAAGACTTGCTAAACCGGACTCTAGAGTCGCGCGAGTTCAATTGATTAAAATTGATTAAAATCAGCTGTTGGTTTTTCTGTGCCTTACACACAACTGCGTTGGCAAATGTCAAACTATTTATATCAATGTCTAATTTTAAAGCCCACAATGTTCGCGAGCAGTGGCGCTGCTTTTTCGTTTTCTTATGCATGAGCGTTTATTTTTAGACCGGCTCTCGCAGAAACAAACTGTCCCGCTCGTACGAGTTGACAATGAAAAAGTTTCGTCAACGAGCGAGCGTTTCCGTCTTTTTTGACATTCGGTACCAATTGTCAGTCGACGCATTCGTGACTGTCTTTCGTTTGTCGTGATCGCGACACATTTACGACTTGCGATCTCCGTTAGCACGTCGCTCTCGCGACATTGAAGACAAGACAAAAAAGTCAAGACGAATAAAAAAAAAGAAAGTCGTTAGGTAAGGGTCAAACAATCACACGGACGCAACTCATACAAGCGCAATTGTATTCTACTACAAGGTCTTAGATCTTACGGAATATCGGTCACATCATTTATTTTGCGCGCTATAATACTCAGCTCGAAGTTTCACGGCAAACACGATTCCGCAATTTCGTTAGTTATAAAGCAACGAAATTTCCAGACCTGATAAGAGTCCCTTTTATTTGCTCTCCATCTTATCGTACGAATGCCTGGACTTTTCGACCTTTTTTTTTCTTCCGTAAGATGATAAGAACGGGAGCGTTTTAAAAGGAGCCACTCGTTACTTGTTCGGGTCATATAGCGTTTTATTAGCTCATAAAAAAGGTACCCTAATTGGGTATATTGCAAGGAAGTCGAGAGATTGATGATAGAGCGCAAAGCATGGTACTCTACGGAGCCTACGGACGAAGGTCACTGAACAAAAAAGTAGCTGCAACAATAACCAAAATGATGGGGAAGGAGCAATCAATATTTTATTGTCATCAACTCGGTACATTTTGCAATTGGACACAAAGGCAGCGGCACAGCAGCAACGGTGCGAAGCTGATTGTGAAGTCACTCCAGGGGCTCTGTCAGGAACCCTTTCATGCGTGTGTTTTGGCTGGTCAGCAAGCGCAAACAAGCACCGAACCAGTTCAAGGTCGGTGGTCGCGTGCTTATCCCTTTGTATCTTCATCTTTTTGTTATTAAACTCGATACACGCAAAGCTAAACAGAAGCAGGACCCAATGGATCGCGTGTTGATAAAAAAATTGTTCGATTTCAAAGTCAAGTATAAAACCAGAGAGACAGACAGTACAAAAAACTGTAAAAAATGTTCCGCGATAATCAAGTGGTACGACTGTACGTTTGGGTCGACAAGGGGTTTCGTAGCTGTGCGTAGTCTTGTAGACACCGAAAGCGTTTATGGCACGTGTCATCTGAGTAGGAGTGTCTAATTTGTGCGTTAATCAAAACATCACCGAGCTCGTACATGAGCGGGTTGTTCTCCTGGTTGTTGGTCGGCTGCGAGGAGGTGGACCTGCGGGTGCGCCATAGTCTCGAGAAGCCGTACTTCGTCATGGCATCACTTCATCAGGCGATTTTCGGGCGACCTCATGGTCCGGAGGCTCGGTGTCGCGTCAGCGTTCCACTCGCGCGCCGGAGTGGCACGGCACGAACGCGTCCTGGTCGCCAAGGCACTGGGCATGCGTGCTCTGTTGCTAAAACAACTCTCCTACTAGACTCCTACGCTCAACTTGAGGCCTGCAGGATCCGATCAATGACGACCGGCTCGAAGCTCGCCTGCGTGGGCAAAGCCACTATCGAACCAGTGTACAAAGATCCTTGAGCGCTTTCTATTGTAGCGGATTTCAGCCTGAAGGTCACGCGATCGATGGTACTCTAGCTGAAGTGAAACGTGGCTCAGTTCGTCCACGATTTCGTCCCAGTATCTTGATCCTCATTTTCGGAGACCAGTTGGTCCAAGTTCAACTTAATCCCGAAGAACAAAGTGACAACTGTTGGTCAATTTCGGAACTGTACGCTCTTTTCTTCTTTCCTTGCACGGTCACTCAGGATTTAGTGGGTTTGCCCGAACTCGTTTCGTACTACTTGTTTCTTTGATTGTGAATTTGCTAGTAGAAAAGTCGAGGTTTGGTCAGACCAATGGTTTGTGACACTCGAAAACTTGTCAGGCCGGAGCAACCGCGTGCGCTGCTCCTGCTGACCCGTCTTAGCAGCACGGCTTGCCCGACATCTTTGTCGTCGCACGCCCACGAGTGCCGCGGCGCCACAATCGTCAAGCGTCCCACCATTCGGTCCTATGGAATCATATTCGGCCTGACCTTACACAACGCTCACGCGAATGTCGTATCGACATCTGCGGACCAAGCTCCCGGCTGGCTTCCCTTTTAATTCAGCCACGCGGCAGGGGAGTATGAATGGATGGAGCTTCTAGCTTACTTGATTGACTTAACGCGACAAAAAACAAAAACTGAGTGCTTTTACCTTTAACGAATTAGGAGAAATGAATGTGGATGGTGAATCGTGGATTGGTTTCCAAGGAAATTAATGAATCTAATGTTTTGTTTTGATTAAGTTCTAAAAGTTTCACAACTAAAATGCGTTTCACGTACAAAACTATAGTCATAGATTCAATCAGGTAAAAAAGTAGCAAAGTTGGCGGAGCTGAACTTTGAAATCAAGTTATTTTGTATAGTTAAACTGGTAAGGGTTAAAAAATTCAGCAGCCACTGAATTCAATGGTCAATTTCGATCGAAACCGTTGCACAAATTGTTTCTGTTGAATCAATTTTTTGATACGTTTTTATACGTATGTAAAATAATTTCATTGGAAATTTTTGAAACAGAAATTTTTTCTTCCGATCACGCAAACTTGCACAATTTGAGTCGCACAAAAGTTGTGGCCTTTGATAGGATAGCGTGGAAATTCTATTGAACCAGAAGCTATTATTATATAATTATAGAATGAATTGTCTCAATTGCTCGCAATCGATCTTTAAAACTGATACTATTGATTGGTTCATATTTGATTACAATCCGGCTCTCGATCCGGTCTAATCTACAGCAAGCCTGTCAATATAATCAGCACGATTGCAATCGTTGACTAGATTGCCCGAAACTCTTATTACAATATCATCAAACCCTTTATCATGAAATCTTTCCAACCATCTAACTTTTGAAATTTGATCGTTCTTAAGATACAAAAACTCGCAAAAAACTGAAATGAAACTCATTTAATGAAACTCATTTAAAAGAAACTTTTCCCTCTGTTTATTAATCAATTAATTCGCCAAATAATCATCTAAAACAATGCAATTACGAAAAAATATGAAAAAACAAGCTTTGTTCAAGTTCACTTTAGAGCGCAACACCGGTCCGATTGAAGCTACCATACTGTAGTTTGCAAAAATTTTGGAAACGTGGGATTGTGCATGGCAAAGAAGGCTGCGTTGACGAGCAAAATTCGGCGAAAACAAACGAGATGAAGCCTCGGTTAGTAACCTTAATAAAAATAAGTGGAACAGACAATAGCATGCAGAAAACGAGGAAGCCAGTTAAATGATGAAAGCGGAGCGTGTTTCGAAAGTTGCTGGTGGAAGGGGGGGGGGTTGAGGATAAAAAAAGGACGGGTGCTTTTACAAACAGCTTACTCAGCTGTGTCAACTGATTGTGAACGTGAGATGTGCATTAATCAAAACCGTGATACAAATTTTTGTCCAGCGATTAGCATCGTAGGCGTGCAGGTCTGAGCATAACCGGTCGCAGTCGTCGTTATCAGGCAAATCAGTTAGGACTATTTTTGGCTATCAACCAATCGATGCTAAGGTCAAACGAAAGCTGCCCGTCCTAGTCTCGCTGACTAATCCTTGACTCACTTCCTCCTGTTGAGGGATCGCACGATAAACATAGATGAAAAGCTCGCGAAAGACTTCCTGATTAATATCAAACATCTATGAACCGCCTGGCGCTTGGATTCTATTTTCGCCCAACTTTGTAATGACCAGTTGTGACCTCTTACTATTGGCCTATCACATCCCGAAATGCGTTACGTTAAAAAAAATATTTTTTTACACCTTTTTTTCAAGTTGCGTTATTGCGGTAAAATAGATTTTTCGTCCAGCGACTTGTTTTTTAATCATAAACCATTGTTTGATTAAGCGCATTCAAGGGCTGCGAAAATGATTGATGAACTTTCATTGTGCAACGTTGCGCGAATTCGACGGTTACACGGTGTCCACTGGATTGCAACTGGTGGTGTCCTCTGTCGGCCAAAAGCTCAACACGTAGCAGCGAGCTTTCGACCCACGTCTCGATCGGTCGCGCCACCTGCCAGCCACACTCGGCGCTCGGCTATTGATCAAAGAAACGGCGCCAACTCGAAAAACCGCGCACCCAAAATAACCAGATTTTTTTGCTCCCCTCTGCGCCCGTTGACTTCCGTCACTGCAGATGAATTTATGCATCCCTCATCGAGCGCCAATCGAAAACAAAAATTCATCGGCTAACGCGGCGAATAACACATGACAAACTTTTGTTTGTTATCAATTCACAAATCATTTGATTATTGTCAGATGTTTTTTCAATAGTTGCAAAATTGTAACTTGTTTACGAAGACTTTTTTTATTTATGTTGTTTTTATTGTTATGATGGTTCCTACAAATTTTTTGGGTCGAAGAAGAGTTATTGTGATTGCAAGTTTGCGTGTCACATTTAGCAGAGAATTTTTAATAAACTAAAAGTGGCGACTTAAAACACTCGTACTCTCGGCGAAATTCATCCGACAGAGTTTGAACGTCCAAACACGGTTCTAAAGAAGCGAACAAAGACAGCAAACGTACAAGTGTTCGAGAAAGTGGAGAAACAATGCTTAACCTTCTCCACTTGGAGGTTTCACTGTTCGTTTAAAGCAGTTGTCACACTTTGCAAGTCATTTATGCAGAATAAAATTTTTCTCAATTATTTGGGACAAGGATTTGTAAATGCAGAGCTTAAATGCGAATTGTCTGACTTAAAATTGAACTCATTACTGTTTTCGACTGATGACTTTTTTAATAGTGTTTCTGTACCAATTTGATTTTGATTTACGTGCGAATTTTTACACGATGGTGGAGTGGTTTTCATCAATTTGAACAAAAAATGGAGAAAGAAAATACAGCAGTCTAGGAAAAAAGTTTCAAGAGGACCCGCACGTCTTATTATTTTATGGATTTGCCCGCAAGTTCGTTAAAAAACACCGACAAAACGAGCGCATTGAATCGCGTTCGGCCTCGTTATAGACGCTTTTTCACCAAATGTTTAACCCTTAGTTTGGCTGGATATTAATTGTCATTAACTACGAGTGACTCAACCAGAGCTAAAAAAACGAAGATTTTAATTTTTGTTATTCTTCTTAAAGTTTTCATAATTAGTAAATAACATAAATCCTTGATATAAAAAACTGGAAAAACATAAAAATCATTTAAAAAATGTTAAAAAAATATGAAATTAAGTTACGATGTTCGTACTTAAAAAACAATTTTAAAATCATCCTAAAAGTTCCGTTTCAGTGTACAAAGAGCGAGTCATTAATAAATAACGAAGGCTCGGAGAGAAATGTTTGTAAAATTCTTCCCAGCGGCGACACTCGCCTTTTAAGAGTTGGACTCTTGTTTGAGAGCGAAACGCTCGAAACTCTCTGTTTGCTGTAAAATCCCGGACACGTTTGCAAGCAAGAAAATAAACTCTCGAGCTTAACCGGTGAAAAGTGACCGCGCGTTTTAAGCGCTAAGAGATGTGATAATTAATGAACTTACAGCGAGAAGGGCCAGGATGTTTCGAGCTTCTGCGATGGCCTTTTTTCGTGCTTCCCCGCATGTCGGTTTTCGATTCCGTGGCATCTGTAACAAATGATGTAGGCAAACCATTAATATTCAATTTGTTTTAAATTTTAACTTAACGACTTTCAACAAAATCAACCATACAAATTGGAGCGACAAATAGTTTTTAAATATTAATGTCAAAAGTAGTAGAAATTTCATTCACCTGTTTTAAATAATTCAGATTTTATTATTTAAAGCACTAAGAAGTTGCATTTAAATTTCGAAGAAAGAAATGTGGGAGTTGAGATTTGTTGAATGTTTGAAAAGAAGACAGCAATGTTTTAATAACTGGTTACTCTTGGGATCCAAATTGGTACTTAGACCATCTTGAAAGTAATAAAAAGAAAAAAAAGAGAGCTATCGTATTTCTCATTGTCGAGTCAAATAACGACAAGCGATGCATCCACTCGGCTCATTAACGTGCTGATAATGAACTCGTCTCGTCCTTTGTCGTCTTACAGTCGTCGTAAGATGATAATTACAATGTCTGCCGGGTAAAAAAACGAAGGGAAAAGTATCCATTAACTTGGATGCGAACACAAAACATTTTCAATGACACAAACTTTCTGAGGTTATCAGGATATCAAAAAAAGGAAATCTATTGTCATAAAATGAAACATTATTTATTTCGAAAACTTTAAATTTTTTTTTATTTATTAAACTGTCATGTAAGTCAATTAAATTAATTTGATAATTGAACAGAACGGGTTATAAAAATTCTGCGTGGATTCATTTTGTTTGTTTTTTTAATAATTTCTCGTCTCAGTGCGATCTAATTAAGGTTTTGTTGTAATTTACAGAGTTCAAAAGAATGTTGCCTCTGCCAGCAAAGGGAAATTGCACAATTGTTTTAGCAATGATTCATGAGTTTCAAATCAGAATCGTCAAAGCTAAAATTAACTCATCACTTTGAAAAAAACTGTCGGGTTGTTTTATCATTGCATCACAAAGCGAAACACAAATAAAAACAATTGTTCGGAGCCGTAAAATGACTTTGGAAGTTTCAAAAATAAAGCATACCTCTGAAAGAAAAATGGAATCCTCGGACAAAAAAAATTTCAACAACATTTCTACACCCAAACAATTCACAATACATCAATTAGCAGTTCCAAGAGCAATAGTTTTCAATGAACATAATGGATCAACAAGTGGTTTAAAAAAACCCTTAATCATAAATTTCACAGATCTGTAAAAACAGGAAACTATTTGAAGATGAAATTAAAGTTGAAAGAAAAAAGTATGGTGTCGCAGCAAAATACCGACTCAGGAATATGATATCATCTGAAGTTAAACCGAATACCCAAAACTTCTAACAAATTTCAAGACGAAAATGTATGTGCATTTTCCTTGCGCATGCAGATCGGACGAAACTTTAATCAACGAAAATATGTCCAACAAACTTAATTAGATCCGCCTGAGAAATCATGCGAGAAACAACAGAAAACTAACACCACACCCTCGAGCCGAAGTGAATGATCGATATCGCATAATCAAAGCCATGTTAAAGCTGATGTCCATTGAAAAGGTCATCGTACAAAATGCGTCTGCACGGTAAAACAAAGGGAAATTTTCCTTCCGTCAGATCCACACGCCGGGACAAAATAATGGGCGCTCATAAATCGTCGTCATTAATCAAGAAAAATTGTTCTCCAGCGTTCGCGTCGGTCTTTTTAACTTTATCGCGCCTTTTATTCGCTCTGTAACCAGAGTTTACGGATTAGAATAAAACTTTTATTGCCACGACGAATTGTGCGTGGAAAACACGTGTCTAATTGGGCGTGACATAATCGGATCGAAGCCCATTGAATTTTCATCCCAGTTGAAATTTCCATCGGAGCAAAAATAACGATTGGGTTCGTCAAATATTAGCAGGTTGGAACCGCACGCACCACCTAAACTGTAGACATTCGAGTTCTACCAATCGCGAAACGTTTTATCGATCAATTAAAAGGTGCAATTTGTTAACGTTAAATAAACTTTGTAATTTGATAGCGAATCAAAGTGCGTAATTATCAATATGAAAATAGCGATATTTGAACGCGTCGACCAAGCGCGCTGTTTGAAATGCAAAACGCGTACGCAGAAAAGTAATTTGCCCGCAGCATGAAACAAATTGCGCACTCTAATAATAACCTTTACTTCTGAGGATTGATTCGGTAAACGAACGCTGTGGCGAGCCTTAATGTAATTGTACTTGATAATGAATAAATTTCAATTACATGTGTTTTAATGTTGTAATTCAGTGGACGGATATGATAACGCTGAAACAAGAAGGGAGAGTAATTATCGTTTTTGTTAATTGCTAACGTGCCGTTTTGTTTTAATTACAGTTTGAGCAATACCACTCTCTGCAAAAATAAATTGCTGTTAATTTGAACCCACAAATGCACATTTTGGGTATGACAAAGACCTGGATGAAACTTTAATCAACTTTTTTTGTATTCGTTATATATCTTTGTTGTTTGACAAAAAATGTGTTTCACTACTTAAATTATGTTATTATATTTATGTTGCTATTGCCTTAAATAAGTTAAACGGAAATTATCAATTCATTACTAACTTGCTACTTTCGAAAGTTCTAAAAACATTAATCGAAGTTAATTTAATAAACCCGTTGATATTGTAAGGCGCGAAACACTTGTAGCTAAAGTTAAATTACGATTTATATTGTGTCGCCATTTCAGAAAAATATTTTTTAATAGAAATTTTGTCATTGCATCCTAAAGGAAATTCTAAAAAGAAGACATAAATGAAAATATGTAAAAAATCGGGCAAACACGAAGCAAACCAGATAAAAGTGATTGCGCGAATAAATTGTGTATTAGCTTAAACATGTGAGTGTATCGTATGATTTATCACCCAAGAGAGCTTGCATGATAAGCTCACGTGTATTAGATAAAATGAACGTGTTGAACAATTGTGTTTTAGGATGTTTAAGATTTATCTCTTGACAAATCTGTTAGCTGACTAATTGCGCAGTGAATTAAACAAGTTTAACAACAATAAATTTCCATTTCTTAGTTACAACTAAAAAATGATTCAATTTTCATTCTAATTCGAAATAAATTTCGAAAAATTCAGTTCCGACCACACGATATTCTGAAATTAATTGCTCAACCGAGCGAAATAACAAAGTTTCGTGTTGAAATATTTGTGCAATATTGTAGGCGAGATAAAACCGAGCACGTGACTCGCGCGGTGTTACGATTTGGAGATACGTGAGAAGCTAAAATGCTGTATTGTCTGTGATCGAGGATGCTTGACCTTCTCCTACATACTGCCGAAGAAAGAGATAGTCGCGCGAGTCGATATGATGGTCTGAGTTCGATTGGCCTAAATGAAGGTAGCGTCGTTAAAAAAACCACTTGCCATGCGGGCTACCGGCTGTTATTCTTCCCAAGAGATCTGTTTCTCCAAACTATACTCTTCTTTATTGCGTCACAACTCATTCCACAAATTTAAAACTATGGTCAAACGATCTTCTAAAAATACAAACACATTTTCAGGGCAATTAAAACATCTACAAAGTACTTTTTAAAAAATTGGAAACGTATTCCAAAAATAACTTTTACTACAACAATAATTGATGCGATAAAAAAGTGTCAATGGAAAGAATTTTGATAAATGCTAAAAAAAGAAACTGTAATATCAGTATGGATCGATAGGTTCGATTTATATTTATTGCTTGTATCATTTTGTGAGAATAACTCATCATCAAGCGCAGAATTACCGGCGACAAGTGCGATATTCATGAACAAATAAACATTTCGACGTTGCATTAGATTGTTATTTACTTTTGTTCGAGATTTCTCATGATACGCGAGTGGCTTGCGAACATAGAAACCCGAGTAGACTTCGCTCGTAAATTTGTACGCGCAATGATAAATAAAATACTGTTCAATCGGTTAAGAAAGATAATGAATGAACAGGCGGTCTTACACGTGTAGAAAAAACCAATAAAGATCTTATTTATTCGGAAATAAATTGCACGGTACATGGCGCGAAAGATATAACGAACATCGAATTTCCTCTAACGGCCGTAACCTACTAATTTAGAAGTTTAAGTTTTTCGAGATCCTTGTGGTTATGATTTGATGCACGATTATTGCCTCGCGTGTAATTGCTCTTGAATAACGACTCTGGTTTCAGCTGTTTCGCACGCTTTCACTATTTATTTTCTATTTGTATGCAAAGTTTTGAGTCAATTTTAACTTCTTTCATCTTCGTTTAATTCAATTCACGACTTTACTTAACTCTTGACATTTTGCGCGTGTTAAATTTAATTCCCCAAACCAAAAAGCTGGGTTCAAGAAATTGATCAAGAACACGTTCCGGAACAACAGTGTCTCGATCATTCTTTTGAAGTCAACTTAATTAACATAATGAAGCGACAAAACCGCGAGTGATAAAATCAACCGCGTGCGGTTTTCGCGGATGCAGCAGTCGTGCGAATGCTGTATTTAGGCTGGTAATTGAATCGTGAAATCTATATTCGACGCTAAAAACATTGACTTAATGCTAAACACATCCACACACGACGTTTCCGCAATATTTTCATCCGATAAGCGCCGCAGAAATATGTCATGCTTATTGGCCTGATCTCAGCAGACCTCCTGGCACCGCGCCACCAACTCAAAACATTATCTGATAATGTTGATAAACGCGCGTTCCTCCGTCTGTTCAATGAAAATTCCCAAACAGAATCAACTCTTTTTTAGCGGTGACTTAATTTGTTTCTTCTGAAAATCATTTCCCAAAAATTTGTTCAAAGAAGACAGCTGGAGGCAGTGTAAGGACTATTGACAGTTTCCTTTCACCAACTTCATCAACTCAGTTTCTCACTCTCTGGGATATTTTGTTCAGAAACTAGCTCGTATTTTTTTAATCTTTTCGAGTTGCAAACATTTTTCAATAACAACCTCGATTTGAGAAAAACAGAAATTTTAAGCTTCTCAACTACATCATGTTTGTTCATGATTTTTTTGATCATTGATCGACAGACATTTTTTTGCGCGTTGTTTTTACGTTGGACTTATAATGCAACTGCAAATACGACTGAAAAGTTGATCAATATCCCGATGCACACTCCCGTTAATCAAGCAGGTTTTGTCCGATATTTGTATGCATTGGTTTTTATATTAAAATTTCACCACCAATCGAATAACGTCAAATCCCAGCGATGACTTCACGCGCAACTTTCAATATCATTAAAATTGCACCAGCTCTAATTACATCACGAATAATTAATCCGCGATAAACATATTGGCCATCGCACAATTTTTGCTCAGCGAATTGATTCACAAAGAAATGATTGAAATTCAAATACATTTCTTATCCACTTTACAAAAATAGTGATAATATTTATGTCGTCATTGATTTCGATATTATAAATCAACTTTTTTTTCTATCAAATTTATTCGCGCTTCTTCTTTTCATATTTTCTTATATTTTATTCTTATTTCACGTCGAAATAACAATTTTCATCTCACAAATGCGAATAAAAATAGAATTACGTTCTTGACTGTAACAATACAGCCACCTTAATTCGCCAAGTCGAGCTCTGTACTATAATTCAGCTCGGCGAACTGCTAGTCAAATTCAATTTCATTTCTATCTACTTTCGGGTGCGACTATAAGTATCGAGTCAGCGAATATATCGAACAAATAGCGTCATTACAATCGGCACGCGTCACGTGTGTAACTCAAAGAGGCGACTTTTCTTTCCTTTCATTAAATAGCGACGTTAAAAGATGCAAATAGGATTGTCCGCCGGAACTGTTAAACAGCAACCATTTTATTGTCAAGACTGTCGCAAGGAAATGAGAATTAAAAGTTGCGCAAAACACTGAGGGGAAAAACAGTCGGGATTCGCGTCTGGATGCAGAATAGTGAAACGCGGAGGAACAATCATGATGCAAAAATGGGTTCATTGGATCGCGCTAATGAGAGGAAAAAGACGAGTGTTATAGAGAACTCGAAGCAGAAGCTTTAACTTGATTGAGCCTTTTTTGCAGCAGCAGTTGTACAACGCGTCACACGCTCCATTTTGTTCATTCTTCCGGCTCGCTCGCCTATGGCAGTTGCTCTAAAATCAGTTCTCCGCCATCGATATACAAGCGCATTTTCAGAGATGCATATAACTTTCTTAAATTACGGTCGCGTATCGTCATAAAAGCACGAAAATAACTTTTCCACAAAGTAAACAACTTATATGATTTTATATTTCATTAACTCTGACGTTTCGTAATACCTCGCAAATTCAAGCGATAAAATGTTATTCTATTGAATAAAAAATACTTTGAAATGTATTGACTGATGTTTTTTTCTGAATTTTTCATCTCATTTTTTTAGTTTCAACGTTTGGTAACAGTTTGTTGAACGGTTCAATCATTAATTGGTAAGCTTAAATTCGACAATGAAAAGTATCAAAAAATTGGCCTGTGTAACAAAACTAATAAACTGACTGAATTTTCTTCCATACGTCCAAAGCTCTAGTAATCCAAGCTCAGCCGGGATTCGTGAGCCTCGATTTGCCAAAGGAATGATATGAAAGCGATGCATCGAATACGTCAAACCGAGCCGTCGAATTGATTAAAACACTGGGTTACAGGATGCGCATTTGCACTTTTTCCCCCCACTTAGGAATCATTCATGTAGAAGTAAAATCTATAGTCTCATTTTGCATCTTTCATTTCTACAATTTTCGAATTCACTCAAAAATGCAGGATTTGAAAAATTTTTTACTCGCGATTAAAATCCTTATCTCATCGAATTAACAAACTACTAAATATTTTCTTTTGTTTTTATTTTTTTTAAGTATATTATTAATTTTAAAGTTTTGCAACTTTTGAAGGTAAAGTGCTCGTAAACAAAGTATGTTCAGTAAAAGACACTAAACCATTGAGCAGAATAATTGACGGGATGAAAACGGTCTAAACAATGTGCAGTTTTTGATTTCATACGAGTGTTCTCAGATGAAAAACGCACACGTGATTCGGGCCACTACGACGTCCACTTATCACGTTTTTGTGCAATTACCCACAAATGCTGCGCCGCCTCTCTCGCTCTCGCGGATCTACGAGTTATAGCAACGAGCGCGCACGTGTTGCCGACGTGTTTTTCACACACACATTTTCTGTCATCGTGCATAATACAGAGACACTCGTGAAAATAAAAGAGCAACTCTCGCAAAGCCATATTGTCATTACGAACAGACGCACCGGCTGATGTTTTGCATTATAATTCACAAAATTGTGCTTTTGTAATTTATTCAAATTTTAATAAAACAATTTTAAAATTTTCAACAAATGTAAAATCAGCTGAAATTCCTAAGCGCCTGCGAAAAATTAAAAATTTTCTTGTTTAAATATCATAAACGTTCAAACACAAGTTTCAATGTTAAAAAATTGCTAAATGTAATTTTAAATCGTTTAAAATTGATTACATAGTTAGTGTTCAAGAACTTTTTCAAGAATTACTTTTTATAACTAAACGAAGGATTAATGATTGGTATGATTCGAGAATTATTATTCTTGGTAGATAGTTTCTATTCGTTCCGTTCTAATTCGGAAAGTTTTAAGGAAGTTAAGAAGCGAAATTTCGCGATCTATAATAAACTAAACTTATGCGAGCGTTCGATAGCATAATAACTCGACGCATTTTGACAAACAAGCCAGATGGCAAACATTTCTTACGTGAAAACTTTGTTGGCGGTATTGTGTTGCGGCGAAAACAAACGCTCCACTTTTCGCGCTGATGAGAGTCGGCCGCTCGCGCAATATCGATGCGTCGCGCGCGAATAAAACTGTCAACTCAGCCGAAACAGTCCTGATAACAAATTTATATTATGCAAATAAAGCGGATCAATACGACAGCTACGTTCCACTCAAATCCGCACTCGCAGCCTCTCGCGTCGCACACTGCATTTAGCCACTCGAACAAATATTCGGCGCGCGAAAACTTTATATCAGCGCGCAGTTATTTTCAAAGTCCAGCTGAGATTTCATCGACAGCGCAAATAAACAGACGCGTGTTTTTGTTTCGCGTTTGATCTTTGCGAATAAACAGATGACGAAAAAGCAACTTCATCGCACCAACATGCTTCTCGAGAAAAACAAAACGAACAAAAAACCATCATTTGTCTTACGTAAGTAAAAAATTCTCAGATTATTGTCGTCTTTCCTTTTACTCATGTCTGTTTTTCGACTAATGAAAAATGCGAATAAACAATAGGTATATTTAGCGAGAAACTGCTTCCTTCCGAGCATCTTTTTAAAGCTTGACAAATCGTCTAAGTTGGTCGTTACTAAAAACGTTGCGTCCAAAAGTTCACTGTCGAGGAAAAAACGCGAGAAGAAAAAGTCGTAAATGAATAGATAACGTTCAAAAAATGGGGAAAAAAACATATGAAAAGTTGCATAGAAATCAAAATCGGAAACTGTGAAGTATTATCTTGGTGAGTTTACACTGTCCAATCCAAAACGGAACTATACATGATAACAAAAAAAACGTTCCACACCGCACACTGCCACGTGGCAACGATTTACCGAATTACTTGGAGCATGAATATAACAAGCGATACTTCCGCTAAACGAAACATGCAGTCTGACGTATCGAAATCACATTGGCTTTCGCGTGAATGCAGCTTGCAGCTGTTTCCAACGCGACACGCCTTTTTGATTGCAGTTAATTTATGATAAACTCAATTTCGTCATTTGATTTTAAGTTGAATATACGCGAAAAAGTACTTAATCTTCGGCACGTCACAGGGCAATGAAATAGTTCCGCGTCGGTTTTAAGATCGTTCATTAAACGCGGGTTTTTTTTCTGCAACTTTCATTTAATTTTCATGGTCTAATAAATTTAGTGTTTTTTTATACAGATTGACCAAAGAGTTGCTATTAACCGCGCAAAGTAACTACAGAGCGAAACTTTTATCCCAAAAATATTTAAAGCAAGGGAACGTAATAAAAAAAACGTCAAGGCATTATTAAAAAGTAGTCGCGGCGAATGTTCGCAGTCTAGTAACGAGCTAAACCGAGTAGCCTTTGAAGTTTTCATTAAAGGACGCTGTAAAAAAGCAACGCTTTACACAAAACACGACGATCTCACAGAACCCGTGCGAACCGCAGAGTTTACGCATGCACTTACGTTAAATCTGCAGCACTTAATAACCCGGCTTTGTTTCAATACAATCGCTGTTCTAACCTGTCTTCAAAAATTTTAAAACAAATTGAAATTCACAGAAAAAATTTGGTCTTGAATTTGCAAACATTCATGCAAAAGTTATTATTCACTTTGTTGTTCCTAAAAAAGTTGAAAATGGTATAAAATATTGTGCCTGAAAAATGGAAAGTTTGATTAATCCACAACAAGAATAAGAATAATAAGAATTAAATTTGATACGAAATAGTGAATAAGAATTGGATGACATGCGAATAAAATTTGAATTTAATTCACTGGAATTCACTGGGAGGAATAAAAATGTTATCGGCTTCTGAAGTGCGCCGAGCAATTTTTATTCCCCCACTCTGTCGTATAAATCTACGGCAAAAATCACATTAAGTGCTTATCAAGTAGAAAAAGGAATGATAAAACGTTTATAAAAACTTTGAAACTGTGTCGTAAAAGGATTTGAAAAAAAGGATAAACGAAATCAAGAAATCGGAATTGTGCAGCAGCAATTTTTGTGGTGTTACTATACAGAAGTAGAGAGGAAGAAGTAGATTAAATGTGAATCCGAATAAAAATGTAAATCGAAAAAGTGAAGATGTATAAAAGAGAGGAAGAAGAGTAAAGAGCGAGCAAAAAGATAAATGGGGAAAATGTGAAAAGAAGATGTACCCTAGATGTTCTTAGTCAGCAATGATGATCGGCTCGATGTCTCGATCAGGCCAACCCCTAACAACATAATAAAATATCAGTTTCTTAGGTGGAATTCATTCTGGTCATATTTGTTTCAAACATCAAACATATTCAGTTATTTACATCTTTACATCTTTACAAACATCAAAATGAATTCAGTATTTTCTTGTCATTTTGATGCATTTTATTCAGAATTTTAAAAAATAAAATTAGTAAAAAACAAAAGGTTTTCCTGGAATCACAAGCAGTGACAATTAAAAAATATTGAAGTGTTGAGAATGTGGTGCAGTCTGCATATTTACAGCTAACACGCTTTTATCTAAGTACACAAGTCGACTAGATGGGAATTATTAACAACTCTGCCGGTGTTCTGGGGAGTGAAAAGTAGAGAATGCAGTCTCTGAACTTGACAAGCTTTGTCGTCTAATATGTTAATATTTTCATTAACCCTCATCTAACTACATCTATTTGACATAACTCATTTAGACATTTTAATTACAAATATTCTTCTCAAAAAAGTAACCTTAAATTACTATCTCAAGAAATCAACAAAATGAAATCAATTTATCACACAAAACTTTAATCAAAAACATTAAAACGCGAACGTTATAAATAAACATTTGATACAACTGAATAATCTATATGAAAATGTGGCACTCAAATTTGCATCATAAAAAATGGCACGATTTTGAGAAGCGTCTTGGATCATTATTTCAAATGCACTCGAGTGGGGCTGATGCTTGGGTGTGCGAAAATTCGTTCGCTATCAGTCGAGCAAGTTCATTGGAGGCAATCTGGCGGATGCAAAAGTGCGAATAAATTATACGAAAAGTCGGAGGGTTCGCGCAATGAGATTCGAGTAGCAATTGTTGTTTGGTCCCCGTACATAATATGTAGGTTAAAATGTAATATTAGAGTTTTGTAGGATGCTCGAGGACTGCGAGCTGCCAACCTCGACAGAGATGGCTACGATATGATCTACAGCCGCGGCATATCAGCCTCTCGCGAAACAAGGAGGGACGAACCGTCTATAAAGACCCACTCGAAAAACGCCTCAGCCGCCTGTTTACAATAGGCAAGCACCCACGGTCACGTAGATCTGGGTCGTCGATTTTAATCGGCCTCAGGGACGACAGTTCAGCAAATTCTATCACCCTGATCGTCAATACGATACACTTGTTATGACTTCGACGTGAACAAAAAAAACGTGCTCCGGCATTCGTTTTACTTGCTAATGAATTGGCCGACGCATTAACATT
The DNA here is from genome assembly GCA_020615435.1 of Telenomus remus. Lineage (NCBI taxonomy): Eukaryota > Metazoa > Arthropoda > Insecta > Hymenoptera > Scelionidae > Telenomus > Telenomus remus. The sequence continues at coordinate 6,293,667 of CM036341.1, read as the reverse complement.
GATGGATTAGTCCAATCCCAACCTCGCAAAAATTCACTCCTGAACCTAAATATGTGTCCTGCAATGATGTACGAGACTTGAAACTCGCATTGTGTTTCGACCCTGACAGAAGTAAAGGAACAGTTACTTCAACAAAAATTGTAATCGCCTTTTTAGGGTTCTTATTATATTTTTTAAAATAGTTTTTATCGCTAAATAATAGATTTATATTTTGCAAAATTTATTTTATCAGACAGGATTTTTATTACCGAAAATAAAAGTTTCGGTACATCAATTACATGTAACAACAGAATGCTGTTATTCAAATACACATGTCGTATGACAAAATGTATAGAACTGCGTGTGTGTACAATTTGTAACCGCAGATTGGATTTAAAGGGATGCGTAACTTATGACAGTTATGACAGCGCAGATGGGAGTTTTTGGGTAATAAATTGCGGGTGGTGCATTGACAAGTCGTTGCGGATGATGGACTGCGAATTTTAATTGCAATCACAGACAGACAATGGCCCGGCAGGTGTCACGAAGACAAATTCGATTGGATTTATGGTGGCCAATTTTAACACTCAACTAAAACTCACTCAGCGACTAAATTGAATTTCAATTAACGATCATGAATTTTCAATCAATTCCAATGCAATTTGGACAAATTGCAGCGAAATATAATTAACAAAGCGAAACACACACACTTCCGTGCGATAAAATATTCCGTGGGATTAATCTAAGTATAATCAAAAGATTGCGTTATCTGTTTTCGTGCAGCGAGCAGCACGGAATCTTTTAACTAACAAAAATCTGGTTAAAAAGTGATTCAGACCAAAGTGTGTCTGTGTGCCAAAACTCGTGCAAAGTTTTCATCTTTTATCTCAAGAAGTCTTCTGACGCTGGGATCGAAATCTGCTTCAAGAGTTAAAGAATAATGACAGTTTTCAGTTTTTTGTAATTACAAACAGGGGATTCTATATATTTTTACAAAAAAAAAAACGTTACTGTGATTTCGTTGGATTTTTCAAAGGATATCAACCTACGGTGTGACGAGATTTATGCTGGACCGTACAAAATTTCGAGAGTTCTTTCTCGTCCGGTTTTTAAGGTAGCTGACACATCTGGCAAAATCAAATTCCCCAAAGTTGCTTGAGCGGATTTAAAACCCTATCTGACCCGCTAAATTTCGACATTCAGTTCACTATGTTTCCGACTAGACTCAGACCCCAATTCGCTAGAGTGCTGGAACCCCAATTGGCCATTTTGCCCGGTCCCACTGCCTTACAGCGATCTCTTGCTCGTCAACGAGAACCTAAGGTGCAGGTGCAGCGAGAGCCGATCCCGCTGCCAATGTCTGACAATCTCGAGGAGTTCCGTCGCCCGACCCTTTGCGACGCCAGTACCCAAACCCCCATGGGTCAGCGTGTTTGCGCCAACTGTTATCAGACCACTGACCTTAATATTTCCGCAAGCGATCCAGCACAGGTGCCAGTGCCTCTCGAAATGATGGAGAATTATACTCTCGCATTCGAATTAGCTGAGATTCGGCAAGAGTATCGTCGGTGAGAGCAGGTGAGAGCAACAGCTAGAGCACGAGGTAAATCACCGGTTGAGCGAAAGGTACTTCAACCTCCAGAAGAAGATCGACAAATTCTACGAGTTAGAGCTGCAGCCCCAGAAGACTCCGACATCCCCGGCTGAAACCGTGGCCGCGGAACGTCGAATTCGCGGGCGCATCCAGGCCGGCGAGTGCTTCATCTACGGGCGCTCGGACACAACTTGGCCTTGTTTCCCCGCCGCCAAGATCGCCCACCCCCGAATGTGTGCTATCGTTGCGGGGAGATTGACTTCCGCGCCAAAAATTGCCCCAACTAGGACACTGAGTTTCACCGTCGTGGCAGGAAGTAGCCGGGTGGACGTTCGTTCTCGTTCTCGGGAAAGGACCGACGCTCCAGGTTATTATTTTGTTTCCTTTCTGCCTGTCTCGCCAAAAATTAATACGTCCCGTTTCTTTTCTTTTGTATTCGCGTAAAGGTTTTCCTGCTGATCACGAGAACTCGATTATATTAGAGATAAGTGTTTTGATAGAGATTTGATACTCGAATAGAGATGTTGAGATTGGTCCGGTGGACCTGCGAGAGGCTGTGATCGTGGCATTGACGTCGTTTATTTTTGTACAGTTCCCGCAGGAAATAAATATTACATTTAGATTCGTTGAGTATTAAAAGTGTTGTCTGTTTGAACCTTGATTCCTTGTCACACACACCCGCAGGTGTGCCGTGAACGAATGTGATAATGCCGGCATTTGGGCCTAACGAACCTACGGAACCCAGTTATGGATTGTTTGATTTAGAGTCTTGGACCGCAGGTGTATCGAGAGCGAAACAATGATGCCGATACTTGGGCCTAACGAACCCACGGAACCTAGTTATAGCCTGTTTCAGTTCGGATGTTTGGTCAAAGAGGACGAGATTCCGTTTGAGTTTTTTGTTTCAGTTTGTTTGTCTCAATTTAATCTCGTACAGTACGATCCATCGGATCATCAGAGGACCCTTCCAACAGGAGGTGTGACGGAGCTTCATTTTGAAACACCGTAAAATGACATTTTTGGACAAGAATGGAGTAAAGTTTAAAGTCTAGAAGCTTCGAGAAAGCCAGAATTCGTTTCAATGAGGGAACGAAAATTTTGCAAGATTAAAGTTTTTTTCAGGAACCGAGCTCGACTTCACGTCCTTGTGGGTGAGTACGTTTGACCTGTACGCGAGAGATTCGAGAAAACGAGAGCGACTTTAGAGTCATTTGAATTAAGATTATTGACTTTCTCATGTTTGTTTTATTTTGTATAATTTTATTAGCTATCCTCTCGACGGTGAATGAATGCGAGAGTGTGCCCTTCTGGCAAGCTTTTGTTCAATATGAAAATTTACGATTTCATATTTGTTGTATTTGTTGAATGTAGCTTATCGAGATTCGCAAAGGGGCGAGAAAATAAATCCCGCCACAACGGTAAACAAATTTATTCAAAAATTTACATTTTTGAATAAATTGATGTAGAATATAATGTTCTTTTGAACATCAATTTTAAGTTATGTTAAACTTGATGTTAAAGGATGAAGTATATAATTTCTCTTTATCGTTTATTTTTTTACAAAAATCATAATTTAATTTTTCAGTAATAAAGTCAGTAAATTTATTTTTAACTTTCATGTTAAAATCATTTACTTTTCGGGATTATGATTTTAGAGAATGATGAACTAATAACTCTGTCAATGAAATTATGCAAAATAACGTCAATTCAAATAAAAAAAGGAATCCTACTGTGAAACTTCGATTGAAAGTATTACGTGGCTTCAGAAAATCTTTTTAATCAGCTAAATTAATAAAGTTATGTAAGAAATAAATTATTAACTTTGAATTTTTCAGACTTCAACGTTATTTTTTTACATTTTCTCAACCTATTTTTGTACATTTTAACTGCAATGTGTAAAATTTTAAAATAATTTGCTTTTAATAAGAATTGCAGAGGTTTAAAAATTATTCTGGGCTTTCAAATTTTTTTCAACTTGGATTAAACCAAACCAAATTTTATTTTTTGAGTCCCACGCTGCAATTTCTACTCTCAGGATAAACAAGTTTAAATAAATCAAAAAAACTCGATTCTCACTGAAAAATCAATTATTTAATATTTAAAAAAAAATTGTAGTTAGCCGGTTAACTTGAACGCTAACAACTTGAACTTCTCAGGATTTAACGTAGCGTTTAGGTTCAGAAATGCCTAAAAGTTGTTTGAAATCAGAGAATAAACAAACACCAATGCTTGATTAAAGTAAAACGAATGCAAAAAAGGGTAAAACTTGTTTGCAGTGAAATAATTCTTGTTGGAGATTGATTGGATTCGAATCAAACGGCCGTGCCAACGAACTAATACGAATCATCGTTGGAACGTAATTCATCGCGCGCCCAGAGCAACGCAATTTGCCTCGACATTTGCTCCATCCAATCGGCTTCTTGCTTTCACTTTCGTATTATTTATGTTTTTGACGCAGCGTCCTCTGGCTGGCAGTCTCATCTCAAACAAGTGGTCAGTTCATCTCATCGCGACTCGTTTCGCTCGCTTTTTCTGTTCGACTGCCAACAAACCTCTCTGCTCATCCAGATAGAAACTCATAATGATTATGCGAACCTGCTAAAGAGCTTCGCTAGGCTAAATTTATTAGACTTGAATTTCCGATTGCTGACTTCCAAAACTCATTTTTCCGTTTGGCTCGCAAGACGAAGAGGACAAAAACGCGAATATGATTTGTGGAATGAAATTTCTTTTGCCCGCGGAATCTTGTGAATTTTATCAAGCGTAACGATTTATACGTTATGGATCGACGAGAAAAAGGGATTCATCCGGTGAGAAAAGTGAAAACCCAGATGATACTTGGAAAGGAGTCGAAAGAGACGTATCTGGAGAGTCCTGGATTTTTTTCTGTTTTTTTTTTCCACGCCCACCCCGGTGACATGCGCAAGACAATGGGCGGCGCAAACAACACAACATTTAACACGACGAATAATTTGCCGAGGTTGAATTCGCATCGTCACGCGACTAGCTTTTCCGTAAACAATTACAATCGGCGGACGCTAATGGAAGAAGTGCCATTTTTGGTTTTTCTTTTGTCTGAGCACGGGTTAGAGGTTCCTTTAATCTGCCATCGCGAATTTGTCAAACTCTACGTCTAGCTTATCCCGCGTTAAGCTTGATTAGGTTGAAAATTCAGTTTGATTTCCGGCGCACGCTGATCCCTCGTTTTCGGGTATTATATGATATTGATCGTACGAGCTTCGTGGACAGATTAAGTTCATGATTCTCCAGCTGGTCAAATTTGATCGAAACTGTACGGGCACGATTTATTAATCTTTCAATCTAACGAGCAGAATTAATTGAAATAGACATTGCTGGTTAATTTAAGCATCGATTCGTAAAAACATCATTACATTTTATTCATATCAAACTATGTAGCAAATTGTATTTGATTTTTTATTTCTTTGATGCAGATTAAATTCAATCAAAATGAAATCATCAAATTTCAATCGTGAAATTCAATCGAGAATTTCAAAAGTAGCGATGTAAATTACGTTCAATGAATCGGCTCATTTAGATTAAAATTTATTTATATTCAAAGTTAATAAAAGTTCCCATGAAATTGAATCAGATGTAATAAACTTATTAAATTTTCGATTAAAAAAGAATGAATAGTATCATTGCAAAATTCAATGGATCAGTATAATAATTAATAAGTTCCTGTAAAGAACAAATTGAATTAAAATCAATTTTGTTAAATACAAAATCAAAGTCTGGTTGCAGAGACTTTGAACGGATTAAAATCAAGTTTCACTCAGTCGTGTAAAATCAAACCTATTCATTTCCCAGACATGGTTAGATCTGAATAAATTACGTCCGATCATGTCTGGATTCGACTGGAAACTTTTTTCCCCTGCTTAAAGGTTCATTAATTTCAATGCTCCACGTTCAGTCGCTTTCCGAACTTAATTATCAATCTTTCTAAAGCCAGCTCGTCGGATATAATATTTCTAAACGTCCCTTTTCTTTTTCAAGAGGAACGAAAAATCTTTTCTCCGAATCAGAGGGATCAATGACAAAATGTCCGATTCTTTGTCATTTTCAACGACGTAGATTACCATGATAGATGCGAGTTAAATCTGCCTGAACCCTCCTCAGGAATTAGAAGATCCCACGCACTTAAATCCCACCCTCTGAATCTGTTCTACAACGTACGCTACCCCGGATAACATCAACGTCCAAAAACACTCTTCTAATCATATATTTCCAACCGATTTGAATTTAAAATAGTCGTTCGCCGGTTCATGAACGAGGAGGATCACAATAGCATGAACGTGGCTCAAGTCGTCGTTTTACGTCGTCGCTAAAACCCGACCACTAAATTTGAATGACCACTCACGAAAAATTAACAACTGCTTTATCTCGAGCTGCGTTCGGCAACGATGCCGAAAAGATGCTCGATAAATTCGCAACGCTTGACTGTTCCGTAAAAATACTTACGAGCGAACGGTTACTCAGTGTCCACACGACCGTTAAGAATCCGCAGTCTCGCAGGAGCGAGCCAGAGCTCGAGCAATGCACTCAGCCGTCACAATGGTGTCCGATTTCGTTTGGTTTTAATGGTCCTCCTCTCTGATCCATACAAAACTTTTCAAAACTAAAATGTCATCCAACTTTTCATCTCCAACTTTTTTTTCTCCTCCTCCAATAAAAAGTTTTTGCCCTCCTTTTTTTTATTTTCTTCAATATATAATATGTAGATGAAAATGAAATTCTCACAACAGTCAAACTTTAGAGATCTTTGAATTGAACCGAACATCTTAGTAGGAGAAACATTTGAGGAATGCACTTTTGGATTTCTTGCCAACTCGAAAACAGCATAACTTTGCGAATTTGTCCAATTAAACGCCACAATGTCTGTGACAGTCGGAACAAGGGATTGTTCAAGAAACAGGCTCTCGAAATCGATCGAAATCTTTGTGCAAAAGCACTCGAAGGTGCTTTGAGTCGGACAGATTTTGGTGTCTTGATGGATTGAGATGCCCAAATTGATGCGGTTCGGAAGGTGCACCAAAGTGCAGCGATCAGAGCGAGACGCGGAGAAAAGGGTGCAATCGAGGGAGACGGATGGAAGGTGCGAGTGAGAGAGAGCGCGCAAGTACATGTCTGCCGAGGGGAAGAAAGGGAGGACTACAATATGGGTCAGTTATCGATTGCGCCCAGGTCGACTTTCTCTAACACCGACTACACAACCCCCTCGTTTCTATCTTGTTATCTTCAAGATACCACCGCGCACTACCACATTACCATCAAACGACGTAAATACTGGCGCCTTAAACGTTATACACGTAATCTCTCGCCTACTCGTGGCGTTTATTCAAACGCTTTTCACACCCTTGCTTTTTCTTCAACTTCATCCTAAATGACGTTATTAAGAGTTTTTGATCTGAAGGGTGCATTCAACAAGAACTAGATAAATGAGCATCAGATTAATTTTTTGGCATTTTTTTTCGTTCCTTTTTTTGGTTCCTGAAGGCAATTTATCTGCAGTGATTAAAACGGTGTTTATCGTTTTGTTTTCGCGACACGAGGTGTCCTGCTTTTTCGTATGAAGATTATGTAACCGTGAAAAACAAACGGTTTCAACTTTATGGCTACTATTTGCGTATACACACTTGGTTGGTACGCAGACAAGCTGAAATTCCAAACTATTGAGTCAAATCTGTCGGCAATAGTGTTGCTTATCCAATTGAAATAAACTAGTTTACGAACAAAGGTGTTCAAGACCATTCAGTCCTCTCAACTTGTAACAAAAGTGTTTTGCATTTTTCTCCCTAGTGAACTCGAAATCTCCCATGATTCAATTTGCGAGGCCGATTTTTTGATGCATTTTTTTTGTTTCGTGATTTCTTGTTCGGTGCTTTTGAAAATATTCAAAGTCAAATAAAAAAGCTTAGCTTCAAAAGACTGCATTTTCTCTCACGGGTCATTTGTTATACTCGCACGTTTTTCTCGACGTCTTCGCTTGCAGCGTCTTAACAAGATATCATGTGTCACATAATAGGACCTCGACGCCTCGTGAGTAGACAACGCCTTTCTGAAACTAAATCACTTTACTTATGACGGGACAAAGTGGCTTACCGAAGAGCTTCTCCAGGTGGAATAAAAATGATCGAAACAGTTTAAAACCAGCGAATTTGTAACTTTCAAAGTCGGCATTTTTTTGGAAAAAAAATTCAGGGAGGAGTCAGAAAGAAAATTTTCATGAATGATGAACGGTTAATCAATATCCGTTCGGCAAATCTCGATAAAGAGTAGGTTCACTTGGAGCTTTGGCTGGATGATTTATTAATGATTTTACGTTTGATGGAGCGGTTTATTTATAGGTCAGAGGGAACGATTATAACGGGATAGTCACATTTTGACGTCTCAAACGAGACAGTAGCTGGTCGTGCAAACAATAATAAATCGATGACATTTCAATTAAGATGCGCCGCTTAATTCAGTACACATTAGGCCAACAATATTAATCCACTGCGGAATATGAGTAACGTTGTAATCGTCGGTGTCCTTAATTAATTGAACAAGTTCGAACGGTAATTGATAAACTATCTAACACATTGGCGTCAATGTATCGGATTTTTATTTAAAATATTTAAAAACATATTTAAACTAAAAAAACACCAACAAAAAAAAGTTACAAAGATTCGAAAACAATTTTTTTTTGAAAAAGAATATAATTTTCTTTCTTCAAAGACTCAGAAAAAGGATTTAATCCTCCCCCCCCCCCCCGATTTTGTGTAGTTACCAGTTATAAGACCTATTTCAAAGTATGAAGTGAAGTTAAAATCAAAAAATGTTAACACTAGGAGGACCGAGATTTGTGTATACCTTAAAGGACCGGAGTACGTAAATTTTACGTCTTGATGTTTTTTCGATGTTGTAACTATTTATATAAATATTTCAGCTTTATTTATATTCAAATAGTTGCTTTAATTAACTTTTTATTAACATAACTATTAATCTATTGTTATAAACAATTTTTTTAATGAAATGCCACAATACTCATCGGTATTTTGCAGACCTTCTTTTTCGTTCCGGATGTTTGTTTTGAATAAAAATTCAATCGCAATTCGCTATAAACATAATGAAATAATTTATTATAACAAATATTATTGTTGAACAGGTCCATAAACATGTCTGAAGCTGATTGTTTATTTATTAACTAAACACAACAATTTAATATGTGTTGTCGTGGAATGACGTAAAATTTACGTACTCCGGTCCTTTTAGGTAGAATCGATTTTGTCTCAAAGTCTATTGAACATATCGAAAAAATTTTAACGTCGTTTTAAAAAGAATCAAAAATGATGAAAAGTCACCGAAAGAAAAATTGTTTCATCAAACCTAACCAGAATGGTGAAGAAGTGAATATTGAAAGACGTAAAATTTACGTACACGGTCCTCCTAGTGTTAAACAATGCTAATGAACAAATGACTGTTACAAACAAGCGTTAATGAACAATTGAATGTCCATAAACAAAGAATTATGTACCCTTAAAATGAAGTTAACGCAATTCAATACTTTTACAAGACACTGCTTACCGCAATTTGAAAAATCTTCAGGGCTCAATTTACCGCAATTTGAAAAAATAACAAACATAACGAACATAAGGAACATTGAAAGAATTACGAACAGAACAAGAATCAAGAGAATAACAAGGCCACAAAAAATAACAAGTAGGTTCCATCTTACCGCATTTTATTTACTGTCCGTTCTGATCGTTAAGAAATGTTCATTTAAGCAATAATAAATCATACAAAAGTAACTTATGAATAACATCAAAAAATCCTTTTTCTGAGCGACGCAAAACCAGTCCATCAGAAATTGGATAATTTTAAATGAGAGTTACATGTTGCATAAATTGCACTCAATTTTGTTGGTCGAAATAGCAAGAAACTTCGTTAACTGGTTTAATGAATTAAATCAAAATCCTAACAGAGAGAAACAATGTCGAAAGCTGTGATTTCGTTATCAAAAAAAAAAGCTGCAGACAATTTGTAAATAAAGTTAACGAAAGTTGCGGGACAGATGATTAATTAGTGATTATGTCGCGTGTTTTAGTAACGTCATGTCATACAAGGAAGCCCGATAGTTTGGCCCGCACATTCCGTACGATCGCGATTAAAATGGACTAATATAGTTTAGATCAATGCAGGGCATATCCGTCGGTTCGCGTGTCGATCGGTCGTGACGATTTGAGTGCGGCGAAATTGTAGCTGCGATTTTTCAAAAAATTTTGGCAACCAACCTAAAAGTTGCTTTGGATAGAAAAAGTAAAAAAACAGTCGCTGATAATTCGAAAGAAAGTGAGGTTTAAAATTAGATCTGGCTATGAAAGCCGGTTGAAAATGGTCGAATAATTTTGAAGAAAAAAAGTCGGACAAAGAGTGCGAGAAGAGAATGTATGTATTTTATCTTTTTCCGCGCATGTCTTTTTTGCCCTCTTCTTATCAAGCAGGTTCACAAATGCAGGACGAAACATTCGAGCATCACGTGGTCAACTGAATTAGGACACTGAGTTGTAAATCAACGGTTGGTTGCAAGTTCAGCCTCCCGGTGTGATTCATTTCAATGTGAATATCATCTTTGAAAGAGTTAATTTCAGATATAATTCGCTCACCGAAAATCGGATCAACGATTTTCAATTTGGTTTATAAGTATTTTTCGTTATTTTTATCTTTCACAATGCAATGCAAAATTTCCAACTAAAAATAATGACATGGTTTTTGTAACGAGAATAAACTCGAAAACATCTGTCAAAAGTGACTTATCCAATTTCATAGGTCAGCTGTGGGAAACCCATCTTATAAGCTACAATTCCACTGTCGTTTATTAGAAAGAAAGTGGGCGTTGTAACCACACGGTTCAGTCCACGTCTTTTCTGCAATTAAACTCTCCGATTAATTTTGGAACCTTCTCATCTGCAGCTACACAACGATACAATCCTTTAATTTTCATCCCACAACAACATTTTACTTTCCAACGGTTTTTTTTTAAAATAATATCTATCGAAACGAAGACAAGTTTATGAAACTTTCTTCACTAGTTTTTCACACAAATCAACTTAGCACAAGTTGTTGAATTTTCACTGAGAAAATATTCAATCCAGAAAAAGTAACAAAACAAAAGTTAAGGTTACACAAAAGAGGGCATTGGGTTATACTGGCAAAAATACTTTTTTTACAATAATGTTTTCGATTATTTATTGTTCACTCATTTGTAAATAATAATCAAAAATAAACAATTTTGTTCACTTTTTACGTTTCAAAAAAATCTGACTGTTCATTCAAGCCAGGAGACCATTTGAATTCAATCCATCCTCTCTGCAAATATATCAAGTTTCGAAACTTCCGACCTGAGAATTTCTCTCAAGCTGATCACTTAACAGTTTCAGGACCTATGAGGGTGCGCGGTCACGCAAGCTTCTTCTCCGCCAGTCAAGAGCGTTTGAACGAAATACGAGAGCACAGAAGAGAGCGAGAAAACCATGTTCTATAAAAATTAGCCTCACTATCCGTTTGATTTGCGGCCTCCGAACCTTTTTCAGTTCTTTGCAAAAAGAATTATTTTTGTTTGTCAGACGCAGAGGCGCTTTATCTTGAGCAATTTTTGCCGCTCAGCTTTTTGTCCCCGCTGATTTATTTTTGCGCAATCCTTTTGATCCTTGATCCTTTTTGATTTTTGTTTAATGAAAAACTGCACGTGTAAACCTGAACGTGTACAACAAAAGACGCTACCCTGGGACGTTGTTATGAAAAAGAACATTTTTTTTACTTCTCTGTAGAAAAAGAAGAAAAAAATCCGATGTAAAGTCTCGCACGGCTTTCAACAAATGTGAGATGAATACGTGCTTCGCTTCCAAGTGTATTGTTTAAGTTTTAAGAGCAGCTAGTTTCGGGTTAATTGTTGAAATTGAGTTTTTGATCAGATATTTCGATTCACTTTTTACTGCACATTTAAAATGAATTGATAATGAAAAGAAACTTACTGGCAAATACTTGAAGTTGTGTGATTTTGGCTCTTTTCAAATGTTAACTTGTGCTTTTTTGATTCTCATAGGTTTCTTAAGTTTCATTATGTTCTCCATCGAATAATTACAGGTGAATAAATTTTAAATATACATTTTTGTTACAATTTTTTTTATCGAGAACAATAAAATTGTGCAGATTAGGATTAATAACTAGGATTAAACTAGGATTAGTTTTCATGAAGCAAAAATGATTTTTCAGTTCATAATCTTTGACAAACAAAAAATTACGACTTATCCTTCGCAGAGCAAAAGTATCGAATAGTTTTGATTAAAATTATTATGTGAGTAATTATTTAAATTGTTTTTATTTTTTAACTTGACGTTTTTTTCATTTTAGATAAAAGTAAATAATTAAAAGCGCTTCTTCTTAGAAACATGCCCGATGGACTTGTGCGATTTCAGAACCCATCTCTTTGATTATGATTTTGCAAAGTTTACATTTCAGAACACTTTCAGAAGCGATCGACGTAAATTACGAGATCTTATCAAAGCAAATCTTCGATACGCAACAAATAGTTAGACGAAAACTACTTTTGATGAAGTGAAACTGATCTGATTATAAAGTTTGAATTCAGGGGCTCTGCGGGCAAACAATCGCCAAACTATATAATTTTCCTCTAACCTCATTAATCTAACTATCATAAACAAAATCACAGTCGATATTCATAACAATTATGGTGGATCACTCCAATTCAACAGTAGCAAGATACGAAGGTATAACTTTTTGCTACCCAACCGCGTTCATTTAGTTAATAACCAGACTAAATTCTAATTCACAACGGGGTATTTTTTGTTAGATCTTACTTAAACTTGTTTAATTTAACTTTTGTTAAAATTCTCGATTTGACTGTTTTTCATTTAACAACTCATTCACAATTTAATATTTTCATGCAATTCAGTAGTTTTTTTTTATCACCTTAACTCCATAATTTGTTAACAATCAAATCAATTTAGTACGACGAGGGGTTTAAATTCCTGTTTTCAAATTCGTCACCGAAAAAGTGATTAATAGACTGATATTGCGTTACGGGCCGATTGATTGATGGCTATTCGAAAACTTGAGTGCAAGTAATCTATAACCGCCGGTGGAAAGACGAGCAGCGAAAGATTTCCAGTTAATTCATCATTATCAGATGATCTTAGAAAAAACTTCGAATGGAATCAAATGATTATTTAATCAACCCTTATCGCGAGCTTTATTACAATCCATTTGATCAAACGCTCGTTCTTATATACTCGAGATAAAAAGCAGCCCAAGCTTTTTAACGCCATCGCAAAAGCTACTGCGCGCATTTCCGCAAAGTGGATTTTACGACGCACGAAAGCCCGAGTTCTTTTTCGGTTTCCTCCTCGTTGCTTTTCGTAGCGTGTTTACCGAAGTGCAACAAAAATTTACGAGACGAGTATGGTGCCTGGCTTTTTTTTCACACGAAACAAAAATTAGTAAACAGTTCCCCCCCTCCCCTTTCGTCCGATCAAGTGCAGTCAAAATAAGTTCGGCGTTACAAGTTTTGAAGTCAAAATGTATTCTGTTTGAAAGTGGAAACTGCAAACAAGGACTTTTTTCTGGTTTCGTGCAGAGAAAATAGACAAAAAAGGTGAAAAAGACCAGGTTCGCCAAAAAATATCGACGAAAATTCGGACGAACAAATTATCGAGTGTTTGCTGAACGTTTTCATTCTGGCTATGTAGGAGTTTCATTTTATTATTAAATCACGATCAATATTTCACTGACATCAAGTGAAAAAAGGAAAACTCGTTTCTGTAATGCGATTGATTTTATTGGTCGAGCGAGTGCTGCGGGTGCACCCATTGCAGGACAGTCGATTTGAAGACACGCTTCGGCTTGAGATATAACGAAGTTGTCAAAGTGAATGTAGATTTCCTTTAGGGATAAATTTCAATGACTCGTGAACGTTGATGCGCTGTTGTCTTGATTTTATAACGATTTATCCGGACAGAGTTGATGTCTCCCGAAAGTCGAAAATAAAATATCATATTTATAAGTGAAATCAGGTATCTCTATTTTCGAATTTTGATGTAAATTAAAAACTTTCAGATTAGTTTTCTTTTAACTATAAGGGTCTCATTTGTTCATTTTTACCCCTTTTCTTTTAGAACTATACATTATTAAAGTCAATATTGACATAAAAAATTACAACTGTTATGAGTAAAAACTATTTTTAACGTGTTTCTAAATGTTTCTTTCATACACATGTTAGTCAATATAAAGTTGTAGCCGACACAGTCTACACGCAATAACAATCTCGACAAAGTATAATTGTGATTATCCAATTTACTCGAGCACAAATTATCAATATGCAGCTGGAAAATTATAATACACCGTTAAAGCAACTAGGTGACGCCTAATATAATCTCTGTTGCGTGCTTAGTTTTAACTTCACATTCCACACTGGTTTAACCTAACGTTCCGCTTATTTTCTAGGGTGGATTATAAACGAACTTAGTGAAACAGTTAATGAACTATACAATGTATACAATGGCATTTTGAGTATCTAATTAGGTACCCTAAGATCAAGTAACTGACCGGAAATTAAATATGAACAATTTCTCTGTCAAAGGTGCAATTAAAAAAGTCATCTGGCACAAAGTTCTTCGACTAAATTATGATCATTAAAAAGGTCTGGGTATATATCTCTCGTCTACACGTACAATAAGCATACGTTTTTAATTTGAAGAAAAAATTCTGAACGCACTACAAATTGGCAATAAAAGTTAGAATTTTTCAGTTTTCTATACGTGTTATAAAAAGTACATCATAGTTACGTCAAATAAAATAGGAAATTGCATCAACAAATTTTTCATCGCACTTTTCAATATGAAATGAAAAAAGTTTATAAAAGCTAGTTCTTGTTATTTATTTCGTGTTTGAAAAATTTTCAACGAGCACATATAGAGATAAAAGTACTTCTTGGAGTTAAATAATTGAAAGACGATACTCAACGATATTTAATTAGAATTTGAAAAAAAAATTTGATAAACAGAAGAATTTTATAACACTTCAAATTAGTTGTTTATTAACGGATGTTAGAATTGATGAGGTTAAAGTTGAACTTTCTTAAATGCAGTTTAATAGTGCAAACAATTTTCAAATTAATTCATTCTTGCTTCACGAATAAACGCATATTATGTTTTCGATAAATATTTAGCAAGAAACGATCTTTTTAATTGAAATTCATAATATTTTTTTCAAAAACAACGTTATTTTATCGTCGAGCGAGGTTAAACTGTAACGGTAGGTAAATTTTAATTAAATTCTTCCTTGGGGCGTATTTTGTCAGCAACAGTATTCAGTGATGTGTACAATGGTTATATCGTAGATATCAATAGCACCTCATGCTGAGGATCAATTAGGTCAAAATAGCACCTGTCAGAAGCGTTTGGACCTAAATTAGGTAGACTAAGACCGACGCATATGTAATGCAATGAAGCTCACTGTATATATTCTAATATACCCTCCGCCTCCCAATAAACTGTGAATAATTTATCTCCATCCAAGCTCCTAACGATTTGTCAACATTTCACATCTCAAATCAGCATTTTCAATTGAATCATCAAAAACTAACTGCGTGATTTTACTTAACCATTTTGACAGATTGAAAATGTAAGTGGATTCATTATCCAAGCATTTAATCCGCAAAAAGTCGAAGCATGAGCAAACGAAGGTAGGAAGAAGCAAAGTCATAAATTGACACGATCCGAATTTAATGCACTCGAGTAAAGCGACGGTACAGAGTCGCGCAAGTGCGGCCGAAAAAAGCGTCAAAGAAGTGCGAGCGTGCTGCTGAGATCGCTATTCTTTTTCGGCTGCTTGTACGAGTTGTACGTAATCAGCCGGTCTTTTGTGCCTCCGCAGCGAGCAAGACGAATGACTGCCGTCTACATTGGCAAAGACCCTTTCATGTAGAAAAAGCTTGTCAAGCACAAAGCTCCAAATGCGCCATCCCAAAAACAGTTCAACTTTTTTTACATCAAGTTGAAAATGACAGGAAATGGTAAAATTTCACCTTGGCGTTTTATTTCGGACATTTTTAACGGTTCTGTCACCTAGACGTCCAACTTTTATACAATTTGTGAATAGGTGGCATTCTTGTTTTTTTTTCTTTTTGATTATTCATTTGTAAATGAAAAAGGAGAAAAGGGCTTGAATCTGTTGCACACAAAAAGCAAGAAACGTCATGTTTCATTTCATTGTAATGAAGTGATTAATTTGCGACAGTTAAATCTTTAAAACAGCATGAAAAATCGCAATCAAATTAAAATGCATAGAGAAAGAATTTCCTTCGTTTTATTGCCTAATAAAGCATGATGGACGATCTTTTAATTGAGAAATGAAATTTTTAAACGGCTTTTTTAAAGGACCATCATTTTTTTAAACATCATATGTGCAATAATAAACGTAACACCAAGAAGAATTGGAACGAATCTATCCAGCGAAGTTTTGAATTAAAGTTTCAAGCTACAAAAATCAATAATTTGAAATGTGTTATGTTTGAAACCAAAAATGGAATCATAATTTTTCACTGAACTAAAAAAAATTCAGACAGATGATAACGAAATCCAAACCGGTAATTCTTAAATGAAATAGTTTGAGAATAAATTTTGTAGAAATGAATTGAAATTTATGATCCTGTGTGGAACAGCAGCAAGTTTACGCTTGAATTATGTTGGACAGTCTGCCAAGTGTCAAAAGTGTCATGAGCAATAAAGCATTGTGCGATGCGTATCGTAAATTCGTTTGAGCGGAAGCGCCTTAAATCGAGCCTGTAACTGGAAAAAATGTTCATTCTTAATGTATACGGCCGATGTCGTGCCCGACGCATCACGGTAGGTCGTAACTTTGTGGCTTCTTTGTTCGCGACACTCGGCTCGGTTTGCTTTGACTCGGCGACAACAATTTAAGTCAAAGTAGATATCTTAGATATATATTCTCGCCAATTCAGCGCCATTTGCTTTGCAGAGTTTGCAATAAACTTCAACCCTGCTCTTACAGTTTATACTATCAGGTGATTTTGCGAACTACCAAGAAACTCGACTCCTTTTTTTCTTCCAAACGAAAACCGTCATTTGGAACCATATAAATTCAGCATCAAAACTACTCTTGCTCGACAAAGCAAATATTAAAATTGGTTACTAATTTTCCATAAAAAACTAATTTTTAATTTATCTATCGCTTGACAATTTCATTTTCCTTTATTTTTCATTGTTGAAATCGTCGGAGTTTTACACAGTCGGAAATCCGCAAATTGGCATCTTCAAGTACCGCAAATCATGCCAAAAGGAAAGTTTTTTAGGCCGGCTTATTTATGTCGCCATAAGGATTAATGGCTAAAATGGTATGAGTCGCAAGTTTCGCGAATAAATAAAGCGGGTGAAAATTTATTTACACTTTGTGAACACTGCTTTGTAGTTGGAAAAGAGAATCTCGTGGAGGCTTGCGTCGGGCGGCTGGAGGAATCTTGTGGAAAACAGTGATCATTTGTTTAGATAAGTTTGGGGCTTCGTCAAAGTTTCGGCGCAACGCAAGAACTCTGAAAAGAGCCAGACGACCAAAAACTTTTGGACCACAAACAATTTTCAATGTTCCTTATCAAGTTATTTAAATGAGCCCGAAGAGTCAAGTTTAATGATAAAGGTAAACGAATAGGCAGACATGGACACTCGCGGTACGTGGCGCGTTCGAGGTATTATCACGTTAACTGATCAAGTTTAAGTATGAATTTATTCTGTGAATAATGAGATCGTGTTAGGCAGATTAAGGTGTTAACACAGTGACTTGTTGATGGATCGGGGATTAAATTACCGGCCAATTTATCAGTATTAAAATTTCAACTCGCAGATTCTTTTTTCTATCGCGAGAGAAAGTCCTTGAGCAGAAGTTGCTTTCGATTTTGCAGTACGATTTTCTCTTGGAGACGAGAAAGCACAAACAATTGGAACGGAAGAATTATTTTCTGTGAATATGCAAACGTTATTTCCTGCTTTTAATTTCGCCGAGCATCGCATCTCTTTTGTACCATTGGGAATATACACAGAGCAGAGGTGGCTCGATGCGATTCTCAGCTCTTTGATTATATAACGTACGAACTTCTGAAATCCAAATCAAATTTGAAACGAGAATACAAATCAACTTCGAAGCGTAAAATTCACATCTTATAATTAGTGTTGTGCCCTCTAACTTTGAACTTTATAATGCCTCTAACGAAAAAAAAAACCCCAAAAACTTTATGCACAACTGGAACAACAAAAACAACTTCCTTGTTTGTTGCTTAACTTTTCCATCGAAATTCACTTACCAATTACGAAATTTCAAGTACTTGAGAAAGAAACAAAAAGCGTTAACTTGCCCAAGGAACTTTTTCCACGCCCTCTGTCGATGTGATCTCGTGACAAATATTAGAAAAAATAATGGATCAAAATATATGACATCAAGTTTGAGTTTGGCTTTTCTTTGAAATGTTCTTAGACACAATTAGCTATACTGGACGAGTCTCGCAGGTTGAAAGGAAGAGAAGCTGCATGAGAATTGAATGTAGCCGTCCTTGCAGAGAATCCAAGGATGTCACGCGAGAGCATTGTTAAAGAAAAATGGGGAATGTCACGCGACGCAGAGGTCAGCGAGACAATCGCAGTTTAAGGATCTCCATCCGATTGATTTTCAGAAACAAAAAGATAGCCGGCTCGAAGAGAAGGAGAGCGATAGCGCTTGTAGTTGGCCCGAGGCAGCTGCTCGTCCCGCGAGCTGATGCGCATCCCGCGACCCTGACACCACCACACGCACCACACATACATGCATAGGCCTCACAATGCGCTCCTATTTCCGGTACCCAATCGCTTTCGGTCGCTTCAATAACTTTTTTTTATTGCACCACCCTCTTTTTCGTCCCTTTTATTCTCTCTTTTCATTAATCAATAATTAAAGACAATGGCAATGTGATTTTGTATATCTCACAATAATGTACTACATTCGATGACAGTGATTTTAAAACAGATACTAGGTGCAATGAATATTTTATTATTAATTATCAGGGTGTTTACAAAATACAATAATAAACTATGTGCAATGTCAAAGCAGTAATTTTTTTTAAGAATGAATTAGTGTATTCGACTAGTTCAAAAACACTGAATGATCAAGAAAATTTCTTATTTTGAAGCAAATTTTTTAATTATATCCTGAGTCAACAAAACGTCAGCTCCAAATGTGTTGATTGATAATTTGATGAATTATGATAATAATTACTATTATTACTATGTGTTGTTTAGTTTACTGGAACCAAATAATATTTGCTGTATTCGAGTTGCTCGACGTTGCAGCAAAAAAACAACTCAAAATAACAACCTCAGAATTGGAAATGCAAATATTTCAGAACGGAACACCTTTTTGCCATCACTTCCGCCAGTTGAAAAAATAACAAATCTAGTACTATCGTCTGAATTTTTATACTTCCTGCTAGCAATAACAGGATCCAGTTCAAAAAACGAAAATAATCGTTTTGAAATTCGATGCTTTCTGACAGTACGACAATAGCATTGTGAAGACTCTGTTTATGATGCTACACATGTTCTTTCTCATCGTTTATATAAATTGTGCGAATACAATACACTTCGAGAGTTTGTAATTCGTTTAGACCATTTTAAGCAACAGGTTGCGTAAAAGCGCAGCCTTCTGACCGATCGAATGGCAAACAAAGTGCACACGCACACTTCCCTGATTTCGATGTCCTCCACCGGCCGGTCGACGTCCGACTAAATTTGCCTAAGATCGTCCGCCCTATCCGAGCTAATGTCGCCACAGTTTTGTTTGGTTGACAAAAAAGTTTGCTAAATTGCACGTCAACTTTGTTGAGGGGGGGGGGCACGAAAAAGTCTTGCAATCTCGCTTAATATAGCGCGTCAACCTTGCACTAAATTCTACGCCTTTACTAGTTTTGACTTTATCGTAGTGGCTGCACATAATGGATTGCTTTTACCTAACGCCGCATTCTCGGTGCACATTATGCTCCGGCAAAATATGGTGTCCACTTTTTTATCTTCAGCCAACTTTGCACCTTGCAAATTAAAAAAACGGCGTCGTCTTACAAGCAACCATTTTGTCTAACAAACATTTGCACGAGAAAAATAGAAAAAATAGTTTTTTTCTCAACGGAATGACAATTTAATGTAATTAATGTTTCGTGATCGAATTACAAAGAAGGCAAAGGGGTATAAATTTCTTGTCGAATTTGTTCATGAAAGATGGTTTGTTTGTGCCGACAAAATTTTCGACGTGATTTCCTTAAGAAATTTATCTGACCTGAAATTGGAAAGAAAGAGGGCACTTGTTTTTCACCCAGGATGCATTTATCTTTCAGTCCGACCATGTCAACAATATATGTTGCTCGTGACGTTGAGGCACGCGGCGAACTTGCGAGCAGTTTCAGCGACCTAACAAAACTGTTTGATTCGTCAAGTCACATACACACACAAACCATATCCCACATTAGCCGACCTCCGCCACCACCAGAAGTTTGTCAGGACAAAAATTGCCTCGTGATTAATTCGACGCTCAACTAATTGGTCGACAACTGAAATTTACCCCTTCGGGAGGACACATTTTTTGGCAATCACTTAGCCCCGGCGTAAAAGTCAGTTTTGTCGTTGCACGAGAGATTAAATTTTCGCGAGGCGAAATGTATTGGTTGTTTTGATTGGCTGGGCGCATTTAACGGCCCCGTCATAAAATCGCACCGAAAACTCTCTCCATCCTGATATAAAACGAATAAGACTCAACGTTTTTACATGTGCCTTGATTTATTGCCACAAAGTGAACCGTTGACTTTGATCAATTTGCCTATACTTTGGCCGTCCAATAAATTTTTTCGCGAGCCAATATTCTTTCAATCGACGCTGAATTTTTATTGCCAGAATGAAAATTATTTTGCAGCTGATGAATTTTTCAATTAAAATTCTAAGTGAAATTGTTTTTTGTTTTATTATTTTGTTTTTGTCATTCGCGAATATTGTCGTTACTGCTAATTATGGATTGAAATCCTTTCAATTTGATATAAAAAAAAACCCTGCTTCTCTATATTTCATTCAAAGTACTCTCAACAAACGCAGAAACTTTTTAAAACAATAATCCGCAGAGAAAAAAATAATGAGAAAAGGATTTTCTAAGCCGTACTTGCACGATCTCAGTAACGATTTTACATTAGACAAAGACATGGGTTTCTGCCTGGCTCTTTATTTCTTTTTAGTGATGCAATTCAGTGTAGAGATATTCCTGCGTCGAGTCTAATCCAAGATAAATAAGGGAGATCCGAAAAAGCCTTGCCTGCTGAGCGCAACGCCTTGACGTTTTAAAAAATTTCATTAATGTAGAAATCATAATTCGCCGAGCGACAAATTTATTCGACGTGCGATAATAAAAAAACTGCAACTTGATAGCTTGCCAAAAGAAAGTGTAGGGTTAAGTGAAGTAGAAAACTCGTTTCTTTCTGATTTACTGAAATTAAGTAAATTACTGTTTTCGTTCGAATTAAAAGCACCGACCGAAGGAAAAACTTTTGAAGTTCGGAAACACAATGATTGCGACTAATTGTAAAGTGTTAAACGAGTAGCACATTGTTAATGTCGAACAAAATTGTTGAAACATTTCTTCTCAACAATCCCAAAAGTTGGAACGTCGTTTGGCGCTGCGCTGATTCATCATTGACTTATTGTGGCGATTAAAATCGAGTGGTACAGATCAATAAACAGTCGAACGTACTACTTCAGAATCTTTTTTCGTTTGTTTTGTCATCAAAGAAGTAGTAGATATCAATGAGTAGTCAGACGTCACAATTTTAAATATTTTTACGTTCGCTTTAAAATGAAGAATAAATCGATAGACATTTTATAAGTATTTATCGACACAATAATAAGTATTTATCGAAAAAAACGACAAATAGGCAATCGTGTAATTGTGAAATCTTTTTTTCTTGTTCGTTCGAATTATTAATCGAATATTAATTCGACGAATGTTCCATCGTTCGTGCTTGATAGATTGTTGAAAAAAAGAAGATTTCTAATTCAATGGTGCAAAAAAACGGGTACGCACATTATGCTCGCCTCGCAATTACCCATGAAATGCGCTGACTTGAGAATGCAGAATTAAGGTGGATTTTATTTTTCGATATCGAATACCTACGAATGATTATCTTTCTGATGTGTTGAGTACAATAAAGGTTTTATTAAGACCCGCATGGCTCGCTTGAAAAAGCTTTTGTGATAAAAATATAATACCGATCGACTCGTAAAAATATATGACAGATCATACAATATGAACTGTGTGCCATCCTCAACTATCACTATTAATACGACGTTTCTCAAACTTTATCGCGCACAATTAAATTATTGCTTAGCAACCCTACATTTTGCAGATTCGCCACGTATATATTTCAACACTTACTCATTTCAAAATGAACCCAAAAGTATTTTCATCAAACCTTTTTCCGTAAAGAAAAAGTTATCTCCAATTTTCAATTTCGAACAGCGGATGAGAAAAAGATAAAAGTAGATCTCTGAATAACAATAGCTTTTTTACTTTTTTATCTATGTGACGTTTTCTTATTCTTCATGACTCTTATTTTTGGATTATATAATCTTATTTTCATTTAGTTATGTAGTTGAATCCGTCTTCTGACATAATGCTGTTTACTTCACACTGTAATTCGCTCCATGGCAATTCGTTCTACAATTTTACTCTCCATACTACCTTTTTCCATCTAAAATCTTTTTATACACTCATGTATCTTCGTTTCTAATTACTTCGTACTTGACAACTAATCAAGTACAAGTACTACTCGTACACATATTAGATTCACTCGCATTAGTACCTGTGTAAATATTTGGTTGTACATAACTTAAAGAAAAAAATAATACTCCATAACTAGAATGAACCTCACAAAAAAAAATAAAAAAATTAGAAACCCCCAAACAGATGGACGGTCTAAAGGACAAACACTCCCTAAAAAAGTTTTTCAGCAGCAGATTTTGAAATTAAATAAATGGAAACTTTTTGCAACAGTTTCAAAAAGCGGTCCTGAATTAAGGACGTGTGTACAAATGAATGAAAAATGGACTTACGGGTGAGAAACTCGTCGATGTAAACTGCGCATAGACATGGCCCTCGTTCGTGGGCCAGTCGAGCTTGAGCTCCAAATGTTATTGGAGGAGGTAGTCGGAGGGGAAGATTGGCCGCCGGCGGAGGGAGCAACGGGCTGCTCCCCCGCCGTGGCCGCCCCCACTCCGCCAAGTGTGGCGCCCGAAGTAGCCAGCCCTGCAGATCGTCGAAAGGGGCCCGTAGAACCCACCAATCGGCGAGCTAGTCTGCGGGCAAGCCGACGGGCCAGGCGCACCCCAGCGGCACCGGCACCCACGCTGACGGCACCCTGTCCCACCCCCCTTGCCCAGGAGGTGGCACAACTCGCGTACTTAGTCGCCCAATATTTATCGTCTGATTGCTCTCCCAAGTTCAAACCTCCCTCTGCAATGTTCTCCGATGATTTTGTTCTCGCCGCGTGGCTTATATTTGTGCTCACGTATTAGGCCCTGGGTAGATCCGCTTGTCTGAAATCAAAAACATTTGCTTTAAGTAGTACAAGTCTAGCTGATGTCCGACGCGATGATTTTCAATTCACTCGTTAAATCAAATGTTAAATTGGATTTGAAATAAATGAATTCAGTGTATGTCTATATGATTGGATGAATTTTGTAAATAGTATCATTGAAAACAATTATCAGGGGAAGTTTCATAAATTCGATTTGGGTCAAATTCAACGTCACGTTTAATTAACCGTGAGCAATAAATAACACGGTTTATAAATATTGACTGTTTGCAGGCCGGTGTGTTTGAATAAGTTCAATATTAAAATTATGTTCTGTCGTGTCATGCAATTTTCGTGCCGAAAATGCGCTTTCGTCAGCGAGAAAAAAAATTGATCATATTTGTATCTTAATATGTCAGCTGCTTGACACGACTGTAATACTCGCGGCATCCAACTTTCTGACACCGAAGAATGATGCCAGTTTTCATCTGCTTGTAATACTCTCAAGGATGTTAAATTAATACACTCATTCAAGTTAGTTCGTAGGCTAATAATTCAGTACTCTGAAAATCAGTTTTCATCCGTATAATACTTGAAGAATTTCCGTCTAATTTCATTTATTTGTTTTCTTTTATTTTCAAAAAAAATTTTGTTATTTGTTAGCCAATTTTTATAATGCAAATTTTGTAACACAAAAATTATTTTTATCAATAACGGTTCAATAAAAGAGAATTAGCTGAGCTGCCAAGTTTAGTGGAAATAACTTCCGAAATAAATAATATTGTTATTTGTAATAAACAAAATTAGGGACTCGCTGTTCAGTATTATGTAATTGTCGTAACAGATGGGTGAGTGTCATAATATCGAAAGCGTGTAATTGACATCTGTAGTGATTAACTGTTAACATGGACAAGCTATTAGAAGCTCAAAACTGATACTTCAGTAAAACAAAAAGGTTGATTTTTCTCGCATCAAATCTCACGTGAAAATTCAACCAATCAAAAATTAATACTGAAAAGACGGGAATTTCCGACACCCTAGAAGTGGACAATTTTGTCCACCCCTGGTTTTCAATGAAAAATTCACTTTTTTTGATCGATTAAACTTTATTTTAATTATCTCGTCAAATAAAATAATTTTCTCGTGACATTTTTGCAGTATCACTGTAAAAAAATTATTGTCAACAAATTTTCGAAAAGTGGACAAATTTGTCCACTCCGTCCTTTTAATGTTCAGAAATTAGAAAAACTAAATTTAGTTTTACGTTATTTAATTAAACAAATGAAACAGAAATTCAGTTATGCGGAATTCGTTTAGTAAGGTTTATAATTATAATTACACATTCTTTGTATCTCTGCAACGTTATGTTTTCAGATAACTATTTTGACCATATAATTAATAATTCATACAGGAGAAGCAACATACATTTCAACAATTTCATCAACGTTCTATAAAATCACTGGGGTATGAATATACATCTCGGCGCAAGCTTGAAGAATTAATTATTTCAAGTCAGTGTACTGGAGTCTGTGTAAGCGAGGCGCGGTGCGTCAAAGAATCCATTTAGAAAATCATCGATAGACAGAGCATACAACATTCGTCATGACGCAGTTCTGTCGAGCCAAGCCAAGAACCATCATTCAATGTATTCTCGTGGACCAAAAACTACACGTCTGATAAATTTACCCTACTTATCTTGTTGGAAATTGAAAAAAAATCAAAGGCATTGCTCGAATCATTTTTCTCAGAATAAAACAAGATTTGACAGAAGATTTTAAATTCAGAATAAATAGAAAGATAAAATCTTTCCGTTGCATTTCGAGATAAAACAAACAGGTCTTTTTGAATCTTTATCTTGAAGAAACGTCAGAACCGTTGTAGTTAATGAAAAAGCTGCTTGTATCCGTTGTCAAGATGTATCTCAAGATTTGTTTGCCTTCCGGTAAATTGATCGCGTGTACTGCTATCGAAACATTGAATATCACTTTTCCAAGAACAAACATCTCGATTAATTCATCACACCGTACTTACAATCTTATCAATAATTAAGAGATCGTGACGAAACTTGAACGTAAATATTTAGATGTTAATGGAAAGTGAAACCTAATCGCTTAAATTGCTCGGTCAATTTTTAATTTCTCTTGAAAAAAACCTTCTTTTCAGTAGTACGACTACGTAAATAGTCTGGCCAAGCAAAAGGCAAGTTTACTCTAGCGAGGCGAATGCTCGCGAATGAATGCAAAAAATCAATTTGCGCGCGAAAGAAACACCGCAATCTCCGAGAAATGCATTGGCTAAACACACATGACCCTTCGCGTGTAATCGTGTGAATACCGCTTGAGCGTCGAGCATTTTATTTGGTCACGACGAGACTTAACGAAGATTTATTTAAGGGTGACCGCGCATGAAAATTCGCAACCACCTTTTTTTTCAAAACTCCACCGAATCCACTCTCACATTCATCAATTTCATTTCACTCACCAAAGTCGCAATTGCAGATAATAAAACAAAAAAAAATTTAATGGAAATAAATTTACAGAATCGAAGAAAAGTTTAAGAGCGATGATAAAGAAATCAAGTGAAAGAGATCAACGAATAGTGAGACACGAGATTTGTTTTGTTTACTGAACTATTGGTTTTCTTGTTCCATGTTGTTTTTGTCGATTTTGGAAATTTATGCGGTTGAATTTAAGGATGATCATTTAGTCGGTGCTGAAACGAGTGGTTGAAGTGTATCGCAAAAAGACGACCGTGCTTGGAGCTTCATTTATCTTCGTGATAAACTTCTTATAAAATGCGATGACAGTGAAAATAAAAGACCACAGATGTTTGAAACCAACGAGACCCTATTAATCACCATTTTTGTCATTCAGTTTTGTCATCAAGCGGAAAATCATCGGACACCAGGTTCACTTGATTCTTGCCTTTTTTTTCGCTCTCCCATTTCGATTTTCTTTTTCATTTTCTTGAATATTGATCGAAGGCTAATGAAAAATATGCCAGAATAAGTAATCCCCGCTGAACGGATGTTTTTTAACTTTTTAATCACTACTCTTTTGCGGCGCAAATTTTCAACGCGGCGAAAGTATGTCAGAGATTGCAATTAAATATTAATAAGATTATAAGTGTGCAATATACATTGATGGCAGTACAAAATTCTTTGCGCTAATAGCGGAGTGTTGATAACGTGGTAAGAAAGGGTGATGTAATATTCTACAAAGGATACCCTTTGTATCGATTTACCAGCGGGTTTCAAGTGCTGCGCGACATTGTTGTCAATCTTCCCGAGCTCCTTTCGTACGAGCCCGGCCAAAAGGTTGTAATTTTTTTTTTTTTTTTTTGGTAAAAAACCCTGACTTTTTTATAGTACCTACTTTGAACTAATGCACAATATTTATCGACTGCCTCACTACTGTAATCAAACGTGCTCCGCATTCGTTAATGTTAATGTACGAGATACCTTGAATTATTTTTTGTTTTGACATGCGTCATAAATTTGGTTTTATTTAATGTTCAAAATTGTACTATTTTCAGTTCATTGAGTAAAAATCAATCGAAGCTTATTTTTGAGACAAAAATTGATGTCCAAAAGCACTGACGAAATTTGTCGGAAGGAATTTATGTAACGCAGCGTAATAATTTTCTACTTGTCCAGCTCGGTCGAAAAATCGAGAATAATGAAACCGAAAATCAGAGAACGAAGTGTTGTCATGTTGGCAAGAAAAACGCGTTATTACATTTTCTTCACAATATAGCTCATCCTGCTTGGCGCATTTTTTTCTCTATGTTCGGAAACGTTGTTAGATTTTGATTTTTCATGATTTTCCACCACCGAAACGCGAATTGTGTATTGAATTTTTCATGTACAATTTTGCCACGTTACTGGCGCCACTCGAGAGTCCTCGCAATGTCACAGAATTTAAGGAGAAATTTTCAGTTGAATTGCACATTTTGCTGTATCAAATCATATTTGCAAATGTTGGATGACGGGAAAATATTAAATCATAAATTATGAAAAAAAAAGTGAAACAGATTTGATACCTCACTAATTTGAATGATTTTAATTTCGTCGCACAGCCGCGAGTGATGAATCTAAATGAAAATTAAAGTGAATTTTTGATAAAAAATACACACACACATAAATCATAAGTCATAACCGAAAAAGTCATATCTCATTTGCATGTTATTTCACATCTGAAGTACACAATTAAAACTCTAGTGCTTTTACCGACTGCGTTGAGGATTGGGTTCTCTTCATTTATTCTCGCGAAATCCGTCCTCAAATAATAAGTATCTTTACAAAAAAACTCTGTAATCTAATCATACGGAATGAATCGGTTTAATTTTCAAACTTTTTAATTATCTTTAAATTTGAATAATTGAACAATTTTTAAATCTGTATCCGATTTCATAAAATCTTCTTTAACAACATTTAGATTCAAAGAGTTCAAAGTAGAAATTGAATTTTGCGCACGATTTGAAAAATGTATTATCCAAAATCAATATTATTTAAAAAAGTTATAAAGATGCCCTTTGGAACTGCAAGAAAGAAACCAAAGGAGTGATAACAGTCGAAAAGCTTGCGTACATCCAGATCGAATGTACGCAAGCTCCTTTTTATTGGATCGTAATTTCGGCGCAACAGATTTTTATCGGGAGCTTATCTCTATTGAGATGTGAAAAGACAGGGCTTATGTAAAAATTATACCTCCTCTTATAGTTGTGATGATGTTTATATACGATGACGTAAATCATACTTATGTCATTATTCTTTTCTTCACCGATACCTATAATTTTTGTTTCACAGAAATAACTAACTCTTCCAGAAAAACGAAGTAATATCTCGAAAAAACAGTTACGGATTGCCCCAACACGAATTTTAATGTCCGAGATGCTTTGAGAAGTTGTTGATTTTGTTTTATAATTGTACGTTGGACTTCAGTTTCCAAACTTTGTGAGCCTTTGATGAAGCAACTTCTAATGAAAAATCTATACACATTTTAAACACGATATAATAGAGGAAAGATCAAAATTGAAAGTTATACAATATCACTGAGTTATATCTCATTTGATTTGCAACATTTTTTGCAGATTTAAGCAAGTTTTTCCCAATAAAAAAGTTACAAATAAAAATCTGATAAAAAATAGGCCAACAAGTTGTACACAATCAAAGCAGCAGAGCGGATCATGTTTTTGCAATGACAATTAAAACGACAATTAAATTCTAACCGAAACTGAAATTGAATCAGTCGTTTTTCGTTTGCTCAAATAAAACGTGAATGCCTTTTCATTTGCGAAACACCCTTGTTGTAAAATTTAATTTTGCATCTAAAATTGCGCGTAATTATTCGTGTCAAAGCGAAATCCATTTTTTCAACCAAATTTCATTAGTGCCATTAAATTTTATCAATGCTTGCGTAAAAATTAAATCATTAACGGCCGGTAACAAATGTAACGCGAGCAGCTTTAGGAAAGCTCGATGATGGTCATTGACGGCATAATTGGAACCACTTTTGAACGTCGATTCAAAATCCAATCAACGAAACCTCTGGAAAAAACTATCTTCGGTCATGCAAAAATTTCACAACGATAAAAAAGAGTCGATGCAGTAAGTCAACTTCTCGTCGTCATAATTTTATGTGCAATAGTCAATCGATAACTCCGCCCTTTTCAATCTTGATCGCATAACCGGCCCCAAAAAGTTTTCTAATTACTATCCAACCTGACGAGTCTTTTCAAGACAAAACGTTATTCAGTCGCGAAAATAAATTTTACATTAGTGCAAAAGTCAATAAGTTTGTAATATTCAACTGACTGTTCTTAAAAACTAAAAATCGTCCGCAAAATTCATTGTTTCAAATTCTAATATTTAATTAACTAATTCCAAGAAAATAAACAAAAAAGATAATACAAAGGAAGGAATAATTAAGAGCAAAAAATTATTGTTTTAACTTCAAAAAATTAGTTGATTTTATTATTCAGAATTGAATTTTGTCGGTGAAAATAAATTTTCAAATTTCTTTTGAATTAATTAATTCATTCAAAGAAAATAAACAAAAAAAAATAATACAAAAGGTAGAAATAATTACGAACAAAAAACAAATTATCTACTGGAAAGTAAAATTTTTGTAGATCGTGAAAACAAAGCGATTTGAAAAAGTTTTACAATTTGGAAAGAGAAACAATATGTAGCATGATGAATATCGAGAAAATGAAGAAATAAGAGCGACCAAAAAAGACATCACTAACTGAAAAGAACAAAGACAAAAAAAGAGGGTAAAAACTGATGATGTGAATTGAGGAGAGAATTGTATCGAATGGGAAATAGAGAAGAAAGCTAAGGTCCGAGGAGGATGAATGGCTATTTATCTGAAGTGCCTAATTATAGATTGCAAAATCGATGAAAGGCCGCTGCGGATGACTTTCCGTGAGGCAGTTAATCGGTTTCGGGATCGATAGACCCTCGTCTCGGGGAGAGCACTCCTGCAGCTACAACGTTTCCGGAGATTATTTGTGCGTCGAAATGGTCCCGCCGAGGACGTCGATAATTCGGCTAATTGGCCGAGTTTGGCAGCCTGGTAAACAAAATTTGTCGCGACAACGTCCACGCTGTAACTAAAACCTAATTTCATTGGGCACGACAGCGTGCTGATAAACAGCATTAACGTGCCAACGAGACGCTACCAGGTTCTCTTGGCTGCGTCAAAACCATCTAATCATAACCCAGCTAGCCAGCCACCGAAACTTGCATAAATCAAATTTGTCCAAACGACTTAGCGCTAATTGTAACACTTCAAAAACGCGTTCACTCTAAGCCGCCATTTTATAGAAAAAAATAGTCGATTGGTTCGAGTAATTCACTTATTTTTATGCCATCAGAATTTGATTTTTTTTTAATCAAACGAAATTGGGTCGGTAAAATGATGAGCTTAACTATGTAAGTCATTTAATAAAATGCTTAAATATTTCTATGGTTAATTAAAGTGATTGAGCACAGCTTGGCAAAAGTAATTAAATTAATAAACACTAACTTAATAATATTGCTTTGCTGATATTCGATGAGTTATGCAAAATACAAACCGCATCTGATTATGATCTAAGACTTGGATCAAACGTCTCAACTGCTAAGTGCTGTGTCGTACTATATTCTCATCCAAAGAAAGATGTAATCCAATTCAACCCCCGGTGATTTCTCGAAAAAGAAGAGAAAAAAAAGGAAAAGTTTAATCATTAAGTTCGCACGTTTTTATCGACTCGATTATGGGAAAAAAGTCGCAGTTTTCAGTTAACCAACTCTCATACCACTAAAGGGCTTAAGCTTATTGAAAATCAAGTCGGATGTTGCATTGTTATTTCGTGCCATGAATCATGACCGGGATGAGTTTTCATTTTCTATATCATCACGTTACGATTTCAATCGATAACAATTATTCGAGCAGTAGCTGTAATTAAGTTAATAGTCTTGCGCGATAAGTAGATTCGATTGTCATCAGAAATTACGCTGCGAATTGAAAAGTAAATCGCACGATTCGTCTCAATTCAGATACAACGATTGATGAACTAACATTTTCTCAAGAATCGTTAACATTTGCGAGACATTATTGTTCAATCTTGTTCAATAACAATTTTAAACATTTTTTTTGAATTGCACTTTAGATTTTCTAATCAATGCATTTTACAAAACTATATTTTATAACAAAGTGTTTTGCATCTTTTAATTTCAAAAAATTAAAAAAAATAATTAAAAACATAAAATTTGCAATTGTAGTTCAAACAATAAATTTTGACTCGAAAACAAAACGATCCAAGTCTGTCAAAGCCACATGGTTGGCTGAAAAAAAAGTTCATAAGACTTCAAAAATGCACTACTAGTAGAAATAATTCATCTCGTCAATTTTATGAAAATGCTCAACTCTTTGCCAAAGAGTTTCGCAAGTTGAGCAATTCGTCATCGAAGCATTACGTATCCAGAAGTTGCCAGAGAGTCCTTTATGAAAGCGCGTTGTTTCAACACAATCGTAAACACCATACTGAGAATGGATATTGTCAAATCAACAATACCATTTGTCAAACCAAGTACAAAGTACTGAATCAGTGCCTGAATATTTCAATGCCAACTACAAATATTACATAAGCCCATACCATTTAAAGGGAAAAAATTGTCACTCATTTCTTCGATCCCGTCAAACAGTGCGACGAAAGAAAACCTCCGTGAAAAAAAAAGTTTGCAACTTTTCAAGTGTGCACTTTTCCAACCCAGAAGAACGGGAGAGCACATACCATATTTTTGGTGCAGGAATCTTATAACTTTCAGTTCAACATTCAGTCTCGTAAACTTTTGGAAATTCTTTTTTTTTCTTTCGAACATTTTTCATCTTCCATTTCTAATAAGGAATGTCATGCACTTTTGAAAAACAATGTTTCTGAAATGTTTACTGAAATTCTCCAAGTAAAAAAATAATTTTTGAATTCCCAGTCTGGGACTAATAAATACAGACAAAATGAGGTTTTTTGATATCTAAAAAAGCTTATTTAGAGTTAGAATTTATTTAGAGTTTTTTTCATGCACTCATGAAATTAACTAGATTTTACTGTGAATCATCTACAGAACATCAAAAAAGTCGACTTACTGGATAACTTTTTGGTAGATTTATAATCAACATGTTGAAATCAAGAAATTTTTGCATCAAAAATTGGGAGACTACTATCTTCAATGTGAAACGAGAAACATAATACCAGAAAGTAAACATGAGAAGCGTAACAAAAATTGTTGGTTTCACGTTTTCAGGTGATAATAGTCATCTTTTATTTTTCTCAGCAATCGTCTACAAAAACTGATTGTTTATCATAAATTATCAACTTTGAGATAAGCCCTACCCCTAAGCACCTTGCACCCTGTTAATTACTGTTTTAGGTCCGATAAAAAATGAAAAAAAAAATGTTCAACTATTGCGAAAACACTTCAAAAGCAGGTAATGGGTTAAAATGAAATTGGAGAATCTCGAAATTCTGCTTACAACTCAATGAAATTTGAGATTGACTTCTCAGGTTCAACGTTTGTAAAATCCTCACTAAATTATTTTCACAATCTGTTCAGAATAAAACCTGAAGCCACATTAGAACTGTCGAACCAGCCACACACCTTTCTCAAAACAGGTTGACCAAAAGAAATCATCCCATAACTTGCACGTTGTATCCTCTGCGAGTGGACGATCGCGATTCGGGAAAGGAAACTCACCAGTGATAACAGGAGACATTTACAAAGGCGGGGGGGAGCGTGCCAGAAAATGCGCTGGTCCTCGGAGGTATTGTGGGTGTAGTTCACAGTATCACAAAAAACGCGCGTGTTCAGCCGGTTTGGCGTAACCGTGTATCACAGTAGCGCGAAATTGTACGTGGAGCGGTGCGATGGGCTCGCCGGTACCGCACTCGATCTCAATAAGGATAAGTCAGCGAACGTTCGGGGAGCAATGGTCCGCACGCGACCGCGGCATCGTCTGGCGAGCATCGTTGAAATCTGCCGATCTGGCCGCTGTGGACGCGCTTCACGACTCGTTCGCGTGCACGTTGCAGCAGCGCGAGCTGCACGATCCCGCTGCGAGCATCCCGACCGGCTGCGATCCGTCGTTCGACATGCTGCAGCGCGCGATCGATCTCTTGTTCTGGCGTGCCGATTTTTTTGCCCGCAAGTGTGTTGTTGTGTGCGTGTGGGTGGCCGTGTGTGCGTGTCAGTGTGTGTGAGTGTGAGTGTGACGGGCGGGGGGGAGGGGGCTTAGTGACGAGCGTGCGCCTCTCTTTCACAAGTAGGAGCCCCAATGTGGATGTTGGACGGCTGACAGCCGGCCTCGCACTGGCGGGCAGACCACGAGAGACATCGGCCCATGCGCCCCGCCCCCGCCCCACGAATTCATCCGAGCCACCCCCGCGACCCTGAACGCCACCGAACGACTTTGGCGCCATGGTGCGCCGCTACCCGTAACTAGGGCTCCTTTTTTGCTCCCAACCCACTGCCAATTCTCAGCTCCAGCCACATGACAAAAAAAACCACCCCTCCCCCCCCCCCTAGAGGCCATGCCAACCTCCTCACCTTTTGCTACGGAAATTTTTAAACCCTTTTACGCGACTATCCATCCAGCTCCTTTTTCGACTCAACATTTCGACTAGTTTCTGATTGTCACCTTTGCGACGTTATTGCCCAGCGATCGATATGTAATATCTTTATGAGGATACTCTCATGCGCCTTCCTGACACCTCTTCTCCACTTTTTTTGTCTCGCTTCGAGGAAGATCAGAATTGGATATTACGTAAGGGCTTGTTTTCGGCACCCACTTGACACGTTATCCGCTGTTGTGTTTTGTTCGTGATTTGTCACACGATCGGTGGCGGCTTTTATTAATAACATGATTCGATCAAGCAGGCCGCAGAGTGTGCAACGTAACTGGGTTAATTTATCAATTATTGACTCTGCGATTTCGACCGGATGCATCAATTTCAAGCCGCAATGATGCGCGGACAAACAAAAAAGGTCACGGTTACGTAAAGGGATGGGTATCCCCTTAAGTTGCACTGCGACGCGATGTGTGTCGGCTCTTATGTAATGTGTGAACGACCCCGCACGATCGGTCTTGGATCATTTATTTTGGACACCACAGTCGAACGAATCGAGGGTCTTTGAAACTCGGTCTCGCCGCAGTTTATGTTTCTGTTGCTTTGGAAACTATTCCCAACACTTTTTCACGAGTTACTGGTTTTTATTTTTTTTTTTTTTTTTTTTTTGATTTAGTATTTTCGTTTGCTGGTTTTCATGTTGATTGAAACGTTTTTCAAGTTTGAACATTTTGCAATTGTTGCAAATTGTTTTTTGCAAAGTCAGTTATATCGATTTTCGTTTTGAAGATTTTTGATTATTTAGAATTTGAGAAATTGCGAAATAACTCTTGCAATCAATTTCTTTTGATTTGAACAGTTTTTAGCTTTCAAGATTTAGCGGTTTTTGAAGACTTGTTGAAACAAAACAAAGTCGGGATGATTAACGAAATTCGATTACCGAGCTTTTGAGATTCCTGATTCAGAATTCGAAATTTCGCAAATAACTATTTTGCAATATTTATGTTTCGTGATTCAAGGATTTTGAACTTTTTTTACGAGTTGAGAAAGAATTTTTTAATTTTGTGTTTTCATTAATTGTTTTTTTTTTTAATTTCAGTAAGTAATCTTCAACTTTTAAGATTTTTCAACATTTTTAAGAAAGCAAACAATGTCGGTTTGACTAACTAATTTTAATTTGTACAAGTTTTCAATTTTAGTTACACTTTGAAAAAAAAAGTATTTTTGCAATAGTTTTGTTTTTTTTTAGCTATACAAACTTGTCCTCAATTTGCCTCTAAAAACTACAATTTTTATCTTTCAAAAAAAATGTTATTTTCCAAACGTTCCAAATTTTGTAAAACCAGAAAACGTCAGACTGATTAACAAATTTTTTCGTTCAAGATTTTGCAATTCGCAAACAAGTTTCTTTGTAATGATTTTGATTTAGTACTATGATTGTATTTCGATGAGTAAAAAATTGATCAATTTGCCGTCATCAAAAACGGATATCGAGTTGACAGTAAGCTGCAATTGGCTATATCACATATCGTAAGATAATTTTAATAGCTATACTCGAACATGATGTCGAGAAGGTATTATTATCCGACGACAGAATATATACCCACGGAAGGTGTACAATGTCCACTCATACGTTCAAGCAATGCTCGTTGCATACATAATAAGCATGTGTATCTGCTTCTGAATTCAATCGAATTCTCGACTTTATGAGGAGGCAAAAAAAAGTGAACTAAAATTCATACAAAATTTCATCTTGCTTATTCAGCAATAATACGCAATACTTTCACATGTTGAAAACTCAGCGAACAATGCCAACCCACAATTGTACTGGTACGAATCTTTAATTTCTGAAATTTAATTAAAGGAACAAAAGTTTCACTCAAGAGAGAATAATGGTAATTGTGAAAAACAGAAAGGAAAAAAAGGGTCTAGTAGAAAAAAATTGTTTCTCGCATTTAAAGCTGCAATTGGGAAAATGTTTGAACTTATTAATCTTTTGTAGTATCTCTCTTGTTAGAGCATATAGATACCGGGTCTTTGAAGAGACAAACAGCTTATCCTTGCTTTTTTGTTCGCAGCCTGCAGGCCGTATTTTTATTCAATAGTCAAAAGTTATCGCCTTTATGGAACAATGTGCATACCTGGCCTGACCCAATTCAAAATTTCTACTTGTCCAACAGAGTCGAATAATTTATTACAATGCACGTAAGAGCACACGTGAGTATTGACCTAAAGCATTTGTCGAGATAATTAAAATGGATCAATGCAACATAAGTTGTCAGTGCTCGACTCTCAAATTTTGATACAAATGTTCTCCTTTTGTACAAACACTTTTACACACTCTTCAGTCATTCGCCACTTGAACCAATTAGAACAAATAACAAACAAAACTTTATCTGACTTATAAACGAAAATATACTTTTTAATAACATTGTTTATACATTTGTTTAACAACAAATCAAACCGTAGCGCAATAATTGTTCTTAGAAACATTTGAATTGATATATTTTTGGTGTAGATTTGTTCTTCCAATTAAGTCTACAACTTCAAAAGTGAATTCACACCGCGCTACGATTGTGTACAAAAAGTTGACTTTTTACAAGATATGGCACTGGCAAGAGAAGCAGCCTGTTGGGGCGTAGGTCTTTGTGTGAGGATGAGACGATTCGGCCGATCCCAAGTCCAGCGAATCTTCACTCGCTTCGCTTAACTCTTCGATACTAAATGTGTCAGTCAGGTCTTGTTTGTGCTTGGATGAATCTTTCGACCTTGGCATTGGAAATAACGTCAGCTCGTCTTCACTAAAAAATAATATTTTTTCACATAAACTTCAAACGTTACCAATTCAAGATCATATTTTATAATCTTATTTGAATATGAATTTTTTATTGAATAATCAATTAAAATATTTGTACCTTTCTGAATCACTCTGCCAAAATTCTACCAAAGGAGCACTTTTTTTCCTCTTTTGTGGGATAGACAACCGTTCAATGGGAATCAATCCAATCCCACTATTGTTATCACAGGCATCGTTATCATGGTCAGGTAATTTCATGTAGTCGGAATTTCGTTGGATGCGTTTAGCTTGCTCTATTCTTGCTTCTGAAAAAAAAAATAATTTTCCACGTGACAAATCAAAAACAATTAAAATTTAATGAATTTTGAACTAAATGACTTGTTGAAAACATACCAAGTTTTTTCTGTAGGTGTTTAGTAGCGCTAAATCTCTGGGACGTCTGAGTACTTCCACAACTGCTGTCACTTCCCTGAACAGACCAACGCCAAATGTTGACAGTTTAATAAATACATAAATCAACTTAGAGCATTTATGGCTGATTTTTTTATTTGACATACCAAAAATAAGTTTTCATCTTCTGCTTGGGTGTTTGTTTTAGGATCGCTGTCTATCCCGCTGTCTTCCATTTTATAAATACGTTAATAAAATATTTTCTGTACAAATAATTCTACCTGAAATAATTCAATGCCTAATTAGAAAAGTAGTTAAAAATTTAAGACTACATACATTGTAAATCAAACGACGAAATGTAACTTACAATTTTTTCAAACGAATAGAAAATCTGGTTGTTTTAACTATACGTCGTCGCAGGTCTCTTTCACATCTGTTCTGTACAACTTGTTGGCACACACAGCAGCAGAACTCATTTTATTGATTTTTCTCTCTGCGTCCAACCAACAAAACACACTGCTCTGAATCAATTTTTATTTTACAATAAAAATCTATACTTGCAAAACTTCATGGAAAATGCGAACCACTTATCGTCGCTATTAAACAACCGGCTTGGTTTATTTGTTTTGTATTAACTAATCCGGTCACTTTTCACTGAACATGAAATCCCAAAATTGCGTTGAAAAAAATCAAAATTTCACGTTGTCTCTGACGAATAATTGAGTTATGCTAACTGAACGTTGACGGTTGGTTGGTTTTTATCAGAGATTCATTTTATGAGGCAACAGTTATGGACAGAGGACGAAAAGTCGACTCTGACTGGAGAGTCAAAGGAAAACGAACGAGGTCGGTTACCAACTGCCAGTGGATAGGACGTGATCTTTATTAAAGCTAACTTCAAAGCGCACTGGAAGGATTAATGTATTTTGCATTCAATTAGCGAAGTTATTTAATTACAACTTGCATTTACATGTTCATGTTTTGTTGGTTTTAAAACCATTAAAAATGTTTTTTTTTCATCATTAAAATTATCAAGATCTGGAATTTTCTAATTGAAAAGTGAAGATTAAAGTATGTAAATCATGTTAAATTTTATTTATATAGAGTTTAGTACAAAATAAACCAGATATGAATTTGTATTGACATTTTCTGGCTCCATATGGAAATTGACATTTGGTTACCATGGCAGCGTATAAACAAAATTGTCAAACCTTTAGACACGAGCCATCAAATTTCGCGTTGGAAAGTAAACAATGAACAGAAGCAAAAATTGTTTTAGCAGAAAAAGGCAAAAAATTGAACGAAAATGAGGCCGAGCATTACATCAAAAAGGCCCGCGCGGTCTTCAAAAACGGCAGGGGTAATCTTAATTTTCTGATTGTTTGCATTTCAATGAACAAATCAATATTTATCCTTATTGTTGAATTGATTGTTTATTTTTCAATTTCAACTTTGTATATTTTATATTCAGCTGAATGTGTCGGCAAATTTGAGCAGAACTTCGAGGATAGAAGGACTTTACTACGATGCCGAATGGACTCGGGGAAAAATTTTGTACAAACCGGAAGACCAGTTGCAACTTACTGAAGCTGTAATTTCAAACACACATTTTAAATAACTTCTTTTTTAACTGTTTTAAAGTTAATTAAAGTAAGTTTAAAATTTCAACGGTTGTTTTATTTAGTTTTGTTTTTAATTTAATTTTAGGAACTTGAAGAAGAAATTGTTACTGTTTTAACGACACAAGACAACCGAGCACAAGAAGCACTAGTTGAGTGGTCGCACAAAGAGAAAGATTTTATCCTACTGCCGAAAACGCCAAATTTAATAACTCTGCTCGACATCCCTGCGACTTTAGAATTAAAACCCGACGATGGAAGATCAAATGTTGATGGTAAGCTAAAATAATTTGAATTTGTTAGAGCTCTCACGTCTCTATAAACTTGTGTACTAATGTGGAATTATAGATGAAACTGACGATGGGAGCAAGGAAGAGGAGGAAACGGAAGTGGAATTGAAAGAAGAAGAGGAAGGTAAGCATTTTTTTGTTAAACATGTAAAAGAATCAGTTTTTTAAAATTATATTCTTTGATTTTTTTTGTTTGAAGAAAGTGAAGAACAGGCTAAAACAGTTGACGAAACTGAAGGGGACGAAGAAGAAGCTGATAAGGAGAAACCAAAAAAATTGCCTAATCAATTTAATTATTGCGAAAGGGCAACTCTTACCTACCCATATTTAGCTAGAGTAAAAATGATTATAATAAAAAAGTTCTATTCAACATCTATTTTTTTAAACCGGGCAAGTTTTAATATAAACTGATCAAAATTTTCAGGATGATTCCACTCAAACTGTACCTCCACCTACAGACAAGTTCGATTCTACTATCTATCAGTGGACGATATTTGACGCCTACCAGGTATTCGGTTTTGTTTAGAATCTAATAATTATTTCAATTTAATTTGTTTCAATTTTTATCATATCAACGTAGGAAGATTTTGAGAGACAACGAAAGGAAAAAGAAAAGGACAGAAAAGCGCCACCAGTAGCAAAGAAAGACGAAACGAAAAAGAAGTCAACTCCAGAGTCTAAGGTTAACGAAAGGATGCAACAGTCTGCTAAGATCTTAGAAAGAATGGTCACTCAGAATATCTTCAACGATATTTCTCAAGGCAGACTTAAAATTGATAATTCAGTTGAAATTTCAATTTTTATATGATTTTTGTTACTTTGAGTGAAACTTGTTTCAGATTACCGATACTGGGACGATCCGAGTGACGAGTTCAAAGACGGCGAAGGTTCACTTTTACCCCTCTGGAAATTCAACTACGAAAAAACTAGAAAACATAATGTCACCCATTTGTGCTTCAACAGTCGATACTATGATCTTTTCGCTGTATCATTTGGAACCAGTTAGTTCATCTCTAAAATGAAAAGATCACTTGTTCAATTGAAAAAAATTTTAGTTCAATTCTAAAGTTGAGAATTTTAAATTTCAGTGTCAGTTGATAATACTCTGCCTACAACGGGACACGTTTGTCTGTTTAGTTTGAAAAATCCATCTTATCCTGAATGGATTTGTCCCACAGAGTCGCCAGTTATGTGTGTGGATATCAATAAATTACATCCTCATCTTATAGTGATTGGTAAACAAAAACTCAAATAAAACAGCTAAACCAGAAAAATAATTTTCATTCTCTTTTTTTCAGGTGCACTTGATGGTACAGTAGCTATTTATAACATGATGATTCCAAACAACACTCCTCAATATAAAAGCAACGACGTATCTCTAAAACACGGTGGACTGGTTTGGCAGGTGCTATTAAATCCTAATTTATCTTACAATATTTCTCTCTTGAACATTTTTTCATTTCAACAATAAACATTAATTTAAACGTGACTTCAATTGTGACAAAGTTAGATCTTACAAGACTTTATTGAAATTTCCTACTATATCAAATTATTCTAAACATAGGAAACATAAATTGAAACATAACATAATAACAAAGAAAGAATAAATTACAGTAAAATAAAAACTTTGACTGTAGGTATGCTGGGCACCTGATACTGAGGAGGGGAACCTTGCATTTTACAGTGTCAGCATTGATGGTAAAATCAAGTACTGGATTTTGAATCAAATTGATATGGGTGTGACAACTGTCATGACTCTTTACTTAGACCAGCCTCCGGTAACTGGTCCAGATGGAACAGAGATTAGATTGAAAGGTGTCTTTTCGAATTTTTCAATTCCAATAATTTTTCAAATTCAAATCCAACCAACTCAATAATCAAGTTGAAATTGAAACTTAAACTAATATAAATTAAACTTAATTTAATATTTAATTTATAAAATTAAATTTGAAACATCAATTCGTATTTAAGCTTGTGGAACATGCTTCGCCTTTCATCCCGAAGATCCACACATTTTTCTCGTTGGGACTGAAGAGGGAACAATTTATAAGTGTAACACAGCCTACAGCAGTATCTACATGCAAATTTATAAAGAAGCACACGATATGCCCGTGTACAGAATCGTTTACAACAATTACAACTCAAGCATATTTGCAAGCTGTTCTTGCGACTGGCGAATAAAAATTTGGGAAGACGGAAGATCGTACGTGGTCAATCATTCCAACTCATTATTAAAAAAAAAAACTTTCAAAAATCAAAACTTTTGATAATTTGTTTGAATCGTTAAATTTTTTTAGAGAGCCGTTGTTTATGTTCGACCTCGGTGTCCCGATAGGAGACGTTCAATGGGCTCCTTACAGTTCCACAGTTTTGGCTTGTGTGTCGAACGATGGAAAAGTTACGGTTTTTGATCTGAACGTGAATAAATATAGACCTATTTGTAGTCAGCCTGTGGTTAGTAAAAAGAGGGGAAATTTGACCAGGCTCAGGTTCAACGACAAGATGCCTTTTATAATAGTCGGGGATGACAAGTAATTAGCTAAAATAATCAAATTTTCAAAATACATTCGAATTTTCGACATGTTTCATTGGAGTGACACTGAATAAATGATAACAATTTCAGGGGAACTGTCCGAACCTACAAACTCTCGCCTAACTTGAGAGTTAAAGTTAAACCAACTAAGAAACAGCAGCATCTAAGTCACAAAGAGTTGGAATCATTAAAATTGGAAAAACTGTTAAGTTTCGTACGCGAGCCAGCTGTACTAAATCCGCCCAAGGATGAACGGGTGGTCGATAAATAAAAGACACTTTTTTTTGAAAATGTAAACTATCTGCACTTAATTTATTGCAGTCTTTTCGACGAGTGACACGCTAAGAGACGCACGCATAGAACGCCGACAAACAATTTGGTTTTAATTTTTATAAGATTACAGCGTTGTAACATTGCTGTAGGAACTAAAAAACAAATTAACAATCGTTTCATACAATCCGCTGCGGGTTGCGATGATTTGGCACAATGTTTAAATTTTAATGCCAGGGTTCTGGTTTTACAATTCTTGGACATTGGATTTCGTAAAAAAAAAACAAAATTACACGAATTAGGACGGTTTGGAAATATTTGTTATTTTTTAGATTGTCAAACCAGAATTTTTAGTAAGAAATTCAAGTTGAAGTATTGAAATATTTGTAGTTTTTTAGATTGTCTCAATAGAGATTTTAGTAAAAAAATTAAATTGAAGTTAATTTTCAATTTGCAAAACATAAATAAATGGCCAATTTTTGAATGTTCAGCCGAAGTTATAAGGTATTATCACAAACTTATCACAATATAAATGTCGCTGAATATCAGTTGTTTACGAACTATTTGTTCGTTAGGGTTTGCAAGTGTAGATTATTAGACGACGCAAATTAGATCGCAAGTTTGTTCATTCGAATTTGATCGAGGATAACAGGTATCATCAAGTTACAAGTTTCAATAGTAAACTTACTAGGATTCACATTAAAGCTTTACCCGCACACAATTACTTCTTAATAACAACGGAATGCTTAAATTATGCTTATGATTAACAGTATAATTAATACTAAACACCATCTTCTTTTTGTACTAAAGAAAGTATCAATCCTAACACACAATTGCTTCGAATTAAATTTGAGCAAGGGTTGCGGATGTTCTTAAACATAATATTTAACACTGATCACGATGAAAGTATAACATTGATAAATTTTTCGTAGTTACAAAACTTAAAACAGAAGATTAGATTTTAACATAATCAATAGCATTAGACAATATTAAATATTTTATTAACAACAAACTATTAACTAGATAATCTTAACAACTTTAAATTCAGAGGAAATTCAAATATCTAAACTTTATTGTGGTTATGCCAAATCCCTTTTTTTAAAAAATATTTTGAAAATCTTTGAAAGCAAAATGTCATAGCCTTGTTTTGATAACTAGTTAATAAATACACAGGTGCTAAAATGAAAATCGAATAATTTAGGTGTACCTAACTATAGTCAATAGTTATAAATAATTGAAAGTGTTTGTTCGAATATTCGATATTGGTCGTTACGTTTGACTCGACTAATCTATTATTAATTTGTTTTTACAAGAATTCTGTTGATATCAAAATCTGTAGCTTAATTAACCGTTTATATATCATTTTGTAAACTGCTTTCAGGTCAGTTTTTTTGTTTCTTCTCGCAGAACTAAATGCTAGATTTTACATACCCTGACACGACCACATAGCTTGGCCATGCTAAATACACAATTGGGACCTTTAATCTACTTCTCTCCTTCGACAAAAAACTGTCAAACGATTTTGTGAACGAGATGAAATTCAGTTTTTTCTAAGTGCCGTTGTAAAAGTGCTTTTGAATAGTAGTACCTTAGTCAATTCCTAACAATTCCAAAAAGTCTTCCAAATCTTTTTTTTTCAATTCCTTTTTTTCTAACTATTTTTACTCTCATCTCAATAACATTTAAACAAATCTCAACCTTAAAATATTGTACGAGTCAATCTAAAAAAACGACACAAATTGCTAAATTCGTCTAGTCCAATGTTATTTTTCCGGGGAAGTCAGGATTCTCAATAACCCCTTTGAAATATTTGATCTCAAGAAAATCGCGAATGTTGTTAGGACTTGGCACTTGTCGGCCGGTGAACTCAATGCTCGACATGGGATGAAGAAACTGCTCCGGGAAGTCGCGATTTTTCATAAACCAGTCATCTTTCTTCATCGTTCCATTCCTCGAATAAAACGGCAGCAGATTAACATGCAGCCTGTTGACCTTCGAATACTGAACTCGGAAGAATTCACCCTCAGTTGCTTTTTCCCACACGAATC
Organism: Telenomus remus; assembly: GCA_020615435.1. Taxonomy (NCBI): domain Eukaryota; kingdom Metazoa; phylum Arthropoda; class Insecta; order Hymenoptera; family Scelionidae; genus Telenomus; species Telenomus remus. Next base: position 6,250,379 of record CM036341.1, on the reverse strand, counting down.
CCTGGTTGTCCAAGACCGGTTTGTTTCTAGCCTGAAGGAGCCAAGGTGACCTTGAAAGGTCATCTCTGTTGACTCCAATTTCGATCTCATGACCCCAGGGGAGGATGTCGCCGTTTCTCATAGCACCCAGAAGGGAATCTCCTTCAAGCCAGTAGCGAATTCCTGCCTCTTCGAGTTTGTCGAACACGTGATGAGCGACTTTTCGCAGTCCAGCTAAACAGCACGGTGGTGTGTAACGGTTCTGGTAGATGTAAGCTGGTACCCCATTGATAACTGAGCCGAAACAACGAGGAGTTTCTCGGGAACATCCGTACCAGTCGACCTGGCTTGTTGGACGCGTGACTTTTTTAATACCCAATTTTTCGTACAGTGCACGTTCTCGATTTCGCTGCAGAAGAGCGACTTTCGCTTGTGCTTGTTGACTTCGGTACAACGGTTTGCCTTCGTTGAAATGGTGGTTTTTGTGCATGTGAATCTGGGGATCATTTAATTTTGTTAGTACAATTGTTTAAGGGTTGTGCAAACAAAGATTTACAAGATTGAAATAAGAACGGTGAAAAATATACTTACTAGTTACAAGAACGAGAAATGAAGCAAGCAGGAAATGATAGAAGGATGTTTGAAAAGTAAACACAAAATGTGAACAAAATTCGTGATGAAACGTGTAGTAAAAAGACACTTACCGAGGATTGAACAAAACGAAATATAATAAAACGCGAGACAAATGGTGGAACAAATAATCGTAACAAATAGTTTGGTGAAACTTTGGACGAGTGAAAAGTCAGCAGAAGTGCAAAAAAGGCACCCGAAAATCAACTTTCCAGTGGTGAAAAGGCCATCCAAGCAAAATGAACACCGAGACGGACACCGAAATGAGGTTTGGGGTGAAATTAATTCTTACCTTGACTCCTAAGGCTGTGGTTTGGATGTAAAGGGCGTCGGTGAAGGGAAGTAGAAAAGGGTCCGAGAGTCGTTTCAAAATTTTTGTCTCCATCAGAGTCACGTGTTTGCCTGAGATTGTATCGCATTCGGTTCCTGAATTGTAATACATTTTTAAACTCCATTCCTTGATCTTTAGGGTCATGTTTAAACATGAAAGGACGTTCTTTCCAACTGGCATTGCCACTGCACCGTTTTTGGAAACTTGTGTCAACATTTCCTGTAAAAAAACAATGTTAAATCATTTTATTAATGGATGAATGGAAAAATATCAATATTGTGCAAAAGACAGCGATCTAATCCAATGAACAAATAAAACAATAAAAAAGCAAACAAAAACTTCAATGATAACCGAGGTATGCAATTTCAATAATTCAAACACAAGTAAGAATTTTTGACTTGAATAAAAAATGTTGTTTGTTTCGAAATTTCAGAGAAGGTCACTTGAAGGACATATTTATTCTCCTTACTCAATTTGTTCTGATAAATAAAAAACCTTGGTAGCTTTTTATTGTTTACGAACTTTGTTTTGTCGGAATGTTTTCATTTTGTACGTACTTGTAAAACTTGTTTCGGAGCAATCCTGCTTGCATCCGGCAGAAAAAGTACAAACTTCGTTCTGACAAAAAAAAGCGGATTTCGCTCGTCAAAAGTTTTGTTCAAATCTGGCTGCAGATTAATAAGTCGAACGTTTCGCAGGGTGTTGTTGTCAAGATCGAGTTCCAGAGGCGGGTATGGCAGTTGATCGCAGACAAGGAGAATATTAATTTCCGGGTAGGAATTGACTATGGACCCAACGGTGGTGGCGACGTCGTTTTCAAAACTCTCGAATTGGCGGATGACAACGGTGACAAGCCGGGCGAACCTTCGGTGGAACTTGTGAGCGGTGTCGTCCTGTTCCGGCGACTGTGGTGACCGACCAACCGAAAACAACCTCCATATTTTGTACCAAATCACCACGTTACCGATCAACGCCACCGCGAGCAAAACTTTTACGAACTTGAGCCGCATGCTTCGGTGCCGTCAATCACATCGCGACAAATCAATTATCATTGTCGGACAAATTTGCCGCCTCCAATTGCACGCGACTTTTTGCTTTTGACAAGTCAAGACTTGCAAACGAAGCCATCAATTTTGATTGGCTGTTTTATTCGAGCGATTTTGATTCGCGCAGTTTGTTTACCGGTCGCGGGGAGGTCATTGTTACGAGATTAAACGGATTGACAGTTTTCGCACAGAATATCAGGTGTCAACAGCACCAAACACACCCGATTGGACCGACGACATAAGTGGGAAATACCACCCCCACTCTTTTCCTGCTGGAAACTGTTTTATCGATTGCGCGCGCAAATTTTTAAATAATATTTTTCAAGTTTTTAAAAGTTCCTTACTCAATGCATCCGGCTGAATAATGAAGTATTTCTTGATCTACAACTAACAATGAAATGCAAAAAAACGAGTCTATAATTTTGCAATGATTAAACATAATTAAAATTGATAATGTCGAAAGATTTTAATTAAATGAAATTTCATTTCGCTAATTATAGATTACTAAACAACATTTTGATCACGCGTTTTAAAGGAATGTGTTTTGAAATTATATGTTTTAAATATAAATTTAAATATCCATTCTTAAATATTTAAAATTTTTTCCATTCGTCAGGTGTCGCTGTCAGTATCATTGTTTTTCTGTCTCTGTCACTCTTATTAACCTTAACTCGCTGTTACATTTTTTCGCTCGAGGTTCTTTTCCAGAAGAAAAACCTCGAATTCGCGCGTGGACAACAATAACAAATCCTCTGACAACAATAAACAATTATTCAGTGAAAAAAACTGGTCAGCATCATGCGCAAAGTCACATATTTTGTCAAAAGCATCTACTACGATCCTTTCAAATGGTAAGATTTCGTTTCATTTTAACCTATAAAATAACGTGTTTTTAATCGATTTCTCTTTAAAAACTGATCAAAAGATTCAAAAACAATTCTTTTTTTGATAAAAAGTGTATCAATTGTTAAATTTAACGAAAACGAACAAATATTTTAATGACATCAACAAAACAGAAACTCATCATTTTGTTTTTTCTACAGGTCGCTCATCAAAAGCATAGGATTTTTCGCGATAGGTGTAAGAATTGCAATCGAATGTCAAGGACTGGACTTAATGGCACCACAACCTATATAATTTCTGATCAAAATTATAAGGAAAGCCGACATCGTCGGTTCAAATGCCACCTGGAAAATAGCCACCATTTCAACATCAATCAATGATTTTTGTACAAATTACTTTAGTTGTATACAAATGTAAATTGTAGCCTTTTTATTTCTACAATGTCGTTTTATTGAGAATATATATTATTTGCATAGTATTACAACTTTTCATTTATCCCTTGACATTCATATCCAAACAAACCAATTTTCTATCCTCTTTGTTTATCATATGAACAAATTTTGATTTTGTCAATTATACCAACGCAACAGCGATGTAACGTAAGAAGCGAATGTAGCAGAAGAACCTAACCTAAAAACCTGAAATGTCAAAGTAAATATCGTAGCGATAAACCTTATCAGAAGAAAAATAACATGAACAAAAATGGCGTTAATATTTTTGATTTAATGCGTTTCCATTAGCACAGTAGATGAAAATACACATTCCGTTGTCGGGATGCTTTTAATCCCCCCCTGATGCTGGTTCGTATAGTATCAGCTGTCATTATTATTATATTACTGTAACAAACAGGCTGTTACTTTAATTGTCGCTGCATTGTCACGATGAATAACGAGTCAGAAGCAAACCAGTTGGACAGCTCTTCAGAATTGTCAGGTATTTTTAAATGTTTTTTGTACAAAATCAAACATTCACTCAATCAATTTGTTCGTTGAATTGAAATTGTTTGTTTTGATTTTTTAGCTATTGTCCAAGCTTTGCTGGACACTTTAGACGACAAAAATGAAAAAGTCAGCCAGATTGTCAACAAATCAATACACACGATTGCTGATCATAAACCAGCGATTGTTATCCACGCCGCTCATCATTTTTGGCAGCTTCATCGCAAAGTAAACAAATTTAGAAACAAAATTTAAAAATTATAAAATTGAACAAAATTATCATTTATTTCCTTTCAGATATCACATGATCATTTGACAGCTCTATTAAAAATCATTGCTGATACTTGTAAGAATCATGCAAACAAATTGGACAGTCAGCTGGTAACTGATGTTGCAAATCTGGCTGTCAATGAACTAACGGGATATGCGGAAAAACAATCCTATGACATCCTTATTGGATTGAGTAGAGAGCATTGTTCCTTGGCAATGGAAGCTTTATTAACAAGGTGACACTTCATGTTATCAATTTTCTTCTGATTCAATTATGATAATAAGAAAACATTAACAAGTGTAAAACAATTTAAAAAAATACACTAAGATACAAATTAAAGATTAATTAAAAAACTGTGTCAAGTGAAGTAATTCAATAGACTGTCAGATTGACAAACAGCTCTCTCGTAAGGTGTTACGTTTCAATTCTGCTCGAACGGAAATGTAGAACAAGCCTAGACAATGTTCACCAGATCAGTTTTCGAATTGATTTTTCAATTGACCAGAAATATTTTTGCAATCAAAAAAATAAGTAATAAGAAAATTGTATCAATATCAGATTCAAAACTTGATTTTGTTATTTCCCAAACTTGTTTGTGGAAATTAGGTTCGAACCAGGAATGATGCCACATCACACGATTGTTAGAGCTATGGGCATGGTTGCAGCTGGAAACCCTTTTGGAACAGTCCCTTTCATTAGAATTACGATGTCTGTAGTACTACCTATGCTCCCACACATGCACGATGATGAACTAAAAACTGCAGCTTGTTTTAGTAAGAGAAACATTATAAATTGAAACGCAAAAGAAAATTTTTCATTGTAAAGTTTTAAGTTAAAATTTTCAATTTAGAAATTTGTATTTATTATTTTTACAAAAAAGTTGCGTTCAGAAATTAGAAGTATGATCTTTTTGCTTTGTTTTTAAAACTGAAATACTTTTGCAGTGATCTCTAAATTTGCTGAAGCGATAAATGATTATCTGATTAACATGGAAGAAGCTTCAGATCCAGGATTTTGTAAAGAAGCCTACATTGAAGATTTACCAGCTATCTTTGACGTCCTCTGGAACAACTGGTTACGAACAGTTCGAGACCACAAAATAATTGATAAAGTTTTAGGGACACTATATGCTATTCTTCCAGTGTTACCTGCTACGGAACAGTCACAAAAAACCATTAAACTTCTCCCTGTCGCGTTACATCTCTGTAGACGAAGTGGACTTCAGTTGTCCAGTACAAAGTAACTATTTTTCATTGTATAAAACCTCTACTTGTAATGTAAGAACAAAAGCTTAATAATTTTCTATTTCGTTGCAGACTTTTAGCGTTAATTTTAGAGACGTTTCCAGAGGAAGAGAAAGAAACTGTTCGATCTTTGATTGAGCAAATCCATAACAGTTTGTTCGATTTAATTTGTATTGCACCGTTTGAGGTTTCTAGAGATACTTTGTTAACTCATTACGAGGCTTTGCAATGTTTTCGGTCTATTGTAATTTTGTTTCCTGATGAAGGATTAGATAGGTAAACTATTTGAATTTGAACTTTCTTTTCAATTAATGAAAATGTTAACACATTTTTTAAATTGTAGAGTTTTGCAACATTTGAAATCGTCAATGGCGATGCACCGTTCAAGAGCACTGGTTATTCTTAAGCATTTGATTAATACCCTACCTTCTGAGGTATTTATTTTTTTATTTCAAAAATAATTTTTCAGCTGGTTCTATTTAATTTTGTTTAATTTGTGTTAAAATTTATTCTAGGACGACGCAATCTTACAGCGAATAGCACTAACCCTGCAGGATTGTTTGACTGAAAATAATGCCAAACAAATGATCGGGACAATAATTGCTCTTGCAGCTCGACCTACAGTACCACTTTTACCGTCCCAAAGATCGTCTTTTGTTCGCTATATGGTTTGCTAATAATCTCTTCAGACGAAAAAAAACTGTTTTAAATCTAATTTTTAAATTACAATCATTCAATTATCTTTCATTTAGGTGATTCACTGTGGAACATCGAGTGAAGAAGCCGAAGCTTATCAAGAGGCTCTGTATCTTTTAGCAAGTACTGTAGAAGGGGCTGAAAGCTGGTTATGGCCTTGTTTAATAAAAGCTCTACTTGATCCCACTTATGCCGCATCGGTAAAAATCATTTCCAAATGTTTCTCACAATCAATAATTATTCAAAACATTGATTGAAATTAATTTTTTAGGTACCGGCAATTTTACGCGCACTCTCACCCCTGGCTTCAAAAATTGTTAGTGGCGACAATGAGCATAAAGATTTTTCGGGAATAAAAGTTTTAGGACGTTGTTTGGAATTGATTTGCGAGGAGAGCAACAGACTACCAGTAGTTTCATTTTTGCGAAATGCCGCTCCGTTATTCGGTCACCAATTGAACCAACTTTGGGACGAGGCTCTCAAAGACGTCTCCTATTTTTTAGAAAACGATTTTTCCAACAATTCTTTGGAAATTATGGAGAGGTACTTTTATATAGAAACCAAATTTAATAACAAACTCAAACTTTAACTGAGCTTCAAAAATATTATTTAAAAATAATGGTTTTTCATTTTTAGCAGAAACCTTGCATGGGAAGAAAAAATAGTTGACTTTCTTGAACAAAGCGTCATCCTGGAAGGTGCCTCTTGGTGTGCCAAACTTGCTGATGAGCTTGTAACGAAACCAATGAGCCCACAACTGTCGATTATTTTGGCAGCAATCTGCAGTAGCGATAGCCATGTCATTATGCTCGTTGAACTTTCGACCTTGCAAAACGAAAAGAACTCGGGAGAGTACGCTAGGGCAGTGGGAATATCTTCTAGAAGGCACTTGAAACTCGTTTTGAAAACGATGGAAGAATTGTGTCAAAAGGAAGGCGAAAGAAAGGAACCGGTGCGGTTGTTGGGGTTGGTCAGGGACTCAAAAGGAGTTGCTTTGGCTGAGGCTGTGAAAACTGGACTTCTGAAGTCGTACTCTGAAATTGTTAGACGAGCTGATGCCAAGGATATCTATGCTGACGTACAAAAACATATTGTGCCATGGATCATCAAACAGTTGAATGATTGTAAAAAGGCTACTACTATGGAAGCTGGATTATTGGCTTTGGAGCAGGTACGGGCTTTTATTGTTTATATTTTTATAAATGCAGATTACAAAACATAGTATCAATGTTTATGTGATTTTTCATTTATTGTGTTTTTTAGATTGGATATGCAATCCATCCAAATCGATTACCAAATTCGACAGGATTAAAAGCACGAGGCAAGATACTTTCAACGTTACTCGCTTTATTCCAGTCACCATTTGGATATAAACCTATACAACTTTATCCATTTATTATAAAAGCGACAATTGCACTCATGTATGTACTGATAATTAAGTTAATTTTCAAATTACTTGTGATTATTTGGGTTTCAAATTTAAGCCAACTAATATTTTGAAACGATTTTTAATATAAATTTAGTCGGATCCCCCCTGCGTTGGCAGTCGAAGAAAAAGAAATCTTACTGAGTACTATTCTAGACAAAACAATAGCAGCCGAGGTAAAACTAATAACCATGAGGAATTAACAATGTTTCGTTAATGTTCCAATTTTTACAAATCAGTATTTGCAGACAACGTCAAGACTTTCTGGAACGTTGCAACAAGTGGTGGAAGAGTTGGGAATCGTTTGCACAGAAATTGTCGGAGATTCAGCTAATATGTTGGCCCAATTGGTTGAAATTCTGATGCCTTGGATGCAGTCAAATATTATGGCTGAAAGAAAAACTGCAATTACTATTTTAAGATCAACATTGAGGTAAAAAGTCTACTTATTGTTTTACAAAGTTACTTACTTTTGATTAAATTAAAATTTTCCTTTCAGAACATATCATGATTCATTAAAGTATACATTCCCTGGAGGAAAATTGGAACCTGGAAAACTGTTAGGGAGGATTTTATCATGGAGTGCAGACGCGGAGTACACTTTGCGACCTTATGTTGTTGACTGTGTGGCTTTGTCTTTGAATATTGGCGCTCGACATCGTACCAGTGTAACGGATACTCATCTAAACCAAGATTTGAATGAGATAAAAAAAATTATAATTAGTGAAGACAATAATACTTTGTACGATGGTATCAAGGTTCGTTCAAGAAACAAACAAAAAGTGATTGACAACTTTCAATAGAACATTTAGGAATATTTTCATTTTGTTAAACTTTTTTAGATACTAGCTTTAACTGCTTGTGAACGAATCGCAACAGGAGAAGTGGTCAGTTTAGCTGAAGGTTTGATAGAAAATCTGTCAAACAAAAACGAAACAGCAGTCGCAGCAGGAATCGCGCTTGGTGAATTATTTTCTATCAGAGGTTCTGAAATGCCCCGATCAAACATTCCAATGATTGGTAATAATTTTTGTTCGGAAATGAAACAGCTAGTTTCTTTATAAAATTATTTAAAATTTAATCAAAATTAACAATTTTAGACATAATTTTAACGAAGATTCGTCAGATGGACAACACGACTTGTAGACACATAGCAACACTAGCAATTAAATCGTTGATGCAACATCACCCTCAGGAACTTGTCGAGCAGATGCTAAAACAATCGTTGCCATTGGATCGTAGTGCTGAACATTGTTGGAGAGAATTTGGGAGCAACTCAGATCTTGGACTCCAGGTAAAAAATGGATCAACAATTATTTACATCTGTAAACATGATTACAGGATTGAAACTAAAAACTTTTTTCTAGACTTTAGATATACTTTTAAACCAGCTGGAGAACAACTTTGAGCTAACAAAAAACGCATCCCCGACGTCTCCTCACTCTCTAAAAAGTCACACGGCATCGCTCTCTTCTCTTTCTGCTATAATCGCTTTGGGAAACCTATTGCAGTCTGCTTCAGCGGAAACTTTGATCGAACGAAAACCAGCCGAGCTGCTAAGTATCCTCCTAAAGTATCTCTCAGGATGGCTTCACGCAGAGGCGCCAATGTCTGTGGTCAACACGAAATTTGGTTTTATTCCCAACAGGGAATCTTGTAAAATTAATCCCTGTCGGAGCGTGTACTCTGTTTTAGTTAATGTTCTGACAATAATAGATACTAGTGAGGCTACGGCTCTACTTAATGATATCGTAAGCAAAAAAATTTTCTTGTATTTGCAAACTCGACAATTTAAACTTAGATAACAATTGGTTCTTGTGTTTATTTTTTCATAGGTGTTTGACTCCGAACAAGAGGGGGAAAACAAATTAATCTTTTCAGTAAAATCTGTTGCTAAATGTTTGAGCAAAAGTTCTCACACGATTTGTGAGATTGCAAAAATATTAGGACCGATGATGACGAGTCAACTTCCGGCTCAGAGAGCTACTGCTACTGCTTTCTATATTGAAGTCATCGGGACAAAGGACTGCGATGCAATTTGGCTGGATGCTATTATCAACGCCCTTCACGAAGCCAAAATTGATTCCTCGCCACTTGTGAGAAAATTAGCAACTATTGGTTTGACCAAAATTGTCAAACTTGATCAAAAACAAGTAAGTTTGTTATCCGCGTTTCTTTCACTTATATACCATAATTTTATAGTAGTTCTTTACAAGAACCGTTTTTTTTTCATTTCAGATCGACGAGTATTTTGACAGTTGTCTTTCAGCGTTACTCGAAGGTTTGGAAGAAACCGCAGACGCAGGTGGAAAGGAAGTAATATTGGAATCGTTACGCGGTTTTCCTGTACTTTTGTCTGTAAAAACAGAACGACCAATAAGTCCACATATCGTGCTCGCTATCAAACCGTATCTTGAAAAAGAAGACTGGGAGATGCGACTTGCAGCTGTGAGCGCACTTCGTTCGGTGTTTAAAACTTATCATAATTTTTCAACCCTGCCAGACGATGACGTATCTGATCAGTTTCTAAGTTGTCTACCATGTTTTACAGTCAAATTGGAGGATCCCATTAATGCTATCTCAGAGGTAAAATCTAACTTTTTGTTAAATCATTAGCTTTATTACTGAAGTAATAAGTTTAATACTTTTTAGGCTGTACGTAATTTGGTTTATGATTCAGCATCGCTTGGTATGTCCAAAAGTTTAACAGAAGTTGTGCAAAAGTTTCTTCGACCAGAAGCAGATTTGGATTTTGAAAATTATCTAAGAGAGTTGATTCAGTGTTTGAATGAAGAATTGCCTCAAAGGGCTGAAGAATTAAGGTACTTTTTTATTAGGACAAATTGTTTAATCTATTAAAAGACTTTTAAAAAATTACTTCTTCGTTTGTTTTAGGAATTCTGTCGTGATGGGTTATTCAAGATCAGAAGTGGCAGCAGTAAGAGCAACATCGGCATTAATTCTAGGCATTTTCGGAGAGCCACGACCAGAAGATATTCAAAGATTATTGCAACTTTTGCGCGATCAGGATTCTGTTGTCAAAATTCGAGCTGCTCACGCGCTTGCACTTTGTTATACGATTAACAACTCAAACTGATCAAAAGATAAGATTCCTAAACTGATTCTTACAATCAAAAAAATTATAAACTTTATTAACGTTGAGCATTTTAATTTTATGTATATAGTTTATTGAACGACATCCTTTATTGTCATTAGAAAGAAAACTATCACATAATAATTGAACGATGAAAACTGTTTTGTACGAGCAAAAATCACGAGTTTTTAATGTTACAATGTAGATATTACTTAGAGCATTTTATTTGAACAAATTCTAACTCATCTATTTTCATTGTGAAGTGATTGTAATGTGATTGTTGAAACTGTTATTGTTTTTTCGGAACAGTAGTTTGTTGACAATTTTTGATAAAATATTTATCATGAGAAACAATGTAGATTGAAGGAATAAATATTTATTCTAATTTTATAAGTGGTTCTCAATAAAACAATTATTATCAGATGAACTTGTATTTGCAATTTTTTAATAACTCAAAGAGTAACGCTTTTGTTTTGTTACTTCTTTTGTTTGTTGGTTTGTTTACATTTTCTGAATCTTTTATTCACATTTGGCAGTGATTTGTTTACATTTGTATTTAATGTATTATTTTTTTCATTTATTTACCTTTTTTTTATATTACGATTTACGTTCTAAAGGGTAAAAGCAGAGATCTCTGGAAAAGAAAGAAACTCTCCTATTTGACTTGAACGTCACTACGGGGCGCTGCCGTTGAAACCAAACGCAAATTTTCTCCTGCTCGCGAGTATTCTGACTGATTCTGACGGCGGCGGTGACTGTGAAACGCCGAGACCCACAGTAGCAGTGACACTGCGGCCACATGGCGCGCGACGCGGTGTAAGTGTGTAAAGGAGCGGTTTTTTGCGATTTTTCGTGAACCGACATCAAGTGCTTTTATTTACCCCCCATCGTATCCTGGATTTGGGATTTAACCTCCAGGATAACCTTGTGCTCTAGGACCCCTATAAAAATGGTGAGTTTTGCAAAAATTTTCGCAAAAAGGTTATGTCAAATTGTTTATTTATCCTCTTGGTTTTTATTTGATTGTAAACAGAACTGCCCCCTCGCATTGTTTTGTTATTTTTTGTCGGATCAAGGTTTTGAACTGACTAGATTGTTTTTTGTTTGGAAGAGGTTGTTTACACTGAACATTATTTTTGCTTTTTAGTTGGTAAGAAAATTGGAGTAATGAGAGAAAAGAATTAAAACTGGAGTTGAATAACTGAAGACGCGATTGGCTCCGTGCATTATTGTGCTCTCAAGTGCATCGCCTCGTATATGACAGGAAAAAATTACTTGATATGCACGCAACATGCACTCTTCGACCGCTAATGTCAAAATGCACCATTTTTTCACATCTCAAAACAAACGTGATTTTTTCACATCAACAGTTACTTTCATCACTAATCGTGTTTTGATTTTAATGAGATAAAAAAGAATGTATATAAACACGGGATTATTTTCTTTCTCTATATCATTTCTATTTTTAGATCTCAAACTAGCCGAGTGTTTCATTTTAATAAAATAAACTTGTACCTGAATTTTAATATCCAACAAAAAAAACAAAAACGAGAAACAGTTAAATTATTCAAATTATAATTGATTAATTGTCTGATTGCGTAAAAAGTAGAAAGATAAACTCAACTTTCTCATGAAACTAACCGCTTTGCCAATTAGGTTCGATTCCAATACCAAAAATCAAACTTTCATTTAACTTTGAAAACCAAACCATTTGTTATTTTTGGGCAATTTATTTTTTCTCCAATTAAACATGGTTGAACGAAATTGAAATCCAAAAAGTAATTCGCGTTCAACGTAGTAATTTAACTTTGAACATGTTCGTTTTGAAATCGGTCACGTTAATTTAGTGTTTTCACATTTCATCACGCGAATGCAAAATTTATGATTTTTTTCCTCTTCTTTCACACAATTGCGCGTTTCAAGTCGCAAAGCGAAAGCGCTTCAATTTGTTTCGCGGCTTCTTTCGGAGTTTTTCCGCATTGTGTATAGATATCTTTTAGTATTACATATTCAAAACCTTACTAGGCCAATCCTTATGCGGCTTCATCCCGACACCTGATACCAATCTATCTTTTCCATTTAATGCCAATTCTTGTGTCACTTGAAAACATTTTTCCATCAACGAATAAAATTATGACAAAAAAAATTGTTCAAACAAAAAAAAAACATCAAACTTAAAGCACATTTAAGTCAAAATATGAAAATAATCAAAAGTTACATTTTTTCAGTACATTTTTTTCAATCTTTGATAGAGGTGTGAATAAATAAGAGATACTTAATTAAAACCATTTCTCCGGAACGAAAATGTAAATTCAAATGGCGTGATTTGAATGGCCAATGGATGATAATTTTGAAATCATCTAAGTCAGAAGTTTTGCCTCGCGAAGTTAAGGCTGATAAATAAGTGATGGAGAGTAATGTTGAATAAAGTGGGCATTAATTGGCGAAAGAAAGTAATGGTTATCCGTTTGTCTGGCGAGCAAAAACCGATATGTATCTATACTACTTTGCGCGATAAATTTGCGATGAGATTTTGTAGAGAGCCAGACACTCTGCTCGCGTAGAAAGAGGCCCAACTAGGTCGTGAGCTAATTCCGTGTCTTTCATTTTACCCAAATAGTTAACTTTTATTTGTCTATCGCCGCCCGAACAAGCACGAATCAAATCACTCGATTTATCTCAATCTCTTTTCTTTCCTTTTTTTTCTCTTTACTCAATCTAGTCGCATTTTAATCGTCATCAATTTAACTGAACTAAAAAAAGAAACCGATTTTGTATGTAACGTACTTGGAATTCGTCGAAGGTTGATCCTTGTTTGGTAGGCGATAAAACGCCTCCTCGATCAGACAAAAATTAGCAGCCATTTATAAGCACAAGGTTTCCTAAATCATCTTACTCAAGGAAGATCCTTGCTTCAGGAAAATCCTTTCACGTCCATGGCTCGGTCAAGGTTTTCCAATCTGTTGAAACAAATTTTAAAAGGGGGGGGGGAGTAAAAGAAAAAAATGTAATTGGCAGTGAGCGGAGATTAATTAGAGGGCGACGTCTAACAAAAAATTGTACATGAAGGGTGCCCACTAATAGTTGTTGGAGAAGTCTCGAGACCGGCTTATTGGAGTGTGTCATCACGGGTTCAAGTATAACTCGTACCTCTAATTTTCTCGCTCGGATCAACAATTTGAGCTCTCGCTTGTTCCAACCAAATCAATGCCTGCGATTTGATGAACTCTTCAGGCTCTGCAGCCCGTGACGAACCATCAAATTTGCAAGTCAACACGAATCGCTTACAACTTTTTCAATTTTATTCTAAACGTCGTTTATTTTGAATTATAATTTAGTGATTTAAATAAATTACCAAAAACAATTTATTGTGACGTTTTAAAGTAAGTATGATTTCAACTATCTTGACGAAATTGCGAGTGAATTAACATCCAATAACTCACATTGTCATCCGCTTGTTTTTTTAGAACAAATACTAGAAGTAATCAAAGTTTTTATTTTTGTCGTTGTTTAAAATTGGGGTTTTTCCCATGATTGATTAACAATTAACATTGAAATTTAATTTTAAAATGACGAACAAAAAAAATTGTAAGAAAATGAACGGAAAGAAATTTTGTTGAATGAAAAAAGGGACTTTGATGATTACAAAAAAGTGAAACAAAAGAATAAGCCGGAGCGTGGAGTCTAGTGTAGTCTCGTACATGTTTTTACAAGAGCTCTATACTACACGAAAAAAGCTGGTTGCACGCACCAACACAATCAATAGAACGTCCCCCTCGGGATAGACAAGTGCATGCAAGATCGTGGTCTGAGCAAGTGTTCGCGTTCTCAGGTCAGGGTGTAAGTGCACGAGGCAAAAAAAAAAGGGTGCGACCCTCAGCGACCAAACGCGTCGCTTCAAAATTAAGACGTCGCTTTCACTCTTCGACTCGGAGTCAAACAATATCGGTTCATGATATGTACCACTAAAACACATTTTTGTGACTAATAAAGCAATGGTTCGGATTTTTGTCTGAAATTTTGGTTGTCGACTTTTTGAGATTGATTGGTTTGTCTTTGTCTATTGCAGGACAGAAGTTGAATTAATGGACGAATCGCGGGGTAAAAGAAATAGGTAATTTGTCGGAGCGATGACGTTGCCGGTGTCCAGCTACGAGCAGCTACTGGACCAAGTGAGGGAGATCACAAACGAAACGATCCTGCTGCGCCAACAACTGTCCTACGATTTGCAGGACAATGGCGACGATGCCACCGACGTGAATCACAACGTAGCCCTGCGACGACACCAAAACGGTCGGGTTCCCGTTACAAACGCTGTATCATCAGAATGAATCACAATCTGGATTATTATTATTTTCAGTTTTCAAATTATTTGAATTCGAATTGTTTACTTGTTAGTCACTGAGAAAATGATTTTGTACAAACTGCATCTTACCTTTTTTCATGTTTTAACCCATTTTCAATTTTCAAGAATTTTCAAACACAAACACCCGTGTTTGATTGTAATTATTTTAATCACCTTTGCACAACGAATCTAATTACGAAAAATAACTCACTTTGCTTTATATGCAATTAGCAACGCAATAATATTATTTTAATCCTACAATGCTTATTTCTTTTCGCAGGATAAAAATGGAAGAAAATAATTTTGCAATATTTCTGTTAAGAAAAAAAATATCAATTTACTGTAACAATTGAGATTAACTCAGAATATTTTCTTTATAAAATCATCTTGCCAAATTAAAATATGATATGGATGGTAAAATTTTACAATATCCGTTGTACACATCATAATTTACATCATAACAATTTACACAATCTGGTATAACATTTCTTACGATATACTTAGTAAAGAGAAAAAGAATCGCTTTCTCAGTGAATAACAAAGTTCATGGGATAGAGATGTTAGTTCCAGTTGTTGAAAATTAAAGGAAAAGAAGTAGTAGAACCTAGAAAGAAATTTTTCATTGTCGCGTGTGGCTTGGAACGGTGCCATTGAGCTGCCAAAAACTGCGAATCAAGTGCAGTTATTTTGCTCAGACAACAACCATGACGCTATGGGATTCGTTAAATTGTTTGAATATCTGAAACAGCGCTGGAACATTTTCGCTTGCTAAATCGTACCACTGAATTGAAATTCTCCTTCGTTCAAATAAAACAATTATGAAAATTCCATTCACTTTTAAATTGTACAAAAATAAAGCCGAAAAAAGACAACTTCCGTTTTTTTAATAACTAATCGAAATCAGTTTTAGGACCTGATGTAAAAAACGATCGATTTTCAGAGCCAGAAATTGTTAATGAAAATGAGGAAATAAAAACAGAAGACATAAGACATTGGCAGTTTATGCAACGGGGTTAACATTTGAATAATGTCAGTTCACTTACACAATTGAATTCGTTCGAAGTTAAGAAACACGAAAAATGAACGACAACGTACGAGCTAGACGATTTGAGCTCTCGGATGTAATCAGCACCTGGTCAGGCATTTCAAGTAACTCGATATTCGTCAACGGTTTTTTGTATTCACGCGTGCTCGAAACTCAAGTCGCGTTGCAGAATTTATAATTATACCTCATCCGAGACAACTTTATAAACAATTTTTTTTCCCAAGACGAAAAAGTAATTGAATAAAAATGATTCAAAATAAACATATTAATTATCCAAACAACAAAACCTTTTGTAATTTACAATTTATGCAAAATGCTACTTGTTTCATTTCCCACATGCTCGTATTTTCATCGCATTTGGCGTAAAAAAGTGTAATATAAAAAAAATAGTAGAGAACAAAACAACGCGACTCCATTTATGTGGATGAAAAAAAAGCCCGGGACGATTAAAGTCAGAGCCGAGTGCGATGAAAAGTCAGTGGATTTGAAGATGAAACGAAAAAAAGCCCTTCTGGCTTTAGCCTACTTTTGCGTGCAAACTTTCTCGAAGAGACAGAGTCCTGCATGTCATTATTACTCCGCAGCCCTTTTTTATGTTTCCTGGTCTTCATGTGATGCTCATATTGGTCTTCTATTTCTGTCTTGCAGGCAAGCTCTACTCGGATAATACAGCTCGCATCAAAGCCAGGGAATTAGAAGACAGACAGGTGCAGACGCTTGATAGGAGGTAAATGCACTCTTGATTCATCTGCATCTCAAAACCGTACATTCAAAACGAACCGTAGCAAAGCAAAATAAAAGCATAATTAAATCTGACTTGATTTTTAGGTACCAATCAGCAGCTCCATCCGTCGACGATCAGATACAATCGGGAAAGTTAACTGCCCGTCTGCTGGCCTGGCAAAATCGCCTAGCGAATCATCAGCGCTGCAACGAAACGAGCCACGAGGTACGGGCGCATAATCATCGCACAGTTAATTGCACCTTGCGCAACTTGGACAGCATCTTTCTCGTTCTTTTTTCTCTTTCATTTCATTTCATTTCTCTCGACTCTCACTCAGCCCTAGGCGAACATTGTTCGGCGTCAATCGATTGTTATATGCAAAACGCCCAATGAATTATGAAACCCACGTTGGGCGCGTTCTATCTAGAAAGTCCATAGTGGCCTCCTATAGAAAGTCAAAAAACCCATTTTTCCTTCATTTGTCATCTCTATTTTTGTTTTTATGATTTTTGCTCGATATTTCCTCAGTTTACACATACAGGCTGGCTATTTTCGTCACGTGTAATGTACGTCGCAAATTTGAGATACAAAAAAAGTTGCGGTTGTAAACGCCGTATTTTGGAATTTCGAAGGATTGTATTTATAGTGAAGTTATTCGGCACAGCCAGGTGCTCCAAATATTCTATGTGGAGCAGAGTAATGTCGCAGACAAGTTTAGATGAATAATCAAGTGCAGGCGTTTATAAATGGAAAAACAACCGAGTTACGAGTATCGAGTCCAACGCCAACGATAAGCAACCGCAAAACGAAAGTTTAATGTCTTTTTGTTATATTAGTGGAAAATGATGAAATTGCGTGTTGACTTTGATTGTTTGTATTTAACTGGGTGTCGCAGAGATAAGCCTGCTGGACGTCCTAGGATCAAGGTCGCGCGCGAATTGACGATCGCCAAGTTCGCTGACACGCATGTGTGCAAAGAAAAAGAGCTGGCGTGGCGCCACCTGTGCCTCGCCTCGGCTTCAACTTTGATTTTGCACACCAAAGGGGCAAGGCGATTTTATTGATCCTTCAATACATCCAACTTGCTTTCTACGAGATGATCCATCGTTCGCTTTGACATGCAAATTTGCATTCTCTGAAATTCAAATTGAACATTTTTCGACGTAAACGAAACCCACTCAAAGACCAAATCAAGCGACGATGAATGAACGTGAAAAAATTTTCAATTTGAATATAAAAACAATTTGAATTTTGCCGGCGCGGAGGAGCGACTGCAAAGAAACACACAGGGGGATCGATGAAAATTGAGCGACTGCGCGTTCCAGTCGCAGCATCCCTTGTACTCATGAATGACGTAACGAACGATCTCGGCTGCTTTGCAAGTTGGTTTCCGTGTTTGTGTCGCTTGTTCAACAAATTGTGGTGTTCCTTCTTTTGTCGGGATTGAAGAGATGCCCGGCAAGAGGGTTGACAAAGTTGCCAAAACTCAGAGTAACCGACAAAAACTGCTGCTGGATCAGGACAAGATCGATCCGGAGAACAAACGGTGGTTCCAGCTTGAAGATAATAAGATTGAAGAAATTTGTAAATTCGAGGTGACTGAAGAAGCAGATTTTGAAGACTTTTAATTTGCAATATCAAAGAAACATCCGAGACTGAGATTGTTTTCTGTCGTTGCACAAGAGATAAGAAAGAAAATGAAGAAACAGAGACTGCCATTGTGACTTAGCACATTCCTAACGAGCTGAATATGCGAAAATACTCGATTAATGTTTTTATTATTAATTGATAAGGTGCATTGCACGATATCAATTTATCTTCTTAGTAAAAAAAGGGAACTAAGAATAACAAAAAAAGGCAATAAAGTTTCAGCAAGAGTTTCAGTTTAATTACGATTTTATTAATTCTTGTTTTTTAAAAGAAATAAACGTCTGTGTACATAAATTTAAAATCAAACGATGTACATTATAGAAAGTTTTTCAGTGTCGGATTTTTCTTAAGGAGAATTTCACTGATGGAAAATGAATTGGCCTTGAAGATAAACGGTGCATTTAAAGTGAAATGGACAACATTTAAATGATATTTAAAATTTTGATTGGACATAAGAAACGGTAGGAAAAAAAAGGAAAATGGAAAAAAAGTTGATTAACAAAGATGAAGCCTTAGACACGCGACGTACTTGATTGCGCTCGGTGCTTGCTTCGTTGCACCGCTCGTTATATTACCGGAGGATGTGTTATCTCGTGAGAAATGACGCAACGTGATTTATAATTTGCTACCATCTACCATATCATGCGTTACGCTTTAATATTAAACTCTTCCTATTTCGCACAGTATCGTGTGTCTCTCGCCATCTCAAATGACAATCCCTTTTTTTCGACCTTGTTGATCAAGTGACTTTTTATAATACTCCATTTTCATTTTTTGTCATCACTTTTAATCCTATATCAAATTTAAAACAAAAAAAAAACAAAAACCTAATTTAGTTCTCAGACTAAAAGAAAGTGATTGCCATGTCCAATTTTGCCTCTTTCTCTGACTTTTAATTATTTATCATCAATATCATTATTTTTAAATAAATATATAAACTGTAAAGCATAAAATCCTGGAAAAAGCGAATGCCAGTGGAGAAAAGTAGAAATATCTTGCGAGAGAAAGTTGATAAGTGAATCAGATAAAACGTTTGATTAATATCGTATCCTTGACTTTGACCGCATCAGTCAAATGTAGACAAATGATTCGACAATTTTGCTAATTGAATTCTCAGGCAGACAAAAATTGCCCCGGTTACCTTCTAATTGGCTGTTTTCAAATTCCAAAGCCCAACATAACAACGGAATGGTAAAAGTCACTTTTTACCTGCTCTTCCTGTCAGCAATACAAAACCCAGAGAAAATCGACTCGACAATTTTAATTTTTTCAACTCTATCCTCCAACTGTAATGGGCATAATAAAATGTCCACAGCTTCCCACAAGTTATTTGAGTTACCGTTCGAATTGTTTGTCCCGACATTTTTTTTCTCTCTTCCAATTGTACCGCTGTCATAAAAATGACAAAATAAAACTGACATCAAAGTGAAAAAGAACAATAAAAATTTATTTATTTCCTTTTACAATCAAGTGGGAGGGCGGCGAAATTGGTTTTTTAAAGAGATATTTGACATTGAGAATGTATTGGCAAAGGACAAAAAATTGTAATAGGAAAAGTCGAACATGTAGCGTTTCACTGGGTGACATTCCATGCTCGAATGACTAGTACCCTCAACCAATTTCCCATCGCAAGAAACATCGCTTCGATAATATCTGCACAAAGAAAACAACCAACGGAAGCGTGAAGTGTGAAATAAAAACCACGCACGCGTTTCCTACTTCTCAGATGCAGGCCTGCATACAAACGCACCGTTTCAAGTTCAAACTCATCTTTCTCATCTTCCTTTAATAAAACTCAATTGTTTCATCGCTCTTTTGAACTCCATTTTTATCGTCACTTGAAAATTATAATTACAAGGAATTATAAAACAGAATTCAAGTTTGGACATTTAATAGGAAAGAACTAATTGTGTCGACTTTGACAGAGTGAGAAAAGGATGGAAGAGAGAGAGACAGAGATAGGCGACGGTGAAAGTAGGTGCATGTGTGTTAGAATACGTGCGTTTTCTAATTTTTGCTCATTATGAATAGACGTTGGAGCATCTTCGAAACCATTTAATTTTCGAGCGTGCCCTGTACTGTTCCTTTAATGATACCATGTTCAATTACTCATGCACGTTTTACTTTCGCTTGCCACAGAGTTACCTTTGAGCTGCGAATGAGCGTTTTAATCGAGTGATTATCCCACTAAGTAGACCACTTTACATCCAACCTTTTATTTTTCAACGGTACCTTTTTCAAAACCAAAAAAAAGAAATGATCAATCAAAGGTCGATAAAAAAAAGTCATCCAAAAAATAGTAAATAAATAAAAACCAGTTCAAGTGGGTATCAATAATTTAGAATAACAATTGTTGTTCGCAACATTTGTTCCTGTCAGTTGGTTTTCTTCAAGTGACGGAAATAAAATAAACGATGTGGCTGGTACTGTTTGCTTTTGCGCCAGATGGAAAAAGGGACACGAAAAGTGCCGGCTCTCCCCATTGTGGCAGAGTTGTCAAAGCCCGTAGCATCATTAATTTTAATTTATTATTTTATTCTGCGTACACAATCGCGTCGTTTACATCGAAATTGTAACGTTTTGTTTTTTTCGTCGTTTCAGGAGGAAGTCAAAGATCCGTCGCAGCTGTCGAAGGAAATCGAGGACAGGGGTCCCAGAGGCAAGAGGTCCCACAGGATCAGACAGTCCAAAGACAATGACGAGATGGATGCCGACAGAAAAGGAGACAGCGGACGCGAGTCCAACACGTCGACCCCTGAAGTAAGCACTCATATGCAAGGACGAAAGGGGCGCTCGAAAAAATATCCTTATCTTGATGTGATAATTCAGGAACTTTCATATCGCATTATCTCAAAGTCGCGAGATAAAAAAAAACATACGAGATAAAGTTGTAAAAAATGTTTCAAGAGGGGGATTGCCAGTCGATTTTGTGTGCTTTTTCTCGGCCCGACGTTGTGCCGACGACGCATTCCCCTTTGTACGGTATTGATTTTACGCGCGCCACACTCTCCGCCATTCACGCCCTTCCCGTCTTCGTTTCTCCTCTGTCATATTTGTTTTACTCGCCGAAGCGGCGTGTTGTGGAGATGCCAAGTTCGACTGAGAATAAAATTTAAAACATGAGTGACTGAGTGTAAATTCTGAGTGAACAGCTTGACGATCATCTTTCAGAGGCTGTACGTGAGGCCGGACAGGAGGTACGAAAATGACGGAAGCAGCGAGGAGGACGGGAACGAGGACCCGCGTAACCCGAGATGCTCTCTGGATCAGGGCACGTGGTTTGTGAACAAGGACCAGTGCACTGCTAATCGACCCGGTGCATTTCATCCCACACCTGCCGCCCAACATGTAAAATCAAAATTAAATGCTTTCTTGTATTTTCTTTTCTTACGCGATGAAATTAATTGGTTTCCAGTTATTTTTCATTGACTAAGCAAATTTGCATGGGTTTTGAAATTTGCATTTGTGCTGGTTGTCGCAACGTTTTAATTTATACCCATCAATTCATTTAGCAATTGGATAATAGATGCAATCCAATCGATCTAACAACCGCAATGAAAGTTCAAATACAAGAATCGAGAGGAAATGACAAACAGTATCCTATTACTCTCTTTCTTTTTTTCTGTTTTTTTTCCTTTTTTCTTTCTCTGTTGGCAAATCATGGATTGCACATTTGAAATAATTTAAATTCCAAGAACAATGGTTGGGCTTATTGATTACACGGGGAATTGATAATGATATGAAATTTCACCGGGTATGATTTTAAATGAATTACGATATCGTAGCTGAAATAATTGATAGTTTTTGAAATGCCGTTTCAACTTGTGATTTGAAAATTGAGAGTCATTCGGTCGGATACGCGGCTGCTTTTCCATAACCGAATCAATAAATGTCAAAAGGCGCCTGGTTATGGTGTAGGCATACAATACAATTTGTTGTTGCATAATAAATAAACTTAATCCGACCTGGAATTGTGGAAACATAAATTCTTTAACAATTTCCAATCAATTTCTCTTCTCATTGTTACAACGAATAACCCCAATCGAAATTTCACTTGTTTGTTTCATTCGAAAACTTGAAGGATTAGAAATAATTATGAGGAAACTTTAAAAATCTCTCGAGAAATCAATCGTCCTTAAAAGTATACCGAAAGAAAATTTAAAGGGGACCCTTCTATAAAAATCTTTAATTTTTGAATCATAGTCAAAACCTAACACAGTTTCTTGTTTTTTAAAAAGTTCTTTTTATTTTTGCAAACTTTTTGAAAAATGGTTTTATCTACATTCCACCTGATTTGCTCATTTTGAAATTCTGCAAATTCCTAAAAAAAATTGTAACCTCAATTCTGTCTGAGTAATTTTTCTGTTTTGAAATTCTGCACATTCCGAAATGTTGTCACAGGTTACAAAAAAGTAAAAATGTTTGTTCCATTGCATATTTTCAAAACTTCTACCTCGCTTTAAAAAAGAAAATTGAATCTCTTAAAAATTAAAATAAAAATACTTTGACAAAAAGTCAATTTTCAATCGTTTTTAAAGATGTTAAAAAAAGAAATTACTTGTTAGATAAAAGATTTTTATTTTTCATTGTCTAATGTATTTTGTTTGTTTGCAGGAACTAGCCGGAGGGATGAGTGGGAACGTGCAACCCCCACGTCGACTGGGAACTAAAGTAGACGTAGTTTACAGTCTACTAGGTATCCTCGGCGGAGCGAGCAGTCGCGAGGACATAAGCGCAACTCTGCTTTCAATGAGCAGCTCGCCAGAGACGTGCCTGGTGATGCGCGAGTCCGGTTGTCTGCCGCTACTCGTGCAGCTCATCCACGCTCCTCGTGAAGATGCAGAGAGTCGCGAACGCGCCTGTCAAACTTTGCACAACATCGTGCATGCTCGCAAGGACGACAAGTCGCTAAAACGACGAGAGGCCCGGGTTCTCAAGCTCCTCCAACAGCTCAGGGATTACTGTCAAAGTCTGAGGAGCTCCGTAGAGACCGGGCAGATGCTCAACCAAGTTGACCATCCTGGCGCAGTTATTACCTCGCTCATGAGACTATCTTTTGACGAGGAACATCGTCATGCCATGTGCCAACTGGGTGGACTGCATGCCATCGCTGAGTTAATCGAAGTTGATCATGCTGCGCATGGAAACGAGTGTGACGATCCTAATTGTATTACTTTTAGACGGTAACTAATATTTTGTTATAATTAGTAATCAGAGAAGGGTTCACATTTTTATTATGTAGTTAATTAAAATAATAATTCATTCGATAGACTTAGTCTGTTGATAGAAAATTGTTTTTGAAAATAGAATTTATAACCAGAGACAGCTTTAAAATTTATTAAGTTAGAATTCGAATTCAAGAGTGAATAGTCAAGTTATGGAAAATTGTTGTCAGGCTGACTTTTTTTTTTTTCATTGAGATATTTTCGTCTCTAACTTTGTCGAAACTTTTAGTAGTTTCATCGTAATTCTAAAAATTGTAATTTCTTTCTGTAGGTACGCAGGAATGGCCTTAACAAACCTGACCTTTGGCGACGACAACAACAAAGCCCTTCTCTGTTCATTTCGCGAGTTCATGAAAGCGCTGGTCTCGCAGTTGCAAAGTCCCAGCGACGACCTGCGTCAAGTGACCGCGAGTGTGCTCCGAAATTTGTCCTGGAGGGCTGACAGTAGCAGCAAACAAACTCTGCGCGAAGTCGGAGCGGTGATCGGACTGATGAAGGCGGCTATGGAAGGTCGTAAGGAATCAACTCTGAAGTCCATCTTATCTGCACTTTGGAACCTTTCGGCACACTGTAGCCAGAACAAAATAGATATTTGTGCTGTGGAAGGAGCGCTGGCGTTTCTGGTGGACATGTTGAGTTACAAGGCACCCTCGAAGACGCTTGCGATTGTCGAAAATGCTGGTGGAATTTTGAGAAACGTTTCCAGTCATATCGCTGTGAGGGAAGATTATCGGGCTATTGTTAGGGAACGAGGCTGTTTGCAGGTATGGAAAAAAGATTGTAATATTATCTCGTTTGTAAATTTGCAAATTAAAATAGTCGATTCATAACTCCAAAAAATAAACTTTTCAAACAACGTTGAATTGCATTTTTTTTTCAATTTGGAAATTTTATTCTGTAGGTTCTTCTTCGACAATTACGTTCACCGAGTTTGACTGTTGTAAGTAACGCCTGCGGCGCCCTTTGGAATCTCTCAGCAAGATGTCCCAGAGACCAGCGACTGTTGTGGGAGCTCGGGGCTGTTCCGATGCTGCGGAGTCTTGTTCATTCGCGACACAAAATGATATCCATGGGTTCGAGTGCGGCGTTGAAAAATCTGTTGAGCGCACGCCCCAACGCCAACAGTCTTTTTCATCTGGATTCAACCGCCCGGGGGCTCGGTTTGCCGACGTTACCGACGCTTGAAGCGCGCCGACAACGCGCACTCGAACAAGAAATCGATCAGTCCCTTTCAGAGACTTGCGACAACATTGAACCAAGCACATCGCCGGTTAATAAGGACGACAAATTTGCGTTCAAGATCGATCAGACACTTATTGATCTCACTGCTAGAACGAAAAATTTACAAATGCCTGGACCTTCCAATGCCAGGTAGATAATACATTTATCAAATTCAGTTTGTATTATTTTTTAATGTAACTTGATAAATTATTACAATGCTATTTTGATTTGTGTTACTGCTCTTGTTGCAGATACAACAGTGTAGTTCGTAGTGAAAGTCGCGAATCCATGCGATCAGTAACGAGCACCCATTCCGACACGATTTTCGAAAAAGTCAACAGAAGCGCAGTGAACGGTCGACTGATTCCTGACATGCAACTAAAACAGCAGTCATCTTCTTTACACTCAGCGGTAGGATTCGATTTAGGAATGTCCAGCCAAGACCCAACAAAACCTGAAAATCTCACAGAGAAAAAATACGCCATGCGGTACAAAAACGCCATCGATTACAACTTGAAATCAACCATTTCTTGGACCTCCGGACCTGAACAGGATCCAGGCTGTTCGCAAATTTTACTCCTACGTTCTCCCATTGACAAACCGCAGACTAAAAATCTTCCGGGTTATGAAAACGGAGATCTTTTTGGTAATTACGCGGAGACTGATTTGGACCAGCCGACTGATTACAGTTTGAGATATTCCGAACAAGTTTTGGACGAGGCGGAAAAACCAGAAACGTCTTATGCTGCGTGTTCTGAGATCGAGCAAGTCGATACAATCAAGACTTATTGTACCGAGGGCACGCCGACTGCGAAGAAAGTTGTCGAGGGGAGCAAATCGACCGAGACCAGAGACAAAATCGAGAAGATTAATTTAAAAATTCATGCTGATTGGCAGAGGGTTTCGGGAAGTCAGACTCGAGCTGTTTCGCCAGGTGTGTATATAAACAAGGAAGAGAGAAAAGGAGAGAGGATTGAATAAAAATTGTATGATGATGAATTTTGGTTATTGATTTTTGTTGTAGGAAGTACTGCCAATTTCGTGTCTAATACATTTGAGGACGAACCAAAGATTAGAAGCGACGCAGAACGCAAAGAGTGGGAAAAGAAATTGGATAGCACTTTCACAGGTGTGGCCGATCAAAATAGCGATGGGGACGACGATGATGAGGATTTGTTGGCTTGCATTCATGTGGGAATGCAGAATAATAGGTACCTTTGAAATTGTTCTTGAAAAACTTTGTTATATACAAAATAAAATGGTTTTACATTATCAGTGACTTTTGATGAAAATATTTTCAAATTGATTTCGAGAACTTAATCTGACTGATTATATACACAGAGAGGATCATTTAATGAATTTTTAATTACAGACATCGACAGTCTTTGAGGAGGAACAGTTTTGATCAAGACGCGCAATCAAAGTCCAACTTGGCCAGGTATCAAACAAGCAACGCTCTGAACGTCCAAGTTGATGGTTTCACCACTGGTGAAGAATCGGAAATAGATAATGAGGTAACAATTAAAAACCATTGAAAAGTCAGAAAATGTTTTAAGAAAGATAAAAAAATGACTGTTTCTTTTTTCTATCAGAAAATTCAAGTTTCTGAAGATGTCCGTGATGAGATCGTTGTAAGCACCAGCCGAACATATTCAACAACTCCAAACTATGTGTCTCTGGAAGATCGCCAGGTGAATTCAGAACTGACTGAACTTGATGTGGAGTCGGTCAGCGAAAATAAGATTTTGCCGGCTGAAAATCACAAATCGACTTCAGACAGCTACGATTCGTTTGTAACTGTCGATCAGTCCGTTCGGCAAGTTGTTAACCCAAAGACCACAGACTCTCCTGTCGATCCACTATTCGAGGCTGTCGAAGCGGCTCAGGAAAAACCTCTGAATTTCCAACAAGAAGAGGAGTACCGTCGGCAACGTGATCCTGATGCTATGATTGCCTCAATGGATAGACTCACTGCTGCTTTGGTGCAACAAACCGAAGCTATGAGGGAGCGCGAAAATTCAATCACTTTGAAACAGAGTCTTACTAGCGATATCTGGAACGAGGAAACTCCTACCGACGTCTCTTTCCCTAGCATCAGCATGAGTGCTCCTTTCGTAAGTTTTTTTGCTTTTTTATTCGTTTTTCACTGTTTTTTATCACTTGTTTTTAACAGAAAGAAATTAAAATAAAATTAACGAAGATACAATGTAGAATGTGTTTTCAAGTTTGATTAATTTGGGATGTTGTGATTCAGGTTGGTTCGTTTAAAAGCGACGTACAAGACGCGTCAATGATTCCGGGATCGATAGTGGAGGAGGCTTACGATGTCCAGATGACCACCTCAAGTCTGATCGAATTCGAGGCGACCAAATTAGCCGAGGCCGTGCACGCAGAAATGAACAAACAGTCGTTCATCGATCTGGAAGATATCAGGCCACCTTCGACGATGGGTAGTTTAGTTTCGTTGAGCGCGAGTGTGTCCGCGGACAACTGTCTGCCGGAGACAAAATCGAAAGGCACGCCGGTGACTGTGCGTAAGAAGTCACTTCCGGTTGGCATGGTGGCGAAACGAGCGGTTGCAAATCAGCTGCAGTATGCGGGCAGTTTGGAAAGTTTGCTGAATGAGTGCAACCATTCGCAGATTGAAAATTACAAGCCGCCTTCGTTGATGGAGTTCCTGCCCGACGCTGCAGATATGGAGAGCAGCATGATCAGCGTGGCCAGTATCACTTCTGAAATCGCTGACGTTAAGGAGCAGGAGTGCTTGACGAGCAGTGATCCTTCTGATTTGATCAGAAATGTTCCTAGCATGCTCGCGATGGCTTGCACAAAGTAATTATAATGTTTTTGAATCAATCTAGAATTATCGTCAAACTTGACTAAATTTCATCGAACAATGAAATGTTCCTGTTTTTATATCAGTAATCAATTTTTAAACTTTATCATGTGAAAGAAAAGACTTCGATCAGAAATTTGCAATTCTTTTATAATACACTCTGCAAATCAGTTTTCATGTTGGAAAATTTGGAAAAATAAAATTAAATTTTTGTTTCAGATATAGTGAGATGGCTGGTAAAGATACTAATAACAGTTACAGCGAGTGCTTGGAGAACATCAATCCGCCCTCGCTGTTTAACGAACTTAGCAGCATGGACGAACTAAGTGCTGCGAATAAGGAGGTGGAAGACGATCAGACCAACTATACGACCTGTCATGAAACTTTGTGTATTGACGGGATTACTGAATTCCACACTGATACACATGTTAATCTTACTGTCAACGACGCAATTGACGAGCTGGATGATACTGACGAAGGTGCCACTCCCCTGCATACTGAATACTGTGCAAGCAGTTCTGCAGATTCGACTCCCACGAGACGAAACCGACTTACTCCGAGACAAAAACGTCAACAACTTGCAGAGAGATATAAAACCTACACCATCGATGCTGCAGATCTGGAGAAACAACTTTGCGAGCAGCAGAGAAAACGAGAACAAGTAAGAAATACAAATATTTTATTCTCAAATTTAAATTTTTCAAGGATTTAAATTTTCATGTTTTTATTTATTCAAGTTGTTGACTTTTTAATTATATCATTGAATTTTTGTTTCAGGATAAAGCACGAAGGACAAAATCAGAATCTCCAAATGGGAAAATAACACCGAAACAACGTAGATTGGAAGATCGTGCCAGGTTCCAAACGCGAGTCCTCGGTTCAGAAGTTCTGGAAGTGATTTCTCCGCCGATTACCGAAAATGCAGAACCTGAACCGCCAGTAAAGTCGTCTCCCAGGTCAGGAATTCCAACAGTGACCAAAAGTATCAACTATCGCACCTTCACCCGACCGAAACCTTCAGAAAAAACTACCCCAGCTCCCGTTCCAGCTAAGCCATCAGTTTCACAAGTTCCTTCAGAGGAACAAGCGCAGAAAGATAGTGATGAGGATTTAGATGATAGTTCCGAGTCGGAAGATTCTGATGAGAGACAAGCAAAGGTTGGTCCTCGAATTACAAAACCGGGAATGACTCGGCATTTAAGCACCGAATTGGCTGAAGAAACTACGGAAGCAAAAGGAATTCGGGGTCGAAGAAAGCCGCTTTATTCCACTCCCCGAAAACCAGCGACAACGCAGTCGTCGCCAAAACAGACAGCTAAGCCAGTAAGTGGCATCCCGGTTGTCAGAAGCAACACGTCGCCTATCGTTAGACCTACAAGAGCAACGACTTTGCGCCAGAATAACAGTCTTCAAAAATCAAACACGAGTCCCAGAGTGAACAGTCAAGTTGACAAACGACCAGCAAGTGCGAGTTTCGCTCAGAAGAAAAGTCCGGCGATGGCGAGAACTCTTTCCAACGTTCAGGGTAAGAGACACAGTATCCCTCAGGGCAACGAAATAAAACCACCAGCGAAACCTTTGCTCGAACGTCAGGGAACTTTCACCAAAGACGAGCCAGAGATGGAAAACGTACCGTCGGTTCCCTCGGCTTTGTGTTCTCCTAACAAGTCGCGAATCGCAAAACCTGTTAGGTCCATCAAAGCTCCCTCTTCACCTGCAAAGAAAACTTTTGCCAGGTCGACCAATGCCAGTCCGAAAAGAACTAGTGAGATCAGGTCGCCATCTCCGGCACAGAATCAAAAACAGAAACTTGTGAAAGAAGCGGAGAGCAAGATTGCCATGTTGCTAAAGAAAGCTGAGGAAACTCGAGCGAAACAGAACCAGCAGAAGGATACTCGAAAGTGGCTCGTGGCAAACGGTGGCGGTCCCACGAACGTTTCTAAAATCCACAGAAGTTCGACTCTTGAGGGAATTTCGCAGAATGCTCAGGTCTCGCAAGATATTTTTGTCACGCAGAAGCTCTCGGAGGCAAGCAAGTTTAGAAATTCGTGCGATCTGAGTGAGATGGGCACGAGCGAGATGCCATCGAGGATCCCGTCGAGGTTGGTGAAATACAATGGAACGCAGGATAGTGCGTTGATCAGAAACTTGAATGGATCTGAGGATCCGGAGAAAAGGCTCTCAAGGTTGGGATCCTTTTTTAGGGTGGAAAACGAGGAGGAGGGCGACGAGGGTGTAGCTAGAGTCGCATCGGCGATCGTCGCGCCGTTCAATTATCACCCAGAGGGCGTTGCGTACACTACCAAAGATAGAAACGATGGCAAAAGGTCCGGTATTGTGACCGCCAGTGCCAAAGTCACTACGGTTTAAAGCTTCACGGCTTCGATTGTATTTCTCAGTGTTAAAATTATTCATTTTTGTTTTCTTCGACGTTTGATTTGTATTTATTTTTGAGTTATGGTTTCAAAACAATCGCTGCATTGTGGCGCTGGAATAATTTTGTCGATGTTTTTGCACAGTTAACTCCTGTGAATTATTTATTTTGTTTTTAGTTTTGTTTGAATACAGATGAATCTACTCAGAGACTAAATTTGTGTGTATTCAAAAAGGAATGGTAGGAATTTTGGCAATTGGAATTTTTAGTTTGAGTTCTGTGCAAAAGTGAAGAAACACTTGTTGCAGCGCCATAGATGATAGATTGTTACTTTTTAAATATTGCTAAGACGTATTGCGCCAATGATAAATGTTTTCCAAAACTAACTATGTACGCATCTTCCTATTGTGAAGCTAAACACCGGTATCCCTGAAAACGGCAATAAGCTAAGATAAAAAAAGACAAAAAAAGTTTCAAAAAAAGCTCTCCTAATGTCTCGCATTTGATTTGACAAATTGAATTTTTAATATTGCTGCTTTCAGAGTATATACGATAGGCAAACCTTGATATTTATTTGTCCTGATTTGTATTCTTCGTCCTTGAAATTATTTGGAAAGAATTATTTGTGCGTGTACATATATCCTAGATCGTAAAACAGAAAAGCAAGACCATCGCGATTATTTATTTACCTGTATATACGCAACATCAAAGCACAGTACGATCTTATATGAAACTGATAGACTTTTTCACTCTTCAGTTTCCTCTTTTCGTGGACGAGGTCTAGGTTTTGGATACGATTTTTTTAAAGACTGATAGCGAGACATGTTTGTTTTATTATATTATTTTGTGATTCTTCCTTTTGTTCAAACTCTCTTGAATATAACTTCATTTTTTAGACTTAATGAGTTTGTCATTGATTTGAAAAATTGTTTCTTTTTTTATTGATTTAAAAGATGTAAAAGATTGCTTTCGACTGTGATGTACTTGAGTTCCCTTATAAGCCCATGTGAATTTCCTGGTTCAGATACTGTTGTACTCGAGGGAGACAAGTCGCGGGCTATAAACTTTCAGTTGAATTTTGATTGCTACTCAGATCCCAACACAGTCCAGATTAATTGACTTTAATCTGCTTGTTCTGGTGGTTAAGGGTCCTTGATGAATTTCCTATTCTACACATGTATGCTTATGTTGATACGTTTCTTTTTTTCCTATGTTAACTTTATTTTTCCTGTAAAAGGCATCTTGAAGGATTTCAATTTTATATTTGCTGGCAGTTCTTTAGGTTTAAGTTTCGAGGATATCTGTTCTTTGTATATTAGTAGTCATTAATGTACAATAAAATTTTCATATAGCTTATCTTAATTGTTTTTCATCATTCATCCTTCTAATTATATATAAGAATAAATTAAACATCATAAAACTCAATTATAAAATAAAAAATAAATATTTATTTTAAATAAAAAATTCGACGCGAATGTTAGTTGTCTTAACATATAAAAAAATCAAAAAATGATTATTCATTATTCATTTCATTTTTTGTTTACATGAAAATTTGTTTTCTTATAATAAATTATTGTTTACCGACAAACATAGAGTTAATTGTTGTGCCCTCCAGAAGGGGGCGCCACGTTAGTTTCTGTCCCTGTCGATGACGGTTGGAAGCGTGTGTTATTTTCGTGACAGAGAAAGAGTAACGGGCAATGATTTTGATTTGAAGCTCGAAACGCGACTCGGATGGAAAGTGCGCACAACAAGAATGTGTCATTGCGCTCGCGTTTTTTTCGTGCCGACTTGTACTGTTGGAAAGCATGTAGAGTCGTCGTAACCGCGTGAGATGCGTTTTTCGCACGAGTGAGCGTTTGTCGGACGTTGCACGCCTCTTTCACAACTTGTTGATTTTTTTTTCATCGTCGTTCGATTTGTTGCGAAAAGGAAGGAGATCAGCTACATGCTCCTAAATTGTAAACATCCGAGCTGTCAGTCTTCGGCTGATGAGTTGAGTGAAAAAATGAAACTTCGCTGAGGACCGAGGATTTTCGCCACGCGCAACAGCTGTTTTGCATTAGTCCTCACCCGATGACTCCTTCTGATTAGGTTAGAATCTGGCACCAGCGTGTGTTTTTTACGACCAACCAAAACAACAAAAACATTTTTTGCGCGCCTTTTTTCAACCCTTTTTGAGGTTAAGTTTGTGTTTTGTGTTTGTTCAACGCGGGTATTTGGATGTTCAAGTGATAATGGAATTTGATCGTTTTATTTGTGAAATCAATTTTTTGTGATTTATAGGATACGAATGGAGAACTGCAAGTGATTGTTACCGCTAATAATGGCTAATAAAAGGGACAAACAAACGTCTGGATTTGTGAGTATTTGATTCAAAAGTTTTTGGGCCTTGAAACAATCATAGCGTCTTATTTTCTCAGAATAAAAATAGTAACTACAAATGAATATTCAAAAAATAACAGAAAAATGTTTTTTCTCCGTTTGTTTACATTTTCACAAGTTTATTTTGATTTTGTTTAACTTGAACCAAAAACATAAAAATAAATAGAAAGAAAAACATTAACATCAACTTGTCATCAGTGTTAAAAGCTTTTACAAAATCATAAATAGTGTTTTAAAAATAACACCGAAAGAATAACCGAGAACGTTAATTTAAAGAACAAATTGTGTTTCAAGCTTCAAAAACCATCAGGCATTTAAATTGCGTTAATTTGCTACGAGGCCACGTTCTAAGTTTGAACGATAAGATAGAGGCGCATCCGTCGTACAACAATGATAAACGTCAAGCTGGCTGTTATTGTTTTGGAAACGCGGGCAGTTTGAAAAGCAACTGCAAAAGTGAGCAGAGACGATTAGTGGGCTATTTGCAATGCGGTGTAGTAGTACATCGGCAGCAGGCGACACACTTGTGCGACAATAGATTGTAAATATTGATTTTGTGTCCGGACGCGGACTTTGGCTTTCAGTGCGAATTCATCGTTGGATTGTGACGATTGTGACTCGCAAATTTAGTTATGACTGACCTGTGACCTTGCGGTTCTTTGTTTTGTTTTTCCTCTGTGACTTTCTACTAACGAACTGTGACATGGAACGAAAGGATACGAATTCCATCAAGAGACGAGCTAGTTGGTATAAACGGGTCGACAAGGTGAGAATTTAATCATCAGATTTAAACGTTTGTTGATTTTGAATGAAACAGTCAAGACTAAATAGACGTTTGACATTGTCGTCGATGAGGAATGTTTGGAGCACGTGACACGTATGACATCGCTCTAAATGTCGTACGTTACGCACGTTCAGCCAACCGGTTGCATTTTATCTCGTGTCCGATTATGCCGCGTTCCGTTCACGAGCCTCGGTTTCATTTTTTCTTCTGTTTTCTGTCCCATTTTTAACAGTTTGTGCTATCTCATTTTCTCTAGAAACTTCAAAATTGTTTTTGATTACGTTTGTTATATCACTTCGTAGATAAGTTAATTGTTTTCGAAATTTAAGGTTTCGTTAATTCGAGTGTTGATAATCATTAGCGATAAGAGCAAACCGTAAACCAAGAATGCCATAACGTTGAGAATTGCAAAACAATAACACATCGAGTAGTAATAAAATTTCGGTACAAAAATTAGCTCATTGTTTTGCCTGTGGTAAAAGTCAAGCCGAACTTTGTCGTTAGAAAGTCAGGTCTTACCGATCATCAAAATCAAACCGATGCTTAGGTGTGCCTGTGACGTCATACCGATGACCTCACTCCATTCCTGCAGATAAAAAAGGACAGGGAATCATCCGTCTTGTTTTATTATCAAATAAAGCGACTGAAAAGCAAAGAGCGAAAGTGAGATTTAATCAGTTGAAAAAACATACCTGATTTTGATTCTGAAAATCAAATCAAACGATAAAGAAACAGAAGAATGACACATGCAAAAGATTTCCCTTTTGTTTGTTTTTTTTTTATTTTTTGTTTTGAAACAGTTTGTTTTTTTTTTTAATTTTGATTTGAGTTTCATACTTGAAATTAATTATTTATCGAAACAAAAATTGGTAGTCATTTTATTTCGATCAGAAGAATAATTGACGAAACTGATTTTAAAGAAGTTGCAAATTCTTCCAGTTGATGTAACAGGGAAATGTGAGAGCGCAGAATAAAAACTGCGTCAAAATGTAAATAAGAACTTGAAGTTTGCTCGACTGGCATCAGTAGCGCGTGGACTTGATTGCAATGCGGAACTCAACTTGATGTTACGGTTTTTTAATCGGGCTCCCCCGAAATTTGTGATTCTTCAATGTGATTGTGATACTTAAAATGCAAATTTATTGGCCAATTTACAAGTAAAACATTCAACATTGAAAAAATATTCAAAACTATACCCTTTGAAATTTTATAAACAATACCAAACGTATTTTTTTATTTTTCATTTGTTCAACCATTTTATGATTGTGCAAATTTGTGTAGTAGAATAAATAGCGAGTGTGAAAGTTTGCGCTAATGCGAGTTTGTTGGTTTGTCAAAAGTTGTTTTGAAAAAATGCTTTAGATTGTTGAATAGTGGAATATTTTTAAGTTCGCGAAAGAAACAGAGTTTGTTTGAAGTTTGAATGAAACAGAGTGAAAAGTCAATGAAAATATCGAGGCGCGGTGTCTCGTTCCGGTCGAATTCAATTGCGGGAAAAGCGTAACGCACATTCCTGAGCAAGTGGTGGAACTTATGTAATCGAGACGCCGTCGAGGTTCGCGTAATAAATGACCGATACCACGTCCGATGTCAATGTTTGTTCTGCTGTCTCAAAATGACAAGAAAAAAAGTTGTATTGTCGATCAAGTCATGCTCTATTTTTGCGCTCGAGGCCAAATCATAGTTTTTCCTCCTTTTCATGAAAACTAAAAGAATGTCAAGTTAAAAAATCATATATTAATCATCTTCATTTTTCTAGAAACGTTTTGGAAAAACAAAATTATGTTTCTTGCAAAAAAAGTTCAATTTGCTCTAATCTTACTGTTTGCAAACAAAGATTATTTTAAACGTGTTTATTTGTTATTTTTCAACTCAAAATTAAAAACGACTTGCTGATTTTTGTAATTTGTTATAAGAAGAACAACTTTATCTATCCATTTGAAAGTAAAGTGCAAAGCGTACAGAGTTTCGAGATGCACTCAAATAATAAGTGGCTTTAATCGATCATTAATGGGTGGAAGTACGAAATAAAGCATGAGAATGTATCGTTTAGCTGAGGCATCTCAAATCATGGCTATAAATAGGCGCTCGTCATCCTTCCTTTTTTTTCTTTTCTCCTTCGAAATTGGCCTTGGTGCATGGTCGGACGGGACTTTTGACACATCAACATTTCGCACTTTAAAAAATGAAAATCAGCACATATTTATCCCTCGTATCGTCTTACGATATTTATATCCAGAAACGTTCACATATTTAACGACAAAACAAAGTTTCACAAAAATGGTCTGATTTTTTTTTCACTTCATTCGCAGCATTAATTGTCCGCAGTTATGATCACAGAATGGGTAAGCCAGAATGTTAAACTTTTTAAAAAAATTTTTTTTAAACTAAAAAAATCTTCAAACTGTTTCTTATCAGTTTGAAAGTTAACTTAAACGGAAGTTTTTTTCCTATTTGGCTCAATTTGGTATTTGAAAAATTGGAGCAATTTATTTGAGGTCAATCGCAATTAATTTATTGTGGACGAACTTGGTTGTTTTCAAGTGAAAACAATTAAATATGGTGTCAGATATGGTCGGATACGATGAATTTTCATATTTTTTTAGCTTTAATTTGAAATTTTTTTTGATCAGTTTTATGGATTAATAATACGAGAAATATGAGAATATATCTTTTTATACATAAAATTATAACTCCATATAGATACTCATTATATGATTAACACTAGAAAACCTGGAATTTTCGTATACCTAGAAGCCCGGACCGCACGAATTTCGTGCGTTACTGTTTTTTGAGAGCTAATTGTGTTTTTATCGTTATTTAACTGCTTATAATTAATATTGGGAATGTGTAAATTGTTTTATTGAACAACAGATCGTAAATATATTGTTATTTAGATATATTTATTCGAATTTTCGTTAAAATCATGTCTAGACAAAAAATCAGAATTTGTTTATAGAATCAAATATAATGAATGTAACATTCATAATTTATAATTTTATAGTAAAAAACAAACAAAAACAGTATTATTACTTTTTTGTTCAAACTTATCTGTGCAGCATGTTTACAAAACAACTTCTCAAAATGAAGTGCTAACGGAAAAAATGTTTTACAAGTACCATTTGAACAAAATTACCGTTTTTGCGATAATTTTGAATATCCAATTACAGATTATTAATAATTATTAGTTATAATTGATTAATTTTTGTCGAAAAACAGGAGTCGACTATCAAAACTTCTTTGGAACTTCTGTTTTTTTGGTCCTTCTTTGTTGAAAAAAAATTGTAACAAATTGACTTTGAACAATAATAAATATGTTAATTAGATGTTAATCATCATTATTTATTAAGATATTATTCATATACGACCTAAATAACATTTAATTGTTTATTCAAAAGTGAAGATAATCAATTTTATCGTCACAACGCACGAAATTTGTGCGTCCGGGCTTCTAGGTAGATAGTGTTTTTTTTTTCAAAAACAACGCAATTAATCAAAAATTTGAAACCATCTTAAAGTACTTCAAAAAATATTAAAAGTCACAAGAGGAATTTACTTTATCTCAAATGTAGCAAAAGTAGTGGTGGAATGAAAATCGAAACGCACAGATTTTGCGCGGTCCGGGCTTCTAGTCTTAAATTTAGAAAAAAAGTTAAGAAAAAAAGAATAACAACAAAATCTAAATGAAATTAGGACGATACCAGCGCCAATAAACTTTTAGGTGACCGATCGTTTATCAAATACGTGTGTACGCACTGCGAATAATTGATTGGAATATCATAATAATTATTATATCCCTTCCATGAGTTTCACTTGGACTCAATCGAAGTTCAAATTTCTCTTCGATATTCAGTCCAAGTGCGACTGCCCTCTCAAAGGATGTGCAATTTTTTTTGTTGCGACATACTGTCCGACTTTATTCAGGTGATCCGAGACCAAGTTCATAAGTACTCGAAAAAGCACATTTTATTTATCTTCGTCCGTTTATCTCTAACGTCTAATTGCCCTTGTAATTTTTATCTCTAATATACTAATGGCTGTTCTTTCGAGGGTTTCAAAATTGCTTCCAACAGTCAGTGCTGAGATGTTCAATTGGTGTTTCGGACGCTCGCGCTTCTTAAAAGTAAATTCGGATGCGTCTCTTGAGTGGCAATTTAAATTTGTTAAAAAAACGAAATTCAAAATATTAAAAGTGTGGTGTTTCTGAAGTTGGTTGTGTTTCAACGATTTTTTCTATTTTCAGTTGGACACATGGTTTGGACGGCCGCGGAAAACGGGCCGAGGAGGTGGTGCAGGCGCGATCGGCGGCCATGCAACCCTTTCTCGGCCAAACTCAGGCGACGACATCAACGAGATCGAGCAACAGAGGTCCATCATCGAGAAAATGGACGAGGAAACCATGAACGACCGCTTCGAGAAAATGCTCGTAATTATCAATTTATTTTCAACTTAATGACTCTTAAAACAACTATTTCACCACCATCTTTTTATACAATTTTTTGCCGACAATCTAAAGTTCGATTTCTTACACAATTCAAGGACACCAAGTTAGAATGGGTGATAGAAATTGATGATTTGTTTTAGGAAAACATGAACCTGACAGAGGAAAAGAAAGAACCTCTGAGAAAGCAAACAGAGGAGAAGAAAAAAGCGATGTTGGTGTTACATTATAAGGGAACGTTGCAGGAGAACAAAAACAAATTCGACAAGCCTGCGGATTACATCCAGTACCTGGCCCAACCCGATCTAAGTGTGAACAAAATTTACAATTGCATTGAGTCGTTGCGAATCGCCCTCACAAACAACACTCTCAGCTGGGTCCAAGAGTTTGGCACCAAGGGGCTCAAGCAAGTGCTGTCAACGCTTAATGAGTGCTATAGAAAGTTAGTCAAGGCTGTTTTTAATTAATTATTCTAATCTAGTCATTCAAATTGCATTTTCTGTTTTTTAAATCGTTCTCCTTTCGATCAGTGTGGTTTGGCAGTCGGAGCGGGCAAATTTTTAGCCAGCTTTGATCGCCGAGTTTGGCACTAACGAAGACGGTTTTTTGTTTAAAGTTCATTCAAGATGGGATTGGCAGAAATAGGGCACCAGTGAGTAAAATTCTGCGACCTTAGATAATGATTTTTTTTCTCAACAATTTTATGCAATATTGTATGTGAATGTAAAGTTCATTGTTGAAGATGAAACAATGTTAGAATGGTTATAATAATACTTATTATGGAAAGGGGGTAACTGTGAAAGGGAGGAGACGATTTTGAAGAGTAGAAAAAGAAATATTGAAAAGTTAAACATGAAAAAAGTGATTTTTGAATAACAACTTGATGAGCAAATGAGAAAGTTGAGTTGAGAAAGAAAAGTAAATAAACTCTTTGTTCATACCATGTGACAATCTAATGTTTGTTATCTGTTTCATAGTGCTACCGTATTTTACGATAGGTAAATAAGAAATGGATTTGTTTTTTTGCAAGTTCGTTTGCTAGAGATGTAGAGTGCTTTTAAAAATTTTACGTTCATTTAGTTTTTATTATGACCTCCTTAGTTTATCATTTCTTTGTATAAATATGTTGCTGATTATTGCATTGGAAGACATTTTAAATGTTAATTTAATCATCATGTTTTGACATCAAGATCGGTATCTTAATTGACCGTTGAGTAATTGTATGAAAGTATTCTGCCGATTTTGTAACAAAACCAAGACAAAGAACGTCGCGTTTAGTTCGCTTTTCAAATTGTTTGAACAATTTAACAAGTCGGTTCGAACAAGTTCAATTTCCGCTGTTGTTTCAAGCTTGTGACCTTGTGGTTTTTGATTCATCCGTTTTGATTATTTTCAGTTTTAATTTTTCCGTTTGCATGACTATTGAATACAATTTTGTTGATTCGTAATTTTTGACATTAACCAAATTTGTTTTCAGCGATAACCGTTACGAGCGAATACAGTACGAGTGCATACGATGTCTAAAAGCAATTATGAACAACACCGTCGGCATCAAGGAGATGCTAGCGCACCAGGAGGCTCTGACGATCGTCGCAAGATCGTTAGAGCCAAGCAAACCCGCTGTCATGTACGAAGCTGTAAAATTGCTCGGCGCCGTTTGTCTCATCTCCAGCGAGAGTCACAAAAAAGTTCTCGCTGCAATTACTATGAATGGCGAATTCAAACGACGAGAGAGGTTTCTGCCTATCGTTCACGGGTTGATGAACAAAAAGAACGAAAATCTTCGGGTACAAATTAGCCTGAACCAATACTCAAAATAATACAAAATAATAATAGCAAAAATAATAATTAATTTGTTGTTTGGTAATTCCAGGTAAGCTGCTTGCAATTAATAAATTCGATAATCTCCTCGGCCGAAGACCTTGACTTTCGTATGCACTTACGAAATGAAATAATGCGAGTTGGTCTGGCTGATATCCTGGAAAGTTTGGAGGCTGAAGATTCCGAGGGTTTGTCAACTCATTTGAAAATTTTCAACGACGACAAAGATGAGGATTACGAGGAGTTCATGCAGAGGTTTGAGAACATCCGACTGGAACTCGACGACGTCAACGACTGTTTTGTGGTGATCAAAAACATGGTCCTGGACACGCAGGCTGAGCCCTACTTTCTTTCGATTCTGCAGCACCTGTTGTTCATCAGGGATGATGCGGTCGTCCGATCAGCCTACTATAAACTTATAGAGGAATGTGTGTCGCAAATTGTACTCCACCGTTCGGGATGCGATCCGGATTTCAGTGCGACGAAGCGGTTTCAGATCGATGTTCAACCGCTGATTGACAACTTGATCGAAAAATCAAAATCTGAGGACGACAACAAGATCGTCGAGATTTCGCATAAATTGGAAGAGGCAATTGCGCACAAACAGGAAGCTGAGGCGAAACTCCAGCATGCCGAGAAGAGAATCAAGGAACTGGAAAATGGCGGTCCGATAAGTTCACCATTGGTATGTTTAAAGTTTTTGTGTTACCTCAACCAAATTAGTTTTGTTAAGGTGATTTTAAAATTGGTAAAATTCAAAGAAATACAGAGCTTGCAACTTGCAACTTGTCACTGTTTGAAAACTTTTTATGACTATGAAACAACCACCTTAAAGTTTAAAACGAACGAGGAATTGAAAAATAATTCAAATTGTATGCTTATTTCAGAAAGCAAAACTAGAAGCTTCTATGCCACCGCCACCGCCTATGCCAGGAATGGGAGGACCACCATGTCCTCCTCCACCACCTCCCTTCGGTCCGAGAATGGGAGGGCCACCACCACCTCCCATGCCCGGTATGGGAGGCCCACCACCTCCTCCTGGTATGGGAGGCCCACCGCCTCCACCACCTCCACCAGGAATGGGTGGACCAAGAATGCCACCACCTCCCATGATGATGATGAACAATGTTGAAAGTCTACCGTACGGTCTGAAACCCAAGAAAAAGTGGGAGGTTGATGGACCCCTCAAAAGAGCTAATTGGAAAGCTGTAAGATTCCTTTTTTATGTTTTCTTGTAACGTTCTTTACAGTTTTATACAATTTTAATCTTGCTTACAGATTCTACCATCCAAAATGAAAGAAAATTCGTTCTGGGTGGGCGTACAAGAGGACAAATTGGCCAGTCCAGATATCCTCAATGGTTTAGCAAAGAGGTTCTCATCCAAACCACCTGTGAAACGAATAGACGATGTTGTGGATAAGTAAGTTTGAGTTTAAATAGAAAAACAAGGAATTGAAGTTGAGAAATGTTATTTTTTAAAACTAGAAAATTTGGTTTGAACAGATGCGCGCCGTCGAAAAAGGTGAAGGATCTAAAAGTCTTGGATGGAAAAGCTGCGCAGAACATTTCGATCCTGTTGGGCGGTGCTTTAAAACACATGTCCTACGATGAAGTCAAAGTTTGTTTGCTAAGGTGTTCTGGACCTGTGGTGTCTGATAACATTTTGCAAGGCTTGATCCAGTACCTCCCACCTGCAGATCAACTCACCAAGTTGCAGAATTTCAAAGAACAGTATGATGAACTTACGGAAGCTGAACAATTTTGTGTTACGGTAATTTTATTTTCTTATAACACGCCTCTTAAAATTTTGCTCACTTACGCGGTACTAAAAATGTCAATAACACTTTCAGATATCCACAATTAAACGGTTACTACCAAGATTGAGGTCACTGAGTTTCATGCTCAAATTTGATGAATTGGTACAAGATGTGAAACCGGATATTGTTGCTGGAACAGCTGCTTGTGAGGAAATCAAAAGGAGCAAAAAGTTTGCAAAAATTCTCCAACTTATTTTGTTGTTTGGCAATTACATGAATTCGGCATCGAAGAGCAATCAACTGGCTTACGGATTTGAAATTAGTTTCTTAACCAAAGTATGATTTCGCATAACAAAAATTCT
Organism: Telenomus remus; assembly: GCA_020615435.1. Taxonomy (NCBI): domain Eukaryota; kingdom Metazoa; phylum Arthropoda; class Insecta; order Hymenoptera; family Scelionidae; genus Telenomus; species Telenomus remus. Next base: position 6,208,910 of record CM036341.1, on the reverse strand, counting down.
TTAAAAAAATTCTTTTCATGTTTTAGAAAAAAGGAATATTAATTGTTCTTTAACATTTTACAGTTAACAAGTACAAAGGATATTGATAACCAACAAACCTTAATGCATTTCTTGGTGGACACCAGTGAAAAAAGCATCCAGATCTGATGAATTTCTACGAGGAATTGACGCATGTTGACAAAGCCAGTCGGGTTTCGCTCGATAATATTCAAAGAACTCTGCGCCAGATGGACTCTAATATTCGAAACCTAGAAACTGATCTGGCGAATGCAAGAATACCGCAGTGCGATCAGGATATGTTCGCACAAATAATGACCGTAAGTCAAAAACATTTTTATCTCAAAAAACTTTTTGAACTTTGAATGAAGGTTAAACTAAAAAATCATTTCTGCTGCAGCCTTTCTGTAAAAAAGCTCGAGAAACGTATGAAGTTATGCAGAACATGTTTAAAAAGATGGACAGTTTGTACACAAGCCTAGCAGAATACTATGCGTTTGATAAACAAAAGTACACAATCGAGGAATTCTTCGGTGATATCAAAAAGTTCAAAGATGACTTCATCGTAAGTGGAAAACTTGATGACTAAGGAAAGAAAAATTGTATACAATTTAACTCAATGATTATCCTTTCCACAGCAATCGCAGCGTGAAATTATCAAGTTGCGGGAGACTGAGGAGAAGCAACGACGAGCGCGAGAGGCGCGTGAGAAGGCGGAGATGGAGCGCGCGTTACGGGCAGAAAGAAAGCGCGCTTTGGTAGACATGAATGCTCATGAGACACAGGAAGGTGTTATGGACAGTCTTATGGAAGCTCTGCAAACTGGTTCGGCCTTCAGTCGACCCGATCAGAGACGCAAACGTCAAACACGTGTAGCCGGTGGTCAGTTCAAATTAAATGTTAACCACTTTTCTTCCGGAATTATTTGTACAGATAAAATAGTACTTTTTTCGTTTGCAGCTGAAAGGAGGGCGCAATTAAACAGGAGCCGATCAAGATCTGGATTGGTTCTAGGAAGAGAATTGGCCACGTAAGTTCCTTCTCTATTCTTATTCTTCTAGTTTCTTAACTAACAAACTAACTAACTAACAACTCAATTGTCAAACAACTTTTTGCAACAGGTTAGACGCATTTTACGGAATTTCAAATCTAATTGACAAACGTTTAAGCTGTCCTTAATTGTAAAACTAACACACAACTAAGTTCTGGAAGCATACAGAACATAACACTGTAATACCAAACAAACATACACCTCACAAAATAATCTTCAGTAACATAGTCCATCTTATGTACTGGTTCTTTTTTACTTTCAATAAAATAATGTAGTTCATTTCCCTCAGGGAACTACTGAGTTCGGCGTGAGAAGCTCAACTGGAGTCCGTCCTTTAAATCGTTACTGTGATGTAAGCAGAGAGCTAAGATTGGCCTTCAAATTGTCTTCCCCGATAAAATTAAAAGTCACCAATTTGAATTTATAGTCAACGAAGCAACTGTAATTTCTTTTCGTTTTTTTTTATTATTTTAGTTTTTTTATTGTACTCGAAGCACATGTAAATAGTCTGAGAAAAAGCAATAACATTTTTGTTGTTGCGATTAACAAGTCATCGATTGTAAATATTGTATAATTATTTCGCTGACTTTCTGTGAGGGACTGAACATCTCACAATATTTTGTAAACGCTGAAAACGGCACTGCGACAACTTTTGTCAAGTTCGAGAGTCCCGGCTGCGTTCTTTTTTATGAATTTTATTTATTGTTGATTGTTTGTTCTTTTGTTTGATTGAAAACTTTCATTCAAGTCCGCGTCAATTATCAAAGTATTGTACTTACAATAAGTAACCAGTCAACTTCGTTTCGATTAGCCGTTCAATTAAAAATTGTGTCAGCTTGTTTTTTTTCGCAATTCATAGAACGCAAAAATGTGCCAAAAAGCTGGATCTACAAATTGTCAATTATTGACTGCATTTCAAAACTCTTAAAATTTTGTTGAAAAACGTTTTACAATGATGCACAATCAAATGAAATGCATTTGAATCATACCGTTAGGTCGTAACGGGTTTTCGCATTTAAACAATTTTCGTAAATTCTTTTTGAAAAATCGCTTTTACTCTCGCATTTTGTCGACTTTGCACGCGCTGAATTTTCAACTTAAAATTAATCAAAAATCGTGCCTGAATATTGTTAAGATTGATTTACGTAATGAGTCAATTTAAAGATTGACATGTGAATAATGTGAATAGTTATATTTTTTTGCCACATCAACGAAATTGGACTGCAAATGGTTATTGAAATTTGATCACTTTGAAAGTGTTGATAAGCAGTTTCGTTGATGCGAGTTGATGCAATTGTAGAAATCATATACTATTTATTAATTGTACCGATTGATTGAGTATTGTATCAATTCGTACTTGATTTTTGTAAATTACAGAACTGTAAAAAAACTTAACAACGATTACTTGAAGTTTAGCAAAAATATTAAATTAAGTTGTAGGGTACGATTAGTCAGCGAATCTTGAAAGTATTAAAATTATACCAGTCAGATTTTTCATTTTTGAAAATAAAGACTGATCGTACTGCTCTTATTCGTTTTTTGCAGATTTGTTGAATATTTTTGTATGCGCTCTACGAACAAAATTGTAATCAAAACGAAATAAAGTCACTCAAACTACTCTGTTGCGGTTTTATTTGTGAGTTCATTTTTGATTATGCACTTTTTATGTTTTATTGTTCTATTTACTTTTTATTCAAAAACTGTCAAAAAGTAAACCCAACTGCGCATGCGCTTTAATTATGTTTTAAAAATCATCAAACATAACCTAAAAATCTTCCAAAGATGTGTCAGACGGGATCAAATACTTATTTATCCGAATCACAACTTCCTAGTGAATTAATTTAACGAGCCAGACAGTTGAATTATTATTGATATCAGTTTTTATTTTTTAAACCATTTTCGTTTATTTGTTTACTATACTTTGTCAGTTTTTTGATGAAAAGAAACCAAAGATTTTTCAAGTTTTTAATTGTAAAAAAATACTAGTTACGTTCGAAATGTCAAAAAATGTCAGTCTGATTGTTATCTTCCAAGACCATTGCACAAGTTTGTCTGGTAAACAATTAGCAATCTAAATATGTAACAAATCTCATGGAACCATGACACTTCCAAATTTTATTTATGAAATCATTTACAAAAGTAATTTGTTGTGAAACATAGTCATTTTCCATGTTGAGTTAATCTAATAGTAACTGTAAATAAACATGGGTAAGATTGTTTGGACAATCAAAAAAATTCCTCACAAAATTTGGTAAGTTGTAATTTCTTTGACTTAAAAATACAAACAACCGATACGAAACAGAACAAAAACAAACATCAATTATCACAGCATTAATTTAAATATTCATACTTTCAGGATTTATTTTAAATTGAGAATTCAGCAAATTTATATCAAAATCATGAAATATTTCTGGAATAAAGAATGGAGTTGGAACAGCACTTGCGATGCTATTATGGAGCCACTTTTTTGGTTTATCGAAAACTTTACTGGAATCCTTGGACCTGTAAATAACAAAAATAAATTTCATTTTTCATTACTAATTTTAAATTCTATTAGTTAGTAAAATTTGAACTATTTGTTTTCAGATGTTTGTTGTAATGGTCACTATTTTGACTGCATTTATAGTGTACATAGCATACTATGTAGGACTGCATTATTGGTGGCAGAAGAGTCCAACAATCGCTGTGATATTAATTATCGTTGGCCACTGGCTGCTAGTCAACGTGTGCTTTCATTATTATATGGGTGTTAAACTCGGCGGCGGCTACCCGCCGGATTTCATATCACAACCAGTCAAAATCTGTAAAAAATGTCACAAACCAAAGCCACCTAGAACTCATCACTGTTCTATCTGTAATAAGTGTATCTTGAAGATGGATCATCATTGTCGTATCCTTTCACTAATATTTACATATCTATTTTCAGAATTGTTTTAACATATTTTGCATTCTATTTTTTTCTTAAATTAATTGAATTCAGCTTGGCTAAACAGCTGCGTTGGTCATCACAATCATAGACACTTTTTCCAGTATATGTGTTTTACAATTATGGGGATGGCATTTATTATGATTTTCGGAGCAGAAATTGCATATGAGGAACTTTGGCTTGATCACGATCTGGATTTGGATGGACACCCTGTCCGGATTAATGACACTCAAATTATTCCTGTGGTATTGAAATTGAATTACAAAATTGAAATTTTAATTTTCATAAAATTCTTTCTATCCAATTGTGTTTTTATTTTTGAATTATTATTATGGTCTTTTATATGATTTTAGACTGAATCTCTCGACCATCTTACCGAAGAAGAGCTGAAACACGTCGCTCAACAAGCTGCAGAAAGAAGTCTCAGAGAATACAGAAGGAAACTCATTATTTTTGCGGGTCTTATTTGCGTTGCTACATTCCTCGCTTTGGGGGCTTTGACTTGGTGGCATGCAGGTCTCATTTCACGAGGAGAAACCAGCATCGAAGCTCACATTAACAGCACGCAAACAGAAGAGTACAAGGCCCAGGGAAAAGTGTACAAAAATCCTTACGATTTTGGTCGGAAGGAAAATTGGAAAATATTTTTCGGACTCAATAGAGAGTAAGGAAGAATGGTTTTTCTTTCAATTTTAGTATTTTGAATGCTTGTTTTTAATCATTTTTTTGGTTTTTAGAAGGAGTTGGTGGAGAATTGTTTTTCCTTCCACCCACAAACCTCTGGGCGACGGCCTCACTTGGCGAACTGCTACAAACATTAAAATTTCTTGAAATTTGTTTGATATTGTGTGAAGTGTGTTTTTTCATTTTGTTTTGTTCATTTCATTTTTTTAGAATAATATTTAATAACATTTCAAACTTCTTAACAACATCGCATTTATTTGAAATTTTTTATAAGCCGGTTTTTTCAAACCTCCAAAGAAAATTTATAAACAAAATAAATAACTGTTGCTAACTAAATTTGCATATTTCAAACATTTATTTACTATATTAAAATCATTTATTTAGTTATTTGGATAAAAAATTCAAAAAAATCTGCTGAGATAGAAAAAGACAGAACGAACTGTGGTTCGAAATTGTTGGCAGCAGTGGCGTTCTTTTGTCTCCCCACTCCGCATGCATTTGCGAACGTTCTCAAACCGCCAAAAGACGCCGCCATATTTCTGAATCGTGTATATTTGTGTGTTTCTGGCGCAAAAGAACCGCTCGCGTATCATCATCGGCGAAACATGGTTAACCTATCTAAAAAGTTTAACATTGGCGACAAAGTATTCGCAAAAGTTCGAGGATATCCGCCGTGGCCGGCACGAGTAAGTTGCGACAACCATCTTTTGCACTATTGTTTTGATATGTGGACGATTTAGCTCTATAAACGTTCTTCGCTTAGAGCCGGGGTGCCGTGTACTTTTTGCGCGCAATTCTTGTCTCATTAGCTAAGTTGATGGGCGTCATTTGTTTGATTGCTTTTAGACCTGAGTTGTTTGTTAATAATAAGAACAACATTCAGATCGATTGTTATCGATTGGTTTTGCCTGATTCATAGCACACAATCTAGTTGAATTGTTTCAGTTTTGAATAATTTAGAAGATCAGGTTTTGTTTAACAAAATCACAACGACAAACTTTAGTAAACAAAACAAGCAATTTGACGGAAATGAATAAAAAACGTGTTTTTCAGTTTTTTGAATTTTGATTTTGTTATTTTTTCTTGTTTACAGGTAGAAAAGGTTATAGATCCAAACACGAAGAATGCAAAGTACAATGTTTACTTTTACGGCACAGGAGAAACGTAAGTTGAGCATATATTCTTTTGGTTATAGGCGTAGTGAACAAATTCATACATGTGGTAAATTTTGTTTTGTTTTTTCTTAGACAGAAAATAAAAATTATTATTTAGTAAGCATAGTTTATTTTCTTAAATTTTGTTTTACTTTGATTTTTTCCGTTTTTGGAAAACAAATATTAGTGAACAAAAAATTTGAAAATTAATGATAACAATTTTGTTTCAGAGCTTCTTGCAAAGTTGATGAACTGTTTGATTACCTGGAAAACAAAGCTAAATATGGAAAAGTTTTGCGAAGAAAGTTTTTCAACGAAGGAATAGAAGAGCTTGAAAAAGAACTAGGTATTGTTTCGCCCGCCAGCCCGGCAGTCAAGAGCAAAGAACTCAATGGTGAACAAACTTCTTTCTTGTTTGGCGAAAAAAATTATGTGAAGTTGTAAAACATAAATGATTTGTTTTTCATAGAAGTTTCAACCCCGCAAGACAGTAACATTTCGTACAAGAGCGACGATGGCGGAGCAAACGAGTCAGTTTTGACAGCATGCAGTGACACTGAAAGCAAACTTATTATTGATGAAAGAGAGCCAAAAAAAGGCCTCAAAAGGAAAGCCGCTGCGTCGTCTCAAAACAACACACCGGTTCGTTTTTGTTTTTATTGTTATCTTTTTCTCCTCAGTTACAGTACTAAAACATTGATTTTTTGATGGGGCATTGTGTTCATCATGCAGAAAGCATTATCATTTTGATAATGCTTTACAAATGTCCCTAAATTAACAAGAAATTGCCGACAGATTCTTCTTAAGATTAAAAAGTCTGTGCGATTATTTCTCACATTATAGGTTGTTAGAATAAATTTTGCTTTCATTCTATTGTTCTCATCCCTCGTTTTTTATGTATTTTGTTCTTCTGTTTGTTTGTTCGTTTATTTATTTATTTGCTTATGGAAATTTTTTGATGCCATTTCTTTGCTAACCAGGATACTGTTGAAACGAAGAAAAGAAAAGTTAGCAGATTTTCCGACGTGAAAAAATCGCAGAAACAGTCACAGGCAGAAACACCAAAGGTAGAGGCAGCTCGAGAAACCGAGTCAGAGCCACAAGATGGGGAAACACCAACAGGAAAAGAGATGGTCAGCCGCAGTGGACGTAAAATTAAGCCAAAACGTTATACTGATTTCGCTGATCTATCAGAAACACCAAAAACAGGGACAGCTGAAAACAAAGGTAAACACGAAAATTGAAAAGAAAGTTTTTTTAATAAATAAAAATTTGATTGTTCGATGTTTTCGTTTGATTTTAGATACAAACAACAGCACAACTGCGGTAACTCCCTCGTCTAACAAACAAAGTACAGAGTCAAGCAACTACGTATTAACACGTACTTTCAAAGGGGATTTTGTGGGTATTAAGCTCAACTTTGGATTAACTGACCAGAAAGTCAACGGCGAACAGTGGGACTGGTCAGTGGCGAGAGATGTATTAAAGCTAAAGACGCAGCTTGAAGGCGGCCAAGTTTTGCCAGAACAAGTCAAAGACAAACTGGATTTCAGTGTCGTGGTTACAGACGATGATAAACGTTCTGTTGTTAAGGACAATACGTTCCTCGACAAGTGCAAATCAAAGTGAGCCAAAATCTTAATTTTGATCTTCAAATATTGAATGTTTTCGAATGAAATTAATTTTCGTTTTACCATTTTTCAGATGGCTGCGAGTTCAGCGAGAGATGTGTGACGCAGATGTGCAAGTTCGGAGCACCCTGGGTTTGGACCAAGCAAACCCTGATGAATGTTTGGAGGTGATGGACACTTTCTTCCAACTCCCCATCGATCCTTTGATGCTGAAAAATTTCCCCGTTGTCGTTGAGACAGTCAAGAGGGTAACTTTTTATTATCTTTGAAAATGAATGGTACCAGAAATTTTTATTTTGTAGTTATGATTAATGGCTATATTTTTATTTTTATTTGCAGTTAAGGTGTTATGTTGGCAACTTGGAAGCTTGGGGTTTCAACGATGAACAGACGGTAAGTTGAAATTACAAAAACAAAAAAATTAAGTTTCTTTCACCACTTGTTTTTTACAATGTACTGTGTATTTTTCAGAACAACTTCAATAAGAAGGCTGAGCAGATTCGACAAAAAGCTGATAAAATTTGCGACAGGTTTAAAGTGAGTAAACGAAAGTAACTTTGAAAAATTAATATTCAAAACATCAAATTTTGTGAAACGCTAAGTTCTAATTTGCTTTGTAGGCCATGTTTTCATACCCACCAAACAAATCATTTTGGGAAGCGCTAGCGGACGATATACTTCAGTATCAAAAGTTGACAGAAAACTTAGCCGAAGAGGAAAAAATGACAATGCTTTGTGATCCTTCAAAAGGTTCGTTTTTTAACGAAACATTGAATTAAATTTAATTGAAAACTGAAAGTTAAACTTCAATAATTTTAAACACATGTTGGTTTTGTAGGATTTAGTAACGAGCTTTCAAAAGGTGACATTGAAGAGAGAACTAATTCGGATTGGGAAATGAAAAAAGACGTAAAAGATGAAAACGAGATGGACTCTTAACCTGGTCTGAAAGCGACAACTGTTACTTGTATTTTTTTTTTTTCAATCTAAATCCAAGCGTTAAAAAGTGATATAACTGCTTATAAAAAAAGAACTCGATGTAATATTATTGGTCTGCTACAAGTTCGTGCAGAAATTGTTTCTTTTGCTTTTAGTTGACAATCAATTAGCGTATTTGTTTACTAGAATTCACTCTTTTTTTCATCTTCTTGTTATGTAATTTTCGCTAACAGTCGATCTGAACGAAACTTGTATTTTCTAAATTGAAAAAGGCATATACAATTTGATATATTAAAAATATGATATGATTAAAGAACAAAAGTAATGTTACTTGAAAAATAACTTATTAATAACATATCTTTTAACCAAAAATGCTTTTAACGCGGAATTGAATTTTTTTAGCTTAGTTCAGAAAACAAGCAAAATGAGAAAATCATTTCACAATTGTCCCGTGTGATTGGAACTACTTACGAGGGACGAAAAACAAACTATTTCAAGAAAAAGAAAACTCGATTACAATCACGAGAGATTTTTTTGCATGTAAGAAAAAAGTCAAAGAACTATTTTATTATATCTAGCTGAAATCAGAGGTGAACATCTTGTAAATAATAAAACTAATGAACAGGATGGACCGACTAAATTGTTGGCGTTCAAATTACGAAACAACGTTATCATAAATATCGATCTCTTATTTTTCAGATCATTCCAAAATAATTAATTTCTTATATAACTAAATAATTATTTGATTCTAATAAGGTATTTTTTGTTTGCGCTTTTTTTAAATTTTATTAACAAAAATTAATTGGTCTCTTAAGAACGGCGACTAATTGATTCTTGTTTAATTTTTCATAGAGGTAAACTAAATTTTTATCTCGTCACAATTAGCTACACTAAGATTTAACTGTAATTAAATTACAAACGTATTTTTTACAAGGACCAACTTTTTTTTTCATAACAATCTTTGCACGATGTTATGTAATGTTCGCTTAAATCCCACTTTTGGTCTATGTAAAGAAAAAGTTTTAACAACTAAATATAGAAAATTAGAAAACACTTAGTATGTATAGTATATAAATAAAAAACAATACAAAATATGATACATTGAAGTGCGTGCAAAATGCAGATCCTTTTGTTTGCGAATCAGAAATCATTGTAATGCTGTACAATTGATGTGCATTGATTTGAAACCAGTACTCTCGCCAGTACTTCAAAGATAATCTACGACCCGATTTAATCAAAAATGTATTAACGTATTTTTCAATAAAAAATGTTATGAGATAAAAATATATATTATATATAAAGAAATTTCTGTTCACTCATTCATTTTTAAAATGAATCGACCTTATTTTATCTCATCAAGCATGTTCATGCACATTCGAATTTGAATTTACTGCTACAAGTTGCGCGCGCATACTAAAAGAAGAGTAGATGTCGCGTCGCATTTCAACCGAATGAGTCGTTTGGGGCAATGGGCAAAGCAGAATTTAGAATTTTTTTTCAGCAAGCCAACGCAGATGAGGTTAAAAATCGCACAGTTGTTGTTTATAAACAAAATAATACTCAAGCATAAATTTAAGTACAATTACTAGACAACAGTACAATGTGAGTATGACAAAACAAACTTTATGTTTAATGTTGTTCATCCGCATCCTTGTCAGATGATCCGATTTTTCTTCACGCAGTCGCTGTTATTTTTGGAGTAAAATTAATGATTGTTAACTTGTGAATTTTTTAAATCAATAATCTCCTCATTGGTTAATATTTTATAAACAAACCGGTTTCTAGTTTAAAAAAGTAAGTTGAAAGTTTTTGGTTTAAATACTAGAAAGTGTTTATAACAAAGTAACGGTCTCTTACTCATGCCAGAATGATAGTTGATTTTGTTTACGTTTTAGATTGGAATGAAAAATTAATGATTTTTAACTCATTCGGGTCGGCTGAATTTGGAATTTGAATGAACAATTAAACATAGAAATAAGAATTTTATAGTTAGAGTTAAAAATAAGTGTCTTATTTTAGACAAATTAAATCATGAAGATGGTAAACAAGGAAAAACGGAAAAAGAAAGGTGCATTGGGTTTGGTTTCACATGCAAAAGTGAAGATGGTCAGTAAGCAAAAAAAGAAGCCAAGGTTACGTAAGTATCAACAAAAACATTAAGAATTTTTAAGAATGAAAAGAGTGCATTCTTTAACATTGATTCATTTTCCAGCTCTCTTAACAGCTTACAAACACTTGAAGCAAAAGAACTTGGAGATGGCCAAGACGATAAATAACAAATTAGACGAAATTAAAGAGCTCAAAGAGAAGAATATTCATCTCATGTCAAAAAATTTGAGTTTAACTATGGTGAATAAAAAACAGTCTGTGAGTATCAAAAACAGCCAAAAAGTTGGCGCCAAAAGTTTGTTTTTGTTGGCGCTCTTAAAATTGATATCAAAATTCTTTAAAATCTTTAATAAAATGTTCCAATATTTCAGGATGCATTATTGAGACTAGAAAGACAGGCCAAGCACGCTTTGTCAATAGTACCGGGTTTTGTTGACACGATAGGCGGGCTTATTTCGACATGTCAACTTGTCAATTCCAGTACAGCTGTTTCACAAAGATTTGACGAGATGAACGAATCGCAGAAACGTGGGTTGAAAATCTTAGTTTTGAGTAATTTGTGTTATTTAAAGATTTATGCGAATTTTTGGTTTTGTGAATTGCAGGGCAATCGCACGGTACACCGATAAAATCGCCATCTTGCGTTGTACTACCGACTGTCAGCGGTCACACGATCACAAAACCGACGATCAACCTGAGTAGACTAAATATTCAACGAGTGGTCAACTCGCCCAATTTGAGCAGGATTGAAGAAGGGTCTCCAAATCTTCAAACGTCTCGAATTAGTATAGTTAATAGGACCCATTCAACAAGCAATGGCAGAATTTCGACACACAATGAGGTAATCATTCGTTTTCAACGTATTCCAAAACGTATTCAACGTATTCATCAAAATATGAAACTTTCAAAAATTTTGATTGTATTAAATTGATTCAAATTACCTGCACAGTATTTATGGAAATAAAATCTCTTGGTAAATTTAAAGTAGTGAGGTTTTCTCAAGGTTCAAAACATTTTGAAATTGAAATGAAAATAATCGAATAAAAAATTAAAATTATTCTTCTCAATCCAAATTAAAAACACTTCCTCGGGAATTTGTAAAGAAATTTGATTTTTAATTCGCCGGAGAAATTTAAGACTCCAGCCGAAGCTATTATGAATTTTAGTAACAAATTATTTTGTACTTTTCAGGAAAGTATGAGAATTGAAAATGTGTCGGAAAGACTTGTGTCAGAAACTGTCAACACAAGCACTGATGGTGAGTTTGATTATTTCATTCTATCCTAACGTATTTCAGCATTTTTTCAGTTATACATTTTGAAAAAAATTTTTTTTTTCACAGAAGAAGAAAATACGAGAGTCAGAGAAAGAGTTCCAAGTTTTGCACCAACAAAAAGACAAACATTAAAGAACCGTCGGTCTTCTATGTTTGAAAGACTATCCCTGAACAGGAATAGCATACCTCCAAGTCCTCGGGTTCAATTGAAAGATGTATCTAAAGTTCTAAGAAATTCGCAGAGCATCAACGTCCGAGTGGTAAACTTCATCTTTCAGTAGAACAATTTTATTTCTCAAATTTTATTTATAATTGTTGTATTGTCAACTTGAAATTTTATGATAAATGTGATTTCTACTAATTTTTTAATTCTTTTATTTTTAACTTTCAAGCTCGATCAAAGACTCAGCAACGGTACGAAAGCTGAACTACCTGAGGAAGCTAGCCACAACACCTCAAGCAGTAATTCCAGTTTAGTTTCCAACCAGTCTTTCGATTCGGTCGCTGAAAACAGCCAAAACGCAAATGAATCCACCTCAGACTCCGTTGACGAGAACCAGAGCGAGACTATCAAAACAGAATCGAGTATGCTTCCAAATGATTGCTCTAGAAGCACGTCAAAAAATGAGAGTTCCCATGACGATATCGATCCTCTTGAGGGGACCAGTTGGAAGTACAAAAATTCTGAACCTGCAACTAATCTTTCAAAACGAGGTGAATTTTAATTCATCATTGCCATTTCAACTTGCGATTTCGTTTGTTTATTATAATTTGAATTTTTCAGATGAAAGTTTGTATGATACTAAAAAACTTCCAGTTGTTGAGAGTGATGAGAACGAGGAAGAGGAAGAAGAAAAAGAGGAAGATGAGGAGGAGGCAACGCGACAAGTCGTGAACTATGTTAATTTCGGGCGAAGAGGCTCGAATACGGATATCGACGATTTCACTCTTTTCATTAAAAAGAACAAGCCTCCCAGAAGGACTCGATTCAATATCAACGATTATACACTGCCGAATCTGGATACGTCATTGTTAGAACGACCGCAAGAGCTTCACGAAATAGACGACGTAACGTGTACAATGATCAACATCACCGAAAAGATCAAACACTATCAGGAACCCGAAACTTTCGAAGACCCAGATATGATGACTGTAAAACTGCCAAGAGAACCATCAATGTTCGTTGAAAGCACCCCATTTCCAACGCGCAAACGAAAAACTTTTACACCGGTATGCAATTGATGAAAAATTTCTGTCTAATAAGAATTATGTACTAAAAAATTGTACGTTTCATTTGTTCATTTGTTGATAAATTTTAGGTCAAAGCGAGTCCTGCCAATCCTGACGAGGAAGACGATGACAACAACAACGACGAAGAAGAAGAACTAATTCCTGCGAAAATTCCTAAGAAACAATCCAAGGCGAAGAAATTAGAAAAAGACCCAAGTGCAGCAAAGGTGGTGTTGAAAAAATTAAAAAGTTCGCAAAGTAAAGACATGGCTGAAAATTCGGTTGATGATAGATTATCAACGGAAAGGAGTAGCAAAAATCATCGGGGACGTCCGAAAAAGAAAATAGACGTAGTGACCGACAGTGAATCAGAGGAAGAATTTGATCATAAGAAATCAAAACGAAAAACAAATACAAAAAGTCTTCTGTAAGTAAAATATGGAAAAATCAGTTGGGAAATGGTCAATTTGGTAATATAATTGTTTGATTGGTTTTCAGATCTGAACCTTCACGCAGAGGCGAAACAAGTGATTCTGAGTGCAGCGTTGAAAGTAACTCAAAAAATAGTCGGCCTAAACGAAAAGCAGCGCCCAAAAGTCTTGCGGAACCAAAAATCAATCGGTATGATTTTTCGAATTTTTCTGTAACGGCAAAATCTCATCATTTTAATATCCGTTTCAATTTTTAGGAAGATGAGACGATCGAAATAACGTTAATGCCACCGAGATGGATCATTTCGTCGTTCTCGTTGCAGTATTTTTTTCAATTAGACGCGTTTTCGTGTTTTTTTCTGTAATAAGAAAATTAAGGATGGTTACGAGTGATATTTGTAAACCATTATTATCGCTTACATTTTGATTGTATGATTTTTCGGCATATTGTCATTACTGCCAATTCTTTTCGTACAAATAGTAGTGTTTGTTCTTGAAAGAAGTTTATTGTATGGTGTTTAATATTTTTGGAAAGAATAAAAAAGGTCTATATATTTTTGCAAATTTTTGAATTGTACTACACGAAAAGTGAACTTATTTCATTAACTCTATGGAAATACTTACCTACTCTTTTTTTTTGATAACAGCTCAAAAGTGGTTATGATTTGAACAAATATTTCAAGGGGATATGTTATCAGGCACTGTCCCTGTGTTAAGATTTTTAGACCTCGAAGTGGGAGTCACAGTCTGTCTCACTTTGTTGAGTGGTCAAGTTATAAAGAAACTTTACAAAACTTTACAAAGAAAGAGTATTAAATCACTTATTTCTCAGAGCGTTTCCAGGCCTTTGAAAGAGAATCTTTCTTAATACGAAAAAGTTAGGTGAATTATTTTAATATAAGTTAATGTAAATTTAACTTTCAATCAGTATACAATTCTCTGCCTATATCATGTGAAAATTGTTCGCTGAAGTGAAATAAAATTTTATTTATACAAAAATCTGAGAGGAGACTTTTAAAATATATACCTGACTCTTCAGCAAATTTGGTAAGTAAAAAATCCTTCGAACGGTCTTTGATTTATTAATGCACAGTTCGTGCATAGCGTTTGTTATCAAACGAGTCTTAGATTTTTTTATTTTTATTCAAGATGATATAAGAACTAGAATATTTTTGTGTTTAGTTTTGCAGAATGCAATCTCGACATTTTGAGTTTCGATGTATCGTCCAAATATATTTATAACGTTTACATTTATCGTTATAACGATATTTTACTTCGTGTTTCAACCTTGTCGAGAAAAAATTGAATGTGGAGAAAAGTTTTAAAAATGAATATTTTAATAAATTAAGTTACATTTGAAATCTGAAAATGTCAAAAAAGGTGAACTAATTTGGGTTGGAACCCGGAAAATACCCGTACCATCACCGTTAAAAAATATGAAATTTATTTATAAAAAATAATTTGCATAAAATTAGGTAGTTCAGTTCTAAATATGCTGGGGTAAGACGTAAATACTCCATTTCAAAAAGCAATTTTTATTGAAAAACTTAATATGCTGGAAACACTAAAAGTCTGTCAGTTCATACAATACTTCTATCCGTCGCAAACAAACTATCTTAAAAGAATCATCAGTTTGTTTATTCTTTCATCTTTAACACTACTTTGTACATTCTGGTACACTTTTCTAACAAGACTGTTTCTAAGTGTTTCCGCACAAACTAATATTTTTCGACATTTCAGAGTTGTAAACACTATCAGTACCATGACTAGAATCAGTTGTTACTCATCAAACCAAAATTCTTTCAATCTTTGCATCAACTTTGACAAAAGTAACGAGTCGCTCGTTTAGGAACTGAATACTTGAACAAAATGAGTCAAAAGCTGTTCGTATTTGTTAAGTAAAACGGTCAGATTTGATAAAATTAATGGTACGAAATATTTTTTGTTAAAAATAACAAAGGGATAATTGACTGTAAGAGCACAACCATCATTAACAAATGTGTAATATACAAAAATGAACTTCATGAGAACTCACTTTAAATTATCATGTAAAACTTACAAATGGGTCGTTCGTAAAAAGACCATTGTGGAAACGTTCAAGTTTCTTTAGCTATTGCACACAAACAAAACCATGCCGTTATTCTGTCGAATATTTTATACTCCTTTATCACAGTACTTGCACTCTAATAATATTCGTTGACAACTTAATTCCGTTGATTGAAGTTTTTGCACAGTTACATAGCCGAAATTTAAATTGCAATCAGTAGATTATTATTTTTTGAGCTCGAATACAAGAGCAACTGATAACGTCTAATTTCTTTTAGATATTGCATATTCTCATAAAATATATAACATACAATTTTTATATATTCGATGTTTTAGTTAGATTTTGGATAGCATTGCAGGTTTTGAATAGAATACAAAATTAGCTTGGAACATAATGAATTACATTTTGGAATGAAGTGAACAAATTGCTTTTACAAGTTTTCAAGTTGGAAAGTTGGTTAATCATTGGAAAATGTTATTTACATGTTCAGGAGACACCCACACACAAATATTTTTATCGCAGGATCAAGAACATCTTCAGATTATTATTTTTCTCACATCGTCATAATCTTCAACAGTGAGGATGAAACAGAAAGTGTCACATTGAAGAAGTTTAAAAGCAAAGCGTTTCAGAGAGCCTTATAAAATTGATACAAAATTTGTCACACCCTCGGTTGACGGTACTTGTTAATCGTTTTGGTATTTTTCTCTCATTCTTACATGATAACTAACAACGATTACAGATCGTTTTTAGAGGCACAGAGTAGTTGAAACGAATAACTTTTTTTATAATTTAGGCACTTCAGTGCTCGTTCATGCTCGCGGACGATGAAAAGATAAACGTCACTTGAAATTGAAATTGTCAAGTGAAATTGAATTTCACTTTTCATTCACTTTAGTTTTAATTTTTTCCTTTTTTTTTCTAACCTTTTCATTGATTTGTTTTTCAAAGGACAGTTTTAATTTGTTGTCTTTATATCTTTTCGTCGTTGCGCAAAATTTGGAGAAGTTGTTCAACATAGCGCGAAAGAGAAAATTGTTTAACAACAAACGTATACATCACACTTGATTGTTTACAAAATACTGAGATTATTATTGCACTGGCGAATTGCTCGTGGCTGCCTCAAAAGTGAGGAGTTTCGCTGGTTTTTTCATGGGATATGTTTGTCAGCCCTTTCATATTCTTTTACGTTTGCGCAAACACACGACTTTGAGTCACATTTACAAAAGTCCGTAATCCTAAATTGTTTTTTTTCTTGTTGTCTCTTTTTCTTTAATTTTTTCTTCTAACTTCAATTCACATTGCTGATAAAGAAGGAATCAGAAAACCATCGGTTTTGTACATTTTTCATGTTCTTTGTATGTTTTTCATCTGTTGATTTAAAAAAGAATTCTGCAACTTTTTAAAAACAATTCGTTGTTTGGTGAAAAATGTGTTTGAAGAGTAATAGAACATTTTTCATGAACACTTTTCATTTCAAAGTTCTGTTTTGCAAATTTCCGATTATTTTTGTTCGTTTATCTTTTAAGATTCGGTTTTATAATGCACTTTTTGTAGCATAGAAAACTCTTGATATTAAGAAACTAGACATCTGCGCGCCAAATTTCATTGCAACATTTTGTATCCCACTCCTGTAAATTTTTTCTTTCAATTTTTACAAAACTTGTACAGAGTTATGTCACTTTGGAAGGAAAGTCAAGAGTTTAGGTACATTTAAAATATTACATAAAAGTTCTGCAACTTTTGACTACTTCGGTGCACTAGATTCTAACTCTACAATAAATTGAGATCACTTTTAAATAGTCTTTTTAGAGTTAGTTACATTTTAAAGTATCTTTTTGCCAATTCAAACCAAAAACAACGCAATTTACTGATACAAATAAATCTAAATTGACTACATTTTTAGAGAAACCATTTTTCGCACTAATTATAATCGCATTTAGTCATCCTTTATCCTTATGTATATAGTTAATAAAATAATGAAAGTTAAATTATTGAATACAAAATGATTACATAAAGTTCCAAAACAAGTTTTGAAAACGTCCCATCAGTTGTTTTCCTTAAAATAAACTTACTTTACATTGTGCATATAAAAAAACAGCAACACAGTTTTTGTGAATATTAATTAATCTTAATTAGTTTTCAAGATTATTACAATAAAAATTTGTACTAAAATGAGACGTTTTCATAGCGTGCAGTTATATTAAAAAAATTTTTTTTCGCTTGTAGTTTAAAATAACAGACTAGACTTTGGCACAATCGGGATAACGATCGTCGTTAAGTTTTAGTTGTTCAGATCATGGATAGCTTGCTGGATGCGTTTGACGTGGCCAATCTTAGTGATGCCGAGCTCCTTAAGGTCGCGTCGAGCAAGTGCCAGCAGTTCCTTACCTCGGATATCATGGGAGATGAAGTTGCTTGTGTATTCACCAAGTTGCAGATTTTCCAGCCAGATGCAGACTTCCTGGACACCCCAGAGGGTCACTTGGTCGCGCATCGAACGCTGACCTGAACCGCCTGGCGGTACTGATCGCCGGAATTTCAACCAGAAAAGACCGCGATGTCGGTTCTTCTTATCCGCCTAAAAATATAACCATTTTAATTAATGAAAAACTTCAACAAAAAATAATGAATACTTGTAAACTAAAAGCTTACCTGTTCATCGACAGGTAGATTTTGCAAATACACCAATCCACATCCATTTTCGTCGAAAACACACTTTTTCAGTTCTTGTTCCATCGTTGCTAAAGAGATTGATAGTTTGTTCTCCAGATCTTCTCTCAATTTCTAAAACAATAAAAGTAATGGCAGTTAAAATAAATAAATACTCAATTTGAATGACCTTTTCTGCACGATCAATGTCCAATTTACCAAATGGTGAGCTTTGTCCCTGAGCAGTTCGCAGGACTCTTCATAAAGTTGCCTCGCGCTTGACACCAATTCTGTTACAATCGGTCTCAAGGTTGGCTGCAAGTAACAAAAGTAATGAGACCAAAAATTCACAGTTAACTTGCACGATGAATGTCAAATCAATAAATAAACTAACTCCTTGAAGTATTTTCCCATCGGGGTGTATCTTCTCGATGGCCGCTGATGTCTGAGCGGCAATCATGTACAGGTCTCTCTCTAAACTCGGATGAGACACGATCAAAAGTTTCACCCACTTGACCAAAGTTGCAACGACCTCGATGAAGCCAAAGAGGACGTTCAGCTCGTCATCCACAAGGTTCAGTTCTTTTCCTTCCATGAAGGAGTTTCTATGTTGCGAAAGATGCGCACTACTCAAAGTAGATGTCGATTGGGACAAAACAGCAGCCATAGAGTGTCGCTGCTTTTCTTCCCAGGCTTTTAAAGATTCTTCCAAAGCCTAAAACAGATTGAAAATAATTGTATCAAACAGAAAAATGACCAAATTAAATCAAAATTGAGACAGATTTCTTGAATTACTAACGCGATTTCTGGAGAGCATTTGCATTCGATTTTTATGGATGATTCGAATAATGCCTGGCGATTGGAGCCAAGCTTCACCATCTACTTGGATTGGCACTTCTTCATCGCCCAGAATATTGATTTGCACCGAATGGCACTGCGCTATTCGGTGATGTTGGAGGTTTATCAGTCTCGAGGCTGCCATTTGCACAGATCCAAAAACCGCTACAACTTCAAGCACTCGATCGTCAAACGATGGCGCAAGGAAAATGTCGCCTTCTTTTCTGCTTCCCCAAAAATTCGTTCCTCCCATGAAACTAAAGTAGAAACAAGTTTTTCAATTTATAACTTTTCATTTTGTTCATTTTTCAGATTGAAATGTGAGAAAAAAACGGTTTAGAAGTTTCACCTTGGGATATTTAAAACGACAATTCCCTGCAGAGAGGGGAGTGGAATTCTCTGTCCATCGCATTCCAGTTGCACTCGCTGGTCAAGATTTTTGTAAGTTTTTTGTAGCCACTGTTTGGAACCTAGGACGCCATACCACATATAATTTTTAGCTCTGGATCGACACTTTTCCGGATGTTCCTCGCGCTTCTGATGGAAATCCAAACTTATTTTGGCATCTATTCCAATACCAAAATAATTATTCATCACGCAGCGCTCCGAATAACCTTCTCTGAAAAAGTTTAATTCCAAGCGATTAATCTCAACTGAAAAATGGAAATGTCAACCGCGCGTTTTTGACATTATAACTACACTAACAGTAAAGTTTCGTCTGGGTCCATTAAAGGTGAAACTGCTGCACATAGAGCGTCCGCATTAGCCAACAAGGCTTGGCTTATCAGGCCTGCGCCACTCGTGACGTCTGCAAAGGTAATTAAACCGTTGATTATAATACGGTATATTTCAAATGAAAAGTTTAGGTTCTGTATCAGCCAAATGTCAGAAGTTGATATTTACTTGGCCACATGGGAAGTCTGACCAAAGGATTAATTATGGGTAGCTTTTTGACATCCTCGGTTTTGTCCACAGACTTCGATCTTTCGTGACGTAAGCTCATGTTTGAACCAAATTTAGCAGCGGCCGCCAGAGATACCACTTCCGATGGTTTCAATAAACTTCCGCTGCTTATTCTGCGTGTTGCTTGCGGTGAACATCCGGTATCGAGATATTCCACGTGTACTGAAATTATCAAAATCGATTGCTCTTAACAGTCCATTTGAAAAGTTTACACAAATAGTAGTATGACATTTACAAGTCTATTTACAGATGCAAATTAGAGAACATGTAAATAAAGTGAATTGAAGCGGGAATGCAAATAAGGATATTTTTTGTATTCTAGGTAAATTACATTTCTGCACACTCTCTCCGCTGGGTCTTCTAAAATGCGGATGGATGAAATCACGTAGGTCCTTCTCGTGCCTACTCTTAGTAGAGATGGAAGGACTCGGAGGATCTACAATAATCGAAGGAAAGTTTGGATTTCGTTTTATGAGAGGCACGCTAGTCTCTTCAATACAATGCGTTTGTTTGTCATGGCCACATTCTGGAGGTTTGAAATTACCATCTTTTGATACTGTTTTTGTCACCTCTTCATTAAATCCCGGACAGGTTGATTTCAACATCTAAAATACAAATAAATACTTAAAATTAAAACAAAAGTTTTATTACTTTTCACTCAAGAATTGTCAATAACGAAAGTATACTTGAAAAACAACTGTATTTATGATTAAATTGATATTTTGAGGAAAAAGGGTTGTAGTTAAGTCAAAATATAAAATGAAATGTAATATTTTCTTACATCAACATTATTTGTAGCCGAGGTTCTAGATGGCCTCTTAACGGACCGTCTGGCAATATCGCTTCCCTCGGCGAATTTAGCCAAACAGCAATATTTCTTCGGTTTCTCAACCTGCTCGGATTTCAAACAGTCCCTTACCGAATCGTATCGTTCGCCTAACATTGCGCTGTTCAGATCCTGGTTCAAGGAACTGATATCTTCAACGATGCTTTCAGAGTTAACAACGTCACTCAGATCGGAATTTTCCGGCGAATCGATGTGACAGATCTCCGATCCGGAATGCTTTATTGAGTCTAAAATGTCACTGTCTATGTGCCCTGCGAATCGTTGAGCAAATTATTCGGATTTAAAAAAGTTCTCTAATTTTACACTTAACAAAATTACAACATCATCTTATTCAAATCATTGTTTTTATTTTGTGCTAAATGAAATTACCAATTTCACTCTCGCTGTTCTTAACGAGAAAACTAAACTTCGAATCTAAAGCCTCGGATGCAATACTGTCGGTGCTGATTATACTGTTGCTGCAGCTTCCTTTGTCAATTTTATTCCCGTTTTCTTGATCTCCTTTTGCGTTTCCTGGCGAATCCGAATCGGGTGAAATCATAGTATCTTGAATCGTCGTATCGTCTATCGAACTTGTGTCCAAAGTCTTGGGTGTCACTGTCGTTTGAACGTCGGACTGTGTCAGGTTGCTTTCGACCGACTGCTGTTTCACCATCTTCGGTATACTTTTCTCTTCAAGAATCTCCTTCACAGTTTTCTCCAGTGAAGAATCGTCAAAACTAAAAACACTGTAAAGACTTTAAGTAATAAAAAATCGTTTTAATTCTTTTTTCACATTGAATATCCATATATTTCTCGACAAATTTTGATTTAATAGAACATACTCTTGAGGCACATTTGAGCTATTTCGTCTGCTATCAGCGAACCCGTCAGGAGCAGGCAAGGTCAGCAATTCATCAGCCTGCGAGTCCCTCCGCAAATCCGGCATCGGACTGAGCGAGACCAGATTTGGCATCGGGCTTGAGCAAGGCGATGTTTCAGATCCAGAGGTAGGTGTCATGCTGTCCGCATGATTCGTCGGAGTTAACGGAAATAACAAATTATCATTTTTACCTGAAAAGAAAAGAAAAATGTATTAAAAATAAGAAATTTTACTGGTTTTTTAAAAAGTTAAGCGAGTTAACTTTTCTTTTATCTGTTTTGGAAAAAATTTCTTACTCAGGTAAGAAGAACTGGCGTCGGATGACAATGTGTTAGTCGAAGCCTTTTTGGATTTCGCACTTGATCCAGGTCGAAGATGCTCCTCAATTGCCATTTCTGTCTGATCGATCACGCTCCTCACAGCATTTTTCAAATTACCAACTCTGCAATAAAAACGAACACGAAATCAAAACGATGAAAATTATTCGCAGTATATTATCAAACAAATTTTTCATTTCAAATTCCAATACCGAGATAGAATTTCGTTCTTTTCAACTGACTCCCTCTTCTGACGGAGTTTTTTTCGATTCGTCATATCCTTTTCTGGCTTCTCCAATACACCCTTCTCCTGATTGTCATTGAGCGACGGAAGATCGCAAGCAAAAGTTTCAAGGTCTGCATTGTCCGTTAAGTCGGATATGTCATCGTATCTGTTCAGAACCTCTGACAATTCTTCCACCTTGTTTTGCAATATCATGCATTTCTCCTCTAGGGCCTGCTCCGTACCCAAGCTCACCGCAGTGATTGTCACTCGTGATACAAACTCTCTTACTGTTTCGCACAAGTCTCTAAAATGTAATTTATAAAATAAATATTGTTTAATCATTTCCAACGGGAACAAATCTTGACTCAGTGATCAAATCTGTTCAATTTTACAGTTGAACGTTTTGTTACCAATCGATTTCAAATTTTTTAACTAAATTGTTTTGCAAAAAATAGTAAGAATCAATATTTGAAGAGGTGAGTTCCGAAATCTCACAAGTTTATCGAGTATGTTTCTGAGAAAAAGCGCTTTTAAATATTTACTTTTATCTAAAATAAATAAAAATGTTTTTTATCTCATCAGATTTTTTATATTATAAATGATATATGACAAGTAAATTTCATTTAGATATAAAAAATACGGAGACAGCTGTAGAAAAAAATTGAAGATTTATTCATATAATACGTGGAATAAAAATTATCTGATACCTTTGCTCTGCAAGGGATCAGGCGTAATTATGTGTTTGTTGAAGATTATGTATTGAAAGAACCCTTTGCTTATTTTCTGAAAATTAATCCTCTCGTTTCTGCAGAATTTTATTGGTCTCAGTGAAAAAAACTTTGTGAGAAATAATTTTGTAAATTGAACCGATTGCATTGCCGATGTTCTTCTTATAAGTTCATCGAAGTGGCGACTTTAATTTTTTGTACAGGTGTTGTGAAAGAAACGTTTTCTTATTGAGTTTTTAAAGGTCGAATAGATAGGGAAAATATATAGACAGCAATAAAGTAATTGTTTTTCGAATTTTTCATAAACGAATATACAGTGCAAAAGAAAATGATTTAATTTTCTTTTGATTAAGCTTCCAAATTGTCTGTATTACTTTTACGGGTCTAATAATACAACTAAAAAAATAAGATGGATGATAAAATTTTTACTTTCCTACAAAATTTGGAGTTACTTTGTCTATATCAGGTAGGTCTATGATGAGTTGGAAAGAGATACTTTGGCAACATGAATGATTGGGCAACATGAAAACAGTTTCCTCTATCGAGAACAATGAAATCCTGAGAAAATATTGATGTTTATAAAACAAGCGAACGAAGAAAACAACAAGTTAACAAACATTGATTGTTCGTTTATTAAGAAAAGTAATAAAAAAAGTAAAACATTTATTTTCAATTTCTACTATCGTTTTTCCCCTGCAAAAGTCCATAAATTTGCCAATGTCAATTTTTGTGGTTTATTTTGTATATTTTATTTTTCGTAACTCGAAGTGTCCGTATCTACTTTCAACTCAATTTGGCTAAAAAGTGGACTTGAGCGGTTTTGGAACTCACTTCTTCATTTATCTTCTCAGTCTTTCTTATTAAATAAAAAACGTACTTTGCACTGTTGATCAGAATATCCTCTTTATCAGTCTCAAGAATAGCCGAAATGTGTGAGATGACACTGTCCTCAAACTCTTGTATCACCGGGATGCTTAAACTCGAGTCCTCGTTCTGATTAATGGACAATTTTCTGAGCGAGATGCTTCGCTCGTACGTCATGATGCTCCAGCGATCGAGCATTTTTGTCCCTGCTTTCTCGTACTTCTCCAAAAGTTGTGGCAGATGTGTATCATCGTCACAAGAAGCACCCCATCCCAGAACCCTCGCCAGATCGTTCCCAGTTCCCAGTGGCAAAACCCCCACTTGACATTGCTTCTAGAAAATGGTACGCGATTTAGCTGATTATGTTTTCAACGCTCATTCAAATCAAATCATTAGTTTGTTCCAAACACTTACTACCAAGTTACGAACTCCACATGCAGATATTAATGAGGCGCAAAAAGTATGAGAAATTAGGAGCAGAGAACACTGACACTTACCTCCTAGAAAAAAAGACAAAGTGCTGGAAAACAAAGACGTTTCAGAGTGCGAACAAACATTTCGTAACATTCAAGTTAAAAACAAAACAAAACAGATGTGTCGGCGCTGTTAATTAATTACATAAAGGCGTGCTTGTATAACAACTGTGATTGGCATTTACGATCAGTTCTTGTTTTATCATCGGTTTAACGTTCATTGATTTATCATAAAAAATTTCCTATATCAAATTAACGACATTGATTTTCTTTTACAAAGACCAACTTTGTTTCATTTTCTAAATTGTATTATCCGTGTTTGGTCAGCGAATCAGTCGTAACATTTTTATACCGCTGAGAAATACGCGCGACAAACGAAGCGTCAAAAAAAAAACGACAGAACGAATTGCCAAAGAAATTATGTTTGCTTGATCACGTATCTCGTTCGTTCTACGTTTGACCTCTGGGCTTTTGAGGGATGAATTTTTAACGAAATCAGACAAATTGAACGCGAGTCATGCAACATAGAAATCAACTAAGAAATACAAGCGTCACGAAAGAAAACGAAATTCAAAACGTGGACGAAGCAAGTGCGCGCTTACGTGCATGCCCAGTCGATCGATTTCTGAAAGGACCCAGCCGACGGATCCATCCCCGCTGCATACTAAAATCCTAAAAGGGTCAAAGTGTCGGAACAGGCGCAACCTGCAAAGAACAAACAAAAGAACTTCAGAATGAAACTTTAATATCAAAACACGTTGCTCTGTTTCGCGTTGTGTTTTCGTCATGAATTCCAAGCGTCATAAAACGGAATATATTTCAAAGCGTAAAACGTGTCCGGAGATGACAACCGTTTTATCGCTCGCATGAAAGCTCCTACTTGGAGGAGTTATAAATTTATTGTTACATCGATTACGTTATATCAGTCGGACGTTAAAGCGAGAGAACAGAGTGACATTTACCCTGGTCCGGGACCGCCTTTGATAAGGTCAAACACTTGTGCGGGGTTAAGTAACTGCTTAAAGCGTCTTAGAAACTTGATTCCCTGATTGTCGCCAGATTTACTGTTTACGAATACTAAAAGGGGACTGCAACCCGTCGGACGTACCGCTTCCCAAGCTTCGTCGCTGCCTGCAAAAACGAAAATTCAGATGTAATGTAAATTCATGAACGTTTTGACGTCATTGGATTTGTATTTTTGTTTGATATTCGCTGTAACCATTTGCTCCAAATGTCACAGGGTGAAGTTGAGAGAGCAAATTTTAGAACGATATTGTTATAGCATTTGTTACGTAATGCGACGTAATGAAAGAGATATTGTTATACCTATACTGTGCAGGGCGGTGGGAGGAACGACGCTCAATCTCGCAGGGCCCAAAGGGCAGTTAATGCTCATCGATGGCCTGCAAGCTGTGTGCACTGTCGCTTTGCACCACAGACAACGCCAGTCTTGCAACCTGTAAATACCGGACTCGATAAATGCAAGAGCCAATTTAATAAGCAATTATTCCAATCTAGTTACTTTGCTTATATGATTGAACAATGCAATTATCGATTACAAACATCACTGGCGTCAAATAATGATTGGTTTTTGCCAACTTTTAAGAACAAACTGAACTTTGATTGATTCTTTGGGAACAATACAAAAGTAAGGGTTTTAGAAGCATTTCACAATTTAGTTCTGCAATAGCACGGATTAGCATGCGTGTGCATAACCAATGAAATCGCTGGGTATGCATGTATGGTGGATCACGTGACTATTTCGCGAAATCGTATTCGCTCTGACAATATTGCATTTTTTCCACTATTTTTCGTCCTTTTTCATCTTGAAAGAAAAGGAACACAGCAAAATTACAGAGAAAGACGATTTTTATTTTACAGGACTATAAAACTCTTTTATAATACGATCCTTTGAGACGAGATATGTAAGATTAAAGTTGTAAGAGCTGCATTATTGCATTACCTCAATACAGAGCCGCAAGTTTTTTCACAGACGTTACATCGCGATGACACCGGCAGGTTTCCTTCCATCCACTGATGCGGCATAGTAATATTCTGAAATTCATTAAAACACAGGATTAGTTTTTCACCATCAAAGAAAATTTTAACAAACAAGATGGAGTTCCGCGGACAACTTTTTCAATTGTTTTTTTATATATTCTTTCATTCAGTTGAGTCCTTTGATGTTTATTCTTTTGATGTTCTATTATTTTCTTTTCAAATGAATTGTATCTCTGTGAGTTTGTATTTTTCCAACATTCAAAAAATTCTTCGAAGTTTCTATATCTATCATGTTTCTTTCCACATTCACTTCTTATATTTAAAAAAGTTTTCAGTTACTGTAAACAGACTCAGAATGTTTATCATAAAATAAAAAATTACATGTTTGGGAGTATTTGAAGTGTCTAAACAACTATTTTTATTTACTTTTTGTAATGAAATTAAAAAAAAATCATACCCCATCTGGATCTTCTATTATGTCCTTCCCGACGGATGCGAGGGTGGTCCATTTGCAGTTGTTGATTGCTTTCGCACTACACCTTTTGTGGACTTTGTATTTACATACTTCACAGCTAAGTCCATGTGATTTCACACCTGAAACATTATTCATACAAATTCTAGGTAAGATTTTTTTACATATTTTATATTGTCATTTTTTTCATTTTAAACAATCAAAACTTTGGTTCTGATGTAAATTGAATATATTTTATATAAATATATATAAATGAACTGTGAATTTTAAAAAATATTGGATCACTAAGATACAGAGTGCATCGTTAAAGTAGCTATAAAATATGTAAAATTCAATGTTTCATTTTGTTATTTACCATGAAGGGTGTCTCTGCAGACGTTACAGTAAATAGGTCTTGCGTGCCCTGTCGAGTACCAGACATGATTGCCACCTAAAAATTCTGCAGCCGTGCCATCCTTGAGCCTCGGTCCGTCTTTTGATTCCTGAGCGTTTTTCAACCATTCGTCCATCTCGCTATGGTTTTCTCTACACAGCACCAGCGATCGAAGGGGACTCGTTACCTGAAAACAAATATATTTTTCATTTACATAAGACGTTTTTTTATAATTCGTCGAGTACTTTTTTAAGCTAATATTATTTTTATAATTTAATATAAATATATAAAAAAGATTTTTTATTAAAACATTTCAGCTAAAAGCTGCTAAATTTAATTGCATCAATTGAAACGCAAGCAGGCACATCCCGAAGCCGCGCCTGTTTAATTGAATCAAACGTACACAAAGGTTAAGTTCATCTAATGAAATCAACAACTCGACTATCATCGGAAGGGCTCTTAAACTTTTGACCTGAAACATGATCTCTTGCACATTCCTGCTTTTAAACCTAAATAAAATTAAATTTATAAATACCACGATTTTTCTAGCTCATTTTTTCCTTTTCATCGTTTCCCTATAATATTGGCCAAATATAAAATTTTGCGAAAAATCAATTGATTTTAATTAACAATAAATAAAATTTGCTCCTATTAGTCAAAAAACCATCATATTTTTAATCAATTAATAATAAATTGGTTACATTTTAAATTAAAATTGAATATCAGTCAACGAACCTTTTAATATTTTCTTTTCATCAAACTACTTTGGTCGAGGAGACTGTTATGAATATATTTCCTTTGATTTTCTATTTGTCAACAATGAAAAAGCTCGATCAGCCGAGCGTAAACAAGTGACAGTTAAACATAACCTTACTTTTGTGTAGGTTAAGTTTGCAAAAATAACGTATAGTGTACCTTAAATCGGGATCGCGTTTGTTGGTGTGATGACATTTATCAAAATCAGTGCTCGCTGCAAGACATTGGAACCGCGTGCCGTTTGTGCGAGCAAATTCCCTCTCGTGCAGGCAACGGATTTGAGAGAGGCATTTGTATTTGATGTTTTGAAACGCGTGGATCGTTGAATCCGCTGGATTTGCAAGCGATTTTACGTGTCCGCACAATCTTAAAGACGTTTATCACACACGTTTCAAATGCGCTCATGTCGCTGTCTTGTCATGATTGTTTACGATCGATTTGAACGAGCATTGATTTCACACTATTGTCAACATACCATCCCGACACTCACGGGGCTCACGGCTGATCGCAGCGGCGGAATATTATTGTTTGTAGAGCGCGCCCTATCACGGAAACTTCTCAATAGAGTTATAGCGATGATTTTATCCAATTTTCTATCAAAATCTTTTGTCATTGTTATTTTCGTTTTCATTGTGAAGAAACTAATTTTAATAATATTTTTCAAAACATGCAAAAAACAAATTATATATTATAATACATATAACCAATATTTTATTTCTGAAATAATATATTATCAATATATTTTGTAGGTATGAATGGAAAATCTATGACGCTTTTTTACTGGTGTATATAATCAATATTTTTTTTTAAAATATATTGTCAGTATATTATTTATATATACAAAATCCATGACCCTTTTTATTGAGTTATTTTTAGAGATACATTTTGTTAATTTGCAAACTTTCTTTTAAAACTGATGTGTATTGCAGATTGCTGAATGTTTTTCCAAATGTTCCAAAAGGTTTCGTTTTTGTCCGCAAATTTTCATTTAGTGTTTATTGTCCTATAATTTCTTTTCGATTCGATAAAGAAAAACAAAAATGCCAACAAATTCTTTTAAAAATAGTCATTTTTTTGTTCATTAGATTTATGAATTATTAGACTTTTATTTTATTGGTGTCAGCGCGATGTCAGCGGCATTGTTATTATTATTGGATTTGACATAAATTGATGATTTTGTTTTGGTTCTTATTGTTATTTGTTTACGAAAAATAAATTGTATAATTAAAATTATATAAATGTGTTCCCACAAGGCGTGGAATCGGACCCTCCCGAAAAATCATTATGAAAAAACTCATTTCACGTCGCATTTTCATGTGAAATCGATATTTTCTCGATAAAAATATCATTGACTTATCCTAATGAAAATCTTCGCTTGTTTTAATGGCAATTAATTATTCCACCCTTATTTCCTCTTTTATTCATTTCGCCGATACAAAAATATCTCTTATACATTCTGTATAACGAAGGTTGTAAAATTTATACCACAAAAAAAATAACAGAGCTCAACAGAATCCACAACTTTAATTTGTGAGCAATATATTCCAGGTTTATAAAAAAAATACCCCTGCATCCGTATATCTGTATCATTCCATCTGCTATCAAAAATGTCTCAAGAAAATACATTTCGTACGTGACATTTCAATTTGCGAAAAATACTCATAACAATAATATCTCACTTTTGTTTGCATGTACTTTGTTTGACGTAATATACTGTTCCGGAAAATTGTACACGCGCAATTGCGCGTCAAGTTAACTTGAATTGGACATGTGTTTGAAAGACGTATCTAAATGTATGAAAGTTTTAATAAAACTTCAGGTGAAATTATACTTGTTAAAGATTTTTTTTCATGATTCAATTACAATTGTTAATTGTTACATGGTTTTATAAATGTAACTATATATAGACAGAACTAATTACGAAACCACAAAGCGAAGAAAAAAAATTTTTTTTTGCCGTTGGCATTTTGTTTTCACAGTTGAAAAAGTTTCCGAGCTCAAAATGAATCTGAATGAATAGCTCTGTAAATGTCGAAGAACTTGTTTGACTTTCCAAATCATATTGAGACATGGAAAAAAAGTTTAGTTTTGAAGTCCCGTTTATCCGCATTACATGTACGATCCAGCCCTCGAACATTAATTCGATGCGAATTCAGAAGAGAAATCGCGTCAGTTCAAATGGTCGAACATTTCAGAGTTTAGAAGTTTAATAATCATTTAAATTCGTTGCTTGCTTTCGTGTATTTATATTGTTTCGGCGGATGCAAATCAGATGGATTATTTTAATGGACCATTTATCGTGCCAGTTTTTGAATATTGATGAGAATAAACATCTGCTGGCTTAAAATAAAAGAGCTCGGTATCAGACTGGATATTGAAATTTCATAAGGAATGAAAAGTAGGCGACGAATTTAAGTGAAATTGGAACAAACGTCCAAGATAAACATAATAAATTGGAATTTTATCGAAAAAAACAATCGAGCACCATCTGCTGAAATAAAATCAGAGAGTTTTAAACTGTCGCACTTTGTATTATTCGAGTTCAGCATCAACGTTATTTTGCGCCGCTAGTTTCTTCACGTACATTGACGTAAATGAAGCAACTACATTCAAGCAGCTTTTTGCTAATGACCGGATTGCATTTGGCCAACTTCCAGCAAATCACCATTTTGGACTGTACAATTCGAAAGGAGGAAAACCTCCCTCGTTTCACCTTAAAATGCTTCTTTGTTAGAAGTGCCCATTTGCTATAACTTTACATTCACAGCGTAGTATCGCAGTTTGTGAAGTTTGCCAAAAGCTCGCAACGGCTTTTTAAATGTCGTAAACTGCCGTATCTTCTTTTGTGATTAAAACAAGTTTGTAACTGTGACGAAAAAAATAGTTCGCCAATTTCGAAAATGAAAGGATTAACAAAGTTTTGGTCGAATTATGACGCGATTGTGAAACTTAAAATTACAATGGTATATGGAAAATCGTACAAGTTGGTCAGGATGCGGTGCAGCTTGGTCGATCGATAATATCTTTTGCAATTCCTCTTCGCCCGCCTATCATAAGAGATTTCAGGTCATAAGGTCACAAGTTGAACGATACATTTTTGGAAACCTTGAAATTAGGAGTAACTTTACAGTGCACAGTCACTTTGAAAAGTTGTATTTATGAAATATAAGAGGAAACTTTGAACTAGAAAATGTTTCATTTATTATATCTTCATATTTAAATTTGTCATTTTCGTAAATAGAATCACGTTCTTATGAATGGATCCCCATTGAATGATATCGTCACAGAAAAAAAGAACTAAATGAAAATTGCTATTCGAAACTTGTTCAACAAATTCATGAGTAACCAAATCCACTTTTAACAACCTCCAGAACATTTGGGGCGTATGTAATAGATTCGGCAAATCGAATCAGAGCTCATATTACTTTGTAGCGCTCGACAATTTTGATTTCATCAAACAATTAGTTTATCGCATTGCGAGTACACGAAATTCCTACGCCTCAAGGATAATTCAATTGATTATTCAGCTACGATTGAGTTTCACCAACAAAATTTTAATTTAAATAGTAAAACATTTGAATGTACACTCTCCTTTTGTCGTTTTCTTTTGCCTCAAACTGACCGAACAGTTCATAACATTCTAAGAGCGTCCGTTTTGCTTGACATTACTCGTCCAATGGAACTTTCTGTCTAGCCGAAAATGCGTCACGGTTTGACGAGTTATCAAATGCAAACATCACTGTAAAGCCGAGCGAAAAACAAAAATACACCTCTGCTCTGTTCATCCCATTTAAAACGGAGGCAAAATTGGACCGAAATTACTTTTTTGTTGGCTTTTTTTTGGTGTTTCAATTATTAATTGAAAATGGAAATTTCCAGTGGAGTGTATAACTTTGTGACACGCGATTATGTTTTGTACATTTTTCCATTTGCAAAGTGTTTGTTCAACACGATCGAGTGATAAGTGCATTTAATTAGAAATGACGGGATTGATTCTGTCATTAAGCACGTCTTTTTGAAGAGCACAAAGTCGACCTATTTTCGCTCCGTAATACGTCTATCATCGAAAACACTTTGACTTAATCAAATTGATATAGTTGCACATGCGTATTTATTTTGACTGTTTGTTTCGGCACTTGATGAGAGTACGATTTAACTCATCGTTGAATGCAACCTTGTGTTGGAAGAACGAGATTCTGAAGTTTAATCGTTATAATTGAACGAGCAAAAAAATTTGCGACTCTTTTTATAGAGTATTTTTAAATGCCTAATGTAACAGTTCAATGTACTTTCATAATCGGAAATGAGAATTGCTACAATTTGAACTTCCTTTTCATCGTTAAGTTATTCCCATTTGTTCAGTTTTTAATATCATTATCACTTTAAATTTTCTTCTTTTCAAAAAAATTAAGGTTTTATGAAAGTGATATCATAGATGATATCATAAATGAAATATCATTTTTGATGAAACAGAAACGAAGCCAATGACATTTACTTAGATCTATCGAGCTTATATTAGTACAAGACACTGCGGTTAGTAATATTAGTAATGTTAATCGAATTAAGTTCATAATAAGGTTTTGCTCGAACCGCGTCTTTTTGTCAGTACGTGACCTAATTCTGAATTCCGAATATGTTTGCATCTCACCAGACCCACTTTCATGATTAGTCAAATACATTTATATAAAGACCTAAATAATTAAATAGATCATGCCAATTATTTTACCTAATAATATTCTCATCTCGAGCGAAATGTTGGATATCATGTTTGAATTGACTAATCCTTTTCATGCTGATATAATATAAGTTATGAAATGTTCCATTCTTTTCAATCTTTTCATTTTATCAAACTAAATGCAATAAAATTTTTCACAGTTAAAAAATATTATAAGAGAGAGGCAGGTTTTTTACAAATTTCTATAAATTTTTTTTATAGTTGGAAAAGTAATAAATATATAAGAATGATTAATAAATGAAATGAATTCTGAAGTTAATTTGGGATACCAAAAAAAGTATCTCAGATTTACGATTCATACGGTTGAGATTGCCTCTGTTTAGTTTATTCTTTGAGTTCGTTACGGAAAATGCTCATGAAGACGAGCTAATGATAATCTGTTGGTTTTGAAATGCGCAACATCACGCATCGTGCTATTCAACAAGTCAACTCATTAAAACATGGCCATTTGTCTGGGAGTGGCACTCGCTAATAAGTATTGTTTTCTATATCTATTTCTACCTAATAGTTCAGTCAATCTGTCGTAAAATAAATCATTCTGATTAAATAATTACCCAGTGGCAAATTCTTGTTTTATTCGTTAGATAATAGTGTGACTTTAGCTACCGGTGAAGTAAAAATTCGCTACCTTTTTCCTGCTTTTGAAAAACTCAAAAAAACGTCAAAATAATTTTGAAATGCGTTTTTCTCTGAATCTATGCATCTGACAAAAAAGTTTATTGAAAAGTAAAAAAAAAAATAAATAAAATAAATAAACAAATAAATAAAGTAAATAAAAATTGTTCATAAAATTGTAAAGAACAACTTTTACATTTAAATTTTTGACGAAAGATAATTTTTTCTAGGCGAAAAAGTGGAAAAACACGTTTGTTAGAACTTTAGCGCCACCTGGCGTGAGCATTTCTTGTTGTACAACATTGCACCAATGACAAGAATTGTACATTGCATCATTCTAAACCTTTTTTTTTAAATAAACTTTCTTGTCAGATGCATAGATTCAGAGAAAAACGCATTTCAAAATTATTTTGACTTTTTTTGAGTTTTTCAAAAGCAGGAAAAAGGTAGCGAACTTTTACTTCACTGGTAGCTAAGTCACACTATCATCTAACGAATAAAACAAGAATTTGCCACTGGGTAATTTTTTAATCAGATTTTGACAGATTGACTGAACTATAAGTACAAAAAGTTTATTTATGGCTTAGTAAAAGGTTGATGAAAATCTCATGATTAACACTACATAATATTTCGTATGATTTCATTTGTGTTATATTTTTGGACATCTTGTAGTCGGAACCTTGTCGAAATTGAGGTTTGATCAGAGCCAGGATCTGATCAAATTTTCGACGACAATAAATAATCAAATGGATTTGTGTCTATCCTATTGATGGATGATTGCTGGCAAAGGAAATATTTTTAGACTACCGATTGTCCCTTGATTACGACGAATTTGTGAAGATTGGTAAAAATGTAATGCGTCCAGATTTATGGCTGATTGAGTACGCTTTTCTTTCAGAGGATTAGCGTACAGTTTCGTTTGCCTTTGCCCTTCCGAGGTCAGAATGAACACTTCCCACGCTTTTACTTAAAATGAAATTCTGATCAAAAATAATTCTTCCTTTGTTCCAGGGGGGTTTCAAAGGAAGGAAAATATCGTATTTCTAGTTAATCCTATTTAATTTTTGGAAATCTAAATCTGGCAAGTTCGGAGCCGATTTTTTGATTTTTCCGAAAAATTGTGCCTGAAAAAAACTTTTGATTGCTGTTGAATATCGTTGATTCGAAACAAAGGCTATTAATTGGAAATAATTATTCTTCGTATTTCCAATTATCGCGAAACTAGTTTACGAGTGCAGAAACAATCTACACGTGTCATGTTAATTAAACCCGCAAAGACGTAGAGCGTGAGTATATTTTTGATCATTCGAAGCTGAAATCGAAATTCGAAATTGATCAGTCATTGAAACGGGAAATCTAAAAACGTCAGCGAGACTTTTTGTGTTTTTTCGTGTGTGATTTCGCCTAATAATTTTTTTAGTTGCAGAGATTTGACATTTGACTTAACAGTTGAAAATGCATATAATCGTAAGGAAAAGTTCAAAAACTGTGGCTGATTAAATTGTGGTCTTATCTTTTTCTGAGTAGTCTCTTTTGTAGAAGACATAATATAATATCAACGTCTGTTTGAAGCACAAAAACAACCATCTGAACTGAGAGAAATGTCGTTGACCGAGGCATAATTCATTGCTTTGCGTCATTGCAAAATCCGATATCCCTTTTTGATTTGGGATACGACGTTGCAATATTGCACGAGTTACCGATGGTTTATAATATATATTTATTTGTATCGATATTTTGACAGCGAGTTAGAGTTATGTATCATCGCAAAGAATATTTGAAATAATATGCTTTACCGCTTGCTGTAGGGATACGAATAATGCACCAAGAATATCTATGTTAGTTTGAAATATAAATGTCTGAGATTTATTGAAAATCGATTTCTGTTTTAAGATTACAGTTTCCGAATTCAAATAATAATGATATACTTTTAGATACCGAAATTTCGATCGAAGAGTAAAAAATATAAAGGAATATAATTTAAAGTAAAAGAAAATGATTCTGTGAACTGAAAAACAATCTAAAGTGTAAATGTTGACATTCTATTCATGAATAAAATGTCAAATATTCAAAGAAAAACTTTCATCCACAAGGTTTAGCAAATTTTTTAAAAAATTAACCTTTAATCGCTAAAGCAATTTGGCCCTCGGGTCAAACTGAATGCATGTCGACGGATTTTTTCTAAATAAAAAACTCTAATTAAAAAACGACGAACCAATCGTTGAGTGCTGGGAGAAACGTATTTCAAGTTCCTTGTCAAAAATCGTTGCATACAAATCCATAGAATTTTACGAATTATAACTTGGAATCAAACTCAAAATTCCTAAATGTTTTTTGCAGAATAAAACAAAAAAGTTTCAGGTAAAAATGTCTAACATCCTTGTCTCAGTAAAAGAATAATTTAATTGTTAATGATTTTTAGAATTATCTTTATGTTGTTTGTTGTTGAAAATTGAATCAAACGACAACACGAATTGGTATCTTGAGATGAAATTCCGCGGTCTCAATAGAGCAGACAGAAATAAAGAGAACTATATCGGATGAAAAAAAGTAAGAGGGTTATACAGGAGGAATGACCTGAGAATAGCGAAATAGGATACGTAACAAGCAGAAGGGAATGTAAGAGCTAAAATTCAATGCTAATGGAATGTACCTCAGGGGGTAAATTCGTTAACGCTTGACGAGATTAACGGAACCAACGTTTTGCCGCAGCATCACTGCGAATTATTGAATTGGCTGTTGCGAAATGTCACCTGCAACTTGAATTACCCTAATTCGCTGTATTAAGAATTATAAAATTAACAGCATAACTTTTTGTGTCAACGGAAATTTGCAAATGACGGTTATAATTTAAGAGTAACGAAATAAATTCCATCGAACAAAGGCTTTTAAAGAATTTTTTTACATCATAATTAATTTGTTAAACAGTTATTGTTTAAAGCAGTATAAAATTTGTTCGAATAAATTTCAAAGCGAAAGCAATCGTTTTTCGTATCCGCATCTTTTCAATAACTTATGTTTGAATGTTACCGTAGAAGCAGGAAGTTAAAAAATTGCTATCTCAGCGAGATTCTTGCAGCTTAGAGCTCTTAATAAAATTCTTTGTAAAACATCAAATTAATGAAAATGTTTATTACATTTTTTTATTAGAATTTTTTATTGAAAATGAAAAAAAGTAAGAAAAGTCTTCTTAAATGCCATATTCAAGTAACATTCATTGCAAATATTTTTAATTGATCGTTTAAAAAATTAAACAAAATATTAATCGCATTTTTTTCGCAATTTTCGCAAAATTACAAAATGTACAAATTGATAGAAATGCTTTGCAATTCAGTTTAATGTTTGTTCCATTAACAATTCCTATTAATTATTATGAGATGCCAAACGACGAAACATTTTCGATCCAGAATGCGGAATTAAGATATTGGAATGACATGATTAATATCCAGGGCCAGTAGGGAAATTAAAAAAAAACGACGACATCGGCTCATCTAATTATTCATTGCGTTTGCGAGCGTTGCTAAAATCTGGGTTATGTCGTAAATTTTACCGTGTCAAATTGCGCTCTCGTGTGTTTATATAGTTTTGTTCGCGTTATGCGACTGCTTCTGACGTATAAATCGACGCGTTTGACAGATTATAATATCTTTTTCTTTTGTTATTTCCCACAATTATGTAAACACGCCTGAAGATTGAAATTCAATTAACTATAATGTATTTATAAGCAAACATTTTTAATGTGAAATTATTGTTAAAACTTTAAAAAACTTAAATTTTGTTCAAATTCAAATTCAAATCGTTAAAAGCATTTTTGAAAATGACTTAAACAAGCTAAAACATAAGACTCTTACATTACGAAAGTTCGTAGCAAATGTTTTTTTATTATAAACGAGTTTAAAAAGAGGAACATTTGTTTGCAAAAGAGCTTGTCTTGAAAGCTCGGAATCAACTTGTAAAAACATTCTCATTTGTTATCTTCAAAAGCTGCGTCAAAACAGGATCAACTCCGCCACAGAGGCGACCTCACGACATGTCTTCGCTGCTATTTATTATCCTATGAATCAACCCCTCGATGATCCTTCCTTACAGTTTTCGTAATGATAAATGCTCTTTACTCACGGGACCTACTAACTGAACCGTCACTCTACTAGACGATATTATTACAAAAGTTACTGTAAAATTTTATTAGACAATTAAAGTAAAAATAAAAACGAAATTTCATGAAAAATTGAACATTAAACAAAATGTCACGTTATGAGTCATAAAAATGTTGTAATACAAAATAAAAAATTCTCCACTGTAACTCGGGAATGCGTAATCTACGAGCCTGTACGTGATGTAAATGGTGACATTTGTCGAAACAATTTGCACGAGCACTTTTATACATTCGCTGGCAGAACTTTTCCCAGCAGATTGTCAAAAAATGTCGTACATCCGAATATTTCATATCGCCTGTAGTATTGAGTTGTTATCTGGAAATTCTCTTTTCGGATGACTTGATACATCGTTTTTCTACTTTTTCCAACTTGTCTTCGCCGTTATTCATTTGATAATCCAATTTTGAAAAACTGAATACATTTTGAAAAAGTTTTTTATCTAACTTGTCACAATGCGTGGGTGGAAATGAGAGATGCAGGGGTGAATTTCACCGAGAAATACTACTATACTTTGTATTGTCATCGAAGATAAATATGGTTGCCAAGTTGCATTAATATTAGTAATATCTCAGTGTCAAAATTTCAAGCAAGATTTAATTCAAGTTGTTTCAATAAGTAAGTTAAATAAACAAATTGAATTGTTTAAAGATGTAATATTTTATGTAAATGTTGAGTAAATCTTAGTCATCAAATATTAATATCAAGCCCTTTATTATTTCCATTTCAAGAAGATAGTAACAGAATTGGTTGACTTTTATTAATTGTTTAATAAAGTGAAACGGTTTTAATTGGTTCACTTTAGTTATAAATGACGAGCCACGTCGCATACACGTTAATTAACGCACAGTACAACATTCTTGCCCGTGTCAAATGTGTCTGTATAATGAATGTCGACTTCGTCTTACGTTCAACGAAGCTCAGAAGCGAAAGGTCAAAGTTCGGCTCTAAAAGCGTTCTCCAATGGCTTTTTCGAACAGCCTTTTTAAACACGTGCAAAACAGTCTACAAACTTTTGCAATTTTACGAGAGCGTTTTTTCAAATATTCGCGTAAAGGCAAAATGGTCGAAGAATAATTTTTTATCTCATGGGTAATATTTACTCTGCCAAAGATAAAAATAGTTCCGACAAAAAAGCAACAAAAAAAAAATACTTTTGTCAAACATAATAAAACTTTTTGCGTTTACTTATGTACTTTTGTGTTTTACTTTTCATTCGGCTATTTGTAAAAAACCTAATATTGTTTGTTAAAAGCAAACTCAAATTGTTCATTTTTTCCGATTTTTTATTTCATGAAATTTTTTAATATCAGTACAATTTTTTCTTCTGTTTTATATGCAACTGAAAACCGTTGGCCAATTTTTTAATCGAAGTAAAAGTTTAGTCCAATCAAATAGATTGGAAAGCTTTTCGAAAAAAACTTAAATTTTTTCGCGTATAGTTAAGACAAATAAACCAGACAGTTCGCGAGATTGTTTCTTTCTGGATACAAAACTTTTTGATGCAGCGCAGAAGCTTTCAGATAAATGCATTTGATATTGAATTCACGGTAACCACCAAACAGTATTATCATTTGAACTAATGGAAATAGCAATATAGTGTTACTTTCACGCCATTAATCTTCACGTGTGCTTTTGGGCGTGAAATAAAGTTTTGGTAAAATTTAATTATCGCTGGAATTCCGACACGAATATTAATTTTACTTTTTTGAGTGTTCTAGATTTTTCGCGAAATTTGTTTCCAAGAGATAGTCTGCTGTGTTGATCTTTCATTAAATTCAGTACTCTTACTGTATACTCAGCTTATTTATTCTATAATTACGATTGTACTGAGTCAAAAACTTTTTTCATTCTATTTTGTTACTTTTAAATTTTTAAATTTTTCGCTTAGAAAATAATTGTCCTTTTATTAAAATTAAGGGGAACGTTTGGAAAGGTCTTTTTAATTTCGTCAAGTTATAACATTCTTTGTACAGTTTAACGAAATTAAAAGTTTATCATATTCCCCTGAGATATTTCGTTACTTTTCCGTCTGTATTGGAACTAGAGATAAAATGAGAAGAAAAATATGAAATGTTGATACTATTTGAGAAGTTATTGCTATGTTTGCGAGATTTGATTTTCTTTTTGAAATATGAATAGAGTATCAGTAAACAGAAAAAAGATGGTAAAGGATGTACCATTTTTTTTTCATATTTTGTTTGTTTTCAATTTTACGGGTGCAAATAAAAGGTTCAGAGGTGATAAAAATATTCAACAGACCGGATCAAATACATGACCAGTGGCAATAAACTGAATCATCAGAAACGAAGGGCGGAACATGATTCATCCGATCGAAGTCAGAACTGAAAAGCATTCGGTATTGTACAGACAACAATATAATCTGAAACGTGGGACGTTTGCGCTGTTTGTTTGACATGCTGTTAGGCATGGCACTGTTGTATTGTTCTTCCCACATATGACGGAAAATAGCTTTTCTCTAACTACGTGAAATCAAACTACTTGCACTCGAACATTGATCCGACTTTTATTATAAAAAACAGAACAAACAAGCAAACAAAATATGTAAAAAGTCAAATGAAAAAAAATTAGTAACAAGCTTGCGTTGTTCAGAATTGAACTTTTTTACAACGTATTCCTTTCTATTTCTTATGGTTACTGTTTTATAGAAATTTTTATACGAAAATGTAATAGAATGAAATAGAATTAAATGGAAATGGATATGAAATGGAATTGATTATTTTTAAAACATTTTGTGCCGTTGTTGAACTTTTGTACTAAAAAAACGGAGGACAATAAAAGTGTGAACTCGTATGTTGGTACTATGAAAAAGCGATATTTGAGGCCAAAATGTCAACTCAATGCCGATTTGTCAAAATTAATAAACAAGCGTAGACTTGATATGACCTTTCATTTTATAGACGCGTAAGCATTGCGATCATTGCCTATCGTAGCTCCTGACTCAAAATCTACCAATTCCTGACGTGTCGGATTCGTTTGATTGATCACTCTCGCGTATCGATTTGGCTTTATTTCTGTATTGTAAAAGAAACACCAAGCTTGATAAAATGTTGTTTTGGATTTTGTATTTTCATCAAACAACTTTCAATGAAACTTAAAATTCTACTGGAAAAAAGTTTGATAAAAAAGGGAGTAAACTTTAATAACAAACAGAACAAAAATAAGAATATGATGAGATGGATTTTTCATTTACTAAAGAACAGGTATTACGAATCAAAAGTTTTTGTGCATGTATTAAGGCAAATATTTATTTTTGCACGTTTTCTTCTTACCTTTTGCCTTTTCAGACGATGAAACTGGTGGGCACGTGGGAATCCTGAGGGGTTTTAATGTCGATATGACATCATTTTTTTTTAACTGACGAGCTTTCACGACTGTCTCGCGTTTTAGTCCTTACATTTTCATCAGGCTTATAACTGAAATCATAAAAATGATATGACAAAATAAAATTTTAATAAAAGTCATAGAAATAAAATATTATTATTATTTTTTTTCAAATAAAAATTCTGTCTTAATTGAATTTATACGAAGAGAAAATTTTGATATAATATTAAATTTAACTGCTTGGAGAAATGTACTTAGAAGAACCAAGTTGATGTATAATTAAATGACACCTCAGAGTGTCATCTAGAATAGTAATGGTTTATGTGAATAAATAGGCGGCAACTGCTTACAAAGCGAAATTTCTCATATAAATTAATAAGTGCACGCTAGTAAAGATCGTTAGTATTAATTACAGCGGGTAATACAATGAGTTATTATTAGAATATAGTGTTACATCTAATAATGGAACGTGTACGCAATTTCAAACGTCATTTTTAGGTTTAAACTTTTACTTTCACCTTTACTTGCTTTTCCAAATAATAAAACCTTCAACTAAAATTCAACTATTTCTTCCTTCAGCAATTAAAATCTGTTGGCAAACTGAATAATTTTTGTTTGTCATTGTTTTATATTTTCAACTATTTTAAATCGCTGCGTTTAAAATAAACTTGAAACTATAATCTTGTTGAACTTGTTTTTTACCCAAATTAATTACGACTTGTTGAATATTCTATTTTGTTAAGTATCAAAAATAAACAAATTTCTTTGCGCAAACAAAATGTTCCAGAAGATTTAATCTCTTTGTGAAAAAATAACGCTTAGAGTACCTATATGTGGTAAAATACCTATAATGTTCTATTAATGTCTAACGAGAAGAAAATTGTACTTCGTAACTGTTTTTCACTAATTTTAATGCTGCGGGTTTTTATAGTGAGGATCGTTAAAAAAGGAATTTTAAACTTAAACAGAACTTTAAGAAAAACTTTGAACTACATTTTCAGTATACTCCGACGAGGAAACCACGCGTAAGTTTTTTTTTTCTTGAATATTAGTATTATCCGTATTGATATCAGGAAGAATCATCAACGAAACGGAAAATTAATTATCGGGCTCATTATGAAATTCAGAGAAATAATTGATTTTGATTTTGTCTCGGAAATTGAGAGATATGAGGTGATAGTTGAAATATAAAGTTCGGTTTAAACAGAAGAGAAAAACAGCGAAATATTATATAAATGGTCCGTTAAAAAATTGTATATAAAATAAACATGAATATTTTGTCAGGTGTCTAAATTTTGAATAATTTAAACTAGGTAAGCAAAACACATCAACACTAGAAGTATGGGAAAATATACTGGACGGGTGAATCATTTTGACTGAATAATAATTAAACATGAATAATTCAGATTATGTCAGTGTTTTCCGTTTTTGATAATAAATAGAAATATTAACCTTAAATTGAATAGCATTGTATTTGTATTTTGTTTTTAACTTTTTTATAGCCTTGTTCCAAACAATTATATTAATTTTCATCTTTGCAGTGTTTCTTTTTATTTGATTTTTATATTATTTATAAACGTTTCTACTATTTTTTTTAAACAGTAGCTATGTTTCTTTATAAAATGCCAAAATATTGGTCAAAATCACGGTTCTGTCCTTTGAGGTGAATTTGTTTATAACTCTTTTGTTTTCTAAAATTTCTCCAAAAACTACAATGGGCCGTAATAATAATAATATTGAAAAATTGATCATAATAATAAAATGATATTTGCTTGTCGTTGTTTTGTGAATTTAAAGTTGTTTTGTGACATTCACAATGGTTAAATGAATTTCCATACGTTCTAAAACATTTAGTCAAATAAAATAGAGTTATTTTCTATTAAATAATCATCTTTTTTGTCTATAAATGAATTATTCACACAGAAAATAAAATACAATAAAAGTATTCTTGCATCGTTAAAAAAACAATATAGAAATTTGTTTGAATATTTAGGAGGAACACCAAAAAATTTTTTTTAATAATAAAAAAAGAATTTTCCACATCAACAAGCAAGAAAAATATTGTGGCTTCGTTAAAAACAAAAAACAATTGAACAACCCTTGAGAAATTACAAAAAACAGCAAACAAAAGTTTATTTTATTTTGTAAATGATGAGGAAGTTATCAGTTGATGGACAAAAATAACATTTGTTTCGAAAAATCAACAGATAGAAACGAACCGGATCTTGTCACGCGCGCCTGGTCGCTTGCAAGAGAGTGCGGCACGTCGGGTGAACGCGGCACGTCACACGTTTCCGCTCCGACTGACGACGCGCTCGTTGCCTTTGCATTATACGGCGCATTCGGGCTGCGCGAGTTCGTCTGATGCAAACTATGCTTCATCACTGGAACGTGCGCACATCCCTCCGCCTCACCCGAAAAACCGTCGAATTAATCATCCCTTAACTATTTTCTATGACTTTGAATTTTTTATAAACTAATGATAACTTATAATTTGCAACCGATTGTTCATATTATTCTCATTATTTAACTTTCGTTAAACAATGCGAAACAATTAACTATTTGACACATGATTTCATTCGACTTTGCATCGTTTATTTCTGTATTTTATCGTACGATTGCTTTGCTCCTTTGGTATCGATTACTTGCAATTAGAAATGTATTAAGTTTTTTCCCAATTTTCCTTTTTTTGTATGAAAATTAAAAAGTAGATATATATTTTTTTGGAATAAAAGACCTTCTGGATGTTAAAGTAGGTACGATTCTCTGAGAGAACAATAAAATAATGACACACTTTATATGCAAATTACGAACGATACTCGATTCGTAAAAAAGTGGTGCGAAATTCATGATTAAGAAGTTTTGGTAATGAAATGAGGGAAGTACCAGTCTTATTCTAGATTTATTCGAGGTTCTTTCTTTTATGCTAATTCTCCTCTCAAAGTGTTCCAAAGGCTGTTTCCTGTTTAAAAAATTCCAAGTGCAGATGAAAGTAGCGTGGCAGATGAAAAATATCGAGTTTTTATTACACTGTGAATGAAAAATCAAATAACAAATTTTCATCACCTCGTCAGTTTTTGTAACGTCCAATTTTCTTGAATGTTTTTACAGCATTATTTTGATTAATTACAGTTGTAATTAACAATGAAAATCAATAGAAAAACAATTGAAAAACTAATTATTTAGCTGAGAGATGTGACATATAAAGGGAACTGTAATAAACAGGAAGTTTGAAACACAATTAACTGTGCTTGCATACAATAATTATGACTAGCTAAATTTGCCGAGCAAAAATAACTAAATTCTTTGTCTCGAGAAAACAGTGCAACTGAAATGCGAAAACGTCCAAGTTCGTGCCGCGTGTATAACCTTGTTTACTCGTATTTCAAATTCATTCAGCTTGAATGCTGCTGAAATTTATTTGCATTCTTCACGGAGGATCATTTCATTTCGTCTAGA
Source organism: Telenomus remus (assembly GCA_020615435.1). Lineage (NCBI taxonomy): Eukaryota > Metazoa > Arthropoda > Insecta > Hymenoptera > Scelionidae > Telenomus > Telenomus remus. The sequence goes on along the minus strand of CM036341.1, from coordinate 6,164,756 downwards.
AGAGGTATGAAGTTGTTTATGCACAAACTTTTCGAGCTACATTGGTTGACATTAGTTTGCCGACGTTCCGACAGTTGCTTTGCATGGAAGTTTTAATAAATTTCAAATTCAAGAGTTTCACTTTGGTTCCGATAAAACCATAACTTTAACGCTCAAAAGAGAAGACTTATTACAAAATTTACATCAAAGTTCCATAAAAGTACTCTTAGTTATTGAAATGTAATATTTCTTTTGACTTATTACGTTTTATTGAACGCAAAATAAAGTCTCTTTTTACAATGTTTCATAAAGTTTTTTTAGATGAAACTTAATCTACTTGGTGTATCTGTCTTCACTCGACATCACATATCGGATGATGTTTCTTTCTGACAATTTTTTGTAGTCGTCTAACTTTTAGTTTTTGCTTTAAAAGCACTTTTACGACAACTTTGATTTTCTTCGAACAACAGCTTGGTTTTTGTACAACTTTCTGAGTAAGTATTTGCAATTCTCGAAACGATAAAAAATCTTTATCTTTTTACACTTGCTCAGCTTCTTCCAAAGGCATGAGAATTACTTTCGGAATCAGTAAACTGAACAAAAAAACTTTTTAATCAGACACAAAAAACCTATGCAAATTATTTTTAATGAACATCCTCTTGTTATTTATTTTGACGAAATTCCCTGCTTGTTCATGTTTTTGAAACCAATTTTATGACGGCATTATAATTTATAAGTTGATGCTTTTGCGTTAATGAATTTTGTTCAAAGACATGTACATATATTATTGAGCAGGTGAGTATGACGGGTTTGTTGCAATATTGATTGACACAGTAGTTAAATTTTAAGTAACCGTGACACAACACTGGTAAAAGCATGAATTGAAACCTGGCTGGTTGTTTTCATTGAACATATTTGTTTCCTTTTTCTAGTTGGCATCGATCGTCCAGTATGTTTTTGACCCATTTTTCTGATACTGTTAAGAGTTTGCTCACAAGTATGTGAATAGGCATTCCGTCGGCTTGCTTCAATCAATATGAAGATTTTCACGGACGCTTCATGCAAACGCTGAATCGAAAATGCAATGCATTTTAACATACATGAAACTTTAATGAAAATATTTTTGGCTTTTTTACGTCCATGAACGAACTTTTTTTGCTGTTTTCATATTTGGAGGTAAATTTTAATTGAAAATTGCCATTGAACGTATTGTCCGTTCGTTTAAATACAGCAAATGAAAAAATGGATTCAGCTATTCCAAGCTAATAAAAACAGAGGTAAAATTTGGAATAAAATGGATTTGTGGTGGCATTGAAATCCTTCAAGTGGAATAGCCGTATATTCGGGCAGGCGTATGAGTCAGTCCCTTACTCGTACAATGAAAGCGATGATAAAGCGTTTCTCCTATTGCATATGCATAAGCCATTCACGAAACCTCCAAAATAGCATTCGAAAATGCTTACTGGAAGTTGTTACTCGGCAAACAATTTGAATTTTTCATTTCATCTACCGTCAAACTTTGATATACATTTTGTGTACATAGAATTTTCTCTCTATTATTCAGAATTTTTAGTATTTAAACTTGATAATTATATTATAAGAAGTATTTATATTTAAATCTTGAGATTAACGCGTTTTATCTTTCAAGAAGCAATAAGCATCAGAGGACTTGAGAATTAATGTGATATCAAGGTGTATGAAAAGGCTGAATTAAAAAAAATCTCAATTTTTATTCATATACGACAAGGTATATTTTGATTTGCATGTCGAAATTAGATTCTTCATGAAAAGAATTGAAAACAAGACAAATAGCGCAAAATAACAAAAAATATTGAAAAAATAACGTGTAGAAAATAAACTGATTAATGCGTTTTGATGTTCTCCAACGAAGATTGATGGATTTTTCCTACCCTATAGTTGGCTGATCGTCTTTTCACGCACTTTAATGAATTTTAATGTATTCTAATACAAATTTGTTTTCAGCAAACACAAAAACTGCCACACTGGAACAGGTATTTGTTTGGTTTACGCATTTTTTTCAAGGAAGCAAAATTGTTAATAAAGAAACTTTTCTGTTTGAGACCATTTCGGATTTATCGATTAACGTGTACATTTTTATCACAAGTTGTAAAAATGCAGATATAAGAATAAAATAACAGATTATACAATACTAGCTGGATTTCAATGAAAAATTGTACGAAAAAGTAAATCATTATTTGCAAATCTTTTGATATCTTATGATTTGAAATCGTCCTGATTCTTTTTTGAATCGGAAAAAATCAAAAAATCCAGTTTCCAATTTGAAGTGTTACATCTTTAATTTTAATGACGCAATTTGAGTCGTTTCGTAAGCTTCATTACTGGGAATTTAACCAGGTTTCTTGAGAAACTAATTGAATTATCAATCCTAAAATAAAAAATTTTGAGGAGAGGATTTTTTTTAAGGTTTGACTAAGCATTGAGTTAGACTACTGGAAAAAGTTTGCATTGAATGGAGACATATTGACATTATAAATTAGATGTTCGTAAATTGTTATTTAAAGATCAATTTTAAAATGAAAAAAAGAAGAAGGACATTCAATTGTAACATTCAATCATTAATATTTATGTAACTTTGATTCCTTTGAATGAGGCAAGTGCGATCGAACCTCGGTAACAAGTAGATTACGAATCAATCGTGACATGCAGACAATTCCTCTTTTTTGTGTATTGTTGCTCATCGATTCAAAATGTTCTCACAACTTCAATTTATTCAAAGTTTAAATTATTACAAACTTATCACAAATTTTAAATCGATGTTACTTGAGACATTCAATCTGTATTTTCTCGACCGGAGAATAGTTTTTTTTTACTGACATAACTTTTTTCATATTTTATAAACGTATAAACATTTCTCAACTGAATTAACAATCGAAAAGAGTTGAACATTATACTCAACCAATGAAGGAGAATTCATACAAAATATTATTCACATAAATGTAGTATTTCACCGTGAAAAAATGTTGGTCATTGTTACCGAACTGAATATGAAATGTATTATGCCACCGCAAACGAAGGATATATTTTTTCACTCCTTTTTCAGAACGCAGAGAAAAAAATAAAAAAATTCGTGCCATAAAACGATGGAGCAATGTTTCATTCATATAGGATTAGTATTGTAGATTCGAAAACCCCACTTTTACACTATGTAAAAAGTTAGAAAACAGCAAAATTTCAGAAGCAGAGAAAAAATGGATGTATGTTTTGTTTGTCATTTTTTGCTCGAACAAAAAAGGTTTAATCAATGGATCAACTACATTTTTCATACACTCTTATTCATAATACGAATGGAATTTCATTTAAAATCAGACCAAGTTCAGAGTCGAGGAAGACGTTTGAATTTTAAAAGTAAAAGCTAATAGTGCATTGATCAAAAACGTGTGAAAAAAAATATTCTTATATCATGGTATAAGAGGGGGTCGCAACCCCATGGTATAAAAATCCCAAGGGGTTGCAACCCCTTGGGATTTTTATTTTGCGTCAGAATTTATTTCGAAGCCGTCCATTATGTTGCTATAAGCATTCCGTCCTTTTTTTTATTTTGCCATAAGTGCATCTCTGCGAAAAAAAAACGGAACTTCACTCGTAAAAATGAATGTTAATATTTACAGAATGCTGAAGTCCGCAAAAACCATTATTTGCCGTATTGAGAAGGTCTTTCAAAATTTATTTTCTATACGATGTTTTTGCAAAAAATATAAATAAATGCCAACACTTTATCTTTATATTCAAAAATTTTAAAGTTTTATTGTTGTACAAAAAGGAATATTCGATCCCTCGAACATATTTATCAGAACAACTATTTTAATAGTTCGTAAAAGATTAAAACCGTATAATTGTAAAAGTCAGTTTTTATTTCGAGTTTGCAGAAAAGAGCTACACAGCTATCTATCATGAAAGTTGGTTACTTTTTAGAAGAACTTCGTAAGATCTTTGAAACTGTAATGTTTCAAAAATACTTTCTATACCAGATATACAATGCTTTATAAATATGCTTAATACAAAAAATTTTCACTCGATCCGACAGTAGCACCACTCCGCGGTGCATCATAGTCGCCGCGTGAAATGCCAGTCAATCCGCGCAAAATCACACTCCATGTTTTTTCCTGGCACCAGCTAAGCCCACTGGGATTGTGATGGGACGCGGTGCACGCCGATAATCCAAATAAAAAAACCTGGACATCTAGTTACAGGCAAGTATCGTTTCATTTTATCGAGCTTCGCAACGCATCTGCCTTCAACGTTATCTGTCAAATTCTTAATTGTTATTTGAAGTGAAACGTTTGTTTCTGATTTTCCGGAGCTTTCCAGATCGCTTTTGAGATTACGTTTGAGTTACATCGATCAGGATGCTCCCAGTGATTCTTCGCCGACCGAATTGCTCTTGTAACACTAAAAGGACCGACCGCGCTAAATCAGTGCGTTGGAATTTTCATTTCGGCGTCACCACTTTTGCTAGAATCGGAATGAAGTTTTTCCTTTAGTACGGCATACCCTTATGGTGAGCCGGCTCTCGATCGAAAAACTATTAACGAATGAGCCCGGAAAGACTTTGGGTTTTGGAACAGATAAAGGGTTCTAATTGGTCATATTTAATCAGAAATTTTTAAGGAACACAGGGCAACTATCAGTTTTCTTCCCACTTGGTACTTTTAAAGAGCTATGATTGAAAAAGTATGTAGTTCTCATTTTGTTATTTCAACTCCATATTTTCATTTCGTCTACATTTTGGAATTAAGAACAATGCTTGCAACTCTATATATATTGATCAGATTCGTTTTTCCAACCACTGTGTACATATTAGAAGCATGTTTCGAGAAAATTTTGATTTCCATTAGAATGAGTCCCACATACGATAGAACTTCCATTCCATATGAATAATTGATTTTATAATTAATAAAAAATTAACCGAACCGTTTAGGTTCCCACTTCTATGTCTTACAGTTCAGTCGAAACTTTAGATGTCACTGATGTCGCTATGCTCTTCTTGAGTTCATCACTGTTCTTTTCATTCATTCTAAAGGCAGCAGTTTTACACACTGATTTACATGCACTGACTTTGCACTGATATTGACTGAGTAACAAATTACATCATATAATTACATAAAATCAGTCAAATTTCAAATGAAGAACAATTTATATCAATATCTTTCACAAATTAAAGTACTATATCACAGCTTGGAAATTGCCTAAAAATTATTGATATTTTATTGACAAAGTAATACTCATCGGTTCAAAAGAAAAAAAGTGAAAAAGAAAAAGTCACGTACAAGAAGAAGAAGAAAAATAACATTGTTACGTCCGGAGAACACACAGTTGTATATATTTAGATTGGTTAGGTTTAAATTCGAATTAACAAATAGGTTGACACTCGAATTGTCTCTGAGAATTTGACGAAAGAAGGGTTAGATAAAATTAATTAAATATAATAAAGAAAAATCAAAATGCTTGTATAATTCAGTTAGATTCATTCTTTCAATTGTTGTTCATGTGTAAGTGTTATGTAAAAAGAGAAAGATAAGGTGTATATCCACGGATGATGAAAATCGGATGAGAACTCACATGAGAATTCACATTAGAACTCACATAAGAACTCGCATAAGATCCGGTCCCAAATACGCGTATTAGTTCTCATTTAATATCCCATATGATACCTTCTTTGAGATTTTATAAGAGTTCTCATGCAAGCTCTCATGTAATTTCTCACATGATAACTCATGTGAATATTTTTAATAGGGAATAATGCATACCGACAATACTCTAATAGGAGATAAAAGTTGTCATTGAATTTTTTACTTCAAAATGACGAATATGCAATATTCTGAGAGATTTAGGTGATTTTATCCGTCAGAAGTCATAGCCGGCATTGAAAGGTTGAGTTAATTTATTATTTATTAAAAAAACATGCCCTGTCATGGCTCGGGCATCGGGAATATCGACTCTTTTATTTTATTTTCTATGTAAAAAAGACTTACTTTACTTACAAAATAAAAAAGTGCGAACGTCACGTGGTGTTCCCAAGCGGTCACCCATCCAAGTACTATCCACGCTCGATGTTGCTTATCTTCGGTGATCGGACGAGAACCGGAGTATCAACATGATATGAACGTTCACGTGTGGTGGTTTTATATGAAACGATGTCATGCCGCGTGTCGAAGAAAAAATATATACACTCTTCTATATATTATAAAACAAATTATTCTAATTTGTCAAATTATAGAGTTAACGTGTTTAAATCTAGACTGTGAATAGAAATTCTGCGCGAATTCGAAACTATAAGAATGAGTACAAAACGTACAAAAGTAATACTGCTCAATTTAGCATATTACGGAGTGAAAGTGTTTCAAACAAAGCATAATAACATATCTATCAAAAATCTATCTAACATAAGTCTTTCAGCTTTATAAAATGATTGCAAAGATTTCAATGTAAATCTTATTCGAAGACAGTTTTTTATTAAATATCGTTCATATCTTTATATTTTCAAACCCGTTTGAACTGCGGATTCTTGCGTTAACACAGACACGCTTACATAGGCGCCTTACAAAAACATGCACCGATTTCGCATTTTGCTAGCAGAAAACGATCATAAAAATAGAGCTCTATAAAAATTATTTTGTTATTATTTTATTTTTAAATGTAAAACTTCGAAAAATATACAGATTAGTAGTGCTGAATTTAATTTTATGCTTTCTTTGATAAATTTTTTTTTAGTAAAATGAATCCTAACTCCGTGATTTTTTTGTTTTAGTCAGAGAACTTACAATTTTTTCAAAAACTGCGTAGTTTGTTTAATAATGTAAAAGTCCGAGCACGTCTCTGATGGCAGGATCACGTCTCGACGCGATGGTGGTGTAATGGTCAGCATAGTTGCCTTCCAAGCAGTTGATCCGGGTTCGATTCCCGGCCATCGCACTTTTTTTGTTTTTTAACAATGTTTTTTTATTAGCCTTAGTTATTGGGATAGGGGTAGGATACCACAATGTCCAATAATTTTTATGTCCAACTTATTTAATGTCTCAAATTTTTAAATTAATACTTTTAGTATTAATTAATAATATGCCCCCGCTAATATTAATACTAGCGGGGGCATGCTACCTGCTTCGGGGGCCCCTTCGAAAACCATAGAGGAATTATCCTTTTTAGGGACCCTCTTAATTAGCGTGAAGTTGGGATTGTAATTGAGCGTATAAATTAGGGATCGGTTATTTTTATGCCCCCTGTGGAATATTTGGTCGACAATTCAAAATTTCGTGAAGTTTTTGATCGCTTTTTCGCTTTAAAGTAAACAATTCAAACCAATTTTTACATTTCATTTTCAACATTTGAGATTATTTCACAAATTGAAATATTTGAACAATTTCATTTTTGTATAATGTTATCTTCTCTTTATTTTTCACAATAAAGTATAAACTAACTAACTAACTATTAACTAAATAGCCGCTAACTAACTAACTTACTCACCAACTAACTAGTCTAACGGATAAAAGTAATTGATCGCTCTGATAAAATCCTGAAACAATTCAGAATGAGACCTATGAAAGCTTCGCCAAACGTATTCTCTTAAATTATTATCAATTTTCGACGTACATAATTTTCCAAGTCGACGTCTCATATCCCTTTTATAACTATTGACCAATATGACACAATGCGTTAAGTATGAATTGATCTGTTTCGCGGGTTGACAAAATTCAGTGAATGATTCACTGAATCATGAGTAAACCCGCGGCTGTCAATAAATCTCCACTGTACCCTCTCCAACCATCTGTCATAATTCTGGTACCAGGAAGAACGTTTTGGATAATTATGTCCGTGAGAGTTGTTCCATCTCTTCGCGGCACAACGGTTAAATACATCTTTTTGTTTCCCTATCAATACCCCCTAATACCCATCGAGTTGCTCTTACGCGACCTCTATTGTATTTTCTCTTTCCGAAAATACTCTCGTCGATTTTAACGATATGACCTTCTCCTCCTATCCTCGTATCTGTTTTCATCATCCAAACTGTTATCAATTTTTGGAATTCGGAAACAAGATGGGACACGGTAAATTCACACAATCCTGTTTCTCGCCTAATCATATCTTTCGGATATCTCAATATCCAGCCTACCAAAACAAGTATGACTTGTCTGAGCGGAATTTTCGAAATATTAAAAAACCTCCCTTCTCGAAGTGAGCATTTCTGACGGCAAGATCTATTGTTGCAGCGGTAAAGATATTCTTTTCCGACTCCTGTAATGAAAATGATCCGCTATAATTAGATCAGTTTTAATCTAAATTTCTAATAGTAATTAAAATATCAATTATTTACCATCTAATTGTATGGTCTGATTTTTACCACAAACAGGGAACGTCTTTTTACGCGACAGCAATCCGTGGGATATCAAGAAATTGATAACACACCAACGTTTTGCAGGTGATTTTTACAGCTAGACATGCTGTTTAAAAAGTCCATGACTTCGAAATAGGATGTTAACTCGTAGGATGTTAACTAGTACGATGTTAATTTGAAAATGACAACATTCAAAAATGTTGCCTTTTTATACATTATTATTCCGTACAGGGTAGAGAAAATTATTGTAGGGAGGGTTATTGTCTAATTCTAAGAATTATCCGTGGAAAACAAAAATCATGTTTTCATTTGTTGATTTGTTAATTAACGTTCCGTTTGTTTGTTAACTTTCATGTTTTGAAAGTGATTTTTATTGTTTATTATTCTTTATTATTGTTTGTAAACTTTTTTGTTTATGAACTTTGTTTGTTCATGGTCATTTGTTTACAAGCATTTATTTGTTCATCGCTATTAGTAATATTTACTTCATTCAAAAACCCTCATATAATTATTTGTTTATGGGCATTTGTTTAAGAACTTTGATATTTTTGTTCAACAAAAATAAAAAACTTAAGAAAATCGATGAAAAACTAAAACACAAATTTGTTTAGTTAAAGCGGTTTGTTTAATCGAAAGAATAACAAAAATAACTTAGTACCACATATACAAAATGTAACAATTGATTTTAATTGGTTCAAAAACGAAAAACCGATCAAAATTCTACATGAAATTAGATTGATTTTAGAATGTCGACCAAATATTCTACGGGGGGCATAAAAATAACCGATCCCTAATTTGTTACGCTTAATTACAATCCCAACTTCACGCTAATTAAGAGGGTCTCCAAAAAGGATAATCCCTCTATTGTTTTCGAGGGGCCCCCGGAACAGGTAGCATGCCCCCGCTAGGGCAATGTTAAGCCGTTGACAACTGCCAGTTGTTTATACTTTTGAATGTAACCGTCAAAACCGTCAAAATTTATCGACGCGAAACATCAAAATTGTTTGTACGATTCAAAATTTTTTGTAAATTATATCCGACACTACAGAAGCTTCTGATATTTCGGATTATGCTATAGTTGAACTTATTTCAACCAGACGAGGCGGAAACTTTTTTTTTGTACAGCGAAAAAACAGAGGGTACCGTTTATTGGTGGTGCAGAAAGCGAGCTAATGGCGGTGCTTTGGCCTGGACAAAGAGTCTTCCCTATTAGCACAGAATATTCTGGAAGATTGTGTAACATTCATAGGATATTCCTAGAATATTATCAGTAATATTAAAATAACATTCGTAGAACATCCTAGCAATGTTCTATGTCCTTCTTGAAAATATTTTTCGAATATTTCTATAATGTTTAAAAAATATTATATGAATAATTAAAAAAACATTTTAGATTAATTATTTAAACAAATTATTTTTAAATAAACTTTTATAATTTCTTAAATTTTTATGTTCAGGAAAAAATAATATAATATTATACGCGTGTGAAAAAAGCGTGACATCATCAGGGATCGGACCAACGACCCTCGATGTCTCAACACTGAACTTTAACCAGTGCGGCTAACACGAGTCTTGAGATAAGTGTACAATGAATTCTACTTTCAGGATTCCAACAAAGGGTGGAATCGTTTAAGTACAATTTATTATTCAGTTATCCCAAGACTTGTGTTAGCCGCACTGGTTAAAGTTCAGTGTGGCCAGAGTGAGGGTCGTTGGTTCGATTCCTAATGATGATTCGCCTTTTCGTACGGAGGCCTACAAAATAATATTATTCTTTTCATTAAAATAAAATTTTAAAGTAATCTGAAAGTTTATTATGAATAATTTTTCTTACAATTAAAATATGATTTTATAAATATTTATAAATATTGAATGAAATTCGAATAATATTCAAGAATATGCGTAGAATATTCTAAAAATATTATAAAAATCATTTTTCAAGAGGACATAGAACATTATAGCAACGTTCCACCATCATTATTGGAATATTATTTACATATTTTTGATTATAATTTCAATGTTCCTAGAACATTCCTAGAATATTATGTGGTAATAGGGTTACCATGCACTCAGCGCAGCGTAGGTTGCCGCTGAAAAACGGTTAGCTTCGATGAAGCGTTTTGCTGGGGAACATCCCGAGGCTCCACCTCCCAAATTATAAGAGAGCTTGATGATGAAAACGATGATGTTCTGGCGAGGATGCCTGGCCGGGACAACGTCCGTCGAACGATCCAGAGATCGAGGAAAAAAATTTGCCGAAAAATCCAACTTGCCTCGATAAATTGCGTGACATCCCAGATAAATATAAGTTATTTATTATTATTTGTTTACATAGGAAATACCCTAATAACAAAGGGGTTTTATAGATACAGTATAGTTTTGATCAGAAAAAAATTAATTACAATTTGAAAGAAGCAATAAGCAATCTGTAATGGCGAGAATGAGAAAAGAGTTAGAAAAATTTAAGTAATAATAAATATATATGGTTCCTCATGCTCGTCGTTATCCGAGGAATCCGATTGGATGTACCGAGGCTTGGCTTTTCTTACGTAAAACGGATATCTTGTTCTTCGTCAGATCCTGAACTTTGGTCAGAGTTTGGGTTTGGTTCTTCGTTCTCTTCGTCGTCCGCCTCTTTTTCCGATTCAAGGACATCGTCCTCATCACTTTCTGATGAACTGAGGTGGTTGTGTATTCTTTTGTTCTTTGCCAATTTTCCTTCATCTGAAATCAAAATACAAAAATTATATGTTAAAATGTCAGTCGTTTCGGAGGAAAGTTCCACTGTGGAATAAATGCGAAGATCGTCTTAGACGGAAATTTCATCTGTAGACCTGAAACTTATACGTTAATAAACAGTTGTTTTAACATCATGACAACTCAGTTTGTATCCAAATAAACTAATGGTAATCGTTTAATTGATATTTAAAATTTGTAGCAAATCGAGTTTTATAGTCATTTGAAGTCGTCTTGCTAAAAAAGAAACAAATTTATTTGTATAAAAAATTGTTTCAATCGTCATTGCAATGGAAGCTCAGAAGACCCTTATTGAAACTGCTGGAGTACCCGGACATGCAAGTGCTGAGTAGTAATGTCGTTTTAAAAGAATGTTCGAGTCTTTCGAATGTCGCGTGTCGCGTTTTTGCGCGTTTTTGTGTGGCGTTAGACACTTCCTAATACAAATGTTCACACCAAACACCGCAGAAAAGATTCGACTTCACAATTTCCGTGCAACCTGCAATATCTCTTGGCTATATTTTTGGCATCAAGATATTTGATACAATATATTCTTCAGAGCTTCTTCTTCAAACGGAGTTCTTTTTTTCTCATACAGCACTTGACGTCTGGAATCAAAACATGGAACTGCTACCTACTGGTTAAAACAAAGGAGAAAAACTTGCACATAATTTGGGGCTTTACGTAGCAAAAAATAACCATCTATTTGGATCTTTCGTTTCCTGTTGCTGCAAGTGCACTTGGAAGCACGCCCTGCACACTGAAGACAATCATCTAGACCTATGTTCACGGCTTCGTTACAATTGATCCCCACGTTCCAGCCACAGTGATATCCTCGTGGATGCGTAAACATAAATTCACCGGGATATTGAACAGTCTAAAAAATTACAGCTACCTGCTACGAAAGATTTGTCTATAGTATTGAAATGAATAGCTATACCAATAGGACTGGAAAAAATTAACAAAACAAACTTTACAGATTTTTATTACCTCAAAATTTAGACCAGCCCCAACTTGAAACTAAAAAACACTGATGTACAAGTATCAACTATTTTAGTAAGCCAAAACGAAGAATCTTTTAAAAATGATTTAGCTAGGTGGGCTGTTGATCGAAAAGTAGAAGTTACAACAACTTTAACCGAGTTACTGCAAATTTTGAACAAGTATATACCAGAGTTGATGTTACCGAATCAATTCCTTGGTGGATAAATAGTCTACGAAAAATTTAAAAAATTACGACAACCTACGCTTAATCTACTACAAAAGTTAACGAATTCTTACATAAAATCTACGAATCGCTACTGAAAATCAACGAAAAAGGAAAGAATTTCTACGAAAAAATGCGGCTGCGCTCAGAAGCCTCCCCATTTGCTCTGGCTCAGATGTTACGAGCGCAATATCGTCCGCATATGCAAGTGCAGAGATGTTCTGAGTATCCAGCTCATACCCCGCCCCCGACTCGGCAGCCATTCTCACAATTGGCTCCAGGGCAAGGTTGAACAGAATAGGGCTCAGAGGACATCCCTGGCGGACGCCAGATCGCATAGGGATTGGCCGGGTAAAGCCATCAGCTGCACGCACCCTCGTGACACAGCCGTTGTACAGGCTAGCCACGAGGTCAACAAACAGACGGGGGACACCGGCGTTCTCAAGCGAACCCAGGATAGTTGCATGCGGCACGGATCCAAAGGCGTTCGATAGATCCAGCCACGCTGCAACCACCTGTTTGCGACGCTTGCGAGCGTCCGCAAGGATTGCCTGGAGCACAAAGTTATGCTCCAGGCAGCCCTCGTGCGGAAGGAACCCTTTCTGGGCCCTGGAGAGCCGCTTGTTGGAAACGGCCCAGCGGGTCAGGCGGTCGGCGAGCACCGCAGCGAAGAGTTTCGGGATCACATCGCCCATGGCTAGGGGTCGCCAGTTCGACAGGTCTTCCTTGTCGCCCTTTTTGTACATCAGCACGGTGTTGGAAGTTTTCCACGATGTTGGGACACACCCCAGTCGGCGGCACGCATTGAAGAGTGCCGTGAGGAGTGACGATCCAGGGTCGGCTTTCCTCAGATCACCATATGAGAGACCGTCGGGTCCAGGGGATGAGATCTTCATCCTCTTTAGCCGACGATGCACCTCGGTTTCTGACAGCTCGGATACCAAGGACTCGTCACTACCCGGAATTGGGTCCTCAAACTGGAGTTGAGGGAGCTCCTCCGATCGATTCTGTGGCGTGTACAACGTGGTGAAATGCCGCTCGATGGCGTCAAGCGGCACCTCGCAGTGCTCGGAAGCCCCTTGCAGGATCTCCCGCACCGCACGCTTACGATTCGACCGAAAGAGGCGCTGCACGCGCGTAGCCTCCCTCACGTGCTGTGCATAGGACAATGGTCGAGCTGGCTCACCCGAGGCCGGCTCAGTTCTCCTATCCTCGCGGCGTTGCTGCCTTCCGCCGTTCCCGTTGTTGGCATCACCATCGCGTCCTGCCCGTCTTCCCGTGGAGCTCCGTTCGAAGAATTTCGCCACTTGCGTAGCTAGTTCCTCGAGACGTTCGACCGTGGCTACACTCACAACAGAAGTCCTCAGCGACTCCCTTTCAGCAGCAAGACTGCTTCCAGGGGCGCCTCGGCCTTCGGCCACGCTAGGAGCGTTACGCGGAATCGGACGTGCAGGGCGATTGCCATCTCTCCGCTCTCTGCGATTAAGCTGGTTAACTCGAGGACGTCGGGCCGCACCATCCGTGGCACGTATCGGCCGGCTGACAGGCTGTCCCCTCGAGACCGCTGGCACCACCTCCTGCGACGTCATCCGGTTGCCCGGCGGCGACTTTGGCGATTCAGCAGGGGCCATGGCAGACGTGTTGTCCCTCGTTGCGGGTGGCTCCCTCCTCGTATCTGCAGTCGCTCCGCAAAATCTACAAACAAAGCCCCGGCCGCGGCCGGGGGAATCAGTCAATCTACTCTCACTAACCGGGGTTAGTTCCCGGTGCGCAATGTCAAAATTGTTCAGCGGGCTTATGGCCCCGGTTACAACTATATCAGGTATCGGGCTGAAGGTCCGATCCTGAGCCAAAGTATTGGCACTAGCCGCGTCAATAATAAAATCTAAATTGGGGGCTGGACTCTGAGTCAGCCCCGTTACCGCAATGTTGTCACAGTCAAGGCATGCTTTTTCCATCTATGTCAATCAGTCTTTTGGCGAATACAACCAGAAGGACTCTTTAAGCAAGGAAAAAGAAGAAGATAAAGAAATTGCTGAGCATCTGCGAGCCATTAGATGCGTCATTGTTAAAATCCAAGCCCCGTTACCGTTAAAGTCAGCCCCGTTACCACAATGTTGCTCGCAGGCTCGTCCGTTGCAAAAATCGAAACAATTCATCAAAAATCATTTTCTTATCTATGACAACGGTAGAAGGTGAAATACATCAAAATTCGTTATCTTACTGCGGCGGACCTTCCGCCGCTGTCATATGCAAGATAACAAATTTTGATGAATTTAATCGATTTTTGGAATAAAATGTTATGAACAATTTTGAATAACGATTTATGTTAAAAAACACATCTAAACGCAGAAGCGGATTCGAGTACATCAGCCATGTTACCTTGTTGCTCTATGACAAAACAGTGAGAATCCACTTATTAATACTTTTTCGAAAATACAAAGACTGAAAGTATAAAAAATTGATATAGTTAAAAATTTAAAATTAGAGTTTTTTGTAATTCCAAATTAATCAATCAATTAAGCTATAGAGGGGACATTTACTGACGTTTGACATTTAGACATACACTGCTGGTACTAGGACATTCACAGATGCACTTAGTACTAGTGATACATGATGGCAAGATTTATATCACGTTCAATGTTGATTGCAATTCGAACCGGCGTTGAAGTTAGAACTCTTACAGTTAATTATTATCGTACAGCTTAAGTTTAGTCGAAAAAAGTACACTTTCGCGACTTCGCTAGATTTTCGTAGTAGGGTCACATGCACCCATGTTCATGTCAGAATCGTTTAGTTTATGCAAAATGTAACATTGGTACTATGAAATATCATTCTTAAGGTGGAACTAGTGCGACAAAAAATTACAAAAATTTATGCTGATACTGCAAGTGTTGGTATAGGTTAGAATATCGAAGAATCGGTCTCAACTTTTCTAACCGACTGTACTGAGCGTGAGATCTGATTGGCTTGAGCCAGCGTGACAAAGTCAGCCGTACTATTCACGTGTATAAAAGCAAGATAAAAGTTCGCATTCAGCCACACTTTAAAACAACATATTGTAAACATTTTTGCATTATTAATTTTAAGCTGAATTAGACCCAACAGTTAGAGGTTCAAATAAAAATTTATTATGTAATAGGTAAAGACCAACTGTGATGAGTCAGGAACTATTATTTGTAAGAAACAAAACGAAATCAAAAATTACATGTACAAGTTATGTATAATATAAAAACAAAATAAAACAAATTTTAAAAGTAAAGCATTCAGCCACATTTGATTGTTAAGAACAAAACTCAAGAATTCACTAAGATTTGGATCAATCGATTCCTTAATAAATAACCTATTTTGTGCTATTTTTTTACAGGATTCGTAAGAGTAAAACAAAGTTTATTGAAAAACAAGTGTGAAAATGTGCGGATATAATCGCTCTGTCATATCCTAACTTTAAGATTAAATATCTTTATTATCCAACTCAAGATGTCTATACAATTTTAACAATAGGTGTACAAACACCTAATGTTCATTTTCTGAATGTTTCATCAATTTCGTAAGGATACAAATTTCGCGTCAGTCCCTTCTTAATTACTTAAGATAATTATGTTTGTTATTTATTATGAGGGCCGATTCCTGCGGTACTGCAATGCAGGGACGACCCGTGTCAGGTTCGGAGCAAGCCCCGGGAGACCCGACTCGTGGCAAAAATAAGGATGATATTCTGGCTGCTCGATGAGCAGCGTATCAGATATCAAGCTGATAAGAACAGATACTACACTTTGATCTTAGCCATAGGCCGAGAAGCGATACCGTTTGCTAATTTTCTGCTCAATAAGTAATTGCGAAGAGTCAAGAAACTTGCGAGAAAAAAAATTTTGGTCCGAAAGTGACACCTACCGTCTGGGGTCGTTGGAGGGTCGATATAGTAGGAAAGACGCTTGAAACTGTAGGTTTAATTCGTGCTTATATATTTATTATACTGCGCTTTAATCATTGTAAATTAAATTTTCGAAAAAATTTCATATTTATGACTTTTTGAAAAATTTTCTGAAAATTCAAAATATAGGTGTACTTAACTGACATTGATCATTTTAGCATATTTTATATCTTATAATAATACAAGTTTCAAGTTAGTTATAAAAATATTATTTTAAACTGCTTTTATTATTATTATTAATTCTACTTTTTGTTTATTTTATATTTTTTAATGTAAAATAGGTTTGTTGGGACTCATATGTAAAGTTAGCGACTAGGGGAGCTCATGTTAGTGATTAGCTGGTACATGTAAACTACTGAATTATTAAATTAACAAAGGAAAAAAATATTTTTTTAATGGCGTCTTGTGAAACAACTGGATAATTAACTGCGCTGAACTGACCAAATAAAAAATTACCAGAAAATCGTCTCATTCCTTTTTTAAATCGATATTTATTATTTATCAAAATTACCTCTTATTCCAAGTGTCTTATTGTATATGGTCTTGTACAATATGGCCTTCAACTTTTCCACAAACTTGGAACTTTACTGAACATATTAATATAATGAAAGCAGATTCTAAATTGAAATGAGAATCAAAACCGTCATTTTGAAATAAATTCCAATATTTTTGTTACATATTTTTTCGTTTCAATTTGTGTTATATCAATTTATCAAAAATTTATTGCCAATGTAATCGACATGATAAAAATGATCAAACTTAAGTCAGATACAGATTTCAAAAAATTGCGCTATTTTCTCCCGTTTCTAATGTTGGCATTAATTGGTATCCCTTATCACCATCTTCACACTCTTCGAATGTACGACTACGACCACCTTCAAGATGTATGGTGCCGAAAAGTATCGATAACCAAGAAATATATTGTTGTAATGTGTTATAATTAATCTACGAAGGAACTAATAATTGTTGAAAAAGTTTTGGAATGCCATGTCGATTGTTCGCAAAGCACAAGTAAGCTGTCACTATTCATTACGCCTGATATATTTTTATCAATACTGGTTAAGTATTTTTAATGCAAAAAATGTTATTTACTGATGATTTGTTGTTTACAGCAATGGGGCACGTTCGCTCGTATATGGCATCTCTACGATGCTAAATGGCAAGATCCATACCTAAGTGCAGTACACTTAAAGAAATATTTAATGGGGTTGTACAAGCCAATCTATCATGCCATGAGTGAGTATCAAACTTCAAATTGCATTAGATTAATACCATAGAAATTTTTTAATTTATTTTGTTATTGTCAGACGATTGCGGTGATCATGTTGTGGTCATAAACAGCAAACACATAGCTTTGAGAGGCAACGAATGGAGAAGACGAGTTTATTTCCACCACACACAATACGCCAAGGGTGATACTTGGACTTTAGCTTGGGAATTGCACAGTAAAGATCCAACTATGGTAATGAATCTGCATTTACTATGTTGTATAATTTTTTACATTTTTTATCATTAAATATTTATCATTGATTTGATGTCACACTTTGATTCGATTTTTCATGAAAGCATAATTAAACAAAACCAATTAATCATTTGTTATAAAATGTGCAGATCGTAAGAAAAGCATTGTATTCAGCCATGGACGGAAATTTGCAAAGACGTTACACAATGCAAAGGTTACACATCTACCCCGAAGAAGATGTACCGCCCGAAATATTGGAAAACGTCACCAACCAGATAAAACAACTGAGACCCATCCCTCGACCTATAAGAGATATTTCTCTAGAAGAAATAAAAGAGTTCCCAAAACTGATACACTACCCTGAGGATTATGTAGTTGGAATAAATAAGCAGAATTTACGTAAGGATAAGGAAAATATCCTTGCAGTTGAATAGAATGAAAATATTTTTGTTATAAAAACACATTAAAATAGTAAATAAAAAAGTCAAGATAAAAAGATTATATTTCTTATTCAAACAATTGTACAAATCGATGGCATGTTTGTAAACTATTCGTCAAGATGTAGATCTTTCGCCACCATCTTTGCAGTCACATACATCATCTTGTCTTTTGTTTGATTGTAGTTGTCAATGGCTCGTTGACGCATTTCAGGCCAGTCGTACAGGTCACGGTAGATCGGTCGAACGTACTTCATCCTGCCAACTTCTGTTACAAATTGCAGTGCATCTTCGACTTTATCACTCCACTGGTTTTTTATGCATAATCTCAACCATATGAATCTAGAAAATTATTCACGGCCATTAATGTTCACTTTTTCTTATCGGTTTGGCTTTTTAGTATTTTTTAAAATATTATTCATTTATTTAATGGCATCAACAAACCTGATCTCTGCATTTTTGTTAGAACTAAACTCGTACTTTTCTGCAAGAGTTTTCAGTTTGACAATTGAAACTTTGTCGTTTGACTCAAAGAGCTGGTTTAAGAAAGACACTTTTTGCATAGGCATCAATTTCTCCACATCAGTTTTGTTGAAAGGGCAAGGCTCTTCTTCATTCCAGGATATCCATCGTTTTGCCAATTCAATGCAAGCTTTTTTGTAAGTTTGATCGTACTGAGGAATAACCGGTGGCATTCCTGGCTTGTAGAACCACGCCTCCCAATCGACAGTGTCAAGCAACTAAAATTTAATTTTAAAAGTCAAACAAAACATTCAATAAATACAATAATTGAAATAAATATCACTTACGTCTTTTTTATCCGCGAAATATTCGTATAAGTACGCTTTCCAATCGGTAGACACGATGCTTTTATACTTAAATTTATCCAGATAGCTTCGCAAAAATGGATCAAACTTCTCTGCGCCTCCTAACAGTTGTTCCAAATAGAACAAAAATGAATGTCCTTTTTCATATGGCACAGATGAAAAAGAGTCATCAGGATCAATCCCATTTAAATTTGGTATCAAATTTGTCAGCTGATTTTTCTCTCCGAGTGTGTTCACCTGACAATCAAAACTTTCATGTTTTTTTTGTTCATTTTACTAATTAAAAACTCATTTATGTTTTTAGAAACTACTTACGGTTTCCCTCAAAGCTACTAAACCCAGATCAGCTGTGAATTGCCGGTACGCTTCACCGTGCATTTTTCCATTGATCTTTTCTTCGACAAATCTTGTGAAACCCTCGTTAAGCCAGAAATGTTCGAAATTGGCATTGGTAACTAGATTCCCTGTCCAGCTATGAGAAATTTCATGAGCAATAACGTCGGTCAACGAACGGTCGCCCGCTAGCAAAGTCGGGGTCACAAAAGTCAAGCACGGATTTTCCATACCGCCAAATGGAAAACTTGGCGGAAGAATCAGTAAGTCATAAATTCCTAGAACAAAATTTTATTGATTAATTTCGTCAGTTTGTTTGATTTATTATTTTTATAATTCGTTTTTATAAATCATTTATAAATTGTTATTACCCCAGATGTAAGGACCGCAAATGGACTCGGCGATTTGCAGCATGTCTTCAGTCTTGGCAAATTCATAGGCACTTTCTTCGATATGCTCTTTTTCAGACCAAACATGAGATCTGGGACCAATTTTCTTTGAAACTAAAGCACCAACCGCTATGGCTATTAAATACGACGGAATAGGCACGGGCTGATGGAATGTGAAAATTTTTGTGGAATTATCGCCGTTTCGTACTTCATCCCGTAATGCTGACATTATCACTGTCAGGTCTGCTGGCACTGAGATCTGCAAACGCATCAACAAAACAGTTTTCATTGAAAGTTGTAGCTTTAAAATTCTCAGCCTATAACCTACACGGGAACATAGGTGACTATTACTTTTCAGCCCCTGGCCAAAATAGGAATCGTAGGTGACTTTTCGTAAGAGGAAAACTCACATACACTCCTATCTTAGCCACTGGCCGAGATGGGACGGTCACATACACTCCTAACTTAGCCACTGGCCGAGAAGGAAAACTCACATACACTCCTAACTTAACGTTTTCCTTCTCGGCCAGTGGCTAAGTTAGGAGTGTATGTGACCATCCCATCTCGGCCAGTGGCTAAGTTAGGAGTGTATGTGACCATCCCTTCTCGGCCAGTGGCTAAGATAGGAGTGTATGTGACCATCCCTTCTCGGCCAGTGGCTAAGATAGGAGTGTATGTGACCATCCCATCTCGGCCAGTGGCTAAGTTAGGAGTGTATGTGAGTTTTCCTTCTCGGCCAGTGGCTAAGTTAGGAGTGTATGTGACCATCCCTTCTCGGCCAGTGGCTAAGATAGGAGTGTATGTGACCATCCCATCTCGGCCAGTGGCTAAGATAGGAGTGTATGTGACCGTCCCATCTCGGCCAGTGGCTAAGATAGGAGTGTATGTGACCGTCCCTTCTCGGCCAGTGGCTAAGTTAGGAGTGTATGTGACCGTCCCTTCTCGGCCAGTGGCTAAGATAGAAGTGTATGTGACCGTCCCTTCTCGGCCAGTGGCTAAGTTAGGAGTGTATGTGACCGTCCCTTCTCGGCCAGTGGCTAAGATAGAAGTGTATGTGACCGTCCCTTCTCGGCCAGTGGCTAAGTTAGGAGTGTATGTGACCGTCCCTTCTCGGCCAGTGGCTAAGTTAGGAGTGTATGTGACCATCCCTTCTCGGCCAGTGGCTAAGATAGGAGTGTATGTGACCATCCCTTCTCGGCCAGTGGCTAAGATAGGAGTGTATGTGACCATCCCATCTCGGCCAGTGGCTAAGTTAGGAGTGTATGTGACCATCCCTTCTCGGCCAGTGGCTAAGTTAGGAGTGTATGTGACCATCCCATCTCGGCCAGTGGCTAAGATAGGAGTGACAGGTGATAAGTTTCTGTTGCTTCCTTTATTATTGAAATGATTTTGAATGTTGACGAATCAAAAATAACAAATTACAGACCTCTGCACTGTAAGTCGCTTTGGCAGATGGAGTATCTTGACAGGGTAACATTGATCTTGCATGAATAGCCTACAAAATAATGAAACTCATTAATTACATTTTTAAACTTGAAATATGTTTCCAAATAAGATTTGATTCTTATCACTTAATATTGATACCTGGCATTGTGAGTATAAATATGGAAGTTTTCCTCCAGCAGTTTGTTCTGGTTTCATCCACTGTAGCGCAGTGCTATTTGGCTGAGTGTGGTAATTAATTTTGATTTTGTATCTGTAAGTTTTTGCAAACAAATAATTATCAACGTGTTAGCATGAATCTTTATAAATACTTGTTTGACAAATTTTTATTAGTATAATATTTTGTAAAAATTTCAGTTACCTCTCTTTTTCACAAGAAGAGGGCAATTGTATACTCAATTTAGATCCGAACGGAACTGTCTCGCTCACTTTATAATCCAAACTGTTCCCATCGATTACATTTATGATTGATAACAAAACAAGGCCGCGAACATCAAGGATCTAATAAACCATATACATTGTTTATAATTCGTATTGATTAGACTAATTTTTTACTTTTTAAATCGTTTCATTTGTATTATGAATGTTACCAAATATTCAGACTGCTTTTTCTTCTCTACATCAAGTATCACGCTGCCTTTTAAGATACTTTTATCGAAATCAACCTCCAGTTGCATGTGAGTATGAGTAACCAGGACCAGATCTACAAAAATTCATCAATAAATTCAAAGAGGTAGTCATACTGTTTCTAAAACTTTTCATTTACATAAACTGTTCAAAATTAATTTCAATCGTGCATCTTTAATTCTAATGCGCACTAGCTTTATCTAGGCAATCATCAGGCGGTCTACAATTTTTCCCAAATCACGTGATTTAATTGTAAACTTGAATATGTATTATGATGTGTGTAATTAAGAATCAAAGAATTTTGATTATTTTATATTGACTCTGAGAATTCAACGTATAAAGTTTCTATTTTGTTAACAAATTCTTATTATTATCATATATGCAAAAAAATATCCAATTTTTGTAGGTTTTCACTCTGGTGTTCATTATTTATATCAATTATTGTGGGTTCGCCGTATCAACGAATTTCTGTAAAAGAATTTATGAAGATAAAATACGATAAAAACGTCAAAGTTCAAAGTAAACGTTTAACCATATATTAAACAAAAAATGAAAGGAAACCGCATATATTTAAAACAATAATAATCATGGAAAAAAGTTTATTTAAAATTTTCTTCTGCCTCACAATTTCTAGTTTCATTCAAAATTTAAAAAATAATGTTTACCTGGTCTCGAAAAAGAATTCGGATCTCCAGGACTCAGGGCCATTTTCGCTGCTAATCAATCACACTGAAAGATGCTTCAAGATGAGAAATGACAAACAAGATGAGGTAAACAGTTTTAGGTTACTGATTTAAACAACAATGCTCCTGTGCAATCTGTTTTACCGACTGATTGACTGACCGACTGAAAACGTGCATTTTTTGACAATTATTCAATTTCTAGAAAAACAAAAATAATTCCTCGTTCATCTATAGCTTAATTGAGTGTCATGACATTTTAAAATATTATTAAAATCATTTACGTATTTATGATTGGCGCGCTTTTGATCGTGAAGTTGCGCATTGAATGATCAGCTGATTCGAGCATAGAGTACAGTTTGCACGGGGAGACTTGAAAGGTGGTGTATAACGGCCAAAGGGCGCGTTAGCTAAAGAAAATTCGCGCGTGCGACGAAATGCGGAGGTTGCGTGGGAATTATAAGCGTGCCCTGAGAAAAAAGACGACGACGCCCTCTGGTCCGGAGCCGCTGCTCGTGAGCACCCGCGAACGCCGGAAGCTGCTCCAGCGCTGATAAAAACCACGTCAGTTATCGCACGCGGTACGATTAATTCGCGCTCATTTCATCATCCAACGATGATATGATATTTGGCCGCAAAACATGAAGCTATACATATTATGTGTACACTGGATGCTGATTTTTATATCGATCACCTCAAGGTAAACTGTTTATCGATCCCCATAATTGGACTTGACAATTTCAACTTATTCCTATTTTCATTCTTTCATTCCTCTCTACCATCATTTTAATTTTCATTTTGTACGTTCAATTTCAATTTCCATTTCTACATTTTGCATTTTGTTGTTGACAAGTTAGAGGTTATGATAATAACTTGATTTTTACAGTTATGATATATTTCAAATTGTGTATTTTGTTTTTGGCATTCGAAGATGTATGTTTTCATTTGTATAGTTTACAGCTAAAAAGCAATCTTGTTAATTTGATGTTGTCTTTTACAGTTTGACAGTGTTCCTGTTGGTGGCATCGCAAAACGTTCAAACGTCCAATATTCAACGAACAGATGAAAAGTCGAACGATGTGATCGACAACGCAACAATGAAAAACGAAATTGGCGAATCCTTTCATGTGTCGCCGATAAATGATGTGT
Organism: Telenomus remus; assembly: GCA_020615435.1. NCBI lineage: Eukaryota > Metazoa > Arthropoda > Insecta > Hymenoptera > Scelionidae > Telenomus > Telenomus remus. Next base: position 6,141,182 of record CM036341.1, on the reverse strand, counting down.
CCGAATTTGAGACCCGTACAAACACAGAGACTGAGGTCAACGACAATGTCTTCAAGGTGGAACGTTTTGTACCTACATGTTTTCGTATTTGCAGTTCTGAACATCACACGCTTCTGGATCTTATTCAAAACAAACTTCTATCAAGTTAACAGTCATATATTCAAATGACAAATGCTAAAACTAGTTTACAAGCTATGATAAATGCAAAAACTAAGCCAAATTTTGATATATTTTTCAATTTATTAATGTTTCAGTTTTGTATAGTATTTTCAATCAATTTTAATATCAATATTGCATTTAAAATTTTGAGAAATATAATTTCCGAAAACAAAATTACCAGGGTATATAAAGAAATGAATATGAATTTAACTAAAAAATTATAGTAATTACAAAATGAATCATTTCACTTTTGAATAAACAGTTTTGATTCCTGAGAATCGTTGACTAACATGGAAATTTTTGCCTGTGTAGGGATATAATCAAGATACTGATCATCAAAAAAGCCAGGAAAAGGACTTTAACAAAGATGCCACGGTCCTTGAAGTTCTAGAAGACAGCATTTCTCTAGGACACAATCCAAATTTTTCAGAAGGGTAAGTTGGCAATTTTAAGCATTCCTAATTGTACTCTCCGCAAAAATCAAGATGTTGCAGTAATTTTGTACATTTTTAAATTTATGAAAATTTATGCTATCGGGCTAAAACTAGCCCGATATTATTTTCAATTATTTGCTCTATATATTGTATGCCAAACATACAATTTTATCAGTTGAAACTTACAAAATGAGCTCTGAGAGAATACTGATTTTTTTCACAACTTTGGATTTGAAATGAATTTATCTACAGTTGGATTATTAGCTTGTGTATACGACTCGAATCTGCGACCCAAAATTACTTCACTTGTCCGATTTGGATGCATATTCAGTTACTCATTTATTAATAAATCCCGCTAGTTTTCTCTCAAACGAAATATTAGTTCATTAAAAGTAGAGTTGTGGAGTACATGAAAGCGCCTTTCATTCATAGACATTGAATAAGTTAAATCTACAAGTTCTTAGATCAAATATAAAAATCCGTGTAAATCACTGAACTAAAATACGAAAATATACATTTAATAAACAATTTTTTTAAACTGTTTAATGTAAAGAAAACTAAGATTAATTATTATAAAGATGAAGCAAATTCAATGAAAAAACATTGCAAAGTAATATTACTCAATGTAAAATAAATCATAAACAACATTAAGAGCGCTATTTATTAAAACAAAAATCGATAACTAAAGCGATTATCTTGATGAAATTTTTGATAGAAGATGGGTATCAATTATGCAACATTCCTTAGTTGCATCACTGTCGCGACGGGTTAAAATAAATATACACATTCACAAATACGTTTTAGAAGCCCTTTGCTAAGAAATATTTATCTTCGTGTGTGTCCTACTGAAAATCCTATTTCACTCTACGTTCAGCAGATCGATTTTCATTGCATCACAAACTGCAATCTAAAAGAAGAGTTTTCAATCGCTTGATTTTCTTTTATTTTTCACATTTTACAATCCATTATTTTTTCCATCATAACCATGTCATTTTTCTTGACAAATTGAAACTTTTTTCTGTTGTTTGATCTGCTTTTTTTATGAATTTCATTTTTATAATTTCTCTGTTTTGCAACCAATCGTCTAATTGATATAACAAAAAGCAGCTTTCAAAAGTTGATCCTTGAAAGATAAATTGGTAGCTGCGGGCGTTTGACACGAAGATTGATAACAAAATAGAGGCTGCGATATGACTCCAAGTTCGGAACTGTTGAAATGTATGACACGTTACAGAATAGAAATTTAACGAAAAGCTAGTACAGAAAAACGAATGAGTTTTTTGCCGATTGCAAAAAATCGGTTTTTCATTCAATGGTGCGCATCAAGGACAATATTTGGTGCGCATGTACCAATTAGATTTCAGGAGCTGTGAACTTGAATCCGTGGTAATCTGCTTAGCTATTCGAAATTATTTGAACACTCGCTTTTGCACACCTTACTTGCAGCATTAATTCTTCGTTAGAATTAGTTGGCTCCTAGGCACACTGTCTCATACGCGAGTACAAATTTCCGGCTTTGATTTAATGCCTTTAATAAAAGTCATCTCAAACGTTTTGATAGGTTTAATTGAACAAAAACTTGAATACGGATCTAAATCACTGACTAAACCGCGATTAACATCAGTTGCTTTTTTAAAAATTGAAGTCAATATTTTTCACTGATTTCAAGCTTGTGTTTTTTACTCGAAACGTTAGTAAAAAAACGTTGCATTGCTCGGTCTCAAAGGAATTTAGGTAAAATTTCCGTTTTTGATAAAAGAAAAATGATAAGATAAAGGAAAATCGAACAAATGAACGATAGTATCAATGACTTGACTGTTATCAAATCGTTATCTGTTGTTTGTAATGATTATTTATTAATGAACGAAAAGTGTTTACATTTTGCACTTAACATTTGCATCTCAGTATGACGCGTAATAAATCTCAAGTAAACAGCAGTTTGTAGTGTAAGATTTTTTTTCGTGTATCAGAAACAAGAGTTTACTTTTTGTCGCAGTGGCCGATAATCGTTTTGCGTCAGTGTATTGCGTCGAAGGTCCGTGGCCCAGAGAAAGAAAGCCAATTCGTTGCCCGGTTTTTGGTTCGCGCCGCATCGCCATTCGCGTCACGATTACATGAATATCCACCCCTTTCCAGAAACTCACTCGATATTTTATTTACACAAAAACGATTCGAAGTTTTTTAATCTACAATTTTTTCAAGGAAAAAATTATGATGAACAGTCAATTTTTGAGCAAAACGTTGAAAAACATGATACAAAATTAAACAAAAACGTTTCCAAACGATTGCAAGCGTTTTTTCAGGATATAAATTTTGTCCTTATATTTGTCGAGGGTGGTGCTCATATCCCATTCTTTGCCATCATTTTTACGGTGGAACCGTTTTATTCAACGTCCATTTATACTGCGGGCAAACAAAAAATACATCTCGGACCACAAACTCTTTTTAACTTGGTAGATTTTATCCTTGTTATTTATTTATTACTGCGAAACTAAGAAAAAATAAAAGTAAATGAAAAAAAATTACCGTAGAATTGCTGAACTGAATTCTATGGTATGGAATAAAAAGCGCAAACTTGTTCAAATCAATTTTCAAACATTCAAAGTTTGAAATTGAATTTTCAAGTGCGATCTAAAACTGATTAATTGAATAATTGTAAAAACTTAAATTCAGTTTGAAACGTGAAGTTACACTCTCAAAAATCGATGTACGGTGAAATTTCATTCGGTGTCAATACACCAACTGGACATGATTAAATTATTGATTTGTTCACAAAGTCACGAGTAATTTTCCATTTTCAATAATGTACTTCTAATAAAAGTACAATTATTAATGAAATTTCTAAACTGTTTGTAAATTGATTTTGTCAAAAGGTCATTAAATATGAATTAGAGAATTGATGGTTGTACAAAGAAGGTGGTTATTTGTGATTAATTGAAATTTGAAAAACAAAAATATCCATTTGGAGTAGTCACGTGTTATTTGGGAACGCCGGCACAGAAAAGTCTGAGGCGCTGTGGTAGGCGAGCAGAGAGCTGGCTCGCACTGCTGTCAGTCTCTCGGGCGACTATCGCTGCTGTTCACGTCCTAAGATAACTCGTGCGCGATGTCACTTTAGCTCGCGATTGCAACTAGTTTTGTTGCCTTCGTCGCATGTCGCAACGTGTGAGTTTAGTTCCTAACCAATGGATTGTTTTGGGTGCAAATTTCAAATAATTCATCAGAATTATTTAAATTATTTATTGTGTCGTCATTTTTTATATGCAAATTTAGAAAGGAGAAATTAAAAAAAAGTGCCAGGCATCGTGAGATTCAAATGTAAACGAACGTATGAGGGTTTCGTATTGGAAATCAACTCAATCATCGTGAAAGTGATAAGACGACAATTAGCACAAATTTAGATTTGATACTCTTCAGACTTTTTTTAAGATTTTTTTTTGGTTGAATTGACACGTCTTAAGAAATATTTAATGAGTCTATGAAAAGTACAATCATATGAAAAAAGTTTTTTTTGAGTACGTGAAATTATAGTTTGATTTTTCGTGATGCAAACAATTTAAGGAATACGAAATATCTCTGGGATGACGCAAAATTTAAATGCAATAATTAATTGCATGATGCCACATTCCTAACAGTTTTTGCTATTATGTTTGGTGACAATGTGACAGTGTTATAAAAAAATTCATTCTCTGGACTGCAGATATGCAAACGAAGTCCAGATTATTTATATCTGGTAAATAATTCTTTTTTTTTTCTTCTTTAAATTTTTGTACTTCAACGATGTTGAGGTAAAAATTGTTTACTAAAATACTAAAGCTTTATCACTATGAAACTGAATATGAATTGAAACAAAATTTGCGAAATTGTTAAAATTTGAATGTAAATCAACATGTGTAGATTTGACAAATTTAATTATTCATAAACGTTTGAGTTATTAGCTGTTGATTATTGAAAGTTTGTCTTATCTGGCCAATAAATATTACGTTTTGTTTAACAAAAATGTGTTCACTTGAGCAAACAAAGAATTACTTATTGATAACGTTCGTTTAAAACATTTTTTGTTGGCGGACACGCTATAAATAACTTGATGCTATCAAACAACAAAACAATCGGTGCCATGTATCATCCATTACTCTTTTGCTATTCATACTTGGGAGGGACAAATTCTTCAACATGTCATCATAGTTTAGAAGCCAAAAAATTTTGTTTGACACATTAATTGTTATTTTATCAATAACATACTTTGCACATACTTTTATTGTGCTGTTCTTTCAATTAATAAACCTAGCTAATCACTACTTCAAACGACAAAAATTTTAAACATTTAATTGAAATCCAACACTAAGAATTTTCAACAAAAATATTAACAAATGACTGTGTGTTAAAAACCATTGTTTGATATCAGAAAATTTATTGTCGCGCAACAAATTTTTATTTTATTACAACTGGTTGCTTGTCACATAATTTCCACTCGCGGGAATCGTTCTTTGTCATTTGCGACGCGTAATTTTATTTACTTGGGATTTGCTCAACGTGGAAACTCCTCGCTTCGCGTAAAAACGAATGGTACGGATTCAAAAAATTGTTCAATTTATACGAGAACAGCACTGGAACAGACATAACTCATACAATTATTACATTTCACATATTTCTGCATCCTCCACGAACAACACCAACCACTTATCAATTTTGAATTTCAAAAATGAGCGAAATAAGTTTTGATCCAAAACGTAATTAAAATTCGCTAATTAAATCTCTCCTCTTATCAGTACGAAATTACAAAAATGTTCGACGCAGAAATCACACCCGCAATGCGATTAAAGAGAAACCTTAGACTTCCGTTCAACTCGTGCAGATACAAATGTCAAGGAATGTTTTGAAAATTGACACGTCGCAAATCAACAGTGCTTTTTCCGCTCGTTTTGTTTTCTTAAAGTATTACCATATGTAATGTACGATTAAAAAATAAAAAATTCATTGACAAGTTGGTGCAAAAGAGAAACGCAGACGGATCAGGTCTTGTTCGTAAAATAAATGTCAACGACAAAGGCCACAGCGGCGAGAATAGCGAAGATCCCGCTGGCAATCATTTGGTCGAGATATGTCTGCATGTAGTTGGACATGATGCTGGGAAAGTCGTTCCAGTCATAGATGAGCACAGCCCCGGCGGTCAGACAGAACACAGCTCCCAGTATTGAAAATATCATTGACTGTAACAAATTCAAAACAAAAATGTTGAAATTTAAAAATTTTACACGTTGGTTGAAAGTTCCATATTATAAACAGACATGAAATCATTGTTTATAATTATTGGAACATAAACGGTAGAAAATGTGGTGGTTATTCATGCCCACATATGACACTTAAATGGGGCCATGGATTAAAATAAACTTGGGCGTTCACACTCATTATGGAAAATAATTTCAAGATATTTCCGGTGTTGGTTTATGCAAATTAATTTCGATCTACAAGTAGCAATAAATTAAAGTCACACATGCACGTTCAGTAGAGTTGATATTACTTCACAACTTACTTATTTAAAATTTATTCAATTAATAATTTTTAGTAGAAATAAGTTTTCATGAAACTTTGAAACTATGTACCATTTTCTTAGTCATTTCCTCCTTGAGAAAATAACAAACGACAATAGCACCATTGATCAGGACGAATCCTCCGAGAGAAATGTAAATAAACGCCGCACGGTTCATATCTCGCACCACCCCGTTATTAAACGGTTTGATAATCAATCCAACCGCGACGATGCACAAAATCTGCAACACGTAATTCAATTATTCCCTTTGCTTCAGACACAAATGTGAGATCGAATTTCAAAATTCACCAGTTCCACGATCCTGCAAAGAAACGGCTTCTCTTTCAGTAAACTGGACATGTTGAAGACAGTTCCCTCAACTATGCTAGGACACAACAATTGCAACTGAGACAATCGTGCAAAATTCAGCCAGTCATCTTCATCGCCCCACCGTGCTAATTTCTAATTGCACTAATTCCTACTACGCAACCTCGGGTGGTCTCACAATTAAGTACCTACACTCAGATAATATCTCGATTGTCAATGAGACATATTAGATGAAGCAAGTTTTTGTTATTTTTGAATCTCTTCGTTTCTATATCGAAGCAAAAACACTCAACTTTCCAGTCTTTTGGCGTCCAACTTTTTTGCACGTTCAACTTTTTGGCCAGAATTTTTCGCTAATGAACCTGAACCTGTCGATTGACATTTTGTATAACCAACAAATTTGATTTAAAATTGTTAAAATTCATTTCAATGTTTTTAGATCTGTGCGAATTTGCGATTTCTTTTATAATTTCACTTTGAAAAAAAATTCAGAAAAAAAACAAAAAATGATAAAATGAGAACAGTACGAGGAATGAACGCATTTTTTGTTTAAATTTTTGTATTGCAAAAGGTTTATTGTGTCATCGTGACACGATTCGCGAAATTAAACGTGGGTGGGCGTTCTCGCGTGTAATCAAAACGCGACCACATCTGCAATAAGGATTCCTTTTCTCCTCCCACCGCGGAGGACATTTTTTCACGCGATCTCAAGAGACACTTTTGTTAATAACAAAACGTTCTTAATTAATGTCCTAGACTTTGTTCTACATGCATGTGAAAAATTAGTAACAAAAGATAAGACAAGTTCGTATCTTTAACTATCCAAGTTGGAACGGCGAGAATAATTGTATCAGCGTCTAATCCGATTTGATGTTTAATCTAGATGGGTGTGATCGCGCATCAAAGTATGGAATTAAACTTTGTAGAGACGTTGGAAATACACGTTTCAGACTGTGCGTCTTTGCACAAAGGCAACAAATTGCATCTTTTCAATTTTATTTTTTAAATTAATTTTTAATCTTTCCAATTCATCTAGTTGTTTTTATAGCACATTTGCAGTTATCAAATCAATTTGAAAATACATCAAATATGCATAAAAGCGCGGTTTCATCAATAGTACAAGAACTTCACAAACAAATTGCAAATTCGCAGCGAAACGTAGCAATTTTATGAATGAATTCACAGAACACGTTGGAACGCCTCGACCGACTAGGATTTCGCATCCATTTTAATTATTTCCATTCTCGCACTAAGCTGAAATCAAAGCAATATCGCAAGTGGTTTAACTTTATTGTTCCGCATTGAACGTCAGGTTTCGTCTGATTGAACGCAAGTTCCCTTTGTTTTGCAACGATTAACCGTCCGACGTTATTTTCCTGGAAATTACAAACGCAAAATATTACCTTGCAAGTCATAACTTTTTTAATATCGTCCTATTACTTGAACGATTCACAGAAAATGTTTAACGTTGATAAACAAAGATTAAATGAAAATTAAAACCTCGAGACAAGTAACTAAAAAGATCAGAAATGCGGATTAAAGTAGGTGAAAACGAGAAATGCATGATTAAAAGTTAATGGACAGATTGGTGTATCAAATGACTAGACGATTTTCCCCGTGGAAAAGAAATTTCAAGTGCGAAGAAGACCGGTAATTTTGCTCTCGAACAACGCATCCGAGACCTAGTTAGCCTTTTACGGTCTCCCGTCAACAACAGGTTAGCCTTATTGCTAAGCTTTCCTTTTAGAGTCGCTGACAAAAAATGTTCACTCGCGAGAAAACAAGCAGAAAATGTATTTTCCCTTTTAATTTGCAATTTGAAAGCTTCAGTGGTGGTAAGCGACAAAACTACCTTATTACAACTGAACGTAAAACTAAATTACATTCTATTAGATATTGCGTGTGATTCTATGTAATAAATTTAAACGTGAAAAAATGAAATTAAACGAAAAATAATGTTTGTTTACTTCTGTACCTGCACAACCTGGCACTTTTTGTAGAATAAAATTCTTATCTATGAACTGGAAAGGATTGAAAAGTACTCGGTATAAGAATTCAAAGTTTTTAATGTTGAAAGTATAATTTAATGAAATTTGTGTTTGAGTGAAGGCTACAAACAGGATGAAAGAAGGTAGAACAAAAGAATCCGCGGGGAAGAGCGAAGATTTGCCCGGGCTAGTAGTGGAGAAGTCGTGAGCGTCAGACGTGAGGGCCACGAACATGAGCAGAGGCCCTGGCAAAAACGAACAGGGCTGTCCTATTAAGCATTTGCCCGTTGACGCCTGTCCTCCACGGCATCTTCTGCATGCGGCATTTCTTTATGTGCTTGTGCTCGGTGCCCTCTGGTTTATACCCACTTATCTATATCATCGGTAATCATTTCAAATACAAAACCAGTCATTTCTCTAAAAAAATACAAAAACAAAACACAAAACACAAAATCCAATTACTGCAACATCTGTCAGTTTGTTTAACTTTGCATTTGAAAAACTTTCAATCAATATGAAATTAATGTTTACAGAATATCAGGAACTGGTCAAGCAGTGGTTTTGACACTAGTGGACAGTGCGGTTGCAGAACTACAAAGTCTCGCGGAGACGAAAAGTTCGCTACCGTCGGGTTTGCAAAACGAGACGTTCATAGCAGCTTCCACGCTCTCACCTTCGACCACAACGAGCACACCCTTTTCTACAATATTACCGCATTTGGAGGACCAAGTAGCTGCACCCCATGTCGAGAGTTCGACAGAAAACGCTGTCGAAAATGAGGAGGAGAAAAGAAATATTGTGGAGGAAGACACGAGGCCAGAGGGACAGAAACTGGTGATAGACGAGGAAGTGTTTTCCAAGGAGGAGGAAGAGGAGGATTTGACCAGGACGGACGACGTCATGACCACCGCGCCAGAACTTAACGACAGTGCTGCTAGGGCACAGCTCATTGCGGACGAGAGCAGCGGAGTCATCGTCGACAGTCTGGTCACTGCAGGCCCTACGGACCCTCACGAAGATATACCCTCTTTCAGCGAGTGGTCGCAAAAGAGACTCGAGGAAGCGGAAAAGAAGAAAAGTAATATTTAAAACTGATTTTATTTTTACTCGAGTTTGAAATCGGTCAAATGCAAATACTCTTTCGATAGTCAAAAAAGTAATATAATGAAATAAAGATTAAAATTTTCAAGGAAAGACGATTGTAAAGTTTAAAGTAGACTAAATATAGTCAAAACTGACTACTAAAAAATAGATTAAACAATACGACACAGTAATATTATAAACATTTGTTTTCCAGGTCATCCAAACGTGTCCGTTCAAAATCCCGGAGGGCCAGGTCGAGGCGTGGGTAGCATGAAGATTCGGTTAAAAAACTACGCTTCGCCAGACTGCGGGGCGAAGGTGGTGGCGGCGAACCCGGAATCTCGAAGTGCCCGGAGCGTTCTGGCGGCAGTCAAGGACGAGTATATGCTGAACACCTGCACGTCACGAATATGGTTTGTAGTCGAGCTGTGCGAGGCGATCCAGGCGAAAAAAATTGAACTGGCAAACTTCGAGCTGTTCAGTTCGTCCCCAAAGGACTTCACTGTGTACGTGAGCGATAGGTTTCCAACGCGCGACTGGAGCTCGGTAGGACAGTTTGTTGCTCGCGACGAAAAGGACATCCAAAGTTTTAATCTGCAGCCGCAACTGTTTGGAAAATTTATCAAAGTGGAGCTGCAATCGCATTACGGTTCGGAGCACTTCTGTCCCATCTCGTTGTTCCGGGTGTACGGTACAAGTGAGTTCGAAGTACTTGAGACGGAGACTGAAAACCACGTGCAGTCGTCAGAACACGGGACCCACGAAGATGTAGGAGACGAAGACGAGGACGCGAACAACGACGAGGAACTGCTGGACGGCGGCGGATCAAGGAACTTGTTAGGAAGTGCAACAGACGCGGTCATAAATATCGTGAAAAAAGCAACAGAAGCGCTCGTGAAAAGCGGACACTCGAACAATAGCGCGACAGAGAAGAGGGCGAACTTTAGTTCGTCAGCGTTCGCTCAGAGCTGTGGCACTCCTCGGTACTCGGTGATCTGCAAGCACTGTTCCAATCAAACGTTAATCCAACTCGTCAGGCTGCTCACCTGCTTAGGCAAACCGCTCGAACGTATGATATCTATTCCGCTGGTTGAAGACATCTTGACTAACTCGCGTGTCTGCTACCATTCAGACAACTCTACCAACAGCTTGAACTTCGTCTCGTCCTTTTTCCCCAGCCATTATGTCATAGGACTTTGCAATGTACTCGCAATTAAAAACCGAAAAGCTAGTTTGTATCCCTATTACAATGCAACCAAACACAATGTCTCGTCTGTTTACAAAGAAAGTCCCTCCACGCAGAAGGAACAGGTTGAGATGACGTCCTCAGTTCCTCAGAGCACCACAATTAGGCAGTCGGAGGTAACTGCAAAGGTAGCCACTCAGCAACCCCAACCTGACACTCCAACGCTGCAAGTCAAACCTACATCGGTACCTTTGAACACCCTCGCTGTTGAAACTCCGACCTCGCAGATCAAACCGACTAAAACGATTTCCAAAGAGGAAGAACTGAGGAGGGAAACCGTACGAGTTCCGGAACCTGAAGTGCAACCGGAAGTACAGAAAGAAATGCAGATCCAGCCGGCAAAGATTGTACCGACTCAGCCGGTTGTTTCAGTGGTGACAAAAGGCTCATCCTATTCGAGCGATGAACCTGCTACATTTGCTGCAACCCTTGTTGAAACCAGTTCGACTGCTACGGTCACTGTGAATAATCTGGACGCCCCGGAAGATAGTCAAAGAGCCCCTCCAGAAGCTGCAAAACCGAAGGCAGAGCTGAAGCCAGAAACTGACCAAAGTAAATTGGAGCAGGACTTGAAGATTGCCGCGAACGAGCAAAGTACTTTCGATAGCATTCTTTCGGACCTGAGAGAACTCGAGGGAGATGCCATGGGAATCGTTAACGGCCAGAAGGAATCGGTCAGTCAACCATCTGCCAACACAAATACGCCACAACAAAAAGAATCCGTGTTTTTAAGGCTTTCTAATCGGATCAAGGTAGGGTGATTAAAAAATCAATTTTAATTATTTGAAATGTAACATCGGATTACAGGCGTGTTATCAGATGTGTTACATTATTCATATTAGTGTAACACAGTTTTTATGTAAAATGCTAACTTTCAACAAAACTCGAGGTCGTAAATTCAATTCTACGAGCGATAAAACATTTTTTTCTAATTTACTAATTGCGATTAATTTTAATAACGGCCGTGAGTTTCGCGTGTTAATTAAGAACGAGGCATTTAACTGTAAATTGTGGAACACGCCTTTCGGCAATATTGAATTTCTGGCAAGAAATTCTTTCGCCGTTTGGCACCACGACATTGAACTTGTTTGGCTCGTATTATGACATCGCGCTGAGACATTTACGCAACCGAATGTGCCGCCACAATTCACAAGTGCTCTACTCAGACGGTGTAATCGCATGACTCGGAAAAGCTCATTAGGATGAGCTTATAAAGTTTCGAACTAAATTACATCATTCATAGATGTAAATCATAAAATTTTGAAAATAATCTTGTTTTGTACATTCATTTTGTTGTAAAATTTAACCCCCCTCTATAAAAAAAATTCGCTGTCGTGTTTTAAAAAATATTATTTCAATTAAGCAAAAAAAGACAATCTTTTGAAGCCAATTAATTAAATATTTCCCTTGAGAAAAAAAACTTTACAATATGGCTATCGTATTTTGAACATTCATGTTTTTTAAAAATCCTTTGAAAAACTAAGTATTATTTAAATTTCAAGCTTACGCGAACAATATGGTTTTGAGAAAACTATGATAATTAAATCAATCTAAAAATAAAAAAGTTTGACTAATTAACAAAAATTTGTTAAAAATTTTTCATTCGCTGTTCTTTTAATCTAAAGGAAAAACAATAGAAATGATATTTATTTTTTACAAGTTAAATTGAAGTATAAAATCACGAAAATCATAATGTAAAATGAATGAACTTAAAAAAATTGCATAACAAGTTAAAATTAATATCCGAAACAAAACTAACCGCGACTACAATTGTCTAGACTTCCCCAAAACACCCTTGGAGCGTCTGACGGACAGTTGATGATAGTCAACTGACTGCGATCTGTAGCGAAATGGTCACGAAGCCCAGAAAAGTGCTTTATTTTGTATAAAAAAAAGATGCACATTTATCGCGATCAAACTACTTTATATTATATATCAAACTACTAAACATTGTATTGTTATAGTATTATATTAAAAAGTAAAATTTACATACGGAAATAAAACAAATTTAAACTATGTGCATCTGTCGATCAAATTTAGTTCGAAAAAACTTGATTGATTTAACAACTAAACAGTTAAAAATGTGTTAAAAGTGAATGATTAACTTAAAAAAATTACAGCGAGTGAAAACTCTAAAGAAATCCATTAAAAAGAAAGTATAAGAATTTTGCGTATTTTGAAATTATTAATTATATTATTAATAGTTATTATTATAATATTTTTAATTCATTATAAGTATTAAATACTTTCGAAGTATATGAAAAATTTTAGAATCACTTAAACTTAAAAATGAATGAAAAAATACAAGCCGATAACAAATGATTTACTTTTTCAAGTCATTTAACAATACTATAAAATAAAATGCGATGTAAAGAGCGAAAAAGTTGCTTACTTACATTACTGGATCTACTGCGGCTGCGGGTCCAGTGATGTCACTTGATCTAATAGGCATGCGTACTCCATGGTGTCGCAAGACCTACTGCGCAAGCGTACTCCATGGTGTCGCGAGACCTACTGCGCAAGCGTACTCGATGGTGTCGCGGGATCTACTGCCCATGCGTACTCAATGGTGTCCTGAGACCTATTGCGTACCCGTACTCGATTGTGGCGCGGGATCTATTGCGCACGCGTATCCAGTGACGTCACTAGATCTACTACGAATGCGCACTCGATGGCGTTGCAGGGTGTACTGCATGTCCACATCCGACGACGTCACAGGATATACTGTAGCAACGGATCTAATGGCACGTCTGATGCTATGACTCGAAATTAAAAATATTTAAAAGTTAAAGTTTGTTTGACGCATAGCGGTCTGAATTGAGCGCCCGTCGGGCGCGCTTTGCACCTTGTCCTACTAATTTTAAATATCAATGTTCATACATTCAAATGAGTTTTCAAATAAGAAAGTCAACTAATTTAGTAATTCATTAGTCAGTATTAATTTCTTTCGTATTATTGTTTCAATTAATTGAAATGGTAAAATCATCATCTTTTATATCCATCATAATTATTTTTCAGGCACTGGAACGTAACATGTCATTGAGCAGTCAATACTTGGAAGAGTTAAGTCGTCGTTACAAAAAGCAAGTAGAAGAAATGCAACGATCCCTGGAACGAGCTGTGACATTGATGAGCGAGGAATCGCGCAAAGCGGACGAGCGAGACGCGAAACGTCTTGAAGAAATTGCGATACTCCGTCAGGAAGTGTTAAGTCTCACAAAGAGCATCGAAAGTTTAGCTGTGGACCGAGCGAGTTGGCGTTTCACGTTCTCCACTTTTGGTCAGCACGCAGTGTTCATCATCTTCGACGTTTTCATAATCCTTTTGATTTTCTACTGCTGCAGAAGGGGCGATGACTTAGACGATGAAGATCTGGTTGAGGAGACCAGAGCTCCCAGCCAAACGTCAGTGATTGTGAGGCACCAAGCTCCGCAGCTGATTGGCAAACGAGCCATGTCTAAGAAGCAGAAAAAACGACGTCCTAGTGAAGTCGCTTCAAACATCTCTGGCACTTATCAGGATCTCATGATTGAGGATAAGTCCAAAGACAAAGTTAAGAAGAAGAAGAGAAAGCACGAGGACTCGAAATCTGACATTGTTAAGTACAAAAGCACGATTCCGGGTGGCAGCCAACTGCCCTTTAGAAGGGTGTCTTCGAACGATGCACCGCAGCTACAAGAGCAGCAGACCGACCAACTGAGGCCTGAGTCGGCTCCGAACGCGGCCTCGCGTGTGCAGATTCTTTCGGAGAAAATGCTCGTGCACAACTCTGATTCCAAGTTGGACGCGTCGTCTAACGACACTGACGTTTCCAAAAGCAGAAGCAGCATTCTCAAAAACACAATGTTTTCCTCGCCCGCGTTCATGCGCACGGCACTGCGATCTAGGAGCAAACGCATGTCGTTCAAACTGGACACGTCCTCGGAAAAGTCTGACCTTGAAACGAGCTTGAACGCGACTGAAAACGGCAGCGCCAACGGTCACGTTGACGAGAGCGACGAATCCAATACCACACAAGCTTCCACTAAGAAAGAAAAAAGAAGTTTGAAACAGATGGTGAGAAAACTTTTTTGATCCAAGTAGTTGGGGCCGAATTTTAGACGCTTCGAGTGGTGCAAACTCTGTAGAATCAAAATGATCTTCTCGCATTGGTTTTAACGTTTTATTATTTTTGTTTGCTAAAGTGGCGCGTGACTTGTAATAAGTCGTTTTAGAATTTTGAGTAGCGGTTAGAGGTTGATCATAGACATTGCGGGGATGTAAGTTGTCGAATTTTGTAAGCAAAGCGACAAAGCAAGTTTTCATTGTAAAAATACATGTTCGTACTTTTTATAAAAGGAAGAAGTTATCTAGTTTGAAAAACGAGTCGCGTAGAGTGAAGTGATTTGTTCCAATCAACGAGATCAAGATGTATCATTTTGTTTAAGCTTTGTGAATGAAAGACCACTGCCAAAACGTATGAAAGCTATTCATTTTCATTGTCATTCATGCGTAAAACTGTAGCAAGATAGTAACGAAAGAACCATTGTTCGCGTAGCAATAAAATTGCACCATTCATTGTATGAGCTATCGTGTTTTTTGTAAATGCGAATTTACGAGTTGTGTCAACATTTGAGCAAAGCGTCACACATTTTTTAAAATTTTTAATTTTTAATAATTATTTATTTGTAACGTTGGTGACGCTTTTCTCCTAAGCCTCATTTAAATGAGCGTCCAAGTACTTAATCATGTATGACATATACTCATGTAACTGTCTTATAAAAGTCATATATAATTTTCTACTTGGGCAAATCACGATTAAAAGACTGTCGCCTATGTCCAATAACTTGTGAACTTGTATTCTTAACTTCTTATTATAGGCGTTCAAGTCATCTTAAGTAGAAGCTTCCTACAGGGACGCAAATATTCTATTTCAATCACATATAATTTCTACACATTTTTTTATTTTATTTGAATTATAACACTAAATTTTTAATATATGAAATATATTTTGAATAGATGGAAAAAATAATTTTTGTTCATGTGGAGTTAAATTAGTAGACGAAAAAAATGAAAGAGTCATGCCAAAGAACTTTTGGTAGCATTTTTGGCTCTTTCCTGACTTTTTCTTCGTTTCAGAAACGTCAGTGAACGACAATTGTCACGAACCCAGTGCGTTTAGGAGATTGTAGCATGACTTTGTATCACAGATGGCTCGAATGATGAATTTCGAATTGGAAAACCACCGAACCGCGAGACTTATTATTTTATACGTTTTTCAAGAGAGTACTTGCCAAAGAGAGATTGCACTGATGTTACACGTACGCAAATCGTTAAGCCCAGCGTTGTAAAGCAATCCATGAAATATTTAAGTGTAAATAAGAATCTTACCATTTTGGTTACGCTAAGTAATTAGTATCACTTATAGATTTTTTTGTTTTTCGTTACACTTAACATCTCAGGAAGTTTTTTATACCATTTCAAGATCTGTATGAAAAAAGGTGTGATTTTTATTAAAAACGTTTAATTGCGCAATCTAAATTTATTGACGGTTATAGATTTTCTGGGTCAAGTTTAAATCTCTCAACAATTACAAGCATGTTATTTAGTTCTGTAAGATAACGCGAAAAACAAAAATTATTTGTTGAATGCCAAATTCTGAAAGCTTAAGATTCTATTTCGAATAAGTGTACGATTGTGAATTTCTTGGGTTTCATGTTGTAATAATGATTCATTAATTAATTCATATTTAGTATGAATGTTCGTAGTAGCGTCGATAAAACATTATTTAAACGATTGTAAAATGCGTAACTTATTAAAGATAAGAATCCTGTGATAAATTGCAGAGACGATGTAAGCACAACGATGTCAGTAATTAAACAATTCTTCAAAGAAATGTAAGTCGAAGAGAAATTATCAAAGCGGAGAAACACGAAGACGAAATTGTTCGTCTATCCTTGCATTTAAATAGAAGTTGAGTCGTTGCACTGTTGTAACGTGAGAAAAGGCCGATTTTTTATTGTAGATTTTAAATTATTTCAATGTAAAAAAAGCGATATAGAAATGTTGTCTGTAGAACAGCAACAAAAGTATGAAATTTTACCGAAACTTGTTTTTTTCAGTACCATGAGCTAGTCTTTGCAAATTGCATAAGAAATCGTTATTTTTTATAAACATTGTACTGCGCCTTTGTATGTAACTGTTATTTTTTGGTAGCCTTTTAAAAAATTATTTATCTTTCGAATTTTAATTCACTTTTATTTTTCAATAGATGTAAATAAATTGATTCGCTGCTTCATGAAAGGTTCAGTACATTTTGGGATACATACTGCGTCAGATGTAAGATCATTTTGTATTTATGTACCATTTAAATATTTATTGTAAATTATATGCATAACTAGAAATTGTAAGTTTACACGTGTTAACTCATCACATTGAATGAAAAATGTTTGACGAAGTGAGTTGTGTATGACAAATAAATAAACATGTTTGCAAACTTGTTTTTCATATGATTTATCTTTAAATACTTTTTCGAATATATAATATTTGCTTATGTACAGATTGTCTGTTTATCTGTTCATAAATTTTTCAAGATTACCAAAACTTTAATAACATTTTTTTGATCAAACAAATAAAACAGTTTTGAATGATAATTTGAGAACTTCAACATTACTATTGTTATCCTAATTAACAGTTTATTTCAAAATCAAATTACAATTTTAAATAATAATATGTAATAATTAATCATTTCTAGAGAACTGTACAAGCAGTTAATTAATGTGATTTCGCATTTTTATTGGCAGTTGAAAGATAATTTTTTTGATAAAATTCTACATATTCCTTCTTCCGTTTTTCGCGAAGGGCAAAGTATTTTGGGTACATGGCTTTTTCCATCGGATGCCAGTAATCGACAATCCAGTCAGGAACGGGGAACTCGCGATCGTAAGCAGGGCCTTCAGGACTGTCAGGGAAAGCTAATGGCTGCGGGTGGAGGTTAGCTCTAAGTTCCATTTCTCCATCAATCAGCAATTTTTTTGCCAGACGCAAATCTTTGATATCCTTGTTCTGATCAAAACGATGTCTAAGCATCACACACTCGTATCTGCAACGAAACACAAATGCGGGCATTTAAATCTGTTATGATTTCACTCAAGGAACTTATTGTTGTCTCGATTGTTATTTTCTGATCCAGTTTTTGAAGTTATTTATTTGCAATTATTTAGTTCATTTTTCTATCAACGTTAAAAATCATTCTTCAGTTAGAGAAAAATTTGCAAAAAATGATAAATTAATATTTGACAATCCCAAAGGTAACCTCAAACTTACCTTCTATCAACCAATTGGGGATACCAGGAGTAAACATTGCGCAATGCTCTTTTGTAAAACCGACAAACTTTCTGCGAATGAGACACCAATTCCGGGATCGGAAGATGCGCCATTTCTCTTAATAATTGTCAACGTTCCAATTTTTTCAATATATTTCTTGTTACATAAAATAATTATTATCAATATCAAATCTGCAGACCACTAGCAGACACTGTGCAGTGGTGGCGCCACCTGAATCAAAAGCTCTTTTCCATGAAGAAAAGTGCGGTTTTGCAAATGGCGTCTCAATGTAAACGCTTCCACACACGCAGTTCACAACAAACAGCTCAGTCCATCAGCCCGCTTAAAATCATCCTCACCGCGCGACGCATGTTAAGGTAACATTCAAAAACCAACCAAACTCAGCATGACACTTGTGATAGTCGAATACGAGGTTTTAAATTTGTCTGATGTCGCATTTTCATGACGGCGATTTTCATTGCAATCCGTTTCGCGGATCAAATTTAAAATCATCTTCGTTGTGTTTGCAGTTGGAGTTTTTAGATGTTTTGATGCTTTTAATGACAGCAATAAAAATTATATAATTCAATGGTTCTCTATAAAACGATAGTTTTATTTGTTCAGATAATTTGGTAACGATGGAAGAATCGTCAGCACCGGTAGATTCTCACTCGGCATCATTCAAAATCATAGAGGCCATCAAGGAACATCCTGTTTTGTATATCAACGATGTCAAAGGCATTGACATCAAATTAGCCGATTTTCGACAAAAAGTTTGGCAATTTATTGCCGATGACTTGCAACTAGACGGTACTGATCTTTTTCATCATTTATTTGTTTACATTCATGAATGACAACATTTTTTAAATGATGTTCTTAATTTCATTTTACAGTTAACTGGATCAAAATTCGATGGAAAAACTTACGAGACACATACTGTAGAATAGTGAAGTACAAAAACAAACCTGACAAAGGGGTTCGAAGAAAGAAATGGATTTACGAGGATGATCTAAATTTTCTTACATTTCCGTGAGTGAATAAACAAGTTATATATCATTTTGCGAACCGACTACATTTGATTAAAAAAATAGTGATAAATATAAATTGTGTTTCAGTTTCGAGCCGAATTATAAACATCAAATTTGTGAAGTCACAGAAGAGTATCTTCAGCTTATCAATAGCAATACCCTCACCTCAGAAGATTTGCTACAGCAACTGGAAGATAGAACAGACGAGAATTATGACGAATTTCTGGAGGTGATTGAAAACAATTCAAATGTAAAGAAAAGACCAAATGAGACTGTGACTTCTGAAACTGCGAACAAAGATGTTCTGGTGCAGCAGATTGAGGCCAAGTTTAGAAAAATTCGACCAAAAGGTACTGAGGTTCACGTACAAGCACCTGTAAAAGTCGCGCCGATCTTAGTCAGTCCTCAAATTGAACCTCCAAAAAAGAAACGAAAAACGAATGATAAAAATGTTACGGAGACCAATGCCCAGATCACAAAGGTGAAGAATAGTTTGCAACTGTTTTTCAAAAACATAGCAAAAACGGTCAAGCAGCTTCCAGAGGACTTACAAAATGATGTCAAATGTAACATTTGTAAAGTCATTGTTGATGCAGAATTGCAAAGCAAAAGAGAACAAGCTGCAAGAAAATTGGATCCTGTTCACACGTTACCAAAAATGCTACTTATCCCTTGTCACATGATAGACAAAATCAAATGATTTTTTTAAAACACATTTTGTTTACCGCAACATTTAAAAGACAAACACTGTTTTGTTAAGCGCCAGTTGCATTTACTCAAAAAAAAATAACTTGTAAATACATTTTTCTCATTTTATGTAACTAATTATAAAATGAACTTGAGTAACTGAAGTGTGGAATTGAAATTCAAGTCGGTAAATTCTATACATAACAAATTTTACAAGATATTTTATTATACTTAATATAACAAATCATATTATGTAACATTTATATATATATATACTGTAAATTGTTGATCGCTCTGTACAAAATGTAAAATTTAGAATTTGTAATTTATGTAAAAATAATAAACATCAATTTTTATACTAAATGAGGTATCAAAGTTCAATTTTGCCACGATAAATTTCCTAGTAACATTTTATATTTTAACGTTGCTTGCGTAGTTAATTTTTCCCCAGTCCCCAGATGGTCTTAAATTTCAGTACTCAAGTTTGGTTGCATGCAGAAAGACGTGAGAAATTCATAAAAGGTTATGTTTGGCACATTTATAAATTTTGAATATCGCTTATTTTGACTGTAATGTTAGTCAATTTATTAGTAGACAATCAAATTATAATACTTTTAAATTGTTCGAATACACTAATAATCATGAGAATGAAACTGTCACATTGAATTTATTTCGTACATCGCGATTGTATTCAATCAATATTTCTTCTCATTCAATTATTTATCAAGTGGTTTCTAAAATAGCAAAGAAAAATTTTTTTGTATTAATAGAAAGTAGTCCATTCATTATTTATTAGAGTTTGGTGACCTTGATCAGAGGTATACTTCTGTCTCTATATTGTTGAAATTTTAATTTTGCAGGTAGTTTTATAAAAATTTGCGAAAATGTACAGCGACAGTGATAGTGGTGATGACTGGGACGAGATGAAAACCGAACCGCAGTCAATAAAATGTTTATTCTGCAAGGAGCTGTTCGATTCATTTGCAGACGCTTTGAAGCACATGAATATCGAACATGATTTTAATTTGGCGGATTTCAAACAAAAGCATGCACTCGACGAGTACTCGTACATTAAATTAATCAATTTCATCAGGAAGAAAAACGTTTCTCCAGATAACTTGAATACGATGAAAATCAAAACTTGGGAGAACGACGAATACTTGATCCCAGTTTTGGAAGATGACATCTGGCTGATGTTTGGTAATAAAATAAAATTATTGTTACTTTTTTCTTTTCAAATTAAAAGTCAAAGTGGTCTATAAAAACACAAATTAATTTATTTCAGATATACAAGAATTGAAAGTACCAGTGCAAGAACAATTGACAACATATCCAGTTAATTTTGAAAACGGTTGTGTTCAATTAACTGAAATACATTTCGCAGAATTGCAAAGAACAATACATTCACTCAAGGCTCAATTGGAGCAGCGCGAGATCGCTTGTTTATTAGCTAAACAGGTATTCAAATTTGCTTATCAGAAATCATTTTTTTAACATAGTCGTAAATTTCTCGAATCCTTATGATTTTTTTCAATTCTTTTAGCAAATAGATGAGATGGTCCAAAAGGTGCAGAAAATTGTTTTGGAAGATGACAGTCTGCCGAGTGCCAAAAACTGTACAAAGGAAAATGGTTACGAACCAGACCAAGAGTATTTTCGGTCATACAGCCACTTTTCGATTCATCATGAAATGCTGAGCGTAAGATGAAAGATGAATCTTCAAATAAACATAAATTTAATCAGAATAAATAAAAATTTTTTGAAATCAGTCTAAGGCAAAATGCATAACTTTGAAAATGAAAATAACAAATTGTTCTCACGATAGAAAACATCTTTTTTCATTTGAATAAATATTCATAATTCAGAAAAAGTCAATTTTCCGTACTTAATTCCGGTTTACAGATAAGAAATTTTACCAATAAAACAGTCTTCTCTGAAATAGAGGATAAAAATTGATAATAAAAAAAAGGATAATAATGTAGTGACAATTCTTAAAATGAATTATCGATTTGTAGGATAAAGTAAGGACAGAAAGTTATCGAGATGCTCTTCTGATGAACTCTCATCTGGTTTCCAATCGCATAGTGCTAGACGTGGGCTGTGGTACAGGAATCTTATCAATGTTTGCTGCAAAATCAGGGTGCAAAAAAACCATAAGCGTGGACCAGTCAAACATCATCTACCAAACGATGGATATCGTTAGGTAACGCTGACTTATAAATATACTCAAAACTTCGTTTTGAAGAATAGTTCATTTGCATCAGAATAACGAGCAATTATGTCATTTCAGGGAAAATAATCTCAGTGACGTAATCACTCTGAAGAAAGGCAGATTGGAAGACATCGACCTCGCTGAGGAAAAAGTTGACATTATCGTCTCAGAATGGATGGGCTACTTTTTACTCTTTGAGGGGATGCTCGACACAATCATCTATGCTAGAGATCATTATCTCGCTCCTGGAGGCAAAATTTTGCCCAACAGGTGCAATATTAGTATCGTTGGAAGTGGAGATACAAGTAAACAAATTTATGTTTTGTTAGAAACTTTAAAATATCTACTTTTGTTATTTGTGATATCGGATTTTGAATTATTGAAATTTTTATAGAACGATATGTAGAAATGGTTGATTACTGGTCAAACGTTTATGGCTTCAAGATGACTTGTATGAAAGCAGAAGCGATCCGCGAGCCAAGTATTGAAATTTGCAATGCCCAAGAGCTGGTGACAAGCGTGGCGGAGATCCAATCATTCGACCTATACACGGTGACAACAGACTGCGTAAACTTCACCGCCGACTTTGAGCTGATCGTGAAAAAAACTGGCTCGCTCACCGCGCTCGCCGGCTATTTTGATATCTTTTTCGACCTGGACAATCCCGTGCAGTTTAGCACCGGGCCTCACGCGACGCCGACACACTGGAAACAAACAGTTTTTTCTCTCAAGGAACCAATCAGTATCACCGAAGGTATTCATTTCATCTCACCTTGAACTATTTTTCAACAGAAGGAAAAACAATTTCATTTCAACGATTTGATTTTCAGGCGAAATCTTATCCGGAAAACTCATCTGTCGACGTCACGTGAAAGACGCACGCGGCCTCATGATTACAATCCAGCTTCGTAACGTGAACCAATGCTACTATTTAGATTAAAATGATTCCCCACACACGCATTTAAAGTGCCAAAAAAAAAAACGTTATTTTCAAGTTAACATTGGTATGTAAATGAGGGTATATGAAAAATGTAAAACAAAAGGTAAGATTTATCAACGTTAGCTCGAAAATGCCAAATCCCAAACCGATAACTTAGGAAGTCTATTTTTTTGACTTGCACAATGACAATGATGCGCACACCTTGCGTTTCTAGGCTGCCTTTTAAAAACCATCGATCGCTTGCTACGATTATTTGCCTGCTCGAATTTCATCCAAGGAGTCTGTTATTGCGACTCCCGACTAATATTACAAAACAAAAACTGACTTTATTTTTTTATATATTATATACAATATATATCAATTATATCTGCGAGATCGAACGCTCGTTTCATCTCTCCTCTCACTTGAAACTATCAACTCGATGTTGCACTTGACGATTTTGTCGATCGTTTTATGCCATATACGAATTGATGAATTATACATTTGTCGGTGTAAATAATGTTTATGCCCCTCGTTCGGACTGTACACGAAAGTGTTACCTCTCGGTGCTTGAAATTGATTCGTCTCGTCATATCACTAATATTAAGGCCTATATACAAATGATAAAGAACCAATCAACGACCGACAAATTATAATATAATAAATACTTAATCTTTAACTAAACCGACATCGGACTGTCGAGTTTGGAAAGCCCGTTTTACTCGTCTTACGCATGTAGATTAACAGGGTTCGTTCGAACGAAAAACAAAATATATAAAATAATGCAAATCCGCTTTGAAACCTTCCGAATTACGTGCCTTTAGCGTGCTCGTGTCATTCATACTTGAACGAGCACGAACATTCCGCATGAACACGATAATTATTATCAATCAATCAATCAATCTTTGATAATTGTAGTTTGAAGAGTTTATAGACGCGAATTTACAATTTTGTAGTGCGCCGAACAGATTTTTTGCATTCGCTCTTCGATGATAATGAGCTGGCGGCGTTGCCGGCTCGAGATTCAACAATGTATTCGGATATCTGTAATGATAATCGCGCTCAGGCGCACTTATCGGAGCAAAAACTGAATGTTAAACGACTTTTCGATCAATTATTCAACAGTTCAAGCAAACTCGATTGTAAATTGAAAAAAAAAACATTGTTGAATCTCAGATGCGGCGGATTATTGTGTGCTTCTAAGATGTTCAAAATGTTTAACGATGCCACATAGCAATTTAGAAGTCAAGTACTTCGTTTTTAAGAGCTTCAAAGTTTAGATCCAACGATACTTCCAAAAACTGGCCAAACGATTGTATCGTACAATACAAGTTGAATTATTGATATCTCTGTGATAAAGTAGCAGCTGACGCGTTTACCCAACTAAGCATTTATTATGAGATCATGTATGCAAACAAATGTTTCATCTCAAAAGATTTTTAATCGGGTGTGCTGCGCTTCACATTAGAGGACACATTTTTTGAACGTTATTGCATATTATAGTTGAAAACAAGCTTTTCTAGCCTTTCAAATGTTTGATTAGAGATCCATCCTAAGGTTATTCATGATCAATAAAATCAACAGTTCTACATAATTACAAATAGTGCATTTATTTTATCCAATCTGTGCTATTTACAACTGTAACTTGGACCAAGTCCTTTTTTTCTTTTTAAGTATCTGTACATCTTATTCCTTCTGCAACATCTCCTTTTTAATTTCTTATATAAAATCTATAAATTTACAAAAATTATTCACTGCCGAAAATTTGGGTTGTCTGTCTGCCATCCTGTGGCATTTGGCCCAAACTGATAAACGAGCCGGCGTCCAAGAACTGGCAGGAATATTTTTCTCTTATAGTAATACCTGAAAGAGCAATTATTAAATCTTTGATCTGGACAATTTATTTCTCTTAAAACCAACCGATTGATTTTTATACCTCATCGCTCTGCTGAGTTTTTCGTAAGTCATTTTAGTGTTTCCTTTCCTCGATCCCCACAATTTCGCCACTTCGTCGCTCCTCACGAAGCGAAACTTGGCTTGTGAATAATCCTCCCAGCAAATGAGACTAGGACACGTCTTGCGATTCCTCAGCAGATCTCGGATGAATTCCCACAGCTTACCCTGATTTGGAGCTGAAAAAAATTAGTTTAAGAAAACATAGTACTCACATTGTTATAAAAATACTTTCATTTTCATTAACTTACAACTTTTCTTTGTTTTGCTAACTCTAGGCTTATCTAATGGACGGTTTAACGAGACTTCCACACTGTTTTCGGATTCTGCATCTAAAATATTAGACAATAGACGTAATCTTCAAAGTGCTACGATTTGTAACATAAAAAATTGAAACTAAATTTAGAAAACGTGATTGGTTGTCGATGAAAAATTTTCAAAAAACAAAGAATTAAAAATCTTGACGTCAATTCAGCTTGATGTTACAATTTCCCTGGAAGAGGATATGCATATACAATTTACTCCAGCACTAATTATAAATTGGAATGAATTCAATTATCAATGTTTTTACGTAAGTGATGTTTCTTTTTACATATTTCGTGAGTTAAATTTGACGCACTGACGTCACAATTAATTTTCAGTATTTAATTATTATCCGCCTATTTAGATTTGCAAAGTATTTTCAAACGACAATGGATTTGGCTCACCAGAAACATTGCTGATTCCTGTTGGCGTCATCTCTTCTTTCTCAAATGCGGCTTCATAAACCGGATAATCTGGCGTATACTGAGCATCTGCAAAAGCAAATTCAAAGCATTCAATGAAACAATCTTTTCAATTTTATTTTCAAAACAATTTTGTTCATTATAAATTTTGCAACAAATATTTTACATACGTGTGTTAGTACTATATTGAGAATGTAGGAGATCGTACAATTGATCACCAAAAGTTGGTTCTAGAAACATGAAATCCTGCCTCGTGAGGGAAATGAGATCCTTGCCCGGAATAGCAAAGCATTGTTGAATTGAGCTATGAGGCTGGCCCAAATAAGTCGCGGCCGACATGAGCCAATTGGACGTGTCTTCTAGGCGCCAATCCTCAATGGGTTTCTGCAGCCAACCCGTGCCGTTTATCTCATTGATCTGGTCTCCTATAATAAACAAAAACAAAACAACATTCAAAATGGTTATTATCAACTACAACGGATGTAATAAACAATGTCGTCTTCAAGTTACGTAATATTATATCAATTCATGCGTCGCTATATTGTAATTTGTAATTTCCAAGTTCTTGTTTAATTGTCAGTTGGAAATGACGATCAATTACAAATTATGAAATTTGAATTTTAAATTTTGCATGATTATTGTTTCGTTGAAATTAAAAGCAAAGATGAAAAAATGACGGATTTTCGTTTACCGTATAAATATTTATGTTGAGATTCGCTCGTTGCGATGGTCTGACTGGTTCCTCTTTTGAAGCAACAAGAATCCAGATCGAAGAGCGAGTGCTCGTCATCGTTCTCTTGCATGTCATTGAACTGCTGCAAAAAGTTGTTTACAATGTACCATCTCACAGAACAAAAAACGTTTACAAGCTAAAAATCGCTAATTTATGTTATCGCGTTTATTTCTTTTTTCTGGGCAGTAAAAAATGAGTATCTTTTTTCGACTGATTGATATGTGTCTTTTTTGTTTTTTTGTATCAATTTGATTGAATTTCGCCGCGAGATACAGATTGTAGAGGAGTGAACTTGAAGTTGAAAAAAAACATTACTAATAATGCTAATTGTAGGTAAAACAGAATAATTCATTCGCGATGATAATGACCATTTTGAATGTTTCATAATGCCTAATAATTGACTGCGGTTATTATTTCGCTGCGCGGAATAATCTCTGTTACTGTATGACGCGTACAAAATCAACTCGGCAAAGACGTGTTGAAAATTATTCTGTTTTGTTAGCTTTTCAGATTATCCAGCGGTCACGTGTCGCCTTATGTTTTCATTGTAGCTGCCAACCGAGATCTCAGAATATTTTCATTTATTCGCGTATTCTTTCATCTCGTAAAACAATCTATCGATTGATCTATAAACATTCATTTTTATATAAATCAAATTACCGAATTATATGAATAATAATATTGCTGTTTTTTCACACCAAACGTCTCTTTTTATGGGAACAAAAATGTTCTGAATTTTTTGCAGTTGATTGAAAAGTGTCATGTTGCAATTATGTATGCACACATAGTATGGTTTCCAATTATTTATATCAGCGCGAAACTTTGTTTTTGCTCTGTAATTTCCACTTTATAATCGCTATTAATTGCAATTTTTTCAAATATCTAAGAGTCTATTTTGTTTTACTTTGTTGTTGTGTTCCTACTACTTGTAAATTTTATTTATAGGATACTCCTTATTGTTACTATAGAGAAGTATCAAATTTCATTATCAATGTCAAAACCTAATCGCAAAAGTAAACATTAGGAATACAAGATTTAACGATAACTGAGCAAGTTAAATAAAAGCGTAAACAAATATAAATAACAAAGAGAGAAGTTAAAACAGGTAAATTCAATCAAAGTCAGGAAAGGAAATGCACAAACGTGTCTTTGATAAAAAAATATATTTCAACATACGATTGAACATATATAAAATATGCTAACTCTTATTTTGGAATCCTAAAAAAAAAGAAGTCTTTGCTATATTGTAATGAGTTTGGATGCCACAATAACACCTCTGAAGATCAAATAAGATGATTTTTCGATATTTACATTTTGTACAAAACACTTCTGCCAGTCGCGAAAGTCAGATTGGTACTAGATACAATCACTAACAAAACTCGTATTAGGCTGATTCATCTATCAACGAACTGATCAATCAAAATATTAGCGCGCGATTGATCGTCTATCTACAAACGGCTCAACGATTAGCATACCGATATACACATCACTAAATTACTTACAAATTAAGCACCATAAACGATCATCGTAGTTTTAATTCAACCGCGGTTGAATAAATACAAAATCATGTACTCGAAAATTTAAAATGAAACGGTGTGTTTTTCAATCATGCTTAGGATCATCTCAACAGTTGAAATTTCGTTACTTAGTACGACCAACTGAATTCTTACATTTTGACGAACATAAAAAAACTGGTAATAATTCTAAATTCGTTAAATGTATCGAAAATGTATTTTGAACAATCTTCTTAAAACCATTACAAGAGTTGAAACTGACCGAGTAAACAAAAAATGGAATTCAAAAATTGCAGAAGTTTGACATCAAACTTTGTTCAGATATCCTTAGTCCGATCAAAAAAACTGTTTTACAACAGATGCGTAGAAGTTGAAAAAGAGTCTGATTTAAAAAAGATGCAAAAATAAGATACAGCCATGGTGATGGTAAGTTTTGAGTTTGACATTTGTGAGAAGTAGAAATAAGCGCGGGCTCACCTCGACAAAATCAAATCTGTCATTGAGAAAGAAATCGTCCATGATATCCATGGCAGAGAAGCAACTTAAAACACTTGAGACGATAAGTTATTAAACATCATTACCGGAGCGTAAGCAACCGCACCGAGTGGACTCGCTCGCGTTGCGACGGCTCGTTCGCAATGGTTCGCATGATCGCGACCGACGAAGAAATTACTACTAGCTTGGATCGAGGCGCGAGCGTCAGCGCCGGCAGAAACCGTCGGGAAATCCCACATCTCGGCTTTTGCTAGCGCGCACTGACGCAGTTAAATGCACTTATTTTTAGCCGTTCGCGCTCATCCTTTTTTTTTCTTTAACAATTTCAATATCATTTTCTAGCATTTTCAGACGTTCCTCTTACTTTTTTTTACTTCATTCGACGCATTACAAACGATTTTCACAAATTGTCTCGCGTCACTGAGGGAAGAGAAAAAACAATTGGCGTGAGGTAGATTATGGTTCCGATTTTTTTCCTCGTTACAACGCCGAACGTATCAGATGTTACGATAGTTCTGATTCGCAGGATCTCGTCCGCGAAAAAACATAAATTGCGCAATACCGATTTGTTCAAAACATCCAAATTGGAGATTTATCATAACATTAATCGTTACGTAGGCTGGGTATAATAATTATGACAATTGCACTGATAATCGCTCGCGTAATTGCTGTACAGAGAGCTCGAAGCGTTTGTGTATGCAAACATTGTGCGTGCGCTCAACCGATCTTCGCGTCAACGAATTTACATGAAATTTTCATAAAGCCGTCTGCAGCGGCCCGCTCGCGATAAAATCGCTGGTGAAATTGATGAGTTTGATTGAGCATGCAAGGACTTGTCTTATCAGTCGTCAGATTAACGCATTCGCAACTCGCGATCATTGTCAAACTTCGCCACTAACAGACAAACAGATGAGAAATACAACAATTTTTATAACTTCTTTTTTTTACACAAAAAATTATGTAACGAAGGAGAAAAAAATGGCAATCGAGTTTCTGTTATTGTTTATCGAAGCTTATCAGTTAGCGAGATCGCGATTCTCCCAACCAGTTTGCTCAACGTCACCAAGGCGCGCTTTTGTTTTGACTCAGTTCCTCTCACGTATTTTTTGTCTCGCTGCGATTATTTTCATTACCATCCAAACTGCAGGTTTTTTTGTGAATTATCGCTCGGGATAATCAATCATCCGACCATAAATCACGCGGCTCTCGATTTATTTATTATGCTAATCATTCAAATGCATCAGTCGATTGGTCGGACAAAAAAAATGAAAAAACAGGCTCAACCCATCGGCAGAAAAGTAAAACAATTTGCGCTCGAGTCCGAGTTTCATAATTTATGCGCCGATTTACAGTGCACGTGCACGAGACAAATTTATTATAAGCCGAGAAGATATCGGCTGGTTGGCGAGCGTGCGAAGCCTATTTGATTTTACAATCGCTTGAACAAACACGACTCCTCAACCAGCGAACAATGAGACTCGTAATTGGCGGAAACCATGAAGCGCGGATTCGCGAAATTAATTACGAACTGTAGCCTGTGACGCACTGAGTGTTAATGGCGTTTATCGCGAAAAAAGAGACAACTTTTAATTCTCATTTTGATGACTGTCGGAGCTCTTCTTTTTTATTGCTAATGTCTTCAACGAAGGCGGATAAAAAATTAAGAGTAATACAATAAAAAAAACAACACAATCCTGTCCGCCGGTTAATAGATGGAAAAATAATTGCCCGTCCCTTCCACCGGTCATCACGTGCCGCGGGATGATTCATTCAAAATCGTTTCGCAATCCGTCGTGTTTTCCGAGAAGCGAGATTTTTTTTCTCTCTTCTACACAGCAATGTTTATTATCACTTACAATTATTGAGTTGATCGCGATCTCTGTTGGATGCGCAGCATCGTTTTTCGATTGGTCTCTGTCTTGAAACTATCAATGAAAATTTGATGGGCGCATTTTTGAATGGTCTCTCAAAGGGATGGACAGTTAATTATTCTGATGATTAATCCGTCTCTGAATCAATGATTTTTCATTGCAAATTAAAAGAAGCAAAAATTTAACCGGATGTGATGTTCAATTGAGCAATTTCTGCTAGATACATTGGTCTAAAATACAGTGGTTCGTTTTGCAGTAAAAACGTAAAAGTAATATGAACTGAACGTATTGAAAAAGTGGATAAAAAATTATAACGTATGACTTGGAATCTTGAATATTTTGTTGGTCGTAATCGAAATCGTTCACCCCTGGTCATTCTTGTTATTTACAGTTAAGGCTGGTGCTAAATAGTCGGGTCCTCGGCTGCGATTTGCGACGCAAGATTGGCGAACTTTTTGACGTAATCGACGCTGTTCTCGCCCATGAGACACTGCATATTGGATATCACCTGAAACAATTAATAGAAATTATTACTACAGCGGCCATTAAATCGTAAATTGTAACGCACTTTATGGCAATCAAAATGACAATTAGGCATTAATGAACGGCGAGATTAATTCAGTGAAATAAAAAATGCTAATTGACGCTGTAAACGTGTTTTTGAGCGTTTAATGGTCGGGTGAAAAAAAAGTCTTAATAACGCGCCGATCTTGGTAGAAAAAAACGTTTCTATTAATTGCTAGTAAAGAATGCAAGTTCGGTTTCTTTTTTATACAAATTTTCTAACAACGTTATCGTGCGGTAAAGTTTTGTTTCCATCCGTGCCGACTTGTTCTGAAGAAATTATAAAATCACACTGCCAGCACGTTTTTACAAAAACGTGCGAGTTTTTCCTGCCCCTTTTGACAGGATAATGTGCATCAATTACTATTTATGGTAATCCTTTTTTATCGAACCTGATTTGAGAAAAAGTCTTCTTTGTTACAGATTAGTTAGCATTTTTTAATGGATCGAATTTGGTTTCTTCTTTTCGTTTTCATGGATTTTACTTTTGCGGAAAAATGTATCTAACCATTATTTATACGGCACCAATTATGACATCATTTAATAACAAACTGTGGTTTGATTAAAAAGTGTTTACATAATATTTTGTAAATACAAATGAAACAAGACAGAATTGCAGCGGTAAAAAACTGACAAATTACAATAATTTACAGTTTCTGGACGGAATCGTGCAATTTCCATTGGTACGAAATGGTCAATAATACGTAAGTGAAGATAAGCGTAATATGTTTGTTCAATCGGGTTGAAAAAAATGCGCTTACATCTGACGGTGGCTTCACTATATGTATCGTAGAATCCGCATGACTTTGTGTCGTTACTTTAACCGGTGATTCCAGCTGGCCCAAAAAACTACTCAGGGAAAAGTCTGCAACCTGTAACAAAAAAAAAAATAACTTTATCAACTCAACTTTCCTCGAACTTTTAACATTTTAATCTCGAAGAGTTCAAAAATTGTTTCAATGAAAACAAACAAGGGAATTCCATGCAAACGTAGATCTTGCACATTTATCACTTTCAAGTGAAAACATTCGTTACGAAATACGGAAACAGTTTATCTTTCTGATTTTCCAACATTGAAAAAAGATCTGAATGTTTATGAGTGCTATCTTATTAATTTTATTAATCTTCGGATAAAAGTTTGGTTTGTTTACTTCGCTGTTGAGCCACTGGTGTTCCCCCTCCTTGAGGATTTGTGATGCACTCATATAGATCGAGTTGGTTGCTTTTGCAGAATCGTTCATTTCAAGCACGCCGTTGAGGAAGCTGTGCTCGTCAAGGACATCTTTTGATCGGTCCTGATCGTTGACTAGATTGCACGGTGAACTTTCGGCCGGGCTCATCGTGTCCATAGAAATGCTTGGAACCTCCGCCGACGAGGCTGTGTCTTGCATGACTGGCAGTGTTCTTTGAACTATCAAATTTCGCGGCCTAACAGTCCGGCCTCTTTTGCAAAAACGACTTTTGAATTTCTGAAAAAAAAACAAGAAATAATCATTACTCTTTCTTTAGTTCTACTTAATGTTGTCTTCTGAAAAATCAAAATTATCCTTACAGCCATTTGACTCTCGAAGGCATCCGTGACTCCAACTTTATGGTAACCGAGAGGAATCAGTGGTCTTTTGAAATTTGAGTTCACCCTAGCAGAGACAACTGTTTCGTTGCTTGCAGAAACATTATCATGGATCTAAAAACATAATATATTAATTGTCAAAGAAACAATGTGAATCAAAAATATATAGAAACCAGAATCAATTTGTACCTTGCTTGCTCCATAACTGTGCTTTGCTAAAGAGAGCAACTTTCTTAGAGCTGAGCATAAACCATCGTCCCTCGATTGAGGTGTATCCCACCAGTATTCTAAAGTTATATTCGAGTCTTGTCCAAACTAAAAGAATCAATTGAATCAAACTATAGAATCAAAAATTTCTTCAAATTGCAAAGCTGATAATAAAAGAAATCAAAATTTGTCGTACCATTAAAAATAAATCTCCAACAGTGATTGTGTTTATTTCCTCAGCGTTCCAACCCTTTCGTATTCGTTCAATAGTTTCTCTGCCAGGAAACGTTTTCATGCACTTGAACCCATTTTTAGCAGTGGACTCGTGACTTGCCTTGTCAGACGCTCCAGTGGCAGGTTTCTCTGAACCAGACTCTGCAGCGTCAATGTCGCTGCTATTTTCAGCGTTGGAGACCGTTTCGTCCGCCAAGTTCTTGATCCTTTTGTCAGTCTTATACCTCTTGATGCCTTTCCGACCAACACCCTTAATATATTGCATCGAACCCAACAGTTCCTACTCGTGAACTTTTTAATCCTAAGCGCTTCTCGTGCGAATTCAAACTCACGCTGTTGCTTGTTAGGCACTCGCCCAGGTTTACTTCAGGAAGCGTTATCTTGCACCTTTCAGGTGGTGCGAGTCGGAGAAGCAGTCTGTTATTGTTTTCTGTGTCAACTATCGTTTTATCAACGTCTGAACCCTATTATTCAAGTTAATGTAAGGAAAATATTATATCAACTTCATTAATCATTTTATCAAAAGAAGTATTAATATTTTTTTGAAAGTATTATCGGATTTAAAAAATTCTTTGGAAATATCAAGACGTCTGAATTGAAGAACGTGTTTGATAATGCTTATTTGAGTTTTTTTAATGTTGAAGGATACAGGTTTGTATTTGACAGGCTGCCATCTTTGTTGTAAGAATTTCAAGATGGTTGACACGCGTCGTTGAATGGGTACCAATAATCGCACCCTGGGATTCATTGACAATGTCTGAACCTGCCACCAGGCTCTGTTGTTTCCAGGTCGCAGTTCAATGGTCACTTTGGAAGGCAGTTTGATGTCTTCTTGCCAATCTGTAAATACAATCATCATTAGATATCATCACCCAATTTTAGATTTCAAACATAATTGTTCATCCCTTTTTTCAACGCTCTTTTACCTTCCATCTGATTTAACTTTCTCAGTGCTCTACAAATTGGCGTTTTGATCCTCATAGTCTTGCCGCGAAATCGCACCTGAGTCGATCCCCAGTAAACGAGTTCGTTCAACTTCATCTGAACTTTTTCATGCGTTCTCGGCAGTTTGCGTCGCAGCTCTCCGTAGTTTATTAGGC
Source organism: Telenomus remus (assembly GCA_020615435.1). Lineage (NCBI taxonomy): Eukaryota > Metazoa > Arthropoda > Insecta > Hymenoptera > Scelionidae > Telenomus > Telenomus remus. The sequence goes on along the minus strand of CM036341.1, from coordinate 6,107,298 downwards.
CGTATAACTCTTGTGAAGTTTTTTTCACGTCTGAAACGATTGAAAAGATGCTGTTAAACTTAGTTTTGAGTTTCATTGGCTTGAAAGAGAACAGTGCAAAATTGGAAGGAATAAATAACCTTCGGAAAACTTGAGATGTTTGGAGATTTTGAGCCACGTCCTGTAATAAAAATGCCGGATCTGTTCCTTGTTCTTGATCATGTTTTCGGGCGAGCCACGTTTCTTTCCTTGAATTTGGAAGTAATTTTGTAGAGCGTCGAAATCTTTCCCATACTCGCTGACTGCTTTGAAAAATGTGTTCTTGTCTTCCATTGACCACAATTCGCACGACCTCTTGAGTGACCGTACAATCTTCGCTTCTGGATCGTCATCTTTTGAGTCTAAACAAACAGTTTACATTAATTTCGTTTTAATAACATCATCCGTTTGGGCAAATTTGGTATTCAAATGAAAGAAGAATTTTGTTGTGAAGGTGACTTGTTATTGGGTTATATTTTTCGTAACATTATCAATTAAGTATCAACAAACGAATATATCGTAAATTTATTTATAAAACTATCTAAAATTCCAAGTAAACAAAGCATGTTTAACGTAAACAAATTCAAACGAATAACCTCAATTTTCGCAATAAGGGATAACAAAAATGCGTAGTACTAATGTTTGTAAACACAGCCATGGAAAAGATGGCTGGATTCTATGTACCAACATTGAACACAAGAGGTTTATAAAAAATCATTTCTCTTTCCTAAATCTAATTGTTGAATCGAAGCAAATTCTTGATTTGAATAAACATTGTAAACAATGGACAAGACAGAAGGTCAACGATGTACAAGTCTGAACAAGTCTGAAAAGAGGATGCAAAAAAATGGTAGCTCAAGAATACCTTTCTTGTCGGGTTGACTTTGTTCGGAATTGTCAAGCTTGATCTTTTTGTTGCCTCGGACGACCTTGACCCCGGAACTTTTGGTCTCCGATGTTGCTTTTGACGTTTCCGGGGTAGCTTGCGGTTTTTCGGGATCGTCCTTCTTGGGTTGGGGCTCAGGTTTGGCGTCGCACTCCATTGCACTTCTACAGCCAAAAGCAGAGTGAATCAGGCTGAGGACGCTGACGAGATCAACATCTTTGGGCTGCGATCACGCGTCTTAAAAATTTAGCCACGAGGGAAAGCGCGGATGAAAAATCGCACTCAATAACTTCAGGCCAACATAACTGAGCGTTCGCACTAATCAACTGCTTTGTGTACAACTTACACGTGCATAACATTTTTAAAGGTCCACTCAAGTAATGTCATTTTCCACATACTACATCAGCGCCGTCTACTTTTAAATCGACACAAACAATCCCCTCTTTCATTTGTTGTTATTTTGATATTCAATTGTTGTGATAGAACTTTTAAAGAGATTGTTGACGTGAATCAAAATCAAACTTTTTTGATTGCAATTTTTTTAGTAATCTTTGTTTTGAAAAAAAGAAGGTGCGAAAATCGCAGTAGAAATAGTGTGTTCGTTAAATTTTTTGTTGCGAATTCTGAAAGTTTTTCACCTCTGTTCTTGTTATCAATTAAAAAGCAATAAAAATTGAATCAAAAAAGCGCTAGGTGGGGGTTGATAAAATGTGTTGCTCTACCATAACAAAGCGCGACTGAACTATCCTTTTCTTTCACAGAGCTTAGACGAGAAAGAGAACGAAATAGTACTGCAAGCAACATTTGGAATCAAATAATCAAGCTAAAATCTTGTTGTAGTTTGTAGTTGCTGATTTTTTTAGGTTGAGGCAACAAGCTCTGTCTAACCGCTAACGCCAATCATTTTTCGCAGATAACCTCATCATTTTAACGCAGCATTTACGAGAATTGTAGATGATTACACCGGTTAAATCCAAAGTCTGCTGATAAAAGACCTGGCGAGGTAAAATTCCATGATTTTTCATCCAACAACGTTGGTTTTTTTAGCTTGATTATGTTTTTTAATTAAAATAAACAATTCAGTTCAATATTAATATGATAATTTCGTCGATTGATTGTGAAACAAAATTGAAATTTTGTACTTGATAATTTGTTTATTTTGAAGGGTTTGCAAAAATGAAGAAATTCAAAAAAGCCCAAGCTCAGGACAGAGCTTCCATAAAAAAACACCTGGAGGCCAACAACGCTGCATATTCTAGCAGTGATGACGAGGATCTCAACGACGAAACTCTGCAGCAAACGGTAGACAAAGTTTTTATCAACTACCAAAATGATGGAGCAGACACAGAAAAATTTTTATCATATTTGACTGATGTTTGTCATTCTGGTGCTTCGATTTGCCTTGTTTGTATTTCTTCGGTGAAAAAAGGAGATGCAGTAAGTATCTTGTTATTTTAAAAACTAATTTTATATTGTCACGTATATCCTTCACACATCTTTTCATGTTTTTTTTTTCAGATTTGGAGTTGCTCCACTTGCTATTCATTTTTACATCTGCCATGTATTCAACACTGGATCAGAGACAGTTTGACTTACAAAAAAGAAAAAGGCATAAAGCCTCTCTGGGCTTGGTAAGAACAAAAAAAAATAAGTTTTTACCAAACTGTACATTCACGTTCAAACAAACAAGCAAAATATACATTTATAAATTTGTTAACAAATACTGGTGTTTTTGCAGTCCAAAATGTCGAACGGAGTACGAAGAATCAGAAATTCCAACTCGGTACTACTGTTTCTGTGGAAAAACTGAAGATCCACCATATCAAGCTTGGAATCTTCCACACTCATGTGGCGAGTTATGTGGCAAATTGCTGCAACCCAAGTGCGGTCACAAATGTACATTGCTTTGTCACCCTGGTCCATGTCCTCCATGTCCAAAGATAGTTCTCAAACCATGTTACTGTAACAAACAGTCAGAAAAGCCTCGCAGGTGCAGTTCAAAGGAGTGGAGTTGCGGTAATGCGTGCGGTGCTGCTCTTTCTTGTGGCCATGCCTGTCAAGCTCCTTGTCATCCTGGATCCTGTCCGCCTTGTTCGGAAACCTCCAATGTGCCCTGCAACTGTGGGGCTAAAAAAGAAGTCAAACTCTGCAGCGAACGTGATTGGCGTTGTGAGAAAGCTTGCAATAGAAAACTCAACTGCAACGTGCACTGTTGCGAGGGTTTTTGTCATCGTCAGACCGATTGTGGTCCTTGTCCTTTTGAAAAAAATCGCACGTGTCCTTGTGGGAAGAAAAAATATGCGATCTCGTGTAAACAACAAACGACACCCACTTGTGGGGACACCTGTGGTAAACTTCTGGACTGCAAGGCTCATTTTTGCAATATGAGATGTCACGCGGACAAGTGCGGTCAATGCATCCAGGTACACATTTACGAACTAACAGATATGTTATTTTGTTCGCATTTACTTTTTGGGTTTCTTCTAATTCTAGGTCGTGAAGAAAGTTTGTCGTTGCGAAAGTTTCAGCAAAGAGATAGCATGTGGAAAGGAGTTTCATTGTAACAGAAAGTGTACCCAGATGAGACTTTGCGGGCGCCATCCGTGCAACAAAAAATGTTGCGATTGTCTGATCAAAAACAACTTCAACGTTTGCGAGAAGACTTGCGACACAATGCTCAACTGCCGAAAACACAAGTGTTCAGCTCCGTGTCACAGTGGACCTTGTTATCCGTGTCCAAGGACCATTGTCATCCAGTGTCGATGCGGGGGCAGCAAAATTACCGTCCCCTGCGGAACGGTCAAGAAGATCAAACCACCACCCTGCAACAGGATGTGCAAAATCCCTCCGGTTTGTCATCACCCAAAGAGAGAGTCTCATAAATGTCACCAGGGAGCTTGTCCGCCTTGTAAAAAAGTTTGTGCCATCAAACTTAGGTGCGGTCACACTTGTCCTGCTGTTTGTCATACGAAAGTTTGGATGAAGGTTAACAAAATATAATTCAATGTCAAAGTATATAAATGAAAATATTCAGTATAAAAATTGTGTTCTTATTTTTGTTCAGGTTAAAGTAAATGGTGTTACACAACCAGTCGGTCCCTGGGACACACCTCAAGAGACTTGGGAAAAGAAAACACTGCCTTGTCCTCCGTGTGAGGTTTCAGTCATGGTGTCCTGTCTAGGAGAACATGAGTGCAAACCCTGGCCGTGTCATATGGCGAAACCAACGTCTTGCCTGCGCGAGTGCGGTCAACTTCTTGCCTGCTCCAACCACACTTGTGAAAAGTTGTGTCACAAAATCGAAGACGGCTGCTTGGAATGTGAGAAACCTTGCGCCCTTGATCGACCTGCTGGTTGCACACATAGCTGTGACAAAATCTGCCATCCTGCACCCTGTGCTCCTTGTAGACAGATGGTTAGGGTGCAGTGCCACTGTGCCATCAATGTTCTTTATTTTCGCTGCTCTGTACTCACTTCTGCCAGCGCCGAAGACAAACTCGAGCTTTTCAAATGTGGGAATCAGTGTCCGAAAAATGTAAACATTTTTTTACTCTTTTAAAAAAAATGATAGAGAACCGGTAACAATTTGTATTAAAATTTGCAAATGAAATAATGGTGCTCATATTTTTCATTTTTCAGTACAAGTGTGGTCACAGGTGCGTTGATAATTGTCACCCAGGTCCTTGTGAGAAAGAAGAGCTTTGCAACAAGAAAGTGAAAATATGGTGCAAATGTAAAAGAATAAAAAAAGAATTTTCTTGTAAGGCCATTCGTTTGGGACAGGCTGAGGTGAGCTGTGACGAAGTGTGCAAGCAGAAAAAAATTGAGATGGAGAAAATAAAAGAAGAAGCACTCGCGAAGAAAAGGAAAGAAGAAGAGCTGAGGAATCAGAAGGAAATAGAACAGTTCGAGCGCAAGTTCAAGCCGAAGAAGAAGGGTCGAGACCGACACAGGCTGGAACAAAGTTCTGACGACGCCAACTCAAACCTTTATCGAGTGCTGATGACTTCGTTTGTGATTATTCTGGCTTCTGTGATAGGCCTCTTTTACTACACCAATTACGTATTAGCTTAAATAGTCGACAAAAAGTTTTTTATACAGTTATAATAATTTTAAGAATTCCATACCAAAGGAAACTGACGCACGCCGATTTATCCTCAGCGGATTTGTTTGTACTTTTTAAACATTTTGAAACCTAATGGTTAAAGCAAAAATTAAGTTTTTGACAAAGCAAAAAAATAGAGAATAAGATGAAAAAGTATAGAAATATTTAGATATACATTCATACACGTTGTCATACACGAATCTTGTTTAAATAAGTCATAATATACAATTTTATACTCGAGAAATTTAGTGTGAAAACTAGATGATTGGACGAAATTGGTTCATCGTATTTCGTTAACTTTGAGAAGTATTATAAGATCGTTCATTTTGATACGGTTAAAAGCAAAAGTTGTTTTCACTTTTCTATATAATAACACGAAGACTCATCAAACCGCTGCAATAAAATTGATCTAGTTCATTCTAGTCAATCGCTTCATGATATAACTAATCTTAACACACAACCGAAACGCACAAATTTGCAAGTAACGTTGCGCCTTATCTACAAAACTCTGCGCTTTAAAAATTAATCGTTAAAATTTTCAGATAGAGAGGCAAAATCGTCTGTTTGATAGTTTGGTTTCTGTACCGAGTTTCAAGTCAAAACAGGATTCGTTTAATACGAATTAGCAGTGAAGAAGCTATTGAAGTGCGGGAGAAAAGAGAAAATGTGCGTGCATCAAAGTCAGAGCACAGAAGCAGCGAGATGAGTGGAGGGACGAAAAAAAAAGCGGATAGTGGAATGGTATGTTGTAATTATTATCAGTAGGAACTTTGGACCGAGATGGAGCGGCGTTGCGGTCCGACTGAGGTCGAACGAAGGAGACTCCGCGGCGATCAGTCGCGATGTCGGGCGTGAAAGTGCTGGACGGGGGCTTCTCGACGCAGCTGTCGACCCACGTCGGCGACAAGATCGATGGCGATCCCCTGTGGACTGCGCGCTACCTCGTGAGCAATCCGGAAGCGGTGCTGGCAACGCATCTGGACTTTTTGCGAGCGGGCGCGGACATCATCCAGACGAACACGTACCAGGCATCGGTGACGGGGTTCGCGCAGCACCTGGGTGCGACCGAGCAGGAGAGCCTCGACCTCATCAACACAGCTGTGGAGCTGACGATCAAGGCGGTCGACCAGTACCACAACGAGTCCCGCTACAAGACCACCGTCATCAACAGACAGCCGCTCATCGCCGGCTCCTGTGGACCTTACGGCGCCAGTCTGCACGACGGCTCGGAATACACCGGCGACTATGCCGCCAGCGTCTCCAAGGAGGCTCTGAAGCAATGGCACAAGCCGCGCATGCGCAGTCTCGTTCACGCGGGGGTCGACATGCTCGCCCTTGAGACGATCCCGGTCGCGACCGAGGCAGAGGCCCTGATAGAACTGCTGCGCGAGTTCCCGAACATTAAGGCCTGGCTGTCGTTCTCGTGCGACCCGGCGAACAACTCCCTGGCCGACGGTACGCCCTTCAGCAAGTTCGCACTTGAGTGCTACCAGAAGGCGAGTCCTGGGCAGCTGCTTGCTATTGGTGTGAACTGCATCGCCCCTCAGCACTGTGGCCCACTCCTCAAAGATATCAATCGGGAGCGCAGCCCACCCATCCCACTCGTCATCTACCCCAACAGCGGCGAAAAGTACTCGGTCCAAACTGGCTGGCGCTTTGAAGGCGAGACCTGCTCGCCCGAAGTCTACGTTCACGACTGGCTCGACCTTGGCGCCAAGTACATCGGAGGCTGCTGCCGAACTTACGCCGCTCACTTGCCCAAGATCCGCGAGAGGATTCGTACCTGGACCAACAAACACACTTGACCACAATCGCAAAACACCAAACCTCGCGTTCCTGCAACAACCAGGATGTTATAGCAGATCATTTCGACTTGATACTAATAGAACGTTATTGTTGTTTTGTTTGATTGTTTTGATGATATTAATTTGTTAGTCACGCTTTTTGTTGTGAATTTTAGTTTCAAATCACAAAGTAAATTCTTGATAAGTAATTTCAGTTTTGCGATTCAAGAGGATTTTTGAAAGGAGCACCTGAAGTTGCCGAATTTTCGTTGATTATGGATAATTTGATTACAGAGTCTGCTTTAATTATCAAACAGCAGAAGCAACAGATGAAAAAAAAGGAATGATACACTAAATGTGTATTATCGTGAAAAAAGCAGATAGTTGCATGTTTGCCATCGTTTACTGAATGCTATAACATCCTTTTAGACTTTTTTGCTTCTCTCTAGATTAATTTGAACCACTTTTTTTTCAACCAGATGCGAATTCATGATTGTGCAACTTCAACTGTTTACACTTGAACAAACAATTGGAGTCTTATCTTTCGATGCAATTATCTTTAGAAAACCAATTCTGGGATAAGTTCATATTTATTGTAATCAGACGTAACGAAATATTGTATCATGTAATTCATCATGTTTATTAAATCGGTTTGTTTTGACTTGCTGACTGTGTGTGCGCATTGCGTGCATCTGCATTTATTATTCGCGATACCAAAATCAATCGGCTGTTATCTGACAACTTTTTTCTTAAGAAAAAAATAACCAATAAAAAATGAAGACACAAGCACAACTGAAAACATCTCTGATACTCAAGGTATTTTATCACGTGAATAAAACGTACGCAGCAGAAAGCTGCAATTGAGCGAAAGCTTGTTTCGTCATTTCACAGCTGATAATGTTCAGTCACGTCTTGTATGTTTTTGCCAACGCTCCATAATCCAACAAATAAGTCGTCCATTTACGTAATCACGCGCAGATAACACCAGGGAACCTTTTATCGCGCAATATCCATTTTTATGTCTTGTCAACTGTACATTTAATTGGTTCATATCGAAGCTTTCTGTTATGACTTCTGTTATTTTCAGAAATCAAATTTATTTAATGAATTTTTACAAAAGTTCACAAAAAACAAAACAAGAGTCATTCGTTTCTAAGCTTTCACTTCGTAAATAATTTGCAACCCGAGTGGATGACTTTCCTTTCCATCTTGAACTTGGACGGTTCCTTTGGCAAAGTCCACGGAGAAAGTTGAGTTGTTTTTTATTTCTACTGCACCCTTGAATTGATCATCGCAATTCGGAATGACTCGGGGACCGCTGTGTGGATCCACGTAACGGTGCAGCTTGATAGCAGAAGCATCTGAAAAGTTGTTCAATTCAAATGAATATTTTGTACAGAGATCTACAAAATTTCAATAAAAGAGATAGTAAAAAATAGCAAGGATCTATTTTCTTGCGATAACATACTTTGAGACACGTCTCGGGCAATAACTTTTTTAACTGAGTCAACGGTTGTCCCCTGAGAGATCCTCAACGGTATAGTAAAAAATCCATTGCAGAGCTGTTGGTTGACACAGTTGACCAAAACTGATGGTTTGACTGAGAAACTGATGTATGGTGTTCCAGGACAGCATTCGTCTTTTGTCTTGTCGGTTGCCTCGTCCGAATATTTCACTTCCAGTTCTTCAAGCTAATGTAAGAAATGAAAATTAAGTCAATTTAGTAAAAATTACATAACATTGAAGTGTTTTGAAAGATTGAAATTGGGAATAATACGTACATCTAAAGTGTTTGTAAAATATTCCTTGTTATCACAGATCAGTTGGAATTCGTCAAACTCAGAAGTCAAATTCAAGGCTGAAATATTGGTCTTTTCCAACTTCTCTCTTGTTGCTTGTACGAAAGGCATGACTCGTTTCATGTACTTTTTCAGTTCAGGAAGAGTGCTTAGCTTAGCAGAGATGAGTTTGTTTTCTGGCAGAACATTTTTGTTACCCTGTAAATAAATGTCAAAATTTTTATGTCTCTGTTATTTATATTATACCCTGAAACATGATTAATCCCAACAACAAAAATTGATTTTTATTTGCACTTTCATTTTATGAAATTGAAGAAACTTTAAAATGCCAGTAAAACTACTTAAAACTAGTTAAAACTACTCAAAAAATAACGCTTCTTACCAAGTACATCTCTTTCATTGTTGTTAGTACAATACTTTGCCACTGCGGATATTGCTTAGCAACGTAAACTGTTCCAACGTTTGGCTTTTCCTTTGGAGCTTGATCTTTAGGCTTTTTTGCAGTCAGTTGGTTTTTCAAGTAGATTCTAAACGAGTGGGCAGCATCCATCAAATATTGAGACGCCTTGATTGAAATCTCATTGATTTCTCCTACGGCCGGCCAACGTGCTTCTACAATGCTTGTTTTCTAAATTCAACAAAAAATCAAAATATTTGAAACATTTCGCGTGATAAAATATGTAAAAATATTCAAATAAAAATTTGTACGTAAAATTAGTATTAAACTCACTTTTCCAAGCAACTTCCAGATGTACTCTGCGACATGTGGACAAATTGGCGATAGCACCAACGCTTGTACTTCAATATACCTTTTCAGCAAACTCAGTTTAGGTTTTTCTGTCGCACTCAAAACGATATATTTATCTTTAGCAGCTTGGAACTCAAAGAATCCAGTCCTCAGGGCTTCTTTGAACAACATTTTCGAGTAATAGTCACCAGTTTCTTTTATTTTCAAGTTGATTTCGCTAAAACATTCAATTTAATATTTAATATTACGATAAACAGTTTGGGATCTGAAAATATGTTTTTTAAGAGATGAGAAACCTTTCAAAGACTCCGTCATTGAACGTTTTTGTTTCATCCTTTCTGAATGCGATTTCTCCGCTGAGAATTTCTTTCGTCCACTCAATCAGGTTATAAAGTCTCAAAATACCGGCATCAGCCATACTCTCAACAAAATTTGCATCGTCTATTGAGTCGCCGGAATCAGCTAGACACAATCGCATGCCATCAGCTGAAAATTTAGCCACTGCGTCTGTCAGCGTAAGGAAATTTCCATCTGACTTTGACATCTAAAAATTCAACAACAAAAATTGATGAAGTAAAAGTATGAAGATGTAAAAACACATTTTTTATAGAAACGAAAGGATATTTATTTTTTTTAAAACCATTCTCACCTTGGCAGAATTCAATAGAAGGTGTCCATTACAACGAATGCTTTGAGGCCAAAGATCAGGACGATCTGGCCAGATCGCAGTGTGATTGTAAAGCATAAAAGTCAAGTGGTTTTGGATCAAATCTTTACCCGATGACCTCAAGTCAAGTGGATACCAAAACTTGAATTCGTTGCGCATCTTATCAAGAGTCGACTTAGCGATTGAACACTTCGGCATATCTTTTCGAAGACAGAAGATGTAATCCCAGACTTCAGCAGTCATGTGTTCAGGTCTGCGAAAAAAAACAGTTGGAATTTAGATAACTCTGGACAACTTTAAATAACCTCACATTGCAATTGCAAGTTATATCAAATGTAATACTTGATGTTATATGGGTTCGGTTTGTCTGCTCTGAAACTGTTGCCTTGGACAAAGTGAGCGATAGTATAGTAAGCCATGTAGATTGTGGAGTCTGAAAGAGACTCAATCAACCAGTTTTTGTCCCACGGTAATCTCGAGCCTGTAATCATTTGAAGAATTTAATTTAAATTTGTATGATGAATGATTTTTTTTAATAAAAAAGTATTATGTATACTATAAATTTACCTAATCCAAAAGTTCTTGAACAGGCGTACTCGTGCAACCAATCCAGACAGCCTTGGAAGTTTTTGCGAACCTCATCATGGTATGTATTGAGATTCTTCAGCGCATCCTCGGTCTTTGCTTTCCACTTATCTTCGCCGTAATTCAAGTACCACTGATCACACAAAGCGACTACACATTCATCATTAGATCGCGAAATCACTGTCTTTTCAGGCTCGTAATAAATGATCGCCTCTCCTTTTTCAATCATTTTTTTCTGGATTAACTTTTTCACGTCTTGAATTTTCTTTCCTTTGTGTTCGCCAATCAGCAGGACACCTTCATAAAAACCTTTTAGATAAACCATCTCCTTAGCTTCCAAGAGTTTGTCCTTGTCATTTTGCGACTGAATTTTGAGTTTCTCATACATAGTCACGGCGGCTAAATTGCCAAGATCAGGAATTTCCAAAATGGGAACCTAAAATAAATTAAATTCTGCAAATTATTCTGTAAATAAAAATGTCTTTTTCGACGTTTGTTATTTTACTTACTGGTTCAAAAGGAAGAACCATCTCGTCTTTGACATTGTACTTTTCTCGCAGAGCCTGTTTCTTTTTCAAGTCGACAAGGGCTGCGTAGTCGTCCGGAGAATCACTAGGAACAGAAGTTACAATTCCTGTTCCCTTATCTTCTTTGATGGTGAGCATTGGCAAAGTATAAATAACCTTGTAAGACGTCAGCGGGGCTTCTAGTTTCACACCGATAATATCCTGTAATTGTTAAATTATAGGTATTACGTCTGTTTATACTGTTTTAAAAAAGATATAACAATAATTTATTACTTGTCCAATTAGTCGTATCAGTTCTTTAACTTCTTCTTGTTCGAGGATATCTTGGTAGGCCATATTTCTGGCTGCTCTCCTTGTGGATATGAAAATGTCGTTGCTCTTAGTTTTGTAAGCAATGTACTGCATGTCTGGACGAATCCAACAATTGGTCTGACCGTACATTGTTTCTGGCCTCAAAGTAGCAGCGACCAAGAATATTTTAGAATTTCCAAGGTTTCTGAAAAAGGTGAAAGATATTTAAATAATTTAATTGCATGATTCATTTTAGAAGAAGAAAACATTAGTTGTACTGAAATAAACAATCAAAATCATACTTGAGTTTTTCTGGGTAAGGTTGCAGTACTTTCATCTTGATAAGAGTGTACTCCTGAGGACCAACGCCTTCTCCAGTTGACCTGTCATGATCCATGCATGGCTGTTTATCCAGTGGAGAGTAAATTGAATGCCTCTTTCCAAACATGATCTTGTTATTGCTTTTCAAATGATTGAACTGCCATCTCACGAAGGAATCGAAAAATGGATTCACATCTGTTGTTATGAAACTTCTACGCCAATCAACCTACAAAATTATAAATGTTCTTTCAAAATGTTCATTCAAAAAATTGACAAATTCAAAAGAAGAAAAATTCTTTCTTACATGCAGACCAATGGACTTCAAGTCCTGTACAGCAAGAGGTGGAAAATATTCCAACCAATAGTTGGGATCTGCAAATTTTTTTATCTCCTCATCTTTGAGCCCGAGACTTTGCATGATTTGCCATTGGTACTTCGCTGTTCCAGCTTTTGCCATTGCTTTGCTCTTAAAGTTTTTTATATATCATCAATAGAATTAAAAAATAATACCTTAAATATAAACAAAAAATCCAAAAACTGTTACGTGTATTTACCTTTTTCCCTTTGCTTTTATCCTTCATTATAACATCTTCGATTTTCTCTTCAATCACAGTCTCAAGTGAAACAAACTTAGGTGGGTATCCAAATTGTTCCATCTCTTTCTTGAGCTTGTCAGCACAAGCTTTGATAGGCATCCCGGTGCAGTGAAATCCAAAAGGAAACAATACAGTCTTGCCCAAAAGTCGATTATAACGAGTAGCAAACTAACAAACGAACATAAAATTATAAACCAGATCTGTAGAGTCTTAGAATATTAGAATCACATCTTATACTTACTTCACATTTTGACAATGAAAATGTGTGTCCCAAATGTAACCTTCCATTCATATAGGGAAATGGAAAAGTTGTAAAATACTTGTCCTCTGGTTTTCGTGTATCGCCATTTTTAGCATCTTGTTCGAAAACTTTTGACTTTTCCCATTGCTCCTGGATTTCCTTTTCGATTTTTTGCAAATATTCAACTTTGAAAGTTCCTTTCCTATCGGTTGCCTGGAAAATCAATTTTTTACATGAAAATGATCATTTTATTATTTACAATTAAATACAAATATTATTAGAAAATGTTTTACCATATTTTGATGATTCAATATCACACACAACACAGTAATATTTTCTTAAAACATATGGTAGAGGTTAGGTTTACGAGATGACCGGGTGACTATTTACTTCACCATTTATAATAAATAGAATGATATATTTTTCTGAACACACAAAGAGAAGAATAGATAGGTGTCGAACAAATATTTGTAAACTATATAAAGATAAAGTATATGTAAACAAAAATATGCGAAATGCAAGCAATCTGAAGCACGTTTGTACACATGTGTCACGATAGCGACAGTAGTGCCCAGTAGTGCCGTTCTAGCCGTTCTAGCGGCTTGTTGGTGAGCGAAAATATGCTAATTTTGTTCTCCAATTTTTTTCGCAGAAACTTTATGTATCAGATAGGGAAAGCTCAGGTGAAAAATTACTTGATAATTTTTGCACTTGCTTTTACGTGTAAAAAGATTGGTATTTCTTTTAATATGCTGAAATTCAATGAATTTTTAATAAAATTGTATACGTTTTTTTCTTATATAATATTTTTCGCAACTAGTATACCGATTAATCATAATATTTTAAAGAATTATAACTTTTTGTATGTAACTTCATGTCAAGTTGTGTCAAGTATTGTTTAGACGCCTAATATAATAACCGCAAATTAATGTAAACTAAAATAACACCAAACGTAACAAGTCAAATGAGTGCAGTTAAATGAGATTGGCAGTTTATTTTTTATTACGACTATGGTTTTTAGATGTAACTTTTGCGGACGATTCAGGTTCCTGGAATCAAACGAGAAGAACCTTCAAAGCGACTGAGCATGGTTTTGAACTCGATGGCAAACAATTTTATGTCCACGCTGGTGAAATACATTATTTTCGAATCGCACCTTGTCGGTGGCAGGACCGATTGAAAAAGTTAAAGAGTGCTGGTTTTAACACAGTGTCAACAGCGATTGAATGGGCCATGCACGAACCAAAACCCGAAAAGTACAGATGGCTTGATAACGCCAACTTCCTTCAATTTATCGATCTTGCTTTTCAATTGAAACTATTCGTAATTGTAAGGGCTGGTCCGTTCATTGGTAATTAATACATTATATTATTCGCATGAATTATAAATGTTAAATCGAAATGAATTCACATTTTTAAACAAAAACGTCCAATGTTCAGATGCTGATCGCGAGTTAGGAGGTTTACCAAAATGGTTATACTCAAAATACTTAGACAACAATCGTCAAATCCGGAGCAATGGAAACTCAGCCTACCATTTCCATGTTCAAAACTGGTTAAAACAACTGCTACCAAAACTCGCCTCCCGAACAATAACTAACGGTGGACCAATCATCATGTTCCAGATAGACAGTGACTTAGGCGAAGATCCTCTCTGTGGCCAAGCTGACTGGCTGTACAAAATATTTGTATCCCATCTTGGCAGAGAAACAGTCTTTTTCACGATGGACGACAACTTTCACCAGAACCTGAAATGTGGTCACATTAACGGAACCGTTGCTGGATTTAGAACTGATCCTGTGACCTATGCGTCCTTCGACAGTTCAATCTTCGACCTATTCGCCACTTTTTCAGAACTATATCCATCTTCTCCAAAGTTGGTCGAGCTACGTTGTGGCACAGCTTGGTTTTGGGGAGCGAATCGAAACTCCTACAACCCTCAGGATGTGGAAGCAATCTTCAAGAGCTTAATTTCTTTGGGTTGTTCCATAATTCTGTACATGTTTGCTGGTGGAAGCAACTTCGAGCGAGCTGGTTTCTCGTTCAGCGAACCAACCAGGATGTTAACTTCCTACGACTACAACGCACCTGTGAGCGAAACTGGCGACCTAACAAAGCAATACTTTTGGTTTCGATCATTCTTATTCACAAATTCTGCCTACGTCCAAGAAAAAGCCAACTTTAGAACTGTTTATAACAGACTCAACTTCACTTACGTTGGTAGTTTGCTGGATCCCGAAATTCGGAAAGATCTTCGGATAGTTCCTAGACAGCGCCTGAACCCGATGATGTTTCACGAACTTGAACCTTCAGCTGATATGGTTCTTTACGAGACAACTGTTCCAACTACCATCACTAGTAATGCATTGCAAATACACTCGTTGGGCATCCACGACAGAGGATACGTTTACATCAATCGAAATTACGTTGGGATCATGAATCACACACGTCACACGATCACGGTCAAGGTTCCACCTGTTCCTGGTCAAAGTTTGCAAATCCTAGTCGAGAGCCTGGGCTATCGGATGCACCCGATCTTTGCCGACCGAAAAGGCATTTCCACCGAAGTCTTCCTGGGAGACACTGTGCTTACTAACTGGACGATGTATCCTGTGTCCTTTGGAGACATTAACTGGCGAAAAATTGGTGGAAGTCGAAATCGAAAGATCCAAAAAAGTCCAACCATGATTTTCAGAGCAACCTTCGTTTCGAAGAAAAATCCTCAGGATTCGGTCTTGGATGTAAGGATGCTGGGCAAGGGTAAAGTCTTCCTCAACGAAATTCCCCTAGGAGAGATCTGGCCTCGGGTTGGACCACAGCAGTATTTATATGTACCAGGTTGTTTCCTGAGACCTCGTCCGTTTGTAAATGAAGTAATAGTCATTGAATTTCGCAGTGCTAAAAGTCTAAAAAGGCTAAAAGTCCCTGAAAAGTCAAAGAAACGTCGTTTGGAAAGCACTTCATTGTCTACCCATCACTGCAGTATTTCATTACCATGTTTTTTACTTGTTTTGTACTTGTTTTTGTTTACACCTTTAGATTAATAAAAGAGAATAAAAATGGACGTTGGTGTTTTTGTAAATTCAAATGACTTGAATGATGGTTTCGATTTTAAAATTCATTTATTTCCTTTAAATAGATATGAAATAAACGTAGAACAATTTATATGCTCATAAATGTTATCGTTCTATAGATGTCATTTTTCACAGCTTTTCTTTCAATTTTTTCATTAGCTAACGTTCCATCTGAATCTGATCTAGTTCAGCGTCCAGGACGAAAATATCCCTCTTAGTTATCTTTCTGCCTTCCAGATTTAAATCAAGAGATTCGTCTATTTTCAAGAGCAGATCTGCATTTTGCTCGTAAGCTAACACAAAGTTGCCTGTATCTGCATTTTTATTCATCGGATAATCTAAAACAACTAAAAAATAATATTTTTAAATTGCTTTACTTTTTTCTTTTCATTTGTATTATTATTTTTGTTCATAGAAAAAAGATATGATTAAATGATTTTTTTAAATTGTTCAACCTTTGATTAAGCTTTCCAAGACTTCTGGATATAACCGTTCAGTGATTTGAGAACTCGGGGGATGCGTACGAGGGTTTGTGTTGATCTCGATGAGCCACACTGACAAATCCTCCATCACTACAAAATCAGCGCCGTACAATTCGAAACTGTTTTCTCGAGTGTCCATGCGATCTTGAGCAGCCAACATTGCGGTAATTATTGCTTGGCACATCTTAGGATAAACGATATCATACCAAGGATCGCCGATCGAATTCGGATAACACTCTCTGAAAACATCTCTTATCAGCCAAAAAGTTTTTTGTTTTTATTAATGTTTTTTTTTAATTTGTATTTCAACCTTAGATGAGCGTTCAACATTTCACAGTCCCAGTTCAGGGTTCTTACAGGATCTTTTTGGTCAGAATATTTCAACTGGACTGCGGTGTTACAAATATGAATTATTTCGTGGTAGTTGTCAAACGTAAATGGACGTGAACTGAATCGTAATAAAGATTCTCTAAAGAGATCAACAATGATGAATATGGAAATTATGACTGGAAAAAGTTTCAGTTTTTGAAATCATTAGTTTGGTTACTTGTATATCCAAATTGTCAGTGGATAACTTTTTGTGACCAAAAACCAGTGTCTAACGTCAAACTTTGTATTTTTAACTAACAAGGGTTTTTCTGAAAAAGAAAGAAAAAAAGGAAATTTAAGTGTACAGTCAGAGTTACATTTTATATTTTGTTAACTGAAATTGTTACCAATATATTTTTGTACAATGTAATAATTTTTTGTTGCTCCCTCGTCAATTTTATTCAAAATACTACTCAACTTGTGAGTCATAGCAATTCCTTTTCCACAGCAAGACATGTTTGGTTTTAAGATCCAAATATTCCTTATCCCATTCAGTTCATACTGAGGATCGAAACGTTTAATTGTTCTAGCAATGTTCAGCGCCCTGCTATAAATTTTCTGAAAAATATCACTTATTATAAAGCAATGTAATAAAATAATACAATTTTTAGCTCTTAATTATACCATAACATCTGGATTGTCATGATCGGTGTCCTTTCGTTTCTCCATGTCTGAGGTCCTTTCCTTATGGACAAATTTACTATAGATATCGATGAACCAATCCCAATCTTTGGACAAAACATGTTTAATATCGATGTTCAAGTTATCGCCGTTGTAAACCGCAATAATTTCCTCGCACCGCTCAATTGCAAATCTCAGAGGTTTGATCAACGTTTGATAAAAGTTTCGGTTTATTGTCTCAGACTGAACCTCAACTTGGCCAATAAACCATCTGACGAAACTTACAGCTGCGGTCTTCCTGTAATCCTCAATGAAAGCTTCTTTTTCCTCATTCAGATTGTAACATCGAGGAAAAAGAACGTCAGATGTATCCTCCTCATAAAACCAGTACCACTTTTCTAAACATAGAGCCAATCCTAACTGTAATCAAATTAGAAAAGATATTAAAAATTAAGAAATAAATTTCAAAAACAAGTCTAAAAATGTAATAAAAACGTTAGATCTTTGTTTGAAAAATGTTTGTTTAAAGCTGAATTCAAATTACTTTGGAAGTGTAAGCCAGAGACTTTTCAAGACGATTAAGGTAAGTATCCGATTTGATATTTCCCTTCCATTGAAGGAAATCATTTCTGGAATCCCAGATGAAGTTTGGAGGCACGTGCTTCAGCTCGTTGTAGATGAAAGCCTTCTCGTTCAGCGAATTGTCAGGGTTGTGAATGTCACCCAAGGAGGATGTAGGTTCCAGATTGGTGGAGTTCCCTAATTCAAACAATCAGTGTCAGATCTAAATCTGACAGAGATTTTGTCAGGTAAACCTAAATCAGAGAATATGAATATATTTGATATCTATAACTACCGTATGGCAGAAGTCTTGTCTTCGTAGATTCGTATTTTTTCATCCAACCCCTCGACTCCAAAATCCGGTCCAAGTAAGGAATGTCTGCTCGAACCAAAAAAATTTTCCCATCCTGTAAACAAATGATAAGTTATATCAATAAGGAACATGGATTATTAATTTGAAAATTACCCTTATGGCTTTATGTATTTTCCTCAAAATAATCTCCTTCTGACTTAATTTACTAAGACCGTCACTGTCGTCTGAATCCGATTCTGATTCGTTTTCAATGTCGTCTCCTTCTTCAACTTTTTTTATCTCAACTGCTGGATCGTCTTCTTGTTTTTTTATTTCGGCGGTGTTAGTTAAAGTGCGAGGGTCGGGTGAAGTTTGCAAAGCTTCCTCGTGTTTGGTTGATGGGACAAGTTTGGTCTTTACATTTTTTGTATACCTGGGAGATTTGATAAACGGACTTGACAAATAATGTTTATCGACCCAGTTTAAGGTTTCTTTCGAGATGTTTGGGTTCCTTTGAATGGTGTGGTTAGAGATTGTTGATTTTGAGGGTGTTGGTATTTCTTTAGAGGTGCATTTGGGTTTTGATGGAGTCTAAAAATGAACACTTGAAAATAATAATTGAAAAAAAGCGATATTCAAACATTGTTACCTTGATTTTGTACTGGTTCATGAAAGCAATTGCATTTTCCGTTGTTGAAGACTGTTTATGAGCCAACAAATTCAATTTCTTGATCCCATCTGAAGGCGTGTTTTTAACAATATTTAAAATTTTCTGCTGTCTGGATTGTAATTTGCGTTCTTTCGGATCCAATATGATTTTAGCCAGGTTGTTTGACATTTCGGCAAACTGAGATTTTCTTCGTTCGGTTTCTGATTTATTCATCACAACGAATTTTGTTATTGTTATTTTTTTTAATTACAGGTTACATTTTCAAGACGTCATTTCTGATCTTTTGACAGCGTTCCTGTCAAAATAAAAGATTGTTTTCAAAATTATTATCGTATGAACATAATTTTTGGAACAGTTATAAAACAAAATAAATAATCAACAATTTCTTTCCGATTACACTTAAAAAATGTTTTCTTTTATTTGTTAATCAATTTATCAATTTTTTTAAAATAAAAAGCTTTTCACAACAAAAACACAAGTAAATGAATTAATTAAGAATCTTATCATTATTGAAAAAAGTTGTAATTGAAAAAAGAATGTAAATAAACGGCTCTCAGTAATTTGTTATTATTCTTATCATCGCAATTTGAATCTGTTTGAGTTTATTATCAAGTCTCGTTCAGATTATTTTTAGGGTCATAATTCTATTTTATTTATTGCAATCGTCTTTTTGGCAGAGATATGAACCGGTCCTGCTTTTTAATAAAATTTGAGATGTCACTAGCATTGAGGACATCCTAAGGTCATCCGAAGGTCACCCTCCTTTTATATCTCATACATTTCGCGAAAACGAGAATTCACCCGCCCCAGCCAATATGTATAATAAAAAACACTTCCAGTACCATGCATACCAAATATTTATTTAACTTCCTAGATCTGAATAAAGTTACAAAACTGCCATTCTTATAAGCAAAAATACAAATAAAGAAAATAAAATTCTTTCATGCAGGATCCTCGCGTCTAGGCTTCTTTGCCTTCGGGCCGTTAGGAGGCTCTGCTTGGCGACGTTTCCAAGCCCCTCTCGTTCTGGTGTAAATGTTCAACGGCATTTTCGTAATGAGGTCCAGCTTCTTTTCAACTTTTTTGTTTAGCACAGAAAATCTTGTGTTGTATGAGTGCTTTTTTAATACTATCGGCGTTTTTTTTAATTTCTCCCTTGTCAAATCTTGATCGCCTGGTTTGACCGCTGCCTTACTCGAGTTCTCACTTGGCTTTGGCACCTGTCTTCGTCGCATAACTTTTGGTTTTGCCTGTTCTTTCTTGTCCAAGGTCTCGATAGAAGTTTTATTTTCTGATTTCACAACGCCAACTGCAAATTGTAAAATTGTAAACACATAAGCAACAGAACAAAAATAAAACATGTTTCTTTGCATTGAAAAAGGAATACTATTTACGTAATAATAATAACTACCGTTGTCACCGTTTAAAGATTGGTTTGTAAACAAAGATTTCAATTTCCTTCTTGGAAGATTGTTATCTTTTGGTGGAAACAATTGAGTGCCCTTTGACTGATTTGCGTAACACATCATCTGATCCTTTTCATTCACGTTGCACCATTCGTTATTGTTTGGCAAGAATTCCAACCAGCGAAGCACTTTTTTGTTCCTTTCGATGGTCTCAGCGTCCACCTCGTCGAGGTACTCAACTTCATAATATGATTTTTGCTAGAGAATAAAGAACAAAATTAAAACTTAAGTAGACAATCAAAAAACACCTTGCTTTATGAAAACAAACAACCAAAACGTACCTCTGATCTTCGATGCAGTTTACTAAAATTTCCGTTCTTCGACATGGTGTTCTATTCGCTTTTTTATTTGTTTTGTTTATTCTGACATAAATTGAAAGGTTACTTTCGAACTAAGGATGAAACAATTGTACAATTTTGTCCAGGAGATAACAAACCGAAATGTGAAAAATTGTTGTGACTGCGTTGATGAGAATTGTTTGGTTACAGTTTGGTTCATTCAGGAAATAAAAGTTGAAAAGCTTGGTTGCTGAAGTTGTCAGCGAAATGAGCGTGAAATTTTTGTTTCGGCTTCGAATTACAAATTAGTAAGTAAGCGCAATTTTTTTGACATAAAACAACACCACAATCATGTTATCAACAGCAATTTATTTATTGTCTGATAAACATCTTGTTTTTTATTTTTCTTATCGTTTTTTTCGTCATTATTTTACAAATTTTTTTTACAAATCTATTTCTTTAAGCTGAGCCCCACAGCAAAGATGTCTGTTACGTTGGAACTTTTTTTGGAGGTGCGTTTTTTGTGGATTTTCCGAATCTTCTTTTTTTTCAACACACCGCTTGACGCTTTCTCTATGATCGGCGTCGGAAGTGTTCGTTTCGGGGAAGCATTTACTGGCACCAAAGCGTTTCGATTATATTGAATAATCACTTCTTTTACTGTCGACGCGACAGAATTCTAATTGAAAATTGAATAAAATTATTAACAATTGTAATTAATGAAATAACAATTTATAACATCATTAATACACAAATTGATAAACAAAATTGAAAACTAACAGATTAATCAAATAATTAATCATTGATAACTACTTTTTTTTCATTCAATTCTTTCTTTACAGACTGTACACTATTTCCAGTGTTTGCAGACAGACTTTTCACTTTTGTCGAGTTCTTTGCAAAGTCAGCCATCCTTCTGTAAAGGTTCTGCTGGATTTTTGTAATATCTGCTGCAACTTTCAATACCTCTTTACTGCTACTGTTGATATTATTATTGTTAGTAGTAATTTTATTGTTGTTGTTTTTAATTCGAAGGATTCTCCGAGAAATAGGTCTGGATAAAATACGTTCCTCCGAAGCTTTAGATTTCTGCAAACATAGTAACACAAAAATTAGATAAGAAATATTGTTTAATATTAAAATATTTCATTTTTGTCTCTTGAGACTTTACTTGAATATTAGAAGTTTTTATTTTTGGAGTAACAATCGGCGGAGTTGATTCCGGTTGAACAAAAGGAAGAGTTTCAGTATCAATATCCAAAAGTTGTCTCTCTTTTCTGATCTCTGGAAGGATTTCTGACGGCAAAGATGCTTTAAGTTTAGTTGTTTCTGTGTTGAAATAAGTTGTCATGTCTTGATCCAATTGCATTTCAAGTTCCTCTATAAGGTCCACAATCACTGGTCCGATATGGTAGCGAGCCATGGATGGTTTCTTTTGTATGATCTTACAAAAACCGACAAACATAAATTTTAAATTAAATTAAATTGATTGAAATTCAGGTGTGTCATTGGATTTTTAAATTTCAGAACTTTAGTATCTTACAGACGGAGTTTTGAAACTTTGACTGAACTTCGTATCAAACGAAAGTTTCCTATCACAAGCTGACAACCTCGTGCCCTGTACTGACAAAGTGGATCCAAAATAAGGTTGACAGCTGGAAACTCGTTGTTTATAAACAAGCTCGAACTGGCCAGTGTCAACATTTTTATTCTCTCTCAAGTCAACGACAACTAAATAAAACCATAAAATTATGATAATTTAATGAAAAAACAACAATGCTCAAGGTCAGATTCAAGGTCAAATAATAATACCTTTGACGGTATCCTCCATAACTTGTCGACACAACCGAGTTGTCACACTGGTAGAGTAGCTCATATCCGGATGGCTGTTGATTTCAATCAACCAGATAGAAAAATCCTCCATCACCATGAAATCAGCTCCGTACAATTCGAAACTGTTTTTTCTTTGGTCCATTGCTTCTTGACTAGTTAGGAGAGATCCTATTAACCCTTGTCTCATACCTGGATAGATCAGTTCGTCCCAAACGTTACCGTGACCTTGATTTCTAAAAGAATCAAATAAAGAACAACATTTGAATATATCTTATTTCACGATCAAATAAAAACGAACAAAAATCATAAAAACATTACTTCAAAAATTCCTTAAACGTAGTTGCATCCCACATGTTGTCTGAGGGCAGTGCAGAGTCTCTGTTGGGATCGTTCGTGTATTTGCACTGGATGGAATTATTACAAAGATGAATCGACTCGTGGTAGTCCTTCAAAGAAAACTTCTTTGTACAAAACCGCAAATAACTTTCTCTGAAACGAAGTAAAATATTAGTAGATTCCAGGGCATCAATCAAAACGAAGACATTTAATCTGATAATGATGTTGTACTAAATACTCCGATGACAATTATTTAATGTCAAACTTTTTCCAGCTGTTGCATAACGAACTGGAGTACAAAACTGGGTTACTTGGAATCAATTGTTAAGATCTGGTCTAATCAATGTTCCCATGCGATTGGTGCACACCACTTGTTAGATCAAGTGTGCCGATTTGTCGTTTTGGTTTCAACTTACTTGTACATCCAGATCGTCAGAGGGAATGTGCGGGTGATCAAGAACCATTGCCTGATATCAAACTTCGTATCGTAAATTAAAAAAGGTCGTTCTGAGAACAGCAAATGTTTTTTTTATTATTTTTTTTAATTCAAAGATTGAAGATAAAAAGATTAATAGAATGATGATCACAAACCGATGTATTTTTGTACAACGTAACGCGAATCAGTCTTATTCGAGGGATTGACTTTGTTCAAAACGTCCTCCAGTCTGTTCATCAGCACAATTCCTCTGCCACGACTTTTGTTTCCTGGTTTGACAATCCAGATGTTCAACATGCCGTCCATTTCGAGTTGTTGCCAATACCTTTTGATCCTCTTCAGTATTTGGCTGGCAGTCAAGTAGTATTTCTGTTGATCGCAAAATTTCATTTTGAAATCAATCTGATGATTTTTACATTAAAATAAAAGAAATTATCTGCTTGCAATCTTGATGTATTTTTGTAAAAAGTTGATGCAATTACGTGAAAAGTGATGCCTCCAGATACAAACAACGATTGTCCATGAATAATTTTGTAATACCAAGCAATAAATTGATCCCATTGGTGCGTCCAAACTTTTTCCACTTCCTGATCAATATCCTCATGAGATTGGCTCTTAATGTAGTCCATACACCTTTTTATAGCGAATTCTAAAGCCTTAGCTGGTACAGTACCAGTTGCTGATCTCGTTGAACTTTCTCCATCTGAATTAACTTTTTCGACTAACCATTTCAATAGACTCATACAAGCGGTCAATCTGGTAAATTGAAAATTGATGAATTTAAAAAACTGTTCATTATACGAAACTTCATTCAACAAGTCACCTGAAATCATCAACAAAGGAATCCATCTGATCATTTTGACACAAGTTGTAACAACGAGGGAAGAGAGTATGGGAAACACCTGGTTCGTAGTACCACATCATTTGTCTTACATTCGCGCATAACCCGATCTGAAAATAAAAATTGATTTAAAAAAACTGATCAAATGAAAACTTAAAAACAGAGTGTGAACAATGTATTTTATTTTTTAAGATACTTTAAAATTACCTTGGAAGTAAATGGAGCTCGGCAGTACCTATTAAAAACGGTAGTTTTATTTTTTTGAGAAGGCCAGCCTTGCCAGTCGACCCCAGTGTTCCATAAGAAGTCGACAGTATGATTGCTGAGCATTTTGGATATAAGCAGTCGTTCATTTTGGGGATCATTTAAATCGCCCATTCCATGCAGAAGAACTAAAGGGTTCGTCTCCACATTCAAATGTGGATCGACTGAAAATGCATTTTTTTTCAATTGTGTAAACATTGTTCATTACTTTTCATTTGAATTTTTACTGTATAGAAAAGATGATCGTACCACTTTTCTTATAGAACTTCTCGCACCATCCTCGCTGAATCAAACACTCTCTAACAACCCTCGCCTTGCCATAAATCATGAAAGTGTGATGCGCAGCTATAGCGTCGAGAACTTTTTTCTTTATTGCTTGAAACCGTTCTTGCACTTCTGGTGGTATTTTCTGCATCATGTCAGCAGGATAAGTCAACGTTGAACCTAAAAAAAAAAAAAAAAATGTTTCACACTCTAATATAATCATGATCAGATTCAGGACAGTTATCTCCAAAACTGAACTAAATCTAGCCGGAAACATGACTCTAAGTAACTGCGGAAGATCCAAATCAAACGCCTAACTTAAAGTGTATAATTTCGTATTGCAAACCAGTAGACCTTGATTAAATATTCTACTCTAATTTTACCCTCTGAAAGCTTTTCTGTCACGTTCCTGTCCTTTTCTTTAACACTTTTATCACTTTCCAAATTTTTTCCTGTTTCTGTGACATTTTCCCTTTCAATTTTCTTGTTCTTCGTTTCTTTTTCCGTTGTCTTTGGTTCGGTCTCGGTTTTAGTTTTGGCTAAGTGGATCGGACTCGAAGACATCTTTGATTTCATAAGTCGATCATGAGGTATGTTGCAAATCCTGAATTTTTACAAGTCCCAAAAGTCCTTTTCAAAGGTATAGGAAAACTGTAAAAGAAAACAAAACATTAAAAAAAATTAATGTTCATTCTTGAAATACATCGTTTTAGTTTGCTAATTAGCACAGTGCAAATTTTTCTAGCATTGTTTTCTAAGCGTGCAAGTGATAAGGTACCTGTTGAATCAGCAAAGTTAAAGTGTACGTTTCATGTTGCAATAAGACGATCAAATAATCAGGACACTTTGCCTAAAATTGGAAACCTTTTTTTGCGATACCAAACCGCCGTTTTTATCATTCATCTTAACCCAAATAAGAAACGACGAAAAAAGTTCAAAAAAGTGATATTCAAAGATAATTTTAAAATTAGAAAAATGTTAGAAATGAAAAATTCAAATACAAACATTTGTTGAGAAAATAATGAATTTTGTTGTCATCGAGACAATGGTTCGAGTGTCGAGGCTCGACAAAGAACTGAAAGGATTTGAGGTCTGAAAAGAGCCGACACAATATTTCGAGATAAAATCGGCGCTTTTGTAGTGGGGTTGTAAGGGGGTTAAGGCTTACGAACAGCGTACCAGGTACCTCTACATTCGCACACGTATACGTCACACATGCCCGCGAATCTGGGTAAGAATGTAGGAGCAGGGTTAATCAACCCTTACTCTATTTCCGACTTGCATTTTCTGACCCACTTAGATTGAAGTTTGATGCGCGCACATGTGAAAGCCACCAATGACACACTTTTTATTCATTCAGTCAATGAATATTTAATTATCTACTACCGACAATTCTGACAATTATTATTACTTACACCTAACACCTCAACTTCATATTCATTACTTTATTTTTACACTCATTCAGATGGTTCTTGAAATTCACGACTTTCAAATACCAGACACTTTGCATTTTTGTTATTTTATAAAATCGAAGTTCTTTATTTATTCTTGAATGTTAGGTATTTTATTTATTGAGTTCAAATGCATATTTTATTTTGCAAGAAGGGAAGTTTTTGTATTTGCAATACAAAATTGTATGTCAGATTTTATCAAGAAATTTATTCGTATTGAAGAGTAGAAAGAAATGACTCAGACGTAAATTGCAAATTGACTAGTAGAAGTTTTTTTTAATAAAATGGTTATAAAATGCAAAACCACTCGTTTTTTTTTCTTTAAGAAAGTATGTTCGCCTGTACAATAAAATTTCCATCAACTTTTGACTCTCTTTTCGTGAAGGCACTTTTTTATACTTTGAACCTGCACGCGAAGATAGAGTAATTACCCTAGTGCCATATTTCCCTTTCATGTAACCATGTCTGTGTCAAATTTAAAAACAATTTGTTGAATTGCAAATATCGAATAACGGCGAGGTTTTCACGTACTTCGTAAAATGTCGTTGGTTGATTCTCATCCTTGGTTACTCCTCATCTTTCCATGAAAAAATAATAAAGAAAAAAATTGTTTCTAAAAATTATGTTGATTTGTAAAGTGTTCACTGGTAATTTAGAGAGGGTGACATTTTTGAAAACTCGGAATTTTTAATTTTTTGACACTTTGTCAGGTTATAACTTATCTAATCATGTCAACTTTGTCATTTAAACAAATCGGAACGTTTTCAAAATCAGCTTTAGAAGTTAATAAAAGAAGTTAATTCTTTGCAAAATCAAAAAATAACAGTAGCGCAGTAGTTTGTTAGTTTAAATTTCGCACTGAAAATAACAAAATTGCTAAGTACTTTTTCATTTTATTTTCGGTCTGATATTATTTTTAATTAACATTTTGAATGAACAAGCGATGCGACAACTATTTTAAACGAGTGTCAATAAACGACTGCACGACTATGCAGCGACATGACCAATCAGCTGCAAGCGTTCTGCCACGTGACGTAATTTTAGACGCCGCCGCAGCGACGCACACGTGTAGAATCGCCCAATCGTCCAACCAGACGCATCAACCACATCAGCAACATCAGCACAAATTGCCAAAGTCACTTGTTCTTACGAAAATTTGTGCTTTTTACACACAAAATGGATCTTAAATTTTTAAAACGAGCTTCCTTGTTCTTGTTTACTCAAGAATGTGCCGACCGATACTTTGACGACTTTGATTTCATGCACGGTAATTAACTCTTATCAGTGTAACTTTGTTTTACTCAATGAATTCTTTCAATACCAATTACATAGGTGTACAAATGTACTTAGGTGGACCAAATAATAATAACAACTATTTTTATCTAAATTTATTGTTAAACAATTGTTTACATTTTTGTTTGTTTCAGTCGACTGTTTTAAGGCGACCTTGAGCAAAGGTCTAGGAATTGCTATTATATTAGGATCATTACTAGGTGAGATGAAAAATGTTCAGTAAAAACATACGAAAATTAGCATTTTAATCTTTTATAAACGTCATTACTAAAACTACGATTTTTGATTTTAGTTAAAGTGCCACAGATTCTCAAAATTGTAAAAAGCAAAAGTGTCAAAGGTATCAATTTTCTAAGTGTTATGGCGGATACGTTTGCTACAACAGCAACGTCAGCCTACAGTTTCGTCCACGGCTTTCCATTCAGGTAACAAAGCTTTTATTTTCACATCATGATTCTTTGTGTTACAGTTTCGATAATCCCATTGTCTTAATATTTGCAGTGCATGGGGAGACGGGGTGTTTTTAGCTCTACAAACTGTAATTATCGCAACCTTAGTGATTTTTGACTTCAAACACACCTTCAAGGCGACGGCATTTGTTGCTGCTTATTTATCTGTAATTGCTGCTGTCCTTAGTGGAATTGCAACCAAAGACTTTTTGTGGACTTGTCAGGCTATCAATACACCTGTTGTTGTTATTGGAAAGGTAAACAAAACATTGTGTTTGTGTTTTTCTTTCTTTTCTGTCATAAATAACAGTAAATAAATAAATGTGTTATATTTTTAGTTGATCCAAGCCTACACGAATTACAAAAATGGTAGCACAGGACAATTATCAGCTGTGACATTGTTCCTTCTCTTTTTTGGATCCGTTGCCCGAATCTTCACATCAATCCAGGAAACTGGCGACGTAACGATGATCGTCCTCTACTGTTGGTCCACATTTGGAAACTCAGTTTTGCTCATGCAACTGTTGTACTACTGGAACGCCGACACAAAGAAAGCAAAGTCCGCAAAAAAGCATAAATAAATAAAGTTTCCGGACCTGTATAGAACTAGAAAAACGTCCGTTGGGAAGTTTTTGCAAAATTGACGAAACGAGCTGACTAGAAAACGACTGACTGAACGTGCGTATCGCACGGTTGGACGTATTCACAATTATTGATGATATTATTTGGATCAGAAATTTTATTAGCTGTTGATGTTGACGAATGATTTTCATTATAAATTTGAAAAGTGCGTTCGAATTAAGCAAACAGGCCTTGTCAGCTTTTATCTGATAAGGCTGGGCAATTTTTATCTTCGCAAACATTCTGTTTGAAATGGTCGCGCTTTTAGACTCGTTATAATGAAATGAAAAACGCTAACAAATCATGTTTGTAAAGAATCATGTATTTGGAGACGAGATATTCAAATATTTGCAAATAATCGATGTAGTGTAAATATTGAAAATTGTTTTGTAAACAAAGTTATTGTAATAACGAAAGCGTGTTTCTTAATAAAAATGGTAAAAACAAGAGTTAAAAAAAATGTGTACTGCTACATTTTTTATTATATTTATTAACGTCAATTACAGTTGCAATTGAAAGGTTGACTTTGCAAAATAAAAAAACAATCTAGAACATGCCATTTTGAATTTTAAAATGGCAAAAGTTGTTCACTCTTGTACAATTTAAATTTTCGTTTTTTTCGTTTGTTCAAGTGGCGCCGCCATGTCACCGGCCGGAACAGGCCGGAATTACAACTGTTGTGTGGACTGCGCGCAGCGCGTGTTTTCCTGGATGAAGGGGTTTGATTTTGATCAAAGCAGTGCAAGTTTGTTATAGTACGTCGATCAGAGGCAATTTTTGGACTCAGAAATTCCGAATCGAAGATAACAGGCCGGCAGATCAAATTCGAGCGACAAAATGCGCTCGGTTTCTGACTAGCATTGCGAACAATCTGAATTTTGTTACGACGGAGCTCGAATCTACCCGAGGTAAGTAATTTCGGACTCATCATGAAGTCGAAAATCTACGTGATAAAAAAAGATAAGCTAATTAAAGGAGCACACAAAGTTCTAAATTAAAAAAAAGAGTAAGAAAACAAGTGCAACGTTAAAGGCAAGCGAGCTGGCGTTGTAATCGAGGCAAGATGGACGAGGCCCGAGAACGAGAACATGGCGTCTCTGTCCTCGTTGTTTAGGCCTCGGACGACCATCTTGTCCTCGACAAAAAATCGATATTTTGTGCGTAAACGTTCGGTCGCGGCTTTCAACTTTCTCAACTCAATTCGAACAGGCCCAGAATCGTCGAAAACAGTTTATAAGTAATCAAAGTTCATTGAAATGATTTTAACGAGCAAATTTGGACACAATGTTCTTTATCAGAAAACGAAAGAGATAGAAATAATAAAAAGAAAACGAGCGAGAGAGGAAGACCACACGGCTGACAATATGTGTATACAGTAGAGAGAACAGAGTTAAAGAGTGAGGATTAGATGAAAATGTGTGAGAGTTAGGGGGTGAGTGTGAAAGAAGACAGTTGATAGGTTGTGTCGTTTTTCGCATGTGTCAAGGAACATATATCTCGGAGTAGGAAGTGCGATAGCGTGCGCAGCAGGCAGTGCGATATCGTCGTTTTTGTAGGTTATTTGGATAGGAGTGGGCGCCCGAGCGGGATCGTCGATGAATCAACCGGTTTTGTATAGCATTGCAGATTAGGTTGTGCGAGTGAGAAATATTATCATGGAGATGGACGCGCGACTCATAGCGCAAGCTTTGAACTACCATGGACAGCAATTGCAGAAGGTTTGGGAAGGGGAGCGCAACGAAAATGAACTCGCCTTGCTCAACCTCAAAGAACCAAGCTTTGAGATATATCAACAGCGCAAAAGAACACTCAGGTTAGACCTCAACCTAAACTTCTATCTTTTTTGGGGAAGAGACAAAATTTTGGTTTGATTATTTGTTATTTTGAAAACTAATAAGTTTTTGAGTTATTTTTAAGTAACTTGTTTTTCTGTTTTTTACTTTTAGTTTTTTATCGTTAGTTATTATCAAAAAGTATTAGTTTGACATTTAAAAATATGAATCACTAAATTGAGAACATATGACAATGAAAAAAAAGTTAAAAGTAAAGGCCGTTTCATGTAGCATTTTTTGTTATACATTTGTCTCAGTTTAAATTTTTTTATTTTGTTATTAAAGTTTAGATAAGAAACATAAAAAAGCACATCGAATAACGTTTGTTTGATCAATTTGGTCAAAAATTGATTTTGATGATATCAGTATTTCCATGACAACAGACCGAGGTTGTTATTTTGCTTTACATTTTTATTGATTCATTTGATTGAAATAAAAATCAAAATTTCAAATCACCGCTCTCAAGACAAAATAATTATTTGTGCGTTTAGTTTTAGCGACAGAGGAAAAAGGCTGAAGCTACAACAATTTATTGCTAAAAAAGCTGACACGCTTTACGACAAGTCCAATTTGGAAAAGAAACATGAGCCTGTCAAGCTGATTGGCGACGAGGGTAAAATATGATTTTTCACCTGCGAAATGAGATGCAACAATAACTTTTATTGGCAAATCAAAAAAAAACATTGTTTTTTGCAGAATATTATGCAACAATGCCAGGGCTTGATTCCTTTGTCTCGATGGAAAAATCACAACAAATTCGAAACTTCCTCGAGGTAATTTAATTTGATCAAAAAAAATTCCTTCTTGATTATATCACAATTTTCCTTCTTTTTTCCATTTTTTCTGTTTTTTTTTTTTTTTTTTTTTTATTTTGATCTTTTTTGCTGGTTTAGATTTTTAATTTGTCCGACTGTTTCAGGTGAATGAAAATTTTAAATCAAATAGTTTTCAAGATAAAAAAGAATAGTTTATGAAAATCATAATGCAAGAATTCATTTAGAGTTGATAACTTTAACTCTACATAAAGCGATAAGAGACTAAATGGTTATGATAACAAAAAAAGAAGTCTCTGTTAATGAAAATTTTCGTTTGCCATTTGTCTTTTTTCACCGATCCATAAATAAAAAACCAACTATTTTCAAGAAGCGGTGATTTTGAAATTGCGATTCGTTTTGCAGAGTTTGGTTGTTGGCGATGTTATATTTGCTCAGGTAATGGGTAAAAGTGCCGCAGGACTTCTGCTTAAAGTTCTGTGCAACTGCAGTGACTGTCCAAGAGTTGTCACCGATCTTGGAGTCAAGGTAGAACATTTGCAATTACTATTTCAAACTCGCTTTATTAAAATTGCTAATCACTTTTCGTCGTTAATTGCTCTTTTTATTTCAACAAAACAAATTATCATAATCACTTTGAAACTTATATAACTACTTAGCTTTCACAAAATGTGTCCTTGAAAATGAAATGAATTGTGTAGTTTTTGAAAATAAATATTTCTGAGGAACAAACAAAAAGGATTTTGTAAATGAAAAATAGTGTTGTGAAAATTGTAATTAATAAATTGGGACTGAATTTGTAGGTACTTATATTGAATACAGCGACGGTACCAGCTGTTGACAAGAAGGGTGTAACGCGTGGCTACTTGGCCAATGATTTGGTGTGCGTCGTAGTCAGTGAAGTAAACGTTGAGTCCGAGCGAGTTGTCGCCGTAATGAACGTACCACCTAGAGAAGGGCAAATGCCCCACCCGCCTATGGGTCTTATACATATCGACGATCTGCCGGAAGCATACAAGTAAGTTGCACCAGGCCCGGATAAGTATGCTTCATCTCGCGCACAACAAAACCTGATTCTCATTTCAACTAGCCGAATATTAGTTTTTGAAAAACTGGTTTATTTGTCAAGATCTTTGTTTCTGTTTGTCTTTTTGTGATTTTTATTTTCATTTTCATTTTTCAATTTTTTTTTAATTATTTCTGTTACTGAAAGCTATTTTGAATTCTCAAGTTGTTGACCTAACGATAAACTTAGTGATAACTCATGGCTGGCTTAAGATTTGTCGTTTTTTGGTTACTCGGTAGTTTAGCTCATGGGAATACGTTGAAAGTCAAAGGTATTGGTTTGGAAGTGACTTTGCACCGTGTGATTATTTGTTTTCGTGTTCAATATTCTTTGTATTGCAATTTTTTCGATGAGTTTTTTTGTTACTGCACTGAAATACAGTTTGTTCGATATTTGTATTGTTCATACAATTCGCGCCTACTTTTCTTAGCCAGACCTTGTTTTGTAATTTTTTTCTCTCATGTTCAAGTTAAAAAGAAACGTTTAAACAATTTTCTTGCCAGTTTTTCTCCTTGTTTATTCAAAATTTTAACTTCAAAATTGTTTGTAAGAGTAAACGAAGCAGTTATTTCATAATTATATAGTTTAGAAAAACTTTGATTTTGGAAAACTAACAAAAGTTGGGCTTGGCGTAGAATAGCGGAGCGTGTTTAAAAGGGCGAGTTTGTGAATTGAAGTGAAAGCCTGAGTGAGAACAAATGGTTTTATGTGTACAATTGGGAGAGAACAGAAGAAAACGAAAAGAAAGAAAGCATATAAGAAAGAAAGAAAGAAAGAAAGAAAAAAAGAAAGAAAGAAAGAAAAGAACGTGTGTTTTTTGTATTTTGTTGAGTCGACAATATCAGAATCGATACTAACACTAAATCGATGGTAATTGGCAAATTGATTCCTCTGACACATTTTTATGAATTTAGGTGCCAGACACAGTATAAAAATTGTGGTATTATGATGATGAGTTTAATATGCGATACAAATGATTGAAACATTGGTCGAGCATTGGCTTGAAAACGTGGCTCTGTTATTGGCTGCGTTGATGTTGTACCTACGTTTGTGAAATATTATATATATCAAAGCACCGCTCTCAGACAAATGACATTTGTCGCACACGTCTTTTAAGACTTCAGATTGATATTTCCAATTGTGAGACATTGAGCTTTGGGTGTTCGAATTGGGTGCGGCAGACGGTAGGTATAACAATACGTTTAGTTATTTGGTCTCTCTCTTTTCTCCACATTTTTTGCAAAAAATTGAAAACTTGAACAAATAATTTTAACAATTCAAACGACCAAAAATTAACAAAAAAGAGACCCAGTAACTAAAAACTATTATACTTCCTTGCTGTTAATTATTTTAAGCCGTGGGTTAAACGTGGCTTCCGTTGATATTAATGTATCATTTGAACTTACAGCTCGTGTGTGTAACAAACGAAAAATAAGTGATGTCGTACAAAAACAGCGCAAATACCGTCGACAGTCTATGAAATATTATTTTGTTGGTCCGCATTGGAAGGTATAGATGCGCGCCACGATAGACCGAAAGTTCCTAGGGCTGTGCAATTGTTGTTTCTCGCACCAAAAAAAAGTCACGATACCAAACAAAAACTATTCCAAAAAAAAAGTCCAATAAATAAAAAAACACTGCAATGTTTTCACCATAAAAATCCAAACTGTCGAAAACCATGAATTTAATTTAAAAACCAAACAAACAAAAAACACCAACCGATGATAGGCCGTGTGCTTTTGTGTTCAGAATAAAAATCGATAAAATGCGATTCAAAGTAGACAAATAGTACAGCTTAGCGGTTGAACCAAGGTGAGATAAGAGTTTAAAGTATACAAAAATTAAGAAAACAAAGTACATGCAAAAAAAGAACAACATTTTATCTTGAGAACCGAACAGATATTTTTGTTTTCGCGGTGAAGCCTGGCTGGGTGTTAACTTTCAAACGCCGATGTTCGTCGTTGCACAGTGTGTGAGTGAGACCAAACAAGCTGGAGGAAGGCCAAAGCAGAACCGTTCGAGATGATTTATCACGCAATTTTCAATGGTCTTATTTTGATGGGGCACTATGTTTGTTGACGAAAAATTGACGAATGTTGACGTTCGATTGGTAACGTCCTAGCCACTGCTCGGTGTTTTCGGTTATCGCAGATGTTATTGGAATGATTAGAAGAACGGTTGCGCTGCTGACTCGGTGATTAACCCGGCGTCTCTCTCTTGTTTGGTATAGGAAAGCGATGGACAACAAAGGACAAAGTTATGAAACAATCATGGAAAATAGCACTGGATTCAATAATCCCAACAACATTAAATATCTCGCGGACTTGATGGGACTTGGACAAGAGAATTATTCTAACTTGGTTGGACTAAGGTAAACCCAATGTGACTGTTCATTTGTCTCTACTTTTCATTTTTATTTATAGTTTTACTTTTAGTTTTAACTTTCGGGGAAACAATTTAGATAGAATGAGAATTGTCGATACATGAACAATTTTTTCCAGGCATAATAAATTGGACTTCTTTATTTATAGCATTATAAGTTAAAAAAGCAAAAATAGAAAATAAAACAAAAAAATATATTGATTTGGTACTGAGTCTCTAAAAACAAAATTGTCACTGTCACTTCAGAGAGAGATTCCCACAAAATGAGTACGCAACCGAGTTGCGCCAAACGCAAGCCAGCAAGTGGGCTTTCCGAAGCGTTGCCGAAGGTATCGAGCATTTCAAAGTAGGAAGACACTCAGAAGCATTTCAGTGTTTGAACAAGGCACTCACCATAGATCCCAGAAATGTCGAGGGACTAGTAGCGCGTGGAGCTTTGTAAGTAGTCGACAAACGAACGCCAGTTTTCGTCACGCCAAACCAAAAAGAGATCAATAATCAACACGATTTTGTTGGTTTTGTTTCAGGTACGCCAATTCGTGTAACTTCAAAAAAGCAATCAACGACTTCGAAACCGCTCTGAAGTTGAATCACACGCACGCAAATGCGCGCAAGTATATGGCAGAGACGTTGGTCGCTCTAGGCCGCAGCTACGAAGACGAGAAAAAATACGACGAGGCTCAGAAAGCATACGAGCAGTGCCTGACCATTGCTCCATACCACGAGGAGGCTCGCAATTCCATCGAGTTTATAAAGACCAAGATCATGAACACTTCGGCCAACACGTCGTCAATCAACCCGATTGAACCGTTCAAAAGTTTCACCGAGGCTGAGAACCCTGCTGAGACCAAGAAAGACAAGAAGAAGCGCAAGAAGGAACGCAAGTCGCGATCCAAGAAACGTCAGCGCTGGAGCTCCAGCTCAAGCTCGTCCTCGAGTGGATCCTCGAGCTCCTCCAGCTCGGATTCCAGCAGCTCGTCGTCCTCTGGGTCCTCGCGTTCTGCTTCGAGGTCGCCCAGCAGCCGCAAGAGGAAGCACAAGAAAGATCATCGCGGCTCCCTGTCGCCTCTGAGCAAACGCATGGCGCAGTACAATAATCCGCCAGCTGCTGCTGCGACCGCTGCTACTTCTCACGAAACCAACCCGACCGTGCCATACGCTGCGGCAAAAATGGACGAGCACGAGATGGAGGTTTTGAAGTTCCTTGAGAACACTAAGGACAATTCGGATTATGAGGGAAAGGTATGATTCAGTCAAATATAAGTTTAATTTTTGACACTAGAAATTCTGATTTCTGTTTATTCTCTCCAAATGTGTACGTGATCTTATCAGGTTTTGTAAAAAAGAAAGATTATAATTATGAAAGCATTAAAACTGAAACTTATCTTGTTCTATTTTTGTTGAGTCTTATTCTTTTTTATGTTCTCATGTTAATTAAAAATTTTAATGAGGTTTTAATCGATAGTCTAATTTATTTTTTTGTTTATATAGGTTCGTAAATTTTTGGCCGAAGCTGAGAGATGGAAACGCGAAAAGGAGAAAAAGCATTCTGGCAGCGAGAAAACCAAAAAGAAGAAGAAAAAGGAGAAGAAAATGAAGGAAAAGGAAAGAGAAAAGGAGGAGAAGAAGAGTAGGAAGAAGAAAAAGAAGGAGGAACGTAAGAAACGAAAGAAGGACAAGTCGGAGCGTGAATTTGACCCTGCCAAGTCGTCCTTGTCGTTGTCTGATCTGGAGCAACTTGACTCCAAATTGAATGCATACTACGCAAAAGTTGAGAAAGAAACAGCTGTCCTGCGAAGGTAAATCTTTAGTTTTTTTATCTTCTCTTTGTTTTCAATTATGTTTTTATTTTATATTGATTTTATTAGTTGATTCGTTTTTTTAGTCTAAATTGAATGAAACTTAATTATTAAATTGGATGTCTTGTTTAGATTAGGTGCGTTTAATATTTCTGTTATTTTTTCACATTTAATAGGTATGTTGAGTATAATGACATGACTTCCCCTCTTAGTAACGCGGAAAAACACGCGGATGGATCAAGCCGAGATGTTGAATTTCGCAGGGAAAGGGACGATATGCCTAAGGGATACGATCGCGAACGACGTGAGTCAATGTCTGCTCAACGCAAAGGTTTGTAATACAGAAGTGTTTCCTTTTCTTTGAAATTACTTTGATTATTAAGTAATTAAACTTTTGCAGATCTTTCAGACACACTCTAAACGTTTTATAAACAGATTTTTATTTTCCAGAGATCCAAAGGAAGCCGATAAACGACATGTTTGAACATGAGCACATGATCCATCAGGAGATGAAGGTTCCCACTTTGGATACAACTAATTTGAATGCCAAATGGAAATTAGCCAGGTAATTGAAAAACTTTAAAATTTAAATGTTATAGATTGTAAGCACAAATTTTTTGACATTGAAAGAAAAAAAATTGACAATGCGAGGTGATATAATGTAATGGTTTTTCTCAAAAGTTTTTTTTCGATTGTTTCTAGACGTTATTAAAATGCATGGCTATAATAAGTTAAAAGAAAGGAAAACTTTCGTATTTGTGTACGCACAGGATTCGAAGATATTGTAGACTGATTTTCAGATGGTAATGTCAACATTAATACTATGGTTAGCAAAAGGGAGAAGAGATTTGATATTACTTAATTGTGACTACTTTGATGATTTACAGAGTGTTTTATATAATCATTAAAAAATAATTTAACGCTAGATATATTAGTAAAATGCATAAGTAAGACTGTGTGCACATTGATAAAGTAATTTAAACTGTATTGTCATCAATTAACAAAACAAGATGTAAGTTTTGGTTTTCATTCAATCTCCTTGTTGCATGTGACGTAACGTTATCGCAATATTTATCACACGAAATTCAGTAAATTGACAATAAACAAGTACACACTATTATCAATAGTATACTACGAGCGCACAAATTTAAGTGTTGAATGTCTGAAACTAAACTTTGATATCAAAAAGAAGTTCATCTAATCGTGCAAAACAAGTTTTTCTTACTTTTGACAAGTTGTTAAATGTTTTTAAAATGTTATATGTCATTTTACAAAACAAAGATTTACATTAACATGGATTTTATTTGTGTTAAATTATATTACTGTTGATTCACACCACAGCACGAGCGATTGAGCCGTGTGTCACACATCCTTTCGCACTCTTTCCTTTCCCCTGTTTTGACGATGTTTGAAAAGTTAAGGTTGGGTTTTAAAAAAAGTATAAAAAATTGAAGAAAATTGAAATTTAAAAAGATGAAGAAAAAATGTGAAAAAATATAACTGACCCAACCTTCTAACAACCAAGCTCATCAATCCAGTAACAAACTTCCTAAAATTCCAGATACTTAGCCAATCTATCGAACCTATCAACAGCATTACACGAGAAATCCTCATTATCATCACTAACCAACACCGCGCTTTGCAGACAAAAATGGCAGGAAATCCCCAGTGAGAAAAAGTCCACAGCCATGGAGAGCGATGAGGAGATCGAGGAGAAGATCCAGCGAGCAGCCCTTGAGAAGTCAATGAGTACTCGCAAGCAGCGCGAGATGGTCGAAAAGCGTTCGTCAGCAAGTCTACCCTCACCTTTGCCCCCCTTGCCAAAAGACCCACCGAAAACTCCAGTC
This sequence comes from Telenomus remus, assembly GCA_020615435.1. Classification (NCBI taxonomy): domain Eukaryota; kingdom Metazoa; phylum Arthropoda; class Insecta; order Hymenoptera; family Scelionidae; genus Telenomus; species Telenomus remus. The sequence goes on along the minus strand of CM036341.1, from coordinate 6,069,431 downwards.
AAGTATCCAACCACCTCGCCAAACAAATTCGCGTACAAGGAGTCTCCCGGAACTGCTCCCCAGGTCACACCCAGCAAGTTCGGTGGACTAGGTGGAAAGTTCCAACCAATCGGTCAAAGCCAGCCTCCAGAACCGCCTGCGAATTCCAGACCGAGTTCTAGTAAGAGCGGTCAGACCAAAGGACATCGTTCGGACTCCGAATCCGGATCTGAGCGTCGTCCACGCAAGCGCAGCGACGGTCCTCGAGGAGGACCCAAGCGGGGACGTCGTTCTCGCAGTCGTTCGCGCAGCGTTTCCAGTTCCGGCTCGTCCCGGTCGCGCTCCAGGTCTAGGTCCTACTCGAACCGTCGGTCAGGAAGCTACGAGCGCAAGTACAGCCGTTCGCCATCCGGTACCTATAGCCGCTCACGCTCAAGGTCGCGCTCACGGTCGTACTCGCGTAGTCGCAGTCGAAGCAGGTCCGGCGATAGGTCTGGATACAACCGACGGTACAGACAGTTCCGACCTTACAACAACAACCGCGGAACGTACTACAAGCCGCGCTTCCAGAACTACCAAAACCACCGTGGTGGCGGCAATTTCCAAAACAGGAACCGGTTCTATAACAACAACCCCCAGCATCGGTTTAATAACAGACGTGGCGGGTTCCAGAACAACCGGGGAAACCATCCGAATAACCGTGGACGTATGCAAAACAACGGCAATCGCGGCAGGTTCTTCAGAAACAACCAGGGCTATCGCGATTATAGAGACCGTCGCGACTTCAGGGACAGGAGACCGGTTTCGAGGGACAGGTACAGCGAGAGGAGTTACTCGCCTGATCCGATGAGGAAGGTGGATGAGGCCAAGGAGAAGATCAATAAGATGCTCGAGGGTGAAAACGGACAAGGTGACGGTCCTGGCAATGCTCCACCGCCACCGAGTAAGAGACAGGACGGACCGCTGAGCGAGGGAGAAGAGCGAGACGAGGACGATTATGAAAGATGGGCAGAACCTGCGCCTGCTGAAACTTCTACTAAGGAAGCGGCATAAACGAGGTTTCGCAATTGAATTCAATTTTCAATGTATCGTTGCTTCTCAAACTTGTTGACGAAATGGTTTTTCGTCGGACGTCGTGAAGCAGTTTTAAGATTATACCTTTTTAATAGTTTGTCCGATTGAGAAACGAGATTATGTCAGAACCGTCGTTCAGAAGCTTTGACGACAGTCATTTTTAAATCTAATGTTGTTCGTCATCGATGATGGAGATGGAATTGTGCTTTTCGTTTCAAATTGTATTATTATATTTCATCAAGCGTTGCCTCTAATGCGGTTGATCTTTGACTTCCATGGAACGTCGACTTTTTCAATTGTATTTTACGAAGTTTAGTAATGGTAGGTGTGTAATGATGATCGAGGATACAGAATGTTTAATTGCGGTTGACGTTGATGTGTTTCGTAAATGGATATTCAGAATAATAAGGATACGTCCTGTGTAAGCTACGTACAATTAAGTACCAATTTTTGCGTGATGAACGATTTGTAACTAGAGTTTTTTAATGCACGGATGAGAGGCTTATTTTCCCAACCCCTCTTCATATAATGAAATTTTTCCTTTGTATCTCGATAATGTTGTACAATTTAGACACTAAAAAATACTGTATGCAAATCGTTTGTTGTATGATTTACGAAAAAATATAGAAAAAAATGACAAAAATGGATTGTACTTCTAACTTATTTCTCTATCCTGCTTCTTTATGATTTTTTGTATGTAAGATTCTACGTCAAAATATCACTTACTAGTTGGTAGCATTAAAATGCTACAAGTGTTTGACAACTCAAAGATAAATGAGTTTTAGATTGCTTTTCACTTCTTTCAACTGGCAGTTTTTTGTTCCATTAGAAGCAACTTCTGATTCAGTGTTAGATGGTCAGAGTGATTAATTAATGAAATACAATTGACCTGTCAGGACTACAGTTAAGATTTTTTTCCCGATAGTGAATGACTATGAAATTTATAAGGATTTTTAAATGATTTTCTACAATTTTGAATAAACGTTCAAACGTTTTTTATGCTGTCATCGATTTAACAATTTTTTTTCAGAGAAAAAAATTTAGTCACGTCAATTTGAAAGTACAGCTAACTAATTGACAGTTGCAACAATGTTTAAAGTAAATGCGTTTCGTCATTTGTCATCGCGTTTTACGGAAATAAGTAAAAACAAATTGAAGAAAACCGAGAGAACAAAAAAGACTTGAGTTTACATAACTTATGAAGATTTTGCATAAGGAAATCAGTGGAAAACAACGGTTTTTACTTTGTTTATTGATTAATTGAGAACTTAAATGACAAATTAATAAATATTCAATTGATTTACTGAATAGACTGTTGAATAAATATTTTGCATTTACTTTGCGAAACCGTTTTCTAAACAAGTTTGGAAAAATTTGCCAGAGATTGAGTTTCGACTTGAAACTTTGTTCCCAACCCTCTGATTTATCTTATGATCCGAATTTGAATACAAAAATGGAAATGTCGTGCTAAAGTCAATACACCGGAATCAATAAATGTTTTTTCTCAATTTATGATAATTTATTTACCGGACGATAATTTGTTTCGACCTCTAGTAATTGTTATTAATTTCAACGTCTGTCAATCCTCTTTTTATTCCACTCTCATGAAAGAAAAGGAATAAACATTTTGAAACATAAAATTAACGAGAATGTTGTCGTAACAAAGTGAAGGCAACAAAAATATAAAAAATATAAAAAGAGTATGCAGATAAAAAGAAGTGAACTCAAACTTTTGCTCTTATTTTTCCCGACTTTTTACGACCGGACGTTAAATGAAAACTGATAAGTTACATTAAAAAGCCAAGGTTTCTGAACGTCAAATTGGAATCAAGAAAATGAAAATCATACTATTAATACAAATTTTGCTCCAAAAAAACAATTCATGTTAAACTGAAAAAAATATCTCAGAACAATTTTGGATTGCCCATCCTTTTTTCTCAGTTGAATTATGGACTTCTCCCAGACACTTTTTTCTGCAGAAATTAATTCACAACCAAATGAAGTTGACCAGACTTATTAAAAACAATGGAAAATGATTCGAATTGTGGTCGAGCCGGAGTTAAAAAAAGATTTTGGCCATTAAAAAATATGGACCATCGCCTTCGACCAACGAAGTGGAGCGAGAACAGCTCCTCTTAATGTTATGTCCTTCGGCATATTGCATCAATAATATTGCGACGTATTCAAATTAAATCGACGTCACCTGGACGTATTGTTAAGGATATTGGTGCGTCACCTATAAATACTTTCTTCATCAGATCCTCGTTTGCAGTCGTGTACTAGTACAGGAACAAGCCAGTAGTTGTACATAAACTTTTCAAAATATTGTCATTTCAAAGTTTAATCGAAAATGTCACCAACGTGTTCGATTTTGTTGCTGCTTATTGGAATATGGACCACTGCAATTGTGTCTGCTGAACAAGTCAAGCTTTATGACAACAAGTACGATGATATTGACGTCGATTCGATTTTGAGGAACGACCGACAACGAAACCAGTATTACAAATGTCTCATCGGATCTTCGCCGTGTCTCACCCCTGATGCTATTTTTTTGAAAGGTAAAAATCTTTGAAATAAATTTCAAGTGAATTAATTGTTATCGAATCTTATTTATAAAATGATACATAATATAGTATTGTAAATTTAAATAGTGAACAAAAAATTTTTGCAAAACGAAAAGCTTGTAAGCTTGTCGTAAGCATAACAACTCAGTAACTACAAAGTTCTCAATAATTGAGAACTAAGGCTAATTATTAGCCTTTGATCTGATTCTAAACGATTCCATCAATGATCAAGTCGACCAAAAACTATATAGAACAATTTAACAAAAAAAAGGAATCGAAAAAATATTGAACTGGTTTTCCTAACTACTAAGTAATGATTATATGAAACTAATATATTTGCCAGGTTTCAACAATTATTCACCAGTTTTTATGAGAACTGGTATAAAAGTGTGGAATAATTTCCTCATTTTTCAACTTTTTTCTTCCCTTGTTGATTTTGACTACTTTGTAATATACTTAGCATACATTGGTTTTGTGTTACAGAAAAGTTTCCTGAGTCTATTGTAACGAAGTGTAGATACTGCACTGATAAACAGAAAGTTATATTTGAAAAAGTCATCGTTTGGTACACGACAAATAAACCTGACGAATGGAACGCGCTGTTGAAGTCTACGATTGAACGTTATCAGAATGCATCAAAGTCAAGGGCTTGATGAACTTTCTTATGTTTCTGTCGAACGAGTTAATAGTTAATGATAAGTTCTTTTGTTAATAAAGCAGATTAAAACAATTGATTTGTTTTATTTGTCACATTAAGTCACAAAACAAGCAAACACAAAACGATATTTTCCTTCATTGTTTTGAATAACAATTTTCGAAGTTTTCGTTGTCCTCACATTTACGATTGCGGTTATTCTGTCGCTTGACACATCGGTAATTATTATTTATTGTGTTGTGTCACAGTAATAAAATAAAAACAATTTTTTAAGTCTTGCGAAAACTCATCAACAGAGCAGGAAGTGGGTTAAAGAAGGTTTTTTCTGCGTAAACAAGTTGATGAATAATTAATAAATGAAATGAAGGCAAAAGTATTACCAAAAAGATTAACATTACTGTTGGCAATTTTCACTTAAAATTTGACTGGTTGTTTAGATTATTTATTGATTTATTAATTTATTTCATTGAACGGATAAACACTTAATTATTTGTTAATAAGATAACATAAATATGTTCAGTTTGCTTAACACAACCATAGCGGTTTAAACTGGTCCTGGATTTCCTTCCTCATCAATGATAAAATGAAGCAAATTTTTGAATTGAAACCTTGCTCTAAATTTGTGACTCTGCTCAAAACGAGATTCGTATCAATTGTCATAACACTTCTCCTTCTATTGTAGGGTTTCCAATGTGGAAAATTTGATCTTCTTGGAGTTGGATTTCTATAAAATTACAAAGCAAGACATTAATATTTAGAAGAAGATTCAACCTTGATTAAAAAATAACAAATTCGATTCACCCTGTTTTAACAAAGTTAGCCCAAGTTTTTGTGAATAAGGTCGTTATATTGAAGTCAGTAGTTCCTGGACTGTAATTGTTTTTGGTTTCATGCGAGTAAAATATGTAAAACACCTCGTCAGCGTGTACACAAACTAAGGACAAGAAAAAAAAAGAAATTATATTGACGATATCAACAAATTATAAATATTATAACATATACCATTTTCACTTATTCCATCGGCAAGTTTTCGTGGGTTTGTCGAACGATATTGAAAAAAATAAGAGTAAGCAGGAATACCAAACTTGTAGTACAAGCTCCAGGTGGTCCATGCATCAAAATAGTACAACAAATCATTTAGAAACTAAACAATTAAACGATTTAAAATTGTTGTCTGAAAAATAATTTCACCTTGCAAAATTGCAACAATATTTAAAACAGAATCTTAATACTTACGTTACTATTTCGGAAATCAATTGTTTCTCCTGAATACAATGGGAAAATCTGGCTGTATGCCGAATTGACATCTTCAAAAAGGTACGAGAGATTAAAAGGAAAAATTGTGAGTAAATATCGAGGATCGTTGCCAATAACGTCTTTCAATTCTAAAATGTTTTTAAACATTAGTATATGAATAGTGCATATGTTTCAATGTGAAATTCATTTGAACTGAACTTTTTGCGTAGAGAAATGCATCATCTGAATTGACGCCGTACAATATTGGAACTCTATTAAAAGATCCACTGAACATAAGATCGTGAGGTCTGCCAGGAAGAAACTGCTCAACTCCTTCAATTTGTTTCTCTTTCGATGGGATGAACGCAAGTTCTCCGATTAAAACATGCTATGGTCATTAAAAATAAAATGAAATACAAAATATAAGAACAACAATTAAATTCCAATTACATAAAACAGCCAAAATAATCTGTTGAATAAGCTCGTACCTTTAAGGACGTTAACCAATCAATGTAACTTAGAACAATTTCCCGTGCCGACCGTTTGGTCAATTCCTCAGCAATTCCTTCTGGGTCTCTTGAGGTCAGGTTAAAAATCGTTATTGCTCTTTCGATCATCAGTTCTGGATTATCGTCATAGACCCAGACGCTCATACTAGAACCAGATTCTTGAATTCCTCCTCTGAAAAGACCTAAAAATATAATATTTTAAATGAAAAATTTTAAAAATATTCGTACAAGTAATTTTCAAAACTTAATTTTTGAAACCACTCCTTAAACACTATATATAACAAATGAAGCTCTATTAAAAAAATGAAAACAAAATACTTTCGATTTACCTCTGCTCATAGGAGATAATATGATATGAAACGCTTGCTGCACCAGAGCTAACACCCTGCAAAGTAATACTATTAGGATCACCCCCGACAGCTTCAACGATAACATCCCTATAAAATCTCAACGCTATAGTTTGATCCTTTAATCCCATATTGCCAGGACTTGAAGCTATTCCCAAATTTAAAAATCCTAAAAATGTACAAATCACAAAAAGTGGATTTTTTTTCAAATTATTTATGTTACAAATAAGTTACGTTGCATTTTTCTAACCGATTGGTCCCAGTCTGTGGTTTATAGTGGCCAATATTATACCCTCTCTCATTAGATACTCTGCGCCATAAATTGCCTCATTTCCATTTCCAATTATAAATCCTCCACCAGGTATGGTAAACATTGTACTGAACGGTTTTTGATAGGTATAGTATCTTCGTTGGACTCTTTTTGGCACATACACGTTCAAGAAAAGACAATCGACTTCACCGGTGTACATTTTCGCACTTTTATAATCAACAGTGATACAACTGTTACCATATTTTGTTGCATCTAATATTCCGTTCCATGGTTCAACTGGTTTGGAATCCTGAAGGGGAGGTACAAATAATTTTTAGCAGCCATAAATGAATAAATTATGTTTTTTTAATTATGTCAAATGGTTTACCTTACCTGAAACTTTGTTTCTTCTGTTATACGTTTAGCATAAGGAATTCCACGGTAGGCATAAAATTCGGTGCCATCTATAATGCTCCTTTCGAGTTTCCCTCTGATTATCCCAAATTTAGTTACGATTTCATGGAATTCAGAATTTGTGCCAATCAAACATTGTATGAGTAAAATATAAACTTTTTTTTGTAACATTATCGCGGTTGTTTAGAAAGCGCTTGTACAAAATACTGTTACATTCTATTTTCATCAGTGACACTTTTTTATCAGTGTCATTTTATGATCATGAAAATTATTACGGATAATCTAAACCTGAATATGATAACGTAAACAAGAAATTAGTTCCTTTTTTATGGACAACTTTGTATAACTTATTTATTTGTTCTTTTAAAAATACTGCAAACTTTCACAGTCGTTTCATTTGCAAATACTTGTATTATATAGTGAAAACCCATTTTACAAAATCCAAAAAGAGATAATGGAAATAAACTACTAATATGATATGATAAACTATTAATATGATAAAAGTTGATTAACCCGACACTTGTGTAGACTTCCCAAATACACCCTTGGAGAGTCTGACGGACAGTTGATAGTCAACTGACTGCACTCTGTAGCGTAAATGTTGACGGAAGACCGAACAACTGTTAATAAAAGAAGCACATTTGTGAAACTATTAAAAATATAAATTACTTATAAAAAATAAAACAATTAAATTTGCATTGAGGTTATTAATTTTAGTTCAAAAACGATTAGGTATACTTAAAAATGCTTCATTAACCTTTATAAAGAACGACATCGAAAATAAAAAGCAAGTGAACGAGTTCAAAGTTAACTATTAAAAACTATTTTAGCGAATGAAAAAAAAAGGATATTTGCATATCAAACGTTGCGGAAGTTTGCCTATTGATGTAATAACTCGCGCTTCTTTTTGAAAATGATTGTATCTACTCAAAATAACTGTAGAGACTTATAATAATAATGAAATAAAAAACAAATAACCAAAAATGTATTGCAAAATCAAAACATATTATTTTAATTTTTAGAAAAAAAAGTATGGCAAAAATCTGCGTATTCATGAGACATAATTCTGAATCCTCTATGATGCTTTTAAAAGGGTCACTTTTCGTAGCTTAGTACACGGCCTGTGCAGTCTAATTGTAAAAAAATGTTCCTACCTTTTCCAACTGCGCAAAACCATTGGTGATGTACGAGATCTACACCAAATCCAATCAAAGCCAGTCGATGGCGCCATGCGTCCTTATGCAGCTCCGCTATCGATGGCGCCGCGTGATCTTCTGCGCCTGCGCAGTCGTCGCCGCCACGTGGCCTACTGTCGATGGCGCCGCGTGGTCTACCGCGCCTGCGCGGTCTTCGCCGTCGCGAGGCCTACTGTCGATGGCGCTGTGTGATCTAATGCGCCTGCGCATTTAGTTGTGCCACGTGTTTTACTGCGCCTAGGCAGTAGGTGGCGCCACGTGTCTTACTGCAGCTGTGCAGTCGATAAAGCCGCGTGATCTACTTCGCCTGCGCAGTAGGTGGCGCCACGTGTCCTACTGTCGATGGCGCTGAGTGGTCTACTGCGTCTGCGCGGTCGTCGCCGCCACGTGGCCTACTGCGCCGAAGCAGTGGGTGGCGCCACGTGTCCTACTGCAGCTGTGCAGTCAATGGCGCCCCATGATCTACTGCGCCTGCGCAGTCGTTGACGCCACGTGTCCTACGGACGATGGCACCGCGTGATCTACTGCGCCTGCGCAGTCGTCGCCGCCACGTGGCCTACTGTCGATGGCACCGCGTGATCTACTGCGCCTGCGCAGTTGTCGCCGCCACGTGGACTACTGTCGATGGCGCTGCGTGATCTAATGCGCCTGTACAGTTGGTGGCGCCACGTGTTTTTCTACCCCTGCGCAGTCAATGACATCACGTTTTGAATTTATCTTGAAATGTTTAAATTGTTTATTTTTCAAACGTAAAACTTAATTTTTAATATTAATTTTAATTGATTATTTTCATTATAATTTTACTGTCTGAACTTGTCCACTCTCTATCTGAAATTCAGCGTTTGTACCGATTAAGGTGCTTATAATACAAAAAAAAGTTTTAGTCACATCATTGCGAGTGTTAATAAATTGTTTAATACTTTGACGCGAATTTTTACTATCCAGTCCCATTATTTCCAAGTAAAAAAGTAAATAATTGTTATATTATGTTTTGAACGATAACATGCGACGTAAAGTGAATACGTCACATACCACAAAAAAAGTAAAGTGAATAACGAAAGTAATTTTGAGAAAGTCATAACTATTTATTACTATAAGAATCACAATCTAGAGTAGTTTGATAAGTTGTTTTGCTGAAATAATTGTTGATAACAAGTTTTATTAAATTTGAAGACAGAATACATTGATATATAAAACCAAAACCATTAAAGTTTTTTCCTTTGTTTAACATAATTGTAATGATTTGAAACGTTCCTGAATCGGCTCTTTCATGAACGACAAAATATAGCACATTCTTGAATTGAAATCTTTTTCCAAAGTTGTAACATTTGCCAAAATAAATTTCGGATCAATCGTCATAACACTTTTTCCTTCGTTGTACATTTTCCAAGGATTATCTGAATTCGCTGGCGTTGGATTTCTAAAAAATATATTTTTTATAAAATCCCGTTTTTAACGGTCTTGCGAAGTTTATCGAAATAAATTATTGCACTGAAGAGATACAAAAATTTACCTAATTTTGGTGAAAGAAGTCCACGCCTTTGTAAAATCGGTTGTGAGATTATATTCGGTTGTTCCAGGTAAATACTTATTCTTCATTAAATGAGAATAAAATATGTAAGCTCCCTGATCACCGTGTGCACAAACTGATGTTCAAATGCGAAGAAAATCATTAAAATTCAGTACCAAAAAATTGGCATAAAAAAGTCAATCAAGTAACAAATTATATAAGTAAATAAAAACTTTTTACCCTTTTCTTTCACCCCTTGAGCCAAAAGCAGTGCATTCGTTGTGCGATATTGAAAATAAAAAAAGTAAGCAGGGATACGATATCCTACATATAAATTTACTGTAATCCACGTATCAAAAAAGAACATCACATCACCTAAAAACTAGACAAAGAAGGTATGGTTATTCAAAGTCGCAAAATTTTTGCAAATAACCAAATCATTATTTTTTGTACCAAATTATTCCGTTGATATACTGTGTCTTCTTTATATTGTTTGTAGATCAGTCTGAATGCCGAATCAACATCATCAAAAAGCTCAGACATATTGTATGGGAGGGCATGTATCGCATTTGTAGGATCATCGCCAATCGCATCCTTCATAACTAAAAAAATTTTTTAACGATAGATAAAGCCTTTAGTTTTACACAAATTTCGTTTTAATGTTCTTTCAAATGAATTTTCTTTTAACTTCCTGCGAAAGATATTCCGTCGTCAGAGTTAACTCCAATTAAGATCGGCACTCTGGAAAAAGTTCCACGAAACATAATATTGTGAGGACTGTCGTCAAGAAACATCTCAACTCCTTTGATTCTCTTCTCCTTGGATGGGACGTACGTCAGTGCTCCAATTAAAAGATTCTTGTTTTGCGAAAATAATAAAAATCACATCCTTGTCAAAAATTTTCATAATATAAATTAACGTTTGGTTCATACTTCTCGTAATGAAACATAGTAACTGAAATTTTGAGCAATTTCTTTCGCCGGTCGTTTTGTCAATTCCTGAGCAACTTCCTCAGGATCGTTTGACGTTAAGTTGAAAATTTTTTTCGTTCTTTCAAACGTCCTTGTCAGATTATTATCGTATGCCCAGATGGCTAAACTGGAACCTGATTCTAAAATTACACCCTTAAAAAGACCTGCAATTATTAAGTACTTAATAAACCTTAGCGAGTTAATGAAATTTGAAAATTAAAGTTATTTGAAAAAGGAGAAAATACATAGAAATATGCATATTAAACGTTAAAAATAAGATTTCAACCTCTGCTCATAGGAGATATGATATGATATGAAACGCTCGCTGCCCCAGCGCTACCACCTTGAATAGTAATTTCATTTGGATCACCACCGACGGCTTCCGCTATAATTTCTTTGTAAAATTTCAATGCTCTAGTTTGGTCTTTTAACGCCATATTGCCAGGACTTAATGCTGTTCCTAAATTTAAGAACCCTAAAGTAAAAATAAAAGAACACAAAGAAATGTTTAGCAAAAAATGTTGAGCAAAGAGTGCAATTTATCAAAACTAGTTAATAAATGTTGATATTTTTTTTGCAAATAAATGATTGATAATTCCTTAGTCTAACCAAAAGGGCCCAGTCTGTAATTGATTGTGACCAGTATAACTCCCCATCGAATCAAATATTCTGGACCGTACATTGAATCATCACCACTCCCAATTACAAACGCTCCACCGTGTATGAAAAACAAGGAACTCAAAGGTTCATGAGGGCGAGTACGATTTTTCGGCACATAGACGTTCATAAAAAGACAATCGATGTCACCAGTATATCTATCCAAATTAAACCCAACAGTAATGCAATTGTTTCCAGATTTCGTGGCATTTAATATTCCACGCCATGGTTTAACTGGTTTCGAATCCTAAAATGAACAAATAATTGAATATTTCCATTCTTATTTTATTTATGAACTTGACCACTTTACCTGAAATTTAGTTTCTTCGGTTAACTTTTTAGCATAACGAATCCCTCGATAAGCATAATACTCAGTACCATCTATAACATTGGTTTCCACTGTTCCTTGGATGATTCCCAATTTAGTGAAGATTTTATGAAATTCACCGTTTGTACCGATTATGAAAGTTGTTAGTACAAGAAAAAAAAGCTCTCGCGACATTATTGCGACTGTTCAAGAATTTCTTTATTACGTCTAAGTGAACTTTTATTGCCTATTACCGATATTGCTAACAACATTAAACAATATGGACTATGACTTTAAAGATAGCGTGCGATGCATAAAATGTGTCACATACCGTGAAATATTTTATTATCTAATCTTCTATATCTTGGGTAAAATTTATCAGACTTTCCTCTTATTCTTTGTTTTCTATCACAATTTCATGTTGCGTATGAGACATGAATGATTTCAGTTTCATAAACTCTGTCTTGAATGTTTTAAATATTATTGTTTGTTTTTCACTTACAAACGAAAAAATACATGAAAGAACAGAAAATTTGTCAAATAATTGTCAGAGTATTTATCATGTCATGTTAGACAAAAGTTAAACTAATGTTACGCAAATACTAAATATATAGTTTATAATATTAATTAACGATGAGAGGGCTGTTAATAATCTATGATAATTGACGTACGCGCGTTTTGAATGTCCTTAAGATAAGGATGCAAATTTCATTTTAATTCACAATTTCCTCAATATAAGAAACCAGAACCAATGCAAAGATGCTACATTCAATCTTAAAATGGATTTGAGTACGTGAGTTTGGCACACACCCTTACTAAACAAGTAACTCTTTTTTAAATCTTATTTTATGTTTTGACGTGTCTCAGGCTTTGAGGAAGTGAAAATTCCAGTGGAGTGGGGTCACATTAGTGGTACAGCGTTTTTTCTAATTATCTAGAAAATCTCACATTGTGTTTTATTCGTGCTTTGGACGTTAGAAAAATAAATCCGCAAAATTGAATCTCAGGAAAATGGTGGGGACCAAAAGGTATTCAACCAATAGTGGCGATGCATGCCTGGCAGGAAAATTGCGGTTCTTTTGATACTCTCGTGCCTTATTTGGTATCCTCTCAAACTTCAATCCTCGCCATAGATTTTCCAGGACATGGATTCTCCTCTCATTATCCTGAAGGCATGTATTATTATTTCTTCCTGGATAACGTTCATCATCTTCGTCGAGTCGTCAAACATTTCAAATGGCAAAAGGTATCAGAAAACTAAACATCATGATTATGTCTTTTTTGTTATCGGTTTTATAATTGACTCACAAAATTTATAAGGTAAGACTGTTGGGGCACTCTATGGGGGGAGCCGTTTCATTTTCGTACGCTGCAACTTATCCTGACGAAGTTGAGTTCATCATTTGTTTGGACATAGCAAGTCCAGCAGTAATACATGTGGCTCAAGTATTGCCAAAACTCAATAATTACATAGACCAATTTCTCACCATGAATTATGAAAAGGAAACAAAATTACCAAATAGGTCTTATAACGAAATTATTGAAATGGTTGAAGACAATTACTTCGGTCGTCTGACTACTAAAAGCGTGCAGATTTTAATGCGAAGGGGATCGAAGTTAGTTGATCAAAATAAACATGGTCTTTATTGCTTCACTCGTGATCCTAGATTGAAGGTATTTTTTGTTTTTTATTCTTTCTTTTTTGATTGATTTAATAATGAACTTTTGCAATGATATTTATAAAATTATTCCAGGTGGCATATGCCGGGCTCCCATCGTTGGAAGTCTGTAAAGAATATGCTAAAAGGTTGAGATGTGGATACCTTAATATTAGGGCTAAAAGCGGAGAAAAATTTGATTACCAAAATAGTTACGAAATAATTGTGAATGAGATTGAAAAAGTGTCTAGTAATTTTAAAAAAGTGTTCGTCGAAGGAAACCATCATGTACACCTCAACAATCCGGAAAAAGTTGCTCCAATCATTCAAGAGTTTATCAAATTCTATCAACCGATCAAAATATGAAATTTCAAAAAAAAAAGAAATGTCAACATTTCATTTGTTAAGAGAATTAAAAAAGTCGGAATAAAATGAACTGAAGACGTTCAACAAAAGTGAATTTTTATTTATAAAAGAGTTATTAATTATGTTTGATCGATTTTGTAATTGTTTATTGATATTCCGAAGTCAGGATGAAAATTTAATTCGAGAACAGAAACGAAGAGGGAACAACTTATTTAAAATTGTACGTCTCATGCATTTTCAGTTCACTTGATTAGAATTGTATACGATTTGAATTTATATTTATGATAATGACGTTGACTTTTCTTCTGCTACATAAAACCGCGAATGATGCCAAATAGATGAGTAATCCAGAAATGTCAGGTAAGGTGTATAGAGTTACGTAAATTAAATGGTTACATTCTGGCGATTATGGATTATGAGTGTTTTTGAACATTAGTCGTTATATTATCTTGTCATTACTGTCATGTCTCAAGATATAAGGTAAGCACTGTGCAATTGATTGTATAAAACGTATCAATTAGTGATAATTATTTTTTCTATCGAAAATTTTAATACTCAAATACAGTCAATTTTGCAGTGCTTCACTTCTACCTTTCGTGTGATATGACAATAATTAAATTAAGATAGTAATTAAATTAAAATAATCAATAAGCAAAGTTCATTTTAACCATTTAAATGGGGTAATTTTACTTTACAAAAAAATTGATTTTACTTTCTAAGCAGATACAATATTTAACTTAAATTAAATTAATTTAATTAATACTTTCCAGACTTCGAAGAAGTGAAAATTCCAGTGGTGTGGGGTCACCTTAGTGGTAAAGCAATATTTTTTAAACAAAAATTCCTTTATACGAATTCGCATGTTGAGTTAATACAAATTCTCACATTCAAATCCAGGTAAATGGTGGGGACCAAAAAACGTTCAACCAATATTAGCGACTCATGGCTGGCTAGATAACTGCGGGACTTTTGATACTCTCGCACCTATTCTAGCGTCGAATCAGATTTCAATTTTATCGATAGATTTTCCTGGACATGGACACTCATCTCACATTCCTGAGGGCTTGTATTATCATTTCTTCTGGGACGGAGTTCTTAACATTCGTCAAATCGTCAAACACTATAAATGGAAAAAGGTAACCAAACCTCTTAACAATTTATATTTTGCTTTGACTATACAAAAATAAACATTTTAGGTGAGACTGCTGGGTCATTCTCTAGGAGGAGCTGTATCATTTTTGTACGCTGGAACTTACCCCGACGAAGTTGAATTTTTGATTAGTTTAGACGTAGCCTCTCCAGTTACTAGACACCTTTCTCAAGTGCTGTCTCATTTGGGCAAACAGAATGACCGATTTCTGTCCATCAATTATCAGAAGGAAAAGACACTGACCCGCGGGTCGTATGAGAAAATGGCTCGTCTGGTTCAGGCGACTTGGGATGGCAGCATTACTAGAAAGAGCACTGAAATACTGCTTCGCAGAGGCTTGAAATTGATGAATGAGCAAAGTAATGATGATTATGGCTTTAGTTTTGATAATGAAAGTGATGTTTATTGTTTCACTTTTGATCCCAGGGCAAAGGTAAACATTTTGAACTAGACAGTTTGCTTTTGTAGAGATTTTTGTATTTACTAGTTTGAATTTATTTCTCGACATGTTACAGACAGGGGATGCAGGAATGCCAAACTTGGAATGTGCTATTGACTATGCAAAAAGAGTGAAATGTGGATACCTCAATATCAGGGCTAAAAATGGAATGAAAACTGAATACCAGAACAGTTATGAAACAATTTTGAATGAGATTGAAAAAGTCGCTAGCAAGTTTCAATTTGTGAGGGTCGAAGGAACCCATCATGTACACCTCAACGATCCTATGACAGTTGCTCCAATTATTCTGGATTTTGTCAAATCATACCCGCCGGTCAAAATATAAATGTGGAGAAAAAATTGCATCATTTATGAAAAAATGTTAATTCTAAATGTATACTGTCTGAATAAAGTTTTTTCATAATGAAAAGAATTTTTAATTAATGAGAATAATCCTTGTTAAAAAATTGAAATGAATTTTTTTGGGAACACAAAAATAAGATATAGGTCATCCTTGATTTAGTACCTCTTCTATGGGTTTCTACTATTTTTCTATTTAACTCTTGCAAATCAAACACTACCGATGGTCACTGTAAGAGAAATAGTAATTTTTCGTAGATTTATATTCAAAGAATTTAAAAATATTACATAATACTAACTTTGCTTTTCACCAGCTATGAAGAAATAATTTGTTAGTTATTTGTGAGGCATGACTTTAGTAAAACGACGGTCTTATTTTTTAATTTAACGTCAAACATTCAAAATTACTTCTACATTTAAAAGAGCGAAAAATATGACAGAGGCTAATTTTTAAAATGAATTTCAGGACTGAAACAGGAATTTTAGCAAATTTTGTGCAAAAATTTCAACCGCTTATTTGTTCTAATTTGATGGTTCTTTGCAGCTTTATTATTTTGCTTTTTTTATTGATTACATTTTTTACTAGAGATACTGTCCAGATACTCACTAGATACTGACACATCAAAATTGTAATGCGTCGGTTGAGAGTATAAATTAGTTGACGTGCAGCGCTTGTTCAGTTCATTAAAAATGCACTGCAATAAAATTTCGGAGGCGTCCAATTATCATTGAATACAATTGATATAAATACTAAAGACAGACTTTGTCACTCGCTTTCTAGTTCATAAAACCACGAGCGTTAGCAAGGAAATTGGTAATTCAAGGATGGCAGGTCAGGGCAAAAGACTTATATTACATAGTAACATAGTAATTTAATTCAGATTTTTGTTTGTCTAAATCAAACTTTGTTGTCCTTAGATTTTGCAGAAGTGAAAATTCCAGTCGAGTGGGGTCACATAAGTGGTAAATTCATGTTGTGATTTTGACACCACTACAATTTGAAAGATACAAAATTGCAAAATTTCACTGCAGGAAAATGGTGGGGACCAAAAAACATTCAACCAATACTAGCGACTCATGGCTGGCTAGACAATTGCGGTACCTTCGATACTCTTGCACCAATTCTCGTGTCATCTGAGACTTCAATTCTAGCGATAGATCTCCCAGGACATGGACTTTCCTCGCACATTCCTGAGGGCATGTATTATTATTTCTTTTGGGATGGAGTTCTCAATATTCGTAGGATCGTTAAACATTTCAACTGGAATAAGGTAAACTTACCTGTCATCAATTCTTATTTAGCTTTTTGGCTATAGGAAGTTTATATTTTAAGGTGAG
Source organism: Telenomus remus (assembly GCA_020615435.1). NCBI lineage: Eukaryota > Metazoa > Arthropoda > Insecta > Hymenoptera > Scelionidae > Telenomus > Telenomus remus. The sequence continues at coordinate 6,052,451 of CM036341.1, read as the reverse complement.
ACTGATGGGACATTCTTTGGGAGGAGCTGCTTCAATGTTATACGCAGGAATTTACCCTGATGAGGTCGATTTCATCGTCAGTTTAGACATAGCTGGTCAGGACACAAGACACTTGGCCCAATTATTGCCAGTTTTGGGGAAACAAGCCGACCGGTTTCTTTTCAACTGTGTAAAGGAAAAAACGTCATTCAACGGGTCGTATGAAAAATTGGTTCGACTGGTTCAAGAAACTTATGGTGGCAGTATTACCAGAACAAGTACTGAAATACTTCTTCGCAGAGCACTGAAACCGGTGAAAAATCAGGATGTTTATTATTTTACCTTGGATCCAAGAGCAAAGGTATAACATTTCAATTATTCGTCTATTATTGTATTCCTTTCTTTGATTAATGTTGATTTGTTTTTGAAAATGTTTTTAGACAGGGGAATATGGAGTGCCATACCCGGATTCATGTGTCGAGTATGCAAAGAGAGTGAAATGTGGATACCTCAATATCCGAGCAAAGAAAGGAGTTCAAGTCGTTTACAAAAACTCAAAAGAAGCTTACGACAAAGTTGTAGATGCTATCAAGAAAGTGTCTAATAACTTTCAGTTTGTAGAGATCGAAGGAACTCATCATGTTCATCTTAACGAACCTGCGACAGTTGCTCCGATCATTCAGGACTTCATGAAATCATATCCGTCAGTTAAAATGTAATTTTTTTATCGCTTGTGAAATTTTTGTGAAAAGATGTATGAATTTTATGTTTTACGCCTTTTGAATAAAGTTTGTACATTAAAACAAATATATGGATATGTTAATGATTAAGCTTTCTGACTATTTTATGGATGTTCGTCGATGTTCCGATGTGTGAACTTCGTTTAATTAAATTTTTTTATTTGAAATTTCTTGTAAAAGTTTTTTTCTGCGAATTTATTTGCTAAAAAAGCGAAATTTTTAAATTGACGGAAATAGTTGGGGAAAAGTGGCGCCACCTGGATCCATCGGTGCAGCGTTCCACTTTCCACCCGTTCCCATTCATCGAAACAGCGCAAAGCTCGCAAACGAGCTTAATGGATGATAACCCACAGCATCAGCTGTGTGTTTGACATTTGAGGCCAAAGCATTTCTTGACAACTGTCATAGCCCACTGCAAATTCAACTGTAAAGACCAAACAAACCGGTGGAATCACACTTACACAAGAGTAAATAAGAAAAGTCAATTAAAAATGGGCGTGAAGTTTGTGGAACACATGGGTGGTTTGCGACTGTTTTCGTGTGCGAATTGTGACAAAAATTTGACCAACAGAAGTCAGCTGATTAGCACAAGCTTTACCTCACAGTCAGGAAGGGCCTTCCTATTCGACAAAGTCGTGAATCTCAATTATGGGTAAGGTATACCTCGATGACAGATACTTTTTCTTGCACAATCTGACAAAATCAATAACAATTTTGCGACTTTAATATTTTGTCAGTGTTTGTTTATATGTTTGAACTTGCCGAATAATGTGCCTTTTTGATCAGATAATTCTTTGGATAGTGAAAATAGAAAAGTACAAGGGTTCATTTTATAGCAGCAAAGCGGAGAAAAGAGAGATGATAACAGGAAAGCACTTTGTGCGAGACGTCAGTTGCAAATACTGTGATACGATGCTTGGCTGGGCTTATGAGTTTGCGAAGGACGACACACAACGATACAAGGAAGGACGAGTTATTCTCGAACTTGCACTGGTCAAAGAGTCTAACGGCATGACAGAAGTCGGGATTACCCATTAGCAATACGGACATCCTACTTGATCCCTCATCTGCTGTAAGAGTGTAAAATCCACGTACACTAGATTTATTTATCATTCAATAAAAGTATTCATTATATTCTATACTTTTATATATAATTTTTGACTCTCGTTAGACTGATTTTAGAGAAAGGGAGCAATGGAAAATGATTAATATTTTGATCCACTATGTCAATTTTCTTTTACAGTTTGAAATCTGTATTGTATTTTTACTGCCATGGATAGGTTTGTTACAATTTCGTTCATTCGTTTATTATTTATTTTAACGACAATTCTTTTCATCTTCTCACATCTTTTTAAAAAAGATAATTGAACGTAAAATGTAAGATGAAAATGTTCAACCCAACTGGTTTGCGTAACAGACAAGGTTTTTTGTATGCAAATATATTAATTATCTAAGATAGATCCAGTTTTTATTCCAGTATTGTCCTTTTATGTTGAAAAAAAACTGTATGATTTCAATTGTCTAATAAAATTATAGCATAAACAATTGTATTTTTCATTACAAAACCCCAAAAAATATCACAAATGAAAAAAACATAAAAATCGAAACAGTTGAAGGTTGACAAGTAGCGCCACCTGCCACATGATAGCGACACCTGCGAGTGGATGCAAACAGCGAAACAGCGCGCGCATCTGCGCAGCTACTTGTTTTGAGAAAAAACCACACATTCAATATTATTTTTTTAGAAGAACAAAAACAATCGTTATAAATCTCAGATCTCATCCGAGTGGATGGGCACGATTAAATATAGCTGTGTCACGCCACGAAGTTAACCTCAACTTTGTTAATCTGTGTGTTAGCGCGTGATCAGCTGTTCATCGAGATTTTGTCGCGGACCGTCGAACCTTTTGTGTGGCCGCGGACACACGCTCAGACCTAAAGTAAGTAGTCGGCGATTGTGTGTGGGTGTGCGTCGGTGTGAAAAGCTACGTACTCGCGCAGCGATGTCCGATCAGAAGCTCACGCTCACGAGCAAACCACGTTTTTTGCAAGGGTCGTCTTAACATCACATTCGTGTGTAAACAGAGTTCGTCCGAGTCAGGTGACACAGTTTGACAGCTCAGTGAAATTCAGTGCGAAGCAGAGCGAACCATAATATTTTCACCATTCGCGTTCTATGAGCACCAAGGGCCAAGGGGACCCTGGGGAACATCTCTCTTCCAGGTGAGAAGTGCTTTGTTGCAGAACAAAATCGAACTTCAAACAACAAAGATCGATTCGCGAAGCTTTTTGGTTGGAGAAAAATTGTTTATTTTTGGTGCAGACAGAAAATCTACTGCGTTGTCCTATAGTCATCGCGAGCTATTTATGAATGCTTTGTTGACGTTCGATTTAACCAAGTCACTTATTCGTTGTTAGAGACGCGAACGTTCAAAATCGTTTTCAAAGATCGTTGTTATATAATTAAAAAAAAAACAGTTCGACAAAGAAAAGTAACCTGAACGCATGTTTTGAAAACTAAAATCAGATAGCCAAATCAAAAATTGCACTTGTTATAGATTTCTTTTTCTGTTATTCGATTGTTTCTCTTACTGCGAAATGTGAGTTTTTGGCCGTTCATTGAAAAATTAAATTTCATAACATGGAATAATATTGTTTTTTGATTTTTAATGAAAATGTTTTTTTGCAGGGTAGGCGCAGAAAGTCCTTGTAGCGATATGAAGCGAGCAGCAGCAAAAAAATTAATCGAACGTTACTTCTATCAACTGACGGATGGATGTGGAAATCCACAATGTGATAACCAAAACTGCGCATCCAGCGGAAAAGTAAAAACAATTTCAACTATCACTGAAATCTCACTGTAAAACATATTTGAATCAAAATAAATTAAACCTCTCTTTTAATTTTCAAGATTACAAATCTGACTCCAAACCAAGCGGCTGCACAAGCGATTCAACTTTTTTCACAAGAGGCAAGACTGTGCGATGGCATTCAGCCGACCAAAATCGCCAGAACTACTATTGAGCCTGGCCCTGCGTCTTTGGCAAAAAGTCTACCAGCAAAAACTGTAAACCCAACATGTCCTGTCGAAGGTGATTAAAAATGAAACCCTAAAACAACCAATTTTCAAATACTTCAAAAATGTTGTTGAATGAAAAAGAAGGAAGAAAAATTGGTTTTTTTTATATTTTTCAGGCAAGCCAGTACCTTATCTGACAGAATCCAAACTGCTAGACATTATAAGCAGATGCAAATCCGAGGGCTCTTATTCTCTGTTGATACGTACTCTTGGCGAAGTTTTCTCATCGTCGGAGGCTCTGCGCAGAAGTTTTCAAATCACTGACAAAAATGACTCACCCTTGACTGCGCTACTGAATCGAGCACCGGCACTTTTGGGACCACCGGGAGATCTTAACAAGGAAGCCGTCAGGTCTCTCCAAGGTGAAGACAAGGAAGAGGACAGTAGAGATCCTACACCTGTGATATCGCATCCTGATGATACAAGTGTCGATCTACAAGCTGTTCGAAGAGCTTTTGTTGCTTTGTGGTCTTTACCTGGTAATGAAAAAAATTCCAAAAATCTTGAACAAATTGATACATTTAGTTTTTTGTCATTGAACAAATAATGATTTATTTTAATTTTAGGTGAAGCGTTCGAGTCTGCTTTAGCTCATGCTCTAGTCACATTGGCAGACACTATCGAATTAGATCTGCGAGTATTTGGTATATCGCCATCTGACAGTACTGACAGTTTATTGAACGTGTTCCTCATTGTATTCGAGATCCCTGTGTTAGGAAGTAGCGAGTACTTAGAATTAGCCTTGCACATGTTATGCAAAGCTGCGAGTTGCTTGCCGGTCTCCGCTCAGGCAAAACTGGCGAGAATATGGGCTCGTCACTGCAAACCCCTGCTGCAGAATCTCCTTCAAACTCTCCAACAGCTCATCACTGTCAAGGTTGTAATTGGAGTAACTATTATCACCTTCGTTCTAACTTGTTCAGGATAATTAGTATTCATGCTCAATTGTCACGCAATTCAGGTCATCAGCGGCACATTCACGAGGGATTACTGCGTGCAAGACGCCGACACAATTACAGCCCCGACTAAAGTCATGAAAATGTTATATTATGCAAGCATTCTCGCTGGCGAAGTCGACGAACAACCCGATAGCAGCCAGGATGAGGATATTGATATGAATACTAGCGAGGATAAGACGACTCTCAGAACTTCTCAAACCATTCAAGTAATTAGGAAAATGTTACTTGCAAGTTTTGAAAAAGTTAATTGCAATTTTAATGAGGATGTTTTACTGATAACGTTTGAATATTGCAGGATCCATTAGCTCTGGAACTTAGTATATCATCCCTGGAAGCTCGCAAACCTTTTATACCTTTCACGGATTTTTACAACGAGCCGCTGAGCGACGCAGTTGAGATGGACAAAGACTTTGCCTATTACAAAAGCGAGCAGCCAAAAAAATTTAGTTTCATGAACTACGCCTTTATTCTTACACCGGCAACTAAAAGTCTTGGACTTTATTACGATAATCGAATCAGGATGTACAGTGAGCGACGAATGAGTTTTCTACAAACCGTGGTTGGCCAACCAACAAATCCATATCTTAGATTAAAGGTATAAACCAATTTTTATTCACTGTTAATTGTGAAATTGAACTTGTTTCAAACTTTTGTTGAATGTTGAAAACGTTTTTTAGGTACGAAGGGACCATTTGATAGACGACGCTTTAGTGGAGCTAGAAATAGTGGCGACAGAGAACCCGACTGATTTGAAAAAGCAGCTAGTAGTTGAGTTCGAAGGTGAACAGGGCGTAGATGAAGGTGGCGTTTCTAAAGAGTTCTTCCAGTTAGTTGTAGAGGAGATTTTTAATCCAGACTATGGCATGTTTACTACTCAGGTAAAAACAATTAATTTGTGATTAAGCGGACTATGCAGTGAAAAAAACTGAAATTTGATCTATCTGATTGATTTTAATGTAAATTTAAGTGCACATAATTAGTTTGTTACAAAATTTATATTAAACAACATTTTCATTAATAAGAATTACAAAATAGGTCGATTCCAACGAATTATTAGTACTTAAATTAACAACTAAAGATAACAATTTTTGTTTAATAATGATCCACTGATATGTTCAGAAATGTCAAAAAGTTTAGTTCCGCCCAAAAATCACTGAATAGTTCCCTTAAAAAACGTTAAAATAAAACAATTCAAACATTTCTTCAACTTGACAAACTGATTTTTAGGATGATACTCAGACAACCTGGTTCAATCCAACTTCATTTGAGAGTGACGCACAGTTTACTTTGATCGGCGTTGTTCTGGGCTTGGCTATTTATAACAATGTTATTTTGGACGTGCGGTTCCCCATGGTGGTTTACAGAAAGTTGCTGGGTAAAAAAGGATGTTTCGCCGACTTGGAAGACTGGAGCCCAGCTCTCCATCGCACTATCATGGAGATGCTCGAATTCGATGGCGAGGACATGGCAGAAACATTTATGCAAACATTCAATGTTGGCTACAAGTATGTTTCCTTCACCATCCACCTGCTCCAAATCCTCCAAAAAAATATTAACAACTAATTTCTTTTCTTTTAAATTACCAGGGACGTTTTTGGAAACGTTCTCTTCCATGAGTTGAAGGAGAATGGCGACGAGATTTACGTAACGAAAGAAAACAGGCGAGAGTTTGCGGATCTTTATGCGGACTTTTTGCTGAACAAATCCGTCGAAAGACAGTTCAAAGCTTTTAGACGAGGTTTTCAGATGGTTACAGATGAGAGTCCACTTGGACTTCTTTTCAGACCTGAAGAGATTGAACAAGTAATTAACAACTCAACTTCAATTCTGGTTTTCTAATTGGAATTCAAGCTATTTTAATTCACTCATTGAATCATTAACTGTTACAGTTGGTCTGTGGAAGTAAAATATTTGATTTTGCCGAGCTCGAAGCTGCCACAGAGTACGAGGGCGGATACACAGTGGAGAGTGAAGCTATTCGAAACTTTTGGCGCGTAGCGCATTCTTTGCCGCCGGAAAGTCAGCGGCGACTTTTACAATTCACCACCGGCAGTGACAGAGTCCCTGTCGGAGGACTTTCGCGACTGAAAATGGTCATTGCTCGTCACGGGCCTGATTCTGACAGGTATGTTTACAGTTAAATTGAAAATTGATGAGATTGAAGGATAAAAGTTGTCAGTTGAAATATGAATCGATAAGCTAATTACTTTTTGAATTACAGGTTACCCATAGCTCACACTTGTTTTAACGTGTTACTTTTACCGGAGTACAGTACAATAGAGAAGCTTCAAGATCGACTGTTAAAAGCGATAAATTACTCAAAAGGCTTCGGCATGCTGTGAGCAGATCAACTTTGTCATGCTTGTTCAGCTTCGAAAAGTGAACCACGAGTACATCAAAACCCGCAGTGATTTGTTTTTGTTCAAGTTTCTAATTGTGCATAATAATTGATTGTCGAATCTACCGTGCGAATTTGAAAGTTCTTCATTGGCGTTGTACGTGTTTTGAGATGAGAAAAGAAACCCCTCTGAGCTTGTTAGCGAGACCTGTTCAATGGCCTAAACATGTCGACAGTGTTTGCGTTTGATAATAAGTTTTATTTTCTCAACTGTACAAATAAATGTAAACTGATAACCGCGTGGCAATTCATATCTGCGTTCATTTGTTTTAAGGGATGCGAAACAGAGGTGTCGTTGAGTTTTCGTTAATGTTCTCATACAGACAAACTTTCGAACGTTTGATGCAATTGGCACGTAATCATATCCAAACTTCCAAAGACAGGCGAGAGAAACTGTGATGTGAGCGCGACTACTGTCAAAGTAATCCATAGTTTGTATACCTATATCAACATATTTTTAAGCACAGGTTTTTATATCTACGTTGAGGCTAAGTTATGTCGGATTGTACAACAAACGTAGCATTGTATAAAGATGGAAAGAAGGTTTCTCATGAGCAAAACTGTGTCAATTTTGCCATTACTTTGGAATGGTTTCTTTATTTTGTTTGGTTATACATCCAGGTAGTCTGTTATTTTTAATCGCTCTTTTTAAATCAAGCATCATGCAAGCATCGATTTGTTTTAAACTGTAAATTGTAGCAAAAATAGTGTTCGTCGTATAAGATTGATTTGAAAATGTAATCAAAATTGACATGTCATGCTTGATGGAACAAAGAATTGTGCCGTAGTTCTTAGCATAGTCTATTTTACACCGTTTTTTGCAATGATGGTAGCTCGAAGTAGTTGACAAGCGTGCAAATTTTTTACGAGAAACAAAGTGGGAAATGGCGGCATGGAAAGTCGCGATGAAACAATTTTTCCTAAGGATAATAATAATTATTATTTATTTCCGATCTTCTGTTGTCTATTCTATAGATTTTATCTCTCGAGAACGTGTTTTTGAAATAACAATTTTTACGATGTGTACAGTTATTTATTTACAGCTTAATCATGAACATTATTGAGTTTACTCATCCTTTTCTAATTGTACGACAATAACGATGATCAAAAAAACGTGGACATTCAGTTATCACAACTATCTATACTATTTACAAAAGGGTATAAAATATTGTATCAAAATATCATTAAACAATATGTAATAAACATTATCCACAGTAAATGTTGGACGGAAACGTTTACACTTTTCTTTTAGATCACAAAGTATGAGATTCTTTTCTTTTTCGTTTAATACTAATTTTCAATCTAATTTTCATTTGCAAATTTAATTCGTCTTTGTAAATTTGCAAGAGTTTCAATGTTTTTAATTTTAATTTTTATTTTCGTTCAACAGTAGAACTTCGTTTAGCGTTACTTCTTCTTGTACGTTTCAGAAATTTATATTTATAGTGGTCTCTTTGTCTTTTTTTTAATTTCAGGTTTTTCGAATGTTCAAGATGTTGAGAGATTGAAAAACGCAGCTATCGTAATTAGTAAAGCAGAAATGGTAACTTGTGCTGAACCGTTGCATCGGTCGTCAAAATAACAGAAGCACCAAGTGACCTCGTCGTAATGATCTCGGTGAATGTCAAGCTCTTTGATGGTGTTGTTCACATAATGTCCCAACCGAACGTCCTTTGCAGCAGGACGACATCCTTCGTAATGATCCGCAGGTATATCTGTCCTAAAGCTTCGTAAAGCGCTCAAACATTCTCGAGTTATAACTGTCTCAACTGAAAAGGAACAATTGTTTTGATTTTGAATGTCATTTAGTTTTAATTTCTAACTATCTAGAAGGACTGAGTGGACAAATTTGTCTACTCACAGTTTGAATTAATTTTCATCAAAAAATAAGTTTTTAAACCACTTTTGGAAGAAGACTTAAACGATGAATATTGAAATTTCAAATCTTAATATATATAACGATAAAAATTTCGTTGACTTGAATTAAGATCCAAATAGAATAAAAATTACGAAATCACAACCGCAAACGTAAAAAATATATTTTTTAAAATTTTTTCTTTAATGATCTTTTCACTTAGTTTTCTTAGTGATTCTTTTTAAAATAACAAATTTTAAATTAGAGGCTCAGATTAATTATTGTTTCTTAATTAACAATGTTGAAACATGCTTATTTACCTCCTTTTCTTTCAATAATTTTCACACATTTGTCATCATACTCTGGACATACTTCTCCCCAGTACCAAAGCCAGTTCAAAGGCGTGCCACAGCCAGGTTGATTACTATGGCACCTGTAGCATCTTAAACTGTCCGCTAAAATGCAAGTAAGGTTAGATTGTTTAAAATTATTTATAAACTTTATCTTATCATCCGAACTTGTTTTAATTTCAATCTCAAAAATAAGGTATAAAATAAAAGAACTTTTTTTAACTCTTTCCGTGAATCAATCAAAAATAGATCATTTTATTTCTGTAGTCAAATTATAACTTTTGATTAAAATGTTGAAAGTTAATCATTGAAATTGATTAAGATCATAGGTTGAACTAGATTCAATTGAATTATACCGATTTTTATGATTTTAATTATGAAAATAATGTAATTTGTTGTAATGTTTGCTTTCAGTTTCAAAATTACGAAGTTGGACGCCACGCCCTAGTTAGCTGTTCTTTTTGAAGACGATTTCTCACCTGTGCGAGTCAAGCAGAAGACGAAAAGAACAACTGTAAATATTTTCCACATGATTAAAAGGATTTGTTTTATTCCTACAGCACTTGGGATTTGATGTTAAAAAAACCTCACAAACACATTTAGCTCGCTGACTAATACCAACTAACGCTCATTCACGAGACTGGACGCAACTGGATAACATGGTAGCGTGAGCCAATGTAAAAGTTACATTATGGTCTCCAGCAGAATGAATCACAACGCTACGTTCATTTCACAGGTTATTTTCAGTCCATTATATTTCTTATTTTTCAACATTTTCTAACATAAAAAGTTTGTCAAAAATCGAATGAAACCCACAAATAAACAAATTAAAAAATAAATTATAATTAAACTTAATTAAAAGAGGCAAATTACTGAATAAACGCATGTCTCTCTAATAAAATGTTTGTTTCATTCGAAAAAAGTCAAACGTTTTGAACAAATCAAAAGTTATAATAAATATTGGTGTCTAGAAAACAATCAGCCGAACTAAAATTTTATTAGCCATCAGAATTTCTCTTTGAAACCTGTTTCATAAACCATTTTTACAATTCACAACTCAGCCTTCGGTTGATTTGCATTTGAACGACAAGGGGATGTTGGCCATTAATTTTTTCAAATATTTATTGTATCACTTGTTCGCCCAACATGTTTCTGTCTCATTTAGATATTCATTTTGAGGGGTATCAGGTAGAATGTAATAGGCAAGTAATATAGGTATAGGATCGGTTCCTCGACTCAATCGAGGTACAGTCATAAAATTCCACAATTGTTTCAGAAAAATGCGTACCTGAGAGAGCGCCACCCAGATTATCTTATACTCAAAATGTTTCAAAGCTTAGAGAATAAAAGAACAATGAATATTTTAATTTTAAATATTCAAATTAATATGCTCGATCCTTTTTCCAAAGTCGTAAATTAATCATTACTGTTTCAAAATATTGTTTACCTTGTCATATTCGGCGGCTAACTTTATCGTTTAATCAACGGTTAATTAAGAATAACGCGAGGAATAACGATTAAACGAAACAATATAAAAACTTGAACAAAAACTTTATTTATTGTTAAAAATAGATTAATCAAAGTGGAGCAATGGCGATTGAGATGTATTAGCAGAAAAAAATACGGGCTTTATCGTATCTAATTTTGAGACTTCAGGTGAAAGTCGAACATTTGAATACCTTTTTCGAAAACTGTGTTATTTCGTTTACACAAATTTTGAAGTTTTTATTGGATCTATGGTTGTCTAGGTAGTTTTTAGGTAGTTTTGAAAGTACAATATATTAAATCAAACCGTTGAAAAATAAATGCAAGAATGGCAAAGCAAATGAAGCCAAGGTGGGAAGAAAAAAGTGTCTTGCAATTTTACGATGTTTTTTTTTCATGGTGCATAGAGTTGATTTAGAATTTTTTCATCTTCTTAAATGACTTCAATGACTTCTTTAATGACTTCTGAGATAGCAAGGAGAAAAGGAATGCATTTAGGGATGACTCAAGTGAAAGGGACTGTGAGAAGAGTCGGCACTTTTCTAAACCTCCAAGCCCAAAGGTAAACAAAACAAAAACCGACGTCAAAAAATACGAATGGGGATTTAACAGGTCAAAAAGTTTGAGGTTTTCTTTAAAACCGAGAGCAGCCCCGATTAGTCAAACAAATCAATCACGCAAGACAAACTTTGAGGGGTTGACTTTAATTTTCAATTAGCTGTTTTGTGACTTTAGATTGTTAATCTTCAAGATTAAAATTCCACCAAAATACAAAATCCTAAATTATTTTTGGGTTCAACAAATCTTAAGTTGAAAATAAAATTTTGAGAAAATATGTTCAAAAGGTATTTGATTTTGAATACGGAAAATGGTTTCAATAGTTTTGATCAAAGTTTGATTTGAACAATGACTGTCGTTGTAATAATGCGATTTTTCTTTTTTACAACAGCTCACTGACCTTATAAAAGCCAATGTCTCCGCGTTCCAGCGTAAACACTGTAAAAGTTCCCGAGTTATTTCTTTCAATTTATTTACCGTTCGCCATTAATGCAAGTTCACGAAAATTCTCTAACGTTAACGAGCTTGATGTTATGACAAAATGATCATTTGGTTAGTCATTTATCGAGATGACTTTTCCTTTTTGAACCTAAACTAATCAGCACTGTTTGCTGATAATTAAAAAACCATTTTTATTCAATTTTATACATTTTTGATAACATTCTAAGAAGTTGACTTTGAAAAATCGACCAAAATACTTTCTTTGTTGTTCGTAATCGTTTCTATTTTTATTCTCCCACTTGATTGTTGTTACGTATATTCGTTAACAATTAACACTCACTTGTTTAAATAACTAGAAAACCTTTTTAACAGGAATGGAAATTCAAGTTCACCGTCAATAAATATAGCTTATGAATAACTACTCTGAGAATAATAATAAACAGTTTCTGGTTTTATTTCTTTTAATTGATCCAATTTGTTCAATCAAAATAAAACCTTCAATTAAAAACCTGAAACCTGAGCTTCGATACAAAAAGAAGGATCATGAGAACCATCAGTTAATGACTATGTAAAACTATTTAAAAGTGTCGAGGCAGATTCAAGAAATTCAAAATATTGTTTACAACTACGAAAAGACTAATATTCTAAAACTTTTCTGTGCGAGGAATATCTGTGAGAGGAATAGGAAAGAGGAACGTCGGATCCTTTTTTTTACAGCCGCCCGTTATGCAATCGTCGACTACAAAAGCATGAGGAATAACGTGAATGCCCATTTCCCATCGAATGATGCAAATGCAAAGTCAAGTTCCAGAGGGGTGCGCGCGCATCCGGCCGCGGAACGCGATAAGTCCCGGGTAACAGGTGGTTCGCCGTGGTTGGTGGAAACTCGGTTGGGCACAGTGCGAGTGTGACTTCGCGCGCGACAGCACGCCGCTTCTTCAGTAACGTCAATTGTCAGGCGCGTGCAGAGAGGGCGCGCCAAGCAACGCTCCAAGAAAGCCGGGTGTTGGCTTCGATCGATCCAACGTCGATTGGCCGCTCGCATTTTGACAATCGTCCTCCGAGGCTGGACACACTTCTGTGCTCACCGCCGCAATCCAAACAAGCCGACGCTCCCGGACGACCACTTGTGTGCTTTATTTGCAGTGCAATTGGACAGTGCGCACTCGCGACTAACGGTACCGCAACCGCGAAGGCCCGCCTGTTGATTCACTCGCGCATTCCTCAGGCACGTGTCCCCGAGTGTCCCAACATACGTTTCCTCGTCCGATCGTCGATCCTGCGACCAGCCGAACTATCTTGTAAGTACCCACTTGTTTATATCCTCGCTAGCAAGCCGCGCTCCAAAATTACATTTTCCGACTTCCATCAAAACAAACCGACTGTTCAAACTTTCGAAACGTCAAAACGATTCGGCTCTTATCTGACAGAAGAACCAGATTCATTATTTACTTTTTCGTCTTTTCTTCATTTTTTTTTCTTCTTTTTTTGGAGCAGAAGGATGCGGATTGGAGTTGAGGTTGAAATGTGACAGAAAAAGCGTAGAAAAAAATAGGATTAAAGCCGGCGTGCCGCAACGGCTCATCGATTGTGCGACTGCTCCGATTCTCAGGGCGTTGAATCGTGACGCGATTTTGTTGACTATTCGAGTTGAAATTCGTTAGCCGGTTGTGAAATAATGGTGGAGTGATGGAGTTGGCGTGCAACTTGTCACTCGGTGGCACTATTTTATGTGACAGACGTAGCTTCATTCATGAACGTATGTTAGGCCGCGCGCTAACCCACGTGCACCGCGCTTTTAACATATGCAACCAAGTTGCAGTTGCACTTACGTCCATCCAGCCGTGCACTTGCACTCGTTTCGATCCGCATTAGTTTTCCCAGCGACCGAGATAATGAAAAACAATACAAACTGCCTTTTATGTGATTCATTTAATTCAACTTTTTTTCTCTCTCTTATCAGTCACCAATAGACTGCATTATTTCTGATAGACCTAATTTAAAGCATTCGTTATTTCATTTGTTTTTTTTTTTTTTGATTTTTGACTTTATTTTTAGAATAAAATTCAATCTGGTGGTTTAATTGTTACCGTGAAAAAAAGGAGCATGAATTTTGATACAAGTCAGACGGTTCTAAATTGTTGTTTTGCTTATCGCTTTGCATATATTAGAGATAAGCGAAAAATACTCAAACTCAGATTTTATTATCAAAGCTAGATTTCATCTGGAAATGAGGTGGGGACAAAAAGTGAGACTCATGTTGAAAAGCAAGACAAATTAATGCGCCTGCAATGAACGCACAAAAGTAAACAATAAACAAACAAATGTTGCACGAATTTTGGCTTACGTAAGGCGCCGAACAAAAAGTTAAACAGAACGGTGACATATGCGAGTGTTATCGACGCTTATCAAACAGTTATTGTCGCGTATGTTCATTCAGCAGTCGCACCGAACAGATCCTCAAACTTTCATTACGCCAGAGATATTGTTAATCGCACTTGCGGCGCTTATCGACGCCTTTTTTTTTCTGTCTCTCTCCCGTTACATATTTCGCGTCGAGTCAAACCAAGTGAATTCAATTTTTCGAGTTTATTAGGTCGGCGGTATTTGATTAAAACACAGACGAATAAGTTAACAACAAACACAATTTGTCGTGCGGTTTTATCGCGTTGATTAAAAATACATTGTATGAAAAAAAAAGCAACGATTCCATTAGCTATCAGATTTTTTAACTATTCTCTAATGGGTCTAATGTTGTTCTTAATATCATTTTTATCTTCCTTGACAAACGACGATTGTTTCATTTATTTTTCATCAGGCTTTTATGTTTGAAATTGAATTTGAGGTAATTTTAGTTTGATTCGAAAGACTTATTTTCGTTTGTACAACAACTGCTTCGCGACATAAAAATGTATAAATAACAACTCCCCGTTTGGTTGCATAAGATTTTTGCTTATTAAAAGTTATCGCACGCCACGCGAAGGATGCAATTTTTTTTTTTATTTTTATGTTAAAAGTACAAGGAAAAAGCACAAAATGTCTTACGTAATTTAAACTTGAAAAAGTGTATCAAATTGTTTGAACTAGTTTTAAGGTGAATTGTGGATTCACTTTCGTTCGGTTTTGTTAGTCAGGTGTTTGAACCTAAAATTATCTAATGTTTTTGTCGACCTTTATCGAAAATTAATGAGAATATTAAAAGCACGTAGCTGTAAATTGATATCGGTCAAATCAAAAGCGGAGAAAGTTTTGTGCTCCGTATCTCGAGTTTATCAGCGAATCGTGTCTATGAAACGAAACGGAGTTGCACAACTTGATTGTTGATTTTGGGCATTCGCATCGACGCGAATTCGCCATTGATGAACAGAAAAACGTGCTAACGCGCCTCCGCGAACTATTTAACGTACGATCCGTGCCGATTATTGATTTAAGAACGTAAACAGTTGGGCTCGCCATTCACACTTGGACGTTTACTCGAATAAAGATGAACGTCCCGGTACACTGACCTCTGATTTACGACACGAATTGAACCAAAAAAAGGTACCTAAACTATCAAACTAATGAATCGTAAAAGCTTTCGACCAATAAATTACCATAATTCCAAAAGGTTCAAGAGAGATTTTACGAGGATTTTTGTTTTTTCTAAGTTTTGGTGCTTGGTTGTCCTTTTTTTCTCATTTTTTACATGCACATTTTATCAAGTTTTGTTATCTTTGGAACATCTTGAAAATTTTGGTCACTAATTTGATTGATTTTCACAAGTCAGAGGCTTTCTTTCCTTAGAATTTATCTCCAAGTCAAACGAGAGATAAAACCTGAAATAAGAAAAATCAAGGTAAAGGAAAACCAGAATGCCGACCGTGAGCCCCATCGGAGGTAGGAAAAGTGTGGGAAGGGCGGCAAGGTGTCAAGTCATGAGACCGAACATTTTTTCATTCTTTTCTTGTCTTTCTCTCTTTCATTCTTTCTTTTCGTGCAAGCTCATCCTACGGGCCAGGTCACTTTGGAAATTTGTTTCAAATGTCAGATAAAAACGGGTTTATCGCGAGAAAGCAAACTGATAAACTGATAATTTCTCATTAGAAACGTTCGAGTTTTTCTCGTCGAACGTTCAACTCGGTTGTGTATATTACATTTTCATTCCGATCAACTTCCTTTCAATTTCTTTCAAAAAACGAAACAAATAAGCAACAAATTAAAACAACTTTTTCTGCTAATACGAAGCAACCATTTTCTTGTTGTTTTCATTCTCAAACAATTTTTGTTTGATTTGTTTAAGTTGGAAAATTATTAGATTTGTGCACGCACCAAACTGAAGGAATGAATAATGCAACTGATTGTAATTTGATATTACACGAATTCAGTTCATTTAACGGTATGATACGATAAAAAAAAAGTAGAGACCAGTGAATTCGGGAAAAAAATAATACAGAGGGTCAAAGAACTTCAAAGGCATAGAGTTTCCGTCCCGCATAAGCTTGTATGGCCCGTTTTGAAAGTCTTCTCTGGACCTCTGGAAGTGAAACATCAAATCAAATATATTACAATTGTGGTCGCAGTGTACATCGTTGCGGTTCGTCTCTCACCGCGTGCATTTTTTCACACTTTTCAAGCCAAGAATTTGGGTCAGACGACATACTATTGTCATAATTACAATCGAATAATTACAATTGTGAAAATAATCGAAGAAAGAAAAATCGTTTTACCATACGATCGTTGTTACATTCCAATAAGTACGTGTCATGTACCGTTGCCTTGTCTCGATGAAGGCCTTTCCAGAATGCACAACTTAACGTCAGAAGTACCAATTTATAGCTCCTATCAGAAATCCTTAAAAGAATAAAAAAAACTTGTTACATTCACGTACACGGAAAATAAATTTTATGAGCGGAATGATTGATTGTACCCGGCCGGGTTATTGTTGCACTGTAAATATTATTCATGATTGATCTTGGAATCGAAAGATCAATTCAGTTGTAATTGTACTGGTCAAGATTTGTTGATACATTTTGTTGTTTGAGTAAATTTTGAGTAAAAATTGATCATGTTTTTTTTCTGATTTTTAGATTTGGGATCAGTCGAGTTAAGCGGGTAGATGTACTTTAATCTACCACCGAATTTAACAGAGATCATGGACCAGGTCGCGACTATAGAAGACGCAACGAAAATGGAGTTCTACGACGTTATTAGCAGCGATATTAAGGACATCTGGGATAGTGCATATTTCATGGAGTCAATGGTAAGTTTCGTTGACTTTTATTTTGTATTTAAAGAGTTGAAAAAAAAGTAGTTTTTGCGAATGTATTAGAGGCAGACAGAAAACAAAGCTGGAGCGAAATACAGGGAGTTGAAAAGTAAACATCTTCATTAGATAAGTTAGCACTGTTGTATTACCGCCATTTGAGTCAATATGAACCACGTTCGCTTGGAGTTAGCGCGAAGAAGTGATGCAACTAGAGTTAGACTGCCAATCAAACTCAAAGGGACCGGTCAATAGAGAACTTTTACTTGCAGAAAAAAAATGAAAGCAATCCTCAAAAGATTAACTAAATAAAATAAACTCACCGACAAGACAATATGTGATAATATTATTGAATCAACATCATTATACATTATGCAAAATTTCCGTGTTTAAAAATAAACTCCTTCTTCAGTTTTAATTTTAGTTGCTGAATAATTAACGAAACAGTCTGGCAATTATTTTTCGCGTAATTATTTTTATTTTCTGATTGAATAATTTCATAGGTCTGAACTAGGGCAAGATTAATCCAACTGTCTTGAAGTCAGTACAATAAAATTCATTGATACTAATTTTCGGAGCAAAACGCGCTTTTAAATCTACCATCGCTTATATCAATGGCGAGCGGAAACGAAAGTAGAACGGGAAAATGTTTCGTCGCGATGTTTGATTGTCGAACTAAAGTCACACAAATAGCAATTTGTCATCATCCTGGGCGAGAGCTTAGGTCTGCAAAAATGAAACTAATCAGGAACTAATTTTTTCTTTGGTTTCCTTTGTTTCAACCCACAAACATTTATCGTCATTAAAAAGGTGTTTGAAAAAATCATTGTCGAGGTCAATTTAGTTTTTAATTAAACTAACGCCTGGAGTAAGGGGTGGGAGGTTGACATGCAATGTCGTCATTATGAATTGCGTTACAATAACAAAGCAACGTCACGTTGTTCCAAGTTGATTGTGAATGGCGAGAAACGGAAGCAATTTTTATATTAAGCGACGTCCGGAAACGGCGCCAAGCGTAATAAGAAGCAGGGAAGGATAGCCGGGGCAATCAGTTACGAGCACCTGTACAGAACAACCGTCTTCCCGATTCAATTACACAGTTTATTCATTAATCTTGACTATACTTTTCTTCGTTCCACCTACAAGAGTTACATCCTTCGCAAAATTCTTAATACTCAGCTATTTATAGCTTTGTTGATTACGAATTGTCACATTTTTTTTAATTTCCTTCTTTTATTTTCAAATACAAGATGTTAAATCAAATATATTAACTAATTATTTGTGGTCTTGGCAGTCCATAAGTCATCGTTTAAAAAGTGATATCAAATAATGTTTAGAAATAAATTTTTCGAAAGTTTTATAAAATATTTAGAGATAACATTAATAAGGTTGAAATTTTGATTTTAATTAGTTGATTCGTTGATTTGGCTTTGAGCCGATAGTTTGTTTCGGAATTCCAATCGAAATTTCATAGTTCATTGATCGTTACTGGATTGAATCGTTACATCTAGTCTTGTTGTGTCGCAATAGCCGACAGGAAACCGAAAGCAATTACAAGATTTTGTCATTGATTTAGACAGTTTTCAGATAGTTCGATAGATTTAAATAGCACTTTCGGTATTTTAACAGTTGGGAGGGAAAAGTTTCGTTTTATTGAAATATCTTGCTGATAAATGTTCGAATGATATTAGTTTTGAGAGGTCCAATTAACCTTTATCAAAATCAAACGAGACCGATGATGATTAAATTCAATAAACTCGTCTGACAAATTGCGAATTTGCCTGATGAAAAATGACCCGGCGAGTGCGCGTTGCAAAACATTCGAGAATGAGGCTTCCAGCGCTTTTTCTGCAATGCACGCGCTGGCCTGATTAACTTCATTTTATCCTAAACGCTGCAAATGTCGTTAGAATACTATACTCAAGAATGTCGAGTTTCTGTAGAGCTTGCACTTCCAAGTGGCATTCGAAAAATAAAAATTCCTCTTATTAAATTTTAAATTTGGAAAAATAGTTTTAGATTGTTCTTCCAACTGTTTCTTTTTTTTTTAAAGATAAGATATAAAAACGTGGTACACTTTTAGTGACAATTTTTTTGCTTAATCAAACTGTCATGAAATTTTTTGTTCTTTTGTGGCGAGAATCAGTTATTGTCCAGAAAAAGTTGGAAAGTAGACTTTTTATATTCAGAAAAAAAGTTGGAATAAAAAATGATAAGAGTTGTGTTTTTGTTTTATAATTTATGCAAGTTCGAGAGGAGAATTCATTTGTAAAGATGGAGTAGTGTAAAAGCTGCAACGCCATAATGCGAGACATAGTGATGAGGCATACGATAAGCATCGCGTATTTTGCAAACTAGGTGCCACAATTTTATAAATAAATAGCAGGCAAATGTGTGCCACCAATCTATATTGTATTGTCACGCGATTAAAATCAATTCCTCAACCTTTGATAGACGCGCAATAACTTATTTCTAAATAAACAAGTGAAATTCAATCTAAAAATTCAGCAGTCATCCATATTTATCGTTTTTGAGTCATTACTAGTATCACTGAATTAGTAATCCTCTGGCAATTTTTAAAAACCGATTAACTGACATTTTTAAGTGCATCGTTTTTTTTATAAATGCTTCATTTAACTTCAAAGCAAACTATTCAAAAAGAAGTACAAAAATTAAAAATTAAAATAAAAACTTTGAAGGCATTTAGAACAACGGGAAAATTTTGTTTCTTTCGATGAAATATCTCAAGTTGAAATTCACATTACAATTCATTAAATTTGCACATTTTTGTACGTGTTAAAATATTTGTTAAAATGTGTTATAATTAGAGAAGTTTAGACAAATGGATATTGTCAGGTACAGGAATTTGTATGAAGATGTGAAATTGAAAAAAATTGAGTTAATAGAAGCAGTCACGTTCATAAGCACAGGAAAGTATTGATATGTCCGAAGATAGCATTATTGCCTTGACTTGGTTGGCGTAACTGATAATGCATTCGTGTCCTGCTAGTTGAGTTTGCTATGATTATCGGCGCGCACACAACAATTGCAGTACAGTTTTATTATTGTTGCACACAACTGCAAGGCAATGCGGTGTTGGTGTACGTGACCATTCAATGCCCATTCGGACCGCACTTTTTTATGGTCCTCGTAGATCTCAATAGACCATTTTAACACTTTCAAACTCGATATGAAAACTATTGTTCAAAACGCATAAACCTGAAAACGTCAAAACAAAAGCCAATTTGTTCTGTTGTTTTTTTCTCCGTGTCTTTTGTATATTAAAAAAATTTTTTTTTGTGATTTTAACGTTGTTTGCTTTTGCAATTCTTTTTATTACATTTTTTTCATCCTGAACGAAAGTACCAGAAATTCGCAAAATCAGCAGTCGATCCGTGAAGGCGATTGATAAAAGCAAAATAATCTTTGACGAGAACGCAATAATGTTTTTCCTGTTGACTATACAAAAATTCCCCAACACACTCGAGATAACAAACTAAAACCCACGTAATTCAAGATTGATACACAACCAAGGAGCAATAACAATTCGCTGCTATTTATAAATGTTGAATCAAATCTCGTTCCGCCAATGAAACCGAATTATCCCGCGTGTTTGCATTTATCGCTCGCATTCACAACGCCAGCGGCTTTTCCCGACTTTTGTCTGCGCCCACAAATGATATGTTATTTGCAAATGAACTCATTATAATAAACACACCCGAACTCGCGAAACAATTCGCCGTGCGTGAAAGTGTTGATCCGCGTGCCGCTGCTCCAGATGAACACTCGGAGAAAGTTGCGTTATCAAATTTCCAGCAATTTATTATTCCTATTCGTTTCATTAGACGTAGAAATTCCGTTTCAAATGAACTCGCAGAGACAACTTTGACCTCAAATTCGAAGGTGAAGTACGAGTTGGATTTGACGTTATCGAACGAGTTTAATCATTTATTCATTCCAGAAAATTGTGTTTCAATTTAATTTTCATAACTTGACTTTATAGCCAGTGTAAACTGCTCAAACTCTAAACCAATAACTTGGCTCTTTCACAATTTGTTACCCTTCAACGAGCAATTAAAAATAAGTAACTGCTAGTTGAAACAATTGAAATACACTTTTTGTTTTTCTTGAAATCATGATTATTTGTAGTTTGATAAAAATTCGCAAAGTTGCATAATCCAAATCTCGTACGTGCAATGTTGTTTAATGAGTGATAAAAAATTGGATAACTTTCTGACGAAAATGCAGCTGTTTAATCATTTGATGTTTGAATACACAGGCTTTTTGGGTCACCGTGTACAATATCATTCCGTCTATTATGATGTTAATAGGAGAGAAGAAACCTGTAAGAAGTTTCGAGCCAAAGCCAAGTGCAATGACTTTTGGACTGGTCGCGCGCCTTCATTAACATACAATGTAACGTTACATCTCGCATAATTGCTTGTCTCTTGATACAAGCGTGATCCTAGATGGATTCTGCGAAGAGAGACAAATGCACGAGTTACGTCAGTCGGACGCGCAGTTATGTAACTCAATTTTGGCGCTTCCATATCGATCTGCCTTTTCTCTCGTGTTCACGCAAAGCTGCGCTTGTTTTTCCAAACTCGTTTTCATAACCGGTTGTCGGCCCACTTTTTGTGCTTTTGATTCAAATAAAAAGCAAGAGAGAGGCGCATAACAGTCAAACAAAACAAAAACGACAAGAACAAAAACTTTCAATCCAACTCGCTTTGACAAGTTCGGCTCTTTCAGATGAAAGTTTCGGGCTAATTAAACTGCAAATTTGAGATGCAACAGGTATCCCAAACGAGCGCATGCGTATTACAAATTCGACCCAGCCACGAGATGCATTCGGAGTCCCGATTTAGAAATCGTCGTTTCACTCTGATCCGCTTAATTTCTTCGATTTCATGCCTCTCAGATGAATTTATCTGTCAATCAAACCATATTTCAAACTTGAATTTTCAAACGGTTATTTTTTCAAAAAAACAAAATTCAATCTAGAATAAATGATTTCGTCATTAATTATGATGATTGTTAAAAGTTACGGCGGTTAAATTGGGGAGGATAAAAGTAACCCCATGTGGGAAGGATATCAAGTTTTTCGTCACCCTGTATAAATATACCTGTCGTGAGACGAAGTGACGGGAGTGTTTGGATCGTACCGGAGGACGTTCACCTTTTTTCGTGACTTCGTTAAAACCGGCACTGGAGGTTCGACTATCTTGCCATCGGCTCAAGTCTACCTAGACGCAAGTCTAGACTTGCGTCTATGCGATGGCTCCGGAATTGGAGATCCGCTGTCGATCCCCCACCAGTTGTTGGCAATGAAAAACTCATCATCGAATCGAGTCCTACTTTGGTTATTCCCGTTCCACAAGGCCGGTTCCTGCAAGAAAATATCTCATTCCCAACGATACATCACGGCTTCGAGAGATCGCCGAGACAGAACATTATTACAAATCAACGCGCCAATATGCTAATTCCTCGCTGTAATATTCAGATTACAATTTTGCTAATTATCCAAATCGTATCCCCACCACATCAATTTTTCCCCCCGATGAAAAAAATTGTTCGACTATATTTTGTTGCACAAATGCTTTAGTCTTTCGCAACAACGGTGTCGAATTATTTGACAAAATGCAGGGTGCAAAATGTGACGAAATCGCTGACGAAGTGGGACGTTGCAGAAACGCGAGCTGCAACCTGACCTTCATTCAGAATTTCACGTTTCATTTTCTGAAGGCGAAAAAAAAATTAGTAACTACAACCAAAGTCGTAAGAAAGTCTAGTTTAGAAACAACTAAAAACCTAGAAGGTGAATGAAACTTGTGTTTGGTTCGAGCGAAAATGGCGCAAGAAAACGAAGACTAGTATGAATGAGGCGAAGGAAAAAAAATGTTGATAATTGCATCGGCGTAATATAAGAGAACGTAATGGCGAGCGTGGAATTCAAGCGTGATACGAGTGCGAGGTCAAGAACCCCGGTTAAAATAGCGTACGTGTCGTAAATGAGCATGAGTGCCAGGGAGGACCTGTGGAACGGTCAAGTTGAAGGACGCGCGAAGGAGCGCCATGGTAACAAGCGAGTCGTGACGGGCCTGTGCTGAAAAGCCGCGAGGACCCCGCCAATGCGGAAGGCTGCCCCTCTTCTCGCTTCCGTCGCGCTTCTTTTCTTTTCCTAGAGAGCCTCGCTCCAAGCATCCGGCACGAGCTTATCTCAGCCAGCTCTAACGGTCACACCGACTTCCGTCGAGGACACCCGAGAAAAAGCGTTTTTACTTTCGTGAAACCTGCTTTTTTTCAGATTCCATCATTCAACGGCTTAGCCCTTCTATGTTTGGTTTCACGATTAAAGACATATCTCAGTTCAAATACTTTAATCTCTTATCCTCTTTGAAATTCTTTCTTTTCTTTGGACATTTCAAAATTTGAGAAAAAGAATTTTCAACGAAATGCAAATTGAATTTGATGGAACTATTAATTAATTAGTCTTCAATTAAGAAATCGAAATTTCATCGGGTTGAGAGTTGGGGAATGTAACGATTGGCAGTGTCCCATACGGATGACATAGAATCGTACAAAGGGGGAGGGGGTGAACGTAGAGATAGTGGATGTTAAGATAGTAATAAATTGTTTGTTTACGCGGGAATACACTTAAAACGTCGAGGCAATCGCACGGTTTAATTAATATTTTCGGTATGCAAAATACTACCGTTAAGCGGTCCACGATACGCCTCTTTTATAATACCAGTTCGTAATTATAACTGGACATAAATTCTGCTCCGTGCCAGTGGGAACTCGACTTTCAATTGGCATAACACTTTTTTTCATCTCTCCCCGCAGCTTTACCTCGAAGTTTGGAGTTTATCCGTGTTATGCAACGATTCTCGAGTTCCAGTATCGACGATTTTACGTGCTTTGACCCCGAGTGATTCGTCATCTTGGTCTATTTGACCAACTTCATTCAGCGCTCTCTTCCATCTTTAATCTCAAAGTCAATATTTTTCAACCAACTGTAAAAATAAAAAAAATATTACAAACAACTTTTTCTGACTTTTACCTCTAAGTCGTTGACGCCACAAACGCCTTTTGTCTAAGTTGAAATTTGTATTTATTTCTTCTATTCCACTCAAAACTAAAAACAATATTTCGCTCGTTTTTCATTGGTTCACACAAACATGCATAGAAATGAAAAATTGGAAAAATAGAAAAAATCGTAAAATAATTGTGAGAGAAAAAAGTTGTTTTTTCTTCGCTTTTGAAAAGCGTGAAGACACCTGCATCGAAAATCCATCAATTCACCTGATCCCGGCGTCCTTTCGAATTTCTCACGCCAAACAAACGTCCGAGACAAAAAGCTTTTGACATTTTGTTTTCCTCAATAATTTATCCAGACAGGTAGAGAAAATTTAAATGTCCCTTGTGGAAGTGAGGCCTGGGAAGAGGACGGTCACGTTTGAGAATTTGTATGGTGTATAATTTTTATTTAACTATGATTTTGTTTTGTTTTGCAGGGAATGTGCCAGGACTCGCTGTTGTCCAAGGATGAGGACTGGTGTACCCTTCCGGGTATGCGAAACAAGTCGCCCGTGAGCGTGGTCATAAGGGATCGACTAATGACCGACGCGGCCCTTGGTGGACCCAAACCCATTAAAACTGAACACAGCTACAGTTTACTCGCGAGCAGTCCACCTCGCAGCCCTGACACCCCCAATGTCAACACAAATGTTTCAAACAACGAATCCAGTGTCTGTCAAGATGCGGTCATTTCCAGCTCGCGTCAAGAAGAAACTCGAAATATCCCACTTCGTAGAACGAGAATCACTGGTAATTCAATTTTTCATTTCGTTGTTTATTAAGATAATTAAAATAATTTCCATGGAAATTTTTCACTTTCTTGATAGTTTGTTTTATTAGTTTTGTACTGTGTTTGGAATAATTTTACATGTTAAGTTGAAACAATTTAGATTTGCTGATAAATTGTTTTGTACAATTGATTGAGTAATCGTTGAATGTTAATTATGAGGTAAGAGATGGAACGTCAGAGTGTATTGTAAAGACGCTTCATGGAAATTACCGGCGCATATCCGTGTAACCATGTTTTTTCTTGTTGTAAAATTATTATTGTGACGAATCATCTTATTTTTTTTTCCACCTGACTCTCATATTTTGCATCCCAACTTGCGGATTTGTGCCTCGTCAGAAAACGTTTTGTTCCAAAAAAATTTCGAGCTTGATGTTTTTAATTGAAGGATTACTGCTGAGTTATTTAAATGCGATTAATAAAATTCAGAGCACGAGAGGTTGTTGAAATAAACTTAAATTATTGCAGTTTTTGAGAAGCGGCGTTTCGTAATCGACAATGTTAACTTAGCTTTCAAAATTTGCATTCAAAATATTTGTTTCGAGCTATTTTTTCGTTCCATCTTAGTCTGAATGATTTACGTTGCTTTTTGCTTAATCGATTAAGGAGAAATAAATAATGAATACGTATTAAGAATCATCTAAATTGCCATCGTTTATTTGCACGTACTCTCTTACCTCTGAAGCGGCAAATTTTTTTTTATCAGATACGAAATATCAGCAATTATTGTTTGAGCTCGATAATTTATTCGCAACTTATGAGGTTTTTGTTCATAGAATGAAAGGCGTTTATTTATGTTGCTTGCAAAGCGTTTTCTCAAACTTGTAATTATGTTTGAACAAATAAAACACGTTTATAATATTTTATTGTCGAATAAAAAACTGATAATTGAAAAAGCGATTGCACTCAAAGTGTTGATAAATTCGCCATGAGGGTAGACACAACTTTCTTTAGTGATGAAAAACGTCACGGCGCGTATAATTGTCCCGTATGTTTCAGTCATGGCTACCTTTTGTATATCACTTCACAGCTATCACAAAGTCAATATCGAAATAGTTGTGAATCACTTAAACAAAGCGACGATTTGATACATCCGTCACAAAGATAAACAGAAAAAAATAGATCTAAATCTAAGAAAATAAATCTAAATTAGAAACGTTATTTGGATCATTATGAAAATGGAATCTTCGGTTCAACAAAAAAAGGTGATATTTCATTGTGAAACGATTCGTCAAATCCATTATGGTGGAGCCAATTTGAATAAATCTTGCCAGAAAAAACAGCGAAACATTTAAAAATGAAATCATCTTCTTGGAAACAATACAGTGATGACTCGTTCATTATGTACTTTGAGTGAAAGTTATATTAATTTTTTTTAATATTGTGAACAACTTAGATGAACATTGTTTTATCCCTTTTTTTTAATTATTTTTTAATTATTTTTTTATTTTCTTAGAAGAACTAAATCACTCAAAAGCTGAATTTAACAAAATCAAAAATATTATTAAATTCAATAATATCTTTCAAAGAAATGTATTTCCGTGCTTCAGAATGTTCAAACGACCCGCCTAACTGTGCTCGATTCTGTTGCGCATCTCTATCTAGAATTTTGTGTTATTTTGAACGGCGAAGTTTGTTTTCAAACACAGTAGTAGAATTAATTACAATTCCATCCAGTCACAAAGTCGATTCCGAAGTTTTACCACTTAAAACCTTCTGATTTAACAAGCTAAATCGGATTTTATAAATTCTCACTATTTCCAAACATTTTTATCAATCACCATTGTCTAAAATGATGAGAGGTAAATCTTACAAACTTTTTTTTCAAACGTTAAAGTAGTGACCAAATTAACGCTCGTAATTTGTTGCAGATATTTTGGAAGAATGTTTTCCCGCATTTGCCGAGACCGACACTTCGTGTGCGATGCCGAAGATGGTAATGAAGCAAGAAATTGATATTGAAGATTGTACAATCAAAGGCGAGCCGATAAGTGAGCCAAGCAGCCCGAACGCTCCTACTAGTCCATCCAACAGTCTGGTCAATGATAACAGTAATTCGATCATCACGATAGAGCCTCACACTTTGCACTTTTCCCAATCACAGGCTATGCAAAGTGATAGCGAGATGGAAGAAGACGAGGAGGAAATGTACCAGGTAAAATACTGCAATCTCCATCACAAAACTCTAATCATCAAAATGTTCATGATCAATTCGTCGAAAAAATCGATTTCACAGTTTGATCATTTTGATGGTTGCCTTTTATTGAGTTATTGGTTGGGCCTGGGTCCTACATATACATAACCGGAAATTTGACACTCGCATCGCCTATCCAGAATATTAAACAAGACGTCCAAAATAGGATTTACAACGAGCTGAGCAGTGTCAAATACTCCTTTAATGTATTCCTTGTCAAAAAGATGAAACCTCGGCGTTTTGAAATGTACGCAATTTGATGTAACGAAATAGTTTTGTAAATTACTGCCTTCAAAAACCAAAAGGGCAACTGCAAAGATATTCGAATTTTAGTTATTCATTTGTTATCTTATACATATTGATTTTAGTCAAATTATAAAATTGATAAATAATGGTAAACATCAATCACGTTTAAAAAATCGATTTAATATACTAACTTCATCAAAAAAAAAGAAGGAAAAAAAACAGAAAGTTGAAATTCAACCTCAATTTAGTCGAAATGTTAACAAAATACAGTTACGACCTTTTTTGCTAGAAAAAGTCAGAAATACTAATTACAGTATAGAATTGTGTCTAAACATGATTGATTGAATTTTTGCAGAACATCGATTTCGACGTTTCCTGTTTGGAAGCAGAGCAAGAATGCCAGAGCAATGACGGCGTTCGACAGCTGCCGCCAACTCCCCCAAGCAGCGCGAGCTCGGACAGCGAGACATCTGCTTCGTGTTCTCCGGAACGTCGTGATTCACAGACATCGTCCCACGTGCAGAGTCTCAAAGGATTGCTCACGCCGCGATTGTACGTCACCAACACGTCTCACGCGCACACCACGAGACGGCCCATTAACACTCCTCTGATTTCGTGTCAACCGGTGAGTCAACGCTTATCGTCCGAGCTTGACGACAGGCTTCAGTAAATTTGTTTCTCTTTCGTTTTATTCAAACTTCAATGACTTTAACC
The DNA here is from genome assembly GCA_020615435.1 of Telenomus remus. Lineage (NCBI taxonomy): Eukaryota > Metazoa > Arthropoda > Insecta > Hymenoptera > Scelionidae > Telenomus > Telenomus remus. Next base: position 6,024,344 of record CM036341.1, on the reverse strand, counting down.
GAGTTGATTGCATTTACAGAAAGGGTCGACGGGAGTCCTGATCTTAACGGAGGAAGAGAAACGAACACTCCTCGCCGAGGGCTATCCCATTCCTACAAAACTTCCTCTCTCCAAGTCTGAGGAAAAGTCGCTGAAGAAAATTAGAAGGAAAATTAAAAACAAGGTACGATGAAAAGTCTGGTTGAAATAGCTGGAAAAATATGTTTTGGATGGGAAGAGAAATTTATTGATTTGGTTTTTCGTTTGCTTTAGATCTCTGCACAAGAGTCGCGGAGGAAGAAGAAGGAATATATGGATAATCTCGAGAGGAGAGTAACGATATTAACGAACGAGAATTCGTCCTACAAAGATAGACTGAGCAGTCTGGAGGCTGCGAATCGCGAGTTGGTCAAGGAGCTGAACCGTTTGCAGTCGGTGTTGCAAGACCAATCTTCCTAGTTCTTTCGAATGGAAGCATTTGAAACAACATTCATTATGATTTTGTACAACGTAATTAAGTGCGGTTAATTTTTAATGATAATCTTAATTCTTTTGTTATTCTTAAGATCATCTACTTTTTAACGCTGTTTTTATTGGTTCTGATGTTTGAAATGATTTCAAGCTACCCCGTTATTATTGTCAATTGTATACATCACACGATGATCTTAGTTCGTAGTCGCGCGATTACGAATGCAATGTTTTTTGTTTTACGTACACACTCGTCTGCGATGAAATCAGCGGTGGTACAATTTTGTTGATAGGCGAATGCACAGTTTGTGAGTGCCCGCGATAAATATTATGAGATCGTACAATTTGGGCGACGTGCCTTGTTTGAAAAGTGTAAACATATTGTTTCGCTGAAATCTCGTAAAGAAAGACTCGAGATCAAAGTTTTATGATTATTTTTCAATCATGTGCAAGTGCAATACTTTGAGAACGCAAATTGAAGTATAATTTTAATTCTATAACGTTTCAAAGATAGATGCAAATGCGTTTGCACGATGAAAGTCATTTGTAAACTATGCATTCATTGAAATATGTAAGAGCGTTTACTGAAAGTTATTGATATATTTCAAATCTAAGACTGTAAAGATTCCTCTAGGGTAAAATCGTTAATTGAAAGTAGGTAGCGCTGGATGATCGAATCGGTTACTTTAAGTTTTATTAAAGTATGATAAGATACCTCACTTTGTAGCATCGAATTAGATTTAACAGTTAAGTCGGTTTTCGTGCCCCCATCGAATTCTATTTCGCTTGAAATCATGTACATAACTTGTGATGGAACAGAAATGAATAAAAAGTATATTAAAGTGAAAATATTATATCTCTAATGAAATAGAAAGTTTATACGTGCTTCACAACTGATGTGAAGTCACTTCATAGAAATGTGAAGGTACACTTTATTGTGGTGCATTTATTGATGTTACAGAATTTTATTTTACAATCGTCGGTTTATAAGCTCGTGCTCATTCTTGAATGGTGTTTCATTGATAAATCTTCATCTGTATGTAAGAATGAACGGTCTTGAAAAAAATGTAGACATATTTTTACTGCAGAAAACCAGATCGTTCATTGTACACAAAAGCTATTACATTTTACATCATCGTCCAAAGTATTGATAAAAAATAAAAAATTTAGTTTTGTAACCGAAAAGAAAATCAATTCAAAGTGTATTTTTATACAGTTTTATCATTGTACATAAAGTACCTACTATATTTTGTATGTAGCGAAACAAGGATTTTATATCAATTAATCGATAATATACATTTTTAAGTATTAAGTCGTCGGTACTCAATGATCGGAGAATTTTCGCATTAATCTTTGATCGTGGCGACGAAAGTAGCCATTAGAAAAGACCAATAATTCATTCTGAGATCCGTGTGTACGTGTGATACCATCTTCCATTCACTTCGCGACTCATCAACATTATTCCATTTACAAATTGAATGTAGATATTTATTTTAATTGAAAGTTTGTGTCGTTTTGTATCAATAAAACCTATCATTTTGCCAAATCATCGTGGGGATTGTGCAAGAAAGAAAGTTATTCGGTATACTTCGAATATGAATTGAGACTCAAATTTTTGTTTGGGAAACTGAAAAACACGACGATAAAACTATTTGCAATAAAAACAAATAGAATGTATTGTTAACAATTAGTACATTTGAATCAGCGATTTTGTTCTTCGTCCTACTGAATTAGTTTGTTGCAATCAAACAATAATCCAGTTTGAATAAAATATGACACGTGAATGTGCATCGACCATGCAGATAAAAGAAATGCGAATATTTTAATTGGTGATTACGCTCGCGAGTGCAATTAACTCGTCGAGTTGAATTTTTTAAAACTGGGTAGTGAAGCACAAATTCGTCACCTCTTGTTACAGTGTCTGAAATTGCATAATGTATAACAAACGGGGCAATTAGGATTCTATGTGAAAAACAATATTTTTAAACTTTAGTTTCTAAAGGTACAAAGAACGTTTTAAATAAAAAATATATATGCGCAGATAATTAATATAATAGATTTAATAAATGCAATGGTTATGAGTACAATTTATAATTAGGAAAGAAGAAAATTTATCAAATGTAATAAAATTAAAATCTAATGTAAAAATCGCGCGTATAACAAATTGAAATACAAAAAATGAATCGACAGCATTGCACAGTATATCTTGATGTTGAGTCCAGTACAGATATGAATCTAAAACATTAGATTCATACCGAATCTAATCATAATACCGAAATATTATGTTATGATGCTGGGGATCAATTTATTGAAATACGTAAAAGAAAGGTGCAGCAAAAAATTGATTATGATGTGTTAAAAGCATATGTATAGTTTATTGAAAAAATGAAGTGTGCAGTGTGTGGGTCGTCATTTTTGTGTGAATATAATAATTTAAACAGAGCGAATTATATTGAGGTAGAATCGATGTACAATTAAGATAGTGACTTAGATATTATAATTCTGCGAGTAAGTGTGCACGTGCGTTACATTTACCTACGTGTGTTTTTCCTTAACAAAATTCAACCAATGTTTATTGACAATAATTAATAAACTGATGTGATTTGATACGAGAATACGAATTCATTTTACCATTCACACTTAGATTTTTTTCATTTTAAACGTAAATCAACTTTCGTCGTAATTTCGTTAAAACGTTGTAAAACATTGTAGTAATTAATTTGGTTCATTTCAAGTCTATTAATCTTTTAAAGTGAAACGTAGTTTCCTATGGGTTGATTAAACAATTTTGGTTTCTAGTCAATTAAGTAAATAAACCATCGCGCAAAACAAAATGTTTGTTCAATTGAAATATAAAAAATCAATACTATGATATGATTTGATTTAAAATAAAAAGCAACGGAGTAGAATAAATTATACAGATCCAATTATGAAAAGTCATGAAAATTGACATTTCTATTTTACTTTACAAATTTCAACATTTCAACAACTGGACATTTAAATTGAAATTCAAAGTTTGAACCCATTTAAATGTCTTCAAATTTCATTTCCACTTCTTCAATTTGATCATCGCTTGAATTTCTTTGTAACGTCGACATGCTCATGGGTTCGCTGGTACAGGCTGTATCAGATTCGTTCGCCTTACCCCTTTCCCCGCCACGTTTTGAGCGGTACAAAGGGTTTTCAAATCGGCCTCCAGAAACCGCTTCAGTTCCATAATCCAGGTCCGATTGCTCGCCAACTTGATTTTCCTCGGAAAAAGGACTTGCTAATTGGACATTACCTTCGGCAACATTTTCAAAACGAGCAAAGTTAAATGACGCGCGTTTTTTAGATTTCCTAAATACAGCTTCCTTTGTGATGAACCAACACTCAAACCAGCTTTCGCGAATCCTGAAAATAATTGCCAATTACTAATTGGTTTATTTTTTGTCTGGTAAAATAAAATCGATTTAAAATGAACTTTTTTTATGAAAAAAAAAACTTGTTTCGTAGTGAAACAAGCAAAGAATTGTATGTAAAGATAGCTCTCGTTGGATTTATGCAAACTCTCATATCTGCTGTACGTAAATGTTTGCAATGTAAAGTTGAAAAATTAAAAGAAAAACATTTCATCAGGAGACTTTTTTACTTTTTTTAAATATAAAAAACTGTTTGTATTTTACTTTTCTGCTTACTCTTTATATGAATGTCCAAAGCTCAAAGTTGTAATCAACAAAAGCAGAATCACAATTACAGGAGTAAAGAAAATTGGCCACAAAGTTCCAAACAAGCTTGAACGCTGGAAAGGATCTCCGGAAGAGACAACATCTTTCAGTGGAATATTTTCGTCTATAAAGGTCAATTTTCGTTCAACTTTATAAAGTGAAAAAGAATACTTTTAATGTTTTCATAATTACTTTGAATTGTTAATATTGTTGTAATTTACTTTGACAAAGAAAAAATATCAACGTAGATGTAGTATGTAATTGTTGTAAATACCTGTGAAAGCGCGTTCTAAAGTTTCGACCACCTGTTTGCTTTTAATTCCGTCATAAGGTGCCTTTTCCGTCACAAGTATTTCTGTTTCACCGTTCGAGTTTTTCCTCACATACCAGTCTGCTGCGTTTTCAAATTGCGCCAGCACTTTTTTCACCGTCGCTTAATTTTAGGGAAGAATATCTTGTCCGGGATTAATACTCTGCCGCCGCAAAAATCACAGCAGTGTCCTTCAATCTGAGGCAAAGATCAAAGCATAATAATTAAATTACGAGCAGACATTTAATTACTCCGAACTGGGCAAAATGTTCCATCTCATAACTGATGGTTTTCGATGAACTCCAACATACAAAAGGTGCCGGTTCGTTTTAATTATCCAACGGCTGTTCAACGGACAATGAAAAATCTATGAATATTATTATAAGACCAGTTGAACATTTTCTCCCCTAATTAACAGACCTTTAAAGAATCGTGGCAAAGAGTCTTGCAGCGCGGCCTCTGGATATCGCAAATTTCCTCTAGATAGTCGTCCTGCTTGCTCTCCTGACACGGACATCCTTGGCAGTTCAAACTGTTGCTGTATCTGAAATGCATTCACTCGCTAATTACCAATTTGCCTATTTTTCAATTTTTCATTATCTTTCTTTTTCCTTTAGTTTTCATTTTCTTTTTCACCTGACACTAAATCTTTGCCGAGCAAATTCTCGTTTATTTCCAAAATCCCGCCATTCAAATCTGCCCAGGGTCGAATTTGAAACCTGAACAGATCCGATTTCAATGTCTGTTAGAGGTAATCGCATATTTAGCACGCGATCAGCCGACAAGATTATTGTGTCCGACAAACAAGGTACTCTCTGCAGGTGCGGTGTGGCTTCCGAAGAGTACTTCCAATTTCTCGGATCGGTCCAGAAAAACGTACCGCTTTTTGCCCACTCGAAAACCTTGCCGGATGATTGATCGCGATCATACATCTGCGAGGAGATGAAAGTGCTTTGAAATGTTTATTTCGGTTTTGCAAAAAAAAGGCGCCACAATAAGGGAAAAATGTTTGCAGTACAAAAGTGACAGAAGGAAAAAAAAACACTTGGCATTTATCTTCGTCTGGGTTGTATAAAAATGAATGAATAAATGACAGTCGAAACATTTTTTTGAAACCGACGATGAGTGTAAAAAGTGAACACGTAAAATTCTTTTATCTGCGAGTAAAGAATGAAACAAAATGAATTATACGGTGGGTTAGAAGGCAAAAAAATTGTTTACGACGTTAAAAAAGCGATTTTATTGGATTTTTTTAGTTGTAATTAAAGTAATCGCCTGGTTTCGCGGTTTGGATGACGTTTATTTCGCAGACGTGCATTTTGATTAAATCTACTGGATACTGATTAAATTTACTCCTACGAAATGCGTTTGAAATGACTATTCATTGATTAATTATTCATCAAGCGAACGTGCAATGTTTATCGAATCTCAATTTTACGGTTCCTTTCCATTTCAAATTCCATTGTATTAGATTTTATTTTTTGTTCGACTCACTTACTTATCCAACTTTTCAATCATCCAAAGTCTCACTGAACAATTCGATCGATTGAACTCCAATTGGAGGAGACAATTACGACCATTGAGTTGTTTTTAGACAAAAATATCATTGCCAAGTAACCACTTCTCGCGGTAAACATTAATAGTTCCAATCTGCGAAGTTTTATTTTTGTGTTTTCTTTTTTTCACAACTACTAAATTGATGAAAAGTTTATTCGAACATTATAAAACAAGATAAAACGAGACGGAATAAAAAGTGCTTTTCGTTCGCATAAGAGAATGGAAATGAAATATGATAGCTACCTCAATTCTGCCATTCTTGCTGAATGCGAGCGAGCCGTCTCGTGACAAATCGATGCCGGAGAATTTGAAGGTACCAAATGGTAAACCCACGGTGTGACGCATTTCCACAGGGAATTTTATACGACTGTTAGCGTCGGGGACTTGACTACCTTGCCAATTATCTGCAACTTCCCATTCCAGATTCGGTAGCCACAATTTTTCCTCGCAAACAACTTCGGTAGTGAAAAAAACAAACATAAATTGAAGACAGAATCGCAACATCTTGGTTCAGAAGTCTTAAACTCAGGTTCGCGAGGTTCGCAAAATGAAACAATTTCAGTTATTTTTTGTTCATATTTGTTTAGTGAATGGAGTATAATTTTGTATACAAGTTCGGACTGATGAATAAATATATTTCGCAGCTTTCAGCGTGGAAGGGGCGTTTCTATATTTTGCCGTTGGTGGGTGTCAAAGATTATAGCCAGCGTCGAGTGAGAATAAAATTTCATGCGGATAGTGAAAAATGAACAGACCATTTCTATACATTTACTATTTTTATTTGTTTTATTTTGAATTGTTTGAGTTACAATATACATAATGTCTCATCAGACGTACAGAACGTTGGCGTGAAACATTTGTGTGACGGAAAATTGGGTTTTTAAAATTTTTACAAATCTCAACAAACATATAATTAGGGATTTCATGAGTAAAACTGATTTGCATTTGGTTCGTACAATTTTTCAAATGCTTGTTAGTCTTGAAATCAACGAAAAAAATTAAATAAATTAGTTAATAAAACGTACCATTTAATGAGTCATTGTTCATTTGAATAGTTTTCACGACTATTTTTTCTATTTCAGTATGATGAAAGTTGAAAATAATAACAGTCCTAGTCTTACGCGTGAACGCAGATATAAAAATGATTTGATGGAAAAAATTTGTATGAAACAAAAGTCAAAACTCTTGTAGATGATACATTGATATCAGATAAATACAACCAAAATAATCAATATACAAAAGTCACAGTAAAAAATACACCACAAAAATAGGAGAAGGAAATCATCAGCATAAAAAATTGCTTAATCTTATACACACATCCAAGCAATTATTGACTATTTTTTCGTCATATTATTACAATAACATCAAAATCACAAGTCTTATCCAATATGATGCAAACATAATATATCTTTCTTTGTACAAACTTCCCTCCCTATATCTGCATTCTTAAGATCTAAAATCAGGAACTAATTAAAAACAACAACAAAGTCTGATTCTCTAGGCGATTCGCAATTAAACAAAAATAATCATCCAAAAACAAATCGGAGCAAAACATCATCAGCCTCTGTGTGATCTCGTGATACTTGATTTTATGACTGCATAGAATCTTCGAGGCTCTTCTTGCCAACTCCGAACGAGTACTTGTTGCTGCCTCGCTTGGGATTAGTCGCTATGTTTTCAACAAACGCCGGCACAACTTCCAGCGTTCGTTTGCCAACTCCAAAACTGAACTTCTGATTGTTACGTTTTTCTTCCAATAAGCTGATCAGATCAGGGTTAATATGGGCCTCGTAGCTGCTTAACTCCGGATAATCCAAATTCAGCATTGGATAACGCCTTTTTCCAACCCCAAAACTGTATCCTTGGGAACGTTTTCCAATTCCGAAGGAGTAGGGTTTAATCCTCTGTTAATCAAGAAGTTAAAAAAGTCACTATTTAAGCTTTCAAAAAAAACTTTCAAAATTTTTGATAAATAAATTATTCAATCTTTTTGTTAGATATTGAATTTCAAATTTGTTATTTACCTTGTCTCCATAATTCCGCCTTTTTCCAATCCCGAAATTGTAAACTGGCAATCTCTTGTACTCAGAAACGTAAGTGTACGTGCGCTTGTTTTGTGGCTCGTTGAAATCGTAAGAGTCAATGTCGTCGATGTCGTTATTAGCTTCCAAAGACTCTATGGACCCTTCCATAGACGCGACGAGTTTTCCAAAACTGCTCACAAGATATAAAAGTATGATCCCTGTTGCAGTCGTTGAAAGAACCATTGTATTATCTCCGGCTGAAATACACGAACGTTTTAAATATTAGAACAAGTGAATTTACAAATGAAAATATTGAATTATAAATTCGAATTAAAAAATATGAAAATAATTTAGGATTTGATTTCTTTTTTTAGGCGACTTTTTTTGACAGTGATTCGTAATATTTTATCTGAAAATAAGCGTGTCAAATGGTTCCTATATTGCTCAGGGATGAAAAACGCGTGGAACGTAAAAGCTAATAAAAAATATGAGTAGGACAATTTGACCTCCCAAAATATCGGACAGCTACACTCGCTCAATATGTGTTTTTTTCGTGCGTATTCGAGTGGGTTTGCGAGTTTTACATCGTTTAATGCACATGTTTCACGAAATTAATCCACATCTTTTTAGTTCAATTTCGATTCTCGATTACAATAACAAAAATAAAAGTTCGAAGGGTAAAAAGTACATTCGTTGAAGCTGTATTATTTTTTTAAGGTTGAAATTACTATTTTTCTGGAATTATATAAATAGTTTTTGTGGAGGACTTTTTGAGGTACTTTTTCCGCTGAAAAAAACCTAAAATAGGATCAGGATTTTGTTGCCAAGAATCGAATCACGACCCGAACATTTTTGTTTTTTTCATATTCTTTTTGCTTAATTATTTTGATATCAGTGAATTTTATAAAGAAAAGAGAAAACAGAACTCCCACAACGAGCAACGTCATCACATACAGATTCGTTACTAATGGAAAAATAATATTCAGCACGCAATTTTGCAAATCGACGAATTGTTGCAGGAAATGAAGAATTCTGAAAAAAATTTTAATTACAATTTGTAACGAGGTAAATATTGATTCATGTTTAGATATTACGACGCATGAGATGAGTTACAGTTGTTGTCTTGACAAATGGGCTTCAAAAAAATCGAAGCAAAAGAAAGTGGGCACAACATGAAAAAATTTTTTATCCAAACTTTCCTCATTTTGTTCAGCTGAGGAGTTTTTAATATCGCTTGTTTTTGTCATTATTAAACAATGTCATTATTACATGGGAGTAAAACCTCGAATAAAATTTAATTAGGAACTGAAAATTGTGTAAAGTTGAGTTAGACAGAGTTGTGTAATGAAAACTGTTGTTTTCAACATTTTACTAATCCTTGAAGAATAATCTCGTCATTTGGCGCAACCAACGTCAAGTTATATTTATCGGATAGGGTGGATTCTCCTGGCTGATATCTTGCTTATGATAACGTTTCTCTCGGCGCATTTCGAAAACATAAAATTAACTGCAGCAACAACTTCCGCATTATGTTAAACGATTTTAAGTAAGATTTGATTAGGAAATAAAAACAAATGACATCAAACCACTCTTACAAAGTAGCACGTTGAAAAGTAGTTTATTAAAATAACCAATTATTTCCTTCTATGGAACATAAACTTTTTGTTTGTTTTTTCTTTCATTAAAATTTATTGATTGCAAGATTGTTCTGTGAGAAGAAAACATTGAAAAAAGATAAAATGTTGTTACTTGTCTACAAGAGAATAAAAAGAATTTATAGTCTGTGGGAATGAAAAATCGAACTCAAGTTTTCTTTCAGGGTTAGTATTTTCAGAATATTAAAAAATAGCGATAAAAAGTTGCATCCTATTTTTGAGTTTGAAAATTAAATCACACCCCAGCAATTTTCACTTATTACACGCGTAAATGTTGTGTTTATGTTTTAAATTATCGTTAGCCAGACATTCTGTGAACGTACGATGTTCCAAGCTAGCAATTACCATAACGAGCTCAAGATTTTATAGTTACTTCATCAAAGCTTATGTTCAGATTCGCAAGTAGATTAAATTTAAGTTACAACTAAAGTTTAAGAATAACCACGAAACTTAATTCAGTGCACGTTTACCAGAATACGTTAAAATAAAAATGACAACATAAATTGAAACAAATTTAACTTTATTGAAATTTTAATAAATGCATCGGATGAAATTGAAAGTCCAACGAAGACGCAGTTTTGATATCTTGATCTTTTAATATTTTGCATCTTTCACCTTTCTCTGATTTTTCGTCCATCAAATGTGCAATATCGGGCTTTATTGTATAAATTGCACATTCGTGCATCCGCAATATTGTCTGTAGTATATGTTTTAACATCAATTTTTGGCATCCAAAATGTTCGAACGTGTGGATGCGTTTATTCGGGCTTATCAGTTATAATATATTAGATACAGAGTATCAAAAGAATGAAAATTAAAATTAATTAAAACGAATTGATCGAATACATAACGAGATTTATATTAAATTGTTTGACATCATCAATCATTCGTTCATCATCAACCTTGATATACGAGGTCTAATTGGAAACATTGACAATTGTAATGTAATGATTTTACAGAAAAACAAAATCAATAGAGAATTCAAAACTTAATAACTTTCGTGTGGTTTTGAGAAAACAATTTTTTTAACACTGCACCTTACACCATAATCTCTGGTGACTCACACTCTCAAGCATAATTTTTTTCCGTATTTTCATTCATAGCTTACGAGCATCCCTTTAGACTTGCATTAGAGTATGTGCTCTAAATTCAAAAGGTAAATAATGGTGTGAACACACAAAATATGAAAATGTAATGGAGCGTAACAATTTGTTTCAAAAATAAACCTTCCGCGATGAAAGTGCGATTGTTGACACCTCTGATATAACTTAATTATACTTTCAAAACAGTTTAGGGATATTTTTGTAAAAAAATTCGCGTGTCGCTTATCTGGATACCCGAATCGTGCCTACTTGAATAATTTAAGAATAAAAACGTCAGAAATCATATAAGTTTATTTAATTCAGAAGTCCATCCAATCATAAAGAAAAATTTCCATAATCAAAAATCCTTTTTTAATAAAAATTATTGTTATAATTTCGTAAAGACAATCATTTTATCAAAAAAAAGTGCCAGAACATGTACACGGTCTTAGCAACAGGTGTATCTCGAAGCTTATGATCTAAATTGTTTGCTTTTTCGTGCTTCGAAAAAGCGATTCGTAAAATTTGTATTTCACGTTGTAGTTTTTTACATTATTCAAGAATTTTGTTAACAAACTTTTCAAGTTGGAATCTTTTCAGGAAGAGAAAGATTAACCGCGAGATATTCAATTGTAAAAGCAAAAAAAACAAGGAAGAGTTGTTTCCTTTTTCAAACTCAATTCCCTTAATTCAAGCAGAAATGCGTTTCAAACTAATTTGACAAGAAAGCGCGAACTTACTATGTCTGATAAAAAAAAGCTTTTGGCAAGATTATCTAAATTGTATGCGGTTCAAATTGAATTCAACACGTTATGCTATATACGACACTTGGATGACATACATCATGATAATCTCCTTTTCAAATAATCTAAAAAATTGTTGTAAAGTTTTTGTCTGGACAAATTTTAGCTGATCATATGGTTTCTGTAGATATTTTAAATAAAATACTTGAACCATCGTCAATTGTATCTAAGTTAAGATATTTTATCTTGTGAAATTTTGTCACTTGGAAATTAATTTTCAAACTGACATTTGATTTTGTTCATTGCACTTTTGCTTTTTCTCATATCCACAGCTATCTCAGCGTGAAGACTGACATTTCAAATGCCATGAACAGAAAAATTGTTCATCTTCCAACTGCTCGAAACAATACACAAAATTGTATTAACAATTCTTGTTGTGAAATGAAATCGTAAATACTGACTAATTTTCTTACAAACAGAGTTTGATACAAAAAAAGGTTACAAAAAATAACTATTTTTTATATTCCTATATAATTTCTGGTCATGTACAAATAATTAAAATACAACTTTAAAAAAAAAGAATTGCTTTCAGTTCGATGCGTAAAGGAAAACACTGTAATTTTCAAAGAGTCGGGTGATAAAGTAAAATTGCCTCCTTTTTCACGAATTTTAATTAGAAGAGCACTGTCAGGAAAATGCGTCATACATTTTTGTTAAAATTCAATATATGTTAAAAAGTTTATTAGAGCGTAAACTCAAATGCGAAACACACGTGGCATTGTATTAAACTATAAAAATTAAAGACTGATGGATTTTTTCAGCGTCACCTATCTCGGACAGGAAAAAACGCTTATTCCGTTTTAAATTCTCTTGATACGCGCAAAATATATTCAGTATGGTAATTCGATTATAAAAACATTGTCAATTCGTCATTTTAGTAGTGTAATATGCATGAGACGACTTTTTTTCCATTCACTTCCATTCAATTTTAAAAGAAAATCTGCCGAAACGACAAAGCACTCAATTTCACGATTACTTCAAACGAACTATCATCACAGCCGATCACAGCTCAGATAATTCGTTACGATCGCAAATGTACAATACAGGTGATCAATTTTTTATTACTTTCTTTCTTTCGATTTTCTCATACGAATGACTTAATCATTAACCCATTTCTTGCCAGACAGTTTGGCAAGAACAATTAAAAATATTTCTTTGTTTTATAAATGTATTTTTTTGTTGGTAAGAAACTTTGTATCAGAGTTTTTTACTCTGATACTTTCATCCCAGAGCGAAATGTGAAATTATTGTCAGTTTGACGTTGGATGTTATAATTATAATTAAATAGTAAAAATGGTTTGATTTAGAAATGTGGATTTTGCGAGTAAACTGAAAAAGCGCAAAATGGAAAACGGACTAATAGCGTCCGCAGAATTTTTCATTCTAATTAAGGAAATTGTGCGTTGGGGGTATATTTGTTTTACAACGTTTTGCATGTGAGGGCGACGCAAATAATTTACAAATTTGCGTCGATTCGGAGTACACTTTTACGACTCGCCGCGCACACATCTGTTTCGCGAAAATTTCGCTGATAACTCCATCCGGATATTGAGTTTCGGCAACAGTCATAAGTAAATATGTGCATCGAACTTTTCAATTACCACTAACTCTCTGCCTTATTCCGTGCCAAACTTGGAATTCTCCACAAAAAGCTCCTGCTATTACTGTCGTCACAATTTTTGCGCGTTTTTTTTGTGACCAATTATTAAATTTATTTGGTAATGAATTTTTTTGTTCCATTGCAATTTTCGCATCTTTTTTCCACACCAAACTCAACTGAATACGTATTTAGGAAATTACATTATTACATCATTATTATGATGATCAAAAATTATTTCTGGTTGTAAAATTAATATTCATCAAGTAATTTTCGTTCGCAATTTTCGAATCGCATTTCCTGTACAATATAACTTTTGGTGTGAATATTGTCGTAAAATTGCATGTCAGGTTCTTTCATTAATCAAGTTTATAATTGCAGCTGTTTCAAAGAAATATTCAAAAATGGTATTTCCTGTATTGACGTCAGGTCTGAAGAGTGTAGCTGTTGAAGTGAATCGACGAAAGGTCGTCGAGAAAAATGAAAAAATTAATTAATAAGTCACACTTGTTCTTTCACTTGTCATCATTTTAAAGTCGGTGTATGAATGGTCATACTTCTTCAAGTAAATGAACAAATTGTTCCGAAGTGTGTTCCACCATATGGAGTTGAATCACGCATTTCATAATACGAAACTTAACGCGTTCAGTGCAACTGTGGATCTCGTTTATAATTTTGCTTTACGCAATTAGCCCTAAGATTATATTAGTTTATTCGAATATTTCATTGAACAAAAATAGAAAAGTAGTTGACAAATTTAATTAAAAAATTAAAATATAATATCTCAATTCATAAATTTATAACTTTATAAATTCAATTATAAATTATAATTAAGAGATCAACATATGTTCAATATTTCTAGTAAGTAAATGTTTATAGATTGAAGAATCTATATTTTGATTTCCATCAAAAAAAATTATAAGTAACATTGGTCTTAACGAAATTTAATTTTCGAAGGACTAGAAAAGTTGTTACATTTTTAATAATTTTCAGAATATTGGAAGAAAAAAAGGTAGTGTGTATAAAAAACTTCATCGACAAAGTGCAAACATGTCGTACACTTTATTTTCATCTTTTGTAGAAAATTCTTATGCATGATTGAAAATATTATGTAACGATCAAAATTTAAGCTCAAGAGTATACATTGAACGGATCTGTATAGAATGAATGCAAAATTTAATCAACAATAAAGAAATATTCTCCGATTTAAGTTCCTAAAATGTAACGTGAAAAAAATAAATGTTCAATTTTGGTTTTCAAAATCAATTGAGTTAGCTTATGTATTTACTTTGTACGCAAAGCGTAAGAATCACATAAACTATTTGATTTGCGAATCAAAATAGCGATTAATATAATTGAATCATTTCAAATAATTATGCAAGAAAACGGCACAGTAAATTGATCAATGTAATTGTTTACCTTGTATATCAATTCGCGCTACCTTTGCTTTTGTTCAAATCTCGATTTAATTAAATTTCAACCCACTTCACAGCTACAACAAATTGTACAGTTTTTCCTTTTGACTGAATTAAATTTCAATTACGCCACGTTCGATTGGTTATCCTGCGAAATTCACCTCCCAATCGTCCAGATACAAATTTTTTTCAATCTGAAAATTCGTTCTCACTTGAATCAATTTTTTGTACGGCTTGAATTCAAAATAATATGCCGAATTTAAATAAACCGCTCAGTATGGACAACAAAAAAACACGTCGAATGAAAATCCTGTTGGCCGAAAATATTCTTACTTAAATAACAATGATGCTTGCGCATATATTGCCTGCAGGCTTGGGCGCAAAATTTCAATGTGTGTAGTAAAAATTGTCGAACGAAAAATGAAATATATATGGGCTCCAGTTTGCAGGATGCAGATGAATTATTCATATTCCCATGACTGCGGTGTTTGTTTTTATAGAATCTAATATCAGACGCAATCCTCTGTCGTCGAGAAAAAAAAGTTCTATATACTAGCGACGGATCCAACTTTGAGAAAATTGTTTAACCAAATTCAATGTTAAAGACTCATCTCAAGCAGATAACAAACTTTTGTTTCTTCTTATACGAAATGAAACTTTACAGATTTGGATTTTATAAAGTTTAATCAACATTAATAAAACATTTCTTACCTTGCAACTAACATGAAAATAAATAATATAAAATGTTGCCGAAAAACTCATTTCTAGATTAATTAAAATGTTTAAATTTAATATTTGTTTTGGAAATTGAATAGAAAATGTAAAAAGTATTGAAAATAAAAGAGACGAATCCGAATTTGCAAAATTTGTTGAAAAAAAATTGCACGAGAAAAATGGATTGCAGTTGTTGAAGGTTTTAATTATTATAAGTCTCACCTGTTGATCGCAGAACGTGCAGAAAGGGATGTAATTTGTCGTATCGATTGAAAGAAGATATAATAATCTTTTGTTTAAAACTTTGCGATTGGTCAGACAAAATTAACACTAACAAAAATACAACTTGAGTTTCACAACAACGTAGTCACAAGTAGTTTTACAGTCCGCGCAAGAATGACGACGATGCCATCGAGGAGATGCTATATATGACGGTATACCCATGTTCAACTCGCTCTCTGGCGCATGACATTCCTCGTATACACGTCAAAGAATATGGACAAACTAAGTGTAATGTAAGCCGCTGAACCCCAAAATATATGAAAAACGGATACACAACCAGGCTATCTGTGCAATGTCATTTACTTTTTATGACGTTTAACACAAAAATAGATACACTTTTTATAAATCGCCGCGTAAGTTATATCGCAGGGATGCGAATAACTTTTACGTACACAATTGAATTATAAATGTTTGCCATTCATAATGAACTTTTTTTATCTCCAGAAAGCTTATACTTTGATTGAGCGATTTTACCTGATCCAACCTCTCAACTAAATTATTACATTTTGTATAACAAAAATTGAAAAATGATTCACAAGCCTGAGTTCATAATTTTTCCCTTTACAAGATAAAATATTGAAAAACATTATGGCAGCAGAGTTTTATAACTACCGATATAACATGCGACAGATCTGTTTCGTCATTTCCAAAATTATAATAATTTTGTGTAAACGCTAATGAACTTTGTCCCTCAAATAAACACAGTTATTTATAATTTTCATTTTTTCATTTCGGATTCCAAAAGTAATTTTTTAAGAATTACTGGAAAGTTTTAATAAAATTACATTTCTAGAATTGCAGTACTTCAGCAGTACTTGCAATATGAAAAACGAATAAATTTTCATTATGTTGAAATTAAATTTGTCTTTTCTGGTCTTGTAACTTCATTTTGGAGAAAATGTTTAATAAATACTGAAAATAGTATTTTTCATTCTAACAAAAAGATGTGTGCTTTCTGACCTTCAAAACAGATTACATTTTTCTATTTTCAATTAGTTTTTTTTTCATTTTGACAAATTTTCGACATTTCAGTTCAAGCTGTTGTTGATTTCATTTGCTTAACCAATCTACAGTCAGAGTGATTGAAGATTTAATGGATTATTCAGAGCACTTAGTCAGGTAAGTTAGTGATCCATTGGTTACCTTTCTCACTCCCTGTCTATCAACTCGTGTGAGCATTTCGTATAATTTCAACCAGGACAGTTTCTCAGTAATAGTTTGAACAAATTGTAAATAACTAATTCTCCTGTTTCTCCAAGTCCACTCTATCATTGACAACAATAAGTTATAGAGTATCTAATGTACAGGTCATTTTTGTGATCATATGTCAAGCAACAAACGCGAAGCAAAACTAGAACAATTTGGCATTTCGAACTTGTTCATTGTTACTTGATACATTAAATTGATAAATTATCTTGTAAACAATTTAACTTAACATCATGTATTTTGTATAGTACATGTCAATTGACAAGGATTAATTCAACCAATTAGAATTAATTTTCACACAGTTCAATTTAACACAGTAAAAAAATTACAAAATTACAAAAAGTCTCTCAGGATAATCGTTAATTCGAATACAAAAATATTTGTCAACCATTGTTAAAAACCTAATATTATGTCTAATCACAAAACCTCTTATCATAATTACAAACAATGTCATTCAAAGATTCTTCTTCGTCTGTGCTATTTTCATTTTCGTCCTTTCTTATGTTCCCAAGTTTTGCTATCAGAATGTTTTCCCTCGTTTCCGTGCTTTTGTTCTTGCTCGTGATACTGATCGTGTGCCTCATCTTGTTTGTGGCCTTCGTCCTCGTGACGACTATGTCCCTTTGCAAATTGACCACCTTTTCCGTGCTTTTCATCACCAAGCTCCGAAAGGTAATGGCCAGATTTATAGTCGCCTCCTTTTTCGTTGTGATGCTCGTGATGATAACCGCCTTCCTTTTCGTCTCCGTCTTCCTCGATGAACTCGTCGAAAAATTCGGTTTCCTTCTCGAACTCGTCCTAAAGAGACCAAAAACATTTTAATCAAATTTATATCAAAATAATCAACACCTTAAATCTGTACCAAGATTTTTTACATTTTTGTGAATGACGTGTTTTCCTTTTGTACTGTGTCCTTTACTATGTTCTCCCTTCTCTTCAAAAGTTGTTTCCTTGTCTCCTTCCCCTTCTTTATGATACACTTTTTCGTACCTTCCCTCGTCCTCACTGTCTGTTTTATGTCCTTCTTTTTCGTTGTACTTGTGAGTGTGGTCTTCCTTGTCATAGTGCCCTTTTTCTCCCTTTTCATGCTCATGTTTGCTGTCATAAAACTACAAAAACAAATTACAAACAATTGAACTCTCGTTAAAATTAAACTGATTACAAAGTTGAACAAAAGTAACACAAACCTTTTCTCCACTCTCATTTTCTTCTTCGTGATGCATTTGTTCATGTTCTCCTCCTTCTCCCTCTTCGAATTTTTCATCCTTTGGTTCCTTGTGAGAATCGGCAGTTAATTTGGGTTCTGAAGGTTCTATGTTACTGTCAGTTACCACCTCTTCATGCTTTTCAAACTTTTTATCCTCAAAATTACTTCCACTATCTTCGTTTCCAAAATTCACATCACTTCTCTTCTCCTCTGACTCTTCTACCTTGTACCCATTCTGACTGTTCGCTTCAACGTCATTTTCCTTAACTTCATTATTCGAATCTACCACATAATCTTCAGTTTTTACATTCTTCGATTTTGATTGCGCTGCAACACTTTTGAATGGAAACAATGTCGAAGATGCAAAATCATTGAACGACCGTTCAGTAACTTCATAATTATAATCTTCTTTCCCGGGACCAGAATTTCGTACCTCAATCTTTGGCCTGCTATTGATACCTCCTGGAATGTCATAGGGTTGGAATTTCTTTCCAGAGTTCTCGACTACTTGGTAAGGATTCACAACAATTGCACTTTGCAATTTTTTCGGCTCGTATTTGTGACCAACTTCTTTGTTAATTTTGTAAGAATTAAATTGATCAGTTAGTTGACCACTGACCTTACTTGGTTTTTCTTTTTGGGTCTTACGTGGCACTTGCTGCAGTTCAAAATTGTTGTTACTGTTGTAGTCATATTCCTGATAAGGAGGCCGAGTTGGAGTAGCGTAGGTACTGACAGGCTGAGGGTAAGTGGCATAAGGTGATTGGGGCGTTAAAGTTCGTTGTACGAAACTATTATAGTCATTGTAATTCCGTTCAGGTGTTGCAGAAGGACTTGGGGCAGGAGGTCTTCTTGAAGAGGTGTCAGCATAAGTTGTCGCGGAATATTGATGAATGCGTGGCAAATTAGTGGCGTGAAAATTATTAGGACTCAAAGTTGGAGGAACATTGTATTGCGAAGCTTGGTAAACTGGATTCCTATGTGTTTCAAGGTGTTCAAGAAATCCAGTTCCAAGATTCGGCTTTGCTGCAAATGGTCTGGGAACGTTATCATATTTTGCGAGAAGTTCGAAAACAGGTTTCCTGGTGGAATCGTAGTTTTGAGTACCAGATGGAGCAAGTTTCTGGTCCAGGAAATTGTTATGAGTGGAGGAATGATAATTTGGTGGATTGAATGTTGGAGGTGAAGATTTGTAAATGGCTGGATTGGTGGTCACTAGAGGGTGGTTTGTAAAGGAAGAGTAGGGAAGGCTCGAGATAGGTGCTCGCGTCCCGAAATCAGAATTTCTCTTGGAAACTTTTCCATAACTATCATCCGGATTGAGATCAAAAGATCTTCGCTGAATTGTTGCTGGTGGAATATTTTTCGCCCGAGGGGTTGAAGTGTATGTGAGAGGTACTTGAGTTTGAACAGGAATGACATTTCGACCACTGCGGTTAGAGGGATTTACTTTTCTAGTTTGATTCTTTCGTCTGTCGTTTTGTCTTTCAGATTTGTACCGATTTTGCTGAGTTGGTTCGACTTTCTTATTCAAATTAGACTGCCGATTTGAAACTACTGGCACAGCTTCCTTTACTAGGTTCGACTTTTTTGAATCTAAAAAAAGTCACAATTTTGTACATTATTTCTACAAACGAATGCTTTTGCAATTTTTATAATTTGTTTTTGAAAAAGTAATTTCAGTTTTTTTAAGGATACCTAGAAAAATGATCGAAATTCACGGAAAATGTTTTAATTAAAAATCTTTCTTTCTAATTTGTTCACTCTGGAATTTTGCGTATTTAAAATATATACTAATATATTGTAATTCATGTGAAAGAATTGAAAATGGCATTTAACAATTTGTTTAACCAAAACTCGATTTTTTTTATATTTTTATAGGAGAATCCTCTTAAGAGTGACATTTTAGAAACATTGTGAAATCGGAACAGGTGCGCTTAAAAGAAAAATTTCATAATATCCTGCTGTTTTTCATCCATCGCTAAACGCAACACTCACCATTTAATGCTCGATTAGCTCCGTTCACAGTTTTCATAGCGTTAATCTTCTGCAGCTCGTAATTACCCAAAAATCCAATCCGATCAACATTTTCCAGACTGTCTGGATTTGACGTTAATTTTTTATCAAACACTCTTTTCTTAATTTCCTCTTGATCCCTTTTGTTTCTTATTCGGACTTTTCCATTTTCAATTATTCTATTAAAGCTATTACCGCTCGTCTCCTTGGTCAGGTTTGATAAAAATCCATCAATCAGATCCGGTGCAGCCTCGACGATAAATATGGTTTTCAACGGACCATCTCCGTCTGTTTTCAAGTTTGCTTGCACTTTGTCTAACTTTTTCTCCGGCTTTTCAACTTTCATGGTAAGTTCTGTCTCGTGCGAATACGTTTCTGTCAGTTGCATTATCTGAACGAAAAGCAAAAATTAGAATTCACCTTTTTGTAAATAATTTCTTTGAAAACTGGGCTTGTCAGTAAAATTACAAGTTGACTTTACTTGGATAATTAAAAAAAGACGCAATTCACTATGTGCGCACAATTTAAAAATAAATAAAGAATTATCACAAAACACACAATTTTTGGCACTTTGAAACTGAATTAATGAGAGATAACAGGCGAAATGACGTTACCAAATGGATTAACAGCACGAACGTTGGTAACTTTTGATTAACCCCCATGGTCTTTAGCATTATCGTCGCGAACTGATTCGAAATCAATGCGGTGGGCGTAAATTATATTAGCTCGCAAGAATTGGTGAACGATTGATGTGACAAGTTCCCACCATTCTTTGATCTTGATGCCTAATCGAATAATAGTCGTTGGCTTCCTCCTTTCTCTCTCGATTACACAAGACACCAAAACAATACGCCTGACAATTTCTAACATTTTACAACCATTACGGTTGAGCTGTTAGTGCCCTGATTTGTTATTAGCACATCTCTGTACGAGATTTTTTGATTCGTACAAAAAACAAAGATTTATGTAATCTCAGTTTAGCGTTAATAATGGATTGTTATGTTTTTCCATTTTATAGATCGCAAAACTTCAAAACAAAATTAAACTTTTTGTCTGACTAGGTAATTTCATTAGCTGTCCTGATCGATCGCCAAAAAAGCTTCTGTTTCAATGCAGAATGTTCTTCGAACTGGGCAAATAAAAATTTAATTTTTATTACATGAAAATGTTATACGAAAAAATGGACAAACACAAAAGAACTTAATGTCCCTTGATAACCGTGATAATTGAGGTGTTAAAAACATGACGCAAGTTGCGATTCGGAAATCGCGTAACTTCGAGACTCAAACTTGTTGAACGTTTAAGTGAAATGATTATGACTGTTTTAGTGGTACAAAAAGTTTAATGACATAATTGAATCTACGAGAACTGTTGACAAAATATTGTACTTTTTATGTAATCGAAATTCAGTGATGTGTATCAGTTATGCGTGCGGCACGTGTATAATTAATCAACCATTCAAAACTGTTTACGAAATGTTTACGAACAATATATTATTTTCACAGTTGGGAAATTGTTATTATTTTCAAAATGTTACAAATGCCTTGATTTTGAATTTTCCACTTTTTCAACGTTTTTCTATATTTTCTTAATCAAGTAGTAATAGTACAGTACAAAAAGTCATATCTCAAATGATAATTGCAAATAATTAATGTTTATTTCTATAAACTTTTTTGTGATTGTGTTGTTTGTTATGTCCGTGTTTAACATGATGTTTATGACCGTCATGATGATGATGTTTTTTATTAGAACTATCCTCGTGCTTGTGACCTTCATGTTTTCCGTGATGCTGGCCTTTATGATATTTCTCGTCTTGTCCATGATGATCCTAATACAAAATTGAAATTAAAACAAAAAAGGCGTATTGTTTTTTTTTCAAACCTAAAAAGAGTTTATTTAAAAACATAGAACATAAATAATTAACCTTTTCATGATCGCTTTTATGATGGTGTTTTTTATGATGGCCACCTCGTTCTCCCTCGTGTTCATGATGGAACTCAGCGTGTTCCCCTTCGTCATCATCTTCATAAAACTCGTCATAAAATTCATGGTTTTTCTCATATTCATCCTAGAATTGTCATTTCAAAAGTTCAAAACTTCAAACCAGACAAAAACAGATTGAGTGTATTCGAGCAAAATTAAATTTATTTTTTAATTTTTCATTTATTTATTTGATATCACATAGCAAAATTTAACTTTAAAAGTTAAAAAATGTGTTGCAGAAATGAAAACTTTACTTTTTTAAAAATGTCATGTTTGCCTTGAGTACTATGCCCCTTCTGGTGTTCCCCTTCTTCCTCAAAATTAGCTCCTTTTTCAGCCTCCCCTTCTCGATACTTTTCTGCATAATAATGTTTATCCTTATGTTCCTCACTTTCATGGCTTTCCTCCTCGCCGTAATGATGACCGTGATCCTTTTTGTCATAATGACCTACTTCAGTGTCATCAAATCCTTCGGTCTTTTCAAACCCCTATCAACAGTACAATAGAATGTTAATAACAAAATGCGTCTCAAACGATTGCAGAAATCGATATGCCAATCTTCTTTTACAACTTTACAGAAGCAATAGCCTGCTCGTAAATTTGCCAATTCAGAATAAACACTATTAGATAGCTCGGATAGCTGCTCTCAAATTTTTATTATTTATTTAATAGATCTTAACAGAACAAAGCAATCGAATCTAAAAAAATCAACTTTTTAGCATCAATTAATGGATGTTGACTCTTAACTACCTCGTCTTTTTTTGCTCCTTCGTCTTCATGATGTTCGCCACTGTGTTTGTGACCGTCACCTTCCTCATAATCTATTTCTTTTTCTGCAACTCCCAAGAATTAAAAATTAAGTTTTAAAAAAAAGGAAGCAAACAAAAAAATGGCAAGAGTGTGTTGAATGAAAATTAATTTTGGACTTGAATTTGATTTGTACGAAAGTTTAAAACTGATTAAAACGAATTGGAAAAGTTGACAAGCACATTCACCTTTACGATGTTGCGACTCGGCTGATTCCTGATCGTCGTAATCAATGTGGCGAACGCTGAACGGACGCGGCAAATACGTCCTGATGGCGAGACCATCCTCGACAAACAGCACAATCATCATTACCATAAATGCCAAACGCGTCGCTGTCACTGACGTCATAACTATATTTGCTCAAACACAACTGCCGCGAGATGCAGATCCGCGCCAATTTCATCCTCTCCGTGAGACGAATCCCCCTATATACCTTTTCATCCGCGTTGCTTCTTTATTGCAATGCCGCACTTTTTCACTACAAAGTGAATCGTCGTTTTTAACCGTGAACTTGAACCGACTGCTTTGAATGATAAATATAATTAACAACAAAAACCGCTCACTGATCAAGCGAAAGGAAAACAATACTGCTTTCTCTCATACAATTTTTTGCACGCTTCATGGAAACTCTTTTTACAACTTATTAAGATCCAATCCTCCAAGAGAAAACAACTTTTTTCCACCTGCTGACAATATTTCGTCTAAAAATGAATGACAAAATTGCAAATTTGTTAATCAACTTTGAATTCCAATTCTTTTAATCTAATCTTTTTGAGTAACAAGATTTTATTAAACAAATTATCGTTGACGAGGGATGAGCCAGGCCATTGTCACATTGTGCGAGTGTTCGTATAAAAAAACATGCTGATTTATTTGTGAGAAAGCTTTTAATTCAATTTGTGTAATCCTTAGTATAAAACGAACAGAATCTCTCAATCCGCAACTTATTGTAGTTTACAAACTTGTTTCTGTAAGTTCAGAAGGTGGTTCTGAAAATGCAAAGTTGAATTTGGTTTTCAATTTGATATTTCGTTGAAAATTGAAGTTGCCACGATGGGTTTTGGGAAGAAAAAAGTTGTCGGGGTCGAAGACGCAGATAGTCAGAAAAGTACGAGTGATTATGTGCTGCAGCTACCTAGACCGCTGAGCGTGGATGAAAAAAAATATCTCCTCGCTGTGGAAAGGGGAGATCTGGCGAACGTTACAAGAATGTTACAAATCGCACAAAAAGACGGCAACATGGTAATCAAAATGTTCTATCTTAATTCGTTTATTTTAAGACTAAATTATCGCCCTAATAACGGTTGTTTTTAGGGTGAGTTAATTTTCTAATTTATGGTATCGTGAGGGTGATAACGATTAATCCCGCTGAAATTTAGTAGGGAAAAAGTTGGCGCAAAAAGACGCCAACTTTTTTTCATACAAATGTTTATACAAGTGCTGTAATCTCTAACCATTGACCGTGTAAGATTTCCATGTCAGATTTTTATTTAAGAACCAATAAAAGTTTCCCACGATTAACCCAAATGTTTTGTTTGTTTTTTTTTCCACATATATTCTATGACGCTAATTTGTTAATGAAACTGTGGTAGTTTTCACTAATTGGAAGCTAAACGACTGCATACACCTTTTTTGAAACAACAAACTGACGAGAGCTTTCGAAAATTGAGAGAACCAATTATCAACTTTTTGAACGATATTTTTGTTGATCACCCAAAAAAGGTGTCAAAAATATTTATTATTGAAAAAATAGTAATAATTTATATTAACAACATATTTAAACAACAGAAATTGAATTTTTTCCATATTTTCTCTTTTGTTTCACATTTTTCGTCTTGCGGAAATGATGTAAATCTCAATCGTAATCAACTGTGGAACTTATTCTGTTTGAACTTTTAAGTTAGATGAGCTTTATTTTTAGCGTCAGATCGATATTAACTGCGTAGACAGTTTTGGCCGCAGTGCTATAACGTTGGCCATTGAGTCTGAAAATTTGGAAATGGTCAAGCTCCTGATCGTGATGGGAGTTGAAACCAAAGACGCATTGCTTCATGCCATCAGTGAGGAATTCGTCGAGGCTGTTGAGCTGCTTCTGGAATACGAGGAGTTAATTAGTTACAACAATAATGTCGAATGCAATAAACGTCAGTAAAAACAAAACAAAAACATTCCTAATTCAAAAACCAATTTTAAAATTAAATTTTTTTTCAAATCATTTGAATTGCAAGATTTGAATTAAATTGCAAGATTTCAATTTAGATTGCAGTTTAGTTTGAAGTAAAATTTATTCTTCTTGAAAAATGAAAATGAAGGGATTAGAAATGTAGTAATGAAATGAGTGCAAATTTAAT
Source organism: Telenomus remus (assembly GCA_020615435.1). Lineage (NCBI taxonomy): Eukaryota > Metazoa > Arthropoda > Insecta > Hymenoptera > Scelionidae > Telenomus > Telenomus remus. The sequence goes on along the minus strand of CM036341.1, from coordinate 5,999,181 downwards.
GTCCCAACTAGCGAATATCATCATTCATAGCTGGCAGAAAGTGGACCCAACGTCGGCACATTACATGCCGGAGATGACACCTTTGATATTAGCAGCGCAGAAGAACAATTACGAAATTTTGAAACTTTTATTAGACCGTGGTGCGAGTCTGCCGATGCCCCATGACATTCGCTGTGGTTGTGAAGTGTGTTTACGATCCACAACAGGTGAATAAAACAACACTAATTCAGTTCTCTCAATTCTCATATCTTGTTTCAAAAAAACATAAAATTTTCCTGATCATGAAACGTCTGAAACGCATTGTTGACTGAAAACCATATGGATGTCGTTTCAATTTAAATATCCAAATTTTTTTAACACAAATTTTTTTCAAAATTTGTTTCCTGACACTCGTAGATGATCCTTTATTACACTCATCGATCAGGATAAACGAATACAGAGCTCTGGCCAGTCCGAATTTAATAGTACTGAGTTCACCGGATCCTTTAATGACGGCATTTCAGTTGAGCTCAGAATTGAACGAACTTGCTAGTTCAGAGCCCGAGAGCAAGAGCGACTATTTGAAACTCAAAACGCAAGTAGAAAAGTAAGATAATACCTAAACAACAAGTAAAAATAACAAAATCTCATTACAAAACACAATTAGAATGAAAATTTTACTTTTTTTACTTAATTCATTTAATTTGTTTACTTTAGTTTAATTTTTAATCTCAAGTTAAATTTTTTTTTACCTAACTGATTCTACAATTTTGCACAAATTATTCAAATTTTTTTTAGAAAGATGTAATTTAAAAGTTAATTAACACTAAAATGGTTATTTATTAAATCACAGATTTGCAGTTGATTTGTTGCAACAAGTGCGAACGTCTTCCGAATTGAGTACAATTTTAAATCACGATCACAAAAACCAGACCGACAGTAAAGACGTGAGCGAATTGGCAAAACTACGATTAGCATTAGAGTACGACCAGAAGGAATTTGTAGCCCACGCTCACATCCAGCAGTTGTTAGCGACTATCTGGTACACTTCTCAATTTTCTCAATCTTTCTAAAACCCAAAAAGTCTTCTTAAAAATCAAATCTTTTTACACAATTTGTTTGATTTACAGGTACGAAGGAGTGCCAGGATTTCGAAAGATGAGCAGAAGCAGAAAAGTTTGGATTATTATTAAAACAGCTGTGCTGTTTCCAGTTTATTGTTTTCTCTATTTCTTTGCCCCGTATTCCTCAGCGGGTCAACTCATGCGCAGACCTTTTATGAAGTTCCTCGTCCATAGCTCTTCGTACCTCTTTTTTTTATGCACGTACAAAAACGAACATTTCACTACAAAAATTATCCTCAATTTTTCTTAAATTTTTTTTTATTCTATAATCTACTGTGTTTTTATGTGACATTTTTGTTCAACAGTTGTGTTAATACTGGTATCTCAGCGAGCAGACACCGAGATGATCAATTTATTTAAAAATGACGAAGAGACGAAGGGATTGCAAGACGTGGCCAAACAAAGAGGTGTTAAACCTTCTCCCCTTGAGTACATAATTGTTATTTACGTTTTGGGCTTCATCTGGGAGGAAATTCGAGAAGTACATAACGAAATGAAAATTTCACGATAACAAAAAATTACACCCTCGTGATCATAAGGTTGTCAGACAATTTTTTTGTAGGTGTTCGTAAAAGGGTTGCATCGCTATTTACATGATTTATGGAACTTCATCGATTTTACAAGAAACACACTGTACGTCGCGACTATTATTCTTCGAGTAGTCGCGTACTTTGAGCAAGTTTCTGAAATAAAATACGACTCCTCAGCTGCGTTCATCCCACGTGAACGCTTGTACGATTTTGATTACCAATTAATCGCCGAAGGACTATTTGCGGCAGCTAACATTTTTAGCGCTTTGAAATTGGTTCATATGTGTAGCATCAATCCTTATCTTGGACCACTTCAAGTAATTAAAAAAACGTTATATATAAATAAACTAAAAATGTTTATAAATAATTTCGATTTTGATAATTTGTATTCGTTTTATAAACAGGTTTCGTTGGGTCGAATGGTCATTGATATTATTCAAATATTTTTTATCTACACACTTGTACTTTTTGCATTTGCTTGTGGTTTGAACCAGCTTTTATGGTATTTTGCGGAATTAGAAAGACAAAAATGTTACCGCAATTTTGATAGTCCTGATTGGGATTCTGGCGAAGATTCTTGTATTAGATGGAGAAGGTAACTTTTTATCATTTACATTTTATAGACAAACAAATACTAAACAATTTAAATTTTGTTTGAACATGTTTTTAAAGGTTCAGCAATTTGTTTGAATCGTGCCAGAGTTTATTCTGGGCAAGTTTCGGTGACGTAGGAATCGAAAGTTTTGAATTACATGGTACGCAATTTCTTAAATTTGATACGCTATTTGTATACCTATCAACATACATTTTTTTATGTATTACTATATATTACATGTGATGCTACATTTTTTGCAAAGTTCCCTTCTTAACAGTGTGTAAAAGATGAGAACATCTTTTTGTACAACAAAAAACTTGATTTTTATTGCACATTCTTTCTTTGAAGAAATGAAAACAAGGTCTCAACGTTCAATTTTACTTTATAATTTTACATTGTCAAACAGTTTTTCTTTAACTTGGTTTCTTGGAATATATTAATTTTATTATAAATTTTGTGCGCACTTTATAGAAGGTATTCTTTAACTCGCGAACCAAGTTTCAAATTTCAATTATCCATAAATTAATTCCAGCACATAAAATCAAACAGTAGTTATAATGAAAAATTGAACAAAAATTTGTTCTCAAAAAACTAATTATTATCGTTTTAAAATATTTTCAATTTATATTTTAGGCATTAAATCTTACACGAGATTCTGGGGGCTTCTGATGTTTGGTTCCTATTCTGTGATAAATGTTATTGTCTTGTTGAATTTGCTAATAGCCATGATGAGCAACAGCTATTCCTTAATTAAGGTAGTAATTGCAACACAAATAGCCAGCGCAACCTAATCTAATTTTGGAACATTTTTTTTAATCCCAATGAAAAACTACCTACTCCTTCGCTTTATCTAAAATTACTTGTTATTTATATAAAAAAAAAGTCCTTTTGTTAAATTTTAATTATTAACGAGAATGTGGAAACAACAGGAACACGCCGATACCGAATGGAAATTTGCACGCACGAAATTGTGGATGAATTATTTTGAAGAAAAACTAACATTGCCTCCTCCATTTAACATTTTCCCACCGCCTAAATTGTTGCTGAGATTATTCCGGATGAAAAAAAATTCCGAACAGAAAAAGGATAGCCAGAGGCGCCCTCGAACTTACAAGTTTGCAAAAACATGAATTTTTTTGTTTTGAATTCGGCCAAAAAAATTAGTGAAAAAAAAAAAAACATTTTTTTAGGTATGGACCAGTGATGAGAGCTTTATCCTGGCGTTACGTGGTGTACAATTCGAACTTGTACAACGAGACGAAGACAGCAACCGAGGACGACTATCGAGAACTAAAGTCCGATATGTCATCCTGGCGTTGCGAGTTGTTGGATATTTTAAAGCGAAACGGGATGGACGTGAACGGGGCGGACGCAAAGGAAAAAAGTAAAGCTGAAAAACGCTCAAACAAGCCATTAATTTCCAATAACGAAAGTTTCATTTTTTTCCTGTTTCATCTCCTGTTTAGATAAGAAGATGAAAAACTGGGAACGAAGGCTAATCAAGGACTTTCAAATGGTGCCGTCGACTGAGCTTTCAGACGAGGATCAAATGCAAACAGAATTACAGTCGAGAAATGTAGACACGATTTCCAAGTGGAGGAGAGTCTCGAAAATGCTCGCGCACAATCCGTCGGAGCATCAATGGGCTCAGGTAAATCGCATTTACGTCTTGAAACATGAGTGATTGTGATATAATTATTCCAATCTGGCCTATTGTCAGGTGCTGGACGGCGCAACAAGTTCGCAGATTGGTAAAAGTACGAACAAAACAGCTCTCGAGCAGCAGGAAAATTTAAGACAAGCCATGGCAGCGGCCGAGAGACTTGTTGCCAGGAGTCCGCTGCCTCCCGGATCGCCCATTTCATTAAAAGACACAGGCACTGTCTCCTCCATCATACCAATTCTTCAAGACAATGACAAATCAAAGACATTTTTAAAACCGATCGTTCCCGCTCGATCATCACTCAATCCAGTCAATCAGGTGAAATCATAAATCAGCTCATGTTACAACGAGATGTAATTCGATTCAGTCCATTTTTCTTCGTCGCGATTTTTTAATAAAAATGTTTGTTAAAGATTTTTCAGCGAGACGATGATACTGCCTTGGATTACGTGGATGAAAAGAATCGCAAGAGTCCTTCGGTAACAAAAAGAATGTCAAATCGATGGCTGAGAAAAAAGGAGCCGAGTTATTCTCGTACGAGTGATTGCGAGAGTCGCAGTTTGACCCCGAGTCCACATAATCATAGGAAGGAATGTACAATTAAGAATGTGATTCTTTCACCGAGGAAAATCATCGATAAGTACTCGGCCAACAGTTACGCGACCGAGGACGTTGTTAAGCCAAAACCAAGGAGCGCAATTAGTCCTCGTCGAGTGCCAGAAATTTCCATCATCCCCACGACGCCTGAACTTAAACAAGCAGAACATAATATAAGAAAAGTTCATAAGGTCGAGCCAAAATCGCCGAGGTTTTCCTTGCGCTCGCCGAGAAAAGGGTGGCTTTGATTGCTAAATTGCAACGAGTTTAGTTCATTTTTTTTTACTTTATTTATTTGAAATTAAAAAACAAAGGGAAAGTGAAATTGATAACATGGTCGATGAAACATTCTTAATTCGTTTTCAACGACGACAAATCAATTGAAATGAAACATTTACACATATGCGACCATACAAAATTACCACAAATCGATTTATCTTTAAAAGAACTAGTTTCTTTGCTATTTTTAGTTTTTTTTCTTTTTGAATCAGATTTTTTTTATACAAGCGAAACACTACTCTTATGACTTATGCAGCCTGGATGATTTTCGTCTGGGGTCCTTTTTGCGTCGAATTGATTTTGTCGCCGAGTGAAAGTGCCATGCCTTGGCTCTTTGCTCGGATGCGAATATGACCGACGACAGGGGCGTCTGGCCTGTTCAAAGGTTTTTCAATCGAGAGATTGGCTAGCGCATCTTCGCCGAAGATAGATTTTGCGTACATGTTTGCTGCCATGAATCCACACTGTCCAGATAAAGCCTGTAACAAAATTTGTATTTGTTATTAAATTTAAAAAAAAATCATATCAGAAAATCAATGAGATCAAGTTTCTTTGGTTTGTTTTTGTATTTTAGAATAATACAAACCTTTTCAGGAGTTAAACATCTCATATTGGTAGATTTTAAGAGATGAGTGAGATACTCTTTAAGGTCAGAAAGCGTGGTATTCACCGAAACCTTGTTCTCCCACTCAAACTCGGCCCACATCTGGCGGAACTCGCTATCAGTACAAGTGGCCGGGACGATGTAATCCATAATATCAATGTGTATGTCGTTCAAAACAACAACACTGCGGTCGGATCCAGCTCCAAACACGTCATACACTGAAACAAATGAATTATCCAATCAGTTCCTAATCTCAATCCAAACCCACAATCAGCAACTCCAATACCTACCAATGTTTCCAAAAATAATTCCATTCTCTGTAGACGCAACCTTGACGTTGGCTTTGATGCTGGCAAAATCCCTCGGTGCAAGAACAATCGGCTGGGGTCGCTCAACAAGTTTCAAGTCGCCCATAGTGGCCAACTCGAGGGTACAATTCTGCAACGTGTCCTCAGTCTGGTTGACAATTAAAACATCCAGTACAATATCGTACTGATTAACATGAACCAAAGCTTCGGCGTAGACAGGATCTGAAAATCCTGTAAGTTGCGTGACTTTGCTCAAAGCATTTGGAGCAGGCGAGTCGCCACTTCCTCCGGATCTGCCTGCGACAGCTGCGCTCAGACTTTGCTCGAACACGTCGCCGGTTCCTCCTGTTAAGTCAGCTCCGCGAGTCAGTTGCAGGAACTGAATCGCGTCGTCCACCTGAACGACATTGCCAGGCTTCTCCTTAATTTTCTGGGTCTGCGACTCCTCCTCGGCCTTAGCCATTAGCATGCGGCTGAGAGCGTCGCGACAGCCGTCGGTGAACACTTTCTGTTCAATAGGATTGGGACAGGCGAGTGAACGAAGACATAGGGATACTCGTTCTGCGTCGTCGTGGGTCATCGCCTTGGATGGCAGACCGGAACGACCGAATTGCAGCACGCTCGACATGACAAGCATTGCCATTGCTTGGATACGATTGTTTTCTTTCTCGCTTGGCTCGACGCTTTTATAGCGAAGGGATAATTTTGTCAGAGTTGTCGCCAGAGACACGCCGATGAAAAAGTCACCGTCCATCATGTATTGCACAAGAGCTGGTCTTTGCATTTCTTTTTTGCCTGGAATTCAAATAATTGAAATAATTAATTCAAAGTTTGATTGAACTTATGAACTTACGAACTTATCAAACACAAATTTAGCATGATATAAATGACGATCATCTGTGCATTTTTTTTTGAAGTTCACTAGTTTTTAAATTCCAAAAAATCGTTTATTAAATTTAAAACTTTTCTTATAAATCAACTTATTCGTTTTTACAAGTAATATTTTTTGAATTTTAACACTATACTAGAAAGCCAAAAGAAATGATTTTTCCCCTTCAAACTTTGAACTTCCGCCGCAAACGCATTTATCAACTAAAGTTTCTAAAATGGTGTGGCTTTTCACTATTTTCTACATATGTTTCTATTTGGTACAGAAACATACGTGTCAAACAAATTTTGAAGCTTTTTGAAAACTAAAAGAAATATTTCATGTTTTCGGAAACCAGAGGAAACATTTTTTCCCTTTTCGATATTGATCAACAATTGTGTTTGAATAATCATAGCACCATAACTCTTTTAGTATCGACTTTAGTATCGATTTAGTTTCATTAGATAACAAATACAAAATACAAACCTGTAGAAGTAGTACTGAAAGCGCTCTGAGTAGCATAAGTTCCATCAGAAGTAACAAGTTGTGAAGGCTGACTCTGAGTGCTGTCTTCCTCAGAAGGTTTGTCGCGAGCCTGTCTTTTATTTTCGCTCTCGACCAATGGCAGCTCGCCCAAAGTCGTTTTAATGCTCCTCATTACCGCATCGATATCTTTCTTAGAAGTTGCATATTCTCCCAAAATCCAGAGCGCCGCTCTGTGAACACGCACCGACCGAATTTGCGAAAACACCTCAAGTAATTTCTCAATAATCAGTGGTCTCAGATGTTCGAATCTCTGAATGGCTTCTCGAACGAACACCAAAACGTCTGTGGCTGCCGCTTCGTTATTCTCCGACAAGAAATCAGTCAGCACTGGGATGACCGTCGCTGCAACGTCGGGGAACTTTATCGAACACGAATGCAAGGTTCTGACGAGCAACTGGCGGTATTTTCCAGCGTCTTCCTGTTCTCCTCCTGCTGTTCTGATGATCTCTTTCTTCAACAACTGAACCATTTCTTCAACAGTGCGAGTAGTCACGAGGTCCATCGCCAAAGCCAACGTTTTCGTGCGAACTTCTAAAGCTGGCGAACCTTTTAAATTCAAAAGAAAAAGTTTATTATTAGTCGAAGATTTAGTGCTAGATTAATGAATTGGTAAATTGAGAAATCTCACCTAAAACGCGTAAAATATCCATAACAAGATCTTGCAAGACGCGCTCGTGGGACGGACTTTCCTTCATGGCAATCAATCTATCAAGGACAATTAATTTGACATTGTTGTCGCTTTCTTTAACGACCAGCTCGATGTAACAACTAGCCGCAGCTTTGATGGCTGTCGGGGCGTTCGAAAGTGTAACCAAAGTACCGGCAGCTTCGTAACGAACAGCCGCGCTTGGCGAATTCAATAAACTGTAAATGCATCTGATGAATCTTGCGCGCTCAGATGGATTAGCTAGGCATACCTGAAAGCATGCATTTTCGTTTTAGTTTTTCGTTGCCTGTGAAATTGTATACTTTGCAGAATTGAAAATCTACACAAATTGTTTAAAACAGGTTTTATATCAACCTTATAGATTAGTTCGACAATGACAAGTTGCAGGATGTCGCCGAAAGATGGGACTTGATCCAAACAGTTCGTGAGGTAAGCCAAAGCTCGACTCTGTTTAGCATGCAGGAGCATGAGGAATGCATTGCGTCTGCAGGACATGTCCTGCTCGCCCTCAAGATATTGCGCGATCAAATCAGGCGCGTCGGGAATCAGAAATTCAAAATTGCGATAAATCGTGAAGATCGCCAAAACAGCGTTGCGTCTCACATACGAGTGTCTGTGCTCTAAACATGCTATTATTGCTGGCATTAGTGGTTCCAAAAGCTCTGGTTCCTTGAGTTTGCACAAAAATCTAAAAAGAAAAATAAACATTAGTTAAAACGAATATGTAATTTTACACTGATGAGAAAAAGGAAATACGAAAAAGTTAACAAATGTTTCTCTATTGGAAGTTAAATATTTTAAAATTTAAAATAAACAAAATGGTTTTAACCTCAAGGTCGATCCTCGAACAAACTCATTTGGATGTTGCAAATCTTTTCTGTACGCATCACAAACGAGGATCATTTCCTGCAGAAGGTTCCCATCCGGATTTGTTTTCGGTACGATTTCCCAGAAGATAAGCAGTAGTTTTTTCACTGTATGGTCTTGCAATGGAAGAACGAATCGAATGATTGTCATCAGCATTCCTGGGATGCGTTCGCCACTGAGGATCATGTGGATGACTTTTTTAAGGGCGTCAATTTTGGCATTGACATCGCCGGTTTCAAGGTCTCTTCTTAGCTGCAGCTCGTTTAGGGGCTCGCTGTCCGAGGGGACGTTTATCAAAGTGTAACACGGTTGCTCCGTGACACTCATTTTCAAATCTTTGTTTTTGTCAGTTAGAAATCAAATGTTCAAGTATCTGAAAAAAGTGAACGTCAATTGAGTGTTAGCCAAACAATGACAAATGAAAATCTAAATAATTAAAAGTGACAGAATAATCTAAACAATCAAAATATGTTGTCATGTGACAGGACAAGAACAAGATTTTTGACATTTGTTGACACAAAGTAATGCGATTGACATTTTGGATTGAAGACAAATGTTGGAATGAAAAGTTGGTTGTTGAGCTTGAAAATTAGAAATGATGGTGATGAAATTGTTGACGTTATTAAAGTGATAAAACCGACTGTGATAGGTTAGGGCTAGTGTGATAGTGCAAGCTGTCAAACAGCAGGTAAGTTTTAGTTCAACAATAACAAGTAATGATTCAGAATTGTACTTACAAAAATTAAAACGACGCTTGAAATAAACTTGGCAGAGTCTTGCTGTTTAAAGGTCCGGACATTTAGAATGTCTAACTGACAGAAAAACAGTGTACGTGTCAAATACCAATGAATACCAATGTGGCTCCAACTTTGCTCCAACTGAAAACCGAGTCTCTTTCAACAGCAGGGAAAGTGACTAGAAAACCGTCAGCCATATTCAACTGAACTTAAGCGCGTATTTTTCAAATTGACACTTTAAACTGTCAGAAATGACTTAAATTTTGCAAAAAAAAACATTTTTATTCTAACACAATCGACTTTTGATTGCAATTTATGTTTTTACAATTTTGGATTTCGTCGCATTTTGTATACTTAATTTTTCGCTCAGTAAGTTTTTAAAAAATAATTTTGTTTATATTAACATTTGTGTCATTTTTATTTAATAAAATGCTTGAGTTGATTGTTTACAATTTTTTTCCTTGAAGTTTTAAGTGAACTTGGAAGTGTGTTATTGGAAAGCACTGTGCGCGCGGCTAACCTGGTCTCAAGCCAATGAATTGTGACTGTTCTCGGTCGCACGTCACCAAAATCTACGAATTAAGTATTTTGTATACTGGTATTGTTATTTCACAATGAAATAGTTGACAAGTTGGATTCTCGCTGGAAACAATGTGTCTGACCAAGTGATACCTGTGATTTTTATTAAACGCACAGTTAGATGCTTAATTAAACAGAAAATATGTATCTAAATCGAACATAACCTGCCTTTCACTGCAGGAAGTTGGAGGTAAATGTCCAAAACCAAAATAAAAAGGTGCAATTTTTTCTATTAAATATAATTCTAGACTTTTTAGTAAACTATTTGATTCACAGTTTCGTTTTATTATTATCATTGGACCTTTCTTTGTCTACTTTTATTTTATGTGTCAAATAAGCTTTGTCCAGTTTTGACAGATATATTACGGAGTTTTACTTTCTGATTATTTATATACAATTACAAGTATGGCTATTAATAAACTGTTTAATTTGAAGATTTTCACATATTCATGTTAATTTCAGTTTATATTTTTTTTATTGCACAATTATTGCAGTTAGTTTTGCGATAATAAAAATAGTCAAATAATTACCTCAGGGCATCTCTGAGATGTTTGCAAATCGTTAAAACATATTTTAGTATTGTTACTCACAAATCTTGAAATACATAATTCAACTAAAAATATGTATATTTTTGAAATATTGATCATTTTGAACTAGTGAGATAATTTTATGTTTATTTGTATAACTGTTTGTTTTCAATATTAAAAAAAAAACAATTAACCAATGGAAAATCGCACTTTCAGTTCAAACGACTTCTAAGGATGATGCCCAACGGTGTGGACAAGACGGCCCACGAGCCAAGCAACAATGTTCACGTGGCCTCAAAGCGTGACTCGCCACTGATGAAACTCTCCTCGTACTTCTTAGCCCTCCGACCATGGTCTCTAAGCGCCTCCCTGATGCCGACCCTGTTGGGCTCAGCCCTCGCTTACCGTCTCACCGGGTTCTCCAACTTCAGCTGGATCTCCCTGGTGCTCACGATGTTCACAGTGGTCTGTGTGCACGGCGCGGGTAACGTCGTTAACACCTACTTCGACTACGTCAAGGGAGTAGACAGTCGCAAAAGCGAGGACCGGATCCTCGTCGACCACCTGCTCTCAAAGGACGAACTAGTTTCTCTTGGAGCAATCCTCTACGCAGCTGGCTGTCTGGGTTTCGTCTTGCTCACCTTCATCTCACCAGGCAAAATGGAACACCTCGCCCTGGTTTATTTTGGCGGGCTGTCCTCCTCATTTCTCTACACCGGAGGAATCGGACTCAAATACATCGCCCTGGGTGACGTTCTCATCCTCGTCATTTTTGGCCCGATTTCTGTCCTGTTCGCCTTCATGGCCCAGACGGGAAGTGTGGCCTGGAGCACGATTTATTATGCGATCCCTCTGGCACTCAATACCGAGGCGATTCTGCACAGCAACAACACCCGCGATCTCGAAAGCGATCGCAAAGCTGGAATTGTCACTTTGGCCATCCTCATAGGACACACGGCCTCGCACATCCTCTACGCCTTCCTGTTGTTTACGCCTTATGTCATGCTGGCGGTGCTCACGCTCAGGTACTCGCTCTGGTTCGTTTTGCCACTTGTGACGTTACCAAGCGCCTTCAGGATCGAAAAACTTTTCCGAAACCCGAAAACCATCCAGAGGGTACCCAAACAGACCTTCAGTCTCAATATGTTTCTAGGCATTTTGTACATGACCAGCTGCTTGTTCGCTGACCCGCTTCCGTACGGACTTAAATGAAGAAAAATGAGGAAAAAGTAAAGACATTTTTGAGAAGATTGGCAACTGAAATGGCAATAATTTTTTATTTGGCAAGTGTTGCTGTTTCAGTTGCGAATTTTATACAGCAGCCTTAATTGACTGAAACTGTAAAAGAAGTTGCGACCAAACTTTTTTCACTGAATTTTGTACAATCGAATTTGAGTATGTTACGAGTAAGGGCGTAACATGATTTTTTTTGTTTCCACTCGCGAATTGGAAAGGTAAATGGATAATGTTTGAGGAGCTTCCCAATTTTTGTAGTTTCATTTTTAAGGCGATGGAAAATTTCAGGTTTCTGTTTTGGTTTATAAGTCAAGCTCTAATTATAATTCAAATTGAATGTAGAGAGTATTAGTTTTTTTATGAATTAAAATGATTGGTAATTTATTTGTTATGAGAAAACGAAGGTACTTTTATAAATTACTACGAAAACATGTTAACCGTTGAGTCAACTTTTTTTCATTCAAATTTTTACATCAGTTCACGTTTTATTTACATGCAGACCTATGTTGCATTTTTCTTCATTCAAAAGAACAGATTCAAAATCAGAGAATCAATAAAAGTTGACTCGCTAGGCTTTTTCAAATGCATGCCCTCTGCAATATCCGAACTCAAAATGATAATTTTATTTTTAATCAATTTTGTTAACAGTTGCAAATTTTTGTACATAATTTAACGAAGAAAAATGTACATAAGTGGAAAAACGAACTTTTTGCGAGCATAATTGTGTTAAATTGATTTTTTATTTTTAAACTTTGCCAATCGTTTATTGAAATGAGATGCTTATGTTTCATAAGTTGTAAATATTGTATAAACTGCGCTGACTATTTATTCAAACGCAAAGATTTTTCTTCGGTTAGCTGGTATTGTACATATGTGAGCCACGTTATCAAAATAATTAAAAATATGATTATAAAATGATTATTCCGACTGTAAATTCAATTGCAAAAATTGTACATTGATAAAACAATTGAACTAGCAACTTGACAATACAATAAATCCAATCTCATATTACCAAGCTGAAATTTTGCGATATACAAATGTATAAGTTTGTAAGTTTTATAACATTTGATAATATGAAGGGCGTTAAGTTTCAGATTGTTCGAATCTATTCTCTTTTTTTAATTTTTTGTTTTGTTTCATTCAAAAATACAATTAACAATATACAAAGACAAGATACCAATGACAATATGTACAAAATTTTTACAAAGAGTAACACTTTTGTAATCAAACATATCAATAGAATTTTATGATTTTTGCGCTCTCAAGCACATTGCGACTTGAACTTTCAATCTCATCATCAAACATTGTCTCATAAATGTTAATTACTTTTTATTAGTTGAATGGGTTTCAGAATTAAATAAGGAATAAAAATTGAAATATCAAATGTTTTTAGAGCAGAGAATGGAATTACAATTTGAGGTATAATAAAATTTTGTTAGAACGTGCTATTTAAAATGATACGAAATATGCTCTCGTGACTGAAAAATTAAACTGCTAAATAGACTGCGAAAAACTAAAAACCCTCCCATGCGAAACATTGAAAACTCCCAAGGATAGGATTCGGATTGTACTTTGAGAAACAACAAACATCGACTTATCAATAATAGAGTAGTTGACATTTGGTTAATGATCATCTGTAAGCCAAGATATTTGTAAATACTAACAATTTTGTAAGCTACTTAAGAATTCCTGTGAACATCCAACAATTTTTGCTAAACTCGAAGATTTGATAACTCGAATATATCGAAACCCTGTCGACAAGTTTAGTTTCTAGAATGTTATCTCAGTTTTAGAAATTCATTTTTAGCAAAAAAAACTACGTGTTGTATCTCTAACTTTGATAGCTGAGAAAAGATGATCTAAGCTTCACAAAGATCAAAAATATAAATAAATAGTAAAAGGAAAATCAGGCAGAATCGCTGTACAGCTAAATAATTATGTGAAGACGCTGTTGACTCCGTGATTTGAGTTTTTTTATATTATAATTTGCGGGTTTACGAAGTGATCAAGGTTGTGTTTAAAACTCTATTAATCTATTTATTCTTAATTTGCAATTAAATAAAGCGATATGAAATCGTTAGAACAAAATTTTCATTCATACACCTGACCTCATATTGTTGCTTTATCTGTAGAAAGTTGTATTTTTGTAATAAAAAATAATTGAGAGGCCAATAAAGAATCGTATAAGCATTTTATAAGTTTGTATATTTAGAACAATTAGTCATATATACAAGTGTTCTTTTTTCCTTTTTTTAATAATGAATGATAATTATAAGGTACAGCAGATTTGATTGACTTTTTTATGATTTGGAATGACTAATAGTTGTTATATGCGATCTGATTGGGCCGTTGCAAAATGGCTGTCTCAATCACTTGTTACAAATGTTTTTCGTCTGCGCAATTAATGTACCGATGAATTACAGTTACTCAAGTATAAATGTCAGTGAAAATACCTGGGAAATATATGTATATTATATACATAACGTACAATCAGAGTTGAGCATTATACAGTAAATGATCACATATAATTTTCATTTTTCTTTGAAAAAAAAAAAACAAGCATATAAGTATTATTCTCGTCCTTAGTAGCATTTCTAATTTGATTTGTAGAAAAAATATTTTCTTCCCATAAAATCATAATTGCTCAACGCCGACAAACATTAAATCTATATGTGTACTTAATATCGACTTTTCAGTAATAAATTAGCCTCTGTTATACAAAAGAAAAATCAATACTCAATGAACAATGAAACATCATCAAACAAATCATTCAAAGTGTCGTATCAGAATTTCTTTGTAGACAATCAATTTTGAAGCAGTACCTTCCAAGTTTTTGCTGTCAAGTCTGAGATATGTAAACAATTTCACAATTACAGTCATGTACAATGTATTTACATTATTATGTATAATTTTCAACATTAACTTTTTTGCGCAGTTGAAGGAAAAAAAAAGAAACAATGTCAACTGATCGCAATGTTCCAGTACATTAGACGAACGTAAAATGCAACAAAGGACAAATACATTGATACGCAGAGATGAATATTAATTATTTCTCAGTCAAACCCTTAGATTATCACTGAATATGTTAAAACTATATGTTAATACAACTTGTTAAACGTTTTTAAAAACGTCATAATATTGTCAGTGATGATTAATTTGTATTAATTTTTGTTTCGCCTCATTTATGGTCATTGCGTAAGAAATTAATTTTAACTACTTGACATTCTCTATACTTTTTCAAGTGCAAATAAGAAAATTATTTACTTGATTAGTAAACAAACTTAAAATTAGATTCACAACGCGTAGATGTGTATGTAAAAATAATGATTCGAGCCATGTTTTCACGGTGCATGACGACAATTGCAAACGTCGAGTTATTTTTGTAATTTACTCTTTTTAAATAATAAAAAGTCTACAAAAATCTATAAATAACGTTGAAAATGAAGGTTGATACAAAATGTCCAAGTTTTATTCTCATTGTTGATGTTACATGATTTTGTTTGCCTTCATATTAAATGCACATTTAAATTTGTCCTTTATGAACTGACTTATTCTAAAACTGAAAATCTGGATAATCTAAAGGTTTGCGAAGCGTTAATCTAGAAGCTCGTCTGAACTTCTCCGGTATGAGTTTTTGCGGTATAATAAATAATTCACAATTCGTAGAAAAAAATTCTGTCAAATACATATTGGATTTTTGAAAGTGTACAAAATTATTACAAACATAGTGTACACGTTGGTTTTACATTAAAAAGATTCGTTTTACAATTTTGTAAAATAATACTCTGTAAAGTGAAGATGAAATTAAAACATTTTAATCGATCGGGTTTGTAAACTACAAAACTTGCAACCAATGTTTAAAATCACTCTTGCAAGTTCATCGCGTTAAAATTAATATTTTACAGGCAATGGAAAAACATGAAATTAATGTTTGTTTTTCACACCGATCATCGGACCAAGTATTTACAAAATTCTATAACAAAGAGATTTCAAAGCTGATTTCCGGGATTCAAAATAAATTTGAAATACATTTTGTTATTTGAAATTTTACAGAAATTGATTCACGCAATGTAAAGTAAAAACAAAAGTACATAAAGAGAGAAAAGAAAAAACTATCAAAAATATCGTACAAAAATTCCCACTTTTTGTCGTCCCACAATATATTTCTATTTCATCTCGATAATGTTCTATCTCGCATAGCATAGGAATTTTCATTGATTCGGTCTGTTCCAACTCGATTAATTATTTTTGTTTGCTCTTCTTTTTCTTTTCTTCGCAAATCACAAGTATTAAAATTACACATTATGCCTACGATATAGTTATCATTTTTTTCATCTCAACAAATGACACTATTTACAAATTTGTGTCGTCAAATTTTCGATACATCTGAACAGTCACAATAGAAAGACCAAAGCCGAAAGAGTATATAAATAATAAAATATATTCTTAAATTCGACTAAATAATTTTGAAAAATTAAAAAACGACATTCAACAAACAATTACATTACCAACTACTTAATAGATACACTTCTACATGATTTTATAGGTTGTCTTAAAAGTTAACAATTCAAAAAAAAATCGCGAACGAAATAAATTTTTAAAAAAACCGAAGGACAACAACTAAAACTTTTGATTTCACCCAACAACCGAAACTATAAAATCAACATCAATATCCGAAACTTCTTCTCACTGAAAAAACATTTTTTTCACATCAACATTTCTCTTTTTTTCCCGAAATTTGTAAATAAAAAAAATAATAAATTAGGTTGAAAAAAATACCAAAAAATCGTTATCAGATGACGAATGAACGAAACGCGTAGCACCTTGGGTAAGTATAAAATGATTAACAAATACAGAAGCAGAGAGAAAGAGGGAGAGAGCATTCTGAACAGTTCGCTGTTAGTATAGTCGCGAATGTAAAATGGGCTTGCAAATAACAACACGATATGTTTTTTTTTGTTTTGAAGATTACTCGCAAGGCCAGGATAAGCTACGTTCGGTATTGGATTGAGACAACCAGGCTTGACGTTTCATGATTACAAGCGCTAACTCGATTTAGTGGCAATAATGGAGACTACGATGATGATCACGATCACTGCGATCAGCAACAAAATGCAAACTTTTCGACGAAACTTCCTTTGGTAATTGCTAGCTTTGAACAGCTCCTGGGCTCCTAACTCCACGTTGCCGTGCACGTTTTCAATATTGTTCTCAATCGTGTCTGTGTTAAAACATTTTTCGTTTTATTATATCTTCGGTTTATTCCATCGAGTAATTAAATATAATCCAATAACAATCAAAAGGCAATAAATAGTAACAAAACGAAATGAAACATTTTTCAGAGAAGCATAGTCTATCGTTATTTGTTTTTTTTTCTTTTTTTTGAGAAAGTGAAAGTAATCACAAAAGATAAGGATAGAAGGAAGAAATAAAAAATGAAAAACTTACTTATGACATCGCCTTGTTGGTAGACCAGAGCTCCTAATTCACGCATAATTTGATTCACGTCCAGAATGTCACCCTCGATCCTTTTTATTCTATCTGCACGTTCCACTATGAGTCCGTGCTCGAATTCTAACGTCCTATTGAAACATTGAAACAGATGTTGAAAATTGTGTATCATTTCAATTTAATGAATTGCTCATTTTTCGAATTCGTTTGTTAAGATGGGTACCTTTGTGCGGCTCGTTTATCGTCTTCCTCTTGAATCTGGATCAAGCGCTGTTTTTCATCATCTCCAGACTCCACTTGATTCTCAGAACCATTAACTGGTATCAAGATGTGTCTCTTTAATTTCTCAGCGATTAACTGCAAAACGTATAAACCCAAATTAAAATTCCAGTCAACAATTTTTAACGAACTCTTTCATCCCAACTCTGTATTATTATTCATTCATTCAGTTATTGTTTTTCGCTGCATTTCATGATCAATTGAAAAATTACCTTTTGCATATCAGAGTACCTCTGAAGAGCATCTTTAAAGTCCGTAGTTAATTTTTCAATCTGCAGTTTTTGCTGTTTATCTCCTTTTCTCATAAGAACTGTAAGTCTCGCAATGTCTTTGCTCGTTTGCGTTACTATTTTATTTGTGCTCATCTGAGTGCTGTGCCTGGAAAATGATGAATTGGTAACAAAATGAAAGTAGACGGAAAAACATAAGAATTTCATAACAAAAAATAAATGATAACCTAATTTGAGTTAGAAGTTTATGAGAGTATAAGAAAAGGGAAATGAATAAAAGTGGCTTACACTTTATCCCTGAGACCTTGATTATCTTTAATCGTTCCAACATTTTTGTAAGCTCGTTCAAGTGTGCGCCAGCTATCATTTATAGTGTATATATTTGTTGTTATATTTTCACTTAGATTATAAAGTTCAGTAGGACTGAATCCCACGTCAGGTACATCAGTTCTTTGGTCTGTTGACCCATACGTTTGAGAGCTGTGTGCCATGCTGAAAAAATACCATTTCAAATAATTACAATCACTAAACATTAGTTTGTTATTAAACATCGCAAAGAAACCAAAAACATTTTTTGTCAATCTCCCAAACAACAGTCATCAAAGGAAAAAAACCAGCCTCAAATTATACACAAATAAAAATGAAAGAAAATGATCTATAATGTAAAATAATCAAAAGACCAAACGAGTGATTAGATGACTATATTTTTTCTCGTGTCAAAAAGTGAAAAATAGGTCCAGGGAGCGAGGACACACAAAGGTACAAAAATGTCTTCAAAGGATAGGATTTCTTCTTTCCTCGTCACTGTTGTCAAGAGCCGAAAAATGATTGTGCCAACTGTCAACTCTAAAGTGACAAGAACATTTCGATGTTTCAAAGTGGTGCTGTGGGATTTGTGAAAACTCATGCGAATTGGATTCGTCGCTGTGCCCTCTCGCTTGAAAGGCGAGCCTCGAATTGACAATTGTCGCTCGGTGGAGGCCGAGGCTTTGATATCACCACTCACCTGATTAGCTGTTGCGCGCCCGAGTCACTGTCGCGTCCACCCGGTGCTCTATGTTTCGTTCCGAGCCTCGCTTAGCATTTAAAATCATAAAAGAAACGGCCAACAGTCGATCCCGAATCGTGAAATGACAGTTGTCTCAGCCCAGGGGGGGTTAGCATGGATCTTCAGAACGTTCGGTACGGACCAGGCTCGTACCAATCAATTGCTGAACCCTGCTCTTCCTAGTTCACTTTTTAAACTTCAGCGCTGTGGTCGCTATGCGCGCTTAGATACATTTTTTTATTCACAAATCCTTATTTCAAACCTATAACACGATACGAACAAATGTAAACACGAATAAACAAAAAAGTAAATACAATTTGTTTATTTTGCAAATTGTATTCAGACGCAAACTTTATGACAAGTTGAAGAGAGAAGGAATCCTTCTGTACAACATATTTTTGCTATTTTTCAAGACATACTCCTGTAGGTAATTTTTGAAAAATATTGAGGATGTTTAAATTTTTCATTTATTAGCAGAGTGAATAATTATAAGGGCAACAATAAGCAGAATAAGAACACTGGGGCGCCGTGGTTTCAGATCAAATGTTACGTCACTGGCTGGTCCTCGGTAACAGCGACAGGTTAGGTCCAGTCAGCTGCTCGCACTGCGCAGGACCAAGAGATTCCTTTGTGTGTCAAATCGCGCTCTTTGAACACACGATCTCCAATTTGATTTAGCTAATCACGCGCGTAGGCGACACGCGCAACTGTCTTTCAGGGGTCTCCCAAGGTCAAATGACATAGCTTCGCTGTTCAGCTGCTGTTTTTGTTTTTCGAGCTGCATTTTCCGATTTCTTCAAACAACCGACTTATAGATCACAATTTATCGATTTTTGCAATCGCAAAAGTTACGCTTTTTATTATTGCCTCAAGTTTGTTGTTACTTATTATTTAGTAAATTTATTTGTATTACTTATAAAGGTCATTTATTTTTGATTGCTTATTGTTTACCATACCTTCAGTGTAAACAAATTACATTGTTTATGAGAAAAACATGTTTTGAAAACATCCTTCATTTAGAAAATCTCCTATAGATGGCGTTTCAATGAAAAACTAACTTGAAAATTTCCAAGCTTGAATTATTGAATACAAAAACAAAAATTCGAGCCAAACATTACTGAAAAATATTCGAACAAAAGAAGTTCAAGAAACAAAAAAGATGACAATTTAAAAAAAGCGCGTTTGCGCGCGCATCCTAGCAACGGCAAGGAGGAGAGAGGGGGAGAAGCTGGTTGTCTAGAGCGACGTCCTAGGTGGCGTGACAACGCTGGTCAAGCTCACGACCATTTCGTGGAGCGCAACGCGTGTTGCACTCACGGGGCAACTCATTCGCGTGCGTTAATTGATCGGAAGAGGTGCTCGTGCTGCGAAAACGTCGACAAACAAACCGATTGGCCGGAGGAGAGACGCGCCGTGACGAAACGGAGTCGCGGCACGCGAAAGCGAAAGCCCATCGCGCAATCGCCGCTTTGACGGAGACCGTAGCGATCGCTGCGGAAGTCGACAAGTACCAGCGACTATTTGTGAAAGCCACCGCGGACAACAACCGTCGAACGTGAGTATCCAAGCCATCCTCCCTAATAACATGCTTTTCCCACTGTTTTCCAACGTTCGTTCTTGTTCGTCGGCCGGAAAAACCCCTCTCGCAGCTGAATTTGACTCCAAACTCGTTTGCGAGCTCGCGCCTCGCACGTCCGTGAGTGCGTCATGTCGACGCGCTCTCGACATGCTTGGGGGGAAAAAATAGCTCAGCCCTCGTTTTCTAACCTCAACTAGACGAAAATGGGGCGAAAAGATAGGTGCCCCGCGTGTGTTTTTCGGGGCTGTTTGATGTCGGCCGACAAAGAGGGACGCACGCAGCCGAGCCCGCGGACGTGAGCGAGACGCCGTCTATAGTGAACGCGAGAGAGAAAGAGAGGGCGGAGTCGCGAGAGCCATCGAACGCCTAAGTCCCCGACGGAGAATTCCGAAATTAGTCAGCACCAAGCGTCATCGCTGCCGAGCTTGCCACGCTCGGCCCAACGACGTTTTTGACAGGTTTACGCCCTAACCCGCGCTACACCACGTCGCTTTACAACTTATTGATTTTGACACACGACAGCCACGTATAACACGACCCCTTGTTTATAAACAACTTGCTCGCATCCCTTGACAATTTTCGTTCTTTTCTTTTGTCTCCTTACTCTCTCAGATGCCACTGTCTCTGTTTGTTTCTTAAATTGTTAACAAAAACAATTTTGGTTGAATCTTTTGTCTCCATTGTGACGCAGATCTGTTTTCACACTTGGCAAGGCCGTCGATTGCATTTTCTATCAACGTCAAATTGTAGTTTGTTTATCAACTCGTTCTATATCGGTCGCATTTGACAATCCTATTGAATATCAACTTTTCTTATTTTTGGGACGTTAATTCTGAAACTTCCAGTTCGAAATCTGCTTTTAATCAAACAATAAGTTATAGTTTAAAATACGTAAATTTTGAATGGTCAAACAAAGCTCTTTTTGTTGCGTTATAAAGAAATGTCCGGACACGTGAAACTAATCAAAATTCCTATATGCATTTATAGAGTTTCTTCCAAGGAAGTGTACATTTCATAGCTGTACATGTCAAACTTTATAAATTAACATAAACGCAGTCGCGGCTCGCTAGATAATGTGCTCTAATCTATATGTTGCATGAAAAATTAAACGCCAATTAGAACGGCGTTGAAACTGAAAATGCGATAATAAACTGCAGATTAACAAAACGTGTATTCATTTTTCTGATTTTGAAAATCGCCGTTCATTGTCAGTTCAATTTGTTTGCATTCAATCAACAATTCGTTCGCGTAAATGATTCATTCAAACATGATCGTTTACTTTTATTCTTGTCTTTCATTATTTTTTGTTTTGTTAAAAAATTTACATTGGTTAATAAGAACAAACTGATTTGAAGGCAAAAAAGAGCTAGGAGATTTGAAAAACTATGAATTAGCGCGCGTGCAGGTCGCATATATTCATAAACGCGAAGGTAAAAGATGAGTCGACGGAGATACATCGCAGAATGCCACGTGAAAAGACGCGGAGATAAGAAGGCGAGCGACCTCGCGCCCAATCAGTCTTGGAAAATTTTTTTTCTTCGCGGAGATACACCGGAAAAATAGCAAGAAAATCTGTCGAATTTCAAGCGAGCTTTTCTTTCTTGTTGCGGTTCAAAGCCTTGATTGTGACGTTTTTTGTTATCGTACGCTAACCAGCGACCGAACAAAAAACCGAACAAAGAAAAGTGATGATCTTTTTATTACGGAGAAAAACAAACATGCCGCTTTCCAAGAAAAACCAACTGATTTGAATATGTGGATTGTAAATGGTCAAATTGCAGAGCAAACATGATTTTTTTTGTTTACTTTTTTACTTTTTTTTATTTATTTTGTTGTTTTTCATTTTTTGTTTGTAAATATAAATAATGATGGAATTAAGAGAAGCAAATTTGACGAAAATTTTGGTCGAAAATGTTTGATTCGAGGGTGAGCGATAGCGAGCTTGGATTGATTCATTTTGGTATTTCGTCCTTGGGGTCACGAAAAGGCGATCCTGCGCGCCGACAAATTCTCAAGAGCCGCGCGTAGTACCACGGTCAGAAACCCCGGCATTAAGGTAAATCACCGTAGCAACAACCTCGACGGTTCTTCGCGTGGCACCAATGTTGCCAACCAAACATACATTTTGTCAATGACCCGTCATATCCTTTTTTTGTTGCCTCAGCTTTTTGTGCCCTCGCACTTTGAAAGAATTTCATCATCAAAACCCTTACTAAACGCTCAAGTTGTCTGCTACTCCAAGTACAACTATAAATTTACACGAATTTGTTATAAACAATTTGCATTCGTTGAATTTTTTAAATTTACAATTGTAAACAAGTTTGGGTTTGGTCAATTTAGTTTTTAACAATAATTTTGAGAGAAAATTGGAATTTAGAAAGTGAAAGAAAAGAAGATCGTCAAGTTGAAAAAAAAAGTTTTAGTGCAAATGATAATACCACCAATAGAGCTATTCGCAATCGAGTCCAATTATAATGTACATTGTGATATTAAGCACGATAAATTAAAGCTGATAGATAACATCATAATTTTATCATCCGCATTGTTTTTACAGTGTGTTTACTTGTTTCAGACACTTTTGCACTTAGTAACTACACAAAAACGCAAAAAAACGTTCAAAGAACGTTTTCAATTTCCAATCAGATGTAACAATCAATGCAAACAATTTTTCTACTTATCTAAACTTTAATCAACTTTTTACTCTCTTGATAATAAACAAAATGTTTTTTTTCTGGCCTGCCAAAGTTGACTTTGTTCATAATAAAAAAGAACAAGGAACAAAGTAAGATGATACTTCGGATGTAAAATTAAACCGTTTCATTATCTCTGTACAAGTCTTGTTTTCTTGTTTGTTTAGCTGCTGCAGCATCGGTTAATTGTTCTCACAGCGCGCTCTGATCAAATTACTCACAACCTAAAATAAAACAATATTGAATTTTCCATTTTTTTTCTCAATCGCTTTTTCATGCCCAGTAACTTCATCACTCATAACTCCAACCCTGCTTTCATTCAATACAGTCTTAATTGATCAGTTCCGTTTGTTAAGGTTCTGCTTGTCGAAGAGGATGCAGAACACTTCAGTCCAGATAAATAACTCGATACAAAACAACCACTAATGAAAAAAAGTTCGAATGAAGTTTGCGAAAATGAGATGCGCTTTTTCAATGGCTTTTTTTTCAACGCAACTTTTAAATGAAAGGAGAGAAGTTGAAGAAACATCCTTCTTATTTTTTTTAAATTGTTTTTTTTCTGTTTACTCTGAATGAAAAAAGAAAAAGTGCATCGGAGATGAAATATTAATCCGCATTCCTTGACGTGGAATCACGTCGCATTCGTGACGTCTTTTAATGATCGGTCCCACTTCCGTTTTTGCGTTCTGCGTGGTTGGCAATATTGCTTAGCTGCATCACACCGCACATCTGTGACGTGGTGCGAGGGGATGCGATATAAACGGTCTACAAAACCAGAGAGAGGCACAACTTCTGTCCTTCTTTTTTCCTTCAAAAAAATTTTTTTTATTTAAATGATGTTTTTGAGGAAGATGACGTTTTTAAAATTAAATACTAAACAAAATTATAAAAGGATTAAATTTAATCGATGACGCAAAGCTGATAAGCTCGGAGAAACTGATCAACAAAACAACACTATCTTTGAAATCGCATAAACATTAAAACTGTCGAACAGAGACGTGGTACAGATTGCACTTGAAAAATGCCGACGTTGCAAAAAGAAGACGTGTAAACTCGGGATTTGAGCAGAATACAAATTCACTGATCTAACAGTATTTAATGCTATAAACAAAACAACCGGAAGAAAGAAAAGATAAAAATCTAGTTGGTGAAAAAATCGATTGTTTGATTTGATCGAATTAATGAACCCTGGCGACCTAATTATTTAAATGTATTCGTCAGAACTTCATTTTGTCAAGTTTTCATTTCCCTGGCGCTCGCAGGGGAGTCAAGTTTAAATTAAAGTGTGTGTGGGGAAAGAACAATAAATCGACCCGCTGCATGACCCAATTCCATTTTTCTTCAAAAACTCCCCGTTCCATTGAACTGACCCCAATCGCGCCGACCTCTTTTTTTTGAGCAACAAATTCTGGGCAAAGGTCAATTGTGTTTATAAAATTTTATTTTTCCATCCTTCTATAAGTTCAAGTCTAACAAAACTCAATTTGAAAATAGAAAAACGTTCTAATAGAAGGAGATGAAAATTTGGTAGGAAAAGTTTGTTGGTTCAGTGAGGGTTGAATGGGTTGGAATAGAAGGATTGATAGAGAAAGTAAAGGAGTGAATGGCAAGTTCTAGTTGAGGTTGGGTCGAGGGTGAGCACCTGCGACGGCGCGCTGCAGGTCGTGCAAAGGTTGCGGCAGGTAGAGCGTCGTTGCAACAGGAGTCGAACGACCTCGGCGGGCGCACAGTCCTCAAGTTTGAGTCGGGATCGAGCGAGGTCGATGCCCGTCTGACCATGAGCCGCGCCCCACATCTGCCAACCTTGCGAACACGCACACACGCACGTCCATTCCCCTCCACGACTTCCCTTCCGTTGTTCTCTCTTCCTCTGTCCCCTCCCCCACCCGATCCTCTCAAGATCAAAGTCATCATCGCGGAACAACCTTACTTCCCTGCCCTCCTCAATATTTTCAACGACTTTTCAATGTTTGAACACCCTCTTAGTTTTGCATTTATTTTTGCACAATTCGAACGAAAAATTATTGTCTAACGTCAATAACTGGTGATTACCGAAAGTACTGTTCTTTTCGGTCTGTTTCCACTTGGCTAAACGTGTAATAACCCTTTTTGTCGATCGACAATTGGCAGACGAACATGTTGGAATTTTTAGTTTTGCTTTAGGGGTGAAAATGAAAAAAAAATGTCTCAAAAGTTGGATCCAGTTCAGTTTAGGAATTTCGTAAAAAGTTTAAACAAATGTGGAAATAAGTTTTGAATTTTGTTTGGTGTCAGAAATGATGAATGAAAAGAATTCGAAAAAATTGTAATACAAAGTTCAAAAATCAGTCTTCAGCCAAGTAGAAAATGAATCAGCGGTTTCGGCAAACTGGTTTTTTTATGATTAATCATTCTTTTTACATACGTCAAAAATAAGATTTATAGTTAAAAAAAAGATTTGTGACCAAATTAAAAGAAACAGTAAAAATAACTTGACAATTTCATGATATCCAGTTTCAATTGCAAGGCATCTTTGCATTTGCGTTTCTGCATTTCAATTCTGCAGATGCTTTTATTTTCTCAATATGTGGTCAAGGCGAGTTCGATTGAATTAAAATTAGGTGTTTCGTGAGAAGAGCAACAGTATATTTAGATTCGCTGTTTACTTTCACTCTGTAATTACAAACTTCAACATTTTTCAATCCGAACAAATTTTGTTTCCAATTTTGAATTTCTTGTGTTCTTTTTTTATTGGTTTTGAATAACTTGAAAAGAAAAATCCCAAACAGAGAAATTCCGAATTCAATGTGAATTTTCTTTCACAAAAATGAAATTATAAAAATAACAAATAGTCAAGTAAAAATGTCTGGTGAAAAGTTTCATTTGATCCACAACGATTTCTAATTTGTAGGATTTGTCTTTTGAGTGATTATTATCGACAGAGTTATAAACAGGTCAAGGTAGTTGAGTGTGTGGATTCGCGTGTGCGTATGTCCTCACTTCAAATCGAATGTTAAAACATAATTTTTTGACAACAATCAAAAACGACCATCAAAGTTAGTTATTATTGATCAGACAGCCCTGAACTACATGTCCACTTAATTGCATTGCATGCAATCAACGGTGTCAATAAATTGTCAATATTCATTATCTGCATCGAATGAAAAAAAAGAAAGAAAAAAACAGTCTGGAAATTTTTAATGTCCTCGTGGTGCCATTGGTTGAGACAAAATGGCACCGAGGCTTCTGTGCAATTAGAATCGGGGATGCAGCGAACGTGACATCGGTTGATGCAAAAATAGAGATTACCCAATGTACTATTACATTAATTGTAAAAAGTCTCTCTCTCTTATCTTGTGCATTTCTATTAATACAACACTGCAAAACAGAACTTTAGACAAAAATAAGCTCACTTTTCTTGCATTTTTTTCATTGATGTAAAAAATTACTGTACTTTTCTTTCATTTTCAATTTTTGTATTTGGTTTTAATGAGGTTTAATGAGTTTTAATGAGTATTAAACAAATTGAATAATAAAATAATTAAACTAATGTGAAATTTTTCCTTTACTTTCAGTTCCTCGAGCAAGATTTGTGTGCTGTGATTTATCACTTTGGGGGCAAACACACGCGCAACAACGGACAACCCCACAGGACCGGGGGGTGCTTCTCGTGTCTCGGGAGGAAGGTCAGAGCCTAAAAGAACCGTTTATTTCGACTAACAACTCAGTTGCGCTCAAGTCGAAATTGAATACAAAATAACAAACGAAAAAAAAAAAACAAAAAAAAAACAAATATATAAAAGACAAAGAGACAGTTTGAGTCCGCGTGTCGCGCCAGAAAGTTTGCTTTTAAACTCATTAAATAGATTCGATGCCTTCCAGGGACGATATTCGCTCCCTAACCACTGAGCGACGCTGGATCCCTCCTTCAACTCTTAGACGCGATGCACTCACCCCAGAAGGCAGAAATGATCTCATCTTCAGAAAGGTGCGGGGTATCCTCAACAAGCTCACACCGGAAAAGTTTGGAAAGCTGAGCAACGATCTGCTCAATATCGAACTCAAATCCGATGTAATTCTTAAAGGTGTCATTTTTTTGGTGAGTATCCTGCCTGATATATGAGCCGACCAAAATCAATAACTTCCACCCTCGAAGGGCAAACTTTGGTTCTCTTTATCAATGTCAAAATCAACGAAAAAGAGTAAAGGAAACCGAAAGATGAAATTTCAGATAGAATATAAAAAAAAGCACTCGGAACTTTTTTGAAATATTATGTTTTTTTTGTTCTTCTTTGTAAGACTGTTAGTCATCAGTTTGAAATACAATTTTCGTTGATTTAACTGATATTATGAGGTATTGAGTCATTTACAGAGAAATGTAATATTTTTTTCGTTTGGTTTGTTTGAGGAACGCGTTCTAATGCAAAATTAATTGCTCATTATCAATTAGAAATGTTGAGCCACGTTGAAAACACTGATTAGTTGGAAATAGTTAATCATTTTGTTGTTTTTGAGATGTTTACAAATGCTGACGCAATTTTGTGATGTAATAATTATTTAAACTCGTGTGGGTTCGAGGGATATTGAGACGTTCAAGTTTTTTTCAATGATAAAAAGATCATTGAATACTAATTGATAACCAGTATAATCTATTTTTATTGAAAAGTAATAAAGTATCGGAACTGTTGGATTTTGTTTCTTAGTGTATAATTTTGTTGAAAAACTTGCAATCATTTTTTTAGTACACCCAAATTAGCATTGCAAATGTTGAAAATATATTCCTCGATTGCTAAACACATTTCTATTGTGCATGTAGAAGTGACAATAAATCTGGTTTCGCAAAACAAACATGTTTGCAAATCAGTATTTGCAAAAACAGATACAGGATTAATTATATGTTTTTGTGATTGCAAAATTGAATGAATGTATGGAAAGAAGTGACTAATGAAGGAATTGACTGGATTTTGCAGATCTTTGAAAAAGCCCTCGATGAACCGAAGTACAGTTTTATGTACGCACAGTTGTGCAAGCGACTGTCCGAAGAAGCGCCCACAATCGAGACAAACAATGAAGAGAAAAAGTCGACATTCTCTGACCTGCTGCTCAAAACCTGCAAGATCGAGTTTGAGAATCGTTCACGCGCTTGCGAGGAGTACGAAAATCAGGATGAGCTCGATCCAGAGGCGGAAGAGCGGCGTCAGGTGGCGAAGCGCAAGATGCTGGGTAACATCAAATTCATGGGAGAGCTGGGAAAGCTTCGTATCGTGACGGACTGCATCCTGCACAAATGTATTCAACAACTGCTGATGGACCGGCGCAGAGCAAAGTCACGTGCGGAGGACATTGAGTGTCTCTGTCAGATAATGCGTACCTGCGGCCACACCCTTGACACAGACAAGGGCAAATGGCTGATGGAGCAGTACTTTGAACGGATGAACATGCTGTCCAAGTGCAGCAAGCTGCCGATGCGCATACGCTTCATGCTGCGCGACGTCATAGAGCTGCGTCACGACAACTGGCAGCCACGCAAGGCCATCAGTACCGAGGGCCCGATGCCGATCAAGTTCATTAAGACCGAGAATGATAACGACTCGCGCAGCTCCAATTACCATCGTCACGCCTCCAACCAGAACGACCGCTTGGGCAATGACTTGTTCAAGCGGATGAGCCGGGTCAATCTCGACGATCCCATGGTGGGCAGCATCCCGCTCACCTCGCCGTCCTTTGGCATGCCCAGCTCGTTCAACCCCAACGGCTTCGCCAGTCCCCCGGCATCCGTCACCGGCGTCCAGTCGGTTACCGGCGTGCCCTTCGGACGCCACAACCAACGCAACCAATCCTCTTACTACTCAAACTCCAACAGACACCAGAACAACTACCAGAGCAAGCACAACCAGCAACAACATAACTCACCCCAGAACTTTAATAGTTAGTCTCTCCTTTTCCACCTTTTTCTTACTAACTTTTGATTCGTATTCTTGGACTCTTCTAATTGTCAAATTATTTTACAGATGGCAATAAAGAACAATTACGTTTCAACAAGAATAAGATGCTGACCGGGCCACCGGAAGAAGTTTCCTTGAGACCGGCAGCCAACTCTATGGTGTTCAAACAGACCAACATTAATCCAAATCTACCTCTCAACAATGGTAAAAGTATATAGACCTTTTTATCTACCATTATTAAAGCCAAAAATTTACTTTTTGGATCGAAAAATAAAAACTGATGTTGTTATTCCGCAGACATTTTCCCGAGTCGATTAACAGAATCAACCCTGTTGCGCGCAACGAGTCTGAAAACGACCGCGCCGATCTTGCAAAAGGAGGCGCCGCCGGCTATCGTGATCAAGCAAGGCCCGTTGGACAAACGTGACAAGGCCCGCGAGCGCAAGGACAAGGGCCCGACGAAGGAGGAGCTATTGGAGAAGGTAGTGTCGCTGATGGACGATGCCGCGTCGCACAACAATGTGCAGGACGCGGTGACCGCATTTAAGGAGCTCAAAATACCCGAACGCTTTTTGCGCCACGCCGTGTTCAAAATCTATTACACGAGTCTCGATCGCAATGACAGCGATCGCGATCTCGCCGCTAAAATCATCACTCAACTTAAGAAGGACAGTTTGATCAACTCACAGCAGTACAGCGATGGCTGGAAAGAACTTGTCTCCAGCATTCCTGAGAAGGTTCGACTATCAAGCTGTATTCAGTTTTGTTCAAAAATTCTACTGTGACGGAGATAATTTATTTGTTTTGTACATTTTTAGGAAGCGACAGTCCCACGCGTGATGTCCCATGTAGCATTCCTGACCTCGCGCGCCATAATGAACAACTTGATGCAACTGTCGGACCTGGCATCTGTGACCGAGAACGGACAGCACTACCCGCTGTTTTTGTTGACACTGCAGCAGCTGCACAAGAGCCAGGGCAAGCAGGTGCTCACACAGATCTTCAACGAAAGCAAAGTCAACCTGATGAGTCAACTGCCGGAAGCAGAAAAAACAAAGGACAGGCTCGGCGAAATCCTCGAGGATCGTGACCTCACCTTCCTCTATCCGCTGCTCAGAATCCAGGGCGACATGTGGCGCCAACTCGAATCGGACCCCAATCCTAAGAGTTTCTACTTATGGATTAAGGAGAAACTCGATCCGTCGCACCACTCCGACCCGGGATTCATCAACGCTCTTATGAGTGTACTTCTTAAGTACATCACTCAGGTACTTCAAATTTCAATTACTCTCATTAATTTGTTGAAAAATGAAAGAAAATCTTGGAATTTGTAATTACTGAATGAGAAATTGATGGTTTTTCAGGAAACAACATTCCCACAAGGCGCTAATCCATCGGTACAGCCCGAAAAGGGGCTGATAGAAAAAGAATCGGCGATGCTTCAGAAATACCAGCCGATGTTGCAGACGCTGTTGCCTTCCATCGACTCGCAAGTCACTGCTTTGCATTCGCTACAAGTGTTCTGCTTGTCGCACAAGTTCCCGAAAGGGATGCTTCTACGTTGGTTCATGTCGCTTTATGAACTCTCGATCATTGACGAGGAGGCACTCATGAAGTGGAAGGAGGATGTCAATGATGCGTATCCTGGCAAGGGACAGGCTTTGTTCCAGGTAAACTTAGCTCTTTGAAAACACTTAAATACGTATTTCATGGTTGAAAGGCAACTAATTGGAATGATTCTATGATTTTTAGGTAAATACTTGGCTGACGTGGCTTGCGGAGCAGTCTTCGGACGAGGAGGATGACGAAGACGATGATAAAGCTGATAATTAAAGAAATGGGCCGCGAAATGATCAACGACTGGGTCGTCATTTTTATCAGTGGCTCAGCGTAGCTGAAAGGAATTTCCGGTTTTGTTGATAAAGTTGTCATCAAAGAAAAAGAAATGAGATCAAAGACATTTTGCAAGTGTCGATCAAGTACACTTGTTTAACGGAGTGCAACCAACCGAAATTCACCATCGAAAACATAATGAGTGGAAAAAAAAATTAAGAAACATCAAAAAATTAATAACAAAATAAATGGGCGGGAACAGAAAAATGAATCATGAAAAAAATGACAAAAAAATACAGTTAAACATGAACAAAAGTGGCAGACATCTTGGGATTAAAGGGGTTAGATGTTCTAGGAAATTGAATAAAAATGATTGAGCGGGAAATTGTTGTGTGCGAAGTCTGCCAGTAGTGAAAAAAAAAAGATGAAAAAACCCCTTACAAAATTATTATAATTAAAAAAAAGAAAATCTGGTGTTCTGTGTTGTCGGCGTTCCATTTTTTATTTCATTTTAGATTTTTTCCCGAACTACTATTCGTGTACATGACACACTTTTCTTTCTATAAAACTTTGCAGTACATCAATAAGCACCATACGCAAAAGTTTTTTTTCAATAATAAAATTATCGTTCTGTTTGATTACTCTAGTTTCAGTGTCGTGTGCCAACACAGACGTAAATATTTCACGAAGAAACAAAAAATAACAAAAAAGTAGCAAACAAAATGAAGAAAAAGTTTTGGTTGCAAAGAAAATTAAAAAGACATTAGATCTAGAAAATAGTGAAAATGATTGAAAAAACAACAAAAAAGAACTGACACAGTAAATAGTCTGTAAACTGCGAGTTAATGTTGAGTGCATCGTGAGAAAAATGATTGACCATCCGATTTAGCGA
Source organism: Telenomus remus (assembly GCA_020615435.1). Lineage (NCBI taxonomy): Eukaryota > Metazoa > Arthropoda > Insecta > Hymenoptera > Scelionidae > Telenomus > Telenomus remus. The sequence continues at coordinate 5,967,549 of CM036341.1, read as the reverse complement.
ACAGACTCATGTAATCTGTCAATAATACAGACTAAAAAAAGAATTAATGATAACCAACCAGCAGCCAGCGTCACAACCATCGCGTTATATAATTTTTGTTTTCATAGGAATGTTAAGTGAATCGCACGCGCCGTAAAACAATTTTATTGTAACTTACTGTAGCGTGCGACAAGAATCATGAAAAAAAGGCCTGGTTGTTGCGGCAACACCTGCAATTTTCCTTTGACTCAAAACTTTCATTTCGATAGACGAACATTTGATAATCAGTCAGTTCGGCTAATTACTTGTGTTGCAGCCTTTTTTTCAACGTAAATTTGTATGTTTGTTAACATCGACCAAGACTAACCTTTCAAAAAAAAGTTGTCTTTATATAACAAAGAAAAATCCTTTTTGTATCTTGTTAATCATTGGGTGTAAATTCATTGTTCCGGGAATGCAAATTTCATCAGGAAGGAATTGTATAACAAAAGTGTCGAAGTTTTGAATATCAGTTTGTATTAAATTATAATTTTTTTTTGTTTTTCTGTATTAATTTATAATGAAAACTTAATGCAATGCAATAAATAAATGACATGCAACTTTGAAAAAAAAGGTAACAAAATTTGTGAAGTAGATAACAATTTTATGCTCATTGTGACAACTTTTTTATTGAAGAAATCTTAGGAAATAAAAAAAGTTGTTGACAATGAATTGATTTTGTCTCATCGATTTTTGTCCCCAATCCTCAAACAATTGTCTACATTTTTCATCTTTTCTCATTGAATAAGATATAAACATTTATTGGAATTAATTATAATTTATTTATGAGAAATAAACGTTTAAACAAATTTATTATGAAATCTGACGACGAATAACATGCGTTATTTGTTCATTATAAAACAGCAAAACTTGTTGCATTATATTTATTAGAAACGAAAAACAAACAAAATGTGATCACCGTATTGATTGAAAGTTTGTTTCTTTGAACATTAAATTAACAATGTATTTCATCATTTCAGTGCAATATGGTATGTTCTATGAAAATTGTGTTTTATTTAAAAAAAGTTATACAGAATTGGAATATACTCGATTGAATAAATTTCAATCCTTTAAAAATTGAAACTATGTTCAATGTCTTTTATCCTTAACAAAAATTAAATTAAACTATTTACAAATTTACTTTTTTAAATAATTACAAATTTCAATCAAGTTTTCATTGATTTCAAAAGAAATTTCCAATCTTTGTATAAAATTAATAAAATATTTGTAGTTGACTTTACAAAAATCAATTTATATACTTTAATTTGATTTTTTTTGTTGTTTTTTAAATCATATTTGCAAAATATAGCTTCATAAAGGTGCATTTTCACGAGCGCCACTGATTTAAATGGCTAGAATTCGCGCCTTGAATCAGTAGTAACAACAGCAACAAAGAAGACAGTGATGTGCAGTGATGTGAGAGAGCGCGGACGGCATGGCAGATCGCAAGCTTGGTGGCTATCAAAAACCATCAAAACAATAGGATAAACATGTTCCATCCAACCAGGATTACTTTAGTTTTATACATCGCGTTCGTTTCCACGTCTACGATCACATCAACACAAAGTAGCAATACCCTTAGCGCCATTCAAAACGCAACTTCGACGACTGAAAATTTCGTGAAACCGACCTCGGCAGCTGGAAAAAGTTCGTCTATCCAAAACAATGACACTTCGAATCAACTTGGACCTGATCAACATATGGTAAAGATGTTCTATTCTAACCACATCTTATTTTTTGACACTTTGTTTTTGGAGCAACTTCGACCTAGATATTAAACGAAGCGCAATTATTATGCAAAACACAATTCAGAAAAGAGAAATCTTTTTACGCAACTTCAGATTTCGATCTAAAACCAACCAGTCGAATAGAATTTTTGACAATGAGATTTCACAAAACAACAATAGAAAAATCAAATCAGAAAGAAATGAAAAAATGTACTAACAGAATATTTTGTTTGACAGCCAATAATCACAGAAGGTGGATCAATCAAACCTCTTTCAACTTCCATCTCAGCACTTGCCAAAGGCGAACCGAAACGACCTCTGAAGATTGTTCCTCGAAAGGGTGCAACTTCTCCAAACATAACTTTATCTTCAACTTCTTCATCGAGCCTCAGCACCAATGCAACGATCAAACCATCAAATACAACAGCACTTCCGATCGAAACAAAAGTTGTGTTGTTGAAAAACAACATTACAAGCAGCACTACAACAAAATCTACAAGTAAAGCTGAAAGTCAGAAGGACCAAAAGAGCAGCAGTAAAATTGTCAGTTCAACTACTGTGAAGCCGAGGAAACATAAACCAAAACCGACAGTCACAATTGGAGATTCCGAAGATGACAAACCCATACGTTCGTCGAACCCTTCACCTACAGGAAGTCAGCGGAAGATTGATTATATCGTACCTGTTGTCATATCAATGATCAGTTTGCCACTACTCAGTCTGATTATGTACGTCTTGTATCGTCGAGGCAGAGATTGTTGGGACAAACGACATTATCGCAGGATGGACTTTCTCATCGATGGGATGTACAATGAATAATATTTTTCGTTTCACTTTAATCATCTTTTTCTACTTTACTCAAAGCATTTTAATATGATTTGCATTGTTTGATGCAGTTTGCCAAAGTTTAAGATACCTTTTTTTTCATATTTTCAAACTCCAGACGAGATTTTGAACAAAAAATTGGTACTAGAGTTATAGTTGGTGTAGAAGCCCGGTATTTCAGTTTTAGAAATTGTTGTTTCTAATGTAAACTTGGAAAATTCAAATGTTCTATGCTGCCATGTGTAAGAAGTTGATAATAATGTTAACGATTGTGTGAATCGCATGAAATATGTTAAATTGAATTTTATTGTAAATTTATCAGCGAGCTTGCAAGTGCAATATTCAACAATGATGATATTGTTATCGGTTATTCGAATATTCGTAACATAACTTTTATAACGAATAGTTTATTTTTTATATCTACCATTTGTGTACATCATAAAAGACAACTCATGCTCGATTTTGATTCTTCGATCAAATTGTGTCATGCCGTGAAACAAATTCATTTTCAAGATCAAAAATAATTTTATCAAATGAAATTTCTCCAGGTTCAATTTGCCTGAAAAATTTTAATATAAAAGTTGTTAGTTTCGATCGTTTTGTTTGTAATGACGTGTTAGTCGCTCAAATTATTTATCTTTGAATCAAGAATTCTAAATGACGTGCTATTCAGATATGATTATTGTTAAAAAATAATAATTATAACCTGGATAAATATTTGACAATTTGGTGCCTTTTCAACGAGATAATGAATACAAGGTGTATAATAACAAAAAGAATGTTCTTCAGCAGATTTTTGATGTTATAATCTCGTCTGCTAAATGGTCTATGTAAATATTGTGTTGTTCGTACACTTGTTACATACGCTGCGGATATGATTCAATGCACTGACAAACCATCCAATTTCAGAGACGTATTTTTTCATAACATACAAAATAATGCTAAGAACAATCAAATATATCAACTATTTTTTATACAATTGTAATATATATGTTTGTGCAAAATAAACAATTGTTATATACTATTTGCGCATTTTCATCTTTCAAAAACAACAGAAGCAGTTTAACGCCAGAGTGTACTTTTAATTCTTGAAAATTATTCATTGTCACAAGTTTAACAATCAGAAAAAATTTTGAACGAAAAAAAGAAGGGGGGATAGATAAAAAGTTTGATAAAAAAGTGAAATAGCAGGCGGACAATGTTATGAACTTGAAAATCTGTGACGCGGGAGCTTCGTGTTCGCGCCGGCAGTTATCGCTGCTGGTCACGCGGACGGGTTGACGTCACAGTCGTGGCTTGAAACAGCACCGCTGATTGGTGAAAAAGTCAGGAGTGCGCGACAGACGTCGAATAGCTGGGGCGCTTGCAAAATCACGTTTCACCTCGGTTTCGCACCTCGCCTCGTCAGTCATCACATGACCAGCGTAGGCTATCGTACGGTAGGCCATATTTGACAGTGGCAGTACTAGTTTAGTGTGGAGAACGTGTGCGTGCGCTTGAATTCGACCGCAGAACGGCTCGCAGGTATCTCGACGGTGACCTGTAAATATCCGAGAGCAAGCAAGAAGCGAGTGTTGCTGCTGAGCCGCTGCCTTTTCATTCAGCGCCAACCTTAACAATTCACAATGGGTGATAAACCATTAACAGAAGAAACCCCCGTTTACGCGCCCTTCTTCGGAGTCATGGGCGCCGCCTCGGCGATTATTTTGTCTTGTAAGTATTTATCAACGGCCCGACCAATTGATCTTTCATTTGCGTCGCCTTCACGCAGACGCAGACCTCATCACTTTTATCACCGTTCCTCTGACCTTGATAGGGCTCATTTTGAGCCTCTTTTTACATCCCTGTTCCTATAAACTCCAACTATTATTCATTCCACTTTTTACCAAAATTATTTGTTTTATGGAATCTTTGAACAGGATTGACTTTAAGGCGGTGATAGATCGTAATGGAGATAACCAATTTTTTGATAAGGATGAATGAAAATACAAAAGAAAGAGAGAGAATGACAAATCGGCAGCCCCCGAGTGGTGGAGCGCCATTTTCTGGCTCACATGGACGAACACAGTGTCGCGCCAAGTGTGCTCCCAATTGAAGAAATTACAGGCCAAACGATGGCTGCTCGCGCAATGCATTTGCCATATTGTTTGCAGCTCGTCGGCGACGACGTTTGCGCACCAGCGTCCTAAGAACAATTTCGGAGCAGGCTCGTGAGAGCAACATCTTCGCGGTTTCGCAATGCTTGAGTATTTTCGATCGGCGAGAAAACAAGCGTGCGGATTGAAATGGGACGAGTGGCGCGCGGTACTCGCGAATTCCCGCAGATCAATACGGGTCCGAGCTTTTGTTTTTGCCCCAACCGACAAGATCGATGCGACGCGAGTATCGATTTTTCAACTGCTCAATTCTCTTTTTCCTCCTGTTTTTCGTTGATCGATCGGCGGAGCTTTGAATTACAGTACCGGTTTTAGGGTTCGAATCAATAATGGGTTTTTGGATCAGCTTACAAATTTCGAGGAGAAAAAATGAAGTCGATGAGGCTGAAAATTGTAATCTTACCACGCCTCCATGTGGCACGGGACTTGCACGCTTGTCATGTGACTTGTCTGCCAACGTGAGAATCATGTGACTTTTATTGGGCTGGGCATTATTGCGCGAAGGAGAAACAACGCTGTGATACCACAATTCGTATCAATTTTCCTCTTATTCCTTCTTCGTTTTTCATTTTCAATCCTTATCAAAAACTTGAGCATTTCTTTGGTTTTTAAATTTGACTAGTTTTGGTTTTTATTTTTTTCTTACTTATTGGGTTTTCATAAACTTGATAAGTTACATGAAAAAAGTTACATAAGGCGTCACTGGGTTGTATTAATTAATAATTATGCAATAATTTTAATGTCGGTGGTTTTATATTTCTTGGATTAATTTTTTTGGTTAGTTTTTGTACTTTCCTGGAGGAAAAGCATTGCAAACCTGACTGACTAATCACTTATAAAATGAATTAAAATTTGAAACGAATCAAATGTTTAACTGGAAATTTGTATCTAATTGTTTTTTGAGTTGTAAAAGTGAAATTATGACTAAAAGCAATCTAAATTTAACGTTTAATCTTAAATATAATTAGTAAGACGTTGTTAACAACATCACATGACTCAAAATTTGGCTCTCCATTTGTTAAACTGAATTATAAACTTATTGTTTTATACGATTGTTTATCAGACAAAAAATTGATTCAATATATTTCATTTCACAATTCATGATGATAAGTTACGTATCGTTTGAGTTTATTTTTTTTCTACATTCCTGAGCACACATGAAACGTCAGCGAAACTGGCATTTTTTCATGCAACTGACTTTTATTCGTGAAGTTAAACATTGTAATTTCATTCTTTTATATTTTTCGTTTTAGTTTAGTAGCCGATAAATAGTAAAAACAAACAAATTAATGTTTCCCGAATGATAACTTAAAAAAATAACATAAAAATCCAAAATAAAAATGTGCTTTTCGATAAGATAAGATTGTTTCAAAAGTAACTGGAACTGTCAACTTGGAGCATGCAACGCATCGTTATGTGTGACACAAATTCAAAAAAGAAATCATAAAAAAACAAACAAAACGACAAATGATACCATTAGATTGGAATTTTTGATGTTTTGGTCTGAGAACGTAAACGAATGTTCCATTTTGTGCATCACAAAGATCATTACATGATACAACTCTTATCAACAAAGTCAAGATGAAAGCCCTGGCAATTGACAACTAATTGTTCACTTTTTAATCGCGTCTTCTAACTTTACACATTGAGCTACGAAGAAAAGGTTAATGATCTGCTTCTAAGATTACCATTTTTCGATTAAAGACATAGCAACAAATTTAAAAAAGCAAGTTGAAATAATAAATAAAGACAATTATTGAAGCTAGTCTTTAGCAGCCATTAACTGCACATATTGATCGATTGTGATGCATTAGATATTAATTTAAGTGGAAAACTGGACTACTACGGCCTTACTCATACAGTCTGTTTCTGCTGCAGTTCTTTCATATCAGCAACGCTTTTTTCTATTAATACATAAACTGTTTTCACAAACAACCTGTGGAATGTTACAAAATAGTCGTTTGTTTATTTCCCACCTCATTCATGAACTTTAAAATTCTAATCACATTTAATTAATTCAACAAATAAGAAACATAAACTAAAAGTCTCTCGAATTGAAAAGAAATTTCAGCAACAGATTCAAGTCCAAAATGTGATGATATATTTTAATATTGAATTTTTAAATGATGGATTAGTAATATTGATTGTACGTTTTTCAGCATTGGGGGCGGCGTATGGCACTGCCAAATCTGGTACGGGCATTGCAGCGATGTCTGTAATGAGGCCTGAGCTCATCATGAAATCCATCATTCCTGTTGTCATGGCGGGTATCATTGCCATTTACGGTCTAGTCGTAGCAGTTCTCGTCGCTGGTGGTATTAAATCTCCGTCGGCAGGTTATACGCTCTACAAGTAAGTCAAAAGTCCAAAAGTTGAACTAGAAAAAGAAACTTGAAAGAAAAAAAGAATAGTTGTTGAATAAATATGGGTTATCTTTCAGGGGCTTCCTCGACCTTGGTGCAGGGTTGGCAGTCGGATTTTCCGGCCTGGCGGCTGGTTTCGCGATCGGAATCGTGGGTGACGCCGGTGTGAGAGGCACGGCCCAACAACCACGACTCTTCGTTGGCATGATCTTAATTCTCATCTTTGCCGAAGTATTAGGTCTCTACGGCCTGATTGTCGCTATCTTCCTGTACACCAAGAATTAAAGCAAATCACGATTCTTCTACAGAAGTCGAGGTCCAAATTATGATGTTCTTCGTGTCGGTTTGCGCTTCGTTAACTTGATTTCAGTCATCGAGAACAATCTGTTTTGTCGTAGAGTCCTTGCATATACAAACATACAAATAAACAAACAAACAAAAACATTATCATTAACAGAAAAGAGAGAGAGAGGTACATAATCGAGAGAAGTGTCATAAAATTTGGTGAACGAAGCAGAGTTTAGCCTAAGAATTGTTTTGCGACACGAAGTCATCATAATTTTGATTTGTAAATCGTGAGTCGCTCGATTCTCCATCGTCGCGACCCCTCGCAAAAACAAATAATGTGAAACAACAAATGTAACCAGATTTGAACATTCAACAACGACGAGGCGAATGATCGTTTGCCTTGAAGAAATAACTGAAACAAAAAGCGCTGCTGCGCCGCTACAATAGATTTTGTTGAGCTGTCAACGCACGATGGCAGAGGGGTGCGCGTCGACTAGGAGGAACCGACAGGCGATGTCCGAATGAGTGTGAATGCGAGACGAGTGTATGCGATTAATGTCATGAGTCATGTGGTTCAAAAATCTATATATGAAAAAAGAAAGGTAAACAAAATAAAGAACACAAAACAGAGTTAACTAACGAGAATGAGATATCGAAAGACCGAGGACAGGACACCCCCCCCCCATATCCCATGTCGAATTCTTTCATTGTATAGTAATCATTTTTAGTATAGTTTCACACTGGATTATATATATGTATATGATATGATGATATCAATTCAGTTTTAATCAAGAATTCTTGACTGTGTAAAAGTGAAAAAGGCAGAGTCGTGGTTACCGAAGACATGAAATACTTAGCACAATTTATATAAAAGACGTATTGTAAAACAGAAACAAAAATACAAAGTATATATACATATATATAACAAAACACGCGAATGCTAAACAGTATACAGTTTCCGATATGGAACGAACAAGCGTGTTTCAAGCGCGACGTGTGTCCAAGAAGCAACAACCCAGGCTCGACGTGCAAAGGCCGGCGCGTCACCAGACGGTTTGCAAATTGAGAACATGCGCGGGCTCGCGAATCAACGTTGTTTATAGTCTAGGTCAGTACCGGGAGTGTATTACGTATATTCAGAGAGCGAAAGAAAGTGAGAGAGAGAGCGAGAAAGGACGAGCGAACAGAAACACATTCACACACCCACACGAAAATGACACACTATTACAAAAAAGCTAAAAGATATTTAAGAGAAACAAAAAAAAACAATGAAGATGTATATCAATGGCAGCACTTGTGTACGCGTAAAACGTCTCGCTGGATCAGGAGAAGTCGGTATCAATGTGGGATTATCGGTGGAAGATGAGAAAAAAAAACGAGAAGATAAATGATAAAGAATGAGAAGTAGAAAAATGATCAATATGAGATATTAAATGAACGACGACGGATCAATTTGTACATTCCATAATGTTTGTTTACTGGAGCGTTCGGGCGAAGTCGCGTGCGGCTCTCCGAGGGCTGCTTGGGAGCTGGCAGCCCGAGGCCTGGCTGCATCGCGGGCAGCTCGTTCGTTTCGCGGTTTTAATTAAATAAAGAACAGAAAAAAAAGTAAGACGATGATTAATAAGAGCGCAGTACTATTTCCTACCTACTCCTTCCTATTTGGAAGTGATATCAACCGGGAAAGAAGTAGACAGATTTCGGCCGCAGGGTCGGGGCGCAGTGGAGGAGGTAGTTTGGAACTATCGACGTTCGTTGATTATTTTGTTGTCATCGTATTTTCTGATTAAAAGAATAAATACTTCTGTTGAACGAAAATATCTAATGAAAAAAAGACAAAAAAAAATGAATGATTTTTAATTAAGTGAAAAAATGAAAATAATGTCTTAGCGCGCATGTATTGTACATACATAACTACTTTTGATGCTTCACACCATCAGACTAGCGATATATAGACTATTGAATTAGGATAGCAAGTAATGTATCGCGTGTAAACTGAAAAAAAAACAAAGAGAAACAAAAATACAAAGCACAGACGCAAAAGTAAGTACATACAAATTAACATAAACTGAAGATTAAAGACAACACACAAATAAAAAAAACAGATGGAGAAATAAAAAATGAAAAAATTACACCTCTCGTGTAGCTGTGTGAATTTATCATATTATTTACGTTATAGCCGTTGATGATGTGCAGAGTGCGAGGGAGTGAGCGCGTGTGACGGTGAGCGAACGGCGTGCGGAGAACGCGAGTGATCGATCAACAAGCGATTAAATTTATAAACAAAACGATAAAGTTGAAAGAAGTAACAATGAAATCAATGGAGACAAAATTCATAATTATCAATGAAGCACTGGCCAAGAGGGAGAGACTGCCACCGCCGCTGCCCCCTACCCCTGATTACTATCTTCCAGTGTTACAAATAGTTTCAATTGTTGAGCGCTGAAAGTGATACTGATCATTGATTATTATTATTTATGTTATAATTCATCCTCGATGTTACAGAAAATCGTATTTAATAAAATTTTAATTTGGAGAAACAAACACCGATGGAAGTTTTGCTTATGGATCGGCCCCATTTTTGTTTTTTGCAAAATTTTGAATTGGAATGAAGATGTTTTTATTTTTAACTCGTTTTGTGGGAGTCATTTTTCATTTTCAAAATCGTGTTAGAGATTTAATGACTTGATTAATTGTGGAATTTAATTCGAAGCAGTTATCTAGTGAGATGCGTCATTTTCGCATGTTTATGTTCTTCAACGAGTCATAATTCACGTTCTTGGCAGTCTGGATATCTGCAACGAGCGAATCACCGTCTCAACTCGATCAATGAACCTCCAACATACGGTTTTGCGCCTGCTTCATTGCCCTCATACTGATCTTAGAAATATATATATCAGAAAAGCGTCTCCCAATGTTCAACTCGTTCTGTAGATATCAGACTGTCAACATTTTTTAAGATTAAATTTTAATTGAACAAAGTCTTGGAAACTCAGTTTTTATAGCTACTCCGATGTCATGGTTCGAAAAATATCCTCAAGAAATAACTCAGTTATTTTCGTTTTATCCGAATCGTGTTATAAAACGAATTTACTTTTGATCGTTTTTTGATTATTTTTGTTAAAATAAAATTATGAACTTTGAAATTTCGAATGAAAATTCACACTTGACTTTTGATTAATTGAGTTTTTAATAACCGAGCAAAGACATTTTAGAATTTCTTAAAAACTCTTGAAACTCAGGCGAGGAACTGATTAGTTTTTTCTTTCCGATTAATTCGACGCACTTTGGACTTTGTCTGTAGTGACGGCGATAGTAGGTGCTTCGTACTTCGAAAATATCAAAAGCCTCGCTTGCTGACGTGTTCGTTTTGGTTCGAAATTCCTTGCACTTTTTCACGTTCCAGTTGACCGAATGCACCTCTTCGACCAGTTGATAATTCTCGTTGTCCATATTTTTCATCATTGTTGAACGTGTATCATCAAACACTGACATAGTTTCCACTTTGCGATGTGCAGATTTTGGCTTCTTTGGAGCAACAATTTTTCTATCTTTTTTCATTCTCACTTTTTCAACGTGTTTTTTCTCTGACTTTTGAGGACTGAAATTCACATCGTTCTGTATTTTGTTATTCCTTATTTCACGATTTTGTTTTCTTTGAGCATCGAGCGAAACCATCTGGTCAAATTTTCTGCAAAATTTTCATTTTTCAATCAGAATAAAGTGTAAATGAAAAAAGTTAATCTCAAAATTATTGATATTCAAATTATAAAATTTTTAATAATTTTTTTTTCGGCTTAGTTTTGTTTCAGTTGGAAAGTTGTTGTGTTTGGTCGGTGAAATTTACTTGTGCAGCTCGTGCAATTTCGAGTAACTTAAAATAGTCATCGCGATGGTCGTTAAAATGTATTGAGCTTCGTAAACTTGTCTGACGAAAATTCTGATGTGCTTCCAGATGTTGGAAAGCCAGCTTTTAGGAATCACCAATTTGTACGATGCAAATTTCGTTGTAATGTTGCGTGTAATTGTTAATCCTGAGACATGCAAGGAATTAGAATTATTTGTTTCTATTTTTTTAGTTATTGCTGCTCTTTTAGATTATACATTTGTATTGTTAGTCTTACTATTTTTTATATTTTTACCTTCTCTTGTAATGTATGGTATATTATTGATCATATCCGCAATGTAAATCAAAATCCAAAATGTGAACCCAACAAATAATATCAAGTTCCATATCAAATATTTCGAGAATTTCTGGCGTTTTTTACATCTGCCGTTTAACTGTAATTTTCATTTCCAATTTAAAGTTAAACATTAAACACTTTTTAACTATACAAATTCAATTATTTACTGGTTTTCTAGATCCTTGACAGTTTTTTTGATTACCTCCATATCTTTCAGTCTGTTTCGTTAACCTCGCAGAAAAACAATTTGACAAGATGTTTGCAATGCCGCTGGAAAGTTTTTGCGATTTTTCAGTTCTATTTTCAGAGGAAATACGGTCATCATCCTTGTCTTGTAATTTGTCTTTGTGTTCCATCCCACACGAGAATTTCGGTAAACTTTCTAGTTCTTATTAAAAAAATGAATTTATAAGAAAACAAAAATTGTTGCATAGAAAAATAACTTGTCAACCTCTACAGCAAAACAAAACAACAGGTTGACATTTCATTATGCATTCAATCATTACTTTTAAATTTGAAGATAAAATTGAACTGAATGTTTCAAGTTTAATAAAATATTGATGTAGCGGTTTTGTTATTCCTTTTTACGCTTTTCTTAGATTATTAGACTGCTGAGATGAGCAACTTCTTAGCCACTCGTTTAAACAAACTGAACGAACAACTTTTAACAATCGCGAAGTTGCAACAAATCGAAAATCTGGGCGACTTGGAACCGGAGCAGATGAATGCAATTTTTTCACAGTCAGACATTAAATCTAATATTTTGAAATTATCAGGTAAACTTGAACAACTAATCCCTTCAATTTGAAATTAAAATTTTTAATTTCCTATAAACAATTTCAGAACAAATTCAGGAAATTTGCTTAGAAAATAAAATTCAATTAAGCACGAGTAATAATTTGCATAATGGAAAATTGTTTGCGAAACCCTTAGCTAACAAAGAATTTACATCAGAAAAAGATATTATTTCAACTCTGAGAAAGGTAGAATAGAATTAAATATAAAATAATGAGGGAAATGTGCAAGGAGTAAAAAAAACTTTGCTTTTGTTAGAATTTATTGACCGAACGGAAACGGAACAAAGAGTTGAAAAACGAATTGGAAGACGCAAAAAAATGTATCAACAATTTAGAAAAGAAGTTACAGCAACATCAGCTAGAAATGAAAGAAACTCAATACAAACTTGAGGAGGAAAAAAAGTTGTTAGAAAGAGCAAATGAGTTTTCTGCAGAGATGGTCAAACAAGCTGATTTGATAAAATCAAGCAGGGATGATCTTTTGAATCAAGTGTCTCGTTTAAAGGTCGTTCAATTAATTACGTTATACAGATGAAATTAATTTATCAGAACGGTATTGTTTAACATTGTCTAATTTTTTATTTGATAGAAAGAATTGAATGATTTAGTATTAAAAAACGATAACTTGAAAAGTGATTGTGAAAAATGGAAAAACAAAACTGAGTTGGAACAGAAAAAGTAAACATAATATCAATTTCACTATATATGTATCATTTTTTTATATAAAAATTGATAATTGATGAAATTTTACAGGTGTAATGAATTAAGTGAAAATTTAATTAAACTGAACAGTTCCATGGAAGAAATTGTGAGAAAAAAGACCAAGTTTGAGGAAACGATAATTGAGTTAATAAACTTGGTCAAATTGTACAAGAAAAAGGAATGTGACATGCAACAAAAAGAAGCTGCTTGTTCTGAAAAAGTAACTTCAATCACTTCAAATAGAAAATGTTTGGAATTTGATCATCCTGTAATATGTTAAGTTCGCGATTTTAGGAACGAGAATTCGATGAAATACTAATAAAGTTAAGCGACTTATCGAAAGAGTGCAAAAATGTGAAAAACGAAAACGAAGGCCTGAAAAGTGTTTTAGAAATCAAAACGAAAGAGATATCAAAACTCAAAGATGAAATGGACAAGTACAGAGAAACGTTTTTTTACGAGCTGAAAGTCAAAGAGAAAATAGTTTTAGACAAATGCGATACTATTAATAAACAAAAAAAGGTTTGACATTTAGTTGATTTTCAATGTTGTTTCATTTTTCATAATTTGATAAAAATAATTACAGTTGCTCAAAGAGAGCGAATCCATGGTTCGACAAGCTGCTCTAGAATTTGAATCTCTCAAAGAGCAATTGCAGGCAGAAAAAGAAACAAATAAATCTTTACTAAACGATTTAAATAATGCAAAAGCATTAGTGACGAAAATACCAAAAACAAAAGTCAATTTAAGGAATAATTTGCGAAAAAATTGAAACAGAAAACAAAGTTTTGGAAAAGATACTTAAGCAACACAAAAACTGTCAGCAAGTACTGTAAAAATAACACTTTTCTAGATTTAAAATAATTTATTTATCAATTGGCGCGAATCGACTTTATGTACAATTCTTATCACTATCAGGTACTTGGACAACACGAATCAATATCCAATTTTACCTGAATTTGAACTTCGATAGCCTTACCCTGAATTCTAGCAATAAGAGATGAATATTTTTCCTATACCAAGCAATATTATAATTAAGGTGTGTTTTCCAATTTTTGTCAAGAAATTTTTTATAAAAAACTGACATCTCGTCGGCAGTCACATTTTCTATTCCTTTATCTTTCAGATCTTGACGAAATTGAGTTCTTTCCTGAAAAATGAATTCCAATTACGTTTCCCATCAATGAAAATAAACGTTAACGTTAATTAACTTTGTGAACCGCGAACCTGGGTAAAACTATTGTTGTGTTTCGTCCAAAAATTTTGGTTCCAATTTTGCGTTTTCTCTCTCGTTTCTCGGTACTTTTTTTCCAATACACTTTCATTTTTGGGTTTATAAAAAGCAATTGGTCGCAAATTCGATACTGGATCTGGAGGCCCGATGTAATCTGCTCCAATTTTTTTCACTTCATTTGATGTTTTCTAAATAATTACATAAACATCATTGATTTTTAATCTAAAAAACTTCTGAGCATTGCACAAAGTTGCATGTAAACAAAAAATACAAAAATTAGCAACACAGTTGTACTTCTACTTACCGTACAATATGTTTTGGCAAATTGTATAACATAAGTTGTTCTTTGATTCATTATCCAATGACAATTATAGACAATTGTTTCATTTATTTTCTATAAACAACAATACTTCAATTCACAATCTTTACCATTCTAACCTCTAAAATTTCGGCAAATTACGTAATCGATACAAAACTCGGAGCGCCACCTACAACAAGTCTTACCCTAAGAAGGTAAACAACTTTTGAAAACATCAACAACCACCAGGTGGCTCTATCACAGTGTTGTGTGTGTTGTGGACAGTGTGGGGGTCACGCCGTGTAAAGTTTATTAAAAAAATAATTGTAAAAATGGCTAATTTCGATCTGACATCAAAGATAGGTCAATTTCTTGATCGGCATCTTGTCTTCCCACTTCTGGAGTTTTTGTCCGCAAAAGAGGTAAGCTCTTACGTTACTATTGTTCGAAATTGACTTAAAAATATGTCGGGAATTCTAACCTCTAACAATGAAATTCTCCACAGATTTATTGTGAAAAAGACTTGTTAAAAGCAAAATTGGATATCCTAAATAAGACTTACATGATAGATTATGCTATTGACATCAAACAACTTTTGCATCCAGACCAAAAAGATGAGGTAAAAAAATAATCGAATGTCATTTTCTTGTATTCCATTATTATTCCATTAATAAAAATAATAATTTAAATTTAGGACCTTCGGTCTCGACGTGACAATGTTATCGGAGAACTCAAAGATCTTCAGGAAAGTGTTTCTGTCATTTTGGAGCTCATCAACAATGATGAGGTGATGAAAAAAATGACAAACATGCGCGACTCCAAGGCTCTCAATAACTACCTTACCCAAGAATTAGACGTGAGTTAATTAATGTATAATGAATCAATCAAAATATCAAAATGAATTATATTTAAAACAAATGATTGAATGTTGTAGTTTAAAGTCGAGATGATGGACGACTTTGTGAAACTTGCCAAGTACCGCTACGAGTGCGGAAACTATTCAATCACGTCTTCCTACTTGTACTTTTATATTTTAGTTATGTCTTCCACGGATAAGGTCAGTACATCAAAATAAAAATTCTTTAAAATTTTTTATTTGTCAAAATGTTACATGCAAAATTAATAACGCATACTATTTCAGAACTACTTAAAAGCTTTGTGGGGCAAATTAGCATCAGAAATTTTGACACAAGACTGGGAGACAGCTTTGGAAGACGTCAACAAACTTAGAGAGTACATTGACAGCAACACAATGGGCAACTCGTTGCAAATTTTGCAACAACGCACGTGGCTCATTCACTGGAGTCTTTTTGTTTTCTTCAATCACGTTAAGGGCAGAGATTTGATCATTGAAATGTTCCTCTACAGGCCTCAGTAAATATCAATTTTTCTATTTCTAGATTATTATTATTTTCTATTACAAGTTTCTATTTCAAAATTTGTTGAACAATTTTAATTTCAGCTACTTAAACGCAATTCAAACAACTTGCCCGCACATTTTACGCTACTTGACCGCTGCAGTTATTGTGAACAGGTCAAGAAGAGCAGCTTTAAAGGATCTTGTCAAAGTGATTCAACAGGTACTTGATAGAATAAATTTGAATTCCATTTACAAAAGCGATTTGTTAATTTTTTAATAATGTTGTTTTCAGGAATCGTACACATACAAAGACCCAATCACAGAGTTCATCGAACATCTGTATATCAACTTTGATTTTGATGGAGCTCGTCAAAAATTGCAGGAATGTCAGACTGTGGTTTTCAACGACTTCTTCCTCATTGCACTCCTCAATGAATTTGTGGAAAATGCTAGGCTCATGATTTTTGAAACCTTTTGCAGAATCCATCAGTGCATTAGTATTGGGTATTTTTTATCTTTATATTATTTTAGTAATATCTTTTCAAATGAAAGAATATGATAAGACTATTAAATTGAATCGCATGCTCTTTTTTAGAATGCTTGCTGAAAAACTGAACATGAAACCAGACATGGCAGAGTGTTGGATTGTAAATCTGATTCGAACCGCACGATTGGATGCGAAGATTGACAGTAAGTTAGGACATGTTGTAATGGGCGGACAGCCGGCATCGCCGTATCAGCAACTTGTTGAAAAAATCGAAACCCTCAGTGTTCGTAGTGAAGCGCTAGAAAATCTGATAGAACGTAAATTGAAATCGAAAAATCAAGACTCTTACAGTATAATCTGGAACTGATAATTATTGTAACGCTAAATAATGCGAAAAGAAAAAAAAGACATAAGTTCGAAAGCAATCGAGTTATTTATTATTGAATTCGTTGTAACATTTTATTGATGCTTGAATAACATTTTTGTATGAAACTATTAAAAAACACATTCTTCCAGTGGATCACCGGAAGTTTACTTTTATATGATAAAAAAATAACAATTTTACAATAACTTTATAGATACGATAACTAAAGTTATCCAGTAAGGCTAGCTTTTAATGTACATTTTATAAATATATAAAGTGTAAAACATTTTATGTATATACATACACTACCAGATAAAAATTCTTTATTGCAACTTTGTCATAACGTTTATTTACAGCCTTCGTGTTTTATATTTATGACAGAAATTTTTGTAATCAAGCAGCAATTTATAAACACTGATTGTAGTTTATGGTACATTATGTTCACCGTATCTTTTTTAATAACTTATACCATATAAAACTTTGAAAAAAGTGAGAAAGAGGTTCGTGTTTGAGGTTTAATGCGCTTGCGCAGAACTTTTTTGTTGCGCCGGTGATTATCGCCAGGAGGCAGCAGCTGCCATAAATGTTGGTAGGGAAATTGGTAAGAGGGAGGGGCTTATAATTAGCGTTTCGGATTTTCCCCAGCTTAGGTCACCTAATCCGATCATCACTTTAAAGTCGATACACCATAAAATCGCACTGGTAAGTGAAACAAAGAGAAAATATAATTTTTATAAGAAAAATTAGAATTAATTTTCAGCCAAAAAATTCAAATAAATATAATAGGTAATCCCTTTTAGGGATACCAACAACACACTTGCAAATTTGTTACTATTGTTTTTAAAATAATTCAACAATCTTGATTTTTATTACTCACTGTATTATTGTGATAAACAAATTGCAATAAATAAAAGCGATTTTTATTATTGTAATTAAACCTTTTTCGACGCCCAACTAACGCCATCTGCTGAAGAATCTAAAAAACCAAATGAATGCTTTAATTTTCACATGTTGCATCACTGCTCCGTCCCCCTGTCCCCTCCTCGAGGTAAACATATTTCGTTTTCAATCGGTAACAATACGATACCGATGGAACAAAGACGAAGAAGAAACCGCGTTGGACGGGCAGACTGTTTTCATGGAATTTGACATTTTGATCGTTGGGTGTCGAAGCATTGTTGAAAAGTGGTACGAGTGGAGGGACGATGTGCAAATCGTAGCCGATCGTAGGGTTTGCGCGGAAAATGGTGCGCCCGAGTGTTTTGCTGACAGTGGTTCACGGCTAGTGTAACGCGGCGATTCACGATGCTGCGCTTTCTATCGCGGCGCAGGGCGCGCGGTGTCAGCAGCCAGACCGCGTCCTCGCCGCAGATTAAGAACCAGCGCCTGCTCAGCAACAAGAACATCGTCCAGTGCAGGGTTGTGCTTCTCGACGGCACCGATCTCCCGATCGAGTTGTCGGTTAGTCAAAACAACCTTTTATACATCCTTTTTACCATCTCCAACTTAGTCCTTTTCACCTGTTCATTTTTGTCATCTCCTCTATCCCTTCATCTTCTTCCTTTTATTCTAAACAATCAAAATTTTACATTGTTCAAAGAAAACAAATAATTGTTTGAAAAAAAACGTTCCGATTTTCGTTCAATTTTCCATGAAATGTATTATCAGCAATTATGAAATGATAAAAGCTTTTATCTGTTCGAATC
Source organism: Telenomus remus (assembly GCA_020615435.1). Classification (NCBI taxonomy): domain Eukaryota; kingdom Metazoa; phylum Arthropoda; class Insecta; order Hymenoptera; family Scelionidae; genus Telenomus; species Telenomus remus. The sequence continues at coordinate 5,949,040 of CM036341.1, read as the reverse complement.
ACCATTATCAGATTTAATAAAAAAAATTGGTTGGGTTTTTAACTATCAAATTGTTTTTTGGATTTACTTATGAGCGGATTTGTTTACTCAACTAGTTAAAAAAAGTGATCTTTGAAACGAGGAGAAATTGGATGTAAATAAGTCAGAGAGAAAGATGTTGGGAAATGACAGATGGGAGAAATATGTGTGTCATAGTTATGTTTCTGAAAGATGTTTCTGAGTTTAAAAATGTCCCACTTTTGGACGTGCTGTCAGATCTACCTTTGTCTGAATCAGATGTTGTGCACGTTGCCAGTCTCTTCATTGTTACGTGCGATAATCTGGAACGTTAACGTCTTGATCAAGACGTGATAATTGTCTCTTCTTTTTTCTTCCCACACATATCTTAATTTAATAAAAAAATAAATTGCGTGAAAGTTAATTTTCGTTGCGGAAACCAATTTCTTGACAGTACAAATTTTTCACACAATTTCATAGACTGTTCTGCAACATTTGTTTATCTTTTAATTAGGATTCGACTTTTTTTCAGAAAAAAGCGCTGGCTAATGATTTGTACGAGCAAGTGTTTTATAGTTTGGACCTGATTGAGAAGGATTATTTTGGACTCCAGTACACTGACAGTAATAATATTCAGCACTGGTTAGATCCTACGAAACCGATTAAAAAACAAGTAAAAAGTAAGAACTCCTATTATTGATTGTAGTCTATTTTTATTAATTTGAATTAGCAATTGGTTTTTAATCACTTTTATATTTGTTTTCTAGTTGGTCCGCCTTACACTTTGCGACTCAAGGTTAAATTTTATTCCTCAGAGCCTAACACGCTCCGAGAGGAGTTGACGCGATATCAATTTTTTCTGCAACTCAAACAAGACGTTTTAGAAGGAAAGCTACAATGTCCACACCAAATCGCCGTTCAACTGGCTGCTCTGGCGTTGCAATGTAAATTTTAATACAAACTTTTTATTCATCTTTAAATAATCCATAAAGTCTTGAAAGTTTCAACTAAGTTTGTTGGCAAAGTAAATTTGATTTTTGTTAAGAGTGTATAATCATTAGAAAAAAAAGTTGTCACGAAGGTGATGGCAATTTATGAAAACAACTATACTTAGAGAGAAATGCGAATTAATTGACCTGAATAGAAACATTGTACAATGAATTGTGAATCACACTAATTAGTTATTCATGAACGAGAACGTAACGCAAGAATGTCCCGATGCGGCGTCGTTTTTGTATTCCTAATCGCAGAAACTTTGTCGAAAAGCGCGTTTAATTAAATACCATTAAACATTACAACACTTAGTCGATTAATTTAATCTATAAATTATTCAAGGTAAGGGAAGAATTTTTCATCGGCGTTATCACTCCTTATCTATTACAACTTAATACACTCAGTCCACGGAAACTCAACAACCAAAACAATCGTTGAACAAATCCGTCTATCTCCTCTTTTTTTCAATTACAATTTTAAACGCACGTAAATAAAAAAACCAGGGGGAATAAAAAATAATAACCGCGTTACGAAACTATGTTTCGCGTGTTCGTCACAGTTTACGTAAGCGTAACATGGGAAATGAATGAAATGTAAACCGATTTTCTTATCAGTTTGCTGAATCACTGCGAATTTTTTTTTCTTCACACATCTCAGAATTCAATGCACATATTTGCTGAGTAGCAATTAGTTCATTTTCGAATGAAATTCAAGTAAACATTTTTTCTTACAGCCGAACTTGGAGACTACGATGCGTCGATTCATACCGCAGCGACCGTTTCAGAGTTCCGTTTCGTACCGGACCAGACGGAGCAGATGGAGCTAGAAATTTTGGAAGAATACAAGGCGTGCAGTGGGCAAAGTCCGGCGCAGGCCGAGTCGAATTATCTAAGCAAGGCCAAGTGGCTCGATTTGTACGGAGTGGACATGCACACTGTTCTCGGAAAAGACGGTTGCGAATACGCGTTGGGACTCACACCCACGGGCATTCTCGTTTACGAAGGCACACAAAAGATCGGTCTCTTCTTCTGGCCGAAAATCGGTCGGTTGGATTTCAAAAAGAAAAAGCTCACGCTAATCGTCGTGGAGGAGGATGACGAGGGTCGGGGCGAGCAAGAACACACATTTGTGTTCAGATTGGTCAATGAGAAGGCCTGCAAACATTTGTGGAAGTGTGCCGTTGAGCACCATGCCTTCTTCAGGCTGAGGGCTTCTGTGAAGGGCGCCAACACTCGGCAGAATTTTTTCCGAATGGGATCGCGGTTCCGGTACAGTGGCAAGACGGAGTTCCAAACAACCCAGCTCAATAGGGCGAGACGCACTGTTCAGTTTGAGAGAAGGCCCAGTCAGAGATACGCGAGGAGACAGAGCCATGTCCTTAGAGAACGCCAGAAACAGCAGACCGATCAACCCAATTCGACTGTTAACAGTAATTTTCTTATTTTACAGTATTTTTTTTCAATTTTTTGACAAAAAACGTCGTGTCTTTACGTACTAGGTTTTTTAATTGCTACAAATCATTGAATAAACGAAAGTTTTTTGTAATATTTTAAAAAGTCTTATTTGAAGGTAAAACAAATTAATGTACAAATGGATTTAATTACTGATTTAATAGAACATGAAAATAACCAAATTTAGGTTACATTTTTTACAAAAATACTAACAATATTGTGTAAAACAGATTTTGGTTTTTTTACTTTAAGCATAACTCGATAAATAAATGAAAAAGTTTAAGAAAAGTGATAAAATAAGACATAGGCTGAGATTCCGAAATTGTTTGTGTTTCAGATGATGATGGTTCGTTGAAAAGGCAACCTAGCAAATGCAGTTCAAAAAGTTCGTCTGACTCCTCGAGCTCGAACACGCCCTTCGTAGGAGATTTGCTGAAGCTGAAGGACCAGCACAGCGAAAACGTTGCCGCAAGTCCGAGTGCGAAGGACAGCGACCTGCTGAAGACTAGCATGACGATTGAAAGTATAAGTCACTCGCCGGTGCAGCACCTAGTTCCTAATAACAGAGGCGCAGAGCCGCCGCCGAGTTCACCCCTAACGCCGGATCCACTCAAGTGCAATATTCTCAAAGCGAAAACTCCGGAACCGGCCAAGAACTCGAACTTAGTATCTATCACAATGACGGACTCGACGCCCTTAGTCACTGTCGACAAAAATCAACATTCCGATTCCGCCACGATTGTTTCAGTGGTACAGTTTTTCAACTTTTTTCATCCATTTTTACTTTCGTTCTCATTATCTCATGCTCATATGCTTTTTCTGTTAAACATGTATCTTTGTGAACTGAAGAAAAGAGATTCTGTTTTGTTGCAACTTGTGCTTTTGTGTGTCGCTAGCTTGATTGTTAAAATTCTGCTTTTGCTTTGGTTGATCGTAACAGGGTGGCGACAAGTTGACGCTGTCCGTGAGCGGCACTGGACTGAACACGTCGCACGACGATTCCGTCACGGTAACGCACTTTTCTTTGGACAGCTGGGGCAAGATCGAGCAGACCACGACGCCCTTCACGCCAAAGAGCAATCCGTCCCTGAATCCGTTCAATCCGTTCATCAACAGCGTGAATGAGGTCGCGCACGTTAACAGCGATGCCCCCAACACCGACGAGGTTCAAAACGAAAAAACTGAAGATAAATCCAACACAAACCCGTTCATCGACTCGAACCCCTTCTTTGGACTGCTCAACCCATTCAAAGATCTTGGTTTCTCTGAAGAAGCGACCGAAAAGAAAGAAAAGAAGGAAGAAAATGAGACGAAAAATGGATCCAAAATCGTCAAGGAAGAAGTCCAGCCGGTGAACAAACCCAAACCCAAGGTAGGTGACTGGTTCGCGCGCATTTTTGCACAATTGTTCGTTCAGCAGTATTCATCATCCAAAATTGTTTATTTTTATTGTGGAAGCTAGATTTGTTGCGAATGTTGGAGTTTGGTTGAATTTGAATTGGTGAAATTAATAAAATTATGATGGTTTTTTGGTTGTCGTTTTCAGGAGGAACCACAAACGGTTGCAGATATCAGTCCATGGCTGGTTTCCGAGCCGGCGAACAAACCGACATCACAGACGCCCATCAAACACACCGTCATCACCAGAAAAACCGTCATCACAACGCAACTCTAGCGATTTAACATAGCCGATTGGCGTTTCAGTTGTACGTATTTACAAACTTTGGATTCAACGCTCGATACAATGAATGAACCAGTGACATCACAGACGCCCATCCGGACGCATCATCACAAATGCCAATCGAATTTGCATTCCAAGTTTTATAAGATGGTAACGTACACTTTCCAACGTTCGATAATGAAATGCGTGAAACAAAGTATTATTGATTTCTTGTTTTTCGAAAGTTATTTGACCAAGTGTCAATGCGATTTTAATTGTCGTTCGAAGCAACCGGAAAGAGAATGAACTTGTTGTGTACTTAATAGTAAAGTTAAACTTGAAAATAGAAAATCAAAAGTGAAAGTATTGAATGAATACCCGATAGGACATAACTGTTTGCAACGTTTGCAAATCTTACTACATAAATCGAGAATGTACTTAAAAGTAGAACGTTAGTTTAGTAACATTTTTATTGTCATAGTTGAATCAATGTCGATATAATCTTTTTGTGCTTACGAAAAAGAACAAGATTATGTGTGAATGGCGCTAATTGAAGAAAAAATAAACAAAAAGCAAGGACAATTATTGTGCAACGAACAATCAATTATAAATCGACTGATAAAAGTATATTTTTATTTTTCATTAGCAACCGTTTTTGAAGTTGTGATTGATAATCTTGTCGTTGCAGTCACCGAGTGATGTTTTTTATACATTGAAGTTACGATTCACACGATTCCAGAGTTGAGATAGATGTCGTATATTTCATTCCACTAATGAATAATTATGAAATATATCAGTTAGTCATATTTTGAGAAATAAAAACGAATGAACAATTTTTTTACATCTCGATTGAGCTCAAGTATTTTGTATCGCGTGTAAAGAGAGAGACTTTGGTGTTTTCACACACTTGTACGAAGCAAGACTAATCATTGTGCCTTATTGACCAATTGTAAACAATTCGTCAAACAAATTTTTATGTCTTACGTTCTTATTAATGAAGAGAATTACATGGTAATTATTATATTTACCCTCGTGCATTTGAGAGTATATGTGACTGATTTATCTCAAATTGTAATTTGAAGCACGAACTTTGCATACAACAGTATCAAATATTTATTTTGCAAAGTCGAATGAAACAAGTAATTGTATCAACGTGAAATCAAAACAACTTTTAATAATCGAACACTCGATTGCATTTATGGGACAACTTTTGTTAACAAAGTACATCGCATTTATTCTTGAGATTAATGAATTCTTGTACACTGCTGTATTACAAATTTCAAAAAACGCAAAATGTACTCACACCAAGAACAGAACAAATTGTAACTCTAGTTACTCATATCAAATGGTGAAATTTCCATTTACAAAAAATACACGGTTTTCATATAGTTTTTTATTAATTTTTTATTGCTTTTGTATTTGAAGGAAGTTTTTAAAATTTGTACACGAATTTTCAAATGTTATATCCAAAGGTATCAATTTGAATGCCAACGATGTAAATGGATCTCTTTTAACGTGAGAAACTAGGGTTTAATCTACTTGTACTTACGTCCGAAATGAGTAGTTGAGATAGAGAAAAGAAACTATTTTGTTGTAATCTTTTGACAAAGAATATTTTGGCCAGAGTTTCTTTTTGCAATATTTATAATTAAGATACAAAGATGTTTATGAAAATTTTATAAACATAAATATCAAAACTACCACGAACGTCCTTATAAAAAATTGTATAAAAGATCAATGTAATGAGTACACAAATAAATTTGATAAAAGCGAAAAAAAGTTAAGGTGTATTTTTCAAGATTACAAAATCACGTAACGTGTTCAAGAGCAAAATAAAACTTTTGCCACATGTACTATCACAAATTTTATACATCTCAATTTTGACAAAAAACAAATTATATATATTTTCAACGGATACTTAAATAAAAGTTTACATAACGACTGTATTTGCTGGAATCTTAATTCTAGAAAAATAGTCTAGTCGTTGTTTTTACTTTCAAAAACAAAACCAGAAAATCACAAAGGTTTTTCAATCAGATGGATGTAGAATTTCGGTTTCGGAACAACATCCAAGGACTTGAAATCGCCATAAATAGTGTGCTTCGAATTGTCACCGAACTCTTCTCTTAACAATTGTGAAAAGCTATCTAATTTCTGTGGGTAATAGGACAGTCTAAATGTGCCGTCAGTGTCGCTGATTTCCTCTCCTTCCAAACTCAGTGCGTAATCCAAAATAACCATTGTGGGCTTTCCCTCAGTCAACATCACTGAAGTAGTTATAGATTTCACTCGATTGCTCTGAAATCAAATGACAATTCCATAAACAACATTCCAACCGTAAGGGAAATCAGATTCAAATTTATGCTAATCGTTTTCTATTTTTCAGCTCACATTGTAATAAATCCCCTGCGTGGATGTCGCACCGGTGTTTAAGATTTCGTCATAATTTCTGTGATCAATTAGTAAACAACCTCCAGGTTTGAGGCAGTTCTTAAAATTCGATATCGCTTGTCTGAAATCATTTTGAATTCATGTCAATTAAAATCATTTGACAAATTTATGGAGAGTATGTTTTTAATCTACATTTTTTTTCTAGTTACCTTTGTTCTCTTTGGTCGCCATAGGTATCGAGTAAATGAGCAAAACTGTTTCCTAAACAAATCACCGCGTCGAAACCACCACCGAGCAAATTTTTGATATCCTCAGTGAGCGTGAGCCAGTTTGCCTCTTCGATAACTGTAAACGGAAAAACATATTTTAAATTTCCCAATTGGTTCTTCATTTTCTGATCGTATCAAATAAGCAACAAATATTCTGTATAAGTTTTATCAGCATTGTGCAAAGTTACGATAACGACTCTATAATTTGACAAAACAAATTGTGCAATGAAGATTATAAGTGTGAGACCTTTTTTCACGTCATTTTTTTATCAAAAAATTTTGTTTGTTTTGAGTCACAGTCTGGTGACAAACATGTGTAAAGATGCGTTGTAGGTAACAAATGTTTTGAAAAATTTTGTTCAAAGTAAATGAACAAGATGTTTTATTTACATTTATAACTGCAATCAAAGTTGATTTTAAAAAAGGGAATTGTAATTTTTTGATTATTTAAACTTTCAATTGAAATTATTGTAAACCCTCGAAAATAATTAGTGGGAAATAACAATTCAGATAAGTCATAGCTGTAATTGATTTAAATTTGAAAATTAACGGAGTTGAAAATAGGAACGATATGAAATTGACAGCCACCACGCAGTCTTCGAATTAATCAAGCTACAGAATTTATGTGCAATTCATGCATGTAGTTTGATTACGTAGCTGCTATTCATTATTCCGGTAAATACAAATCACTTTGATTTAATTCCATTAATAGTTGCTTCGAAAAAGATAAGGCAAGTTGGACAAGATAAATTAGGATCTCATATCAGCGCCTGATGACCCGTCGAACAAATAAAATCTTCGTCGGGGTGACGCAAAATATTTGTTTCAAAGTAATGAAATAGTTGATAAACAACAAATATTCTTTATTCCAAATTACGTAACGTAATTTTAAAAACATCCCACGAAATTTGAATCAATTTAAATCCTACACTCTTTGAACTTTCCTTCCGCGCTTTAAATTTGAATTCTCTATTGAATTTTGTTCTGACTTAAAAATCTTACTCCACTTGTCGAAGGTCGGTTCTTTTCGTCTAAGCCAGCGCGACTTGAGAGCATGTTTGAGCATTTTGTCAGAAGCATCAACACTGACAACTTCAAAATTTTCCTCGAGCAGCATGATAGAATCCACGCCAGTTCCGCAGGCCACGTCTAAAATTCTCTGGCATCCTCGTTTCCTCAGCAGACCAACCAGGAAATCCTTGTAATGCTGTTTCCTCTGTTTTTTATCTCCGATGAAAACTTCCCAGACCTTGGCTGCTTTGCCATCTGCGTACTGGTCTCTCACACCTTCAGCTGCGGCTCCCAATGACCGCGTATGAACAACAGAATCCATTTTTTTATGACCTGAAAAAAAGAGAGAGGAAACTGTATGAGATGAATTTGTCACACATTTTCCAACTGATTTTCATTCAAGACGAAAATAGTCTCGTTTAGAAAGTAAAAAATGTGGGATGAGAGAAACGGTTCGACTTTTGGGATGATGCAAAGATCAGAAAATGACGGATCAATTTATAGCAGAAAAATAAAAGTTTTGAACCAGAGATAAAACTGTCCTACACGCGCTGGTAATCGTATAACAAAAAAGATATCAAAATGAACACGAGGACAAGATCTTACTGTTGTCCATCTTCAGGCCTTATCTTGTCTTCCGTAACGCTCAAAAAACTGTGTTTGCTCACGTTTGAAAACATTTATTTACCAAGAATTGTTATCGGTTAATTAGCCCGATTCAAAAAGTGATTAGTTAGAATAATCGAATTTGAATAATCAAAATTTATTAGTTAGGAAGAGTAGACAAAAATATTTTTTAAATATTAATTAAATTTTGATTAATTCACATGGAGAAACAATTTTAGAGAAAAAATTGGAAAAAACAAATGAAGGTCCCAAAACTTTGAATTAAAATGTCAAAAATGAGTTCAAACTGATAAGGACTGTATTTAGAAACGAAAGTTTGAACAAACAATCGAATGAGAACAATTTCCAAAAAATTGAATGAACAATGTTTTAAAAGAAAAAGAACTTATTAGAAAAAAATTTACTTGATAGTTCGACTAATTTAATTGTAATTATACAGGTTCATTTGAGCTAATTGAAATTGATTACTGTTCAGAATGAAATAACCGATGACCTACCTTTTAAAATTGGATGAATTGGTTAAACAAAATGTTGCAAAACAAGAATGACTGTTAACTTACAGGCTGAAGAAATTGGGTAGGGAAGATTAGAAGATTTGATGAGATCAGTATGACAGCTCGAACTAGACTGAATCGACACCAGCACTACAACTCCGAGTACGATACAGGAATGGTCAACATTTATATGACGTGGATGGCGCTGAAAATCTTGTAGCGAGTTCAGCTCTTTTCCTAATCAAACAAAAATTAGACCGCATGGTTGATAAAGATAGTATAGAGATCTAATAGTCATATATCTTGATGTAATAGTTTCTTCAGATTAATAATTTCAGCTTTAGTTGAATGATGAAATAGTGTCTTAGTTTAGTTCACTATTTTATGTTTATTTACTAAATTATTAATATTTTTCGATTGAATTTTAAAAAATTGCAAAATTGTAATACTCATATTTGTATTATTCTAAAATTTGGTGTACAGTTTACGTTTATGACAAAATTGACAAAATTAACTGGGGAAGGTGAAAGCTTTGGATTTTCCGTTTGAATGATGAAACAGAGCTTTAGTTTTAGTTCATCCTGTTTGTTGTTTGAATTTTTCAAATTAGTGATGTAATTGAGAAAAACTGAAAAAGCGAGTTCCGCAGATCTACTTTGCGCAAAATTTGCACATCGTATTATCGAAATTATTATCAGAATCACAAAACTCACCAGCAGTTAATTGGCCAAACGACAAATAAACAATATTGGTGATTATGCTGTTCTTATCAAACAACCAACATATAATTATTATTCATTATTGATATACGAAACAGGAAAAGATTTTTGTTCAGTGATTGATTATTTAAGATTTTTGATTTTTGCAAATGAAAAATAAATAAAATGCATTCTTCAATAAACATATATTAACAAATGCGTCAAATATATGATTGAAAAAAGACTTTAAAAATCTTTATAGCAATTTGTTGTCTTTTTTGTTTTGCAAATTTCGCAATCAGTAAGAATAACAATTTATAATCTTAATAATTAAAAATCTGTTGAGATGATAATCAGTAAAATACACGTATCGATTAATTGTAAATAATGACACGGCGAAAAGTTTAAATTCAAAAGTGAAAATGTCAAAGTTTCTGCGCTCTGCATGGCTCTGCCTATCTGCCCGATAAGTGCTGCCACCTACGCTCGCGCTTTGTCGCTTGGTTTTCCGACACTTTCCGTATCTCAGCGGTATGACTTGGTTTTGACTCATTTTGATTGTAGCAGCACGTTTGTACTGTTTCATTCAGTGCGGTTGGTGATTGCCGAAATCGCGTGCAAAATTGGAGCACCAAGTGACCGATGTCGTCGATCCGAGTGTGCATCGCCCGGAACATGTCCAGATCGACCAAGTGAAACACCAAAGTGCTAATTCGCAACAACAATGGGCAAACAAAACGGCTCGTGTTGGTGGTGCGTCAAGGTCCTTAAATGGGTACCCGTTATCCTTATCTTGGCAACGGTCTGTTGGTCCTACTACGCCTATGTCGTCCAGCTATGTTTTTGTAAGAACTTTTTCTAACCTTGATACGACCTCCTCTGTTTACATTTCCACAAAATCGATTTTATTCTTATCAACTTCCTTTAAAAAAAAGCAAACAAAAATAACAAACAGTCAGTTTTTAAATTAATTTATTACACAATTATTATGTTATTTACGTACGACTATTAGTTGATTTGAGGTTAATATTAAGATTTAAAGCTCGTACAGTTGACATGATTCGAATGTCAATGAGAATTGTTGCTTTGTACTGTAAACAAAGTTTGTTTTATGTAATGGACAAATTGCTCGTTTTTTGGACATGTTCGCAATTTACAAGTTATAAACGTTTTAAGTTTATGTTTCAATGGTTTGATTTTAAAATAGGACAGTGCATATAGGTGCACGCAAATATAAACGTCGAGTTGAATTTAGTTTTAATGTCTCGTTCATAAAGTGTGCAAAATCATTTGCACGGATATATAAATAAGTATTTGCGTCAACGTACACAAGTGCACTTACTTCGCAAGCAAAAAAAAAACAAACTACTTTGCATTCGCTCAATCCTCAAGATTGAGTGCCACTCAGAACTTTCATTCTTTTCAAAAGTGCTTTTTTCTTTCTTTTTGCAGATACAATCGAGAGCAATGTTCAAAAAGGTAAACATGCAAACAATACAAAATTCGTACCGAAAATGTTGGTATTCTGTTTTGCATTATTTTGGTAATCATTTTAAAATTGTTTTTCAGTTTTCTATCTCATTTTCTTCCACATATTGTTTTTCCTCTTCGTCTGGTCGTATTGGCAAACGGTTGGTGCGGATCTTATAGCTATACCTGACCAGGTAATTTGAAATTTTTCATTTTTTCATTAAGCAGAAATACACAGAAAGTGAAACGTTTTTCTAGTGGACATTTTTATTATTAGAAAGGAAAGAAAAGTTACATAATCATCTCGAGTTGGCAACAAATAATAAGATTTTTGATTGATTAATTCAATGTTTTCAGTTCAGAATACCTGCAGTTGAAATGGACAAACTTTTGCAAGCCGAAACTGAAGAAGCACAGAAAGAAATTCTGGACCGATTCGCACAAGATCTTCCCATTACTAATAGGACAATGAAAGGAGGTGAAATCTTTTTCGATGATTTTGAATGAAATTTCGATGAATATCAAAGAACGAAAGTGAGATAAAAGTAAAGATGCAATTCGAGGATTACAGAACAATGTTCATTTGAATTTAAAAATCAAATCAGAATCGATGAAATGCGCATTCAAATGAGACTATAGTTGCGTTACCTTTTAAAGCAATGGCAATGAACGTGCAATAATGGTTGTCACATGAAAACACGCGTGATGTGTGATTGGAAACTAGGTATTGATTGTCTTTTGTCTCATTGCAGCGATTCGATTTTGCGAGAGATGTGTATTAATAAAGCCGGACCGAGCGCATCACTGCAGCGTCTGCGGTACCTGCGTTCTCAAAATGGACCATCATTGTCCTTGGGTGAACAATTGTGTGGGCTTCCACAATTACAAATTCTTCATGTTGTTTTTGGCTTACGCGCTGCTCTACTGTATGTACATCGTGGGGACCACGTTACAGTATTTCATCCGATTTTGGAAGGTTTCTGATTTTTTTTTCCCTTCAACAAATCATGTCATTAAATTCAAATGATACATTTAACTAACTTTGTTTTTACTTTTTCAGGGTGAATTGAATACCATTGGAAGGTTTCACTTACTTTTCTTATTTTTCATTGCTATGATGCTTGCCATCAGTCTTAACTCTCTGTTCATCTACCATTGCTACCTCATTCTGCACAACAGATCAACACTAGGTACAATTATTTTGAAAAAAAATCAAATTGATTACATTTTGTTTGAAATTTGTAATATTTATAATTGTTATTGTTTGTTATTTAGAGGCGTTTCGGCCACCCATGTTCCGAACAGGGAAAGACAAGGATGGTTTTAGTTTAGGAAAATATAACAATTTTCAAGAAGTCTTTGGCGACAATGCCAAGCTCTGGTTCCTTCCATTTTTTACGAGGTATGTTTCAATTCAACTTATCTTAGTTAACCTTTGATTTGAATAATTCCCCTTGAATTTCCTCTAATTTGATATCTTTTTTAACCGATCGATGTTTGTTGTTGATCAAATCAAATTGTAACATTGGATCAAAGTCAATTTTTAATATAGGTCACTTAGGCATGACCCACTTCGATCCAGTTAATGTGCATACATTATTTTATCATCGGGATATTAACTCAATTATGTTCATTTTGAATGTTTTTCCCTGATTTAATTTCATATCAACCTTGAGCCAACTGCACAATACCGAATTATAGGTAAAATCCAAAGAACTTATCCCAAAGCATAATACTAATAAAAAACTTATGTAAATGCAAGTTACATACATGTACAATCGTGAGTTTCATGAGTTCCTTGCTCGATTACTAAGTCGTTAGGGGGTTGGACTTTTTTAATTTCAAATTTTCATGGATTTTTTTTTCAACATGATCTTCATTCTTTATTGGTAAAGAAAACTGTTTTTGTTGCATGTACGTCCTGTCAACATGTTTTTGTACAAAGTAAAGTACTGAAAAATTTAAAATTTGAAGAAGTTGCATGATGAATTTTGGAAAAATAAGTGGGGAAAAAGTTTGAGAAATGTCATCGTTTCTTTACCAATATGCTTATGGTCTACATACTGTATAGTGTTTGAATTTTGCCCGCACCTCTGTCGTGTCACGAGCGATTTGTGTTTGTATGCAAGACACTAAAAGGCTGGGTAAATTTTTGTTTTGATTCAATTCACCAAGAAAACTAAAGTTATTAAAGTCAAAATTGTCTATATAAAAGTTTTTGGTTTTTTTGTAAAAGAATTTGTATGCTATTTGTACAAAGTATAATAGACTATTCAAAATATAATTAATACTATTTAGTATATTATCATAGTTCTAGCTAGATAAAGAAATCGTAAAATAGATTGCATAATCCCAGTGGTTTGCAAGTAAAAAAACCATATAGTTTATCGTATTTAAAAATTACACAGCCTTGTACAAATGTTAGTGTTCAACTTGTATTTGCATTGAACTTTATTTTCACTTTCGTTTTTAACTTTACAACAAAACCATCGATACATGCTTTTGTATTCACTTTCAAAGTCATCAGAACAATTCAATTTCATCAAATGATGCACATTACAAATACACAATGTTTCAATCAACAGCAAAAAGTTTCTCATATTTTCTCTAAAATGAAAAAAATCAAATCAAAAATCATTCTGCTCTTTCATTACATACATTGAACTTCTTAGATTTCTCCTTTCATTTATTAACAACAGAACGATATCTCTGATTTTGTTGAATCAAAAATTTATTTTCTATCCAACTAAAAAAATCATAACTTAATCATTCATTTGAACATTATTTTTAAATTGGGGCGATTTGGCATGTACTGTGTTTTAGTCTTGGGAACGGAGTAGTCTATCCAGTACGCTCGCAACACCAAGGCACTCTCAATTCGTACAACTCGATGGGCAATACTAGGAGCAGGTTAGCAATTTGAGCGTTGACAAAAGAGCCGCGAAATCATGCCCCGGGATCTTTACTAAGGAACTCCGACTTGACCATTAACGCTGCCAGAGTGCACACCCTAGAGTTCTACCGTAAAGAGGCCACTGCATGTGCATGCTAATCGTGTTGCTTATCCAACATGTCGAGCTTGACTCAGTCTGCTGATTCGACAACGTTTTGTATCTGATTAATTCGACTCCACTGACTGAAGTGACTAATCAACTATTTTTTTCAACATTTTTTTTCTGTTCTATTCGTCCAATGCTTCGATTAACTATTGCGTTCTATTTCATTCATTTTCAACATTGTAAATAGTCAGAGACTAATTGTGATTCCAGTTCTATTTCATTAAGAACGCATTTCATTTTGTCACTTTTTTCTGTTCGACGACGTTTTTTGACACCCAATTTTTGTATTTTGTACTTTTCTACAAAAGCCTGTCCAGTATTAATAAACGCAGTTACGTTTCACTGAATCACAGTTAACTTGTACGCTTTCACTCGATCAAGTTTTGAATCAGGATTTCATAATCCTGAGATGAGACAAGTGATAAGTGCTTGATTGATAAGTACTCAAAGATCATTCGAAATTAGGGACAGGGGACAAGTGGGGAAAAATTATGTTTTAATTCTGTCAACTGTCCCGGTTTGAAACCTGGTTTGCAAATTGTAACTCTGCACTATTGAAACTAGTATTTGTACTCTATGCGTACTACTTTTAGAGCCCGATTTTTTCGTAATGACTCGTGTATAACTAGATTTGATTGTATCTAGCAAGTAGATCGCAATGTGTTCTTGACGATGTGAACAAACGAGACAACTCGACCAACTGGAGTTGTCCCTACCATCGACGACGATTGGACTCCGCTCCAAAATGTTCAACTGAGAACAATAAATTTGAATTTTTCAAAAGAATGAAAAGAAGCGAGAAAAAACACAAAACCACGACAACTGAATCAAGTGAGCGGCCGTTAAATTATTATACCTCGGAGGTATTGTGCATCTGGTTCCTAGATAGATATGTTGTAAGTCGAAAAGTGGCATAGCTAAGGCCGAATCAACGGCTACGTTCAAGCTTACTTTTGTGTTGTGATAGGTTGACTATTGTAAAGTTCATTGAATTCTATCTATAAAAAACGGTATCAAATATGTTATAACTACGTATTACTTAAAATGAAAATACTTAAACATAGTTATGCCGCTGCCTAGAGGGCGCATCATTGTTGAACATTCGCACAAGTCAAGTCGCGCGATTTTACAAGTTTATCTTTATATTACCTTTGTGATAACGCTTGATTACGGCTGATTTTGACAAACCTGGACTTTCTCTTGTTCAACATTGATTTCATTAAATTTTTGAGACTGCGACTAAGAGGTTGGCTTACAGTTTTGGCGACGGCGTTACCTTTCCTGAGCGGCTCTATGATGAGGACACTCACACGCTGCTCGGCGAACAGTTCCAGCAGTGGAGGGACGAACCCGAGCAGGATTGGTCCAATTTTTAACGTCAAACTGTTTTTTAATAACTCATTCTTTTTCGTTTTTTTATATAAATAAGCCTATACTAAGCTTTATGATAAATTTATTGATTTGTTTGTTTTAAACTGTTGTAAATATTTCTCCAGTCGATTTTATTCTGGTTCATTTCAGTTGTCAGTATTATTGTTAATCATTTTTGTTTTATTTGTGATGGAGAATTATAACACCAATGCATTTTCGTATCTTTCTTAAACGTTGCATTTGAATTTTGATTGCAAAAAATAATAAAACGAAATGCAAAGAATTGAATCAAAAGTATTATATGAATGTAGCGAATTGATAGTTTTCCGAGTGCTCCAAACTCAGAAAAAACTCTAGAAATGACAGATTTTTTCTCTGAGTGCATGTCTTTTTCATGTAAACATCCATTTCGAATGTTTGCAATAAATTATAACGTCAGCACAGAGAATTTATTCAAAGTTTTTAGCATTGATCAATCGCATTGACAAGTTATAAAATTGTTCAATTTGATTGCAGAATTTTTGAATGTTCAGTTCTGAAAGCATTGCTTTTAGAAGGTTAATTTTCGAACCATGTTGTATGAACTCGTTCAAAATGGATCAAACCTTTAAGAGCTTTTTGTACAAATAAAATGCGTCGGTGTCGATCTAATTTCACGTTACGCTTCTGACATGTTCAGTCTAAAGAGTCAGTATGCATAGAGTGAACAACTTTTGAAACAAAAATTCAAGAAAAAATTGATAACGTTTTTGATCTTCATTCACCACTTTGCTTTGGCTTTGCGTGCTTCAGCTTCGTTTAGGTTTTGTCTTGAAAGTCGAAGGTCTTTGGTAATATTGAAATATCTGTATCTGGTTATTGAATTGTGGTTTTCAAGTTTGGAATAACACCCTATGATCAATATTGCAATTTCGGTAACAGAAGTGAACGTCTGATTGTCTTTAGGGGATCGGTTAATGAAATGAGTTTGCTGCAGGAAGCTACGGTTTTAGCTCTCGGAGCTGGGTAAATGTTAAATACTCTTGTTTGTACGCTTCGGAACTTGAAAACAATCATGATTTTTGGCACACAATTTATGATTTGTTCAATCAATGTTGTTCGTATATTTATAAATTTGATACAAACAAAATCAATGATTATTTTCATAGATCTGTTACGCTTAATACGAGTGTCAATCAAAACTAACCGACCGGAAATTGGAAAAGTGCACAATTCCCAAATACTAACTGAATCCATGGGTGAAAAGTGGTGAATTTAAGCAAAGTAAAAACTTGAAACTAATTCTTTTCAACGCTTCATATTGTAGCTGGTTTGAAAATTCATTTTGTTATTTTAATGACTGAAATACTTTTAGCACTGCTGTCATAAGCGCAACGGTAGACACAAATCAGCCACTTATGGAAACGGTCTGCGAAAAATAACGCATTGAAGGTAACCAATCGACAAATTCGATCATTTGTGATACATTTTTTTAGATTAAGAAAGCCGAGTTCTTAACTGACCGTATGTAACAATTTTTACAAACGATTTTGTAGTCTGACCTTAGACTATGATTTTTTTATACTTGCTCTAACTCACTTAATACTCAACTTTTTAAGTTTCAAAGGTGTTTTTGTAATTTTTGAAACGCTTCAAAGATCGGCACCGAGCGTCGCTACAAGTTGGCGCACAAATTCTATTTTCTTGTTCTCAATAATTCCGGAATTGACACCTTCCGTCTCGAGTTGAAAATAGTGTTCCGACGCCAGGTCTGGATAACATACTTAAATTTCATAGTGTAAATTGCTCGACCACGAGGAATGTAAAAAATATGGTTTTTGTACTGTAAAAAGATTATGTATATGACGAAGAAAAAAAAACAATAAAGAGTTAATAAATGTTAGGGTCTGTTCCAATGACGTCACACGTTATAAAAAACAATTGAAATGAAACGTCCTTGGAACTGATTCCTTATTTAAAGAGTGAATGTTCAGTTTTTATTCGACAAAGTGTAACCAAAATTTTCAACCCATTTCAAGCCCTCTGCAGAACTCGATTTTGGTTTGTACTCCAAACCGATATAATCTTTGTACCCTTCCTTTTCCAAAATTGACAAAACGTACTTGTAATCTATCTCCCCAGGAGTATCAGGTTCGTTTCTGTTTGGAACTTGAGCTATTTGAACATGACCTTGAAGAAAATTGCAATTGCTTTATTGTTAAATTAAAATATTTAGTTTTTTCTTTTTGTTTATATTTTAATTTAGAAAATTGCATACCAACAAACGGAATCATCTCCTGTATTTGATGAGTAATGTCACCATTGATTTGTTGCAAATGAAAAACATCAAGCATCAATTTCAAATTTGGACTATTAATCTTCTGAATAAAATGAAGACCTTTTTCAAAACTGTTCATGTAGTAGTCTGGCACAGAATATTTGTTGATGGGTTCTATGAGGCCCATAATCCCTTCCCCTTCAAACTTTTGTGCCGCATAACGCAAATTACTCTCGTATGTTTGGTCGTTTACTGCAGTTGGCATAGGCACTTTTCCAGACATCACATGAATTCTAAAGAAAACAAAAGATTAATATTTGATTACGAAAATTGTTTGATTACAATTTTATGGTTTTCTTTGAAAAAATTTCTTATACTTTTTGCAATTAAGGGCCTTGGCGTATTCTATGGTGAGGTCAATACTTTTTCTGAAATCATGCTCTTTGCCAGGAATAGCTGTGAAGCCCAACTCACCTTTTGTCACGTCTCCTGCAATTATAAAAATTTAAATTTTGCATTTCTGCGCTTGAAACAAATTTCGAAATAGATTATAACGAATGTTGGAATAGTTATTTACCTGTGAATACGTTAATAAGAACTTGTTTAACGCCAGCTTTTGTTTTAGCCGCAACGACTTGCTCTTTGGTCAAACCAAAAGGGAATCCACTTTCAACAGCTTCAAACCCAGCCTGTTTGGCGAGCTCATACCTGCCAATTATGCTTGCGCTTTCGCCGAACATAAAAGACAAATTGCTCGCAAATTTTAAACTCATTTTTTCAGCTTTGAAAATCCCTGACGATCCTTTTAATTTCCAATCCTTTACTGCACTGCGAACAGATTATTTTTGTAATTTTCTATCAGTGTAATCAGTAAAAAGATAAGAATTGAAATTAAAAAAATGAAAGCGTTAGATTAACTTGCGGTTTCTTATCAGAACAGAAATGAGTTAACTTTATGATTTTTCAAATGTTCATAAAGAATCCAAAATAATGTATTAGAAAAGAAATAATAAAATCATATTCACTTTGCAGCAGCAGGTGTCAAAAGTCAGCAGGTTTGTTGTAAATAAACGTCACATGTTTAGAAACGCCACCTAGAGTGATCTCAATTAAGAAAATGTTAGTTAAGTAGTAGATCGATTGTCAATATCAGACTGTAATATGGACTGACGATATTGCCCAAAGAAGACAAGTTCTCACTCGATATGAGAGCTTATTCAAAGTAGCAAGCGTTTGCACGCTCATACTTTCTTTGCTCAATACAAAACTTTCGCAAATGATGTTCTTTTAGCTTGTTCACTTCAATTAACTAACTTAGCTCCACAATTACAAAACTTAGTTCCATCCTAGTACATGCAGAAGTTACTTTCAGCTTCCGTAACGTTTAAAAACTGCAAACACACTGAAACGCAAAAAGAATTCCTCGCTGAATTTATTATACTTTTTTTCTAATTTTAATAAAAGCTGTTCTCGTTCATTTTCTTATATTTTAAACTTAAAAAAACTTTAAAAAATGTTCTGTTGTTTAGTTGGGACGAGTTAATATTTAACGAAGCGCGCCTAGTACACAACGCGCTCCACTAACTTTAATAATTTATCGGGCAGTAAGGGAAGTAAAATAAAAAAAAGAATTAATTTCATTTCCCTTAAGAAAATAAAAATATTGCAAATTCATTATTTCGCTGTCGTAGTCTCTCTGCAAACTCCTAACTGAAATGAATTAACATAAAAATATAACAGAGTTGAGAAGAATGGAACTTAAACTTTTACAGATAAAATTTGTTCGATTCGTTAAATACTTGGCAGTTATCTTAAATATCTGGCCTTTTCAGTCACAATATACTATCAAAATTTTCGGTCTACTTGTGTGGTTGTACACAGTTTCATCATTGATTTGTTATCAGGTAAATTAATGACTGCCAAAATAGAGCTGAGTCTTAACGTTTAATTTTTTTTAATCAGTCGGTGACTGTAGTCCTTCCCCCGTTAACAAAGGAGATGATTTTACGTTGGTTGACTCGGTTCTTACCCAAAACGGCTATATTATCTCTATGGGGAACCTTACTATTTAATTCAATGAAGGTTTAATGACCATAACATGTACAATTTTGATTGTTCTTTTTTAATCAGAAAAAAGTTGTTTTACCATTTCGTCTAGATAAAAATGCTCTTGACTGAGGTCGAAGTATTCTGGGACGAATCAAAAAAGGACAACTTTTATCTAAAAATATTACTGAATTACCTCCGAAGAAGCAAAAACATCGCAGCGTTTAATTCAGGTAAAAACCAAAAATAAACTCTCGAAATTTGTTTGTTAAAGTGTAAAGTGACATTCAAACTAAATGTGGGGTCAAAATGCTTTCTCAGTTTTTTCAGTATCTTCCATCTCTTTAGAACTGCTTGGTGTGTTATTGAGAATCAAACTGAACTATCAATTATTTAAAGGGGCAAAATATGCTTTGTTTTTGTCCACCGAAGTTATTTTTGTTAGCAGAGTTACATTTATGTTATATCAGAATGCGTATATCTGTGGATTAGTAGGCGTTCTAATGTTACTACCTTATTCAAGCACTATCATGTGCTTTTGCATTATGCACTGTGCTTGCAGGTTTAATATTTTAGGGTAAGAGATCAAAAATTATTAAATTCAGATGGGAAAAAACTTTATAATTTTGACTAAAAATCTGTTTTGGTTTCAGAACAAAAATAAATAATCTTATAAGAGAATGTGAGTCGCCCAATCTTCAATCGATCCATCAGAGATTGTACAGTTGTATTAAGGATCACATGAATATTTTAAAGTCAGAATCTTTACTCCTCGTAATAATTCTTGACAATAGAACAGGAACTTTGGGCAAAAACCAAAATAACATGAACAAACTAACTGGACAACTAATTATTTGTAGAATACAAATGACTGATTGTGACATGATATGAATCCAAGTATGGTTGAAAGAGAACTGAATTTAACGGGTGAAACTGTGAATTTTGGACTGGACCACACGAAATGACTGGACTAGACAAACAAAAACAGACAAGAATTGACAAAAACTGACAAGACCGTTCCTTTTAAGCAGATGTATATTGTGTGATTGAAAAAGTGTGGATGTTATGACTAAAGAAATCAGAAGAAAGGTTCCTGAAACAAGGTTCCTGATGGAACATTGATGTATACTTATAAGGCGTCTCTTATAAAATGGATTTTCACAGGAATTTCACTGTGAAACGTTCCTTCTAGATTCTTTAGTCAAAAATGTATGGATGAATTCGCTTATTTTAACAACTTTGAATGAAATTCATATATTTTTTTGCGAAGATATCAAAAATTAATTCAATTGACTTTTGCAAAATTTTACTTCTATCATATGGGAATTGCAACGTTACAAATGTGTTTGACAGTTTATAATGTACGATTTGCCTTGTATGCTGACAATAATGTTTTTAATTCGTCTCACTAAGATATTCATTATTCCAGATACACCGAAATTTGAATAATCACTCGAACGTAGGCGAAAGTATTACCAAATTATTGGCATCTTTCGTGTCGCTGTTTGTGTTCGCTTATGTTTGTCAGCAAGTGATGAATGGTAGCATAAAGTTTCGCGACTCGATGTAAACAAGATTCTTTGGCTCAACATAACTTTTTGAACAATTATTGATAGTAAGGAAAAATTTCAATTGTTGTAGATACTCTAGCAAATGGTATATGTTTTCAAAAAAGTCAGCAAACTTGTACATCATTTTGTTCATCCGAACAATCCGGCCAACAGGTATTATTGCGGGGAAAATGTTTCCCGTAACGATGGAAACTTTTTGTTCGGTGCGTTTCGGCAGAAAATAAGTTGCAATCATAGAAAAAAATGCTGATATAATTTTTTTACAGATTCTACAATTGTCAATGTCGTATTTCACATTTCTAACAAGCGTTACATAAATGAAAAACGATATTTTTACTTCTTACTATCCAAAAAAATGTGAAGCTAAATAATAGTACTTGCAATAGTTAATTTAATAGTTTATTACAATAAAATTTATTTGTATAATATATACAGCTCTTTTCGTAAGCTCAGAAGTCACTGCTGCACAGCAATAGTCTTGATCCACACGTTTTTAAACCTTCGTGCAAAGAATTTTTAAGTGATTCGGTCGTTCGAGATGTTTAGTCACTGATTCTTCAAAAAATGATACTTTTTGTACATTATTCTTAAATCAATGATTGATACGATTATGATAGTTTTTATGAGTTTTTATGAGTTTGTAGTTGATATGAATAACCTCTAGTCAAATTATTTTTCTTTGTGCCATTACAGTCACGTTTCATATGCGATAGCACATGTCAGTTACGTCCTTTTTGTTCAATATTTCGTTTGAAACTTCCAAATCCGTTACTGTGAATCATGGAATGTTTAAAAATGAATCGAGTACAGGTACATAAAGAATTGAACTGCATAATCGTAGAGATAAATGTATTTAAATGTGTTTACAACTAAAATTCGAATATTTTGCCTGCCAAGAATGTAGAAACGTACAATCAAGAAAAATCATGGCAAAAAAGTTTGACAATAACCTAGGGAGTTATTTTCTTCAAAAATTTCTTCTTGTTCTCGATTTTGTTGCCCGCTTTGAGCTGGTAACAGACATTTTTTCGCATCATCCGCAAAGCTATCGCAGATTACCGTCCGCTGCCATCAGGGCAAGAAATACCAGACTTGTGCCAGTTTAGGGTAATTTTCACAGCAAATTTAAAATAATTTACTAAATTAGAATAAAAATCATATTCACCTCATATATTTAATTGTCATATTCAATCATATTCAATGAAGACTGACGATATTGTACCATTAAGATGACATGTTCTAACTCTATAAGAGAGATTCTTCAAAGTAGCAAACGTTTTGCACGCTCATACTTTCGGTACTCCATTTAAAACTTTAGCAAATGATTTTCATGAGCTTGTACAGTTTAATAATCTAACTTACCTTCTCAATTACAAAACTTAGTTCTATCATAGTACATGCAGAAGTTATTTTCAATGTTCAAAATCTAAAAGCACACTGAAACATAAAAAAATAATTTCCTCTCTGAATTTATTTTACTTTTTTTCTAATTTCAATAAAAGCTGTTTTCGTTCATTTTCTTATTTTTTAAACTTAGAAAAACTTTAAAAAATGTTCTGTTGTTTAGTTGGGATGAGTTAATATTTAATATGAAGCGAGCCTGGTACACAACGCGCTCTGTTAACTTTAATAATTTATCGGGCTATAAGGGAAGCGAAATAAAAGAAAGAATTAATTTCATTTCCCTTAAGAAAATAAAAATATTGCAAATTTATTATTTCGCCGTCGCAGTCTCTTTGTCAACTCCGAACTGAAATGATTTAAAATAAAAATATAACAGAGTTGAGAAAAATGGAACTTAAACTTTTGCAGATAAAATTTGTTCGATTCGTTAAATACTTGGCAGTTATCTTAAATATCTGGCCTTTTCAGTCACAATATACTATCAAAATTGTCGGTCTTTTTGTGTGGTTGTCCGCAGTTTTAACATCGATTTTGAATCAGGTAAATTAATGACTGCCAAAACAGAGTTGAGTCTCAACGTTATATTTTTTTTAAATAGTCGGTGACTTTAGTCGTTTCCCCGTCAACCAAGGAGATGATTTTGCATTGGTTGACTCTGTTTTTACCTACAACGGCTATATTATCTCTATGGGGAACCTTACTATTTAATTCAATGAAGGTTTACTGTCCATAACATGTACAATTTTGATTGTTCTTTTTTGATCAGAAAAAAGTTGTTTTACCATTTCGTCTAGATAAAAATGCTCTTGACTGAGGTCGAAGTATTCTGGGACGAAACAAAAAAGGACAACTTTTATCTAAAAATGTTACTGAATTACCTGCGAAGAAGCAAAAACATCTCAGCGTTTAATTCAGGTAAAAACCAAAAACAAACTCTCGAAATTTGTTTGTTAAACTGTAAAGTGACGATTCAAACTAAATATGGGGTCAAAATGCTTTCTCAGTTTTTTCAGTATCTTCCATCTCTGTGGTTCTGCTTGGTGTGTTATGGAAAATCAAACTGAACTATCAATTATTCAAAGGGGCAAAGTATGCTTTGTTTTTGTCCACCGAAGTTATTTTTGTTAGCAGAGTTGCATTTATGTTATATCAGAATGCGTTCATCTATGGATTAGTAGGCGTTCTAATGTTACTACCTTATTCAAGCACTATCATGTGCTTTTGCATTATGCACTGTGCTTGCAGGTTTAAAATTTTAGGGTAAGAGATCAAAAATTATTAAATTCAGATGGGAAAAAACTTTATAATTTTGACAAAAAATCTTGATTTCAGAATAAAAATTAATAATCTTATAAGAGAATGTGAGTCGCCCAATCTTCAATCGATCCATCAGAGATTGTACAGTTGTGTTAAGGATCACATGAATATTTTAAAGTCAGAATCTTTACTCCTCGTAATAATTCTTGACAATAGAACAGGAACTTTGGGCAAAAACCAAAATAACATGAACAAACTAACTGGACAACTAATTATTTGTAGAATACAAATGACTGATTGTGACATGATATGAATCCAAGTATGGTTGAAAGAGAACTGAATTTAACGAGTGAAACTGTGAATTTTGGACTGGACCACACAAAATGACTTGACTAGACAAACAAAAACAGACAAGAATTGACAAAAATCGACAAGACCGTTCCTTGTAAGCAGATGTATATTGCGTGATTGAAAAAGTGTGAATGTTATGACTAAAGAAATCAGAAGAAAGGTTCCTGAAACAAGGTTCCTGATGGAACATTGTATACTTATAAGGCGTCTCTTATAAAATGGATTTTCACAGGAATTTCACTGTGAAACGTTCCTTCTAGATTCTTTAGTCAAAAATGTATGGATGAATTCGCTTATTTTAACAACTTTGAATGAAATTCATATATTTTTTTGCGAAGATATCAAAAATTAATTCAATTGACTTTTGCAAAATTTTACTTCTATCATATGGGAATTGCAACGTTACAAATGTGTTTGACAGTTTATAATGTACGATTTGCCTTGTATGCTTACAATAATGTTTTTAATTCGTCTCACTAAGATATTCATTATTCCAGATACACCGAAATTTGAGAAATCACTCGAACGCAGGCGAAAGTTTTTCCAAATTATTGGCATCTTTCGTGTCGCTGTTTGCGTTCACTTATGTTTGTCAGCAAGTGATGAATGATAGCATAAAGTTTCGCGACTCAATGTAAACAAGATTCTTTGGCTCGGCATAACTTTTTGAAAAATAAATGATCGTAAGGAGAAATTTCAATTGTTTTAGATACTCTAGCAAATGGTATATGTTTTCAAAAAAGTCAGCAAACTTGTACATCATTTTGTTCATCCGAACAATCCGGCCAACAGGTATTATTGCTGGGAAAATGTTTCCTGTGACGATGGAAACTTTTTGTTCGGTGCGTTTCGGCAGAAAAAAGTTGAAATCATAGAAAAAATGCTGATATAATTTTTTTACAGATTCTACAATTGTCAATGTCGTATTTCACATTTCTAACAAGCGTTGCATAAATGAAAAACGATATTTTTACTTCTTACTATCCAAAAAAAAATGTGAAGCTAAATAATAGTATACTTATAATTGCAATAGTCAATTTAATAGTTTATTTTACAATAAAGTATATTTGTATAATACATACAGCTTTTCTTATAAGCTCAGAAGTCACTACTGCACAGCAATAGTCTCGATCTACACGTTTTAAACCTTCGAGCAAACAATTTTAAAGTGATACGGTCGTTCGAGATGTTAAGTCACTGATTCTTGAAAAAATGATACTTTTTGTACATTATTCTTAAATCAATAATTGATACGATTATGTTAGTTTTTATGAGTTTTTTTGAGTTTGTAGTTGATATGAATAACCTCTAGTCAAATTATTTTTCTTTGTGCCATTACAGTCACGTTTCATATGCGATAGCACATTTCAGTTACGTCCTTTTTGTTCAATATTTCGTTTGAAATTTCCAAATCCGTTACTGTGAATCATGGAATGTTTAAAAATGAATCGAGTACAGCTTTGAGCTGGTAACAAACATTTTTTGTCGAACCACTGAAGGTCCGATTGGACTCCTCAGAGTATCGTTACCATCATCCGCAAAGCCATCGCAAATTACCGTCCTCTGCCATCAGGACAAGAAATACCAGACTTGTGCCAGTTTAGGGTAATTTTCACAGCAAAATTAAAATAATTTATTAAATTAGAATAAAAATCTTCATCTGAAGACTGACGATATTGTACCATCAAGATGACATGTTCTGACTCTATAAGAGAGATTCTTCAAAGTAGCAAACGTTTTGCACGCTCATACTTCCGGTACTTCATTTAAAACTTTCGCAAATAATTTTCATGAGCTTGTACAGTTTAATAATCTAACTTACCTTCTCAATTACAAGACTCAGTTCTATCATAGTACATGCAGAAGTTATTTTAATGTTCAAAAACTAAAAGCACACTGAAACATAAAAAAATAATTTCCTCTCTGAATTTATTTTACTTTTTTTCTAATTTCAATAAAAGCTGTTTTCGTTCATTTTCTTATTTTTTAAACTTAGAAAAACTTTAAAAAATGTTCTGTTGTTTAGTTGGGATGAGTTAATATTTAATATGAAGCGAGCCTGGTACACAACGCGCTCTGTTAACTTTAATAATTCATCGGGCTATAAGGGAAGCGAAATAAAAGAAAGAATTAATTTCATTTCCCTTAAGAAAATAAAAATATTGCAAATTTATTATTTCGCCGTCGCAGTCTCTTTGACAACTCCGAACTGAAATGAATTAACATAAAAAAATATAAAAGAGTTGAGAAAAATGGAACTTAAATTCATGCAGATAAAATTTTTTCGATACAGCAAATACTTGGCAGTTATCTTAAATATCTGGCCTTTTCAGTCACAATATACTATCAAAATTTTCGGTTTACTTGTGTGGTTGTACACAGTTTCATCGTTGATTTGTTATCAGGTATAAAATTTTAAAGAATAGTCTGACTTTTAAAACAGGTTTAAGTCTGACAATAATTTTGGAACATTTTTTCAACAGTTTGTGAGTTTAGCCTTTTCTCCGTTGACCAAGGAGATCATTTTACATTGCTTGATTCTGTTTTTACCCTCAACGACTATTTTGACTGCTTGGGAAAACTTGTTATTCAATTCAATGAAGGTTCAATGATTCTAAAAATGTATACTAATTTGATTTTTCTTTTTCAATCAGCAAAAGGTTGTTTTACCATCCCTTCTAGATAAAAATGCTCTTGACTGAAGTTGAAATATTTTGGGACAAAACAAAAAAGGACACCCTTAATTTAAAAATGTTAATGAACTACCTGCGAAGAAGCAAAAACATCTCAGCGATCAATTCAGGTAGGAACAAATTATAAACTCTAATAAAGTTTTTTATTCAACTTTGAACTAGTTGACATCAAAACTAAATGTGAAGATTCGAATTTTCTTTCAGTTTTTTCAGTATCTTCCATCATCGTTGTTCTACTTGGTGTTTTGTGGAAAATCAAATTAAACTTTCAATTGTTTAAGGGGACTAAATACGTTTTGTTTTTGTCCAGCGAAGTTATTTTTGTTAGCAAATTTGCGTTTATGTTGTACCAAATGGGATTCATCTCTGCATTAATAGGGATTGGGATGTTGCTGCCTTATTCAAGCTTTGTCATGTGCATAAGCATAATGCACTGTGCTTGTAGGTTTCATATTTTAGGGTAAGCGAAAAAAATTCATCAAATGAATTCAAAATTGAAACATAACAAAATCGCTTTGGTTTTAGATCAAAAATTGAATCAGTTGCAAGGGAAAGCGAGTCATCGAATCTTCATTTAATTCATCAGAGATTGTATAATTGCATCAAGGATCATATGAAGATTTTTAAGTCAGCATTTTGACTCTTGGTAATGATTCCAAATAAAAATTTTATTCTTTTCTGCAGATACCAAGAATTGATTCAATCGGCTTTTTCAAAAATTTACTTCTATTTTATGGGAGTCGCTACGTTGCAAATGTGTTTGACGGTTTATCATGTACGATTTGTCCTTACTTGATGAGATAATTTGTTTCCAATCATTTTAATCGTACCGTTCCGTATTGACTTCTTTTTTCAGATACATGAAAATTTAAGAAGCCACTCAAATTTGGGCGAAAGTTTGTCCAAATTTTTGGGATCTTTCGTGTCGCTGTTTGCGTTCACTTATGTTTGTCAGCAAGTGATGAATGATAGCATAAAGTTTCGCGACTCAATGTAAACAAGACTCATTTGCTCGACATAACTTTTTGAACAATAAATGATAGTAAGGAGAAATTTCAATTGTTGTAGATACTCTAGCAAATGGTATATGTTTTCAAAAAAGTCAGCAAACTTGTACATCATTTTGTTCATCCGAACAATCCGGCCAACAGGTATTATTGCTGGGAAAATGTTTCCTGTGACGATGGAAACTTTTTGTTCGGTGCGTTTCGGCAGAAAAAAGTTGAAATCATAGAAAAAATGCTGATATAATTTTTTTACAGATTCTACAATTGTCAATGTCGTATTTCACATTTCTAACAAGCGTAACATAATTGAAAAACGATATTTCTATTTTTCACTACCAAAAAAAATTGTGAAGCTAAATAATAGTACTCACGATTGTCAGTTTAATCGTTTATTACAATAAAGTATATATATATGTATAATATATACAACTTTTCGTTAAGCTGATGTACAATGTTGTGTGTGTGTGATGCGACAAGTCACTACTGCACAGCAATAGTCTGAACCTTACTCCGCACATCTTCTACACCTTCGTGCATATCTTATGTTAAATCCGATGTTCGTTATGCAGTATACTTTCTCGGTCGTTGAGAGTTTACTTTTTGAATTTACAATCCTAACACCAAGAAAATTTTCATACGAATTTGTAAAAATGAATAGAAACGAGATAACTAGTTCAAATAATTAAGTTAGTTCGATTACTGTTTAATTTTGTGCAAAAACGGATTGGTTTTATAAATATCAAAAAGTATAAATATTTTGTTTAAAAAGTACATCACTTCGTTTTTGATCGGTATAAAGTATTACTGGACCAGGAGGCTGCAATCGTACGAACAACAGTTATGAAAGTTTCAATCGGGTTCACTATAGTGGACATTTTAAATTAAACGAAAACAATGTACACTCTTGACATGCTAGCATGACACTGACTTATAATTTAAATATACACATTTTCATTAACGTATAACGCTGCGCGAGATTGTGTCAAGACAGTTTATTCACAATAAATTTTAAAAATCAAATTCAAAAATAACGTTTACTGATTTGAAAAAAATAACTAATTAGACAAAAAATAAAACTTTATTATTCGATTGTATTCGATGCATTTAACAGTATCCAAATGTGTCATTCGGTAACAACTACAGACAAATATTTTTTTCCAACGTACAGTTTCAACAACTAGAGCAAATGAATGATTCTAAATCGTCGAAAAGTTAATAACAAACGGAAGTTAAAAAATTGAATATAAAAGTTATACACTTTTTTGTATCTTCAAATCTACTATTTTTGTAACTCATGACAATTTCGAAAACTAGGAAATGACATAATTTTTTAGTTCAACAACAAGTTTTCAAATCAAAGTTGAACAAAAAATTTACCTTCGAGCAGAAATCGGTTTTTGCATAAATGCACGAGGAATGACTATCGCATTGCCAGCGAATACAAATGTACAAATTCGTCGGACTTATCGAGCAAAGAGAAATAAATTAAAGTAAATTATAATAAAGTACACGATCCAAAAGATGACAATTAGAAAAATCATTTTTAAAACAATCTCTCCGGACTACAATTTAATTTATTTGAAATACCAAGAATTGTCTGAGATCGAGCATCAATTTGAAAATGTCTAATTTAGCGTTGAACAAGTCTGAAAGTTATCGGTAGAAATCATAATAAAGAAGAAAACATTAAGTAACCCGTAAATCAATTTTCCTCTCGGAAGAACATTTGTTCGCGTGTACTTCGTTTGTAACAGGTTATTTACAATTCATTGACAGTTACTTACAACTTTGTTATAAAAAGTTGCATCGCCAACCACAGTTACTCTTCGTGCAACATTTCATCATAACTCTTTTTTATTTGAAATCAAAAGACGAAATTCCACGTTCAATAGAAAAGAAACCCGATAAGCATTCGTTGACGAAATTCAATGTACAATGAAATATTACACGAAGCACTTCAATCTCATGCATTAAAATTATCTACTAATAACAAAGTTCCGAGCGTATTTGTGCAATCTGCTACGTCGACCCGGCAAACAGAACTGCAAGTCCGGTGTCGGCGGAGTTGTTCGAGATCTCGTCGACGCTTACCGGCGCGGGTTTGCGCATTTCCAAAGGTGGCAAATTGTCTATCTTGACTTCCTTCCGGAAAAGCTGTCCCACGCTTCTTCCAATAAGCTACACAAAAAACAATCAGTTTCTTCATCCGATTCACAAATTTATGTCCTCACTCAAATGTTTTACACAACCAAGAAAAATCATGCTAAAAAAGGTTTGACAATAACCTGGTTAGTGATTTTCTTGAAAAGGTCTTTCTTTCCCTTCTCGACTTTGTTGCCCTTTGAGCTGGTGACAGACATTTTTTCATCAAACCGCTGCAGGTCCGCTGGATTCACGCCCGGAATGTGTTGCATCACCTCGATAATGTTGGGGAATTTTGGCCTCAGGCATTCGTAAACTTGTGCGCCAAGGATTACAAGGGTACCTTGGTTCGCTTCATGCTGACCGTGCAGTTGCAGTCCTCGAAGTATCGTTACCATGATTTGCGAAGCCATCGCAGGAGTTAAACTACCGTCCGCTGCCAGAGCACGAACTACCGGACCAGTGTAGGCTGTTGCTTTCAAACTTGCTGTCGAGTCGTTCCATGACAACGCCCTGATTTATTTAAAACAAAATAAATTAATCTCATTTCAAAAACTTTAGACTTAATATCACTGGTCGGGAAAAGAGGAAAACTAGGTAAATTAAGGGTTAAAAAATTGAGTCAACTAGTTTTTTCCCACGACCACAAATTTGTACACTGTATAAGTGAAATTTACCCAAGTACACAAAGTACCACACTGTGACACGTTTCAGGGCTTCGTAAAATAAAAGCCCCTAATTCGCTGACTATTTCAGCAACCATACTGTTGTTGCTTCTAGAAGGTGGATCTACGGCCATGCCTCCGTTGTCCTGTTCCATCGAGTCCGGAGGAGAGGCGTCGCTCGCAGCACCACCGACCAGAGCCACTCTCAATGTCTCAACAAAATCTCTGGTCAAATTTCTGTTGAGCATGTCGTCTATCACTTCTTGTGTGTCGGTATTTTCCTCGTCCGATCCAGCGGATTCTGTTGATGCTCGCAGCTGTTGCTGTTGCCATTTTGAACTCAGTCGTTGGTACACTAGCAAATAAAAGTTTAGTTGTTATTCCAAAAAATGAGAAACATATGACAATCATTCAACGACATTCCTAATTTTGGGATAAATAAACTTACTGTGAGTAGAAACGTGTGCCAAAACTGGAACTAACACCGAGTCATAAAACGCAGGTGGACATGAATAAACAAAAGGTTTCATAAAAACACGAATTATTGGTCGCAGTCTATGGTCTGGGATTGCCTGAAATTAAATACAATGTTATGTCAATAAGTTTTATGTTTGATAAGGAAAGATCTGTTTGAATTTAAAAAAAGAAGTACCTCCAAGTTCGAGAAAACAGAATTCAAAAGAGCTGGGGCTAATCCTGGCAGCTGATAAAAATCTCTTCCTATAGTGTGGCAAAGGCTGCCTAGCATGTGGTAACAGCTATCGTGAATGTTACACAAAAACGCCTGCATACTTGCAAGTGGACCACTTGTATTTTGATCCGATTCTGTGGCATGTTCGTTGGTTGTATTGAGTCCCAAAAGGTTCGCTTTTTCTGATTCCAGCAAATCGTATGCATTCTTGTATCCCTAAAAAATCGAATCAGACCAACAATTATTAAAAACCCACAATAAAAAAAAAACAAAAGAAAAAGATACAAAACTCAAAAATTAAATTCTCGTTTACCTCTGCCAGGTGAGCCATTGCAGAAGGTGTAAAAAGAGCATTCATAGTTCGAAGTAACGCGAACAAAGTAGGTAAAATCGGGATAATGTGCGGAGCAGCAGGATTTCTATAAACTGGGTTTCCACTTTCGCTGTAAGCCGCCACAAATCCGCCCCTAGAAGCTCTGTCCGGATCCTCTGGGATGGAGCACCGTTTCACCACACTGAGTACCGTGCAAACGCAAAAGGTCAGATCCGACCGGTTCGCTCCAGCCGGGTCTTCATAGCTGTTTTCCACCGGCGGTCTATCCAGTCCCACAAACCTCATGAACTCCAGCGGTCCCTTAAACGCCTCGACTCCGATGCTCATGAACTTTGTAGACCCCTCGCCAATGACCTCGGCCACAAACCTCATCTGCCTCTCGTAATCACAAAAATGGTTCGAGATCAGCAACAGTGCTTCGTACAGCGACAGACTTTCCATCCTCGTAAGTTGGCTGGGTTCCCGAATCAGACCTCGGACAGTCGTATGAATCTGTTCGAAAACCGGTAGCAACAGAAGGGGATACTTGAGTCCGATCTTGACCATCAGATTTGCGGCGTGGCGTCGCACGTTTTTCGTTGCCTTTGAGCGGGTTTCTTTGGTTTCACCGGGCGCTGAGAACACCAGCGTGGCAAAAATCTTTTCCAGTACTCGAGGTAGAATAGCGACGCCCGGCATAGCCATCGATCCTGTCGACATGGACAGAAACACGAAAAGTCCACTGATGCAAGACAGCAGTCCAGATAGGATCCAAGGGTCCTGGGGAGAGTAGCCTAGACAAAGTTCCAGCAACTGCAATCCGCTCTGGACACTTGGCCTTTCGTTGACGAGCAAAATTCGGGACATTACTGAGTCGATTGCCTGGGCAAGAGCTTCCCATTCGAGATGCTCCGGACTGCTCGGTTCGCACTTGAACCCGAGATCTGCCATGCCCTGGGTGATTTTTGCAGTGAGCCACTGTTGAACGTATGAGAACATTACGAGTGGCGCCACCATGGTCGCGTGACGGAACCCTTCGAGCAGGTCCATTTTCATCCGGTGGAAAAAGACGTTGAACTCTTCTTCGGAGTCGTAGTCTTCGAGGTAGAAAACCGTGGCGCCGTTGGACGGTCGGTTGTTCGGGTAGGTTACTCGGATGAGTTTTGGAGCGGTGCTTTCGACGTATTTTGGGATATAGTTTAGAAGCAGCGAGTCCGTTTTGATCTGCTCGTGTTTGAAGAGCATTATCCAGATGGCGTTGGCTAGGTGTACCAGGGTCAGACTCGAGTGCATCGTAAAAGACAACACGGTGTCCAGAAACAGGTTCAGGTGCGCTGGGCGAATTGTTGCGACGTCCTCTTTGCTCATCAGGGAACACAATTGGGTGGCCATGCCGGTCAAAACCTGCGAGAAAATGTGGAACGTTATTGGCATTGATACACTGTGGCAATTTCGCTGGAAATCTTTTCAGTTGTTTGATTAGTTAGGTACCTGAGTTAGTTTCTTCAAGAACAAATGATGAGTTTCTTGCAAATCATTGGCACCAGGTGGCGGTAGAGGGACAGTAGCAGCGACATAAATGCACCGCAGAGCTTCTTCCGTGAACAAAATCATGAGCTGTTTTCTGTCCTCGGCCTTGCCTTTTCGGTTTACAATTTGGAGCAGACACTCTGCTGCGGAACACCGGAATGTGGGATCTCTAAGAAGTAAGCACAGGATTTGTAACAGTCGACCATCGTCTGCCATTATATGAGTTATCGATACCCATTCAACGAATCCAGTTAGGGTCAATAACACAACCTGAAATTTGCAAAACATTAATATTAAAACAAAACTGTACAACCGAACAGTCTATAAACAACATACATTTCAACTGAAAAAAGTAAACAAAACTTTGGAATGGACGCACCTGAACAACACGACTATGAGCAGCAGCTTCAGCGGTCTGTCCCATGGCACTCTTTTTTTGAAACTCACTAAAGTGCTGTTCCATCAGTCTTAAAAAGAAGGCAAAAATTTCTGCCATATTGGTGGTAAGAGCTGCATAAATATCTTTCCTCCTCTGGTTTGATTCGAGCGTTTGCAAAACAGCAACATCTTCAACCAATCTGAGAAAAACTCTCAGAACAAGTTCTGTGGGTCCCTCGCCTCTTGTGCAAATCTGGCTAAGCTCGGCCAGGAGTGTGGGCCACTGCTGGGGCCACTCCCGTTTGATCATCTCCACGACCACCCGCGAGAGAGCGTCCTTGATGTGGTTCTCCTCCTGTTCCGTCGCCTCCTGCAGCAATTTCATCGAGTTTTCCTTGATGAAGATCTTTTCGCTTTGAGAGATTTGGGTCCAGCGGTACTTGACGCAGTGCTCCATCAGCTGCAGACCGAAGTGACGAACTATCGAACTGTGGTTCAGCGATTTTTGAGCCAGGTATAGACCGCATTGGGCACATAATGGCGACGTTTCCTTGAACCGCTCACAGGCATTGTACACTTCCAGACGCTGCTGCTGCGGAACTGTCGGCGACATCATCACCTCAACCACCCGGGCAAGCTCCGCACTGATTTGAGCCACATCGCCCGCGCTGAAGTCCATTTCTGTGACTTACGCTGAAATCAATTTGTTTTCATTACTTCTTTGTACTACTTTTTCTTGTTGTTCTTTGTTTGTTTATTATCAATAACGTTCGTTTGAAAGTATTTTTTCTTTGTTTTTCTTTTTGAAATGTAATTGAAAGGTTATTGATTTGCTTACGACAATGAAATCTTATCGTTCGTTTGTCTTTTTAAGAGTATTTCAAAAATAATGATTGAAATGGAAATTCTTGAATTAATTGTTTAGTAACATTGCATAATATCATACAAAAATTGCATTGTTGTTTCTAAACATTATTGATTCAAAATGTTTAACTTTTTTTCCTGAAATGAAATTGGTTTGTGTATACTTTTCGTCAAATTCTTTTCAACTAAATAAACAAAACTAACAGCAGTCAAACATAACGGAAAAACAAAAGTTTTAGCTGACAAGTTTCGTCCACTTTGTTTTTTTTCGAAACTTTGCAAAATTTCATCAGCCAATTTCGTCAACAACATTCAGTTCACTTTTTTTGCAAAAATAAAATTCCAAACCAAACTTCAAAGTACCAAAGTTTGCAAATTCGGTTGCTTGTTTAAATGAATCAAACTAAAAAATCTAGAAAAAAAGAAACAAGAGTTGATGAAAACATTAAAAAATAAGGTGATCTTACAAATCAACAGCTTAGCAAATAAAGAATTTGCAAATTAAGATTTTTGCAAATTTTTACAGTTCTGGTAATTAGGGAGAGATTGTTTAGAAAGTTTCGAGGGAGGATGAATATTATTTTTGCAAAGTAACGAAGGAGAGTCGGGCGTGTAACAGCTTGGCTGAGAGCATGTTCCTTGAGGGAGGACCCCCGATGGACGAGGACTTAAGTAGCTAGTATTTACAAAGATCTCGAGGTCGCAAATTGCGCTGGCCTTGTGAACAGCTCAACAACACAGGTACTCACCAGAAAATGCGGTGCCTCGCACGTTTGCTCGAAAAATGCGGCAGCACGTTGTTCGCTCACATACAACCACAGCGAGATAGCGCGAGACGACCGTGCTGCCACCTGCGTCTCCTCGGATCTTCTCCAGGCGACCCCGGCTTCGCGGCGATTCCAGCGCTAAACACTGGGCAACGTAACCTCAAAATACAAAACATGTTAACCTAATCGACTCCAAATTTAACTTACAATACATTGCAATGTTTAGAATCATTTAAAAATCGATAAAAATAAACAAAAGTTTGGATTTAAAGTTATTGTTTTCATAGGTTTTTGTTTTAAGGAAGAAAAAGTAATTTACCATCAGAATAATTGTGATTGGTTGAAAATTGTTCGAGGTGATTGCTCGTTTTCGAGCTCCGAATACATGCCTGTTTGTTTTCACACGTGATTTAAAATGTCGAAGGAAGCGTAAGTTTCTTTTTGGTTTTTCGTTTTTATACTGTTGTTTATTTATTTTTATGAGCATTTATTGTTTATAATATTTATTGTTTTATTGTCAATTGTCACAGCTGTTTCGTAGATTTATTTATTTAGAAATGTCAACATTTAAAAGTTAGGTTATGTGAATTATTTATTAGATGGAATGTAATTTGAAATTTGAAAATTTTCAGGTTTGAAGTAGAGACGAAATTTGAGGCATTTTTCACCGGAGGAAATATTATTGTAAGTTTAAAATTTATTGTATTTACTTAAAGAATGTATTTTTTGACATTTATTTAATTTAAACTGTTAAACAAAATAATTAATTTGTTCATTTACGTTGGTTTCAGTGGAGTGCAGATGGTGATCATTTATTCTGCCAAAATGGTAGCAAAATCTCAATTTTGTCGGTGAAAAAAGGAGTTGTTATCACAGAACTAGGCAAACCAGAAACTGAAGATGAACCTGAGGATGTAGTTCACACTTTTGCAGTTGATGATACTAATGATACACTTGTCACACATCATGCTAGCAGTCTTTTCAAATTATGGGATTGGAAAGGTGAAGAGAAAATGAATTCCAATTTGTAATAAAAGTATATTTAAAATAAAATTGAAATGTGGTAAATGTGGTAGTTATACTTAAATTATTAAATTACAGAAGGAAAGATACTGAAACTATGGAAATCAATACACAAAGGACCAGTATCTCAAATAGAACTGCGAGATGGACAGTTTATGGCTTCAGGTGGAACAGATGGAAGCCTCCGATTATGGGATTTGGAACGCAATGCGTGTACAAATAGTTTAAAAGGTCTCCAAGGAGTTGTGAGGTGAACATCATAAAAATTTTAAATGTAGAAATCTAATTTATATTTTGGAAATGAAAAATAATTTAATGATTTTATTCTTGAAGTGTTCTAGCCTGTCACCCTAATTCTAAGATCAAAATGATTTTCGCATCTGGAATGGAAAATGTAATTCATGGTTGGAATTATACTGATGGACATCACAAGTGTAAACTTAGCGGACATTACAGTGAAGTGACAGATTTGTCATTTCATGATGACAATATTCACATGGTCAGGTAAACATGGATCGATTAAAAATTTCAATTGTACATTTTTTGTTACTTCAAGCTAAAAACAAATAAACTCAATTTTCCAGTTCTGGAAGAGACAAAATTATGATTTTATGGGATTTCAAAAAAAGTACCGCCATCAGAACGATACCTACGTTCGAAGGAATTGAAGGTATTTTTATTGTACCTTCAAATGCTACTTTGCCAATTCATCTGGAAGAAAATAATATTCTGGTAGCTGCAGCTGGAGAGAAAGGTTTGTAACTATTTTTTAATGGTGTTCAATATTGTTTAGGATAAGAAAAGCATCGACGATTGAATATAAATTTATGATGTTTGGTTTTTCTTTCAGGGGTTTTGAAAATATACGATGCAAACACAGGAAATAAAGTTTACGAGCAAACAAATTCGCTCGTTCTGCCCGCAAAAGAAGAAGGTGGTCTCTCGATCACTCATTTAATTTATAACAGACAGCTTAATGAGTTCGCAATGGTTTCTACCGACCACAATATTATCATGCATTCATTGGCATCATTTGAGTGTAGAAAACAGGTACCTTGCGATACCGCAGAAATAATATGAAAGTAAAATGAAAATTGCATACAATATTATTAATTCAAAACATAAAATGATTTCAGCTGGTAGGATACACTGACGAAATTCTTGACGTTGCTTTTCTTGGAAACAGTGACTCATTTTTGGCTGTTGCTACAAACAGTCATGACATCAAGCTTTTTGAATTATCAACAATGAATTGTCAGCTTCTTTGTGGACATAAAAATATCGTTTTAGCCCTAGCCACTACGAATGCAAACAGAAACCTTATGGTTTCATCTGACAAAGTAAAAAAGCAATTTTTACATTGAATTTGTTTCAAAATCAACGGTTTTTTATTGAAAAAAAAACTTCATTTCTAGGACTGCAGTGTAAGATTGTGGTTGCTGGATCCAGAATCATCGACCATGTCTTGTATTGGAGTTGGAACCAGACACATTGCTGGAGTTGGGTCCCTTGCAATTTCCCAGATGTTGATGAAATTTTTCGTCTCTGTAAGTCAGGATGGAACTCTCAACATGTGGGAGATGCCTGAAAATCCAGAAAATACAGGATTAGGTTTGTTTATTTTGAAAACTTTTGAAAAAAAAAAGAAAACAATATGACACATTATATTCCGTTTGCAGAATCAGCGACACTGAACGTCTTGAACAGTGTCAGGGCACACGAGAAGGATATAAACAACGTTACTATATCACCGAACGACAAACTAATTGCTACTGCATCTCAAGATAAAACAGCCAAGGTTCGTTTTGTTAACTGACTTTCAACTTAAGAAAATCATTGTTTAAAAATAATTTATCATAATTTTATTTTATCTTTTGTAAATGTTTGCAGTTATGGTCTACTGACAATTTAAAACTGTTGGGAGTTTTGAAAGATCACAGAAGAGGAGTTTGGTGTGTACGATTTTCGCCCATTGATCAGGTGCTGTTAACATCGTCTGCTGATTGTACGATTAAATTGTGGTCGCTATCAGAACTTAATTGCTTGAAGGTAAAATCCAAACGAAAATAATTTTCTCGATTGAAAGTGAAAAGTTTTCGTGAGGAATAAGTAAGTTGATTTGATTTCTAGACATTACAAGGCCACGAATCGTCGGTTTTGAAAGCCGAGTTCTTGTCTCGGGGAACACAGTTGATCACGAGTGGAGGAGATGGATTACTCAAACTGTGGAGCATCAAAACTTCCGAATGCATCACAACTCTTGACGAGCATAACGACAAAGTCTGGGCTTTGGCTGGTAATTGAAACTTTTTGGTCTTTGATAAACGGGAGATAAATCGAAAATAACAAACAATCACAAAAACGAACAATTGAAACGTTATCTCTTATCAGAAAAGTGTCATTTTCGAATGACTCACACAGCGGTGTGTTACGTCATCCGAAACGTAAACCACGAAATTGTAAATCAAATTGCAGCCTGGATTAAATTTATGGCCGCTTTAACAAACGTAGAAACAAGCCGAGTTTGGTTTGATTCATGCAGAGGCGTTGTAAATATCAAACGAAGGGTCGTGACAGCAAATCATAAAAATTCTGACGACGATGTTAAATATAAAGAAAAATGTTTTATTTTTGCAGTCAACAAGATGGAGACTCATATTGTAACTGGAGGACGAAACTCTTTGTTGATCGTGTGGCGCGATGTGACGGAGGAAAGAAAACAAAAGGCCATTCAAGAACAGGAAGAGCAGCTGCTACAGGAACAAAAGCTCGCCAATTTATTGCAGTCCCAACAACTCACTGCTGCTCTCACTTTGGCTCTGAAACTAAACAAACCTTTCCAAGTTTTGAAAATTGTTAATGGTAAAAGAAAAAGAACCTTACCTCTATTTTATTTGTGCAAAAACCTTAAAATAAACTCATAAAAATTTCTTTTTAGGTATTATAAGCAGTGGTAAAAATGAACTCTTCAACACGATCAAAGAATTGAAACCAGCCAGACAAGAAGAACTTCTGAAATGTGCAACAATTTGGAATATGAATAGTAAAAATTCAGAAGCAGCCCAGGTGAAAAATTATTAAAAATAGTGCAAGTTCGAGAGGTTTTGTAGTGAAGATAATGGAATAATTATTTTTAATGTAATCTGTTTTAGTTGGTGATCAACACTTTGCTGAATATTTTTGATATTGATCAACTCAGGCAGATGGGCTTGACTTCACATCTTGAGGCTCTGATACCCTACACAGACCGTCATTTCAAACGACTGACTCGGTTGCTCCAGGATGTTCACCTTTTGAAATACACCGTCAGCCAGATGAACTCTCATTCCATGCCTGATGATAGTATATCAAAAATGTCCATAGATGACGAAACGGAATAACAGCTGGAAATGAAACATTTTAAGTTTCGAAACAAAAATTAGGATTGTAAATAGTGTTAATACGATTTTCTAAAAAATATACAATCAAATCTCAAACGTTGACTTAAATTTAGTATAAACACCCCTTAGTTACTTTTAAGATGCTTAATTCGTTTATAGCGAAATAAAAGAACCGGTGTTTGATTGATAAATTTGTTTGATACCGAAAAACACTGTAATCTCGGTTACAATTTTCTCCGAGCTTGAGCAATTAGATGCAAAGATTTGTTAGTCGCGGTAGCGGTGTCTTTTGTTGCGTTATCTTAATCCCAGCGAAATCAACCGCCTCAACCCAGTTCCTCGCGCTGCTGTTTGACAAGCGGCCCGCTGAGTGGGAGTCACATTTGGCGCCTACTTTGCGGCCAATTATTTATCTCAGCACCTTCGAGGATCAGTTACTGCAAGTCGCTTGATTGGTTCACTGTCAAGGGGACTTAGGATGACTCGACGCGCCATTTTTGCGCCGCTTGTTTTCGGATTAATCTCGTGTATCTTAGCTGATGATCCTAAGTAAGCTTCTTAATTATCAATCATTCATAAGTCATCATGAATAATTTTTTTTTCAATTCCGAACTCCCGTTTGATAGTTTTTTAATTCTATTTTGTATACTTAATTATTTTGAATAGATGGTTTTCTGGGCGTGATTTGTTCTGTATGTGATTTCTAACGGGGAAATTAAAGTTCTAAAATGATTTTCGAGAAGTCAAGAATGAAGTTAGTTAAAATGAATTTTTTTAAATGAACAAACAGAGGTGAAAATAAGCAAACAGACGAAGTTTGTTGGGAATTAAAAAAGATCAGTAAGCTTGATTGTAAAAATTTGTTTGAACACCTCGCTTTTCTCAGTAAAATTGCTATTGATAATGGATTGCCACATTTGTCACGAGTCTTGCAAAATGTTGTACGTGGTGTAGAATAAAATCATAGGCGTCATTTTTCAGCGACACAATCAGTGCGTAAATGTAATCTGTAAATTAAAGAGCATAAATTAAGCTTACGATTCCCTATCACGATGAAGTACAAAGCGTGACAAAAAACTGTTACGTTTTTACGCTTGCTTTAATCGTTCGACCCTGACTTTCTAATACATTATAAAACGATTTTTAACAAAAATTCATTGCATTGTAATAAATAATAGCATAATAAATAGTTTCGTTTGGTTTTTGATTATTCCAACAAATTGAATCAAACTTTTTTCAAATGAAAATTGAAAAGTTGTTTTCATGCTTGAAAGCAGAGACTTCCATCTGCAAACGAAACTATCGTCGATTGCCTGTTACAAAGCGGAAATTTTTTGTACCACGGAAATTGGACGACTATCTGATCTGAATTTTAACTAATTGTGAATATTCACTTGTATTTCGTAATTCGAGTTGTTTTGATCCCCACGATTTTGGATAGTTTTATTCAATTCAAGCAATTTACGCTATTTTTATACATCATCATATTTTACGAGCAAACCAGGCATTTTTGAATTTCATTTTTTGCGCATTATATGAACATTAAAATTACAGAATTAAAGAATCAATACATTTTTGAATTTCTGGTTTGTTAGGTATCACTATGTTACCAAACCAAGTACGAATCAGCAATTAGCCTTGTTGCTGTCCTTAAAAAATTAACTACAAATTAAACAAAAAATTTACAGCTATTGATGTGTTCTTTGCTTTCTGTGAAAAGAACAATTTTTCAAATTGTTACAAACTAAAAATTGTCTACTTTTGAAAATGTAATTTAGAAAAGTAATTTCACTTTGCAGATTGGTGATAAAATTTTGCTGCATTGTAAAATACGACCTCGCGGGACCTTTTGCAGACCTAAGTCTGGGAGGCGACGCGTTTTATTTATTATTTACTTGGAATAACGTTATAAAATGCGCAAACATTTGCACGTGTTTGTGAGTCGCGTATATTTTTGTGCATCCAGCCACTGTCTTAGTCGACTGCATTACAGCTGTGCAAATAAGTCGGCAGCGAGACGACCGAAACTGTTTTCACAAGTGGATCTGGATTAATTGTTGCAATTGCCTTTTTTATTCTTTCCTTTTTCCTTTTACTTTTCAATTCAAATATTGTCTTATCAGATTCGCTCGGTGATTTTGTGATCTATTTTTATTTCTGACATTTAAAAATAAACTACGTTTTTTGCTTTCATGCATTGTAATTAAATCATCATTCTTTATTTTTGTTTACTATAAAAAATGAATCAGCTGTGAAGTATGACCGTTTATCTAAAATAGATTTAATTTTTCTTCATTTAATGGAAAAAAAATTACAGTTTATATAACTTCTCTGAGACTGGAGAGCGATGATGCATTATTTTAGTAATCTTTAATTTAAATTCCTCGAAGGAAATTGTTTAAATCATGGAAACTATTCGAAAAGTCATTTGGAATTTGATTTTTGTTTTCAAAATTGAGGATAAACTTTGGTTTTTGTTCTATGCTAAAATCATGCAGACATTTTTATTACCGAAAAATGTAAATCAAATTAATGTTGATAATTGATTGAACTTGAATTCATGGACTTTATTTTAATAAATCATCATTATCGTTTGTTCAATATTGACGAGACAAAATTCGAAAAGGCGCTTCATTCAAGGCTGCAGTTGTTTGAATAATAAAATACATTTGTTTCCAGAATCGTTACAAAGTAGATGACAAGATGAAAAAACGTTTTGGTATAAGGAAATCGTCGCAATATTGTCGTTAAATTTCTAAAATCATCGTAAAAGTTTAACTAGTTGATACAACTCTTGTATTACAGACAATTTAACAAGGAAATTTTATTTTACAGTGTCGATACGTGTCCAGCTGTAAACAACACCGCACGAACTCAAACGGAATTGCTGGAAGGGCTGACAAAAGAATGTAGATATGACAAGATGGTGCGACCACCAGGTGACAATAGTACTTCACCTGTAAAAGTTTTTTGCCGGGCCTACATTTATACAATCAAATCCAACATGGCTAAAACATTGGTAAACAAATTATTTCATACTTGTACGATCTGCAATTGCAAAATCGTTTTAGAAAATAACAATTTCTAAATTTTTGAATGAGAATTTGATTCTAAAAATGGTTGGTAAATTTGCAGCAATTTGATGTACACATGATGCTACAATTTCGTTACGTGGACACAAGACTGAGGTTCGACCAAATCACCCCTAAGTGGAACCAAATTTATGGTGGCCAGTCGGCTTACAACTTAATCTGGACACCCTCGGTGTACATGAAAAATGAACGTAGTTCAGTGATCATGGGGAAAGAAGTTAAGGATCTGCTCATTTCGATTGATCCTTCCGGAATGGTGATACTCAATACTAGGTTACGAAGTAACAATTTCATTCTAATGTCTAATTTGAATCCCCTCATTATTTTTTGTAGTTTGCATTCCTAAAACAATTTCCTCTTATGAACAATTCATTGTTATGGCAAGAAAAAAGAAAACATTATTGCAAATTTTGCAATTTCGAACTTTATAGAACACAAATCCACAAACTGTAAAAATCATCTTTCCAAAGATTGACAAAAATAATATTATTCTTACAAGCAAAAAAAAAGAACAAGGAAAACTGAGTATGTTGAAATGTTTTCACAGATTGGAAGCGATTCTATCATGTGGTTTGCGACTGGAAAAGTTTCCTTTTGATGTTCAGGAATGTCCCCTGGTGTTTGAGAGCTGTAATGAAAAATTCATTTATTACAAAAAAAGAGAGAAAAAAAAACTAGCAAATGAAGTTGATTCATCTACCGAATGATTTCAGGGACACACAACATTAACGACATGGTATTATTTTGGGACGATCAACCGATTATTCTGGCCGATCAGTTGCACCTGACAGAATACAGACTAGTCGATAAATGGGTCAATACATCTCGCGTTTCCTACACCGCTGCCCAACAACACTATGGACATTTCGGTAAATCGCATTCCTCTTTGTCCTCTTTTGCTCATCTGGTCAATTCGCAATTCCCGCACTGGACAATTATTTTCAGAACATTTCATTTGCGATAGAACTTTCTTTCAAACGCATCGTGATTAATAGTTTAATTTCAGCTGGCAATTTCAGCTCGATAAGCGTGACTTTCAAATTGGCACGTGAAATGGGATTCTTCATGATGGACTATTACATACCCTCCATACTCATCGTCGTTATTTCATGGGTATCTTTCTGGTTGCATATGGATGCTGGTCCTCCAAGAATTGTTTTAGGTGACTTTTCCAACTTTTTATTAAAATAAAAATTCAACTGCCAAATACAATTTGCACGAAAAGAAAAACGATTAATTATTCTTATTGGATTATTTCAGGCACCAATACAATTCTGGCCTTCATGACCTTGGCATCGAAGGTGGAAAATTCTCTGCCAAAAGTTTCTTACATCAAAGCTAGTGAGATCTGGTTCCTTGGCTGTACGATATTTTTGTTTGCTGCAATGGTTGAATTTGCATTTGTGAATACAATTTACCGAAGAAAGTAAGAATACAATCATAAATATTAATTTCAAAAACATTTTCAAACTGGAAAATATTTTATTAAAATTCGTTTGTTTGCAGAAAAAATGTTCCTTTGAAAAAAGTGAACAGTAAATACATCTTGAAATCAACTTTGACCCCTCGATTGGCCCGGAAACAGTTCCAGAAAAATACCGTCGGGTTGGAGAGGTCAAGGTCATGGTCATCACTCGATAATGGAAATATGGAAAAAGACTATTCGAGTCAAAATTACCTTACAGTGCACGTAAGCGAAAAAAAATTGTTTTCGATGTCCAAGTTATGTTGCGTTGAAAAAAAAGTTATGAAAAGAAGAAGAAAAATGGACAGATTTTATCTGGGTAATTTGTTTTATCAGAGTTTTCCGAGCACATTAAACACACCATCGGTGAGAATCGAGGATGAAAGAGATTACTCGACGGGAAGTATCGTAACGATAGATCAGTCGCCATCGCCACCGTTGCCGAAATCGCACCCGCGACGTCACACTTTGGCGAAA
The DNA here is from genome assembly GCA_020615435.1 of Telenomus remus. Classification (NCBI taxonomy): domain Eukaryota; kingdom Metazoa; phylum Arthropoda; class Insecta; order Hymenoptera; family Scelionidae; genus Telenomus; species Telenomus remus. Next base: position 5,904,176 of record CM036341.1, on the reverse strand, counting down.
TTGCACAACTTTACCACAATGTCGCCGCAGGAAATTGCACAATGGATCGACAGGCGAAGCAGAATTGTCTTCCCCGTTGCTTTCCTCATATTCAATATTTTATATTGGTCTTTTATCAATCTTTGACTCATTCTTCTGTGTAAAGTAATTTGAGAACTTGCGCCTTCTTTCTCAAGGGCAAAAAAACTGACAACGAATCTGATGAAAAAAATTCGCCTGTAAATAGCAATCGATTTGTTGTAATGACTTGTTTTTACATAGATATACAAAAAAAGTAATTTATTCGTTGACGTCGATTAAAATTAATTGAAATTATTATAATTGATCGTAAAGTAATCGTTGGAAACCGAAGTGTAAATTATTATCTAGTTCTTAAGTTATCGAATATAAAGTGAGGTTTTTTAACTTTGTGTAAGCTTAACCTTTAATGAAAGTTTTTTGCTAATAAAAGTTTGTTAAACGTTTGTTTTCTTTTTTATTGATATTACATTTACATGCAGGATCGAATTTTAATCGACCGAATTTATGAAGAAAAAAAAGGAAGCTAGTTCGATTTGCGTGACGTATTGTACATGTGTCGTAATAAAAAGTATAATAAAATATTGAAAATAATGCATCGTCAAAGTCCGGATTTGGTTTCTTTTAGATAACTTTTAAAATTTACTTTTACATGTAACGTCACAGATCAATGGAAATTATACAAGGAAATTTTTATTCCTCTCAATAATAAATATCGGTACAAAACTTTGATAGTACATATATTACTTTTTCTTGTTGATTGGACTAAAATAATCTGATGTTCTTCGAATTATAAAAGTTATTTGTTCAAATGCGCATCAAACAAAAAGTTGGTATAGATTTTTTTAAATTCAATTTTAAACAAACACTTCCAGCTCTTTGTTGATTGTATGACTAACTAACAAACACGAAAAAACGAATAACCGTTATAAAACGCAAAAAATTGCAATGCAAACAAAAGCGACTTGATCAATAAGTCGTGCAGAAGTGACAAAAGTAAATTGTTGTTTGTTGCAAACAAAAATTGATTGGGAAGATTGCAATTGAATCATATTGTGAAAATCAAGTTTTAAAATAAAAGAAAGTGTGATAAATAAGTATGATTCAAAATGAAAAAAATTCTTTTCAAACAATCAAAGCAATAGTTTTATAATTAAAAAGTCAACGAAAAAATCTAACTAATTTTTGAATGATGTTCAATTATCACTTTTAAAGTTTTTTAGTTTATCAATGAACGGTGAAACGATCAATGACGATAAAAAACAAAACGTCAGAAATCGCCGGTAACATGTGGTGAGACCGCATTAGACATCATTCGCTACACACGATCGATGTAATTATTGCATGCTTATAATAAAATACACGTATGCGAAACATAAACAAACTTGGCTCTTCGCGAACTGTGAGTTACGTAACACTTTAATAGATTATTCGAGACCTCTTGGTATCACTCTTTTGTTGATAAAAAATTTCGCGGTTTTCATAATTTATGGAGCCGATGATCCTGCGAAGAGAATAACTAATTGAGTGATCATTTTGTTGTTCACAGATATTTCATCAATAAATCAATGATGCGTTTCTAGAAAAATTAAAAATACTTGTAAAAAATGAACGAAATCTTAATAAATTTCAATAAACATTAGTTACAACAATTTCAATTTGATTCATCTTAATTTATAATTTTAGAACAAGTCTTTTCTCTCAATCAACTTTTTTTAAAGGCGTAATACAGCTAATGCAAAACAAAAACAGTTACTAAAGTTTAATATTTTGCAGAAGTTGAGAAAACAAATTTTAAATTTAGTCAGAATTTCATAAACGGAACCTTTGTCTAAAACTTAACGAAAATAACAAAGAAAAACAGTTAATGAAGTACCATACTTTGCAGAAGTTGAGGAAACAATGTGTCTAAAGCTAAATTAAATGTCTGAGCCTTAATTAAAAACAAAAAATTGAACCGAACTGTTAATTTGTCAAACAACCCCATACAAAAACACCATGAATTTTTTCAGAATCAAAACATGTTCAGGAAGAGATACTAATTCAGGAAACAGACGTTTTTCCACGAGTTATTAAACTGTTGCGCATGATTCATTCGGGCTATAGCATCTAACCAGCGCTTAGCCGCTAACTCTTCAGTAGCGTCCGGACTTGAACACTGTGCGCACAAAAAAAAAATTGTTGACAGGTGCTCAACCAACATGCATCCATCAACGAGATAAAATAATAAATGTTACTTGTTTGACATGAGTTAATCATTCATTCAAATGGGCGATGCAACTTCATGAGAAGTTTGTGGTCTGGCAAAAAAATGCAAATTGCATCCGGCTTGCTTTTTCCGCAAACTGAAATTGTTATGAAATTCATATTTATTAGGGTGAATGATTGTCCAGTGATGTAGATAAATTCCGGTGCGCGTCGTTTTGCGTGTCAGTGATTAGTTTGAATGTTTTTTCGTTGGCACGTTTGTTCAACATGACGCAGTGTAGCAGTAGCGGAAGTAGTAGCAGTACCAGCAGCAGCGGTCATCCGGGTTTCAAAGACCGGAATATCTGTCGCAGCCATAAACTAAAGGTCGAATAACAACTTTTTCTTGCAATTACAATTCTTACACTATTCACGAATAATTCAACTAAAGTTAACAAAATCTAAAATTGTTTCCATTTTTCATCGAAAGCCTTACAATAAACGTTCTACTTTTTCAAATTTAGGACAAACGTCCGGATGAGTTATCGAAAAACATGATAGTGCATATTTGTTCATTTTCATTTGTTCTCCAATGCTTTCAATGAAAAATGAAAGTAAACATAAAATTAAAAAGATTCTTGAAAATTCTGTTCTTTTGAAGTTAGTTTGGCAATTAGAAGAATAGTAATTAAAAATTAAAATTGCTAATGCAAATTAACATTGTTGCCAAAGTTAGTGGAGTAATAAGTAATTTTAATTGCGACAAATGATACAAGTCAATATTGGGTCGTTGTTCCCGGCGCAAGTTTGCTTTTGGTTTATGTCAAAGAGGGTAAATAGCATGGGTTCGAGGCCGCAAAGAAAAATCGATCGAAAAAACATTAACGGCAAGTTTAAAGCAAAACAAATAACTCTATCGATAGAGTACCGCCACTGACCATAATTTACAAAGCGGGAAAGAGCTTTGGTTTTTCTTTTTCTCCTATTTTGCTCTTTTTCGACTTCCAATATGAAATGTTCATTTTGTTTTTCCATTATCCATCAGGTGGTGGTGAGAATAAAACCTCTGAGTCGAGAAAAAGGAAGTAAAAGAGCTCTTCATGCAATAAATAATAAGGTAAAAGAAAGAAATCGCAATAAATTTTAGAATGCCAGTTTTTTTTTTGAAATATCAAACACAGGTTTTAACAGAGAACATTTTCATTTTGTTAGATGGTTATGATAGAAGAAGAAAATGATAAATCAAAATCACGAAGTGTTCCTCGCCAGTATTTATACGACGTAGTTTTTGGTGAAGATTCAGATCAGGTATTGATGCGCAGATTTATTAAACAAATTGAAATACAAACTTTGTTAAAGAAAATTATAAATTGTTGAATGAACGAAATCATGTTTTTGAAAATAGGTAGCTGTTTATGAAGGTACCGCACAAGTGTTAGTGCAAGACGTTTTGAATGGTTACAATGGTACTGTTTTCGCATACGGTGCCACTGGCGCCGGCAAAACTTACACTATGGTCGGAAACCCGACCGATCCAGGGATCATGGTCCGCGCTTTGAACGACATATTTGTCACGACCAGCCAGTTGCCTAACAAAATCGATGCTAGTGTGAGTGACGTGATTCTTTAAATCCATGTTTCTAAAACTTTTAAATTCTTAAAACTTTTCATTGTTTAAACTTGTTTTTATTATCTTTTGAAATTTACTAAATCAAAATTTACTGAATCAAAAGCAAAAATGAAAGCACAACTTAAAAATAACCCAACATATCATTTCAGGTGACTATGTCCTATCTAGAATTGTACAACGAAAACATTCGTGACTTACTAAACCCTGTTTCTGGTTACTTGGAATTGCGCGATGAAAGTAAGGGACGTAATTCCAATTGGTTGATACCAGGCCTTACTGAAGTGTCAACAACCTCGACTGACGAAGTAATTATTATCATTCGTTTCAAACAATTGAAAAAAAAAACAATTTCTATCTGTTAAGAACAAGTTAACAAATAAAAATAAACAACTGATTAATACATCAAACAAATTGATAACCGATATCTAAACAGGTGATGCAGATGTTGCACAAAGGTAACAAGTCACGAACCGTCGAGCCGACAGCAGCCAACGAAACGTCTTCGCGAAGTCACGCTCTTTTAGTCGTGACCGTGAAACAGTCTTGCAAGCCACCCGACGCTGAGGCGTTCCATCGATCTCGCGTCATACAGGGCAAACTTTTTATGGTGGACCTTGCTGGATCTGAAAAAATTAGAGAAACCAAAGTAACCAAAATTCCACTCCAATCCCCTTTATTCAATTATCTAACTGTCTAATCTGACCACAAATAAAATCTAAACGAAATAATAACTAATTTTAGTGTGACGGAAAAAGACTGCAAGAAGGAGCGCACATAAACAGGTCCCTTTTGGCTCTGGGTAACTGTATAAACGCCCTGGCAGGTGGGGCACGGTACGTCAATTATCGTGATTCCAAGTTGACCCGGTTGTTGAAAGACTCGCTGAGTGGAAACTGCCGCACCGTTATGATAGCACACGTCTCCCCGGCGCAGTTCAACCTGGACGAGAGCAGGAACACCCTGGTGTACGCCGACCGGGCCAACCGTATCTCCACCAAGGTCGAGAAAAACATCCTCGACGTTGGGTACCACGTGAGTCAGTACCGGAACATCATTTGCGACCTGAAAAATGAGATCGCCAGGTTGCGCAGCAAAATGAAGAGTGGCTCTGTAAGGACGAAGGACAATGCAAACAAGGCTAATGCAGACCAATTCCAGTCACTTCGAGAAAGGATCGTATCGGCTTTTAAAGAACAGATGCGCTTGAGGTGATTTAGAAATTTTGATAATTTGGCTTTTTTGAATTTTAGTTTTTTTATTTTCTGGCGAATTTTGAAGTCAAGGAAACATTTTTGTTGTGGGAAAGTTTTTTTTGGGTGGTACTAATTTTTGTTTGTTTTAAAAAGGTCCTTCTATTTAAAAAGCCTTAATCCTAATAGCATAGAGACTCAGCTCAGGTACATATTTTATTGCAAAATAATTGCAATCTTGAAAGGAAACATTTTTTAGCACCAATTGTATGTATTGATTTTGAATTTGGCTGAAAAAAAAGGGCGGGCAGTTTACAAAACGAAATGTTTCCTTGGAGTTGAAATTGAAAGTTTGAACAAAATCGGAGTGTTTGAAAGAAAAAATAATTGTTCGGTAGGCGAAAACTCATGGAGTTGGACGGCAACATATTGAGTTTAAATATAGCCGCGGAACAACAGCACGCTATAATCTCGGACTGGGAGTCCCGGAACAATAAATTATTCAAGGCTACGCGAGAAGGGATGAACAGTAATCTAAACGACGACTACATCAACGATGCAGGTAAACCAGTTTTTTAATCGTTCATCTCGAAACATTAAACATTCAATGAAAAAATGTTTAACCCAAATGAAAATAAGAACTCTTTTCGTTTTGTAACAAACAATTCAACTGAATTGTTGTTATAAAACCTTACGGTTCTGTTCGAATGTCAAATTGCTAACGCACAATTTCAGTGAGAAAATATTTGTGTTTCATGAACGGGATCAAAGAAGTGGAAGAGCATGTGCCAGTGGAACAGGCCTGGAATGAACTGGAAGAGATCAATCGCGAGCTGGAAAAATTTGCTGAATCTCGTGCAGTAACTGAAAAAGAACTTGAAACTTGTCGACAAAGGAGCGTGGCTTTAGAAAATGTAAAGTATTTTGAAACAATGTTTAACTTGATTTGAATTTTAAAGACTTGAAGAAGATTGAATTTTAATGTTTCATCTTGTGATGGTTAGATTCTTTGAAACAGAAATATAATTAATTTGTTAGTGTAAAACGAAACTTTGTTCATAAATGAAATTTCGAACTTTGATGGAAACGGCTAAAGTCGAAAACGATCTAGATGAAAGGTTAGATCATCGGTTTGGTTTCGTTTTTGGTTTAACGCAGGAACTTCCTGATCGGATAACTTCGGACGAAGAGAGAGAACTGCTGTCTTTGATGTTGAGGGTGCACGAGTTAGAGGCGGAGAAAATGATGTTGCACAGCGAAAGATTAGTCAAACAACAAGAATTGCGGAGACGAGAAACCATGATCATTAGGTACGACAGACAGCGTCAGATCTCCGATGAAATTATCACCAGGCAAAGAAGAATTATGGAAGGTAATAAAATTATGAAACATTTTGTAAACAAACTTTGAACATTAACTTAAACAAACTACAATTTTAAACAGTTTAAAAAAGTTGCACATTTTTGACAGACAATTTAGAAATATAGTTTGTAAGAAAAATTTAATAATGCATAAATTAAAAAGAAACAATTCTTGACTTTGAATAAAAATCAATTATATCTGATAGAGGAGTTTTAAACAAAGTGAAAAAAGTTGTACTTGAAAAAATGTGATTGATGTGATATGAAATGATAAAAATGAGATTGGGTTTTAATGAAGATGGTCAACTGCAACTACCATCGGACCTGCAAGAGCTTTACACTATGTACCAGCAGGAAATTCATTCTGCGGCGTACAGTGACCAAAACCTCTTGACCTTCGCCTCGTCAATGGACGGGTTCGGAAAGCTGCCACCTATTTGCAGTCGATTTAGCATGGATTGCTTGATGAAGAGTGGCACTCCAAGCAGGTACAATTGTGCGATTCAATTTTGCAAACAAAACTTTCGTCCCGATCGATAAAAGTCGTGAGAAACAAAGAGGTTTGCCAGAAAAATATTTGCAAAAGCGGAGAAAGATAGTTTGCCGGATCGTTACTCATGACTGTTTAATCAAATCAAAAATACTGGAACCTTTACCTTCGTAAAAAAGTGAATTATTACACTTATTTCTCATTAAATAATTATGCCCATGTTATTGAAGTTGTACGTAGAGCCAATCGATCGTCCTCCACAAACACGCGTCGTTTACTATACGAACAATCGCTCAAAGAGTGAACGTCACTCAAAAGGATGCCTCGCGATCGATTGTCCAATTACACAGTTATGAATTACATTGCCAACTATTTCCAACCTTTAACTCACTCTCTTTCTTTTTCGCACATCCATCACTAGAGATTAGCATCCGCCAAGGCCAAGGGGCTTTTCATTACTATTTCCCGTCATTTTTTTTTGCTCGTTCTATTGATCGAGTGAAGGAATTTGTTTGTTTTTTGCGTCCATTTATTATTTATTCACGATGAAAAATTGATGCAAATCATGATCGAGTGAGTACATTTTTAATGATCCAATTTGCGTTCCAGTTCCGTCGAGTCTGATTGGGAATCACCTCTTCCTCCGATTCAAGAGCCGAGTGAAGTGGAACGAGTGATGGGGCCGATCGTTCATCCATTGATCCAACCTTCGGTTTTGTTTCCTCCTATTCAGCTTGGGATGAAAAAGATTCAGTAAGTCAGCAAGAAGGTAAAATGCAACAAAAAATTGTTTACCTTTCTCTGACATGTAAAGACGGTTTTTTATCGACTTGACCGACGGTTGATTGCCAGCTTGACAAATTGAGTTGTTTTAATAATCGATGCCGTCTGACAATTAGTCCTTGTTATTCAATGGTAATGACAATTGTAATCAATGTAATTTAAGAATGTCAAAGAAAGTGAAGTCACAAGTTCAATGTTGGAAAAGAAAAATTGTGATCAAATGTGGTTGTCATTTATTGGACAAAGTTATTTTTTGGAATTGAATTGAACAAAATAATTACGTTTTAGGGAGAGCAAAAAGTTACGACGAATAGCAAGTGATAACGTGATCAATTCGAAGACGAACAGGAGCAACGTTCGATTCAGCAACGACGATAAAATCATCGCGAATCAAGATTGAGAGAAAGTTCGCAGCAGCTGGAAAAGCCACCAAGTCTACTTATGACGACAACGTCAAACGTCTCTCCACAAGCTTAGAATCAAATTCTAATAGGGATCAATGAAAAACAAATCTCAGTTCTTGTTTGTTATACTTTTGTATGCTTTGTAAAAATATTTTATTCAGTCCTGCGTAGCTATCACAAGTAATGTGAAACGACTTTTTTTGCGTTCAACGACTTTTATTTCCATGAAATAATTTTGTACCTTAAAGCTTGCGACTAGTATTTCTCCGCTACGTTTCTTAAAGTTTTGCTGTCAGAGCCATTACCAAGACTGTTACCCTTAGTTTGTTTTTCATTTTCAAATACGAGTGCCGTTCTGTAAGCTGAAATTGAACTAGTATTTTAATAACGAAAAAAAAAATTGTCCAATTTCCAATGCTGTATCGACTTTATTTCGCCCCTTATTTTTCAGGTTGCGCGTACAATTTTTCTCGACGTCGTTGCCTCGCAAGGTGATGCTTTTTCAGTTTCTTCGTCTGATTTAATTCCTGATCGGAGTTTGATTTTTCCGAAACTTTATCAGATTTTACTATCTTTTGGTGATGTTTTGTGACCCCAGTCACAAAATTTTCCGTAATCTCACTCTCCGTCACGACTGTATCTTCATCCTATAAAAACATCATTTACTTTTACTATCATTTTGCTTTCACGTTTTTTTTTTTCATTTTTGCTCAATCTATTTTTCTTCGTTTTCAATTGTTTTTGCAGTAACAATATTTTTACTTGGTTGAAATTTGTTACCATCAATTCTGTCATCGGTTCTCTTTTCTTGAAGTCAGACTCTAATAGAGGCGTCCTTATAGACTGTTTCCGCCTTCGGTAATCCACAGTTACAGACGAGGAAATTTTCATCGTCTGTATTTCTCGACTCCAGTTATCCAAGCGCTCCGACCATAACTTTTCTCTCCGTTTCCAGTAAGAGAGAGGGTGGCCGAAAATGGTCCTCTCGCAAATCACGCACTTGTTGTAAAACTAAACGATGATTTTTGTCGGCGTGTTTCTTTTCAGATTTCATTTTTAAGTCACATCAACTTAAATGAACAAAGGATACTTACGTGAGATTTAGCATACATTTTATCGATCTCTAGATATTCTTCCATCCTTGAAGACATCTCATCCTGGATGCAATAGAAGTATTTCTTAAGTGCCCTTAAACACTTTGATATCACAACCGATCCGTTGACTTTAATAATGTACTCGAGCAAGCAATCAAAGAAGTTCTGTAAACAAAAGAAAATTGTTCAGTTTGTTCAGTTCTTTGAGAAATAACCAGAAAAAGTTTGAAATAAAAATAACAGTAAAAATGAATGAAAAGTGAGATTTTGTAACAAGAAATATTGTTACAGAGGTTACTTTATGCTCGATTTTTAAAATCAATGTTTATTGAATCTGTCAAAAGTATCAGTCCAGATTTGATTTGAGGACGCCGTGTTGAAACACTGAACTTGCCATTATATCTTGGTCGTACAATCCCATGTCTTTATGATACATTGCCAAGTAACCGATCAAACGATTAAATTTTTTGGGCTTGTTGTAATAATTTAACAAGAGGTAAGAGATGGACTCTAAAAGCATCGAAGCTGTGGCGGTCATCGCGACGTCGACGTTCAACGGATGACGAGGTTGTTGAGTGAAATAGATGGTGTACTGTGGGTATTTTTCACACAAACTGAAAAGAAAATATAATCCCAAATTATAGAACTCGCTTAAACTGATAAGCCCATTTTGGTTTCAATCGAGTTTTCGTACTAGCTGAGAAATCCGTTTCCATGGTACTGGAGATTACTGTCGATCTCATGCCAAACTTCGTAGATCATTTTACTCTCATCTGTCGACAGTCTGTAGAAGCATCGAATGCCACGCTTTTCGTAAGCACTTTGTCCTATTCCCATATCTATAGTTAGTTCTACTCAATCACGTAATAACAATGTTGGTCTAGTCATAAATCAACACCTGACATTAAGTCGACTTTCAATTGTTTAGGTAATAATAAATCAATTTGAAAAGAAAAAAAAACATGCAAAGTTGGAAATTGCAAAAAATGAATAAATCGTTTTTCATTTTGTTGTATATTTTTTTATTCCTTTATATATATACATTACTAAATATAATAATAAGAACATACGCAAAAACCGCTCTCAATAGACATTTTTTTTATTGTGTCCGCAACTCCAACAGTTTTATATTCGAGGATAAAAAAATTATCCTTTACAATTTCATAATATAAGTCAATTGCAATAATTTGGAGGTGATTCGAAAAACTCGAAAATTATTTCTTGGTTGGTTTTTTCATCTTTTTTTGTTTGGTTTCGTAATTTGAAAAAGTGTAAAAACATATTTTGGATTACTAGGACAATTACTCTCTATGAATGGTCACTTCATTCGTATAAATCTATTTAACACTACACAACTAAAAAATAAAGCTTCAACCCAATATATATAAATCTGTGGCAATTCGGAAGAACCAGTTAACTGACATTTTGAAAAGCATTTTAATTATATCTTATAAAATGCGAGTTTTTTTCTTGGAATCATCATTTTTAACTAACATTAACACTTTGAACTATTATAAACTAGAAAATTATTCAGCCATTGAATTTTTTCAATACAGGAATGCTTTTCTTGAAATGTTAGAATGAACAGTCTCAAAAGCAGTTAACTGGTTCCTCCCAATTGCCACAGAAATATAGATTATTTATATATTCATATATATTGCTCGTATTGATATTTTTTTCATCAATATTTTTTTTGTCACATATATACATCTTTCATTCCGCATAATTATTTACAACGTTTTGTTTTCTCATATTTTGTTCATCTTGTATGTACACAATTTCATAACGATTCGTCCATTCAAATTATGTAAAGACTCTAAAAATATTGAGCTCAGCTTGGTCAGTATTTTTGTAACATAAAATCTATTCATTTTTGTTTGTTCTTCCAAATTATTTGGTTCTACAACTTGCTGTTTTTTTTCAATCATTATTTTGGCAATTACATTTAAGTAGTGCAGCTTTGAAGTATTGTAAATTTGTGCTTACAATGTTACAACTGCTCTAACAAAAAATAGTCACTTTTTTTGTTTGCTACAAGGCAAGGACGATAAAGGCTACAATATTTTATCCCCCGATAAAATGAAACTTTCGCGCATGCAAACGAAAATTATAGTCAAACACCTCAACAAATGTAAAGCAATTCAGTCCAACTTGAAATTTGCAATTTAAGTACACATTTACATACACAATTATCAAACAAATTTCCGATTCCGATTGGCGAATTATAAAATTACCCATTAAGTTATCACAAACAATTGTTGTTTTTCTTTTGATTTCACTAAAGGTGGCATTGTCATTAAATTTCACACTCATTTAAAAATTATCAGTTGAACGCAATATTGCTTTCATTCTGTAAAACTTTCATCGCAACTTTACGAGGGATGTAATTTTATTAAAACTAGAGGTAGTAATAGTAAGAGAGTTTTAAAAGTTTTCAATACCTAAAATGGTTTTGATTAAATCGATTAGACAAGGTTTTGACTTCTTTTACCGAATCAAAGCAATACTCAAAGTTTTGTCTTAGGTTCTGGTATTTTTATTCAATGATTCATGACCACGATTCAAATTAATCCTACAAACGAAACAAGAAAATTACATTCATCGTTTTTATACTCGCACAAATAATATCATTACAAATTAACAAATCTCATTAGTGGTTACTTTTCTCTTGACGATTGCCCGACAAGAAACTATTTTTTGTACTAAATATTTCATCTTCACGTACTAATAAGTCATGTTATTAGCTCAATACTGATACCTATGACGGTTACTTATCATTGGTTCTGTACAGTTTCAAATATTCAATTCAAGTACAATTTGTAAATTACGAATTAAAAACAAACAGTTGTCTGAAAAAGAAAACTTTCAATGATTTGGCTTTGATTTTGGGTCCCAAAAAAGTACAGTTTCAATATGTCTGAAGAGATTGTCATTAAAAATGTTGAAAACAATGGTCTTTCCGAACTCGTTATATTTTTTCATTCGCAGACGAAATAATAAATGGAACTTTCGAAAAGTTACGTCTTAACACCCATCGAGTTTAATGAAATGCTGCATTTTTCATTCGCTTCCAAAGATGTTTCCTCGAGCGGACTTTAAACATTTTTGGCACTGACTAAAACGGATGAGCCCCAGCATTATGTAGGATGACAAAGTTTGATTTCAGATAGCAAACTGATATTTTAATAATGAACCCGAGTTTCCGCTAGCAATCCTTTTACCGTGTCACGAAACAAGAAACTGTTTTATCAAATACAAAATTCAACTGATCCCTCCTTCGTTACAATAGTTTGATATTTTTCTTCTCCCTCTCAAGTAAAAAATTCAAGACAAAATGCATTTCAAAAGCACACGGGTAAACGTTAACAAATTCGTATTGTAAGTTTGGAGATTGAAAAATGATCTCGACCTTGACACAAAGAGTTGGAGAGAAGTTTAACGGACAATCGTCTCAGCAAAAAGCTGCACTACAGTCGTACTCGAAAATTTCGCAAATTGGCTTTGGATGAATAGCGTGTGTATAGTAACAAACAATTTCTAAAATCTTGTTAGTGCGCTAGGAACCTGGTCCGGAATGCTCTTGACTTCTCTGTCTCGATTCGAGTTGTTCGGCTAGCATCATCACCTCCCAGTCGTTAGTCCTTCCGTTGCCCACAGCGCCCTCCTCCTCGTCCGACCTCGAGCTATTTGACTCGAGTTCGATCGCCACATCCTCGTTCCACAACGGCTGCGGCGTGATCGAGCACGGCAAGTCCTGCAATTCCAAAGTTTCCTCCTCCGAGTGTTCCTCCCAAGACCTTCGGTTGTTGGATGAATCGGTCGACGGTGGAGAGCGTCTAAGTCTGGGCCGCGCGGACAGAACGGTGTCCACAGAACCGTCACGAGCGAACGGATAATCATGCTCCACGCAGTCTTCCTCTATCGACCCTTCCGCTTCGGTGCTGTCGCCAGAATCTTCCAGCGGATCTTCATTTCCCTCCAGTGTTTGAATTCGGGCTTGCAACTGAGTAATTATTTCATCGCGCTTTCGAATCTCGTACTCCATACTAGTGAAATGATGCTCCACCTTGTGCTGAATGTCTTCCTGCAAATTAAATGAAATATGATGAACAATCAATTTTAACAGGAAGAAAGAGAAATTCAATCTGTAGCCGTGCAGATAAAACAGGTGGTATTTTAAGAAATTAAATAATCAAAATTGTTAAGTGGTTTCCACCCGGTTTTAATCCGGGTTTAATCCGTTTTCAAAGTTTGTGTACAAATCTTTTATAATTTCAGAATCTTCAGTAAATGGCTTTCACGTTAAATTTTCTAATCCACATTAAATTTGTTATTGGATGTAGTAAAAAGTCTGTCAGATAAATGAGTTGGAACAGCGGAAGTTGAAAAACAACGAATAAATGAAAGCATTTCAAAATGTGCGACTTCAAACATAGTGATTAAATGTTAATCCATTTTATTTACAGTTCCCGTAATTTTATATCGAATCAGAATCAACAAATTAGCTGTGCTGGGTGGTTCAGCGAATTTGCTCTCCTATTTTATTGAGGTCGTACAAATTGTAGCTCAATGTGCAGAGTTTGTACTTTTATTATCATTTCTCACATTTCAATACTTGAATCTAAAAATATTAAACATGTTCCATTTTCATTGGATTAACATATTTTTAACCAAACCTGCAAAAATAATGTTTACAAGACGAACTGCGTTGAGATGAAAAAAATTTGAAAAAACAAAATGGAAATTGTGTCAAATGTCGAAGTTTCATTTTTCTTAAACGTTTTGAAAAAAACATAGCCTGCTTTTTCGCACAGTCACAGTAATGTACTTTGTTTTCTATCTTACCCATCTATCGTAAACGATTTCTCGGATGCCTTTGACGAGTTCACCCATGCAATCATCTTCGATAACTTGAGGTACTTGCAGAACATTCCCACTGCCAGAAGGACGGAAACTGTGATTATTGGGCGGTGGTAGTGCAAACTGTTCTTGCGAGTCCTCAATTTTTCGAACGCCTGATGATAGGCTGGGCGCGTCCTCGGGTGGCGGGCTTTGTAACGTGTACTTATTGAAGGTCACGCTTTTCGATAACTTAGTATGCCTGGCCGCGTAACCTTCTATCGTCGGCGCTCTCATTAGCTTCCTCAATTCCACCTTCGTCACTTGCTCGGCAGTACTGGAAATGGAAACGTCGGAACTCCCAGTCCTACTTATTGACATATTTTTTAAAATACTCTTTAAATTCCGCCTCTCCAGGGTCTCGTTCTCCGGCGACAGCTTGTCGCCCTCCAGCTTTGATTTCTCCTGCAAAAAGAAAGATAAAAAGTCGCAGTTGCAATCATCGCCATCGTCACCCGCTTTTATCGCCTCTTTCAAACAAACAAGTCCCATTAAAGGCAAAAAAAGAAGCAAAGCAAAAAAAAAGAAAACGCTCGTTCACCTGATTTAATTTCGCCAGTCTCCTCGCGTACTCGATGGCGGACGCCTCGGAATGGCTCCGCGTGAGGCTCATGTCAAACTCCATGCTCAAACTCTCGCCGCAATCCAGACTCGCACTTCTAACGGCTTTTTCCAATTCCGCCAACTTCTGTCTCTCGTTTAAAATTTTCAACTTCTTAACGAAGGGTAAGCCGCAGTACTCCGGCGACAGGTCGTCCACCGACGCATACATTTTGGTCTGCTGTCGCAGCTGCATCAGATTCTGTTTCAGCGCGGTCGTTTTTCTCGAACTTGGCGAACTCGGTGCTCCGTCCTTCTTCAACGACGCGTCTTTAAGCATCGCCCAAGGTTTCTTGATGGTCCCATTGCCTTCTTCCGTCTCCGGTCTCGAGTCGTCTTCAGCAAACTCCCTCGGAGATGACGTCTCCGTCTCTTCGGGAATAGCATCCTTGGGCAACAGTGGCTCCTTCGCAATCGACTCCTTCTCGTTCAAGCTCTCCTGATCCGCCCTTGCTTTCATGCTGAGGATCCTCTGCAACAAGCTCTGGTTTTCCTGAGGCGCTTCTGGGTACTGACGCACGGTTTCCATGAGGTTTCTCTTCTCCTCTCGTTCCTGCTTCTCTTTGAGAAGTCGCAGTCTGGATAGAAGTGGAAGACCAGCTCCCAGAGGGGACACCGGCGGCTCCAGACTGGTGGTTGCGTCGGCCCCCTCGTCTATCTTTGGCTGCCTCCTGAGCATCGCACCCCTCATCGTCAGGGGCTGCAGTTCGACGCCCTCCTCGTTCCTCGTGGAGCGCCTGCTCTTTCGAAGGGCATTCTTAAGCCCCTTGACGTCGCTGCGCAGTTTGTCCACGATCCTCTTGCCCGCGCTGTTGTCTGAAGAATCGTGACCTGGCGAGGAAGCTGACTGTTTTGCTGATCGAGCCACTCGTTGCGCCTCCATTAGACGCTTCCTACCCAGACTTTGGAGGATCTCTTGCGCGTCCGGATAGTCCTTCATTGCTGCCAACACGTCCTCCCGAGATAAACTGAACAGCTCCGAGTATCCTACTGATCGAACGTCTGCTGTTCGTCTGCAAGAAATATTTTTTCAAGGTGAAATTATGCCAAAGGATATTTTAGTTTTTTTTTATTTAACAAAAATGTATGTTGCAATATTAAAATTTGCAGGTTTAAACTTTTACATTGAATGGCTATAAATGAGTTGACTTAGAAGAGTTGGATATAAATTTTTCTACCCGATTGACACACTGTCATAATGTCATAAAAATTTGAGATTTCTGTAAGAGTTGATTGAAAGCTCTGAATATTTTAAGATCATTAATAGTGAAAATCTCTGTGACAATTCAAGTATTAATAATGTTTTTGTAATCGATTGGTTTTTTTATTGATCAATCGGACACATTTTTTAACTTTGAATATTTTAAAGCTCTGTGAATACTGAGCAAATTTCGTGTCAATATTGCTTTATTCGTCAAATCGAGCTTCCTAGAAAAAACCTATGTCGAATTTGTCGTGTGAAGTCGATAGAAAAAAATGAAATCAATATTGGTAATTCAATCAAATATCGAAAATGTTACAGGTTTACACGAAGACTGTTCATTTTAAATATAATTTGATTTTTGATTTAAATAATCATTATTCAAATCTTGTTCTACGTTTGTATATTGATTTTGAAAAAAAAATAGGGAAATTTTAATTCTTCTAGTGCTTAAAAATTATTTTGTGCAAAACAAAATTGTTGTTATAACAAAATTTCTTGTTATCTTACTTATTAAGACCATCAAGATTAAGGATGCCGATCTCGCCGAAAAAGTCGCCGGCTTTCATTGTAGTTAGAACACGTCCAGTTTCACTGATCACCTCTAATATTCCATCTGCTATAATAAACATCTCCCTTGCCACTTCACCTTTACGACATATCGAATCGCCTGGTGTAAAAATATAAGCTTTCATTTTCAGCACTAGGTCATGAAGAAATTCCGGCTGGCACTCCTAAAATAAAGAACAAATGGTGATAATAAACCAAATTAGATGTCGAATTTAGATTTATCTGTTAGTAATTTGAAAATGTAAAAAGATTGTACCTGAAAAATGGTAACTTTTTTCAATACAGATAAGTTTACGTGTAACGCTAAGTCAGTCTTGAGTTTATCTGGAAGCAAACCAAGGGCGGTATTGATATCACCGCCACCCTGTATTCGGCCTCTCGACCAGCTGTAGTCGTACCATCTGAGCACTCGCCTCTTCATGCCGCCAGGCACTTTATGATGCCTCATGTACGTTTTCGCACCATCGAGAAGCCTCTCGAACTCAAGCCGATTCGCATTGCGATTGGTTATTACATTGCCA
This sequence comes from Telenomus remus, assembly GCA_020615435.1. Taxonomy (NCBI): domain Eukaryota; kingdom Metazoa; phylum Arthropoda; class Insecta; order Hymenoptera; family Scelionidae; genus Telenomus; species Telenomus remus. Next base: position 5,887,228 of record CM036341.1, on the reverse strand, counting down.
ACTTGGCCTACAATCGTCGCAAATATGAAGACTCCAATGAGATAGCTCACTATCGTGAATACGTATCTGCGAATCACAAAAAACAATTTTTTCCCATCAGTCGAGATCTTCGTCTGGGTACACAAACGAGCGGCCCCCGCCGGAGCCTTCTTTCTGCAATTTTAATTCTTTTCTGTCAAATTTCATTTCTCATTTGCTTGAAACGATTTTTAGTCAAAATTACTGAGTTACTTTATTTCTTTTGAAATTACACCTCCCTTTCAGCCTTTCTGCCTTTGATAGTTTGGAATCACATTATGCCCACTCACAGCCTCCAAATTTTTACTTCTGACTTATTCAAACGGACCTTTAGATCATTTTCTAACTTTGGCATAGTTTTCATTCTCACAATTTCTTTTTGTCTTAGTAAAAATAGTCGATTTGTTCTTGTCAGTACGGTCGTTACAGGAAAAAAAGTGAAGACATTCTATGCATGCACAGAGTTAAGCGAACAGAATAATTCGAGACAGATGCTATCAAACAGAAAATTTGTGTAAATCATAGAATCAGAAAAAGAGTGTGACTTCGTTTGAATTTACGATTTGAATTCTTCCCCTTATGCGCACAGCTGAGTTTACACAAATGACCTAAATTCAAGTTCGTTTCTCTCTTTCTCTTTACTTTGTGACAACTTTGTTCTTTTCCTCGACATTAAGAAGTTCTGCCTGATAAATTTTTTGCCATTATAATTAGAGATTGTCGGAAAAAGGCTGCGGCGGAAGATAACTCTGCCTTCGCTACTTGAGTCCTCAAAGCGGGCAATTAAAAATTTTCTTCGTCTTATTTTTCTTTTGGTTTTCTTTACTCTCTTTTTTTAATTTATGAACGATACAGATACCCTCCATTATGCTTGAACTGCAGTAGACGGGACAGTCGACCACGGCGAGCGAGGCTCCGGGGATTGCCGTTCGCTAAGATTCTGTCAACACAATACAACATTCCGCTCACGAGTCTAATCTCTAAGTATGAAATTCATCTGCATTCACTTAAGAGACAATGGAACTTATTTGCTAATATTGATCGTCACTAATTGTCAATAATTATCAGCACAAAACAACGATTATCATTCCACGCTTCGATTCTATTATTTATTCAACCGCCAAAAAAAAATATAAAATAAACAAACATGTGATTTCGGACCTGAACTCGTTTAAAAAAAAAGTGAACAAATTGCATTGATTCTTGTTTAACTCAGGAGTTCCCTAAACAAAAACTGCGAATGCATAGAAATTTTTTCAGTGTTTTTTTTTAAGCACTTATTCTAGTTGCATAATATTTTAGGGTCGCGTAGGATATTATGATGAAAAGTTGATAAGTTTCAGGCCCGATTGCCGCGTCGGAAGTAAGAAATTGAGGCACAGAAACAGAAAAAAATCAAGATCTAAGAACTAATAGTGAATTACTTTTTTGAAACTAAAAACTTGATGGCGTTTTTGAAGTTTCAGAGTGGCGCAGAATATGGAAACAAAAGTAGGCTGTTTAATAATACACTTAGCTGACTTTTTGCTCTATTTTGCTTTAACTCATTCAAAATGTTTTGTGAGAGCACAATTCTCTTGTTTTGGAGAAAAATTTAAACGCATAGCCCGACATTCCATTCCCTCTTAAGTATGACAAAGCATTGTACAATGTACTGTGAAAGAGTACTGTAAGACGTGATACTTTTTAATGCAAGATTTTCAAGCAGAATCATAATTGCACTGTAAACAAATTGGCAAAGTCAAAATCTAATCTGTTTTATTTGCTCATCAATCTAATTTTGATTTCACAGTATAGAGATGGTGTTTGGGAGAAAAAGTTCCATGTCTGAATACGCATGATTGAAAGTTTGCGAATTCAACTGATTTATGCGTAATTTGTTTATCTGTACCTCATTTCGTAGAAACTTTATATGTTATTATACAATTTCATAACATCAATGTCAGGTTTAATGTAGTTCACCGGTTTTTCAATTCATCAAATTGTGCACAGATGTTTTTAGTAGTTTGCAAAGTTAAACTTAATTAGATAGTATGCAAAACTGAAATTGTGCTCAGCTGAATAAACTTTTTGAAAAATGACAAACAACTTTGAAATGAGATATTATGAAAAATATAAATTGTATGAATCATTATTCTTTGAGTTGATAAAATATGACATTTATTTGAATCACGTTCGTTGCTCAAAATTAATTCACAACAATATAAAACAGATAAAACAGCAAGCATTATTACAATATTTTTACAGTAATTAATCATCAAAAACAGAAATGTGTGTTTTATATTTTTCCGAATTTCTTAAAATATTTAAAAAAATGGTGCAAAGATAGACAAAATGTTCAATATAAAATTCTGTGTATAATGAAAAACTTTTTCTTATAGATATTCTCTCCTTCTAAATATCTAAAAGCTAATTCCATCACTGAAGTTTGCAAAACTTGGGGATTAAGATTTTGCCTATGAAGCGCAAAGTGTGCACTTGAGGTTGGAATACAATTTGTTCAAACATGAAACTTTTTGTGTTGCGGTGTAGGAGATGTTTGAGTACTCACTCAGCGTTGGTTTCCGGAGTGGGCAAGTCGCCGATGGTGGTGAGTGTGAGGGTGGACCAGTAGAGCGAGCCCAAATATTTTCTGGTGAGTGTGGAGTACTCGCCGGGTCGGTACGGATAGACCCAGTCGCCCTGGAAGCCCTCGACCTCGCTCAGAAGGTAGTAGAAACAGCCGAACCAGTGCGCGAGGATCAGCAGGATGTGAATTAAATTGAGTACCCTCCAGAGATTGGGGTAGACGGTGCGCGACTCAACCATGTAATAATAATTGTACACCCGGTAGATCTTGAGGAAGCGCGGGAATCTGAGCATGGGGTTGGTGCCGAGGTTCACCTGGAGCAAGTCGAGTGGCATTAACGCTAACAAATCCATAACGAAGGACTTGGACTTGAGGTAATGGCCGGCGAGTTTCTTGCTGTTGTAGACCATCAGGCCCTGTTCCAAGTACCCTGTACGAAACTGCACGGCCACGTCGAGGAAGAAAATGACGTCGGTAAAGCTGTCACAACCAAACCACACAGTTGGCGCCAATTGCTGCAGCTCCGGCAGACTCTGACGCACAATCAGCGTCCACAGATTGTAAAGCACGCAGAACGACAACACCATCAGCCAGTAGAAGTAGAAGTTCTCGTCCGGGTTCACCACCGTGAACGGCGGCTTTTGCAATTTTGTGCGTCTGCGACGGCGACTCTGCGAGCTCCTGTCACCTCCGGACGCCTCCGCCTCGGCAGTGTCCAACGTCTCCTGACTCTCCGGCAAATGTCGCGTCGAGAAACGTTTTAAAAACGAGTCCTCGCGCTTCAGCGGTGGCTTCTTCTGGATTGCCGATGATATCTGCACGGTCGTTCGCAGTTTCATCCACCGTTGATTGCTCTTCGTTCTGAAAACAGTTTTCATCATCAATTTTTCCCATTCTTTTCATTTTTCTTTTTTTTTTTTTTATTCAAACAGACATTGTTAAATTATTTACATCTGTACAAACTCGGTCAGAGTGGGATCCGCGGGGGTCGACATGTTTGGACATGTGGTACATTCAAATCAGAGGGTTATTTATTGGAGTTGTGAATAAGGTCGATTTAGACATTTTATTTCCGTTCGAGGGAACTTTCACCGCGCTCGGACAAAAGGCAAGGCGCTCTAGGAGGCTTCCACAACTGAGAATGCTATCGAACGATGACGCTTTTGAGCAGCACCGCGATGATAGTCGAGCGACCCTTAAAAGATCAATCAACCCCGGTGCAACGTCGAGGAGTTGTGCTAGAGGCAAAGTCGATAGTGACCTTTGCAAAATTTTAATAAGCACAGAATCCTCTTTTTCGATCCGCCCCCACGATCTGTTCAATTAGCAGCTGCCTGGCCTGAATATTTTGGTATCTGATCAAATTGTTTGAATGAGACTGTTCGCTCTTGGTCGCTCAAAATGTTGACTCTATTTTTATCGAATTATTTGAACTTGTTGAAATGGGCAAAAAATCTTGGTTACTTTTCATTTGAAATTTTATCATAATAGTTGAATTGTGGGAAAAAGTTAGTCACACTGTTAACATTGATTGAAACTACACATTGATACAACAGATAAGAAAACGCTTTTTATTTGTTTAGAATATTGTTTGTTAACATTGGAAGAGTGTTAAAGATGGAATTTCAGAGAAAACACAGAACACACAAAATGAAGAGGGAGAATAAAAATCGAAACGGATTAGTCAGATCTCATGAGATGGATGGTTAGAGTGAAAATCGTCTACGTTCGAAGAGAATCACAGTTTTGAGAACCACACAGCACAATGGAGACGAGATAGTTATCAGAAGTTGATTAACATGAAAATAAAGTAAAGTGTTTGGAGATAAGAGAGATTGCAGCTTGAAAGAAAATTCGAAGAGAAACAGTTAATTTTGAATTCTACAGAACGCATTATCGTAGGATCATGTACAGTTCCACAAAAGATTGATAAAAAAACATGAATGCAGACAAATGTTCTTTTTTTACAAGAAAAATCACTTTTCTATCTATGAAATTCTGCCGAACTATCAAAGAGAGTTAAGAATAGTTTCTAGTCAAACTGACACTTACACACACACGACGAACAAATCTGAAAATGTGCAAATCTAATTTTGTTTCTGAAAAATATTAATAAAACAGAAGAGAGAAATTGTTAAAGTTTGAATAATATTTCTTTGGATTTGCGTTGAGATTTACAGCGTACAAGAGAGTGTGAAAATCTTGATTGATTTGAAAAGTAAGAAGAAAGGTTGGATAAGTTTAAAAGTCAGTAACAAACTGTAAGTGGAGAACAATTTTCTTGACACATAAAAATGGAGAAGAGACGTTTAAGTTTCGAAATAGGTTTGTTAGTCAACCTTGAAAATTCCTTATTAAAAAAGTTGATTTGAGATAAAAAAAAGTTGAGATCGTTCGGAAACATGCAGCCTGGTTGAGAGGTGAAAAAATCTGCAAAACAACACGAATTTGTTGAGCGATCGGATTGAGTTGGCCGAGTCATCGCCATCGTATAGGAGTACCTCTTAATTTTACGCAGAGAGGAATAGAGTGCCATGACGGCGCGAACGTTTCTCCACTTTTGCGAGCTCCTCGTTCTACGAGATCGCTTAACTGACGGCTCGGCTTCATGGCTCTCTTGGCAAATGTTATCCACGGAATCTGAAGACGTCGAGACATCATTCACAGGATCGATGCTCAGCGATTCCCTTAGGAACAAGCGCCGTTCATGTCCCCTTTGCGACCTGTGAAGAACATCTATGGATCCTCGCAATTTTTACCTCAACCTATTCTATACACACTTATAAATCGCCCACTTTATTTTGTCATCCTTTTTTTTTCATCTCTGTCCACCTGTTTATCTTTCCGAATCATTTATTCCCCGACACATCGCACGGCTTTTATCGGCCCATCTATCCCCATTTTAAACCCCGTCTTTTATTTCACGGAGACAGATAAAAAAATTCACATTTCATATTCATTAAATCATATTATGAAAATCAACATTATGGAAGCTGCGATAAATCTTCGAACGTGGACACGCGTCTCTTAAAATCCTCTAACCATCTCTCTTAAACTGTGCCGGATCGTTTTTCAAGGGAATAAAAATACCAGACATGAAAATCAAAATTCATGAAAATTAATGAAACAGCCTTTTGTAATTTGTATCACAGTTGCGGTTCAGCCTGGCGTTGAAAATGCAACATCCTCGCTGCCTGATACGTTCTCTCTCTTACGATTTTTTTTCGTTTGAATGGAAATAATAAAATTGAAATAAATAGTTGAAAAGCGTACACGTACTACAGAGTGGTACACATTTTCGAGCTACGCCGACTGCATGACATGCACGCGCGGACAAAAGCTTTTGCAGTTTTTTAAAAATTCAGTAAACAGTTCCATATCATTATTTATTCACGGTTAAGCTTTATGTTTCAGTCTCTGCAAAATTGCTTTGACAAAAAGATTGAAAATTACCCTGGCATGAATATAGTGCCATTTCGCGTCTTTCTACTGTTATGGATACGACTCGCTGGTGGTTGGCGTCATTCCAAAAACTGTTTTTTTTTTCTATAATTTAATCCATGGTGCTAGTGCGACATTCTCATCCAAGCGGGCGTGTTACAAAGGGATGTTTGCACGAAAACAAAAAAAAATGCACGAGAAAAAAAAGTCGCTAATGAATAATAATGTGCGGAGGACAGAAATTCAAATCTAGCATAATATACGATTTAGAATTTTAACCGCCAGTGGTTTAGCATATTTTGCAGGAGTGAATTCTGTTTTTTTATTCTATCTTGGCAATTTTTTTCTCGTTGCATTCATGAAAAAGTAACATTCCTCGCAATCTCTTACAAAAGCGTTCTCGCATTTGTCGTTCCAGTTGTCGTTTAAGCTGCAATTTCAATTGCGAAAATGGGCTGCGTTTCTTAAACATAAATCTTGTTTTGATGAAGAATAAAGATATCTAACAGCCTCAAGGAAGCCGAGATTCAAGTGGGGTTTTTGTTACATCGACCTGTCATTTCTAGTTCACTGTATCCTCTCGCTCCCTAGGTGCAACATCACTCTTCATCGATTGCGACGTCTGCCATTACCGCATCTCAAGCACGTTTTATCGATTGTTCAAACGTGTTGGGTCATCGAGTACTTTTATTATTTATCTCACATTCGGCGACGAGAAAAAAAGAATTCTTTTATCTCCATGATTGAGAGAAATTGTGAGTACATTTTCTTCCCTTCAGACTAGGGAAGGGAGGAAAAAAAAGTTGAGACAAAAAAAACGCTATCAGAGAGTGATTGTTTCTTGATGGATGAGAATAGGTTTACCTAGATCCACCTCTGCCATCCGACCGCCTGCCACTACTTTCGTCATCGTCGTCATCTTCTTCCTCGCGCGACGTGGCCAACGAGTGAGGTACGGATGATGGAGCGCTGTCCCCGGAATCAAGCCCAGGGCCCATTCTCGATCTGAAAGCAACGTTACGATGACCGGAAAAGTGGGCCAAACTTCCTTGGGCCTCCTCGTTCTCCGCGCGATCCACCTATAAAAAATAAAACCCTCGGTTGAACGACAGAATCGACGTTTATTGAACAGACAGACTGATTGAAAAAATTATTAGTCTAGCTTACAATTTTAGAAATACAATCAAATAAGGACAGAGTAGATCTAATAAGAGCTGGGGACAGTTTATAGGTCAACGGAATAATCAGAAAAACAAATTGCCCGCATTGCAAATTGCGATTGCGATAAAATTATTAAACGTATGGGACCAAGTTTTGTTTCTGTAAAGTGTGTTTGTTTCAATCTGTAGATAGTGTAGATATGAGAGTATATATAAATTCAACTTTGTCGTAATAACTCGAGCGACTAAGTGTATAGAAAAAAGATGAAAGAAAACGAGAACGATTCGATATATAAAAAATTGAAAACAAAACGAAAATAAAATTTTATTAACAACAGCAAAAAAGAGAATTGCGAGTTAACTCGCTTGAACAGTCTCAAGTTTATATTGAATTTTTCTACTCAATCCCTCTTTTTACGGCCCTGCTATCAAATTTTGTTATTACAAAAAAATTTTTCTCGACAACTCTTGCGTGAATTTGGCCGAAATTTTATAGCTTTTAATATCGCTGTTTGAGATATTGTCGCGACCTTATTTAAAAATGATTAAAATTAGTCGCGCATTGCGTGCGGAACAATTTTGCTTCTGGACCCTGCCGACTTTTGTGTCATTTTCTTTCTCCGTGTCTAATTTGAATACCGATTGTTTGTGAATACGACACCTCCACAATACCGGAATTGTGATTCGAGTTTCATTTGAATAGTCGCATCTGACATAAAAAGCTCTGTGACACGCTTTGCTTAACAACACACTCTTTCTCTGATGAAAAATTCGTTGCATGCATCACGTGCGTTGTACTCGCAATTTCTAATAATGTGCAGCAGTTATGACTCGGCTCAATTCGCTCATAATTATTTCACTAATTCATTTTTCGCGTATTCACGTTTTTTCGATCGAAAAAAAAACATCTACAAAAATGACGAGGAAAAAAAAGTAATAGGAATAGAAAATAAAGAAATCAATAAAGAAAGGTTTTTTTAGCAGGGATGAGGAAAAAGATAAAGGGTTATTTATTTTCAAGTTACATTGGTATTTTAATTAAGATTCGACGAAGCGATTGTTTGATGTTGAGATGACATCGGTGTAATGTATAATATAATAATAGCAGAGAGAAATTACGAGAGAAACATGAAAGAAAACGATTCCAAGTGAAGCATCGATTGGATCGCGTAGCTCATAAAAACTTACTGTAATGCGATTGAGTAGCAACGAAAAAAAAAAGGTTAAGAGTAGAGACACACTCAAGACCCTGAGGCGTATTATACTTGGAAACACACTCATGCATCTGACGAAAATATGAAAGTGCGGCGGTGAAACTTGATTACACCCCTTGCAATCAATTACGTGTTCCCAGGGCAATGATAGATGTCGGTTTTTATCTTTGGTATACGAAACTGATACATAATGCAATTTCGTTCACAAGCTTTAAACTGAAACATTTTAGAGGTTTTTCTAAAGACCCCAATTTAGAGAGAAAATATATTTTCCTCCAAACGTGAATTGAAAATTTGAATGCGAAAAGTATAAAATTATGTCCAGTTGAAAAAAGTGCGAGATTGTCGAGGTGAAATGTATAACTTGTATAAATTGTCGAGGTGCTTAAATGTCATAATTTATACGTCCAGAGTCTAATTGGATCGGCTTTTGCAACGTGAGGAAGACACCTCGTAAAAAATGATACGTATATTAAATGGCGAATCTAATAAGGTGAAATTTAAAAGAAAGAAAAAAAAGGGAGAAATGTGTTAACATGATTTGCATTAATGTTCGTGGCGCAGGTACTTACAGCGTCGCCTTACTTTTACAGCCCCATAGCGAATGAATAAAAGAGGCTCCCGACAAAAATCATAAAATTACGCATAAATGTTTATACTCGAAGGAGGGGAGGGAGAGAGAATGTGAGAAAAAAGAATTACAAATCGATGAGCATGATTTATTTTAGTTTCAATCTTCTTGTGATAAAAGTTGTGTTGCTCCATAAAAGTGTATAGAGATGGGTAATAACAATGGCGTGCGACAGAATAGATTTCCGTCTGCGGAGACATTAATCCAATGTCAGACTAAACTCGACAACAACATCTGAGGTAATAAAACATCATCAGCCACGAGAAATTCCGATCCCTGATCAGCCCCGGTTACATCTGGATTAGTAATAGAATAAACACTGAGAGGAAAACTGTCTGATTGATTTATAACTTGATTTTTTCTCCTTGCCTCAACCAGAGGATCAAATCAGATGAGTGTTTTCGAACCACTGGAGATTAAGTAATTCATGACCGAGTTTAGTCTGAATTGATACGACGTCGTTGTTTAAAATCTCATTGTCTCAAAGTCGCATTATCATAACAGACTACAATATTCAGTCTCAACTGTCTTACAAAAGACAAAAAATCGTCTAATCCTGTTTGATTGCGTTAGATGCACTTTCGTCCAATTGCATATCGTTGCCTGCCCACTTCTGCACATTAATTCTTGTTTCCATGGCAGCGTCTTTTGCCTCATCTCGTCGGCGTGACAATTTTCTTGCAGCTTGCATTTAAAGCTTACTATGAAGAGCCGAGTATTGTTAGCAGCCATGGGAAGCCGATTTCGAGCGCAAGCAGTTGTGGGCAAAAGAATATCAAATCATGCTGACAAAAAACATCATCTTGAAATTTGAATTACAAATGGTAGAAAATTATAACGCCGGGCAAGTCGAGCGGAAGGCAGGGCCAAGAAGGGAGGGAGAGAAAAAAGTGTAGTTTATATGGCTGTGAAGTCGGAGCTATTGCGGAGTCACATTTGTATTGTTTAGTAAACGGAGAATCGGAAACCCTCGAGCATGTGCATGCAAAGTTAAGTGGTTTCTATCTCATTATAACTGAGATAGCGGTTGAGCAGAGGGACGCTTCTTAGCAAGAGCAGGGTTACAACGACTGCGAGTGCCAGCCACTTCTAGCTCCTACCGTAAACCTATGTAAACTTATGATAATAATGATACCGCTAGAATAACATGCCACAAAATGTTATCTCGCCGACGAAGCATTGTCAAAATTTGTCACGCGTATTTCATTGCGTTTGTTTTGCGTTCGAGCGCAGGAACAATTCGAGTTCAAAAAACTAATCTACACTCTAGTTATCGGGCGCGTTTTTTCCACACTATAAAACAAGTCGACTCGTCGAATTCGGATATCTCGTTTCATTCATGTAACCAAGATCGATACTGAAACAAAAACTATACAAACTTTGCGACAAATTTATATTTTTACATCAAGAAGTTTTATTCTTGGCTATTATTCAACGGAGGAATTGGTTTTGGTCCAAGAAACATCTCCTTGATCCAACCGGTCATTTTTAAGAGTAGAGTGACAATTTAAGTTGCGATTTCAAAAAGTTGTTGTCTCGAAAAAGAAAAAATAAAACATAAAAATGATAAGGGTGTCAAAAATGCGAGATAAAAAATCCATGCAGCGTCATCGCGAGTGACAGGTTGTGATAAATGGCTATGCCGGAGGGTGGAAAAAATTTTTTCGCATACATATTGTCTTCATTTTCGTTTTTTCCCACTTTATCAAAAGGATTTTGTCCCTCGAGATGTAACATGCAATTAATTCTTAACTGCTGATTGTGAAAATAAGGTTACCTAGTTTTTTTATACGTTCAAGTTTAATTAACTTAAACACATGCTCGTTAGAATATTGTTCTGGGAAAAACAAAGCGAAAGGAATTAATTTTTTTGCACGCTGCTGTTTTACTTTGAGGGGTGCTGGATTTAAGTTCTTTAAGACAGACAATGCAGCAAAGTTGAAAGCAAAGTATCTCTCCTTTGAAATGGCTTGGACGCTATTGGTATATCGTTCAAATGATTTCGCGATTAAGCTTTGCGACGGTTAAAGAGCTTTTGAGGCTCTCAAATAACCAACGTCTCAAACCGCGAGAAATTGCTCTAGGAAACGATAATGTCCTTTTGGGGCGCAAAATACAACTGTTATTACTGCGACTGTAATTGTTAGTTATACGAAGGCGCATGTCCGATTTAAATAAGTTTGTCTGGCGACGCTTAAAAACCTCACCGATGCTTGTCCCTAATCTGTTAAGCAAACTTGTCAATTGTTAAATAGTGCCGTGCATAGTCGAACAGCTGTCTCGCTTTAATCTTGTCAAAGTTTGTAATCTAATAACAGTCAAAGAACTATTCGGTTAAGTCTGACAGAATTTAATCGTCCCGACATAAAGTCTCGGAGTTTACATTTTAAATTGTGACTATCAGTTTTGAACTACTGTAAATCTTTGAGCTAACGCTTAGGCGATCTCTCAATTGACGTATGGCGTCCAGTGTCCCCTGGGGGCTTTAACCTTCGGCTGTAAAAACCCATTTTGCACCTGCTTACGTTAATTTCGTAATTGCCCCAAAGGCTCTGTAGGGGCACCTCGGGTTATTGTAACAGTGGGGCAATGTGTGACAGACTAAATTATTCTTACAGTCAAATAACAAATCAATTTTAATACCAATGTAGAACATTGTTCTTCTATGTCTTAGGAACGATATTGATGTGACTTGATTAAAAATGATTGATTACTGTTTCTACTAATCATACTTTTGTTCAACGCGACAAAAAACTTGGAAACAAGTTTGTTTGTTACGTTGAAGTCAAGTTTTTTGATGAATTAACTTAAGTTAGTGACATTAATGGTTCTACTTTCTTATACTACGTTTTTATTAATCCCCCATGAAAATAAATTTCATATGTACGGCGTCGTTTATAAAATGATTACTTCATAAAAAATTACTTCGTATTTGCAAAACGTGAAAATTTTTTACATGTTTTTTGCATGTTATAATGATCACAAAAAAGTACCCTCCTACAATGGATGATACACGATATTTAGATTGGAAGTGAACAATTTCAATTACTGCTAATTAGATTTGAAAAAGTAGCTTTTTACTGGCATAACTTGTTGAGTCTTTAAACATTGAGAATAAGAGGTGAACTCTATTAACAGCTCAGTTTGATTATTTTAATTAGAAAATTCATTAAAAATTAAAAAATTGTTCAGAGTAAAATTAAAGCGAATGAAATTTACAGTTGTTGAATTGTCGAAATCTGAAGGTCAAGGATACAACAATGATTAAATTTTAGAGAATACGAACTGATCAGCATTACTTGATTAGTTGATTACAGTCGAGGCAAAGTTTCAGCCACTGGTGTGAGAATTGTAATTGGTATTTGAATGTGTGCGTTACGCTCTCACGCACGTGCAAATTTAGTTGGACAAGTAGCTGGCTCAGCGATCAGTTAAAATCGTTATCGATGGGTGCATGGCAAACTGGTACGTGTAAGCGAATACGTATGATCAGTGCAACAGCATTGAATGACCTATTTGTGCACATTGATCCATGCCATTATTATTTTAAACAAAATCAAATTTCTGAAGTACAATCGAACGACTTTTCCAATCTTTTTTTCCTATCTTCCTCCAACGCTATATATTATCTTTCGATCTCGGCACGATGTCGCTAATCAATAATTCATCAGTCAAACTTTTGAGTTATCAATTTCCGTAACTATTGTGGAAACTTTTTTCTATATTATTATTATCAAATTCGCGACGGTATTTTTTGTCATAAAACGAGATTATCCGACGTTACTTCGTCGGACTGATTTGATCAGTGTTTCAATAAATGTACGAGAGTCTTTTTGTAAATGCCGGGAATGTAATTTCATTCAGGAGTTTGGAGGTTGGAACATTTTCAACTTCAATTACAAGCGAGATATGTTAACTTGCGAAAACTTGTCCGGTCATTAAAAAATGGAACAAAGCCCGCGGAGATTATTGACAGATTTTGGTTCAATACGCGCGATTCACAAAGGATTGGTACACATTTTTCTCCGTCGAATCTTAAAATCCAAATCATTAAAAAAAAGCACGTGACCTCTTTCGGCTGTTCCTTTCGTCATTTTTGAGCCGAATGTTCACTTTTTTTATATCGACAAAAAATTCGGTAATGAGCGGAATATCGTGTCAGATATGAAGCACCGGTTTGTTTTCGTTTTTCTCTTTGACGAACAAAAAACGTCCGTACATTCTAGCTCCCTGATTTCGGCAAAAAATATTACTCTTAATGATTTCGCAGATAAATGAGATGTAAATTCATTTCAGTTATCTCACCCTGATTGTTGGCACTGATTGGTAAACAGCCGAATGAACATTTTTCCTCGGACGTGAACACCATTTTATATTGTGTCGGCGAACAAATTTCATGGACATAAATAAGAAACAACATTAAGAGTTGACAGGCAGCTCAGGAAGAATCAAAAAGGTATAGAATAGCGTAAGCACAGCCGGCATGTATCGTGAAACCGTTACTATACTACTGCTATGTACACATGTACGCGGGGAATACGATTTGGTCGGGATATTGATCTTTTCGGGAATGTCACCATCTGAAAACGTGGTGCAAGAAGTCGACTTTTTCACAACACTCGTTCTTTTCATTGATATCCCTCTCTTTTGTGCCTGATTCGTCACTTAGCTGCTCACTTGAATGGCGTAAATTATGAACGCAAACTGAAACAACCTTTGGATGAAAAATGGCAACTTGATGTGCGACGCTTATGACGATGGCAAATTGATTTCAATTTCCATTTTTCTTTTCATTCATTCAACCCATTTGGATTACCCCTTGAGTGTAATCAAAACGAATGTAACTTATTTGAGACACGATACAGAGTAATATTCCTTGTAAGGGATGGGTTAGTTCTTCGTGTCAAGGGCTAGCTAAAAAGATAGCTGTGTCGTACGTGCCTAGCATGTCACGGTGGCCAATAGAATTAAAACCACACGCATATACTTAGCGTCTGTCTCAACTCTGCTTCCGAGTAAATTTATTCCTTTCATTAAAACTTGAGTATCGCTGGAAAATGAACGAAGAACAACTTTTTTTTATATCAACACTGCGTTGCGAGTTGAAAAAAGTCAAGTAAAACGTTACAGAGTATAGTATATATTTATAAAGTGGATAAAGTGGACTATTAAAGGGCACTGAAAACCAAAACTGCCCGAGTAAAAACATCGTAAAATTGTTCGCTATGTTTTTATTATATCCGAAACCTCGGTCTTCTAACGTGCAATTGAATTTTAATGCGAAATAATTAAGTGACAAAGTTCAGTTCGTTTGTTCTTTCGTTCTTTTTCTTGTCTTTCAAATTTCAAATGGAATGAAGTTGTTGTGCTTTGTGTCAGAGACGCAGTTTTTGGAGACGGTTAACATTCGAGGCAGGATCTCATTTGCACCTGACAGGGTATTGTGGAGACCACAATTGCTCCTCGCAGACAGTGTATCAGTAGTGCTGTGTAATTTTATGTCTTAAGCACGTCAGATCAGAATATACAAATACCGTTACATCTACATCCAGCTGCCTCGAGATTAATCCACCACGAAATTATCGCAGCGGCATTTAAAAATGATATAAAACAAAAGCGACAACGACTATAAAGTCCAAAATAAACGCAAACGAAAAGATGAAATAAAAATTGCTCAACACTCGTAAAAAAAACTTTTTTTATTTCAAACAAAACAACCATCAAAGTAAAGACAAAAAAGTTGAATATTGCTTTTTAATATTACAACAGTAGTAAGACACTCTGATAGGTAGTGCTTTGTTGTCGTGGCAATAATGCAGAAGTTAAAATCAAATTAAACTGAATGCAGCAATGCAAAAATATAACAAGAATGGAAATGCAATTATCGAGTTTCGTCATGCAGGCTTCAATTGTTCATTTTACGGATACAAAAGTTAAGATATAATTAATTAGTCATGCGCGATCACTCGAAAAAAGTGAAAACCATAAAAAACGTTTGTCTTTGTTTTGAAAATAAAATTGGAGAACAAAAGTTGATCAAAAAAGTGAGAATGAATCAAACAAAAAAAAACAAAATAAAGCAAGCAGGGAAATGCAAGTAGGTACCAACAAAATACCAATGTTTTACGAACAAATTGAATACGAACCACCGGCCCTTTTTTTGACATTTTCTATGATCACGCGTTCTTGTGGTAAGTTGTGACATCCAGACTCGAAGCTGCCAGCCATACATACAAACAAACAAAACTCTGTTATAATGATGCAAAATGTACTCTCCTTTTAATCAAACTCTCAAAACGTTATTAAAAATTAAACTGTTAAAAAGTTGTTAAAAGAAAGTACCAGGTTATTACTTGAACACAACATAAAAAATAATAAACTGGAAATCAAATTTTGACGTAGCAAAGAGTGTTTTGGTTGGAGCAATAAACTGCAACTTCACACCGGTCACCACTTAAGAATTGATGGAAAAAAGAAACGCTCTACATCAGTTCTAGAAAGTAATTTTCAAACAACGACCCAGCACTTCTCGTTCGTTAAATTATACTTTTATAAAACGCTAACAGAAATAGTATTCTCCTCTTGTAATTTGAAACAACAATTTATGTATCGAAACGTACGGGTTTCATCTGCATGAGCCAACTTAGTGGGCCAACGAACATAAACACTAAGCAAACCAATTCCGATTGAACATTCACGAAAAAGAGAAATAAATGAAAAAAGAGTTTTAAAAGCAGTGCAATTGCGTTTCGTTTGTCACATAGATTACAACGTACGACGGTATCGTCTTTAATATTGAGAGAAGCATGGGAAAACTGCGCATTTGTTGTGTGTCATGAAGAATATCGACGCACGCTCGTACAGTTTGTTTGTGCGTTGTGTTGATGGAGAACACATGTTATGCGCCACCGCGTGATCAATTACTAAAAGCGATAATGATTCGTGTCTGAAAACTATAGATCGGTTAGGATAAAACACATGAAAAATGACAGACAAAACTCATTTTTCATGTCCCATAAACATCGACTGATTTTCAATCGAAAAACAAGTTTTTACTTTCAAGGCGAAATTGTTCGTCGAATTTGCGAAATTTGAACGACCAACAGTCGGCCAGTTTGTCTTGCAAAACTGAAAGTTCGCAAACGGAAACTTGTATGCAAAATGTGATGCGAATTCACTCGGTGGTAAAACTGTTTTTAAATAACCTCATCACAGGTTTCCCTGTCGGTGCATTGAAAATTACCAAAGTTGTAGTTCTTCACATCTGTACCGCTTTTGGAAACTAAAAAAACTCCCATTGCCATATTACCTTTCAAACTACAGATTCTGAAAGAAAATTTCATTCATGAATATTCGTTTCAAACAATTTCAAACATTGTTTACAAAAAAAAACACTTAAAACTAACGAAACTTCTATCAGCAGATTAACTTTTAAAGCTGTAAATTCTGAAAGAATTTATGGAAATCTTCCGTTAAACAATGAGTAAAAAAATTGAAAAAAAAAATCTATTCGTCACCTTCAGAGCAGAAAAGAACGCTGCTGCGGGATCTGAGGGGGTGCGGGTCCGACTAGTAGTAGCACCGTAGCTGAGTTGGTGTTGGTAGCTGCAGAGAATCTTCTTGTGGGCACTAGCCTGAGCTCTATAAGCGGACACTGATAACTTCATGTCGATCTGCTGGCACTGCCGGTGATCTTCCGTCCCGGCCCGCTACGGACATTCTCGGGTCAAGACGGACACCGGCGCGGTCACCTCCCGCGGGAGGTCTCTCACGCTCCGAATAATTGTCAGCCCGCGAAGGGACTAATTCAAATCCAGCTCGCCGGTCAAAAAACACTCTGACGTCTGTGCAAGCCTCCGAGAACGCTCATCCTTAACTCACTAAGTCACTGACCAATTCTATCCATCCTCTTGCTCCTCTTTGCCGCAACCACAACACTTTCTGCAACACAAAACATCTTTCATTACTCCAACCATGTATATCTTATAAATCCGTTTATTTTCTCTTTTTAACTCGTTTACAGGTTGTTTAATGGGTGGATGGAGAAAAAAATCGACATACTGCACATCCCGTTCTTTTTTTCAATTCGCAACGTTGACGACCGCACAATCGACTTAATGCGTAGGCCGTAACAGGATTAGGCGACGAGAAACGACACGGGTGCATTCGCGGGCATTAACTGACTAACGGAAAAGGTAGTAGGAAGACCGAAGCACTCAACATTCGTGCTTTAATTGGATTGAATATGATCATAAACTGTGGCGCGACGAGACATTCGCTCACGACCGATGACTTTGTCGAATGGCTACGACGCAACATCGCTACTGCGCTTTCTGTGTCTACCCAAAGCGCCATATCAGTGATCCAAGTCGCTCGCATGCCCGCCGCGCCACACTCCGCCGCCACTTTGCGCCATTTCCCAACTAAAACTTTCAACTAAATTTCTTACCGGAATGTTCCCAACGAGCAAGAAATCAAGAAAAAAATTGATTCCAAATTTGAGCGCCAAAATCAGTGACGATGATGTTTGTTCTTCGCGAAAGTTGACTTTTCGCCTTCGATGCGATTTTTATATTATGTTAGCAGTTAAACAAACTTGGAGAAGGTCGCAAGTTGGATAAAAACGGCAAAATTTTTATTTGGACAGAGTAAATATATTCGGTTATAAAACGGCGATCAACATAAAATGGAAATGTTTTAATGTGTCCCGGGAGACACAATGGGATATGAAAATGGCAAAATCA
Organism: Telenomus remus; assembly: GCA_020615435.1. NCBI lineage: Eukaryota > Metazoa > Arthropoda > Insecta > Hymenoptera > Scelionidae > Telenomus > Telenomus remus. The sequence continues at coordinate 5,869,451 of CM036341.1, read as the reverse complement.
GTAACTTTAGGGATCCAAATGGAATATTGTACATTGACAGATTTACATTACAATATTATAACTTGAAAATATCCGTCCGAGTAAACAGCAAAGTTGCAGCCTGTATGAACTTTTCAATAAACTAACGGATATGATTGTCGGAATGATTTTTTGGTGTACAAAATTGTGCGCTGAGGCACAAATGTAAGAGTGACCTACTTAGCACAATTAGTTTTTAAGGTTTCCTCATTTCTCGAAACTTTTCATATAAAAATTTCTGTTCAATTTGAATGGCAACGAGGTAATAAAATTGTCCCCGTTCGGATCTGTATCGCGATTTGCTGCGCGCCGAACAATCCGTTCCCGATAATTGAGTTTAGATAATTAATATCGACGGTCACACACAATTTGTCAGCCGTTTTATTTCACGCTGCTGTGAAATTCGGCCAAGACAAATTAGCTCGACGTGGATGCGTCAAAACTTGCGTGAACGTTTGATGTCAACTTTCGAACGAGATATTTTTCACCGCCAAGACGGACCCGACAGTTTTTAGGGAACGACGGCGAGTTTGCAAACATCGTGACAACGGTGGCAAAAATGTTGTCAGACAAGTTTCGACGGTTTTCGTATCAGCTTGAGAGCTTATTCGCGTCAGTTAATGCGAAACCGTCGCAATGTCTATTCCCAGATCAAATCTAGTCGAAAAATAGAAAAGACAAGAAAAAGGAAACAAAAATGAAAAGGATTTTATTAACTTGGTCGAATTAACCTTTTTAATTAAAATCGTCCTTGATTGTCTACGACCTGAGATTGAAAATTTGTCCAAGATTGAAAACCGAAACAAAAGAAAAAAAACCGTTGCGACGATAGAAGTGTAAGTATTTTAATTTATATAAACGTGGTTAGCCCAGGATATATAGGTGTGTGCATAGCTGGAGAAACTTGGGTAAACATCATAAAATTTGTTTTACAAATCACGTTCCTCTCTAATGCGTTTTTCTTTGTCTGTCGCAAAACCGTAAATATATATAACGTCGGGCATTTTCTCTCTCTATTTCTGTTGCTACAAAGTGCTATTGCAGATCGTTTTTATTGTGTCAAGTAAGGCATTGTCTGTTAGTTTACCGGAACAATGAACAGTCTGAAAGGCAAGGTCCAAATAAGAGGATAATGCCTAAACTATTGTTTCTTTTATTTTACAATAACGATCCATTAAAAAAATATGTTTGCATTCAAACTTGGTTCTACACTGTTTTGCAAGGCGTGTGACAAACGTAAACATTTTGTCGCCTCACAAAAACATAGACAAAGCAGCTTCAAGTGTCTGTTTCGCGCAACAAATCAACTTTTTCCACGCCGGATTATAAATTGCAAAACAACCGGGCATTTCAAAACTTGGCGATTTTTCGGTACAGAAGAAGAGGAGTCTAATTGATTTGTTTGCAAATTGAACTTTTCTCAGCGTACGAACGATTAATCACTCTTAAAATAAATTCAATTAAGTGAACCCTCTCTGTTGATTTTGCTCTTGCTCGGCACTCTTTTCTTTCACAACATGTGATTGGAATTTCGAAGACTTTCAACGGTGCAAGACTAAGCTGTGAAAATGCCAAGACCAAGCGCGCTCAAGATTTATCATCCGCTTTATACAAAACCTTATGTGTGTGCGGTGTGGATGCGATATATTGTATCTTATTGGCCGGAATCCGATTTCGCCTAATCGCTTTGTCTAGAAGCGTTGCGCTAATATTTTACAAGTCGCTCAAGCACGAACCAACTTGAAACGCAAGGCCCTGGAAACACACACGCTGTGCGCAGAAATTTGCTCGTCGCAAACGAGTTTATCGAGTTTTCTCGACAACGAGTGAAGAACCTCGCTTAAACGTACCCGCTGATCCTTTTTTGATGAAAGTATTACCGCAGATTATGAAACGGACCATTGTCAAGACCCATTAAGTAATTTTCCTGCTGTTTTCTTTGTCCACTCCAACGTACTTACAATTTTTTTCCCGCTGTATTTTCTTCTCTTTCATTTAGCCTTGCGATTGTTTGATCCAAGCGTTTTTTATTATTTTTATTTTTTCAACGTCAGGTTCCTGTTGGCTCTACAAATCGTTGAATTATTTGACCTCAAAAGTGCTCGAGGTAATTTTGGAGTGTATTTTTTTTCTCTCAACGTATTGGCAGTGCTTTCGAGCGTAACTATCGAATGGCTTTTTTTTCTCTTTGCCTCTCGAGTTATAATAATAAGTCTGATCTTGAAAACGAAATATGCAAAAGTTCAATAACTCTTGTGTTCCTAAACTCGCGCAATTTCATGAATTTCCGCAGCTATTGAGCTGTCTGCAGATAGCACCAGGCATGCTAGTAGTAGTAGAAATCGAAATTATACAAGATTTGCCGTTTCCTGAGACAAACGACGTCTCACTCAATGGGAAGGGCAACTTTTCGCGCAAAGCTTATTCTGAGTTGATCTCTTAGAACCCGTCGCGTTTTGCTTGTTTAAACAAATCGCCGATCGATAACTCGGCTTCTGAAAACTGCTCTTGTGTTCTTATATTTTCCAACAATCGACGAGCCAGGACTCAATTTGCTTTGTATTTTGTTACGATAAAAATACCACGAAAAGGTGATTGGATCTTAAAAAAACTTACACGCGTCGAGAAAAAAGGTCGTGAGATTTTTTTTCATCCCCGCCGAGGAAGATGAAAATAAAATTTCTTCAAATTAATCAAGGGAGAGAAAATGCAAAATCATCGTCCAAGCGCTGGATTTTACCCTTCACGTCGTTTACCGAACCTTGTAAAAAGCCTCATAATTTGATCGCGTAATAAATTTTTCCGGTAAACCAGTTGAAATATTTTACCGATAATTTTGATTAATATTTTTACCTGACGAAAGCCCGGACACATCCAATTATAATTGCCAATGGATTGCATTTCCTTTTTCCAGTTTTTTAACTTTTTTCTTCTCTTTTAATTTTTTTTTCTTCATTTGATCAGTTTAGTTATTTCTGCATCAACGGATCCAATAACGTTCGGTATTATTTATCATATTTATTTTATAATGGGATAAAAATCAATACGAGTGATATAGCATTAATCAATCTGTTCGTGTTGTTTGAATCAATTTCTGTTCGAAGAGAGAGAGAGAGCTTTTGATAACAAACGCAATCAAGACTGGGAAAATTAAAATCGTCGCGAGACCAAAAACATTAAGATGCAAAATTGAAACGAGGTCAATGATGATTTGACTTGAATGGCAACAAACGCGACACAATGGTTGATTTTTCATTATTGGATATGGCTCGATAGAATTCAAACCGTCCCTCGCACTCTCCGTCCCTAACTAAACTCAACATTTTGCAAGCCAATTTTTGTCTCTCTCCGTCTCTGTCTGCGCCCGACGTGTTTTCACAAGGATGAACGAGTTAATGAAAACTATGTTGATGTATTCGATTTGTTACAATTCGCGAAATTACGTTTTTAGCTATCGCCAGCACGGAATACAAGATTCGCTCTCATAATAGTGCTTCGACAGCACGGCTGCGACGAGCGAGAAAAAAATTGCCATTACGTAAAACCGACGAGACGAAAAATGAAAAAAATTTTTTTTTCGCAAAGTGCAGCGGTTTGATTGTGATCAATCAAGTTAGTTGACACCGATAGCGTCAATTCTCAATTCGCAGTCACACCCCAATTTTTATTACGTATCAAAAACTCAACTCGGCGGGCGTTATCGGTGGACCGCGAGTTAAAAAACCCTCCGAAAGCCGCGAAGAAAAGGAGATTAAAATAAGAAATTGTTTGTGTTTCTTTTCTTGCGATGGCAGAGACTTTTTGGAGTGGCAAAGTTTTGACAACACTTTTTTTGGGAGACGGGACGCACCAGGAGAACACACAACACATTGACAAAACATATTACCGTTGTGAGGCACAGTGGCATGCGTTGACAAACACGACGACGGATGGGAAGCGCGAAAAATACGCAGGAAAAATGAATACGGAAAAAAACATGTGTGCACGTTTCACAGAGAGAGGCGCGTTTCGTTCTGCGGGAGTGACATTTTTGACGCACGTGCTACACCGACCCCACGAAAGTCACTTCACCCCCGAAGTCGACAGAGCTACAGCGGACCTCACGCACTGTGCCTCGTCCCCCACTCTACCACACCCTTAGATTAAAAACCGAAATCCTGACGAATGCGCATGCCTCTGGTCCACGTCGTCGAGAACTTGCTCAATCTCTCTCTCCCTTTCTCGCAGAAGCGGCGCCAGGGGCGCCTGCAAACCAGCCTCTCCATCTACTCTCCAACAAAACCATTCTTTAAAACTTAGTCTGCATTTGAAGTTGGTCAAACTAAATCTAAAAGCGTTTAACATATGCAGCAACAACATTTCCATTTTGCAAACAAAAGTTTCCGACAGTTGAACACACGTTTTTGACTACTTAGACAGACTGAGGCGACAAATTTGTCCTATTTGTATTTTTAAATATTGTTCATAAAAATAGGGGGTTCGAATCAAAGATCGGTCAAACGTCACTTGGACAATTAACAATTCAATTAGAAACTTTTAAAGTGAACACAATTTTTTCACACCTAATTTTTAATTTAAAAAAAACTGCAAATAATGTGAGAATACAAACAATCAGGATTGTAACGGTTCAAAGGTGTACAAAAATAAATTTTCACTTTTTCCTGTCGCCTCTATAGAGTGATAAACTGCACTGATTGGTCCACTTTGACCTTATAAGAACACGGGATTATAACTTTGTTGAATAAAGTTATTTAATAACACGAAATTTGCGCTGCATTCAGAAAACAAATTTTGATTTTCCAAATTGAATAAATTTGACACTTTGGATTTTCTAGCATTAAATTCTAGCTAAAAATAGTTTTGATTTGAAATGATTATTGAAAAATATTGTTTTGAATCTACAATTTCTAGTGTTACGTGACAGAACTGTTATGTTCATTAAGTTAGGTAAATTAGTCTAGAGAAATTATTGTAAACTTGAAATAACTGGTTGTAAATTAAGTTTATAATTTAGCATTATATGAAAGCGTAATTTATAAACTGATGTAATTTCGCGATAAAAGACAAAGTAGCCTTTTCGACTGACTTAATGAGATGGCGAAATGCAGACAGATGCGTTTGTTCAAAATGCATTGTTCTCCGAACGGCTGAAGGAAAAACTTAAACCAGGCCGCAGCAACTTCAATAAGTATCATCCAAATTCTCACAGCTCCAGTAGTTCGTCATTAATTAACATCATTGCAAATTGAAACTGCGATCGAATCCTTATCACAGAAGTGCCTTATTTATTCAAGAGCTTCTCTTCAAAGTTCAACTATGAGTGAACACCTGGAATAGAGTCAGATGTAAAGATTAATTGTCGTGTTATATCATAGTCCATTTTACTCTGTTCTCTCACGGTACCAAAAAGCACTATTTCAGGAATGTGGACAAAATTTGAAAACTTTTTTTTTGTTTATTTTGAATTAAAACAAAATTTCTTTTGTTTTCAGAATCGTTTATTGTAAACAATGTTTAAAACAATAAAAAAATTGAAAATGTAACAAATTAGATTGAATATCGTTTTCATTTAGTTTGAATTAAAATAGAAGCTTTTATTGTTTTCAAAACTGATTATTGAGCCGACAATTATGTTCAAAACCCCTCTTATTTTTTCCCTCAAGTGTTATCAAACTTCGTGATCCGAAAAAATGAATTGAAAAATATTAAGCTAATGAAAAGTGAGTTTTGGACAACTGTTTAGTCACAATAAAAATAAAACGTCGATGTAGATAAGTGGCCCAAAAATGTTCGTGTCGATTGAAAAGTTCAAAAAATTCAATACCATTCGGAAGACCTGATGGCTGACAGAAAATAAAAACATAAAACTGAACGAACATTCGCTCGTCTCTAATCGTTACGGTTTGACGCATGGGACACATTTTATTGTAGTTTCATTCGCCGTGTCACTTTGTTTTTGATAGTCGGAGAACGTGAAAGGTATAAACTAACTGCTAAAATGTATCCGGAGTTATTAAAAATAATCCTTGCTCTCACAGGATTATTAAAAACTTTCACTGATGCCTTTCAAAATATTGAATATTCAATATTTGAATATTCTGTCTAAAATGTTGGACGCAAAATCGGGTGCATTTTTTCAAGATAAATATCAATCTGTAGTCAAAGAGGAGCATGAATAAACAATACGATATTAGAAACAAAAAATTAAAACACATTTATTTACCTTTCATCTTCAATATTTTCGTTCAAATTATTCATAACCATTTTAACAACTAAATTTTATATTTCTCATTCGTTTATTAGTTCAATGTAGGAATAAATAAATCTGCCAGACAGACAAATTGGAGCAGCTAAATTTGAAAGGCCCATAAAAAAGGACACCTCCAATTATAGAAATTAAATTTTATGTCAAATACTGTTACATTTTGAATACTTCACTAAACGACATGCTCCAGTTCGATTTTCGCGAGCTAAAAAAAGTGATTAGAATTTCTAACCGGGGTGCTTCTTTTTGAATACGTGAATGACGCGAATCGTGATATTGACGCACGAGTGCACTATTTTAAGAGAAATAGTTGCTCGCTGGAACATTAAATTTAATCGTGTACTTTCAATACACGAGATTTGATTAATTCTATAACCAGAGAAGGTGAACCACGAAATCCCCGATAAGGCTATTGAGGTCATCAAAACGTGTACCAACTGCGATAATCACGGAACAACACATATCGGTACTGGCTTTATGCAAAAGAGAGCAGTCGTAACACCTCCATTCAGATGCGCCCTTTTATATTTTCTATTCAAAAAATGCTCGCGTTTCCGGCGCAATTTCATATCGAACCAATGACAAGAAAACGAGAAAACTGATGACCGCCACAAAACTTTCGCACGTCTTTTTCTCGCCCTCTAAACAAAACCAAAAAGAATCGCTTTTATATCCTCATTCTAACGATCGTAAAAAATATGTTGGCGCAATGAAAGTTTTTATTACACGTGTGACCAGCATTTTTAGGGACAAATGGGACAGAAGGTATCCATCAATCGGACAAATTAATTAAGTTGAAAAAAAAAGTCAAGAGACAAAAAATGATCAATTATTCTAATTGATGCGAGGATGACGGTTTTAATCTGTTTGATACTCGAAACATAATGAGATGAGAATCTGCGCTGTAAAGCATAGACTGATAGTGAGTGATTAGGACAAATTATAAATTACCGTGGCGGCCAAGTGCTTTGTGCAATATTGCTAAATCAGATGAGCAAAGTGCGCGGAGTGAAAATGAGTTTGCGTATAAATGCGCATTTATTATGCAGGCTCCGCACCTACGCTTATAACGAGGGATAAAGCTGTTACGATGAGCGATAGTCAAACGTTCCTCAAGGAATTGTTACAGCCGTGTTTATAAGCCGCGGTTTATGCTCGTAATTGGATACTGCGATGCTGTAAATTCGAGCCGTCTTATCGGAACAATGCAAAAATGAAGCAACGCTCGCGACGCCCAAGACACCTAAAAATAAATCAACAATGTAGCGCTAAAATCAATAGCCCCTTTTATTAGTTCGGTCAACATCTTTTTAACGCGATGATAGATTCGATCGCGACTGCGAGCTAAGCTCGAACGCAAAATCGCGTGTTAGAAAATCAATAACGAATCCAACCGACTGGCAATTAAATTTGAAAACCGTTCGATTTATATTAAACAGGCGCTAATTACATTTTGCTTGGTGTTTATAGTTAATTAGTCCTGATGAGTAGGACACTCGATGGATTATTGGAAATTGTCGCGAGGCACGTTGCGTCCGACTTTAATTTTTCAAATTACAAAAAATGATACAGAACTAATCAAGCGCTAATTAATCGAGCGTGGGGAAAATGATATGTTCGGTTTAATGGACGTGCTATATCGTGCCATCAAATAGCAGACGAGAAAATAGTATGATTCAAACATAATTTGATCGAGAAACATGTCCTTTTTTTATTCCAAACAACCTGTTGCGTAGAGATTAAGTGCGAATTTGTTTGAAATTTTGATCAAATGGTGGATTGCTTTTTTATCAAGGAGGACAATTTTTTTTTCGGCTTCAGGTCTGACAAACTTGACAAGACGATCTGGTTCGGTTAGTGGAGAATCGTTGGGGATGAAAATTGGCGCAATTGATTGATTGATCGGCGTCGAATTAAAATGCCATCTATCATTAGAGCGCGGCTAAAAATTGACATTTTTAAATTTGATGTCGAAATAGCCATTGATGATTATGAAACCGGGTGGAAATAGGTCAGAGGTGATCGTAGATAGACGATATAGGGACTCGTGTGTCAAACAGTGCAAGCGACCTCGGTTCATTGATTCACCAACTTTTATTGTAAATTGCTGCATGTCACGCCTCTTACGCTCCTGATTCCTGGCTCAGCGCAGATGCTATCATCCTCCTTGCAGCATCGATTTTCGCAAGCTTCTTCAATGAGACACTCTTATGCTCCTTACAGAATCATGCCAATCGTGTTGCTTCATTTTTTTTTTAGTATCACAATTTTTATCGATTTTTAGGGTTCATTTTTATCAATAGAACTCATCCACTTATTTTTGCATTGCAAATGAATGTTGTCATTCTGAATTGAGAGAAATGAGTTTTATCAATTCAAGTTTACTCTTTAAAATAAAAAATTGTAAAAAAGAACAGATTTATTATCTTTGTTCTGTCAATAAATTTATTCGTGTAATTGTAAAACTTTATTTTTATGAATACCATTGAACCATTCTTTTGGGGAAGGATTGAAAAAGGATTGCAATTTTTACTCAGTTTTGAATTCAGATAAATTGTTCTTCCAATTGAATGTTACTCTTCAAAGTAATTGAAATGAAAAGAAAAGAAATACATTATTTTCAAGCCTAATAATTACATCTTCTTAAAGTTATAATTTTTATTCTTATCAAAAAGATATTAACACAACTTTTATTAAAAGTTAAAAAAATTGATCTTAAATTTAATTCCCAAAAACCTTTTTTTACACAAAAATTAACAGTTTAGAAAAAAATTTGGACCATTAATCCAAACCACTATCTCACCTCTTTGTAAGGTAACTTTTAAGTATCCATGCATTTTCTTCTCTGTAGTTTTTATACTGATCGGTTAGTAAATTTCCTTCAGTACCAACAGAGTTTAAGTTGACATTTGATACACTGACAAGTACAGGCGGTGTTTCTGGCCTGTGCATACGTTTTAATTTTTGTGACTCAAATAACAAGAGTTTTTTTTCTCAATTTGTATGGTTACTTCATGTGTTATTTTGTTATGACTCATAGTGCAATAAATATTTAAAATAAATTTTCAAACTGATGATATTTCAACACAAATACATATTGTTTTGACTTGCGAACGAACTGTCAATTAGTCAATGATCAGAATTTGGAGATGAAAAATGACATCAGCAAATTTATCCGGAGGTAGACTTAACATAGGATTAGTGCAAGACCAGGCGAGGAAACAACTTTTATATTTGCTGGAAAAATGTGGCGGTACAAAGGTTAGTTCGATTTAAAATCTTGTATTTTGTTATTGTTGATTTTTACTATACCATAATTGATCAGATTTTTCTTCATTCAATTTTCAATGTCTAAATCATTTTTGCAGGCTATTGTTTGGGACAAATCCCTAGCTGGACCGATTGGACTGGTTGCAAATTACAGACTTCTATTGGAACACGAAGTTATAAAAATGTACCCACTAACTGGAGGTGAACTGCCATCCACAAATGTGGCAAACATTATTTTCATCACAAGGCCACATTTAGACCTGATGAATTTGATTGCAGAAAATGTTCACAGGTACCAAATTAAAAAAAAAACAATCGTTGCACAACTTATCAATAATAACTTTTTCATCAAATTTTCAGAGAGAGCGAAAAGAAGACGAAAAAACAGTTCCACATATTTTTCGTGCCCCATATGAGTTTGTTCTGCAAAACAAAACTAGAGAACCATGGTGTTTATGGGAATTTTACATGGGTAGAGGAATTCAAATGCGACCTCTTTCCCTTTGATAATGATTTGGTTTCGATGGAGTTAACCGGAGCGTTCAGCGAGTACAACTTGAGCAACGACCCGACTTGCCTCTACCGAGTTGCCCTGGCGATTCAAAACATGCAGAAACTTTATGGCAAAATTCCAAGAGTCAGTGGCAAAGGAACGGCCGCCAAACAAGTGCACGAGTTGATGAAAAGACTCCAGCGCGAGGAGGACGAAGATTATGACGACGACGTTCAGCAGAGTAACAGCATGCAACCGCCGATGATCGAGCATTTGGTTTTGATCGATCGGTCAGTTGATCTGCTGTCGCCTCTTGTCACCCAGCTTACTTATGAAGGACTTATCGATGAGATATTTGGAATTAACAACAGTGCGTTCTGAAAAATTTTTATGATGAGTTTAATTAGATTGGATGTTCGGTGAAAATGAAGATTTATTTTTCAATATTGTTTGTTGCAGCAACTGTAAAATTGCCAGCAGAAAAGTTCCACAGTTTTGAAGATTCTCCAACGACAATGTCCCTGGACAAAAAGGAGGACATCATTTTGAATTCGGGCGAAGAATTGTTTGCAGAAATCAGAGACAAAAATTTTAACGGTGTTGGTCCGGTTCTTAGTCGGAAGGCTCGGACTATTTCGTCTCAGTTTGATGAAAGGCACAAAGACCAAAGTGTGCAGGAGATCAAAAAGTTTGTTGCAAGATTACCTCACATGTTGGCAATGAAAGAGTCGTTGGCCCGACGTTCGTATCCCAATCAATCACCAATTTTTGTTATTTGCAAACAAAATATTTAATTTAAATTTTTGCTTTGCAGACACCACGATTGCAGAGATGATAAAAGAAGTTACAGACACGAGTAATTTCCTCGAATGTTTGCAAGTGGAGCAGGAATTGTTGAACTGCATCGACACTGACAAGGCAAATCCGAACATTGAAAATATGATTGCTCAGCAGGAACCGCTGCTCAAAGTGCTCCGTTTGCTGTGCATTCAGTGTTTCACCAACTCGGGTCTTAAGCCCAAGCTGTTGGATTACTACAAACGTGAGATAATACATGCATACGGTTATCAGTACTTGCCGACGCTCATCAATTTGGAGAAAGTCGGCCTGCTAAAGGTACAACAGTCATCGAGGCAGTACATTGTGTTAAGGAAAGCTCTGAGACTGATAGTCGAAGATGAGAGCGAAATTGCACCCAAAGATATTAGCTATGTGCACTCAATTTATGCACCAATAAGTGTCAGGTTGACTGAAGCACTTGTTCTTCCTGGAGGATGGCATGCGATTAACGATATTCTGGAACTGTTGCCAGGACCGGTTGTTAATTATTCAGCAAATAGTAACGTTCCAAATACTGCCAGACGTAAATAAAATTTCGTATTCTACTTAAAAACAAATATTTTGCCTCTGAAGAAATATTACAATTGGTTATTTATTGTAGGTAATTCTGGATCGAGCGAAATTTCAACTTCTGAAGCGCCGAAATTGATCATGGTATTTTTCATTGGTGGATGTACGTATGCGGAAATTTCAGCTCTGAGATTTCTATCCCAACAGGAAGATTGTGAGTTAAGTTTTGTAAAAGTTGTGTAAAGATGTAATTTAAAGAATTTACAATTTACAATTCTTATTTTTGCAGTGAATGTGGAATTTGTAGTTGGAACTACTAAACTGATCAATGGGAATACATTTTTAAGCTCTTTAGTGGAACCAATTGAGGAGAATTAATTTATGATGAAACCAAATTTGTACTATTTTCTATGAGATTCCATCAGAGATAACTGTAATGAGAAACTTATTAAAAAATTATGAAAAACGTGCAACTGCTTTTTTTATTTGAGCTAAATTATCTTACATTAATTAAAACTGTTTCTCTTGTATATCATATAAATATATTTTTCATAAATGAAATCATTTTACAGTGACAGTTAGGTAAACCTTAAATATTCTATTTTAATTACTTACAATTGTGACTTAGATAAAAATTATGTATAAACGTTCTCTTTATTTCGTGTCCATTGATGTGATTATAAGAACGAAAACAAAAGTCGTCGGAACAATTTTTAGTTGAGTAAACGATTAATAAATCATAATAAATGACAATTAATTCTAATTTCATTTATATTATTATGACGGAAATGAAAAATCAATCGTACAGTCAGACGTCCAAATCGGCCACTAAGAAGTCACAATTGTCAATAGAAATTTTGCGAGAAAAATAAGCTCTCAAGTCCCTATCAAACTTCCAAAACCAAAGAAACAATTGCAGTCGGTTCGAGAACATATCGTAGAATCAAAATTTAATACAAAGATAGTTTGCGCGTTCAAAATTCCGACGGGTTGATTCGTACCGAAAAACGTGTCTTACATTTGATCTTGCATCTCACAAAAACACTTGTAGATTGACAGTCGAGTGACTAGTCTTTTAGTAAGGCTTTCGTAACGGCAGTATGCTTTCAATTTTGACGTCAATCATTTCCGAACTTGCAGTGCGTTTGAGAGCCAGTCCATCGCTTGGTCCAGGCCTTCGCCCTTTTTCGCAGACGTTTTGAAAATTTGGAATGTCCTGTTTTTAAGTGCATCCAGCCCTAATGCTTGATGCACCTCTGCTACACTTAAACAACCGGCCATGTCCTGTTTATTTGCAAGTACTACTAAAATTGCATTCTGCAACTCGTCTTCCTGCAAAAATTAACAAACATATAGTTTGCTATGAAAACAAAAATATGCACAAAAGTACAATTTGTATATTTAATTAGAACTTACTCTCAACATGTGCAATAATTCTTCTTTAGATATGCCTATTCTATCCCTATCCGCTGAATCGACCACATATATTATAGCATCCGTATTGGAATAGTAACATCTCCAATATGGTCTGAAATAGAAAGAAAATGAGTACAAAAAAATCGGTCGTAATAAACACTGTAAAAGATGATCAAACAAGAAGTTAATATTTACCGTATGCTTGTTTGGCCTCCCAGATCCCAAACTTGAAACTTCAAATTCTTGTAAGTCACTTGTTCTACATTGAATCCGATCGTAGGTATTGTCGTTACTACTTCACCAACTTGTAATCTAAAACCATCAATGAAAATATGTAAAAGTAAAGTAAATATTAAAGTATGACCTATATTTTTGTCTACCTACAAGTATCGAGTAAACCAATATGATCATTTGTGTATTTAATCAATAGAATAAATAGTGATATTTTTACATTTTTACTTCTATTCAGTTTTTTAATGTTGAAAATTACTTTAATTTGAAACAATTGTTTCAAAAGTAGCATTGTTAAACGTGTAATTAAAAATGTTCATCTTCAGAGTTGGAAATGGGTTATCTGGAGATAAGTGACGTGAAGAGAAAGATAACAGATGAAAATAAACAGATCTCTACTTTTCAGAACTGATGAGTCTGAATTGTCATGTACTGGCAAAATAATGTTTTGTCATCTAAAAAAACACTTAGCAACCCGGGGAAACGATAATAAATATACAAGAGTGTGCGTAAGGACCTGTATAAAATTGTCGTTTTGCCGGCACCGTCCAAGCCGAGGATCAAAATGCGCATCTCCCGGCTACCCAGCAGGTTACGAAAATAACTTAATATGCCACCTGGAATCAATAATTGTCATGTAATTGTTTCCGAAACGATTTTCTGAGTGTAAAATGGTGTGCACCGACTACCTGTCAAGCACACACGAATTGACACTCGTGTTTTCGTTCGTACCCTCTGGTACAACTTATTTTTTGACCAAGCCAAACTTACCCATCTCATCTAACAGTCATGCAATAATTGTATCAACTCGATTGAATTTTGACAGACAACTTTTGGCCGATTGTTAACTCTGTCAAAAAACAAATACTTGCAAACACGCACAACTGTTTAGGTTCGACACATCACGTCTCACCTACACTTCAGTGTGTGCGTGTCGACCGAAAACTTCACACCGAAACGCTGGCTTTTGGCGCGTTTACAAAAGTCACTGTTGTCTTTTTCTGACGTATGAAAATAAAACGAGACGACACAGCTGAGGCGACATTGAAAACAGTCCAATTTGTGGGTTCCGTGAAGACAAAATTCGTGATCATAATTTCGATTTCGCCTTATGCAATAAGATCACGAAAATTATTAATCGGCATTTGCTTTAGACACTCTGATAAGATGGCAGCAACTAGAATTATTGTGAGTATCATTGAAATTATAATTTCCAGCATGATAAATTCAGCGACGTCCTTTAATCTTTGAGGGTGGTTGAAGTAACCTCAAAGTGGTCTGTCAGAATTCGCACTTTTGTTGAATTAAAGGAAGATTTAATTTTAGCAAACAATGAAGGTTGCGGAATAACTTGAAATTCGTATTTTTCTTTTTTTCAGACTCGGTCTCTTTCGACCTCTGCTGCAGCTCATCAGATGGTCAAAGTGAGTAGCTATGTTTATTATGTAACTAATATTTATACCAAAAACTAACCAACAGTGAATTAAGTTGACATTAAATTTAGTTTTCAAAATTGTTATTTTAACTGTCATTTCTAATAATCAACTATTTTGACGTCGTTATTAAAAGTAAACAATTTTTGAGTCAACAATCCTAATGACAATTAAAAAGTAAAACATTGATCCAAAATGAATAATTGTAAATTACTGTTTTCAGCCTCCAGTTCAAGTTTTTGGAATGGAAGGTCGGTACGCAACTGCCTTATATTCTGCAGCGTCCAAAAACAAGGTTCTAGATGTTGTTGAGAAAGATATGATCAAAGTTCAGGTACTTTTTCAACATCCTACCAATGACAAATTCATATTCTTTTCAACACAAGCACAATATTTATGAATAAAACTGATTGATTAAATTTTTTTAGGGTTTAGCCAAAACAGATAAGAAATTCGCAGAATTCATTAAGGACCCATCGATCAAACGAAAAATCAAAGCCGATGCTTTACTGAAAATTGGCCAATCGATTAGTTTGAACCCAGCGTCGACAAATCTGTTGAGTCTACTGGCTGAGAACGGTCGCTTGAACAGACTCAACACAGTAGTCAATGCGTTTAAAATTCTTACCGCAGCAACACGAGGCGAGATCATCTGCGAAGTTGTGTCTGCACAGCCACTGGATGCGGAGACCAAATCTCAACTGCAGACTGCGTTGAACGCGTTCCTGAAAAAGGGCCAGACTATCTTGTTGCATACCAAAGTCGATCCCGCCATCATCGGTGGACTGGTCGTTTCGATTGGTGACAAATACGTCGACATGAGTGTCGCAAGCAAAATCAAGAAGTACACCGACATTATTCAAAGTGCAGTTTAATTGTCTATTAACATTTGCTGTCAAAGTTGATGTTAGTTTCAAGCGAATATTCGATGTAAAAGATAAATAAATAATTATAGATCATGTTCCAGTCTTGTTTCAATCTTTGTTTGCAACTTCAAACTTTTAAAATATAAATTACTTTTGTATTCCACAAATTTTTGACAAGATAAATAACGAATAACTTTCTTAACTATAAAGTAATAAGCACAACTGAAACATTTATCATGCAGTGGTTTCTTCCATCGAGATAACGAGCAGTTCAAAAGTAGAAGATGAAGTTTCGTTCGACAGTGGGTTTGACACGTCCGTAATACACAACCCATCGGAGTTTTGATTGAACTGAAATAAAATTAATATGAAAAAGTAAAACTGATTTGCCTTTTAAATCAGTATTTGTTGAAGTATTTTTATTACTGAATACCTTTCCAAGTAATACACCTTTGAGGTCGTGATTAATTTTACAGACGAAAGTATTTTTATTAGAAGAAACATAATCTTTGGGACTTTTTTTCCACAGTGGGACAGCTTTGTAAGAAGCGTTTTCTAATGTACCATCAAAAGGGACCCACTGAAGATCTCTACCAACTAAGATCTATATCAAAATATAACATTCAGATAGGTTTTGTTTATTGAGAATGTTTAAAATGATTTAAAAATATATAAACTCACTTGACAATGTTCATTTGGCTTATTATCAACATCGGTGAAAGAGGAGAGTTTCCCGGTAGCAGTATCAACACTTATCTTGATTGGTGGCAACTCGTACTCCGGTAAGTCACTTTGCAAAGTTTTTCGGCCAATATAAGTTTTTGAATCTTCATTTTCTTCAATTAAAAACGCATCTTTAGGAACAGGTGAATCATCAAACACTGTATGCCACATATAATCTGAAAAGCATATTAATATGATTAGACTTCTATGAACGTTCTTAATTTCGTTTAATGGAAAACTGTTTCTTTTCAGGATACTGCTGTTAAATGTGTGACCAAACTTAAATTAAAACAAATTTCGAAATAAGTAAACTATAGATTACATTTAGGCTTATTAAAAGTAGTCCTATTAAAACTAATTTTGTAATCGAGATATTTGATACTGAGCCCGTTACAAATAACGTCAAAAGATAACGAAATTAACAACAAAGTTGAGACACCCATAGGGGACATTTTGTTACACTTTTTATTTATGATTTTTTACAAACTCCTTAATGCTTAATGTTCATATACAAATACAAAGAGCAACTGTACAAAGATTTAAAAACAGTTCTTATATAGAAGCAGCATAATCGTTCAAAAATAATCTCATATCTAAGAGAGGAAAGAAGGAGATCTGAATTTTGCATTCTTCAACGGAATAATACCTTGAAAATCAAAGTTTCAATCGTCAAGCGTTGACGGATAAAACGATAAAATTTAACGGTTGAAACAGTCGACCAATCGTTAAGTCGATGTTATATTCGTCAGAGTTTTCTTTAAGCGTGTACGTGCGAATTCGACAAGCATGCAGTTTAATTAAAAATTGCTTTGGTTTTCAAAGCCAAAATGATTTTGTTTTCTTTGATGCTAAAAAAATGAGATGATCATTTTGATATATGCAAAATTAAAAAAGCGTTAAAAAAGTTGGAGAATTTTGAATTGCTTTATTATCTCACTTATTACAAAAAATAATTCCATCGTCGATTTGGATTTCTGTTACTTTTTTTGTAGATCTTTCGTGGAATGTTTCATTCAGAAAAATCATTTTTCAAATGCGTAGCACAATAACATGTTTAGTACACTAAGTCAGATTCTATTAAAATCATTATTTACAAAATATCATACATACATCTATATAAATATGTGTAGGATTTATATATTTTTGTTTGTTATTTATATATTATGATGAATATAAATAAGAGAAAGAACCAGAGGTAACGTTTTGATCCTCTTGATTTTCATTTAACAAACATCCTGATCATTTTCAAATTGGTCCAGTAGGCGTGCGTACGAAAACGATCCTGTCAACCATATCACATGTTCAACATCACTTGAATTCGATAGAAAACTGCGGATATGTGTACGAACAAAAAACAATAACTATTACAAGTCACGGCAATTTGGAATTCGTAAATTAAACGATGAACACAACGTTATTTCTACGGCTAAACATCTGAACACATCGCAAAAATGTATCGACAATCTTAAATTCTAAAAAAATGATCAACAAATTCAACTAACATGCATCTGCAACTTAGTAAAAAAACCCCGGGTTCATTTCAACCAAAAATCAATCTAACAAAAAATGAGTCTAAAAAGTTTGCCATCAAATTTTAGGCTCAGATGCAGTCTCGAATGAAAAATCAAGTTTTCCAAATATGTTTGGCACTAAAACAAAATCTATCCTAGATTTGTAATACTTGAAAAAATGTCGGATCAAAAACCGGTCTAATCACAATTTGTTTCAAACGAATTCGCCATAAAATTTCTTTTTATCAAGAATAATTTTTCTTCTTCTTCTGATAATAAAAACGACTCAATCTATTTTGACGCAGGCGTCACAGACTCTCACGGGTTTGTCCCAGCCTCTTCTGGGCACCGGTTTGCGTTGCTGCGAGCACTCGTGACAGACTCCCCGACCGCAGTCACGACAGTGATGCAAAGCTACGAGCTCAGTGAACTCAACCTCGCAGACACAGCAGGTTGTTGCGTCTGCGTCTGGTGTCCAGTATGACGGCCTGACTGAATCCTTAATAAAAGCTACAAAACACAAAACAAATTTCAAATTCAATAATCACTTTCAAAACTCGCATCTTTGACATATCAAAATTTGAGTTCCCAAACCTACATTTAGAATAATTTAGAACGGATCCAACAGCACTTAGAGTAGAGACGACCTGCTCAGTAACTTTCCTCGCACTAGTATCATCCGAATCATAGTTGAGATTACTGTTCGAATCTCTATTGTAGCAGTCATCGCAAACTCTGACAGGCGTGAACCAGTTCCTTGCAGGTACACATTTTTTTTGTGACGAGCACTGTGTGCAAAATCCCTCACCGCATGAGCGACAATGGTGTTTGGTGTCAGCGACATCAAAAGGCGCATGACATTTGTAACATTGCTTGATTTCATTGTTGGGACGCCAGTAAGTCGGTGCAACTTGGTCTGTAACCCAGGCGGTGATTGCCTTGGTTGGTTGCAGCGACACGTTTGTTACTGTCTCCGTCAGGTATGAGACGTTGTCTATTACCTTCTGAGCGGTGTTTTGACAGGACAAAGTAACATTTTTCTAAAAAAAAAAAACAAAATAACGATAATAAATAAGACACATGTTACGTTTCAATTTTTGGATTAGATTTTTTTTAGAACTTGAAAGAGGGAGTTGAATTGTGAAATTTACCATATTCCAGACATGAGTTATTTCGGTCCTGACTGCGTCATCTTCAGGACTTTTATTGCCGTACCAATACTGGCGACTTCTATAAATCTCGCCGCAGTGGGGACACTCGATGACGTAGCCCGACCAAGCATACTGTGCCAGTCCATACCAAGAGTTTGCGTTTTGTGTTTGCGTGCGACTGGTCACAATGACCTCGTTACCATTACTGTGACATTTCTTACAGATGTAAATCAGATTTTCAAACTGGTATTGGTACCGACATCTGTAAAAAAACAAACCTTACCATCTCTGTCAACCTTCAACAATTCTCCTTTTCGAACAAATACAAATTAGAAAATAAAGAATCTGTCATTTTCAACACCTGTTATTACTGCAATGAGGTTTGCCTTCGAGTAAATGCCCCATACTGTTCTGGCACCGACCAAAACAACTCAAACACTTGACAGGACAAGTGAAGTACTGGTCCGGGAACAAGATGTTTGAAACATTTTCAATCTCCCCGCTGAATTTATCATTCAGAGTTTTCAGGGTGTTGTAAACCAGGTACGGTTTTCTAGCTGAACGAACTGTTGTGTTGTCCAGCTCATTTTGTATTGCTTCAAAGAATGGACTGTAATTTGTAGGCGGATTTTGGGTCTGAACTCCGATGTATTTGATGGAACTGAACGCGTCGATCTCTAAGCGCATCTGTGCGAACCGTGTCCTCAGGATGTCCTCCGGACTCTCAACGCCATCTGAAAAAAATTTTTAACAAGTGTTAAAATCACCGATGCGTATCTGACAGGTAAACTCGATAAAGTAAAACGATCTATTTACTGTTTGTGAGCGGTCGCGTGTGTCGAGTTTCATGGAAGATGATCACGCCAGGGCCCAAAGCACTTGGCGACGTGAGACCATCGACTCTCTGACCGACTGCTTGCAGTGCTGCTTGAAAATGGTGACTGTACGCTCGAGATGCGCTACCCAGGAAGGTAAACAGGTCTCTGTGCAGCCGCTCGGATCGTGTTCGATAAACCACTATGTCTGACACTGCCAAAACTTTCAACAGCAACCTTGTTCTTTCGTTCTCATGAGTTGTCACGCCTACAAACAATTTTTGAATTAACATTTTTTGCAAAAATATTCATTTTAAAAGAAATTATTTTATACGGTGTATTATTTTAACTACCTAAAAGTCCCTCGGTATCCAGACAGATGACGTTTAAATGAGGATCAAAAGCAGTCCAAACACCCAAAGTGCATGAATTCTGCTCGTTGGAGGTACAAAATACCTGTTGACCCTTGAAGAAAGTCTGGTTCAAAGTATGACTCTTGCCATCTCCAGTGTTACCGAAAATCGAAACAACCTTGACCTTTTGATTCTTCTTGTTGCAACCGAGTTTTTCTACAAAACTATCTGCACTTGAGACCTTCAAGTATTCCTTGCCATCAACTAAAAGGAAACTTTTTTGCTGAGAATCCTGAAGGTCTGAAAGACTACTGTCATCTTCTTGGATGATGGTCATGCTGTCCAGGCTCTCCATTATGGCAGGACTTGTGGGTGATATTTTCTGGTTCTTCCATCGTTGGGTCTCTGTCAGTGACTTGCTCATGATTTACCAGAAGGGCAAGCCTAAAAAAATAGTTCAAATTAAAAAATTAATAAATCATTTAAAATGAAAATAATAGACAAGATTGTTGTTTACAAATTGTATTTATTGTCAGGTTAGGATCGTTTGTTTTGTGATAATTATTTATGTCACTTTAATTAGCATAGTGCATTCTTACATTACCATATTCAGGGTCTACTTTTTTTTCCTATCTGCATAAATATATTGCGTTTTATTCTATGTGAAGTTGCATAATGGAGTAGCAACAAACAAACATAAATCAACAAATGTTATAAATTGTAAACAAAGCGAAATGAAAATGAAACATACAAATTCTTCTTCAGAGAGTTAATTATAGTTGAGTCAGATTCAGATTCAGAATTATTTTAATGGTATTTAATATCGTCAACAATAAGAGATTTAATTAACAACAATGAAACTTGAATTGAGCGATAGAAAGCAATGAGAGGCGAGCAATGACGAGCGTCAATTACTGATAATCAAGGTGTTATCCATGGCTTGAATAATAAACAGCGATATTGTTTTGATTGCTAATGCAACTGCGTAATTTGTCAAGACTTGCAAACAAAGACGACTAACCGTGTCAGGATGATGCGCTGCGCTCGAATTGCGTTCCATCAAAGATCGTCAGCAGGTCCAACTCCGCCTTTGCAAATCGCGTCAGTTATCCGTCCGCAGTGACATTTGGACAACCAAAACTGTCATAGGATATTTTTTTGAGCAGCCGCGACAGAAAACAGTCGGAGCGTCAGCTGATTAGTCTTCTCCGACCACAGCGTCACCTAGTGCTGCTCATTTTGGTTTGAAATATGGCGGGAAAAATGAGATTAAGTCTTTTTCGCGCAATTGACTATTTTTAATAACATTTTCATACATTTTTTTACACAACCAGGTTTAACATTCGGATGGGGTTTTGAGTTTTAAGTCAACAATTGTCCCTCTTTTTTTGCCGCTGCAATTGCGTTCTCCTGGATCAGCATCTGGTACTCCTGGAACCGCTGTGCTACTCTTTGATTCATCTTTAGATACTTTTCCATGCAGTTTAGCGCACATTTTTCTTCTTTGTCCTTGATACTTCTTGTTGTAAAGTCGCTTATACAGTCGGTGAAACAAATCTCGGATAGTTTATTGTAGGACATCAAAAAATCTTTGAACTGCAAAAATGTGAAAATAAATGAATAAATAATTGGCATGCCTTTTTCCACTTCATAAATACACTTGCATAATTAAGAAATAAGGATTATGTGCGAAAAAACAAAACAAAACAAAAAATACTTGAATGGAAGGAGACAAATAGTAGTGGTTGAAAAGTAGTCGGTTGAAAATGTATGAAAAATAATATCTGAATGTACTCACTGATTTAATTTGCTCAGAATCAACTTCTCCTGGCACACCGGGTCCCATTTGCATCGCCATTATTCCGAAACAATCAACTTTTCTTATTTTTTCCTAATTTTAATTTTTCTAATCGAGGTTATGTTTACCCCTTGATGTGATCTTCAAATTTTGAGGTTAAAATCGATATTAGTGACATCTAGGGTGCTCTAGTTTTTGTTTTGTTGGTAATAGTGACTGCTCAATAATTAAAGATCTAGTTACAATTTAATGATTGTTTTGTTTGACATAAAAAAGCAATATCAAAGTAGCGGTCGTCCGTACACGGTGGTAAAGTTGACAACCAAATACTAGATTACTTTATTATTTAGAGTAGCACTTTTTTCATAATGAACCCCACAGAGCCAAGTTCAG
This sequence comes from Telenomus remus, assembly GCA_020615435.1. Classification (NCBI taxonomy): domain Eukaryota; kingdom Metazoa; phylum Arthropoda; class Insecta; order Hymenoptera; family Scelionidae; genus Telenomus; species Telenomus remus. The sequence continues at coordinate 5,847,365 of CM036341.1, read as the reverse complement.
ATGAGTTGCTTAGGTATAAACATTTAATTCACCACTAACAATCAAACAGAAACCAACACTAACAAACTTTTAGGTTAGGTCTCATTTAAAGCGGTCGCAAATAAACATTTCCCTGATTAGTTTTTTATTTGGCTGAACAAATAACTTGTTGTTTGTAGTCATCGACGTCTTTATATGTTTCAGATATAAAAGTAGTGGTATGTCAAAATATTTTCGAGGGTAATTGCCGGTTTTGAAATTTGTCTATTGTTGTGATTTCCCTTGTGTGCTGTCACATTTTCTCGTTTTATTGAACACATCATGTTGAAATTAACGATGTTTAGATTATCACAATTTCGCAATTGCTCCAAACTGTTTATTTTGAATTAGTCTCATATTATAATCATGTAAAAATTGTAGTTAACATTGCATGAATTGTTTAAATTTTAGAGTGTGGAAAAAATATTCAAAATTTGCACAGCTTTGTAACCAAAGTTTTTCTTGTTTTGTTACAGTTCTAAGATGAAGGACGTCATTGATGTTCTTGCGATGCAGCGAGAGAAAAGATTAACATTGCAAAAAAGTATCACTATCAATTACACCAAGTCAAACGATACTTACACAGTTGTGAGATTCATCTTTGAATGTGGTAAGTATCATTTTTTCGATCAAAAACTTTTTCTTATACAAAACTACTAATTTGTTTCAATATTCTTCTCAGGTTTGAAATTGAACGCACATCCACTGACGATAGCTACAGCAGCAACACTGTACCACAGATTTTTCAAAGAAACAAACAAGCAAGGATACGATTGTTATGTAAGGTTTCATTCCAAAACCAATTGAGATAGAAACTAAAAACAAAACAATAACGAGAAAAAAATTTAATGAGTTGATTTTAAATTACAGTTAATAGCAGCGACGTGTCTCTATTTGGCAGGAAAAGTACAGGATGACACTTTAAAAATCAGAGATGTGATGAACGTTTCTCACAACACTCTGCACAGAGACTCACAACCGTTGGAGTTGGATGAACAGTATTGGAGCATGAGAGACGCCATTGTTCAAGCAGAACTTTTGATTATGCGAATGCTCAAATTTCAAGTCACCCCCGTCCATCCACATCGAGTAATTATCAAAATTTCTTTCTGCTACCTATTTTCAACGCAAAATGAAAACTTGCATTAAACTTTATTTCATTTTATAGTACATTTTACATTATCTGAGATCTTTGCAAGCCTGGTTCGGCGAGGAAGAATGGAATAAGTATCCAGTTGCTCGTACAAGTTTGGCGCTTCTGCAAGATTTTCACCATTCGCCAGCAGTTTTGGATTATCCGCCGAATTTAATTGCAATTGCGTGTATCAATTTAGCGCTACAAATTTATGGTGTTGTGGTCCCTCTGATGGATGAGTGCGACCCATTGTCTTGGTTTAATGTAAGCATTTTTAAACAACTTTTTTATCAAAGAAAACATAAACTAAGAAATAAACGAATAAGAACAGCAAAGTTGATCGACATTGATCTTTTTGTTCCAGGTATTTTCCAAAGACTTGACGAGAGAAAAATTGTGGGAAATTATGGAACGCATAATGGCAGCGTATGACGAAGAACCAGAAACTAGGGACAATTGAAGTGACTGTGTGTTATAGACTGAATCAATAATTAAAATGTGCAAAGAGTGAAAACAAACTTTTGTACCAAACACTGAATTTATATTTGTTCGTCATTAACAAATAAGTTTCGACGGTTTCAAATCTTTTTTTATTTACACTTCATATGTTCGATGGCGTAAATGGTACAATGAACGTAAAAACATTTATAAACGCAAAATCATTACAACTTTGTCTACAGAAGCTCGTTAATAAACAGTAATACATTTAATATTCGTTAGTTTATTTTATTCGTCATTTTTTACTTTCACTGCGTTTTAACGAGGTGAAATTTAGATTTCATTTGGAACTCACTTCACAGCAGTCTTGGAGTTTCCATTGCAATTTGAAAATTCAGGTAAAATTTTGCTGAAAGTTCTTGAGTTGAAAAAGAACAAGTGCTGATCACTATAAAGGGTACATTTCTAATTCTAATGAGCTATCAAATTTAAACTTATCAGAGAATTAATGTAACGCATGAATAAAAATAGAATATTTCAGTGTTACTGATCGTAATAGAAAAATATAAAATCTTCAAATGTGCGACGATACGTTACAAAATATTCGATAAAAAAATATTGAGAATATTTACACAATCGAAATCATTGTTCGAATACTTTCGTGATTTTGACTTTCAAACTTTCACCAAGAGCAAAGTGCGTCGACCAAAGTTCTTTTTATTTGCAAAAGATCAAAAACTAGAAAATTATGACAACTGTGATAATTTTGTAGTTCCTCTTTTGCTGACACTCATTTGACACTAAGCACAGGGACTTTTTTTATAGCACGATTATATCTCAATTAACTTGCATTGTCTTTTTTTAAGTACCTCGGGATTTAAAATTGAAAATTGACACCCATTGAAATTATTGAGTTAACGACAGTCTTTAAAACTCATCTCAAAACGCATTTCAAGACATTGAATTAGCACATGCAGCATCTACTTTTTGTTCTCTTTTCAAAGTGTCGAGTCATATCGGATTTGATCCAACTAAGACGGAGTATTTGTCTTCATTTCCACTGGGACTCCTTTTGCCTTCAAGAAGTAACTCAATAAGTCTATCGGCAGTGGGAAGATGATCGTAGAATTTTTCTCCGTTGAAATCGTGTTAAGAGTCTAACATAAAAGACGAAATATTAAAAACGTTATCAAAAAATTGAAGTTAAAATACATTAATTTTTCATTGAATTTGTTTGCTTACCTGCAAATAACGTAATTGCAGAGCGGCAGGAGAATCTCCGATGATTTCAGAAGCTTCTCTCAAAGCCTTGCTGGCTTTTTGCTCACCCTCAGCAGCAATCACCTGAAAACAAAACGAAATTGAAAATCTTTGGTGTCAGGTATGTTTAAAGAAAAAATTGTTACTCGAATTTGAAAAATAGACTTGCCTTAGCCCGAGCCTCTCTGGCTGCCTCGGCTTCGGCAGCCATGGCTCGTTGCAACTGTACAGGCAAACGAACATCCTTGCTGCAAAGATATTATTAATTGATAAAGCGACTAAAACGTCGATGGAATTTAAAATTTCATTGTATCAATTTTTCAACAAGTTAATCAAGCCGAGCGTGTTCGAAGGCGACATTTAATAACTCAAGTGTTATAGTTCGTTCATGAATATTAGCTATGTGCACTTTCTATCAAGTTAATTAATTGTACAGTCGATATGAATATGACTTTATACATACATCTCTACTCGTTCAACTTTTATGCCCCAAGTGTCGGTTGCCTCATCTAATGAAATCTGAAGAATTTGATTAAATTTTCCTTTAATCATTTGTAACTCAATTATTGAGTTTTAATTTCATTCGAACAGCTTTTAATTCGATTTGTAAATTGCATTTACCTGCATGGAATCAGAAAGAGTCGCACGTTCGCTTAGAATTTCATGTAAAGGTCTGGTCCCCATAGTATTTCTGAGTGTTGTTTGAGCAAGCAATCTTGTACTGTGATGAACATTTTCAACATTTGCAATTGAAATTGTTGCATTGTTTACTCTATAGTAAACCACAGCGTCGACGGAAACTGTCACGCTGTCTTTTGTCAACACCTTGAATAATAACAATTTTTTATTTACATTTTATGCAAATTTTTGAAAAATTGTTTAGAGGATAATTAAGACATGTTTACCTCTTGCGGAGGTACGTCGTAAGTTCGAGTTCTAAGGTCAACACGCGCATAAGAATCAATGCAAGGCAGAATGAAAAAAATACCTGAAAATTGTTCAAATCTTAAAATTGAACTCAAAGCAATTTCCTTTAAAAAATTATAATGAAATTCCGTTCCATTTTCTTATTGAATTTTGCATAAAATATCCAGGTCATGAGATGCAGAATAATTTATAAAGTTAAACACCAAGTCAAACAGTTCTATTTTTGTACAAAAAATAATCGCTTGGAATAATCTAAAGCATTTTTCAATAAATATAACGTCATTTGTGTTTTTGTGTCAGATGCATCGAAACATTTTATGGAAATTTTGTTATTGACTTTTCTTATCAGTAATTTTCTCAGAATTTTTGCAGTTTACTTTTAGTGACCAATAATAATTATTATGATGTTTTAGTACCTGGTCCTTTGGCTCCTCCCGATAACAATCGTCCAAGTCGGAAAATAACAGCTCTCTCGTATTCCTGAACGACCTGAAAATAAAAATTACAAAAATGTTTATTCAATATGAAGAAACATGAAATCAAAACGGAAAAGCAGCAGTTATCGATTGATCGTGTATGACAATCTATGTGCATCAAACTTTTGGTTTATTCAGTGAACTGGGAGTTCGATAAAATTGTTTGTCATAAATCAGTGCACAGAAGCGAGATGCGAAAATGTATTTCCTTAGCAGAGAAAAATATTGACGTCGTTTACATAATAAAAATCGAGTGAATTTATAAACTTGTTTATTCGTGAAGGTTTATTAAAGTTCCACTGATCTTTACCTTGAAACAAATGATCAAGGAAAACGGCATAGTTAGAACTACCAAAACCCAAGATATGGCAATTAAAATTGTTCCGCATGTTGATGCATCTCCGTGTTTGCTTTCTTCAACTGAAAAAAGAAAAATGAAAGTCAAATGACTAAAACAGTTTAGTTTCTTTAGTAACTTTACAAATAAAATGATTTTCTCAAATGAAAAACTTCGAAACAAAATTATGAGTAACTTCATCGAATATGTCTTATAATGAAAATATTATAAGCAAAATTTGAAATTGGTTTATGGAAACTTAAAATACTAAAAAAGGTAAAAAACGAAACCAACTTAAATCTGTAGGTTTACTCTAAAATCTTATGAAAAAAATCAACAGGCGTTTGTTTGACAGGTGGTTTAGGAACCAAACAGGTGTTTATACCGCGCGAGTCGCCGACAATCATTTTTGACATTCGAGGCTATTTTGATACTCGAAAACTGTATTGTCAACCGAAAAACTACTGAATTGAAACTTTTCTAAGACTTTCTAAGGACTTTGATCTAACAACCCTCTCTGCGAACTTCTGCGTACCAACTAAATTTTCACTTAATTGAGATCCAGGTCGGTCCCTATGGCGAACCCGTGACGTCATCTTATTTGTAAGAGCGTCATGCGCAAAACCCAACTTGAATCAAAATCTCCGCAGTTATATAGCTTTGGCCAATCGATCCTCGTCCTGATTATTGGTCCAGATTTTTTAAATTTCACCACAACCAATCAAAATTCAATTTCAAAACACTTCGTTTGTTCACGACTTGATTAATTAGTTAAATCCAAGGGATTAAAGCCAGGAGTGAACTTTCAGTAGACAAGATCAACGTTTGGGCTGCCAAGCTGAACTGGCAATTTCCTGCGATTTGTTTTCGCTCGTCTCAATTTGATCAATGGATGATGTTTTTTTAATGAACCGATTCATAGTATTCGCAATAGTTAGATTATTGATTCTATTATTAAATGTTAAACAGATGTAAAGATAAGCGATGGACACAAATAGCAAATACAAATAACATTTCTTTTCATCTTGGAAATGTACAAATTACAAACTTGTTAATTGAGTTTTCTTTGTCTTTGTTTGTAATTGTTTAAATGTAAATAAGTTAACATTAGTTTTAATTGGAAAGTGTTAGTCGAACTTACCATTCAATATTCGGTTTCGGATAATGTCATCAGGTCGAGTGTTTATGGGAAACGAAGCACTGCCACCATTATTAACACTTGTCATGCTGAATGACATGTCCGCAGGATCGATGCGAGCAAATCCAGCCAGCTGAAGATTGAATAAATCATGAACACACGTACTCAAGTATCCTTACATTTTCAATAACTTCACTTCTCAAGACAAGGTGCCCTCAATGTGCTAATTTATCAATCAAAATTCCTTGACATTCATCCTAAGATGGGACTTCATTATCAATGCATTTGGAAATTATGAATTTAATTAATTCAAACTCTTCAAAAACGTTTGAATAAAATTTTAAAAATCAAATCCGACTTTGCGATTTATGTCAAGTGTCAAATTGAACTTATGAGATAAATTAAAGTTATAGGATATGGAATGAACATTTTTAAAAGTCAAATTTGGTTACTCTGTAAATGTTCCTGAGTACATTCATGAGCGTAAATTTTTATGCGACTGAATGTGCTTTTACGGGGTATCCTTTTTTTATCCTGTCATATTTTATTCTAGCACGACAGTGAGATTGCAGTTCACACACGCGATGTTGACTGTGTCCGAGTTAATAAATTACGAGAAACAATTTCCCTTAAAGTGCTATTTATACAGCTAATTTCGCTTGTCAGACAGCGTGAAAAAGTTTCAAAGTAACTTTCAAATAAACATATCAAGATAAAAAATTAATAAGCAACCTGTCAAAATACATTTTTTACATTTGTTTGCCCTTGGAAGTTTCATTTTTTTAGAAGTCACAAAACAGTGATGTGGAATAGTACATATTTTTTCATTGATTTTGTGTGTGAGAGAGAGAATAAAAGTGTTTTTTTTTAAATTTGAATGCAATTTTTCACCTTGTTAGAATTAACTTAATTGTAAATGTTATTTTGCCAAAACGTCTTCGGCCACAACCACAACAGTAATAAATTAGAAACTGATGAATCGGGGCTTGGCCGTCAAAAGCTTTACGTGTCTATAAAGGCGAATGCCTGTAAAGCATTAACTGCGACTATGCGCGTCGCAAAGGAAAAACGACGCGGCACATCATAAAGGTCATTCAAGCCACTTACAATACCGTCCTATAGTTAGATTTTTCATACGAACAGTGATAGGAATATTTTTATCGATATGAGAAACTAGAGTCTAGCAAGGCTGTTATAATTATTAAACGAATGTCAACAATCAAAGACTGACAATTAATTTCTCATTAAAAATGGTTTATTCTAATAAATTATATCTTTTACTTAAACACAACAAATTTAATCTATTTGTTTGCTGTTTTAATTGATTTCTGTTTTGCTAAATGTCTTATTCTATCCATTAAACTCAGATCAAAGTGTGTACATTCAGGTTGCCTTTCCATCCACCTGAAAACTTTGTTCAGACAGTCCAAAGCTTCTTGTGCTGAAACTCTTTCGAAATCTTCTAAACAGCTTTTTTCTTCGTCAACAGAAATCGGATCTTTTTCTTGTTTTATTTGATTGCCTAAAATCGGGTTAATGAAATGATCCGCTGTTTCCAAAATCACTGTTTTTTCAGACGATATAATGTGTTTAATTCCATGACGTTTTCTGAATTTTTCCAACCATCCGTTGCTTCCCTAAAAAACATATTTTCTGTAAATATTGTTCATGAGATACAAAACAAATACAATTGCAAAACTCGTATGTTTACTTTAAAAGTAGGATTTCCTTCAATTTCCCTGTTGATGATTTTTGCTTGTGCACAAATCAGAGGTCCAGTGACAGGTAAACCTAATCGAATTCTGTCTTGGATCCATAGAACAAGTTTCTCCTCCATTTTCGAGTTCGTTACCGCTTTGTAACTTTTCATCTCTCTTCTCCAGGGCACACTCGCCTGCATCAAAATTTCCTTCTTGTTTCTCTTGATGTCACTCACAGTCGAAGGAGCGAGGTTATACTCCAGGGCAACGTCTGCGTTTGACATCCCCGACTCCATTCGGTGCAAAATCTCTACCTTTTCCAATATCCTTTTTCTGTTCCTTTTAGTTTTTACTTTATAATTGTGTCCCGTTGAATTCATGTTTGTGAACTATACACAAACAACAGCAAACCAACAGCGCTAAGTACTACTTTCTCCGGTTTCTCCGCGAAATGTAAATAAATAATGGATCTTCCGCTCTTTTCATGGGGAGAAGAACAAAAACAAATAAAACCTAACCTAAAAATGGTTTTTAATTTGGGTGTTAAACAAAATCAATTGTTTGAAGCTGTCATCATTGTTTTGATTGGTCATTGTTATCGTTTGATAACTGTTTGTTTATCGATTGTTTTTCAAATTTCGAATTTCCCGCGCTTGTCACGGAGCAGGTTCCGATTGACGGCCACACGTCACTGTTTTCACACGACAGCGACTTTGAAAGTGTGACGTACCGTTCGGTGTTCCATAGTATGCTGATGTACAGCTAGACACTTTAGCCCGACTTAATTTAAATATACGCAATGCTGCACTTTTTTGGCGTCACGCATATAAAATATACCTTACTCTCGTGGATTCTGGTAAGTTATTCGCGCAAAACGACGCGTACGACAAAAAAAAACAAACCTTGCGGCTCCGAGGAGTCGCTGTCATTCGCAAACGCCAACACTTAGTGCAAACAATCGAACAGCATTGTCAGCTTTTGATTGCATTTTATCGTTCAAGTTATGTGCCACGTCGTTCTGTCAAACAAAACCCGCCGGGGATGTTTATTAACATAACCTAAATTGCGGATAACCTCAAAGTAGCAAATTTTGTTTTTTTTTTCGAGTAAAATTTGCAATTGATAGAATTGTTGGATTGTGTTAATTTTTTTTAATTTTTGAAGTTTGTTATTAGTATTTTAGTTAGACTTATTTGTGACATGTTTTGTTGCAGATTATTGTACAATGGAGTACGGCAAACGGCGGTGCCGTGTCACTAACACAAGATAACATTGCTATGACATTAGGTGAGTTATGTGATTGCAAATTTCACGACCATGTTTATTGACTATTGTTTGAATTCAATTTTGAACAACCATCATGAACAAACGGGACAAGGTTTGATAGATTTGTATTTTTGTAGTTTCATTTTCTGACATTTCAGCTGGACGAAAAAAAACTAATTGACTTAGGTCGATTTAATTAAACAAAGAAATCTTTCAAAATTCTGAAATACTTATGTAACGCTGCATGTTTTTTAATGAACAATCAGTGAAAAACTAACGATAATTTCAGATTGCAGATAATGTTTTCAAACAAAAGGAAACTCAGATAGTTATTATATTTCTTTTTTAATACTTTCATTGAATTTCTATTTTTGCAATGAAAATTTTATTTCTATTGTAGTTTTTCAAGTGGTTATCGAAAATAGATATCTGACTAGTAACGACCGTTATGGAGGGGATAAAAACCACAGGAAGAATCTTCCCTTTCACTGACCTCTTATATCGGCTGTACTTTTTCAATCTTTTTGAAACATTTGACTTATTAAGGAAACTTCATATGTATATACAGATAAGACGTTTGAATGATTAAAACACGATTTTCTTTAATAAGAACTAGTTTAGTATCTATTTTTCATTCAACATTTTTAATTGAACAGTTTGATAAATCAATTTCAACTTGAAATATTGTACGATATTATTTCTAATTTTTTCATACCTTATGAAAATTTTAAGTTCATTTTGTTGATTGATTTACTTTTTGTTTTTCTGTTTCAGCATCTAATGAATTAGTGTTTATAAATTTTTATGCGGAATGGTGTCGGTTTAGTAACATGTTAGCCCCTATTTTTGACGAGGCGGCTGACAAGGTCAAGGAACATTTTCCTGATGCTGGACAGGTTGTGATGGGAAAAGTAGATTGTGATAAAGAAGGTAAAACAAAACTGAAAAATCTTCATACTAAATATGAAATTATAATTTGAGCTAATTTAATTACGAACATACTAAATAATAAAAAAAAATTGTAGGTTCGCTGGCTCATAGGTACCACATCACGAAATACCCGACCTTGAAAGTAATCAGAAATGGTCAGCCAACAAAAAGGGAATACAGAGGCCAACGATCCGTCGAAGCGTTTGTTGAATTCATCCGAAAACAGTTCGAGGATACCATAAGAGAATTCCACGACCTGAAGGAACTGCAGAACCTCGATGATAAGAAACGCATGATCATCGGATACTTTGACCGCAAAGATGTTCCTGAATATAACATGTTCCGAAGAGTTGCAACAAATCTGAAAGACGATTGCCAGTTCCACGTTGGATTTGGGTAAATTTGCATTCCTCACTTTTCTTAATCAAAAACAAAAAACGAATTAAAAATAAAAAATATTCCGATTTTGCTTTAACAAGCTCCTGCTCGAGTGAAAACTGCGAGATAGGACAACATTTTAAAATAGCGTGAGTAACAAGAACAACTTTCAAGTTTGGCAAACATTTTGTTTCCGTAAGGATTTTTTGATTGTGTTTGCTTCTTATGGAGGAAAGTTAGTTTAGTAAAGCGCACTTTGTTTTTAAATTTACTTTGACAAACAAAATCATTAATAGTACAATTCGGTAACAGGGAATCGAGTCAGGCAATGCACCCTCCAGGCCAACCAATCATCGTTTTCCGGTCGGACAAAGCTCTCTCCAACGACGAGGACGAGACTTACCAAGGCAGTCTCAACAATTTCGACGAACTTAACATCTGGGCGCAGGAAAAGTGCGTTCCTCTTGTCAGAGAAATCACTTTTGAAAACGCCGAGGAACTTACGGAAGATGGATTGCCGTTCCTTATCCTGTTCCACAACCCGGAAGATCATAAGAGCGTTAAAGATTTCAAAGATCTTGTAACCAACACTCTACTGGATGAAAAACGTAATTTTACAACTCCTAACAAACCCATATAAAATTCAATTTCAAGATACAACAATAAACTTTTTTTCTTCTTTCAGAAAACGTGAACTTTTTGACGGCTGACGGAGTGAAGTTCGCCCACCCACTTCATCATCTAGGTAAATCGCCATCGGATCTGCCATTGATAGCAATCGACAGTTTCAAGCACATGTACCTGTTCCCTGGTATTCCCGATAAGGACATATCGAAAATTCCTGACGGAGCGCTGAAGCGTTTCCTTCAAGATCTTTATTCGGGCAAACTGCACCGCGAGTTTCACTACGGCCCGGAGCAGCCAAACCAGGACGAGATCCAGCAAGTGAAGACACCAACGACGCCGCCCGAGTCGACGTTTATCAAACTTGCCCCGAGCAAAAATCGCTACACCCTGCTTCGCGACGAGCTCTGAAAGAATCAAACTCAACTGAAGGCAACACTAGAGCAGAGATGGATGCCCCGCGGTGTCACTTTGCCGACCTGACCTCGGCATTCCAACAGTACTATGATATCGTGTTTGTCTCGATATAGCTTTCTTTGTACAGATGCAACGAGCGCGCGTTTTTGTCGCGAATCAAAGTCGCAACTTCAGAACTGCTGTGATTTAAATCCTCTATTTAATCTCTTCCCCATCTCTGTTTCGAGGTACCGACAGGCGTTTGATATCCAAGGTTTTTTTACACAAAAATGAATTCTCGAAAGGACGATAATTGATCAATTTGTTCGTGTTCTTCCAGGATTGAAGTTTTCTTTGTCAAGATTTCTTTTTCTACCAATGTAATATACACTTATACATATTTTACCGACCTTTTACAAAAGTCAATAAAGCATAGGAGAAGCGAAAATGGAGTTTATGGAATTTTTACGTTGCATTCGTAATGTGCAAAATTGTAAAAGTAATTTTTATACAGCAGAAAGAAAACGGAAGAACCGAAACGATTGCGAGTGTTGTGCGAATGATTGTAGTTTTTGAGCTAAGTCAGAACTGTGTGCTTGATTCGTTCATTGAGAATAGACTCGGATGGTTGAGACGTGTATGATCGTGCGCAATTTATTGTAAGAAAAAAAAGGATAATGAAAACAAAGTTTTTTTCTATATTTTTCATTATCTGGCTGATGTAAGTTTCGTTAATCCGTCTGATAGAATTTTTGGTGACTGAGGTATTGGTAAACGAGTAAAGTAAGAATTATGAACATCATGTTAATAAATAATTTTCAAAATAATTTTAACTCATCAGTGTTTTTCAGAAAACCCTTCTGTTTATTTAATATTATTAATTTAAATGTTTTATGTGTATTACTATTGAACAGAAATTTGGTTTTGATTTGATTGTTCAGTTTTGGCCTAAGAACAAAACAATATGTTTTTTGTACCAGGGACACGTGCTTTATTATACCTATACTAGGGAATCAATCATTAATTCATGTAATTCGATGAGAGAAGATATTTTTAACAATTAATACGATACTTACAATATAAAATTGTACTTCCTTTTCTGCAGCAAAAACTTGTTCTCGCATTTCAAAATATACATTTCGATCAAATTGAAACACGTCGCTCTTATTCTACCGTACGAAGATGTATTTTTTATGAAGCGCGATTAGCGACCTTATAATTTACAAACTCGAATCAGTAAAATCGATTTATAATTCAGCGGCCTGTTTGATTTTCTATCGAGGACATAGTTCAGATTAAAAATATTCGAATAAACTGAAGGGTTCGAATCAAATCAGTCAATCTAATAAATTTTTTAAATACTTCCTGACGATATTCTAAACTGGAAACTATACAATCGAGACAATGTTCTTATACTTCCGTCCCATTTTGTTTTGATTATACTGTTTTTTATGAACCAAAATTTATTATTCCAAAAGTAATAAAAACAGAACAGTAATAGCATAACAAAGTTCAACATTCGTTTGGAAAATTTGTAGCATCTTTATAATTTTGATTTTTGCAAAAAAGTTTTACTTGCAAAATTGTTTTTGTATCATCATTTTTTGTTTTTTCTACTAATTATTAGCGGTAGAAAGAAGTTTTCTGCAAAAAAGCTTTATAAAAAATTTTATATAAACAATATAAACAATCGATTCCCAATGGTGGGGCTGGAAGCTTATATAAAGTCGAGCTCTAGCGCTAGAGCGCTACTTTGAATTTTGAGTTGAGTCTTGTATTGACAGTTGTTTTGACCAGTGCTCATCGACCATGTCGCTCGAGGTGAATATTTGATCTCTATATATTGTTTTTTTTCATTCTCAATTTCATTCAACTTTGAAACACAATTGCGTTGTTCACACCCATGTTTTGACAATATTACCTATTTTGTCATCGGATAATGCAATTTGATATTGCGATTGTTCATTAGTTTATTTCCTATTTCGATATCAAATGACCTTTTTACATGTATGATTTTGATATGTTTTTGTGTTTTGTGTAAGTTGGAAAAGAAACTTAACTGACAATCTTCATAAATATTGATTTTTTTCAGAAATTCGAATCTGTTGCTGAAGCTGCCAAAGCTATCGCTGGCCAACTTCTAGATGAAGAGCTTTTGGAACTTTATGCTCTTTATAAACAAGCTACCGTTGGAGATGTCGATAGCGGTATGTCATCTTAAGTTTTTTTAGGGAACCTCCTAAGAAATCGTACAACATATCAGCCATTTTAATGAGGAAGACATAATTTCTTAAGAAATAAATAGAGTTTTTATCAATATATTTGTATTCATATTTTTGTTTTAGGAGAAGATGCCGTTGAGGCAGACGAAAAAGTCAAAGCAAAGAGAAGAGCTTGGGAGGCGAAAAAAGGTCTAACTCAAGACGAGGCAAAGCTGGCCTACATCGAATACGCTGAACCCTTGATTGAAAAAGCTAACTCTGAATAATACATGTAATAAACTGAATAGTTTATTTTTGCACTTATAATATTAACATTTGAATAAAAATAAAGTATTTTATTGTACACAATTGTTTTCAATTGACAAGAATTCATCAAAACAATATTGAAAATAAAAAGTTTTATAACATCTTCTAATTATACACCGTTTAGATTTTTAATTATTGATAATTGATAACTTTAAATCCAAAACTCTGTTGTTTTTTTATTGTAAATCAATTGTTTCCCTCCATTTTCTAAAGTCCTTTTTGGCAATTTGACCACGTGACGCCAGCGGACCAATCCGAGCATGTTCAAGCTTGCCGGTCAGTCTGCCGCGCGCCGCCACAGAGGATGGACGTCTCTTCTTCGCTCTCTCCAAAGAATGCTTGATTACTTGCAGGGTAAATTAGGTCTACATTTAGGAAAGTAAAAACTAATATTTTAAATAAGGATTCAAAAACAATTGTTATTCGGGTCGATAAATAGTTTGAAAATATTTTAGCAAAACCAATAGACGCCATTTTGGATCGGGGGTTGCAAAGGCGCCCACCGCCAAAAAGCAAAAATTATACATTTATTTCATATTTTATCTGTTAAATTTCTTTGTTATATTGTAATAATGATCTCAGGTAATTGTCCGACAAGTTTAAACTTGCTTTGTAATAAGATATTTCCGTTTTATCTCCATTGAAACAAACATAATCATTGACATGTAATTTGACACCGCGAATGTTTATTTTGCAAATGGCGCCCTTTTCCGGGAAAATGTTTCAATTAAATAACGACAATTAAATAGTCAGCTCATCTTGTAAAGGTTATTGCAAATAATTTACATAACTATTTAACTATGAATCGTTCAATAACACGAAGGACCTTGAAGGTCACGCGAATAAACATCAGTTATCTTGCACATTGGCGTCCGCCTTCGCGCGCAGGGCAAATCGGTTTTTTCTAAAAAAAAAAAACGTTTCAAAGATATTATAAAAATTCAATACGTTTTTCAACATGATAAAATCTTAATTAATTAAGTTGAAATTAGAAGAAGACCATCCAATTATAAATTGGCGGGAAAAAAACGGCCGGTAAGCAAAGTCGAGCTTCTTTTTTTTTCAGTGCCGCGTCCACGCGAGTTTCGGGTGACAAAAGTGTGCTGCGAAGTCGCGAGTGCCGGACAGTTAATTGTTTTTTGTTTTTGTTCGTTTTTCGCGAGTGTAAAAGTGTCGCAAATTCAGTGCCGTAATGTTTTCGCGCGCGTGTGAGTGCCATTGTTGATGTCGGGGCATAATCTTTGATGTCCATCTTCGTCTGACGATGTAAGCAGTTTGCAGTACAAAGTAAGTAGTTTTTTTCAAAAACAACGTTGTTTACATAAAAAATTTGACAACTATTGCAAACCAACAAAAGGTCCGCCTTCGAAAACAACATTGTTTACATAAAAAATTCGAAAAATGTTGCAAACCAACAGAAATTCCGCCTTCAAAAACAACACTGTTTACATAAGAAATTTGAAAAATTTTGCAAAACTACAAAAAGGTTGTTGATTTGGCTAAACTAAATTTTTGATAATAATAAGCAGTTTTTGCTATTATTGTTAATTACAAAACATTCTATAACCCTTTGTTATAACATTTTCATTGAGAAAATGAATCAAATCTATTTTTGGCGGGTAATTCAAAAGTTTGAAAAATTCGCGACAATTGCGCATGTGCTACGTGACGTAACACTACAGTTTCATATTTCGTGGTTAGTTTTTTCCAGAACCATATACGTAAACTTTCTAGAAATGTTTTGAAATGAACCGATACGTGTACGGATTGAATTAATCAACGACAAGAGCCAAAATTGGATTCGTGTGAGTGAATCATCTTTGAAGTTTCGATTTTGCATCTTGTCAAACGTTCAGTTCGCTGGAAAACAATCGAATCTCACGTGTTATTATTGTGATCAGTGATTCTGCGATGGGACTGTTTTGTTGTGACTTAGCAAGTTTGATGTTTGTGCCGGAGGTATCGCAAAAGTGACAATTTCTGACGGCGTTACAATTTTGTCAAACGTGACTCAAAACCGTTCTCGTTTTCAACATGTCAGGAACTAACGACTGTCAATCTGACGACGTAAGTATATTTTCTATTTTAAGTTAACTTTTATTTGTCCAAAATTTGCAAAAAATCTTTTCTTTGAAATGCAAACAAAAAAAATAATTGTACTTTTTGAATTTTTCGAATTTCTAAAAACATTAACAATTTCAGATAAAATCATCGGAGATGTCGGCAAACGTATCGCCAAACAAATCTTTGAAATCGACAGCAATTGTCAAATATTCCGCAGTGCCAACACCAGCGACTTTTGCCCAACTCCAATGCAACACCGATCTCAACCTGCCACCCAGCAACTGGCTCTCCAGTTCAGCTCAAAGTTACGGTTTACAAAATGTCTGGTCGCAAAATTCGGACTTTGCCAGTTTTCGCATGGCTCACATGTTTCCCGACTGCGTGGGCGAGGTTGACGTCGTTTCAGACGCAGAGAACATAAAAAAACTGCTCAAAATTCCGTACAGTCGAGGCGTGATTTCCATGATGGTCCACCGGATAGAGAACACGCTTCTCCTCGACGATTTTGACATTCACAAGTACCTGATGCGACAGGCCGAAGACGAATGGAAATGGCTGAAAGAGTTTTTCTCCGAGTACATCAGCCGAGACATGGGCAACAAGGAGAAGAAACTCTACCAAAAAGTCAACAGTCGAGACGCCCTGCAGAGGAGAAATTTGATCTCGAAATTTTTGTATTACACTTTGGCCTCGGCTAAACAACAAGAGGACATCGAAAAACCTACGTTGCCAATTCAGAAGGTCGACAGGGAACTACCTGAACCTCCGGAGAAGGAAAAACTGCCTGATCCGAATTGCAACCACAATTTCACGAGAAATATTGTTTGGACGTTTGAAAATATTCAGATGTTAATTGGTACTGATATGCCGATTTTCGGAGGCCAAACTCATCCTTGTATCAGTTTGAGATTGAGGGACATGACTAAACCGATCAATGTTCTCACTGGGATTGATTATTGGTTGGACAATCTTATGTGTAATGTCCCTGAGGTGGTCATGTGTTACCACCTGGATGGGATTGTGCAGAAATACGAGCTTATCAAGACTGAAGATTTACCCAACGTGGAGAACGCCAAGTTCAGTCCAAAAGTGATCAGAGATGTTGCACAAAATATCCTGAGTTTTTTGAAGAACAATGCAACTAAAGCTGGACACACTTATTGGCTTTTCAAAGGTTTGTTGAACATTTTGCTCTCTTTGTCTTTACTTCTGTAATTAACTTCAACCTAAAAAGTTATGAAAAATTGTTTTGATTCGTTGCAGGCAAAGATGACGATGTAGTGAAGTTGTACGATTTAACATCTCTCTGCAACGACGTGGCGGATGAAAAAGGACAGAATCCTTTCACAGTTCCTGTGGCAATGTTACTTTACAGAGTGGCTAGAAACATGAAATACAGTTCGGACTATCGTCAGAATCAAGGCAGCATAAGAATGTTGCTAAAGAACTGTATTCAGTTGTTGCCAAAAGAAAAGTATCCACAGATCGTCACGTCGGCTCATTACATGTTGTCTGATTTGTACGTTCCTGAAGGCACTGATCCAGCTAGTCCAAATTTGCACGATCACAGCGACGAAGATGATGCGCAGAGTGAGAGCAGTGCCAATCCGGATAGCGAATGTGGTTATGATGAGTTTGAAGAAGGAGTTAGCGCTGCTATCAAGTCTCTGACTTTAGCTCGAAGTAGGTTTATTGTTCAAAATGCTTAAATTGAATTTAAGACTGTCAAAGTTGAAATTGAAAAAATAAAAACAATTTTATTTGTTTTAGTCAAAGACCAACCTGAGCGAGAAGTGTTTACTTACAAACCCCCGTCAATAACTGGAACAATCGAAGAAAGATGCCTCGCAGCTTTGGAGCATGTAAGAAACGGATTAGCATGTCTGGTTTATTTTCCAACGGAAGAAGAATCGACAGACAAAAAAGAGAACCAGAACAAAGAAGATGAAGAGAAATCGGCGCCTAACATGGCAAAGCCCTTCGAAGCCATTCCAATGCCTTATGAACCTTTGAAAAAGGAAGACGACAACGCCAGTTCCGACAACAGCAGTCCAACAAGAAGTTCTAGGAAACAGAAACAAAAACAGAAAAAGAAGAGACAGGATTCGGAGGATAAAAGCCAGAAGAAGAGCGAATCTGAGGATTCGGCTAAGGCTTTGCTGTTTAAACCCAACACTGAAGCTTTACCAACTTGGAAGACTCCGAAAAGGGAGGACAATTTGAGTTGGAAGGCTCATCTGAAAATTTTGCTGTACGACAAGGCGTCGTTGATCTTCGCAGTTCTGGCTGAACGGGAATACTCGAACAAACAGTATGGAGCATCTTTGAGATACATTTATGATGTGCTTTGTTGTCAGACTATTTGGAAGGCACTTTGCGCTGATTTCAAGAACAAAAAACTCATCAGTCACCTGTTGGGAAGAGCTGGCGACTGTTGCTGTATGGTCGTTCAGGACTGGAAAAACATCGAGAGACACAGACAGGAGTATGATACTAAAAACAGTATCGAGGAAGATATCATTAAGGAAGTTTACACTCTTGCCAACGCAGATTCAAGTAAACATAATGAAAAATAAATTTTCTTTCATTTTTATGCATTTTTCGAGTTGATTTTAGTTGTTAACTAAGTTTTATTGTTTCAGGTTGGATGGATGTGATACCTCAAAATATAGAAACATTAGAGTCCATGATGGTCTCATCGTATAAATGTTATGATACTGCTCTGCAACTGGAAACTTCTGATGCAGAAAAGAGGAACCTTCTAGTTAGATTGGGAAACATTCATAATGAATTAGGAGTTTTATATATGAACTATGGAGGATGTAAGAGTAGATTCTGTTAATTTGTATTGATATTGAAGTTGAATTTTATTGTTATTAAAATTATTTATATCATGTAATTAATTTCGAACTTTTAGCAAAATATCAACAACAGACAGAAACGACAGAAGAAAGTAAAAACTTAGACAACGAAAAGAAAGATGCAGACGAAGCATCAGTAATGTTAGACCGATCGATGCACCACTTGGAGCGAGGAGTTGAAGCGTTTGAAAAAGCTCATGACGAGGCCAACCTCGCACTTTTGTACTCCAACATTGGTCGACTGATGCGTTTGCGAGCACATACTCATGTTAAGCAGTATTCTGAGGAACGTAACTTTTACAACAAGGCCTTGAGCAGCTACCAAAAAGCGCTACAGGTTCTTGGGACAAGAAAAAGCAACCCTGCAATTTGGGACACTGTCACTTATGAGATTTCCACTACGCTTTTTACTATGGCCACACTCTTGCAAGATTTTCCTATCGTTGGAAGCAAGGTTTGTTATTCGGTTTAGTTTTTGGTTAATTGTTTTGAACTTAAAATAAGTAAATTAATTGTAAAATTGTTTTTTAGACGGAAGAAGAACTCGAAAGAGAAGTTGTAGAGATCTTCAAAAAAGCATTGAAATATTGCGATGTGGAAACGCCCGGTCCACGTCAACCGATCTATCAATTTCGAGCTGCGATTATTCAACACAAATTGGCTTCTTTGTATCATAGAATTTATCGTACCGCCGATCCGGAGTCTGAAAGTACAAAACGCAAAACGAACTTGCAACTTTGTAAACTCCATTATGAAAAAGCATCTAAGTTGATGCAGTCGCTGGAACAGGTTACTGAATACCTCACCGTTCAGATGGAAAGAGTTGCGTTGGCTGAGTATCAAGCTCAGAGTAAGTTTAAATTCAACATTATACGTCATAAAGGAAACGATTTAAGAGTTCTCATTTTTAACTTTTGTTTTCCTTTAGTTTCAACCACGTACAATGCGAAATTAAAAAGCTATCAGACAGCTCTCGAACATATTTTGCAAAGTCGAGAGATGGTGGAACTTTTGTACGAACGATTAAAGTCGGCTGAAAAAGTTGCTGACTCGAAGAAAAAATCTCGAAAGAAGAAGCCTGAAAGCAATGGCGATTGTGATAATAAAGATGATTTTGAAGAGGAGGAAAAGTTGATCCCACTTATGGAGGAAAGGTTACAGTTTTTGTTGCTGTCGTTGACTAAATTGTGTTTGAACAAAAACAATGTCAATCACAAAAAAGAGTAAGTGAACAGTTTTGATTTTTGTTAGAATGAAATTTTTCGTGAGCGGAAATTTATTAAGCAATTTTGTTTCAGACATGAAACTCTTGGAAATGTTTATAAACAATGTTATGGAAAAACTTTGCGACAAGGCACACTGCCATTACTGGATTTAGTCAAAAACCTCTGCAAAGTTCTTCAGGAACTGGAAAAAATCATTGACAAACTTGAGAAATAGAAAGTTGTTCTTTTCCTGCTTGTGATTGCATTTGAGTACTTAATTTTGATTTTAATCAGTTTCGTTAGACATGAAGTCTGTTAACCAAATATGTTTATTGTTCTTTTCTCAAGTTTCTTCAAAGATTTAGATGATTAAAAAATGTTAAAAGTTACAAATGTACGCACACCAACATACAGTTTAAGTTTCAACTGCCAACTATGTAAATCTACCGAGACATTTGATGTCTTGTAAATAATGTAATTAATAAGTCTATTCTATTTATATGAAGAACATTAATAAACACTCACTTTCGTAAAATATTGCAGTTTTATTACACAATTAAGTTTATTTACAAACTTATTCTTTAAAATTACTGACACGAAAACAAAACTAACAATAAATATGAAAAAATTTCTTCTACTTTGAATCATTTTCTAATCCGATTCTTGTTTTTCTATTAAGAATCATTTTGTCAACTTCGCGTGGAAACTGTACTCCAATCAGTCGCGAAACCATACTTTTAGTTGGAACTCCTTTATTCTTCCTGTGTTTTTGCTCTTCTTTCGTTACGTAGTCCTCTTTTTTCTTCACATTTAAACTCATATGAGAAATGACGTGTTCCTTCAATTTTCTCTTTGTAGTAAATTTTCGATTGCAAAGCTCGCAAGTAAACTTCTGGCCCAGATGAACAACTTTGATATGCGTGACTAAATTTCGTTTAAAATTATAACTCCGGAAACAATTTTCGTAATGACAAGTCAGTACTGGACTTTTTTCATGAGTCAACTTGTGGACTTGCAAAGACCTTCTTCTGGTATAAAAGACATTGCAGACTTTACAAATGTGTTCTGAAAAATTGAATGATAATATCATTAAAAATCTGTCTATCATTTTTTACAATTAAATAGGTAGACAAACAAATTGAAGATTACCATCAGGATGTGTAGATTTTAAATGTTCAATAAAATCATTCTCAGCCACAAACTTGGTACTGCACAAACTACAACGAAAACTATCATTGTTGTGACTCTTCATGTGTCTAACAAGTTTTGAATGACATGTGAAACTTGATGTGCAACTCGTGCACTGGTATGTTATAGCTGAGTTTGCATGAGCAGCAAGGTGCTCTTCGTAGGGATGAACTTTTTTGAACCGTTTACCACATTTTTTACAGATCAGCTTATCAGCGTTGTCGCTGTGTACTCGTTCGCAATGTCGTTTGAGGTTGTGCAGAAAACTAAGTTTTTTTGGACAGTGTGGACAACTGAAAAATACACATCGTTGTTGAAATATTTTGAACATTTGTTATCATCGATTGTTATGGTACTTTTTATTTGCTCACTCAAATGTTTGTTTGGAATCGCCATGTGTTGCAACATGTCGCTTCAAATGAGAGGAATTCGTGTAGGCTTTGTCGCAATTTGTAAATCTGCATTTGTAAGGTCTCTAAAAAAACAAAGAAGTAATTACAAAAGTCAAATTGTTCATAAGATGTCAATAATATCGGTTTTAGTTTAGTTTGAAATATTGTCTTACTTCTCCTGTATGTTGTCTTTTGTGACGTAAAAGTCTTGATGGTCTGAGGAATTGTGCATTGCAATCTTTGAATGAACAGAAGTACTTCTTTTTGAGATCAAAACCTGATTGTTCATTGTCATCAGAATCATCGTCGTTTTCATCATCAGCTGTGACAATAGCAAAGTTTTCGTCTATGTTGTCTATGCAACATTTGTCCAGTTTTTCTTCCTTGGAAAATACTTGATTGTAATTGTGGTCCTTCATAATTACTAGAACTTTTTTGTTTTTTTCCACTTCGTCCATCCTGAAATCTGATAAGAAAATGAATATTCAAAAACTTCATAACAATAAGAAAACCACAACAAATACTTGACTTGCAAAATAAAACGTTCAATTTTGTTAATTACCTTTTTGCTTTTGCTGGTAAACAGTTTTAATTTAATTTAAAATTCTTTCATGGCACTAAGTTTCATTTTTTATTTCAATTTCTATACTATCACTATTTTGTTTTGTTGATTTGTTTGATTCAATGAATAAAGCGTCAATGGTCTCAACTTCGAACAATCAACTTCACCCATATTTACACAGACAACAAAACGTCATTTTAGAAGTATTATTCAATTCCTCATAAACGAATTTAAATATACGTCTTTCATGGGAAAACTTTTTTAGAGATCATTTTTTATCGACAAGACTTTGATGTTTACGTATTGTAGTTAATTAATCACCCAGGTGGCTTTTGACGTGTCGGTAAGGAAGGACTTTGCAAAACGCGGGTTGCTTCAATTTCAAACTCGTAAACATGCAAAAAATTCGTTTCGGAAAATTTTAAAATGTTGTTTTTGATTTGTTGAAATGTTTAATTGAACTTAATTTCTGTTGCAGATTCCTGGGATGAAGAAAAACAAACGAAAAGAGACCTCCCAGATGGATGTGGATCTGCGTTTACACAAGTAAGAATTTTTATTACGCGTTACTGTTGTCTGAATCATCGAGTTTATAGAGTTTCCCCAGAAATGATTGACGTAATTCATAATTGACGCAGATATTTGGGTAACAGAGACTGAACCAGTTCAGCTGAAACGATTTATTATAAAATGCAATTCAATTTATTCTTTTTAATGAATAATCAATCATTCTCGCAATTGAAAGGTATTTATAACTGTAGATCGTCAATTAAAAATACAGATAAAAAGTTCGCCAGAAATCTTGTTTTCTTTCTGTACAAGTTTGCGACTTTAAGGCTTTCGTCACAGTTGAAAACAGGGTTTCGCAAAGCAATATGAAAGGCGCCGTAGATGAATAAATTATCGCTCACAAATTCGAAAAAGAGTGATAAATACATCCCAATTATTCATCTTGACAGACTAAAAATATATTTCGAAAATGAAACGTTTCTGATCTACCGTATTTTTTATTGTTTTTTTTCCTTTCTTTTCTTTATTCAAAAAGACAAAACCAATTTTTTGTACATTTCATTCAGAAAGTCCATTTTTTGTTTGAATCATTCTTTCTCTGGCTGCTCTGAACTGAGCTAAAACTTCCTCAGGGTTGCTCCCACGGTTGTTCCTGTTTCTGTGAAGCTCGGGCCGAAGGTCTTCCTGGTTTTTGAACGTTTGTTGAACCACATTTAGTTTGATCTTGACCGATCCACTCGGGACAGTTTTAAGATTTGACTTTTGCAAACAGATGTCTTGATGATTCTGAGGGATTCCACTGTAACTTATGTCCTCTAACTCGTAAGTGCCTCCGGTGAAAAAACGCCGGAGAAGATTGATAAAATCGCCAGCGGGTCTCCAGGTGTGAAGCGTCACTTTGTGCGACCCAGGATCGGTTGGCAAAAAAATCGAACCGTAACCCTCGATTCGGTATCTGAAAAATTTTATTTTTCATCAAATAAATAATTTGTTGCTATCTTCAAAATGTGTAGAACGTGAAAAAATGTTGAGAGTAAAAGTGTGAAAACACAACTTGGATTTGGCATTACATTTATAAAACTTGGTTTTTTAAATTTTCGTCAATGTGAAAATAAGTTCGTGTAAAAAACCATACCTCGTCCATTTATCAAAAGACGCGACAGACAAAAACAACTGCGGCCAACTAGGCGTTGAAATTTCGTCGGATTGTTGATGACTGTAATTCAAAGTGATCTCAGAGACGTAACTGAAGTAGGCTTTTCCATCTTTTTTTATCGACCTTTGGGTCCTTCCCATGAGTGAGTCTTCTCTCGTGACTTCCCAGTTTTTTGGCAACGATAATACGTAATTAACAAACAAATAATCGTAAGCAAAGTTTTTCGCCGAAAGAATCTCCAGGTTTAGAAAGTATTTCGTAGTTCCGATTTCGGGAACTTTCATTTCTTTAAATTTTTCTGTATTTTTATACAGTTGTAACTTTTGCATCTCCTGAAAAGCAAGTTTAAACACTTGAAATTAATTGAAAACTTCGAGTTGGATTTTAATGTTTACGTTTACGGTTTCGTTTTGGTTTTTTTTACTATTTTGTTATTATATTTTTATATAAAAAGTGTTCGAATATGAAAATTAGAGTCTTTTTTAACAAAATACAATGTTGGAAAATGTGCGAGAGCAAATTATTGAAAAATTCAGAAAAAAAATGTTCGTCGCGAGACTGGTTAGTGATAACGATTGTAACTAAGTAATAGAGTACAAAACCGGATGGTGTAGGAAAGAGGATTCGAGGTGGCGTTTAGGGAACCATAGAATTCAGTAGTTCTCCTTCCTCCGATCGAATGATTGCTCGCGCGACCAGCTCGTGAGATTCGCACGAGCGACTTTTGTTGTCGAGGATTCCTCGCGTGCCACACAAGTGTGTGCGTCACATTTTTTGATTTCAAAAAATGTCTCGCGTTGTTTATTATCAACGACCAACGCCAGTCGGACAAACTAACTCGGCCTGAACACAAATAAATAACAGTTTTAAACACATTTCTCGGCTTTTTTTTTCAATCAAAATTTTTATTTCGAATTTTTTAATTGGAATATTTAATTCAAAATTCGTTCAAAATTAATATTTGGTGTAAAGTGAACTGGTGTGTTAAGTGTTCTGATCTTGGTTTAAATTAATGGTAAGTTGGAAATTCAATTTTATTTCATTTTGATTAATGCATTCAATTTTTCATTCAAAATTGATTTGAGAATTTGGACAAGATCAATCGAATGTTTACAAAAACTCCTGGTAAGATGCAACAATGCTTCAATCACTGTAATTGTATTCACAGCGGGATCACTTACGATTCAATGTGTAGAAAAAATATTTTCCTATAGTTTCCTCCTCGAGCATTGAATCATTTTTTTGAACAATTTGACTGATTTGTCATAGACAAGGAAAAACTTTTGATATCTATAATTCCAATAATAGTTCAATAATAAAATTGTTATTTCTGACTCGGAGTTAGTTTAAACAATCTTAAAAAAAAACATATTTTTTTGTCTAATCATTTTGCATTGATCAAAATTTTGTGTCACGACAACTATATCTGATGCAAAATTGCACGATTCATTGCAAAACCTTTCTATTTATCGCAGGTACAGAAATGAATGTCATTCGCATGAAAATGACCCCGAAAAAAATGATCCGCCAGATTTCTGACATTTCGTATGTTGGGTAAGTATTTAAAAGTATCATTTCATCGACTCATCTTTTGCAACTCAACACCTATTAATTTAAAAACAAAAAATTCTGAACAAATTGAAATCAAATCAGATTGTTTTAATAATTGCAAACGTAGATTAGATCTATCATTTACAATTCAATTTTCCTCGCATGCCGATTACAACATCATTTTTTTTCATTTAAAAATTCATTGTTGAAACTGATACTACAATTTCACAAACTCATTTAAATATTTCGTTTTAACAAAGAACTTCATTGTTATTGTTGATATCTGAAATTTTCCAATTTCTGAATTCATGACTAAAAAAAAGGTTGTGAAAAACTACCCTCTGTAAATTAGCAATCTCGTCTTCAAGTTCCTCAGGAGTTTGATCTCGACTCTCATGAAAGATCCAATAATCATAGTTCATCTCGCTCGATTCAATCCCATAAGGTTCGTCCTCAGTCGTAAAATCAGGATTCACGGTCAAGGTCTTTCCGACCCGGTCATAAGTAACCGTACAAAGTAACGCCTCATTAACAATGCTCGACTCCTCATTCTTCGACGTCAAATCAACCACGAGGTGCATCACCTCAAGTTCCTTGTACAAATAATGATTCATCCTGATTCTCTCCTTATTTGGAAACTCATCGATAACCGTCCGATTGTACCTCTCAGAAAACGGTTTCCGGTTTCTCTGACAAGGAAGGGCTTCCTGATTTCGTTTCGACAACTTTGACAGTTTTCTTTTTCTGTTTCCCACAAACAGATCCTTTTCTGGATAACAACCGTCCTCGTCAATGTACGAGTACAATCGTGAATCCTCGACATTGCCCTGCAAGATGTCACGATGATATTCAAGTTGCGATTCTGTGATGCAATTTTTTTCCTCCGTGTAGAACTTGATTTCGGCAGGACCTAGGACTTTTTCCTGCCAATTGAAGGTGCGTTCCTCGAGCTGTAGGAAGTTTGTATCACCGACGTCGGTCTCGTTCTCGAACAGGTCTGCCAGCAACGACTTTTGCTGCGTGATCTTGACTCTACGAAAATAAATTCTGTTAAGACCAGATGGCTTTTGGTACCGAGCCTGCTATTCTCGGATTAACACCTTTTTTTTCGTTTAATCGCGTGCTAAATGTTGTTTCGTACAAGATTTTCGGGCAGTGATGCAATTCTATTTTTGATAGCTTTGTTATCACTGGGGTTGTGTCAAATAACAATCAGATTAATTATGAAAAACAACATTTGGTGTTATTCTTCGATTTTTAGAGATGTTCAACTTTTTTTAGATAGCAAAATGTCTGATTTTTAAGATAAGCTTCAAAAAAAATTGCAATTGTTTTTTTATTTCTCTTAAGAGTCAGAAAAAAATTGATTCCAACCTGTGTAAATGTGTGCAAACTTTGAACTAAAAAAACTATCTTTGATCGTTTCAAATCAATGCAACGAATAATCAACCTTTAAAGCCCATAAACAATTCATAATCGACAAGGTCTTGTAAGACCGCTTTTTATACTCCACCTGATTCTTAAATTTTCTATCGGTTGTCTGACTTTGTAACTGCGTGCGATCTGTGCCTTTCTACCGACTGGTTTGATCATCTTCGTTATTGTCCTTAAAAATAAAACAATCTCTAAAATACTCCCACGCGATCGTAGATGACACTTTGTGTTTGTATACAAATAATCGCTGTTGCCTAGCGACCGGAACTATCAAAAGTGAAGTAAACAAGGACGGAAAAACTGGTTTCATTCATTCATTCGTTGAAAATTCAATTGATTACAATAAAAGAGAAGAGGAAAAGGATAAAAATTGTCAGGGAAAAACGTAATCAGCGGCTAATTAATGAGATTTGCGTGTTGGTCATGATCATGAATGGTTCAACATTCCGAGATTCCAAAGAGAGAGAAACAGCGCGACAGAGAAAGGGAAAAGGAGAAAGACGTTAGCCCCAACCCAACAATTGCACCTGACACACGCGTCATGACGCGCGCGAAATAAACAGAGACGAAATATCCAAGTGCGACTTTTGTTTCATCTTCGCGACAACTTTTTTCCCTCCAGTAAACCTGTGGTCCAGCGTCAAGGTCACGCAACGGTTTCCACACTGCCATCCTGTGAGGAAAACTTGAGATTAACCTGTTGCTGTAAGCACATAACCTAGTTCTGCTTCAGCCTGTCAAAAGGACACTGTTTAGTTTTCTCTGACAGGTTTAAAGGTCCTCCTTAAACTACTTTTCACAGTCGAGATCCATTAGTCTTTCTTGTTTTGTTTTTTCACTCTGATTTGATCATTTGTTTATGAAAATTTTACGAGAAAAATTTCACGACAATTCTGTTTGGTTTTCAGTTATAATTTTAATCGAGATGTTTTACAGTTAGTTTGTCATATAGTTTGTTTTACGGTTGGTTAAAGGTGTTGAAAAACTGTTAGAATGAAATTGAGAATTTGAATCATGACGATATTGAAGTTGATGTCATTTATTGATAATCAGCGTTAGTCACAATTCGACTTTCAGTTTAATCTAATCTGCGATTTTTTAATTTTCTTTTCAAACCGTTCTCAGATATCAGTACCGAGTTCCGATCATCAAATCGAATTGTAATTTTTGTCGTGAATTTATTAACGATTACGTAATTCTTTTTAGCAATTTTCGACTAATCAGAATGGCAGGAGGTCGAGATGGCGAGGCTCAGGTCACAATTCCCTTACAGTACAATGACCGAGTAAGTTGAAAAAGTTATTTTAAAATCTCGTGTTTTTAATTTGCGAGAAATTCTATTTTTAGGATGAAAATTAATTGAAATTTTGCACAATGCACTTTTTAGCAATGGAAAGAAATTTTTGAGAAGTATGACATAGACAAGGACGGGAAGATATCGTTCGCAGAGTTGAAGGCTATGATACGAGGCACAACTTATTGCAATGACATTCCATCTCGTGTTGTCAAAATGATCATGCATAAAGCCGATCTTGATGATTCAGGATACTTGGATTACCCAGAATTTATTGCGATGGTAAGGGAACACTATTTGATTCTCTCAAAATAAATGTCAAATGTTGATCTTGAACTCATGTGTTTGTTTTGAGTTCAGTTCAGTTCTTTCCACCCATCTGTTTTCATTACACGATCCTGACAAGTGCACTTTTTCGTCTAAAAATAATCTGTAATAAGCACTGGAACACAATATGAACGCTTTCAAAACATTTTAATCAGCAATTTCTTACGATTAAAAAGAGGTTTAACAATGGAAATACATTTTCAGATCCATCGAAAAGACATGCAAGGTGTTTTCGGGCACTATGTGCAGCGGTACGTGCACACGATGGTACCACAAAGACCTTCGCTTCATCCACAAACCATGTCGGCGGATTGGCCAGATGGCATGTACGAGGAGGAGTACAGTTGCAATCCGCCAGCGATCGCTATGGTGCTCATCTCAATTATGGAAATTGTGCTCTTTCTTTTTGATGTTTTTGCTCATAGATCATTGTCCATCGACGGTCCGGCTGCTACTTTGTTCATTTATAATCCGTATAAAAGATACGAAGCTTGGAGATACATTACTTACATGTTTGTACATGTAGGGTAAGTAGCAAACAGTTTTTTTTGTTTATCTAATAAACATTCTTTCTGTGGTTGGTTAAGAAAAGCAGTTTTCTCAATCATTTGACTTTGTTAAAGTGGAGTTAACTGGTTACTTTTTTCTGTCACAGATTAAAAACTGTAACATTATGACAAAGATGGATTAAAAAATAATTGGTTTCTTTCAGAGTTTTTCATTTAGTCGTTAACCTGTTAGTACAAATCATGCTCGGAATTCCCTTGGAGATGGTGCATAAATGGTGGCGTGTTTTGATGATCTATCTCGCTGGAGTAGTTGCTGGTTCGCTGGGCACATCCGTGTCAGATCCAGGTGTCTTTTTGGCCGGAGCCTCCGGCGGTGTGTACGCCTTGATCACAGCCCATGTAGCAACAATAATCATGAACTGGCGACAGATGGAGTTTGCAGTGCTGCAACTCTGTGTGTTCATCGTGGTCACGTGCGTTGACGTAGGTCAAGCCGTCTACAACAGATACGTACTGGACAAAGTGGACCAGATTGGCTACGTTGCTCATCTCGCTGGCGCGGTTGCTGGATTGCTCGTTGGAATCAACATTTTGCGAAACCTCGAAGTCGAGAGGTGGGAGAAGGTGATCTGGTGGGCCAGCATTATTACTTACTTTTGTCTCATGGCAGCGGCTATCCTTTGGAATGTTTTCAATAGCAGCTACTTTCCTCGACAGTTTTAGAAAACTTCTGAGTTACGATTTTTGCGAAAACAAGCTTCGCAGATCCTTCGCGACTGTATTTGATTGCATTACGATGAAATGTAACCGCCGATGTTTTTGATTTCTTTTTAATTTAAATGGCGTATTTATTTATTGCAAAGAAGTTGCAAATGAAAGATCGATTTTTCATGACGAATAAAATTGTACTCTTCGATTGTGCTGCACAGATGAATTTTTCATCGTACGAATTTATGTGAATAGATGATTTTGTTAGGCTTAGAGCTTTTACACAAACTTGGATACCGGTGGTGCTTTACTCTAAGCAGAAACGCAAGTATTTTTCGATCAATTTTTGTACACACGACATTGTCAATGGATATTCAATGTCTTTAAAAAAGATTATTTATTCAATATAAAAACGAAAGCAGAATTAACAACGATGAGATTTTTATAAGAAGAATAAACTTTTTATCAATGCAGCGATTTTCGCTCAAAATAGTTAAGTATTAAGTGTGAATATTTATCTCGAAAGTATCATCATTTTTATATCAATCTTATAATTAAGCTGTACTCTTCATTCTTGTAAATAAGAGTTTGATGGAACTTTGTTGCAGTTTGCAGTACAGAGTTTTGCATGAAATTGAACGTGCAACGATGTACAAACTTCGATTTGCGTTTAAGTTTCATGTTATACAAATTGCATTTATATGTTTAAGAGAAATAATTCAGATCATGGTTCCTGTTTTACTAACAGCCTTTCAGTGATCTTAATTTGTCAATTAAAGATTGTCTCTGTTTTGCGATTATGCGCAAAACCGAAATGCCTTAAAAATGTTGATCTAATTCAACAATAAAATAAAGATTTACTACAAGTATTGAAAGTTGACAATTTATTTAGTCAATTAACAAAACTCATCACTTATCACCATACAGACAGACGAACATGATAGTAATTGTTAAATACTTCTCATGATCTGTACAACTTTATCATAAACCAATTCTTTTACGTCAATCGCGAGTTCGTAGTCCAAGTGACTGAAATGGTTACTATCAACGACATAACGTGTCGCTGAATACAATTCAGTTTCCAGTTTACTTGCATCCTGTAAATTTCAAGATGAAATTTTGTAGTGCATTTAATATTTGAAATTTGTAACATTTTTAGTTTCTCACTTTTGGCGTTGCTGCCCAATCTTTACTGCCGTAGACTAAAACAGTTTTCACTTTACACCGACTCAAATTGTACTGTTCTGGAGGACCTATCAACGAATGGTTCCGATCGAAAATGTCTGGAACGTACGTTTGAAATACTCCTATAAAGGCAAAAACGAATGTGACGTTGAATTGAAATTGTTTAAAATTTGAAAATCATTGTTAAAGATGCTTTGAACTTTCCATACCTGAATTGAATATTTGTATGTAATGCAAAAGTTGTTTGATTGAAGATCCATCAGGCAAATGATAATAGATAAGGGGAAATAATGCCTGAAAATATTTTCACTTGAAAATAAAAGTTAATAATCATACTATTTTGAAACAAACAAAAATTATTGCCGGTCGTACTTCATCTGTTCTCTTTTTACTGAATGCATATAGAAGCGAAAGAACCATTTTTCTAACAAGCCTTAACAACTCATTGCTATCCAGCGTTTCTACTTTTCCTGCTAATGTTTTGCGCATTTTTCCAATGTCAAAATAATCAGAAGCGTCCCAGTTGTCAGATATACATTTCTTAGTCAACCCAACTGCATTCGTTAGCACAGGGGTGAACAACTGACTTAATTTTTTAACAGGGCTCACTTTAACGTGCGATAAATGAACGATCGGTGCCAGTGCAACTGCGGCGTGCAGATGTTTATCAGCGAACTCAGGATGGAGTGCGGAGAACACAAAATAGGCGGTGTTGCCTTGACTGTAGCCAATGTAAATTATCTTTTCGACTCCAGTTTGATTCACGATGTATCCTATCATTGCTGGTAAATCATAAGCGCCCATTTCATGCCAACTGAACAGAGTCAAAAAGTTCTGAGATTAATTTTTCAATTCTTAAACTTTCTCGCGTTTAAATTCGTCCAAACCTAAAATCCCAAAACTCTTTTGATTTAATGGTGTAGTTGTCGTGCATTTGGGAGTAATGGGTCCCTCGAAAATTTGCTAGCCAGACGTCATATCCTTCATCTGATAAGATGTATCCTAAAAGTTCGGTTTTTCATTGAAACAAATTGTATTCTTTCGTGATTTTCGAAGAACATTTTTTATATTTTTACCTAGTCCCTTTCCTGGACCAGCTAGTACGAACACTGCTGAAGATCCAAACATTCCATGTCCTATCAAAACAACCGGTTTAGTCTCATTATTTTGAGTATCATTTTGTTTTCCAGTTATTCTATGGAGTGTCAAATAGTATCCATCTTCAGTTCTTACTGTATGAGTTTCATTTTTATAACCATGAGAAATAATGAATTCGCCCTAAAAATTGAAAGGAACATCCGACTATGTTTAAAATAAAAGGATTTTGTTATTTTTCATGATTAGTTCCATACTTCAAGATAGTCTTCGGTAATGATTGTCAACTTTATGAAAATCAGTTGTAAAATCTTTTTGTAATGTAAAAAAGTCAACTTACTGTATCGGATGGAATTGCTTGTGCGCGAACTTTTAGATTGTACAAGTTTAAGAAACAATAAGTAATTAATAATCGACCAAACATTTCAAACTTATTTGACGCAAACTTTACTTACACGAGTCACAAGAAACTGACGCGAAAAACAGAATTTTTTTATAACTATGCTAAAGTAACCTTATCAATATTGCTAAAATTATCAGAAAAGTTATGATTAAAAGTTGTTACTTTTCGTCACCATTATTAATGTTGGACGAAATGTTGAACGTTACATGACTCAAAATATGTTGGAAACATTTTTTAATGGTTCATAAAATTTTAACCACATTTTAAATCAGAAAATTTGAATTTTCAAAATTTTTCTATTTATTTGTAATACTTGCTAAAACAATATTTATAATACAACTTTGATGACTGCAATAAATGCTTCATTATGATGCAAGGATATTTCGCATAAATTCTAGAACTCTATCATATACCATTTCTTTTACGTCAGTTGCAAAGATAAAGTCCAGATGGTTAAAATTATTGATTATATAACTTTTCACCGAATATAATTCTTTTTCCAGTTGAAGTACATCCTGAAATTTTTTAAATAAAATCTGCAATATAAAAAAAATCACAGGCTTTCAAATTTGTTACAGCAATTGTAGTTCCCTACTTTTGAGGTTGAAATCCAGTCCTTATCACTGTAAAATAATGCAGTGTTAACTTTACACTGGCTAACGTCGTACTTTTCTCGAGAAGAAAATAATAATTGGAACCAATTTTTTTGATCTAAAACACTCAGTTCATACGCTTGAAATACTCCTGAAAGAAGAAAAAACATGATGCAACATGATTTTCTAGTACTTTATTTTATGTTTTTTAATCGCAATCTACTTCCATTCATTGATTGATGATACAAACCTGAATTAATGATTTGTGCATAATGTAAAAGTTGTTTCAATGAAGTCCCATCAGGTAGGTGACGATAGATTAGAGGAAGTAATTCCTGAAAACAAGATTTTCAATTCAAAAAACTGAAATAGTTTTTTTTCAGATAATTAACGTACAGTATCTGTTCTTGATTCGTTCAATCCGTAAACCATTGAACGGAAAAGTTTGCTGATAGATTCCAGATTGTTGTTTTCCAAATATTTCAGAGTTTCTTCTAAAGTTTTACGGTTATTTCCAACATTTAAATACAAAGAAGCATCCGTGTTGTCGTTTAAAAATATTTTTGCAAATTCGAATAGTTTATTGGATAGCTTAGACAGCGATTTAACAACAGGTTCCAATTCAATGTTATTCATGTGCACGACTGGTGCTAGTGCAACTGCAGCGTGCAGATTGTTATCAGCCAACTCAGGATGGAGTGATGAAAATACAAAATAGGCGGTTGTTCCTTGACTATAACCAATGTAAAAAATCTTCTCAACTTCGATTTCGCTTAGGATGTACTCTATCATCGCTCGTAAATCAAATTCACCCATTTCATGCCAACTAAAGAAGTCAAAAAGTTTTGCAATTAATTTGTCTATTTGTCAATTTTCTTAAAATGTGTTTAACCTGTAATCCCAAAACTCTTTCGATTCGATGGTGTAATCATCATGGACTTGAGAGTATTTGTTTCCTCGAAAATTTGCTAGCCAGACATCGTACCCTTCATCTGATAAGATGTATCCTAAAAGTTCGGTTTTTGATTTGAATTAATTTTTTCCTTCTTTTTTACTTTTCGAAGAATAGTTTCCCATACCTAATCCTTTTTTGGGACCTGCTAGTACATACACTGCTGAAGATCCAAATATTCCATGTCCTACCAGAACAACTGGTTTATTTTTGTTATTCTGTGTATCATTCTGTTTTCCAGTTATTCTATGAAGTGTCAAATAGTATCCATCTCCAGTTCTTACTACGTGAGTTTCATTTTTATAACCATGAGAAATAATTAATTCGCCCTGAAATTTTTTAGAGGAATTGCAAGATAGATATAAATGAATGAATTTGGTTTTTTTTGATAGAATATGACAACTCACAGTATCAGAAAGGATTTCTTTTCCGTTAAGTTCTAAATAGTAGATACTCAAAATAGAATATATAAAAAGACGTCGATTTAACATTGCTGAACACGATATTTCGTGCTAAAGTTTTCAAACTGGTTGAGAAAAATCGTTCTCTAGCATTATGGAGCCTACTCTTATCAACTATTCATTCGTAAAAAACTAAACAATATTTATTATAATGGATAATTTATTTGGGTCTGACAACTTTTTTCTATTGTTGAAATATTTAGAAATATTCACACATAAACGTATTTCAAATAGTGAATAAAATGCTTTTAGTTGCATAAATCATTTGTATGCTAAAAACTTATGAAACAACTTATTCACAACAGGACTATGAAATTTAAACGATTTTGTCGGTGTTTTGACTGTTTTATTCATTAAAATTAAACTGGCTAATCGGAACTTGGGTGATTTACGTGAATTGTGTTATAAAAAGCATTACAATAACTTTCAACGAAATATTACACATTTTTTCAACACAAATTTATAAGAATTTTTGCATATACGACAGAACTTCATCGTACACCAACTTTTTGGCGTCGTTGCCAAAGATAAAGTCAACGTGATTGAAATTTTTATAATCCACTTCAAAAACTTCTTTTGACTGCAAGTCTGCAGACAATTGTCTAACGCCCTGAAAAGTAAAAATAATTAATGGACAAGATAATTGCAACTAATCATTAAATATTCCAAGACTGATCCATGGTTTCATACGTTTATAGTTGATATCCAATCGCTCTTACTGTAAAATAAGGCGACATTCACGCTGCACTTCCATAAATGGTAAGTCGGGTCCCTTCTAAAAAGCTGCAATAAAATTTGATTGAAAAGCCCTTCATTATACTCTTCAAACTTTCCTGTGTGAAAAAAACAAAAATAATTTTATTCATTATTTTATTTATTCATTTTATTGATCATTCACTTCTGATTAGCTAGTCAAAATTATTTATATTTTTTATTGAAAATACCTGATTCAAATATTTGTGCATAATGCATGAGTTGTTTCGACGAAGTTCCATCAGGAATGTGTTTGTAGATAATAGGAAGTAATGACTAAAAATAAAAGTTAATGTTTAAACTTCCCTTATTGATAAATTGAAAAAATAACAAGTTTGTAACTAATCGTACCTTATTCGTTTGCTTTTCATCGAACCCGTCTAACGAAGAAAGTAACTGTTTGCATGCAAAATCTAAAGGTATTTTTTTGTTACAAAAAAAATTCACTATATTTTCAACTAGTTTATGGTCGCGTGCCACATTGTATGCTAAAGCATCGCCTTTAACGAATGGCAAAGCTCTGAGATTTTCCGAAAATCTTTTGGCTATCTGAAAGGCTGCTTTCATAACCGGGTTAACCCGAGCTGTTTTCAAATGCACAACCGGTGCAAGTGCAACTGCAGCCTTCAAATGTTTATTTGCAAACTCAGAATGAAGCGAGGAAAATACGAAATAGACGGTCGTTCCTTGACTGTAGCCAATGTAAAATATTTTGTCAACTTTGGTTTCGCTTAGGATGTACTCTATCATGGCTGGTAAATCATATTGGCCCATTTCATGCCAACTAAACCAAGTCAAAAAGTGAAATTAGATTTTCGATTTTCAAAAATTTGTTGATTTTAAGTATCCGTTTTTGAAATTATTACTACCTGAAGTCCCAAAACTCGTTGGAAGAAGTGGGGTATTCGTCACTCATCTGAGAGTATTTGTTTCCTCGAAAGTTAGCTAGCCAGACATCATACCCTCCATCTGATAAGGTGTACCCTACAAATTTGATCGAGAAGAAATTGAAACCGAAATTATTTTCACTTAGTTGTGATTTTAAATTTTAAGGAACATTTTTTCATACCTAATCC
This sequence comes from Telenomus remus, assembly GCA_020615435.1. Classification (NCBI taxonomy): domain Eukaryota; kingdom Metazoa; phylum Arthropoda; class Insecta; order Hymenoptera; family Scelionidae; genus Telenomus; species Telenomus remus. The sequence continues at coordinate 5,811,535 of CM036341.1, read as the reverse complement.
CTGTTTCGGACCTCCTAGTACGAACACTGCTGAAGATCCAAATATTCCATGTCCTACTAGAACAACTGGTTTACTCTCGTTATTTTGAGTATCATTTTGTTTTCCAGTTATTCTATGGAGGGTCAAATGATATCCATCTTTAGTTCTTACTTTATGAGTTTCATTTTTGTAGCCATGAGAACTAATGAATTCACCCTAACAAATTTAAAAAGTTGTCGACATCTATCAATGACATAAAATGATGAGTATAAAAAATATACATGTGCAAAAGCTTACAGTATCAGAGGGTATGTGTTGGTGACCTTTCAAATTGAAAAAATTAATGTTAAAAACGCAATAGAAGAAAAATAGATGACGAATCATTGTTGAGTGATTGAAATCACACAGTTAATCACAAACTGACTATGAAAAAAATGTTCGTAATAATAAAAGGTTTTCTTATCTGTAACTATTTTAGATTTTACATTCTACAGATTTAAAAATTATATTGATTAAATGATTTTAAATAATAATTTGAAGTTTTTAGAAAATATTGAATATATATTTAGATCTCAGAATATCAATTTCATTCTAAAGTTTATTTTCTATCAGTGATATCGCTTATCGTGATAAAAAAATATTCGAATTGTACTTTGGAGTGATACAAAGAAAGTAAACCCAGTGTTTGATTAGTTGGAATTTGTTTTAATGTTCAAACTGACACAATTTTTACTTTTTAATTTAAAATAAACTTTTGTAACTAAATCGTAAAAAATACAGAATCAATGCGATACGGAATTTCTTGTTGAAATGTCACATTTTAATAATTTGAAATTTATGCATGTGTTTTTTTGTTCAAGTATGTTATAACGTCGTCGTAGACAAGTTCTTTAACATCTTTAGCGAGCAGAAAATCAAGATGGGTGAAATTTTTGTAGTTAACTTTGAACAATTTAGAGTTGGACAATTCATCGTTCAGTCGAAAAACATCCTGTAAAGTGAAATAATTATAAAGTTTAACTTTTTTGTTTTAAATAGCTATTTTTGAAAAACGTACTTTTGGAGTTGCAAGCCAGTCGTTCAGTCCATAAAAGAGAGCCACTTCAACGTCGCTCTGTGAAAGTTTATAGTCAGGGGGCGAAAAACTGCCATAATTAATTAGATTTTGAATCCAGCCATTGTCGTACATCGCGAATTTTTTCGATTTGATCAGTTGCGAATAGTGCATTATTTGTTTAAACGATCCTCCTTCAGGCACATGTTTCCAAATAATTGGTATCATGGTCTACAATCGAAAACAATTATTTCTCAGAACTTGAAATAAAATATGTAAACATTATAAGAATTTTTCTCAAATTAGTTTACCTCGTTCATCTGCGCTTCATCATAGCCACCGATGAAAAACAACAAATTGTCACACAAGTGCGAAAGTTTGTCATGATCATCACAGATTTTATTCAAGACTGGCTTGAAAATTTCGTAAGGTGCACTCATGTTATGGAGAGCCAAATATTCTTTGATAGAATTCTGAAATACATTTTATAAATGTTGTTTTTAGGAAATAAAAATTAATTATTTGTCGATAAAACAACAAATCAAACTGTAATTACTAGAACAAATGTGTTGACGAAATTTGCTAGCAATTTAAAACCTCGGCTTTCGATGTTACTTAAATACGCGACGGGAGCTAGGGCAACTGCGGCTTGCACATTTTCCTTGGCAAACTGTGGGAAGAGACTCGACATTACGAAATAATCGGTGGTTCCTTGACTGTGGCCGATGTAAAACACTTTGTCAACTTTAGTTTGTTCTTTCACATATGCTATCATAACTGGCAAATCATACTTGCCCATTTCATGCCATCTGAAAAAATGGAATTATAAAAAAAGTTCAAAAATCAGTTTATTGTTTAATCTTACGAAAAATCCCAATATTCGTTGGAGTCTGTTGCCAGCTCTTCATGGCCTAATGAATATCTAGTGCCTCTGGAATTTCCCATCCAAACGTCGTATCCTTCGTCAGACAAAAGATAGGCTGTAAAATGACGACTTTAGTAATGTTGTTCTCATTTTCAGATTTTGTTTTTTTTGTTTAATTTTTGAAACCAGATACAAACGTAAAATTTTTTCCTTGTTATTTAAGAGCCAGCAGGATGAGGAACAAAATAATCCGTGCATCAAAAGAACAACACCTTTCGATTCTGTAAAATTTTTTTTGTTGTTAATAAGTCTATGAATCCCGATAGAATAGCCATCGTAGGTTTTGATTTTATGGAGTTGAGCTCCATATCCATGAAAAGCAGTGACGTCAGCCTGGGCATATAGAAACATTTAAAATTCAATTTATTCCCATTGTAATTCAATTTTACTCAAATTTAGTTCAAAATTTACCGTGTCAATCGGGAAATCGACATTTTCATCGATAACACTTCCCACACTTGTTCCAAACAGAACCGCAAGAACAAAATTCAAAAGAAAAATCATGTAGGCAACGTGTGGCATCTTGTCAGGAAGATGAGAAATAAACTATTTGAAAGTACAATTTGAGTTTGCTTATATAGTCGATTGTTCCGTGTGTTGGCTAATTGCATTTAGATCACAAAATATTTTCAATTAGAATGTTTGTTTGTTTACTCAATTTTTATGATTGAAATGTAATAAGCAAAAAAATCATTGTTCGGAATGGAAAAACATTCAAAATTGAATGATTGAATTGATTGATTTTACATACAGATGTAAAATTCAAATACAAATTCATAGGTTTTTCTTTGTTAAAGCAATATTGTTTTTATACTTTGAAAATTTGGCAGAAATGGAATGGAAAAAGTCATTAAAATCGCATTTATATTTATGAAGATGAGTTATGGCGCTTTGATTGCAAAATTTAAGACGACGTGGTTGAAGATCTCGTTAAAACTTCGTATGTAAGCTTCACGTGTAGGAACTGGGATGCCATTTTCTCTATCGTCAAAAATAAACAAAATAAAATGATTTTGAATCAAAATTTTGACATTAATTTCAAGGCTTAACACTAGAAAACCTGGAGTTTTCGTATACCTAGAAGCCCGGCCGGACCGCACGAATTTCGTGCGTTGTTTTTTTTTGAGAGCTTAATGTGTTTTTCATCGTTATTTAAATAAACAACAACTTTTAAATAATCAACAGTTCGTAAATATATTGTTATTTACATATATTCATTCAAATTTTCGTTAAAAAACATACATAGACAAAAATCAGAATTTGTTTACAGAATCTAATATAATGCAATGTAATATTCATAATTTATAATTTTATCGAAAAAACAAACAAAAACAGTATTTTCACTCTTTTTTTCAAACTTGTCTGTGCAGCATGTTGACAAAACAACTTCTTAGTATAAAGCGCTACCGGAAAAATTGTTTTACAAATACTATATTTGATCAAAATCACCATTTTTGCGAAAATTTTGAATTTCCAATTACAGATTATTAATAACTATTAGATATAATTGATTGATTTCAGTCGAAAAAGAGGAGTCGACTATCAAAACATCTTTGAAAATTTTGTTTTTCGGTTCTTGTTTGATCAAAAAAAAATTGTAACAAATATTGACCTAGGACAATAATAAATATGTTAACTAAATGTTAATCATCATTAACCGGTTACTTGAAAGAAGACAAGCAATCGCGGAACCAGTGTTTAAAAAAATCCTTCACCATGAAGAAATAAACAATCAAATTATAAATAACCTCATCTCTCCACACGCATACATTTACAAAGGGCGCTAGTTGTATTGTTGGCTATCGGTTAAGAAAAGTTTCACATAGGGTAACATAGGGTTACGACCAATTTAGACGCATGATATAAAGGTTTGTTATGAGTTTTGGGTTTAAATTTTTATTTTCCAAACGCATTTTGACAAACCTTTTAAGATTTTGGTTAAAATTTCAGATACAATTTCGGAAGTGACAAATTGTTATCTGAGCCGATGGAATGTTGAGAAACGATGGAAAGGTTCGTTCAAAATTTTTTATGAGGTATCTTTGTATTTTCGTTTAGACAATATTTCAAACTTTTTCAAACTTTTTTATTTCAAACGAATTGCAATTATGTCAACATTTATCCGCAGATCGAAACTAAGTAAAAATGATACAGGGTTCTTACAATTTATCAAGTTTTTATAATTACTGTTTTATTACTGTATAATACGACGTTGTATTTTATTAGTTATAGAAAATGAAAATGTTATCGATAAAAATAAATAAATTATGTATTGTCAAGTCATTCCAACTAATCAGGTTTTTTATTTTTGTAAATGAATAATTGAAAATATTGTAACAATATTCAGAAAAGACTTAAATTATTTCATGAATATTTTTTAAAAATGTACATAGAATTTGATCAAATTGTCATCAAATCTGCGCATGCTGCAGTGTGCAATATTTGATCGAATCAAAACAATAGATTTGCACAAAATTTGATTAAATTTTGATCCAAGTGTGTTTTCCGGAACGAATCATTGTTCGGTGATCGAAATCACACAGTTAATCATAAACTTACTATGAAAAAAATGTTCGTACTAATAAAAGGTTCTCTTATCCTTGACTATTTTAGATTTTACATTCTGCAGGTTCAATAATTACATTGAAAAATAATAATTTCAAATAATAATTTGAAGTTTTTACAAAATATTGTGAGTTATATGTCTACAGTGTGTCCACAGAGCGTTCACATAATATACTCTGTGGACGTTTTTGCTAGGGTATCGCTTATTGTGAAAATAAACATATTCGAATCGTACTTTGGAGTGATACAAAAGAAAGTAACCCAGTATTTACTTAGTTGAAATGCGTTATTAATGTTCAAACTGAAACAATTTTTATTCAATGCGATACGAATTTCTTGTTGAAATGTCACATTTTGATAATTTGAAATTTATGCATGTTTTCCGTTGTTCAAGTATGTTATAACGTCGTCGTAGACAAGTTTCTTAACATCATTAGCCCACAGAAAATCAAGATGGGTGAAATTTTTGTAGTTAACTTTGAACAATTCAGAGTTAGGCAAATCATCGTTCAGTCGTAAAACATCCTGTAAAGTGAAACAATTATGAAGGTTAACTGTTTTTGTTTCAATTTTTACTACGATTTAGCTAATTTTTACAACAAGATAGCTATTTTTAAGAAACGTACTTTTGGAGTTGCAAGCCAGTCGTTCAGTCCATAAAAGAGAGCCACTTTAACGTCGCTCTGTGAAAGTTTATAGTTAGGGGGCGAAAGACTGCCATAATTAATTAGATTTTGAACCATGCCATCGTCGTACATCGCGAATTTTTTCGATTTGATCAGTTGCGAATAGTGCATTATTTGTTTGAACGATCCTCCTTCAGGCACATGATTCCAAATAATTGGTATTAAGTTCTACAATCGAAAATAGTCATTTCTCAGAACTTGAAATAAAATATGTAAACATTATAAGAATTCTTCTCAAATTACTTTACCTCGTCCATCTGTTCTTCATCATAGCCACCGACGAAAAACAATAAATTGTCACACACGTGCGAAAGTTTGTCATGATCATCACAGATTTTATTCAAGACTGGCTTGAAAATCTCATAAGGTGCACTCATGTTATGGAGAGCCAAATATTCTTTGATAGAATTCTGAAATACATTTTATAAATGTTTTTAGGAAAACAAAAATCAATTATTTGTAAATAACATAACAAATCAATTTGTAATTACTAGAACAAATGTGTTGACGAATTTTGATAACAATTTGAAACCTCGGCTTTGAATGTTACTTAAATACGCGACAGGAGCTAGGGCAACTGCGGCTTGCACATTTTCCTTGGCAAACTGTGGGAAGAGACTCGACATTACGAAATAATCGGTGGTTCCTTGACTGTGGCCGATGTAAAACACTTTGTCAACTTTACTTTGCTCTTTCACATATGCTATCATAACTGGCAAATCATACTTGCCCATTTCATGCCATCTGAAAAAATGGAATTGTAAAAAAAGTTCAAAAATTAGTTTATTTTTTAATCTTACGAAAAATCCCAATATTCGTTGGAGTCTGTTGCCAGCTCTTCATGGCCTAATGAATATCTAGTGCCTCTGGAATTTCCCAACCAAACGTCGTATCCTTCGTCAGACAAAAGATAGGCTGTAAAATGATATGACTTTAGTAATGTTGTTCTCATTTTCAGATTTTGTTTTTTTTTGTTTAATTTTTGAAACCAGATACAGACGTAAACTTTTCTCTTTGCCAGCCAAGAGCCAACTTGATGAGGAACAAAATAATCCGTGCATCACAAGAACAACACCTTTTGATTCTGTAAAATTTTTGTTGTTGTTAATAAGTCTATGAATCCCGATAGAATAGCCATCGTAGGTTTTGATTTTATGGAGTTGAGCTCCATATCCATGCAAAGCAGCGATGTCAGCCTAAGTAGAAACGTTAATAATTCAATTTATTTTAATTGTACTACAATTGTACTAAAATTTAGTTCAAAATTTACCGTGTCAATCGGGAAATCGACATTTTCATCGATAACACTTCCCACACTTGTTCCAAACAGAACCGCAAGAACAAAATTCAAAAGAAAAATCATGTAGGCAACGTGTGGCATCTTGTCAGGAAGATGAGAAATAAACTATTTGAATGTATAATTTGAGTTCGCTTATATAGTCGATTGTTCCGTGTGTTGACTAATTGCATTTAGATAACAAAATGATCTCAATTAGAATATTTGTTTGTTTACTTGATTTTAATGATTGAAATGTAATAAGCAAAACAATCATTGTTTGGAATGGAAAAATATTTAAAATTGAATTTACGTACGGATGTAAAATTCAAATACAAACTCATAGGTTTTTCTTTGTTGAAGCCATATTGTTTTTATACTTTGAAAATTTGGCAGAAATGGAATGGAAAAAGTCATTAAAATCGCATTTGTATTTATAGAGATGAGTTATGGCGCTTCGATTGCAAAATTTAAGACGCTTGGTAGAAGATCTCAAAATGATTTTAAATCAAAATTTTGACATTCATTTTGAGGCTCAACACTAGAAAACCTGGAGTTTTCGTGTACCTAGAAGCCCGGCCGGAGCGCACGAATTTCGTGCGTTACTTTTTTTTGAGAGCTAAATGTGTTTTTATCGTTGTTTAACTGCTTATAATCATTAATGGGGATGTGTGAATTGTTTTATTAAACAACAGATCGTAAATATGTTTTTATTTACATATAGTTTTTCGAATTTGCGTTATACAAACATGCCTAGACAAAAAATCAGAATTTGTTCATAGAATCTATTATAATGCAATGTAACATTCATAATTTGTAATTTTATAGTAAAAAACAAACAAAAACAGTATTTTCACTCTTTTGTTCAAACTTGTCTGTGCAGCATGTTTAAAAAACAACTTCTCAGAATGAAGCGCTAACGGACAAATTGTTTTACAAATACCATTTGCGCAAAATTACGATTTTTGCGATATTTTCGACTATTCAATTAGAGATTATCAATAATTATCAGTTATCGTTGATTAACTTCAGTCGATAAAAAGGAGTCGTCCTTATTTGTTGAAAAAAATTGTAAAAAATTTGACTTTAAATAATAACAAATATGTTAATTAAATGTTAATCATCGTTATTTATTGAGATATTATTCATATATGACATAAATGACATTTTCGTTCCATGCGCGCGCGAAGAGAACCTTCGCGTCACTCTCTCCGTGTGCGCGAAGAAACTTGAAGCTCTCTTCGCGCGCGACTCGGAACGAAAGATATTGTCCGTGACACGAACCTCGAAGGACTACCATGACGAGGCGGTCCTTGTTACGAAATATACTATCGATTGTTTATTCCAAAATCAAGATATTCAATTTCATCGTCGCAGCGCATGAAATTTGTGCATCCGGGCTTCCAGGTAGATAGTGTTTTATTTTCATAAACAACGCAGTTAATCAAAAAATTGATAAAACCATCTCAAAGTACTTAAAAAAATGTTCAAAGTCACGAGAAGAATTTACTTTATCTCAAATGTAGCGAAAGAAGTGGTGGAACGAAAACCAAAACGCACAGATTTTGCGCGGTCCGGGCTTCTAGTGTTAATTAATCTTCAGTTTTGAAAAGGAAGCGAATTAACTTGTGTTAATATAACAAGAGATTATTGATCAGTCTTACTTTTAATCTAAAACTCTAATGAAAGTCTATACTAATTCATACTCAAGATTAGAGTAATTTTACAATTTTTGTATGTATAAAGATTACAAATTTGGCGAGCAAAAAACTTTGCTTCTGTCACAAAAAAGTACCGTCGGTATTCTCAGAGTAATTTGATATTCTTCTCCCAAAAAAATTGACTTTTAATCATCAGCAAGCTCGTTTAAAAATCGTTTAGTTGATAAATAATCATAGATAGTCAATCGTCACGCAAAAAGAAGAATTTATCAATAGTTTAACTCAGTTTAAGTCAGTAAGACCCGCGTTAACATTGTTAAGTGCAATGTACATTCTTTCTATTTCAATTCTATTAATTTTAGACGTTGCTAATGCGAGAAATGCATTTTTGCGTACCGATTCTAGCTCAAAATCAGTTGAAACGAATAGTTTATTTTATAACCCAGACGGTTTTTTGACTGTTGTAAGTGCATGATTTTCTTTTGAATTCAAATTAGATATACTCATTGATTTATTTATTAATCATCTTATAATGCTCTAAAATTTTAGCCTCAACTTGTTACTAAGTATGGATACAATGCAGAGACCCATACAGTTAATACAACTGACGGTTTTATTTTGGAAATGCACAGAGTTAGGTCTTACAACAGAACAGTTGATAAAAAGTTTCCTGTTTTGATAATGCATGGCATTTTATGTTCTTCATCGGATTTTGTGATTCCTGGTCCGAAACGTGGTTTAGGTAAACGTACTGACTTCGTTTGAAAATATTATAATTTTTATTCATCGTCTAGCGGAAAATGATTTTATTCATTACAATTAGAGAATGATTAAAGAATGATTACGATTTTATAAATATAAAGTTGCGCCATGTTGATACACCCACAATCACCAAGTTTTTTTCAGAGATTTATAAATAATTAATTTTAATTTAATTTATTTTTTAATTTATTTATTTATTATTTATTTATTTATTTAATTTAATTTAATTTATAATTTTAATTTTAGCATATGTTTTGGCTGATCAGGGCTATGACGTTTGGCTTGCAAATGCAAGAGGTAATAAATACTCTTACAAACATGAGTTCCTCCAGGTTGGTTCAAAAGAATATTGGGATTTTAGGTAAAAACGAAATAAACAAAAAATTTAATTTGAGAACTGTAGTAAATCATTGACGATCGATTACTGATATAAAAAAACTTTAGTTTTCATGAAATAGGAGTTTTTGACATCCCAGCAAATATAGACTACATTTTAAATGCCACTGGAAAAAAACAAGTCTATTACATAGGGCATAGCCAAGGAACTATAGTTTCGTATGTGATGGCCAGCGAGGTACCACAATACAGCAAAAAAATACGAAGCGCATTTTACTTATCACCGATTGGAGATTTAAAAAACATGCAAAGCGGTGTTCTTAATGTTTTGACCCGTGTAACCGACGAGTTAACAGTAAGTAATTTCAGAAAGTTATGAAATAAAATAAATTTGCAATAAATGTTAAAATTTATGAATCATTTAGTGGATTTTAAGTTGGATAGGAGAATACGGATTCACTTCATCAGGAACTCTTGCACAATACTTCAAAACAGCTTTTTGCAATTCTTATTCCTTCGTTCAATCCGTCTGCTCTATATCTATTTTTATAGTATGTGGTTATAGCGAGAAACAAATGGACAGAGTAATGTCAAAATTATAATTTATTAACAGTTAGAATAATGAGAAATTTTTCGATGAAACGAGATATTTCTTTTGTAGGATCTTCTCGAAGTAATTACAGGTCATTTACCTGCTGGGGCATCCTTCAAACAATTGAGACATTTCGCTCAGATTCGACGTGAAGGTTGATCAATCTTTAATAATATTGTTGAAATAAAAAACAAACGCCTGGTGTTTGGAATTTAACTAACATTAATTTTTCGTCTAGGTCGTATTCAAAAATTCAATTATGGTTCAAGAGAAAATTCTATGAAGTACTTGTCTGAGTTGCCACCAGCTTACAATTTGGATAACGTTAGTTTTGATGTTCACATGTTTTACAGTCCGAATGATTTGTTGGCTCATCCGAAGGTTGGTTCAGGAAGTGATCTTTCAAAATGAAACAAGTAGATGAATCAATAATAAATTGCATTTATTTTTAGGATGTTCACAATTTGCACACCAAAATTGCAAATAGTTACTTACACGAACTTTCGGACAAAGAATTCAATCATTTAGACTTTGTTTTTGGGCGAGACGCGAAGACTGTAGTGTATGACGATCTGATTAAAATTTTATTCAAGTATGAAGACAATGATAAACCAAATTTTTCAACGTAGAATAGGGACAATTAAGTTAATATAATAACCCTACTCCAATAATCAATCTAACATTTGAAAATTTCACTAAAGTTTGATTTATTTGAAGTGTGTTTGAAAAGCTGTGTTGTATAAGTATTGTTAACGAATAGATTTTTGGGTGTGACATCCAATTGTTATAACTGTAAAAACCGTCGTTTCGAATAAAAAATGTAAAATTTTGAATGTATTTGATTATTAATTAATAGATAATTTGTGGTCTTTGATTGCAAAGATGAACCCAGATGAAAAATTCGATTAATTTGAATGAAAATATTTACAAATGATTTATTGAATTTGAACTTTTGGATTATTGAATCTAATATTGAATCTTGCAATGTTTATCACACTTCTCTTCTGGTCAAGTGTTTTTGGTGATTTCCGCCCCTCAAAAATTGACTTTTATCATTCGCAACCTCGTTAACAAATCGTAGGCGTCGATAAAAAATCAATGATAGTCAATCGTAAAGCATTATAACGAAAATATCAATAGTTGAAGTGAGCGAGTAAGAAGCGTCAAACATAATTACGTGGCGATGTACGTACTTATTGTTTCAATTTTTTTAATTTTCGGCGTTGTTAGTGCAGAAAATGCATTTTCGCCTCCAGATTTCAAATTGCAATCGGTTGAAATGAATCGTTTACTTAATAACCCGGATAGTTTTTTGACAGTTGTGAGTGCATGATTGATTGTATATAAAATAATTTTGTTGTGGATTAAAACTATTAATTTTCCAAATTTTCAGCCTGAACTTGTTATCAAATATGGATACAATGTAGAAATCCATCCAGTTACTACAACAGATGGTTATATTTTAGAAATGCATAGAGTTAGATCTTATAACAGAACAGTTGATAGAAAGTACCCTGTATTGATAATGCATGGCCTTGTATGTGCTTCATCGGATTTTGTAATTCCTGGCCCTAAACGTGGTTTAGGTAAAAACTAATTTTGTCTAAAAATTTAGAAAATTTCATTTTTATATTTGCACAAAAAGACTTTCATAGGTTTAAAAGTGCTATTAAAGATTTAAAGGTCATAATGCAAAAGTAATGGCCGTTATTGAAAGCGATCAAAAATGATTCGAGCACTGATATCTCTAAAAATGCAATTAGTAATTTCATCATAGTTGTAATTATAAAATCACGCCATTTGGCCACACCCACAGACGTTTCAAATACAGAGAAGTTTTTCACTGATCTATAAATGTAATAATATTCATTGTAGCATATCTTTTGGCTGATCAGGGCTATGACGTTTGGCTTGCAAATGCAAGAGGTAATAAATACTCCTACAATCATGCGTTTCTTCCACTCGGAACGAAAGAATTTTGGGATTTTAGGTAACAAGTTAAATATGAAATAACAGAAGTTAAGGACAATTTAAAATCAATTACTAATATAGAAAACTTAAGTTTTCATGAAATTGGAGTTCTTGACATCCCAGCAAAGATAGACTACATCTTAAATGCCACTGGAAAAAGTCAAGTCTATTACATAGGGCATAGCCAAGGAACTATAGTCTCATATGTGATGGCCAGTGAGGTACCAGAATACAATGAAAAAATACGAAGCGCTATTCACTTATCGCCGATTGGAGATTTGAAAAATATGAAAAGCCCTGTTTTCAATTTGTTATCAAGTTTAACCGAGGAAATAGGTGTATGTATAGTTTGATATAAAATTATAAAATGAAAACAAAACGTCTTTTCGATTCATAATCAAAATTGTAAATGTTTTAGTGGCTTCTAAGTTTGATAGGAGAATATGGTTTCACTCCAGAAGGAATTCTTGCTCAATACATTAAATCATCTATTTGCAGTCCTTTTTCCATCAGTCAATTTGTCTGCTCTCAAACTATTTTCTCAATATGTGGTTACAGCGAGAATCAAATGGATACAGTAATATAAAAAAATTAATTTACAGTTGGAATACCGTAAAATTTTTTGGAATAATGAAAAACATTATTTTCGTAGGATGTTCTTGAATTAGTTGCAGCTCATTTACCTGCTGGGGCATCCATTAAACAATTGAAACATTTCGCTCAGATTAGACATGATGGTTATTGAATATTTATTTTTCGTTAAAAAAGTAAAAAAAGAAGTGTCGGAATTGAATTAATAATTATTTCTTGTCTAGGTCGTATGCAAAAATACGATTATGGACCGAGGAAAAATGAAATAATCTACCTGTCTGATGTACCGCCAGTTTACAATTTGGCTAACGTTGGTTTTGATGTTCACATGTTTTACAGTCAAAATGATTGGATAGCTGATCCCAAGGTGGGTCTTGAAATTGAACTTCAAACTGTTAAATGAAAAAATGCAGTACGTAGTAAGGCTTCAAAAAATACTAAATTGCATTTCTTTTTAGGATGTTCACAATTTGCACGCAAAAATTGCAAACAGTTACTTACATAAAGTTCCTGATAGAGGATTCAATCATTTAGATTATCTTTTTGGACGAGATGTGAAGACTCTAGTGTACGACGATGTGATTGAAATCTTATCTAAGTACGAAGACGAGGATAAACCAAATTTTTCATCCGAGATTAGTAAAAAGTAAAGTTAACAAATAATTAAAGAATTTTTCTACTTTAATATTTTATATAACATTCGAATGAAATAATATCAAAAGCTGGATTTGGAAAAAACATTGACAAAACTTATCTGTAAAATTTGTAACCCCAGAATTAGCAAATAAATGGATTGAATCGAGTTGAATTCAGAAATTTGATATATTTTACACTTTCAATTATTATAAATACACAATATCTTAATCATAGCAGAAAAATTAAATAAAAAAAGTTATTCACATTTTATTCTCAAATACAAATTTCAAATCTAATTAAAAAATGCATCTTGAATCTTTAGTTTTCTTTTTTTCTCAAAGTAAGATTTTTTACTTCGGAACTTTCGCTTTCTATTTGGCAGAAATGAAACATAATATATCATGAGAATCGTATCCTAACAGGTTTTTTTATAGCAAACAAAAATCTATAAATTTAAGTATGTACAACAAAAATTTCACAGTCTTTGGAATCATCTCGCAGAATTCCGAATGTATTTAATTGTTGGTTCATAGATAAGTTTCGGGGCTTCAATTGCAAAATTGAAGTCGATGTGGTTGAAATGCTCGTATGGCACTTTGTACATAAGCTCCACGTGTGGTAGCTGGGACGCCAATTTTTCGATATCCTAAAAATACAAAATTCAATTTTATTTCAAATGAACAGTTTGCAACTAGTTTTTAACTTTAATTATTATCTCATTTTTAATAGAAAACTAATATAAATATTCACTCTATAATCAGCTAAAAGATCGTTTGCAGCATAAAATATCGCCACTGGTATTTTGATGTTGCTAATGTCATATTCCGGTGGAACCGACCGGCCGTATTTTTTCTGGTTCATGAATGGAATGGCATAGTCAAACTGTTGGAACTTTTCTACAACAAAAATTGTAATCGTTTCAAAATTATTCAAACAATCGACAGAGTATTTTTGTTATTGTAATTTCATTTACTTGATTTGTATTCTTGCGCGTAATGAAACAATTGTTTAACAGAACTTCCCGCAGGAACATGACCAAAAATGACAGGAACCAAAGTCTGAAAAAGTGAAAACAGACGATTAATTTTATTTGATTTATTGTAATTCTGCAAAAAAAGAGAGAAGGTTTCTGATTACTTTGTTTAGTTGTGCCGTGTCATATCCAGTAATCAAGAACAAAACATTGCTACAAACAACTTGATAGACCGATCGAGCTTCACACGCATCTTTTCCCAGTTTTGTTAAAAGTGCATTCGTTGGCAAGAATTCATAAACTCGCATAGCACGCAAAACGTACTGAAACAGGTAGATGTTTTGTGAAATAAAATACTAATTCTTAGCATACGAATCAAAAAGGAACCTGTTTGAATGAAAAATTAGCACTAATGTTCAACTCACATAAAGTGGACTCGAAACTTGAGTTAGAACTTTAATCAGAGGAGACCTCATGTTTTCTGTATAAGCAATTGGTGCATATAAAACTCCTTTAACTATTTTGTCATTGTACTCCGGCTTCTCAGAGAGTAACACAAACAAAGCAGTCGTTCCCTGGGAATGACCGACGTAAAAAAGTTTGTCCTGTCCTGTGATTGCAAGTACGTGATCAATGGACGCTGGCAAATCGTAGAATCCGATCTCGTGCCAAGAAAAGTCCCAGTACTTCACGTCTGAAACTGACATGCTTACGTGGCCTTTTGAGTACGTGTTTCCACGAGAATTGCCCATCCAAACATCGTAACCTTCGTCGCTTAAAAGATAAGCTAATAAAAAACATATAAACGGTTTTTGAAAAAATGTTAAAAAATAAAATTAAAATAAAAATAAAAATCAAAATTCGACTTTTTAAAATTACCTAAAGATTTATTTGGTCCCATCAAAACCCAATCTGCAGAACTCGCAAGAATACCATGTTGGAGAAAGATAACAGTTTTGTTGAGAGGAACTACTGTGGGAGGATCAGTCCTTTTACCGATTACTCGATGTAGGGTCAATAAATATCCGTCTTCCGTTTCAACATGATGAGATTCAGCGTTGTATCCATATTTTGTTAACAGTTGCAACTGTAAACAACATTAAACCGAGATGAGAGCATATCTTTCCGGGTGTTTTAACATTACACAATTTGTTTCGAGCTTTCAAAACTGTTATCGCTGAAAATTATGATTTTATAGACCAATAGTTTGTTTTGCTGTTCTTGAAACTTTTATTTATTTGTTATTTTTCTGTTTCAGAGTTCCAATAGCTGATTGAGAGAAGGCGTGATATAGGTAAGCATCTTTTCAATAGAACAAATTAACAAAGTGAATAATCACCGTATCTAAATTAACATCAGGATGGTCTATCATTTTTGAGAAATCGTCTATCGTAAAAGTCGGTGCGACCATGTACCTCATAACGCCATAAGCTCTGAAAACGATATTCTGAAACAGTTGAAAAAGACATCACTAGGCATTTTTATGGTTTTAAATAATTTGGGATGAAATTTGTTGTTTAGCACTACCTTCAAATCTTTGGCTATAATATCATCTTTGACATAATCAATCTTTCGGCCAATATAATCAAAGGTCCTCACAATTTTAGTGTAACTATCTGAGAAAAAATTATAGTTAATTTTTAAATCGTTTGTTTTGATTGATCGGTTGATGATTAGGTGTAAATGTTCAACCTGTGACATAAGTCCTTCCTTTTTCGTACCACTCTTTGGCAGTGCGAACTCCAGGAATAGCATCAACCCATCTTGTCCACTTTGACTGAAAACAATTTGAGATTCGATTGATTCGATTGCAGTTAACTATTCTTGTTAACCAGCTCTGATCTTATACTAACTTCATTATCTCTTTCTACAACTGGAGCAGTGATTCCAAAGAATTGTACAGAGTTGTTGAAATGAGCCATGATTGATACCTCATCCATGTTGGTTACATTTAGAATAAATTTTGCGACATCGTCCACGCGTTTTCTTTCGGCTTCTTCATTCCTGAAAAAATTTACTAGTCACTTTTCAAATCACTTTTTGTTATTGTACGGTTGTATATAAAAAACTAGTCTTACGATGTCAAATTCTCGGCCATACTAGAGTTGCTTATTCCAAGCCATACATCGAATCCTCGATCAGCTAAGATGTACGCTAAAGTATTAAAATCTTGTTTTTGAAATGTGCAAATTTGAATATCAATGGGTTTTTCATTTTGTTATTGTGAAATTGGTTTCGATATGGTATGATTTCATAAAATTAATTATAGATACGATTTTATACAATTAATTTTTTGAGCGAACGTATCAGTTGTCATTTGTCATACTTATTATCAAATTGCAAAATGATTATGATTAATATTTTTTATTGGGAACGAATGATTCATTACCAATTGCAATGTAAGGTTTATTGACAATGCAGGGATCGTAATCACAAAGTATGCCGTGTTGAATGAATGCGGGTTTTTTGCCAACAGCCTTTGGCGATTTCGGTCCCGCAGGCATCCTGTACAGAATCGTCTCCTCATTTTCTGAGATTTTGTTTGAACTAATATTGCTACTAATGGTCGCTGGAAATGAATATCTCTCCAACTTGTATTCTGGCAGAATGTTCAACTGAAACTAAAAACAAGCATTCAATTTTTATGTTCAAAAACTGCACATTCTATAGACGAAATTATAAAGAAAAATTAATAAATCAGTCAAAGAATTTATCACTGATTTTTAATCAAATAATAATACATTTTCAATTTCAAAGTTCGGTTAGAGTAATAATGTCATTCATTTACAACACCACGAGAGCAAATTTGTTTTTTTGTTGTTACGTTAATCATTGCGTACTTTTGCTTGACGTGTGACTTTTGCAACTAGTTATACATTGCCCTCAGACTATGCATATATTAATTTCCACTAGAGTAAGTCGAACAGTCGACAAAGTCGAGCATTTTCAGTGAAATGTTATTTTCAATATGCTCTAGTTGTTAACTTGTAGAAAACTGTTTGAAAATTATAAAGAAATTATTCGTGAAAGTTTACAAATTACTGTTCATAACTGTTGGAAAAATGTAAATCGGTTAATCTAGGATCATCGTACCAAATTTTTGCCAGGTGATTCGAAGTAACTGGTGACATTCACTGCGGAGAAAACTGGTGAAACCGATAAACAAACGAGACAAAGTACAACCGCCGTGGACGACATTGTTTAACTTATGTTTTTTTTTTCGAACTACCGCACTAAGTTTTCAGACTGACTGATTTCTCGCAGCTTAAGATCAATGGTCTCATCGTGAGCATTGACTGACTCGATGCAAGTCTCTGGACTGAGTGACCTCGTGAACCAGTCGCAAAGATAAATCATTGCATAGGTCACTTAGGTGCTTTGTTTCGGAATATTCAGTCTTGCTTCTTTTTTGATACGCAATGGCGGCGTTTGAGGAAAACCGATGGTGAAAGTTCCTTGTTGCATGAAGTGAAAACAATTGTTTATGAAACATCACTTACGTTTATTATTTTTGTTTGTTTCTTTGTTTGATATGAAAGAATAGAAAATTAAAATAATAAATTAGTCAAGACTAACAAAAAGTTCGTATTTGTTAGAAGTGGAAAGTTCTTTTTTTTTGAGTGCTTACCAGTTATAGTTCAGTGCACCTTGAGTACGGTGCAGATGCCAATGAAACGTTATCAAATTATTCGTTAAATTGATCGATTGGTATCGAGAGGAATTGTTATTAATTTATGTGCAGAAGATTTAGTTGACACATCCGATTGGTTTTACTTTTTGATTGCACGTTCGGTGGCTTACGAGCGTTAGTAAAATTATCGAAAGATGCTCAACGATGGAAATGTTGAGATACCATTTCTAAGTACTTGCTGTTTTCGGTGTGAAACAATAACCTGATGATTTCTTTGTTATTCATAATAAGATAACGATTGGTATGCAAATGTTGTTATTTTTATTAACATTTTAGAATCCAGTTAACTCCTTGTATTATTTTTATCAATTGTAGTAGTAATCAATTTTCCGATCAAAAAATGAAAAGGGTTTTAATATTTGACGAAAATTCGTTTCTTAGACATTCGAATTGAAGTTACCTGATTTTAGCATTTAGTGACAAGATTGGCTCATTATCATTGACATCGATAAAAAATCTTAGATAGTCAATCGTGAAGCAAAAATAAAGAATGTTCAATAGTTTAAGTGAGTGAGTAACACGCGTTAAACATTATTACGTGGCAATGTACTTTCTTTATGTTTCATTTTTCTTAATTTTCGTCTTTGTGGATGCAAAAACTGCATTTTTGCGTCCTAATTCTGGCTTGCAGTTAGTAGGAACGAATCGATTTTTTTATAACCCGGATGATTTTTTGACCGTTGTAAGTGCTTGATTTTGTTTTGAATTCTATTGACTGACTTATTTATTTATTTTCGTATAATGCTTCAAACTTTCAGCCTCAACTTGTTACAAAGTATGGGTACGATGCAGGAATCCATAGAGTCAGTACAGCTGACGGCTTCATATTGGAAATGCACAGAGTTAGATCTTATAACAGAACAGTTGTTAAAAAGTTCCCTGTTTTGATAATGCATGGTCTTTCATTAGCTTCATCGGATTTTGTAATTGCTGGTCCACAACGTGGTTTAGGTGAAAAAACTGACTTGAAATGTTACAATGAAATATTACGACAATAATTATCACTCATATTTTTGTATAAAAACAATTTTTATAATTTAGAATATTTAATGCGAGAATAATGTCCGTTAGTGATGAAGCAAACAATGATTAAGTTATCTTTGCAAAATACAGTTAGGAATTTCATCATTGTTATAATATATAACTTTGACACACCCTCAGACGTTTTAGATAACAGGAAGTTATCTGCTTCATTTAGATTTATTTTATCTATTTATAAATATAGTAATATTTGTTGTAGCATACGTTTTAGCTGATCAGGGCTATGACGTTTGGCTTGCAAATGCAAGAGGTAATAAATACTCTTACAGACATGAGTTCCTCCCGGTTGGTTCAAAAGAATATTGGGATTTCAGGTAACACGTTAAATTATGAAATAACAAAAACTGAGAACATTTCAAATCAATTACTAATACAAAAAACTTAAGTTTTCATGAAATAGGAGTTTTTGATATCCCTGCAATGATTGACTACATTTTAAATGCCACTGGGCAAAGTCAAGTCAATTACATAGGTCATAGCCAGGGAACAACAGTCTCATATGTAATGGCCAGCGAGGTACCACAATACAGCAAAAAAATACGAAGCGCAATTTACTTATCGCCAGTTGGAGATTTAAAAAATATGGGAGGATCACTTTTTGATATTTTAACACGAATAATGGATAAATTAGCAGTATGTACTTTGAGAAAATCATAGAATAGATAACAAAACTATTTAATTCAGCACAAAAATTGTAAATGTTTTAGTGGTTGTTAAGTCTGATAGGCGAATACGGTTTGACTCCTTCAAGTACTCTTGAACAGTACATTAGAAGTACTATTTGCAGTCCTTATTCCTTGAGTCAATTTATCTGCTCTGTAACTCTTTTCACACTATGTGGTTATAGCGAGAAGCAGATGGATAGAGTAATGTATCACGAAAACAATTTTTTTACAGCGAGGATAATGTAAAATTGTTTTACAAAACAAGATGCTATTTTGTAGGGCCTTCTTGAAGTAATGATGGCTCATTTACCTGCTGGCGCATCAGTCAAACAATTTCAACATTATGCTCAGATTCGACGTGAAGGTTATTTAGCATACTTCAATTAAATTATCCATTCTTGAATGAAAAGTCGAAAGCATTAGGTTCGGAATTGAATATTAATTTATGTTGTAGGTCGCATTCAAAAATACAATTATGGATCGAGAGAAAATAAAATAAAGTACTTGTCTGAGATACCACCAATTTACAATTTGGCTAATGTTGGTTTTGACGTTCACATGTTTTACAGTCTTAATGATTTGATAACTCCTCCAAAGGTAGGTTTCATGAACGAACAAAATGATATGAAATACATTAATTATTAATTTGAATATCAAAATAAATACTAAATCAGGTTTCTTTTGTAGGATGTTTATAGTTTGCACGCTAAATTTGCGAGTAGTTACTTACACGAAATTTCTGATAAAGAATTCAATCATATAGATTGTGTTTTTGGACGAGATGCAAAGACTGTAGTGTACCCTGATGTGATTAAAGTTTTATCAAAGTATGAAGACGAGGATAAACCAAATTTTTTATCGTAGGACAATGAAAATGAAGTTAATTTTCACAAACTATTTGACGTTCGATATGTTATTCCAACATTCGAATATAATTATAGTAGAAGTTGGATTTGGGAATAACACCGACAAAAAGTATTTGTAAAATATAATCTATTTTTCACTTCAATTATAAATAGACAATTTGTCGCTACAATCTTGTTTACATTTTTTTTCAACATATTATAGTATATAACTTCATCGCCATTCGTTCCATTCATTCATTAGTATAAATTTAAATTTAAATGCAAACATCTTTTAGATCCTTTTCAATGGCCCAATCGTCACAGAATTATGAACCACTGAAAGAATTGAAATTCGTCCTCGGTAAATAATTGTTTTAAATAAGTCAACAGTTTTGTGTATGAGAGAGCCGGCGCCCTAATAGACATTAAAAACTAGATACATATTTACATACATTTCAATTACACACTTAAATTGATATTTTGTACTAACGGAGTTATGCGAAATTGTTTTGCGATTAATAAATTAGATCAGAGTAATCATCTGTAGAAGGTCTTGATACAGTAGTGATTTTACATCTATTGCCCACAAATAATCTAAATGATTAAATTCGTCGAATAGCACCTTGAATTTACCAATAGGATTCTTCAATGTTTTATAAAGAGAATTAACGTCCTGTAAATTAAAGTTTAATTAGTAAAAAGAGCCAAAATCGTATTATAGAATACACTTTGTAATAGAACTCTTAAAGAATTTACTTTTGGATGTGACAGCCAATCGTTGTAACTGTAAAACAAAGCGACTGGAACTCTTATGTTCGCAGTGTTGTACAGTGGTGGTTCACCGGAATCATACTTGTCCCAGTTTTCAAAAAATCCATAATCAAATTTGTGAAAACGACCTGCAATTCAAACATCAGTTAATTACTCATCAAAAATACTTTATAACACATTTTACTAAGAAAAAAAATTACCAGTTTTTATTATCTGCCCGAAGTGAATGAATTGTTTAACACTAGATCCTGCAGGTACGTGGCTCATTATTGCTGGTAATAAAGTCTGAAACCCCGATAAAAAATGTTATAAGATTAATTTTTTCAATTATGTTAAATCTAATCACAATTATTATTCAATTTATTTGCTTACCACGTTCATCTGAGCTTGATCGTAGCCACAAATCATGAAAATCAGATTTAGGCAAACTGTTTGTAAAAGTGAATCAGTAGAGCAGAGTAAATTTTGTGCCAGTTGAAGAAGTTCGTCGGTTGGTTCGATTGAGTAAATCCCTATCATATCCATGATATACTGAAAGTAATTTAACATTTAAACTTATGTTATTTGACAATAAAAAAAACAAATGTTTGTATTTGAAGTAAAACTTACGTCAGCATAATCGACGAATTGGGCTAGATATTTTAACAAAGGACTGAACATGTTTCCAGAGTAAGCGATCGGTGCCAAAGAAATCATTCTGTAGACCTTATCATTGTATTCCGTTCTCTCACTAGCCATCACATAAAACGCAGTCGTACCCTGGCTGTGTCCAATGTATATCAATTTTTCTTGTCCTGTCACTTTCAAAATGTAGTCAATTTTGGCTGGAAGATCATAGTAACCGATTTCATGCCAACTATAAATCAACCAAATATAGAATGAATGAAACAAAAATTTTTTCTCAAAACGATATAATAGACATTTGATTTGAAAAAATCACCTGAAATCCCAAAATTGAGGATAATCGGTATTTAAATGCGTGTGATTTTTCGAGTAGACATTTCCTCGAGCGTTTCCCATCCAAACATCAAATCCCTGGTCGGATAAAATGAATCCTAAAGTTATTAGAAATGGGTTAGCAGGTGTTTGTACGAGCACTTTTTGTTGAACTTGGATTTGCATACATTTGAAAGTTGAAATTTATAGTAAATAAAGCTAGATTAGGCGACATACCAAGACCAGTTTCGGGGCCCGCAATGACCCAATCACTTGAACTAGCCAGTATCCCGTGCATAAGCAGTATCACAGGTTTGGTCTGATTGGCGTCGGGGTGCCGGCCAGTTATTCGATGTAATCCTAAGATGTAACCGTCTTCGGTCGTCACATGATGGGCTTCGGCATTGTATTTATACAAGTCGATGATTTGCAGCTGAAATAAACAACACAAAAAACGATTGTTATTATCAGATATTTAGATTGTAACATTTATTATATTGTTTGTAATCAGATACAAAGAAATCTGTCGATGCATTTTTGCTTTCTGATTGATTTTTAAAGTTATAAAGGTGTCGATCTTTCATGCTCAAATGAGTCTTTTGTTTACTTTTTACAGTATCATTCATTAAGATTTTATTGTTATGTTATGTTATGTTATCACGTCATGGAAAATTTTCATAGAAAATGTATACGCACTGAATTGAGATACTTATGCGGATGGGTCGCGGTTCGTAGAAACTCTAGCAAATTGTCAGATATCTGGTTCGTCTTGAGATTTGGTTGTGGAATACTGTTAGGATGCTGTCGAGCTGTGTAGGGTATCCCTGGGGTGACTGCGTCAAAAAGCAACGCGAAGCAGATGAGGATAACGTACTTCTTGTTCATTCTGCTTGTGATTGCAGTCGGTGCAGGACTCAGGGATTTTATCGATCGAATCAAAATTTATACACAGAGGTATTGCCTGATGATATCTTTCTTAAGATTAATCCACAAGCTCGAAAAATTTAAGGTTTTATCTCAAGTATGTGTGTTCGATTGGCTCATCAATCCAGAACAATTTGTCGTATCACATTTCGTTATTGTAAGTACGAGAATAAAGAAAATTATGAATATCAGGTTTATATCAGTCACTGCTGGGGTTCTTTTTGTATCTGTTCATTCGGAGCATGTTTTTGGCCAGATGTTTTCTAAACTATTCGAAATAATAACTATGATTGTGCAGGGAAACATATTGAAATACTGAAATTTCAAATTGCTAATAAAAATCGCAATTTTCCGACGACTCATCGAGAATTGATGTTTAAACAATTTCCAAAGAAAGAAAGGTTACTTTGCGTCATTTTCATATGACTTTTTAACTGATACTAAATAGATTTGAATTGAATTTTTTTAATCCTTTTCTTTGCGATGCAACATGACTCATCATTCTAAGGAGTTGCAAAATTCCACGTTCTTTAGTAATAGTACTGTCCTTGGAAATAATCACGTGTGAAACTGATTATTTATTTTGTAGTTTTTCTTTTTCACTTGAAAAAAGTAAATAGAGACAAAAGAAGGAGATAATAATCAAGTTACGATATTGTATATCTATCGATTTAACTGACCTTCTCATGAATCGGCAACAATATGAATTTTTATCGTTCATAGCTCTAGCAATATTTTGTCACTTTAGGTTTGTAAACGAATTATTTTGTATGCAACTTTTTTTATTTGGGCAACAATTTCGTTGCTTGTCATTTTGATATAATTTAATTAAATAGTCAACAAACATTAAATCAACAAATCACAATCATTTGTACGTTATGAGTAGACCGCGGATTACATAGACATTTCATTATCGTCATTTACATTTTCGTCAGATTTTCAAGTGTTTCCTATTTGTGTTTCAGAAGTTTTCAATGAATTCAAAGATCACTTTTTTGAAACTAAAAAGTAGGAAAAAGACTTAAAAAATTTGAAATCCCACAGAATCCAGCGGTCTAAAAATAAGAAAAACAAAAAAGGAAGAGTTACCAAGTACAAAATTTTTAATTCTTTTAAATAACATGTTTCGAACTCCAAAAAGTGTTTGTTTATAACTTTGGTAACTTTTCAAACTTTGCTTTTCTTAGTCATAGTTTTGTAAGTCGATTTTAAAATCGATTATGGCTGTAGTCTTGCAGTAATCGCAAAAGAGGCAAGAAGACTAGTTGTTTGGAATATTTCCCCCAGATGAAATCGTAGTGATTAAAGTTGTAATCCTCGAGTTTCTGATGGTAAACCACACTTCTCAACCTGTCCGTCAGAAGTTCGACATCCTGCAAAGAACAAAACTGTGATTAGATTTGTCATGAATGAAAAAATAAATAAATTATCAATCCGATCTCATTTGAAGTCGAACAAACCTCAGGCGACTTAAATTATTGTATCAGTTTCGCAACTATTGAGTAAAAAATTTGATGGTATTATTTTCGCATCTTATCTCTAATGTTGAAATAATTGTTGCAAAATTTGTACAACAAGCAATTAAGACTGGTGTAAAAATACCCCGATGACAATTGTTGATTTTGATAGTAGATCACGATTATTTACAATATGAAATGATACCATAGATTAAATTCTTTTAATTCGTACATCATTTTGTTAAAAAAAGATTAGCACGTGTGTCACCTTCATTTCTAAATAATTAGTTGGAATCTTGTTGTATACCTCTGGTGGTGCTAGCCAGTCTTCAGGACTGCTGAACAATGCAACAGGTGCTTGAACTCGTTCCAGGGCATACTCTGGTGGCACTGGCGAATCGTATAATCTAAAATTCTTCTTTGGATCGCCATAATCAAACATTCTAAAGTGTCCTAAAAATATATGAACCATTGAATATAAGTTTAATCAACCTAGTTAAGAGGATTGATTAGCAGAGAAATAAAAATTAAAAAGGGAAAGATTTATCCAAAAAGAAAAATAATAAAGTACTGATTGGTAACAAAGAAATCGAAATTAAAAAAAGCGAAAATTGTTCAGACCTGGATTCAAATATCCTTGGCCATAATGAATAGCCTGTTTCCAAGACGCTCCTGCGGGTACATGACCTATAATTACTGTTATGTTGTCCTGAACATAAATAGATTCGAGTCAAATATAGCGATTAAATTTCAAATTACAATGTTAATGATAAATTGAAGAAATCATCGAGTATACCCTATTTAATTCGTTCCGGCTAAAACCAGCGACTAGAAAGAGCCCGTTTGTGCAGAATAATTGCGTTGGCACGTGACTGCTGCATAACAGGTTTGTCACGAATTTGCCCCAACTTGATCGTGAACCGAGTTCTGGGTAGCCAAAATTTTCCCCAACCCACTGAAATGTAACAACAACCATTCAGTTTTTCAATCCTACAAATAGTTTGTTCATTAAAAAGTGATTAACAGTTGGAAAGTCAACGGATAATTTAACACGATCGTCAAAACAAAATAATCAAATTCTGATTAATACCAGCTAATCGACTAATTGGCTTATCGAAAATCTATCGTACGACTTTTGTTTGTTCTAATTGATGCAAATCATAGGATCGTATTCACTTGTTTGTCATTCCTAATATGACCATACCACGTTGCGATGCACAGATAAGCGACATTTTATCAATCAGATCTTTTTTTAATTTATCATCCAATCCAATCAAGATTTCAACTGAATCGATTTTATTTGTAATGCAGTTTCTTGAATTCATTGAAAAACATCTCTGAATCTTAGTATCCCATTGTGGTGCGTCGCAATTCTTTTGTCCATAACAAAATTGTGGGTTGAATTTCAAGACGGCTTTAACAAAAGGAAGAGTATTGCGAATTCTAAACACGACCTACCACACCGAAGTATGTCAAACCCGTTAACTTTGTGATGGGTCCTCGCAGGTTCCCGGTGAAGGCTGCGGGCGCAAGGCCAACCATCAGACTAATTTTTGAGTTGTACTCGGGCCTCAGCGAGGTCATCACTAAGAACTGAGTGGTGCCTTGGGAGTGGCCTACGTACAGCACTCTTTTCGACTCTGTTTGTTGAAGGATGAGGTCGATCATCGCGGTCATATCGTACAAGCCAAGTTCATGAAAACTGCAAATTTTCGTCCCCTCATTAGTCACCTTTAACAAACCTCTCGCAACAATCAAACCTTAACTAAACTAAGCTTAGACTTATTTAATTTCAAAATGCTAAAACAACGACAGGAACAGCTTGTCTTCGCAAATCGTGATCGAGCGTTAGATATGTGAGAATGTATTTTTTTGTGTCGACGTTAGTTTCAGTTGATGTATCTTAGCGTTTTTTTATCCATGAAGAGAAATCGAGGCTGCTGCCTTTGGCGGGTGGCGCAGTCGATTCGATTGCAACAAACGTTTTCATTTCTGTTGCACGTAAGGATTGTAACGATTGCGAATTTTTCATATGTGATGGTAATTATTGTGTGTACACAATTGTTCGAGTCACGATAATCAGGAAAAGTGCAAGTTTTGATCGGTCGCTAATAAAGTATCATTTAACACCTAAAGTCCCAAAAGTCTTTGTCTGACGGCAACATTGTCGTGTGATTTCGAGAGTACACGTTTCCACGATTGTTCCCCATCCAGACATCGAAGCCGGCGTCTGCGAGAAAGTATCCTAAAAAATGAAAATCATTCAGTACCACAAAACCCGAAACAACATTGAATTTAGATTTCAGTACCTAAACCTGTCAACTATGTTGTAAATTGTTTACTTTTTTCTAAAAAAAAAAAAACGAAAAAAAAATGGGACAACCCGCAGTTGCGAAAGCAAAGCAATTTACATGTCACAACCGTTACAATTAACCACATCTAAGGCCTTTTTGCGATCGCATAACAGCGTTCGAATTCGCGCGCGAAACAAGGTATCCTTGCTGCGTGAAACGCAGCAAGTCGAGCAGCGAAAGGCGCGCACACTTTTCCGCGACTTCGCGTTGGCTTTTGCATCGTCTCAAATTGCGTCAGAAACAACTGAGAAAGAAACGAAAAGAACAACGAATACAACAAAAATATGAAAACGTGCGAATTGAAAAGATTGTGTTGCAACTTTGATTGATTAACCGGCGATTGGGTTAGGCTTGAGGTGAAAGTATTTACCTAGTGCTCTTCCGGGGCCCATGAAAATCCAGTCGGCCGAGCTTCCGGCCAGGCCATGCTGCAACAACACGGGTGACCTTGACTGGCGCGTGCTGCCGGCGTTTTTGCCATACGGGATCCTGTGCATTTCCAAGATGTAGCCATCTTTAGTCACGGCCTTGTGAATCTCTAATGGGTAACCGTATTTTTTCGCTAGAGCAGGCTGTGGGAATTTTTCGCCCAGGTTTCAATTAATAACGCCTTAATTAACGGAATAAAAATTGTGATTGTGTCGTAACGAATTATAATTGCAACCATAAGAAAGGAAGGTATCAATTTTTGTTGTTTATTGAACAACCTGCCAATTAGCCTCGAAAACTTAGTTTCACCAAGGTATCTTTATTGTTCTGTCGTGGAAATCAAATGATATTTCTGACCCTTCCTCGTTTGTATTCGAATTTAGGATTCAACTTTGATTTTCTATACTCTAGACCATATCAAGTTGGTTATTTTGTATTGACAACGACAGGTGACATTCCTCGGAGGTCAAGTCTGCACTGATTACTGATTTTTTTGTGATTTTAATAGAATTTTTTCCTAAGAACTCAAGTTTATTAATTTGTTAAAAAAATTTACGTTTGTTTACCTTTTGTGAATTGAAATTCGGAAAACAATTTCGTTTGAATCAAAAAATTTGACACTTATTCTTTGGCTGTTCAAAATTGAAGTTTTTTGAGTGGGTCAAACAAAGTAAGAAAGAAGCTTGTGCAAGTGAAAAATGAAAATTTGGGACTTACAGTTGTGAGGTCAAAATCAGGATGCGTGTCGCGTGTGGCTTGTCCGAATTGAAAACACAGTTGTACGGCAAACAGAAGCACAAGAGTGAATACGCGGCTAAGCATGGTGCCGCAAAAAATTGACTGCCAATATTTTTCTTTCACTATTACGTAGCTCTGTCCGCGTTGAACAAACGTAAACTACCGGTAATTTTCGATTAATATCCGGGCATCCCCACCAGCGCTTGCAGTCATTCACCCAAGAGGATTCTGTAAAAGGAGAGGTCGAAGGACACGAGAATTTGCGAAACAAAAAAAAGTCATAAATAATTAATTCGCGATAAAATTGAGAGGAGCATCCACGCAGTTGGAGCATTTTTGCGAAATCGAGGTTTCCTTCAACTGCTCTCGTTTCGGCTGATTCCATTTCACACAATGTCATTCATTTTTTATCCTTCGCCACGCATTTGCATATTGAGATTCGTTCGCTTTGTTTGTGCCTTCAAAATCAAACTCAGACAAATGTTTCTAGATTCATTGTCTTTACTTCCAGCTGAATTGCAACATTTTGCATAAATTTGCAACCAAATTATAACCATTTCAATTAATACTTTTCTGCTTGTGAATTCGTAGTGTCATCTTTTGGTCAATGTCAAGTTAGCATTTTCACATTTAGATGGTAACATTCACATAACATTTTAAGTAGTATTAAATCAGTAATTGTGTAACAATTAATAGGATGATTATAATAAAATACATTTAATTAGTGGAGTAAGTGGTTTTTTACCGTTCACTGTAAACCATTTATTTAGTCAGTAATCGAAGCGTGTGATCGATTAAAAATTAAGCGCTTTAATTACGTCATGGTTGAAATTAAAGGGCTATCTACGATATTTTTCAACCGACCTCATTCGCGAGGGGTTTTATAAACTAACCAATGTCACGGGTACGACTTCAACTCCCCAGAGTTTGACCGCGATTTTTGAAAGGCACTCCAATTGACGGCAAAATGCCAACATTTCAAATGCAAATTGAACTTTTTTACTGCAATTTTACTAAATACAACCAGTTGATCGGTAATCACAGGTTTCGTTGTACAGCTAAATTATCCGTACTTTTCCAGCTTTTTTGTCGTTCCATACGAAACTTTTCATTCATCTTTCAAAATTGCAGCTCGAGTTTCTGTCAAGGTAAAAAAACTGCGATGCAAAAAGTGTCCTGGCATTTATTAAACTTCCTCGACCTTTGTGAAATATGGCTGATATTCAAATTGTATTTGAATATTCGAACAGGACATTTTCAATAACTTGCCATCTATTCAATAATCATCGACTGAAATATTTCAAAACTGCACCTAATGTTCGAAAGGTTACCTACTTTTTTTTCACTTCAATTTCTTCAACTCTAAGAATAATTCTTGAAGTAGAGTCAATTTTTGTATGCAAAGTTGGTCTTTACTCATTTTATTCTCATCTTTGACTCTAAATGAAAAACGGCGACTTTCATGGCACATATCTTAACACTGAAATTCAGCGGTTCATTAAAAGAGAATATAAACTTTTTTATCCTCTATTTCCAACGATTTAATTTGATAGTTGAAACCGACCAGTAGCAGGTTGAAATTACAGTCAAGCTAATTGAAATTTCGCATAAAGTCAACAAACTAAAATTTAATGATAGTTTAAGGCGTTGAGGTAATAAGTGGTTGGTATGCCTAAATTTGAGTTGAAACCCGTGTTAGAACCATGATTTGATATCAATTAGCGGAGTTAAGAGTCGCGATTACATAATCGGAGTGACTAAAAACCCGATAATTACATGTTAGTGCTCTGATCTTTGACACGCGACATTGCGTGTGATCAAGTAGCGGTTCGAATAATGGTTATTTGAACGGTCATAAGGCTGTGCTGCTTTTGACAAACCATTTCCTCTGAAACGAAAGGCGAGAAAATTTCAGCGGCAAATTGGCCGCTGAAGAGATTGTTGCTCCGCGTCGGGGTTTAAGGCTCGCGGATTACGCGCCTATGATGCAAGGTGGCACTGCAATGAGGCCGTTAGAAGAGTGGCAAGGTTGATTACTTCACTATTTTCTCGCGATAACATTCAGATGAATTTAGGTATTAAGGTTTTCTGTAAATTTAAGGCTACTCTTTCAAGTTGTTTAGGATATAATTTTCTTAATAGAAGCAAATTTTTAAAATTGGTCAACTGTAGCTCTAAAGATTCGTCCACGTTTTGAAATTAACGTAATTAACTTTTTAAGAACAAATTAAGTTTAACAAACTAAAAAGTCTTTGATTAACATTGTTTACATTTTATATAAGAATTGCCAAAGAGAATTTCTACTCCGAGCAAAATATTTGTAGAAACATCCTGCGTTATCATGTTTTAATATTTTTTTTTATATAAAAGTATATTACTTAACTTGTCTAGTCAATTACGTTAATCTGATTTAGTTTGAACGTTTTCATATAAAACGATGAGTTATTGTACACTTTTTTCTGCTGCATTACATCATAGCTTCTCGAAAGGATTATAGTCATAACGGTGATAAAAATAATGCATGCACAACGATGTTGTAAATGAAACAAAGCAAAAATGAGAACATTTTTCTTTGAAAATGACCGGCGATAATTAGTCTAAACAGACGGGTGCGATTGTGACATCAAGAAATAAATCACCTGTTCGCATGCATACGTTCCAGAGACAACGTTGTTTAACAAAGTTTGAGTTGATGAAAATGTTATCAGAGGGGCATGACATTGATAAACGGAATTTATCTAATCGGTTGCAAATAAGCCGACTTTCTGAATATCTTTACTCGAAATGAAATCTGCAAAATCTGAGATAACACTTTATCGATTTTATAAGTTGTGTTGTTTTAGAGCCACATTGTAGAATGTGAGTTTGATAAAAATTGAATCAATTTTTTTTTGTTCACATCAGACTTTATTTTTTTATACAACACACAAGTGATTCATGTCGACGAAAAATACAATGTGCGCAATTTGATTTTGTCGATGCGATGGTACAAGCTTTTTCCGTTTGACAATCGGAACTAAATTTGCATCTTTTTGATTAAGATTCTAAGGTTACAGAATTGGGTTCTGCACCTGTTTCAGACATCTTTCTGATAAATGTCACAGTAACGCAATACCAATTTTCGTACGAATAATTTACAATGCAAGAAATATTATTTACACTAAACAAATTTTTTGAACGATAAGAAAGATAGGACAGAACAAAAAATTTTATAAATTGCACGAAATTCAAGTTAGTTACAATGTGAACATGAAAAAATAGATAGTATAAAAAAGTTTTAAAGAGATTCGTGGAAACGTATTAAGTTATCACCATTTCTTAGTCGAACTTATTATTTACAATGATGTAGACAATAAATAAGTAATACATAATTGATGGACAGTTCACACATTTTATGTGACTTTGTTTATTCTGACTTTTTAAGTCAGTTGAGTTTAAATTTACGTTGGCAAACATGTTTTCAAAAATGCTTAGCAGTTTTGAACTTTTGCAAAGGTTCCGTAGGAAGACAGTAGAGTAAAATCCATTGCACTGACAAACATTATAGCAATAATTTCAGTAGTTCTAGAATGTAAAGTTACTTTGAATCAATTCTAGACTATAACTGCTTTACTAACTGTGATGTACAATTGCATTGCCTGGAAAAGCTACTTTTCAGAGCCATAAAAACTTTTAACTGCTTTAAATTGAGTAACATTATTCATGAAAATACTTTTATGACAGAATAAAATAGTTTCATTTTTGATTCTTACACTTTTCAAGGCGATGCTACTTTTTAAAATACACTGCAAAGTAGACATAGGTGGGACAAACGTTACAATAATTATTGTATAGTATAAAACAAGTAAAACAGCTATTAAATAGAAACAAAATTGAAAAATTAAAATAGTAAAATGCGGTTTAGTATTATTAGTATTACACAGTCGATTATCACTTGATAAAGAAGATTTTGATAATATAAAAAATGAGCATTCAAATTGTCTAGTCAACCTTAACTCGAAAATACTTAAATGTCGGAGATCTTGACTTTGCGTTCACAAAAATCACTACTTTTGCAAACCAGATCGTTTCACAATACTGAATCAAAACTTGTTCTAACATTATTCAAAATAAGTACAGCTTTGCAAGCAGTGACAATAAATTTCTCTTTATAAAAGAAAAAAGAAAGTAATTAAAATTGAAAAAAATGTACAAAATCAAAGCTCAGACTTGAAAACTCTATTTCTTTACTTTGTCACTAGGTGTTTTTCGAAACACCATCTTGTGCCCTTCCATAGTAATCGTCGTAGTAGCTCCATTATTATTTCCAATCTGTTTCAATTCCTGTCTTGGAATCATCGACGGATCAGTCGTCCTGGGCACTACTTTGCCCTTCAGCAACGCAGTCACATTAGCAAGTTGCTGTCTCAGGTCCCTAATCTCCTTCTTATACTTATTAAACTTGACCTTGTCGTGCTCCGAAATGCCATTCTTCGAAGTCAGCTGCAAGTACTGGTACTGCAAAAACTGTTTCACCTTTTTCTGCG
Organism: Telenomus remus; assembly: GCA_020615435.1. Classification (NCBI taxonomy): domain Eukaryota; kingdom Metazoa; phylum Arthropoda; class Insecta; order Hymenoptera; family Scelionidae; genus Telenomus; species Telenomus remus. The sequence continues at coordinate 5,779,151 of CM036341.1, read as the reverse complement.
TGGCTATCTGGTAGTCCTGGAATTTGGCATTGTAGAACATCTCTACCTCGTCCAATTGTCTCTCCAAAATTTTGGTCGATTCCTTCAGGTCGATCACCTTTATAAAATAGAGATAAAACAAAGTTTTGAGCTCGCCGTCGGTCAGCTTGGACAACCGTTTCATCAGCATCTGCACCCCTCTTTCCCTCTGAGCTCTGTGCTCATCGAAATCCTTCCTTCCACAGATCATCTCGTTTTTGTGCTCAATCACATGGTCTATAACTTCCACAACTTCTCCACATTCTAATAGTGCTCGTCGTTCGTCTTGTGAGAGGTTTCCCTCCAGTTTGCACTTTTCTTTCAATGCACATTTTCGATCCAGTAGATCGTCCCTCGTTTTTCTCACGTTACGAATCTCATTACGAAGGTCTTCAATCTCTTCAACCGTCCTTTTCATCGTAGTAGATTTTTCTTTGAGTGCATTGTCTATCTGACTCATAATCGTGTTCATTTTGGCCGACTCCCGTGCCTTTTTACTTAACTTCAACTTCGCACTCTTATCGTCCTCGCTATCCGACTGAACTTCCTTCGACTTCATAACCGAACTCTGTTTTGACTTTTTGCTCTCCTTCTGCTTCTTTCGCTGTTCCTCTTTTTTGAGTTGTTTCAACTTTTTTGAATCCGTAGACTTTTTCTCACTAGTCACACTCTCCGCATCGTCGTTTTTACTCTCTGATTTCTTTTTGAGTTTATCTTTAGAATCTTTCATGGACTCCTCTGTCTTGTTCTTCTTTTGCGAAAACCTCTGTTTGATGCTCAATTTAGTCTCGGATGTTTTTCCAGGCTCCTTTGAACTTGACCGAGATTCTGTAGGGTCGGTTTGGATTTGTTTCACCTGCGACTGTTTTGTATCAGGTTTTGAACTTTTTGTTTTTGTCGGTGCAAAAAAATCGGTCGTCTTTAACGCGTCGACTAGTAGGTCTGGCGAGTTTTCCTTTTGGAATGCTGTAACAAAATTGAAAATTAGTACAGATCTACAATTAACAAATGAAAAATGAAATAACGTTGTTTTAATAACGATTCAGTACCCAGATAAGCAGCGTTTACAGCAGAACTATCCTCCTCGCTGATGTTCTGCAACTCAATATCCCGATTCATATTGCTCGTTCCCTGCGTGCCCATAAACTTATCAAAGATATCATACTGATAATTCTGGTTCTGTTGATTTTTCAACGAGTCTCCAAAAGCCATAAGTTCTTGACACATCTCCGAACCCGGCAATATCGAATTCCTCCTAGAACTCGTGTTCCTGATCGGAATCGGTTTGATGATCGGTGGCAATTCATTATTATTCATCAATTTCGGAGCCATAGGAACCGGATCCGTCCTCATCTCACCAAACACGTCCTTCTTAGACTCCACTAGTCGGTCAGTCTCTTTCTTAAACTTACTCATATAATCATCCAACTTTTCCAAAAAGTCCGGACTTTCCGTATCAGTATCCGTCTGCTCCTCATCATCCTCTTCTGAAAGTTCACTCTCAACAGAACAGCTCTCGGATCCAAACTCGTTCCGGTGAAAATTCTCGTCAGTTTCTTCCTCGATCCTTTCCAAGGACCTTCTAGGATCTGGAACCATGTTTTCAAATCCCTGGACACTGTCACTTGTTATGCACTCCTCATATTCTTGTTTCATACACAGCCACTGTTCGATCTGGTCCTGTTCATTGTGAGGCAGCACGTTGCTCAGGATGAGTTTGTTAAACAGTCCTTCAGCGTTGGACACTAACTTGGACCACTGAGAGGCAGCAAATTCCAGCCTAAAAAGTTCACTGGACGTGGCGGAGGTGAGGGTGTCTCGGGTTTCGTCCACCACTTGTTCGACGTCCTCTTCTGGGTGGAGAATCCTCTGGCGGTAGGCGTACACCTCGTCGACGTATTGTGGATAGTACCATTGGTTGTCCAGCATCGGGTGATGCTGTTGCTGTTGGTCCCAACCGTCGTAGTAATACATGGCTTTTTTTGGCACCTCGCAGGGTTCTTTGGTTCAATTCAGGATTGGATTGGTTTATCACATTTGAGATGATCCCATGATCCTGTTAAAGAAGTTAGAATTCAGATACTTTCTACAGTGGTTCAACGTTTTCAAAACGTTTGGCTAACTGCGACACAGAATTTTTATTTTAAAAATTTTCATTGACAAAAATTATCAATTTTGAAATAACGATGAATTTATACATTCAAAATGATTATCAAAATTACTTTAAAAAAGTTTTTTAGGAGCAAAAATTTAACTTTAAAAAGAAATTGCAATTCATTTGATTCTATGTGATCTAAAATTTAAATGCCGTTTAACTTGTTGATCTAGAATGTTTACCTCATATTCCAACTTGTCACTTGGCACTTGGTAACGTCAGATGCGAGGTGATCGTAACCTTACAACTTGTGAACGCGCAGTCACTCGAACAGCAGTCTCATTGTATGAGTATCACATTGCTGAGCAAATTGTCATCACCGTCGATTAACAAAGATGTTTGTAAACTTAGTTCGACATCGCCTCGCGTGACCGATTCTTTTTTATCTCTTCACACTTCGATGTCGTATTTTCGGTTGTACTGTCATGGCCTTTGATTCTGGCCGTCAACGGCGAAAGTGCTGGAAAGTAAGGCGAACGCTCATTGGATGAGAACGAATGATTCGGAGCCTGCTGGGAGAGCGATGGAACACATCTGGTATGGCAAATTCTCTGGAAGGTCAGCTGGACAGCATCCGTCCTTTTTTGTCGAACCAGATCTAGTCGCTGGAACAAAGATGGAAATTTCGAAACGGTGCAAAAAATTAAAAGTGTTTAAGGAAAATTTTGAACTAAACATCTAATAAGTTTAATTCATAAATGTTGGAAAAAATTGAGCAGTTAGTCATAATCAAAGATTGCATTTTGCTGATGTTTTATTATTTCTGGAGGAAAAAGCACTGATGAGATTTAAAATGTTTCTCGAAGTTAATTTCTGATGGAAAGTTATTTTCAACTTCGTACATGTTTTGTCAATTGTTTCATTTTTTTGCACGTCAATTGAACTAAAAATAAGCGGTTACATTTTGATTACGCTGCGAAACAACATCGGATGATAATTATTGACAAATGGAGCCGAATGATTCGCAAAATATTTACAAGAAATGAGATACTATTTTGGTTTGAATTTGCATCTTTTACAATCGAACTTTTTTTTCCTGTCACTATAAAAAGCTGTTCAACTTTTCTTCAACAACAGCAACAATTCAATAACAACAATTAAATGCAAATTGTTCACTAACAATTCAAAAACAAAAACATTTTCAAACTGTAACATAACACTTTTGCAAAAAACAATTTTTGCAAAAAATTTGTTTTCTTTCAATGTCAAACTGTCTCGTCTGGAAAGTAATTCTCTCCTTCTCGGATTGAGCACATTGAACAAGGACAGCGTACAAGAAAAAGTTCCACCGACAGGGCAGCAAGCAAAGGTGGCAGCACATCTCGAATGTTATATTTCTATTTATTATGTGTCTCCTCACGCACATAATCTCGCTCGTAAAAACTCACACCAGCTCGTCTGGCCGACGATCTTTGCATTCCTGTTTGTCTGTGAGCGGCTCCAGCGATCTCGCGTCGCGACTCATCTTCCTGTGAGCAAACATCAATTGGCAGGCCCCTCGCTTGCAATAGCGTCTAGGCATCTGTCAACCAACTGTCAAAGCTTCCATACACGTGCATCTTAGACTGCGAAACACAGTTGTCAAATCAAGTGCAGCCAAACTACAAAGGAGCAAGTGCGTTCTAGTCTTTTGTTCTGTTCTTGGAAACTGTCGGCGAAAAAAAATTGAAGGAAAAAAGCAATGAGCATCAGTAAATGATAAGGGAAAAACAAGTCGCAGTGAGAGGCTGGAGCATATCGATTTACTGACATGACCGGATCCTGAGTGATTTTTCGTTCGATGGTGCATCGACAACGGATTTGTTAAAAAACAACAAACTTTACATTGCATCGACTCATATAATCCTCAGCTTTCACACACTGACGTAAGTCTTTCTTGCATTTCACGGTGCAGAAACTCTCGGTGCATTTGAATCTTAGTTTGTTCTGTCAGTTAGTTTTGACAGCCAACAGTATCAGATTTTGAATTTTCAGAAAAATGGTGAATCAAGGATGTAAAAATGAAGACAAAAAGTGTCCTCCTAATTGGAAAAAAATTACATGAATCGAGACCGAGAAAAAACAGTTATAAAAAAGATCGTACGTTAGTTTGAGCTCATAAACATGTAATTTTTTCAATGAAGAGAGTGGAAAAAGTTGATTGGAATTTGTTTGATAATCAGTCTGAAATCAGGTTTTTAATTTGGATACGATTTTTGTTTAAACAATTTGAAAATGATGAATTTGAAATTAGTGATTGAAATTAGCCGAAGAATTATTGCTGGTTGCTCAACTAGATCGTTACGAAGTATGGCAACGAAAGTAAAAGTGTGCACGTCCGCCTAGAATGACAAACGAAGAAATTCACACAATTATTCAAGTGGCAAAATGATTGCACGTCGCGCATCCTGTCATTATGAATTGCAATTCCGAACCTTTTACTTTCATGTCTTTAGGTGCTAATTTAGTCCGTTCGATCAGGCCAGTTAATTTTGCATGAACCGTGTGTCATCGTCCAGACACGTCGACTGATTATTTGTTTTAAATTAAAAAAAATTGTTGACGTTCTCAACACTGTTTACATTTTTATCTGCTTAATAATTTCTCAGTTTGATTAATTACAAAATAAAAAAAAAAACTAAACAATAAAACGACCAATCACGTTTAAATTTCAACGAATCACTCAAATTAAAGTTTGATGAAATTTCATTCTTGATTCCAGTTGTTTAATTTCTTGAAACACTCATCTGATTGCTGATTTATTTTGTTTAATGAAATTTATTATCGGAGGTTCTAGGTTCTTTAGATTCAATGTTATCAGTCCTTTTTTCTATTCACATTACGATCGTGAGAATGTTTATTGAACATTTTTATTTTTCGATTGGATCAACATTTTTCAACTCAGCACTGACTCAATGTTTTGTTGCTTATTTATCTCTTTTGGTCTTGTGAAATTTTATCTTCAGTTCAATTGAACTAACCTTCATTGGGGACAGTGTGATTGCACCAGGCTTGTCCAGTAGTGTATGAAATTATTTACATTGAGATAATGTGAATTGAGAAATTACTCTCTTCCATATCATTGTATGCTAATTATTTAAAACAATTGATTCTAAAGCGGGGTTTCCAATCTCAGATAATTTACTATTTTTAGTACAGACTTTCCCAAAGTCTAAATAAACTTCCAAAACTAAATAAAAACCCATCAAAAGCCGTAACTAAAAAAACACAAAAGCCACGTTAAATTGAATTGCGATTCAAAATTCAAATCTTGAATAAAACAACGGTATGAAGTTCGAAACGTAGAAGTCAATAGTGACACGCACATCACAGATCGATAAATTCTTGTCCGTAGTCAATAACTTTTTAATCGATTAAAAAAAACAAACAAAATGCAACCTCAGCGTTATAAATTATGCAGATGCATTATCGACGGACTTTCCAAAAATGTTTACTTTTGATTGTACAAAACAAGAGTTGACGCGAGCCCGGGATGCTGATACGTCACAGGTCATCATTAATTATTTATGATAATTATCCGCACAACTAGTTTTAATCCTCGGGCGAATTCCTTCGACTGAACGTAGGTTGGATCGCATTCAAACTTGGACGAGTTGGTCAGTGTGTCCGCAACTTTCGCTGCTATAGCACACGCGATTTTTGTCAATAAAATAGTCACTTTCTGAAGTCGCTCCTGGCTGTTTGTTTCGTTGCGATAAGAACCGTGAGACATTTGATATCAGACCGATAACTTGCAATGATCTAATGTCAAATGCGAAGGTTTTTTCGGTGCATCCATCATTTGAGTGACGTCAAGTGGCGATTCTTTAACGAGTGATTGAAAGAAAAGGATAAAAAAACTTTTTTTTTTCAAGACGTTCTAATGCGTGAAGGAAAATGATGAAACCAGTCCAAACCAGTGGATAAGTCGAGTTTGATTTGGTGGTGTGATTGATTACAGACTGAATCAATGGAGAAGGATCAAGGTCATGCCGCCGCTACGGCACCTCTGCCATCGGCACCTCCTTCTTATGAAGAGGCTGTGGCCAACTCCGGACCACCCCGGACAAGTGTGCCCAACCCACCTTATCCTGTCACAAGAGCAACTATGCCCATGCCTTGTAAGTTAATGTTTTTCATACTTTAAAAAAGTTAAAAATTCAAAACATTTTACATCAGTTAGTTGAGTTTAGAAATACGAATAAAGTAATTTTTTGTATCAATTGTTTTTTCCGAGATAATCATCAGTAATTACTTTCTGATTTGAGATTTATCTTTACCTCATCCTCATGCAGTAAAAGAGAAATAATAACCATATTTATGATGCCAGTCAACATCGTAATTATCTTCACATGATAATTACATTTTTATTTCAACTCGTATTTTCTTCTGAATTGGATTATTGCTCTTGTCGGAAGTTCTTGCTTGATTAAGGTTGATGCACTTTCGCTACGCAACTATAAAATATTTACGGTGCACTTGATTTTTTTGTGTTTCACTCTCATAGAATAATAAAAAGAGAAAGAAACGCGATACGAAAAAGTAATCTGATAAATCTCGATTGAAATGCAATTGTAAGCTATTAATAAAACTTTACGATTCATCAAACATTGATTCTTATCAATCTGACAACTACGAAGTTACTTCAAGAAAGATTACAATGTTATGGCCGAATAGATGGCGTTTATTTTGTACTTTTATTACGCAAAGATCTTTGTAATTCAACTATTGTCTTAAACTTGTACGAGTTTGGGATCTTCACAGTACGTGCACTTAGCGATCTGATTGATTTTGTAACAACTGTTTCAAAAAGTGCAACTATTAATTATTCATGAAGAACAAAGATTTCATTAACCCATTTTTTGTCAACCATTGAAAAAATGATTTTTACATATGAAATTTCATAATTCCGTGTTTTGCGTTCTCAAAAATAGAAGATTTTGCCATAAAAATTTTTTGCATTGACGAATTTATGGAATTTCTTTCTCAATGACATTATTTATTGAAATGTTAAAAAAAATTTGGTCTGAGCTGCTTCAAAAAAAACAAAACTAAAGCTTAATAAAATAATTTTTTCCCTTTTTTTGCAATATCAATAAAAAAATGTTGAATATTGTTTGAAAATTAAATTTTTTATTGTTGGAAGTGTACGAAAAAGTATCAATGGCAAGAGATGGGTTAACAAGGAAAGAAAAATTGTTTGGTGATTTCGTCAACGATTAAATGAAATTGAAGGTTGGAAAATGTGATAAATTTGAAGAATTAATGGAACGTAAAATTTCGCAGATACTCAACCAACAGCATCAATGCCGATGCCAACACCAGGGCCGACAGGTCAAAGTGCACAGTCGTCTCTTCCGCCATCGTACTCGGCGCCGCAACATAACTTCGTGCCGCCCGCTCCCCAGGACATCCGCGTTCTTCACCAGCACGTCGGATTCTCCCTCGGACCGAATCCTGAAAAAATGACCTGTCCCACTTGTCGTGCCAATATCAAAACAACAACGGTCTCAGATCACCAACCCAGCGCCCATATTTGCTGCATTATACTCTGCATTCTTGGGTGAGTAATTATTTATTTATCGATTCGCACACGCTATCGAGCCTCATGTTATAAATAATGCGCGAAACGCTGACGACGTTTCAATACGTTGTTTTGAATTTTTATTTCTATCACTGCGTCACGCTAATGTTTATCGTTTCTAACGTTTGCTTGTTTTCATCTGCCTGGCTTGGAAATTTTCATCGTCTTGCATTTTAGATTTTCCTGCACAAGTTTTGTCCAAACTTTGCACAGTTCCTGCTCATTTTCCTGGCCTTACAAAAACCACTCCCAGCTTTTTTCTTTTGGGAATAAGGATTTGGAAATTAGTTAGAATTTAGACTCGGTTTTAAAATCAACAAATGGACATTTTTCAGATGCTGTCTGTGTTCATGTCTGCCATACTGTATGAACTCGTTTATGAGTGTTCATCACTTCTGTCCGAACTGCAAAACGTACATCGGAACTTGGAAAGGCTGACTGTTTTCAGTGTAATCGATATTCCCTCGCTCTCGCCCCTTAATATAGCTAGAATATTTGAAGTCGCACACAAGGTACAGCTACAGATGAAATAAACTCAGTTTGAGCTTCGTGTCAAATCGGCGACGAATAACTCGACGCCTGAAACAAATCCCCTCCTCCTATGTGCTTTTGCGAGGCGCGTCTCACCTTTAACTTCAGGTCACAAAGTGTTCCGCAATTAAACGGAATCAAATATTCATGTACCTTATAATCTACTGTTACGAACGTTTCTTATTATATTTCACGGGCATTTGGCATCTTTTCAGTGTTCGTTAACAAATTTGTATTGATTGAAGATCAACTTTTGAATATTTCGATCGTTTGCCTGAAAGTTAATTTATTAACAAAAATTGAAATTTCACTAGACGACATGTTTCTTCTTGTTTCAAATGGCAACAACTTTTCATATTATATCGACTCAAATATTGACTCATCCATGACCATGAAAGCGTATGTATAAATACATAATCAAGTGTATCGACTCTACAATAAAACTGCAAGTTAAAGTAGTTTTAATAAGTTGGAGATAAAAGTGCGAATTTCTTGAGTGCAGAATCTCGCTAATAAATAATTGATCGTGAATTAGCACCGAATAAGTAACTATGAAAGTGCAATTTAAAATTTTAGTTTCCTCTAAGTCACTGCATTAGATAATGTACTACTGACGGTTCTTTGATATTTTGACTCCGAAAAAAAGGATGGACAATCAGTCATTGAATGCACAATCCAACGAGCAGCGTGAATTGTGACTCGATGTTTCATAATTTTTGCACTACACGTTGTGACGTCAGACGAAATGTGTCTGGCGCGAGGAGTGTGCGACGTGCAAAAAAAAGCCAGCGTTGTCTCATTGTGTCAAAATGCGGATTACGTTCGTCGGCTAATTGAATCTCAGCGATCGGACCGACGTGATCTCGATGTCGGCTGGCACCAATATCGACACGAATTTGCATATTTTTTATCTGAACAGTGCCACGTACCGTGTCGGTTATTACGTCGAACGAACGAAAAAGAAAAGCGTAAATAATAAAGAACAATATGCTAGTATTAAATGCGCGAATTGTTTTACCCCAACTAGGACAGCGTCGAGACGAGTTAAATTTAGTCTAATTGACGAGGGCAAAAATTTCATTATATTAAAGTTGTACAACGTTCACTCGAAAATGTCAGCCGATAAAAGCAATTGAACGAGCGACTTTCGTTCCGCAGCAACTGTTCTGATTGAACAATCGTTTTGTCTCGATAGCGACAAAATTATAAATAGCCGAGAATCGCACCAACGCGAGCTTTCCAATCTCGTTGTTGGCTTTCTGGGAGGGGGGTTCATTTTCATGACAACCTACGTGACGGGTTTGTCTTGTTGTCAGTTTTTGTCGTTGCCTGAAGCTACGAGACAAAGAAGGACAACGACGTCATCGATAAACGCCGCCGATCAATGGAATTTGAAAACAATTTTTTCGTCACATTGACGACGACACTTTTTCCATCGCGTGCCATTCACATGGACCTAACGAAATTCAGAATGCATTTTTTTCTTTCGCTACTCATTGTAAGTGAAAAAAAATGAGGTTGGTCGAACAAACAGAGTCAAACTTGTAATGTAACCATTTTGTTTTTTATTCAGCAAATTGTTCTTGGGACAGTCGCGGACGAAAGAGTGACTCATTGAGAATTGACTGTAACTTTGATTGTTTTCATTTTGATGTTCGAAGTGTAAAAGAACATCGAATTAAAAATAAGTGAGAGTGTGTTTGTTGCGTCTCAAGTTTGAGATTCGTTTTCGGCTACAGTGTCACGTATGGTTGGATATCCGGCGACTCGCTAGGGTCCTGCGACGTACGAGCGAAAAAGAGAAATTGTGATTGTCGCTCAGCATTAATGTTTATCTGAGACGCGTGAAAGCGTTTGTATATCTTTATATTCCCAATAAACATATGCTTCCATTTTGTAATGTCTTGACTCCGACAATTGTTACTATTCCTTTTTCTGGGATTACAATTACAGTCGCCTGAAATTTACTCGTTCCACAGAAGACAGTTGAGAATAAGTCACAAACGTTTGTTTTGTTTTTCTTTGATTAGAGTTGAAGTTTATCGTTACGACTAAAATGATCCTGAGATAAAACGATAACAAAAGTACAAAAGTTTGCGTTAATACAAATTGACAATGATAATTTACAGTTTGGTGTCAATCGTGTGTCCCGGCGAACAAATCAATCGTCGATGTTTGGTACAAAATTTTCGAACATGTCCTTCTGTTTGAACAGGAGGAACTGCTGTTTTGCGACCGATGACAGTTCCATGTCGATGGGTTTTGTGGTGTCGTACAACGCGGGAGCTTCGCACAAAATCAGAATCGTCCCGGCCACAGAGGCTATTAAGAAGACATAGAGGAACAGTCTGTCCAGGACCATGGCTATGAAACCCCAGTCTTGATCTTCCTGCGAAATTGAATTCAGGATTAGAAATGACAAACCGAAGATCTCAAATTTGCTAACATCGAGTTTCAATTTACTTGATTAAACTCGTCCTGTCGCTGGATGTGGTGCTGAATAAACATGATATTGTGAAGAGCCTTCTCCAACTCGAAGGGATACTTTTTCTTTGGCGTCACATCACTCATGGACTCATCCAAGCCTGACATCACCGTCGGAAGGCCATTGTAACCGATTGAAAATCGGTTATGGGCGATGGTCGTGTGCAACCCGTTGCATCCTAACAAGATAAGACACAATGTCAAGTTTTTTTTTGCACTTTCTCGGTTTTTTTGTAAACATTCTGGTTGTGTTCAATCACCTATGTGTTGATGACGCGCTGAATCAGGCGACGATACGATGGACGAAGATTGCACGGCTGCAGCGACGGCTTCGCTGAACTTGCTCTTCTTGGGCATTTTGCGACCGTAAATTTTGTGAGCTGCTAAGTCGTGGAGCAAGTCCTCCGGTACGCGCATCCACAACAGCTTCGGCAGTTTGCGTATGAACACTTTTCTCAACCATTCCGGCATCTTGTGAGTGCTTGGTTTACGATAATGGACATTCAGAATTACTATTGTTACTACTACGGATAAACCCACGAGTACCATCGTAAAAAGTAGATATTTTCCTGTAACATTATGAAGAAGATTGCATTTGTTAAGGATGGAAAAGTATTCGATGAAATATTTTTGTTTTCTCACAAATGTTTCTATTGGTTGTAAAATATTCTGTTACCTAATAGTGGTAGAGCTAAAGACGTCGAAGGTATGATTTCGGATATGAGAAGGAAGAACATGGTTTGAGACAGCAGAATGTTTATGCAGAGAGCTATTTTTTCTCCAGAGTCTGCTGGCAAGTAGAAGGCCAGGATTGAGAGGTACGAGATGCCGACACAGGGGATGATCAGATTCACTGTGTAAAAAAGAGTCTTTCGACGTAGGGTTATGTTGAAGAAGATGTCGGGGTAGGGCTCGTTGCAGCATGGATAGTACTTCTCGTGACGCTCCGCTGGCACTCGTAATATGTCCCATTCTACACTTGGATAGTACTCTCGTAAGTCAATTCCTATCTCGACATGATTGTCGCCTATGTTTTGATTTTTATGCTTGAGATCAATCTGGAAAATAAGATAATATTTAGTAAAATAACAAAATTGTACAATGATTTTTGTAGTTTTATGATTTTTGTTATTGTTAGCATACTTGAAAGCCGTCGTATGTCCATGAACCAAACTTCATGAAACATGTCTGCTGATCAAACGGGAAAAATCTAACGTCAATTTCACAGGAAGACTTGAAAATTGCCGGTGGAATCCAAATGACTTTTCCAGTGAAATGCAAAATTGCTTTGGTCATGGTTGTAATGCCGTACTCGCCATCGGCGCTGCAAAAAGTTGTAAAAATAGTCAGATATTGTGTGGAGGCAGAGTGAATATTTGGGGTAAATATTTAGCGAGGATTGAACAGCAGTGATTACTTGTTATAAAGTACAATGTCTGGTAGCCAAATGTGTTCGCTCGGTACATAAAGTTCGGTTACTCCGCCATATTCATTCGGATCCCATCGAAATTTATGATCTTGCCATTCCTACAACAATAAAAGTCAATTTAACGTTTTCGTATAAAATTTCAAACGCGGTTTACAAACAACACCGCCTCGATTATGGATCGTTCATATGAGTGATTGACAATAACCGCCAATTGTCCACTTCATTTTGTTTGTTTTAGCATTCAAATGTTTGCATTGTTTTAATACTCATTTGTTCTGTTTTTAATGAAATTAAACTACGATTAACGATGAAAATTAAGGTACTCACGTGTTCCAACCACACGTTTGTCGTTAGGATTTGATCTTTGAGATTCTGAAAGAAACATTTTCTTATCAAACTGACTATGGACATTTTGTATTTTTTTAGAGAAAAATTAATAAGTTGAAACTTACCAATTCTATGAGCTGAGACAAACGCAATCCTAGTTTCACCACGATTGTGTCTGTGTTGTTTGACACCGGGCGAATCAATCGATTATAGTTAGAGAGCAAATCATCGTAGAGCCTCTTCGCGTCCGGGTTGCCTGAACAAAAACCAGTCACGAGAAGGATCAACGATGCCACAAGCAGCATCTTCTCAGTTCCCTTGTTACTTAGTTTCCTACAAAATTTGCATCATTTAAATTTCATTCATCCCCAATGAAAAAAAAACTTTAAGAATTGATGAAGAACTTACTATTAATTTAACATCCTTAAAACAGTACAATTTTGTTTGCTGAACTAGAACTAGCTACGGAAAGTCAGACCTGGAAGGAGAAAAGTGTGAAAATGATGTCACGGATTTGTCTCTTGTGATTTTCTTTGCCACTGGCTAAAGTGATTGATTGTATAAGTAATCTCAACCTCGCAAAATCACACCGTGCCTGGATCAAGCACACGGTTGGAAACTTGATATTCACAAGGGTTTACCATTTTCTATGACAAAATAGACTGATCGATTTTCAGAATCTATTGGTGTTTCACTAATTTCAGGTCCTTGACTGTTTTGTTAACTGTTTCCTTTACACAAGTGAAACATAATTAGCTAATCAATAACTGAAGCATAACAGACGTTAAACTACCACCTTTTCTATTCTCAAAATCAGTCACATTCTAAAAATTAATCCAAAAAAGAGTTTCGTCGTTTTCTATCACAATTCTAAATCTAATGCTAATTAAATGTTTTTGTTTTGAAGATCAAAAAAAGAGAGTAGATAATTTAGAAAAAAGGACAAAATTGGTAGTACGTACCGTGCATAGAGTGTCAGTTGAGATCGGTTGCACTAAGTGCGAGTCGGTTATTGGACAACATAGCATGCTAGTAGGGTGTGATGCGTGCCGTCGGCGCGGCGCCGATTTATTTCCGTCACGAGTGTAACGTGCTAACGAGAAGGCGCTTGAAAAAAGCACGTCGTCGACATCGGCTGGTTGCGGTCGGCGGACCACTGCCCGACGGATGCGCTAACGCTTTTCGCCGGCCCCAGCAGATCAATAAAGTCAATGCGCCTGCTCCAGCATCCCGAAGAGCCAGCCTGCGCAAAGTACACCCCGAGCCCTGTACCGCTTGTCGAGGCGAGAACAGGCGACACCAAATGCTCTCTCTGCAGTGCTCCAAAATATGTTCCGTGTTGCCACGGAAAGACATTCGCTTATCTTCAGACGTTTCTCCTATTTTAATCATAGATTTGTTTGTTTATTTTTTATAGAACTCAACAAACATTTCGATATCAACAAATAATTGAACGCAAAGCAACGCTATTTTTTAGAGTACGTTTTTTTCTCTTGACTGGTAACAGAGCTTTATTTTTATCCCTGTTGAATGTCGGTATCGAATTCCTGATTACTGGTTAAAAAATAAAACAAAGTGTACAACCAAACAGTGACCGAGGTGGAAATTGAAACGAGAACGAAATGAGGATTTCGTCTTAATTTGTTTCTGGGTGTGATCTTCTTTTTCAGTTATTCAAATAATTTGCAATGGTTCAATTTTAATTAGAAGTTATAGAAGAGGAAAAAAGATGGAACTGAATTATGAAACAAACGAAGAGGACGGTGATCAATCGCGGTTAATTGCTTGGAACTGAATTTCAAACGGAAACAGTATATAGGACGGATTTCATTGCAAGAAAATACTTTTGTTTTTGTACCTAATGAATGGTAGATTTAACATACACGTACCGAACAAGCAGAGAACAATTACAGCAGGTTCCAATAATTAAAGTTCTAATTTGTGTGTGTGTTTTTTTTAAATTTATTAGCGAATTTCGAAAACAAAGATATGTAAAATTAATTAAATGTAAACGTTTTTTTGTTATTTTAAACATCTCACATTAATTAAATCATACTTGAAATAAAATTGTTCAGTTAATTGCAAAGAAATTTAAGTTGTACAAATTATGCGATACTTGACTTCATTAGTTTTGTGTTAATAATGTCTGGAGAGGACAATTATGTGGCGCATATTCGAATTTGAAATGCTGATCGATTTAGTTTTACGAGAGACTAACGTCAGTTTAGCAGTAAATTTTGCTCGGCATCTAACTCACTTTCTTAATTAATTACCATCTCATCGTCAAGTTTTGATGATTATAAAGTTGTCGTGAGCGCAAGTTTGGAAAAAAGAACCCTCTCAGAGGCGTAACATTCAATTGCAATCATGCTGAGATAAATTGAAAAATGTTTGCCCTTGCCTCTCTTTCTATCCTCGCAGAAAATCAAATTCCCAGTTGAAACATGAAATCGAAATTAAACAGCGCAAATTTATCTGTTTCGCGAGTGCCAGAGGTTGGCGATCGTAATTCCCGTGCTAAGTGCACTAATCGCAACATTTTATTTCTACAAGTTTATGGCAAACACTTTTTACGAGCTCAATCGGCCTCGTAAAAAGCACACCGCCAGTTAGACGACACTTCGCGCTTTCAATTTTGCCTCGTTTCTTAATTTTCGCCAGTTTAATTTGCTCCAATTTATGAATTACACTTTGGTCTGATAATTCAACCGTTGTAACAATTGTTCAACAACTGCTTGAAGAATAAATCAATTTAAATTTATCAGTCGAGAGTATAATTAGTCTTTGATGATAAATTTGTTCTTGTAGAGTTGAATTTATAGTTTTGTAGGAAAATGGTGGTTTACTTTAGACTCAATTTTTGTTGATTCTGATTTCGAACAAGCGGCGTTTATTAATCCCCGTAATTGACACTTGTCGGACGACAAGTATAAGATGATTATCACAAATAAAATATTTGCACGAGTTAATCGCGTTTTGTGATGTCAGTTCATTAATCCCGGCTCTGTTAATCGGTCACAGTCGAGCGCTCGCTCGTAACTTCGCGCAGAGACGATTATTGATATTGATGTACGTGGCTTTCGATACAAGAGGGCTCGGTTGAATTAAATTTTATTGATGTCTTGGGGTTTCAGTTATTACCACCTGCCATGATTATGACGTTGGATTTATAAAACAGGCGAATCAAAGATTTTGAACAAAAAGAGTAAATAAAAAATCGTTATCTTTTATGATTGATCATTGCCATATTTCATTGAACCGATTATGAGATTTATGAAACGTTCATATTTTCGAGAACTCAATAATAAAATAAAGAAATCGATCAGACCATTTTTCATCGGACTAAAATTTTTTTTTACCGTACGACGAGATTTATAATAAGTTTCAACTTTGAAAGAACTTTTCAAAAAGTTTTTTTTTCGCGACACATTAAAAATATTCGAGGTCTTAAATTTTACTCTGTTTTTTCACTCTTTTTTGATAAAGTTGTAAAAACTTCGTGGCAAGCAAAATGCAATAACACTTTTTTACGCTTTTGAGACAAGTGCCATCACTTTTTTGAAATTTATGTCATCGCTCAATTGAAAATGTTACAAATGGCACACGTTATTTTTTCATATCAAGTAGTTTAATTGTAATGCACACGGAATTACGAAATTTCTAACTTGATATTTCAGCATTATAAATAAACAATTAGCTGTTCCTGCATTTTCAGCGCAATACCTCTCGGGTCAGCGACTTTTTCACTCCAAAAATCATCAGATCATCATTAGAATTTGCTCCGGCGAATAATTCTTTCGAGTTTCGTTTATCCAGTTTGAAAATTGGATAAGTCAACATTTTACAACTTTCTCCTCGCGTTTTTTTACAAACAACTTCGTCATTATGTTTCCGTGTGTTTATTTTGCTTATTTGCATTTCTCTTATTCGCGAATCCCACTTTTGTGCAGTCTTTCGCAATTCTCGCAGCTCGGCTGCATTGCTTCCAGCCCGTTATGCATTCTAGTTTCTCATACTTTTTTTTCTCCTCATCTTTCACGTTGTCTTTTCCTGGCGACTGTTTTCTTCTTTTTCCTCGCCTCAAGCCAATTCCACGATCGGTCCAGGGTTGCCTCTCTCCACTCTCGTGTATTTTACATTCTCATAGCTTCGATGAATGTGCTTTGTCCTTATCTATTCACCATTACTGAATACCCAAGCAAATTTTCAATGAAAAAATCCCACTGAAAAGTTTGAAAATTGGATTTGTTAAAAAGTTAAACGCGTGGTGCAATAAAAATGATTTAAACATGGAACAAAAACGGGGCAATAATTCTTACCGACCGTTTTAAACGGCGAATGAGAAAAAAAATGTAATTTTCCGGACGTAAAATCGGATGCTACTCAAAACACGTTTGGGAGTGCAATGCATTCGGTCAATTTTGTGTTTCAATTCGATTTCAATTTCGCGGACTCGATTGTGCCCGTCAGATTCAGAATCTACACCAGACGTTTTAAACGGGGTTGAACGTCCTGTTCGAGCGAAGGGGAGGCATGGGCATCCGGGTATCAACGCAAACTTGTCCGTCGACGAAAAAGGGGTTAGGAGGGTGGGCGCTGCAACTGCTCCCGACTATCGCTTTCGCTTCCCCGTCGCATTCCAAAGAAGCGTGAAGTCTGCAATTCCGTTGCGAGCACAGAAACACGACTTTCTGATTACGAATTCCGACTGTACTTTTACAAGAGTCTCGCTGCTGCTGCTTTTCTCTCTTATTCTTTTTTTTTCAAACTTTTTTCATCCTCTCTTTTGCACAACGTATAAAATAGTGCTTTTCTATGCAAAAATTTTTAGTTCCTGATTTTATCAGACAACCCGTGGCTTCGCAGCATTTTCGCCAATTATTTATCAAAGTTAACATAAATAAATTCTAAATTTTCTTTGCATAAATTGTTTTTTCAAAATAACAACAAAACGAAAATTTGTATGGACGAAAAAAATTTTGAAAAAGGGATGAAAATGGGATTGTAGCAGTTCGTTAAAGTGCTGATACGGGCTTTAAAACTTGTCCGGTAAAGCGGAGGAAATTTACGAGGTCATATTTCGGGACAGTCGCGCGACTCCGGGTCGCACTTTCTCGCGAGGATTCGGCTAGGGATTCGTTATTTTGAAGGCAATAAATATGCATGGCGAAAAGGGGACTTTGGCGCAGCGGATTCCGATATTAAAAGTTGCCGGCGAAACATTTTGCCGATATTTTTGCGAATTGAAAGTATCCGTGATATTCAAATTACGGCATTTCCATAGCGCGGGACTTTAATAAGCTATCGGCATTCCATTTATGTTGGCGGTGCATTCGGAAATTGAATGAACGAACGAGATGTAACTCACTTTATATTGCTTTTATAAATGTTTATTGATTGTCGAAGTTCATTCGCCGTTGATGTTTAATACGTCCGGCGCAATTTATTTGAGAAATAATGCCCCGACTGAATGGACGGATAAGCGTGTAAAATCTGCATACATAATGCACCGCGATCAATTATCCTGACATAGCAATCACAGCTCTCCAATATTATCGATCGCATCTTCGAATCTATCCACGACAAACCAAACAATTGTTATTCCAACGTTGATTCACTTAAATGCTAATTCTGACTTTTCGCTCGCAAAATACACTTTTTCAGCTATCATATCATTAATTCATCTTGCTCAACCCCGCTTCAAAGAACTCTAAGATCTTAAACTTATTTGAACTTTGAAAATATTTTTTTTTTGGTGTTAAGTTTCATCATCTTAGATTAACTCGTGGCAGAAAAATGATTCGAACATAAGGCTCAAGTTGATGAAGAACAGTTTGAAAAATGTATAAAATACCTTGATCGTGACGCGAATTTAAATAAGCACTGAAAACTTTTTTTCGGAAGCGAGTTACTATAAAAAATGTACGGCCAAATCACATGTGTATGAAAAATGTCGAATTAGTTGTAGTTTCTTGATTGATTTAAATGAACAAAAATGGTTTACAATTAACGAGCTGCGAACCGATAGTTACGTTTAACTTGATACGATCCTCCGTTATCATCAATGTGAAATAACTGCTTTATTAACACACGCTTGGTATAGCCTTGTGCCATGTAGTGACCGAAATGTTATGAGGTTACTTGCGAGAGGATTCTGCGTTTGCATTAACAGCTAATGGTACTGTAATGAAGTGCAGTAGACACACTTGTGACATTCATGGAATATCATCAATTGAGTCATGATTGGCACGCTAGAACGTTACACACTAACAATTTAAGGAAACGACACCAGTATTGTCAAATGCGGTATCAAAGGTTTAATTACAATCGAGGAGGCTTGATTTATCTGTGGCCGACTATTCGTTGAGCTTCACTCCTGAAACACTAAAACGTTATTTTCACCTACATTTATTGATATCTTTAGCTTTTAAAAAATGTTTTACTATTTGACTTTTTTAGACAAGTACCGGTTGAATTCAAGAGGCTTTCAAGGTCTTATACTAAGACACTTTGGTCTTAAATCGAGCACTGATGTCTTATACGAAGAAGTAATCAATAAATATTATAGTGAAAGTCGTCATGAAAATTTAAGAGAAGGTTTTGTAGGAAAAACTAAGTTTCCGTTTTCGTTTTCGATTCGAAAAATCCCCTAGACGAATAAATTAAGACGGTTTATCTATTCGAACAAGCAAGTGGCTTAAGATAACGATTTGTGTGCCGAATTTATAGCCTATCTTGGTCACATGTAAGGTGGCTTTTTTTTTAAAGATTAAATAGATAGATAGGAGCCTTTCACAGCACAAAATAGCTTTGGAATTGTTTGCTCATTCCATCGATTACCTATAACTAAACACGTGCCATTAATTTAAATCGTCTCTAATGTTGCTTTCGAGATAATTAAAAACAAATCAACCAAATGATATGTCGACGAATCGCAAAATTTATCTTCCAAATCATTTTGCCTCTCTGCTTTTTTGCACTCCGAAATTGCGAATTCTTTGATGGAGGGTTATATTTCAGTCCGAGTGCATTCCAAGAGGATGTTTTTCTCCACTCAGTGATCGAAATTGGTGGAGTCTTCGTTTAGAAATGTTTCGATCTTTTTAAGCTTAAATTATTCCTCCTCAGATAGATATCAGGCTCGCGTAAAAATGCGTTGTTTATACCTGCTCGCGAGCGTTCAAAGGAATTCCAATTGAAAGTTCGGCGTCTCGGAGGAGCAGCATTCCGGAGCGCGAGGCAGGGCGTATACGTGACGCAAAAATTAGCACCTCTGTTTGTGCCCTTTTATCTGGCTTTGGTCCTTGTAGGCAGAATGTACGCTCTTTCGCTGCAAACATGTCGTCATTCTTCGCAAGCTTTCGTGTATAACTTTTCTGTTTTTACTATAAAAGAGGTACGATAGGAGAATAAAAATTACATTTCTTCTTTGAAGAAAAAAACCTGTTTTATCTTTTTACGAATTTCAACATTGTAAATAGCATAAATAAAAGATAAAAAGAGAATTCAAAAAGGATCCCAAGTATAAAAACAAACGACATTGACAAGTTTGAAAAAAAAAATGTTTTTTACGCTGAGTGCAATATTTGTTTGCAGAAACATAAATTACTCAAGATGCACGGCGATATTTCTTTGATATTTCAGAGCGGTTATTCTTTTGTCATGAGGTAAACCCACCTAAACTAGCGGCATTTTCAATTTAATCCGCCAGTCTTAAAACAGAATCGTGCGCTGTTTCTCGACTTATCTGCCCAGAGCATTACGCTTGCATCATATTTCATAATCTCGACTGGTTGCTCTTATTTGTTCGCTCTCTTTATTTTATGTTTTTTTCTCCTTTCGTCTCCTTTATTCGTAGATTTCCGGAACATTTGATACAGCGCCATCCCGGTTTGTAATAAAGCCTGAGTGAAATAACGAGGAGATACGGGTGCTCGGACGACACGCTCGATGATGACATAAAAAAGCCTCATAATGCAACGGAGGGAACAATGTTTGCACAATTTGAGGAACGCAAGCAGTTTACTCACGAATGAGGACAAAATCTGGCCGTCTCGCGACGATTGCCGTCGCGACATGACTCGCTTGAATTCTGATCCTGCAGTATCTAGACAATACTGGACTTTTGAGCGAGGCCGAACGGAGGAATGCCATTACCAGACGCGCAACTGCCGAGTAGGTTGAACGTGCATAAAACAGGATCGCAAAAGAGCCACGTTTTCCACAGGAATAGTACCTATTTTCTCCCGCCTTCTCTCTCTAGCAGTCGGAATAAAATTTCTTTTTCGTCTCTGTTTTGTTCCTCGGGAAAAGAATTATGTCTCGCTTGGGCTTTTTCATCGCCCGTTAAAGATTTGTTCCCGGGACAAGTTTTATGTGAGAAAGTTACTTTTTCAGGACTTATCGCGACACGATGAGACCATTGAGCAATTTAGATCGTCCTTAATGAGGAAGAATACCAAGTTGCCGGGTCGTTAATCAATTTTGCAACTCGAAAAGTCCGCTCCCTCGGCGAATTTCTCTTGATTCGCACGACGCGCTCTGATGTTGCTAAGGAAAATGAACCGTGCTTTGAGCGCTAGGACACCCGCAAAGTGGTTTCGCAGTCCACGCCCACATATTTGACCCGGAATTTTATGCTTTGTCAAGCAACACTGTAAGTTTCGAATATTCCGAGACGGCTTATCAAGAACCAGTTACACAGTCGGTGTAACCGAATCACAATCGCTCCCGATGACTCAAGTTTCGCTAAATTCCTGACATCAGCTTTTGCTTCAAACTTTTCTCCGATCACAATTCCCGTTTGATTTGCAATTTGAATTTCGAAAGATGAGTTCTGTTATTGGATGCAAAAAGTTGAGCAGCCGATGCTTTTTTTTGTTCCTGTAGGTTTACAAGCGGTTGTAAATTGGGTCGGAATAAATTTATAAAGTTAAACGTAATTCGGCGTTTAACGTGAAATTTAGAACTTCCGCGATTCGCAGAGACCGGTGAGAAAGTTCTTACAGAAGTTTTTAGACAAAGAAAACCTCACGCTATAAATTAAAATCGGAAACTTGGAATTGTTTATTGCATCCTTGCAGCGAAATTCAAATTGCATCGAGAAATTAATTCGTACCTCGCGTTAAATTACAAATTAAAGTTATGGCTATTTCTTTGAGATAAGTTCGTTCGAAAAAAAAACCTTTAATTTATTTAAGTTTGCGAAAAAATAATTTTTCATAAAATCTCTGATTTTATCAACTTATTTTTTGTG
Source organism: Telenomus remus (assembly GCA_020615435.1). Taxonomy (NCBI): domain Eukaryota; kingdom Metazoa; phylum Arthropoda; class Insecta; order Hymenoptera; family Scelionidae; genus Telenomus; species Telenomus remus. The sequence goes on along the minus strand of CM036341.1, from coordinate 5,757,388 downwards.
TTTCTGTATGTTGTAGTTTGCTGGACTCGACGAATTATCTCCTTTGAAGAGCTTATTTTATCCTGAGATGCTGATCTTTGACGAGATGTAAGTTGCCCGTATTTTTTTTAATGGATGTGATATATCATGGACGGTACTCCGAATCGTATACAATTCATGAGGTCAATTCGTAATACTTCGTCGAGGATGGCTCGCATTACAACCGCAAATTCGCACATTGATATAAAGTACTTCAGAAATCTATTTCCCAAGTCATCCTCCAGTCAAGTTGAATTTTATCCGACCATCTTTGCATTCGTAATGAAGATTATTATACATCAAAATATTTAAATAAAAATACGAGCAGGAGAATTAATTTGAAACTGAAAGAAAAATATGCTCGTCAGGAATATTTTGTTGAACCTCGGTTCAGTCGTTTGTTTAAGACAGTAAGATACGACAGGTCAATTAGTGCTATATAGACTGCTAATCAAGTGCAGATTCATCTCACCATAAAATTTATGCTCTTGTTTTCTCAACAGTGTATTATACCTCACAGTGCCTGACTATTCATCGATGCTAATCACTTACCTATTGATCATTATGGCGATAATAATACACACAAATTAAATTGCATTTGAATTACAAATTATTACAAGTTCGATTGCTGATTTTCAACACGAACTCACCTTCAAAGACATTAAACAACAAAAATAAGTTTATCTCAGTAAGTTGAATCGTTGAACAACATAAAACTGTCAGCTTTTCAAAAGCGATTTATTCGGTGTAACAAGGCAAGTTGATCTGGCGACAAGGCGTCGCATATATTTTTTTTGCCAATCTGAAAAATGTCAGGTCGCGGGCCGGGTTCACGTTTGAAAAGACATTTTCCGGTCAACGACTTGGCAGGAGTTGAAAACAGATGGCGGCGCGCGGCAACTGTATACTCGGCGGCGTTCGCATCCGCGAACCAAACACGAGGTGCGCGATAATTTATGGAGCGCGAACTCTCATTTAAACTCGGCAACCACCCTGGCCATTATCCGCCGCTGAAACTTGCGGATACCGGCTATTTAGGTGAATCTACAACGAACTAAAATAGGATTTTGGCTTATCTCGCGCGCGTCGTGAAGTTTCCCGCCATGAGGGATGGAAGCCCGGCCGGCTGCCCGATGCGTGACATCACATTAATTATCCGTGTTCCGAGTGCCTTAATTCTTTTGCATAATGTCGCCGCAAACGCGCTCTCGCATCGCCAAACGAATTGTCTGCAAATTTGTTCAGCCATTTTCTTCGAAAATTCATTACCCGAACATTCCTCTCGTTTGAAAAAAGACCTCGGAAATTGCTAAATTGTCCCCGACCAATTTCATGTCCTTTCTTGTCTTCAATTAATTATAACCTTTGAGTCATCAAATTTTTCTTATTTCCAACATTTTATCCCTTGTTATTAAGTTAGACGCTCAATTAAAAACAATTAATAATGTGTGACCGTTTAATTAACAGCCAGTCGCTTTTGTAAAACCAATATTTCGACGAAAATTTCAGAGGAGAATTTCATTTTGTTCAAACACAAATTCAGTCCGGGGTTGTACTACGAATTTTCTCATGCATTCATACATTGCAAACTTATCAAAGATTTTGTATCTTTTGAATATTGCAAATGAAACTGGTATCATTGCGGGATGTTTATCTATAATTAACATTTGCATTTGTGACAAGTGGTTTCAGTTGTGTTCTGAATATTATGCAAAAAGTAATATATAAAATATTTCAATTTGAAAAAAACGTTCAAATCTAATGAAATTTTTTTTAGTAAAAAAAAGAATAACAATGTTTTGTACTTTTTATACAGGAATGGAATAAATGAAATTGTTTTCGATGTCAGGAAAACGTTGGCTCGAGAATGAACAAAACAAGCAAGAGGGTCCAAAAATTCTCGCCGTGGCAAATGTTGTCGAATCATCAACTGTGTAAACGCAGTATTTTCCATTTATTTGACGCGCAATCGAATTACGTGTTGCAAGAACAGGAAGTTTCCGCGCGGCAATTCATTTTCATTACACACTTTGCGATTTTTGATTGAATGAAAGTGCAGAGTTGAAACGTGTATTCCAGAAAAAAGTCCGACGAAAAAATGTCAAAAGTGATTCTGACAAAACGCCACCCATCACCTCTTTATAAAAGTGCCATTGTCAGGCGACTCGTTTTCATTCGCATAAAAAATGCTTAATGATGTTGGCGTTTAATAAATATTCCAAACTGTCGAGTGTCGTCTTATTATGCGTTTCAAAATAAACGTAAAATGTCCGGCGAGATGTAATTTGAAGAATTCCATGAATTTCTCCGCGGAGGAAGAAAATTTTGCTTATTTAACAATTCGCGCTGATATTATAATCGCGAGGAAAAAGTTTTCAACATCATGAGTTTTTTGCATAAACGTCGAAAGTAATTACGGGGAATTGTTCTAAAATGACATGAATTTTGGTCAACAGCGCTGTTAGGTCATTTGAAAAGTTAGAAAGTCGAAAAAAAAGTCGTTTGATTTGCATACGCGAATATGATTCATGTATCATTTATGAAGCACTCGTTTTTAGGCACACGTTGCGAGGTCCCGTTTGATGTTTGGCGATGGTTAGTGACTCGACCAACAATTATGTCAATCATGCGCGTTGAATATTGATTCGCTTTTGAATGTAGAGGCGCTTGTAATATTCGCGCACGCATGTTGCCCGACCGCACCGCATGCATCCCTCACGCTAGAATGTTGATTTCATGGCCTTAAACTACGTCGCATATTTCGCCATCTGGGGAATTCGGGGATACACATCGAACTATTACAAACGCCCGTCCATTGTTCTGATATCAACATCGCGTTGCGTTATTTTCGAATATTAATTATATCGCTCGGTTTCAATACTGTTTTCGCGGCTCGTAGTCAAAAATCCACAACGTATTTAATCTGTGCTTTTACGCTCGTTCGTCGATTATTACGATGCTTTTACATGTACATTGTGACATTGATCGCGAATATTAATATGCCTCGTGTTGTTACAATTTTTTCACATCAGTTATTTAAATGTTAAACAAGCGATTTTGACGACCTAACAATGACGACATTTGTCGCAACTTGATAAATTGTTTTGCCAACGACCGTCGAAGTGCATCAATTTTTCATTGTAAACATGAACGTTACGTTTTTCGGCGCATTTTTTGTATTTTATAAACACCAGTGTATGGAGAATGATTGCGCCTGGCATATTCAGAAGCTTTTCATTAGCGTACTGATTTAACACAATGAATCTGACACGATTTCGAGCCAATTTTGACACGTTAACGAATTCAACGACGATTCGTTTCCGTTCAAATTCAGTTTAGAAAACTGAAATCCGGCATTAATTTTTATACTGGGCGAATTTCAATAACACGTGAGTCGAACGTTTAGGCGTTTCTGAGAATGACATTGCTCGATTAGTTTTCTCAGTGCAAAATGGACCCGTTAATCTTTCCCTCAAGAGGCAATGTACTGGCAATACCATTTCGGTGTTCAAGAAGATTCCAATGTAGCAATAAATACGTGAAACTGGTATCTGGATGGGAGGTCCAATGGGAGGCACATAATACTTGTATTTCGAGAGACAGTTGATTTATCTTATCGAATGTGTTTTCCGTTTCAGATGCGCTGGTGCTTTTCATACGCTGTCATGCAATCTTTGTTTTTCTTCCGATAATCAATATTGCTGGCAACAATTTATCAAATTTGTCCGCTGTTTGACTCACCAAAACACTTCATAAAGACTTTTCTTGACGGCAACCTCATTGAGATATTTTGAAGGAGAAAAAAATGTTCTTTTTGAAAACACATTTCCATCACAGTTACTTCAAAATCATTAAAATCTCATTGGTTTTAACTGCGCGATCTAATAGAATCTGCTTTATTGAAAGGATCAACTTTTCGAGTCGCAAGAATCTTTGTGTGCCGTAAAAACGAATCTTTCACGGTGCAGTAAAATTTTTACGATCAATTCACACTTCATTCCTACCTGAAATGACGTCGCAATACAAACAAAAAGTTTCCAGCCGCGTTAAACGTACCGAGAGGAATGATTTTTTGGATATTTGTCAATCATTTGAGTGAGACTTCGGTTTGCTCGAAATGAGTTAAGAAAACGTAGCAGTTCAAACAGTCGTTTGTATCCCAGACAACCATTCAACCTTACTAGTGCACTTGTTCAAAAATTTACTTAACCAATTTCCGGTAAACAACGAAAAAGCTTTTACTCGGCGCACAGTTTCGAACGCGCCCGTCTTTTGTATCTTTTTGCGTAGTCTCAACGCGTCTCATGACACGAATGGGTCGCTACGACTTGGCCGACGAAAAACCTTCCAGCTTCGGAGACAATTCAATGATGTGTAGACTGGCCTAAATAAACATAAACAACGTACGTTCGTCTATCTAAGACAGCTTTTTTATCAAACGTGAAGCGATGAAAATATCGGTAAGAATAAAAAACTAAACAATTTGGTTTACGAGATAAAAATTGTGAAAGTAGAAACTGTCGAAAAATTTTTGTTCGAGTTGAAAAACTTGGTACGACTTTTGATAATTGAAGAGAGTAGAATTTTTCATTATCAAAAAAACATCAGTTGGAACAAAAGTTTGTGCCAAAATTTGAAGCAATGCAAAAGTCCGGAACAACGTTTTCAAGTTAAATGAAAAGTTTGTCTGTGTTTTGAACGCTGACTGTAATTGGTTGCAAAATTCGTATTGTTCTTCGAAATTCTGTTTGAGAAAATATCTAAGGGATGTATCACTTTTTCACTGACTTTTATCGATCCTGTTTTTGTACTTACATTGTATAACAAGCACAAATACGTTAGTATCAATAAGTCAATTGGAAAAGAATCCTCAAAGTGTCTGTATTATTTAGAAACACACATTATTTGCTGATTATCTTAAGAGGGTTAGAAAATTATACTCGTAATCGTTCATAGAAATGGGATATTTTCCTTGCCGATTATTTTCAGTCTAAACAAAAATCAGTTTATACCAATCTTCGTTGTGGACCTAAAAGGATAAAACTGCAGGGACGTCCGAAAAGCTACGAAGATGTCTGAGTTGGATTAAGTTGAATACACATTCATGTTATATTCAGGTTGTATACTGTGTTAACACGTTTCAACGAGGCAATGTAGGCCCCATAGTTTGTCCATAAAGGTGTCCAGCGCAGCATTCTTACACTGAAGTCTCTGGCTGGACGTGTGACACGAGTTATAAATTGTCCTCCCGGAGATAAACATGGAAAGATGGCTAGGATCTACAACTTTAAATGACATTGTCATTTTGAAATTGAAAATTCACTCGAACTTGCAGCTGAACATTCGAATTAATTTCAAATTCAAATTAATTTGCAAAGACCAGTTACATGAGTGCAAATTGGCCTTGCGTGTTTAGAGGTCGTTACATTTCAATCAGAAGAACCTAACTTGGCCTAATTGATTAAATCAACAATTGGGCGCTAATTATGACAAAATGTGTGTCGTGAATGAAATATCAAGCTTAAAAGGTGAAAGCTAGAGCGGGGGTATAACCGAGAGGGTTATAAATAAAGATTTCACCCAGTGACCTTGTTCCAGGCCATATGTTGAGTGGCACACAACCCCATGGGGTAATAATTGAGCTGGAGCGTGGCGCGCAGACGTTGAATAAAATATTATCACGTTGATTCGGTTGTATCTGCTGACATGAATTGCCGGGTGCAGTATAATGGAGCAAACGTAGCACTATCTGGTTTCTATGTGCTTTTGCAGAGGCGAAACAAACGCATTCTCATCGGATCCTTGGGCTGCGAAAAAGCGTTCATGTGGAAAAGAACGCCACCCAGAAAGTCCCGCATATCTGACATTTTTGCAGCGACCTCGCCGCCTCTCGGGTTGCTTTGTGTGTGCGCCAGTTGATGCCTCCCACGCCGCGCCTCTCCGCAGTCGTCTCTCTCTCGTTCTCCTTTTTCTCTCCGTTCAGTACCCTCTGACGACTCGACCTCACACCGCCAGTGTCAGTATCGACTGGGAGAGCGAGTCGAGGGGAGGGCAACGCGCCAGAGGGGGGAGGCGCGGTGCCCCGGAGGCGGCAGGGTGGTGCCAGTGCTGCTCCTACTGGCTGTGCCACTGTCTGCCACCGACGGTGGCTCGAACCCTCCGAAAGGGAGGGCACCATAAGGAGCCGGCTCAACTACCAGCCAAATGTAAGAAAAGACGCTCCCAACTGTATTTAAACGCATCTGCAACATCATCCAGTCTTGTACAAACCAATAACAAACAATATTTTAATTATTCATTTCAACTTCCTTCCTATATCTGAACGGGAATCTAAACAAACATGAATTTAATCAAGTTTATATCAAAAATAACAAATATTTCTAGCTTAGGCTCGAAGCTGTAAATCTTTTAATGACAAATATCTCTGTGGAAAATATTTACTTTATCTTAAAAAGTTTTCAACATTTTGTCTGCGAAACGTTTTCAATAACGTTTTGTATTGAGGACTTGAAATTTTTATGAAAAATATCGAGTAAAAAGAATTTGAACCTGAAAAAAGTAGCACTGATGAGTGGACAAATGTTTCTATATCAGAAGGTTAGGAAAGTCGCTACAGTTGGGTTACCAGGGCAAGGGGAAATCGAACGTAGGTTGGGGTGTGTAGTTTAATGGCATACGTCTGTTGCAACGTGCTCCGGAATTGGGGTCTCACCCTGATTTTTTGACACATGTGACAAGTCAAAAGAATTAAAAAAGATTAATGGCACCTTACTAAGTGCAGGGAAATGATTGAAAACAACATTAAAAGTTTGTAACAAATTGGATGATTATTGAACGTTACTGAATGTCATTCAGGGCGACGAAAAATGTTTGAAACTCTCATTATAGCCGTGACTTGAGGAATACTGTGAGATTTTCTGGTTTTCGTATTGTGACGAAGATGCGATTTTCCAGAGAAATGAAAGATATATGAAATTTTAATAACAATATTTCTGCAAAATTCATTTGAAGAAACAGACATTTTGCTCAAGGAGAAAAGAATGAAATTGAAGGAAAACGATTAATAGTTTAATACAGCGCTGAGACACTTGTTGACGAGCAAAATTTTTCGCGATTGAAACAAGTGCATCTAAAGTCCTTGTTTTTCTGGCCAACTCGAGTAGAAAAGCCAGGATAATTTTTTTTGCTTTTAAATCAATTTCAGTGCGATGTCGTTTAGATGAATTGAACGTCAATTATTTTAACATGGCAAAAAGTAATGGAGAGTGTCTCTGACATTTTTTATCAGTTTACGTGTATTAATTTACAGAAGAATTTTTCACTCTGATTAATTTATAAAAGTGCAGAATAAAAGTGATAAGGTCACTCTGCTAAATCGTCGAGTATTTTTCATAACTCTTTGCTCGCAAAAATTTAAACTAAAGTTCGCGTTTACTGGATGTTCAAAAATTTTCTAGAATATTTTGATTTCAGAAATGCACAGTTTAATTTTGTATTCAAACTTTGATTGCATTACATGGTACCTAAACATTCTTTGTGTTTTTCACGTTCGTTTATAAATTATTTGAAATCGAAACTACAGTTCAATGAATAGAACCGCACAGATGCAAAGTTTCTGGAAAATCCAGTAACGTTGTCACTTGTTTGATTTCGAAAAGTCAAATAAAGGAAGGAAGAAAAAAGGTGAGCAGAATATCAGATGAATTTGTACAAAACTTTTCATTACATCGTACGTTTTTCTTTTGTCTTGCTTTTTGTTCGCGTTTAGCAAGTTGGAAGTTTTTCAAAAATTAAGCTACCAGGCTGAACAAAGTAAGATTCAACATTGTCATGGTAAACGTCAATTCATCCGTGCGTACGCGAGTGAATTTTTCAGCCAAACGAAACACCGCCTAATGATCATTTATATGTAACTGCTGATTAAGAAAACTCGGCAACAATGCACCGAACAGTCCTCGCGATTGTTCTCAATGGAAAAGCAAAATGTAACGAGTATTATTTCTCTTTAGGGGAGCGTTTGAAACTTTTTTTAAAAAGCATTTTGTATGAACTGTTATGATCTGCAATATTTATTTTAGACATCGCATTGTTTCAAAAACTCAAATGAGGGAAACTTCTGTGTCCTCCATTATAATTTCAGCGTTACGACGAGTGAAAGAAAAAATTGTGCAGTACACAATTCTGCGCAAACTTTTGCCTGTCTAACGTATCGCGCAATTGTCGCGATATTTGAGCTCACTTGATTCTAAATTTCTGCAAGTCAAGATCTAGATTTGCCTGGTAGTTTGGACAAAGTTAGCATAAATATTGCACACAACACACTTTCAAAACAAGCATTTCATGACTCTCTCAAACACTGGCGCAAACTTGGCGAAAACTTAGCGCAAACTTTGCATCTTATTATCAGCAAGACTGAGGCATTTTCTGTCGATTGAAATTTTCATCGTTCAAAATTAACGCGGCTCGTTATTCCCTCATTTTCAGATCAACGCGGTGACATTGATGCTCAGATCTTAGTTTCGACAACCAAGTCTGAAGTTGGAACCAATCGTCATCTTCCATTGATTTTGACAACTTTCTCCAGCAGGAATGACTGAGAATAAAACATCTACAAGGTAAATTTTCAAAAAAATCTAATTGATACGTAAACGTTTAAAAGTTTCTTATTTAATTTTTTTTCAATATTATAAAAAAGAACATTTTCGGTTAAAACTTTGTTTAGTTGAGTACTTTCTATAGTGGCAATAAAAGTGTCGTAAAAAAATTTAAGGGTAGATTTGAATTCATGTCGGTACTTCAAGAGCATATATTTTTTTCTAGAAAATTTATCTGCGCCAAACAGAGATTGGTCTGATTGGTTTATCAGATGAAAAAAAGGTAAAATAAAAATAAAGGGAAATAAAAGGTTTCAGGCGTGTGAGCTTTTTGAACAAATTTAACGCGTCGTACATTGTCGTTAGAGCACATTATCTACAAGAGCAGCGTCCGCGAAGGAGCGAGCGAGAAGCCGCGAGTCGGAGAAAGAACTGTTAGGAGCGGCCGTTCGGGCGTTTTCGTCGCGATTCGTGCACGCCTCACTCGCAGCGATGTTCTGTCGGTGCTGCCGCACATGGCGCGCTGTTTGCAAGGGTTGGAACCGGCAGGGCACGGTTGTGTGTGTGCTTCAACACGGTCTCAAAGAAAGAGAGAGAACGAGAAAGGGTGGCTTCGCAGGGACGAGTCGCTTTCCAAAAGACCCTCATTTTTCAAATCACTTCAAAACCATTGCTCCCACAAACCGTAAAATTTTTCGAACTGATTTTTTTTTTACTATTTTCATTTTGAAGTTTTTTAAAAATAAATGTATGTGAACGTATGAATATATTTTCGGTCAATTTAATTGCATAACCAAAATCGATTACGAACAAATCATCATTGCGAATATTAGTTATCGATTGATAAACAATTGCTTTTATCGAAATGTAATTAAAATTATCAATATCGTGAGGTTCGAATCGAGTAATGGAGGCAATAGATAGAAACCGTTTCATTTCTGATTGAAGTACTCGAATAATATATTGCTGACTATATAAATGGTTGTTTCCAGTTAATATAAGGATCTGATAGCTAAGATCTAATGACTTAAACGCCCCATTCACTTTGATTTACTATACTAAGCCCCGTAAACGCCTTGTGATTAAGCAAAAAAGTCTGTCAGTTTCGTGTCAGCCGGTGATTATTTCAACGTACATAATTTCAGCGACGATAACATCGACTCATAAATTATTCAATTTTGACAAACAACTCCCATCATCAACATTATTTCTCTATCATCGCTCAAAACACAAATTTCAACTCAAATGAAAAGCACACTAAAAAGCAAACCTCCGCAGATCTACATTTGATCTCGGTACCATCTTAGCGCGGCGAAAAACCACGCCTACGAGTATGAAAATAAAAAAACGCGTGCTCAGAAATCTTGGTGGACAGAAAAATTGGGCAGATAAAGTGGATTAGGTTGGAGTCGCGTGTCGCTATAATAATCGGTACGAAATGTACGACGGTTGAAAAATGTGAGCTAGGGAGGCAGGAGTGCGTAACCCGGAACGCCCCAGTGGTGGACCCGTTCCTGGCGTTTGTGGGTGAATCAGCATCGTTGGCGTTGGCGTTCGCAGCAGCGTCGTCGGCGTGGGTTGGTGGGGGCGTCAGCCGACTGCACTCGGAAGTGCTCGGTTTAGTTCGCAAGTCATCGACGCCGTCTCGCTTTGGGGCTTCCACATGGGTTGGTATTGGCTCCCGGGGCGCAGGGTGGTTCGTGGTGGCGGGGCTCCGAACGCGAGAGAGCACCGACGCGACGGTTCGGCTCGGCACAACACCCCCCAAAACGGGCAGCGTCGCTGCTTAGGACGGTCAGTCCGATGAGCTCGGCCCGGTGCGCGATGTCTTGGGAGTGCCCCAAGGAGCAGCAGGCCTCGTTGGCAAAAGTCGGGTTCGCGCGCCGATCGCTCGTGAACTAGTGGGCAACGGGTGCGCAAGTGGAGCCAGCCAGTGGAGATTAATTATCCAGCAGTCGCCGGTGTCCAGATCCACAGATCCGCCAAACAGGGAGGAGATTCGTCGTGGTGTCCGTGACCCTGGTGCCGGACCGAGTGGTTATGCGGGGCCGGGAAAGCCTTCGGATCGGCCGCCGGAATGCCAGCCCGCAGCCCGGCAAGAGGCCGAGACTGAGCCTCGCCGGGAGACGAGTGACGCCGAGACGGGGCCTGTGCTAGCGGACCAAGCCCAAAGGATATTTTCCCTCTCTGTCTGTCCGGCTCATTCTCTCTCGCTCCCTCTCTCTCTCTCTGTCCCCCCTTTCTGTCTCTTTCTATTTCTCTGTCTGTCTGTCCGTCTCTCTGTCGTTCTCACACTTTGGGATACAGCTTCTACAGTGATTTGGGATATAGCTGCTGGAATTAGTGCGCTGGCATAAACAGGGCGCGATACCTGTCGACTGTGCTAGGTGTCGTGCGTTCGTGCGTAAACCAAACCCGTCGCTTCACCGCGACCGCGGTGACGACGAGTTGGCATGTGCTGCCGGGGAGAACGACGCGGGACTGCCAATTGTCACGGCAAATCGGCTTTTCGGCGCAGCGTCAAGTCGTGGCGCTCGACGCACAGGGCCCACCCGGGGGTCCGGTAGCTCGTCCAACAACCTCATTCCTCATCGAAGCCCGCGGGCAATGTGCCCACCCGCCGGCAACGTAACGTAAGTCCCACACCCGCGCTTCTCAATCTCCCACTTACCACTGCAGTTCGTCAATCAAATTATCATTCAATTACAGTTAGTCACGTCTGACACTTTTATTTTGCAACTGTCAGCTCTAAAATTGACATTCAAATCAAACTCAAATAACAAACGCAATTTGCAATTGCACTTTTATGGACCTGTGCAGAGTGCTGAGTAAGCTGGCAAGCTCCGAGTTGCCGGATCGTTAAAATCTCTCGGAGCTTGTTGCGGTTACACACCCCGGTCGTTTAAACAAACTGGGCCCCGCTGTTCAGGGGGATCGGGTTCCTTTGTAACCGGCGCAGCAACACCTAGAGGAATGGGTGTCGCTGCGACGTCGTGTTCACTGTCAAGACGATGGATGTACCGGGCGCAATATAATGTCACGAGTGGGAATAACGCGAGATCGCGTTCGGAGATTAACGCCCCCATTGACCCGGCCTATTTTCCGTAAACAAACTAACAGCGGTTAAGTGTCGCTCTCGCTCATCAGTCTGGCTGGGTTTTTTTTTCCTTAGTCACGAACCTGTGTAAGCATTGTTTAGCATAACAATGGTATTTACCGTGCCCCGCGATGATACGACGGTGTTACTTGGCTTGATCTTGGGCTTAATCGCAATTAATTACAACAACCCGATGGGTATTTGATCAGTGCGCGGAATTGATTACGTTATTCTTGGACAAACTTTGGGGGTCGCGCCATAACCGTTTTCATTTAATTAGCCGCTCGGTGTTTGATCTGAAAAGTGGCGTTTGCAACGGCGAATCTCGGCGATAAGGGCGGGTTTCGTGGGTAATTTTTTTCTCCGCCGCTTTCCTTTTTGTTCTTAGCTTTTGTTATCTGTAATAACAGTTCGAAAAATAATCGTACGGCGTAATTGAATCTGCGAAATTCATTTTCGAGCAATTGTTATAACGGGGATGTGATTTTCCAAGTGATTTTCTTTCGAGTGGGAAATGTTAAAACAGGCAGAAGTGCTTGGGACAATTGTTTTCCTACTGTTATTTCTTTTAGATGATTTTTAATCGGAAATTCGAATTGAAAGTTGAGTCTTTTTTTCGTTTTCGGATGTTGACGTAGTGGAGGCAATTCAAGTTGATTTTCGTTTGTGGTAATTGATTAGAACGAAACAAATAACGTGATTGAAAGTTATAGACGAAACGTTTTCAGAACGTTTTGATAATTATTTTAATTGATTTAAACGTCGCGTCCAAGTTTTCGCTGTCACAAATGAATTACGATATTTCCTATCGCTATTAATGCTTTATAATTTCATCAAAACGCTCGTTCGTAATATTGCAAGCGGAAATTGGTGTACCGAGAGCGGTCACCGCGTTGATCGATTTTCTCTGACGCCCTTATGTCTGCGTCATCAAATACAAATTATTTAACTGATTATTGTACTGGAATTCGAATTGATGCGTTCCCATCGCGAGACCTTAGGCAATGTCAATTAATAAAACAAACTACGATTCGCATCACCAAGATTAGTTCGCAAAGCAAATCCGAATTGAAATCAAAATTGCATCCTTTTTGCCATCCTCGCTTCCAACTCAATCCTGAGATCGGTCGATTAACTTTGTAACACAAGAACCTGTGGTAAAACTTTGGCAGAAGAAATTTTTGTTTCAATTTGTTTCATTTTTTTGTTCGTTTTTTGATATAAACTAGTCGAGATTATTTGCTGTAATCGAGCTTATTCTAATAAACGGGGTTACTGTGAAGTCAGTGGCCTATTTTTTTACTTAGATAAATCGTCCTTGAATGGTGGCCTGGTTTAACCCTCAATGATGACCATAGGGGTGTGTCTGGCCGCATCGGCTTTAAAACTTTAAAAGCTGCTCATTTTTAATTCCAATTTATTGATAATACCGACAATATTCGTACCACATATTCAAATATTGTTAAACATTTGATACATTTTTGATTAAAAATTTTCTGTTTGATATTTTGCGATTGATTTTATCAATAAATATTGAATTGATAAATATTGAGCACTGGGTTTCAATCATACAATTTTTATTATGCAAAAAATTTGTACTTAAAATTAGAATCTTATCAAAATAGATAAATCAACGTTGAATTATAAAATAATTATTGTTATTGAACTCGATCGGGTCGCTTTCATTTGGAATATCTGCAGTGCTGCCGTTGAATATTTAAAATTGTCCGATATCCATCGATGCAAGAGGGGCAAAGGAAAAGGCTGCAAAGAGAATTTCAATAAAATTGTTTTTTATATTGTTCATAATGAGATACGTGGACGGAGTTTCAGCTATCGGTCTATATTTTCCGTCGCAAATATCGTTTGACTTTGTCTGATGATTTAAATATCTGGGTCATATTCTATTTGTTCGAAAATAGATTACTAAAAAAAACTTTTTAAGATTGAACAAAAATCAATATAATTCAGAAGACTATGCAACCAAAAATTCAAACATAAAAAATCATTGAAAATCACTTTTTGCAGATTACCTGTATCTGAAATTCAACTTTTTCATCTTCTGATTTTCACCTCAGATTGTACAGTATTCAATTCTGTGAACAAAACACGTCGGAATAATTGGAACGTTTTTGTTGCTACAAATTTAAATCGAAGTAACAATAATTGTTGGATTTTTCACATTTACCAGCTTGTTTTTTCGCAGTGTAAAAAAGCAAGAGATATAGCAGCATTTCTCTGGCTGATACAGAGAGAATTGTTTTTAAACTTGAGTACATAATCGTGAATATTGTCGTTGGGATAAAATCGGGTATGTTCATTGATACGAGACTAATCGATGCCAAGTAGACAAAGCGTCGGGTGAGCTTCGAGAGGACGTTAAAGTAAGATATACAACGCACGCAAACCCCTTATTTTTACCCTTTCGTTTTTTTTTGTTCGAGCACGTCACTGTGCCTGATTTAATTAAACGTTTCAAACAGCGATGATTTTTTCTGTCAACGCATCAGATCCGTTTGTTGCAATTTTTCTTTGCTGCTGTCCCATGCACAAATAATCGATACGAAACTCTCCACGCTTACATTTCGATTTTATGTTTCGATTATTTTCGGTGACTCAAACGAACCGACTGCTTTTCGATGGGGTCACCTCTGTCGACGAATCATAGATTATTGGCCTTGTCGTGAGGAGACTATGATTTTGACAAATGTACCGATCATGTTCACTAAAAAATTGTCCGGATAAAAATTGATATAGTATTATTAAAAAGTGAAAATCGGGCGACGAGATTTTATAATTATTTCCACTCGATAATGTTTTTGCATACATAAACGAATTTCAGATTTTTTCATTAAGAGGAAAAGTATTCTGATTTCAATTTTAAGGAGATAGGATTAAAAATGATGCGTGAGTTTGGTATTTTATTATTAACTGAATATGAATCTCGCTGCGGTATTTTTGTTTGGTTGTCTTTTTATCGTACTCGGTATGACCACGTCCGAACGTATGTTTTCACAGTGGAAAGTCATATTTCAATTTTGCTGATTGCGATAAAGTCTGTTTTCGACCTTACCTTTTTCATAAAGTTTGGTATTATGTTATTTGATTAAAAATGAAGAATTTCAATGCGAAACTAAATGGCAACGAGTATCGTGGATTTTTGTGAATTTTCCAAAAATAATTTAGTTGTTTGAAAGAGTACTCAAAATTTTCAATATAAAGGCGCGGTAATAAATTCGAATCGGATGTTAAAAATAGACGATAAGCAGTGCGATACTTTCAAAGAAGTTTGACGCTTAAAGGCTCAATTCTCGCAATATGCACAGTGCCGGAAATGCTAATTCAAAATCTGCAGGCTTTAATCCTATTAGACTCAGTATAATGTACCTGCGAGGATGTAAGATCAGCAAAGATAGAGTTAAGCCGCAAAACTCTGACTTCTCCGCGAAATTTACATAGCTCCCTTAAAGGGGATTTCAAGACATTATAATATACACATATTCAATGTAAAAGAGCTCGTCGGACTTCGCATTTTTTTTCAAACAAAATTTATTTCAATATTTTTTTTCATTTCAGTTTTTTCACAATTGAAATAAAAATTAGCTTCCTCAAGCAATCTCATTAAAACTAAAAAAAGTCTACTTTCTATTGACCTACTGTACGGAAAAACGCGGTTCCCCGAATTATTAAGAGATTATAATGCGAGCTTGTATAGATGGTTGACTCTTTTCCGATAGGACAGTTGACTTTCGGATTAATGGAAATGAGGTTGGATCTTTCCGGCGGGATTTAACGCTGCTTTCATTTTCTGCAAAAGCTGTTTGATTTTATCAGACATCGAGTTCTTGTGAATTAATCTCCGATATCGACGTTGCAAAATTTCAAACAGAAAAAAATAGGAGCACACGCACGATACATTTCAAAATTGATAGGCTGACGCTGTATCGGTTTTTAAAATGATCAGATATCAGTTTATTGCGTATTCGAATGTTACAACGCCGATTTCCCAATCAAAGATTGTAAATTGCATGTAAAATTTAGAGGCTGTTTTTTGCATTCGATAGAAGCGTGAAATTTAATTCTTGTTATCAAACATTGGTTTTAGCAGGTTATTATTCACGATGCCGCGGTTGCGTGCTTTTTAATCAGCATTTGATTTTCATCTCAAAATTAAAAACAACGGTGACCGAAATAGTATAAATCTTTAAACGAAACGAAATACGTGAAACTGGAAGCTCCCTCGTTAGGAATGTAACAATGGTACGAAACGACTGGGAAAAGTAGTTTTTCGAAATTGTAACATCATCAAAATTGACTTGTGTAATTGTACGTCGGTGCATACTAATGAAGCGCGTCGTCGAATGGTAAATGTAAATTTGGCCGAGCGACGCGAACGCTGCGCCGATAACGAACAATTTTAACGGCGCGTAACTTTTGAGGAAGCGCGACGAGTTCGCGTGCAAATTAAAATTTTGAAATTCGCAGCACGTTTGCCCAGGTTTATCATTGAATGTGGCAAATGGGATACACAAACTCGAAGCAGTTTGCTGCAAATTTCACGGCATTGGCCTTTCCTATTTGGTTGCGCTACATATCGACCGTGACAGCCTTCCACTTACGACTCTTCTGGAGTACACTGTGCATTATTGGCTTAATACTATCATCGAACTTCCCACCGACTAACTTGGATGCCTGCCGAGAAACACCGACGCTTTGCAAACAGTGACATCGATAGACAATCAATAAATACACATTTTTTATATCGATACAAATGTTCGACACTCGAATGATACAACTTTCACACGAAAAACCCTCAACTGAATCATTTTCAAAGTTAAAAAGTAATCCAACTTTCAACGATTGAGCGAAATTAATTTTGATGGGTAATTTTTTTCTAAGCAGTCTAAATCCTTGCGAACTTTGACGTGTCGAGAAAGTGCATAAGGGAAAAAAATGTAACTTCTAAACGAGCAACGCGAGGTGAAAATTTGTCTGAAAGTAAGTACGGAGTAAATGATGAAAAAGTGAAAGAGTTGCGTGAGTTGTGGAAAATTTCTTGTATCGTAATCAAAGCCTTGGTGCGAATTTTCATCGATAATGAACGTCTGCGCTGGTATGAAAAGATTGAAATGCACCGAAATTAAGTTACGAAAAATCGGTTCTCGCGCGAAGAAACGAATTTTTATTTATCTTTTGACGTTTTTATCAAATTTCACGTTTTGTATTGACTTTATCATCGTTGCTTTGTTGTAAAATTTAAACGGTGAATGTAAACGAATAAATTCAAATAGATCGTCGAAATGTAAACGAAGCGCAACTCCTATTTGTACACTCAGAAATTTGATAACCATTGAAAATCATTTATGGAACATATCCATAAAATCATCTGAAACTGTGCCTCAATTCTGACAGTTTCAACGCAAGCATTCAATTTAGCAAACTTCGGCAGTTTCACGTTAAACCGAATTCAGGTTAGTCGCGCTCTAAGTTTAAGTTGCTCTGATAATTACGATTGGCAAAGTTCGGACGCGACTATATACAAACAAATATAATTGTCATTTTCGCCAAACACACTAATACTAAAGTTTCGTGTTTTATCGCTCGAAATAACGGCCCCATTTTTAAGATAACGATTTCGAACTCGGAAATCACACGTGGGAGGTTATATTGTTCGGAAACTTCACCTTTTTTTTATACCCAGTCAAACTGTTTCAATTGCGTTCTCTGCACTAACGCGCTTTAATACCAAGAAATCTGACGCCTTTTAAACGGTAAAATTTTTTGTTACGCTCATACTTTTTTAAACGCGCGCAATTTTTGTGCCGCGAATTAAAAAAATGATCGCTGTCATATAATGCTCGCTCAGTATAAAATCGTGGAATTGTCAATGTTCGTTTTTTTTTAAAAATACGAGCAAAGTGATGACTATTAAAATCAAATTTGCGATAAAAAAGCTGTAAAAGTTCTTTTTTACGTACTGCTCCGAGTGTTTCAAAATCGTCGAATGTAGGAAATTCAAAAAGCAGCAAAACTTAAACAAAAAACGAAAAAAAAAAAATTAAAAAAGGGTCGAACAAGGAGGTTGGCGAATAATTTTGCAGTGTCGCATAATCGTAACTGGCGCATCAAAGAGGTCTCCGGCTATGAGCAGCGTCGTAAATATTTCGCACGAAAGAAAATGAATTATGGCCGACTTGCGAGCGGAAACGCGCGCGCCGTGAGGGAGTGTTTGTACGAGTCGCCGGGCGTAACGTGCCAGAGCAGTGCACGCGGGTCATTTCCGCATGCGAATTCCTGTTGACTCCTAATGACGAGTGCGACAATATTTTGTTACGCGCGTAACTTTCGTCACCCTTTGATTGATGTTGGGCAAAAGTTAGTTCGACTCAAATTGAAATCAGTTAGACCGTAATGAGACATTTTGTCAGTCCAAAATTTACTGTTTCACACGCTCCTAGTCGTTTTTTTCATGTGTTTCAAAATAATTTTTCTCGTGACTGATTGTCACAACAGTAAAACAATATATTTTCTTTTCAAATAAGTTGGCGATCATTTTTCTCAAAGTTGAAATATGAAAGATGAGTTCGAGTTTGATCGTTCGTAGAAAGTTGTTCGTGACAAGTTATTAATTAATGGCAATAAATCGTTCGCCTTTGATAACCGTTTAGAAGCAATCAAAAAAGTGTCACCCTGTCGGAAATACATGATTCAATTGGAATCAGTTTCAATTGATATCTCGTAATTATTTCGATCGTTCTCCGTGATAATATTAAATTTCACAAAGTCAGATTATTAATTATAATTCGTATGCGTTCGGTGACATTCAAAGTTATCTGTGCTTGTTATAGAATGTTTAGCAATTGCGCTAACTGCATGAAGTAATTTAAATTGCTTATCCAGTTTATATTCGGAGAAAAAAATCAAACAATTGAACATACCGACATAACTACGAAATGAAAAAAACTTCGACGTGGAAATATCGAATTTCGTTAGACTAATCGGCCGAATGATTTAGTGCCAAAACGGTATTAATCGCGCGGATTAATTTCGAAATAATTCGACGGTTGATAAAATTGTTTTAAAAGCGCAGGAAAAACGGTTCATGCGGTGATTTCAAGTCATGTCGATGGTTGACTGCGTCGCACAAGAGTTAATAGAGCAGAATCGAGTAATCATGAGCCAAACGAAGAAGAGGACATTGCTGCGTGCAAAAAAACGTGCAGAATAAAGAAGAGCTCTCTATCCAAAAATTCGTGCCAATTATTTTCTTACTTACGCTCCGCAATCAAAGTTCAAACTTTCAAAGATAAAATCTAGATCATTAGTAGTGCAATTTTGGCCGGGGCATTAAACTTGGGTCATTAATGTAACATCCACCTCACACCTGTGACTTATGATAACGCCGAGTTGAATTTTCGTTGAATGTTTTTGCGGCTTGATTTATTCAGTATCCAACTCCGAGACATAATTATGTTTCCGAGTAGAATAAGACTTGATTATGTCAGACAACAGTTTTAAAGACACGTGGAGATCGCGCACTTTGTATTGTACAAGAATTTTCAATTTAAGTTTGTTAGTCCGCAGTAATAGAAGACAATATAAGATCAGACGATCCGAGGCCGAGTTACAAAGCAAGTGATGTAAGTCAACGTTCCGTCGGGCTCGCTTTAAATACAACGTAGTGTCAAGTATTTCATAAGTTATACTTCGCGAGGCAAACTTTTCGCTTCCGCTAGTTGTTTTGACTCGAATTTTCAAACTAAATAACCGTTTCGAGGATGTTAACCTAACTAGACGAGAAAGTAAGTGCAACGTTAATGTTTAGGAAAAATAACAAAAAAAAAAACGAAAAATAGCTACAGAAAAGTAGCTCGCGAGTAAAATTAAATCATCGACGTTTTTTTTCACAGAGTTAAGGCGCTTCAGTTCACATTACCTTCTCACATCGATTATCGAATTATTACTAAATGTCACGCTCTGAATATTAACGATAGATAGCAGCTGCGCGATGCATCCGATGACAAGGGCATGCAGAAGATATTGGCGGGGGAGAGGGGAAGAGGTGCGAAAACGTAATTCTGCATTCAACCGAAATGAAATTTCTCTTTGTCTCTTTGTTGTGACGACAAGCGGCAGTGAAAGAAAAAATTGCAAATTAAAGATAAGCTGTGGAAAGGAACGGCGGACAAAAGCTCGTAACGAAATTGTCTTTTCACTTTTTTTATCAATTTAAAATTGCTTTTTCTGTATGTTTGGATGACTAGGCTGCTCGATTACGTTTTATTTTTTAATAATCGAGAAAAACGATGCATCATTTTAAAATATTGGAAAATTATGTGAAATGAAGTCTGCAAGCGAACAAGATTGATATCGAATTGAAATATATGTCGTGTCGTTACGATGAGCAAGTTGTCATGAAAATGGTTTCTTATATATCACAAACAAGGAGTTCTCCGAACGATTTGGCATCAGAAGAGAAGGGATGGGATATAAGCAAATACAAAACTAAACTTAGAGGACAAGCAGCGTTACATAATTCATCGAAAAGTTCGGAGCACCGGAGAGAAATAATAACTAATCGAATGAAAGTAGAGCGCGTTATCTCTTTTGAAGCCGCCCTTTCATCCACGTTTCCGTGTTGTGAATTTTTCGAAACTTTTAATTGGCGGGGGCGTTTTAAACAAAGTTCGCCAAAGTAAATACGTAAGATGGGACAAAACTCGTTTCTTCTCCAAGGATTTGTCGAGTTCTGCCATTCCTTTTTTCGTTCAACAAATAATCCCTACATCACTGCAGTTGAAGAATTTTTATTTTTCGCCTCGCTTTTGGAATTGCACAGAAAGGAGAAAAATTGTTTGCTTTTTGTGTTTAATTGGTGCTAATTAAAAATTAAGGAAGAAAAGAGACTTTCTTTGTTTCCTTGTGACGCGTTTAGCTTTTGAAGTCAGCTTGTGCATATAGGGCTAATTTTTGTTTATTTTCCTTCGTTAAAACAATGCCACTGTAAAAAATCGTGACAGAAAAGAGATAAGCAACGTTGTTGTTTTCTTGACACCGAGAGCCACCAAGTTTGGTACTTTTTCGCTCTCCCCTCTCTTTAATTAATGTAACAACGTGAATGCAAAGGAGATGAAAAACGGTGAGAAGTAATTGCCGCGCATTGTTGAAAGGCACATCCATTGAACGTAGCCACTGTGATGATGAAAACTAAACCTTTTGATTGTATCATATGATAGTTTCGCGGAAACTTCAGTTTTCCATCCAAAAAATGAATCACGTTTTTATTTCAATCTACAAATTTTTCCAATCGACGAATTGCACGTTTACGAACTATTTTTTCTGTTACGCCGAACAACTTTTTGTTTTCAGCACTCATCTTTTTTTTATATCAGCAATCAAACTTTTGCTGGAATTACAGTAACTGAAAAAGTAGGCAATGACGCATAAAACTGCGATGTCATGTTTTTACAAGTTTTTTTACACTTTTTTTTCCTTTTTCTGAGTGTTTGTTTAAGTAGAAAGGGGACGAAATAGTAGGGAGTAAGGCTCAATTGGAGGAGAAGCAACAACCACTTACAAGACAGCTTGGGCTCCATTTAGACAAGGTTCCAAGTTGGAACTGGATCCAATTGCCTTGTGACTTTAATGGTGTCCTCATCCATGCTCTCTCGGTTTATCTTAGACACAGCGACGAGTATCGTTACACCAACGTTTCCCAATTGCCTTTTATTGTCCAATCAATATTCCAAAATTAATTTGAATCTGTTGTAGCTTGCACTCAATTGGAAGTCGAATTACTCAACGTTTCATTACACTCCGATATGTTTTATTAGCTGATTAATATTAGTTCACGTATAGTTATACAACTTCGAGGTAATTAAAATAACTTTGAAACTCGATTAAATTTTGAATAGTTGAATAGTGTAATAACATTTTGTTGCATAAAAAATTGATTGGAAGTTTGAGAAATTTATGTTCGATTGTTTTATGTCTTATTTTTTGTCAATAAGGTATCTACGCGATGTTATTTGATGTGCGGATATGAAAAATGATTTTATCATGGGAGTTTCAACTGAATGGGTGGTTGTCGGCACTGTTCGTCATATAAACATTAATAAAACTGTCAGTCTGAATCAATCTGGATGCTTTATTGCCTCTCCGTTAGATCAGATTAAATTCTTAGATACAACGCATCGTTCGTCGCTCGTTCTCAAATTGTTGATTGCGAACAAACGTTTTCACCAGAAAGTTTGATATCGTAGAAAGTTAACTCTTATCATAATTTTTTAATCTCTCCATCTGATTACAAGTATCTGAAGAAAGTAACTCTTTAATACCACGCCATTGTAAACACAAATTACACGCCAGTCGACATATCCTCCTGGGCTTTTAAACCCCGGGGATCAGCCATAATTTACTTGGAATGTCAACAAACTTATAACGTCACGGCAACTCGCTTAATTTAAATGCATCTTCCACTTTCGCTCTATTTCGTGATTTCCGCGCGACCAAACTTTTTGAATGTGTCACCACCTGGGTTCAGTGTATATATCTATATTTTTTGCGAACTGTTACATTGCGTTTCAAAACTTGAGTAACTTTTCTCGTTCGCACAAAAAACATTACCCGATTGAGACAAATTTCCGCCTCTTCGGACACTCTCCTTTCGGTCGTCTTCGTTTTAAAAACGCTCGAAATTCGCGTGACCCGTCCGACACAACACACGCTTTTCTTTTCTTCCATTGTCGGTGTACGTATTCTAGATTGGAGAAATAATTTTTGGTCTCCCGCTTAAAAATCGTCGAGACCCGACATTTTCACGACTATTACACTCTGTAATGTTTTCTAAAGATGTGGAATTTCCGTGCAGGTGAAAGAAACCAAGACGTTCTATTGTAAAAAAATGTTTTCTTAGAGACGTCTTTTGTTTTCTCCGTCCGCTTCACCTACAATTTTCGAAGCTTAATTAGTTTCGTTGAAATTACATGTTAAACACAGGAACAGGTTAAACGTTGTTTATGATCTTCGATTAGAAATAAATCATCACAATTGGTTAGCATTTTAAGACCATGTTAAGAACTTTTTTTTTATGGTTTAGTACACACAACGTTTTATATCTTTTTGGAACGACTTTGAATATGATACAGTTTGCAATTTCTTTTTACTTTTAGTACGAATGAAACCATATTTTGATAGATTTTTAAGTAAGGCTATAAATGTTGCATTATCATATCACGATCCAACGCTGCGGTCTTGGCGAGGTCAGGAGAAGTCGAATTCAAATGGATGTTGTAAAATGTGGCAATGCAGAGCGTCGCAACTTTGCTCCTTTGCTCAAAGTTTACAGTTCAATATACTCGTGCTATTTGTAACACAATAATAACTTAAATTTGTGAAGAATTCCAAGTACCTAATTTGTTCCATTCAGGATGATTTCATTCCATCGTTTTCAAAATTTATTTGCATCGTAAATTACAAGAACCAATTTCGATCGAGGATTATATCATAAATATAGTGCACCAACAATTAGCCAGTGTATTATTCCGTTATTGAATACCTGTTTTCGTACACAGCATAGCCGAGTTGATTTTATCCTAAGGATACAACAACATTAGGCCTTAAGCATGTTGAAGGGCAAATGTTTGCTTGTTGAACGTTGTAAATACTGTTTGACTATCAAATTGCAAAACCGAGTTTAGTAAACTACGAAAAATAATAATTTCCGTATAATTGAATTGAGATGGTGAAATTTCTCTAATCATGTCATCGCCAAAGACATTCTCCTTTGAGCTCGGTATACCATAACAGAAGACTCAACTGACTGAACAATTTTCTTTGTTTGAAAGAAAAATCTCATACAGAACTATTGGATTAACAATTAATTAGCGAATGAAAAATGTAACAAGACCAACGCGACTAGAGCAGAGACTCGGGATCAAAGGCCGACGAGGATCGTGCTTTGATTTTTTCGTATCTGTCTTTGTGCATGAAACCCCCGCGTCTTGTGCGAGCTTTAATAACTCCGTCTCTCTTTCCACCCTCGCTCAGATTGCATATTAACCAGCCGAGCGACAAGGACGGAATATTTGTAAAACTATGCGTCGCCTAAGGGTAGTTCGAGTATGCCAAAGAGATTGGCCTTGTGGTGGAGTATTACGAGCTTGCGGCGAAAATACCCCGGAGACGAGGCTCTTGGCGGGATAAACTTCGTGCTCTTCAATGCGCCATTTTCCTCTACATGCTAATAATTCAATTTCAAGGGCTTCGATCAGCCTGGCTCTTCAACATAATAACTTACGGATAAATTTACATCTTTCATCTGAAAATACAACCGAAGATTCGAAAGCAAAACACCGCCAACGAGCTCTCTCGCCCGTTCATTTACATTTTTTGACGCGCATCTTTCGTGTTAATAGATTTAAATCTTTGGGAATTATCGATGAAAGATCAATTTGGTAGGTCATTTGAATTTTAAATGACGCTGCTTTTAGAGCTTTTGCGATCTTTTGAAACTTAAATTAGTGACGGCTTTTTTTTGTTTTATTTTGTGAATAATACGAACTGCAGTATCCGTCTGTTTGATTCCAGCGGTGTCGGGGTATTGATTCGCGAAAAAAGTTATCACCATATTGCACAATATTTGCGTCTGTGCATCCGCTTTTTTTTGCTATCAAACTAACGAACACTATCGATCCCACGGAGGTTCAATATTTTCGGTCGCTGGGTAAAATTAAGTTCACTATTAACTTTTTGACCGGGATTATAAAATCGTGCCTCCCAAAGCTCGACACTTGATAGCACCCAACGAGCGTGTAAAAACAAACGCCCCGACACAAGTTATTCTTTCGCTGAAATTTTTCTTCCTTCCTCAGACTTGCACTATGTTAATGAATAAATGCAAGCATTGTTTAACTTTTCTAATTTTGAACTAATTACACGAACGCGGCGTCCAACTTCAGCAACTATTTTTCATTTCAAACTTGGCCGTCAAAGTTTTACGATTTCTTTATCGTTGGGCGTTTTTGTCGCCGGTCTTTTTTTGAAATAATTTTCAATCACAGTTGTTGAGGATTGTCGGATGGTAAATTCAGTCGGACGACATCAAGGATATGAAACGAGAAGCGAATACTGCGCGAATCTCCGCCCGTCAGATCATTTGTCTCAATCGTGCCAACAAAAACTATATATCGTGTCTTAAAAAGCCGCTGATCGATT
The DNA here is from genome assembly GCA_020615435.1 of Telenomus remus. Lineage (NCBI taxonomy): Eukaryota > Metazoa > Arthropoda > Insecta > Hymenoptera > Scelionidae > Telenomus > Telenomus remus. Next base: position 5,732,464 of record CM036341.1, on the reverse strand, counting down.
TCACGGTGACGCGACAGTGTAAAAACGTCAGATCCACGTCGAGCTGACAGTACGCTTGGTAACAGCCGATATTTCTATACTTTTGTTCGCTCATCTCACCCGAGAAAAAATGAAAATAAAAAAACGTTTCCGTTTTTGTTCTGTGACTGGCGTTCGAAATATTCGTTATTTTTTTTCATTCAACTTCTTTAATTCTTCATAAAAAAAAAAGTTAGCAAAACATATTTTTGTAATATTTTTTCTGACTCCGTTTTTGAACGAAATATTTTATTGAAACATAAATCAGACACATCTATAAATCTTATTATCCATAAAAAAGTCAGCGCGTAAAAGGGAGGATAAAGATTTGGTCAAGGGAGGAAAAAAATGAAATGTAGTATTTTATCGTTTCGTTCAATCAACACAGCAGCCTATTTTTTGTCCGAATCAATAACCCGAGTGTGAAACGCTGAGCGAGCTGAAGACGCAAAAGTCGGATTCAGCTCGCGTCTACGTTCGGTCGCATCAGCCTTCCATCACGCTGCCGTGAATTTAGTCGCGCAACGCAACTTCTAATTACGAGCTCGTAGTCGACCGACTTAGGAGACTTTCGGAACGTGCCCTCTTACAGCTTTGTTATCTCTTCATGGCCTCCCCTTGTGTCTCGTTGGCTGGGCGCGTCACGCGATTCAAGTCCCGTTTGACATTTCAGATTAACCCAGTTGTTCATTTTGACTCGGCGTTAAACTTTCGCCCGGGTCCTGTGCCAGCTGGATGGAAATTATCCGGGCACCCAGAAGGCGCGCCCGCGATTTATTTCGCGCTTGAAATTTCGTCGTCCGGTTGCGCACGTGTTGTGTCCTCGGTGTATCTCCTTTCCACAAAAACGTCACCATAAATTTCGCTCGGATTATTGGCCCCGCGGACGGTAAACCAGTGACCGGCGAATGACACTGTTAAAGGCGTCGTGATATCGAACTGAAAAATATTGTCATGATAAAAAAAAAACTCGCAAATGTGTTAAATTCTCCTTTGTTAACTTCGAATCCCGAAGTGTCAGACGCAAATTTTTGGCGCTTTTCACTTTTGAAAGAGTAGAAGCGAAATTAGTTGTAATCAAATTGAATTTCTGCAATTAGGTGGAATTGATTGGGTGGATCAAGAGATCACGTCGTAATCCAATGCTAAGTTTTGATCACATTTCGAAAAAGGGGCGAAATTGTTAGGACCATGAAAGGATTTGAAGGGTGGATTGCAATTCCTTTGGTGAATTTGAGATTAATCTTATTGCTAAAGTGGGATGATCATTAAATGAAATAATGAATTGCTTTTGATGCAGCCATCAATTTTGTTAATTGAATTTCGGTTATGTCAACTAAATGCCCAAATTAATACAGGCTGACGCGATCGATATGACATGTAATGCACGATGATAAATTAAATTAATTAAGTTTGTTTCTGTCATAATTCATCGTCAATTTCAAGTTGTGAAAATGGGTTCGTTATTCACTGTTAGCTCTTTGTGAGATCAAAGACTGTAATTTATCATGTGTCGAATGTAATCAAGAAAAAAGGATAACTATAGCCGAGTGGGTTTTTAGCTTCAACACTTTATTATGTGTATGCACTCTCCGATAACATTTTTTCAGGCACGATGTTAAAAGAGTGTAGTCGGAAGAACGAAAGTTAAAAAAATAACCCAAGTAAAAAATTGAAGTAAATTAAGACAAGGAGGTTTTGAGATTTCCCGTTGTTATTCGAGCTCGATTAAATCCCGAGATTAAACTGACATTATTTTCAAATTTATTTCCCTCAGTCTCATCACGATAATCATCTCATTCAATGTAATTACTCAAAACCTTATTCGACCAATTTAAATCAAGAATGAAATCATTCCAAACGAAAGATAAAACATCCCACGGAAATTTCATTTCTTCTCTCCGTAGACTACAAGCTAAATAGGGTTACAAGTTGGCAAAGAATCTCGCTGTCTTTGGAACCTAAAATTACTAACATTTTCCGTATTGTTCGTATCAGGATGAGTTTGAGTTTAAAAAAAATATTATTAGAAAGGGACATACAACACTAGAAATGGCAACGTTGGAATGACGCTGGTTTAGAGTGGGGATGAAATGTATAATTAGTACTGTTCCGACAACTGTCACGTGGTTCGGAATGCGAAGATGCAAAGGCTTTTGAAACCTTTTCTGTCTAAACTGTCGGATAAAGGGAGTGTGGGCGCGGAAAATATTTCTAAAGAAACTTCTTACCCCGTTATTATGGAACTTCGACTTGCCAATGATAAATCGACGACGCCAAAGGAACAATTTTAACCTTCAAATGCAAGAAGCGCGGTCAAACGCTTTTTCAATTACTCATTGACTGCGTTCGTGAAAAGACCTTAACCCATTGTCGTGAACGTGCAATTTAAAAAAACTTGGGTTCCATTTTCAATCACTTTTTTCTCAAAGGACTGCCATTCGACTCTTCGATGAGAATCAAAAACTGGAGCATCTCACAGTTGGCTCTTAATTTCGCTTAGAATTTTTTTGAAAAACAAAAATTATTGTTTGTTTTAATTTACTTGGATCAAAAAGATAGAATTCCCCGACTGAAAGTTGAAATGAAAATTCTAGGATTACTTTTTTTACTGTAACAAAAGAATTTTTCTGCAAGATAGACCACATTTTGTTTCGTTCAATTTTCAGCCTTCATTACCGCGGTCGGACAAAGTAGAAGCGTCTGAACAGTTGTGTAATGTAATTTTTAATTTTGAAATATGATGTTTGTACGAAAAATATTTACGAACAATATTTTTTAACTTAGAACCAGACATTTTTACGGTATTTTCGCATGATATGTTTCTTCTTTAGATGAAAAAGTTTAATTTAAGCATTGAAATCAAGCTTTTCAAATTGCGATGAAGAATTCATTTTTATCCTACCAATTGTGGAAACGAAACTCGGACATGCGTGTTCTTTCATGAAAGCCGAGCTACTTTTGCAAGAGAAAACATTTGTTTTACAGAGTCTAATTCGTTTTATTTTTTCTATAATTGCATTTTCGCTAATTACTTTCCATTCATCGGAACAAAACTCGTAATTTTCTCTTGAATTTCTTATTTGCTCTTGTATTTTCTGGTTTACAGTGAATTTCTACTTTTTAAGGTTAAAAATTGGAAAAATTTTGCGATAAACTCCAAAATTAAACTTATATGACATCAGAATTTTAAAAGATACGTTTTATTTAAACATATTAAAAGATCTCATTAAACAAAGCAGGTGAATTTTGAAAATTAAGTATCAAGTGCTTTCGCAAGACTCAATTCGCTATTAAAAATTAACGAGTTGAATAAAGAAATTAGAAATTCAAAGAGCATAATCATTTTGACGTCTGAAATGAACGATGTAATCTTCTAATAACTCACGTTACAATTCGAAAGTTGAATCCATCTGGAAGCGACCTAATTAAAAAATTCCAGTTTGCAATCAAGAGTATATAAACTATTAAAGTCGAATTTCCGAGCAGTTAATTCGTAATTTCATATGCAAATACTGAATCGCTTTATATCATTCAAGTTTGATATAAAAAATAGATGAAACTTTGACAGTCAACACGAAGCATCTCACTTGTTCTAAAAACAGATTCGAATGAGCAAATTCGTTCTCATTTCAATTTTCGAAGACGAACAAAATTTTAAGTGACAGAATAAAGAAGCTGATAAACATTTATCTTTTATAAAGAACAAAACCAGTCCAGACACTTTGATTTTTTGCAAAATGCGTTGGTTGGAAATCCAAGAGAATTTAACTCGACGTTATAGGAACATAATTTATGTCACTTTAGTCGTGACCAGCTCGTTTAACCCTTTAACTACGCCACGTGATTCTAGGCCTTGGCTAGATATGCGACAGTTAATTCTTTCCAGTAGTTAAACGGTTAATTGGCCGTTTGGTATATCGCAGATTCGTTAGCGTTCCCCACTCTTAATATTATATAGCGTCATTAAAGTTAATTCTATAAATCACTCCTCAGACACGGGCCTCAATTTCCATCCTCCAGTACACATTAAAATCAACCAATAAACCTTTCAAAAAGTACATGGTTTTTTAACAGCGATAATTGTAAATTTTTCGCCGTACGAGAAGAAGGTAAAACCTTGGAGAGAAAAAATAAATCAGCCTCTCGGAGCGGAGACTTTTAGCGATAAAGCAGAGCAAGTGGAGCGCAACCCAGACACGTTATTCCGATCATTTTTAAAGAAAACCACACGAACCGTCGATTAAAAGCCCCGTAACTCAAAATCGGTGTGCACCCATTTCTCAGTATAATTCCCGTTGCAATTTGTGGGCGGTATAAAATTAAAAAATGCACTCGTCGTTCGTGCTGTCGAGACTCATCCTTTATCCCATTTCTTATCGTAAATTCCAGTCCATTCTCCAGACCGTTTGGTTTATCCGGGTGCAAAAAAAGCTTGAGCAAAGAATGAAAAAAAAAGCAAAAGACCGGATCTCGCCGACAGTGAGTGTTTTACCGTGTCGCTGGGGCTCGTTCTTTGTTTTGGATTCGTGACCGAACGCCTCTCGGACGTTTAATTAATGATTGGCAGTTAAGTCTTGGCCAACGGTTGAGCCATTGACACCTCCATCATTGATTGATCTCATTATCAACTCGTGTGCGGCAAGACAATTGGACGACTTCGTCGGGCTATTCAGTACCCGAAGGTCGAACTCGTTCGGCCGAGAACCAACGCTTCAGTCACATTTATTATTCGGAACAACCTGACTGTGATGATCGTCTCATCGAAGCCAACTTGGGATTATTTTAAGACGCCAGTAGAATAATCGATGCTCCGTCATCCGTTCCAGCAAATTTTTAATTAATTTTCCATCCACGAGACAGTTGGAACCGTGAAATTCGAAACTCATACAAAACCGCTTTTTAAACTTTTGGCAGTTCAGGTGTGAGAATTAAATGTAGTTGATTTGGCGTTTTATTGAACAAATAACGATTGAAAGCGATTTTGGAATTTCACAGCCAATCAATTTAGAGGCATTGGAATGGAAAATTCGTTTTGAAAATTAAAAAAGAAAGTTGCAGAATGCATTGTCTACTTCAAGGAGGGTAAATATCGATTTATCTGAACTCGTGTGACATTTCCTTCCCTTTTGTAGTATTGAGGTTTCTGTGAACAAAATTGATGAACGCGACTGATTCGAACAATTAAATCATTTATACCAACTTTGTCTAATTTGTCGATGAAAAATATTCATTTGCTTTGGTTTAGTACAAACGAGCACAGAAAAAAAAACCGCGATGATCGAATGTTCACTTAAACTCGCTTATGCAAATTTGATCAATAACTTTGTGATGCAGCCCAATATACTTGAATATCTTGATTGGTAATACAGATAATTACCGAAACTCGAATGGCAATGCTAACAGTGAGCTGTAAATCGGAAAGTACAAATCAAACATTCGCACAGACTGAAAAACTCTTTATTTGTCCAACCGTGGAATTAAACAGAAACCGAAACTCGCTGATTTACATATTGCGCTGAAAAAACATACCGAAATGAATAATTTTGACCGACAAAATTACCCGATTACCTCGGCTCTCCATAAATTGCACAATCATTGAACGAAATTAGCTGGGTCAATCGAAAAAAAAGGCGGGTAACTAATTAAATGCCAAACTTTTGACAAATGTGCACAATCCGACTGATAATCCCATCCTAAATAATTACAGCGCCTGGTTGTCGTTCTGAATTCGCGTTTACGGCAATAACCGCGGCGTCAGTAGTGCAGCTCTAGTTTTGGTCAGACACAAAGACAAAATCAGCTTATTGTTATTTGTTCTGCTACGATTGGTTGTAATAATTTTGCATGACGCCTATTCCATTAAATATCAACACTCCGACTACTCTGTCTCTCCCTGTCGGAGTGTCGAAATAAAATTAACGGACGGATTCATTAGGAGGATGATTATTGTCATTGTGTATGCGTGTTGTTATAAATGTATGGACACGATCGTCTGAGTGCGTGTACATACATTGTATAATTGCACAGATATCAGTATTGTCAGGCTATTGCATTTGAGTTATAGGACAAATTACAACGCGGGCTTTACACCCCAGGTTTCAGGACTAAAATTGCCCGTTCTGACAATCTTGTTTACTTAGCCAGTGCGCGGTTATTGACGCCACTCATTATCTAAGCCAACAAAGTCACGATGACAAAGTATAATTTGATGCAAAATTTTTGCATGACAAAGGCATTCGGCGATATCACATTACACATTCTAATCTGCTGGGTATCATTGATGAACATATCAGAGTACAATATCCAAACCATACCCAAGCGTGGTCGGCAAATACGTGAAGTGATGTCATCATTACTTGGATTGTTCAGTTGTAGAAATATTATTACAAGATTATTATTATGCAGCGCGGCGAATCAGTTCGAATAATATTGATCTTCCATTATGGAAATGTCAAATTGGTGACGACGAGGAAAAAAATGATTTGAATATAAAATTCGAATCGTTTACAATTCTGCTTTAATAACCGATGAAAAAGTTGTGATTTTCATGAGATTCAATTTGTGATGCTTTCCAATCCATGAAAGTTTTTATTTTACATTATATTATTGTATCAATTAAAATTGATACAAATTATTATTTGTAAATAAGACAAGAGCCGGGGCATTTCATTTAAACGTGTATATTCAGCGTCCAATTATCCGTCGAGGTGAAAATTTTTATTCTGAAATGAACAAGTTGTTTTTCTTTCGTTTAGTGACCCCTATGAATTCACATTTATCAACGCGCAACATTTGCACCGGGTACAATTTGCGCTTTTGTTAATGGCATAATGATAATGTTAAACAGCGTTAATGAGAGTAACTACTGTTGCAAATGTGCTGAAGTGCTTGGCGCGCTTCAATGACGATGATCGCGAGTTAAGGATCCGAGGCAAAAACTCGCCGAATGAGCTGTTTACTGCGCGTTTAAACTTTTGCGATAATGTAACAATATATTCCTCATATGTTGACCGTTCGTTAACTACAAAATAACTGATCCGTATAAGGCGAACCAGTGTCCATGAATAAATCAAAACATTCACATTGTTAGTTTGTTTGTTTTTAGAAACACTGTGTTCTGCAACGCTTTTTATCAACCTGTGGAATCAATCAGACGAAATGATTGAAAACATGCAAACGCCAGTTTTTTATTGCACATCTTTTTTTATTAAAAATAACACAAATGATTTGTCAGTGATGAAAAAACAATGATTTTGTTTGTTTTGCATAAGATTTCATGGAGTTGATAAAAGGACGTTTATCAGTTCAGCCGCTGTTAAAATTGAATAACAAGCCGACAAACTGCGCGGTCATTTCAGGTACGGTCATAATTTTTACGAGACTCTTAGTGTTGCCTAATGTTGTTATTATGCCGCATATGCCTCATAAAACGTTGCGATTATTGGGTTAGCTCTGATACGTTTCCATAATGTTATGGAAATTAAATTTCATTATTACTGCAACAGAAAGTCGCTCTCACATAATTTCATTGCCTTTCCAACTGCCAACCGTTTTCATTTCATGTTGCATTTTTCATTTTTCATTTAATTTAGAATCAAAAGTTTAAAGTCAAAATTCAACATTCAATTCACAGCTGGCCAATTTTTTTTCTTATTTGGACATTTTGCCTACTGTTCGGGAATAACAAATTACAGTTTTAAGTGCAAATTCAATAAACTCTTGAAATATATTTCGTCGTTATTTGCCCCGTTAAAATAACCTCAAACCAAAATGAACGTGTACTTTCTGACAGGACGAAGTCGTGTCATCTAAACTGAAAGTTAGTAAAACTGATCCTCCGCAAAGTATGGTCTACATTATTTATAATGAGTCTCGTTAGGATCTCGAGACAAGCATGCCCAGTAGAAAACCGATCAAACACTTTCTTGATGCTGCGTCTGCGGCGCCGAGTGGATTATCGATCGAGGCGGCTTTTATTAGGTGCCGACAGCAAGGCTGAGCGATTATCGTTAGTCCATAGGATTTTATCAGAGGACATCAGGGGGTGGCAGGGCGGTAATAATTAAACAGCATCCGGGTTATCGATGCGGCGCTGTCGATATGACCGGTGCTCGCACAATCGGTCGCGTGCACAACATCGTCCTGGAATCGTCTAATGGCTGACCGAATCGGCTATTTAGCGTGATTGTTGGCATCGCGAGCAACCTCGCCGGTGCTAACAATAGCCCTGGCATCTGTTATGTTCCTCGACAAATAGAAGCACGTATCCCTCGTATATTGCCGGTGCCATAATATATCCTCCCTGGCTTGTTCGACGTTTGATTTATTTCTCTTGGAAAAAGGCAAAATGTTATCACGCGCGAATTTCCACGAGAAAGAAAAAATACTTCAAATAAACTGCCCAATCATTCGAAAATCAGTCATTTGCGCGTTTATCCTGTTCAGCTTCCACAGAACAAAACGATTTATAGATTCACGATTTGAACGGAAATGAATAAAGTCCAATTATTTCACGTCGGAATTTTTCCGCCAAGATGGATAGCGGGAGGAGGTCGAAGGGAAATTATTCAGTCGAGAACACACACATGGTTACCGCCCCGCAAACTTTCATGATTAAATCAGCATTGCATTATCTTGTCTGTTGCACGTTCTTTATCCTCGCGAGGCGCGACACGAGCGAGATTACAGCGAAATTCCATTCATTTCTGGTGCGCTCTTAAGTGCAACCGAGACCCCTCCAGCATGGCACGTAAGAGACCCAAATCCACGCGGTGGTTATCAATTTCCTCGCCGACATCTTAAAACTGACCCGAGGATTAATCACTGTAGAGAGAGGAAGTTGAAAAAATAGATTAAAAAGAGCGTAAGTCGAGTGTATGAAAATCGCTAGGTGATTTGGGGAAGAAAAAAACAAGCACGCTATAAAAAGCGTGACGAGGACGCGGTGATAAAGTCTCAGCCGAGGAGAGAGCTCATTGATCATCATTACTCCCGCAACTGACACTTATCTTTATTTAGGGAAACGCACATATAAATATCAGACACGATTACCCTCGTGTGTCGTAAAAAACGGCCTCGGTATATACGTTTACGTCGCATCTTTCAGTTTATCACGAGATCGTGAGCCGACACTCATAATTTCGTACGTTGATCAATACTGCAAACGGTTTAATAAAAAATTTTGCTATCAAGCCAGGCTTCTATTTTAACCTTGCTCAACTTATTGCAACTAGTTTCATATACTACCTTTGCAAAGTTTTGCTATCAAAATTCGATTCTCATCGTTTATGTTTTGGCTTTATAATTTGTTTGCACGATATTTTTCATGTCTAATTAGTAAAATAATCGGCACCATATCTGTACAAGATTTTTAGTCATGATTAGTGACTTATTTACTGTTGCATAAATTGTAAACATTTGTTAGTTGTCGCTGTACACAGAGAAGATGTTTCGATTTATACATGCACAAGATGAATATACATCTATCGAGAATGTGAAAGGCCACGTGGATGAATAACTGAGAAAACTGTGCAAAGGACCCTTGCGTATTTTTCGCGTGGAATGAGCTGGATCTTTAAAAGCTCAAGAGGAGAAATATGTTTTAAACGGGGGCAATTTATTATTAAGCGAGGAAAAAAGTGGCTTCTGCGGACACGCCACATCGTCGTCTGTCTTTGCTCCATTTCATGCGCGATCTTTTTTACCTAATCAAATTAACGAAGAGATGAGCATCCTAGTTCTCTTGGCTTTGCTAGTTTATTTCTCGCAAGGAAACAGTGATGGGTCGTTTGTCACAGCCTCCTTAAAGCGCAAATAAAAAGCCAGCGAAATTTGAATGCCTCTCTTCAACTGAAATTGTTTAAATTTTTTTTCGTCGTCGAGAAATTCAGAATCATTTCAGAATAGTTTCCATGTATCTGAGAGATAAATGTTCGACGGAAAATGTAGTCAGATCCGCAATAGCTATTTTAGATAACATTTTATAGAATATGTCAAAAAAATTATCTACGCGATAAAATTCGTTTTAAATCTAAAAATTCGAAATGGGAATACCTGAAATTCATCAATAATTTATGCATTATCGATTTCAATTTCGTCTGGAAACGATTTTAAACTTTTCCTTGAATGAAAAATTCCCGTATTTTCAACTAGAAGTCTTAATTTTTAATGAAAGAAAATTGTGCTTTAAAGTTTGATTCCATTGCAAAATGAATTTAAAAGGTCGAATAAATGCCTGTGCAATTTTGCGACTAACTGATGCATGTTTTTATCAACTACAAAACCGGATCTTAACGAGACGATTTTCAACGACTAAATACAGTTCTTGAAATCCATGAGAGTCATTTTCCTTAAAATGCATCGCAGACGTATTATGGAAAAGGGAAAAGTTGAATGCCGTTGTCATGGCTATGTGGATTACTTTGCGTATGCATGAACTGCTAGCGTAATTTAAACAACCTGTTTAAGACACCAATTTCGCTAAGTTAACGCTCCGTAGGCAAATTAAGACATTTATTCATCTCGCACAACTGTGCGACTAAGAGCGCGTACAGTGCATTTGTGCTCGATGTTGTTGGTTCGTTTTTCTTTTTTTCCCCTCCACAACAGGATCAGTTGTTTCGACTGTCGCGAATGTAAATGCACCGAGCCACGGACTTTCGATAACGTCCATGGACCGTTCATTACACTCTGCGAATGTCGATTCCAATTTTCCAGCGCTGCATTTTCGTTGCGACTCCTAACGCCAGTCTGTTTTGCATGATTGACGTTTTAATGGGCCAGTTGGAAGAGGTTGAATTATTTATAGTGAATTTTTGGTTGACATCGCCCATTAGCCGATTATCACCATTGTAACTGCAAGTGAAAAATTCAAAATGTTGAATAGATAGAATTTTGAATTATGAGTTATTTGGAAGTTTCAAGTTTTACATTTTAAATTGAGCTTCTGTTTCGTCGCGAACAAACTTCTTGTTACAAAAAGCGTCATTACGTAATTATCAAATGAAATTCAGCGCAGCAACGAAAATCCGTAGGCGTTTTTTGTTTTTACGTTCTGCAATTTTTTGTAATTAACCAACGCCAGAAATACAAGCGACATTATGATGATACGTCACGACGAAATATAAATTTCGTCCAAAATAATTTGAATTAATTAAATTAAATGCAGCTTACAAACAACGACGTGGTTCAACAACTTTTCCACCCGACACTTTTTCATCTGCTTTTTTTCATTCCAGCGTTGTTAGGTTAATTACTCCACCGAATATGTTTTATACGTTATAAAATTTGTTTAAACAAACTCCATTTCGGAAACATGAAGCTTTAATCGATTCTTTTCATTTTCGCTTGCAATATCAGTCTTATAAAAAATTCCAATTTATGAAAGTTGATCAAACAATAGCTAGTTCGCAGTCGAGAACGGTGTAACGATTGGAAAAATATTGATAAAAAATCTACATTTTTCCCCTTAATTACAAAAACTCAACAATATCAGAGTCGAGTAATGGAACTCGGCTGCTGTATTGAATCGCCCCTGGACCACTTTCGCTTCGCATTTATCGAAACGTTTAAGCAGAATGTTGCGGAAACTTAAATCGGTTAAAATTACTGTTGAATTTCAGCCTTAAAACGCATTTCTGTTCAGTCAAGCAAAGTATCTCAATCGCAATGAGCACCGATGGATACGAGCGAGTCAATGTAGATTGCTTAGGTCGATACCCCCGGGTTTCATTTCTTCGTGACGATTTACGAAATGTTCTTTCCTTGACGAAACCCAACTTCATTAATCCTACCTTGGGATCCATTCTTGAAAGTAATTCTGTAAGTTTTATCGGTAGCCAAGGATTTAAGGATTGCGAGATAATTGGCGATAAGCCGTGCTGCAATTAAAAATTGTGCTGAGACTGTTTACTTTGATAATATGTAAGAAAGCATACAAAGTGAAAACATTATTCGTGGCAAAAATGTTCAAAGAAAAATTAACTTTTATCTTATTTCATTAAATTTCATGTTTTACATAGTTTAATGAAACACAGTTAGGTAAAACATATTTCGATGTCTCAACAGTGTTACGTTTCAAAAACTGGTATTCGAAACAATACGTATAGTTTTGGGGTAACGAGGACACCAAACGGCTGTTTCATATGACACCAACAAATACCTTGCAGCGAGAAAAGAGAGTTTCGTTGTGCTCACTATCCTGTTCTCGTAAATAGAGTCTTGTATCGTTTTCATATGCTTTCTTGATTCCACATCATTGTACCCTCAAGCTTTCCAACACTGCACACACAAAATTCGGATTTTAATTTTCTAGAGAGAATTCAGACTTTTTGATGAAAAATATTGTTTTCGTTGTGCTGTATTAGGAAACTTAGAGTTTATTAATGAAATATCCCGATGCACAAATATTTCATAACACCGTCTACCATATTTCAATGAAAATTGTGTACTGGAGTTATTGATGGGATTTTTCAATCACGCGTTTGACTTTTCCAAGGATCGTTCATCATTGCTCGCCTTAGCATACGTCTATTTTTAACCATTTTTATTATTCAAGTATGCGGGACGTCGTCACATAAATTATTAATGTACATGTCGAAATTTTAATAACCTTGACTACGTTGAAAAATAATGGCAAGTTGATTTGATAATTTTTCATCAAAGGAACTTCGTTAAACTCGTTATTAAACAGTTTAGAAGGATCAAGTACCACTCAAGTTTGAGGACATTTTAAATTCTATTGCTAGGTGCTTCGGTAGATTAAAAATTGTAAAATTTAAAACATAATATTCGTGGGGAAATTGGTTGAATCAAGTTTTAATACCGGATTTATCTTTGTTAATATGTGATTAGTGGTTCGTCAAGTGTTTTTATATTTTTCATGCATACAAATCGCAAAAGCGCGTAACTATCGTGTATTGATTATTCGAATCAAATGGATTTACGGCAAACAAAATAAGTCTGTCACGCCGCAGAAAACGGTCTGATTTCCATGAATAAAACAATATGGTATACACATTTTGATGCAAAAGGTATACAGCATTGACAACAAATGAATAATAATGTTATTGGATGGCGTTCGGCGTTGCAAGCAAATATATTTCGTTTTCGTCTGTCATCCAGCAAAATTATATTAATCTGCAAACTTTGCGAAAGCTTTGCAAATCTTTGTTCGCGTTGACTGTTGATTCTTTAACAATGCAATTAAATACGTATAGAAAAGGAGAACATTATTTTAACAAAACAAATTCAATATTTTGTAGTAATGAGTAGTGCAAAAAAATCCAATGGTCAAATTTAACCAATAAGTTGGACCATTTAGTATTAATGGAAAGCTAAAAAAAATTTTTAGGTGGAATGTAAAGCATTTTACGAACATGGTCATAAATTTTTGATGGGAAAAAGTGCGGTTTAAAATTTCTGTGCTTTCAATTTAAACCGGCTAACATTTTCGTTTAATGAAAACGACCTTTTTAAACGCTATTATTAAGTTTTCATCCGCTGCTAAAACATGACAATGTTAGTTTTAGAAGCAAAAATCACGGCGAATAAATGCTAACGTGCATGATTAACTAGTTCAGAATGATTTTTTCCCGCGTTAAGAATGTCCTGAAACCTCTCGGGACTGGTTCTCATTTTCTCAACAACTTGATATAAAGAATAACACTCGACGTCGCTGCATATTAAAGAGCATCTGTGCAAAAGTATTTCGCGCCAAATGACGGCGATATTGACGATCTTAATAAATGTCGTTACGCGTGGCGATAGCCAAGCGTTTGCTAACAAAAGACCAGTGCACCGAGTTTGTGCGTTTATTTCGCTACAAAACGGTATTGTCAAGCTTTTTGTATGGTAATTTCAACAGCCGGGCAATTTTTTCGTTTTTATTGCATCACTTTAATGAACTGTTCAAGTGCATTCTTAAATACCTCGACGACAATTGAGTTATCGATTTAAATGCCATTCAACGCTTTTATCCCGATTCACCTCGCCTTTAATCGATGATTAGAAGTCTCATCGTCGAAAAAATTTCCTTTTCGCCACCGCGAAGAAACCTCTGACGGTGCGGTAAATAAATAGTTTCAGTTAATGAGGCGTGAAAACAAAAAAAAATTTTTTTTCACCACACAGGCCTTTAATACCCCTTTTAGGAAAGTTTCGCGAGTCAGCAGTCGCTGATATGCTTATCCACTGAATTCACCACATAAAAAAGCTCGAGTTATGAAGGCTGCGTTGCTTTTAAATTGGGTTAATGAGACGATGTGCTCGTCGAGTCAAACAACGCCTGGCGTCGTGCGCGAAAAGCCCCACAGCACGTTTGAAAATCTCGCATTCCGAATGAGGATATTCGCTGATTTCTTTGCGGATGAAAGTCAGAATACTCGGACCACTCATTATCGACCACGAAGCTCAATTTTGTCGTGATCCCTCAGCTGAAGAAATCGGTTAATAGAAAATTCAAGATTCAATCGTCTCGCTTGGCATAAGTGGCGGACGTGAAACCGCAATCAATCGAAGTTTGCTTGGGAAAGCAAAAGGTTCTGACGGTGGTTTGATTTTGGCGATTTTGGTCGAGATCGTTTTATCTCTTGAGCTAGAGGGATTCGTTTACATTTGAAATGCAGTTGGGTGCGACGGACGGCGGTGGAGGCAAGCTGATAATTGAATTTTCGCATCGATAGGAACAATGTTAGATCTCGAATAACACAACGCTCGAACGCTATAAAAGCGCTTGAGAATTTAATAATAGCTGAGACGCAAAGGAGTATTCTAATGCAAAGCATCGACAGTCGTGGCCAAAACGAATCGCACAATGCTCGTGCACATCTTCCGGAAAGACGATCTGCATCCATATGGATAAACCAGTTCGAGAACTGCAGGCGTCGCTTTCGCAGATCGCAAGCGGACCAGTATTTATTTATCTCTCCGGCTAGTCATATTTGGGCGCTGAATAATCCTATTAAAAGTTTTGTGGATTCGTACGCTTTTGGATCAAATTCTGGATGAAGAGGTCTAAATTTTAATCTAGCCGAGACGATAAAACGAAATTGAAACCGACTCCTAACCATAAATATTCAGCCCTGATAAACGTTAGTTGGCTAATCTCACCGACGTACGCCATCTGTTTAACCGCAAAACTGCAGCACGCAGGTTGAAATTGCACTTTGTCAGTTTTTGGGTCGCTTATCTTGGCGTTTGATTTATATTTCGCGCACCAAACTCACTGCAAACTTCGGCCAACTTTTTTAAAGAAAAAAAAAGAAGTTGATGTTTCGCAATCCAATCAACAACCTTGAAACTTGCCTAATATCTTTTCTCATCGCGCTTCTGATATGATGAAACTTTTCACTTTCATCTACATTAGAGAGAATTCGAGAAGAACACTTTTTCTAACTGTTGATTAATCAGGATGATTCTTAAGTTAGCAGATATTCATAGTTACAAAAGTAAGATTATTACACGTTAATTTAATTACAAAGGTTGATCGGGTTCTGATGTCATGCGGATAAAAATGATGACACGAGCGAAACAAACGCGCATCAGAGCGTTGATTTCGGTTGCGTGTACAGATAATGGCCTCGTTAGCAAGCCTAGTGCACCGAAATTTCATTAGGCGACGCATTAGCAAAATAGAACTGATAAATTCTCGTCTCTCATGTATTTATCTAACTAAGCTTTCTATTTTGCTATGTGTGTGTTTCTTTGTTCTCATACGTCGTTTTGCATCACACGAGTGCATTGACTGCACAACTGCATTTCGTTTTGTTGAACATAGAAATTAAGTCAAACGGTTTTCCACGAACTGTGATCAATTTACATCAAGGCAGTTGTTAAGTAGAGGGGGAATTGAGTGAGCTAACTTTGGTGAACATTAGCTTATACATCATTGCAGGTGATTAATCGGGCATAATGAGGTTTTGGGGTGACCTTGGATGGTTAGGCTGACCAGAAGACGTATGAGTATTAATTGAGCTAACATCATCGTTGGGTTAGCTACCCGTCTGACGAACTATCCGATTATTCAAACTCTCGGCGCTTAAATTTTCAATGGCTTAATCTTTTAAAAGTAATTTTTTTGACACATTCGAGCAGCAAATTTGTTCCGTTTTGGGTGGATGCACTGTATAACGGTACAGGAAATTGCTCTATGAATTCTTGGGCGTGGATGGATGACTACGGTCATCATCATTTTCACGATGCACGCTTCTTCAAAAAGGGATTCTGCGCCGTGACAAAGTACATGCAGGCTTTATCTCGCGCCGCCATCCTGGAATCAAACGTTTCGCTGCAGAATTGTATATCGATCGTACAGACAGCGCGAAATTGCAAAGACAAAACGATTGACTTTTGATGGTTTGCTACAAAAACTGCTCTTGAAGTTGATAGACATATTTGTCGCAACTTTAATTCACCGTCACTGCAGCTGATTTTGTCCAGTTTTATACATCATTTGTTCAAGTCTACAAAGTTAGTCAAAAATCATACTGAATTATTTTTAAATTCATTGATAAAACCAGGGGTTTTTGGTATTTGGAAAAATGTTTTATTATCTCTTCTTAAATTTTATAGTTCAATTTTTTATCTGGTTTCTGAGATGTAACTTTTAGAAGGTTCAAAACATTTTGTTCGTCTGCCAAATTCACTTGTACAATTCTGTTACTTTTCGTCAACTGTGCACTTGAGGGTTAATAATAAGTCATGCTCGTAGCTCCGTTGAGACATTGCTAAGCGAAGTCCGATCCAATGAAGATAATGATTTGATGAATAAGTGACTATTCCATTAGGTTCTTGATAAATGATACACGAGTCTATTGAGTATTCAAGACCAACTTGTAGCCATCTCATTAAAGGCGTGTCGCGAAAGCCGAGGTTCGGAAAAAGTTGATGAATTCACGCGCCAAGCATGTCCCGGTAAATAAGACTTTTTAACGAATGGCTGCCAACATCCTATTGCAACGTCTACGATAAATTATGAACTGTCGCCTGGCGTGGCTGACCTGCAGTTATACTAGCTTAATAAATAACACACTGTCATGCTGCGATAGAATCTTCCTCGGTGTTCCAATAAGGATCATACTGTTCTATCCCAATCCAATCTTAATTGATGGAACATAGGTACAACCGTTGTTCCTTCCAAGTGACCATGTTTGCACAAATATTTCAGACTTTTCTCTTCCCCTTTGGTTCGGATTAGCCGAACAAGTTCTTTTGATCCGACGGAAATTCGAAAATTGCATTCAATCCATTGGTTGCAAACGTAATCTCGGTAATTCTAACGATATTGATGAATGAACTTTGCAGTGCAAGCAGAGCAAGATTTATTGTCCTCATTACTTTGAAAACTTTCTCGAATCATCTGCTTTAGTCTGAACAGTCGGTTGAGAATCTCGCAGTGCATAGAGATATTGTGTCAAATATAATAGAAAACGCAAGGAAGGGCAACAGAAGACGAATAGAAGAAGAAAAAGAAACAGTACCGAGTGAAAGAACTTTTATCGCGGCAGCCAGTGACCTCTCCACTTTTATCGGCTGAAGCTTGATGGACTATTTTTCTGTATTAGCAGATGAAAAATGGCCGTGAGCCAGGACGACTTGGATGGCGCCTTTAGCCCTTTCAGATCGCGGAAAAATTGTTCCACCAAAGAAAAGGGTTTGCAATGATGAAGCCCAACTGTCATTACGTATCGCGTCATCTTTCTCTCGAATTTTCCAAAGTTAGCTGGTGCTTTTTTTAATTCATATAATCAGAGCAAACTTATTTATTAATGTTGATTAGTTTTTTGAGTTCATTAGCATTAGGCAGATCACGCGATCTGCGAGAGTGGAAACAAAAATGAGTGATTTGAGCTGTTTGTTTACTCTTGAGCTTTTAGGCAGTCTTATACAAGATGAGGTATGGAAGATACAAACGAAACAAATAGATGTTAATTATCGTTATTCCACTGGCTTTTGACGGATTGTAGTTTGGAGTAGTAATTTGCTACTGATGAAGTATCGAGAAACCTGGCTGGTTTGGTACAAACCTTGATTGCTTGATGAACAATAAGACTCGGGATTTATAAAGGTGTTACGGGATTTTCTGTCGATGAAAGTAAAAAAGTTTTGCAAGCTGCTTCTCACATTTTGATTGGTCTCTTTTCCTATCCGCACAATTTTTATCCAATAGTTCGAAAAACTCTCGATTCACAGAAATCGAATTGAACAAATTTTCATCTAACAATATTTTCAGCGAAGATTAAAAAAGAAACTTGCGAATTCAATTTGCAAATCCAGTTCGAAATTGTAGGGTTATCAATACATAAACCAATATCAGTTTTTGTTTGTTTATTGAATCCAGATTGAGGTTCTTTTTTTTAATTTCCCCAACAAATCCCAAGCACTATTGAAACTAATCGCGAAATACGTCGATTTCCGAAGTCGGCACATTTCAACCCAGGTAAATGTTATTCTGTCAGCAACAGGGAGTCGCGCGGTGACTCGATATCGAACGATGACTTTTATAACGCGGCCTAATGTTTCTTCGATGTAAAAAAGCTTTCAGTCAAATCTGTTTCATGTTTCGGCGGTTCAAATCATGTTAACCTGATGCAACGCAATTTCAGGCGTTTGGCATGAGTCAATTTTAAAATAACATCTTATAAACTAGAAATAATCTTAAGGCATCCCTAACTATTGTTCTGGTACTGACCCTATACCGACATTGTGTTTTTAATGTGAATGTGAATATGGAATGATTTGAATTGGTTCTAATTTGATTTTCAGGAGTGGACAAGGCGTACGATGCTTAGGGATGCTGGGACGGATGGCGGTGGGAATGGCTGGTGGCGATGGCGGTTCAGGTTGGGTGGTTTGTTGGCAATGGCGACGGCCATTTCCTGTTTCGTTGCATCGTTTCCGGGTGCCATGGCTAATGCGGATGCGAAACGTCTCTACGATGACCTGCTGTCGAACTACAACCGCCTCATTCGGCCCGTTGGCAATAATAGCGATCGCCTCACAGTCAAAATGGGACTGCGACTCTCCCAGCTTATCGAAGTTGTAAGTACACATCCTTCATTTCTTGTTTTCTATGTTTACTTTCAAGTAATCTTCTGATGACGCTTCCATAACTAAACCCAGCGCGAAGTAACAAATTCATGTCGACTTTCTGTATTCTATTTTACGATTCCGTGTTTAATGACGACGTTAGAATTCATCTCTTGATCTCGGTCATTTTGTCTTACTCTGAAACTGACACCTCGAAAATCTCGTTCACTTTGGAATCTTGCTCACGAGAAGTACCGGATGGATTGGCCGACGTTGTTTAGTTCGTTCAGCAATCGTCCTCAGTGACTTTACGACTGTCAGAAATTACTCGCGACGTTTATCTGCGTAGTTGAAGTTATTTATTAGAAGGCTACGTTCGGTTCTGAGTGCAGAATTTGACCGGAGCGATAAGAGATGTTAATCGAAGCAAGTGAACAGATCCATCAATGCTGAGTATTACACCCACACTTTACCGTGCTGGTCGTTTCAAAAAATTGGCAAAGATACTTTGGAAATGAAAATTTGAGATATTCTAAATCCCGATGATTTGTGTCCACGTGCGTTTTATAACGGACGTAATTTATTGCCTTATCGTTCTCGAAGTCTAGAAAAGTATTGAAAGTAATTTCTGTCGGCTGGGATGTCCTTTCGATTAGGATCAGCATATTTGAAGACAACCTATCTTAATTTTCATTTCAAGTATTTGAAAACTCAGTGATGAAGCAGTAGTTCATAATCATTACTTTTTTAAACAATTGAAGCTCAAAACAATGCGGTACCATGTTTTTATTCGATTACCTCGATTTATTTATCTTAATGACTTTGTAGCTTATTTTGTAGTTTTCTTGCTTCTGAGTGTGCTTTTCCAGTAGTTTAATCCGCGCTATTATACATCGCATAATCGCGTTACTGCACGGGGAGAAAGATTCATTAAAGTAGAATGGAAAGAATAATCTGCTTGATGGAAGTGTTCGTATAAATTTTGCAAGATTTAATTAACCGTGCAAAAACAAAATAAATTATGTTTTAATCGCGTTGTCTCGATTTAAGGAGTTTTAACGAGTACAAAAAATTGCCGTTCAAAATCAGTAAACATTGTAAACTTACCTGGTACGTTTCTGTTTACATAGTTTATCTCAATTATAATCTCGTTATTAAAAACTCTCGAAACGAGAAAGCCATATTTTTATCCAGAGATGTAAGCTAACGATGGTATTTACTTTCCGGCAACTTTCCGGTAATTAATCTGAATCAATCGTCGTTAGAGGTTGATTAGCATCATTAGAAAAAACGGAAAGAACGAAGGATCGTGTTCAATGTGACTTATCGAGAGGGCTTATTATCACAATAATATCAGCTGTCATGATTAATGTACTTCAGATGAAATCGAGACGAACTTCGTATAAAATTGGAAATCCAACTCCGAGGCAAGAAGTGAATTTGAGCTCAAACGAGAGATTGCGCATCGAGTAACTCACCAATTAAGAGACAGGTTTCAGTAATATATTTTCGCGCTTCTTTTATACGCTACCATTCCTTTGCCTTTTCCTTATCGCTGACGTGGAATAAATCGCAGTTGTCGAGATACGTTACCATTTATTTCGAACGGCGTGCCGATCGAATGACTGTCGGCATTAGATAGCTTTTAACGCTCCAATTACATTCTGAACGGTCAGCCTGTACTCATTACCGTTTCGGTGTTGAGCAATGATTAATTTAATCATTATTCATTAAAGTGTCTCTCAAAGTGTCACTCAGTTTTTTGTTTATTTGATTGAAAACGGATTACACGATGTGACGAGAATCAAATGCTTGAAACTTTTGTAGCTATTCAAAAAGTTCAGTTCCAATCAGGCAACGAGGAAATCTCTGCCATAAAGAAGCGAGATGCTGCCTGAAATAAACTCACGTACTGGATGGTGACAATGAAATAATTTTGAATGTTTATTACGGAATTAATGCTGTTTCACACGAAAACCGACAGACGTACCAATGCGACTGCGGATGACCGTTTCATCTCTTGTTTCTGGCCACCTCGGTTAATTGAGTTTTCTGCAACTTTCGCAGACTGTCATTCACACAACTGTGTGGCAGCTCGTAATCATATTATACTGCAACAAACAGTTCATGTATCCCACGTTCGCGATGATTCCCAGCGATAACTATGTTAACAAAAAATCTTACCTAACTACTTTTACTTTTGACAGTTAATAAATTTTGCTCGCTGTATTTCAGCGGCGCAGTAAATGTACTGCGAACAAAACCCGGCGAAAGAAAAAAAACAACTTCAATTTGAGAATGGAACAATTTTTAATCAGCGGATTCAATAGCGGTTGATTAGTTTGTGGTGAACTTTTCTTTCGTTTTTGTTTTCAAATCATTTTGAATGCGAATGTGTAGCAGAATGGTAATTAGAATTTTTGTGATTGGATTAGTTCAAACTTAGTCGAATGGGATTGTACGTTTCGACAGGGGTCCAATTTGACAACATTTTATTCATTGTAAAGATCGTCACAACAGGCTTTATAAAACTCATCAAACTCTTGCATACAAAACGTTGATACATAATGCGGATTAAAGTTCTGATGAATGCACGTTGTTTGTCAATGCTCCGATCCTGAATACAATGTTTGTAAAATGATTTCATTTGAACAGCTGTACATTACTTATTTGGCGCTGTTTGTGCTGCGACTCGACATCACTCTATCAAACCTGCCTAGACTTAGATTCCACAATAATCTTGCGGATTTACGGGGCTTCTTGTTGTCAAAGCACTGCTTTGCACCGAGTTTTCCAATTTGCTTGGATAATCGTTATAGAACATAATTGTTTGCTCTTTGGAATATTGCTGTCGAATGGTCATGTTGTACCTTTGAAACAAATTCTAGAGTTAGGTTGTACGAAAAAAAACGATTGAATTTCACAAACTAACTTCCGATTGATTCAGTTAATTTGAAAAGTAAATTTAATCACAATTCGCGGAATAGAATTATAAACTGCGTGAAATTATATAAAAGGTTTTTGTCCCAATGAATTTTGAACTTCAGATTCTTCCCTGTCATGATAGCGGAAGCATTTTACTTCTCGTTACAAGAATTTAATTACCAGAGATCAATTTTATCTTCGATATTAATTAATTATATTCTATTTCCGTTCTAACGCTCAAATTACAGTCAAGTCATTAAAGTCAGAGCTTTTGTATTGAAATTATAAAGATTTTCTCAATGGATATTTTACAGCCAAACTTTCAGATCAGAAAATGATCAGATTTCGAATTATTTTAGAGTTACAATCAGAAGATGCAAATTGATGTTAAACTTCCATCTCAATTCTTGATGTTTTCTCTGAAATGAAAAAGTAACTGGTTCGCAACCCCCGTTCAGTAGTGGCTTTTTCTCATCGATATTCAAAGTTGATGTCAACTTGGGAGTGAAAAATCGTTGCGATTGAAAAATCGTAGCAAAACAGTCTGATTCAGAGTGAGACAAAAAGTTGTCAGCAGATGCCAATCGTAGTTACAGACTGTAAATGTCAATGTTTGCTGAAAAATTTACAAAAAAAACACAAACATAATCACCAAACGAATTTCTATTCAAGTCCATTCAAGAAACTACATCATATGTCAAAATCAAGAACAAAAAGATCCTAAATTCCATGAAATTCTAATCAGCTCAAGCGAGTCTCTTGAAGCGTTAATTCAAGGCTGTTAACTTAGAATGCTAACTCATGTCAGTTGACACGCTAGTTAACATGTTACTGGTTATCCTTAAAGCACAAGCTATTGTCTCAGATGTCATTAGGCTTTTCATTAACGTCACTTACTTTGTGGAAGATCACCGACAACTTCATTTATAAACTGTTCAACGTTCCCAGACATAATACACGCATACATCCCGCTGCTTCGCGAAAAGACAGTTACTCCGCTGTAGTAAGATAGGAACAATTTTTCAACCAGTTAGAATCCGAGCTCGACGGGAATTTCTATTATCGCGATGGTCTTTTAGACTTTGAACGTGGTGATATTGTCAGGAGGCGAAACCGTCAATTTATCATCGACCCTTCGGGACACGCCTGTCGACCCAAATCTCATTGGAAAATCGTATCGCCTTTGCAAGCCTGTTGACAATGTTGCGGTGGCGCATCTACCGTACTGCAAATTAAGTCCCGTGGCGAGAGACCACACCAGGGAGAAACAGGAGCTTGTAGTCGTAATGCCAGCATCTCCTGTCACCTAATGCTTACGTACACGTTAGATTTGATGTGTTTATTAGACTGAACACGGTGTGAAAAATGATCAAAGCCCCAGCTTACAATTTAGAGTTCACACAAAAACTGCAGAATAAACTAAATTGTCCCCAGGTGGTAGATAGAGTTTCCTTGTACGATAATGACACAATGTAATAATTTTATGGACGCTGAATATTCTTCCTTGCGCAAAAGCTTCAAGAGTTTGGCAACGCTTACTAAGCAAGCACGTTTAATGTAAACGCGCTCTATTTTCGCAACGTATTTTATTAGGGCTTTGAAAATTCACATAATACTCCCTACTGCCACGTACATCTTTTTAAGGAGAAATTTATCGAGCTGATTCGTTTATTTCAGCCAGAACCGCTTCAAGGAGCACCAACTTTTTTGTCTGACATTTTTTACCCCTTTTAATTGGTGTCTGCGATAAAAAAAAACACGTTAAATTGCGAAAAATGTGCCCATTGTTAATTACAAATCAATTGACGTTCGGAGCTATCGATTTTTCGCACTGACATGCAAATTGTTTCCCGATAACTGAATGTTTCCTTGATTTCCACGGAACCGAAAGTATCTGGTAATTGAATTAGCAGATACTTAATAGGACACTTGAATTAATAATACTCGTTGCGCAGTAAATTCACACAATACAGGTGCGTACTATATTGCTCGTAAAATTTGTGTGCTCGTGTTAGACCAATCGATAACTAATGAAGCGTGTTTTTCATTCCGATATTCAATTTTTTCATCAACGCTCTTTTGATGTTTGCAGAAAATATCAAGTCTGACTAAATATTGGTACTTATCACTTGATTACTTCAATTCTTTAACTTTTGCTCAGGCAAAAAATAAGGCAATGACGTCCGTGTTTGGTAATCAATTTCTTTTATTTCTATTATGATAGTACAGATACATTCATTTTGCCGGTCACTTTTAACTATCTCTTTAAAATTAGTTAAAAACCGATCGCTGGGAGACAGGGTCGCTGAGTAGACAAAAGTATAGCCACTAAGGTATTAATCAAGCCACAAGCTAATCAGACATGCTTGCACACCGTCGCGTCGTGATTGTTGATTCATGCGGAATAATGATGCCGACTACCAGATCAAATCCTATTAACCGCGCGCTACCTTCCAACACTTTGGGAACGTTAACTTGCATGAAAAACTTGCTCTAATGCCAACGACTTGGTTTCGCACGGTTTATCGTCTCCTGTGACAAAGAATCTCCACGGACGAACGAACGAGCGACACCCGATACTGGGTTATTTATTTTCACTCGGTTTTCGCTGTTTATTCAAATTCCTCGAAAATTCTTGCCTTTTACATGCAGTTTCAAATCAATATACTGTCAACGAAGTGCGCGCCCACATCAAATGCAATTGCGTAAAAATATTTTGTGCACGGCGATAGTCGTTCGGGGAATCAATTTTTCATTTATCTGCCTCACGCAGAACACAAATAAAGAAATAATACAATCCATACTGATTCCCCTTTGACCCAAAGGATTTGTTTGACGGCGTTGTAGATGTAAATTATGTATAGAGACAGACGAAAACAAAATGAGATCAAATTGATAATACATCGTACAGTTTGCAGGAATTACACAATTGAAATTGGAACGACATTGAATTTGCTATTTTTACAATGCAGTTAAGAGCTTGCTTGTACACGTCAAGCAAATCTGAATCGCAATGTCTTCTGAATGATATGCTAGGTGACCCGAATGTCGTGTTGTATTCGGTATTACGCAACTTAAAATTCATCCTGACTTGGGTAATTTTTTTAAGAGAACAAATAAATAACGCGGTTATCGAGGTGACATTCTCGAAACAAAGATTGTACCGACTTTTGTTTATCTTTCGAATTTGGCGTCTGGGATTTTGTCCGAATCCCGCGCGGTTTTTCGTCTAATCTCTTACCGCAAGCTTTGCTAGGAATTTGTTTCTGAATTTTTCGTGTACTAATGCAATAGTACGAGGGATTTTTTTTAGTCAAATATTTTTTTACCTCAAACATTCGTGAAATATAGTGGTAATTCAAGGTGAGGACCGGTCGGTTGGAATGTTGGCTCGATAGGTTTCTCGTTATTTCAGTCGATTTGACGATCAACGATGACCGAAATGCTGACTGGATCGATGACAATTAGTTTCAGCATGGCAGATAACCGTTCGTCGATACCGTGGCTCTTTGTTTTTGCTAATCAATTCATCGTCGATATATTGAATAAACCGACGTCCATCCCGACCGAGGGAAATTCGTAAAAATGTTATATTATACCTCCGCGACTTTCTAACGTTTGTTTTCAAATACAAAATTCTGTTCTCGTCGCTCTGATTTTTTTTTGGAATTGTTTCTCTGCCACAAGTTTGCAAGCTTTAATAAACCAAATATTTGTATTACATTTGACGCACGCAGTCAAGGGTAACCAGGAATAATATCGAGGTAGCTTGCATTTGTGGCCGTTTCGTTCAACATTTTTCAGCGTCTCGGTATTTGTTTTCTTCTCCGAATAAAAATACAAATAAGTTTTTTCGAGTTATCTTCGTTATTTCCGTTCAGTGTCATGCGCAACAGAAGATAGGAAATTGTCGTGTATCGAAGTTTTATTTTGGTGGTAAAAATTATTTCCATCTCAAAGAGACAAGATCGCGTGAGAGTCTAACTGTCAAAACTCGATAGAAACTTTGTAGGAGGAGTTGGCGCTGCAAAGTATCCCGAGGAGATCCACTTGCTACAGTGAAATTCAATGTTAACAAAGTTGCAAAACGATATGAAGTAGTCAGTAGACGCATCGCCAATATGAATTTACATTGCACTTGTGTGTATATGTATCAACAATTTCAAGCACTCTCAGTTCAGAATCAAGAACAAAAATAAATCTTGTTGAGTCATAATTTTTTACCCTTCATTGGAAAGAGGTAAAAAAAAGATTACACATTCTATGACATTTTTGTGAATTTTAATTCAAAAGTTTATCGACTCTACACTTTATAATCATGATGAAATATTATTATAGAGTTTTATTTGAAAAAGCTAGAGAATTTTATGATTAAAGAAAGTTTATAACATTCTTTGTAAGGTTGTAAGTTTTTATCGAGGAATACCGGCAGTGTTAGGATGATAATTGGATCGCGATTCATCTGCTTTTAGCAACGCGTTCAAAGACATTTTGTTTCACCTGACTGTCTCTCGCTTGATATTCGCTTATCTTTGCACGGGTTAACGTTTTGCTTATAGTCAGAAGTGTTGAAAAAAAAGAAAAAAAAAAGAAAAAAAAACCTCTACTAAGCGACACAAGACCATGTTACGCGCGATGTCATTTATTAAAAGGGGTCGGTGAGATTTCTTGATCATCCCTTAAAAGCCAAGCAAACTTTGTAACAAGGATTCTTAGGTGAAAAAAATTTCTTCTGGTAACAATGTACCTCGTTTAATTAAAACAATTCCAGAGAATCAGAAGCAATCTGGTTTAACTGAAGTTACAACGAAGGTTAAAGATGGAGTACGAAATAGGATTCGTATATACGTTAGCGAACATTTTCTGTCTATTTACAGAACACTCTCTCTCTCTTTCTCTCTCTATCTCATTCTACAGATAATGAAGTAGTTGGGGAAGGGCAAGCGTTTCGTGCAAAACGTTACTATCACTTTTTCTCCGTATTTTCTAGTGCCAAAACTAATTAAATTGAAAGGCTGCCTGCTCGGATGAATTATTTATCAAACGATCCAACCGAAAATGAATGTTACTGAGATGAAAATTTTTTCAGTGGAAAAGTTCGAGTTTAGTGATCCATCAATGAGTCAGCGTAAAAAATTAAACATTCGACTTTAGCATCAGTAAAAACAAAAGCGAAGGATTTTATTGGTGAACAATTCGACAGATTTGTTGAGTTTGTTGAACTGAAATTGAATTTTCTAGCAGGCTGGGATGAGTTTTTCGTTACAATATTGGAGAAACCTAATCAAAATATCTGCGAGCTCAGTCGAAAATGCACAAAATCCCATCGAATTTCGTTGCAATACCGGCATCGTGAAAACTTCTTTTCGGCCGAGAATTCCGCCCGTTTCGTGCTGATTCATGAACGCCGAATAGTCCGGGAATTTAGTGGCCTTGGACCGAGCTTACCGGACTCTTGCTGGCGGAGATCCCCGGCTTTATATAAAACAGTCATCTCGGTGTCCTCTCCTTGCGTTTTCGGCGCGACCCAACCTTTCGATTGATCGCTCAACCTCTGATCCCTTCTATGATATTCTCCCCGGAAATAAAATGCCGCCTAATCCATTAATCCACAACATCGGGAGGTCATTCGGGATATTGTGTCCAGGGCTTATTTAACTTTTACGCGTCGCTGCACTGGTTCTCGTAACACTGTTTTATGGCAAACTCAAAGACATAGACACATAAAGGGCAGAACGAATTGTGATGAAGAAAGATTTTCATCGTAACGCGCAACGTGTCTCGAGAAACACTTCAATAACAAAACAAAAAGTGACGGCAGGGATGCGAAAAAAGTACTGCTCAAACGGCCAAAGGACACGTAAATGTGCAAAACGTGCGTCGTAAAAATCAAGCCACTTTTTTTTCCACTTCCCTCATGATATTTCTTGCAACGTGAAAACTTCAAAGACGTTCGATATTCACTTGTAACGGAAAAATTAACCAAAACTGTTAATCTTTTGGAAACAGTTGTTTGAAATGATTCTAGAAATATTTTCATGATTTTTAATGTCAGTTTATTTTAGTATTTTGCATCTGCCATCAATTTCCTTTGAGTGTTGATGCACGTATCTAATTACAAGTAAACGTGAAAACGCAACGTCAGTTTTTCACGTCACAACTGAGCCACGTTGGTGCATTCGATCCATCCTTCTGTTTCCCTGACATCCAATTTCCATAGCATTAGGCTCCTTATTCACGGGCGTACGTGTCTTCATGGCAGTCATCTCGCGTTTACCCGCCGACGCTTGTCGTCTGTCTCCCAATGAAGGAATCGGAGTTCGAAGGACAAACGATTCGTGACACTTTTGGATAACAGCGAACACGTGTTATCACGATCGTTATTACATTACAAAGCCCTCGCGTAAACGCTTACCTACATATCTGATGCCAGTCAAGGAGCCAGCGCTATTTCAAGCACCACTGAATCTCTCTTACGTGTCACAGTTCAAGATTTACTACTACATTTGTTCCGAGAAACCTGAGCTTTTTATCAGAAAATACCAACAACATTTTTCAAAACCACAACTTAAATAGAAGGACCTTTACGAGAAAATATGTGAGGCTTATTAAAACTTGTATGAAATAAAATTGTTGATAAAAAAATGGAATTCAGATTCAAAAATTGGCACACCGTACCTAAGTTATTTCAACTTACAGTGCATTTCAACTTACCTGAAACGGAATTTGAATAAAAAGGATTGTATGGTCGCTGGCTTCATGAGCGGATCTTTCTGTAGATTAGGAGCGCTCAAACAGTGTCTTTAAAGTGAAAGAGACGACTCGTACCTCTCGGGAAGGAAGGAATCCCCTTTTATTCGTCTAACTATTGCCATAAGCATGTTCTTGCTTTTACGCAGAGCGAAGCAGCAATTGCGAATTGCTTCGTTTCGAGGCCAATGTGTCTGTGTACCCCGTTTAACAATGTGGGAAGAGTAGAAATTTTTACGACCCGTCGAAGATAAAATGGCTTTTATTTTGCAACATAAAATGTTTATCTGATAGCGCCAATCGTTCAGACCAGATTTTCAGATTTTCGTTAATCACTAGTTATTACCAAGAAAGTTCGTTCATAGAAGTAAAAAAAAAATCCGAAATTTTTAAGTGGAGTGTTTTTTGTGTGACTTTGGATGGTGGTATTTTTGAATTATTTACGTCTGAGTGTGCCAGGAAAAGTTTTTTCGAAACCTGATCATTTAAGACGCGCACATATGTCTATAATCTCTTGGCAACGACGTTGACTAAAGGTTCCCCCAGGATGTGGCCTCAGTCTATAATTCTTGTCTCAGTACGGCGGTTTGCAGGAAATATCTTCAAGCAGATTATCTTGAATATTTTTCTCACTTTTTGTGTGTTAACAGTGTCTCGGCAAAACTTTGTACTTTTGGCGAAACCCAAAGGAAACTTCGCAGCAAAAATAGTCCGAATACCAAATAAATTTCAAAAAATCTTGCTTTCTGTCGTAAAACAGCCAAACGACCTTACGTCCCACAATTTATCGCGGCGCTGCGGTGACACACACTCACACACGTATGATGCAGTCTTCTTCTTTGGTCGCTTTTGTTCGTGTCTGTTTGGCTCCTCCGAGTTTCAGTGCTAAATGCACGACACATATATTAATTACTCAAAAGAGATGCCTAAAAACAGTATTCCGAACACGCGAAAAAAAAAGATTTGAAAACACTGTGTTACAGTGATCATAAAAAATCGCATCAGAGTCACACTACTTTTTTGTTCTGATAACAATGTACAAATCCTGTTACTCCACACCCGGAATTTTCAGCTCGTATGTGAAAAATAACGCAAAAGCCTTTCAATCCATTGATAAAGTTGGCAAAAAAAATTAAAAAATGTCGAGTTGAAAAAAACCACTGATCGAGTTATCTCCGCAGATTATGTTGGATAAAAAAGACGAGTGACAAATGGAATCCAAAAAAAGACGAATCCGGCCGTGTGCTTAATTAAAGCTCGACTTGTAAGAATCAACAGTCACGTTGATGGCAAATTAATTCAATCACGCAAAACTCGGTTGCATAAACATGGAACTGCACACAGAAGCAAGGAGAAAAGGAATCTTTGAGCTGGAGCGTAATTGAATCGGCCATTGGATGGTGGTTTTCGCGAAGATTTTCGCGGCCTGGTACAAGTCGACGTTTTACATCATTAGAATTTCGTGATAATGAATATCGACTGTAGAAACTTTGTAATGGCAGGAACATTCCATTATTGGAGCGACATGATGTGAAACAGAAGCTCATTAGATGGTACAATCGACCGCTGCGCACTTTCCTGTCCCGGCAGTCCAGATGTTCTGCCATCTCTGCGCGTGATCGAGTACGACTCGAGTCCACTGCCTTCGTGCAAATGGCAAAGTCATCTCTGCAGGTCATAAAAACACACTGGACAAGCTTGAAACATACTCCAATGATTTTAGGAGTTCTATAAAAAAGAGAGAAAAATGTGTCGACAATTTGAACCTCGAAAAAAAAAAGACATTAAAACAAGTGACAAACTACTGTGATAATTTACGAAATGAAAAAAGAGCCGATTTCGTTTAACAGTTTGCAGACTAGTTTTGGTTGCTTTTTTATCTGTTTTTTTTTCTGCAATAAATTTCATGTTTCGATATTAATTGTAAGAAATAAAACAAAACAGGAAATAACTTTTCGAAGTGAAATTTCGAAAACAGGAAAACATTTTTTGTTCTTTAGATAAGTCGAGGGGTTGTTCGAAGACAAAAAGCGTGTACTTGAATGTCAGATGGTTCAAGTGTGGACAAGACGGACAGTTTCCGCAAGTTTGATAATTGATAAATCGATTGTAACATGGTCGGACAAAAAATGGGGATACTGAGGAAACAATCTTGTCGAGAGAAAACACTCGACGGATGTTTGTTTAGCCAGCGGTGTGTGTTTGTACAACCGAGTTTTTGCAGCCGGCGTATGTCCGTGAATTATACTTTATCTCGCGTTACGTATACCGACGTACATAAAAGTGTGTACAATGCTGTTGTCCGTAGCCTTGTTTTACACACTTATCCAGTCTACTTTCTTGCCAACTAACATGTGCTCCACACATGAGAGTTACGTAATACCGCACGGCCCCGATCCCAAAATCCGCTGCAGCACGCATGATACCTGCGACTCCAAAACTGTTTCTCGATATCGATCGCACGCTGCACCGCACCGCAGTTAACCCCCTTTGACGTTGGCACGAAAAAAACCCCACGCCTTTCCTTCCGATTAAAGACTCGGCGCTGCGTGTGGATTTATTTACGTTGTTATTCGCACCGACAAGCCAACGGAATAAACGAAAGTCGAAAGGTTGATCCGAAAAAGTGTATTTTGTTTGTTGGTTTTGATTAAAAACGTGATAGTGAACTTAACGTGCGTCAATAAAACGCTTGATTATTCATTAGTCGACGTTGTATTTATTATCTCGAGAAGACTGTCATAAATCCCGTAATCGTCGTAAGACGTAGTAAACGGCGAAATTAGAAGCTTTATTAAAAATCTTGAGGTTCACTGACCCAGGATCAAAATGGCTGCGAGGGAGAGGGAACAGAACTGCAGAAAACGTCTCGCGGCCAATAAAAAAAGTGCACGAAAGTTTTGTGACGGTGAAAAATAAAACGTGATGTAGAGGAAAAAAGTGTATTGATGCATTGGATCTGCCTGGCGAGACGCCGGGGATATGTACATTTTTGGCATGATTGTCTCGTCGCGAATGTTTCACGTAAATGAGACAGGCCGAATTTGGAATTCATTTTTTGGATTTACGACGACACTACCGTCATAATGCACGAATGAACCGACGATATAAGACATCTTCTAGTGTGTGCGATCTTCAACACACAGCGAAACCGCGAAGCAAGCCGCGACTAAGTCACTGCTGAGCTGTCCACGTTTAAGCTCATCTTGAGAATCCGCCATTGTGCACGTTTTATGGAGCGTGAATTTAATTTGAATCAAAATAGTTGCTAATTCAGGTTTTCGGCTGTACAGTTTTTGTTCCCAGATTCTGGAATTTCGTATTGTGCGATTCACTCTACGTTTGTAATTGTGCGAAATAATTAATCCGCTCATTACTATTTCTAATTCAATTACCGATTTGATAATCTGACATTTTTTTCGTTCATGAAAAAATCATACAATGATTTTCCCAGCTTTGAAAAATTCAAGAAACGATACGGTACAAGGTAAATTTGAACTGTTTTTTTGTTTGAGGTCACTTTCAAGAATAGAGTTTACCGCGGTTGTAGAAGCTATTGGTCGATAAAGCTGTGTCGTTGTGTTCGCAAAGTAGAATTTATCGCGCATCGTGGCAAAGGTGTTTCCTTGCCATGAAAAATACTCGAGTTTTGGCCAGAATCACGACTTTTCTCGCCACCGCGAAACATCACATCTTGAGTGTTGAATAAAATCGAACGCAGTATTATTGTTGAGAACAAAAAACGAGCTAACATTCATGACGAAAATTTTGTTTGAACTAATGGCACATTATTCAAGACTTTTCCTTTTCAGAATAGTATGATTGCAAAGGTACATACATTTTTTGCATAACTAGTTTCTTCCAAAAGATGAAATTTCGCGCTAAAGTCCGATGAACTAATAAGCACGTGTTCGCTTCTGTACCACAAAACAATTCCCCCCGTCGTTAGTGAAATTATGGAGAAAAAAAGACTTGCAAACTTGAGCAATAATTCACAGCAAAGTAAGATGAATTGGACAATTTAAGAATCGTTCGAGCAAAAGGTTCACAAAATGTTGTCGACTCCCCATCACAATGCGATAAATTATGAACAAATTTTTCTCGTCAAAAGGATTGATTGAGGGTGAAGAGTACATTTTTTCGATAAGAGCAATGCACAGAAATGAAAAAGCGATCGACACCAAGATGTTGTGAAAGTCTATCTTATCAATATTGATGGTTTATGTGTAATTGTGTTACATTCGCATCACGTATCACGAAACGTTATCTTCACTCTGGAGCTTCATGTCAGTACTTACGCGTCAGCCTGATATACTCGACGACACTTTACTCCGTTGGTACTTCGCATGAATGCTATCTATGTACTTATGCGCATTCGTATGCTGCATCTTTCGGGCCGACGTCACGTAAATTTTTGCAAAGCAATATGTTCCGCCAGAGCAACAATCTCGATTTTCAAAACTCAAACAACAGCACTACGGTCGTGATAGAATTTTCATTGAATTTCCTCTGCTATTTGATAACAACATTTTTCCAATGGAAGGTTTAAACAACAACTAACAAAACTTGTTCTTTTCTGTTTCAGAACCTGAAAAATCAGATCATGACGACGAACGTATGGGTGGAACAGGTAAAGTTACATTTGCTATTGAATTAAATTTTTATTCTGAAATTGGAAAAAGAAATAAATTGATTGAATATGGTTGCTATGGTTTTGACGTTGGTTGAATTGACAAAACTGCAACAGTATTTAGTTATCTGAGCACTGATTAAAAATCAAAACGGAACGAAAAAATGTTGTGCATTTTTCCTAGTTTGAGATTAAAATTAGTTGAAATTTTAGTATCGCAGTAGAAAGTGACGTTCAAATACAGCTTACAACAAATCAAGAAAGAAAGAAAAATTCGTCTGAAGTTTCGCAGATCAAACACTGTTTGAAATATATAATGGAACACTCTCGGACGAACCTGTATCATAGTTGTTTTTGTCACAAGGAATATTTTAAAGATAAAGAATATATATGTGTGCTTAATCTCTACGCGGGTCCAATCTATGTGAACTCCTTTCATTTAAGATTCTTTTTATCTCGATTTTAAAATTGAGTTCTCGCAGGAAGGATATATTTTCCTTTATTCCTTCGATTGGATTCGAGGCATAAAGACTAATCAACTAATTTAAAATCAATTGATACGAAATCTCTCTTTGAGACAAATGTCGATTTTGTTTTTTCACGTCTCATCATTCTGAGAATAAGAATGCCGAAGGGAGGGAAAATGTTTTTTGCTGAAAAAAAATGAAGCAGCATTCTCTTGTTCCCTTTCACTTCCGTTTCTTTTATTGTTTTCTATCTCCCGTGGCTAACTAACACAGACGAACATCCACTGCAAAAGCTCTTCTCAGGCTTCAGCCGACCTAGTCCCTGATTCAAAGTATTATAAATCGAGCGTATTTATTCTTTCAGTCTCCATCCTCGAAGAATGAGAACGCGATTTAACTTTTATTTTACGACTCGTCATTTCGACGCAGTTTAACCACCCAACGAATTCAAATTTTTGTCGTCAAGAAGAAAACGGATTACAAAAATTATTCGTTGAAATTTAAAACAAAATTGATCTCATAGATGAAAGTATTTAAGTTCTTGTGAAATGAAAACGTCTCTTGTCCGCTAACAAATTTTCGAATTGCGCTTACATTATCTGGGCTATTGATCGCAGTTTGCACAAAAGTGTCGAGACGTCTTATCGGCTGTTCTCGCATTATGAGAAACGACGCATCAAAACGGTGCCACGTAGCGATGATTCGCACCGCGATAATACGCCCCCGCCTTTTGCATTAGGGAGACTTATAAGTTGTGACAGGATTGCCTTAAAAAGAATTGCTTGGTTGAGTTAGTTAATCGCCTTAAATTTGTGCAGACACCTCGAATTTTGTGTTCGCTCGGAACAAAAGCTCAGATGTATCAGATAAAGTGTTAGTTGTGTTGTGTAAAAAATATTTATACACTGTTATACCCGAGTGATGCACAATAACAATGTCTAACCGATTTGGCGATTATAACGTTATCGGCGCGTAACTTCAGTGCATGTTTGATGTTTTACGATCAAAGTTTGATAGAAAAAGAAAAGTTGAAAACTCGTTGTTTGCGACAATATTTACGACGTGCATAATATAAACGCTTTCTGAGATGGAAACTCGACGGCACAAAATAATTGGATGACGTTACAAAGTTATTAAATCTTCTTGCCTTCGCGGCCTCGTGCATTTGCAAGTTTTCCCATTTTTGTCATTATTATCGAATAATTTGAATTTACATCAAAAATTTAATAACAATTTGTCGATGAATTAATTAATAATCTTAAAAAATTCGCCTTCCCATTATAAAACTAACGATTTCTCAATCTTTTTTGTTTCTTTCTGCATAATTTTTTTTTTGACGCAACTCTATTCATTTATATTCTGAAACATCCACCAGCTTCACTCTCGTCGATACAATGCTACATTTTGAAAAATTGACATCACTTATTCTCTGCGATTTCTACTCGAATATTCAAGACGACAAAATATAAACGTTGCATTCTTTGCTTGTGCGCGATTCGCTGTAACTGACTCTTCTGTTTCTATTGTTATGAAAAAAATGTCAAATTTAAACAAATCAAATGTCTAAGCGTGATTTAAGACACGGCCGATTATACGGTTTGTATGAGAGAGATAGATTTTTAGGTCAATATATCACTGTTTTATTTAGTCGAGACGGCTTTAAGTGAATATTTCAGTACTGTTGTATCTCTCGTTTTATGAATCAAATATGATTACGCCGAGCTCGGACAAAATACAGTAATAATTCGTATTGTATCCTTCATTGCCGACAAGTTTTTCTCAATTATTGAAAGTTTTTCATGCGATCTACTTTTATTAAAAGTCGACCCAGATGAAAAATATTCCTGTACCACGAATGGGGTCATTGGTTTTATAACGTCCACCGACATTTAGCAAACTGCGTTGAAATTAAGTTTGTTCATTGAATATCGGACACCGAAAACTACATTTATAAATTAATATTAAACCTCTGTTTCGAGCTTTAACATTTAAGTAATTACTTTTATTCGCTACTCTGAAACATTTATTAGCACTGCGGGGATTTTAAATGTCAAATTATACCACTTAAGCTAGTATCTCAAGTTAGTATTCTCTTTGTTGGCTGCTTGTTCTTCAATTATAAACACTGGTCAGTTTGCAGTCGTTCAAGAACTTTTGCGCCGCTGTAAACAGTCAAGTATTTCGTTCTGCGAAACTGGATTTGTCTTTCGGTTAACATACACAAGTTTGCTGCAAGTATAATAATTCAAGCGAAATGATTAACTGACTATTGTAACAGTGGTTTCCGCATAAAAAATGTATGCACTTTATTTTTATTTCGTTTTTATGCAAAGTTGTGAAAGCTTGGTTTTTCCGTATTCCGCGACTAAATTGTTCTTCGAAAGATTATTGTTTTTTGATCGTTAAAGTTATTGGGGAAAAAGGCCAGAATAAGATAAAGGTCAATTTCAATCCTGGTAAATCAGAGGCGTGATCTATAGCCTCCGGCCAATTACTGACTATTTCCCCATAATCATAAATACTCGAGTGATATCTGGTTACGGGTGGAATAACCGGTGTGATTTAAGAGTCCCAGGATTCTTCTTCGCAGTCTTCATCACAAGTACAAGTCTTGAAGCTTGTAATCGAATTTTCTCTCGCGCTACTTCGCATCTGCAAGAAGCTCTGAGTCTTTAAGGATTACGATGAAATATTTTATTCAGCTTCTTCTTAGTTAATATTGTTTATTGATTTCCACTAAACCAATTATACATAACTACTATAAAATTTTTCCTAATTTAAAAACTCAACTTATTAGTTCTGATTATTATCGCCTCTGAAAAGATCGCTCGTTATAATTTCGATCAAATGATAGATTGTCGTGAGACGCTTTTGGGCAATTTTTCTTACTTGCTCGTTTACAAAAATCAAAATTGTATTAGGAAGGCGACATTTATCATGAAACATGACCACGAGTTTTAAACGAGATTTGTGACTAAGACTTTTTTTCAGACTGACAAAATATAGCATGATGTGATGAAAATGGTCCAGATTAGAGTAACTACATGACAACTATTTGTTTACGACCATTTTACAAACTATAATATTTCTATAGCCTTTTGCCTTATAAGCGTATCTATGTTTAACGTGGTCTCTATCTCGAGCTAATTTCTCAACTGACAGAGTTATGTTTATTAAAACGGAGTGTCACCGAGTAACTGCAACGACAATGTTAACTGTAAACGCGATATCCTGATGTGCAGGGGTATAATTCTAATGGTGTCTCTGAAACGGATCACCCGCTCAAATTAATCATTCCAAGACTAATCTTAAGGCCGGCGGTGGTTGTAGTTGCAAAGTTGTCAAGAGACGTTTATCTTAAGTATATATCTTGCGCCGTGGATAATCATTCACGGTTTATTTTTGTTCCAAGTCGGAAATATTATTCGATGTAATGATATTAACTTACTGTTATGGAACTTTCAGTTATCATTTTTCTTTCGAACAATCCATCCCGAAATAATAAATGGAACGAGAAAATAAGTTGGCAAAGTTCTGATAGCACGTCTTGTTGTTGCAGTATTTGGAAAAATTTTTATTTTCCCATGAAAATGTATTAAAAGTTGCGAGAGAAGTTTTGAAAAAAATATCAAACGTTTGAATGTAGCCCGAAGTAACAAAATGTAATGAATATTCTCTTTGCGTCGACAATTGCATTCGCTAAAACCAGATTACGCATTCACAATGTAGCACGTGTGCATGCGCGACCGGCACAAACGAAATTTTTGTTTCACACTTCTCTAAATGAAAACGTTCAAATTGTTATCATTTTGCATTAAAAGCGACGCTTGTTCGCTCACTTTTTTCGTCGACATTCAAGTTTTAAAATTAACAACACCGATGTAGACATTTGCAACAAACTTAGCAGTCATAACGCGGTTACGAGTACGTGAGGAAAATTCCTTCATGATTCTGCGCCAAGCACAACGACCTAATGAGATCAGACGCCAGCGACCGTTTGAACGCGGAACCTTTTTTTTCTATCCTTGCAGTGCGAAATTCTTAATCTTCATACGTTATTCATAATCAACCGACTAAACCAGAACTAATATTTACCGTTT
Organism: Telenomus remus; assembly: GCA_020615435.1. Lineage (NCBI taxonomy): Eukaryota > Metazoa > Arthropoda > Insecta > Hymenoptera > Scelionidae > Telenomus > Telenomus remus. The sequence continues at coordinate 5,694,545 of CM036341.1, read as the reverse complement.
CACAAAATTTTGTCTAATGAATTCCGAGCGCTCTGAGCTCTAACGAAACTCAAAATTTTCCGCCAAGCTTGACTGCTTCACCGACTTGGAAAGTGCGAATAAAATAATTATCTGCGTTGTAATTACACAGCGAAAAGAATTAACTTTTAATTTAATCTCGGCGGTTATTGTTGTTCGCGCGATCGCTGACACGCTCGAGCATTTTTTTATTTTCTCCAAGTTCAACGAGCGTTTTGCATGAAACTTTTTGAATAATGAAAACTCAAAGTTTTCCGCGGCGTGGACGTAATATATGACTTTTGCTTCTAAACGAATTCGCTCGAATAATATAATTGAGTTGCGATGCGGAAAAACGAGTACGTTCTGAACAGCTCTAACAGAGCGAGACTACTTCGACGATTTTCATTGTTTAAAAAAAAATTTCTGCGAAATTTTCCCCCTTCATTTCCAGATAACTTATTTCAAGCTCGACGTCAATTTGAAAGAATATTGATTAGCCAAAACAACTCGAACGGAATTGAAAATTGAAAACTTTTTTCTTCTTTTGACTTCCATACAACTGCGACTTTTTCCGCTGTGGTTTCACTCAACGACCTTTTTTCGATTCCAGAAATTAATAATCAGAAGTAAAAACTGTGCTCTCATTTCTCATTATGATTGCGGGGTACTTGCGAGGGGAAAGGAGGGGGTTAAGAATGCAATCGAAATGACGCTCAAACGAATGATAATCAGAGAAATCGTTCGTCCCTTTGAGAGAAGACAGTGGAATAAAAAAGATGAAGTGAATAATTCATTCACACCCGATGATTGCGACAGTGAAGCGCGCAGTCTCAAGTAACGCGCTAATTTGTGAGACGAGCGCGCGCGGGCGCTTTATATCCATCCTCATCGGTTCGGATATCGGTCAAAAACTTTGCAGAGATAATTACGCGCGGCGGAATAAAAGCGAACGAGAGCAGAATAATAACGGGTCGTTTATTGGGTCTGCGAGAAACGGTTCGCATGATTCAAACGGTTACTTATCGTTGCCTTTCACTGAGCCTAAAACCCGGGAAATTGGGCAGGGCGACTTGATTAATCGTTCCAACGATTGGCCTTATTAGAGCGTTTCTTTTTTCATTTCCAGGAGTGGAACGACTACAAGCTCAAGTGGAACCCGGACGACTACGGTGGCGTCGACACCCTCCACGTTCCATCCGAACACATATGGCTGCCTGACATCGTGCTCTACAACAAGTAAGTCCTGCGACCTCTCTCGTTTTTTCCTGTCAGCTCGTCAGTCGCACGTGCATAATGCACAACACGTACCGACTCATCCGTGCCGATTCGGACCCTTTTTATTTCGCGTATCACTGCGATACCGCTCGTTCTCTTTCTTCAAAACGAAACGGCGGAAGCTATCCTTCATACATGATCAATTTTTCAAGAACCAGCGGTAACGAAGACTTGGTCCTTTTTTAACCCGGTTTTTCATTTCGCCATTCCTCTTCTCTTACTTTTTCGTTCGACCGTTAAAAGTTTTTTTAACTTTTTATCGAAATTCAGATCTCAGTGCCTTATTCGTGACATACACATAAAATTCCGTTTCATTTACTTTGTACGTGGAGTAATGTATGATTCCATATGGACTCATAGATGTGTCAGATTTGTTAAACTTTATCCGCTTCTTCGGTTTTAGATAGAGTCGCAATTTTTATCAGCCCATAAGGCGCACGTGCGTGTTACAAAAAGATTCGTTCTGTTCTTAAACCGCTTATTTCATTGTACATGGGAGTTCTCGAGTTCTGGACACGTCCGATATTCGTCAAACGCGCTGACCTTGCTGGAAGCGCAGCTGCGGTCTGTAAACTTACGGCACCTCCGACGCCAGATACTCGGCTATACAAGTTTCATCAGAACTGAAATACGTGTGCACACTTGGTATACGACTTGCGTATTATATGTTAAGGTATTTGAACTGACGCTCCCCGTCGGCTTTGCCCTTCTTCTCGAGCTGCGAGAAACGCTTCTCGGCGATATTTCGCCGCGTTATCTCGTTTCTTTTGCAACTCCCTTTTCTCTCTTCGCGCCCTCTTACGCGGAAATTGAATTGGGGATAAAGTGTCGCATCGCTTACGTTCTCGTGTCATCCGAGGAGAAAGCCCTTTAGCACAATCGAATTTCGGACAACGTCTTGCAGCGAACACGCGTACAGTCGCTCTTCACGTAACTCATCTAGTATTTCATCAGGATGAGACGTTTTGAGGATGAATTTATGTCAGACACGAGAGAAAGGCAAATTTGTAATACATTAAAATGTACAGACAGTTTCTTTCGAGAATTAGTTTTTTCGTTTCCTTTCTTTTCATTCGAATAAGATTTTTGATAGTTTACAAAAGCATTTTAACTCAAAATCTCCTAATCAAAATTTTAGATTGAATCGTAGAACAAATATCAAGTTTATTAAAATTTGGTGTTTGGCTTGGTTTTAATTATTCATCATTCTAACTGAATGCTTATTTAATCATTGTGCAAACACGAAGACAGGATTCTGAAACACTCCTGTAAGTGTTGCTTTGTTGGAATATGATTCGTACAAAGATAGGAACGCTTTGTTAAACATTGGCTTGGTCAGAGACAGAGTTTAGTTTCATAGAATATTTGGACACTGTAAAGATAACGGTGATTAGAATTAGTTCAAGAAAATGAGGTCAGAAATTGTATTAACCCTTTTTTTGCTCTGAGGTCTTGCACAGAATGTCGTTTACAAAAAAAAAACAAAAGAAAATTATTAGTAGTACCTCACAATGAAAATCTGCTACAAAAACTACCACAATTTCAACCATCCGTAAACACATTATCGAGTAAACTGTTGGAACTTTATCACTAAAACAGTATATGTGCAAAATTTGGGGTAGAATTTACGAAATTCATGTTATATAAAATCTCGGCATTCTTCCGGTGTTGTAAAATCACAGATTATGTAAATTCTTATTATCTTGTTAAATTATCCGTGAAAATGCATGTTTTCTCTTGTTTGGAAACAGTAAAATGTATTTTCTTATAAAACAAGATTCAAAGAAAGGCTTGAATCACTTTCTGATTCATAATATTCACCAATCTAACTTAAAAACTAAGAATTTATTGATAAGACCTATGGTTAGTATGGAAAATAGAGTTTTAGGTTGAACAGTTTCCCATACGGAAAATTGATAGGGTCGCTTGCTGGTCCGTCCGCTGACGTTGTTCCGAGCCACGTTAAAATATGCGGGCAACGTTCGTGTCGATGAATCTCGTTACTCCATTATCGCTGGGTTGCTGCACCCAGTGTCTACTCGCTTGTGATCGAGCGTCCATTTTGTTTTCTTTCTCTCATTATTCTGATTTAACAAAGTAACCTGTTCTTAACTTCTGTACAGTCCTTTTAATGGTTTACTTGAACTTGAAACGTTCATTATTTCAAAGCTCCATTGAAATGATGTCTCGTCAAAAATGCATGCCAGCTTCATTCTAAATTCAAACGATTAATTCTCTTAGACATCTCCTTACATTTCTTGTTAAAGTACTTTATTGTGTTTCCGCGTAGGCATGCACTTCCCACGCTGTGATAACGACACGAATTGCAATCGCTCTCATGCAACTTAATCGTTTGATCTTCTAATTCAAACTTTGTGCCGTTGTACAAAAGAGAAGAGCATTGTACGCTTCGTATCGAGAAGACTAATTAGTTTGACTGTTTTTGGGGGACTTCTCCAAAAGAGGACGAAAGTATCAGTGCATAGGGGTTAATTCTCTTAAAGATGGCAAGTGGATGACGTCGAAAGTTAGTTTGGATGAAAATTAGATAAGCCGGAGCTGAAACGTTTGCGCGACATCGATTGAGACAGTCAAATTAAAATTTAATGCGAATTTGTAATGTGTTCGAAAGTTTTGAATTTCCAGTTTTAAATTAAGATAAAATTGGAATCCAAGGAATTGACTGCTTGCAAGTGGATGAAGTGACGGTTTTTTCTCTTTGTTATTTTCGTACTCGTTAATTGTCTGCAAATGTGATCAAGAAGTACAGAGGAAATATTAAGTTGTAATCGAATAAAGCAATTGGTGACTACATAATTGATTTTCGTACAAATGAATAACTCTCGAGCGCCTTGAATTTCACGGAGTTTAATCAAGTTATTTGTAAACTTTGACTAATTTCAGATAGTGACAAAGTTTAGCGCAATGATTTTTATCGCATCTGCTTAGATTCAATCTAATTTCGTTGTTTACCTGCATTCGCTGAGGCATGTTTGTATTATACAATCCATTCTCCGAGATGTGACGAGAAAGAACAACAATTTTTAACGACTTTACGACAAAGTGAATAGTTGCTTCAAGCTCGACACAATAATAGATCTTCCGGCCAGGTTTGAACCGGAGGCAAAATTTGCCTTAGCCTGAGCTGGTTGTGTAAACGTTTTATGCATACATCTTTGATGGATTTGTTGGATAAAAAAAGGTTACAAACATTTGTACTTTATTTCACTTTACGTGTACATGATCCAGATTTTTTGATCTTGTGACCCGCGGTTAAGTTGACATTGTGCATTTTTTTAGTCCCTTTTTTTCTTTTGAAAATATTGAGCAGAGGAGTTTTGAGTGATTATCAATGTTGATTCAGTTTCTGCAAATGATACCGACATGATCGCCTTGGAGCGTTTGAACAAGTAGTTGAGACAAGTAACTGTCATCCTTAAATAGAAGTTTTTTTCTTTCAAGTGGTACGAACTAGATTACGTCCGGCGCCTGAGAAATTTCATCAATTAATTAGCGGAGCGAGGCTTGTTGCGCGAAATTATTTCAGTCGAACAACGTTCCGAAGAAAAACCAACTCGAGGGGGTGCGAAATGAACTTGAATGGCCTGACAATCTAAGACACGCACCGTCTCCATCGTATTCATTGCACTAATTATAGTTATAATTGTTGAAAATTTTGCTTAAACGATATCTCCATTATTCTATAGCATTCGGTGTTAAGGAGATCGTCTGAATTATTTCTTTAACAACTTGGCACACTTCATAAAGCTTCAATATTGATTACAAAATATAATTAATGATTGTTAAGATATCGATTACTTGCAATTTCATAATAATCATCGTATTGGTCATTTTAACCGCTTCAAAACAAATTTGGAATATTGTAAAAAAATCGTACAAAAACATTTATGTTTTACTCGAGTGACTGTTTTTATAATGGTTCATTGTTTAATAATCACTTAAATTCAATTGACAAACTTGGGCTTAGAACTGAAAATATTAAATTCAATACCTCGAATATGACAGAATTGAATAATAATCTGCTTTCTTGAACAAAATAAAAGCGAAGTTGTAATAAAATCAAAAAGTTACCTGAAAGCTCGGTCAGGAACAAATCAATTCAAATTCAATAATTAATAAGTTCGTTACACTGTCCCCATTCTGTAGATGTGAGTTAACAACACGTAACACAAATCAAATTATCAGTTTGCAGACTAAAATGAAATTACGCGTAATGTTGTAATGCAATACAGAACGAGCTGACATTTACAAAAACAGCAATTCAGTCGTCAGATGAATTCGATATAAAATTACTAGAAAACGCTCGAAACTGTAAATATACGCCCGTTGTTTACTGCGACGTTTAAGAGGATTTGTACAACCGCGTTAACTCATCGCCAGTTTATTGTTTACATTTTAACATCACTTGCTAGTCAAACATGAAGAAAAACAAGCCCGTCAAGTTTGTTACATCAAAAATCAACATCATTTTTTATCGATCAACTGAATTTCGTGATTAACGATACAACCGCGAGCCGGATAAAAATGAAGTCAAAGTGGTTTGAACGGCGACTTAATCGAGCCCAATAAATTTGATTATTCTGCCGACAGAGGCACCGCGGCTGAGTTTATGTCGGCTTTAATAACACTTGTCAATGAGGCCAAGTCGAGTTGCAAGCAGCCTACGCCTGGAAGGAAATTTAAATTCGCTCAGCAGCCGGGGATCAGCGCGCGGCATCTGCTTGTGAAAGTTTTACAATGAGCTATTGAGCTAGGTGCAATGCCAAAGTAAATCACAATAAACATGAAAGCTCTCGTGACCAAATCTTGATGCAGTGCCGAAGCGGGAAACAGGCTCGGAGAACATCGTTAATTATCTTCAGTCTGCACACGTAGAGCCTTTCGCCGGTGCCTCTCCGTTGATTAAAGCTCGTATCTCGGCCATGCGTAGTCGACCCTACCACCACGACCATCGTACGAAGCCCAAACTGCCAATTTAACAAGCCCAATCGACCTCAACCCAGATATCACGTAGATATCGAATTAACTCTGATCGCGCTGCTATTTTTCCTTTTCCTCGGCTGCTTGATCCCGCCAATCTGCCAGATGCCACGATTTCTTATAAACTCTGTCCCACGCCAATTTTAGGCGTTTCATTTTTCTCGGTGCACAGATGAAATTTCATCACTTCCGGCAGTTCTGTTTTGCTTTGAAATTTGTATTGTTTGGTCGGATTTGTGTTCTTTTGTGGTTCCGTTTCTTTTACCTTTCGTTTTATTATTCGCATTCGAGTGATACTTTGCTCGTTCGAACGTGACAGTCCCAATTGAAATCACTTTTTTCATGATGAATAAATTGTTTATGCTCAAAAATGCTTGATGTGAATGAGTGTTTTAAAAGGTCGACAAATGGCTAAGGTGGTGACAGTCGATTGCATTTGAATGCAACGTTATTTGTTTTTTTTCCAACAAGAAAAAACACATCGAACGCCTCTTTGCGGTAGCTTTGAATCTTTGTCACTGACACGTTTCTTTTAATAATCGTAAATCGAGCGCTGGAATTATATGATCTTCATTGTCTAATTGCGTTGGAAGTAATTTTGTTCGATTTCGATCGCCTACTTTGTAATTCACGCTTTCTTCGAATAACTGAATTCAATGAACTCAAATAAAAAAGCGCTCGTGACCACATCACATAACCGTAAAAGAGATCGATGAAACAAAATTAGCTTCTGCTAAATTAAGCGTAATCGAATTTCAATGAAGGCCAGGCAACTGTTGTTAACAATTGTAAAGAAAACTTGATTTTTGAACCACAAACAAAATGTTTCAAAACTGTCAAAAACAAAGGTTTGATGGTTTGTTTTCAAAACGTAGAAACAAAGATTAGATCGAAGTTATAATAAAGTTGCAGTAGCGTAGGTTTGAATGTGGTCAGACATTAATAAAACGTTGTTTGTCTCTCTGTTTCAGTGCGGATGGCAATTATGAGGTGACGATAATGACGAAAGCAATTTTACATCACAGCGGAAAAGTTTTCTGGAAACCTCCGGCGATATACAAATCTTTTTGTGAAATTGATGTGGAATATTTTCCCTTTGATATGCAGACCTGTTTCATGAAATTTGGTTCCTGGACCTACGATGGCTATACGGTAAGCGTCACAGAATGAAATTTGCAACTGAATTAGTGAAAAGTGATATTGCGTTTCGAAAGTTTATAATCGTATACAAAAGTCAATGTTAAAACTTTTTTTTCAACGATATAGAGAAAACAGGGTTTGAAGTAAAACATTTATCTACGAAAAGTTGAATTGAAATGACGGGACGAAAACGAACAAATTCGAAAAGTTCCCGACACTTTTTGTCTGGATAATAATAATTAGCCTTGTGAAGCCCCGTCCTTTTTCGAGTCATAAATGGGTCTCTAGGGATACTTACGGACTGAAAACCTATAGTAATCCAGCTATCGATTCGCTGAAGAGGTTGAAAAACGTGAGTGTATTCGATGAACAACTCGGACTCTTACAGCCCAATCGCATGCTCGATTCAATCCCAAGTTACCTATTAAAGATATCCAATATTTTCTTCCTGGTCTTCTTTTCAAAATGCCCCTTTTATTCTTGTCCCGATTTTTTCTCTCATTTTCGACCCGGCGCCTCAGCGCCCTTTTCCTTCTTATTTTAATCTTAAACAATTATTGTGAAAGGCAGCCCGAGGATCGATTTTCTGCTGCAGCCACGCATTCTCACGATATTGCTGGTGAGAAATTCTTACCGTTGTATCGCAAAACTGATTTACGTTATTTTATGAAAAGTCGGACGTTCCAATATATGTGTATCGGAAAAATATATATTTTTCAAATGAAAATCAAAATTGAACTCGAAGGAAGCTTTTTATGACTTCGGACAAATGAAAATAAATTTTGCAATTCATTCAGCGTTCAACTTGGTCTCGTTCTCTTTTATATTATTGTGTTTTTCTAAAGAAACTTCAACAGTTTGAACCGCTGAAAGGATTATCATGAATCGTTTAACGCTGCCGATTCAGAAAAGATAATCAAATCGAAATAGCTCTCAACTATTTCAACTTACTTTCGAAAAACCAGTCACTTCTTTATTCTCAGTTTTACACCAATTTCATGAAAGTTCGTGTAGGAATTTTGTAATTTTGTGCAGAAGCAGAAAAGTGAAAAAATGTAACTTTGATCTTTGTCAGATGAAAATTTGGTCTCTTAAAGATTTAATAAATTTCACGATAAGACGTTGCTGACAATTTTCCATTTTTCCGAGCTAAACATCGGGTACGCAAAAGTAGAGTTCCAGGCATATAATACATTCGTCTGTAACCCGGCATCCACGTCACATATGCTGGGCAACATGCCAAATTCATCTCCAATAATATTGATTCTTTTTTAAACGGTGAATTCATACTGCGAATTATTCATAAAACGAGCTCTTATTTTTGTGAATAGGTGAGGTTGAAAAAAAATCCGTCTAGCTGGAATAATTAAAAAATTGTTTCACATTGTTCGTCTAGACGGAGATGGTGGTGAAAGTATCCGTGACTTTATGAGACTTTTCGCTCAATGCACCACTCCCGACTACATTTTCAGCCAAACAGAATCGTCCTTACGATATTTCAGAATGTATTTATAATGCAGTTTCAACACGAACGACAGAAAAACACCAAAATAATAATTTTCGTTAGATGATTTACTTCAAAGGTAAAACGGACTAGAAATTTCACCGTAACATTTATTAATCATAGTATGTACACACAAAGTGAAGAGCATTCGAAAAAACTGGCGACGGTTTTTCACGAAATGAATGTTTCATATTTTCGTGCAGGATGATTATATCAATTAGCAAATGAATCGGGAGGTTTTTTCAGCATGTTAGCTGTAACTTGCCAGGTCGAGTGTTCTCATTTCAGTAATTGAATTCGATACGACTGGCAAGCAGCGAATTATTTTAAGCGAAATTTAACTTTGTATTATTCTTTCCCTTGATCGATAACCAATTTATTTCAACTCATTAAACGTTTAATCAATATTAAAATACTAATTCGAAAAAGCTTTATTGCGATCCATCATACCAATTATGCTTTGATTTAATAACGGGAAAAACCTTAATCCTAGTTTTTCCTCATCATCTTAGACTTCAAGTTCCCTGTGGCTTGGTAACTTTTACAGTTAGTTACACTTGATTTATTACTCCAAATTGCAAAGTACAGCTACCAAAGATGAATCACCCGTTTTCAGACCAAAAAAAAACTGAATTTCACTTAATGTGAAGTCTCGGGATTGGCACTCCCAGTAGTTCATAAGTCAAAAAGAGTAAAAAAGCAACTTCTGACGTTTACGATATTGCACAGAAGAAAAAAAACAGAATTAAATTTGAAATTTCGTGTTTTACAGGTGGATTTAAGGCATCTGGCACAAACAGAGGACTCGGACGAAATCGAGGTGGGCATCGACCTGACGGATTACTACATATCCGTGGAGTGGGACATCATTCGCGTGCCTGCTCAGCGCAACGAAAAGTACTACTCGTGCTGTGAGGAGCCGTACCCGGACATCAGATTTTACATAATGCTGCGACGCAAAACGCTCTTCTACACGGTGAACCTGATAATCCCCTGCGTGGGTATTTCGTTTCTCTCGGTGCTGGTGTTCTACCTGCCGAGTGACAGTGGCGAAAAGGTATCGCTCTCCATCTCGATCTTGCTCTCGCTGACTGTGTTCTTTTTACTGCTGGTGGAGATCATCCCTCCGACGTCGTTGACGGTACCGCTGCTTGGCAAGTACCTGCTGTTTACAATGGTCCTGGTGACGTTCTCGGTAGTGGTAACAATCGCAGTGCTGAATGTGAACTTCCGGTCGCCGGTGACCCATCGGATGGCGCGCTGGGTTCGCGTCATCTTCATCCAAACGCTGCCCAAGTTTTTGATGCTGGAGAGGCCGCGAAAAAACGACTCGGACGACGAGCAGGAGGAGGACGTCGACGCCGACGCCAAGCCGCCCGATGATATCCTCACCGATGTGTTCCACGTTCAAGAGACTGATAAGTACGACCCTTATTGCGATAGACTTAAGAGGTACAGCGGAGAGTACGAGATACCTGGGCTGCCGCCGTCCGTCGGGCCTTGCTTCGAGGAACCCTTGCCGACGTTGCCTTTGCCCAGTGCCGACGACGATCTCTTCGGGCCCTCCAGTCCTGGCTACGTTCACGAGGACGCCAGTCCGACCTTTGAAAAGCCAATGCTTAGGGAGATTGAGAAGACGGTCGACGATGCTAGGTTTATTGCTCAACATGCCAAGAACAAGGATAAATTCGAAAATGTAAGTGCAACATTTCGGAACCCTCTCTACTCATTGTGTACAGATGTGTAATTAATCCAAATGGACGTTTCTTTTTCTGTTTTGATAAAATGCACAGTCAACAGTCTTTGGTTCTAAATAATTCGGACAGCGAACCACCGGCTAAATAAGCAGTGTGCGTTCGAGCGAATTGAAATCCGACTGTCCAGCGATACTCTTCCGAGCTAATGAAATTTTTGGTCGGACAGTAAATAACACAGAAGTCCGAGTAAACGCATTCTTGAGCGCGTGTTAAAATTGTCATGAAACGTAGCGTGATTGTATGGAAATTTTGAATTAGTAAAGTGCATGAAATCGGCTGTGAGTTTTGATCGGCATCAGCTCATTTGAACCACATCGCTGATGCGTGACAGCGATGTTTCACCTATTAGATTAATATTGTGTCACTGAAGATTAATGTTATCTAATGATTCGAAGTGCTGCATGAAGGTATTGCACAAAGATATTCCGCGAGGCAAGTCTACGCTGTGCGATGATACTTGCTAAAAGCCCGTAGTGTTTGATTTACTTAGCAGAATCCACATGACATCGTAAAATGCTTTAAGGTAAATTAAATGCAACATTTACGACATATCGATCAGTCATGCCGAAGCACGAACTTTGCTTAAAATATAACTGATAGCACGGTCGGTGTAATTCATCGCATAATTAAATCGTGAAATAGTGGTTTCGTTTCATATTAAAATTTATCGTCTGGATGCCACTCACGTTATTGTCTTGATCCAAAGAAATCAAACGAAATCAAGTACATTCAAAACTTTACGATATTTAGATTCTTTTCACGTTAATCTCGCTCAATTAGTGTTATTCTTTCTTGAACTATATATGATCACTAGCGCCAGCGGCGTCTGCACAAAAAAAAGTATTAACGACCGTGCAAATGACTGCATTTGCCGAAGTGACGTGCAAATTAATATCACGTCAAAAGCGTTCATGTTTTGCTGTGAACCCGACTACCAATGTTTGCACATTAGCATGCGGATTAATTTAATCGAAAATCGAACATTTTGAGAAGTCCGTTGGTTTTATCTCTGTCTTGTTGAGTTAAAGATCTGACACAGTCAAGGACCAAGTTGATTTCAGTTGTACTTTTCTTAACAGTTCAAAATAATGTTATCAAGAAGAAAAAGACACTCCAGCGGGACATTTCGACCTTCCCCTAAAAATTTTTGTGTGCATATAAAGTGAAAGTAAAGCATAAATAGAGAATAAAAACATCGCCTTGAATTCACGTGAAACATCTCCGTTGATATTCTCTTAAAACATGCTCGACAGCTGCCTATCAACCGACCTTCTAGATCAATTTTGTTATTCTTGCGGACCCTATTGAAAGTTTATCACAAGCCGAGTGATAAGTGATAGGGAAAAAATTTTTTATTAAGCACTTTTGCGAGCCGTAAAGTCAAGGTAACAAAATTAGATGGGCGAGCTTATCTAAGCTAGGATGAAAAAGATTGGGTAGCCAATATGATCGTCTGCATCAATCTCGCTGACACAATCAAATCTTCTGGTCCTCTTGATGGACCGTCATATTCTGCTATCTTTGACCCGACTCTCTTCGGACATAAAAATGTACCACCTGTTAACCTTTGACGCATCAATTCACGCATTTTATTACGAGATGAATCTTGCGCCTGTGTTCTTCATTGTTTACTTCTGCGATAAAAAGCGAAGACCGTCGACGAGGCGAATCTCCAATACTCGTGAAACAAACATTGACAACAAGGATTTCATAAGGTTCAGTTGTTTCGATTTATCGGCACTCAGACAGTCTCGGAATAAAGATGTTTTGTAGTTTTCCAAGTTGCTCGATTCCAAATTTATCACTGGATCTTCACAAAATCTAGTCGAATGTCATCATCGAAATTCGGTGGAATGTTTCCTCTCCATATAAAATGTCGGCGATGTCATTATGGATAGAACAGATTTCAATGCATAAATCAGTTTTGAGTGTAATTTGGAATGCAGGTTGAATGTTTTGAAAAATTGTTGCGCCCACTTATGATGTACAAGTCCATTTGCACCGCTTCCCAATTGTTCGACAATCGAAGCCTCTCATCAGCATTCATGAACAAGCTAGTTGACTTTTCTGACAAAAAAAATATTTTATTGACAAAAAGTAATCGGTACAGTGACTCTATCAAATGAAAATGCAACGTGCTTACATAACACATACTTTTTTCATCCAATCATACAATTGCTGTATGATACGTGAAATGATTGGTCTAATTTGAGACATTGTTAGTCACATCATAGATGAATTTAAATCTCGTAACAGGTTTTGATATCAAGTTGTTTTGTAATTTTTCCTACAAATTGGATTCTAGCAGACAGCATATAAATTAACGTGTAAAATTAATATACCGACGGTGAAATAATTTTTCAGCTGATTAAACACGCATGATAGTGAGAAATCTGATTAAGCTTTACTCAGAGCCTTATTTATTTCAATTTATTCTACATTAAGATTTCAAATTCTCATTACAAAAAGCCGCATTAACTTCTGAATTCATCTGTGAATGCAAATGTTTGGTAAATCTTTCAAAGGAGAAGAACTTTTGTCACTGATATATTCAGACAAGTAGATACTTGCAGTAAATAACGAGTAAATAACTTTTGTTTACTATACGACCTCTTTATTTCATATACATATCATATGTTTCAATCCTTTCAAAATAGGTATTTGCGATCGATATTGAAACTTTCTTCTATTTCACCAAAACTCCGCGCACAAATGCAAAACCGCACTGTAGAAATGACACATTGGTTATCACTATGGCTGCCGTATGGTTACAAACTCGTGCTGCTCATGTATATTAGTATTGGCGAACGCACACAACTTGCTTGCTATCATAATTAGACTTCGTCCGTTGACGCTTACGGCAGTGTTTGAACTTTTGATTCGCGATGCTCATCCGGCAAAAGTTACATACAACAGTTGCAACGACTTTACATGTTACAACGAGAGTCTAAATAAGTTTCTTATTTCACGATATGATGGGCAGTTTTTTTTCATTCGAAAATCTTATTTTACTAGAAGACCTAAATAACAATATAGTAAATTTTTATGAATAAATTTATGTTGGCATGAATACTCTCGCCGAGTAAAATTTGATCAAATTTGAATGCAAAGTCTAACTCGTCTTGAATGGAGAACGGTTAAGTTCATCAAGTTCTAGTCTTTTGTCTGAAATGATAAAAAAAGTTAGTCATTTCGTGTGACTTCATTTGATGGTTTTAATTGTCCATAGTTGGGATTCATCAACCGCACTTATTTTCAGCTCGAAATTCTTTACACGTATTCAGCTACTGTATTCATACGTATTACATATTCTCCAGTTCCCGACATGTATATTTTGTCTCAAAATTTTACCGTCGCACGTACAAGATATCGCGCCAGATGGCGCGGTATTGATCCTCCCTGTAGCACTGACAAAAACAACCAACCGCACCTAGGAGATCTAGAATTTCGCACAACTCAACTTTTCATTTCGTTGTACATTTCATACTTTTTGAAATCTTTAATTGTTGAACTATCAATCGTAGGAGATTTGATACCACATGTTTTGTTGTCATGTTAACAACGCACTTTTTGAAAAAACTCAATCTCGTTTATCAATCAAAAAACAATTATTAAAGCGCGTATTCAATTAACACCCTTAATAGCGAGCAACAAATTTGAAAGCAAAACAAAGCCGGTGGTATTACGAAATAACAGCCGTTTTTTTTTCTGACGTTTTAAACAAATAGCACATGCTCGCTCCCAACGAAAATTGTGAGCGAATAAATTACTTTCGTCCAAGTATATCGCAACGTAAACGCACTGCGGCAAAGTTTCGGTCCTTGCCAAATGTAGTCTCTCGCTTCGTCCCTGCGCATTTATTTGCAATCACGCATCGACTGTGCGGTGCATGTTTACGGAACATTTCCACTCGGGTTGCATGATTATCGTGAACGCAATGTTGATGTTCGTAATTTGCGTCTGAATCCGCTTCGATGGTAAATTACCGCCCGGTATCTCGGATCCAGCAGTCTTGCTCGAGTATCGAACTTCGCGGTCAAACCGAATTTTACTGTAAGTTGTACGTCATTGCAACAGGTGCTTTGAATCGCTGCAACAATTCACAATAATTAAAAACACAACCGATCAGCCCAATGTCAACGAGCGCATGAAAAATCGTTACTAAAACTCGGACAAAAAGAATTTCTCAACTTCGAGGTAACCACATATTATTTTCGTTAGCAAGTTTGTTGATTATTCAATCAAAAGTTTATTATCGAACTGTTCGTCGAATTTCATGTCTTAAATTTATAAACATTGATTTTCTGAGATAGCAGTTCAGTATTTTGTTCATGAAAAACCTGATTATCACTGAATCTCAGTTGAGTTACCAGGTCAACCAATCACGGCGTTTTATCGTGGATCTTGTTAGAGTAACCTGCTTATGATAGCTTAGATGGGATAACTGGATTTTCGATAAGACGGATCATTTGCGAGAAAGATACGCTGAACGACCTTTGTTGTTACAATACGTTCATTAGATAAACTCTTACAGGAAGTCGAACTTTCCGAAAATACTTCAATGACTCCATTTCGCAATCCTTATTTAGGTATTTTAAATAAATATTGCAGCACGAAGTTCAAAATAAATACAATAATAATAAACAATTTGAACTGATCATAGAATTGATTTCATCAAAACGAAAAAAAAAATATTATGATACATAATCTACAACGCGTATTATGTGATGTATAATGTAGTTGTACTAACGATATATTTATTTTCGGATTGCAGGTAGAGGAGGATTGGAAGTACGTCGCAATGGTATTGGATCGAATTTTCCTCTGGCTTTTCACGATAGCTTGCATCGTAGGTACCGCAGTTATTATTTTCCAGGCACCAAGCCTGTACGACACAGCGAAACCAATCGACATCAAGTACAGCAAAATTGCGAAGAAGAAAATGATGCTGATGCACATGAACATGGAAGACGACTAGTGGACGGTGAGGCGCATGAAGCGCCGCAACCGCCATCAACGTAGGTACCGATTGTATATATTTGCGGACCCGCAGAGTCCGTATGCGAACTCAGGCGACACCGTCGACGACTGGAACTCGTACAAGTTTCAGGTCGCGGTCCTGCTGGAACATCGCACAGAGCGCTCGCGGCGACGATCGCAGGATCTTCGCCCGATTGCGTGAGGACTTAAAGTGCCAAATATCGCCGAGCGCAAATCGTATTTTTGTAAATCTGGTTTCATACGTAAGGGCTGTAATGGATGCGAATACGAAACCTGAACTGCCGTTTTTATAGAACTCGAACGCAATCCAGAGATGTTTACTCTTACAGCTATCACACACATTTGCTCATTCCACTGGAACTTCCACTGTCGTTGTGAATCTGTCTTAATAAGTTGAAACCTAACTGTCAGCTTTTCATCCCCTCGACATCCTTTACTCTTTTTGTCCAAGGCGAGTCAGAAGAACGTTTCAACGCTGTCCCAAAAGATGTTCTCGATTGTGACATCAAGTTGCAATGCAATTCAGATGTTAGGCTTAATTTTGATCCTTTCTTTGACGTTGGACAGGCCGCGCTTTCCAACTAACCAACGTTATTTATGGTACGTGTTGGTTGAGAGCGATGCTGCCATGCGCACGCCTCGAAGACTGCATCAACCAGCTTGTCTGTGCTCAAGCAACCTACGTCTGATCTCAAAACACCAAGTCAGTTGGAAATAATAGAGCTGACCGCTGCTACACAAATTCATTCCAGAAAAAATTCTGTCTTACACGTGATCCACAGATTTCATCTCACACATATACAAATACATACTCGAATTTGAAGTCCAAAAAAATTTTTTCAAGAATCTCCAAGATCGAACATTTATAAAAGAAAGACAAACTGCAATCTATTCCGGAATAGTTCTATCCTTGAGAGATTCAACCAAACTATTCTTTCAGAAGGTTTTTTTTCTATCCTACCTAAGTTAAATATCAAACCAACTGCGTTTCCTACTGCGTATTTTTACATACATCGCGCAGATTAATCAATGACGTGGCTCTCCAATTGGCTAGGCGTTAAAAATCGCCGAAAAAAATCAACATAAGACGAGTGCGCCTTTGGCTTGGGTCCAGGCCAAAACTTAGACCATTCTTGAACCCACGCCAACGCCAAATATGAACGATTTGAATCGTCGCAGGGAGGCTTGGAGCTTGAGTGAGATGCAGCAACTGCTCTTTGCCGAGTCACGTACAAGCAACGGTGCAATGAAAAGAGACGCACGTCCTCTTACGCCTGGTTTCAAGACAACCACGCTCAGCCGCGACTCTTCTTTTAGTCCACCCGGTATAGCGAATCGATCGATACGCTCCCAGAAAATAAGAAACCGAAGAAACTGCAAAAGTACAAATCGAGATGAAAGAAACAAGATTTGTGGCAGGCTGACCCAGTCGATCTGAGTTTCCGCTCTTTAAAATCGGGCTGGATTTGCGTACCGGTAAGAAATAAATGGCGTACGAGTCAATATTGGTTTCGCAACAATGTTTGCTGATTAGGATTTTTTCTCTTCCGAACAAATGTCTCAGATTTCATTCTCACTAAACTAATACCAGGTTGTTTCATTTGATTTCTCTTTTCTTGATTGTTTCATCGGATATGATGTAACGTCAGCCGGTTAATTAATTTAGTCTCGATGCATAATTTTGTTTACAAAAATAATTAGGCAAGCTTCATATTAATTGTTTAAAACTTACGAATCCATCTAAACCCATGAAATTGTATTGACTGGTTCTTCATTAATGTAGAGAATTGAATATTGTACAAGTTATCCAATTGTATGATAGAAATTAGAGCAGGTAAATTTCGTAACTAGCAGCAGCTTAGCAACAGCGACTCTCGAGTGCGCGATCCCTGGTGTGTAACAATCAATTGATTTGCTCAGATAAATTTTGTAGAGGTAATTTTACTCACGTACAAACTTCTGTGATTTTGTGTGAACGACACGCATAAAGAGCGTGTACCTCGTTTTCCACCGGAGAGATGTTGAGAGGGACGTGGTTGCTTGTGGAGCGCGCGCACATGCACGCCTTCATTCTTACGTCGAAGCAGTCGTCCGTAGCAAAATTGCAAGTAGACAGAGCTCTTAAATTAAATATTCGTGGCTGAGCTATCAGTTGCGCAGAACAAGTAGCTGGATAACGCAGAGACGATAAACAGAGGCTATGAATAAATTCTGCGTGCCTCCAAGTTGCTCTCGGCATGGGCGTCAGTTTGCGTAGATGCATGATACATTTTTACAGGTAAAGCATAAGGGAGACAAAGCAAGAGAGGGCACGCCGTTGCGTCGTCACGCTTTTTTTAATTTGCACAAATAGTATGACTCTGATCATTGGTTCAGTTTGTTTTGTTCGTTTATTATATTTATAACTTTATGAAATGAGTGTTTCGATTATCCTCGATTTGAAATTTGGGTTCTGGGGGTCAGCATGAAGTTACAGTAGAAGTGAAGCGTGTTGAGTGCTTGAGGGATTCTAATAATGTCGTTTTGGAGTGCGAAATACACGTTAAACGTCTTTGGCACGATTTTTGTCTTTGCTAAAACCTTTTGCTTATTTCTGTATTTATTACATTAGCAAAGAAGATCTGCTTGATATTACTACTCGTTGGAACCTCGTCTCGATTTATTTTCGTTTTACAGCTATATTTTTTTGTAGTTCCCTTACAAACAAAACAGAACGAAAAAATATTTAAATATCAATCGCGATGCACCTCCTTTGTTATCGCTGACGAAACTGTCAATCGTGCAATAAAAGATGTTCTAACCGCAAAACAAATGCGGAACAGAGG
Source organism: Telenomus remus (assembly GCA_020615435.1). Lineage (NCBI taxonomy): Eukaryota > Metazoa > Arthropoda > Insecta > Hymenoptera > Scelionidae > Telenomus > Telenomus remus. Next base: position 5,676,042 of record CM036341.1, on the reverse strand, counting down.
GATGATTTTCACGTTAATCAATCAAAAGCTCGAGGACGAAAAGTTGATAACTGTGGATGAAATTTATTGAAATTAATAACATGTAGCAACGGATTCACACTAATCTAACATTACTGTGAAAAATAAAAGAAAAACAAGATAAAAAAAACCTAACTTTGATCGTTAAATAGCGAAATCTAATACTAAATAACTGTCAAGATAATATTTGTAATAACTCATATAACAGACAGCAATGAAAATTAATACGTACGGTTAATAAAATGAACATATGGTAACAAAATGATACGACTATTCATTATCATGATTGTGATTTCGGTTTCACGATTTTAAATTGCCAAATATGATACAGTAAATATAAAATAATGTGTAGTAATAATATTCGTGATAATCGACGACGACAATGATAAGATGATAACGGTAACTGAATGTTGTTGTTCTTGAATAACTGATAGCGACGTTAATGTATGCGCCGATCGATGTGTCGTCATTTAAATATTAGGTACTGCTGAAAGTGTGCTTGTGTGCCACGGAAAGCGGGTCTGGAATTTCCGTGGGCCCGACTCGTCCCCGAAGTAACGGAAAGCCCAATCAATCACGCGTCTTCCCAGATACAATTCCTAATGTCGTGACGACAGGCCACGATAATGTCGGCCAAAATTCAGTTTTCCTGCTACACAGTGCAACTGGTACGAGTCGCAAACAAGAATTCCTGTTTCATCGCAGAAATTCTGTTTGAACCGTTGGTTAGGCGTTTTTTTTCAAAACTCTAACGGTTTCGTTTCGTTTAATTGTTTCGCGAAAAAAAATAAATTCGAAAACATATCGATCAGAAGTAGAAAGTGCTTTTTTAAGGGTGTATCTAAGACAACGACAACTCTAAATAAATTTTTTTTCAAGTGTCAAATTTGTCTGCATTAAGACTTGTCGTGTGTGTCTCGAGAGTACGGTGTCAATAAAAGTTAGGTTTGTCGAATCTAGGGATTATGCTTTCAGAAAAAACACAAGTTCATCGTTGCTTGCGACTTGCTGCCAGTGCAAGTTTTGAAGTAATCTACTTTCGCATGTGCATGCTTTTCGACAAGGTACAGTCGGGCGTGGGACTGCTTTCAGTTTCCATTCCCGTTCCTTATTCACACTTCGTGCAACCCTTTTTCTATATTAGAACGTATAGACGTAGCCAATTGTATTTTATATTATTATGCTCACAAAATAGGACAAAGAGTATGGTCAATACAGCCATTTGGCAGGTATAGAAAAAATGCTCTCGACTTGTATTAGAATTTTTTTGTCTATGCAATGGAATCGACGAATTTGAGTCAACCGTCCATTATATGTAATTGTAATAGTCACTTTATAGATTTTTGCGTGATACAGTCAATTTTATACATTTTTGCGAATCCACCTACCATTTTTTTATAAACAATAAACAAAACAATTTTGAAGTTGGAGCATTTTTCATCTTTACTGAATTTTATAACCGGTTTTGTTGTAAAATTTAGGAATTATATGCTAACACTCAAATTGATAGGAATTTTTGTAGATGTTTGCACATCCAATTCGTTTTGCATGCTTTTTGTATGAAACAGAGTATGAGTCTTTCGCACGTGAATATTATTTTTATTTTTAGATAATGGAAATTTCATTAAAACGAGCCCAAAAATAAAAACGCACAAGTGATGGATGATGCAATTTCTGTGGGAGCATGTAATGATAAGTGTGCATAGTGGTATTAAGTCTTGATTGTTAATATCGTAGATACAGTTAACTTAATATTTACAAAATAATAGTGTTGTTAAGACAATCAGATAATTATCCAGTTCGGCTACTACGGAAGTCTGCTGACTCGCTACTTTCAAAAAAGTAAGCTGGTAACGGCACTCCTTACCCTGATTTACCGATCAATTTTTTATATCCATCTGATTCTTATACAAAATTGTTGTTGGGCCTTTAGTGCTTTTTCGGCACAAACTCATATAGTTTATTCAACCATATCATTTTTTCTTCAACTACCGAGTTCAAAATATCCATGTTTCGAGAAAAGATTGTACGAATGTGAAAGGAAACAAATCATGTTTTGTAAAACAAAGAATGTCCTAGAAACTTATTTTAGTTATGCTTTAACCGTTGCTGAGCTTCCTAATGCAGGCACTTAAACACAAAATCTATCGAGACCGGAAAAAGTCGTTTGCTTGTGGCAATATTGACTAAAAATAAATCGAACAATGGAAAAAGGAAATCAAAAACAATAATTCGAGATTATAGCCTTCTGGTGGGGTTAGTCGAGAAATGTATTGTGAAAACATGGTGTATACTCTGTACATGAAAGTATGAAACATAAGGTGTTGTCTCAATCCCAGTATATGTGTGAAGAAAAAATCTTTCTTAAATGGCGATTTGATATAAATTCCACGACAATGTTTTTCGCTTGTCTCGATAAACAAAGTGACGTAAATCGAAATGTCTTTGAGATCTCTGTTGTGAAAAAAGTTGAGCCTTTTGATTCAACTCGTTCTTCTCTCGTCTTCCTGCGAGGAACTCATTTTTCATCTTCTTTAATTGTCTTGCTTTATCGTTCGTCTTAATTGCTGTTTTTGAATCACTTTTAAGACATCATTAAAAATATTCTGCCAGAACCAAATCCAGTGTCATTTTGTTATACTAATTAAGCATTTTGTTTCACTAAAACGACGTTTAGGAGTTCGCACACGGTAACACAGACACAGAAAAATTCTTAATATTTTGGGGAATGTAATTTAGACAAAAATTGTTAACGAGTGCTGTTCGGGCTCTGTCGAATGCTAAAAATAAAATTGAATAATAGAGGATACCGTCACAACGATTGAAGTGTTGGGACCGACTGTAAATAAGCGCAAAAATTTCGCGCATTGCAAACGTTTGGTGCTAAACTTTAAGTGGAAAAAAATCAACAACAACATAATCGGTTTGATGAAATAGCTACCCAGCGCTTCAAACGTACTAACTGTGTATACACTTATTAAAGAAGAAAATTTAAGGGAAAAAAAAATTTACAAGGCAAACACCCTTACAGATATCCATACAGCCGTTTTGTTATTTGTAGTCTAGAGAACTCGTTGAAGTATGAAATATCGAATCTGCAGTTAAATGTTTATGATAAAATTACGGGTAATTAAGAAAATTCTAGATTTTTTCTAGCTAACCAATCGTAAATCTAGAAAATACTGACATGTGAATGATGCAGTGCCGAATGAACGATCGAGGCTAATCTGTAAAACCGTGGCTAACTATAAGTAGTTATTGCGTTTTATGATTTTGTTAGGATCGCCGCCTCTATTGTCTCGGCGAGGCGTCTTGACATTTAGTCGACTAGTCCAGCTCAATGGCAGACGCACTGTGTGTAAGCGTGAACAATTAAACGTAGTTCGTAAGGTCTTGACCGGTAAACTGTTGCATATATTATCGTAAGCAAACATTTGGTCAAACAAAAAAAAAAAATAAACATACAGGCCCACTTTCATCTGGGAGAAAAAAAAGAAGCCAGCTCATTTTGTACGGCCGTTGTTTTGTGATAATTCATTTATACAGCACACGCGGAGCGGCCTGTCAAAATTGGATGATCCCCTCTGATATGTAAATGGCGTATGTTTCTACCGTGTTTTTAATCCTCTTTGAACCTTGCTTCCAAGGAGGGGACCAACTCTGACGGAACGCCCTGCCGAGACGGACCGACTTTGCAGATTCGGTCACTGTAAATACACATTAATCGGTGGTTTGGCGATTTGTTTTAACCGAAACCCTTTTTATCACGAAAGTGCAATCACGTTGCTCAAGACCGATGTAAAAATCGTTGCCAATCGCGATCATCCGAGTGTTTGCAAAACCTGCACTGCAATCGATGATCTTTAATATGTCATAAATCACGCGTCTACGAAAACCGATACAAAAAGCTTTCACCTTGCCGATAATTTTCGCGTGCGTGATACAATCGGTAGAATTTATAACATATGCTGAACTAGACGAGATGGGTGATATTGACGAAACAAATCTTAACCAGTAAACTCAAATTAAATAAATGAAACGAGAAATAATAAATAAAACTAAACAAATGAGAACAAATATAAAATTGTCAATTTGTTGATTGACTTAGAGAAGCGCTGTGTAACTCAACACCTAATTGAGTGTTTAGTCGTCCGCACGCTGAATGCTTCCCACAGATAACGTTAACGTGCATTGAAGAACGGGCTCGCGGTATCTTCAGTAGCTCAGCACATTAGACTTATCTTCTGAAGCACCTAGCGTCGGAAAATGCGATACGTCTGATCGCGAATTTTCGGCAGGAGAGAAATCTTGTGTTGATTCGGTTGATAATGATGAAAATGCAGGTAGTTTCATCGCAATTCTCCGGTTATACTAGTTGTAAGCTAAACTTTTTTGGTAAGGCGCAAAACCGTTATTAATCGCGGTGCTAGGGACTTGCGAACTTAGACCGACAGACAAAGTATGTTTTTGTGCAAATGTGTACCGCGATTACACGCTAAAATTTTTAAAAGATTTGATATAACATGATCACAAATAATTGTACTGCCATTTATACGTCAGTTGTCTTGGACTTTGTCGACGCGGTAATTTACGATAAGCTCGCATGCCCTAGCGTTCTGTCAAATGACGTGATGACGTGTGACTCCGTTGGTAAAATGATTATGATATAACGATAACACGATATTATTAAATAAAGGGAAAAGAAAAAACGCATTTTCAGTATGGACTGTATCGACTTTTTTGTAAGAGAGCAATGCCAAATAAAGAAAAAAAAACTGTATTCAGTGAATTGTAGAGTGTAGACGTGCAGCGATCATGGGACGAATAGGCAAATTTCATTATCGAAGAGAAGATATAATTCAATTGTGGAGCTGAAACGGCGGAGGTGAGTTTCGAAATCAAATCTATTCGAAAACACTTTTGGTTTGTACCGTCGATTGTATCATTCTTTTCGTCAAATAGTACAGTTATTATCAAGTGCAGCGATTAAATGTCGTTATGATTATTATTGTAATTGCTTATAACTAGCTGAAGTTGCTGTTACTATCATCAATGTTACATTCCAATCATTCATTTGCAATGTTCTTGTTATCGACGACATTTATTTATGATTTTCTCGATATCCCCATGAAATCGTTGGACATGTCGCCGTCTGAATGTTATCATCGTTACAATGTTGTACATTTATTACTGTAATTATTCCAATTACGTTGTTCGAAAGTCAAGTGAAAGATAAAAAAGGTTGAGAGAAAGAGATAAAAGTTAACGAAGAAATTGTTGAAAGCTGTTTCTTTTTGCTTTTCGTGTTTTTTTTTAACACATGATTTTACATTTCTTGCCAAGGAATGACATGAGATATATATAAATATATATATGGATATATATTATCATATATATTATATACTTATACATATGTACATAAAACGAAATAAGTCGCAGATTTCACATTATACGTATAAACATTGTGCTCTATATTATCGCTACTGACTTTTTTAAACAATTATTACAGCGATTTATATTATTGAATCATTCATTGTAATTCATTCATTCATTGACTGATTGATTGATTGGTTGGTTAATTGACTGTCTGATTGACTGATTGATCAAGACAAGCAAAAGCGAGCTTTGTCGTTGGGCGACGGGGTTGATACTAACTGCACGTTACGAATAATAAAAGGGATTATGAATTGGAAGAAAATGTTTTAAATAAACAACGAATAATCGAAATATCACTGGTCGTTTTGTTCAATTACAGCCTTTTCACAGACCTTTCCTTCGCGGCTGTTTTATTCCTCACTGGAAAATGGTCGGTGTATTGTTTTTTTTGATTAGGTATTCTTCTTTCAATTTTCTCAATTCGAAATACTATATTTTCTTTATGATTCTATTTGACTAGCATTTTGTTTGTTAGGTAATATTAGGTACTGCATGAATCAGTAGGAGGAATTAATGCAAACAACTTTTCGTTGTGTAATGCAATTGGCCAACAATCGCCTCTGGACATTACACAGAATATTACCAGATTGCATTTAATGTGAACATATTTATTAATGTTCAGCGTTCTGAACAATGAATTGCAATTCAAAGAAAGGTGTTAAATAGCTTTAATATTAAAGCCACTTTTTGGATTGAGTCGATCGAAAAAAATTGTTTTGATTTATTTATTACGTTAATACGACTTCTAAAAAAGATGCCCTCTTTGCTATATCTACTACTATTTGGAACTCCATGTATTCTTTTTCCATTTTTATTTTATTCGTTCATTTTTTGTTTTGGAAATAGTTCGCTTTACATCACAAACACGAATACGCCATGAAAAAGTAACGAACAATAAAAATTTCTATTTTGATGTATTTTATTCACAAACAAAAAAAAGCGAATGGTCTTTGATTCCTGAGTGCTCTCACAATTGTGAAATAAGCTTAAATTTGCTGGTCATACTAACGAATTCAAGTACTGAATGGCACGATTCCGCGCCACGAAATTTGCACGAAAAACACATTCATCGATAAAAAACACAAAAATAAGTAAAACAATGTTGCATTTGACTAACAATTTTTTTCAACAGTGAAGTAATTTGAAGTATCGTGTTGTGCTTACAGTTACATTTTTCCAGTTTTTACAGTCGACATTTTACACGTTCTGCAAAAAAGTTAATCAAAAATATGATGCAGTCGCTAAATTTGATTCGAACACAGGCTTAATTTTTTGATCGCACATAAGTTGCTTTACGAGAGATTGTAATTAGAACAACCTCGACTTGTTCACACAGCGGGTTCCTATTTTAAGCTATATTTGTTAGTTGATTCTGTTGCAATTAGTTAATTGGACTGATTAAGGTTTTTTGATAGCACAACACATGCTTGCAAACACCCTTAACGTCGGCAGGTTAAAAACGTTGCTCTCTGGTACATCGGCTACGACCCCTACAAATTCAGTCGAAAAAACAGCAAGCAACGCGAAAGTTTCTACTGCATGTATTCGAGCAACCGCAAATTTATCGACTGAATTTATTTTAATTCTAACGAAACTTTGCTTACACTAGAAAGTCACACTTTTTCAAAAAGAAATGTTCATTTTTCTCAAGGTTTTACGTGTATCTTGATTTTGTTGGTCTACTAATTTATTATTCCCTTTTTTGTAATGAAATTTTCAGAAGGTTCTTTTGGGATAAACAAGTACTTGAAAGAGATGTTTAGAAATCAACTTGAGAAATCGAGCGGTCAAATGGACTTAAACAATAGGGTAATATCTCTGGATCGAAACGTGTACATATCGACAAGTGGTACACTTTCCTAGTTGAACCTCCATGTCTCCTCTAGAAGAAAGTCAATAAAACGTACTTCGTGTTTTCGCCAAATTTTTTTGTCTTGAGTGTTCTTATGACCTCGGTTCTAGTAGAAGATCCTTTGCGAACACTTCCCAACCGCATTCTGGATTTTAATTCCGTTCAACTCTTTTCAACATTTTATTTTAAGTTCTAATAATTTACATATTGATATTTCAGTTGTCACTCTAAACCCTGAGATAAATTTGCACCACTGTTTTGTTTTACAGGTCCTATTTGATTTGCAGCTTGCTAATATCGACTACTTGACCATTATCCATCTTCACGAATACGCGCACGTCAAACTGAAATCAGTAACGAATGTAGCAGAACTGGCCAATCTTCTCATGGATCGTTCGCTTCCATTTTCTTGTATCCGACATTTCCTTACGTGCCAAACAAATTTATGCCATCATGCTAGAACCAGAGCTCTTGCAAGCGCGTTTTATGCTCCACCTAACTGATACAATGTTAAGCTTGATCAAATTCGTCGGAATTCGCAAAGTTAATGGACTGTTAGCCACTGCATCGAATGGTAAGTTTTATTGAATACAAAAACAAATTCTCAGGTGATCGACGATTCAAACCTTGGAAGAGACATTTATTGAATATTTCAAGGAACAGATAAACTATTAAACATTATTCAATAAATTAGAAGTGTATAAATGAAGTTGAACAAACGCTTACAGTTGAACGACACTTAAGTTTCAATAACAGAGGAAAATACGTATTGAATTTCTAGTCACCAATACTGAACCGGTATTTTTATAAGTTTTTGTGCTACAACTTGTATTACAGGGTAAAAAGAATACTAGAGTTAGAGTTAGCAAGTAGCCTTGCGGTTAATTTAAAAGTTATCTATAAAAGCTTAAAAGTCTAAATTCAAAGAAAACTTCAAAGGGCTTCTATACCCGTTTCCTGATCGCAAATTGTAAGGTACTTGAAAATGATATCCCACAGGAATTTCGTATTTTATAAGTACGTTTCTATAGTTTCAAAAAATGCATTGAAGAACAAATCATACCAACATTTTTGTTAAAACACCTAAACTAAACACCCAACACCAACAAACTAAGCTTTCTTTGTAAGGGTCTGGACACTCATCGAACCTAATACTTGATGCTCAAGCAATTTAATAACTTAATTTGAAAGTTAAAAGTCGAATAACAAGTTCCACATTAATCACGTAAAGCCATAAAACGAGGTCTTGGAAAAGTGGTTCGGCATCCTGGCCATTAGTGAAATTTCATTACACTGAACATTTTAGCATAAAATAATGACAAAAGTAGAAAGAAAGTGTAGTAAAATCCGTTTCAATTTTCGATTCCAAAAACATAGACACTTGCTTAAGCAATCTGGATCATCTTCGTCATGATATAATTCAAAATGAAAATCCCAAACGAAATGCAAACGAAATGACAAAAAATATTGTATCATGTTTAGATAGTGAAAATCAACGAAAGATTTGTGACATAAGAGTAAGACTCATTAAAAGGCCTTTTATTCCAAAGTTTTCGAACTGGTTTGCCTCTGTGGTATGTTCCATCTATAAGGAGTAATGCAAATTCAAATGACCAGATATGCATGGAATCACATGAACTGCAGTGAATGCCTTTGACTCTCGCATTACACCTAAAGGCGTTGAATTAAAAATGTGCTTACTCGCTTTCTTCAAATTTCAATCAATGCCCCAGCCAGACTCCATTCAATGCACGTTATTATTCATGAAAATAAAATTGAAATACTTGCGCCGCATAATTTAACATGCAAAGTTAAAACTTGTGAATTGTGTCGATGTTATCAAATGCACATAATTATGATCCTAATTTCAAAATTATTCAGCAGACATTTTTCTTTCTGCAATTATGCGCGACATCTCTGTTGCATAATTTAAGGTGTTCTCGTTATATTGCAGCATTCATTTCAAAAACATTCGTTTTTTGTTCAAGTCGCGTATTTTGTGTGACTCTATGTCGATAATTTCTCAGTTCAAAGACAAATAGTCTTAAGGGATCAGCATGTAGGAATCGTGATAACTTAAAAAACAGGCTTAGGATAACACACTTTAAGGTCGGTGTTTTTGGCACGTCATGGAGCTTTTTTATCTGAGTAAATCTCATAGCGTTGCTCGGGCTTGACATGAACTGCGATCGTCTCGGGATTTGTATTCCAAGACGTCGCCGGGAACGCTATTCGACGCAAGCTCTACGTCAGTGTCAACGACTGCTACTCGAATATTGATAGTTAGGTAGGTTGGCGCGTCAGTTCAATCTTGACAGGACTCGACGCAAGCACGCTAAGATGACGCTCAAGTCTGCTGGTAGAACAAACTCCACCGGCTACAGCCATCGTCGGAGCGTGTCATCTATCACGAAATTATACCTCTTACAACCAACGCGAAAATTCCGGACCTGCTCGATTATATACTTGACGATTTAACTCATGACAAAATACATGACAACATTGCGGACGAGAAATAATTATGCGATGAATGACATTACCCACATTTCAATGAACTTTTCGAAATGTGCTGAAACGTTTCGCAGCGAACGAAAACTGTATTTTGAATAGAAAATGTCACTCACTTAACGTTGACACTGACAGTCACTTAATGATGTTTTTTAATTCGGAAAATTTAATTTTACGCAGAGGAAAATTAAAATTAATTCAAAAATAAACACCTACGGGGTTGCTTATTTTTGTTTGAGTTTCATTATTATCTCATATCGTAAGTCTCGTTTAACTTTGGTGAATAAGTTTTAGTAAACAATTTTGGGAGTATAAATTAGCTGAACTTCAACATTGTAAAATTTAAACAAATTTGTGAACGATGATGCCATGGATACGCGACCATAGCCCTATGTTTACCGTTCAGAGAGCTAAATTGCAAGTTGATTATAAAATCAGGTCGTGCGTAGTAATTCATAAATTCTACTTATTGAGTTGACTTAAACTAAATACACACATATGATAGAGTATTGCATTGTATGAAAATCGTAATGAAATATCGCGCAACCGAATTCAAACGAGCTGAATCATACTTCAGTAGTTTGTATTTTAATATCAATGTATTTGTGACTTTCAGAAATTACCTTTGAAGTTTTCTCGTTCAATTGCAAATCATGCATTTTTTGTTATTTTGACTCCAGCAGCTAACTTCAACATTCAAACATAATCATAGTACTTTTGAAAAAGGTAATAAGAACTGAAGAAGTGAGATCGTTGACTCGACACATGATCATCGTCAGCTTTACTTGCGCTAGTGTGCACTTATGAAAGTTGAGTTTCCTTCAAAGGATTGAAATTCCTTAACTCTCTGTAACGGCACGCTTGAAAAATTTCTCATTTCAATGAAGAAATGCGTTTTTAATATTTTTACCGAAGAATTTGCATTTGCCGCGTGTGCGCCCATGAAAACCCGTTTCATCCATTTTCTCACAACTTCTTACAAAACAATTTCGATCAAAAGAAGCGGATAAATATAACATTTGCTGTACAAAAAAAGCGCACCTGTAATTGTCCGAGTGTTTCGTACACAATTTTTCTTCCGAACGGAAGTTTCAATAATAGAAGTGTTAAATTAATGAAAAAGTTATAATCTCCCGTTTGTTTTTTCAACAAACAAGTTCTATAAAGTAACACAGATCATTTATGAAACGAATGTAATAACTTTTGCACGCCATCACTTGAAACAACTTCATCATCTGTGCACACACATGTTTCTGAATGTAAGAGCAATGTAACAAACCTGTTTCATGCCACTATTTTCAGTGTTCAGACTTGATTTCATTTGGAATAACAAAAAAAATAAAATCATCATTTGAGGCGTCTGAGAACTAACCCTCCTAACACAATACACCCAATGCTTTAAGAAAGAAAATAAAAATTCGTTTGAGGGAACTTGCACTCTTGCTATTATCAAAAATGTGTCGAGTAATATTTGTATTGGTGTGTTTGTGACGACGTCCAAGCAAAACTCGTTAGATTTAAGCCACTTTACATTCCCGAAACATGAAAGTTTTGCAAACTATGTCGGGTTTGTCCGTTGCACTCGAGCTATGAAAAAAATTATTTCAAGTATGCTTTCGACGCGTATTTTTTATCAATTACTATGAGCACGACAGAAAGCTTCTGCTGCTCTTTAAAACGAACGATCTATTGTTAATGAACCCGAGTTGGTTTCTGTTAAAAATACAAACAGAGGCGATTAATTTTTCGATCTAATTAATATTACGTGAAAAAGTAGCTTTGGTCCAATGGCATTACCACGCCCGTGGCAAGAGTATTGCAAACTGGGGCGGTGCCAGCTGAGCTGAATCGATATCTATTCCCTCTTACTGAATTTTATATTTCGAAAAACATTACGCAAAGTGTAACGTATTCGTTCGAGTTTGTTGTCCAACAATTGCATTACATTTGAAAATTGCATCCAGAACTTTGTTATTGACTTGTAGTATAGATGACTGACAGAATCAGACGTGTCAAAAGTTAACGCCGAGATTATTTTATAATACATTTCGACGTTTCGCGGTGAGTTGTTCGATGAAATTCGAGAAATATGATTCGCATTATCTCGCTCGAATGACGAGCTCGAACGGTGCTTTCGTTTTGTAATGACCTCGCTACCCGAGTCGTTTATTACCAGTCTTGAAAGTTATGAAATAGAAAAAATTTGCATGCATAGTGATAGTGCCGTTCATAATCACGTTATCAACGTGCCAAAAAATCGTTACTCTTTTATTTCAATCATTTTCTCAATGTGCGTGAATCTTAAAAGAAATGAAAAAAAACCAATCAAGGATCCCATACATAATTGCATGCAAAAATATGTCATCGCAAATTCATCTTCTGTCCCATTGTTCCTAATATTTCACTTCATGAAGTACTTCTCGGTTTCCGAATTCTTCATGTCAAGAGTGCCTGCATCTCGTTCATAGTTTTCCAAATTATTTGCCGGCTGTAGCTCCTCCCTTGCGTTATATCTCCCAAGTGCCATGTCTATAAGAGAGAAGCTGCATCCTGGGAATATAGTCGCGCAGTTTCGACCCTCGTGGCCAGCTTTATGAGCGTCGGTATAAGTGTGATGTTCCTGAGGCTCGAACGAAAACACCCTCTTCAGCGGAAGCCTGCAACGAGCGTGTCATGCAACTGCTGCGTTATCATTCGCGATTTTTTTCAAATTTTTTAGCTTTCCACCTCGTTACTTTTGCTGTTGTTTGTATGTACATTCATTGAGTTTAACGTCCCATTTTTTTTGCACGTTTAACTCTATTGAACTTGAAATGATGTTTAAAATTTGACTAAAGAACCATAGCAAAATAAAATTTAATCACGAGAGATCAAAAGTGAAGCAATAGCAAAAACGTAGCTTACGAGAATGTTATCCTTATCAATTCTTCGACGAGAGTGTTTCCTTTTGGCATGAAACGTTGCGAAGCTTCACAAAGGGCTCGAAGTACACAAGTTCTGCCATCAAATCCCATCCTGGAAACAAAAACATGGAGGTATTAATAAATAAGAATTTGCTTGCATTGATGTCCTCGATCCACGAGTTCATGTTCGTTCGAAATTATAATCTTATCAGGTAGTTAATATTTCAGTTACAACTTGGTACACAAGTTTAGCTATGTCTGCAGTTTCTTGTTGAGATTATAATGAGATCTCGCATTTAAATAATTGATTGCAATCGCAATTATTGTAAGAGATCGGTTTCAGAGTAAATTAAACAAAATACCATATCAGAAACAAGTTTCATGAGTCGGTAAAAACTTACGGGCCAAATAAAAATATCGAGGTCACGAAATCTATTTCATTCGGTTTACTGAGTAACTCCGTTATAGTTTCGGTCATCCGTTTGGTATCGTGCAAATTTGAAACATCCATTGACTCAATTAGAAACGATCTCGATAGATAGTACTTTGCAAAGACTGTTGGGTAGAAAAATATAAATGGCAGACTGACGCTATCGCGACGAATTCCATCACATCAAATACGAAAGTTAATATTTCTTGCAAATAATTGATGTCTGGAAATAAGTTTGTTCGTCTGAGACGTCAAGTGTATGGATGGCGCTCCATTAGTCGGTCGTCGAGAGTCAGTCGCCATTCGACTTTTATGTAATACTTAAGGATCGCGTACGACGAACAGCGGTATCTGCGGCCATAATCTGGATGCGTCCCCGGAGATAATTGAAATGGCAAAGCGACGCATAAAAGGGTAGTAGTCGCGAAGGAGTCCCTGTGGCGAAATTTGAGATCGGCAATCCGGGTAAATGTGGCCCATTAATTCAAAAGCGCACACCGAGTCGGAGGTAAATGTGAGGGAGCAAAATCCGACTGCTCTTGGTATCGCAATGTTTGCCAATCTGAAGCGAACGTCGCTTCGTCTTACTCGGCAACCGGAGGTGACTTTTTTTTCCTGCAACTGAGAGCTTCATTGCCACTCAGCACGCTTTTCTTTTCGCGAAAAAATCATGAGAGAGTGGCAAAACCTGTGACTTGAATTAGAATTTGAATTGGTGGATTTGGTTTCACGGGCAACCGCCATTTCTCAAGCGAACTCGCAACCCTAATGGCCCAAGAGATATTTCAAACAGAACAAGAGAGCAATTTTTTCGTTCCACTAATGGTACGAAATCCGTTTCATTTTTTAAGCTCTTTAATTTTATCCGCCGCGAAATTTCTCATGCGCACAACAATTTCAATCGCGGAGCAAGTACGTTGTTTGACGAAACAATGCAAAACTGTGATTAATTTTGGAGCGAAGATAAAATAATGGCAGCAGTGTAAGCGCAGCTCGGGGATAGACAGTATGTTTCAAAGTTCTGGCGTACAAGTGTGTATGCTAAACATGCATGAAAACTTGTACTCGAAAGCTCGCGAAAGACTCTTTTTGTCCTTTCGAACAAAAGTTTGAAAAAGATTATGAAACGTATGAATTTCGACGACGCGCTGACGAAACTCGCTCTAAACAACGAAACTGTCGAATTTTTACTCTTTTTATCGAAGCGTTACACAGGTCGGATCCAATTATTCCCTTAATACAGATGATCCAATTGTCTATGTTAATTCAATAGCACCACTTGACTGAAATGTATATTGTCGAAATAGTTGCAATAAACTAGTTACATCGACGTGGCGCGATCGTTAGTTATATCCATTATGCTCTCTTGTTTCGCAACTCTCATGTTGTGAAAACTCACATCAAGCATTCTTAATGACAATGTTTTTAACGCCAACTCGTGCATGCGAGCTGAAATTCAATTTTCTCTCGTGCTTTTATAAACAATCATGGAAAAGTGTCGAACCAACTCATCAACAATGATAAATTTCGAACGTTGCATCCAGCTGTGTTTTATTATATTACTGCTGAAATTCAGCTTTTAATTGAGAGGTCGCTGGAAATCAATATTGTTATAACATTTAAATTCTGAAGAGTAATTGTCAAACTATTCCAAGTTGCTTTCGATTAGATAGAGGGTTCTATTACAAAGTTTGCCGAGAGCGTGTCTTTGTATCGGCGAATTTTGATGCCGAGAGATTAGAAAGTATGAGGGCATGCCACAAAATAGAAACGAAGTGGCTCGTGTACCTGATCGGATGATCTCGCTTGTGTGCATGTCTCTACCCCTGGGTGTATGATGTGAAAATGTATATAGGAACACTGTGTGTTATAGTTGTGAAATTTCCGATACTTTGCAACTATCTGGCCAGCGCGTGTTTGCTTCATGAAAGAGCCAGTATGCAAGCTATTCCAAATTTGCGTCTGAATAGAACAGCAGTGACTTGTAATCCATCATTAGAGTTTTACGTTGCCAGAGCCCTCCACTCGGCCTGTAATCTAATTTTCGTGATTAATTATCTGTTCGGGTTGCAGCAATCACAATCCGGCCTTTATTTATTGTATGTTTTGTTAGATCGCTTCGGCTCGTTGCAGTTATAACCCGAAAACGTTTAATTGTAAGTCGCAAAGCCGATAGTCCACGCTGACTACTCAGTATAAATGGAGTCTAGACGATTAAGACTTCTCAATTGTATCAAGATTCGTGGAATCAATTTGTAAAGATTAAGCGGTAATGATTTTCGTCTTCGCTGTTTCAATCAAGAATTCTCCTAGCTAAACCAGCTCTAAATAAATACTACCATTCGGTGTTATAATGCTTATTAATCAGGTTTTAAATTAAGTAACAAGACAATAAAACAATCAAACGTAAAGTTTCAATTGGTACCGCGAAGAATCGAACCAGAAGGAAATACTTACGCGTTCATTATGACTTCGACCTTATTATAAAGGTCGCGTCTGTGACGTCGCTGCAGATAATACTTGTGAGCCTTATAATACTTCTTCGGTACCAAATACTTTTGATCGTGATACCAAGATCCGGACTTTATAGCCTGATTTTTGATTCCTTTGCGTAGATGCCAATTCCCTTGGAGTTTATCATTTCTTAGCTCAAGATACGGCTCCAAAGCTGGCTTACTTTCATTCGGCAGGTCATATGAAATTCCCCAATTTAAGCCCTCTGTGAAAATGTTATCGGGCGTTAACGTGTGAACAGTCATGCACAGTGCGATCTGAAAATGATAAAACAACTTGCTAGGCTGCAAATTACAGTATAGTTGAACCAACTTTGTCGCTTACCGAAAAACTCGAACCTTCGGGAAAAACGATATAGCGTCTCTTGCGCGATAAGGCTCGATCGCTGCTGCCCACTTGACAGAAGATGCAGAATGCACATATTATAAAAATAATTCCGAGCTGTTTGTTGCAGGACATCCCAGTTGTTTTGACTTTTACATTTCACTTGTCGGCACAGCCGATCGACTGAAAACGAAATAGAAAGCAAAAAGAACACAAATAGCAAAAAGATGCTCATGCTTCGATGCAGTTATTCTTACGTCGACAAAGGACATTGGTAATAGTAAAGATAGATTTCTGTACACAAATTTTCGATTTGTGCAAAAGTATTCGACAGCGAGTGAAAATGCTTGAATCGAAAAAAATTTAATTCAATATTAAAAATTATATCGGTATAGTCAACGAAAAAAGAATTTATCTCGTCGAGGACGATTTGTTCACAGTGATATTATTAATCATGTTGGAAGTATTCAATAAATTTGAAATAATCGTGTTCCGGGGAACCCCATAACTGATCGTCAACATTTTGAATGAAACAACCACGCGATCATGACAAATTTATTCGTCGCATAAATTCTATGACGAGATTCTTCGCATGCGATATCTTTCATCCAAACGAAAGGTAAAATATTGTTGACACTGCATTGAGGCAAAAATATTCAAACGAAATATCCGCTGATGAGCAGCAGGCCGATTACGTCAAACAGCGTACTTGTCAATACGATTTTTCGTGTGTGGATGGCGTGTTGTTTCGCGTCCAACAGCGTTCTTGCATCAGGATGAGAAATCCGCGCGATCGATCCGAATGAAAATGTTTTACGTTGCGCGCTCGTTGCGTCAAATATAATTTCGCTTTTTGCGTAATCGCGAAAATTTGTAATTGAGCCGGCCGGATTCTATCGTTATTTGTTATCGACAAATTCGCGCGCCGCGATGGATTTATGGTATTTATGTTGATTTGCGTTACCTCTCACATTGTTTATGCATCTGTTTACCATCGCTGACGAACATTTCGCGCTAAAACACAAATAACGAGTTTTCTATTCGTAACCAGTGCAATCCAATTGATTTTATGATGACGGATTAATTAAATACGAGAAATATGATTGTTTTTTGGCGAGCACAAAAAGTTGTAATTAATTTTATAGCTTGGATAAAACAGGACGTTCAAATAGACGTGAAGTACGAGAGTGCAGTCGAAGGAAAAAACGTCGCGCTCGTTGACTCATGTTTGTCCCGTTGTTTTTTGGTTTGATTTGTACTTTGAGTAAACGTTAAGTGGAAATTTATAGCCGATTGAACTACCTCAAGGGTAATAGGTATAGAAAATAAAGGAGAAAAGTATTTCAGCAATGCCACAGTAGATAGAACTTCCTCTACAAGACGGAAGATCGATCCTTGCTGCTGGAAATATCTCGTAACTCACTTCAGTAAGCTCTTTAGGAAAGCGGAAATTGTTACTTTTCAGATGAACGGGGGGTTAAATGATTCACAGATATCTTCGGCACTGTCAGGACTTGGAAAAAGATAACATTAGTACAACAAAACAACATTGGTAATGAGATAGTGAAACAAAGCCCAAACGTCAACAATCAATCTTGTCAGCTGATGCCAAATTTATCAAAATTAGTCTCGGATCATCAGCTTCCTGGTACTGACCATGAAGGATCAGTCTGTGTTTTACTAAACCGAGAAAAACGAAGCTGACCTCTTTTTTTTTTATTCGATCACTCGTGCAAATTAACGTTACAAATATAATTATGCAATTTTCTAGTTATTACTGTTCATTAAACAATATAATCACAATGAATTACATCAAAGTTAATGTCATAACCCAATTCGTTTTTTTTATTTCACTCGTAATTAATCTTTCATTTAAACCAAACAAGTGGAAATATGCCTAATTTGAAATTGTTTGCGTCAGTTCACTTGGCTGATAGAATGATTGTACGATTTTTTGTAATTCCTGAGAGAAACAAAGTTTTAGTAGGTAGTTTAGTTTAATTTTTATCGATATCATTTTTCTTACCTGTCTCAATGAACGACGAAACTAACTAATCAAGTAAGGATTCTTCAGAGCCACGTACAAGGCACTCAAGCGGTTTACGGTTTGTGTTAAGATTTTCGCGGCTGCCTTGCTTCTTGGTTATTTGGGTGATTAGTAAGTTCAGAGTCGAGCGCCTGTTGAACGGTTTTCGCTCGGCGTGTTAAGTGCTGCGATCATATATTTATAAATCGTTAACACCTCTGTCGATGTTTCTTGGGAATTCGATCACCGAAAATAAATAAAATATGATAATTTCAAGGTAAAAGTTTATTGACATCGACAGCATTTTTTGCGCCGCTGTAGCGAGCAAACTTTTTCACTGAAAAAGTTGTATGTACATGTACGTCAGAAGTTTTTCAACTTGTCTGCCTTCGTGAATGAACTCTCCGGTCAATGCACTTGACCCCATCGCGGTAAACAGACTTCGCATCTGTAAATGATTAAACATCGAACGAGGGAGCGAGATTGCGAGCTATTTTAATTAGTGAAATTTACCACGCGGAAACCATAAATAAGGTTGAAACAATTTTGATCATTCAATCAATTTCAAACGCCAATACGAATGTTTTGCTCGTAAAAAATTAATTAATTTTCACTGAATTCACAAACGATTTTATACTTTACAATTCGAACTCTGTACGACAATTCTGAGTAATTGCAATTAATAATAATAACTGATACGGTTCATTTGTTACAACAATATTCTGGGATTTGTTAAGTGACATTTAACGTTTGTCGATGAGATATTTGATTCGGCTAGACATATAAAAATAATTGATTCGGCTAGGCGCTAATAAGTTATTAACGTTTGAATGTGCGCGGCAGAGCACTCGTTGAAATGCAAATGAATATTAATATAAGCATCGGTGAATCGAAAAAAGAAAAGAGGTGTTGTAGACAGGTCACGGATCACACGCTGCAAGGTTGAATATATTATTTAGAACCATTGACTCACGTACCGACATAACCATAAAACCCAGGCACAAGTTTTTCCGCTGTAAGAAATGTACTCGGCAAATGTTTAAATTCATGTCGAAAAATTTCCAAGTACTTGTTCCCGCAGTAATTTCTGCAGTCCTTATTGTTTCTCAATACATCTTTATGAGTCGCTCAACGAAGGACTCTACTTCTCAAAGTTCCTTAGTTACATTGAAAATTCGTTCGTTTCTTTTCTAACTAAATTGGCAAGTTTCTCTCCAAACCGTTTTTGCTATTGAATGGAATAATCAAACAATTGATGCAAACAGTTCGAAATCGTTTATTCAAAAGATTTCATAAAAAATCGTAACTTAAAATAGCATCTAGTAGAGATAACGGACACGGGTATTTGTTATCGCAATTCTCAGCGGTCCGGAAAGCTTCGTCATAATCGTCTGATTCGGTGTGACTATCGGGCGGATAACTGAAAACAATATCGCAGAGTTAGAGAAGGTACACAATAAATCGAACATAATTGATGATCACCTGAATATCACTCGCAAAATATCTTCGACGATGGAAACCCCTTTCGGGCTGAGAGCGGATTTTGCCTCGCAAATCGATCTGAGAAGGCACAGCTTTCCGGGCAACTTCTGACTAATATTAGACAAGTAATTCATTAGTCCCGTTCGATATTAATGAAAGTACACAAAGAACAAGCAAACAGCATCGCATCTAGGTAGAATCAAGCTTATCAGGGCATTATGCATACTTTGCTGAAAACGTGTAATCCGTTCAAAAGTTTGACACACCGAGCTCTCGAGCCAGATAGAGAGAGAGGCTCGCAAGCGAGATACTAGAGAGAGCGGCGTAACCAAATGAAATGCAATGAAATGAAGTTTTTGCCGAGGAATTCTTTGAACCTGTTAAGAGCGAGCTCGAAGTTCGCGTACAATTCCCTTCTGTGACGTCGTCGCAGCTTTTTAACGAGCAACTTTGATTCGTTCGGAATTTTCCATAGCACGTCAAATTCCAGGGCCAAGTTTATTGGACTCGGTTCGTTCAGCTGTAATGCTTTCAATAGTTGTAGTGTCAACTGAAATCGCATAATTAGTTGATTAATTAGTTCGCCGGGGTTAGTCGGGGTGTTGTGCAAGTTTTTTTTCTCATTTGTAGATAAAAAGTTACAATGAACGAGCTGCCATCGGGAATCCTTAGAGAACGCCTCTGTCGACTCGTAGTAATGTTCGACTCACATCTTCGCAACGCCGCTGCGTCGAACGCCAAACGGCTTATTATAAGCGACATCAAAAGACGCATGTCGTGTAAAAACTGAAAATGCATCGCAAAGGCATTCATTACAAAGTCAAAATAACAACGCGTCACTCGCAGCTGCTAACGAAACGTAAACATTTAGTTCACGAGGAAAAAGCGATAATTTGTAACTTTGCCCTGTTACTGTTTTTTCTTTCTGCTCAGTGAAATGATGATGCTTTTTAAATGTACTTAAAACATGTTGAGTTAAAACATATCGACTAGTTGATGTAAACAAGAGGTGAAAAAGTGGCGCGAAATAGTTATAATAATGTTCTTAAAGACGCGCTTATTTGTATTGAATGAAAAAAGTTGTGGGCTGCCAAATGTGCGTTAACAGAGCTGAAATGCACGTTGTCATGACTATGTATTATTCACAATCCGTTGAGCACCAAAACAACGCCGATGTGCGCCATGATCCGTCATCGAGTTTTCAGCATCGATAATCTCAACAAATCCATTCAAAGACGAATAAAAAATCTAGCAGGAATGATATTTTTCTTGAACGAAATCGAACACTGGGTGTAATAAATTATTTCGAAATTGAATATTAAAATTATTTCTGTCAATTAAACTTGCATATTTACACTTCAAATCCGTCAGTCTCGTTGTGTAATTTGAAATTTGTTAAATTATTTTAATAGACGGCTGTATAAATATTTTAATTTCATCAGTATGTAAATCATACATTGTACGTTTCAGAAATGCAGAAAATTTTGTTGGAAAAGGATTGAGAGTCGTGAAATGTGATACGTGAAAATCGATCACCACGATATCGAAATAATATTTGAATAAAAAATTTGTTGAATACAGAATTAAGCCCAAGTTTGTATAGAGAAAAAAGTTTGAAAATCCGCTGCAAGTTTTTTCTCTATTACATCTCGTATTCCATTCAGAGAAGAACTGACACGAATAGCATTGCATACTTCTATTAATAAGATTCAACCTACGAACATATCGTATGAGAATTTATATCCCACTTCCTCTTTGACATGCACACTAGGACACACGGACACCACTATGAATTTAAATCCAAAACCAAGACAATATAAACCTCGTAATGGGAACCACTGACATCATAATCAATGGATTTTATGAAGGAATGCAAATGGTAGGATATGAATGCTCAAATGATGGAAATCCAAGAATTATAATCATCATATATTTCAACTTATCCGAATGCATCAAACATTTATGTTCAACACTTTTTTTTCAAGTTTTGCAAACAAACAGAAAAGCAAATACTAAGACAGAAAATGTACATTTAAAAATAAATTACATCAGAAAGGTTGTTATTAGAGTGAATGAAACTAGAAAGACATGACAGAGAATCACGCTATCCCTCAACCTCATTATATGAACTAGAGTGCCAACGTAATTTAACACGTAATAATTGTCACTTACAATAACGTGACTCGCTGGTGCGTATATAATAAAATGATTTCACAGCTGGTGAGTCCGAGCGCCAATCAACAGAGTTCTCGGCCATGATCACACACAGCGGATCCCTTTAATCGGCGGGTGCCTTGCAGATTGTTCCATCGTCAAGAAAGCCCGGTGCATTTAAATAATTGTACCCTCGAATAAATATTCACCGCAAATGACACACGTACACAGCGGCGCACATTTTACGTACCACTCAACCGCATAATGCCCGTCTTTTATCATGAAAATGTGTGTCATATGAATATGGAGATAACATTAACCAAATATGACGCTATATGTTTTCCAGGCTGCCGGCTGCAGTTCATATTCCGCGGAAAATGTTACCTGCCACCCCTATCCCCACCGTCGTCCAAGATCTGTTTTATCTTACGATTGCGACGTTTCGAGAACACGCACATTGCTTCATCCACGGCATACAGGAATTTTTTTTGCAACCAAAATGGCGGCCGGCGAGTTTTTAATTTGCACGCTGAGAGAAAGAGCGAGAGGGCTGGGGAGATTAAGTTGGGTAAAAAATGAAAACAACTTCGTAGAGATGACATTCTTGCACCTGTAATCACGGACTTTTTTGTTTCCGCCTGACGTGCAGCTCCTTTAGTTGTTCTGAACAAAGATTGCTTTGCCGTTTCGGCTCTGCGGAGCTAAGACAGAACGGATAACGTAGGATAGGAACTTTTGAAAAGACAGGACCTTAATGTTTTTCCCATTCTCTCTCATTCCTATAGAATAATTCTCTCAGATTTGAGTGAGACAAAAAATTCCACAAAAACAAAGGTAGTTAGAGAACAAAATGTATCACAATAGTTTTTATTATTACAAAAACAGTATGTACAAGTCGTATCGAACAAGATGCAAATGATTGATCAGGAAAAACGAGAGTATTTCTAATTAGCGACGATGGATAAAAAAAGTTTCATTTATTTCAGCCTTAATCCGCAGTTCAATTGCCAGACCACGTTTTCAATATAGATCCCGGACAAGTGGGAAAGAGTTTGTCACAATCTTCTGTGGTGAAATGTGCTCTGTCATACTCTGTTTCTGGATCCTCGTCATAAAATCCGGACGGTAAGCTACAAGAAATGAGCTATTAATTTTTGTTTGCTTATCGGTAAAGAAACTATAAAGCGAAAATTATAAGTAGAAATGAAATTAAAACTTGTTTGTTATGTAATTTCGGAAAATTCATTACATTATTTATCATCGTTAAGCACCATTGTGCATGCGCATTGTCAATAATTACAAAACCAAGTTATGGCACTTTTTATTTCCCCAAGGCGTCCGCTTATACCAGAACAAAGTCAAAGAAGTCGCCCCTTTATCGTGATTAAGTTCCAAGAGTGTAAGCAGAAATAGAGCACCAAAGAATGCCAACTTTATTTGCATGTTAATTTTCTTAATAACTTATGCATGAAAAGATCAAAAGTGACGTATATTTACAAAGTTTGTCGTAATATCGGTTACTCACTTTTGACAAGGAACCAGTCAAAATGTAAAACTTACGAGAACGCTGCGTACAGTATCTCCTCCATGAAGGAACCGCTTTTAATTTCCGTCGTGTTCCGTTTTCCAGCTTCACAAAGGACTTTAAGAACACACGCTTTGCCATCTTTGCCTTGCCTGTAAACGGGACAATTACTTTGTATTAATATACACACAAAATCACACCCCAAATTGTTGCCAACAAAATAGTAAAACAAAATATCGTTTTAATTAATCAATTGAATTTCATATTCCGTCGTTTTCTTTTCTTAAAAAATCATAATCTGTAAATGAAGAATCGATATCTTAAAGTGACTGTATTTTAATTTACGACTTTCTGAACAAATGGATCTATCGGGAACAAAACGTTTCTTGCGTTAGCGCCACTGATTTACTACGTGATACCGAGCTATTTTATTTTCATCGATAAATTACGAACAAATATCATGAATAAGATATCGGTCCACCTCAGCGCGAGAAAAAAAAAATCATAAAGTGTTATTGATTCGGAGCGGACTCACGTTCGCAGCATTATTTCCACCTTTCGATACAAATCACGTCTACTTCGTCGATGATACACTTCAGCTGGTTTTCTGTATGGGACTGAGTTCGTATGGGGCAGCTCGTACGCCAGACCCGCGGTCACACCAAAAGTAAACGTTCCTTGAGGTCGCGTATACGTCCCGATTGTCAGGCAGTAAATTAACTAGAATCACAACTTTTGCTGAGTCGATGAAAACAATTACAAATCATTTTTTGATAAAACATATACAGCTTTTTAGTTTACTTATAAATTAATTATCTCAATATAATTATTAATTAAAATTATTCTAATTAAAATGTTTGGAGTTTTGAAAGAATTTTAAAAGCTGTTGAGTAACTTACTTGGACGTTACTTCCCTGTGGAAAAAGAAGGTACTTATGTTGGCTCAAAAATTCACGTTTATTTCTTGTTACATTATGAAGCGAGTCGACATTTTCGCTCAAACCTCGTTTTAAAAAACAGATTAAAATTGCAACATTGTAAATAACGCTTCTGTGCATTGCACCAACAATTCGGAGTTACTTCTGACGTAAAAATTGTCTAACTAACATCCGCGGTGGATAAAACTGGTTTGCCGAAAGTCGCTAAGTACTAGAATCCAATTTTCGCGTTCATGTTAAACGCTTGTAATAAAGCCCGCTGTAAATCTCGATCCACACGTCGGGCCCCGAATTCCACTCTCGTTTCAATAAAAAATTTACACCTACGCAAAGTTCGTATAAACTGTATTAACTTTGAGAAATATTTTATACTCTAACGTACGCGTTAATTTGTGTTTTTAGTATTGTAGTTTCAAAACAGGCTAATAAAGTCATTTCAACATGACTCTCGGGATATTAAAACCCAGAAGTAAACAACATGAAGTTTCAAAGGGCAGACGCAGATTGACTTTGCATATTGTTTTTGATAATTAATTACTCCATACGTAACAAAAAATTTCAAACAAGAGTTCTTGCTCAAATTTTAATACATCATGACTCATGTTCATTTATTTTGAAACGAAGAAATCAAATCAAATGTTGAAGAAAACAAGAAATTTGTATTTTGAAACAAAGTGTAAGCTCCTGAAGTCTTTAAAAATTGAAATCCGTTATAGAATGATGGCAAGTGGGGAACGCCTCGGCGCAATTTGCATTCGTTCGATGAGCATCGTCGTAAATTTGATGTTTAGCCGATAGAAATTTTGTACCGTCGTCTGGTAATCTGAAACAAACGAGACAAGAATAATTAGACCGCTGGAGCGAAACTTTAATGCAGCGCACCACGTGACGCGTGAGCAAACAATAACTTGGTACCGGTCTGAGTACACTTGAAAACAAAAATGTCGCTGCAGTTCGGTTGCATTAAAACTTTGAGTGAGGTTCAACTTATTTTTGAGCCAATCGATGAGCTCGTGCTGCAAATTCATAATTACCAAACACACATTACCAAATTTTATGAAAAATGAAACCTCTACGTACACTCAAGTCATATAAAATGAAGTACACACTTTGAAATATTTGGATCTAAAGTTTTCTTTGAAGTAGAACTTTCTATGTTATTAATGAAATTGTGTTGTTTTATTATTCAACAATTTAAAACGTGGTTACTTACTTAAACATAGCGTAGAACAACTCGTGAGCGAAGGAACCGTTGCCAACTTCGGAAACGTTTCTTTGGGCTGCATCGCAGAGGGCTTTCATTACACAAGCCTTTCCATCAAGACCTATGCTGGTAGTAAAGTTTAATTTGAGTCCGATGCAAAGTGTGAAGTTTAATTGAAATACAAAGGGCGAAGGATTGAGAAATAGTCACGTAGTCGGGGCAAATGTATTCATTCGGACAAAGCATCCAGTAATATTTTGGGCCAAACTTTTGGCACCTAACTTTTAACTAATTGAATTCTTGTCAACACGGCGATCCGCAATTCGCGCAACATCATCTCGCGAGTCATTTCTCTATTAGTCCAACTTGAATTGCTGTTGAAACGCCTCGCCACGATGAATAATAAATAGATACTCGCCGGTTAAGTGTTAATTAGTACGTCGAGTTACGTAAACTTATTGAAATCAATTCAAGATTTATGTTCGTCTTAGTTATGCATATACTTCATGTCAGTTGTGCACAGGTTCTGACAGTAAGTTTATCCAATATTCAACAAACAAATCCTCTTATGGTGATGCAACGTGAATATTAATTTTTCACTGTACTTTTACATTCTACTTACGATTGTAAGAAGGCCTCGATCTTAGGGAACAGAATGCTTCTGCTAATGCGGTGCAATTGTTTAACCTTTGAATCCACTTTGTTTGGCAACTCCCAAGCAAGACCAGTAGTCAAGCCGACCACCAAATCACCGTGTCTGCCAATAGCACCAGTGGTCATACAGTAAACCATCTGTAAATTTTCAAATCAATACAAAATTTAAATTCAATTTGTATAAACGAGAAACAAACGTTATCGAGCAGTCAAAACGTGCAGATGGAAAACATTCGTTTATTGGATAAATGGCAAGTAAAGACGAGAAAGATTACCTGCACGTTGCTACCTTCGGGGAAAACCAAATATCGTTTTTGTCGTGACAGTAATTTTTTCGCATTTTCAGCGTTCGTTTGCGATACAAGAAAAAATACACCCAAGTGTACGAACGCGAACAAAAAGCAATGCATTTTATGAATCCTATCAGATGTCGCTTGTTAAATGTTTTTTCGTATTCAATTATATTAATTTCAACAGGAACATTCCGACGAGTTTTACATTTCACCGCACAATTCAAGTTGAAATAAAGAAAGCATGAAGAATCACATCCCACGGGGACAATAAACGGGCACCATCGTTAACGTTCAATATTGAACCAGTTATTGGTGTCGCGAACATGCAAATTACCAAAGCATATATTCAAGAAAAATTCACGCTTGGAACTGCTCTGTTTTAAAATATATGCGTTCTAGACTTTTATTATACCGTTGGATGTGAATATCAAGAATGATACATATGTTTGAAAATGCAAAAAAGTGCAAAAATGATATATAATCGTCTCGTGTGAATTAAAAAAAGTCCTTTTTGTTTGTTTTTTTATTCTTTTAATCTCTCTCTCCCTGATGAATGTTCAATGAATCTGCCTAAAATTGCATTCGAAACTTTTTGAAACAGATGAAAGCCGCCGCTTATCGTTTTCATTCTCTTGTTATTTTTTCAACCAGAGCCCGACTAAGGGATTTTAATTAAACGCAATTTTCTCTGGTAAGATATTTCGAAGGTTCTCTTCTGAGATTCTCGGTCTCATTTACCAATTAAACGCTGTCCCACGGCGTGCGTATTTTTGTTCCTCTCCGGAACTTTTAATCCTGCGAAGCCTCACAGCCATAACAGTTTTCCTTTTTTTCCACGTTCAGCACCCCGAGATTATTTAATGACTCATCAGAGCGACGTGGAAATTTCTGTATCAACGCTACCAGTTAACCTGACGTTACGTAATTACAATGTGGGTTAAATGTAAAGAAAATAGTAAACGCAAATGAAAGATCAAGTGAAGACAGAAATAAGTATGTAAGATTTTTTCACCGTTGGCTTAAAGTGACATGAAAAAGTGCGACAAATATTTAAATATTTCACAGCCACTGAGAGTTAAATTGTAATTTTTTGGAACGGTAATGTGGAATAAATTAAACTAATTGATCGTTTTTAGGGACAGTGCTAATGAATGTGTGGCACCTTAACTGTGCATAAAATTTGGATAAAATTTAAATATTCATTGTTTGGATTGACAATAATCAATGTTTATTACATGGCAACGACAGATATATCTTTGTACCAGGGCAAATTGCTCAGACATTTGAC
Organism: Telenomus remus; assembly: GCA_020615435.1. Lineage (NCBI taxonomy): Eukaryota > Metazoa > Arthropoda > Insecta > Hymenoptera > Scelionidae > Telenomus > Telenomus remus. The sequence continues at coordinate 5,648,493 of CM036341.1, read as the reverse complement.
AATACTATTTCCACCGAATTGATCCGCACTCTGGCACGAGAATATCAAATGCATTAAATTGCGTATATATTCAGTTTTAATTTTCAGCTTTGCGGTTCTCGGATCGAGAGGGGTGGACTAAGCCCTCTCAATGTTCTGTGAAGTCATTAAATCCAATCAAATACAGCGGGCAACTATTGGCATTCCGTTGGCATATGAGTGGCTCCACGATTGACGTTTCGTTCTCGGTAAGTGATCTAAAATTATTTACAACGAACGATTCATTGTGACATGTCCAAAACTTCGCGCATTTTACAATGCCAAACCAGTACCTTAACAAAAGTTTCAAAATCTTTGCAACAACTCCAGTTCTGCTTCGGACGTATTTTTCAATCCTGCAAAGGTCATTTGTGACGCAGCTTTTGCCGTCAAGTCCGTGCCTGTAACAAAAATCATGAGAAACCGTCAACATGTTCATTTTTCAAGTGCAACTTTAGCAGCCAAAAATGCACCGGTTGAAAAGCATACTTGAAAACTGAACGAGAAAAAAAATTGTTCACGCAAAAACTGTTGCATCAATGATGAGCAAATTTAATCCTTTATCTCTGTAATATTCATGATATCTTTGTATGCGAGCGCGCGGTCCTAGCCCCAGGAGTTTCGTTATTCAGTGTGTATTAAATTTTTATTACCTTTCGTACAGCAGTTCCGCACTTTCGTGCAATTCACGGACGGATCTGCGATTTCGAAGGCCCGTGCCGTCCGGAAGCTTCCACGCCACTTTGTACCCGCTGGCTTGTGCGAATAACTTCGTATACGGCACCGAATTGATTTTATAATTCATCCGGTACTGAAATATGCAATTGGCTTGATTATGATATTTTACTTTGACAGCTCGTGTGTGCTCCACAGGTAGTTTCGAGCCGTGAGCTAAACAAATAAGAGAATAAAGAATGGTGTCGAATGTACGATAAACACGCCCACGTCGGAACGCAATTCAATTTATCTGATACGCAAATCAAATAAACCGCCCGAAATCTCAACCTTCGTCATAATATGTTGAAGTATAGCTCCTCGATTAGGTAGTTACGATCAGAGAAAAAAAACTGAGCGACCTAAATATTGATTCGACGTTTTCATCTTTTACTCGACGAATAACAAACAGAGGAACGAATAAGTGCTCCTCGGTATTACGTCGTATCGTCTTGGTATTGCTCTTGTGCAAATGTACGTGGGGTGTGTCGCCTGGATGTGGCAAGCCATTTATCAGTGCTGGATCCTCCGGCTACTGCGTCTCTTCTTACGGAGCGAAAACACAGCCCCGAGATCGGACTTTGGTTGTTTGTATTTTATCTTCTTTCTGTCAACTATCAGCTACGTCTCGTACTTTATTACATATTAATTTTCCCTTCTATCTCAGCTAGTCAGATTTGAATAGCTGCTATTAGTCAAGTTTTATCACTCTGTAATGAATCAGACAAGCGAGAAAGAGACGACAAATTGGGTCGGACTAAATATTGATTAGCATCACTTCATCATCATCGTTCGTATTCTATAATGTTTTTTTTTTCTCTAGTTCGATACACTGACTCTGAGTACAATATTGGAATTTTATATTTGTAATCACGAAAAATTACCGGCCACTTTTTTCACTCGATTGCAGTCAGGAAACAATTAGAAAAATTAATTTATATCTTGATAAAAGAATAACAAAGTAATTTTACGACGATAAAACAGGAATTTAAATCCGACTTGAACCTTTTAGAGTAGTCGTTTGTCATGAAATAAAGTCTCGAAGGAGTTTGATATGGGTCGCCATGCTTAACGAAACCTCGTCACATCGTGAAGACAATTCTAGGCGGACGATCTTTCTATTTACCAACAAACTGAGACGTCGATCGTGCGACCGAGACCAAACAAGGACAGAAGGGCCGAAAGATATCCGTAACAAAATAAAGGAAACAACCGAGGAAAGTTGTTTTTACTTACGAAAAACGTGCTGCCGGGTGCAAATGCGATGATTCTTGTTTGCCCGGTTGAAATCGTAGTAAAACCAACGATTACGAAGAAGTTGATGCAAAATAACAGTTGATAGATATTGAGACGGTGCATCGCTAATTTGCGTTACCTTGTCCGGAGATGCGCAAAAATTAATAATCGTAACAAAGTGATAATTATTCAGAGAAGTAGTCGAGTGGTAATCTAATTGCTTGAGAAACGACGCGATTTCTTGATCGGACTGTCTTACAGCATCGAGCATTACTGTTAAGTGTTGATTCTGTCTTACACCCGGTGTGCTAAATTTGATTCGCTCGAGACGAACTGACTCGGGACAGGAAAGCTTGATTTTGCAGGTGGGTTTAGCGACCGAGAATACAAGTTTGCCTTGAGCAACTGTTGAGATAGCAGTGCGGAAAGGGAAGATCTTTAATGATCGTTTTTGGTGACCTGATTTTATGAGTAAAAAATGAAAGCTGCATACTTAATGTTTTTAAAAAAGTTTGTCTTTGATAAACGTAAACTTTATTAAATTTAAAATTTGGAAGATGTTTGATTATCGTGAAATCCTAGTCGATGAACTGATGAGAGCAAGAAAGTTGAAAAAATGCTGTTGCAACATTGGTACCAGACAATGACCACAACTCTATAAGTCGAATCCGCCGGCTCGAACTGAAGCTCTGGATTACAGTGATTACTATACCCGGCAGAAAATACATCTGGAGCGCAGAAATGTACCGGCAACCACACAAGTGGCGGATTTAAGTAGTTATCGTTATTGCACCACGACCGATTCGAATAATAATATATCACGGAAAATTACAAATCCGATATCAGATTATCCTTCACAATTTGTCTTTAACACATTTGTATGGAGATTTTATTATAAGTATCCGAAGCATGAGCTTTTGCATGAAAAAAAAGTTCCATTTGCACCTGGTAATCCCGGGCGGCGAATTTCTACATTTCCTTTGAACTCAAGTTACAAAAAATACGTACCTTGAATTACACGTTCGATTATATTCAATTTCATTTCAAATTTCATTCCATATTCCGTTCACATTTTCGTCTCAAACTTTGATATGAAAACTCGAATCGAAAATGTATTTTTTTTGTTTGTTGAAAAAAAACTGACGAGTGGAAATGTGATTCAATTTTTTTTGGCGAGGTGGTATACTTTTTTTCGCGGCTTGCAAAATACACTTTTACACGTTTCGAATGAAACAAAATTTGACCTCAAACATCGATTTGAAATCAATTTTTTCCACTTGGTTTGTAACAATGAACGGAAAACAAAATTGTTACACGAATCATTATGCCGGAGCATTTCTACCGAAAGCACAATTATCTTTTGCGCGAATTAATTATTCACGAAATTCAATTTCCAGAAAGCTTTCATGAACAAACAATAATGTTAGGGACGAAAATTAATCCTGATGCGTTTTGTAACATCACACGCTGTGTTATTATGAAGGCATAAAACAACGAAACTATATGTATAAAAGCAGCTGTGAAATGCTTGAGCATGAATTAATAGACGGATCGTTCACGCAACGCCAGAATCTGAAAATGTGTTGAGATTTATGAATTGCGATCGCTCATAACTGCGTCTAAACGTATTATTGAAATAGCAGACCGGCATTAAAAAATTGCGGGATAGCATCTCGCGCATCAAATTTACGAGATAGATGCGGTTATTTTTCGCGAACAAATTTGAAATGCAAATGGACCGAGTGTGTTTTCACATTAATAAAATAATTTATTTTTCGGCTGGCGCCAGGTTTTAATATTTCCGTATGATTTGGAAAGTCCCGTTTTGCGGAATAGCCAAAAACTATAAAATCAACGCAACTGCTTTTTCTTGGACGCTCAAAGGCAGTGCTCGTCGGTCCAAAAAAAGCAACCAACAGCGACGATTAAATATCATTTTGCAAATATCAAACGCATACAGTCATCGCCGTCACGCGGATTTAATGAAATTGGTTTTCTGTCGGACAACAGAATTGCATTTCACTCTGACGAATGGCTCGAGCGGGCTCGCGTGATATACACAGAAATAACGTTTCTGGTATGTAAATTCGAGCGAAAATTCACGCGCCGAACCCACTCAAAAAAGTATTCGATCATAAGGCCTTATATTTACTGTCATCGCGGGCACAATGCTAAACGCAATACATACATTCGTTAGCATCGCGCGTTAACGACTCCGCTCAAACATTTGAACAACGCCGCGCGGATCTTTAACGTCGGCAAGAAAGTGATAGATGGGACAATTTTCATTTGCTCTTTCCCGTCCGCTTGGATTTTTTCCCCCTTCACACTCGTCTATTTTGATTTTTCAAACAATTTTCAAAATGGATACGTCACGGAAGTTTAGTGCTTTCGAAACGGTCACATCCAGACGCCACATTTGTAACATTGTTTTCCGGGGTTTTTTTTTGTGTGTAACGAAACGTCGCATTATGTACCCCAAAAATGTACTCGAAAAACTGACTAAGAGAAGTGAAGTCGTAGGAAAGCATCTCGAGTTGTGATTTATGTTGGGACAGGAAACGTGATCGACGGAACATTAAGATATCGTTACGATAGGGCTTTATTGAAGCAAGATTAATCGACGCCAGTAATTCAGTCGTTTTCGAATATATCCAAAATTCCATATCCTCTCGGACACAGAGAGTATAACTGAAGACAGTCGTCACCGCGTTTGCCAGCTTCCATCGCTCTTAGGTAATCCTGATCTACGAACAATCCACCTCCGTAGGTCGGCCTGAAATATTGAAGAGATCGTTCAAGAAAGATTACTTAGGAAATGGTATATTCCCGCTGATAAAGTATGATAGATCGCGCGCTCCGCCATGTCAAATATTAATTAAAAACAAAATCTCTGGCATGCGCACCGCTGCCTCTGCCATTTACCATCTGATGGTTTATGATTCGTCATTCAAACGACGCACATACAACATTCATGAAAATCTTTCTTGGTTCTAGTTTTTAACTTTCAGTCGTGAGTCAGATACTTTTGATAACTTTTGTGATCATGATTCGAGCTTACATTTCATTAGACAAGACTCAAGATGAAATTTCGGGTAGACTTACGTCAGCAATACGTGTAAAAGCTCCCCCAAGAGTCCCTCATCATTCAGTGCCAACCATGCAGACTCACATATGCTTCTTTTCATGCAATCCCGGCCTCCGACGCCGTGTCTGTCAAAAGAAGAGAATACATATTCGCGCGAGCATTTCGAGTTCTTGTCCTCTCCTTTTTTTAATATCGCATGCACGAGAACATAATCTATGACATGATATAAGAAGCCGACAGTGCGAGCGCGATTGCAAGAAGTATCCCTTCAGAGATATACCCCGGCAAGCCCAAGGAAATAACAAAGGCCATCCGAAGCAAGAATGAACTGATAAATATCTAACAACCATATAGCCTTCTTGGCAACAAGTTTTCATCCGCCTTGGGAAGGCAGGAGCGGAGGGCGCGAAATTGCTCCGGATTGGTGGCAAGCGGAGTCAACCGTTTTGTTTCCTTGTTGTTCGTACGACTTTTTTTCCATAAGAACTTGTAAATGTTTTCACAATATCTGCCCAGTGCTTCGTTCTTTCGCAGTACTTTGCAATTTTTAAAGTCCCATCAAAACGTTCGCGGTGTCTGTACTCGCACGCCCAACTTTCCCAATCATCATAATTATTTTAGTTCAGCCGTGATGTAATTCGATGCTTTTTTACAAACTTGTTATACCGACGAAAATCATGATTACAATTTTGATTGCTGTGGTTGTTTGTATGTATTTGTACCTTGTTCGCGCATCATCGTCGAAATTAAAGCACTCCGCTGTGAATTACGGTTCGATAATTAAGTGCAAAAATCATCCATTAAAATGACACACAAAGCTTACCTTTGCCACTCGAGCTCCAATAATCGATACACCAATGAACGGTCCCCCGACATTATACTTCGGCGTCGTCGAGCCAAGCGTGCTGAAGAAAAATCCGAGTTGTTCGGCGGCAGAGGGTATTGAAATTGAAAATTGTGCGCGTATGATAATAACCTACCCTCTAAATTAATCGGCACCGATACTCCGATGATTAACTGCAAAGAACGTTTTGTATTATTCTCGCAAAAATTTTTTCCCGTGCGAATAACGCCAGAGTTTACTCGAGCAAAAAATGATCAATTTATGTTTTTTCGTCAACGAAATAATTGAGTTTTTTAACGGAGAATGATTTGAAAAAGAATAGAAAAAAAGTAAGAAAACTTGCACCGCGAAACGAACGTTGAGTTGGAAATGAAATTTTTACGGAGATCCAAATTCAAAAGGTTGGGATCAAACAAAAATATTTGTTCCGCAAGAAAGAGCATTCAAATTCAGCTCATTACTTTGCGGAATGAAGAAAAAAATGATTATACGTGTAAGTGAAAATTGTGAAATGTGGCGCCGGTATAGAGCTTGGCAAGTAAAACGGACGAAAACGAAGTGCGAGGAACGAAGCTAAAACTGAGGGTTGAATCGTGGCCAGGATAAAAACTCCGAAGAAACGGAATGGCGAAATTACAGAAAACTAAGCTTCTTGCTTTCGTCAGAAGTTTCGCCGACCTATTTGCTGAATTTCCTCTCATATTTCAACTTCACCGAAATACCCATTCATTTCTTACGAAGTCCGTTGTCGGAGTTTTGACTTGAATTTCTCCGTTTCTTTGATCGGGAATCACGCGTCGTTCGAACGTACTCGCTTGGAATACCAGATGTTTAGCAACCCGCAAGATATACCGTATAATTTTTTCAAATCCTGGCTATCAATTTCAAATGAAAAGTAAGAATAACGAGAGGCGACAAAAATTGACCTTGAATGTTCCTCCGTAGGGATAAATAAGTGGCAGTTTCGCTGCCGTCCGATACCAGACTAAGTTTGCAGCTAAACAGATGAAAACAATCCCGAATTGTAAATTTGACTGCATCTTCTTGTGAGAATGAAAATTAATTTGATGGAATCCACTGGCGAAGGGTATAAAATAATACGACGTGTGACTGAATTTGTCAGATAATGTGCGGCTTTAATATACACGTACAATTTCATGCTGTGTTGTCTTTTATGCAACGCCAGCAGGATTGCAAATGAAAAGTCCAAATATTGAACTGCAAGGAACATTTTGTGAGAGGTAATTCGCATTTACAATACGGCATGTTAATTCGTTTTGGACGTCGACATTTTTCATGCAAAAAAAAGGTTAAATGAAATTTTCATTATTTTATTTCTGCAAAAATTGCACGTTTCGTTCGATCAAAAAATGTTTCCAGTCAAAAACTAGTTTTTAAAACTTTGTGTAAAATAAATCATGATTTTCGCTCAAATCTTATTTTGACGGCCAACTTTTTCTTGAGAACTTCGAGAGTTTGAAACGTTTAAAGTTTTCTAATAACTCGAATGGTTTATTTTAAAATAATGGTTACGAGATAAAAATAGAGCAAATTTAGGGCGGGAGTACTATTGTCTCTACTTTATTTCTCCTTCGTATATCAAGTTTCGAACATTTTTTCATAAACTTATTACTATTCATTTCCACACGTTCATGTGTGGAAAAAATTTAACGATGAAGCAGAAAATTAACCCTTCTACGAACTGACGTGAACCAGTTGAGAAATTATTTCTCTCGCGATAAAAAACTAAAACGATTTTTATTTTACATATGTGATATCTATCAGCATTTAATGCATACTAGAAATTTAAAAGTTTTCATATAAAATTTTCCTCTGACATTGCTTATAACTATAGATTCTCTCGTTTTAGTTCCATTTTTGTACGAATTTCAATTTCGAATCAGTTTTGGTACCGCACTTCCTACAAATTAAAACGATATAAAAGCTGTTACAGACCATAATTCACTATTTTTTGGCGAGTTAGCACGAATTTCAATATAAAATAGAGTCCAAGAACACATGCCAATTTAAAACTACTTTTGTCAGTCTGAAATATCACTTTAGCATCACTTTTGGAAAGTCGCAGAACAAAACTATATATTTCACCAGAAAATTGTATGAATTATTACATCTTGGCTCTCGCTCTGTTTACGACTATATATGTTCGTATGCATACAGTGGAGAACCAATCTCTGCGATTTTTCTGAATGAATTCTCATGGTAGTACAATTTTGATGAATTTTGTAGTCACCTTCTATCTATCTTTCGTTATTTCACATTTCATTTCGTTCAATTTTACGTACAGATTTTCATGAATGATGATAGGAAATACAGACATGAACTTACAATTTATCGCCTACATTACATTATATTGTTTTTAATAATGCTGTCCCAAGCAAAACTTCGCTCGTTACGTGATGGCACATCTTTTTTCAACTACGCTCATAAACTTCTTATGAATACATTTTTCTACTAGTGTAATATTTGACGTCATAAAGTTACTCGCAGTTTACCAAAACACTCGCGTTTCCATTCAATTTTTTATCACTATTTTTACTCAACAACCGCATCTAATTTTTGCATACACTACAACTTGTTACATTATTATACACCCGATAAAATTTTACAACGTTTGAAAGTTGAATTTCGTTTCACGGTGCTTTTTTATATTTTCTATAGCTTTCTTTCGTGAGCAGCTTTTTATATAGCTATAAATTCGCTGTTGTGTATGTCTCATGAAATATAACTCTTTTTGCTATTGATATTTATGTCGTTTTGTCATTGATATTTATGTCAGGTTAAACACCATCACGAAGAAGTAATTTGGGTAAATAAATCCAGTGGTGAGTCGACGCAATCGGGATAAGTATGCATGCAGTCGCCGCCACGTTTTCCCAATTTTTCTGCATTCAAGTATAAATTATCGTCCGTGCGGTTATTCAACTGACTGCTGTCGGATAAATCTTCAGACGGCCTGCAACATTAATAAATTCACGACAAGAAATCAATCGTTACTTATTTGTTCATTAAATCCATAAATTATAGTATCGTCATCATTTTTTTGAGCAAACCTACTCAAGGCGAAATCTTTTTTTGAAATTATGAGAAGACACAACAATTTAATTTAAGAAACATTCGAAATCAACTCTTTATATCGATTTTCGATGCATATATTAATTGTATAAAAAAATGGGAATTAGAATCAGAGAGTGACAATAAAAACGTTTGATGTATAAAGTCTATCTTAAGAGCTATATAAATTAATCTTTAATGAAGTTGAGTGATTTCGAATGAAAAGACGTATACAAAAAGCAGCATCGGCTTAAGCAATCGGTAATGCGATGGCGCATTTACTTACGTAAAAAGCAAATAGATCATTTGAGCTAGTACATCTAGATCACTCTTATCCAGCGGAGTTGCCGCAAGTTCACAAATCGTCCTTAAAAAGCACTCTCTGCCGCTTTGCCAGCCCTGTCTACAATGTAAATATTAAATGTTGCTTTTCACCCTTTCGCACGACACGAATCCAGTTTTCCTTATTAAAGTTTACCGCTCGAACCTAATATATCCATAATTGACACCTTATAGAATTCATAATTAAAAGTGTCAAGAAACGCGGGGCAAACGTCAAACGAATTTTTTTCATTTTCACGTTTTCAAGATTTTAAAAAGCATCTTTCTCGTTTATTTGATCAAAGGAAATGAGTCAAGTTAATTTTTCTATTAGCCGGACGAGCAGGAAACAAGTTTTTTTTCATTCGCTAGCCTTTTGCACAACTTTCGACACGGAACCGAGAAAAAGGGTCAAAAAGGGGAAAAAACTTTTCAACAAAATTTATCACGTTTCAACAATTTTCACCAGGCGATACCGAGCAACAATTAGGTGTTCCACAGTTGATCAAAACACTTCTCAATGTCAAGTCTGCACTTAGACTTGCTGCTAACGTAATGGCCTTGCGTTCCAATTAATTTGCGCTCAAATTACCACGTCCTTCCTTTGATCCTATGTGTGCTACGGGCACTGCACAATAAATATCTTAACTCCGCAATGTTGTTGATCTATATTTACAACGCTATTTTGCACACATTCGGCTATTTTTATTCGCCTGTTTCGTATACATGCTTAAACGCGATACTCCGGTTCTTTTGCATTTTTCACAACATTCAGAAACGCCGCAGACAAAAAATATCAATTTATTACGTGGCGGCATTAAAAGTCGGATTATTTTCAGTGGTTTTGGTTAACCATGATGAATTGAATCTTCTAGTCTATAAAGAACTAAAAACAATTTTAATACTTTTTTCACTCTTGCAAATGAGAATGAGAGAAGCGCAAAAATTGACAATACTTCATGTTCCATCAGTTCCAGAGACGTATGACTAACTAAAAAATCATCAAAAACAATAGGTCAAAAGCTTTTAATGGTTGGAATTGAATTAATATCCATCGAACGATGTGGTGTATTGATTCGTGGCCATGATTCAAATAATAATTTGTGATCATTCAAATTTGAGATTCACTCTATGTTCTCAAATTAAACACGGTTTGAATAAATGTTCGATCAACGTCACTTTATATTTGAAAAAGCATCTAATGATAGAAATTGCTTTCACTGAACATTTGCAAAAATAATACAATTTTATATACTCTTCATCACTTTGGGATTTGAATTCACAAATACCGACTTTTATGGTTTCAACTCAAATTTAAAATTGACTGTTGCGATCCAGTTCACGTATCTGCAAATATTCGATTTTTTGCAATATTGTATGAAATTGATGGGAAATTAATCTGAACCTTTCGTTTTTAATTAAGGAAAATATTGATTGTCGAAAAAAAACTTTGATAATAAACAGCTTACTCATCGAGAGCATGTTCCAGTGACGTGTATAAATCTTGTAAATGTACTTCTCGATTTTTCCTCGCGGTTATTACCGTCATCTCCAATTGTGAAAAATTCCACGGTAACACATAATTGAATTGGAAGCCATAATTGAACGAGGCGCCGCCTCTTTCATTCATTTCTACTGGCATCGAGACCCCAACAGTAGCCTAAAAACATAAATTTTATTTTAAAATTCAAGAATACAGTTGTTAAACCTGTCATTATGCGATTATTAAGTCCGTCTTGTTGGCGTTGTTATTGAACTTGAAAACTAATTTAATATTATGCCATGTGTGGACTAAAACTTAGTTTACAAAACTATAGAGTCTACAACTGTTTGTCAAAGTTAACCAAATTAGGAATTATGATTTAATATTCTCATCGTAATTGTAAATAAAAAACCGAAAAACCTTTGTAAAAAATTTTTTTAATCAGAACTTAATGCATCTTGTGGAATAAAAGGTACGGGATAATGCATGGTGCTTTGAACTTGAAGTCAATAACTGCGCCCGTCGCTGCTTTCATTTTCGAGCATGAATCTGCGAAACGCGATAATCCCGAATTTTCGCAAGTAACAAAAACCGAGCGTGACGAAAAAAGAGCAGAAAAAATGTACCGATATGCATTTCTAATTAAAGAAGTGCCACGGAGAAACTCATTTCTCATTCGCAGCAGCAGTTTAATGAGTGTGCCAAAGAGCCACGAGATTAATACGAAACACTATTACTGTCTGGTTTACAGTCTGGCGTCTAGCTTAACACAAACATGTATTCATGTATCGTCGTGTTATTGAGGGCGCCATCTAGGTGTTTATGTTTTGATGCAAGAGGAAATACTTTGCATGAGTTCACATTCAGAGTAACAAACTAAAAATAACACATTATTTGCGATACCATCGAGGCTAACATTCCTGGCATACAGTGCAACTTTAAACTATGTTACAAACCACAATATTTGATTATCAATATTGTAAATAAAGGATAAATAAAATTCCTATTTTCTAAATTTTTAACGTTGTCTCATAGTTCGACAACGAAGATAAATTGTCGAGAAAAATTGTGTCTTTTGTGATTGTGCAAGCACGTGGATCGTAATCGCATTGCAATAAATTTAATACAAACGCCGAAGAAAAGTCTAACAGAAATAGGAATAATTCTTTTATTGTATGCTTTTTTCGGTATCTGGTCGCGCGCTTAAAACCAGACGAAAAGCCGACGAATTTTTTCGCCGACAGTTCACTATAATGCAACTCGCGTTTAGTAGCAGACCATTAAAGATCTTTCCAATAACGCAACAAAGCGAGAAATTCAAAAGAAACGTCTTAGCGCGTCGTAAATTGTTATTCAGTGCTCACCTGAAGAACCGTATTTTCCGTGAAAACCAGAAAGCTTCGGTTCGGTCTTGGCAGCATCCAAACGATCAAAGACGTCGTAAGCAAAAGAAAACGACGTAACATTGCGGCCGGAAAGAATCAGGAAGTGGCGAGAAAGAGAGCCCGGAGATTTCCAAGTTTGTGGTTGCTTCTGGATCAACATTTTTCCTCCCCGCCGTGCAACTCCCAGCCAAATATTAGCTTACCGGTCATTGGTCTGGCTGTGCTCGTATTCGTGACTTCTCCAGACCAGCCGTGGACCAAGACATTTTTTTACATGCATTAATATTTGATCAGGCTGGATTCCGAATGAAAAAAAGGTGTTCAGATTTGTAGAATTTGAATAAAATAATCATTGAGGAAAATGGAGATTTAGAAACACTTGTTTTTGGTTTGCTTTAGGTTTGATAATATTTCAAAAAAATGGAACGAGACGTTTCTAATGGTACGAGAATGTTCGCACACAGTTTCAAGATGCAATCTATCGGGATAATTAAAGTCTGAGTGATATTGGTAAAAATGTACCATTTCGTCGCGAGCACTTTGGGCGTTTAATAGAAGTGTTCCCTGGTGCTCCGTCCTCTTCTTTCTTTCGAGCTTTTGAACGTCGTATGTGCCTGGCTCAGCTGCGAGATAATGGGTTATACTTTTCAATGTGTCGTAACACCAGTAAGTCGACTGTTATCGTTTTGCAAAATTATATTAGCTACCTTAACCAACAAGATAAAGACGTAACAAAACCATATATTAGTTTATGAGATTAGTTTATGTTTCAATGCAATTTTTTATCTTTCGTGTATCAAAAAAAACCGTTTTCAATCTGTTGCAATTTGAATTTAATCCAGGCGGACTAAATTTTCATTCAGTTTCGTTTTATGCAATTTTGCTCTCTTTTTTGAACCGTCATAAATTTTATAAAATTGCATTTGAGTTCAGTTGAAAGGCATGTAAAGTGTGAAGTGGACACGAAAAATTACAGCGATAAATAAGTGTAGTTTCAATGCTTTTAGTCATAATTACACGTTAATCACATTTATGTATAATTTTACCAGGAAGTTCATACTCACTGATGAATTCTTCAATCACTTTTCTTCTTCATTTGTTAACAAGGTACATTTTATATCTATTCAAAACTTAAATGAACCAGTCTTCTCAGTTAGGACTGAATTTTGCGCTTAAAAAATTCCGGTTTTGTTTTCGATACGAATTGTATTTTTCAAAAGGTTCCGCAGAGTTGTTGATCTTATCGTTTAGTTTATGATTAGTTTGATTGGCGTCCAAATTCTCGTTACCTTCACGTAAATTAGTGTATAACACGGACTCAGAGATCGCTCAGAAAACTGAAGTTAGGTGTAAAGCAAAGGGGTGAAAACTCGTCCTCTCATTTGGAAAGCCCGTTGGGAACGTTGAATTTTGGGTCCTTACTCCGTCTATTAAGCAAATGAAAACGTGACGGGAAATGCGTCAGATGCCTAGATGCCATATGAGAATTGAGCACCAACTAGAGGCGCCACAAAGCTTTGCCATTCGTTTGTGTTTTGAGTCTTTGCACTGGGAAAACACCAAAAGAAAAACGCCAACATTCAAACGTTACATAACATTTAATTCGAATGTTTCAACAGACGTTGGCTGCACAGACATCTCTTTTTTGTTATTTCAGAGCGGTAAATAAATTAACGAAACATCACATTTCATGTGACTTTATGAATCGCGTTTAAAGAATAAGAGCAATTTTGAATTTATTTTTTTGGACTCTATTTCAAAGAAGGTGCGAACAATACTACCGCATGAAAGACTTGTTGGGTGAATCGTCATTTTCAATACCTATGCAACTTTGGGCGAAAACGAGTTCTCTCGGTGGGTAACATTGTTCACTTTGTCCGCAACGTTACGGCTGTTTATTGTTTTAACCGACACACACTTGTAACGCACATAACAAGTAAACTATTCTGTCACAACTTATAACAACCAATTCAGCCGATACCTTATTACCTACAGCGTTTTGTGATCGTCCCTACAATAAAGCTTTTGCAAACTTTTCAATTTCCACATGTCTTCATCAACGCAAACACTGTGTCATTTTATTAGCAAACAAAGGGAACATCAATTCGAAACACCGCAAATGCTGTAACTTGATTTCGAACTAATCAATCAAATTTAACAACTTTGCGCTAATATTTATTTATTCGCAGTCATGGAGCTGTCGAAGAAAATATATCTAGAATACTTTTCTCACATTCCGGGTATAATCGATTGCAGTTTTGACCATCGTTTTTTCCATAAACTTCCGCGGCGAGGTATTCCTGATCGTCGTATTCATCAAGTGCTTCGTTCGTTGATAATGGTCTGAAAATAAAGAAACATCGCCATAAGAAAATTCATTTTATAAGACTTCGAACAAACTGCTATCATTTTCCCATGATTTATGTTTTAGTTTTATTCAAACTAACATTAATCAAATGAAAAGAGGAAAAACATTTAAACGTAAATTGAAGATCTTTGGTTTTAATCGATTTTTTTAAGTTTCGGTTTGTTAATTGATTCGGTTGTTTGAAAGCTAAATAAAAAATGGGACAATGTAGACAAGTCGAATCGCCACTTACGACACAATTGCTTGAGCGAGTTGACCAAAGAGACCGTGATCGATGTTAAAAGGAGCGAAGGCAGCTTCGCAGATGGCTCTAAGCATACAACTCTTTCCGTTAAATCCATAAAGCTGCACCAACCGCTGTACTGCCTTATAAATAGTCCAGCGACTCTTTTTTATCCTGGCATATTGAATGCCCGACTCGGTGAAGTCCGTCGCATTTGTCGGCAAAGCAAACAGGAATTTCGTGAACGCACCTACGATCACACTCTCGCGATCCAACTGCAGTGGGGTACCTAGACCGAAAATCAACTGTGTCGTTCGACGGGTTAATATCCAGATAAACATACCCTGGCATACGAGATGGCTAATAGAGACACTCCCATAATGCGATCGATAAAAGCTGTTTTTAGTTAACGCGAGAATTTTTTGCGCGAAAATGAAATAGTTTCTCATCGGTGACGTGAAAAAGCTTTTTTCCCCATGAAAAAATATGACTTTGAATTTGATGCTTTGACGGAAAATTTCATTTATTTGTCAAACACCGAAGGACGGAGGAGCGCGATTCGATTCTGTTCATCTATCAAAACGCGAACTTCCGCAAAATTAAAACAAATCTTCCGCGCTTTTTCGATGGCAGTTTAATGGAACTTTCATCACGATTGCATATTACCCTATCCACAAGCTCCGACCGCGTAAATTCATTGAAAAAAAAAAAGTTTTTTTTCTCCTCGGCATAACGAAACTGGATCGAGAACCATGCGTCATTTTGACGCCTCTGTTGTACGTTATGGGCGCATTACACTTTTGCATCACGCACCGCCAGTATCAATATTATATTATCCACGCATGACCGATTGCGTTATAGTGATGAACGACAGATTTTATCACTCGCAGAAAAGTTGGCCCGGCTGATAAATTTATTGGTTGGCAAATTTTCATGCTTCGAGTTTCGCATCGACTCAAATTAACGACCTATTTAACATGCCGCTATTGCCAAGTTGCTTACGAATGGAAATTTGTTTACATTCTTAAACTCCAATTAAAGACTTTTAATTAAAAACCGTTGAGACGGAAAACGGGCAGTTAAAAATTTTGTAATTATGAAATTTCGATTGAATTGATACTTGAGCCGAGGCGAAACCACTCGAGCCTAATTTAAAAACAAGTTACACAAATCGTGTCGAATGTTCTTCAAACTTGTCCTCGGAAATGTACGAACAAAAAATCACGAGAATTTCATCATGAAAAAATAATCGAACTTGTGGCGAAGTTGAGGCCAGTCGAGTGAAGCTAAAAAAGAGAGTTTCAATTCGAAATACTCACATTTAACGTGATAAAGGTTTCACCGCGAAAGTTTAGCTGTTTTGCATGCACTCGACTGGGGTCCAATATTTTAGTATGCGTCTTTTACATAAAAAGTCCCGACGACTTGCACTATTAATAATAGCGAACGTAAAATAGTATGAAATTGGATAAGTTCGCGCGGCCGAACTATACGCGACCGTGTACTTCGCTCACTAAAGTGCAAAAATAATTTAAAAGGCATTCCCTCCGATGACGAAGATCAAAATTACACGAAACAAATGTCTCGCACGGGATTATTTACACGACATCGACTCCATTGACCTTGTTATTGTATTCGATCCATTAATTTTTTTATGTACTTTACTATAATTAATTGATTGGACTGTACTTATGAAAAATACATCCTATTAATGAACAATAACGTTTTTACTTCCTGAACAGATTGTTTGCAGATTTTTAAAACAAAATTATTCTGTTTCAAATGTATCTGGTTTTTGTTAACTTTTGTTTAGGTGAAAACGTTTCTGGTCATGGATTTCAGGAACTATAATATTATGCTGTATTTCATTATCATTTTAAATCATCGCCCATAAAATTTGAAATATAACCTAGTTAAAGCACAATTTTAAATGCAACTTCGTTAATAAAACTACGCGAGACGTAGTGCGCAACAATTCAGCAAAGAAGACGTAACTTATAAATATGGAACAGAATACACCGAGTATGTGATTCTAATTTCGTGTGAGCAACTTCGAGGGTTTCTTATAAGATTATATCCGCTTAAGTTCGCTTCGCTTGAAACATAACATTGCCTCGAACAATTGTGCTCGCTGGAGTGAGAAATAATTATGGTACTGCAATAATAATACGGCCAGACTATTAAATTGATTAGACCGAAGCAGAATTATTTGTCAAGAATTACGCTAACGAAATTACCTCCAAGAACGAAATCTCAAGCCGTTCAATCACAAAATTCACGTTTATTTTTATTGATACCGTTTTTTTATTTCTTGTACGAGTTTTCTTTTTCTTTCATGAAGTGAAATTTGTATCTAAGATGTCTTAAATCACAAGGCAAATATACTTTGATGGATGAAGAGATTGAGTTGCATTGAGCATTTGCTAAAAAATGTACTAATCTACGTGTGAGAGAGTCGTTTTGTATAAAATAAAACTAAACATAGCTGCAGAAACGCGGCCTTTGAATCGCGCGCTTTGCAAATCTTTCTCTAACAATCTCAAAGCAGAATCGCTCGAATAGTACTTAATTTACGGTTCGGCACTCAAACGTTCTTTTTCTTCATCCCTTCCCATACGAGAAAAGTAACATTTAAAGTGTAGCATAACTCGGCGAACAAATTCTTTTCAAGATTCCAGCAAACAAGTTCAACTCGAGAGGTGAAAAATGTTTGTTTTATTCCAAACAACAATTGCTACTTGACGACATGAGTTGCGAGAATACATAAATTAAATTATCTACTCGCAGAAGGACGTGTCTTTTTAAAACATGTTGACTCTACTTCCACGTTTCGCTCTAATCAATTTTGTTATTTCGCAAATATTTTCGTTTCTAAAGTAAATTCAGTTTAAGTAAGTACCCCTTTTGTCGAGTAATTTATCAGAACAAATATTGCACTTTTGTAAATTTAGAATTGACTTGATACAAAAATTGTAGTTACCAGTAAAGTAGATGGTGTTGGGAACGCAAGGGTTCTTCTTGGCCTAGCGATACTTTTCGTCCTCGCAGATCCGTAATTGTCGTTAAGTACCCTGCCGTTTATATTGGACGAGAGTTCGCAACGAGAACACAAGGTACAAATAGATAACAAGCAGGTGACAGCTCCCACGAGGAATTTCATGCTCAACAAGACGGTCCCTTCTACTCTGTCGAGTTTTGTTTCGTTGCTTTTTTTTAATCGCCAGCAAAAAAATTAAAGCGGACAAATAATTTTGCAAAGACGGTCGCCAGACTGGTAAGACACCGCGGAACTTTGTCACGAAGCTCTTGCGAGAGAGCTAAATTCCAATTACATTTCCTAACGTTGATCAAATAAATCACGACGTTTTGACGTCGCGCGAAGAATCTTTGATTCTGCGAATTCTACTAACGGTTCACCGAGCATTCTAACAGGACTTTCGTCAACGTTCGACTTTTTTACCGGAGATAAATCAAGAGAGTAAAAAACCAGACAGGTATATATTGGAAGATTAAATATAACAATGGTTAAATCCTATGTTTAAAATTTGTTTTAATTTTAGTTTAAATTTTAAACAATTGCGAAATTTTTTTTTAAAAGAAAATGTGACAAAAATTACAAGACAAATAATAAGTCGTGAATACTTAATTAGTTACTTTATGCAGAATCTCGTTGTGGTTACAACCTCTTAACGAGAACTACGAATGTTTCCGCTGCAAAACTTATGTAAACTTATAACGCGCCACCTAAAGTTGTTCTAGAGATGAACCAGCAGACCGAGTTCATGATGACGCGAATGGCATCCGATTTTAAAGGAACCTCTCTCTTGGAAAATGCATAAGTAAGTGCGATGTAACGCAGCGTATTGAAAACTTTCACAGAGCTTTTTCGTGTTTTAATAATTTAACGTCGAAACAAAAAACTTCGAATGATACACTCTTAAGAAAGTACACACACACACATACACACACATACAGTTAACTCTCAATCGACGAGTCTAGATCTCGCAGAACCGCAATATTATTTTTACATTTTTCTCCAATTTCTTAAATGATACTAAATGTTGTATATGAAATTTGTTTTTCATCTTCACTTAACTTTATGAATGTAAAAAGGAATGATTATATACAGCCTGTTTAGCAATTTTGAAACTGTTCCAGAAATTCAAATTTTTAATCTCGAAGGTACATTTGTACATCTTTGATACATTTTGTTAACTGCCTGTGCTATGAATAAAAGAGCGCAATGAAACAATGTTATTCAGCCAAGTTAGTAAGTTGATTAGTTATGAGCAACATTTCCTTAACAATGTCAATACCGCAAGCACGAACGGCAATTACGCAATCGAAACGCTATTAAACATTTTATAGCTATAAACTTTGCAATATAAAGCCTTGCATAGCCCATAAAGTGACGTCATAAATCACGTTGCCCTTTATCACTCACCTAATTCCAACAATTTACTATCCATAAAATTATCCATGGGGAATAATTCCCAACCAAAATATGTAAATGAGTTTACATTTTCTAACCCTTGCAAAAATCCACGAACTAATCGAAAAATCGCACTTTCCAATGTGTCCCAGCAACTGATTCGCAGCACCTGCTATTCTGCCACGAAACTGCCAATAACGCGCGATAATAACAGTGTCACGTTTCGTTGCTAATGCGTCCACATATGGCGTGGCAAAGGATGTTGTCTCGCAAAAGCAGCTCGGCGTATTAGTTCCACACTGCGAATTTTGCGAGGCGCCGTAAATTTGCCCTCGCGGTTGACTCAATTTAATTGCACGCCATTGTGCGAAACTTTCCACCTAACACTTTGTTCGCCGAGGCGACCTTTCGATTTTCGAGTCCATGCAGATGACAAACCTCGCGCTGGACCTTGATGAAGACGTAATTCAAAAAAGACGCTGCGCTGGCAACTCGCCACCCGAACAAAAACGTAAGACAACCGAATTGTCGCCGGGCATATTACGTAACTAATGCACGTCGGCTCGTAAAATAAAACGCGATGATCAATGCGGTCACAGTGCCACCAGGCGTTTTACACGTCCAAGTTAATTATAAATGTCTCGTCATTTGTCTCGTTGATTGGCCATAAAATTTAATCAGCCTGGGATCCGCGAATTCAAATTTCACGTTCGCGATTATAACTTAGGGCCACGTCACGTGCACGAAGAGTCCCTTCAAATTCAAAGATAACAATTGTTATTGATATTAATTAATTGGTGATGCTGATTAACAGCTCGCCACCGCGGGGGATACTGAAACAAGCCCCTTTCCGAGATGATTCGATCATATATTTGTTCTGCATAACAATCAAGCTTCTGTTATGTTAAACAGACTCCGACACAAAATATCAATTTGATTTAATGAGTCTCGTTATTCCGTAATCGGTCCTTTTGTTTACACTCGACGTCATAATTATCCTTTGATAATTGCGCGTTTAATTTTTCGTGTACCATTCAAGTGGTGCATTATTTTTGCAGATGACGATTTGTTTGATAATGAGCTGTACATATCTAACATTGGAATTGCGTCACGGTTGTTACAGGGATTGTTTTTCAACGGGATGTACAAAAACCTTGAGTTTGGACATGTGGATTAGTCATGTGCCGTTATTCATATAATCCATGTTGATGCTAACGTATTTCCGTGAAATATTCAAGTGTATTGCTATCGCATTCTGGAAAGCTCGTTCTACATTGGCCCGGTAATCTTGAACGACCCAACATTTCAGCTGCTAAATACTCTTGATCTGCCGGCTCATGCATCCGCTCCACAGTTGTCGACGGCCTGCAAAATATTAAGTCCATTCTCGATCAAACTCGATCTGTCGACTTTGCGTATCCGGAACTAGTCGTTTATTAGCATCATCGTTAATATCAACGAAAACACCCCTTTCATCTCACGATATCGCTTTTCCTTACGTAATGAGAGAGTGCAGCAATTCGGCGGCAATCCCGGATTCTTTGCTCAAAGGAATCTCAGCAAATTCACAAATTATCCTCAAGAGGCAAGCTTTACCCAGGAATCCGTCGACGGCATTAGTAATCATTTTGTAGAGATCGTATCGACTGAATGGAGCCCCTTTGAAGATGCAGAAAAAAAACACGTTACTCGACAGTACTTTGATCAAACCTCTTCAACATCTGGCCGTTACAAAAGTTTCTCTTTTTTCTCTCCAAATCGTGCAAATTGTTATTACGACCTCACTCACGGCCTGTCATCAAAAATGTCGTTCCGAATCGTCGTTTCGAAGTCCGTTTTTAAGCTCGCGATTTTGTTCGCGCTGTTATCATTGACGAATAATCGGTGTAATTTATTCCGCATCGCGAATAATAAATTCCTCGACACGTTTATGTATACAGTATGGCAGTCGATAAAAATGCACTCCGCGGGGACACCGACCAAATGATCGCATCTAATTGCACGGTGAAAAAGAGTAAACAGAAATATCTTTTTAATCAGATACAATTACATTCTTGGCACGGCTTGGCGGATTTCATGAATATTTCAAATGCGGAATTTTGCGAATTTGTAACTACGCGATGGCGTCTAAACAGTGGGCGCTCCGCGTCGGACAAAGCAGCGATACAATGTTTCATTATTACATGCGGTGTATGCACGCCTGCGTTATAATAAAACGTAACCCACCGGCTCGAGATATTAATATGTAAAAGCAACTTGGTGCACTTTATTTCATCGCTAAGCTCGATCTTTTACGTGCGAATTTCCCGCGGGAAAAAATCCCGATCCCAGTATGCATGTCGTCCCGATGAAAAAGGAGCTTGATCAAGCGATATTATTCAATCAAATGAATCAAACGATCAGTCAATATTGAACGGCAATATTAAAAACACATTTTCCCATATCAAACAATCGTAAATTTAGTTCACTTTTAATAAAGATAAATTTCGACGCAACATTTACGTACCTTGAGAGTTGAAATCACTTTTGAGTTTGTCGTCGGATCTGACGTATCGAGTATAAGGCTCGATTAGATCAGAGCCGTTCGTCGGCAAGTTGTAATTTATTTTTTGCACCAGCCCTACAATTGTACTTGCGAAATCTTCCATTGGAATACCGATACCAAAAATCAACTGTGCAAAGCAAGGAAATTATGTTCAATCGCATATTTTTATGAAAGTGCATCAAATTCGTATGAGAAATTTTCTTAGTGCATTTTTGAAACGTTTTTGAAAGAAAAAACTAAACATGACGTGTTCGTAGGATTGATAAAATATTAAATGCAGTCGTATCTCAGAAGGGAAATTGCGTTTGTGTATTCTGACCTGTATTTTGGTCGAGAGAGGATCGTTCGCCGGAGGAAACACCAAATGTCTTTTATCCCGTGAAATCTTTGAGCTTTCATACGTGTTACTCGTAACGATGAAAGCTTGACGCAGCAGGAGTAACAGCAACGTAAGTTGCGCCAAAATCTTTCGAGAATAACATCTTAGCATTTCTGCTGCGTTGAAGCGAATTTCAGTTGCTCGTGAGGTAAACTAAATTTTACGCCGAACGAACGAGCTGCTACTCATTAACGTTATTCATGCTGCCAGTAAATTCATTAGCTGGAATTTCGCGCGAACAAATTTCGAAAAGTGTTTATGCAATTAGAAAACCTGTCGCAGCATTTCTGCAGCGAAGATTTCTCAGATTCTTTTTCCCTCTTTTACGATTTGTCTTGAGAATTCAATTTCAAAATTACAATTTTCATCTTCGGTTTGACATCGTTAATGGAGTTTCTCTTTGTCGCGCTACAGATTACACTTTTTTTTATCACACCTTATGACAGTTGGTTTTTCACGCACAGAAAAAAGTCCGTGCCGCCGAGCTATTTTGAAATTAATTTTTCAAAGTGAAATTATCACAAGGAAAATGTGTACTCTGGTACAAAGCAAACTAAATAATTAAACTAATGGAAATTCTTCAGCAAACACTTTTCTCCGCATTCAATTATAGAAGTTGGATGATTATTTAATTAATCTTACTTCAATTACAAAAAATATGGTAAACAATTTTGAGCGATTAAACTTTTTGTTTGTAGTGTTCGAACAACAAGTCTGAGAGCGTGCTGATGCGCGTAAAGTAGTCCAGCGGATTGTAGGGGCACTCAAAGTGCGTTCTGCAGTTTCCGAAACTGCGCCCGATAATTTCAGCCGCATGGTATTCACGATCGGAGTAAACTTGGTATTCGTCGGAAGTTATTGAGGGTGTAAATATGACGTGTAAAAATTCGCCCAGAAGTCCATGGTTTTGTAAGAAGGGCTCGTCGGCGGCCTCGCACACAGCACGTAGCAGACAAACCTTGTCGGTTCCCAGCGCTGTCTCCAACATACGATAAAACTCCCATCTCGATATAGGGGCTAAAGAGTAAATGAAAATTGGAGATCAGAGTATACTGCGGAATACAAATTATGTCTGTTCGTATGCGTGGTCGCACACGTTGATAGCGGAACAAAATAAAAGGTAAAATAAAGTTGAATAAAATAGAAAACAATGCCAGCTGCTAAAAAAGGCATGGCAAATACGCGCTAAACAAAGGAACGAATGGCGTGTGAAAAACTAAAAGTGTTGTTAATTTCATATTTTATGGCTTCGAACCGGCGGTTTTTGCGAGAACGAAAAAGGCCAAAGTAGGTCAAAAGTTACTGGCAAAGCTTCATCGCAAAACGACTTTAGTATTCTTTTTCAGATTGTAAGCTGTAAATTTTGCGAATGAAAAAAAAAACATAAAAACTAACACAATAACATATTTTTGTAAATTTAATCGAATGTTCGTTGAACTTTGAAATGATATTTGTCCGGATTTCATATGCAGTACTTTAGAAGATTAGGGTGGGGGGAACAAAGTGTTATGAAGTTTTCGTAACGCCGTTTCATATTTATGGAAATGATAGTATTTTTATCTAAACCAAATAAGTTGATATCGATGTGAAGCATCTCGGTTAAACGTGTTATACGAGCTCGTATGTACATACATTTTGTGTAACGTGTATATATACCTTGCGCTGCAAGATCGCGTTTTTTTCGTGACGCAACACGACGAGAAGTAGTTTCTGCGTATCGTACGTACTCTTGCGTGTAATCGGATGCATTATGAGGCAGATCGTAGTTGCACTTTAAAACGTATCCAAGTGTCATGGATACTTCTCCTTCCATAGGCAAACCCAGTCCGAATAGCACCTGCAAAAGTGCTTCAGATCAAATTTCATGTCATCCATTGCAAATCACCTTTTTTATGTAACCCTCTTTCTTTTTAACTTTTTTTATACCAACTTTATTTTAATACTAACAAAAATTTAAACTTTTTTACGTAAACCATGTATGATAAAATATTGATTGTAGAATAACAATTTTGTAAAAAATTATGAATTCGTTCATTTTATCTTCTGGATGGTTACCTCCCATATCATAAAAATCGTACACAGATTAACTTGAAAAAGATAATATTCTATGTTCACGTCGAAACAATTTTAAATATGGATGAAAATATTATGAAAAGTTTTCTCATTATTAATGTGACAGAATTTATGTAACAACAGTATCTCCAATATCGATCGGAAATGAAAAAAAAATTATTCGTCCGATAACACGTTTTTTGTTTCAGAGTTGTTCGAGTTACATTTGCAAGTACTTAAATTAAATGACGCTCTATCTTTAACGTAAAGCAACGTAAAAAAATTGTACAGAATTGTCAGAAATGATTGAAAATAGTTACATTGAATCACCGGAGCTTCAATTTGGCAGAGATTTGAAATGTCTTTGATTTATTCATCGTCAGGCTGGATGTATAAGTGCTACTTTTGCAGACGTAAAAAAGACAAGCCGGCGTTCGAGTCGATTCGAGTGCGTTCAATTATAATGACGTTTATTGAAGACTGAAACGTGACGTTCACGAAATTGCAAACTTCATAAAACACCGTCCACTACATCAGAACACGTAATTATCTCGCAAACGATGGATACCATTGTCATTCGATATGTGGTTTTGCGTTTACATACCTGAACTTTCGTTTCACTGTCCAAGGGATTCGGATAGACGAGGTGCCTTTTATCACGCAGCAGATTTTCAATATCTCGACTTTTAGTCGCAGAAATAAAGCAGATGAGAATCCAAATAATTGAAGAACCGTTCATCACTGCACGACACAACTGGGAATACGAACGGTTTTATTTTTTCATTGCCTTCTTCTCCTCGAATTCGACCGGTTTTAATCTGACGAAAATGAATCCGTTCGTCTGAAGGCGATTTAAAATATTTTTTTCATAGCATAGAATAATTGCTTACTTTGAATTGTGTTTTGTTTGAACATTGGTCGAATGGAACTTAACAACTGAGTACTAGAATTTCAGGACTGGCGAAATCTAATTTTGAAATATTTCGGCATCGTGGACCAGTGTAATTTCGCTCCTATCCAAAAGACTTATTCGTTTGTTCATCAATTAACACTCAGACTTTGCTCCTAACTGTACCTTCGACTCTGACTGTTTTCTCGCAATTTGTCTGCTATTCCGTAATTTGTCACTGATACTGTCAAGGATTTCAGACGGCTTATTGGTCGTCATGGTGTAAGTATTCAAGCTCCCGTTTCACTGTCGTTTCGTATTGTAATTAAATTTCCGAACACTAGTGAACTTTTAAACAATTTTCACAACACACAAAATCCTATTTGTTTAAATAACCCGTAATTTTTATTTCGATAAGAAACGTAGTCTTTACAAACCATTTTCTATCCGATTCAAATTGGATTTGTTATACAAAAGTAACGATATTGATTGAAAGAAAAGAATAAAAAAAGCTAGTTTTTAGAGACTCGCTGTTACAGAATTGTACGACGAAATTGCACACGTTCAAGATGTACGTGTAACTTGGTATTTACAGCAAATACTTCATCCTAGTTGGGATTGTCATGTTTGCATTGCAAACTTCGACGGAGCGTCGCAACTCTGATATCGCGGAGTTGCTACATCGGCCCATAAGAGCGCTGTCATTTCCAGAAAGCAGCACCTTAGGCGTAAGAACTTTCATTTTGACGTGGATCGCAAAATTGCGGATCCAATCTCAAAAGTTCATTAATGCTCGTGTTTTCTAGACACTCAACCACCATCCCTTCTGTGTTTTATTTACAGCTCTATTTTGCCCTCGCCGTTCCGCTGGAAAACCCAGAAAATTACATCTCTGTTTCGTTTTTCTTTGAGGCTAATTACAATCTTCCGCCGAACGCGACTTCCTTCGAAGATGTTTACACAAAGAGACGGGCAAAGAGATCGGTAACTCGATCTGCGATCTACGATCTCATTGCAAACAAGTTTGAGAGGTTTTTGTACATTTCTGATTAAGTTCAATTTCCTGATACAACACTCAAATTTACATCCATTTGCCATGTCTGTTTTTTTTGCATTTTCTGCACACTGTTCAGTTTCAATTTTACTTATTCCAGATGATATTCTTCTCTTGAAAACATACACATTTCATCAGTGAAAAATGCACAATCTGAAAAGTGGCTGTGGAAATAAAAAAACATCGCATTACATACTTCGTTTCACTTTTTGCAGCGCTGGTTTCCCCGGTAGAGAGTGTCTTCTACGATCTATTTGCGAGGCATCCGAGTACGCTATTCGACACAATGGAATTTTAGGAGACATCATTTACGTAATTTTCACGTAAGTTCTTCTTTTTCGTTCAAATCACTCTGCTCGTCAATTCGCTGTTTAAATTTCATGCACCTCTGCATTGCGAAATAAAGAGAAACGAGAGCGATAATACATTGAATGGAAATTTCGCGTTCAATATTTAATCCAGCGGCACGTAATTTTCAATGAAACATGAAAATGTACCGCGGGTTATTTGACGGGTTGCCAAATGTTATGAGTGGAAAATTGACCTATGCATAAGGCAATGCTCGGTAGGCAAATGTTGGCCCAAGTATCGTGACAAAAAAGCGAGACCGGATGAATAAAAGACGGGCCCTTCGGCAAAGACGCATTGTCATTCGCAAAACTAGTCGGCCAAAGTGGGATAAAACGATGCTATGGAAAACATCGAAGCCTGTTAACGTCGGCGAGAAGTTAATGCGCCTTTCCGGGCGGCAGTACTTTAGAGGGGCTTGCGGTTTTCAGTCCACAAGCCCAGGAAACATTGTGATCAGGCTGAAAAGCATTAATAATACCGTAAACTGCCTTGTGTGCATAGGCAAAGGCCCGCTCCTCGAGTTCAATGTTTATACGCTCGACTCGGCTTATCTCGTTTTGCGGCGTTTTTTCATAATTCAACGGACGCTAAAATTTATTGCGCCACTGCAGTGCCGAAATTCTCATAATTATTTCCCACGCGCAGTGAAAAAATAAAGAGAGAACAAAAGTGCAGCAGTCGATTCGAAGCGCGAAAATTTCACGTTTTTGTTATTTCTCTTTGTTTCTCTCGTTTTCAAAAGTGAATCGAACGGCGGCTTATCGTTTGTGAATAATCGCGCGATTTATGCGCGACTTCTTTCTCGCAATAAGAAACAATAAGTATAATTCTAGACCATCGAGCTCGAAACGAGAGGATCTGCCAGAGGACATTACCGAAGCCGAGGCTGTTGGAAGTAATGGAACCTGTTCTAAGTACCATCGGCTGTGTCCCGTGGGGCTCTTCAACTTGATTGGAATTCTCGCGGACTAAATCGATATTCCCATGTGTTATGTGCGAGAGTCATTTCAAAAAACCTCAAATCCAAAAGAAAGACACTCCCGGCAAGTTTAAAGTAACGCCGATTTTATCCGCGCTCACTCTCAATGTCACTGCTGCTACTGTCTCGTCGCTAATCAGATTCAGTTTGCATTTCTAAGCGCACTTGTATTATATTAGGTTGGAAATTGTAGTTAAGAGAAACGTTGATTTCCGGTAACTCGCGTAATGTCGGTTCTCATCCTTTGTTCTATGATGTTGTAAATCCATTTATCAGTTGCAAGTAAAATGATTCAAGATGTCATTAAAAGTTTCTTTATTCCCTTAGTGTGACATTCTGTGTAACAATAATAATAGTCTAGCATTCTAATGATGTTTAACTTTCAAGCTTGGCGATATAGTCGTAAATACCAATAGAGCAGCCAGAGTAAATGCTCGCACAGTTCTTGCTACCACTGTTCTCGGCTGCGATGTACTCCTCAAGATCCGCCTCCTGAGCGCTGTAAGATGGCCTGAAACAAGGTTCCAATGAAGTTGCTGCAGCCAGTCGATTCCAACTGACATTCGCGCAGCGTTGATTAGCATAACCAAACGGATGCTAATGCGATTAATTAGCCACTCCATTTACATAGGTGGCGTCTGTGTCTAAGTCTGTCCCTATTTTAAATTCGCCTTACTAGAACGACTTTGGCGCTATTCGACGATTAATAATTCAACTGAAACTATACCTATTGACACTTAACATTTCCACTCGCTGAAAACCTCAAGTCGATACTATCAAAGTGATTGGTGTCTGCACTTTAGGATCTGGATGATTTATCAAGACGTACTGAATTTTTAACCCGAGCTTAGGAGACTTGCGACTTAAGCCGAGTTAGTTTCTTTGTCAGCGTGATAATCGTCTGATAAAACTTCCATTTATCTAACAGTATTAACAGGAACACTATTTCGTATTTAAGATTTAAAAAAGTCACCTGAGTATGATGTTTAACAGATTGCCAACAAGTCCATTGGTTTCCAATAATGACATCGTTGGTGTTTCACAAATCGCTCGAAGCAAGCATGGTCGACCAGGAAACCCTAGTCTGCAAACATAATAACATAGTTAGTCGAATGACAAATGACTTCGTAACATTTTTGTTTTTAAATTCGATTTTGACATTTATCAGAAACTGATTTCACTCGTTAGTAAAGTACGAGGGGTTGAAACGAAGACGAACGCAAGAAATATGACAGACTGAACAATTCCAATCTGACATGACAGTACTCGAGCAGAGAAACATTATTGCATGCTCTATAAATACATTACATGAACAAAATTAAGTTCTCACGATTAATATTGCCCCGACTGCAAATAAGATCTGCTCGTCTTCAAGACAGCGTGGAAATTTTCGTTAATAATGTAAGTTCAAAAGACACTAATTTCATAACTCGGCGTCTTTGACGCAGCCTTAAAAGCATGTCAATTGCGCGCAATTACGACAGACGTCGGTTTTATGACATCGTGAATTTTGTACCTTCGCAGAATAATTTCCTTGAGGATGTTATTGGGATATAGTGTTAATTGCAAAAATCGGGAATTCTGGTTACTAATTAATCTTTGAACTATGCTCTATCGATTTCTGTCCTGATTACTTATCGTGAGAATCACAGTTTAAAAGGTGAAACTTTTTGAGACAGACATTTTTGATATTTTTTCACTGACACTTGACCAGCATAACATCCTCAAAGATTGGCTCACTTCTTTAATCTTTGAAACACGATTTTAGTACATTTTGAAAATCGTGGTTGATTCAAAATTGAACGATCAACTACCAATAACCCATAATGATCAGCTCGTTTAATTTTCAAGTGCGCGATTAACTTGGAGTACCCCTGGAGTGGCCGTTAGACCGAGTCGATTTATGTTTCCGGCGTTGGTGAAATTCATTGATATAGACAGCTTCGATGCATGCGAACGTCTGAATGGCCAACTGTCATCTTATTGCAATAAACTCGTTACAGGATCATTGGCAGCCGGACCGAAAGCTGTAATACTATCTTAGTCGGAGACTTGAGACTGGAACTGCGGTTGTCTGATGATAACATTTTCGAATTACCTTTCACCGAAGGATTATAACTGGTTAGCAATTTAAGGCAATTCGTGCTATTCTCCACGGCGCACTATTTACAATTACAACTGCCAATCTGCTGTTGAATAACTTCTCAACGTTGGTTTACAGCTTGCGCCCATGATTTATTATTATTTTTCTTTTAATTGGGTCAATAAATGTGAAAGTTGTTCCGAATTCGTGAACCAGGCCGAAACGTATAAACACACAACGTATGTACCACTTTTGATTGTAATTAACTTTTCTGTTTTATTCAACGCGAGTGCTAAACGGAGTTTGTTAGTTCGAAAGCTAATTACAAACTAGTCGAAATTTCGGGTGCCATTTGGCGTATTCAAAGGTATTTCTTGTTTCGTTTTTTTTTTGTTTTCTCCCACTGAACGTGCAGTAAAATTACTTAACCCGCGACAAACAGCCGTCGTAACATTTGAAACTGATTTTTTATGTTTGAATGTGATATTTCAAAAGAAAGTTACCTCAAAGTGTTTGAGACAAAGTTTACGAAGTTATAGAAATACGGGAGTGATTGTTTACAGCGTTTCGAGCTCAAACGAAAGTTTTGAAGTGATTCCCGACCTCCGACCGATACACTTTTGATATTGCCGTCAGTTCCTTTGTTGTCGATTCATACCCTTTTCACATGAAAAAGTTGTTAATAAAGTGGCGCCGCGCGCAAAACGGTCTCAGCTTTTTTTGTTTCCGTCGGCAAACTTTTCACCTGATCGTTAACTAATTCCTTATTCCGCGCCGTTCGCCAAACAAATCGAACTCCGATGAAGTACATTTATAGCAACTTTGTCGGCTGTTCGTATTTGATAAATAGAATTGAATTGATTAATCAATCGCGATTTACAGCCATTGAACTGTCGAAAAATAGCATACTATTTATGCACCAAAAAATAATCAGTACAAAAATCCTTCTTAGGATGTTTATTATTTTCATTTTCCTTTTTTTTCTGTTTTGTTCGTATACTTACGATTCAAATTTCGATTCAAGCATAGTATAAACAACTTTGCGAGTAATGATGCGCCTATTTATCGATCGTTTGTCTTTTTTCTCTTCCGTCTCTTCAGAATCCGTGGGTAGTTTATAATTAGCTTCGAAAAAAAATGCAACGGAAATCGATCTCGTAGATTCCGGATCATCAAGTGGTATCGCCAGGGCAAAAAAGATCTGCACAAAAGACATTAAGAAAAAAACTCTCAGAAGAAACACTAAGAAACTCTTAAAAGACAATGAGCCATCTGACAAGATGCTTGATAAGAGAAATCTTGATATGAAATTGTAATCGACCATTCTGAAAACTTTTTATTTCAATTGCACGTTTCAAGTTACTCACCCCCATCTCGCTCTCCTCTGGATACGTTAAAGCCCGAACCTGACGGTGTAGAGCAGTTGACAAAATATGAGTGTCATTTGATGACAATAAATTTTGTCCGCTTGTCAAGCTGGAAACCATTCTGAAACAAACGAGAACCTTGAAATGATATAGTTTTCCCTCTGTGACAATTGCAACGAACGGAACATGAGATTGGA
Source organism: Telenomus remus (assembly GCA_020615435.1). Taxonomy (NCBI): domain Eukaryota; kingdom Metazoa; phylum Arthropoda; class Insecta; order Hymenoptera; family Scelionidae; genus Telenomus; species Telenomus remus. Next base: position 5,617,413 of record CM036341.1, on the reverse strand, counting down.
ATAAAGTAGAAGACCGAAAAGTGAATGATTTCATATCAGAGTTACGATTTTCATTAAACTTTTATATCGAACGCACTGAGAGATGCGACTGAACAGAAAAGTAGTTTATTATGACCGCTCCAACTGACCAAGAAGAAATTGCATTCTGTCCAGCAGAACAAAAATACAATCAACGTGTCATTTGATTTAAACAAGCCGTCCGCCTAGCAGATTTGCCTCAATTTAGATTCGACGCCAGGGAGACTGTATATTTTATTCTCAAACCGATGCTTATTTCGTTTTCGGGCCATGCATTACGCAGTGGCTGAAAATTGTTTTCCAAATATTTGCTTACCTGAGGGAATAAGAAATGTGAAATATGTCCACCGAAACAACACTCTCAAATAAGTTTCTTAGCTTTTTGTAGAACAGAACTAGAAAGTTCATGCGAGGACTGATCGAAAATGTAATGTGTGCACATGTACGAGTAAAGTCGTACAAAGAATGTGCTTGAAAAAAATGCCTGATTGTAGTTAAACTTATCAGCAGAATGGAATTTTACTTAGTGTAGCTTTATATAATGAACAGGAGTACAATGCATAGTCAGAATAAAGTGCTTCGCTTCGAGATGTAATTAAATTGAAAATTGTAATTATTTATTTAGCGCTTTCGGCTGTGCATTTCGCTGTGTATACAAACAGCGGTTGAAGGCGGATTCGGAATACTTTCTAAGCACCTCAAAAGCACTTACTTGTTAAAACCTGGTGGAAAAAAAATGTAAAATAAAAGCGAAACACGCAGAGACTACGGCCATCTTTTCAACAAATTCGCAGCTTGAAAAAACATTCTCTCGTTTCATTCATGCTAACTGAATTAAAGTTCGTTAATTCAGTCTTCGTTTTACTCAAACGAATCTCGTGTCGTGAAAAGACAGATAAATGAACATTGTAATCATCTTTTTGTTACTTTCACTAATCAATTTACAATTATTTTATAGGTAAATTTAAATACGTACATAATTACGAGCAACCCTATCATATGGAAACCAGGATAAATTTTGTTTTTTGGATGTATAAAAATATAGTTACACTTAGCACCAAATTTTGAACTGTTCAAAAAAATGCTCCGTCACAGGAAGCACAGCTCGCTGCTTACGATCAATTCACACACCTCTGATACATTTTTACTTGGTAGGGAGAAGCAAACAAACACACAGAGTTCAAGCAGAAACAGTCATGCTAATTAGATGATTAAAGAAGCCAGTCTAATATGAAAACACATTCCAACTAGGTACATGTTTGCTTCCGCATATATGCAATTGCGAAATTTCAGTTTATTCGCGTAGCAAGTTATCTTCGTTATTTAAACATCGATAATTGTTTAAATATCAACGTGGTGAATTCGATTTAATTAAGTGAAATACAAAATCAAGCCTGGTTAAATTAATCAACCAAATTCCGCAAATAGGATCACTTCACATCGTGCTTATGCGTTCAAAAAATAAAGTTCAAGTCGAATTATTCTCATTGCCACTGAATCGACGTGAGTTATAAACTCGAGTTTAATTGAAACATATAATAATAAACTGATTCGTGATTTCCATTAATTTAGTTGCTATCTAAATTTTGAAGCTTAAGTTATTATAGTCGCGGTTACTTCTGCTCCGAGCATATACTTTTGATTAAATTTAATACTTCATATAATTATCAGCATAAACCATTTCACGTTTTAATCTTTCATGGCAGATTTACATTTTCGCTTTGAAATCACCAGCTCAATAAATTATTTATCTACGTGAATTGCTTCTACGATAGCGAAAATAATATACTTTCGCTAAACACCCTTGCATTTTTTCAGACAAAATAACCAGCTGAAATTGAATCTCAAGATTTGGTATGATATTTTGACAACGCAGAAGCTGTCATGCGAGTGATACGAACGCGGCATGTGCCGTATCACAATATCGTGATCATGATTCGTGTGTGTGCATATTCTCTTTAGCGATGCGCAGTCACGTGGCAACTGACAACCACTTGGAACATTTGTCTATTATGTCCCCTGACTCTGTGCAGGCGAAGTTCCATTCTTCTTACTACGATTGGAATTGGCGTTGCGTATGTTCGATTAGAGAGCCGCGAATACCTCCGATGCAATTTTCAAGTCGGAGCATAATTATCTGACATGACTTTGTCAATGTCGAAAGAACAGGGAAAAACGACAGAATAAAAAGCGAGAAAGGAGAAAAACCTCGTCGAACTAGAAGGTGTCTGATCAAGAGGCTGACAAAGCTAATTTTGTAAAGTGCGCGTCTGGGACCGGGCGCGTTAAACGGGCCGTGAGGGGATGAAAAAGGAGAATTATATCTTGGAGAAAAATGTAGAGTGAGTTACTTAATCTTGAGGTACATCGACGTCTGTTGTCAGCGTCGGAAATGTCTTGGATTGCGACTTTTAAATGAAACAGACGAATGTCATTTCAATGGTTGAATAAAATAGCGGACGGACAAAATAGCGGACAATAAAAGAGCGAATAAAAAGGTTCAAAACCATCCGCGGTTGCAAATTAGAGATCTTTTCCAATTCCAAGTTTTTTGATTGGTCAGAGTAGCGCGGTTCTCTCTCGAGATATAAAAAACATGTAAATTGTGAAGGACGATAAAAAGGGAACTTTTGCATGATGAGTAGGGTGGTAAAAAAGTGGCCGAGGTCATTATTGCGGATTTTCAAAAGCCAACGATAATGTTTTTCTTACGAAACTCGGCGAACCACTCGATACCATGCTTTGGTGAATAATTCAAAGAATCCTTTTACGTTTATTTAGACAGCCTTTAACGATTTCCACTTTTAAAAGAAAATACATCTTTGATTTAGACGCTTTTCATTACTATCGCACACATTGGCACACGATATCGAACAGATATTGTCGGCACGGGAGAGTGCAATTTCAATCGCAACAGAATTCCCGAAAACAAAACATTCAGTAAACACTAAAAGGCCATATAATGAGTTGAATGACAAGCTTTCTGTTTTTCACGAAAATGTTATGACAAAAAGGAAGAAACAAATGAAATTGTATGGACATAAATGCCTAATGGACAGCAACATTGCTGACTCGCAACTAAAGAACGCCGTTCTCCAATCGCATTAAACGAACGTACGTGGACGGCAAGAAAAATTCGCATTAACGTGAGCAAACTGCGAAATGAGGTTAATCTTTCGTTTCATTTCCACAAAGTATCTGTCAGCTATTGAGGCGAGGCTTATTTCCGGCAACTTTTCCTAACGAGCCGATCAAATATGTGTCGCAAAATCGCGACAAGTTGAGTTGAGGGGCATTGAGATTTGTGTACCGTCGGTGTTAAAAGCACAGAGGGTAGTTTTCGCAAATGTTGTCGAAGGAAAAAGCAAACTATTTTATGAACATGATTTTGCGTTTGTAAAGCATCGAGCGACTTAAAATGCAATCAATTATTTATGTCCGGCGTGATTTAATCAGAGATGCGATAATAAGTTATAACTATCAGCAAATTTATATTACGAGGAAGGAAACGCACAGGGAATTAATCCTGTTTATGCATAAATTATGAGCGAGCGTCTTCAATAACAGCGGCAAGTGCGACAACTCGGGAGTTAGTCGGCGGTCTCTTTCGGCGCTGACCCCGGAGTCAGAATGAATTATACATGTACGCCCGCGCGAATGTGTATACGTACATTAGTGCGCGTAAACAGCAAGCATTTACCTCGCCCGTCTATTCGTGTGCGTGTGTGTGTACACACCTACACGGTACAAATCGCCTGAAGAAACTTATTACCCACTCGACAGTGTGGTCGATGGAGTTTTAAAAAGAAGTTTAACTGTTTGGCTCTCTCGGAATTCGCTCTGCAACAATAATGCAACTGAAACGTGGCTGGATGTGTATAACATAAAAACAGTCATAGAAGACACTAAATCACCGTTTCAATTCGCTTAGAATTAAATGCAAACTGGGCGCGAGGCGAAAATACATCAGCGGCGTTGCGGCGAGCGCGATAAAAGCCCGTGCGATTAATTTCTAATATTTCAATTCGCGGGGAGAAAAAGAAAATGGTTATCGTATTGCGATTGTATCAGGGGAAAAAAAACACGAGAACAAGCAATTATTGCGGGATAATAGCGGCGCATGTTTATTCATGAGGCCAATACATTTATTTTGGCTGCAAATTGATGCCGTGTGATTGGGATTCGATTAACAGCGTGCAGCAGACCAGTTGTGCGAATTCACCGGTTTCAAGCAATAGGGTACCTGTCGGCGCCGTTCATTCCGCGCCATCCGGGTTTCAACGTCCTGATTTTCTCTGACCTGTATTACGTGTACGTCATATTCAAACAGAGGGGCTCCGATCAAACGTGAACGTACTGCAAGAACCGAAGCTTTTATCACCGGCTTCTCCTTCACAATAACTCTGACAAATGTGTGTCAATTAACGGATTAGTTCTCTAATACAAAAAGTATTATGTCAAACATCATTCCGGATTAGACATCAAAAACTCGTATAAAATAAACTTGCAAGAAAATAATGCAAAAATCAATGACAACATTTGAATTGAAATACGAAAATTTGAAAGAAAAATTGTTACAATCGTTTCAATAAAGATAATGCAGACGCACAAATCAATAGAATGAAAAACATGAAAACCCAATCACTTAACAGAAATGTTGCACTACAAAGAGAAAAGAGCCAGTTGCGATTGGCATGATGAATGGAATGATTGTCGCGAGCTGTTTGACGAAACAGACTTACCATCTGCTTTACTATTACTTCAAAGTTCTTGGGATGTTTCCGACTGTGCTTCGTGACGAGACGGTCGTAGCGTCGTCTGGCGCCAAAGCCTACGCAATATTGCTGAGCGCTGTTTACACCTTCTTATTTATTTTCATGATGGAAACAAGGCCGAAGTTGCAATCGACAGTGGAAACGCTGGTGCTCATAATGGCAAAAGAAATCATGATAACGTTCATGTATTTGCTCAACGTTTGCTCCTGGTTGTTGTTTGCTTTCAATCAGAATCACCTGCGCGGAATAGTTCAACACTTGAACGAAATTATGTCACTGATGAGCAAGAGGTGCATGAAGCTCGACGTCGACAGGCTCGCAAAAAACGTCTCCGTCTATTTGTTATTTACGAATCTTTTGTACGTGGCGATGTTTGCTCTTAACGAAAGAATCAGGTAAACGTTTGCGTCTTAAATCAACTTTTCTCAACGCACACACGAATGTAAAAGAACACTTCCGGTGAAATAAAATTGTCGCAGATGGAAACACATTAAGAGGACAATGGGAGATGACGCTGCCCAAGTTGCTTTTACTGTGAAATGCTTTACTTTTCTCAATACCATATGTTACAATATTACGTGCTTTTTCGTTATTTCGTTGTATGTCATAGAACACGCCTTTCGAGTTTTAAACAAAAGGGTGAGACAAACGTGAGTGTCAGAGGCAAGAATTATTCACAACTTCTAATATCTCCTTGTGTGTAACACTATTGATTTAGTTATCGTCGCTTCCGTGCTTACAGCCAATTGAGTTGCGCGAATGTGAACACAATTAATTATCTGCACGGGCAACTGTGTGACGTGGCCAATTCGCTGATTAGGTATTTATCAGTACCGGTTATGATCGCCCTGTCAGTTTATAATTTAATGATCTTTTCTGATTTCTACTCCATTTATTCGACTTTCGAGCTAACCACCACCTGGTCCAGTTATGGCGTTCTTGCACTCGTGAATACTTCATCCTGGATCATACGCCACATAGTTGACGTTTACTTTATCTGCAGTTTCAGCGAGTGTATTGAACAGGAGGTTGATCGTTTCGTCTCATTAATATTAGCAAACACTCATTTCATCCGCTATGTTTCACTTACTAATTTCAAGTTCACTTTCAGGCTAATAAAACGGCAAATTTGATCCACGCCATGAAAACCGACGATGCCATGAAAGCAAACGAAAGAGTATGTTTTTTAAACGGCGTTAAACTTTCTTTTGTTTTATTAATGAGGATGCGAAACTTTCAAACTTTCAGATAAAATGTATCTTCAAAACCACATTACAAGGTCCGTTTAAAGTATCGCTCCATGGACTGTACCCTTTAAATTATTCAAAATTTTTACACGTAAGTTCTTTGGAAACAATGTACCCATGAGTTGAACCAAGTGAAAACTTCTCGGTTCTTTTCAGATGTTACAGTCCGTGTCTATTTACTTGGTATTTATGATTCAACTGAAAGACAGATTATTGAAATACAACTTCAAATTGTGAAAATGAGTTCTCTTCTTTTGCCCGGAATAGAAAAGTGAGCATTCGGAATAACTTGAAATTCCACTTCATTTAGAAGTGGAACCGATTCCTAGCACACTCGGAAGTGCTAGAAATCGGTTTAAGTTTGAAGGCATTTCTTGAATAAATTCTGAAGTAGACCAACACGAAAGTTGCTTATTAAATCATAGTACACATACAAACCGCTGAGAAGTAGAACGTTCTCCTAATTCCAAATAAAATAAACTGTTGTTTACTTATTAATTTAAAGCACACGTGACTCGCTTTGAAAAGTGCTACTGATTAATAAATCCCAAATTTTTCGTGCAACAAAAAATTTAAATTTGAAAATTTCCAATTTGTTGTTTTATGGACCTTTCGCTATACCACCGGAACTTTCATTAATAAAACATAAGTGTTCCAGTAATAAAATGCAAGAAACACATCCAGCGGAAAAAACGTATATTTCAGTCAAAGTTTTACGAGGTTTTTTTTCGGGGCGACGATATTGTATCGGAGCAGCTGTCGCTGACGTTCGAACAAAGTGGAATAAAAGGAGACGCCGTAAAAGAAATCATTAACATAAGTGTAGCAAAACGAAGGCCAACAAAAAGACAACAACGTTTGACTTGCGAAAATGCGAGAATAATCGGCTAGGACCACACGATGCCACGCGGTCGATATTCGACAGAAGTTCCAGTGATACAAACCAATGAATTGTCAGACGACCAAGAAATTGTACTTTTAATTTTTTTTTATTTTCTTAACGCTGACTAGCCTACGTTAAATCTCAATATTTATCAGAATCAATCAAGAATAAATTAATTTCTTTTTGCTTAATACTCAGAATCATCGATCGAAAATGTTTTGTTCCCAATCGACCTTTCAGGAAACCTAATGGGCGAACGATTGGCGGCAATTTGTATAATTGAAAGGGAGAGGACGTTATTAAAAATTCCTCGTCACAGTGTAATCGAGTGTGAGTGCATTAACGTGCCACGAGTCGTGCAGTATGGTCGATAAAAACGCCACATCTAGAACCCCTGTTAACCTTTTATTACAGCAAGATCCAGGGATTCTGTCCGTTCTCCCTTGATCGTGACAACACCGTCCAAGTGTCTTAGACTGGGCTGATTTTCAACATAGTTCTATATACACCTTTTACAACCCCCATTGATCACTCTTTTTATGTCTTACGACAACACGTGGTGCTGCCACAAATAACTTACATTTCTAAGACTCGTAGGGCACAATTTGTTGCTAATTTAAATCAGAAGAAATTTTTTGAACATAATTTTTCTGAAAAATCTCGAAACAAAATTGGAAATGAAATCGTTTGAAAATAATTCCGGAAGTTGTTTAAAGTTGTTTGAAGTTGTTTGAAGCAGTTTTTATTTTGATGCTATGATTTGCTACCGTTGAACAGTTTGTGGTATTCATTTTCACGTTTTTCGTTGTCAATTGAAATACAATATTGCTATTCAGCTGGTGTTTCTACATCATCAAATACCGATTTAGCAAGCTGAATGAAGAATTTCGAAAGTTGCAAAAAAGCAACGATAATGGGTACGGTAAGGACAAAAAAGTCGATGCACTTTTGGGGTCGTTTTTCAAGGACGAACATGTAAAATGGATTTTTACAGCGACACAAAAATGATGATTGCGAGTGTGAAAATTGTCCAACAACTTCACGACGAGATTTGTAACACTCGAGAAAAAATGCTCGACTTTTTTGCGATCCCGATTTTGTTGTGCGTTTTGTATCATATATCACAAATTATGTCCAGTGTGCATATTTTATACGTGGCTGTGACAGCAACTGGCACTTGGACCGTGCATGATTTATGGGGAGTTACATTTAACACAATTTGGATTAACTTGAGTTTCTTCGAACTATATTTTGCTTATTATTTTGCAGACAATGCGCAAACCGGACCGAGCGAGCTACTTTATTGCTCATCTGTTGAAATCAACAATTTATCACTTACATCATTTCGTATCATATATTTGAGGCTGCAAAAACTGCACAATTGCTTAATTTCTTAGTCAGTAGATAAACTTATGCTAACGATAAGTTCGTTGAGGAATGTTTCAAACATGTGACTTTCACCAAAAAAGGAGCAGTGCATAAAACGTATTTCTTTCTTTTGAACCAGGATTTATCACTCCAGAGTCAATTTTTCAATTTTAGAAATTGTATAGAATAAGTGGACCGCTTTTTATTACATTCTTTACTTTTTTGATCGTAGATTTCCAAGTCCAGAATAAAAAGGGTTAAGGTTTGCATAAAAAAACAGTTACTTTTGCGTTCAAAAAATATGGAAACGAAGTAGTAACTTTGTTTTCATTGTTGCAATTACAGTAAATCAAGCTGTTATTTCTACGTACCTTCAGGTAGATCAGAAATTACTCCTATATGAAATATTCATGATACAACTCAATGGCATCACAGAGAGTAAGAAACGAAGCATTAGTGAAACAACAACTCCATGGAAGAGGCATTTTTGAAATATTGCTGCTCTGTTGACGAAAACCATTAAATCGCCGCTTGAGCGCCATCTGATAGTGCCGACCTTTTTTTCCTTCGTTCTTCATAGTATGCATCGCAAATTTGTTATTGACGAGTACGGTACGCATGAGGCATATTATTTCTCGCACGTCCTTTTCTTTGCCATCCCAGTTGAATTATGAATTGCAAAAAAACTTTCACCCTCGAAAGTTATCACCTCTTTTGTTTTCCCACATTTTTCTTCTCCCATTTGCGAAAATAATAAAATTGCATCAAACCAAATCGCAATCGCATTTTGTGGGAATAATTTGCATTCGCGTTTTTTCTACCCTGTGACATTTTGTGGGTTTCAAAATGGTGCTTTAAAGTGATTGGCTGCGATCTATGTCGTTGAAGGGGACGGGTTTTTTCTGCGCCATTTATGGGGGCGGTTTCATGATGCTTGGAGTGGTATCTACTGCTAATAGTATAGCAATAGCACTGATGAAGGGACCGTTAGCAAAAAGTGGAAAAAAGGCGGAGAATTCTTAGACGCCAGGGATAAGATTACCGCTTACCACCACTCCGACATATTTTGTGCTTTGATGCAGCCGAACGAGAGGCAAAGGGAGAGATTCTCCGGATTAAAATGTGGTATTCTCTTATTAATCCGTCGTAATTCTCCACAAAATTGAGATACTTGGATGGTACGTCAAACGAAAGCGTTTCTTTTCTTATCGCTGTATATCTGTCTGCCTTTCTTGTTCGGCTCAATTAATGAAAGCATCGCGTTGCCTTTGTTTTTCTCTTTTAACAAGGAATTCGCGTATTTTCATTCGTTTTTTATGGCGCCACTAAATGTTGAATAAGTATCAAACTTTTGATTCATTATTCAGTTTTGAAATTGAGTTTTTGGTAGTTTGTAAATGAGTGCTAATTGCAACATTTTTACTCGACACTAAGTGATAATTTGAACAAACTCTTATTACTGTAGAACAGATCACTGTGAGCACAACTTCTATCATTAAGATGCTGAGGTAAGTTTTGAAAAATTAAAACATTTTGTTTGTTCAAACAGATTGCCATTGGCAAAATTGAATTTCGTTTTAATTGATTTCAACAAACTTTTAAAATTAATATTTATTTTCCGAAAAAAAAGATAAATAAAAAATGGTCGATATACCAGCGGTCTAATTTCCAATAACAATTTTCAAGCCAGCGACTTTTCATTCCGGTCAAACACACGGTTTTCGCTACATAAACAAGGACAGTTTTTTCCCCGACGTACAGCTAATATTTGTCTGTGACAGCTTATCGATTTGATACCACGACTGACTGATTCGTTGTTTTGGTCAGTATTTAATCTAAGGCACTAAAATGCTTGTCACAATATCTTGAAAATTACGTGTCAATTTAAACACTTTTTCAATGAAAAATTAAACAAAAAATCAACAAACCTATAACAAACAAAAATACACCAATCTGAATACCAAAATCGGACTAAAAAATGCTGACGTTGAACATTGTAAAGACAAACAACTCGTTGGAAAGAAGAGCAAGGACGCAATTGAAATGTTAACATTAATTCTAGCCAACAGCTTAATTTTCTAACTAATTTAGAGAGACAACTTTTTAAAAATGCCTGTTCTCATTTTCGGGTCGACAGGACCCTTTAGCGTTCCAACTCTTGGAAAAGCTCTCTTTGTCAGCGTTAAGACAATAATGTAATTTTAAATTTGCCGCAGGGATTTCTTCTTTCGTTTACACAAAAAAAACGAGTCACCGAATTTTGACAGCATTGCCTGGATTGTTCAGAAATGCAGGCTTTTCAATGATTAACACATTTGACCAACGGCGCCGGTGTATCTTTTTTTGGAAACACATAACGCAGTCCTTTCTATTCCAGAGGCCGCTCGATAAAGGTGATATTTCTGTTCATTTTGTGTCGCACCCAAAGTGCACGTGCAGTTAAAAACATCTCCTCTGCATTGTCCAGGCAGGTTCGATCGCTCGAGTATCCTTTCGGCAGTGGAATGGGGGTAAATTTACACTGTAAAAATAATTTCCTCAAAATAATTTTGTTTGTCGTGATTAAGGTTTCAATTTGTGAAAACTTTTTGTTTGCTTTTTCAATGCCCTTTCAATATCGAACGTTCAATTATTGAGGTAAATGACGGAGCGGAGAAATTAGATCAGGTCGTTGAAAATTGCAAGGAATAAAAGATGCGATTGAAATTAAAATTGTCACAGTGGCGCTTCACTTTGATATGCCAATGGTTACTATTGATCACAATCACTCACGCTTGATAGTCGATAAACATTAATTAATTGAACGCACATACTTCGCCGAGTTTGACACATACATATGCAACAAGGATTCGGCTATGAGTCCTATGGACAATTCATCTCTACGGACAATTCGTTACATAGTTAATTCGTTGCACAAACCATTCGTCTTTCAGACAGTTTATCTCACATCATCCGTGTTATATATTAAACAAATAGTCTTCATTACTGATGTTACTGATTGTACAAATTATTTGGCAAGCTACCTAAAATAACAGACAAAATTTATTGAAAGCGAGCAACATCAATCACCGGTGATTAAATGCACAAATAAATTTATTTCCTTGCGAGTATATTTTGAACCGAGGGAAAAATCGTCTCTGTCGTTGCGTTGTTTTTACAATGAACAACACATTTTTGCGCCGCGTCTATACAGGCATTCTTACTTAGCGTCTGGAACCGTTCCATGACTAATGTCGCGAGAATATTTTTAAGACTAAGAAAAATCATGCTGATCTGGTGGCACTACAGTGACAAATTTTTTCAATCGCACTCCAAATCCATCTTCGCATCGATACACTTTTATCAGAATTCGTTGGCTTCTCAGCTAATATTTTTAGAAATTTTTCATCCACCCTATTCTCTTTTTTCAATCAGTTTCAATCTAAACTGTTTTACTCTTACCAAAACTAAGAAATTAAAAAAGAATAAATTGAGAAAAAAAAATTTGTTCGATAAAAGGTAAAAATGGAATGATTGCAGATATTCTTCGCTTTGGCGGTACCCATCGACTTGGCAGAAAAGTCTGTCGCAATGGCCATTTATTTCGAGGCGAATTATCCCCTGCCTGATTTGAACAGCACAATTTTTCATGATAAATATCCAGTCGGCCGAGGCATAACCAGAAGAATGGCTTACGATATTGCAGAAAGCAATTTGAAAAGGTGCAAATCAAATTCTCTATTTTTTAACAATATTTTGCACCTTTCAGTTTATTTTTAACCTATCCGATTCGAAGTCCAATTCCCTTTCAATGGCAACGCAAATATTTCATCACAATACCTTTCAATCCTTTTAATCTCATTCTTTCTTTTTTAACTTTTCAGAGCGGGTTTGCCAGAAAGAGCGTGTTTATTGCAAACAATTTGCCTGGCTTCAAAACAAGCCGTAACGAACAACGGTTTGATTGGAGACATTCTGCACATAATTTTGACGTAAGGCTTTTTTGAATTTGTAACTTTGTGCGGAAATGTTGGAAAGTTTTCTAAGAAATTGCAAATTTGATGAACACAAAAAATACTGAGAAAAAAAAGAAAGTGACTTGCAAACGATTTGTTCCACTTTAAAGTCGATAAAGGTAATTTTTTGCGTTGCTGTCCTGACGCAAGGATGTATTTCAATGCGAGCTTTCACTTGCAAAAACAGCTGCTCGCACAATGCAGCTAGCGATGCGCGCTCAAATTCGTTTGTTTTCGGCACTGGGTTTTAATTTATTAAAGCTTGAAAAGCTTCCTGCGTCGAACGCACACTTGGATTTTTGTCACTATGGAAAGAACAATCAACAAAAGCGATGGTTGAAATCTGTCACAGATGCTTGCGCATTTGCCTCTCGTTCTGGTTTTTGTTGCTTGCGAAGACGTTGAATTCCAATTTCACCCGATTTTGCGTTTTTAATATTTTACAATTATTGCGTTATTGGACCAACGTGAATTTAATAGTTGAGTTGAAAATGTTTTGCAATTTTATTTCAAGACATTCTTGAACTCGAGAGGGTTAGTGCTTTTAATAAATTCCTCCTGTTTGCAGACCTTCGAGTTCTCAAGATGAAAATTTGCCACCGGAATTCAGCGCTGCCGAAACAACCGACGACTGTGACGATCAATATAAATGCCCGGTCAATCTTCTCAGTTTAATAACACGTGAAACAAATTAACATCATTGAATTTCGTTTTTACAAAATTTCCTTTATTTTCATATCACAATAGAAAATCGTTTAATAAATCAATTTCAAACTTAAAACGTTCGTTTTCTCTCCCGTTAGTTTTTCGTTTAAGAACTCGTTCCAAACCAGTCAGATCCCATTGCTCCGAAAAACGCAGCGGCTCCAGATTTGATGGTTGATCCGGTGGAATCGTTTCTGGTATGTTCCTTGGTTTTCTTTTTCTGCGGAAATAAATGATCAACATTAGTGCCACGTTCTGGAATGTACACGAAACAAAATTTAGTTCTGCCAATCAACATGGACACACAAAACTCAAATGAAAATGGAGCTATAATTTCGTTCCATACCATAAAACAAAGCGGAACGTTATGAAAACTATTTTCAATATTTTTTCTACCAGAAGTTTCAATAGCACAGCACACACAAAAACATCCCACTTCAACAATCGACGAGTTTATTTAATTTTTGTTCGTCTAGTTGTTCACAAGTTCTCCCCTCTTTTTGTACTGTCTGGTTTGTTTTGTTTTTTCATTATTTTTCATTTGAATCAACAAAAAATTCACTTTACATTGGCCGACCGATTGTCAGTAAATAAAAAAAAACACACGAGCATGCGCTTTGTTTCAAGCTTCAATTCATTTCACTCTATTGCTTACCCTCATTCAAAAAAACGTTACAGGTAGAATAGCTGAAGAATTAAAAGTTCAATTTAACAAAGGTCAAACTGCAAATTGAAAATTCATCTGAATTACGCGAAACAATGCGAGCTATCCTAATGTTGCTTCTCGTTCGTTTAATCTTGTAACTGCGACAGATGGCAAGGAACAGAGAAAGAGAAAGAGAGAGAAAAAACTAAATTTAGGTAGAATGATTGGTAAGTACTTTTTCTGGTACGACGGTAGGGACCAGTGGAAGGTTCTTTGCAGGCGCCATTACGGCTAGAGGTGGGAACCAGGGCGCCCCAGTGCATACTGCTAATACTCCTGGCGGATCTCTCGTTGGTTTTGCAGCTTCGGAGTGCTCGGCTCTCGCTCCCAACACGGAATGTAATTGTTCCAAATGAGGAACTAAATTACCGTATATTAACTGAAACACGAGGAACACATTTATGTGTATACGTATATATTGATTATAATTAACAAACAGGCTTGAATTTGTAATTTACGTAGCACAGAGCCAGTCCACGTTCCGTTTAATTTAAATATATAAATGACAATTCAATGATATCAATTTGTTACAGAACATTCTCCAATTTGCGACGCGCGAATTTTCGGTGACTTTCAAAAAGAAATAAAATGCGTTAATAAATTAAGCAATCTGAATTTGAACAGAATTTCGTAAAATTGAAGCTACGAAAGTGGACCTGACAAAAATTGGAAAATGAGGAAGAAGGGCTTACCAGCGACCTTTGAACGGCTTTTTTAACGTTCAAATAAATGTAGGGATAGAATACGTCCAGGTCGAACGGATCGACCTTCGATACAAGATTGTTACAAACGTCATTTGATTTTTCGGTGAGTGCTCGATTTTCTCGCGGTACCATTAGCAGCGTCGCGTATTTCACGTCAAAAAGTAATTGAATTGCCTGCTTCTGACGCAAATTCACGTCCGTGGATAATTCCGCGTGATGACTTAACAATTTTAGTACCACGTTATCCACAATCAATTGCACGACCGTTCTGAAAAAAATACCAAATTGTCAGTTCACTCCACCAGTTAATAATATTTTAAAAAAGAAATGTCGAGATCAAAGTTACTCACTTTGGCAAAGTATGTGGTAAAATTTTATTTAAATCGTCGCAAACAGCGGACAAGTAATTGTGCACAGTCACCGAAGCCTGGTAAGGCACCAAGATGTCGGACTTGATCCGTTTGCCCTCCTCCGCCTCCTCCTCTATCGTAACTTTTTCCCAGTCGTTCACCACAGCATTCAATCGACTCTCATCAAACGTAATTTTCGCGAAAAACCTCTCGCTGTGAGCTTCTATCCTGGCGTCAAAAAGTTTCGCCCAGGTCATCCAAACGGCACAGCACTCATCCCTCAAATTGTCGCAGACTTGTTGCCACTTCGAATTAGTTACAGCATTTTTTATTGCAAAACACCTGGTCAGGTTTGGACACAGCATTGCCAAGGCTTGAAAAAACCTTGCAATGACAATTGCATTTGTCTCGAGTTTTTCTCGACGAGTTTGTTCACTCAGGCACTCGGTTTTTCCGAATTCCACAAGGCTGCGGATCAAATTGCCGCTTACTTCTTGCAAGTAAGTTTGGACCTCTTCGCGGTCGGCGAATTTGTTGGCAGCGAGAGTTGAGTTGAGACTCAAAAGGTCCTCTCGCAGCGATGGCTTTTCCGTTTCGTACAAGTAGGGCTCCAGGTCGGTCAAAAGACCGAGGAGACTTTGATCAAAGTCCGAGCAGAGTTGCTCGATATTAGGCGATAGTCCTCGAGTTTTGAGGAACAAAGTGCTTTTATTGATATCGCGGTTTGAGTTTTTAGTTAATTTTTGTGGCACGTCGGTGGGCGAGTCCTTCCAGACGAACCAGCGAAGATCGTGCTCCGGGTACTCGCACTTGTCGTTAGAAACTTTGTCCAGAACATGGTTCGTGCTTTGTTTCAAACTTGTAAGGCTCTCGTTGGTTTTTGTGTCAATTATTCCTTTGACGCGTTTGGTCAACAATGGTTGGAAGTATTCCAGCCAGAAGTTCACCGCAGGCAGTTTTAGATCTTCCCAGATCTCGGTCCAGGAGTCGGGAACCGGGATTGCTAGCGCCTCTTCGCGAATGTTGTAGATTCCTTTGATTGAGACAATCAGTTCTAAGAGTTTGGTCAGTTCGAGACCAATGAACTTTTTCACCCACTTCAACCAGGAAGATTTGATGATTTTCGTCAAGTTTGAATGAGGGAATTGCAGCTCACAAAATCGATGGAATGGTTTGTGTCGACATGTCATCTCTGGGACGTATCTGTTCATGAACTCCACGTCCATGTCCAAATGAAGTAACATGGTGTAAATTTCTGTATCTTTGATGGACTTTAGGAGCTCCAAAATTCGACATTCTTGTTTGGATGTTTCTGAAACAAAAAATAATTTAGTTCCACTTGTTAAAAAATGGGTAGTTTTTTATTTCAGTTAAGTTAAGACTTACGAACAAAACATCGATGGATCAATAAAACTGTCTCCATGAGAACCTTGTAACACATCTTTATTCTGTTTCGAACACTGTGGTGGTTTTCATCAGTGACTATCGAAGACACCGCGTGATTTCTAGAACTTATAAGCTTATCCAAAAGTTTCTCCGAGTCATACCCTTCCAGCAGAACTAGTGCGGCTAAACAGTTTGCTGCTAACTAAAATATAAAATAAACTTAATTTGACACAATTTAATGAGGTTTGGTTTTCAAGGTTTTTTTTCGAATTTGTGAAGCTCAAAACGTACCTCAGTCTCTAAGTTAAAGGATTTCAAACTTTTATCGATCCTGTTGAGGATGGAATTTTTAAACTGCAAAATGACTCCCCACTGCTTGGCAACAATCGGATATTCTTTAGCCAGTTCGTTGACGCCAACAACGAACGACATACTAAAATTAATGTATTGAGCAAGTAAAAATAGTTGGGTCGCTTTTAAAAAATCGCAGTCGTCAATGGAGGACCAGATTTGTTCTGGGATGTCCATTAATATTTTCACCTGCATTACAATGTAATCTGTTTCATTGGAATCCTGTTCTGCTGACCTGAAAGTACAGATTTAAATTTGTTAGTTATATTTATTCACTGAATTCAATTAAGGTCACATTATTTTGAATTGTAATGTTGATAGTGCCTTTTTTTAACATCTTCGTCTTGGTCTATTTTGAAACCTATTAAATATTTTTCTTGTAAATGGCGAAAAGTGTCCTCGATGGCTGCGATTTCGGAAACTATTGATTCTGACGTCGTTTTCATTTCGGCTATTGTGTCTGCTGCTTGTATCAAATCTCGGTAACGTTCTCTAAATAAATAAATAAGTATTAAAAATATTAAATATCAATACTAATGAAACATTCAACATTTAACGTTGATTTGCAAATTGTATAAAGTTAAAATAATTATTCAAATTATTGGGCGAACACATCAATATCAAAGGGTGGTTGATTTAATTATAATTAAAATAATTTAATTAAAACATAACCTTACCCAACCAACGTTCGCAATTCGATCTTTTTTCGGTCGCATTCTTGTTGTATCTGTTTTTGTATTGCTTCAACTTCCTTAATCGTATGGTCTTCAAACAACTTATTAATATCTAACTCCAAGTAATTCATTTTTGATAGTTATAATTCAGCACTGTTTTGACATTTCTTTTGTCGATGTGGAAATGACACAACCTGTCAATCTCTGCACTGCTTTTCCTTACTGAAATAAATCTAAAATCCCTAGAGGAATTTCTAATACAAATGTTGTATCCTTATCGTATGAATGAGTCAGAGTAAAGATAAAAGATTTCGTGTGGTTCAAAATGTCCCTAGAAAACGCATCATCTTCGTCTAACTAATGGTTTGAAAAGGATGGAAGACATAGTTTTTTAAAATTGCTGTTCTTAGTCGATAAATTTCATTAAAATCATGATTAAAATGTGATTTTGTATATTTAAATATATTATGAGTTTGGTCATTAAATTATATAGACCATTTTTACAATGATTTATGATTTTTGCAAATAATTTTAAGAACACTTTCAATACATAAACAAGCAGACGACAGTACCAACTAACCTGCGTGTAAAAGCGCTCGAATGTGAAAGAAGCTTTTTTTTTATTTAACAATAATAAACTGAGTTCAGTATTCTAACACAAAACATTGTGACTTATTTGATAAAATTTTTTGTCTAAAATTTGATATTTTGAATTTTATAAACGCAGTAAATTTGATAAACAATTCTACGTCTAATAGAAAATAAACAAATGGCAAAAGCGGCAACGAAAAATGTCATAATTGGTACTTAATATAAACAATTATCAGTTATTTTCGTAACAAACTCATTTGAATTACAGAATTAACTAATGTTTCATTCGCTTTTAAGTATATCATGGTTTCGATTGTTTCAAACTTCATTTCAAGTTTCATGATATTTTGCAATATTTCCCATTACATAATTGCAATTTTTAGGGGGTGGAAATGGTTTTGTTGGAAATTACATAAGAAAAGCTATAGCCAAAAGAAGTGGTGCCACTGTCACAGTCATCTCAAGAAAACCTGCACCTGGTCAATTAACTTGGGTAAAAATAAACAAATTAAAGAAATTAATAACTTCATAAATAAACGTTTTAAAAATTTATAATATTGTTTCAGACTGATATTGAAAGACACGGTCTACCTGCAGACACAGTTTCAGTCATCAACGTAGCCGGACAAAACATTTTGGACCCATTTCAAAGTTGGAACGACAAGTTCAAAAAGTTGGTCTGGGACAGTCGAGTAGAAACGACCAAAATTCTCACAAAGGCAGTTTTGGTTTCAGAGGCGCGATCGTACGTCACGATTTCTGGGGTCGCCTATTATCCGCCAGACGGAAAAGATTACGATGAAAACATTGTTTGTGAAAAATACGATTACTTATCAGGTCAATAGTCGTTCTTTCGTTGCAATACATTTTTTCATCTTGATATCTATTTGTCATGATTTGCGTATGTTTGACAAACGATCACTGATTATATGATTAATTGAAAACACTTAAGTCAACAAATCTTATATAGTTCATATCAGTTACATTATTTATTAATACATGATTTTTATATTGAAAACGTTTATCAGAAAAGAAAAAAACATTTTATTTGCAGAATTAACAGAAGCTTGGGAAGCCGCTGCCAAACTTCCAGAACGAAGTAAATGCAGACAAGTAACGATTCGTTCTGGAGTAGTTCTTGCAAAAGATGGTGGAATGATCAAGCAAATTTGGTTACCGTTCTTTTTTGGCCTTGGAGGACCAATTGGATGTGGTACTCAACCGTTTCCTTGGATTCATGCTGAAGATTTAGGAGAACTCTTTGTACATGCAATTTCAAATGATAAAGTTACTGGGGTCTTGAATGGGGTTGCACCTCAGGTAGATAATCTTCAAACAATTATTTTTACATAAATAGTTTTTACATAATCGTTTAAATCAAGAAACTAACATGTAAATCAAACTTTTCAGATCATCACAAACAATGAGTTCACGAAAGCCTATGCCAGTTCCATCAACAGGCCTGCGATAATTCCTCTGCCTTCTTTTGTAGTGAAATTGTTATTCTCAGATAGAGCAAAGGTAATTTTCAAACCTTGATCAATTTTGCAATTGAATAATTTTTTACAACCATGATTTTGAATTTCAGATAATGCTCGAAGGTCAGAGAGTAGCTCCAACTAGAACACTCGAATCAGGCTTCAAATTTAAATACGACACAATTGAAAAGGCCTGTGCAGAAATGAGTGGAAAAGATATCTCAAAATGAACATCTCTTTGTCCGAAATAGAAATTTGAACTAATCAAACTCAAGTTTGTAATTTGCATTGTACATATTTATTAAAAACAGTTGCAAAATCAATCAAAAACATTTCTTTTATCATAAAACTTTCAAAACATATCACAGTTCACATTTTGCACGTACAATTTGCTTTTTGATTCCGACAAGGGCCTGTTCTTGTGTTTTCGCAGTCGAGCTTTGATTTCCGTTTTTGTCGCATCGCTAACTGTGAAAACCGGGGTGCTCATCCGTTTGTGGATAGACAGTTCTGAGGCAACTTTCGTCTGACTTCGGGTCGGTAAATAATACAAATTTTCAGGTACCTCCTCGCTGAATTCTCGGTGATTTTTAAAGGTCGGCTCGTCCTCGCAATCTGAAGCATTCGAACATTTTTCGTAAGACTGTGGGGTCGTGCAGGGTCCCGAACTGTTGATCCTATTAGCCTCTAAGAAACGTAGGATTGTTTTCTTCATCTTCTGAATGTCGTCTCGCGATAATCCTTTGGCGTTGAAGGTGATAGTCGTTCCGTTTTTGGTGCGGAAAAAAATGCCAGTTTCGGGGGACGCTCCGACATGTCTGATATCTGTCAAATTCACGACGACGGATTTTTCGAGGTGTTTCAGAAATAGTTTCTCGTTCCATCCGTATTTTGTCACGATTGCCACGTTCTGAATTTGGTCCAACAGTATGTCTTCCCAATTTCCAACAACGTCCAGACCGAAAATTATCGATCCCAAAAAGAGGACTGTTAGGATGAAAGTGTTCTCTACCACGCACGAACACAATTGGGTAAAAATAAATATTGTGACTGAAAAGAATTATAAAGTCATTTTTCAGGTTTTTAAAATGACCGATTTAATTTTTCTTTCAGGCAACTCACAGGCAGTAAACAGCCAAGTAAAAAGTCCAGGTCTCCGAGAAAGATACAGTTTATGTTTTCCTATCAGTCGAAGTTGGGGTCTAACGAAAACCATTTTTCTGTTTAATTTGAGTAACTTTTAATTTTTCAGTTTTTGCACGTTTCTGTGACGGGAATTCCTGACGTTCAAAAAGGTTAAACAAGTGAAAATTGACAGGTTTTCAAGTGTCCACATTGTTCCACTCATTTCGTTCATTTTTTAATTTGTTCTTGTACTTTAAATCATGATTTATGAAATTGAGAAACTCTCAATGGAATTGTGCCGAGGTAAAAAGTATTAATGAAAGGTTAATTTCGCTTCATCCGTTGGATCGCAAAACCAAATAAGACAATCAATTGTGTAATCGCAGTGCGATTGAACTCAATTGTGTACTATTTTTTTTCACTCTCCGTCGGTTTGTTTCAGTGAATGTCAATTAACGAAATAATTAGAACGAATTATACATCCACAATCATTACAATGAAGAGCAAAGTTGCTTTTCCTTCTTCTTACCCAACTGCAAATCTTTAATTTGCAAAAATTTTATCAAATTTTTTATTTCACATTTCAAATTATTAAATTTAAAGTATAAATGAAGAAGAATTCACCATTCTGAAATTGTATTTATGAAATTTCGCAACATCAATAAACTAATTCAAATATTTAAAATCTGAAGAGATTGAAATTAGAAAAAAAGGATTGGAAGTTAACATTTGAATTAGAGTACTTTCGCGGGTTTGACGGAACGAGCCGAAGAAAGCCGATGGAGGTAGCTGTCAAGTCGACGGCAGCGAACGAGCAAAATGGCGCGCTGTTCGCGCACACAGCTGTTGTTTACCGACAAATGCGCGTTAAGAAAACAAAGACTGGCAAGTGGAGCTACGAGAGTCTAGTGGGCCGTTCGCGGATGGCCCAACAACAAAACGGTGCGACGTTTGCGAGTGCAACAATGAGCCTGGGCAGCTAATTGCGCGGTAACCGAGCGACCATAGTCGCGTCAGCCAGGGCTTCTTCTGGCCCGCTGAAAAACGACCGTCCGAGCGAATCCATGGAGCTCGCAACGGTGCACTTGAGTGGCGACGGAGTTACGCGACCGATTAGCGACGCCTGAACCCACTGTGAGTACGCGTTCACACAACCTCCACCTAAGTGGAACATATCATTTTTCAACACGACGTTACGTAAACCATTTTCACTTCCCATCCTGACCTGTAAACAAAATTGCATTGTTATAATCAAGAAATCTTGCCATATGGAATTTCGCATTCTTTGTCCACTTTTTTGGTTCTACTTTTCGGGCTTCTTTGTTTCTTTGTTGGTTCATCGATTTTACTCGACTGTTGATTAGAGACGGAAATAGTACGGAAATATCACTGTAGAAAGTAGGTTTTGTTCGAGTTTGTTTATTCGTTTATATATTTTTGAAATATAGCGATGAAATCGAAGACGTTTTTCTTTTTGCGTTTTTCATATGTTTTGCAGCTTTTTTTCAGGTACAAGTTTTTTTGTATTGTTGTTTTGTATCGTATTTTTTCATTTTGATTTTTTGGTTTGCATTCATTGATTTTAATTCCTTTTAGGTTTTATTGTTAAAATTCGGATATTTGTAAAATAAGTACAGTCAGCTGTTTGACCTGTCAAAGCAGAAGAGCTTTTCTAGGGACTTTTTGGTAACTGATTCTTGGAGTTGCTCCAAATCGACTTGATTGAGGTTACACGATGATTTTTTAAATTGCAGCTTCAAGTCATAGTTTGTGACGCAGAATTTTTTTTGTACATTCTACGTTATTTTTTGTTCTTGTAAGTACGCAGAATAATTGAGATCAGTCAATTTGTTTGACTTTCCTTGAAACGTACGATTTTCACACTGACTAACGAATGTTTGTGTTTTCTGATAATTTTCAAGTGAGTTTGACAGAGGTTAATATGAACAATGTTACTTAATAAAATAGAAAATTTTCCATATTACTTTCTATAATTAAATGAAATATATTCTTCGACGTCAAATAAAGTATTGGATTTTTACGATCGGGCTTCAATAAATTTAGGGGGAGTCAACTCTGATCCCTTTTTTTATCGTTTGAGGTCACTGACATTTGTTGTCGAGTGGATCACTTCAGAGAAATAAGTTCTGTTGGTCGTCGTTATAAGGTTAATAGGATTAGCACTAAAATGATTAGAGACTTAGTCGTTGATGATCGACAGGTTTTTCGTGTTTCCGTTTTACTTCATAATAAATATAAAAACTAACGATACCTGTATAACATTTTTATTCTTCATAAACTGTCCTGGTCTATCCCAAAACTAATCAAGTCATTTTAATTAAATCAAAAAGTCGCCAAAAAACCAATTTTTAAAAATATATTTTTTATTGTTTTGTAAATCCGACACAAGTTACTTGATAAAATTTTCCAATTCATTACGTGATGGTAAAATTTTTTCTCAAGTATAAATTTCAAGGTGAAGATTATTCAGATGACCAATTCAAGTGACCAGTAATAATCGTCAAGCACATTATCTGAAGTTCGCAATACGTTATTAACGAACGTATTGCGAAGTCAATAGATACAAGTTTCTTTTTTCTTTAATGCTCACCAATCAATTCTACAATTCCAAACACATTATTTTTTTTAATAAAAATACAAATGATTAAAAAAAAAACAAATTTCCATCAATCCAATTCTATAAATCCAATTAATCACGTCTTGAACTGTGCAGAGCTCGACTTTGAACAGATTCAATGTTCATTGACACTTTGACAGATCTGTAACGGTATTATGTAAACACGAACAAAAAGGTACTTGCATTTGCACAATGTTCTGACATAATTCCGTCATTCCAAACGTAATAGATTAACCCGAAGAAGCCTACTTTAATCATAAACCAATAACTAGTAGACAAAACACAAAGAAAAAAAAATAACAAAGAAGAGGAAAAACAGAAACAAAAAAGTGAATAAAGACCATTACCTAATCACTGTCAGAATAAAATCAACATAAATAACAGTCAGAAAAAATATTAAATTAGAAAAAAATGTCAAGTTAAAACAAAGATTAAAAAAACTGTAGAAACTAAGACAAGGTTTTTTGCCAACAGACACAATGAACGCCCGAACGCAGCTATTCGAGTTGAGCATGGAGGGTCGACAGGTGGACGAGGCGGTGGCGAGCATATTTCACAGTGTTCTGTTCCACCGTAGCCTGGGCAAGTTTAAGTACAAACAGGAGGGCAGCTACTCGGTGGGCACAGTGGGCTACCAGGACGTCGACTGCGACTTCATCGACTTCACGTACGTCTGCTGTTCGTCGCAACACCTGGACCAGACCCTTAAGCGACACATTTCCGGCTTCTCGGAGGCGCTCCGGTCAACCGACAGTCCCGGCTCGGGCCAGATCTCGCTCGAGTTCTTTCAAAAAAAGAAGAGCCACTGGCCCTTTCCGTTCCAGACCGAGTGCATACCCTGGGAGGTCTGGACGGTCCGACTGGAGCTCATCAAGCTGGCGACGGAGCACGAGCGCCAGATTTGTCGCGAGAAGGTCGGTGACCTGCTGACCGACAAAATTTTGTACATCACCGAGGTCATGAACCGGCACGACTACCTACCCAAGATGCCCAACCAGACGGAGCTTGATCTTATCTTTGACACGTCCTTCCCGGACATTCAGCCGTATCTTTTTAAACTGTCCTTCACAACGGCCGGACCTTCAAGCACCACAATGGGCAACACTATGAAGAAACTGATCAAGGCGGTTAGGGAATAGAGACAGATTAGAGTCTTTGGGTTGGTTCAGTATGTCCAATTGTACGGTCGGAAACTGAAAAAAAGGTTTATTTTTCACTTTTTCATCTGTATCCTAGGAACGAGTTTTGTGGAAACGCAGTTTTTCACCTCCGCAATTGGACAAACTCGCAAATTGTAAATCCCGATGAACTTTGCTTGCAACGGACTCGCAGACTCTCAAAAGCTATCGTTTTTAACTTGTTAATTGAGTTATCGCTAAACAGAAAATTGTCAGTACTAACACGACCGATCTCTTTGAATGTTTATCAGAATGTTGACGCATGAGGGCTCTTAATTCCACTGACGTCAAAGCGAGAGGAATCCCGAGACGAAAAAGAAAATTGTAATTAAAGCAAAATCTGTGATTTAATATTGTTAGTTATGAAGAAAAAAACAAACTAGAACACTGGTCGACGTGTTTCAAAAGTCGTACTTTGAAAAACAAAAAGAAGAAACAACATCCGACTCTAAATTAGAAACAAAACGTTTTCGTTGCTATTCATAAGTCGAAAGATCGCGTTAGCTAAGTTATTTGTACCGAAGACGGCGTTTGTTTGAGCGTTGTAAAAGGCGCATTGTTTTCATTTCGCTTCATAAAGTAATCTCTCGGAGCTGTTATTTTTGTTGATTGCTCGGCAACGCGAGCAATGTCGAACCGAACGAGCCGTTGTAATATTAAGTGACGAATCGTTTTGCGCGAAAAGGAAACGAGCTGCGCGCAAAGGCTAAACGGTAGATTCCAATTTTGTAAGTTATTCAGTGGGATGTCTATCGAGTGCTACTCTTGCGAGGAGGGAGCGTCAAGATCCGCGTTTGATATGATCTCATTCTGTACGCCGAAACAATTTCACTGACGCTTCTCTTGATGCTTCTGCGCAACCCGTTTGTAAGCATGTTTTTTTTTCAAGCGATTGATTAATCCTAGGTATTCGCCGAGCTTTGAATCAAACGAACGCGAACATACGCGTGTACTTTTTTTTATCCATTCGGCGTAGCCTCGTTGCCCTCATCGTTCTAACTGTAACACGAGATTCGCATACTTGAATCCTGCCTCCCTCGGTAGATTGACGATTGTTTTACACAGGGTTGTTCATCATTTTGGTCGTTTGTATTTTGTATACGACGTTTGTTCGAAATTTTTGTATAGTAGTTTTACCCTGCCTCCCTTTGATGTCTAAGTTACACGCACTGTACATACTCAGCAATTTCGTCCGCAATTGCATTAAATGTAATCGACATACAAGTGCAATCGCTGTTCGCGCTGCGATTCATGAGAAACAAATTAAAAACCCGGCTGTGAATCGACTTTTGTGGAAAAGACACAAATTTTCAATTCAAAGTTGCTTGTAATCAAGGTTCGTAAATTAGACGGATTTGTGTTGTTTTGACGATGTTTGAAGTCACTTGTTTCGGGGTTTTTTTTTTCGAATGAGATGTAAATAGTAAAACTAAGAAGATTGAAACTATCGCACGCGCACAGCCGATTCTCTGTCTTCTCATCACCCGCTGGTTAGAAGTGTATAATTGTAAAATGTATAGATTGTCCAGTTCGTTCAGCCATTGTAGCGTATTTGTGTATATATATGTGAGGCCAGAATTTGACTATTGAACAATAATATGATTTTTACCGTGAATTGTAGTTGAGACGAATGGATGAGTGGCTGATTGCTGATTGAAATCAAATTCTGTACATTATGAGCCGACAATTGAGCGGCGTTATGAGTGAGCGAATAATTTAATTGACTTTAACGGATACTGTATTTTATAATTGCAATTTTTCAGATACACATATCATGGAATTAGACCATGGAAAATGAAAACGACTCTTTTTATTTTATTTCTCATCGATACCTTGTTCCAACTACTATTCATCATTCCAAACAAAACTTATTCTGATGATAAATTAAAAATATACAAAAAATTAGTGCGACAGATTAGTTGCAAATGTGTTATAAAAGTGCCGAGCAGACAGATATTATTACCTGAGCCGAAGCAAACATTGTTCAACGAGCGACCAAAGTTGGTCGTCACACACCTGTTGGAGAAACTATCACTTGGAAGAGCGTAATTCATTTCAATCAATTGCCACCTATTCCAGTCACGTTTATATATATTTTTTTCGTATTTCACGCTTCAAACACGATACTAGTTTGAATGAAATAAAATGAGACGGAGGGAAAAAAAGTTTGATCAAAGTTGAAGCGCTTTTTTTTCTTTCACGGTCGGGTTTAATTAACTGTTCTTTTGCAGAAGCGCCATGATATTTTGTTACGTTTGACGATCCTCGATAATGGTAAGAACAAACAGCAATATCCGACCAGCGGTGCCGTTCAAATGCAAACACTAATCAATAAGATTACCCTGCTATTTTCGTTGGAAACAGTAACAAAAGTAGCGAAACGAGTTGAATATTCATGCAAAATACAAATCTTCATGACAAATGATACAAAACAGACCGATTTTGCATTCCGCCCAGTCAATATTTTCATCGAAAAAAAAAAAAATAAAAATGTTCATGTTCTTGGTTTTTTTATTCGATCGTTTATTTTTTGTTTTTTGACGCGAAAAAAATGCTTCTGTTATTTATTTCTGTTATTCTCTTCTGTCCAGGTTGCCAATCAATGGTAAACAATTGGTTCAATATTTATGGGGCGATGAAAGTTGACGAAAATGGGAAACAAGGATGCTCATTAACGATCCCCAAAAAGAATCGGTTAACGATGTTTACAGCCGCAACGACAAATTGGGTGGTTTTTATTCACATGATAATTTCGCAGTGATTTGGCAAGCCGGAGTCTTTCTCGCTTCCTGCGCAAAATGACGAGCATAAATTTGGACGACTTTTGACAACGGGAGTACAGTCATTTATATTCAAGTGATGTGGAGGCAAAATATTTTAGTGCGCCAATCAGTCTCCCTTTTTCTATAACCACTGGACGTGTGTGTCCTATATCCATAAAACGTAGCATGAAATGCGAAATAACCGGAATTCCGTATTTTACGGCTTTCTAGCAACAAAACTTAATTAATAAGATCGGCCCCTTCTTCCTTCATAGACTTCCTGAAAGCCGATATGCTGCATTAATAAGTCACACGCAAAAAAGTATTTTGAATAATTTTAGTAATGATTAATTTTTTATCAAATTATTTAATACGCTGATACGAAAAAATAAACAAAGTTTATTTTTAACTTTTCTTAAGTAATTTTATAGTCAACAATAAAAACATTATTATCACGGTATGCAAAATATTAGACTGCAAAATTTAAAATTGAATCTGCATCAGTTCGACTCTGAGAAGTGTTGTCGAAGTTGTCGTACGTTGACTCGCACATTATTTTCGTATCCCAAACCAATCAATGTCGCGACATTTAGTGGTAGCAGTGTCGATTCACAAGATCTGACAAAATTAGACTTCAAACCTATTTTTAAAACAGCCCGTATGAAACTGACGAAACAATCTTTTTTATTTGCCAAATAATAATTCATCTTCCTTTAAAAATAAGGACAGAAAGATTACCCAAAGTTGTTATTAGGAAACAATTCATCACTTAGAAAGCGGAAAACGTTGACGTTTATAGATCAAATAATCTTAACTCAACGATGTTTAATAAAGTAACATCGACGTACAATGGATTGAAGGATTTGTAACGAAGCTGATTGGGAAAAATGACCGAACAGTGTGGTATGAAAAATGTATCTGCCTTTCATTTAAAACCGCTCACGTAGAAAATTATGCTCCCTCATATTTAAGCGTCATTGATTTTTGATATTTTGACAATTATTGGAAAACTTGACGAATCGTTTTCTATTTTTGTCCGGTCGTATCGAAACGTCAAAATATCAAGGAAAAAATGATTCACTGAACACTTCATTTGCCTTTTCAATCTTCAATGTCAACAATAGTTTATTTTGACACGCAAAAATAGTTTAAAGATGAAAAACTGAGACAATATATGTTTCAGTGATACCGACATAACTTTTTGTTTTGCAACAAAAGCAACGATAATAATCAGACAAAACAGGGTAGATGTCATAATTCGACAAGCTTATCCTTTTTTATCTCATTTCTGAACTTTTGACCGTGATGATAATCGGATAAAGTAGCCCAAGCTGAAAAGATTCGTCACATTCATCCGTAACGTTCAACAAAGAACGAGATTCAAGATTCAATGCTGCAATTAAAGTTTTAAAAACATCATTTATTGTTTCTTCGGTGTGCTGCTTGATTAAGCTGCATCGCGCGACAAGTTTTATGAGTTTGGACAAATAAAATTGCTCACAAATTAAGTGGACGAAACTGCTGCATCTCGCCCGTTTCTTCATTCATTAGTCCGTTTTTATGAATTTTTTATGAATCTTTTATTCGATTCACTTTTTTTCCTGCAGACGAAATAAAATTCGGCGATTCATCATGTGTAACGAAGTTATTCGCTAAATCAATTATAAAAACACGAAACAATAATTAAAAACACAGTTGGAAAACTGGATAATATGAAAGAACTAAAATCACAAAATCAAGATGAAATTGAAACAGAACAATAAAAAGAAATGCAAAACTTACAAATGGACTTTTTTCCAGAGAAAAAATTTCCGGAACGATAAATTACTGTTTGACATTGAATCCCGTTAACAAAGCATAGAAAACGAGTAACAAGAACTCGAATCTTTTTCGTGGACGATTCATTCTTCACGCAACAAAAGCTCGCATCAATACTTAATCCAGCAATATATACGAATGTCTTTTTTGTCCACCACAGTTTGGGCAAACTGGGATCGCGCACGGCGGTACCGCTCAACGTTTTATCAGCGGCAGGATTGGAGAAAGCAAAGTCGCGCGTTGCGACGCAAGCGCGACGAATCTAAGCGTCTAAAGCAATGCGTGACGATTTTCCGATTCCAGTCGCAGACTGAGATCAGCGCGTTACGGATCCGCTCCCGACTGTCACTCGGTTCATCCATGAAAACCATCCCTAGAGTTTTAGAATTCTCTTTTCTCCCCCACTAATCGAATCGCCGGCCAGAAATTGTCTGAATTAACTACCCCTTTTTGAAAAAAAAAAATCGCCCCGAAAATATGACAGTAGTTGATTGTCAAAAAGATGTTGCCAAGTTGGGAAGACCATTTTTGCATCGAAAGATGAGTGCGATAGAGAGACCAAGGCATGTTTCGCGAGTTTGACAAAGTTAGTCAGACGTTGCGCGTAGCGTGTCAACAGGTGGCGAGTGAAAAGTCTGGCCGGCTGTGCGCTGTGATTAAAAAGAATATAATAAAATCGCATTGAAATGAAATAGATGGAAAGATGATTGGAAGCCGTCCAGCGCAGGTGTTGCATCCACGCTGAGTATGGACGCAATGTAAGTCGTCGATCCCAGCGCGGGATTAGCGATTTGTTTGCTGAGGATGGACGAGCCGTTCGGCAACGTTTCGCTGACGACGATGACGGAACGCATAGAAGTGCAGCTGGTGTTCGGGTTGACGTATCTATCAGTGTTCCTGGTGGGTCTCAGTGGCAACGTGTTGGTCTGCTTTGTGGTGATCAGGAACCCGCAGATGCGCAAATCCGTGACAAATTTATTTATCGGCAACTTGGCGGTGAGCAACGCGCTGCTGTGTCTCTTAGCGGTGCCGTTCACGCCGCTGTACACATTCATGGGATACTGGGCGTTCGGGGCGTTGGGCTGCAAAATTTTAGCCTTTTCATTACCGGTGAACGTGTACGTGAGCAGCTGGACATTGACCGCAATCGCGGTTGACCGCTACCTAGTCATTATCTATCCTTTTCGCCAACGAATGAAGACCACCGTTTGCCTCTTCATTATCGTGACCATCTGGATGGTGACCTTGCTCATGTCGTTCCCTTACTATCTGTACCGGGAGATCGAGAACGAACAGGCCAATACCACGCTCTGCGAGGAGAACTGGCCGAGCGAGCCCTTCCGACAGATCTTCAACAGCTCCACCGTCGTGTTCCAGTTCCTCGTACCGTTCATCATCATGGCCTTTTGTTACATCAAGGTTTCGCAAAAACTGTCCGACAGGCCTAGGCCGGGCAGCCGCACCTCCAGCGACGAGGAACGTAGTAGAAAAAGAACCAAGCGTACCATTAAGATGCTGATCAGTATGGTGCTCGTGTTTTTGGTACTTTGGCTGCCACTGTACGCGGTCAATTTCATCGACGACCTTCACTCCACCGCCAACTCGTGGCCCTACTTCAACCTGGTCTTCCTCGTTGCTCACTGCATCGCGATGACCAGCTCCTGCTGCAACCCCTTCCTCTATGCTTGGCACAATGAAAACTTCAGGGAGGAATTTAAACTGGTAGGTGAGAGACGCTTTTTGGTTCTATACAGTTTTAAGTCGTGGGAATGGATTTGCCAACTTTTTGGACGCTGGAGTTTGTGGACAAAAGCACTTTTTTTCGACGTACTTTGATGGGTTGGATAATTTTTTGAAAGTATCACTTTTGTGATACTTTAACTGAGCAGTTAATGGTTGGGTGGAAAGTTTTTTTTTTCATAATTGATTAAAAGCATTTAGGGCGATAAAGATGCGTCGTTTGTTCGAGAAAGTAAACATTTTTACGACAATACCATTAAAGTGCACTCAAAAACGCAACAAAGCTCTTTCGCCGCGGTTAGACATTTGTAGCCGGGTGAAATTTATTTCGAGTGGGCCAATTAATTGAGCGTAACGGTTTAATTTGTAATGTTTTTGGATGTCATCCGTTAAATCGATTGAATATCTCGCGGAAAGTATTCATCACAGACGATCGAATTGCGTTGCTTTTTTGATATGCAAAAGATAACGTCAAAAGGGAATGCTCTGCATGAAATCAAGTACAATAATGGCGCACATTTTTAAAGCACTCTTCTGTTCGCTGAAATTTTTATGAAAACATTATCTCAACGCTACTCAAACCTTTACGCGAAAAATCTTTCGCGATTTAATATGTTTTTAAATACAATTTTTTTGCTGTTATTTTTATGTCGGAGTTTATTCGAGATTAGTTTTTTTCCATCTTAGAAATTTTTCCTCGTCGCAGGATCTTGATTATGAATGATAACATTGTTTAAAGAGTCATAAACTTTTCCCCCCGGATAATTACGTTTCTGGAGAAAAATTTTGCAATTCGAGTTATAGGATAACGTTTAACAACTTATCTTGGCAACATCTGGAGAAACAAGTGTACAGAGAATAAAATATTAACTTGACGACAAATGTGGAAAAAAATGTTACATTAACTGAACGATAATTAATTTTGAACCATGTTGTTCGTCAAGTGGAAAATTACAATTTAAAAAACGTCGTGGAAAAATGTTACTCCGTGTACTTCATTTGTTGCAACGGAACAGATGTTATTCGAGTGTAATCGTAGAAATTCCGTCGAGCGTTATGAAAAAGCTGTGCAAGTTTTTCTTAATTGTGCGAGTTCTTTGATAATTTCGTCACGTCATAATTTGTATGAAAAGTAAAATCAGCCATTGAAATTTATCGGCAAATCGTTCTTGCCTCAGTAACGTTTTACGAACAAATTCTTTTACATTTATTTGTTGCTTCTTTTTGCGTTTGTTAACATTATCATTGAAAACGGTTTCTTACTCGGTCGCACCGCAATCGAATTCTGCAGCGTGAAAGAGAAAATTTTCCAATCGTTCTCACCTTAAATCAAAAGACCGATAGAAACCTTGATTTGCCTGTTTTGCGCGTGATTTATTTCCAATTTCAACTGCATATAATTCCGTCGCCCAAATCGCAAAACCACGATCGTTTTATATCGCGACAAATTTGTTTTGCAACGAGTAGCCCGAGCCTCGAATCAATATTTAAAGCGTTTTCTGCACCGAGCGGTATAATTTAGTTGGCAGAAAGTTTTCGCATCTCATAGCACAGCCAGTGATGAAATCTAAAAAAAAGTAGTTGAAACTAGGTTGTATACATATTTATAATCACTGTACGAAGCGCTGTGTATCACGAGTTTACGCGATTCGACGACCTCCGCGCCGACAGTGGGACGGCGCGAACAAAAATTACGAGCGTCTTCGAACCACGCTCGTAAATTACGAACTTGACGCGATTTTCCGGATAGTTAAGTTGACAGCTGTAACGCAGCTCGATTTAACCATATACTTTGTTACTTAGTCCAGACAAATGTACTGTACATCCGGGATTAAGCGAATGATTGTGCCGTTTCGTGACAACAATTCTGAAGCGTTTCCAAGTTGCACGCGGACATAAGACGCAGTTCCGTCTGACTGATAGATAGCACTTCTACCTAATTCCCTGCCGCATTTTGAGCAATCGTTTTACATTGCGATGCATTATCTGTTACACATTTTATGCTCCCGGGAAGAATAATCTCTTCTTTTTCTTTTTCACTTGTTTTTTTTTCTTCCTACAAATGAAACATTCAACTGTATTCATACAATTCTGTAAAATCGTATAATGCAGAGGAAAGGTGAACTTTTCATTCCTTTATTTCCATCTTGAACATAATAGAAGTGGACGAAAATTTTTGTTTCTTTTGAATACTCTGAATCCTTGGCGTATAGAAAGACATATAGCACGCTTCGGAGTTTGATACAATTTTTTATCAGAAATGGGTGAACTTGTGTTTATTGTTCAGCTAGAGGTACAAGGTGGGAAATTGGAGTATCATTCAGCGAGGAGTGAAAATCATATACATTCAGACATTTTCGCATTATGAAATTCAAGTTTACATATATAGTAGTACTTGAAACTCGTACCGTCGTATGTTTTTTACATGTTATCGCAAGGCAAACCGAGAGATATCAGTTTTTAAAAAACAAAATACACAGATGTCACGTTACGAGGTGTTGGTACAACTGTGTTCACCACTTTTCAGTAAATATTCCGTTTTTTCATTCACCGTGCATTTCTTATTTCAATTTCAAAGAATCTAATATTAACATTCGCTGTCTAATTAGGCAAACACAGCGACATTGAGAGAGCCAAATGAAATTGCCACGTGAGAGGCGAAAAAAATTGGGAAAGTAATTGCGAACCACGTGACCGTAGTTGCGATGAAGTTACAAGCGAAAAAACGCGACGGGATGTATATGTTTCGGGACAAAGCGCGTTTTCGGGACATCGTTTACCAGTGATTTAAATATCGCCGTGATCGATTCACAATGAACTGCGAACGAAAAGGGCGAGTGGAAATTTTTGAAAACGCACATCTCGCGGTAATCGGATTTTGCAGTCCGCGTTGCGGAAGCTTTTTTGTGCTATTGAAAGCGGTATCAAGTTGGAAGCCAAATAGTTTCGCCATTGTCAGAGGCGCATATTGTAATACAGTATCATTTTTAAAGCTCCGCAAGTTTCGTCGATATCATGATTGTCGAAACGAGGCAGAGCGCCGTCAACATTCGGCGCTGAGTTCTCTTTGTAACAATAACACGCGCTTTTTGCCCGCATTTGCCGGCGGTTTTCGTGTCCCACTTGTCGCTTTCTGAGCTCTTGGTTTCGATTCGAATGTTATGCGAAGCTACAAGTATGCAGGGCATTTATTTTGCTCTGACGTTGAATTAATTAAATGCCAAGGTGTTTGAACTTCGCTTCTTTATTGGCGTTTCTCGAATCAAGCAGTTCCAATCAAACGTGCTTTCTGAAAGCTGAGAAATTCTGTCGATTCCCCGAAATCGATTTGATGTATACCGGTTAGAGAAATCTGGTATACATTAAATGGTCGATTAAGTTAAGTTTAAAAGCTGAAATCATACAAAATATTATTGGATTTTAAAATGCTCAACTTCGGAACCTTGCTTTCAAATTAATCTTTATTTATAGAAGGAAGAATGTAAAGTATCTTAGGCGAAGATTTATCATAACCGAACAATTTTTTGTTCTGATTGATTTACAGAGATGTCATAGGTGAAACTTTTCTGGTCGAGACAAACGAGTGAAAATTACGTTTCTATATACCTGAACAGTAATAATTCTTCTGTCTCGCATAACTGGAAACTGTAACGTAAGAATATATTTTTGTCTCTGAGTTGAGTCGAAGCATCTATTATCATTGCCAATTGTTCACTTGATCTATGTTGTTAGTTTTGTGAATTACGACTGTTTTATTGTTGAAGTACCGTGAGAAATATGAAATAAAGCTGTTGCTTTTGAAAAATTACTCATAAATTTCTTGAGTTTGAACATTACGAGAGAAATAAAATAATTGCAAAGCTCTTGGTAATGAACTTTTTTCGCTTTCGTATTTGTCAAAATAAAATTTTTCATTGGTTCGAGCATAAACTTTTATCTGTAATTAAAAAAGACAATTTTTTTATGTCTTATATTTTTTGCAAAAAAAATATAAATGGCATTGCAGTACATGAGATTCCAAGAACGTCGATGTTCTTTCAATTAAATCGAATTGCAGTACGGAATATAAACACCCACGATCAACTTTTTTCTTGATACCAAATCGTAAATGAGATTCTGATAACGAAACGTGAACATGGATTTTAATTTTGCAGTATCTCAAGAACTTCAATCAGCAAACGTAAAACAATATATTTCTCTCTTCTTTTGTTATTTATTCTTTTGTTATTTTATCTCGACAACACGAATTTTTCACAGCGTAAATCAATTTCTTGAATTCAATTTCGACAACCGAATAATTATAATTATAGATTTCAACACCATCAAAGTGCGTTGCCAAGAGCACAAACAAAACGATCTTATTAATTAATTTCAATAGAAACCTAGTTTCACAAACTGGTATATTAATCGGGTTGACAGATTTTCGAGCATCGCAGAGACAAGTGGAAATGCGAATCCAATTCAACTATCGCCAATGCGATTATATCCGGCAACTGCAGACGTACAAGAATCGTCTAATAATTCATACAATCAGAGCTCGAGCACATAATAACCTGTAGATAATTTTCAGATCATAAATTTCAGTATTCATGGAACTGTTTCCCAAGAAGCCGTGTAATGAGTTAAGTTTTACAAATTTTGCAATAACGATATCCCAATCTGAATAGAGCTTCATCAAACTACTAATGCCATGCTGGCTTTTAAGTCACTCGTAGGAGTCTTTCATAACGCTCAAATTTTGAAGCCAAGAGTGTCATGTGACTCAGTTTTCAGAACCACATGCACCACTCCAAGTCATTACCATCTGATGGTTTTCAGTTGGCAAATGTTTCGCAATAAATGATGGCACAACGGCAAATCTTTTAGTGAACTTTGTCTGAGTTTGTAGACGCACGAAGTCGCGTCGGTATATTCGTCTGGATTTGAGAGCAAAAGCTTTTGAAAGACGGCATATCCGGATCTGCAGCGACGCAGGAAATGTCCTCGGTTTATAAAAAGAAGTTGTTGGAGGATGATCCTCTCTGTACTTTTGTAGACACTTTCTGATACGCCAATTTTTGTCGGTGCTAAACGAGGCGCCATAAAAAACGCTCCGAACTTTGAATTCCAACGGAGCTGAGAGAAGTATGTCGGTTTTTTATTAGACACTATGGACAAGGCATCGAGATAACGTCTGAAAGATGAAACAGATTTTGATAATAGTTTGAGAAGTTAGGTGAGTCGAGTGTGCTCGTTTTATGAAATGTTCAAAAGTGATTACACTTGCAGCTCTTTTGTGGGTTTAATGACATGCGAAATTCTGAGGCATTCGCGGAAAGCGATAAATTTTATTGACTTTTCAGTGTTCTCATTAAAAGTCCGTCCATGGTTTGGGACAAAAAAGGAAATCGAAAGTTCGAAGAGAAGCAGAAAACAGACGCGAATCATCTGTGCGACACAATTTTAATGACACTCGAAAGTGACTGCACAAAATAAATAAAATGTATCAATTTAAACTTGAGAAATACAGTTTCAAGATTACTCCACCGACCAACTTGGTACGAGATCCAACAAATTCAAATTAAAATCTGAAAGCAGAGATTATCAGAGCATTCTAAGGAAACAGCGTTGTTTCGCTCAATATAGTTGCAGTTTCGATCGTACTTTGTTTTCCTATCTTTTCCTAATGAGATTAACGAAGATTCCCTTGATAATTTTTTTTTCCAAGTTCTTGAAGAACAAAATCTGTAATGTATACGTTGTTTCAGTTGAGAAAATCCTTGAAAAATCTATAGTAATCGGTCGGGAGAACCTTGAAGTTTTCCTTTTTAAATTTCAAATTGCTAATCAATTACTTTTATCTCGTTGGGTGAACGAAAAACAAGGATACTAATTCGCCAAAAAGTCGAGTAGTCAAACTGCGGTTCATGACAACGTTCAAAGTTTTGAAGTTAACAATCCTTTCGCTATTGTTAGTTTTAAATAAATCAACTTGAAGAAAGTTACAACTGCGTATATATTCCAACACAAAATCATGTATGATGAGTTTCTGCGACGCGACAAAAACAACGAAAAACGCGTGACTAACATGTTTGAGTTCGCACTCAGTGGAGGTTCGATTATTCAAAAGAACAGTCGTGGAAATACGCAATCCACAATTGGATTTCATTTCAACAACGGGAAATCTCATTTTCATTTACAAACGTGCAAACAGTATGTTTGAGATTTTATTTTTAGAGGTGCAAAATTAAAATCCCCTTTTTCACGACATCCTCTCGTGCTCGGTGGAAATTAATTCAACAAATTTAATCACCCGCTAAATACTCGAATCTAAAATTGGTAGGAAAGATTAATGATCTGGCCGCGTATAAGAATGCGTTTTTTTTGGTTCTGCGTCGCGCAGAGGGCAGGAGGCATGAAAAAAAATTGGCACATAAAAATGGAAATATCCGGCAGTGTCAGCTAAACATGTTAGGCAAAAGTTTTCCATTTAATTCAGAGTAAATTTGAACGTCCGCCACAACTGACATTGCTGTTCATATCTCGCTCAATTCATAAAACGCATTTTCGTCGAAATAAAACAGCTCGACAGTTTTATTTTTATATGAGCTCTTATTTTTGTACAAATCGTTCAGTTTTTTTGAATTTATCGAATTTTATCATCGCAATTTATCGGTTCAAATCATGGGTCTACGTTGGGAACATAGGACGAAATTATTTCAAAAAATATCGTTAAAAACGTTCCACAAATTTGAGTGGTGCAAATACACCATTAAGGTTTTGTTGAAATTCGAGTTTTGACAGCTTGTGTTTGAAGTGCGCGATCGATTTTCGATTGTATTGACAGTTAACCTCTGGCTGGTAATAAACATTGAAGTAACTCTTTTTCAAATATATAAATTGAAATAACCTTACGATTATTTTTTTAAAAGTTAACTCTACTTTGCTTTATAAAATTGCGAAAATTCGGAGTTATAAATCGTTACGTAATTAATTGAAAATCCTGACGTGACAGTTTGATATAACGAAAACCGCGAGGTTGTATTAGATCAGGGTTAATAAATCTTACCCACTTTGGGAATATGTTTCCAATATTAGCGGTTTCTATCGCGACTATCATGATTGTTTGATATTTGATCAACTTCATGATTGATGGTATAAATCACATGGGCAAAATTTAGTTGCCATATAAAAGATAAAATAAGACATAATCCAGCCTCGGCATTATTCACGCACTGATCATGGGTTTTAAAGATTATTTTTAGATTTCGAAAATATGGCACTAAAATTAGTAATCAATGGAACCATTTATCAAAATTCGGCCTTTGTGGCTGTGAAATTCGACGTAATCGTGTTCATGAATTAAACAAACGCTCCACTTGACGTGCCAGTTTCTCTCGCCTGGTTCTTAGACATTCTGACTATTTATCCAACACTTAAATAGCCATTGGAAAAATGAGATCAAATGAACTGATATTACATTTTAGACGGTTAACCCTGGTCGACTATAATTAAATTATTATCTGCGCGAATTACGTGTTGCTATTCGAGCACGGTTAATAGTTTAATGTAACGGCCCACGTAATTGTAATGAATACTGACACTTAATTTCATCGCATGTTGTTGTAATTAGGGAACCGAGTGTGAAAATTATGATTTCGTTCACACAGAATTACAAGTGTTTGGTACTTGATTACATTCGATACTACATCGAGTTTTCATTTTGGAAGTTTGGCGTTTTAAAATAAATATTTTCTTGTTTGAGAACGAATTGAATTTTGTAGGTCAGATAATTGAAGAAACGCTTTTTTACATTCCCTTTGAAAATGCGCCGTTGATGAAATCAAATACTTTTGCACACTGCATAAACATTCATGCTTTGAATCATTTTGCTGGTCTCATAAATTCTATCACTGATTAAATTACAGCAAATGAAATTTAAACGAAAAGCTCTGCTGTAATTTGTTTTAATTGAATAAAAGTGGCACTTGCCTGGTTTTGATAAATTGTAAAACGTAAATATAATTGTCACCGATCTGTCTGACCGACTCATACGCTCAAGTAATAAATAACATAATATTCATTTTACTTTATATAAATTTTAAAATAATTTCAGTTTGCTTGAAAGCTCCTGAATTATTCGGGAATACTTTTTCATTACTTCAATTCGCGTGGCGAGTTTTTCTTTCGAAAGTAGAGAAAAAAAACTGATCATCCACGAAGGCAAACATTTTTTTTCTGTTTGTCGACATAAATTCAACCGGTAACGGTAAATTTAAACAAATCCAAATATTTGTCCCGAAAGAAACGAATTTATTACAGCAAAACTAGCATCGTCTCAAGTAAAACTAGCTGGGAAGTTACGATTGTGATTTGTTAGGAGCTTCCACTTTCATGAGCAATTGTATTTCAAGTTGTTTCGGATTTTCTTATGTGTCATCGTTGTTTCGTGACCCCGACGTTATCTGTACGCTCACTTTAATCCGCTTAATGTCGCATCGGATTGGTACACTTTTTATATTCGCGGCCTTCAGACTCCGAAAGGGTGGACGAAATTAAACATAAAAAGAAAAAAAAGTACTGTTTATTCTTGACTCCCTTTGTGCGAATCAGATAGCATTCAATTCAAAAGTCGCAAATCCCGACGTTTCTTTAGCAAACCATTTGGGATTTGACAAAGAAATAATTGAAAACACTGAGTAACGGAGAACAAGGCACCGCTTCACGAGGCTTTTCAATATTTTAACAAGGAAACGTAAAAAAGCGTTTTTTTATTTCGTCTCTGAAAGTTATTTTGCCACTAATTTTCGAATTACTTTTTTTTGACATTTTTAACCAACTATTGTTTTTGTAACAAAACCTATCTTTTGCGGAAGACCTACAATTTAATTTAGCTTAATGAACAAAAGGCGACTCTCTTAAACGGTTCGTCGGAAATCCAACAAAGTTTTAGGTGAGTTTGTAACAGAAAAAATTGTCAACCGAAGTTGAAAATTTTCATCCAGACGAGAACCATTCAGATAAAAATACTCTGTTTCAAATGAAAATTCATTGCTTTATATTTTCGTTCGCATGACCGTTTTTTGATTTAGCTTTTATTACAAAAATATTCACAAAGGAACATATGACAAAAAACTATATAGAAAGATGGTACCTTTGAAAGTAGTAGTTAAAATCAAATGCATGTGAATGGGTTATTTTACCAGTCCATTAAATTTTATTTCCCTGACTTCCCCTGATTCATCTCCGGTGCTATTTGTAAAGTCGCACTCAAAATGTTTACAATTTAAAATAACATAAACATCGACTCGAAAATAGACTTGAATTTCGAGGATGTTGAAAGGCACTGTGAAGTTCTGAACGAACGTCAAATCAGCAACAAATATACAAATGAGAATTTCCTTCATGATGGCCGGTTCGCGGATGGACTACTTATGATAATTATAGTCAGAATGGTGAAGTCGATACAATGATTTTGACATAAAAGCAGTTTCGCCTTTGGTGCAAATTTAATAGTTCCTATCCATCACCAATCGCTGATAATCAATTAGCTCATCCGAACGTCGCAACTTGATAGGACGAGGTCAATCCTAATAACGACAGACTAAGTATATCAAAATCCCGCAACTATAAACGACATACGTGCGTTTGCCAAAATTCATCGGTTCCGGACAAACATCCGTTATTGGATACAAAATGCATCCGCTGTTTTGCCAATAAACATCACTCACCTCAAACGAGTTAATTATTTTTTCATCCTGACTCAGTGTCAAATTTTTTTTACGACAAAAACAAGCGAATATAAATGTTATTATACAAAGGGCTTTTTTGAATTATTCAAAACTATATTTCGCTCGACCGAAAAAAAAGATGTTATTAAACGTGTTCCATTTGTCGCTTATAGGGAGAATTGCGAGCAGTTTAGGTTTCATAAAAGTATCACAGATTTACATAATCGATTTTTTTTTAAATTATGATTTGAATTGATAAACCTCAATCTATTTCGGCGGGCGATTTTCTCGTTTGTTTGTTTTTTTTCTGCTGTGAACGAATTGTTAGTATGCTAATGTGAGTGTGAAATTTGAATGGTGAACAATTTTGTGTCGCAGGTTCTTCCTTGTTTTTCAACAAGTACGTCTGTGGGCGCAGCGCAAAACATAGAAGGGAGCAAGAGGCTGTGTAATGGCAGAGACACCGTCCAGGAAACTTTGCTACCCACTCTTAGTTCTAAGCAAATATCTTCTAACTGCGAAATAATTTCGTTGAAACAAACAACGAATTTGTCACGACCGCAAGTTATTAATTCAACAGAAGTCGACGGATGGTCGTCCATGATTTCTGTTTAACAAGTGAGTACAACAATGTTATGCTTACCGAAAAAGAAAAAATTAGAAACAAGAAAATTCGTCCAATAAAAATTCCAATAAACGCATTTTTCAAGATAATTTGAAATTCAAATAAATTCTAATCTATTGGATTATTCGAACCGTGAAAAAAAGTGGATGAAAAATTTTTCGACCAGTTAAAGTTCGAAGCTAGGAAAAATTTGACCCATTCATTTCCCAGCAAATGAAATTTCGAGCACTCTTGTTTGCAACGGAAAGTGATACAAATTGTTGCGGCTCGAACGTTTCTCTTGCACACTGATGTTTAAATGTTGATATATCGATACGTTCATGCCACTCCATGGTTTTTCCAAACAACCTCGGGACGCATTCAATTAAACAGAAAACGAAAGCAAAAATATTTCGCCAACACGAATTCGCTTCTTTGCATGCACAACTGAAAAAAGTGCTAACTTTTTAAGTCCCGGGCTCTATCTTCTGTTTCTATACTTTCTTAACAGATATTCATTTCTTTCCTAGCTTAGGATTAAGATAAGGCAAAGTTCAGACTTAATTGGCTGAGTTTTTTTATTTACCTGAAAAATAATTTCACGTTATATACTTCATGCGATTGTGCTGGTGCAAAAATGAACTGCAATAATGTCGAATTCTGTTCTTATCTGTGAAAGTTGGGGGTAGAAATGGATCGAGAAAAATGTTTCATTAAAAAGAACTTTGAGCTGTGAATTTCGCGGAGCTAATTTCGTCACCAACGGCGTCGCGAACTTTAAAGTAACATTATGAGAATAAACAATTCAAAGTTTTGCGAGATCACGCGTCGTTATTGGTGATACGAATTTCGTAACAAGCACCTTAACCAGGGATCAAGTCGATAAATTTGATGGCATATCACAAGCACTACGTAGTACAAACACGCGAGCCCCCAGCGGCAAGTGGAAAAACATACGAATAGTCAAACCGAACTTCAACAATAACTCATAGCTAATGTTTGATATGACTTCATAATTTTGCTCCAACTGAATTTGTTATTGCACCTTCAGTTTCAGAGTTCCGGAGCAAGAAAACACAGTTTTATAATTTAACTTTAACTTTAATCATATGGCCACGGTGGTCGTAAATCTGTGGTGTTTAGGAATAACCATTTTGTACTATAAAATTAGCCGAAAATTGTGTTACTTATCATATTTCTTTGATATAAAAATATTATATTCAAGACTGTAAGAAGACAAGTCCCAAAACCACTTAACTGGTTCTTCCGAATCACCACAAAAATAGTGATAGTATTTCAATGATATCGATGAGTTGTCTGATATGGAAAGAGAAGGGAAAGTTATAGGTGTATTTCACCTATACACCAACCAAGTGCTTAAGCTCGGTGTCTATTCGAACTAATGATACATACCGTCTCTGCTGCAATTCAGAGAATATCAAAGCTTTAAGAGTAATCGGATCCATTTTACCCTCCGACAGTTCATTTGACTTCGTTACAAATGGATATTGCCAATGTTACATTAATCAGGCTATCAGTATCCTAAAATTGGCGCTGATGAGAATCTGAAACTCAAAGTCAACTTAAACATTCACTTTCAACGGAACTACATTCTTTCAGCCCTTTTATTTTTAATCCTTAAATCAACTACACAAATTTTCCAGAATGTAAAAATATATTTTCAAGTAAGCCTCGTCAGTGATGAGGGGTTCACAAATTACAGAAACAATTCCAATGTTTGTCAATCAACGCACCGAGTATTGGAAATTCAATGATTAATCCAATGTTGGTTTATCGTTTTATTTCGTTCTTAGCCGATGTGATATGAACGCGTGAATGATTGAATGGAAAATATTAGATCTCGGTTGGAGGTGCAAATCTGTAATGTGCGCTGAAACGCGGGCTTTGAAAGCGACCGAGCGGGGTGAAAATAAGTTTAATCAAGACGATCATTTGACATTGTTTAGCTGGCCGATTTATCTCGTTTCACGCGTCACATCGTCCAGTCATCCAGCAGTTAATGACGTACGAGGGTTCGCAAACTTTCTTGTCCTCTTTTTTTTTGATATTGACAGAATGTCTAACGGAGCTTAACACTGATATCCCTCCTAAATTTTCTGGTAGACTTTTTAGTTCGGTGACCTTTAAAGTGACATAAAAGATATTACAATTATGAGAGTAGTAGTTTATTTAATATTGCTGTATTCCAGGAAGTACCTTTTGTCCCATTATTCATTGAGAGCCAATCCGAATTTCCGAGTTGATAAGAGAATTTCGATCGGTATTAAAAGGGAACAATTTGTAAAACGGAATGATTATGAAACATATAATTAACGGCTGATTCTACTGAATTAATTAAAACAGCGTAACTCAATGGCGAATTGTAAACTTGAAAAACGACCGAGCCGTAATGATAATTGCAAATCGACAGCTATTTTTTAATGTTTTCTTTTTTTTAGTAAATAATGTTACGATTATTGATCAGTATAATAAACATTTGTCAGGTGGGAGTCGGTTGACATAGTTTTATTGCTACTTCATTAAAGTTAATTAATCGAATCGTGTGATAACGACGCAATTAAAAAAACTCATTGAACTGCAATTACCTGGAAATGGACTTATATTTCATTTCCCCAACAAGGAGTGGAAGTTTTTATTGAGAGCGAAATTCGTAACAACTGTTTTGACAAAAAATGTCACTCAGATGCATTATGAACTTCCATTTACAAGTATTCACAGTAAACAGTTCTATCGTTAACTTTTTTCCCTCTCTTTCAGACACTAAAAGCGGTGGCACATAATTACAATATCATCCTGACGAGTGGCGAGCAGTGCTCGCACGAATTTAAAACATTAGCCATCAAAAGTAAAACGCAATA
This sequence comes from Telenomus remus, assembly GCA_020615435.1. NCBI lineage: Eukaryota > Metazoa > Arthropoda > Insecta > Hymenoptera > Scelionidae > Telenomus > Telenomus remus. Next base: position 5,573,728 of record CM036341.1, on the reverse strand, counting down.
AAATGAAAAAAAGAAACGCAATTAATAAAATCCAAAGTTACGTTTTCGTCTCGAAAGAATATTTTATGAATTTAATCTGCGCAGATTAAATTCATAAAATACGCGTGACGATGACTTTAAAATATTATCCCAAATGCTTTGCTAACAAAAATTACTTTTTTTTTTACACACAAGCATTCGATAGCGTTACCGAGATCATAACACTGATACTTTTTTTACTGAGGAAAGCTTATATGCTTGTTTTTCATATGGCCACAAAAAAAAATTCATCACTTACTGTGAATTTTTCCCGTTTATTAATAACTATTTTCGGGAAAAACTAAGTAAAGCATGGACCAATCTGCAAAAAATGTGAAGAAAACAAAGCGGAATTTTGAAAAATATTATGTCTTTTTCAACTAAAAAAGGAATCGTTGAAATTTGCATAATCCAGTTATCCTTGAGTTGTTGTAGAAAACCCCGTTTCAGAGAATACTTATTTATTAGTAACTTCACAGAGCCAGCGGTTCGAACTTGAGCTAAGCAAAGAACGCTCAATAGCCCTTGAAAGTTGAAATTCGGAAACTTTTGACTTCCTTCTTGAAGCACTGATGAGATTGTTTCAAAGACCTAATTTAATGAGCAGCGATTGATTCGCCAATAACGAGCAGCTCACCAAACAGTTACTACTTGATGCTGTTTACCCTATCGCACAGAGGAAATAATTTTCTCACCGAGTCAATACGGTCTCTGAACCCCTGATTTCGTGACACATTAATTATAATATCACCTCCGGCAAATTATAATTCATAAAATTTTCATTAAATTACCACGAACAATATTTCCTTGCTTTAAATCCACAAATTTTGTAAATTCCTCTTAAATTTGCAAGCTCTGGTCTCTGTTTATGACACAGCTTTGCAGCTAAGATATGTTATGCCAGTAAACACCCAGATAATCTAAACCATGCAAATTCTAGACCAGAGTTGGAGCAATAAATTAAAAAGCCTTTTGACAGTCGGAAATTATAATCAGACTTGAGGTTGAGAGTTGACACAAGATTCGGGAGATGAAAAATCTTGTTGTCTCGTCAAGGGATGTTTTGTGCGCAAGATTAAAAGCGCCGGAGAATGTTTTTTTGAAATGACGAAATAAAGCCGCTGAGCTGTGCAACTCGATGCTGCGAACATTCTTGAAATGAGTGAGACAAATTGAACGTGCACTTAAGAGAGGCGTCACATGAAGCGACACAATTTTCCTCGATAACAAGCGGTTTGAAAAAAGAAGAAAATCGCGATCGAAGGAGCGCCAATTCGAGACAAATAACGTCGTGTGTCGTGGAAGAAAGCTGGCGGGAAAAGTCGCTGATTCGAATCACGTTTCGTGGAAATATTTTGTTTTCCGCATTCTTAGAAATGATCATCCACTGCAAAGATCTCGTACCTTTATCAACATCGTCAAAAGATGAATTAATCTAGTGCAAAGAAACTTCTTCAGACAACAAAATGTTTTTGAAATAATTGTACCTGATTTCCAAATCATATCTTGTCTGATTTATTGACATTCTTAAACAATTAAATATCTTTCTAATAATTTCGAGTTTTAGAATAACCTAACTATTCAGGTCAAAAATTTTTTTTAAGTGCAGGTCAAAGTACATTGGTATACACACCTAGGCCACGTTTGTGCAATCACAAGTGACATGCGCAGAAACTCTGATCTATGTGTCGACACCGTTCCGAACGTAGATTTGTTTATGATATACTGTATATAATAAGATACTGTTCAAGGACCTGACGTGTTTGGCCGGCTGTCGCTCAAATTAGTAGACGAAATATTCATACTTAATCTAACAAGACATTTTCGTACTGACATTTGTGCATAGGTGTGGGTTCGCAAAACGATTTAAAAAGTTTCTAAAATTTACATATACAATAATTAACTTCTGTTGTTTAAATGTTATTTAAAAGTCGGATCAAACGTTTGTCTGACTTTATGTCTTTTTGTGCAAATGGAATTTGCACAGTTTACGAGGATAATATAACTAAACAAGATACGACTAGACGACCAGATGGAGTCGAGAGCGTTGAGCATAAAGAGGCGAGATAAACCGAATCCGAGGGGTCTGATTTATGCGATTGGTTTTCATCAAAATATATATGATCTATCTGTTAGATTCTGGCTTCTCAGATGACGAGAAATATTTTCAACGGTATTACGAGCGAATGATTTGAGAAAGCAATTTTTCCCAACGCATTCGCGTTTACTTACAAGAATGTACGAGCTTGAAGATTGAATTAAACAAGCGTTCGATTGTCTTTTATCTCGAAGAATCGACAAGGGCAATAAAACATTACACGTATTTTTTTTTGTCAAAACGATGTATGAACCCAAAAGTCTTGCTTTTACAAGAGATTCGTTCGTCGGTCCATGTGGCTGTGACAGTTCGCAATTCAGACGAAAAAATCCATCAGAGCATCGACTATCGATATGTTAAAATAATGGCCCCATGCGGATCCGAAAGAAACATAAATCAGGAGTCGTGTCGCGATGAATTTAATTATAAACGTGTTTCTGCGAACAATCGTTGGCTGGTGCACTTTTGTGAAAATCAACTTTGTGAAATACGAGACGCGAATTTCTCGCAGTGAAATAATGAGTCTTCTTTTCAAGGCATCGGAAAAATTTGTGATTTTTATTTACACATCGTTATTCCCTATTCAAGGTTATGATTCTCATTGTAATTTGGTCCTCTATAATGTTCGATTTTTCTCAGAATTCAATTCTTGTTATCGTGTAATACATTTGTAAAGTATGTCTCTCGCGAGAAATATTTTTCTCAATTTCATAGATGCCTGGGACGTAACGTTTTTCATTCTCTAATTGTAACATTTTGTGCAAATTTTTTCTCTGATGTAAAAAATTTTAATGTACATGATTAAATCCATGTTTTCCATTTTCACGTTAATATACATAACGTTAATCATAAATTTTATGAAGGAATCAATGAATCAGCGTACAAACAAGTTTTCTCGTGATATTTCACACTTACAATAGAACCTATAACTAATATAACTATAAGTGTAATGGTCTGTAAGGTAAACTGCTGGTGGTGTTAATTCGATTATGCGAAACCACTCCTAACTAGTTTGGAGTGCATGTTTTGAAGTTCACCTGACTACGTTCATGATTGTCATTGTTAAAATTCAAAATTCAACTTCAAAATAACACGATTATAAATAAAAGGAAAAAGCTTGGTATAATCTTGGAAATGATACATTCTATAATACCTGCAAGTCGTTTTTTTTCGATTTGCGGTATGGAAAAGTTACAATCTGCAACTGCGGCTGAAATAAGCTCGGCGCATTTGTGAATTACTGGGAAAACCCGTTGTAGCCCTTGGGTGTTCACTGCAACTATCTATGCTTCTAACTGAGATACGAAGAATTACCTTGGGCTAAGTCCACTAAGCCGAATCGTCCAACATAATCTACTGGAGTCTCGGTTCGAATACATCCTTTCAAAGAGAAGCAAAAATCGTTAACAACAAAACAATCACAAACGTTCTCAACCGAGGGAACATTTAATTAAAATGATCCAATTAGCGGAGTACCGCTTGAAAAACAGGACGAACACGAAATACTTTTTTCGATGAATAAACGTCTCATTCATTATTTACTTTGAATATTGCTTCGTTATTAACTCAAGTTTGTTTAGGCCAAATAATAACACGGTGTATTCATTGAATCGAATCGATGAATTACTTGAAAAGTTATGAGTAGCAATTTACAAACATATTTCAAAGAGGATGATGTTGTTATTGTTCCATTTCGAGGAGATAATATTGTAAATTAGCACAAAAGTGCTTCTTTGTACATCGCAACGATTATGAATGCAATCAGATAATGATTGTAACAAGTTGGGAACTTTAATTTTAACCGACTCGCAAGCGTACGAATTTGCAATTTGATTTGCAAAGTTAAAAGTAGATTAAATCATGAGCGAACTTCTTACTTAAAGCAAACAGCAACCGTAAGTGAATCAAACAGTCATCATTGCTCGACGAAACTACATATACGCCTCGAAATCTAAGAGGTTGTTATTTCTTTACTTTATATGGCCCATAAATAAAGTCAGTTGATGCTTCACGTCAAATATGTGGAAGTTACTGTAGGTAAAGGAAAGCTCACTTTTGTGATAAGCTTGTTCGTTGCCAACTTCTTAATACAGCCTTATGAGAAACCTTCAATCACTGTAACCATTTTTTGTTGTTTCATAATCATAACTGAACCACAAAACTAACAGGCTTCACTAAAAAAATGGGGTTTGAAAGAACTTAATACACGTTGACGAATTATTGCGAATTTTTATCCTGAAATACACCTGCTTTTACTAGTTTGAATAAAAAATTGATGGAATTTTTACATTGGGATTTCATTCTGCCAGACTCGTTTTGGCCTAGTCATATCTTTCATTTACAGCCAGCATTTCATCTCTTATGAAAAAATCTCTCCATCGATTGATGGTGTAAAAGATGAAAAACAACCATCGACACGTGTGATTTCGCAGTTAGTCAGTTTCTTGGGAAAATCTCTTGTACGTTTTCTTAGGCAAAATTAAAATACCATCGTTATTAAAATACCATCCAAAGCGCTTTTTCTACTTTCATCAAGACATAGGACGAATAACTTCATTACCAAAGTTGAAAATAAGCAAGATGTTTAAAAATTTGACATCCACAAAATTTCTCATTCTAAATAACGAGATAAAGGCGTGATATATTGTTATTGTTTTCGTTTTATTTCATTTTGGGGTTAATATCTCACTGGAAACTGTAAGATATTAAATATCCTTGGCTCAGATCACAAACTTATAAATAATGAGGTGGAATAAATGAAAAAATGACAGCATCAGTCAGAATAGCATTTCACGTTCCGCCTTCATTTCACTACATTATTTTTAGATTTTCAGTCACAAACTGATGAGCTCATTTATAAGTTTTATTGCCGAATAATATTGACGCGTGCTCCAGCGACATACGATTCCAGTAATTTAAAATAGAATAATGCGATCTGATTAATGTATAAAGTTTTTCCTCTCGAGCCAAAGTACTTTTGAGTAACGTTTTTATACCGGTTCTTTTTTCCATCCTGTATTACTCGTTTTGTCGTTAACCTCTACTTCGATCAAAATAGCAAAATAGACGGTTGTAAATCAGCCGAATCTTTTAATTGTCATAAAAACGTAGGTTTCCGTTTGAGATAAAATCACTCGTTCTTGAGAAATCTTACTGGGAGATAAATGAAAAAAATTATGACTCCGAATTTTTGCGTCACTGATTTCAGGGAGATTGTTCTCTTTATGACTTGTTTTATTGGTTAGCCAGTGGTTTTCAAATAGTTCGTTATCATCTGAGTCACGTCTACTCGAAATTATTTCTCACGAGATACGAATTTCTCCTCTGTTTATTGCAATTTTTAATTTGTCATTTAATTTGTCATAGGTATACAAAATGAAAGCTGCACCGATGAAAAAAATCTTACTACTTAAAAGATTGAGAAATTGCTACATTTTATGAAACGCATTAAATTGCAGTGATTGATGTCAGACGGAAAACCTCAATTGTTGTGTTGAGTCTAAATAGCTTCCATACGTACAGTTTTTTAACTGACGTTGAAAGTGCTGAGCTTTAAATGATTACAACAGAAAAAAAACGAGAAAACATTAAATATTTTCAGTTAATAAAATGTTAGAAAGAAACGGTCAGGAAACGGTCATGGGAGCTATTTTTCAAGAAGGAGAAAAGACATTCTGGAAAATGATCATGGTGACGAAAACAACATCAACGAAAATACATCGCCCAAGAACGTGCCCGAGGGAATACTTACATAAATTAAAACAATTTCTCCAGAGACTAGACTATCTAGCTAGATTAGATGATGCACTTACGGCGCTCTTACCCAGAGATGCATCTGCAGTTTGTACGCAACAGGATCAACAAATAATACAGATATTTCCAGACTTATTTTCAGACTGTTGAGATATAAATTGTATCTATTTATTTCAGTATAATTGCCGCTGCTACTAACCAGAGTCCCCGAGGTATAATGCTCGTTTATTCGTCTCACTATTCTCATTATGTGCAACATTTAAAAACAACATTGTAAATTCAGATCACATTTTTTCCACAATTTAAATCAACAAAATCGGGTTTAAATTTAAGCCCAATTGGATTTGAATTTGAACCCAATTCTGTTGATTAAATTTTTCGCTAATTTTATTTCATTTCGTCAGAAAAATTCGAATTTCGTTCATAAAATTTCGCGTTGTATAAATTGAAAAACAGTAAAAATTGATAACTTGGCAATTCAAATGTTTGTCAATCAAAATGTGGCAAAATTAATTAACTGATTTTCTTTGATTTCCAGCAATAATTCGCGAAACTTTGTCTGTTGAAGAGAATGTTCTGTTTCTGCATGTTTGCATACAAATGTTATGACGCTCAAGTTGTGTCATAAATGCTTTACAATTTCTGACGTATGACTATCAAAATAATCGACCCAATTTGGCGCGACTGCGACTTACAAAGTTTGCAATTTTCAAGTCAACGTACTTCTTTGTAGAACTTTCAGACAATTATTGTATAGCAAATACGCGTATTTATAGGGCAACCGATTTCTTTACTTTAAACTTTCGAGCTAATTTCCTGCCACTTCGGCTCTGTCATTGCGCCGTCTGTTTCCAACAGTTATCCGATTCGGATAGGAGTATCAACAGATTCGAACTTTTACTGTTTTTTTTTTTTTTTTCGTAAAAAAAAACAATCAATTTTCTCTTTCTCTCTTCTAAAATTCAGTCATTCATTTTTGAAGTGCATTTTTAAAATTCTATAACAAATCCAAAATTGTTTTAAATCCCTACTCTGTATAATACGTTACAAAACGTACTTTGTAGAATAAAAATTTAGCTTAACTTTTGCGTAACAAATGAACATGTCATAAAAAGTGAAATATTCCAACGAAAGGACATTTAATTTTCCTGGAACTGCCAACAAACAAAAGAGCTAATTGTCGGTTTTTGTAATTTGCTGGTAGTCGTGTGGAGTTTGTTCAAAAATGTCCTTTTTTTCAATCCCATTGAGAATTTAAATCAAGCCGGATAAAATGTGTCAATATCGACGGTTCGCTGGCTTGCTCGATGTTCATTGTCACTTTTATACAATTTCAAGTAAGATATTACATAAAAGTCGCTTCTGATAAGAGCCACTCGGAGTTATTATCTCGTATTACACGCCGATGAATTCAAAAAAATTGCTTTATCTTAACTCTATAGACTGTCGTACTGTTCGAACTGATTTTTTGAAATGAATTTTTCGTTCCAAATAATTCCGAAACATTAATCACAGAAATAAATCACTCGTGTGAAGGGTTCGAACTCACTCCGTGATACCCCAATTAGGAAAATGAAAAAAAAAAGTACAAACTCAACGGTTCGTGATGTTCAGTAAGTCTTTTAAACGATTATTTAATGCAGCTGCTCGTTTGAATGTAATTAGCAAATAATGAAGCATTGAACTTTTTTTTCGAAACCTTTTAAAATGTAGATGAACTCGTTAGTTGAATTCATTAGTTTTTCTAACTCGTTGGAATATTTTTACGGTTCTGATATTTCGAGATGAACGAAAAAATGCATATGAAATCGTCACGACTATTCTACAACTGCAATGTTCAGATCAGATGAAAAATTCTTCGCTAAAAGAATGTTTGACGTGGTACTTTTGTTAGCACACGCGACAATATTAAAGAACTACATTTCAAATGCAGAGAATTTTGTATCATTTTACGTTCATTCCCTATTGTAATGTATTCAAAAAATTTATGCAAAAATCCAAGTGGAATGATTGAGTAGCGCGAATAAACAAAGTGATTCCCTTGTCGCTCTAAGCTAGTTGAGAATTGTTAAACCAAGACTTCGTTTAAAATGTATAATTGCTAATACAATTTTGTTATCGAGGCAGCTTTGTGCATACGGGCCTGCTAAACGAGATGGGATTAAGTGAATGAATATGTAACTCGATAACCGTACAGCTTGATGATACCTTAAAACGCACATTAACGTCTTCATCATCATACGTTTGTTGTACTTTGCAGTTGGCTGTAATTTTTAGTCAAATATCATAAATTAAGTGGAAAGTAGTTTGGTCGTACGATTAATAATTAATATAGGGACATGAAATTGGCGTAACTTTGCAGGCACACTTCAAATGGAATCAATGGCCATCAGATATAAATTAATTCAATATCGTTGGTTCGCTGAATCGATAACTAATTTTGCCACAAAAACTGTCGAACAGCAAACAGAAGTACCTTACGATAGATAAATTACAGACCGCAGAAAGTAAAATTTGAATACATATGAATAAATGACTTTTCGACATGCAAATCCTACATTTTACAACTACAGAATGTCGTGAAATAAATAATTATGCTCCAATCAAAGAGTTGAACGATTTAAACATTGACGTCATTGGAGTGAAAATTGGACTTTCAAATTACCATTTTTGTTACAAAAAATGTCATTAAATTTTTTTTTTCTAGCAAGTTTTCAATCTTTTAGAAACATGAAAATCAATGTGCCGTTTTTAATATCAACGAACAGAGCTATCTCTTTGAATATTTTCTATTTTGAAAAATTCATCAAAAATGAAAAACTTCGGGGATGTGTAGGAAGTTTTGTTGAAAAGCTACTTTTCAAGTTTCTACACTCAAAAACATCATATTGAAAAAATTTTCAGTATGTGCCTGAAAAATTATTTCGCAGAATTGTATCAAAATTAATTTCTTCGAATTGAAAAAAGAAACAGAATAAGGTTGTTTCTTTGTGTACTATCACCATCAGTGTGTTATTATTCGGTTCGCAAATTAAATGCACTGTATCAGCGATTCTATACCTTTTAGTTGTTCTGATAGTTCACGTGGTATTAAATTCGGGTATCTACCATCAGCAATTACTATAATTGCTTCGTCATATAACATCAAGTTATAATATACGTATACCGAAAGAACATTCTCCAAGGGTTAATTTTCATATTTCCATACTTTTTGTCTGTCATTTCTTTATCTATTCCACTTTTAACCGGGTAAGTATGAATGCTGAATTTCTTTTCCATTATTTTCCTTACAATTCGTGAGATCCAACTAACAGTCAAGAAATTGAACGATAATCTTATAGCCATTTAATTTGGTTTTCAATTACGTCATCAATTTTGCAACCGGCTTGTAATACGTAGTACAAGTAAGAGTTAAGGCCGACGTCAATAAAAAATCTTGTAGCAGCTGCAAATTTCTAAGTTAATAGCGAATTAACAACAAATTCACATCGAAAACTAAATAACTAAAATCATAAACGAGTAATCATAAAGTTTCAATTGAAAATTTCTATTTGGAGAGCACGATGGACTTTTCCGCAAAATATTAATCCGAAAGGTCAAAGCAGAAAATGTTATTAATTTTTGTACGAACGATGTAACCTGGGGGTAGATCTGCATTATAACCACGTCTGAAAGGATGAAAATCGATGCCTAGTTTTCTATACGTCTGAACAGTCCGAGTGTATGAAACGAACCTCAACAGAGTAACATTCGTATCGAGGTCAATCGCGAGAGCAACGAAAAAAAAATCCGTGCCGTTTCGCTTTTCAGTCATCTCATTGATGGCTTAATGACGCCTCGGGCTAAAACGCAGTCGTATCCAAAATTGCGTCATGCAAGGCGTGACGCTCGTGGTCACAACATTGATTATTTTCCTCTGCAACGAAACCTTTTGACACGTTCCGCAGGTTATCCGTATTGATACTCACGAGGATAACACAAAGGCACGCCAATTCATTGTTTAAATGCAGATGAGAAGTTGCAATTTAAATATGCTCTTGATTGGCCCCGCCAAACGATCGGAACTCAGCGTTTAACATTCGTTTGACTTACTTGGCTTATGACAAAAGTTTGGACCCACAACAAAAGCAGACGTACTCTCAAATGAATCTATTTTCCTCTCTCATTCAAATTTCACGTTTTCAAGATACACCATTTTTCGTTTCATGCGTGATAAATTTCGTTCATGTATCATCTGATTGCGTGGTGAAAAATATTTTTATCTTTACAAGTAAGATGTTCATTCATAACTTTTTCATAGAAAAATGTAAAAGGGGAAAAAAAACTTTCAATCGGACTCGGTTGCGCTCTGAGGGAGTTCTGTAATACTTTTAGCACATTAGGGAAAGCTGGCACGTAGCGCGGTGTTCTGGAATTTTTTATGGGGCACAATTGTTGCGCACCACTTTATAAGAATGAGTTAAGGGATGAATATCAAATGGAAGTAGAAAAATACATTTCGTTTAGCATATTGATGATAAATCTATGTCTCGTTTAAACTTATGATCTTGCGAAACGAGTTGAAAGTGTTTTTTATTCTTTGCAAAACAAGTAGATTGAAGGGAACAGAACTGAATGAATGTGGGTCGAAGACCATAAAATATGAATAATTGACACGGTTAATTCTAGAAAAAAGCTAATCTTGAGATGTTAAGGTCTGTTTGAAATTCATCCCGCTAGTATGATTGGAAACGCGATATTGGAGCGTTGATTGTGATTAAAGTTACAACGGAAATTACACGCAAGTGTTCATCAACTATTTTTATTAGACCATCGTAACATTGGCGTTAAAAAACGTAACAAGATTGAGCTGATGGAAGCAAATTGTAAATCGGGGGACAATCTTTTACACCCCCGCGCTGTCGCTTTCATATTGGCACGTTATATTTCATAATTCCCGTGTTTTTTTTTTCAAACTTTGATGTTCGGGCGAAAATGCAAGCCGATTAAACTGAAATGGAGCAAAAACGCGCCCGCATAAAACTTGACATTTCGATTCAGTCTGGCCAATGTAACAAAAATATGATTGATAAATGTATCAAATCGGAGCACAACGAATTTATTATTTTTCCGTTTGACGTTAATTTTAATCGGAATATATTACTGACGAAATTATTCAAATAGGTCGAGATGAATTTGTTCTAAAATTCGCAAAAATGGGAAACGCAAAAGCTCATTTTCATCGGGCGACTAACTTTTCAATTAAACTCAACAATATCTGATCACGATGAACTTTTTATAATACCTCAAATTCGCAATGTCATCGAAAACAGGCTGAGGCAATGACATTTTCGCGTAACTGTCGTATTAAAAATTATCATTTAAACAGCTTACGTTCTCGCGGCCGGCTAAAGTATCATGAAAAAATAAGATCCGAGGTTGCAAAAAAGTGTGACCCAAAAACCGTTTCACTTAATTGAATGAACGAGATCAAATTTCCCAATCTACGATCGACGCTTGAAAACAATTGCAGAGGAAATAAAAGGTTATTTCTATCCTCGTTCCTTCTTTTTTTTCGTATTATAAAATATTTGGTCGTTCAGCGTAAGTTGGATCAGTTAGAACCGATCAGTCTGATGTTTGCGATCAGTTTATATATATACACTTTGATTAACTCTTCCATACTCTTGGTTGTGCGACAAATTATCCGTCGGCACTTCCGGTGCTGTTTGACTTGTGTGAAAGGTTGCCTCGGCCAGGTCGTGTACCGCTCGGTAAATGGGTTTAGTTTTAAGAGAGCATTATTATTCTGCAGAGGTATTTCGTTTTTGGTTATAAATTTTCAACAGTATCAAAAGTAATAATTCAAGTTGTACCGATAAATCGAACTTGTAATTGCTGCAAAATTGTTTTCCCAGACAATTTCGAGTCGAGTTAGAATTCGAAACTTTTGGTATATGAAACTGATTTTAATATAGCGATCAACGTGTAAATCCTCATGCATATGATTTATAAGATAATGAAATGCACTGGCAAAGTGATCCATTTACCTGCGGTTATAACCGTAAGACCATCGTTCATTTCAAATTGTTATTTCGTTAACGGTTGTTCATTTGCCCCATTTGAATAAAGACCTTGTACATTTACGTAAGAACTCAATTCGACCAATTGAAAACCACAAATCAACCTAATGTTCGTTTAAGCCTTTGTTTATTATTTTACCACTTCAATTTATCGTGAAGATTTCTGTTTTGAAATTGTATTCTTCAGTTTATAAGTTCAATTTGCAGTAAAAATTTTAATTTCAGTTAGTAAAGTGTGCTTTCGACGAGCTTATGTCGGTTTCAACTTATCTAATAGTTCGATTAAAAAATTGTGGATTTAGTTTATGAGCATTATGTACTTAGCTGGCATTATCGAGTTACTACACTGCTTTTACAGATGTGCAAGTGCAAACAAACCCAACATTGTTGTCGGTACAAAGTGCGGCGTAAATTTTGGTGTATTGAACCAAAAATTCAATAGAAATCTGTCAAATTTGATAAAAACATTTTGAATGACAAGAACTAATACCAAGAATAAATTTGTTTGAAAATATCAGTTTTTACACAGAATGTTTTTTCTCCATTACAGCACCTACACTTGAAAAACAAGCTTTAGTGCAATAAGTAAAAAAAATGAACGTAAAAGGAACTGAAAGAGGTTTAAAAAAGGTACATTCTTTATTCTTTTAAAAACGAATCTACAAACGTAGCTCTTTTGAAGATCTTCAGTAGAAATTTTTTTTATATGTTTATTAAATGAAAACAAATAAGAACTGAGCAGAGTGTTGTATACGTTTTCGTATGTTCAATTTCCAAAGCTTAATGGTGACTTGTCTCTTTGACGTCTTAATTAGAATACCAGAACGGGTGCATAGTCAGTTTAATTAAATGGAAACTTTTTTTGAACATTCAAATTTTCTTTTAACCGTGTCTTGTACGCAATCACCTAAATTACACGTTTCCGCCTTTGAGTACTTTTCATATTTTTTGAAAATCTTTCGACATGAGTTCAAATTTTTCCTCTAACGTTAGTTAAGTAGAATTATTTTGTAAGATGATACTGTTTAGATAAAATCCTTTGTAACTTAAAATCCCAAGATTGTAATATTGTATTCAAAATATGTTGGTAAATTTTGGACCATGAGTCTTGAGTTATGTGAATCGGATTCAGTGACATCTTAAATTTCATTTTATGCTTCAGCTCACTCGAAACTCGCATAGGTTAGCATCAAACGTACTTTACTTAAATGTCATAAAGTTAAAGCCACTCTTGAGGTCTGACTTTATTGAGTGAATATCACTGAATTAATTTCATTGAGACTAGCAATTTTTATCACGTTGAATTTATTCGTCTTATAAAGAACACGAAGGTGCTCTTTTTTTTTATCATAAATTACATCTCCGTTTGCAAGTTTGCGAGCTGCCGAAAGTTTCAGTCAATAGAATTCGATGAAAATCAAATTCTTTTTTCGCACTTCAAACATCCTGGCAATCTGGACGAAAACTCTGCCGGATTAATAATGCGGGGTCGTATCGAAGAAATCAACAAACAATTTAAATTCTTCGAATCGATAGAAGTTCGCCAGTCTGTAATGCAGCCCGACAGACTTTTATTTTTATGACTTAACAAATTATTTGTTGCGCCATTGAACAAGCTGAGTAAGAAAGAAAGTTCTACTTTTATGACGCTGAAAATTTTTTCATCAACGGAAAATTATCGAGAGTAAAATTTATTACAAAAAAAAAACGTTACAAACTTTTCGCAGCTGTTTCGCTTGAGAACGGTGTATCAAAAAAGCAGTAAAACTATTTCTAACCGTCGTAATCATCAATTTGCACGTTCAATTTTGACCTCTTCGAAAAGTTCGAGCCAACGATCGGTTTAACCTGTTTTCAATATGGCAAGTTATTCAAATCGTATTTACATGTGAATTAGAGACAAATGTTAGCGAATAAGCTTTGTTGTAGGAATAATTTAGTTACGGTTCGATCCGCAAAATTCTAAGAGAGTATTATATTAGTCAGGAATAATTATCGTCTGCGAAAATTGGCAGGGAACGAATTTAACGATTTAAAAATGCCCGACTAATGAATTTGCTACGTCAATATAACTTGTTCCATAAAGCTGATTACATATTTGAACTATTTAAATTGTTCGAAATACTCCGTAGAAACTTAGTGACACGAATGTTTCAATTTTGTTCTCGAAATTATGTTGAATAATTTATTCGAATGTTTGTTACGTTGGATAAGTTATCGTGTTCGCTGATTATAATGACCTATTAGCATATTATTCCATCCCCATTAAACCGACACTGCGAGGTATCAGAGATTGAACATCGCTCAATGCATCCATGATGTATTCAAAAATAATTTCACATCGGAACCAATTTTTCTTATATGTTAAATTTACATCCTTAGTAGAAGCTTGATACAAAGTATGACGAACACAAGTGCTTGATATCGAGTGTAACTGATAGGTTCGGTTGAGATCGATATTTCGTGCTTTTGTGTGTAGGAATCTGTTCAACACAATTACTGTGCACGCTTTCAGTGGCGTTGCACAGAACTTTCAATTTCTTCAAGTACGTTTCTTGTAATGTACGTACAACTGATATCACAAAACTGCATTTGTGAACCACTAAAGATAAAGTTAAAATTATTAACTAGACGAGGTTGTACTCGGTGAGTGAAAAATCGTATCACTTTTTTTCGAGTTCGCAGCAGTTGAGACTGTCAATCTAGTCAAATAAAAACCTGACACATTTATTTCACATGTAGGAAACAAATTTGTGTGTAACATCGCGCTGCAAGTAACGACAAGTTAGAATGGGGAAGAATCAAAAATCTCAAATGATATCGTGTCAATCCTTTTCGCATCGACAGAGAATGTAATGCAACGTGATACTTTTTACATCACAACGATATGAGATTGTGAATATTACCATGTAATTGAAATTTTTACAACTTTTCACAATTAATTAAAGTAATAATTTACGATGACTCAATTGTTGATAATAAGCGTTGGTGAAAATTGAGATTTTGATTTTAAATTGGAAATTTTGATGTGTTTGTCTTATGTCATTTCATGCTTTTCACTCTAGCTGAATATTTTGAAGCTTGTTCTAAACTTTTACAAACTTTCATGCATAGGAACTACTCCAGTTCTGACGTCGAAAGACAGAATACTTGTTTTTCTACTTCAAAAATTGACTTCCCTAATTAAATCTCTGTCCCGAGGAAACTTGATAATTTTGCATCATACAAGATACAGCGAATGACTTTCGTTGTTTATTTGGATGTTTATCTTGAAACTTTTTTTTTCATAGAAAAACTCATCTCGCGCAAAAGCCATATTCTTTTATAATGCATCCCTGATTTATCTACGTCGTAAGCTCGGGTAATGAAACAACTCATGGTTCTTCCTCGTAATCGGCCTTGTTTATATCATGAAAAGAATAATTATTCGTTCTCACTTTTATTTTCACACTTGCAACCGAAATATGGCTTTTGTAAGCTTCTCATCTGTTAAACAAATATTTTACAAGAATCGAATATTTGCAAAAAATGTCTATTATTTTGTAGGCGATGTAATAAACCTACGATCACGTTTCAAATGACGTCCCGTTGTGATGTTCGAGCTACGCTCGTAAATGAACTACGTGGTGACGGACTAAATCGACGCTATACCACTTTCTGACAGTCTTAATAAAAAAAAGGTTGGAGAATTGTTCACATATCACATATTTTGGAATGAACCAATTTTCTGCTTATACTTTTTACTGTCTCGCAAAATACTGTAAAAAATAATCAATAAAAATTCAATCGAACTGAAGTTATCGAAATTGCATTTTATGACTATTTGCTAGAAAATTTTTGAGTTCTCCTGGGAGAAATGAAACAAGAATAATTGTTTCAAATATTGAAGATATTGTGCATTTCAATTCCAAAAGAAAGTTCGAAACGTTGGAATTGAGGGGGGGGGGGCGAAGCTGCGTATTGAACCTGTTTGGAATTTCAAGTTGACGCTTATTGTCGACAAATCGACGTCCCTGAAAGATCGTTCTTCAAGCTACAAAGTATTTTAAAACACTTTACATGCAGTCTTTATAAATAGGAAAAAAGTTAAGCCACGTATGAGTCGCTTGCTAAAACGAACAAAAAGCCCTTTACAACTGATACTTGAAGTATCATCGTAACTTATAACGTTGCACTAACTTCGAAAATTGTGTAAAGCAAAATAAGGTCATATCCCGCCGATCTAGTTTCGTATGCATCATGATAACTTCAGGACGTGAAATTATTTTTATAAGATAAAATGCAAAGCGTGCGGGTAAACAAAGCGTGGAAATATTTGCGCGAAAGATTGTCGCACGACGCAGCATGAGTTTTTTGAATAAATAAAAAAAATTCCTTCCACGAGAAGTTTGAATTGTTAACTTTTGCAGACAAAAAACAGCGACGTCTTTTTTGGTTAGACACTCTTAGAAGTTTCTGCGCAACGCAAAGGAAACCAAAAAGAAGTTTGTCTAGATTCGAACACGTATTGCGATAAACGAAACCATCAAAGAGTTCGATTACTATCGAAAAAGAATTCATATAAATCACACGCAACAAGATGGCATCGACTTCCAACCCATACTGGCTCCAGTTCCGCTTTTTTTTAACGCGGAAATTTCTCTTTCATTTTTGGTCGCCGAAGTTATTGAGTTTTTATGATAACGTAACAGCTTAAAGCTGAGATAAAATCATCAGTCACAGTTCATTCATCAGTAGGAAGAGTGTCATTCGATTAAACCGGCTGAATCTGCGCGATAAAAACTATCGTTTTATATTTCCCATTTCAAGTTTTATTTATAAATTTTTTAATCCAACTGATATTCCTTCAGCTTCTGGACACTTTTTATACTCCAATTCCAACTATTTATTTTTGGCTTTATTTCCGTCGGTGTTTATTTTTCATCTCTCTGTTTGTTGTTTCAATCCACGCTTTTTTTCGGTTAAATTCATACATTACGAGCAAAAGTAATCGCATTTCATTTGTGCAAAATTGAAACGACAAATAAAAATTGAACGAATTTTCTCTCAAAATATGGCAAATGGCTAGAAAATTAAATGAAACACAGAAAACATCTCGCTTTTCTTACATTACAAGTCTTATCCTTTTCGCTGTGATAAGAAATATGAACCGAAAAAACTTCCCATTCTATTCTATCCCTTAAACACTTTGCACAATTAACTTTTACAACGTTGCAAAGATAAGCTCGAACTTTTCGGAAACTTGTTTTCATGCAAATTAGAAAAATGAACGATCCTACTAACCTGGCGCTGAATTAGTCGAAGGATAAGTTTTAAATCAAACGAAAATGTTTCCATGTGAAAAGTTTTCTTACATTTTTGATTGGTAATTGATTTCATCCACTTTGAAACAAGGGAATATACAAGACAAACAATGTTCAAGTTATTAATCTAATATATTCCTAAGACCGTCAATGGCGGGTAGTGTAGTTAAAGCAATACTCATTAAAATTCAATTACATATGAGCTGATGAAACTGAACGTCGTTCAAAGTCTGGCTTAATCTCAGCAATATTCAAGCCTGACATTGAATACATTTTCCGTCTTACAAGACTACATTGTGGTCACAATAATTTCCCTGGTTGCGTCGGAAACGTAAAATAATAATTTGCCTTTTGTTCACGTTACGAGTTGTTTAACAAGTTGAAAATTGTTTTGTTCGCAGATGACACGTGATGCGGTAGCAATGACGGCTAGTCCAAACCAAATTACCGACTGCAACCAAATTACCGTAGAAGTTGATGTGGATTAGGTTGATGAACAAAAATGAATGTGCTTATGTATGTCAAAGGGATCGTGTTCAGGTTACCAAATTGTAAATACAAAAAAATGTTTATTCGTGTGTATGTGAATTTTGTATACTGCGTCGAACTGAAATGTTGTTTATTTTCACACTGATTTCTGTTAACTTTTGTGTTTTTTGTACTAACGGTGTAAATATGATTCATTTGACGAATCAGTCTGTAAAAAAATGTTTGTTAATTCGTTGAATAAGCGTCGATGTGAAATTGTAAATATTCGTCGAATTGTCGTTTGAAAAATTGAACAGCGAGGAATTTTTGCGCGAGACCGTGTTTGAATTGTGTCATTTCGAGTTTCACTGTTTCTTTCTCGTTTTATTGTCTATTTATTTTTATGAGCGAGAATGCGAAAGGGTCTGAATGTAACTGCAAATTTGCTAATCGAATGTTCCGAGTGATTGGTTATAAACGGACGCAAAAAATTTCTGATTGCACAGCGCGATATTGCTATTAATTTTTTATTCAAAACGGTGCGAAACGTTGAAATGAGTCTACGGTCGTTGAATTATAACATTTGTTTAAGCTGCCATGTATTTTTCGAACAAAATACAGTGCAAAGTAATGATAATACGTTACATTATATTCGCGAGATTAAAACTGTGGAAATAAATGAAATGCTGTGATTGTTTTCTCGAACAATTGCGACCGAGGGGGGGATTTTAATCAGTGTAAAATAAAAATGAATAAATGATTTTCAAATGAATTGCTCAATGTCTGCAGTTGGATGTTGATTTGACAAATGACATGCGAAACAGTCGTCTTAATTATTTCTCCTTTATTACCCGTTTCATTACACGCGCAATTTTTCACATTTGATTTGTGTCAACGTTTGACAGGTTGATTAACATATAAACTACCATGCCGAGATCCATTACTCGTTTGCTAATTGAGACATTTATCTCAGGAAGCGTCACAAGCAGCCGAATGTAAATTGGAACGAAACTTGCGTCGGTGACACAAAAATAAATCCGACTTTGCGACTCTATTTTCAAGTTAATAACAATGAAATGTTTACCGTCAAAACGAATGAACCCTCGACGATCATTTGCTACCAAAATTTTGGACTAAATTGACGAATTCCAGTCGAACAGAATTTGCATGAACCAATAAATAATAAAACGAATATTCAAATTTTACATGAAATTTTCATTCTTAGTGTTTGTCTTAATTTTCGGTACTTTTGGAAGTCAAATATTGAGAGTTAGAATATATTCAACAAGTCAACGGATCAAAATAATTCACGGAATATTTTCATAATAAAAGTTGCTCGTAACTTCTGACGGTTGTTTATTTTCTTCAACCGCTTAGTGCCGTATCGGACGTGGAATTCGCAGTTTCCGTGAAACGTACGCGAACTGCAAAAATACCGCAACTATCTTCTGTAACTGCGGTTCCAGCTCATGAAAAAGTGAGCTTATCGTTGATTCGCTGAAGACAAGAAACTAGATATAATAGAGGGCGTCTCGGCAAGTTTTATCAATCGCTCTAAGCAGTTTGAAAGATGCGAGAACAAGTTGGTCGGGCAAAAAGCGCGTCTGATATTTTATAAGAAACTTCTGTTCGCATAAAACATTGATTTTCTTGGCGTTTCAATGGTAAAGGAACCCCCAATTTTCCTTCGAATGAAAGCAGACACTCATAAAAATGAGGTTTCACTGCACAACAAAACTATTGTTTTTTCGTAAGGCTATAATTTCATTAAAGAATTCCGCAGAATTTCGTTCTCAGTTTCTTCTTCTGCGGAATAAGAAACTTGAAAGAAACTCGAGAATTGTCATGCATTTTCTATCCGTCTTTGTTGAAACAAAATATCTCATCGATCGTAAGATGAACAATGTTTGTCGAATATAATTGATACCCATGATCGCAAGACCGACACAATACCGTCCGTAACCGAGCTTAACAATAGTAATCAAATGATAATCAAGACAAGTATAACCGTTGGAGGCAAATTTGCGAAAATGAAATGTTACACGAAAGCGAATTAAACAATCAGCAATCAACGGGATATTGAACATCGCAACGTAAAACACGCAGCGAACCGGAAATCAATATATATACATATATTGATCCAGCCACTAAATCTGCGATAAAGGAATCTTCAGACTTCATGTGCTAACCAACGCCTGTCATTATGCAAAATGTCTTCAATGTCGGAGTGCTCTGGAACGTGCATTTGGATATTTAATATCTCCCAACAGAAAGTAAAGCCGGCGTGATTATTTCGTTGAGAATGGAACGGGGGTAATTATTTCGAACGGAAACTATATTGCCTGGAGTTCGACCGAATATCTCATGTGATTTCACATTAGGTGGAGTAAATACTAAGTATCAACATTTGAATTAAAAAGACTATTTTTCGATAGTTAATGATTCGCAGAATTTGTTACTGATAATCCGTTCAATATGAATTTGCTATTACCGAAAGGTCGAACTGGTCACGTACGTGAATCTGTTTCAATTTCAGGAATTTGATTCGTTGTTGTTGTTTTTGTTTAGATTTACGACCAATCAAGCTGCTTACGTCAAACTTTGGACATCGCGTTTACTCAGACAAAATCGTGCAAATTCGCAAGATCCATACACAACTATTTATACTACTGCCCACTGCTAACATCAACATTTTAGTCTGCCAAACTTTGAATAATGTTCACATAGAATTTCGTCGAGTCAACATACTATTTCACAAACAATTGTTTAATCTTTACTCAAAAAAATCAACAGTACTTTAGAATTTAGAAAAATTGATAACTAACGAACTCATTTGAGTCCAGCTTCTAAGTGAAAGTCAATGGACAAGAAAATAAAGAATTTTTTTCGCTTCAATTCCATCGGATCCCCGAAAAAAATAACTTTCAATAACTTTTAATAACTGTTTTGCTCCATAACGGTTTCATCGTTGCGAAAATGTTCGTGTCCCCTCGAACCATTGTAGTAAGAAGAATTGATAACATTCTTCCGATACAATTATTTTATTTTGCTAAAAGGGGAAAAATTTTTGTTCATCATCATGGGAAACTCATATACCTTTCGTATTTTTTTGCGAAATGCGGCGCTCACATTTTCATTACTTATTAGACAGATCCCTCATATTATTCTTCCCCTTGGCATTACCCTGTCCGGTTGATTCGATCAACTTTCCTAATTCCAATGGACTCCCTCGGTTTAATACTTGATCAAATTGGTGTCGAAATCTTCGACCGTATTAATTATTGTTACGAAATTGGCTTAATCAAAGTTGGATCGCAAATCTATTAGAATTTTATTATGGAAAAGATATCGGATAACCGAATCAAGAGCAATGTGTACACAACAATTTAATCTTGGAATACACGCGAGTAATGAGGTAAACTATGACTTATCAATTATTCAGATCTCTGGTTGCCTTTAATTGTGAAAGGTTATTGTGAGCATCACGGTTTAATCTTGCGAGCAATGTCGTCCCGGAGGATCGCGTTGCAAACCGTATACTTCGACTACTGAATATCCAAACATAATCGAGCGAATAAATATTCAGCGCAAAATCATGAACGGTTATTAATCCGACGAATATTTATAATCACCTATGATAATCTGACCGGGATTTTGTAGTTTTCATTCCGTTCAAGCTCGTGGATATTTCATACAGTTAATGAGTGCGTCTATTGATGCAGATTCAATTGAAACTAATGCAAAGCGCAATCAGGCCAGATGCACTTTTCGTTCTCAGTACAGATATGCTCGCAGCTCTAGTTTATTCTGCGGTCTAATCATTTTTGCATATTGTTCCAAATGCACCCGACTAACAAACTGCTTACACTCAGCTTTACATTAACTATAATCAAGTTCGCACTAGTTGATCGATCGGCGCAGAATGTGCACATCATTAATGAAAACCGATTACCGTCTCCGGAATCTTTAATTGAAAACTCTCAACTCGAAACAGAAACCTTTTTCTCTTGTAAATTCACTTACTTCGTTTTGTCGAATCGACTTTGTTAATGTTGATAAATGCCGAACAAGTGCCGACGATAAAGCTGCTGAATCTTTTTACAGTTATCCTCTTTTCTTACTGTACGTTTGCGCCCAACTCTCCGCGTTAATTCATAATAGAGAAGGTAAAATCGGAGCGAATGTATTTAAATTGAAATTGATTTGCATTTAACGAATTGTTACGCGCAGTTCCAAATCTTTGAGCCAACAATGTTCCTACACCGGGCTTTGTTTGCTTAGCTTTATGACCGGAGAATTTGCAGAAACTCGAGGCAAAAATGCAAAGCAGAAAATTCGTAACTACGATTAAGTTTCCTCTCCATCTCGAAGTACATTTTATTTATTCAAAACTCGCTAAATAACTCTCCAAAAGTTACCAGAAAAAAGGAACACAAAATTCTAATTTTTGGTTGAAACTAAAATTTGCAAGCTTTCAGCGCGATTTGTTTACATTTTGTTGAACACGTTCAAAAGTTCTCTAAACAAACGTGTTGGATGGAAATGCACAAAATGGAGTAAACTCATAACCATATTCATTCATGTACAGTACAAAATTGCATTGAAACTAAAACCAGTCTTGCCAAATAGGTTGAAATTTTCTGGCAGAAAATGCAGAAAGCGTGTAAAATATCATGAATCGCGTTCGCTAAGAGGATATCTGGCACGTGTTATTTTTCGATATATAAAAAGCACGTGTGTTTTGTCGATTGGTAATTTATTTGACATTCATGCAGTTCAATGATGTCGATACAGATCTGAGTTGGTATGTATGCAGCGTTCGGCATAGCTCCGAGGAAGTTATTGTGCTGACAATGATGTATGACGGGCAGTCTACTGGCAGGCATACTGAACATCCCATCGCACCGAGTCGAAATTATGAAACTGACAAACCGTGTGCTATCCTTTTGTTTTATTTCCATCACCTTCTATCAATTCTTTTTCCATGTCGTTTTTATGTTACCGATTTAAATCAACGAGCAATGGAAAAGTCGAACTCACCTTTGCAAAAAAAATAAAATAACCAAAGGGGGAGAAAAAAAAATAAAATGTCGTATCTCTGCTTTTCAAATAACGTGGTACATTTTAATATTCGACCAACCGTCCAATTTAAAGCAGAAGAAGGCAACGAAATTGAGATACATCTCAGTGAACTTTCAAATATCAGTCGCATATCGAAGCAAAAGTCAAGAGAATTATTGTTTCCATGTACTAAGAAACGATCTGCCACGAGCTGTTTGCCGGAACATTTTTCTGTGAAATGGTAAAACGACGTAGCATAAATTATGATACTGTTGGGTTGCTAGTAATAACATATGGGTCATGTAACATTTCGGCGCATGATGCATCACCTCGTGCAATATTCAATAATAACAACCTATTGAACCGACGATCTGATCCTGACATAAATTAAAATATTATATTCGCCAAAGGCCTTTGATGTGCAAAAACATATGCGAGTTTAATTGAAAACAAATACACCGCTTTTTCGTTTCTATTATATTCACATTCCAACATTTATGTCGCGGGAAACTGAAAATCATATGATATTCGTTATCGCACTTGCGGACCTTTTTATCGTCAAAAGAAAACAGCAAACTTTTTACACAGGAAAATGCACCTCAATTGTGCGGGAATTTAAAATAGTAGCTGGACGTTTCAAACGAGGATCCCAGGTGTGTGTTAATTAGAATTCGTTCAACTGTCTTAAAAAGGTTAAAAAATTTATCGCGCATAATACATCAACTGAAGCGACGCGTTTCTTACACCGCTGAAATTGGATTTTGTTACACAAATAAGATTTTATCAATACGTCGATAAGAGCGCAAATTTTGATGGATAGCGAATTCTCATGTATTCCAAATAAGACAGAAATTGTACGTTGAAAACATCTTTTGAATTACAAATCAAATGCAGTTTTCATCTGAATCTGAATAAATATTGCAAAAAATGATAATGCAATTTAATAATGAATAAAAACATTGAATCGTTTTTAACTCATGCAAAATAATTGTGAGTCGTAACTGAAAAAGTGCACGCTAAGTCTGACGTTACGCGCCATTGTTTATCTAAATTTCAATGCAGATGTACGCTGACTGACCGTGACCACGAAAGAGCACTGAAACTGCACACTTGAATGCCGCAGTTTCCGCGATATCACAGCAAAACCTGTACTTCCTCGGCTCGCAATTTCAGCACTTTGATTCGCACAAATAATACCCTTATCCCGTCACAAACATTTTCTCTGTCCCCTGTTCCATGAAAGAAAAAAAACAAGCATACAACTTTCATTATAAAAATGATAACGATCCTTTGTGCTTCGCAAATATAGAATGTTAATAAAAATCCAACCAAACAAAAGAATAAATGAGATGGCGCAACATTGACGTACCCTTCAAACTTTGGATTCCAACCTTCCAAACAAATTTTCGTACAATACAAACCACAAGTGTTAAGAAAGTAGTCTTGTTTTTAATTCAGTTCTTTTTTCTTCGGCGATTATTTTTTTAATTTCAAGCAGATAAAAAATAATGAAAGCCAAATAAATGGTGCGACGAAACTGAAGCGGAGGAATTTTTTGCACTTGGCCGTCTGGCGTTTCGGTCAGATGGTTGGAAATATATATATCCGGCTGGTAGAGTGGACGAATGAGGCCAATGTGCCAGATCGTCCGCGTGCTCACCTGTACTGGAATGTTGGAATTCCTGGTGCTCTGACGCACTGCCTACACCGCACTTTCCGACCTGCAAGAACACACGGCAGCGTCCGGTTTTTAATCCCAGAATGGGTCTGATCGGTTGAATCAAAGACCGGTGATTCACGCTATGAATCGCCTCGTCTTTGGTTAAACCATCTCGCAATTAGACCGCCGTTAGACTCGTTTCCGCACAATTAAATCCTATACTTGGCACTGCTGACGGTTTTTTTTTCTACCCGCAAAATCGAAACGGAAACGATTGAAAAATTGAGATATCAAAATTGTTATTAAACTAGAACTTTAAGTTTCCTCCGTTGGTACAAAACTTATTATTCATCAGGGGTTATTCAGTGCTGCAAAAGAGCTCTTAATCTCCTCGACTTGCTAAATTTGATCTCCACCCGTGACTCGAGGTAAGTGTTATTGTCTCTGGAACATGAAAGGTATGAAATTAGCATTGCAAATGGGCGAGAAAAAAAGGTCTGTACTGCTCAATTTAATCGTCGTGATAAAATGATCGAGATCAGGTAATCAAATCTAATCCCTTTGCTCGCAGAGAAAAAGCGTCCGATCACGGCTGTCGATTAAATTCAGTGCAAAGCAAACGAGACTTCAACACTCGGTGTGTTCGTCTTCTAATTACGGCCAGACACCTGATTTTTTACATACACACATCCGGGAAAATCCGACTCACTCTATTGTTTTAATTGTTCCAGCGTTTTTTTCCTAATTTGTAATTTAAATAGTTTTTGTTGTAATTAAACAATACGCGTATGAAAAACGTGTTGGAACTTTTAAAGACAAATTGAGACATGACTTTCTGCGGTGAAATTTCACAATTGAGTTTGATTTATAAACTCTGTATCAATTCAAGAATACATATCTTCTTCTTTTTTTTGAAGAAAATTACGTTGTTGTGTGAGGATTTTGAAGAAGAAAAACAAACATAGCGGTAAAACGAACAACTCATCGATACACTCATGGAGCCGAACAGAATAAGCGGTACATCAGCATCTGACGGTGCCGCTGACTGATGATTCCAGATCCTCCTTCTCATTTGTATTCTTAGGACTTGCAAGAATGTTTGTTCTCGAAGTTTGTTGAAAATTGGAAAACGAATCATCCAACTATTGAAATCAAAATCAATATTCCTTTTCGTTGTAAAGAAACAATTAATCATTCTAAAATTCTAATGTTTTATTGCAAATTACGATCGTTCTTAAATAAATAACATTAAATCACATTTTAAAGAGCAACGAGTGATTGAATTGTATAATTATTTATCGGAATTAACAAAGTAAAATGAAAATGTGTATCGGATTATCGAAGATAACGCTTTATCAATTCTATATCAACTGAAAGGCCTATTGATCAGCTGAGCTTAGAATCTGAAAATTAAAAGCGGAAAATAACGGTTCTTTAAGTCATGAATAAATTTATTGTTCATTCATAACTGACAAAAGCAATAATTTACTGAAACTATGTATTCGAAAAAAATATTAAAATGAGATCAACTTAAGAAACTATTTTTTGAATTGTGATTTATAATTCTTTTTCAAATCCCTAAAATCCAATAATTATCGACGAGTTGTTAAATGATGTAGAAACGAATGATAGAGAGAAAAATTCAAAAAATTCTGTCAATTGAAATCGGTCGTGGTATCTGATACGGCCCTGAGTGAGTCGGCTCGAGAAAACTTGAGGTTCACGATCTCGTCTCTGGCAGTTCTCCTTGCGCCTGCGTGATTTGCGCTCGATCGGCCGGAGCTCGCGAGTCTGTCACACACGCAAAGAATCGTCGGGTATGAAAATTGTGCGTGCGAATCAACAGGTGTCGCATGCCAATTCGCGAGTGACAACTTACCGCATCGACCGTTTCAAGTGACGAAGTAGAAAAAAAATTGACATTAATTAAAAATTGCTCGTCGATTGTTCAGTTCGGGTGTGTGCACGTGAAACTTGTCAGACGTGAACTTTGACGTTTGGTCGACGGAGGATATACCGGTTTTGGATGCTGTTTGTTTACAAGAACAGGACATTATTTTGTAGGTAAATTTCACTCGTAAAAAGTCGGCCTCAAATTGTAATGCGATTATTTAAACTTTATTTGATGAATGAATACATTTGTATGCTAATGAATCGAAAGGAAAACACGGTTTGAAAAATCCCTGAAGCTGTCAAGATAAAGACAATTTTCATCGATTAAATCTGCAAATTATTTTCATATCACAAGAATTCATTCTATGACAATTTTTATGAGAACATTTATTTTCAAATTACAAAATTGTCTCTTGGCAACGAACCATGTTACAATAAAATTGACGTTACGTTACGAAACAAGATGTTTCGAAATTAAAAATTCCGTCTGGAACAAATTCCTGGCATTAAAATCTGAAATCATAAATCACTATAATTGAATACGACAAAATGCATGGATGACAACTCGGCTTCCATAAAAATGCAAAGTTTACACGAAGATCATTCACACTAAAGAGCGTTGACTCTTGAAAAACAGTTTGACAATGGTTGAGAATATTGCTTATAAATAACTATAAACATACGCGAATAAAGAAAGAAAAAAATATCCGCGCCTTTCAAGGAGACAAACAGGCGACGCAAAAAATTGCACCGTTTGTGTAAAGTGCGATCCAAATGAATAATTCAAGCAGCTCTTCCTCGGCGGAACAATTTTCTCCAGAGGCGCGTGTTTTTTCCCTGAATTTACTTTCATTTTTCCATTACATAAGTCCAGAGCGCAGGTCTGAAGAAATGACATATTTGTAAACAATGCGTATGGTGATGTGCCCAGGGAGAGTCCGCGAACGAGAGTGAAATTATTTTCGCGCGACTAATATTTCTTGCGTGCGATTATTCTCGCTGATTGCGAGCTAATTGACCGAAAAATAAACAATCATCGCATTCCAAGCGACGATAAGAAAACTTTGATTAATCCCAGTGTTTATACTCTAATCTAGAATCAGTTAAACGATGTTTTGCAACTTGTGAATAAAAAAACTGGTGATACAAAATTTGTTTCAGTTAAAAGAAAACTGTTTTAGAAAAAAAGTTGATTTCCAAGGTCGAGTTCGATTGATAAGTAAGTCATAAAAATCCTTTGTCCCAACGAGCAAATGATTGAGCTTTGTTTTGAAATCGAAATACAGTCATGTACGGGTGCAGAAACAAAAGGACGCGCGTGCCACGTGTTAATCGAATTTCACCTCGTGTTTGATTTTCTTCTTTGGCAGAAAAAAAAGTTCTTCCTTCTGCCAAAAGGAAAGTATCGCGGAACTGCTGGAATGGCAATTTAGAAAACCTTGAAATCAGATGCACGTAACTGATGAGGCATTTGCACTACAATTTAGACATAAATTGCATCATCGATAACGTATTGTAACAGAGAAACCGCTATGAAATCCGTAAAACAGGCGTAAACATCGCAATTAAGATTTTTCGCGTGCTAACGGGTTACTAAATACGTCGTGTTTGGAATGAATTTAAAACAATGGCGGAAGAAGAAACGCAACAATA
The DNA here is from genome assembly GCA_020615435.1 of Telenomus remus. Lineage (NCBI taxonomy): Eukaryota > Metazoa > Arthropoda > Insecta > Hymenoptera > Scelionidae > Telenomus > Telenomus remus. The sequence continues at coordinate 5,545,759 of CM036341.1, read as the reverse complement.
TTCTCTATAGAAATTAGAGCTTTTTCTGGTTGTAAAAAGATGAAACTAATTGCAGTCGCAAAATTAATATGGTTATTACAACTCGTTAGAAGCCCGGAAAAGTGATAACATTTTATCGATATTCTTAAAACACAAAACTCGATACTGATTAACCCTCAACCTGTTTTATAATTTGCACTTTTTTATTAGCAATACATTAGAAATTACTCTGAAAGGTGTTTTGAACATTTCATCTGACAAAGAATAATTTGAAGAAAGAGTTTGTTTAAGTCGTCTTCATTTTTGTGGATTAAACTGATTATTAAACAGTCGAGACAATCACGGATAAAAAGTAACATTGTGAAGAAAAGATAAGATTGATTTTTATAGATAGCGATTGGCTGAGTGCAACGGTGTCAAAGAAATGTAATGAACCGATCTAGATTCAGAGTTTGTAGGTACAATGAGAAAGTACGATTAATTGTGGAAAATATCGAAAAGTCAGTGATAAATGAATTAAATCGTTGGTTTTCCGTACTTTCAAATGTCCAATTAGAGAAGAAAGTAAAGTAGATTTTTATTCTATCCATACGATTCCAAGTTAGGACGCGATGCTTTTTTTTGTCGAATTTTAAAATTGATGTCGATATTTCCGATTTCCATTTGATGTCAACACGAAATAAATTTCATTTATTTTTGTTCTGCAAAATCGAATCGATAAAGTCTTTTTCCAATCGACTGAAATAATTACTCGCGATTTAACTCAATTAATTACCCTTTAAACAACTGCAAAACGTTCAACGACTCGACATAAAAGGTCTATTGCAAAAATATTTTAATCAGTCCTTCGCACAATGTGTGTCATAATTACTTCGCACTATAAAGTCCCATTATTTTTATTCAACGGATCATTGCTAAACGTTTTGTGTTGATCTGACAATCAACTTTTTTTCATTCACTTTCCAGGTTGCGATTTCAGCGTCACATTCTAACAATAGAATTGCTTCATAATCTCGATCTGCCTATGATATAGCAATCGATTAAGTAGGCATGAAAATTTATCGTTAAGGGATGTAGTTTATCTATCAAAAATTCCATAAAACACTTACGTTTATTGAAAGTATCAAAGTAACAAAAACCGGCGAAAAAGCTATTTTTCAAACCATCAATGGTTCGCGAATCACGAATTGGGAATGTTCATCCATCACAAATTGATGAGAAAAGAAAAGTTTAAAAGAAAGTGTTGAAATCAAGAAGTTAGTTAATCCTTCAAACTCAGCGTTTTATAATCAATCTGACGTTTCTTTCAATATTAAAGATCGAGTATAATGAGGACCGCTCGGAGCACAAAGTCATGAAAGCGATGACAGAAACACGAGTCAGCATGCCAACAAATAATGGCCCGGAGATGCGATGAAATCGCCGCGGAAAATGATCAGCACGTCGGCGCCTAATCGCAGCTTTTTGTACGGCAATCGCAGTCTGAAGATCTCGGACGATCTTGTGTACGCGACGCTCGACTGCCTCGCGCTAAAAGGAGCCACGCTGCCGTTACAATTGCTGCCAATTGACGACAATGAGATCGCCAATGCAAACCAGCCGGACAAGAAGGAGAGAAAATTTGTCCGTCGCAAAAGCACGCCGCGCAGGCCGTGTTTCAAGGTGAGCGCGCGATTCGGGTTTCCCCAGTTAAGAATTCCAGTCTGCTCTTACGAATCACAAAAGTCCCACTTTTTCCATGAAAGCATCTACTTGGCTAACAAGTGAGAGTTAACGAGTCACCGATTAACTGTCCAATGGGTTTTTAATCAATCGGTAATTGTCGTTTGTGTCGTTGCAAAATTGTAATTAACAGTTAGAAAAAGAGAGGAACAATGACTTATGCATCTAGATCATGGGATCTGCTCAGATCCTTGGAGTCGATTCCAACCGATTTTTCTCAATGAAATATGATATCACTGACTCATCAACTAAAAATGCTCTGTTTATTTTACAGAACCTCAAACAAACTTGAACAAATTGCAAACAACATTTTCCTTCTTTTGTAATCTTCCAATATCATTATCAATAGATTTCAATTACTCATAGCATTAATCTGAGTGGAAGTCATTAAAATCAAATTAGAGATTTAGACACTGTCAATCGTTCAATTTCTTTGCACCAATCAGTCTTGCTTTGATCAACCAACTGACAAGCTACCAAAACAAAGGTATCAGAAATATCTTCAAGAACAGTTTGGATGAAAATTAACGTGCGTTGTGATAGTCATGGTTGACAGCTGCTTGTTCTCAGTGAGAAATGATAGTGTGAAGAAAATATTTTTTTTAACTTTTTTTTGTGACTATTAAAATTGCTATCGAGCAAAGAGCGGTTTTAATGGACAACTGACGCGAAACGGTAACTACATCAGCCGCGGTATCGGGCTCCGTTATAGGTACAAACACACTTGTTTCCCAGTCTAACAATAAGTATGACTGCTAACGGTACACACGTGCACGCGCGCGACCATGCAACTGTCGTTATCGCAACGATTTTGTTTTTTTTTTTAATTTCGCGAATTCCTCACTGATGATGGGGATCGCGATCATTTGCAATTGAACTCACCAAGTCTGAGGGAGGAATGCAGAAGCGTGATTTGGCGAATTATTTGTATGCGTGAGACGCTCGCTATGAGTCGAGAAAACGCGTGCAAGAAAAATGGACCGATATTTGGTTTTATGATGCTCGTAACGATGCTCTACCGTTCCACGCTGGAATGTCTGTCGAAATTTCGGCCTTTTGTGGTTCGTTTTTTACGATAAAACAATTCTTTCGAGTGGTATCAAGTAATTCCAACTAAAATTTCATTATCAATTTTGGTATCTACATTTAAAAATGTAGTTTTTCTTATTAATTCGGTTAGTTTGATAAAATAAGATTCGAGCTGAAAATAATTTGATTCATAACCGATTTTCCCATCTTTCGGAATTCCAAAATTTTTTATTCTATTTTGATCTATATATTCATTTTTCATATGATACTGTTGGTTTTATCAATGATTTTCGTCAGAACTGATAAGATAATGGAACGTAACTTTTAATAGTTCACTTTCTTTACCTTTCTAGAATTTTATACAAACAACATTTTTAGATCAAGAAAATTCAAAACAATGATTTATTCATGATTTTCGTTGTTACCTTACATTTCATGCAATTATAATTATGCAACGAGGTAAGAACAAATGCAACGAAAGAATTTCATTAGCGTATGAGAAACAGACGCATAATAAAAATCCGCACAAGTGGACGTGAGAATCACGGAAACCAAAGTCGAAACTTGTGAATGAAATATTGTACAGAAACAATAATGCGCCGTCCTTAATAAAACCGCGTACTTGTGCAATATCGCGTTGTCATTAATTATGAAGTACGATTTTCATCATAAATTGTGCAACGAGGCGGGGCCAATCAGAAAGAATGCGTCCGTACGACAACTTACACGGTTAATCCATTTGAAAATTAGGGACACATCGCGAGTAATCTCAGTGTCAAAGGTTAATTAATCTCTATGTTCAAGAGCAACTGGAATATCTCATCTCCACTCGTACATTGAAAGATACTTATCCACACAATTTTCATTTGCACCAATTAACTTGTCCTAACTAGTACATTCTATCAATTCAAACTGAACGAAAAGTCATCAACCTTTCCATCAACTTCCTCACCAAAAACTAAAAATCACAACTAATTAAAAAAGTTAGATTTTAAAAAATCTTCCATTTTGTGTTTTGATTGTGACTTAATCATTGGATTGGTTTTAGGTGCCGCCCCCGGGGAGTACCCAGTACAAAAAAGTGAGACCGAAGATCAACCACACGAAAGCAGAAGGTCTCGAGAGGAGAGACTGCCCTGCGGCAGCAAGTTCCGGGTGTGCTCGCAAAGTGCATCGCAGAAACCAAATCAACGACGACCCCTCGAAACCCAAACAACCAAATGGCAAAGTTGAAGACATCCCGAAGGACCAGGCGATAGAACCACAGGGCTGTCCTGCCGAGGAAAAGAATGACACTGGTTTAAAAGTAAACAATCAGTTGCGGTCGCAGTCGCTTTGCCAACTGAACCGTGTGGAAACGAGACAGGGTATTTACAAGGCCACGAGTATCGGCCAGTTTGACACGGAGAAGAAAAACGCAAAGAAGAAGGCGGACTTTTGGTTCAGGAAGAACGTGCTGCACTACGCGCCCATCTCGAGCCACGTGCAGAGGTGCTGTAACTTGGCGAAAAAGTCGTCGGAGATATTCAAGTGCGATCAGAAGGTCCGGACCAGTTCGCTGGGCTCGAGGGATGACGTGCGGAATTTGACGATCTCAACTCCGACGAATTTCGTGCACGTTGCTTCTGCCACGTCACCCAAATTGATTACAGTCGAGGCGAGAACGGACTCGAAGCAAACGGTCATTTATCACGAACCAAAGTTTGCTGATCTGCGTTCGCATGAAAATCCTGAGGAAATGTCCGATGATGAGTGTGCCAAGAAAAATAGCTCTTTCTTGCACAGTAAGTTTCTGTGTGCTTTTTTTTACTTTTATTATTATTTTTGCAATTATGAAATTACTTTTTGAAATTTGTTCATTTAACTGAATAATGTATTTTAACTTATGGAAATAAGAAAATACATTAAACAATGAATGAATTTGAAAAAATGAAAAGTTGAAAAACAGTATTGTACTAAAAATATGTTTTCAGGTCCGCGATCCCTTCTGGGCGATGTTATTACCACCGGTTATTCGACAATAAAAAAGCCGGAGAAAGCAGAGGCGGAAAGATGTGAGGAAAGAAAAACTAGGACGATCGAGGTCGTGGACCAGAATGGGTCAGCGAAGAAAAATTCGTCTGTGGAACCGTCGTCAAATAGAAGCTTCTTGTGGAGCATCAGCCAAACAAAAGTCCCGAGTTTGAAAGTTAATGACGAGGCTTTCGAGCAGGACGACGACATTTACGATGACGTCGGATGCAAAAGCGAGGTAAAGCAAACGTCAAATTTGTTTAAATATTTAGTCGAGGTCGTTTCGTTTCCGTACATACGGTCACGTGGAATGTATTGTTGTCTCGCTCTTGCATCAACTGCAACCTTAATCAGGCAATTAAAACGATCCGAGCATTACTTTCGCAACGTTAAATGTCGTTTACAATAACGATTTAGTAATCTTGTACTTTCGCGCCTTTGTTATTAGTTGTAACGTCAACTTCTTGATCATCGGAATCAAATTTCACTTATCTCAATGTTTAAACGTACGTCAGCAAGTTGAGCATTACAAAATGTCAATCACAAGTACGATGCAATGAAAATCTCTTTTTTTTCATCTCTATCAAGTTTGCACAATTCTCCTTGACGGTTGACGTTTTCTTGTTAATAAAACAGACGATGTCGTTGAAAAGATAATATAATTTTTTACAAACCATAAAATTAATCGTTTCCTTTTTTTCAGAGCATTTACGATGACGTTGGTCCGCCCAGGGACACGGAACAAAAGCCGAGCTACGATTTTGACGACGACGACTACGATGATGTATTCCCAACTAATCTCAGTCAAATTACCAAACAGCCGTGCTCTGATGTAGACAGAGTTAAAACTGTGGAACCGAGCAAAACTGAAATTGCGTCCGAAGAAGAAGATGGTTCGAAGAAGCGGAACAGTAAAGACCCTGTGAATGATTGTTATTTGCCAAAGACTCAAGGGAACGTTAACGTTTGCATAGATTGCGACGACGCTCAAAACGAAGGCGAGGATTCTCTCTACGACGACGTTGACCTTCAGTGCCAGGATCGCATAAATAGCCTCTACGGCGATGACTCCATAGTCATCAAAGAGTCGGAACTGGCGAACTTTAAAATTTCGTTGTAAGATTCTTTTCGCCTTTGTAATGAAAGACAATAGTGAAATATTTCGATCTCAAGTTTTGCAATTGAATAAATAGGAAATCTTATCCGTTATAAACAAACCAAAAGTCCGATAGAAAGTTTAAATTGAACGCCGAGTAACCGGAGCATTTGAATTCATATCGCTTATTTTTAAGAAGGCACATGCTGTAAGATGAGATTTGATTAACTTTCTTCTATTTCTTGTTTGATTTAGTTTTTATTTTTCGTCGGGAGATAAATTTTGATTGAGTGGCACAATTGCATAACACGCGCTAGGGAGCAAGTTTTCCATTAATTTTAAAGTGATACTCTTCGTTTCAGATCGAGTTATAACGTCGATCAAGTTTCACCCACCGATCAATCGTCGGCAAAGCAAGTGTCGCCGCAACAGACGAGACAGCCGTCCGTACGATCAACGAAAAGCTTTTCAAGCCTCTCAACTGTCGGGGATCCAGAGAACAGTGGTAAGAAAAAAAGGCACATGATGCTGCTCCATATTTATTCCGTGTTTTGTCCCATTTGTTATTGTGAAAATATGCAGATGTAATATTTTTCCGGGTAGACGTTCAACACGAACTTCTATTGATTCCATTAAAGAAAAGTGGAACGCGCATAAAAAATGATGTGAAAATGAAATCTGAATTCATCATAACTAAACAATCACGTAGTACGCATTCTGTATTGTTTCTGAAAGGGAGACAATTACCGCCGAATAGGGACAAGTCGGCGTCGAGTTAATCGACTGTCATAAATTATGCAAAAGAACGCAAAGTCGCGATAAATTAGCATATGAAAAGCATCAACCATTCAAGTGTCACACAATTCATAGCGAATATATATGCCACTCTTCAAGCAGCAGTATAAAAACGTTTGTCATGGATCTCGAATCGAGATTCGAGCCGTGAACAAACACAGAGAACGCGATCTGCTGGAGTGATTTTTATTTAACCGCCGGATTACGAGGATGAGTCCCACCTAATGTACCCTCGGAGAAAAGTCACTCTCACAATAATCACAAATGTCTGTTCGCACGTAACGAACATTAAAACTCATGGCGTAATCACAAAATTCACATGAAGATATGCGCGACACGGAAAATATTGTTCCGTCAAGTTGGACATGAAGTTTCCAACGTTTTTTAGTCCTTCTCGTTTTATGGTCTACGATCTGCTGGCACGCATTCATTTTTGTTACCACACATTGGGTTTTGTTTTGCATAAACTTATCGAATGTTTAATCCAACTTGTGTCAAGTCGTAAAAGTTAATTAGTCCTGGCCGATGAGAATTTGAAATTATGATTGAACGACAGCAAATGTAAATTATAGAAACGGTAAAGACAATTTTTAATTCTTTGTTTTTTCACACGGGTTGCAATATTACAATAGTTTGTCTGAATACTTATGATTAAATTTGAAGAGAAAATTGTGCGCTTTGCATGACAATTTTATTGTTTACGTTCAAACGTGCAAATGCAACTAACAAATATTTTCTTGCACGAAACCAACAAAGATGTAAATAATCGCAAAAAAATCTTTCGTTACATAATTGTCAATATTTTAAAAGTGGGTCAACATTTCCTGCGCGATTCTCATGGCAGAATCTTTTGTTGCATCGTAACATTTTCTTTTCGTTGTAAAAAAAGTTGTTATTTAGAATCAGAGATGAATTTTTATCTTCCATGCATAACAGCAAATCGAAATTGATTTCTGCGAATGAAAAAACATCTTTTTCTAATTTGATACAAAATCGTGAGTTTTTGAATGACAATGTTCACTCGTTATGAAAGAACAAAATACAATTTCAAGCTAGTATACAAATCTTGGAAAAAATACGTGCGGAAAATTAAAGCTGCAAGTGAAGAGTTGGAAAACAGTTGCGTGTGTTTTACAGAGGCTATTATGAAATTATTTTAATTCGTCTCGGTTCAAAAAAAATTGTTGGTTTATGTAATTCCTGAAAGATCATTTCTTAATGTCACGAGTTGTAGAAAGGACTGGGAAAAAAAACTTCCCACTTTTTTGTAAATCAAACAAACAGCAGTGAAGCATAATTTAAATCTGAAAACAAAGTTGTGATACTTCTGCATCGGAAGGTAGGATTAATTTAACAGCAACTTTGTATCAAATTATAGTAGTACTAATTCTGAAACAACACCGATTCTCAAGCTTACAGTTAAATATTTATGAGTAAATAACTTTGTAGAAGAATAATTTAAATGAACGTTCTAAGTGGCAGCAGCGCTGATGAATTAAATTTGCCAGATGTGCTAAAGCACTTCTGCAAGTGTGTTTTCAAAAGAAGCACACGTAGTAACTTTATGCAAACATCATCACGAAAAACATTGCCGTAACGAAATCATTAAATTCAAATTTTAAACCCAATTTCCACGTTTTAATTTTTATAACGTACTTGCATGGAGTTAAAAACTTGTCCACGCCAAGAAATTGCAGTTTCATTGTTTTCAAAAAGTAATTAAACAATCGTCAAAACAGTCGACTAAGAACTTGCAAACCACAAACAACAGGTAAAGCAACAACAAACAATAACAAATACCAAAAACGACAAAGTAGAGCTGTACAAAGTAAAACAAATAATTAAAAAGTGTGGAAAAGAAAAAGATTTGTCAACTTTGACCTTCCCACAAACGAGAGTATAGAAATTTCGAATTGCCATAAAAAAATGTACCTACAAGAGCGGTTCATCCGTGAGGTTGTTTGGAGTTGGAAAAAGGCGCGTTATGTAAGAGACTGACAGTAGGAACGAATTTTAAAGGCGGCATAGAATGTTGAGTAGAGCCTTCTCGCTGTCTCGTGCAAGGTGAAAGCGCATTGCACGCGTTTTCAGTCACGGCCGAGCCGCAGCGGTGCGCGCAACTCCATCCCATCGTTTCGTGATTCGCGTTTCAACGCCGCGTAACCCCGATTGTTTTGTGTCAATTTGCGTAGTGAACAATTTTGCGAAACGCGGCGTCTCCCTCGGGGAGGCCGGACTCCGTTTTACCGGGGCCATGATCAAGTCATGAGGCAGAGTCTGACGCTTTCGTTTCGGCCCAACACACAAGGTTTGCGACCCAAAATTACAGCCCCACTTCAACCAAACGAATTCGTGACCTTTTTCGTTGTCTGCTAATGCAAATCTGATGTGCATCATAAGTGACGTTTTGTTTTTAAACAAAACAAAGTGGATACAAACTGAGAATGGGATAAATTTTATTTTTGTATTTACAAGTTGTAAGATGAAAATAATGTCAGTCAATTTCTGCACTAAATCACAACTAGAGAAATGAAGATAAAGAAAACAAGTTTAGTAACTGAAAGAATGTTTTTTGTATTTGAAGAAGGAATTGTTTGTTCAACTACAGCAAAATTAATAGTCCATCGTATTTAACGTTATTGTAAACCATTAATAAAAAGAAGAATACATACTTTCAAACGTTGCTCACGTTTTGAATCGGGAAAAGGTCACAGAGAAAACTCAACAGCAAAGAGAAAACGGATTATAAATTTAAAAACTTTGATACGAACCTGATAGGTATCTCTAAACGATCTCAATTGCAATTTTAAAATTGACATCAACTAGACCGCATATGAAATCCTGATCTTCAATCTTTGAAATAAAAATAAAAAATCATAAAGATCAATATCGAAGTTTTTTATGTGACTTCATTTCCACTTTAGTTCTCTCTTAGAATTGCGAAAATTCGTTTGGTTGAAAGTCATCACCGTCTCGAATTGAGCGAAGGTGGGGAATTTGGTGAGATCACCTTGTGTGACCTTGAAAATGATTTCAAGTGGCCGTAAGCCTTGGCAGCGGAAGCGTTCTCCTGATTGGTCGATCGACGGAACAAAATGGCACGAACCAGTCGCAAACACCGGCCCAAAAAACACAGGGCCTTGTTCAACTCAGGGTCCTCAATTTCGACGATCCCACAGATACACAGGAAGCGTCGTGTTATGTTATGGAAGGTCCTTAAAAGTGTCCAAATTTTAGAAATCTTCCATCTAGTTTTAAATCATCCTAAAAAATGAAATTTTCAAAAGAAATTGTTTCGAATATATTATAATCTTATGAATGTTTTTCTTTCAGACGCCACATCGGACGAAAACAATTATGAAAGTTTGACGCTAGGTGAATTCGACAGCGATTCTGAGACTGAAATGACGAGTTACGATGTTCAACAAGTTCCCACTTTGGAGGCTCCAACGAAGCCAAATCCTCCGCCCCCGAAAGAGGCCAGTTTGACTCAAAGCTTAAGCAAAATATTACAAATGCAGTTGAAGCTTAATTGGACGCTGACAAAGGGCAGCTTAGACAGAATCCGAAGAAAGAGTTCTGTGGACACTGAGAGCAACGAGGACAGTCCCAAAATCAACTCGTCGTTGGAAAAGTCGGAAACCAAAAAGTACTTTTCGTTTAAAAGAAAGAGCAAAAAAAGTCGACCTTCTGTGTCGACGTTTTATACAGATGGTATTGACAACGAACTGAAAAATAGTCACACGAAGGAGGACGTTAACAATAAGAATATTTGTGATAATGGATGGAAGGATAGTGACTCTTCTCATTCTGATGGTAACTCGTTTTGAATGTCAATTTGACTTGCAAGTTATTTTGCTTTATTTACTAAATTCAATTATAAGTTTTATTTACAAAATTAAGCTGCACAAATATGGAGATCGGCTTAGACGAATTCGAGCGTGGGTTGGAAGTGTCTCCATCGAAATGAAACGACCGCAAATCCGGTTCTCAAATCCCGTCATTCATTTCTGATTCCACTTTATCATGAAAACTAGTTTGCCGCTAACGAAAGTATAAACACGCGTGGCGAAGTTTGTTTAAAAATTCGCTCACACATGTGGAAGCGGGCTTTGACGTTCATTTGGTTTGACAATTTTCTAATTGACGATAACTGTAACTAACCAGGTCAACGAGAAAGAACGCTTTTTTCTCTCAAAGAGGAAATCATCGATGAAACGATCGCCTGGTTCCGCCGAGTAGACGCGACTGAACGCAAAATTGTTTTCATAATTTTGCATAATGTTTGATCTCCGCATGTTAGATTCATTCAGACAAAAATTAATTACTTTTTCATTGAAGCGAAATTCGCAATGGAAAACAGTTCCCTGTGTTGTATAACAAAAAGTGAATGAACTTCCGTTTTATACTGTTTTTATTTTTAATTTTCCGTTTCGTGTGTTTTTTTTATGCGACAAGCTCATCTGGCGGGTAAATTAACAAAGTTGAGAATTATAATATGTCAATGTGTTTGACGTGGCTAATTAACTCGTTCAACTTGTGAATAAAAAAGACATGGAAATTGTCGATGGCAAAGAAACGTAGATTAAACGGGGAATTGACTGACGGAGTTTGATGAAACCTTTTTCACGCACTTTGAGCAGCTCAAGGAAACCAATTTTTTGTGCGATCAATGAAATCTCAGCGAGGCGCGCCAACTTCCGCGACAATTGCTTCGCGCCTCGCGCTGATCCGATTGTTTAACTTTCGCACACGCGGAAAGTCGTAAAGTCTTAATCGCGGTTACGATAAATAACTCAGATAAGGCCTCATATTTTCGCACCGCTAATTAAGGCTCTTTCGCTATCGTTACAAATCAATGAGCGCGACTTCGCGCGAGTTTGGATGCCATAAGAAGTTAGCTTTTGTTTCCGCGTTATGTTTTTGTGCTCGTTGAAATTTGTTGTAACAAGGTACAAAACAAACTTTAATCACATTATCGTTTGCAGTTTCAGATTTCAAAGAACCTCTTTATCAGTTTTACACAGCTGAAACTGTTAGGATCGCTTCGCAGTCTGATTCTGACGGATATGACGAGGTAAAATTAAAAGATAAAAACACAACAAATTATGCCATCAATTACCATATTATTGTTATTAAAATGTGGAAATCTTTTCAGGTTGAAAAGAGAGCTTTGATGAAAGAAAATGGTGATAAACCCCAACCGTTGCATTTACTTCTTTGGTGCCAAACTCCTCAGGTTATAAATAGTGGTTTATTAGGTAAGTCTATAAAAATGTTTTCATTTTTTTCACAATTTCTTTAACCATTTTTTATGTCATTGTGTCAAAGGGTTAATTTGATGTAATATTGAAAAATCGGTTTCTTTTCAGACAAGCTCACGATTGAGGAGAAGAAATTGCAGGAGGCAAAATTCGAAATCCTGACATCAGAAGTGCGTTATTTGAATTCTTTGCGCGTCCTCGATAATGAGTTTGCGAACGACCATGAATTAATTCACGAGGTATTGACTCCGGGTGAAAGAGAGCGTCTGTTTCCCGGCGTTGAGACGGTGCTCGCCGCTTCGGAAAATTTTGTGACCGATCTTCAGAGCGTCTGGAACGAAGACCCGATGATGAACAGGTTCCCTGAAGTCATTCTCAAGCACATCCAAAAATTCCTCGACGTTTACTTTACCTATTGTTCTAAGCAAGTTTTAATCGAGGGAACTTTGAAGGAACTGAAGTGAGTGTTTTTCAATCAACAGTTTTAATTAGCTATTTGTTCGTTGAGTAAAAATTGCGCTAACATTTTTGTCTCTCGCACTTTTAGAACAAAAAAAGAGCAGAGTTTCTTGGACACGGTGCAGAAAATAGAAAGGCGTCCAGCGTGTCAACACCTCCCTCTTCATTCATTTTTAATGTTGCCAATGCAACGAGTTACAAGGTAATTACTTGCGCTCTCAACTTGCACAATTGTTGTACCTATGCCTATGATTTGTTTTCACGATCAAGCGCGATTAGTCATGGCTCCTTGTCAAACGTGTTTTTTTTCGTACTACAATTAGTACATGCAATCTTTTCCACATTCTATCAGCAACGAAAAAAAATGTCGATTTAATTAACGTTAGAAATGAATATTTCTATTCAATCTTTGCAGACTGCCATTATTAGCAGACGCAGTTCTATCCAAGTTACCGGTAGATCACAATCAAAGGTCAAGCTGGGAAGAAGCATTTTCTAATTTAAACTATGTCGTTGCTCAATGTAATGAAGGTGCGAGACGTGCTGGCCAGCGTGCTGAGCTCAAAGCATTGGAAAGGTGAGATATTTCGATTAGAATTTATTCTCTTGTAAATGTCTTAGTTGAACAATCTTAATTCAGTTTAAATTAATTAATGTTTTATTTCTTTACAGGAAGCTAATATATCCAATAAACGTGAAACCGATCGCTCTCGAAGGCAGAGAATTGGTACGAAGTGGTCCTGTAATTCATCTGACTCTGAAATCTGAAGCTGATTACAAACTCACGTTCGGCAAGAAGTTCCAGAAAACTCCTCTCTACCTGTTTCTTCTCACTGATTATCTTCTAGTCACCAAGCCCAAGACCAAGTAACTATACATTTATTCATCTGTTAATTTTCAATAAATGATCAACAAAAAGTTACTTTTTTGCTAAAAAGATTCGATTTTTTGTTCCAGTGGCAATTCGATAGAAAGCACGTACACTGTCATAGACACGTGTAAGAGAAATCTCGTAACTTTGGCATCTGTTGAAAAGGATTCGCCTTTTTCCGGATATCATGCTATGGTTCTTGATCTTCTGGAAAATTGCGCCGGGAGGACCATACAATTCGTATTAACTTGCGGCAGTGACACCGAAGTTAAACGTTGGCTGAATACACTTACACCCTTGGTGGAGACAATGGGTGGCGAAACACTGTACGAGTCGTGGGATTGCCCGCAAGTCACCGCACTTTTCGCTTACACCCCAGTTCAACCTGACGAACTAGCTCTACAAGTTGGTGAGTGCAATATCCTTCATGTCCTTGTTTCATTTGACTTTATTGGTTTTTATTATGGTTTTTTTTTGTTTGATTTTTTATTTCCCAAATTCCAAACAGGAATAAATTTCCGTTATTTGAAACGTCCAATATTTTCCACTTTTACTTAACATCTGTATGTTTATTTCGATTTGCTTTCAGGGGACGTAATAAATGTCTTAAAAAAGTCAGAAGGATGGTACTATGGAACGAAACTGCTGGACGAAAAGCAAGGATGGTTCCCGGCAAATTACACCCAAGAAATTGAATCCGAGCATGTGAGAGCGAGAAATCTTCGTCAGAGGCATCGATTTTTGGCTTTGAGTGCCAAACACATCATGAACTTAAAGGCGAAAAATTGAACGTCGTTCTGTTTTTTTTCTTTGTTTTTATTTTTGTATGATAATTTTTTGTTACAAAGAAATTTATAAGGCTGTAGGAGTAAATGTTATTGGATTTTCTAGAGCGAGGCGTTGAATGTTATTCTGATGTGTGAAAGTAGAAACTGAAATACAAAATGTATATAACTGTTGTATCTTTATTAAGTTAGATAATTATTTATTGTTGTTGCTTGATGAATGAGAATTTATAATGTGGTATTGTCATTTTTTGTAAATAAATGTTACACAAGTTTATGAGAGAAGGCGTGATTTTTTAGTTTTCATACTCACAAAGAAAAAATTATTAACAATTTAAAAACGTAGTTTTGATTACTTTTTAAAGTTGAATTCAAAGTGAATTTTTCATTCGATTTTGCCAAGTTGTTTTCTGCAACATTTTACAGTGATCTTTTTATCCAATCGTTGGTAGTCTGATACAAAACTCTATTTATCTTCCTAGTTTTCTTATTATCTGTTAACAACGAGAAAAACTGCAAAGTTGAACTATCGATACTAAAAAATATCTCATTTTTGCAAATTTGATCAAGTTCTTGCAAAAATTTCTAATTACGTTTAACAAAAAAATAAAAAAAAACGTTCAAGTTTAAGCTTCTGGATTTAAATTTAGATTCGAAATCATCATCCGTTCGACGACAAACAATGTGGTTTCTAAAAATAATAAATCTTCAAAAAAAGAACACCGAAATGATTTACAGATGACATTCAAACTTCACATCTTGTTTGTTTCAAACTTATTCGTCACTTTTAAATTTAAACTTATTAAAAAACCACTTCGAACATGCCATTAAAAGAGAACGAAGAAAAAACAGATGAAAAAATATTTGCAAATTTGCAACTTCTTCACATTCTTTCAATTATCATTGAAGAAAAACGTGACTTTTTCTGTTCAATCGACGTTTTCAATCAGCAACTCAGTTTTATCGCAACAGAATAAAAATATGTGGATAAGAAATACAAAAAAGACCGTCGGCGTTTATCAGACGGGCGGCGCGCGCCATTTCCGAAAACATCCGAACGGAGTCGAATCGGATGAATCGGATTAAGTCGGAGCAAGTGGGAGTTGGCGTCTAAGTCTGACATATTGTTTAGGTTCGAGTGAAACAGAGAGGCAGTACATTAAAAAGAGACAGAGCAATAGAATCAAAGCGCTTTTACAAACTTGCGTTGACCTAATGTTCGTGTGTGTTCGTGGTCTTACGTCTAGCCTGTAGACTCGAGCGAAAACACCGATGGACGTCCAGGGGAGCCGCTGAAGTTGCTCCGAAAAAAGGCAACAAACAACAACAAACTGCTTCGAACTAGTTTGGGGCTGCAGATGAGTGTTTTTGCATTTGCAAGCAACTGCCGGTGTTGCGAATTATGACGGAAGTCGTGGAGACGGACATGATCGACGGCCTCTGGCCTTTTCTGCAGAGTGTAAGTTGACCTTTAACTTTTAGGTTATCTCGGCTTTTTGACCGCTCCGAAAATACCGGTCGATTCTCGACGGTTCTGCGATACCTGAATTTCCTTCTGTTCACATTTATTATTCTTTTTCTTCTCACTTTTCGATCCATTTTTTCACCTTTATTTTTTTAATTCTTTTGTTTTCATTTCTTGAGGTTTACATTTGACATCAGTTGTGTACATTAGATTGATTCAGATAGAAAAGTGAAAAAAATGATAGTTTATCTGATGTTTAAATTAGATAGTGCAGTGAAATACAATGATATTTGCTCAGTGAAACTTTGCTTTCGATTTATATTATGTTGTTTGTGGAACTGTGTCAAAAGGTAAACTCGTATATGGATTGTGCAAAAATTTGTCATAGACTGTCGCAAAACGTATTGCAATGCCGACGTTTGTCCTTGGACTTTGAACTTCAAATGACATGCGCAATTAATGAGTTACTGGCATGAAGGGGTACATTTTCGAAAGATTTTTGGCGGTGTTTAGAAGGTGCACGAAAAAAAAGACTACTTGACACGCTATATTTGGTAGTTGTAATGTGTACCCAATTCTGGCAAATGTCCAAAAATCAAATCACGATAAATGAATCTGATAAGCCAAATCCAAACGTCAACTTTTTTTATTCTGAAATTTTCAGCCTTTTTTAAATACTTTAAATCACATAAACTTTTAGCAATCATGAAATTTACAGTTTGCGAAAAAAAATAAAATGACCAATTTTGACAACTAGTCATTATTTTGATAGTATACATTTAACTCCAGCACGGAGCGTAGTTTCAAATGTTTCCAAGCTAAAAAATCTAAATTACTCTTCTTGTCATAATATGTCAGTTATTGGAGTTATGCAATAGCACTAAAGTCAAACACGTGTCGCGTTTTCATTAATGCGACAATTTTTGAATTTACAAAGTTTGATAAGTCATCAAGAAATGACACGAAACTTTGTTCAAATGATTGACAATGAAAATTCGCATTAAATTTTGAGATTGATCTTTGTGATTTGTTGCAGATTGACTGGAGAGATCCATGGCTCAGTATTCTTATCACTTTTCACATCGCTGTCACCTTGACAGCCCTAATGACGAGAAATCATGCCAACTTCCAAATCCTTTTATTTCTAGTTCTTCGTAAGTTTTCTTTAATCCACTTGAGCCTTACGAGCTGATTGAAAAAGCTATTTTGCAAATTAAATTTTTTTCTCCTTTCAGTTCTTCTGGTGTATTTCTCTGAAAGTATTAACGAAGTTGCTGCCAGTAACTGGATGTGAGTATCAAAACAAAATTTGTTTTATAAACTGTCGTCTGTAGAAATGATGATTGAAAATCTGAATGTCTAACTAATTTGCGTTTGATTTGCAGGGTGTTTTCAAAACAGCAATACTTTGATTCTAAAGGATTTTTCATATCCATCGTTTTTTCAGTGCCGATATTGATCAATTGTATGATAATGGTGGTACGTAAACATTTTCTCTTAACAAATTTTACACAATTACAATAAAAAAAGCACTTTTCAATTACATTATTATTTATTAATTAATTTGTTTAATTTCATTTTTTCAATGTTAAGAAATGGCAGTGTTCGAAAAATCAATTGGGAACCCTTACAAAAATGCTTTTCTTATATAATATAGTTCATAAGATATAGTATAGTATACTTACCCACTCACTTATAGGGAAAATATCAATACAAAACGACAATTAATCTAACTGAAAATTTAATAAATTATTTGAGCAGAAAAATCTATAAGTACATTTCTTTAAAATTACAATTAACAGCAATACTTTCTATTAATATAATTTTTATTATTCCATTAAAAAACCGCATAATATTTTTAAATATTTTGTAAATTCAAATTTGTTTCTTTGAAAATACGAAAAAATGTACCACAATATTAACACAAATGTAACAAAATATGTTTTGATTGTTTTGTTATAAAATGAATTTCTCGAATTACAGGCAAGTTGGCTTTATCATTCGAGCCAGTTGATGACTAGTCTAAAAAGAGCGCAGTTGCGTCAACAAGCGAAGAGCAGACAAATCGAAGGCGAGTCTACAAACGGGAATGCTAAACAACTTGCGAAGAAAAAAAATTGAATTCGCGTTTTTTCTAGTCAACGCATAAAACGAGACGTTTTCCAGTCAACAAATAAAGTGAAACCCGAGGGGTTTCGCGGGCAAAAAGAACTAAACACAAGTTTGAACAATCAAAAAATAGTGCTCTGCGATGGAGCCTTTCTGAAATCATCGAGAGATCCAGACTGTCAATCGTCCTCCGTCTTTTCAACACGAAGACAATGAACAGTTGTATAAGCGAAGAAAATAATTGTACAATAACGGTTGTTAAACATTCCTGCGTCAATGAAATTGTCGATTAATCGTCTGGCAACGACATTTTTGAACAAAAATTCAAATGGATTCGTTGTTGCCAGAATTTTGCAAAATGATAAATCGGATCCGTCGATTTTTGTAGTCCGCCATAGGTGCGTCACTATTGCCGTGGCTTTTTAGGTTTTAGTTGCTTGCCGTTTAGACTGTAAATATTTTTCCATTAACCGCGATGTACTTATTGCGAAGATAACGATTGCGGACTTTTTATTAAAAAAAGAAAAATTACAGCGTCTCAAATTAGAGTTCACCGGACCAGCTATTCAATGACAATATTATGGAACACTTTTTCATGATTTGTTACACTTATACCACGTATTTTATGAACTATCCAAGGTTTAGTGTTTTTTTAAAAGCGAATGTTACGTTGAATTGAAATTTGTTAATTAATGAGTATTAAAAGTAACTTTTATTGCTACTTTACAGTCTTTTATTCAGATTTCAGATCGCGCTTTGAATCCGAATTGACTTTTAAACTGTGAAAAGTGGTACTTAAATTGTGAGAATGCTGTGTTGGTTTGTAGAAGAAACAACTTTTTTCAGACTTGATTCTTCCAGAGAAAAGAGGACTATTGATTGAACGGTGTTAATGCTTCGTAAAATCGTACTTAATTCTCTTTTCTACTGTTCCACGCTTCAACGACGTCATGTTGGCGTTGAAAAATGATACACAAACTTGTGATGCATTTACACTTGTTTATCTAACTCTAACTTGCTTTTTTGCAATTGTGTAATGTTTTGAATTCCTAAAAGTGTGGTTTGCCGATCCTGTATAAGGTATCGCTATTCGTAAACAATTTTCTTTGTATCTTTTTTCGATGGAATTGAAAAGTTCCCAATCAGGATAGTTCACGAAATGGCAAAGAATGCTAGAAGTAAAAATGATGTAAATTACACAAATCAATCTTGCCCGTCAGTCATTTACAACGACAAGTTGAATTTCAAGCAGCGAAGTTGCCTAAAAAATTTACGCGTTTTGAATACTGGTATACCAACTGTAGTTGAAGAGTGCACCGTTTTTATTACAAGAACAAAAAATAAAACGTAATTTTCAGTCTTTGAAATTTTTATTGAAAGCCTTTCAAATTCAATTGGTTTTATATATTCCACCTCCGACTTTTAGTTCTTCATGTTAGAATTCAAAAATCAAATCGCAGAGATTATTAATAACCTTTTGAAATAGCAAAAAGCTCTCTGAAAATCATTTTTTTCCTTTCTGTACAGAGAATAAATATTCAACGCAAAAAAATATTTACCTTGAACGAAAAATGTTCAGTTTGATTGTTCTTAAAAATAAATTAATTCAATTCTAAACATAAAATTGTCATATACTATTATTATTTTACAACGCAATTCATGTTTCGTAAACAATGCCTGTTTCTTATTATTAAAAGTTTTCCATCCACTTTTCCACAATAATCAATTATTCATAAAACGCGCTCATCAATTTCGTTTTATATCAAGTCATCACAGTCTCCAATTCTGAAAATAACTTCTACCGACGTTGATCATCCTTTCTTAGTTTCACGCATTTGATTAAATATTTAATATTCAATTCCAACTCCAATAATGCAGCTTGAACTGCGACGAACTATAACTAAAAAAACACGCCAACGTTTATTGAGCGCAAACAACCAGTAGATCCAATTAAAAAAATGTCCATTGACCGCGAGAGGCCACCTCTCGAAACCCGAATCATTCATAAACTCAAATCCCTTATTGATCAGCAGCGTAAACCGGCTGTTGACCTAAATCGCCAACCCATCCCTTGAAATTTCAGGTACCAGAGTCCCCGCAGTCATCTGTCCAGGTATCTTTCAGCCACCCGAAACCTCATCGCCATCAATTATGGCAACTGCAAATTCTGCGGCCACAGTTGCCGTCGCCGCAAAGAGACATTTTTACTCGTTGCATGTACTTGTTGCTGGCTCAGGACGAGGGTCCATGCGCGTGATTATCGATCCTTCCCATAGGTATATAAGTCGGGAGCGTGGGTGTCAAGTGGAACAGAGCGCCATCGTAGGGCCGCCATCGAGATCTCAGTGCGCCTCAGAATCTTCTCCGGAGTAAAAGAGTCCTGATCTGAAGCAATCTGTTGAATGACTGTCTAAGACAAGTGAGTTGTTTTCACTTCCTACCATCTTTCTCTTGTTTTAACTCGTTTACTGATTCTGAAACTGGGAGTTAACTTGAACCTCTTGGTTCTTGTTGTTGCCAGCCTCCGAATAGTCGCGTAGCCTCTTCTACCGTATGGAACTCGTCAAATTAATGACGTCAGTTGTCTGTATAGATATAATCACTGTAAAACCTGTGGATTAACCCTGCCTTTGTGTCGTAACGTTTATAATGCGGATTGATTATTTTAAATTGGTAATCACCAATTAGTTCTTTTGTTCTCGTTTGTTTCTTGTGCATTTTCATAAAAGCAAATTGCGACATCGGTTTTTCAAAGTGTTTGGATTGGAAAGGTCAAAGAATCTTTCGGCAACAGTTGGATGCAACAGTTTTAGATTTTGAGCAAGAGTCTCTCTAATGCAAAATTATTTTTCAATTTTTTTTCTGTTTAATCAGAATGTCACCGACGGGCTTAGTTCTACTATTCTCCATAAGCTGCGCGCTTTCGTTGCAAAATGGCCAGCACAAATCGTTGATGCCACCACTTGGCTCGATCCCTCGAAAACACAGCGACTTGGAAATCAATGCTCCCAATTATGGAGGCAACTCGATGGCTTTGCAACGTTACGCCGAGCAGCTTGATAGGGACCAGGAAAGGTTGAGAAATGAGTTCGAGCGGCTGAACACCGAGAACGAGCTGGAACGAGGTAGAACATGACAACAAAATTGTCATCGATTTTTTGATTAGATATATCTTATCTGCATGTGAAAAGCATGTCGGTCTCGTTGAAGAAGAGGGTGTCTATTTTTAATTTCGGTTCGTAGAGTTCGGACAGGCAGAGACAATTGGGGATGGGTTCCAAAACGTTCAAAATTTGGGCAATTATCCAATCTATGCCGAACCTGCTCAGAGGTCTTCAAACTTTCGAGAACGTGAACGAAGCAGGGCTCATTCATTTGGAGACCGAGAAATGATTGAACCTCTTTTGGAGGAGAGTTATGGGATCGAACGTACTCATGCCAAGGAACCTCATACGTAAGTTTGAACTCAGGGATGTGTTTAGCGGGTTCTGAAATTTTCTTTAACTTTTGTTTTTCGCAATTTAGGATCTACAGGTTGGGACAAATGAATGGAGACATGGACGATGACTATGAAGGTCAGGACCCAGAGGACTTTTTGGAATACAAACCCGCAATGGAACGTCGCAATGTAAATGCGAGGTACCCTCTTGGACGAGACCTGCGCACGTATTATGACATGGTTAAGAGGTTCCCTGTTGCTAAACGTAGTCTGAAACCCATGACTAAGAAACGCCAGGTCACCGACATGAAAGTAATTTGAACCATAAAGAAATATTTAAACTTTCTGAAAGTTCAGTTTCAAGTTATGTTAAAAGTTAGTTCAAAGTTATGGTAGTTTCTAAGTCACGTAATACGCACAATTTGTGAAAACTTTTTGGAATTTTACAAAGTTTATTATTTTGTATTTGAAGTTCAAAATATAGGTGGGTTTCAAGTTATGGTAATTTTCAGGTTGCCCAAGACTTGGCCTCTTTGTTTAACTCCCAACCAACAGAGAACACACACCAAACAACAACTAGTGAGCACAACCATACCTTCAACAGTAACGATCACACAACTGTCCTTCCACTGTCGACTTCTGCACCAAAGAAAGAAGAACGGTCCCAGTCGTTAAAAAGCAAGGAACAGGTCCTAGACGTGCAGAAAAAGAGTGTCAACTGGTCTGACTACTTCGGCTATGATCGCAGAAAGAAGAAGGCTACCTTGTCAGCTAGACCTGGCTCTCAAAATCAGGACGATGCTTTCTTCTTGCAACATTACTACTCGGTACTTGAATTATTAATTACCTGGTTAGTTTTTTTAAGAAAATGCAACAGGAATTTAAATATTTTTTTTTCGTTTACTTTGTTTAGACCATGGGAGATAATCTTCAGTCATACAAACGAAACGGCGAGTCAGAAGTAGGAGATGGATATTACACACTGCAAGATCTTAACGAATCTGAAGAGGTTAGTTGAGAGTTTAATTCTGGATTAAACAGTTTTTAAGAGAATTGTTAGATTATAAAGTTTGGTGTTTTTCAGGGAAGGGAACGTCTTCTGAATTTCCTGGCAACTGTTTTCACAATGCGAAAGCTCCATGAAGCTATTCGCAACCTGCAGAACAACCGGCAAGATAGCGAATATCCTGGTAGTTATGAAGGTGTGGACTATGATAGAAGCGACGAGAGGCATGCCGGACGTGAAGGTATCTACCCAATTGTAAGAAAACGCCTGTCGATGCCGTACGTCAGTTAATTTTGCAATCCAGCAAACCTCTAAACAATTTTCGTTTCAACCTAGACTTGGTAGCCTAGAGACAGGCAGTCCTTAGAACCCGATCTTCGCAACCTTCGACCCTAAATCTGCAAATCCTTGAAGTCTAGTTGAACTATTTTGTTCGAAATGAATCAACCAGGTTTTCCAATTTTTGACGTTCGATTAGCGTCTTCCGGAATTCAGTTGCAGTTTCAAAAAGTATGTCTGTTCAAAGAAAACACAAGTAAAAATAATTATTAATACTGTTTATAAACGAAACAACTCAGGGTGGAACGGGCTGAATTTATGAAAGTAGGACAGAACGAAGTTTACGAGTATTTTATTACAAGTCAGTGACTGATTTTTGTTTTCGTTTCCTTTTCCAAGGACAATTTTGTCCCCTATTTGATCTGAACTGACAGGCCATATCAGTCGCTTTTTTATCGAACTTTCACCCCTTGCACGTCTCTACACTTTGCTATCCTGCAACATTAAAAAAACTCAAGTACAGTTCATGAATGTGAAATTTAAACATTGAAAGAACCAAACAGAGTGTTTTCAATTATTAAGCTTTTGATTGAACTTTGCAAAATGATTTGTACGGACACACTATTGGGTCTGTGTACGTTTTTGGATACACTAATACAATTACCATATAACAAGGATGTTTGCTGTCGTCCCAGATGAGAAGCGCATTGTGGCTCTACCATTAAAGTATCCAATTCAGCAAGGTTCGATAAACAAACGAATTTACTAATCAGATTCCACTCCATCAGATGCGCTTCTCATCTGAGACGTTTTCAGAGTTTATAAGTGTTTGTGTATATCGATCGATGTTACACGCTACGACAAATTGAAAAAAAGTAACGGTTTAACGCAACGCGCTGCATGCACAAAGACGACTAATTTTTGATATTCGTTTATGCCATGAGTTACGCTCTACCAAAAGCCGGCACTAATTCCAAACTCAAATCAATGGTACAAATCAGAGACCAGTTCTTTCTTTTTTTGTCTTCTTATTGAATTTTTGTTCGTTGTTTGTTATTGTCAGATTGAATCTATGTACACGGTGAACGATTGTTTAAACATAATACATTTAGTGTGAAAATAATGTCTCTTTATTAAACACCTCTCCTCGAACCTAGCAAGTAGTAAACATGCATGCGACGCTTCCGAAACGCTATTATGATTGTCCTGTTTGTTGTTTCGTTTGTTTAAGAAGAAAATCGAGTGCTAAAAGTGAACCTTACACAAAAAACAGTGTTAAAATGAAGCGAAAACTTAATTTTATTTGAAAGTTTTTTTTTAATTTTGTAGTGTTCATTTTCTGCATTAGATTTTAATCTTCGAATTCTTCTGTTACACTTTAGTAACTGATCAAGAAAAAAGTTTACAAAAAGACAGTAGACAAAAAACCAAAATCAAAAATACAAGGACCAGTTTAGATTGTTATGGCGATATTCTCGAGGGGACCTATCGCTAAAGTTTGACTGATGTATCTTCTACCATGATTGTTTGTAATTTTAAGTGGTGTTTAACCCGGACAAAAAGGTCAGTTTAAAAAGAACCTAAAAAACCTTGGAGAGAAATAGACAGTGATTAACTATATCAAAATTTTTAATACAGGCTAAAAACAGGTGTTCCATTGAAAACTCAACGAGCGGGTTAACTTTTCGTCGAGTTTTCATTGTGACTGAAATCTGTAGTCCTTCAGAAGTACAATCGTAGTCTATGATACTAAACGTATATATTTTTGACGTACAAACTAATGTATGATGGTTACTGCATAAATTCTTATCGCATCTTATCGCGGTCGAGGACAGACGTGTAACTGCAGAATCATCCTGTTTCGCATGAAACTGTTACTGAAAGTTGGGATGATTTCAAATTATGATGGCCTGTTTGAATTGCAAGAGCTGTTTCATGCCAGACGTGATTTCTCGTTGAACATGTAACTTTCGTGTTATCAATGTTTTAAATGTTAATAATGTAATCCGTAAGTGATAAGTGGTATTAAAACTAATATATGTTTCAGCAACCAAACTTAGAGTCACTTATACGTAACGAGCATTATCAACTTGGTATCATTTCAAAAGACAACTTTGAAAAAAAAAGCACCAATATGGCACTAATTAAAGACAATTGTAAATAATTATTATTTAGAACTGTTGATCATGCAGACAATAAGAATATTCTCATCCAAGTATCAGTTGTGATTACGGGAAGGAAATGTTGAAAAAGAAGAAAATATTTTTTATGCACTGAATGAAGTTACTTATTTTCTATGAAGAAAGTTATTCGTATTTTTCAGACGTAATTTTTAAGCAGACTTCCAGTACTTTTGGTAAAACGTTTAATGGATAGATGAAGTATTTCAAACAGCACTGTTTAGGTTGACGAGCACCCTCGAGCTGATAAACTCACAACACTTATGTGTAACCACGTCCGGGTGGATATCATAAAGTAAACCTTGATATTATTTAACAAATCAAAAGAGAGAAAAATTAAAATTAACGAACAAGATTGATGTTATATCAGTGTAGGTACAATTGTGTTTCACGTTATTTGGATAAATTATTCAATTATGATTGTCTTCGAGTGTCCAAATTGAACAAACATGTATGTGTCAACCAAATGTAACCATGAACAAAATTATGAAAAATACTTCGGTTCACTTTTGTTTAAGTTTTTATTCGAGTTGATGTTTCATATTTTATGGAGTTACGATTTTAATTCTTACTATCTTGTTTTCCAAATCAGATTATAAAAATAAAAATTTGTTTAGAATGGATTGTTATTTCTAAAAGAAACCTTGAAATTTATTCCCTCGAAACTAATACCAATGTCAAATTTTTTCCTAGAACACTTTGAAAAAATAAAGCAGTTCCAAATGTTACCAACTGAAAACTTTCAGCAGATGGTAACACTCAACCTAGTTCAAATCAAACAAAATGTAATACCATTTTTTTACATTTTTATTCCACTTTTTTGATCTACAATTTGTTACATCGTTTCACAGCCTTTTCATAATAAAAATATATCAAATGTACATCTAATATTTACAAAAAAAAAGTCACAACCCATTCAATGACCCCCAGCCAACCGTTCCAATCTCCCAAGAACGTCATGCATATTTCTATTCAACCCAGAATGTTTCCTCTGTTGCATCATCTCCATAATATCCTTCAAATTCAGTTCCTTCTTCCTCTCCACTCTCTGTTTCGGCAAACTCGTCAATTTTATCTTATAAATAACAGAAACCGCAGCCTCAAAAGCTGCTAAGGTACAGGTGAAGCTGTCCCTAGGGGCAACAGACCAGAGAAAATTTTGCACATAATGGAGGTCAGTGATCAGTCTCAAGGGTCTCGACATGACAATCACATAGACCAATAACTGAACGAGAACGTCAGCCGAGAGGATGCTGTCCGAGTGCCTCGTGTCAATTGGTTGGTTGCCCTCGTCGCTCGCCGTTTTCACATCGGCGAAGATGCCCTTGAACTCGGCGATGGCCAAGTCCAAGCAGTTGCGCAGGCAGACGAATTTCTCCCAGGGACCTTCGGCACAGTCCAAGTTCGACAGTTCAATGATGGCCGAAGGTAGTTCCACTTGAATGGGTGCAGTGAAACCTAACTGGTCAGGCGTCACGTTTAGCCGGTGCAGTTCTTCGAGTTTGGAATTCACAAATTGGTCCTCCGGATTGAGGGTTTGCACCATCGAGGCGTACACCTGGTGGTGCAGATGGTGCATCGTGAAGATCTCGATGGACTTGATGAGCTGGCTCTGGAACCGCGCGTCGCGCTGCAATTCCAACGCGTGCGTTCGCATCGTTTTTGCCCAGTGCTCGCGCGATAAATCTTTTAACTTTTCACGCAATTGCTGCGCCGTGCTGAATCGACTTACGTCAATATCGGTCAGTTCTATTTCGAGGCTCGACAATGATGAATGATCCGATACCTCGTTAAGGAAATTGTATGCACTGAAAATTGCAATGCAATTCAATTAGAATCGCTCAGTTTCAAGTGGGAATGATTTTGAAAATTATTATTTGTTTCGTCAGGTTGAAAGTAATTTGCTTGGCTGACATCAGACACTTACTCTTTGTAACAAACGATGTTCTGATCCAACGAGATGACATGTTCAATAGTTTCGCTGGTGGGATTTATCGGCTTGTCCAAAATTAAAATTGTGTACGTCCTGTACTCGTTGTTCAAGCTTTGTTCGCGAAATAAAATCCTGGCATTGTATCCTGTTGGGTTGTTGCCATTCGTCAGTGGCATCGGCTCGATCTTATCGTCCGTTAAATAATAATTATCGCCGTTCCATGATTTGTAGCTGTTGGGAACCGTCGGATCCTCGTTCAAAATGTGGCCATCTAAAAATGTCAGTTCTACTATTAAAAACGATTCAACTAAGGGAACGAAATAATTTTTGTGCAATTTTGTTCACAGATTTGTTCTCATTTGCTGGAATGAAATTATTGCTGGTAATAATTGTTTGGAAACTTGCGAACGGTGGCTGTTGGAAGTTGTATATACTTGTTGATTTACTTGTAAACGATAGGTAAATTTACAGACCAACAAAATGAATTTGTCGTACTTCGGAAGCCGTAGCAGTAATAAAGCTCATTTGATTACTTACAAGTTTGGTGCGTTAAGAGTTAAGTCCGCTGTACAAGTCGCATCCAAGTTAAACAGATTTTGCAATTTATCGATTCTAAGTTAATCGGCCGGAATGGTTATTGCTTCAGAAACTTGGCCTTTTTTGATTTTCATTTAAGTCGGTGAATCGCGATTTTTTGTTCTTTAATCAGACGTTCTTTTTTCACGATAACAAAGATATGGAACGGTGATATACACTTCAGGTGAAATTCAAGAATAAATAATTACAAAAAGTTGTCTTCATTTTACAACTCGAATATGACGACAGCTTTTTACGTAACAAGCAAATCTCATGCAAAAAATGTCTACTTGTTCAAGCTTCCAGTTCATCTATGAATATTAACAACGGTGCGTTTTTATTTCATTTCGTAAAATCGAAGGCACAAGCCGAACAGTCACGAACAAACGCTACTCAGTAGGAATTAAAAGCGCGGATCTTTGCTGAATAAATTGACAATTTTTCATAAATGCAGAGCAATTTTTTTCGCCCAATGATACTTATTTCAAATAATGTATGCGACGCGGAAACAAACCGCTTCCTTAATCTAGAAGTTGGAGTCATTTTTTTTTATCTCGGTTCTTTTATTTCTGATGTAAATGTATCGGGTATGTGTCAGCTTTTGTCAGACTCGACCATTATGTTTGACAATGAAAAGTCGTCAGGATTTATTTTACATACGCAGAACATACTTCCAATTGTTGTCATGGAAAATATTTACATTGTTTACTTACTTATAAATTCTTCAGTGATTGTGATTCCTCGCAACGACTTGCTCGATGGCACACAAATTGTACTGCATTTGGAAATTGCTTGGTCATGTTTGTATCTGAACTGGTTCTGAAACAGTAAACAAATTCAAAAGTGTTCTAACTTTTCCTTGTCAATTTTCAAAAAAAAATTGACATTGACGAGATGTCAATGAAAACACAAAATTTTTTGATTTAAAAATTTGAACGAAATAAAAAGAGTTAACTGTCGGTATTTACTTTCAATAAAATATAAAACACATTATTAACAATGTCCTCGTCTTCCATCGTAAATAAATCACATGGTAAATTGGATTATATAATTTATAATTGCCCGCACAGCTCACTGACGAGAGGTGTTGGAGCGCGCACAGGTTGAGCCGAACTAACGACAAGTCATTGAATCACGAGGTCACTGTTACTTGTCTTTGATAAAAGACGTTCAAAGAACTTAATACCCAACTTTTTTTTTTCATTCATACTATTAAGTGATAAAGTCATAATACGCGGCAGGAAAAACAATCCATTCAAAAAGTGACATCTGTCGTTGAATCATAAACTAGTTATCTGATACCTTTTGATAGTACAGATAGACATGACAATATTTGAACTTGAAAAACAGAGAGTTGAATTACTACAATTTTTTATATCGTAACTAATAATTAAGTACCGATTAGAAAATTGATAAAAAAACTTCGATTGCGTAACAGCTATCATTTAAAATTGTGTCAATAGATTAACTAACAAATATTTTTCACTCGGATTTCAATTTGAAAAAAAAACAAAATGAAGTTTGTTTCAAGATAACAATGTTATGACAAAGAAGAGAAACGAAATCGGTACAACAGTACAACTTTGTACTTGAGATCGGTATGTAACAAAATGGAATCGTGCGAATTAGCATCGCTTACGTTTGCGCATTAATCTAGCACCCGCATATTTAAGCGACAATAAGCACGCAACGTCAATAGCGATTTATGCTAACGCGCGATCGTGCACGAGGCCGATATCGAGGCCACAGCGAGATCGGCGGAATCGGCGCTTATGAAGCAGAGGGGCGTCGGGATGCCACTTTTCTCGAACCCACGTGACCGCGAGCGGAATCCACCGCATAGTCTCCGCCGAAAATCTAAATCCGTCCGAGCCGAGAAGAAGAGGCTGTTGCTTCCTCGCGAGTCTTTAGTTAATAATCGCCAGTGAGCTTTCTCGCGTCGCGTGGCGTCTCCAAAACAGTCTCCCACCCTCGCACCGACTGAGAAGAACAAAAAACGCAAAAATCGGCCGACCGATTTTTCCAAGATCGGCGCCGATTTTTTCTCCGTAATGTCAGATTTGAGTTTTCGGTTCTGATCAACGTTCCTGGTGACAATTTTCAAGATGATACGAGTGGACGAATCGGACCCGGTCGGCGGTAAGGGAAAGAGGTCGCAAGCTTATGAACTAGATTCCGCCGATTTCGTGGTGTCCCACGCGCCTAATTCACGATATGAATTATTTTGAGAGTTTTACACAATGCACGGTTATGATGACGGGATTCAGTTCTATGCACGACGCGTTTATTTTCGTTTGCATTATTTATTTTTTTTCCGCGTTTGGTTTTTTCGATTTTTTTGTGTGACTGATTTCGTGGGAAAGTTCTTTTTTTTTGTACGCCTCTCATTGGAATACGAGAAGTCTGATCGTGATCGACGAATCCTATGTAAAAATAGAATTCACTTGTTGCATTTTGCTGCCTTCTATGGTTATAACCGAACATGTTTTCAGCGCGTATATATTTATTGCCAGTGCGATTGAAATCGCGAGCAAACAGTGTCAGAAATGATTTCCATTCATTATAAATAATTGGAGAGTGTCGTTTATTGTTTAATTGTATTTCATTTGTGTTTGAATTTGTGTTTGTCATGAGTTCGTATCGGGGACTCGTCAGACTGCAAATAACTGGATTAAAAATGGTGCATTTAACGGGGTTAAAACCAATTTTCTAACGAGGTGATTGGACACGATACCGTACAGAAAACGCGACGCCGCACGAGTTAATTTGAAAACGAATCGGGCGTTCCGTCTATTGATGAATGAATTTTCGGGCCGAGCAATGCTAATTGCGGAAATGTGTCGATCTTTTTGTTCAACAAGTATAATTATATTTTGGTCAGTGCTGTAAATTAACAAAGCATAACACGTGTTTCGTGCAATTCTGTTCACAGAAATCGAGCCAAGTTTTCCTTACAGAGACGTTACGCTTAGACGAGGGATCGATTTTAAAACTCAATATGATATTCAGGTGGAACTCGGACGGTAATAAGAAAATAAAACCAACAAGCAACAACTAACCAACAATTAACTCCAAGTGTGAAAGTTGCCATAAAAGAGTTAACACTTTTAATCGTAACTAAAATGCAATGTTTTGAATTACAAAAAAAAAGTCCATTGAGTGATTCTATTTAAAAATCGAGTATTTTTGAATACAAATGATGCACATAAGTTAATTTAGATCAAATACCAGAACGGAAATAAACATCAATTAACATTCGTTTCCGCGAGAGATAAACTACCGAATTGGAATCGGACGAGCGTCATTTTTATTAGAACACGTATAATTGGGTTGGAATCGCGATCTGTCTGTTGTTGCTGATTGTCAAACAAACGCATCCTAATAATGAAAACGCGCGTCGATCGCATCAAGGACGACGCATCGAGTCAATTAATTTTAATTACATAGCGTCCCACATTTGGCAGTCGCACAACAAGCCGCGTCGCAGCGAGCCCACAGAGACACAGGAAGTTGGTGCGAAATTCGCCGCATTCCTTTCTCGCATATCTATGTCGCGTATAGAAATAATCCTCCGTCCGAAATCTTGCAATCTCAATTCCGCACTGCAGTTATTATTTCAAACTCAATTTGTTGCAAGACAAACTTTTAATTCCAATTCAAAACGTGACACCTTTTGTTTGCAAACAAAGCAAAATTGATACTGAAACTTTAAAAATACAATGTTTTTTAGTCGCACACTTTGAGTTGCAAAAATATGCTCGAACGTGAAATATTTGGATCGAACTGTTTATGAAATTGAAAAACGTTACAGAATTGTGATAGAGCGTGGGTGTGCGAGACAATTTTTTTTTCAAACTTCACTCTAAGTAGTTTGCATGCGTTTTGCGACGCACAAGACACTTTGCATCCCATTAAAAGTCGCATAAATTTCACGAGTTGATGAAATCACAAGCGTGGTTAAGAAAAACAACAACAAACAATGAGCAAACATCGAGAGTCGTAATGAAAAGATCGGTTTTGTGATGAAAAAGAAAAATCATTTTCGACGACTAATTTTGATAAGCAAACTTGGCAGGAATGTTCGAAGGTTTATTTTCACGGATGTTTATACGTGATTTTTGATTGCAATCCCGAAACAACGTATGGCGTCGAATTGTTTGGCAATGCATTTTGGAATATACGCAGCGACTGTACACGTTCTACCGATCTATCAAAAGACATTAACAGATAACTCATAAATAATAAAAGTCCAACTTTGCTGACACCCTGCAACTCCACAAATTTCAGTTCATTTTCATTTTGCTTGTTAAAAAAATATCCGTTATATTTACAGTCGGATGAAAAATCATTTCACGTTCAGACAAATAAAATTTATCGACGAAAAATATTCTCGACAGAGAGACAACTTCAATGTCAGAAACCTTTTTTTTTTCGTTCAACAAAAAATAAAATTTATCAATCTCAGACAATTTATTTTCGTCTGACAGAGAGTCTCAAGTTCAAGTCGAACTTTTGAAATTACAACCGTCGAGTTTTGTGCAAAAAGTTCGAGGCAAGCTGTGCGAGCGAATATTCGCGCTTTGCGCACTTCGGGTCAATAAAATGGCCGGTTGTTAAATAATGACGAGTTGCGGCGATAAAGTGCGAGATGCGTATCGTGTTTTAGCTCGGATGATCAAGGTCCCCGGATCTATAAATAATTACATTCTCGTCTTCACGAGGGTGACTCCGAGCATTTCAACGCCGAAGAAATGTCGTCGCGTACTTGACACGCGGGTTCAAGCGGAGCGTCGACCACACCACTAAATGTATTTCATTAACAACTTTTGGCTTCTATACAAATTGCCAAACTCACAATGCAACCGGGAAGTTCGCAATCGGCGAAACGTTTTTTGTTTTCAATCTAAACTATTGGTTAACAAATTAAAACAAGATAAACAATGTTTGAAATAAATGATTCGATATTCGTCAAAGCGTTAAATTTTATTTGAATTTGTTTATTCGTTAAGTAATAATCGAAACAGGCGTATTAGTATAAGAATAGAAGTAGAAAAAACATTGTCGACAATTGACGCAAATTGATTAGCCAGGTATCGATGATTGACGTAACGAACAATTGTAAACATAACTGGCGTGACGTAGCGAAATGTCTTTGTCCGATGATTAAATAACATTCGAAAACGAAAGTACGGCAGCCGTTTCTTGTAATGGAAATTTGATACACAAACTATCGTTTATCTTGAGTAAACCGCGCTCTAACAATAATGCAAATAATTTAATCAGCGGAATAGTTCCAGTGACGTAAAACATTAATTGTTTGACGGCGTAAGTAGCATAGTTTCATGATGAATGATTCAACGTTATCATGTACCTTGGGGAAACAATATCCCTCGGGGGCCGGTAAAATACCTCGTAGCTCGAAATATTCCTGACAAAATTTAATATTCGCAAAATTCGTACAGCTACTTTGCCGTCCACTGAATTCCCAGCGGATCTCAATACCATTATCTTCCGTTTCATAAGACGAAACGCGTGGACAAATTTATTTTTCAACCGAGAAATGAAATTTCGCATTAGCTCGCTCGATTTTTCTTCTCGTTCTTTTTTGTGAGGGGAAATTTTTATGCGAAAATAAAATGGCATGAATCACATCAGCGAATTGCCAAAATATTCGATGCCAAGACGTTGCACATTCCTGGTGAACCAGATGCACGGTTTTGCATAAATATTAACAAATAACGAGCGTGCATTTTTTTGTTTTTTTTTTCGTTCTAAGAAAACGTCTGGCTTATGAATGACATTTTTCAGCGGCAAATTCGGCACGGTGTTTCGATGCAAAGACAAGAAAACTGGCCTGTCTCTGGCCGCCAAGGTAGTGAACATCGCGAAGAAAGAAGACCGACGATGCGTGGAACGAGAGGTCGAAATTATGCGCCGACTTCAGCATCCTCGATTAATACAATTGTATGACGCCATCGATAACGGAAAACACATCTACGTCATTCTCGAGCTGTAAGTACCAATCATGTATTATAGCTGCGTATCATTTATCAATGCCACCGAACTATACTTTTTTTTCCTTATACAAAATTACGTAAACTCGTTCCACACTTTGTTTTAATTCAAACAACAGATTTTTGGCACTCAAAATCGTTGGCAAACTATGTATCATTCAATATCAGATGTAATTTTGTAACTTCTTTATTCGAATTACATTTAAATTGCAACAATGTTTTTTTCATCGTTTTATTTGATATTCACATGCGCTGACATTCATATGAGTTTTAGGTATTAAGTTTTTATATCACGAATTATTGAATTTGACGTTGAATGTTCCGTCAGAATCGAAGGTGGCGAGCTGTTCGAGAGAGTAATTGACGACGACTTCGTGCTAACTGAAAGAAGCTGTGCAGTATTCATGAGACAAATTTGCGAGGGCATGGAATTCGTTCATTCGCAGTTTATCCTGCATCTCGATATGAAGGTACGATCAAACTTGGTTCGCGCTCGAACAAAATCTATCCAACTTATAAAATAACATCGAACCGCTGGCAACCTCTCAAATATGATTAATCACAGGGAAATTGCGGATAATTGCTATACAAATGCCGCTTAACAAACGGTGGCAGCTTTCTGACTGGCTGCCAATAATAATGAATTGTTTGTGTAAACAGCCGACCACTTAGGCCGAATACATAAATGAGTTATGAATATGTTCTGATTTGCATGATTTCGTTTAACATAAATTTCACCTCTGTTTAGCCCGAGAATATATTGTGTTTGACCAAGGAGGGGAACCGGATAAAAATCATTGATTTTGGACTGGCCCGGAAGTACGATCCTTCGAAAAAGCTACAGGTTCTATTCGGTACTCCGGAGTTTGTTGCACCGGAAGTCGTCAACTTTGATCAAATCGGCTTCGGGACTGACATGTGGAGCATTGGTGTTATTTGCTACGTTCTGTAATTCAAATTTTTCTACGAACTTAAAATTTCCATTTAATTTGGTGGATTGTTTGCATTTTGATATTGAATTTCTTTTTAGACTTTCTGGCCTTTCACCGTTCATGGGTGACACTGATTTAGAGACAATGGGAAACGTCACAAAAGCAAAATACGACTTTGATCACGAGGCTTTCGCCAACATTTCAGAAGATGCCAAAGATTTTATCCAAACTCTTCTTATTAAAGACATAGAGTAAGTATTCATTAACTTGGTCAAGTCACTTTTCTGCTTTTCGTTAATTGCATCTATCTTATCCAAAAATTCATTTTCAAGATCACCCAAAGTTTGCAAGAAATACCTGCTTTATAAATCTACACTCAAAAACTTGGAAAAAAAGACATATCTAAAAGTCAAAATATCGTAGTAAAAAATGTAGGCTATAGATCTGTCTGAACCTTCATACGATGAAGCAAATGTTTTTACTGCGGAATCTCTAAAAATCGTTACTAAAATCTTAAACTTGTTACCAAGTCTAACGTTTGAGAAACCATGTGTCTAATAGTACAATACCTAATTTGCCTGTACCATGAGAATTTGTACCACCAAATTAAAGCCATTTCTTTCGAGTCAATATTTGAAGCCAAATCTATGTTAAAAAAGCTCAGATGTTTCACTGTCATGAGCCATAACAAAACCACGAGATCGTTGTTCCGTGTGCTGCCTGTCAAGCATGCCCTCCTTCGTTCACGAACGCGTCAAATATTGCGACTACTTTACGCGGCGCTTCTCAAATATTTCAGAAATCGTGCGACTGCGACTCAGTGTCGGGAGCATCGATGGTTGGCCCGAAAAAACGTCCGTGGCCCCAAAGTCATCCCCGTCATAGCGAATAACCATCCTCAAAATAACATTAACAACATAACCATCAACAATAATCGCCACCACCTTCAAGAGCCGAAGCACGAGCTGGACATGACCAAGGACAACTTGCGCCTATTCGTAGAGAGATGGAGAGAGCACCCGGATAGTCCCTACACGATAGATCCAAAATGTGAGATCGATTCGTCTCGTCTGCTTGTTTCCGATAGCGACGCCAGATCTGTGTCTCTTCGAGGACAAAGTCCATCGCCCTGTGGTAGTATCTGCAGCTCCGACTCCTTTAACGACAATTCTTTTTATAGAACTCCGAAGTTCAATCTTGTTGATAGAAGAGCTTCTGACAGTGCGACTTCTGACAAGCACCGAGACCCTGCGACGCAGATCATCTTGGCTAATGAAATAATCAAACTATCAGAACACCTGAGAACTGTGGCTCAAAATTCTGGTGCACCAAATGAAGATCATTCCAAAAAAGTTCCCTCTTCTTCAGTTAAAAAGAAGACACCAGTACCAACCAATGAGATTGCAGAGAAGCTGTCCTCTATTGCCAGGCAAAGGAAAATCAATGGGACGACCTTCAACGGTACCAGAAAGTATGAGACTAACAGTTTAGAAAATAATCATCTCTTTAGTTTGAAGAAAACAAATGGTAGAGAGTCCAATTCCGAGGGAGTCAATGAGAGCATTGCGTCGGTGAAAGAAGTTCCTAAAGAGGAGGAGAAAGAGAAGGAAAAGGAGATGGATCTGATACCACCCTGGAGGAAACCCAGAACGAAGCACAAATTTAGTGAGCTTGGCAGAGATGTACCTAGGATAACGAACTTGCAGGATCTGCACAAAAATTTGAACCTTGATGAACCGTCGAGTACGAAAAATTTGTTGCTGCAGTTGTTGAACGAGTGGGATGATGTGAGCAGGCCGACTGGGATAGGACGGAAGTCGATCAGTTTTGACTGGTGTGCTGAGGACGTTGCTAGGAGATCCTTGAATTCGTTGGCTGAGTACTTCCATGTGGAACAGCAGAAAGCTGCGACTGCAGGAGGTGCTCCTTCTGCCTCTTCTGTCCATCGTTGAAATTTGTCTTAGAGTATTCGATAAACCTTAAAATTTAATATTCAAATAATTGTGATATTTTTTAATATTCAACATTAGTTGAGATTTTAATTATTTATTTGTATTGTCAGAAATATATTATACAAATTAGAGAAAATAAGTATCCAATTACACTGAATTTGCTGATTTGATTTAATAAGATAAAGTAAAAATCTATGGGACATGTAAACCATTTTCATTATTCGTATTAGTGTAATTTTGTGACTGTAGATGACTGGTGCAAATAAATTTTTGTAGGTGAAATATTATGTAATAAAATTGTAAAATATGTATGATTATAATATTGAATGTCGATTAAAATGATTGTTAACATCGTGCTGTAAATACCTGGACGATATTTTGTTAATAAATGGATTTCATCTTTTGACAGATGATAAAATATGTTCACATTCACAAATCAAATTGGTTCCTGTTAATATTGTCAATCATTATCATTAATTCATGTGAATTGCAGACGGACATGTTATTTGTGTAATACAGCAAAACAATATTGTATATTCATGTGAATAATTTGTTAATTATTATCACAACTGAGCATTAAATCGACGCATACGTTCAGAGCCTACATTATTTACAACTATATTTGTTGGTAAATTTGAAATAAACGTAATAATTGAACTCAAACTAAACTTAATTCGAGTACAATTTGCCTGTTTGCTTTCAAGCTCTTTGGTACTAATATTATTTGAAAAGGCCCAATTAATCATCATTAATCTAATCGACTTGATTCAAAGTAAAACAATAGTTTTCTAATTGAACAATAAATAATAGAACAACAAGTAGTAGTCTTTTAACCACAGTCGAGATTTGTTGCGAACCGTCTCAAGTTTGATATTTTAGTCGACCTAATCCACCATTAATTTATTTTGATCCAGTAACATGATTCTGAGATTGTCATAAATTTATAAATAAATGTTCACCAGAAAAAGGCCTAGCGCGGGTCAAATGCTGGAACATCGTTGGATCGAGGCCCCTGTGGAAAATCTAATTTCTAAAGTCCGATTAAAACGTTATGTGATCAAGAAAAGATGGGTCAAGGCTGTCAATACTATTTTGGCACTCAGGCGTATGGGAGCTCATTTCGATGTCAAAGCAGCTTAACTCGCCGTCACGATTTCCCCTGAGTGATTTTTATTACATAACGTGAACGTAGTATAATAACAAAACACGAATTTAAATTTAACACATTTTTATTTATCACTTTTTCGAAGAGTTTTCTGACAACTAATTTATTTCAAAGTATCCGTTAATTGAGAAATGCCTTGTCGAAAATTCTATATGCAGAAGCTCATCCATACCCTCAAGAATGTAAATACTTTGTGCAAGCGCATGCCTTATAAGAGCATCTTACAGTACAATATTATATTTATTACCATTTTATAAGATCGGCAAAGAGGAATGTTGATGTCAAATTTCATTGATGATTTTTTTCTATTCAAAAAATAGAAATTAAATGACATTATGCAATGAGGTATTGAGATGCTTTGATTTTTTTTTGCAAAACAACCAAATCTGTAAAATAAATAGTATTCATAAATAATTGACATTCCTCTCTCTGTAAACCTACATCAGTATTTAGTTAAACATAGATCGACGATCCTGTGCAGAAGTCTAATGGAGAATTTTCGGCAAAGTTAGTTTGCATAGTTTTTTCCCGTATTACAAATTGAAACTTTTCTATAGATACATAATGTTAACTGGTTTTTGACAATTGTTAACGTTTTTGCAATTGATTTTATTGCAAAACTGTTTTGCTGTGTGATTTTCAAAATGAAGAAGGTTGTGCAACTGCCAATAATTGTTTATTATGTTCTCAAATATAATAAAATCAAATGTTGAACAATGAGTAATGTATTCCTTTTTGTTGAAGTAAATTGTTGTTACATGAAACGAAAAATTGTTGTTCTGTTTTAAATTCTACACTGAATTATCTAGAGAGTAAAACAACTTACATGCGCAATCACAAGATGACGCTTCTTGTGCTCTCAAATTCTGCATCAGTCGAAAATGTTTATAAAGTGAAACGAAAACCTTGTAATGATCTCACAATTTGAACACTTATAATTGAGTTTGCTTTTATTATCAGATATCGAAAATTCGTGAGAACTACAGTGTGCTTCAAGTGGCTCCAATTGTGTAGTTCGTGATTAAGTGTCAAACTCACATAATTATAGAAATGAACGTGAGATGATCGAAGTTCTTATTCTAAGCAGTATAGAAAATGTTTCAGCACAGTCAAATGGTAAATATACTCACAACTAATATTATTTCATATATCTGTTAACATTACTTACATTTTGAAAATAAAAAAACGACACTTTTTAGGTTATGTTTATGTTAAAACTTTATTTGATTTTATTGCATGTTTAACTCTTGACGTTTCTGGTTTTGAAATCAATTTATAAATTTATTTCATGGTAAACTATCATTTGAATTTACATGAATAGATGTTAACCGGATTTCCCATTCATTTAAATCTTGTTTTGAATTCAAGAAATACTCCAGGTTAATCAACACTTCAATCAACAAATTAGCAACTATATAATGCACAACATCTGGCTTGACACAACATCAGAGACACGCCATCAGTTGTTTATTTAGATTAGATGTGGAAAATTGATTCGAAATGTTCGTTCCGCCACGACGTGAGCGAAAATTCTGAAATTGTGCAAATAATAAGCATTGTCTATTGGTATCATGCTGCGACTAGATTAACCATCAATACCCAAGTATCGATCCTTCGAAATTTATATTGTAACTAAATTTATTGTTCCAGCTATTATTCATGACGTTGCAAACTTCACCTATTATGTGGACAGATTCGCAGATAGACTCGAATGTTGCATATCGAATTACACTTAGAAATGGCAAATGTACTAATACTATGTAGTTCTAATTAGCACAATGTGGCACAATGAATTTATAAATATAAACAAAATGTTATTTGAATATTATATTCGATGTTGGACAAGCGTAAAGTTCACGTCAAATGTTGTTAAAGATAAGCCAGTGCTTGTAAGTCCCGAGGGTTAGTTTGGAGTACATGAATAGTGTCAGTTTGGAGAGTTAATCGTGTAATTAAAAACCAAATAGAATCAAAATTCTGAAGTCGACGTAACAAGTGTTGTTTGATTTTCTAGCAAAATAACAATACAATTACAAAATGGATTGAGTTCAGCTACAGTTGATCTATCAGACTAAAGATAAGCAGGAACAGCTGGCATTGGCTCAATTCACTGCTAAAATCTCTTCTTACCTTAGAATTATTCAACGGTATCTTGCTCATTGTTTTCTGCATAACAATCAGCCTCTCGAACTTTATTACCCTAAATATTCAAGTCGAACCTCTTCTACCTCCCATACAAAAAAATTGCATCGCATAAAAGAATTCTTTTAATCGTTCATTTCAACAATTAAAAGTAAACAAAACTTGTTTCTTCTATATTAGTTTCCGTTTTATATTCTAGCTTTGACTTTTATATCACCCCGTTGCATTTTCACTCGTATCTTTTTATTTTCAACGTGACATCGCAGAAAAATAAAGATACTGACTGTTTCTCTGCAATGATCTTTGTACGTGCTGCACTTTTTCTCAGCTGTGGATTAAACGTCTCATTTTGTAATCTCACAAGACGCTGATCCGGTCGGGGGAGTGTGCACGGTGGATTTCGTGAGAGACGTTTATATATTTTCAGAGTTACGTTGTATGCATTTTTGGCAAGCGACACGATGAAGAAAAGTCAGAAATAAACGTATCACATTGTGCCTTATGGTAAACGCTGAATCATCAACTCAACTCGTGCAATTCAAAACACACTTTCGCCGAGATACAATCCGACTCGGGTTGGACACACTACTGACCTTCGAAGATCCACCAATTGTGTTTATTCAAACGTCGCTTGAAGATTTGACAAGAATGTTTCTTTTTTTTTCAATGCCACTGCAACGTCCAATTCAATCAGAAAAATTTCAGTTGCTCTGTTGTGAATACTTTTTTTCTCCCCCGGGGACCCATCGATACTGTAATTTCAAAGCTGATAAATATTCATGGAACAATATTTTGTATCGGTTATTTTTAGAACAAAATTTTGCAATTCCGGAATAAATGAATTACAAATGGGCGTGTTGAAAGGCACTCAGATGTTTTGCAAAGTAAAGCTGCTGATCGTGCGTTACTCAATTTCCTAAAATTAACAACAATTTCAGCGTTTGAAGTTCGGTATCGATTATTGTGAGCGTGTTATTTGTAGTAAAAGACCAGAAATTCGAAGCTCTGACAGAGGACTTTTATGTTTGATGAAACGCCGCTTTTTAAATGAGAATTTTAGTGCAAAAATCCCTTATTTTAGTTCTTGTTGAATTGGAAAAAAGCTTTCAGCTTAGTTACATGATCATCGTAACGTATTATGAAAATAAGAATAATAAAAATAAAAAAATTCATGTTGCTTCGAAGGTTTTATATGTCATGCAAAATACGTTGTTTTTCTTTTCAATAATAGCATCCACAGTAATGGCAAATCCGATACGGATGGAAAAAGATGTCTTGTATATATTTTTCCTACTCTTTACAAGTCCTTTCGACTCGACTCAATTCGAATTTATTTTCAATGAAACTTTGACTGTTATCCGGTCCATGATTCACTTAGGAAATAAATTTCCGTTTGCATTACGTCTCTCTCAACGGCTCACATTTTTTCCAAAATGCTAACTTTTAATAATTTTAGAACTTTGCTAACTTAGAATTCGTTGACATTCTAAGTATAAACTTCTATACATCGAGTAACTTTTTGATAACTCATCTTTTATTTTTTTTTCAACTTTCAAAATTTGAAATATTTTTTTAGAACACCAACATTGCGACCTTAAAATGAGATACACCGACTAAAAATACAACACCTGTAACTTATTTAATTTTACAGTTAAATAAACGCGAGACTGAAATGATTTTCGTTTTGCTTGGTAACAATAACAACGAAATTGGAACGTCGGTTTGCACGCAGTCCGCTATTCATTTATTTTCTTGTGGTATCATTCTCGTTCTCGAAGTATTAAATTGCGGTTTTCGAAATGTATCGAATATTGTTAATGATTGTTTCGTTCTCCACTTAAAAGCTGCGCCACTAAAATTGGTATTCATGCTCCTCGATATCCGACGAAATTTTTTTTATAGAACCGACAGAGTTTAACCAAGTTATATGTTCCGCGCCGGCAACGCTCCGGGTGTACGCCGCTCGTACATTAATCAAATTAAAATAATTTGACCGAGGTGTTTTTAGCTGCAATGATTTAACACGCGTTAACTTTGCGTCTACTTTGACGTGAAAGTTTTCAGAATCAGTTTTTTTATATTAACATAAAAATCTTATGCAATAACTTTTTGCAATATTTTTGTGTTATTTTGTTATTTGTTTGTTATTTTGTAATCAACATTTTAATTTTTTGATTGAAATAAACTTTTTCAATCGAAAAAATACGTCTTAGTATTGAAAAGCATTTTAATGGCTGGTTTTTTTAGGATAACAAGCTGCAAAATTGGAAGCCATACGCAACGGAATATGACCCATTAAAAGCTGGTAGCATCGATGGTACGGACACCGAGCCTCATGATAAGGCTATCAGTCGTGCCATGGAGGCGCATTACGAGCCACCGCACGGTTTAAAATCCAAGCCCCAAAGGACACTTTTTGTCGCCCGATTTGGGCCTTCCGTTTCCAAAGAGGATTTAAAAGAGGTATTTCTGTAACCGTG
This sequence comes from Telenomus remus, assembly GCA_020615435.1. Classification (NCBI taxonomy): domain Eukaryota; kingdom Metazoa; phylum Arthropoda; class Insecta; order Hymenoptera; family Scelionidae; genus Telenomus; species Telenomus remus. Next base: position 5,504,074 of record CM036341.1, on the reverse strand, counting down.
CTATTTTTAAATTTAAATACCCACACGCAGTTCGATTCCGTAGAAAAACGCACGAACGACGTAAAGTTTCCTCGCGTCAAAATACATTTTTTATTTTCATTTCCCACCGATACACAATTTCTAACTCTCAACTGCAGTTTTAACATTTCATTGCAATTTTTCATTACTTTTTTTTTCCATAACTTGCTATTTTTTCATTACGCTTTTGTCGGAAAAATTTTATGGGTTGTAAAAGAATGAATTACAACCCGTCAAATTAAAAGTTTTTAACTGTGTTTGCTGTCAGAGAAATTCGTTTTCCAAAAATCAGACAATGCGAAATTTTCGTTCAAGTAGGAAGTCCTCGATGAATTGTCGAAGGAATTTCATTAAAACAACAGGGTACTATTGGAAATTGAAATTGCAAAGATATTCTATTCAAAAATGTCGACGATGCATGTGCCCTACGAGCTGACGCACACCCTTTTCAATTACGCACCGATTGACTTGTTTTCTTTTCGCTCAGCCCGAAAGATGGACTCGAAATTGGTTAATTATAAGCCATCTACGGCTTTGCTCTTAATTGATCGAGCATTATTAAAGTCCGTCCTTTTTTTTCTATCGCAAAAAGCAAATTTATTGACGACGGGCTTAGTTCAATTTTCTACTAAGCTCCATGAATTATGCATTTTGTGGTGTTTGTGTACATATCTGCCGTCGGTCTTACTTAATACGGATCGCGCGAATTAATTAAAGTAATACCTCATAATCTTATTACTATGATTACAGCGTAATTTTATACGCAACATTCCAATCATATTTTCAGTTGAAACATTTCAAACCACTCTCAATCATAATTACTGTCAAGAATATTTAGCTGTTTTTTTCCATCGCAGTTTTTCGAGAAAAGAGGAAAAGTTTTGTCGGTGAAAATCAGCGTTGACGTCGTGACTGGACATCCACTCGGATATGGTTTCGTAGAAATGCAATCAGAGGACGATGCCCGGCGAGCTTTAAGGCACTCAACTGACGCTGTTCTGAAAGGTTATAAATTATTGGTCGACTTCGAATGCGAACGAATCATGAAAGGATGGAAACCCAGGAGACTTGGTACGTTTTGTTATTGTACTCATTTTTTTCTCTCTTTCCAATGAGACTTATTCAAATTGTATAACTTTTCTTCCAATTTCCAGGCGGTGGTTTCGGAGGCAGAAAAGAGTCTGGTCAATTACGATTCGGCTGCAGGGATCGACCTTTCAAGAAACCAATCATTTTGAATAAAATATGACCTTTTCTAAACACAACTATTTTTATACTTTTGTACTCGCTAGTTTGAATAATAAACCTTAATTTAATCGCCCAGAGATTCGCTAAAGTTGCATTCAAAAAAAAATCCAAACAGAAATTGTATCATTTATTTAGCATCTTCCAAACCAGAACAGACAGTTTATGAATACTCGATAGTTCTGCACAATTGATTGAGCTGAATCGTGTAATGAAGTGTGGTCAATAATAAAACAAGTTGCATGATTTTCAATTTCGCAGCTTGATATAAAAATTAACCCCGGAGTGTACATGAACGTGCAAAGCCATCAAAAATGTTGAAACATGAGTTGGCAGTTTCGGGAGTGCGAGTACTTGTAACGCTGATCAAATAAAACGATGAACCAAGAGCGACGGACGGGTCGATGTGAGCCATTGTATTTGGCCCGGTGTCGAATAAATTTTGAATAAATCGACTCTGGTATGTGACGAGCTCGTCGGCGTTAATTGGACAAACTTTGTTCAACAAGAATTGGATGCACGAGAGCGAACAGTGACATGCCACGGGCAACTTTGTACGCGCTTGCGAACCCCCCTGCCCTTCTGCCACCCACCATATGAAGCAGATTCTACGCATATAAAGGACCGCGTTCCAGCTCCAGGAATGTTTTCATTCTTGAATTGAAAAATTGATTAGACAAGGTGCCCCCGGGATGGACAGGACGGAAAAAAGTTCCGACAAAACTTTTAATGAATCTTGAAGTTCAATTAAAATTTTCCTGATCGATTTGTCTTCAAGTTCTATTCATGGTTTGAATTTGGGATTTGGAGAGTTGGATCTAATTTTTTTTGTTCCGTTTCAAGTCAGCTTGATGAGAGGGTTGGAGTGAATAATAGGAGAAAATGGGCGAGCATTTGATTTCAAATCAAGTGTCTCATTTGTCACGGTGAAACTGTCTCAATGTCATTGAACATTTATCAGAAGTCTCCCGAGACTGGCTGTAGATTATAGAAAGCTACGTCTCTGATGACAAGAGCCGAATCCTGATAATTCAGAGAATTGAATCTTTTTGAAAATCACGATGACAGTTTTTTGCAATCATTTTTCGATAGAATAGTTTTTTACAGTCGGATCGAAGGTTGGATTCGTAAAATTGTATTGTGTCGTTTGGTTAAATGTTAATGAGTTTACATAAATTGCAATAGCGGATTTTTCGTTTCGCATTTTGGGTTTGCATTTTCGTTAGAACTGGTTTTGTATTCTGCAATTTGGGAGTAAGTGTCATTTTCATACAAATAAGATCGTTTTTATGCTACCAATAATGGTACTGGCTTCTATTTCCGAAGGCGAACAATCTGTGACGCCTAACTATAGATTTTAGTTTTTCTCCCCAGTATGAAAAATAAATTTAGGAAATGCAGACATAGGAAAACTGTGTCATTCCACGAGGACAAGTTCGTGTTCTTTAAACTAAAGTGGGCTTTTGATTCTAACTTATACTAATCGGTGCAATAACCGATCAATGAAATTTTTTAGTTACAAAAACCAGAATTATATACAACTTTGTAAGTTATTCAGTTTTCACCGAAATAAAATATCGGATGAATTTTATGTACATTTAATGGAATTTGCACGTTATTAAAGAGGTATTAAAATGAAAATGAATCGAAATTTGGACATTTTATGAATAATGTACCTGCATAAGGAAAAGAGCAATTTGGATTTAATGGTGTAAAATTAAACGTATGTTAAACCCAAGTTGAACCGTATAATTAAATGAGAAAATCTTAAAAAAAGAACAAGTGTGCGAACGCGAGATGCAACGTTGATAATTTGGCTCTTGGAAAATTAAAGTAACATAATTATCAATTTACAATTCAAATTAAATAAATTTCTGCAGATTTGAAACGTCTCCCAAGAGAACCGGCGAGTTTTAAAAGTTGCCAGAAATTAGAGGAAAGAAATTAAGAAAAGATGAAAAAGCCATCTCAAATGCAGCAGTCAAGGAGCAAATGTTAAGTAAGAGATTATAAAACGAATTTAAATTAGAACAAGCACAATCTTCATTCTTTTTATTTTCCATTGCAAGGGACAATAATTGGCGGATGACTTTCAACAAAACTCTTGTCTTTTATCCGAGACGTGTAGTTGCATTTAAAATTGCCGCAAACTTTTTCAATTAACACCCTTACTCTGCATCTTCTCGACGCACAGTGTGCGTGGGCGTGTAACCAATCTGTCTCACTTTCTCTCGCCTAATAGAATAAGATAAAGTGAGACAGACTGTGTCTCATAATGCAACCCAAGCGAGGCCCAAAAATTTTAGCACAAAGTGTCATTTTCGTCCTCAAACTTGTTAACTTATTTTTGCTTTTAACTTTTTTGGCAAAAAAATTTGACACATTAAAAATCAGTGCAAATGGAAAAGCACTTGAATTCCCTGATACATTACGTATCTTCGTTGGATCTCGTTGAGTTTTGAAATGTTTGCCAATGACATTTTCTCTCGAACCATGTTAATGTGCGATAAACATCGTGAAAATACTCATACAGTGACTCAAACTTCAACTTGAAAATAATAATAACAAACAAAAAAAAACCTCGAAACGAAATCTTGCGAGTTTTTGTAGACGAACCAAAGGAGTTGTAATGTTTTATGTATGAAAAATTCTCAGTCGGGAGGAAATTTGAAACAAAAAGATGCAAACAACTTTTGCATTCGAATGAACCAGTGTTTGGTGACGTGATAGTGAAATGTGGCGTGGTAAGATTGTGTCGGTCAGGGTCTCTTCAGATTATAACTGCGTTCGGTCTTGTTTAAACAAACGTATTTAGTCGCTGATAACCGGATTAAGGCATAGTCGGGATATAATCGAGTTATCCTGATTTAATTTGTTCTTGGCTAGTTGACTAATAAGACTCCGGATTGATCTAGATGTGAAATAATTATTGCATATCCAGCAGTAATTTTGACCGATGGACCAAATTTTCGAACAATAAAAAAGAACTGAAATAATTCAGTTATTGTTTGTTAGGTATTCGTGACTCGAATGAAACGTCGTTTCATTCTGCGTACACAAAATGCAATGAAAAATATTGAATGTGTACACTTTACCCCGACGGGTGGTACGGTCATGGTTATTCCATTTAAAATAACAATAAAAAGCTTTCAGATATTTGTTTTAGTTTTGAAATATTGAAACAGCCGAGAGGAAAAAAAATGAAGTATTGTGTATCAAATTTGTAAGCATGAATTAAACAGTTGGGAATAAAAATGCAAAACATTGAAAATAATTTTGCATGAAATTTTTCAAGTCCAAATTAAAGCGAAAAATTCCAAATTAAAAATAAACACATGTTCTAATAATATTATAATGTAAATATACCACAATACGAACTCGTCGGAGTTTAACTTAGAAGATCGATTTAACATTTTATAATCGATCATCAACCAGAGCTCTTTTTCAGGGAGCTCTACTTTTTACTTTTTTTTCAACATCTCTCGAGTCAAAAATAATTTGGAATTTTTTTATTTCATAAACACCCCACCTAATTTTTCTAACAAATAAAACTATTCAAAAGTGAAATTGTGAAAAAAATCAGCCGTAACAGAAATCGGTTGGTTCTAGGACCAGATAAGAAATCAGTGACATGATAAGAGTTTAGTCGGCCGTTGATGCGAGAAAAAAAAACGAAGTTTGTGAGAGGCGTCGTTGCAACAACTGTTTTCGGTATGACAGAAGTTGGTGAAGAGGCGCGTTCTCGATCATCATCGGCTTCGTAGGGAACTCCGTCAACCGAAATAGAATCGTCAGGATCAAGTCGCGCCTGCGCTTAGCCACTGTTGAAATAGAGATAAATAGTGCATTATTAATAGACCGCGAAAGAAAAGGCGAGGCGAAGAACGCGGCGGAGGCGGAGGACCGAGTTTTGCTTACGTCCCGGGCTAAGACTCCGGACCTCAGAGCTACTGAGGGTATCGTGGACTTCACATTCCAACGGATAAAGCTCTCGTGCACGTGTGTCTCCGAAATCATCTCTCGCCAACCGAGAGACACCCCGAAACTTAGTGTTTCCAATCGTATCTGAGGCTTTCAAGTGTAAGTCGCGGTCCTCGAGTTCTTCGGTTTCTCAATTACTTTTGCTACGTGATTGTGCGTGTCGACTGGTGTGATTTTCTGTGATTTTGCTATTACGAGCAACGATAAAAGTGGCACGCAAGTTTTTAAACGCGATGGCGGACAGTTGCGAACCACCACCGACAGATGGCCACGAGGATAGAAAAAACCGTTTTTCTGGTTTGGAACCGGTTCAACTGCCAACCAACACGGATCCATATTCAAATATTTTTCAAGTGGTTTGAAACTACACAACCGTTTTCCACTCATTGTTATCTGATTCAATTTTCAAAAACAGTTTTCACGCTACTTTAACTAATTTTCTTATTTGTCGCAACTTCTGGTTATTATTTTTTTACGATGCAAAAATATTTTGAAAAAATGCTTTATGTGAAAGTTTTGTTGATGTTTTTTGAAAGTAATTCAATGATAAGAGTATCGTACTAGGATGAAAGTGAAGAAGCAAAGAAGTTGCGATGGAGTTCGGTATCTAAAATTAGGGTCGTAAAAGCGCAAAGAGTAAGAAGGGATCGGCTCCATATAGAGCTTGCGACGTCGAGCTTGCGGCCAGGGTGAGCAAACTGTCTCCGCGCTCGCATATCGGATTACACTTGTTTTGCTACAGCGCGTTTTTTCTTTGTCATTCTCCCACTTTTATCAATCCTTAAACGCGTAGATTGGCCTGATAGATTTTTCAGCGCGCACCTCTCCCACGGGGGTATCGTTTTTCGTTTATTAATAAGCGTCCGCCATTGCCTCAATCCACCATTCGATTCGACACCAACACGCCGTTGAAACTGACTGAATTAACTTCTATTTTAACATTCACCTGGTTATTTATAATTTATCACAAATCAAAAAAAGATTAGATTGACTTTTTTTTCATTGAAAACAAAAATTTAGTTCAATTTTTAGATTCTAATTGAGTTTTGGTAAATAAAGAATGTCGGATAAATAAAAAATGAGAAAATCGAAGAACTGAAAGTCGAAAAGTACTCTGGTGATTGAAATAACATCTTTTATTTATAATTTGCAGCTTTAAACAACTTCAAACATGTCCGACGAGGAGGAACAGTACTCGTAAGTAGCACATAAATAATGACATAATACGAGCGGAAGTACATAAAACAGACGTTATTGTAAATAAGTTATTTTCGCACTCAATAGAGTATTTACGTTTAGAAACATCATCGACTTAAATTTAGCGGACCAGTTTGAAAGTAAAAAAGAAACAATCGCAACACATTTTCAATTCAAACATTTTCAATTTAGCACGTTTAAAGTTGAGATCAAAGAAGAAGCGCAAAGCCATAAACTTTCTTAGGATTTAGTTCTGTCACGTAAGGATCAGCTACTTTACCAAGACGAATTTTCGTGTCTAAAAATAGACCTCTTCCTTGTTCCTGGTGGGACCAATTTTTTTTCACCTGTTTTTCGTTCACCTGTTATGGTTTTTAACATTACATAAGTCGGTGATAATGATTTGTCAAAATGTTATTTTTGGAACTCGGCCAATGTTACACCAGTTTAAAGTTCCCTAATTTAGTCTTTTCTCCAGACTTGAAAATCAACATTTTTTGTTTTTCCTCGTTGTACCCAAAATGTTTTTAACCGTTTCAAAATGTTTCCTCGATTCAAAAAGATGTAAATGTGAATAACAACTGTCAACCAAACGAAATCGGAATTTGTTAAACAAATTTGTTTTCCCACTCAAATCTAAATTTGACGCATGATTATGGAATGATTAACATTCGTATTTTCTTTTACAGCAGCGAGGAGGAGGTCGAAGAAGTGTAAGTATAAACGTCAAACTGTGCCGAATTATTTTCGATCGTTCTCCAGCACCGCAACCAATCTAACTCAAAAACTTTCTCTTCTTGCAGGAAGTAAGTTGCAGATGCGGTGTCACCTAGGGCCTAATCACGGCATCGTGACTTAATTTTGTTTGTCAAAGTAGATTAGCGTGCAAGCCCCCGATTAGACGACATACAGTGTTTTGCAAAAGCACGTTTCCCATCCGTCAGTCTAAATTAACGTTATTCTACTTGTCACAAAAAAAAGTTGTTTTCATCCTCAATCTCATTTTCTTCGGGTCGGGAAACGTTGTTTATTTGTTGCACTCTGTATACTTAGAAGATGAACATCAGTTATATTCGAAGCAAATATAAAACAAATGAACGACCATGGGATTTGCAATCGGACAAAAGAGCGATGACGTCGAGCGCCGATGATATGATTTGGAAGTCCCGTTTATTTTCGGAAATATTTGCGTACAAAAATAGCCCGCCTGACATAAATCGCTCGACAGGCCACATTTGACAATAACCGCTCGAAAGTGTTGACTCTCTCTGCCTCTTTTTTCTCTCTCTCTCTTTTTTTCGCCCACCCAATTTTTGTCACTCATTTTTCACGCCGCTCTTGTTTCTTTCCTCATAATTCTCATTATGTAACCCGCGTTTATAATGGCGGGCTTATAAAATGCCGGCCGGTTTAAAATTAGAGCGCGTGTTTCCTTCACAAAAATAGAGCGGCCGGATGGCGCTGCGCGGCTTTACCTAACCGGACACAAATTTAGTAACGCAACGCGAGAACGGCCTACGGATATTTATCAATCCAATCGAAATTTGATCACTCTTTTTCACAGTTGTTTTTTTGTTGTTGAAAATATTTCACCAGGTAGATGAGTAGGGGAGAACGGAGAAGGAGGGGGGGGGGGTTAAAAATGACCGCGAAAAATAATAGTTCGGGCGAAAAATTCGGAAGGTTTGACGTAAAATGTATTTTTAGACGAGATGAATTATGTTTTCACGCCTTTCGCATTGGCATCGACGAATTGTCGGGTGAAAAATGAGATTTCTCTCCAACACTTATCGTCGTCGCGCAACACGATCGATCAATCGCACGAACACGACAATGTTTCGTTTATTTTAACGTCATAAATTCATAATAATTTAATTTTCGCGAGCAAACACCGCTCGTCCATTAATTTCAATTACAATTTGAGAGATGGTTTTGGTTTTTGCAATTAAACGCGACAGGACGTGGTCAGTCGAGAGACAATTGGCGGTCGGTTATTTTCTACATTTAATAAACCGCGGGGCATAAACATCGGATTGATTTTCGCCGGTGGCGTCAAAGAGCTGAACGAGGGATACAAATCGACATCGTGATGGGATTGAAAAAAAAACGCAAAAAAGAAAGAAAATGTGGAAAATAGAATTGGACGCTGGAAAATGAGTAACTTTAATTGGGAGCGATGAGAGAAAAAAGGGGTCGAGTGTAGATTGTCGAATACGGGCAAGTTCGATTGAAATCCCTGGTCGTGCAATTGATAAACATCTTGTGCTAATACCAACGCCAGTACACGCGACCCTTTGCATTCTTAGCGATGTGTACTGCACCCCTCTCACCCCTTCAGAAAACGAAGCCAATTACTGACTCTGGTTTGTTTTGTTTTTTTCACTCCTTCCTGGACTTTTTTTCTCGACTTTGCTCCGAATCTTCTCTCTACCTTCACCACCAACAACACACAAAACCAAAAAAAAAATTAAAAAAAAATCATCAACTCGATCACCAATCAACCACTGACCTGCACGCGACGCGAACGGTTCGATATGATCCAAATAAAGGCAGCCGGAGAAGAAGATCGAGTAAGTGCCAATGTCTACGCCTTTTCGCTCTATGTCTCTGTTTTTTGCCGGTCAAGTCTTGTCCGTCTGCTCTCATAAAACTCTTGCTGCTATGAAAACATTTTTTTTTCTTTAATTTACTCTGGTCATTTTCGCTCTGTTTCGAGTTCTAAATTTACGATTGAAAGTTTCAAACTCCAAGTGCATTGTATCTTGTATTGTTTTTGGATTTTATTGATTTTATTCATTTAAAATCCTTTTTGCAAAGAAACAAAAAAAAATAAAAAAAGTCGATACGAATTTGTAAAGTTAAATGAACAAGCCTCTTTCAAAGTGGCAGAAATGAACATGTTTATTCCATCTAGCAAAAGTTGCGATAGGTACAATGCTCTTGATTTCACTCTTTAATCTAAAAGCAACGTATTTTCAAACGGTAATTGCTGATAATTCCGCGCTCCGAATCGGAAAACAAGAATTTTTTTTCTCCTACTGGTTCTCATATCACGATTGTGACCGAGAATTGTATTTCCGTCGGTCGAAAATCGCAACCTAAATCTCAATCAAAATTGATTTTCTGGAGCCGAAGTGACCTAAATAGGCCGTATCCTGTGTCATTAAAAAAACAATAATTTTTCGTTTCTTTTTTGTCTTCGCCATGAGATGTCTTACAAATGTTTAATAAATGTTTCAACGTCGTTTCTTTTTTGTGTCATAATCCACAAATTTTGCCACGTGCAATTGGCGATTAATTTTGTAAGGCGCTGTGGTTTTTTTGATCTTGTTACTGAGCACATGTTTTTTTGGACACAATAACAATGCAAATAACAATAATATTTTACTACAGTTTCACTTTGACACGGAATAATCACTTTTTAACGTTTAATCATTTTGATAATTTTTAATCACTTTTTTGTTCTCTTGAAGAAAAAACTTTGTTTTTGATTGCTACAATAATATCGTAGAAGCCCTAATATTCGTTTTACTATTTGATTCTCTTTTGGTACGAAAAAGAACTTTATTGCAATCAGGTTTGATAAATGATACATTACAATATCGTTAGCTCTAATTACAAATGCTCATATGACACAATTGTTTTGAACTTGCCTTTTGAAACAAAAAATCTAAATAAACAAATTCGCATAATTTAATATCATTCCAAAATTATTAGAATTTTTTTCTATAGATGAAAAATGTGGCAATTTTTTCCTAGCAATTTCTCTGAAATTTCATCCGAAGGTTTTGAATGAAGCGCGAACGGTTTTTTAATTAACGAAACTTTTCTTGCTTTCAACTCGCTGTAACGCGAATGAAAATTAAATTAAATATATCAACCTGCTAAAGGGACAAAAAAGCAAGAGCTGTAAAGGCTTTGAATAATTCGCGTCGCGTTTATCAAACCTGATACAATGCGAGCCAATGGCAGTTGGCATCTAATTAGCATCGTCATTAAGTTGGTGTCGTTAAACATTTTTGTCTCGCAAGAAAAAAGGGACGCAAAATTGAATGAAAAAAAGCAACTATTTTTCCACCAGTAACCTCGTTCATTACAGCGTCCGCGCGACGATACCTTTTTCTCTTTTTTTTTCTCGTTTTTTCATTCTCGCGTTTCACTCGAGTTAAGCGCTCGGTAAAGCCCCTTTTTGTTCGCTGCCAAGAGTGCGTTTTGCATTTTGTATATTTTGTCGTTGGAAACGAGCTTTTTCGCGTGGGTTTTTTCAACAATTAATCTTGGTACATCTCAATTTTCTTAATCAACCAATCTCGTGCTCGATATGAGACTCTTCTTATCGCGGAGAAAGACAATCGTGCAAGAGATCTGTACCAAAAACGTTTTTTTTCTGTTTAATTTAATATCGCTGCCTTGCTGATGTGTCGATGGTGAAAATACTTGAAACACTCATCTCTCGACTCCCCTCACCATTTTATCCCTGAAACAAAATTTCCAACTTTTTGTCGCGTGACGAATTTTTTACCACCCTCCATCCCTTTTTTACCATCTTTGTCTCACTCACGCTGTCTGTTCTTCCATCAGCGTTGCACTTTTCATGAAAATTACGAAAATCATAATCAAAGAAAACTGAGGAACAAGGTACAAAGAAACAGATTGATATTAGAGAAAAGCAGTAAAATGAAATTGATTATGATTTTTATTGTTCTGAAGTTGCGAAGAATCGGTGGAAAAATAAGGATTGGCTACAATTGAAAAGACTTGCTTCAAACTATAAAAATAATAATAATCAAAGATTCTTCCAACTGAAAAGCTACCAATATCGTTGCACTGTCTTATTTATCTGTCCTTTTATTACACTTCTGTACTTCATTCTCGTGTTGTTCAACAAGCGTTGATAATCCCGAACGCTAATGCAATAAAACGAGGCAGGTCCCTCGAGAAATGAAGATCGCATCCTGTCGAAAATCGTAACTTTGAACAAATAACAAAAACAGAAAAAGAAACAAAAAAAGGTAACTAAATAAAACGATCCGAATTTGCTTCGTCAAGTAAGTTCGAGAACAAATGTTTTTTCTTGTTTGCCTATATCGACAGGTTTCGGACTTTCGCCAGTTTTTGAATCGTGTTTTTGGGCTTGGAACAAACAAGAGCTTGCAAGTGAAAAGTTTTAAGCAAAACGTTACAAGATGTTTGCCAACAGGCCGAATTTTATTAATCGATCTTTACTTTTCTCTTTTGTAGGGGTAGAGCGTCCCAAAAGTAAGTTGACATTTAGTCGCAGAAACAAATGAGAATTGCGCGATTTATTAATCCACCCTCAAACTGTCTATCCAGTGACTCTAAAATCGACTTTTGTGCTGTGAATCACATTGTTTTTATGTCTCAAGTCCCATCTCGTACCTTACCAAATGACGTTTTATTGTCTATTAATGATCATTACTCACTGTTTTTAATTTTTTTTTCTTTCCTACTCAGTGTTGAGCATTCACTATTCAAACCGAGTGTTCCACCCCCCTTTTTCACGTGCTGTTTTGATGATTTCAATTCATACCAGTTTGTACATTTGTTGACTCATGTTTTGTCCATAATATAATCCACTATTGATTGTACCAACGAAACCCAATTTTTTCGTCTTGCTGGCTGCTTTCGCAGAAACTTCACGTTGTTTCGAATGTTCGCCCGTCAAACTGCAAACTAAAAAGACAACCCAAAAAAACATCATCTAATTTGTTTCCCCATCATAACACCTCGTGTCTTGGTAAAGAAATGATATACAGGTCTGATAAAAATCTTCCATCTCTTGTAGGTGTTCGAAAAGAAAAACAAATTTCGCGAATTTATCGATTGCAGGAGCTTCCAAAGAGGTCAAAAATGGAGCATTAATCAGGCGTTAAAATTTTGTTTTCAACTAAAAAAGAAGAAGACTTTTCAGGGTTATTTTTGTTTATTTTTTATTCCAACCGCTTGATTGATGCAGTTGATATGTAAATATAAACGGAGGAAGAAAAATGAGCCAACGTGTCGGTTCTGCTGGTGAATGAATGTTTCATTTCATCTGAGATTTTAAAGCAAAAGGTCTTAAAGAGCAGGCACGTTTTTTCATTTTCGTAAGGATTTTTAAGATTGATGTACCAGAACCTTGTATCAGCCTCCGCCTTCGCACGGCCTTAGCATACAGATATAGTTTTTCATGCCAGCCGCAGGCTTCTTACAATAATACAAACGACTTAATCTATAAATTGCGCTTGCAAAAACGTCAATGCCAATCCGCTGGTGCTGCCTGTTTATGCCTGTTTTATATTTGTCCGTCCGCTTTCTTGAGAACTATTTGTTGATGAATTAACTGCAAGAGAAAAAGAAATGCAAAAAAATAAGGGATTTTGGGAGAGTGGACGAGAAGAAAAATTTTGGGGCGGAAGAATAGCCTTTGAAAAATCACGATAGGACTTGGATTTCCAAACGTCACACTAAAGACAATTACTTTTGTTTTCGCTCCGGCTACCTGTAGGGATTCCGGCGAGGGAGTCGAGTTTATGAAGGTGAGCTTTCAGATGAAATTAAAATTTTTTTACCGAAAAATATCAAACAAAAAATGGATAAACATTTAAAGAAACAGAAAGAATGTTTTTTTTTAATCAACCAAATATTATTTTCCTCGTGATTATTTTTCTTACTTCAATCAGTTAGTTTCGAGAGTCTTGCAATCAAAATATCTTCGAATCTGTACGACGCATAATTTTATAATTACAGAGACAAGAACAGAAGAGAAGCGATCTCGATGAAACACTTAAGGAATACATCACCGAGTGGCGAAAGCAGCGGGCCAAGGAGGAGGAAGAACTCAAACGTCTCAAGGCAAGTAGTTAACTTGCACAAGCGCGATATAATTCGCAGCGTAACGAAAACGAGACTAAAGACAAAGTTAAACGAATTTGATCGAATCGTTTGTTCAGCTTTGTTATTTCTCGTCTTCTCTGTTTTATCACGACTTGACTTTTACAATTTCTATGATTGTTTTACAATCTTTGTTTATTCAGTCAAAATATTCAATTCTACAAAAATGTGCCATTCGATCAATTTATTATTTAAATTTGTGTTTAATTTAGGAAAAACAAGCTAAGCGCAAAGTCACTCGTGCTGATGAAGAGAAACGATTGGCTCAGAAGAAGAAGGAGGAAGAGGAGCGTCGTCAACGCGAAATTGGTAAAGCTTTAATTCTTGTGCAAAGTCGTGTTTTGGATAGCGTGAAAAGTCAAGAGCTAGACTTCGTGTAAATATTCACGGTGTATTTGCATTTTTAGAAATTCACTCATTTGGTTTTTGATTATTTCAGAGGAGAAAAAGCAGCGGGACATCGAGGAGAAGAGAAAGTAAGTATTGATTATTTATTTACATTTTCAATTTTAAAATGTACAAAAAATAGAAACACGTCTTGAAGTTGCAAAACTAACTATTGTAAATTTGTTAAACAGGCGCCTTGAGGAATCTGAAAAGAAACGTCAAGCGATGATGCAAGCGATGAAGGACCAGGCGAACAAGTCCAAAGGACCAAACTTCACCATCGCCAAGAAAGACTTGTCTGGGGTAAACCATCAATTTAGTGGAAAAGAATAGGAATTGCTGCCTCTTTTATATCTGTTTTTAATATCGATTTCGATTAACAACAAATCAAAAGATTATGCAACCATTCGCATAAAGGCTCGTTTGCGTTAATTTATGTTTTTGCTCTTTTAATTTCCAGGCAGTTCTTTCATCGGCGGCGCTCGAGCGTAACAAAACAAAAGAACAGCTTGAGGAGGAAAAGAAAATATCTCTAAGTATTCGAATTAAGCCATTGGATATCGACAACCTGAACATTGACAGATTGAGGAGCAAAGCAGTGGACCTCTGGGAAACCATTGTCAAATTGGAAACAGAGAAGTACGACTTAGAGGAACGTCAGAAACGCCAGGATTATGATGTGAGCTTACTGTTTTGTTTTCATTCAACGACGTCAACATTGTTTTAGCTTGGATGAAACATTTTTATACATTTTTCATTTTCTCTTTTGTTGCCAGCTTAAAGAATTGAAGGAAAGGCAGAAGCAACAACTGAGGCATAAAGCTCTGAAAAAGGGTTTAGATCCTGAAGCCCTCACTGGAAAATACCCTGTGAGTTATTCTAAAACCGCATCATAATTTGAATATCAACTTTTTGTTTCAAAAGTTTCGGTTAGAAAGAGTTTGCTAAACTGTTGGATTTAACATTGTTCAACTTCTTGTCCACAGCCCAAAATTCAAGTCGCCTCCAAATACGAGCGCAGAGTGGACACAAGGTCCTATGACGACAAAAAGAAGTTGTTCGAGGGTGTAAGTATAAACGATATTGTTTAAAATGGAACAAACCTACGAGAAAGAAAGTATCTCGAGTCTTGCAAAAAATGAAAACTGAAAGCGGTTCAACTTTGTTCAGTCGAAAAAAAATAAGTAACGGTTTTTAGTGATGAACTAACTGACCTATTTTTGGATATAATGTACGTGTCCTTTCATTCAACTCTACAACCGACTAAGTACTCTATGAAAATAAAAAACAAAGATAAATACATGTCTAGTGTTTTGAAAATTTTAATTGTTCTTAAAGTGGACAGCTAATGAAAAATAATGAAAAAAAAAACAAACAAAAAATACCGAGCAAAGATTGTAATACTTAGTAAGGTCGGTGCATTAAAAGAGAAACGAGATACTTTACTTTCTGAGTTAGAAACTGACTAAGAGGCACCCTATCGTTTCGAGTCTAAGTGATCGCGAACACTGTGCATTGAATCGCAGGGTTATGACACGCTTTTAGCGGAACTCAACGAGAAACTATGGAAACAGAAAACAGAACAGTTCATGAAACGCTCTAAAAGTGAGTCGAGACAAGTCCCAAGAGCCCCTGTTGTTTGTATGACCCCAACCCCCCCTTCTTTTTTTAATTTTAATAAAAACGTACTTCCTACGATACCCTTTTGGTTTACTCGTTTGACCTCTGTGTATATTTTTGACCGAAACATTTTGCGTGACTCACAAATCTGTGGTTTTTCTTTCTGCATCCCAATCAAGATGTATTAAAATTGAGAGGACATAAAAAAGACTTGGTTTTGACAGTAAAAAAAAACATGTAACTGACAATTGTAAATTGCTCATGACGGTTTGGTGAATTGAAAAACAATTGAATATTACTTTTTGTGAACTACCATCGACGTATCACATGATTAAAACATTTACATGTCATTTACCCTGACGAGATGGGGAACGAATAGGTTTCTTTGAATCGAAGACGTACTTCCCGGACGGACAAGGGAGCTAGAAGTCGGAGGTTCCTTTATGGAAGGATACCGTGTGTGAAAATCCTTGCATGCAATGTTTTCCGTTTCAGGGTTTGACCGATCAGATAAAGGAAACCATGGAGAAGCAGTGGTCCCAACAAAAAGAGCAGTTCATGGGCCGTCAAAAGAGTATGTATTTTCATCCCTCGAGATTATCGACAACTCGAGATTCTAGCATCAATTTTCATTAATCATCTTAAGACTTTTCTTCCTTACTGGTCAAAAAAAAAGTTTTTGTTTTGATTTCTTTTTATGAAAATTTGAATCATTTTTTAAATCAGCTGTTCAAAACGCTATCTTGACAAAGCATATTAAACCAAAAGGTCGCTCAATAAATCAGTCGCTATCTCGCGTACCTGATGAAAATTTTAAATTAAACGCGTGCGGAAATTTATTATATACCATTGCCACGAAACAAAAAGCTCTCGCTGTACCTGTTGAATTATCGTACCGATTTTGCATGCAGAGATGGACGAAATACGCCGCGCCGTTTCGCTGAGTCAACTTTTCTGACGTTCCACTAAAATTTTTTCTGTGCAAATCATATTACGAATCGAAAAGTCGTCTCGTTGCATCAATTTTATTTGCTTTTATTCGTATGGTTTCAAAGTTTAATATCGGGTTTCAATTGTTGAACTTGTTTTTTGTATTTTAACAAAAAATCTGATTGTTAAAAGTATTGAAAAACTAATGACACTGTGTTTTGACAGCGAAGCTACCAAAATGGTTCGGCGAGCGACCTGGCAAGAAAACCGGCGATCCGGAGTCACCTGAAGGTGAGGAGGATGCCAAGGTAGCAGCTGACGATGATTTAGAAGAACCCAACTTCGAGGACGAAGAAGGCGGAGAAGAAGGAGAAGAGGAGGAGGAGGAGGAGGAAGAGGAAGAGGAGGAGGAAGAAGAAGAGGAGGAAGAGGAAGAGGAAGAAGAAGAGGAAGAGGAGGAAGAAGAGGAGGAGTAAATTAGGGATGCTTGCGAGAAGAAAAATGTTGAAACTCGAGCTGAGATGCGGGAATCGCTGATAGCGCGTGCGGCCTGATGAATTTTTGTGGAAGGGATTGGGCGAGGAATTGTGCTGCACTGATTACCATATGTTGTACTATGTTAACGGCCACTATTATTATTGTAACAGTATCAAATGTTAATTTTAAAAGAATCATAAAAACACGGTTTTACGCAGACAAATTATGAATGTTATATTTTTATGGACTATAGACAAATAAAAAAAAACGTCCTAAGAGGAACCACTTGACAAGTGTACTGTGCTTAACACGGTCGCATACCACGACCTTGAGTCGAGACAGTGACGTCGCGCTGAATAAATAAAATTGTTGCGTCGACGCGCAACCAAATGCAGAGAAACGTGAACCTCAGCTAGGACACATGGTCTGGTATAACTGTGTTAAGCACTATGAGCATCTAGATTAAAGTTGCAACTGCATCCAAAATTCATTACCTTGTTTTTCTCATCTTTTTTTCTTGGTTTCTTTGAATAAACGTATTTCGTCTAAGGCCTTGCCGTTCTCTGTATATACTCCTTCCCATATTCTTTGGCTCCTTTTTGGCTTCGTAATCTTGACCCTTCGTCTTCAAAATCCTTCAACGAAAAGCACACTCGACGCTAGGGATCCGATATCGTTTGCAGAAATGCTGACAGTGCTGCTTTATTACAAATACCGACGATGCCTGCTGAGAAAATCCAAAAAGTCCACACGATCGACTTTCAAAAGTCGAAAGTTTCTTCGTTTTTCTAAGTTTGCAGTTTTCATATTTTTTATTAATAGACAGTTTCAAAGTTTCAATTTGAAATTGTTTGGGAGTTTTTATTATTTCATTCACAGTTGAAAAGTTTGGATTCACAATCGTTCTTTTGAAATCATATGAGCTTGATAATTAATAGGAAGATTAATCATCACTAAAGTTGTGCAGATGGTTTGATGGATTAAACCCTTTTTCAACGTTGATTAGTAACAAAAAGTTCAGATTCTGATTAATTCTAGATATTACAGATAGTAAGCACTAATAGCATCATAAATTTGTGTTGATGTTTGTGATTTTGCGTTTCGGTGAACCAAATAAGTGAATTCTGCCTGGTTGATCATGCATTTGAATTACACTCAGAGCAGATTAGTGGGATAAAACATATTAGAGCTGAAAATTAAAGTTAAAGGGATTTCTAGTTAATTATTCACAATCCAAATTTTAGCCAAGCGGATGTAATTTGCAATTTATTTATCCTGGTTATATAAATAATTAGAGGTTTCGTTGCAATTGAGAATTAAATGATGAATAAATTCGTATGAATTATTTTCTCTTTTTATGATCGTTGATAATGTGATTATTAGTTCGCCTATATCGCGGTGACAT
Source organism: Telenomus remus (assembly GCA_020615435.1). Classification (NCBI taxonomy): domain Eukaryota; kingdom Metazoa; phylum Arthropoda; class Insecta; order Hymenoptera; family Scelionidae; genus Telenomus; species Telenomus remus. Next base: position 5,485,920 of record CM036341.1, on the reverse strand, counting down.
ACAAATGACATGGAGATTGAAAAATCGTTCGCAACTTGACAAAGCATAGTATAGTATTAGAATGGTATTGGCAACATGATTTGCGCTGTGACTGATGTCAGAAAGACGGTCGATGCATCCGTTCGCGATGCGTTTCAACTTTTATAATCCGATATTCGTGTCTGCGTGAAAGTGACTATTATTTATCGGGTGAAACACTCGTCGAGAAATATACATGGAAAAAGGGAAATCGAGTCGTTCACTGATCAACAATAACAACTATTTGTCACCAAACAATCGCCTACAAATGTTTCAAAAGCCCTTTGTTTCTTTGCAATTTTTCAAATGTCGATAACAGATTGTAATAATTCGTTCTATTTTAGCAGATACAATTTTGCACAAAAAGCCCATTTCAAGTTATAACGTAATTTTATTATTCCAAACTAGATGATGAACTAATTAACTTGTTCTGTTTGTTGTATTCTTCAGCAGCCATGTGTGTTCGCAAACAGAATCAATAAAGTAATGGTTAGAGCAGCTAAATTTGTAAGGTTTAACACCTGGGGGATGGAAACTACCGGATCGCACAAATTTGTTCTTCGAAATTTTTGGCGAACGATTTTCGCTTGATTAATAATTTGAAGCTATTTATATGTTTCGCTGATCTTAAAGCTTTCAACATTTCCGTTCTGGTGCATTAAAAGCACATCTTTTCAGAACTCATCTTGGTATTAGCACTTTGCAAAATCACATTGCAGTGAAAAGTCGAGCGACTCGTACGAATGAACGTCATTTTGTTGATCATCTTGTTTTCTTCTAAACTTGGATAAAATAAAGTTGGCACACTTTTCATTAACACCTACAAGTGTTTTATTTTCGTACTCTTCCGTTTAACTTGACTGCACTCATTGTCAACTCCTAGGTCTATGTCATATGTACAAATGTACATATCACTCTGTATTATTTTTAGATCCCGTTCTTATTTTTAGACCCCGCTCATAAACAGATGTGATATTGATTTTCATTGAATAATTCATTCTCCACCGACAACTGTAGACGTGTTGAGTGTTTACCCAAGAAAAATACACTTCCACTTGCAATTACCAAAATGTGCTCCAAAATGTTGTTCTGTTTCTTTGTTTCTTATTTTCGTGTGTTTCTTTTGCAATTTTCCGTGTATAAATGTTCTGAACGAGTGGCTTGTTAAGAAAAGATCGCTTTTGAGACAAAACAGTGGCCCTCTGTTGCGAGACGATAATTCTTGCGTCGTTAATTGCACTCACATAAACTATCTCTAAATCAAAAAGCCACGCAATCTCGGTGCAAATTTATAACGATCGTAAATAAAATCGCGTCGACATGGCAACGAGCGTAAAGTATGATCCAGTTGTCACAGAGTGACCGCTCATTAGAATTTACGAAATTGATGAGAGTGTCATCCCTCGCGAATATGATTGCACACTATCAATTTGCCGACGTAATTAACGGTAAAAACTGTTTCACTCTCAGTCTAACGATATCATAAGCGAATCAAAATGAATTCATCCAACGAATCTATCATTTTGATAATTAACTCTCAATTAAATTCTAGTTTCAATCGCCGAATTCCCCGAATTCCTATTTCAAAATCATTTTCCAAACAAAAGAAAATCAAGCTGACGTTTGCAACATTCATAACGAAATTAGGTTCTTTGTTGTTTGTGAGAATTTCAATTTCATTCGCGCAACATCTCAACTTTGAACTCTCAAAATAGTCGATACAAATTTTGTACAGTACCAAGTTTCAAAAAAATCGTTCATGTTAAAAAAAAATAAAAATAAAAACTTAAAAAGCAGAAAGTTGTTTCCAAATTCAACTTATCGATAAAATGACATTTGGAACGTCGTGCCAAGTGTTTTGACTATTTATAAAGGATTTTGGCACTTCGAGGCGGGTACGTAGATCTCCTGGATGAAATGTCTAGTAGTGGGATTGGATGAGCAGCCACGCGGCACAGAATGCACAGTGTCGACGTCTGCGGTCATACAGACAGCGGAGTGTGATTTGCATCCGCGTCACAAGCCATTGTGTTATGCCACGAGTGCGACCAAAATAACGCAGGCCTTCGTGGGCTTCGTCTGCTCCGAATTAACAAACACGTAGTCGCGAGCGCGTGGCTGCTGTCTTTGCCAATCGTTAATCGCGGGTATATTGTCAAGGCTCGTCTTTCCTGCGGAAATCGATACCAAGTGTCATCAACCTGTTGCTGCTTTCACGGATGCGTCGCTTGTTCCAGCGCACCGATGCGCATCCTTCGATCCCGCGCTCGATTGTTAGCCAAGTGTTTGTGAAATTTGATAAAAAGAAACGAGACGAAAACAAAAAAAAACACGAACAAGCCTTTTCACGGTTTTTTTATAGATCGGAATAAAAGTTCGTCAACAGTATAAATAACTCTTGAAAAACTTTGCAAGTGCTGTGCTACGACAAACGGATCGGTAATGTTTTTTTTTCAATTCGCCAATCTTTCAATTTCGATTTTTAATCATTTTTTCTGGTTGAAATTTGAAATAGAAACATTTGTAGTTATGTTTTAATTGCGTTGACGAAATTAGTGCGATACAGGTAATGAAATTTCGTCAAACCAACCCCTGGCAGACGTCGCGCACTTTGGGAAATCGGGTTTCCATTCTTACGTAATACAATTGGCTATTAAAAACTCAAACGGCTATTACCTTTTTTGTGAATTTCACTTTGCAATTACATTACCCGGGCTCAGACATGCCGGTCACGCCAGCGCGATTTGAGTATTAGTTCCCTTAACGAAATTAGTTTTCTTTTCGTTCCAACTATGATTAGTTTCTTGGAAATACTTCTGGCTTTTGTTTCGCTCAATTTAAAATAATATTCTTAAAATGCTCGACAAAATATAGCTCTCTTATGTTTAATTGATTAAAGAGTTCAAAACCAAACGGTACGTGCGAAATCATTTATCGGAAGTTTTGTGTCTTGAATGTTCGATCAGCCAGGACATCATGGGAGGAACTTCATTTAGATACATCGACGAGAGACTCTCCATTCCGGACGACACTGCATCTCACGTGTCTCAAGATATAGTTGCGACTAATCAACGGAAAAGAGTCAAAATGAGGAGCTGACTAGGCTGCCGACATCTGCCGATTAAAAAACTCTGTTCGATGCAGTGAGTAAAACTTAGTTTGTGAATTTTTGCAAATTGTACTAGTGTGTTTTTGATGGATAAAAGTTTGATTGAATCGGCAAGAGGCGGCTGTAAGAAGTTTAGACGACGAAGCCGAACTTGACCGAACGTTCAACGAACTTCAACGGAGACAAAACGCTTTGCGTGCCAGGAATACTCGATGCGAAATACTTTACTGAATGAATTTAGGGCTTCATGGGGAAGTGGTTTGTTATACGAACCTATCGTTCATAGCATCTCGCTTCCCAAACTTTATTAAGATGTTTCGATAAAAATTTGCTCCGAGGGGTAACTTGAATTGTCGTTTAATTGACACTTCCAGGCCGAACCCCAGAGGTGTCAGTTTCACGCAACCAAAACTAATGACTGTTTAATTAAACTTTTCATCAAATTCCGTTGAGCCATTTTTCTTCTTGTCGTGATCGATAACAACGAGAAATCAAAAAGTAACAAAAAACAATTTATCATTGAAAATTTCACGAAAAAAAATTCACACTTTCAGACTGGTAATATTGTAGGAGATGAAAAAGAGTATGAATACACGATGAGTAATTCGTCTCAGTCTTTCTTGGCGTTTTTTTTATACCCGGTGTCAAATTGAGTATCACAAAATGATATAAACTCGCTCACAACGCGACTGCTTTGAATATTCAAGCTGACGCGGATGAAAATCGGGCGTATAGTGTAAAAATATGAAAATTTTATTCGGATTATTACAAAACAAGGTTTAATCTTGAATTCTTATATTTCAAATCCCGGATTGATTTAGTAACGGGGCTTTAATCAGATGTTACGCTTGTCGACGCTGGATGAACGAATATTTTTTTTAATTATAAAAGTCCTTCGTTACTGCTTTGGGTGCTCAGATTTTTATCTACCAGTTCGAATTATTCGACAGTTTTTTTTCTGCTCCATCGGAGAGATTCGATATCGTTGCACTAATTTCATCCAATTTTAGATAAAATTACATGTCGATGCTCAAGTTCAATTATGAATTGAATTTTTTAAATAAACTTATCGTTCATTTGGAAATCGACATGAAGACGAGACGAAGTAGGCGAGTTCATTTTTTACGAAGCAAATAGTTGGTTTTCGAGAATAAATCGGATAAGCCGAGCGGACCGTTCGGTTAGTTATTGATAACTAACACACAAAAGTGAAGCTCTTCGCTTGTTGAAATGTTATGATTGTTCAACTCGGCGGATGGTTTAATTTAAAAACATTACATTGGTTCTGCACAGGTAACCTGGATTTCCATCGGGAGTATTGATTTATCAGTATCAAAATTAATGTCAAAAATAATGCGGAATGGAAACGATGGAATCGATTTGATTAATTTAGTTCGTATCCAATCGATGGTATTTTCATATACTTTTATTTGTCAATTATAAACAAAGTTTGAATAAATCTATCATTCTACTTTTTTCCTAACAAGTTTTAACAAAGGACGTTTTTCTTGTCAAAAAATTGAGTAATTTTCAGCAAAGAGTAGGTTAATTAGGTAATAGCCGATTGAATAGTACTAATCAAGTGTATTAAACTTGACGAACTTCGCCTTTCGACGGTGTACCGTTGAATAGTTCTCAGGTATATACTTAACAACCTTTTTCCTCCTGGCCAAAATCTTATTTCACTTATTCTCACTTTTTTGATCAACTTACTCTCTAATAAAATGTGTTGACAATTTCAAGAAAACGGAAAGTTTAATCAGTCGACGATAACAAACAAAACGAGCGCCGTTTCATCTCTGTTGCCTACAAAATTTTCATATTTATGCTCGCTTCGTCCGTTCGCTGTTTTTAAGAGCGAAAAAAACAATAATTCAACTCGATATTTCCAATGAAACTGCGACGGTAATATATTTGCATGCAAAAATAACGTATATTCTAAAACAGCACGAAGTGTGAAGTGCCTTTCATAGAGATTCTAGGTAAAAAATGACAAAACACATTCGAACACCATCGGGCGGGATACTTTTTCAAAGATCCATTCTCTGACGATTCCCTTTGTAAAAAAAAACAAGAACAACAATTCTCAAAGAACAATAGGTTGTTTTTCGCTATCTGTTTATTATTCCTTTTTCGTCACTATCTTTTATCTGCTGCATTTATCCTACAAATCAATAGTCTGTAACATTTTCCAGACTGAAAATACGCGTTTGTCGACTATTCAAAACTCTATTGCCGTTCGATCAAAAGATGGATGGCCATCGTTCAAAAGCCGTTTTAAAAGTTCACCAAACACCGAAGAGATATTCTATCAAAGTCAGTTTATTTACTTAGTCTTCCAGATAAAAAAAAGTTCCATTGTTGATTAACATTTTGTGCTCGGTTTTTATCTCCCTCGCAGCTCGTCGGATCGGTCAAGTTGAAATATCTGTCGACCTCAAGGATTTTCACTGGACAACAATGAGATGTTGATTACAAAATCTCAGAGTTGAGAGAACAATTTTGAGGTCCACTTTTCCATATCGCCCTAAAATTTCATCCGCATTTATCCTCGAACTTTATTAATGTATTTTGATTGAGGGACGAAAGTGATTTATGAAATCCAATTTCTCGAAATATTTAGGGAAACAAACCCGCGGACGGTGAAAATTTCCTGGGAAATACAATATTTCAGTCGTCAATCTCGGCAATGAATTTTATTAGCCACTGTGCATTCAGACCTTTTTACCACGTCATGTTCAAGAACTTGAAAAATTTTTCCGACGTAAACCCCGGCGTTTTTGCTGCGACGAAATGTAATTACCACGAAATTAGGAATCATCAATTATGTCGGAACCTTTTTCCTACTATTCGACCTTGGGATGAGATAATAAATTCTTTGTGAAAATGTATTTTCATTTTTTTTAACTTCCAAAAAAATAAGTTTCGACAAATTACTTTTTCAAGTTGCTTCTGGACGTCAGTCTGATGATACATTGTCAGATAGAAATTTATGTTTGAAAGTGAAGAATCCTTTATTTGGTTGTGACAAATTCCGCCGCACTTCGGTTGGTCTCATGAAAGCTAATGAGCGTGAGCGATAAATTTCTATCCCGAAACAATAACCGGTACACAAATTTCCGACTAGATAGCACATATAATATTGATAACGGCGAAACCAATATGCAGTCTGCACGTTAACACATCCATGTGTTTCATGCACGGACAAGTTCGGATTTCATATTTCCACCGCATAAAGCCATTCTGGAAGCTCTTCATAATATTCAAATGTTTGTAATGTTGGCTCAGATATCCGTCAGATTTATTCTCACTTTTTGAAACCGCCGACTCATCACGAAATTGACATTCTATTTTACAATAAAACTCAAATAAAAAAACCAAACATAAAAAATGATTGAAACAAACTCTTGAAAGTTGAAATTTAAGATTGTCCAATTGTGACGTTGATTAAACTAAAACAAAGGAATCTGAAATCGTCGAAATGAAATAAACTCGAACGAGATGAATTTGGAAAAAGTTTGGTTGCAACAGGCGTGTTGTAAGCTACGGAATAATCCCATTGGTTAACTCGCAGAACTTCGTGCCAACTTATTAACAATGCAAGAATATTTTACCGGTCAAACAAGAGTACGCATCACTTATATCTTATGATTCAAAAAGTTTTGGCGCATTCCCGCTGCGGCTTGGGTCGGATTTCTCAAAGCCGCATAATACGGGCTATACACAAGGTGCTCGCTGTTCCGTACAGGAAATTAGAATGCAGATTAAGCTTGCTTTGCGAACAGTCGTCAGATGTCATCAACTTGATTGATGTTTCCTCGGGTCAACGGATCAAATGCAACCCCCAATTAGACATCTGTGCGAAGCATATCACAAACAGACAATGGTTTTTCAGCCGGAAAGAACGCGCGATAATCAAACTCTCGAATTTGATAACTGCCTGTTGTCTCAATTTGTTCGTTCGTATGATTCGCGTTGAATCCAAATTTCTGCCAACTTACATAATTGGTTCTGCAACTAGTTATCCGAATTAGGCGTGCTCGAGATGTTCGATGATAAATTGGCGCGAGGTTCTGAAACACCTTGCTGAGTACATCTTTGAATTCGATTTGACAAACAACTTCAATCAAAACAGTCGCATGCAATTAGTTCCAAATCCATTCGCCTCGTTACAAGAGGCAAATTTTCTCAAGTCGCTGCCTTTTCATCGCGAACAAATCCGAGCAGAAGGTTCTAGTTAACTGATGCAATATTTGTTGAAAGAAAAAAAAAACAAAATCCTTGTCCTTCCTGTCTATCGAACTCGTCATGTGCGAGCGATAATGACATTACCGCATTACACAAAATAGAATTGACTTTAGGGCTTCCCGAGGAAGCCCTATTTGAGCGAACTGGTCGGAATCTGCAGTCGGGCTCAGTTTGTTCAAAACTCATAGGCAATGCAGAAAAGAAATCACACGTTTCGCGATCCCAATATGTGACTCAGAGTTTTTCGGCTTTTTTGTAATTCGATCCGGCCCTCTTTGTACCTGTCCAGTGTAACGTAGTATTTTGTATTCGAATTCAAGTGGAATTAACTCGCAATGGCAGACGAGGAAGTCAACGACGAAGACGACATAGTCGAGGAGGGGTAAGGGTCCGCAATTAAAGGCGCTTTTCATCACGCGTGTGCCAAACACCTCTTTACCGCGGAACAAAAACACTTGAACGTCACCGTCGTACGAGAAACACTTTGCAAGATTGGCAATTTTCAAGATGAGCTTTTATTCTATTTTGTTGTTGTTTAATGGTTTTTCAGTCGTTTGCCGAGGCAATATTCAACATCGCGAACTACCGGGACACAAATCAGTTTTGATGTAACCTACTTATCGTGATTGAATTAACGGAAAATGAAAATGTTACGTGGTTGACACCAGATCCAATAAGAAAACACGTTCCGAGATTGAAAATGGGTAAGACAGTGGTATCGATAATCGATACGGTCATTTTGTATAACGCGCGATGTTTTGAGTGTGCCACACGGCTGCTTTTTTTCTTATTTATTCGGTCGCTTCGAATCAGTCTGATGGCAGTAAAATACCTTTTACTCGGCTTAAGTTTCGCCAAGTTCAACCGAGTTTTTAGGTTTCCGATCAGTTCCCTCGATTGGATTGTACTCTTCGATGAACAACGAGCGCTTTTTGTCCGCCGTTTTTAATTACACGAACCAATTACTTTCAGCTTTCGTCTGATTTTATATTCATTACAAAGAAAAAAAATGGACAAAGTACGGCCTGACATTTGACTCTTACATAAACTGAAACACTACAGCAAAAACCTCAGCAGTCAGCCGTACATAATTGATCGATATGATTCCTGCTAAAAAAAACACCAGAAGCCATTTCATTAAGAAAATGTTCTGAAAAAGCCGCGAGTCTGGCAATTTCTTTTTTCTTCATTATTTTTCTGCATTTTTGTTTTGTCGTTTGTGTTTTCGCGAAAAAATGTAGGATCGAAATTAATCATGCGATGAAACGGGAACGAATTGTGTTAGGTGACTAACGTGCGGATAATGATCAAAATTGAATCCCTTTTTTACGAGCTAGCTCAAACGCGCGAGAAAACAAAAGGTAAAGCCGAACAGGACTAATTTCTTTCGAAACGGCTTTGTAAAACAGCCTTGCAACGTGCAATTAATCATGCGGCTCGAAATTTACGCGACAAGATAAAAGGAAAACCGAAACACTTATCGCGCACTAAATTATCATTGTTATCTAAGAATGCAATAATTATAAAACGTGCGCGAGCGATTTTTTCCTCTCTCTCTCCCCGCCGACGGTTGTGTCTTACATCAGCACTTGCAAGTCGGGCAATTAGTAAGCGTTAAAATTCCTCGACTGGAACGCGATTGTGACGAAGATTCAGTTCAAGTTCTAGGTCTTGTCATCGTCATCCCATTATTTTGTCTGACGTCAGAGTAAATTGTATACATTTATGGACGATTTTCCAAAACACAAGTTTTTTTCGAACTGAAATTTTAGGTTTTGTTTTTGACCTGAATTTCCAAAACTTTAGTCTGGATTTTCGAAGGACAAATCGTTTCTTGAGTTCTCATCTTTTTGAGGCTTTGCTTTCATGCGAACGAAACTGTTGCTAGGACGTGTATCACTTGCGATAACGTGCAGATGAATTGCAAATAGTATTGTTTCAACAAAACTTGCAATCGTACGAAAGGATAAATTCGAACGAACGTTGCAGCTAAGCAAACACGTCGATAGGTGAATCTGCGAACTTTTGTAGCAAAATTTTGCGAGATACAGGAAATTTCATTCAAGCGAATCATGTTACTAAAGCAACGTTTTAAAAAACGTAAAATGAAAAAAAAAACAAAAAGAAACATTCAAAAAACTTTTAATCTCCATCAAAGAACACAGAAAAGTAAATACTTATTTAAGTACACCGTAATTCGAAGTCGTTAAAGAAAAAATTTTTTCACAAATACACCACTTATCAAACCAAATGATCGATTCAAAACAAGTTTTTCATCCAAGTCCTTAGCAGGAAAATGACACGCTCGACAAATTGCCTGTGTTGGCGGTCGAGTAAAAAAAGGCGGAAGACCTTGACGCAACATCGTAGTAGGTGTGAGTACGCGAACTCGCTTACAACAAAGATTTCGCATTTTTTTTCCTTCGGCCAATCGACGTCTGATCGCCGGTTCGAACCATGCGAGTCATTATTATTTGCGGTTCGACTTTTCGTATATTTTGGTACTCGAGCCAAGTGTTTTTCGTCTCCTGATTATGTTCATCGAGTGTCCGACTATTCCCATGTGTTGTCGCAAATTGTGCAGATGCCGCAAGAAGTACTTAGTGGATGTTAATCTCGGTTCGATCTGTTGTACCGACAGGTGGAGAACAATCTCGGATACGTGAGTGTTTAAAGTCTGTTTGCAACTCAAAACGGAAATGAGATTCTTGTAGTCGAGCTCATGACTCGGTTCTATCTATTCGTTTTATGAGATTCTCCGTTTCGTCTTGGCGATATAGGCGTGGGATTAAGTTGTGGTTGTCGGTCGACGAATTAATGTCAAAGCTATGTCAAAACAAAGTGGTATGAAATTGAGTCTTTTGTAATGCGCTGTGAACGTGTTTACGTTTTCTCTGTTTACTCTGCACTTGTGACGTGACACGTTGATTCTGAACTGCGGCGAAGAAGCAAACATTTTTTAATTCAATTCGGTCTTTATTTTTCGTTCCAATTTTGTTTGAATTTTTTTTTAGATTGCGAAAAATTCGTTAACATTATGTAAAGCCACTCGAGAAATAACAATTCAGCTGTTATATTTATAATATGACGAAGCCGAAAAACTGTAAAATTAAAAATAATAGCGTTGATGAATTTCGCGATTAACTGATGAGCAGTCTTTTAATAAAAGCCAAAATAATCAAAGTTAAGTGGAAAAATAATCGTGAAAGGGAACAAATGAAATTCGAGTAATTCAGAAAGACAATTTTATTCAATATAATGCCTTTTGCTGACGTTTTTATAAATGATTTTTTTATCAAATTACATAAAACGATGTTTTCCATTATTGCTTTTAAACTTTGTTTTATAAATATTCAAAACTGATTTAATAAGCAGGAATTGCAAAAATGCACGAGCCGTTTGATTAATTTTCAATGGTATTTAATCATCTCGTCGTTCATTTCCGTATTTGGAACTGATTAAACAACATCTCATTGCGTAAAAAGCGACCCTAAAAAACGGTCCATCTGCTTTAAAAAAAACCTTCAAAATCCACTTAGCTTGAATTTTGAAATATCGCTTAGCGAATACCATCCGGCCAAAATCAAACTGGGTCATAAAAAGTATAACAGTGCTATTGTAGAGAAAAAACGTCAAGAACTAAAAACATCGATTGTTTGTAAGCAATGCTTCCAAAAGACTGCATAAATAAATTACTCAAAAAGCGACCTTCCTTTGATCATCCGAATTTTCTTGAAGGCGCATTTTTTATTGAAGGCCTCGTAACGAAAGTTGACGACGCTATTATTAATAAAAATTTTTTCTTCCATACGACAACGAGTCAAGCACTAGAATGTCTATTTTAAGATGGTTTTGCATAATATAGAAACCATTAGCGAAATACCACTCTGCAAAGCAAACGGATGAACAGTTCCTAATTTGCATAATTATTAACATATTACACAGCGCAAGGCTGTCGCGAGATCGCTTGTTATCAATTATTTTCTCGGTTCGTATTTTTGGCGACTACGATCTAAGGGGAAAAAATAGAATTTCTTCAGTTGAAATTCATGTGTCGACATTCTTGCCGCCGAAGGTTGTTTAATTTCAAGCGTACGTTTTTAATTTGATTAGTTGAAATAAAACAAAAAGTTTGGAAAATTGGTTTTCACCGGTGGCCAAGTTGCACCGAGCCAGACAGAACTGGCTCGACAGCGAAAGTCAAATTATAAATTTCAGCGTCAGAATGTCAGGAATAACGATCGTATAATTAAAGTGAATAACAAACTGTACGATGTTTTGATATCGAGACGTGTCTTCCATTTCATATTAAAATTCTCATGCCTCAGGGAATACAATTTCAACGACAAACAATCATTATCCGACTCGACGCAACGAGAACAAATATTAAATCTAAGAGACCTCTTTGTTCGTCTAAACAAAATCACAAACATTTTCTATTCTCTGATTTTAAATTGCAACACACCCACTACTCACTGTTCTACATAATTTAAAGAATCCCCTTTAAAAAATTAAAACAAACACCACAAACGAATGAAACAAACAAAATCTGCGAACTGTAAACTAAATAAACTAAATTTGATTCTATAAATGTTATTTCTTTCTACGATTCGGTTAGTGTCATGTTTTTTTCTCTCGTTATTATCGTGAAGAGATAAGGTGATGACGATAGTATGAGCAAAACCAGCGTAGGGGATGGGTTGAGTGCTCTTAGGATCTGAGAATCTGAAAAGTTTACCGGGTCGTTCTTTGATCGATCCACAGGCTATAAATAAAGTGTCTTGTGTATAGGTTCGTTCGAAAATAATTATCGATTTGATCGCAAATATTTATCGCGATGCATGGCACGCTTTCGTGGGCGTTTCTTTAAATACGCCCACTTATGATAATAGCACAAATGGAATTACTTCGTATCTTGTCCAGCACCAGTATGACACTCAATAGTTTTTTTTTGTTTTCAATATTTTGTTTTCTCCAGATCCGAAAACCCACAATGAAACATTATCAACCAATGTACAAACCAACAAACACAAAAACTATTTTTTCGCAAACACAATTGCAATTGTAATGGAACTATGTTATTGTGCATCTAACTCACGTAAATTCCAAATAAGAATTGTAATTTTTGTTATTTGGTCAGCGCGAACTCGTGCATTGCAAATTAGTTTTGAGAATCGGTATATCGTGTTTATTGTAGGTTGCTGGTCGGACTCTCGCCGAATATAGGACAACACGTGCAGTTCGCGGAGGGTACGAATTTGCGGTGCCGGGAAGACCCTAAGCCAGGTGAAATCAGGTTGGCACTCAAAAGCAATGTGAACAAGCGTTGTCAAGCAGGGATTATGAGCTGACTGGTGGCGGTTTACTGACCATCCAAAGGTTTTGATCGAGAATGACGAAAATTTATCAAACACAAAATTTCACTGTAAAAACTTTAAAAAATCGAAAATGTTTTTTACAAAGTTATATGCCAAGTTGTTTAAATTACTTTTCAATGTGAATTTGCGACTAATTGTCTTATCATGTAGCTTAATAGAAATTGCAGTAAGTTTGGCTTCTCTTCGTTGAAAGTATGATTCATTTCTGACAACGAATAATGGCTGTTGTGTTTGCCACCTTTTTGTAGTTCTGTTTTTTGGTCCAGTTAGATAGTTCAATTTTACATACGTTTGCTCAATTTAATCTCTCAAATCTGATGTAGAGTTTCTTGTCGCGAAATCCAGTTAGAATTCATTACTCGGAGAAGACAGGCTGGATCAAAACGTACTATTTCAATAAGACGCGCTCAAAAAGAGACAAGAATTTTATTAATGAGAGCCCGCTTTATGGCTTTTCGTTTGTTTTCATTAGAGTCTGTTTGATTGATAGTGAGTGAACTCTATTAAATTGTGGGTTATACAATGGTAAACATTATCTTGATGATTTATAGTTTTCTGATTTGATGGGTAAATATTTGAAATAATTTAATCACACTTATTGAATTGAGAGGAACAAAATTTATCAAACGTATTGATTAGTGAAATAGTAACTGTCGTCGTAGTGATTTTGTATCGTAAATTACATTATCCACGGGCCAAAGTAGACAATTCATAAAAATAAACCTCTCTCCCACTCAATTCTACCTACTAAATTGAACTGTGTTAACGACGTATGAAAATCATTTTCAAATTTCCAATAAATTCCAACATTTTTGTTTTCAACAACTGTGGAATTTTCAGAATATAACTCACCACAGCATTATTAAAAATTGCATCGCACTTTGTATATTGTTCCAAAATAAAATTGCATGTAATTAATTTAATACGTCATAATGTTTACGTGGCATGCGATGAAATTTATTGTCGTACGCGAAGAAAGAAGAATTACGTCAGAGCTTTTGCATTGAACTTACGCTCTATAAAGAGATTAAATAATTGGACAGTTGAAATAAAATGTACATACAAATGAAACTTATTATGATTTGTTTTATTATTTATTGTTTTATTATTTATTGTGTTCAGTAGAAATGACAAGAAATTTAATGTTAATCTTTGACGTTTTTTACCTGCTCCGGCATAATTTAAATTACACAGATGTGCACAGTTCATAATATGAAAATACTCCTTTTATGCATAAGACCACGTATTCCGCATGAAAATTTAAATCCTTACCGCAGTATGTTTCACGACAATTGTAAAATTTTAATTTGAATTAGTTCTGATAAACATTATTAAAATTTCCCTCTGGCTCTTAAACGCGTTAATGTTAATTCAATCTAGATAAACATCTTTTTGCGAAACTTGTTTTTAGTAGACTGTTAATATTCATTTCGTAGAATAATCATGAATAATCGATAATAAAATTTACTTTGATAGGTAATACAGAAGACAAACTAGCTGATCGATAGTTAACAATTTCACACATTGTGCTTGAACTACTAGCCAGTTTTATGAAACTAACCTACCGTCCAATTTATTTGTCCTGTTTCAAAATTGAATACAAAACAGTTCACTTCGACTTTTAGTTAGAAGAAAAAAACAATTTAATCGAATGAAATATACATTTATTTGTTTATTACAGTAGTAATAAACAAAAAGGTTGCACACAAGAGACTATGAATAAAATACACAAGCGAGAAAAAAAAGTGCGCCGGAAAACAGAAAACGAACCTTAGTTTTGACAAATTCATGGACAACATTTACGTGTGTAAGCATTCGTAATTATTTTCGGCTTGTTAACGACGGAGCGCGAGTTTTTTCCATCGAAACATTTTAATTATGAATCGCCAGTGTAAGTAGGGCGCCGAGAGAAAAGACGAAATTGCGTACACACACACGGAGGAAGCTCATTAAACGTTCAGCAAACAACAACAGGCCACTTCACATCTGCTCGAGAGTTCGCCGCGATCAAAATTGCCGTTTATGTGCGATCTTCAAAACAAATACTCCTTGGCGAACCTGAGCTGCAAATGCAAACAGGTTCACAAGCCAAAAGGAGCCATTGAATTCGTCAGCGAGTCGTGAAATGTTCTTGAGTTGACACCGGCCACGCGATTGATCCCGCTATTTTTATCACTCTTAAAAGCCCGAGCGAGGAATCTCATTTTGCGGCTCGTTTAAAATCCGCATTCCAGAAACGACCGAGAACACGAGGGAGATCAAGTTCCGGGTGAATGAAAAAAAAAATAAATATCTCTACTCTTGCATTAGCAAAAAGGCTAACCTTGAAGCTTCCAAATGAGAGCTCTTTGAAAACGACCTTTTTTTTTTGTTTCTCTCATCTTGTACAGTGACGATCAACAACGTGAGATTGGCAACGAAGGATCCTAGGTTCAAGTTCAGCCTCTCTAGAGACTGTTATTTTTTCAGAAGCGTATAGCTTAAAACAAACACGAACGTTCAATGAAGTCGGAAGGGAAACTAAAAAAAGAACGCAAGCAACGAGCGAAATTCGGTCGAAGTTGAAACCGCGAAGAAAACGCTGAGTCGCAATTTATGAGTTTGTAAAAGCACGTGTGCTTAAAGTTTGACAGGGTGAAGTCTCGAATGGATGTGTAGGCTGAAAAGCGCGAGCGACATCAAAACGTATGGTCCCCGAGAGCGATGCCGCCCCTGTTCATGCATATAAACATCCACTGAATGGCATGTAAAGGTGTATCCTCCGGTGAATGTGTCGAACTTGGCAGAGCGAGTGAGGAAGGAGCAAAGGTTGGGTTTGGAGCGCGAGCAAGACAGACGAGATGAGGGCAAAAGCGCATGCCTGAGCTAGAAAGAGAGACATGGAGACGGCGCGGCAGTGGATTCGACGGGGAAGGCAACATCCCTCCTCGTGACCCTTCGTCATCTCGAGAATCAGGCGAACCCCGGTGACTAGTTCGCTTAGTCTACCTTGCACTCACGCGTAAGTCCAACCACGGGGTGTGCGCGAGCGAGTTCGAGCGGCTTTTCTCTGGTCAGTGGCGGCCGCGCGGGTCGATCGGTTGCGGGCGCGATGGAAACCACCTGATGCGACCGGTTAGCCGAGTCGCACGCTGAAGCGTATGGCAATTGGCGAGATCGATCGCGCATTTTAAATGCCAACTGACCGGTAATTGCGACAGAGTAAGCGCGGCTCAGCGGACGGAGCGTGGCAGGTGGCTTAGGATGGGCTGCAGACCGGCAGCGCGGGTCCGGGCGGCGGAAGAGCGCGCCGACAGCAGTGAGCCGCGTTGGTCGCAGGTGTTTGGCGTGCTGGTCTGGACGAAGCTGCTGAAACAGTGCGAAGACGAGGACGAGGAGGAAGAGGAGGTTGGGCCCGTGCATCACCTGAGCGCCAGGTAGTGAGGATGCAGAGGTTGCGTTCCACATTCAAAAGGTCACGCACACCGACAGGCGCCGAGATGAAGTCGCAGAGCAGCTTGGAGGTACCGAAGCAGGTGCGATCCGCGTCCTTCGACGAGATCCAACTCGAGTCCAAGTTCCGCGACGAGCGGGGCATCCTACGCGAGCGCTTCAACACCGCGAGGACCAACTCGTCGTCGTCCTCGTGCTCGCCGGTGCGATCGCAGGACTCGAGCGGACGAAAAATAACGACGCTCAAAGTGCCGCAGCTGCAGAGCGGCCAGAGGTCCAAGAGCGTAGACGTTTGTGATAAATATTACCTGACCGCGGAGCGAACTCTAGTCGCCTCGACTTCCGGCTCGAGTAAGACCGAGCCGGAAGCGAGCACGCCGCAGAGCCCCGGCTCGACGGGCTGCTACCACTGTGCCTGCGTCAAGGAGTACAATTTGATGCTGGCGCGCAGCCAGGAGGACTCCTCGAAAGACGACGAGGACGAGCTGCCGCTCGACACCGAGGAGGACGCCGACGACGGCGACGATGAAGAGACCGAGGACATCTCCGAGCACACCATCGACGAGGACAACGACGTCAGCGAGGACTCCAGGAGGGAAGGCAGCCCTGAGATCCGCGTTACCCTGCTTACCTATTTCGATAACCCGACATCCGAAACCGACCTCGACGAGAACAGCTCGACCGAAGCTAGCGGCGAGCTCTTCCCGTACGACCGTCAACGCCGACGCTCCATCACGTCACCCAAACTGGCCAGACAAGAAGCTCTCACTTCCTTTCCGGACAGGGTGGATGACGAGGACGATGACGATGATGACCGCGATAAAAAGGTTAATGCCAGTTCGTCGTTCGTCGTCCGCGATATCTTCCTTACGGTCCCCGACCTACGCCGAGACAGGGCTGCCTCTGTCGATTCCTGCTTCAACAACAAGAACGCCAACCCCGAAGACCGCAACTACCTCGAAGTGCCGCAGCAGAGCACCCGATCCAAAAGTGTTGACATCGTCCTGCCAACCGATGTTCAGACCAGATACACTGCATTGCTCCCGGAAAAGGAGATGCGAATTTGGCGCGGGTGCGTTTCTCTCACTCTTTTCAAGTCTTGCGCTCGAAACTCAAAATGAACTGATATAGTTTGTTTATTTTTTCAAAATATTCAAACAACCCTCCTCATTCAGAGTTCAGCAAAACAGGTTAAATGATTTCTGTTACCAAAAAGAGATGTTTCCATATGAATAACTAGAACTTTAATTTGTAAATATCATTCATAAATGGTTGAATAATTTTCGCTTATTATCGTAGATACCAATTAAACAGACCGTAATATTAGCCGGCGCGTTTCATCCTGTAACAGCGAAATCACGTTTGCATGGAGTTAACGGTTCGTGTGAAACACTATCGCCTAGTTAAATATACATTTACGTACTTAGCGTAATTTAGAGAAACTTGTTAGCAATACTCGTTCGGACCATTTTGTTTGGTATTGATGCGATTTGGGTTCCCAAGACATTATTTCGGGATTAACTAATTTTCTCGCTGTTGTTAGGCTGAGAGTCGCGAAACGCTAATGCGGCAACGTAATTAATTGGTAGTTAGTTGGAGCTAAAGAGCAAAAACATAGTGCTGGGTTACGTTATGGCACACGTTATCTTAATTCAAGTTCTGTGGAATAGTTTGAACTAGAGGGAGTTTGGTTTTCTGACATTTACGAGGAAAGAGCCCGAGGAAAATTTTAATAAAGTTATAACTACATAGAGTGCAAAGTTACATTGATCGTGAATTCGTGAATCCTCAGACAAAAGTTATGTTTCTTTTAATTAAAGTCGAAATAACATGAAAACCATGAAAGTTAAGCGAAAGTATTTGTGATGGAGCTGCTAATAAAGGAAATATTATCCTTCGTTACAACCATTCGCTCTTACAAACAAGCTTACTCTTAATTAAATTTTTTTAATGGACGAATTATTGTGCTTTCCTTAGCCATCAACTTAGTACAAAAAATTTGCTTTCAAGTGATTTGAAAAAAAATGTTTCGATATTGTAACCACGGAATTCATTTTCTTGCAATTTTTCAAGTTTTTAAAGTTGTAAATACAGTTTTTGCTAAGCGTTAGAAAACTATTATAGAATATTCAGTTTTAATGAATAAAAATTTACCAGAATTCTTTTCTTTATTAGAAGATTTAATTAAATTTGCTGGTGATTTATCATTGATTGTTTTCGTGGTTATGAGTGAATTATGAATTGTACGAGTACCAGAAAAATCAACTACGACGTGTCTTAACATCGCTTTTGCTGCTTTGTTAGAGTTAGAACGGCTAAAAATAGGAAAAGTACGGTTCAATAATTGAGAGTACGCAGGTTATCTTTAAAAAGAAGTCAGAAAATAGTAGGAAGAAAGTTGAGAATAGATGTTCCGCTCCAAATTTTCTAAAAATTTCTACCCAAGTGTAACAAAACTTGGCTAGCAAATAACAAAAATGAATGACCACAAGTAACCAATGTCTATTTTTCGTCAGTGACCTTTCTTAAGTATTTTCTAATAAAAAAGATTCTTTTCTAATGACAAGAAAAAGTTTTTGGTCGTATAAGTTCTTCATTTTTCTTCAATCTAAACTTAAATCTAAAATTGAAAGAATTCCACCAAAAAAATATTTTTCCACTCTGATAGAGGCAATCTTTGCATAAATTCTTCCTTGATATCGCTATGATATCGGATTGAACTGGTCCTTTGAAGATGCAATCAAAGAAAACGAGACTAATCCAAAAATAATTCATCTAAATCCTCAAAGTATATGCCGAAATCGATAGGCTAGAATGACATAACATTCATACCTATCTTGGAAGTTGCTTTTCTTATATGGCTAATGTAATATTGGTTTCTATACTCTAAGATGATCATAGTAGAAACGCTCGTATATAGAGAAACGTTAATCTAATATAAACCGTAATACCGTCTAGTATCAAATTCAAATTCACAGACAACAAAGCCAACCCTTTTCAACCTCAAAGTGCATTAATTTTCACACCAGAATTGCAAATCTTGACAAAGCATAAAATAAAGCCTGATAAATATTGAGAAACATAAATTGAGATTATCATGTCAAAGCCAAAACACAAAAAGAAAATCCAATGTGAGCTGCACAATTAAGAGAAGAAAAAATTCAAGCCTCTAATATATCACATAGCCACCTTAAGGTACTGTTGATCCCATCAGTATATTCTACCTGCAAAGCGGATCAATAATTTCGGTACACAAAGCTCAAAGTAATTGCACACTTTCCAATTCAAGAGTGCAACTGAAAGAGGTTTATGTAATTAGCAACAATTTCAAAAATGAACTAAACATTGGAAAATTCTCAGTCGGGGGATTTTTTTATGCTAATAATTGGGTGCACGTGGAATCGTTGAAAATAAGCTCAAGGATGATAGTAGCGAGTCGTAAAAGCATGGCTATTTTCTATTAACGTCACGAAATTTGAGTGGCGGTGTACTAAGTTTAAGTGGGCGGATGTCGCGAATTCCAAAATGAGTGGCTATCAACCGAGGTAATTGGTTTTATCGTGCGTTGCAATTTAATTAAATCTCAATAACTTTTGACTATTTTGTACGTCAACTTTGAGATGAAAATAAGAAACTTTACATGGGTATGCAACACATGTTACAAAACGTGAAAAAGAAATAAAAAAAAACTGAAAAAACAAGAGTACCAGGGTTTCAAGAAACGGGATGTAAGGCCGAACAATTGTGTCATATTTCTTCATCTTTATCAGTTGCGAAGTTACGCTCGGGCGAATTTGATATGTATGCATGACTAAAGAGAACATCGCACCGGCGAAAAATAAAATATTTGAAGAAGCTCTTAGAGGATTCGAGGCAACTTTTTTTGCAGACAGCCATTCTGCTCTTTCGCGCTTCGCTTGTCAGGGCGAAAAATAAAACGAGTAAATAAACAACTGTTATCACCGACAAGTGCCCGGCCAAAGCTTCTCCAGTCCTTATCGTCGTTTTAGCAGCTCAACTTAATTAGCTGCCCATTGACTTGCCTAACGACCAAAGTTTTCGTTCCATTTATCAGATAAACACAAAACGACAGGAGAAATAGAGGCGGAAAAAAACGCCCCGAAATCCTCGTTTTGATGTCATGTTTTCTATTCATTTAGGCCGATTTTTGCACGCGCACTTTGGTAATCAAATTTGTTTCCGACGTCTAACGACGAAGAAGTCTGTTGAATAAAAGATCACAATCGTGGTTGAGAATGCAGCTGAGCTCGCGGCGTCTTCGGTCCATGGTCGCTCGTGCGGTTTATCACATCTTTTTCTTCCAGCGCATTAATCCCTCTTAAACATCTTTGTCCTGTTAACGAAATGCTGATAAAAGGATAAGTGTCATTTCGACGCATTTTGAGAATGAGAATGTATACTTTCCTATTGAAAGAAGAGAAAAACTTTCAATTTTGAGCTTTTTAGTTTCGAGGTAAAAAGTCGTCAATAAAATTGAACCGTGTCCGAAAATAAAAATAACCCAGGACATGCATTTTCCAGATTCTCATGATGACCAAGCGCTGTCATGCAGCTTGGCTAATAGTCTGATTTATGAATAATGCATTCATAATTTTCTGCCCTTCGAGTCCAAAGTATTAAAGGGTGGTACTGCAATTACATGTGCATTTAATTTTAGATTTCAATGTCGACTGCGATACAACCAAACGATAAACGTTGGTATGTCATTTACGAAATTCCACCCTCTGATGGGGAGAATATTATGCTGAACACAATTTCTGATGTGTATTTTAATTATAGATGAAAAAATTTTTTTCGCTTTCAAGGTGAATTCCAACTGGCCATATTGACTAAACATCTTGGCTAAACTAAAAATTTACATCGCATTATAAAGTTTGCATGTAATTAAAACCATTTGAACATGCATTATTGAAAATTTGGAGCGATAAACTCGATCGATTGTTGGGTAAACAAATTTGCAACGTTGTTTGCGAACAAAATAATTCAAAACTGTGTAACAAACGTCAGTCAAAATGGGTCGAAAAAAATCTGTTACAAATGATTAATTCATCGCGGCTATTCTTGTTACGTCTTGCGGCGAACGAACCAAAAAGTCAATAATTAGTACGATGAAAATTTCCGTATAAAAAAGAGTTCTTGGTTGCGGAACTTAGAATTAATTGGAGATTAGGTGATGCATCGACCCAATAATTGCATTTAAGTGGAGCAATTCATCGAACCCTTAAGTGCACATAAATCAGACAAAATTTCGTTGAAGTCTCAACTTTAAGATCTTCTTATTACAGTTTTTCGGTCATTTTTTGTTGAAGTCGAAATCGTATAATGCATGATTGGTTACAAAATTCAGCATGACTACGTCAACGGCATTACACATGACGAGTCTCGATAAATTCGTTCGCGAAATTTCAACAGAATTACAAGTCAAAAGAGGATTCAATTACAAAGCCATGTCATAATGATATCCGCTTAAATACTTTGAATGAATTTCCATACGATCAAATTGAAAATTCGCGCTAAATCACGCTCAAAGTCGGACCACATCTCGAATCAGAATTATATCATAGTTTGAGATTGAAAATAAATTTCATTTCTAAGGGAGAATAGTTTTTTAATCAGATTGACTACTGGTTGGTTCAATTTTTTTCACCTCGGTGTTATCAACAAGTCATTAGTCGTGCAGACGGCACATAAGACCGTTTTCATTTAGTTACGACTCCAAGTTATATCTGGTGCCATAATTACAAACATCTCACGAGAGAAGAGGAAATAAATTGACTGACAAGGTGGTGAGATTTCGAACATATAGCTTTTGCGATCCGCCACGAACCCTTCTTCTCAAAGAAGCAAACATTATTAACGCAGTTTAGCGAAATTATGGCGAAAGTATGTTTCGCCGCGAGCGTGTATCTCGAAACCTATAACTCTCTGCTCCAAGAGTCAACTTGCAAATAAATTGCTTTGTGACGTATCTCAAATGAAAATCCTGTGGCGGAATTTGTCTGTAAATTAGC
The DNA here is from genome assembly GCA_020615435.1 of Telenomus remus. Lineage (NCBI taxonomy): Eukaryota > Metazoa > Arthropoda > Insecta > Hymenoptera > Scelionidae > Telenomus > Telenomus remus. The sequence continues at coordinate 5,463,703 of CM036341.1, read as the reverse complement.
TTATATAAACTAATAAACATTTATCAAACATAAAACCGCAGTTAACATTACGTTCCAGTTCATATGAATCATTTTTACTTAATTAATTTTTTTCCAACAAAGGTTTTCAATTTGCACTGTTTTATACAAACCACATGCAATAAAAATGACAATTTGTTCAATGTAAAATTGAGGCAAAATTCCAAACTATTTTTGAAAAGTCTAGATTTATGCATTCATGAAATGTGCGAATTTTCATGTGAATAAAGATAATACTGTAGGCAAACTAAGTTTTGTAAAAGATAATTAAGATTTGGGTTATTATATACCTTTGTCTAATTGTAGCACAAACCAGGATCTTTGAATTTGCCTCCTCCCATTCATCCAACAACACATCAAACACAGAGAAACAAGATTTATTACAAACACAAACTTCTGAGCTCGGAAAGCTCCGGTTACCAGTAACGTCATTTAGAAATCTGTTTATACACTGAGAGATTACACTTTGTCATTTTTTGCTGAACTCGTTTGACTAATTTATCATATGTTGCACGATGCTCCACTCCCTAAAACTACGTTCCAACGCTTTTTCAACAACTTTTTAATTCCGCGTTATGAATTTTCCGGCATAATCAAATTATCAAATTTTTTTCCACTGCAAAATGGCACTGCGAAATATAAATTTGTTCAATGGTTAATTCCTTTGCTCGTGGACAAGATGAAGTTTGGTTCAGAACATTCATTTTTATTGAAATACACATTTTGACATTTCATTTTTCATTTCACATTAACGAAGTTCAAATGAATCACAATTCAGCACGGCACACACTAAATGTACAAATTTTTCTCGGTGCAACTTCTTTTTCAACTGTTGGATGTACATGACAGACAGAGAAGGAAAGGGGTAGACCATGGCTATAAGTCTAAATGAAGACAAATAGAACTCCACTGACAGCTGAACGATTAAGCACACTTTTTTGTCGACACAGAAATGTTTGTCTTTGTTTTTGTTTCTTTCTGTCTAATTTTATCAGTACGAAATGACGTGACAAATAAATAATAAATTCTCGAAGTCGCTTGTTTCATTGCACTCGACTTGGATTTTAATTTGTTTTGAATCTCTCGAGCAGATTAGTGCTCAAATTGAACTCGCTCAAGATGAATTATCTCGTCTGAAAAGATTGTGTAAGACTATGAATTCAATTTCTCCGACGAGATACAAATGGTTGTCGACCTTTCTTTTTCAACTGTTTTGTATCAAAAAATGTCATCCTGTCACTTTAAGTGAATTCATCCTCGAACTTGTTTACCCGATTCTTATTCGTTCTTAGTGTTTGAAAAATTTTGCAACTCCAAATGTTGACATTTGAACTTTGTGCAACTGCTAATAACTAATGAGGCCGAATTACACACGCATTAAAATCAGATAACAGGCTCACTTGTAGTGTCTATTAACGCGCAAGCGATCTATCAAAAGTTATCAAGTTGAAACGATATTATCGTCGGGATAGCGTTCAATTATCTAGCATCGCGAGCTTCCTGATATTTACTCACTCACTAATTACACGATTTTGTTTCCTTTTCAAAAACGATCGATCAATTTAGTTCCAACAGGGCTATTCCACGTTCATCAACAAATTTCAGCATTGCTAAATATTGATGAATTGACCTGGTTTCTTTTTTAAACCTGAAACTATGCCTTTATCACGTCCGAGCATTTTCATTTGTAAAAAACGTTCGTTCCACTCTCGCCTAATAATTTTCGTGTCAAAAAGGATCTCGGTCTTGAAGCTCCACTGAAAATGCAACAAGTGGAAATTCGGACTCTTGACTTTTTCATAGATCATAATCAAAAGACCTACAATCTGTTTATGAAATGAAACGAAAATAAGAAAAACAGAACACGACAGAAATTGTTGACATCGAATTTTTCCTCGTTTTTAATTCTCTTATTTAAATGGTTCATGAAATTTGATGCGTGTCGAAATAATACACCCGGGAGTTTCGACTGAATTCCTACGGTTCGACACAAAGGATCGTCTATCTCAGTTAGCATATTCCCAACCGTGAGACGAAATGGAATTAGTTAATATTTGCAGCGTCGAATTTGGCGCAGTTCAGCGAATGACACGTTTCGCGAATGGAATTAAATCAAAATGTTGTGGGAAAATACGCAGGTTGGAATTTTACAGTACAATCCGATTCTGCCACGGTATAATGGTGACTTTTAATGGCCAATAAATCTTTTTTAAAGACTCAAAGCTAACAATGAAACCAGCCATTATGAAAATCAGTTATTTGATTTGCGTTTCTCACTAAACTGTTGATTTCACAATTCAATTATTAAATTCACTGTAATTTTAAGATGAAAGTGAAATTATAAATTTCATAGAGATATACAAATGCAAAATGCAAATTGATCCGAGCAAAACATGTTTTCATAAATTGTAAATTGTAATTGATATACAAGTCAACAAAACAACGAAACCGCCACTTGGATCTGCAAATTTATTGTTCTCCTGGTAAAAGGGTTTAGCAGAGCTTAAGAGCAATGTCTATCTTTGAATATTCGAACGAAATTATCGACGTCTATATTTAAACTTTGAATTGAACTTGTACGCGCTGTGACGTCAGACGCACCGACTTCTGTGGAGGAAGTCGGGCTATTGCAAGCTTAGCGTTTAATAACTTCGCAAAGTACATGTCGTAGAATTGCATTCGCATCGAGTGCATCGCGACTTTGTGAAAAAAAAATAAAATTATCTCCCGTGACATCAATCTTTCGTCATGTCAATATATCGACGAAGAACAATCAATAAACTTAATTATATTCCGAAAACTTGTAGAATCATCGTTTCTCTTTCTTTTTGCAGTGAAAAAGAAGCAGCTAGCGGACACCGAGAACCGAGATCCACGCCAGACTGGGGACCTGGGGCATTAAATGGAGAACACCTTTGGGTAGGAACAGCAGCTTCAGGAGAATTTTGTTATGTCAACGACTGTTCGGTAAGCGATTTGATTAAACATGTCGTGCATGTTCTTTGAGAATGATTTGCAATTTTAATTTGGCTTAGTGTAAAAAACGTTGAACGGAAGATGAAAAAATTGGCTAACAAAAATGAGAGCAAGTATAGGAAAAGTAGCGTCATCAAATAAAACATCGAGGGCGCTTGAATGTAATTTACTTAAGTACTGGTTTGATATTCGTCGAATAATTATTGTTTTAATTGCCGCGGAAAGCGAGCGGGTTTCACGAATCGTTCTATTTAGACTGCTTTAATACAGTATAACAACGTTGGCTATGAAAAAAAAATGTTAAGTTCGTTATCGTTTACCGTTAATATTCTGTCGCTAATGGAAGTGTATCAGGAGAGAAAAATTAGAATCGTTCCATGTTGGTTGTTACACGACCGGAAAAATCTTAACCCGTCAAAAGGAAACAAAGAACAGAATTCGAATGAAAAACAAAACAACATCAAATTTTATTTCACGTCACATTTTGCGTTTTATTATATCATCATTCGTACCAATGAAAACTTCTTCGTTTCAGAGACGCAAAAGCAAAACGTACAGGAAAGTTGTAAATTGAATATAAATTCGTGCCGCTGTTAATGACACATGTCCGAGATAAAGGACTCGTTAAATAATTTGAAAAAGTTTTGTTCTGATGCAATGATGTAATAATAACAGTGCACATAAGCATGGAAACAATCTAGTTACATTTGTATTCACACCTCGTCTGAAATTTGAAATTCTAAGAACAGATGGAATTGATTTGAAAAAATAAAGAAGTTTAAGTAATTTGAAAATTATTACAAGAAAAGAGAGCCAGATGAAATAGTGCAAATTAAATTAGCGGCAGGCACGAAGCCGGAACGTTCCACGGACATGTTTGCAGAAAGAGATGTCTCTGAGCGTATAAATTATTGATCCCGTGAGTTCATGCCTAAAGAATGAAAATTTGCATTCAAGCCCAGAGGACGATAAAAAATTGACTTGACACTCGACGTGACTTTTTGTATGATTTCATGTTTGTTTGTTTTTCGTTCGCATTTGAAATTTAATAATCGAAGAGTCTGTTTTATTTCTATTCACGTCGACTTGCTTTTATTTATTCGTACATCTTTTTTCTATTTCGTTTGTTTCAGAAACACGGGTTGCGCTTGAAATGTTCAGCTTGTCGCGTGGTGGCTCATGTCATTTGCGCCACGACCCTGAATTTCCCTTGTAAATCAAGCTTTCGTGACGTGGGAGTGCGACAGTACAGAGAGCAGAAAACGACGCACCATCATTGGGTCCACAAAAGGTCGCAAAAGGGCAAGTGCTCGAACTGCGGGAAATCGTTTCAATCGAAACTCAGTTTCTCGTCCAAGGAGATAGTGGCGGTAACTTGCAGCTGGTGCAAGGCCTCGTATCACAACAAGGAGGCCTGTTTTAACGTGCAGAAGATAGGCGAGAATTGCGAGCTCGGAGAACACGGAAACATCGTCGTGCCTCCGAGCTGGATCGTCAAATTACCGCGAAAGGGTAGTTTCAAAAGCAGTTTGCGAAAATCACCGAGAAGAAAGAAGGGAGGTGGAGATAGTCGCAGGAAACCCAAGGACAAAGATAAGGACAAGGACGACAAGGATCAGGGCAAACTTTGGGTCGTCAAGCCAATTCCCACGGCTACTGTCAAACCGGTCATTGTGTTTATCAATCCGAAATCTGGAGGAAATCAGGGTACTAAGCTTCTGCAGAAATTTCAATGGCTGCTCAATCCGAGACAGGTCTTCGATCTTACCCAGGGAGGGCCAAAAATGGGGTAAATTTTTATACTTACTTTTTTTAACATTGTTCAGTGAAAGTGGGTCAGGAGTGAAATTTCATAAAACTTTTTTTCCGGGAAGAAAAAAAATTTGTTGTAAAATTCTCGACACTAAAAATCAAATATTATATTCCGTAACAAGTACGAAACAGTTTATAAGAGCGATCTGCAGAAATATTTGAAGGAGATTGAATTACTTTTTGTAGGGCAGTAAAAAATTGTGTTTAATAAAATGCATAATTGCATACGGGTGTATTTTTCGTGTGATTCCTAGCAAGATTAATAAGTTGACCTGTACGATCAACTTTTCAAAAATAAAAACTAAAACGTTTTACGGCTGATGAAGTGAGCGAGCGAATGAAGTTTGCGAGGTTTATACGCCTGCCATTAAGACTTTATAGCGCGCTATAAAATTAATAATTACACCCCTATAGATCGGTTTGGATCATAACACGAGTTCTACGGTTATAATTATTTGTGAAACCGAGTCATCGCGAAGTTGGTTCAATAATCGAAAGCAATTCGATTGTTTGCCGAGTTTGATTGCCGCGAAAGGTCCACCGAACTGTTGAAATTATTTCTACAAGTGATTCTACAAATTCGTACCGATAAAATCACTCAACCTAAAGTCTTGTTTCACGAAATTTGATTTTCGTCTGATTTAAGTAAAAACATTGACATTTAGAACGACATCATTTTGTTTATTTAAAACGTGCTTTACTTGAAATAAGTTCAGAACATCGTTTCATTTGCTCGGCTGGTTTTTCCATCGACTGAAATTGAATTTTCAGACATTTTCTGCACCAACAAAAGGGAAATACAATAGACAGAACGATTTCAGAAGTAGCAGTTTTTCATTCTCAATTGTACCAGGGTTTTTTCGTCTGAAGATAATGACGGTAATTATGGATTTGACATCGCGTCACTGAGCTGTACAAGTTGAGGGAAAACCGTCGTTTTCGATCAATTTGAATAGCTCCATCGAACACTAATCCCAGAGACTCGATGATAAAATTCTATGGCGGTTGACACAATATTGAGCTGAACTACTTAATCTGAAGATTCGGTACGATTACAGCGATAAGTTGGTCTGAGAAATATCGGCTATAAATTCCAGCCGGATCGAATTACTTAAATGACATTACGTGGCAAAGGCGCGACATCATTTGGAAGTTGATGCGAGAATTTACATTTCAATATAACTTTTACGATTGGCGCGTAACGATTCGCACAATACCAGTTGAATAGAAAATTCTGTCGCGTTGCCATCAGTTTCGGAGCTTCTCGACAACAGGCGACTCTTTCTCGTTACGTTTTTTTTTTTTCGTCAAAAGTATAAATTACGATAATCGTTATACTTTCAGCGAGTCGTTCGCCCCTGTCGATTAATTGTAACGTATTCATGAGAACGCAAGAAAAGATTCGCTAGGAGCATTCTAATGCAAAGGAGCCGTTGCATAAAGTTCGAAGGAAATTACATCAGGGCCAATTTAAGATGCAGCATGAAATTCAAACACTTTACAATTTAATACCACTTTTTTTTTCTTATGGATTTACGGCAAAATAAATTGACAATTTCTTCAATTTAAGTCTGCGGATGAGCGGAGTTGCAATTCGATTCGAAGATATATACCAGTAAATTATATTTCACCGTCGAAGAGAAAAGAAAGAAGAAAACGCTGAAATGAGTTTACTGCATAAGAATTATTGGAACCAATTATTTTTATTCAATAAACTAGCTGACCGAGAAAAACACGCGATAAGAAACAAATTGCGAAGAAATAAATATCGAACCAGAAATATTGAAACTAATTAGGTCTAATTCATAATTCTCGAACAACCGATCGTAAAACTGAATTTCATATTTGCTAGCTATTTTATTTTTGTTGTTGGTTCTTGACGTTGAGTTGGAACACGTGATACGAACAGTTCGTTTTGAAATCAAAAACAGAGTTTAGAACAAATAAAGCACGAGGAGTCAAAAGACCCGTCGACATAAATTGATCAAAAATATGTTGCGTCTATTTATACCGCGGTGATGTTAATGATGCGAGAGATGGGTTAGGTAACGTCACTTAAATTTCTCTAAACTTGCCGGTGAAATCCGTGTAACGCATGTCACTCCGCAGATTAAAGATATTATTAGCAAAGCACGAAGCAACGATTCTGAATACGTTATCCTACTTTATAATTGTGTTCTCCATCCAAAATGTTATCACATTTAGTATAGCTTACGTGCAATGATAAACTTCTACTCCAAAACAAAGCCATAAACTTAAAAGAGTTGCATTAAATATGACTACGAACTGCGTTCTAAACACAAATCCAATAACGAAACCCAGAAAACAAATAATTTATTTCTAAATAACGTGAAAACACATTTCCGAATTTTATTCTTTCCGTTATTATCTTTTATTTTCTCTTCATAATTTTAGTACTAGCTGTTATGAGCTTGTACTAACAAATTTGTATTATTTCAGGTTGGAATTGTTCCAAAAAGTGATGAATCTTCGAGTGTTGGCGTGCGGGGGTGACGGTACAGTGGGATGGGTGTTGTCGATCCTGGACCAGATCGGTGTAAGCCCGCCGCCGGCGGTAGGTGTGCTGCCTCTAGGCACAGGCAACGATCTGGCTCGCCACCTGGGGTGGGGCGGCGGTTACACCGACGAGCCAATTAGCAAAATTCTATCGAGTATCGGCGAGAGTGAGACCTTGCTGCTTGACAGATGGCAGCTCACCGTCGAAAGGAACAACGACGCGCCAACCGATGACGACGCCGGCAAAGGCAAGGAAAACCTTCCCCTCAACGTCGTCAACAATTATTTCTCTCTGGGTGTCGACGCTCACATCGCTCTCGAATTTCACGAAGCCAGAGGTAATTTGACTCTAATTGAATCTTTTTCCCGATTGCCGGGGAATTAATTAAAACGTACATATATTCAATTCAATTAATGGAGATTCGTTAGGATCACCTTTTTCGAGGTAACCAGCTTTTGCGAGACAAAAAAATACACGAGCAGATGAGAATTGTTCTCTTTGTGTGAAGTGGAATTAGGTAATTTGAGGTTTTTTTCATAGTTAGATGAAATTTCATCGAAATTAAATTGTGACATTTATGTTTAACCCTTTTCATTAAAAATGTTGTATCAAATTGAAAGAAGCAATTTTGCAAGTGCCTTTATGTTTTTGACAGACGAATTGTGCGCGAACTATATAGTCATTGTAATTAATTTGAATAATCGTATACGATCGAGAGTCAAACACAAAACACTTTGTTGTAGGATTGATTCCCATTCGGTCGACGACGAATAAATAATGGCTTATTGATTATCGTTCAATATGATGCCTCATTGCGTTAATTACCTCTCGAGCATACGGCCTGATTTTGACATATGCACTGTCCCGTTTCATTTTTATTCAAACCAGTCCGAGTCGAGTCACGATTAACTCGACAATCACGCCCTTTCGGAATTTTTCAACCCCAGTTAATGATCTAACCGTCGATTAACGTTTTTTTATTTTTCCTTTCGTTGATGAGAAAAAACTTTGTCTCGGGTCATGGAACCTGAAAATTTGCCCTGATTCGTGTCCATTAAAACGATTTTCTCTCCCAAGTAATAGCACTTCTTTGTTGTTCTCTGAATGACAAAATACACGTATCCTCGCGATCTTACTGTGAAAAGTTTTTATTCCCGGTGCAGTCGCGGCACAACTTTTCATGCACCTCGACCACGACGAAATATCGAGAAAGTTTGCATTCAAACGAAAAATCTCATTTGTTTGTCATTCAAACTAAATATCTCATTTTTTGTCATTCAAAGCGCAGTTTTTGGTTGAATTTTCGTTCGCGTCCGGTGCGAAATCTGCGACCGTTTGTCAGAACCTGTAACCCGATCGGAGTGAGCGTGATTTGTTTTCATCCACGACTGGCTGCTTTCGCAGGCAAATATGCAAAATTTTCTCCGACGAGAAAAATAAAAAATGGCTGCGATTAACGACGGGTTGACAAAATCAACTGAACGCGATCCAGCTCTACCTGCGATGCGCGTCACACCGACCAAATTGTTTTCGTGCCTTTCCATCATTCGTTATCTTTGGAATAGAAAATAAAACAAAAAACTCGGGACACTTGGAACATTCAATTTGCTCAATTCAATTGGAAAATAAAACATTAAAGTTTCCTAGTGCGTTGCTCGTGGATGCATTTCTTTATGAACATTTACCACTCGTTCAAACTGCTGATTAATTTTTCGTTTTAGTCGTGAACTTTTTATTTCTAAGCGATACAATTTTATGACTTCATTTTGACTTTGCAACAACGAAATGTATTTATATGAGTCTCGCCGTACGTGACATTCGAAGTGGCCAAGTTCAATTGCTGTAAACTCTTGTTCGACGTTGGTGCATGCTATACGCAAATCCAGCGCAGAAGTATCAACTAATTGACAATGTTACGGAGACGGATCTTTCATTTTTTTATCGACTTATCGGTTTAACTTCGTGACCTGACTTGCGTTTTTGTACCTGCGTCATTTCAATCTGCTCTCTATTTATCACAAGATAAAATGTTGAAAAAGAACGTAAACAACATAGTTTACCATTTGAAAATTTTATTTTTATAAATAAATGATTTTCTGTTTATGTTCATCACAGATTAGTTATCAATTTCTTTACTTCTCGTGTTTTTTTCTTTGTAGACGAAGTTATGAAAAAAAAATCTGTGATGAAAACTCTTTGTCAACGTAGTGTTAAAATAAAAAAAAAAAAGAAACGAGAAAAAACGTGATAAAGCAAAAAGCAAAGTTTTGATGAAGAATTCCAGGAGAGTAACTTCGTTTATAATAAAATTATCAAGTTTCAAGAGTTCTGTTTTTCCTCAACTTTCGTTTAATGTTTCCTTTTAAATACTCCGAATCATTTTCACGGTTTGTTTCATTTCACTTCGGTTTATCACAAAACTTTGTTGTTCCTATCACTGTACAAAAAACATACCTTAAATTTTATGCGGATAAACGGGAAATAGAAAAGCGATCCTCAAGGCTATGAAATGCGAATCCGAGGTACACAAACGCTCAAGCGAAATGAATAGCAGAAGCGCACTCCAGTCGCCAGGGACAATCACGAAACCCGTTACGAAAACTCATTCGGTTTCTTTTTGCAATACATACATCCTTTTGAATTATTTTTGCAGCCGATTTTCTCTCGTCAATCCCAGTCTCAAAGACGCGAAACACCGGGTCAAAAAAGCCTGGTCGTTAAGCTATGTTTTTATTACACAAAATAAATTCTATCCAGAAAAGAGAAACTCTCATCCTGAAAAGCGATGAATTTAAAACCTCAACTTCCAAGTTGAAAAGTGCGAAAAATTTTATCAGCCAATGGGCAGCCGTGAGAGGAATATCAGAAAGTTTTGGTAAAAGCGAGTTTAAATATTGCATCGGGTGATTTAAGGAGAAAAAAAACGATCAAAATGCATATAAAAATAAGTTAGTTTAAGGAGGAAGAGCGGTGAATAATAGTATGCACATTTCGTATTCAGAAGCGCATCCGGAGAAGTTCAACTCGAGATTACGTAACAAGATGTTTTACGGCCAAATGGGAGGGAAGGATTTGGTGCGCCGCAAGTGGAAGGACCTGTCGGAATTCGTGACGCTCGAGTGCGACGGCCAGGATTTAACGCCAAAGCTCAAGGAGCACCGAGTACACGCAATTGTCTTTCTCAACATCGCGTCTTACGGCGGCGGCACCAGGCCCTGGGGTGGAGGCGTCGGTTGCAAAGAACCGTCCACCGAGGATGGACTCATCGAAGTCGTCGGCTTGACTACATATCAGCTACCACTTCTGCAGGCTGGCGGACATGGCACGTGCATCGCCCAGTGCAGTAAAGCCAAGCTTGTTACCACACGAACCATTCCTATGCAAGTTAGTTTCACCTTTCGTTGCAAATACTTTTAAAAACCTTTCTCTTTATTTTCAGTTCCATGTAGAGTGCACATTTCTTGTCCCATTTCCACTATTTTCACAGTCAGAAACTTTTAGAAACAATGGTTTGGAAAAATGTCTCTGATTTTTACAATCCAGTACAAATGTTCCAAGAATTGCTCAATTGTTAGTTTTTGAAATCTTTTTCCTGAGATAACAATTTTTCATTACAAACGTTCGCCTAGAATAAGAAATTAAAATTCATGTTCTGCTTGGTTTTTCTCCGAATAAATTTTTCAATTACTTTTGGCAGTGCAGAAAGAGGTTAATAATTAAAAAGTTACTTGTAACTTTCATTAATTCTTGATATCTTTTGTATTAAAAAAACTGTTCAAAAACCTTCTGAAGGCCAACAGACATGGAGAATCATATAACCGTTAGCCTATATTATTCAAAAGCAGAAAATCGATAGCATTCTTTCAATTCTGACCGACGGATGTCGCGAACAATAAAGTTAGCCGCGAGGGCGACGGTAAAAAGCTTTCGGCGTTTTTTTGAATAGTCTACAAACTTGACGTTTTTTTCTCTCCCAGGCCTTTTCTCCACTAATGTTTATAACTCGAAGACTAATGACTTCGTTCATGACGCACTTCAGTATAACGGTGCTGTTGATGGAAAAAAAAGGAACACTTGGATAACGTTCCTCTGGAAAACTCAACAAACGAGCTTGAAGAATGCAAAGTCGTTTCCAATTACCTACACATATTCAAAACTGTTTTATATTTTTCAATTTTCTACTGAAAAGATCAGTCAGCTTCTATCATTCCAATTGATCCAATTTGTTCGTATTTGTTTGTTTTGTTTTTATAAACGTTGAACCAAATATTTAAACTTAGATTACCTTCTTGGTCTTACATTTAGTGAGCTTCGCACTTTAGTGACCATCACAGTGCATAATCGTATAAAAACTAGTTCATCATAATACCCCTACAAGGACTCATAATTAGCTGGAGCAACTTGAGAAATGTTCAGATTGAATTGCATCATGAAAAAAAAACGAAGTTTAAGAGCGTTTTATTTTAATTATTCAACGTGCGAGGAAGTTTCGTCCTCGTGGAAAACAATTTTCTGATATAATAATTTGGCTTTGTTTTCAATCAGGTCGACGGGGAAGCTTGTCGTTTATTGCCATCCACCATAACGATGAGCTTATTAAACCAAGCAACGATGCTGGCGAAACGACGAAATGCCGGTAAACCGTATCGAGACGTGGGTGCGAAACTGGATAGACTGAAGCTGCCTGTGATGAGGATAAAAATGTCAGATTACGAGTCGTTCCACTCCGAGAAGGAGAAGCTGAAAAATACTGCCGTCTTATGGATCTCGGAGCCATTGGATCTCGATGCGACCACGGACCTTGAAGCTCTGCGCAATTTGCTGGCAAAGGACCATAATATGGACAACTGTGTCTTCCTGGATTGTATGTCCTGATTTTGTTTCAATTCAAACTTCATTCATTCATTTAAATGTTTTTCATAATTTTTCAACTATTCAAATAAAATGATCCGACTTGAATTTAAGTAAATTTTTAGTCAGAACGAAAATAGTTTTTTTGTTCGAGAAAAGGCTTTAAAAGCGAACGTGACAAAATAATGTTTTTGCAAGGGACGTCGTTTTCTGTATTCTTCGAGTGCTTTAGCTAGGGCAAAGGCAAAAAAAAGACGACGAAATCAGGCAATTTAAAAAGGTCGATAGAGTAGTTGAAATGAGACGGAATGCCGGCTCGCATTCGTATGTACAAAAGTGCAAGAAAGTATATCAATATACTCTTTGTTTTCACACAGACTCACACCCAAGCTCGAACTCCGAAGGGAATACATAACCGTAACCCACACAACACCCGTGATCAGTACGCAAACTCTATTTTTTTTTGTTTTGTTCAACTCAATCTTTGCATGCGAATGCAGAATATCAACTAAGACCTATTTTCGTGAAATTATCCATTTACGTACGCTCGCAATAAAGGGAATATGTTAACGCAAAGTGCGGAAAAACGGGCGTGGAAAAAAAATTGTTGAACATTCTGTATTTATCAAGTAATTTTCATTCCACACAATGCGCCAAGTTAAACACTTGTAAGCAGACAAATGAAACAGCCCGAACAATGTAGATCGAATTGCAAGTCGTTAAAAAATCATGCAGCAAAACTACGCGAAACTTCTGTGAAAAATGTTACACGCTTGAACAAATGAGGTACAAACTCGTGCTAATTTTCTATCGTTGTTCGAGCCGAAATTCTCGTAGGACAATGGACGGAACAAAAGCAAAACAACGACTGATTTCGGTGACAGTAACAAACGGATTTTTGATGTTCCATTTGAAAGTAAAAGTCGTTTATTTTGCATCACAGTTTGTCGGCAAATTTTTCTCAAGTCAGGGCAAAACATTTAGAACTACGACACAACTTTTTGCGGTCAAAGTTTTTGGGAATAAATTTGGGGTAATTTGTCAGTGTTAACGAAAAACATGGGAACGATAAAACCAACAGCGTTTAATTCTCGTATGATTTTGGAAATTTGTTCAGCGTGCACGGCGGAACGTTTCTTCAGGATAGATAGAGCACAAGAACAGTTACATTACGTCACTGACGTGGCGGTGGAGGCGATTTATGTTCTCGACGAAAAACCAACTTTGGGCTCCAAAGAATCCAACCGAAATAACACAGTTTCCGGTCCGGCCAAATCTCAACAGAGGTGAGATGTCGTTTACATTTCTCTAACTCGTCCAGAGTTATTACAGGTCAAATTTCGATAAGGTACGCTAAATTTAAAATCTCTATCCTTGCTTCTCAAACTTGTTTTTTCTTCTATTCATTTGTTTAACTTAAATTTTCTTTCATTTCGCTTGCAGTTTTGTGGAATGTAAGAAATAACAAGAAAATTTAATTTGCAACAATGTTTTTAATTGATTTTACATTATAGAACTAGCCCAAAATAATGAACAAGTAGATAGAAATTATGAAACCGTTAGAGAGCTTTAGACAATTTATTTTTGTATTGTGCTGATATACGAAAGATGAAAAGTGTGGTTGGTTGAGTGGTAGTTTGAATTTTGTTGTTCGTTGATTGTTACAGCATGAGTTCGAATCGTCAGCGTCTGAGTCCGATGCCTACGGTGGAGAAAAGGCCATCGCGAGAGTCCTTGGCGAACAAATCACAAACCGAGGTTGAAGTAGAGTCGAGGGAGCAGATTGGTTCGAGATCGGGCATGAACTCGAAGGACTATCCGAGCAGGTATTCATCCAAGAATAAATCGACGAACGAGAATTATCTCAACGAAGTAGAAGTTCCTCAAGGGCCATCAAGGGGAAACTCTTCAAAGGCCGCTTCCCTCACGTCCGCAGGCCAGTCACAGCACCATGCAACGTCCACGTTTATAAGGTAATTCGAAGCGAAAAAGGAACAAACAATACCACTCACTCCTTGTGACAGCGAGAATGGTGATAAAAAAATTGTTGAAAAAAAGTTCGCATCAAAAAGTGAGGAATGCAACACGACTTTTTTGGCAGGTCGCGTTTCAAAGTGCTGGGAATTTCATTTTTGCGAATATCACGTTCCATTGTGCGAAATGTAACGATATTGTTACATATCCTAACCGTTTCAAATAGACGCGTTTACCAGCGGTAATATATGCGTGCTTTAATTAACAGTTTCTCGTTTCATTTATGCTGTCTTCTTGAATAACTTAGCTCAACTCTGATTAGTGAATTTCAACTCGAGCAATAATAAAGTTATTTTCAATTTGCTCCAAGTTTTACTTTACAGAAGAAAAAGAACAAATTATAATCCTGCGCCATCTGATGTACTTCTAATTAAGTATTAATCACTTTATCGAAAAATTATGAAATTTGTCTTTGACGAAATTGTTCGTTGGACAAATTAATTATTGGCTAAAAGGATGTTAAATAACAAAAGCACAAATTGTTGAAATAAAATGGAATTGCTAGAAAGAAATTAATTTTAAACGAGAGAAACAGATTTTGCATAATAAAATCAATTGAAGCACGAATGTTTTATTAATGAACCTAAATATTTAATTAATACATATCAAAGATTCAACTTGGACAAAATTTAACGAGTGATAATTAATTTTTACCGTGGATATTTTAATTAAATTCTGAAAAGGAAGCGACATTCGTTTCGAGCTACTAAGAGAAAACTTGAAATCAATTATTCGAGTTTTAATACTCGGACCTTTGGCATAAAATATCATGTCATAGTCTTGCTATAATCTCGGGATAAAAAATGAGTACTTTAAATTCTGATCCAACAATAGTCGCTGATGATGAATGTTCTCTAATTATACAATCGCTCAACTTAAATAAAAAATGTACCTGCAAAATAACACTTGAGGTCGTTGAATTAATTACCTCGCAAAGTATCTGACTTTAATATCTTTCAGACAGGAACGAAAAGTAATGAGAAATAAACCGACACTCGTGAAACATCCGTCGGACTGTCCATGTGTTCAAAAATGTCACAGAGATAAAAAGTAGCCGCTTCAACTGATATGCCAGTTAATTATTTTTACGGTCGCGCAGTTGACAGCAAATCATGCGAATCGAACGCCAATAACAATGCGGTCACAATCGAGCGTCCAAATTAATATCGTCGTTTTACTGATTACGTAAATCAATCAACTTTGACTACCAAAAAAGAATCGTAAAAAACACTCGCACCAATCAAATGTTCATTTTCAATTTCGCTTGACCCAAAAAATTGCGCTGAAAAAGATTGAAACAAGTTTTGTAATTTCTATTTTGTTGATGCAACAAAGTACTTTAATTGAATGAGGTGAAGAAATTGTGAAGGAAATTTCCGTTGCGCGGATAATGGTGAAAAAATCACAGGCCGTAAAAGCAGCAACAAAACTCAGTAAAGTGTATTACTAGAGAAGGGATGGGGGAAAGTGGGGGAGGGTAAGTTCGGCGTAGTAAAAGTTGCGGACGAATCATCGTCGCAGCAATAATCACGTAATGGGATAATTTGTTGAATCAGCGTCGACGAGTGAAAGAGGGTAGTTTCTCATTTCGCGAGACTCAATTAAGAGCAAACTTAGTTGTTCATCGAATAGAATAATGAACAGGCGCATATGAACGGCGGAATAACTTTTCCAACTTTTAGAATACGAGTCCAAGTCGTGACGTGGTTTTGTTCCATCTGAGAATTGCGTCTCTGAGTATTAAAAATGCAAAGTGAAAAACAAAAGTTTCGTCCGTCAAAACTAAAGTTTTATTTTATTTAAAAGTGTTCAAATTAAAAGGTGTACAAATTTGGTTGTTACAGTCCCCGGGACAGGCTTTTCAGTTTGAGCTCCGACGTTCATACCTTCAGCACAGGTCTCCTTGAAAAAACCTGCGACGGAATTTTAAAAGCTGCCAAGATCGGCGATTTGCCTGCGCTTAAAGAACTGCATCAGCGGGGCTATTCTCTGCTCTCAATAGACGCCAGTGGACAAACAGCCTTACATTTAGCTGCGAGACATGGTCACAAGGATATCGTACGATACTTGATAGCCTGTGCGCCACCCACCATTCTCAACATGGTTGATAACGATAAGTAAGTTTTTTCAAAATTTCTCTAATTTTATTTTTCAATTTCATCTTCAATAGTTTATCTCTGCATTTCAATAATTATTTGAATGTTTATCGATTTGATCTTATCATTAGTCAGTTGGGAAATGATTTTGGAAATGTTTCATCCTGTAAAGTTGGATATTCAATTTCAACCATTTCAACGAATTTCAGCTTCGAAAGTTTCGTTAACTCAATTTCAAGTGAAAAACAATTTGGAATGAAAAAGTTCATGAGTAATTCCGAATGTTGATTGACGCAGCGATGTTTATAATGATGTCACGAAAATTAATGGATCGTTTGTTGTTTACAATTGACCGTCATCGTTACGGAAAAAAAAACATTTTTGACGTACCGCAAAACAAAATTCTGTTTCCCTTTCAGTTTTCATGTTTATTTTTATTAACATTGTTCTAATAAAACCGTTGAACATCATCAAACTGAAAGTATTTAACGGAGCGATTTTTTTGTTAATAAAATAAACTTGAAGAGATGCGATAAAGATTGAACGCACTTTAGTTTAATTGTATAATAAAATCAAAATGGCATATGAAAAAAACCGTCGTAAACGGGAAACTTTTGATTGTTGAATATAACTCTTGAATTGTGATGTTTCACTTTACAGCTTTGACAAAAATGTAAAAAAATGTGAAAGGTAGTAAAATATTTTCGTTGTTACATAACTTAGAGTCTAGTGATCGACGTAATTTTAAAAGTTCAACCTTGCACCACGAACAACCGAAGCTTAAGTTAAAAAATCTTTTTCTCTCATGAGGCTTTAAGTGTATTGATCGGTGTGCTTCAGAACAGACACGCCAAGTAATTTCGAATTGACGTAATAATTGTATATCTCTATTGCTCCCGGAGCTTTGAGTTTTTCTGAATAATTCATTTTTTTTTTCAGACTCAAACGAGTCGACACGTACTTGTAAAGCACGAGACTTTTTTATGCATTCGAACTGCGTCCCTGCGACGTAAAAATGTGGATGAAACATTTCGACAAACTTAACTCCCTCAAACACTTTTGCCAAAGATCAAAGCGAAACGATACTGTAGCTTCAGAGAAAAAAACTGCTGATCTTGCGGGATAAAACGTGAACAGACGGCTTTACTCGAATTATAATTGTTTTCAATTGTGATTTTTCGCAGAGGTCAAACGGCACTTCACAAAGCAGCTCAACAGAAGCGTCGTTCGATTTGTTGTATGCTCGTAGCCGGCGGTGCTACGTTGACTGTTCGAGATCGTCAGGGAAATACGCCTCGGGAACTCGCTTTGATTGCCGAAGATCGTGAACTCGCAGCTTACCTTCACAGTAAGACACCTTTTTCAATCAAAACAAACAATTTTAATTTTATTCGCACAAATTATTTCATTTGCAATAAACACTTACTGAAAATAGCTGAACGAAAGTTTAACCAAGCATCGTGCAAAAAAAGAGCAATTTCGTCGGCACACCGCGGTCAATAATCTTTTTAATTGGAAAATCGATTGAACGAGTTTAAAAAACTCGATGATGTTGCCGATAAAAAAACCGAGAGTCCTCTTGAGCTTTGGATCTGTCAATTTGTGCTTGAAAATCCACGGCTAACCCTTTTAATTCGGTGCTGGCCACGTAAAATCGAGCTCTTCGCTTTGTTTCAGGTCAAGAACAGTTCCAATTGGTCACGGAGGATATGGACAATTTTCCATGACCCATTGCAGCGCGTGAACAGACGTAAATCAATTAGCACGTTTTGTGCTGGCAACGGTGTCCCGTAACCGTCGCAAATTCCACATTTCTAAGCATCGAAAACCTGGTTAATAAATAAACGTGAGAGAAAGGAAAAGAGAAAAAGTTTTAGCAAAATATACAATTACAAATTAATCCGTATGTATTATAAACTACCAACAGTATCAACTTGGTCCGAAAATTAATGACTATTTTTCATAAGGTACGTAAGCTAATTCTTCCTTCGCCAACCCCTTGGGGATCATCCTTTGTATATCTAATTATTAAAAACAAAAACAAAACTCCGTTGGACTCCGCGTGGAGTTGAAACGCTTGTAAAAACATCGACCTCTGCAAATATGAAACTGTTGATTAATCAAATGTAAGATATCAACAATTACCAATACTTATTGATAAAACAACATTTAAAAAGAACAAACAACACAAGTTTTAACGATGAACGTCAAATTTTAAATGTCGACGTAGACATGAATTTATCTGTTACAATGAAAAACGACGAGCTCTCTATAACGACGTTATGGCTATGCTATAAATATTTAAAGAAAATAAAAAGAAAGAGATTTCTGATCCGGGTATTCTTCGTTCTTCGGTCGGTGAGAGCGTGAAAAAAAATCGTCAGGGATCCTAAGTACAACTTGCGACATTTGGTACTAAAAATGGGATCAATGTATGAACACCAATTAGAACTTAGAGGCGGTCTATCGCTGTCAACTTATTTCCGCTAATTCGATTTCTACAGCAGAATACTACTAGATTTATATTACGATCCGTACGGCTTTTTATTTCCAATATTTTTTTGTTCCTCCATTTGTAAATACGGCTTTTATACAAGCAGGAGAACAACTTGTCTGTTTTTCGTTTCCTTAATGTATTTTTGTACGGAAGATGGCATTTATTTTTCTCGCTTGATTTCTCGTCCCACCGGAATCACCTATTTGTTTGATTTAAAACTACCTAAATTACTACTGTAATTACCAAAACTGAAATGCAAGAAACTATCAAACAAGAAAAACTTAAATTTATGTAAATGAACATTAGGAGAATTGAAATTAACTGATTTAGGAAGTTTTCGGTTAGATGAAAAGTGTGATTAACGAATTAAAGATACGACTATCGATAACAAAACATATGTGATTGTTAATTTAACTTTTTTTTAGTTACATGTCGTCAATGTATTATACGATCGTGTAAGTGTATAAACAAATTTACTAGCAGGATTATCTAAAGACTTCTCCGACTTCGCGAACAGTCTCGTAGCTAATCTCGGATCTGGGCGTAACACTTTTCGTTACCGGCAGCAATTGGGTTGAGCACGCGTACGTGATCCGATGGTCTTATGATCGGCCTGACATAAACAGCCGCGATCATTTTACTCCGAACGGTTTCGCTCTTGTGTAAATGAGCAATCCTCCTCACTTTTATTTCCTTTTTTATTCGCCTCGTATTTGAGCCATATTCAAATCCAAAATTCCAATCCCCCTGGCGGTTCAACTCGGTACTAACTAGTTCTCGCCAGGTGGCGCTGACTAAAAAACAACTTAACAATAAAGTAATCTTTGATTAAAAATCCTCTTCAACAAATCGTCCGTAATCGTCAGAGGGGATACAACACAAAAAAAAGTATCAGTATTTCGGTGAGAAGAAAAGAAAAACCTGCTTCAGACGTGTAGATGGTGCTATACATTAGTATAAGTTTGAAAATCTCGGCCGAAAGAGACAAAACTTTAAAGTATTAATTCTCACGTTAGAGAGTAAGTTCGAATTCTCTGATAATAGGATGTATAAAGAATTCATTCAAGTAGGTGAGTGATCGATAGCGAGTATTATAGGTCGCGGCTAATCACGCTTCCTGAAATAAAAAAAAAACTGGATTATTCGGAACCGTCGTCTCTGCATCGTGTGCTATTTTATTTTTACTTTGATTTCAATTTTTCAGGCCAAACTTAGCAGCGTGCCTTTGCGGTGCTGCACATTATGTTTTTTTCGTCGTTTTCGGAATGCGCTGGCTGTGCTATCGATCAAACAGCCCCGTGCGTTTATTTTTACGCCCCGATTTTTGCGCGACATTATTGTTAATGTGCACGAGAAAAATGAGAGTCAGTCCGGCGATCGCGTGTGAATAGCCACACCTGCTCAAATAACTCGAATTCTTTCGACGATGATAGTTGTTGACCTTTCTTTTTTGGAAGCTTGCAGTTTCGATTTGTTGCAATAATTGCTAAAGTTCCAGAAGCGAATCATTAGTTGACCAAAGAAAAAAAAGTGCAAAAAAAAAGATGAAAAAAAAAAGATAAAATTAGGACTTAAAAGAATGTAAAGAGACACGGGTTCTACTGTTCATTTATTTGTTTGTACATTTTGGTTGTAAATTTGTGATTTTCAGTCTGAATGAGAGCAACGTAAGAATGTGCGAGCATGGGCGTGACTGATGGCGCGAACATTTTGAAGGTATGAAGAAAAACACAGTATTGCCTTTCTCAGTGACGTGGTTTCGGCTCAAAACACTTGTTTCCAATTAGTCGGCAATAAATCAGGACAATCATCAAGCTGAGCCAAAATCTCGTCGAGCTCTTTCGTCTGTTGCGTATTGCTTTATGAATCTTTGCGCCTCGCAGGGCGAGTAGCTTTAAAGAAAAACTATAACTCGTAAAAAGATGTTGTTTACCATCACGAATTCAATCCCACAGAAATTGGAATCTCTTTTTTATCAATAAAACAAATGTTTGATGACGCGGTCTTTACGTCGAGCAGACTCCTCTGTTCTATTTTCGTTCCAGCCAGAAGCCCGGGTGTCAAAATGACGTTAACCAGAATGTTATTATCCAACTATTATTTTCGACAATAAACGACCTTCTGATTTTTTTATTTTGACATACCGAATCAGGGATTGTGGGATTATCTTGCTGTGCAAACATATCATTTTTTCGTTTTTATTTTGTGATGAAGAGAAATAGGTTTTAAACATTCTTTACTGTGTTAATACTTAAAAATGAAACTTAAAGGTTGTGATAAACTATAAAAACTGGGTCTTAAAATTTGACGCCAGTTTAAGTATGGCATGTTGTATCCCACGTTCCTGGGGTTCAAACCACTGATGAGCAAACTTTGGAAGTCTTCCAGAGACAATTTTGTATTTTCATTTTTAGTTTTTGTTTCGTTTAATCATTACACAACTTTCCATCCCAGTCGGAACTAATTTTATGTTACAAAAAATTGTCCCCGTCGGTGGAGCACTCCTTTTCTGCGTTCACACACAGTCAAATAAAAAAATTGAACCAAAAAAGAGTCAAAATTGCAAAATGTAATTACAAATAACACCAAAGCGACGAAAAATTGAAAACAAGAAAATTGAAAACTAAAAAAAAGAAACGAACAACTGTAGATAATAATTTCATAATGCTGAATAGTGTACCATAAACTAGCATAATTTTGGCGGTCTGTAAAACTGAGTTAGAACGGGGACTTAAAACAAATTCCGATCGTTTCGAAATCGCGTTGTAATATCTTGTTATTGAACGTTCTTGTATAACAATTACCTCTGACTTTTCGACTGAGATGATTAGGCTTGACGAAAGGGCATGGACTTTGTTTCCTCCGGTGAATCGTTGCACTTAAGATTATAGCTCTCCTAACGTGGACAAAAAAGATCAATTTCAGTTCGACATTTGCTACAAACGAGAATGAGTTTAAAGAAAAAGTTCCTTTTTCCCGCCATCCAAAAAGTAACAAAGAGGACCCTTTTTTAGAATCAACTTTTTTGGGTTCGAGACAAGTGTCCGGCTGCAATTGACTGGAGTCCACGTGAATAGATAGAAATTATTTAATAGAGCCTGGCCCTGAGGGGCGCCGTGTTATTTTTTCGTTATAACTTAGACGAACTTTCCATATCGAGTGCTGTTGTTCTGTTCGGGAGAAGAGTTTTTCGAAACAAAAAACAAATAAAAAATGTGAAGGAAAAAACGAACCATTTGCTTTCGAAAAACGCTTGTGTCGATTTTTATCATTGTTATGAATGGCATAGTTATTGTTGTCATCGACATTTGCCAAAGTTTTTATGGCTGAATTTATATAAACGTTGAGATTACAATATTATTCGATCGAATTGCCACTGTCAGGATAGGCCGATTAATCTAAAAAAAAATAATACAACCTTTTGTGATTATCGTTTCGATACATTTTTCCATGTAAAAAATACCTTGAAAGAAAAAAACAAACGAAATCATGTATTATCTGTATGCTAACTTATAGTTCTTAACAATATTGAACCGTACAATATTTTCTTCGATTTACAAACATTTGTCTCTCATTCATTACGATCGACTAAATTGCATCTATTAAATTTTATGAGAATAAAGCACTTTATGACAGTAGATATGACGAACTTGCTTCTCTGAACTAAAAACCTCGACCTGATCCATCATCCCGTTCCCATTTCAAAATACCCAATCAACTAATGATGAATATTTGATGACTTAATTTGTGAGTGTTTATAGTTTACGATTTCAGGGTTCGAATGCAGTTCGTTTTTGCGACTTTTCAACCATCTCCTTTTCATAAAACTGATAGCCTGGTTGTAAAATCGTAAGTAATAAAAACTGGATGATGAAAAAAAGCTTTACAATTTTGTAATGAACTTCACGTTTCACGAACCGGATAAACGTTATGTGAAGTTGTTTGATCCGAGATTGTAGAATGTCGATGAAAAAATATTGAGTTTGCCGGAACAATGATTCGTGAAAGAACGGAGAAACTATTTCACTTTTTTTTAATACTTCAAAGTACAGCAATAACGAGATGAACCAGACGACTTAAACTGCACGACGGCGTAGCATCGAGTTTCAAATATTGACATTTCATAACTTTGATATTGAAATGGATGTACGATTGATTCGCAAGAATATATTTCATACGGTATGAAATAACCATCTCAATATCGACTACTCGCTTTTAAGGTGAAACATAACTCCGCGTCTCAGCCAAGTATCTTTATCGGTTTGACTATAACCGACTGGCAGCGTAAATATAAGAGTTTTCCTCGACGAGTTGGAGTAAACGGGAACTGTCAACTGACTGCTATCACTTTCGTCATCTTGATCAATATTGTTCCACTTTTCTCCGCTGTTAACGGCGTCGTCTTTTGAGACGTACGTTAATCTGCACTCGGGCGTTGCTGACACCGGAGCTGCCTCAGCGGAAACTTCTTTCAACATGCCCTCTTGAATTGTTGCCCCTGAATCAATTTCAAACCAATTAAATACACATAATGAAAACTTTTTCACTCTTCAACTTTTCCAATTTTCATTCGAACAATAAGTTATTATTCAATTTGCACATCATAATTAAAAAACAATTACCCGTCAAAAACAATCCTTCAATCAAAACCATTTTTTCGCCACTTTGAGATCTATTTCCAGACCAATTCACTCTGATCTCCAAGTTCTCTAATGGCTTGTCTAACTTCCGAGCAAAATGTTGTTTTAAAGCCGCAAAATATGCTCTGGGTCTCATAAACCAGGACAGATCAACACAATCCAACAAATCCAATGAAGAGGACGTCAATTTTTTGTGACGGAAAATGAGTTTACTGATAAAGGGAATGGCTTCCTTTGGTCCGTCTGGCCAGAACAAAAGCCACTCTCTAGGTGTCTAAAACAGAATTTTCAATAAATCAGAAAAATCCTTTCAAGAAAAAAAGTTTCATCCAAAAAGTTACCTTTGTATTATTTAGTTCAATATGTTCCAAATTGTTTTGGATCATTTTCAGTAACTTGACAGCGAGAGTTCGCTCATCGTTGAGAAAACTGTCCAGTGGACTGTCCTTGATCGAATCATTCCTCGTTAAAAGTTTGATGTCCTTGATCCGTTGGATCATCAAATTTTTCAGATCCCTTTGTGTTTTTGTATCAGTGCTCTGTACACGTTTCTGTTGACCACTCGCAGTTCGTTTAGACGATTTGATTATGATCTCTGAAAGAAAAAACATGTAGCTAGTTAAGAGACGGAGAGAATAGACAAAAACGAGAAACATTAATTAAAAATGCACCAAACGAACCTTTCAAGAGAGCAAGTTCGGCTTCAACGGCTGACTTCTCCCAAGACCTGTTAGCGTTGGCAGGAAGCCCGAAATATTCTTGTAACAAGTCGACGTTGTCGAGCCGATCGATAACTTGCAACACATTGCCCGAGTTCAGATGTTGTAAGTCTATTACCTCGCCCAGTTTGCGATTTCCTTTGTAAACTTCTTTGCTCCAAATAACCCTTAGAATCGCTTTGAGCGCCCTTAGATCGTAATTGTCCTGCAATCGTCCCCCGTAAATTGACACGTCTAGCAGTTCCCGACCACTTTCCCATTCACCTCTATCATCATTTGATTTCGATTCTTTCACAACAAGCTCGCAGGCAGCTTCCAAATCTGCCTCAGACCAGTCATAAGCTTTGATCCAACCTTGCGGAACAAACCTGAACAAACAACGGTTTTTGTTATTTAAAAAATCTTTTTTAAACTCGTTTGAAAAACAATTTAAAATGGTTCTTTGAAGATTTACCGTCTTCTTTCTTGGAGAATAGCATGAAGCCAAGCCAACTGTACGGTTTTCTTTGGGTCTTGTAGTTTTCGTTGTTTGAGCAACTGTAAGGACCTTTTGAAGTTTCTCTTCACCCCTTCCGGTGGCTCGTAGGCTAATTTTAAACAAAGTCCTGCTAAACCCGGGTAGAAGCCTGTGCACTCTTCTGTGGTAAGCCAAATTCGAGTGTTTTCATGTTTCTCAGTGGTGCACATTGGAGAACGGAGAATCACTTCCAAACGTGGCAACCAGTTTAGTGCTAATTGTAAATTACTCAACAGAATCCAGCCACCTCGTCTGAAAACAAAAAGTCATTCGATTGATGTTAAACGTGTTATTACAACTGTCTTTTGTTTTGTATTTTTTAATTTAAAAAAAAGTACCTGCAAGCCGATTCAAGAGCAGTTTCTGCTTGATTGAGTTGGCCCTGACCTAATGATATTTCAACGAAATCTGCGACTGATGATCCCTGTTCATTAGCGATGTTGTTAAGTTCAGGACCAGGATCCGCGCCAGATGCAAGTAATAGCAAAACTGGTTGCGCAGCGGCGTCTTCTTCGGCAACTTTTTTAAGCGTCCACGAGGGTGGATTGAGATCCCGAACGCCTGAATTCATTCATTTAAACAAGTTAGAAGGAAAAAGGTCAGACAGAACGAGCGAGAATTAAATGCATGAGCTGACCTAAATGATCAGACGTCCACTTTGCCAGAGCTGTGTACAAGTGGTCTGGCCTCAGCGACTGAATTGTAAGGACTCTCTGAAAACTCGACAAATTTCTGTCTGCGTAAATGTTTGTGATGTCGTCCAGCCAGGTTGAACTTAATTTCGTCATGATCTATAAAACGGTTCGAATTACAACGCTTAGCAAGTTATCCAATAACAAAGTTGTTCATTCAAAAGTCAAATTTAGAGTAACAAATTTAATTCAGTCAGTGAAAGTTACCTGAGGAATCACATTAGCCAGAGCTTTAACTGCGATTTTCCTATCTTCGGGTACAAAATCAGGGATGTTAAAATCAACAGTGTCCTCATGATTGAACTGGTCTAAGTTTAGTAACAATTTTTTTTCAGCTTCTGGAACAGGATTTAAAGCCAATGCGATGTGCAGAGCCAAGGACAGTCTATGTTGCCGATAAAAAGCTTGCAGACAATGGTGTAGGGTTAGTACAATCAACCTAAACAAAAAAATTAATCAATTTAAATTTCATCAATTCCAAACTTAGAATTTGAATCTGAACAAAATTTTGTCTTTGCCTTTTTTCCAAAGCCTTATCAGTTTCCTTCTCATCGTTCGACTTGAACGAGCTCCTATTAGCTTCAGCTTCGAGATAAATATTCGAAAACGCTTCAGTGGAAAAAACGTATAACGAATAACTACTCGAAAAAGCCTTGACAATTTTGTACAGCTTTGCAGCGAGCGTAGCGAGTTTCTCATGAGCCTGGAACCTCTTCGCATGTTCCTCCAAACTGTGTCGGCTTTCCTCAAGAGCTTTCGTGATTTCCTTTGCCTTTGCCTGAGTGGTTTCCAGTGACGCCAAAAGTCCCCCTTGTGATCCCTGCGAGTCCTGAAGAAGATCCTGACTATTCGCTGCGCCCAGCCTCTCAAGAAGCTCCAACCTCGCCTCCTCGCTCTCGCCCTTCAATTTTTCCTCTCTCCGGAGTGCCTCTCGTCTTTCACTGTCCAACTCAGGGGTCTCTCTTAAGATGGCCTGCAAAGTAAACCAAGTGTAATAATCCAATCGATAAACTGTATCGACGACTCACCTTTTCAATAAATCTCTCAGCCAGGCTCGAAGTATCCGAGCCCAAGGAAACGTAAATCAGGATCGCGTCGGCTTCACTGGGCACGTTATCCAACCTGTCTTTCCTTGTTGATAGAAATAATTTGAATCCTTGTTGTATTGGCAAAATTCGATCTCCCAGTCTGAGTGGCCGGTGTTTTAGTAAAGGAAGAAGGATCGGTGGTAGATCAACTATATCCTCAACCAGCAGGGGCTTACCAAACCGCACAGCAAGCTCCACTGTGGTCACGAATTTCGGATCTTCTGGCGCAGTTTTTTCTAAATTCTCCAGGTTGGATTTTAACCAGGACACTGCTATTCCAGAACTGTCTATGAACATCGGAACTAGGGGGCCTCTCAGTGCACATGCTGCTCCGGCTAAACTGGTCGTATCGGCTGGCAAACCTTGCGTTCTCCACTGCAGTATCTCTCGTTCTGTTATCAGAAGATCGATCGCAGTTTTTTTCCACTTGTCGTCCCTAGTTGAGTCCTATGAAATTAAACAAATTAGTAAGCAAAAGTCAAGTACTTTTGAATGTTAAGAATTTATGTCAAGTATTTTTCAACGTTAATTTTTTTGAGGGAACAAAATTTGTTGAATCGGTTTTTCTTTTTATTTTTCTGTTTTTCATTTGCCTTATAAACTAAAAGCGAAGCAACATTAGCAGCCTGGACACCAAGAGTGCTTTTGCGACTTTTCAGTTGTTCGAATTCCCTCTGCCAGTCCAAATGTTCGGCGTCCAATTTATGTAACAACGTTCTCGCAGTTGCCAAACTAGTTTCCGTGGCTTCCGTGCGAAGTTGCAGAGCCGCGGCGCCTCTCGAGTGCTCAGCAAGTTGCTCCTGAAGCTGAGCAACCCGACTCTCCACCGTGTTCAAACCTGTTGCTAATCTGCCCAACTCCGCCTCAGCAGCCGCTAGTCGCCTAACAAAACACAATTTCATTCAAATGTCTCCATTCATATTCCAACTGGAAAATAGGATCTTGAACAAAAAAATGCTTTAATATTCAAAGGAGCATTACTGGGCTAATTGGCGTTGCTCCTTTTCAAGCGGCGCAACCATCTGCAAAACCTGGCCGTATTTGAGATTCGCAAGCACCCAAGCAGCGAGGGGCGCAGCCGCCACCGACGCCCGCCTTGCCGTCTTCTCCTCGAAACTCTCGGGACGTTCCTTCACGAGCTTCTCAACCGCCTCTAAACTCACCGCGGTGCTGCGACGTGCATCCCAATTCCTGCGCACAAAAAGTTTAATTGTGCAGAAGCCGAGACACTTGGACAACAAAAACGACGATGAATGCATAATGTGACTCAAACGACGTCAAAGTGGATCCGCACCTAATCTCATCTTTGATTCCCCTTTTTGCTAGGAACGTTTTCATGCTGTTCCATGACGTATCTCGGATGCCCATTAACCTGAGTACTCCCTCCAGTACGTCGCGCACCGGTGCCGGCGGCGCTCTCAAAGAACGAACTTCGGATAACGCATCCGAGCTGATCCCCGCCACCGCTTGTGCCGCCTGCTCTACTAACGGCTCTACTTTTCCTAATTCACTTTCTATATCCACCTGTGAAAACATTTTTTCCGTTTGTTCAATGTAAACTTTATTTTCGTTTCATTAATTGTGCGAACCAATGTTTGATGTTAACAATGTTGGATGTAGGAATATTTGTCCATTTGGATTACAAATTAAAAGTTAGGAAAAAATATTGTTTTTCAATTGAAGTGAAATGGATCAATTTTTGAAAATGGTTGCGACACATTTGTAATATTCGATGAAATCAAAACAATTTGACACCCAATTTTTAATTTTTTAGAGAGTCAAATAGAACATAAATAATAAATATCACAATCGCGCAAAATACATATTGAGTTTGACTCTTTATTTTTTTAACTTTGACAGATTTTGTTAAAAATAAGAAATTGCGTTTTAAATTTTAAAAGCAGGGAGACGTTTTTACACTAAAAAGCAAACTTTTCGAAAAGAGGCAAACGTCAGAGAATTTTTTTACGTTAATTTGACTTAAACCAAACTTAAAACCCAGTTTTTGAATAAAATGTCTAATTTTCTTTTCTCTGATATTGTTTATTTAAACTGTGCCTTTAAAAAAATTTAAAAATCCTGTTTACTTTTCTCCTAGCCAATTCAGCACTTTCTTTCTCAGTCTCAGCTTTTAAGTTAGTCATCTCGCCTCTTTGTCCAGTCGCACCTCGCATAGTCGCAGTTATCTGCTCCAAAGCTGCATTCGCTCTTCCTTTCTCAGCCTATACCACATTCAAAACATTCCAATTAAAAAAAAAACAAAAAAAATCAATCCTATTAATTTAAACAAAACTTGTTTCTTTTTTTCACCTCCAACTCCTGTCGCTGTTTAGAAGCCTCCTCTTCTAATTTAGCCACCCGGTCGCCGGCCTCTTTTAATTTACTAATCCCCGCCTGCAAGCTCTGCAATTTAAATTCAATCTCCTTCACCCAAACCCTCCTAATATTTTTCCAAGCTTCAATCATGGCCCAAAATCTAGCAGGCGCCTGCTGCGAAATCGGAGCCTGTAGATGAGCCGCGACCAGTTCCTTAATCCCGGAATTTTCCTCCTCATTATCGAGCTCACTTTTCTCCAACGCAATTGAAGTAAGGAAATTTTGCTGGTGCCACCACTCGCTCCTAAGCTCGTTTCCATACAACAAACAGTGACGTAACAAATTCGACCTCACTAACCAGTCCTGCCCCACGTCGTTTACATCCACGATGATAATCACCCGCAATAAACTTCTCACCCCTAAAAATGGAAATTCCATCAGTCCTAATAATCGACAGAGCCGAACGGATGGCACTTACGGTGATGGAAATATTGTTCAGCTGATCCGGCAAAATCCTCTCGTCTGGCCAGTTCGGCCAGGGGTGCGATCAACCCGTCGGTTTCGTCTGAGGATAATAATCCTGGAACTTCGCCCCTACAGACTATCCCATTCACCAAAACAGCTAATCCGTCCTCTCTGATATGATGTTCCTCAAGAAGTAATAATGTCGGTTCCCCTTCAATACCGGACGTCTGAATCGCCGCCTTGACAGCCGCACGACCTTTTCCTGCAATCCGATCGGTTTAATTTGGTTCGATGTAAATCATTGCGAGGCAATTTCGTCAACCTTACCCGGCCCCAAATTAATTAATCGGTGCGAATTCAACGACGCAATTATTCTGGTCGCTGATTTACGCCCGGCACCTGGACGCCCGATTAAAATAACACCAGGGATCTTACAACCAAGGGCCCAATTAAGTCCTGCAACATTACCATCAAACCAGTAAGAGTAGTAAAACTGTTCGTTAAATTCGTTATTAGATTTTTTGCAATAAAAAGAAGGATATTGAGAATTGAGATTTATTGAAAAAGATGGCGTTTGAAAATTTGAACTTTGCCAGAGGTGTTTTGTCATAATAGATTTTTTTGTACCAGCAGCTGTGTTTAGAAGGTGCGACGATATTAAAGTTTCTATGGGCTCGCCCTCGCGCGCCAAGCGAGACACTGCGTTATGAACTTCGCTTTTCCACTCTTCCATGCCCTGCAATAAGAAATGGGGACCATCTTTCCAGATGTACTCCTCGTCTTTTGGTGGGTTCGCTGGTACGCGAGCGGTTATCAACGTTTCCCACCGGTATCGATCCTTCGAACCTAATCTAGATTACAAAAATCAAATTACTTGATAAAATGCATCCTTACAAATGTTTCTTAAAATTTTTAATGTTGTGTTTGTTAACCTAAATGAGAATAGCTGACGACCAGCGTTTATCAAACATGACGTGACGCTGGCGGAGTTTTCAAATCCGGAATAATATTTGAGACTCCGACACCAGAATACTAAATCCTTGAGCGAGACCAAGTGACTTGAGTTGCAAATCACTTTAAAAGCCTCTACTAATCCTGGCACAATTTTTGGCACCCACGATTCCATCAAACTGTGATCATCCTTTAGGGTGTTGCGCAAATTCAGATCTGCTATCGACATGATTTCTCTCGACGATAAATTTCTGAAAAAAAGCTATGTTTAATTCTTAGTCAATGTTCAGTCATTGGTTAATTGCAACTAAATAATTAAAACTAACGGCATGTAATAACAGGCAAGGAGCGAACTTAATCTAGGATGAATCTTTGTAGAAACATCAGCTGTGCAGATCACAGTGACAGGAATTTTTGCAAATTCCAAGTCATCCTCATAAAAACCTTCTTCTTTTATCAGCTGGCGAACTAGTTCCTGATTTAAAAAAAGTTGGTCAAGAAAAAATGTTCGATTAAAAAAATTTGGTAAAATTTTTTAAATCACCTTTAAATTTTCACTTGCAAGATGAAGATCTTCCAAAATGAGTACCAATCGAGTACCACTTTTAGGTCTGTACAATCGACCGGAGGACGAAGAGTCGAACCTAACACAGGCTCTTTTGAGTCGAGTGGTGAGGTCCTGAACGCTGTACAAGGACGAACTCTTAATAATTGAAACTGATTCTGAGTTTTTAATCAGGCTCAGTGCATTGGAAATGAGAGTCTTTTTGCCGCAACTGGGAGGTCCACGTACAATTATTGATCTCTGGGATTCAATCCATGGCAAAACGGCCGCAGTGCCTTGTTGCAGTGTACCTGGTTTTCAATTATTCCAGAGATGAAAATAAACCGCTCAAAGGGGCTGTTCATTGCGAGTCAGCTAGTTTGAGATTACCTGTGTAATATACTGGCCCGGTTTCGATGTACACAATTGGACAATTATCGCTGAATGGTTCCAGTCTATCGTTACTCTTGTTGTAGAGAACCGAACACGGGTTCTTTGCGTCCGGACACCTAATTAATTATCCTTGATTAAGTTGGCTGATTAAACTTTAACACAAAGCGGTGTAATTAATTTCGGCAATAAACCTCTGATTAACTATCAGTAACGATGATCAAAGCACATTAACTAACTGTTGCAAAAATTACAAAACCCAACAAACAATTACAAAGCACTTCAAACGAAACTCAAATAAAATATCTTTAACGAACAAATTTTCTGCTCACTTTTGAACTTATTTCTCCAATTTCAATTTTTGAATTTGCATTCTTCAAAATGAAGATGAAAAAGTTTAGTTCAACAATTTGAGATTATTAACTTGATTGAAAAGTGTCTGAGTGGATTAATAATGAATGTGCTAATCAGGGTTGTAACGCGCCTGCTATCCGTTCGCTGGTAGATGAAGTTAGCAGTTTGATCCCTGCTGGATTGGTCCTCAATTTGTCCGCAAACGGCAATCACATAAGCATATAACACCAGGGCGCTAGTGTCAGCCTGTTTGAGATGTAACAAAACCGCATCGACGAGATTAAAAGCCGCCCGCTGATCATTACCATCTAATGCTTTGTTAACAACATCGCCAAGATGATTAGCAGTAACGTCCCTGGCTGCCGATGGCAACGCGTTAATCCGTACCGATGTGAGCAGTGACTTCGGTTCCACAGAGCCCAGATGAACTATACCCAACCGAGATACCGTGGCTGGACTAGCGCTAGATAACTCGTGTGTCTCAAACACGAACCTTGATTAAATCAAGTTGATCAAATTAACCAAATTCAAAGTACAGTTTCAAAAAGTTCAAACATTTTGTTGGCTTTTTTTTTCATTAGTACCTTATTCCGCTCGCAAGTTTTATCCCAACCCCGTTCGATAAAGTTAATAAACGATTATCGTCTAAAGCCGAGTTAAGTGCTTCCGCCCATTCTGGTACAACATCGCCGTCTAAGATTATCCATAGCGGGGCTTCCGAGCCGGAAGAAACTGCTCGTGATAGTAAACCTTCTTTCCACTCT
Source organism: Telenomus remus (assembly GCA_020615435.1). Lineage (NCBI taxonomy): Eukaryota > Metazoa > Arthropoda > Insecta > Hymenoptera > Scelionidae > Telenomus > Telenomus remus. The sequence continues at coordinate 5,431,461 of CM036341.1, read as the reverse complement.
CTGAAAGCAACCGTAATTTTAAAGCTTGTAATTAAGCAAGTCTCGTTCGTTTAGAGAGCCGGCTTCGCACCTAGTTTGAGCATCAATATTTCCCAGCAACTTGGTTTTCGCGATCGCCCCGGGGTAAATCAGTTTTTGACTGACAGCCTTGCCGGTTATTGTCAAAGCCTCGGCTAAAATCTTGCGGATCAATGTCTTGCCGCTGCTCGGCGGTCCGACCACCGCCACCCCGCATCGATTCTGCAACTGATCGTTCAGCTGCAAACACTGCTCCACAACCTTTGACGACAGCGACAGTGACTTGCACAACCTTTCCAGCACCTCTCTCAAATTCTTGTTCACGCCTGACGTCGAATTAGTCACATTTGTCTTCGCAAACACGTCTTTCAGTAACCGATTAAACTTCACCGCATCTTCTTCTATCAGTCTTGGAATAATTGACGATTTAATCCCAACTAACAACCTGAAAATTTAATTTCCCACTTTGTCAAATTGACACAAAATGTCAAGTTCCCTTTTATAAAAAAAAATTCAAATTTTCTTTACCTTGCTCTTTCATCAACGTTACTACTCTGATTAGCCGGAGGGATAGCGTTTAGGACGGATTTAATGGCTCGCAGACCCCAGTCGTAATGAAACTGTTTAGATAAGAGCTTTTCAGAAATATCGAACGTCTCTACCAGCTGATTTGCCAGCACCGACGTTTCCAGAAATCCGGCACACTCGAGCAGAGTTCGTACTATTTCACGTTTTTCAGGGTGGGCCATGCCGATGGATCTGAAAAGTCGAGCGAGAGAATCCGGCAGCTTGTGACGACCGCCGTAGTCGGAATCCGCTGGGTTCATCGTTATAAAAATGCAGCAGCACGGGTTGAGCTTCAAAGTTTGCTCTCCGAATTGTACTGTTGTCGCATTATCTCGAATCGCTTGCTGAAGTGGCCTAATTAACATTGCTACGGAACTCATGGTTTCCTCTTCCAGACGATTAAACTCGTCGAAGCAGCCCCAGGAGCCGGCTTGAGCCAAACCACCCAGAATACGACGCATACTTCCTGCATCCATACCTAGATTGCAAAAATAAAACAGTCTTTCAATTGCTAAAGACAAATACTTTTTCTTTTAAAGCTTGTTTTTGTCAATCGCAAAGTGTTTTTAATAGAAACAATTTAGTTGGGTAAGCACTTGTAAAGAATGTTCTACCTTCGTCGCAATTAAAAACCAACACGTGTCTGCCCAAAATGGCCCCAAGAGCTTTGACACTTTCGGTTTTGCCAGTACCAGCAGGTCCGGTTGGACTGCCTCCTAAACCTAATTTCATGGCCTGAGTGAGAGATAAAAAGCAGCGATCGGTGAGGGAAGTTTGTACCAATCCAGTCGCCACGCCCTGGTACTCGAAGTTGTAAAGAAACTCGGCATCAGCGCACCGGATAACGGCACCCTTGGGCTGATATAAAACGAGAACTAGGTAATCATCATTATAATAAAAACGAAAAAGCGCTTACTAAAGCGACTAATTATGTTACGTGTTTATAACTGCGCAACTGCTTTCGCCACGCCCAGGTCACTTTTTCGTTATCGGATAAAACGTCCAAAATGGTTCGAGCTATTTTCAAGTGGTGAACAGTGTCCAGCAGCAAGCCGCGAGCTTTCAACGCCGTCAATTCGTCGCCTGCGTCCTCTAAACCGCGGTATCGAGCTCGTTGGGTTTCCAAATAATCGATCAGTTTTTGCAATGATTGCGAACCACTTTTTATCGATGTTTCACAACGTTCAGTAAAACGTATTCTTTCGGCTAGCAAAAGAATCTGAAAAAGTATATTAATTCAATTTGAAATAAATTGAAAAATAAGAAAGTAATGATTTTTTATTTTCGAAATTTATTGTTTGTACCTGAGCTGGGTAGGAAGAAGGGTCAGGATTTGAATCGCCCAGACACTTGTCTAAACTCAACTTGAGAGCTTTGCGAATGCTTTCCTCTAAATTTTGAAGCCAGAGAGACAAAACGTCATTAAGACTGACAGGCTCGGTGAACTTCAAAATTTCTTCCTCGGAGGATATGACTCCAGTTAATTTCCCATTCACTATCTCTACTGCCGCTACGCCTTGATAGAGCTTTCGCAAGTGTGACTGTAGTCCCTTTTCAGAACCGGATACCAATTCTAACAAATCTTCGTCGCTCAAAAAGTACAGCCTTGGATAACCAGATCGTTTTTCCTAACGATTAAAATTTACATTCAATTAAAAATTATCACGAAAAAATACTCCAGCCATGTACAAATCACATACTTCCAAAAAATCATCCAAACTTTTTTGACACCTGTCGAGTAAGTCTTTTAAGTTTGTCAAATTAGATAGGGGTAGTCTTCTTAAGGATGGTACTCTTGGATCTCGAGAAACTTCATCCATAACGTATCTGAAAAAGTTCACAAAACAAAATTTGTATAAAAAAAAGTAATTTTTAAAACTGATTTTGTTTAGTTTTGTTTTGTTTAGTTTGAAGGTTTTGTTTAGTTGTTTGTACCGAAATTCTTTATCTGCTCGTTTCCATCTGCCAGTGTCGTCAGGAGCTGCATCACTTCCATAAACGGGTTCTAAGTAAACCCACTTCCTTTGTACCGCACTCAAAATTGAAAGCCTCTCCTCTAGTTCAAACAATGCTGCTTCACACCGCGAGGCTTTGGCAGCGAATCGTTCAAAACCAGTAGCGCCTTTAGCTCCTTCCAACAAAAGCCTCAACTCGCCTAGATAATAAATAAATATGTCATACTCGCAGACAAATATTGCTCGACAACTGAAACCAAAGAAAATCACCCGCTCTTGCCAGCAGAGTGCCGTACTCCCCAACCAACGATACGGTTCGATTTTTGCTGTCCCTTGATTCCTGCAGTGGCAACGAGGTCGCACTTTCCCACGCCTCTAATTCTGCGAGAGCCTGTCGAATCCCACTCTCGGCTGCGGCTTTTTTAACGACGTCCTAAAATGGATTGACAGTCAAGTTTTTTTCTCTTTTTTTCCTTTTGAAAGACCAGTGAAAATATTTTGAGATAGAAAAAGGGTAAGAAAATACTCGCCCTGATGTGATCGATATTTTCCTCAATTACGTCTGCCGAGTTTAGCAGATGACCAAGAGTGATAGATCGAGGTTGTCTAACGTCCTGTAACTTTAAGATGGGGATCAACTCGAGCCAGTGCTCGTCCGCCAGTTCGTCGCCTCGCAACAGTTGAATATTTTCTAAACACGCTTTAATCTCCCTGATTTTCTTGTTCACAAACGAATCGTTCACTACACCTTTCTCATCGTCAGTTTGCAACTTGACTCTAGCCTCCCACGACTCCAACCAGTCGTAAAATTTAGGAATCCTTCGTCTAGCGACTATCCATTCCTCCTCCTCCTGCTTTCTCAACTCTTCCAAAAATTCGCTCTGGAATTTGCAACTAAGTTCTTCGGCCAAAAGTTGCTGTTCCAACTTCAAAATGAAGCCGTCATCATGTTCTATTACATCTTCGTATTTAAGTCCAAGTCGGGCACAATCGGCCCTCAAGGATAATCTCTGTTGGTTGATCATCTCCCAGCGTTCCCTCATCAAAGCGATCCAATCGAGGGTAACAATTTCGGGCTTGGATTCCCATTTCGCCTCCCAACGATCCTTCTCGTCTCGAAGCGCGAGACCCTTGTGATGCAAGTTCACCTTGGCGTCTTCCATCTGACGTGACATCACGGTCTGATGCTTCTCCAACCGTTCCAACAAACTTTCCCAACTGCTGCGAGCCTCGCTTATCCCTGAGCAAACATACAAAATTAGTCACAGCCTTTGGTACGCAGTTTGTACTCGAGTTACCTTCCAGCTTGTCTCGCGTCCAGGCCGCTAATATTTTAGCCAGTCCAGTTACAAGCTCGAGTTCCTTTTCCACCTCGATGGAATCGGTTTTTATACGAGAGTACGTCTCGTAGGCCAAACCAATTTCTTCGACACTCCTGGGCTTGCGATCCAGATCTCGAGATGATGTGGATAGGAAATCGATCACTGCCATTAGTCTGGATGAAACTTCTGCTCGCAGGTCTGACGATAATCTTTCCCAGTATCTTCGCGAGGCTGAGTCCAAGTCGTTTCTTGTTGTTCCTGTGTCTATCACTATGCAGCAAATCTTCACTTCTCCACCTCGCAATTTACCAATCTTAACAAAAAATTTAACAAAATTAATTTTCCATTTTTTTCTTTATTACAAGTATCTTTTATAATTAAAAAATTGTACTTTCTGAGCCCACTGCTTAGCATCTTTGAAAGCTTTCTCCCACTCCTGCGGCGGTTTTCCTTTCAGTCTAAATAAATTAATGACAAAATTTTTTTTAGTTTACTTTTTAACTTTTCTTTCAAATAAAACAGAATGAGATTTTCATGTTGTTTAGTACGCTTCAACACCTTTCTCCAATATCAGCGCTGGCGTAAGACGCCAAAGGCATCCACTTGCATCGCAAAGCCTCTATATTTTCCAAAGCAACTTCTGCCTCTTTATAAACGCCACCGTAAAGGTACGCGCTCCTTTGCACGAGAGTATGAAATTGCCCGTCAGCTTGGTCCCCCACTCCGCGAAAATTCATCGGAATTGCCAAAAAGCGCCGGATGCCCGCGTAAAGTTTCGTCCTTATCTCCTCCAACGATGGCCTCCATTGCAGCATCCCATCTCGACACGTTATCTCCACTCTGATCTCGGGGATTTTTTTCAAAAGTGATGGCAGAGCAGCTCTGAAACCGTTCTTCTTTGAAATTAATAAGAAAACGAAAAAATAAGAAAAAGTAAAGAAATGTAACGACAAAACTGTTTCTTGGAAAAATAACAACAATAAGTAATAAAAGCGTCTTGGGATGCTGGCAATTTTCTTCGTTTCCCAATGGTGGGGTGTGGTAATAGAAGTGTCGATACCTGTAAGCTACACCGAGAGCTTTCAATAATTGTCTGTCCCAGTGGAGTTTCCAGGCTTTGGCGTTGCCGCACTCCGCCTCCACCGAATCCACAATCGCTCGCATATCGCGCAGAGTATCTTTCCAGGCGTTTTGATTAGCTGCCAAATCGATGGCTTCGCTCTTTAACAGATTCGCCGTCAGATCTCTCAAAGTGATGTGTTTTGTTGCAAGTTCTGAATTCTGACTGGCAAACTTTTTCACCTAAACATCAATCATTTCATTACATTTCTTTTCCGTTCAAAAAACATTCTTACAAAAATCTTGCATTTGTTAATTTGATTTCATGTAAAAAAATTGATGGATTGAGAAAGTTCTTTGAAACTGATCGCTTTATCACGACCTGGAAATGTGCATGAACTTTGAAGTCTATTGAGTGCGATAATGAGAACCGTACCAAGTCTTTAAGTCGGTTCGTATAAACATCAACGGCATGCGGGTCGGACCAAACAACGCCGGACTGTTCTCTGACGGCGCGTGCCAGTTCCAACGCGGCAGTTAACATGAGCGGTCTCTGAGACGGTATCATACGATCTCCTATGGTATTGTGAAAATTAGCTACTTGTTGCAGCGCCCTCGCTCTGCCCGCCAACGAGCTCGCCCTCTCCACGAGACTTCGCACCTCGCGAGATAACTCAATCCCATAGCCAGATATAGCTCGGGCCTCTCGGATCAAAGTCGCCAGTCTGGGGTCGTAGTTCACTTTCATTATACTCGTGCCTGTTAACTCGACCACCGCCGAATCAGCACTTAGTGTCAGTTGTTTTTTCATAACTGCTTCTTTTGTATCCTCGATCTACTTGTAATAACAAATTATTCATAACATTTTAATTCTCATTTTTAATTCCTTACTATAACAACAGTTTTTTTTGTACCCAAGCATCAACAAGTTGCTGTCTCTTCTTTTCAGTCTCCTTAAGAACAACCGAGATTTTGGATATCGTTTCCTCGTAACCCGGCAGATCCGACAGAAGTTCCTTGCCAAGAATTTGTAAATTTTGCAAACGCAACTCAGTTACTTTGGCGGTTTGAATTTCTTGCAGAACTTGTGGGTTGTCTAAAAGTTCCCTGGTGTCTGGTTCACTTTGGCAGGAATCTAAAAAAATCATCAAAAAAAAGCATACCTCTTTTCGCAGTTGCACAAGTTTGTTTGAAAGAGAGAAAAAAAATACCAATGAGGTCACCAAAGACGGAGAGCAAGGATTCCCTCTCGCTTCGGAGGGTTCGTCTTAGGCCCTCTCTCTTGAGCAGATCGCTATACTTTTTGAACTCGGTGGCAAGAGCCGTGGGGCTCTTTGTGGATGAAAATTGTGCTTTCAATTTGCCAGCAACCCTGTCCTCGGCTGGAGTCAGACCGTCTTCTATTTTTTTCTTTAATCGTGTCCATTCAATTTCGTTCTGATCCTTGCACAAGCCTGTGGCAATTATCACGTTTTACGTAATTGCAGTTTACATTAGATAAGTTACTCTTACATTCATACCTTGTAATTCATCAAAGCTGTCCAACAGCGTATCACTTCCAAGTGCCGCTCTTTCAGCCGGTGTTAATAACCGAGTTAATTGACGATGTTGAGCGCGCAGCTTGGATATTTCTCTGTAATAAAAATTGTTACCGTCGGGCGTACTTGCGCTCCACTCTGTTTCATTTTCAATTCTATTTTTATGAACATTTGAAGTCGTGACTAATGGAATTTACTTTTAATCAAGAAAATTGAACACGAATTTTAAGTGTACCACGAGTTTATTTTATTATTAAAACAAAACTTGAGACTCAAGAAAGTAAATTGAAACGAATCGAAATTGAGAGGCAAAAATTGTTTGCAAACTTGAGATTGGATGGAACAAGCGATTTGTAGCGAAAAGAATAAATTTTGTTGCATGCAACCTTAGTCTCTTGCCGAATTTTTCGCATGTTTTTGGCGTGTAAGCGGGTTCCTTCCAGGGTCCTAGAACGTGGTGAGGCCAAAACAGTCCAGTTAATCTTTCAGAAATTATGACCCATTTTTCACAAGCTGTGGCTCCAATCGCCATCGATTCTTCTTTGGCTCTGCTGTCTGAATCTTGGAACTAAAATAAATTGTTTTACAAATTGATTTAATGAATTTATTCGTTATTTCTTTTAATTAATTTAGTCAAGTGGACATACTTCGTTTATCAGTGTCACGATGAGCTGAATCACTTCGTCGCCGATTATATCAATGAGAGACTTCATCCTTTCCTCAGTGTAAATGGACCCTTTTAGCTTCCAAAGATCATCAACGTAACCTGATATTGCTTCTAGAGCATCTTCAACCCCTGCAAGTCCGTCTCTGTGAATTCATAAATAAAACGTGATATGAAATTCCGTAATACAAAAATGAAAAAAAACGTAACTAAGTTTTATCAATTTATTTTCCTTCCAATAACTAGAATTTTGAAAAAAGAAATCTGAAAGACGTGAAAAAGTATAGACGAAAAATGTACTTCGAAATAGCAGCACTTTCCAGCTCAACCCTGACATTTTTCAGCAACGTCACAGCCTCGCCGAACAATTTCTTCTGATCCTTTTTAGCCGTCCCGTTGTATTTATTCTGCCACAAAGTTTCCTCTTCAATAATCGTAGCCGACAGTTTTGGACCCAAGATGTTATTTTCTATTTGGCGAATAATCGAGGCGTCGGTGCCGGACGACTTGAGCGCCGGCGTCCACACCTGCCGGAGCGCCTCGACTAACGTCGACCCGTTGTTTTTCCCGGTTGAACATATTTGAACAACTTCATGAAAATTCGCCTCGCTTATAGATTCTACCTTCGTCACCTAAAAATGTCCACAAAAATTGACTTTTCAAAAGTAGACTAATGTCAATTTTGAACCATCTAGCATGTCAAAAGTTTGACCTCGTCCTGACCTTGAAAAAAACCAACGTGTTTTCCTTGTTGGGAAAGTCGATGGAAAAGGCGAGTGAATTTTTTAGCGAGTAAACGCAAAGTGTTTTGCACGAAGAGGAGTCGAGAAATTTGTTCAGCACTTTCACCTCCTCGTCCGAGAGCTCCTCGTTGACCGTCACGCCGAAAAAGTGGCTAGCGGTGGTCACGATGAAGACCTTCCTTTTGTCACTAAGAATCATCTTGTGTTAAGTAAAAGATCTCAAATACAATCTTATTTTTTAATTAGAACTTGAGTTTTTGAGCTATTCAGTTATGTATTGTCATAGAAATGTTTTCTAAACTGCGAACCGCGTCGTGCGGAAGGCATGACGACGCTGCTCAAGTTGCCATGACTCCTGGGGCACAACAAATCGCTCTATCTCTCAGCACGTGCTAGGCGGTATGTTATTTATGCACCCATTCAGGTTCCAAAATTCAATTTGAAATTCCGTCAAAGTTGATAAATGTTTTATAATTATTTTGAAAACAAAACATTTTAATATCAAACAACAAAGTTGTAAATAATCAAGTAGCTTAGTAATTTTGTAAAAATTTAAATTTGATTTTAGAAAAAATTGCAAAAATGTATTATGAATTTTTGTCTGAAATGAATGAAAATGTAAACAATTCTTGAAAGGAAATGAGAGGAAAAGTGCTTGAACGTAAATTGGCAGGTGTTTCCAAGTTTTAATTAGTCAATAACATTACGATCGAAACTAGCTTGCCACCTTTAAGTGTCTATTGTTCTTATGCATATCGCCAGCACGAACTTAATTATTAGTGTCGTGCGAGCATTCCATCGCGTTTGATGTGCGCGCTTGTATCCATACGTATGAGCAAGTTACGCGCACCATGAAAGTTTCATCGTCAGACATATTTTCACTAGACATTTATGACAGTTGTATTTCACTTCATAACAATTTTTTCATCATTCTTTATGAATTTGCAAATCAAACGAGGAATAAGTCAGTCAAACAAAAAAATTGTTCAATTCAGAATTTCGCACAAATGAAAATCAGAACGATACTTGGAAAAATCATTCGAGATGAAAATTAAGGACAAAAGTTAGGAGTTGCAATTTTTCAATTCAGCTCCTCTTCAAAGGAATATAACTCAGGAATGTTACCTCGTATATAACACTTTGCAATGTTATTCGCACGTTTCAGCGATTTGTTATTATTGCACGTTGCGTCATAATCGATGAAATATATGTTAATGTCCACGGATCATAAATAACAGGTTCTCAAATAAGACTCGTATTAGCTCATAGAACGCGAATTCTAATCAAACGCTCATCAATTCTAATTGATATTTGTTAACAAGACAATTCTGTTAACTCCAACATTTTCAATCAAACCATCTTGTTAAGAATAATAAAATGAATAGTTATATATAACTCAATAAAAAAAACAGATCCATAACAAAATTTAAAAAAAAATCATAAACAAACTTATTTTTACAATGTTTACTTTGAAAAAAAAAATTAATTTGATTTATTCGAAAAATGATTAAGTAACTGATGATGAAACGAAACAGAAAAAAGTGTAGTACGATCAGCTTTAATTCGCCTCGTGTTTTTTGCGAGCGGAAACATTATCTTCATAGCATCCAGTTATTCCGCACCTAGACCAAATTCACTTAGGCGATTAATTCAAGAACCAATTATTACACAATACAATAACAACTGCCGTGTAACATCTTCTCGTCCATTCAGATTTTACCTCGCCTTCCGGGGCTTCGTTAATAAATACCGAAATTACTCCCGCATGAATGAAAGTTCATGTACTAGAATCTCAATTATCATGGCCGATTGAACACATTTTTTCACGCCGCTTAAATCGCTAACTTTTTTTCAACTCCAACCTTCTTCCTTACGATGCAATCTGTTTAATCTTTCTCAAACTTTGTCTTTGATTTTACATTTCAAAATTCAACTTTATTACATCTCAACCTTGTCGATATACATTTTGCAAAATTTTTTTTTGCAAGGATTGCAACCATTGGAATGAACAATGAGGAAATCGACGCCGGTTCGAATTGTGTAAATGAATGGGATTTTTGAATGGATTCGCAAATGATGTTGCGATTCATGGGGTTCCCGGTGCAATGTTGATGAATGACGCGGGCGTGTGGCATTACGACAGCCGGTAATCGTGGCTGCGCAGCGATCCAAGGCCGTGCGGCGTGCATGCTTCTTTTTTTTTCCTCGTCGAGAAACCACACGGGTCCGTCAGTTAGCGTCCGATAGCGCAGCACGCGCGGTGCCGAGAATGCTCGCGAGCGACAATAAATATTCCGCCGGTGCTACTCGACTTTAACTGTGATACTAACTGTTATCTGTCCAAGTGGGTGTCATTACTCTCAATTACCGCCGTTATTTCCCGCCAAACAGCCACTCCTTTTTCCGTTTATTCGCGTAAGTTATTTGCGTCCAGTTATCATCCGAATTTCTCTCACTTTTTCTTCTTATCCAAACTACCGATTGTCAAAACAAACTTTTTTATCCAAATTTTCAACTTGAAATACTTGAACTCTGGTATCATTAAAACTTTTAAACAAAAAGTAACAAACAGCGAACATCATAAATTTCAAAAAAAAAACACAATTTTTATAGAAATATTCAATTAATAAAAATAAAATTTAAGAAATTCAGAAAAAATTTTGATTGTAAAAGGATTGAACAAAAATGTACATGATTGAAAAATTTTTTGCTGAACATTTTTTTTTCTTCATCAATTCATTATCGTCATTCCTTTGCAACAATCCCGCGACTGTTGATTATTCATGAAGAAGAGACAATGCGACGAAATGACGATTGTAAAATGTGTTTGAAGCAACAATAGAACGTTTCGCGTGATGTGAGATCCTACGTGCGGCGTCGAAGACAAGTCGCTCGGGCGCAATTATTTTCATGAATCACGGCGCAGGCACTTGTTGACGATTACGTAAAAGCATCTCTGTGGCATTCCTTCTCGTTGCAGCTAGCGCAGCCGCTCGATTGTCAAGATGAAAACGGAGCAGGCAAGCGCGAAGCACCCGCCGAGCAAACTCACGGTCGCATTCACCGTTCTCACGCACATTTTACTTTTGGCGCCAGTTTTGTACATCGTGGGACTTGCCTTTCAAAAATACAGCTTCTTCTCTTGGCATCCCATCTGTATGGCTTTGGGAGTAAGTTTTCCAAATCCAAAACGAAATGTTTTTCCAAGTCAAATGGAGAAAAAAAGAAAGAAAGTGCAATTTCAAATCGAAAAAAAAGCCAAATGAAAAGGAAATCGACATAGGGGCAGTCCGAGATTTCAAAAAGGGTTTAATTGAATGGAAGCAAGTTTAAATCGCTAATTTATCCGGATGGTCGAATTTCTCTGGTTCCTTTTCATCTGGTACAAAGTCTTTTGTAAATAAATGCTAAAAATAGTATGAGCAGCTTTTATGTCATACATTTTATTTGAGTTTACCATTTCCTTTTCCTCTTTCTTTCTGCTCGTCGCTTTCATACTATTAACAATGTAAACGCTCCTAAAATATATAGAGCCTTCCAGTATAGTGCCATAATATTTCCGTGCAAACACAAACGTTCATAAATTAAATACTCGGATAAGAACTATGAAATTTTTTTTCCCCAGTTTGCAATATCAATTTTCAGGTACAAGTTTATAGATATGTTGTGATGGTTTGATAATATGTTGATTTACATAATGCACAATCAAAACAACGTTGAATTACATTTTTGCGAATTGGTGTATTATTACCAGTGCGTAATTGTAATATTCGTACCTCTCTGCTGAGTATGACGTCAGCAAGTGGAATATAATATTGGAAATGCGAATTTAATTAAACGCAAATAATTATAATCAACAAATGGAATTGTTATTACGCGAGCGTATCGATTTCGTATGCAATTTTTTGTATCTGTACACAAAGTTTACAAATTTTCACTCGTACTTGATTTTTGCAACTGGAGCAAACTTGTACAAGACCTTATAAAGTTTAATTCAGCTTGAATTTCAATATGTTATTTACATTGCTTGAAAATGATAGGAGTAGATTTTGGAACCGTAGTAACTCATATTGCCTTCAGGATTTCTCGTTCTAATAACAGGTCTTATGCAAACACGTCAAAAGGTCACGTGGAAGTGCACTTTCATGAAACTCGAAACAAATAAATGGTCGAATCAACTTCGAAAAACAATGCAATATCAAAAAAGTTACAGCCTTTTATTTACATTTGACTTTGTTACAAATGTAAAGCTTGATTTAAAGTCAATAACAGAAATTTGTTTTTGAAACATAAAACTCGGATTGATTTGTATTTTTTCAGGCCGGTTTATTGTCGATGGAGGCAGTCTTCGTGATCTCAGGCGAATCAATTGTATCACAACGAATGAAACGAGTGAAACGAGTAACTCTCCACTGGATCCTCAATTTGGTCGGCCTGGGCTTACTTCTCATAGGTCTGATAATCATTGTGGTGAACAAATTTGACAAAAACAAAGCTCATTTCCAATCGAACCACTCGATCCTTGGAATTTGTACGATTGCTTTTGCAACTTGTGTGGCCTTTTTTGGACTGTTCGCAAACAACACAAAGTGGCTGTACCCGCGGGTACGCCCGGTTCTCATCAAAGTTGTGCACGCCTTTTTTGGCATCAGTATCACGATTCTGCTTCTGGCGACGGTTATCAACGGCACCTACACCCGATGGTGGCCAGGCGGAGAAGCCGGCAGGAACTTTGTTTTCACTTCGCTCTTCATCGCAGGCGTTCTGGTTCTGTTCAAACCGATCTTAGGTGCTATTTCCAGAACCAAGGTCATCCTCAACACTCCGCCGCCTGCAACTTCCTGAACATCACGAGATAACTTCATCTCTTCTTCCAAAGAAGCTCCGAGACTGGACAGAAAGATATTATAGCTTTGTATTCGCTTTTTGAGTTTTGCTAAAGGAATTAAGACAAAATCGCATCTTTGCGGCAGGCATTTATTTAAAGATGTTTCGTACTTTTACACTTTTTCTTCAACCAATTATCAACGAGTTTAGAAATTCACAAAAACCGTAGAACATTTGTTTATAATTTGTAAGAATAATATTTTGATGATGTAATCTCATAAACAATTGTAAATGATGTGATCAAAAACAAACAATCAATAATCTATCAAATGGAATGTAAAGATTTAAAATCAATTTAAAATCTAGTTCAAGTAGTTTTTATTCAATGATTTGATAACATCGTGAAATACTTGATATTATCATGAATACAAGATGCTCATCGACCCAAACGTTATAGTGCCATTTTTAAGACAAATTATCGCAAACAACATTTGGAATCAATAATCTATCAAATCAAAAGTGAAGATTTGTACACGTACGAGTAATTTAAAATCTATTTAAAAGTATTGTTGTCCGATGATTTGCGATTATTAAATACTGGATATTGTTACGAAAATAAGATGCTCATTAACCCAAAGTTTTCATCATTATTTGTAATGTGCAATTCATATTTTGCGACTCTATTTTTCGAGCGTACGAAATCATGTAATAATATAAAGTTTTGATAACTCCTGAACTTTCTAAAATATAATTCCAACTCTATTTTTAAGCGCCTCTACGTCAATGTTAATATGTTTAACGTAATGTTATTTATACATAATCCTGCAATTGGTCTCACGGCTGTTGGATTTAATTTTTTTTAAAATAAAGTAATGAATAAATAAACGAACTATTATTATAATGAACATCACGAAAACATGATATTAAAAGCTTGTCTCTAAAATCTGATAAAATATTTGTTGTAATTTGAATATAACATTTGCGGTTTTTGTAAATTTCTAAAACTGTTCATAATTGATTGAAACGTGTATTTTAAATGATGGCTAAGAATAATATTGTTATGATGTATTCTTATAAACGATTATTATGTGATAAAAAAATTCGCAATCAATCTAATCGAATCAAATGTAATTTTTGATATTTTGGGTGATCGCCGGGTCAGATAGTGAGGAAAATTCATTTTTGCAATATGAAAGCTTAATGAAAGTAAACTGCTACCTCTGTAGCATTTTTTAGTACTCCAGTTAATTTTTTCTTAAAAATTAATCTTGCAATTAAAAAATGTAAATATTTATATTCTTCTGACTTGAAATTTTTTATGTTATACTTCAAAACAAACCTAAAATAACTGGAGATAAACTGGTGAACTAAAATTCAGGAATTTTGACTTCATTTCAAATGCACGTGATAAAAGTACCAAATTGTAATTCAACAATTGAATATCGTCGGCACAATTTCATTTTTATACATTTTTCATTGTATTTTTTTCGTTAGTGTAAGTGAACTAAATGTGTCAGTGTGCGTGTTGAAACTTCCAAAAAGTCGTTTTAATAATTACAAGTGTGAAAAAAAATTGTATTAACTTAGCCAGTATTCGATACGCTATTTCGAGCGGGCGAGATAATAACTTGATGTTTGCAACATGACAATCCACGAGACGTCAAAAGCGACGATAGATATATTTTTGTAACTCGTATACTGTTAAATTTAAAAAAATAATTTTGTTACTTTGACTAATAAAACTGTTATTAACTCACCGGGCATTCATTTTATTGGTTTGGATTGCAAATTGACCTGCTCCAATACATATCAACACTTTATTTATTTCAATACTCATCGTATACATACAATAAAATTTACATATACACATAATATCATTAATTTTTTACCTTTTTTTATTTATTTATAATATATACATATACATTTTCTCTTTGATAATACTGGTGGATGCTTAGGATGAAGTAGAATTTGCCACTTTCAATTTCACTGGTATTTGTTGAATAAAACGTACTTTGTCGACTTTTTCGTTCAAAACTCAACTTCATCCTATAATACCGATAATACAGTCATCTAATCAAATTATCTTTTTTGTTCTTCTCGTATAACAAAAATAAAGCTTGTTATCACAAAGTAATCATCGAGCAGAAACTTCATCTTCAGCTTAAGAAATTAACGTCGAACAATTTTTTCAAGTTTTCATAGAGGTCAAACGTGAAAAAATAACACTCTCATTTCAACGTCCCAGTTTGCTTGTAATTTCGATTTTCCCATATCACACGCTATATAAAGATCACAGAGTCCATAAATTACAAAGTGCAAATCAATATTTTTTATGATTACGTCCGGAACTTATCCGCACTTGCGTGGGCATATCGATCAGATGTAAATGAACAGAATTTTGCTAATAAACTTTTGAACTTTGATCAAACTCGCGGTGGAAATTGAAAATTTGCATGGACAAAGTACATAGTTATCCAGAAATGACGGGACTAAATTTTTTGTTCCAAAGAAAACACGCTTCAAAATTGTAAACTACCGCCGTAGAGAATCTTTTTTTCATGTCGTGGATTGAAATTTAGTTTGTCGGTTAAATTGAAAATAATTTTTATTGCAAAATTCTAACGCGAAACAGGAGCAGACCTTGACTGGACATCAGAATTTATGGCTCGGCGGTTTCAATACGAATCGTCGTGTACGTTTGAAACGAGATAAACTTCAAGACATGAAAAAATTCATAATTCAATTTTGTCTTTTTTCAAAAAATCAAATGCCAATTTTAAGAAATACAATTAATCGTCAATTCCGACAGCTCAGTTCTACATTGGGACGAAACAGAAAAAGTGTTCAATCTCGATGGGTAGTTTTAAGAAAATATTGTTGTTTCATTTTGCACCCTCTGCCTAATTATAAGTTTATTATAAAATAAGCCTATGGCGTATTTGTACGATTTGCGCTAACAATTTGCTCGTTAATTCTAACTAGGACAGTCGACCGTTTGCAGGTCATGGCTCGGTTTGAGCAAGCTCTTATAAATTACTGATGCTCATCCGAAATCAAAGTATAATAGACTCGTTTGTAATTCAATCCCGTCAATTTGAACCTCTCGATCTGAAATGGTAGCTCCAAATTCTCCAACCGAATGCTTAGCAAATTTCGTAGCAAAACATTGTTGCGTTTTGTCGTGCCCCCGACCGTTGACTTATCTGATTATCAGATAGGCACAGAGCTGATTGACTCACCGATTCGTTTCTAGTTTATTTGTACCCCTTATTGTAACCGGTTAGAAAAATACTTATACTTCTGTAACTCCTATCAAGACACCTAACAAGGCCACCTGAAATCATCACTTCAAAACTTAGGCCGACCGACGAGTCAGGTTTTCACCTCTTTTTAATGACCTTATTAAATGCCCTGCTCAGTTTTTGGTAAATGCTCCAATTTGCAAAACGATGATATTTCAGTTTTTTTTAAATTTACCTCGAAACTTTGATTACAAAAATCGAGCAAGTAAATTAACTTCAATTCCTGATTCCTTCGGTTGAAAAACATCGAAAACAATGATTCATCGTCGTAGCAATTAATTAGTTTCCTATACATATACTTTTTTTGGTTGTTTTTTGTTTTGTTCTTTTTTCTATTTTACACTCATATCGTAAATTATACTTATCTTACTACTAATCAACATGGGTGAACTTACTAACTCTCATGGTTTAATTTTTTCGCAACTCTTTCCTCTTTTTCTTTATATTCATTTTTGCAGTGATTTTCATTAATTTTTGTTAGATCTAAATACATCGACGTTGAATTAACTTTCAATTTCGTTTTTCGTTTTTTTTTTTTGTTGTTGTTGCTCGAAACGTAATTTTTACCTTAACTGGTTTTTGAAGGGAAACGTGCAGTTATTAAATCGTGTCCTGTGAAATGGTCTAAAAATATATAGCATATTCAAATACTTTTGTTAGTTTTAGTTTTCTCTTCTTCTTGTTTTGAGCAAAATTCGGACAATGTTCAATTTGGAAGCGATGCCAGTTACTTGCAATCCTCTTTCAGGGTCATTGAAATCATTTTGGGAGAATGTAAGCTCTATTTGAGATGCTATAATCAGGAACAGCATTGTCGTGTTCAAATTTTTTCCCAGGGACATCTCGCTAAAACTACATACACTCATCTCCAGTGATATGTTATGTACATCGAAACCAATGAGCCGTTTCAGTTTGTTGAATGAAGCTAAAACCCAGCTATCACGTTTTCTCGATTATTTTACAAGTCTATTACAATACACACTCATCTCGCTTAAATCTATATTTTTTACACATACATTTGTCTTTGGTTTTTTTTTGTCCTTGAATATTTGATTAACAGTTGTTTAATTAAATTCTCTCAAAATCTCGTTACCTACATTCTTACATCGGTTCAGAAAAGGGGTTTCTCAAAATACATCTTCGTCGCCTATTTTTGTTGTTGTTATTTGGTTGAATTATTATTTCTCTTTACTTTTTGTTTTCTGTTTGTTAGGAATAAAAAAATAAACTCTAAAATGCAGTCCGAAGTGAGTCACAATCCGCGGCATTATTATCGTCACACTCACAATTCTGAGAACATTGAGCCTGTTACGAGCACACTTGAGTGCCGATAAGCATAAGCTATCTAGATCCAAATGTTTTTATAGGCACACTGTTACACTTTTTTAGGGCTTATAAAAATGTTCATATAAGAAGATTTTCATCGTTCCCACTGTCCTACGAGCTCCTGATACCCTGTTGCCAGCTTTTTTTTGTGTTTTGTTTTGGTATAACGAGTGATATAAATTGATTGTTCTCAGTTACGGTCGATCTTCTTATTTGCACATTTTTATATTCGAACGGCAGTCCCAAAATTGTAAACGAAGCACTGTTGCTGTTTGTTTTATTGATTTTTGTTCAGCGTTGAGACTTAAGGAAAGAAATTGCGCGCAAGAAAGTCGCCTTAAACCGTTCGTAGTTTGCTCAGCCTTGTATATTATAATTTATTGTGTAGCGAGAAAATAAAGTTTGAGTTGACGCAAAGTAGAGACTTCTTTACTTTAATGATAACAATTGTCCTCATAATGTATATTGTCATAAAGATTTCAAGCACCACTTTTGTGAATAAAATGTAAGAATAAGAAATCCTCGCGTTCGAAAGAAGTATCTCTTCTTTTGTCTTAGTTCTTATTTTTTTCAGCTACGAACTTTCAGCTGCAAAATTAGAAAACATAAATTTTACAATTTACTTCTTTCTTGCAAAAATAATCAATTTCCTTATTCAAAATATTAAGCTCAAAAGGTTGATTGCAAATTTAACATGCCAAAAGTAGAAATGGCTTGTATAAAATAGATCAATTTCATTTGTAGGAATCAATTTCTTTTTCATTTTTTTTTGTTCGATAGACCTTGCTCATTGACAGGTACAGTTCGCCTTCTTATAAATAATCAATGCTATTTATCTAAAATGCTAATTGACAAATTCACTTTATCAGTAGGTGTTCAATTTAAAATAAAAAATCTGCATTACAAATCGAACTGAACATTGCGTGCTATGAAATCATCGATCGTATCAAAATTGAAATACTTTCTCTCTTATGTAGGAACATGACAATTATTTTCTTCGGACAATAAAATATTGGAAGTTTTAAAGTGAACCTGTCAATTCATAACCACCTGGACTCTCATTAAAAAGACCTATGAAAATATGTTCCTCTAAATGAACTTCTTCAAACTAACTCTTAACAAATCCTTTCAACTCTTAGTATCCTATCAGGATGAGGTAATCGCGATCATTTACAAATCTCGAAAAAATTTGGCCGTTGAGAACCGATAAGAAACTTCACTTTCAACCGTAATCGAATTTTTTACATTTTCTTCCACCTTTCACGCTATTGAACAGTTTTGGTTACCAGCACCAGAAACTTTTCGCTTCCCAATTCAATTCAAAAAGAATTCACCAAAAATAGAACGTCGAAATTCGTTGGTTTACACATTTTTCTGTAATCATGTCCGCCTAAGTGTCTCTATCCTATAACAACTGATTTGTTTTATCGTATTATAAATTGATTGTTACGTTCTATGTACAATTACACCGCTTGTTGCGTCAACGACATTGCCATTTACAGAAAAACTGGTAAAAATTCGGTCAACTTAGAAGTTATCAATTAAACTACCTTTATCTGGCTGCTAAGAATTTTCATCATTATTTTTTTATTTGTAACCTCTGTTGTTTTGCACATTCAAACCTGTTGCGAAGTTATGAGATCGGTCTTGCTCGAGTTCTTGAGGATTGACGGTCCTGGCAGCTTCTGCGACGAACCCGATGCCTTCAAACTGTCAGTCGTGTGTTGGACCAACGGCTCACCGTTCGCCAGAATAATGGTGTCTCGAACAGAGCAGTAACCGCTTGCACCTAAAACACATTCCAATTAGAATTGCGAGGTCAAGGACGTTAGCTCGCATTGCGCCGCTTCATTTGCACATAAATTACGCGATATGATGTATGGCCATGCGGTCAAAATAATTACCTGGAGATGGAGTGTGAACGAAGGTCCTTGAGGGGGTCAAGGGATTGCGGTTCGAGGGACCCCAGTTGACGGTCGGCTGCAGCAGCGATCGAACGCTATCCATCAAAGTCTGATCGCGCTTCTTCCTTCCTTCGCGGTTCATGCTCATCTGCGACTGAATGGTATTAAGGTAATTTTCTCTGTCGTCGTCGTCGTCTTCGTCGTCGTCGAATTTGGATTTTCGACGCCTTGAGCATATCTGGTTCTGCAAGAAATAATTATTAAATTAAGATCGTTCTTTTGGTGTGTTGATTTTTGATCTTGCAAATTGCTTACAATTGCTAGTCCAATGATCACAATGACTGGCAGCATGCCAACGGCCCAACCGACAGCATCAGCCCAGATGGGGTAGACATAAGTGCCATATTTAAGCGGCTCGTATTCAACCCAATTGAAAAACAATATGAAAAAGAGGGCAGCTGGAGTGATGAACTTCCACATCCACGTCCAGAAAAGCCTCCATAACCGACTCCTCACGCCGATCATCTGCTGAATGTCGTCCAGAAATCGGTCAGCCCCGTAGATCCAGGCTACTAGGATGCACTCGGTGATGGCGATCAACAGGACCGACCAGTTGGCAGCATACTTGTCCATGAGTTGAAGCCAGTACATACCAGCCTGAAATCATTCAATTTATAACACTTTTTTAATTTAACAAACTATTTGGAAATGTGTAGTAATGTATTTCAAAGTGTTTCAAAGAACTTCCTTTAGTGATTGAAGCCTTTGAAGTCTCAAATTTGCAAGACTTCAAAGCATTTAAATTCAAAGGCATTTTAAGGGCTGGAGTTGAAAAGAGATGAACATCAAGGAACCTTTTGATTTTGATCAAAAAAATTAATTACATTTGTGCAGAAGATGATCCCGCCTATATAACCGAAGACAGCAGCTCCAAGCACCACCCAGAACTTGTAATGTCGCAAAGCTGGTATGCCGTCCAGAATCGCTGTAGTTACTGTTTCCATAAGGGCAAATTGTGAGTCTAGTCCTAACGTCAGCAACATGACGAAAAAGAGCAGTGACCACACTGGGGCAACCGGCAGTCTGGATACAACCTATTCAAATAACCAAACCAATCATTAAAGATTTTTTCTTTCGACTCTCAACATAAATTTTGTTAATTAAGAATTGTTTATTTCAAACCAGTAAACCAGTTACTAAACTTGTTCGATTTTAATTGTTTGTTAACATCAAAAAACTTGTTTGTTTACCTCTGGATAAACTATGAACGCCAATCCAGCACCTTGATCGACAACAGAAGCGACGGGTACGTCAAGTTCATGGGCAAGGAAACCAATGACAGAAAAGATAACAAGACCAGCAAAGAAGGAAGTCCCAATGTTGCTAACTGCTACAATGATGGAATCCTTGTAGCAGTTATTGTTGAATTTGTTGTAAGAACTGAGAGTGATGAGACCGCCCCAAGCCGGACTCAGGGCGAAGAAGATCTGCACCGCCGCGTCTCCCCAAACCTTAGCATACATCAATCGTTTCCAGTCCGGCGTCAGGTAAAAGATGATCCCCTCATTTGCTCCCGGCAAAAGGATCCCTCGGATAAACAATGCAATCTGAAAAGAAAAAAATTACAATTATAAAAAAGCTCGACAAATCAGCTTATTGATTTTGTTCAATTTGACAGCTTTGAATTCGCGTGATTTCATTCTTTCATTTTATTATTTTCACTATTCAATGCCACTTAAGAATGAATATTAAATTAATGCCTCCTTCGATTCATCGTTTCCTTTAGGGAATTTTCGAAAGGTCAGAAATGCTGGAGTTATATTTAGCTTACCAAAACAACGTAGGGGAACAGGGCCGTGAAATAAACGACTTTTCCTGAACTTTGAACACCTTTGCTAAGACACAGGAAGACAATAACCCAGGCTAGAAACAAGCACGTTGCCATCTTCAAACTGATGACTCCTGTCTCCTCGATTCCGCTACTTATTCCCAGGACGTGATTACTGTAACATTTTTAGTAGAAAATTTTCATTTTGTTAATTTGTTTTAGCCTCTTGAACTAAAACTAAATGGAATTATTATACTTTTTCATACTTAAAATATTCCTCAGCAGGGGGTTTTCTGATGGCATGAGTAATATCATACATAGTTAAATTAAGTGCAACGATTTGAGTTGAATTTAAGCATTCTCGTTTGAAGTAGGTCGTGTTTCTTGCGGCGCACATTTCTGCAACTTCGGGCATGTAACAGTCCTCCTCACTCCATGACGGCTCACACTGACTCCATGGTAATTTTGAACCACCTAAAAAGAACAACCAAAAACAATAGAAATTTCTTGCTTAAAATATTTGATATCAATTTTCAAGGTTACAGTTCGTTTTTGATAATGAAAATGATAATGGACAATACATTAACCGAAACACCTACAATTCTAATCTTGGAACAATTAACGCAACGGAGGTGGTCGAGCGTCGGCTCTATTTACCGCTTGATATTTAAACGGTTCTGATCAATGGAAACCTACACGAGACAAATGCATGCTAATACGATTTGGGTTTGGAGAAAACTGGTATTAAATTTAAATAGCGGCTTTTCATTAGTCAAATCGCAGATCCGAGTTTAAAGAATTTGCAAAAGTGAAAGATTTAGAGCATTTTTTAATCGCGAATGAAATTTTCAATTAACGTTAGCAGGTTTAAATGTAGTTTAAGATTACAATTCAATTTTGTATCAAGTTTAATGTCAATTTATAAATAACATTTTGTTGACTTACCAGCTACTGAAGCGAACATATAGTATATCGTCCAGGCAATGATGAGGTTGTAATAAAGCATAACTATAGAACTCACGAGGACCATACCGTAACCCAAACCACAAAAAAGTGGGCAGAATTGTTTGTAAACTGCTACAGGACCCAAACTAGCATATTGTCCTAAAAGAAAAAAGTACATTTTTAACACTAACTTGATGAACGATTTTTTCATTACTTGTTTGTTTCATCTATTTTATTATCTTTGCAGGAAGTCTTATGCTGAAATCGAACTTGCCGTAAACCAAGAACGTTGATTGAGATTTATCAGAAAAGTATCAAAAAGACTATACAATCAAATCATAATTTGCGAAGCAGTTTGTGAAATCGCGTCTTTTATGGGCCATTCAGTGTTAAAAGCTTGTTATAAAATCGGGAGATATTTCGCTCATTTTACGACCCGATTCAATTGATTCATTCTTCACAGGCTTCAGTTTAACGCTTCGTTCAATTCCAGAAATAGTGCGTGAATAATGTACTTAAAAAATCGCAGTATACTTCAATCCCTGAAATTCTCGTTTGTCCTTAATATTTCAAAAGAATGAAATAATGAATGGGACTATCGTCAGGGGATGGACAATTCAATAAAGTTCAAGCCGAATTTGTTTGACGCCAAAAAGATGATTAGTCCAATTAAATAATGTCACTGAGTTCTCTCAAGATAATGTAATTCCAAATGAAACACTCAAAACAAAAAATTATGCTCCTGCAATGAAAAACGACAAGCCAATTAAGAATGACATTTGATTATAGTTTGCATCAGAAGGCAAAAAGTAAAAAAAACAGAATGAATTTGTTGACACAATTATTAAGTTTAATTGATAAATGAAGTAACATTATTTTAAATTCAAAGAGATGAAAGACAAGTAATGGAATAAAATAGAGATGTAAAAAAGTAAAGTAACAATATAAAACAAAAGATGCCTTACCGAGCGACAGTTCCATGAACATCAAAGGTAACCCAGCGATGATGAGCATGATTGCAAAGGGAATCAAAAATGCTCCCCCGCCGTTGGAGTAGCAAAGATATGGGAATCGCCATACGTTGCCGAGTCCTACGCAGTATCCCAGGAGTGATAATAAAAAGTCAAATTTTCCGGTCCAGGTACCGCGCTCCGGGTGCCCGTCTTCGCCTCCCTGAAGTGGTGCTTGACTGTTTGCCACTGAATATTTGTCCTCATTTTGCTGTCGACATTTAAAGACACAATTTTTTATATTTTTTCCAATCAAAAAATTTGCGAATTAATTTCAAAAATAACAAGAAACAACAAATAAACACAAAAACAAACAATCTATAAAAAAATTGAAAAATAAAATACAAACTTTTAAATAAACAAAGTAAACAATGAAGTAAACAAACGAAGTGACTGATGTAAGCATGCAATCAAGATAAAAACGACGTTACCAAGCGAACAATGAATAATGCAATAATTTCTGAATGAAAGGACATGTTACATAACAGAGCGCCGAATAGAAAACCCGAAAAAGCCATTGTGTCTACGCGTATAATCAAATTGATAAATACCCGACGGTATTAAAAAACGCGGATGTATCCTCGTTTATATCGATCACACGTTTTATCAAATTCCGCCACCCACTGGTCCACCCACCGTCGCACAAACAAAAAATCTCTCAATGAAACGTTCCTTCTTTCTTTCACCAATTTACCGCACCTTGCACTCTGACAAAATTCAAATCTCTTATCGAAAATCATAGACTGGTTGTTGGTTGATGAATTTCTGATTTTCGATTGTTTTTATTCTTTGTGAAAAAGCTAGAGGCAGTGGTCGGAGTCCGCGTTTGGTCAGACGCATGGAATTTCATAGCACTTTCACTAGCGCCCCGGTGACCTTGATTCAAAACGTTTAATCTGTGGTACCAGTCAGGGTTGAAAGATTAAAGCTAAACGCTTTTCTGATTTTGATTTTTTAGTTTATTACTTTCTTCAAATATACAACTTGAAAAAATCAAATGCCAAAAATGATGAAATTGAAAATGAAAATGATGAAGTAACAGTAAACCAAGAAAATCAAGAAAACAACAATGACAATTAACTTTCTTGTTTATTATTGTTGATAACAAATTGTTTTAAATGTTCAAAAATTTGACTCACATCCCAACATTCCAGGTAAGGCCGAATCCGTGGTGAGGAGTCGATTCTCTCCATGTTAGGGACAGGTAATTGTTAAAATCACTGGTCTCTTTTTTTCTTCATGTTCTTGAAAAGCGGTCATTTACGAAACCCCAACGATCATTTTGGGCCTCTACTAAAGCCTCGAGAAACTTCTCTCTCGTTGGTTCAAATGAAAAATTGTCAGAACAATTGAGTTCACTTGGATACCGAATTCCATCTTCTGCAAGAATGTAGTCGTTGCCTGGTTGCAGCCTTTTTTTATCTTAGCAGCGAAGACCTTGGACCCAGCAGTCCCATTCGGCTGGAACCAAAGTTCAAGTTCAAGATCGCACTGTCAAGGGTGCGCGAATTCGGGATGGTTTTTTTAGTTTTGGTTTTTGGTTGTCCTGGGTGACCTTGGCTCGAGGACGAGCTCGCCCGGACGCGCACCGTCGGATGGAATGGAGCCGAACGGCCAAGCCGCCAGCTGCTCTGTTTTCGTTCGGACTCCTCGCGCGAGCCTACTAACTACAACCAGACGACGATCCGATCGATAATACTGCTCCTACAAAACCTTGTACTCTCCTCTCGTGCAACTCCCCCTAGCTTGCAACATCTTCCCAGCGCACCACCACCCCTTTCGCGCTTTTCAGACACATATCCCGAAACGTAATAAAAACCAAATCCCAAATTTATCAAGTTTAAATGAAAAAAAAAACCATTTCTTAAATGACACCTTAAACATTTTTTAAAACTTTGCAATAGAATGAAAATTAAAGTGTAACTTTGAATGGGCATTTTAATTTGTTGTTTTGATTGTTTTTTTAAAAAATTTCGTGGAGATTATTATGTCACTTTATTATTTACGGGCCAGAAAGTAATTGCAATACTGTATCAGCTATAATTAGACGTGTTAATTTGTTTATCGGTTAGCAACTTCTACGGGTCAATAACAAAATAAACAGTTTGCATTGATCGAAAGTAGGATTGGTAAATTTGGGTTGGTCTTTTTATCTAAGTTTTATTTTTATTACCATTGCCATTTTTCGTATGTTATTTAAGTTGTGTTTGGAAATAATTTTTATTATGAGAAGTTAATTAAAGTAATGAGAAAAATTTTTGTTTAAAAATTTTATATTTTAATGAAAAGAGGATTCATAGAAAAATGCGATAAATAAAAAGGATCTTAGAACACAAAACGGGTTGAGAATTAAGTTCTTATTTCAAAGCTTTTAAATGAGTTCTTGTGGTAATATACATCGATTATTGCCTCGTACTCAAGTTTCAATGTGCTCACTTTACTTTTAATCTCGTTCTATTGATCATTTCTCGGCATGTATCTGCGCGGTTACCTGTCCACAATGCAACTTCTTCAAAACTGCTGATTGCTGTTGCACGTGTCGTTTAAACCTTTTTTGTTCATTGTTTTTTTTTTGTTCGAGTACTTCAAATTTTATGTACTCATCAGCTTGAATTATATTTTCAACGATTTATGTGCGTTTCAAATAAATTTTGTTAGTTAAACAATCTTAGAACATTTTTCACACCAAGAAATGGGTTTTAACATCATTGAAATCAATAATTCGTTTATATTTTTTTGAAAATACTACACTCTGTATGTTTGAGTCGCCCGCCATTCCGTTTAATTGAATTTAAATTAACCGCCGTTGAAGAACCAATGAAAAAGCGAGAAACTGTTTGGTGAAGCAGACGATTTGTTTTGGGATTCAGGTTTCCAACCAGTGGTTTTCAGGGTTTTCAGTTTCGTTTTTGCGCTTCTGAAGTTAACACAAAGCTTTAAACTCATTTCAAATCTCAGTATCGTCCTCGTTCGTTTCGTTTGATCAAAACCAAACAAACTGATATCGTGTTGACCAAACACTTTTACAACTTCCCACAATAACTCAAATCGACGACGAATTTGCTTTGTGAACAAACGAAAAATCTTGTATGGTATCAGTACCATGGAATGCTCAGAAATAATGGACAAAGTTATCGTTTGTCCTTATGATAAAAATCATAGGATTACAACTTCTCGCATACAACGACATTTAGTCAGATGTGAAAAAGTAAACAGCTTTTTATTTATTTCTCTATCATAATCCCTCAATTACTAATTTGTTTACGGTTACTGTTACTGTTTGTATACATTTTTTTTACTTTTTCAATTTGTTTTTGTATTAAAATGTTCTCATAACTTGTTTACTTACAATTATTTCTATATCCAGTTTGTTTACATTGTCGCTTTTGTTTTGTTTTTAGAATTTTCCTGCAGGATATTTATCAATCTGTCCTTACAATGCCACTCACCGTATGCCAAAAGAGGAATTGGAAAAACACGCCAGAGAATGTCATTCAAAACTCCTGCTGGACCCTTCAGTTTACCAACGTAAATTCAAAACAAACATAAAGTTGTTTTCATAAAACGTTAGAGTTTTATCAACATTTTTTGTACTAACAAAAAAGTGTTTTATTATTTTTGTAGACAAACGTACGAACGTTAAAAATCCAGATTTGAATCCCATCGACACATTTTCTAACTTTGA
Organism: Telenomus remus; assembly: GCA_020615435.1. NCBI lineage: Eukaryota > Metazoa > Arthropoda > Insecta > Hymenoptera > Scelionidae > Telenomus > Telenomus remus. The sequence goes on along the minus strand of CM036341.1, from coordinate 5,404,768 downwards.
CGATGAGGAAGATGAAAATTGGGACATAAAATCTGAAGCTAAAGTGGAGTTTGAACATCATCATCCAATACGTTTCCAACATGAGAATCACAAGAAATTGGAAGCTCAAAGTTTGGATACCAGGTTTGTTTATTTGTCATTTTCAAATGGGATTTTAAACATTTCGAATTGTTATTATAATGTTGAATGCTGAATTTCAGAGTTCCAAACTGGGTAAACCAAACTGTGGCATACAAAATGCAGGAAGAGGATAACATGTCGACGATAACAGATATCTCGGAAACAAGCGGGGTTTCAAGCAACTTGGGCTATGGATCCATTGGGACCATGCTAAAGAAGAAACACTTCAAGAAGCACTTGTAAACATCGATCGCTTTTCGTTTCTATCTCACTTTTTCGTTTTATATTTAATCGAAAGAATAATAAGTTGTGTTTAAAAATCAATTACGAAAATTGTATTTTTTTTTTCAAAATACCATTTCGATCAATGAAAAGAAATGGATGAAAAAGATTAATTAACAAAGTGGAAATAAAGAAATAAAGAAAAACTACAATGAATAATTGATTTATTCCAGGTGTATATTCAATAATAAATGACAAGATGAAACAAAATTAACTGCGGCGATAATAATACGCAAACCATTAATTAACTATATAATACATTTACTGTAATAAAATGTCGCTTTTGTACATAACATGGCTCGTTTTGTCGACAATCCAACAAATGCTCGACAATACAAAAACGTACGAAATCATTCAAAGGAGGACTTTTAGCTGACAAACAAAATCGAGTTGCATGTTACGAACAACGACAGTTTTGTTCTTTGTCTAAACCTACATAAAGTCGCATGTACAGCATCTGTTTTTCGCTCATAAACTTTTCCAAAACAAAAAATAAAAATTCCCTCAAACGAGGAGACCACAAAGAAAAAGAAATAAACCCAAAAATATGTTACACGTTAAAAAAGACTTCTCGATTTGTTTTTCTTCTTTTTTTGCAAAAATTTGCATTTTGACAAAGAAAAAATGATGGAAACAAAGTGTTACATTGATTTTCTGTTCAACGGTTCTGAGATACGTACTTATTTACATGACCGTGTAATTTCGGAATAAGTGCTGGCAGTTGTCAAGCTTGACAGTCTGTTATTTTCGTTAGCGCACGAAAAGAATCCCCTTAATTTGAGAGCGCGACTGAATTGTGAAAAAAACGCACTGAAAATGGTTTTGTCTTTAGCACTTCGCTTTTATCTTGGTCCTTTAAATGCTCGTTGACTTTTTCTTTTGTTGTTTCCACGCTGATATTCTCTCTTTTAAATCTACAACTGAAACACAAACGAAAAAAGCTCGATTACAAATCAAGTCTTCACTAAAAGAGATAAAATTTTAAAATATCCTTAGTTCCAATTTACCAGGAGTTAACATATCTTCACTCAAAGGCTGTCGACTGAAAGGATCGGTAGCACTGTTGAGCAGATGTCTTATAATGACAGCCTTATCCATGACAATGCCGGACGGAAGTTTGACCGGATCCTCCATGAGAGTAGCCATCAGAGGATCCTTGAACTCTTCTGGCGCATCGCCATAATCTTCGTCACGTGCACGATTGTCTCTGGCAACCACAGCTGCTCGCTCTGATAACGATAAGAATCTCTCAATCTCCGTTGTTGTCTTGATCGAATACTTTCTTAATCTGTTGATAGCATCATCAAAAAGTTCCTCCGAAAATGAACGCTAAAAACAACAATAAATCATTAACAAACTAATTAACGATTCACAATTGATGACAAAGAATTATACATAGACAAAGTTTTACCTCATCACTAGCCACCGAAGTGGCAAAATTATCACAGTCAAGATGCAGGTAGATGTCGACTACCTGACTGAGCAGATCTCTGGGATTCCAGCCGTACTTCTGCGGCTTGCTGACCTTCAGATTTTTGCACTTGGGTCCGCACAGTTGCTGCAGATTGAAGTTCAACATAGCACTGAGTCTGTCAACCAACTCAGGCCGCAGGAAAGGTTCCTTGATCTCGACAGTCAAGTAATGGAACATGGCGACAGTCTCCTTGGCAAGTGTGAGGTAGCTTTTGGCCTGGCGCTCGTCGGCAGACAGTTGCCTCGTTCGCGCCTGTTTCTGCTCTGGCGTCATCTTCGACCAAGCTGTCGTGTCTGCCATGAGCTCCTGTACCTCGTGGATTCTTTTCAGCGACTCCAAACTCTCGTCCAGAAGGAAAGTCGTGTCGTTCATTAACATGTTGACAAATTTGACGAACTGCTTTCCGTTGTTGCTTTCACGAACTATTGATGCTCGGTGTACTGGACTGTCCCAGAGCGATTTGAGGATCAGACTTATGTGATAACGAATCGAGAACTTGTCGTAAAACTCGGAGTTTGCTCCTGTGGTTTCTACATCTGTGTAGAATTGCATCAGGTACGGAGCTAGATGTGTTCCGGAGATTGGATGGGCCATTAGCTGTTCATGTAATGTCTCGGTTTTACCCTAATAAGATAAGAAAAGTCATGAAAAGATTCAATCGATTTGAATTCAAACGAAGGTTGTTCAATTATAAACATCTCAATAAACAAATTGAAATTGAAATTATAAAAACTTTTACTCACCTGAACACTTGGGTTGATAACAAATAGGACTTCAACAATCTTTGCAATCAAATAAGGATTTCTGACACAGTGTGGTGTGCAAATCACAACCAACAGCCAAGTTATTAGAGAATTGTCAACGTAGTTCACCATAAAATCTGGACAATACCTTTAAAAAATTGATTAGCAATTGATCATCAATAAATTATATTTAATTGTAAACAAACAGGAACAAAATTAAGAATAAACTTTGTGAACTTACTGTAAAATCAGCAACAAGAACACAGCAATATCCTCAACATACCACTCAGGCAGAGCAGTGAAAGAGCTAGGTATCTCATTTGGTAGCGGCAATTTCAGATGGATCGTACTGGCATCCTCGTTGGTCAAAGTTTTTAACAAAAATGCAGCGACCGATTCGTAGAAATTTAACGAACGTTTGAGCATAGTCGGATCAAACAAACCTGCCTCAGCACACGATTTCGATTTACTCAATCGTTTCAGCTGCATTTTCCAGTGTTTGATCTGCTCTTTGTGGTGTTTTGCAAAAGCCGCAGTTTTCCATTGCGACTCATTCGCCTGTAACTCGTCCAGCATCTTTTGCAGGCTCCTTAACGTTCGCACTTTTCTTTGATACCTCTGCATGGCAGGCAACAAAGCTAAACACAAAAATTGCAAAATACACGATCAAACAGAAGTTTTAAATGTCAGTAAACAAAGAGATGAACAATTATTGTACCAATATGATGACAGTGCAAAGTCAAAAACCAGCACTGTGTGCTAAACTTGGCTTCCTTCCACGGCTGACTTTTTTCCATGCTTGCCACCCAATCGGCAGCTTCCTGTGACGTCAGCTTCAACCTCGTTTCATTTTTGATATTCACCAAACTGTCTGGATGGAATGGATACATTGGATCCACACTGTCCAATTTGATCTGAACAGACAATTTCTGCAAAACCGACAATAAATTCAGCATGAAACCGTCGCCAGCCAGCAAATACTCCTCCGTATGAAGTTGAGCCCTTTTTTCATTCTGTTTCAGCATCATTGCGAGATAGTCCAAAGTCGGTTTTCGGCAGCGTCCGTTCGCCAGAAGTGAATGCATCGACTTGTGCAGTATCGTTCTTACGCTCTCAAGTTCTTGTTGGATAGTTGCGTTTATGTTCTTGTCAGTTGTTGGGTTGCCCGTAAACAGTTTGTCTGCCACCTTTGAACTGTCCTCGTCAAAAACCGAGATGGAAAGAAAGGGACCAAGAAAAGACGTTTTTACGAGCTCTCGACCCGAGGCACTTGTTATAGCCTCGCGAGAAAACTGTTTTTGACTCACAACAAGCCAGCAGAAGGGCCGAGCTTTACCGTTTGGTCCGCAACGAATTTCTTTAATCAAAAAACAAAATGAAAAGTTAATAAAAATGCATTTGCATTATTTTTTAGTTCAAGTCAAATTTGTTTATTTTACCAATGAGTTCCTCCAAAACTTCGATAGGTCTACGATGAGTGTTTCCTACCAAACTTGCGCGTTGCACTTCAAAAAACAATCCCTGCAGCAACGGAGAGAACAGTTTGCTAAAAAGTTGCTGGTTCGTATGAGTCTTAGCAACAAGATCGTGTAAAAATCCCCGCGGACAAGTTTGCAACAAAACTGGATGGAGCAACGGCGAGATGTGCAGATCGTGCGAACTTGAATTTGGGAACATTTGAATCAGTCCTTGAAGTAACAAGCACATGTACTGCACGCACTGCGACTTGAGCATCGACAGGATATCCGACATCGGAGGCACGCTCGATTTCTAAAACCAATAATTAAACGTTAGAGTTTCTTCATTGTTTGAGATAAAATTGAACCGTAAAATTTCGCGACAAAAGACTCTATTCTTTCTCTTTAAATTTTTCTAACAAAGAAACCGTTGGCACTTGATTTGATAACCTTCCAAGTTCTTTGTTTTTCAGTTTCAGTTCGGTTTTATTTTTATTACCTTAGGATTATTCCTTTCTTCGAGAACCGTTCTTGAGTAGCAGTCCATGAGATATCTGACCGAGGCCGGCGTGGGAATCTGTTTCTTGGAAGACGAAGGCCCAGGTGTGGCGAAACTTTGAAGCGAAAGAGCCGGACTGACAAGAGGACCTGGTTCAGAAGGTTCCTCGCAGTTAATTGTCACGTCCATCTGGATATTTTTCAGAGGTTCCTCGCCTCTGGCGAACATTTGTAAAACCTCCATCAAAGCCTGGCTCACCAGGTCTTCCATGTCCAGTTCAGTTTGATTCTTTACATTTGACGCAGTTTCTTCAAGGAAAATCGTGTCGTCCTTTTTTTCTGTCCAGGATACGCACAGCACTCGAGAAATTGTTGCGTGAAGATGTTCTGGAGTTACTTCGTTTAGACTTGTGGTCTAAAAGAAAGAAAAAAAATAATGTTTGTTAATACTTTGAGAGACGAGTTCTATGCTTTGTTTGAATTGACATTTAAATTTAAATTACCCTTGATCTAGAAGCAGGATCTTTTCTATCAGATTCCTCGACCTCCATAGTGTCAATACCAGAATCAACGTCACCACCAAAAGTTGTGTTGCATTGTTTGTCATTGTCCTCAATGTCCATTGCAATTTCGGTTGGGCATGGAGTTGGATCCTCCAGTCTCTGTTCAACGACTTTTTCTGTGGTACCAGAAGGTCCAGGAACAGCTAACGATGGAGCTGGTGAAGCTTGTTGCATGCTCCCTAACCGGGCTAGACGCCTCTTACGCATCTAAACAAACCGAAAACAATGTCAAAATCAAAACAAAGACATCAATTTCAAAACAACAAAAACAAAATGACAAAATTCTGGCGAGCAATTTTCGAAACGTTCCAGAACAATCGTTGACATATTCAAAAGAGAAGAAAGATATAATTGAATTTTAATTAGAAAAAAGCCATCGATTGAACCTTATATAATTCTTCGAAATAAATGTCCTCTACAAGCGAGCAACTGTACGAAAATAATCAGCCTTTGTCTCGCGGGGTTATCAAAGTTGTTCTAACCCCAAAAATGAGAATCTGAGAAAAAAATAGCAACAAAGGGACTGTTGAATAAATCTTACCTCTTCTTGGGACAGTTCGCTCATATTGCAGCTTGTTTACTGTCTCTTATCCACGGGAATGTAAACTGTTGACTGGTCGGATTGGACACTGCATGAGCTCGCGACTCGTCGACGGACTAGACAAGCAGGGCCTAGTGGATGCAGGTCAATGAATCCTGGCCATCGAATTAACGCTGCGTCAGTTCGACAAAACAGCTGAGCAACAACGAGCGTCCACCATCTTGCCGCCGTTGACACAAAACAAAACTCGAAACCGAAGCGCAGCGTCAGTGTCGATAAGCAACTGCTTCTTTTTGTTTGAAACCCGTCAGATTCTGTGACAATGCAAGATTGGACGTGTCGACCAATCAGCGAGCAGTGTTCTGGCGCGAACATTTGAAATCGCGAACTTTTGAATTCGCACTTTATTGATGGGGTGGAACAAAGAAAACAAGGGTTGATCAGAAAAAATTCGTTTATTTCACATTTTTCATGTTCATCAGTTTACAAGTTTTCTCATTCTGAACTCTTATTGCAGGAATAATGAAAATTCGGCAAGAATGATGAATTACGTCAGTGATTTTGATGCAATGTGTTTTGTTTATTTTTTTTTTTGTTTTTTTATTCTCTTTATAAAAAGTACTTTTTCGGTACAATTTCGAATGATATGTGAGAGAGTATATTTTTGGACACAAGTAAACCTTTATTTTTTATAAGCTCGTGTTTCCTTTTTCGTTTTTCCTTCTGTAAAGCATCAAGCCAAACAAAACCTTTACACACTTAATCGATTTGTAATTGATGATAAATAATGATTGACTCATTCAATACGACTGTACGCATATAAATGTCTGACTTACTACACGTAACAGACGATGGCATCTGTTTATTTTATTTCCTTACTTTTCTTTCACTTAAAGATATTATTTTAATCTCATTATAATTAAGTTTTCTTCATATTTTTCTTTATCATTACATTTTGACATCGATCTTGGTGATGGACATTAATTTCTGTGTCTGTTTCATTATTTATAAAAATAAATACTTTGAACCAGCGGTCTCGTGTGATACAGTAATGATGATGAATAATTGTAATTCACTATGATAGGCGTTTAATATTATTCGGTATAATAAATAATAAAATGAAATAAATAAATAAAATTTGCTCTTCTCACGTGGTTTTACAGCATCGTGTTGCATTTCTCGTTATTGGATTTACAAAATACGTCGACGTAAGTTCGTATCGCCATGTTCTTTATTTTTTATATAAAAATAGGCATATATATTAATATGTATATAAGTTTTATTTATAAATAATCATTTCTCCATTATTCGTTACCTTTTTATTTTTTTCATTTTATTCGTCCTTATGAATTTGCGAGTGCTCAGAAAACAAAAGATTCGTCCCCTGGCTTTGGCCCTGTAGTATTTTACTTTCTCCCTCTTATTTTCCTTTACAATACAATCAATACACTAGCATCGATGTCACAAAAATATCGCTCGTTTATTTCAACCAGGCCTTCGTTTACATGCACTTTGAATATTTCATAAATATATCATTACAAATTTCATTAAATTTGCCCGTCTAAAAGCAGTGGCGGTTAAAAAATATTGTCGATCGGAAGAAGAGGTATAATTTGATTGCATATCGTGAGCACAACTATTCCACTGCTCTGTAAAAATTTCCGGAACAAGGCGACTTTGCGAAATCGCCCTTTCCAACTATTGAGCTTCTTTTTATTTCTTATAAAATGATTTCGTCCGACTGCGAGCTTTTGAATACGTGACCAAACGTCAAAGTCCCTTATTTCATCTTTCAATTTCAAATCTAATCAATGATTTAAAAAAAGAGAAAAAATCGTCTGTTTTGTTTGTCTTCAATTTCGGACTTTTGACGTTGGTGTTGACTGGCTCTTGAACGCATTTTGCATTAGTACCATAGGTCTTATCCAATACGACGGATGCAATCGGCGGTATTTCGTTTGTCTTATCATACGTGTGGAGATGAAACTCGAATGTTTGTAGAAAGCGGACGTTGATTAGAGGTCGGACTCTCCGTACAGAGCTGTCGAGAACGAACGGTAATCCAACGCTCCGGGCACAGCGTTTGGTCCCTTGTACGGTGGCATTCTTAGGATACAGTACTCGGCCTGATCTGGCGGGAGTTCTCGTCGAAGTTCATCTGCTAGGATATATGGCTGAAAAAAACGATCATTGTTAATAAACAATCAAACATTTCGTTCCGAAAAATTAACTTTGAATGATGTTTAAAAAATGTACCTTGTCTCCTGCGAGGATACGGAAACTGTCTATGACCTGTTCAGCGGTGTCTGTGTCGGTGGATTCGCGGGTCATAAAATCGAGGAAGGCATCAAACTGGACGTATCCAGAATTGTTAGGGTCGACAATCGCAAGGATACGCTGGAAATCAATATCTCCCTGCCTATCCTTTCCGATTGAATATCCTAACGACACGAGACACGATTTGAACTCCTCTGGAGCTAATCTGCCTGTTCGGTTCTTGTCGAAGTGATTGAAACTACTTCTGAATTCGTTGAGCTGTTCTTGTGTGATACCCTGAAACGACACAAATATTTCATTGATTCTCCATTGAAAATAAATGTACCACAATGTACTCATTATTTTTGAACACGCAATTTACCTTTGAGTCTCTTGTAAGGATTTGATTTTCAACTTCGTTGATATTACGATTGATGGAAGTGAGAAGCTGTTCCCATCCAACACGAAGAGTTTCCATGGTGTATTGCGTGTATCTGTTTTCGAAAATCATGCCCTCCTGGACGGCCTGGTGGATCTTCTCAAGTTCTTCCAAGTGTACCTTGTACTGATAAACAGCTTGCTCGTATTCCTTTAGTCTGTGCAGTTGGTCTTCCAAAGTACCCTAAAACAAAAACAAACAACTTTCAAAACTGAACAAACATCTTCAATTTATTTTTATTCAACAAACTCAGTACAAAGATGAAGTATTTTCGTACCTGAAGTCCCATGCCAATTGCTGTGACAGCATCCAACTGACGTTCTATCCACGGTCCAACAGCGTTGGCTTTCTCAGCGAACTGTCTGCGAAGTAGCTCATTATCTAAAAAAAGAACGTACAATAATTAATTAATAAAGATCCAATTACATCTTTGATTTCAAATATTTGTAGTCTGAATCGTACTCTGTTGCTTGCGAAGTTCAGCCTGAAGTGTTCCATCTCTCTGTGGCACAAGTTGTCTAACATCGCTCCACTTCTTAGTGAGATCCTTGAGGGCAAAAGAAAATGACAGTGAATTTAGAAAATCTGCATACAAAATTGCACCAAAGTGTTCAATAACAGACATGAATTCAAAAGTACATACGAGTGCTGTGAGAGTGGTGTATGGATTTTCAAGACCGCCAGGGATCTGGAACTGTTTAACGATCGACTCAACCTCACGAACCAAGCCAACGATCGAGTTGTACTCTTTGTCCGCCTCTCCGAGAGTGGCTTTGAAGGCGGCGTGCGCGTCCATTAGGCCCTGGATCTCTTCCATCGTATGCACGATAAACATGTCAACGAGGTCCTCTCGGGTTCCGTCCAACCAGTTGTTGAATGGCTGTAACAACATCAACCCGTCAAAACAAAACGAACCATCTCAAAGTACAAAATGAACACGAACGAATGACCGAGGAATTGCAAATTTTTCGACTCATTGCCAACAAAGTGTCATACCGCTGCTCGTTTCGCAAATTCTAAATGAAGAACGTCGATCTTCTCGAGGATACGTTCTGCCTCGTTGAGAGCCTGGCGTCTACGCTGGGTCAATTTGCCCAGTCGATCCCACTGGTCGCAGATACGCTGACATCTCGCATTCACTGACGCGCTGTCGTGGTACTCCAAAACACTGAAAATAATTAAAGGAATGAAATATAACATTGGTATTTAAAGTTACAAAACGTTTGTAGTATTGGTAGACTTCTAGTTTATTTACTTGAGCTCTTGGGCAATAGCAGCGATCTGTTCAACTCGATCCTGGTGTGCTGCGAGGTCAGATTCAAAGGCCTCGTGTTTCTTCTTCAAAGCTTTGAGCTCGTTTAGTTTGCACTGACGGAAATGCTGGGATGTCAACATCTCCTCCTTGCCGTTGGTCCAGTCCTCGTGCGTGTCTGCTTTGTGCTTGAACTTTTGAGCCAAATGTTCCAGTCGCTCCAGACGCATCATCTCTGACAGCAGCCATTCTTCAAATGATTTCTCTGCTGTTTCCAATCCTAAAACCAAATTTGCAATCAGTACAAAATATTCCTTTCCACTTTCTTTCATTTTAATGACATTTCAGTCTATCAAAATGTTGAATTTTTACCCTTCCACGCTTTGTTAATATCAGAAACAAGTTTGCCCTCAGTTGGCATATAAGCCGGTCGATTACTAAGTCGCAACTTGGTCTGCAGAGTATTAAAGTTGGTCTCAAGTTTGGCCTTTTGTTCAACACGCGGCGGCTTGTGTTTGCGCCGATAAGTTCTGTACTCCTCGAGCTTCTTCTGGCATCCGGCGAGCGAGTTGTCGGTCTGGCGACTGTTCAGCCAGGGCATCGTTCTTCTGATCCATTCGAGCAGGTCGGAGGCGAGTCGCTCGTACTCCTCCATGAGTCGTTCGTTCTCCTGGTTCACTTTAAGAACCTTGCAGATCCTGTTGGCTGCTGTCTCAGCCTAGATCAAACAAATCTCGTTACTGGTATCGAAACAAACTCGACGAATTGATATTAGTCAAGATGGAAAAAACTTGCACAGCAGACTATAAACTTTGTAAGTTATTGTTTTTAATTTCTTACACACCTTCTGAGCGCCACTGAAACAATGGTAGTAGGACGAGACGTACGTCATCACAGCTCGCTCATCGGGCATCGCGGTGGTATGCATGTCTACAAAACAAAAGCGTTGACAAAAAAGAACTCAAACCATGCAATTAGTTCAAAAGTAAACATTTTCTTTCTTTTTTTAGGATTTATTAATTTCGGTTCTGCTTCCGCCCTGGTCGCTGAAAGGGTAAAAATGTTGTTGTTTTCATTAATTCAAACACTGCAAACTTGGTTAGTGATCTGTTTTGATTAGTTTTTGGACAGATCGCCAGGAGTAAATCATCCCTTTTCACAACTGAAACTAAAACTGAAACGAAATCAAAAACAGCACTCAGGCTGACCTGCTGAGCACCCTGGAACGCGTGGTAATAGCAGGAAACGTAGGTCATGATAGCTCTCTCGTCCGGTTTCGGGGTGTTGATCAAATCTAAATTGAATTTCGATTTTCATTTACAAAATCACGTTTCAATTACGACCACGTTTTTTATTTTAAAAATTGCATGTTTCATTGATTTTTACCATCAGGATCCAACATGCGTGGGATATCAAGGTACTTCTCAGCAACGTCGAATGCAGTATTGAGGTTCTCCAGGGGATTGTCTTTGCTGAGTTTGTTGTAGTCAATGAGGTCAGGTCGGTGACGATGGATGAGTGCACAGAACGCCAAACCGTCCTTGAAGGACAAGTGGAAGTTTTGAACATTGACATTCTTGTACGGAGCGGTCTTGCGCTGGCACCACAACAGCAGACCTTCCTTTGCGGTCATCTCCTCCACGGAGATGTCCTGGATGGCGAATCGCAGAATTATCGTCCAGATCATACCCAAAGTCATTTTTAAATTACCGTCCACAATTTCTGCAAAATGAACAAAAAATGAATTTCAAGTTTTTTAGTTTTCAATTTCAGGAAGGTTTTGAAAAAGAACTTGGTGTACCTTCGGCGCCAATCGAAACCAATTTGACACCCTTGCTGGCAATATAGTCAAGGGCTTTATTTACATTGGCAATTTTATGGAATCGCATCTTGCCACGGTCGGGTTTTGGCAGGGTCTCACCAGAGATCACCTCAAGTAACAGCATCAGTTTGAGACCGTTCCTGAAGTCGTCTTCGATCGACTCGATCGCGGTGCCAGCTTTCCTCAGGTGTGAGTTGCACCATGCTGTGAATGTCTGCAAAAACAAAAGTTCTATTTCAACCGATCTTTCTAACGCGAAGTCATAACAGTCTCGCAGATTGTTTATTTGGGTCTACTCGATCTGGCACGACTATTCATTTTCATCTCTCCATTTCTATATTCCCATTTTTCTTTTTTTCCTCTATACTTTGTTTTACTACTGACTCTACTAATGATAACATTAATTTTTGTCTGCTAAACTTTTAATGTTTTGTTTAATTATTTGTTTTTTCGTTTTCATTCTCATCATTCCAGTTTTACATTTTCATTTCTTTTTTCTCATAGTAGTTTTTTTATTTTTGATAGTATTCATGACAATATTAATGTTTTCTGGTAGTTTTTTTGGGGTGAGTTTTAGTGAATTCGCGAAAATTTTTGGGTGTTTTGTAGATGGGAATTGGTTTGTCCGGGTCTACAATGTGTCATACGATCAAGCCGCAGTCTGGACATGTAGCAAGAGAAATGCGAGTTTATAAGATGGAATTGAGATTAAATGTGATGCCGCTTGGCGTATATTTTAGTAACGACCCCGATCTCGGTTTCTATATATATCCAGTGTCCCGATTTTGAAGTTGTGCTTCCTATTGCTGTCAGCGGGCTTTATGTAAATGTTTTCATTTGTTTACCAATCTTTCAGTCCAACTCATTAGAAAAAAAATCAAATTACAAAAAAACCCAAAAATTCAACTTCATTTCCGAACTTCTCTTTTCATCCCCAAAGCTTATTTTTCTTCAATTGTTTTTAACAAATGTTCGAAATTGTTTTTTGTCTTATCTCTATGAAACAACTGGGAATCAGAAGTTTCGTTTGAAAGAAAAAAAGCTGCTGGGGTTTTTCGCAAAAATGTGAAAATTTGAATGTGGTGACAAAAATGTTTGAGATAGATTTTGAGGCAAAGTTTGAAGAGTTGGTTGAAGTCAAACCTCGCGAGTGGGGCGATGAGGAATCGTTAATTAGGCAGCGGGCCGTTTAAAAATGGATTTTTTTTAGCGAGAGAAAAATATTGAGAGAAACTTAATACGGCTAGCGTAAAGCACGGCGAGCCAAAATTGGACATGAGCCACCCCGACTGTTAGTCGCTCACTACGATCTATTTGTAAGACATCAGCTACTCCCGCGCCGGCTAAATTCGCGTATTTCAAAAACATTTGTCCACTTCCAGAAGCTTTGGGTCCTCGATCACGCTATTGTCCCTTGATTGGTTCCAATTTGTATGCCAACAAATACGAACTGTCACTCAAACAAGACGTTTTGACAGCATGCAAATTACGACTTGAAAACTCCAATTTCAACAGCCCAATTACAAATACAAAAAATGTTACTATAAAACAATTCAGTTTAAAAACACTAGTTTTACTTTTTTGATCTCAGTTTTTTAAATTATAGCCTTCTTCATTAATTTTTGAAATTAGAATTTAATAAAAATTGGTTTAACTTTCTAAATTAGTTTTTTAATTTGTTTTTCTAATTTGTTTCATTAATTTTTTGGAGTGAAAAAAAGGAGGTGACATGATTGACATTTCCCATTAACTGGTGCGAAAATTCGTGCGTCTAAAATTGGAGTGTGAAAATAAGCTATGTTGCACAATGAAAATTTATGACATTTGCGATACAACTTTCGGCTTGTCGTCTATTTAATTACAATTGTTTATAACAAGCGAGCGCGATCGAATCGGTACTTATTAATTGGCCGATTCGGCCGTGAGAATCTGTTCCGATATGGAGATGTATAGATAGGCGCACAATGACCGCCTTGAACTTCGCAATGAGCGACGCTCGTAGTTTTGTGAAAGGCTTGTCTCCGTTATCGACGACGTTTATCAAATGTTCCACAAGACTCCAGGAACTTGTTTGAAGTTAATGAACCAAATTAGAAGAAAGGTGACTCGGTTTTTCAACGTTTTTCATCAGCAAAAAATACTCCGACGCAATCAAATCAACAATTACGCAAATAACAATTTCAAAATCGAACTTACAATTTGTTTAACTTGATTATTATTTTCCTACTTTGTGGAAAAACTGAAATGTACAGTTAGAATTCGAGGTCAAACAGATATCCATAAAGAAGAGAATAGTGAGAAAAGTTCTCACCTAATTGGATGAATTTTTCAACCGAGTTGAATGATAGTATGTTTATTAAGCCTCCTTATCGAGGAACCTACATTTGCAGTCAGCCAATGTAAATTTTGATAAGACACAGTTTGATATACAAGAGCAAACTTTTGGGGCTGCACACGTACAGATAACGTGTTCTTTATTTGACATACAAACAGACGGCTGCATCAAGATCCCCAAGATAACATTTTTGTTCGCAAATTTTTACTCAACTTGAGATGTGCCTTCCTAATTTATTTCTGTCGATGACTTTTCAGGCCAGATTCTCGTGTTAACGATTTTATTTTCTTCAAGTTTCAAAAATCTGGACCATTCGTGAAGGTTGAAAACTTTTCTTCACCAACAAGGTTGGTCGTAAGAGAAACATTTATTTTCAGAGACTTAACGAGTTTTGAAAAAAAAAACGAAATCTAAACGTTTTAGAATTGTCACACTGGCATCAAAATTTTGAAACAGAAACATTGTAAGACAATCGTTGACTTTTGTGTTGAAAATTGATTGGATAGATTCTTCTTTGGTCCACCAGAAATAGACATCGATCGACCTGTCGTCCAAAATCCATTTCACTTGGAATACACGTATAAATAATTTTTTTTCCTGTCAATTTAAACTTAGACGACGAAGCTGGCTGTAAATAGATCAGCATGAGATCGCATGCACTGTCAATGCACAGTGGAACGACCGCTACATTGCTTCTCACTTATTCGCTCATCATCAACATTTTATTGCGACCAATCTCTCGCCAATTAATTTGCAAATTTAAATCGACTCGTAATTTTTTGCACTTTGCAAAATGTTGGCTTAACATTCGAAGTAACTGATGAAAAGTATAATCAAATCTGAATTTATGAACTGGAGGAAAGTTTTACATTGCATTAGAGAAAATGTATTTCCAGTTTGTTTACAGTGATCGAAAGAGCGTAGGTATTTTTGTGAGCCATTGCTTTTAGAATGAGTTCGTGACGCAATGTCTATCTGCGATGCCACCCCATGCTAGAAATATTGAAAGCTATTTCTCAGCCACCTCGGAATGCGAAAAATATTTTTACTCTTGTATTTATATATCCAGATTATTTTTGACTTAATCTATCTCACACGTGGTTGCACCTTTTAGAAACTCGTTATTACAAAGTTCAAATTCAATGAATGAACGAACAATTTGGTCATTCAATCTTTATCAAAATTACTCGTTCGATTAAATTTAAAATAATGCTATATCCATTTTTGGAAGTTTTCATTTTCAAAAAGTTTTCTAACTTTTAATGACGTTGATTGAAAGTTTGTCTTTAATTTGTAGAACTAAATGAAAAATTGGCAGAAAAGGTTGATAAAAATATAATGAAAAGCAAACGTGTCAAAATTGTGAAATTGGTTATATTTCTATGATGAATTGTGTGGTTCGATGATTTGTATACAGACATGAGTTGCTTGACTATTCTTAAACCTCGAACGTGCGCAACCAAGGCGGCGATTTCCTGATCCCATATATCTTGAACGTATCATCGACTGATATACTGGCAATTATTTTCAGTTCTTTGCCGACTAACAAACTCTTTCCTGCGCCAACAAATCAAATCTTTCCCAATTGAACTGTTGTCATTCGTCAAAAATTTTTTAAACAATAAATCTCGGAAACATAATTAAAATCCAAATGAAAAAAAAACACAACAAATTGTCTATAAATATTTTCAAATTCAAACTTCCAAATTAATGGACCTTAATTTAAACGTCCTTGAACTGACAAAAACGTTTGATTTTCCAATCACGATTGGACTGTTTTTGCCTCTTGAGATCAGCTATCTGATATACCGATGTAAGGAAATGTTGACCATTGGCTCCAAGCCGAAAATTCGCCGAGGTTAATGATCTTCGCGAAACGAAAATACCAAAAATCGTGAGCGTATAGGCGAATGCGCGATTCATGTAATTCATCAATTACGTCACGTGGGCATCCGTCAAGCCATACCTTGAAATTGGAATTTGTCCCTTGGCCAAAATCTTCGCACTAATTCTTTTTCAATTCAGCTTCGTTTGACAACATTTCCTACCCTTCCAACTTGTTCACCTTTGAAATTTTCAACAAACAACCTTAAGTCTTTAAATAATTATTAATTCCAATTTAATCTTCTTAAAACAAAATTGTTTGCTTGAATTACTAATTAGACAGTGTTTCCCGCTGACACATTGTGTAACTTTTTTCCTATACAGTCATTTTATACATATGGCATTACACAAAGTGAGTCACTAGTTTAAGTAAGCTACTGACTCAAATGTTTTCAATTCAATTTGTTACTGAAATTGCAACTAAAATTATAACATCTTGATTACGAGATTTAAAAATAACGAACTATTATATTCAAACTTTTGCTCTTTAGACTGAAATTTACGGTTGAAGATGAAGTTTCAACTCGTAGAAATGTTTCATTGACCAACAAACACGCGTAAAAGTGCAACAAATAGATGAACACGACGTCTAACTATAAAGTACTAAATCATTGAGACTGAATACACAATTTCACAAGACATTGTGTCAGAAACAGTTTTGATGATTCAACCAAATTCTTCAACCGACTTTAAATACAACCCATTGTCTCAACCAACTTACACACTTACGAGAACAATTCTCAATTTGTATTGCCTCTGTGTCTTTGACCTTAACTTTGATGACCAACGCCTTATCACTCGATCAGCTTTTTTCAACAACAGTCATTTACTTATCAACACTGCAACCATTTGCATATCAACAATTAATACTATCCTAAAATTCCAATTTCCATTAACTTGTTCGAAGAATTGTTTCGATAAACAATCGTTAAAATTTTCCATCAAGATAAGAGCCTAAATCAATTTCACCCTCGAATTATTCAATAACAAACAAATTTTCAGCACGATTAAGCTTGGAATAAAAGAAAGTTTTGAGGAAAATGTTGTTGATAAGAGACTAATTTGACAATTTGGTTGGTTGTCGTCGACCTCTGATCGGCTCCACTGCCAATGTCGCGGATGGTTAATTGGGCCAGATTGTTGTGATAGCATTGACATGCATCTGGGCTCTATTCCCGGGAATCTGGTGTCGCGCTAGGGCTTATGAAGTAGGGCGCCTTGAGGTATGCAGGAGTCGGCGACTTTTTTGTTCCCCCCAATTATTGGCATCGGCTCAAGGACCGCGTGCGGCATTATTTTCGGACTTTATGACAAAAATATCGACACATGAGTCATTGGCTGTCATGCCGTTTTTCGTGTCGCCCGATCGGCTGCACTTTCCTCACCCAATGGAACAAAGTCAGAGAAAGACAGACAGCGAACGCAAGAGAGAGGCACAGAAAGCCATCTCGGGGGACCCAAACAAACGCACGAAGCGGACGAAAATGCGGCCCCGCAGCAAATCAGGGCGCAAATTATGTAAGCAGCTGTTTAGTCGATGGGTCCGCGGTGTCCGGGTGAGCTCGCGTGAAAGTCCACCACTGTTACATAAGCGACGAAACGGAGCTGCGTTTTTCGCGTCGGTGTAAACAAACCCGTGTGAGCACAACAGTGCCTTTCGCCGTGGCTAAATCGGCACTCACTTTTTTCTGCTGCTTCTCCCAGGCGGGGTCCAGCAGACCCTCTCGCTCCCACTCCTCCTCGGGTTCCATGTATCCGTCGCCGTAGGCCTCCATGTCGTTCATCATCGCGTCCCAAACACGTCCCTTCAAAACAGAACGACTTAACTTTAACTAACGTTGAGTGTGCTCCAAAATTTTGGAGCAGGTCGCGGCTGATTAATCAACGCCCGGACTCGGACACACTGACAAACGAGAGACGTACCCGCCGAGCCCTGAAAACTACTGTTCGCCTGGCTCTCTCGTTCCCGAGTTGTTTCCCTCGCACTGGCTGACCCCTCTGCCACGAGTCTGTGACACACACGGTTTGCTCGTGAGCTCGCCGCCGGCGAGCCAAACGCCCCACCTCCTTCCCACTCGACGTCTAGGTTTATTTCTCCGGCGATTGCCAACCGACACGATCCACACGATCCTAGCTAGTTTTATTTTTTTCACATGCCTCCAACTTGCCTCGGTTCACGTCCGAGATTTTGCACCTGAAACAATTGGTCGTTTCAAGATCATTTGCGATTTTTGAATTTGCACAAACAGATGCGAGAGTTGTTTTTTTTTTTGTCGAGTTGAGTGGATTGCTTGCTGGGTATTTTATACGTTTTCATCTAGCTCAGACCTTGAAATTTGAGATCGAGTAAAACCTTACGTGAGATGTTATATCTGACGTACTTTAATCTTTTATTGAAAAGTTTGGGGAATCTTATCGGGTTACTGGGGGGCGGGGGTGTGCTTCAAATGATACTGCGATTAAGGATTTGGATTTGTTAAATACAAGTTTAGTATTATAAATTGTACAAAAGTTAAGTAATTTTTTGTTTAGGATTTTTGATTGTTATATACAGTGTAATGTTTTTTATCGAATTAAAGGCGAATAAAACAAAATGCAAACAATAAATATTTTGATGAAAAACCTTAATTTCAACATTTTTGGTTTGTTGAATATATTTCAGCAATAAATACAAATTTGCGAAAATTTGCAAAAATTGGACCAACTCTAAAATGATTTTAAAAGTATTGATTTTGCAAAATTTTAGAGAGGAAAATTATAGTTGTTCAATTTATTATATTTTTCATGCAAATTTTATGTTGCAAAAATTTGACACTGTTAGTAGGTCTCAAAAGATAAGTTTTAAATGTTAGTTTCATACACTTGATATCATAAGGATGGAATAATAGAAGGAGAATGGAAACATGACTCAAATTAGAAAGTCGGAAGTGGATGAAAAAATTCCATATTGACGTGCAATGTTTGAGGAGTTAAATTAACTCTCGACATTGAATGTATGGCTCATTTTTAAATTGTGCAATGTTCGAAGAATGTTAGGTATTTGCGCGTTCTCAATGTATTTTCTTTATTGCAACACTGTTTTCCTAAAGCTTGCCTAAGGCTCAAAAGTTCTGTGCGAAAGTGATCGCAAAAGTGATTTCAAATTAAAATGAAAAAATATCGAAAAGAAATGAAAAATTGATAGTTAGATTTTTAAGTTTTTTTTATATCAAACCGATTAATAAACAAATAATCAAGTAACAAAGATGTTTACAGCTAATGATACTTTTTCACCGATAAGGAAGAAAAATGTAGATAGATTTGGCTATCAGACTATGATAAGTTATCAACAATCAAACTTCACACAAATTCGAAACATTTCAACCTTGAAAAAATTTAATATTTCTATTACAGTTAATAATGTTTAAACAAATTGCAAATAAAATTATTCGCAATGTTATGTACTTTATCTCAAAATTATTTCTTTAAAGTTCCATCTTCTCGACTTTTAAAAAAATGTGTAACATTTTATTTCAGAAGACAAAAACAAAAATCTATGTTGAAAGGTCCTTTTATAAGGCCTAATAATATCATCAAATCATCCTGACCATCTCACCAGGTCAACCGTCCGCCCACACAATGCACCACAATAATTGTCACCTTTCAATGACCTGCAGGGAGGTGGAGACTGGAAAAACCGTTTCTCTTTTTCGGTCAAAACATCAACTGGTGTCTCTATCATCCTCGTTTTCACCTTTCTCTTTTTTCCACTTGTACTTGGTATTGAAATATATCTTTGTCAATAAGCTCTTTCTTTTTGACAATTAGTCAATGAACTTCTTTTCATTTCTCTCTTTGACAAGACATTTTTGATTTATGTCAAAACGATCTCACCATCATCTGAAAATAACCATTCAAAATACTATAATCCGTTAATCTTTTATACATCCGCTAACGCAAAAATGTACTTGCGTACTTGAAAAATGTAGACAAACATTAAAAAAATGTTATAAACAACTATTTTCAACTATTTTGTTTACAAGTGAAATGAATTTACCTGTCTTGACTTTCACTTGACCTTGGAAAAACCTAACTTCTAGTGTGAATGCAAAAAATGTTTTTGCGTTTGTCATTGTTTACAACTGAAAATGAAGGATTGAAAAATTGTAAAAAGAGGTGAGGAATCCGGCCGTGCCCCCCGTCAAGGCGCAGCTCTCATAGAAACACGGCTTGCGTGGAAAGTGACGTCGGATGGCGCGCGGAGGAGAGAGAAACAGTGCGGTAAACGACGTTGACAGTGGTCCCTCGCGTGGCAGGTGCCGATCGGCGCGCCGCCGACGTTCGAACGAACGCGCAACAGGTCCCGAAAAGTTGGTTGGCAGTTTTGCGCGCCGATGCCGTTCGCGAGCATCGATATTCCGTGGGCGCCGTCCGGGATACATATCATGAATGCCAACGCGCTCTTAACCTCGTTCAAAACTATGCGTGCACGAGCCACATAGTGCCGTTACTTTTTCATCGCTCGAATTGCACGTTCGCACCTTCAAACCTGTTTGTTTACACGTAACCAATTCAATTTTTTCAATCCGACATAACATAACGATTTGCAAAAATCAAAAACAAACCGAAAGAAACGAACAAACAAAAGTAAACAAAGCAATTGTTTGACCTGTGTTTACATTGGTTTTTGCAGGTTCGCGCGGTGTTTGATTTGAGAGTGCTTTTTGCGGCTCGGAGTGTCTGTCATTGATGAAGCGACGGTTTCCATTCATCGAGGAATTTGTGAAGGGAGGTTATGTTTCGCAACGGCTGACGTGATCCGGCCCAATATTCGAAGGTGCGTTGCACAATTTTGGTGGTCGGTTTTGTCGCTGGTGTCCACGGGCCCCCTCTCACACCCATTCAATCGTGAGAGGACGCGCACCGTGAATGGAAGGACGCGTGTGCGAGAGCGCGCGCCCAGTACACCGCGAAATGCTAATTGCATTTACACCTTTTTGTAGGTGCACACACGACATTACGTAAGCCTACCTCTCCATCCAGATCTAGACCGACTTTTTATTCCTTTTTTGTTCCTTGATCCTTTTTTTCTTCGTTTCCTTGTCTTCATTCTCACCCTTGTATGTTTTTTTTTCTTTTGTTTTTGTTCTCTTTTTTGCAATCGGTTTGTCCTTATTCTCACGGCTTTGTTTATGTTTTTCTTTTCATTATCATTTGCGGCTTTTCATTGTTATCTGTTTGATTTCAATTGACAGTTTGTTGTTTTTCGATTGTTTTGAGCTATTTTGTTGTTTGTTTTGACATTCCATTATTGGCGCATGTGCCAAAAAAGGATTCACTTTTTTTGCAAAGTGTACAATTTTGTTCTGAAATCTCTGTTTATCATCTGCTAACCTTTCTTTTATCTAATCTCTATTTGTTGCAAACTTTTTATCTTTTGATTTTTTTCTGTCTTGCTCTTTCTAAGATTGTAATTTAATCCTTTCACTTTTCATTCAATTTTAGATAGACGTTTTTTATAATTTTTTTGCGAAAAAAGATGCGAGCGACTTTGAAGATTTTAATATTGGGCAATAAACTGTATACTTGATGAGGCGGTGGATCTTTTGAAAGTAGAAAAAAAAACAATTGAAAATGAAAAAAAGTAATGAATTCAGTGGAAACGACGAGGCCAACTTTGATTTCCAACCAAGTTTCACTCCAATTTGAAGAAAAATTGTAATTTGAACTAAATTGATCGAACTCGTTATTTAGAAATCGTTTTGCAACATGAAACGTTTTAAAGATGCTCACAACTTGATTGTAATTTAATTATAATAATTTATCTTAATTTCATTCCACTGATTTAACAACTTGTAAAGTTGATGAATAAACTTATTTTCGAAGTTGAAAAAAAGAATGATTTCAAGTTGAAACAATTCCATTCAAAGTTTTTCAGTTCAATTGTATTTTTTTGTTATTCAAATGATAAATGGCACACATTTTATTATGCTCAGCGCAGTATATTTTTTTCCTTCAACGCCTTAGCTCAATGAGAGAATATGATGCAACGCAGTTTTATCATTTTCATTGTTCCATTGACACTGCTAGAAATAAAAGTGGATAATAAAATCGAACCTGTCGAATTGCGCCAATCATAAAAAATCAGGGCATACAAAAATTGATACAATTTTTTTCACTTTTATTATTCGCTTGGATGAAAAAAAAAAGAAAAGAAAATCCAATTTATGCATACTTCGTTCCATTTTAACAACCATTATGAACTCAGTCAATTACCTAAAATGTGATCTAAATCGGTAATGTTTTTACGGCTGTTGCGTTTGTATCTTTATTTTATTCATCGCGAAAAAAAAGTTTATTCGCAGGGATCAGAATTAATAGAGCAAAAAATTTGGTCTGATTTTATATCTTATTAAAACAAATTCAGATTACAAAAATAATAACCAAAAAGTCTTTTTAAAGACAAATAAAAATAAAAAGGTCATTAGATTTCAAAAAGTTCAAGATTTTCAATTGAGAAAACGTTGATTGTGTTGCAGGTTGACTTTCGAAATAGGATTTGCAAACAAAAGGATTTCAAAGTAAGGAAACGAAGAATTTGGAAGTCAGGATGGAGAGAGGACACGGATCGCATTTCGCGAGCAGCGCAACGAATCCCCACGAGTGTTGGGAGGTCTACCAAAAGGTGATAGAGGAAACTAAAACCCTCGACGATTATCTTGACGAGGAATGCAGCCCACGTAGTTACGATGGTATGCAGGCAGCAAACACTACGCAGCCCAATTAAATAATAAACGCTATGAAAATAATATCTCAACCGTTGATAAGATTACGAAAATGTATATCGCCACCAAAAAAACAAACTTACTTTCAATTATACAATCTAACTCAAAAATCACCTTTGAATTCACAATTAAATCCAAATTAATAGTTGTTCAAAGTCTGCACTAAAAAGGAAATCAACGACCAACTATCTTATCACGTTATTATTCCCTGCAATACAATTTTGAGTTTCTTTGTACGTTTGCAATCATACATTTTGTTTATTTGTATTTTGTACTTTTCCAAATAGAAATTTCCAAATTGTAATGATTTTATTTTGATTGTTAATGATCTGTTATTGCTCAGACGGCGAGGAGGAAGCGGAATGGTTGCGAGCGGCCGGTTTGGGCCAGTTAACGGAAGCTTGGAAAGCGGGTCTGGAGGTGCAACCGGAGGAGTTGGGCGCTGCTCTGAGGCCGCTGTCGCGAGCTCAAGCCAAGGTTGTGGAACGGCGGGTTCGCTCGCTCAACCACACCGTGAAACAGCGTTTCAACCAGCGTCAACGAGCACGCAAACCCGACATCAGAAATGTTTTCAAAGACGCCGAGGTGAGTCACTAACAGACTTGACCGACTGTTTAGAGTGCTACTTTACAGCTTCATTTCTTATTTCCACCGACCTTGACTTTGCTTTTGTGCTGGAATGTTACCGGCTTCGTCGCCAAATTATTCGTTTCGTGGAAAAATCATTTATCATTTTGTGTCGGCAGTGTCTTTCTCTTTTTCAGTTTCGCTGTCTCCGTTCTGATGAAACGGTGGAAAATTGTCTGTTTCTGAAGACATTCATCGTTTCTCTGATGATTTTCTGTTCTGCATAGTATCGAGGATGTGTGTTTTCGAAGTGAAAGTGGAACTAATTTATTGCCTTAGGGTAATGAGTTAAATTTTGTGATGTTTCTTTCGATTCCTCGGTCTGTGGGTTTTTATTGTTTCCCTCGTTTTGTGTAATTGACGGTTCGCCTTTGATCGGATTAATTGCATGTTATTATGAACGATGGAGCATTAGAGATTTTTTATACCCACTTTCATGCTTACTTTTCATATCAGAACTATGTTGGACATATAATTCGTCGATGAATCAAAAACAGAATTTCTAACTATTTTTGTTATTTAGAAATGTGTAACAATTTAATCTTGCTCATTTCTTTTGTGGAATGACAAATTTATTTTCGTGTCAAAGCAATTCTCATTAGACAATTCTATGATCGTTGAATTAGGAATTAACAATGTTCTATTTTTATCGTAATTCATCATTTGATTTATTGTTCTATAACTCAGTACCTGAGATTGATTAAAAATAAACCTGATTAATCTTTCAACAACCTTGAAATTATTTCTAGTTAACAATAAAACTCTATTTAATTAGAATATACATTGCATCTAAACTCTCAATCAATTCTTGAAATTTCACAACTTCTTTGTTATTCAAAACGTTTTACAGAGTCTTTCAACAAACATTTTCGATTTAAAAAAAGCCGGAATGTAAAATCTAAACTGCTGATTTTAATTTGGTAGGTATCAAGTACAGGAACCAGGTCTCGCAGCGCGACTCCAGATTCCTTAGATTCTATATCCGGGGAGACTCCAGAGAGCGCCAGTCCGCCATCCCCTCCGTCCGTGACCGTGATCGACAGCCAGCATCATTCAGAAAGGTAACGACCACTCGATCATAATGTTCTGTTTGATGTTTTTTTTCTACTCTCACGCTTGATCGCAAATAAAAATTTGCGAAACGAAAATAGTCTTTCCGGCCTATTTTTAACATCAATGAGATGAAAGGAATCAATGACTCTCTGACTCTGATTATTTTTATTTCGCAGCGACAGCAGCGTGCCAAGCTTCGTGTCTATATTCCACCGAAATATCAACGACGGCAAAGACGCGGTCCGCAGAATCCCCAGCGCCCCGCTTGGCCACCAGCACCACTCGGCGTTCCAAGAGATTTTCCGAAGGTCCGGATACTGGTCGCAGCGCGGGGACGTCGCATGTGACAGTGGTGAGTGTCGTGCAAATTGTAACTGACGTAGTATTATAGATGAGCATTAAACATAGTCTATGCGGGCTAAAAAAATTTTTTTGCAACGGGATATTTGCCAGGTTGGAAGTACCACTTTTTTCATCTAGTTCTTTTTTGATTTTGCAGAAGGGATTCAGCTGACTGCGTACCAGAGACTTGGGACTATAGTTGCTAGGCCAATCATTCATAGTCGAGCTGATCTTCTGCCCAGTGAAGACATCAAAATTGATCCTGATGCTCAAGAAATTGGATCGAAAGAATCGACTTTAAGGTAACTGAAATATATGACAACCTTATTCACTATACCCAATATGGCAAATAGTGAAAACACGAATTTTTATTTAAAATCAGTTTTACAATTTTGTTATTTTGGTAATGTTTAGGAGGAAATCAGGTAGTCATGCCTCAGTAAGTCGCAGTCACAGTAACATCTACGGTTTATCGCGACCTTCAGATGATAATATTATTACAAGGCCTTTGAATCGAACTTCCTCACACGGTCCTTTAAGTTTCGAAGAGATGTGCAGGGCAAGTGACACAAATTCGCAAGTCTGGACAACGAATGACGTACTTGAATTGAACCACGACATTTCGGATCAAGAAATTGAGTTGCTGTCCCAGCGTGACCTCACTCGTCTGCAACACTTGCTTTGGCTCGAGTTAACTGCTGATTTTGACAAGTATAATCTGCGACTGGTTCGGAGAAATCCTAACAAACGTTGGAAAAAAGGTAAAACATTGTTTTTTCACATGAAACCAAAAATTTTTAACCGAAACATTAAAAGTTGAACTGTTTTCAATCATTTTAGCTGGTAACTTATTTGGAGTATCATTGTCGACACTATTATTAAGAGACAATCAGTTATCGAGTGAAGAGAGGAACATCCCACTAGTGTTTCAAAAAACTCTTGACGAGTTGACGACTCGCGGAGTTGAAAAAGTGGGAATCTTGCGTGTCGGCGGCCATAAACAGAAGGTACTTTATTCGATACAACAATATCAATGTGAAAAAGAAAAACAATACAAAATTGCAAGTTGTGCATAACCATTGTTTTGTTTGAAGGTTGAAACACTGTGTTCAGAATTGGAGAATGACTTTTATTGTAAGCCTCAGGAGATAAACGAACTGTTTAAAAGAACTCCCTGTCATGATCTATCAGCCGTTTTGAAGAAACTTCTACGTGATCTACCTCAACCGTTGCTTACTGTTGAACTTATAGATGCATTTTATCAAACTCACGGTACTGAAAAGATATGTTTTTTGCAAAAAAAAAAACTAAAGTGGATAATAAGTTTGTTATTTTTGAATACCATTCTTTGATTTCCAGGCATAACAGATCCAACCGACCTTGCTCACGCCTTGAATCTTCTGGTACTACGTTTACCAGTGGAGCATCGTTGTACCCTGAAAGCTTTGCTGACATTTTTGAAATTAGTCGTGGACAAGCAAAACATCAACAAAATGTCGAGCCACAACGTAGCGATGATCATGGCACCGTCCCTGTTTCCGCCACAGTACATCCATCTACGCGACAGCACCGACTTGACAGCTCAAGTGCATATGGCAGCAGTGTGCTGTCAAGTGACAGAAGCCTTGTTAAACAACATCAACAGACTGTGGCACGTACCTCGCGAGTTGATTGAACAACTCCGTCTACAAACCGAGGAAGAACGGTATCGTAGATTTAAGAAAAAGTATTAGAACGTTACTTAAACTTCTGTTATGTGAAACAGACGGTTTTTTGAAAACCTTAAATACACTGTTTTTTCAGATTGTTGATTTGTAAAAATGTTGAATCAAAAAAAGTGAGTTTGGAACTTTGTTTGAAAACGAAGGAATTTCGTCTGTTTATATAAACCTTGGTGCCTTCTTAGTTATAAAGTTCGCGTTAAATATCAGCCATGATAAACTCGACTCGATAAAAGTAAATGTTAATGTAAAGTTAGAGAGGAAGGAAAGTTAACTAATATTGTATTTCGTACGCGAGAAAATATTTTTGTACCGTCGTGGTCGTGCTGCGATGGGCACCGACAAGTATTTAACAGAGATTAATCAAAGTATTTTTTCAGAAATAATACAACTGCAAGTATTCGAAACTATACCGATAGTTCATTCAATGACAAACAACTGAATCATAAACTTGATTCTGAAATACTTCTGTGCTCAATCGCGCTTGTGCAATAATTGTGTAACAATACATTTGAGAAAAAAAAGTAAAAACAACATTTCTAACGCTTAATTATGTGTAGTTCAAAATAAGTTAAACAAATAAGTAAAATGTCATAATTGTATAGTCTCGAGTTAGTTCGAGAAAGAGCATATTGTTAATTGTAAGATGTTTAGTATATGTTTACAGTTCGTCGATCTTGTCAACTGATTTGTCATTTAAAAAATATTAAATTGTAAAACAGAAATGACTCAGTTGATAAGACACATTTTTTATCAAACTATTTACATGTTTCTAACTGGTGCAACGATGGTGCAACAAAAAAAGAAAACAAAACAGTAGGTATTATTTACCTAGGGACGTGCAATGAAAATAACTGAGTGCTCAATATTGATTTCAAACTAGTTATTAATTTCAATCATGATATTACAAGCAATGCTTATGACAGTTGCAATTATTCCATCAGTCAAATTCAAATCAAAACAAGAACTATCGATCAAAAATGTTCTTTTTTATACAAAAATACAATTGTAAAAAAATGATAGTATATGACAATGAAAAAAGCATTCTTTTCGACGCATTTCCAAGTAGGCATTTCTAACTGGTATAATCTACGACGCCATACTACGTTAAGAATTTTGTATATATTTCACAATTTGTTACACATACATTAATAAAGTGCCAAAGAAAAGGTGACTAGTTTTGTTTTGAGTTAGCAACAAAGTAAAAATGTTTGTCGGAATATTAAACCTGCATGTTCGCGGCGAAATAAAAGTAATTAGCGGGGGATATAAGTTATTTAGTTCGCTCGCTCTTTCTCACCGGTAACGAACGGAAACTGGATTTCGCATCGGGAAAAATTTGCGAACGAGATTTTATCACGACGGGATTCATCCAGACTGGATTTTCCTCTTTGTCCCGCTCATAATTTAACCGACTTCAAGCGAATATGTTCATTCGCAACAATGAATATTCAATTAAGTACTTTCTTGTTAATTTTTCTACTTTTTTGTTTTTTCACATTTTGAGGTCATAATTTATTTATTATTACATTAATTTTAATTTTACTACTTTTAATGGTATTATTATTACCATGTTTATCGTAAATAGTTTGTTACACATTTAAAAAATAGCAGCAATGATAGAATCAAGATTTGCATCTCCAATAATAGGGGTTAGAAAAACTGTAGAAAGTTCGCG
Organism: Telenomus remus; assembly: GCA_020615435.1. Lineage (NCBI taxonomy): Eukaryota > Metazoa > Arthropoda > Insecta > Hymenoptera > Scelionidae > Telenomus > Telenomus remus. The sequence goes on along the minus strand of CM036341.1, from coordinate 5,376,917 downwards.
AGGACAGCAGGATGTCAGAAAAGATAAAATCAACATGATGTTGGTCAAACGTCGGTCCCGGTCGATCCTGTTGCAATGATGTTGTAACAGAATTTCAATCGCGATGCATCTGCAGGTCGCCAAAATGCTGAGAATTTCTGTCGAGTGTGTCAAATCTAAAAATCAAAACAAAGTTTGTACATTCACTTATTCAATCATTCAATATACATGAATGTATGTTTTTTCATTTATATTGATATAATTATTTATTTTTTTATTATCTTTCATTATAGTTGAGTAATTTCACTCAATTTTACAATACTATTGATTAAAATAATAAGTAAACAACAACAACAACAATTTCAAAAATTTGAATTCGTCAAAGTTGGTAATGCGCATGCGCTCCGGTAAGTGACGCCATTGTCGTTCTGGAGGGAACCGAAGAAACGTCCTTGCTCGGGGGTAGAACTTGTTCTTGCATGTTTAAAAGGTCGCTTCTAATAAAAAATGGATCAAAACCCGTCAATACTCGGTAAGCAATTAAACTACACCTAAAAATAGTAAAATCAACTAAAAAACATGAAGTTTCGTTCAAATTTCTGTTGTAAAGATAGTTTGCCAATTCGGGGTGACGTCATTGGTTGCTTTTTCAAAAGATCGACACATTTTATTTTTGCAATTAATTGACTCAACTACAACGAATTAAGTTGACCAGAATTTGTAAATTCGACAAAAATAAGTTGGTTAACACTCTTGTTATGACCTGTTTTGCAGAGGGCGAGCGATTCCAGGACGACGAGTTCTGTCGCGTCGGGGTTCAGTTCGGATAAAATCGTTTTGACCGTTGCAAAAGTTTTCAGTGCCCCGGAAAGCACTTCGGGAACGGGTAAATTTGGACAAATTTGCACGGGGCAGATGCAAGCTTTGAGAAGAAACAAAGCAGCCCAACTGCGTCGCAAAACCGCATTCTGATCATCGAGTCTGAGGGTGCAAAAATGGCGATGTCTCCGAGCGTTGCGGATCGTTGTCAAGAATATTTGGGCGATGATTTCATGCTGGATGTTGATTCCTGCAAAAGGTAAGAGATAAGATTAATGAAAACAAAACGGTGAATTTGATTTTTCGCGATTGTTGTCGAGAGAGTTAGTAATGACCTTGACAAAGGAAATCATTATTGTTTTGATCAGAAATAATGCTATTTGCGAGATTTTTTGGCGGTTTGCTCTGAATTCAAAGTTTATCAATTGAATATTTTTTTAATTTAGCATTGTGTTCTTAATTTTCTGAAGGTCAATTGACGATTTTGTCATTACAATAACAAACATTCAAATTATTATTTGGCGCGTAAAATTCAGTTTGAAATTGAAAAACAAAAAGTGACTAGTTGAGTGAAATGATAATGAAGTGATAAAATAACAAAAACAGTGATTTTCGAAGATGGCGCTGCGAAATATTTGCGAATTTCGCAGCTAAATTTTGTGAACCGAAGGTAAGTTTTATTAAACAATATTTTTTGTTGATTGACAACGATTATGTACTGTTGATTGCTATTTTGTTTTTGTTACCTGGTGTTATGACAAGTCTTGGTTCTCTGACATAGGTTGTGAAAGGATAACAAAAAGAAGAAGTTATTCCAAATGTTTCTCCGGCATCCCTGCCAATCTTGTTGGCAGATCCATCTGACTTTGAAAACAACCTTATTCGAGGTCCTCGTTCTTCTTGAACCGCTGACAACATTTCATGAGAGGTACTTTTAATTTTCATATTATGTTCAACAAAAAGTTGCAAAACTTAAACTGAACAAAGACTCTTTTACCTGAAATATTCATCTTGACTGCTAAACATTTTTGTAGTCTACAATAAGGACACATCTTTCGTCTTGTCATGTCTATTTTACATTTCCCCGTGCCAGCTATTCAAAATAAAATAACAATTTTGGATTGTTTCAATTTCATTAACTTGAACTTAATTATGAATAAAATAGTTTTAGGTTCTTTATATTTACCAGTGCAAGAGTAAGCTGTACCACGCCGCACAGCACGTTTAAAGAAACACGAACAGCCGTCACAACAATAAACACCATAATGTTTTCCATACGAGCGATCGCCACAAACTTCGCACAATTCTGTACAGGTAATTCTTTCTAAAAGTATAGTTTTCAAATAAAATTATCTCACAAATTTAAAGATTTTTAATTACTAAAAAGTGCCAAAAAAGTAAAACAAAATTCAATAGAAAACTCACTCATTTTTCTAACGAATTCTTTTTTCTTTCAAAACTCAACCATCCGCTTTGATTTCAGACTACCGAATGATGTTGAGCTGACCACCAGTGACAGAAACGCAGGTTAATCATATTTACAGAGCGACCAAAGAGGCAGACGTTGACATGACAAGCGAAATGATTTGTTATTACATCAAGTGCAATTATTGTGCTGCGAAAACATCCCTCTTTGAGTCAAACTTTGCCTCACTTATCGATTTCCAGTCATCATTATCCGCCAAGAAGGTAAGGTGTTATCAAAATAATTGTGATTGTTATTGATCCATTTGAAGTATCAAAAGTTTTGTTTCGAAACTGATTTTGAACTCTGATATTTTCTTTTAGTTTCACGACTGGGTTGTTTTATTCGACGAAATTAAAATGCTGAGGTGATTGTCTTGCTGAAACTACTTATACGGAAGGGACAATAAAATTGGCCAAGAACAAGGCAGTCGATTTTGAATGGAATGCTTCGATAAGTTCAGCGGTAATGTAAAAAAAAAATTATGACCAAAAACGAGTTTGGATCAGGGACACTCAACAGCCAAATCAGTTTAGATGACAGTTTTACAAGTCTAATGAAAATTCACTGATAACAAACGAAGAGTTAGAAACTTGTTTGAAACTTGTTTTGTTAAAATTTATCGTTTTTATTTTTTGGTCAAGTTTTAGTTTTGAGCTCAAAAGGTAAAAATAATTTAACATGATTGCTCAGGCTCAGTTTTTTTCACACTTCTTTATTCTTAGTTCGTTAATTTTTGCTAATATAATTATACTAACTTTTCTATAATTATTACAAACACTATTTACACAATGATTCATCTGATTCGATAAAAAATTACCCTACAAAAGACGTTATGCGTAGTAGGAAGAGCACAATTAAAATACAAAAGTTTTGAATTCGATTTTTCAAAATGGTTGTTTTTTTTTGTATTTCACTTGTGTTCTCGTTCGCTGGTACACGTTACTTTATGAATAATTTATTATATCACATTACGAGTAAGTAAGAACAAATATTAAGATTGTTTTTTTCGGGTTTTAAAAGTTACGAGAAAATACATACAACTCGGAGACAACGAAAGGAGTAAAAACTTACGTAATTTTTTATCATTTTATAATACTTTATTAATGTTACTCGAAGACTTTTTTGATGTACAAAAACAGCGTGTGATTTTTTTAGTTCAAAATTTGTTAACAAACAATTTTTATCCGAAACTCGCTTTGTCCAATCCGATAAATCATTTACAAGTTTCTTTTCATTATTTTATCATTTCATTATTATTATTTTTAAATTGAGAACAAAATATGTACACAGTATCTTATATTACGAACTATATTACCATCTAATTAGCTAATCGTACGACAAATTACAAGAAATCGTGTGCCTGCGTACTCGTTTTATTTTGAAAAATTGATTCTGACTAGCCCAGTCTTACGAGAACATAATGTAATCAATAGTCTTGTCTCGACTGTGCAATTGGGTGCAGACTATGTTCGATCACTCAGCAATTCATAAACCAACGTTTTTATCAACTATTTTCAATCCAAGTATTCAATCAAAAGTTCAATTTGTTAGCAAAAGCAAAAAGTACAAAATAAATAGACGAAATTTGCTTATTCCAACTGATACACGGAACTTTAAACAGTACATATTGCAAAATGAACATTTACATTAACTTGTAATACTTGTAATAATGATGATTTTCCATGTTGTTTTTCCCTGTGACGACCGAATGACAAATGATAATAATTTGTATCTCAGCAAATTTTGGAATCATGTACAAAATTAACCCATTTTTTGCCAAAAATTGAAAAACAAATTGATAACAATTGATAAAGTGAAGATTTCGCAAATTTTTTTGTTTTTTTTATGCAGTAAAATAATAAAATTTGCTTTTGCATGACAAAAAAAGAATTTTTAATACGATGCTTTTATAAATCAGTGGCAAGAAATGGGTTGCAAACAAAAAAAAAGGATTAAGAAAGAAAGGCAAGATTAGGAATTCACTTGAATGAATGTCTGTAAACTTTTAGGACGATGCGAGGAGTTTGGCCGCCGCAGTTACGTGGTGCTGGTGATGATAAGGAGCTTCTTGGGCAGCGTAGTATGTCGGTGGTTGATGTTCGCTCGTGGGGGTGCCGAGTTGATGAGGATGCTGGTAGTAGGACGTGTAGGACTGTCCGACGACACCGTCGCAACTGCGCGGCTCGGTTTTGACCGTCGGGACACTTCCTGTTGTCAACAACGATGTGTGACCAAGGTAAATCGGTCGCTCCGACGAAGTCGAGGTCGATGTGTTCGACTTGGAAACTTCTATCTGATGCTGCTGACTTTTGATTTCTAAACGACACATAACCACATTGTAAATAAGTAACCAACTTTATAATTTTCTAAATTGTAACGTCAAGTTTGCAAAAACAAATTCAATGTTTGTTATTAATAACTATTCATTTTTGTCTTACCGCTAGATGGCGAAGATGTGGTGGAAGGAGTAGTTTCATGTTCGCCGATATTCGAAGGCCTGGCGTTAGGTTCCGGCGTCTTCTTAGGTTTCCTCTTTCGAGTCTGGATACCGTCCTTGCGCATCGCCAATGGCCTGTTCACCCCGTGAAGTTTGAAATAGAGTCCACAGGCGTTGCAAACAGGCTCACCCTCGTTATTGCGCCTCCAAAGTGTCGTCGTTCTGGTACCACAGTTTGTACAGCAGAGTCCCAGTCGTCGCGTTGCAGTCTGGAATTCGGAGATCTGTCCCATTGCTAACGTATACCGAATGTTTGTGACAATTGCGGCGAAGGTACATTTTTCAATAATCGAAAAAAATCAAAAATTTTGTACCTTTTCAAAACTTATTGTAAACAATGTACTTTACTTTTTCGTACTATCAACTTTGATTTGCAAATTCTTCGTTAAATAATCTAGATGATAAAAGATTGTTTTTTGGAATTGTAAATTTCGATTAGTTATGATTTGCTGAAAGTATCTTTTATAAATAATCTTACCAGTCGTTTAGACGGTTTGATCAGAGGCCGATTCATGCCGTTCATCTTGTGATACAGGCCGCAAGCGTTGCACAAGTAATGCCCTGTGCCATCTCGTCGCCAAAGTGGCGTAGAAATTGCCCCGCAGTTGACACATTCCCGACCTTCGCCAAACTGAAACTCCATCGCCGTATCTACAAGAGAACCGAAATCAGCAATTAGTACAACTTTAAGAATCAAAGTCTCAATCGTCAAGCGATGTCTAATCAAGCGATAAAATTTAACAATCGAAGCTATAATATATGGCAAAATATCGAAATTCCTTAGTGTGGATTTAGCTTTTATAATATTCTAAGGTATCAATTTGTATATTCGAAACGTTTCAATTTGCATGTCGATAGAATGACAAAAGTATTTTTTATTGGTCTGTAGATTCTTCAGAAGCTGATGAGATAAGTTAGAAAACTATTTTGTGTATCGATTTGTTTCGTTTTGAGTCATAAAACGGTCCATTGCCTCCGCGCGGCTGACGCATAAATTTCGCATTGTCGACGATTCGAGAGGTAAGGGGCACCGAGGAAAAGGTCGCGGGACAATAATTTAATCGCGAGTCTTGCCTTTCTAAGCGTATTTACATACTAGCAGAAATATGTAGGCTGCTTATGCACGCATACTCCGCTCGGTTTTATGTACATGCTCATCTATGTAATCAAACAATTTTTTTGCAATTTTTAAAATCTGCAAACATTTTTCAAAACTAAATTATAACAGAATTTTAGCAATTTTCTTTGTTGTCTCAAACAGCGAAATGGTTTAATTTTAGTTCGTCAGGATATTTTTGAACCCGTTCGTTTTTCCAATTTGAAATTTTAGAGTGGAACGACCGATAGTAGTGCAGGGGTAGATTAATTATAAGAAGCAATCAAAAATCGAAGAACAGCAGCGCAGTTTGTGCGACGCGATGAGTTGCAGTAGCGAAGCCCCGTCCGTCGGGCCATGTGCGCGATAGCGGCATTCTTTGAACAAGCAGTCAGATCGAATTTACGGTCAAGTGCTGCGAGCTCGTCTGTCTTGGCTAGGACGACCTATCGGCATCGCGTTGTTCGAGTCTGCCTTTTAAATTCACCCCTGTGCCTTTTTCCACTCCAAGGATAGATTACGATAATTGCGACGCGCACTCAACATGAGTTATTAAGAAAAAAAACAAACAAAACTTTCGGCGTGAAAATGTAGTAGCTATAGGGAACTAAAAATGTACATCCTTCATCGCTGCGACATTCTTGAAATTGTATAAATTTTTCGTTAAGTAACAAAAATGAATTTTCATGAAGCTTTGTAAGTTGAGATTTATGAACTCATCTATATATTATCTTCTGATAATCAAACCTTACAAATCTGCAAAAATATTTCTTGAAAATTGTATCGTCATTTTTAAGTTACAATTCGAATGTTAATCAAGTTTAATTTGTTAGGCAAAGTGTTTAACTTGGATTTGTATAGTTTTATTAAGTTTGATTGTTAATTCAAAGTTGTAAATGGGTTAAATTGTGCAGAAATGTAACACTAGAAACTAAGAATTCGATTTTCAAATCGATTTTTATTGCTTTTTGATCTTAGAATAATTAATTCAAACGTGGTGCTTGAATATTTCAATTTTGAGTGTTACATTTCAAAAATACCTTGCAATTCAATGAAAATGCATATTACGAAAATTGTAAATGGCAACTTTACCGTATGGCGAAGCCCTTTGAAATCCTGCTCCGTCGTATGCTCTCCAGGAAGACATCATAGCGACGTTGGGCGCGTAAAAGGGCGACGCAGCCGCGAGCGACGAGGAGTGTGGGTGTGCGGTATGCGGATGTCCCGCATGCGGATGCGCGTGTCCAGTGTGGGGTCCCATGCCACCTGCCGACGCGCCCGTGTGTCCCGTAAGTGCATGGTGCGTGTACGTATCTACACCGTGTTGCCACGACGCCGTCTTTTCCCTACAACAAATTCAGTTCAACATTTTTAAACCAAACAGACATCAAATTTCAAAAAATTAATTGCAAAAACACAAAAAAACACATTCTAAATTAAGTCATTGAAATCGAAAAATTGTTTCAAGTGGCAAAAAACGTGTAATATTAATTTGTAATAGATTAGATTAGTGGCTGATTAAATAACGCGATTTTCATATAATTTAGTAGATAGAAATGATAGAAAAAATAGAAAATGTAAAATTACCAAGCCGGCGAGGCAGAACCGGGAAACGAATGATACTGCGCGGCCGTGGCTGCGGATGGGATAGTTGGCCTGGACGATGGAACGTAAACAGGCGCCTGCAACTGCTGGCTATGTTGCTGTTGCTGTTGCTGTTGCTGTGACTGTTGCTGGTAGTCTGAACCTGCGCCGTAGCCGCCGCCGCCGCTCCCGTGGAACATCCTGTCGCAGACCTACCGCGACATCTGCAAAACCAAGACCCCAACAATTAAACTCAACAGAATCACAACTTTTCAGCCGCAAAGTGTTTTTCATCATCGGACAAAATCTATCAACTGACTTCTGAGAGCTACAAGCTCTCTGATTCGATTTCTATTCCTGTCTCTGGTTTCCTGTTATAATTCATCTCTTATCTCGTCGTCTGTCTGGTTTTAAAACTCTCTAAATCTTTTGCAGGCCCGTGTCCAGAGTTCCTAGAAATCGCCTCGCAATACCGCGAAGTCACATTAAAATTCAACGAACTGGCGACTCCTCATAGATTTCTGCGTTGGATATCTTTTGTTTCGAGACGACTTTTTTGGAGGGATATTTTCATCCGCTTGGAGAGAAGCTTGAGTTTGCAACTACATGGTTACACGTGTAGGAAATGAGGGTCTATGAGAGCGAGCGAATGACAAAGTGGGGAAGGCAAAAACAAAGAGGTAGAAAGGTACCAGGGGGAGGAGAGGGATCGAGAGAAAAAAACGTCTGACAAAGAGCTAGGGTTCGGCTAAGAGAGCGCAGACGCGTCTCCTCCTCTTGGATCCGGAGACAGCGATAGCGGCCATCGCGGTCACGAACACCACGATGTGTAGGCGGGACCTGCGCTTTTCGCGTGTATAGTGGGCACACACGCACGCAGGCGGTCCTACGTATTTATACCCTCGCGTCAAACCAGTTCGCACGTACCCCCATGAACTCGGACGACCAATTACCTATTTTATGTATCTATTTTCTGCTCCCAACTTATCGCTTGGTATTGAGATTTCGATTGCTCACAGCTACGGCTTGGCCATTAATCATGATAATTAGGCTGGATTATTAAAATAGGAGACAATATTGCTGTTGAGAAAAAAAAGCTTTTTTTCTAATTAAAACGAAAGCGTGGAATCGATTCGGGTTATCGATGACTTCGCTGCCTACTTAGTTTGTTTAAATATCTAGCACTGTCTACTAAAGTGCACCGGTTGGGTTGTGATTTATGCGGATGATTGGGTGGCTGGTTATCCGTTTAGCAGGTCTTGTTGTTAACCCAGTTTCAAACTTGATGCATATTGTCGCGAGATTAATGTCAGCATTTTTTATGGTCGCATAAAAATTGTCAGGTGAATTATTGCTGTGTTGAGTTTATTCTAAATTTGGCTGAAGTTTTCGAAGTGGAAAAATTTGAAGAGAATGAAATGAGCATATTCTAGAGGATAACTGACGTGTAATTACATTTTGAGCAAACAAGAAGTTGCGGATTCGTTATACTAGAACTAGAGTTGACATTAGTTTGACTAACCTCTGGAAGAAATTATGATTCCAAATAAAGATGAAGAAGTATGTCTTCAAATGACAATATTTGAAGTCTTGGTTTATTCTTTTTCGAGCGGCTTAATTTAATCATACGCGATGAATCAAAATATGGACTGTCGTTCTTAATTGTAATATGTTTATATTTATTAATAGTTATGTATAAATATAATGTTATCGTTTGGGTCTGGCGAAATCCATGACTGATTACGTGAAAAATGTTTGCGTGGTGCGAATACATCATTACTACCGTTTTCAATATTAATTTTACCGATTGATAATTGTGAGAAAAAATATTATTGCGCTAATTATTCTAATTAATTTAATCTCGCCAATTTTCACTGACAATTTAATTGCACTTGCGTCATCACGATTGTATCTCTGTTTTTTTTTCAACGGTACAAACGTTCTTCGAGCTACAGTTCCTCAAAAGGATGAATTTTTCGCTAAATACAAATTAATCTCGCGATAAGACAATTTGTATACTAAACACTTAGTAAGCTTTGTTCAAATCAACCAGTTTTAGTTTGCGTACTGGTTTTATGTTGTAGAAAATCAATGTAAAATTGCGTGTAAAAAAATTGTTCAAAAAGTTGTCTACGATTTTGTAAACGTTGAAAAGTATGCGATCTTGTTTCGCACGCAACTAACGAGCCTATGATTAATGACTAACGAGAAAGTGCGATTTTGCGGAGGTGATGCCGTCGCCTACCTCGGGGCAACCGACTGATACCAAGTGACAAATTGAACCTCACTTGTCAATCGAAACTTCATACCCAAGATCATTATTCAATATTTTTATAATCCCCGCGGTGATAAACGTGGTAATTTTAATTTATGAAGTGCTACTACGACCTGTCGCGTAATTCATTTTTGCAATCTTACTGGCCGAGACTGAAATTTGAATTGTAAACAAAAGTGTCATTTTTAACGATAGACTTTGAGAAATCAAAATCAATTCCACTGAGACATAACTTTGGGGTCGCAAAAATGGGAAAAAGAATTCTAGATCAAGGTTTGATATAGATTGGCACTGCGAGCTATTTAAAAATGTTCTTTGACACTGGCGCTGTATTTATCAGGTGATAATTATTGACCTATAATTAATGAAATCTCTCATCGACATAATGGACTAATGCGTTTTATTATTATTGCAGATTTGATAACGTCAAAATGCAGATAGATATAAAGCCTGCACTGTGAGATAAATATCTTAACTACTGTTTCTAAGACAAAGCTGGTTGCAACCGAGTTAGGTACGAGACAAATACCTTAACACCACAAGAGTCAAGGGTAAAAAAGCAAACAATTTGTTAACAAAAAACATTGCAATCAAGTTCAAAAAAAGTGCTGAGGTTTCAAGCAAGATTTTCTAAGTGATTTATAATGATGGCTTTTTTTGTTTTTTAACTGACGATACAAACAAAATAGCTGAGATTGGATTATCATAATTGAATAATGATAACCTTTTACCGAATCATCCTGAGGATGAATAAAACATCCGATCGATTTCCGTATCAAATGGCCACTTTTCTTTGAAATTCCAACGAGATCTTTGTTCTTAGGAGATTGATTTTTAATAGCGCGTTTCATTCAGTGTAATTCAACTTTGGTACCGGGAGGATTCATGCTTGGACGGACATAAACGTCCCGAAGGATGTGTAAATGGCGCCATTATATTCATTTCTGGCGCCAGCAAAGGTGTATGTTGACGACTCTTGTCATCAGCCTCTTGGCTCCTTGTGTTCAATGAATTAAGCACCTTTCCAGGCCGTAAATTTTAGCGAAACATTTTATCCAAACGAAAAATATACGTTTTTCAAACAAAAACCCCTGTAAAAACAAAAAAACAACAAATAAACTTTAAACAAATAAATTAAACTTTGAAAATTTAAAGAAGAAATAGTTTGTTTGTTAAAAAGAGTCGTGATGTTTGGAAGGCAAACACGGTTTCAAAGGTATACGAATAAAAATGTTTGTCAGTGGCATTAGTATCAACAAAAATGTTGGAATTAATTTGAAAGCGCGTGTGGCGCACCTTTCTGGCACCCGAAAAACCGTTGCTGAGGGAAGAAGGGAGTTTTTATTGATACGTCGCGACAGAAGAAGCCGAAGTGACCATCACTAATGGAAGTGGCTGCTCAAACGTTCCTTTTTTTCTATCGACTCGGACTAATCACTCGGATGAAACATCGCTTGGACCTCTGCTGACATCGCGATCCAAATGGAGAGCATTAAAAGAAGATTCATCGGCCGGAACCAAGATATCATCATTCCTAACACGATCGGAGACAAATTTAAAATCACATTTTGCTCACAAGAATTTCATCTCGAATTTTTCTACTCAAATTAACTTTGGATCATATTTTTAACTTGATTTCGATTAGTTTCACTCTAATCTTACTTTAGTCATAGTTTTTATTTCTTCAAATCTTTTATATCGAGAAATAAAGTTTGAAGATTTTTTTTGGGTGGAGATATTCATATGGTCGGCGGATCTCTGTAATACAGATGTACGCTGTATTTTCACATCGACAGCGTCTCTGCGTTTAGAATCAAGAGAGAAGAGACGAGCGAAGAGGCGCCGTGGCGCCGCGCGCGTAGAAGGGTTTTCTTGTAGGATCCTCACACATTTACGATCCCGAATACCAACACCAGCGCGACAATAAATGTATGTTAAAACGAGCGACGATCGTCTTTATTTCTCGGTGACACAGTGACCGGCGAATTGCCTCCACTTTTGACGCTCAAATTCCATTCCCACTACTGGATTGCAAACTAAAAAAGAAACTAAAAAAGCCAACCCGAACAAAAAAGTACCAATTTTTTAACGTCTGCGATAGCGAGGAGAGAGAAAAATGTAAAAATAGTTTCTAAGTCGTGCGAAATTGCAATCGCGAAATGTTTATTCGCCGGGGAATTTGTTAGTTTTAGCGTTAAGAGGTTTAATTATAAAAATGATTTTGTGCGTAGCGTTAAGTCCCGCGAAAGTTATAATACAAGTTTTAATGTTACTGCGCCATAAAACCGAGTTACGATAATGTTTTCGGTCGGGCCGTTTTACTGATGTCCGACTGCAAGTTACCAACAATTACGCTAAATTATGATTATAATTCAGCTCGATGGCCGTGCCAGCAAGCCTTACTTCACAAGTTTTTCCACGATTTTATTTCTCAAAAAAAAAGGAATCATAACGAAGCGTTTGCACAATTTTACATCATAATTGAAGAGTTTTCGCTGCCGGGCTGAACAATCTTGTATGTAAATCCAAAAGTTTATTACAATTGTGCGTTTAATCTGAGATTGTGCAAAATAACGCGGAACCAAAATATGCAACAAAAAGAACAAACAGAATCGTAATACGATTCTTCAAAGCGTAAATAAGGATTATCATCACTTTTTTGATTTCTCCTCGCGCAAATTTAAAATCGCAGTCAAGGCCATCGTGTCTCTAACTTTCGTTCAGGTTTTGTCATTTTCCCCGGCGAGACAGCCTTTCGGGCTGGTTTTGACAGGGCGCGCGAGATCGCACGCGATATCACACTCAGATCTCCCAGCTCTGATAAGACCAACGCTCTCAGTTTTCGGCACGTGCCACTTTCTACGATGATAAATTCAATGCACCTGCAACTTGTCTGCGAAACTTACAAATTGAATTGTCAACAACTTCTCATATCTGTTTTCCAATTTCACTTAACTCTTTTCTCTAAATTTTCTGTTTCTTTATCTTTCCTCAACTTTACAAACATTTTTGAGAATTAATTTTACGTTTGTTTTATTTTAGGTGACACTTTTGGCTGATAGAAAAAGCGTCCTAGACTGACAAGCAGGAAGTAGAAAGGGAGTCGCATCTCAAATCGTGTTTGGTTTCAAATTCATTTTCATGGGAATCGAGATCGGGAAGAGCTGAAACAAGGCGTGTGATACGAATGCGACAGTTAACACGCCGTGGCCTGGCCGTCCGTTTCACGTTTTTGCTCATTACATTGTGCGTGTATCTGGATATCCTCCAAGGTTAATCCGCGTAGTGAAACATTGAGAACAAAATATTATGCAAATTCAATCCCAGCCATAATCCGAAAGATTATGCATCCACTCGTAATGGGATTTGACGGCTAGCCAATCGAAAATTCCAATTGTCGTTTGGTGCTCCTCAATATGCCCTTTTCTCTTTTGCTTTTCCTTCTCTTTCTCAAACGCCTATCCTTATCAAAATTACCAACTTCGTTACATTTTCTCCAATGAAAAAAAGAAACAAAAAACTAAACTGTCTATCCAATCGACACTTAAGGCGTGATAAATGATTGGTCCCAGATCAATAACCACAATTACAACCGTGACTAACAGGCTCGAGAATTAATTAACTTGCCTGTCCTAAACAAGCCATCGCTTACTCATACAAACAATTAGGTTTCCTATTTGTCAAGCTGATCAGTCTTTGGACACTTTTGCAAAGCTTAGGGTCTGATAAAATAGACGTCGAATTGGTCTAGGAGTCGCTGGGATGGAAAACGCATGCGTGTAATGTGCACCAGGCACATTCCTGCATTCGATGAGCGAGCGGCTTTTTTTATAATTCGCCGTCTTGCCTCCCTCCCCTTCTTTCTTCACGAGTCCCTTCGTCCTTCTCTGTTCCAGGGAGACAGACCCTCTGTCTGTCCTCGTCCAACTTGTTCGCTCTCTCATCTTCCTTCTCTCTTGGCTCTCAGGCCCAAGTGCATGAGAATGTTCACGAGCTCGGTCGACCGTTCGTTTCATGTAAAGTAGGCGTAAGTAGGCAAACCGGGTGTCGCGGATCCCGGCGCTCGCTTATAAGACGACCATTGGGGTTCATGATCGTCATATTATTCCGACTTAAATGACCTTTTACTTTTAACTTTCAACTCATCCTAATCAATTTACAATTTTAAATTGCTTTTTTTCTTTCAGATTCTAATTTATGAGATGAACATCTGATACAAAAAATGGTCTACAAAAAGTCGATTTGAAGGGGTAGGTCAGTACAGGAGGATGTCACTTTTAGAAATGGTAGTCTGGTAGGACCACTTAACCATGGTCTGTTCAGCTTTTGCCAGAACAGACTTCTTCAAGTACACTTAAGTGTTTATAATTAGAGTGCAAGATCATTCCCGAGGTCTGCTTCGAGCAGTTTATTCCTGGACTGAAATTTCGTTTCTTTGTTTTCAGATCTACCTTTGGTCTTGACCTTATCTGAGCATCTCTGAAGGATCACTTCCCGTCAGAAGATTGTCATTAGATTCAAATTCTTGAGAGAAAAAAAGAGAGGAGGAGTGTAGGAACTAGAAATGAACGTCCACCCAGGTAGGCTCGATAAATCAGATCGAGTGCGCGGGCCAGTGAAGTTTTGCTCGATATCATGGTCTAGGAGCGAACGCCCTCGACTTCCGGTTTTAGCCGGGAACACGACTTTCCAATAACGCCGGCATCTGCCTACTGGCTGGTCTAGAGCACACCTCGTCCAGGTACCAACGTCGTCTGCTTCTCTTGTTTGTTTCTTATCTGCACGCGATATCTAAATATCTATCTCCGGCCGTGCCGGCTGTTAATAATGTCAGCGCTGTCTCTGTCTCGTCGTGACCAATGTGAGGGACAGACGACAATGAACCAACATCGATTTTCGTTAATGCTCAACGACGTTTTCGTGCCAAATGAATTGCGTCACTTCTTTTGTCTCCAATGATTCATCAGGTATCCAAAAGTTGAAAATAAAATTGTAATAAAACAAATAACTGTGTGTGTGTTTTTTTTTATTTTTGTTAGTTATATCTTTGTACATACTTGCTATGGGGTTGGATTATTTTTGTTAGTTGCTTCTTTTTTAATGTTGTCATTCTTTTAATTAAAAATAACGTCATAATTTGGATTCGTTGCTTTGAAATCGGTTGAATGGTGGTGATTCTTCTGAGTAAATTGGGACCAACATTGTAAGGTCCACTTTTGGTAGGCCCACCGAGTAGTAACGACGAAATTAATGTCGTGATGATAATTCCACCTCTGCGGTGCGTTACATGCTGCTGTACAAATTGCCAGGCGGTTCGTTTCAACCGCGACTCGGCAAACATTCAACGTAACTTGGATTAAATAAATAATCAAATTTTTGTGAGTAACCCACTTTCCCAGATGGCAAAAGTAGGGAAAAAAGTCCTCTAATTAGATGCCCCTCATTAACGATCGTCTTCAGCCAATTTCTGAAAACCAACTCGACGACTTTTGCAATTTTGCGATTCAATTCGAAATTAATACTGAGTTATCAATCCGATGTGAAATCGCACTGAATCTGCTTTTAATCGAATACAAATTTCTGAAATACTTTTGAATGAAAACAAAATGATTTGAGTTTTGGTTTGTTTAAATTTGTATTGTTTTTTGAATTTCATTAATTAGCTGGAAATTAAGAATGATTATTCGATTGAATCAAGTTAATCTACTTAGCAGCCATTTTTCATCCACCATTTTCGTCATTCCCCTCTATTGTATTGCGTTACTGCAGTCTGCTATTATTTTCCCCCTTTGGACTCGCTGCTATTAAAGTTCCCCCAAGATGAGCCTTTCATCATGGCGCAAATGCCAATCACTCACATGGTTCACCTTATCTAAAAATCAACTAAAACAAAATTGTCCGATTACACGAAAAAAATAAATAAAAAATACTTTTTTTCAATTAACGTGCAAAAGTTTCACAGTTTTATTGAACTGTGAAAAAAAATCCTAAGTAAATTGTCGTGTTAAAAGTCCATTTCTATGACCGGTGAAATAAGTGAAAAAAATATTATCAAATAAAATCGAGGAAAAAGCACGAATGAGAGACACTGAAACGGCTCATCTTCTTATGATGCACACCTCGACGCCTTTGAATCAGAGAAGCCGATGACAATTTTTTTTCTTTTTTTCTGTTTCAACGTGAATATCGCATTAATGTTTGTCAAAGTTGCAAAAATAACTTTTTTTTCAAACAACAAAAACAAAATGTGTTGTTAATTGTTTTTGTTTTTTGGTGTCATTGTTAGTCATGTTTTGTCTGTGCTTTTTAGGTTTGTCGTTGTTTTAACCTGACAGCTGTTTTATTATTTCATGGAACGGAGTGTCCTCGAGACTCTTGCGTTATTGCTCGCAATAACGGGCTGGGTCGACACGGAATTGTACTTTCGGAAATAAGGACTTAAATTGTCAAGTTTATTTTTCAACCGACGAGAGGATGATTTTTTCTTTTCTTTCCTTTAGTTTTTTTTGTTTCTTCTTTTTTGTCATGCGAATACGGGATTAAGATAATCCGTTCTTTCTGGCGGCCGTCGCGAAGCACCTGCCAAGCATCACTTCTACTCGATATCACCCATCGATGCCTGAAAACTCCTTTTTTTCTTCATTTGCTTCTTTTAAACTCATTCGATTTTTTGGATAAAAAACTAACAATCTTAAACACTTTTAGGAGATCGTTAAAAACGACACCGTTTGGAATTTCGTTGAAGCTTTTTTTCAATTAGTAGAAAACAAAGTTAAAAACCACCGGGGTTATCTTAATTTCGAAATAAATTACGTGTAAGATCAGTTTCTCGGCAAATCGTATAAAGATCGGTTCGAAATCGGCAGATTTAGTTTTATCAATCGATTAGATCGACGCGACAAATCATAAACGCCGGACAGTCGTCTTTCGTAACAGCATTTCGCGGCGATAAAATTGTCGCGGCAAACCAGCCCGATAAGAAAATCGGCAATAAATAATACCGCGCGCGGCCCGAAGATAATACAGGCAGAGAGCGCGATCAGTAGCGAATCCGTTAGTTATCGCGGCGCGCAAAAATCGGTATCTGTCTCTCGGGTCGAAATTCTCCCGCGGAATATTAGAAAAATGAGGCAAAAAGGAAGGAGATCATAACGAGCCGGAGAACCGGTTTAGGGACCGCTTTCCGGACCTTCAGTCAGCGTGGATTAATAAATTTAATCGAGTGTCCTACGGCGCGCGTGTAACTGTAATTGGCCGGGCAGAAACACGCGGATTAGAAAAGCCGTTGTACGGAATTAGGCATCGCGAAAACGCGCTGATTTATTCCCTCCACCGAACGCCAATGATGTTGTAACCGATTTTTTCTCCCTCATTTCATATAATTTCCACTCGTTGATCTCTCACCTTTCATTCTGACTTGTGTGAGAAGAACCACCGAAAATCGGCTTACCGATCCTTGCCGATTTTTCGAAACCTACCGAAAAATCGGTTTGAATCGGTATCCTGATCGATACCGATTTATGTTCGTCGAAAATCGTGATAAAATTCGTAAGATCGACCGAGATCGGTTCGGTTCACAATGCTAAAGTTGTTGTTGTTTATATTGAATGCGTTATGATTCTAGCAAAATATGCAGATGAGAATAAGCGCCGCGTGTTATAGCGTGTGCGTGCGCGCGTACAAGACTCGAGCGCGCGGTCAAGCGATTTTTGAATCGGCGAGACCGGGGCCCGTTTCTTCGCAACCGGTCGCCGAACCAGATCGCGGCGTTACGATAAATCTTAAGTAACGGGCAGGAAGATTTGCTGCCGGGTTCGCATTAACTTTATGTTTGTTTTCTAATTAACTTCGAGACGCTGCGGCTGAGACCCGAGCGTGTCGACGCAGCGCAACTATTCTGTCGCGATCTCATTTCTAATCGTACTTATTCCCTCCTGACACAATCGAACTAGCGATTTTGACGGCTTGTTAAGCCATCGACACTTCCTTTCATTTGCAATTAAATTCTCATTTAAATTCTGCGTCTAATTTTTCATTCATTCTCATTTTTGTGTTAGTAATCCTTTTTTTTCTTTCATGCATAATTTGTGTTGGAAATTGATATTGTGTTTTTTAGAGTAATGACAAAATTACAAACTGTTAACGATTGTCAACAATATTATAAATTAACATTTTTCATACTCGACGACTCATCAAGCGACGATAATCCTCTGATAAATGGTTACTGATGCTAGGTAATAATCGTAACCTTCTTCAGGTGTGAATTTGTTACAAAGTTATTGCACTCGTTTTGCAATAGACCATTGATTATTTTTTAAATCACTGCATATCCGAACGATTGAAACTATAGTTAGCATAACGAGGGATAAAAGAAATATCACGGTGGGAACAATTTTCTCATAACTTGTAATAAAATGTATCGACAAATTTTTCGATCTTCTCGGATTATGCATCCGGATGAACCGTTATAATATTTAATAATCTTACATATAAAATTATAAAATCGCACCGACTCGTAATGTATCAATATGATGAAGTGTTTTCGATAATAGTGCGCTCCGGTTGTGTCTATTTGGTTTTGTATATCTCATCGACTTCCAACGAAAAAAAGTGCTTTTTTTTGCACTCGGATAATATCGTTTATTGCTTGGGAACGTTTGTTGCTCTGGCTTCACCGGATCCGATTTGTCATATTTTTCATCGGATTTCGATGCCCGATCAGAATCCGGTTATACGCTCAAGATCTCCGTTATTACTGTTACTGACCCCGCGTTTGTTGCTCGGGAACCTTTGCGAAAAGTATTTTCACATTATGAAACAAGTGTCATACTTAATTAGCTATAATTATTTAATTTATCGTCGAGAATGTCGTGAAAATGATTTTTTATTTGTAAAAACGTTTGAGCTGTGAGAAATGAAAGGACGGAAAAAAGTGTTGCCAGGTGTGGTTGGCGAACTGAAAAATGATTTTGCAAACAAATAGTTCTGAAAGAGATGAAACGAAAGCTTCGAAATAATGCGAGGCTTATTACATTGAATATTTTCTAAACTACAAATAATACACTTGGAGATCGTCCAGGGAACTTGCGATAACGTCGGAATGCAGTTTGAGATCGAACTTTATCGTTTCATTTATATTTCTATTCGTATACTCATTTCGCGGGAGCTTGTAGTTTATGCGACTGAGCCGAGCCATACTTTTTGATATTTTCAGGATTACTTTAATTGAGTTTCGAATTTTCAAACAACATGAAAATCCTTTGCGAACTCCTTCAAGTCTTATTTATCAGATTCCAAAGTACGATGACAATAAAAACATTGCCAAGCGTACGAATTAGTATCAGTTGTGAGAAACATATGTTCTAGCGCCATCTACAGGCAGGGAAATCGTCAAAAAATATTGTCAAAAAAATCTAACAACAAAAGTTGATAATCTTTCGCAATCTTCGTCTATAGACTTTTAATAGTCTTTTCTGTGTTTCAGAAAGTTGAATTGAAGTAAACATTTTCCACCCACAGGTGGCGCTGTACTAGGACTTTCTCGCAAGTGAAATGACTCCTCACCTTTTTCATCATTTATGCCTTCTTTCATGCAAGGATATGATAAATACGACTTGAAAAAACTTCATTTGACGTAAAAATCAACTTCTTGGTCGTGAAATTTCATCACAGAGCTATCTGGCCGTAGAGAAAAATCGTAACGAGCATATCTGTGAGTGAAATAAAGCAATGAAATAAATCGGGAGATTTTTTTCGCTGCGCAAGATTGAAATTTCATTCGTTAAACAACCGGCGTTAATTGAACGTAGACATTAAATGTTGAATGGGATGGGAACACGGCTTGGCAACGAAATGACATCGTAGAAAAAGAGTGTGCTGGAAGGAATTAAATATGAATAAGTGCGGCGATCCGGTCCCTTTCTGTCGCGACCCTCGCAATGACGCCTATCGGTTTCGAGCGCAATTAGCGGCGTGCAATAATTTAGCCGAGCTCAATTAATGCATCTACGTTGTGTAAAGCGCCCGTGCGTGTACATCACCGGCCACGCCGACTGCGTAAGCGCGTATTAAAAGCTCGCGATCGGCGCTACCAAGTCCTGTCGCAATTAACTCACTTGCAGCCGCCGCGCGTCTGTGTAAGTTCCAGGCTTGGATTTCACAGTCAGACGAATACAGTCTTTGAAAATTAAAGTGGCGCTTATTTGCACTTTTTTCCATTCAACTTCCTCAGATGAAAATCAAAAAGTAAACAAAAGTCGTGAGTTCAATTACGGTCTCCTCGTTTCTTTGGACATTAAAAAAATGTTTTATGATGGATGATTATTGAAATTAGGATTTTTGTAATTGTTAAGAGAGGATTTGAATTTCGTTTGACGTGGATGAATGTTGGAGAAAAATGTTCAAAATGGGTTGTAATTGAATTTTATCTCGGTATCTAGTTTGTTAAAGAAATCTTGTCGTCTTGATTAGATTTATTAACACATCCGAATGATAAGCAAATATATGTAGATCAAATTGATCCTACATCCATCGTGATAAATGACGTTACGGCTCATCATAATGTTGCTCAATCATCAGGATTATATTTATGGCGTGGAAACGTGTCCCCATGAAATCTATCTTCATTAAAATCCAGAATCATCTTTGATCTTTTATTTGTGTATCTCGCAAATTTTTCTACAATTTTTTTCTTTTCAAAAATACCTCTCTTTCATTTACTTTCAAATTTCTTGATCTTCGTGTTTTATTCTGGTCGGAAATTATTAAACGAATTGATAATAACGTGAAGAAGGAAAAATTGATGATCGCTCTTGCGTAATAGTCGCTTGAGCAAAGTAGCCATCGTTAATTCGACTAATTATGGTAAATACTCGGCGCGCTGGCGAGGTCCGTAAGAAACGAGTCGGACGATCGGATCTCGCGGCTTGTCGAAATGTGTAGCTCGCGACAATAATTGCGAACAAATCACAAACTTTAATGCGCCATTAATCGGCGTTTCTGCATAGGGCAAATCGCGCGTTTCCATTTATTCTCTCACGCGCACCAAAGTCACGCGGCACGTCATCCCTTGATTTAAAACTACTTAATTAATTAAGAAAGTGCAAGGCACTCGGCATTTTTTTCATTCGATGATTCATCTCCTACCCGATCAAGGTTGCCCGCGATCATTACAGTTTCTCAGTAAAATATCATCGTATCAACAAATAACACTACGAAATTGTTTACAAAAACTTTTTCGCACTTCTAATTCCTTTACAAATCTTTTCCACTTTTTTTTTCATTTGGTTTTGTCCTCTCTATCAAAAGTAACGATTTTTCCACCGGTAGGTGGCGCTGGAAACAGACTTTCTCGCAAGTGAAATTGTATTTCGTGTTTTTGATAGATTTTTTCGTTGTGTATGTTACCATATGATAAATACAACTTAAAAAAGATAAACTCAGGCAATTATAATCAATTTCAAAAACTTTTCGAGAAGTTTCGTATGTTTTTTTCGGGGGTTTTTTGTGAGATTAATGATTGGTGATATAATTTTGTGAGAAGACAAATATGGTCGCAATTGGCAGACGATGTTGAAGGCAAAAGATGAAACGTGTGGCCCGAGATGTTAGCGCGTGACGAAGGTGTTTGCATTGGCCTAGTGTCTAGGCATTTGCTGAAATTAATTACCTCGTCCACCGATGTAACGGGTCTTTCGCCGCGAGCTCACTCGTGCAAAACTCACACACGGCGATTCTTATCGGCATCGATTTCATATCATTTCAACTTCGCCTGTCCGTCTCGATGCGTCTTCTAAAAGCGGCCGCCCCCACTGCCGCCACCTCAGGCGACAAAAATGCCCGAGCAAAATTGAGAGGGAAAATAAAACTCACGGATGAAGAAAGAACGAGAAAAAAAAGCCGTTTTAAAAATATAAGTTACACGGACGCGTTCGTATCCACGTAGGTGCACCGTCGGTTTCCTCGGATTCAACGATACGTCGTGACTTGAAGGTGTTGATATAATTTACGATCACAAGTACTTGCATAAGAAGTGCTGTTCGACGAGGCACTTACAGCGAGCGTGGTCTTAAAAAAAATGAGCACGTCCTTGTTGGCCGACTGTTTCTCTTAGTCCACTTTGTATAAGCTAGGAAATTTTATGTCCGCTCGCGACATCGCTGCAATTAAGTTTTGACAATTTAACAGCGCTGAAATAATCGCCTTACACGATCTTAATAATAAATCGATCACATGAAAATCTTGTCTTTCCACAATTTCGAAACATTTTTCATACTATCCAATAACATCGTTTTTTCATTCCAATTTTACTTTTCTCTCTTCATTTTATTCCCAGTGCAATTAATCGACGCGTCAGACAAATTATGTTTGAATTGTTGGATGAAATTTCGCATTAAAAGAATGCAAAGAAAAAGTTTAATTGTAAAGTGGACTCGTAATTTAAGATCAATAAAAAAACAGGTTTTTCATATGCATGCATGATTTTTCACGAACAATTCGAGGCACGGATTTATGAATCAATGAACGAAAAAAAAAAAAAAAAAACGAACGCAGAGGAAGGTTTCTGAAAGCGAGAGTTCCTCGACGCGGCGGCTATCGCGCGCTTAACTTTATGACACATTCATTAAGCGCAAAAGTGTGTTACTGCGACGAGAATATTCCCCGTGATTCGCGCATAAAATTCATTAGCCGGCCCTCGGCGACGCTTCCGAGCTGAATCTAATTGTAAATTATCGTTACCGTGTGGCTCGTTAAGGCCGTAGAGATTCTATCAACGTAGAAAAATCAGCCCCTACATTTCAATTCTAAAAGCTTCTTGCCATGAAAATCACACAAAATCGAATCAAACATTTTTTCAACTGTTCAGCTCTTCATTTTTCTCACAACCTGTTAAACATTTTTATCTAAACAAAATGAATTAACGCTGTAAACAAAATTGAGAAACAAAACAGCAACGATAGAAAACATTGAAAAAGGAAAACGTTGCATGATTATGATTTTTTGCTCTGTAAAAGGCAACCCTTGAGGTGTTCTGTTGTAAATGGTCGAGAAAATGAAGCTTAATTGAAATTGCAGTAATCGCGGACATAAAGCGCGATATTGCTTAGCGTTTCCTCTATTTGAGAAACAATTTATAGGTTCAAGTGCGCGGCTGGATTTCGCGGCAGGAGACAGAGAGGACGAGGCTGGAAGGCGACGTGTTTGCATGCTCGTATTAATCTGGAGTTGAGCGCGTTGCTGGAATCCACTCTCGGCGGCAATGGATTGCCACGATTATGCGTTAGCGCTTTATTCTTTAGCGACGGCCAGCTGTTATTTAAGGTGGCTCGTCTAAACGATCCTGCAAATGGCTCGACGCGTTATAACTGTCGGCATACGTTCCTCCGCGCTGCTCAGGACCTCTCTCTTATTCTCACTCTCTCTCTCCTTCTCTCTCGCAATTGCACTTTTCAGATACGCGCCGTTAACTCGAAACAGGATGCAGCGAACTTTGCATTACGCATATGAGAGCGCAGTCATATTGCTATTTAATATATTATTATATTTATATGCGCTAATACCGCGCCAACTGGCGATTGCGAGGCTTGCACGTTCCACCTTTTCCACCGCATCAAAATAACACGCCAAACGGACTTTCAATTTCTTCCAGTTTGTACGAGTCTTTTTTAATTGACAAAAATGGTTGTTGATGGCAAAGCAGGTGCTAAAAGATACATAAAAAAGCTGCGATGCAAATAAACTGTACCATAAAGATTACAATTCGTTTTTACTTTTATTTTTCTATTTCAAACTGAATCTTTATTGAAAATAGTAAATTGAATGGTTAATTTTGTGGATAATAAACAACTTAAGTTACGCTTAAATTGTGATTTGAGGAATAAG
Source organism: Telenomus remus (assembly GCA_020615435.1). Lineage (NCBI taxonomy): Eukaryota > Metazoa > Arthropoda > Insecta > Hymenoptera > Scelionidae > Telenomus > Telenomus remus. The sequence continues at coordinate 5,353,318 of CM036341.1, read as the reverse complement.
ATGATAATTTGTTGTACTAAATTATGTTTTAATTTTGCTCGCAGATTTTGGATTCAGCCTTTGCGCCAGTCACCGTTTCTTCAAAAAACCCTTGGATTACCATAGGATTACCATTTGGATAACCGCAATATAGTGTACTTGGTCGCCCATCGGTTGTCGCGGAGCCCAAGTTTTGTCGCGATTCCTCCTTGGTAAAGTGTCGAACGGACCAAGTTTCGAGAGGGACTTCGCCTGCCGGCTGCCGCCCACGCAATCAAGTTGATTTTTCAATCGGGTCGCGACGTGAAGTACCATTGTGAAACATTAACTTTTTTACATTTTCTTTATCATTTTTTTATTTAATTTTTTCAATTTTTTGTTGTAAAAATTGTGTTACTTTTGTGTGTATGTGTGTGTACGTGCAACGCAGAGGATTTCTCCTAGGATCAACGTTAGAATCAACGTTAAAACGTAAGTTTCTATTTGGTTTCGAGTAAGAAAAATGAAAAAATGGGAATTTTAAATCGCGATCACCGCGGTGGGTTCGAGCTTACACGTTTATCTTTGACTTTATCAGCAACTTGAAACAAGAGGCGACACGGTCTAGTTGCGATGGTGTGGCTTTACTATATCAATAGTAACTTTTTTAGGTCGACTTGGTTAACTGCGTCACCTCCAGCACCCAAGTTCGAAACCGATTTTTAACTTTTTTTTGTAAAACCTAAATTTTGGACTATTAATTTTGTTTAAAAAAAACACACGTGCTGCTGAGAGGTATTGAAAGTTGTTCGATTTTTTATCACCCAACAAATTTATGATCCTACGGGTTAAAATTATTCAAAATGGCCCATCAAAGAGCCATTCACGTCGACCGAGGCGATGATTCAACTTTGTCTCTGATCGCGTCGTGTTTTTACTCCACACATTGGGGGAAAAATATATCGTCATTCATGGACGGAGGTGACGAAACCGCTACCGCACTGTTGAGTGCCCGCGGTGACAACAAAGACGGCCCAAAACCCGTTCGACCAAAGTGGGGGCACACAAAACGAACACGACGAGACACACACAAGGCTCTCGAATTTGGTGTTTAGATTTTCTGACGGCGGATCTGCGAAGATCTTTATCTGCGCGCCGTGGCAACTCAATCGATGCCCGTCGAACATTGATCGCGTAGGCGTCGACGGGCTTTTGCTTCTCTGCGGCGCCGGCTTCGCCATCCTCTCGAGAGTGTCCAATTTTTTATCTACTCCAGTGGTTCCAGACTCGATGAGTGATTTGATTAATGATAGGATTAGCCGATGAATTTGATTTGTCCCCTTTTGAATTAATGTTTCGCATTTGATCGATGATACCTTTCCCAAAAACTATGAATGAAACTTTTACACACCTTTTTATTTTAGTACAAAAATTTAAATTAAAAAAATTACTGTGCTAATGTTTGTTTAGAAACAGAGAAAATTTGAACTCAATATCTTCAAAGATTGTTGTAAATAATGTTTAATCAAAATTTAAAAATGTGACCGAGAGGTTTGTTTGATTAGAAAGTTTGCGGTTTTTTAAGAAATGAGAAGAAACTTTTGTGGCGACATTTGTTATCATTTTGGAACATCGGTTGATAAATCAGAATTCGCCATCTTATAAATCGGTCGAATCGTTCAATAATTAATTATGTTAATGAACGCATATTAACGAAACCCATAAAATAGGAACGGAAATGTATCGCTTATTACCACGACACCTAATCTTCCCGTTTAATGTCATCTCTCGATTATATTTTTCATTCTCCTCGGTTCCTCCTTGTAAGTCCATTCACCGTTCGGATGGATTCCGAATTCGCCTGAAATTTTACGAGATTTCGGAGAAAACCTGTTTGCCTGCCAGCCAAAAAAACCTTCGCTGCTGCCACTTCCATTCAGAATCCTGTCTATAGATCCTCGCAGATACTCTCAGATCCTAGATAAAATGAAAAAAAAAAATCGTCGCTCCTTCTTTATTCATTCATGCCTCAATTAAAAGGACCGAATTTCTATCGAATTAATTTATCCTCGAATTTCAATTAATTGTTTCAATTAATTATTTGAGTTCGTCTCGGTTAAAAATAAACGTGAAAGGTCAAGTTTTAATCTAGACGTTCGGAGCAAATTGTTATTTCTAACTCGATCTGATAAATTTTATTGTCGTGAGATTTAACTTCCCATAAAAAGAGCGATTAAAATAGATATTAAAAAAAGGCAACGTCACATTGATGGCTATGTGGTCGCGCAATGAAAACGGTTGTACGCGTGTATTCACCTCGGCGTACGCGCGATTTTTTGTCAGCTCTGTTGTGTATATTGTGTAATTATATGCGTGATCGTGCGTACTTACACGAACGCGGATCATTAATGACTCGGCGAAACGTAAGCTTGTGTTTGACGATAATTGGTTCGAACAGCGATACTGTTGTTTTCCTATATGATACACACGTCAATTATATTATTATTCGTGAGCGCAAAAACGCGCTCGGGCTACCGTCCCGTGGTTTGTAATAAATACTTTATCGCCGTCGCTTATCTCGTAAACTAAATTTCATTATTGCTAGATAATCGCGGCTCGCGCTTTGCAATTCAAATTTGACGCACACAATTAATACCACCGACCTCCAAATTGTACCGATAAATCCCGATTCAACAAGTTTCGGCGTCGCCTTTTTCTATCATTTGCTATTGAGTTGTAACAATTTTATGCCCAGCGAATTGCACAATTGCTGGATTAACAATTATAATTGAAGTCGAGTTTGTTTAGTAACGTGTTTTTAAGGTGTTATTTGCAGAAAGGCAAAGTTTATAAAACGCCACCTAGCTGATGTTTTTGACAGAAATGGTTTTCATTGCATTTTTTTCATTTTCTAAAAGTTTTTAAATAATCGATTAATTAAACACTTTAATTTATTTTGATTTTCATTCAAAATTACTAACGTTTTTTTACTAAATTTATCAACAATCCTAACAAATAAATTCATAAAAAAGAATTCAAAACGAAATAACAGAAATTTATAACACAAATGTCTTATTTTTCATGCAATCAAAATTGTGCAATAACAGTCATAAATTGTGACTTGCAAGAAAGAAAACGAAACTCGTTAAAGCGCCACCTATCGGTTACTGTTCATTACATCTGTAGTCGATTGGAAAAATACTTCACATGATTATTATGACGATTCGAATGTAAATAGAGACGTACATAAGAGATATTTATAGCGTCTGTATATAGCCGAGGTTTGAATATAATCTAGATTATCATCCGGTTTTTGCGAGCAAAGAAGGGCGATCCTCAGCTCGGTCTGGTCTTTTTAGTCTCGGACTGACACCGATCTCTACGACCAAGCACAAGTGATAATACGGTAGCGGAAACGCGTCGATGCACGACGGGGACCGGTATCCAGTTTGGTTTATGATCCAAGAGCGGCCTCTCAAATGGAAGAAACCAAAACGATCAATTGCGATTAATTTCATAATTTATGAATATTGCCTTGGTGTAGTCCGCGAGCTACCGTGACGTACCCGGTTGAATTACGTTCTTTTTCCCGCGCTCGCGATTTATGCCCGCGTGCGGGATGCTAATGCGCGGATGATTTTCACTGACACGCCAAGAAAGTGGTCTAGATATTTTGTACGTTCTATTCGACGCCAAAACAACAAATTATGCACACGAAACCCGCCGCGAAATTTTGCAGCCGCAACTTTATTGACCTGTTCTTGTTGCCGATACTTTTTTCGTTCAACACTTTTCTCGCCGGTTCATTATTGACTGCATGTAGAACGAATCGGATTTATTGTTCAGGGCGCCAGATTCATGTTTATGATAGTCGTTTATAAAAGTTACCGATTTATTGCCTGGTCGATTTATTTGCTATTTTTCCAACTTGCTTCGAACAAATTTTTTTTGTTATTCATTTGCAAAACTTTTTCGGAGTAGATTTAAAACAAATGTCTGCAAATTTGGCCAAAGTTTAGAGAGAAAAAAACTGTACCAGATGGCTTATCGATGAAATTGTACTATCTGTGTTTGTTTTGCGATAACTAATAACTGGAACACGTTATTAATACATAATTAATAGAATGTGGGCGTATAACACCAACAAATAATTAACATACTTGCAGTAAAGAAGTGAATGATTTGTACTGCGTATTTTTTTATATAATTTTTTCCCTTTAACAAATTGTTTTTCTAATTTACAGACTACATAAACAATTTTTCAATGTAATTAAAAAAAAAGAAAAAAACTGAAAAAAACGGTAAAAAAATTGAATAGAAATTGATTTTGTTGAAATTTCTCTTCGGGCTATAAAATGTTGCTGCATCGAAGACTCGTTGATTTAAGTCGACATAAAATCGTAACATCATAAACAATGGACAGGACATTTTTCGCGCGGTTAAGTGTGTGTTTTGATATTTATGCTTCGTCATAAAGATCGACCTGAGCTCGGTGACAAAGTTCTTTTGAGAGGTTGTTGTTGGAGGCTGCGGTTCATCGACATCCGGCGGGCGTCGACGAAATTCGTAAATTCGCCGGCTTGTTCGATTAAAATTGTAATGACGCCGGCTTGGCGGCCGCAGGAACATGAGGAAGGATCGCACTGTCGCTTCCTTTTGAAGGCGCAAGGTGAGGAACGCCGGGCTTGATAACAGAAGAGAAAGAGAGAGAGAAAGGGCGCCCCGACCATGAGACGACAGCGAAATCAAGAGGGCCTCTTCAGGATCGACTCATGAGACGCCAGGCGACAACTAATTAGGCCTAAAAACCCGTCGTGGAGCTTCATAGTCGGCCGCCATACGAGACCACGACTACATTATATACTTTTTGAGAGTCTGCTGCCACTCAGTACTCAAATGTTTTTTCTTTTTTTTTTAAGCCTTTTTCTTTTTCTGTGAAATTGTTTTTTTATTAGTCATAAGAAGAAGACAGACTTAGTGAGAAAATAATTTTTAGATTTAGAGAGCAACTGAGTAAATGAGTTGTAAAAATTTACGTTATTTGATAGTTGATATAGTTTTTTGTTTCTTTTCTGTTACTTTTTGTAAGTTTACATAGTGTTCATAATTTTTCATATTCGCTATGAAATTTTAGTAATAAACAAATTTTTTTTGGTATTTTATAAAAAGAACCGATTTTAGTTTTAAAAATTTTCAACTCCATTCGAAAAAACGTTCATATATTTCATAATTCTATTTTAATTGTTTATAATACCTCAATTTTATGTCAAATTTCGCAAACAATTTACAGCCTTACATTTGTTTTTGTTTCAGGTAAGTCCTGAAATTGTAAAAAACATTTGGCACATCCAAAACCGTCACCAGAAACGGACAAGTTAGGCAATTTTTTCAAGTATAGATATGCAGTGTTTTACAAATTTGCGTTTTTCAACACCAGTAGGTAAGCAAACGTACTTCCATCGGCAATTCGTCCTGATAAGATATCAATTCTCAGAGCTCTGTGCGATTACGTTACTTCCGCCTGAAACAATCATCGTAATCGCAACTTCACTCTTTTTCCTGTCCAGTTGTTAGTAAAACGAAAAAAAAACACTAAATTTAAACAATCACTTTTTTTAATTTTTGAATTTTCACTCAAAAATTTCAAAAGTCTAACAAACTAATAGTTTGCAAAACTCCCTTTCTCTAATATCATTGTGAATAAAGTGATAATTGATTGTAACTTTTGTTTATACTTATTTGCTCTGAAATTTCAGAAATTGGATAAGATTCAGAAATTAGAAAATACACAAAAAGTGATAAGTTGTCTATCTCATAGTTTGCAGAGAGTTGAACGAATCGTTTTTCATCGCAATACGGGCATATTTTCGTCGTAAGCACACAAACATCGTTGCGACAAAAACATTAGAGACTATGAAAACGGTACTATCTGTACGGCTTTCTGCGGGAAACGGCTGTTTAGATAAAACTGTGCGAGAGGCCGAGGACTATGACGGTGCCGCTATATATATTCCGACGATTTTCGTTCTCAACGATAAACATATATCAGATCATATGTTGTATATTTCATTACGTCTTGTTTCGGTAAGAATTATTACGTCGTGTGCAATGGGTTAAGCATTTAATTAAAATCGTTTGTCCTGTACCTCCATTTAACATCAAAATCAATCAATTTCACAATATTTTTGAACAATTTTGTCAAGTCATTCATTTGGAAAGTTCGAAATTGTCTTTACAGGTGGAGAGCAATTACTTTGCATATTAGTTACTATTCTTTTCGCTCCTTCTTTCCGTGAGAATGAAGATATCGCATCGGGTTATCAAATTACAACGCGTTCATAATTATTTACGTCCAGTTTGCGAACGTCTTCACGGTTAGCTGATCTCTTTCTATTAATAGAAAAAAATGAACTGTTTTTATTTACTTTAATTGAATCTTGATAAAAGGTAATGACGTCATTTAGCACACTTAAAAATTGATTAAAGTAGAACCTTTTCTTATCAGAAGTTTTAGCCAAATCAAAAACCGAAGATTTTCAAATTCAAATTAATAGAAAAGGAATGCAAAAATGAAAAATCTTAGTTGTTATATTGAGATGGGAACAATCGCGTGAGTCCATTAAGGAGATGTTAATGCGTAGCAGCCAAAAGTGGTTTACGACGGCAACGAAAATGCATTCAGTTGATGCACCGGTCGAAGACGCAAAAAGGAGCCACGAATAAATTTCAACGTGGAAGATAAATTTTATTTTTCCAACTAAATTCAGCCAAACACTTTTCTCAAAGCAATAAAAACTAAAAAATCTCAAAAACAACTTTACTAAATTGATAGTGATAAGAAAAAAAGGTGAAAAAGAAGTTTAGACTTTTTGAAAAAAAAAACTTTTTGAAAGTTGATAATAAATCAGACTTTTTTAATTGATTTATCATTCGTCCGGAAACCCACGCCTAACTGGGTCTTTGGCAAATGCATAAGCCATGATTTGTTTAAGACAAGAAGTGCAAAGTGGAAAAATAATTGGTCGCCAATGGCAGTCCAGGTGGTCATATATATTAGTCATTTAGTATTCCCCCTGTGTCTGCGATACGCGATACACACAGACATCTATCACTCGCTCACATTATACTCTATTTCGTGTTCTCGCTGACTTATAACTTCATTACCCACGAAAGTTATTAGAGTGATGAAAAATTTTCCCTTTAGGTGTATTAGATTAAAAAAACAAAGCCAACGCTAATAAATTATTAATTTCGCAACGCGAGGTACAGGAATTGCGAGGGGAAAAAAGAGCTTCCTTTTTTTTTTCATTAACCTTTTTTTGTTATGGTTATTGTTGTACTAATTGCAACAGTGAGCTCTTGTTGCAAATGTCGCGACAATGAATAATGGAATAATAAGAGAACAAAATTATTTACATCACAATGCGATGCATACTTTTGTACTTTTTATAGTCCGCTGTTTTTGCAATTTATTGCCTGTTTTAATGCGCCGCTATTGTTATTGAATTAATTTTTTATTTTTTTTAACCGCTCTTTTTTTCTATCAATCGACCTATTCAAGCATGATTAAGCATGGATTAGGATTCAATTTTTCTGATCAATTACCAAAGATCAATTTTCAATGAATTGAAGGAGGATAAAAGAATATATAGATCAGTTGAAAAATGAGTCGCTTATCGAAAAATTTACGTACGTATGATAAGTCGTCGTGTAAACTTCCCGGCATGTCAGAAGACAAGTCGCTAATTAATCCGGACACATCCCTTTGTCGCGAATCGATGAGCCCGTTCCACTTGTCCCACAAAAATCCCTTTGTCGGCCAGCCGAATTTGAATAACTGATTGTTCGCAATCAACTAGTCCTGATAACGCAACAACAAACAAATCCGCCTCGCGAATTAAGTTCAAGGCCAACCACTCTTCACCACCCCAGAATTCGCACAACCTCAGCGAAAATCTCAGCACCCGCAATGCATCCAAAGTTTTGCAAAAAGTGTCACTCAAAATCACTCCGGTCACTTTGGTCCACACTTCGAACAAGTTTTCCTTCTTTTTATTTCTTCCCTTTTCTTCTTGCAAGGGAGTTGGAACGAGGGAAGAAAATCACTGTCTGTTCATAAATCCTAGCGAATCACTTGGCGGTTAATCGGAGGGCACATTAGTGGGACCGGCAGGACGTAGTGTAGTGGTCGACTGCGGCTTGGGAACTGTCCTGGACAATCACCTCTCAAGGCGGAGGAGGAGGAAGAGGACGAGTCTGGAGGATGGTGACTCAGAGAAGGGAGCCGATGGAGCCGGGTCTCCCGGTAGGAGTGGCTGCTCGATGGGCGGCGCGAGCCAGCCCGGAGGGGGCGTCCGCGCCGCCCCTTGAAATTTTCATAAAATTCCTGACAACCATATTACGGTGCCGCCACGGAGATTTCGCCAGGGATAAGAGCTAGGTCCGTTTCTCATTGGATATCAGCCGCGCTCTGCCACTCGAGATTGAATTGAATTATTGGCTCGCTCGTTCGTGCTTTGTGCACTTCAGATTCAGCGCACTCTTTGTATGGGACAACGTGATACATGGGCCTGAGGTTTGATCCGATCCTGACACGTGATGAATTAGTCGATGCTGTTCTTGATTAGATTTCATTTGTCTTTTTCGGTTGGGGGTTCTTTTTGTCGATTTATTGCCTTGAAGGTGGATGGAATTAACAATATTTACTTTCCATCGATTGTCAGCAATTGTTAAATAATCAAGCTCTATTTTTTTCAGAATTATCGGTTGTTATGTGATTAGAGTGATTGAGATTTTGCTAAATTTGTAACAGAGGACCTGAAATCTTAAAAACGACAAGTCGTGTTTTGATATTTCAAAATTTGCGATCGCGTACAAATTTTAGCATTGCAGTTTTTTCCCGAATTACTTTTATTTCTGGCTCTTTCAAGTTTACAATAACAATCAATAATCTTAAACAAACTCGGATCTGGATCGTTAATTCAATTAAAACGATAAATAATCTTTTTTTCTGTTAATTTTCAATCGTTTATTTTTAGAGGTACATATTTAGATAACCATGATGTATGCCTATACCTCGGTTGGCAATTCGTAGAGGAAAAAAGTTATCTTGAACGCATAATTCGCCAGACATTCCGAACTCGGATGTGTATTTCTAGCTCGACTAACTTTTTCGCGATAGTTTCCAAACAAGATGAATTGTTTCAAATTTTGCATACGAAATTTGCCATGCAAATTAAAAACCTTCAGAAAAAGGCAGAAACGATTTCAGTTGAAACAAACAATGCCGGTTAATATAATTCCATTTCTTTTGTCACCGAGCGATTGATGCGAATAAAAAAATTGGACGAAAATTTATGTAATCGATTAAGATGTTTCTTATCAGCTGAGCCATAAGTTGGAAAAAAGTCTGATAAATTACTGTCCAATCCGCTAAACGCAAACTAATCATAATTCAATCTGCAGTTTCCCGACCATTAACGTCACGAAATCACAGATAATCGTCATCTCAATCCGCGATATTTCCAGTTTCCCGTAAAATTTATTATTGATAAAACGCTAACTCTCAGCAGTCACGATTTCTTCCACTTCAAAAGCGGTAATATACATGCTTGAGTAAATCATCACGTGCGATTTGTAATAAAATTGTAATCAAAGTTGATTTCAAACGATTTCTACTCTAAAACGATCAATTAACACAATCATTTATTTGTATTTCTAAAAAAACATAAAACAATTAGTTGTTTTCACAAATTTTCTGTCTTTTCCCATGAAATATTTGTTTCATAATTATATGAGTGAGTAAAATGAACGAATCACGTAAACAAGTGTTTATAAAAACAATAGATCTAATCTTATAGTAGAAGAAAAGTTGTAAAAAGTGTGATATGGATGTCAAAACATAATCAAATCCAATAACGACTCAAGAACAAAATTTCACCGTGAAAACACTTGTTGATAATGTAATGAAATAACGATCGAAATCTCGTGTGCATATCAATAATATTAATTATGATATGTGCAGTAGCAAATCTGTGAGACTAAGCGCAACGCGAATTCCAAAATGACGACCGTTAAGTAGCCGTTAATCGCGGACCGGTTAATTGGCTTGCGATTAAACCGCGAGATTACGCGTTTCGCATTGAGTGCACCTAGACTAAGGCGCGATTATTAAAAGTTGGTTGCTAATGATTTCGCATTTAGCAGAAACCTGGTGTCACACTCATTTTCGCAAAACCTAATGAATTAAATCATTAAATATGTGCATGATAGCCGCGCTCATGGTTTTCAACAAAAATTCAAAATAAAATTTGCCGATGAAGTCGTCGCGACGAAAATTCGCGTTTATCGCGGTTACCAATAATTAAGAGCGCGAACGCATGATATTTCGCGAAGCTCCGCAATCAGCCTCGTTTTGGCACTTAGCTATGGATCGGCTATCTTTTATTATTCAAAGGCTCAGATAGGTAATCCCGCTTCTTGTTCGGCTATCGAAGCTCCATTAATCAGTCGCGACGCATCCTCGCCTCAGCTTTGTACAATTACGCCATAGAATCCAACGCCTTCAATTTTATTATTCCAATTGAACTCGGCCAATTAAGGCCTCGATATCTGCAATTCTCAGTCGAGCTTAATGGCTCTACTCTAGGTACGACCGAAATGCAATCACTTGTTTGTAATTGTCGGCAAACGCTACGCTAAAATATAAAAACAACTTGTCAACTTCTGCTTCGGTTTACCGTGAGAAATCTAATTCTTTTTTTTTTATTTTCTCCATTCTAACATTTTTCATGTTAATTTTTGTAAACACTAAAAATTGATCCAAGTTCCGTGATATAGAATTGAAAAACTACACACAAATATCATAGTTTATACATCGTAACCGATGACCTGTTAACCTGAAAAAATAGTACCTCGGAAATCCATTACATACCTCGTTTTTTTCTATTCTTGCATCTGAAGGTATTCAGTTAGTCACGATTTTGCATTCAATTAAACAATCGAGTGATTAATTAACAACTGACGTATCCAGCAATGACGACTGTTATCCGATTCGTGTGAAGATTCATTACGCTCTCTCTTTTATGTAATTGCAATTCGCACCATCAACATTTTGCAAACTCAAAACGGGATCTTTCATTATGCACTTCACTTCTAAAACGTCCCTTTGATCAAACTCTCCAACTAATTTTAAATCAGGTATCCTAAAAAGTTATCAATTTTAAACTTTTTGTTAATTTTGAATGTATTCGAACTTTGATTTTAGTTTTCGGAATGACATTGGATCGTAGGTTAACACGTCTGATTGATATTTACGACGCGTTAGTAATTCGTTACCTGAAAAAGAGGGGAAATCGAATCGATCGATTTCACTTATTGCGTCGCGGTGGTCTTGTCTCTGGAGGTGTCTTTTATATGAGAGCCTTCTCGGCAATGTCGAGCCTGTCCTCAAGCGCAAAAGCAATGTTCCGGCGCCGGTTGTGCAAACTCGGCCTGCACATATTATGACCAGGCTCAAATCTAGAAGCGGTAGTACACGGCCCGTTTCTCGCTTTTGTGTCTCCATTAGTAACCGTGCTGCAACACTTTGCTATGCAAAACACGAAATATCTATCCCAATCGTGTTACCGACTTGTTTCTCACTGCGACAATTAGTTCACTTTCAGACAATGGAAGAAACCTTTCATTGCTGATAACACTTTTGTTTTCCCATACAACAAATACAAACTGACATTCAAACAATGTTTAACTCAAACATGTTTTAGACTATCAAATGCATTTGATAGTTTAAAATTAACAAGAAATCAAAATTATAATTAAGGAAAATGAAAAATGAAGTGTAAACTATAGAAAAAAGTAGAATTTGAATTTGTGAATTAGTATTAGTATTAGAATTAGTATTAGGTTTTGTAACTTCTTAGACAATGACAAAATTCCAATCATACCCTGTTCCGATCAATTTCAATCTAATCTGAGTACAAAAATGATGCCAACAACATTTCTTCCACGAGTGTCATGATTCGCAAGCTACTTACAAGCTACGAGCCATTGCACAATAACTCGAAAGTAACTTGTAAGCAGAACAAAAAAACTTGTCGCATTTGCAACACCGAAATGACAAAGTCAGGACAGCCAATAAATAACCTGAGAATTATGTTCGCAGCGTTTCTTCTAGCGCAGAACCAGATAACACGATGTAATACAATAACAGTGCAGAGACGGGGCCCAACGTACGGAGCCTATGCGAATCGATTCCCTTAATCTAATCAGTTGCGCGGACGTTTTCTCTTCTTCCCTTCCTGGAATCCGTACTGTCTCGTGGGCGAGAAGGGTTGACGTGGATGAAAAAAAGAATGAAAAAGGATGGAAGGAACGAAAGCACTAAGGGACATTTTTCGGAGCGAAAGTTCCACGAATACAAGGCATTAACTTGTTCATGAAATATCGCGAACACCTCGTCGTGAACGATATATCGCGTAGAATCGAGTCCTTGATCTAATTTGTTGTTGGGCTTTGGATTAACTTATTGGCTCTCGAAATTATGGCGAAGGAACAAAGACTAGGATTAATTTTTTAAATCAGTTTATTGTTCAAGAATTTTTCTACATTTGTGTATCAACTGCGATGGAAGCAAAAAGGCCTTGCCCAAAAAGAAGGATCTCTTGGATAGGTCGAATAATAAATGTTAACTGCGAAGAGACATTTCAGACGGTCACTTAAACAGTATCTTAGTGGGAAAAAGAAAAGATTTATTGCCAAATAAAAACTACACTCAATCCCCAGTTTCAGGTTCAAGGTTCAACTGTGCATGATAAATGGACATAATTTGTATTATTGGATTTTCAGTTCGTTACTCAAAATTTTTTGATAAATTAGCAGCAAATTATTTTTTAGTTTTGTGTAGTTGATTGATCAAGATTTCAAGGTGAGAAAAAAATCGGCTCGAGTTATTAGACCGGCAAGAAGCTGAATCTATCCGAAATTTTTTCTGTCATGTAAAGCCCGTTCTTGAACTTGGTTGCTTCGTTCTCGTTGATGTCAGCGTCACGATTATCCGTATCTTGTTTCTGCACCAGCGTCTGTAAAGCGGATAAGACATACAAACTCATCTCTACAGTAGTTACGTGACTATCAACTCACGAAATATTATAATATCGCTCATCAATCTACCCCCACCTGTCCAAACATCCACAGACTTGACCTCTTAAATGATCTCTTAGATAGATTATTTATCCTCACCTTTTCTTTCTGCACAGTTCTTTGAACGACAGCAACCACTGGCGAAGTAGTCAATAAAACTTCGTCGAATATCTGCAAATTTTTGAAGTCCAACTCGCCATCTTTAGCGGTGCAAACCACCATCATTCCGGACAATCCATTTTTCACTCGCTTCGTCACCAGTTGCTCGACCTGCTTTTCTTTCGCGACCACATCCTGCCACTTCTTGTCCGCTTTTGTCATCGCAACGCATACCACCAAATTACCATTGTGTTCCTCGTCGAGCACTCTCGTAATTTCACAATTCTTGCTCAGATCAAAAACACCGTCAAGTTGAGCCAGCTTGTTTACCTCGTCTAGTAGCGTTTTTACGCCCTGTTTAGATTTCAAATTCACATTCTCTTTCAGAAGAACTGTAGCTCCATGGTTTTGCCAGAGTTGCATTCTGAAATCGACGTAATTTTTTCGACGATTGTTCTCGGACGCGAGAACGATTGTAGTTGCCCCCCTGGAGACTAACCAATCGGCGACTTCGAGGCCAAAGTTGCTAAGCCCTTCAACGATCAGGTAGCTCTTTGAACTTGATGCCACAAAACGAGGAGCGACATTTGATTGAACTGCTTTGGGTTCTGGAATTTTAACTAGTATCTGAAAAATGAGTTAGAAGAGAAAATTATAATACAAATCTTACAAGACGTGAATTAATGAAGCATCAACCAGTAGTGTGAAAGGAGTGACAAAATTATAATTGATACCTTTCCATGGTTCTTGTTGGCGATACCATCGAGGAAGGCATCATTGAGTGCCTCGCTGCTGTAGACAGTTCGCGATAACGGCTTGACGGCACCGGATTCGATTCCGCTTTTTACCAAAGTTGCCAAAACTTGTTTCGTGTACGCTTCGGCACAGGCAATCTGTCTAGGAATCACTGAGAAGAGCCCCATTTCGCGAAGGAAAATTTCCATTCCTATCGAGGTGAACAAGCCTGGTTCCATGTCTCCAACAATTAAAATCCGTCCAGATGCTCTCACGCACTGAATCGTATCTTCGACAGCCCCCAAATCGCTGACGTGCGTTTGCACAACTGCCACATCCATACCGTGCAGTTTGCTGTCTTTCCACAGTTTGCCAACAAAAGTTTCGCTGGCATCCATGATACGGTGGTCCGGAATCGTTGGGTATCGGGTTTTCAAGAACTTCTTCTCTTCCAATTTAGCATAGCTTGTGTAAACAACGCAACCCTTTTCTAAAGCAACGTTGAGCATAGCTTGACCAAAATCTGTAGCTCCGTTTTGGATCAGGACTCTGTCACCTTTAGCTATCTCAGCCTTAAAGACTAGAGTTGAATAGGCAACTGCATAGGAAAGAGGCATAGTTGCAGCCTCTTCGGTGGTCCAGATCAGAGGCAGAGGCCAAGTCAAGATTGGATCCATGGTCACGTGGCTGGACAAAGATCCTTGTTCACAAATCCCCATGACTGGTTTGTTTGTAGAGTCCCTGCCTGCATACTCTAAGCCAAAGTGTTTTTCCTTGACTCGGTCTTCTTCGGTTTTGGCTATGGAAACGTTGGATTGAGCTTTTTGAAAATCGTGCACGTTCAAAGCGGCGTACTCGACTTTGACAGTGTTCTTGTCTGATTGGATAGTTGGTCCTGGCGCCCAGGTGATGCTAGAAGGATCGCCAAGAATTTGCTGTGTGGCTACTACTGTTGAGAGGTTCAGTTTTTTGGGAGCAAATGGAGTTGGCGTGTCAACGACGAAGATTTGAGAGGATTTCACACCCACGCTTGATAACTGGATTCCTTCAATTTGTACTCCGTTTGTGCTAATGACGTTAACGTATTTGTCAGCAGCTACTGGGAAAACTAAAAAAACAGATCTCGTGAGGAAGGAGTTGGAATCAAAATGGAACTTCTAAGATTTAGAAGAATACCTCTAGAACGTCCCACACTTTCTCTATGCTTGTTCACATCAATAACCAGTTTCCTAATAGCTACTGGAACCAAAATATCTCTGGTGTCTTCTGAGAAGTTCCACAATTGCATGAGACTGATTAGGAAAGTAGACCAGTCATCAGTCCAGTTAACCATGCCGTCTAATCCGTCTCGGGACACTTTGTTCAGGTTCCTGAAAGATTTGCCATAGTCGAAACCTTTCATTGCTAGTTCCGTGTAGATATCGTCTTCAGTCAAGGGATTTTGAATGTTCTCGTTGAGCTTTCGTACTTTAATCAACGGTTCTTCAACGTCTGTCAAAATACTTCCTGATGCTAAGAACACATTGTTGCAGGTAACTTCAAACCTTCCAGTACCTGAAAGTTTATTATTCATTATTCAAAGTAAAAATAGTATGCTATTGAGAATAAAAAGTGATATTATTTTGGTACCCTTTTGAACCATTACAGTCATTTCAAGTACGTCGTCAATGTCCAAAACTGTAACTGGTTCCTTGAACTTGATATTTTCAAAAGTGATGACATTTTTTTCACTTTTCGTGACTCGTATACTGCTCCAAATTTCCCAACCCATTATCAAATACAAAGGCCAAGGAATCACCACTTCTCCATTGATCTTATGATGCTTCAAATGCCCATACTTGTTATCATTCAAATTTATTTTGAAAACTTTCTCTCCCTCCACAGTTGGATCCTTCTCTTCGAAGTAGTTGACATACCTATTAAATACATACAAAACCGAAATACACTGTAATTATAATCATCAAAAAATTTTTTGTTCAAACTAATCTCAGATCAATCTCACCTATCCTGCTGATGGTTCCACTTAATTAAAGCAGAGAGATGAGGGAGATTTGCACTAAGTGGGAACTCCGCTTGCTCGTAAAGCCTTGACGGATAAATCTGAAGGCCGGAATTGTGAAGTTTGCCTAGAGCTTGGAGTAGGAAATGCGAATTATCAATGTGACCTCGCAGAGTCAGCGGAACATTTATGACTTCGGGATGAAGTGACTTGCGAACGATGGCTTGCAAAAGACCATGCGGCGCGATTTCAATTGCAATAGCATTTTTTGGGATGAGCCTGCTGGTCTCGGCGAAAAGCACAGGACTCAGTAAATTGTTGGTGTGATACTCGGGCCCGGAAAATTTGGCCTTGGGCGAGTCCCACTCCGATCGAGGCACCGACGAGCTGACCCAGCGGCTGCTGCGCGGTTTCGGATCCTTTATCACTTTTTGAAGATACTCCATTAATTTCGGAGCGGCTGGCGCTATATAGCGACTGTGATAAGCTATGTTGCTGCAGGGCACTTCTCTTGCAAAAATTCCTTTCGCCTAAAACGAGATTATGTTTGAATTTATCGACTAAAAATGCAAACATTTTCATCAACTGTGCAACAACAACAATTAAAATTTTTTGTTGTGTTGTTAATTTTACCTGAAGTTGAGCAACGAATTTAGTCATTGATTCAGCAGGACCACTAATGGTAGTACTTTCAGGGCCATTATGGCAAGCAACATCAATGTCAGGAGGGCACATAGGGTGTATATCGTGATACCCCAGACCCACTGCAGCCATGGACCCTTTCATCAAATTAGATTCTTTTGAAGCAAGTCCTCGAGACAAGGCGGACAAAACCATCTCCTCCGCCGTAAAACAACCGTCGGCGTAAGCGCAGCCGAGCTCCCCGACGGAATGGCCGATTATCATATCAGGCTCCAGGCCAATTGTTTTCAATACATCAACAAGTCCTATCTGGAAGACAATAAACGAATTATGACTCTGTTCAAAAGTATTGTTAAAACATGATTGTTTTAATTTTAAACTTACTTGAACTGTCGCAATTCCAACGAACGAGTTGACAATATTGTCAAACATCGTTTTGTCATTATCTGTTATGATGCGAACGATGTCGATGCCGTGTGGACGCAAAGCTTTGTCGCATTTCTTCACGGCAGCAGCAAACACAGGAATTTTCATTAACATTTTGCCTGTAATGTGAAATATTTTTTAAATTATGTTTCGACGACTGTTTTTCAAGATTGTGTTTATTTTTCTTTTGTTCTTACCCATTCCAACCCACTGAGAACCCATCCCAGAAAAGATATACCAAACCGGTCTATTTACACTTTCTACTTCTTCGATATCCATCGATTTTGTTGGTAAACCTTCAGGGGGCAACAGAGCGAACCCGCGGTACAGGTGTTTTGTGGTTTGTCTCTCGAATAGGTTGTGCATTAATTGTACAAATTCTGCATTACAAGGTTTTGCTTGCAACTGAAAAAAGTAGAAATAAAAAACACATTTTTTCTTGAATAAAGGCCAGCTTTTTGAAACATAAGAAATTCTTTTATTTATACTAACTTCGGTTAAAATGGTAGCACAGGCTTCCACAGTCCTGCCAGAGAACGTAACGAGTCTATCTAAAGTATCCTTTGGTACTCCATTATTCGCCAATGGCTTTCTAAAAGCTTTCAGTATAATATGAGAAAAGTTGCCAGAAAACGAGATCGAATTTATGGCCACATAGTCGCCTTTCCAGGGCGTGTTTTTCGCGACCACCTTCAGCCGACCTTTGACCAATGGTTCGACATCCGCCGGCGGTTTTTCATAATTCAAAGTCGCTGGTATTACTCCAGATTCCATTGAAAATATGACCTAATGAAAAACGAAAAAAATGTCAAATTAATACCACAAAAGGTTTTTGTGAAAGGGGATTCTTTCTGGTCATTAGTCAATCGTTAATTTTTTATTCTATCGGGTGAATGATTTAACGTTCGGCATCTTTCGTTTGCATTAGCCGGAAGACATTTTTATGTGGTGTATTTTTACAAACACTACCCACACGATACGAAGATTTCAAATTTATAAAAGAAAAAAGCAGTTTTTCATTAGCATACATTCCGCATTTTCGAATATACATTTTCGAGCATGTCTCAAACGAGCGTATTTATACGGCATAAATCATAGGTGTCCAGTTCAAAAGTCGATTGAATCATGAACCGAAGACTAAATAACACTCACCTTGACCGCCCTTAGTCTAGTGTACTATTATGATTATTTTCCTTTTTTTCAATCGTTAACCATTTTTAAATCTTTTCTCCCCAAACTTTTCTTACATTTTTTTTTGTATAATCAGAAAAAATATTTTGCTCTTGTTTTTGTTTTTACCTTAAGAATCGAATTAATAGTATTCGACCCCATAGCATGGCCAAGATTGGACTTCACAGAGCCAATCAAAAGGGGTGTTTTTCGGCCTTTACTGTAGACCCGATCGATAGCCTCCACCTCATCTTTGTCAGCGAATTTAATTGCACTTCCGTCGGCCTCGATGTAGGTCACGTCCGTCGGCGACAGTCCGGATTTCTTCAAAGTCTCCTCCATGATACGCACTTGTTGGTCAACGGTCGCGTATGCCATAGAGTTGTTCACAGGAATACTTGGCACATTTAGCGTCGACGATGCCAAAATCTCGGCATACACTCGTCTTGCCACGCTTCCTCTTTGTAGAAATATTGCGGTTACAGTTTCACTACGAGTGTAGCCATTGGCTTTTGCATCGAATGGTCTCGTGAGACCGTCCGGAGATAAAACTCCTGCAATTTTTTCATTTCTTACAAATTTTTAAAATTTATTATCTCTTGTTATCTTGTAAAAAACAATTTTTTGCAGTTTTCATCAAAAAGTTATTTCTTTATTTGCAATGAGAAAAATAATTCAAATAATATCAAAGAATTTGACTATACAAGAAGATGAAAAGCGGTTAATTTATTTAGTCATAATTGAAAATATTGTGATTCAATTTTTTCCCTGAGTTTATCAGCCTGAAACTGTAATTTTAGGGTGAATTGTTGAGAATTTCAGGAACTAACCTAGTGCAGCTAGATGGTAAGAAAATTGAGGGTGGAGTGCAAGATTCGAACCACCAACAATGACACCGTCAGTTTGGCCGGATTTAATTAACCGACAAGCCTCGTCCAAAGCCTGACCGCTGGCGCAACACGCGGCGTCCATGTTGATGCTAGGACCAGTCAATCCCAGCGAGAAGGATATTCGGTTAGCCAACATCGCCCGACTGCAACCCAGCAGACCGAAACCATTCATCTGAAATGATAAAGTTTGTAGAACCGATCCGGGCATAATTTCACCATCTCACGACGTTTCGTTATCGTATTCTTAAACAAAACCTTTCGATTCAATAATGGAATGCGAATTATGGCATTAGTGGATTCAAAGTCGTCGGGTAATTATTCATAATCGCTCGAGCCTTTTATCTCGAGTGAATTTTTTGGTATTATTGAAAACGCACATTTCAGGAAGACGCCAGCAATTTAATATTCATTCATTCAAAAACAAAAAGTCAATTAACAATTCCTAACCCGGCTCCAAACGAGGCGATAGGCGACAATTTATGGCGTTAGAATTTGAAATGAAGTTTTTTCGCTGGTTCTTTATTTTTTCAATTTCCTTGCATGGTGAAACAATTAACAAATTTAGATTTGGCTACGCACTTCGACTTTTTCGTAAAACATCACTTTTTCCGATTCAGAAAATCCGGACCCAGTGAAAACTGCGGTGTTTGAGTTCCTCAAGTCTTGTGGATTGTAGCCGGAATCTGCCACCGCTTCATAACAGGCCTCGATGATCATCCTGGTCATTGGATCCAGCTGCTCTGTGAGCTTTTGATGGACCCCAAAAAACGTGTTGTCGAATTTGTTCACACCATCGACTACACCAATTTTGTTGGTGAAATGTTTTGATTCTAAAATAATCAATCAATTGTTAGTTTGGAACTCAGGTTTCATTTACTTCTAATCTTTGAATTTGCGATTTCCTATTTCATTAGTTTCATTTTGCATTCTCGATTTTATGAATTTGAATCTTTAGTCATTGAAATGTTTTTTTTTAACTTACTGATTTGCCATCGACCATGCTCTTCAGTGAACAGGTCCTTATTTGCCAACAAATTTTCCTTCAACGCCTTCACATCGGGACTGCCGGGAAATTTCCCTGCAATCCCTGTAATCACAATTTGGTCGTCGCCAAACTTCCACTCAGACATTTTGGAAGTTGTTTTCAACAAAAGTATAAAAAGTCACAAATTTTTTGAAAAGTTAATTAAAATTTTTTATTTTAGTTAGAATTCATAGAGAAAGTAAGATCCTAACAGATCTTACAACTCGCACCAAAACTGCACAATTTAAATTCACTGTCGTTATTTTCGTTTCTTTCACTATTACTCGATCGTTTGTTTGCGACTAAGTGACTACGACTTTTTGCTTGTAACAATTGGTCAAATTATTCATTTGTCTTGGTGGGGACATTGTATTTGCTACCCATTTGTTCAATATGCATATCAAGGGTTAAATCAATATCGTGAGAACAATAGACGTGATTCAGAAATTGAAATCAGTCGAAGACTTTAATGGTTTGTTTGAAAAAAATTGTCAGTGATTTGTTAGTGAATCTTTCCATCAAAAAATACATATTGTTTCTGTTTATTGTATCATTAAAATATTTCAAGTTTCGAGGACTGTGGTTTGGATGTTGAAATTATGTTCCAAACATACAACAAAATGTTTGCTCATTCTTTAACTCTGTACTTTTTGTCTGTACTTAGATCCAAAATAAGAGTTGAATTAAATTTTAATTTCCTTACTTCTGAGACAAAGTTGCAATACAAAAATTTGTTTATTCAAAAAAGATAATGCTACGTCAAAGAATGGCATGTGTCGCTTGAATATTAATCCCGGAAATTCGCCAATTGTTGAACCATAGAGCATGCATTGATTTGAAGTATCAGGCGAGTTGTATGATAATGATTTGACACAGCCAGTACTGGCATAATCGCGCTTGGTTTCTCGTTTTACATTCAGTCCAGCAAAAATATATCAAAACGAAGCGAACACAACCGAAGAAAAAACACGTTTAATGATAAATACGAAAGACCAAAAAAGCAAGTAAAAAGGCAAAGATGGAATTCGGCTTTGCGGCGAAAGGGGCGAATAAATAATTTGTCGGGTGACAAAAAACTGAATCAGAAATAAATGTTCAATGTAAAAGCAAAGACCGTGCATTAAAACGCACCGGAGACGTTGGAGTTCTAGAAAGAAAAATACGAATCTTGGTGGCTCCTCTAAAAAGGTAACGGTGCTTACTGATAAGAGACCAACGTTGGCGCCATGCCGATGAGTTTGTTGGTCTTTCCCTCTCGCTCCCTCTCTTTCTCTCTTATGATCCTCTTTTCTGTATTAGCCCCCATCACGTATAATAAAAACATTTAGACCGCAGGTGATAATTTGCAGACTGTCCTCCGTTTGGATCCTCAATATTCACCAAATATTTTATGCTTCTTCATAAATTAATCGCTAATTAAATGAAATTCCATTTTCCACCGAAAAACTTTGAATATTGGACGAAGTAAAAAAGTAACTTAAATTTTTTCGATTCGACTTAAAGTTTTTCATAATATTCTTTTTTTTCGTTTTTATTTCTATTTCTGAGTTGCAGAAAAAGTATAGTATATTACAAATTACCATTTACATAAATTCGACATTAACTCTCGCATAAATTGACCACGTTTTTTCAACGCTTTCTGACTATTAATTAATTTTTACAATTTGCTGATAAACTTATAATAAAAAATTTTTCAATATTTATTTATTTTAAATCGGCTTCTGATTTTTATATAGAAATAGGGAACGGGATTTCTTTATTACTTCATTTGTTAATTGATCAATTTACTTGTTCGTCCGAGATTTTTATATTTTTCGAAAGAGAATTTGAAATTCCGAGTGCCACAAAACTGTATAATGAGTTTCATTAGTGAACCTCTAATTTGCCTAAGAGAACCGAATTACGTATTCGTAGACCAAAAACTCGGAGGCAAAAACTTTTGAAATATTTCTCTCAGTTTTTCCTCTATTGCACTAAGCAGCTTGTCGTTCTCGACCCAATCAATCAACTTTACAGTTTAATTTTTTAAACAAAAACCAAAAACATTCAAACAATCACAAAACACTTTTTTCAGCATACAAAAAATTGTTTTCTTTGAATTCATTCTTCTTCGACTTTAAACACTTTTGATAAAGATATGGGACGTGCGCAAGTAGAGTTATGGATTTTAGTTTCAGACTTAAAGAAATGCCGGAATGTTGACACGATGCGAGATAATGTCAAAACATTGGGAATGAGTTATTGTTAAAAAATGGTCGTCAACTTTAATGTAGTCAAAAGAAGTTTTGAGAAGTTATTTATTGTCCGAACAGAAGCTGAGTTTAGTCATCAAGAAAACCCCAAAAAAAGATCAACGGTCCCATAACGAAAACCAGCAAAAAAAATAAAAATTAAAAAGAACTTGACATGTACAAAGACATGATGTCTTCGTACAGGGACCTCAACGTGCAATCTCGTTTTGGAATTCTAAGCTACAAGATGCTTTTTCGGGGGCAGAATGTTGGCGCCGTTTGTGCACGAGCGAACAACGTGACACGCGAGTGCATTCGCACAGCGATAAAACAAACAAACAAGTCAAACAAAAAATCGAGCCGTGCAAAAGGGCCCGAAAGTGCTGCCTGCTCTCGCCATAAGGAATCTTTCGCCAACTGCAACGGAGACGATAATCCAAGAATGCAGGACCGGCCAGTGCCCCTTTCAAATGCAACCAATTATATTTCCATCCACGGAGAGTCATCTTACAAAAGTTTCCACAAATCTAGAACTCAAATTTAAAAATGGAACGACAGATATTTCTCTTTCTTTTACAGAAATAAAATTTGATCTAAGGGTGGTTTGGTTGTACTTGGTATTTTGGAGAGGAAGGAGGGTTAAAAATGGACTTGGTGGTCTGAATGAGGTCTAAGCTACCGATGACGTCTATGTTTTATCAGAAATATTATGTTTCGCGTGTGCGATATACATGCAGCGAGTGAATTTGTAGAGTCGTATTTTGTATGCTTTCCTCCTCCACCGTTGTGTTTTTGTTTGACTTTTTATCAGGCGTATGTGTCGGACCCGGGCGATAAATAATCCAAGAGAGAAGGATAATGTCTCGGTGGTGGACGGGACTCGAGGGAGGAAGATAGCGCGGGGACACGAGGGGATGGAGGGCGGCGCCACGTTTGCGCTGTTAATACAAAAAGGTCAAAAAGAATCTCAAAAAAGGAACGCCGCGAATCCGAGGAAAAGGAGCGAGGAGAAACCGGATAACATGGAATAGCCCTTAGCCGGCACGATAGCCACTCTTTAGGCTGATGGACTCCCTCTCTGATATCCCTCTCGGGCTCTCTATCCCTCTCGCCATTCGGCCCGAGAGTCACTTCGCACAACACCACAGATACATGCATTTTCCTTCGTTCTTCTTATTTGTTGTTTCTCTTTGTCGTCGCGCTATGCTTCGACCAGTGTCAGGAATTTGGCGCAGCAACTCAAGTACCAAACTTTTACTAAATTGTTTTTTAAACCACATTAGGCTCAAAGTACTAATCAAATTGCGACAGATATTTTGCACGTCGATTAACAAAATGTAAAAATACGCAGGAAAATAGCTTATTGTTTGTTGAATATTTCCTAAATGAACAATTTAATATTTTCATAATTAAACAACATCAGGTAGAACTGATTAAATTGAAGAATCGTGTACTGGAACCCTTTGTTATTTTTATGTATCTTTACTTAAACGTATAGTTTATACTGTTTATCTATAGTATAGTATAGTTTATACTGCATATTCAAACGATTCAAAATTTATAAATACCACACTTATATGTACAAATTTTATTTTGCCCCTTAACTAAGATTTCCCTACAAGTGGAATTTTAAATCCATGGAAAGATTTTGATTGTTGTGTTATTAAATTGAGTTCAGAGTATCCAGCTCTTGAGAGCGATTTTAAAATGGCACGCCAATTTCCATAGAATATAAATATGAAAAATTAATACGCTTGACGCATTTTATGAAAAAATCTAAAATTTCATCTCTGCGTCAGAATGCATATAAGGTTTTTTATATGCAAAAGTAGACAAAAAAAGTATTTAAAAAACGTGTACTTTGAGTGGTTTATTCATCACAACGCCGATTTATGGTTTGATCTAAAAGGGAAATTACATTGAATCGGCATTAATTATGCTGTTTCGATAGATAACATTTTTTGTCTTGTCTCGAATAACATCTTGTCCGAGTAGCGAATCTTCTTCCAAGTCTCCAAATAATGCGCTAGTAAAAATTCTTTTAAGATGAAACTTCTCTTCCTTTTTGTTGTTTTTTTGCGAAATTAGACAAGTGGATAGATTAGAATTTATTGAAAAAACAACACAAACATGTATTTTTCAGTATGAATAAATAATGAAAAGAGTGCATTTTTTTATAATCTTTTATTGTATTGAAACTATTCAAAATGTAGTATTCACAATTGAATGAAATTCAACCATTTGTTCTAATATAGCGCATACTCTTTGGAGTGGGTTTTTGTATGGTTTTATCATAAAGTCTAACTTCACCGCTTAGCTATAATAACTATTTACAATACTCAAATCAAGTTCTATAAGCTATAATAAATAAATTGACTTACAACAACTTGCGATTGCATGTTACAAACTAAAATAGAAAATAAACGTACAAAGAAAACGGTTCATGTCAATGGCACGATTGAAAACCAAAAACATATTGTTCGTTCATAACATAATTTTATTTCATCTCGTCGATGATAACAAAGGAAATAAAAAACTCAAACAAAAATGAAAAAAATTTGTTTAACAATGCAAGCAAACGCAACATCCAAGAAGCAAAAGTTTCGTTTTGATTTGTCAAAACCAAAATGTTCACAAATTCATTGTCGGCTCGAAAAACTAGGTCTTAAACCTAAAAACAATCGTTAAATATATTATGATTTGAATTCCCTTAATTGTAACATCTGACGCTCGTCGAATAGAAATTACTATGTCTAAATTGTATATGCGCACTACCGGTACTCAAACTACATTCAAAGTCGATGAAACGTTCTTCGATAACAATTTTCGTTCCACTCAGAGAAACGGTTTCAATCAAAGTCGTACATTAACGCGAAGCATAAATAATAACTGCCATATGTTCACTATATACAAAGCGCTTCCTAACATTCAAAATTCCACTCCAGCTTTGACGAAAGCAATAAATAAGTTTTTATCAAAAACCTAATTCAACAATCTAAAACAAAATGCACATCTTCTTAATTGTCTAATTCAGCGGGTTTGTTTTGTCGGCGATACAAAACGAAATTGTATGCTATTCTTTGTTCGAACTTTTGTTTGATTTTACCGACTTGGCAAAAGGACCTTCTTGCAAAGTCGAAGAGGACATTCAAGTGCAATCCTGAAGGGAGCTCTGGAATCACTTTTGCAATACCAAGTGAAACAGACAAAAGTAACAATCTCAAACAGTAACTAAAGTTCTTTCTGCAAAATCCTACTCGATCGTCATCAATCTTTGGAACAACAAGTATTTATCATAACTGTTTATACTCAAGATACAAAAGTATGAAAACCAAATGTTAGGTTCATTCAATTTCTAAAACGAGTTTAAAATTGAATATGAAAAATGGCGATATCGTGATATCAGTCAGGTAATCCTCAGATTGATGATAATGTGAATTTCTGCATCGGACCGAGACTCTCTCGGGGGCAGCATTCAGTAGGCATAGCAGACTCCGGTCGATAACATAGCGTTGGTTGATACACCCAGATCTCCAGCGAAATGCAGATCTTCCTAAGATCTATCATTATTGGCAGCTGATGTCGATGTGATTACAGATATCAAATCTGATGCTGGTCGATGTGTCATTGGCTCCAAAGGGGGTACACTGAAATAAAAAAGACCATTTATTAATCCTCCTTTTCAATCACAATCAACATCTTCATTTCCTCGAAATCCCATTTTTTTCAAATTTGCAAATTTGAAAGATGCATTTTCTAAATTGTAGTTTCAGTCTAATTTTTGTTAATAATTTGGATTTGATTATTTACCTGAGTGTCGTCTGTCTGTTGAGAACAGTAGCAGAAGGAAGTGTAAGGGGTGAATGTGCATGTCCCAAATGTGAAGATGTCAAGGAGAGGTACTGGTCCTCGTTCCCACTCAGACTGGCATTCGTCAAAGCATTCAAATGTAATTTTGTGTCTACTGCAAAAACGAAAAACAAAGACAAATTAGTCCCTCAAATAATACCATTTGTTTTTCAACATTACATCAGTTTCTTCAGATTCCAAGATTGTTACGTCAACATTGATCTAGGAAAATTACTCATTATCAAACGATCTGGCTGATCATCGATAGGACTTTTTTTT
Source organism: Telenomus remus (assembly GCA_020615435.1). NCBI lineage: Eukaryota > Metazoa > Arthropoda > Insecta > Hymenoptera > Scelionidae > Telenomus > Telenomus remus. Next base: position 5,326,876 of record CM036341.1, on the reverse strand, counting down.
GTTTCAACGACACAACACCCTTCGATTGTTTAAACAGAATGTAGATTAAATACTCATACTCTCAAACGCCTGAATCATCTTTAACTTTTGTATAAAATGATTCATTAGATTTGAACGAAAATTTAATTCGTAAATGTTTATAAACTTTTTTAAATCGTTTGATAACTTTTCAATTAATGAATTTTATGATTTCAGGTGAGTACAACAACAATAACAAGATGAATACGAGATGAACAAAAAATCGAGTGATTTGCTCACCGCGGACTCACCGAGCAAGCCGGGCTTAATCTCGGTCTTGTGGACGTTGCCAGAGGAGCCCAAGTTAGATCCCATACCGGTATGACTTTTTGGTTTCCTCTTCCTCTGCTGGATGCATTCCTTTTTCATGCTCAACGGCCTGTTGACCTGTAAATCGAAATCAAAAGAGTCAACTATTTGTTCTACTCCAACCTTACATTATCAGCCTATCTTCCAATTGCAAACAATCGGTTTAAAACGCTAAAGTCTTTGATTCAAAAGACCATCGGTGGTTTTGAAAGACCTATATTAAACGCCATTATCATCAACAACACTTATCAGATTCGATAACTAAATTAAGAAATTGAATTGTAACCACGGGCGACAGATTTTTTATCAAACTCACTCGACCGTTTTGAATATCGACAACGAAATCAAATTGCACGTGTGCGACGATTTGTAATCGAGACTGTCGCAATGTGTTGTCACACAATTTGTCCAAGATCCGAATCTTATCCGAATCAGATTCAATTGTTTCAAAAGTTTTATCACCGAATTTTCTGGGTAACTTTAAAAGTGAAGTGACAAAAATAATTGTTGTTTCTTCCTTATCATTACACGTGGTTACCGAAATTTGGCCAAACTGTTACATCAACTTACGCTGTGGAGTTTGTAGTAGAGTCCGCAGGCGTTGCAGACCGGCTCGCCGTTGTTGTTGCGTCGCCAAAGAGTGGTGTTAGTGGTCGCACAGTTCGCGCACTGAACTCCAACGCGACGTCCATTGTTCTAAACATTGAGAAACAGAAATTAATTAAAAATTTTTTTTTAAAAGAATTCGTTTTAAAACATTACTTTGACAAAAAACAGCTCGTCTCGGTTAAACAGAAAGTAAGAAAACGAAGTTGATACCCCGCAATAAAATGACAAGCGAAATCACCATCTGCGCGGTGAAATAATAAATGCATAAAATTTGCGTTTGACTCAAAGACGGATATTTAACAACGACTTCAGCAACGAACAACTCAGACAAAAAGAGCTAGGGACGGAAACTAGAGCAAACACCGTCTCGGTGGAGTTTATTATTTGCCGCGAGATAACGCTTTGCGCTTCTCATTCCCGGGGCACAAACATTACTTAATATCGAAACGTCAAGTCACTTGGTCCGATCGTTATCAACACAAACAAAAGTGGCCTCGTTCGGACATGACTTTTACGTCTCTTTTTTATTTCACTTTCCGTTTCAAAAAATCTCAACTGTTATGGAAAATTACTTTTTGCATCTTCAACAATTCTCCTTTTACAATTTTTGTACTACTGATTAAACTTAAAAATGTTACTTTGAAGATTCTTACCGCACTAACAGTTTGTCTCGGTTTGGAGCACCTAAGTGGTGCTCGATTTGCTGCTCCAAATTTATTGTACATACAAGACTGGCAAAGGTAAGGAGTGGATCTGTTTCCAGTGCACCCCATGCACTCCTTGCTGTCAACTGTCATGACAGTACCCTCCATAGCATCGTCCGGGTTGACGAGCGATGAAATAGCAGCCCAGGAAGGTTGGCTCCCATTGGCATTAGGTCCAACACTGTACCCACCAGATTGGTACAGCTGAATATTGCTCGGGTCGCTGTTTGCAATAGCAGCAATGTTAGGGTACCCCTGAACATACTCGACTGGCGGCGAAGTCGAACCAGCCTGCCAATATTGAAACGCAGCGTTTCCACTGTACAGTGTCATCTGTCCTCCGGGTGATCCCGGTTGGTCGTAATGTAACTGCCTCCCTGGCAAGATAGAAGAAGAGGAAAGAGTGGGATCGTTTTTGATGTACAAATTCGCGTGCTCCTCAGAAGGCCTGGCGGCCTGACTAGACACCGGGTAACTAACAAAAATCTCGCCCGGTTTTGTGTAGTTGTAGTTTGCCGGCGGCGCGGGGAAGTTTTCGGTGGCGATGTACTGGGCATAAGGCCCCACTTGGGACTGAGAGAGGGTGACAGTCTCCAGGGTGGTGTAGGTTTGGTGGTTGACAGTTTTGATGGTTTCGCTCGAAACCACGGGTTCCGTTTCGTATTTCAAGTTGGACCCTACAGTGCCTGGGTATCCGCTTACAACCACTTGTTCCTGCGTTGTTCTGATGGTTGGAACCGGGCTGGTGTACGTGCTTGGGGACGTGGAGTGTACTGGAGCTTGGGTTACTAGTGGCGAAGTTTCGTACTTCTCAACTGAATTTGGCGACGACTGCTGAAACCGAGCAGGTGCTTGTCTTTCAGGACTGAACCTCTGGTCTAACTGGGTTCTTCCGTGGTGACTCTCATGCACTTCGTGGTTTTCTGGGTAGTACACTTCTTGCCTCTCTACTGGAGTTTCGTACCTACAAATCAGAACAGTTGAATTAAATTTCATTCGACTAAACAACAATTTTTTTGACTAAAAATCAGTATCAGGATTTACCTAGGTGGTTCTTTGATTGAAACAGCGATAGTTGGTTCGCCAGCGTTTTCTACTGTGTCCTTGTTCTCGCTGGAGGTATAGATGACGTTGTGGTGAACGGTAGTGCCGTTGTGGGACACCTGGATGTACTGTTCGTGGTTCCTAGTGTGGTCGTTGGACTTGTTCTCTGGACTTCCGTAGTGCGGCACTTCGATGTACTGATGTTGGCTGTCAGGAGTGCGGTATCGCGGATTGTGAATGGGCTCTTTGGTGCGGTGTTGTAACACCTGTTGCAGACCACCCGAGATTGGACTACGCGTCGGCGACTCCGGCTCTGCTTCCGCAATCGTTTCGATGTGACCAGCTGTTGTGATGGTCCGAACGTGACGCTGCGTTATGACGCTGCGTGGACTAGCCGCCTGGTCCTCGCTGGACCTGGGCAGTTGCAGCGGACTCGCGCCCACACGCTGACAGTCCCACTCGATCTTAATCTCTTGTTTTGGGAGATTGTCTTTCATCGTGCTCTAAAACAAACAAACGGTTTCAACCTTAGTACGCTTTTACAAACACCTTCCTTCAAAGTAAATTTGTTCTTCTGATCGGTAACTTTTGAAAAAATTATTTTTCTTCGTTTTAGCCCAAGTTAATCGATTATAAATTAAAAAGGCACGTGGACGGCTTGAAATTTCTCTTTGGAAAAAAGTCTCTCAGATAAGAAGACCCCGCACGCGTCGAGAAAATTCCGTCGAAAGGGAAAACGCTTGTACAAACATCACACCTTGGGACTAATTTGAAAATCAAAATAGTTTCAGATTTTCTTGTTGAGTTTGGGTTTGAGAATTAATCGGTTTGAAAGTACACTGATCGGTCTATCAAAAAAAAAAAGGAATTCTTGAAGAGGGACAGGAACAAAGAAACCGATATGAGTCTTGTGACAAAATTTTGTTTGTGTTGGCGCGACAACTTTTGCTTTCAGGCTGTTTGAAAACGAAACGAGAGGATGTTGGAGGTTGCCCTGGCGGGCACGCGACTGTATTTCACGCGCAAAACTCGGACGATGACACACCTCTATGTCTCGAGAAAGGTATTAGGTCTGTTTGCACTACGCGTCACTTCCGTCAGCCAATGTCAAGTTTCGTCTTCCGCCGGGTTCCTCGCAACAGCTCTGATTCATCTTTTTTTGTTCGTGTTTTGAAAAAATTGAAAAAAAAGAAGTCGGAGAAAGCTCGCCTTTGTGAACTTGGATAGTTATTGTTGATTTTTGGTTTTATCAGGGAAGAAAAGTTTGTTATCAAAAATATTTGTAATTACGCGTGATTAAATGCATGGTCTAATCTAACTGATTGTGTATCGTGAGATATTATAGGTATAAGAATAAACTTTTACGGTATCTGGCAGTTGCAACGAAGCTCTTCGAACCAGCTTGTTTCCCTGCGCGAAAAATCGTTAAGTGGTTGCGATCGGTTTTTATGATGTGAATGAACAATAAAAGTGAATAAATAACTTGGTGCTGTTAACTAATAAATACATTTTAATAGTCAGTGCAACGTCGAACTTTACAATCCTCGGATGGCAAACATCATTAAAATTCAACGCACTTGGCTGAGCGTGTGGATGATAAAACGTAAAAAATTTTCTCAGCTGTTTCGGTGAAGTTTTTTTTTTTAACACGCGGTGAAACATCAAATGATCGAGTCCAAAAATAAAACAATTAATTAACAATTAAAAAACGTGATAGATAAAAATAATTGTACGAAAATAAAGAACGAAAACAAAAAGAAACAGAAAGTAAACATCCGAGGCCCGAATACCGATTTTGCACAGAACATTAGAGTGTTTTTATTTTGGTTGACGATTCACCAAAACCTAAACAATCTCGAGTTTAGAAATTTTTTTTACCCCCATTGCATCTGTTTTTGTTCTATTTATTCTGCCACAAAAAAAAGTTTAAATAAAGTTACATTACAAATCATAATAGAAGTGGTCATTTTTTGCTCAGATTTTTGTCACTTGAAACCTGACTTTACCAGAACTTTGCCAGAAAAAAATTGACAACAATTTTTTTTAAACTATTACAATTTGTAATGTTTTGAAGTAATGTTTTACCTACCTCGATAGAAACGTGACGCATGTTGAAGTGTTTGGCACCCACTGATGCCGGTAGGATTTCAAAAAAAAAATTGTTCTAAAGAATTAAATTTTTTTTTTCGTCAACTGTTTGACCGTCGATATCGATAACTGGCTATCGGGTTGTCATGAACACGTACGATAAGAATTTTTGTTAAGATAAAACGCGCCGTACGCGTCTCGAGTGCAGCAAGACTCGAACTGCGACTGTGAGCTACCGCCGATGCGACACAACACTTCTACTACTCCGGGGAGGTGGAACTTCGCAGTCGAGAGTATCCCCGCTTGGGACTGGATTTGTGAGCGTTATCGCTGTGGTCAAAATCACCACGTGGTGATGCGCCGAATGGGCGGTCCTCAACTCCCATTGGCCGAGCGCTGACCTGCCGTCGTGACAGTTTTGATCGATCAATCTACAGTAAACTCTTTCCAAGATTCTTTTTATGTTGGCATCACTGACGGTACATGGAAAAATTGTCAAGTCTGCAAACAAGATCCACTTTTTCAATTTTGTTACAAACTTTTCCTCGTCTTTTGTTTCAAGTTTGTAGATTTTCATAAACTTCAATTAAAAAATAAAAGATCAAGGGATGGTTAAAATCTGGCTAGATTTGAGGTAGTTGATTGAACTATTTTCATTTTTTGCCTGAATTTTTCCCATGTTTCATCATCGGTAGAAATGTTTAATTGGATTGTTATAATTTTCACACTCATTTGTACAAACCAATTAAAAAGTGAATCGTTTCTGATAACAATTGTAACATGTCATTTTTTTCGTAATTTGATTTTAATTCCAGTTGTAGTATTTTTATGAACAATTTGGTGTCTATTTTTTCTCGGAATCAGAAAAATTATTTAATGTTCTGATAGGACTTTGATACTGGAGAAAAATTTAATATTTTTTGAACGTTGATCGATACTAAATCTTCAATTCGTTTAATTAGTTATTAAAATATCATTAAATAAATTTTAAGTTATCATTTTTGGGATTACTAAGAGGTTCCAACCGGAACATGCAAGCTAAAAAACAATAGCTATTTATCACAAAACGTTAATGCATATTTCGAATGCAAGTAACAATTTCAACCGAACTTGATAAAAATAACTTTTGAAAACGCAGTCTTCAAACGATTTCAATTATTCTCTAATTACTTTTTTTTGCGTCGTAACATTTGACTTAATTGAAGTAATTAAAATAATATGGTTAATGTTAAATCTTTAATTACCATTTAAATGCGCGTTTAAAAAATGCCGAGCCTACGTGACTAAAATGAAACTAAAATATTTTCCGATATCGTCAATTCGTCGAATGCTTGAACCAAAAGTTGTTATCAAAGTTAAAACAGGGCCCATCGTAAAGTTAACAGTTTTTCTTTCGTTCTGATAATTTATGTAAACGAGGGTCAATTTTCACATTATTACTCGGTTTGTTCGAGTTAATCCTCGTACTGATAATTGCGTCGACTTTTTGTCAGTACCGTTATCCCGTCCTCAGCCCTTCGAAACCTGGTCACTTATTTTTAAATAGAGCAGATGACAATGTTGACCCCTCTAAAAAATTGAAGTGAAAAAAGAGAAAAAAAAGAAGATTAAAAAAGAATGTTTTTTTTTATTTCTTGAATCTCCAAGTTCCACGCGGATTAGTATGAAATTCGTGCATGTAAAAATAACAATTTTCGTTTCACTCGCTCAAACATGAGCCACAAATAATAAATCCTTTATTTTTTACCTTTTCTCGTGAAAACACTGGATCGGTTAAAATCGACACCAAAATATTTTTAGGCTTAGAAGCACCGAAAGGATTATGTGACATGTAGTACGAGTAAAAGATTGTTCAAAACAGCAATTCATCATTTCAAAAATTGAATACATTTATTGAAAATGAACATTTTCATTTCATCAAATTCATCTTGATTGAATTCAAAACTTTCAATTCAACTTTCCTTGCAATTTCATTTTTTCATTAAATAAAAAGCAAACGGACTGTTTGTCGTTGATAAACAATTTTTACTAATATCGAACTGTGTGCTTTTCATTGGAAATGATGAAAAGTCCAGCATAGGGCTGTTACGCGAGGTAAAATTGCTCGTGATTGACACAATCCGTGACGAGGGGAACACTGTTTGTTTCCCGATAACGGTTCGAAGATAACATTACGCGACTTTTGGGTGCCATTGTCGTTTAGCAACGTCCATCCAGCCTTCCAATTGACCTCAACTATCAACCTCACTTTTCCCTCTCAATCCGATGATGCACCCGCCATAAATTATTCCGTTCTTTACGGGCAGTTGCATCCCGAAAATGTTTCACTGTTCAAACAGCATTAGCGTTTTTTCCTTTGTGTTTCATTTTTTTGGGCGGATTTTTGTTCTCTTTATAATGTAAAAAAATTCACAAAAGAAAACAAAATCACTTTCACATCTGATTCCGGAACTTTCGTTATGAATTATTTCCCGGTGACTCATATGGTAAACTTAAGTTGGCGAATTGTAAAAACCGATGAAGTTTTATGGAAAAGGTAAAGTGCTTGTAATAGGATTTTTGGTGATGACGATGGGTTCCGGTGTTTTGTTCTAAAATGCTTGAAGTCTTTCAACCCCCCATTGTGGTAAGCTTTTCAAAGACTCAGTGACCACTAATTGGTTGGGTAAATATTTCCGTAACTAATTATTGGTTTTGAATGAAAACCGATGCGGTTCGTTAGACAATAGAATATAAAATACCTAATAATTCAATTATTTTTTAACTGTAACAATTTTGAAGTTTTTTCAGTTACATTTCCAAGTTATTCGAATTTTTGTTTCAAGGTTTCATTGAGTTTGGTTGTTTGAACTACTTTTTTTTTGGTAGAGTATAAAAATAAGGTAAAAAAGTTGGTCAAATTTGTATCAATAAATTTGAAGCAGACAAGCCTTTGTGTAACATATGTCTCACTCATTTTTTCCACGTTCGTTGAGTTTTGTAGTCCAATGAGCAATAAAAGAGCTCATCCACCAATTGGTTTCATGAAACACGTGTAATATAACTTGTTCATCTTCCTTAATCTCAGTTTCAACGAAATAAAACTCGACAAAAATTTGATCATAAACTAATTACTCCATCTGTAATAATAAAATCCACTAAAAAATGTCTCCAAAAAATGAAAAAAACAAAACAAAACAAGATAGAAAATAAAAACGAAATAAATAAATAGAAAACGAAACAAAAAAGGCCCGACTAAACCATAACCAATTTGAAAGAATGTCAAGATCTTAATCAAATCCTAAGCTGCTCCTTTTTTCCGGTCTAATCCTCCGGTTGTCGAGGAGAAAGAACGTAATGATTAATAATATTGTCCTAATCTATCCCGAAATACAAGTAGCTTACTGAAACAAACATGTTTCTTCACATCACATCCTTCAACAAAACACATTTTCAGTTTCCCAACTCAATGTCAAAAAGGGACTACTTATGCAGCTTAAAAATTATGATGCGTCCGAAAATGAAATTCTTCTCGCAGGTCATCGGATGAAACAGCGAAGAAACGAAGTCGTCGATGGAGAGTCGCGGAAAAAGGCGATACGAGTGTCTGATGATACAACTGTGCCACGTTCACGACAGAGAGGGAAGCGAGCGTTGTCAAAATAAACGACACTATCGCAATTTATCTCTTTCCCATGATAATAAGAGATAAAACTGCATCATTACATTAGCTAGTATCAGCTAAAATGATAATTTCAGTCGTCGGGCCCGACAAGAACGCGTAGGGCTGCTAGTACGAGAGACGCTTTTCAAAGAGTCGGGGCGGTTCCGCGAGCGAAAAGAGGACCAACAAAAGTGACCGAGATCCATCAGTGAGGAGAGAAAAAAATTGTTCCCTCCGATTTGAGAAGCAAAGTTTCTTCAAAGTGACAATTACAACTGCAGAGTTTGATCCAGAGTCAATTGAGCGACTGCTCGAACAGCGCAAATATGTGGATAGGCATATCTGTAACGTCGTATAAGTGATGTAAACAGTCTGGGTGCGCGGCCATATTTACTCTAGACTTACTCGTTTCGAATTCGCGAGTTCGCTGAAAAAAGAGGAGAAAAAAAAGGAGAGGATAAAGAAGGAACAAAAATGAGAGCGCCTTTGTTTGTGCTTCAACAACCTCGTGCAATAAAACATCATTGGAACGTCGACTGTTTTTTCTTTCTCTCTCTCTTGTGTTGTTTCACTTTGCCTTTTTCATTCCAACTGTAGAAGAACGTCTTCCAACGTCGCCTCGACGATGATGCGAGTTGTGTTCATCGGTGCTTATCTACGTTGCTGTTATCAATCGCGATCAGACGATAAACGTGGAATTTGCGTGTAAAAACGCGACGTGTGTGGAAACAAAACAAGTCCAAGAGGTCGATCTGATCACGTATCTATTTGATCTTGGTTTTTTATTTCTTTTCTTTTTGTGCACGTGAAAATCCTGGCTTTGTTAACGAGCTCGTTTTTTTTCCCTTTTGCTTTTCTTTTTTTTCACGATAAGTAGTTCCAGGAATGAAATAATGCTTTTTGGCGATAAGCTTGCCCAAATTACCTTTCGGGTCAGGACTTAATGCCTTTTGGTCGACTTTTGATGACCCAATTAGAGAGTCTATGGGCTTATCAGGCAAGAGTGGTTTTTGCGTACACTTTCCCATTTTGTGGAGATACTCCTGTGCGGTTTGGGACGCTACCTCTCCTGGTCGAATTATGGCCCAGATGATGGGTCCTTTAGAAGGTAAACCGACGTCGGTTTGTCGCTATCATGACTATCTGTGTGCTCTTAGCAGTCCTGAATAAACAACTCTTGAGGACCACTTTAAACATAGCCCTATTGTCAAACGTTTATCATATCTAACCATATCAAGTCTGGATCTGATTAAAAAATAAGACTACACGAAACAAAAATCTTCTCGTTTGGAAACATTCGAGTTTGAGCAACGTACGTTTTCTTGTATGTTTGTCTTGGTATTTTCCTTTAGGTCACAATATTGATAGGACCCTTTGAAGGATTAGAGAAAACGAAGATGACGAGGCAGCATTCGAATCAGACGATTCACGAGTTGGTAAAGGGTTATCTTATTTCTTGTAGTTTTTATTTCATAGTTCACACTTTCACTAGCAAAATATCAAAATAAACGACGATTTCAAAGAAAACAGTTAAATTCGTGAAAAAGACACAAAAATCGAATTGAAAAGTATGCTTGTTTTCTGAAGGGGAAGCATTTTTATTTGTACATAGGATTCGATAATGAAGATAGGTGTAACTCGCGAGCCTATCTTGAAAATTTCGAAAATTTTATCGAACTAGGAATGTGTGTGCAGAGTATGAGAAAATTGATAGCCGACAACGCGAGATGTTGTGCGTCGCCCATATCGCCGTGTAAAAACTAGGAAAACAAATAGAATCGTCGTAATCTTTTTTGAACTTTTCCTTGGCCAGATTTTTTGTAGCCCGTCTTTTCGATATTGATAACTCAATCTCGTATGAAACTTATTTGGAGTTCTCAAACTGATAAATCGGTTGGAAAAAGCAAAACTGTGACTTAGTAACTGGTATGGTATATCAATACAGTTTAGATAACTCGGGTCCAAAAAATTGTAACAGAAAAATGATAGAACCAAACCGAGATATGGAGACAAATATTTGACATTATCAATAGGTTTTGTTTGCTAACACTTTGACGGAGATGCACCGTTATTGATTCTAAAGACAATCGCAGTCCAAATTATTATCAATGATCATTTCTCAGAAAAAAGGATGATCTTCAAGACCTTTTTTTTCAAACGAGTTTCGGTTTGAAAATTCAATTTGGTGTAATTGTCAGTTTATTTTCGTAATCATTTTTTGTTGAGTGTATTTTTAATTAATTGAGAGTTCAGTAATTGGAACTCCAATATTAGTGTGACTGACTAGCTACTGGATGTACCTTTACGTGATTATTTATAGAAAGCTATGAAATAATTGAAATCAAATCCGAAGGAAACAATTTTATTTTTATAAAAGAACAGCACTAAATTGATGAATCAATTTCCAAATGAATCATAGAATTCAAATACACAAATCGGATTGTTTGCCGTTCGGTCTTAGATATCTTTAATTTTTGTAATATTTACAGATCGATTTATTTTAGATAATAAAAATTCTTGATAATTTTTCCACTTAACCGGTTACTTTTATCGCTCATACATCTGACCATCATAGAATAAAATTATTTTCGTTACATATTATCTTTCTACTATAAAAAAATGTTTAATAAAATATTCAATTCAGTTTCAAATTTTGTCATTGAAAGTGAAAAATAGGAGACAGGAAAACTACACCTTCGCTTCAACCGACACCAGACTCATCTTTCTATTTGAACTACACTAGTAATACTTGGTAAACAAATAAAGTATAATTTGAAAAACCCAAGTTTACATTTAACAAGATCATTACGTGAGTCCGGCTTTAAAAATTCATATCCGACCTCCGGAAATGTCTCATCTGTTAGCAAACGAAATTTTTTCCGGAAGTAAACGTCATTTCGAAACGCTGTCACACACGTTTCGTCATAAAATCAAAATTTTTCGTTATTTCCTTCCGAAATATTTTCATAATAATCAATAGAACCTTGGTCCATCGGAATATCAGCCTATTACACATTTCCTTTGCTGAATTTCAACATTAACAAATTCGTATAAAATTTGACCAATGGAAAAAAAAGTGATCGAATTCTTTTCTGAAAGACACACATAAGTAAAACGAGGGACCCATTTTTCATTTTAATATTCAAGCTCATCAATTCCGAGTTGGCGCGTTTTTTGGCAGAAGTTTGTATTGAATGGGTGATCAAATGTGGAGGCACAAAAAGGCCTATTGAAATATTTGTCTTCTCTGCAATGAAATGACACATTTTTTTTAATACGAAAGCGAGTGGCCTGCGAGGTTGGTGCCGCGTATTAAATATGAATTTCACGTGTAGCGCTCGATTATATTTCACAAACACACTCCATACGTGCGGTGGTATGTAAACTCTCAATATAATACGACCGAAACTTTTTTTTCACGCTGGATTTATTGTTATTATACACACCTCAGTGCTAGAATTCGGCGTCTTTATTATGCAACAGACAAAAAGAGCATTTTTGTTTTCCACTTTTCAGAAACGTAACAGATGAAATTAATTTTTCACGACATTCATTCTTCAAATTCTGAGTAAATTGAAATGAAAAAACTTAGAATCGTGAAAATTTGGGTAAAAAAATGAATTTGTTGAAATTGTTTATAATATGCATACCGTAATTGAACGAAGATCCAAGAATATGATAATAAATGCACAATTATTATTGCACGTCTTTTCACTTCCGGTTCGAAGATGGTTCGAACTGATGTGTAAACGTGTTGAACGCGAGCGACTAATCTGCGACAATATCCATAAAAATTTTTTTTCCAACGCGAGTACAATGATGAGGCTTAATTCGAGCAATATTCCTGCGACGGCGATGTGTAGTGGGAGTGCACGTACTTGACACAGGTGTTCTCCAAGGTATAAATTACCGAAACAGCAATGCCTGTTCCTGACGGGCCTGGAAGCTCCAACTTTTAATTTTGAATTCGTCTTCAAAAATAAAATCAGGCCAAGTTTCTCCGATCAGTTCAAATTTTTGCAACTACTAGTAAAACTATTAATTAACAACTATTAAAATGTAACAATTCGTGAACTGTATCAAACCTGTTTCAGTTTTGTATGATTCATTTGAAAAGAAGTTGAAAATGAACAGAAAAAAAACATGACTCTGCTAAAAATTTACGAGAGAAAGCTTGGGCTATACCTGGTGACAAAATGCGATTTTCATATAGAAAGGTACATATTTTTTCGAATTTTACATTTTAGTATTCAAAACAGACCTGGTTATTTTGGTAAGGTCTTATCTTAGAAATGAATAATGGTCAAAATAATTTCATTGGGTTTGGAGCAAACGATTGGATATAAAAAAAAAACATATTTTGTTTAATTGTAAATAAAATTTCCAATCAGCTTTGAGGGATTGAAAAAGTTAAAGAAAGAAAACGGTAATACGTGATTTATAAGAGAAACGCAAAATGGAATAACGTCGTATGAAATCGAAGCGCGCTTGAGAGGTGTTTGCAGCTTTTTTTATTTACACTGTTTGCTTTTGTTATCATTTTGATGCTTAATCTCGCGTCTAATTATATAACTGACATATTATTTTCTGTTCAACAATAAATCTCATAACAATCTTCACGTAGGATATTCAGAATAAATGAAAACAACAGTTTTCTTTCGCTCTTTCCAATTTCGGTAATGTAAATTTTAAAATTATTTATAAAAAAATGTCCTTAAAATTCCTGCCAAACATTTATGAGAACTTTTTTAAAAAATTGTACTCATTTTTTATCGAAATACAATTTAATTAACAGTTCAACAAGCAATTTGAAAGTTGTAAAAAAAAGACAATAAAGACGTATTTTATAATACATAACTGTTTGCGAATATCATCAGCTTACTAATTTCACGACGGAATTGTTTTCTTGGAAAATGAAAACCTGACAAAATCCGCGTTCAGGTATTCATGACAATTTGTAAATGATGACAGGTGTAAGCGTTGACAAGCTAAATTTAATCCTATCAAACCTAAACCCATGTCGGTGTACCATAAACTCTTCATAAGACCATTTTCTAATCCAGATCTGTTTAGAACAAACAAAATGACTCATCTCTTCTAAATCCCCGATTGTAGGTTTCAAGTGGACAATTAATTAAGCGCCACGAAGTTAGGCGCCGGACTAAACATTGGTATTAGAAAATAAAACCAAAACCATGACTCATAACCAAACCAAACGATTTCTCTAGGCAAAATAATTTCATTCAATTTTTACGTATTGTCTTTTCAAATAAATGTTTCAAATCAAAATTTTCAGTTATTATACATTATTCATAACGATTTCTCTTCACAAAATAATTGTTCTCAATACCGACTATAACATTCCAGATTAATTTTTGAAATTAAAATTTCACTTTTATAACGATGTGTAAACTCATAATTCGTAAGTACATGTTGTTCGTCATATTCGCAGCATCCACTAAAATGTTATTTGCGGAATAATAGGAGCAAACATTGCACAATATGATTCCGTGTTGATTCGTTGAAAAAAATGACATTCTCGCGATGACAGAGCTCGCAGGGTAAATAAAATGTAACGTCTATGATTTAAGAGATAGAAAAGTACAATAATTTCATCGCAGTCGCGTTAGCTAACTGTGCAAGTTATTTTTACACGAGACTCCCTGGCGCAGGGTTCTGTTTGCTCGCGACTCGGTTTGCGTTTCGTACCGATCTCTCTTATCAGGGGGTGTCGTCATAGTTACAGAGAGCACACACAATTTGTCCTGATAACTCATCAGGTAAAACATAGCGAACGTGAAAAAAAGGTGTTCCAGCCCTCAATATTACATAGGTTTTGCCAAAATTATCTGTAGAGATAAGTTCTGTTTTGCTAAGCGGATTTCGCTCTGATATCAACCCGGAAGAGAGGCACCGCACAAAACAACTTCTCATTTACTGTTACTATTTTTGATAATAAAAAATGATAAATTAACATTTTTTTAACTATTACTTTTGAATTAATAGATTGTAACTACATTTTTTATTATATGAAATTAACTATTATCGACTCGACAATTTAGCAATAATTTCTACTGTACCAACTGAACAATGTTTTGTCGAAAAGGTTTGTAGAATGAAAAAAAAACCCAGAAATTTGATTTTCAACTTTATTTCATTTTTTATCGCTGAAATAGATTAAATTGCAAATTTTATTGACGCAGTTCCTTAGTCAAAATCTTATATATGTGCGTTTACAACATTATTTAATTATTTATAGTTATACTAAAAGCGACTGGTCGCTATTCATAAAATATAGAATATCTTTTCATTTGTGAATCTAAATTATTTATACAGAACAACTTAAAAGTCTAAAGTATTTACAGTCATATAATAATATACTTAATCATTTTAATATATCACTTTTGTTTATATATTTCAAATAAATATCTTTGGTCTTAATCCATTGCTGTGGGGATTGAAAATCGTCGACGCCAAAATGTGTTTCCAAGTTCTTAAATATACTTTTTTAAATTAATTGTTCTCCTATTTTTTTTCAACTTTTATGCTGCATTTTTCAAATGCATTTCATTGCTACGCAAATTCAAGTTTGCCGGATTATTAAAAAATAATTTTTTTAACAAACAAAACTTTTTCATGCATAGAATTTTTTTGTCCTTTAAAAAACTCAGGTCTGATATTGTTGCAATTTTTTTAGCTCTTCACAAGTTATATAAAAAAATAAATTGCCTAAAAATCAATAACAAAAACCTCCCCGAAGTTTGTACCTGACAGTCAGTCCCAGAACAGTTTTAAAATTTCTTAAAAATAACAAATGACTTATACTGGGAGACACACTTTGGAATTCCTAATCCCCAATTGGACAATCGATATCATACGATACTCTTAAAAGTACGAAAAAGAAGAAAAGAAACTTGGGATCTGACACACGATTGCGAACTTTACTCATTAATAAAAAACAAAAACAAAACAAATATTAACAAAAAAGAATCAAAAAGTCATAAAACAATTTTCGGTAAACAAGATAAAAGTCCATCAAATCGTCTATAATAACTTGTCATTCAAAAAAGTCCAGTTCGCTCGTCAACTCCCAAGTCATAAGCAACACAATTCAATCTTGTGAAGCCAAATAGAGAGAAAAAGGAAGAGAAGAGAGGAAGAAAAAAACAATAATTCTAAAATCTACAAAAAAAAACATCTATGACGTGATGCTCGAGACGATGTTGCCCCTTTCATGGTGGTTGTTCTCAGAGAGCGGCAATTTGCTCCAGCACGTTGTGGGCGATGAGTTTCCAAGTGAAACGATGTGCGGAGAGGTCATCTGGTGATGTTCAGGCGAGTGTCTGGCCGAGACCAGGACTGGGGACCGAGTGGCATTCGGTGGCGATGGGCACTCAACCTTTGGCGAGTGATCTCCCATGAGCTGCTGCTGATGGTGCTGTTGCTGGGCCACGTTCAAGTTGTAGTACATGTTGTTCGCCGACGTCTGGTACGGCATGGATATCCTGTTAGAAGTCTGCACGCTGCCGGTGTACAAATTTGAGGCATACGACGTTTGAACTGTATGATTGTGCGCCAGTCTCATGTCCGTGTACGAATCTAAACAAAAACATTAAATCAATTATTAATAAATTCAAACATTTTCTTCAACAAAAAATATAATATTGAAATCACTAAATCACTAATCACTCAATCAAGTCACTAATTAAAATCCTTGAAAAGAAATTCGAATACAAAAATTGCATGCAATCTTACCAGGATCAATTTTGATATTGTTATTGTTGTTGTTGTTATTGTTGTTATTAATGCGACCGACAAGGTCGATGCTGGTATTAACAGCTGCCTGTGGAGTGATTTTAACATTGGATCCACCTTTGGGCTTGCGTTTCCTCGACTGGATCACATCCTTTTTCATGGAGGGCGGCCTGTTAACTCCGTGGAGTTTGAAGTACAACCCACACGCATTGCAGACTGACTCGCCCTGCTGGTTTCGTCTCCACAGTGACGTCTTGACTGCGTGGCAATTGTTGCAAGTTTGTCCAGCGCGTCTTTGCGCCGACTGCTTAAGGGAAAGAAAAGTTGCAGTTAGTTTTTGATTCGCGATTCTGTTCATAATGATAATGACAGGGAATGGATCAAGGTATTGGATTGTCAAATGGCTTATGAAGGAAATGAAACCTACCAAACGACGATTGTTCGGTTTGTCCTCGGGTACGCGAGGGGCCCCACTATACTGACATAAGAAGCCTTTGTAGATATCGCCCTGGTCCACCACTGAAACAGACAGTAGGCCATTTAACGTACGTTCACTGATCTCCGACGCAGTCACATGAACAGAGACAACTGTCTAATTTTGTTTCTCAAAAATTCTTTTTTTTTTTCTTTAAAAATTTCGATTGTCAAAGTGCTCTCTCAGTGGGCTTTACGGGGGGTCTGACTGACGGCCATAGGTGTCGGTCGGAAGGCAAAACCACGGGCGATTATCCACTCAGGCTGTCTTAGGTCTCTTGACAACTTGACAGGTCCTCTTTGGCGGTTGAACGGTGTGGATAGAGACTTATGAAGAACAAAAAAGTGAGAAAAAAATTGTTCTGGTGTTTTTGTTTTAGTTGCTTTGTTCTATCCAAACCGTTGCAAAACCGCCGAAAGGTGGCGTCGAAACCTGACCCAAACGAGTGATCAAGACGTGACCGGTTGAAATGAATCGCTCCCTGCTTACCAATCGACGTGGAGGCCTGACCAGCGGCCGGTTCATCCCATTCATCTTGTAATATAGGCCGCATGCGTTGCAAAGGTAATGACCAGTCTGATCTCGTCGCCACAGTGGGGTGGAAATCGCACCGCAATTGACACATTCCCGACCCTCCGTAAAGTACCCGGAATCCATGTGCACTAATTGTTGTCATTTATATTAAAACATTGATCCAACATAACAATCCTTTACTTTACTTCAGTTCGACAGTTGCGCTGTTGTGAATTTCGTTTTCTTTCTTCTTTTTTTTTTTCATTTTCACTTATCAATTATCAACGACCAATGCATTTCTTATTTGCTAAACGTTATCTGCCCAAGTTTCGTCGTGGGTTCTTGAACTAAGTCGTCGGTTGATGAACCCAATCCCAGAAACCAGACCCGGGGAATTACATGGAAAACGTAAAATGGCGCGTATCAGTCTGGTAACAGGAGATGATTGTCATAGCCAACTCGGATTTCGCGTCTCGAGGGGTCATAGGACGAAACCAAAGTTCGCAATTAGATCTGAAAAACGTTGTTGAGAAACAAAAGCGTCGACGCGGCTAATTTGATCCTCGAAATCGTATCGCAGAGGCAGTTTCCCAGTTTCAGTTGCGGGGCAATGCTCGCGACCTACGAACTTATCGAGGCCACGTGGCTTCGGTGTCCGGGACAGTGTCTGTCTGGGATTTTCTTAGCGCACGCCAGACACTTGAGAGTCGCGGTATGTTAAAAGGTTGGCATGTGCAACCACTCGACTTTGGATTTTTCAGGGCTGATCATCGCACCCTCCGTGTCTTGGACAATTTCGAAGGAACAAATTCGAAATAAAAATATTGTAGCACAAAAATTGAAGCAAGATTAAGTTACAAAAATAAGAAAAAAACAAGATCCAAGTTCAAAGTACAAAGTGCAGTTTGGCAAGTTTATCTCGACGTTAATTAACGAATTTTAGCTACTCGCTGACCTATGAGATGAAATTTCACTGGGGAATACGAATTGAACAATAAATAATTGTGATAGCGTGTTTTCAAAACACCGATGACCCGAGGGATTCTGTCTTATCGGTGCTGATAAGAGGGGTGGGGGCAAAAGCGGGGGGGAATTGGTGCCCGGTGCTCGATCGAATAGGAGAATTTTGCAGAGTTAATTGGAAGATAGGCGGGATGGTTATCACCAAGTTTGCGTAAGAGGATGGACGATTGCGTAACGCGTTTTCTTGGTTTGAAAATTCTCGAGCGAGAGAAAGTTTTCGCTCGAGACTAGACTTAGACGCGGGATTATCGTCGTGATTAGATATTCCGGGCAATGAAAATATCCAATTATCATTCGCTATGCTAATAGATAGAGGCCCTATCGTCATTCCCGGTATCGTTTGTAGACATAACTCGATTACACCTACACATTGCCTAGGTCATGGTCGGTTCCAATAGTTTTTGTAACAATTTTTTTGAAAAAATACAAATGAAAGTCATAAATAATACAAACAGGTAAAACACACGAGTTTTGTAGTTAAAATACCGGTTTTGAATTTGCGATAGAATAAAATAAAAATGGAATACTAAAAAAAAAGAAACACTTTTTGTTCGTCATCAAACGAGCTTATCAAAAATCATTTTGCAAACTTTTCGGATCACTTGCAACGTCGACCTCGTTCGGAGTCATCGGTCAAAAAATCAGTCCAAAGTTCAATCAAGTAACCTAACAGTTTGATTAAATAAAATTCAAAAAAAAATTAAGAGTCTCTGGTCTCGGAGCGAACGCCCCCTAATTCGCTCTGACGTTGTCCAACACGCTGGGCGTAACGCAGGTTCGCGTCAGGATCTGCGTTATCTCAAAATCCTCCGTCTAATTTTAGTCACGAGCAATATATTCTTCCGTGTTGTTGCGAGCGTGAAAAAATGTAATACGTGCCTCCAAACTCGACATTCTATCGCGACAAAAATTTGATATTAAATCATCCAGCATTGTCTCAAGAATTCATCAAATCCCGAGAATGTTAAACAAGATATGAAAATTTTTCAATCGAGTTTTCATTTTTGAAATTGATTCACGTTGGTAAAATTGCAACTAAGCCATTAAATCGGATCGAAGCACAAGAAAAAAAATAACGAGGAAAAATAAAAACGTTTGACGTTTATTGGCAACGTTTCAGCGTGAAGGCGTAAATAGAAATGCATTGGTACGTGATGGGTCATAAAACAGGCTTCTTACCTAGGTTGGCGGCGTTTAGCTGGTGCTGCGAGGTCGCTGTGTTTGAAGGTTGTCTCCTAGACGCGAGGTTATTGGAATAGGGCGCGGTCAACTCTGAGATGGAGGAGTAAGGCCAGTCGTTTGCAGCGGCGCCTGTCTGTGACGACAAAGTTGGACTGAAACCTCGTAAACTAGCCCTGCTAGCGTAGGGTTGCGTGAACGCAGGTAAAATTTGATGACTCACCGGAACTGTTGATTTATTGCTACCATACTCGTCGTTGATGCTCGCGATCGACGTGTTCAATCCTGAAACATTTTTCCGTCATTAACATAAAACTCGACTTTTTGATCGTCATTTGAAATTCATGACAATTTTTAAAATCAGCCTCTGATTCATTCTAATAAGATTCCCTTTATTGGCTCCTCAATAATTTATTAGAATTCACCAAGTCGGACGACTAGTCGAGTAAAAAAAATGAAAGCAAAAAAAATTGTATAAACTTGAATTAGTCCGGGTTCATAGATAGATGGTCAGAAACGCTTTTCAACACTTGTTCAATTTCGGCAGAACTGAAAATTTTAATTTCAAATTCCTGTCCTCTTCTTCAAAGTTTGTTTTTAATTATTCGAGTATTTACCTTGAGAAGACCAGAATTGTTGTGAGGGTATGAGTTCGGTCGGACTGCCACCTGTGTAACCTCCTCCAATGTAGCCGTTTGCTGGTGCTCCGCTTATACCCCCAGATATTTGACGATACAAAGTGCTGCAAAGAACAATGGGATTTGTTAATTCAAATTTGAATACAAAAATTCGAATGAAAAATTTTGGTTCCAGCGAGTAAACAAAAAATGGACAGAGTGAAAAAAACGTTATATTGATCATTAATCATCGGTCCCAAAACAGAGCCAGGTTGGAAATTAACATAACGACGATCGATTCCAGAAAAGCTTTTTAACTCGACGAGTTGAAGAGCAGTTCTCGTGTTTTTAGAAAGTGTTACACATAAATTTCACGGACACTTGGTCCGAGGGAAGTCTCCTGCGAAGATGCTCAGGTAAAACCATGTCGGAAGCTCGTGCCCCGGCAGGAGGCCGGAATTACGCCGTGTTGCTACCGATGCGGGCACGTGCCCCAATCACTCTCTAGCAAAGACTCTTTTCTAACATAACTACTCCATTAACCAAGTAGACTTTCAAACCCGTTCGCAAGTCATGGGGGCAAATCGTCAACTTCCTTCAGAGATGTCAAAATAACTCAGCCGATTTTCGATGTTTGAAAAAGTTAAAATTTTAAATTTTATGATCAAAATTTCAACTTTTTTTTTTTTCAATTAGAATGCACTAGTTGATCCAACGTTGTATGTACAACGTTCAACGGTTAGAACTTGAAAGTTAAGATTTTGATCGACTGAAAGTTTGTTATAACACTTTTGGCTAAACAAAAATGATTCGATTAATCGGATCCCTGAATTGTGCACCGTTTTATCGGAGTAATGTGAGAATTATCAACCTCAAACAATGAAACTCGACCGAATGAGATGCTCTAAACAATAAACTTTCTGGAGCTGCGGTAACTCAACCTTTTTTTTAATTTAATGGTCACATTTTTTAAAATGTTAAATTGTTATTGTTAAAAATTAATACTCGGTTTCACATTTTGTAAAGTTTGACATTAGTTTTGTTCAGTTGAATTTTATTTGAAAATATATTTTTTTGTTTTTTTCATTTTGTCTGAGTTTTTTAATGAAAAAAAAGAAGAAAGAGAAAAGAACAAAGAACGCGAGTGCACACAAAAGCAACTCTTGAGCTTCCGTTGTTTCGAGACATGCGTGAAATCGTGTTTAAAACAAGTTAAAAAGTGGCGTGTTAAATAAACGAAGGATCGCGTAAGTTTTAACAAGAAGATGTCAATACGAACGCGGCCTTGGGAAATCGTGAGGTAACGAGGCACGTTCCACTGTATCGAAACGTGCTCGCTCGCGGCGCGACAATTTTCGTTCGATTCTCACGAACGCGCACGTGCTATGCCGCGGTGCTTGAATCGCTGCCCGATGATGGATCAATTTATCTGCCCATTTTAGACATTTGTTTGCACATTTTTTCTGGTCCTCAACTCTTTTTGTTTTGTAAACAATACATTATTGGCATTTCATTCTTCCAAAGCGAAAAGAATGGAAACCAATCATTTCAAATTAGGCTTAAGCCTTGGAAAATTTGAATTTGTCACGGTATAATTTGGAATTTCCCATTTATTTGTCTCCTCAAAGGGGACACATTTTAGAATGAATTCTTGTATCAATGAATCATCGGTTTGGTAATCGACACGGGTTCAAGAGGTTAAAAAAATTGCTTATTTTACTCAATTATTTACAGCGATTTTCGACTCAGCAACCGAATCAAAAGTTGCTAATCTAAGATGATGAGCTAGCTCTAATTCTGACGAATAAGAAAGTACGCAAAGTTTATCATTGATGACCCGCGCGATTCAAGATCTCGTTGAAAATATAATTAGACGTGATTGTTGAAAGGGGTCAGTACTTTGAAATTCAACTCAAAACTTATTTCTACTGCCCTATTGGCAACTTGTAATCGCTCTCTGTATAATTTTTTCCAAAAATAAAAAGATAATTGGTCATTTTTGCTGAGCTGTTCTTTGATTATTCCACAATTGAAGTTTTGCCGATGCGTTTGATTTCTTTTTGCTTCGATGAAGAATGAGAAAGAGCGAGAAAGAAGTATCGAAAAAAGTTGTGCGAGGACTCATTTGAAGGAGCTGAATGAAACGGTTCATTCGATACCGCCCTTATCGGGGGATCTGGTGTCGAAGAGAAACGGCGCTGATGAATGGATTAGCGCTTTTCGCTGTCTCGGAAGTGTCTTCATTCGAAACGTTAAGTGGCCGGCGTGTAATTATCTAATCAGCTTCTAACCCGCTCGTCAAGTGCATGTGGAAGTAACGTCAAAATACTAAAATACTGCTTCCGGATGGACTACTTCAGCTCAGCTTGCCCCTCCGTTTGTTTCAATTTTTACTTGGTTTTAGCGTCGTTTAACTATTACTTGATTTCTATTACCTATAATTGAAAAAGTACGATTATTAAATTAAAAACAAAATAATGGATGAAGGTAAGACTATTTTGTTTTTCAATAAAATTGTCAGGAGAATACTGTTTGTAATTTTGTCTGGACTTAATTTTATTTTGGTTGGAATGCCAAATGTTGTGAAAGTTATGTAACAATATTGTAGACTGCAAGACGAGGATGAGAATGTAATTTGTGATTAGCAAGGTTGGCAAGATGCTTAGCTCAATGCGCCCTGCACGCGAAATCTAATACTTGCATGCCAACGTCGGGGTTAAGATCCTGTTGTTGCCATACAATCTGACGTCTCAGATGAATTCTCACGACATGGAGAGATGCAACGATAAATAAATGTACACAAATAATAATAAAATTCAGATGCTTTGAATTTTTATAATTACTTCAGTGCCGTCGATACAAAAATTAAACAGCGACACTTTTTACGTTACAAGAACCAAAATCAAGATTGAAACAAGTCAAGGGGTTTATCAACAAAGGTTATCACACTGGCCACCACCGTGGTACTCGTCATTTTTTTCAAACGAGATAAAATTGATTGTTTTTACGAACGAGAGAATAACAGTAGCCGAAAATACTCACAACATAGTGTCTCTGAACTTGTCCTCCACTTTGGAAACTGTTGACACTTGGAGAGCGAGCAAGACGAAAACAAAAAGAACTTCACTTATCATGCGTTTGACTTGTCGGATCGGATGGATCGTGACTGAGGATAAGAGTGGACGAAATGGTCATTCTAAAGGTGATCAGTGTTCTCCTCTACTCGATCCCTACCATTCAAAATTCCCCTTCTACTCAAACCTTTGAGTAAAATCCCCACTCTGATTCTCTGTCGAGCTCCGGTGCAAATCATACAAAAAGCATTTTTTTCCTTAAAGCGCATCCTAGGATTAGGACTACAGGCGTAAATAAATTAAACCGATTAAGGGGATCCCTCTTCTTTTGACGACAGAAATGATGGTTTCGGTTTTCCGGCTCGGTCTGCCAAAAAGCAAGGTCATGTTTTGACCTGATGACGTCAGTTATGATCGACGTTTTAGGATCTTGAAAAATGAATCATCCACAGGTAGAAACAACGTTACGGTCAAATATTTTGAGTTGATGACAAATTAATTGAAAATATTGTCCGCTTTCATTAACAAGACGTTACGTAACTGTTTAATGAAATAAAGTAGCTTTTTCAATTGAATATGTTTAGTCAAACATTCAACAATCTCGTATTGTCATTTTCTTTTTACAATTTGTTGCAGTAATTTGGTTGAACAAAGATTCTTCTTTTTCTTTTATATGTCGTATCTAAATTAGTGGTATTAGTAGTGGGCACAATCCCGCATTGGGTTACCCGAACCGAATTGCATTGAAAATGATCTTTAGAAGTTAAACTCGAGCACAGTAAAAGTTGGTCAGAGAGTCATAAATCTGAGGGAAAGAAGAGATTTACGAGAAAAAAGGTACAGGAAGCTTCGGTATTATTAGGTACCTGTGCGATGATTAGTGTTTGTACAAAGGGAAAAGAATCGTTTAATGATCGGCCGAAGGAGAAATTACATCACATTGCGATTAATCATTCGAAATTTAAATTTTGGACGATGAAAGGTTGTAACTGATCTCCATTGTTTTCACCCCTTGAATCTCAAGTGGGCCTAGAAAGTAGATGAGAATGAATGTTTTGAATTTTCGACCGGTGAAGTGAGTGCGACGATACAGTATGAGTCAGTCGAAATGCCACTGTTTTTCCTTAATAAAGTCGTGCAAATATGCTAATCCGAACGATAATATTCAGTAAGTATATCAACGACTTGCGGTTTTCCATGTCAAGAATATCTAACCACCTTGTCGTTCTGGCCCAAATGTAAATCAACCCTCGAACTGAATACAAATTTGTGTGTAACCTTTGAAATCTTTGTCTTTATTTTTTGATAAACAAATTTTTCTTTTTCGACTTTTGACTGTTGACTTGGAATTCATCAGCCAAACCACTTTCACGGTAAAATTTAGGGCTGCCATAAACCAAAAATGAGTCAGAAGGTTTGTTAGAGTGACTGTAGATAACTCGTGGTTTGAGCCCTCTTTTACATAACTTAACGTTGAAGCCCCAAATTCATTAATTTGTCCATCCAACAGCTAATGGACTTGACCCGCGTTATCCTTTTCTAATACAAAAAGGTACATTTTTTAAGAGTGAAAATAAGGTAAAAGCAAAAGAGAAAGATTTGCTCTCAGGGCATTGAAAGACCCAGATGGTCCGGTAGAAGTGCAGCTTCCGTTCAGAGAATCCTTTCGAGTCGCGTTTCTGACACGTGGCACCCATACATTCAATGATCCCACTCGAACCTTAATCTCATTAATAAACTGCAGGAATAACCCTTTGATTGACACCATTCATCCGTTCAGAGAACGTTTTTATTTTTATTTTTTTTTAAATTTAATTCAAACAACAAGTTATTAAAGTTATTTTCGAACAGAATTATAATAGACGTTGAAATAACGTTGTTAAAAACGTAAAGAATTTTTGAAATGAAACGAATATTATTCTAAATTTGAATTTTTGTTTGAAAAAAAGAGTTAGTAATGTGGAAACCTTTTAACTAACTGATTAAAATTTTGCGTTTAAAAATACAAACTGTCCTCTAATTTAAATCCATAATAGCCTGTTGTTAGAATTAACTTTATTGTAATTAAAACTAGTCAAAATTAAAAAACCGGATATTTTAATGTCCTTCAACCTATTTAATGATTGGAATTTTGAATTGATTTACATATTTTCAAATTTCTATTAAATCGGTGAGGCGTATATTTTGCGACAGTTCCTTGCTGTTTCAGTTCAGAGTTTGTTGGAGTCAGCCGAAGAATTGAAGCTCAAACAAATAGGCGTCCGTTTTCCGATTTAGATATTTTTAATCGTACTTCTTATCAAATGTCCAGAAGCACGTGTATAAACAAAATAAATAAAACGCTCCGAATTCAACAAAAGTTTAAAAATACACTTTCAATCAAAAAACTGTTCAACTTTCTAGTAGCTCTTTTCGGCGATATGAAATGCAAAGTCTTATCAACTTTGCAATTTATTCTAATGAAACTCAGCGGCGATGGATTAATTTCATTATTCTATTCCCAAAGCCGCAATGCTACAACTCAAAACCTTGAACAATTTTGCGCTTACAAACCGTCAGAAAATACTAAAACCAGGCGTACTTTTATTTCAACCTGCTCCAAATATAGTGCCTGTAATTACGCATCAGTTATTTTCACTCTCTTCATTAACAATTTCAATACCTAAAACACAGCGAATTTCTTAAACAATACCGTCAACTTTTTATACCATTTTCTATTCTCAAATTACGAAATGACAAAAAAGTTGTCGCCTAATCGAAAAAATGCAATTAAACATTAAAACACTTTCACAAAAGTGCAATAAACTCCAACAAAAGGAACACAAATCGAGTAAAATTAAAAAAAAATCAAAAAAAGAAAACAATGTCGTCATCAAACAAAAAGTATCCAAAGTTTCGTACCTCGGTAAATGTCCAGGGGAGTGTGGTGCAGCCGAATGGTCATGTTCCTGATGAT
The DNA here is from genome assembly GCA_020615435.1 of Telenomus remus. Lineage (NCBI taxonomy): Eukaryota > Metazoa > Arthropoda > Insecta > Hymenoptera > Scelionidae > Telenomus > Telenomus remus. The sequence goes on along the minus strand of CM036341.1, from coordinate 5,300,869 downwards.
GGGCAGCGACAGGTTGATGGTGTCCATAGATGCTGTCCATGTACATATGGTCTGCGACCCTCTCGTTGTCCTGGATGTGGTGGGTGGGCTGGACCGAAGTAGGTGGCTGCATGGACGTGAGATGTGTGAAATTGTGTATCCTCTGATCGTTTCCAGGACTGTAGGTGCCGTCATGATGTGCATTTGGCGACGACATCTGTTCCTTCTGTGGACTGCCAGTGGAGCCTGGTGAACTACCATTGCGAATTGGCTGTGGGGAGGGAGTGACATCCGCACTGGACCTGAGTGGTTGCTGGAGATAGGGGTCTTCAGGAACTATGTCCTCCACGTGATGATGATGTTGGGAGTGATGTTCGGTAGCATTGGAAGTTGCGTTGAGAGCTGGAAAGAGCACTCCGAGATTGTTGGTCCTCATTGCGAATCTGCCCTCGTCATCCGGGTCGGTCAAGTGCTTCTGGTTGTCAGCCAAGTGGTCGCTTGTCAGTTGGTGATTGTGAGTCGGCGAGATCGTCTCGATTCCATACCGGTTCATCGTGGACTGAGACATGTGAGTGGCACTATGGCGAACCGCGGTCGGGGCCAATGCTTGGCTATCCCCTCCCTCGTCCAGTTGAGCCTCCGTGCCGAGTCTAACGACATATTGATGGGTTTCCTCAAATTGATGATGCTGCTGGTGGTGGGGCTGAGCCACCTGTTGGCCCTGGCCCGGCTCCCCCACAGCCCTCATGTCACCGCCTTCGCTCAAGTATACCCTATCAAACCAAATCAACGGGTTAACTTCCTTAACGAATTTGCATCAACCAAATGAGAATTCATTTGCAAACATTCAACAGTTTCTTGGATTTCGTTCACCCTCTATTAAACCTTCTTGAACTAAGAACTTCTTCTTGGCTTGAACTAACCCAAGCAATAATTCATTGCAAGTTTTTAAATCTGCGATAAAAAGCAAGTTCAGTGATTGGACTGGAAGTTTATGATTGAGGATTTGTATCATACAGATTTTGAATATTTTGCTGAAAATTGTAAAAGATAAATTTTCCGGTCTTTTGTTAACTTAATTGAGATTATGTTTGCGAAAAATCTGAACAATCAAAACTGTAGATTTGTTTATCTAGAACTAATCTATGAAAGTTGGTGTACATTATTTGTAGGTATTTGCTGAGATAATATAAAAACATTGATATAGCAAAAGTTTTATCAAAATGACTCTGTTTCTATCGCTTCACTGAGCTGGTGAATAAGATTTACAGTTGAAATACCTCAATTATCGTGCAAACAGCAGGTACACGCACTTTTATTTAGAGTCTCTGATTTGATATATAAATGCACATGGAATAAAAGCTACTGTGCCGAACGTTATCGGATTCAAAGATTTTTTCGGTGGCGTGAGGCGTTATTTTTAATGATTTTTTTCAAAGATTAAATTATAAAAAATGAAGTACAGTCGATAACAGAAAAATTTAATAAAGTTGTGCTTCTATTCGTGTCATGTTTGAATCAAAAGTGCAAGAAGTTAATAATATTATTAATTATTAGAATTGGAAGATAGTGAGTCATAAAGATAACGAAACTAATAAACGAGTTAGAGATTTTTTGATACAAGACTTAACTAATCATGTTCTAATATCCAGCAGACGAATTAACAGAAATTAAATCTAAAATTGCTGTTGCAAAATTGAACTGTGGTGAACATTATGAACTATTTATTTTCAAAACATGAAAAATTCAAGCACATCAAAAATTCAAAATCCAAATTTTGGATTTTCAAATTAAGATAAGGTGATTTTTTTTTCAAAAATTAAAATTTGTTATCTATTTCAAATTTTCAGAAATGAGTTTCTAATTATGATGAACTGGGAAAACTTTGGAGCTTTGGAATTTTCGATTGACTTGAGAACAAACATTTCATTCTAAAATCTTCTCAAGATGTGAAACTTGCAATTAACTAAAAACTCAAAGTTAATTATAAACTTAATCAAACCTAATTAACTTTGAAAAACAAAACAAAAAAATGTTCAAACATAATATTTGTCGAAAAAAGAAAATGCAAATACCGTGTATGAATAATATGTTCTGGCATTTGTCCATAATTGATGGTTCTGTAGTTGTAATTGTTACAGTCGTGTTCTTGGTCGTTCGCGTTGACGACGACGTTAGCGTTGGACGCGTCGACCAAAACGCCATTTTTCATTTCCGGCTGTCCCGCCTCCAAAACGCCCACGTCCTCCCTCCCATCGTCGCCGTTAGAATAACAAAGTCGCTCTTGCGGTTGCTGTTGTTCGCTGTAGCTCTCCTTTCTAGCCTTCTCCGCAGCCTCCTGATCATCCGATGTCTCTGCGACACTTTGCACCGTCTCGCCGTCCTCCTGTCCAGCCTGCTCGTTCTCACTTGGTTGCACATACTCTTCCAAAGCTGCAGCAAAATGAAAAACAACTTGATGAAATAAACTCCTTTTCAGCAAAATTGTTTGATATTTGGTTTTATGTCTAGGGTCGACAGTGTGAGAAAATCGAAAGCATATCTCAAGCTCGTTATCGCGTTTGATAGAAAACGAGATAAGACATTTGACAGGTTCATCTTTTCGCCGGGAGAATTTGATAATCTGTCGGGACTTCTGAATTTTTATTATTCTGATAAAGGTTTATCTCGACGATGATGGAGATTTTTATCGCTGGGAGGAGGCGATATTTCAGCAGGACCAGGCAGTTTCATTGACAAATATTTGGGCTCCGTTTTGGATTTTTTAGTTTCGATTACTTCATAAATTTGATTGTAATAAAGTGTCAATTGACTTCTATCAGAATTATGTATTAAGATAACGAAAACTGTAGCTTAATTGCAACGAATCTAATGGTCAATCGCACGTTTACTGATAGCAATGATACATTTATTAATCTTAGTTTAAGATCTTAATTGACGATTCAATTATTTTATTTTTTTCAGAAGCTGGCGGAATGAAAATTGGATGACTTTTACAAATTTGAACTTTCGTTACTTTTCAAAAAAAAAAAAAAAAAAAAAAAACAGAAAGAACAATTTAAAAGTAAAATTACAATTAAACGGTTGACAGAAATAAAAATTCATCTTATCTTAGACCCTGAAAAACGGTCTGTGTACCACCACAGTTATAACGCGGTTTAAACTGAAACGCTGACGTTCAAAATTGAATCATTCAATGAATCCATTATCTGCTTACTCATAAAAAACCATCAACAACTTTTTTATACACAATTTTTTGCGTCGATTAATTTTTCATACGATAAGACAAACTTTTTGTTATTATTTCGTCTTCAATATCTTTTTTATCTTTGGAATAAAAAAAATAACAAAAAAAAAACAGTTAGAAATGTAAAATTTGTCTAGCGAACAAACAGACGGTGCATTGTAGTTTAACTCAGGCGCAGTTTGTGTGAATGACGTTCCATGCAGACTGTCCCTGATAAGAAAAAAGCCAGGTGTTATAATAGAGTCCAATATTTCAGATCGTCAGCCGACAGTTGAAAGTGTACTCTAACACACAGTCGTGTTATTGTTTACCACTTTTTTTCTTTTTGGTAGATTAAAATTATGTAATTATTTTAAAGTTTTATGAAAAGAATTGCCAAAGTAAACAATTAAAAAAGTTGTCTTGATTAATTGAACTTGAAAATAGTCAGAGTGAATCTTTTTGTGGGTCGTTTATCAAGATATAATTTTGTTAATGAAAAATCAAAATTTATCAATGATTTTTATCCTTTGCAATGACGTGTATGATTATATCAATACCAGAAAGACGTCTGGTTGCAGTTTAAGATAGTTGTAATCGTTACGTACTGGTATGGTAGTAGAAAATAGTATTACGATAGCAGAACAATATCGCTTAACTTTATGACGATATGCTACAATCTAAAATGTTGCGTCCTTTCAACTACGAGACGTGATGTTGTATGGTTTTCCTTATTATCACCAGCTACCTTGCGGTATCGCAAATCGCTTTTATCTGCTATGCCTAATCTAAGCGCCACTTTGACAAATTTGATTATTCTAACTACAAACAGACTATTTGTTTACCTACATCTTTTTGATAATCAATTATTAACAAATTTGACTTTTCGAATTGGAAGACTAACTTTGGTTTCTTACAGTTAATTTTTGAAAACATTTTTTTAGCATCAAAAGATGATGTGATGTTTGAAGGTCCTAAAAATAGAACCAATCTTTAATTTATATTACTCTTAATGTTTGACAAATGTTGACCATTTCGAATTGAAGTGTGGAAAAAAAACTTTTTTTTTTCTTGAAGCCAAGACTGCGCCATCATAAAACGTGCAAACAACCCTCTGCTCGTTGCAGGACCCTCACAAGCACACCGGTCTTAAACACACACCAAAGTCTTAGCAGCCTTAGTAAAGTAATTATTGACAAACGAGGAATAAAAGGAAAAATCGGGAAATATCGGAACACCTGAAACGCCATTGAAGACCATGCACCGGGTCTGATAAACTATTTGTTATTGTTCACACAAGTTTATGACAAGTCACAGTTTTTTAGAAACAAAAAAAAACTGTGTTTAATGAAATAACAACTGAAAAAAATATTGCTGAAAAAACAATGTGAATATTCTGGAATTCATATTTTTAAACGTTTTTGTTCGTGTTTAGAATCAGTTTGGTTGCGATGGCATCATGACCCCTTAAAATTTCAGTCTGAAAACTTATCGGTTGTCATGCACAAACACGACTCAATGAAATTCATTACGCACACACGCATCTTTATCTGTTGATCGATCAATCAAATTCTTTCGACAATTTTTTGTTTCGCAACTGGACTTTATTGATGGATCGTCAAATTTTTCCAATGCAACTTTAAATCATGTGATTAACAAATTATTTTTCGTTATGGTAATGATCATGAGAAAAAACTGCTCGTCAATATAATTAGGTCAGTTTTTATTTTGTTAAAAAAAGTTTGATCATTTATTTCTCAGTTATTCTAACTCGTGTGTTAATGTTCCTAAGATAAGAAATCATTTGTATGGCTACTTTATCACGTTTTGCATCAAATAGAACGTTTTGTTTTTTTGGCAATTAATTACGTTATCGTGGAAAATTAGAATTTTTCAATTAATAGTCCGAGATACTATGGATTTTATTAAAATGATGTGTAATAGGAGGACTGATATGATCAAACTACGAAAACTTCGTTGAATTTTTCCCAGCGACGAAAACATCTCATTTATAATTATCGTTTGAAGAGAGTAACAAACGTTGTTGAAAAGTTTGCACTGATTTATGCAGCACAATGCTGTTCGACGATAAACCTTCGTGAACTCACAGCCGGAATACATTTTTCTCTTAAATTTCTGTCATTTTTATTGAAAATCTCCAGCTTTGGATCCCTTTTATTTCAATCTTTTTATAAACAATTGTTTACAATTTTTTCTTACCCATAAAATATTGAAAATTAATGTTCACTTGTTGCATAATCAACACTCAATGAAAAAGTCAAATTTTTTATGTAATAGCTGACTAAGTACAAGACACAAGTTGTTTTATAAAAAAGATAGAAAACTGAAACAAAAAGTGAAATTTTAAAAAGTAAAATAAAAGTTCAACTCGAAACAATCCAAGTTAGAAAATGTACTTTGAAGGTCTTGCAAAAATTGAACTAAAAAATTTGTTAAACTTCAAAACGAAAAACCAAAGAAACACGACTTGCAAGTTTGCAAGAAGTAAATGGTCAAGACGATCAAGTGGAAATTTCGTGACGTCAAGCGATTTGAAGCTACGAGCCGAGCTGTTCAGCAATGACCCGTCGAGACCTATGAACCATGCCGCCTCTCCGTTCTGCTCTCGTCTCGCTAGCCGAAACGATCATCGCATTCACAAGGCAATATGTCAAAATGAATTTTGACACTAACGACTCTTTTTCGAGCCAGCCAACATTATTTTCCACTTGTTTTCCCAACACTCCCATGTCTATACGACTTTTTTTCTGTCCCTCCAAGACATCTAAAACGATTTTGATGAAGTGGCGTCCTCAAACTTTTTTATGTCCTTCCAAATTACTCTACATTATTTTTACTTCTACTGGTCTTGTAAAATAAACAAACTGAAAAAATAATGAAAAGTTAATTACTCATTGGTTTTAGTTTTATAAATTAGAGGTCTGTTTAGTGGAAAAAGACAATGTTTTTATAAAGTTGTTTTCGTGGGAAAAAGAATATTGCAAAATTTTAATTCGGTTTGCAGAAAGGCAGCATTTGTTTTAATAGACGAGATATAAAGTGGGGGGAGTGAACACGATAAACGAGGGTTAGTGACTTGGCAAGTTTCGAGCATACCCTGGCTAACTAACTGAGATAACAATTTAATAAAATTAAGAGATTCTTCAATACTATTTTTAAACAGTGTCGAAAATAGATTTATTTCATCATTGAACATTATTAACTTATTTTTTCACGAGAAATTGAATATTTAAGATAAAAAACATTTAACTACTTTCAAAATTAATATTAAAAAAAGTTATCATAATTTGTTATTATTTTTTGTTGAAATATGAAATGAACAAGTCTGCATTTTTTGAATTCGATATTTTCACACCCTAGCATTAATCTAAGCTGATGTTATCTCTACCAATCGAATATATCACGCGAGATTTAGATTCGCTGCATGTGTCTGTCGTTGCGACCATTTAATGAGTAGTGACACCGATTAACTTCTCGAGTCTAAGAGAATCTTCAAGGATCTGCTGGCTTTGCTTGTTATTCATTTTTACGAGCCGAGAAAAATAGCCGGCTTATCTTATCAAGTCGCTTCGATTCCACTGGATATACATTGAGAGCTTCGGCAGTCAATGTTTTAATTGCCATTAAAACTTTAACAGATCTCAAAATGTAACATCAAACGGTGAGAAAAAGCTCGGGGGTTGACCATCATCGTCATCGTCACGTCATAACCATTAACGATTTCATATGCTGTAAATCTGAATCTGTAGTAGACAAGTGGCTAAAAGACACAAAAAAGATGACACCAAAATGGAAACAACTTTGAAAAATAAAAAAAATTTACAAGATAATAAAAATTTTTTATTTTCGTTTTTTAAGAATAATTTTATGATGAAGGGTTGCATTTTTAACAGGGCTTTTAATTGGATTTTAATGTTGGGAACTTTTTCCGTCGGAGAATTTGACCAACTGGTGATCAGGTCGAAAATATCAAATGTCAAGAAATCGTCAAAGACCGTGACAAGTGGAAGACAAATTCCCTAATGTGTGAAAAAGTTCCTCATTTGAGGAGTCAAACATGTGTTGTTATAATTGTGTCAACGAGGTTCATTTTATTGATTTTTAACCATTCGTTTAAGTTAACTACAAATCGTCGGAGGAATAAAACAAAGCAATATTTACATTATTCATCAAGAATGGGAACAATGTCGTAAAATTTTTTGACAGGAAGTGACTTTTAACACTCCTCATACAGAATTCGCTACTTTCCGGTCTTCTCACATTGACTCAAGATTTTTCTTCGTTTGATTACATATTTACTATTTGTCCTTGTAAATCTTTTCTTCTTTCTACTTCACAACCCTACCATTCATATTGACAAGTTTTTTTGATCAAAAAAATGTTTCAACTTTTCAAATTCCAATGACATATTCACAATTTATTTTTGATGCGGGAAGAAATTTATCGGAGGGTAAAAAACGAGATCATAAATCAATCCATCGTTGAGCGTCCAGAAAACTTCCCATCTTTGTTTCAACTCGAAAAAAAAAAATATTCTCCAGTAATATTGACCGAGAATGATAAATCAATTAGAATTAGTCCATCGTGCGTATCAAACCGCTGATTTGTGTCCCCGAAGGAGACTTTTAAAGAAATTTGAGAACTTAAAGTGCCTCTTTCGCGCCCGAGCGCCACCCAGTAACACGTTCCAGATTTCTTTGCGATTCGATTTTGATACCTTCGACGTTTTAGGAGTGTTGGGGAGAAAAAATCTCAAACAACGATCCGTGTAAAACATCACAAAGTGGCTGAACGTGCGAACCCCGGCGGTCATTTCCCGGTACCAAGGTTGTTAAATTTGTAACTTGAGATGGATCCAACTTTTTGGGGCCAATATTTATGGGGCATTTATTGCTTGTAATCATCCACCCGTAAGGGATATTTTTCTATTTTGACATGATACTCTGATAGGTTGTGCATCATTTTGTCAGTCGAAACCCTGAAAACAAACCACATTTTTTTCACATGTTCGGGATCTACGCCTCGACAACTTAATCCCATGGCTTGGTTGACACACACGAAATGATACTTGGGTGGCGATAAAATCGTGAAAAATGATCAACTTGATTTCACAGAGTCATTTATTTGATATAAAAATCAAAGTTGATTTTGGACGGTGTGTGTTCGAATTAAACAATTTGTGGGAATTGCCTTTAAAAAAACTGCGATTGAAATAAGAAACCCTGAGGTTGCAATCAGAAAATTTCTTGTTTCATTTCAAGCTTATTAAAACGGGCGTTAAAATTGTGTCAAGACTCGTTTTTCATCCGAAATGGTTTTCCGTCAAGAAATCTGAACATTAATTCGATCGGCGCTGTACAATCTTATATTCGCCAATTCAAATCGAGTGCTCGTAGTTTTTGTTTTTTATGTGTTGTTTTCTGAAACGATATGCTACAAATTCCTCAGCTAAATTAACATCACCTTTGACCAGGATCTCACGAAATCTTGTCGACCTTACGCGCGGTTCAATTGTGTTGATATTATTCGAAAGTTTTTTTAATCGCGTTTCCATAAGTATCTGCAATCTTATAAAAATGTATCAACAATTAAAACGTTTATTGTTGCATTGAATTTGATTAAAAATTGTTTATTGAAAATCGGTAGCACATCATTTTTGTATTTCTTTATGTTTTTCTGTATACATCCAAATTTTTCTTAATCGCTACTTAGAAAGTTGTAAGTAGAAGATTAAAAAACGAACACAAATTATCTAAAGACGATTACAATTCATACAATACTCAAAACAAAACCCGTCTAAAGAGAAACATACTTTTCCGGAAAATTTTTTAAGTCGCTCATAAACTATCTCATATTTGTCGTCAGATGATCCGATTTCAAATGCAAAATTGGATTCGTTTTTTTATGGGAAAAACCCAAAAGTTTTTTCAAACAGATTTTTTCGTCAGTTTGAAAAAGCTTTCTAAATTCTATTTCAAAAAATTGAGAATGGGAATGTTTTAATAATGTGTGATATTTTTGTGTTTAAAAACTGTTCCACGGTTCTGAAATGAGTTTCTACAGAAACCCTTTTTGTTCCGACGGCGTATAGGTGTACCTCCTCGAAACTGTGACTTCAAACTTGTTCTCGCACTCGGATTCAATGTTTGTACATTTATTCGGCGAATAAACGCTCGTATCGTTTTAAGAGCCACGGTTTTGTGTTGCTCTCAACCAACAAGCGTGACGTCACATCCTGCCCAGACGGATGTCCGGTTTCAGAGCTGGACTCTTCGGCCGATAAAATTTATCTGCGTGCATTTTTATTTATGAAAAATATTTCAAAAAAAAAACCACCAACAAATCTTGCAGAAATTTTCCATCTAAAACTTCTGCTCAGAAAACGAAAAGTCTTCTGTCTTTGAAAATGTTTTCAATTTCTGTTTTACCAACGTTTTTCAATTTTATTTTTGTTATCAGAAATCGTATGGTCAGGAAATTCATGGCCAGCTTTGCAAAACAAATTAACCACAAAGAAGGAAAAAATTTTGATGGAAAAAAACCAGCTAGGTGGTCAAAGACCCCGTCGGATAGAAAATTTTTCCACGCCAAATTTGCACGATAAATAACGTTTTATCAAAAAGAAAATTGATGAATCTGTCTTGACCCTTAGTGTCAGAGCACAATTCGGTTTTAGATAGAGTTGAAAAAATAAAGTCAGACAATCGGCGGCTTATCGGTCAGAGCGAACAAAAAAATGACATGTTGATTTGTCGGGTCTTGACAAACCGCTCAAAAATAATGCTCGAATTTCCAATTACGAAACGGGGCTCGCTTTTGAACGACGAGCGCACGAAGCTATTTCTTTAAGTGCGCGATAGTTAGTACGCGACTGTGCAGATGGCAACAGCTCGTGGAACTTCACCTTGACGTCTCACTCGCGCGTTTTATGCGACCGTTTATCACCCCGCGTCGTAACCCAATTGAATTTCATAATAGCGTGCCATATCAATCGACGTGTAAAAGTAGAAGCTCAGTTTAGTCTCTGAGGATCACATTTTTTCATTCTTCAAACTCGATCATGTTATTTTTAGTGTAACGGAAAAGTTTTATGAATGAAAAATTTGTAATGAAATAGAATGCAAAAATTGTTAGAACTTTTTGTTAAGAAGTGGAAGATTGTTAAAAAGCTCAAGACAAATAGTTTGACAACTGAGGAAAATAAAAAACAATAAAATTTGTCACCCGGTAGATGACGCAAAGTCGCGCAATTGTGCGTTGCGACACTTCCTTATGGTTGGCCATAAACCACGCCGGTTCAAAATAATAGCTTGTTCATTTTTCCATTTTTATTTTCCTTACCAACTTGTTTCTCTGAACTCGTTTTGAGAAAAATTTTTCGGAAGGTTGATTGTTTAAAATAAAAAAATTAAAATTTCAATCGCCTTACTGCTCCAAATTGAGAAATTTTAAACTTCAAAAAAGAGAAATTTTTCTGAACCTCAACTTGAACAGTCAATTTTCATATTAGTAAACGAAAATAAACCAAACAATTTTTGAATAGTTATTGGCTATCAGGTTGTACGAACTCGTAGATGAAATCTGAAGTTTAACGAGAGGCGTTTATGGGCGGGTTAAATCTCCAGAGAACCATAATTTTGTTTTGTTTTGAGTAAGACAAAAATTGGTGTGAAAATCGAAAAACTCAAATAAAAATAAATCATGAAAACTTGTGTGAAAATGGTAAATTATTGGAACGGTATAGTGTAACATTTCACATAACGCGACGTTCTCAAATGTCAAACGTCTAATGTTGTATTGGAAAAAGTAAATTAGAAGATGCACAGCGTGTTGAAACGGGCGTGTCCTCAAAATCATTTGTTTCAAATTGAACTCTTTTTGTTATGACATCTTCGTGTGAAAAGAATTGGCCGATGACAAATCCCACGCGCATTTTCAAGCCACAAAATCATCCAGACGGGCAGAAAAAAACGTCAAGATTGATTGATGTGAACTAATGTGATGAGAAAAAATAAAAAAACTAAAGCTGAATTTCAAAAGTGCATACAAACGTAAATCTGACTTGAAAATTAAATTTGATTCGAAAAAGTCAGTAGCAAAAGAGAGTGCAATGGTCATTTTCGTGTCTATTTTTAATACAAACGTACAAATGACATAGGGCAATAGTGACGCAAAAAGAATGCAAACTAAGACCATCATAAGCTGGTTTTTCGAAACGATAACACCCGCATTTAAAAAAAAGCAAACGAGTACACAGGGCTTTGCGAGTCCACGCGCTGTTTCGCCGTTTCCGCTTCGGTTCTCGGAACACCCAACTTTTCTCTCTTATCAACTTGGCCAACCGTGCGACACCGTTGATTCCCACTGGTACACCTTCACAATTATGCCATTATTCATAACAACAATTACGCAAAATGATTCGGTACTAATTTCTTCACCAATGCTCGGTTTCACATTGATAAGTTTTAACCAAGGATTTTTTTCTTTCTTTTCAGAATAATCGTGTCAGCTCGAGGTGACCTTCTTACACATATGGGCCATATATGGGTCAGGTACGATTTTGCATTTCAATTTAAATTTACAGTCTTTTGTTTTTTATGAATGAAAAAATAAGCATTTTTTTCATTGATGTTTGAATGCGAAATATTGATAATTTTATCGAGGCGTGTACTACAATCTTCGGAGTGTCTTAGGTTCTTATCATTCGCGTTGTTTAGACCGTAACCCATTGACGTCACGTTCGCAAACGGAGTATTCAAATCTGATTGGACGATAAGGTGGAGTAGGCGTCCAGCAATAACTTGGTTTATCTCCACGTCCTTGACTAATCTCCGTTCCTCGAGATTATGCTTCGAATAATCGAATAATCACAACATTTTAGTCAAATCAAAAACGTTACCTGCTAAAATAACCAAAATGAAACCTCATTTTTCAAATTACTTGTTTCAATTTCATACTACATGATAGAAATAGAAAAGGAATTTTGCAAGTATGAAAAAAATATTGAATTCGAGTTGTCGACTAGGAAAATAAGAAATTCGTATTCTCCATTATACGAAACATTAAAAAACAGTTAAAAGGAAATAAATTGCAACTATATTAGCTAATTTTGTATTAAACAACACTCGCAATTATGTAAGTGCTTGGGTACAAAAGAATAATTGTAATTTAACTGGTTGGAAGAGAATTTTAAGGATAACCACAATGTGGTAGCTTTGCGTCGCGTTTGCATAGTGTTTTGAAAGGGTCATAAACACGTTGTGAAGCACTATCGCTTAGCGATAACTTATCTGAACTAGTTGCAGACCAGAGGTTCTCACATTTGGCCACGTTGTGCATACACGTGCGAAACCGTATCATACAATAACCGAACCGAAATTCAAATTTTGACCAACGACCAAAATATTAATGTTTTGGCCATGGCCAAAAAGTAAAATTAATCCCACTTAAAAAAATAGAACATTTTCCAAATTTTGATCAAAGTAATCCATATTCTAACAAACTTAAAGTAAAATTTAACTCGAGTTTAACAGGGCGATTTGGTGTTTGTAAATTATTATTGAATCAAAGAACTCAGTTGATGGAATATCCGTTCAACGTACTTTGACATTCTTATGAAAGGGACTATCAAATATCAAAACGAAGAATTATCTTACAAGATAAAGTTCACGTGCAGTGACGTCGTCAGAATTTGTACAGTAAATAAAGCCGCTGTAATGTCAAGAGAAAAAAAAATGAAACAGAGCTGTTATACAATTCTCGTCCCAAACATGGAACACGAAATTTGTCCACCCGAAAAATTAAGTTTTCAAATTTCGTTCTTTTTGCATAACTGGTTCAACTTAACGAGATTAGATTTGTAGAATCTAATTTTTTTATTTAAAGTCTGTTTAGTTGAAGACTTTTGTTCGATTGAATTTATGATCTGGGTAAATTTAAGGTTTGCAACTTACAAGATGAAACTGGAAAGTGATAGCGTCGAAACGATCGACAGTCGAAAACTGTCACATTGACAAGGTTTCGTGGTATAGGAAAGGTGGTATAACTAATATCAGGTCCGAGATAAGTCATATCGCACGCGACCGTTTTGCCTTGCACGCTGTATAAGATAGAACCCAATGCATGTGCCAGATATCGTGACAGCAGTGTTGGTGCATTATCACTTGGTATTTCATGAAATCAGTCGTCGCAAGAACTGCCTCTGGCTCAGTGCACGAGGAGCAACCGCCAAAAGAACTAATTCTTTTTTTTTTCGAGCCATGCGGAAGTGCTTCCGCCGACAGTCAGAATCCTGCGGCGATTCTCAAACTTGTTGTTCGTCACATATAATAAGTGCTGCGATGATTGTGAGTTCAAAGTTGACGAAGTTCCGTTCGTTTGAATGAACCTGCTGAAGATAACAAGTGAAGCTGTGGGTGTACTTTAACATTTTTTTTTAGTGGAAAAAAATCAGTTTGGATTTTGAATTGAGTTTTTAGAATGAACTTTGAAATGTTCAGAATTGTGAAATGTCAATGTTTTTAAGAAATAAATTCAGTTGGACGATCCAATGTGTCATTTTTTGAGGCGAAAAAAAATTGATATGAAAATGTACAAAAGTTGAAACAATTTTGATAAGTGCAAGATAAGCTGCAACCGATGATTCTTTTTCTACGCCATTTAGTGCAAACGATTTATGAAATTTTGACGATTCAATCAGACCGGAAAAATTAAGTTTTCGGTAATGAAGTGGAATAATTTTACTTTAATTCTTTTTATATCACTTTTTCCAAACCTTCCTTCTCTCATTGTACTTTGTTTTGTTAAACTTTAATTTCACAATAATATGAAAAGTACACTCAATAATGATAAGAAAGTTGAAACGAAATTGTGCTTGTCACAATTTTATATTCGTTCAACTTCGAAAAACTAATAACAATTAAAGAGAATTTAAAAAGTTTATTTGAAAGGTTTCAATTGAAAAATTTTAAAATGAAAAAAAAAATAATAAAGAAAAGAATTGAAGTTCCATTGGGCACAATAAGAACTCATTCACAGGTCGCTTTGCATCGGTGCAGTTGAAATTGTAATGTTCAGCTTGTCCACTGTAGCCACTTTAAGTCATAAGGAAACGCAAAACAATCTCGCTGCCGTTTCACAATGAAGCAATAAAGTGCAGCGCAGTTGCAGCGTCGAGAGGAAAAATAGAAGAAAAAATCGCAACAACAACGCACAGCCGACGTGAAAGACGCGCGCGAAAATGAAATTAACTCGGCAAGGGATTTGGAAATTAACGAAAATTGCAGTTTCGTGTCTGTGCAAAACGCTCGTTTAATGAAACAAAATGTCCCGCCTGCTTTGCAGCCGGATCATTATACTTGCAAATGAAAAACTAGAGAGAGTTATACGAAAATAAGCACGAATGTCGCGGCATGTCAGACAAAAAAATTCACATTCGCTCGTAAATTTTGCATTATTACATGCTCCCTTGTTGTTGTTTAGTTTCGCTTCTGGAACAGTAGAAGTCCTACATTGCCTCGCATGATGGAAACTTACAAGAAAATAATGCAAACTTTTTTTACATTCATTTTTAAACAATATTTCATCTCCATTGTTTGTGTAACATTTTCAACGATAATTTCAAATCCAAATTCGTAATTAATATTGTGATTAATAGTTTAGACACTTTTTTGAAACTTAATTTTCCTTTCTAAATTAGGATTTTAATTTGTTGATAATTGGAAATGTTAACTAACAATTTGACTAGTGCAGTTTGGCTGGGGAACTTTTGTTTATACAGTGGGAATGTCCCACATGGTTAAACCGGGTTTGGTCGAAGGCGGAGCGAGCTGCAAATTTAAAGCGGACCATTCGCTCGTTTGCTTTGTCGCCATTTTGAATCATCCTATCCCTTTCTCGAGCGTTTATCGCGAAAATTTTCCCCTCGCCTTGCGCATCGTTCTATACATATTCATTCTCGCTTCCTTTCCCCAACGACGTTCTTCCATTTTGAATTTATTTATCGATCTATATTTTTTCCGTTTCAACTAGAAACATTACTTTTCTCGCTTTTATTGAATTATCAACTTTTTGTGTTTGTAGCTCTATGTTTTCGGTTTGATTTTTTATTTAAAAAATAAATTTTCTGTTTTTGTGTTGGTTGACCTTCATATCGATGTTTGTTATAAAATTGAACACTAAGTTAGTGTATTATTTTTGTACGTCTAAATATTTAATTTTTCGACTAAATATTTCATCTCTAATATGAAATGTCACATGTTTATCTTAGAATTTATGAAAGTTGATATGGTTGCGAATCGTGGAACAAGGGATAGAAATAAATCTGTTTCTGTCTGATGTCATTAATCTCGCCAGTTTACGTGAACCCTGATGACTCTTGTGATGAACAAACCGGCATCTTGTCCTCTCTAAACGAAATATCTAGTCGCTAATATTAACTAAGAAAATCTAATTTAACTATGCTAATATTCATAATCAGCTTGCTACCAATACTTTTATTTAATTTTTCGTTTTTTGATTCGCTACCAACTAAAACTTCAAACTATAAAAACGAAGTTATTAATCAAGAACTTGAAATTCGAAACTCGTAACTCAAAACTCTGAAAAGTAAAATGAATAATGTTGTAAATTCAATTTCAAAATGCCAATAATGGAACGTGCCATTCGATGAGAGCACTTATTCGAAGCTCTCATCTCAATGTTTAATACGAAAACAGTAACGAGTGGCCATCAAAAGGAAAAAAAAACAAACTCCATGAGTGTCAGAAACACGACTCGAGCACGCTTCGTGGTTTCAGGTGCTATTGCGTTTTTCAACAGAGCCAGAGTGCTGTCAAAAAAAAACAATATCCCAATTGATTCGAGCTGAGGCTGAGCAAACTGATCGCCGAATCACGTACTCAAGTGGATCAACAACTGTCACGAAAACAAAACATTAAAAACGACCCACTTGTCGCGCCTTTTTCATCGAATCCGCTCGAATAGTCTGTAACTTCTCTCTTCGAAACCTGAAACATGATGCTTTTTTCAACCTCTCGCCTTTTCAAACAAACTTCAAATATTGTTTTCTCGAAAAATCTATTTGATTCTTATTGTTTGGTTCTCCTATTCTATTTATTTCTCGAGAGAAAAAGATAAATCCATTTTATTATTTTATAATTTTCTTTTTTGGCATTGTTTGCAATAGAGTGAAAAACGTCAAAACTAAGTGAGCCTTATGTAAGTTTCAAAAAGAATTTGCTTTCGGTGTTATTCAAAATTGTTTTACAAGTGAATAATTAGTCGACAAACCGTTGTCGATTCTTCATTGGCTGTACTTTGGTGTTCTGGAGTGAGTCAGTGAACACGTGACGATTGTTTAAATAAATTATGAAAAAGCGCGAACCAAATCAAAATGTTTTTTTTTCTCTTTTCATCATCAGAAAACTTTGACGTTTCAAAACAGCCAAGAAGAAACAAAGAATCAAAAAAAGTTTTCCTTGAGGAAGGCAAATTGGTTGGTTTAGTACTTGTTTCGAAGTTCATTTTCACGTGAAGAGCACACGGGAAGCACATGGGAACTTATCATATCATGATTTTATATCTGATGGCAAATAATGCGGATAAAATTAGTACCGGCCGATCATTTCCAAGATTGCGTTTCAGATGAAAATCCTAAGTTAACGTTTTGTGACTTGTGCAGTCCGAAAAAAAGAATCATGCAATATTTGGCAATCGAGCTAGAGTCATTACTGGAAAGCGACTATTATATTTAACCGATGACGAAATTCGAGACTTAATTTCTCATAACGTACTTTGTTTTTCTAAATATATTTCAGGGATTTTGTGCTCTTTCATTTCATAAACTCATTAAAGTCTGTGGAATGAAAAAAAAATAATCGAATGAAATTGGACGGTTTTTCACCTAGAAAATATGTGGAATTTTTGTTTGAAGAAATGATGATAAATGATTTAAAAATTTTTACAATTTACTTGTGTTTGGAAAATAATCTTTCAGGTTGGGAGAGGTGAAATGAAAAAAAAAAAACGATTAAGTGTTTTCAATAACATTTTCCGGTTCAATGAATTTGTATTTTGTTAAATTCGTAGCGATGGAATTGTAGTGTTATTTTATCTGTGGCATTTACTGTACCGGCTAGATTCATTTTGGTCATTGCTTTATCGCGAGTTTATCTCAAATCGACATAATTTAATGAAAAACAAGTAGATTATATTCATGATACGAATATACAAACTTTTCTAATGAAGACAAAAAAAAGAGGAAATAACAATAATTGTTTCTTCATTTTTCATAATCATCAACCAACGATTCAAGTTCTAAACTAAAAAATTGAAATTGGAATGTAAAAAAATTTAAAAGAATTCAGAATACGAAGCGACGAAAGTCAAACATTGTGTTTTGGTAAACGTCCTAAAACTCAGGTGGGTAAACACGAATGAACCAAAAATCGTACGTTTTCGAACAAGTGTAATTTTGTCAAAAATCTTAGTATCCCGAGCTCGCACATGTGGCGGACAAGCAACAGGTCCTCTTTCCCACGTTCACGATGAAAAAACAAAAATAGTTGTGAGAGCTGAGCAACTCACCAAAGCACCTCCTCTTATATTTGGGGTCTTCTTCTGCCTCGTTGACGCCCCTCTTTCTTTTCACATTGACCATCGTGTTTATCTTCATTCCTCTCGAAATTGTCCAAAGAGCCGTGCCTCAGCGCCCAAATCACGATTCAACGTCCGTCACTCATCGGCAAATTCAGAATAACAAAAATTGTAAAGTGTATTTAACAGAAACAACTCAAATTCAACAAGAGATGTAATGACGGGTGACGGACAGGTGAACAGGTGGTTCTTCTTTTCGTTTACTTTTTTGCAGAAACGAACAATTTGCGAATCGCGCGCGGTCACTTACTATGCTCTATGATCGAGAACGAGCTCTTGTACATTATGAGCATAGAATAACGCGCGAGAAACGTACAGGGCTCGCGAGCCCGAGAGGGGACTTTGGCTCGCCTGACCATTTGGTGGGGACGCAAATCATTCGCACACAAGGGGAATATGCGTCATCAATACGATGCTCAAATAATAAATTAATCAACTTTTACAATTTTCAAAACAAATTCAAAATCTCAGAGTTAGACAATAGAATCTTACACCAATCTCAAAATCCAAGATTCAGATTTTTTTTATAGAAACCAATTCTGGAATGTTCTGTAAGACAAATATTCTCTTTAGCATTTATTAAACGTTACTAAAAAGTGAAATGTTGTAGTTAATTGATAAAATGTTTTGTCACTAATCTAACAAGTTGGAAATATTTATAAAGTTTAATTATTTTTAAATGGCTTGAAGATCATACAGCTATTAACAATTGATGAAAATGGGATGTTTTTTGTGCAATTTTTGCTTGTATTTTTAGACGGATATAAATGTTTGTGATTCATTAGTTCGTGATCGACATAATTTTTTATGACGCTTTGCGGGAGAATGTGTAGCTGACAGTTGCTGTGCGCGAGCAGTTCATCTCGTGAACTCCGAGAAATGGTTCTTTTGCTGTCTAACGAGGGGCTGATGAGAAACCGAGCGGCTTATCAGCCGACCCCGCGTCAAGTCTCGTCCGGAGACACTCTCACAGATAGCTGTATTTTCTTATTGACTTCGATTGAAATTCATTCCATCTGCACTTGCTGACCCCTTTTTTGTTGCGGTTTCCAGAATCGAAATTTCGAGAAAATGAAAATTGTAAACTGTTTTTTATTGTGGTGCAGAATGAACAGTTTAGTTTCTCGTTATGATTTGAATAAAACATTTCAAGTCCTTTGATGAAAGTCGAGAATGGTGCCTAAGAAATTTAAACCTCATAACAACACTATAAAATGCTGCAATTCAATCTTTGCTCAGTGACCCGAACTTGAAACTGTGAAACTCGAAAGGATGAATTTTTCTTTCAAATTTTCAAGTAAACGAAATCTATCAATGCTATTTAGTTTGTTTATAGAAAACAAAAATCTCGAATTTCAGGGATTGTAATTTTAATGCTAAGAAAGTTGATTCTTCGCACTATGAACATTGTATTTATTGCAATATTAAAAGGTGTACACAATTTTGCTTTCTTTAAATAAAACCTCATTGTTTTTGAAAATTTGACCGATTTGAAAAGTGAAAAAACTTCAATCAACGAATAAAAATGTATGTACACGACAGTAGAACAAGATATAAATTTATTACGTCGATTCAATTTTACATGAGCCAAAGTCTGCTCGGCACGGTTTCTCAAAACACTTTTGTTAACTAAAAAAATTGTTTTCGCCGTAACACTTGTTCTTGTACCAAAAGTCCATACAGTGCAAGAGATGTTACAAACTGATTCTTATTTTTCCTATCCAATCTTCAGCAAGTCAAACACGGTACGTTTACAACAACCCGGATACTTTATTTCTCATGTACAAAAAAACTGTAATTAAGGCCAGAACAAGTTGGTTCGTTCAGACTTTCAAGTAGTGCAGCTTGCGATTCAGCTCTTCGAACTTCATGATTTTTCTGATGAAGAAATCGCCATACCGATGGGCCACTTTTGTATCGGCAATATGGACCATCTCGCCATTGATGTAAAAATCAAGCTGCAACAGAACCACAACAATTAAAATTCAACTCAGATTTCAATTAACATAACATAATAATTGAACTTTCAAGTTCGAAATTCGTACCTCAGATCCAGATTTGAACTTTCCCTCAAGTCCAGAAAGTCCCTTGGTCCAAACGACGTTCTTCATTTTGTGTTTGAAGCAGAGCAGGTTGATAATAAGACTGCTGACTTCCTTCTGGACATTGATATCCTCGTCTGCTCCGCTGCTGCTCATGAACATAGCAAGTTTGCTCAGAGGCAACGTAGTGTAAAGTTTCAAATAAGACCTGATAGTCGGCAGCATCTTTTGTTGCATCACCTCGTCCTTGAACACCTTAGTCTGGTGATTAATAGCATCCCTTACACAGTCCCTGTATGCCTCCTCCGGATCGTTTAAACTTGGCGGCATCGAGGACAAGAACTTGGGACAGGCAAACTGGAAACAGCTCTCGAACTCGTTCATGTCTCCCATCTGCATCTTGTACATCTTCTCATGGTAATTTTTGTCTCTCAAAGCATGTTGCAGACTCTCGTCAATGTACTGCGGATGGAGCACCAGACAAATCGCCAAAAGATGGAACATCCTCTCCGTCTGTCGGTTGATCTGATCGTTCTGATAACTGCGAGTTGCGAATAGCTGCTTTGTACGTTGTACATAAAGTAAAATTCCAGTGAAGGTGCGAATAGCGTCAGCATACCGACGCATCATCATGTAACAGAATCCCACATGGTAAGCTGTGGAGATCTGGCAGCCTGGCACGTGAGAAAAGGCGTTGCGTTTGTGCAGGTCCACGTTTTCCAAAACCTTGATCGCCTGATAATAATCGCCCAATAGAGAGTGCAAACGCAAAAGTCCAACTAGGGCAAAGTAACCGAGCATCTTGTAAAGGGAATGTTTACCAAACACCCCAGCTACAGAGTCAGGATCTCCACCGTTGGCGCAGACTTCAAGCTGGCTTTTGATATTGGACTTGTCAACCAGCGAGTGCAGAACGTTCAGGACACAGAGAACGTTCCATTCTTGGGTCTGCCGCGAGAGGATTTCTTTCTCGTCGCTAGACTTGTTGGTCAGATTAGCTCGGTACTGGGAGAAGGACTGGAACTGGTAGACGAACTCGTCGATCAACTCCCAAAGCCACTGGTCAGGCAATTCAAGCTCTACGGGATTTTCAGAGAGTAGGATGTAATTGAAGAGGTCGCAATAGTTGTAGAATGAGCTCATACGATGGTCCAGGGTCGGACCGCCCGGCAGCTTGGCGTAGATGTGGCGGAAGTAAAGCTCCTTGTACAGAGACAGGAAGACTTGATCGTCGCCAATGATGTGCTTAATATCATTCTCATCAGGCCAAGATGACTTTTCGTAGTAGGTGTCAGAGATTTTTGGGTAAGCGTCCTCGTACAGGCTCTGGATCTTGTAGATCATGCATTCGTTGATCGCGGTACGGAAGTGTTGAAGGAAGGACTCCACCTTGTCCGGCACATTGCGGTAGGCCTGAGTGTAGGTGTTTTCATCTTCCTTGTAGTCATCGTAACCATCGTACTGTAAAATTTAAAATTGGATTTAGTTTTCGATCTTCTAAGTTCTAGTTTTAGTTTTTTTTTTTTTTTTTGGTTTTTAATTCCAATCACTGTTTTTGCTTGAATGAATAATAATTTGTTCACTAATTTGGTCTTAAATTTTGTGTAAAAATTTGTTTGAAATGAAATTGATAAGGCTAAATAAGTTAAAAAGTGACCTGAACATGTTTAAAAATTTTAAAACATACATTTTTTGGTTATAAAAAATTGTTTTAAAGTATACTGATTTATTTAAATAAAAATTCAAATTGGAATGCATAAATTCTAACCATAAGAATAACTTGACAAATCTTCAATATTAAAGGCTTTAATTTAATTCAATATCACTGTTCTTTAAAAACCTTTAAATCTAACCTAAATATTTGAAAGTTGTACTAAACTTTCAAAAAACATCAACTTTTTCAACTGAATTAACAATTAATTTAAACAATTTAAAAATGTTTCTTAACGTTGCAAATAACAAAAAGCAGCCAATTGTACTTTTCATTAATTGTTTATTCGTAACGAGTCATGGAAAATCTGGCTGGTTTTGTTTGTACACCTTCGATTACGTCAAAAAGGCCACAGAATTTCGGAACAAATTTTACAGTATTCAAGCGGAAATACGATGTTTTAAATAAAGCCCATTGTTGAGAACACTCACCTGTTCGGCATAATCGTCGTACATTTTTGTTGGGTTGTGTTTGTTTACCTTCTAATCAACTAAAAATTGGAAAAGAAAACTATATTCTCACGTGCATGCTAGTTGACCCGCACGGCACAGCGTTGCACGTGGCTACTTATTTCGTTTGAGGTTAGTTTTGGAGCATGACTACTGTGCTAGTCAAACTGGTGTATGAAATTTGTATCAACTTTTTTAGAAATTATTAATAAAAAATGTTAACATGAAATTCAATAAAAATTATTTAAACATTTTTTTAAATAAAAATTTTAATTTTACTCTATTAATGTAGGTTTAAAATTCGAAATCGTAATATAGGAACTGAAAAAGGAACTTTGAAAATAATTAGTTAACCAATTCGGAAACATTGCAGTTCATTGTAAAATATCTTTATTGTAATAGTTAATGATTCTTTATACACATTATTGATTTCAAAATGAGCAACCATGTACATTATAATACAACTCATCTGCTCACTATAAAAACTCGAGGCATCGCAAATGCAACTGTTCTTAAACAACCAGATATCGCGCATCATCGTTTTTATTGTGTTTTTTCAATTAATTAATTACAACTCTATCGTTCCAATGGATGATCGTCATTGATTCGATACATATTGCTTCGACGCGGTGTCATGACATACTAAGTAAGGTCGAAAACACATTGACCGGCAAAATGCATGACTGGTATTCGGCATCAATTTCTCATCGTTACAGTTTTCGTATATTATTTACAAAGAAAAATCAAACAACTAAAAAAAAGGTTTTGTGGTTGTCGAGAGAAAGAAAGAAAGAGAGAGCTCGGAGGTCCAAAGATTTTTGGGCTGCTCCGATCTGATATTCATTTGACGCTCAATTTGTGTACGCAGGCAGTCTATAGCATTCCTAACTCTGAACATCTAAACTGAAGACGAACGCCGTTGCTCGCACATCAATATCTAATGAACCGAACGGTGCTCGCGATTTGCTTTAAGGGATCACTCAGTCTCCTATTGTTAACGAACAGCAAAATAACCGCGTGTCTGTTTAGAGCTTAACCAATTATCAAGCCGCATCCCAATCTGAACTGGTTTTTCGTGTGGTTCAACATCCCGCTCAGGGCGAACGAGAACGGCAACGGTTGCAGTTTCTTCTCCAGTACTGCACCTACGGTCCAATTGGAATCGACGCAGCCTAAAAATTCAATATTAGATTAAGTAATGCTACTTCTAAAAATCACACACTTGTTTGAATTGAATTTTGGCTTTACCTCTAAATACTAAGTCAGCTTTAGGCAGATCCACTTGATAGGCAATCGTGGCAGTGGAATCTTGCATTCGTGCATTGATTTCCAGTTCTACTCCGACTTGAAGTTGCTGACTAGCTTTCTGATGGAAACATAGATGGACTCCATTTGCACCTTAAAAACAAACTTGAATGAATATTTTGTTGTTTTGTTTTGTTTTTTGGTTCGCACTTTTTTAATTGTGATTATTTACCTATATTTCCACTCATTGTAGAATCTCCAACAACGTATCGACCAACTAAAGAGGGAACAGTGATGGACTGTACCTGAAGTGCAACTTCTCTTTGGTGTACGATTTCACCACCCAGAGCTAAGTTGGGCGTTATACTTTGCAGATATTGAACAACCGCCAGTCCTACAAAACCACAGCCAGAAATGTTATTCGTTCAGTTACATCTTCGAGTTGCTTTTAATATAATTTTTGTGCTATGTACCTGAACCATTCATCAAATTGGGATTTCCTAATGTGACTGATAAAGAGTGCGAATCTCCTTTATAATCAGCAGTCATTTGAACAGCAGTGAATTTGTTCCGGTGAATTTGTGTCGCGAGTTTACCTTTGACCCTCTCAGCCAATTGGTGCATAACAGTCGCGTTCAAATTCCCACTCGTGTCAATGTCGCCCAGCAATACTGGATACGATTCCGTGGGCGATACTTGGTTTACACCAACATAAGTTGCTCCAAATCTAAAAACGAACAATTTAAATAATTTAACTGTAATACAATGTCCTTTTTGGCTCAAAAAATGATAAAAATGTGTAATTTACCTGTAACCAGACGGTGTCATGGCATTGGAACTCATATTGACGGAATGAGATACTTGAAAGTGATTGCTTATGCCCTTATTTAGCACTATTTTGGCTCCTTCGAAATTCGTTGGAAACACATCTGTGACCAAACAAAAAAACCTTAATCAATATCAAAAACAAAAACTCGTACAAAATCAATTTTTTAGTACAAAAAGTCTCCAGATTAGAAAACCAATATTAACCTTGTTTTCAAAAAGTTGTGCAATTCAAAAATAGAACAAACAAGAAAAATGAATGCTAAAAAACATCGTGACATCTAGATGCATTTTAATTGTTAATGACTATTATTTTTTAAACTTTTCGGCAGTTTTGTAGAAAAATTGATAAATTTTCTCCGTCGAAAAATCACATGACACGAGTCGATGATAGTTGAACAATGAAACCTGACAGAAATGAAACAAAGGTTGTGCAAATAAGTTCGGGGTTGAGTTTACCTTTGTACTTTTTGTGTAATTCCTCGACGTTGCCTGGATATTCGAGGCGACTCGGAGGATTTGTCGTCGTGATCGACGAGTTGGTGTTGGATGGTGTCTGTTGTGCCGGGACGTCGTCCTTCGTTGACTTCGGCACGTCCAAGGGCGGCACCAGCGGGGTTCCAGAGGATGCTGCTAACACCTGTCCCATTATTGCTACGAGAATTATTTACTTTATTTTCACGAAAACAGCGAGTTTCGAGGAGCCAGCCGAACAGAACGTGTTGCGAGCGGAAAATGTGGCGATCGTTGCTCACTTCAATTCGATCATGGTGAAAAATCTTCTTTACCGACCGGCGTCAATTCAAATGAACGAGAAAAGTTACTAGCATTTTGGTGGCAAATTCAAAAGTTACATTTACAAAAAAGATTCTTAATCCAAAACCTGAATCAAAATTCGTTTACATAATTTTTAAATTGTTTTGCGATTGTTTCTTATTAACCTATAAACGAAACGTTTGAAAAAACATTGTGCACAAAAGCTTAGGTTTGTGTCAAGATAATTTTAGAATTGAGAGAAAAAATGAAACATTCCATTGTAGTTGTTTAAAAAACATTAATTTGTTAGGATAAGGTTGATAAAATAGGCCAAAACCGCTTGATCATCAATTTATTATCACATTTGGAGGTTCCCAATGACTCTGAATGTCGAATCGCAATTTTATTGGGGGTCACAGTTGATGACTATTTACAGCATTTATAAATATTGAAATACAAAAATACATATATAATACATCGTAATACAATTTTGTACAATCATTTGTTCATTTTTATATACAATTGATCTCATTTTTGGTCAATCTCACCGGCGTCATGAGAGGTCCCAGTGAAACTTGTCGAAACTCTGCAGATCCTAAAATCGAAACGTTTATAAAAACATATTTGTTTTGTTTTTCATTCCATAAAGAGAACATTTCACTTCAACAATAAGTTTTTATTTTTTTTCGAAAATATTTTTATTTTTATTGTTATACAAATAGTACAATCTGCGACTGGATATAATTCAATTTGAACATCCGGACAAAAAATGTCATTCCCCTCTCGTATAATAAGAGACGATTCACAATTTTCGTTTCTCACGCTCAGTATAACAAATTGTTTTAGCTTTTTATTTTGATTCAACATCCCTTAGGGAAAATTCGTAACCTTGCTTTACAATCTTAATTATAATTTTTGTGATCCGTCCGAAAGATTTTTCTCCACTGATTTTCATCATAACGAAAAGTTATGTTGTCAAAAAAGGATTTAAAAAATTCAAATGCTTTGAATTTAAAGCTGATATTAGGCAAGCAGTTGCCTTTGGTGTCGCAAGACAAATAAATATGAGTATTACTGATCAATCAGTAAACGACATGATTTAAAAACAAAATCCTGTTTTTAATTGTTTTATCAAAAAATCTCAACCTGTTGTATATAAAGACGGTTTGTTATCAAAACGCTGCACTCGTTTATCACTCACGAGAGAAAAAAAGAACATTCTATTGAAAAAAGACAGTTTTTTTGAAAGCTATGTACAGTTGGTCGGACAAGTATAAAAAATGTTAACCGATTAATTTAAAAGTAAAAAAATTGGACTTCACAGGTTGAATATGAGCGTTAAAAAGTGGTGATATCCGACAGTGTTTATTTCATTCCGCGATTGGAGAAATAAAAGTGTCTTACAAGGAACTTGAAAATTTGGAAGAAAAAATCAAAATTGTTGAAACACCACTCGACTAGACTACAAGTTAGAAAATAAATAAAAAAGACGAAACGAAAAAGACGTTGCGGATTATACACCTTTCGCTTAGATCACAACTCGTCATTTGCAATTACAAAAAAAATTAATAATAAAAAATGTTTGAGCGTCAAAAAGGCGAATCTCAACTGCCTTATATCAAAGGAATATAAAAAATGCAAATCTACGGATTCGCTTTTCTGACGTCCTTCTCTTCAACAACGAACAGAGGTAAAATTATCTTGATCAACGCACTTTCTTTCTACAAAATGTTTTGTTTTGCTTATTTTTCATCAGCGTTTATAAATTAGCTAAGTTTATCATATATATAATTTAACGTTTGCTACGTATATTATCTACAAAACATACATTCCTATCCTATGTAAAAAAAAGAAGGAAAACCACTTTGCATTGCAGTACATCGCATTGTAGAAAGGAGGTTCGGCGTTGTTGTTTCGTGAAACGTCGGAGGTTTTGTGCTCAGGCGATTTGCCGTCCGGTTTTGTGATGAAGCAGTGACTGCGATCGTCGAGAATAAAATGTTATGGTCACTTCAACGTTGCAATACAAAACGGCGCTTGCTCTTAATTTTAATTAACATAGTTCGAACGTCGTGGCGCTCTTTTTAATACTGTTGTCGTCAACGTCGCTTGAACGTTCAATTCAAAAGACTCCCGACCCCACGGCAACAATTAATCTTGAATACAACTTTTAAAATACACTCTCTCGCTTTCGTACATACAAGTGACGATCGCAAGTCCCTGAATTGAACGTGCAATTGCTCAAACTTTCTCGCGAAATTTCATCTAAATGCCATCTCTGATTCAACCAATTTAACAATTTTTCTCCTCGGACTTTTGACGGTCTTGTCATCCAATTGTAAAAATTTTTTGGTTTTTTTCGGGAAGCTGCATTTTCAAAATGATCCTTTTTTATTTTTCAAAGGAAAAACAACTGACAGAAAGTTTGGCCTCGGACGACTTAAGAAATTCGATAGCGGTTTGACTGTTTAAAGAATGAAGATAACAGCTCGGTTTCCTAAGCAAAAAGGAAGATTCGAATGGCAACAAGTGTTTATAATGCATCTCCCATCGAATCTGAAACGGAAATGTGCTTCTGCACTGCTTGAGATTAATAAGTCGAAGAACACTGCACGTACAAACGGCTTTCGAATGATATGTCACGCGGTTTTTTCGGTCCTCCTAGACCTGGCTACATTGTAGTAACAACGGCGACAATATGGAGGGAATAATATTTTCTTTTCTTTTATAAAAAATTAATAAAAAAAACGGAAGAACAAAAACAATGTATGGTCATTCCGGCCGGACCATACGCGCTATACTACAGTTGCCAGGGTGGCAATTTCGTGACAACAAATGAGGTCTCAACCTCGTCAAGATTCCCGCGTCTCGTTGACAATTTTAACACTTTTGAGCATATGTCCGTTCTTGCGCTCCTCGTCCTTCTTAGGGTCGTCCCAACTTTGCCTCTGGCCGCTGCTGAAGATTAAGTAGAACAACCCGCAGAACAAGTACACTGCAGCTGCGATGAACAAAACTTGTCTCCATTTTGCTTGCGTTGGCTAAAAACATCAATTTTAAATCAACTTTTCTGTCAAATCAACCATTTAACTTTAAAATCTTTGAAAATGGAATAGGACTTTTGAATAAAATCTTTATATTTGTTGTTTATTTTTTTAAATATAGAATAAGATCAAAAAGAGATAACTAGATAGAAGTGAATTTGATAATAGAAAAGTTCAGATTTCTTACCGGAGGTTCAGTGAGGGTACCAGCAACGAATGGCGCAAGGAGCCCAGCTAAATTAGCTAGACAGTTGGTGAAAGACATTAAAACACCGGCAAACCTCGGTGAGATATCGAGGTGGTTAACTTTGAAACCGGAGTAAATAGCGCCGTTAAGACCCACACCGACCGACAGCATTGCGACGGTCAGCCAGCGGTCGCAACCGGTGTAGGATGCAATCACAAGAGCCACAGCTGGACCAAACTGACCCACACTGTTCACAAACTTCCTCGTCTTTGTGTGGTTGCATTTTCCCGTAGAAATCAACCAGTCAGCAAAGTGAGAAATGAACATCGAGAAGAACCACATGGCTAGATAAGGAATAGCTGAAACCAGGCCGTTCTGAAAAGAAGACAAACAATGTTAGAGATTGAATTTAAAAAATTAAGTTAACATGATGGTTCTTAAATTGAAAAAAAAATGTATTTTGATTTGAAGTTTTACCATTTTGATGTTGAAATGTAGGATTTGCTTCATAAAGGAAGGTAGCTCGGTCATCAGAGTTTCGTAACCGTAGTTCTGTCCCATGTGCGCGATTAGTATAGCCCAGAAAGGCAAAGATTTGACGATGGATTTCCATGGCACTGGTGGGGACTGTAAAAGAGATAAAAATTGTTATGAATCTTCGCGTCACACTTGTAAAGCTTTCTATGACGCATCACCAAGACGTGGCATCTCTATTATCAATTAATAAATATCTTCCCTTTAGACATGTTTGTCGTTTTATCAGCGTGTCAACATCGTTTGTCAAAAGTGCACTTGTGCACTGACAATCGTATGTGTGATTTGGTGTTGATCAACAACAAACATGGTGATAATTTAACAATGTGTAACGTGTGTGTTTGGTCTGATGCAATGAGCGATGAATTTAATTTTGCTAATTTGCGCGGTTTCATGCAGTTGCAAATTTTAGACTAGAACGAATCTTGTCTGAATGTTATTGTTTTTTGAAAGAAGTCTGTTACTGACCGAAGAACCAGCAGATCCCCAAAGAGCACTAAGGATATATTTCTTTTCATCCTCCTTGATCTTAGGGTCGGCTTCCGGGTCCTCGCTGACGTAGAAGAGGAAGAACAAACACCAAACGACTCCGATCGTACCGAAGACGTAGAAGACGGAAGGCCAGCCTCCAGCAAAACCGTGCTTGGATAGAAGACCACTCAGTGGCATCGAGATGACTGTTCCAAATTGAGCTCCTGAATTAAGAAAAAAAAACAAAACGAACAATTAAAAACACCAGTTTGTCGTCTCGCAAATAAACCGTTACCAAATGAAAGTTTAATTTTAGGACGTTTCATTGTATAAAAGTGCTAGGAATGTTCGTCCACAGATCCTGGGTTCAGTGAAAGAGCAGTCGGATTGAAGACCCATTGAGTCGTAGCACAAGAGCGTCTACTTTACATGAGGATTGATTCCTAAGCTTACCGGCATATACGAAGGCTCCCATCCTGCTCCTCTCATTTGGCGGTATCCACTTTGCCAGCATAGCATGCGTGCAAGGCACGATTGGACCCTGCAATAGTGATAATCCATTCCTAGGGCAGGAAAACACACCCGGACAATCAAAAAGCATTTCCATACTGCTCTCAGAGAACATTCAGTTTTCAATTCAGCTTCCAAACTGACTTCAAAGATTTGACAACTATGTTTTCTAACGCAGATGTTGGAATTGGAGACCGTTTTGTGATCTCCCTGCCAAAGTCACAAAACACTCTCCAATTATCAGTCAATGCTTGTCGATTGTCGTGTTCTTCTTCGTTTGTTTGTTCGCTTCTTTCTCCTCAAATCTTTAAACTTGTCTCGACATTTTCGTCTTCCTTTTGATTTCATCTTGAAGAAACGTAAATCTTGTTTTTTATGACCGAAAAAGAATAGATTAAAGTTTCAACTTCCTATTTGTTGCGTTTGTTCATCATTTTATCTTAGCCATATCTGTTTAGATATGAGGCTCGTTAATCCTCTGATACCATTAGGAGATAGAACAAATTGTAAACACAAATTTTCGAGTCTTTGAATGTCGTCAAACATCAGACTCGACAAACTTTACGGCTCAATGAACGCGATCGGTATCAGAGTAGCATCAACACTTTATTTTCACTAATATCTATTCTCCTGTAAGTAATGATCTCCGGTTTTTCTGGTGCAAACTGTACTTGTTTATTGGTTCGAAATGTTTGTTGACGCACACGATCGTTTTGTTTTTCAAGAAACTACGACTTGAATTACAACACTGAAATGAAATTTTATTGAAGTTTGAATATAATTTAATCTATTCTTCGATATCATTTTTCATTACAATCAAAGACTTTCAGGAAACGTTCGAAACCGACAAGTTTTATGCATAATTTTGAATTTCATTTAATTTCTTTCTTTTCTTTTTCTGGTTAAATTTTGTAATCAACATCTGCTGAGGAACAATGTAGTTTTGATAAGAGCCGCTATGTAAACCAACATCTTCCGATCCAATTATTTCATTGCCGCCGAAATTAACATCTTAAGACAAATTTATTCGTTCATTAAACACGTTTTCATTATTACAATCCCTCGGTTGGAGAAATAAAAAGCGTTCAAAGCAAACAGGTTTTTCGGTCTTATTGATAAATTTTAAATGTCTTTCGAATTCTAATTGGCCCCGAGTTTATACGTGAAAATTATACCTACTAAATCTAGATTTCAAATGAAATGGTAATGTTTGCGATCCAAAAGTATGCATAAAAATGTTGCTAGTCAAACGTTCACCATCAATCTAGTCCTGTTTTTCTTCGTGAAACAGAAAAGTCCAACTTTTAAATTTCTTTTTCGTTTCTTTTTTTTCTTCTTCGAAATTTAATTTATTCTAATTTTTTGCTCCACAATTAGCTCGAAATTGTCTTGAGATGAATTTTTCTTATCAATCATAATCTCACTGTCACAACAGGTCTTCGTCATCCGGTTTTATCAGTCGAACAAACAAAGTCACTCGTTGCATTGCCAAAGATCTACTTACCTCTCCGAGACCCTGGATGAATCGTACGAGCATCAACCAGTAGAAGCCCCATTCGGCTGAGATCGGGACCAGCAACCCGAACAGAGAATTTATCAGCATTCCAACTCCGAGGAAATATTTCGATCCGTATCGTTTGGCGAGAATTCCAAATGGGATCTGCGTTATCACGTAACCGTAGAAAAACGAACTCAAGAGGAAACCCTGTTGAGTCGTGGTCCATGGATAGATACCGTTATCACTGTCATCCTGAAAGAGAAAACAATTATTCCTATTTTCATTGTGTTCAGATGAAAAGTTTTCCTTGGAATCAGACTGCTTTTTTGTTGGATAAAAAAATTCATGGCTACATGAAAATGTTTGTTCGTTCAACAGTTCTCATGGTCAGTAAGAACTAAGGTGCCAATAAAACAATATTGACTCGAACATATTCGATAAGGATTGAAAAATTTCCTTACACTTTATTAGACAATTTTCTCCCTTTTTCGAATGATTTAATACAATTTTTGGATTAGTTTTTCGGCAAAGTGTCATTTCTAAAATGGGAAAATTAAAAGTGGTTTTTAAAATGTTTGTTTATGTAAGTCGAGGAAATGTTTCTTTATACTCGATTAACTTTTTTCCATACCAAAGATAAGAAAAAGTTGAAATGATTTCATTTTCATTTCATTCATTTAGCAACATAGTTTCGAAGTTTCTTTAAAATATAATAAAACTACTATTGCCTCACACGTTTTCGAGATATCGCGTAGTTTGAATTGAAAGTTTTTATGAGGAGATCACAGGAAATAATCATTTTGTCATTGCGAACTGAAAATATCTCATTATCTGCTTTGGATACAACTTGAGGACCGCGTGTGTCTAAATATAAAGTGCTATAAATTTTATACAAATTGTTTTATTTTAGTGACAACTATCCAGGTCGAAAAAAAATCTAATGAAAATTGAAAACACGTTTTGCAAGCTGATCATTCGTTTGATCTCTAATAAAAATGAGACATTAAAAGCACGAAAAATTATGTTTAAAGAATAAACGTCTAATTTACTGACCTCTTCTTCTTCTGGACTACCCAAAGGACCATCACACTCGTTGCTTTGTGCGTCATGTTTCGATGTGTTTTGTGCATGATGATCGACCATAGCAACAATCGCGACTGACATATTGGTCCTCATGATGTATGCGTTTGCCATCCCCAAAAACAACATAAACGTGACGAAATGTCTCGTGCCATATTTCCCTGCAAATTAAAGAAAATGTTCAATAAATAAAGAGCTTTTGAACGTCTAATTTCTCAAAATTATTAAAACTAAAATTATTCTAATTAAAATTGTGTGATAAAAAGAGACCAACTGCCTAAGATGTAAAGAAGCTGCACGCCATGACCTTTTCTATCAGAATCTTACAATATTGATTAGTTAAAAGGACCCGGAGTTTATCAAAATAAAACGACTAACAAAACGATAACGATTTATAGTAGCCGAAATTCCTCTTCCTTGCGGCCAAGATGTTGGCGACGCATTTGAATTTCAAATTTCGCAGCGATCCCGAATCTGGATGCTAATTCGGGTAATCGTCGGTTTCACAAGCTGGAACGATTTTGCGGATCGCTAATTGATTATTCGAGGAACCGAATAAACCGCTCGAGCTCCCGTTCCGTTAACAAAAAATAGAATTTCATTGTGATGGAAAATTTTGTCCAAGTTTTAAACAAGGAATGAAATAACGAATAAAAATAAAATGAAGATCAGATGGAAATAGACAAAAATCGATTCACAATTATAAAAATAAAAATTTCAGCCAGATTGACAAACGAAAAATGCTTCGGGTTCTATTAAAGTACAAGGAAACAAATCGGTGAGTCAAGCCGTGAGAAAATTTTGCAATTTTCTTAGTAACTTGTAAATGACGTAATTCGATGTAAAAAAAAAACTGGCAAGCGATGCCAGGTTGTATCCCAACTTCTGTCAGCTTTGCCAGGTAAAGTATAAAATTGCGCTGAGACTTTTTGTCATACGAGCGGCGCCAATTTGCATATTAATGCTCAGCTCAAAAACAGAGCTCTAAAAAGGTGGCGCTATTTTTTGTTCCTTTTTTTCATCAACTTAAAATGGACTGACATAGTTTTCCACTGCAGTCTTTTTTTTCTCTTTTCTTCAAAACCGATCAAAAATTGTGTACACAAAATTAAAATTTAAAAAACTGTAGTCATTAATCAAGTTTGTATTGAGCAGGAAATTTCTCCTTTTCCGTGGATTTCTTGACCGTCAGATTTTTTTTAAATAAATAAATGATAAACAAAGGCGCGACGTCGCGAAATAAAATCAAATCTATGAGATCGCGCCGTATCTTCTGCAACTGATAAGATGTTATCGGCGACGCGCGGTTCTCAAAATTTCCAACAATTAAGCAAATGCTGGAAAACAAACAAAACATGTCGGTGACAATAAACTAAGATCATTCGCGTTTTGTTGTGCGTCTTCTGTTTTCCTGACTTGCGTTTTATACTTGCGAACAAACAACGCTGATATCCCGATCAAAAATAAACTGTCGAAATCATTTTTAGAATCGAATTAAATACACGACTTTTTACCATACAAAATCTGCTACAAAGTTTGTTGTCGTGAAAATGCAAGAGGGGAAGGACTTTCTGGTCTTTTTTCATTGAAGAAAAAAAAATTGCGAACAATAAGTCGTTTCATGAAGTAAAAGAATATATTAGTTGAGTGAACTGGAACAGTTTCAGAGAGTCATTCATTCTATGATTCGAACAAGTTTCGAACGACTTTTTCTAGAACCAAGGAATTTTCGTTTTTTGTTATGTAGTTTTCTATTTCTTTCCAGGTTGACCTTAGGCTTAGGAATATCAATTAGTTTTCGTCAATCGACCCTCTGCCATCATTTTCGGACCGCTTGTTTCGAACCGGTTTTCCATCAGGAACGTTCTGGCACAGAAGACTGTTACTTGTGACATTTAATACCATGCAATTATTCGCCACTATGCTTATTATCGGTAAGTTCATTATTGATCTAACAACCGAAATGATTTAGCAGGGAAATCCAATTTTAATTGCCATTTTAATTGTTTTTACAACCGATTTTTTTAATTGTAAACGATTTGGCGTTTGACAGACAATTTTTCAGGTTTTTTTTGAACATTTGAAAATTGAAAATTGAATTTGTGTTTTTTGCTTCATCTTTAAAGTAGTAATTACTGCCTTAGTCGCGACTGAAAAAACTTTTTTAATAGACTTATCACTTTCTTTCTTTGCGTTGCGCACAATAATAGATTATGAAGTCGCGTGGGTTTTTCGGCGAGGTGCGACACGATCATACAAAATGAGAATTTAAAAGACCGCATGGCAGCCAGCCAAAGATAAAAACAGTATGATTATCAAAGTGATCTTCGAAAACTTGATATCGCTCTTAAGTAGAATGTCATTTGTGAAATCAAATTCGATTTTCACTATCTTTTTATTCCATTTTATCAACTGAACACACATCATCATCAGTTTTGAAAAATTTAATTGGATTTTTTTCATTAAACTATTGATAATTTGGATGCTTTCTGGTTTTAGTTTTAAAAATTATTGATTAGGATTTGTGAAGGAGATAATAATATTTAAGACAAAGAATGTTTTGGTTTGATTTGTGTCCGTTAACTGATGATCTGATACGACTGATGATATTAACTGAATTATGGAGCCACTCAAATTTATGAGCATCTTCTTTTAGATGGCTAGCGTGATTTTACGAGAGTTGAACAATTAATGCGTTAGGGCGGCAATGGCAGGCGTCATAATAATGCCTAACGAAGGTCAATTCGTAAAGTTTATTGGCCGACATCCAGTCGTAATGAAAATGCATTTAAAATCGTCTTTTATGATTATGTAATCCAAAATGTGACATTTTTCATTTTTTTCTGTTTCTATCAATAAATTGTCAAAAAATAAGTTTATTATTATACTACTTTTGCAATTTCGTCAAACAAAATTTATTTTGTTTTATCAATTTTGTAATAACCACTCATTTTTTTATTTTTTGTTATTGAGTATGAATTTTGAAGGTCAATGATGAAGAACAAAAAGAGAATCAAAAAAAGAAAAAAAACTTGCCAAGCATTTTTAAATTTGGAAAAGTGAAATTAATTGATATCGAATAAAAATGGAGTGATTCAGAGTTCGAGCGGGTTCAACTAGCCTCGGCCAAGTTCGTATTAGTTCGAACAAACTCGATTTCGAGTCGAGGCAGAGAGCACACATACGTGTAGCACGTGGTCAACCGGTGTCGTGCGAAACAATTATTTCGCCGACCGCTCGCAAGATGAATAATCATCGGTTACGCTGTCGAAACACCAGAAAACTGGACAAACACAAGTAGAGCAATATCTGACCCACTGCGACAATCAAACTTGTAAACAAAACAACTTATTAAGACTAGTTAATGCAATTTGCTTACAAAATTCTGTGAAAAAATATTCAATGATTATTTAAATATTATTTTTCAACTATGAATTTAGGTTTTATTAAATTAATTAAATAAATTAGACAAAATTCTTTAACTGAATTGAAATAAATAATTGTATAATAAATGAAGTAGTTTAAAAAGAGATGAAACGATAATAATTGAATAAATAAATTAATAAAAAATTGGAGAGGATGGAAAAAATGGTTCCCTTACATGTCGTGAAGCATTCGGTGATCTCCCTGGCTTTCTGGACAATAGACGTTCCTGTACAAGCAATTCGAATAAAAAAATATTACACTTAATTCGTTACTCGATTATGAAACAAAATGTAAAACGCAAGTTTGTTAGACATAGTTATTGTTCAATATAATTGTTCAACGTTTATCTCTAAAAAAGAATCAGTTAATTTGTGCGTTAATGTTTTTTTCCACATGCAATGCTCGATTAGAAATGAAAAAATGACGTTTTGGAATTTCAGCGCCAAGTTCCAAAGAGGTGGCCGGCTAAGAGGAAATAATGATTCAAAAGACAAAAATCGAATTTAATCAACATTGTCACTTTTCGTCTTTGAAATAACATAAGTAATTGAATATATTTGTTTAATCATATCCTTGGCTTTTCGGTTCACTGAATTTTTCACGCATCAACGGATTTTAAACAGGTTGTAATCTTAAGTTAACATCGTCGTCAATTAAACACAATTTTCAAAATCGCTTTTCTAGTTTGAAAAAAAAAATTGAACAGAAAAAACAACTCTATCGAATTCGTTGTTAAATCATTATTCCTCATCATTTTTTTGTTCATCTCGCAGTTAACATTTTTATTTTTCAACATTTCAACTGCTGATTGTCATTCCGAACATAACTGACAGCGTAAACCACAAACTGTCATCTCAATCGTGAGGAATGAATTCCTGCGGAAATCATCAAAACAATTTAAAAGACCCAATTTAATCCTCCGCCAATCCCCTGGCCTGAAAAACATCAGAAAAAACTATGGACACGCAAAAGGAAAAATAAAAAAGTTCTAAACAGGACGCAAAATCCTTCCGAGATAGCACCTTCTCAATGCGACCAAGTGACAAAATTCCATCAGCATTCCAGATCGTGAATGGGTCTAAAAATACGCGCCTCTCATTCCCGGCGAATTTCAAAGTTCAACGCAACTCAAAAAGCCAGTGGGAAAAAATTCGAAAAAGCCTCTGTCCCATCATAAAAAGCTCCCTCACTATTTTTAAAGCGTCCCTCCGCGCCAGTCCACGTGCTCGCGACGTGCTCTCAAGTTACAACTCTCGTTAGGACATGAGACTACGAAACGTGAAAAAAAGAATCCAAAAAAATAGAAAAGAGCAGGGATAGAAGAGGAAACATTTGTGTTCTAAATGCGAGAGTGGTTTGCCAGGTTTTTAAGGGACGTACCATGGCGATTAAGCTGCTGCGGTCTGTCAGTTTCGTCAAGACCGGGCTGCTCCCAGACTAGCATGTGGCCGTTTCGGCCGCGGTTCTCGGCGGCCGGCATGTCGGACGAATTTTAAAAAGCAAAGCGATTTCGCGAAAAACGTTTGCATACAGCTTTGACACGTTGGCTCGAAACGAGATCACTGGTTTGTCGCGGATACACTGAACCGTTGTCGACGTTACTCTCGTTTTCGTCGGTCGGAGCTGCCTCGGGGGCAGGAGGGGTACCGCCAACAGTGGACGCCGCGACCAACAACAGCTCACCTCTCACGTCGCGCGCTTCTTCCCGAGTACTCCGACGCGCACACTCGCTTTGCGTAACAACACCACGGAGATAAGCTCGCAAACTACGCGCGGCCCCACCAACTTTGTTTGACCTTCCGTACGACAAAAGTCAACATTTTTGCTCCACCTTTTTTTCTTTCGAGACAAGAAAGAATTCAAGATAAAAAATAAAAATTCGATTTGTTATTTATTTTTTACAATTTGGGAAAATGTTTTCAGGTGGATTAGATGACTGAGCGAGTTTTAAAAAGAGCGCCGAGCTTACGAGCGGAGGCTACGGTGACATCTGTGAGACACCGGCTGCAGTGCTCCAATACAACTTGTCACTCGGATAAACAGTGCAAAACGAAAAAAATTTTTTCGAGAACAAAATTTCATTTTGTAACAAATTTTGTTCTTAGTGAAAACAAATTTTGTTCTTTTATTTGTTGGTTGTTTATTTTGTATGGTGTCGTAACAACAAAGTTGTCTTTAATAAAGTTGTTAAAATTTTGGAGCAGTGAAAATGAATTTGAGAATGAAATTGCAAAATTTGATTACACTGAAGATGCGTGTGATGAACATTGTCTAAGAATTGCAAGTGGGATAATTAGTTAAACATTACTGTGTCAGAAAATGATAATGATCCGGTAAAAACCAACGAGAACCAATTAAAATTAATTGTTATTCCAGTGAATAGTATCGAAATTTTGTATCGGATATAAATTATTTCAACTGCTTTCTACGATGCAAAGGAGACATCATTTCTTTAAATTGCAACGTGACTAAAGGCAGACTTTATTTTATCACTCAAGATTGTTATTGTTAGAAGAAAAGTGAGATAAAAATAAATTTACAGAAGCGGCAATAAACAAATGCAACAAGAATAATGAATAACGTTTAAAATAATTGAAAAACTGAGTTTTTAAAAATGTCGATCTGAAAAAAGTTCTAATTTTAGAATATCGGTTTAAAAATGAGTTTGAATAGTGCTACATATATTAAATACAAAGTGTGCATGAATTACATAACGCGGAAGATTTTGATAAGTCAACATGTATTATTTCAAGAGATTACAAAAAAACCGTTTCATTCAATAAGATTTGTATTGTAAA
The DNA here is from genome assembly GCA_020615435.1 of Telenomus remus. Lineage (NCBI taxonomy): Eukaryota > Metazoa > Arthropoda > Insecta > Hymenoptera > Scelionidae > Telenomus > Telenomus remus. The sequence continues at coordinate 5,262,412 of CM036341.1, read as the reverse complement.
CAGTTGTACAGGAATGACCAAAAGAAGAGAAAAAAATTTTCAGAATGTCATTAAAAATCGAGACTGAAAAAATTACAATGACAAGTTGTAAAAATTCGGGTACTGTTTACGACAGGAAACTCGTCATTAGACAAACTGTACACTGACTCATGCGAAGCTGGTAAAATCTCGTGCCTAAAGTTAGATCAAAAGTAATAATCTTTATCGTTCGTTTCGATGATTTTTTCCAACACAGCCGATACATTGGCAGCGTCGATGATTCTCGTGCCAAATTTCTGCGCACATGCTCGCTATATGCATTGCGTTCGAATTTCATCGATGCCTTCATTCATTTGATGATCCCCGATAATCGGATCCGATTTCACGCAATCATCTTTTATATTCACGCTTGTTATTACAACTCGCGATTTTTTACTTGGATTAATCCACCTTCATTAAACTTGGCAATGTTGTGTCCTCAGAATGTTTTCATTCATGCATTTTTTATTCTTACATTTAACCTTCCATCAAGAACACTCGAATTTATTTACACAAAATATGTTTGTTTAAAAATTGTTTTAATTTTTAGTACACAAATGGAATAATTGCTATGATTATTATTTCTACGGCGAAACGAAACGAAAATAAACGTGTGAAATTGCAGAAAGCGAGTTGCAAAATTTGGCACAAAAATTTGCTTGTACTTTGCTCGAACGGTCACTCATTTTTGGGATGAAATATTAACAAAACCGTCTGGCGCTGATAAGTTATTATTAAATCCAAGTGCCATGCCAAAAAATCACCCTTCTAACAGAACACTTACTTGTTCGATCGTTTCGTTTATTTTTTTCTTTTTATCCATTGAGTATCTTAATAACAACATAAAAGTAGCAAAAACCAAAACATGTTGACCAACGTTCGCAATGTTTATTTTAATCCAAACAAAAAAATCCGCACATCTGTTTTGGGTCGCAAATGTTTATCATTGTTTATTCAGCTTGTCAGTGTTATTAGTACATAAAAAACGAACAAACTCCGATTCAATGACCAGATCCACTGAATCACGCGCCACTTAATCATTTATCCGAATTAGTCGCAATTAATCATCGTTTTTATTGAATTCGAACAAAAAATCACAAATGATCCTGAACATGATATACTTTGACGATCATTTTCCTACGAGTTGTTGAATTTAAAATCGGACAGAATATTCTGCTTTTGCTTCCGCTCGATTTTCTATTCCATCCGTAATTGGCGTTTTCAGTTACAATGTGCAAAGTTTATGTTACGTAACACAACATCACTGACAAAAGACAGCCCTGAAATGATGACAGCTTTTTGACTACTCGTGTTTTGTAACTTTTCAAACTGCAACTTGATACTCTCTTAATGCTCGTTGAATTTTAGTCCAAATTTTGCAATCTCTAATTTATTAGTTTCGTTTGAAAAAAAAAATTCTCTGTTTTTTGGATGAATGCATTTTAAAATTGTCAAAATCTAAAATTGAGTTTTGGATTAATTGCGACATCGAAATGACCTTGATAATGTCTTGAAATTGCAAGAGCGGAATGACGAATTGGTTCGAATATGTGTGCTTAAGTGAACACATACACGACATACTAAATACGGCGCACGCATCAAAACAATTATTCCGGAGGTAGCTAAACGGAACTGCAAAACGGAATCAAAATAACAAACGCAGGATTGTTGATAAGTGTAAACAATCAAGTTATTCATCCAGTTCCGCCGATTAACAAATTGAAGTCATTACTCTTGGCGAATTGCTTCTGTACCGATCACAGTGAAGTGATAAGAGTCTTTTCAATTAAACGCGATGATAAAATTAAAGAAACGTTTAACTTTGTAAGGTAAGAGCGATCGGTTGCAAATCGGTAATTTACCCTTTTCGAATATTGAAATTAAATTTGTTTACCGGTTTAAAAAAATTGTTTCGAATTAATATTTGCGGAATGATTTTTCAAAATTTTTAAAATAAAACTTGAATACAATTTTGTCAAGATACCTCCTTTATCGACATAAAGTTAATTTGTCTTATCTTTTTTGTTTTATCATTTTCAGAATTAATGGTTCGCACATTAACTGTAGGTAAGAAAGATTACATTCAAAGATCATAATTTCAGTTATTTCGGTTCGTCAAAGAATTTCCTGTTAGACAGATTTTTGCAAATTTTTTGTCGAACCTTTGAGAGACTTTAATTATTTCAAATTCATTCTATCGGATGATTGATTTCTCGCCGGATATGATTATGAAATGTCATTTACAGTTTTACCGCAATGAATGAAAACTAAAAAAAAATGTTCAACATCCTCATTTTTTCTCGTAAAGGTTTATTCTAACTGATTTCGAACGTTTGAGCGTATTATGTCATTGAATTACCATTAAAAACACATCTAATTATGAGCTTAGTTTTTTCACGCGGTAATGACTATTAATACATGGTCGATTCAAAACTGTTGCAGACAATTTAAAACTCCTTCGTCATATCTTATGCGTGCTTTGGGCAATTTTTTGTTGTTCTTTGCTATCGACAAATTTTCCTCTCAATTTAACGAACAGATTAGAATATAACAATGAAAAACTTCGTTTTTGGTTTATTTTTACACTTTTCAAATGAATTTTTTTATTCTCCTTATTGCTTATTCTTCTGATTCTGGGTAGAAAAACAAAAAGGAAAAATGGAAAAGTTGACACATGGAAATGGTAAAAAATTTGCCGAGTTGCTGTTGGGAAAGTCTCATCTCTTTATACGCATGAAAATGTAATTCAAAAGCCTGTTGTGTCGGTTGCATAAGAAAAGCCGATGACAAAAAGAAAAAAACATCCAATTTCGTGTTCGAGTTTTCTCTTTAATGCAAATAATTGATTATCCTTCGTTCGCCGATTTCGTTTGCATTTTTCGGTTTCACTTCATCTGCACATCATTTTTCCAACTTGAGAAACAAGTTTTGAAATTGTTATAAAAACGAGTAACGTTTAGCAAGAAACTGCTGAAGTAAGATTAAACACGCGGAAATTGTCGATTTGCTTTTATTGTCCCGAACATACCTACAAGAATAATACGAAAATTATGGGACTGAATAATTCAACACGTGCGATACGACCTAGTTTCAGCAGATGAAATGTGTCAAACATGCGTTTCAATACTAAAACTTGACTCAAACTAATGCACAACTCAATAACAAATTAAAAGTTTCAACTTTGCATTTTCGATGTATAACCAAAATCAAATAATGGAACGGGGTTATAATTTTATTTTGGCTGTTACTAAATGAGTGCTCAATTTGGTTCAGAAAATAAAAGATTATCTTTACACGTGATATTTTGAAGATCGTCAATCACGTGAAAGATGCGAGATTAAACTTGTGATTCCATCTCAACAGTTGACAATAACAGTTTTCTGTTATTGTGTATATGTTTTGTTATTGAATTGCAAGCTGAATTAGAAATCGGTGTACCGAGAAACTGATACAATTTATTGATTGTTTAATCACCAAAGCAATGTTTAACAGCGTCATAAAATTGAACATCCGTTCGAGGCACATCTCGATTTGCACTTATTGGCGATCTGATTCGCGTAATCGAATCATGTCAAGGCGTTAATCGGAAAATGATAATCCGTACCTCAAAATCCCTGAACCCTCGCTACCTCAGAAGCAGTCAAGGTTCGCTATCAGTTTCCGACTTGCTGACAAGTCATTGATTTTTCGTTATTTTATTCTCGATCAAATCTATTCGATCGAAATAAAAATATCTTAAACAAATAGTCGAAGTATTAATGACTGGTGTTTGCCCGATTTATCATCGGTGTCAAACAACTCGACTTTGTTTGCGCTGCTTCCGCGATTATTACAGGAAAGAGAAGTTGAAGTCGATTTGTCATTTTTATTTTTTGTACAATTGTTGTGATACAATTGACAATTTGTCAATCAATTTTTATAGCCAGCCCAGTTGTACAAGGAAAATCCTTGATTCGTTTACCTAATCCAGCCACTCTGTTTATTTTAATAAGTTTTACGTAAAGAAACGCATTCATTTTTCTTGGTAACAAACGTAGATTGCATCGCTTTTAAAAACTACCATGCAATATTTAGAGGTTTCAATTATGCAAGAGAGAGGTGCATTCTTGAAACGTCTTCGAGTGACAATTTTTTTTTTTGATCCTTCGATTAAACCTTGACTGGTCACATCCGCCGGAAAAGTATTCACAGCAGCCAATTAATAGGCCGGTTGTAATTGCGACTGCGAATTGTTTGAACTTTTTTTTTGAAAATCATTCTTAATGTTCGAACCCATTTTTTTAATTAAGTCCTTATGAATCAAGTTTTAAGTAAAATTGCAATGTGATGGAAAATGTGTATTTGGGACGAATTGCAAATTGGAAATGTTGTCAGAAGGACAACGTGGAGCGGGGTAAAAATAATTGCAACGCAAATGAGAACACATAAAATTCGACGTGCATGGAGAGGCTCAAAAAAGTTGTTACGAAAGCATCATCGCATCTGAATGCGGCTCGCCGCGAAAAACAACATAAATCTTCCAAGTAATCGGATTTCGGTACCCGTCGTGGATTCGTCATTTGTTTATCGCAAAGTCGATTTCAAGAAGAAGGTTTGTACAAAAATATAAACTTCCATTTTTCTCAAAAGACCAAACCAATTATCTTTAATGCTCATTTTTAAAAAAGACGTTTTTTTTGCATTGTTTCAGTGATGACTCAAACTTGGAATTTTTTGTTCAAATTATGGACGAGTTAATTTGTTCAACAAATTATCAAATAAACAATTCACTAGAAATTGAATTATTCTGAAGATGAGTGGACAAAAAATGAATGAACAATAGTGTGCTAATCAATCAATACAAGTGAAAAAAACAGAACTGTATTGATGGTCATTATGTCAATAAAAATTGCGAAGAATCATCCGACTTTCTAAACAGACGAAAAAGAAACATCTGGTCTGGACAAAAAAAGACAAATTTTTTAGTTCATTCTCCCAGTGCTGTTTACGAGAAAAATAAATGTTGTAAAAAAAGGAAGGTTTATTTGACCAAGTGAAAAAAAGTTGGATGCGAAAAGTTGGATTGGCAGTAAGAAAATGCATTTGCAATGTTACAGCTTCTATGGGCGTGCAATAAATCAGCAGGTATAACGAGCGATGTGATGCACGTGCTTCAACGAGCACTCAAGTCACTTTATCGGCAATTTAACGGCAAAACTCTCCGGGGCGAGAAAAACAAATATATCTCACGTGATCATCTTTGCTATAAAACGTTTACCGTCTCATATCACTCGCTGATAAGGAGAAATATCTTGTCATCTCTTTCTTTAAATGCTCTCCATTTCATTTCCGCGAGAAAGAATTTAAACACTCGTCAATACTATGTTTATGATTAGTTAACAATTTTTTGTACAAAGAAAAAAATGATAATATGTAACTTATTTTAGAACTCAAATAGAAAAAAAATTAACGTGAACTTTAAGTTGTGAATTGATATTTTATAGTGATTGCTGCATATTTTATTGCAATTTCGATGCAATGTTCGATGTTAATTTCATGAAACATGTTTGCAACAAGGTCGATGCCAGATAAATAGAATTTGAGGTGACTTTCCTGCGTCAACTGAATTGACAGGGCCTAAATTTGAATGAAGAAAAAAAAATTGAACTCAGAAAGCATGTCACGTATCGCGTCAAGGTTTCTCAAGATCTATCCACTGTTAGCGAGCTGAGGAAGCGACTGCAGGGTCGCTGTACTGCATTATTCAATCGCGTGAAACTCGAAAACGCGGAACCAATCAGTACGTCATATCTGTTCGATGCCGAGTCACAATATTTCAAGCGCAACCGCCGAATCCAATTAGAGCTGACAAGAAAACGTACTGCAAATTTTAAACAATCCCCCTTTCCGTTTTTTTAGTGTTTATCAACAAAAATAATTCCTACTCAATTTTTTATTCTTCTTTATACCTTATCGGATCGAGTATTAGGTGCGACTTATTATTTTATAATATTTGTCAAAGTCAACGATTAAAATATTTTGATAAAAGTGTTCGACTGTTATCAGATTGATAATGATTTTAAGGAAAATGGTCATGTTAATTAGCGTTGCATTTTGTCGGTTTATTTGTTTACTTTCCGCTTGTTAATTTGCACTTGTGCATTCCTTCGGGATTAATTACATTATTTGATGCAAAATCCAGGTAGATAGTCATATCCGAAGCTCGACAAAGAAACAAATATTATGAATCAGTTATTGATAAACAATTGCGCGAAACAAAAGTTTATTGGATTCACGTGATTTCCATCGTTATGATCCTCATTTTTTTTCACTTTACGATAATGAAATATCCAACACTCGACTATTAACAGATAACAATTTTGTTTTAATAAACGTTAGGTTCAACAACTAATCCGTATAGTCATCGCCTAACAATTCTAAAGCTCATACAGACTGTCGCTAATTTATCTAATCGTTAGTAATTTAGAACAATATTGAAACGAAACTGATTTTGAATTCTCACATTTGGGAATGGTAACAATAAAAATTACTTTTATTTACATGTTTAAACTTCAGTTTCGAACCCTCGTGGTCTTATTGACGAAAAAAGTTTGTTTAAATTTTAATCGCCTTGTTCAGTTGATTAGACTGCTCGACAGGTATTTCTTCACGTGCTATCAAATTAGTCACGTGCACAAGATTTACACGTCATTATCAAAGATCGTTTACTGTGTCCAAATCTAACTTCACAGTTGAAAAACTTCAATTTTTTAATTTATCATTTTTTTAAATTTAATTCAAAAAAGTTTGTCCAGAATAAAGAAAGTATAAAAGCATTAAAATGAATTGAAGAAAGAAAGAAACATTATAATTGTTAAAAGATAAGAATTGTTTTGAATGTTCCCAATGAGAGTCCAACTACAAGGACTGTGACACAAAGTCGAAAACTGCATTGATATAGATAATTCGAAATGATGATCAACACTAATTCACTCCTTTTCATCGTTTCTTGACTCGCTCCACATTTCACCATGGAAGGTTATCAGGCTTTATCGTCGTGTTAAATGCCATTCAGATGAAATTGAACTAATTCTATTCTAAATTTTTCGGTTTAATAATGACATAATAAAAATAAAGTAAAATTGTTTTGAAACAAAAATAACAATAAAATACATTTCATTTTGTTGTTCATTTTTGAATTGTAATTAAAATGAATAATTCAAACTTAAAAATGTCTATTGTAACATTGTGAAAAAATTGTGTAACTATTCAACAAGTGGTTTGACCAACACGTGGTGGCATTATCTACAACGTGGAGAGTTTACAGAACTTCGAGTTGCAGTGTTGACTTGAGTGTTGTGTTCAATCACGCAACCCCCATTCACCATACGTGCAATATCGATCACGCTAAAATAAAACCGCTTGACATGCTCATTCGCGCGGATCTAATTTTATTGACACTTTATAACGCCGACGCGAAGTGCTTTGACTTCTGAATATAAATACTAAATTTAACGATTCCTCAAATTACTTCCCCTGTGATCATATTTCTATAATCAAAATCATTAAAAATGACACAACATATTCTAAAAATTCCAAAAGGCAAGACAAAAAAAGTTTTTCTAAGAAACAAAAATGATGATGACAGGAGCTGCGATTTTGTTAGACTTAATTAATCAATTAAACAAGCAAATAGGCGAATCAGATGGATTTGGACACGCTTGTTGGTATCCGGCTGAGAAAAAGAGATCATTTTCCGGTAAACAGCGACGTAAAACGCGCAGATCAGACGGCGATAAACGCTCGCGATCCTGTCGGAATTATGTCACAGTGTTTATCAAGATCGGAATTAGACATTTTAACGAAAAAACAACTGATAAACCGCTTCGGAATATCGCAGATTTTCCTTAATTTTCGCAAACTGATATTCGGGCTGTTGCGAACTTTTGCATTCTTTCTAAAATGCTATTGTCCAGTCAGGTGCGAAATTACATAATCCGATAGTTGTATTTTAATGATGGTCTATGCAAACTAGTTACGCGGCGTTGAGAAAAAAAACTGCTTGTTACTCAGGTGTCTGTTTCCTTATTTTATAATCATGCTATTGCAACCGATTCACTAGTCAATTAGACGTCTATTGAAAATGGAACGTTTTTGTCTGATTCATCCAAATTTTTTTCTAGTTTTTCTTTTTAATTTTCCATTCAATTTTGCTATTTTAAGTAGTAATTTGGAATTTTATCAGGAATTTTTTCTCCTCTTCAATAAAAAAAGGACGTTCAAAAGTGTGGTTCGCAATTTGGTAATTTATCTCTAATGTGCATTGCAAATGGTAAGAATCATTTGTGCATTTGTTATTAGCAGGTTACAATGGAAAAATTGATATCATAATAAGTGATGTATCAATTCACTAAACATATCTGACAGGTAAATTTTTAATCCAGCAACATTTGTTCATAAATCATGCGACGAATACTTTTAATTCGCGGTTCATTATAATTCGCTGCATTACAACGGCGAGTGATCACATTGATAAGGCAATTGTTAAGTCACGTTTATCAGCAATGCTTAATTGTTTTTTCCTGTCATTAATAATGTGGAACAACTTTCGAATCTCGGAGAAAGGAACAACAAAAATTACAACTTTAAAAAAACCCTCAGAATTTTTGTTATCAAATCCTTTTTTTTATCGAGTAGAAATTTGTGTCTTAGTCTCAAAAAAGATGTTTCTTTTTATCGCATTTCAAATATCTGTTCGAATTCTCGGAATCAATTTTGTCGTTTTGGGCATACAAATTCCTTTTGCCGTCCACCTATCAACATCGAATTACTTTATCTTGCCGAAATTCCTCGATAAATGTTCAACCAATAAATTAACATGCAACTAACGGATTGATATAAAAGTTACATAACCATCGACAAGTGAATAACTTTAAAAAAAGTAAACAATTGTTAAAGTTTTTTCGTCCGACTTACAAGGTGCAGTTTGTTTGTAAATAGCAGCTCGAAATCAAGATTGGCTGCGGTTCTGATCGTTGGCCAATCAGGTAGAGTTTGAACATTTTTCTTCATTTCAGTAAAAACGATAATTAAAATCTAATCAAACTTTATCAACCTTTTAAATATTATTTTTGATCGGACGTGTAATTAAGGTTCATACAATTTTTTTTTGGAAAACTATTTCTGATTGATGGTCATTGATCAATCGCGGAATTTCTGCTTTGAAAATTTTGCCAAGAAAAAATGAGGTGCAAATTTTATCACACGCGTCAGTTTGTTTACGCGTTTACGCAATTAACAGCTGTTTACAAGCTGATTTGGATACGCACTTTCTCGCCCGGTCAGTCACACCTGATCAAAATTGTGACGCACAAATTAAATGCTCAAACTGTACTTAAAAATACTTTTTTTCTCAAATTTTTTGTCTTCGACAAATTAACATTTTTGCGTATTAAAGTTTATTTTATTTCAACATTAGGAGTTCATTTTCATTAGACGAATATCATTTCATTAATGTAAATTACTTTTGATAAATATAACGTTGGAAAAATAAACGAGTAATTAAATAAGACGTGTGAAAAGTTAGTTGAATTTATGATTGAAAAGGAAATGCTGAGTTTATTATTTATTTGATGTCAGATTGAATAATGTTTGCGAATGAATATTATGCTTAGCGGTTGGAAACGGCTGAGAGGCACCTTTTTAAGTGTCAATAAATGTCGATCGTTGACGATTTGTATGTTCACGTTTCAATGCCGGCGACATTTGGACCAACGTCAAAAACGTTGCATAAACGAATCCACGAGCGACCCTCGAAAATCACGCTTCATTCATCGTGACGATTCCTTGAACTTGCATCTGCGCATTTTCACTTCCCCCCTCGTGACAGCCCAAAATCGTGCAAACTTAAATCGCAAACACCTAAATATCAACCTCACCATTTCCCTTTCTTCTCTTTCAAATCTTTATCACGTTCAAATTTATTCAAATTTCGGTTCGATTTTTCATCGCGATAAAACCATGTGAGCTATTTAATGAACGTTCGGTTAACAAAAAAGTTAATTTGTTTGAAAAAATTGTTAAAAAATATCAAAAGCTGAATTTATAAATGTGTTTTAACACGATACCAGGCCAATTTAGAAAACTTCTTATCAACACAATATACACATTAAAAATAGCGTCCAACACATTGGCTCCGAAAATGCTACGATTGTCGCGCCGAAAACTATTATTTACACGTGACAAGTTTTTTGTTCGAACAAAAGTTATAACAAAAACAGTTTTTAAAAGACGAAGTTGAAAAAAAATAATAACTGAATTGAAAATTAAACATTAATAAATTGAAAATAAAAAAAAAACTCACGATTTGGAACGACAATCTCGGGTGGTGTGTTCTCCTTGGGCGGCTTCTTGTCCACGACCGGGATCCCGTTCTCGACCATCGCAAGGATGAGAAGCCGGCTAAGTCGAAAACCGAGTACAAGATTGAAGGTGCTGCGACAACGTGTGCTTAGCTCGTGCGGTCACTTCTTGACTGAGCGAGCCGACGCGAATTCAGTAACACTTAGAACCATACGACCCTACATTTACAAGCCAATGAGCGCCGCCCGCTGTCCCCACTTGACCGCTCTCCCACACCTTTTCAAATTTTACTCCAAAAACTCACATTTATCACAAATCCAATTTGAGTCTTCCTTTTTCAGCCTTTTTATTTGAATTAATTAATGATGTTTGATTTTTTGATTCTTAGTTTTGATCCTCTGGTTTTTCAATATCTTGGAAGATACTCATCAAAACGTTAGATGAAGAAAAAAACGTTGCTTTTTCTTCGTAGCAATAGATTATGTAAGAAAAACATTAAATATTTAAATAAGAATAAGAATAGAGGATTGATGAGAAAAGGCATTAAAAAACGTGTTCAAGTAAATGATAAAAAGTACTGAAACAGCGTGAATTTTGATAATTTCATTGTAATTTTTCATCTGTACCCTTATCGCTACGATGACTAGCTAAACGTAACCGCAATGATGTGATAAAAGTTGACTTCGAATTCGTGTAATAAAAATAACCAGTTCTCAATCGGGTTTATTGCAAGATGCAAGAATTGTCACTAACAATCGAGCTTGACGTAAGTTAGTGAGTCGGCGAATTATTAGTTTTTTACGTTTATTTCCATTTGACAGTTTAGAATATAAAGTTTCAAGTTAGTCTTCATAAGGAAAGAGAGATAACATTGTAGAAATTTCATGAATTAAACGAACAAACTCGTCCTTTCTCTCTGACGTCAATAAATTAACTCTGAGAAAATAAAGAAAATACATTTTATCTCGAAACACACGCTCTATAAAAAATCAATTCTAAATTGAAAATCGTGGAGTTCTGTTGGTCAATAATAAGGTCAGTTTTAACTACCAAACTTATCCTATTTCATATGAGAGCGATCAAAGATGCTCGTTTGATTAAAAATTCTTAATTGAAAACAAAATAGGTTTTTCCGAACTTTTTTTCTCAACTTGTTCGTAAGCTCTTTCAATATTTGAGAAATTGAGCGATATCGTTTTTTTATTACAGAAAATCTACTTATCAATAGTTTTTATTTTTTTTAATTAAGATTAAGCCGAAGAGATAAAGAGCAAGGCTCTTAGGAGCGAAAAATTAATTTCTCGTTCCTGCCTTGGAATTAGTAAATCGGATCAATAATTATTAACATTGGCTCGGACATAAAATTACATTGTTCGATTCTTTATGCAATGAAAACGTCAAGAACGTTCCATCTCAAGTTTCTACCAAAGAGCGCGCAAAAGTAAGTCGACGACAACTTTTCTTCCAAGTTTAGATTCAAATTCATTTCCTTCATTCTTTTTTACTAATGACGACACGAAATTCTCACAATATAAAATTAATGAATCATTACGGTTTCTGTCATTACTTAATCTCCAGCTCAAAAATCTTATCTCGTCAATGTCGAGCTGAAGAGGCTAATTGTTAAAAGAATTAATTAATGTATACAATACAATGTACATTTTTGAATTATAAAACGAAGTTTTTAATTTCATCATTCACACGATAATTTGATAACTGGCGGGAAATTAAAAACATGTAAAAAGAGAAAAAAACTTAGCTTGTTAAGAAACGGATGATTCTTCACTACAAATAGATTCATTTTTGCCCATCACTTTACAGCGCGGCGTAACTTTCTAATCAATCTTACAGTCTCGCTATTACATCGACGGTCGTAAACAACGCACAAAACGGAATACAAAAAAGTGTAATGAAATTCAAAGCCAAAATGTGATTGGTGTCCGGGCACTCATTATAAATTGTATATCTGATATCCGACGATAGCATCGGTGGCATTCGATATCAACTTTTCGCATGCACCGCACGTTTTGGTGTTGAGTCAACAGCGCAATACGCCGAAACAACGATTCCGCGACAAAAAAAATGAGACGAAAAGAAAAGTTTTACTAAAAAAAAAAGACGTGCGATTATTCGTCTGGTTGCAACGCCTAAGCTTTGTGCACACACAAAATGTTATAATCTTTTATTGCTGTAATCAAGTGTACCGTGGCAGCAATTTCCACTGCGGCCAAGATAATTGTGATACAAATGTGCTGGTAATCGCGTTTACCGCAGCCTGTTCATTCTGATGAACTTAGTTTGTGCAAACGAATGGCAAAATAACACGCGACGAACACCAAAAGAAACGAAGATAAAAAATTTCAGTTTCAGTCGAAGCACAGTATAGCAATAAAAGTTAATGCTGAACTAAAAATACACTTTCCGCGTACGCACCAGTTATAAAACAAGAAATTATCGGAAAACAAATTTTTCTTCCACCAATAAACAACATTACGAGTGGCCAAAAAAAGAAATTTAATTCACAGTGTGTAATTTGTAATCGAGTCACGTATGTGTGACTCGTACATGTGTTGCTAATCTTGTTTAGCGCAAAAATCTACGTGAAAGTTTGTTCGGTCATGATCAGACGTTTTTTGAGATGAAATTGTTTATTACATGAAAATTGTGCTACATACGCAATCTTATACTTTGTACATACAACAAACTTAACGAAACTACAAAATTTATCTCCTGTCGGTTTTGCCAGTGCCACGCTTTCCAGAGAACAAGTGTCTTGGCATCTTGGTTCCGATAAATCGATCAGCTTCACCCTTGAGACCCTTCTTAGCAACCTTTTTCTTGATCGCTTTCACGGCGATGTTCTTGAGTTTGACTTTCATCTGAAGAAAAAAATATAAGTTCAAAAACATTATTATAAGTTCGAAAATTTTAATTCAATTATTTTGAAATTTAAAGAATGATATCTTACAGCATTATCTTTGATTCCCATTTCATCTCTTGGTTGTCGGGAAACGCTCCTGGCTCTAGAGTCCATGCGCATCCTCTTGCTCTCACTTTGGTCTCTAGACTTCGACCTAGCTCGCTTTCTTGCTTTCGTAAAGTGTGCCTAAGATTAGAGCGAAAAGAATTTAAAAAATTATTCCCTCGTTCATTCAAAGAATTAGCATTTATAATGCGTCGGCAAAATCGTAAACAAAAATCTGATGATTTATTAAAGTTTTTCGTTCAAAAATATAGCATGTCTTTATGAGAAAAAAAATGTGTTATTTAGTTTTAAAAATTGAATATCATCGCGACATTTAAAAACGTCGCAGGAATAGTAAACATATTTACATCTTCGGTTCCTTCCATGTCCACGCCGAGATTTTCCATTTGATCTTTAAGCTTGGCCACTGATCTGTCTCGGGCCTTGGCTGCGGTATTTCGAGGCAACTTTGGCTTGCTGGTCGAGTCGATTCGTGACTCGTGTTTCATTATAATTTTCTTATCACGAATCTGCTTGGCTAAAGCTGAAATTTCTTTCATCGTCTCGCTCATCTTCGGCCACTTAAAATCGTAATAGCCCGCTTCCGTGCGCAGCTCTTCTTCCTTTTCCAATTCATTAAGTTTCTGTGAAAGAAAAAAACAAAACAATTAGATTACATAATTCACAATCCAACAATAAATATTATAATATTAGATTGGCAAGGAAAAACACCTCTTCAATTTCAGGATCAATGTAATCAGCAATGTTGTGTCCTTCCCACATTTCCGGTATGTTATCGAATTTCTGATCTCCCTCAATATCGTAATTCTTCTTCAGGTCCAACACGTAATCGTCTCCTAACTCTTCCTCAATGTGACGCTCAAGTTTGCGAGCAGTCGAAACCTTTTCGGCAGCCTCTCTCTTTTTCAAAACAACGTCAGGAATACAAGGTGGCCTCTCTTTGTTGTCACGTGGAATCGGTTCAGCTACGTGCAGACGGTTCAAAATGCCTTCAACCTGTAATCAAAATCATTTTCATTCCAACGTTGTCACTATGATTTATTTTTGTTTTTTAACGTCAATAGTAAATTATTCATTAAAACTCGCACAGACGTTATAATTGTTCGAGTTGTTATAATTTTAGACTACAAGTTTGTGAATTGCAATGACCTTCTTTGATTTCATCTTCTGATCAACTCTGAATGCCAGCAGACGTTCGCAGGCTTCATTCTTCACGTCCATAACTCCAAAATCGGTAACTGTGCTCATCTCAATCAACGGAACTGATTCGTTGGCTTCCAGGTCTTTTAAAACTTCTCGCTTCTCTGATGGCAGTTCCTCTAGTCTTGTGATGTCAACTTTGTTGAGAACTGTCAAGAGAGGTTTTCCAGTGAACAGCGGTTTGATGGAGTCAAATAATCTGACCTGAAACACAATTTTTTATTTAAATTTTAGTTTTTTCATTACAATTGATGTTTTTCAAACGTAAATGCTTGAAACAAAAGTTTTACCTGCTCCTCAAGAGAATGTCCACACTGTTCAGAAACGTCAAAGAAATACAAAACACAAGCTCTGAGATGCGCAAGAGCGGTAACAGCCTGCATCTCAATGACGTTTCGTTCCTCCAACGAGTGATCTAGAATTCCAGGAGTGTCGATCACTTGGTACCGGTTGTACTTGTAATCGGTGTGTCCAACGTAGAGCGATTTTGTAGTGAAGGCGTACGGTTGAACTTCAACATCTGCATGAGTGATCTGAAATTAGACGTTAAAACAAATAGAATCTCAGTCGTTCAACTTGGGAATTAAAGTTTATAACTAGTTATACATTTTTAATGACAAATTATATACCTTGTTAATGAAACTACTTTTTCCAACATTTGGAAAGCCGCAGATGACAATGGTTCTTGTGTACGGATCTATGCTTGGCAGCCTTGCTAAATGCTGTCTTACTTGTTCCAGGTATGTCAAATTGGTATCCTGTCTCTTCATAATTGTAGCCATCCGACCCAATGCTGCTTTTTTGAGCTGTTTGCAGCGGTACAACGAGTCACCGTACTTGAGAAGACGTACGTAATCTTTAGCGACACTGAAAATAACAAGTTTAAAAATTAATGTAACATTTTTATAAGCAAGTATGGTAACAATCAAAATTGGTGAACTTCAGATAACAATTGGGTTTTTTTGGATTTTTTTAATTATGAATACTGTTAAAAATTACTTACTTGTCGATCAAAAATCTGGCCGTGTTGACCTGACCCAGAGCAAGTTTGTAATGATCCTTGTCATATAAAACATTCATCAAATCAGCATAGAACGGATGAACGTCATCGAGTTTTGGAAACTCCTGAATGATCTGACTCAACCGATCATGGAAACTTTGTTGTGCGAATTTTACTTTTCGTGTATAGAACTCACGGATACGACTTATCTTGTAGTTAGGATGCACAACTGTCGGGGTTTTCCTCTGGACTTTTGATAAGATGATATCAATAAAGTCCTGAAAAATAATAACAAATTTATTAACATACGATGGTACAAATTTATGAGGAATTGAGTTTGCTGAATGTAATTAAGATGTATAATTTGTTTGTAATTTACTTTAATATTAGTTTAAAAAATTGAAATCTTCAATCAGGTAAACATAAACAAATATGACAAGGTAAAAACAAACGTGGTACTTACTTTTGCCGGAGGTACGACGGCAATTTTTTTGAAATTGTACAAATTCGACGCCATTGTTGCACTGTATTGTTGTTAAATTAAACACAAATAACAACAGAAAACAGAACACGTTGTTCTGTTTCTAATAATTGAGGTTATTCTCCACATGCAGTACCGCACGTGTTGAACGAAAAAGAGCGAGATGACGTCCGCGAAGGACTTTGCCTTTTTCCAACTTTTGCCATCAGATGTCGCTTTTTGGCGCGCGAAATTTAAACGTATCATATTTCCACAAGTTTCTAACCTAAAGAAGTGGTTTTTCATTCAAAAAACTGAACTAAGTATTGTTGCAATGATTCATATTCTTTAAAAAATATTCATTCAAACATGATATAACAAAGAAATTAATGAATAATGAAAACTAGTGAAATTTGCAGTTCTCAAGTGTTCCTAAACTCCGCAGAACAATGGAGTCTCCAAAGATGTTCCTCCCCCGCAAATTCTAAACGTCAAATAAAAAGCAAAAAACAACATTTTTCACCAACAAAAGATGAAAATAACATAAATTAAATCTCAAGCAATCATTAAAATACGAATTTCAATTCCGGAAATGTTTTAACAAATTTGTAGTCATATCTGGGATAACAACTTATCCCAAGCCTCGCTCCTGACTACAGGATTGCACGGAACCACTTACGTCGAGTTGACTCTTTTGCATCGAGACTTCCTTCTTAAGATTGTTTGGTTAGAAAAAAATTAGACATTGGAAAGATCGCGACGCAAGGAAACAAATTCGTGTCAGAGAAAAACAAAGTCGCTCCAATTTGTGTCAGCGATTCTCGACACAGAACGTCAAATTTCGGAGCGTTCAAGTGAACACAACTTTTCATAGCTGCGCTAAATAGTGTACCGCCATAATCCAACGGAGTTTGTTGTTTTTTTTTCGCTTGTTTACTTTCTGGAGATAGTTTATAAACAAATTGCGAGTATGTAATTCGGAGTTTAAAGTTCAGGTAGGTAATGTTGTGACATATTTTGTTTACATTTTACAAGGTATTGATAGAATATCTGTGTTTTAGTATTGACTAAAGTACCATTGGAGTTTTTGGAAGTTCATAATGAAGTACCTGCTTAAAAAGCGTGCTCGTAAGCGAACGTGGAGCATGTCAGAGGGATCGCACAGAACTCGGTTCCATAAAAATCACGGTTCTAACATCATCCTTTGCGAGGACAACACCGTAGCGTTTCGCAAGGCAAGTTTCGATCACGGATTGACGTTTAGTGAAAAGCCCCTGAGACCGGGCGAAATATTTCTCATTGAGATTGAAAAGGACGAGAGAGGGTGGAGCGGTCATTTGAGGATTGGATTGACACAACTTGATCCAATGATGTTTGATCCAAGAAGCTTACCAAGGTTCGCTATGCCAAACCTTATTGACGCCGGTAATAGCTGGATTTTTGCTATCAATGAAAGTAAAAATGTTTGTTTACCACTCAAGGATGACAGTCAGGTACAAAGTAACGCTATTCGTTTATTAAATGCACTTAAAAAACACAATTGTTATAAATACAAGTTGATTGCAAAATTAAGATATGGATTGTAATTTCACCTTAGTGAACGGTTTAGTAATTATATGTTGAATTTGAACAATTAAATTTACTTTGGTTTTTATTTTTTAGGTATCGAAACCATGGCATATTCAATCCTGTCAAGGAACCGCACACAGTGTTTTGAAACCTAACGTAGTTGGGAGGTCGCAAAAATTGTTACCGACCGATACGGGGAGTCGAATTGGAGTTATGTATGTTCCCCAAGCTGGTTCAGATTCTGCCGATATGCATTTTATCATTAATGGAGAGGACCATGGAGTTTGTGTCACAGACATCCCTTACAAAGAAAAACCACTGCATGCAGTTGTTGATGTCTATGGGACGACCAAACAAGTACGAATAGTACAACTGTATGGAGGTAACGAAATTAATTTTCAAAACTGAATTCAAAGTAGAAGTTCAAATAAATAAATAAAATAGTATTATTAATGGAAAAATTGCTTTTTTCAGTTACAACGTTACAAAATGCTTGTCGAGATGCCATACTACAGTATACTAATAGTAAAGCTGTGGAACTGCTCCCCTTGCCCAAATCATTAAAAGAATATCTCCTGTACCGAGCGTAATGAGCAATGACCTGATCTGAGTCTCAATTTTGTATGGCTGTCAATCAAAAGATCGAATATCTGTTTTATAGAAATCATCAGCGCCAAAGCAATAATACGTTAGCGCCAAAAATTCGTTTCTTCAAAAACGAAATTGTGATTCTTTATTTTTTGTACTTTTTGTTTATGGGTGATCGAAGTGATTTGTTCACGCCTTATTTCAATTATGTTTCATCGCGATTGTGATCTTGTCAAGGAACAAAATTACAACATTTATTTGAAGTTTTTTGTATTTTTTCTTTTCCTTTTTGGTGCACAACTGTTTGATACATTTTATATACTGGCGCTCTTGATAATTCTCTTTTCCTTATCTTTTTATTACAATTTATAAAAAAAAACTTTCTTGTAAATGGTGACGGTTCCAAAATAAATCGATTATATTGTTATTTAATCAATCGATAGCAAAGTCACCTGGTTATTATATTTATTGATATGAACTATTTTTGTTACAAAGTTTTATTACTTTTTGGAACCTTACACGGAGCATAAACAAGACAATTATATTGTGCAAAATTTTTTTTCAAAGTGAAAATAGCAATTCGATTGTATTACAACAACTGTTCTTTGATTTGAAAAATTTGGTTTAGTTTTTGTATATACAACGTATTCATGTGCAAAAAGCACAAGTGAATGTATAAATGAAAAAAGTTATCAAAAAAAAAAAACAACCTTCAGAATTTCAGTACTTCAAACTGTACCAACAATGTTTTGTCGTCGAATAATGACTTTCTCTTCACTTGTTAATTTTCATAGCTGTGTTGCAATATAAAAGAGCATTTTATGTTTTAACTATTTACACACATAATTTACTTGTTTTCGACGCACTTGCCAACTAATTTTCTTGTACTTCAATTAACAATTGTATTTTTGCGACGTTACGTTTGTACTGTGTATGAACGACTGTAGAAATATCCGGAATAATGAATATACAAATAAATACATGTATTTATAAAAAAATTAATTCACCCTAAGAGTTATTTACACCTTTTTGCTCAATATTTCGTATTTTAGCTCGACATTGAAATTTGTATTTACTTTTATATGTTCAATTTTGTTATTCATGTTTAATGAAAATCGGTTTCCGGTCAATAAGTAGGAGAAGAAAGAAAAGGTACGAAGTGACGAAAAGGATATTGAAGGGTGCAAAAGTGTTGCGTGGGTGCGGCCATCACAGAGACGATCGATAACCACTCCCGGCTTCTTCGCACGGATACGCGGAGCTCCCAACGAGCGTGGTAATAATCGCAGTCCAAAGGGGCTTTAAATAAGTAGCTAGGCTGTGATCAAAGCGCGGTCTCGTTGGCTCTCTCAACGCCCGTCGGTGGTCCCGGCTGGAGCTGCAAAGTGCCCGCAAGCTGCGACACAATCGCTTGTGCTTTTTTACGCGCGTCAGATTCATGGCGAGTGCGCTGGCCCGTTGAATTTTTCGCACGCTACGACTTAACACTACTTCGATCCTCTTTTTCAGCGTTGCATCAACTGGTATTCCAATTCACACCCCAATCATGACTTCTAAGGTCCTCGTTAAACTTCCTACGGTCCCTTTCTCGCAGGTACAGTATTTTTTTCGTTTTTCATCTCCATTTTTTGATTTCAATTACCAAAAATTAAGTTGGAATGTAAATTTAGTCTTTCTATTGTTGGACTTTGATTATGTTAATTGTAAATTATAATAAACATTTCAATAATTTGCAGGGTAAAAAGTCACCAATTGAATTAGTGCCTATGCCGAATCGTCATGAGGGTCAAACTGGGGGTCAAATAAGACAGCGCAACATTTACGGCGACAACGTGGCTCAATTAGAACAGAATATGAAATTTTTACAAGACCAGCATCAGGTGACGTTGGTTGCTTTACACCAGGAGGTTGAGAATTTACGTCAGCGTAATAGAGGTAATGTTTTGATGACCATTTAGTTTTCAAAAGTGTAACTTGATAAATAAACTGTCAACTCGATTGTGCGAATTTATAATTTTTTATACTTTTCAGATTTACAGTTTCAGCTGGTGTTTTCGAAAAGTAACACCTCTCTTTCATCAAGTAATCCTTCATCTCCGGAAGATAGTGGAAACGGGTTTGTGAAAGCGAAGGTAAAAGAATTCATACATTATAACTTTTAGTTTTGTATGTAATTCAACGCTGAAATTATTTTCAATTAGTTTAATAATTTATTTATTTTATCAGGGAAGCCCAGTAGGTGTCAATAGTGTTCCTCTTCAAGTTGAACTTCTGGAGAAAGAAATACAGGATATAAAGAAATCCCTGGATGAAGCAAAAACACACAACTCGTTCCTCAATGATATCATTGAACAACAAAAGAAGTAAACTCATCTTTCAAAATCAGAATAAGAATCAAAGTTCCAAATTTCTTGAAATTCAAATATAGCAATGTTGAACGTTTTAGGATGTTGGAAGTAAAAGAAGATGAGAAAAAGAAAGTCGAGGTCGGAGTGCAGGTGGATGGTGGAATGTATCGGACCCAACCAGGCTTGGTTTCTCGTCTACAAGAGGCAGAGGCATTAGTACTGAGTCTGCGACAGGAAAACGAAGAAAAATGCAAGGAAATTGCTCAGATGAAAATTTCCTTGGCTAATGCAAACAGTCATTCAGGTGGCAGCAGTCGTGGTCGACGAGGCCACCATCATAACAGTAGACCCACCACCAGTGACGCCTCACAGGACGAAAATTCTTACAAATTTCCTCCCTTGCAGTCGCAAAGTTATTGGCATCGCGGATCCAAAGCACACCAAAGGTATTTTTTCTCAGACCAAAAAATGCATTTTATTTTCCTTCTCCACAAACGAATTTTGATTAGAAAATTAAATGTTGTTTTTAGTTTTGATCAAAGTTCGTATCCGGACTACCAGAGGAACGAGAAGAATCGTCACGAGCCAAAATTTGAGCGCAAATCGTGCGACGACGGTAGTTTGTTGCCACAGCTACGCAATAGCACCAACAAACCGGATAACTCGGCAAGTTACCCGCCGTTTTATCGATCGCGGGGTTACCACAGTGGCAATTATTACGGCGGCAACAAAAAATACCGGGGTAACCGGTCTCAGCGCCGAGACCAGGAGACCGAGAACGGCAACCCGCGTCGGGAGTACAGGGGAGACCAGCAGCGACACCATCGACAGGAGTATGTGGAACCCGCGGACCCTACGAAAGACTGCAAAACCTCGCGCAAACCGTAATTCGATCATTCGCTTATTTACCTGATTGTAATCGAGCGCAGTTTTCATTCATCATTTTTGATTGTTATAACAAAGGATGTAAAAGGGTATAATTTCAAACGCTGAGTAAACTCGTGTTTTGATTTGACGAATTCGGGAATTGTGACATGAACGTGGCTATAATGTGATATATTTTTCAAACGCAGGGAAAAGTTGAAAAAACATTCAAAACACTTGACTTTACTGAAATATGAATTTGCGTCGATTCCGTTGATCTCAAAGTGCTCAGTGTTTGGAAAAATTTGACGAGCAAACATTTGTCGAATGATTGCAAACTTTTTGTAGCTTGAATGTTCCGGCGAGCGTCATACTTTAGTGAACCGATGTTTTAGCTGACACTTCCATAACGGCTTGACACCTGCGGTAGAATTTTCAAACAAAAAAAGTAACCATACCGATATTGTAATTCATCTTTCTCCATCGCTTAGTCAACCAATGTTCACAACGAAAATTTGCAACTGACCGTGTAGTCAGATTGTTGTCAACCTGACTGTTAATAATGACCCGCGCAGATATTGTAACGCATTTTCTATAATAATACCGACAAATTTTCGTTTGATAAAAAACAAACGATTGCGTGAACAGTCACTCTTGTACCAGTAGAGCCTTAATTAAGCTTCTTAATGTCTAAAAATAATATCGCAAAACTTGTTTGGAACCATTGCAAAATATCGTCCGAATTGTGGCAAGCTACATGAGACACGCATTGTACTCCGAGTGTCTCTTAAGGTGAATAATCATTCCGAGATCCTTGTAATACCAGTCTTTTGATTCGAAATTTGATCTTGACTGCATAAACATTCAACCTCTGACATTTAACATTCATCCTGTAGGAATGAGAACAAAGTTAAAAATAAGAGAATATTTTATTGAATTACACAATATTTATTGTAGTTTCTTCAATTATTGACGGTTGATAATTTAATAGAGGATCTTTTTTGAAGTCTATACAAGGTGTTTCAAAAGGGTTGAAAAAGAGTCATCCAGCATTTACAAAACTTTTGAAACACCTTGTACACTTGATTAGAAAAGAGTATGAAATCTTGAAAAAAGATTATATTATATATAGTTTATCTGTGATTGATTTTAAAATTATATTAGTATAGTTTTCAATGTTAGATCTTAAAATCCGAGACGTATATTTATTTGTGAAACACGTATGTGATATCATAGCGAGTCTCTACCGTACCAGTATTTTTTGCTATTCATTCTTTATGGACCTTTCTTCTTTTTCTATGAGAAAAACGAAAATCAAGACCAATTGTGCAATATAAGGTTTATCAATCTGTATGTTATAAACATATTCTGTTGATAATATAAAACATGTTTATAATAAAATACATACGAAAAATTATATCAAAACTGAGAGATTCACAATTTTTTATCACATCTCCTCGAATTCCTTTTCAAATATTTTTGAATTATTTATTCTTTCATTTGACACTCAAGCTTTCTTTCCTTTTCTACCATGCTGTGATAAGAAAGAGACGGCACGATTCACCTTTTCACGCCCGGAGTCTAGGGACACCGCGATCATCTGTTTGGTGTGCACTTGTCGTCTGATTTGAGTATGACATTTCTCTATTTATTTTGTATCAGTTCTTGTTCTTACGTATCTAACACGTAGTTTCCAACTACGATGAAACCAACTGCACATCGATCGTGAGAAATTGATCCTGATGAAAACAAGAAGAACTAAACTTCGACAAGACGAGCAGCAACAGTAACCTTGCTTTTTTCTTTAAAACTTAGTGGATAAACAAAAAACAACACCGTAAAAGAGCATATGCTGTAAGTTGCAAAAGGTGAATCCCACAAACTTACCTCAAACTTTTGATAAATAACCATCATTATTATCACATTGATATTAATATAACTGTAAAAAATAATTCTAATTTTTAAGAATGAATAATTACTGTCAAAAATGATCACTGATAAGGATAAATTATGTTGCAGGTTTGATAACTTAGTTTTGACCTCAAAAATTTAATGAGAGTCAAGGTGAACTCGAAGACACAAATCTATAAAAATTCATGCGCTCAGCCGTGAGTGTGATTCTGTCGAATCCAGTGCCGGACAATAAGATGTCCCAGCCGGATTACGAGCAGACGGTTTACGACCACGCAGCGCTGCTTTTTTTGCTCAAGGACATCGGGCCCCAGGTTAAGCCTAAGTGCGTGAACCGCCTGTGCGAGCGAGTGATCAAAAGCAACAGCCGGTTCACCGTCATCGACACGACCAAAACCGCGAGGGAGATCTTTGCGAGGTTTGTTCGCGAGCACCCGCCTGAGAACAGCGACTGGGGCCAGTTTCAAACCCATCGCCGACTCCTAGGCCTCATCACCTTCGGCAAATTCGAAACTCAGATCGAATTAGACGAGCTGTGTCGGTTGCATGAGTGTTTGAAATCAAAATATCATGCAACTCTCATCGACTCGAGGGCGATTTTCATCGGACCTGAAGGTCCGGAACAGGAAGATGCCACTCAAGATCCACCAGGTGATTTTAAAACGCCTTCGAATTTCAAAGCAACGGCCTACTTTTATAACAACGAGGCCTGCCCGAACTTGGAAACTCATGTCAAAGAGTTTTTGACGATCATCTCCACGGTTTTGGAAAGCCAACGAGTCAACAGAGCTAAGGAAAAGTTAGACAGTATGGAACTGTTAAAGGCGCCTTTTGAGAAGAAAGAGTTTATTGGTAATTTAATTTTACGACTGTAACTAATTAAATATGAGTTGTAGATTTCATTCATAGAATTATAATTAACAATTCTTGAATGTTTTAGCCTTAGATCTGAGTACAAAAAACAATCGGAAAAAATGTGCAGGAAGGATGAGCAAACATTTGGGAGACTTGTGTTTGCAAGCTGGACTTCCTATTGATGCTCTGAGTCATTATAACACCGCTGTAAATACACTACAGGCTGTAAATGACTGGTTATGGCTCGCAGCAGCCTTAGAGGGTCTTTGTGCCACTTCTGCGATCATTCATTATCCTCATGCTAGGATTATTGCTCCTCTGCACAGAAATTCGTCTCTTCAGGAAGGAAGTCCCGATAAGAGAAGGTATTGAAAATGTTTAAAAATCAATCGTTTTTGCAAAGTACAATCCCTTGAATTAAGTTTTCAATTTTTCTGTTTGTAGAAGAAGTTCGGCAGCTTTATCGTCGCCAGTTCAGGCAATCTCATCTTCTTCATCATCGTCTACTTCTTCATCGCCAACGACGTCTTCTTGTACGACAGTTTCTTCACTCTCAATGGACTCAAAATCAAATGTACTTCATCTTCTGCCACCGGAGGATATTTGTCTTAAATATCGGGAAGCAATAACTCATTACAGCAAGTACCACAATGCTGGGATTATTGAAACCGAGGCAATTTTTAAGGCCACAAGGATATCTATTGAGCAAAACTGTGCTCTTCAGGCTGCCTCGTTTTTGAAAAATGCTATCTATATACATCTGCCCAACTGTGAACAGGAAAAGGTATATAGTCCTTTAATAAGAGAAGAAGAAAAAAAATTTCCTTCTGACAATTTTTACACTGTTAATAACAATGTTGTTAACTTTATTGCAGATCTCGAGGTTTACAACATTATCAGATTTGTACACACAGTTTGGTTTTTCGAGAAAAGCTGCCTGTTGCTTAAGATTAGCAGCAACGAGGCACGTCTCTCCTCATAATCCAAGTTTAGATTGGAAAAGGTGTTACAATATGCTTCTGAAGTCTATATCAGGGTTTAAACTTTCTTTGGACCCTGTAGAGATGCTTCAAGGTTGGCATAAAAGTTTTTATGACTGTTTTTTTTTTTATTTATTTTTTTTTTGAGTTTTACTTATCCATCAAAATTGATTTCAAACTGAATTTTTAGATAAACAAAGGGGTTGGCCAGTAATACAAATTCAAGTCTTAACGGAACTAGTGATAGCAGCGAATCGGATGGGCAATCCAGCTGTCGTGACGAGACACTTGACCTTTTTATTGCAGACCATGTTTGATCACATGGGCACCAAAGAACGTGAAGAATTTGCCAAACAACTTCAGGCTGTTTCGCAGCAGTGTGAAGGTGCACCTGTGCCACTTGTGAGTAAAAAAACTTGCAATATTCAAATTCTTAAAAAAGGAAGTACTTTTTTAACATAAGCAACTTTCAATTCAAGGTTTTAGAATCGAGGATAGTCATTCCTCCAGCAAACTTGACCAACATCCCGAAAACGAAATCTTTTGCTTTGAAAAATTTGCAACCACATCTACAGCCTCAAAAAATCGAAAGAGTCAAAGAAGACCATGGTCCATTTTTATTCACACCAATAAATTTTGGTTCACTAGAAAGAAAAAATTTATCTAAAAGTAAAGTTGGTAAGTTTTTTGATTTAAAAATATTCATCTTTTAGGTTGTTTAAGACTCTACAAGTTTTTTTTTAAACTCAAATTCGTTTTAGATTATCTATGGGTCGACGGTGATATCTGTGAAGTTTCAATGCAGCTAATAAACCCACTGCCTTTTGAACTGCATGTTTCCAATATGCGACTTCTAACAAATGGAGTTGTTTTCGAGTCCATCCCTGAGAGCATAACCCTGCCTGCGGATTCTGGGCCAATAGCTGTCACCTTGGCTGGAACTCCAAAAGAGGCTGGAGATCTGGAAATTTCAGGTTTCAGCACTCACACACTAGGAGTCAAATCGAATTGCAGGTTGAAAGACATGACCGGAATGCCACATCCACATTACTCCGTTGAAGTTATTCCAGCCTTACCTAAAATCGACGTCTCTACAAGTCTACCTAGAACTGCTAGTTTCGGTTCTTCCACTGACAATATTGTGACTAGCGCTAGCATTTCTTTGTACGGTGGTGAAAGGTAAATGAGCAACTAATTAGAAATATCTTTACTGAGATTAATTTGAAAATTGTTACTTAAACTTGATCACTCATTTTAGAGCTGAATGCACAGTGACAATAACCAACAGCGGACAAGTGCCAATTGATATGATCGAGGTTTCTGTACAGTCAACACTGGATGCCTCAACAGAAGCTAAAGTATTCGAATGGAGTGACGAAAATTTGGTGACTCAATTACCGTTACAACCCGAGGCCAATGCCAGTATAACTTTGTACTTGTATGCTGCTACGAACTTTATTACACCTTCACAATCTGGTAGGATTGAGTGCAAAAAAATTATCAGTTTCTCAGCATTATTGTTCTTGTGAGATTGGAGAAATAATTGCTTGATTTTTCAGGAACTGTTATCAGCACGAGTCCAAGCCAGGCTAACAGTTTAACCACATCGTATTCGGGTTCAAGTTCCCTGCCATCAAGGCTAAATTCTCCGCACCATTTGAAACGACAATCTGTACTTACATCTTCTTTCAAATCGAACACCAACTCTTTGCCCAGTAATAACCTTTCAAAACTGGCTGTTCCTTTGAGAGCTTCCAATATAATAGAGGGTCAGTTGAAGATCAAGTACTCTGGTGGTGCCGGTCTTCTTGCTGGTTACTGCAGGATATCATCTATTTTCATCACTATTGAGATGTTACCCAGTGTTCAGATTACTAACTGGGATGTCTTACCTGCAGAAACGTACTACTTTTGATATTTTTAGCTTCATTTTATTTTGATTCTTTTTAATTTCACTCATTTGCTTTTGCTGAATGAAATTTCAAACTTTGTCTGATATTTTTAGGCCTTCGCAATTCTACCTAGTATTGGACGTGGCGAACAAAACTCAAAACGAGATGGAACTACACTATACTCAAGGAAAAAGTATCTACATGGAAGAAAGAGAGTCGTGCAGAATTCCAGTACCTGTCGAAAGGTGTCCACTGAACAAACTCACAACAGTACGTATCTTTGATTCAAAATGTCTGTTTTACTGTTTTTGATATATTTTTGTTTTTTAAAATATCATCTTATCTTAGATTTTATTTTTTAAATTTGTTTTGACCAAAAATACTCAACTAGTGTCACTAGTTTTATTCCTTACAGACAAATGACAAATCCAAAGATTTCATTGAGATGCAAAAGGTCTGTGCCGAACATATCGCTTCCCTGGTGGAGCTCAAATGGCAACTATTGGGAACGGATTCTTCGGGTCGTGCTGTTCTTTCTGGTATAACACTTGCACGAGATATGTTGGATCTAGTTAGGATGAGCCCATTACAATGGGGTAAGAAAAATTGTTCCAAAAATATAAACAAATAAACAAACAAACATTAAAATAATATTATTGCAGAAATAATGGTGAACGATGCAACAGTCAAAGCACAGGATGCCTTAACTTGCAATTTAGGCGAATGTGTGAGCATTGGAGTTGGAATTTGTAATGCAATGGAAAATTCCCTACATGATTTAATGCTTACTATCAACTTCTATCAGGACCATCAAAATGGAGTGAATAATTATAGATTGGATACTCGATTATCCATTGCTGGTGCTAATAAAGTTATGCTTCCTACGGTACGATTAAAAAATTTGTTATTTTAATGTAGGATATAATTTACTTTAATTTTCTTACATATTTAAAATTATTATATCGACATGCGAGTATCATTTGCAATTTTGTATTTTCAGCTAAAAGAGTCAGCTCGTATATATCACGAATGTCGAGTTGTGTTTTTGACCGCTGGCCAGTATAAATTGGATATCAGATGCATGAGTAGGGACATGGACAAACCCGCGACGATGAATTCGGATGTGACCGCAGCTCACGGTCACACTTGGCGATACATCCCGCCGATTGAGATCACAGTCGGCGATTGTTGATGAATATTTTTCGAGTCAGACATCATATTTTTAGGCTGCTTAAATGAAACTGACCAATTTTATGAAACCCCATCTTAGTGTATTCAAGATTTATATATTTTTTTAACGCAGAGTTATTTATGATGGTTTCGGAATAATTTTGAGAAAATATTACGCGGACAAAAAAGTTAAAGGTCCGTTCGGTGGCGCCACCTCAGAGCCTTTATTTTTTACCAATACTCACACAATTTTAGTTAAATGTGTAAATGTAATGTATTTTCCTCTTTAGATTAGCAATTTGTTCATTTGTTTGATATTGAGACTGAATTGTAATTTTCTTTCCGAAGAGAATTGTAAATACTTGTTTAGTCAATGTTGATATCTTAATAAAAAGTTTTGTCATTGAATATCAGTGTTGTTTTTATTTTAAACTTTTAGATTAATTAAACATGATTTTCATTTTTTTATTTATTGGTATTATATATTAAAGCAACTAATTATACTTTTTTTGCACATACTTATCACTTATTATACTTTTAAATATATTAGAGAATGTAAACGTATTTAAATTTGCCGCTCTTTCATTTCTACCAACCTGGCGGTTTGATTTTCTAAGAATTGATTTCGTCATACTCAAATCCACTCAAATCAGACTAATCAGTAATCAGAGATTTTCCAATCCGGAGCATTTCTTTTTCGGAAAGAAAATAAACATAAAACTTTCACCTACGCGGGAACGTCGGCTGAATAGATTTTCTCAACAATTCCTCAAAAATGTAAGCAATTCAGCTACTTAACAGCATTTAATTTAATTATCTATATTTTTCGTCTGTTGTTTTTTTGTTCATTCTGAAGTATAAAAACTCCATTGTTTTGATTCGGCACTCATTAAAAATTCCGGAAATTTTCGAGGTTAAGTTGTTCGTTTTTGATCAACTTCCACTTTGCAACAACAAAAATAGTGACGTGCAAGTTTTCTGAAAACAAAAGTAAGTTAAAAATATTCTTAAGGTTCAATATTTGCGATAGAAAGTTAAGCAAAGAAAAAGCTTTTTTGTTCGTTTGTTTTTTGCTTGGAAGAAAAATAAGCCAAAATTGTTCAAAAACGAAAACAAAATGTTCGTTTTTAACAAAAAAAGATGTTTGTATCATTTGCGCAGCATTACAATAAACTTCCAGGGTACGAAAACACATCAATCGAAACGGAACCTGCGATTCATCATGACAATGTGCTTTTTCCGGTGTTGATGTTAGCAAGTTGTTCCTGTTGATACCGTTTTTCTGAGGTGATATATGTCCTGCGACAAAACCGAGTGGGAAATATCGCGGATGCAGTGGTTCCGCGAAGAGCATTGTCCGCTACGATTTTGAATTCAGAACCAATCGTCGGCATGTTTCATCCTGGCTGCGGGGGGCTGACCTTTGAACGTGCCGATGTCAATCCGAAAACTGGATTGGGCTACCCAAACAGTATTCCGCAGCTATCCTGATCCGATTTTGGCTCAATAACATCATCATTACAACTATTTCTGTTTGGCTTACGACACATTTACACCAACTTGATCCTCATAAATTTGTTTTCAATTTTGTTCAAGACAAAAAGTAGTTCACAGTTTTTGCGAAGGTAAGAAAGTCAAGTTTTTTTCCGTTTGGTTGTTTTTTTCCGTGACTTCTGCATTTTTGTTAGTTTTTTGAATATTGAAAATCAATAACAGAAATAGAGAAGAAAAGGATTGGGATAATTTACAGAACAGGTTTTTAAAAAATACCTTTTCATTTTTATGCAGAGAGAAATGAAACGTCGA
Organism: Telenomus remus; assembly: GCA_020615435.1. Classification (NCBI taxonomy): domain Eukaryota; kingdom Metazoa; phylum Arthropoda; class Insecta; order Hymenoptera; family Scelionidae; genus Telenomus; species Telenomus remus. The sequence goes on along the minus strand of CM036341.1, from coordinate 5,232,424 downwards.
ATGTGGTGTCATGTGGTATGTATAACGTGCGATAAATCAAATACTGATTTCAAAATTCATAAAGCTCCGCTGAGTTTACAGGTGTAAGCAATCGGTTTATGGTCTTGTTCGAGCGACAGCCGACAGTTATTAAATCACGCGATTAAGAAATTTACTATTCATATTAGATCGTCGCTTTCCTTTGTTGAGCCGATAAAATTCTTCCTCTTCTCTCATATATTTTTTTCACGTCCATTTTGCGACAAACGATCAGCATGTTTATGTCATGATGAAGTAGCCCGTAAATGTTCTCTTGAAATTCCAACATTAAAATCAAATTTTGTTTTCCAGGTGTTGTAATCATAAGAGCAAAATTTTTGACTGTTTAAACAGTTTTTGGATCTGTACTTCTTCGCAACTTTGGAGATGATTTTCGGCTTCTTTGAGATGGTGAATCGTTCTCGGTTGGGGACAAATTGAAAACGAGCTTGTTGGTGGATAAAAAACCGCACAATGCGCTGCGGGGTACATGAAACATCTGGAATTTGTGATACATGTTGGTCGACTCTTGATTATGGGAAAAGTGACGCGAAGTTTGGAATAAAAGGTTTGACTAATGTCGAATCCTTACAAAACAATGGAGTGATGACTTTTCGAACGTGCTCAGCCAAAGTTGCTGGCAGAAAAATGGCTCAAAATGATTTGAACATTTCCGAAAAAAATTGGTTGTACGTTTGTATGAACTTTTTTTTCTCAAATCATCCGTTTTTCTTTAATTATTTGTTTTTTCTTTATGTTAAGATTTGTTTTACTTTGTATTGCATCGACAGGAGGCGGTAGTTTATGAAATCGGGTTTGAGAGCCAATATAAAGGCGATTCTTTTTATGCCCTGGATCAAAATTGATCGAACTCAAGCGAATGATCGAAATCATTAGTTTTATATCAAATCCTTTTACGACTCTACCTGGAAGAACGCCAGCCATCACGCGTTCCGCCGAAAAAAAGCAATTATCCATTTTAATTTAGTCCCGACGTGACGTGGGATACGCGAGTGTGTTTGATCAGTCCCGACCTTGCGGGACGAGAAACTCAGCTAGACAGGCCCCGTTCCTGGAGACTGACACACAAATCATATATCCTAGGTGTACTAGATCCTCGGCCTTTTTTTTGCTTTCTTTCTTTGCTAATTTTTGTTTCTTCTCTTTTATGTTTTCTTCTTTTTTTTTCTTCCACGTCTGCTGTTCCTTTTTCTTCTACGCTCCTTTCGCGGCCACCCTCGCAACAAAAACACTTGTTTTCGATAATTGAAACAAAGGAAACCGACACAACTAATTAAACCCGACCGCCGGACCGATTCATTTGCGGCTCTTAGCTTTTTAAATACTTCAATATTTATAGGCGTTATTTATGTTTGCAGACAGAAAACCTATAAGTCAATCTTATTTTTTTAGAATTTCATTTCTTTTATTAGACTCAAGATGGAAAGACTTTGGAAAAACTTAATTCTTTAGAAAACTTGTCGAAGGGTTGTTTATTTTTGGCTTAGAAAAAAGTTGAAAGGAAATGATGTTTGTCAGTCGATTGATGAAAAAAGCTTAGATGATTTTGTCTTTTTGGTTCTTTCAATTTGATGGCTTCTGTATGCCTCTTACCAAAAAACTTTGTAAAAGGATTAACCATCTTTTTTCCATTTTGTCTGAAACTTTCACAGATGTTGGGAAAAGTGTTCAAAGTCGAGAATATATGTAATCATTTTTTAAAAACATTTTTAAATCAATTGTTAATGACAATCTTTGGTTTCATTATTTGATTGATGCACCTTTTTAGTTCTGATGTGGTTTTAATGTGTTACAACTAACTTAAACTAAAAAAAACGAACTTGAAAAAGACAAATACATTGGCAAAGTCATGTCATTAATCATTGCAGAAAAAGGTAATTTTGAAGCAGGTAGATTTGATTCAAGAATTGTTCGACGCGTAACTAAGACTTCCGCGCCTCATTTATTACCTGTCGTTTATAAACAATAGATGCTAAAAGTTCGAACAAAAAGCATCTAACAATGACCGTTGAAAATCGTTTAATCAGGACTAGTATATTTGGGAAAACAATTTTTCCCCAACCCGCATTTCAAATTCATTAACTAAAAGCTTAATTATTATCGACTATAACAGATTCAAAAAAAAGTTGAAAAAGTAGTTAAAAATATTGACCGTAAAAGTGACAAATTGTTAGTGGGTAGAAAGAAGGATATGTTCAATTTATTTCGGAGGCCAATAAATTTACTCGCTGCAAAAGAGGTTTGGACTTACAATGATGCATTTAAAGTCAACGCCGTACAAGTCAGCGCGCGTGAAAGAAAGAAGCTAAGAAAAAAAAGAAACGTGCAGGGTGCCGCAGACTTCGTGAGAATCATGAAAATCAAAGACGCCGTCACATTCAATCTGGCCCATTACGCAATCTGATCCTCACGACTGCTTTTCAAAAATCGAATAAAACCTGTGAACTGTCTTTGATCGGCAGACAGCGTGACGACCATTCAAAGATACAGTTTCCTCTGGGTCCCCAAATGATTTTGCATTTCGCCGACTAACTTCAGGAACATTAATTTGTACTTTTTTCAACCGCACAAATAAAGACATACGACATTTGCAGCAATATTTATATTTCTTCTTTCATCAATGCAACAAAATAATTTTTATTTTTGAACAATTTTATGTTTCACTAAATTTGAATATGAATTTAAACAAATTAAATTTATCTTTATGTTACAGACTGATTTAAAATGGACATTTTAGAATCAGAAGAAAGCGAAGAAGAGATGTATGTGTCCGACGATGAAGACGTTAAGAACCAGGAAGAAGAAAACGTCGACACCTACACCTTCGAGGTATTTTCAATCGACGAGATGGTCCGGTACATGCTCAACGTCACTGCAGAAGTGAGTACTGTAATTAATATGCCCGAGACAACTACCAGGATCCTCCTCAGTCACTACAAGTGGGATAAGATGAAACTCATGGAGCAATTCTACGAAGGTGATCAGGACAAGATTTTCGAGGAGGCCTGCATAGTAAACCCATACAAGGTCGAGTCGTCCAAAAGCATGGAAACGTCAAAGAAAGAGATTGTATGTCAGATTTGTTACTGCAAAGTTCCACTGTCAAGCATTTTCAGTCCGAATTGCGGTCACCGGTTTTGCACTGAGTGCTGGTGCCAGTACCTCACAGTGAAGATCATGACTGAAGGAGAGGCTCAGGCAATAAACTGTGCAGGAATAAGATGCAAGATCCCGATGGACTACGAGAACGTGATGAAACTCATTGACGATCCACACGTGAAGCTGCGGTATCAGCAACTTATGACTAACAGTTTTGTCGAATGCAGCAGGCTGTTTAAATGGTGTTCGACTCCCGACTGCAACTACGCCTTTAAGGTTCAGTTTGTGGCTGCTAAACCTGTAGTGTGCAGATGTGGAAAGACGATTTGTTTTCAGTGCGGCGAAAACTGGCACGAGCCAATCGACTGCAAGCCACTGAAACACTGGAAAAGGTTGTGCAAGGAAGAGTCGAAGTCGCTCGAGTGGATCTCGAGGTACACAAAGAAGTGTCCGAACTGCCAGACACCGATTGAGAAGAACGGTGGTTGCAACCACATGTCTTGTAGTAAATGCAAACAGGATTTCAACTGGACCTCTGGGATCAAGATTGATCCGGCTTTGGAATCTGTTCGCGAGCATAACGACAGATTTTGGTTTTACAGTGCGAGGTACATGGTTCACTCCAAGTCGCTGAAACTTGAGAATCAGTTGTACGTGACGACACGGAAGAAGATGGACGAGATGAGGAAGGACTTGAATTTGAGCTTACCAGAGGTGCAGTTCTTGGAGAAGGCCGTGGACGTACTCACTGCCTGCAGAAAGATTGTGATGAATTGTTACGCGTTTATGTACTACTTGGAGAACACAAACCAATATACTATTTTTGAGAACAACTTGAGGGACATGGAGGACGCGACTGAGATGCTGTCTGGGTATTTGGAGAACGAGATCAACAAAGAGAACCAGAGTGATATCAAACAGAAAGTTCTGGACTTGTCCGGATACTGCAGTGAGAGGAGAAAAGTTCTTCTGAGGCACGTTGATGAGGGTCGCGAAAAGAAGTGGTGGAAAATGGAGAAAATGTTCTGATACAGTTCCTAGATTGAAAGCTCATACTTAACTTTTAAGTTACTTCATTTATTTCATTTTAAGTTTGTATTCAGTTATATACATTGTCAGTTTTTTACTTTTTTATAATAATCAAGACCAAGAGATACATTTAACATAAGAAATAAGGAAACATCTTTCCTGCCAACAAGATGTAGCTGTGTAAACGTTTTTTAAAAGACAAATACATATCTTTGCCACACAGTTTTCGTTCGAGTTTTTATTTTATTTTTTTGTAACATAATACAAACTTCTGAAAAGGAGTTTTTGATAGGACGTTTATTTTGACATTTCAGAACCTGAAAGGTTGCAGAATCAAAGAAGACGATGGAGGCTCTAATGGAATCACTGACCATCCAGGATGACAGTTTGATCATCTCAAATGAGGACCGTGAGTATCACTACGATGTCATCCCAAAAGAGCAGATCGAACAGGAGATGGAACTCATCATTGCCCAAACTGTCGAGATCACAGAATTACCCCGAGATAAAACTGTGGCTCTGCTGAAATATTTCAACTGGAACACAATGAACCTGACGGAATGTTACTTCACCGAAGACCAAAAACAACTATTGGCTAAAGCTGGTGTCAATAGTGTGATTGTGACAACCATTTCGACTTCGATGATAATAATAATTACAACAATAGTGAGATAATAGTGAGATAGTGAGATAATGAATCATGATGATATTTTGATGAAATGTTAAGTTTAATGTTAACTTTAATGGTAATTATAATGTTAATCCTCAAGTGCACAGAAACATAACAAAAGTTTACAGATTGGCCTGATTGAACCAAAAGAAATAAAATTGCTTTTTTGTTTAAGTAGGGATCCTTTTTATTAGAGAGAATCTCTAATTTTGATTGAATTTTTGCACTTGAGGGGCACATTTGACGAGATGAATTTTAAATTTAAAATTGATCGATTAATTTACACAATGCGTATGCATAGTACTTTTGTGCTGTACGATTATAATTTATGAATTTTATCATATTGATTAAGAAAAATTACGAAATCACAAATAAACCTGTGACACTAAGGAAAAACCATTAGATTTTAAAAAATACCAAAGAATAATTCGTTTTCCTTATTTGACACAGAAATGTGAAAAAATTATAATAATTAAACGAAATTTTTACAAAATTTGTACTCAACATATTATCCATCCCGATGTAAGTGTTACTATTAGAAACTAAGTTTTAGAATTATTTTTCGAAGCGAATCAGAAAAGAAATTTGAACAATTGTTAACAAGTTCGAACAGCAAGTTTCACCAAATTCAACCACCTGTTTGGAAGATCACACTTTCTTCATTGAACGGAGGACCAGGCAACCAAGGGCTAACGATTCGCGCAACCACTTTCCAAGCACCAAAACACCTGCTGGAAAAAAGGGCGCATGAAACGGTCGATGATCGATTCGTGGCTCTCGACGGAAATGCCGAGAAAAGAAATGACCTGACTCGGGGTGCCGATTCGTAGCGGTTCAGCGCGCCTGAATGTCTCGGCCAACGCGTGGCAGCGCTAAGAATGTCCCTGCCCCTCGCATTTGCTCGATTTGACACGCTTCGGCCCCAGGGGTCGTTTGTTTCGTTGACATTTTTTTGTTTTTCTCCAAGAATCGATTTTTAGAGATCCATGTCCGATAAGCGATCGGTTATAAAAAGTCTCTGTCGAAAATTCAACGTCCACTTGCGATTTATACAAGAGCTGTACGAATGAATTCAATAAATGTTCTGTCTGTTTGAAATCAATTTCTTTTTACCTTTGAGAAATTTTTTCTTTTGGTTTCTTTTCTTTCAAGTAAGAATGTGGAGATAATCGAATACATGTAATTGAAAGGTTTGTAGAAAGAAGGAGTTTTAAATTATGAATATTGCACTTTAAAAGGGTTCATTAGAATGAAATTATTGAGTTCATTATTATCTATGATATTATTTTGGAAAGGAGGTTGTCCGTTGCGTGATGGAGCGTGACAAAGGGGCGGGGGAGGTGTTACCGAAATGATCAAAACGAGCGTAACATTATTTGGGGACGGACCCTAATTGGAGTTTATCGCTGTGTACAGGGATTTCCAACTGTTTACGTTGCAACTTTTTATATACCAGGCTAATATCAACATCTAAATTAACACGTCCAAAACCTCCAAAATATTTAATCCGAAATTCGGTCTTCATTTCAATAAGTTTTACATGTATTTGACTTTGCAATAATTTTTTTCAAAATTTCGTCATCTATTTTTTTAAAAAATTTAGAATGGTCATTTGTATTTTTGAAAAAGTCAAATGATGATGGATGATGAGGTTCTGAGTCGAAGATGTACTTCTTCCGGAAAAGAATCCTTTCTTTACTACAATGGCCCGGGAAAAAATGCTTTGTCCAAAAGACCTTGGGTTATTTTCATATCATCGATGATATTTGTCACTGTAAAAATCTTTCAGAATAAATAGCTAACAGCTTGAAGGGCCATCGATTTTATTTTCTCTGTCAATTCAATTTGACAAAACCCCCTCTATCAAGTGACAAATTATAGATAATCGATAGCGCGCTTCGCACATTTGTCAACAATTATTTTTTCTTCGTTCAGCTTGTTGAATAATTTTTCACTCGTTCTTTTATCCAAAATAACAAACATGAAAAAAAAAACTTTCTAAAAAGTTTCAAATTAAATGTTTAAATTAATTTCAGTCATTATAGAAAAAGGTAATTTGATTAAATATCATTTTATGATTAACTTGAAAACTAAAAAATGCATAGAAAAAGAGAGTATTGAATTTGAAGTCGAGACGAGGAAGAGAAAAAAGTTTTGAGCCGAACAAAAGGCGAAGTTTACGGTGACCATAAAATGATTATTAGTTTGCTAGTAGGTGACGACGTTTTTGCGCTACCGATACAAGACCGGCGTCCATTATTACTGCGCCGCCAGCACAAAGCGTCGGCAAACGGTGAAATAGGTAAAAGTCAAAAAAAAGAGAAAAGAAACGGACACGATGGAAAACGACCGGCACATAAAGCCCGACAAACGACGGTGCTTTGATGCCGCTGCGAGGGTTGACTTTTCGCCCCGATTGTTCGTCGCATTCCGTCTCGGACGCTTTTTCTTTGCATAGCGGGGAAAATTTATACCGCCGAAAGAGAGGCGACAAGGCGCACGATTTCTAGTGCACTTTTCACCCTCAACGGGTGAAAAGATCAGACTTCAGTCTCCGGGTTGCGTAAAATTAAAATGACAATGCCCTCGAGGCCTATAAATTGACTCGATTCAATGGTCCACGCATATTCCACGATTGTTCACTTCAAGACAGTTGAACGGTTAATTTTAGTCGCAAGGAATTCAGAGAATGACACCAAAAAGCTCTTTCAAGTTTCCAAACACTTTTTCCATTTGCAACGGTAGCGTTCAAATAAACAACTTGGGATTTTCGAAAATGCAAAAAAGAGAGATTGTTTCAATCCCAGAAACAGAAAAAATGTGTACAAAGAAACTGAAAAGAAGAAAATGAAATAAAGCATAAGATGCTATCTGATAGACTGACAACTATCAGATCGATGACTGATTAAATGTATTCCAACTGTTTAAAGCTTGACATATCGGGTACAAAAATTCTTTTGTACTGCAGGCATTTCCGGATCTCTTTAGAAATCCCAAAAAAGAAAGGAATCTTGAAAACACATGGATTAGTTTATTAACAGGAACAAACACATGTTCCTTAAAGTTTCCATGACAAATATGATTTTGCTCATTTTAAATTGGAAATGCTAAATTTAATCCTGCCGAAAACAGTAATTTGTTTCCTCTCGATGAAAGAGAAGAAAATTTCCTGGAAATGAAAGAATGAAACTCGGAAAATTTATCTCTAATCGCATTGGGTACGGTACTCATTTCATTTGAGAATCCCTGGGCATCCCTGGGCCCTACAAGACTGTACAAGACTGCGGTTCTGGTCCAGACCGGGATGATTTATAGGTCGGGGGTGGGGATAGAACATGCGCAGGACCAAACGTTCGAGAGATGCGCGAATAATCCTGCTCCCACCTCAGGCCCGAACTCGAGGATCGCTCCCTCTTCTGGGACTCGTTTGTCCACCACATTATTAAAACCAAGCGACACACTGGCCAACCAGCAATTATCTGGCAATCGCCCCAAGCGAAGCACGCACGTCCAGTCTTCAGGCCGGCTACAGTCCGTGATTTTGCGAAATGCAATATCAACAGGTTCATATTCGTTTTTAGAAACAAATTGATGATAAAGTGAATGTAGTGATTTTTCAATGGTGATCAAAAGTGATTTGGATAATCGTGGTTTAATATTGTGGTGGATTTTTGTGATGTGATTGGTGTGATGGTTTGAGCACTGGCACGAATTCTCGTTAGTTTATAAGTGGTGGTTTCGTGTAGATGGTGTAGTCATATCAGAATTTTTAACTTAAATAGAAGTGATCAGATTTTTTGATCAAGTGTTTTTTAGTCGACGAATTTTCGGATTTTTCATTTTATTAATACAAATAATTTTAAATGAAGCCGAGTTGCATACTTAATTAAAGCTAAGATCTTTTTTCAACTTTTACGTTAAATTTTAACTTTTTTCAAGTTGAATGTATGACAATAATAATTGAATCAATTAATCGATTCATCAATAAAGTATGAAAAGAAGTGAAATTTATTGTTGAAAGCATTGAAATGAGAAGTAGTTTAAAAGTTTGAAAAATTATGAACACAAACTCGGAAAAACAACTTTTACACTACCGCGACGAGAACGAATTCTACTCAATTATACAAACCGACGAAGTGAGCTAGCAGAAAGAAAACAAGTGCAAAACGGAGTCGTGCCAGTTGATAGCCGTTACCTGGAATAAGAAATCACGATTTCCTATAATTATTTTTTTATTCTCATCGTTCAATTATCAACTTTTTATTTACAATCATAGCGATATTTATCGCGTTTTCACCTGGACAAATTTCAACCACAAACCACGTTTAAAAATCCTTCGATCACTCTCAAACGCTCACCTCACAACCAAACAAATCGCTTTTTATTTTTTCATTTTTCATATTTTAATTCGTTTCTTCTATTTTGTCACCTAACTTCTGTTTTTCTTTCGTTTTTTTTTTCAAAAAACTAATCATCTTTTCATTTTTTTTCCAGACATGCCTGTCGCCGATACCAGGCGTGACTCCAATGTCAACGATGTCGATGCAGATGCCTACACAGCACGCGTCGATGGACTACGCAAACCACTCGATCTACCAGCCCCAGTACAACTCAGGAATCTCGTCCTACCAGACTCACCAACACTATTATTTCCCCGGGGTTTCATCGCACAACGTCGAGCCTCTACCAGCGCCAACTTATAGCATTCCCTCGATCCCCAGTGCAGCCACTTCCTGGAACCCCACTCAGATCCACACCCCTATAAGTCAGCCCCAACTTCACCAGGGCTACAGCATGGGTCCAAACAGTCCGGAACTCTGCTCCTCTTACAGGCCTCAAGGTCACCCCAGTAGTTTCGTGCCGAGCAGTTCCTTTCACACCTCCTGGTCTTCGGAGCCAAAAATCTTCTCGCCGGACAAATCAAAAGCAGGAAGGAAATGCACCAGGTGTACGTGCCCCAACTGCCAAACTGAGGGTACGGGCCAGGTTGGGCCGGATGGGAAAAAGCTCCACATCTGTCACCTCCCTGGTTGCAATAAAGTTTATGGAAAAACTTCTCATCTCAAGGCTCATCTCAGGTGGCATACTGGGGAGAGGCCTTATCACTGTTCCTGGCCCCACTGCGGCAAACGGTTCACCAGGAGTGACGAGCTACAGAGGCACTACCGCACCCACACTGGTGAAAAAAGGTTCTCCTGCAGCAAGTGCAAGAAAAGGTTCACCAGAAGTGATCATCTTAGCAAGCATATGAAGACTCACGAAAATGTCAGACGCAAGTCGAAAAAGGAGACTGATAAGGAAAACTTCATGGACCATCCGGCCGCGGTTCATTATCCTCAAATGGGACACCAGCCGGTTTTGCAAGTTTAGGGGAGGTCGAGATTAGGGGTTGTAAATAGTGTAAATAATGTAAATTTTAATTTATTCCGACTGATCAACGACTGTGCCAACTGATAGAGATAGATTGTAAAGAATTTTTTTTTTTGATAAGAAACTGTTCTTCAATGCTACAGATGATATATTTTGTGATCCGTGCATCAATAAAATAAAAGGATAAGATGAAGCTGAGCCAGGTGTTTTTTTATTTCACCTTCGTTTTTTCTTCTTCAGCGATAATTAACGTTATATCTTTCGATTTCTCACGGTAAATCTTTGTACCGTCTTGAAATCTCGCATACAACGACGTTGAAATGCCTCGGAAAAAACCCTATTATAACGAATCATCCCCTTGTCGTATATCAAGTTCAGGCTGACGTCTTCCTGTCACATGATACATCCTCTTGTGCTACGCCCAAGAGTTACAATAAGTGCACAGATACTAAAAAAAGGCCTCCGACAACTCTCGGGGAATCGGCCGATTTCTTACCTGACAGGTGTCTTATAACGCAACACGACGAGTTTTATAAATATCCTAAATTCGTCCAGGTTGGATTTCTGTATCAATTCTGCGACCTGAAAAAGAAAATAGGGAGACAAAAATTGGTGAAAATGAGTCTCACAATTTGTCATTTTTGAAAAAAAAACAGTTTTACTAGATAGTACTCGAAAACGCATTGTATCCTTGCGAAACACGCTGTGTCATTCTAGTCGTTCATGAATTATTCGTTTTGTTATTCGATTGACCCAAACGCAGTTGGTGTTATTTGTTTGAAAAGATTCCTCATCCATTGGAATTCGGATTTAAGAATATCAAACTGTCCGAAAATTCATATAGTTTCAAGAGTGCATTGTTCGTTTCCAAGTTTAATTTTCTGATCAAGATTAATTACTCTTTCAAAACTTGATTCTTATGCAAAAGTTAAAAATTTCAATTTGAAATATTTTAATTAAAAAATGTGTATTGTGCAATAACTTTCATAATAATTAAAAATATTAAAATCTTGAATCAAGATCTACTAATGCCGAGCGTATAAAGTCGTTCGATCGGTACGAAAAACGTCCGCTAGATGGCAGCAGCGAACGTGGAAAAAGCCGGTAAGGGTCGCTATTAAAGGGGCGTGCGCGGTTAGGCTCCGGTGCAGATTCATGGCTGGCGTAGAGGGCAACAGAGAGGGTACGAAAACAGAGTAAAACAAAAAGGTCCGAGCCGCGAGTAAATTATAGGGAAAAGTCATGGCACGGTGGGGGAGGAAAGGGAGGGCGAGAAAGAAGGAGGACAAGATCGGCTGAGCTCGAGCGAGAGGGAGAGGAGGCTCGAGCGTGGTAGTGGCAGCGGAGGAACAGGTGGAGGAGGCGGCGAGGGGTGGCGCCACGGCAATTCCAGAGTTGCGTTCAACCAAGTACGCGGATAAGCCGCGAAGTTAAGTCGGCGTGCACGAGGTTTAACAGTTGGGCTGTTAAACTCGGGGAAACCGCGCCGCGGCTGCTGGGCACCAGGGGGAACGGGCCTCGTTAATCATCGTTCGGTCCCGGTGACCTGTGCCGCCAACCCGAGCGCCGCCCCACGTGCTCGCGATGCAAATCCGGTACGCCACGATGGTAAACACGCTCAGCTGATTCGCGCGCGAGTGCCTGGGATTTGTAGCAACAATTATTGCGAAGCAAAACACGATTGTTGAAGCAACAACTGCGATTGTTTGACCGATATGAGGATACAGTAGAAAACCGATCAGTCAGCGAATTCACATCAGAATTGTGTTGGTCTTGAGTTGGACGAGCTGGACCCATGTCAACTGAACCATCCTTAGTTCCAACGTCGAATTGTCTTTTTGGTGTACGATTCCCGGTGCGGCTGATGCTTTCCCGTTGAGGATTGCTGAAGGCCGAACCCTGGAAGACTACACGCTGGAGGCGGAGATCGGTGGCAACGGGGGCCGCAGGGGCATCAGCCCCCCGGCTTCCTTGAACTCGATAAACGTGAGTAACCATTTGGAGTCTACCTGACCGCTCTGATTAGGACGATTCTCCGTGTGATAGATATGATAGGGCGCCCCCGACAAAAAAGTCATTACCCGGCGGATGATTTAGCAGCGACCAGGCATAAATCAGCCGGCTGCTTTACGATCGCGGCTTTGAAGCGCGGCCCGAGAACAAACGGGACGTGGCAACACCCTCGCACAAATCTAATTAATTTATGCCCCGGTCCTGGCGCCACGCTCGACTTTCACGCCCTCAGACCCGAAACTCGCTGAACCTCTGGGAACCTTTTGTTTTTTTCTCTCATTTGAAGCGCGACCGTGGTCCGACGGACGCTGGGTCTCTCGCGTGTTCGACCCATTTATGGGTTTTCTACGAGGCGTAATAATAGTCAACAGAGTGTAAACCATCGTGATGACGAAAGTCGTTTCACGTCGGCACTTGATCGCAGGTCAACTTTGGTTCGTGCGAACGCATCGCGCGTTATCGACTTTCCGACGTGAGATTCGCATCGCCATCCGCTCGACGAGATTTATACTGCTGATTGCACTAAAAAAGACTGCAGCTGTAAATGTAACTCGATCTATTATTCAGCTCTTTTCAACGCTATAGGCAAAGTGTGAATTATTGAGGAATCGCCTGATGATCATGGCAACTAGAATTTCAATGGCTGCGAGCTCTAATACAAGATTAGCCGACGCGCATTTTTGCATCGCCGACATTAATCTAAACAAGATTAGATCCAGCATTCAAAATATGGACGTGGATTCGTAAATGAAAAACTATCCAAGCCTGAAATGGTCGGGTCGAAGAAGGTGCAGAGAAAATAAAGAGGAAAGGGGAGAAAAACGCGTTTATAAATATGAGTAATGTGTACCGTGGAGTACTCGCATGACAGCCTGTGGTTTACTTAATGGCCTGAACTCTTCACCTACGAGGCGCTGCAAAAAACTCATCACTTGAATTCATAAGGTTGAAACGAGAATTGTGTTAAACCGCTTAGGAATCCGCGCTCGCCCGACAGATGGCGCGAAATTATACATTTGTTTGGAGATAGCCAAGAATGAAGACGTTGCGTGAGGACAACGAGAGTGTAGAGCATACACTCTCACTTCCAATGATCGTTGTTATGAATAAGTTGTTATTATCCATGAATCGTTATAGATTGCAAACGAGAATTTTTATTGCAAAAATCAACAAGATTCTGTCAACGTCTAGAAAACGCACGACTAAAAAGTGATTAGCAATTAAGTGAAAACAAGAGCTAGATAAAGTAAAGGATTTAAAAAAAGTTTAAAAATGTAAAGAGGAGAGGAGAATTTTGGCTTGTCATAAAGTGGATAATGCAATTCAGCGCTGTGTTGCTGACGCGATAATGTTTGCAACAAATCACGAAGGAATTTCGATCATCGATGGAATCCTAGAACTGGGAGCAAATTCTCGCGCGAACGTGACACTGCCGGGAAGTGGACAGCTTGATTATTATAAGTGGAGAATGAAAAGAGAGCGGCAGGAACGCGCTGCCCTCGGCGTAGACTGGAAGTCGTTCGTTTCGTAATCGCGGCTGGATCATTTTCTGCACGACTGCTCGGGAAATTAGATCACCCACCTCTCATCCCGGTAGCGATAGAAACTTCGCCACAAACGCATTTATACGTACGGTGAACGATCTCGCCGAGAGGAAGGACACACAATCTTCCTCCATTTTTTGTCCTCATCGCCAGCTCATCATCGATAATTTAGCAATTAGCTTATCTATATCCCCTTCCTCTCGACTTTTTTGTACCAGATTATTTTTGTACCAGCAAACTTTCTTGGAATCGTATGAACTTGCGATAAGAAACAATTCTTCAAGATTCACAATTTGATTGTTTGTCGTTGAATCTCGTAGTTCAAAAACGTATCAATTAACTCGGCGAGAGAACAAGACTCGCAATTAACGTGGGATTATAATTATTTTATTAGTTTAACAGAGTTCTTAATAAGTTTGCTGATTGCCTGTCGAGTCATTATAGCTATCCGTGGGTCGGCGCACGAATCCATTTTCTCTCTCCCACGTGACGTTGAAGCGTTTGTTCCGCGGATTTTCCCTCCGACTTGACACTTATAAATAAACCGCGTTAATTACAACCGGGACGTTTTTCAGCCTCGGCGAGCGCACCGACAACTTGATTACCGCTTGGTGCAATTAGTCCACTCGTTTATCAGAATGCATTAGACTTTTATATAATATAAATCCGCTGGTTTTCGACCCACGAGTTATGCGGCCGATATGACGCCGCACGCTCGACCCGGCACGCTACGCCCCTGGTCAGGGCCTTCCATATTTTCCCACGTCGAGGTACATACACGATGCCTTCTTCGAACTTTTAGCGTGCCACGAAAACTTACCTCATATACATAAAAATAACCCGGCGCAGTTTCGGAGAAAATCACCATCTTCTTATTTCACCTAACAAATTAAGACAACGGAAGAACTTTCAAAGCAACGTTACAAATTTAGCACCTCAGCCACACCTCTTTTCTTTCACTTTCTATTTCGCGCAAAATTAATGAAACTTTTTTGTATCCCTAGGTGATAACACTGAAAAGACGAAACGAAGAAAATTTTAACGCAAAAGAGATCGCGTGTGTGAATAAGGTTGGCAAAATTTTTGAAGTTGGATTGCAAAAGTAAGGTTTTCCGTTGCTCAAAGCAGAGACTTAGTCCCCTCGACTGGTTTTCATCCTTGTTCAGTGGTCGGGTTCTCTGTTAGCCCTGGCTGTGCTTTTGGCTTGGGCCGGGTGTAATCGGTTCCCCGAAGCCAGGGCTCATTATCGACCCGTCGGCCTAGCAATTACCTGCGAAGGCTTGACTTCGTGTGTGCCAGACCAACATAGTTTCTGACTCTCGGCGCGCACTCAAGTCCAGCCGGCATCAGAAAAGTGGCAGCCACCGCTGCCAGAATCGGCATCGGCTCTCCGACCGATGCTACTCTCCTTACCGAGAGAGCTCCAGTCACGATCGCGCCAGAATAAAACGAACAGGATCCTGAAAATGAAAAGAAACGACGAGAAAATAACACGAGCAAAACGAGCCAAAGACCCACACTATACGCGTCCGAGAATAAACGAACGGATAGTCGATCTCTGATAATAATCGCCGCTTGCTAAGCGATAATGACGAGGCGCGTTTATATTCACACCGGTTTTCTGTACCGAGAACAATTTTTTTCACCTCTCTCTCATTTTCTCCGCGCTCTTCCTTCTCTTAATAATCGTTTATTTATTGCGCACGCTTGATTTAACTTTACGTTGACTAATTAATGAATTTCTCGTGGTTTTCAGCGATTATGATCATGCAATTTTAAAAAATTTTTGAAAAATCAAAATTAAAGAACAAGTTTATTTCCTTTATCTTGCTGATTCGTCAAAAGAAAACTCTGAAGTTGTAGCTATGCGCACGCATCCAATATGTCGAGTGACACCTCAAAACTTGACTTTTGACATGAAGATAAATTGCAACAGTAGAAGAGAATAACGTTCGTTTTCGGTCTTTTGTATTTGTCACTTTGCATTACGTAAAAAAAGAAAGAGTAAAAGTGATTTCGGAGTTATGTGCGTGTCTATCTTTGCTTATCGTGCGGCTGGTGCGGTATAAAGAAAAAAAAAGCGAAATAATCACCTGGTAATTACAACGACAGATAACGATTCGAATGGGACACGAAGAGACGGAAGAAACAGTCGCGAAGCACGAAACCCGATTCCCGACGTGAACTATATTTTTTTGACGCTCGTTGGTATAATTACACCCGGAGATCGGAGCGCCCCCGCGCTATTTCGCACACCAAATCATTTCTTGCCCGCAATTTTTCGCCACAAAGAATAAACGTCAAGATTTTCCAGTCTGATTTCCTCTCCGTTAGAATTGCGAGGAAAAAATTGAAGGGTTTGCGTAGTTTTGATGAAATTTAAAGTTTGGTATATATAGACGTTTAAACGTTCTTTTTCTCGAGGGTGAAAAAATTGCTGAGGAAAGTGTTGGCCGGTTTACGGATCACTTAACGACTGACGATCTTCATCAACAGATGGCTAAAGATTACTTTCTTCCCGTCATTAGTGCGGTCCTATTTTTTACCGCGTGGTTTAGCAAAGACAGTTCTTATTGCGGTTTCTCGGAGATTTTTGTTGAAAAAAAGAATGGTCGAAAAAGAACCCGAGAGAGGCTTAATCGTCGCCAATTCCGTGCGATTCTCGGGAAAAGCTAATGGTTATCTAACACTGATTATTTTTTTTCAAAAATGATTTATGACGGATAAAAAATTGTTTACTCTTGAAGAATCATCTTCAGATCTGTCTTGTTGAACGATGCTTTTAATTACCCAGTCATCAGATTTCAAATTAACATGAATTGATAAAACAACGTCTCATGAATTATGAGCAGTGAAAACACAAGTTCTACTTTATCAGACGGAATTTCAAATGAAAATATTCGTTTTGCGCGGCGGAAATCTCCATATTTTGAATAAAAAAAGAGGCGCGCGAAGATCGTCCGGCGCAGCAGTGGAAAGCAATTAGACGTCATTAGGCGAACAACACGTTGCACTGATGAATCCACATGTACTTTGTTGAAACGATTACTTTCATTGTTCTTTCCGGCCGTGTTCTCGGAAATCTTGCAAACATCGCGTACGTGTCACACGAGATCCGCGGTCCTCTTCCACGTAGACTAGTAATAAATAATTTACTAAATTATTCGCAATTCGCAATTTTCACTTTGCCATAAAACCGAACTTTTTTCAATTTTTTTTTAATTCCAAGATTCTTTATAAATATTCGATTTTTGACAAATAGAGTTATGTAATCACGAGGGAATTATTTATCACAAATTTAATATCTCAGCGGAGTGATTAACTTGTTAGTTTTCAAGAACCGTGAGCGACCAGTCCATAAGGAGCGAAGAGCCACGGCGCGTCTGATCATTCAAGCTTATCCGGAACAAATCGTTTGTTGGGTTAAACGAGATTAGCTAAGGTTGAACTGCGCTAAATGGTTTTCTGCGGAGAAATTGAATTAATATACATATAATTAAGTGGGCTTACGTAAGCCACAACTATTTATGAAACGTTTTCTGGAACTGAAATGTATATGATTGCGGAAAATTGCGGATACCATTAATAATCCAAATTATAGTGCTAAATTGAGAAATAAATTCTTTTTTTTGTATGAAAATAAAATTACTATCAATTTTTTTATGATGAGTCAATAAAATTTTAGAAAAATGTAAAAAATGGATGCAGGGTGGGGGCGTGGAATTGCAGATTTGATAAATTATGAAACAGCTTCCCGTGTACATATAATCGAGAGTGAGTTTGAGGTGAAAAAATAGCTCGAGATTGATATTGCAAAAGTATGCAAAGTACAAGGCGCCGGTGAGTTGTCGTGCAGCTGGAACGGACCTTACAATGATGGCGTGGAACGTGTACAGGCGCAATACCAGTATCCCCTCATTCCTCAGTAATTATCTAGCCTAAAGCGTCCTATACGACAAAAAGAAGTTTTCTAAACAAGTTAAGCGTAAAATATTATTATTATTTGTGACTTGGCCGGCGTTGCACACTTAATAATATTCAATGTTGTGTCATTAACTTCTAATGGCTTTCATTTTTATTCAATAGCTCTCAATTGACTCTATTTATACAAACCGCAATCGTTTGAGAATAATTCAATAGTTATTTTTGAAATATCTAATCACAGCCCTCGATTAGCCGATGTTATCATTCGTCTTGAAAGCATTCATTTTGCCCACTCCTTATTTGGTTCGATCCTTGAGCTTATTTTGCAAAATCAAAAAGACATATTCCGTTCAAAAAATTCATCCACTTCCGGTTCGCGGTTTTTCATTTGTAACGAGTTTGCGCGACACTGTCAAAAGTGGATACGCCCTTGCGCGCCAGCGCAAACGATAACACCGTTGACTATAGTTTATTTTCGTGATGTCGTTTATAATTAGGTTGATGTCTTGTTGCTGTGACGAGTTGCCCAGATGGACACGAGACAACACGTTCTGGAACTTGTTTAAAAAAATTCGTCTATTGAATTAATAATTTTTGCATTGTTAACGTTTCAAATTAATATTCAAATGAAGTTCGTATATAATTAAACAAAAATATCATAAGATAATTGTCTAATGAGTTTTGTAACATATGTAGTGCAGTGAGACAATTTTGACGCGTCAGCGATTACATCCTTATTGACAGCTGATTTTGCAATACTATTTTGATGGACTGTCGCTCGGCTGGATTCCCACGTTGGGGAGAACGCGCTAAAAACAAGTCAAGGAAACGGGCGCAATTATCGAGCTTTGTAAACGCACCATCGTTTAATATTCAAACCACTATTACGTCTTTGTGTTTGACGGAAACGTTTCATTTTTAAATGCCTTGAAAATTCTTCCGTCAAAATGAACTGAGTGTAGTTTTTGGTTTCCCAGAATTTTAATTTAATTTTAATTTAAATTTTAATTATATTGAAGCTGAAAATGTATTGCAAATTAAAAAATAATTTACATCCTTTACCATTTGCACGTAAAATATAATTTTTCCTTTTCATTTAAAGAAGTCAAAAGTATTAATATGAATTAGTCTTTTTGCTTGAACCAAAAGGTTTCTTATACAATGAATGAAACAAATGAATAAAGATTTGAAAAGATCAAAGCAAAGAGTTGAAAATCTTTTTTTTTTTTTACATTTGAAAAAGAATTTGCAAAAGTGTAACTGCCGAGATCTTTCCGCATAACATAGTCGTGGTTTCACAAGTGTGACTACTAGATCGTGACTCTTTCAAAGAGCCGACTCAAATCATTGTTATTATATTTACGGTTTACGCCGAGCGGCGAAAACTTATGCAGCACGCGAGCTCCGCGACCTTGATGCACCGACGCTCAAGAGGCGATTTCCAAGTGTTAGAAAATGTACAGGAAATGGATCCGGGTAATTGCAAAATGATCCGAAAACGCGTTTTTCAGTTTATTTTACTCATATAAATGATGTACCGACCGGACTTCACGATCGCGTAAACCGTTTTTCCGCGTGTGCTTCTTTTACATCGGATTTGATCGATCGCATTAATTATGCAGTTGCGATGACATGCAATGATGCACCAGATGAATGCACATAATACTATTTCCACACAAACAAAGTCTTGAAATGTAAAGAAAAATGTTGATAGTTTTCCTCCTCAAGAATATAAAGAATATGTTTGAATAAATCATATGACATGACCTTTTACAACATAGAAATATCCCTTGAATATGCGTTGAGTAAAAGAAGGGAAAATGTTTACTTAAACTTACAACGAATAAAAAGTGCAATTGAAGGTTAAAAAAGGAAATAAAAAATCATTGAAAGTCAAAAGTGTAAGACGCTTTGTCTTTTTCATTACTTTTCAATGAACCAGAATTCGTCGAATTTGAAATTTAACTCTGGAAAAAATGTTGCTTTGAAAGGGTATAGGTAATGAGACGTAAGTGGGTGTGATTAAGTTTTCAAAAAGGGCGATTCGTTTCGTAAGAAGTTTCAAACATTGAATAGGCGCACTTTTCGACTGGCAACACATTTTCTGGGCGCTTGTCCCTTGTGGAACGTGTGTCCGGATGCGTGAGAATACGTCGCGTCCAGATAAATTTTCGGCCCGAAGTTTTTGAGTGACGCGCACGCACGGCTTGTCGTCGCGTGACCGGCATTGCTCCGCTTCTATAAGTGTCCGTTGGTATGCGAATATGACCACTATACCTCGGGAGATAATCCAATCATTCTAGTCCCAATTTTACAATGTGTACCACAATTCAGAGAAAAAACAAAAATTTGAATTTTTCTCCTCTCGCATCATCCGAAACCAGAATTCAAACCACAAAAAAAGTTTTAAAATAAGAAGTTATTTATCATTTACAAACAAACAAACAAAATAAATACTAAACAGAAATTTTTTTAACTATTAGAGTTTAATGACAGTTCTAAGTTACAATGATATACAATAATGATTATGATTTTGATGAATATAATTTATAGTAAAAGCAAGCGATTCCAATAACTGGTCAGACTCAAGTTGGCATGTTTGAATAACTTCTAATTTTTATTAAGGAATTAACCGAAGGCCTTCTTTCATCTTATCCCAATAGGTTTTAGGCATCAGTTCTATGAGGTTTGCCCCAGGGATCATATATGCAACTGTTTTAAGAACGTCAACCGGTGTAAACTGTTTACTAATTGCCTTTGCTGATTTCTTCAAATTCTGGAATAGTCTTTGAAAAGCTGGGTTTTGAAAAAGTGCTTTGATTGACTTGGTGAATTGCTTAGCTTTTTTCACGAAGTCTTGCATCTTCTTATAAGTTTTCTCCGAGCATGCTTTGTGAATGAACGACTTCTCTTGACCAACTAATTCAGTCGCGTTTACAAGACTTTCAGTCAGATTATTCTTTGACTCGTCGTTTAGTACAGTGCATAGATTTTTCCATGCGTTTTTGACTGATCCATCGTTCATAGCGCTTTCTATCGAATCTAAACCATTTTCAACTGTATTTAACATGGTGTCTGATTTGTCTATGGTGGTTTCATTTACACTAGTGTTGTTCATATCAGCAACCATCTCAGTAGCCGCTTTCAACTCATTAATAACACGTGTTACCTAAAAAATGACGTATTTCAAATTATTACAAGTTCAAAGTTAGACATTATTTATTATCCTAAATTTTGTTATAATTACCTCATGGTTTACTTCGGATAATTCCTCAACAGAAGCTATTGTATTTTTTTCGTAATTTTCGTTGGAATTTTCTTGTTTACTAGAATTTTGTACCTAAAATTCAAACCATTTCATATTGTTATTAAAATTCATATTTCTTACTACAAAATTTGTTTGCTTTACTCACAGGAAAAACCAAAGCTTGGGCAATTCCCAACACGAAGATTGCCAACAATATTGACTTCATCATTTTTCTTATCAGCCTGCTGAAGAACCAAATTATTAATATTTCACATAAACTTATTGAGAATAACGAAAATAACATTTACTATGTTTTATAAATATTAAAAAAGGTTAAAGAAACTTACTTACCTTCCTTGTTTGTATTGCCACAAAATCTGTTCTCAATTTGAGAAAATTTCGTTATTTATACCTCAAATCATCATATATCGATTACGAGAAGCTTGAAAAATATGTCATGCACGTTGAGATGAGTAACAAGACGTTACTGAATCAAAGTGAAAGTAATAAAAAAAGTTGATTGTTTTTCATTAATTATTTGTTGCTCTAGCAATTACCCAGTATTATCTAGTATTTACTCGTGGAAAAACTACCCATAAATTGGAAATTAATTCGATTCTAGATGAATTCAGTTTATATTAATAATTTAGAGTAATAAACATTTAATTTCTATTGTTTTGATTTGATCAGTAACAAGGTTAAATTTTCCAATTTATAAGTAAAAGTATTGGATAGCAAAAACAATAATAACAGAAAAAAAATTAGTCAGGAAAAGTATCACAATTGCGGTGAGATCATATAGTTTCAAGTGTATGCCGTTGGAATAAAAACAATTCTGTTGAACCACATTATTTTATTCGTTTTCGAAGGTTAAAGTTTATGGAAAAAAAGTTGGACTATGTTAACACGTGTTTTTCTCTTCGCGAATTAATGATTCATGACAGGAAACAATGTTTTGCTGAAATGGATAGTTCTAAAAGAACACATTATAGTAGCAATTTGTGAAATTTGAACGATAAAAAAATGTTACTTGAAAATAATAGATTTGGTTGCGAACAAAAGTACGCCCTCCGGAATAGAACTGCTTGTCATAAAACATTGTCATTTTAACTGCGCTGAAACTGTCAATTTATCTTCTACAAAGTAGCCGCGTGCGTCATTAAAATTGATCGCTCAAAATTGTAACGTTCGTCTTATTGAAGACTACAATGTATATTCTCAATATTCCTTTTTTACAACAAAAAACTTAGTAATGTTTGCGTGTCTAAAAATGCGTTAATTATTAATCATTTATCACTTTATCAATACAATTGTTTTTTTACAAAAATAGTTTTAAAAAACAACGTCGAGAAAGGAGAAATATACGTTGAATCATTATTCATAAGATTAGGTTGTTGACAAAAGTCGCTGTCAAATTTCCGAAAATATATTATTCACACGAGAGTTTATTCATGAGCTTCGAAACACGCGGTTCGACCGTCACTTGCAGATTCGAGTGGACTCGTTTTTTGCGACCAAGTGTCCCTTTTCCGATATCCCATTCGGTCCGAGCGCAAGAAACCTTTATGGTTCTGTTTGCCCTCTCCATCCGAGTGGGTGGATCGCTTTCACAGCCCTGTTTTTTCAACCCTCATTTTTGCGTTTTATCGTTTCCTCCTTTTCTCTCACACTCTCACAAAGAGACAATTGTCTGTTGGTTTGATTTTCTCCCGGCTACGATAAATCCTTCAATTCGATGATCGGACCGTGTCAACTATTTTTTTGCCATGATTTTTTTTATTCGTACGATAAAAAACAGTCATTTCGTTAACATTGACATGAAAAGTATTATTACATTTTATTTTAATTTTATCTTTTGTATCAAAGTTTCAGTTTTTATAAACAATTGAATAATTACACGAAAAAACGTTGAACAAATGTTTGCAATTATTTTAAGTTTAAGAAATGATAATTTTTTGAGAAATTTCTGTACTGTTTTGAAAGTTGAAGTTTTTTTCTGTTGTCTTCAACGCAAAATTCGCATTTTATGTGTCCACGCCATTCCATTGTCCACGTTTCTCATTCGGCGCGCCATTTTCTTAGCCCGTTCTAAAAAGTCGATACTGGGAATTGGCCGAGAGTCAGCACTTTGACTTTTTCTACCTCGCCTTCATCCTAGTAAACAAGATCGTTCACGAAAATGCAACGCGAAAAAACTGTCGACGTTAGCCGCTTCAAAATTGAACAAATTTTTCGCACCAGAACCAAAACTCGATAGCAAATTAATTGACGTCACTCCTTTTTGTTTCGGGCTATATAATTTTCAATAGTCCGATGCTAGCTAGTAAAGGTACGAGTAGTAGCTTGAGATGAAGAAAAAAGTTGGCTTAATCTCGCTTGCTATCGCAGAAATATTTCGTACGCCTTTCTGTAGCTCGGGGTTAATTAGTACGTTGCAGATTATACCAACTTAAATAATCTGCCGTGTGCTCATCTGCAGCCGAATGCTGTCCAAGAGCGAACCTTTGAAGTTGCACTGTACCAGTGTTATACAAAGTGTAAGGGCGAGGGGGCTGTCGCGGTCCAACCTATCATTATTCTCCTCACTAACTGCGGATTATTTCATTTATTTCTCATATTTATGAGCCAAGACCTTGCATCAAAATATATTTGCAATTTCATTCCTGATTCGTACTGCAAATTAAAAGTTGCTCTCGCCCTGTATGAATTCGTACAAACTTTTAGATCGCTTTTTTTTCTCAACTCTCATAAGACTCAATTAGACGAAAAAGTTAACAAAAATTCCCTCCAATTTATAGTCCAAGTCGCTAAACAATTTTTGGTGAATAAGTTGAGTTGATTAAAAAGAAGGTTGGAAAGAGAATTAAAAAATGTTGATTTGTCACTTTTGTCACGATCGTTGACTTTAGCCGATGCCTCATGTAATATTAATGATTTAGCGTGGATCGAATAGTCTGTGATAGCTTTGGAGCTTGGGCTATTCGAGCTCGTTACAATTGCGAAGCTCCCTTTGCGGAGTCTGATTGCGACGCGGATCAGAGCCACTGATTTTCAATGGATGGGACCCGAATTTAAACTATGATTACCCCAGCGAGGAGCGTGTGTTAAGTATATCGGTCTCGGTCGCTCTCGCGTAATGAAGCTTTGACAAATTAGAGCCTCGAAAATTACGTATGTACTTTGCCAGGGCCGCTGGCTTTGCCGCACGCGCACTAGATGATGCTCCGAACCTGATAATCGATCGATTTATTTCAAATTTCAGCCCGCAAACTCGTTTCGCTGTAATTGTCATTATTTTACGCCAGACTGCCAATTTACATGGCCAATTTTTGCCCCACCATCCAAAATAAGTTATTACCGAAATTTAAATTAAAACCTAATTTCAACCTCATCATCTTTACACCGTACAAATTATTCCAACTCAAATATTTGATAGAACATTTTTTATTCCTCATATCATCTTTTTTAATAGTTTTCAAATTTGCAAAAGTTAATTTACTTTCAATTTTGATTCTTTTTTGGAAAGATCGATCGGTGCAAGAATTTAAATTTCTAATTTTTCATCAAACTCGGAAATAACCCTTTTGGGTCAAAAGGTCAAAGGACCTGGCGACGAAAGATGATTTTGAAGGGCTGAGGATGCTTGGGCGGCAAGACAAAGGTCTGCTTTGGCGCCATCAACCCGTCCTCAATACTTAATAATCTTCATCCTGAAAAAATGAGTTTCACTCACATTCTCATAACGCGCTCATCTATACGAAACGTTATGGAAATGAAATATTGCGAAATTGTGTTAACCCATTTCAAAAGAGATCTAGCTGTAAAATGTAAGAAAATAATATTTTTACCACTTCAAAGTGCCCCAAACTCAAAATACATTTTTCATATTTAATCGTGTGAAGTTGTTAAGAAGTCGGTATTCCTTTTTGAATTCGGCGATAATGATCGGTGGAACGATTTTTTGTTCTGCACTTTATCGAAATTGATCAGAAAGATATTTCGCACGATCTCACGCGGGTGATCAAGCGAGGATCGTTTGTTAAGTACTTGCGAGTGCGGCGTTGCGTTCGCATAATTGTGTTCGCGGTAAGAAATGCGCCGACGTTACGACGCCGAGTCGGAGAAAATACCTTGTGGTTTTCATGCGACCTCAAACGTTGCCTTAAATGATATTAAATTGAACGAGCGGCGCGCGAGCTAGCCGATGCAGACGAGCCGATCCCCCATTAGCGCAAAAAACCAGTCCTCGCAAAAGTGACTGATTATCCGGTAACTAAATACGTGTACATGCGAATTCGTGTATATTTTTACCGACGGCTGATTCTTTTCATTGCGTCAGAGAGGAGGGCTCCGATAATTTCCAGCACCGCCGTTTAAAGTAATTCGAAACTCCGAGGTGTTTATAAACGTGTTTTTTACAGAACCCATTTTCGCAAATTAATTGGTCGAGGAAATTCGAACTTTTTTCCGACCGACGAAAAATGAAACTTAATAATTACAAATGAATTACACTTTGAAAAAAAAAAGTTATAAACAATTGACGATTGCAAAATTCAAGTGAAAGGTACTTCGAACTTTGCAAACATGTTGATTTGTTTAGTTTCGTGTAAAACAAACGAAATTCAACTTTAATTAAAACTCCGTCATTGTCGCGCTGTAATAACGTGATTGGATTTTAATTCGCGGGACATAATAAAAGTCACGAATCTGGAAATGTGCTTTTACACAGCTGCGACACAAGGATTTCGAGCGGAGGTAAAGTGCGGTTTGGAGAACAGACGTCGGCGGTGTAATAGACCAGCGTCCTTTGCAGAAGCTGCCCTTTAATAATTTATTAGCGCGCGAGCGGTCGAGGGAGTCGGCTGATTGTGTCGTGTCGCCTGTCCCCAGCAGAGTATATCGAGACCCGCCGCGGGTGGTCCTTGACACGATCCCGCTGCTTCAATGATAGCTGTTATTAATGCTGCAGGAAGCCAAACTTGCAAATTATTTATTTACACCACCCATCTTCTGGCGTCTTTTCAAATCTAAACACCTCGCTTTTTTTTCATCTCATTCATTTCGCAGTGACAAAATTGAATCTGGGAGAAAAAAGGAATATCCGTTGCAATCATGATTTAATCAGAGTCTCAATGACAAATTGATAAAAATGGTTTGTGCAAATTTTCGTGGCCTTTGCGCGAACGAAAAACACTCATTGCAAAAGTTTAGTCGAGCAGTAAATCACCAAGCGATGATTTACGGCTCGCACTAAAATTATAACCGTTCGCGCGGGCAAGTTTGACACGTTTTTGCCTCGGCTATCTCGTTTTTAATACGCGCGTTTTATCTTGCGCTGCGATCGCATTAGAAAGCGTCCATTACTCCAGTTATTGCAGTCGTAAAAATTATCCCAATTATCAGTTGCAAGTTGACGGATAAATTTGTCTGTTTTTTTTGTACATTTTGCAAATTTTTCTTTTTCAATTTTCTTGAAACTGATAAATTGAAATCACCGAGCCGGTCGGGTAAATTGGCCGGCAAAACGGCTCGTGCAATGTAAAACTTGCAGACAAATTTGTTTTATAGTCTGTCGAAGAGATAGCGGACTTCATAAATAAAAGATCGAGGTGTTCATTTTGTTGGCATTAATGAATGTTGATTTTTCGGTATAAAAGGCATTAAAATTTATAACATATAAATGCTTAATTAGAGACATCGCATAATATCCAAACAAATTCGTTTATGTGATTCACGTAAGAGATTCACATCTGAAATTCATATTTCTGCTCTGTTTGTTAACGTAATTTCATTTTTCATACGGAGAATTACAATAACTTATCTGTCGAACCGGAAACTTGATTTGCAATTTTATATGCAGATAAGAGTGATAACAAATTTCAGAAGAATATTTTTTGAAATAAATTTAAATTTCAAATCGTTACAAGAAACAATTTTTTAAAAATAGTTTAAAGTCTCACTCAAGAACAAGATTTCACTTGTCAAACGTGAAAGAAAAGATGACGGCGCTGCTGCAACCATCATTTACGTCTAGTTTCAAGACGCACGTCAAAACTCGAAACGTAATTGGATTACGATTACTGAAAACGAAATGAATGTTGCGTTTGGGCGCGCGATTTTTATCGTGCCGCCATTCGTTGCAGAGGCAACTAATTCATCACTCCGTCGCTGCGAAATTTGTTTAATTACTTAATTACTTTCCCCGGGCTACAATGAAGGATCATTCAAACTCATACATATGTGCAAATCGCGACTATCCCCGCGGCGCTTTAGCAAGTTATCACTATTACATCTCACGTACTTTTGAATGGCTTTCGAATGTTTCTTACTTTGCATTTGCCGGTTCATATTTTTCTCGAAAAAAAGCAAACCGATTTTCTTCCGAACAACTTTTCAAAATAGCTTTGAAAAAAGTTAACTTGTCTTAACGCTGTTTAAACTCGAAGAGAGACTTAATTCTGCAAACGTTTTATTTCACGAGATACAAAATGGATTAAAAAGCATGGCGAAGTGGTCAAGATCATTTGTATGGCGCGGTTTTATCTTTGCTAATAATTATAAAAGTGTTGGGAGGGTTAAAAGAGATGACGTCGAGGGCTAACAATTAGCGCATACATCAGTGTTTGAGGCGAGGGGGTCCTGTTAGCAACCTGTTATTATAAGCGCAGGCCAAAAATACGCGTGTATCACTCACGCACACCACGCAGCAGAGTGCGCACCCTTCGGTGATTAATTCACACGCGTTGCCTGCGAGTCCTGTGTGGTAGCGTTGCGGCTAGGGTGTGCTGCTCGCCCAGACAATACCTAATTTACCTATCAATTCGGACACCATTTTTGCGTTTTCAACAAAATATATAATCCAAAGCTGCGCTTCGTCGTCCAATCCCCAACGAATATGTATCATTTCGAGCTTAATTTAATTATGACAACGTGTTATCATCCTGTGCAAACCAAAAATCTTGTTTCCACTCTGCTTTGCTCTGAGATAGAATTTAAAAATTTCATTCTTCTTTTAGTAGCAAATCTTGACTGAGAAATTATTGAATATTGTAGAAAGTCATCAAACTTTTGGTGTGCATGCGTAAAAAAAACTAAAAGTCGTTGAATTTTTATACAGTGTTACAGTCTTGGCAATTTAACGTTCCATGGAATAAGGTAATTGTATGTAATTATTTCTATTTAAAGGGAGATTAATGTAATTAAAATAAGTGGCGGTGCTTGTGTGTTGCGATAATTAAAGAAAATGTTCAATTATTCAAAGAACTTCTGTGCTATTGATAAGATGCACGTGCCCCGTTAATGCAAGCTTTATACTCTGTTGACTGCGAATGATATGAAAATGAAAATATGGATGCGCTGTTCTGGCATGCTACACAACATGTTAACAACGACCGACTGTTATTATTGGCATAAGCATTGCAAACTACACGTGTAGCATTTAAAAAAAGGAGATCATTATTTTGCTATCGCATGCACACAAAAGGTTTCAGCAATTTATTAACCACTTGGCATAAATTTTCAGCTGCGAAATTTCAACTCGCCTTTTTTTTCATTTACCAAAAAGAGTTCTGGAAGAAAACTCAATGAGATTGAAATTGATTGCGAGCGAGTATTTCTTTAATCGAAACAAAATGAATTGGGAATGAAAATTGATTGCGCGCAATTTTTATGGCGCCATTAATTTCTCCATGCAATCCGGGGAGCGTGCATTAAAATCGGTCTCAATTCCGAGTTTAATCAAACGTTAACCAGCGAGATTTAATCTGCGGCATCGCTCTCCACGTAACGACGGGATCATCTCTCGAGTGGATAATGTAATCACAACACCGGGGGTGGCCCGCTTATTTACGAGTACTTTATTTAACCCCGCTTTCGATATGGGGATAGATCCTAATGACGTTTGTATTTTTGCCTATCATCTCGCTTTTGTCATTCAATTACGTTTAGGGAACCTTTCAGGAATCAACTTGTTTTCCATTCTATTGAAATCAATGTTTTATAGCTTTTAATCATAACATTTCTGTTCCAATGATTTTTTATCATCTTTAAACCAACAAAACATTGAGACATTATTTGTTCAATTCTTTACTCCAATACCTGTTTGAATGATTGTTCTTAGTTTGTAACAATGACATCGATATCAAAACTTTTGCATTAAAATTTTAACTCGTTATAGACTACTTTCAATTCATAAACTTGAATCAATTGATAGAAGTTTAATTGCTTCTACAAAATCAGAACTCTAAAAAATGGAAAAAAAAACTAAACCGTACTACATCGAATGAAAAATAAAGCATTCGTTAAGTTATTTATGAGCTTCCAATCTATTGACACGATGATAAGGTTGCGCAGAAAGTTTTACAGTGTAGTTGGTCTACTTAGACGACAAATTGTATACTTTTCGTAAGCGCTCACATACGTGCTGAAGTTTATTTTGCGAACTTGTGTCAGTCACCCTATGATTTCCTAGGCAACAACTGTCATCGGTCCCACCGTAGGCCAGGCTCTAGAGTCATTAACTGATGACATGTTTCGTTAGATTTTTTTTCTTTCGTTTTTATCAACTCCGAGAAACTCCACGATCAAACGAGGGTCTCGCAAAGGCACCCGGTGGAACAGTCAAAGCCTCATCAATATTCAAAGCCCTTCCGTGAAAAGCGCTAATAAAATAAAGTCGCAGCGAAAAATCGATAGACTCATCAGCAACCAAGTGTTTTCATTCAGGACGGGGGAAATTTTTTATTTCGAATTTCCGTTTTTTGGTTGTTTTTCTTTACGGTTAATTGATTGGACGAGATACGCGTCACGGATGCAAGTCCACTTTTTGTACACGAATATGAAAAGTTTCTCTCTCGGGAAGACTGACAGGCGGCCGCGGCGATTTGAGTCAATTATAATAAGGCAATTTGCCAAAAGAAAGAATCGAGTGAAATGCAGCCGTACTACCTTGCACGTCAAAATCACGCAACGAAAACCGATTCCGTTTCTCGATTTTGACGTCGTCCGGGAAAAATGATCGCGCACTTTTTTTTGCCATTTATTTGCAACACTGACAGATCCTCGCACGAAATATAAATTATCGCGTTCGTTTTACTCCAGTACCAATTTCTACGTCTCTTTTTTTCTCGTGCCTCATTAAAGCGAATTGAGTCTGCGAAAAATTTTCTCTCCTCTTTAACTTTTTCGAATGAATGAAATTTACATCAATTCAAATGCAAAATAAAAAAGTTTCGAAAAAATGTGCTAGATCTTTTTTTTCGCAAAAATTATCCTAACGGTTAATTGCGAGTTGAAACGAGAACGCAGAAAAGGAGGAAAAAGTGAGGTTGGATCGCGGGCTACTTGTTATTGCGATCAGTTCGGAGGTCATTTTCCTCGCGTGTGCACCGACAGGGGGATGAAACGGGAGTGCTGGTGCACGCGGAGAAAATGCTCCGGAGCGAGTTTAGATCGAGTTAGGCCAGCTGTCAGGTCGCTGGCACGGCGTTTAATTCCAGTAATCTGTGTATCAGCTTCTGCTGCTCGTGAAATCGGCAAGATCGGTTGTGCTCTCTAGCCGGTCGGTACACCGAATAATAACACACGGTGGATGCAACGAGCGCCAAGTAGTGGGCGCGAAACAAGCATCCAGGATTAAAAAAAGGGGACTCGATAATTACTACCGGGAGTCGTGGGGGCGGCATTCTTTTCTCGCAACCACAGCGCAAACGCGCAATTATTGTCCGGCGCGATCTTTGATTCCGACATTTCCTGCCTGATCGATGAGCTTTGATTTGCAAAAATTAGCCTAAGACTTTTTCTTCATTTCATCTCGACAAAAAACGTAAGAGTTTCTTTTGCAACTTTTTGTTTTGGCGTAAAAATGCATTCTCACGCGAATGATTTCTTAATCGATAGGCACAAGATAAACAGGGACCCATAAATTGATTACGCGGTTTTCGAGCGTCCTCCTTCTTCGTTTATCTCGAAATGTTGTAATTATCGTTCGAAGCCACATAGCTAGCTTATAAATCTTCGCGACGATCATTTTAATAAATCGCCAATGAAAATATAAGACGCGATAAACGTGCGCGTACGTGCACACCGAGGATTTATGACGACGTGTGCAACAGGCTCTAAATATAAAACTCAAACAAGTGAGCATTGAAAATAGTTTTGATACAAATTATATTCGGTCGTTTTGTTCGGTCTCGCGATGCCCGCCACGGGTAATGTACTTCATCCGACTTGTTCCTCGCGATGTTTCTGCAGTCATGGATGAACAAGTGTGGTGCGATGGGCGTGGTGCACGGAATCAGAGTCATGAAGCACGAGCACTCTCGTAACCGCAATGCGAATATGCTCACGCACTTGCGGCACACCTTTTAACCAGAACACGATACACATTTCGTGCTCGAGTATTTTCGGTCACGTGACCTGCACTCAAATTTAATCGGTTCAAGAGTATTTGACTATCATTCACTAAAACTCCAAAAAATGGTAAAAAAAAGTTAATTTATTTTGCATTGAGTTTAATTCTAAACTGACGGATCCTTTTCTACATTTTAATTTTTTATTGTTTTATAAAGAGGGTTTTTTTGAGGGGGGTTTTTATAGTTTATAATTAAACTTGAAGACATTTTTTGAAGTAATTTCTTAAAGCAAGAGTAGAAGTCTGAAAAAGGAAATGAAACGTCGATAAATCAATGAAAATTACAGAGTACGATTTGCTACGTATTAATGACAAATGATTTGAATGGCAAACTAAAAATGAATCGAAAAGAAACGCCGCGGATGACTTTGAGCGTTTTCACCTACGTTTCTCGGAGCGCCGCGAAGGATGCACTTAATTTAATGCAGTCGTCCAACATGCTTGTTGGACCGATCATATACGCTCGCAAAAATGTAAACCCACGCGAACAATCGGAAATCGCGATTGTTATCGACAAACGGTTCTCAGGTTCGCAAAGAGTAACAAAGTACTTAGCTCGTGGGCGCACCATTCATCGTGCCCCGATGCCATTAAGATTCTTTTTTTTTTTTCGTCCGTCGCATTTGCATCTCCCTCGTTTTATCATTCCGCAATATCTACGCATATATGATTCGATTCGAACAATGAAATAATACAATCTTTAATCAACACAGTTTTTATGAAACCGTATCAGCCATCGTTTAATTGATCCTAAAGCTCTTTTGTATATAGTCAAAGTTTCATATTCAAAAAACCGAAGTACAATATTTTAAGTTTTCTCTCAACTGTTCGAACGAAGTTTTCAAAAAAATCTTAAAAATTCGATTTAATTCGATGTGATAGACGGTCGATGTCCAATTGTATCAATCCATTCTTGGGATTAATATGGCATCGACTTTTCTGATAATGCGTTGGATTAATCAAAAAAACTTACTGACACGATCTTGTCTGCCCCCTGTGGTGGTCGGTGACTTAGAGTTTCTTCGACCACGTCTTTGGTGTCCGAATAAGTAATGAGTTTGCGATGACTGGTCGAGCGTAAACACCTGCATTTCGTTGCTTATCGACTGGTACGATACCGCGAGAGGCTTTCCGCTGGCACATTGGGTGGTCTCTCTATGGG
Source organism: Telenomus remus (assembly GCA_020615435.1). Taxonomy (NCBI): domain Eukaryota; kingdom Metazoa; phylum Arthropoda; class Insecta; order Hymenoptera; family Scelionidae; genus Telenomus; species Telenomus remus. Next base: position 5,199,916 of record CM036341.1, on the reverse strand, counting down.
ACGCCATTATGCCACGTTATCGCGTGCTCTCTGATGTTTATTCACTTCAACGTGACTCTCTAACAAACTGAAACAAACAACGAAGCGAAATTCAGAAGCATTTCTTTTGTCACCTGAAAAATTTGCAAACATGTTAGGTCAATTTTTCTGCAACCCTCATCTTTCATGTCTGATTTTTGATTGAAAAATTTCGTCTTATTCGATTGACACTCATTATCTTGCTAGGTTACGATAATAACATGATATTAAGTAATGAATAACTACAGTGAAAAATTACTATACTTTGAAGAATCCTCGAATATGAGTGAGAGAGAGAGGACAAAAGAAGATGTTTATGTGATAATGACGCACGTTTGCAACATCGAATGTGAAAATTAATATAATTGTCCCCCCGGAAAGGTCCCATGTAAAGCACGTATACGTTTACAAATCACGTATGTTCTAAACTGCGGTTGGGAATGGTAAAACTCGCGCACCATGTAATTACGCGGTTTGGAATTTATCAATAAGTTGTTCTGACAATAATTATAATAAAAGAACTGAAAACGCGGCGGTTGTATAATCACAATGATAAATACGATTTAATAAACATTAATGACCGTTGTTACACTTGACGTAATGAACGCAATAAATTTCCCGGGAAACTTGAGAGGCCCGATTGAAAGGCGTGTTTCCTCGGTGAGTAATTGAAAAATTTGTAACGAAAATAAGTTGTATCTGAGAGGAAGTAGTCTTTACCACGTGTTACCCTTTTTCAAAATGAGAATTCAATGAGACTTGCTATTAATTTTTTTTTCGTTTCTTTTTTTGAATTTCGCGCTGAAACGTTTGAATGATTGCTTGCAGCTGCTTCGCTACATTGCAAACTTCACTTTTTTTTTAGAAGAACAGCTTGAATTTTTTTTTCGCCTCGAAACTTTGGAACATGTTTTGAACAAGTTAGAAAAAATTGGTTCGACAAAGTTCGTAATGTAAAATTTAAATGTTGATTGTAAGAAGCACTTAAACGTAGAATCGAGGGGGATTTTAGGTATCGTAACGACGTATCACTAACAGCAGCCCGAGATCTTTTTACGCTTTTCGTCACGGGAAATTTGGCTGTGGGTTTCGCGTGTTGGTTCCTATGTGCGTCTCGAGAAGAAGGAAACCGTGATCGATGCCCGTGGGATGCGAGGGCGTTCCTGGTGCGGGAGGTTACCGAGACAAATGGACGTCGCGCGTCTCCCGACCACGCCCATCGCAGAAGAGAAAACCAAAGAAGAGAGAGTGCGTACACACTAATGCGCCCGTGCTATCGGGGTGTCCCCCGCGTCAAGGGGTTACAATTCCACGATAAATGCGAACCTTGAGACTCAACCCGGCATTACTGATCTCAAGATCAACATTTTCTTTTATATGTAGTTTTACACAAAAACTCATTTTACCATCCATCCATTTTTTCCATTTTAAATTTTAAATGAAACAATATTTCTAGAAATAGGTGTATTGATGAATCACATTTTTCTGTTTCAGCCGGTGAGTGTCAAAAATATACTACTGGACAAAATTAAACAATGTGTAAGTAACGAAAAAAGACTCATCTTGCTACTTGTGCAACTCTTCAAAATTCTATTTTCACCTCAGCGGCGTATGTGTAGCATTTATGCGCTTTCCTGACCGCGCATAGATTAGTCGCAGAATATTCATGATAGGATGATTTATTATGCTCAGGTGTATGTGTTATTGCAAATTTTTGCACGTAAAAACATTGCCTGCAGATCGATATAGAATGGTCAAGATATAAATAAACTAAACTCATTGCATTCTTTTCTTTGTTTGCATTACGTTATGAGTTTAAGTAGAGGGACAATTTTTTATCAGTCATACATCTATATGTAGAGAGTCGAATCAACCTAGCGCTTTACAAATTTGTGAAAGGGATAAATTTAGCTCGAGGGTGCAAGATAGGGATGCGCAGAAGTAAATAACGTTCGAGTGTGGATCGATGTTGCCGTAACGCCCATCATTTTTTTTTTCAACCGTGGTCGTTGATCTTGATTGGTCGTAATTCTTTTACCGAAATATGAAATTAAAAGTTCAATTTCAGGTTGAATCTCAAATTAAATACTTGGATGACGGATTCGAACAAACAAACAACATTGTGTCAAATCTATAATTTCAGTTTCGGAATTCCGAAATCGTTAACAAAACTGGATTGTGTAAATATGCACGCAAGTGCATGGTCGAATGCTCAAAAGAGTGCATTGAAATAACAAAAATTGCAAATGCACTTTTTTACACTTGCAATGAAATGTAATGCGATTCCTCTGAGCGTTTCAAAATTGCTTCAGAAAAAGTATTCAATGCATTTGAAATTGCATTGTTAGTTGCAATTTTCCATGCAATTTTCAATGCAGTTGTAATTGCATTAATAAAAAAATTTTTATACTCTCAAAATTCAAATACTAAATTGAAAATTTGACCGCTTAGAAAAATTGAAACGCTAAATCTAAAAAATGGAACAAATTCAGAGGGTGTCAGAGGTATCTCGTTATAGAAACGATTCTATCAGTCTAGCCGGGAATTCGGGACGATTCGGTACACTCTCGCTGGTACGAAGTCAGCAATTAACAATTGCACGGTGTAAGGCATTGCCTACGCGTATATAAATTTATGCATCGGTGTTTTTCGCACATACGCGTGTGCACCAGCTATTGCATATGCATGTCCCGATTGATATGAATGCATCGCTGCATACTAATCGACCTCCCCGACATCGCTATCTGATCCTATATGCACTTCATCCGCAATAGCGTCTCATCGTTCGTTTTTTTTTTCATTCATGGACAAAATTTTTTTTCTCAGCTTAAAATCTCGTTCCACAATCTCGCCGCAACCAGGAAACCTGCCTTTCATCACCATATATCCCTCCTACTAAAAAAAGCCTCCACCAAAAATAGCAGTACCTCTTTTTTAACACGAAAAAATTGTGGAAAAAAGGATCGGCAGTTATAATTACTGTCGACATCAAATCGTCGTAAATTCGCGCGCCTATCTTTAATGGCATCTCGATACTTTCGCATTCTGCGAATTCGCGCAAAAAGATTTCTTCTGGCCGAAAATATTTGCGGATCATAAAAATCGCGCGGCAAAAAGATCATTACGAATCACTTGGGCTGAAAGAGCGAACGGCCGATTTTATCAGCACGAATTTTCGAGGTTGAGACTGATGTTGCGTGGGAGGATAATGCCTTTTTCTGCGGTTTCTCAATTTTTTCCCCTCGTCCGTTATCGCAATCTGTGCGCCTTGATGTTAATACGACGAAGTTACGCGAGCTCTGGCAAAAAGATAGTCGAGTGCAGATACACCGGACGTCAATCCGGTCTGATAGGATTAATTTAACCCTGCTTAAATGTCTATTAAGTTTGCGAGAGCCAACAGCATTGTCTATATATCTGAGGCGAAAAAGTTGTTGTGCCATTAGCTCGCCGTAAACACACCGAGGCCAAATTAGCGTCGTTATGTGGCATCGAAAAAAATTGTTTAACGACCTTGGACCCAGGAACCATTCGCTAACATTGCAGCTGCAGCTTTTGTATATCTTGATTCTACACTCTTCGCTGTATACGAATCGGTCGAGTTTACATTTTGCAAAATTTAAAACGAAAAAGAAACCGAAAATAACCTAGAGAAAAAAATGCATAATTTTGAAATTGAACATTTTCTTAAAATTCAAAAATCGTTCACAAGTTAGCTATATCTCTAGTAATTATTTTTTATTTTTAAAATCAAAATGGAACCTTTTTTTACGAATGTGTGTAAATATGATATAAATAATTGAGGCAGCTGGTTAGAGATAAATATCTTGTGAATAACGTTATACTACTCGGGGTGGAACTGGAACAGCTGGCTGAACTTTCGGTCAGGCATCAATGGCGCCAATGTCCTTTCTGGCGAAACTCGCGTTTTCTTAGCTGATCGACACCTCTAGTCCATCAGCCACGCCAGGCACGTATAGTATACCTCCGGACTATCGTACCTAATTATCCGAGAAAATTGCCCGATACCGAGAATGTATTCGAGCAACTCGTTTGCGCAGTACTCGCGATATCAGTTTTTTCCACAACGTCGTTATGACTCTATTCCAAAAAGTTTATTATATCCCAGTACAAGTTTAAACATCGTCTAGGAAAGTTTTGTCGAGTGAACTTATTCATTTGCACAATTTTGAACTTATTCCTTCAACAACAATGACAACAAATGAATCAAGTTTTCAACTTAACCAAATTTTTATCTGTAAATTGTTGTTTCGAAAATGTGTATTTTAGGCGGAAGGATATATTTGAAATTTGGATGGTTGGTACAGGCGTTAAAATATTTACCAAGATATATATACCACGCGGACGCGCACCCTCGTCATTTGAAATGCCTTTGGACTGCGTTTGGATAATAAAGAAAGGGTTCACCCCGCGGGCCAGCAGACTCTTCTACGCACAGCGCATAATGGGCGGTTTCTCCGAGGGGTGTTATTATAGTAGCTTTTAATTGTTCCAGCTCATTGTTTAATTTCTGCGGGAGGCCGACGTGGGAAATATAGCGTCGCGCGAAAGAGAGTTGGTCTGTTTTGAAAAATCATTTGCTCTCGAATCAAAACATCGGACCTGTTATTAATAGTGATGCACGGGCACGATGATTATGGTTGCAATCTCTCGCACACCCCGTCAGATTAATCACTCTACGACGATCTTTTCTTGGATTTCATTTTGGTACAAAAAATCAACTACAATTTTCTCATAATCGACCTATAACAACATTATTCATTCCACATTCTAAAATTACAAATTTAATTTCAAGTAAAGAAAAAAATGTAAATAAAAAAAAATTTGTTAAACATTTTCGGTTGAAATTTCGTAACAAATGAAGACGGGCGTTATCGCGTCGGTTATCGCAGTTGGTCGAGAACTACAACGTGAACCTTACTCTAATTTCTTGGCTGCGCGCTGTGCCAGTCTAGTTTAAAGGCAACGTGCGCCTCTTTTGACGGGTTCGCAACCCAACAATTAAATCTCTTAGACGGCCTACCATTATCTCTGAATTATCGTTTCGGGACCACTAGTGCATTGTTGGAGAGCCGCAGGGCTCTCACCACTTTGACATGATTCCCGATTAATATCTCAAACAATTAAACGCACTTCGAGAGAAGCCGCAACGTTTTCGCGATCTTTTGCACACGACGTGCAAAGTGTTTTACACTTTTAACTTGAAAAACCAACAAAAATAACACATTTAAAAACAAAAATCAAACAATCAACCGCAAAAATGATGGCAAAATAAAAGTTGGTACTTTTTCGATCGTTGTAAGGATTCGCTTGATAGAGCAAAAAATGAAATATAATTTGCGTGAAAGCTCTACCACAGGCGTATTGCATTTGCTCGTTAAGTGATAAAATCATTCAATGAACTGTTCTCGAATCAGAGAGTCCATTGAACGGAGAGTACAAAGGCATTGTCAGTACGCATTCTTCTCGAAAACTAATCCAGCCGCAGGGCACAACAAATAATAATTTATGCGATGCGAAATTGTCTTCCCTTTTTGTTTTCATCAAGAAAACAATGAATGCAAGGAGAAATTCAATGCCAAGGTGTATTCTGATAACCGATCGCAGTTCGTTCAACTAGTACGGATCGAGCGATCAAAAAATTCGGTTGAAAATGTTAGAACAATACGTTCGAATTGGCAAGTCAAGTATGCGAAATTTGGCGTCCCCTTTTTTCGTTGGGTATCGACGTTCGTGGGGCGACGTGGATGTCGCCGCTGATGAGAGGGCCAGACGAATAATTATTACAGTGCGCGAATCGTCGATTACAGGGCACGACCCAGTCGTACTTCGCATTCACGAACTTGGTGACTGCCGACAGACAGGTACCACGGAATTTGCGTGTACCTTCTATGACGCGCGCATGCCCGTGCAGAGGGAGCGCGGGTAATTGATTCCGATGCTTTGAGACATGCTAATTGGAAGGTTCACTTTTGCGCCGCTGGCATCACGTCGTTGTCGCTCTGTTGTCCGTTATAATTATATAGTTTTCTCTCTCTATTTTGCTCATTTCAAAATATTGATAATAATAATACACAACCAAATAGGATTTCCATTCTATTCCATAAATTAAAAACCAAACATAACCTCCAACTCTGTTGGTAAAGTAGAAAACCAATCGGTAGTGTAGAACATAGAATAGGAATAAATCGAAAAACTGAATAAATAGTTAGTCGCAATGGGAAGTCGTGATTGACATAATAGGAATCATGACCCTTGAGAAAATAAGTGTCGCATGTGGTGGAAAAAAAAGTCGCTAACCAAATGGCCGATACAATGGCCTCGCTCGTATCATAACCACCCCTTGAAAATCTCCCGCAGGCGTACCCGTTCGATGTGTCGACTAATTGTATGAATTATGTATGTGCTCTCTTGCTCGCACGCGTCCGCCGATGATTCGCCGCATACGTTGACTCCGCGCACACTTCCAACGCCGTCTCCCGGGGTTCACAATTGCCTCTATGCTTTCAACAAAGAGAATTTCACTTGATTCGCCTCTATTTAAGATCACCAAGTGTAAAAATAATATGCAAACCCGCACCGCCCTCTGAGAACTTTTCTTTTTCCACCTCAACAAAATTTTCCAACATTTTGCAATGTAGAGTTAGTAAATGTTTGCAATTTCAATGTTATAACTCTGACTTCCGAGATGGTTACTTTTTTTGGGAAAAAAGAAAGTGTTGAAATAAATTTGCTGTCAAGTGAGGGAAGTAAAAAGTGGATTTGGAGAGAAAGAGTGTACAGAGAGTCGCGTGTCGAAGGAAACGGAAGGAATAGAGTAGAGGACAAGTAGCTGGCATAAGGTAGAGAAAGGGACACAATAGTACCGATTTACGGCATCCAACTTCCGGCCCGGAGTGAGCATTATTGAGATTAACAGCCACGTCCCTAACTCCGTCCACTGACCAAAATGGCTTTTCGATCGTTGCCAGTGAAATCTTGATTTCGAAGGGTGCAGCAGTCCTGGGGAATAACATCGGTTTGTCTGGCTCTTCTAAATGACTCATCCTCCCAAAAAAACGAATTTTTGCACATTGAAAAAAATCGAAGTGAAATACATTAAATGTTGATAATAGTAATTGGTCTGATTGAAGTGATTTGTTCTCGGGCTAATTTTAAAGATCATCTTTCCGTTAGAGGGCAGTACTAACGCTTGCAATAAGAAAATGACAATTAATGTTTATTCTTAATTATCGGTTCTAGAGATTGAACGCAAATTGCAAGTTCAACGTGCAAAGTTCCTATAATCATTTCTTGAAATGCAGAGTCGAACGGTATAATTGACGCATCCGCAATACTTGGCGTTATATTTTTATGGAATGCGTGCCCGTAACACGCGTGAACCATTCGCGCACGGCAATCAAAATTGTAACGAGTCCTACTTTCGTGTACGTTTAACTCTTTAATTGATGTTTTCTGACGTTGTACTTTACACCATCTTAATTGAAATATTGTTTAATGTACCAGTTAAAATTACTGTCATTTCGTTATTAAAATGATAATAATGATAAACAACTTATCATTCATCCATAATTTAAATTCGTCACACTTTCATATTTTTGTTTGAATTTCATGTAACGAGTAAAAGATGCAAATAGCAAATAGTGGATATTTTCATTGATAGGTCGGGGATTCAGAGCACTGGAATTTTTACCAAATATCGGAATCACATAAAAATTCATCGCTCCCATTGAATACAACGTGCTTTATTTGCAAATCGTATTCAGGTCGCATAAAAATCGTTCCCACGAGCCAGTACAGATACCATTATCGCGCCGTGATATAGCGCACGCAAGTTCGTAACATTCATTGTAGACACGTATGACATGTCCGTCGAATTTGCATGACGAAAATGACGACGTGTGAACGAGCGATATTTATACTTAAATTATCACTCCAATAGCCGTCAAGAGCTACCACATGACTGTTTGCGAAATATGTGCAGATTATTTCTCCCATCCAAAAAAATGATGCAAAATACGTTTAAATCTCCAGGTCCATTTTAAATATTTAACGTTTCGATATTCAAACTTCAAGCTTTAGAATTTTATTTTTAATATATTTTGAAATCCTTCAAAAAAATTTTTGCTTGAAAATATTTTATCTGTTATCGATATTGTATTGGAACAGCCGATCGAGAAAAAAGAAAAGTGAAAAAAAAAATGTTATTGAGTCTTGGAATAACGATTGCACGTGGGTATTACCGGATAATGGTACGCAATTTCTGGGCTCTTTGCTCTCGAGTGGTTTCACACCTCGGTCCGCGAGGAGGCCTGGCTCACCGCAACGTGCACCGAGGCAAAAGGTTAACGTGATAACCATGCGGCAACTGCGGTCCGAGCATCGACAGCGAAATCCCCAGCTGCTCTCGCAAAGAGCAAAGTATACACGTAATACAAACACACGCGAGCGCCAACTTTTACACGTACACATCGCACCATCACTACCGTCATTTCGTCTTTAAAAGATCGCACATGATTGTGCCGCGATATTATACTCGATATCCACTGTAATCGTCGATCTTGTGATAGTTTTTTTTTCTTTTTTCTTCTTCCATCAAAAAATTCTAAAGTATATTGCGAGAACCATCTCACGACCTGTTTGTTGCAAACGGTGCTACGGTCGATAAACTATATCTGTAAAATGTTTGTTAAATTTTGCAAAAGAGATGGTTTGGAAATGTTAGTTTAATGAATTAAACCAACATTCATCCACTTATCCAATTACTTTTATTTGTCATCGCGACATGTGCTCAGATCTCGCCTGGGGCGCACGTTGTAAATCATCCGCATATTAATTTAAATAACATGAAGCCCGAAAAGTCATTTGACTGCGAGAGTGCGTCCATCAGCGCGTGTAAGAGCACGATGAACGCCCATTTAACACCTATTAGATCTGTTACAAGAGCAGCTTATTTGTAAAGAGAGTGCCTCCCGCCGATCGACAATGATACGGAGGTGTTCCATCTCAGCGTGCGACTATCGCTTTCTTACGGGGCAACAAGAAACGTTTGTTATGTTCGCCACCTTATATTTGCAATCTCCCCAGGATTGTTCAGCACTTTTTCAAACACTTCCATCACGTCATTGATACGTCATTAAGTGCATCTCTGATAACCATTTTTATTTTCAATCAAAGAAAAACAAACTCGATTCTAAAACTTGATTTTGTTCAATCATTTTTTCCAATTTCAATCTCAAGGCTGGAGAAAAAGTTAAAAACATTTTCTGTAGAAAAATTAATTTTACAAAATGATTATCTACGAAAAAAGACTAACGAAGAAGTGTATATAGGAGATGAGAATTAATCAATGGAGCGGACTTTCTCGCAAGTGCGATGCGGTCTGATCGTCTACTATAAAACAACGGATATTGGTTAGATTGAGTCGGGACCCTTGGATGTTCATTGGCTTTTATACGCGCAGAAGGGCGTTCTCTCGTCTTCGGAGATGCCACCAGAAGATAGCCGTTGCGCCGATCAAGCAGCGTTACGATAATAATTAGAAAATTAAATCGTCTGCGCGCTGAGAGAGTACACCCCGATTCTGCCGAGGGATCACGTACACACACCGCTGGGAAAAAGATTCTCCACTCCAGAGATGAACGTCCTTCTTCGCGCACGTCCAAATTTAACTACAGAAAATTAACTCCGCTAATTATTTTGCCCCCACCAACTCACTTCAAATCAAATTAGAGTAATCGAATGGCCCAAAATGAATCCTTTCAATGTACCCTTTTAATTGTCCGTCATCTTTTTTTCCAATTAAAAATCGCAGAATAATAGATTACTTATACTGTTCGATATAATTCAATTGATCGTTCAGAAATTACCTTTCATTTGTAAGTAAAATTTTGTGTAAAAAAGCGTAAAACTTTGTAGAGGGCTCGGACAAAATTGGGTCCTGCGATGGATGCCAGAGATAGCCACGAGGCTGATGGGTGGATGATTTAATGCTCGAAGGGGGTGGCAGGAGGATCTGATATTTTAATACAGCTTGGAGCGTGATGCTCGGCTATCCATCTCGCGAGTCCCTTGTGCGTGCACACGCTCAATTTTGCATACGGAAATCATGGTGCAACGGACTCGGATACCAATTCTCCTCGCGTCGTTCTGTACAGGAAGGAAGACTGTTTGTTACTATTATCTCCGATCGTTTCTTCAACGCACGCTCGCCACCCTTGGATAAATCCACTCGGCCTCGTTTTCTTCTCTCGCTTCTTTTTTGTATCCTCACAAAAGATAATGTCAAAATAACTCGAACGAGCTTGGCAAAAATAAAAATTACTTTTATTCAGACACTCAGTTTTTATGGACTCAAAAAGAGAACAAACAAAAGAAATCAACCGAACCAAAATGCGAAACGATTTTTTTGCTTTTCGAGCGAGAGAAAAAAAATCGGCTCAGTTTTGCAGATACGTGTTTCTGGCGCTTCGGGTATTCTTTGATGTATCGCTCTTTGATCGCGTTCCCACATTTCATAAAGCCACCCCCGCAGTAAGTCTGGAGAGCCTTAAAGGTATACGTGGAGTTTTGACACACAAGAGACGAAGCAGGAGAGAGGCGAAGCGTACAACGTTTCGATGTTGTTTTTTGTGTCTGGCAGGCGCTCGGCTCTTGGGTCCAGAGTCCGCCACGATTTAGTGGCCCTAATTGCAGGGTTCGGCTATTTAATTACCGGGTTCGAGGACCGCCATCCCCAGTGCGAGTCATTTCTATACGTCGCTGTACAAATGCCCCGTACATTCATACCGTGCAGGCGGACCGACACACCGCTTAATATGTGTCTCTTCGATCCGACTACAAACTTGTTTCCTTTTTTCTTTAATTTTTCTCCTTTTTTTGTTATCATTTTTCCCGATGGCAATAACTCAAGATTGAGACCTAGATAATGTTTGAAGAACGAGTCGGTTTTATTACCTTTTGACAAATTGTAAGGGGTTCATTTTGAGGGGGCCTCGTAAGTTATTTTATATTTTACGACTCAGAAAAAAATTTTCAGCCCATTTTGCCCCTTTGACTCAGGGAATTTATAATGTCGAATGAGGAGGTTTTTTACACGATTTCTATTGTGTCGCGACGTTTTACTAATGCAAGTAGAGTCTCTGTCTATTTCTATATTGTACTTTGACATTTCGAACCGGCGACTATAAGACAATTTTTTCTCCGAATGTTTAACAAAGAATTTCAATTTTCTTCCGGAGTTTGTACGATCGATAGCTGAGGGAGGGTGGTGAATGCAATATTATGTTGTGACAAAGAAAATTGCTCCGCACGTATTTTCATTCAATTACTTTCGTCCGAGTTTCGCCGGTCGGATTGGACTTTTGTGGTGGAAGTTTTCGCGCCGGGGAGCATTTTAATTTGCGACTCTCACGATTTTTTTTCGAGTTCAACACGGGCGACCATTTTATTTTGCACCCACGCGATATTTCAGGCGCCCCTCCAGGTCGCGGTCTCCTACCACGAAGCCGGCATATATCACCTTCAACTCGGCGCGGAGCCCACCTTCCCGGCGATCTTACCGGTTATGCGTTAGCGGTCGCCATATTAGTATCGGCGCCACGGCCGATTCGTCATTCAGCAGCATCCATTTTCATTTTTACGACACCGACTTCAGGGTTATTTATTAGTGATAATAATTCGCACATGCGCGCCCATAAATGATAATGCTCAAAAAGGTTTTTGCCCGTCAGTTTTAATACCACCGTCGTGAGTAATCACCCGCGATTTATTCCGCTGCGAAATATCATAATGGGAAATTCATTTACGCGACCGCCTCTTGATTGATTTATTCCAGGGTTCAATGAGAGGTTACAATCGCAAATGAATGTATCTTCCAATCTATTTACAAAAAATTTTATCTTCAAATGTTGTGTTCAGTTTGTTGCTTTGAGTGTTTTGTTTTTTGTGAATTTCAATGAAGTTGATTCTTTTAGGTTGTAAATCTTGTCAATAAATCGAATCGTGGAAACGCGCGATGCACGCCCAACGGAATCTTTTAATCGCTGGTGATAATAACAGAGTGGAAATAGATGCGAGACAGTCCCGCGGCCGAAGCGCTACCAAATAAGTCCGTAAAACGGCGTCCCCTTTTTTAGATCTCGCAGGTCATGCTGTGTGCACGCGCGCTGCGATTTCGCCCCGGGTGACTTGCTCGTGACAAGATGATGATCCTCCCGAACTCGGAATCATCATCATTACCCTGCCAGGCCGAGCTGTAATGCGACCGAAGCCATTGCCACCGTCTGTTGCTTTGTCGCACGGACACTTGGCCTTTTCCTTTATTCCTTTCATGAACGAAAACAAATTACGCTCATTGCGGTCACAACATACGGCGCGGTTCTTTTGGACAATTCAGCTCTTTTCAGGTCTGAAAAGTTTTTTTTCTTTACGTTGGTAGAATTTCGAAAGTAACATAACAAGTGATGTACACGATGGAAAATAAAATCATATAATAATAATAAGAAAACAAATTGCAACTTAAAATTGTTTTACAATTGTGTTACATTTTTGCACATTTTTTCAAGAAAACGTATGTTTCAAGAGGGTGAATAACGAATATTTTAGGGTAAATCTATAGATACATTCTCGGTTCAATGAACAGCGATTATTCGAATGAATAATTTCAGCGTAATGTAGTAATATCGATTTCATTGGCTCGTTTTATTTCCCCTTTTTGTGCTGTTTCTACTTTCGTGACACCATTCAACATTTCAAGATCAAAGAATTCTTTACCACCATAAATTCCCTTTTAATTTCCCTAGTCAAAATTATCATAAAACAAGTACGTCTAAATAAAAAAAACGCCAATTTCCTTAACTAACTCAGTTCCCTATCACAATTATATACAAATGACACCATTTGAAGCTGAACAAGATTATTAACGCGGTCGTCATTACTCTGATATAATCAGTGCCTCATTAAGCCTCGTTTAAAAATTTTTTTCATACTCGAAGGATATAGTTGGGCCATTCTTCAACACCTTTGCGCCGGGGTCGAAAGCGCGGCTAATTTACAACTAAGTTCAAAACTTGGAGTCGATTAGCTGCGACGCGCTGCCCGCCACTTTTCTTCGTGAACTTCAAAAGTTTTAATTGCACACTGCGCGTCTGAGCGGGCCATTATTCTTTCGCGATTCGGCCTATCGCCCTCACACTCCTCGTCTTGCTTTTTGTCCGTCCGTCTTTTTTATCTACGAGCCAACAATAATAACAGTGCAGCCGCTCTTGGATCGCATCGTCGATGAAAAATCGGCGACGCTGGTCTCATTAATCCAGGCCAAATTGTGCTCCATGGTGGGGATAACAGAGCAGGGGAGGGGTAGCTTTTTGGAAAAGCTGTTAAACGCCATCTGACCGGATGTAGATATCCATCTTACGAAAGAGGTGGATTGCAGATCTCGTCTTCGTTCTCCCCTTCGCATTATTAGCCCGCTATAATTAATCAGTCAATTCTGAAGACCAGACCACTCGAATCCCACATTTTGCTCAAATTAGCGGTACTATTTGACAATTGATGGTCAGTTTCAAATTTGAAAACAATCGTTTTTCTTCTTCTTTGTTCTTTGAAGAGTTCAAATTAAAAAAAAATTGAAGGCTAATTCTTCCTAATCTGAAGTTGATGTTTCTTAGAAAAATCTTGTAAACAATTTTGGAAATTTTTTTCGCGAACGTATGTGAACTTGTAGAAATTAGGAGACCGACTAGCGTTTGATAAAAAAGGGGGTGATCGTTTGAACGATGCCGCGCAATGATGTGGGAATGCGCGGGCTCAGCACCCTCAGCAATGATCTTATAGAATCCTTTCTAAATATTTTAATGAATGAACGGGCGACTGAATGGCGACCCACGATATTCCCACTGTATCGAATTACATGCCCGAGGAACGTCGCTACGTTTAGTTAGCGAAATACGAATCCATTCACCCGCGTTCACCCAGACCTTATTACTCCGCTAGACTGTCTTCCGTTCATTCATCCTCTGCCTAGCAATATCGCAGATCCGACACCGATTTGATCGTCCGATACTATTTAACACCACTTATGCGATTGTTTCGTGAGACTCATTCAACGAGGAAATGTTTCTTATCACCAACAAATCATCTCGGAAGTTGAAATTCGAATGTACAAAAAATCTAAAAGCGTAATTGTCATTGCAATTTTCAAATTAATCGCAAATTCTGTTCAAAGTGAAACGTGCAAACAAATGACCGCGATTACCGCATTTTGGACAGTCAAATGAAAAGAATAATGAACAGAGGGAAAAAAGTACGCGGTTGCGGTTAGTCGAGCAAAAGGCCGTGTTGCTGCTCGTTACATTGTTGCGAACAAGTGTTAAAACTCGTCACTCCGAGCATATCCATCTGATATAGTAGAGCGGAGACTGTTTTATGGTGCACAGATTACACGCTTCTGAGCACGATAAATGCCCTTTTAAATATATAGCCAAGTTTGATTCGTCGGGGCATTCGTGTGCAACGCGCGCAGAAAGATGCCTCCCCGAAATTGAAACTCGCGTGTTGCCATAGCTCATTGCGCAACTAATAATTGCGGTTCACAAGTGGGCTCCCAGTCGCGTTAAAACATTCGAAATGTCACGTGCACTCGTTACTTAACCACTCACTCTTTATTAGAAAGTTACAGCCTGCTTTTTTGTTTCACTTCCTCCAAATGTCAACGTACAATTTCTTCATTCGTTCATTTATTTCTTCGTACATAATTCCAAACTTTGTTCCTTTGCCGAATTTGAAAGAAATAAAATTTTCGTTAGTCGAGATTATAGTGTGACTATCAATATTTTAACATCGATGAATATTTATAGCGCGAAGCGATGAAATGTTGGCCCTCCATGTTTATCATGCATGCATTGGTTACGTCGAAGAAACAACAAAACAAGAAACTGGGAACAACGTCGCATCCTGAGAAACGAGCCACGTGATCGCGGCAGGTTTTAATTGGTCGAAACCTGTGGGTTTCGGCGTGGGGAACAGAGAGAGAGGGTGGTTAGGGTTACAGCGCGGATTAGACGCGGATTGCTTAAACGGGGCACGGGGATACGAGAGGGCGGTCTGCGGACCCCACCAGACACCTTGTTTTCTCACAACACGCCGTGCTGGAGACGCGCACTGTTTGCACGCACCGGTTAAGTGCAGTTGTCATCGTGCTCGACCACGTTTTTTCTCAACGGTCTCGAACAACGAACCGAGAAACACATTTTTTTCTCAAAATCTTGCCAGTTCGAACGATTTTGCGCGATCCTTCGCCTCCCACCGGACCTGAACCGAGAACCGCCGAGCGGAGGCGGGTTCGGCGAAAAAGCTCAGTTATAATTGTTGGCCGTGCACGAGAGGACGTCAGTCGGTGCGGTCGGCCAAAACGAAACATGTGGCACAGTGTCAAGTGAGGTTTCTGGATAATTCGCCCGAATTTGGAATTTTTGTGTGTCAAGATGAATTGCGCTTATCAGTACCCGCAACCGCATCCTCAAAATGTCATGACCATTGCACCTGGAATACCTCAACATAATTTGCAGACTGGCGAACCCGAATATCTTGAGGTATACTCCAAAATTCCAATATCGAAAAATAAAATTTGCAACAGTTTCAATTATTCCATTTCATTCAAAATTTAATTCAAAATCTTTGACTTTCCAAGTTAGAAAAAAAGAACAGAAATAATGGAATTGTTATAATTGATTGAAATTTGAATTTGCTTACTCGGCTGTACTTTGATTGAGGGACAATTACAAACCGGCGCCTAATTCTTGACATTGAAAAGGTCGGCGTCGTTCGGGCGGAACGGAACCACCCCTGCGTTAATTGTTCATCTCCCGGCGTCTAACAAGAGCCAATACGAAAATTCGCTCCGAGAGCTACGCAGTGCGAAAGTAAAAAAATTAAATCTAGTCTGATGTCCGATTGCCAATCGCGCACGTTGAATCAATAAAATTGGTTCGGTGGGAAGATGGTATTCCATTTTGGCACTTGTCGCTCTAATCCGGCAGGGTATCGTGCATAACAGATTTACAAAAAAAATTACGAGGAAGACTTATTTTGACGAGAGGTCGTTGACAAAGTGATAATGTCATGAGATTCAGTCATAGCTATGGGGATATTAAAATAAATAGCCTCGATATGTAATTATAGTGATTACCGTATTTCCAGGGGGCGGTCAGGGGCGGCCTGTAGTTTGCACGTTATTTCGTAATCTTCACTTCGAGATGGGTGCTGTTGGACATAAACAAATTTTAGAAATTGAAACATAAAGAAACTAAATTAATTTTTTCAGTGAAATACAAAATGAAATTTCACATAGATCTAATTGGTTCTTAAACTTGGAAATGTTTTTTTGAAATTTCTGTGACCTGTTCAAACTCTTAAACTGAGAACATTTTACGTCACATTATGAGGTCTGGAAAGCAAATCGATGTAATGATGTTACACAATAGACTTTTGAAATGATGAGGATAGGAAGTCAATGTTACCCCGCTAACAGATAATAATAAACGGATACCGTACTTGAAACAATAACTGTTATATGTTCAGCCGGAGATATAAGATAATCATTCATTCATGTTTTGTGTTAACGCGCAATTATTCGGTCTACACAGTCCTGCAAAAACTCTTTCAAGCGCCTCAACCACTTTTTATCGATTCTAACAATTTCTTCTACCTGAAATTGATCGTCCGCAATTTAAGTCCAAGAAAAAGAATAAACCGAAAAAGTTTGCTTCCATCCACGATTGCTTGTAATTAACTAACAACGTCACAGTAATAATTGAACTGTTTGTTCCAAGCGGATTTCAATTCGTCCGAAAAACGTTTTGGATCTTGATAAACAAATGGGTGGAAGTTGTGTGTGGTACTCCCTTTTATTGCAAGTGGTCTTCGTTAGTCGATGCAGCAATCTAAATGGATTTACGAGGATTAAGACTGCAATCATAAAATCATAACCGAGGAATGCATAATCGAGCACGAAACGATAATTCGCCGCTCTTCTCGGTCACGTCATTTCCTGTGTTGAATTAGGCTAGGGTATATCTTCTTCCACCGCGACCGGACAAAAAAGTCAACCCGAGTAATGAATTTATACTTTGTTTCATCAACATTTTTATAACGACAAGAAATCGGCTAATTTGATCTCGCTCTGATTGCTTCCAGCCCCTCATTGTCTTTGTGGTAGGTAACGTCTGCAACGGGCAAAAAGTTTCCACTCAAGCCGCTAATTTCGCTTTCGAAGCCAACTTGGACTGGTTGAATTGAAACAGATTTTAAAGATAATCTGTAATTAATTTTCGGAGGAAAAAATGTTTTCGTTCTTTTGAAAAAGTACGACCAACTGTTTGGAGGAATTGGGTCAATCGGTTTCATTGATCAAGCAAACTTGCTAAACCAAACAGCGAAGAAAAAAACGGATGATTTCTTTACGGCTGTTAATTATATTAGTTCGATGGCCACATGGCAAAAGTGGATTCACAAATCCTGCCTGGGACCGCATCTTCGCCGCCCTGTCATTATCCGCCTTCGTTATACCCGCTGCCCATTTTCCCTTTCAAGCTCGTGGTCTACGTCTGCCAATCACCGATCCATCATTGAAAGTCGATCATTCGCTATCGCGTCCACGGAAGTCGATAAGTATAGATCACGTCGATCCTGCCCTGACATCGATGAGTATTAAGGACGATTTAGTCACAACGCGTGCTTCGTCGGGTCATTTTTCATCCCACCTCTCTAAACGCCCTAGTTTTTCAAATCATCTGATTTATCACGTCTTTCCTTCACACCGCTAAATTCTATCAACCAAATTTGCAAATTTGCAAAACCAAAACACGTTCGATAATTTTCACATTTGAAATGGGAAATCCAATCAGTAGTTTTAATTGGCTGTCAGTATTAATTTCAATGACACTCTTGAAATGCCAAATGACTTTTTATCTCTTACATTTTTCTTTCACATTTGCCATTTAAAGTACACAGCCTCGTGTACCAGATGTTCAACCGCGATCAAAACAGTGATACACGGGACGCAATAGCTGACGATAAATTTGATATCGCACACAGATAAGCGCAAACGCAAAAAAATGCGCGTAATCTATAGGACTTGTTTTATGAATCATGTTTGGCATTTATCGCTTGGATTTCTCTATAAATATGTCCGCAGGAAATTGTGCATGAGAAAACTTGTACCAACTCGATGTAACCAATTACATTTTTTTGCACAGTGTATAAACTCGATCGATTCAATTAAAAAAGCTATTGGAATAGGACAAGGGATGGTATCAACAAAAAAAAAAAGGAATCAAACGATCAAATAATTTATCGCTTTTCGCCTGACGAACAAAAAGTCGTGTTTTTTGTAAGCTTGTTTTGGCAAGCAGATAAATAACGTTGAAATTATATTCCGCGTCTTATCCCTGGCAACTGAATCGAAATTTACTGCGCGCATCAATCGTATCTTGCGCGAACAAAGCGTCGTCCCCCGTTCGTGATACAAACATCGTCGTATATCCACCAACACCCACGTGTTCCGAATGATCGCACGGTGTACAAACCGCATGAACATAATTCGTAATACGCCCATTGCCTTTAATGCGCCCGCGTTAATATCCTCGGCGCTTCACGAGTTAATATAAAACATCCCTCTTTTCGTCTCGCTCTTTGTGCTCGTCGCGAGGGTAGGTGTCCTTTTTTCCCTCGCAAGGGAGGAGCCTCGTAACACGCAAAACACTCATCATCACCTTCTCGAAGTGAAAAAAAAACACAACCGTTGCACTTTCAATTAAACTCAATTTTTAAATTGATTTCCAGGACGTACAAATTAATACTTTTTAATTAAAGAAAAAAAAACGGGTAAAAAATCATTGAACATCACCTGACGCACATTGTTGAGAGATGATTTAAGATGTAAAATAGTTGGATTAAAAAACGGCCGTGTCGTAATCGTATAAAAGTAATACGTGCTCGGTCATCGGTGGTTCATGCTCACTTGATCTCCCTCGTTCGCGCAGATTTTACGACGCGATATTAGTCGACTCTTTAATGCACACGGTCTTCAACAAAGTATCGGCTATGTTATTAGCCCGTAAGTCATGTTTTCTATATCTATCAGCAGTCACATCTGAATGAAACAATAATGCGCCGAGGAATTTTTTACTGCTGGTTTTATGACTCTATACATTATTCAGTTTGTACGTTACGGTTCAATTGTTTTTTGCAAAGTTTTTTCCTCCATTAATTGAAAAACGGATTCTTCACTTTGAGTATTTTTGATTTACCTTCGCTCAAACTGAGTGGATCAGTTTCTTCAGAGAAAAAATATTAAACGATGATTTACATTGCAAAATGATTAATTCTCTTGTTCGGTTTGTGTCTTTCAATTTTAGTATGAGTTACGGCTCGTGTACATGGAACGTCCATATATCAGTGCGTGATAAAATGCGCGGCTGTACACACAGACGCCTAAAGTACGTGATGTAATAAGAAGATAAAATTTTACTAGAACATGTAAGCAAAAAATTTGCCACAATCTCATAATAACATGTCATTAAAAAGTTAAATAATTGTTTTGACGAGATTGTTCTGTCCGATTTCATTCTTTTTGTATGACTTATTTAAATGAAAATCATACAGTTGTAATTACATTAGCAGCCTATCTGATTATCACCGTTTAAAATCAATCAATTGTTCAACCTAAACACCAACTAAACAAAATTATCCAACTCCAGTATACACATCATCAGACACTTTGTAACCTATTCGAAAAATGTCTCGGACAGTGAAGCAGCGTTAGGACAAAAAAGTCTGCCGTCGAAGTGAAATCTTAATCAGCAAAGCAAACGTGTTTTGCGAAATTTGTTTGCTCGCAGCGCCGGTAGGATGCGCGCGCAGCAAGTTGTGGTGGGGGGGTTGAAGTCAAAGTGGGCTTTACTCGTAGGCGGGTTGGGGCGGCGACGGATCGCGCGGTGACCGCCTTCTTCGGTCGTCCCCCTTTCGCCTGAGGTCGTCGGGCGCTCATTCCCTTCTACCGTTCCCGGACATGTTCGTCGAAGCGAACCCCATCGGTTAGCCGGCAGTCTGTCACGGGTGCAAGAGCGCGAACCACGTTAACCGATACTGATCCGAGATCGATCCGAGCGATTTCGTACGTCATAATCGGGGACCACCCTGTTTGCGATTCTAAGTGATAATTCCGAGTCAGTGCTCAGCCTCTCAAATTGATAACGCTATTTGGTACGCAAACACAAGTTCCGTCGAGATGTTGACGGACATGACACCAGCTGCGGCTGGTCAACTGTACCCGCAGCTGCAGACCATCGGCAAAACGTCGCCGCACAGCCATGTGGTGAGTTGAATCAGTGCTTCGGTGATTATTGTGCGAGGATTGTTGATCTGACCTCGAGTTTAGATTGTCATCTTGATCTTAGGCGTCAGGTAGAGTGAGGATCAAGTGGCACTGATCTTTCAGTGACCAGAGTGAGTTGTCAAGTGGAGCAGTGTTTCGAAGGCTAGTTCATGGCTCGAAGTTAGAAGGATATGGTGAAACTTTCGTCACAGCTTGATTGTCAAGGTTCTAGGAATATCTTCTGTCTTGAAGACTTCTAATCTACAGTGACTTTGCAAAAACTCTTCACAAGTGTTTCTTTCTTCATTCATCAGTTTTCTTATTAATTTGCAAAAGATGGTTTTGGAGTGAAACATGTTTTGCAATTTTTTGAATTCCAAAACCAAATAAACAAAATGGACTAAATTGAATTACCTCAATCAAAATTCGTTCACCTTTCAAACCAAAATTAATTTCTCCATTCAAGCACTCAGACCACTCGTGCAAAAAATAATTAAACCCTCCGCTAAGGATTAATTATCGTCGACCAATTTTGGCCACGAAATTGCAATTAATCACGATGAAAAGTTTTGTTTGCTTTTGGATTTTGCGTCGAGTGATGGTACACCGGGATTGATCGGTAATCAAGGACAGTTCTGCTCGTTAAAAAGCAGCTGCTCGTCACAAGAAGCGGCTCTATTTTCGCCTCGTCATAGTGCCAGAATCTTTAGCGCTGATAAACTTCAACTTTTTCCCTGTCTTTCTTCTTCTTTCGTTTTTGTTTTCTTGTTCCCTCGTTGTTTCTGATTAAGGAAAAAAGTTGTCTGTTTTTTGGGCATATGTGCGCGCGCAACTTTCGTTAGTTTCATTACCATTCGATCCCGAATGTATCGAGTGTCCCAGGCACAAAGGCACATACGCAAGCTTCTCCGGCATCAAAGAAATCTACCTGTGCTCCGAAGAGCCAATTATTTATCTGATCCCTTTTGTCAAGAGGGATCCACTTGACAGGATGCGTGGGACGTAACGCGATGCTCGCTTCCTCGCCGTCACCTGATGCTTCCATTTATATACAAACTCTCCTTTTCAACAAAAAAACAGACGATACACTTTTCTCGTTTTGAGGGAGCAAAAAAAAAAACAATCAATCTGACGATCATGCAAGGCCAAAAAATAGTGATTATGTCATTGCGCCTGTGGTTACACAGATAAATAATTCACATTTTGTGGTTTTACATTCAGCTGGGACACTTTCGCTCATTAATTAGTAAAGCTAACTATACTTTGACGTGAATTCGCAAGGATTTCTAGAAATACAAATATTGTGAAATGGCCCTGCGAACTTAAACGAACGACTCAATTAACGGTCTGAAACTCGAGTGCTCGACGAGTTTCACAACATTGTGTCACGTGGAAATACTCGAATTATCTGTCGCTCCACTTCACTCTGAGAACATAATACCGGCGTAATCCGATTTTCGGGGGTCCTAAAAGTGTCCTTTTGATCGCGCACCACAATGCCCTGCGAAATGCCCTGCTTTTTCCAAAAGAAGATTTGTCGTGAAAAGTGTTCTGAACACCGGATGCGTCGCAGACGACGCTGCGTCCTAATTTATTCGCTGTCTTTTTGTCAGAGACGCGAACGAGTTCCGCGTTTCGCGCGCACTCGACAGATGTGCGGCCGTGACAATGCGCCGATGATTGATGGGCTTTGGAAATTACTTGAAAAGCCAACGTTGGCCTGTCAATATATGAGGGACAGTGACAAGATTTATGTGCAACACAATTTGTCATCGATTAAGCGGCCCAAAAAAGTGCACACTTTCAGCCACCGTCGCTTCGGTGATTGGTCTATTATTCAACTGTTCGTTTTTTTTTTCGCAATGACGTATCGAAATTAAAAAAAAGACCCAAATTAAATTTTACTTTTCCATGTTGTTTGTCATTAGAAGAGTCTTTTTTGTTTAAAAACTGTTGCTCACTTTCTTGAAGGATTATAAATCATTTTTTGAAGATAAAAAAATGATTGTCAAGTTGATTCACTCGAAACAAAACATTAAAGTACCATTAAAAGCCCATCAAAATCGTAAAGTTCGCACTCTCGAGTGTGAGACACAATGCAAAATCAATATGGCAAGTTGACTTTTGACAAATCACCTGACAGCGTCCAGGCTAAAGCGTCGCGAACGCTTTCATTAGCGAGCCGGGGCGAGTTGTATATAATTTTGCATGAACTTGTTTGTACAATATTGAAAAATCTTTTTTTCGCGGCGACGAGATATCTCTGCGCCGGATAATACTCAGGGCGTGTGCGTGCGCGCTGAATTGCCGGTCATTATCGCGCGACCATCGACGTGATATCTTTGTTCGGTAAACCGTCCGGGTCGGATTTTTCACACGTATTATTAGTCCACGCGGAGAACAAAGGTCTCGTGCTGAACGGCTTTTTATCGATTTCATCGGACTGCACTTCCTTTCGAGACGATGACGAAGCCACCGCTGGGTATTAACCACCCGTGGCTCAACAGGCAAAATATTGTGGGATTTGCTTTTGTTGTTAAACTGCCGATCTTTTGTTGATTCCACGATGATCCTCGTTTGAATCTCGGTTAGTGGCGAATTTGAATTTGAATTGATTTTTTTCGACAACTTTTCTACATCCTCGGAAGAAGTGCTGTTTGTTTTGTTTTGCAAAAAATGTTGTGTGGAAAAATTTGAGAGAGCTGAAGTTGTCATCAGATTAAAAAGACAACTCTGAGGAGAAAGAGAAAATCTTGCGTATGGAATATTGAGTTTGAGCACGCATGAGGTGAAAAACCGGTTCGGAGATAATTGCACGACCTTTCGGGTAACCGGCCGAACGAAAGTATAACTGACCGTTATCGTATCGGTCGAACGCGCCGACGCTTTTCCTCAGCGACGGATTTTTCGCCGCGGCCTTGCCGAATAGTGCAATTTGCATTTTGTTACACGGCTCCGGGCGACAAATTATGTCCGACAAGTTGCATAACCTGCCTCACGTTCCATCCCATTACGTGACAGCTTTTGGATCGAACTGATCCCGATTCCAGTCAGTTTATTTTTAGTCATTCAAAGACGCGAACTAAAAAACCTCAACTAAAATAACAAACAAGTTTCAAATCTTTCATTCAGTTACGAAATTTGAAAATATGATTTCCCTTAAAAAATGCGAATGAATAAAACTGAAAGAATTTGTATTATCATAATAAATTCGACAGTTTTGACAGATATCCATTGAGATTCAAGGGGTTCTCGGTGGGACGACAATACTTTCCATGAAAATCCGTCGTTTAAATGAATTCGGCGTAAAGTAACTATGAATATAAGCCCGATTCATCGTTCGCGAGGCTGTTATATATTTACGAGCTTTCTTTGCCCATTCTGGATGCGTTTGGTATTCGACCCGTGCTCCCACGGGTCGTTGGTTGGCCACTAAATCGCAAAACAATAAATCTACAAGAGCACGAGAGTCACCCTCTTGTGTATCCCTTATGTCGGGATGATGACCTTAGAGGGTGGCTTAATATGTCACAGTCTGTTGCAGAACTCGAGCCGTGCTCTTCTAATGGACCGATTCAATAGCGATGATCTGATAAATCGTCGACTTATTTTTTCTAGTAAATCGCATTAAGTGACTTGAAGCCTCTTACTTAATACAATCGTCATTGAATCCTTGATTCTAAAATACCTGATTGAAAACAAATCTATGAGTCTTACGAATAGTAAAATTTGTAAATTTATTTCAAAATCATTCATTTCAAGCCAGTTTTTCATAATATTTTGGAATGTGACAGGTTTCATTAGTTTTCAAACAGCGACAGTTTTACATGAGAAAACCAACCTAAGAACCGTCGAGATGGTTTTACTTAGAAATTAACTCATTTGAAAAAAAAAGTTTGTATGAAGAAATTTAAGATGAGACTGATGAGGTGTACGTTTTGATATCGCGGAAATTTTATCACGCGAGGGTGCACATTTACATGATGATATGAAAGCGAAACGCAAATATGCGTCGAGTGGAATAAAGCTATAAATCCTCTCGGCGGTAGAGAAGACACGCCAACCAATTTGCTCGAGACCTATGAACCCGCAGATATGATAGCCGCGCGTCCGTTTTCTCACGGATGTATATTAATTATCGACCAGCTTACGTTTCAAGGGTATTCTGACGATTATTCTATCGTTATCATACATGGCTTTCGTGATAGCAAGACGTTCCGAAACAATCAACCGTTTTGCCGTCTATACCGCTTCATTTTCTACGTCTGGCGCCACCTGACTGCAAAAATTCGCATTTTTTCCCTCTATTCCCTGCCATTTCATTTTCACCGGTAGCAATTTTATCACTGATCCTGGGAAATTTGCATGTCAGTTTTGTAAAATCAAACTCTCTCGTGATTGTTTGGATCATAAAAACAGCGACGGTTCGAGAAAGTGTATCCAAGTTTATATGCAAAAGGGGTGAGGAGGAGGGGGATGTCCATAAAAAATGTAAACTCGAATCCGGGACTTTCCTCGGTTATGTTTGAACGCTGTCGATTCCAAGTTAAAGTTTTCCGACAAAAGTGAATTCGCGCGTTCATTATAATAAACGGAGCGCGCGCACAACGGCGCCCCGCGTAAAAAGTATTACCAAGTGGCTGATTCATCCCGCACCATTATTAGGCACCACGTGCATTTACCGTGGCGCCACAATCATGTAATACCTATAATCATTTACCGCGTAATTCATATATTCGAAATGAACGTGCACTTGGAGAGTTTCTTATGCGCGAACACGCTTTGGCAAAATCTTTTGAAACGAGAACATTTAACTCGACGAGATCAAACGACTTTATAACAAGCAGTTGACTTATGACTTTTCGCCTAAAAATATTAATTCTCCATCGAAAGTCGAATCCAATAAAATGTTTAGCAGTTCAGATACAAAATTGAGGACTTGTTTTGGTCTCTTTTTTATTTGGTATTAAAATACAAATTGAATATTTTGATCTCGCGAACCGTGGGACCGCGTTCACGTTGGCCAATTCAATGAAGTTCTCGACATCGAAAACAAAACGACCGCGTTTCAGTAGCGAAAAGTACACGATCGTTAATAAATACAAACCCTCCTTGACGGCCTACCAGATTCATAACCGATCGCCGCAGGGGTATCCCGTCTATATGCTAATGCTCAGCTTCTGATATACTCTACTTTACGCCTTCGCCCCACTTCGGCCGCGCTTAATGTCGTTGATATTCTCTTAATCGTTCACACGATGCATTATTTAGCAGCTGAATAAATAAGCCGCAGCAATTTTCCACTGATGTGACGGAGCTTTTTCGTCCTTCTTGTTTGAATGAGTTATTTATCGCCATCAGTTTTTGCGACGATCCAAAAGTCTAGCGAAATTTCGTCGCTGAATATTCATAATCGTGGAATTTAGTTAGTAAAAGATTCGACCGAAGAACAAAATATTTTTGAAAAAGAGACAATTATTAAAGGCTTGGGTCTGTAATTATTATAATTTTAAATACTCTTTCCAAAAATGTTTCAAAGTTATGAGCCCAGTCGGACAGTCGGACGATAATTATTCTTAGGCTCGGAATTTTACGTCTCACTAAATTGCTGCATGCATACAAAAATAGTTTCCCTAGTGCGAAACTTATCGGTTTATAGCCAGACCCTTTTGGTTGTTGTGCGTATCGCAAAATTTACCGCGCCTTTATTACCTTAATGAAGACGTAAAACTTGACAGAATTGTGCAGTTTTTTTCTCGTGAAAAATGTCGCCTATTAATTATTTTATAATTGCCGGATATATTTGACTTTTTAAATAACGGTCGCCGATGAGTTCAATCGAGTAATTCTTTTTGATTGACGTGCAATTTATGCGATTAAAAAATGTTTGTGTCATTAAAGATAATTTTTGCCAAATTACGATGGAAAATTGTTATTACTTAATTTTGTAATTGGAAAATTAATTAGC
The DNA here is from genome assembly GCA_020615435.1 of Telenomus remus. NCBI lineage: Eukaryota > Metazoa > Arthropoda > Insecta > Hymenoptera > Scelionidae > Telenomus > Telenomus remus. Next base: position 5,173,532 of record CM036341.1, on the reverse strand, counting down.
CATAAAATTTTCGAAGAAAAAATGAGAAAGAAAAGTACGAAATTGAACAAATAGACAAATGTTTTGGAAATTGTCGTCGGTGTTAACAAGTAGAAAACTTATACGACGCTTGTGTTTAATATTCAGCGCTTGCAGCGCGACAGATTTACGAGCACTAATGAATTGGGGAACTTGTCTCCCGGCCACTTTTTCGCCTCTCGGTTCCGGGCTTTTAATTTCTAGATATTTTCCGGGCGATCTGCGTGCGCGGAATTACGCATTCAAGGTCGTCTGTCGGCCCAAGTTTTACCCGGAAATCATTAAGCCCCGCAATTTTACAGCCCCAAGCAGACGAGTCGGTTTGAAATAGGACGACGACAAACGATAAAGTTGATGATGATTATAATGATGGCGATGATGATGAAAAAGCTCCCTGTTTTGCTGCCCGGAGGTTAGTCCAGTGTATACTGGGTGCCCCATAATTACTTGGCCAAAATTTAAAAAGTTTTAACCATTTCTCAGTCACAATTTTATTCACAAAATTAAAGAACCCTCCTATTTTGCATTTGTGATACAAAATATTTTTGAAATTTCATATTTATGATTCATTTTCAACTTTTATTCTGAGATCTTCGAAATGCCAAAGTACACCAGGTATACATGATTGCAAGTAGGTCCTCTCATTATATTTTTCGTACCGCGAAGCAAGGAAAAAAAGAAGCAAAAAGCGAAAACAAAAATCAACGCTCTCGCCTATATGGGTTTAATTAAAAAACATAATTTAGACTAGGAGGGTAACAGGTAGCCGTACTTTTGTGGGAACACCAGCCGGATTCGATGGTTTCGCCCGAGGGTCGCTCATGAATAAAATTATTAATCTCGTCCTTTGAATCTTCACCTTGAACATCTCGCGATCGCACGCCCGCCTTTCGTCCGTCAATTTTCGACTCTCGAATTTCGATCGATTCTTCTAATTCAGGCAAATCTCGCACGATTTTTGGTTCTCCCCCTAATTCGTTTTTAATCAACTTCCCTACAATTTTTCAATAGATACCAAAAAAAGCCGACCGTTGCGTGATCGCGTTTTTACGTGCAGTTCAAAGCCATCGCATGCCCACTGCGATAAACAAATAATTAGCAACAATGGAGTCACACAAAAAATTGGCAACAAAGTAGTCGCGACGCAGTAGCCAGATTGAAACGTCAAAAGTTAATAACTGTGCTGAAGTAACGTCGACCTCGAGGCTACGTCTCGGGTACGCTAATTCGAGAGCATCACCGACCGAGAAATTCAATTTAATTTATCAGTTGATATTTTTCAATTCTTCCATTACAAAAGTTCCAACCTATAACCCTTTTTTTAAGTTCAATTCATAAAGACAGAAGATTAAATTGTCCTTTTTCAGTTTCCTTGTGAAGGAGATCTGGTCGCAAAAATATGTAAAAAAAAAGTAGAAATTGAAAGATTTGCAATAACCTGGTATGTTCGTGACCAAAAAGTGTGAATAATAGTACCACAAGACGTCAGCTGTGGCGAGCCGAGCGTTTTAGTGGTCGGTCACCCTTTTGGCTTCTGAAATTCGCACCCTGTCACTGTCAGAATTTCAGTCGGTTTCTCATTCATTCATTCATTTGGCGCGCTGCTACGCGCTGCACTTAAACGCAGCTGCTGCCAGTCGAACAAATTCATTCACAAAAAAAACTTGTGACTATCTCTAATGTCAAACGATACTTGGACCAACAAAATTATCTACTTAACAAACAAACTTTCACGTTGAACCGAATGGTTTCTGTTTCATTTTTTACAAACATAAAGAATAATTTTCGTTTATCGTCATTCAATTTAATTTATTTAATAACATCTATTAACAATCGTACAAACATCGAGCAGACAGTTATTACTTTTGCAATCAATAAAAGACGCTAATAAGCACTTATATTTCCGAGCGTTTCCGTCGTTGCGTACGAGCCCGCAAACAAACGGACGGTTTTTTGCGCAATTCACACAAGAGCCGATCGGCAACTCGGTAGCCACCGGTTTGTCCGTTTTTATTTGCATCGCACAAGGGCCGGGTATAAAAAACGACCCTGTTAATTTCTCAGAAGGTGGCTGACGCGAAGAAGATGCTGGCTCTCTCTTGCTCACTGATTTTAATTTATGCGCAAAATAGCCCCGGGCGTTATTAGTCTTATTTCGATGCGAGGGGCGTGACGTCACGCGGCTAAAACAAAGGCCCAAGATCACTTCGACCCGCGCCGCTTCGGTTCTTTTAAATGTGCCGAAGTATGAAAAGAAAGTCGAGAAAAAAACGTGCAATTTTACAAAAAACTCTTCTCTGCATGAGACTTTATAATTCTTATGTTTCCTTCAATGTTTTTATTACAATTTTTTAATTTTTTCGAATTCCTCAAGAAATGGCTTTCTTTAGCTGTTTCGTTGGAGAAGTGAAGATGGTTGGGATCTCGGGTTTCGGTTTTCTTAGGACTCGGGAGATCTTGAAATACGGAGGGCTAATTGAGGAAAGTCGTTGTTTCCAAAGTGCACATCGTATTGTTTCAGTGGATCAATATCCATGCTACCTATAACCCACGGTAAAGCGAGCTTAAAGAGGGCGTGGCTCGTTCAGCAGCCGAGATACGCTCTCTCGCAAAATCCCTCCTTTTCTGTCCATATCAAGAGGGTGAATGTTACTTTTCTTTCGAGCACCAACCGTAAAAGAAAATATCGGAAGACATGTTCCAAGGGTAACGTTTGGATCCGTGCGACCTTTCGAATAGACCTACTCAACTCGACACTGTGGTGGAAATATAAAAGCTGCAAAATATTCCAGATCTGAAAAGTCAAGTTCTTACCTTTTTGCATTGGAGACTGCGACTGCCAAATCCAAATTCCTAGCTCGTATCTGAAACACAAAAATCAAATATAAATTCAAATAAACAAATTTCGAGCTGAAACTTGGTTAGCATATTTCAATAGTTTGTGAAAATCTTGAATGAATTTTGTCAGACTGCTTGAAAATGGCTAATTTCAGCAGTGAAATAAAGCTGAGTCACACACAATGTAGAAAGAATGGCTGTTTTTGTTGTCACGAAAATGAATCAGGGAATGAAAAATTGATCATGAAGTAATCGCCCACAGGAAACCAATTAGAGGGTGAAAATCGACAATCTTGGAATCATTTCTCAATCTGAATGCCAATTAGGGTTAAATCAATTGAGTTAAAATTTGCATGTCCAAGAGAGACTCGCTGGCAGTCGTCATCGAGTAATATTTAATTCGCCTTTGAATTTCACCCTTCGATCAACAATATCACGAAGCTCTGTATAGCACGACGCAACCCGTTTATTGCCAGGGCTATCGCGCTCGCGCGTGTGTACGTCTCTCGTCGGTGTTGGTGCGACGGCGGATCGCGGTGGGGGCGTGTCGCCTCGATGGCGCCGGCTGTTAATGGCCGCGGACCGCCAGACTTTAATTTCCTGCTGCTTCCGCGGACCCTTTGCCTTTACCTTTATGTCCGAATCCGCTGCTTCCATTTGCCACTTCGGCTCTTTGTCTCGCCGACCTTCACGACTCGTCCTTCCTACCTCGCCACACACATCTTGTCGCATTTTTATCAATTTTCAACAAACAAATTGTTACCGTCCGCCAACGTGTTCGACAACTTGCTACTCCAAATCTAATCGCATTATCCCCGGAATTCCCAACGTCCAATTAAGTGTCATCATAGATTTCAATTTTTTCCGCAAATTTCGTCGGCTTCTTTTCCCGGGCTCTTGGATACCGATGTATAATTACGACTCTGCCCCCGTCTCTATACCTTGGAAACAGGTTATAATATATTAAGTTGTGCTACTTTTCGCTGCATTAATACGATCTTCGACTATGGCAAAAAATTGTCTTAGAAACCGGTGGTGCTCTTTTTTATCGTTTTGCCTGACAGAAAAAACATAACTGTATTCGACGAATGGCAATATTCTCTTTCGTTTCAATTTTAAATTCGTTTTCAAATCGTTTACAAACAAGTCGAAACGATTTCTCAATGGGGGAAAAAAATCAGTAGTTCAAGTCTGAGTTTCATTCATCCACAAAGATCAATGAAAAAAAAATCATGAGAACAAAGTTGCAAAGTTGTTGGTCGATTAAATTGAAATAATTACAAACATGTTGAATCGAAAAAAAAGAAACGTTGCTAAAACTGATTGTTTGTTGTTTGTTACAGGACCATCCAGGTTTGCGAGGGACACCATTAGCGATGTTAGCGGCGCAGTGTAACAAGTTGAGCAACAAAAGTCCACCGCCATTGGCAGACGCAGCGGTAGGCAAAGGGTTTCATCCATGGAAGAAGAGTCCGCAAAGCAGCGGGAGTTCGCCGCAGCACAGTGGCAGCGGTTGTACAACGACGGGGGTGACGCAGCGTCCAACAGCAACAAGCAGTGCAGGCAGCACAGGAGGCGGTTACGCTCGAGCGCCAGTGACGTCGTGCGCCTCGACGGCCCCGCAGTACGGGAGTGACCTGTACTTTCCGGGGACGGCGAGCGTGCAGCAGGCGAGCGAGCCGCACCACCACCACCAGAGCAGCCTGCTCGGGCAAGGTAGAAGGTGCGACGCTCGGGTCGGTGTACGGCCGGCACCCGTACGAGTCGTGGCCGTTCAACGCGATGCCGGGCGCGACGCACGGGGGCATCAAGGCCGGCAACGACTGGTGGGACATGCACGGTCCCGCGACCGGCGGCTGGCTGGACGTGAGCAGCAGCGTGGGCGTGGGTGTACACGCGGCGCAGATGGCGAACTACTCGGCGGATTACTCAACTAGTCTGGCGATCGCGGGGAACCACCTGCTGAGCTCGGCGACGACGGGGCACAATTTGTTACAAGACACGTACAAGTCGATGCTGCCGGGAGGACCACCGAGCTTCGGGCTGCACCACCACGGAGCAGCGAGCGGAGGCGGCAGTCCACAGGGAGCGGGCGCGACCGGCGCCGTGAGCCAGGCGCCCTCGCCGCGCTCGCAGCGACGGTACACAGGGCGAGCGACGTGCGACTGCCCGAACTGCCAGGAGGCCGAGCGACTGGGTCCTGCAGGCGTGCATCTGCGCAAGAAGAACATCCACAGCTGCCACATTCCGGGTTGCGGCAAGGTCTACGGCAAGACGTCTCATCTGAAGGCCCACTTACGGTGGCACACTGGTGAGCGACCGTTTGTTTGCAACTGGCTTTTCTGTGGCAAGCGGTTCACACGTTCGGATGAGTTGCAGCGGCACCTTCGAACCCACACCGGAGAAAAGAGATTCGCCTGTCCGGTCTGCAACAAGCGGTTCATGCGCAGCGATCATCTCGCGAAGCACGTGAAGACCCACAGCAGCAGCAGCAGCGGCGGCAGCAAGGGCAAGGGGGGAGCGGGGAGCTCGTCGGCAGAGTCATGCTCCGACAGCGAGGACAACGGGAGTCAGCAGAGTCCCACTTCCAGCTCGGCGCCACCGGCCCAGGCTCCGGCAGCGCAGGTGGTGCCGGCGCAAGACACCAACTCCCAGACCACCAACAGTCTGCACCAAACGACAACACCCATGACTCCAATGCAGATGACCCCTCCGCCCCTGACCCCTCATCATCCTCACCACCCGCATCTCCCGCCTCTAATGCATCATCCGCACCACCACGCGGCCACCGTCTCGGCGCATCATCATCCGCACGCGGGGATGAGCATGCACTGAGCCCGGTGGGGCCCGGAGCCGCCGCCGCTCCCTCCAATAACGATGCCTCGGGCCTGGGCTCCCCACTATCATACCCCCTGAACCTCAACCTTATCCATCAGCAGAACCACCTTCACAATATCTCGGCGCACTCGCACCATCTGCCCCAGCACCTTCGCCACAACAACTCCTACGGCATGTCCCACAATTCCGCAGCCCCGGGCCCCCCACAAACACCCTCGCCCTCGTCCCCGCCGCCTGTACATAGTCTCTAGGCCGACAACTCCCCGTGCAACCCCGGCACAACACTCTACTACTGATTACCGTCGTTTACCTTGTACATAGTTATAAATATATAAATATACATAGACAAATAAATATATTAAATGAATATATATATTATAAATACAGAAAGAAGCAAAAGTGAATATATAAATATTACGAAGCGAATATGATGATTGTAAAAACAAAGAGAAGATCAAATTTGAAAGAAAAAGAAAGAATGGGCGAAGGTTCGACGAACCGGAACCCGTTCAGTCTCTCGGTGAAGTTCCAAACGTCGACCGCGCTCGACTCATCTCGATCTCGTTAACGATTCCTTCGATTTCGCACTTTGCTCGGGTCTTGTTTTTGATTCTCGGACACCAACTCGACGTTTGCAATTTCAACTCGACCGACGACCGCTCCCCGCCCCTCTCACCCCCTGCCCCAACCCCCTTCATATCACACGAAACAAAACCTTTCTCGAGCTAGCATCTTACTATTAATTAATGATTAATTATTGAATAATATTAATTATTGGAATTAAAGTATTATTATTACGAAGAATTATGAATTCATTTTGAAGACGACACCGAAATGAAAAATAAACGATGCTTTTGTGAGTAAAAACGAGGCCACTGCAATTGATTCCAACAACCTTGCCCCCCATCACCAAATCATCACGTCACGTTTCTTAAGTTTTGCGCTGCTTCTCGCTATCGTCTGCATGGTCTTAGCCAACCCAACGACTCTCAGTTCAAAGCCTGCTCGCTCGAACCTTGCTCTTGTCTCTGCCGCTCCCGACAGTCGCCCAACACCGGAGACCGCAAAAGAAGATGGACCTCCTTCGCAAAATGTAAACAAACCTTAACTCATTGTTTCGGTTAATCAAACGTAAGTTCCTTTATACGTTCGTTTTTAATCACTATTTACCTCGATCCTCATACCAACCCCAACTCAAACAACACCTTATTATTTCTCTTTTTTTGTCAACACTTGGGCTAGCCAGCCCCCGTTCAGGTTTTTTTTATTTTTTTTTGTTTCTCTTGACAAGGAGGCTTACAAGACTAATTCAATCATAATTTTTAGTACAACGCTTGACTATTAATCGAGAGTGCGAGAGAGAGAAGGAGAGCGGCAGGCCAATTTAGGTCCCCAAAACGTCATAACATTCAGCCCTCTTTCATTTTTGCACGACGCTCTGTTGCCCTTTTTCTGTCAAGATGTCTCCTGCTGGGATCCCACGCAGAACCAGGTTTGTATCTCTCCACACCACTCCACAACTCACAATGGGCTTTTTCTCACAAAATCGCACCTTTGTTAGGTTTATCACTAGGAGTACGAACAGTAGTTGGTAGTCTGGGATTCAATTTAGATACTTCTTTATAATAAATCATCTTGTTGGAAATCCAAGCTTGAGGATTCGATTTTAAAAATTGTAAAAGGCGACGTTGGCGGAAAACGTGGTTGTAATTGAATTGGAACCTAGCGTCGAATGCCAACGAGCGTAAACCAGATCAATATGGCAGAGATTACGGTATAAGATCGTTATGCAAAGCAGTTTCACGGGCTTGCGGGGGTGCGGTTACGCCGAACAGCTTCTCAAGCTGGGGTGAGCTTCACGAGGGTGAGCATTTGTTATTCAATTGGCAAAATTTGCGCCGCTAACGTACCAGCTACTGTTCGCCTTTTGCTTCGCTATTCCCCTGCTGCATTCAGAAGCACTAAATTCCCATGCAAAATATAATTTCCTTCGTGACAAATTTGTCGGATCATCCATCTTCTTCTTTATATCCTCTAAGAATTATTCGAAATCAAATCTTTTCATTTGCACTTCTTAATCTGTCATATTTCATAACTTTCTTCGACTTATCTTTTTGATTTTCATTCCTGCAATCATTTTTTTCCGTTTCACTTTATTTTGACTTTTTTTTATGTTTCGCCTAATGATTTCTCAATTTAGGAGTCGCGGACAACAAACAAAGCAGAAACCATAGACGACGCTTGGGAACAAATAAAGAGGTTTCGGATTTATCAAAGGCAGCGACTTATTTTTCGTCCAAGTTGAACTTGCAAGCTAAGCTCTCCGCGTCTGGACCCGTCACCTGTGTTGAAGTTGTTGAATCAGCCGTCCGCACTTGAATGTTACTTCATTATGACTAATAAACTTGATTTAAAAAAAGAAGTCTGAAACAATAATTTCTTATTTTTTTTCCACTCCCATTGCCCAATCGCAGAACCTCTTTTCGGCGAAAAAGTTTTTGGGACTCGAAATTTAATGACGATTATGCTGAAACCGTCAAACTCGCAAGCTCATAAATAGTCGAGGAATATGCATGAATGAAGCAGCGGGACACATAAAAACGGCACGCGCATTTCGTTACCAAAGAAACCGCCCTCGAAAAAGGCAAAAAATGGTGTTCCTATGTGGACCAGCCGGATCGGCGGCTTCGTTAATCGGACCCGAGTTTTGGACAGCGGCTTCGTCTGCTCCCCATTTGCATGTTCCGATCATAGATCATGTTCTTGAAAAAAAAAAGAAACAAGAAATAATTGCAGTTATTACCGCCTGATTAATTTCATCCACTTAAGAAAGTTATTTATTCCGTTTTACGTAAGATATCGTAATTAATTTTCGTCTGTCGTTTGATGCGTGCGGTTATTTTTTCGCTCACGTTTTTTCTTGTAAACTAAAATTGTGTATTCAAATTGGGACTTTTCCTTAGCCAGCAATTAGTCACTTCTTGTCTCGTCAAATATCAGAGATAAATCAACCAATTATTGTTCATCAAGGGTCATCAAAGTATCTTGTTGTATGAACCGACACCGTGAGCCAGCCACCTTATGAATCATCATATCATGTTCGTCGCATCAGCAACGTCCACAGTTTTCCTCTTCCGATCGATATAAATTGTCGAACAGGATAGTCAAGTGACACGAATGCCACTGCCACATGGACCGCATAATTGACACTCTCAGTGATTTATCTCGTTCATTAATGCACCCCAGAGTATCTCTGATAATCTAATTAGTCCTCTAATCAGTGGCATGACATATTTAGAACTAACATCTTGCAGTTACTTTATAGAATCAAACTACTCATGACGTCGTGACAATCAAAATTAATAAAAGTGCCTAATCAGATAATCTAAAAAATTTGATCATCAAACAAAATCAGAGAGGTTGATTATAAAAATCGGCGCCTCGTACGCCGAAAAGGACAGCAATTAAAATTACCTTAATGATATCCTCGAGCTAGCGATTATCTTTTCAAATAATATAATATGTATTCGCAATCTCCCTCGGTTAATTACAAGCACGTCGCAATGATTGGCCGATATGATAATCGCGTCGAAATATGAATCGAGCGAATTTGCATATTGCGTCGTTTATTTTAGGAATACCGCTGATCACTTATACAAGAAGAGTCGCTCGAGTGACGATGGGCGGAGCACTCACGGGCCCGGTGATATCGTCGCCTCGTGAATCGGCAACAAGCGCGAAAAACAGGCCCGAGCGGAGTAACTAAAAAAAAAGACCAGGGGGTCGTTAAACGGGCCTCGCACTTATCGGCGCTAACGGTGACTCGCGAAAAGTCAATCCCATCGGCAGGTTATCTGCGATCTCTCGGGCCGGAATAGAGCGCGACTGTGATAGATGAGTCGCGACTTCCGCTGCGGGTATGAAGTGCCGCCCGACACCAGGCAGATATTAATCGTTGTTTTTGGCGCGGCTAAACACGCACTTAGGATGCTGACATCATTTACAGCTCAAAAATGCGATACCAATCTTGTTTAATTATTTTCGCCATGAGTTATCGAATAAAAAACATTTTTGGTCTATCTTCTTGTTTTATCAAGCTAATATTGATTTGAAAAAGAAGTAAAAAGCAAAATGACAAGATATAATTAATTGAAATAAAGAGGAACGGAATTCGAGGTGGAAATTGGTATTTGGGATCAAAGAAAGGGTTAATTAAAGGAGGGAAAGATGTCAAGATGTCAAGTATAGATGGCGCATGCGCGTGCAATCAACGACGACAATTTTACGGGACATTGGGCAGGTATGTCGGCAATGGATGGAAATTAGCCGAGATTTACCGTTGGTTCCGGATTTAATTGATACGTCTGTGCCCGCAGCAACGATCGTGTCGACGGTAGCTCAGCTATAAACATACACTGCTGCATTGGTATCTGCTATTTATGTGCGAAACTACGTACGTGTGAATGTGTTTCAACGTTCCTCATCTAGTTATCCTAGAGATCTAGTTAACTCTAACTTCATTTTGACGACACTGAATCTTTCATTTTTTTCAAAAAAAGAGGAACAGTCTAACTTAAAAACATTGCAGTGACTAAGAATGTAACAGGAAAAAAGATGAGATTTTTTGTTAGTAAAAGTAAGATCGTTTAAGATGCAAAGTGACAATCCATTACGGGATGTTTTAATTAATTATGAGGACGTATTTTGGTTGAACCGGATATGAAATTACATATATTTACTTTGCACTTGACGTCGATAGCGTAACACCCTTGCTCTCGTATTTTTATCTCGCCCGGAGTGAGAACTCGACATGCTTCAGCAACGAAGGACCGCTCAAAAACTGCTGACAGATGTAACAGATGAAAAATCATGTTTTCCTATATATTCGCAAGGTAAACGACATCTTCGTAAAGTTTGCACTTGAGTCAGGTCTTACCCTAAAAACAAAAGTTATTGAATAGTAATTCGACTAAAAATAAAAAATAAAAAATGAAGTCATTATTCAAAGTCATTATTCAAAATTTTTTTTAGAAATTTTAGAAACTAATAACAAAGTTTGTAAAATTCAGAAATTTAGAAAAATTTTAGTAGGATTTTATAAGATAATATAGGACCGAATTCAATTTTTTAAGAGAAGTCGCATAAAGTTATCGTGAATCATGCTAATTGCCGGCATGATTAACCGTTTCTTTCGTGGAACTTTAACCCTCTCCGTCGCCTTTCTGCATTTTTTCATTTTTTCGTCCCTCGCCGTTCCCTTCAACTTACAAATTCATGAACCTTCTTGTCGACTATAAAATCTTTCACAATTGAAAACGAAAGCAAAATTCACATTTCAATTAAAATCGTAGAACCCTGATATTAATTTTTTAATTACAAAGTTCCTACATTAATAATTAATAAATGGAGAAAAGTTGTTATTTTGTTTTTCGCGTGTTCAACGGAGGAAGAAACAATTTTGTTCAATTTGGATGAAATGGAAAATGTTTTTTTTTTTAATCCGAAGCTCTGATAATTATAAAACTGTTGTGTTTAATTTGTCAAGTTAATTATGAGAAAAACACTGCAGCACGGAACAAATTCATCAAAGAATCCCGTCAATTACAAGCCGTAAAAAGAGAATTTATTTACCGACAACAAAAATTAGGAGCATTGTGTTTCCGTATTGAAAGCTGCAGGAAATAATAGATCCGAGGCAGGGTATTAGCACGCCGAGTGGCGAATTCCGATATGTAATGAAAGCGAAGGTCTCTGAAAGGCACGAAGCCTGTCAGCGCGGCTACTCTTCAGGCTGCATCGAAGTCGTCGTGACATGTCAAACGAGTCGCGAAATTCGCGTGTGCCAAGACAAAAAAACAAACGCAGGTGTGACGAGGCACAACAGCGTCGCGGCTTTTAATTGCCAAACAATGCGGCTCGAGCCAGCCACACCTTGTCTAATTGTTGTTCGACGTTTTCCAAATTACTCACACTTCATGCTCAAAATCAATGCTCATTTTCGTACCTCTTTTGTTTGCACACATGGCTCGCGCATAACAAACACACTTTTCTCATTTCATATCAAAACAATTCAATTAAAATTTAATCAGAATTAATTACTAATTATAATTTCATTTCAATTCTTTTAAATGTCAACAAATTCTTCATTTTTAATAGAAAACAAAGTTTGCAAAATATCTTCAAATTCGAATATTGTTTCAACAGCTTCGATTCGTGTTTTAATCAAAATGTCATTTCAACTTTTTCAAAATCAAGAATACAAAAATTTAAATATTGTTTCAGCAATTTTTGTTTTTACTAAGATTTCATTTATGGAAGTTTTGACGAAAACAATTTGTTTGCAAGATTGAGTGAAGACTATTATACGGTCGATTTTCTCTAAACTTCCCTTGCACGAAATACAACATTGAATGTTTAATTAGTTAAAGATTGAAGAACAATCGCGGAATAATTGCCGGTGAGCCGACAATGCGCGACAATAAGTTCCCCGCGGTAGGAGCAGCGTGTAGCCCAGAATCGTGACAGGGGGCGTGTATCATTGCAGAAATTCGTCTTTGGCTCTCTTTCATGTGAAACGCCAGATGTTTCGCATGTGGCCGGCTCGCGCGAAACCGTTGTTCGACGTCGTTGTCACATCCCGTCGATAACACGCGTTTGAAATTTACGTACAAACATGATTTAACACAATCTTGCAGGCAACCAAAACAAGAAATCATTTCGAACTACCCTTTTTCATCCCAATAAATTTCATTTCGAAAAACTTTTTTTTTCATTTTTTAATTGTTAGATTCAAATGTGATTCAGTCAAGGTGAATTGATTTTGTTATTATTGATATTTTGTTATACATGATGTTCCTGTTTGTCTAAAATGTCAGATGTACGACCGTCAATTTCTATATTATGTGAGTCAAGTGAGTTCATTATAGAGGCATCTATTAGGATCGATCAGACTTTCAGTGGGCGTGTATGTTAAGTGACGTTCATCGACGTAGGTCTTCCAAGCTGACACACCAACGACCCCGCAAAAGGGTGATGAGATGGCGAGCGGGACTTTACCATAGATATTCAATAACGATCGTTAAATTCGCTGAGCGGGTGGTACCTATATATAAACGATACCTGACGCCAGACGCGTGCTTTAAAATGCTCAACATTTATACCCTAACAACTTTTCAGAAAATTTTAAACAAATTGTATTACATCGTCAACACAAAATGCTCTGAAAAAATGTAATACTCATTGCAATTTAAAAGAACATGAAATGATAAAAATGATAAAAATTGACTTAAATGCCTATCCTGTTGTAAATGCAAAAACTTCACTCGTACAAACAAACGTACACGACATGCGTCAAATGAGCGATCGACCAATTTCCTTGTCAAATGCGACAGCACCGATTATTGCACCAGGGCGCTCCTTTGATCGTACCAAAAGTGATCTACATAAACATACAGAGAGTACAAATCTCGCGATCCGTTTGTGATATTGAATGCGCGCTGTTTTCGCGCCACGTCAAGTGACGGAATAATGATCGAGGCTCGGATATTTTTCAAGGCAATAACTTTCATCCTTTGATCAGTGCAGGGATATTCAAACAAGAACAAAGGCAATGCGATGTAAATCGAAATCGTTTTTCGTCTGATTCTGTCGACGGGTTACAAGTCAAAAACCACTGTCGAAAGAAGTTGATTCAATTTTTATTTTTCTGCAATTTTTCTTAGAGACTTAGAAAAAACGGGAACAGAAATGAAACTAAATTTGAAGAAAAGATTTTAACAAATAATTGTATGGAAATTTATAATCAGAGGGTAGGAGAATTAGCATGCAATCCAGTTGCGATTTGAATTCAAATCAGCGGCCTCAATCGTAAGGAAATAGGAAACGTCGAGTTTTCTCCTAAAATTGACATTAAAAACGCAATTCAACAATTCAATTTCGCGATTATGTTCCATGCAAATCCGATCAGATGTCCAACTGGCTCTCGGGGCAATTTCTCGAGTCTACGCAGGAAATGACTTTCGGGGAGTGCGCGCATAATCGGCAAAGCGCACGCACAGTCCTGTTTTCGATCGGCAGTCTTCAACGAGCAATAACTCCCGCGGAATAATAATTGTCCGCCTCGGTTTGGAACACCCATGAAGAACCGTCGATCGCATTGTGCCTCCGAGAGAGCTTGTTATTTCCCTCGACGACAAATCGCAGCTCCCACCTTCGGGGCAAACTCACGCCCACCGGCGCGGCTAATAAACAAAGTCAAATGTAGCTCCCCAGACGACTTACGCACTCGATTCCCATCCAGTCTGTTTGTCTGCTGTCACCCCCTAATCTCCCATTTTGATCCATCGTCTTTCAATGCAATAAATTATCAAAACCAAATCCTCCGGTTGTTTCGACGTGGTTGGGAAAAATTTTTTGGCGTCGACCGATAAATCGTGGTCGAAATCGTGACCGATGCATTGTCCAAATGTCCCGCAGTGGGATTCAAGGATCTGGATTGAAAATTACATTGGCCAAATTTTGTACTAATAGTGCGATATTCACGCCATTCAAGTGGCTCGTCATTCACGGCTCGTAGATGTGGTTGCTCCAACAAAGCATCGACTATTGATGCTCGAGCGACTTACTGCCAAGTATGATGACGGGGCACGCTGCGAGCCTGGTCAATGAGTCTGCTTGACGTGTTTAGACCTCTTGGATGCTGAGCTCTTTTATTTACCGGCTCGCTTGACTTTGTTAAGATACGATCTGACTGTGTGTGCGGTTTCCCAATGCCTTAGGCCGTTTTGTAATCTTTGAAAAAAATGAACTTTTGTTCCTAAGACCAATTTCTCTCGAAAATAAGAATTTTTTCGTTGAAGTTTCGTCTAAATATGTTAAAATCATTTTTTTCAACATGATTTATTTCACTGGAATTGTCAAGTAGATGTTTCAGTTGGAATCGTACAACGAAATTAAAATTCACGACTCTCAAACGAGCTAAAATGTTCGAATCACAAAATATGTAAAACTGCAAATAAATATTTGTTTGCAACTTTTGAAGAGGTCGTGTCTGCGGACTTGTTTATGGTTTGTATGATTACGAATGACGGAAACAAAACGAGCTGGAATGCTTTAAAGCCATCATCTGTGTTTTGGATTCCACAAATTGCACTTGCATAAGTAAGTCATAATTTGCTAACTTGTTTCCGTGAAATTGTTGCATATTTAATATTTTTGCTCGACTTGTTAAAGTTAAATTAAGTTCCAGTTTGACATTAAACGTTTATTTCCAACACCTTTAAATGTACCAAGTAAATCAAAAGTTTAATGACTTTTTTAAACAAAGAAGAATATTTGAACAAAAACTGTCTATCAAAAAACAATTCGTCGTAACGTTCAACGAGTTTGAAAATAGAGTCTACCCTTGATCCTCTCCGAGCGTCATCAATCATCGTTCTCCATTCGAGTTCAAAAAAAGTTCCTCTACGATCTTTTGCTTCCGTGTATTTCGGATGAAAAAAGTAAACCTTTTTTTCACTCATGACATACGGAATATTATAATCACGGGGTGCACAGTAGCGAAAAAAGTGACCCACAAACTGAGAGAAACTAAGGAAATAAACAATTCAGATTAGCCTAAAACGATTCCGTCTAACAGATTTCATTACGAAATATCTTCCAAGGTACATTTTAAACGTCATTTTTTCATCCTCCCTTTTTTTAAAGACATTTCATAATTATAAACACAGTTCAAAAACTGAATGAAACGAGGGAACGTGAATAAAAAAGTTACGATTTTTCTCAGCAGGTATACACACTGCGCGCCATGTAATTTGTAGCAAATCTCGGAGTTATTCAAAGCATGTGAATCGGAATAACAGATCATTTTAAATTCGTCGGCGAAATTCTTGACTGGAAAAGTTGCATCCTGAATTGCCTGCGAACCGGTATCTAGTAAGGCAATCTCGCAAAGTGGTCGTCCGTTTTGAAGTCGCGAAATCAGCCATCGATTGACGAGGTGAAGACGACAAGCAAGAAGAAGGTGAAAAAAAGCAGAGGGAAAAAAAATTGAAACTGACACCAAACGGGTCGCGAAGATGAAATCATTTAGCGAGCGGTCGCGTGAAAAGAGCCGGGTTTTGAGCGGTTTGAAAACAAGGAAGTTACGTGGTGGCATCGATTATTATAATATGCAACCAATAGCGGAACAGGAACGTTTGATTACCGTAATCAGTCTCACGCAACCGCGGTATGATTCACGTATACGTGCGGTCTGTGTCTATGTGCGTCTAAAAAGGCTAGAGAAGAGGAAGAGAAAATTGACAAAAATAAGTCTCGCGTACCACGAGACAGGGAAAGAGGAGGAGTGCTCTCCACGCATGCGCGTGCACAACTCTTTCCGTGT
Organism: Telenomus remus; assembly: GCA_020615435.1. NCBI lineage: Eukaryota > Metazoa > Arthropoda > Insecta > Hymenoptera > Scelionidae > Telenomus > Telenomus remus. The sequence continues at coordinate 5,157,454 of CM036341.1, read as the reverse complement.
GCAACTGTTATTACGAAGGACAAAAGGTCCCCATATGGTAACCCGCTGCTTAATGTATGTTATTAGACATTACTCTATGATAATTAAACGTCTATGCGGTATTGTTACGGTCTTACTCGTATTACATTACTAGAATGACATGTTGCGCTACAATGCTTCGGATGTCGTGAACAACGCGATTCTCTGTCACAGCCGATCCGCTTCACGATTTTTATACCGGCGGTTTTGACCGCGGGAAATAAAAACACCCGCAATTCCCTCGATTTTGACCAACCGATTTCTTATACCAACTTTCAACTCCTTTTTTTCATCGTTTCTTCAACGTCAGCCTTCAATCATGCAATATTTTTTTTTTGCAATTAGCAAAAAAAAATTTGGTTTCCCAAAACAATGGATGGTTTTTGATTTAAACTAAATAATACACTTCGGTATGTGCATCTTGTAGTAATATTTAAACAAAGATATAAATTTGTATAAGTCACAGTTCTGTAGTGATTACAGAGAAGAATGCCGATTTGAAACGGCGTTTGTTATTTGAGAATCGGAAGCTTCAATTTTTCTGTTAACAGTTATGAAAGTACAAACAGAATAAAGTCAAATAAACAATAATCTAATTGTGCGCGCTCTCGTAATTGTAATAGCCCGGCGAAATAATATAGTTTAAATGGCAATTTGAGATGTTATCAGGCAAAATTATCCGTTCATCAGCCGTCGTTTAGAAACAAATCGAGATAACAGATAATTAATTGAATTGTTTTGTTGTGCCGCGCGTTTAGAAGCAACTTTGAATTTAAAGGACTGGAACGTAATTAAAATCACGCTTCGCGAACTCACGGAATTGTTAGACCTTTTTTTTTTCTATGGTTTGGAATTATAGTTGCCGGCTTATTACAGTGAATCCGCGGCCAGATTATAGCCTCGAATGGCAGAATAAAACATAAACGCTCAGCAAAAAAGTGTGTCAGCTGACATTGACAAATATAATTGCCCGCGTGTATGAAAATTATGAAACTTTTTTTGTTTTTCGACCTACCCGGAATTGCCAGCATTGTCTCCTGTCTGGCATTCTAATTAAATTTTATCTCGCGGAGTTGATTATTTTCTGCCGAGAAAACGAGGTCGAGCTTTATTTTTTAACCCGAGACAATGTTTCATTCTTGACCTCGTGGAATGAAAAAGTGTACGAAGGCGGCGACAGGGGAAATTAGGGAACGAGAAAACGTGAAAATAAAGTCAGCAGGATTCCTCCTCTTCGTTATGGGCCAACAAAAAACACATCTGCTCGTGCTTGCTTAGCACGTTGGCGTGTAAAGAAGATGCTACGAACGTTGACATTGATTTCGTCTTTTGGTAACAGCAGTTCGAAGACTTGTGGTCGCACATATGGGCTATAGTTCAAATACTGTCATTATCAACTCTTCCTCCCATTTCTTTTTTGTGTATTATTTTTATTTTCACAGTTTTCAAACGATTCATTTTTTCATTAATATCTTTTTTGAATAATCGACGTAAAATTTAACTGGAAAAAAAAGATTCCAACTGACATTTAAATGGTCGTTTGTAACCGAACATATTTCGTGGTTGAGTATATAAATTCAAAGGTCATAATGTACGTCAGGATGTCAACTCGATAATGAAACGGAAAATGTGTATTCTGTTTGGGATGACAAATGAAAAATGAGAAATACACAAATTAGATCAATGGCGCGAAGCATTGTGAGAAAAAGGGTGGGCGTTGATGGCGCACGAGCTCCCTGCGTTTATTTTATTTTATATCGATACATCTGTCCGAGGCCGACTTTCGTTGCGTCGCACGACAAGACGACCGCATATTAGAACATTCAGACAGATCTGGGCGGAGTCGTCAGCGCAGCGTTTTTGCGTCGCATTGTCCCAAAACGAGACACACCTGAGATCGCGCGCACACCACGCCTCTATACGTGTTATTCAAATACAACTTTTCCCATCCAAATATGCATATAAAACGACATATGTCTTACTGCAATTATCATCCGACCCTCTCTTGCGAATAAAAAATCTTTCACAGTTACACACGACGCGGCTGCAAATTTTGATTATTTTTATTCGCTCGTTTGTATGCTCAATCTGGTTCAGTTATTTTCCGGTCGATAAAATTTGCATCTTCAAACATTTTTGCAATATTTCGAGTTTTATTATATGTTTTCTTACGTCTGTGTGATGTTTCTCGTTGGTTTACAAACTATTTTTGCAAAATTGTTGATGGTTCAATTATTGTTTTTTAATCTCGGTGGATTTAAATGTCCGGGTCGTTGAAGAGGCTTTGAAAGTGCTACTAATTTGTACAAATTGGATTTCATGATAACCATGAAATGTGTACAGTTGTGATCCATCAGAGGGCGGTAAGGGCGTCGCGATTCCGCCCTCAGGTGGGTCGAGGTAGAGTCAAACATTTCTCATTCTACTGAGCGTGTATAAATAAAACATGACATAATAAGAACTCGAGCATAAACAAACGTTGACGCAAAATTCAGGGGCCACAATCGATCAATTTTCCTTCAAATTTGAAATCGCAAACAAAATTTCTAAATTTGCAACAAGAAATCTCGCATTCTAATTTGTTACTCATTGACTTGCTTATTGAAGTCTTTAATAGACGTAAATCGTATTGAGTCATACCTATTTACCAGGAAATCGTCGCAGTTAACTCTGAAAAAAAGCAATAAAGCTTTCAATAAAGTTTCCTCAACAAAACAACCTATTTTCTTGTAGAAAAGTTTTGCAAACAAGTATATTTACACTGTACGCGAAAGGTATAGAAACCTTAGAACGTACGAATTATTTATCTCAATAAAAAGTGCAAATTTGTATGAACTGACTGTTACGAGCATGGGATTGCTACGGTCAAGATTAATTTCATGCAAAAAATTAGACCAGAATTGGTATAGCGATTAAATTTGAAAAATGACAGGTGCACGATATACAGAATTTAAGAATCTATAATGCGTGACGAACGATAGGACTGGCAGTACATGTTGAGCTTTAGAAAAATACATCCTGACGAACGCAATTTGCGTATTCCTTTTTCTTAAACCACGCACGCCACGGTGGTCTTTTATTCGCGATCCTACGATCGCCTTCGGTTAACAAACAGATGGAGAAACCTGCCCGGAGCTTCCACCGTAAACTTGCCATTTTTTCATTCATTTTTCACTCGTTTTTCTTTTATTATGCATTTTTTGTGTGCATTGTGAATACATGTCCTACATATGTCCGATGGGATAATAACAGCGCAGAAAAAGGGATGCGTGCAACCACTCTGCATTCACTTTCATATCCGTCTTCCGGTTTTTGGTACATGATCGAAAAAAAAGAGTCGAAAAATTTGGTGCCAGTTGGTTGCGTTTTTCCAACGTACATTTTTATTATTCAAACAATAAAAATTTCAATCGCGAAAATTTCTTAGTAACAAAAAATGGTTATTTTCAATTGAAAGAAGTGATGGAAAATGTTTCGGTTGATAATTTTGTTTTCAAGTTGGTGTTTTCAAAAATTGGTAAATAATAATTTCAACAAAGTTGATTGAAAAATGGTATACATATAATAATAAGCCATTTAAGTGATGGTGCGCTGTCGTGTCAAGTTCACTTTTGTCAGAAGATATACGATAATTTGTGAAATCTTATGGCTTACGTTAAGTTCGCTTATATTGTTGCGTGAAGATAATACTTGGACGATGAGTGTACGTTCAATGCATCATCCTAGTTAATGGAAATTTATTCAGGAATTCGTCAAATTAATACATCAGGTTGGAAAATTGATAAACCATCGCGAGGGCTCGAAATCATTTTGTTCAACAACCGAGCAATTGTGGTTGACATGAATATTTATGCGATACATATTCCTCATTGACTTTTAAAAACAATTTGAAACCTCGAAAAGACGGTGTCTAAAGTTGACCCTAAAAAATTCACCAATTCGCGACAGTTCGCTGAACCATTTCGTCGAAAAGTTTCGTTCTCAGTGACCGTCAGACTTGGCCAACGAAGCTACAATTACCATAAGCTATGAAACATAACGTGCTATTCCACTTTGACGTTCTACTATAATTTTTCAAGTCAGAATTTGAGCATGATGAACCCTTCTGTGTACTTCCATCTGAAACGTACACAATGTCTTTGGAAAAAAAAGACCATTCAAATTTGAAGGGTGGAACGTTATTTTCAGAACCGTTTCTTGCTCTATGGAATAACAAATGCGTCTTCTTCGAACCACTTAAAAAATGCATCGACCAACTTTACCATTACCAAATGCGTCTTCAAATTTTTTGTTTCCTAATTTCACAATGAAAGGAGGGTAAAAACGATTAGCTTTCCTATTTAATGTACAAATTTTACATCACAGTCGCACCTCCCGGTGCGCGATTCACTTTTTCTTTCTTTGTTTGGTCTATTGGAGTAACAAAAACATGAAGACTAATCGTGGCAATAAAAAAAGGAGGCTGGTTCATAGTTAGCTGTTTACAAGCCAAGAGTGATAATGGATGACAAATATTGGCAGATGCTCGACGGGATAATCGGTCCCCGGACAATCTCGAAAGAGCGAATAAGAAGGCCGTGGCTTCTTTACGATCAGCCGGCGGCATTGTCGGACGAACAGAAATGCATAAATCAAAAGCGTTTGTGCAAACGGTAACAATGTTCGGTCCAAAAAGCAGCAGCGTCGATTTGCAGGCGCGACCACATTGTGGCCCCGGTGACAAATGACTTCTGGTCTCAAAGAACCGATACTCGGTAGAAAAGCAATGTGTCATCTCGATGTTCCGCATACTCCAATCCGGCAGCCGGACCCGTGGCCACAACACTATCTGCTGAAAAATTACTGTTGTCGATGGTATTGTTGGTCTGAGAGGCGTAAGCTTCGGTGTACCAATGGGTCTCATTAATTTACAACAGTTTTATTATGATCGATTATTCTCAAAAAAATTCAACCCTCAAGTGAACTGTCTTAGTCTAAAAATCTCAAAAACAAATTTCAATTTCAATTTTTTGAAATTAAAATTTGTTTGTCTGAAAAAAGATAGTTACTCAACTGAAAGTCTATCACTAAATTTTGTTTTGAAATTTCAGTTTTGAGAAATTAATTTAAAAAACAAGATTTGAAATTGTGATTAAAGTTTAGTATATGAGAACTGTTTTGACACGTCTGGGTAAAAGATTGTTGAGAAGAATGTTGAAATGCAGCCAGGATAAATTTACCCGATTGATATTAATTATCCGGGAAGGAAAAGAGGTGTAAGCGAGCCCGGGGCTCCGAGAAATGTGTTACTCAAAACCGCGAATATTTTGACGGCTGGCAGAACGTCGCGCTGAACGTGTAAAACTGTTTGCGCGAGAATTACGAGTTCACAAAGCGATAAAGTATGGTTCTGTAACGCCCCGCAAAGGAGGCAATGAACAAGATTCCTGTCGGCGGTTAGTTTGTTTTATGGCGAACGATGTCAGAAGAAATCGTTGCTTCTTTTAGGTCCATCTGCGCTTTATGGGGCCTTTAAGAAATTAAACTAAAATTCCGATAAAACTCCACCGATCAATGGAATTGACACGACCCAAGTCACTCTTCACAGCAATTCTTTTCCTTTTAGGTAAAAAATCAACCTCGACGACAAAAAAAGCAAAAATAATTGAAAAAAAGTGTTCTTTTTTTATTGCAAGGATTCAATAAAGAAGAACTCGGCCGACGTCAAAGTCAGTTAAATATACTGCTCAATAAATTCTTTTTCGGATAGTCGTATCGACGGCGAATGGGCGGTTTCGCGAAAAATACACTGTGACGAGATCAAAAGTCAGTCGTCGCGACGCATTTTTGGGCAAGTCTCGCGTTTTCTGCGCGAAAAGCGTGATGGCAGCTAGAGAAAAAGAGCCATCGGTACAGTCTGAGTACCGACAGCATGTGCTCGGGGCGTGGTGCAACACGAAAGAGATATACTGCCTCGTTCGAATATTTACGGCGTATCCGCACTTCTGTCCGATACGTGTATATTTTGCGCGCGCTCCAATGCCGCCGTCCCGAATAATCATTTCAGCGCGAGTGTGACTGATACTTATCCTTCTACAAACAGCTTTCACTTTTATTACAAACCAAACTCTTAAAATCGAATCTCAAAACAAATAAAGAAACAATTGAACAAATCAAACAAACAACATTTACTGATTTGATTCGTAAATTTTCGATCTACAAAAATGCACATAATCGATTTAGTTTTTCAAGTAAGTTTAGTTATAGTTGAAGCTAAAAAAGTTATATCTTTGAGAAACATAAAGTGCGAGATGTTGTTTCAAGTTCTCTAAAGACCGCGTTACACAAAGCAGCGAGAAGTTTGTCGAGTCAGCAAATTTATCGGTCGGTGTCTTCCTCTATCTTGAGTCCATTTAACAAGTAATTACAACAGGACAGTTACTGCGCTCAAAGGACAGATACATTATAACTCGAACAGATGCGTCTAAGTTCAAACTCGGTGTAAATATCCCGTGAAACAAGCCTGGTGAGAGGTCTATTCTGAATTTCCTTTGTACTTTCTCGTACATCACAGACGTAAATTACACCACTTTTCACCTGTCTTTTCAGCGGAAAAAATGTGTAAAAACTTTTTAAAAAAACGTTCAATCGACGGTGTTATCATACGAGCACACCCGTTTCCGTGATTTCGTTTTTTCTTCTCTTCTTTACTACCCTCAATGCAAGAAAATTGAATGAAGAAAGAAGAAAAAAAATCGAAGAATGGGCCCAAAAATCCTTTCTGCGATGGAAAGATATAAAAGGTCTAGGTGCTATTACATAACGGATAATAATTGGCCAGATAATGAAGAAGCAAGAGCAGCGCCGAAGAAAGGGCAATAGGAGGACACCCTTCGTTCTGGCCAATTAGTATCGAATGTCGATCGATGGATCCTGTAGCAACCTGTGTATTGAGAGAAATACTCCTCTCAGCAGGACACAACCTGTGCGACTTGCACCGGAATGGCTCGTTCGCGCTCTACGTTTCTTTTTATCGCGCCCCGTCGTGCTCCATGGGAAAACGAAGACGGTGTGGTTTTTCGTGATTATTCGACTATTTCTATAGCTCGTTCGCGTTTCGATCAAGGGATAGCGAGTCTTTGAACAGTTTTTATTGGCCCTATCGGTCGATTAGGCATGGTTCAATATGAGGAATTTAAAGGAGTGATTTATTAGCAAAGTCAACTTTCAAAAAAACGAACGAATCAAACGAATTTTTTTTTCAATTTTCGTTTGAGAATGTTTGTTTCAATTAAAATTGGAAGATTAGTGAGAGATTCTAAATGTTATCATGAGATTAGATTTGACGTGATAGTTTTATCAGATTTGGTAAGTGTTGCTGGTATTTCTCAACATGACCACCCGAAGGTGTCATTTGTCGATAAACCAAGGGTGACAGAGGAAATTATATGAGGACCACCCTTGGGATTTGGGTAGTCTGTAAATTTGCTCGCCCAATAAATATGATTCGTTCCGATACTCGAAATACATAAATGGCCCAGCAGACTTTGTGATCGAGCATGTGTAACTAAACTACGAAGATCCCCAGTTTATAATCCAGTATTTCGCCTTCTTCGACGTCAATAACCTAAGCTCCGACTATATAGACAAACCATATGTTCTGATTTTATGAGCTCTCAATTCATAAATCAAAATGACAATTTATGAGAAAAAAAACGTTATCATTCAAATTCAAAATATGAGAAACGAATTAAATTTCGAATCAAATGAATAAATTACGTTTGAGTAAATTTTGTAAATATTTTCCAGTTACGTATTAGCGTCCATTAGACAGTATTCATGTCAGACAAGTAGGGTTCGCTCGAATAGTTACCAATAAACTGCTAAGCAGCGAGTCCCTAAGAGCTGGAAGCTATTTCCCGTTTACATCTCAGCTTATAGTACCGAATAAGACCATAAAGTTAATACATCCGTAGGGGATGCACAGAGTTTTCTAATTCCCCAAGGGTTTTGTCAGGAAGACCTGAATAGACAAATTGATCACGTGTCTTTTGCTAAGTAACAATAATGCACAACGGAAAACGTCTTTTAAGTGCTAATGCAATTTCGCAATTCATTAAAAATCTTCCCCCAATACCGAAACTTGTTCTCAAATCAAAGTGAAACCAATAAAAATAAATGTACTTTACTGTAAACGTGCCGATGGTACTTAGTTGGACGCAAATTTCGTTTTGTTCTAGAATTTTTTAAAAACTCAATTTCAAACTTATCAGCCTGGTAGTTTACGATGCGGTAAAAATTTCCGACGGGTCAACCACGATATAAATTTAACGTCTTTCTGGAATCTATTATTGGAACGACGCGTCGCTCGACTCTCAGCCATAAAGATAAATAGTTACCTGCAAATTAACGTACAATTTGGGCCCTGGGACGGGTTCCTGTAGAGCGCATCTTTGCGTAAAGGAAACCATTCACGGAAATTGCCAAATAACGGCGGTACAATTTCAACGCGGCGTCCTGCAAACACGCGGGGTCAAAGGTCGGCGAAATTTAATCGACAATAAAACGCCGGCCTCGTTAACGTGATCGTCGATTTTCAAGCAAAATAAGCGTCATCATGCACTTCCAAATCGTTCGATTAATACTTCATTTTCGAGAAGAAATATTAATGAAAATATCTAAAAAATTTGTCTGTTGCAAATAGATTTTGAGAATTGAAAAATCAAAGTACCTAGAAAGTAGAAGAGATGTGGTTCGTTTCGGGCAAATATCGTGCGAATATCGAGCTGCAAAACTGCTAGGTCTTGTCACGAGGTGGCAGCATCTTACGAGCTGAGTTGGATTTGAATACTTTGCAGAAAACTGGAATCTGAAACATCAAGGTTCAATTATGAAACAAAGTTTGAAATGCAAATAACCTCATAAACTTGCAACGAAAAAAAACAGAAACATATCAGATATAGAATACATATAAAATAATTGTAAAATTGATTAACTGGCGAAACATCTCTTTCACCAGCAACCTATTAAAATTCGATTATCATAATTCAATTTAAAAAATATTCTCTCTCTGAGAAAAAGCGTTCTTTCCTGATTCCATCATTTATGAATAACATAATCGGTACAATTTATTTCTCCGTCACAATTGGCGGTAAAATAAAATAATCTTCACACAATCTATCTAGAATTAACATAAACGCCAAGTTCCCCATATTTAAAGATTACACTCACTTTCACCAAAAATGATGAATCGAGAACTGAGCCCTCATTTTGCCCAAATCGAAAATTTTGAATAAAAAACATGACAGAAGACACACTCGTGTTCTGCAAACAGAATATTTCATTTCGTAGTCGAGCTATTGAAACAGAAATTTTTTTCTCGTTTTTTGGTTTGTAGAGACATTTATCTCTGGAGTGTCGCACGCGGCTTCATCACGTGAATTACAGGCCTCGTCTTTGCGGTGCCGAAGAGTCGCGTGGATAGGCGGTGATGAAGAGGAGGCAAGGGTCAAGAGTCTGCGGTGAATAAACCAGTTATAAATTCTATACGTTCGCTACATTATACATTATTTGTTTACTTACATTATCGGCACACAAATTGCAACAAATTTGCACTAAAAATGAATCAATGAAGTTATTCGCAACAAAAAGTACATAACACTTTTTACAACTCTACAACTTTGAAAGTCAAAATACAATCAATTCCATGTTGAAAAGGCGATGAAGTCATTTCGAGATCGGACAAAATATGAAGCTTAAAAAGTCCCGAGAAAAATGAACGTTGACAATTGAAAAAAAGGCAAATGTCGGATCGTTTTTTCATTTGGAATCAAAAGTATGAGTGAAATTGATTTTGAACGCCAAAATGACGAGTATCAATAATGTGTCAAAAGCGTTGGAGAATCTTTGTTATGTGCGATTGGTCCGCGTCAATGTCGTATTTCGAATCACGTTGCGATGAAATAAGGAGCGGCGATGGCAAATAAATCGCCTCGCCCGCGTCACGTTCCGATCCCAGCGAGACCGAACACTCATGAAAGCTTATAATGGACCTGTACAAACCGCTCGGCGAGGCTTTGATCTTCGCCGCCCTGGTCACAGGGTCCTGGTTGACAGCGGCAGGCTTTCCGCCATGCGTTCACGTTCGATTCGAAACGAACAATCAAAAGGCGCGCTCTGCTGGATCGTCCTGGTGCAATTTTTATCGAACTTGATGATTTCTTTCGAATTAAAATGAACATTTTTTCAAAACTTTCAAACAAAAAAATTTATGAATGTTTGTAATAACATAATCAAGGTTGATCAAAATAAAAAAAAGATTGTATTGGAATCTTAATTAGAGATTTTGCTAAGATCTGTAGGGTGATTATGATTACCTACTTTTTGTGACTCACTACAAAAGTAATGACAATCGATTGTTTATTTTCGATTTATTGCAAAACTTTCTGAAAAAGATTGTTGTGCAGTCTATTTATAACCATGAAAGGTAATTAAGGCATTACATTAAATACATTTGTATTCGATATGTAGATTTAACTGATAATTTTAAAAGATGTGTTAATGTATACATAAATTCACCAATGGAAAACTTTTGCATTCAAGTTTTAAACATTTTTTTGTTTATTTATATCGTTAGTTATAATTGTCGGTGAATCAATAAGAACGATGTTAACTTCAATAGAATTTTTATTCTTTTTAATAAATACAGTTGTTCAGTTAAACATAAATTAGTATTAGATCATATTAACAATAGTTCTTCTTACTTAGAAATGACAGACAAGAACTTCGTAGTTGTCGAATCTCATTTCTTCTGAATCGAATGGGATGTAGCAGCAGTGGTGGCTCGGGTGAACCTGAATTTGAGAAATTATGTTATAAGAATAGATATTTTTCAAAACCTTATACACATTGAGTTTAGAACAATTTCTCAAAATGAAAACAAACGAAATTATTTACATATGACAAAAGAATAGAGATTGGAAATTTTACCTTTCCGATTGTTACACTTCCTTCATGGTGAACCCTGCCTACGTATAAGGTTTCCCCACAAGAAGTAGATCCCGCAGGAATAGCATAAGGAGGTACTCTTCCATTCGAATCATAAACCCAGTGGAATCCAGGTTGGACTAAGACCTATAACAAGTATTCCAAAATTTCAGTAATATTTCAAAATCTTAATACACAACATTCGTTTCAGTGTTTTTTTTTCAAATTTATGTGGTACATTTGATTGTTTTACTCACCTCACAAACATCAACTCTGCGTTCTTCACCACCCCAGCAGACATAAGCCTCTGCTCTGTCTGGAACTACTTTTGCTGGCACCAAATCTCCACTTAGACGTGCACGACCGACAAAGATGGGAGATCCATCAAGATCTTCACCACCCTTGACAGCGTGATTTGGGAAAACACCTCCAACAGAATATTCTACCCATCTGTATCCTAAAAAATGATTTATTCGTAAATGAATGATATTCTTACGAAAAGCGTTGTTTTTAACAAAATCTTTATAGTAAAAATGATAAAAAAAATTGTAGCATATGATGAAATTTTTCAACTTACCAGTCATTGTTGAATTTCGTTAGGTTGTTTCACTTCTTAGATACACAGACAAAGTTAAACTGATGTCGTTAAAATATGGTTGCACTCTATATATAAGTCTGTTATCTTTCTGATTCACAGCATAATTTATTTTGTAATTAAGACAATTTAGCATAGAATCACTATATTTAGAATTCTCTGAATCACAATATATAATAACAATAGTCTCGTTATCTCTAATCACTCAATATGACTTTCTTTAAAATCATGTATGACTTTCGTATTTGTCACTTCTCATTTTAATGAATTTTTTTTGAAGTTGTTAAACTAAATAGTCCAATTAAACAATATAAATGATATCAAACCTCTTCCACTAGAATTTTTAGAAATTACCTAATACATCAGTTACGTACATCTTCGTTGGAAACGAAATTCGTCTTATCGTAGATATCTGTTAAAGCAAAGATATATCTAAAAATACTTTAATTATAATCAATCGTAATCATTAGGGTTAAAAATTAGTATATAATGATCGTTTTGGTTTCGATTCCTCATTCTCATGTGATATTTGAGACCTTTAGTGGCTCTTCTTTAAATCGACATGAACGGTGAGCTCGACTCAAGAACGAAAATCAATCGCTATTACTTATTTTTACCAATTTTATAACATTTTTTTCTGGTTGTTAGGATACAAGTGGGTGGAATACAGAATAGGTGGTCATTTCCCTCAAAACGCTGTTAGAGGTGGCGAAGATGTTGATAGATCTCCTATTTTCATCGGTCGGGCAAACTATATGAACGACAGTGTTCCAGCTAAAGTAATGCCACTGAAAAATGCCATTTATGTCAGCCACGGTGGAAATGAAATAAGTTTGAACGAATGCGAAGTAAGTAAAAAACTTAAATCCTAGATTATGCGTCTCTAATGAAAAGTTGTAAATAATGTTGCAAAATTTTTCCATAGGTTATGGTTCAGCCTGGTTTCAATTGGGTGTATGCTCGTGGAGGAAATGTGCCAGCGAATGCTGTCTCTTCTGGATACACCTGTGACGGTGAAAAACTTTACATAGGAAGAATTCACCACAACGGCGCCTGTACTGTGGGCAAGGTATGATATTTGAGGCAGAAACTTGATAATACTATAATTCACGATACTGAATAATGTGAAACTAATCTTTATTAAAATGTTTATGTTTGTAGATTCACCCTAGTCATGGATGCTGTTATATTCCATTCAATGGCGATGAGAAGCGTTATGAACATTATGAAGTTCTTGTCTGCAACTTCTAATTCGAAACTTAAATCATTTCAGAATTGTAACTCAAAGTTTAAAGTGTAAACTTTTCAAGGAGAATAAATTGTTGACATCTAATAACGTTCAAATAATTAATTGTCTTTTACACCTTCAAGTAATTAAATTGTATCAAAACAGAAACTGTTTCAAAATTAACACTAATCTCTGATTGTTCATTTGTGACTTACAATATCAAAAAAACTGTGTTCATTCTGCAATTGAATTCAGAATCACAAAGCATTATGAAATAAGAGCTACACATCGTTCGTATAACACGATAAGTACTGGCTTAGTAGCAAAAACGTAGGTTTAAGTGTTCCTTTCAAGGTCAATTACTATAATTCCGTTTGGCATAATCAAATCAAGAGTTAATTAAGGATACATAAGTTGTGTTTGTGGAATAATGAGTCCGTCGCTGGACAATATTGTTTGGAATTAATGAAAATGACAAGTATTTGCAGCGTTCCGGCGGATACATGTACCGATTATAAGCATTACACTCGTACAATATCTATACGTCATATTCCAAGTTCGCTACTCCTAAATGACAGTAATTATTGGCCTCGATGCCCAAAGGAGGAACCTCGTTAGAATTTTCTGACCATCAACGGTCAAAACATTCCAAAGCCGATTGACGATTGTGCTCAGAATTGTTTGTCGTTTGATTAATTCGAAAAGTTTGCGAAGCGCACAATGTCTGCGTGAAAATGACTCAATGGGGCGATCAAAATGACGCCTTGAAATTATCGTGACTGGGATAACAATCGTGACCGATAAAAGTCTGAATAATTCATTTCAGGTATGAATAATTTGGTTTAATGTGGCAAGTATTGAGCGAGAGCTGTAAGTGAAAAATGTAGCCTTAGGAATTTTCTCAGCGGCGGTAATGGTCGTAGAGATAGTTTTCGGCAAATTTTTTTTCCAGATAGGATAAGACTTGTTTCGAGCCCTGGGCAATCTGTAATCGCGTATGCAAATGGTCGCAGGGTGAAGCAATAGTCTCGCAATCGTTATTAAGTCGTTGGGCTGTTTTCTGCATCCGATCGCGAGAATCTCGGAACAAATCGTTGCAAACCCACCTTGACCCCGAAGTGCTGGCAATCGTTAAGCGCGACCGCTCAAAAAGAGCAATTGAAAATATTCTGCGTTCAACTACTTGTAATTCTTAAATTATTGCCTTGCCTTGCATACGCCGCGAATATTTAATGTCAAAATTGATTGCGCTTTCTCGATCGTTCAGCTTATTTATTCGCCCGTTTCATATCTCATGGATTTTTGATCTTTTCATTTCTGTTGCAAATCATTTTTTTGCAAAATACGATAGACGTTCAGCCAAGCTATTTATTGAAGTTTCATTTATAAAGAAACAAATGTTACTGAAGTTTTTTTTGGTTTAGAAATTAATAATGAATGACAATTTTGATTTCTTAGTGTTCGGCCGGTTGAATGACTCTTAAATGGCAAGAGGTATCATTTGTCTGTACACATAGTAAGTTATATGCTTGTGCCGAGCAACGTGGGAATTTCGCACAGTGGGGGCAGTTGGTGAATTTGTGCAGCCATACAAAAGGAATCCGTCTAATCGTACGATCGCCTCTCTTTGGTGACAAATTTGCGACGGGATGACGGATGCCTTTGACTGAGCACAAAAACAGCGCTGACGAGCCGACGCTTGAAAAGATGATTGAACGCCAATAACTATGCATCAAAAGCTTTCAATTAACTGACTCGTGTTCACAGTGCGTTTTAAAGTACAGATAAGCCAGTCTTTAACTTTGATGTATACGCGCCCCGACACGTGCTTCGTATTTGTTTGCTTAAGTCTATAAAGTATTTAAATAAATTGTTGATTCGCTCGTTAGATCCATTCAAATATCTCTTCACTTTTTTCATTTCTGAAAATAAATATTTCTCAATTTTTTATTCTATTTGAAAACATGATGAAATTTGTCATTGCAGTACTGGATATTATTGATTATTTGTTTTTCATCTTCGTTCTTTTTTAAATTTCAATTTAAAGGCATATTTTTGCCTCTAAATTGTATGATTCAGATAATATATGCAATTACGAAGCATTCATTATTTGGTGATAGAGAAGAACTAGATTACAAGCTCATTTATCTATCGCAATTAAAATATTAATGGCTCATCCATCTGAATGATTCAGAAATGCATAGGTCGGTGTAAATTTCCTATTCTTCTTTTAACTTTTTCATAAGATAATTATTTCCATGTGTAAGTATGAGATAAATGACTACGTTTGTTGTACGGACTGTATAGTAGTTTAATGTCATTTTTAACTTGAACATCTACTTGTAAAATTTACAGCCGAGTAATCACTATCAGAGGATTATATATTTTGGTTGAAACTATCTGTTAAAAAAAGGAGGACTGGGATTAAATACACTTTGACAAATGTCGACGAGCTCTTGTTCAACACATTATACATAGCCCACGATGCGAACTGGGTGTTAGAACGACACTTTGATATGTAAATATACGCACTGCAGGGTACCTTAATGTAACTCTGTACCTCCGTATATGTGCGTTTTCTACATAAAATACTGGGTGTCTGGAATAATTTCAAAATACTAAAATGTACGTATTATTCAAACCAAAGTGACTCGAACAAAACATCACATAAACATTCTTTTTATTCAAATATCTTAATTTTCAAATTTTGATAATGAATTTTGTAATTGAAAAAAATATTTTTTAATGACTTTGTTATCATCATACAATGATGGATTGCGATAGGATGGATGTGAAAAAAAAATTTTTTTGTCAAAAAACTGTTAGCACAAGGGAGGTAAAGTGAGACGAAACTGGTGTGAATTCTAATGTGGGCCAATAACTGTATCGACGAAACACCCTGTATGCTGAGCAGCGAGAGATCAGAGGTGGCTTTTCAGTAGAAACGATGTGCATTTGCTCCAACGAGCATGCCACAATGAAGCCGACACTATGAAGGCGCACAAGGGAAAAGCCCCTCTCGCTGTAAACTGGCCTTCAATTCAATGGGAGACATCCAATATCACCGTTATCTCTCTTCTGCGAAACTAATATTGACGTGGAGTATTCATTGATTGTCACACTTTTTTGCCACGGGTTTGTGTCAAATCACTTTTCGCAAAGAGTGACTTTCTCGTTGACAAATTGTCACATCAAAAAATCCTAGAATCAGAATCTCAGTTCATATTTAAATCACACTTCTGATAATTTCAATTTTCAATTAGTGTTAAAAGTTGAAAAGACAACTTTCCTTTTGATTATTCGCCGAGTGGCGCGTTTTAAATTAATTAAGTAGAAAGTTAATAGCAGTCTCAGTATGTCACACCCTCGAATAAAATGATACAAAATGATAGCAGAATTTTCCGATTACATTCGTCGCATGCCAAACAGCAGTTCCAACGTTGAGTACAAACGAAGAACTTGTGCATTATTAATGAGACCGACTGACCAATTTGACCGGTCACTGTTCGCAAAAATGATAAATAAAGAACAAGAAACGAAGTTACTTTTTCACCAATTGCGGTCTGCGGTGAAAAAGTTTTCTTTGCATGCATCTTTCAACGCACGATTTCAAGTCAAAATACATCGAACGAAGCTTTTATAATTTCTTCATTTTTATTTGAAATCGTCGTTTTGTTTCAACCGCAACAAGAAATAAAATTACGAATGCCATTCTTCAAAACTTTATTCCTTCAAAACTCTACTCTTCACAACTTGAATTTTCAGAGCGATAACTTTTTATGAGGAATGAGAAGATGAAAGTGAGAGTCAAATTGAATTGAAGGGGAAAAAATTGGAATCGTTGGAACAAGTCGATGAATTTATTGACGTCTTGAGAAATTCATTTGCCTGTTCGTTGACACTAATGTTACTGCACGACGCTGATAGGTGGATGTAAGCATACGAGAAAGCAGTCATTCGTACGAGTCGTCCGTGTTTGTGCATAATGGCATATCGTCGCTCGTATAATCATGTCGTTTAACATTAACGACGCCATTTTCCAAGTACCTTCAGGACGACCAATCTGCTCAACTCGTTAATACATTTTCAAAGTCGCTGTCGTCAACTTTTGTTTTGCCTCATGAAAATTTCATCGCAATCATACAGCGAATTGAATTTGTCCTATGAATTAAAGCGAATCGATCCACCTGCAACCGATCGTGGCGTGACTCGAATGACGTCACGCAGGTAAAATCGGCCCCACTCTCAGGCCTGGCAGCTGCAGGTGAGCTAGGCGTGGTTTCGCACCGGCCAATCGCGAGCCAGAGGCTGAGCGAATCCGCTCGACCTGATCGTCGTTTGCCTGCGCGCGAATTCCTCCGCATCGGCCGACTTATCGCCGAGCGATAAGACGTGGCCTTTTACTTACCACTCGGGCGCACTTATAATTTTGTGCGTCGCGAAGGAAAATAAAAGATGAAAAAAACGCGATGATTCGTGCGAAAAATGCATTCGCCCGTGCAAAAATTCACGCGAACCCGCCATTTCGCTGTTCGACACTTTGCAAATCCGCGATCTCGTTCTACTCATTTTTTTTACTACCGGAGGATGTCTGATAAAACGTAAATTTATTCCGAGTTTATTGATCGAGTACGCTGATAACAAACTTTTACATTTCTTGCAAATAAAGTTTTCATTTCTATTTTATAAACTTAGTTAGCCCATCAAATTAAATCTTTATGAATGCAGTTACTGGTAAATTGAAAATTGGTTTTTCTTTTTTTCTTCCGTTTTAAAAGTCGAATGGAGATGTTTTGTTTCTTTTTTTACTCACTGCTCTGTCAGAGTAAAACAACTGAACGAAACAAATGAAAAAAAAAGATTATGAAATTCTCAATACAAATATGGATTGAAAATTATTAGATTAAAAGAGAACAATTGATAAACGGTATAACGTTTTTCAAAGTAGCGGATCGGGGATGCAATCTCGTCGGCGCTGGAACAATGAAAGAGCTCAGGCAGCGTCGTGGAGAGAATGAAATCGAATTTAATTCGACAAACAACGAATCAATAGTTTAACAAACGGCGTAATGGGCGCCGCCCCGCGCACGTGCTACATCCGAGAAACCGGAGCACTGCAATCAAGTTTTCGGCACAAAAATGCCTCCCGCATTGATAACTCGAGGCAGCGGCACCCAGGTTAGCGAGCGCCCCATCGCGTCGTCGATCCGGGAGGTCGCGCTTACACGCCCCTGAGATCCGAGGAGCACCCTTTTGCCTCACCGTGAACTTTCGCGTTCTTTTCACCGCTCCATTTTCTTTTCACCGGGACTTTTTTTTATAGCGCGCCCTTTTCCGTTTTTTATTTCTTGTCGCAGAGCAGGGGACGAAGAATCGCGAACCCGTTTCCACGTGGACGCCCACCGGAAGCAGCTGAAACCGAGCGTGAATGGTCCGGCCGCGGAGATATAAAGCTCCCGGATCCGATTACACGGATGTGACAAAGAATCGGTCACCGCTTTGGCGCAAAACCTCTTTCGCCTATCGGCTCAGGGTGCAACCGATCAAACGTCAAAAGACATCTAGAACAGTCGGGATCTCGTTTTTCTTTAGTTTTTCTCTTTTTTAACATCTTTTTCCTTTTGTCACCAAAGATTATAGATATTTTCAAATTTTGTAAGCTTTGCAAAAGTTTAAAAAGTGTCAAAACGTTCGATACCAAATCATAGAATGGTTCGAGGGTTAACGAGACCAGTTTATTTTTGTCAAATTCATTTTCGTTGATTTAAAAACGAGATAGAGTTTGTATCATTTTCGTGTTTGCCCGTTTCCTTGTAGAGCACATGGTGAAATTCAAAATGATCTGGCATTTCAGCTAATTAAGAACTGTTGCTGGCTCTCTTAAACACTCGGTTTACTCTGTCTTCAAATTTCACATCTTTCATAAGAAACCGACATCTGTTTGGCACCAACTAATCTGTCTTGTTATGCGTATGACATGTGTGTGTTTTCGATGAAGCGATTGCAGGTCGAACAATAACTCGAACATATGCGAAGTGAATCAGATGTCGTTGGGATTTTCAGATGTATCCAAACCAAATGACTAAACAAATTTGAAACACAAAAAAGAACCTAATCTAAATTTAATTTCGTCCAAAAAAGTTCTCTGACTAAATTAGAATTGTTTGAGGAGATAATTTCCTTGTTCTCTTATTTTCATAAAACTGAAAGTCGAGTACCGAGTTTGTGAAGAGGCAAGTAATTGCTGTCCAATTACTCCAACTGATGAATTAAATTGATTACTCGAAATGTGAATTGTTTATTGGGGCAATTGCGTGACGAACTTTTTTGAAGAGTGTTGGGCTTGTTAGCGAGAAGTTCGGGAGCGTTCTCAGCAGCACGCGCTAGGGCGTATCGGGGTGCCCGAATTCCGCCCCTGACAACCTTTAGGTGGTACGGGGCGTCGATGGGTGGTTCATGTTAATATTTAACCGACAGTTTCTTACAACCTGGGACGATGATTTATCCCAACGGTTTGACACAGCGTCACAAAACCGGGGTGTGAAAAGCAAATCCCCTGCCAAACATTCGTCCTTTTAGGTCAAAATCCACGCAAACCGACAAAAAACACTTGAATCAAACAAAAAAAAAACGATCCGAGTTTTTGGTTGTGAAGTTGGAGAGAAAATTTCACACCTCGAGAAATGTTGGCGCGCGAGAAGTAATTAGTTGGGCACCGAGCGGCCAGATAAATCAGCCATCGAGATGTGCTAACACGATGAGGTGACGGCGCCATCGGCTTCTTTGAACTCGCGCCACTCAGGTAGCCAGAGACGCATTAGTCACTCCTTCTGCAGCCCGATCATCCTTTTAAGTCATCTTTCTTTTGGTTCATCTAGCGATGGCATTGACGTCGCTCCTAAATGAGTTGCTCAGAATCTTAATAGGTCTCTGCATAGAAGACGCGTGTCAACAACGCACAAAAGACGTCTCTGCCTTCTTATTTCCATGACTTCTCGCCTTTTACTCACTGAAATCAGACAAAATCAAATTTCTCATTAAAATCCATAAATCATTCAGGCCACAAAATTTGTCATTCCACTTCAAACTGTTTGAATGATGTTTTGCATGTCCAATATAAATTTTGCGAAAAAATTTTTTGCAAAGAATTTCGCAAATTTCGTAGTAGCGTCGCGAAGGTGATTTCAAAATTCGTGGCCATGACGTTGGCATAAGCAGCCACATCATGGAGTTATTACTTTGTAAGTAATTAAAAGCCATTACAAATGGCTATTCCTTTATTAAGGCCCGAGAGAAAGGGACAAGAAAAAATGCCGACAATGAAACTGCAGTCAGACCCTCGTCTCGCGTCCGATCGGATAGTCTAATACTCGGCGTTTCAGCATTGTAATTCAATAATCTTACAAGAACCATTACCGCGCGTGATTGAAATAACGTTACGCATTAATATCCGTTTTCGAATGGATGATATCAAAAGCGCCATCGTCCAGTTCAATTCGATTTGAACATTCAAATTGAATCGATTTACTCTTTTCAATTTACGTTTCGCAGACAAAATTAAAACGAAACAATTCAAATGGGATGGAAGAATATTGTTTCAACGCTGGTCAAGTTTTCATTTTTGGGTACAATTTTGAAAAGTTTTAGGAAGGGGTTGAAATGGGACCGTGACGAAGGTACCGGCGCCAGTGCCGTTTCAAAGTCATTATGAAATTCCCAAGCAAACGACCTGCGTCGGATTTCAGTTTTGAAACTCGCCACGATTTTACCGTGGAATTGATTTCCTGGGCTTCCAACGACAGTTTGCTATGGTCTTAGAAAACGAGAGACGTAATTAAATTTGTAATTAATTTAAAGTGGAATGAAATTTTCGATGGATCAAGAACGAGAAACGTGGATTCACTCACATTTAAAAATAACTCGAGTTTCTTTGTCGTTTTTTCATTTCGAAAAAAAAGTGTTTAGAATGAATATCCCCTAATCTGTAAATGAAACAGAGAGGAAAATGAATTGACCGTCACAAAGCCTGGGAACCAGCGTAAAAATGTCCCAACAATAGGACCCAACAAAAAAACTCGCTTCATCATAAACGAGAACAAACAAACAAGTTTTTTTCATTCCCATCAATCATATTGAAAATGTTCATATCATAATGCCCATCTACAACATTTTTCAGTGTCCTCTTTTGGCGCCTTTTCAGCTGGAAGAAGTTTAAGAGAAAGAAATTTTGCTGGACGAAAAATGTGATTAGTAATGTTTGCTAATTAGCCGGACACAAAGGCAGGCGATACAATTTGGCAGAAAGTTCGTAAGAACATCAAAGTAAGATGCTGATTTTGGGCATTTTGAATTTCGTCATTAAGTATATGAGGTGTTTTTTTGTTTCGTAAGGTCGTTGGCGAGGTCGTCGAGACAGGACGAAGAAGATTTTATCTCGCTAATGGACAGAAGCCGCAAAAAGTCAACAGTCACTGCGTGCAAAAATGAACGCAGATCCAACCGCAGTCTCCTCTTTGTCCAGGCTTTTTGTCCCTTTTTTACTTTCCCACTCAAATTGGAATCGGAAAATTACTTTCGTTTCATTAATTCCACAGTCCAAAAAGAAAATTCGAGCAATCGCAACACCTCAGAGCTCGTTTGTCCATTTTTTTTCGGTCCATTTTTCATTTGTATTTCGTTTAATTTGTAACAACCCGAATCGGAGGTAAAAAATTGATTGAAATGTAGCCACGATACATCAGCTGGAAACGAGCGAGCGTATAACGTTGTTTTGTGTATAAAACGGCTTGTCGTAATGTCGGTTCTTACGACGCACGGCAAGAAGCGTAACAAGCCCGAGCCATTTAATGTGTTCCTTCACATCTCAACGAGAGTAACATTATTTGCCGGTCGGATGAAAAACTTTTATGCTCCGAACCGAAAATTCTTCATCAAGGGGTGTTCTCTTATTTGTAGAGGGAGAAAAAAAGAAAAAAACTCGTCAATTTACATACAGACAAGTATGAAATTTCTAAATTCAAAGAAGGTGAAATGGGAATTTCATTTACCAATAAAATTCAAGCTAAAAAATGTTTTCAAATGTACAATTAAAACTAAAAAGAAACTTTTAAAATTGAGTTTGAATTTGCAAATTAATTGTTATAGGCCTTTTGATGTCCGGCCGCGGTCACTGAAATCTGAAAGAACCATCCAATTCGGACCTTCACAGATGTTACAGTTGCGGAAAAGGCCAACTTGCGCTTTGTAACTTGGCACTTCCGTAGCGAGCACCTACGCCTCCGGTTCATTGTGACGAATTTCCTCGGCTCTTTTACGGATCTTGAAATTCAAGTTACATTTCGTTGGAAGTCGAACGATACACCGATTGTCAGTGAAGAAGACGCTGGGCGTGGATTGGGACGCGCAATATGGAGCACAGGAAGCACGTGTAACGTTACCGCTCGATTATTGCGGAAAATCGGTCTTTTTCTTCTTGAATTATAACGCGAAGAAAACGAGCACATCTGGTCCGGATCGATGAATCGGTTCGAGGAATTCTAGAAGAAGTCTTTCGGGACACGTGTCCGACAAATATAAAATTGATCACTCAAAAGTTATAGCATAAAAATTGAAACATTTCAATTTGAATGTTAGTTCTAAAAACTCGTTTTAATGTTGAAAAATTAATAGACCGATTGAGATAATGAAAAGGAGGCAATTGGATTCAAGGAAAATGTAATTTATTCATCCGACTATAATTTGAGGCAATTTTTTTTGTTTTCATTTTGTTTTACCGTTGGACGGACAAAAAATTGTGGATCGAAAAAAAAAAGTTCGACGAATCGCCGGTAAATATACGATTTGATAACGCAATTTAATCATCGGAGCACATTTTTTGGGACCGGCATCTGCGCAAAAGGTGCAATCAGGTGGTGGTGTTTGAAAACAGCGACGGTCAGCTTTGGCAATCGGATCGCAAGGCAATTGTATCGGTGCGATGATTGTAGTTATTACTGCTTCCGACTGTGTATTAGAATTTACACTAACGAACGCCCATTATTATTACATTTCGGGACTATTGCTTTCCAATTGGCGAGTATCCTTCCAAATAAAATATAACCCATCCACCTATGTAGAAATTCCAAATTGCTCAAAGAATGGACCATCTTTTGAGCTCTGCAGATTTAAACACGCTGAATCTGTTCGCGTTAAACTCCTTTATCTTTACCTCGGTATGTCATCAAATCTTGTGCTACAAAATTTCTATACTTAGACATTATTAAAATCTAAGGAACTTGATTCTTTCACAGTTTTCAACTTCTTTCAAACATTCCCAATGCCATAGGCTTGAAAAGAGTAAATATTTCTTATGATTTTTTAACTGACCTGAAATGTGTGAAAAAATGTTTTTAACCGTGTGAAAGTCATAATTAGTCAAAAGTACCAGATTTCGAGCATGAAAAATGAATAGAAAAAAATCGATTATGGGAGACACGTGGACAGAGATAATCTCCGCCCACGCAGGTTACGGCGCTGTCATTGACATGGACTATTTTTCGCCGCACGTGTCACAATGAGTGCAACGAAATACAAATTAAAAGAACCAGCTTTCTTTTTCCCCGAGCATCGAAGCAGGACGGGAGATGCATAAATGGGCATAACCGTCCACACCCACAAGTCCCTCTCGAATAATAATAAAGCGCTTCACCCTTAAGGAATAATAATAATTGTCCTTGTGTCGATCTGTGGACCTTAAGGAACCCCATTAGGACTTTTACGAGATGGTAATGGATAGAAGAAATTTTTTTTAGGAAAAAAAGTGTCGAGTGACAGGAAGACGAGCTAAAAAGGTAAAAGAAGATCGTACGAGGTTCGAGTGTCGTTTCCTGTGTTCGTTTTGTCGATTTTTTTCTGGTTGCGAAATTTACATGAAAATCGATTGGACGGATGGAAAGGTGGAAGACCAAATTATGTTCAAGGATCAAGTTTAGTTCTGACTTGTTCGCTTGTTTATTCTGATTGATTGTTATGAATTATGAAAAATTTTAAAAAGATGAAAGTTCATCAACAATCTTTGTGTTTTTTTTTTGCAAATTTTCAATTCCACCACGCCTGTACAAAACGTTAACGACCGATCACTACATTTATGTTCGAGTGGTTGCATCATTTCAGGGGTCCGAATATGCTTGCAGCGTAGTTTCCCGTAGTTTCTTCAACAATTTTATATTCAATTGCTTCACATTTGTATTCAATGTCAAGACACTTTGAAAATTCCAACAACTTCTTTACACCATGAAACTCGGAAGACAAAGAGTCCCTCAAGTTTTGCATACAACTTTATCTAAAATCGATCGCAAAAAAACTTGTCTCGTCATTGAGTGGCAATTAAGAAAAATTGCCAACGCGGAAATTTGATTTTGCAAAAAGTCTGTACATTGTAACTACAATAGTCGTTACTATAGACCCAGGCTGGTATTATAAGTTGAACACTGTCACGTTGACAATGTGTGCACCACGTGCAGATCATGCATGCAGCTGCCTTATCACGCCTCTTTTGACACACCCACGTAGTTACGCCGACTGGCACGCTTTTTTGAATAAAAGAACGTGTACTCGAACGACAACCGCTATTGTCGCACATTCTTTGGATACCTCGCTCATTGTTGCGACAAAGTAATCAGATATTACGCGCATACACCAGCCAATATATACCTCGATGAGAAAAAGAGAAAAACTTTTCTCGCGTCATTAATTCCAAGTGCATGATGTTTATTGACCGATCTCTAACCAGTTGGAACAAAGTTTCTGCGACACATAAAACGCTAGCGAAACGATTTCTGATCTGCAAATCACAAGTTATGTACTTATTTATCTATGACGGATAAATAAAACTCGATAACATTCTTAGATCGGGTAATTTCCTTTCGCAAGAACGCAACAAAGTTTTATTTGCGTTCTATATTTTATTTCTCGTTACAATTGCGATATCAAAAGTAGTTTTATGAACATGTTTTAGAAATTGTAACTTTCCAGTGTTTTGAATAAGATGAAACTGGTCGCCATTTTCAACTGGGATTTTTACTATTGCTAATGTCTCAAAACAGCGATGGCGGAGCCTGATGTCGAAGTCCGCCTTGCCACTGCTGCCCCCGGGGGCAGCAATTTCGCATGGAGATACCGCTTAAACGATAGGCCCTGCGAGTAACGCCCTGCGAAATTCTTAATTTCGACTTAAACGAACGCAGCGAGCGCTGCTGCAGTTTCCACGAAAATATACGTGGACCGAAACATGCGGACTACCTCATAACCCAGGATCAGAGCTATCATTACCGATAATATTTCCATATCGCGACTAGACAACGCTAATTTCATCCTCGGTTGTGAATTCCAGCTCAAAAGTCTAGATTAAAGATCCCCGAGCATAAATAATCGCAATGATCTCATTTTCCGCTTTTATTTCGTTCTGCGAAGTTCATACCAACACCGTTGCAATGATTTGGAATCAGGTTTAGATGCAATTTTGCACTGAAAAATGATCTTAACGTTGAAAAGTGTCAAAACGTTCGATTTTTTGAGTTCAAGATAAGACTGTTATAACCTCAGGGAACATAAACGCCTGAGATATCATCGAGTTGGAACAAAACTATAAAACCGGAGGAAACAATTACCTAGGCGGAAGATTCTAATGATAAGAGGTTCAGCAAGCCGCAACGGAGGTTTTCCTTTGGCGCTGTAATCTGAATTTTCAATCCGAAAAATGTGGGGAAGAATATAAAAAGAAGAAGCGAAAGTTCTTTTTGTATTCGGAAATTCGGGTCTGGAAATTTGCATAGCCAGACGCAGCTTTTAAGTGTGCGGTTCCTCTCGCGCAATGCAGATCACTGTGTTCACGGTGCATCTAATTGCCAGCTGGTATACGTCTCACGCTCCCTCATAAACTTAACGATCGCCTTAGCCGTTGGCCCTTTTGGCATGCTAAGGAGAGTTTCTTCGGCTATCGCAAAGTGCCCTGGTAAAGACTTCGATCGGGCGAAGCGCGCGAATGGTGGACGCGAAATCTGCATCCCGCTGCACCTTTCTCATGAATGCCAGCGGCACCGGGGGCCCATTTGCAAGTAATTTCGCGGCCAAGTATTTAACAAATTATACGGCGACGTCGCGTCTGAGAATTTCGGGCCCCGCGAGCCAACAATTGTCTCGCGCAAAACGCTCAAACCAAATCTCCTCCATCGCTAAACGCACTTTTTTCACCCTAAAATTCAACGTGCGTCTCAAAACATCCAGAATCAAAAATATATTACACCTGTGAAACATATCTTTGAAATCTTCCTAACAATGCTTTTGATCAGAGTAGAAAAATTTTGCAGATTTCATAACTGTAAAGATTTTTGTTTTCCCCTCCATAAAACACTTTGACGTGTGAGCCAGTTTTGATCATTCTTATTTGCTTCGATAAAAAATGCAATTTCTCATAAAAAATCCAACAGTGCAGTTAGGAAAATGTTTTTTTTTCTTGAAGTACTTATGGAACAAGTAGTTTTTGATGCCAAGCTGAAATAAACAGTTGGTGAGAATCAATAAAAACAAAGTTTGACATTTGACATTTGAACAACGCGTTAGCTTTGATCGAAGTAAAGACGCTTAGGTATTCATACAAAGAACCCGCGCTATCGTATGCTAATTTCGAGATTACATTAAAAATTCGACGTATTCCGGGAACATGTCTGAAAAAAGGTGTTCATTTTTCTCCCCCGTCTTGGTGCTCGTATATCTTCGCAGGCAACGACTTCCGGGATGGTGGTGAGTGGATTTTTGCAACGGTTTGCATGAATTTGATTGGCGTGATTGGCGAACGAGGGTGTGGCGTCGATGGTAGCCTATGATTGGAAGACATTACTGTAATAAAACCCTTCGTCATGGGTAACGTGGTAGCCACACTTGTGTATGCCTTCGTATGATTAGAGTCCCTCGCTGGTTCACGGTTGCCGCTTATAAAACCTATGGCAATTTAATTTTCGGCTAATAGCAAGCATAAAGTACCTCTTTCTGTTTCGCAGAATGTAACTAGTAGCGAGTCGCGCAAAAAAGCTACGCCTATCTGATAGTCCCGCCATAGTTATATACCCATAAAAGTGTATAAAACACGCATCTTCGTGATCAATCCATATTAGAAAGACGGAAAATCGGACCTAAAACACAGAACCCACTCAGCCAATGAGATTCATCCGCGAAATTCATAATTCCAATGTATTCCAGTCGTCGGATTCGAAGCTCTTTAAAAGTTTTTTTTTTTCAAACAGCAAAAAACCGACCGGATAAAAACTACAATCTTCCTTTTAATTTTGTCCCTTCTATATGATATTGTGTTGAGGAGAAATAACAAATTCGCAGCAGCCTTATAATGTTTCCGTAAACACAAAAACAACCGAGGTAGTGTGTAATTTACACAGTCAGATGTCTAGTCGAATTAGTCCGAATTCTGACGACCCAACCTCCAGCTGTGTCTTTCATGGCGACGTCTCTAGAGTCGCTGATTACAAGGCCGGTGATTTTTCTATTCAATTTTTGCCGCGACAAAATACTCTTACAAATTAAAATCCACCTGATCGAGAACCTGCGACCGAATAGTTTGCAGTTCTGCGAACCTGTCAAAAATCGTTTCGCAAAACTGACGGTGACCTCCCATTCTGAATTGCAGCTCGAATTATCAACGCATTGGAAGCTGCTTTTTCTTTATTTTTTTTTTGCTCCCGAGAGTGTACGTAAGATTATAAGTATCATCGAGTTTTGGTATAAGAGTGCAGGGAATTACGTATTCAGTGACCAGCGCCATTTTAGCTCGACCATTTTTGCCGATCAAATCTTAATTGTTGGCTGGCGGCTGTCTATGGAGGCGGGGCCAGCTGGTGGTTCACGTTCAGCCATGCAATGCACGAACGCATTGGTTTTCTCCTTGCTGCTGCCGCTATTACGGCAGCTTTTCCTTACCGGTCACTCCAGTTTGCAAAGCTGCAACGAACCGTATGCTAATCGCCTCGATCAAGGGTGGAACGTCATCCACTAAAAATATACGATACTCATAACTATCATTTTTGCACTCTCGCGAAAAATGACGAAATGAAGGAAATTACATAGCCACAAACGACCAACAACCTCTGCGTTAACACATTTCAATATCGGCTTTTTAAAACCTCTTCTTTAAAAGTGCATATTTTCCCTCGCCAAATTACATGCCGTGCAGAAATTAATTCAAATTTTCAAAAAGTTACATTCTGAAAATGATTCGAGAATTTTATTTGTAATATCTACTTTGCAAGTGTATCGATTTTAGATATTTGTTTTTTACTTGTTCTATGGTTTTGTAGTGTAAAAGGAAAGACATTTTTTGAAATGCACGCTTCCCTCATATTAGTTAGTTCATCTCCGTTATAAATAATGCATAGACGTTTGAATAATAAATTTATAATGTGATAATTCCGGGCTGTGAATTAATTATATACATAAATGTATGAAGATTTAATAAAGTTTATTCTCATGAGCCGCCATCTTTGTTCAAACGCTCGCCATTTCTGGAACAAAGTTTTTCCTGACTAATTGCGGAGAAAAGCAGAATATTTGCCGAGGAGCTCTCGCGCTCGTATCCCCAATTAATTTCAATGGAGAGAATATTCATAATTCAGGGGAAAATATGTTCTCCCTCATTTGCATGTAAATATACATCGGTGTGAAAACGAAAATGTGTGAGTGAGTATGCCCTGATGCGAACTCGTTTGTCACACGTCATCAACTGAAATGGCTGAGAAACATTTGCGTATCCCTTATTAAATATTGAATGCACTTTTAACGTTTCCGTTTTAATATTTAATAACAGCTATTGATCCGATCCAACATTGTATACGCTTATTAATTCAGGCAAATTATTATATTTTAAAATTTGTATCAAAATATTTTTTCCACTCAGCGTTATTTTTACTAAACCGTGATTAAAAATGCATACGTTTATTACAGTTTTGTGTTGAAAAATTAACTTCACGAATTTCATCAAATATTCATCGAAAAAATTGTGTCTGAAAAAAAAGAACATAATTCCAGTCTATTCGCAATTTCGTCGTGGTAATTTTTCAATTTTTAGATTAATTGATAAATTTCTAACTATTATAACGTGCGAGATAATATCTGGGATGTTGATAGGGCTGTGAATGACAGGACAACAGATGACAGCAATTAGCGAGCCTAAATGAATATGTGGCGCGCGGCGCAATGAAGCGGATACGTGGCAGACACCGCAAACTTTTGCCTGCCCTCGTCAGGTAATGACACATATTACACTGTGATTCGTAACAATTGACGGGCGGGACTTGGCTCAAGAGGTTCTGCTACCTTGCTCGCGTTGTTTACGGCCAGAACTTCGAAATGTTACACCTTAATTGCGTGGCTACATGCTCGAGAAATTATCAAGGCCCCCGACGGAAGTCACTTTTTTACACCAAAACCCCCCGATACGATGTACCTGAGAAAATTCTGCCCAGACAAATTGCCAGCTTCTTTATAAAGATCAACTTTGCTTTTTCATGTGATTCTAACCCTTTGTTAATGGAGATAATCATTAAAATTCAGTTATGAGCAAAATAAAAAATTTGCTAAAACTCAAGATTAATTTTGCAACTTCAAGTTGAAATTCTGATTATATGTTTCATAATTTATTCGAAAAAAATGTGGATGTCGGTACATGAAGTAGAAATAAAATGTCATTCCAAGTGCACTTACAGAAATACCGAAAAATGTTTGGACGATAAATCTATTATGCATGCGCATTTTGGAGCACCGCCGCACGTAAAATGCAATATGAATACGAGAGCGAACAATCGTTCTATTCTGCCGAGTTTGAGAGAAAATATATTCAACAATACTTTCGCAACTTTTCGAATTATTTGGCATTCCACTTTTTTGTCGCTGATATATCAATAAACTTCAGATGCCACCAATTTGAAACCCATATAACATAGAAAAAAATTTCCGCAGCAAAAAAAACAGCAAAAGAGGTAAAATACTGGAAGTGAATAACTCCAAGTCCATAACAAAGTAGAAAACGCGAAACCAAAAACAGATAGACGGTCCGTCCGAATAGGCGCTGGGGAATATAAAATGTGATAATTACCACTAATTTCTCGCTCGTCAGGAAGTTATTACTAAATCGTTATTTGGCTCATTATATTATTATCGACTATTTGCCTCCCTTTCGAAATCCATATAAACAGACCTGAATTTTATGCACCAATTTGAAAAGTCTTTAAATCTGCTGACTAATCGTGGCGAAACCTTAGTTGTCCGGAGCATCAATTGTCAGGGAAGCGTCGATCGCGGAAGGTGTGATTAAAATCGTAACCCGATTGGGAAAAAGTGCAATGCCAGCTGCCGTTTAGGAAGCGAGGAAATAAAGCGTTCAAAACGGCGTCGCAAGATCGCTGCGGTTTTATGAGCCATTACCGTTGATACTTTGTTTTCTCTAGTGCTCGGATAAGAAGTTTATGAAACCGAGGGCGCCTCGATAATTATTGTTCACTCGATACCGCTCTACGCACTCGCGTTACCCGCAAACAAGCGCTGTCTTATAACGAGTCGCTGCGAGATGCATCGTCAAACAGACCAATTTGTACAAAGGAAACTTCAATTGTCGTATTAACTTTTGTTTCGAAACTTGCTTTTGCATTTTCAAGCAGCCTTTAACTTCAACTTTATCAACACATACACCTCTATAGAACTTTGCATTTTTTATGCAAAACTCTTTATTGAGGAAGAAACATTTTCCACTTTGTTTCAGTTTTCTATTTACAGCATTGCTTTGCGAGTTGAAATTCAAAAATTTTAATTACGGTTGAATGTTTTCATTGAGAAGAGAAAGAAACAAAGTATTTTTGTTGCAAAAAAATAAGCAACAGGAAATTTTTCAGGTCTTGTCATAATATGATAACAATTGAAATTGATAACTTAATACGAGTCAGAAAGTGTTTACAACGTGTTAAAAACATTTTGGACATTAAATTTGCAGCATCATAATTTACGATTGTTTCTCATACAAGCAGGCGCAGAGTAATTCTTGTGTTCAACGATTTTGTGGTTACCAAAATTGCAATACACTGGTAACGATTTCGAGTCCAAGATGTAAGTATATATACCAAGTTTGGTTCTGAGATAATGGGTTACATGATTACACATATTATATCAGCTCATATTAATACGAAAGTAATTGAACTGATTGAAAACCATGACTTTTTACCTCCTCATGTCAACTTTAGCATTTTTATAATTCCGGCACTGAAATTCGAACCTCCAGATGCCGAGTACTTTTTACAATCCAATCTAAGAGAGAAACAAAAGCTGAAATAATTTTGTTTAAATTGTTTCATCGCAGTTAGAAAATGAGGGTGAAAAAAAAGGTTTGGCTAAGAAACAAAATTTCTCGTCTTTAGCGGCATGGAGCGCGCTCAGACGAAAGGGTATTTGCAAGAGTGTTCTTTTATTTCATTCCACGGCAATTTTAATATTATCCCTTCGAATTATTGCGAGGTCAGCGCAATTGGTCTCAGCGGCGCTGTTATATTCCCACACACGACTGTGCGTGAGCCGTCCAACACACGCGCACAAACTTTTTGATACACACACGCGCGCACCACGCAGCCTCACAAATTGGACACCGATAATCGCGACCCAAATTCGCATCGAAGCACTTTCTCCCCTCAGCTCACGAATTATGCCTACGAATCCTGAGTTGAATTCAAAATCAGACTTTACGATTCTCCACGAAACTTGTACTTTTGCAAATCAAACGAGACCTTTTCACTCAACTTATTTTTATCATTCAAATTGGCTGCGCCAATGCCAATCTAATGGAACGAATATCAAATTTTTCTAACAGCCGATTTGTACTCTTTTTTTTTCGCTCTCCTTCTTTTCTTGCAGCAATTTTTTCTGCGATTTTAATTTGATCGAATAAAAATATCACGGGGGATTGAAAAAGCGACGTTTTCAATGGGCGTTCGAACGGAGGGACAATTTTCCCGTCCGAGTCGTAATTACGAGGAAGAAAAAATCAATTGAAATCGCGAGCGGAGGTTGTTGTAATGTAACTATCGTGGTCGTTCATTTAAAATAGTCCACGTCCACGTGACTATCGATAACAACGGGTTTGGTAACGCATGCATACTGTATAAATTATATTGACAGCGAAATGACAAAGCACGGGTGTATTTGGACGCGGATTATGTATTCATACAATGCATACATATTGCAGAAGGTATCATGTACGCACGCTTGTAATGACAGCGCGCTGTAATATACTCGTACGCCATGACGTGGAGCAACACTCTTCATAAAATACGTCACGTTTTTGCGCGACGATCTACGGTGGATGCAAAAATCAAAATTAGTCTAATTAAAATTGTCATCATTAAAACCCTTTTTGTTGACATTAAAAAGTCCAAATGAATAAACCAATCTTCTTTTAAAAATTCAAACATCCAAAATGGCATTTGTCTTCCAATCAATTTTTTACAACGAAAATACTTTTGCTAAACAATTCTATTAAAATTTTCAAAATGTTTGTTAAAATTGTTTCGATTAGTTTATGGAATTATTTCTATAACAACAAAGAGATAAATTGAAGAAATGAATTGCAAATGTTTGAAGAGAAAATTTTGTTCAAAGATAAAGTTGAAATTGATAACTTGATCTCAAATGACAAAGTTAAATGAATCTGTTAGTTTCGATGACTTTGATGAGACCATAACTAAGATATGATTCTGTCAAGATAATGGACGCGATAATTTTTTCAAAGTCGTTTGATATTTCAATCGCACGTCTGTTGCGGTGGTATAAGCGGGAGCGAAAAAATGTGCAACCCCCGTACACGAACCAGCAGCTGCTTTCTGAATATTCAATTTTATATCACGTTCGCGTGATGGCGAATAATAGTGCATTATCATGAAATGACAAAATACGTTATTATCTATTTATGCGAAAATGAAAGAATATCCCATCTACATTGTTTCTTGACGCAAAAAAATATCTTAATAAACTCGGTTTTCGCAAATAAGAAATGCAAACCGCAGCAAATATTCTTCCGAACAAATAAACACCTAAAAACGATTGTTTTGCAAATACAAACTAACTTTGATCAACGACATTTTGTTCTAATTATCAAAACTTGAAAATTGTTTGTACTACTTGTATTTTTAGAATTAATTTTTACTGGTTTTAAAAATTGAATGTAAATGTAACTCGTTAGTTAATTGAATTATTTATAATTTTTGTCTCAACCGATAGTACAGGTTTAGAGCACCGAAAAGGCACATTGATCGAAGTCACGTGACCCACGTCTGCTTCAGTGGATAATCTTGTGTTGCTTTGCCGCAACCTTTTTTAGCTGTGCAATTCGGACAATTACTGAGCGAAATATACGCATTTTCACGCAACCAGACTACGTGCACTATCATCCAGGTGTGTACCCTAACAATATCATGAGTCATCACAGTAAAAATCTGTATCTGTTTAGTAAATAATCCTTCGCACGTGTCAATGTATGTTCAATCTTGAAATGTTTTTATACAATTCTCAAAACGATAATCCAAGTAATTAGTCCTGCCAATTTCGCAAAATCACATGCTTGACAATTCAATAACTAATTGTTCTTAAGACGATGAAAAAATTGAACGAATTAGAATAATGTTTTTGATATTTTTCTTTTCAATGTTGAGGTTAGAGTTTGGCAGTGTTGTGGAGAGCCAGTAGTGAGCGAAACAGACATCCAGATGCCAGCACAGCTCGGCGCCAAACTTTCATTTAAATTTGAAGTGTTTATTGAGTTCTTATTATAAACTCAGATAAGATACAGTGTAATAAATTGCACACTGAATTTTGTATGATGAAAAATTGTCAGTTGGATCTAAATCGTTAATCGACCTTCTCAGACACCTAACAATTTATTAATCCCTCACAATTTGTTCAATTACTTCATTCACAATGTAAAATTTGGAATCCAAAAAATGAAAATCCAAAATCAATCATTTGGGTTCTTTGGTTTTTAGCGGTGCTGCATAATTTGAAACTAGAAAAAGTCAAGACCCCGAGTTGAGAAACTGTTTTGCAATAAAGAGCGACTATTTTCCATCATTTCTAACAGCTCGAAGCCAAAGTTTAACAATCCCTCGGAAACTTCAAAGCGCGCAAAGAGTTAATCGGCGAGTTAGAACGCAAATGAAAACTGCAACAAAGTGTGGATGAAAAAATGCAGCACTCGTTTATTCGAGGCACGGAGCGTTTAGCCAAAAATGGTTTTTCGAAGCAGCAGGTCTTTCCGGGCGTTGCGGCTGTCATGATTCCGCGATAGCGTTGAAATTGAGCGAGGCGAGAAGAGAGGAAGGGACGCGAACGGTGGCGGATTGGTGGCCTGAGGCGCGGTTGCGAATCGGTCGGCGTGATGCCGGTGATTCGCGGCCTCGGTGCCCAGTAATCGGCGACGAAACCGCCGTGTACCTTTCATTCGCGGCCACTTCTTTATCCTCGTTGGCCTTCCCCCGGTGCCTGCGGGCTGCTCCGCGTTTGATACGGGAAATGCGGTCCCCGACCAATCTCGCGCTAAACACAGCCATCAGTTGATGCGTTGCGCATTAATATAATTAGTCACCGCGAGCGCAAACCCGACGACAGGTTTCTCTTCGAGGCCGCTGAATTTAACAGCCATTGCGCGGGCGGAGGTCGCTCTTTCATTTTCTAGTCTTACTTCTTAACTTTTTTTCTCCTTACAACTACGTTTGTTTTTACCGCTCAATTCACTTTGCGATTCACGAATGCCATCCTTTTATCTCTTGAGCAAACTCTAATTTTACTTACAAAATGAGCCAATAATTATAACCCACTTGGAGCGATTACTCCGAAAGGGTTAAACTTATTTTCAAAGAAATAACAAAGAGGTGTTTAGCTTTGAAATCATATCGAATTCGAAAGAAAGAGTAAAAAGGATATTGATTCGAATGTGGTTTTCGAAGGGTGGCGTTACGTATCTGCCTAAGAATGCAAGTACATAATGAAAAGTCGAAACGTGTTATTTGAAAATATAGCAATCGAATAAGACGCGAGACGTTTACGGTGCCAGAGTAATTGCACGTATTCGTGCTTACGATTAACGCGTTTATTTTCTAAGTATAATTTGGCTCGCTGTCAACGGGCCATCGTCTATCCTGTTATTTCAACCGTCTAATAAAGTGAGCGCGATTATCCGACACACATCAATTTGTCGCTGGTTACTCTCGCGTCTAAGTGATTGTTTCGGTGAATCAATCTGCCCTAAAAACACCCTAATTGTACTTGCAAACATACTGATTTAAAAATCAAAATCATAAAGGAATCATCAGTCAATGCAGAAAAAAATCTTTTTTTTCAGGATGGCGCCAAAAAAAGTTGAAGAACCAGAAAAGAAGCCACTGATCGGCCGAGTTGGAACGAGTTTGAAAATCGGTATCGTGGGAATTCCGAATGTTGGAAAGTCCACGTTTTTCAATGTCCTCACCAAGAGCCAGGCTGCGGCTGAAAATTTCCCGTTCTGCACGATAGATCCTAATGAAAATAAGTATCTTTTTTGGGTCAAACTAAGGAAATAACAAAAGAAACGAAAACAAAATTGAAAAATAAAATTCAACAAAAATTGTTAAATGAAATTGTCTAACTTGGTTCGATTTGTTCAAGCACATCGCGTCCCGGTGCCAGACGCGAGGTTCGACTATCTCTGCGACTACTACAAGCCTGCCAGGTAAGCAATTGTTCGATTATCTTACCGTCGATGCAGAAACGAATGCCGCGAGAATACTTTATTTTACTGACTAAGCCTTTGCGCGAAATCAATTGGAATAACCGACGACATTTGCATACATTTTTTATTCTCACGATGTACGTGAGCTGTGTGGAAGAAATTTGAATTTTATTTACATCAAACTTACCCTTTTTCAGCAAAGTCCCAGCTTTTCTCAACGTTGTGGACATCGCTGGTTTGGTCAAGGGTGCGTCAGAGGGCCAGGGACTCGGCAACGCCTTCCTTTCGCACATCAACGCCTGTGATGGAATTTTTCACCTGTGTCGTAAGTAATATTGATTAAACTTTCAAAAAACAGTAAAACGGATGAGTAATATTTGTTCGTTGCTTTTTTAGGAGCTTTTGAAGATGACGATGTAACACATATCGAAGGTGACGTTAATCCAGTGAGGGATTTATCTATCATCAACGAAGAGCT
This sequence comes from Telenomus remus, assembly GCA_020615435.1. NCBI lineage: Eukaryota > Metazoa > Arthropoda > Insecta > Hymenoptera > Scelionidae > Telenomus > Telenomus remus. Next base: position 5,121,387 of record CM036341.1, on the reverse strand, counting down.
GCGTAAAAAAGATGTAGAGTTTCTGAACGCGGCGTTGGAGAAGTTAGAGAAGCTGGTTGTGAGAGGAAACGACAAGAAACTCAAGCCTGAATATGTAAGTGGGAACATTACCACCTTTTGAATGTCAACTTTCTTAATTTCCGATTCATCATTGCGCGCACGTTTCGACACTTAACAATACCACAGTAATCGGGCCAGCGATTTGTATCTGTTGAATCTAAAAGTCCTTTTTGGCGAACAATTGATTGCATTGCGCGTGTATCATTAAACGCCACCAAACGCCGGTCGAAAAAGAATAAACAAAGATTTGATCGCGGGTTCAGGACCTTATGAAATGAAAAGCATTGGGGGCAGGTTTCTCGACACCTACGTTCGCTTGTAAACACAATCCCGATTACATTGTACATGTGCCCAGTCACATTTAATATGTATCTCGTTACGTTGCAACATAACAGCTTGTGGATCACCCACGCGGATTTTCGATACGATCTTCACAGCTTGAAACAACGATTCATCAAAGTGTACACGTATTTATCAATTGAAAAAAAAACATTTTTTCGTTTTCTCAATTTAAAATTTTGTTTCTAGTTTTTTTAGTTTTGTAGAATGAAGTTCTATTAACTTTTGAAATCGAAACAGAGTAAATTGTGAGCGCGTGCTAACGTTTCCAGGAATGTGCCAATTTCCGCGTCTTTCCAATTTGTTCGAAACTTTTTTAAGGGTCCGCACCTGACGGTCTGCTACCCTAGTTAAAATCGCCAATTTTGAGTTAAAATATCCGAGCGGAGGGCACATTTCATACACTTTTTTTTCAGAGTCCCTAATTAGGGAGTTCATTAAAAAGTACGATTTGATTTCGCTTCCTTCGGTAATTGACATTTTAGAGCCAATTTCTCCCGGCCATTAAACTGCAATGGAACTGCCGAACGATTCTATAATTTGAACTTTTTTTCATGACTGTGTAGGATACCCTTCTGAAAGTCAAAGGTGTCTTGGTCGACGAGGAGAAACACATTAGGTTCGCGGACTGGAGTGCGAATGACGTAAGCGTTTGTTTTTCTTATACCTTCAACCGAATTACGAATTGTTGTAAAATTATTTGTTCGTGTCGTTTCAGATTGAAGTTCTCAACAAACACTTATTTTTGACATCGAAACCTGTTATCTATCTTGTGAATTTGTCCGAAAAGCATTATATTCGCAAGAAAAACAAATGGTAAAGTTACCGAAAGTCTTTCTAAATTCTGATATTTCTTAACATTCAATTTTAACTGTTTTTAACACTTTTAATCACAGGTTAGTACCAATCAAGGAATGGGTTGACAAAAATGATCCAGGTGCGATCTTGATACCCTTCAGTGGAGTTTTTGAAAACACGATCATCGACATGGAACCTGAGGAACGAAGGAAATATCTGGAAGAGAACAAATGCACCAGGTAGTTTAAATTTTTGGACTTTTTATGAGTCACTTAAATAATCGCCAAAATCTTTACTTTTACGATGCAAAAAATGGTGCATTTTTAAAAGGGAAAAAATTCCGCGTCCCCCATAATACCCATCATCGAAAATGAATCTGCAATCGGGCGTTACGAGATCAATGATAGTGTAGTGACTGATTATTGATTCTTCGGTATTCGTAAAAAAAGGGAGGACAACAAAAAAATGTTCCCACCGGAATCTTGTAAACTGGTCGAGATATCTATTGGGAATAATGGCGGGGTGCAGCTCCAGCGTCTAGACACACATATTCTACTCTATGAAGGAACTATAAAAGCGCCAGTCGTTTCGTGAAAGAGCATTATATTTTTACGCGCGGCTATTCAGATTCTTGCAAAATTGCACGAAAATGCCGCCCTCGCGACTTAAGCTATAATCTGAATCTGGCTCCGAGTCGGCCACTGGGTCACTTGCATCCATCTAGCGCACGTACCAAATTCAACCGAAACATTCTTCTCCGTTCCAGCAATCTTTAACGATTTAGACAGAAAACAATCGTGATTCGATCCGTTTATTATTAATTGACCCCCAAATTCCTCTCAAATTCTAAATTCTTCATTCTTGTTTTCTTTATTTTGTCAAACTGAAACTGATTTGTTCACAAAATTAGAAACAAAGAAAACTACAATAAGATGAGAAATAAAAAAAGAATCCTTTTTCAATTGAAAAGATTCGAGCTTGAATTATCTAAGAAACGAAGAAAAAAGTCAAGGGTGACTGCTGAACCGACAATCAGGGGGGACCGCCGTGATTTTATTTCAAGACCGCAGATCGTCGGCGAGCGAAAAGAGGGGACTTGTGAGTCGGCGAATGATAAAATTGCAGTATTAAGTTGTTCGCTTTATGTGTATTCTCTGAAGTCCCGAAGTCGAGCCGCGGCATCGAATCGAGTCCTTTAGGGCCCACCCTGTCATTAGCCGATGTTGAATCCGAGACGGTCGTATTCTGCGGCCCACCGAGGACTTTCGTCCAGGAATTCTACTCATTTCTCTTCATTCGCGAATCCACTTTCGTCGCTATTTCGGCCGAGAGAAAAAGTCTTTAATAGACCTGTTCAAAAGTGCCCTTCCACGGAAACAAATTGCTCCTGTGACCTTTACTGGACCCACTAAAACTTACTTCCTGTGACCATTGACCATTTCATTCAATAATTTTCTCTGAATGGTTTTTGGCTTTGTTCTTTAATCTTCATCAAAATTGATTTCATAATTTTTGGAATTTATGTTCTAATAGAATTTGTTTAAACATTCAAATACAAATTGCAGTTAGTTCGAGATTAAAAATTAAGATTTACAACAATTTGAAATTAGTTTCATCATGTAATCTTTGAAAAATGTGTTTTTCAGCGCATTAGATAAAATTATAGTTCAAGGATACAAAGCACTTCAGTTGCAATACTTTTTCACTGCCGGACACGACGAAGTAAAAGCATGGCCGATCCAGGTAAACTCAAGTTTCAATAACATTACTTTTTCGTTTGTTAAGTTTTGAGAGTATTAGTTTGATGTTAATTCATATTTTAGAAAGGAACAAAAGCTCCCCAAGCTGCTGGAAAAATCCACACAGATTTTGAGAAAGGGTTCATCATGGCAGAAGTTATGAAGTTTGACGATTTTAAAAATGAGGGGACTGAAGCTGCTGTTAAGGTAAAAAAAATGAAATTAATTCAATACAAAAACACTATAACAATTTCAAATCCATTGAAATGAATTGATAATCATTTTTTTGAATTAAGAGAATTGTTGTTTCAAAAATGGGGGTTTCTACATCACCAAAAGGTGGCATGGGAACCCTACAGTTGTTGTGCAGAATTCTGCATTATCTTGATCAGATATAAGACTGAATCAGCAAAATAAATTCAAACGAATGACTTCAATGCATTGCAAAATTGTTTGCAACATAAATTTTTTTACGGAAAATAAGACAGATGCAATTTTAATTTTAGGCTGCTGGAAAGTACAGGCAACAAGGAAGAAATTACGTCGTAGAAGACGGTGATATTATCTTTTTCAAATACAATGCCGGTGCTGGATTGAAAGAAAAGAAAAAGTGATGATTCAAAATGGAACAATCCAATTGGTTTATTTGTACGTTAACGCGCCTTTTTTCACTCAAATGTAAAACATACTTGAGCTTTAATTTCAGAGTCCGTTTTCTTTACACCTATAAAACCTTCATGGAATTTATCAAGAAGACTGTCTATCATTGTTAAAGTTGAATTCGCCGTTTCTATTTAATCTAAGACGCATTTATTCGAATAAATGTACATAAGCCATGATTTTCTAACTCAGTGTTTTTATATATCAATTTAAAACTTTTAATTTTATTTCTACATGTAATAGATGGGTTACGTCATATTTGGATTTCAAATAACATTTCTGTGAATTGGTTTTTGCGCTTGGAAACTTACATTAAAATCCACTTAATACGTAAATATATTTACACAACAGATCATAAATTTTATTTCTTTTGTACAATTTGTCTATTTGGGCTGTTCTATTTGCAACAGAGTTGAGATGCTCAGATCAGTATCACATTTTATCACATTTGGAGTGGTTTTTTCTTATTTATTGAAAACATTTCATGGAGTTAACAGGTACTGAGATGATCTGAAACACAACATAAATTTTGTATAATACTAACCACTTGTGAATTAAGATTGAATAAATACATTTCTTACAAATTACTTTACCGTATATAATTAGTCTGATTCAACAACCTCCATTTCAACCAGTTATAAAATTCTACTTCGTCAGTCAACATGTGTTTCAAATGTTTGAAACTGTTTGGTGGTATATCTACTTTGCTTGGACGATACTCTTTGATGCCTAAAAAAACAAGATGTTTACTTTTTCGATGATTAATTATTTGAACACTGTTTTGATTGAAAAAATACAATGAAGTTGAAATTAAATTTTGAAAACTTTAAATCGCGTCATTGTATTATTTGATTAAACACTAGAGGTCCAGGATATTTAAATTTCATTTCCTCCGAGAGTCATTGGCCGTGCCGAACGGCTTTATTAATTCATCAAATTTAAAACCAGTTTTTCGTTTCAAGTTCACATGCAAGTCTCAACACCTTGAACGATTCGAAACTTGGCTGTGCTCTTGAACATTTTATGCATTTTTTCCAATCCTTGATTATATTAATTTCAGTTTCCTGTATAAATTTTTCAGTGAACAATTTTATACCAACGACTTTCACTGATTCCAATATACTTCCAATGTAAATTCAATTTTAAGTCAAAAAATAACATCTTTATAAGATTGAAAGATAAAATTAATGTATCAGATTCAGATCTAATGAAATATCTAAAATGGAAACAAACACACAAATAATAGAAAGGTAAAAACGAACGGAAAAAAACATTTAGTTTGAAATTAACAACAAAAAAGTTGAGTAAAATATTCCAGAGTTATTGACAGATGAGAATTAATTGAATTAAAATTCAACAGTTCAGCGAATAGTCAGTTTCATTATGATGTTAATCGACAACATTTCAAGTGGCCGGATAACTATTGCCATTTGAAAAAGGCCAGATCAAAGTGAACATAAAGTTCACATTACATAAACAATAAAATGATTTTAACAACGCCGTTAAAAGTGTGTATTTACTCTTCAACTGCCAAGCTTTTGTAAGTCACCTGCCTTACCGCCTCTGATAATTAGTTGCGTTTATAGCTGGATAATATAATTGATACCAATTAAATGTGAATAACATTTGATTTACGACTTACGTATTTTCTTATACACGTCGCTCGCACCTCTGAAAAATCGCGGAAACTTATTTTGTAGCACCAGCAAAGTATCTTCGATGTGACTTAGTATTCCTACGACGGGATACCATTTCATCACATTCGTCTTAGCTTCCTTCAAAGCCCATTTGTTATTTCTTTTACTAGAAATTGTATTTCAATTCTTATTAAACTATTACTTCAGAAAAAAGACAAAGAAATTGAGTTCAATTGGTTGTTTTATAAAATTCTGAAAAAGGTCTTACGTGCAGCGAATATCTTGACCACAAAAATGAGCAATTGACCCGCTATAAATCACTGAAGATTCGCCGGTTTGAAATCTGGAAAAGAATTGAAAAATGATTATTTTTGTTATTCGTTTTATAGTAAAACTAATAAGGTTATAATTGTATTCAATTGTACCTGTGAAGCATCCTCGGATCTAATGGATCTCGAACGATGGATATGAAAGTCGGTGCCTGTCTTCCAAAAGTAGAAAAGTTTAAGAAACGCGTATCGCCGTCAAATGTCAAAGGCACCGCTTCTTCTTTGATGATGCTCGTTATTTCCTCAACGAGCAGCTCCTGTGAAAAGAATCCAAACTGGGTATATTTCTTTTGCAAACAAGCTGAAAGATCACGCAAACAAGCATGAAAAAAACATGATTTTCTTATTCAAATTATTCTTTATGAAAATTCAAACGATATATTCGGAGGAAAAATAAAAGAAAAAAAGTACCTAAATTATTGAGAAAACAAGAAGAACACAAATTTTTCTAACTTCGAAAGATTTCTAAAAATGGGATCAGCCATGGTTGCAGTTACTCAATGAAAATCGCTCGTACTTTTCAATCGAAAGGAATTCGGTTTAGTTGGCTGCGCGATGAAATAACATGTACGGAAGAGGAATGCACGTTATGCAACCAATTTCATATTGGCATCTTCTGTGAACCGTGGCATGTCAGATGTTGCTATCGCTGAAAAATTTCAAGGCGACGACAACCTACGCGCTTTTCTTTTTCATTCACAGTGCATTACTCCTGCACATTCTGATCCCGCCAATTAAATCAGACCCGAGAAACTGGAACGATTGTATTCTAATTAACGACAGCCACGTGTCCTGATTGAGACGTACACTGATTGAATTATGCAAAGTGCCGTTTTCACTTTCTCTCGTCGGTTGAACTTTAATTCAAAAAGAAAAAATAATTAGATCAAATTTCTTCTCATTCCAGTTTCTTGAGTTTGCATTTTAAAGTTCGCGATTTAAAGAACAGTGTTTAGTACGTGGTTTTCAAATATTAACAAGCAATCACATGAAATGTCAATATTTTTATGATCCGGCGCAAACAATAAATCTTGATGAAATCATATTAATTTACCTGCTGCAGACTCGTGAGAGTTTCGCTGTCGCCCTGGGGCAATCGTATGTGTTTGAAGTTATTGAGGCCCTCGAGACGCTGCAGCAGCAAAACCATCAACTCAGCTCCAGCGTGTGGGATTCGCGTGACCATCAGCACGTTTTCATTTGTATTCGGTAGATATCCACGTTCCCCCAACTCGGCCAGCGATGGTGTCACACGTCGATTGCGACGCGTCGATGATGACTAATTGAAACCATATCAAATTTTGAAGACGAAATCCAAATTGAAATTGAATTCATAATTATAATCATCTTTTTCTAACAGAATTTGAAAGAAAAAAGTGCCTTGAAATTGGCAAAGGAAAATGCAAAATGATTTTTCAATGACAAAATGGAAATTCCCAAATCTTCAACCTCAAGGGACATTTCTCAGTTTGGCCTTGTACTTGAAACGATTTTTTGAAGATGAATAAAAAGATTGAGATTTGCATAATGCGATATTAATTGACTGAGGAATGTCGATGTGATACGAATGTCACTTTTTTATTAGTTTATCATGTCGAGTTAATTTAAGAACTGCAACGAACGTGTGCACGTGTGCATGAGAGGTGTTACAGTGATAGACTTTCACTGAATAATTTATGAAATTCTGTCGCTTTTACAACTAGATGAATTTTTGTTTCGCATATTTTGTCACACAATCATGAAAGTTGTTATAACATGTATATCTTCATTCGTAAACTGAATTCATTACAAATGCAAAAAAATGCATCTCAAATTCTTCAAAATGAAAATTTACAATTTACAATTAAAGTTCCGTTTCAAAATTTTTAATCCAGTTCAAAAAATCTAATTCAAGTTTGTAAATCCAAATTTCTCGAGTTATTTACTTTAAAAATAAACAGAACTTTCTTACCTGATAATATCCTGCAGCTTCGCTCATAATATCAAATCTTCTCGTATTTTCAATTTCACTAAGGCTCTCAGCTGACAATTTGTCAAAAATGTTGACATCCCGATCGAACCATTTGGCACTGACCAAATACACCATCGCGACCGTCAGACTAAGAAACACGACTGACAAAAAGTCTCGGTACCGTGGCATTGCAAAAAATTGGCCAGTCTCAGTTCGTTATCACAATGCATATTTCGAAGCGCGCGGACACAATGCCGATCCCGATAATCATCGGTTGATTCAGCCAGTATGACTGAGGAGAATGTCAGTGGGTCAGTACACATCGCACGCGGCCCCCACATCTTCGCACGACCTGTGCCCCCTCTTGGATGGATCCCCTTAAGATATCCCGACCTCACTTTCTTCATTGTATCCTGAAAAATTCACGAGCTGAAAATCGTATTCCTTTTAAGACAATCGATCTGTTCCCACAATCAGAGTGAGAGTCTGCTTCCTGACGCTAATGAAGCTTCTGGATCCATGACAGAATGCGACTTTTTGGAGTTAAACAATAAAATCCGATTGAGCAATGCGAAACGTTTCATTTGATTTCAAAAGAAAACACTAAGAGGAATGCAACGATGCAGCATTTAAAATGACACTTTTTGCAATTATAAAAGCGCTTGGGGCGATTGATGGAAATTGAATTACGAATTTATGACGTTAGCAGGTTTGTTGGCTTGATTGATTCGTTTGCAGAGTGAATCAAAATGACACCTCGGCGTTGTGAGGAGATAATTATTGCTTTCTATCGGTTGTGCAACGTTGAACAATGATGGGTACCTGTACCTTTTCCTATTCCTTGTTTCCAACTTGGGCACAATGAGATAGAAAGAAACGGAAAGAGAAAGGATACGTTTCATTGATGAAGAAAATGAACCTGTGAATCGGTAGTTAAAAATTACTAATGACAGTTATATTGTCTACTAAGTCATGATTAAATGAACACTTGTATCAATAACAAAGACTAATCGGTGGAGGGTTTCTTGTTGGAGTTGCAAATGAATAAGGTGTTTAACGTATTTAAACAGTATATTCTAGAAAATCGTGAAATCTACAAATATTCGGTCATGCACAATCGTTGAAAACGTGTGAAATGTGTTCTGTAGACTCGCGTTGTTGATAAAGTTGAATAACATTCTAACCGGGGTATAAATATGAAAAATCACGTTGTGAGTAAAGCACTTGATTGATAACCTGTTAAAATGCACTGATTCATTTTGGCCTTAGCATTTTCAATGCTCAAGACCTTTTCAATTGTTCATACTCAACTTTTTGTTGATTTTTTTCAGCTGAATTCGCAGCAATTCAAATTATTTTCAATATACAATTTTTGATTCAAATAAAACTGTCGTTTTCAAAAACTCTCCACTGAATGACACATTTTCTATGAAACTCCATGATACCTATGATTATACCATTTTGTCACCGGTATTTTTCGCAGTTACAACAAATATTTCTGTTTTTTCTTCCTTAATATATAAAATCAACTTAGAATTCAAAAGGAAATGGATATTTTATCGCATGATAGCGTACATAAATTATATCGCAATTTAACACAGCACCGTTTACTAAATTCCTTCCTGAGTTTTCGCTTGAATCTTGAACTTGTCGCGCTCGTCCGTTTCGGAGTTTTCGCTTTCACTCATGCGACGTTCGTGGGCGCGCTTCTTATTTCGCATTTTGCGCTGGTTCTTCTTGCGTCGGCCCAAAATACTGGAATTGGATCTAGAAGTATAAGAAATAAACTCACTCGTTTATTCCCCCGAGTCGCATCTACCACTGATAAACTTCTATCTAACATGCAACAACCATAATTTACATGCAAGTTAGATATAGCATGTTTAGATTTTTAATTCCTAAAAAAAGTTCGATCAAACTCAAATCAGACAACTGTTTTTTTTTATCAAATTTAATACCAAATCGTTTCCAAAGAATACAAATCTACAGTTATATCAGTATCGTTTATTACAAAAAATAGTAAGAGAAAAAAGAATTACCTAAAGAGTTGTCTGGAGACAATTTCGTTGAATCTAACAGTCTTCTTTAAATTTGAACACTCGGATTCAGAATTGATTTCCTGGGCAGAATCGTAGCTATACTGGACAGATGGAGCTGCGACCAAACCATCGTCGATACTTGATTCCGAGACGGAGCGTGAAAACTCCCTGCGGGACTTTAAAATGCTTTTGTATCTCGCAGCACTAGGCAGTTCATCGCTGCTGCTTTCGGAAATTGATCTCGACTTGATTAAAGTGCGCTTCCTTTCCTGCTGCAGCAGAACCAATTCGTCCTCATCCTGTGTCCTTTGGTCCTCGTCTTCGGAATCAGTCTGGCGAGAATTTATGTTTATCACAAGACCGTCCTCCTCTCTCTCTACTTCGACATCCTTGATTGATTCCCCCACCGGTTCCAGCTACAACAAATTCATATTGTGAGCCAATATCAAAAATGAATTTTAATTTAAAACATCAAATCGAAATATTACCTTCAAATTGTCCAGTTTTTTCTTCACACTTTCCACACTAGAAAAGTATTTAGTTTCTAAAGAATTTTCATCCAGTCCAGCCTGGTACTCGATTAAATTTTCAGTATCTTTCAGAGAGACAGTAAGGACCACGTTGTTATCCCAGGGTTCAACAGACAAACTTTCCGGCAGGATAACGTCCGGTCGTATTTTGAAGCACAGTGAGTAGTAGCTCGGGAAGAATCCAGCGCCGACTGATTTGCAAACTAGATGAAATCCAGAATCGCATTTCAAAATTCTATGTTTGATCGAACCATTCTCCACATTCTTCACGTTGACAGTCACTGCAAGAATGTTTTCGAATACGTTGCAAAAGAAGACAGGCAAGTTGTGCTTCACATCCTGGTTCATGAAAGGAACCTCTTTCTCAGAAACTGGTTCTTCTTCTTCCACGCAGATCCTTACGTCTTCCTCGTCCATAGATCCTGTTATCAAAGTGAAATTTCCCTCGTCAGAGGACACCGTTACACTTTCAGATCCAAGTTCCAAGTTGTCGGCAGCCTCGTGGACAGGACTTCCGTTATCACTGTCCACCCCGCTGTCTTCGGGACAAACCAGGCTGCGAATCACAGGCAATGAGACGCTCAGTTTTCGCGACTTGAGGTCAAATTTCGCGGAACCATGATCCGCGTCTACACGGTAACATAATGGCAGTTTCAGATAATACTTAGCTGGTCGTTCACTTTTTAGAGTGAGCAACCGTTCCTGGACATCCAGGGTTGCGTCCTCAGCCGACCTCAAAAGCGGAAGGTCGATGATGATGAGCAACGTTTTTGGCATGGCAGATCCGAGCTTGTCCTTGTCCAAGGTGAAGTCTAACATGTCGATGTCTTTTTGATACTTCACAAGGACTTTGGGCTTTGCATAATCCTCTATCTCGGAGGTTTTAGAATGTTGATCGGTGAAGTACCTGGTGGTTGGGGTGGGTTTTTGAGGCTTTTCTGCGTAGAGTTTTGATTGTCTCTCACGGGTTTGGTCGTAGTTTGACATCATTTTTTGGTAGATCTCTGGCTCCACTTCAGTTTCCGGGTTCGGAGGAGCGGACTTTTCGGCGGGTTTTCGAATCACAGACGGGTGGTAGTTTCCTTTGTAGGTCATCTTTGGAAACTTGAGGTTTTTTCGGTCCAATTTCATCTGCAAAGTTTGAACATTGTTAGTTCGGTGTTTTAAAAGCGTTTAAACTCATTACCTGTGGAATTTTAAAGGAAACTACTTTGTGATAACTTGTTTAAGGATTTACATGCTCTAATAAGAAAAATTTGCGCTAATTTTTAAAAGCGCAATAAAAATTGCAATGGCTTATGAAAAATGATTGTTCATTGTAAATGATAAATGAAAACAATTTTCTCATGTGTTGCAAAAACGCATCAACGTCAGGTAATGGGTTAATTTGTGGTGACAAGTTTTTGTATGAAAGTTTAAGCGGTTTTGAGAGACGGAAAATTGTTTTTGAAATTAAGTGTCAGTGGCATGAAACCTTTGTAATCAAGCCGTTATCAGGTTATTAATTATTGCCAACAATTTAATGTTCCCCGTGTTAATTATGACACAGATGCGCTTTATCTTGGTTTCATAATGATGTAATTTCAATTACATAATTGGGACACGGCGAAAATGAAAAGACACTTTTTACTTTGTTAGAAAAAAATCATTGAGTTCAATTTTTGCATAATAAACAAATTAATTTGAAAAAAAGCAACATTTCTCCTGTCTAATTATGAAAAAAAATATAAATGCCAACGATTTTTTATTTCAACTTTAACATTTTAAGTTGAAAAATAATTCAATCATTTTTTCTTATAAATTCTCATTCTCTTTTAACTCGGTATTGCAACGCCATCTGGAGAAAAAAGTGCGACGTAAATTTAAAGAGCAATTACACCGATCATATGGTTCAATAAAATTGTTACCTTCAATGTTTTTTTTGTGTTAACAATCATTTGTATAGTTCATTTTTCAGTTTTATCAATGTTCAAATTCGGAAAATGTTTAATAATTAATAGAAATTGATTGCAAAAAAAGGATGTGAAATTACCAACTTCCGTAAACAGGATATACAACTTTATGAAAACATTCAATACTTTGAAAATATAGAAAGAAGAAAAACTTGTATCACAAATTTTTCTACATATTTCCACAACATTGTAACTATAAACAATAAAGTTAATAATAATTGCAACGATAAAGTGCAGAGTTACATAATTCAAATCAAGGCTCATTGAATAATTCGATATCACGAGATGTCGTGTAAAACATCGCCGTTAGTTTCAAAAACGACGCAATCAATACTCCGGCTCACTTTTGACAACAAAGAAAATGAGCACGCTCCAAAAAGTCGTTCAACATTTCGGAGCACAACCAATTACTCTGCTCCAATTTTGATTCAATTAAAGACTAATTAAAAAATGGACCAACATGTTCGATAAAAATTTATCAAAACCCATAAACAATTTTGCTCCAAAACTCGACACTAACAAGCTTTAATCTAACTAAAATTTAATCTTTTCTGAAATTAAAACAAACTAAAACTTTAAGTTAAAGTTGAGATAAGAAAGCATATCAAGAGGAAGTCGGTACTTTCGTCAGATTACAGAAAGACAAAGAAGTGAAAAAAGCAACGAACCTTGAAATGCGTCTCGACGCCATCGATGGCCGTGTTGTTGACGATGTCACGGAACTGCGCATTTTTGGAAGCCAAGTGGAGCGTGTCCGGGTGGAAGACCACGTCGACGACGATACACCGGACGTTATTTCGATCGAGGTCATCTCGAGGCGGTGTCAGAGTGTACGGAATGGACCATTTCAAGCCCCGGTTCCCATCTTCACAGGACGGTCGACTCGATGGCTTTTCCACAATGTCACTCTCGCTAATGTTGAGGAAACATTTCCTCTCGCCGTTGGCGCTGGTTTTGAGAACGTACCCCGGCTGAGGTTTAAGGAACGTCACGTCGACGCCTCGCTGGCGTTCGAGTTGCGTGAACTCGTCCTCGTAGATTTTTCGGTTCTTTGGATCGTTGACCTCGTTTGCGTATTCGCTCAGCAACTCGCGAAACTTGTCGTTCTTGAGGCTCTCGGTGATGAGGTTCAGGTCCTCCCGGGTCAGGTCCAAATCTTGCCAATCTCGGGTTAAGTTGTCACTCGCGTCCATCTTCTGAAGTTGTACTGCTGTGTTTACAAATAAACTCTCATAGCCGCGGTGGAAGGCTCGCGAAGCGTACCACGTGAACCAATCACGAGCCTGCGCCGGCCGGTCGTACGTGGCGCCATGTCAGGTCTATTGATTCAAATCGCGTTGCTTAGCTTGCTCGAAATCTCGTTTCGAACCAAAAGAAAGTCAAACAGTCCAACTTGATTGTAGCCAACACAATTTACAAGATTCATGCCATGAAATTGTCTACCCTGACTGTCGATTGTTTAACAAATTCAAGTTTCTTGGTTTATCTTTTTTTTGCACATTTTTAAATTTCAAAGTTTTTGCAAATTGGGGTATTTTAAGGTGCTTACAAGTTCGTTCTAACTGTAGAAGGTAAATTAATGCAATACGTCGGTCATTGATTTTCGTTTGTTGAAGGTAAGACTAACGTTTTTTGAAGGGACTTACTTTATCATAGCATGCTACAACATTTCATCTATCATTTATTCGAAAAAAAAAGATCTAAAATTCCAAGATGAAAAACCCAAAATCGAAATAAAAGGAAATGAACAGGAAAAAGTAGAAATGACTCATGTAAATGAGACATTCTTATAATTTTAATTGATTATGATTTCTAATTGATATTGATTTATGACTTTTTTTGGAAGAATTATGTTCAGCTGTATCAATTCAGCAATTTTTGAGATGTGTTTTTGAATTGATTAGAAAAACTAGAAGTTGTGACAACCTTGGTTCAAAACTATCAAAGAATGCTTTTCATTTCGTTCGCGCAAACGTGTAAATCTATCTAACGCGAGAATAAATCTTACGCTGCGGTGTTAATATCTATCACCCTGTTTCAATAACAAGGATTATTGAAAATAATATTTCATATCCCTCACTTTATCAAAATCTTATTTACATTGTAACGCGCATCTACAAAATGATATGCTCTGACAAATTTGACGCAAATAAACCCTGTTTGCAGAAAATGTAATTCGAGTTTGAATTCAAATTATAATTATATGCTTTTTAAACACTCGATGCGGTAACTGTCTGGTCATATTTTGCAATATTCAATTAAACAAATTGGATTCATTTTCAACGAAACTGTAAATACCGAGTTCGCAATTAATTCATGTTTCTTATTTCGATTTGTACGTTTTCACATTGAGAAATGTAACTTAAATTTTGTTGAACGCTCGTTGATCAAAACATCGGCAAAAAATAACACACGCAATAAAATGATTACGGGCAAGTAATTTCTGACGCTGTTCAATATTTCGTTGATCCGTGACCCGGAAGTCAAGTCCGACCCATTTAATTTAACGTTTATCGAACTGTTTCGAGATCTCAACGACGCTTTTGAGTTGGAGCAAAATCTTTCAGGCATCGAAGGTATCCGAAAAATGGAAACCGTCAAAGAGCTGTTTCTTGAGCTCTCGATATAATGCCTCGCTTCTTCATCGATCGAAAGCTCAGAAAAGAAAAGAAAGGAAACAGAAACGCCAATCTTCTTTCTCTCCACTTTTGTTTTTATCAACTGCAAATGGAGTTATTATCGATGCCTCGATGCAAATCGAAAGAACTCGATTTGTCAATTAGGAACAAAGCGAAATATACAAAATGGACTGTCGTAATATCGTTCATTTCTATCGTGTTTGTTGATTTACTTTTATCGCAGATTTTTATCAGGTTGTTGCACCAGACTAAAAATAGAAAAGTGCACAAATGAATGCATTTCAACCACGACTTTAATTGTAGAATCGAGAAGGAAATAAATTTCGTTTATTTTGAACAGTTCTAAATTTTGTTATCCAAAAAGCGTTTTCTTGTTTCGAAATAAGTCGACTGATTTGTTTCTTTTTTGAATCAAAATTTTGTACTGGGGTTGCCTTATACACTGAAAATGGTTTTTAGGTCATAAAATAGCGTCCGGGCTTATTTTCTCGAATTGAAGCAGTGCATTGTCGTCAACTTGCATTCTTCAGGGATACTCTTTTGCGACTTTGGTGCGGCATCGCAATACTCCATCACTTTGGAAACTGCCTGTACGTTACTGTCACTCAACTTCGAAGCATCTTGAACAAGTTTTGTTTGATGGTATCTGTTCAACTCGACAACCAGTCTGCAAGATTTCAAGTTTTTCCTCAATCTTGTTTGTTACACTATTTTTTTATTTATTAATAATTTTTATATTTTTTTTCCTTTTGTTTGCAAACGCAATAAATCTCACTTCATACCGACTCAATCCAATGATTGTCGAGTGCTTCCACTGTTCCTTATGCTCGATTGTGTCTCGAGAAAGATTTTGAGCAATACAAAATGCTATAAAGATGAGAAGTATTAAAAAGCACAGTCAATAGAAGGTCTTTTTATCTACAGAACTTATCTACACGATTCATTGTGATGAAAAAAATCTCAATCACTTCTGATTTAATCTTCAAGAGATCATGTTACGACTAGAAACAAGAATGTTCACAATTTGTTAAGAAATATAAACTTATAATGATGAAATTGTTGTAAAACATACTGGCATTAATAGGAATGATTTGTTTTGTTTTTTTTATGTCCGGTTCTGATTCACACATTGGAAATGTTCCGTTACAGATATGTATTAATACAAAGCTCAATTGGAAATCAAAATACAGTATTCAAATTGGATAATCAGATTGATTTTGCGTTGTCGTGCGTCTCTGCAACATTGATAACTGTTTCTATTTCGACGAATGATCATCCGAGATCAATAATTTGATACCATGATGTGATTCAGTAACCGTAAACATCTTGATTTTGCTGTGCCCTATGACCGAATAAGAAATTCAAGGATTTTCAAATTTACTAATTCAAAATCAATCTTTACTTATCAACAAAACACTAATAATCACTTATTAGAGCTACCAAAATGTTTTAGCAGAAACAAATCTTTCTTTTTAGCTTAGTAAATCTCACAACAAAAATGTAATCAAATTTGATTGTTTAATTTTTAGTGTTAAATGTTATGCAGTACTTAATTGCTACCTTCGACTATGAACTTTTCAATATAACTTTTTTCCTCGAACAATTTTTTCGCGTGGAATTTTTTAATTTCCTTCAAAAAATGTTGTATTGGAAATACAAAAGAACCAGCTCAAAATGAACGAACTTGAGAATGGAAGTTTTGCGATAAATAAATCCTATAAATATACAGACGCATATTAATCTGACTAACGAGCACAGTTCTAATGATCGAAATAATATATCCGTGCCAAAAACGTATAAATGCTTAACCGAGTTGCGTCACGAACCTCTCAACTCTGTCACATACAAATCCACCAAAATTATTGTTCATATGAGTTGATGTTATTGTTGTGTATAAATCCCCAAAGCTGTGACGAAGAAAACGATTAAAATGAATTGAATTGATTACGATCGACATTTGGCAAAGATTTACCAGCAGTTTTCAATGGAACAATGATTAAATTGTTTCATCTTACAGAAACAGAAGTTTCTACTAAACAACTGACTCTTTATTCTGAAGTGATACCAAACGAAGTTTTACCATTCGAACAGTTTGAATAAAGTTGAGAGAATTCTGTTGCAGCCCAGGGCTATTTTGTACATTTAGAGGTATCAAACTTTGAGGAGAAATGAAAGCAATAACGCAAATTATAATCAATTTATAATTGTTTCTGCACGCTACACATTTTGACTAACATAAAGTGTACACTAAGTCTTCATCATCAATCAGGATATTGCAATTAATAAAATTGAAATTAAGATAGCTAAGAAATATGTACTTGGAAATGTTAATCCAGGTCCAACAGCAGAAGAAGGAGTTTTCGATGTGGCACTAATACTAATATCCGAACAACCTCTGAAAATTTCCTCACGTCCACATCCGAGTCGACCTACACCATCTGGACAAAAGCCCCAATTTTTGGCAGATTTATAATTCCATCTCAGAACGCATCGCTCACATTGTAAATCCTTGGGCAATTTAGCATTAACTTCGTAATTATTCTTTCCTCTACAGACATTGATCTTGTCCTTGAAAGGTTGATCAAGACAACTGTCATTGTTTTCCGGGACATATTCTAGTTTCAGAGGATGTTTATTGAAACACTCTTCACTTTCGACCTCGTCATCACTGTGCAAATGACAAATTGCAAATTTAGCATCGCCTCCATAATTAGCTGTTAATTCAAACCTGATTCTGATGGTCTGGCCTTGTACATATCTTAAAAATAATTAATAGTTATCCAAATTTAAGGTATTACAATATCAAAATGAAGTTTAATATAGAATAAACTCTTACTTTCGTGCAATATAAACATTTCCGTTTAGGTCCCGACTGTATTTTCCACCATTTTCATTTGGTCTAGGGACAGGTAAGTGAAAAACATCTCCACAAGCGCCGCATTGAAACGAACGTTCCGACTCATGATACTGTTAACGAAATATTTCCAATTTGTCATAATCACTTAATATTGAAGAAACAATTTCCTTCTGAAAATTCCTGCAATCGCAATAAGTTACTCACTGTTTCTCCCCCGCAATTCAGAGAATGATCATCGTAATTTCTATGAGTGTTAGCTCCTAATCTCCATGCAGTCGCTCTAGCGACCGGTTCTAATAACCGACCCTCTCCTCTAACTCCACTGGAGTGTAAAAACACAAATAATGTTAAAGATGAAATTATTTTAAAGACAAACATTTTCGTTTGTTTCAAATCTACTACTACAACTATTCTTTAACTAACGCTTTTTAAGTAGCTGATTTCTCTTTTAACACACTTATTCATAAATATTATACTCCAATTCAAAAATTAATCTTAAATGTGATTTGTATAACGACAGCAAATAAATGTAGGTGAAGTAATTAACATTCATATACTAATGTCAATTGTGAAGTGAAATTTATAATTTGAAATGATGAAAGACTTTTATTTTTGAGTTGTGATTTTCAATACAATTCAAAATTTGATTCGTGAATCCTACGAATAACGCTATATTTCTTCTATAAACTCAATATCATCGTCTTTTCCTAGAATGCTAATGTCCGAACATCCTCTGAAAATTTCCTGGGGTCCACAACCAAGACGCCCATGACCGTCAGCGCAAGTACCCCAATCTTTGCCTGTTCTGTAATGCCATCTCAAAACACAAAGATCACAGGATAGATTGAGAGGTAACTCAGCTTTTACGTGATAAACATTTTTTTCTCTGCAAATTATGATTTTGTCTTTGTACGGCTGATGTTGGCATGCATCTATCTCACCATCTGGGACGTTTCTGATTTGCAAAGGATGCTCATCGAAACATTCCTCAGTTTCCAGATCATCATAACCTTTCAAACGACAGATGGAAAATTCAGCGTAGCCTAGGTGATTGGATTCCAATTTGAATCTAATGTCTATTTCCGTGTTCATATCATACCTGCGACAAGAAAGTTTTAGATTAAGTTCAAGGAATTAACTTTTCTTTAGATCAAGCGAAAACTTACACTCGAGTAATAACTAAGTTTCCATTCTTACTTCGGCTGTATTTTCCGCCGTTTTCGTTAGGTCGAGGTCTACCACAAGATGGTGGATCGCCGCACACACCACATTCGTAACCATATTCACGTTCATGATGCTTTTTTCAACAGATTTTTTGCACATAAAGTGTATTATGGAAGGCATTCAAATTAATTTTGAACTTACTGTTCCACCACCACAGTTGAGCATATGATCATCATAATTTTCATACGTATTAAACCCCATTCTCCAAGTAGTACCTCTAGCAGGTGGTTCCAAAAGTCTACCTTGACCGTATGTAACACTTAAACAAGAAAACAAAAATAACACAAGTAAAAAGAATCCTTCTAATAGATTCATCTTGACTTAATTGCAATTTTTGCAAAAACTATTGAAAGCAAAATGAGGAAAAACGCAATTTCACATTGAAACTAACTACTAATTGAAACGACTATTTCGACAATTTCCTTAAACATCGCGTTTTTGTTGAAAAGATTACATAAAAATACGATAGTAACAAACCTAATATCAATGTAACTAACGTTCGAATAAAGTTACGAATTAATATTTATTCTATAAGTTAGATTGTAGATTTGCCAAAAGCTTCAAAAGTGCTATCACGAATTGGAATCGAAAAACTAGTCAAAGATGAATTTGATGGTTTTAAAGTACGGTAGACTTTGCACTAGACCTTGCCGTCGTTAAGTTAAACAGAAAAATTGCAAAAAACAAAATGAATTAAGTTACAATCATTTTGATTCGACATGCGCTAAGTGTCTGAAGACAATTAGTGTAGAAAATTGTGTTTTGGACTGTGAATATTGGTAATTGAACCATAATTAGTGAAAGTTAAAAATTTTTATTAATGTTAAAGTTTCCATCAAATAAACCCGATAATTCCACTAGACATGAAGATCAGCAGATCTGATCACCTCAATCTAATATTAATTAATTTGATGAATTCATGAAATGATATAGATTTCTGATTTAACAAAGAAATAATTATCAAATACTCATTTGATTAAGAACATTTACTTGGGTGATCAATAATTATTCATTAATTGGAAAATGAATTTGTTGATTAAGTCTATCCCTGTATTTTATTACGAAGAATTGTTTTTCAAAGAAAGTTTTATATTAGTTTTGCATGGTCATTAGATACATCAAAAGTAAAGTACAAAAACAAAAATATTTTAAGATTTTGTTTTCTTTAACTTTCTAAAAACTCAAAGTTCAAGTAAGTTAAATGAATTAATAAATTATACATATATTGTATTACAAACTGTCTTCTATCATAACACATCCAAATTGAATAAAAAGTGTCCTTAATATTTGTTAATTAAATTTCAAAATATATGATTCGGCCAGTAATTTGAGCAGTATAAAAGACAAGCTTTCAGACAGATTTTCAGTCGCAGATTGTAAACTCATCGATTCGAAATGGTTGTAACTAAATCGGTTCTATTTTTCACGTTTCTTTTGTCTTTTAACTTAGACTCCACTTTTGGACATGGTTTCTTAGATGAACCTGTTGCAAGGTCTACCGCTGGACATAAAGCTGAGTTCAGAAATCTCGTTCCTATAAATTATAACCACAATGGACTCAATTGTGGAGGAGGAGCCGTAAGTTAATTTAAAATAATTATCATTAAAAGTGCTCAAAAATCGAGATAAAATGTTGTAATTTGCTGAAGAATCACGATCCTGAGTATGGTCAGAAGTGTGGTGTTTGTGGAGATGATTTATCCTTACCTTCACCCAGACCTAACGAAAATGGAGGAAAATACAGTCGAACTGTTAATGGACGCGTTTATATCACACGAGAGTAAGTTATACTTCCATTTATTTAATCAAAACTAGTCAAAAATCATCAATTCAAATAAATTATTCTTAGGTACAAGCAGGGTCAGCAGATTGATATTAGATTCAATCTGACAGCTAATCACATGGGCCACGTTGAATTTTCCATTTGTCCATTGGAAAATGATAACATGGTTGAGACCGAAAAGTGTTTCGAACAATATCGTTTGAAAGAATTGCAGTACATCCCAGAACAGAACGACAATTGCAGATATCAACCACATAAAGATAAAATCATAGTCTGTTCAAATAAAAATATCTACGAGTTAAAGGCTACACTACCAAAGTATCTTCGCTGTGAACATTGCGTTTTAAGATGGCATTACAGAGCTGGAAATAACTGGGGTTTTTGTCCCGATGGTACTGGACGTGTTGGATGCGGACCACAGGAAATCTTCCGCGGTTGCTCAGACATCCGAATTGGAGACGGAAATTTTATGATTAATCACCCAAGTAACAGTATTAGTCAACAAAAACCAACTTACTATGACCCCATAGTTCCTGAGAAACCGAAAAATTATGCTCCCACGGTTTTTCCGAAACCAGTAGATACCACCGCATCCCAATGGCCTCCACAGAATATGCGCCAATGTTGGTGCATCTGCTGATGTGCAAAAAAAGGAGAGATCGACTGAGATCTGTTAGACATTTTCATTTTCACAATGATTTATGTATTATGTATGTAAAATAACAATTATTCAATGCAACCAGTGTAATAAAAATTTTTTAAAATGTTCTTGCAAATTTCTGCTGAAAAATCACGATCCTATGAAAACTTGATGTTAATTGACTTGGGACTATTGAGATTTTATTTACTCCTCAGTCATTGAAAACGAAAGAATAATTAAATGAGTATTTGACGAAATTGAAACGAAATAGTTTGCGACAATAATTTCGGCAATAGTTTTTATCGAACCGAACATAACAAGTCTAACTAAGGTGGAACTAGCCAGAGAATAAAAAAGCTACTCAGTTTCTAGTTAAAAATTAGGCTGAATTCAATTATAGGAATAATTTAAAAAGATAATTGGAAACTATTGTTGTTACGTTAGTAATTGTAAATTAATATGTAACCCAACCTTGAGAAACTGTAAATTTATTTAAAGGCAGCAAATACAGATTTTGAAACAGAGAACAAAAAGCATAAACGAGATGGAGAAAATCACTGAAGAATCAAGCATTCTAACTGCAGCAACACAACAAAATTCAATTTCGCGAAAGCTTACGGATGGCTGAGGATGCAAAGTGAACTCAAACTTTGCCGTTCCTTCGCCACATTCTATATTTATCTCAATAAGGAATGCATTTATTGCTACTCCTTGCAGTTAAGTAAGCCATTAATCAGATTTCGTACATTTTCGAAAGATGTTATTTCACTTGGATAATCTTTCATTGACAAGCCCGAAGTTATAGTTCATAATAATGCTCTACTATATCACACAAACAGATTCACAGACAGATAAGCAAATACAAAATTCGCTTGAAAAAACTGACTTTTAACAATCAATTTTATAATAAACTAAAATCAATCACAGCAAATGCAGAATCAAAAATGCGAATTGCCGGAAATCATCTCGCGATGAATATTATGCAAAGCTTTCAGGGCGTGTGATATACATTGACAAGGTCGACCACAATTACGATTGAACTGCATAGTATTATCGGACAATTGTGTCAAATGTCCAACGGAACGATACATTTATGACTGAGAAACGATCATGGCTGCAGTTTTCAAACATTGATCGTGATGCAAATCTCTCTGATCCTAATTAATGACACAATTTTCGTTATGATTTTTCCAACCAAGAATAATGTTAACGACGATAACCAAAATAAGAAAACGCAGATTCTGAAAGATCTGGAAACGTCATTGATTATTGTTTATTTATTTATTTTTTTTCAAAGTTCTGAAATTCTGGACAATAATTGTGCACCGGATCGTTTCCAGACGTTTCCAACTGAAGTATTATCGACTTTCAGTTCATAAGAAAACCACACGTGCGTCAACTTGAACGCGAACAAAATCCTTTGTGAAAACTATTTATTCTTAATATTTCCCGGACAACAAACAGGACAATTGAAAAATTTCGTTTTCTTCGAAATCTATTTACAGATATTGGCGGTTACTTTCTCTACGTGTTTCTAGGACAGTTTGAGTCGAATGTAATTTGACAAGGATGTAAAATGAGATTGGATTCAAGCTCTATAATTGTCTCAGATAACATTGACACATTACGAATTGAGGAACGTATGATATCTCGTACAAAGCAGCCGCAAATTCAAACAATTACTCCTCGCTCTCGAAGGATTAAGACCATAAGTAATTCAACGTTGTGTTCTGCTTTTGGCACACGTGACGTAAGTTCGAATCATGAAACGTTGCTCTTGATAGCATCACTATTATTGATACTGTTCGAAGCGAAATCAAGCGACGTTTGCATTGCAATTAATTTCAATTCGAAGTAACGTCGCGAGGATGTCAAGTTTGATTCTAGATCGTTGTTACGCAGTAAAACTTTACAGTAATTGGTTTGTTATGATTTTCATCTCAATTTTATTCCATTTTCAGTTTGGAAAAAGTTGGAATAAATTAAAGCAAACCAAAAGTTTGAGTTTAAACAAAGTTTACGTGTTTGCAATTGCTTTGGTTAATTAAAGTAAGGACAAGTTGATTTTCAATTGGATTGTACGAAGTCGATAGAAATTTCGCTATAGAGGATGTTCGGGATGCTGCCATATGAGTACTTTTCAGAATTTGAACTTCACTCCCTATAACTGCAACTATCACAGGGTGATTATTAGTGTGAAACAACAACTGACCTACTTTGGTCAACATCGCGAAAACTTACGTGGATTATCAAATGTGTATCGGTGGTTCAGATAATACTGTTGACAGCAAACTTTGACCTTAACTGTTATCTCAAATAATTACCTTACACCATAAATATTTAGTGCTCGATTGTTGATATGTTTTTGGTTTGTTTTCATTAATGAAATGTTACCTTCAGAGATGCAAATACTAACCAATATTTCGATAATGAATTGAAAAAAATCATTAAAACCAAAGTGAAATTATATAAGTCGTTAGAAAACATGAAATTCACTTTTAAATCACGTTCGTGTTTTGCTTATGTATTTTTTTCATCTTTCAAGAATGATAAGATGTGTCAGTTTTTGATCAAACGCGGTTGTCGAATAAAAGGAAAGTGTGTGACTTGAATAGTGGCTTGTTACATTGAATGCATGAAAAGATAGTTTTTTAAGTGCTGCATCGTAAAGTGAATATGAATTTGATTTTATTGATCGTAGGCTTGCATCCGAATCTTTTTTATGCTTTCAAACAAGGAAAACATCACCTTTTCCTTCGTTTATACAAACATGTTAAAAATTTAAAACATGAATTGTAAACTAAAAACTGAGGAAAATTTCCAGAATTAGTAGAAAGTAATCAAATCAAAAAATGACGAAATTAGTGAAAATTGACAAAATATCGAGGTCTGTGTGAGTGAAAAAGGACAAACATATACACCCAATCAAGATAAGTTTCAGGAATCAGAGACGATGAATTACGAAGTAATCCGCAAGGACATAAAAGGATTTTCAAATCTCGTTTTTCGTTTCACTGATTGGTATCGCTGTCCGGCATTACCAATCGAAAACAGTCAGTTCGATTTTTCGTTATTTTTTGTTATTCAAACTAACACAACTGAATTTATTAAATCAACTTTTCGTGCATCCGACCTTAAGAATTGAAAATATTCCTGTAAACAATTAAGAAAAACCATTTGTACATTTCCTTTTTTCGAAACATTTCACATTACTGTGTAAACTTTAAAGATCAATAGATCGTACTTTGATTAAACTTAAACTTGTGTTTAGTAAGCTAAGCTTTAAAAATTCGACGCTTTGCAAAATTCTTTCCTCTTAGAACAGAAAAAAATGGTGAAAAATAGCCGGCTCTGCAATTTAGTACGCCGCAAATTTTATTGAACGTAAGGGTTGAAACCCATACTCTTTTTTTCTATTCTCTGAATCGTAAGTTAGCGGAGTGAAATTGGCCTGGACAAGAAAGACGAACTTTTGCTGGACACGCGAAGGTGAGTCGGGTTCAGAAAATCGGCTCGCAAATAAATCGCCGCGGTGGCATCAAATTCGGGGGTGCGGGTCGCGCGAAATGTCGTCGTCGAGTTCAAAGAGCGAAAAGTAGGCCAGTTCGATGGCAACAGATTGCGGCGCGCGTTTAGACCGGTGGATGAGGGCTTCAGAGTTAGAGCTCATCGATCCCACCTGGGAAGGTCGTTAACCCCTCGTGTACATGCACCCGGGACTCGTCTGTATCGAATAGTCCGCTTATTATTTCTATCGATATTTCTCACCAACGCTGCGCTTTCGCGGACGCGGTCTAAGGCGTTCCAATTCGCAATGCAAAACGTGCTGCCATCTTTAGGCGCCGCTTTTATTTCCCTAAACAAACACACATGTTTTGGAATTGAAAAAATTTTAGTTTAATTCAAACTTTCGTCGGTTTGAAATGAGTTTGGAAATGTAATTTAGCTGAATGAAATTTAGAATTGAATGGAGAATAATGAAGGTCCGAGCAATTTTGAAATTTGTAAAAGCAGTTTATGAAATAATGTCACATTGTGACGATCTGATTCAGCGGAGACAAAAAGACCATGGCGAAATGTCAATTCATTGTCGAGACGATAGCAAACAGAAGACGACTGCTGAATAGTAATAACACAATGGCGCCATTATAATAAATGCATTATTAAAATTGCAGCCCAAATTTCATTGAAACGTTTGCAATGTCTGGAACGCAACAAAATTTAGGTTAATTATAAAACATTACTGTCGGCGTATTTTACTTCCAACTCGAAATTTAGTTAAGAATAAATCAGTAATAATGAATTTTTGAAGCGCATAAAGTTTTAAATGACATTCAAAATAATCTGACGTTATTTTCTTATCGTTTGAAAGAATTTCATGGAACAGAGAATAATGACTTGTAAAATTTCTGATTTTCGTGCCTAAAAAAAACGAGGTTGAAATTAGTATTATCAAAGTGTCATTTTTTATAACCTGACATAATCTAGATAAATAATAAATGGCGAGACTTTTTTTTGCAATGGCACAGGATTAGTGAATAATGAATAATCTTCGCACAGAGCTGAATACACCCGACAAAGTAAATTAAGTTCATGAGCATAACAATGCAATAAATTTGCAAGTCACTCGCAAGCCCAAGATGTTTGTCATAGACTGAGCTTTTAGCGACGCAGCTTGTTTAAAATTTCATGATGGTTTTGTGCGAATACCCAATTTTTTCAATGATTCTGACTAAGAAACAAATTTTTCAAGACTCAACTAAAGCCTTCAAATTTTGCCAACACAGTGTAAATATCCATTTTCATACATTTCTTTTCGAAGCACAAATTTTTTAAAGTGTATTATATTAAACGTACTCTTCGAAATACTTGTAAGCTTCATCTTCAGAAACGCATTACGTATTTACATGAAATCAAATTTCTATTGAATTTTTCATAAGAAGTTTATAGTTTTTATTTTGTATTCACTTTTCTTCAACAAATCGGCTTTCAATTTCGTGTAACGGCACTAATTTCATGACGCCGACGCGCTGCAAAAAGGCGACATTAAAATGCAAAAGGGTGCTGAGCGGTGTATCTTTGAGTGCAACATTTTATCGAATCACTATTAATTAAAAACGTCGATACAAGTAAGGAAATTTAGACTAATTGATGGGAGATTAGTTTTGTTGATTTTCCACTTATAGTAGAAATTGTTTCTCGGAAAAGTGCTCGATGAAAATTAAAATTAACCTTAATTTCAAATTTATGATATTAAAAAGCAACAAATGTATTCTAAAATGAAATTAAACCTCGTAATGAAAATGGTACATAAACCTACAGGCAACAATAAGTTGTTGTAATCATCATCCCTCGTAAAAGTCATCCCTTTAATTGAAAAATTGAAAAACATTTTACAACAACAGTTAACTTTACAGTGGCAAATAAAAATTCACATTTTGTTCAAATTCGAAAAGTTATTCGACTCTTTTGATGTTTGATTTTATCAGTGTTGCATTGAATTTTTGACTCTGCCAATTAAGTTTTGCAGGAAATAAAACTTTTTACGACCGCGCGACAGTTTAAACTTTTCATTGATTCCTTGACAAAGAAAATGATATTTTAACATTGCTTTATGAACAATAAAAACGTAAAACATTTTCCTCGCCGGTTTTTCTCTTTTTTAACTTATTTGATCATCATTAAAAGTTCAGTTTGGTGGCCTCTGTATATACATGTAAGAAAGCAAAAAATATATCGTAGGGAGTGACCTTGATAGTGAACAAAAACCAGTGAGTACAGGTTCTATAACGTTAATAGAATCCAAGTGATAGACGACGCAATGTGCTCAGACAAGAAAGGGAATCGAAATTATGGGAAAATATATCTTTCTGACAAATTATCCTTATATCAAAATAATCCTCTATTTTCGCGAAATTCCGGTAAGATATCTGTTTCCAATTTCAAAATCCAATTTCAAAATCATAAAACAAAAGGATATTTTCATCATTTCCATTTT
The DNA here is from genome assembly GCA_020615435.1 of Telenomus remus. NCBI lineage: Eukaryota > Metazoa > Arthropoda > Insecta > Hymenoptera > Scelionidae > Telenomus > Telenomus remus. The sequence goes on along the minus strand of CM036341.1, from coordinate 5,094,212 downwards.
ATATCTACAATTCTAATAATATCTGCTAATTTATTCTTATGGGCTGGAATTAAACTTTTATACTTTTATACTCTCGTGATTAAATGGTAACAGTCAAATCGGGGGTAGTTCTGTGGGCAATTTTTTTGCCTGTAAAATTTACGATGCTTCGTCGGGAAGATATAAAACGTAGTTTGATACGTTGGGATTGATAGGGACTGCAGTGATACCGGCAGTCATTGGGGGCGCATTGTGGAAGTTAGTGCAAGCGTCTAGCGCTGAATGAAACGTTGTCAGAGGTTAGTTTTGTGGCATTCTATAAAGCTACACGTTGCAGGGTCGATGACTATTCTCGCGTGACACTCCCTTATAAGCAGTGGCGCAACTTGCAAATGTTCCATATATAGACCGTTTCAGGCTGCTTCGATTCAGAATTGCACGCCAGAATAAGAAGCGGTCTAAATTTAGAAACCTAAATTGCACTTGTTTCACAAATCCCCAGATCGGAAACAATCTTTTTTTTTCTCGCCAATAAATCAAAACATAATCACACAAATTAATCAAACTTTTTTCATACATTTTTCATTCGAATAAGATAACGTTTAAGTTCGAGGGTAGGTAAACCTTTTTTCCCCGCGGTTCGAATTTATTATATGGTTTAAGAAGAGAAAAACGAGTGGGAACAAATTTATCGATACCGTAAAGTGTGATTTCATGATAATGTCTCCCGATAGGATAATGAATAAAAAAACGAATCGATTGGCAACGCGAATAATTTGTATTTCGCGCGTATGCAGAACCGCGATGTAGCTTTTTTTTTATCGGACTCAGGTGTCCCTAAGGTATCAGCTACTGGCTCTTGTACTTATCTGACTTTACGTAAATAAAGAATGGTGAGTTTTCTCGCGGTGAAAAAAAGCAGAAGGAAACTGGGTTGGTTTTGGCTCGTTTGATAACGCCGTTTACGATAACAGTAAAACGTCACTGTGATGACGTGTAATTGCAAATATACCTCGTTTTTGTTTTCCTTCATTATTTAAACATCAACGGACTTTTCACACCTCTCCATCTGGATTTTTTTTCACGTTTTTTAGCTTCCATTTTACAACTTATATTTTTTATTGTCAATATTGTTCTAACGGAAGCATAAAAAATTCATAAAATGTCAAAAGTTTGAAGGTGCTTTTATATTTATTTTTTATATTGAAATGAGAAACCACCATCATGAATGCATAAACGAAAATGAAAATGATGGGATTTTTTACGACGTAAGGTAAGGTAATCAACATCAAGCTTGATATCGAGATCTCTCTGCTTCAGATCATCGTCAGATTCTTAGTTCGCTGCGGATCGTTTCATAGTTCGAATTCACTTCAATTAAGATGATATGGAGCCAGTCTAATGCGAAACTCCTGTTTAATTGCGACGTAATCACGTCTAACCTGCCTAATTAATTGAATTCATAATCACACACTGAATCAGCAATAATTAATATAATTCCCGAAATTTGTGATAGGTGTGATTTATTCATTTTTGATTTTGCTGGTGAATTACAAATAAAAAAAATTAATCACTAAATTTCAGATTTTTCGCATATTCGTACAACAATTTTATCAAAAATTTATCTCAAAGCTGTCGTCATTACTGTTCGAGTTAAGATTTCAAGTAAATCGAATAAAAATTGACCGAGAAAAATTAATCCACCGTCGGGAAACATGAGAAATAACATTTCGAGATGATTGCGTTCTCAGAAAAATGTTAGAGATGGATAAATTGATTATTCGATTTTGAACACTATCCATAATCCGTTCGATTGGAATTTCGAATACTAGGTGTCACAAATTTCGTCTGCAAACTAAGTAGAACGTAACCGAGTTTACAGCCGAAGACATAACTGGTCTTAGCGTTGGTTCATTAAACTTTGTTGTTCGGCCTGTACAGGACGCGTAAACGTTGCCGCATTGCCGATGTCGTGTGGTTCTAAGCCTTGCGAGAAGCCAAGCTATCACGAGAAAACGAGGAGGGCAAGAATTATTGACCTGGCAGTGCCAGCATGCTACCCTCTTGACACGGGCCCTGGTACGCAACAGTACACAAACTTTTTTTCAACGCTTTTCACTTTTGTTTTTGCTAAAACTGAACTTGAACATTCATTACCAAAAGTTTCAAGGCAAATTGATGAGGAAATTTTGACAGGACATTAAACTCTGAAGAGTGAAGAGTTATTGATAGGTGATGCTCGGATAGTTGGCGTTCTTGAACAGCTAGGATCGAGGGGAATTAGTTGAGATTATGATTGCAGTTGATAGAGTGTGTTATTGATTGGATTAATTTGATTCTATAAACTGCTATCCATAAATGGCTCGATAAGATCGAGGAAGATTTATAAAAAACAAAATTGAAAGCATTTTTGCATTGGTTTATATATATTTTTTTATATTTGATCCATCTGGCCTATAGATATTGGTACGTACAATTTGTTTTCGATTTTGTATAGAAAAATATGTTTGTTATCAGTTATTTGATCAGTGGAACTCGAAATGAAAAATGTAAGTAACAATTTTTTGATTAGAAAGTAATGAGCATTTGATAATAAAACTAATTTGATCTCACAATTAAACAAATATCTAGAACCAATAAAACTTGATGAAAAGAATAACAAATTCAACGTTTTCAAGCACTTTACGCTTTACTGTTTTGAAATTTGATAATGTATGATCAGATGAAGTTCGAATATGTCAAACTTTATATGGAATTTGAATGTTAGTCTCAACTTCAACATAATTGCATAATTGAAATACAAAGACTACATCGTGTGGCATCTAGACTATTACGTCCTAGTGCCCAATATTAAGACCAACCTCGCGCAAATACAAGATTTTAATTAAATTCCTGTCGTCAGTTTTCGTAGACTAATCAGTTGTAAAAATCTATTTACTGAATCAGTACATGACTTGCTCATAATTTTGTTAGAAATGTCTAATCTTTTTGTGGCCCAATAAATAATGACATTTCTAGGTGTAAAAATCATACTGTTTTCTAACAATTCTAACGTCAATAAATTTCGAAAATGCTGTAAATAAACTTAACAGCTGTTTTGACATTGGGATAATTTTAAATTATTGCAAAAATGTAGTAAAATTGTCAAGTATTATAACCTTTTATTTCCAAGAACATTAAACATTGTTCATTTTTACAAGTGATGATAACAAATAATTATTTGTCAAAGTTGATCAATATCTTCCTCACCAATTCTGCTGTGTGGTTGACGTTTCGCTGAAACGATTCACAGCACGGACAAAAGCCGAACCATGGAAATCGTTAATAACATTCTGTTGTATTCTGTCAACTTCGTCATTGTATTCGCGAAGCAAATTTAAAAACATTATTTCCCTACAAAGAAAATGATGAAAAAGGGAGAACTGCATTATCATTTGAAACATCAAAAACACGCCAATTAATTACTCAATTATTCAAACAAAAATTAAAACTTCACTTAACTGTCTCTCAGCACAAAACACTCCCGTAATTTCAATTCTAATTTTCGTCTCACAAAAAGGCACTTGCAAAATCATACGTCCTCTTCGTCAAACCGGATACGCCAATTGTCTTATCTCGAAATGCACAAAATAGATTTGATAAGTAAAGTTTCGAGGAGTCTTCTCAAACTAGAACGATCTTTCGTAGTCCTTCGTGGATAATTACAAAAAAGTACATTCAAATATAAAATTGTCATTGCAGTCTCGTACAAATGTTGCGAATTACATAACCAAGATCTCAAAGATTTGATTATGTAAGTGGCAAAAATTGCAGTTCCCTTAATTCTCACCTGGTAAATCTCTTAAACAAACTCATCCTAACCGATTTATTCAACATCAAATATGAACACAACGGAACATTGAATACATTTCAAATACCTGGATTAAAATTTAACAAAAATTACAATACAGTTGAAATGTTGTAATTTAAAAATCAATATTAGGCATTCAGATAAAAAATTTTCATTTTGGCAAAACAACCGTGCGATTACAATTCAAACGCTCATTATCGATTTGAGGATTTAGAGAAGAAGGGGAAAGTAGATAGGAGAGGGGGGGGGGGTTGGAAGCGTACGGATGCGTGCGTGGAATAATGCGTCTTTGTCGATATAAATTCAAAGTTGTCGGGTGGTGGTGTAGTGAAAGAGCATCTCACGGCAGACTTCCACATGTTGCGCCAATCTCGTCCAGCGCAAGTCTGCCGGGCGCCCGGGCCACTACTATATAGACAGTAGTCTTGGGCAACCGTGCTCAGTTCCGCGAGTTACCCGGGATGATTCGTTTACCAGTCGCGAGGCCGTGTTAGCCCGACCAAATCGGCAACAGTTGGATCGCGATTTTCATGCGACGTGTCAGTGTCAGTGTCAACCTCTGTCAACATCGTTGTCACATCGATCGCAAACTATCTGGAAACATGGGCCGAAAATAAATCACGCGACTGGTACGATTTTACGAGATCGAACGGCTGATTTGCGATCCTAACATAAATCACCAAGATCGCGATTAGTTTTAATCTACGACTGTGCTGAGAGTTACACGAATGCTCTCTCGGAATATCATTTTTTAAACATTACTAATTCTTCAACAAATGTGCTCTGTGAATGTTCGATTAGAAAAAATTTTAAAGAAAACGTTTCTAGTGTTGAACAGAATCTGGTTTTCAATTAACAAAGAGAGGGAGAGGGGAACTTTTTTTATTCCAAGTGGAAACATTTAGAAGAGCTCCTTCTTGTGGCATTCCGCAATTAAATGTGATACTTCGTACATGAAATTACCCTAACTAAAATGAGAATGAGATTTGTTTGAAAAATCGTGTTTTTTAATACTAAAAAAAGTGTATTATTCGGGCTGGAATATTATTCGTGCAAGAACTTGTTTGTATTTCGTATTTGCTTTGTTTCACATTTCACCATTACAGATATTATCAAGAACAAGTTTTTTTACCTTCGCGAAAAAAAGAACACAGGGAAAGATACACGCTGATAAATATTGCGACTTTCTGTTTCATTTATTTTTTTCTATAAGGATCATAGTCATGGGATGTAATAAAATTGCTTGTTTTCCCTCTTGTCACAGTGACGTCTCTGTTCGAATTTGATATCTCACAATGACATTTTATTTATTTATTTATTCCACGCTCTTTCTCATCTCGCGATACTTATTATTTATTTTTGTTCTCATTTTTTGTTTGTTTCATTTTCACATTATCATCTACTCTGATTTATGTCAAATCTTTAAAACCAACAAACCAAAACTGTAACTTCGTTTAAAAAAATTTGAAAAATAGTGAAAAAAAATTAAATAAACCAATCCCAACATCCTACGTTTCAAAACAAAGTGAAAGTCCATTTATCAAACTGCTTCTAAAATAAAACCTACAACTGTCAACGCAGTGGCACAATCAAAACCTAAATATTTTGAAATGATTTAGACGCGTTACGAAAAATCTAATTTTTTCTTTTTTTCGTGATTATAAATACTCTTTTGGAGATAGAAGTCAAAGTTAGTTTGCGATCGATGGCTCTAATCTGTGATTTGTGATTTGGTGTCAGGTTTGAGGACTGGACAGCTCGGCGGACATCGTGACACAGGATTATCTAACTGGAGGTAAGATCGCGCCTAGTCCACCTTGTAAGTCACCGAGTGGAGTGCACGTTGTAATTTCGATGCATTATCTCAAGCTCACAGTATAAATTACACAATAAAGCAGTCGCGAACTTGTGTACCTGAATGCATTTTGCTCGGTAAACTCTTAAATATTCCGGCCAATTTTGTTTGTCGAGTTAATCATGAAACCAACCGAAACTTTTGCAATTTCCAATCTTTAATATTTTTATCGCGAAAAAAGACCCGCAAATTGGAATCAAAATATTCCCTCCTTCGAGTTCAAAGCAAACTTTAGCGAATATAAACTTTTCTACTTTCTGAATGACAAGGAACTAAGTTGAGGATTCCAAGAAAAGTGGTCAGTTGGAAACAAATTTCCAGATGGCAGTAGTCTTAAAATTTGTATGCCTTTTTACGGTAGGAAAAACTCAAATCTTAGTGGTGAAAGTGGTAAGTTGAAAAATGACTCGAGATTTCAGTGTGGAAATGATATACTTAAATGACATTATAAAGTGCACCATCTGCGGTTAATAGAGATGGTCATCATCGGCTAAATAAGCAATTTCTACCGCTTCAGCAATTTGGTTATCGTAACTAAATAACTTATTTCAGTCTTGACGCGTTGCTTCAAACTAATTACTATACCTTGTCCAATAAATTCTGAGGTAAATTCACTGATTCGTCCTAGTAACGCTATGTTTTGAAGTAATTAAATCAAAATTTCAAAACCATCATAAGAAAAACGAAAGAAAGATAAAAGCTAGTTATTTTGAAACATAACTTTAAAAAAACCCTCAAACATTATTGAGTTATAGAAAAAAGCGACCAAAAAGTATGTCATCAGAATTCGAGTAAAAATGTGGACTTATTAATAATCCCCTGCACGTGACATAATTGCTTCGATAAATATCGCAAGCTCACTTTCTCTCTTTCTATCTCGCGTAAAGAATTGATCTGTACAATAACGCGGGTGACTATTTTTAATTTCAACGGGTTATTTCGATCGGGATGTGAATTTACACGCATTTTTAAAAAACCCCGCAATCATTTTCAGATTCGAATTCAATTAAATTTTCTCTCGCCCATGTAGTCCCATAATTCTATTCTTTCACTCTCTTTATGTCACGATTCCACCCCCTTTTTATATCCCACTAATTTTCTCGCATTTCCTGGCGTTTTCATGAATTTAACTATTTTACATTATTGTTCTCAGTTCACAGAACATTCTTCAGCATTATCATCGTCAACTCCTTTTCAAACAACGAAAAAATTCAATTATTTTATGAACCAGAATTTGTACGTTACCGTTCGGAGATTCGTTTCTTTGTTCGCTTAGTTCTGAAACAGAAAAATTAAAAGAAAGAATTATCAAACAAGTTTTTTTCGTGAAAAAATGAAACAGTAATCATAATGCTTGGGGAAGAAAATCTTTAACTCTTGAAGTACAGCTGGATTCAAAACTAATTTGATATAAAATGTGCCCTTAATTTTTATGTTACAGATTAGATCGCCCCATTTAGTGGCGGGGCGATCCCAATGCCGGCGAGGAAGGGCCTCCTCGCTCCTCAAAATACGTTTCTTGATACTATCGCCACACGTTTCGATGGAACACGTAAGTTTGATTGATTATTTGTTCAACAAACGGCACAGCGTAAGAACAAAAACGATAGCACGCGGGCGCTCTTATTTTGTTCGTTCAATTTTTCGCACGAAAGTTTTTTTCACATAAATAACATTTCGTCGGATATTCTGACAGCACGAATAGTACTTTTCAGAACGAAAATAATTTCAATTTAAATAGAAAACAATTTGTATGAAACGAGAGATAAGGCTTCTCATTTTTTTTGGTATTCAAAATATTCCAATTTCGTGTTTCATGTTGGTGTTTTTTGAACATTCGAGCCATAATCTGCAAAAATGAACCAAAAACGAAGTTTGTCGCTGGTCATCTGAAATTGACAAGAAAAATTGAGCGAGGAATAGGTTAAGTTTAGATTCATTTTATTTTTGAGAATTAATTATAGATTTAGTACCGATTTAGTACCGAGCAATTTATTAAAGGTCGACAGTCTCGCGTCAGGGTACAATATGTGCGACGCCAATCAGCTGACAACGGCCATATGTTCTCAAACATTTTTGTGTATGCGTGATGCTATTTCTAGTTTATCTGCAACGCAATCGTGGAAAAATACAAAGAACAATAATACCAACAGGTAGACAGAAAAAAAATATATCCGTCCGGTCATCAGACGCGAAAAAAATACATTGCAAGTAATTTTGGTGAACGGAATAGAAATGGAAAAAAGTGTATATTTAGCGGCGCTGAAAATAAGCTTAATTTTGGGAATATATATTTGATTTATGAAATGTCAATGCGAAATATCAGCTCCATAAATCGTTTTCAACGGTGGTGAAATGGGCAAAAAATGTTCGCCCTCACTTTTCCTTAAATTCTCTTAGCTATAAATGGGGAAACAAAAAAAGGGATTTCATTATAGTCACAGAAAAACAAGTAATTTGTTCAATTTCGAGAAAAATCAAAAGTCTGATGGCGTGTCAAGTCAAGTTATTAGGTGAAATATTGTTTTTGTAACCAGACCTCAAAAACAAGTAAAAATTTTTCTCCAAAAACGTTATCGACAGTTCTGGTCAAGTTTCATATGAAAATGTATGAATCAGATTTTGATGCAAAAATAGACCGGAAAAGTGACGAAAAAATTTACATCCGACACCTATTTCAGTTTTTGTGTTCATTCTTTCTTCTCCATTGTTGTTCATTTGTTTTCTTTTTTCACATAAACCGAAGAAGTTTTTTCTTGAATTTGTACTTCTGTTAGTTGCTTTTCTTTTCAGACCTGCACAATTTATCGCTTCTAGAAACTACGCGAGTTAGCGAAACAAGAACTGTCGAATCGTAAAACTGAAATTTCTTTCTATTCCTTTCCTTCCATTTGCACATCATTATCATACACTTGAAAAGCAAAAATAAAAACAACGTAGCTGATAATTACAAAAAACCATTAAACTCGCGAAGTCGAATTCCAGAATGAAAAATTCAATTCTCTGAATGACGAGGAATTAGTCAGTTTGACGTTGACAGGACGGACAAATATGCAACCTTATTGCCGCGACTGCTGTGACGCTTACTTTCGCATTGGCGAATAATTTTATTTGCTATCGCACCCTGGTATTTGCCGTGCCAGTAACGCAGTTCCGTCTAATACTCTTTCGTCGAAGTATTCGCCTGTTTATTCACTATGTGTTACGATATAAAACGATTCTCGTTGACTTCCTGTCGAGGGGTTGTTGCTTCTTTACTTCTTAACCATTGAAACTGACATTTTCACTATCTTTTCCCACATCGACCATTAAAATATCTCAATTCCTCTCCTCTTTTTTAATAAGGAAACAAACTTCAATAATTTATTTAACTTCAATAATTTAACATTTCATTTTCATGATTAAAAAAAATTCAATCACAAAATTTTGTCAAGAAAAAAGAAACATTTATTTTCAATTAGTTGTATCAACACAAATCAGTTCGAATTCGTTAATTAAATCTGAAACCGTGCAATTTGTATTGCAAGCTTGAACGAACGAACAAAATCTCATCATGATTTTTGTCCGCTTCGTTTTGTCACATAATTAACTAATTTTCGCGCGAACATTTTGTCCGACCTGTGTGTACACACAAGTGGACAACAATGAAATCGGTAGAAAAACGAGGGCACGAGAGCACGCCAAATGGGCGCAAATCATCGACGTACGAATACTCCTGACTGTGACAGAGAAAAGGCGGTATAATAAGAGCAGAATTATAAAGTATGGAAATCGATAAACTCGCGCGCCAGATGACTCGAAAATTCGCGTTAGCTCTCGCAGTTACTCCCAAATGTGATCCAATATTTCACGCGCTGTTTACACATTTTCCAAATATAAAAATTCCGTCATTCATAAACTACCCGTTCAAAAATCATGAACTAAACGAAGACCAAAATGAACCAGTAAATTTTCCCTTTAATCGAGTGTGAGAATTGCAAAATTGAAACCATTTTCAGACCTGAGAATCTGCATTTTTCACACCGGTTACAATTTAACTTTCCTTTTTGCATTGAAAGCAGACCGCAATTACCAGTTGAAAAATTGATATTTTCGAAAATCCGATTTACCGTTTCGTTTACCAATTTACCAAAACAGGTGAATAACTGATGATCGAAGGAATTATAAATGACGTAGTCGACGTTTTTACCTTGTACCAAATAAAATCCAATACAATTCGATGACTTATATTTGTCCTACCAATTATTTTTTCTTGACAAGATAGATTTTGGTTATTCAAATCGGATTCGAAGGATTATTTAATGCCTTATCAGCGTGTTCATCTGGTGACGTTGGTGCGAAATCGCAGCTCGGCAAAATTAATGAGAATCGATTGACCGTAAACAAGGTGGCGAGAGTTATCGAAACACATTAATATCGGCATCTTCCTCAACTTTGTTGCAACGCAGAAACCTATACAGCTTGCTCCAATGCCGTGGGGTAATAAAATTAATTGCAATCTCGAAACGAGGATGCATCGCAGTAGTCAATGCGTTTATATAGTCAGACATTAAGGCTACTGTTACAGAACTGCTGACTCGACTCATTTCCAGGGATCTTTAGTAACCAATTTGGTTGATTGTAAATTACGATTAATTAACGAACACCTCAATTATCGTCTATTTCTTGAAAACTTGTTTTCGCATTGACATAATTTTCAACAAATCAACTCAAAGTCAATGAATATTTTCTTTCAATTCGCAGAAAAAGAAAATTTTTCTTGGAAAACGAATACTTTTTTTCGTTTGATACAAGTTTGAAAAGACAGAATATTTTTGAAATTCTTTCGTTTCAGCAGCTTCTTAACAATCAAATGTTTTCAACGGTTGCATCTCAATGGTAACCCAACATTTTTCAGATAAAAATGTTTTACTTTTGAATTCGTACTGAACACGTTTGGTGATGTTAGATAATATTCATCAAAATTATAAAATAAAGGGAGGCCAAGAGTCGGAAAGGAAATTGAATAGACGTGTTTGAAATGAATTCTCGTGAAGGTTTTAATGGAAACTGGACGCAGATGTTGAACTGCAAAAGTACAGACTGATGATTTATGAATATGGTTTCATCTATAGCCAGAGCGAACCTTGATCTTGGCTATGAAATGACTCTGAAAACTATTTCTTGTCAGCTTTCTTTTTTCTTTATCGGAAAAGTTCGAATTCAAGCCAATTCGTATAGCCACCAAAAGAAGTGTAATTTTTTGATAAAATCCGAGTGTTTAATTGGATCATTGAAACTTTTAGGTGTGAAAAAAAACCCATTACATGGAATGTATTTTCATCTACCAAACAACTGAGTGTCTCTAACAATTATCGATCAACATTGATTCAACGGCAATAGAAGCTTGGCCCATTTCTGGAACGCTGCCAGGCACGCTCGGCGGAGACATTTGACGGGTACACAAACCGTCGTTTATCTTTGGTTCATCGCGGTTTCACGAGAAAGAAAAAACAACGCTCAAATTGGTTTTCTTTTATTTCACGACGTGTGTTTTTCCGCTCAAACACCCAGACAACCAAAAAAACTGAAGTGGTCGTTTGAGAGGGAACAAAAACTTCTGAATTCCCACACAAAATCACCCAAGCATTTACAAAAATAGCAAACAAATGTGAGATTCTTTGTTAACAATTGATGAACTCTATTCAACTTTTTTTTAGCTTGGCTTAGTTTTAATTTTGCAATTTCTGTTTTTTTTTTAAAGAGAGTGTTTTTCGGTGAACTTTTGCATCTGAACCAATTGAATGGAATTTCGAGTACTGAAAATATCAAAGAAAATTCGGTGAATGCGATTGAAAATTATTCATTGGTCAGAGAACATCAATAATTCTACTTGGCATACCATGGGCTTTTCCCTCGCAACGCTAACCTAACTAGAACCAAAAGTCAGTAGCTTGCTAGCGATTCTAATTGGGGTTTCATTCAACTGCCCATCGTCAAACAAACTTTTTCCAAAATTTTACCAACTTTTTCAGGTTTTATGTTTTATAATTCGAGTTACTCTTTTCTATAAAAATAACGAAGCATGATTAAAAAGTGTAATTCATTAGGAACATTTTTTTCTTAAAATTTGATGAGATGAAGTGTCTGAAAAATGCTTATTTTAATTCTAATGGTTACCTCGTTGAATTAAAATTGTTAAACTAAAAGAGAATTGGAAAGAAATTATAATTGTTCTTCAGTATTGTGACCAAAGCAAGGTGGAACAACTCCAAACTTTGTAGCAATTAAAAAAATTCTTGCAGTCACAGAAAATAAAGTAATAACGCTTTCAGAAGATCGCAACTCCTTGAAAACAAAAGGACTCGACTCGTGTAAAACTTTGAAAACAAAGTATGTCGTCGAGTTGAGCTAAAAAATTACGAAGATTAATGTCATGTGTGAAAACGCGACACACGCAAATACAATGAATAAAAAACTATCACAAAATCTTATTAATCTTATCATTGTCTCTTTCATCCCATTCTGGGCACATGCAAAGATACCACCATCAATTTCCTGCTTTTACAATGTGCTAAAATTAAAAGAAAAGTACAAAAGTAAATCACATCTAATCCAAGTCAACTTTTGCTTCAAATAAGTTTTGTTTATGTTAGACACTTTAGTTCAAACAATAACAGATACAAAAACATTGGAACAAGATTCGAGAAAGTTTTGTATGTATTAAAATTAAAATTTCGAGAAGTTTGGTAGGAGAAATCTTGGCAGTTAATTCAGAAGTATAAACAACGGTGGCTGTGTCGACAACCGTTTATTAATTTTGTGCTTAGGAAGTCGCCCTTGTTTGTTTTGCACATCGCTTTATAACGCTGATGAATATCGTACGACCAGTAAATTACGGAAACTCAGTTTCTGCAATAATTATTACAATTGCTTATTGTACCCATACGTGGTGGATATTGCTTTGTCATTGAAGCTCAAATGAATAATAAGTTGGGGTGATTAAATGTATAGGCTTTTTAGTTCATGGTTACGAGCAAGAAATGCTCGCTATTGAAATTATTATGAACGCTCTGTCACGAATCTCAACAAATCGCTTCGTCTCAAGAAAACATGTCAATGTTATCCAGTTGAATTACCCAAACCATTCAATTCTAGTTGTTTCTCTACATGAAAACTAACTATTTTATGATTTCATTTCATTCATCATTTAGAATTCATTTTGTTTTATAATTTTCATTTAAAAAATGAAATGAAATGTTAGCGGTAAAAAAATATTTGACTTTTTTTTCTAAACCCAAGATCAGAAGTGGTCTTTGATGTCTGACGACCAAGTATTACACGGACTGAACATGTTTATACCGGGAAATATCCTTTCACACGTTCGAATGATCGATTTGACAGTACTAAACAAAGTCAACAAACCGACCTCGGTCGAGATCAAATGGACACGTCGTTTTCTCAATTTATTTTCGGTTTAGCTAAATTTATACAATGTCAGCTGATAAATGCTCGCTTTTATTAACCGCGATCGAACTATTGCTTTCAAATGTGAACGAATTTTATCGGCTCGAGGGCTTTACAACGATGTTTACTCGTGCGTTTCGAAGAATGATATACAAGCTCGAAAGATCGACCATTCAAAATTTTCCAAATTGCAAAACACATCCTCCGAATTTCCAGAAGCAACTTTTATGAAAATTAAAAAATTGAATGAAAACGCAGCAATCGAAAATTAGTACAAAAGTCAATAGATAAGAGGTTTACTTTTAAACATCGTAATGGAAAATTCTTATTTCGCCCTAAGCGCTTGGATGTCAGTGAAATTTGATATTTTAAAAAGAAATCTCGGCAAGTTACACGAACGTACGACTTGATAAAAAAATCAACTGCTAAACCAGATTTCCAAGAGGTAATATAAATTTCCAATTTGAGATTCCGTCGAGGGTCCATCAAGCAGAAAAATTTACTCCAACGACACATCTTAAAGTAAAGCTGACTGTTGAATATGATTTATTACACCCGACAACACATGAGAGATCTCTTTTCAAGTGACGCATACTCGAGAAGATGTTTTCATTCTGGTCGTATTTTTTGCGAAAAACGAATTGCCATACATTTAAAACGACGCGAAATTTTTGATGCAGAAAGCCAACATTGACGGAAGCGTCAACGTTGAAAAATGAAACAGGTTCGAGTTAAATGGCAATTGTCGGTCTGATTTGTTTGAAATAATTATAATGAAAATGGTGACTAATTCAATGCAGAAGACCAATTATACCGAGTGAATAAACAGGCTACAATTCAATGACAGAACAAACGTACACATCAAATGCTCTCGAGATTCATACTGGGCAATTTGTTTGTACCGGAATTATCGAGCGGACAATCATAGCTGTCGTTTTTGCCTCGAAAAGCACACACAACTTTGGCAAAAAAAGCCAGAACAAAAAGACACACTTTAGAGATAAAGTTTCGCGGATACAGATGACAAATTGAGACCTGGTCGAGACACTGAATGATTTTGCTAAAGTTTTAATTGGATTTCTATCGATGATATAAATTACTCATTAGACAGATCATAAAATTTAATTTGGATCATGAAACTTTGACTCTTTTCAACTTTTGCGACTTTCTTTTGCAATGTTTCTTTATTCTTTCGCTTCATTTCTTTTTCTTTCGTTTTTCGTTTTTTATTACAACTGCGTACTGTTCTGTCTTATGATTACACTTTTATCTCTAGATGAGAAATTAAATTGAACTGTAACATGGAAACGCGTCGTAAATGGTGGACCAAAAACGCAAACCGAAATTATTCGTGGAGTTTGAAAATGTCATAAAACAGAAGTGATAAATAAAAGCATTTTTTAAGCTTTTTTACGCACAGTAGACTTGTACAATGCGGTCGTAAAAAAAGTGAGACATCATTGTGTGACACCGTAGTGTTTAATTTATTGGCAAAAAAGTCACGTCATAAAGAGATCTGCTCTGATGCCATTCTTATACTCGGGCATAATTATTCAACTAACTTTCACGAGCTTCAAGCACAGAACTCCGTTTTAACGTTTTTTTTTTCACTTCGATCGTTTGTAACTTTGTTACAACGTCGAGCTTTTTTGTTAAAAGAAATAGTCTATTGTTACATGCATCGGTGGAATATCGATTTTTTCACCAACTAATTGAATCGTAACAGAAAATGTTAAATTTCCAATTAACCACGATTCGTTCATGACTTTTAACAATCATCAGTTTTCATTGTTTCTGTTTCTTTGGTTGAAAATTTTCAGATGAAAGATTGCTTGTAAGACACTGGGTGCAAAAAAGAGATAAATAATTTACATAATTACAGATATACGTTGACTCGTTTGAAATAACACTTTTAATCTCGGACGGAAAATGGTACAATTTTCTCTGATAAATATAAGTCAGAAACGTCGGTCGGCGTTTTATTTTTACGCGAACTCTAATAAAGGCTCGGATTGAATGGAATACGGTCGCTACGAAAGGAATGAAACGTCGTCAGCGGGACGTTAGCTTCTCGCAAATTCGGTTAATCTGTATATAAAATTGCGGGCTACGAAATGCAATTTCTGATTCAAACCTGGTTTTTATGTCTTAACCTTATCAAATACAATCTCAGAATTTACATCTAAATTCGGACTTACCATCTAATCGCAGTTAATTAAAAAACTTCAATTTTTAAACCTCTTCCAAACCAAAAAAAATTTCATCAAAAATAACAAAAATACATGAATTCAATGTTTGTACATTGAACAATATTGTTCAAATTTTGTTCCAGTATAATTTGAACTTTTTTGATCGAAATGTGTCAAAGTTCAAAAGAAGTTTCGAGTTGATTTTTTTAAATTCAAAAAAAAATAATAATTAAATAGAATGTGAGAAGGAACAGAAAAAAAATGATGATAACGTGGTATCCATATAACGGTTGAGGGTCATTATTTTCCATCTCCTGTTCGTCCTGTGGGTCGTCTTTCACAAGCACACACGTCCTGGAAAAAGAATCGCCGCATCTCTCGCACATGAACGTGTGGTCAACGCATCGTACTCGTTTGTGTCTCGCGACAGTTCGGTTTTGCAGGTACAGATCGACGCAACCCATACAAACGTCGTCACGGTTTTGCGAGGGTGAACCGCAGGAATCACAAAGTTCGACGGGTCGGCATTTGAACAATTCCAGATGAGTCACGTAGTCGTCGTGTGTTTTTAAAATCTTGAAACAAACTCTACAAACTATGCATTTGTGCTGGGCTCGCTCCTCCTCCGAAACTTTAAGACCACAATTTAAACACGTGTTCAAATCGCCCATTTCAAAATCCATTTCACTACAAAAAAGAATTGAATAAGAGTGAATAACAAAAATAACAATTTGGAGCAATTAAATTAACGAGTCATTTCTCACCTAGAATTATGTTTTTTTGCGAGAAAGTTTTGCCTGATGCTAACAGCTCGATCCCAACTAATCCAATAAACGTCACTCTTATTTTGAAACGCCGACAGTTTGTTTATTTCTCTAATTGAGTGTAAGTTCATAATATTTTTTTCTCTCTCTCTCATTTCGTTATTATTTGAGCTACTTCTTATTTTTATGGACTTGACAGAAATTCATAAGTTATGAAAAACCGATTGAAATATTATTTACAGTTAATATAAAATTTAAAACGGATGGGGCAAGTTAATTATTTTGTAACGTGTAAATAAGGTATTAAGTGAACTCACTGCTGTTACAGAATTGTCAAAATCAATAAACAATGAACGCAGCTTAATAATGCCACATCGTCAGTTGAATATTGCTATTCCAATTAGAGTACAGTCGGAATTAGAACTCAATGAATATTACAACCGAGGCAGCTTGTAAGATTAACCAGAAACTAGCATCTCAAAACAAACAACAGTGCTTCTTGGACTTAAATTTTAATACCAAACACAATTTGATACGACAAAAATCAATCTACAACTCAATCTCAACTTCCATCGAAATCTTCGAAAATGTCACTAAAATTCACTAAAAATTTGATCATCAAAAACTGTTTCTTGTCTGATAAGCAAATCAGAGTTTCTCGTCATGTTTGTAGTCTTTTGAAAGGCTATCAACTAATCT
This sequence comes from Telenomus remus, assembly GCA_020615435.1. NCBI lineage: Eukaryota > Metazoa > Arthropoda > Insecta > Hymenoptera > Scelionidae > Telenomus > Telenomus remus. The sequence continues at coordinate 5,077,430 of CM036341.1, read as the reverse complement.
CAAAACCGGACCAGATAAAAAACATTATTACAAGTCCCATAACACTAAACCCAGCACTAACAAAACAAGCGGTTAAGCTCATGATATCATTCTGATAGTAATTAACAAGACAGCATCTGCTTTTGTTTTGGACCTCGTCAGCCGTCTGCACAGAACGGTGAACAAGGTTTAGAACCTTTTCTTCTTCCTTGCCCTCGTCAGTTGTCTTCTTTTCTCGAAGCAGTTTCTGTTTGCAACTTTCCTGCTTGTCCAAATGCTGATCTTCCCCAACCTCGTCTTTTTTATCGTCCAAATCTTTCGCACTTCTGAGATCAGTCTTTCGGTATCTCTCCAACAATTTTTGATGACGCTTCTGTTGCTTGTTGTCGACCGTGTGCTCCATTTCAGCAAGTTCAAACTCTTCAAAGCTGCGAATGTTGTTGTCCAGAACACAAACCCTGTAGAAAAGCTGTTGACACGATTCGCAACTAAACGAATGGTGTTCCCTTCTATCTCTCAACGGGATCATCAGTTTTGAATTCAGAGCCACAATTTTCTTGCAACTGTCACAATTTTCGCCTGGTGTTTCACTCGTGGGTCTGTTGCAGTACGCTGCGCAGAGGTCGCACAGAATGACTTTTCTGGTTCCGTGCTGGGTGGCCAGGTGTTCGATCAACCCTAATCGACATTTGAAAATCTCATCGCAATTCCCACATTTGTAGGAACAATTGTGCGAGAGAAATTTTTCGGAGGTATAATTTACGAGACAAAAGTCGCAAATTCGGTTGAACGTGATTTTCTGAGGTTTACCTGTCGAACATGATGCTGCAAAGAAAAACAATATTGTTTTTGTTCGAACTAACTCGAATGTTTAATGAATTGATTTTAATTGCAAAACAAAACGAAATTGATTGAGATTATTTTTAATGAATACTTACGAAGAAAGCGTAACATGGTTGAAAAGAAAAAACGGGTCGACAATTGTCGTCTATTCACTGCCAATGACTTACTGTGACTAATTAATTTGAGGTAACAATTCGATCGCGCTGAGTGCGGTTTTGTTTTCAAACGACTTTCTCGAATGTTGACAAGAAGTTTATTCTGTTTACTTCGGTTAAATTCGCTAAAAATTTCAACTCCGCAGCAGACTCGTTCAAATGACATTTGCGAAATTCTTCATGCAAAAATTGCCAAGTCGTAATTTGTTTTAATTAATTTTCTTCGTCAATTTCTTTATTGTTTCCTTCCGACTCGAAAACAAAGGACGCTTTCGTTTTTTTCTGTTGCTTTTTTTTCTCTCAGTCAACAGAGGGGCTATAAAAGGAGTTTGTCTTGACGACAATAACAATTTTTATTCAAAAAGAACACAGACATGGGGAGGGACAAAAACATGCACGAAATATCGCCGTCTCAAAGGCTCATTTTTACTCATGGGTTAAACGAGACGCGACCTATTTACTTCTCGCGACGTCTCACCGAGACTTCCCTTTTATTTTTACCAGATGTTCCGGATCGATGAGAAGCGTGCACAACGCAACCTGCAAAACCTCTTGTGTCCCGGCCGTAATAACCGAATTGTTGAATACAAATTAATCCACCTCCTACCACACCTCCTCCGAGAGGCCCACTTGTCTCAAGTGCAAAAAAGAATAAAGGGGAACAGCTCCGATGGCTCGCTAAAATATTCCTCCCAGGTTTCTTCTTTTTTTCTTCTTTAAAAGAAAAGAAAAGCATTTTACATCCCGTTCGATTGTTTCTTTTGAATCGTGATTGAAATAATCAATGACGCTGTTTATGTTTTGCCGTTGAGACTATGCCAATAAAAATGTTTGATAAATGAAAATAATGGAAAGTTTGGAAACTTTGTATTGTACTTTTTTGCGTTCGAGTATTTGATAAGTGAGGCGGATTGAAAAAAAATTTTTTGTTTGATTATATAAAACAAAACAGAAATAGAGACCGCGAGTAAATTGAATTGATATCGCTTAAAACGTGGATTTTCTATTCGGGGTAGAATTCAGTTCGGAGCAGGTTTATATGTTATGAAAATTTAATTCTTGGCTGAAAAATAATTCGGTTATGCGAACACTTGCACATAGTAGTTAGTTCGGGAATAGATTAATTAACTGGGAAAAAATGAGCTCCGAGTTCAAATAGTGTTGTTTTTAAAATTTCACTCTAATTGACAAGTTCATTGATTTTTCTAAGTATAAAAAAGCAGTCGTTTTTAATAGGTTCACTCCATTTTTGGATGTTTTTTCCAACAGTTTATTTTATTTCGAGTGAGTCTGTTTCCATCGATCAAATTTGTCGATAATTCTGAACTCATTTAAAATCTTGCAGAATAAATCCATTTGCGATATCAGCGAAGAAAAAAAAGTTGTAACGATTCGATACGGTGACATTTTCGTTGACACAACATTTTTTAGGCCATTGAGCTTGATTTATACGCGCATCAATTTTGAACTGATCGAAAACATGTTTGATTGATCATTATTTACGATTTCTCAATAGAGGGTGGGGCAAAAAGTCTAATGGATTTTTTCAACTCGTGCAAATTCTGTAATTTATCACATTTTTTGTCGCGTTCATTATAGAATACGATCCTCAAATGAACAAAAAATTTGAAAAACAATTTTGAAAAATATCAAATTATAGATTTTCACAGATTATAAAGCGATTTTCATTCTGCAATTTCCAATTTTCGTATTCCCTGAGAAACCAAATGAAAAGCAACTATTCAAGTCTGAAATCGGTTTACGTTGCCTTTCTATATTACCGCAAATTGCAACCTATAGCCCAATTTTATGGCGAACTGAACCGCACCAAGATAGCCCGTTGAAGTTTACAATGTGCACCTCAAAAGAGATAATAAAAAAATGCTTCAAAATAAATGACACTTAGAATAAACATTTTAACTCGTCTATTCTTGTTTCTGTTTGTTTTTTTTTTTCATATTTTACGCCCAAAAATAAACCTCAACTTTCAATATTGTTGAAATATTTACATCACAAAATTATTAAAAAGATAAACGAAAATGCCTGAGAAACTTGTTTTTGTGAAATTGAAAACTGTATTCGTCATTTGTTTGACATGAGTTTTTGCTTGGACTTGTAACTCATTTTCCGGAACTGTCCTCTGACATGATAAATCGTGTCACTGGTGATGAAATGATGAAGATAACACCGGATCAGATACGAAATTGATCTGCCAAAACTGCTAAGTCCACAGTTTAATCTTGTCAGCAGTTCGATTCATTAAGTGATATTTCCAAACAGAAAACACGTCGTTATCATTCACTCATATAATCCTAGAGTCTGTTTTTACTCGCACGGGTTTGTTCTTTTTTTTCTCCAATCAATACTAATAATACAATAAGATTCCAAAAAATAACGTTTCAGTTAAAATAGTTTTTAAATAATAGTTTGGAAGCGAATGAAAAAAAAGCTTTTAAAATGAAACGCTAATTTCCACTCAGCTCCGGACGATTACCAATTTGACGGGAGAATATTTTAAGCCAACAGTTGACGGGGAAAAAGTTTTCATTTCAAAAGCGATAAATTATTCATTGAGGATATCTTAGAGTCAGTTCAATCTCGAGCGAATCATATCATTGCACTTTCATTTAACGAATCATTTAACCGAGGGGGAAAAAAATTTTTCGCCTCTCAATTAAAACATGGAACGTAAGATGAAACTGAGAAAGGTTACTTTTCTCCTTCAGTGAAGTCAAATCAAAGAGATACTTTTGTACCTCCATTTTTATTCCATCAAAACTGTGTTTTTTTCCCCTTTTTTTAAATTTTTTCATTTACAACCTTTCAGTTCACAACTGACAAGTTGGGAACAATCGTTTAAAGAACGAGGGAGAAAAAAAAGAATCAATCTATTTTCAGAGCAACTCAACGTTTAATCCATCTTGATTGTTTCACAGATTTCAATTCGAGTGAGAAAACAAAAGTTCATGACCCGGGTCGGCAAGCTATTATGTAAACAGTTTTTTTTAGTGTACACAAAAGGTTACACACTGCTCTGTGAAATTGATGTTGTTCGCACGAGATTAACTTGCTAACAAGCCATCCACTATTGCAAATACAATTTCGACTGTCACTTCATTCAGGCAAGACAACAAGTTGAAAATTTCATAGTGCAACAAATTAATCATAATTAATTATCATTAATTCATTTTAACATTTTAAATTAAGCACGCGTTTCTGCACAAAATTACTGAAATTTTTAAGATTTGATAAAAATTTAATTGTTTTTTATTACACCATGAATTGCTATTTTAATTAAAATTGAATCATTAATTAAAATGTAATATTTCTTGCATTAAAAGAATTCAAAGCATTTAGTTGGAAGGTAAAACGACAAAGTTAAACATATAAAACGACCAAAGAATGTTAATGCAATTATTAATATACTGTTCCAATTACGTACACAATATAGAACATAATTGTCATAGAGGTAACATCTCGCGACATGACTTCCTACATGCAGATGACTTTACACTACGAGTTATCACTGGAACAGTGACAGCAACTTAGTTTATTTGGATTATAACCCTAACGCAAATATTGCTCCCGAACCTGGGATCTAGAGATAATTAAAGGAGATAGAAATTTTCTTCACAATCCACTACGCGATAGTACCTTTAGTTAAACATTAAAACACAGTATTCTAGTTTAATTTACTCGTTTTATCTCACACGAATAAATGTATATCATTGAATCATGCACACTGCAATTGAATAGTTTTTATTATTAAAACTTTAAAAGAATTAAACGGGAGAATGTCGATAGGAATGTTTAAACAAGTGTTGAGGTTGAGTTAGAGTTTGAGCAATAAATAAGAAACTTAACACGATCGCTATTTCATCCAGTCCTGAAAGAGGATTAGAGTAATTATCGTAAACGCGAGTAAAGCCACAAAACGATTCTTAGAATCCTACTTGCAACAAAATGGCATGGTACTAAAATGTTCTTATGAACGAGCTTTCCGCAAACAGTCTGACGCCAAATGGGGCATGAATTGACAGGCGTTTTAACCAGCCATTTCCTGCTGTCAAAATCCGTTATTAGAAGCAGTCCCATAACCCAACTTGACAGTAACCAAAGTCTTGTAAACTCAATCCGAACTAATTTTCATGACTAAATAAATAAAGAATAACGTTTTCAAATTTTCCTCCAAGTTAAAGTTTGTCAAATCACCTGTTGATCCTTAGAAAAACGAGATAATCTTTTCGAAAGACAAATTTGGATTACGCAAAGAAATAGAAAACGACTTGGTGATATTTGCATTCAAACTCGAATGTCTTCAATACTTATTTTCATTCTTCGCAGTTAAAGTAAATTTAACTATTTTTGAAAGACTTTATTTTTACAAACTGAGGATAAAAAGTGCGGTCATAGGAAAAGTCCACTTTATGATGCCGAAAATTCGATTTCGGCGTCGTAAATTTGGCATGGAAGTTGCCGCGCGGCGATTACGATCGCGAGTAGGTGGTGCAAAAGTCGATCGCGAAACGATAAATAATCGTTTTATCGCGACATTGATTCGCTTTTGGTTTCAAAAACGAGCGCCGTTTCCACTTCTCATTTTGTTATTTAAACAAATTTATAGCCTTCATAAAAGTTGTTAATGCCAATATCTTATACCAACATAGACAACTCTAAACTTTAAAACCAAGGAGAAAAGTTTACGATGGAAAATTATGTTTCAACTGTTTTAATCGCACGAAAAAATAACCAAACAATAGAGAAAAGGCGAACGAACACAATTTTGTAATCGCCTTTTCAGTTAGATTTCCCTGCTTGGTTTTATTTTGTTTGATTCGTTCAACTTGTTATACTATCACTTCTAAAACTTTTTTTACATTGATTTCGGATTTGACACATTTCACAATGAATGTGTTCATTAGCTTACACCAGGCGGTTTGATTGCTATCGATTTATACTTGTGTTAGCAAACAGAAACGCTGAAAAGAGTTACAATTTGTTATCACGCACCCAGCAGCTTTTGCGATAGCTAATTAAAGAGCAAAACCTTTAAGTGCTTAATATCCAAAGAACTGGTATAACTTGGTAAATCATTTTCAACAATTTTCATACTGCTTTTGAGACGCATTTTACGAGTTTTCGTGTGACTCAAATTAATGGACGACTTTAATTAACTTCTTTCCTTTGACTCTTTAAAAGATTGTCAATTTCTACGATTTCTTTTGCCTATTTTTTCGTACTTTTTTTTCTACTATCAAAAAATAACAAACTTCGGATCTTTTTTCGCGGCGATAGAAATATGACGAGATTTTTTGAAGCTGAGAACAAAATCCTCTTTTTGGGGAGAATGCAGTTTGTAAAATAGTTTGTCGACGGAAAAAATAATAAATCTTATCATGTTTGACATACGTCAATGCAAATAAACTTTTTTGTTATCAAACGATGAATTTCAAAATTTACACTGGTACTTCAGTTGGGTTTCTTTTTCTACTGTGCTTTTTCGTTTGCAAATTAAAGTTCTGATCGATTGTTTTCGTTAGTACGAAGTTTATTACACCAAGCACAGTGCTTGAAACTGACGTGGAATCGAGATACCCGGACAATCTCGTGAAAAAGAATAATTTGGTTGATTAACTTCAAACGCAGCTGCGGTCGATGCTTATCAATATGCCATAGGTGTAGTTCGGTTTACCATCCTCTCAAGAATACCCTTCGCGATTTGTAAACGAAGGAGATTTACAAATTCAAAATGACGATGCATGCACAAGCTTTAATTTGATCCAGGAATATCCTAATTTGCATCTTTATCTCCTCTTTCATTTTTTCCTTCAGCAAAATATTAAACTCGACCTAATTTAAATTTGATCCAGCTGATACTATTTACAATCTTCTCTCACGAAAATTCGCCCAACTCACGTTTTTTGCATAAGTTCGCCTACTTGTATCCAACTTATTTTCATCAACTTTGTTTGCAAAATGTTCTCCTGGTTGGTATCACTCCGGAAAGAAAAAAAAAGGTTTGTTCGCTTGATAATGACATCGCTGAAATTCGGGGTTGGGAAAACAAGAAAAGTTTGAAGCAAAAATATCGTTCAAAAGTTGTTGGATGCAAAAGCGAGGGCGGCGGTGTAACATATGCGCTGCTAATCAATACATTGTTCTGTCAGCATCCAACATTTCTAATTTACTCAAGTGAGCGTCTCACGCCTTTGTCCTGCTTTCTTACGAGAACTACGCGATACAAGAGCGAACAATTGATAACGCGGCTTGCGAAATTAACTGACTCGCAGCATTTTAACTGCACTTTAATTTCATTTTATTGGACTTTAATTAAATGTTCAAGAGTGCACACAAAAAGTGGGGATCCTCGTCGACCAATTGAAAACTAACGTGAAATCTTTTTTTTTTCGTACTGTACAACTTCAATGTATTTTCTCTTAAATTCAGTTTAAATATCAGCTCGTTATAAACTTGAGCTCTTCTACGCTGTAAGAATAAAAAGAAAATTAATAAATAAATGAAGAGAAAAAAAGATGTGGCTATAAATAAAAGCAAGGCTGAACCCTTTTTTATGGCGAACGAATTTTATGAAACTGACAATTATCCGTCATCGATTATGCTAGAACATTTTTTATTTTTAAGTGCACGCGGCTTATCGCCGTCTCATTGACAGCCATACGAGAGGATGCGCTTCAAATCTCCTCAGTCCTAAGGATGTTTTTATGAGGGTAAAAAAGTCGGCTTAGGTTTTCAACTCCTTTTTTATAATGCGGAAAAAATAGCCATCGACTTTTTACTTTATTTTCAAACAGACTTTTTTTCGAAATTTCTATAATAAGTTTGATCCACTTCTCTGGATCTTAAAAAATGCGCACAAATAAAGTGCACTTCTCGGCCAATGTTTATTTCTCTATCTTGTAATTTTTTATCTCTCAATTACAAACGAAAGAAATTACTTCAGTAACTGAGTTTGTGTCTCTTTAAACTCTGCTCTTGTAAGTTAAAACTTAGTTTTTTTTCGTTGCGAGAACGGGATGACGACGATCGTAATGCAATTACAAAATGATAGTTTCGTAGCAACGAATTAAGCATGCTAATTTTTAATGTACCGCACCTCTGATGCCATCGGTTTTGCATCATTGATCAAGTCCCCGTCGTGTTTTACGTTATTAATTATTCGCACAAATTCATCCCCGAGCTTTTAATGAGGTTTCATTTCAGTCACCAAGCGATAAATTTACCGTCAAACAGCTTTTTTAGTTACTTTTTATTTGTGTATTTTGGTTTCTCTTTTGTTTGTTATAAATTCAAGCTGAATTTTAAAAAAGTGCATCGAACAATAGCACATAATTAAATCCCGTGGACGAATATACGAACGATAATTAAAGTCTGAAAATGTTTGCACGACATAATGACAATCCGTGCGAGGATAGAAAATAAAATAGTCGCATGCGAATGTGGTTCGCTTTTTAACACCGCTATCGGATGACATGCTGATAGCGTATCTTGAATCTCTTACACCTGGAGCGCATGGCACACATTTGTGCTTTAAGCACAGAGAAAATATTAAATTTCAAATTGTTTCCCCTTTTTTCTCCTCTCTGCTATTTAATAATGTAACAAAAGGGATTTCGGTCTTAATTCTCAGAGGGATAGAAAAATGCAAGCACTCTAATTATAACGGTGGAGAATACCTATATAGTGCAGCCGCTCGAGTGTGAGCTTAAATGCGAACTGTGTTACGGTCAAAAAAATTTGAATGAAATTTGTGTATTCGAATTAACATGATGTTTTTCGGTCGTCCGTTTTTTCCTGCTTTTGAAATAAAGATAATTTTTTCCCTTTTTTTTGTTACTGACTTGTTAATTTAATTTAACTGAAAAAAACACTCTAAGTGAATTTTAATTTCTAGCTTTTAGACGGAGAATATTCCGAGTTAATCATTTTATCTTATTAGCCTGGAATGAGGTCAGGAATGAAAAGTACCAAGACGTGTGGAGACGAAAAAAATGATAACACCTGAGGAAAATCGTTTCAACTTTTTGTTGAAAAATTCGTTCGAACCTGTGAATGCAACCTGATTTTTTTTCTCTTTCGTTTTTGCAATGTTTTAGCAATAAAGTGGATTTTCAAATGTTGCAAACATAAAGTTTGCGAAATAGCTTTTACGAATTTGTCTCTCGTTTCTGAAAAGTTTTGATTGTTTAATTTCAATAAAAAAAAACACCACTTTCCGAAGGTTCGATTTTTTTGATTGAACGTGAGTCAATACCAAAAACTGTACTGTCAATTTTGTTAAAACAATTTTTTGGTTTAAAAAATAACGTGACAACAATTGGAATCTCGAACATTGATTTCGAAATGAAATTTGTTTATCGAGTTTTGAAATGGTAGTACAATTTTGACAAGTTTGGTTTCAGCATATTCGCTGACAAATCGCACAAACATCATTTCCGTTTTCGTGAAATTAGTGTCATGAATCGTACTTTACAGAGATACAGAAAGCAAATATCTGCGAGGGCGCTAACACAATTTACCATCGTGGAGGAATGAATCGCGGGACAAAGCTTGATTAAACGAATTAAACGCGGATAAATTTAACGCACTCGGATTCCACTATCAAGTTCAACGGGCGATCTCTCACCCTCTCCCAAAAACAAACCACACAATACGAAATACAACGTTGCAATACAGAAACAACATTTTTTTTTCGTCCCAAGATTTATCAATTTTACAGGTGAAGTCCAGTTAATGGACTTCACATGTAAAAGAAAAACTGATGATTTATTGGAACGATAAATTTAGGTTCCATAAAAAGTCTATCGAATTTTATCACGCGTGTTTTTGTTTTGTTGAAAACAGAAGGATTTATTTTGAACCGTGAAGGAAAATTGATTTTGCATGAAATGATTTTGCATGTTGTACATTTTTTCATTCGAGTCGCTCAATCTTTCTAATTTTACTTTTCAGTATAGTTTAGTTTTTAGCTATAGTTGTATTTCGGAATGAGCAATCGCAGCGTAACTTTTGCGACAAAACTTTTATGGGCAAACGCGCTCGATCGATTTGTCGTCAGCACATGGGTCGCCTGTACGAAGTTCGTGTCACTTTGCACAAACGAGATCAAGCCATTATCATAACAATTGCACTACACACAAGTATTTATCAAATATTTAAAAATGCTTAAACTTTTCCTCTGTCGATGGAAAAATTACAAAATTCGAAACTGAAGTTCAAAATGGAATTACTCTAGATAAAATAAAACTATGTTTTATAGCGCTTGATTAAATTTTACAAGTATTATTAAAGTGCTTATTCCTCAATATGGAAATTTGAAACATATTTTTATCAAATGTAGAATTTGTGGTTTATAGTTGGGTAGGTATTTGCAAATTGTGAATTTTGTTTGGGCTCTGGAAATTGATGTCAAAATTCTTGACTTTGAGTCCTACACTCTCTCGAGGTTGAATTTATGAAGCTATCAAAGCAGTAACCGCGCATTGATCAAGCTAATGGTTATCCTCATTACGCGCCATCCGAGCCAGCCATTAAAATTTATCAAAATTAAACAAAGCCCCAATGCGTTCACATTAATATACTCGTTATTGAAAAACCATTTTCGTCGCTGTAAAACGTCGGATGTATTCGTTCCCGGCTCTCAGTCAAATGCAGATGATTAATGAATCCCTGAATTTAAAGTGACCAATCGTATCCAAACGAAGCCTTTAAATCCCCAACAAATCAACCCATAACAAAAACAACAACCAACTCAAAAATAACTTAATTCCTCGTATTTTCTGATACAATTTTTTCTAAAATTAAACTTCAGGAAATTGAATTATAATAATAATATAATAAAATTTTAAAAGCGAAATTTCTCTGCTAATAATAATGCAAGAGAAAATGAAGATATAAATAAATAGAAGAATCCATAACAAGGGTTAATAATAAGTTTACGTGTGTGTGGGTGGATATTGATTTTGGTGTTTCGAAACGACCGGCATTAATAGTCGCTCAAACGCTTTTTGTTGCAGATAGCAATTTTGTCCTGGGTAACGCTCAGGTGCCTACCATTTACCCAATCGTTTATTGTTCTGATGGATTCTGTGAGCTGACAGGATTTGCGCGCGCCCAAATTATGCAGAAGGGCTGCGCGTGCAAATTTCTCTATGGTCCTGACACAAAGGAGGAGGACAAGGCGAAGATCGAAAAAAGTCTTGAGAGTAAAACAGAGCTTAAATTGGAAGTCACGTTTTATAAAAAAGATGGTAAGATTTTTCTCACACTATTTGTCTCTTCTTTTTCCAATTTCATCAAACTAATAGTTGCTATTAAGTCACTAAAAAAAAGACTCGCCAAAGACTAACTAAATGAAATACAAAGAAGTGTGGTTGAATATTGCTTTGAATATCAAAAAAAGTTGATTCTAAATATAACATTTGTGGTGACGAAAAAATAAATCGGTTCAATTTTTAATGACAAGGTAGAATTAGTAATAAGTGAAATTTATTGAGACACTAAAGCAACATTAGTAGGTATCAGGTGAACTTGTAGGACAATTAATGGGCGACTGTAAATAATATAATATAGCGAGGGTAGCTATTCTTACCCTGAGTTAAATGGTGCATAGATTTCAATGTATCTAAATTGACTGACGAGATGCAGGACAAATTCAACTTGCTAGGGGACCTATTAAACATTTTTAGGGTCAACAAGAGAAAAATAAGACATAGGCAACAACAATAGAGATCTCAAATTTATCAGAAACGAAACGAATTTTTACTAAATAATTCAAAGTCAAATTTAATATCTGAAAAATGACCTAGGAAGTGTAGACTATAACTCCTCTTGCAAATGATAGTCTACAGGAAAACTTACGTTTAGTGCAGAATTAAACTCAATTTACATCTGCGATCTTGCAACGTGCACATAATGCAAATGAAAGTACATCTTGTATTACATCTTTTAGTGATGCGAATTCAAGTTCATTGATTTCACCCAAGCTGAGTCATAGTTGAAACTCTAACAATTATTTTCATCCCGCGAGTTTTATTTTTAATATTAGTATATTCGTTTGATTAAAATCACATCACCGAAGAAAACGACCTGTCTTGGAAAAAAAACAACGAGGTATTATGAAACAAACTTTTCTTCATGCCGAGCTTGCATGTACAGTATAACTAATTAAAAACTTTTCTGACCTGAAAAAAAAAAACAAACAATAGCAAATATTGTTTATAGGAGAGAAATAACTCCTATATCCAACTTTGATGCTGTGAGTTTTAATTCATATATTTTATGACTTCTATTTCTAGTTGGACGATTTCAGTTAAAAAACAATAGAAAAATGTTTAATCACTGTTCTTGTTTTAAATTTTGAATTTGATCTCTATTAAACTATTCTCTCAAGTTTAGTTTGAATTCATCCGGGACAGTTTCATCTATGACGAGTCATGAAAATTTATGCAAGGTCATCAAATTGATCACACTTTGACAACATTTGAACAGTTTAATTTAGTTGATATTTCATTCATGGCAAAATTATTGTCATAAATTTTGTCAAATTTGCAAATTTTATGTTTGATCATTTATGAGAAAGTACGTTGATTAAAAGATGTTAAAACACTTTTCAGGGTGCGCGTTCAACTGCCTACTTGACATTGTGCCAATCAAAAACGAAAATGGTGATGTCGTCCTGTTCCTGGCATCACATAAGGATATCACGGAAAGCAGGGGTTCACAAAATTCATTACGTGATATAGGTAAGACTCAAACAAAAAGCCCCTTTCATAATTACCTTCCAACAAATTTCAAACAAAATATTTGATATATTTCTCAAAAGACTTTGTAAATCACAGAAGCGTCCTCCGGAAAGTTTTCTCCACTGAGACGTAAAAACTTCCCGAAATCCATATTGCATACTTTCTCAAATAAGTTTGGCGGAAACTGACAGAAATTTAACTCTCGAATTTGTTTTTTCAAAGTTCAAAAGAAATGATTAAACAAGTTTTCATTGAAAATGAAAAGAGATTTCGTTGCGAAAATTTCAATAACTAATTTTCGTTTTTTAAAATTCAAATAACCACAGAAATGCGTACGCTTCGGTTAAATTGATCTGCATAAAGGAGAACGAGCAACGTTCAAGTGAATTAAATAAAACCTTTGACAAAATAATAACCGTCTATTATCTTAGCAAGAGCTTGAATAAACACGGAAACAATGTTATTCTTTTGGTAGTATATTAAAAACATATTTCCAGAAGAATTAATTGCACGAGAAAATGAAACAACACGCTTGACTAGATGGGTTCTATCAACATTTTTTCTGATTGATGGGAACTGATCAAATTTCTTTTCAAACAACCTCTCTTATCTGAAACAATCCGGCATACTAATTATTGCAAAAAATGATGAAATAGATTCTACTTCATTACCCTGTCTTAATAGAAAAAGGTTTAATTGATTTTTCACTTTATAAACAATCCAGTTCTTAACAAAAGTTGAAAGTGAAATTTTCACTGTTGAAAGTTATGAGATGGAAAAATACTTTAATTATTATACCAAGCGAAGATTCTAGTTTATCAGAAATGGAGCCATAATTAAATCTTGGTAGTTTTATCTCGAGTTCCTTAACACCAGCATCAAAAACAGATTACAAGTCTGGGGCACATTACATGCCAATTACTCGCATCGACGTGTAATTGGTTTGTTGCAGAAGATATTCTTAAACTCGATTAAACGTCGCATCAAGAGCGTTACAGATCAAATTCTCGACGCCTGTAACCATCACTTGTTAACAGCCTTGTCGTGATTAAATTTATTCCATTAATTTAAATTAATAATCAGATCAGACCCCGTGTCTACAAACTTTCAGATTTGTTCTCAGTTCAGAAAACTGTTCAACCTTGCTCTCATCAAAACTGTTTCCAAAACTTTGCCCTGTTTATTTCCTTATTAAAACTTGAAAATAATCTCTTTTTCCTACAACTGGAACATTTGTTTTTACTCGTTGGAATCAGAAAAAAAAGCATGAAATTGAAATTCCAATCATCCTCGAGGTTGAAAATGAGTACGAAAAGTGATTGATAATTTTCGTTACAATTTCCTGTTAAAGTTTGACGCGAGCAGTTCGATAAAGAAATTGTCGAGAATTCAACGGGGTTTTCAATTCAGCAATGTTTTATCGCTTTGTGACATCAGCGTTTTGGATTTCAGTCTACTTTCAAGCTTGGGCTCTCCGTTTGTAGCGAACCGCGTCAAAGCTCGCCGAGATTTGTCGGGGCTTAGTCTGAGCTCAGTTTTACGTTGCAAGCGCACAAACGACGCTCCGATATCATCGGCCCGATCGATTCGCGCAAATGAGCCGGACCTAACTCACGGTTCATGAACTTTGATCGAGCCCCGATACTCGACATTTTTAGTTCAATTCGTTGATTTATATTGATTGTGTTTTTCATGGTTATCGATACCATTTACTCTCAACTCAACAGTCTAGATCTGACAGATTCAGACATTGTTTTTATTAAAGATAATTTTGTATTTGAACTTTATCAGAATGTGTAATTTTTTAAATAATTCGATACAAACAACTTTAAAATGAAATGCCCTGAAGTAAGAATGTTAAAATTGAAAATAAAATTAATGTAGATGATGAATTTGTGTTTCAGATCCGGACGAAAATGCTGACATTGAAGCAGCAATGAGATCTGGAAGAAGAAGAAGTAGGGCAGTTTTGTATCAACTATCTGGCCATTACAAACCAGAAAGCAAACACAAGCTCAAACTGAACAATGTAAGGAACTTTAAAAAATGAATAAAGATTATCGTTGAATGTTGTTAAGTTCTGAATCATGATAATAGCTTTGTTCGATTGAGAACCATCGAGAGCGTATTTGAGGTGGAATCAAAATTTGTGACACCACTCAAGTCGAGTGGATGAGGCAACTAATAATTCAATTAGCCGTCGTTTCTTACTCTCACAAATAATACAATTTACAATGTTGCGCATCCTGCAGGTATTTTGAGATTAAGGTCACAGGCCTATTACATGAAGAGCGACTTATGAAAACGAATTATCCGAACAATATGCATGCACTTCTCCAAATCTCCATCCTAGATGGGTTTATTCAAGATCATAACTCAAACGAAATTTTAAATAACTGAATTAACAAACAAGAACGAACTCTATATGCTTAAGCAAGTTCAACTTTTTAAATGACTTATTTTATCATCACTCTTACTTCCACTCTTAAATTTTTTTTCCTAAAAATGCTTCAGCTCTCTTTTTCATTTTACATCTTCAACTTGACATTTATAAATAACACTCATTTTGAAAAAATATCTGAAAAGAAAAATAAATCAAATTGGAAAAAAGTTAATTCGAGAAGAAAAAACAGAATATTGGAGAAGTGTTGAAAGTTTAATGGATTGTGGTTTATTTTTTGTGTCGTCTGGAAGGGCTTTGAAATGATGTACGATTAGTTTCGCGCGACCACATTTACATTTCTGCCGGGGGATTTATGACGGCGGACAAAATTGATGAGAAGGAAAAAAAAAGCGCAGAGCGTCGTCTCGCGAAAAATCCCTTAAGAGTTTTTCTTTATTAAGGCAAATGGAGGCTCTCTTTCAGCGTGGCTCCATTCAGATTGCAGGCCTCTTTGAAAGCGCGCTTATTTAGCCTCTCGAGAAATCAAATATAGTGGCCAAAAAAGATGGGACTTCGTCAACTTTGACAATATTCCCAAACGCAAAGTTCGCGGATTATGTTTCGCTTCATCGGGATGACTTTGCGCCGGGCCAAACTTTTCTTGTTTCCGGTCAAGCGTAACCAGTTGCCTGATTTTCGCGCAATTTCATTACCATTCCTACTTTTGCACAAGTTTGCAGACTAAAAAACGGCAAACAAATCATAATTTATAATTCACTTTAGGTTTCGCTTAATTGATGAAACACTTGAACAAGCAAAAGTGGCTCAAAGTCATAATTAATTTCTAACGTTTAGGTAGTTGGCATGAGCTTCTACAATTTGATCATCTGAATAAAATATGTTGAACAATTTAAAACAACTCATTTTATCTCATTCAAGGAACATTTTCTTTCACGAAGAAAAGGACAAAATTAGTTTAATAGATGTTGAGCATATTTTTTAAACAAGCGGAAAAAAGTATCTTTTGAGATGCGGGGATAATACCAGTTGGAATTAAAAGTAGCTCGACTGATCAAAGGCATCGAGTGCTTGTTCTGGGTATTTGATAGCTCGTTCACATGGGCGAATTTATGTAAACAGCGTGAGAGCGCAAAGATCTCCGACAAAGTCAGATGGAGTGTGTGAGAACTTTTCCGGGGAAATAAGCTGTGCTGAATTCACTTAACCGACCTGCTCCGTAACGTCACGTTAAAAATGTCAAGTTACAATCAATACAGGAATTCGACCTCCTTCCAAATGTTCTATTTTCAATTAAAACATCTCAATTGTACGACTCATTGTTCGTGCAAATTAATGTTAATGATTCACGCTCTTTGATTGTTTCAGGCTCTTCTTCACTCGACGCAAACGCCTCTTCCTGAGTATAAAACAAGCAGTATAAAAAAATCTCAATTCATCCTGAGCCATTATGGAGGATTTAAAACTTGTTGGGATTGGCTGATCCTTGTAGCTACATTCTACGTAGCAGTTGTAGTACCTTATAACGCGAGTTTTATCAATATCGATAGGCCTACGATGCTAAGTGACATCGTTGTTGAATTAATTTTTATCGGAGGTAAATAAACCGACTACAAGTTAATTGATTACTTCATTCATCTTTCGTCAAAGTTGTTCTTTTTTGCTTGCAAATTAGTGCATGACAGTTTTCTTTTCAACCAAAAAAGTGATAGCTATTATAGTAATTTTACACATCCTAGTTTAGAAGAATCGCCCTATTACGTCTCATAAAGAGAGTTCATAAGAATATTAACTACAATAGAAAGCCGACTGTTTAATTACTCCAAGTTGCAAATTACCAACGTAAATTGTCTGAAGAGACTTTTTTCATGAATTAACTTTTTTATGGCTTCTGGTGCACTGTTTATACAATGGCGAATCTTTTCACTGCCTTTTTGCATGAGTTTTTGAGAAGGAAAATAAACATTTTGTGGCAATTTATCTTGTTTTAGTTGTGGAAATGAGGAAGAACCGATAATAATGAAATATTTGATCTTTGTGATTGCAGACATTGTTTTCAACTTTCGAACGACTTTTGTGAATAAAAAAGGAGAAGTCGTGAGCACCGGCAAGAGCATAGCACTCAATTATGTAAAAAGTTGGTTTCTAGTCGATGTCGTTGCCGCCCTGCCATTTGATTTACTTTCCGCATCCGACGTTTACAGTGGCGAGGTGAGTGTTTTCTCGTCAAACTTATAATCCCATTATGCCAAACAATTAAATATTGCTGCACTCTTTTTACTCGCGCGATCGCACAATTTTCCAATGGCTGGCCATTAAAGTTTTACCGGGAAGAATCGTTATGAGAGTTTAAATCAAGTAGAATTCAAGGGAATTATTTCTGAACTAAAATCCAACGTCTTTCTGGCAACCTTATATCGAACATTTTTTACTCCAACCTCAATTCATTTTAATGAATCGAACAGAAAATGTATGGAAGAATAAAAAAGTTTTTTCGTCAATGTTATTAAGGTTTTAGAATAATTAGAAAAAAAAGTGGAATCGCTGAGAGGCATTTTCACCAGCGCAGCCAATAAATTTCTCATTTGTATTCATTATTTTAATACGCTAGTATAAAATAGAATTTTTTTATATGAAAAAGCCGGACTAATTATAATCGCGCCATTGATTTTATAAATCCGGATGAAGAAGGTTGAGGAAATTAAATTTTGCTGAATTCAATTGAAATTCGAACAACGATTTTTTCCCTTGGAGTTGCAATCATTCGGGACTGTGAAATAATACAAATTGACCTGCAAGATAGTAAAAAAGGAATCTCTTTATGAAGGCGAACGAGGAAAAATACATGAATAAAAAATTTTGCGAAGCTCATTATAATTCGACTTTAGCAGACAATTTGTTATTGTTTGATAAATTCAATAAAACTTGAACCACATATCATATTCTGAATTCACAACAAACTCAGAAACAAGCTCAGAAAGTTTCAATGCGAAATAAATAAATTGTAAAAATACAATTTTAGTAAGAATGCAATTTTTAACTTTATTATTTTTTAATTTCACCGTAAGAAAAGAGGAAGGATTATGAACAAAATAAGTTGTGATTGTATTTTGTAAAAAGATGCTGAAATTTTAATAGAGTCAAATGGGTTTGTAAGCGAAATGAAGCACAAAGGATGAAAAAGCGTTCCCAATCCCTGATTATAGCCAAGATGAAATATTTAGCGTAAACAGTGCTGGAATCGGAGCACGAAAACTCGTATCATATTAAAAGTACCTGGATTCTATCGACCGCTCGATATCCCATTTACAAATTCCGATGCAACATATTTCTCTTATAAAGTTCTATAGGTAGCAGTAAAATACCGCGGAAATACTAGCGGACGGTTTTAACATAACAGCAAGTGGTTTTATCCCACAAATGACATGATTTCACGTAATTCTTCAAAAAGCAATCGTGCGATTTAAATGCTAGATCTACTCACAGTTTATGATGCGAACAAATTTTTTCTCCATCCGAATTTGCTCCATAAATCATGCACAGACGAATGCTGGAACAAAAATAATTATGAAACAAATTAAAAGCCGTGCTTAAAAACAACCTAGTGAAGTCAAAATGAAAATTCTTGTTTGTTCATTTGATGTCTGTGTTTCTTGACTAATTAAGAAAGGCAAAAGTTTTTTAATCGAATTTACAATAAATTAAGCTGCAACATACTTTTCTCATTGATTAATGTTTTCAGCCAATTTGTCCGAAACTTGAGCAGCCTAGCAAGATGAATAATGTATTCATCATTAGCGTTGTTTTGCTTAACATCTTGTGGTATAATTTCGCGAAAATTCTTATACCAGGAGGGATTAATAATAGCAGTGCCAAAATTATGATTAACGACCTTCACGTACCGCTGACGAAGCTTATTGATACAATTTTTCTCTGCCACACCGACTGATAAGAAATATGAATAAATCTAACTTTCAAACCTATTTCATATATTTTTGTCCAAAATTTTGTGTTTTCTTTTGTCTTGAAATCCTCTGTTTTTGATTCTCTTTCGCGTGACATGAAAATCTCGATCTCGTAAGTTTTTTCCCTATCGTATCGTCCCTCTTGGATTCCCTCCAGACGTTACTTCTGAGACCTTTCACCTATCCTCCCCTAGTACCTTTGTTTTCAATAAAAGCATAGTAATAAGGGCGTGAAAGACACTCTCTAAAAATACCCAACTTGGGATAACCATGTTACTTAGCTCACACAAATGTTTTTTCTGATTCCAAATAAAACAAAACGTAATTCAAACAAATCAAATACTTCCTTTAATTTTATTGTTTGTCTAAATTTATCATTCCGATAATTCCAAGTAAAAAAACTTTGAACATGAAACTTAATTCGATCCACAAATCACAAAATTAGAAACGCGTTTCTTATCATGAAACATGCTGGATATAGTATAGCAAAGCTATTTGGTGTACACTTGGAAAGTAGTTGCGAACTTTGATTGTAACTCATGTTAACTATATAATCAGCCCGAGTGTTACAATTTGAAACTGCGATACAAATCTGGTTTGCACTTTTATCTCTTTTTTTTAAATCAAATCTGTAACTCTATCTACTGATGAAAAAGAGAACCAGCAGAACTAATCTTTTAACAGGTATAATTTATTAGAACCGTTGAATCTTATTTCTACCAAAATTTTCCAGTAAATAACTTCAATAATGTATTTAATATCTCGCTGCGGTTGGGGAGCAATTTAATTAATAGGTCCAGTGGAATTAGGATTCGGCGTGGATTTGAATGATTACGCTTACAAACACATGTAGTTTATGTTATCGAAACTCCCTTTTGCCATTCAGAACTATTTCAGCGCAGAGATAGTTGTTGAATTTACAGATGTTCAAGAGGACGTAAAAGCCATTGGAAAACGTGCTTGAATCCCTTTTCAGATCCTTGCACTATTTTCGTTTTTGGCCTAACCACTAATTGGCTTAACAAACTAAATAAAAACTTCTGAATAAAACAAAACCTGAAAAAAAAATATTTGAATTGGACTAATTGAAATAATGTGATTAACCGATAACGAAGATTAAAATAAAAGAATTATATTTATGATTTTGGCTCTAAATATAACATAGATTTAAGACCTGAATGTGAACACACAAAAACTATTTAATGGTAGATTCTTTCGGGTTCGCAGGAGGCCGGCCACAGCCACATTCACCTCGTGAAGCTCACTAGATTGCTCAGACTCGTACGTCTATTCCAAAAAGTAGACCGATACTCGCAATACAGCGCTATAATATTGACTCTTTTAATGTTAATATTTACATTGGTAGCTCATTGGCTGGCATGTATCTGGTACGTTATCGCCGAAAAGGAAAAACTGAGCAACAGCAACGATTGGGATCTTGGTGAGTGCTTTTTTTCCCTACACCAATGCATTTATTCATTTATTCATCAAACGTCTATCTAACTTTTATTTATCCACAAAAATTTATCGTCCATCGCACCTCTATTGGCTCAAACTTAAAGTTGTATTCACGGATATAAAGTTGCAATTTCAGAAAAAAAAACACAAGTTTAGAATCGACTTGAATCCTGCAAATAAAACTGAAACGAGACGAGTTTACGAGCTTCAATCTGCACTTTTCATAAGGCCCAGTAAAAATGAAACAAACGGAAAATTAGGATTTTCCTTATTACCTCTATTTCTTTGCAGAACGTTTGAATTTCAAATTTCATTTTAGAGTTTCAATTCTAAACACGTAGATGAATTGAACTTTCCAGAGAAATAAAAGTTAATTAAATTTTTAGTACAAATTATTTGACACTTCATGCGCGTCAGTCGATATTAACAGGAGCTTTTCCACATGCATCGCCTCTAAAACTTTGCATCACACGAATTGCAAATGAAACAAACAAAACTCGCCCAGTTGCTTTATTGCCACTTCCATCATGCTCGTTGCATGGCACTCGTCTTGTTTCTCCCTCGATACTGATTTCCCAGTTAGACGTTAAATTAATTTTCTAAAAGATCCTAAAAAGCTCCTGCAATATCGCTTATTTTCATCCTTCACTATTTTTCTACCTTATTACAAATTCCTTTTAAATTACTAAAAAATGACTAGCACAAATTTTGTTTCTAAAAACTGTTGTTTTAATATTTCAGGTTGGATTCATTCGTTGGCAGATAGACTTAAAATACCAGTTGGTAATGTGTCGCGAACGGAGAGTTATGTGACTGCGCTGTATTTCACGTGCAGCAGTCTAACATCCGTGGGATTTGGTAACGTTTCCGCGAATACCATCCCGGAAAAAGTTTTCTGCATCCTGGTGATGCTCGTGGGTGGTTAGTTGATGCGTTATTTTTGTTATTATTTTTAATTTCAGTTAGTTGGAGTTTACATTTCAGTTGTACTAATTGTGAAAAATATTGTTGCAGCTCTGATGCACGCAGTGGTTTTCGGTAACGTGACAGCTATCATCCAAAGAATGTACTCAAGAAGATCTTTATACCAAACTCGGTTGCGAGACCTCAAGGATTTTCTTGTCCTGCATCAAATCCCGGACGAGCTTAAACAGAGGATGCAGGACTATTTTCAAACCATGTGGTCTCTTAACCATGGCATGGACGTACACGAGGTAAACAAGAATGTACCAATCAAGCAGATTTCATTTTATTATTTGTTCGATTGATTAATTAAAACACGGCCAAATCAGGAGCAAATAAAATTCATTGGAATTCAACGATGCAACATTGAAAGTTAAACAAGTTGATAAAAAAATTACGTTGATTGCAGGCACTGAAAGAATTTCCAGAAGAGTTGCGTGGCGACGTATCGATGCACCTTCACCGAGAGATCCTGCACCTGCCGATATTCTACTCAGCGTCGCAAGGCTGTCTAAAACTGTTATCGCTGCACATTCGCAACAACTTTTGTGCGCCCGGCGAGTTTCTCATTCACAAAGGCGACGCTTTATCGTACATCTACTACCTTTGCAACGGCTCTATGGAAGTCGTACAAGAAGGCATGGTCGTTGCCATCTTAGGTAATTCATAAACTAGATCATTTCCTACCCCTCGGCGCTATCTCTCGCTATCGACCATTTTTCAAACTCAATTCAACCTGAACGAGAACCAACCACGTTGATTTCCTCCGTTTAAACGCAAACATCTACTCTCAATATTGATCCGAATTTCTTGCGCGGTGACAAATTTGGTTTCAATACGAAGATTCAATGGTCCGTCCGAATGCCCCGCAAAAAGTCAAAAAGTTCATACACAAACAAAATTGAGTTCAGACAATCCAATTTCGTAAAAAATTCAATTTCCACACATTCGATTGGCGTGACAAATTGGTTACGTGCATTTTCGTCACACGAGCAGAATTGATTTGGATTTATTTTGCAGGCAAGGGAGACTTGGTGGGGTGTGACATAAACTGTTACTTGGAACACAGCTGTAACGGGGGTCAGCTGCAAGGCACATCGGACGTCATAGCCAAGTCAAGTTGCGACGTCAAGGCTCTCACTTATTGCGACTTGAAATGTGTTAATATTCAGGGCCTCGTTGAGGTCTTGAGGATGTATCCCGAATTTCAAAAACAATTTGCTCACGACATTCAGCATGATTTAACTTATAATTTACGCGAAGGATATGAGGCAGAGGTAAATTGAACAATTATTTAGTAAATCGTCAAAAATCAAAAGAAATGAACAAGTGAAAGTTGAACATTTCAAAAAAGAACATAAGAGTAAACATTTGAAAACAAGTTTAAGAAATTGCTTTCTTCCTTTGCAGCAAGACTCTGATATGAATGGAGGACCCTCTCAGATTCTGCCATCAATAAGCGAAGACGATGAAAACGCCGTTGATAACGAGACTGCTGCGTTGTCACCATCCAGATCGTTGCACGCTAGCCCAAGGCACGCGAAATTCAGGTGAGCCCGCATTATTTTTCATTTGACGAACGAAAATAACAAAGAAAGAAATATTAAAAACTACTGTCCCTTTGAACTTTGAACTGAAGAAGTTTGATCTCACAGGCATCTGCGAGGAAGGGCGCAGTTCGCACTCGACAAAACCGAGGAACATTATCATGGCTCGGCCGAGAGACTAGACACTCATTTCACAACTCTGCATCAAGACTTTGCGGCTTTGAGCTCGGAAGTGAGTTCCTCTTTTTTCCCCCTCTCTCTCTCTTTTCTCAAAGCACTCATTACTCGCAAATAATTGTTTGGAATACCTTGATCGAGGAAACAATATTATCCTAAACAATTCTTAATGAACCGAAATATCGTCGCGTCGCTGAAATTTCACCTGAAGTTAATTATAACTTCGAGTATAATTATAAAATAGCTGCGTGTAAGCCCTCAGATGCACCGAAGCAGCTTGCCGGAAATTGTTTCAACGAAATTTGGTCGAAAAAGCTTCAAACGTTTATGCAAACTTTAGTTTTGCTTCTATAATTTGTACGTCTTCAGTAGTTGATCCGTATACTTGCGCCAAGGCTTAGTAAATGAAAACAACCGAAACTCAAAGTCGACTCAGGGTCGTCTAGACAATTTTTATCCAACTTTTTTCCAACCACTTTTTTTAATTTGATACAATCAACTAAAAAAACAGTTTTTGGAATTTCAAATGATTTTGTTTTTAGGTGCGACACGCAATCCAAATAATTCAGATGATGTCAACTTCGCCTCAAAGCAATCCGAATTTTTCCACACCTACCCCGCAAGTTTGTGCCTCTTTAGCTAGGAGTTCGTCGCATCCAGCAGAAGCTGTGTTTTGGAGTACAATGGATACCCAAACGAAAGCACAGACGTCGAATCTCAGTACAGAAAGCATCGAGCATTGGATCCGAGAGAATCCACAGCGAGTCATGACAATCTTGGGGCTAAGCCCTGACCTGGTGCTCCAACCTAGTTTAACGACTCCAACATCACCTTCGTCGCCACCTCCACCGCCATACGAACCACTTTTCACCACCCAAAGTGGTACCTCAAGGTCTACGCCACGATCTCCAGGTAAATTGCGATTCAACTTTGTTGAAACAATCCTAACTGTTGCATTTTGTGAGCTTCTGCAAGTTTTATGTTTTTTTTTTTTGTACGTTATAAATTTTTTAGTTATCTTTTATTTTCGCAAAAAAGTGTCAAATCAAGAGTTCTTTTTATGCTCATTAAAAAAGTATGTAAATTATCTTGGCAGTAATATCTCATTAGGCAGCATAAATCATGCAAATGTTTCCTGTGCGAAAGTTTTTGGAAACCTTAATCACCGTATTAAAACAAATACATGTTTTTAAAAGCACATTTAAACAAAATCAAGCAGATTTATGTTCGTTTAAGTATTTCGTTCATTAATACAAAAATGAGATAATTTTTTGTATTCTTGCTCGGTCCATCTGGGTTGTAAAAAGACATCGAAATGCCCATTTGGATTTTTCATTAAAAGCATAATTTCACATGTCGTTGGTTTTTCGCGCGTACGTTCTTCTTTTTTGTGTTATTTTCGCTCTCGTGATTGTCGACTTTCATTCACTATGTCAAAGAGTAATCTTTATTATTACTTTTTCCGTGACGCGAAGCACTATTTTTCATACAAACTTGTCGCCAAGCGAAGAGTTATGAAGTTCCCCGTGAAAGCTTCCAACGAATTGATGCTTAAATAAGTTATCAGGACTCACAAAATTGTACGCGTCCCATTCTTGATCTGACACTTACAAAATGGTCTTTGACGGATTCGAAAATTTTTAGTTATCTTTTGCTTTCTGCTTTTTCTGTTCCATTTTCTAGGCTCTAGGAGATATAAATTCAAAAATGCTCGGACCAGACAGAAGTGAGCCGGATTTACGGATTTATTTCTCAAGCTGGTACTTGAATTCTCCTTTTTTTTTCTTCTCTGCCAATAACAAGCTTTCGCAAACTAACTGCCATTTTTAATTACTCTATTCTCCCGACTTAATTAAATTGTATCCATTGTTTTCATTTGAGTTATTAAATTAAAATTTTTAATTCCAATTTTCAAGTTTATTGATTTTTGTTATTAATATAATCGGATTAGTTTCAGGACATGGAACGTTCAAGGAACTTGAGGATCTGGACGGCTCGAATCGTTGGAGCAGAGACAAAGTCTCGCACCGATACAGCGCAGGGGACGTAGACAGTCGGTTACGTCAAGCTTCGGAGACCCTGCAGCAGCTTCCCGAGTCCAGATCTTTATGCTTTAATCCTTTCGACACTTAAGTTTACTTATAAAATAATGTCAACTTCAAGTTGTGAATAGCGTTTTCACATTCAACAATTAAAAGCCTTTGATTTTTGTCTACCTAAATTAACATTCCATTAGGTTATCGCATTTCCAAGCACTTGTCCGCCGGGACTTTTATAAATCGCAGAAAAAGAAAAGTTGACATCCTAACTCGTGCGGAGTATTTTTAAGATGCGAGGAGAAGTAATGTTATTTTAATACTTACCATTTATAAGTCAGGTTCCAGTTCAACTCGTGACTTCAGTTTGGGAAACCACTTTTTGTAAGAATTCAGTCAATTCGACAGCTCGATCTGTAACATAAAACCGATCCAAGATTAAAACAATTTTGACTGTAACACAGCAAATGAGAATATAAGGGAGAATAAGAATTGAAGAAAAACATAAGTACTTTGTAAATTAAAAGTAAGTGTTTGCGAAATTTTGATTTGTACAAGAGGATTTTTTTGTCGAGGAATTTAAAAGAAAGTCGATTGTACAGATGAGCAAAACATATCGGTGGGATTGGCTATTTTTCTAGTCGAGGTTGCGACGTACACTTGGCACCGTACTTGTATGTTAATCGTGAAATCCTGAAACTATTTTATAATAATGAATGTTTATCTAAGTAAAAAAACAAAGACAAATGAACAATTGTAAATTTTAACATTAACAAATTACACTTTTTGCGAACAAAAAAGAAAAATTTAAACTTTGTTGTGTGTGAAATTCGATTGAATTTGTGCGGATGGTCTTATGAAGAATGTACAAAAATGGAGAACCTTTTGAAATGTCATTTTTATTGAAAATTAATGTTTTCTCTTTGGTTTCATTTTTGGTACATTTTCATGACGAGACAATGACCAAGATTGTTGTTTCAATCAATTTCTCGCTGCAGAATTGTTTGATTCACTAAGTCAGTTTCTCAACTGACTAAGTTCAAACCATCAAATTTCTTTGTGAAAAAGATATATGGAGAAAAATACAAGGTACAAGTTGGTACAAGAAACATATTTATGTAAAATATAAAGATTTTTAAGTCGGGAAAAAATGAAGTTTTAGATGTAAAATAGGATTGAAAGACAGGAAAGACAAGAAAAATGAGTACAAAAATGAAAAGAAATTGCGATTGCAAAGAATTTGTTCTTTTAAATTTGTAATTAAAAATTATCTGTGATAATATGATATTTTGATTTCTATCGACGATTTGAAGTCTTTATCTTGATTTTCATCGAGAAAAAATTGCAGAAATATTAACCAACTTGATTAGCAGAGTCGATGGGAATTTGAAATCGAGTGCAATTGTTCAGTCAATAACTTAAACTGAATTTAGTTGTTTTAATTGTTAAAAGCATTCAAAATAGTGATTGTTGTATCAAAACTTGTTTGAAAACTAAAAAAGTATATGAAAAAAGAAAAAGGAAATGTAAATAGAAACCTGAAGAAAAGTCAATTAAGGAACAGGAACGGTTAAAATTAGACAATTTTTCCGACTTGAATATGAAATACTAAATTATTTCCAAATTCACATATGTAAACATGTAAATTGTAAGCACAAGAACGAAGGAGGAAATTTGATGGTTTTTGCAAATTCCAAAAACTCATATCATCTGTCAACTTCTCTCGATAAGGCATGTGTCACTGCCAATGTAATTGAACATTCCTCAACAAATTTCTAGAAAATAACAAAAAAAAATATCCAAAATTAAATTTACTTCCAATCACGTTACTTAAATTCAACAAACATTTTGTGGCACATGTAATCAAATTGTTATTCCAACATGAATCTGTGGATGGTAATTTCGAATGTCGACACATCAGATACATTTTTTCGATCATATCATTCATTGCATATCAGCCAGTGTTCATCGATGGTTTTCCCTTAAGATTGATTCTTAAAGTCACAATACAAAAAATCACGAAAATAAAACATTTAAATACACAAACTTCCACGTTTGTGCACTCGAAAAAATGTATTTTTGATTAATCATATCAATTGTACACGTACTTATAAGCGGTTAATATTTTTTTACAACGATTGCGAAACATAATTTAGAAATATTACACTAGTCAAGTCCTAAATTTCCTAGTCACAAGCACTGCGATTGAAATCATTTTAAAACAGTCGTTTTTTCGCGTTTCCAATCGAACTTCCATAGCTCTCATACCATTCCACGTTATGATTTTGTCCTTCGCTTCCTCTGTAAATAATGAAGAAATTGTACCAAAGATAAATAACACCGACGGATATTTTGTCACTGAAAGAGTGATTGTTTCGAGCTGGAAGATGTGAAAATGATATATCAATGTTGAAATTAAAATTTAAATTATATATCATGACCGGGTATACAAACAAATGGGAGAAGAAAATCGGCAGCAATAAAAAAGATGTTGATGATGTGACACGTATCATGCAAATTTTCATCAAAAATTTTTTTTATTTTCATTTTGTGTCGTTTTCATGACATTCTTGAACCTCGATCGACACGAGATTCTGTATTTGAATGTTAAAGTCGTGCAATTCTAATGTCCAGATGTCAACAATAAGTAGCCTGTAATGTGTATTTATATATACAGATTAATGGAATTGTAGGATATGTCAAAAATATTTTTTTAATAACTGTTGCTTGAGGTTCTCGGATCATATCAAGTCACAGGCAGTCCACTAATAAAACCATTTATAAACCAATCAAAAACAATTCAACTCTTTCCAAATTGAACAAAGATTAGAAAAAGAAACTTGTTAATTTTTCTGTATTCATTCGATGGATCTTCTTGCGCTGTAAAAAAAGACTGTAACAAAATAAGCGATAAGATATTTTTAAAGATCGACTGCAACTGAAAAGTGTCATCAGATAAACCTACCGAAATCAATGTCAATCTATGAAATGTGTCATTTGATGTAAACGTTAACGAAAAATTCAACTTTGTAAATACTTTGTAAAAAAAGAGCATAAGCTGGCTTTCCAATATTGTTTATTCATCACAACTGATAATTGGTCAAACTCGTTTGGGAAACGGAGAAAGAAAAAAAAACTCGCAATTTGCACAGTTTAGCATTTCACGTTGGTTTGGCTACGCTATCATTTGTTGCTATTATAAAAATGCGATTCTGATTGTTCAAAGGATTTTTTGCAATTGTAACCGAACAATCGCGAGAATTCGCTGATCAGTTTCGAGTTATGAATTAAATTATCTTCCAGCGGGCGTAATTGCGAATCCAATTACTCGCGTGTTTCAAGTAACACACTCGCGTGACAAATTTTGAACGCGCGAGTAAATTGCAATCAAATTGTAATAGGCACGCCGGAGCGGCGAATGAATATTCTAGTTTGTAAATACAGTTTAACTTAAAGTGTATTATTAAAAAAAAAAGAAAAAAAAACAAAATATGTGATAACGCACGGCTTAAGCCATGCACAATAAACATTTGTTCATTTTGTTGTCGTCGCGAATCGTGACCGACTGGTGCTCAATGGTACTTTTTTTAGATTCAAATTTTGGATTTGAATTTTGGCAAGTTTTGGATTTTCCTATTAGTTTTTTCATGCAAAAATTTCAAGCGAATTCGGAGCACCGTTTAGTCACTTTGTGACGGTCGGTTGTTTTGTACGTGATTCATATATTTTGTTATACTGTTTCTATAAGCTCTCTACAACTGTAACTGCAAGAGGAAAGAAAATAATTGTACTAAATCATACTACCTTACGTACATAAACATTATCTTTCTACAATCTTCTATACTGAATCCAGCACAACAATAAACTTGTAAATAAAGAAGAAGAAAAAAAAACTTATATTATAGTTATATAGTAAGTAAACCTACGTTTTAAGAACCACCCAGTTATATAATTGAATTCGTGTTTGTTGTGTCAAATCATAACAGCCGATATTTATATGAATGATGTTATCAGATGCTTTACAGGCTCTATCATTATTCATTGTACACAATGAACATAATAAAAAACATAATCAACTAAACAAACGAACAAACAATTATTTATCATCGTTTCCATCATTTTAAAAGTTACATTTTTCTTTATTTGGACAAAAATTTCATTTTTTATGAACTGCCGTCAATCACGTCAAACAAAATTTAAGACGCATGCACTTTTATCAAATTGCGTCAACGATTCTAGAATTTCGGCTTTATCTCAAAAAGGAATTTCTGACAAGAATTGTTACACATTTTCATGAACAAATGCCTAGAAACAGTTTAAGCAAGTTGCAATAAAAATCAATTTAATTAATGAAACAAGTGCATTTATTAAATTGATTTTTTTGTTTTTCATAAGTTTGTGTCACTTTGAAAACGGTTGAAAACTTGAAAATGAGTTTGGATCGTGAATTGTAGCATGCAAATAAAGTCGGTTAAGATCATGAAAGCATCCACGAGGTTGCATTCTCTCGACATGACAGAATAGGTATTGCACGTAAACAAATCGCGCTTGATTGCGAGTTCAACACGTTCCGCGGATAAGCGAAGTTATAAAGGTATGGCTCGCGGGCACGAATTTGAGTTGGAGCTAAGAAACCTCAACTGAACGTCGACTTTGAAGATGTCGTTCAAGGAAGTCGGTACCTTGATTTTCATCGCAATTTGTTTCGTTTATGGTGACTGTGCTCCGAAATATTGCATCCCTTTGGTCAAAGAAGCTGTTCTACATTCTTACAGCACTTCCGGTACTATTTGTAAAAGAGAAGCTCCGATTTATGGTAAGTCTTTTTGTAAACTTTTAGTTAGAAAAATGTCAAATACCAAAGTTCTAAGTCTTGAATGCCATGCAAACTTTGAAACTGTTAAAAATGCAGCTTCTGTTTTTTCACTTTTTTTCGTCCAACCAGACAAGAAAAGTTTGTTCAAAATTGTATGTCAAAATCGAATAATTTTGCGCAACATCGCAAGAAATGTCATCAGATCGTGGCTGATTATTTATTTACATGAAAAAAGAAGTAACATTGAAATAATTAATTCAATATTGAAACGAGTTATTTTGCATTCGTTGCACAACTATTATGTTGAATTGTTGGTTTCACATAAGAAACAATTGCGTGCGATTATTTCATTGCAAAACAACTCTGAACATGAAAAAATGTTTTTGCAGATTTTGATGAACCACTCAGACAAAAACGAATCGCGCCTACGTTTAAAACTTTAGATGACATGGTAAGCAGATGTTTTATTTATTTACAAAAATATGTATTTAAAAAAGTGTTAGAAAAAGTTTGAATAACAATAAAAAATTGTTTTGTTTGCAATAGGAGGAAAGTACAGATTGGATCGACCAGTTGTTTACAGACAATGAAATTGAAGAAATGCTTCTAGTCGCAGATCGAGTCATACGAGCGGGCATCTCCAGAAACGAAATCATCTCGTTCGCGGGGAACTGTTGTAAAAATTTGGAAATTTGTCGGATGAATCCGAAAAGTTATATCCAGTGCTGATGAGGCGTCAGCGCTCTTTTGTTTTGTACAGTTGATAATTTATTTACTAAACCAAAGAGAAAAAGCCATTCAATAAACCTTATTTTGAAAACTAAAAGACATTTTTAATTCGTTAATTTATCCGAAATATCCAATTCTTAAAATACAATTAAGACAACTGACTGAAAATAACTGTCGAACGTCATCTCGCAAATTTGACTTTCCAAAAAAATTGTTTATCAGATTCCCATGCGTCGATTTTCATTTATACGCTTGCACCTGTTTACGATTAAAACAGTTGACTGAAATAACCGTCGCGCGTCATCACGGAATTAAAGTCTTTCACAAAAAATGTTTATTCGATTTTCATGTGTTGGTTTTCATATCTGCCCTTAAAATTGTCTACGAGATGAGACAATTGTAAAAATAGTTGACAACTAAATGTCACGTTAAAAATATATTATCAAAAAAATGTTTGTGTTTGTATAAATTTATGTAAACTCTTAGAAGGCACAGCTTAAGAAAAATTCACTTAAGACTTAACTTTAAAGGTGAAAAAATGACAAAACCAAGTTAAGAAATAATTCGTTTATTACAATTACTATGCATAATATGCATAAAGTCCAAATATTGGGTTGTACAGTTTAAGTTGTCGACACAACCTATCAAAACAAACAACTTGCCGGGGGGAGGGGGGGTTAGTTGGCAAGCTCTCGTATATCACGTGTACATTTCTGCTAATACTAGTGAGATCAATAATTAGGATAAATCGCGACAAATCGTACAGGTAAGAAAACGTTGTACCTTCGTGCAAACCTAGTGCTAGACAAGTCTCTTTTCTTCTCACAATAGCTTGGGTGAACTCTCGGGAGCCGACAAACGCCGCACATATGTTTTCAACACAAGCGGCTACCTTAAGCGTTAATCAAAACCGAGAGTCTGCTTCGGATGTGTCATCGTCGGTGCAATAAATTATACAATGGACCGTAAGCTCGTCGATGGCTGTACGTGCTTGTGCTGCG
Source organism: Telenomus remus (assembly GCA_020615435.1). Classification (NCBI taxonomy): domain Eukaryota; kingdom Metazoa; phylum Arthropoda; class Insecta; order Hymenoptera; family Scelionidae; genus Telenomus; species Telenomus remus. Next base: position 5,045,598 of record CM036341.1, on the reverse strand, counting down.
TTTCATTCCGTCCCCTTTTCATCAACCGATTCGAACGAACAATCAATCCCCAGGCGCAAAACGCAGATGACAAAGTCATTTAACGCACACGGTCGGTCAAGTTTATACAAAATCATTAGTCGATGATCAGAAGTTAATAAATATTCGAGAACAAAAAAAAAACAAACGACGATTTACAAACATAAAAATACTTGTTATCGCTTCATCTCGAAACGACCAGGCTCGCATTCAAAAACATATGTACAAAGTTCATAATACTTTTCTTTTTTTTTTTTCTTGATTCTGACAATCGTAGTAATAAAAAAGGCATTTTGCGGCCGCGCGGTTTCAAGATCAAACTCTTAGACTCAATGAAACGATAAAACAAAAAAAAAGTTCGAAACACAGAATGATACAAAAATCTACATAGCCGGCGTATACACTAAATATAAGTCCGTGGTTAAAGCGAGGAGTACAGTGCGCGTAAAAAGCTATAAAACATGCGCTGAGTGAGTATAACAGATATGAGAATAAATAAAACGATGGCAATGACTCGAAATGACGATTCCCTCTTTTAATTTCTGGACCAACGAGCTTCAAAAGTTCCGGGGCTTTTATAGCTTCTTACGCCGCTCGAGATACAATTCTTGTCACGAAGTCAAACTGCTAGAGTGGTCTCAATAAAAGTGGTGTACAAAAGTATAAAAGTCAAGTATTCCGGTCGGTTTTATTGGACGGTCCGTTGAAAGTTGCGTTTTTACATCATACAGGATCCTAAAAATTTGAAACGAAACATTAATATTTATAACAAATCTAGTACACCACAAGTTTCACGAAAATAACAACAAATTCAAAGCCAACATTGATTACTCATTAAGTTATTAATCAACGAAATGAGTTCAAAATCAAAAAAATAAAGATTTAGTTCCTCATCAGTTGTTAAAATATGGTTTGATAATTACATTTCGCTCGATAATCCCTCACTCCCTGATCGTCAGTCGATTTGTGAGCAACGACGGATCGTCAGCGGAGACGATACTGTACAGCCTTCTGCAAAATGGAAAAATACTAATTAATTAATCAATTTTATTTTCACGTCCTTATCTAAATGAATCCTCGTATTCAATTTATCGTCCGACCGCGTTGCACCCGAGTGTCACACATATCCAGTTAACCCGAGCAATTAAAAGCATCTTATTTTTCGCATGATACAGAACAAAAAAGGACACACTCTGATTAATAGTGCTTCTCGCGCCTAACAAATTTAATCGCTTCCAAACAACCTCATTTACTTATTCAAAAATCATCAATCTTCAAAAAACATCTTCATCATTCATTTTATTATTATGAACATTTCGAATCGAAAGCAAAATGTGGTCAATTTTTGGATTTGAAACATTCAGAACGAGGATTCATAGTTGAATTAGGTAAGGATAAGTAAGCACCTTCCAAAAGCCGTTTCAGAGAGCGGCCGAGAGTCCTTGCAGTAAAAGGACAACTGGTAAACGGAGCAGGGCTTTTTGCAGCACTCCTCGACGATGCCCTTGGAGTCGTTGGAGGCAAAGTTGTCGCCAGAAAAGGGTTCCTGGTAGCCGCCGAGGTCTCTGCAGATGAGCGACAGAGCGTCGCTGAGGTTCTTGGAGCAGTAGTGCGCCTTGCCCTCGACCGGGGACGAGTGCACATTTTTACACAAACTAACGAGTACGACTAGGATCACAAACTTAACACAAGCCATGGTCACTTGAACTAACCAACTACTCAATTCAGGACTTTCACTGGGCAACATGCGTCTAATGCTTTGGAACGAGCATAACTTTTTCTTCGAGTAATCTCACTAGTTTGCCTCTTATCGTGGACTTTCTTCTCTCTTTCCACTTGCTCCTCCGGTTGGTTTGTTTCTTGCGTAGAGCCGTTTTCGGTTCGGCCGAGTCAACACGCAAAAATAATGTATCGAGGCAGCGAGTTGCGGACGAGTCGGCTCTCACTTTGCGTATGAGTTCAGCCAATACCGAGATTTTTAAACCGACTAGTGCTTTGCTTACTGTCTTCGTGGGTCTTATTCACGATGAATGATAGGGGAGAGGCTGATAACACGAAGAGGGGGAGATCTCGCGGAGACTTGAGGAATCTCAAAGGCGTAACACTTGGCCAATGACATTATTCTCAAATTTCCGTACGCCCCAACTTTAGTCTCATCACACAGGTGGTACTCCGTTTTTTTTTTTTCACTTTCAACAAATTATCCCAATTTTTTATTACTCTTCCATTTCATAATTCTTGTCACAATCATCCCATTCATGTTATATGAAAATCAGACAAAACTTGTAATTTTCTAAATCTTAATTAAAAAAACTTTCACTAAATTAAAAAAAGGTTTCAAACTAAGAATCAATTTAAATAAAATCAAATTAGAGGATTCTTTCTTTCAATTTCATCGAAAATTGAAATTTCGAAACGTCAGTATTTATATTGATGACATTTTAAATCATCTTTTGAATGAAAAAGTACGGTTTGTCATTTCATGCATTTTTGAAAATTTGTAAGAATTTTGTAGCCACTCGTAAAGCACTGAAATTCCAAACGTCAATTTTTTATATCGACCACACGGCGCGTGTACAAAAATAATAGTATCTCCTCGTACGAATCAAAGTACGCGACTTATAATAGCATATTGTTTATTTGCAGGATCAAAAATCGTAACGGAAATACTCCTATGATATAATGGTCTCCCCTTCTTTTTTTTGCTGTCATTTCGTTAACAATTCGCGCGTAAACACAAGCGTTGCTGAATTTATCTCGCGTTTTCATGACATTTGTGGATCGTTCTATTTTTGAAACCGAGCCGTTCAAATTAGAACAATAATAGTTTTGTGCAATGGGTGGCATTATGTAATTTATCAGCCACGATAATGCTTGCCACTCATTTTTGTTCTCAATTGGCTGGAACTTTCGTCTACGATTCGTTTTTTTTCCTCACCGCCAAAGGTCTGAATTTGATGGAGGCTGACCTACCAGAAATGATTGCTATTTTGTGTTTTCGCACATTTTTATAAATAGACAACTAAAAATTACGTCACGGAATTGAAAAATACGTGATTCATTTCGGATGGGAATACCGGGCTATTTTGGTTGCCTGGCGAATAACAGACAAAAAAACGAATAAATAAATATGCCAGACGGTTGGAAGTTCGATCTGCTCGGGCTGTTTGATTGCTCATTTATGCGAGTCTAATCATCTAAACTGAGCTTAATCAGGCTCCGGGATTCACGTGATGAACCTTATACGATCATCAATTAGATATCACGTGGCTGATGGTACATCTGCACTCAACAACGCTCCTTATTTGAAAATACCAGTTTATTCAAATTTTTTACTAGAAACCAGATTAGATACAGAGCAACAAAGAGGAAACTCGACAAAAATTGTTACATCGCAACTTGGACCAAATTTTCCATTATTAACAATCCATACGAACACATTCGAAAACGGTCCTGCTACAAGTCACAAGTTTGATTTTTTAATCGAACCAAATTTCTTATAAAACTATACATTTTTAAATACAAATCTTGTTTCATTTGTTTTGTCACTTGTTTGTTTGTTCATTTGTTTGTTTGGTTGTTTTTTTGTTTACTTTTTTGTTTGTATTTGATGAATAAACAAAGATCTGCAAAACATGAAATGTGAAATCAACAAGTTTGATTTTGTATTGACGAATTTTTAGAATTTCTTGAAATCATCAATGGAAAGACATTTTATCTGTGTTTGCTCGACAAGCACGCGAGTCTTTTACCTTGATCGGATCTTACCCTTGTACGATTTAAGATGGCATTTGGTTATTTCTTTTTGCGCTCGGCGAACTTTGTCACTTCCTGGGTTTCAAATTTGTTTATAAGCTCAATCTTGTTGAACTGTGATGCTCAGTCAAGCGAACAAATAAATGTATCAAGTATTTGATGGAATAACAAATTTATCTCCTTTTTTTGTCATGCCAATAACAAATTTCACACGGATATATTTACTCTGTCTGCTTATTTACACTAATCATTTTTTCACACTTGGACTGAGCTTGACTGATATTATTTTTTATTCATCGATTGTAACGCGTACATTTTTGTTTCACACTCCAGTAAACGTAATTTTATTGACGTCTTCACAGATTTTTTTGTAAAAGTTGATCCAATTAAAGTCCGAATTTTGTCATGAATGAGATGTTTTGATGGTTTCGAATTTATCTTTCATTAACAATATTTTCTACTGAATGAACTAGAAAAATGACAAAAACAAACAGTATAAAATAGAATTTGTTTTGCAAATTCAATGAGTTCAATTTAGAAAAGTCAGTCAATCAATAAACGCAACAAATATGAATATAGAAGACCCAAACAAGTAACAGAATTTGATTGAGATAATTTATGTATGTTGATTATCAATAAAGTGGGTTTCTGGAGCAGATTCAATTTTTGTGTGTTGACTTGGCCCAATAAAGTGCAAGACTATGCAACAATTTCTCATTTTCTGTCTTTAATTTTCAAGTAATATTTTTAAACTTTTTAAATTTTCAATTCTCAAACAGCTGCATTATAATATCTGAAAAAATGTCTGCAGGAATAATTCATTGAAAACTGTCCATAACGTTTCATTTTTTCAATGAATATTACTGCTTTTCGAAAAGTTCTTTTTCATTTCGATTAATTTTCAAGTTGTCAACCTTTCTTGAAGTCGAATCAACACCAAAATCAGAAACAATAATTTTGATTAAAAAAGAAAGCTGGTTAAAAACTAAAAAGAAGGTTTCGGACTGTGGTAAACACGTACTTTATCATGCCAAAAAATCAAAATTTTTATGATCAAACCTATTGACGATAGACAAGAATAACAGTGAACGATAAGTCTATACTTTGTTGCAGTTTTAATGAGATAGCAAACAATCGTAGCAAATAATCAAACTAGACTTCGATCGGTTATAATTATAGTTATTACAAGTTGGTTTGTGTACAGAGCGATCGCGTTAGAACCCCTGTGGACAGAAACGGGGTTAAGTTCGCGATATTAAGCAAATTTTTCGCACGCCAGTCGATCGTACTTCGGAAAAGGCGGCCGTCAATCGCGTCTAGACTAATCTAGGTCCCATGCTAGCCAGTCCAACGAGAAGTCAAAGGTTGATAGCTTATGGCAGGCATCAAGAGGAGTCGGCGCCTCGTCCAAAGCGAACGTTTAGATGTCAATCACGTGACCTGCTCCTTTTTTATCTCGTTTCAATTTTTTTTCTCAACTGTATTTTTCCTTTTTTTTCCATTTCATAACATTAATCATAACGCTCGCTCCGATTTTTTCCCTTCTATTTTTGGATCGGAGAAATTAAGCCTCCTTAACATGTCGCGCTTTATTAGCCGCAGTCGCCAAAGAAATTGTGGACGTTGTTTTTTTTTCTTTTTTTGAGGTTGATCGAATCAATTTTTGCGGTGCACTTAATTAACGAATGCGAGAGCTCAATGTTGTAACACGAATATCTTTTATTAAAACGCATCGGGGACCAAAGTCTAACGATTAAATTCTCACGAGAAAAATACAACCTCTGCCCCTCGTGCAAAAGTCTCCAAATTGCAAAAATCAAACTTGTTTGTTTATTTTTGCGACCGTCTAAGTTCATAGCTTGGGAGTGTAATTTTGTCCTCTCCAGACGCACATTTTTTTTCCATAATTACTTCCCCATGATAAGGTTGGAGAAAAATAGCCGATTGCGTAACAAAACAAGTATCCCATAAATCTAATCGCCAACTTGTGTGTAAAGTAATCTCCACGTGGGTTATAATAAGACACACACTGGTTTATATTTATTCTACTACTAGCGAGATAAAAGAAACGTATTTTTCCGTGTTGATAATAAGCTTGCATTAACGCTAGCTGATAATGCTTTTAAAAGCAAAATTTTGGAGAACATAAAGGCTATCGGCTCGACGATTGTGGTCATTGATTTTATTGACCCTTCAAGGACGAGGTCGGTGCACGATATGCATCACCTTTTTTAAGGAAAAACAAATAGTTTTTCGACCTTTTGTCGCTAACTAACAACAGCGTTCTAATTTTAGTTCAACTTTGATAGAGACTAGACTATACTGGTACAAACAATCAAATCGCCTGAGACTTAGTGGTCTGCAAAAGTTAGTTGTTTTTTGAATTAAAAATAATTTGATTGGTTTTTCGGTTCATTCAACGTTGAGACGAGATTCCGGGGTTGGTTGTAACGCGATAAGATTAGGTGCACAAACTTGTTTACGAGGGCACAATAAATAATTGGTGAACTTGCCCGGCGCCGGACGGATTTCATTCATAAAATCGTAGCCAACCGAAATTAGATTGACTTGCGACGATGAGTCGGCCTGGGTTATCTTGTTGTTCGATCATTGTCTGAATGGCTTGACTGGTGTTTATTTTAATTCACATCGATGGCTCATTAATGAAATTGTGCTATTTATGTTCCGGTTGTAATTATCGTTTGTTTATAAATTTCGTCACAGTAAGTTCAGGAATTCCTTATGTTAGTGAAATCGAAAACTGTTGTTGAAACGAACAGTCAAATTCACAAGACTCATTTGTTTATCAAACATTGTTTCTCGTTTGTTAATAGTTGTGGTTATTTAGTTGATGCGATTCAAGTTTAAGGAAAATGTGCGAATCTTAGTTCTTTGCGAATAAAAAGGTCGTCGATCCGGTTCAGTCTGGGATAAGCGACACTTTGAGATAGCAAATAGATCAACACAACAAAATTCACAATCAAATTTGTGAATCTTTATTTTTTGCATTCATTTTTCATCGAAACTATGCTTTTGACAGATAAGAATTTCAATTTCAAAATATCGATAAACCTTAAAGTATGATTGATTTTAATTATTATGATTTATGTAATTCAGTTTGATTTAGAATAATCCAAGATTATACAAATTGGGAATGTCAAACGACTTTTGATTTTTTTTTCCACTAAACTGGTATTTTATTTCACAGAAAAACATTGTTTTTGAAACGTTGATTAATTTTTCCTAAAATTTGTCTGCTATGTGATCATTTCGAAAGCGTTTTGCATAATTTTACCTCTCATCTAACTCAACCCACCAAACCAAATTGATCGTGTTCCGTTTGTTCTTTATCAAAATATAATAAGCTCGACATATCGAAGGTAAACATGCACATTGGACATCAATAATTTTTTGTACAGATACAGGAACCAAAACATTCGTCCGACTCGCGTCTTATCGTCTACAACTATCGCGAATTCTAATCGACACAAGCGAACATCATGTGACTATCACAAGTGCTTCACGTTTCAATGCTGATCGATTTTATCAAATCGGCGCTATCCTAAGTAAACTGGCGCCTTTGTTTACTGCCCACTGTACAACTTTGTTTAACATTGTACTCGTTATTATCATCGAGGAATTTTTCCCTCCAAATTTCAAGTACTTTGATTTGCATCAAAAATGTGTTCTTGTTTATTTGCTATCTTGTTCTTTCAACTTGATTCGGCTAAAATTGAAATAAAAAATAATCGCACAAAGTTCAGATTTATTTTCAGAGCGGTTATTATATTTTTACACTCCGATAACAATTCATGCTAATTTGTCATCGTATAATACATTGTTTTATGCACACTGCGATTGCATTATCAAAAATGTAACATCCGATAAGGGAGCTAAATACAAAGCATTCGTTTCTTTCTCTTTTTTTTGCTCAACCGGCAATTTGTTGTCGTTTACCTCCCTGATTTGAAAACAGTCATCAATCACAAGACGTATCTGACTGTGGTGCGATAAAGGTACACCAAAGAATGCAGTACTTTTTGCGATCCCCGTGCAAGTTTAGTTTTCTCAAAATGATACAGCAGATCTGTGTACTTTTTTGCAGGAAACGTTTGCAAAAAAAGAAACAACATATGTAATTAAGTATTTGGGTCACGACTGGGTTAAAGGTTGAGTACGGTAGTTAAACTTTAAAATGATTTATCGAGTTAAGAATACTTCAGCAGTCGCCGTCGTGTTATTTTTAGATTTTGAAATTGCAACTACAAAAATGTTCAATAAAAAACTGCTTGTCAAACTTTTTGTTGCAAAAATTTTGTTTGTTTGTTTGTTTGTTTGTTTGTTTGCTTTCAGTAGTTCTTTGAATCAATATTTGATTGAACTTTTGTATCTAATTTATAATCAAAACTGTATCTGGATAAATAAAAGTTATCAGATTTATAATATTTTTCTCACATTTTTTTTGAAAGATTGTAATCAAAGAAAAAGAGCATGACAAATATCTTGATTTAAGTATACGAATGTAAATTTTTTTGGCGAGATAAAACAGTATGAAAAAACGTAAGAAAAAAGACGAGTTTGAATGATTTGTCTTTGCATATTTAATTGAAAGTTTATATTAATGAATTTTTAAATGTATCATCGGTATGACACATGTCGGTATCGTTTCGCGATAAGAATATTGCTTATGAGAGTTTTTTCAATTATCTGTTGTTAAAATATCAGCAGGATCCGTTATAAACAAAGTTGTGAGAAAAACTTTGAACTGGAAACAATCATAGTTGATGAAACAGAGTCATCGATTTTCCAACATAAATTGCGGAAAATAGTTTTCTACTTGAACAATCTGTTTTTTTCGTTTTTTCCTTTGTAAAATATTTGATGAACAAAACTTCTAAAGATTATCAAAAAACGGACCTTTCATATCACTACGATAAAAGCATCATTTGTTTTCGAATATTAATTTAGATGAAATAATGAAGAATCAAAAACGAATTTATATAACGGTTTGATAATATTATGCAACTTTTGGATGCGCCAAATAAAAATGTTTAAAAAGCAGACCGAGCCATAATAAACATGAGAAATTCATTTGTTGGCAGTTGCATTTTTTCCCGCGCTTATTCGCGTAAACATTCTGCACGCGTACCGTGATTAGAATCACCAACTCATCTTTCTAACACATCTTGTTTCATTCATTTCAATAAACATGGGAAATTTCCAATTTTCACGCTTCGATTCTTAATTTACAGCGTGGACAGATTTCTATCAACGTTCTGTAGATAATCATGAATTCACAAAAAAGTTTGTTTACATCAAAACAACATGTAAACAACCCCGACCAAACAAACTACTGTTTGTTTTTAATTTCTGTTTATATTTTGAATTTTGTATTGTTTATTTACATGTTCTCCCAATAAACCAACCTGTTTTTGTTTACAATTCTCACAAACTGTTTAGTTTGGACTAATTTTTATTGATCTACGAGTGGCTTTCGTTTGAAATCTAACTTTATGTAAACAAAGACAAAAATAAAAGAAAAACCGAAAAACAAGTGAACAAAACAAACATTGTGATTCACAAAAAGATCTGTTCACGTGTTCCAAAGCGTTTCACAATGAAAATAAAAATGGTCCGAGTTCATTCGCTGGTGTCAATAAACAGAGCAATCACATAATGAATGAATTATGTAACAAAAAATCGTGCCATTAGAGGCAGAAGGTACGACCTAAGCCAAACAATCTCAGTCATCGTACAAGTTCTCAACAATGCTTGACGATGTTGACTAGTGCAGAATATTTTGCAGAACGTATCACGAGTTTTCATTGCAAAACGAAGAAAAATGGCTGATCTTCCATAATAAACAGTCATTAAAATTATATCATCGGCGAAGACTTTCTGTAAACAAAAGTTTGCTTACACTTTCGTGCGAACGCAAAACAAGTTTTCCGCGTGAAAACATTTGATGTTTTGTTTTTTCTTTTTTCAACTCTTCACAATCTTGTTTATTGGCATAAAAAATGTAAACAAACATCTGTAAACAGTCTTTCGACCAAGGTCAGGAGTTAGTGAACAATACAGATTTGCATGCAACTTTCGTATGCAACTGTTTGCAAAATTACGCGAATTTAAGTTATTTTCCACGAAAGAAAACGAAAAAGAACAACTTTGCGTCGCGACAGGCTTCGATTTATCTGAGCGCTTTTATTTGTATCGTTAAAAGCTCGGTAATTTCCATTTAATTTCCAAATTCCAAACAAAACAACCATCTTACAGGAAAAGGATTTTGGAAAAGATTTCTCGACAAAATTCAAGATGAGAGACTACTGACGAGAAAATACCGCGAGGGTTTTTTGTTGTTTTTGTTTTTTGTGACGTGAAGGATCAAAGACGATTTATCAGGAAGAGCGCCGGCGAGCTATTTTGATCAAGTTTATCCGCGCATTGTCTTGGACGGTTCGATGCGTCGACCCTGTATCCGTGAACATTTATCGGCGACCGTTCAACGACACATAATAAACCGTTCGCCTGGCAGTAAAATACGGAATTAATGATATTTACACTCGATTCCATCAGTAGACACGCATGGAGGAACATAGTGATCTTTGCCCTTTAATATATCAACTTGTAATTTATAATCACAATGAAAACAATTAGGAGAATAGCACATAAACAACGCGATATAGTGCGCGCCGGCAATTAGACCGCGCGCGACTCACTGGCTTGTACAGTCTGAGCTATTTTTGATGGCTCAATTGTGTAACAATTTGTAATTTCAAATTTTTCATCCGAGTTTCATAACAAAATCACATGAAAGTAAAAAACATTTAACAATTTTTTTTTGAAACTTGTTTTTTTTGTTTACATATTCTCTTGTTTGTTATGTTTGCAATCAATTTTTAACTTTATAAGAATTGGTTTCACAAAAAAGAGAATTTATGAAAAGTGTGAAAAAAAAAACAAAGTACATTTCATGATTAATAAAAAAAGTTGATTCTTCTAATTGATTGCAGATGTGAGCAGCTTTTAGAACAATTTTTCACGTGCACGCCACATGAAAATCAAGGTGGCGCCGTATAAACTTCAAGTTTGCAATTGATTTTGATTGAAATTCACACAATTGATCTATTTTTTGCACTCTGTATCTATACTGAACATTCATATACACAATTAAGAAAGTTGTAATTAAATTTAAACAAAACATGTTCACATTGAAAATGAAAACGATCATTTTTATACTTATAAATACTTTTTCGAATAAAATAATTACTTTTGTAAATGAATAGGTAGGATTGTTATTCATTTTGCAACTGTTTATAAAGTTTTTCCATAAAAATATGTTGTTTTTCAAATTGTTGTGAATCATAATAATAACAACTTGTGATTATCCATTCATGATTATTATGATTATCTTAAGATTATCATATCAATAATTGACCTTTAGGATGAAAACATTACTCACAATTAGACCCCAGCGAGCCCAGACAGAAGAGCAGCGTTGAGTAAAAAGCGTTTGAAAAGATGACGTCACAAATGGCGCGCACTCGCGAACACGCCGCGACACTACTTTTTTTCATTTATACGTTCAACCGCACTCTCGATTGGCACCAAAAGGCACGCAAAAATACCGCACTCGCGTTCGCGACAGTTTCCCTCAGGAGCCACAAGCCTCACCACCAATAAAAACAAATTTATAATAAGAACTTCATTTGTAAACAACCCTCTTTTTTCAAACCGCCAACGCCGTTTGGCAATTTTTGATTTATATAGTTTTAACGAGTTTTTAATACTTTATTATTATTTAATAAAATATAAACGAATTTGTTTGTTTAATAATAACGTTCGGTGAAAAATATTGCAAAAGTTATGAATGTTTGTTGATTATATAAAAGATGAACACAAATTTGGCCGATAACAAAAATGGCCGCCATTTTTACCGTCCTCTACCCTTTGATGAATTATGTTGTTTATTGTTATGATTTGTAATGAACCGTTGCAAAAAAGGTTGTCAGAATGACCCACCCAGAGAAAACGAATTCGCAAGGTCCCATAGAAACGAAGAAAAGAAAAGAGAAAAGAAATTGGCGCGAAGGCGAGTATCGCCAAGAACGTTTGGTGTCATATTACAATTCGCGAGGGAAAACAATCTTTTTGTATTTATATAATAATAATCAGTTTTTCAAAATGAAAACAGTTAGAAGAACGATGTTGATCTTGCACGGCCGTAAGATTAAGTTACAATTCGCGGAAATTAATAAGTATTTACGAAATAAAACCGAAAACAAATTGAATCCAGCGGGCGAAAGGGTGACACCATGGACGGTTGGTGTCATGTTACAAGTCGCGAGGGAAAACGGTCGCGATTTTTTCATAGCCAAACAACCGATTATTTTTACGAAAAAGGCAAGCCTTCGCTTGTATTATTGTTGAGGCAAATTTGAGTTGTGCAAAAACCGATTAATCTTCCACGAAAAAAGCCGCGAGCGCGTTGAAACGAGCTTCCGCCAAAATGGCGCCACCGAAATTTGCAAAACGTTTTTTTTTAATTAAATAAAGACTTTACCATAACGTTTTTCAGTGTTTTATAGTTTAGACATAATAAAGAGAAACAAATAATTGATCGTTACCAAAATAAAATGATTTACGCCCTGAAAAATCTGGAAAATTAGTGGAGAAGGCATTTTGCGACTGACTCCTGCGGCGGTCCGCGGCGAACTGACACCGCGCGTTCGTCTTGATGACATCACGGTGTCGAATTTCCCAAAACGCGGGAAACGGATTTTCTTCGTTATTTTTGCGATGATTTTGCAATAAAATATAGGATTAGTCAATAATTAAATTAGAACAACTTTAATTTAATTGTAAACAGCCAAAAAACAAAATAAAACTAAAAACAACAATAAATAACAAACATTATTATTCGGCGCGAATTTTGATTTGAATTCAAAAATGTAAACAAATCGAAAAAACTGGTTTACACCAATTTTTAATTAAAATGCAGTTTTAATAATTAAAGATACAATGTAGAAATTGATTTCTAAACAATAAATAAAGAAACGAACAATTTGTTGGAATAAAATTAAGACAAAATAATGAAAATATAAAAGAAAAGTTGTAGATTAAAAAAGCATCTTGAAAATTGTTTGCTTTACAAACCAATATTTCACATTGTAAATCTCGGAGCGTATATTGGACCACGTAATTCAAACTGATAAATCGAAAAAAAAGTTTTGTCTCAACGATAACCTCTAATTAACGTCTGAACTCATTTGAGTTTTCAATTTGTTTTCCACCTTTACGCACTGTTTTGGCCGTAAACAATATCTACAGATTAAAATTAATCTTTTGGATGCAGATAAGGTAGATTTCTCTTCTCAAATTTTGAATTCAAAATCCCACTTCAATCAATTTTTCTAACTAAATTTGAAAAACAATTATGACTACTCCAAAAGTACTCCAAGGCCTACTTCAAAAATTCAACCTTCTGTACAAAATTTATATTTTATATTTTAAGTTGTCTATACATTTTATTTGTTTATATTTCATTTCTTTCAGCCGTGTTTTATAGCTAAAACCAAGATTTTCTGGTCCTGTTCCAAAATAGCCTGCCTGCATTTCGTTATCGTGCTCGTTGCAGCTTTCCCAACTAAAAAAAGAAAAGAAAGAAATCAAAAATACATTAAAATTTAAAATATTCTTATCAACACCAAAATAAATAAAGATATAAATCAAACTAGCTCCATAGAGCATTCAAAATAGCCCGATAAAAAGCTCAACTTATCGTTATGTGTCGCAACAACAATTTCAAAAATGTCATTCAAAGATAAGGGCTTTTGCGTAACTCAACGGACGCCTCACCTCGGAGTCTAGCGACGTTCTGCACGCCGATGTTCAGGTCCTTTAAGGTCGACGAGAATTCCTTGAAACTCTTCACTCTTATCTCATGGTCTCTTATCAGGTCGCTGTTGACGGCTTTTAGTTGGGTCAACCGACGTCTCATATCCACAACATTCGTCAAAATTCTCGCGTCTTCCAGACGAATCAGAAGGTTTTTGATCAGTGCCATGCTTCCAGCTGCTTCTGCCTGTAGTTTCGTTTCAATTTCTTTGAAACCTGAAAATCCATTTAATTCATTAATGATTTGATATTTATCAATTGCAAATAAAGTTCAGCTACGTTATTTTACCTTTGAGTTTTTCTAAAATTTCTGAAAGACGTTGTTCCTCAGAAGGTAAATTCGCTTCAGAATTAAGTTCCCTAAGTCCCAAATAAACAGCGAGGGACTGAACAATGTCTGCAGCAAAAGCTACGTCCTCAGTGTGAATCGTCATCTTCCCTCCATTGTCAACAGAAAGGAAATGAAATTGGTTGTCTCGTAAGCTTTGCAGCCAGATTTTTATTGTTCCAGCATCCGGTCCTGAGTTAGGAACTTCTATGTCCTTGTTTAGAATCAAACTTTGGCTCAACCAGAGGGCTATCCTTTGAGGTCTATCCAAGGTCTACAAAAAACAACTTGTTCTATCAAAACCAACAAATAACTCCAATAAAACTGACATCCAAATCTTAACACTTGTATTGGTACCTCAAATTTGATGGTGCTTTTTTTCCATTCCTCAGTGATATCTTTTGGCTGGTCCACTACTTCGTACATACAAAATTGAGGCAACTGTTTCATAAATTCCAAAACCTAATGAACACAGAAACAATTCAAGGGTATAGTATTGTGGTTAAACCTAATTTGAAAAGGTTTATTTAAACAATGCTAACTTGATAAATCTCTGAATCTGGCGGTCCCACACAAATCTTGACATGGATATCAACGGGACCGTTTGTCGGAGGCTTGAGAGCAATCTCCAGCTCGCCAGACGGTTTATTTGGATGCGCCACAAGTGTTTCGCCATCAAAGATTCCTTCGGCAAACACAATCGCGCAATGAATCTATCACGACGAGAGAAAAAGTACAAAAGTCGGGTTCAATAAATTTGTCGACACTGACGATAAGCTTAGCTTTTGTTATTTTGCCTTGGTCAAAAGTTTTCGCAACGTGACGATTACATAACATTGACAACAACAACAAATACACGACTTCGTCGTCAACTTTTAATTTTAACTTTGAAACTTTTCCTTTAGGATATCCTACAAAGTTTCCATTCTATATTTAAACGCGCTTGATTCCCGTTGCAAAACGACGACCCCTCATTAATAACTTGTTCGGAAAGATTCTGTCAATCATTTTGGTCAGATTAGACTAAATTTTTGCGATTGTTTATTAGAAACTTCTCAAGAGCATACAGCCAGTCCAGGTCCAGCAGCGAGGCCAAGTCGAACAGCTTCCTTTTTCGATGCTAGTACAATTGCTAGTCTGTTTCCCATGTAAAAACTTGGCACTGCACCTGTCCTTTGACGAAGTTCCTGCTGCAGACTTTGTTTCTTAGTTAACAGTTTTTGATACGCCTCATCCGGTTCTGACGTTTCTGTTGCTGATCCTTGAGCATATCCTCGAACTTTAAAGTTAAAAGTTTTCAGTTCATTTTTAGTTTTCAGTATTAAACTAAACAAATAACTAAATAACTATAGTATTTTTAGTTATTTTTACCTTCTCCGGTAATTGATACGACAATCAAATCAGGCTTTCCAATTTTACGATAATCAGCTTCAACCAAAGCTGCAATAGCAATTGGTAACTGGATCCTAAAAACTATCTCCCCAGTTCCACACAATCTTGCGTCCACTTTTCCACTACTCCAACCAGTCAACAGTTCAATAATTCCATCACCGTTTATATCGTAACATTTCATTGAAACTACTTTGTGTTTCGACTGAAAAACAAATAATTTTTCATAATTCATAATCGCAACTTAAATTTATGGTATATTTCTTTCTAAATGTCGAGGTTCGTTATTTACTTTAACTCGCCACATCCTCTGTCCAGAATCATAAGCCCCAACTGTACCATTGCTTACAGCATACGCAAACTGTTTTCCAAACAATGGAGTAAGGATGATCACCGAGGCAGTTTCTTTGGTTTCCCACAAAACTGAGTCTTCCTTCTGAACTCGCAATCGAAAATCGTCAGTTCCTGTGATGAGCTGCAGGAAGGAAAAAATCAGAGATAAAAAGAGATCAATGACGAATCGAAAACAAAAGTACATATTTTGAAGGAGAAAAGCGATATGTTAATTTTCAATGAAAATTCAATAAGCAACGTTAATTGATTAATCAGCTTGAATTAAAATGTTTGATAACAAAAAGCCGATGAAAAACAGTCTTCGTGATACAAACCACGAACAAGGAAAAAAAAGAAAACTTATCAGTGCAAGTACTTCGCAGTGGTTAGATTAAATTATTTTGAAACTAAGTTTTTTCCACAACTTTTTGTTTTTGTGCGGTTCATTGAAACTGTATGAATTTCTCACTTCAAGTATTTAGAAACAGGCTCATCAGTGAACACAAAACATTGTACGCAGTTTTACTTCATTTTCGCCATCTCCGTCGAAATCAAAGATCGTTAAGGCTGAGACCATGTCGCTCATCACCGTCCAGAATAGTTCGACCCCGTTGCGGTCCAGCACGCTCACCGACCCATTCCCTCCAACTACAACCACTCTTCCTGGGAGCCAGCTTAATTTTCCCAAGCATATTGAATAAGCTCCATCAAGCATCTTGAAGAAATTAAAACAATTATTATATTGTTAGAATGGCCTTGTTATAATTTTTATTTTATCTCAAATTTGTATTTTGAAAACTCACTTCCTTATAAAACACATCTGAATTTTCCTCAACTTGATAAGCTAGGATATGAGTGGAAGTGCCAATAAAAAGAATGTCCTTTTCATCATCCTCAAAATGACCAGTACAAAGGGATTGGACCTAAAAAATTAAATTGAAGTTAAAAAAGTATTAAAAATAAACCAAAAAATATGAAGTGGTTTGTTGTACCTGAACTCCAATGTTAAGCTCGGCAAGTTCCCCATTCCAAGATAATCTCGAGTTATCAATATGATGGTCATCTATTTTGACTGTTTCCCTGTGAGGACTATGAACCAGTACATTTCCGCCCAAAGTCGTGGCTGCAAGACACGCATGTGTTCCATCAAATTTTCCACTCACCACCAGCCGGGGCTCGATTTTTTTACGAAGGTTTAAAGAAAACGCTGCCATCGTTTTTACTTTGTTTGGTCTTCTGTTGTCCGGGGCACCGGCTCAAATATCGATTACTTTTATAGCTCATCGTAAAAATATTAAACTCGTACAACTAAATAATGCCAAGTTGTTTATGAATAAACAAGTAATTAAAAATTTTTGAATGATTAATACATTGTTGAATTAATTACAAAAGATTACAAGGTTTTTAAAATGAACAACAAATCTTGTTTATACATTCGCAGAAACATTTATTGTAACAAAATTAACACCGAATTAAAGAACTAAATTAACTTTATCATTGTCTTGCTGCAGCACCACCTCCTGGACCTCCAGCCTCTGGGTTCGTAGCCGAGGAGAGTATCACTATGAGAACTCCAGGGATGATGTACATCCACTGAAAAATTTGAAATAATTTTAATAAAACATTTGGGTTTAGTTTTTAATGAAACTTAAGTTTTGGTTCTAAACTTACATATTTGGCAAAAAATGATCTATTATCTTTGGTTTCTCCTTTTTCCCTGGCTTCTTTTTCGCGTTCTAGTTTTTGGATATAAGTAGCTGTATCAGGTATCGGACCTGAGTCAGGATATTTTATGTGCACAGATGTCATAAACATCTTACTGGATGGTTCGTCATATTTAAATGGTGCTTGAGATACCAAATTAATTGCTACTGGTTCACCACTGCTGTCCAACCAGACGTTCAAATGATCTTCCAAACTTGAACCCAACAATTGACTCTGCAAATATCAAATTAAAGTTGTGTTAAGAATATTCAAAATCGTTGTTGATTTCTTATTTACAAGAAGAAATTGAAAAGTACCGCAAGAACAGCAGTGTAAAATGTAGTGTCACTTCCTCTGGAAGTTCTGACGTTGACTTTGAGTTTATATTTTCTATCGTTTTTAGCTAGGTTGACGAGTTGTTTTACTTGATTATCGTCAAGTCCCGACTGAGCAACAATGGAATTTTCATTTCGAATACTGGAGATTGTAATGTTACCCCGTTCAACAAATTTAGGCTCTGAATCTTCCGCGAGTGAATGCCATAACCTCAATTGCAGCCAACCGTCATAATCAAATTCAGCCTGCAACCGTAAACAATGTGTTTATTAAACAAAACAATTGTTGTTTTTGTCTAAAATGTATGAATTATATCAACACTTACCCCAACAGTGGAGAATAAAATGACTAAGAAAACGCTAACGTTAAATAAATTCATCTTTAATCTATAAAATTATTTTAATTTATTCAACTACTTTGAACCAATGTGAAATCACAATCAGGACATTATCCGGTCAAAAATGACCAATCTAACACTTATTTTGTTTGACGAATTTTGTATATTTACGAACAGTACATCATGCTGCAGTTTTTGACAAGTTTCGTTTACTATTTTGACTTTGGAATGTGGAACGTGGAATCGCGTAATAAGCGCCGTGGAAATCGTGGAATGAAACTAAAGTAAAAAAAGTAATAAACAATAGTTCACTGGTATGAATAAACGCTTTTCTTATAATGATTTTTGTTTACTGTATTTCCAAATCGTTAACATTTAATGAAGCTATTGTTATGGACCAATCAATACAATAATTTTGAATTCCCCGCTCTTTTAAAATTTAATCTCGACTGCAGACTTTGATCGAAACACATTATTTATTTATAGTTATTTAACAATTAAAGCGGCAAACAAGAAAATACCTCAAATTTTTTCTATTACGAATAAAAATTGCATACACTCATAATTCAATAGCAGAGAGTCAAAATTTGTTTAATTCTTTGTATGCTTATATACATTTCAAATTATTAGCTTGTTAAAATTGATGAACATGCTGCATTTTGCTTGTAATTTTATTCACAAAGTGTGTGTTGGTTCTGGAAAACCTCAAAAAACAGTTGAAAAATTAAATTTCAAAAGTAACCGGAAGTTGCTGGTTCGAGGCTTCTCCCTCTAGCGGGGAGAAAGTAGGCGCGTAGCTCCTTCTTTGTTTCCGCTTTGACGCCGTCCATTACGTCGCAGACGCCGATCGTTATTCAACGCGGTTAAATCAGTGACACGATCAAGCAACTTTCTTTCATCCAAAAACTGATTTTGACGCCATCGCAAGGTAAGCTGACTCGAAATCACTTGACAAACCAATCTTATAGACCTCACCACCTATTTTTGCCGACAATTTTTATGCCGGCATCGTGGCCACCGCGCCGCCATCAGATGCAACATATTTTCACAGCGTCGTCACGTTGACCCACGCCGATGTTTATTTTCGGCGTCGTTTTTTCATCCAGCCGTTGTTGTTGTTCTTAAAACAACTCTTTTTGTGTTAACAGTAAATAAATCGCCTTAAACGTTTTATTGCGTTTTTAGTCGCGCGTACGCCATTACGAAATGCGTCACAACTTGTTACTATTTTTCAGTCTCAAACAAATCGAATTTTACGGAGTTTCCATTTCGGTTCCGGTTTTTGTTTACTTTTCGTTCTCTTCTTTTTTCTGATATTGCTTAAAAAGGTTTATTTGTTAATCGAACTTTCCAAGCAACATTTTAAGTCGATAAAGAACCGTTAGAGTGATAAGGAAACATGGCGTACTTGGAAATTGGATCAATCGGTCGCGTGCGATTTTTATGTTTTTTTCTTTCTTCCTTTTTTGTCTAGTTCTGGTTTACCGTCGGGTTTTTTAGACATATCATCCGGTTTTCAGTATAAAGTTCGAAATTTTGTTTTTTTTTCTTCGTGGAAAATGAATAATTATGACGGTTTATGATAATCTTGGTTATTAAGCGTGACCTCACAATCTCGCTTATTTGTTTCAAGATGATGTAATTTTTTTGAAAAATCACGCAAACGTAAACAGTGAACCGTTATTTTTGTTTGTTTTTTTTTTTTCACTAAAAAATCTTCGTTTTGAATTTCAAGGTTAGGTCCCAATTTCCTATGGCACGCTACCAAAACTAATGTTTGCTTTCCAACCCTAATATTTAATAACGTTTGTAAAAATAGAAGTTTCTTGCGTCAAAATAGATTGTTCTATGTCGCCTATAAATTGATAAAGAAGTCTAAAAAATAAAAATAATTGCTCAAAATATAAACAAAAAAAATTGATAGTATTGAATAATGTTTTTAATTGTTGTGTTTATTTTTTTGCAGTATGGTAGGGACAAGGGTCTACGTTGGTGGCCTACCATATGGCACCAGGGAAAGAGACATTGAGAGATTTTTCAAAGGATACGGTCGTTTCCGTGACATCCTAATCAAGAACGGATACGGCTTTGTCGTAAGTAAACCTTTAAGTCATTAAAATTGTCCACAAAGTTATTTTTAGAGCTACACATTCTTAATAACGATGATTAAAATCAAACTTGCAATGATAATTCATCGGTAATAAAAGTTGGAAAACTTATGTAATTTTAACGTCATATAATTGCGAACAAACGTACCTGTAATCTTATCTTTTGCAATGAAAAAACACATGTAAGCATGATAGTTACAAATAGTTTCAACAAGGATAGTTTCTCACGTTTCGGTGTTTGTTTGCAGGAATTCGACGATTACAGAGATGCAGACGATGCAGTTTACGAACTGAACGGAAAAGAACTTCTAGGCGAGAGGTAAATTTTTTGTTTGTACAAAATACTACATTACCAAAGAGCTTTGTAGTTTAGCCAGTGGTTGCATGAGAACTTGACAAATTCAATCAAAATTTCAAACAAATAAATATTAATTTTATTTTGATCATTTACTTCACTGTAATCTCAATTTCAAAAATAAATAAATTGTTCATTATTAAAGTTCAATCACAGCAAACAACTTAGCTAAACCCTGAACCTGAAATGACTCTGCCAACTGTGACTTACCGCCATTTTGAACTACTTCCATCGAATCCCCGAAACTTGTCTTATTAAAATCTCAATGAAAAAAGATTTATTTGATATATTTCAAATACAAACAAATGAAATTTGTCATATTAAAAAAATCATATCAGGGGGAAGACTGAAATTGGTCGTAAGTTGCACATAGAAATGAATGTGCAGAGGATAAGTGGGGGAGAAAATAATGAACAAATTGTAAACAAAATTATGTTTAATTTTATTGAACAATGTTTCAAAACAAACTAAGAAAAACAAGTTAAGACATAAAAGGAGATCAAAATTTAAGGAGGGAGTTAGCAAAGTAATCATCGGAGGACTTAGGCGGGGTTTTGTTGGGTGTGTTTCAGAGTGGCGGTGCAGTTAGCACGGGGTGGTGGTTCAGGGAGGCGCGGCGACCGTGGCTACGGACGCTCACGCTCCTGGAGAGATAACAAGTAAGCATATCCAATGTGTTGTTGTTGTTGTTACAGAATAACTGTAGAGAGGGCCCGCGGAACCCCTAGGGGTAGTGACCAGTTGCGCTATGGCGATTACCGTGGTGGTTATGGGGACTCGAGGCGATCCGCGTAAGACACGCTAATCCTTTTTTTTAAGTTTCTCAAACCAAAAACAAATCAACCATCCAATGCAAACCTGACGATGAAATAACTTAAGAAATCAGTCCACATTTTATTACTATGCAGCAAGGCGTCAATTTGAATCAACTTTATTTCAATTTTGTACATTTGTTTTTCGTACAAAAGTTATGCAAAATTTTTCTAATCTAATCGAAGCACTTGGTTGAAGGTTTAGATGATATTTTTTTTCAAACGTTTCGTAGTGAAGGAAACCAAGTGGTTCGATTGAAAGTTGTTGAAAGTTTTTTGAAAATTGCTCGTGAACGTAAGACTAATAGATGCTTGGTATTGCGTTTGTTACAGCCGAGACGATATGCGACATGACAGGTACGCTATTGCTGCATTTTCTGTAGAGTTTGATTTGATTGAAACAGGTGATTGATTGTGTGCCTGAGCAATGAGTGCTGATTCTGTAGTTATTTGCGACCAGACCGAATCGTTTTACAGTTAATGATTAGTTTCACTATGAACTTTTTTTTTAATCATTCTGTTTGTAAGACGCATCAATCATTTATCCCTCATCCTTCAAATCTTTATTTCTGTTCACATGATATCCCTTTTTGCAGAGATAGTGTGAACAGAAACTCGAGGACAGCATCTAGCTACAAGCAATCAGTGCCCAGGTATATAATTCAACGTACATCAGAAAAACAGTACCAAAATTTATTATTTCTTTATCATTTTTTCTCTTTTGCTATTCATCTACTTTCAATTGTTTCTTTCTTTTAATGCTTCTCTTAACTTATGATTCAAACAAATTCAATTTTTCATTTCAATTCTACTCTTTTTGCTTAATTTTTTCCTTTACTTCTTGCAATTTTGGTCGAAAAATATTTTAACTGGTTTGACGATTTTGTAGATATGGACCGCCCACTCGTACCGAGTACCGTCTGGTTGTGGAAAACTTGTCGACCCGTGTAAGCTGGCAGGTAAGCATCAACGAAACAATAATTCTCTAAATTCGTAACCGGTTTTGGTTCGTTATGCCAAATATCCGAGGTACTACTCGATAAAGCCAAGTTTTCGAAATTGTAATTAACTGTCCCCGCGCTGAATCGTGGTAATTGGACACTTTTGTTGTTTTCCATAACGTGTAAACGACGTCCGAGAATCTCGAAAAGAAATTATAAGTCAGTTATTAATAAATTAGATCAATCTGAAAATTGAGATGTAGATTTTGATCAAGTAAGTCTGTGGTGATGAAGTCGCAGCTTTGAGTCAATTTGAGACGTCCCATCCTCGACCAACAGAATGGCAAAGAGAGAAGAGAACCAATGAAAGAAAGAGAAAAATGTCAAAATAACTTGGAGCAAGAAGAAAGACGACCAGGGGCTATCGATCAGACGACTGAGCCATAAGAGAAAGATAAACTGCCATGTGGGAAATACCAGGACGCACACACGAAAAACACACCCCCCAATGACAAAGAAATGGAATCAGGAGGGAAAAACGTCCAGCGCCGACCAAGTCTTACTTGATCAAGTTACATTTTTCGATTGGATCTTTGTTTAAATTTCAGTCAAAGTCAAAGTTTAATTTTGCTTAAAGAAAAGTTGTTCAAAAGAATGAGTCGAGAAAAAAATGCAAATTTTTCGTTTCGGCAAGCGCGGTGAAAACAAACAATAAACAAACATTGATGTTCTTTCCGAAGAGCCATGTCCTCTTCAGCGAGGAGGGCCGAGTCCGGTAGGGCCGATAGACCAATGATGTACGATAGATGACAATGGGCCCGCCTCGAGGAGTCGAGCGAACTCCGCTTTTTGGTTACTCACGTGTCTCTGGGACAAGAGAGAAAGAGGTCGAGCGCCGCTACCACTGCCTTGTGAATTGTCCCGGTTCATGTACGCTTTGTAGGCTATTTGTCGGATGGCTACGTCTCGTTTCCTGACTGCTACACAGTTCAACATACCTCTCACCTTCCCGCCACATCTCTTTTCCATTTTTTGCATTAAACTTTTTTTTTCACTTTCAAAATCAAATCAGAACAATTGTAGAAGCTCGTCATTCAAATTGTATGTTCATTTGAAAATTGAATTTGTTTGTTAAGAAAAGAAATATTTTGATTTTGTAAAAACAATGTTGATTTGGAATTTGATAGTCAGAGAACAAAAAAGTATTAGAGAGTCGATCCATTATTCCTTTGCCAATTTTGGGGGCTAAAAAATCGAAACCATCACCAACCGCACCACTGCCACGACCACCACCAAAGATAAAGACTGCTGGCACTGGTATCACCATCAGTAAACTCTCAGGCAACGCGGCCAATCCATGCGAGGGCTTGTCTCACGGGCCCTGCGAGAATTCAGAGTCGATTCAGAGAGAGACCAAATAGAATCATCCGCCACACAGTTCGTGTTCGACCCAACCAAGCGTCGTCTGTGTCTGGCCTTTCTCTCTGTCCGTAAGCAAGGTGTTGCCTGGGCCCAAGGTAAATGCGTCACCTTAACCGAGTGTAATTTAGATATGTTCATATCTATTTATATTATACATCAAATCAAATCTTACTGATATATATAAATTGTTTATTTATATATATGCAAAAAACAAAATATTAAGTCATGCCATCATGCGTGTCTTTTTCTTTAAGTGTATTTTGAAATTAAACACAAAATTTAAAAAAATGTTCAATGAATTATTGCTAAAGATAAATTTCAGTTGTTTCATTAACGAAAAAAAGTTGATAAGCCAATTTCGTATTCATGGAAGTGTTTCCTTGGCACTGTTTGAGTGGGAAAAAATCTAGGTTTTGTTTTGAAAAAGTAAATAAGAAAAAGAAAGCATGGATTTTTTGCATTTTCCATCTAGAATTCATTGAGATCAGTAGAAACTTGACATTTTGTTTGCATCAAGAAAAAGATACAAATGTTCTTTTTTATGAATCACGTTTTATAAAAAACGAGAACTGTTTATCCAAAAAGAGAGACTTGTACAAAAACAAATTTACGTTACTAATGTTGCAGAAATAAAGTCAAAGAATAATGCATAAGGTATCCAAATTGTGCACATTTCACATTAATCGGTAAAGCGATTCAAAATTACTAATTACTAATATACGTGCAACAGACTTTCTCTTAACGTGCTCGAACTTAGATATCTTTTCTTATTCATTAAATTATTTAAATATTAAAAAATAACGAACTAATTTCATAGAGAGCTTTTCATCACACCATTTCGATATTTTTCATTGAGAATAATGGAATTCAATTTCACAACTTATCATTATGCTTATCAATATTGTAAGAGTGGACGTATTATCGGACAGAAAAACGGAAAGGAAAACAAAGGAGAAGACAAACGAAAGCGAAACAAAAAGCAACAACTCAACTTGATTGAAAAGGACAAGAGATGATGAATGGAAATGATAATCCAGAGGAAGGAAGAAAGCGCAAAGGACATAAAGCTGTGCCTGGTTCCCACACGAGGAAATAGAAATGGAAACTGGATCAACGAAGGACGACGCATTTTTTGAGCCCAACCCAATCTCGATCCTTTTCTAAGTTCATCTGACCGGCACCCCCTTTTTGCATTTTTAATCCTTTTTTTACGTCATTTACCCTGAGACTGGAGAGAGGAAGAGAATCGAAAAGAAATAACGACGATTTGAAACTGGGCAAATCTCAGATTGAAAAGAAAATGAAGCCAATTGTAAAAAACAGCGAATTAAGAGAGTTCCGTTCAATAATTGAGTTGCATAATGAGAAAGGTTGTTGGTTGATACTAAATTCGAGCACACACCATGTCATTGACTCACTGTTGTACTTAACGAGTTGGGATTCTCTGGAAATATCAAATCAAAGTAGATGATAATTCAACACAGGAAACTGTAACTGTGCACAGCGTGCATTCTAACTTACCCTGATTATGTTAAGGACACTACGCAATAGTTTCTTTTTTTATTCGTTGACTTTTTTTATATTTTCGTTCTTTATTAGGTATACTTTTAAATTGGTTGGAAGAAATGTTAATTTTTTGATTTTGGTACTTAGGATCTGAAGGATTACATGAGACAAGCTGGAGAAGTTACTTACGCTGATGCTCACAAGCAACGAAGAAATGAAGGGTAATTTTACTTTTCAGAATAAATTATAGAAACAACTTAATTTGTTGAAATTAATTTGATTGATAATTGTTTAATTTTTTTGTAGTGTGGTGGAATTTGCTTCATATTCCGACTTGAAGATGGCTATTGAGAAACTCGATGACACTGAACTGAACGGACGCAGGATCCGCTTGGTTGAAGACAAGCGTCGTGGACGTCGTTCAAGATCTTCAAGCTCGAGATCACGATCTGCTTCACGATCT
Organism: Telenomus remus; assembly: GCA_020615435.1. Lineage (NCBI taxonomy): Eukaryota > Metazoa > Arthropoda > Insecta > Hymenoptera > Scelionidae > Telenomus > Telenomus remus. Next base: position 5,019,893 of record CM036341.1, on the reverse strand, counting down.
CGATCTCGTCGTCGTTCCAGATCCCGCTCCAGGTAAACAAAATTTCTTGTTTTCTTTTAGTTTGATCTGTTTTGTGCATTTTAAAATTGATATTTTCAATTTGTTTTCATTAGGAGTCGCCGCAGTTCACGCAGCCACAGCAGACGCAGCAGTCGTTCCAAGTCGCGACACTCAAAATCGAAATCGAAGTCTAAATCAAAGTCGCCTGAACGCAGTCGCTCCCGCTCCAAATCCAAGTAAGTTTCAAAGCAAATAATTACTAAACAAAATTACCGATCATTGTCTAGTTTCGCAAAACCTTTCTTTTTTTCTGTAGATGACGTTTTCGTAGTTTGTGATGAGTTTGTGCTTTTCTCTCTTTGTTACTCTTTATCACTGACGATTCAATGTTGAAATCAATCCTGCATTTTTTATTGTCAAAATTTTGTTGTCTTTTTTGTCAAACACTTCAACACTTGTTCAAACCTTGGCGTTTGGGCTGGTCGGTCATCTTGCAACTCTACCAACGGACAAACCAAGTCTTGTTACAAGCTTCGTTCGCTGAACAAAACAAAAAATTTGCCCAATTTTTGACATCTCGTTTCTGTTACTCGCATTTGTGTTTTACACTCACTGATTAATTTTGTTTCTCACACGACTTCGACCTAACAACTTTTGTTCGTTTCTTTGTATCATTTTTTCATTTTTCGAACGTTTGTCTAAGTGTGGGCACCGAATTTTCCTCACTCATTTTTTTGTAAGCCGTGTTTTTGTTCTCGAAGCAAAAAAAACTCAAATTTACCTACCAACTAAGCAAATCGTAATAGCCGAACCTTTTCGTTCAATCGAACTATAATTTTGCAGATCAAGAGACCGCTCAAAGTCGAAATCTAAGTCAAAGTCCAAATCCAGATCTCGTTCTAGGTCCAAGGCTGAGAGGTCAAAGTCCAGGTCGCAGTCCAAGTCTAAAGCCAAGTCGCCATCAAAGTGAGTTTTCCCCGAAACACACACACTAAGCGCGATTTTGATTTTTTATGTACAAAGAAAAAATGAGAGAGAAAATGGCAAATCAGTATCGTCTTTGGTTTTTTGTTCGTCTCCTTTTTTCGTCCTTGTGACTTTTCCAACTGGTCGATTTTGTCGGTCTTTTTCTTTCCTTTTTTATTTATTTCCCCGGTTGTGCCCGGGTTTTTTTATAAATTCTAGGCCTATTAATGCGAACGAAAAATGATTTTAGGTGAAATTAAACTCACTTTTATACCCGTTGATTTTGTTCACTCTTGGTTTTTCAGACTGATGTGTTAACTTTGGCAACTTTCTTTTAATTTTCAGGGAAAGATCGAGCCGCGAGAGATCCCGAGGAGACAGATCGAGATCTCGTTCTGGCAGCAAACACAGCAAGAGCCGCAGTCATTCCCGCTCTCCGATGAACGGTGACAAGTCCCCAGACAAGAAAGAAGATTAGAATGAAACTCACTGTGGGACGCAAGATTCATTCTGAAATTTAATTTTATTCACCTCTTGATTACTTTCGTTAATTACACATGAAATTGTTTTCGCTTCTCCGGATGTATTTCACAATTTTTTTCTTATTTTTTTTTCTTCCAATTAGTAAATAATTAACTGAGTGAAGAGTCAATCACGCATTCACGATTCGATAGGTTTATTTTAAATGCGTGGGTAAATCACGTGTGTCCCCCTCAGGTTTACCCAACCTTTTTTACACAGTTTAGATTTGAATCGTTTATCTGTTTCATACTTATAAAACGCGAGTCGATTTTTAAAAAGAAAAGCACTTAATAGAGAAATTGCAAAAATGTTTTTTTTCTTCAAACGATTATGAGATTGTCATTTTGGTTTCTTTTTCATATGTAGAGTTCCACATACGAATAAGCACCGCATTTAAGCTGTTTCATTTAGTATGTTGAAATAAACTGAATACAAAAACTTTCGTTTTCTGTTTCTTTGAATGTAAACTTCGTATGTCATAGAAATATTTTCGTGTAATGGCTTTTTGTATATATTCCAGGTATAAGAAATATTATATGATGTGTATTAAGTTTAGTGATAAGTCTCATCATAAATAAAAGTACATAAAGTCGACTCAAATATGTCTTTTTGAAATCATTTTTGAACTCTCCACCTATCTCTTTAATTAGGACATCTTTCGTGACTAATAGTTTACATTGAAATGAAAATTGAGTTATCGAATTCTTGCAGTCTTGCAAAACAAGCAATTAATAACGAATTTAATGTTACTGCCGTTAATGAAACATTGACAAAATTAGTCAACTTCATAATTCAAGGCAAACAAAAATTTGAAAAAGAGCACAATAACACCTTGTTCAATTGTTGCAATTCTTTTTAATAATACACGTTTTTTGTCTGCCTGTTATGTGCAGTGAAATATAAAATTAATGATACGTTAATAATTAAGTGAACGTAGCTCGTTGACTTTGTTCTTCATCATAAAAACTTTGCAATTAATTAACTCGTCTGTCAATAATAATTAAAAATTTTAATATAAATCGTTCATTGTGAATAAAAAAACAACGGTTATTGCTTTGGATTTACCATGAATCATAAATCCGAAACAAAAATTATCATAATGGTTGGTACATTTGAATTTGATAATTTTAATTGCCCAAGAGGGGACATTTTCTCGCTCGTGCAATGCATATTCTAATCAACTCAAAGTAATATATCAATCCGTCATGAAACAAATTTTTTTCATTCGAAGATTATGAAAAATTAAAAGTATGACATTCGAAATTTAGTCATCAAACCAAGTGTCTGCAATGTTGTTTCAAGTACGAGTAATTGAACAAGTTTAATTCATCATTATGCAAATTTATGGACGATTTCGGTCGATCGCAAGAGCTCTTTTGAAATTAAGAAAAATGGAAAATTTTCGGATGCTTTCTTTTGTAAATGATTATTCATAGACTGATAACTATAATTCTATAAATAATCAATATACCACTTTATTGATGATATAAGATAAACTAAAAAAACAACTTTTATAGAATTGATGGTTACGAAAAAAGATTTTTCGAAAGTTAAATTTAATTGTTTCATTTCTGTATAAGATTCAAAAACTTCAAAATAGACCACATTTTTATTTTTCATTTCCCCACTGACAGTTTTTACAAAACTACATCTACCCCATCTGGCTTTTTTCTATTTATGGTATACTTTCCCTCGACTGTCATCAATTTCTGCTTCGTTTAGTCTCGAATTGCTTTAGGAATGAACAAAAAACAAAGAATCGTAACAAATGACGCTCTTTATAATGCTTTACAAACAGGAAAAAATCGAAATAACAAAATTTGCAAAATCAAAATTACGCAGTTTGCACAATCAAAACGAAATCTGCAAAATCAAAATATAAAAATCAAAGATCAGTATTTCTTTTATACTGTGTAAAATTTTTGTTTTATTAATTGTTTATTACGAAAATCATTATTGTTTATAATATTCAATGAAAAACCGAAGTGGATAAATTGTACACTCGATGGGTAAAAAGGAGAAAAGAAAAAATCCTAAATGTTTTTCCTTTGACAGCTTGAATGAGGGAAAAAGGATTTGTTCCATTGTGGAATATTCGAAATACACAATACGTGGCAGGAACGCAATGCAAAGGGTGAGTTCAGTGAGTCAGCCGCCCTCGAGGCCTGGCGCAGGGACGCGCGCGCCCATTGGCCGGCAGCTCGAGCCATGTTCACCGGCGACATATCCGGCTGTGGTGGGAGGAGAGCTGCCGGTAGACCCCGAGACAGTATAATCATCGACTCCAAGCACCAGTCTCTTCAGTACACAATTCTCCACGTCCCTGAAAAGTACCTATCTTTTCGTTGACGTCCTTTTGTGAATTCCAGTTGAACAACAGGTCAGTTTTTGTTTATCTTCACGACGAGTTTTTTTCTTCTTTCGCGAACCAGTGTACAGGTTCTAAAAAGGATCAGCGTGTGTGAAAACAGTGCAAAACATAAAACTTTCATTAGTTTGAATTTTTGGTCAAAAAATGCTCAAATTGTATTTTGTACATTTGCTTAAAAGAAATGAACAACAGTTCGCTTTGGGGTTGTTTTGGTTTTTTTTCACAAAAGAGCCGGTTTGCAAATTGCAACGCGACGCAGTGACGAGTTTGAGTGACAAAGACATACGTACGCCGGGTTTTACAATCGTCGCAAGGGCCGCACCCTACGCATCGGAATAATTAATGCATTTGGCTAACACACTGAGAAAAATTGATTTCCATCGTTTGATTCAAAACGAAGCCGGGACAGAATGTGTGACGTTGGGTTTTAATAACGGGACTTGCGGCTCGAGTTTTTGCCAGCCGATTGCAACCATAAAAGGGCTTCGAAAAATTTCGGTTCGTTGCATAACTGGCCGTTATTTGATTCTGCAAAAGTCAACAAACGCGGTTTGAAAGATGTAAATAGACATTGTCAGTTTAGATTTTGCGTGAACGTCGAGCTTTGTTGGCAGAGAAATTGATTTTTGATGGATGAAAAGAGCGATTGCTCTCTCGGGATGAATCAGCAAACAACAAAGTGTGTCGATGAACGACGCAGTTCGCCAGCGTTTTGCCCGAATCGGCGCTATCGTTCAAGAGAATCACAAGCTGATTGTGACAGCTGCGAATGAATCATCCGAACGTGCGAGTCTGCACGCAGAATCCGGTACGATGAGAACCATGCAATCGATTTTACACCGGCCGGTTCGGGCAAATTTGATTAAATTTGTAAACATTGCGGAATGTAAACAAAAGAAAGTAAACAATCAATTTAACCAAAAAGTATGACAAACGTTTGCTTTTTTCAATTGTTTATTGACAGCAAATCAAAATTTTTTGAGTTTTTATCATTTGAAATGTTCATTTTATTTACTTTGTAATTGAAGAGTTTGTTTCTGATTGGATTGTTCATCCGCGAGATTCAAATTGTCAACGGTTTTGGATTGTGAATTTCGATTTTGAATTTCATTTGTTTAAATTTATTTTATTTTGTTTTGTTTTATTTATATAATCGAGTCACGAAATTTGTCTATTATAGAATAGAATTATGGTCGGTTAGAATGTGTGATTAAATTTCTACATTCACAAGCTGATTATACATGTCGCTGAATAAAGGACGTGGAAAAGTCGGGGCATTTTTGTAAACTGATCAGCCCACGAGACCGGAAGACGATAGTAGGCGCAATGATAGAAGGGCGTGGTTTTGACAGTTGCACTCTAGCTGGCAGAGTGCGTTTAGCATACAAATGATTTTTCGTCACGTTTACAAAACGCATCCTACAATCAGTAATCTCTTTTATAAAACTCATCGTCAACCGACAATTATCCTAATCGGTTTTCTATTGAATTATACATTAAAAGCGATTTGAACACGATTTACAATCACTGTCTTTCATTGACGTTTATATTTGAAATCCGAGGAAACATTAAATTTAAAAAATGTTTGTGTTATTTCTAGGATAAGGTCGAAAATTTTGTGAATTGTATTTGATTTACGAGACCGAATTGACACTGACCGATTTACGATCGTTGCAAATTCCAAGGGTGCGTTATCTAGGATCCCGCCTTAACGAGCAAAGTAGATCCACTTTTATGAGTACGACCTACACGCGTACGTCCTTGTTTACATAGCACTCAGACGATTCTGCCTAAGCGGATACCAGAAGCCTGCGAAATATCCCGCGGTTGCAAGTTTCCCTATCGGAAAATTTGCCAATTTTGTATGCGGTCTGGTTGCTCAAGGTCGACTGCTTTGTTTATCAAAAAAGAAAAATCGTTAGAAATCAAAATGAGTTTCAAAATCGAGTTTCAGAATCTATGCATTTAAACATTTGAATTGTAAAATTCTATTTTGAGTTTTGGAGTTCCTTGTTTGAATTTGAATCGAAATGTTCTGTTGACGTTGAAGAAAAACAGTATATGAAACAAATGAAAACAGAAAAGGTTATTAAAGTTTCGGGACGAAAATATTGATCGGTTTGAATAGTGATAAAAATCAACAAGTTTGAAATGAAGTTTTATTTTGATTCAGCGGCTTTGGAAAATTGCTAATTGGTTGCAATTGAAGATGGCGCAATTACCCACCCTGATTGTGATTTCATCTTTGTAAATGAATTTCAAAGGACTTCTATCCGAGGCCATCAGACGCTTGGTAATCGAATTGAATGGGAGATTTGGATGGGATAGTATTAGAAAGTTCTATAGGGGAGATATCACATTGGTTCGACTAATAAGGGCCGTTGTAATTTGATTTGTCAATGCAAATTTTTGGATCTTTACTCTAACTGTTCATTAATCTGATCGTTCAAACAAAACAATTAATTCTCCATAAATTATTCTTCAAACTAACTTGAACAAGCAACAAAATAATTATTTTCTCTTCTTTTGAGAACATAATTTAAAATCGATTGTTTTTTTATCAATTTTGAGGAACAAACATGTAAAACAAAAACCGGGGGAACAGTTTGGCAAAAATTTGATGAAAAAAGTTGTTGTTGGAACATTCTATAATGTTGAACTGCGAGCTTGTAAAGGGATCAGTTTTGTAGGCGAGCGAGTTGAATGCGCGAGCGATCATTCGGCTCGCGACATCAGGCATCGTGAGAAACTCCGCGAGAGAAAGTACGCCCGTTGTCCTCTTTAAAGTTACGTGAAATACCCGTCTGGTGTTGTGTATTGATGCAGTTTATCGGACTTCGAGGTCTTCCAAAACTTTCAATTTGTCAATGAAATAAATAATCAAAACAAAACTTTCATATTTTCAAAAATCCTTCTTTATTTCACAATTAATTAGTGAAAGACAGTTTCATCCCAAAATTAATTAGTAATTTGAATCGTAAATCAATCATTTGTCTCTTCAGCTTACTTTTACCAAACTTTTCCAGTTTTTAAATTTCCAATTTTGATAGTTAGTCAATCATCGAAATGAAATACTATTACAGTACAAAAATTAGTCAGTTTTCGTTTGAATTGGGCGAAGATAAGGAAAAACGGTGTAAGTAACTGTAAACCTAGCCGGACAACTTGAACCGTCAAATTTGATGAAAAAGAATGAACGAAAGAAAAAATTGCACAAAGTAACAGTAACGTTCTATTTGCGCATGTCTATAGATGATGTGCACGCGTGCACATTCACCTAGGCGTTTAATATTATGTATCCGGTGTCGTTCATTCACAATTTTCTTCGTTAAATGCGATTATTCGAGCTAATTGACTACCGCATGCTCCTTTTGTGCGTTCTTCTTAACTAAAACCCGTGCACTCAACTTTTCTGATTTCATCAAACTCTGAAACGGTAACAAACACTCGACAGACAGACAAAACAGATCTTACATAACAAAACAAATTCATTAAAAAACAAAAAACAACTTATGAATCATTCTAGAGTCACTTTCTGATAACAGAAACTTTAAAGCGCAAAAAATCTTTCGGAAAAGATAAAAAATTAATTAGAAAAAAAGTTTTTTCCTATCTCGTTAAGAGAGTTAAGATGTGCGAAATCGAGACAATGCGAATTTGTTTAATTAGCGTGATCATTGTTTGCGAATTTGGAAACTCCAGGACTTCAACTAGACCAGAGATCTAGTGCATGGGGAACTGCGATCTATGAGTCAGTCGCGTAAATGAGTGAAAGTCCGCCTTGGACGATAACATCTCGACCAGAGTCTCTGCACAGTTCGTGTTAAATCTTAGACACTCTTATTTACTTTTTTTCGAACAAAATAACAAAATAACATCAAACTAACAAAAAGAGTAAAATCGTATGAGAAATTCGAGTGAAGAGAATATGCAGTTGCATTGAAAGATAAAATTTGTGTTATTCAAAAGATGAACACAATTTGATAGCAATTGTGATGAACTTTAGCAGATCTGACCTGAACATAATGGCGAATCTACATTTAATATTTCCCACGTCATAAAAATAACGGTCTCGGCAGGACGAAAACTCTGCAGGAACCAACACAGAGTGGCTAAAAATAGTGAAGCAAAGTCCAAAGCGGTATTTAAATTGAGAAATCTAAAGTTGAGTTTTGGATTCGACTGGATCTGTTATAAATTTCCAAACAATGGCGATCCTTTGTTCTTAGGATATGTCTGTGTTGGTTGCATAACTCCCCCGAAAGGGATAGAAAGTAACATCGCATTGCGCGTCTGGTCCGCATTATATTCCCCGTTAATTTTTCTGTTCCCCTCGAGTGTACCGTTAAGCGGTTGCGATGCATCTGCAGCTTGTTCGTTTTTGCATTCGGGTACACGCACATTCGGCAGACTCATTAGACCATGCTGACGTGCACCGCTGCCCATCCAGGGGCCTGCTTTTTGCACCTACTCAACACATTTTTCGTTTAATTATTGCTATCAACTTGATATTAATTTTTCGAGCCACTTCACTTCGCTTTTTTAATTACAATTCGTTGTTCATTCATTAAAATATTACACTTTCAATTTGACTAATTGAATCCATACATTTTAAAGTAAAAATTAAATAGATTTGACTCAACAAAAGTTTAATTTTCCAGCTGTAAAGAATTTGAATTCAAAATCTGGATTTTTTCACATTAACGATATTTCGTTTTTTTTTCGAAGTTTAAATGTTATGAAGTTAACTTGAGTGTAATTTTGTAAAATAAATTTAATGGAATTTGAATTTAAAGGTTGGACTTTTGTTCAGAAACGTTGCAAATGCATCAACAAAATGCGAATGTCAACAACGTGGCACATTTCATTGTACGCAAAGGAATGACTTCACTCTGAAGGAATGCAGGCTTATCCTATTCGAGCATTCGTACCTTATGAATGTCATAACTTGAAAAAAAGTGTCTGCACAAGTGTTTGCGAAAAAAGAAAGAAAAATTACTGCGAAAACAAATGCGTGCTTTGATTCCGCAGACAAATTCTTGCATTGTTCGTTCCAATTATTTTATCAACGTGCAATAGTGATTCCGAGGAAAAATAAAGAAGCCGGAAAAAGAACAATTGCCACGAATTCAGTGTGTTGCGAATTACAATTGAGTTGGTTCGATCGAAAATAACTAGATGTTTTTGTTATTTGGGCCGAACCAACTAATTGCGAACTTTTTTTTTATCGGCACTGATAAGAACTGATAAACTCTCTGTCATCGCTTGTTTATTTTCATCACAAAGTTTATCGCTTTTTCAATTTGCTTTTGTGCCGAATTTAATATTTTTTTTAAGTCCAAATTCTTATCTAACGAAAATTTGTTAATTTACATATTTTTCAACCTTCTTTTTTTAATTTAATTTTTTTCTGTTTTTTGATTGTATACGTTGTTGTTATTGAACATTTTAGTGAAAGATAGTGAAAAACAGGTCACGAAGTTTTTTGCAATTTAATTGCCAAGGAGTGTAAACTTCAAACGGTCACGTCGTCGTTCCACTTCCGTTTTTTCTTAAAATTAATAAAAACCGCATCCAAATCCCTTTCTCCGTTTTTACTTTAATTTTTTGCCTTCTCTAATATTTCACCTCGTCTAACTGTCTTAATGTTTTTTTTATTCCTCATCGAAATTAGTCTTTGCTGATAACCATGGCTCAGGTGTGTTCTTTATTCTCAAGTCGTGAGCGCAGCGCGTGGGAGAAACTTTTAAAACAAAGACAACGGGAGTGGATTGAACAAAAAAACTGCAAAGAAATGTGTTGAAGTACGGTTTTCTCGCCAGATCGAATTAAGTGTTTCAAAACCGCTAAGGTCAAAGGTCGAGCCGCTATTCAATCTCTCACTTTCTCAGGGACAGTAAATGAATAATAGCTTGATAATAACAGTATAAGTAAAATTCAGAATTTTTAATATTTTGTTTTCTGATTAAAAAACTGAATGATATAAGATTTGCAAAACTAAAAAGAAAAAAGTAATAAAATAACGGGATAAAAATTGCAAAATACTGAATGGCTTTAGATCAGCGAATAATTGAGTTTGACACTTGGCTCAATTTACAAGAACAACTTGAAATTCAGCGGTGTCTCCGTCAGCGTTAAACTGTCGAGTACTTTAAATGCAGAACGATTCGTCGTAATAAATTGTCCGAGCTTAGCAAACAAACGTGTCGCATTGAAACGAAAAAGGCTTTAAATCGTGTGATTCACGTTTATTCCATCTGAAGATTGATAAATAAAAAATGTGATTCATGAAACATTTACGTGAATGCTTTAAATAACTTGCAATTCTAATATCACAAGTGATTAATTTTTTCGGTTTCTTTTTGTCTTGTTGCAGATTAATCAAAAATGTCTGACCCAGTGAGCATCAACGATCTACCCAAAGTGGCCGTCGACTTGAAGAGCGAATTGGAGCACTTCAAACATAGCGATATGAAACACGCCACGACCGAGGAAAAGAACGTCCTTCCATCCGCCGAAGGTATAAAGTTAAATTGAATTTTCAATTAAAAATTGCTTAAAAAAGGAACTGTTAAGTAATTTTATTGGTCATAAAAATTGGGAGTCAAATTCGATTAGGTTGATCTGATTATGAGGTATTCGACTGTTGTAAAAATTGAATTAACTTAATGGGATAATTGAACGTGTAGAATTTCCGCACGAATTGATTTGCCTTTCACTTCTAATGGGATGTCTTGCTTCTTATTCTAGATGTTGCCGCTGAAAAAACCCAGCAAACGCTCATCGCCGGCATCGAGAAATTCGACGCCACCAAACTCAAACACACAGAAACCAACCTGAAAGTTCACCTGCCTGATAAAGAGGGTGAGTTTCATTAGAATTTACTCAATGAAACATTCAAATTCATGGATGCAAAATCGTGATTTCGAAAATAACCTGTTTGGCTTCTTTGCAGACATCCAACAGGAAAAGGGCAAACAGCAGCTCATTTCTGGAATTGAAAATTTCGATCCTGCCAAGTTGAAACACGCGGAGACGCAAGAGAAAAACATTTTACCCACCAAAGATGGTACAACATTGAATACATTTTTTCTTATAATCGAAATTTTAAAATTGTATTAAATATTAATTGATTTGGGTTTTTCTATTTCAGTGATCGCGGCCGAAAAAATTGCTGCATAAATCCGTCTGAAGCTGTTTCTTCACTTTTTCTATTATCCTAATATCTTACACTTGATATACTATGGACGAATGAACTTCGAAAAATGTAATCTCGTGGACTATACTATTGTGCTTTTATTCTTCGCAATGATGGGAAGCCCGTCAGCGCCGAAGTTTGGCCGCAGTTGCACGCGGCCGCAGTCCTGTCAAATTTTTTGATGAGCGCCCGGCACGAACCGTCCGGCGACGTTTTTTATTTTTCAATTGCGTATCACAACTTCTTCACAATGTAGTAGTATAATTGAAACAACAACAAAAAGTGCTCACGGGCCCGTTTTATTTTTCTGCGAAACGTCCGAACGGGGCCTTAGCGAGTAGCTTTGGTGCTCATTTCTCTTTCTACGATGGCACTTGAAATTTTATATTTTGTATAACGTATAACGGGCTATTGTACTTTTTTAACAATCACAAGACAACTTTTTCATCAGAAAATAAATACAAATGAATGACATTTATAAGATTTAAAATTGGAGTTCACAATTTATTGTATACCCAGAATCCTATTTGAGGAAAATAATTACAAAACTAACGTATCAAACGAATCCTGTGTATTTGCGAAATAATATTATCAATTTAACTATTACACTGTTTTGCAACGAGGCTTATTTGTTTTTCCAGTCAACTTAATTTACATGTATCTCGGGTCAGCATTGGTACCCCATTCGCGACGTTTCATAACTACTTTTTTCACTGGTTGCGGGAAGAATCGCCAGTCGCGTTGGACTACTTCCTTCTTTATCATGGCAGCTCCTAACATCCACACACCAGCAACTACTGACAACGTGAAATTGTTCCTCCATTTGTGGAGTACCGCTGTACTTGCAGCAACTAGAGAAAACAACACTTTGAAATTTTTGGTTTCAAAACAATATACAAAAGTTCATTTTAATAACTTTGAATACCTCCGACGGCGTAGTTGATTTTGTCATCCTTCTTTCTCAAATTGTGAGACACATAAGTGGCAGCAGCGAAGGAAACTCCCATGGCTGTAAAGGGAATTACCCAAAATGCCATACAATTTGCAACTGCTTTATAATTGTGTACTTTGGAAAAAGCTAAACAATCCGTCAGTCCCATGAACATGCCCGCCGCTGTGCCATACTTCCCACAGGCGAACATTTTTTCAAACGGCGCCTCCCCTTCAGGGTGGTCGTAGTAATTGTAGTTGTAAGCTAGCCAGTGTGATAACACCATGATTGATCTAAAAACAATCAAGTTTTGTCAATATTTTGTTATCTAAACAATAAACAAGACCATTTGACAGGTTAAGTTACAGAAGATCAACAAACATTTTGCGACGGTTGAGATAAATAACAAAGTACAAAATTACATGCTTTATTAATTGATTTTTCTTTGGTTTTATGATTTTATATTCTGAACTATAGTAAATAAGAAGAAATGTTTATAGAGTGTATAGGAAAAGAGCATCGATTGCCATTGAAAATTGGAGCAAGAAAGTAAACAAACGTAAATGGTAATAATTATAGATAGTTGTTGTAACCTCTAATAGGTGAATGTCAAAATGTATATTTACTTTTTCCAATTGAGAAGTTAGACACAAATAATAACTCTAGAGGAAGATGTTACTTCACTCTAAACAGCTGATCCAACCTCCATAGTTATATAATCCTCGCCAATGGAGAGAAGCTGTCTTTAGGAACGCTTGTCATTGGCCAATGAGAACTTGTCATAATAAAGTTTCAAGAGAACAACAATCATAGCTCAACAATCGAGCAAAAATCAGTGTTCTTGGACATTCATTACCTTGAAAATTTGATTTTAGGATTTAAAATGCTCCGATTGTCATTAAGACCACATTTTCTTCCACGGGTAAGTTAATTTAAGGTGAAATTTGAGCAATTTTGTGACATAACCTCTAAAAGTTTTTTGCAAATTTTAGAAAAAACTATTAATGTGAATAATATTTGACCAAATTAGTTTTTGAAAAATTGCAAACTGAATTTGAACTAGTGAATTGTATTTTTTTGTATTTTTAGAGTTTGAATGCAGTGACAAGATCGCTAAGTCAAAATACACAAGGAGGTGAACAACAAAAAAGTAATGAAGATGCAATTCCAGATGTCGAAGGGCTTAGTCAAAAATGTGTCAACGTTCCAAATAGTCGTAAGTAAAAATAAAATCATAAAAAAATATAGTGAAAAATCTGAAATTAGGTCTTGTTAAAATGTTTATTTTATTTTACAGCTGTGGGACCTAATGCAGCAAAAGACAAGGAGTACAAAAATCCTGAATATTTCTGTTACAATGTTATGTCCTTTGCCGAGGCTGAGGTCGAAATGGAAAAGTTTAGATTGTCAGCGCCATCCAACAAACATAAGTTTACCAGAAATTTATAAACAAATACATAAAAGCCAACTTGTAAATTACCAAATGTAGCAAAATAATTTAAAACGTTTAAAATAAAAAATTGTAATTGAGACAAACTTTTTCGCCATGTTTACACAATAGTATACATAGTTCTATTTACATTAAAAATCTTAGTTATTGACACTTTTATAATCACACAATCGTAGTACTCGAAGCCCCAATATCTGTCACCATTTGATTTTGTAGAAAATATTTCTTTATCAATTTATTTCTCAGTTTCAACAGTCCCAAAACTAAACTATGCGTTAAAATTATAAGTATTACAACAGTTAACGAAGTTTGAAAAACTCGCAGAGGGTTTCTCCAGTCGAGGACGTTGTAAATATATGGATTGTGCCAATAATTAGTACCCCCAGCTAATTGATAGAACCCACTAAAAACCAGAAACGCAAAGACCACAGTCAGGCTCCACCAGAAATTCTCCAATTTGAACGGCACTTTTGAAACTGCGATGTCCATCAGGATCAAAATTGTATTGCAGACGTGAATGAAAATATTATGTGGGTCGAGGAAGTCTCTATTGGGATTGTAAAGAGCCACCCAGTAGATGACAGTGACCGTCACAGCAACTGAACAAACAGCGACGCTGAGGAACCAGAATGTTTTATCGAGTTTCGTAAGATTCATATGGATCGGGTTGAAGTTTTGACTTTTCTGAAGGATCCATCGTTTAGTCACTAAAATGGCTCCTAATGTGGCCTGGATGGATCCCAAGATTAGGTCCCAGTGAGTTAGGAAAATGAGGTACTTTTCGGTCTGGTAAAAAGGTTTCCAGGCAACGCTTTCTGTCACTGAGAGGATTGTTATTATAGTCCAGCAAAAAGCTAAAAAATAGCGGTAGATCAGGAACCAGCGATTTAATTTTGTTTGTCCAATAGCTTCTGTTAAAATCCGGGGAGATTGTAGTTCAATTGTCCAAAATCGTTTGAAATTCATTTGGCACCTCATTTTGCGTTACCTGAAATATAAACAAACAATCAGTTTATTCGTCTTTTCTTTGTAAAACATAAATATACAGTTATAAAAATCATTCGAAAATGTTAGTGGAAAATATAAATTGAAAATGAACAAAACTTTTTAAATCGTATAAGTTTTACTTATTTTCATTTTGTGTAAAATAATTACTCAAAATATAAACAGAAAGAGAGTTATTTGTTTATAAAATTTTAATTCGAAACTACAAGTATCGGTTTGAAATTTGTAAACAACGATTTGTAGACTATATACCTATTTTCATTTGAAGTTGAATTGAATGTGACACTTACAAATGCTGCAATACGACTGAAATACATCAAACTACTGTTTATTTCATAATAGATTAATTATAAAACTCATTAAGTTTTATTTTTTTTATCATAAAGTGGTTCTTTTATGTCAAATTATTTTCGAAATCATTATTTGAATTATATAATTGCGCAATCTCAATGTTGGCAGCAGTGTTTAGTTGAAATATGATACCTGTTTTGACTTAGCTTTCGGCTTTTGTCCGTTCTGTCTATTGTAATATTATTCTTCTAACAAGGATCGCGACATTCAACAATTTTTCACAACTTCATAAACAAACATTCATTTTTAAATAAACTCAAAAGAAAAATAAAAGCTGTCTTTTGTTCTGACGACAATAGAACTGTGCATATTAGAAACATGATCTTCCCAGTCGAAATTTGGGAAAAAATTTTTGTTCATTGCGATGCTGAAGATTTAGTACGTTTCAAATCTGTTTGTAAAATTTGGAAAGAAATGGTCCCGAGAGCTCTCAAGGTAACTTTCAATTTTAACTTTTTCTCCTCGAAAATTTTCGTAGATAAAAAGGAAAGAATAAATTAAGTGCCATACAAATAGTTTGTCTTTTTTCTTTCTTTTTTTTGCAATGCTTTTATTTTAGTTTTAAGTTTACTCTCTTTCGTTTTTTCTTCCGTTTATCTTATCTTGTTTCTTTATTTTGTTATTTCAATGTTTGTTTTTATGTGTAAATGATTAAGTTTTGTTTTGGGAATATGCATTTTTTGTATTTTTATTATTAGGGAAACGATAAATGGTATAAGCAATGTATGAAAGACATACCGAAATTGGAACTCAGCATGATCTTGCAAAAGATATTCCCATACTCCGACGGTGTGAATTTCGAGGCGTACAAGAACGAGTGCAGAAACTGGGAAGGCGTACACATCTCCTGGCGTAACTGGAAGATTTTATCCAGGAAGACGACTTACTTCATGGAAAAAATCTATTGCTCCTCATCCTATGAACTGGAAACTATAACTTGCATCGCGACTTCAAGTTTGTTTTGGTTTATTTATTTTTGCTATTACTTTCACTTTTCCGGGGAATGTTGTTTATAAATCACATGTAACTTCTGCGTAAGACAAAAAAAAGCAATCACTTTTACTTCACTTTTATGCAAGATTAAAGTATCTAATGAGAAGTTTAATAACATTTTTCTGCATTTTTTTTCTCGTAAATTTAAATTTAAGTAATCGACCGCAACTCAATGGAAATTTACCTTTTTCAACAGCAAACAATGTTTAATAACAATTTTAATGATGTGAAAATCGTTTTTTCAGGCTCGTTAATTGCAGCAGGTTCAAGTGACGGGTTCGTTCGGTTTTACAGCATGTATGATATGAAAAAGCGGAAACCGATCTACACCGCTGACCATACTGAATACGTTTGTGACGTAAAAATTCTCGAATACGGTGAATTTAAAAGTTTTAATTGTTAACTGTTTCAATTATAACGTTACGGTTTATTAAGTTTGGGTGATGTAACTTCACTGTGACATTTTTTTTCTTTATCAGATGACCACTTGATCGGAATCTCTGTTTCGCGCAACGGAATTGCAAAATATTGGGATTTGGTTGAACGAACAATGCTACTGCAACTACCTGCTGACATTATAAGGTAATGTTTTCAATAAATTTTCCAAATTGTGTATGCAAAAATATGTGAAACCGCAATAACAAAGATATTTTTTATTTTTTCGTGAGAAAAACTGAAGCTATTGAAAATTTGAATAAATGTACCTGCTGATTTTTGAGTATTCATCGGTTGACATTATTTCTCGATCAATCATGAGACTGAACTGATACTGATGTAGTCACTGGTTTTATTCATTCAAGTTTATTCATTTTACCCTGGACCAAAGTACAAGGTCAGAGTTGAATCAGATTTTTTAATATTCAAAACGAAGTAATAAAACGATAGAAAATCAAACTTTTATAATTCGCAATTCATTTTTCGCTTCAAGAGAAATTTAATTTAAAATGCCTTAGACCGTAAATTGAAAATAAATAAGACGAGTTAGTGCTTATTAAAACTATGAAACGTACATAAATTTCAATTAAACTTTTTTTAACGTCATTTTTAGTGTTAGTCACGGGTATTCCTATCTAGTCAAAGGATCGGTACTGTCAAAAATTAATCTACTTAGCACGGAGACTTACATCCTTGGAGAAACCTTCCCATCAATAAAGCCAGATCTTATTTGTGCAAACAAAGACGAGGTAAACACGAGATAAATTCAAGTTGTTAATATTCATTTAAGAAAAGATCGATAAACAAATAATTTTCAGTTGTATCTCTGGTCATCCAACGGGGCAAATCTGCAGCTGAATTTGGTGGACGCGGGTTTTAAAATATACAAAACCTCACCGCTAAGAATCAAATACGGACGATTCCAAGCCTTTCAAGCTGGAGTATCATCTTTCACGACATGTAAGAAACTATAACTGAATAATTTTATTTGATTTAGCAATTGAAAATACATAAATTTGAATTTTAAAATTGAATTTTTTTCAGTTAACGGATTGTTATTTATCTCAGTCAATTTTTGTGAATGGATTGAGTACAATATTCCGGCAATTCTCAATGCCAAACCAACATGTGTTTGTTATTACAGTAACGTTTTCATCATTGGATTGGACATTGGTAAAAAAATTATATAACGCTCAAACATCGAAATGCTCATTTTCAAATGTGAAATTAACTGAATAATATCTAACAATTTTTAGGTGACATATATATCTACCACGTGGACAATCCGGAACAATTGAAAGCGATGGATTTCAGCCCGAAAAACACTCAACTCCGAATTGAAATTGACGAGTCTAGAATCTCGTCATTGGACATTCTTGAGCACGAGCAAAAACAATTTGTTGTAGCTGCTTGCGACAAATTCCTACACATCATCAAATTTTATTTTTAAAGAAAAGTTATCTTCCTGCGTTCATTCAAGTTTATTACAAGTTTTTTTTAAATCAATAGAAAATTGAATAAAAATCAAGAAGAAACTGAAAATCAGAACTAGAAAGATGGTTTGTTGGTTGGCTTATGTACAAGTTTTAATCAACGATGTTATATTACAAAAATTCAGATAATTTCGGTTTTACATTACTTAGCAGCTGAAGCTGAAAAATTCAAAACGAAAAGTGTTAAGGGATCTGCTGTAACGTTGTTTGTATTTACGAAAATAAATAAAAACCTCGTTGTTGGTCCTGATGTTCAAGATCTTCGAAGTTAGAACTATCTATCTCCTCGTCATTGTCCACATTAGTCTCGTCACTTTGATTCTTTGTTGCAACAAAGATCCTTTCCATTCTCAACAACTTTCTCGTTTTGGCAACGTACTTTAAATTTGGCGTTGTTTCAAACTCGTCTTCAATTGGCTTCTTCTTTTCTCTTTCAAAAAACATGTAAGTCCCAACAGCGTCCTCGTAAGTTCCTTCGTAAAACTAAACAAATTCCAATGAATTACAATAGATAACAAAATACAATAGATAAATAATAAAATATAAACAAACCTTGCCATTGACTTGCATTATTGGATGTTCCGTGTCGATCCCAATCATGTCCAGTTTCAGATTCTTATTACTGAAAGTGTTGTTCTCGTTGCAATTTTCAAATTCAACGTAAACCAAAATTTCTTCTTCATCTTCGTCCATTTTTTGCAAAAATGTAAACAAATTTGATTGTCAGTCACCCATACACGTTAAAAAACGAAGTAGGTGGCGGTAGTGTCCGACCGGCTGATCAGAGCGCCACTTACAACTAAAGATTACTTTTTGAAATTTGGTCGTCTGAGTTGATAAGAAAGGAAACTTCTTCGCACCAAATTTGCAATAATTTTCAACGAATTTTAACAAAGACTCAATTAAAAAACTTTGCATTTAGACAAATTATAGAAGTTTGTTACAATAAAACTTGAAAGGTGATAAAGAAAAGGTAATAAACAACGCTGTTATAGAGAGGCGTAAAAACAATAATTTATTTAGAAGTCATTTTTTAAGATTTTGATTCGTTTGATTCGTTGAAGATAATCAAATTCAAATCATTTATCATTGTTAGATCAAAGAGCGCTTCATTGACTTTCCCTTTCTAACTAGCGTGACACGAATGCTATAAATTCTGTTGCTTAACCAATGCATTTCCGAATGGACACAAGAGATCATACTCGCTGTTTAGATGAATAAGGACAGAGCACTCTTGTTTGAGTCTTTTAATCTGGGATTTACAAGGAAGCCTTATACATTTTTTCGTGTTTTCTTCACTAAAATGGGAACACCAGGAGATTTTAGCTCACTAAATTGGTTCCACTTGAAAATTGTAAAAAAAACACGACCCTCCACGTACAAACCATTTTCCTCGTTTTAGCCATTCCCTGCCACAAAAATTATTGTTAACTTCGCATTATTTTTATTAATAATATTTCTTTGAATCAGTGGGTGCAAGAATTCGTGATTCAAGTTGCAAACTTTTGCAATTTTGCAAGGTTGATTACTCGTGCAAAAAAAGAACACTTTCTGGTATGTGAAGTAATAATTTCTTCCATTTCTTGAATTTACATAAGAACACAAGAGAGCTGGAGACAAATGTTCAATTCAATTTTTCAACTTTGATGTTAAAATGTATTTAATTGAGTTACAAAATAGTTGAAATCAAAAACAAAAGCGATTGTTTACATAATTAAGTTATGCAAATGGCATGCAACTGAAAACTGCGAAACAAATTTTAATTAAAAAGAAATCGCGAAACTTGCAATAAAAAAGACAATGTCTCTCATTAGTTGTGTTTTAATTCAATAGTAGGCCTCTGAAGAGCGCTTTTCACTTTTCACTGTGATCAATGTTCGATGAGTGTGCCAACAAGAGCACTTACTGAATTGAAACAAGCGAATTAAAAAAATTTTCCCCTTGCGAATTTCCTTGAAACGTTGCAAAAAAAGCCAAATACAATTCAACTGTCTACTACAAACTTTTAATTTATAAAAATTACAGAAAAAAGTGTACAAAACTCATACTTCAAGTATCAAGCTACAAAATTGCATCTAAATCTTATTTCAAGTAATAAAAAGGCCGAAACGTGAAAAATTCATCCGCGACCTCGGTTCTATTTTTATCCGCACGAATAATGTGTACTTTTGGTTCAATTTTTTCGGTTCAAGATTAGCGTCCAATAAAGGAATGCGAAGAAGAATTTTTTCGTTCGTGCGCCAATAAAACTCCTTATCTATGCGAAAAGTTCGCGTTGATAAATGGGGAACAGTGTTCTGGGGCTTGAGTGTCTCAAAACTTCAAGTAACCTTCGACGAAAAACACATGGTGCATCGACGAGGGAGATACAGACAAAGGGGCCGTTGACTTTTTCGAGTAGACGGTTTAGAGTAAATGAAGACCCCATCGTAGCGAAACAAAAAAAGATGAAACGCGTGCATAGTTAATTGACGTCGTGTCACAATTCGTCTTTTCAAGAATCAGCAAACAGGGCCAGAAAAAAGGTGCGAAAATGATACTTATATCATTCATCTAAGTCAAAATTCAAGGTCAAATCGAAATAAAGACAAATTGTATGTCTTTGTTTACTTCATTGTCTAGGTCAAGATAAAGGCAAACAAAAACAAGAAAAAATTTGCTTATCTTTATTTGTTTCATTTCATTAGTTTCTCAAGGTCGAATCAGTGGCCTCTAAACAATGTACTTTAATTTTCAAGGTCAAAAGAATTATTAATGAAAACGATGTTTTGAGGTTAAAATACACGAAACGTAATTGCTTTGCTTGTTCATCGAAATTAATGTCAAGTTTTAATTAACAATTATTTTCGGTTTAGGAACTGTTTGATTCTTTTTGTTTTTAGATCTGGAATCGGAGAGAAATCAAAGACAACGTTAGAAAGTAGAATGTTGCATTTTGTTTATAATAATGAAATGTTAAACGATTATATTAAGGTAGAGAAAGAGTATTGATTAAAGGGGTTGTGCTGGCAGTGTTGAGATGAGGCCAGACTCTCTTCTGCTGGCGTACGCATTGGAGAGGGGATGTAAACGATAATCGGGCGCAGCGGAGGGTTGAGTGTCCTGGCTCTGGACCCAAACGCACATTGACGCATGCGTTCAACCGTATCTACGATCGCGTTTGCGAATGAGAAATGCCTTTGAAATCGTGTACATTTGCACGCGAGACGGGAAATGACGATAATTAGACGCAGAGAGGATTTTATTGTAAATTTATCAAAGGGTACATTCAAAAGAAGAAAAGCCATGTTTAACAGTGACAAAGTCGACTTTTTTCTCACTGCTTCTAAGGCATACAAATTTTTATTAAAAAAATTTTATTTTAATATTCAAACATTAAAAAACAATTTTATGAATTGGGATTGCTTTCTATATCGTTTGTTTATTCGTTTATTCTTTTATGATTGGAATGGAATTTGTTTTAGTTGTTAATTTATTTTATTATTTGTATTCTCTTGTGTTTCTAGATGCAGTTTTTTGTCGGTTTGATAATGTAAATATAGGAGCACAATCAATACTTCTGCATGAGAAGTTGATTGCCTCAGATATTATTTCGAGCATATGGCGTTCGAGGGTTTTGTCGTACCAGTCAAACAGGAAAGTGTGATTTATATTTAATATGGGTCACACTCCATAAATCATCACAACCATTCTTAATGGAGGTTTAATTTTGATGCGCATTGTGGATCTTCTGTGACACAACTCTATCAATTCTAAATGATTGTAGCCTAGTACTACATCAAATCCCAGTCCGCTGTCATTAATTTTCAATCTATCTTATTTTTTAACTTTTTCCGTTTTCTATCCTAATAAAAAACTGTTTTTTAATGTTTCCAAGTAGAGAGCATTAACATGCCGCAAATCGCATTGTGATTTTTGAAATCTTGTGTACAAACAGTTTGTATTAATTACTTTGTTCCACATAAGTCTGTACATATTTGTTCAGAAAGCAAAGATATCAATTGGATTCTCGCTGTCTCGTTTCGTTTTCATCTTTACCGATCTTTACAGATGGGCTACAATCTGTTACAACTTTTTTTACTTTTAAATAAATTGTAAACAACAGTTCAGGACATTGATGAATTTATTTTCTATTTCATAAATTTACAAAGCAGTTTGTTACTATTTTAGTTTCTTTTCGTCATTAAAAACTAATTTACAACATTCGTGTCACCTTCAGAACATCTCCAAGTTGAATAACCGTCTCATAACTTTTATCTTCGCGGTCGTTTTTGCAAATTCACGCTTATCAAACAAATAAGTCAATCGCCCAACTTATCTTTAATCCATTTTGTTTTGCAGAGTTTTGTTTTGTTCCAGTTTTGCAGATTTTCGCACCAGGAAACTGCAAAAACAAAACAGCAAAAACCGTGAAAGGAGAAAAGTTGTTTACATTGAGGTAAACAAGAATCAGGTAAATGAAAATGTCAAGGCCATTCAATAACGTGACATCTGATTAGGTGTTTCATTAATTGCAGGACCCTGCTGAAAAGTGAAAATTGGAGAAGCAACAATACATGGGATGTTTTTGTCGGTGTTTTGCATGCGCGCCCGCGCACTCGATTTTGCGATCGGTCGGGTGTCTGCGCACGTGGTGTCTGCGCCAGCCGGGAGAAAAGGACGCCGAACGAGGAAGGAGGAAGGAAGGAGAGCGCGTGTCTCCATGTCCCTCTCCCGAACCCAACCTATTCAACGCTCGCGGTCCGCCCGGCAGAACAGTCGTGAGCTTTGCAAGTCGCGCAACGCATCGCGTAGCCCATTGCCGCGCTCTCGCCGGGAATTTTCATGACCGGTACGTAATGTGTAAACAAATCGGTTAGTAAACAAACTTGAATTCGACCTTGTGAGCAAGTTTTTTACTTACAAAATCAAGTTTTGCTCAAATTTTGCAACAATTGTCAACAATGTCTTCTTTTGTTTACGAATCAAACCTGAATTTTTTGTTAAAATCTACATTTGACATTCGAAAAATTCACTTGTTCACAAAAATAAGATTTGTTTACATTTTTCGAACAATCTTCGTTTACTTGTTTGTTTACATCTTGTCTTAATATACGGTTTACTCGTTGTTTAAGTTTTGTTTAGAAATTATATTTAACGGTTTGACTGTTCATTGAACGAATAATAATTTGTTAAATGACAATCTTGTGCTTCTCCCATGGCGAGTTTGATTGAAGGGAATTAGCCTAGAATGTTAAGTAGGTGCGTTGAACCAGCGACCAATTGAAAACAAAACAGAGTGCAGCTTTTGAAAAATCACGTCAACGGTTTGTTTCGCAAACAATGTTTAGGTCATTTAAATCCACAAGTTTATTCACCCTTCGCAGGTCAATTCTATTTAAACTGACAGGCGAAAAGCGCCGCCCATCCATATCTTTTCCACATGGAGAGTGATTTGTGAAACAGGATTGAGTATTATGCACAAAAAATCCGAAGGTTCTATAATGTGTGATTCGTGTCTATGAAAATAAAAAACGGTTGGAATTAATTTTGTAACAGTGCTAAAGCAAGTGGGTGAACTCGTGTCTATTGGTTGATTGTAAAATTGACGTTTGAAAGGTGCTTGAAAATCATAAACTAAGTGGACCCGGCGACAAACGTGAGTATTTATTTTCATTGACTAATGTCTTAGGGCTTCGGCCACTGACCTAACCGCAACTCTTTTTTTCTCCTTTTTGTCTTCTATTTTCGCGCTTTTGATTGATACCTTTTTTCTTCTACTCTTTTTTAGACTGCCAATAACAAAGAAATTGTCACGTCAACATTGCACTTGTCAACGTCAGGATTCAATGAAGCATCCCAAGGTTATCCAAGTTTCGTCCTTCTCGGTTTCAACTAGGAAACCAACCGCCTGTTATTAACAGATAAAACCTAGCGTGCTCCTCTTACGCCGGTCACGCTCCAAAACTATCTTATTACTTGAGTTGTGCGAGGGTCACATCAGAGTCTGCGTTTCAAAGAAGATATATTTTTCCCATGCCAAGTTGAAAAGGACTGGAAAATTAAAAAAACAGGAAGAATCCAAAGTAGAGGAAAAAAACGTTCATTCAGCTTTTCAAAGATTGAACAAAAGTCCAAAAGGGCACTTAGCATAATTGGTGGAGCGGGAAAATGCAAACTACGAAAAATTCGGAATTGGCTGAGTCTCGCGAGTGACGGAAGAGCGGATACCGGAGGCTGTGCGGCAAATGTTAATCAACACATTAATATTCCCAAACAGTAGATTCTCGCAATCGGTGAAGCAAAATTGTTTTTTTTTTTCGTTCATTAGTATACCTTTCACATGTGGGTACAACGAACCATATGAAATATTGCAGTTAGAACGCACGCTCTGTTTAAGCATTTTAATTGGCTGATTTATAACGCTGCCTGATGAAAACCTCAAAAAGCCTTGATATTGACCGTTAGATGAAAAAAAAACCAAAACAAGATTCAGGAACGAAACAAAAAATGGGGCAGCGGTGTGTCGGGGAAACGTGAGACTAATTGGAGAAGGGTTTGAAGAGGGTGGGCCTTCTTGGTGACGCGTCAAGTGACGCAAGGATTCTGCTGCAATCGACCCACACGATTTCCAAAGATGCACGATTTTAATTTGCCTCTTACTTTGTTAGCCGACAATTTGAATGAGATGCAACTGAAAAGCCACCTTGCGAAATAACGCGACGAGCAAACTGAAGAATAGAAAATAAATTGCAGAAAAGAATAGTTAATGAAATGGAGAGAAAAAAGGAGGAAAAGGAGGACGTGTGCAGAGAGATGGAAATGATCGTTTGACGCGTTTTGTTTTGTTGTTTTGTTTGTCTCGTTGTGGACGATTGAGCGACTGTGCGGACAGCGATGTATCGTTATAATTAACAGGATCTAAGCGACTCGATTATCCGGCTGATAAGCACGAGAGGACGACAAAGATAGCTCGTTTGAATGGCTCGGGGTAATTGGTTGGGCCACGCTTGGCGGAGTGCTTTACGTTCAATCGAGCGTCGCAATTTGCTCGCAGACAACTTATATGCTTTTGTTTACCAAACAGTTTGACTCGAGTTTGACTCCGCAAGGGAGCGGAGTACGATGAAATCGAAAGTACAATTTCTGCATACTCAACGGGGAGGCACAACTTGTAAAAGGCTATCCATCAAGGAAAAGTCATGGGCGCAGGTCACAATTTGTGTGAATTATGTTGATTTTGCATATCGAAAATAAAAAAATTATACATTTTTTTCTTGTCTCTTTTCTTTCTTTAAACCATCAAGATTAATGAAACTTGTTTACATATACTTGTAATCAAGATCTATTTTTAAGTTTAATATGAGGTAAAATTTTAAAAAAATTAAACTTAGTAAAAGGAGTTAAGTTAATATCTAATATTGAGTTGAACTGTGAATTTGATAAAATTTTCTGTAACAGGAAACAAGCGAAGGAACGTAGCTATAAGCGAACGTAGTTATAAGAGCTATTAAATTACTTAAAACATCCAATTAAAAATGAAGATGATAACAATAACTAAAGCGAAGTGTTTTTGTTTTTTTTTTTAATACGCGATGGTTTGCATAATGACCCACGCACCTGGATCAGTAAATTACAAGAATACCAGTCTCCATTGAATGTAACCCACTCGCGCTTATGCGACTAAAGATGCGCGCGGCATTACGCACCGTCCTGGAGTATGCATACACATGATCAAAATAGGGTAGCGCCCACGTTCGCGAGCATTCAACACTCTCAATGGCACTATTCGCGGTTTCCTCTTTTGTTGAACGCTTTTTCGCCTTTGTCATCACTTTGCACTATTAAACGATCTTCTCGATCATCTCCTAAAGGTCGCAAGTTTCTTTCTAAAATCTTAAAAGTTTCTAACTTGAGATTAGTCTTTTTCTTCTTTAATGATTTTGAAACTCTCATTTCATCTTGTCCAGTCTTTTAATCCACATCTTTTTTAGGTTTAAAATCCAACTTTTTAAGGTCTTTTTAAAGTACTGATCGGATTTCTGATTTTTGGAGCAAAGAAAGTTGAAAGAGAAAAAGTTGATACGCTAAATTTTGGATAAGTTGGAAAGCTTACACGAGTTAGATATTTTCAAACACTTTTTTACCACCTTAGAGTCCGTTTCGAGGGAAAGTCCAAAGTATGATATAAAGCCCATAACATGGCGAGGACTCTGAAACTCCTCGCAGACTCTCGATCAATAAAACGTTTTACCACGTAAGGACTCTATCCATTAACCAATTAAACTGCTCCAGGGTCACGACACTATTAATTACTTCGCTATTTGT
The DNA here is from genome assembly GCA_020615435.1 of Telenomus remus. Taxonomy (NCBI): domain Eukaryota; kingdom Metazoa; phylum Arthropoda; class Insecta; order Hymenoptera; family Scelionidae; genus Telenomus; species Telenomus remus. The sequence goes on along the minus strand of CM036341.1, from coordinate 4,993,871 downwards.
TTTAATTAGCCGATTAACTTTTGCTGTGAAACTCGTAAACTCCAACTAAAATTACAACATGGAAGTTAACATTCCACAGAGTGAGAAAAAATCAAGTGGAATAAAATTTGAATAAAAATGGAGTTGTTAATTTACATTAAAATTCAACTATCAAAATGTGCAATTTAGTTAAGTAGACTAAACCACATCACGTGGGCGAAGTTAGAAGTCGTCCTCGACTTATCAATCCACGAAATATCGCCACTAAACATCATCTGAAACGTTTAGCATTGAAACGGCACGTCAATTCCAACAGACAGCTCGACGCTTTTTTATTTTTTCTTCTCCTTCTCTTATCGTCTGCTGCGTGTAAACAAATCAATGTTCCTTGACTTAAAAAGGAAATGCAAGGAAAAATTGTGTGCTCCGCACGTTTAAGTTGTCTAAGAAAGTGTAATGAAAAATATCGATTTCTGCGAGAAACGCACATAATCTGGGTGACCTGAAAAATAAACTCAATTAAATTCGGAATTCAAATGAAAATGAAAGCAGATAACAAAATTAATTATGTCCACTTCTCCATAACGTTGCGTGGTTTTTATCAATAAATAAAAGTTAGAAAAATAATAATTTCATATGGGAACAGAAGATAAATAAAAAATTAAATTGCAGGTGCAAATTTTGGGATAATGAAATTTAATGACTGCGAAAGCAACTTCCTGGACATTAGTTTGGGAGTGTAAATTCAGTGCTCTCTCTATTTCAAATGTCTCCTGATATTCTATTGTTAGCTCCTTATGGAAATGATCTCGCGTGTTACCGATTGCATGTATCGATTCTGAAAACATTTCTCCGTCCCGAACCCCCTTTTAAGCTGAGCCGACATTTCATTTTCAAGTCCACTTTTGGAATGCCTTGATGCTCCAGGGGATTATATTAGGTGCCGGCCAATAATGCCCTGAAACAATGGGATCGGATAATTGACCTGCGAGATTTTTGGTGAAAACTTACCTGCCTCAGGTCATCGAGCTTTTGTTTATTTTTGTTCTACCCGAGTTGGATGTCTTTTCAAAACCATATAGTTTAACTTTAGCTTAGTCTTAGTTCGACTTTTGCTCGTGTCGTTTCAATGTGGTATTTTGAATTTTTCCAAAAGTGTGCAGTTGGGATTATTTTAACATTACTGACGTTTTTATGTAAGTAAAATTGATAAGATCGTGAACAGAAATTTATAAATCAGTGTACAACTCGAATAAGAAATTTCGTTAAATTAAATTATAAGAAAATCTACCGAAGTAAACAGAAGATCAATGTGAGAAAGTAAAGGGTTAGGTTTGAAGTAGGCCAGTTTGATAGAAATCATTTTTCGATCCCTCGATAACATTCCGGGCAAATTTTTCTTACTTGATAATGATTATTTATTGCTCATTTGCATTCCTATTTTATTAACACAAGATATTCACCATCCTGATTTTCTATTTCACATCCGGATGCATGACAACATAATGTATCCTTGTCACAAACTGCATTTACATTCATCTTAACTCATAAAGAAGGTCGAAAAATCATCTTCAATATTAATATCAACACTGTACAGAATTTGTCATTTTTTTTATTTTCCTTGCATCTTCTAATGGAGCAGACGTTTTCACCATTGGAAACTCCAACATTTCATCATTCAATGAAATTTATATAAACAAATTGATATCAAAACTGTGTAATAAAATGTATGATTGAACGACTGTCAAAAAGTTGTGAAAAAGGAAAAAGTAAAAAGAATGAAAAAAACTGAAACTGAAAATAGAGTGGATATTGAGTTCTCCTGATGATCATCAGAGCATTAAAATCGTCATTATGTAAGAGGCAAAACGGTGGCATTGCCCAGACCATTCAGAAGCTCACGATCTGAAATCGCAGCCGACTCAATTATCATACTAATAGGATAATTTGCAATGCATGATTTTCTCCGATCTTCATCTGCCAATAAATTACAAATCGACGCCGTTTCTTTTGCATTGCTCTTATCACTTTAACCTCGTTTAACTCATGTTTCGGTTAGAATGCCTAATTGTGATTCATTTCGTTGACGTTTCAAGACAAATTTTTATTTACGATGTTTACTTTGGTTTCAATGTTAAACTGTTTCAATGTTGAAAAACATTCTTATCTCAAAAACGAGAAACATGTTTCATTTCGTTATTTCTGTTTCAGAATCAAACGAGGAAACGCGCAGATTATCGCGCGTCTAAGAAGTTATCGCAGGGATTAAATTGGGAAGATAGATCCGGGCGCGATGTCGTACACAAATCGATTTCCTTCCTCGCAACACATCCGATATCGCAGTAGCTGGGGACCCTCGTCGGTGTCGGTGTTCAACCGGGCGGATGTGCCTCGACCCGAGGAAGACTACTCCGAATTCTATTACGAACGAATCCATTCCGAACAGAGCCGACAACTTATACCCCTCCAAGAAGATTTGGCCGAATGGATCAATAAAACAATAAGTAAATTGACAGATCCAACAAATTACCTATCTACAATAATTTCATAAGCGCTACTGTACAAAAATGTTGTCGTACCAGTCAGATTCAATTGATGGGAACGTTTCAGTTGAGGATTTGAAATGAAACAAACCACAGCAGATGGAAAATGGAAACAAAAAAAAACGAATTTCGAATGATTGATCCAACGATTGGAAAACGTTCCTTCGAGCTACACGCACTGTTTGTCACAAATTTTTGTTTCACCGTGGAATCGGCGTGCGTGACGTCATCACCTGGCACAATCGATGAGCATAATAAAAGATTGGCCGTGCCTTGTCCGGGAATTTCGTGTAAAATTTCGATAAACGTTATGACTAGTTGATTTATGGCAGACGAGAAAACAATTGCTCAATTGGGCCCGCGATGCCAATTTCGTGGCTCTGACATTAGTCGGAGAAGCATGCAAAAAACCGCGACGTCGCCTCTAGCAAACCAAACTTTTACATTTATCAATCATTTGCATCGGATTTTACAAATTCCAGTTATCATTTCTATTCATTTATAATCTAAATCAACAAATCGAAATTTCATTGTTTGTCTCCATTGAAAGGTGTCAATGCAAATTGATAAAAGTTAATTAAATTTGTTTCATATATTTTTAAATAACTTGATTATTCAACTGTGTTAATTTACCATTTCAATTTGAAAATGAAAATTGACTTGTTAGTTTCAATTGAAAAGTGTCAATGCAATTTGATAAGCGGGAACTGGAGTACCGAGTTATGAAGTTCGTAACGGTTAGATAACGTTTTGAATGCGAGTTCGAATGCATGGAGAATGACAAGCACAATTGTAAAAGTGCGAATGTAAACAAAGAATGTTGATGCGACCCAGTTAGTAGGATTAAAAGTAGAGCTGGAATTATAGAGATCAGAGCTAGGCCTGGGTTGTTCCAATCACTCTCTCTTTCTTCTTGGATGTGCTCGTTACGTTGACCGTAACGCCGTTACACACCTGGATCTCGCAATATCAGGCCACGATTAACGCTAATGCCCGTGTCTTTTCTCAGATCGCCATAAACGCTGCGATCATTTATCAGCGCTGTCGCGACTCCCCGGAATGAGGGAAGTCATTTTAACGGGCTCCAACTAACCGCAAGCATTTGACTCTTTATCTCGAGATTAGAGAAGGAAGCCGACTTATTCACCGTCTCTCTCTTAACTTTTTCTTCTCCTTTTTTTCATAATCTCTCATCCTTATTTTTCTCTCTTCTTTATTGTAACTTATTTTTATTCGAAATGTTGAATGCAATTTATTTTATTTTGCAACGCTTGATTTAAAATTCAAATGTTGCATTTGCATCTATCATTTGAGATTTATATAATTGAGAGGATCCAAAACGCCATGGAGGACTGTGTTTATGCAAAGCAAAACTCAAAGTCGGATGTGGCGTGAGCGTGCACTCGAAAAGAGACTTTCGTGCAGCGCGTCGACACAAAGATCAACATCTGCTGTGACGTGGGAAAGGATGTCCATCATACTCGGACTTCCGTTTTTAATCGTGTCATTAATTTGCCAATCGTTGTCTCTAATTTTTTTTATGCCTTACTTTCGCGTTTACTTTAATACCAGCTGGATTCGGCCATCAGTCCTGCTCACTGCAACTAGGTGAAATGAGCTGCACGCAAGCAAACATCGCAACTAACGAGCTGAGCGAGGCAGAAAAAAATTTCGTTTCGGACCGCGCAATCCGATTCGAGCCTACGCGGAATTCTGAATCAGTGTCAGGGACGTGTAATTGGACGTCAATGGAGGAAGGGAAAACATCGAAAAAAAAAAAAAAAACGGACGCCCTCAAACTGGTCGCTCGATGACACCTGTTTCTTCTGCAGGTGTCCAAGAAAAGTCCAGACTGCCAGTTGTTCGATAAATCGCTCTTTTTTGTTTTGGTTGAAAGACAATTTTTCAATCAATCGTTTTCAATTTAGAGGCATGAGTTGGAATTTTTTCGTTTAATTCATGTAATCAGATTTTGGTTTTTTTAGTTATGTTGTTTTCTGTTTGTTTTTTCGTTGTAAAAGTTGAGTACGATTTCGCAGAAAGATGGTGGCTCTATTTGTACAGCTCGTGTCGTTTGTATGCCGGAGCGGTGCAAAAAAAAGTAGTATTCAGATGGGGGAGAGAATTTAAAAAAGGCACCGCGACCTCAGCACGGCCGCCTTTCGTCTGCCAGTTTCCAATTGTGGGACCGTGGATTGCAACCTCCGTCACGAAAACATCAAACCGATCAAACTTTCGCTTCGACTGCTTGTCAATAACAACTTTGCATTTCATTTTTTTTTTTACGAAAACATATCAAATCGAAAGCTGATAACAGCTGAATCAAAAAATGTTCTGTATTCATGTCATATGTTAGCAGGAACGTACTCGTGACTCACCGGAAACCGACTCGACCACCCCAATGACTGTGACTGTCGGACAATTTTTGCGGAAACAATTTGCAAATCAAGCCGATCGAGACACACCTATTCTGGCTCATTATCTGGTCATTCAGATGCAAAAACCCCGTCGAGATGGAAACTACTGGATATCAATGTTTCATCCGAGCGCAGAGTGGAAAAACTGTGTGCACAAAGTTCAATTCGTTGGCAAAGCGAAAAGGGGCAGAGGCGTCGTCGTAAATCAAATTACGCGAAATCAAAAAGTCAAATGGCGCTGGTCGTTTTCATGTACCTCGCCGACCATTGTTAGACGGGGCAAAATTGTTTCCCATAAGGCATGCTCATTTTTGCGTTACGCTGACCATTGTTTCACGCGTGTTCGCCTTGCTCTTGTCACGTGACAAACTTTGCCCCACGGATGGGACTTTTTTTTGTTCCTCTGAGCTGGATAGTACCATTGTTGGTCCGGCTGGTCACGAACCGCAGGTCTCATTACCATTTGTATCTCGACGTGCCGCTGCATCTTCGCCAGGCTTATTCTAAACTGTGAACAACGCGGTTCTGTACAATTGTTCAAAATCCAATTTTATTTTATCGTTTTTCACTCGATCCTGCTGTTCAGGAATGTGTTGGGTAGTTTCGAAAAATGCAACAGAAAAGGGAAAACAAAAATTGACAAAGAAAAGAGCGGATTTAGAATAAGCTACCCAAACGGGATTAACATTTCCTCCGGTTGTGTCAGCGAACCTAGAGAAAACTTAGAAGTATTGGCGACTTAATTACAACGAAAGAATTGAGCTGAAAAAAAAGGAGCAACGTCGGTTGAGTCTATTTCTAAATTGACAACACTTTCGTTTCGATGGGAAACGGCTTTTTGTGGCGCGGTTCAAAATGCGCCATTATTTTGATGTCGAACGCTTCCATTTCATCACGGAATACTTGTTTACCATGGCTTTATTGTGGTTTGGTCGTTGAAATGAAACTAAAATGATTTAAATGTTCCGCTCAACTTGCCTCAGCGAGAGCCGATCGATTCGTGCTCCGTCAATTGAATCTGGGTCGTTAAAACGAAACAAAATCTTCAAAGCCGCAACTACCATGATTTATTAATTTAAGTGTTTTTTATTTCTTCTTCTAGATGTCGACTGTGTGACCGGTGATAATTTCTTTGAGTCCCTTGATAATGGAGCCATCGTCTGTCGGCTGGCAAGGGTCATTCAGGAACGAGCTCGAGTTTCTGTAGAGGCTGGCAAAGCTAATGGGGTAACTAAAAAATTCAAATTAAAGTCAAGCTAATTTAAAATTGTCGAATCACAAAATGGTTGTTCTTGATTATTTCAGCCTGTCCCAACGATCAAAGGAAGATGTTGGGAAAACGCAGCGAGGCGAAGTTTTTTCTCGCGAGACAATATGGAAAACTTCATCCAATTTTGTCGTCGACTTGGCGTCCATGAGAATTTGCTGTTCGAAAGCGACGATCTCGGTGAGTGCTTCGCGTCACGAATATTGGATCAGCGCCAGACGACATCAAATAGGAGAAATGATATCGAACATGAAACAAAGTTCCGTCGCGGCAAGCAGGGGGAGGGACAATATTTCGTGCCGCGAAACTTTTCGCTTGTAACCCTGCCAGGTCCTATGGGTGTATCAATTACGAAACATCTTAATAGGGTAGTTGAGGGAAGTCATTTACAAGTTTGATTGAATCGCAAAGTGGTCGAGAAACAAAACTTGCAAGACGTTTTTTAATAAAATGCACTCCTGGATTGTTCCATTTCGGGGCTCTTATCGGGCTTTAAAAAGTGCAGTCATTTGTGTGTCGCGCTACTTCAACCCTCGAGCTCGCTTTTGTGTCGATATAAAAGCCACGCCAGTCACTTACAATGTGATATTCTAAGCAGAATGCTCCGCGCATAAAAAGTACAACGAATGACGAAGTTTTTCCGCACAACATATGCACATAACAAATCAGATTTTGCTTTTGTTCAGTCTTATCTTTCTATTTCAAAAAAGTTCTTGAAACACGTGATTGGCAAAGTTAGCTTGTAAGTAACTGATTGACAAAAAATTGATAAAAATAAACTTTTTTTTATAGTTTTACACAACCAGCCCAGGAACGTGGTTTTGTGTTTACTAGAAGTGGCTCGACTGGCAACAAAATATTCGTTGGAGCCACCAGGGCTCGTTCAGTTCGAAAGGGAAATTGACGAGCAGGAGCGAGACCTGCACTGTCTTTCCGACAGCGGCATTTCCCACAGCAGTCTTGTTTCTTGGCAGTTCCAATCGCCATCGCCCACAGCCTCTCCGAGACAGCGACAAGACAAGATTAAGCACAGCAGGTAAAATTTGCGTCGCGTTACACGCCACTTTCGTATCAACGATCGATTGTCATGCTAATGGATCGTTGATCCTGCAAATGATAATGCTCATTGAGAGCCTAAAGGTAGAGATAGAAGAAGTAATAACAAAGAAAAACCGAAACGAAACTCTAGATCGAAATTAGAAACCGAATACATAAAAACCGATTGAGTAATTTGCTTTTTGTCAATGAGAAATTGAAGATTGTTTGTTTTGTGGTTTTTAATTTCTCTCTCTTTTTGTAGGATGAACTTTTTTTTGTTATGTTACTGATTCACTGATTTTGTTTTACAGTTCTGCGACAGAAATGACCCCGTCGACGCCCCACTGGTTGGACGCATCGACAGGAACGGAGCCAGAAATTCGACGGTCCGTAAGCGACAACGGGCCGACAGGAAGCGACGGTGTGCCAAGCGATACAACTGAGGACGATTGGTCTCGCGGCAGTGCCGACGATCCCGATGACGTTTTGTCACCCACTAGCTCGCCTTCACCGTCTCCTGTAGAACCACCCGAGCATGTTGGTCCGGTTACCGAACTTGATCGAAAGGTCTTTATTTTACCTCCAACATAAATTTCAATAAAAAATACAACAACAAGAATAAACCTGATAATTTTTTTGTTTTATTACAGGTCAGAAAAGCAGTTGAAGCTGCACAAAGACTATGTCAATGTTCTTCCGAAAAGTGTTCGAAATTGAAGGAAAGAAAAGTTGGCGAAGGACGGTACCTCATTGCCGGGCGCAATGTTTTTATCAGGGTAAATTATTGTTACTGAATGTTTAAATCTTTGATTTAGTTTCGTAAATTGAGATTAATGGGTTGTGACGGTGTTGTTACAGTTATTAAAAGGACGACATACAATGGTGCGAGTGGGTGGAGGCTGGGACACATTGGAACATTTCTTGATGAGGCACGATCCCTGCCAGGTGAGGGCATTCAGTCGCGAAAACACTCCGCCGCCTCTGATTAGCAAGCACAACAACAACAACATAAACAATAACAATATCAATAATAACAACAATAATGACTTCCTGCACATCCGTGCCAAGTATCGCAGCCCGATGACAGAGCGCTCGACAATGGCCCAACGCATTGAGCTTATAAACAAGAGCACAGTGAAACACTCGCCACGCTTCACGTAAAACTTGCACTTGCGCTTAGTTGAACGAACAAAATTGAATTGAAAGAAACCAACTAATAGTCATTTGCAATTTGCTCATAATTACGCCGCCCGTTGTTGATCTTCGAAGAGGGAAACTCACGGTCGTTTCGACTCTGCAAACGATCTCGCCGAGCGTCTTCGAAGTCAAACATTTGTATCATAGTTAGAAGCTGCCATTTTTGTAAAACAGAACAATTAATTGTAATATCTCATTGCGTAGAGTATGAAGTAGGCCAGTTTATCCATTTTGAAAGTCACGCTTGTAACTTGTTTACAAAACGCGACAAGTTCGCCGACTGGCCTGGGATGAATGTTATTTTATGATTTTTTTAGTTTCACTTTTGTACATCTCGAACAGGGTCGAGTGTCACGTCGCCTTCCATGAAAATATCACTTGTAACAGATATATCATTTTCTGTTGTCGGCCATTCGAATAGATTAACAGTGTGTGCGAGGGAGTTTTTTGAACATTTCAAATCGACAATGCCTTTTTAACTACATTCCATAAATTGAAACAAAAGTTGAATAATTCCATAGTCAGAGTAATGTTTGCACGTTGATGCACCGTCGTATGTATGATTAATCGTATATTCTACATAACACGCAAGTAGTTAACTTGATCGAATCCTCACAAGTATATATTTGATACTTTTTATACGTAAATCCATGGATATTTATGTAATTAAAAGCAAATACCTTTTGTAAACGACTAGAAGAGTAACAAAGTTTACTAGGTGAGAAACAATTTGTGTCAAACTGTATCGTTCGGTTTCCAGAAATGCAAGGCCAATCTGTGCAAAGGAATACCAAAGCAAAGACTCGCGAGACATGTCTTGTCCGCGCGCTGAGGCTATTTAGTTATCCACTCTTTGTACTATATCGTTAATAATTCAATGCATCTGTTTTTCATGTTACCAATTTGTACATTTTTATTCATTAGAATTATTGTTAAACGAAGACAGATTGTTAGTTGAGATGAAAGTGTCATTTTGATTTCTCAATTTAAAGTCAAACATAAGTGTCTTTTTGTATAAAAAAGAAGATAATTGAAACACGTTTTCTAATCGCAAATTTATGTTATTCGGTTGGAAAATTAGACTGATCGGTTCAGTATTAAATGGATTACTAGCTAAATTTCGTTGCTAATCCTGAAGATAAATTATTCTTCAAATCTTTTCTGTTATATTAGCTTTATCGATGCGTGTATGTGGCAACATTTAAGTATAAGATAATTTATAATGCTACGAAGAAATGTATTGTAATTGAACAAAGTCCGGATAATGTGTTTTAAATGAATTTCTCTTTTTAATACGCATAGATGAAATTGAATCTGTACTTTTTGTAATGCGAATTTAAATGATTTTGTTTTTCGATTACCAATTACAGTACATTTTTTGCCACCTCGCTCCGAAACATTGTATCACGTAACTTATAGCAGATTATTCATTCTGATGAATTATAATGAGTAACATGTACCTGCTTCTTCGATTTTTATTCATTAAAATGTTATTTTCATCCTAAAACCACCTACGTTGTTTTACTTTAATCCCAGCCACTTGAAATGAGTTATTGCAAATTACTGCCAAAAATCACCATGATTGAAATTATGATTTCTAAAAAATTTAATGACTATTTCTTAAATTTAAAAAAAAATTTTTTTAATGATATTTTAATCTGATGTGGATTTTCCCCGCCTTTTTATCATTATTTCGTCGCGCATTGTTGGCAACAATGAACTTCATTCTTAAAACCGCCGAAACGCTACTAAATCCGGCAGAGCGGCAGAGCAAATTGTAAACATGGCGGCCGTTGACGTTGAGCGTACAAAGGTAAGTTATTTTCTTTAATCTATCAAAACAAACCGAGATATGAACAACATTGTACTTTTCAAACGACTGCAATGTTATTGGGTCGCGTTTGTTGACATTTTTGCGACACGTTTTTTGCTAAAATGGTTCAATAGTCGGTTTACCCGAAGGGCGTTGGTTACCTTGCTCGAAATGACACCGAGGAATAAACAGAACAACGTAACAAACTGTCAGCAGACATACTTCAAGTTTCTAAAATAATCTTATTAAATACGGGTTTTCATTTTTAGATGGAGGCGAACCTCCGAAATTTGAAGCTTTCGGGACACGTCGGCTTTGACAGTCTCCCCGACCAACTTGTCAACAAATCCGTTCAAAATGGATTTGTTTTTAATATTTTGTGTATTGGTAAGTTTTTTCGATTTTGTTTCTTATTTTTAATTTTTCTTTGTTTGAAAAGTTAATTGATGAGTCATAACAATTTGATAAATAGCCTCGTTTGAAAGATATCTTTGAAATTCTTTATCATTTTTGATAAAAGAAATAAATTATTTTAATTTCATAATGATGTGAGAGAATGTTATTATTTTATAAAGGTGAGACTGGGTTGGGAAAGTCAACGTTGATGGACTCTCTGTTCAATACGAGTTTTGAGTCAGCGCCGAGCCCCCACAATTTGGCAGCTGTCAAACTCAAATCCCACACGTACGAATTACAAGAAAGCAACGTCAGACTGAAGCTGACCATTGTCGACACAGTCGGCTATGGAGACCAGATTAATAAAGAGGACAGTTTCAAAGCTGTTGTCGATTACATCGATGCTCAATTCGAAGCCTACCTGCAGGAGGAACTCAAAATCAAACGTTCCCTCTCGACTTATCATGACAGCCGAATTCATGTTTGTCTTTATTTCATCTGCCCTACTGGCCATGGGTAGGAAATCTTAAAATGAACGATTCAATCACATGTAAAAATGAAAGTCACAGATTAGTTTTTAATTAATCATTTTTTCATTTGCAGTTTGAAGTCTATCGATTTAGTTTGTATGAAGAAACTCGATACTAAAGTTAACATTGTGCCTATAATTGCCAAAGCGGATACCATTTCTAAGGCTGAACTTCAAAAGTTTAAGGTAAAAAATAAGAACGATAAATTGAATTTATAAAAATTGAATAAATAAATTAATCAAAGAAGAAATAAGTGCAAGAATGTGTACTGACGCAATAACAATGATTTGCAGTCTAAAATAATATCGGAATTGCAAAACAACGGCGTGCACATCTACCAATTTCCAACTGACGATGAGAGTGTGGCGGAAGTGAATACTAACATGAACACTCACGTGCCATTTGCTGTTGTCGGTAGCACGGATTTTGTTCGTGTCGGAAATAAGATGATGCGATCACGCCAATATCCGTGGGGTACCGTTCAAGGTACAAATCGTATTACAAATTAGCAATACATTATTCCCCCTCTCCCTCTTTCACCTGTTCGTAGCCAAACTTGTGTACTAATTTGCATTCCGTTTTTGTAGTTGAAAATGAGCTGCATTGTGATTTTGTGAAACTTCGCGAAATGCTCATCAGAACCAACATGGAAGATTTGAGAGAAAAGACTCACTGTCGCCATTATGAACTTTATCGTAAGAAGAGATTAGAACAGGTAATGTGTTTTGCAACAATGAAATGACTCATTTTTTGAAGTTTGAAGTAACTGTATTGTTTTATATTTTTATTATTTAATTTTTCAGATGGGATTCAGTGACGTTGATAGTGACAACAAACCGATCTCCTTCCAGCAAACCTGTGAAGCAAAACGTTTCACTCATCTACAGGAACTTCAACAGAAAGAAGATGAGATGCGCCAGATGTTTGTTTCGCGAGTTAAAGAAGCTGAGATGGAATTAAAAGAAGCTGAAAAAGAAGTAATTATATTTCAATACGAAAAAGCAGATTGGAGAAACAAAAATTGAAAACTTTAATCGAACACAAAGAGAAAACATGAATAACGGTAAATTTTTAATTTCAGCTTCACGTTAAATTCGATAAACTGAAAAAAGACCACACAGAAGAAAAGAAAAAATTGGAGGAGAACCGAAAGAAACTGGAGGACGACATTCTGGAGTTCAACCGAAGGAAAACGCAGATTCAGCAACAGTCGCATCACACTCTCACCCTAGGCAAAAGCAAGAAGAAGTAGAGATAAGCAAACATGTTTGTGTAACTATAGCATCGCCATTGAATGTAAATCTCCGCGCTCATTACATGAGTCTCTCGCTGACAGTATTTTTGCATTTCTGTTTAGAGCCTATTCTAAGCTGATTACCGAAGATCGCTTTTCCTTTCCTTTCCGTAGAGAAATTGGTCCTGCAGGAAACGAAAGAGCAGAAAAGTTTTTATATGCCATTTGTTTGATAACAAACTAATTCTTCGCTTTCCGTTCGGGAATTGTTACGCCCTAATTCATCACACAACGATCACTCTAATTAATGAATTTATTATTTATCAGATCATAACGATCTTTTAATTTTGTTTTTACTACAATTGATCTTCAGTTTTTGTCTAGAGTGAAAAATAATTATAAATGTGTGTCGTTTTACTTCTGAGTTTTCTGTTGATGTAACAATCCGAAATCATGTCTTGACATTTCTACACGTCGTTATTGCAATACACCTAGTGGTTTAAGATTCCTTTAAACGCGTTTGCGAGTACGAATATTTAAATTAAAATAAAACATTTTCTATGTGAATTTGCAAGCTTTTATGAATTCCCTTAACTCTTTCCTTCTATTCGTTTTGAAAAATCTTTAATGAGTTGTAGTTCGGATCATAATATCGGAATATCGATATCGGTTTCCCTGTGATATATCGATATGTATCGATATGTTGGTATCCCGCTTACTTTACTGTTGCTCGAGATATCGATACATCGATTTCCTTTCGATATATCGATATCGATTTCACGAATATTTTCGTATGTTTAATTTATCCTTTGAATCGTAAAAATTGATAAAAAAATTCGAATTTTCGCGGGTATCGGCGCAGATGTTATGCGGCAAAGTGGATGATCAATCGTGGCGCAGCTGCGCGGCTCGGGTTGTCTGTACGCGTTGTTTCGCGACGCTGCCCAGTCGGCCAAGTCGGCCCAAAAGCGCCACAACGCAGACGTTGACGTTGTTTTGAAATTGCGTGGCCCCGTTGAGTGTTTTGCGATTGTGTTGACGTCCGAGCGACGATGCCTGATTAGCACGAACTACCGACAATATTTACACGCCGCTCGTTTTTTTCATTCACCCTATCTTCCCGACGTTTATCGGTTAAACATTTGTTGTCATCTATTGCGCGAAAAAAGTGCGGGTAAGAAAAGGGGGACTTGACGGTGCCGCAGTGCCGAGGTTGTTTTCCATAACGTGTCAGTCATGCCAGTCAGCCGACTTTTGCGCACAATTTAATAAGTCACATTGTGCGTAAAGGAGTTAGACAGTGAGTCAGTCCCCTTTCTTGCATTAAACTCAATTGAGCCACGTTTTTAACTCTCTTGTTCTGCTTCTTAACATATTTTTATTCGTATTCTCTTATCCTCGGTGGTTGTTTTGTTTTGTTTGTCAACTGTAAAAAATTCAATTTTGGTTCATTGGTTTTGGTTGAATGTTGGAAGTAAAAAATTTATTTGTGTTTCTCTAATTAACAGTTTTCGATTTAGATGAGTTCGCAGCCGATAATGGTGCCCGGCGGAGAACGACAGTCGCCAACCGAGATGCACACCTCCTCTTCCGTTGGCACCTCCACGGACACAAGAACGACACCACAGAGCATTACTCGCGTTGTTAGCGGTACGTTTATTGACACTGTCCTCATTTTCATCTGTTAGTTCATTTGTTGTATTATTCCATTTTTTGGAGCACAGACATTTAAGTTTGTTTTCAATATTTGCGGCCAGCTGCAACCATCAACTAATGAGAGTCAATTATGGTAATTAGTCGAGCGTAATTAAAATCTCAAGTAGTTGCATCGCGAACATTCAAAACTAGTTGGATCTTTGATATAGGCTAAAAAGATATATTTCAAGGGTCATTTCAAACCAAATGTCAAATCTCTTATCACTAAAATTCCCTTTCCATTTTTTAGTAAGCAATTTTTTGCGAAAACTACTCTTTCAAAATACTTGTATGTAATAAGTGATAAAAAAAGGAAAAGGTGATTTGATATTTCACGAGAGTTTAAATTGTCAGTCACTTCCTTCGGTTATTAATAGCAAAAAACTTTATTAACACTTATTCCTGCTTGGTTGTAATAAATGTTGCATATCATATTCAATGTCAGCAAAATAATTTCCATTTTTCTACAATATTTTCTGCTAGCACTACTATGTTATGTTGACATTTCAATTATTCAGAGAAAATTGAATAGTTAAAAACTTTTTCTTTCAATCTTATATTTGCAGACTTTGTTATCAAAGTCTTTTGTAGCAGAAGTCGAAGAAACATCTTAATGTTTTCGTGACATCAGGAAATCAAAATGCAAATAAATAAAAAATAAGTGTCTCATCGAGATCAAGGTCGATATCAAAACGAGTGTGGTGCTTTTATCGAGTTGTTGAATTTTTAATTGCACCCTTGCCGGCCGGGACAATTATAAACTTCAGCGCTAATTTATGCATTAGCCGTTCTTTGCTTTGACCTTTGTCAGTGACCAGCTTCCTTGTGTCCTTTCTAAATGCAACTGCAAAAAAACAGAAACAACGAAATATGCAAACCAAATAAAACTATAAAACTCGATTGAGATGCACTTGGGATTCCAAAGAGACTTTTATTTCCAGGTTGCAATCAATACAAATCATGATTTAAATATCAGAGAAATTGTCTTTATTACTTTATAGTTCCTCCCACCTTGTTTTTTGTTGTTATTTTTATTATTCCAAAGCGTATCGATTTAACCTAATGACACGCACATTTGTTTTGCAGCTGTAAAGGTGTATTTTTTATTTTCGAATGAGTCGCAGATTTTATAATGCTCAAGTATAATTTTACTTCGCTTCCAGCACCTGCCGACGAACGACGGTCACGACGCGAAAGCAGCCAAAATCCGCCAACTCCGCTGCCCAAACAATCTTCGGCAGAATCTCTTACAACCAGTATGAACATCTCCAATACCGAAGTTCCGCCTTTATCACCAGGTAAACCATTTCTCGCTTTTATTACCTTCCATCAAGCTTTATTATTTCATTACTCCAATATCACTTTTTTCCTCAAACGTATTTCATTTTATTTTTCATTGTAGGTAAAAATTGTACAAACAATCATAACGGAGAGAGATTCGAAGTTTTTCATCGAGAGAAAATCATTAAAAAAAAGAGTGAATTATATAAAACTGGAAACGATAAATGTGAAGTTAACGGCTGTTAAATAACGGTCGGTTTAATGTGGATTGAGTTTTTTGTTTCACTTTTTTGTGCTTTTCTCACTTTTTATATTGTGGAAATTGTCAAACGTCTGAGTCGGTTTATTGTAAGCTATCGGAAACTCGAGCGAAAGTTGTCTTATCGAAATTGGATTTTCGAAGTTAAAATCAAAATGCATAGAATGAGAGTTTCTACTAACCGCCTCGAACAGACAGTCGGATTATCATTAAAACTAATGCGACTGTCATTAAAAGTTCAGACAGATTTAATTATTGAACTGAGCGGCGCAAATCCCTAGCATCCTGTGTTTTCAATAAGCAGTCAGAAAACAAACAGGTTAAATGAACGATGTAACTCGTGATGTTGTTAATTAGTGAACGATCACCTTATTAAAAGCACACAATTGCGCAGTTTTTTATGTAACTGGACTGTCGAGCGTTGAGTCAAAAACAAAGGTTGAACGAAAAGAAAAAATCTGAGTTTTGACCAAGGATCATTTTTATTTTGTATGCACGCGACTTACAATCGAAGCTGATAAATGGTGACGATAAGATAAAGTCGCGTGTTAGAAGCACTGGAGCACTGGTTTAGTTATCAATGTGAGAGAAGCTGAACATGCCGCGCGAGTTTACTAGTTTGTCAAAAGGTGAGGTTGAGGGAGAATGCGTCACAGATCTCGTTACATCTGCATTGCGTAAACCCCATCTGCAAGTGAAACTTGGGAAAAGCGTCCTCAATAAAATTAGCTTGTTATTATCAATTTATTTTAAAATTTTCACATCTACTTGCAGTTATGTTCAGCTTTATTTAGTTTATTTCGTCATCCGATTTTATTAGATTATTTAAACAAAGTGCTAAGTAAACGGTTGCGAAAAAATTTGCAACAAAAAAGTGTTAGAAAAACAGTATGAAGAATTGTAAATGAACAATTAATGTAAAGAAGTATCGATTGGGTTGTTATATCAGAGGGAAAATTAAGCGACATTATCGCTAGAAGAATGAGTTAAATGTAAAAAAAAGTCTGCGCGTTTATTCTTATAACGCGAGAAGCCACAAAAAGTGTCGGCTTTTTAACGATGCGCTGCTCCCAAGGGGCAATGCACATCTATGCTTTTCGTGTTCATATGCTGTAATGTGTTTTCTTTGTTTCAGGCTTATCCGCACTCGGGGAAGGCAATTCTAGAACCGACAATTTGTCAGAAAGGGTGATTGCTATATTTTTTAATAATAATCATAAATACCAAACAAAAAACAACAGTCTAAAACACTTCAATCTCAAAACAAAAATTGATCAATGAAAAATGAGTCACACTAAATCAAAGCTATGAAATGATAACCTTCGTTTTCAAGTTCGTGTTGTGATTACAAATAAGAATTTGTGTTTCTCTACTTACGAGAGATTAGAATTGTTGAATCTAATTTTAGATGGCGTACAAAAATTTAAAGTCTGCTCAGTTCTTTCGGCCTAATTGATTTATTAATTCGAAGCCATAATTCTGGTGACTCAACTTACACTAATTGTGATTTTAACTGATGAATCGTCTTGCAGTCCGCTGAATGCAAATTAACCCGAAAAGAATCATACAAGGCTCAACGTAAAACATATCGAATGGAGAAGAAGAGAGTTGCAAACGAGCTGCTGAGCTCACTGAAAGACCCGACGGTGATCGTCTTAAGTGACTGGCTCAAGGTTCGAGGTACGCTCAAAAGTTGGACGAAACTCTGGTGTATCCTCAAACCCGGCTTATTATTGCTCTACAAAACACAAAAGATGAAGGTAAGTCGAAAAAATGCCTCAACACCAAATCATTTGATGTACAAAAAATGGAACACGGATATAATATATCAAATTTTTTTTGTCCAGAGCAACCACTGGGTTGGCACTATTCTGCTGAACACATGCCAAGTAATTGAGCGGCCAAGCAAGAAGGACGGGTTCTGTTTCAAACTATTCCACCCCTTGGAGCAGTCAATCTGGGCTCCCCGAGGTCCAGAAAAAGAGAGCATCGGTAAGTTACTTTTTCGGCGATAAATAACAAAAAAAAAGAAAGTAGACCTAGTCTGTAAAAAGTAGTTGGCTTTCGAAATCCAACGTCCAGTTTTATCAAAGCTAGAGCAATTATCCTTAGGCCAACGCACATCTTTCTGTCATTAGGATACAACAATTACAAAGTTGCCGTCACGTGTATAACTTTTGCTTCTTTTAAAGTACCCAGAGTAGTGTATCGTAAGTGAAGTCTGAGTTAAATAGACACAGCACACTCTATGCATTCATTATGATCAATGACAATCAACGTGCACGATGGTTTTTTATTCATTGCATACGTGCGAGCCATATCGAGGTGCTTACAACCTACACGACTTCTATTCTGACCGTTTTTGTTTTCTCTTTGCATTGGAATCTAATTTGGGGCTTATTTTTAGGCGCTGTGATGGTGCAACCGCTGCCAACGTCGTACTTGATATTCCGTGCGCCGTCCCAAGCTGCGGGCAAGTGCTGGCTGGACGCTTTGGAGCTCTCGTTGCGCTGCTCCTCGCTGAGTGTGCGATCAGCGAGTGTGATTCCGCGCTCGCCCCAGCATGATACCACGACCACTCACGAGACCCAGTGGAGCGAGGCCGACTATGAAAAGCACTTTGACGATCATGGTGAGATTTCATTTAAGTCTCCATTACTACCGACCAAATAACAAAATCGCATTTTCCTGCAAAAGTCTTTTTAAGCAAAAAACAATTCTTATGTCTACTAAATCATTTCCACGCTAATTGAGTACATTGTTCGGTCGTATTTTTAACCCTTGTGTTGGAGTTTATTAACTTCCTTATTGCAATCGGTGCATAAAAGTTTGCTCCAATTTCCGCAGCAAAAATAAGTGACTGAACGATCCATAAGGTTTATATTTAAAAGTCGGTTAATTGTCGCACGTCGACAAATGAAAAACGAACCATAGAAATGCAATTATTTGTTGTCTGTACTGTTGTCACACTCGAATGATTGATCCTGCAAAACTTGCCCGATCGTGTAATGCAATAACGGACTTGGCTAGTCGATAGTTTCGATGTTTTTGTTTTTCTTTTCCTTCGCTTTTTAGTTTATTGTTTTTTTCCATGTTTCATAAACCGTCGGTACGGTTTGAGCTTTACACTGATGAAAAATTAATGCATTTCGAAGTTATAAACAAACTTTAATTACAGAGATCGTTCACTTTGCTTACTGCGGCTTATTGCAATTTTTTAATGGTTAAGAAAAAAACGTTATTCGGCTGTCTTAACATCTGTCAGGAGATGTAAATCAAGGAGTGGTAAAAACAGTTCACGAAACTTCGTGAAAGTAATAAAAAAAATGAAGCTGCGGAAACATTAAACAAATTTTTGCATCAATCAATACTGGCGGAATAAATTTAACGAATGAAATTGGATTTTCGGTTAACTGGTAAATACAGCAAACTGCAAATTCAAACGGAATACCAAAGTGAAGAATTTGCAATTTTCTCATTAACTTTTTTCTTCCATTTGAACTATAAATAAACCTTTTATCTATTTTTTATAGTCATAAATTAAAGAGGCTACATTCAACATTGACAAGTTATTATTTTGCTCGACTGTGCAGCCGCGTTTATTATCATCATTCAAATTGCAATCACGGAATTATCAATGACGTTGACTTTTTATCCTCCGGATTTCATTCACTGAAATGAAAACACGCTCTCAATAATTATGTAAGTTTTTATCGCTTCTTGATTTGCAAGAGCCTTCCATTGATTTGTGTGCGAACGGGAACATGTTACTCAGTACTGATTGTCTAGTAACAGTTTTTGCGAAATAGCTTTTTTCTACGAAAATCAATCGTCCCTTTTTAATTTTACACTAATTAATTTGCATGAATTAAAAATTGGCTATGCATGCTGGACACGAAAAAAATTATTCCATAAAGGTTACCTATCCTCGTCTTGTGTATGTCTGAGTCAAAACTTGCCCCGTTCTCCCACAAATCCCCATCGACGAATGTTGTCAAACCCGAGCTTAAGACCGCTCGAAAAGATTAAAACCAGCGGTCCCCAAGCCCAAGTCCCCAAGTTCCATCAGCTGCAGCACGCAGTTGCGTACTGGGATAGATTCCTGTGTCGTACACCGACTCCTGCGACCCACGACTCAGACACTGATTCGATGGTCAAAGGGTCAAAGCGACGCAGGTCTCACCTGGTTCCAAAACTGTGTCGCCGCGTAACAATCCCGTCAGTCCAGTCATTAGAATATGAAACCCATCAAGTAGTAACGCTAGATCCTCAATACACCTCGCACACAGACTTGGATGACATCAGCCAACCTGAGAACGGTGTCGTTGCCGATGCGGAGATCAGCGCCTCGGACAGCGAGTCAGAAGCTTCTGCCAAGGAAGATGAGACGCAACAGATTGTCGAGACGCCTTACGTGTCCAATGAAAATGAAGTCTTTGGCATGGTTAGTCATTGTTTTTTTTTATAAAATAGAACTTTATAATTAGTAAATTAGTTCTAGAAAAAAGTTTTTATGTAAAAATGCTTTCGAATTTGCAGTCCGGAGAAGTTGTAGCTGAATTACAAGACGACCAGAAGTCGCTCCTCTGGTTTTTAATGAAGCAAGTGAGGCCTGGGATGGACCTATCCAAAGTGGTCCTGCCAACTTTCATTTTGGAACCACGATCTTTCTTAGAGAAACTTGCTGATTCTTATTATCATGCTGACCTTTTGTCCCAGTAAATGTGATTTTTTTGAAAATAAAAACTTGACATTTAGTGTAAAGCAAATGTAGTAATGAAATTCTCTTGTTTAAAAAAACAGAGCAGTATTGGAAGATGACCCTTTTACACGAATGAAAAGCGTTGTCAAATGGTACCTCTCTGGATTCTACAAGAAACCTCAAGGATTGAAAAAACCTTACAATCCCCTGCTCGGTGAAACGTTCCGATGCTTCTGGCAACACCCCAACGGGTCACGCACTTTTTATATCGCTGAACAGGTGACTTCTTTGATGTTTTTTTAAATCAATATAAAATTGAATTTCAACTTCAACGACTTTGATCGCGAAAAAAATGTTTTCAGATTTCTCATCATCCTCCAATATCTGGATTCTATGTCACAAATCGACAAGATGGTTTTACGATTAGTGCAACCATTGTGGCCAAATCGAGATTTTATGGTATTTTGAAATACGATTAGTTTCTAAAATGTCTACAATTATAAACAATAGAACAAACTTTTTATGAAACAAATCATTCTTCATAGGTAATTCAACGTCAGCCATACTCGACGGCGCTGCAGTCTTAACAATGTTACCACGTGGTGAAGATTATGTTATGACAATCCCGTATGCTCATTGCAAAGGCATCGTTGTAGGTACCCTGTCCATGGAGCTTGGTGGGAAAGTAAACATCACCTGCGAAAAAACAGGATACCACACAGAACTCGAATTCAAACTCAAGGTTCATTTAAAATAATTTTTTAACAACAATTTTTATTTTAAAAACTCGTTATAAAGTTAAGTAATTTTCCACAGTAGTTTTCTAATTTTATGTCTCTTTCAGCCTTTTATTGGTGGATCAGACCAACTCAATCTCGTCCAAGGGAAGATTCGCTTAGGCAAAGAAACTTTAGCGTCGATCTCCGGTTATTGGGATGGTCAAATTGTCATAACTGATAAAAGAACAGCGGTGAGTGAATATGACTGGATTTTCAATAGAATAAAAAACCAAGGATTTAATATTTAATTTTCAGCAAGAAAATATCTTCTTCAATCCAACGCCGGATATTCGGAGAAGCCGGTTGAAAAAGTACAAAGTTCCTTTGGAAAACCAAGGCGAGTGGGAGAGCGAAAAGTTGTGGCTGACTGTGACCCATGCTATTAATAATGATGATCAAATAGCAGCTACCGAAGCTAAAACCCAACTCGAGGAGGCTCAGCGGGAACGCGCCAAAGAGCGTAAGCTGAACAATCAAGAGTGGAGTCCCAAGTACTTCGTGCAGGTTGGTTTGAAAGGCGCTTTCAATGGTTGGATCGATTGATCGAATTAAAATCCAACGACTCCATTGGTTTCAGGATATTATTACTGGAAATTGGGTATACCGTCATGCTGATGTACGGCCATGGGACCCGCGTAATGACGTCATGCAATACGAGTACGACTATATTATCCGAACCAAAACCAGACACAAGACACCAGTAATGCGCGCTGGCAGCATTGTGTCCGTTGATCCTCAATCGCAGGTAATTCAAAAAGTTGTATGTTTTTTTTCCGAATTTTAAAATGAGACATTGTAGAAGTTTGTAAAGAAAGACAATTTTTAATTGAAAGTACATTGAATGTCATGAATGAAGATTAGGGAGGAGGAGGAGGAACGAATGACCGTATACGTGCCAGAAGTAACTTATTTTGTTTGTGAAGAGGAGGTTGATTGCGAATAGCAAAACTCAACTGAATTTGATTTCAGCTGCCGTTGCTCCAGGCGGAGTCGCGTTCATCTCTGTCAGTATTGAAGTCGTCGAAACGACATTTGACAACAAATATGCCGATCACGGAAACTGCCCATGACTCTGGAAGTTCGTCAGCCGAGATACATTCTGATTCTAGTCAGTTTGTTAACAAACGAAGACGAGCAAGGTCGAAAAAGTTTGTTTAAAAATTAAAGTCTAAATTCAAAACTGTAATTCAACATTCAACTAAATTGTTTGATCTGATTTCAGATTTCTGAACACCATCAAAACAATGGAAAACCATATGGTAGACCAGACTGAAAAAATTAATCAAATTCATCGACTAATCGAACAGATAGCAATAACGAGGCACAGGGCTCAACGAAACGACACGAATTCCATCATGTACAAGAACATCATCGACACCGTCATCGTCATTGTCGTCGTTTTATTCTGTCAATATGTGATGAAAGCGTTCGGTTCAACCAAAGAGAAATAGTAAAGTTCCCTCGAAACCCGTCCAGGGGATTTTTTTTTGTAAATACTTTCAGTTTTCTCTAATTTTGCAGATTGTCCGTAATAAGCTGTTGTGCTGCATTCAGATTAGAGTAACTGATTACCTCGAATCTTCTCATCTCCTTGAAAGTGGCTTAGACATAAAAATCATTTTGGTAAACATTTCAGTGAGAAGCAATTCGCTTTCATTATAAGATCACTATTGTATAGCAAACAGATGAATAAATATGAAAATTTTTCTTTTTTATATGCCACGCGTTACTCTCGTCATTAAGAGGGAGATTAAGAATATTATTGATATTGAAACTAGCTGTGCCGCCGACTTTGCCCGGGTATTGTAATTGATGTTTTTTTTATCACTCATTTTTTTAGAGTTGTAAAAAGTGTTTCTTACAAGTCAAACACAAAATTTCGCATTTTAGTTTTATTCTATTGCAAATTTTATAGGCTATGCGTTATTTAATGAACGGAGGTTTGATTGAAAGATTTGTTGAATCTTTGTGCTTATGATGTTTCGTCGGTTCGATGTGTATATTTAATTTAAAAATTACTGTTTTGTCATACCAATTGTAAATTAATTGCGATTTAGGATAATCTGAGATTAGAGATTTATATCTGTTTACAAGGTACGCTGAATGATTTATGAGATGATGTTGGATCGTAAAAATATATATCCTTTGAGTTCCTGTCAATGAAGATCTCAAAAAAATTAATACCGACATACAAAGCGTATAATATGATTGGACTTTAAATTAAGTCGCCTCAATGATAAATGTCGAACGTTTTCTGCGAAATTAATTTCTTTTCTGCATAATTAATGAAGGTTGTTTGCAATTTGTCTCTCCGACGTCGAGTTTTGAATTAAATTTCCATCTCTGAGCCATATAAATTACTTTTCACTTTTTGTTTTCAAACCTATATCATTATTTTATAACTTCGCTCATATACTGTTAATTTTGTTTTTTATTGTTTATCATAGATTTTTTATTTAATTACAATCGAGATGACCCATTTCAAATGAACAATTAACTTCCTCCAGAATGTCATATACTTTTTTATATATGCAAAAAATAATATATATAATGTTAATAATTGTCATATTTAAAATTAGGCATTTATTTCCAATATTTTACACTCTGTAAATAAGAAAAAGTCACAATCTTCTTCTACGAATAATTGAATAACAAAAAAAGAAACTTACATTAATGTACGCTTTTATTATACAACTCGATTACCGAGACATGAATTGAATGTTACAAATATAATAGGTATAATAGGACATATGAATTATGTAAATTATGATATGTATAACCAACTAAATTGCGTATTGATTTAGTAACGGTAGTACAATTTGAACAGTGCAAAATTGTTTCACTAATTTTGGTTCAAACATTCGTGCAAGCACAAAGGCATTTTTTATATAGCGTCGTTTCAGATAACTCAATGTCGCGCGTAGAAAAAATAAAAAAATGACTATTTACAGATAAGCTAAAACAGAATTTTTAAAGTAAACAAAAAGATAGTCTTGACGCTCATAGACGATGTTTTTCTCAGCAACCTTTTAATTAGGTATTAATTAGGAAAATGCTTTAAAACTGACGACCGGAAAATGTGATTGCGGAGTGTTCTAATTTAGTATTGATTGGATTTACGTAAAATATATATTTTCTATACTTCTACTGTTGCTCAAAATTGTCAAAAAAATCATAACTATAATTTTTATTCAAAGCGAAATGTTTATTTTCATTCTCACTTTTTCTATTTGTTAAATGAAAAATCGAATCGATTATACAATTTTTTTAAAATGTTTCATAAATTTGCTCAATTTACATTTTTATGACAAATTGTTAAAATGCGATATTTCTGTTTTTATGTGCTATGCTACCGAAATCTCTACTGTAAAACGGAAGCGACGATGGTATTGGTTGTGACAAATACAGGGGCGGTGTATGTATTAGAATTAAATGTTCGAATATTTGTTCATTGTATTGTTTTTTCGCAGATAAAAAATTTTGGAAGAAAAAAGAAAATAATGTCATATGTATAGTTTAAACCTTTTATTCTTAAACCTTAATTTACGATTCGAGGAATTTAAAAATCGACGACAACTGGCAGATGACATTAAAAGTTTCATTTATTTTAGAAAAATATATTACAAATGTAATATAAACAAAAGATCCGTAACGATCACAATAATAATTAATCGTCGTTGGCAGTGCAACGTTCAGCTTATTTCGAATACACATTCTGTCTAGCAAAAATGGTAAATTTTCATCAAATTTTCGAGCACAGCTCAAATCATCTCTATGACACAATGAACAGCTCAAGACAATTTTACTGACCCGCACACGGCACCCGACTACTTTAAAACGTAATAACAAAGAAAACAATGATAGTACAAATCTTGTGAGTCAAGTTAGTGTGTCGCCTGTGGTCTTGAAACAATTCATGGTGTCAGTTTTATAATATGAAAGCAGAACACTCGGATGTGAGCATCATTACAATACCACGCGACATGAAATTAATTTAAATTCGCTAAACGACCACTTCATACAACCGAAGTTTTCTTTAAAATCTCCAGTGGCACATCCATCGTCTGGTCGTCTATAAGAACAATGTCGAACTTGTCCATGAATATAGGCAAATTTTTATCCACCTGCAATCAGACGAAATAATGAAATTAAACTCAGTTCCAAACGAATAAACATTTTTTTACATTCGTCTTTCTTACGTCATCATAGAGGAATCCAATTTTGAGAACGGTGTCAATACTTTCAACACCCTCGGTCATGTCAGCATCTCCCGTGGTGTCACCCATCAAAAGTGCGTTCGATCGATCTCTTAAGCCATTGAAATATTCGTCGTCCTCGACAGCGTGCTCCTTCTTGTTGAACACATGAAGAAGAATTTTGTTTTTGAAGCCGAGGATTTGATCGCCCTCGTACTTAAGGAAATTAGAAAATACTTTGGTGTTCTCAAGATAAATGTCGTGTTCATAGAGAATCGCCTCGACGATGTCGCCCAAACCTGCGCTGAACACCAGCACCGGCACGCGCTCTTTGTTTAACAACTTGAACATCTCCTTTGTGTGATCGCGAATGTCCGATCCGTAATCCTTCGCCAACCTCCTTATCTCTTTCTTAGGAACCGTAAGTCCCATTAAACTTCGTTGAGTCAAGTCCATCCACTCTTCCATTGCTCTTTCTTTCTGATTCATGGAAATTGTAGTGTCAATTTCAATTGGCCGATATTTGTTGAAATATCTTTTGCAGTCCTGTTTGAACTTTTCGGGTACCATCGGAGATTGTTCAAAGATTCCTGAGAAGAACAATTAAAATGTATCATATATTATTTCTTTGTTAATTGAATTTGAACATTACTTGAGAGTTTTAATGTAACTAAATTAACAACGTCGATAACATCTTTTGAGACTTAAGTAATTCGTAATCTTTCAGTTCGATTCAACACAAATTTTTTGTCATTTTTGCACTCAGCTTGATAAGCTTTTTTTAATGTTTTTCCAATGTTCGTTAATTATAATCGATAAATATGCTCATTATCTGCAAACCATTTTTATTTATGAAATTGCAAAATTGTGATAATTTTGCTAGTCATGTTTATTAGTTTTGGGTATTGATCAAAAATACAACAACAAACTTTAAACGCAACAAATAACAGCAAAATACATTTTTATCTTCTTACCAAAACTACTTTTCACGGGTGATCCATTGACATGCTGTTTCGTCACGGTCCTATCAAAGTCTGTAACAACCTGATAAACATAATAACAAGATGGAAGCATTAATGAGTGATTAGTCAGGAAATCATACACGTTTTTTTTTTTGATAATTTTGATTATCTTAACAAAATGATAAAATATTCAATTAATTTATTTCCTAATTAGTATTTTGACATTGACCTGACTAAAAGCTTCGATTATCATAAGAGCAAATGTCAGAAATCTTGACAACAGTCAGAGGTTCATAAATTCAATACTTCTGGGAACTAAAAAAAGGTAAATACATTTCTCACCCAAGAATGACGATTTAAATTGCAAAATATTTGTCTTTTCTTTTTCGTTAAAGTTATGATGATTATTTGATCATAAAAATGTCAAACTTTTTGTTGCACAATGTAGACAGCAAACGTAAATAAAAACAAAAAATACAGAGATGGAAATTAAAAATAATCTTTCGATATCAAAACAAATTTTACGTAAAATTTTCTTGTTCCTGACCTGAAGTTTATTGGCTCCTCCGCGTGCAATTTCGTTAATTGCACGTAAGACAGCGGCCTCGTCCTTCATCCTCACGTGTGGCGATCTTAACTTAGCAAACTAAAAATAAAAAAAAAGTTGAACTCAGCGGTCAACTTGACTGTTGGGAATTAATAAACAAGTATGTATGTGCAAAACTTACGTCTTGAATTGTCAAGTCTTTCGACATGTTTGATGTGAAGAAAAAAGTGCGATGGAGCGGATAGCAGTGTCTGGTTTCAGTGTTTGCAAAACGCAATATTAAAATCGAACAGAAAGTGGTCAATAATCGTATTGAAAATCGACCCGACTGAAAATCCAACTTGACGGATGTGTGTGCGTGACAGCAGCGCGATCGGAGCGCTGAGCGAGTGCCTGTGACGACGACGACGAGCGGAGTGCCAAAAACATTCAGCCGCTCTTCTTTTGGGCGTCGTTGAATGCGCGCGCAATCCCCACCACCCTGTCCTCGATTTGTTCGCGACTGCGCTCAACCCCTTTTGGTTCCCCCGCGGGCGCAAATTTTTGCTTTTTAAACGCCGGTTATTGTTATGTTTATTTTTATTCCTACTATTATTAGTTTACAATTTCGACCACCTCAATTTCCGTTTGAAATCATATTATTGCAAACTTTTTTTTTATTCACTTTGATATTAAGCATTTTAGTTGACATTAAAATGTCATTGAGTTATAAATCATCCAAATATTTGAACAATTAAAATCACAATAACAGTTGACATTGGAGGAATGAAGCGATGGTTTAAAAATAAATACAGTTTTGACAGAAAGTTGATTGAAAAACTTGACTGTCGAATTTTTAAAACATTTATTTACATTTTTAAAAGTTCAGAGTGTATAAAAAGAATTCCTGCATTTTTTTTGAAGATCGATCAATTATAGCGATGGTTGAACAACGAGAAAAAATTATAGATCCGTCGAGATTTTAGATGACAATATCCACTTAGACTATAAATATTCAATTTTCTGAGCGTGCAGTATATCTGTTATAAATTATTGAGCTCCCCTCAAACAATTGACAGTGTGACAGTATCAATATCTCAGAAATATAAATAAACTACAACGTAGATGCTGAGTTAAAAAATGTTATCGTTTAATTGAATTTTCAGAAAAAAGTTGAAACTTTTGTGTTCTTCATAATTGATAATTCAGTTCACTGAACCGATTCTGCATATTATAAATAAGCGACAAAAAATTGTTGTCTCCAAGTCTTTACTTATTGTTTTAATGTTTGTTTCTTCTTTCACTGGTAAATTACTTTTTTTGTCTAACATTCTACCCCCTACCGAGATATCGTATATTAATAGTATTCAATGTTTTTCAATATTTCTGCTAGATAGTGTTTTTCCTGTTCATTTAAAGTTGACTTTTGAGTTTTGATTACTAATTCACGACCACAGCAGAGATTATCTCACACTCACAACAAACGATCATCTCTGTTTGATAATAATCAAATATGGAGCAAAAAAGTGGTGACAATACCAAGCAATTTCTTCAAAGATAAATAAATAAATAAAGAAATGTCAATTTTCGGCAGAGACAATTGCATAAAATCGTGCAACCGTTAACAAAATTTGTCGTAATCAATATCGCCCTTGAAACTTTGTCGAATGAACTTTAGTATGAAATATAAAATGAAGTAATTTCTGCTAAACTTATTGCAATTGCTTATCAAATTGTTTACAAACACATCTGTTATCGGCTTTCAAAAGCGGTAATTTGCTTTGATACAAAATTCAAACGCGATTTCTATATAATTGCCCCCTTCAGAGACTAATGAGAACGCTAACATTATCATTTTTTAAACGTTTTAAATGACGTACCGATCTAATTCGAAAACACAGATCGTCAGCACAATTAGATTACATTGAACTATTCATTACATTCATACATCAGTCTTAAGATCAAAATTCAAGATTGAGATGTAAGTCACATGTTTCAAGTACGAGCTGATACGATAAGTACGATTATTGTAAAACGACAGTCTTGAGTATTAACTTTGGAATGATTATTGTTCAAGAAACAGCTGACGAAATTCATTGGTCTGAGATTTTGAGCGACTGGGTCAGCTCGTGCAGATTGTCGTGCGTCATTTCTCTCTCGCTTTTTAAGATATTTTCGCAAACCATCTTTATTGTAACCAAATTCCTTCGGTCGAGCGAGTTTTTAATGTAAAACCAACTTTTGTGGAGGTAGTCAATAAGGTCCTGTTCCTGGGACAGTTCTTCCTTATCTATCGCTGTGCTTTCTATGTCTGTAAATTTGGGATAAATGAGATTTAAAATGTTAATTTAAAATCATAAATGTGTGATTGCTTTTTAATTTGTATCTGACCTGTTTTCATAGCAATTAAGAAAGAAGGTACCAAAGCAATAACGTCAGTCTCATAATAGCCTCTGTTTTTTAAAAACCACATCATAATATCAATACTGGTCCCGATGCAAAAAACGGGAACGTCCTTCATAGGCACCGTGTACCCTAATGGAAAAATCTTCAAGATCTGTTCAAGAACTTTGGTCGTGTTACTGTAAACAGTTTCCTTTTCAAATTCCGGATTCCTCTTGAAGGTTTCGCTATTCACTATGTAGTGATAAATTGTTATCCAATTTTTCAGTCGGTTGAGATTTTCATCTGTGTTTTGGAAGCTCGAGGAAAACAGTTGATCGAAGCATTCGAATATTGCAATTATCAGCTGGCCAAGGTCGAACCATTTTTCTATTAGTCTTTCGTCTTCTGATGATATCGTTGTAATCAGTTCGACGAGGTCCAAAGTTGCTGTTAGCAATTGTTCTATAAATAGAAGAACTGTTAAAAATCTGAATTTCTTTTGATAATTTTTATTACGATGTCATTATAAGCTAATTCTACCATTTTTTGAACTTGCAAGAATAAAAGCCAGACATTGTCCAAACATCTGACAGCTGTCACACTTTTCCTTCCAAGTCGAATTTTCGTTCGACTGGATGTCCCACATAAAGCATTTTAAAATTCTTATTACTTGGAGCAGAGTTTCTGTGTCACTATCAGTTAGACAGCTGAAAATTGTGCTCACAAGTTCTTTTTTCTCTTCCAAACTTTGCAAAGCTTCGTTAAAACAACACAGGTTTCCTATGATCCCTATGAGTATTTCCTTAAACATAAAATAATGGTCAAAAACAAGTTTAAAATGGGAAAGAAAAGTTTACCACATTATAAAACGACATTTACTGTTAGTCGTGGATTAGATGTGGTTTTCAAAATGTGATAAATCAATTCCAAGAAGTCAAATTTGAGTAGAAAAGTCACTACATCTTTATTTGCTGTCATATCCCATAGCATACATAGATCAGTTTCGACATTTGGAGTAAAATCTTCATCAGTAATCTGTAAAAGAGCATAATTTTATAAATACATTTAAAAGAGGGCCAAAAATGATATAAAAATGTTATTTTGCAGCATAACAAAGAGGTATAATAATAAACTTCAATTAAAAAGTTCAAATACAAAAAATAAAACACATTGTAATGTCACCTGTGACAGTGACTTGAGGGTGTTGATTATCCACCGGGCACTGTAAACAGTATCGCCGACAGTGTCTCCTTTCATTATATCACGTTCTGAATCATTCAATTCCTGCGACTCGATCATTACAAAAGCATTGTTCAGACCAGTGTTTGGTTCTTTGATTGTATTTCTGTCACCTTCGCAAGAATCGTTTGCATCACTCATTTTTGTAGCCTCTTGTTACAGCGTTTAATGTCATACGTTTTGCAGTTGCAATGTCAACTACTCCCCTTTTCTGTCAACTGACAGAAGAAGCAAAAAAATTTTACGCCAAAAAATTCGTACTACGTACTATCTTCTTCACGTAAACATCACAGTTCAGAATGTAATTAAAGGTTAGTGCTCACTGGGGCACTGGCACGAAAACATGTTAAGGGATTGGCGGGATGCTCGAGAATTGCGCAGCAGTAACCATCAGTTCAGCATGCGCAAGGGAACGCGCGAAAATGAAAAAAGTATTACAAGTCAAGCAGTTTTTGCAAATGTACAATTTATAAGTAAAATTTTTTTAGTAACAATCATAATCGAAT
Source organism: Telenomus remus (assembly GCA_020615435.1). Classification (NCBI taxonomy): domain Eukaryota; kingdom Metazoa; phylum Arthropoda; class Insecta; order Hymenoptera; family Scelionidae; genus Telenomus; species Telenomus remus. The sequence continues at coordinate 4,962,927 of CM036341.1, read as the reverse complement.
GTAATTTTTATCGTTTTAGCACGTCGATAAATGTGTCTCGAGGCAGAGCTATTTTTCCATACATCTTCATAATTTTTTTGCCCTCTCGTTGCTTAGCTAGGAGTTTCATTCGTCTAGTGATATCACCACCATACTGAAAAGAAAACAGTTATTTGAAATGCAAAATGTTGATTGATTTTTAATAATAGTTGATATTTTTAATGTACCAGTTTTCCTGTAACGTCCTTCCTGTAAGACTTGAGATTTTCACGAGCAAGAATTTTTGTACCGACAGCAGCTTGGATGGCTATTTCGAATTGCTGTCTTGGAACAATATCTAACAATTTTTGACACATCTGTTTACCTATCTTTTGTGCTTTGCTGGCGTGAACTATTGTACTGAGTTCCTGAACAGATAGACCGTTCATTAAAATTGATAGCTACAACAAAAAAAGAAATTCAAACTCAACCTTTAGATGTGCATTATTCATTATTCAATTCAAATTTTCAATTGAAATTCTTTGAAAAAAACCTTGACAATATCCGACTGCAAATATCCATAATCTTCGTAGTCAAAACTTGCATAACCAGAACTTATACACTTCAAAGTGTCGTGAAAATCAACAATAATCTCATTCAATGGAAAAATAAACTGCATGATCACTCGGTTGTTGTCAATATCCTTTCTTGACTTTTCAACTCCACGTTTTTCAGCACACAGACTAAAAATGTCGTTCAACCTGTCCTCTGAAATAGATAAAAAAAATAAATCAAAGATTCTACAAAGAAACTATTGAAAAATGAAATCAAATAAATCATATACAAACTTGGACCAATAATTGTGCCAAGAACCATAGGTTCAAACAGAGCTTCATAAGTTTGTTTTTCAGGAAAATCTACAGGATTATTAAAGTATATCTCCCGAGATTTATTTTTCAAGTTTTTACTTGGTTTTAAAATTGCCTTGTAAGTCACAGTCGGGGCAGTTAAAACTGACAAAGCACCATATTCCTGTTCAAGTCTTTGAGTGAAAACTTCCATGTGTAAAAGACCCAGAAATCCTAAGCGCCAGCCATTACCAAGTGCAGGACTGTAAAATTATAAAACAAAAAATAATGCAACATTTCCATCAAATTATTTGCTATTATTCAAAAATTTGATTTCCAACCTTGATTCTTTTGATACACTGACAGCACTGTCGTTCAAAACAAGTTTGGAAATTGCATTACTCAGATCAAGGTACTGGGACTGATCCATAGGGTATATCCCTGCATAAACCATGGGTTTCGGTAGCTTGAAACCAGGTAGAGGTTCAACTTTTTGATCCTTTAAAAACAAAGTGTCTCCAATGTGGGCTTCTGAGACAGTTCTCATATTGCAGGCTATACAACCAACTTGTCCAGCATATCTAAAAGTAATAAAAACTTGAAATTAGTCAACCAAATAACTGCAACTAAGAGCATCTTAAAATTCAATCAAAATATGACTCTTACATTCTGCTAACTTTTTCTTCTTCAGGTCTCAAAAGGGACAAACTTTTAACCTCATACGACTTTCCCGAATGTGCTGCAGTGATCTGCTGACCAACTGAAATTGATCCCTCCTTGACAAAAACCAGTGCGATGGCACCCTTGTACTTATCATACCAGGTATCAAAAATAAGCGCTCTAAGAGGTTTCTCTCTATCAACAACAGGAGGTGCAATTTCTTTAACAACTTTTTGCAAAACCTTATCTACATTCGTGCCCAGTTTTGCTGATATCCTCGTAATGTTATCCGGATCGAAATCAAACAACATCATCAGTTCGTTAGCGACCCTGTCAGGATCTGCATTTTTCAAGTCAATCTTGTTTATCGTGGGAATGATTGTTAGATCTTTGGAAAAAGCTAAATAAAAATTTGCAACTGTCTGAGCCTGAACTCCGTCGTTTGCATCGACGACTAGGATCACACCCTGACATGCTGCCAAGGAGCGGTGAACTTCAGTCGAAAAGTCTACGTGTCCTGGAGTATCAATCAGATTTAAAAGGTACTCGACACCGTCCAGGGTGTATTTTAACGAGGCAGTTTGAGCTTTTACAGTTATTCCTCGATCTTTTTCCACTTGGAGTTTGTCCAGCACTTGTTTTCCGGAGTTTGTTTTGATTGCTCCTGTCATCTCTAGAATCCGGTCTGCCAAAGTACTTTTGCCATGATCCACATGGGCGATTATACTAAAGTTTCGGATGTTTTCTATTGGTGTTGGATAGTCTTTCAAGTCACTTGACGTACAGTATTTTTGATACCTTAATTGTTTTTGTCTGAAAAAATTATTAGTCAAAATTAATCGTCAAAATCATCTACTAGATGCACTATAAAAACAAATTAAAAATTTCCATTTCAAATGGGTTTTCAACAATCGAACTTACAACAAACATTTGACCTGAAGTGCCAAACACCTGTTCTTGTTAGTTTTGAAACTGCGACAAACAATATTCCTGACAATCATTGTCCAAAACAATCAACAGTCAACAATCGAAACTAAAATAAAACATGTAAATAAAGCCAGGCCAGGCGATTTGCACTTTCATTACACAACCGGCTGATCTAACCTAACCTTAAAACTCCACTTGTCAAGAGAGATAACATAACCTCACTTTGCAAATTCTGTCAGTCCGTCAGTCGGTCAGCAATGGCGTTTAAAGTCATATTCAATAGTCTGAGATATTTAAATATAAATAAAAATGCCATCAATTGTATAAACCAATCGCCCCAGGTATCGCTTGTAAGCAAATATTACTCGAAGCCGTTTAGGATAGGCACAAGATCGTTCAGCGATGGTTCAGGTACTGCGGCAGGTCCTAAAAAACCTCGAGCAAAGACTGTCGAAGAGGAGAAAATAGTTCTTATAGAAAATGACAAAAATTACATAACAACAACTATGGAACACGCGAAGAAGCTGGTCAAAGCTAAAAGCATGGCACTTGTCAGCGCAAAAAAGTCGATCAGCGGATTAAAAACATTCAATCTTGTGCCAATGTCTAAGGTTCTCGAAGATGAGGAGAAAAAAAGTAACGATGCTAAGAGTAATCAAACAAAACATAAATCCATTGTGATTTCCTCGAAGATTACCGATCATGATTTGGAAACTAAGATCAAAAACATTCAAAAAGTTTTGGGCAAACAGATTACTGTCAATGTTCTTATTCAGAAAGACAAAACTGAGAAAGAGGTATGTAATTGCATTTCTCAAATTCATTCTCAAGATTTCAAATTACAGTTGAAATTCAATTTTTACTGATTTTAGATGCGAACAATTCGATCAAAGATAGAAAATGCAGTAAAAGATTCAGGAATGATTGACAAGAAGTTTGGTCCAAATAATCCGAGGTTCTACATTGTTCCTTTGAAACTGGAAGAGAAAACAACACAAGAAAAAACACCAAAAGGGGGTACAGAGTTAGAGGAATAATTAAAATAACATTTTTTGAAAGCAAATAATTTATTCAGATTAATCTGATATTTTGTCTACGTCTTGTACGATAACTACGTTACAAAATGTGATCTAAGTTACGTTATTGTCGTTACGGTGATATTACAACTGAAAGTTTAAATGATTTACATCGATAGAATTTACGATATGTTTCATGCTTGTTAGTTGATGAAGAAATGTAAATATGTATAGGTTTTTGTCATGTATTACAATCTGCGATATGTATACAATTTTGTCAGCCATTTGCGCTCAAGAATAAGTGCTCATATAAATAAGCTTTCAGGGACCAAAAATACAATTTTTTTATAACTTTCAAAACTAATGAGTTAATCAAGTCACGAGCACTTTTCTTACACGGAAATACATGATGAGAACTATGTAGTACAAAATGTGCCATGTATAAATGTAAATTGTATATAAAGTTAATGATAGCAGAAATATATGATAATGAATTGAATGAACTTTCGCGAAATTGTTCAATGATTGAATCAAAGAGTGCGGATGGTTAAGGTATAAATAAGTGAGTTTTAGATTTACAAAACTGAGATCTATCAATCTTAAGATATAAGCCAAGATCGGTCCGAAGTTTATATTCTTCTTTCGGACCATTTACGTTCAAAAAAATCTTTGATTGTATGCTGTTTCACAGTCACCGCATAATTAACTTCAAAGCTTAATTTAAATAAACGATTTTCATGTTCATCGTTGCGCAACGTAAAATTTGTTTTGATTTTGATGTCACAGTGTTCTCCTTTTATCAAATTTTATGATTCAGTTGAAAAATTGTCGTCAAGGATTATTTTTCGTCCTGGCATGCGGGTTTCGTGCAGTCCCAAAACTCTGCAAGATGCGGGCACAGTTTTCCTAAGCGTCCTTCCGGATATTTTCGCACGTATCTGAACCTGTGTCGAACCGATTTTCCGCACGTTGCACTGCAGTGGGACCAGGTTGACCATTCTGATACTTTACAGTTTTCAGCATCTGCAAATTTAATGGATCAATTAGAATGTTATTTTATTTAACATGTTATATATGATGTTATTTTAATGGTGTTTATTCTGAAGCAACTTTGGACATTTTTTCATAGAAAACTTTGCTTCATTGATCAAAGTTTATGTAATTCAATAAGAAATGTACGAAACTCTATAACGATACTTTAAAGCTTTTATCATCAATAAATTTTTCGATAAGTATAAAGTCAATACTCTGCGAAACATCGAAGAAATGAAACATAAAAATCAAGAGTACATTTTCACAGTTTATAACGCAATTATTTGAAACGTAAACTTGAATATTCCATTTGAACAGTTACACTCAACGCTTTATGCAAAATCATTTCACATATTTTTCTGCTCAACTTACTGCTATGTGATTGAAATAACGTTTCCCGGGAACTTCTGTTTGAGACTTCTTGATCTTCCTGTAGTGCTGGAAAAAATGAAACGAATTTATGAAAAAAAATTCACTTCATCAAATTGATCAACTATTTTAATTTGTCCTTACAACATTCTGGCAGTCGTTGACACTTTTTTCTTCTCATTAACTTTCGTTGACATTTTCTTCCACCGTTTCGCGGTTCTTCCTGAATAGATAAAAAAGAAGATGAGTGAAAAGACAAAAGTAGGTGTGAAAAATAAAGTTGGTATTCAAGTAGAAGCGAAAAGGAGGAGTGACAATTACCAAAATTTGACGAGTGCTCGTAGTGTGACCGCGACAATCACGACAGCGCGACCAGTTGCTCCACTCCGACAGCTTGCAATCGACTTTTTCATTTTCATCGTAATCCCATTTGGAGCTTAAAATCTGGCTCCTAGTTTGAATACCGTTGAAATTCGTATTTTCAGTCGAACTGAACGCAGCTGTAAGATGAATCAATTAATCAACTTCCGCACAACGAAAAAAATTACTGATCGAACAAATTTTTTACAACCAAAAAAGTACAACTTTTTGTTACGAGAACATTTTTTTGCCCAAGGTTTTCAAAGAATTAGAAATCACACAGAAAAAAATGATTTAAAAAAAGGTATAAAAATGTCTAGATTGTCTGAATAACGACGCTTCACCGTATTTTTCACGCTTAGTCTTGGCGCTACGCTGCTCTTGCACGGGAATGTGATAGCTGAGCAGACTGCTGAGCGAGACTTTCACGTTTTTCATAACATTTTTCTTAACATTGTCCCTTATTTCTTCTGCGAGAGCGTGCGCAAAAAAATGTACACAAAGCTGAATATCATCACGAAAAAATTTCAATCAATAAGTGATTTTAACATTTTCACAATTCACAATTTGCGCTGGACCATCAAGTCTGCAAAAATGACTCGAATTTTGTTTTCATATTGTTATCAATTGTTACAAGGTAGATGGCAATCCATAAAATTTGACAAACAATTTCTGAACGCACAGGGCGAGTCACGAGTTTATTTTATGGCTCGATATTATATTGAGGGATGAAGGTGATTGATTCGCGCGGCTTGTATCAACTCACTCTCATAATTGGCGCAAACGTTGTTGCAATCTTGCTCGGTTGGGAAATTGTTCCTGTTGCCGTCGCAGCCAGTGTAGCTGAACAATTTACAGCGCCCCATATGTTTGTCAAAGTACACGCGAATTATGTTGCCGTTGCACCTGCCTTTTTCCATTGGCTCGCTGCAGATCCCTGTAACCCGAATAAATTTACACCGTTGAATACCTAATTCCTTCCACTTTCAATTAAACGAAAATCGTTTTTCTATCTCAAAAAACCATAACCAAATAATGACACAAGTCCATTAAAAAATCAATTTGTCAACTGATTGAAAAAACTTCATTTTCGTTACATCGCTCGGTTTCAAATAACAGAATTGATGAAGAAAATGAAACTTTGTTTGAGCAGACTGATTTGCATTGCGCCAAGTATCGACTTACTCTCAGCTTCATCTTTGGAAAAGTCGCAAGTGGGTATTACGGCGGTGCAAGCGGCTTGCTGAACTTTGCATTCCTCCAGGCTGTCGTCCTCCTCCGGCCGGTTGCTCCAACTATTGTCAACAAGTCGCGAGCGAAGTTTTACTCCTGGCCCGCAACTTGAACTGCAAGGCGACCACATCGACCACTCCGTGTATCGCTCCCGGGGACATTTCTATAATTAAGAGCATCCACTCATAATGTCAGTTCTTTCAATTTCATTGTCTCTTGTTTTCCGTTTAATTTTCTCTGATTCAATGCAAATAAGTTTTTTTTCTCTCCACGACAACAGTTTCAGGCAAAATAATCTTCAGATAAACCGAATGAGTCAATTAACAATTGAAATGAAAATTATTTCACATTAATACTATACTGATTATATAATATACTATATGTTAGTGATAATTTTAGTTTGCATTTCGGATGGGAATTAATTTGCCTCTGTATATGCCTCTGATGAAACATTTGTCGTCGATGAAAGCGGTGGATGATCAAGCTTTCAAAAGACATTCTCGAAGTAATACCCAGAATATCACATGTACTTGACCGATAGTTATGTGACTTGCATGATCGATAACCGTGGATGGACACCGTAAAATGGCACAGGGGTGACAATATTAATATCTGATATTGCACTGCAGGATTAGTAACTGAGCTTTTGATGACTATGGTTCGGAACCAAATGTTCTGATTCTGAAAAAAGGTCGAAAATCTTCTTCTTCTCTATAAAAAAAAATAATAAACAAATGTCATTTCATTTGACCAATAATTAAAACAAGTAAATTTTGTTGCTTGAAACGATGATTTGTTGTTCAGGCATTTGATATTGTTCATCGTCATACCTGCAGCCACTCATCGGTTTCCTCGGCCTCATCCGCGTCATCGAATTCTTCTACCTCGCCAGACTCGTCCTGCTCTGAAAGCGGTCTTACCTCTGCGACATCTTCTGCGTTTTCGCAGGTCGGATTTTCACAATCGATCGTCTGTTGCAAGGGAACGTGATATCCCGCGGCCTTGCAATGTTTGCGGTGGTTTTTGTGACGGAAATTGCGCGCTCGAGTTTTGCTGCCTGGGCCACAGGTGGAAGTGCACGAAGACCATTCCGACCAGTCGGTTAGCTCGCACATGGGGTTGTTCAGAATTTCAGTATTATACCCATGTTCATCGCTAGAAACAATTTGTAAACTAATTTAAAGAAATTATCTCGACGTTTCAATCAAAGCTAAATCCACTTCATTTTTTTTCAACGAGTTTTCCATTTGCACAAAATTAATTAAAATTTATTAAATTTTGTTTGAAAGTAAAATAGAGCTATTGAAATGAATTCTCGTCAGTGGATGGAAACGATCCGATACGTTTTTGATTACCGAAAGATTTGTTGCATTGAAAAATTTTTTCATCTTCATTTCTAGCTGTACGAGAGTGGATTTTGTTTCGGTAATCAAAAAAGTTGGATACTCAAAGCAACATTGTTCGTGTAGGAATAATGGGCACACGCTGAAAAGATTTAAACTGAATTAACAAGAAATTGAAAGCCACAATTTTTATTTCCAACTGGTCGTGCGTGGTAAATCCGTTCGTGTTATTCAGCGGGTTCTCATTCAAGCTGATCATCAATTCGATTAAATTCAAAACAAGAATACCAACCACAGTGTTAAATTAAAAATCAATTTCCATTCATCTGCAAAACTAATCTTTTTTCACCTCATAAATTTACTAACAATCATGCTAAAAAATGGTTGAATAAACGTTTAGAACGAAAATGAATAAAAGGGTGACAATCCGATGCTCAATTTTCTTTACCAATTTGCACTGTCTCCATAGCACGTAGCCCTGTCAGTGAGCGGGACGTTGCATTTACTTTTGACTGCAGCAGCGTCGTCTCGATATCTACGTTGCCTGAGCTGAGTTCCTTGGCCGCACGTGACCGAGCACGCGCTCCAGTGTCCCCACGGTGTCACCTTACACGCCTCTGTTCAAACAAATTTCAGTTATCAGTTTGCTCATTCCTCAACATGTTTCCCGTTCTCATCAATAAACCATTCACTGTCGCATTCGCACACAACGTTCAATTTTTTTTCCACCCTATCCCACTATTTTTATTGCGCTGTTATTCAAATCGAGGATTTTTGCAACTCGACATTTCTCAACGGGCAAAAAGGATCCAATGGATTTGTGCTGGGTTGTCGCAAACCATAATACAAATGCAAATCAAAAGGCAAATTGTAAAAACAAATTTGTTTAAAAACAAAATTGGTGCTTTTAAAAACAGATTTAGAAAGTAGAAATAGAAGTAGAAAACAAAGCGAAAAGTAATATAAAAAGCCGGGGGATACTTGCTGTGTTTCTGTTTGTGTGTTGGAGCACCACCTGAGTGCGACGAATCTGTCGTGGGATTTTCACAGGTTTTCTCATAAATTCTCTGTCTGGTTAAATGAAGCTTAGCCATCGGTTTCATCTCCTGACCAGACGGATCGAAGAATGGAGATCTACTATCATTCGGATAACTTGTAGTGATACGCCGAATTGGCTCCTGAGGATCTGTGGGTGAATCTTCAGACTGTAAATTCAATATGTAAAATCTCCATTCAAACTTATCATTAAATCACATTTTATCAATTTTTCTTCTCATTTTTTATTCCACAAGGAAACTTTTTTATCAGAACTTTGCACATCATACTAAATTTATAGTTTCCTTCTGGTTTAGATCAATTCTTTTTTTGTAGTAAAATTTATTTTTTTTTGGGAAAACTTACAATGTAAGTTATTCCATCATCCGTTCCAGCATCGTAAGGATACAGATTGAGTTCCTTGTAAGGAACCCAAGAACAATTTGCCATACACAATTCCAGACCTGAGACACCAACAATCCAATCGGGTGAAGGACCTGAGATATAAAAATTAAAACAGAAATGAAATTTAAACATTTTTATTGCTGCTTTTTTGATATTCGAAATTTGATTTCGTACCAATCATAGAAACTAAGGAAACAAGATGATGTTTTCTGTCGACTCGAAAAACAGCAAACGTGCGACCAGTCACGTTCGGGTACATGATTCCCCTGGCCTTGATGATCGTCCTGATGTGATCGCTCTGAAACACGAAAGTCCTATTCGTCAGCATTAACAAGACATTGGGGTGAAACAAACAAGGAAAAAATAAAAAAATTCAATCGACATGTTCCATTTCGCGCGGTTCATTTTTATGATAAAACTCCCGTATTCCCGGGCTGAGCACATACATCAAAACTAACGACAGCTAAAACGCCAGATAAAATATCTACACGGCTTTGCTATTTTGAATTCCGTCTCGAATACTTTCGATATTCGCATTTTGTTGCGGAAATTCAGAATACTTCATTACAGTTTTGGTACGAAGAAACATCTTTCAAACTTGTGAAATCTTTCAGTGAAATTAAAAAAAGCAGTTGAATAGTTCACATCTTTTATGTTTACTTTCCGACGCAATATTTGCAATAATCTTATCATAAAATTGTATTCATTTTCAAAATGAAAATAATTGTGACAAAACATGAAACAAAATATGAAAAAGTGTTTCGCACCTGTTCTTTTAATTCGGATTCGAGTGTTCGAGTGGATCCATTTTCAGCGACTTGTTTGAGTCCCTCGCTGGCCTTGCCGTTGTACTGCCAAAACCTGTACTCAACCGTGTGCGAAGCGCCGATAACGTCCGAAAATCGAATCAACCAGGTTTTGCTCGGGAAATCCTAAGTGTCAAGGAGATAAATTGATTACGCTGCAATGGCGCTGAAAACTTGCTCCGAAATCCAGGTACTTATTATTAATACGGATTCACGGAGCTAAGTTTATCGTGCGTTCGTATATTAAGTTTGCTCGCGTTTCGGCAATGCAATTTAGCGTTATTAACTTTCAAACATTTCATTTCGTTCGCTCCCGAGAGCAAGGGAAAAAACGCTGCCTGACAAAGGGGTGACGGAAATTTGGCGAAACTTAGCCATCTAATTAGACCAAATATTTGTACAAACCGGCTTTGATTTGAACGCATAGTCAATGGAGGTAAAATAATTAGTAAAGCAGTTGAAACTGAAGTACAGTGAAAGGCGACTCCGAGAGTGCTCGCAATAACTCCAACATTAATTTCAAATTCTCAGCAGTTTCTCAACGAATTGTCCGATTTGGACGATTGTTTGCCGAACAATTCATTTTAACAAACAATATCAGCGATAATTTTGCAACGGTAACGAGAGAGAATTCCATGCCATTATATTTGTTACAACCAACAAATTAACCACAAAAGTTTATAATCCAATGAAAGTTACCAATTGAAATGCTTTTGTTTTTTCGCTTCTGCAAATTCATTTTTTGTTTCATTCTATTTGCGTTGATTTTTAACAAAATTAAGAACCATTCGTCAAATTCAACGATTTCTAAACAAATAAAAATGTTACCAAAGAAAGTTACACAATGAGCAACATTTTTTTTTTCAAGAAAAAAAATGTTTGAATACGAACTTTAGGATGTGTATTTCGGGACCAAAGTCCTTCGAAGGCGACTTCATATTTGGCCTCGTCACAGGCGCAGCACTCGGGAAGAACAATCCCTTGATCATCGGCTTTTGCTTTGGCGTCTTGACACACGTTGAGTCCCAGGGGACCTTCGTCGGCGTACCAAGTTTCAAGCGTTTCCATTACAGAGGCTCTGCAACAAGTGGCAATTTGTCAGTCAACCTTGCACACAAATATTTACAACCGGAATTGAAAAAAAAGACAAACAAAAAATTGTTCGTGAGAACATCGAACAAAGATTGCAGCGTTACGTTTTGTTTCGAAAAAGAAAAGAGAAAAAAATCTGACACTGGAGAAAAACGCTTAACTACTTTTCGTGTCTGGGATGATGGGAAAAAAAGATGGTAAACGAGTTTTGCAAATGGAGCTTCGTGGCTGTAAACACAGACTAACTTTGACCCATAATTGTTATATACTGCAATGTCATTAACGCTGTCCCAATTGGCGGCTATCGTGCTTTCAAGGTTATCAGGGTTATCATAATGACGCGTTATTACAGTGCACCGGTGTAAACAGAGTGCAACTGATCAACGACAGGAATTATCTCGACGATCCAAATTGTGTTTCCTCGACTTTTGATTACACGAAAATGTGCACATTTTCATTTCACATTTTTTAATCAAGTAATTATTTGACTTTTTTCAGTTGGTAATTAATGCCATAAGTTATGCCACTAGTAACAGAACGTTGTAAAAAGTTAAATTCAAAAAGAGCATATTGATCAATCTCATTATTACTATAGCAAGAATGTAAAACTGATTGCTTCATTAAAAGCAGGCAAATTTCATCGAAAATTTGAATTAAAATTTTCCATTGATGTCTTTGTTAATTGAGTTTGATCCTTTTAATCACATTTCAAATATTGATTTACACAATATGCATTTCACCTGATGGAAATGCACTCGGCATCGTCTGAAGGGCTCGTCCAAATCACAGAAATTTCTTCCTTAGGAACCTTTGAAGTTTCCTCCACGCCGTTCGTGCACTGATCGGAAAATTTGCTCAGCGTGTCGTCCACGAGGTCCAGACTTCCGCTGCTTTGAGAATCATCGTCAGCCTCGACAGACAGGAAGAATCTTGTGAATTTTCGGGCGCCCAGAATTTCAGTCTTATCTCCTTTAAGAGTAACTAGAAAAAAAAGTCATTCGAATTTGTTAACAACATTTAAAGCAAAAATAAGTGTACAGAGTAAAATTTTGATATAAGGATTATAATAAAGACTGTAAGGAATAAGAGATTGAAATGCAACGGTCTGATTCGGATTTCCTTCATTGCGCCTAAGGCGAAGTGAAAATATATTCGATGAAGAATCGACCATAATTAGAAGTGAGGTTGCGGAGCGATTCTTTTCTGTATCAAATTTGATATCCTGCTTTTCAAGAGTTCCAAGTCGCTTGTTAGTATTCAGATTTTAAACATTGTCTTATAATTAGTTCCGGGGCGGAAAAGACATTTCAATTCAGTCAGTAAAACAATTCTGAGTCGAATGAAATATTTTTCTGTCATTAAAAAAGAAAACGATAGGAAGTATTACTTTTTATTGGCATTCTGCGACGGGGACAAAGTCGCAAAATATAAAGGAAATAATAAGATGGTTATCGGTGAAATTTTCTCGTGAAAATATGAACATCGATTGGAGACCGTGAAGCGCCGAGTGCCAGTCGCGAAGACCCGTAACGTATGAGAAGCCATAAATGCACCAAACAGCTGGCTTTCGTATCGCAAGTCGACGCTCGCAAAAACCCAACTGTATTTTCCTCCTTTTTTCAACTTGACAAAAATCAGCAACTCTTTCGAAACATTTTCTGGCTCGCAACGAAGCCGCCATATTCCATCCGACATTGTGTTGTAAAAAGTTGGTCGCCATGTTGCGATACTAATATTTGTTTTAACAAAATAAAACAAATTTTTGAGGTTTCAAATTGAGAAAAAAATGTTTTGTTGTGACTAGGATTCTTAGAGGAACCTCTCGTGATATTATAAGCAGGATAATCTCCACGGTAACTCTCTGATCTCGTTAAACTTGTTTGCGACCTTTGGGTATAGGCGCCCGTGACGTTGCAAATGAAATAATGTCACGAAACTGACCTTAATGTTAATTCAAGATTCTTTGTTGACGACAAGTGATATCTTTTGTGTAAAAAAAAATAATTTTCACTTTGCACAAAATGTTGTATTGATTTTTCGGTTACGTTTGTCGATAAAAAAACTAAAAATAGGAAACCATAAAATTAATGTAATCATTTTCGTGTGGAACGTGTGTAAATGAATAAGGCAAAGTGGAAAATCAATTACCGATGGCATCGACAATTTGGAAAGCAATCGACCAGGCAGGCAAATCAAACGAATCGTCGCCTGTTTGACAAGCCCTGGTGTCGTCACGAAAACAATTAAAATTATTGTCTTGTGAATTACGAGAGACAAACAAGAATTTTTATGTTTTCATTACACTCAAAACCTCAATAATGAAACGAAAATGTTACTGCAAAATTTGATATAAAAACAAAACATTTTGCGAAAACTTTCTGTCATTTGATTACGGTAACTTGATCAACATTAAACTTTCCAACTTTTAATGAGGATGCCAAGTGCATGTTTTAAGTTTTTTTTATTCAAAAGTGCGATAAAACGATTTGTTAAAAATGACATTCGTGTTCACGTCGAAACTCTTACAAAATACTTAATTTATTACAACCGTTTGTCAGAGAATCAAAAGTTTGTTTTTGCCAGAAGAAACCTAATAATTCGACGCTGTAAAGTCGGGGGTAATTCGCTTGATCCTTCGATAATTGAAATAAATTTAAGTTGATGGTTACAAGTTCGGCTGCAGGCTCAACTTTTAGACTACTTTTCGACAACAGTGAAAGTTATCCAATAACTTCAGAACTAATTCCTCATTTTCGATTCGTTAAACAATCAAACTTCAAATCTCTGAGAATTATTGGACAGAAAAAAAGAAATAGTTAAAAACAAATTTTTACAACAAAAGTATTTAAGGTAAATATTTAAATGAAAAAAAAAAACAAAAGATAATACTTCAATCAGATAAAGAAATCAATCAACATGGAATACAGATTGATTAAGTAACTCGATTAAAACTTACTCAAGTATTTTGTATTGGGCATGTACGTTTCGTAAACATCAGTACGGTTGAGATTCGTCAGAATAACTTGAAATTCGTCGTCTACTTTTGTACGTTCCACTGTCACTCCGGTTAACATTCGATCACATCTAAGCGACGATGATACCGTTACCGCAATCAGAAGCAGAAACGTAAATTTGTGCGAATCCCTCCACAGCTCCATTATCTAAAAAACCAGAAACAAGCAACATTATTAGAAGAAAAAATGTCATTCAAATTTTCATTAAAAAGGACGTAACTAAAATTCCAAACTCTCCCTTAGAAGAAGACTATGCAATAAAGTTAAAAAATGTTCATACAAATTCTATTTGGATTGAACAATCTCTTTTTAAAAGGACAACAATGTGATATTAAAGTTTCACAAAACGACGTCACATGACAGTGCAAAATCCGTCAAAGAAAATATACGACGATGGTCTTAACTTTTATTTTCTCATGCAGAAATGTACAAGATGCGGGCTGTGGCCAAAACCAAAGCATTGAGCGTGCTTCATGACCCGTACAGTTCGTCCTAAGACCTTCTCGTAGAGTTTATTTTCTAAAAGTATTTTCCTTCAAAATAATCAAACACAACTTTTTTCTGATAACAAAAATGTTAGCGAAGATCTCATTGGTTGAAATAAAAAAAATGATAAATAAATAGAAGAACAACAAGACAACAAAAGTAAAAATAATGTTCTTTCATTTCGTTAGTCATCCGTGTTTATTTGAATGGATGGGAATTATGAAATTCATTTTAATAGTTGGATAATAAAGCGATCGATTTTATAAATGAAAAGCGTGGCGGGAAAATATCTCAATTGAGCAGCGATTGTTTGAATTCCTCGTGGCAAAACGTACAAAGCTATAATGGGCAGCGAGCCAGCCGAAATTCCAGGTTTGAGCCAATATATTAAATTGATGTAAGATATAACTTTGCTCCATATCAGAGAAATTTCGGCCCAGACAAAAGATCGACCAATGCATAACCGTTCAGCCGGAAAATTGCGTTAACAAAACAATAGAGAAACTCAGTTTCCTCGACTGTTTCCAAATCATGTTTTACCTTCCCCAACTCATCGTCAATTTCAATCCGAAACAGATTCGAAAAGTTTTTCCTTCAACTTTCGCGTACGTAAATGAGTGGAAGCAAATCGTATCAGGAACTTTTTTCGTTTCGCAAAATTTAAATTATTCAACTGGAGTGTGTTGTGAGAAAAAATTTTATCCTCGAAAAATGTGATTCTAAAATGGTACAATCAATATATCATTAGACGCTTTCATTATACTTCTCTCGGTTCGTTTTCTTTTGGTGGACAAAATTAATGTTTCCTACGACGTTGTTTGATAATAGGTCAATTATTGCTTGAGAGCTTTTGTCTTTGGTTTCATAATTTATACCTCCGTGTTATTCGCACTTTTAAATTCTAAATATTGCATTTTCACAAAATTTTCTGAACAACTCCAAACACTTTTTTTAATTGATAAAATTTTTCGAAGTTCAAACTTCCGCATATTGGTTACATATTTTTGGCAAAAGGACAATAACATGACTGAAATGATTGATCAATTGGCTAGATTGCAAACATTTATTTATCAATAATTAGTACAGAACAAGCCGCTCGAAATTTCGGCCGATCATTTATTGCATTCTTGGGTTCATAGAGAACGTAATATTGATTGATTAAGCTCTTCGAAATCGCAAAAAATTGGAAACTGTAACATTGCAAACATTGGAAGATACTGAATTTGCAAGTTTGTATTTATTAACATTCCTCGGACTTTTTTACCGACTTTAAAATTCCTCTCTTAACTTTGACATTTGTAACTGGGTTACAAAAACAAAACCAAAAAACTGTCACAACTCACGTCGAACACGCCCGTTAATTATTAACAAACAGGAGCGTTACGCCGAGGGAATTAAGTTTTGTTTATTTTATGATTCCATGATATTAAAATTGAGTTATCGAGGACCACTTGGTTGCGACCGAGCAATTTCGCTTAATCCATCGCGGCAGAAACGTGTTTTGGTAGGGCAAACTAAGCGTGGAGCCGTTCAATGATTTCATATTCCATTTAAAACCACGATTCACATGCGAATAACGCATTCTTGAAAATCGTTGTGTAATCGAGGTTTAATTGAAAGCGAAAATTATTCCAATGGCTTTGGCAATGTTCATCATTACGAAATGTAATAAGCACAGTTCCAATTCGTTTGAATGAAATCTTTGAAGTTCAACAAATATTCAAAATGATCAATATCATTTCTCCGAATTTCGCCTTCCACTCTGACGTAACTTCATCGGCAATCAATCATCGAATTAGATGATCGTATAAAATTTCAAATGAACTTTCGATCCTGATTTCGATGTTGCTTCCATTTTTTTGTTTGCAATAATTAGTTTGTACGATTGCAATTAGACTTTTTTCAAAGAAACTACAAAAATCAATTTTATTCTGTAATTTATTGCTCTGGGAGGTCAGTGAAAATTTACGACCATCTTTGAGGGTAGAAAAGTGGCAATTTTTTTTTGCAGAACGGAAATATGAAAATGCATTTCCGTTGCAGTATGTAGCGAGTGGTTTGAATTATTGAGCACGTGTCAATGAGGTGGTAAGAAACGTTGATCCGCGAACACGATTTTCGTCTAACCCGAAGACGTATGCGTGACACAAATGGGCCACGTGCAATCTCCATAACTTCGATCTTTCGTCGAGTCAATGTCCCGTGCAAATGCATTAGTACCTTCCATGCAACGCTCAGCGATGACGTACATTCACGTTTCCACGTTTGTGAAATTTCAAAAGATCGCAAATAGAACATCCAATATCAATTATTTGAACAATAAATTTCGTTCAATTAAACATTGCATTGATCATTGAAATTTCGATTTATAAATTCCGATTCGCAAATTAAATTACGACATCAAACACATTCGAACATTGATTATTTAATTTGTTTTTAATTTGTAACAAAAGTTTAACAAAGTTTGGTTGAATATTTTTTGAGCCGCAATTGAAATTTTGGAAAGAGAAGGAGTAAAAAGAAAAAAAAAATGAAAAAGCGAGAATTAAACAAGTGAAAATCTCGCAGGTAATGATTGTAGAACATGCTGGACATGCGATCATTGATTGGTTCGACGGTGAGCCAGTCGGCACTGATAACGACGACGATATAACCAAAGCCGGTGCTCCGTCAATGTCTCTCGCGTAATAAAGTGACTCGGTCAAGCTCAAACGCGGAAATGTTTCCAGCGCCAGATAACCCCGTGACGAAAGATCGTTGCTCAATCCCCTTCTCGAAATTTGTCCGCAGAAAATGAAATTATGTTTTTACCATTTATTATGCTTTATCCAATTTTCATCAGTGATAAACTTTTCCGAATTCCTCATAAAAATAGAAAACGCTAATAAAATCAGATTCCACCTAAATTTTTAGTTTTACAAAGTTACAACTTTTTCAGAATGAATTGAAGCGAAAATTCCAACTTTGTCTTTGAAAAAAAAGACGGTTTATCATCCCGCATCAGACGACGGCTTTGTGAAACAAAAACTTTTCCCATTTGATGTGATTCGCGATCAAAAATAAAATGCCGGCGAATATAATTTTGCAAATCGACGTTTTCCGGAATTTAATCAAGGGTTAAAAAAAGTTTGTTGCACCATCTGCATGTACGCGCAGCTGGCAGATCTATTTGCGTGAAAAAAAAAGAAAAAAAAGAGTTTTGCTTGAGCGGTCTCTGTGTGTCGCGTATCGACTTTATTGGTAACGGTAACGGCCATTTCGGCAGAAGTGCTTCACCAAAATCATTTCGTGACAGTCGTTAAGGTCGCGAGATATCCGCCTTGCGATCATTTCAAATTGATAAGTGATTTTTTTTTTCAAAAAATTCCTCTCATTCTTTGTTTAACGTTTAGAACTAAGTTAATCTAGTGGAAAGATTAAAACTAAGTTGTTTTTCGTTAATTATTTTTTGCCTCGACTTTTGAACAAATATTTGAACAACCTTTCCAAGGGAAGGAAAACTGAGTGATAAAGTAATTCGTTCGCCTAAGATAATTTTTTTGATCGACGAATTTCATACTCTTTTTGACTGATAAAACTTTTTGTTTCATACAACATAACTCGGTTATTGTGACACGATTTGTGTTATGCTTATTGAGTTCTCAAATGGACAAGTTCGATTATTAAATTTCAGTCACTCGTATGGTTTCGCGATTTGCGTACGTTTGTAAGGTCATAGTTATAAACTGCATGAAAAATTTCTTGTACAAATTAAAAATCAATTTCATTGATCGAATTTCCGAAAACCTCGACACCCATTTTAATTTATATTTTGTAGGCAACTTTGTAGGCATTACATGAAATTTCATAATTATTTTTTGCAAGAAAATGTAATTGAATTTTCGATTAATTAATTTCGAATTTTGCTCGCAGTGTCGTGTCATAAACAAAGGGAAGTGGAACTGAATCGAGATAAAATGTCAATATTGATAAGAGAGGACATCCAGTTTTGTCGATTAATTAATTAAGTTGAAATGCATGGCAGATGAGCAACTTATAATGAAGCCTCTCGACACAAAAAATTCGCGACAAAAAATGTTACTGAACAAGTTGAATGTTTGTTTCCATCTGTTCCCGCATCATAATGGAACATTTGTGTGTTCAGGCAAGAGTTCAGTCAGTCTGTCTGATGATATTTGGATAATTGGAAACATGTATTGTGCCTGAATGTATTTCCGTCTATGAATTTCACTGTAATCGTAGTTTTGTTCTCGCGTGATTAATCCCAATATAACATTCGTGCGATCATACAAGTTATTCATTTTAGCAGACAAGAAAAGAAACATTTTTTCCCAACTTTTCCTTCAAATGAAATTTGAAACACGAATAACAGTTACCAAAACAAATTGGTAAACTTTATTGTTCATAATTTCATTTTCTATTTTACACGGATTATAAATTTGTTAAAACGAGATGTTTAGTGAATATTTTTTGTATTAACTTGATGACAGATAATGACTTTGAAGCGGGCTTATCTTGGTGGCGCGCTTTTATCGACCTCATCGTCCTCCCATAAGTGTGTAATCTGCATCTTGACGAGCATAATGACGTATAAAAATGCTGCTGTTCCATCCGAGCTTGATGCGACGAATTTTCGCTCTAGTACCTCGCGGATAAGTTTATAACAAGACCTATCAATTTAAACACGTCGGCGGGGTATTTTCATTTATTCATCATTATGATTGGTCACGTGGTGAAACGTCGTGCTCCACTGACGTAACGACACCCGACGCGGCATCATCACTTGAATTGTGACAATTCAAGCGTGTGAAATAAAACAACACGAAGATAAAAATATATCGGACGATCAAAAAAGTTCTCCAGCCTGAGCCTTATCAATAAACCAAACTGTTTGTTTATCGAGCTTCGGAGATGTCATTCAGACTTCAAGAGCAAGTTCAATTTAAATCCCGCAATCGGATTCGGCGATAATAAGATCACGCGTCAATTTGCTCGGATTTTCCCTTTTAAATATCTTGTTTTTATTGAGCCTAATGTCATCACGAGAATTGTATTGCTCGCTAAAAATGAATTCAAATTTCTTGGAACAACAACTTGTGCAATTTTTGTGAATCTCCCTTGTCAAAATAATTTCCACTTGATTTTTGCATCTGAATTTTATTAATTTTATGGATTAAGTTATTTTTTGCAGAATCAGCGAAATTGTGAGAGAAAATTTGTCGACTTGACGGCCCACGTGCACTTAACGAGAGAGTGGAAATGATAATGATTGTTTTTTTTTCAAACTAATCTCTAGAAATGTTGATAGTTAATTGTTTCCAGACAGTTGGGATTGTTTTGATTACTTAGATGCAGATTATTGATGGATTTTCTCTCTGAGTTTGACAACTGCACTTACCAAACTCATTTCTCATCCAATCATGAAAACTAATAAAAACTTTAATTCAAAAATGTTCAAAACAGTGGTTAAAAGTTATCCTTCTGAAAGAGATTAATTGCTTTCCATACATTCTAATTCAACGAACAATTTCGGAACATTTTATAACTTTGTTTCCTGTTGTTTGTTTTTTTAGTTTCATTCTTAATTGTTTATTGGATCATTTTTTTATTGAAATAAGATGTGACAAATCGTTTTCAAATTGCTGACTTACTTAAACAATTGTGAAGTAACTGCGATGGAAAGTTCACAAGGTGAAGAATCACGTAGAAAGTCGCGCCATGAAACTCGCGCCAGACCGAGTGCGCAAATACGTGTAACGCGCTCGCCGGTTGCCCGACGACTGTCTGCCAATTCGTCGGACGGCACTTCGACGCAGCCGGAGGTCTGACGCTAAACGGCGCTAACTACTGCGTTGCGTACGCACACCAATTGCGCTCTTTTAATTAACCAATAATCCCCGTCTCGCACCATCGTCTCTTATCTTAATCTGCCTTTAGAATAATTTAATTACTCGGCTGAAAAATAAAACGACCCAAAAACCATTATCTCAATTATCATGTCTCGACGCCAAAAAGTCAAAGACAAAGGCAAAAAAGAAGACCCCAAACTTTTGATCTCGTTGAGTATCTTTCATTACCTTCTATTAGTTTCCTTGCAGCGTTATGAGTCAGGCTGGAACATTTCATTAAACTTTTGGAAGGTTGATTTCATTTTCGCTTGCCAAATCTTCATATCAATTTTTTATCCTCTCATTTTGTCGTCTCGTGGAGTTGCTTTTGGATGAGAAAGATATTTTTTTTTTCATATCGTCGGTTACTTTGGGATGCGCAATAATTCGCAGACTCACGTTATTTGTACTACTGAAAATCGTAATAAAAAAAGAGCGGACAAAAAAGACGATGAAAAAGACCAGTTCGGCCTTCTTCGGTAATTGAATGATGAAAATCTTTTATACAGCCTTGTGGTGGATGGTAATAACAGCCGTCCACTGAATGTAAAAGTGGTCCGATTTTTCATTTTCGTGGAAAGAAGAAAAATGATTAAAATGAACAATAAACGAGATTCCAACTGAAATCTATTTTGTCCCTTTTTTCATAAAAGCAAAGAAAAGTGAATTAAAAAAGTTGATTAAAAACATGTTAACAATCAAAAACACGTTGAAAGAAAAAAAAAGAATGAAAAAGTTTGTTCGACTTTATGCACTCATTCAAATTCAAGGTGCAAGTTTCAAGTGAACGGGAAGGACAATTTCTAAACTTCTCAACCCGCTCGGATACAAACTTGAAATTCAAATTCGAGTTCATTTGAATTAATTGAGCCAAATCGAAAGTTAATCACGGTCAATTAATCATTTGGATTTAAGATAAAAAAATTGAACTTCAAAGTTGTAATGGAAATTCGCTACTTTTTTGGGTTCTTTATTTTCTTTGACCTGAAAAAGTAACGGCAAAAATGTGCGCAGGGCCTTTGATTATTTTTGGATGATGAGTTCCGCTGACTGCGAAAGTTTTTGCAGCGCTTTTCTCTGTTCCAACCTGCTGTGCGCATTATACGCGTCAGTTTTTAAATGTTCTCTCGACATTCGCGAGGAATATTAAATTACTTCCGCTGCAAACTGCGCCACGAGTTACATCAACAATTAAAAATCGCGACACGCGAAAAAAAAGCTCAGAATTGAAAAAAAAACTTTCACTTGTCAGGAACATTTCTAAAAAAATGTTGTTCCAGCTGAAGAAGTGAAAATTTCAATATTTTTTATCATCAAAAATTAGAGGAAAAAGTAAGGAAAGGAGCTAATGAAAAATGCAATTTTCCTTTGGTCTGATTCAATAAAAAAACTGAATTAATCAAACGTTCCATTTCATTTTGAAGCGCCTTAAAGCACAAGTTCAAATCAATGGACAAAATCTCCGGGAGAATAAAACGGCAAATAAGGCCGTGCTTTTAACGTCTTCGGTTGACTCTCGCGTCGGTGCATTTCATCCACGAAATTAATCCAACATCGTCGAGAGGGCTGAAAGACGCCGGCAAGATGAAAAAGAGATGAAAAAAAAACATCACCTTATTGCTCACGATTTAAAAACGCGGTTCAACTTTTTTATACGCGCCGCATCTTTGATGACACTCGACGTGTTACAAATCCGCAGAAATAAAATCCGTAACTTGATTTCAACTTCGCACCGCTCGGCTGTGAATCTCAAATTAATTTCAAATCCTTGCAAGTCTCTGTTCCGCGATTGTTCGAAAAATCAGCTCACTCGAATGTGTTTCTCAGGTGCGAAGTTGGTTTTAACCTTTTTTTTTGCCGCAGCTGTCACTCAAAAATGAAACATAAGTGAGGTTGACTTTACACACGTTTTTTCCTCTTTTCGGATCATTTTTTTCTGTATACTAAAACAAAGCAAAGAAAAATTTCACCGTTCGGTTTCTCGCACTTGGTGGGTAACAAAATGTCAAGTTTCAATGAACAAAAAAACCCTCCGGTTTCCAAGTACAAAAGCAAAATACCAACGTCTTCACCAAAAGTAATTGAACAAACAGTAGATTTATAACTTTGAATTCACTTTCAAGCATTTTAATCCATTCGAAATTTGATTCAGTCGGAGACAAAGCAAAGTTTACCTGCGATTCCTCATGATCAACTCAATCGACTGACAAATGCCAAAAGTCGGAGTGTGTCGAACACGAGTCTCGCCACGGCCAAATCGCGTATGACCACTCCGGCAAGTTCTCTCAAGAGGATGTTTGAGAAAAAGTACACCCTGCTCAAAAAACATTCTTATGACATTAAAGAAGGATTTCTTACCAAACAAGTTTGTCTTTGTTTTTTTAATCAAAATTTAATAGTTCAACTTTTCTGCACTACTTTTTGTTATTTTTACAACTTTTAGAAAGAACTAGAAAAGGTTTACAAAGAGGTCATAGATTTACGAGAAAAAATGGTAAGTGCTGGCACAGAAGACGTGGAGGACATTGGCGACGTCCTGTTCACTTTGATACCTACAAAAAGCATTAAAAAACGGACCAATATGGTGAGAAAAATAAATTACAAATATTTTCTAAACATTTTTTTTGCTAAAATGTCATGAAATTGTTTGTATTTTTCAGGCTAATATGTTAGATATCGAGTCAGCAGAAAAGTTTATCGCCTCGCTAAAACCGAAACTGGAAGAGATGCCAAACACTCTTTTGGAGATGTGTCGTGCAACTTTAGTGAAACGGTCAGAATTGACACAGCAACTTTCGCAAATTCTAACGCATCCCAAAGACAAGGAACTGCTTTCAAAATTAGACACCCTGAAGGGCAACGACGAGGAATCTTTGGCTCTGGAAACCATGCAGGCGAATTACAAAGTTCTCATTTCCTCGGTTGTCGCCGAGCTGAACAAGTTCTTAACCGACATCAAGAGCTATCATGCCACGATATCCGCAAATCTCTCTGAGGACTTGACTGAGAAACTGACCGCTACTATTACAGAACTGAACACTGAAAGGACCAGAAATTCCGGATTGGCTGAAAAGAAATCTGCGTTGGAAAAGCAGATGGCCGAGATGAAGGTGAAGATCAAAAAGTTGGAAGAACAGCTTTCTGAGAGAGAGACAAGACTGTCTCACCAACGACAGAAGGAATCGAACTTGGACCAGGGCATTAAAGACCTTAAAAATTCCATGGAGAAGACAAAAGAAGCTCTTGAAATTCGAATCAAAGAGCTGAAGAAGGAAAATGATCTTAAGGAAAAGGAGCTGGATGATTATAAAAAAGAGACTGAGGGAAGGGTGAAGGAATTTGTTAAGGAATTGGAAGAAGAAATTATGAAAAGGTTTTTTCCTTTTTTTAGTAAAGATTCTTTTTTTGATTGAAAATTTTTGATTGCGAGTTTTGCATATTTTTTGTACGTGCTTTTATAATGTTGTAAAAACCACCGCAGAAAGGCTGCCGAAACGCACCTGGCTGAGTTACAACAGCGGTACGCAAAGTTGGAGGAAAAAAGTATGAACCTGTACGAAATGACGGTCGACTTGAAAAGCATCAAAGGGAAAGGTAAATCGTGGTTTGATCATTTGCATGTTTGGCTTGCCAATTTTTGTGAAGTCTGAATGTGTTTATAACTTGTTCAAGTTTGTTTAAGACGCGGATCTTACGGAAAACGAACTTGTGTTGTACGAAAAATTAAAGTATGCTCAAGAAAAAATCGACACGTTGCAAAATCAGGTGTCAGAACTCGAGTCTGCCAAGGACCAGCTGAACAAAATATTTGAAAACAATGAGGTACAATTAAATAGCAAACAAAAAAAACAAAATTGATAAAAACTAAAAAAATTAATCAAACGCTTTAGGGTGAAGCCGATCACGTCGATTTAGAAGCACAACTAATGTTACAAATAGCGAACAATAATTTGTTGAACAATAAGTATGAAAAATTGAGGCAGAATTTCGATAAGATGTGAGTTATATTTGTGCGTTTACGGTGTGAAAGTTGATTGGATGTGATCGATTGTTTGAAGTCGATTTCGTTTGCAGAAGCGAGGAAAATCGCTTGTTGGAAAAACAGCTTCTGGAAATGAAAAGCCATATGCTGATGAAAGCAGACGAGGTGGAAAACGACAAATTAGCTCTGGAAATAGCGCAGCTCAACCAACAGTTGAATGATATCAAGAGCGCTTTGGCGGAATCGAGAGATCGAAACACACAGCTAGAAAAGTCTCTGACGAAAGCGCAGTTGAGCTTGGACAGCAAAGATCGCGACTTGAAAAGACTCCAACAGATTTTGCAGCAAAGATTCGAAGTCTTTCAGGTTTTGAAGCCGGAAGTTTTTGCCAGCAACGAAATGAACTTGCAAAAAGTAGTTGATTAACTATCTGAAATGAAAAAATAATAAACTGAGTTAATACTTTTAAATGAAAATTTTAGGGTAATAACGACGATCAGAATAAGCTGATTAACGAGTACATTGAGTCTTTGAGCGAGAAGCAGAAGAAAATTGAAACCATGAAAAAGACCATTAACCGTTTAATGGATCAGGAACATCGGGCCCAAAAATCGCGTACTAATTTGGAACATAGAATTGCTGAGCTGGAAAAAGAAAATTCTGAGTTGAAAAATCAAAAACCTCGGTAATTTAAAACAACAATATATTTCAATCAACAAATTCCTATTCCGTTTTTATTCATAACTAATTATGCATTTTACAGGACAAGAATTTTGGGCATTTTTTAGCACGACAACTTATGACAACCATCATTTGTAAACTTGTTTATTTAACAATAAAACTTTTGTACTATTTACAATTCTTTGTGATATTATGTTTTGTTTTTACATCCTAATGTTGAAATTATACATTCATTCACTGCTTTCACTATCCGAATATGCGGCTAAGAGTGACAGTCCGCACGGTTTTTCTTTCTCCACATTGTCATCTTTTGAACTTTTTGGTTTTTCCGATTCGTCTGATTTATTTTCACTCCCAGTTGTTTTCGGTCGGATCACTATTCCCAAGTTCGCTTTTTTCCTCAACACGTTTTCTGGCTGAGATTTTTTGAACAAAGAACTAGACGGTGTCGGTTCGACTTCCGCTTTCGTTTCCTGAAACACATAAAAGAAGATTAGTTTCTCCTCTTTATAAATTTCAATTATGAAAACAACCAAAATTAAAAACAAACTCACGATTTTTTCTTCACTTTTCTCTGTCGATTTGCTTTTTTTAGCCATTTTTTTGGGCGGTTCGTCCAAAGGGATAATTTCCTCCTCAACTACCGTCTTCGTGCCTCCTTTTTTGCCAAAAATCGACTTGACCAAGGCTTCGTCTTCTTCTTCTTGTTCCTGCAAAGTTTTCTGTCTTGCAGCCACCGTATCATATTGTTGTAACATCTGTTCATAATCAATTTTCTGTTGTCTTCGGTTCAAATCTTTCAACTCCTCCAACGACTCCAGCAGTTCAAGTTCCTGCTTCGATTGCTGTGTTCGTTTCTCCAGCAACTTCATGGGATTCGTCGCCTCTTCTTCCTTGGCGTCATCTTCTTCTCTTTGTGCCTGTTCCTCGGCCAATTTCAGTGCCATAAAATTTCTGGTTGCCCCTGCTTCTATTTCATAATCTGTATTTTTTGGATCGGTTTTGAACGAAATTTCTTGTAGGCACCTTGTACATTTGATGTAAAATCTGTATATTCGAATGCCTAGATAATCATCCCCTTCCACGTCTTCTTTTCTGGCGTTAAACTTTTTCCCCTTGTAGATGTACTCGCCACAGGTTTTGCAACGCATGTTAAAAGGCGCCATAAGACGTACTGTGTACTGACGGTTTCGGGCCAATTTCATGCGAGGGATTTTCGACGGATCGAAATCTGGTGGATAATATTTCTGAAAAGGGAAAAGTTAAAAATGTAGTCATCAAAAATACACTGTTTTAATCAAATACAAACTTTTTAAAATCATTTTTCTTTCTCAGTTCCATATTTTGATTCATAAAAATTGAATTTTACTTACATTTAAAACTTTGCGCTCAGACATTTTGGCTTATTTTTAATCAACTATAAAGGGATTAAACACTATTGTTGCTTTTTGTTCGCAACAAACAACAAACGTCAAGTAGTTTTTCGAGGTTAGAATTGACTGTAGACCATGTCTGAATTGTGGCGTCCTCTAGCAGGTGTTTAAGAAAGGCGGGTAAGAAAGTACCCTTCAAAAAAACTTTGCAAACAATCAATAACTAAGAAAACCTACAAAATTAGCAATGCAAATGAACAATGAACTAACAAAGACGTGAAATAACACTGACAGACAGTTCGAAGAGTTTGAAGTAAAAAATAATTTATTGATATAATGATGTGTACAAATTGACAGGCGACTAAAATCAAACTTGCCATTGTTAAAAATGTACAACACGAAGTTACGACTTGATTTATAAAATAACATCCTAACCGTTCACGTACATCTGTACAAAACTCCACCTTGTCATATTCACAATAAAATGTATAAACGTCTAAAAACTTATAACACAGTTCAGTCCACTCGTATAACATCGATATATACAACCTTACAAAACTCAGTTATACAAAATGGATTTGGAATCATTTTTTACAGCAAATCAAGTATCTCAAGCGTGCTCAAGATTTCACAAGGAAGCTCGGCAAGAACACCTTCTTCCTATAGTTTCTCTTTACCGCAAACTTTATACATACAAGCATCAAGATAAACGTCGAAGCGACGTACAACACCACGCAAATACTGATATCGAAAATCGTGAAGTCCCAGCCGCTCTTTCTCTTCACATAATCTTCCGAGCTTGAATAATCTCGTTTAATCTTAGGCCTGGACTCCTCAGAAGTACTCTCCTCAGCCTGATTACTATCAGTGTAACTATACTTGTTCTTCAAATAAGAAAGAACCCGGTCCTGGTTCCAACTTCCGTTCCCGAACCTGCACTCAGGACACTCCTTGGTCGAAGGATACTGAACTTTTTTATGAGCCGGATCTTCTGTCAGGTCACCAGCTAGTCTCTCATTAACTTCATTGTGAGCAGACCAGAGCCACAACACAGCTTCATTTTTACCCTCTACCTCCAACATTTTCCTCCTCTCCGCCATCTCGACGAAATGCTCCGAACAGTCCCAGCAACCGAAGAAATTTTTTACATAACCGTGGATGACCTTGAGCACTTCGGCGGGATCGACGGATTCGTTACTGTTTGCATAGTTCACAGTGAGCATATGAAACATGCTCCAAAGACCGCAGGGATAACCGCGGAATTTTTCAGAACTGCCCTTGCAACCCATCCAGTTTAAATTCTCCGAAAACAGAGGCTGGAAACTCGTCTCAGCTGACTTTAGGATTTCCTGGAACTGATTGCCTGAAACACTGCTTTTCTCTTCGATAGAATCTCTGATAAATTTGATGAAATCGCGACCTTTCTTTCCGAACGGGTAGAGCTTTTGGAGCAGCGCAAGGTAGTTTTTCAGAGCGATCAGTTTTGGTCCGTCGATTGTACTGATTGGAATTTCACTGTATAGGGAATAACGCAAGGTTTTATCCAGGTCAGCTTGGTAGAGGATGTCTGGAATTTCGACGGATTCTTCGGTCCTACTATCGTTTTGAAACTGTTGGATTTGTTCTTCCACCAACTGCACGTTTTTGTCTCCCTCGATTTTCATACCGAGAAATTCTTTGATTGCGTTGACGCAGAATTCTCTGGTTGATGCTCGTACGTTGATTTTTGTCTGGCTGTTGTCGCGGTTTAGCACTACTATGCTCGGGAACTTTTTGACCTTGTGAGCGATGCAGAGGGGTTCGTTGGTAGAGTAGACTAGTCGAATATGAACGTCGCTGTTGTCGTGGAAGTCAAGGATTACTTCTGCTCCTATTGTGGAGTCTGGTTGTTCGAATATTAGGAAGATATGATCTGTTGTTGGAGGTACCGATTTCCAGAGATTTGCTGCGTCAGAGGATCTGGAAAATCGAACAATTTATGAAATTCAGTTATTGAACAATATTTAACATAACAAAGATCCAGATTTTGTTCTGAGTAAATTTAGTTTTACTTGTATGGAATGATATTTGGCCAGTTTTGACCCCTTCCCTCCTGTTGTTCCTTTTGCAATTGATTTATAAGATGTGCCTTCAACCCGTCGACGGATTTCAATCGTCTCATCTCCACTCCAACAGAATCCGGTCTAGCTCCCATCGGAATAAACTTGATCGTCGGATATGACATGACTTCAAATTCTCGGCAGACCGGAATATTATACTCGTCTTTGCAATCTATCGCACCAACCGTGACGATTCCTTTCCAAGCTGAAACCAATTTGTTAATCATTACAATTGGTTCTAATAAAAAAAAGAAACCTGTACAAGTGCACTCAAGCCTTATCCATGCTTCACTCTAGACACGAAGATCCGTTAGTCATTCCTGTTTAATTTTTACTTTGTTTTGATAAAATATCTTAAACTTTCGACTTTAAATATTGATTCATCGTTACATCATTTATTGCATAACACTTTATAAGGCAATAAAAAAAGTTTATTTGAAGATTCACTTTTATCAGTACTGCACTGTTTATGACTTTTTGTTTGAATAATTAAATTACTCGACACCGTTGCAAACAGCTGTGATCAATATGAATGTTTTAATTCTATTTTCGTATCATAAACTATCATTTTTTTATCACGCATTTCTTAATATCATTCATGGATTCAATGACAAACCATCTCATAAGAAATAACTTGAAATTAAGTAAGTAAATTATCCATAACTTCAATTTCTTTTGCATACATTTTCCTTAACAAAGCACTGTTAACTAACAACTAATACTCATACTGTTAATCACCAAAATATCTCAAACCTCACTTAAAATCAAATAAACTAATCAGTCATTGTAATTGAATTCAAAACAAAGCTTCAAATAGCGTTCAAAGTGTTTCAGAAATAATTCAAACAATTTATACCTAAAACATCCTTAGCAAACGACTTCCAAACAGGTGCAAATCGTTGACAATGTCCACACCAGCTACTGTAAAACTCAACAATCCAGCTCGATTTACTGGCAAGAATCGTGGACTTGATATTTGTGACATTCAACAAAACGATGTTGTCTGTAGAATTGTACAGTCCTGATTCCTGGATAGGCATGAGACTCGCATGCCGAATGGTTGACAGGTAGACAAGAAATATGAGCACGGAGCATTGGATGTGAAAAAACTTGGTCATCTTGGACGACGAATTTTTGATTCTCAGGCCGGTAGGAAGGACGACATTCTAACCTCAATCTAACGCGATCACTTGTGCCACTGATGCACTGATTTATGATTGACTGATGGGAACAAGTCCCCGGTTTTGATGAGCGCTCGAATTTCAATAACAAGTTGTACGAGACGCGCGACGAAGGCGCAATCGCGAGTCATCACGCCGGAGCAGCAGTTACGCAAATCAGAAACGCGCGAAACCTTTAATTTTGACTTGTTATGTACACTTGCGATTTGCGATACGCTCTCGTTTGCTCACTGGTTGTCCATATCTGTACTTGTTTCAAGTTTACACAATTTCTGTTTTGTTACATAACAGACAGAATTTTATAATAATACTTTTGCATTTTTTAATAAAGAAAGTATTAAGCAATTAGAAAACATTCATCAAATGAAAATGTCATAATCAACAACAAAATGTACTTTTTATTAATAGAAATTGTTCGGTAGTATCTTATTTGGTTGGTTATTGTTAAAATTTTGATCAGAAGAACGGAAATCACCATGAAAACAAAAAGCAAAAAGTTGTCAGGAGTGGGATTCGAACCCACGCCCTCAGAGAGGACCAGAACGCCCAACCTCAGTTGCACTGAGAAGGAATGAACCTTGAGTCTGGCGCCTTAGACCGCTCGGCCATCCTGACTGTTAGAAATCGGCTTTCAAAATAAGTCTCATAAGCTGGACACGTCATATCGCAACTTATTAATTAATTTTAACTTTTTTCAGAAACGAATCTACATTGATAACGACTGTTTTAACTTCTTTTATCACTTCACAATCGAATCCGATATATTTTCAACTACAAAATGTGTTTATTAAATAAAACATTTTCTGGAAGAATATTTTGACTTTTTCCTTATTCTAGAATTTACTTATTATTTTGAATGTTCATTTGTTATTATTATATTGATGGTTGATTATTTTAATAAAAAAATATTATTTATGGAGCGAAAACCCAAATTTGCATCGGCGTCAAATATGGCGGTTGACAGTTTCCATCTGAGTTAGCGGCGTTGATTATTTATGGATGTGACACGATATTGAAAGTGTTTGTTCTTGCAAAATATCAAAGAAACTAAGCCAAAATGAAGACGGCTTTGATGGTGGCTGAAAAGCCTTCACTGGCTGCTTCCTTGGCGAATATTTTGAGCAATGGACGCTGTTCCACGCGAAAAGGTGAGGTTATGTTTATTGCAAAGTGTTTTTAACAATTAAAAAACACTTGTCAATCAAATCTGTCACCAATTGATCTGTCAATAATTTTACTCTTTTAATTTCTTTAAATTTCAAGAATTTGCGAGAACGTTATGATTAATTTGTGATGGGAAATGTTTAATTTTAAAAAAACTGTTAAAAGGGGAGAGAATTATTAATAAAATCTTCGTTTACAGGTTCAAATGGATCCTGTTCTGTTCACGAATGGGTTGGACAATTTTATAATGAGACTGTCAACTTCAAGATGACATCAGTTTGTGGTCATGTCATGAGTTTGGATTTTGTTGGCAAATACAACAGTTGGGACAAAGTCGATCCTGTAAGAAATTATCATTGATATCTAAACAAATTGATTTAATGTACTTTTTTAAAAAATCGTTATTTATTAGTTCGGTATTATGTTTATTCGCAGGCAGAATTATTTTCCTGTCCAACAGAGAAAAAGGAAGCAAATCCGAAATTGAAGATGCCATATTTTATTGGCAAGGAAGGATCTCACTGTGATTACTTGGTATTATGGTTGGATTGCGATAAGGAGGGTGAAAACATTTGTTTTGAAGTCATCAGTGCCGTACAGGCAACGAACCGAAGATTGAATTTCAATGTGAGGATGGAAAAGAACAATAACAATATTAAAAATTATAAAACTATTTTCAGTTTACAAAGTTATTTAACGAGTTTTTTTCCTTTTCATAGGACATATGGCGAGCTCGATTCTCAGCGATTACTGAAAAAGATATTAAATCTGCCCTTAACACTTTGGTCAAACCGAATGAAAATGAAGCGAGGAGCGTTGATGCAAGACAGGAACTCGATTTGAGAATAGGATGTGCTTTTACTCGATATCAAACTAAATTCTTTCAAGTAATAATTGGTCATCCATTTGCTAACTTCAAAAAATGACAACGAAAACAATGTTCTAATTTATGTTTTAATTTTCAGGGTAAATACGGAGATTTGGATGCATCACTTATTTCATACGGGCCATGTCAAACTCCAACATTAGGATTCTGCGTTCAGAGGCACGATGAGATACAGACTTTTAAACCTGACCCATATTGGGTTTTACAAGTAATACTAAATTCACACCTCAAAATTAAGATTAAAATCTGGCAAAAACCAATTAATCAATATCTTAAATAAATTTTATATCTTTTAGG
The DNA here is from genome assembly GCA_020615435.1 of Telenomus remus. Classification (NCBI taxonomy): domain Eukaryota; kingdom Metazoa; phylum Arthropoda; class Insecta; order Hymenoptera; family Scelionidae; genus Telenomus; species Telenomus remus. The sequence continues at coordinate 4,930,792 of CM036341.1, read as the reverse complement.
TTACTGTGAAAACACCAGAAGGGATGGACGTTCCTCTAAGTTGGAGCAGAGTTCGATCGTTTGACAAAGAAGTTGCCAACATATTTTACAGCCAAGTGAAAGAACATCATTATGCAAAGTAAACTCATTAAGTTGAAAAATGATCTGTATTAATTAGATTTAAGGGAAACAATAATGTTACAAACATTAATTCATTTGCAGAGTATTGAGCATTCAAAGTAGTGAAAAAACAAAGCCAAGACCAATGGCTCTAAACACTGTTGAACTGATGAGAGTTGCAAGTTCTGGACTTGGAATGGGACCGCATCATGCGATGCAAATTGCCGAACGACTTTACACGCAGGGATACATCAGTTACCCAAGAACAGAAACTACGTCTTATCCACAAAACTTCGACTTGAGGTTACAATAGAAATTAATTTGTTAAACCAGTCAAATTGAAACAAATTGTTCTACAACTTTTTATCATTCAATTTTTAGTTCAACGTTAAAACAACAACAAAACAGTCCCGAATGGGGAGACGAAGTGCGAAAAATCTTGTCCAACGGAATTAACAAACCGAAAAAAGGCCATGATGCTGGTGACCATCCTCCAATCACTCCTATGAAATCTGCATCCAGAAACGAATTGGATGGAGATTCTTGGAGGCTTTACGATTATATCACGCGACACTTCATTGCAACTGTAAATTATCATTTATGACTTAAAATTTAATCATATTTCTTCTTGATGAATGAAAAAAGATATTTTTCAATATAAATTTTGTTTACAGTTAGCTCGTGATTGCAAGTACCTTAGCACATCGATAAAATTCGAAATCGGATCAGAATTATTTACTTGTGGTGGACACACGCTCCTTGATCCAGGATACACTAGTCTTCTGACCTGGCAAGCTCTCAGTGCCAATGAAAGTCTTCCAAAGTTCAAAATTGGAGACCTTGCCAGTATTCACGATGTATGATAATTTCAGTTTTACCATTTTATAAAACAATTTATAGAAATATAATCACATTCATTCAAAGTTTTCAAATAATGTTTTAAGAATGACAACTTTAACTTTCAATTTTAGGTGAAACTGCAAGAATTGTACACACAGCCTCCAGACTACCTAACAGAGTCAGAATTGATAACCCTTATGGAAAAGCATGGTATTGGGACAGACGCCTCGATTCCCGTTCACATAAACAACATTTGCGTTCGTAATTACGTGAACGTCGCTTCAGGAAGAAAACTCGTGCCAACTTCTTTAGGCATCGTTTTAGTCCACGGTTACCAAAAAGTAAAACAAACTTTTTATCTCAGATAAACATTTCCTTCATTCCGCAATCACCAAACCACGTTTTATGAAATTTTCAACACTTTTTTAGATTGATCCTGAACTAGTTCTACCCACGATGCGATCGGCGGTGGAGGAGCAGTTGAATTTGATTGCACTCGGTCGTGCTGACTTTTACGCTGTCTTACAGCATACCGTTGAAATTTTCAAACAGAAATTCCACTACTTTGTACAGAGTATTGACGCTATGGACCAATTATTTGAAGTCTCGTTTTCTCCGTTGTCTGCATCCGGCAAATCTCACTCGAGGCACGACTTTTTCATCCATTTAATAATTTTGGTTCTTTGTTTTTATTATCCTCTCATGTTAATTCTTTACATTTCAGGTGCGGCAAATGTCGTCGTTACATAAAATACATCCAGACAAAACCCTCCAGATTGCATTGTGCGCACTGCAACGAAACTTACAGTCTGCCGCAAAACGGAAACATACGAATCTACAAAGAACTGAAATGTCCCCTAGACGACTTCGAACTTTTGTCTTACTCTACAGGAGCGCGAGGCAAGAGTTACGTCTTCTGTCCCTACTGTTACAACAATCCTCCATTCAGGTCAGAAAAGTTAAAAAATTGAAGTCATAAAATTGAGAAGGTGATATAAAAAAGTGACGTTGTTTTTAAAATATGGAAAAACGTTATTTATAGGGATATGAAAAAGGGGATGAGCAGTTGCAATATGTGCACACACCCAACATGCCCACATGGCATGAACACTAATGGAATTTCGTGTTGTCCGGGATGCGACTTGGACGTTCTCGTTTTTGATCCTTCTTCCGGCCCGAAATGGAAACTGGTCTGCAATCGATGCGACGTTATTATATATTTGTTCGAAAATGCACACAAAGTCTACGTCAACAGCGAGACCTGCGACAATTGCGGCGCTCAACAAGTTACCGTTGAATACAAACCGGTAATTTTCTCGTTTACTTTTTTTTATCTCTCTTTATTTTATTTCATAACAAAATATAAAGAGCAAACAACTTTGATTTTGTTGAATAAAAAGTTTTACTATCTTCTTATTTTCAAAAACATTTTATGCAAAAATAGTACAAAAGGTATTCTCTGACTTATTCTAATTAGCATCTACAACAGCAAATTCACAGGTTGAAAAGGTTTCGAATTATTGCTTGTCTTAGATTACTGTTTCTTTTTTTGTATTTTCTGCTAAACCTGACGTAACTGCAAAATTAGAAAAAATGTTGATGAGTAACAAGACAAAGTTTCGAGTTTCATTTCTTTGAGTTTCTGATTGCTTTTTTACCTTTGCTTATGCAGGGGACATTGATCGACATAGTAGGTATTGCAATGAGCACAGTGGATCAGCATGATTCTAAACAAAATTTAAATAAACAATCAATTAAGAACAAATATAGAAGAGCTAAAAACGCAATTTCAAATTAACGTTCAAAGACAAATAGAATTTTGTTTACAAAGCAGGCAAAAAATAATACGTTACCTGTTTTGAGTTGTAAATGAGATAAAATCTTATTGGCACAAGTGTGTATTAAACTTAAAAACTTGTCTAGTAGATAGAAGGATCGTGACTTGGCTCGTTGTCTACACCGGAGTTTGACGTTTTCTGAATAAGAATCCACTGATCTGTCGTTTTTATATCAATCGAAAAAACCCCCCAATTTATGATAATTTTATCAAAAATTCAATTCATAACTTAACGTTGACACACTAATGACAGTTTTATAACTTAACGTTATCTGCAGTTTTATCAATAGCATTATAGCCAGACAAATATTAAAACGAGAACTATTATTTTTATATCGATTTAAGTAATGTGCGACTGATGGCTTATATGGAATCGACCTTTATAATAATCCAGACTTCTGCCACACTCAAATTTTAATATTAAATATCAAACCTGTAAATTTCTTAATTAATAACTAATTGGAGGAATTCCGTCTTTGGTTTCAGGATAAGACAAAACTTCCGAACGATGCAACAGAAATGACTGGCTGTGTATTTTGTACGGAGGAATTTGCACCGCTGGTTGAGAAGCATCGAGCTGTCGCGTCTAAGCCGGTGGCTTTGAGAGGCCGGGGTCACGCGAAAGGCCGGCATCGAGGCAAACCTCGGCCGCCTAAAGACAAAATGGCTCAGCTCGCAGCTTATTTTGTTTAAATTATTCAAACTCAACTGTCATAATCGGCAACAAATCAAGAAATAAACCTTTCAGTTTCATGAAACCCGAGTTAATTTTTTAACATCAACAATCAAAACTCAATCAATTCAGTTAATAATCACAAAGCAAATCAATCCAATTTCTCAAGTTCCAAATTTCAAATTTATTTTCTTGTGTTTTATAATTTCATAACGATTAGACTGTAAATGTGATGAATTTGTCGCTTGAAGAACCCCCAAGAAAACAAGCATGAATTGTCCCACATAAACGGCAGCTTCTTTTGGAGAAACATGCGGGTGGATATTGTCAGAAAGCACACGTCTCGCAATCCTTGAATCTAAATGTCTGATTAAAGGGAAATCATGTCATGGAGTTTCTCTCCACTTCGCTTGTTAACTTTGACTTACGTCAATATCGCCAGACGAAACTCTCGAGGAAAAAAGAGCAACTCCGTAGTCCAAATAAAAAGTACACAAGAGAAAAAATATTTTCGTTTTCTGATTTTACGATCACTCTTTTGATTCATGCGAAAAGTTTCTCTTGAGCAGAATTGTGCAATAATATTTATTCTTGGGATAGCTCGTCTGTTGGTGTTAAAGATTGTCTTTTGGTATGAGATTTCAGCGCAAACTGATATATTTCAAATGGATCTAGAAGGCATGACAGGATAAGAAAAAAAGTGAGTCCCTGCAAAAGATTTATCGCTGTTGAAACAATGTGAAACATCTTGAAATCAAAAAATTTGTCTCACAGGATGGCAAGGGACATAAAGCGGAGCGGTTTAAATAACAGGATGACACTAACGCGTTAAATCTTAGCTGCTGGAATGATTGTATGGCACGTACTCTAGCGTTACGTGCTTGCAATCTTAGCGCAGTATCTCGTGAGATAACGCGTAGACGCGTCTTGGCGCACGCACCACTTATTTCAGTCAGCCGCTTTTTCTTCTGTTCTTGTACGATTTGACATTGAATCTATCGCAATGTCTCAGTAACATAAAAGCATACTCGGCGATTGCTCAGCATCTTGATGTCATCAAAACACTATTTCATGGCAAATGGAACATTTTCAAACGCCGTTTCTAACTTTTCGAAATCACATTCAAATTTATCATCTCACAAAATTTTGTATTTATTTACTTGTTTAACAAATGAAAATGTTTTTCTTTTGATTTGAGGAAATTTTGTTTTTGGCGTTGGATTATTATGAATTATATGACAAATTTATTTATTGCAATGTGAGGCAAAAGATGATCAATCAGTGTGGCTTGAAATGGATGCAAAAATGGAATTGAATTGGATCGCTGAGATCATAAATTTGGTTAAAAACAACGTTCGCATCCGTTTTAAAACCAATTCCTTTTCCATGTTCAATCGTGTCTTTTTAAATTCTACAAAAAGTTTGTCACGGACGGAGTCAAAGTGAGTTTATCTACTTGCTGATTTAAGGTTTTGGTCCGTTTTTGGTCACGATGTTATGATTAATACCCAAGTTCTATAATTATAAATTCGAGTCAAATATCACACTCTGCGGTGTTACTTTATTTTCATATCTATTTTAGTATTCCTCTCAGGTTTTAGATAAAGAAAATTTTTTAAATAGCGTGTAACGTATAGTGGCTAACATAATTTAGTTAGAGTTATGATAATAGATCGAGATCACCGATTAGGGATTTCTTAATTTCATAATGCAATTAGATAAAAAACATTTATTTTTCCTGAATCAACATTGCTACATACTTTGAGAATTTTTTGAAATTTCATTAATAACGTTCAATATTTCTTTTTCAATTTGTCATTTTCTCGTTCATTTATTGTTGTAAAAGAGATTGGAAGATTCAGCTTTCATTTCGTTCAGTAATGCTTTATGCTATTCCTCAAAAAATAGTGCGAAACTGGTGCAAAAGGTGTTTCCTGTCTTATTCTGATAAACATATCTAAAAATAGCTAATTTACAATCGGAAAAGTTTTCGGATTATTGCCAGCTTTAGATTATTACTTCTCTTGTATTTTCGACTAGTACCTCTCCAGACAAGGCTAAAAAATAGAAAAAAATATTAAATTACAAAACAAAACTGCCTTAATTATTTGTTATTTTTTTCATACCTATGTTTATGCATGGAACATTGATCAACATAGTACGCATTGCATTTGTTACAGTACAGCATGATTTTATAACTGTACAGCAAGCTGTTCAACATGATTCTATGAAATTAAACGAAACATTTAAAGAAGATTAAAATCTTCAACAAATAAATATTTATTAAAATGCTGCTACCTTTTTTGATACGTGATATAATCTTAAAGGTTACTTAATTCGTCTCTGCGCCAAGGTTTCATGCCCTCTGAATGAAAATCTGATGACATTTCATATTTATATCCCCAAATAATTACAGTTTGACCAGAAATTTAATAACAAACTTAAGATTACCAATACAATTTTATAATTAACTTCTCAATTAAACAATTCTTCAAAGAAATATTCAACCGTGCACATGAATTATAATTACATTTATGAAATTTTAAAACACGATTAAAACTCGACAAAAATTATTCAATGTCTTAAAATAAACTGTCCTAAATAAAGTGATGATTTTGTATTGTAAATTATCGTCGCGTAACGAATTAATGAATTATATTTTGCAAAAGCTCTGACGCTAATGTCCACTCGCGTCCTATTTATATACACATGCTATATGTGTTCTCTATAAATAATAAGACAATATACTAAAAACTGTAAAACCATCAAATTTGATCTCAAAGAAAAAAAAACCTTTCTCAATTTCATACCTCAGCGCATAGGATCATAAACTTGCAAGTTTCTCTATGTCGCGTAGAAAAGCAAACTAATGTTGCTTGACGAAATAAATTCTGACCAAAATTCAAGTCCTTTCATTGATCTTTGTTCACCGAAGAAACAAAAACAGTACAAACATTAATATAGAAAAACTTGTCTCGTCCATAAGTTTGAAACTTTCGCGATCAACATCGTGACAGGAATTTTTTTCAAAAAAAAAGTAATCGCGCGCTACTTCAAAACTGACATTGTTTTTAATTCTCAATTTCGGTCAAGATTGAATTTAGCTGAAGCCTACTTTTAATGCTTTTTAATCTCCGGCCGTGAGCCTTCAGGAACATTTGCATAAATTATTTTCCAGTTGTAGATCCCTAGTTATAAAGCCTGATGGGTCTTGCGACTTTACGAGCGCGAAAAATAATCTTTTTATGAAAAACCGTCCAAGTTCTTGTTTCATAATAGAAACGGATTATAGTGATCTTAGACTTTAATTATTATTATTTAATGGATTACCATTGATAAAAATAATAGTTCTATTTTTATTCCTTTTATAACGATATTATTATAACGATAAAATTATAACGATAAAATTAATGATAAAGTTCTACCAACGTTATTAAGTGTAAATGTTTCATTAGCGTGAGAACCTTAAGTTTTTAATTAAACTCCTGGTCAACTTGTAATTATTCGGGGATATAAATATGACGTGTCATCAGACTTTGATTTAGGAGACATCAAACCCTGGTGAAGAGACAAACCAAGTAACTTGAACCAATAAGATTATTTCACATCCTAAATAAGGTAAAATTTCAGGAAATAATTATTCTTGAAACAAAATCGGATCATCTTTTTGTTCAATTTTACAGAATCATGCTAGTCCACTGTCACAGATGCAATGTGTATTATGTTGATCAATGTCCCCTGCATAAACATAGGTAAAAAGGTCAAAACAATAAATTAGGAAATGTTTAATTTGTTTTATAAAGTTTTTCTCTATTTTTTAGTAACATCAGGAGGGCTACTAGTGGAAAATGCAGAGAAAGTAATCATAATCTAAGACTAACGATAATCCAAAAACTTTTCCGATTGTAAAATTGTAATTTTTGTATGTTGATTAGGATTAGATAGAAAATACTTGTTGTACTATGGAATTAAAATATTCATTTTTTATAAATTGAAACAAACTGAACCAAAAACTTAAAAAGTGCAAGTAGAGATCACCAATTCAGTTGTGTTTTATTATGTAAACATTTAACAAACTGCAAAACCATCATGAGACTTGCATAAAATTATGAAGTTCAAAAAGTCGTAAATAAAAAATGTAAATGAAAAAGAAAATCCGTCTGTTTAACGAGAGACAATTTATACTATCTTTTTATTAGACTATAATTCACATTGTAATGAAGTGATTTACGAGGAATAATTGTTTAAGATGTGCACATGGTTAATCACCGTAGAATCACAGAAACGACTGAGCAAAAGAATAAAAAAAGAGAGATTAAGACGGAGAAGGGGAGAAAAAACATGCCGCGGGCGCAGAAAATATATACGAGTGCGATTTGCAGCGCTATCGTATGTGGCTCGTTTATAAGTAGGTGACGGCGTGGTTCTGTTAAAAAAGTAAACGAGTGAAAGCACTTTCGTGGCAATTCAACTTCGCTACATTAGGTAGAACAATAAGTGTACACTCATATACTTGTTAGCGAATAGTGCGTCTCAAGTCGAGATTGTTTCACACACGCGAACACAAAACAAAAACTCGAAACAAGTAAAAAAGTCAAGAAAAAGTTACCATAATTGGAGTAAGAGCAATTCTTGAGGAACAGTTTTTTGCTCTCAACATTTCCTTATATGAAAATGTATATTTTTTTGTGCCGCTGGTGTCCATAACACGTCACTAATTTGTGCCCTCCCCCAACTCATAAATAAAAGTCAGCGTGCAAAAAATAAAGCACCGCATAAATCTGCCTATTTTTCGCCTCTTGGACGTTAGGGACGGTTCAAACTCGTCGCAGTTTACTATCGCGGATAAATCCAGCGAGAATAAGTGTCTATCCTGTTGCATTTCACTTGACATGCAAATCCGACTTCGCCTATAAATGAATCCGCACAAAAATTGGCCCACCAAAAAGTGCTCGTCCAATTAGGTTTGCAAAAAAGAAAAGAAAAAAAGGCATTCAAGTAACAATTTCCTGGATCGTGAGAAAGGATTGAGAAAAAATGTTATCAAACAAAGGAGGAAGGATTTTTCGACCAAAATTCTCCAACGTTTTAGGTCAACTAAAAAGCTGTCCATTTTGTTAGATGAATGAGTTCATTAATCATCTTCCAAGTTTAATAATAGAATAGTACCACCTGACACACATACCGAGTAGTCAAAAATTTTAAATACCATTTTGTTTTAAATGGGATCACATTTCAAATTCTCTTTTGTCCAAAACTTAATCAAACTTGCTATTATTTTCAGTGCCTAACAATTTTGCTTTTTATTTCTTTGCCGGAATTTGTCTCTTCGTTTCTTGATATTTTTTATAAATTCTCCTTTCATCAAGTTTTGCTTGAGAAGTTATGTGTTAACATTTTTACAAGACGATTTATGAAACCGTAAATTGTCGAACGTTGTTTTCTCGGCAATGCATAAATAGTAACTCTCGATATTGTGTAGATGAAATTTATCCCCTATGAAAACATATCATACAATCGGTTGAGTAATTTCAACGAATTTCAATAAAAAATGAATGAATAAACGACCAAATGCAATGAAAAATGCAACAGAAATTATATCATTCGTGGTGTAACAAATTTTCGACTTTATAATTGTAATCAAGTTACGGTTTTATTAAAAAAAGCTTTTAACTAATTAAACACCTACTCTGAGAAAACTGGACGATTTAAACCGCTTCTGATTGCCAACAAAAAAAGTAACAAACTCGTTTTCATCTGAAATGATATTTTAATCTCGAAATTATTCATTCACAAAAATTGTTTTGAAAAAAAAGACATTAAAATCGAGAGTAAACAAAGCGATATAGAAAAAACCATCAAAGAAAACGAAGCTATAAAATGTTTAAAATCACGCATTTTGCCTTGTTTTGAAACTCAGATAATCGTACAAAAACCAAACCGGCGGTATTTCCATAATTATCAACGTCTATTTTTCTAAACTTGCACAAGTAGCAGAAACAGTCCATTTAAAGAAGAAGAAAAGTGCGAACCGTGGGCACCGCGCACCATGACAATTTGCCTTCAATTTTTCTTATCAGTCAAGTCACAACATTTCGTGTACCATATGAAAATTCTCCATCGGTTGCAAAAATGTTTAGCGAAAGTTTCGTCATTTTGTTGGCACCGAGATAAGCCAGATGTTGGTGACTTGTATTGCAGACACTTAAGGTGCCATTACCAAAACTTTAATCACTTCTACTTCTGAATGCTACCATTTCTTTTTTTATTGCCATCGTTTGGGGACAGAAAAGAAAGAGAGAGAGAGAGAAAAGGACAAAAGACAGTTTAGAAAAATGGGCAAATATGTGGGACCTTAATACATAAGGTGGGATAGGTTGATATCTATGTAAAATCGAGTACATAATAGGGTGAGGGGCGATCGATGACATCTCATGCGGAGCCAGAAGAGAACATGGGCAAGAGCACTGTCCGCGCTTCGATGTTTGAGTCGCAGTCGAGGCGACTCAGTGTTGCATGGTCTTCTGCGAACGATGGTTCGTCGCTGCGAACCTCTGACTACTTTTAACTCCGACTAAGTCGCGCGATCAAGTGTGCAAAAAATTTTCTTTTTTGAACCAAAAAAAAAAGTCATAAGTTTTCACGTGCACAAGAGATGATTTTTTTCTAATCAGAAGGAAAAAAAGTATGGATGAAAAAGTTGGCAAATGTTGAATGAAAAGTATTGAGAGGTCAAAAAACAATTCGAAGGGGGATGAAAAAAAAGTTAGCGTCGCAGATCGTCGACAGTTTGAATGTAATCAGTCGGGGATATCAGAAGCTATAATCCGAAATATGAGATTCGCTTGCAAATGATAATGCAAGTTGTCCAAACTCCAAAAAAACAAGGTAGGAGTTTGAAGCCGGGACGTTAGAGGCAAGTTGAAGTCGAGGATCGTTCGGAATAATGAATTTGCAAGGAATCGTCGTCGGTGGTGATCAGAGTTTGAGTCTGTTGGGTCGTTCAAAATGACTGGATTAGATCAGTGACGAGCGGGCCAAGATGAAGAGAAGAAAGCCGAAATTGAATCCAGATCGAATTTTGTTGTTGGTAGTCGCGACTGCTATTTATGCCGCTGGTGATCATCTTTCGGATGATAAGTGCAACTTGTATGCTGATGGCAGAGAACTCATTTGTCGGAGCGCCGGCTTTTGGTCCATCGATCATCTTAATAACGCTACCATCAATTTTCAACCGATTCTTCTGAATGTCACCAAGATGTGAGGACAAAACTAATGATACATTTATCAGACAATAATTCAAAACAATTTTTTTGGAGATCCAATTTCAAATTCAAAATCTTATTTCGTCGTTAAAAAGAAGCGAGAAAAAGTGTAATTTAAGAGCGTTGATTGACATTCGCAGTCTTTTTTGCGAATGACAAATTTTGCAATTCAATAGACTTTTTTTATTTTTCACTTCAATGCGAAATTTATGTCGAGAAGATTTAGTTCGGGATTCGTTGAAAAGATAAAAAAAAGTTCGATTCATTAGGTTTTTTTTTGGCCGGCAAAGTGACAAAACAAAAGTATGAAAAGAAAATTATGGGCAAAGTTGTGATGTATTTCCGCGAGCTGGATTATAAACGGGCGAATAAATAATATTAATTCTTATCGTTTCAATTTCCGCGGAGTTAATTTAAAAAACGACTTACTTTTTTATCGGCCCACTTCATTGTTCATCTTGAGCACGTATTTCAACGGGACAGAAAAGAAAACGTCTCGGAAATTTCAATTTATTGTCCAAAACTGGCGGAAAACGAGAGTTGGAATAATAAAAAAATGAAGGAAAAGAAAAGGCGACAACATTTTTTTTCTCAACTGTCGCCTTCTATATTTTTGTTTGGAAATTTGTGGCCACGGGCAATTAATTTTTATTGGATTTTCCTGTTGAGAAATATTAGCTAAGACATGGACGAATAAAAGAGCTCGTATCTATTGGCAATAAATTTTACTGCTTCGGGTTTTGCGATTTTAAAATCTTGCCAGCTTGCGTTGTGCGAAGTTTCGTCAAAAGAAAAAGAAACCCTTTAAAAAGTTTGTGACACTAAGAAAAACAATGATAACATTTCAACACACCTATTAATCTTTGCAATAAACTTTTTTCACTTTTTATATTTCACATAACTATTTCTATTTTACTTTTACATAAAAGTAGAATAGAAATCAAATTGAAAACTTTTTTTTGAATTTATATGGAGTAATGAAAAAAAAACTGATGAAAAAAGAAGAGATTTGGGGTAAAAAACAAGCGCGCAGCGATTATATACTCAGCAGCACATTGTCATCAGCGGGAATCATATAAGAAGCCGTGTCGCAATTTTATTTTACGGCGCGTAACGCGGGAATTCAAATTTATAGGATCGTCAAATTTCCGCGGATAAAGGTTGCAAGTGAATATTATAAAAATAACAAAATCTAAAACAGAACGGTGTAAAAAAAGTCAATTATAGGATGGTGGAAATGAAAAATAACACAATGTCTATTTGGCAAATCGCTCGACTTAAACTTTTTTAAAGCGACAATTAAAGTTGATTAATTAAGCATTAAAAATGTGCATAAGCGAGCGATCAAAGAGACGCGCTTTTTTATGAATCGGTCTGACCCGATTCTTGAATTAAACTCAGTGGAAAAAAGGAGGATAGCTTAAAAAGCATTTTAATGATGCACATTGGAGACTTGTAAACAAAAACTTTTACAGACATTTATGATGATTTTGTCGTTCAACTTGGCTAATTTTAAACAAGAAAGCGCTGGGCACTTTTATTAATTTACGATTTGCCGCTAATGATTCTTTACTATATTTTCCACTTGGTTTTTTTAGTCGAGAAGGATTAAATCATTTGAATTATCATACCACCCGGAAGCTAACTGTTTGGTTTATAATCCAAAGTACATCAATTTTCATAAACCTTATTTAGGTCACGTTGTGGCATTTATTTTCATTTAAATACATCGTCAACAAAAAATGTATATAAAATATATCATACAATGCTGTACATCAAAACAAACATCAAATTTTATTTATCATTCAAACGTTAAACCCGACGAAGTGAAATTTATTGAAAACGCAATTTAACCAGGTCAACTTGCAAATTTGGAGATAAATTTTGAATTTTTTGTCTCGTCATTTGTCTTTGTCTTTTCCGTTCATTTTGTCATTTTTTTAATTAAAAAAATTTTTGAATTGGAAATAACGATATCAGATAACTCTTTTGGTTCAATTTCTGCAATTTGGTCTAGTAATTTTGAGGCTGCGATTGATATCATTCGCGATTACGATCGTGATTGTATCCGATCGGGTCCGGCTAGAAAAATCGATCTGGACTTTGGCGCATGCAAATCCAATCACGTGGAAATATCGGCGCACTTAATTAAATTCGGAACCATCTGCGCGACGAATTCATATATTTTCGGGGGCACACATACTTACTTCCCTCTGACTGCGAGTTTTATTTTTGCCGAACGAATATAAGTTCGCACAATATACTTTTTGTTTTAATTTTTCCTTTTCTTTTCTATACCGTGCACATTTTTTATTCACTTTTCAAACTCGCTTGGCCTCAATTACACTGGGTTACGAACAAATTTTTGGCAAAATGATTCAACTTGCGTGCACTCTTTTATTTTTACTTTTGAATTTAATCGGGCGCTTTTCAATCTTGCGAGAAAAAGTTGTATCTCAAGTTAGAAACTTATTCGTTTAAGGTAATACAAGCTGTTCGTCTAGAAACAGCCAATTAAACGTTGTTCGATTGAAAAAAATTGACAACAAAGTTATAAATCTTGTTTCAATTATTTGAGTTACATTTATCGTGTGTTCTTTGAAACAATTTCAAATTCTTATCTGCTCGCGTTATTTATATGATTTTTATGAATTGAATTTCATTTTCAAATTTTAATTTCACTCTTAAAAGTTTCGCGATCAGAGTTTAATTAAACATTCAGTGACTTCCATTTCTCATCCCTTTGTTCATAACTTTAGTGATTATAAGCAATCCTTATGCGACGCGATTAAATTTATTGTCACATGCACAAAATCATTAGAACGAATATCAATTTCGGATACAATATTCGATGTTGCAATAAAGCGTCGCGCAACTAGGTTAATCATTTGTGCACACGTGAGACAAACTGACAATAAATAATTTTGCAAAATCAAAATTATGAGACCAATTACGATGTTTAGCAATTCCATTGACCTGATCCATCTTATCAATTTAGAAGCACGTCCATTGGTTGACGTCGTTTTTTTTTTCATTCCTTACGTAGACTGTCGTGCTGATTAATAGCGCTCTAATAATTTTATCGCTTCCGCAGCTAGCTGGTTTGACAGCAAGCTTTTTATCCCATCGCGGTCGTTTTAATTTCATCGGGGGTTCAAATTTCTAAACTCGTTAAGAAACATTGAATAACAAATTGTTACACCGAGCATGTTCAAATTGACATTGAAAGAGTGCAAAAATGTCTAGATCGTAATTTTAGATTGAAATGCAGAACAACTAAACGTGTTGATTTTAATTTGAAGAAAAAAAGACATAAAAAACGAGATGCGCATACGAAATTGAAATTGACCGTGTAAAGGAAGAATAAAAAAGAGATGATTCAGATGCGTTTTGTATTAAGATGGTGTGCGGTACGAGTTCGCAATGAGTTATGACGAATAATTTGACATGTGCCTTGAAGGTATCACTAAAAATTGCCTTGGGCGTAGAAATACCTTACTTTGGTATACGCGCGAATGCCTCGTTCATAAGTAGGTGACGGTCCTGCGGACGCGCAAAACGAGTGAAAGCACTTTCATCCAGTCACCGTCGATCTATCTTAATTCGTTGCATTAGCTTTCAGAGCTTACTGTTAGTCCGTGATAATAGTTGCAAGCTCGATTGTTACAATCTTTGCTCATCATTTTCTCATAATCATCTCAAACAACAATAAAACAGATGAAAAATAAACAGAAAATTTATTGCCAACTAAAAAGTTACATTTCTCATTGTTTTCTTAGAATGAATAAAATCAAGAATCCATTTTATTAGCAAGGAAAATGTGCGAGTAAAAACGAGAAACTTGTCCCTGCTTGAACATTTTATTTTGTGTTGACAAGATTACAATTCGATCCCATTTTCTTTAGTCCTCGCTCGCAAGAAGAGCAATACTAAATTTATTACAAATTGATTCCAAGAAAGAACGAACGAATCGAAATTGTAAAATGATGTCTCTTTTTTTACGAATAAAATAACAACATTACCACCTCACTAATTGAATTTCGTTTTTTGTTCGCAGCGATCTGACAAACAATAACTTGACAAATATTCCAAAAAATGCCTTCCAAATGTTTTATAACCTTGAGATGTTGTAAGTTTTTGTTCATAATTTTAGAATCAAATGATTTGAAAAGTGTCATTGCTATTGCTATAATTGTACACACTTTTTTTTTCGTTATTCAACAAAAAAGTTTTATCTGAAATGTAAAGTAGTAGATCCAATTCGAAGTGCGAATTCCGACAATAATATAAATAGACATTGCTAAATGTTTAAATATGTGGAACTTAAAAGTCTTGATACAGCGTACAAAAATGGCAATGACACTTTGAGTATGGATGAGGAATGATCGAAGCTCCCTTATCGGTTTACTTTTACAGGTTACTTCGACGCAATCGTTTGTACATCATTGATGTCGACGCATTTCAAAATCTAACAAGACTCAAAGTACTGTACGTATGTATGCTGTGCACATTTTTTTTTCTATATCCCACCTTGTTTCTGTGCCCCACCTTTGACACAAATTTGATACTGAAAAAAAAAGTAAATAGACTAACAATCATTTCAGAGAGTTAGATGACAACGGACTAACAACTATTCCTAAAGCAGTCACTCAAATCAACAGTATTCAAGACTTGTGAGTAATCGCAACTAATAAATTAATTCATTAAAACATTCCAAGTAAAATGTAAAAGTGTGAAGAATCTATTTTTTACTTGGACTTGTTCTGACTGAAAAATTAACTCAACTTTTTTCAACAGTATCTGTAAATTGATTTGATGCATTTTTTACCAGATCCTTAGGAAATAATAGAATTAGAAAGCTTGAAGCTAACGTATTCCAAAACCTGACGAATTTGGTATCTTTAGATCTACGAGGTAACCCTGTAAAGTATATTCACCGCAATGTTTTCCAAAATCTTCCAAAGTTACGTAAATTGTAAGTGAAGCCAACCCTTCTCTAATCATAATTGTCGTTACGTCACGAAACTACATCTCAAATTCATCTTGTAGAATCCTCTCGAACGTCAGGGAACTCGAAGACTTTCCTACACTAAATGGCACGCAATCTTTGGAAGTAATACGTTTAGACCGTGCTCATCTAACATATGTTCCTGTCAATCTTTGTGAATTATGTCCCAAACTCAAAAGCTTGTAGGTAGTTAAAAGCTCAGACTTTTTGTTTCAACAATCAAGACACGATCTGTTTGAATATCGTCTTAATTATCTTTCAGAGATTTAAAGTCTAATCGACTAACGTCCGTTCCGGTTTTGCACAACTGTCATGATCTGCGGGTTTTGTAAGTATGTGTGATGGTGTCGATCAAAATAATGCTAATCGCAAACTGAATGGTTTCAATTTCAATGTTTGTTACTTTCATTCTGCAGGGACTTGGCGATAAACAAAATCAATTCATTGTCAGGTCGACCCTTCCGAAATTTGCACGCGCTGCACGATTTGCTCTTATCAAACAATAATTTACGGATGATACCTCAAGATGCATTTACTGGATTGAATCGCTTACAAGTATTGTAAGATCTCTACTTTTACATTATTCATCAAGTTACGCGAATAGCTTCATCTTTTCTCCTCTCTACGTTTTCAGAGACATGGAGAGTAATTATATAGAATACATTCATACTGATGCGTTTATCGGACTCGTACACTTAGAAGATTTGTAAGTCTTTTATTCATAAAAAAGTTGCATAATTTCTTTTATTTGTTTTTTTTTTAATTTCTTCAAAGAACCGAAATGAATCATTCATTAATGTTTAGGAACTTGGCAAACAATATATTTCCAACACTGCCAATCAAAGGACTGAACGGTTTGTTGCATTTGAAGACCTTCAACAATCCAGCACTGCGAGAATTTCCCGCGCCAGAAAGGTTTCCTCGAGTGAAAACGATGTACTTATCATACGCCTACCACTGTTGTTCATTTTTGTCAATCGAGGTGGACGGATCGTTTACGAAAAATCCAGTCCAGGAAGCAGTGCTCTTCCCCACAGATAATGAATTCGATATGAGTTTATGGAACTCCAGCTTCACAGACATCTGGCCACAACTAAGCAAGTTTCAATAAGTTGATATTCTATATCGCATAAAATAGAATTCAAATGTCCTAATAATTCGATTGGCACCTTTTTCAGATAACTTGAGTGACAAATTCGGATCGCAGATTAACAACCTTTGGGATAACTTTGGGTCGGATTTCATATACCCTGGCAATCTGCCATCGTACGTCGAGGAGTACTTTGAAGATCAAGAAGGTCGAACCACCGTCCCTAGTCAAACGTTTGGTTCTCAACAAGTTCAGTGTCTTCCACATCCTGGTTGGTCATCCAAATAGATTATTGATTTTCCTTCTGTAAGAAACAGTTTTCCAGCTCACCAAAATACTTCTTATTCATTTAGGTCCATTTTTGCCCTGCCAAGATTTGTTCGACTGGTGGACATTAAGATGCGGAGTCTGGGTCGTCTTTCTGTTAGCCATGCTTGGTAACGGTACTGTAGTTTTCGTCCTGATCTTCTCCAGAAGCAAGATGGACGTTCCAAGGTTCCTAGTTTGCAATTTGGCAGCGGCTGATTTCTTCATGGGTGTATATTTAGGTACCGAAATTTGAAACATATTATAAGTCTCTACAAAAGAACATAAAAATCAATAAAACTCTGCATGTCTAGGTATGTTGGCAGTGGTCGATGCTTCAACACTTGGCGAATTCCGAATGTACGCGATCCCGTGGCAAATGTCAGCCGGTTGTCAACTAGCAGGGTTCCTCGGAGTTCTAAGTTCCGAACTCAGCGTCTACACCCTAGCTGTAATCACACTCGAGCGAAACTACGCGATAACCCACGCGATGCATCTAAACAAGCGTCTATCACTTAAACATGCAAGTTACATCATGACGATCGGCTGGGGATTTGCCTTGTCGATGGCAGCGCTGCCTCTTCTAGGTGTGTCTGACTACCGAAAGTTTGCCATCTGCCTGCCATTTGAAACCACCGGTGCCATCTCGTTGGGTTATGTCGTGTTCCTCATGCTGATCAACGGAGTTGCCTTCCTCATCTTGATGGGCTGTTACTTGAAGATGTACTGCGCAATCCGTGGATCCCAAGCATGGAACTCGAACGATTCCCGAATCGCCAAAAGGATGGCCCTTCTAGTCTTCACGGACTTTCTCTGCTGGTCACCCATCGCCTTCTTCTCCTTAACCGCGGCCTTTGGTCTCCAACTAATTTCACTCGAACAAGCCAAGGTGTTCGCTGTGTTCATCCTACCGTTGAACTCATGTTGCAACCCATTCATGTATGCCATCTTGACTAAACAATTCAAGAAGGACTGCGTTCTTATCTGCAAAGCCATAGAGGAGTCCAGAGTCACTCGAGGGATCGGTAGGTGTCGTCACAGCTCAAATTTCAGCAACCGTCATACACCAGCAAACACGAACAGTCTTGCAGACAAATCCTCAAAGGACAACCAGGTGACTTGTACCTGCAACTCCAGACTGCTGAACACCAACAATCGTCGTAGAGACGCTTGGTGCGGACCAGGAAACTGGTTTTGGCCATTCAACAAAAAACAGCGACCGAGACACGTGGACAGCGACCAGTATGCCTACCAGATCGCTCAGATCCAGCAGAAACAAAGCAAACGAACCTCTTCTACAACTTCGAGTGAGAATTTCTCGTCATCTCGTTCGGACTCGTGGCGACAGGCGCATCATTGTGGGATACCTTTGAGGTTACTAGACCCAAAACGAAGAACATCATCCTGGTTAGTCACACGGAAACCGTCCCAGGAATCGACACTTAGTTCGTCCAGGAATGACTCGTCGGGGTCTGGAACCACGGCGAGCACTAGTACTTGGCGAATGTCGAGGTCGAGTGCGTCTTTGGATGCGAATTGTCGGGCGACTCCGAGACCCAGTAGACAAAAACCGAGACTGATCAGACAGCTGGCTGTCCAAGAACCGGAACCTCCCAGCTCGCCTAGCAGGCTTGCTGTACGACTTTTGGCTACTATTCCGTCGGCCGCTGAGATGAGCGAACAGCAGGAAGAGGACAATCCGCTAACAACAACCATTTTAACTTCCTCCTAACTCTCAAACGTCTCATTGTTGGAATCTGTCTGTTAATTTTAGTTGTGCGCGAGACGTTTTGTCAAATTGCCAAATTAAAATATAAAACAAGAATTTGAGTGCTCTATTAATGTTGTGAATTATGGATAGCATTTATATGTAGTTGGTCGAATATTCTCGCTTTGCAATTGTACACTTAGTTGAAAAAATTTCGTGTGAATTTTTTCTTCTGAGTGTAATCTGAAACTTCTAATTGTCGCTCATCTTGTCGAATCGCTTTTTGAGACTGAATTGATCCTTTCAATTCTACGAAATAATGTTGATTTATTTTCGTTTACAATATCATCTGTTTAGCATTATTTAAAGATTCATTTTTTACTTTGAAAATGATTATGTCATTTCTGTCTCAAACGCGATCCAAGAAATGTTGTTTCATTGCAAATTTGTAAATACATATATTTCTAAAATTGTTATTTTTATTCTTAACATCGTAATAGATTTTGACAAACAAAAAATACAATTTCAAGTATTTTCAAATTATAAGACTGAATGAATGTAAGGTGTTTTTTTTAATGAAACGTACAAACTGCATTCCAAATATAATATTATAGACCAACTTTTGTACGACGTTTCGAAGACGCTAAGTTTTTCAAAACTGCCAATATTGGTCGTACCTCTAAGAGTAAATACTTAACGTCGACTTTGTCAATATTAAAAGGATAAAAACTGCAGCTCCATAAAACAGTTTTAATCAAAAGAGATAAAAATATATATCGGTTATATTAAAACCGCGGATATGAAATTAGAGTTTTATAGGACATTAAAGTTTTGCTTCAAATGCAGAAACGAATTGACTATTTCAACAGTTAAAGTTTCAACTGCCATCATTTACAAATATTTGTATCATTTTTTTCTTTCGTTTGCACTAAATTTTTATATATTGTACATACACCAACGATGTATCATCAATGATCAAATCTTTTAATCATAATTAAAATTGAGATATAATTTTTATAATTTCAAGTCCTTTGAAATTATATTTTTACGTTTTGTAAATAAAAAATAGAATTTTAATATGACAACCAATGAAAAATATGTAATAAAATGACTCATCTGTACACATACAGACTGACTATCTTTTTTTAAGCATTCCACTTTCCCACTTTTCCTTAAACGCGCGAAAAATCACGATTCTTCCTAATAAAGCACGGACAGTCTGAGGTTCGAGTCGCATAAAAAATTTCTGCTGCTTCACATTGCGAAATTGGGTAAGATTTATCATAACAATTTTTCTTGGCAAAAAATCATAAGTTGTAAAACTATACCACAACAAATAGAATAAAATCCTTCATTTTTCATAGTTCTAATCAAAATTGAAAATTCTAATTTAACACTAAACATGCTTTTTCTTAGTTTCAAATTTGTTCAATTTTGATAAATAGTTTTAATAATAAATGCAGTAAAATTTTGATAAGATAAATATGGAGGGATATAAAAAGTATTTAAAAGGAGAAATAACTTTCTACTGCGCATGTGTGAACATGTGATATCATCTTGCCGGCATCTTCTATCTTTGTCCCACCAAGTTGTTTAGCACAGCGAGATAAGTGAGTGTAAGTGAGCAAATTATCTCATGTGTACGAGAAATGTTTTTGTTACAAATACTTTGCGTTGCAAATAAATTTTAATCAATATTATGTAGTGAGGACTTTTAATTACAACCTTACACGTGCTTATTCACGTCTGGTTAAAACTCATTTCACGTTTCTTGAGACTCATAATAATTTAAAATGCCGGATACATCGGATTTGAAGGTTAGTATGCAATTGATTAATAAAATTCGTTGCAATGAGACATATTAACCATTGACAACCTTCTTTTAATCAACAAGAGTGTTTCCCGAAGAAGATCCAAGTCAGACTTTACCGATTGTTATCGTCAATTGTTTTATTTCAAAACAAACATGCATAGTGTATGACTATAACCTTAAAAACAATTTTTGCAAATTTCCATTGTTTTTCAAAGAAACCTTACAAACGAGTGAGATTAAAAATTGGATCATCGAAATGAAAAGTGTAAAATTGAATAATTTTTCCGAATGAATATTATAAAAGTGTAGTTCAAGATTTTGTTTATATTCTCTGTTTACAGGAACTGTCTGAGGACGACAAACTGCGCGAATCCTACAGTTTGTTGAAGAAGAAAATAAGTTTATCACAGTGAGTAATGTTGTTTGTTTTATAAATCAATTTTGAATTACAAAGGTATTAATAAAAATGAAACATTAATTTCTAGTGAGCTGATACAAAAATACAATGATGCTGTTATGGAAACTGATCGTGTCAAAAAAGAGTTATCGATATCAAGAAAAGAGTTTGCAAAAGTAACTATAAACAACAACGCGAACATGGCCAAAAACATTGAACTACAACTTGTAAGTACTTTTGAATTTTTAAAGTCTCAACTATCCCAATTTTGTATTGTATAATAATTTACATAAGAATAACTATAATTTTGATTTGTAATAGGAAAACAATAAACTAAAAGCAACCGTCGAAACTTTGAAGAAAGATTTAGCAAATGTAAATATAAAAGTCAATGCAGACAAGAAGCACGTTCAGCTGCTCAATGATAAGTTGAAACAACAAGAATCCAAACTCGAGTGTTTCAAAATCGAAGAATCTTTAAAACAAAAAGAACTCACTGGTACGTATGACATTTTTACAAGTAAAAAACAAATAAATTAAGCAAACTAGAAAATTAAAATAGTTAAACTTGAAAATCTATTGTAGACACAATAGCTGAGATGAAAAAACAAATAAAAATGCCGAAGGAAAAGAAATCTTTTATGGAATCAAGTTCACAAACAGTCCAAAAACGTTACAGAGATGTAGGAACGATAACAGAAGGAACAAAAATCGAGACATGTTCGACAAATTTCAAGGAGGATCATGTGTTTGAAGAAAAGAAACTCTTCTTCTGTCAGGAGTGTACTCGTGAGATCAATTCCATGCTTTGTTCATTGTGTGAACTTGAACAGAAACTGAATCATGGCCTTCTCTTACCGATTACTGACATTATAGGTAATTTTCAAACTTTATTTCATCTAAGACTCTTATTAAAAACTAAAGATTACTATGAATAATAATCAATTGTTAACTATTTGTAGCAGAAGAAACTTTGGAGATGGAGAAAACAATTGTCAGAGAAGATATAACAGTTCTAACACCGATTATTGACACTAGAGGTAAAATTTTTATTGTAATTTTAATTCAATTCATTTCAATCACAAATAAAAAATGAAAATCGCTATGAATAATAACGATCTTTGAATTATTTTCAGCAGAAGAAACTTTGGAGATAAAGCAAACAGTTGTAACAGAAGATTTGAGAGTTCCAACGCCGATCATTGAAACGAGAGGTAACTTTTATTGTTTATTTAATATCAAGATTTGACAATTTAAAAACGAAAGAGTAATTTTGTCACTTTTTATTTTAGAAGAGCAAAACGATATTAGTTGTGAGATGAACAAAACTAAAACCGAAAAGGAAGACCTGCACACCCTAATTCAAGAGATGCAACGGAAGATCGATCTAATGGAGAAAAAGCAACGGAAGATATTAAAAAAGAACAAAAGCATTAACCACTCTTGCTGTCACCAAAACTCTCCGAACATGTCGCAAAGTTTTGTTTCAAGTCCGGCAAATTTAACTCCAGCGAATTTCAGTTTCATGAGTGATTTCTGCTCCTCAATGTTCGAAGGTTTCAAACATCACATGGTGAGAACAAAAAGGAAACGAAAAACCAGTCCGATTGTTAAAATCAACAAAGTTTCATCCAAGAGAGCAAAATTGAGTACAGCCAAATGGATAGAATCGCCGGTGTCTGATTGCGCGGATTCGTCAGAAGAAAATCTGGACCAGCCATCCCCAGCGATTTCAAAAACTACCGTTCTGGAAGTTTCTCGTTCAGAGACGGAGAGTGTAGTAGTATCAAAAAGTGTTGAGGATGAAAAGTGGACGGAGATCAGCTCACAGGTTGACGAGGATTTGACAAAACGTCTGATGGAAGATTTTGCGAAAGACCAAAACTGTGCTTCGACTCCGAGAAGTGTTACGAAATCGCCAGTTAAAGTCATAGAACCTACTCCTGCAGAGAGTAACAAAAAGTTAGATCAAGTTGAAGAACAAAATACTGGGGTTGAAACGGTTTTACATCAAGAAAAGTTCAAAATTGTACAGCAGGAAAAGGCTGAAGTTTTACGGTGTCCAGCTTCAGTTTTACCTGAAGAGGAGATGAATGTTGATATTCTGCAAGAACCTCCAACTTCGAATTCAATCAGCCAAATGAAGTTAAAGGAAGAAGTTTTTGATCACGGTGAAAAGGAACTACAAACAAAACAAGAAAACTTAATTGAAAATCACACCGAAAACCATATTGAAAAGGAAATAGAAAGTGATCTTGAAAAAAATACAGAAAATTCACTAGCAATTGAAGAAAGATCAGTTTCTGAACCAACCCCAATTGCAGATCCAAGACCTCAACCTTCAGAAATTTCAAAAACCGAACAGCTGAAGAAAAGCCCAACACCTCAACCTTTAGAAATTCCAGAAACCGAATTAAACGAAATCCAGCTGAAGAAAAGTCCAGTCAACTCAGTCGAAGATGAACCTGAACTTGAAAATGGTCATCTCTCTCCTCTTCCAAGCCAAATGAAGTTCACTGATTTGTTTGGAGACGAAGGTGACTCTGATAAGGTCCAGTCACATGTAGAAGTCGATTCTAGATCAGAATCCAGTCACTCAGATTCTGAAAATGAGTCTGCAAACAAACTTGAATGTACAGAGAATCGTACTGGAAACGATCTTGATTCTCCTCAGTCCCCAGACTGTAATGGAGAAATGGATTCTCCTCAGTCCCCAGACAGTAATGGAGAATTTGATTCTCCTCAGTCTCCAGACGGTCTTGAACCCGAGGAATTGCCAATAACTAGAAGAGTGCAAAGTGTCTATCCAGTATTTGACGACTCGAGTCAAACTGAAAGCGAGATCTTTGAACCTGAACAATCTGAACAGCCTGAACCATCTGAACCATCTGAACCTAGTTTGAAAGTCAGATTGGCAGCGAGTTTCATTAACTTCCAAAAAGGTGGTTCAACCGATAACAAAGAGGTCAAAGGTCGGAAATGAAAGAGCAACTGCAAAAAGGACAATTGATCGAAAAAAAAGTATCCTCACAAAGTTAAGAAAACTGAAGAAAACTCCAGCTATTGTGCCTCTAACACCGAGATCTGATCCCGTTCCATGTGAGTTGCCAAAACATCCGATTCTTCCTGAGATCACGGATTACAAAGAAGAGAAGAAGCCACGGATTGCCCACTCAAAGGACCCGAAAATAGCACAAATGGAAACGACTGTAAGCCAGATTAAGAAACCGCACATCGCTATTCTTTCGGTCGAAACGATCCCGAAAAAAACAGCTATAAAGTTGGTGAAAAACAAGACGGATAACCCGGTGAAGAGAACAACTAGTCCAGCACTTGTTTCTACCATCTTAAAAGACATGGAACAGTCTTTCAAAGATGTGCCGAAGACTCAGAAAAAACGAGTCGATCTCAGGAGTATGTACTCGATCAAAGATGCCAGTACTGCAGCACCAAATTTGACAGACAAAACAGATTCAAATTACGGTGAGACAGTTACAGAAAGAGCTGAGGGTAAACTAGTAGAAAAAATAGTCGAACAGTCAACAAGTTGTATCCAAACTCGGTCTAAGGCAGATAAGAATGTGTCGAGACCAAGTAAAGATCTTCCGGAGGCTGTCAAAAAAGTTGCCAGTCCTGTCAAAAAAGTAGTTATTCCTGCCAAGAAACCTGAAACTGTCAGAAAACCACCCAGTGCCAAGAAGAGTAAAAAAACAGATCCGCTCGCAGAATCCTACTCTGACATGATCAGCAACGAAAGTTTTGGAGTTTCCAATGAAGTCGAATGTTCGAAAGAGCTCAGAACACGAAAAGTACCTGTTAAGACCAAAGAGGCTTTTACTAATGGTATCCCTAATAGTATGAGGAAACGGTTTCCTGATCCTAATATCGAGAAGGGCGCCGTTCCTTCTATTTCGTGGATGCTCAATAACTACTTCTTGGACGAATTCAAAACTCCCAGGGGACTGAGGAAACGAGCACCTATTGAGTGGAGAAAAAGTAAGTCTTTCCCAACTTCATTTTTTTGATGAAACATTTTTTCAGGACTGATTAATTTTACTTTTTTAAACATTTTTAGTCAAGTACGCTGAGGGACAAATCAAACGACTAATCGACGATCAAGAGTGGTCCATGACTGTTCACACCAGTGTCATTGAAAATTTAATTGAACACTGTACCTGCGACTTTATCGTCAAGTACGTAAAACTCAATTTTTTATTCCTTTTTCTGTTTGTTTAAGTTTATAAATAGTTGATTTTAAAATGTTTGTCTATGTTAGTGGTATCCTGAACTACATTTGCTCAATCGAGATAGAAGAGGAGAAAGATTTATCATTCACCCCTCCTGCTCCCATCATGACAAAAACTCAACAGAAAATTGTCACTCTGATAAACAGCCTGGAGCCACACTTTCCAAACATCTTCAAGGAAACTCAGGCTGCCATTGAGTTTACCCTGTTTAGACTCAACTGTGCCCCATCGGTATGTAGAACAAAAGAAAACTTGAAAATCGACAGTCATTATAAATGAGAATCATTGAAGGAATGAAAGAAAAAATTGAAAATGAAATTTCTATCTCGATACTTATTTGCAGAACGACAAGATTGAATTACTGGCAGTTCTGTACGTCGCCTTGGCTCGGATCAAGAAAGACAGAGCGAAAGTAAGGATGTTTTGTGTCGATGCACTGTATTGTTACAATCTCAAGGCAATTGTGGTGATTCACTGCGCTCTCAGGAATTGGGCAGAGGTTCTGCCGACCTATGGAACGATGGATGGTAAGCTCGATTTTGAAACTCTTGTTTAAATTAAAATGTTTAAAATGAAATCGAGTTGAAAAAGTTTGCTGACAAATTAAAATTTGTTTGATGACTATGTTTCAATGTCTATACAAATACTAAAATTTGTACGAGTTGTTCTAACCGGTTTATTTTAAAAATACTATAACAAATTTTTTCTTCAGACAAACTGGCAACTTGTATAATGATGATCATCATGAACATGACCAGTCCCTGCGGAAGTTACCCGAAATTAAAAAATCTAAAACAGTTGATTACATTACACTACCAATATCCAACCAGTGGAATCACGTCTGCAGATTTTGTCAAGGAATGTTTCGTTGATCTGCTAGGTAAGTGAGAATATATAAAAAATCCCATTCAACAACAATCAAAATCATCGTTCTTTGAAATTAAAACGTAAAATTTGAATTGCAGAACATCCGGAAAAACACACGGCAGTCAATACAGCTCTGATTCTTTTAGCGAAAAAAGAGTCGTTTGAATGGACATATAAAAACATAATTGCAGGAGGATTGCTGCAATCAATCATCAACAAAACTCATCCCTCGACCTATGCGGCGTATGATCTTTTGGGTTCTATTTTGAGATCGTTTCCGACTACTGATAGTGACAAAGTTGTTAGGGACATAATTGATCAATTGTGTGATTTACTTGACGCTGCAGAAGGTGTGCAAAAATCTACGTTCAATCATTTTGATCAAAACAAATTAACTAGACGAAATCAAAAAGTTAAAAACGGTGCATTCTATAATATGTTTTTTATGTTTTTACAGGTCCCCATCATGAACAAGAAAGCATAGCAAGAGCGCTGTTATCATTAAGCCGACATAATTTCTATAAAGTGGCAAAATCAATTTTAAAATGGAAGCCGACAAAGGAATTGAGACCGGACACTGTAGAAAAGTTGGAATGTTTCTTTCACTCTCACCCGATGGAACGCTGGAGGATCTTCATTCTAAACGACTTCGTTCCATATCGAAAAAAACAAGTTAATTTAAGAAACGCGGCAAAAATTTAATCGCCCTAACGGTACGATTTTATTTGCATTTACCTAAATGCAAACAACGTTATCATTAATAACTGAATTGTATTTATGAAGAAGTATTGTGTTTTATATTTTCATAATTTAAGATGTGAATCGACGTAGGATAAGAGTAATAATGTAATTTTCTACAAAACCAATACCTGGCTGTGCATTATTGTAAGTATGAAATAAGAATCGATTAGAAAATTTATAAATCAGCCGGTAGAATATTTGCACATCTCTAGAGATGCTCTCTAACAGTATTTAAACAATGAAATTTGCATTTTCAAAGAAAGTCAAAGCGAAAAGTGATTTTTTAACAATGTTTTTAAATAAAAATTCATAATTGTTAATTTTGATTCTTTCGGCTGAATTTTAAATTTGATCAATAAACATAAGTATTGATATAAGGATGTAATTTGAACAAAAAAAGAAAAGTGAATAAATTAATGAGGTCATTAATAGAAAATGATAACCGATGATTAATTGACGCCCATCGAACGGGAAGATAGACTGATTATGATAATTAAAACGAGGACAGCTATAAATTACATTTTTTTCTCGATCATCACTGGCAATTAATAAGTACCCGCAAGTAGAAAATATCTTTAGACATATAAATACAGTGCAGGTTTTGCATGTGTATTGGCGTAACGGTTCCGTACCATCTGTCCCTGCATTTCTGTAGTGCGACGACAATAGGGGTAGAAATTGTTCGGACCCTTCGGGGCTCTTTAAAAATAACACCGTGTCAATGGCTAACGACCAACATTTGAAACTCGAATCTTCAAACAGCCTCGAATTTCTAAAAAAGACAATGCATCTTTTTTCTATTTAGACTAAAAAAAGCAAAGATCATTGTAACAAATTTTGAACGCCAATTAGTTTCGGTGAGTTCATCTAAAAATACAAAGTGAAATTGAAACAAATATTTTTTCGTTGAACAATCATTTTAAAAAACTGTGTTTTTCAAATTTGATTTAAATTTTTTTAGTTTTCGGTAATGCGAAGGAAGCATAAGTGAAAGTATGTTACGAACATTTCAATGCAGATGCTTCGCATGGCACGTGCCCCACAGGCTATCAACGAGGGTGGCAGAAAACGTTTCGTTCCCGGTCCCAAGGGGGGAATCATTCCATCCACACCTGGCATTTAAATACGTAGTCCAACTCAATGTTCTGATTTCATTTCTCTATTTGTTTCTTTCAGTTTAAAACTTTCATCTTCCTCTTTCTCTACTCAAAATTAAAACTTAACAAAAGATTTCTGTACAACAAACTTTTATATCAAATCTTTTTATAGAAAACTGGATGCAACTGAGATAGAACTTTTTATCCGAGTGAAAACTTACACACCCCTTTTAATTTGAAGATCCAGTTTTTGGGTTTGAAAAAGGTTCTCCCCAAGTCCGGTTATTCTTTCAAACAAACCGTAAGAAAAGAAGTGCAGCGAATATAATGTGAAATAAAAAAAAAAGTTGCTTACATCACAGGTGAGGTTGATTCACGAATATTGGGGGTCGCGCGCGAGCTCTTATTTGAGCGACTTGGCTTTTACCAAGGGGAGGAGTCGTTACGAAGTCGGAAGCTACGCTTTTCATTCAGTCGCTTGTATGCTGTCTATACGTAAACGTCGTTCTGTGTAACTGTGAAAACTTCATTAAAAGAAAAACACTATCATTTTAAATTTGTTCAGTGCATCTATAACAAATTGCAAGTGCGTGTAAAAATCAAATTCATTTTTATAAAACTTTCTGAATTATTGTTTAGCTTCCTCGTTTTATATTTTTAAATTTTATTAAATGAATTTTCAAGATCTTAATTTAGTTTGTCTTCATTAAAAGTTAAATTTTTGAAATTCCTAAATAAGAGTTATTGGACGAAAAAATGCAAATTTTTAATTTTGTAATAAAGACAGAATGATAACGTTTGAAAAAAATTAAAAATGTTATAGAATCATAAATAAACATCAACTACGGAAGCGATTACATGTGATGCTCCTGGAGGGTGTGTGGCATAAGGCGCGTGCGACAGAAGGGTCGCTCTGCATCGCTGAGTCGTGAAAACACCCATCGTGTTGGTCTCTTCGGAATTCCCGGAGGGTCAGAAACATTTGAACGGTCAAAGTGAAACCAACCGGTGGTCGTCAACCATGAGTGCCTTCAAGCGATATCAGAGCAAGGTTTTTTGGAACCAAATGCACGAGCTCGACCTGGGCAACGTACCAATCAACGAAGAAAGTTTGGACAGCTCGCGGGATACCACTGACGGAGCGGAAGTAACTGTAATTCGACGTGACAAAAATGCTAATCAATCTAAACGATCGCTGAACAAAAGTCAATCGTAAGTTTCTAAAAATAACTCTATTAATTGAATCGTGCGTGCGGTTTTAATTTCAGTGTGTGGTTTCGGTAACATAACTCAACAAACAACTTTTTTATTTATTTTCAAAAGTTTTTATCTTTATAATTTGTTTACTAGAGGTGATTTTCTTAACTTTCGTGCAAAATTGAAAATCAAACTTGTTTTGTATTGTAAGGAAGAAGAAAAAAGTTTGATAAATGTTAAAACGAGAAGTTTACAATGAAGATTCAAACACATGTGAGTCACACACTGCGATGCATTTTTCTTGTTCTACGCAACACGTCGAGACTAAGATTATTTTGAATTCAGGTTCATGATTCACCGTGTAAAAAATGAATAATTGTTCGTTTGTATAATGCCATAATTATCTGATTACATCGTGACCTTGTTTGAATAGGTAAATTAACGTTACTAAATCTAAACTTTTATAATCATTTTTCTGATAGTTTCAATAATTGAACCACTCCACATTTTTACTTACAAAACTACCACTTTAAAAATTAAAAAAAAAGTTAATTAAAAAATGCTTTGAACATTTTTGTCAACCTTCATTCTTCTAAAGTGTGATTTTAAAGTGTCAAAGATATGCTAAGCACAGCTGCTCCTTTCTGCAACAAGTTTACACAGGGGATAAAATTAGATTTCGACTTTGATGTTTTAGGGGGAAAAAAGCATCTGCTTATGAAAAGACGAGACATTTAATTTTCTCCTTAAAGTAGGGAGCTCATTTGAAAAGAAATTGAGATATTTTTCTAATTTCATAAGAAAAAAAGGGGGACGAATCTTAAACAAAGGTTGTTATCTTTCAGGGAAGTAGGAGAAAATGAGGAAAAGGAGAAAGAAAAAAGGTCGAGTGGAAGACCTTACAGTCCAGTGAGCCAAGGACAGCGCAGTCAGGATTCAGGCTTTTCCGATTCCGATAGATCGGAATGCTCTGACAGCGACGTTCAGACGCGTCAGAAACGTTCCCGACGTCGCGGACGCGCCCGCAAAATTGACAACTCTTTATGCAATCCCGCGCTTACCTCCACGCCCAAACTGGATTGCAAACCGATGGAACGCGATATCTCCAAAACTAGATGGGATCTCAGCCAATTGGAATCGTAAGCAAAAAATTATCTACAATTGTTTATCATTTTCTTAAACTTTCAATAATTTAGTCAGGGAAAATTTATTTAACAACAAAAAAAGAAACTAAAAATTGTCACAGAAGCAGAATGTTGAAACACGAAATCTTATCGTGCAGTTGTTTTTATGAGACTCAGTCCAAGCGTTTGTTTGAACTTCAAAAGTCAACACATTTCTGAAATCGATAAAAGAAAGAATCATTCACTGATTATTAGTTTTTGAACTTTCTCATTCAGAAGGGATACGATTGTTATTGACACATTATGGCATGACTGCTATCATGTTTACCATTCGATTTGACGACCAAAACGTGACTCACATTTTCGTCTCACTCACTGATATCTCAGCTAATAGAAATCTTGATCAAACAATCAAGATTTGATTATGTAAAACTTCTGTCTTTCAATTTTATTTATGTTTCTTTTTCTTTTCAACAAATTTAAATTCAAATTGCATTGTTACAAATCCTTTAAGGAAACTGATATTCGACTGGAATTTCGTCCAGAAAGGAGAGAAAAACGAGTTTAAGATTGAGAGTGCATTGTGTGGCGAAAAAAATCGAAGCCAAATCTAAGCTGTGAAATTGAGAATAGTGCGCGGGATAATGTTAGGCATTTGGTTTTTGCACGTGACACGCGTGAGTCAATGCATGTGAAAGATCAGGAGAAAAGCGCGGTGCACGCAGGTGGACGTTAGTCACTCTTTATGTGATACCAAACAATGCGCCGAGACATTCCCAATGCGCGCACTCGCTTATCTCCCGGCCACGTGTGCGTCCGAGAACGCGCGACTATCACAGTATGTATCTTGGCTGTGTCGCCGGAAGTCTGTACCATGACCCGCTTCAGGTACAAATTGTTCCTTTTATCTCCTGAGAAACTTTTTTTCTTATTCTTATTCAAGATTAATATTTCATTCAAACTAATTTTGATTAAACATTTTTTAGTTACATTTAAATTTAATCTATCTCATTTTCAATTGAATCTTTGGTCTTGCAAACTCAATCCCTTCAATTGAAAAAGTTTATTTTGCTTATTCTTGATTATTATTTAATTAAATCTGATTTCAACATTAATTTTTTATCAATCTTTGTTTTTACTTAAATTTTTCGTTTCAGAAATTGAATTCTTTCGGATGAAAAAGTTATCGTCTGCATTTTGAAATTTGTATCAATTATCAATACCAGAAGAAATTAAACGCTTGAAAGAAAACAAATTTGATAGCCGTATTATCTAGAAAACATTATTATCTCTTGAGACTTGTGACAATAAAAACACCATCACTGTTATGTGTATCATATTTTCACATCGAGAAACTAAACAGAAACGTTAATAATTATTATCAATTTATTTGAAATCAATTTTTGTTTTTTAATAGTTGATATTTTTGTATTAAAATTCAGATTTTGTTTCAGTGTTGAAGAAGGCACAGCAGAACTATCAATAATCGAGAACTCAGACGAGGAGAGTCTTAGAGACTTTCTGTTCACTGAAGACCCTCCAGGAGAAGATTCCAGTCCAACGTCATCATGGACCCAAGGCGAACAGCCCAGTCTGGCCGACAAAACGTTGTACAGCAATTCAAGCAATCGTACGAGCCAAGAAAACAGCCTGAATCGCCTGGCTCCGGTTAGAGCGTGGTTGTGCCATCTTGCTAGGGAAGAGGAGGATGAACCCAGCACCTACGTTTTGCACAAAAGTCTACCGAAACTGACATCTTTTCAAGACAGACTTCAACATTACAGTCTGACTTCTTCCTCTACTGCGGCTGCTACCAAGTTACTTGATATGGCTGCTAAGTTCGATCAGCATTTCGAACAAATTAAAAGGTATTTTAATTTTAAATTTATAGAAAGAATTTATAATTATAAAACCTTTATTTATTATTTAATACAAAATTTCAATTTTGCAGTAAATTATTGAACCTCAACAATTCGAGGATAGAAAGAGAATTGATCCAGTCAATAGAAGACGACGCTTATGCATTCCTAACAGCTCTCGGCGCACCTCCACCCAGAAGAATTCATCTCAACAGTCTACAAACCACTATCTCGCAACTAAACCACATGAAGATGGATATTGAAAGAGCTTTGGAACCTCGACTGGATTTCTATATTGAAGTAAATTCAAATTTCATACACCCAATTTTCTGAACCCTTGTTCCATTATTATTTTTCATCCTAACAAACAAATTTCATTTTCAGAGAGTAGTAAGAAGTTTAGAAGAAAACGAAACCGATGACAGAAGCGGTCTTCGAGGATCGATCGCCGCCCTAAGTGCACTAGGAAGTGCAGGATCGCGAGCAGGTCGCAGCATAGCTCGTTGTTACGGAGTTCGAAACCTCCTCTCTTTAGTTCTCACTCCAAACTCTTCCTCAGAACTACGAATTTGCTGTCTGAGAGCACTAGCTTGCGTTTGTTCCTGTCCCGAATCTATCGAGTCGCTGATAAAAGACGACGGAGCCGAGGTGCTTGCCGACATTCTCGCCTCCAGGTCCCGAACGGAATCTGAGAAAACCGAAGCCGTCGCTCTGGTAGTACAGATCAGCGCCCCCTGGAGCAGGTGTTTGGGAATCGCTCACCTCGCACCATTCGCTGACAGTCTTGTCCGCGACCTTACCGAACTGGCTGCAAAAACAAACTGCGCCCAAACACTACTCCTTTCAGCCGCGGCTCTTAATTACCTCTCAACGAACAGGAAGTTTGTTCAACCGATCTTCGAACATGATTCGGTACGAATTTTACTGAGTTGCGTGAAAAAATCGACGGGAGAAAATGTATGTTTGAAGGAACAAGTTGCGGCTTTGATTGGGGAACTTGCTAGAGACCCTGGTAATTTTAAGTATCTAGCTAAAGCTAGGGCCTCGGTGGCGCTGGTGAGTTTTCTTAGGATGCGACCGGCGAACTTGGAGGATACTTCGAAGAGACTGCAGGTCACTGCGGAAGCGGCCTTGACGAGGATGTGCGTGGATCCGGAAATTGCTAGACAGGTCGTTGCGCTGGGGGCTACGGATTGTTTACAAAGCTGTGAGAATAGGGAAGAGGAGGCGAAAGAAAAGGCGAAGGAGGAGTTCCGAAGGTGCTCGAGTTCGCTTCGACTTGCACGCAGAGAAGCTGCTGAACAGATCCATGTTGCGAAATCTGTCGATCAGTTTACTTTTTAGATCTATTTTTTAGTTCTTTTTATGGTAACTTCTTTGTTTTGTAATTTTTAGGCTTTTTGTGTTGAAGTTTTATTGGAATTTTATCGTCACATTTTATAATTTTTTATGATTAAATTTGAAAATTAAAAATTCTCAGGAAATGTAATACGAAAAAAACGATTTTCTTAAATTTGGTAGAAAATTATGATTAAGATGCGATTAGTTTGATCCGAAAAAGTGCCATGAACAAATTAAACATGTTAGTATTTCTCATGTTTTGTATCGAGTACAAATAATGTAGTTCATAGCGCGCAGATTTGTAAAACGAATCAAGTTAATTGATATGAATAATATATGCAGTTGATATTAAATATTGACTCAAACGTTTAGAATTAGAAGTTATTTATATATGAAAATTGCTATATAATTTTGAAGTATTTAGCAAATTCATCTGTGTAAACGTTGCGACCGAACAAAATTGGTAAAGCTTATTGTAAACAGCATGAATTTGTCTTCCACACATCTCTTGTCTAGTCCAAACTATTGTTTTTTAAACAATTATTGTTTTGAACAAATAATAAACTATTTTGAATATAATCTTTTTGATTCCATTTACATCCCTCAACAGTCATGAATTTATGCAGTTTGCTTGTTAACGAATATTCGAATGTTTGTTTTGGTTTACCTTATATTGTTTACATTCATTGTTGCAGTGTCGACATTGTTTATTACACGATTTTAATCAATTTTTTATAATGTTTACATTTATTTTTACGATGTTTACATTGTAATTTACTGCCGTTGTTTATGTATCAAAGTTTAACTTCTTTAAACAAAAAAGTGAAAAACTTTCAACAATACATTTTTTCTCTCACCCAATTACCGTCCAACCGTTGCAGACCGATGACCTACCTTTCGCAGATTTTCCCTCGTTGCGATCTGTTTTTTTTTCACCCGTGGTCCATTGTTGATCCCGGTTGGTCCATTGTTGGTCCATTGTTAACATCAAAACTCTTAAATCCAAGATTATCGTTCAAGTTGTCCTAGTTGAAAACGCCATCCTATTGTTGTATGTCACTTTTTATCCTTTCCACTGATTCATATTGAATAATAAATGAAAAAAGATAAATGTACTTCGTTATTTTGAACTGTGTACTACCGCGAACAAGAAACGAACAGTCCCGCGCCGCGAAGACTGCAACCTGCGACCGCGAACAACAGGCTGCAACAGGCCGGCGCCGACTCCATCTTGGATATCAGATTTCAGATTTTGCGCGGCAAAACGAAAAAAAAATTATATTGAAAAATACCAACAATCAAACTCACATTTACTTCAGTGTTGTTATTGCTTATCAAAAATGATAAAAACGAGTTTTTTTTGTTCTTCTCTATGAAAATAATAACAATTTATGTAACCGGATACCCGATCTTCGAATTCCAATATGGCGGCTACAGCTTCGTCAATGTTCGCGCGTGCTCGGAGTGACTCGCATTGTCTGCCCGTTTGTTCTTGTTCACAATTTAATGTAACTGTGATTTCTTGATAATTGTTTCATTTTTTTAACACCGTGATTTATATTAATGAAAAACGTGTGTTTTTCTCTGAAATTAACCGTTTCTCGGACTTGAAGTACGGTTAAACAAACATCGGCGAGGTTGGCGCGCGAAATTTCCAAGATGGCAGCAAGCACCGGTCGTGTCATGCTTGAACCAGTTTACTGTTCGAATCGGGAATGTATTAAAACGTTATTGTTCTTGTTTTTCGCGAGTGATTTCATAATTTGTTAGTGCGGATCGTGATCCAAAGTGTGTGTCCAGGATCGAGAGCATTATTTTCAATTGGATCAAGTTACAAGTTACAACAACAGGGTTATTGCTGAATACAGATCGCATCAATGTATGTACGGAATGTAGCAGAAAAGGTAGGATGTCAAATACTATCTGTGCATAACAATGAAAAAACAATAACAAAAAGACGTTGAGGTTGTTTTTGATTTGAAAACAACAATTGAAGTCTTTTTATTTTGAAAGCAACAATCAACACATTGTTGTATACTTTTGATTTTGTGTATTGTTTACATAAAAATGTCGAATTCAAAATGTGTGGTGACAAATGACAAAAGTTCAGATTTTTTATAACAATCATTTTTATTCCAATATAATTTATTTAATAATACAAAATATAAATATATATGTTACATCAAAATTTTACATCTCAACCATTTCACCAAAGTTTCACGTTAAAAAGTCATCAACGAGTACAATTTATTTCACGCGCATAAAATGGTTCAAATATCATTAAGTTTACTTTATTGATTATGTATCATGGACATTATTTCAACGTTATAATTACGAAAATATATAGTCATCTAACAATAGATACTTTTCTGTGTTATAAAAAGAAATACAAAATATGCCTTAGCTTTTAGTACTTTTGACAAGTTGTGCATATAGAAATATCTCTTTCATCGGTATAGATCACAATCACTGAAAATTCATCAAAAAATTCGTTACAAAATCTTACTTAGTTTTTAAAAAAATCTCACAATTTAGTTTAGTTTCGTTCGGTTTGCAGCGACGGTTGCCAAACATTCCAAAGCGTTCAGTTCTGACGGAGGACACCATGCTAAAAAACGACCCAAAAAATGTTCAAATCTCAATCCTATAGAAACTTGAAAAAGAAATCGTAAAAAATAATTTTTGAAAAGGAAAAAATACAACGTACGTTTGTTGTCATTTTGACCTTTCACGCCACTCGGTTCACCAGCAGTAGCCAAAGCAGCATTCCGGGTGATATTTTGTTTTCTAGCTTTTCGTTTTTTGCTTCCAACCAGCATGCACTCATCCTCATCCAAATCATTCTTGACAGTTGCCACTTTTTTTGTATCAACTCGACCGACGTTGCTATGATTCTTGTGTGACTTCTGGACAAATTTTGTCTTTTTTGAACGCTGCTGTTTCTTCTTTTGTTGAAATTCCTCCAAACTCAGTGACGGCAGGGCTTCAATCTTTTTCTCCAAATTAAAATCTCTACAAAAAATTGAAAAAAAAACATTTTGCAATCATAACAACTTTCTACTTTGACTTTGCTTGCTTTTGTTTTTATTTGTTTACTTCTTGTTTGAAGTTTTTATTAAAAAACTTACTCAGCCTTGAATCGTTTTCGTTTAAACCAAGAACCACAATCGATAAGATTTTCTATGGTCTCGGTTTTGGTCTCCTCAGGTTTGGAAGCTTCGACCTTGCCTTCAGCGCTATTTAGAATGTAGTAAGCATCCCACAATTAATTATCATATCCTTCCTACTACTCCATAACACATAACTCACACTTACCTTTCAACGAGATGCTCCAACCCATTCTCGCATTTTTCTTGAATTGACATTTCTGAATGCTCTTTTTCATGTAATTTACTATCACTGAAATATAATAAAACAATCACTATTGCCACTATCAATAAAACCAAAGGAGAGGGAGAATTTCGATAATATTCAAATCACACACCTGTTTAATCTAATCTTCTTTCGTTTATTCTGCAAAGGAAGCATCAGGCTTCTCATTTGTTCGGCTAAAAATTTTTGATATCTCAATCCCTTGCACGTACGCTCACTCCGGAAGTTTATTCTTGAAAGTTCAAAGTCGTTTGATGACTCCGAACTGTTCATCTCATCCTGAAAACAACAAAGAACTACAAATTACAAAAGTTGAATCTCTGAATTAGAAAGTCACTTGCAAAATAATTTAGTTCTAATGATTTCTTGGATTCTAAATTGTACAAATGTGATAACTTGTGATTTCATCTAATCTAGATTAAATTGATTGATACCATATTCAACTGATAATTATTATTCGACTCCGTCTTGACCTTGTCTGGG
Source organism: Telenomus remus (assembly GCA_020615435.1). NCBI lineage: Eukaryota > Metazoa > Arthropoda > Insecta > Hymenoptera > Scelionidae > Telenomus > Telenomus remus. Next base: position 4,893,428 of record CM036341.1, on the reverse strand, counting down.
AACAAATTAGCTCTGACATCTTTCTTCATAATAATCGGTTCGGAGTAACGTTTTTTCGGAGGTTTCGAAATTGTTGGGTCGCTAGTCCCGTCAAGGGCATCCTCGGGCCCGACTTGGGTCTTCGCAGGTGTGATTAGCAGGCTCAATCCCCCTATCTGAGATTCATCAGCCAGTTTCCCTGATTGGATTTTGTTCCCATCTGTACTGTCAGCTTCATCTTCGTCGTTATCATCAAATTCTTCTGATTCGTTTTCAACATTTTGTTGTAACTTTTTGTTGCTAGGTCTTGTGTTCAGGGTTCGAAGGGGTGGCGCAGGTAACTTGTACCATTTAAAATCCGGATTTGCGTTCAAAAATGCGTCCTTGTACTGAATTACAAAAAAACACTTGTTATAAACTAACAAATTAAACAATAGAAAGTTGAAAAACAGTTTCTCTTTTACCTCTTGTGCTAAATTAGTATAACAAAGTTTTTGCTCAGGGTTTAAGGTCGCCCACCATTCTCCTAATACTCTAGTTACAGCTCTGTTTTCCAAGTGTGGAAAACCGGAACGTACAGAACTACGATGTCGCTTACAAAAGATAAGAAATGCATTCATTGGTCTTCTAGCATGATGAGCCGGTTCGCAAACATCTTGTTGGTCCTATAATAAAAAAAAGCATCCAATTTTTCTTCAATTCGAGAAAAAACATAACAAAAATCGTACCATAAAGGAGTTCCAAAAACTGCAATCAACTTGTAAAGAGGAGAATTCTAATGACTAAGCAGTTTTCCGTATCGAAAAATTTGACAGTTGGTAAACGAAATGTCAAATGCGCAGAAGACGTTTTATCAGTTAAAAGTTTGTGAGACAATAGAGGAGAGGATGAGCAGTTGTAATTGAATAAAACGGATTGTCTGGAAGGTGAAAAAAGGAGGGCAAAATATGAGAGAATGTTTAAAAGGAAAAACGAAAAGTGTCAACAATTGAAATGGCTGTTTGAAAAGCGAGAGAAGAGCAAGGTTGTTGTGTTGGTCTGTCGTGAGTTTAGAACGGCAAACCGAAGGCTAGTTTCGCTTGCGATAACAAACGTCGGCCTGTCAAACCGTGCAAGCTGTTTCGCGTGCAGTCAGACGACGTTAAAATGGGTGCTCATGCATTCGGCCACTTACTGTTCGCTGATGTTCATTGGCAGCCATTTCTGATTTCACTTGACAATTCACTCAGCAACACATAATAAAGATAAAGCCTCTGATGATTCTTTTTCCTCTCCTCTCGCTCGATTTGTCCGCGCCTCTCACTCGCACTCGACTTCTCCCACTATACAACTGTTTTCTTTCTTCTTCGCAAGCTGACTCGATGCAAAACATCGCGCTCATGACACTCGTTGCACATTCATTTTTTTTTTTTTTCGTTACACAAAAAACCAACTTGCCATCCCTTTTTTGACGATCCTTTTTGAAGTTTGGTCCTGCAAAAAAAATAAATCGAGATTGAAAATGAAAAAAACAAACGAGTGAACAATTTTTTTTTTGATCGAAATTTGTTAAGTGTTGTGTAATTGTTGTTAATCGAGTTTGATTTATTTGAAACAAACAGTGTTTAACCTCGAATTAAATGTCTTCTTCACTGCAAAAGAGTCGGCCTTTCACTGACGTCAGATTAAACGCAGCGAATTGCGCAATGTATGTTTCCTACTCGGTTCGTATACTCTTGAAAGGTATTTAAACGCACGCGGGGACATTTAAACACTGTTGCCAACTATTTGCATTGCAAGTTAATTAACTCGGACAATTATACTATCAAAATATGATGCTTTTGTTCAACAATAAGTGATTGTTTATCGTCTGTTGTTAAATTGCATTTTGCATCGAAATGTATATTCACTTTTGCTGAAACATTTCCACTGCAAAATAACTTTGCTTGTTAACGTAAATGTTTATTTATAAAGAGATTACTTTGTTTATCAAACCCTTGCTATATTTTTAGTTACTTAATTTTATATTGAACCAGTTTTGTTCCTTGCGAATTTCCGTCGCAAAATAATCCGATTGGTTTACGTAAACGTTTCATTTCATTTGTAAAGAAATAATAAATGAGTACATCAAATAATAATTGTCATCGTTCAGTTGAAACTGTTATATATAATAAACATCAGATTCCGATTTAGATTTTAACGCATATTCAAGCAATTAATATGATGATGAATCGATATTTTATTTTCATATTAAAAAAACTGATAAGGCACTCCAAGACAATTGTTTCGTCTTACTAAGCAAAAATTTTTGTTGATGAAGCAAATTTTTCCATCTTTAGGAAACGCTACGATCCAAAAAAAAAAGAAAAATAAACGATTCTTTAATTCTTTCATAAAATAAAGTTTTATTGATAAAAAAAGTCGAATCAGGTGAGACTGATTCATATCCAAATTCGTTTCTGATCACCCAAGATAAATTAAACCCCTCCCATGCTGATAATTCGGCGAAAAAAGTCGTATCGTGTGATTCAGACTGAAACCCGAGATAGTTTCGGAAATATCCCGTTCGCGGCGCGACCGTCGCTTCTAAGTTAATCGTTAGCCATTGGCGATTGGCGGCGTACAAGCTTAGTAAGTCGGAGTGTCGGACAAAAAAACTTATATAAACTTCTTCGCTGGCTCCCTCCGAGTTAGACCGTCCGCGTTTATTTTTTCAGTTTGGGTTGTGCGTGTGGATCGTGCGGGTTCGCGATTTTTCGTCCTGCGATTATCACAACGACCACTACGGCGCACAACCAAGCGACGTCAGAAACTCCATCGACGCCCGAGTGTGAATCATCGACGTGAAAGTCCCTGAGTGACTATGAGATTGTGCTTGACCGCAGTGCAAATTTGACGTCAAGATGTTGCGCTCAGGGATCTTCCTGATAGGATTTGCATTGATATGCATACAACTGTGCCAGGGCGTAAGTACACAAAAATTACAAGTTTATTGCGAGGTTTCGTTTTTTGTCATGGCGCATGCGCCTTTGTTAGAACTTAACCCTACTCATTATTGTCAGACAGCTTATTTGCAGTATAATAAATAAACTCGGTTTCTGATCAATAAACAATGGTTCAAGGTCACTTGTAAAATGACCATATTATGTTTTTGACAAAACGTAAATAAAAACTTAAGATGTGGTGATGTCAACTCTTATTAATTTTAAAAATTGGTCGTTTTTATGATCGATTTTCTAAATTGAGTGTTGTTAATTTGATTATGTTTATTTTCTTTGGTTTTTTTAATTCAAGAGAAAAAGTGAAGTCGGTTGTAACTTTTTTTGATTGATTTTCAGAGCATTTATTTTAGAACTGAAGTCACGTGAAAAAATTAGTCTCACTTTTAAGGATAGTTTCTGTGTTTAACTGTTGCAATAACGTTTTTTTAATGTGATTTGAATTTTTCTTTAATATGTTGAAAAAGTCAATTTGATTATGATTATGTTTTTTACAAATTTTGGAGCATTAATTAGGGATCAAAAATCACGATAAGGAAATGAATCTTGCTTTTTAATAATGCACAATCTTTGCTAAAAATATAGGCTCTTCATCTTATAAGCAATGGCTATGTTACACGACCTTTGTCGTGCCACTAAACTGTGATTATTCAAAAAATTCCGCAACGTTGTTTTATTATCTTGAAAGCTTACTTTTAATTTCTTCAAGAATGTTGACTTTTAATCTTAATTAAAATATTTCTGCTATTATTGACTCATTTCAATGATTAGCCATATCACAGACATTAGTTTTACTATTAAAACAATATTAAATTTATCACAAAAGTTATATCGTGAAAATAGAATTTTCTAGATCAGTAACGTAAGAAATCGAGTGAATAATTCAAATATTCTTTGGGTATCTTGCGGTTCCTTTTTTGTCTCGCTACCATGAATAATAATTTGTGACAATTATGTAAGTCCGTAGATTTTGAACCCGAGATCAGAACGCTGGAGTTAGTCACTTATCATGAGAAACGACCGATTAATCTTATCACATATTATTTCTTTGTTTATGTTAACTCCTTCATATTCGCCACATTGTTTAATATTTTTCTTGATTTGTTTACTTCTTTTACATGAAACGTATATTATAATTCTTATCTCATTAGAAAAATGACGACTCATTGGTCCAATAAACTTCTTGTGACTAATTCGATTACAACGAATTTTTGATAACAATGAAATTAGAATCAGATGGTATCACAGGTTAAGGCGTTTTAGCTCCAAGATGAAGTTCAATTTGAATTCAACTTAGCCTTTATTAACCCTCGTTAATGTTATCCTGTAAATTAAATCTGCATGTTCGACTAAAAAACGAAAAAAAAAAAAAAACTATAAAAGACCATTTAAGGATTTTACTAATTCATTCAATGGTTGTTCAAATAAGGTTTCATTGTATTTTTAAGGTTTTAATAAAATTTTTGTTACAATTTTAGGTGAGCGCAGATGAAGGACATTGTATTTGGTATGATGTAGCACGTCCTCCACTCGAGATCTCAGATAAAAACAGGGCCTACAATGGCCCTCCTCAAACCTTGAACCTTAATGACACGACCTTGGAACAATCGTTCCGAGAAAATTGCCCTGCCTTAGAAAAATATGATAAATTTTGTTGCAACAAAAAGCAAGTCCAAAATATGTTGAACGGTTTTAAAACTTTGAACAGTTTTTTAAATCGTTGTCCAAATTGTTTGGCCAATTTGAAAAAAGTGCTTTGCGAATTCAACTGCAGTCCTCGCCATTCTGAGTTCGTCGAAGTTGTGAAATATGGGAACTGTTAGTCATTTATTATTACAACCTTACAGTCAGTCATAATGGCTTTTCGTCAATACTAAATCTTGTTTTAATTTCTAGATACAACTGATAAAAATGAATTTATAAAATATGTTGATGAGATCAACATATACTTCACGACGAAGTACAGAGATTCAGCTTACAACTCTTGTAAAGACGTAACAAATCCATCAGGTGGATACGTAATGAACTTTATGTGCGGTGTAAAGAAAGTTTATTGCACCGCCCAGCGTCTGTTTAATCAAATGGGAAACGCTGCAATGAAGGGTTTTGTGCCATTCCAAATGAATTACGTACCGATTGATAAACCGATAAGTATAAAATCTGGTAACTACACACCAATCAACCCCGAGACCATACCCTGTAACGTTCCGTTGGCCGTAAGTTGATTTATTTTCTGAAAAATTCAAGCTTCGTTTCAACATTGTTTATAATCAAAATTGTTTGAAATCGCAGAATGGTACTTTTGCATGCAGCTGTGTCGATTGCGAAGCATCCTGTCCAGCACCCGCACCGCCTGAGCCGTTACCCGAACCGTCCAAAATATTAGGTTACGATAGCTATGCAGTGTCAATGGTCATCGTTTTTGTATGTGGTACAGTGCTGTTCCTACTTACGTTAGCTTTCTGCAACAAGCGCAAACAAATTGGTAAGTACAGTCACAACCCACTCCATAACAATGAGACAATACGTTTTTATTTCCTTTAAAACACTCATTACTGAAATCTTTTGATTATGCAAAAGATGAGAAACGATCTGTTAACATCTCTGTAATGTTTCGATTTGTCCTCTTATTGAACTGAAATTAAACATCAGAATGAATTTACAAATTTATGGGAACATAGATTAAACGTTGAAATTTTGGCTGAGGTGAATAGACATCGAACTCATTTTAAGATAAGGTGGAGGATGAAAAGTCAACGTACAAGTTTTTGTTTTTAATATTCCGTAACATCAATAACTAAAGCAATCACTTTGAACGTCAAATAAAAAATGATAAAAAGAAATGTAGCAGAAACTTGTACATTGACCTAACACTTGATTTCTACATGGTTTTGTGGCTTTGATTTGCACAAGTTCAACAAACAAGACATTATATGAACTATTTCATGGCGATTTCAATGAAATTGATGTATGGTTGGTGGTCGCGTGTATGTAGTTGCACGAGGGGAGGAGGTAGGAAGGCAAATGGGTAGACGTCTAGCCTCCGGGCTTCATCATACTGGAGATGGTGCTCGTATAGCTCTCGCTGCAGACCAGGAAGATAGCCCTCTTCAGTCTAAGCGTTCCAGTATGTCTAACTTTATATACACGACTATTGGTAGCGTTTATACACCTTCATTCCTTAAAAACCCATGCTTTCTTCGCACCTGTACTTTTTGCTCTAAAATTTATTGCATGGCTTTTTCGTAATTCCTCCTCGTCAGCTCTTTCATGGAATCCCTTTGTTTTGTTAAAACCTGATGTGTAAATTGATGTAAAATTTACATCTTTCTTCTAATACTTGGACAGATTGATATAACTGTGAATTGAAATAGGTATCGACTCGGTCGATGACGTGCCATCTTTGCGAAACCAAAGGTCAACTTTTATCGAACGACTTGGAGCAAACACCGACACCTATTTGCAAGACGTTTTCCGTCGTTGGGGAACAGGTAATTGAACGAAAATATGTTATCAATGACTGAACTTTTTTTTCAAGAAAATTGCCTTTTTTTGCTGACTTTCATTATTTGACATTTCAGCTTGCGCATCTCGCCCATGGATTGTTCTTATGCTAGGTGCCTTGTTTGTTATCGCCTGCAGTATTGGCATTAAATCCATTATCGTGACAACCAATCCGGTTGAACTGTGGGCTTCGCCAAATTCAAGATCGAGAATTGAGAGGGCCTACTTTGACACTCATTTTGAACCTTTCTATCGAACTGAACAGATTATTATAACGTCCAAAGGACTTCCAGAGGTAATTTCCAAGACCTTTTGTTTCGAGCTTTGATTAATCTTGTTGATGAAAAATGAAATAACGTGAAATGAATACTGATTGCAGATTATACATCCAACTGTGAAAGATAATCTAACATTCGGCCCAGTGTTTAACGAAGATTTACTGAGGCATGCCATCGAGTTGCAACAAAGTATTGAAAAACTTGTGACCAAGAATAATTACACCTTAGCTGATATCTGTTTCGCGCCACTCTCAGCTGAAAATAAAAAACTAGAGAATTCGGAGAAATGCGTTACCCAAAGCTTTTTTGGATTTTTCGAAAACGATATTTCCAATTTTGACACATCGGACACGGAAGATAATATAACTACGAATTATCTCAACACTATCTACGAATGTTCAAGGTAAGTTATTTGATTAATTTATTATGACAAGTACTTGCTTCAATAGTACATGTAATCTAACGAAGTAGAAACAGAGCAGAAATAATGAGGTCTTTGTTATCAGGAGCCCGGAATCTACTGATTGTTTCGGAGCGTACGGCGGTCCAATGGAACCGGCAATAACTTACGGAGGTTTCCTAAAACCAGGACAATCGATGGTCGATGCGGATTATACTAAGGCGACCGCCATCATTATTACTTTTATTGTAAATAATCATCATAACAAAACCAAATTGATACCAGCCATGGAGTGGGAAGAAAGGTGATTTTTGCAATTTCACACCACCGTTTAATTCTTAACGAAAATCTTTACAATTTACATTTCTACGTTTCAGTTACATAAACTTCATGAAAAACTGGACACAGACGAAGAAACCAGATTACATGGACGTTGCATTTACATCCGAAAGATCCATCGAGGACGAACTGAATCGAGAGTCACAGTCGGACGTGAAGACTATTCTTGTGTCTTACATCATCATGTTCGCCTATATTGCTGTATCGTTGGGACAATTCAAATCTCTCAGCAGATTCTTTGTATGTTTAATTCTTTTAATTATTTTTATCATAATCGATACTATAGATAATTATTGAAATGTCTTGAAAATGTCTAAAGTAAAACTTAATTTTACGTTTCAGATCGACTCGAAAATCACTCTTGGTTTAGGCGGCGTGTTAATCGTGTTAACATCTGTGTCATGTTCCATTGGAATCTTTGGCTACATTGGAATGCCAGCTACGTTGATTATAATTGAAGTCATACCCTTCCTGGTATTGGCTGTTGGCGTTGACAATATCTTCATTTTGGTTCAAACACACCAACGTGAGAGCAGGCGACCAAATGAATCGATTCCTGAACACATCGGCCGAATTCTTGGCCAAGTTGGTCCTAGCATGTTGCTCACATCGGTTTCTGAGAGCTGCTGCTTCTTTTTAGGTACAATCAACCGGCATAATTACAGCTAATAGACTTATTAAGTCCCCTTAAATCATTTTCGGGGAACTTTTATTAATATTAACTCATTGATTTATATTAATTCATTTCAGGCGGTCTCTCGGATATGCCTGCTGTGAAAGCCTTTGCTCTCTATGCGGGTATGGCCCTTCTGATAGATTTCCTCTTGCAAATCACTTGCTTTGTCAGTTTATTAGCTTTGGATACCATGAGACAACATGTATGTAGTTTTTTAGACTTAATATTGTTTATTTTATTATTATTTAGTTCATTTATACTAATTTTTATTTATGTTTTCATATTAGGGCAACCGATTAGACTTTTGCTGTTTCATTCGGGGATCAAAGAAAAGTGACAACGAAGACTCAGTCGACGGAGTCTTGTACACGATTTTCAAAGATGCCTACGTACCTTTGTTGTTGCACAAATGGGTTCGCCCTACAGTTATAATTGTTTTCTTTGCTTGGTTGTGTACAAGTATAGCGGTTGTGCCTCACATCGAAGTTGGGCTGGACCAAGCGTTGTCAATGCCCGATGATAGTTTCGTATACAAATACTTCAATGTAATTAAATCTGATAGAAATATTTACATGTCTATTCTATCCTGAGTTTTAAACGTTGCATTCATTCTTAATGTCTATTTTTTACAGTTCATGAATGACTATCTGTCCATCGGGCCTCCGATGTACTTTGTCATCAAGGGCGATTATGCTTATAACAATATAAAACATCAGAATTTAATTTGCGGAAGTCCTGGCTGTAGTGCTGATTCTGTTACGTCTCAAATTTTCAGAGCTTCTGAAACTGAAAGGTAAATAGAAATAATATATTTCTATTATTTATGTATATTGATGTTGTGTTGCGTGTCACCCAGACCCATATCCCGAATAAAAATGAAAAGTAAAGTGGAATTATGAAAAATATGAATGAATTCTTTTTAATTTGTGGCTTTTTAGGACCTACATTGCAAAACCTCCGAACTCGTGGTTGGATGACTACTTCGACTGGGCGAGATGTTGTAAAATGTATAACGGAACCAATGAATTTTGTCCTACAGACGGAGAAGGTAATCAAATCTATCGATTAAAGAATAGACATTTCTAAATAAATTTAACCGACTTGATTAATTGAAATGTATTATTTCCAGACTCAAATTCCTGTATATCCTGTGGCATACAGCTGAGTAATGTAACCGGTCGGCTTAAAATACCTAAACAATTCGATGAATTCCTGCCGTGGTTTTTGATGGACAATCCGTCTTCAGATTGTCCAAAAGGCGGTCACGCGGCGTATTCCCACGCTTTGGACTATACTTTCAAACCGAACACAAATCAGTCACAAGTGCAAGCATCTTACTTCATGACGTACCACACGATCCTGAAAACGTCGGCCGATTATTACGAGGCTATGAGAAGCGCCCGAAAGCTGTCTGCTAACATGACGAACATGTTGCAAAACAATTTAAAGAAATGGGGAGAGGAGCCCAATGTCGAAGTGTTTCCTTACAGCGTTTTCTACGTTTTTTACGAACAGTACCTGACCATGTGGCCGGATACACTTAAAAGCTTGGGAATTTCACTTGCTGCTATTTTTGTTGTCACGTTTTTGCTTATGGGAATGGACTTTTTCTGTTCGCTTGTTGTTGTTATTACTATCACCATGATTATTGTCAATATCGGAGGACTTATGTACTGGTGGGGCATCACACTTAATGCCATATCACTTGTAAATCTTGTCATGGTAAGTTGTTGTCAATGAAATGTGAAATTCTTCTTTTTTGAATTTGGGTTTGATTGTTTACTTTTTTTGATTTTTAGGCTGTTGGTATAGCTGTTGAGTTTTGCAGCCACTTAGTACATTCCTTCTCCGTTTCTGTCAAGGAGACGCGACTTGAAAGATCGGCCGACGCCTTAACGAACATGGGTAGTTCCATTTTCAGTGGCATCACACTGACGAAATTCGGTGGAATTATTGTTCTGGGCTTTGCCAAAAGTCAGATATTCCAAGTAAGGATTTCACTAAAATTGACAAAACTAGACTGAATACCAGTTTGTATTTTTATTAATTTTAATTATTCTTTTTTTTTACTTTTCAGGTATTCTATTTTAAAATGTATTTAGGTATAGTACTCTTTGGAGCAGCTCATGGACTGATATTTTTACCCGTTTTACTCAGTTATATAGGTGAGTCAATTTAAATTATCAGCTAGAGTACCATTTTGTCATTCATTTAGAAGAATATATGTCTTCATCATTAGATTTTTTTTAAGTAAAATCAATTGGTTCATTAAAGGTGATGGTTTGGGCTTATTGCTTATTTTATAAACTTTTTATTTGTGGTATTTTGCGTAAACTATTAACTTGAATCTCAAAGTAATCGTGCTGGAATTGAATTTGTCCGAAATGTTGAAAAAATCGGAATGATGATTTTAGGCTCACCTATGAATCGCGAGAAGCTGGCCAATCACAATAGAGCCTTACAAGGAAACCTGGACGATGTGCAAGAGACTTCGTTAAGTAAACGCGTAAGCAAAATTTTATACTCCACAAAACTCTGAAATGGAGTGAGAAGTGTGTTTTTGCTTTAATTTAAGCTACATTGTCACAACTCTGTAATTAACAAGATTTTTTTTTGGATTTTGGGTTTTACCAAAAATAGTTACAGTGCGAAATGTTGAATGAGATTATTTAGTTTAATCTTCGAACCAACTTGCAATTCTGAAATTTCAATCAAAATTGGAAAACTGAAATTATCAAAGTTTGTTTCTTTGTTTTTTGTTCGACTCAATTTGGATTAAGAAATTGTTAAAAAATGTTCAGCCGATAGTAGGCGAGATTATTTATTAATTGATAAGAAATTTGTGAACAGTGAAATAAAACGAATCTACTGATGAAGACACGTATTCACATTTTTTTTTCAAGTCAATCATTTAATAATAAGACTACTTTGTTTCTTCTAATTTCACGTGCATGATATAACATTAATGTTCAATTATGCTCAATCTAACAATTTTCTAATCTGAACTTGACTACCAATCTAACATGCTCTAGACCTAAAAAAAGAAACTAACAAGACTAAAAATAACAAAAAGAAACTATAAATCTGCATGCTTTTAGATTGTACACGTTTTAGATGTAAATTACCATTTAACAAGAAACAAATCCTAAACAAATTGTACATAAAAATGGAAACAAAATGTGAAAGTAACAAAAAAAGAACCTAAAATATTAATCATTGGCATCCAAATTCGCACCTGCTTTTTATGTTTCGTGAATTATAGTGACGTAGTGTGTTACTGAAATAAAACATTTGGTTGAATAAATGAAATTGACATTTTCAGGAGTGATGTCTGTACATCGAAGTCGTGTCAAAAATGTGCAACCAAATGACCACAGTGAATGTATTATTAACGAGAACGCTGATTTAAATGATGTCAATACCACTAGACCTCTACTGGCAAACGATTCCTGCCGACGGCCTACGACTTCATACGCTAGTATAGAGTGAATGCATCAATTTTTTTCCTTGTCAAAGTGAACAAGAATTTTTTTATGAATTTAACAAACGTTCTCGACACTCAAACCTTTTACCAATTGCTAACGTGATTGAAATTTAATGCGGTTGTATAAAAGATTTGAGTGCAACCGATAAACTTGTAATTACAATTACAAATCGATCCGTTCAGTCTTCGAATTAATCGTGTCGCATTTAATCGTTTAATAGTATTTACAATCATTTTCTCCTTTTTTCATTGTCCAACAGATTTATAGTTTCTTTCAAAGGATAGTATCTTTGTTTTTCAAGAATTTTTTTTTTTCAAACAGAAACGTTATTATATAAGTTAGTTTAAGATGTAATATAGATACGGGTGCTGAGGAGATGACAGTATTTGTATAAAAAAACTAACAAGTTTTGTTTGGTGTTTTTTTTTTGGGTTGTGCATTTTCACCAGTCGTGAACATAAACTTGTGTCCTCTGCTAAAATGTATTTTTAAGTGACTAGAATTGTTAGAATTTTGCTTTTGGTCATGTGAATATGTTGGTTGATATGAAAATTTTATAACAAAAATGAAAGTTCATGATAAGAAAAAAAATTTGCACTATTCGAATCAAATTTTAGGAACAGTTAAATCAGAAGATGTAAACAGTTTGAACATAATTGACATTATTGATATTTTATTGAGATTGCAATATTTGCAACTTAAAACGCTTCGCTAAGATTGTATTTATTTTCAAATGGTTTTGATTAGCTATAAGCAATCAAGGCTTTGACACGGGATGTCAACTTGTAAAAAAAAACTATAATAAATGACGTTTTATATTTTTGCATGTTGTATTAAGGTTATTGCTCAGATTGACGATGAACTTAGAAATGGCAAAACATCCATTTCGACTCAAACCACTTGTTTTTGATATTTTTGTACGGAAAATATCAACTTGTAGTTATCCGTGATAAGTACTAGTTTTCCAAGTGCAATGTCAATCTGATCAGTCACTTCAATTGAACAAGATGAGGATTATACTGCCAGTTAAAGTGTGAAACTCACGTTTACATTTGAATTGTAAATCGCAAGTGAAAAAAATAATGATTGAAACCTTTCGGCAGTTGGGATTGTTTGATCTAAAAATTTGTTGCTCGCCTGGTTATGACAACTTCACAGATATCAACTTTTGACTGATCTTACAATCTTATTCATGGCGTTCAGACGAATTTTTTATATCGTTCATATAAAGTTTAATGTATAAATGTAAATCATGTTTGTTCCGTTTCAATGATCGTTTCACGTGTAAAAAATATACATACGGAAGAGCCTTGTGTATATTTTCCTATGGGTATCAATGGCGGTTGATTAATAAAAGTGAAAAAAGTAACATAATTGTTTTCTTATTGATATGATTTGTATCAGGGATGGAAAATTGATTTTTCTTGTCTGTTATGATGCAAAGATATTGATCTGACCCCAAAATTTCATTCTCTCTTTTTTGAGGAGGAGGTATTAGAAAATTGATTTTAATTCCGACTTTTTTTCTTCAATAAAACTTTATTTATTTGAAGTACACATTCCAAACAGCGAGAAATGATGTTTCACAGTAGACATTGCTAAGGAATATATACATTGCTTGATTGTATTTTGATAATTAAATAATATAAATGGAGTGCGATTATGACAGAAAATTTTTGACTTAAATTTAAACTTAGAACTAAGTGTAAATTATTTTGAAGTGAAAAAATTGTTCATAAAAGATAAGTCTATGTATAACAAGATGTATAATTAACTTATTGATTTACTATGATATTAAAAAATAGCTTTTTCATATTTTTCTTACACGTCATTAATATCATATTTGATTGAGTAACTTTAGTTAATCTCATATTTTTATAACAATCCCACATTGTTTTTTTAAACGCTTTGATTTGTTATCAGGTAGCATTTGATTCTCATCTCATATTAACTTAGAATGAAATACTTAAAGTTTGACAAATCAATTGGTTTTTTTCTCTCGGACGAAATCTGGCAATCTCTTAATATTACATTAAATACTATCTCAGTCAAAGAATGTCACATCCCACGTTGAAAATTTCGCGATGAAATTTTCAACTAAACGGTCTAAATTGAATCACAGTGAATTTTTATATGTTATATTTATGTGCGTTCTTTTAACTCGAGTAATTTGAACGAATGTTATACAAATACAAAATAGTAAAATCAATTATGTAATGATTTTTGATTGAAAAAATCAAGTTGACTTTTTTTATGTTCTTTCTGATTATCTAAATACAATAATCTAGTGATATGAAATATGATTAGGAATTTTTGAATTTGACATTTGCGCTACTTTTTGATCTGACAATTAACTAATCTAGGTAGAAATGCGTATCTCTAATCATTTAATTGTGATTGCATAAAACATTTGTTCTTGAACGATGCGTTAGATTTATTATTGATGCATTCTCTTGTCTTATAGTTTAAAAAATTGTTGTTTCACAATGCTGTTTTTTTTTTTCATAATGTCTATCTTCAACAATCGCTTGCTTATTATATAATATCTCTTCTTTGTCCGAACAAATGAGAAGTGAAAAATAGAACATTCTGTCTGCAACAAATTTATAAAAATTCAGAGCAAATTCATATTCCATTCGATTGTCACATAAAATTGAAGGTACGGCGTTACAATTCCTCAATAAACGAAACGCATTTTGTTATCGATCTCATTTACAGCAGAAAGACAATGGCAAAATTGAGTTCTGTTGTAACTTATGACTTGAAGATAACCATAACTTTTGGATCTGTTACTTATTTGTAATCTAAAATTGCACATACAAAATCGAACCTTTTTTCAGCGAATATTGTCTGGCAGTAAGCATTTTTCATTTTTTTTGTTCTCCTTGAAATAATCATTAAAATAGAAATTTACTATCACCCGTTTGCAGATCAATTCTCTAACTTCTGGTAATTAATTTTTATATTCATTCTTTTCTTTTTTTAAGAAGATTCATTAACTTTTTTTACGTAAAGTGAGTGAGTTTTTTCTCTCTACTTTTGGTATCATTCTAAGCTATATGATCCTATTGGGTCTTTGATGCAAGCTGGAATGAAACTATTGACCGTATTCCTTTCACTGAAGTCTGTAAAAGCATAATTTTTAGACATTGTTGATAACAGAAAATCATTTGAAATTTTTTTACTTTTTAATCAATTTACCTTTTTCTTCGACCCGTTCAAAATTTCCTTATACATTTCTGACCTGAGGAATCTAGAATAGGAGTCACTTTTCATCAGATGATACACATGGGCCTGAAATCAATTTATTTTCATATTTTTTCAAGTTTTTTTTTGAAATATTAGTAAATTTCAAAATATACGAACAGCAGCAATGTCAAAACTCCAACGATCTGGTTTTTCCAAATTGGTTTTTGTTGCTGCAAAAGAACGTGAATCAACGTTTATAGGACAACTTGCATCTGGACCTAGGTACTCGTTCCAAATTTCTTTCACTTTTTCCTCCACATCTTTTTGAGAGTAGGTTTTCAATTCTTGTACAGCTTCCCAAAACCTAAAGTGTAATTTTAAATGAACAAGGAAATCAATAGGAGTTTGATTAATTCTAGATTTGAAAATATCAAATACGAACTTCAAATTTTCACCACTAAATTCTTTATCTAAAAATCGAATAAACTGTTCTCGTCCTATTGGGTCTTGTAATAATTCCCATAGACTGAAGGCCCATCTTTTTACCCTTCGAGTTGAAATATCTTTCCTGTAAAATTATCAAAATTAAAAAGTTTTTTAAGTTAAAAATTTTAGTTAAAAAAGTGTAGTTTCTTTAAAGAACACAATTCAAACTTACGTAAATTTGTCCTGCTCCCATAATTCTAAATTGTCAGTCACCCATGGATTACCTAATTCAGGAGGTGTAAAGAATGGATCATATTCAACATATTGTTCAAAGTATCCTATCAACCTGCAACGAAAACATAACAATTTCATTCCATTAAAAATAGTAAAATAATGTAGTTAACTTTTAGAATAATCTTTAACTTTTAAACTTACGCCTCAGCAACTTTGGAAACTTTAATATTACGTCTTCCAACTTTCTGTTTCAAAACATCAATTTCTTTCTGCAGAATTTCCTTAGTCTGTTTGACATCGGAGTTGGAGTGGGGCGGGGAAATCCTCCCCCCAGCAACACCCAAGTGCAAATGCTTGCTAGCTTTGGTAATTGGTTTGTGATTACGACAAGCCTTTTTTATATCCATCTCGGTGGTGTTGACACAGCCAGGCTGAAATGAAAACAAAAAAATGCATAAAAAAGTTAGAATCTCAATTCTAACATTTTCATTTGAATTTCTTTTACGCTCGTGAGATGTGAAAATTAAAGGCGTACCATGGGTCGATGCACGTCCCAAAAAGCTCTCTCCTGGCTATCGAGAATTTTTCTCTCCAACTTGTCGCGCTTCTTGTCAACCTTGTTCTGCGCCTCTGCTTGCATAAAAATAAATTCCCATTTTCTTGAAAACATCTTCTGCAGTCTTGCTAAGTTTTCCGATTCGTAATCAGCCAACTCTGCTCGAGTTTTGTGTTGCATTGTTCTTTTGCACAGATACACCGCTTTAAAAATATGTTTGAATTGCAATCATTAGTATTTTTCATTCTCATTGAAATCAAAATTCGAAGAGTTGAAACTTTTTAACTACCGTAATCTGTGTTTTCGGGTTCCCAAGTATTAGACGGCCAAAAGTATGGCGATTGGAACCTATAAAAAGTGTTGTCATTTTTCACAGTTAACAAATGATCGTCAACTGGAAAAAAGTATCCATGGGCTGCCATCAAGTGTGCCACATGAAGTGCCTCTAAAAAGTAACAAATGAAACACAATTCAAATCAAATTCAACCTAAACTTAAAACTAAACAAGTTGAATTTCAATACCTTGCTCATCAATGTCCATATTTTTCATCATCCATGCAATAAGATCAGTACCTACAAATCAAGTTCAAACATTATAGAATTTAGAAATTAAAGTTTTTAGTTCACTTTCAGTCGCAAACTAATAGTTAGTCACCAGTGAAAACCGACGGAATTTTGGACATGAAACTTTTGACAGTCTTTACAGGAAGACCGCTCGATTCGTCTAACATTTTATTTACAATGGATTCCATCTGTAAAGAAATAATTGCAAAAATGAACAAACGGTTTTGTTCAATCAAGAGCAAATAGTCTGACTAATTGTGATGAATTAGTTGGAACAATTGAATACCTTTTTGTATACGATGCAATTCGGCGAATCTTCTGCGCTCGTCACAATAATATTAGCGGATGTGTACGCCGGCATTTCTTGTCGAGTGCTATCCGGTTTAACAATAGTCTCAGTTCCGCTTGATTCAGTTTGTCCCGAGCTTTCCTCTACGCCATTCCTCTCTGCCGGTTTTCGTCTTCGGCAGACAGACTTTTCGGTACTCATGGTTACCATTTCCGCATATTATCTCTTATTCATCTTTTCTTTTTTTTTCAAATCTACATAACAAAATTTTCCTTTCAACTATTTTCTTTTTTTTTTCAAATCTACATAACAAAATTTTCCTTTCAACTATTTATAATACTCATACTGGTTCAAAATTAGTTTCTTATTTATGGACACGAATTCGCAATAACAAATTTATCACATTTTTTATCTTGAAAGAGCAGTTATAAATAAATAGTTGCGAAACTTTGTTAACAAAGTTGAGCTTTGGATAAAAGACCCCAGAATCAATAACCGTATTTTAAGCGTGAGAAAATTATTGGAACTTTTCGTGTCGAATTTAATTTGATAGAAAAATTGATTGGTGGGAAACTTATAGTTTCGAGGAATGATTAGAATGAAATCAATTGTTGACCTACAATGACAATTGGTTGAACACCATCATCCATCATTTTTTCATTGTTTGTTATTGTTTCATAACAACAAATTAAATAGTTTTGATGAATTACGTTCGTTTACAGTCCAATCAAAAATCAGTCGGAAAGAATAAAAATAATAAACTAATCGAACAAAAAACTCTCATCGAACATTTTCATTGCAAATAATTGCTGTCAAAATTTTAATTTCAATTAGAAATGTGAAATTGTGGTTTTCATTGGAGTAATGGGATGATTTTTGAGAAACATACGATTAAAGTAGTGTCAGCTTCAGTGTCGAGGATAGCAGTCCAACAGTCGAAATTCCATGGCAAATTTCATCAAAGACAACTCGAAGCAATGTAGAATTTGATTCTGCATGTGTCTCGGTTGTGCTCACAGGCTTTGACACAAGCTCGAAAGGAAACTATCTAACAACGTAGTCTGCCACTGTGCAGTATGCGACTGTACGCGACTGCGTATTTGTCATCATCGTACTTGCCCGTCCATTTAGTAAACACAGTATAGGCGCTGTGAAATCTGGAAGGGCGAGATGATAACAGTAACGTACTCATTCTTATCAACCCCAACTGAATCCACTTACCAATTCCTGCCAGCAAAAGTGGAACAAAAAATAATCGACACTTTCAAACCCCAGCATAAAAACGAATTCGTGCTTTTTCAATACCAATTTTCCCGCTGGGGTTGAAAAATGTATCCAAGTTTGTGTAAAAGGGTGGACGGTTTTTTTCCTCAGCCCTGAGATATGGATCAAAGACTGTATTAACGTGATTGCTAAATTCCTTTTTTTATTTTTAGCTCCTATATAGGTACTTATACTGACTAATGAAATAATCATGCAATTAAAATTGCATTCTGCTTTTCTTCAATGAAAAATGTTGACTTTCAGTTGATTTGTCCGAATGTTGCATTCAGATCTTATTACTTTTTCAGACTGCTTTATTGTTGATGATATTGTAACTTTGCAAAAGTTGTAAAAGTACAGGATTGAAGTGTAACACAATTTTGCGATTTCGTTTTCTTATGTATGAGATGTTATTTTGTATGAGCGTTTATTTTTATAGTGCGCTCTTAAACTATTGAGATCGTTATTTATATTTAATAATGAAATCTTGTGACAAGTGACCCTGATATTAGCATGAAATAATCATTATTATCGATACCACGCTGGTTTATTGATTTACGCAAATTAGACTCGCTGTTTACTCGAAATTCTGAAGTGTATAAACATCGCCTGTTATAGGCACAACAATAATTAAAAACTTTGCATTGTTTTATCCGTTCCGTTCCAAATCGACGTTTTCATATTTTTGTACGCTTTTTCGTTTTCGGTTTAAAAGTTTTGTGTAATGACCAAATTGTAACATTTTGCAAGAGAGACTTGGAGGACTCGTTTTAGGTGTGCACTGAAAGCTCCCATTGACACAAATTTGAAGTAACCGACAAAAAAACTTCTTTTACATGAAACAAGCAACAAATTGCAAACAAAAAATGGTCTCCAACTGACATTGTTCCTTTATCATAAATAATAAATTAACAAGTTTCGCATAAATTTCTGAGTTTATTTTAAGTTGAATGGTAAATCGAAAGAAGAAAAGTTTTGAAAACAAGGACATTGTTTCTAAAACTTATTTATTATCAAAATTCACAGCAGTTTTAGACTGTAAAATATACGTTAAGGTAGGACTTGCAAATTGATTTTGTACAATTCACAGAACGCGGCTAACGTTCGTGATAAAAGAGTTTGGTGATAGAAAAAAAACTGATTTACATAACATAACGTTGTTTTGCCACTTAATAAAACAGTTCAACTTTCAAAACAAAGTCTCATTACTTATATTCAATATTCCAATAATAAATTGAGTCTCGCAAGTCCGACCGAATAAAAATTTGTTTCTTATTCAAACTATTGACACGATTCTAGTTGCTTGATCTCCTTCTCAATCTGAGCCTTTTTCGACACCTTGTCCAGCATCTCTTTGTCAGGATTTTTGATCTCGCCGTTTTTGATCTTCTGCGCGAGCGTTTCTATCTCGCGGAGTTTCTTTCTCAGACGGCTCAGTCGCTTCACAGGGTCCTGTTGGGTTTCAGTCGTGTTTTCAGTCTGCTTAACGGCATTCGTGTCTGCCTGCTTCTGTTCCTTTTGTTTCGCGCTTTTCTCTGTGCTTTGCTGTTTGTTCGAGTTTTGTTTCTCATTCACGCTGAGTTTGCTTAAACTTTCCGCAGCGCTCTCCGCGGCTTTGCTCTTGTTTTTCCTTTTCTTCTTTTTTGTTACAACTTGCATCGCAGATCCGGGCACGATGTTGTTCTTTGCTGCTTGAGCCTCTTTTTTAGCTTTTTCCGCGGCGTAAAATTCGGGCGTCATACCAACTGGACATGTTGGTTTGTTTTTCGTGAATTGTTTGCCTTTGCTTTCGTACCTAAAAGACAAGTTTTATCATTTTTGTTGTTTCTACTTTTTTGCAAACTATGGAACAGTTTGTTTTTTTGCACATTTTTCTTACAGTGGAACTTCTTCTTGAGGAATATAACCGTCTTTGACTCGACGAGGTTTTCTCCAAGTACCATCCGGCCTCTGACTGGCAGGTATAAATGTCCCACCTAATAGAAAAGTAAAATTCAAATTATAAACATTGAAAAATGAGAAAAAAAATTAATTTCGACGTTTGTACTTAAAATTGTTTGGTTAAGGATATATTTGTTAATGGATAAAATTTTGCAAGGATTGTTAGTTATTTGAATCCTGAGAAATAATAAAGATTGATATTGATTATTTGTTCGCATTGTAGGTTATATTTAGAGATGCGAATAAGTAGAGAGACATTTCATGGGGATATACAAACCTTCATCCTTTATATAAGTCGACGCCATTATTATCCAATGGCGCGTTTAGTTTGTTAGGTTTAATTTACAATTTAATTTACTTCGTCGTGCCTGTTTTTTACAATTGCATTCATTTGAACTTATTTCACTGTCTTCTTGTTCGCTTTTCTAAGGTTTCTCCACTGTACCAGCCATCGGCAAAGCAGCTCATTTTTATAGGTGTCGCTAGTTCATCAGGGAATACCCTGACCATCAATAATAAAAAATATATCTACAAATGTTTAAAAAACATCTTGTGAAAGTAATGCATTCTCAAAATTTGACATTTTTAATGTAAAATTCAAATAAAAGATTCAAAAATTTATCATTTTCAGGAACAGTTTATTGACTCTACTTTCAGAAGACAACAATACTTGAAATATCGCAGTAACAGATTTTTGTCCAAACACCGAATTAGAAGTTTCATTCAAAGGTCACAGGTATTGATAGGATAGGTAAAATTGGATTCGTTAGTTCAACATCTAATGCTTTTGAGATGTACTCGCTTGCTACTTCAACCTCTCCAAGGGATTCCAAAACTTCGCCTAGATTGTACCTGAAATTCAATACCAAATCCATTACTTAGTTTGTTTTAACTTTTGTACGCCTGATACGATATTTCCATTATTCATCGTTATAAGCATTTACCATGTTTGATGCGAGTGCGGATCGAGTTTCTCTGCATCCCGGAGGGTCTTTTCTGCTAACCTTTGACTGCCTAGGTAATGGTAAACCAGACCCTGGAACCGAAATCAATGTTCTTGTACGTACTTACAAAACAAATGAAATGTTTTTCATTTCGTAGATTACTTTTGCTTTGCTTTGTTTGTTTTTCTTCATTTATTTTCTTACCAAGTGTTGCAAACTTTTGATATGTGAGGGGTTTATAGAAATTGCATTCTGGTAACATTGTTTTGCTTCAGTGTATTCCATCTTGTACTCGTGTAGTAATCCTCGCTGAAAGAATTAAAAATACTTGTTGGAAAGAAGTTTTCATGTGTAAAAATAAAACATTCAAGATTATTCATACTCACAGTGTACATAACATGATGACTCAATGGAAAAATGGAAGAGGCTTCGTGCAACGAAGAAGTTGCGTCTGTATAGTCATCGAAAATTAAATAAACTTCGGCAAGGAGCAACCACACTTGTAGTTGCAACATCCAGGCTTTTTGAGGACCTGGTTTAGGTATGAACGAATTAAACGAGGATGCCACCTCCGATAAAGTTTGTTCCACTCGAGAAGCTGCAAGTGACTGAGCTCTAAGAGAACCTAAAAAGTTAAACATCCAATGAATATCAAAATCGTTACACTTTTTGATAAACTTATAACTAAAAATTGATTACTTGAATCTTTGTCAGACATCTCAGAAGTATATAGTTGAAAAACACTACGCGTCTCGCTACGTTTTTCACTCTGTTGATCGTCGTCGCCAAGAGTTTGACATTCGTAATGAAGCTTCCAAATGTGGAGCATGTTTTTCAGCGTGGTCAGAGCCTCCTCGCCGCCAACAGTGTGTAATTCTAAATGCGCTTTTATGTACAAAAAGTTCAAGCTATCAGGGTACTCGAGTAGAACACTGTTTATGACGTCAAGGGCCTCGGTGTACTTTTTCTGCGCCGTAAGTAGAAGGGCAAAGAGGTGCAACGACGGAATGTGCTGGTACCGCAAAGTCAGAGCAGTTTTCACGTGCATTAAAGCCTCGTTTATCTGTCGTTTCCCGGCGTATTCGTAAGCCAGGTAGTATTCCGCCAGGTGGTCATTCGGATCGTTTTGTTGAGCTCTAAAAATGGGTTTATGTTTTAGAATTTCTTTATCATTTATTTGAGTTTGTAATAATGGTATTGTCTGTTGCACTTACTTATGGAACCAGTCAAGAGCGATATTATCTCTCTTGTGATTGCTGGCAGAAAATATACTGTGACCGATACCAATGTACAACTGACAACGAGATTGCAAACCTTGTGGATTCGCATTTTCTCTGCTCAGAGCTTTTTTACTCCATTCGATTCCTTCTTGAATCTGAAAAGTTTGAAATAAAACAATGAAATGATTCTGAATGTTTGTAATGAAGATTTAAATTCATACTTGGAAGTTATAATTACCATGTTGAGTTGTTCATAACAGAGTCTGGCAGCCAGAAGATAAGGCATGACTTTCTGAGGCGCCAGTTTAATCACAACTTGAAGTACAGTGTAGGCATGAACATATCGACCCATATTTATCAGACATAAGGCATACTGGATCCAGACATGACTTTCATTGTGGGAGAATTTCATCGCTCTTTCGAAAGACTAAATAAAAACAAAAGTATGAAATTGAATGAAAACTCAACATCTACAATTGCAGTTTTCAATCTTTGAAGTCATAACACAAAATCACCTCGTGCAAAAGGTCTATCTGGTTCCATCGAACTACAACGACCGATAAAAGGTCATAAACTGCTGTCGCATTCTCAAAGGCCCTTATCCTGGCTTCTTTAAACTCCTGAGACTGACTCAGAACTGCGTCTCTAACTGCCATCGCTTCGCTAATCAGCAACAATAAAATTATCTCCTCGGTCTCGTTGTTTGGAATAAACAAATTTGGCCCGGTGTACTTTTTCGGTTTCCATGGAGACTCGGAGCTTCCAGCCTGGTGGGTGATTTTTCTCAGACCTGTATTTGTGGCAGCTGAAAATCAGTTGAAAATTCAATTACATAGTTTGAAATTTTGCAATGTCATGAAGTCATGACGAAGAGTAATATTTTTGAATGATATTTTTGATTGACATTACAGGCATTTACGTCAGGAGCTGTCCAAGAAGTTCCCCGCGCACCTCGCAAGATAATTTCTGCAAGTTGTCGTGTCAAAGTCAGTCGCAAACTTTGCGTGGCTGTCGACTCAACTGCGCTCAATATTCCTCTGTATCGTTCGATTGCATTCTTAACGTTTTTCGTTTGGATGTAGAGAATTGGAGCCCTTTGCATCGCGGTTTCTAAAATTGGTCCGATTTGTTTGTTTACGTGACTAGACGTTGGTTGAGGCGAATAAGAACCTGCAAAAAACATTCAATTTAAAGTCAACGTTTACTTACAGTTTTTATGATCATTTATTTTTCAAAAACAAAAACGTCATTATTCAAAGATAATGCTACCATTTTGCTGTTGTGCATTTATTCTGTCCTGTTCCTGTAAATAAAGTAAGGTCAGATCTCCAGCGACCTCGAAACAGTTAATCATCTGTTCTTGCCATTCCGATATTTTGTACTTCGACCTTGAACTAGGCGGTGTTTTTTCTAAACAAAGTCCTGAAAAGAATAAACACAATATTAAATTTTGCAAAAAATGATTTTCATTTTTTGTTTGTTATTCGTTAATGATATACCTTCAATAGCAAATGATTCAGCTATTATTCGCAGGTTTCTTGCTGGTAAAGGTTTTTCCGTGAGACTGTGCAAATCAGCTTCCTTGTAATGGTACAAAGCGTCCGAGTACTGTCCCATAGCATAATACAATTTTCCCAACAAAAGATGTGCATCTAATGATTGAAGCTACAATTCAAAAGTTCGTTAAACGTTCATGTTGCTGAGTTGAACTAGTCATTGAAGCACGTAATTTTTGATAAAGAAATGTGTTTTCTCAAATCAACAAATACCAATGAAACAACGCCAAAGTACCTGCTTATCTTTTTGATTAGCAGCAGACAACAATAGTTTAGCAACATCAGCCAGTCCAGCCTTGGCTTTCGCAATATTTGCATCGATTGGTGGAGTTTGCTCCAGGAAGTTTTCCAATTTGCCCTCGGCACTAAGAAAATTTGCAAAGCCCTCTGGAAAAGTAAACAATGAAGAAAAAGGTACGAAATTTGACCACGACCTTGACTGAATTCCAAAAACTAATTAACTCACCATAACTGGGGTACGCAATTCTTAATTGTTCGGCCAATTCTATAACCTTAATCCAATTGCCTTCTTCTCGGCTTTTATCGATTTCTGATTCTATCCGTAAAGTTTGTGTCTTTGTGCTAAACATGTTTGTTCACTCTGACCCCCGGTCACTGCGACTTCACAATCATTAAACTTTCTCTCAACCTCAGAAGGTCCTTAAAAACTTATAGAATCTTCCTTCCGTCTGTTTATTTTTTTCACTATTCTGACATTTGTCAACAATCATGCATTCTCACGTCAAGTGTTGTTCTGGCTCAGTCAGCTGTGCCACCTGCTGACATCATTTCAAAACTTACTCATTTCCGATCACGAGTTATGTCACTTTCAAGGTCACCTCAACCAAACTACCTGTTAAATAATTTTAATAAATGTTTGTCACTTTCATTCATGATTTGTGCAAAATTTTTTTGTTTTCAAATTTGTTGGCTTGATTTGACGTTTGTGCTCAGCTGATAGCGAACATAACCTCACTTTGGTCTTTACGAACACTCGTAGAAGATAAGATTACGTCGGCTGCAGGCTGCCGTCCCGCAATTATTTAACCTCATTTGACATTTTGATTGAGCTCATTGTTCCCTGACTGGTGATCGAAGTCTGACTTCGTTCACTTTTAATTTTTATCACGACGACAACCGACAGTACATCACACACAAATCTAACAAAATGTTGTTACAAAAGTTAAGCAACCGAAAAATCATCGTCGACGTGTTCGCGGTGATGTTTGGACTCGGTGCCTGGATCGGGGTTAATGGAATTTATGTCCAGTTACCTCATCTCATAAAATCTGCCCCGGAAAAAGGTGGACTGCCTGCTTATATGAGCATGATTGTCCAGGTTGCCAATCTTGGGCCAATTCTTTACACTTTGTACTGCAAGTAAGTTGAATTACAAATTTAGTTTTTATTCCTACCTTTACAAACATTTTAATGAATTATTTATTATTATTTATAACAAAATTGTATAATATACGAAGAAAGATTAGATTTTATAAACAGGTATTAATGAAAGAATTAAAAATCAACTCCAAGAAGTGAACTCTAAGATCCTGTATTGATTTTTCTACAAAGTTTCAAATTACAAAGTATTGCAATTCAAAAGCAATAAGCTGTTTTACAGTGTAGTATCGCATGACCGAACATTTCGCCTTGCATTTCGCCACATTCAAACTCATTTGGTTTTGAATACACCAAGCAACCAATCGATTCAAATCATTCTGCAACAAATAACAATCATCCATTCAATGGTTTTTGTTCAATATTAACTTCTCCAATTCATGATTAGCAACAAGCAATCAGCCCAGATATAGAAAACCGTGTACATAATAATCTAAAGCTCACAGTTTTAAGTATTTATCATTCGAAGATGAGATACCGAAAACAAATTGGTTTCTAAAATATTCTTAAATATTGACTTATCCAAATGCTCATAATTACATTTTTATCTCATTTCATTGCCTTCTGAAAACACGAAACCAAAACTTGAATAAAAAATCAAGCAAACCCAGCATTTTAATGAGATACTTTTGTGAAGAATCATATTTCATTAAGTTTCAAACATTGAAAATCATTTAATTAGAACTAAAATATTTAATGGGTATAAAAAATAATCTTCTCACCAAACAAAAAACTTTACCGAAAAATTCCGATGAAATTAAAGGATAAATGATGCAACTGCAATTATTAAAGTGGAATATTTTTCATTTTTTTTAGGTACTGCAAAAGACATGGTATCCAAGACCGGGTGATAATCTACATCCTCATAGGATCAGCAGCAGTGTCAGTTTACCTGCTCTCATTTTTGTACAAAGAAACGTCAATAGTCTTCAACCAGAGCCATTCGACAGCACTGCTCTCCCTGATGTTCGTAACAGCCATAGTCGGCTGTACAAGCTCCATCCTTTTCATGCCCTACATGAGGAACTACAGAGAGATCTACCTAGTTTCCTATCTAGTCGGCGAGGGTCTCAGCGGTTTCATCCCCAGCATCGCGGCCCTGATCCAAGGAAACGGTTACGCAGAGTGCGTCAACGTCACCCTCCCGAATTCCTCCGAACTCAAATTCGAGCTCCAGGAAACGGCTCCAAGGTTTTCCTCCAGCGTTTTCTTCATCTTCCACGGAGTCCTTCTCACGGGAACTTTCGTCTCGTTTGTTTGCCTGAACAAACTCACAGTAGCCAAGGCGAAAGAGTCAAACCGACAGAAGGCTCCGAATCGCTCAGAACCGACGTGAACGCGCCAGCGAATTACAAAACAAGAACTGGTTATGTTATGCCAAAAAGTACTTATTGTTATTTGTTGACGATGATGGCTTTGATTTGTTTCCTTAGCAACGGGTTCTTGCCTAGCATCCAACCGTTCTCCTGTGGCCCCTATGGTACCTTGGCGTACCACTTGACGATCACTTTGGTCTCGATGATTCAACCCCTGGCGATGTGCTTAGGATTTTTCATCAAAAATTACAAAGTCCCGATGCTCACGAATTTGATGATTGCTTCCTTGATGCTGGCTGGGTTTGTGATGTACCTGGCTTTGGGATCCACTGATCCACCACCGCTTCATAATAATCCCTGGGGAACTGTCATGGTTGTGATTGTTTGGGTTGCAGTCGCTGGAATCATGAGTTTTATCAGGATGGCGATCACTTCCATCTTCAGACTTGATCCTGGCAAGGGACTTTATTACACTGGCGTCGTCACGCAGCTGGGATCGTTCCTTGGCGCTGTAGTTTCCTTCCTATTAGTCACTTTTACTAGTACTTTCCAAAAATCATCGTTCGGCCAGGCTACTCCTTGCGATAACTTGTAGTTTTTCTGTTATTTTTGGTTTTTAATTCTTTTTTGTCCTGTTTTGTTTTTACTTCAGTTCGGTTTTACCACCGCAGATGCGTTCAAAAAAACAAAAAAAAAAAAAAGAATTGTAAACGCTCAAACATCACTGAATCTATGCAAGTCAGTATTTTTTATTATTCAAGTGATTTTAGCGTTTTTTTGTTGTTTTAAAATTTTTTGGGTTTGAAAAAGAGACTGGCAAGCTTACTCGAATTGTTATGTTCCGTACTAGACGTACAGTAATAGAAACTCAGGTTCTTTTTAGTTACAATCAAATGAGAGAATGATCTTTAAGGTATATTTATACAAAACGTTTTTCTTATTTTGTAACTATGATGTGCAGGGTTACTTGTTGATGATTTGTGCATTTTTCACGAATGACGAGCCTATTTAATTGTACTTCATTATTAAGTTTTTTTGTTCATGTTAGAATAATGAATGAATGTTAACGGCAAAGATATTGACTGTTGATGCGACAGAGTATAAAAACTGTTACAATCTTATCTGAGTCGATTTATCACTCAAATAGTTAATGACGCGAACATTTTTAAGTCAAACAGTTTTTACATCAGTTTTTGTAAATACAATTTATTTTGTTTTCAGGAAATAAACTGATGCAAAAATGTTTGACTCTGTTTGTACTTAGAAAATTGTTCGTTCGTGACTTAAGAAATTTTTATGAACGAAAATAAATTTATATTGTTACAAACAATTGTCTTTTGATTTACAATCAACATTTTACAACTGATAATAATAGCGATTTACTGTTTTTAAAAAAAAAGAGAAAAAATTAGTTTTGAATTAGCATCAATTTTGTTTG
Source organism: Telenomus remus (assembly GCA_020615435.1). NCBI lineage: Eukaryota > Metazoa > Arthropoda > Insecta > Hymenoptera > Scelionidae > Telenomus > Telenomus remus. The sequence continues at coordinate 4,865,455 of CM036341.1, read as the reverse complement.
ATAAAATTGATAGAAACATTTTGAAATATTTCGGATAGTCAGCAAAGCGAGGGAGTTGTTGTACGTGCTTGGCAAAACTAAAGGGGGTGACAATGCTAGTGAGGGTGGCAAGCCGCCCTCGTAAAATTACGCCAGTGGGCACCAGTGGCGTAACGTCAGCCATATACAACGATCCGTCCATGTTTCCACGTGCTCAATCTCATTCTCTTTTAGTACAAAACATAATTGTGCAATTTTTCAACGAAACTTAGTTATAAACATTAACGTGCAAAGTAAAATGTTTCTCCAAACGAGCAGCGGCCTCATTATAGCCGGTCGACATTTTCATACAAACGAAAGGCTCTGACCGATGTTTGCGTTTCTAAGGGGCGAATTCGTGTCTGAAAAGACGCGTAAGTATGTTGACAGTAGCTTTGACGCTGCACATTTTGCACGATGTAATTTTATTACAGTTTTCAACTGTTTTGTCTTATTCAATTGTTGTTAGTTTTTTTTAACAATTTCTTAGTTGTTTGCCAGTTCAAAAATTGGGATTTTGATTTGAAATTTGACATTATTTTATCGAGACATTTGGATAACAGTGTACACGAGATTAAATGCAAAATTGTAAAAAAAATGGTTTGGAAATGTTTTCAGTTCGTAAAGTTGAATTTCGTTTTAAAATTGAAAATTGTTGTTTTCAGAGATGAAGGATAAAAGTTGTTTACACGAGATGATGCTATTGGCCAGCAGAGCATCGATACAAACAATTGCTGGTGCCATCGATGGGGAATACGCGTACAGCGAAGGTCAGTGCGATGGATACGTTACAGATCACACGGATTTGGCATCGGAAATTGATTTCGATGAATCAGAATATCGCAGGGAACTTTTAAACGATGTTTGTATATTTGTTATTTCTTTTTTTTTACAAAAAGTCAATACCCAAACTATTCATAAAATGCTTTAATGTTTTGTTTTTTTTTTTTGTTTCAGAAATGGAGATTATTGTTTGACAAGGTAATTCGACAATCCAAAATTTTACTCGCTTTTTTTCAGTTCATATTTTTATAATGAAAAATATTACTTTCTGTTTGTTAAAGTACGACCCTGAAGGTTTTGGCGAAATTCCCATAGAAGATTTTTTCAAAGCTTTGCGCAGTGCGGAATGGCGTGACGAGATTCCATCCAACAAACGAGATATTCTTTATCTTCGAGCAAAAGAAAGTCGTGAACATTCGATAACTTTTCAAGATTTTGTTAATGTGGTAAGTTTTAAATTTATTAACTCGCAACAAAACAGAAACACATTTGGAAGTCACAGGAAACAATGTTTGTGCAAAAATTGATTTCGAAAAGTTGGCATTGTAGAAACCTGCCACAGACTGCAGCTGATTAACTTTTATAACTACTTATAAATAAGGTAGTACTTTAGACAGCAAATAAGTCAAAAGTCAAATTATATGATTGAAAATTGTGCCGTGGGTAAAGCCAACTGCCGGTTGACTACTAGGTGGTCCATTTTTTGTCTCAACGTTTAGAGTTATAATTTTGTCTTATGATGGTAACCGACTGGTTTATTGTCGTGGCGCGGTATACTCGGCACCCTCCCGCCCTATTATCTGTCGGTACTTTTTGCCTCCTTTCTCTTCTCTTTCATCATCTTTTTCTTCTCTCATGAAATAACAATTACATGTCCAGCAAGCACAAGAGGCTGACTTTTACAAGTTTCACCTTAACGTATGCCAACTCAAGAGAACTCTATCTTGTTATACCCTCTTCCGTGGGCGTTCAAATCTAACAACCAATCGTTATGGACAACCGTAAAATATCATTCGCAAAAAACAACCTCTCTCTCTCTCTTTTTACAAATTACTCCACTTTTCTGACCGTTTCGCCAGTCATTTTACCACCCACACTGTCTACTTTTTACAATTTTGCGAATCTAAACAAAACCTTACTTATTCAAATAAAAATCTTGTGTGAAGTTGGCTGAATGTCTCAACCAATGAGAAACCAGATGCGCACGCAATTGAAATGGCGGGAAATTCAAATTTTTAATTTCCAATTTCAATCGTTTTGTGTGCATTTTGAATTTGTATTCCAGTAATTAATTCTATAAGAGCATTTAGAGTATTTATAAATAAAACAATGATTGTCTTTAATTGAAGATTACGATTGTATGTTTTCTGTTGCATTGATTAAAGTTTATTGCAAAGAAAGGGCGTTAACGTTAAGGTTAAAGGGTCCTGAGAATCTGGAGGAGGTGTCAGGTATGGAAATTTAAAGTTCTTTTAGGTGTGTGGGAGAATATGTTGTCGCACTGTTGTGTGTCGTCTGGGCCGCCTGGCTGACGCCCGTGTGCTTGTTCTCTTGAGCGTTAACATTATTCTATCTCAAAGAATGAAGGATATAATATTATGAATCGTGTATCGAATCGATTCAAGTTATGCGAAAAAGGGCCCGAAAAGTTTTGGAACTTATTGTTTATGCCGGAGGCGATCGTCTGAAACTCGTCCACGCTCAATTTAAACAATTCAATTAAAAATAATTGAATGACCAAGTTCAATATTTAGTTTTGACTTTGTAACTAGCCTGTTTAAAATGAACATGCGCGCGGTATGGAAATTTTAGGAATCACCTCTCTACTTAATATTCCGCAACGAAATATAGACCGTGTTAGCTTATCGGTTTCACATTTTTTTTCTCGTCCTGCTTGATTCATTAAGCGAGTATTTATATAGCGTTTAATTAGGGATAATAGAAACAAAACATGTCCAATTCAGAAACGCTTGAGATAAGAAGATAAGGAAACTGCATGCCACTTACCTTAACGGCTTAGAATATATATTACATTCGAACAAAACAAAAACGAAGAACCTGGTTTTGTGACTTGTCTGTATCTGTTTTACGAACGCACATTTTCGACTTTATATTATTCAATACCGACTATCTATACGGAAGGTAGAACGCTTTTTTCTCAACTCATTATTTAATTTGTTTATCAGGAGCTAATAAAACAAAAATAATTGTTGAAACAATTTCCATAATTGAAAAACAAAGTTTACAGTTGAAATTAACTAAACTGAAGTTGTCCTATAATGAGAGCCAATCAGATTTAAGTAGCGCACGGTTTTAAGTTTTTCATTAACAGTAATTTAATTTAGTGCAATAATAATTTATTATTGTTAATCTGAATGTTAAAGTTGAATTACAGTTTTAAAAAAATGTTTCTTTCAAAGTGGAAATTAATGTTATCTAATTTTTATATCAGACTCTGGCATCTTGATTTGGATTTTTATAAGGAAGACGGCAGGATAAAAAAGAAATGTAGTGAAAAGTGGAGTTATGATAGCAGGAAGTAGGCGCACGTGCCTTGGAAACTATCTGGTTGAAATAAGAGACCGGAAGCATCTGGGGATGCCGCATTGTTTGCTGCCAGATTTTTATTCCGTTCGACGCAACGTTATGAGTATTTTTGCTTGTACCTCGTCTGAGGAGCTGTTATTTCATCAAAATATGAAGAATCCTTACAATTGAAAATACATACAATCACCACAGCCAACAAATACAACTGAGGAGCATTGCAAGCATGTGTCATATATGTGTTGAGAATTTTTTTTTGACAAAAACCGCCAAGTTTGGAAAAAGGCGTATATATCGTTGAGCGAGATCGTGATCGGTGGAAGAGAGCGTGCAAATAATAGCCACCACCATATGGGACTTGCGAAACACGCGTACAAGCAATATGCTATCAGGGTGTCCACCAAAAGTAATAAAAAAAAATTGTCTGTTCAAAATTTTCTCGCCAATTTGCATAAATACCGCATAGGAATCATATCATTTTGAATGTAGGGTAATTTTTTGCAATTTCTTATCCTGTTTTGTTTTTGACGTGTTTTTTGGCTCGGCCTCGGTTCGGACGAAAAACCAATTAGACGTGTAGTTTCAGCTGATGCGAAAGTTGAAGGCGAAAAAAAATGTTTTCGCTCTCGAAATGTGTCTAATCAGTTTGCAAGGAGTTGAGGTGAAAAAAGGGTAAAATTTGAATTGCATCTCCGGTGGAACTTGATTTGCAAATTGAGAAAGAATGTTTACGGTGCGACTGTCGGCGCAACTAACGAAAAATCAGTTCGGAGGAGCGAGGATGAGTCGGGACGTAAATGGCGCGAGGCAAAAAGCTGATTATTTTTATTTGAATGTCGGACGTTGAATAAGATTTGAACGTCCGCGGTGGTCGCGTCTGGCGTACCTTTTGGTAACATAGGTGTGGTCCTTTAGTTAGACTCCTCCTTCCTTCTTTCCAAGCTCATTTATAATGCTCATCTGGGAAACACAAAGAGCTTCTTTCATCCTCGCTACTAAACTTTAGTATTGCTCTCTTCTTTCTTTCTTTGCCTTTTTTCGCCCCATCCACCTTTTGTTCTCGGTCGTCTTCTTTATTTTTGCCTCAAAAAAAAAGATGAGAGAGACAAAAAAGTCAGCCTGTTACAAAATTAACCGTAAATTAGATGTAAATCTTACTTATTCTTACTCAGGGCTTTGTCCAATTTTTCGCGATTTCCCTCAGTTCTTTACGTTCGCAATTTCATCATCCGCGATAAAAATGATTTTTCACTTCTGATGCTATTTCGTACGGGACAAACGGGCTTGCAGTAAAAAAGTTCGTCTTCTTTCTCTCGTGTGGTTTTATACAGACAGAGAGTAACAGCAACATAATGTGTGTTAAACGTTTGCGCATACAGAATCTGCAGGTGTCGGCACGTGCGGTCGACAGGTGCTCCACGGTTGTGTCTTATTTGAAGGATATATACTTTTTTATAAGAATCAATTCTAATTTATCTTGGCTTATTCAGTCGGCAAACCGCAACAGCTACTTCGTCCAACTTTTTTCTCCTCTTTTTTTTTTCACTAAAGATGCACTTTGTCAAAATATCAAATTTATACCAAACTTTTCTCCTCCAACTTTTACACCTCGCCAACTTTTTCATTTTAATTTAAAATTTTGCATTTTGTCCCCCTTTTTTTTGAGTGTAACAAGTTGTTTTGATGAAACTGTACAAAAGTTGAATCATGATTTTGTTGACGTTTTTTTTTAGCGGAGCCACTTTATAAAATAAGCGTCGAGTCAATTGAGCGAGTGGGCAACAAAGATGTGTATAAGCCGGCATACCTTATTGCGTGACATATACGCTCATAACCGGAAAGGAAGTTTGGTCTATTTGTGCCTACGTACAAGTTGAATTAAAACGAAAACTCGGTACCGCAGAGATAAACGGACGAATGAAAAAAAAAGGGCATGAGCAGCAGCGAGAGCGACAAACGTGGGCTTTGCGTAGGTTCATGCAACCGGAAGTTTGATGATTTATGCTGCATCGACATGGCAGGATATATGCGATCTTTAAATTTGGTCCTATCTCCGTGATCAAGTTGTGGAAAGCGAGCGTTGCGGGCGAATATCGCTGACGAGTCGACTGCAAAGTGACGATGGGGTCTGGAAAAAAAAAATTGTTGATCCTCCGCCGCGCATTAATATAATTCTCAATCAACATTCAAAGTAAATCTAAACTTTGGCTATACGTGTTAACGAGCTATCGATCGGCGTATAAAGTTAACGAGTTTGAGTCAGCGACTTGAGGCGCTTGGCAAAGATCTCCCGCGGCGACGCGCGTAAATCTCATTCCCAGATGCCTGAAGAATTTGAGAGCTCGTCTCGAGTTCGAAATAACACCTCTTTTTGTATCGCCGGAGAAGCGCCACCCATAAATTCGCCGATGACCGAAGAAGTGGCTCTGAAAACGGCTGCGGCCACCCGCCATGGCACACAGCTCACATTCAAATATGTTAGTCCCACGAGTCAATTACAAACTTCCCCAAACGATATTATTTCGCTCAAACAATCGGTCCGAGACAAGCCGTTGTTTTACAAACTCATCGCCCTCGTCTGTATTTATTATGACAGCCTTAATGGCGTTCCCCGATGATGAAAAAAAAAAAGGAAACAAGAGACACGACTTTTTCTTTTCATTTTGTATTCTAACACTTTGCATAAAAAAGTGTGAGCTATCTCGGACGGTCATGAATTTTGACAAATTAGTTAACGAGGAATTTTTTGTCGTGACTTTCTTGTTGGAGTGAATCGATGTTTCGGTCAATTGGAAATTCAAAATTCAGTTATTCGATTGTTATTATTATTGTCGTTGTGGCGAGCGTCCGCCTCTTTTTCTCACGATTCGAGACGCACACAACACCTTCATTGGAATTGTAGAAGACGCCGAAGAAAGCATGATACCACCCAGAATCATGTCAGGTTTGATAAAGAAGTTGTCTGTGTTGAACCACCTACGCAATTCCGTCGTCCTTTTATACGTATCGGCTCCGTTTCGGTTGCGCCTCTTGAAAATGCTAAATGTCGCTGAATTTCGACTGCATGTAAATTTCTCTGCGGCCTCTAAACGACGATCCTTTTTTTTTGTCTTTAATTCTCTCGTACAAGTTTATGAACTCATTTAATTCATTGTTAGAGTTCGTCGGACAAAAGGAAACCCGTTGGCGAGAAAGAGCATTTTTCGTCGAGATATCCGATATCGGAAGCCTTGTTAGAAAGACATTCACACATCCACGCACGGTACGCGCTAAAGTCATACGTCCAGCTGTTATAATATCGACCGACCGAGTCTTTTGGTTTTGTTTTACATTCTGACATCTTTTTTATCTTCATTTTTCAGCTCTAATAGCGTTATCAACTTTCTACATCAAAAACTAGTGGATTTGAAGTTTTTTTCAAAACGACATCTGGTGGCCAAAAACCAAGTTTTACAAGTTACGATTGAATGTCAAAGTTCAAAGATCAAATTTCAAGTAAGAACAATGTTGGGTTTTAAATTTTTCTGAAATCGTGTAATTTGATTTTATAGTGACCGTTGAAGGTCAGCGGTGGATGAAGAAAAAAAGAAAAAAAAAGAGAGATTTGCGGTGACAAGAGCGGCACGTCGACGGTAGATGACACACCTTTTATCCCAGTGGCATTATAACCTTCTCACACCTTTGCGGTGATTAATTGATCACCTTGTGTGTATATAAAGTTCTACTTTATATCGCAAAACGATGAGATTAAGAAACGCACGGAGCGCTGATTATTTTGCGTAAAGCGCTCCGTCATCTAGCTGGGCGGCTCTTCTGATGTCTCGGAGATGCCTGGCTTCTATAATCACCTATGATTCTCCGACCAATCTTTAGCAACGCAACTCTTTTGATGCAAGGTCGCATGCAATCCTCTTGCACTTTTGTTACACATTATACACGCACAAACTCAAAATTCTCCTCAATTATTACGCGCTACAAATAACGTCGTCTGCTTTTCAAATTAATTTTTTCTCCCTTTTTGCACATTTGCAAAATTAAACTCACCACTTTGACGTTGTGCTATTTTCAATCAACTCTTTTATTCTTTTTTATCAATTTTCAAATTCATCGAATACTAAAATTTGCACAAATGCTATGGTTGATTTTGAAAGTTCTGGAATGTGAACTTTTTGATAAAGTTGTAATATTGAAGGATCAAAATTGAAAGTTGCAAAATTGAAAAGTTTTCGAAATTGAATCGATGAGTTAGTGGACAAATATTTGATGAAAAAAATATTGAAAAACAAGTTTGAATACAGAAGTGGATTGTTCTCTTTTTTTTAAAATGTAATCTTCTGAACGTTGAAAACGTTGTTGATAACTGACAAAACTCGGATGTCGCTAACAATGCATCACGATTTCCGTCACTGGTCGAGTAATGAAAAACGAAAGAGAGAATTTTGTAAGAGTATACGGCATGCACTTCCGAAACTTGCGTATGCCCATCACCTGTTCGCACAGATGGTTGTAATAAAACCTTGTATCACTCCGTACGAAACCTCTTATAAGACATGGAACATATCTTTTCGCTTGAACAATCGTCCTCCTTGGCATTTGCAAATTTTTCGCAAACAGTCAAACCTGTCCGAAAGTGAAAAAAAAATATATTATTAATTACCATAAGTTATTCAATGATACAACTGCGTCAAACTTCTGTTCAGTAACTTTTGTCACGGCTCGTAAAAACTTTGCAATTTAAAAGTTTAGAAGAAAAATGAACGGGATTTTTAATTTACGTAGCTTATCTCGCTGGACGTTATTTTTATCTCAAACAATGGACACCTGTCTCGTTTTTGAAAAACCATTAGTATCTCGACGAAAGAATGATAAAATATGGTTCGCTGCCTCCTTAGATTCTCCTTCGGTTGAAAATATAAATAAACCTCGACGAGTGTTTTTTGTTGTCAATCGAGTATGCTGGGCTGCTCCTTTGTTTATAACTTTGTTCGGTGTAAGATATTCGTTGAAACAATTTCCGTTGTGATAGAACGGATGAAAAAAAATGGAAAGTCATGATGGAAATGCGGAAAATAGAAAAGCCAACTAATTAAGATGGCTGCTGTTTGCGGTTCGCCGATAAACTCAGATAATAAGCTTCACGCTTGTTTCCTGTTGCGCAGAAAGGAAAGAAGAGAGCGTTGCCATACTGTTTCGCACCGCTGATTTAAGAAGGAAACACAACGATATCTTTCGAATAACAACACCGTCATATAGGTAGCTCTCAACAAAATGTACAAAACAAACTTTTTTAACTAACAATTAAGTCAAGTTATTTCATACGTTATTTTAAAAAAAAACGTTTCTTTCAAACAGTCATAAAGTAAAAATGGTAAAAATATTAAAAGATTTGATTATAAATCAGGACTCACAACTTTGTTTGATTTTAATTAAAATTTAGCAAATTTTTTTATTATAATTAAAATCTACCAAGAACAAACGTTCAATTTATTTTAGAGAGAAAAATTGTTTTTTCAAAAAGCGTTTTCAGGCGGTTATATATTTGTTTAATTTGGTGCATTTTAGATGAAGTGTTCAACAAAGAGAATTGAGAAATTGAGTAAATAACTGGATGAGGAATTTGTAAATTGCAGGTAATGAACTGTAGTAAGACGCATAATTCGAATTTCGCAGGAGCGCCGAACGTCTTTGCACCCTGTATAAAAGTATGAAGAGCGTCAAAGCCACGAGATAATTATTAAAACGCGATCGTTCGAGCAGAGAGGCCATAGAAAGTGCAGGTGTTTCCTTCCCTCTAAACTGTGCCGTCCGCTTCTATTCAGGACGTCGACCTTAACGCGTTCAACATGATCATTTCATGCACGCGTCAAATCATGTCTAATTGACAACAAAAAATTAATGATTTCTTCAAAACTTTACTTTCAACAATCACAAGTCAAATGATAAATTTTAATTTTTTTTGTGGTCTCGTTCAAACGTTGAATTTGAAACCCTGTCAATTCGAGCCGATAAAACCAGGTGTTTTCCCAAAAACTAACAGATTTCCAGATGTGATGAAAGAAAGGAAGTCAGCTCCGTTATGAACCACATTTTGATAGACATCTGCTTTACCCCAAAACGCGTGCCATCTTTCATGATTTCAAACACGATCCAAATATTATTTTTCATCTGCATCCAATATAAAAATAATTTGCAAAAACTTTGTTTCCGTGAAAAAATTTAGTTTTTTTTAATGTTGTTTTTTTCATCTGTTTCAGATGAGCGGCAAACGAACGAGAAGTTTCAAATGCGCAGTGCACCACCGTGATCGAGAAGTCAACTCGGAAAATGACTTCCACCTTCTGATCCACAGGCCGTCATTATTTCATAGGCAAGTGAATTTCATCATCACCTTTGTCGAACACAATTTGTATTATTCCTCCAGCTTGAATACATTGAAGATACAAAAAAGTTCGTCGGTCGTTTAAAATTCGATGAAATTATAATAATAAAAATAAAGTATGTTATTGTAGGACTGTTGGGAATGCGACGGAACGCTTTAGGTGTGATCTGAAAATAGGGGATTCTGCGGAAAACCATCGGCGAAGCTTATTTTTATAATAAAAAAAAGTTAACAGAATGAAGAGAATGGGTGGTAATCTGCTTAAAACGAGGGAACACTGGGTGCGTTCCGTGAAAATGTTTTGGTCAAAGGGCCTGCAGATTTGTTATGGTCGGCACTTTTGACACGATTCGTTAGTCATCGTAAATCCATCGGTCTCTATTGGTGGCGCGGTCGAGCCATTAGATCCATCTTTTTCTCGCCACACCTCACTTTTCTACCGGTCATTTTTGGGAGTAAAATTTATCGCGTCAAAGTTTTCGGCAGCAGGGACCAATTGGCGCTCTAAAGACCCGGGCTAAACGCCGCGGCCGAGCACCTGGTGGCCGGCGAAGCTTTCAAGTCGCGCGTTTTTCTCGACAGGTATAAGCATTTACGGGTTTATTCATCCTAACAAACTAACACCAAATAGCTTTTCAGCCAATTGAACGAAATATATTTCGAATTGGGCTTGAAATCGGCACTTTTTCATCCGACAAATACGTGACTCACGCCCGGTTTCTAATATACCATTCTACTGTTCACAATCACGTACAAAATCGCGCCAATTACTTTTAATTTATGTCACTCCACGATTTTCCCATTCGGCTCGTCTCTCTTTTTTTTATTGTTCGAACCAAACTTTTTTAAGTTTATCCACAGGAGAATATCAACTGCGTTATAAAAGTTCGATCCGATCGGGTAAATTTAAATTTTTATCGTTTAATTATTTATTGATATTGAATCGTTTTGTTTGTTAATTTATGAACAAGTAAATAATAGCCAGGTATTTTAAGATGATCAATAAACTTTGACCGATCAATTATTTAGCTGCTGAAATAATTATTATTTTTTATTTTTAATTCAGTTCGTTTATAAAGATGTTCGCGTGAATTCTTTTAGCTTCGGTGGTATAAATAATAAACAATAATTGTACTGTTTAGTCGGCTGAAACGTATCGTCTTATGTGATGACATCATATATTATTACATATGTAGCGTTTGCAGTTGACATATGGCAGCTTGGGTTCGATGCGGTTTGGTAATTGCAGCGTAATATTCATAATTAAGTGTAGTGTGTATGTCACATCGGTACCGACAAACATCATCAACATTTTCATTGACTCTAACTGTGAATTTTTGATACTCCTGGATTAACTGGAGTTTTCATTTTACATGGTAGAGAAGGGCAAACTGACCGACATCCCGAATTTAGAATCTCTTAAAAAATTAATTCTTTTGATGAGAAATTTTTTAAAGAATTTATTTTCACTCATCTCCTTCGTGAAAAATTTGCTTGAATTACCTAGTATTTTATCATTTTTCTCCCTTTTATTTCAAAATGTTTTTCAAAAATTGAATACGTCTGTGACATAGTTTTTTTTCATAAAAAACAGATTATTTGGAAATACTCAAGAGAACATTTATTTGTCAAAAATAAGTTAATGTGGTTTGTAATATGCTTGATTGATTGGTTAAATTAAAAGTCAATTCTTCGTGTCGTTCGAAAAAAGCTTTTTTACACTTGTTTTGATATACAAAAAATAAAATCAACGAACAATGTAAACAACATTAATAAATTTCTTTACAAACAAACAATAAAAGCAAAAAGAACCACAACAATACATATTTGCGAAACAATAACGAATAACAAACTTACTAACTTTTTGCAAAACTGATTTTAATAGAACCTAAACATCGGCTTTAGACTTTTGTGAAAGATAATGATCATGAAGCAAAGAAAATGCAATATGGTAAATATAAATATTATTATTATTGCTAGACGAAAAAGTAAATGACAAAGTTATTAAGTCGAATGACAAAGAAGTGAAGCAGGTGTCGCTGGAATCGAAACTTGAGCAGCTTAAAATGTAGAAAAGAGAAAAGAGGCCGATGAAACAATGCCAAGGCGAATTTGAAATGACAATTGAGTGATAATTACGCGACGGCAAACTCTGGTTCGGAACGTATTCTCGAATCTGGCTTCGTACGAGATTGTTGTGATAGGTTGGGAATAAGTCGAATGCGTGCGAGTGAAATGAACCGGCTAAAGAAATGACACGGCGAAAGAAAGAGAGCTCGGCGGTGAGCTGGCGCCTCGGCGGCCGATTGGTCGACGGCGGCGGGCCATGCGCCAATCGGCCGGTGAGCGCGTGTACACCCACGCCCGAGAGCCGCTGGTTGCCGCCGCGCCGCGCGCAATACGGATCAGTCGGTCGGTTGCCAGTGTGCCGAGCGAGCCCGTGGCGCCTCGCGATCCTTCCTTCCTCGTCCGCCGCACACATCGTTTTGTCCCGTCTGTTTATGCCACCGCTGCTTCCTCTTATCCGGCGTCGTTGCAACCTCGTCGCCGCCTGTTACAAGTCAGAGGGCCTCGGATCATTTCGTCGCCGTGTCAACGTTGCCCAGTGACAGTGGTTCACTTCTATGTGTGTGCCTGTGTTGTCGTCCTGATACTCCAACTATTTTTCGCACAATGTGCGTTACCACGCCGCTCAGTGCTAGCAAAATATTGAAGGATACACGTGTGCCGCCGACACAGAGGACTAACTCCCAGCCGCCCAACAATGCCAATCGGCCGCAGCACACGTCCATCATGTAATTAATCACGCTTTCATCCCCCGACATCGCCAACTCTTTCGCTATCGCCCACGTGTGTTTACGTCTAATGTATCCATTGGTCAACTTCAAAACAAAAATATACTTTTTTCTTTTTTTGCAAACAAGTTACTTTGATTCGAATCACCAGCAATGTCACATTTCTGAAAGTTTTGCGAAGGACAAGAATGATGATTAAAAAGATATGTTTTGATTGAGAAACTTTGTGTTACTTTGTTTTGAAGTTTTGGAAGACTTTTACACACTTGGTGTTGTTTTTTTTTTCAATTATTAAGTAAAGTTTTGGTTCTTTTAGAGTGCAAAAACTCTAATTTTCTCTATGAATTTTTGAAAAGTTGCAATTTGTGTCCTAATCCGTCAAAATTAGCCTTTATTAGGAACAAAAAAACTAGAAAGATCCATTTCGATTGACAAAGTTTTGTGTTTACTTTTGTGTTTGGTTTCTGTAGAACATTTCTGAAACTTTTTCACGACTTGTCAGACAAAATATTCTTTTTTCCATGATGAACTTTAAAGAGGTACTTCAGTTTCTTTCCAAACTGCAAAAACCTTAATTCTATCAATGAATTTTGATAAAAAATGCCATTTGTTTGTGTCTGTCAAAACTGCACTTTGTTTTTATCTATTTTCATTGGACAATGTTTTAAGTTGTTTTTATTTACAGGTTTTGTTTACGTCGCTAAAAATGTTTCGGTGAAATTGTTTCGGCCGAAATTGTTTTGGTAAAATTGTTTGGAACGAATTCTTCGTGGACATTTATGAAAACAAACGTCATGTGAGGTTTGTTTATGTTAGGCGAAAAGACAGAGGGAACATTTGATTGCGGACCAGAAGTGGAATATAATTGAAGTGCGAAAAAGCGAAAGGATGCTATTTGGTCGACGATTCGAGGAATTTTGTATTCATAGATAGGAAATCTCGTTGAATTCAAGAGATGTACGGGGTTTGTGAAAAAGCTGCTGCTGCTTCGGCAAACCAAATTTGCAGTTCGCATTTTCTATAACAATGCCGGGGCGATTGTGCCCTCCGCTTCTTCCAACCATCGCTCTCTCTATTGCTTTATATAAAATAGTTTGTGGGAAAAGTTGAGAAAAATGATTGTCGAAATTGGTTTTGACAAGTTGAGTAACTCGAAGACGAGCGAGTTGTGTCGCGCACAATGCTCGAAATTGAAATGTCTCGTTAAATGTTGCGCTCGCTTGTAACAAACTTCCTTTTTTATTTGTCTTCTTTTTTTGCCCGTCGACTCAGAGTCAACAAGTTTGTTTTTGTAACGCGGTTGGTTTGGCGCATTTCAACAAATTGTATTCTGTTTATTCCTCGTTATTACTTAACTTTGTACCCGGACCAAAAATACGCGAATGCTTTTTATTGTCGGAGCACAAAGTTTTGGGGTTTTGAAAGTTGGGATAATTGTTTTGAAGGAGGAACAAAACTTGATTTTTTTTTCGCAAAAGTTTGAAAATGCAGAGGGAGAAAAAAAAGCTAAGTAGCAAGAAGAAATAATGTAAGGAGACAAATTATATTTATAGAACAAGACTAGATTCAGCGAGAAAATGTTAGGAAACTAGAAACGATCGTATCTACGGAGGATTCATTGCAGTTTTCGTGCGATCTTTTGTTCAAACAGAGTCGAAAATAGCGAACCAAGTTTTATCTAGTGTAAAATATAGGACCTGGAGCTGGTTTCCGTATCTTTATAGATATCTGCGAGAAAGCCACATTGTGCTTTGGTAATGAAGAAGTAGTACTATTTCGAACTTGGTGTTACATTTATTATTGATTTTGTTTGTTCGACTTCTTTATACCTGGCTCTTCTATCTTTCTTTTTTCATTACAGAGCGAGAACACAAGTCCAAACAAAATTGATGTGTCAATTTGGCGACCAAAGGTAGCCAGGCTCGGAATATAAATGGAATTCAAAACTCGACAAGTTGAGACTTTACAAACATAAGTCAAGGTGAACTTTTCATTCAGATAGGACGAGAGATAATGAATTTGTCATGAAAGAGAGTCTGGGTCCTTTGATTCGCCTGTATGACGAGCTTCCACCAGCGGCTATATTTAACAGCCAGCTTTCCCTTTGATAATGACAACTGATACATCGACAATTTGGCACTTGGCTAACTAGTGACAATTACTATCGCTAACAAGAGACATCAGTTCCCGCTGGTGCGTCAATTTGGACCTCGTTTCAGGTTCGCCGCAGTTGCTCCGAAACCACCAAACTTGCGGATATACATACATCAGCATTGAACTTCGCTCAAAGAAAACGAAATAAACTCGTTCATCTCTAATACACCACGACCTCGGCTGAGTTTAATTCGCTCGGACTCACTTATTCACTTTAGTGCTCGTTACGCTTCATCTAATTATAGTGTTTCATTATGCAGATAAAATCGACCGCACAAAGAATGCAAATGATAAGATGCAAATGAGTCTGATATAATAACAGATTTCATTTTCCATTACAGGTGTTTTCACGTCCAGGTTCTGTCTAAAGAGTTGTCATTTGCTTTTTTGTCTTCTCTTTGTTTTTTTTTTTAATTTGCGAATTGTAAACGGGAGGTTGAGAAGTAACACCGAATTGGAATTGTTTGAGGGAGGTGCGAGGCAAAACAGATGAATAATAATGACAAAAACGTTATGGCAGGGCGTAATAACAGAGCTCCGGTTCTAACCAATTGATCTTTCGTCGCGGTGGACAAAGAAATCCGTGTGTATCCAGCACTTGGTACTCGAAAATCAGCCGCACAGCTTGGATAACGACGGTCAAGCTGGTTAGCGGCGATGATGTATGAGCGTATGGTAAACCGCTGCCGGCGTCTAGCATGTCCAGAGGCCTCCTTCTCTTCAGAATAATCTATACTAATTGCTGCTGCTGGACCGAGCGTCGAGTATTCGTAACACCTGCATGTTGGCATAATCACCGTCACGTGTCCACGCTCCAATGTACATACAAAGAAATGGCCATATCAAATTTTACTGCCGACCCAATCTCCAGCCTGATTTTTCACTTATACTAATTAAACTATCTTAACTAAGTGGTTTCAATTTTTTCTCCTTTTCACGTTTTTATTTTCGTTTCAGACTTTTTTTTCCATTCTTTGTATAAGAGAGAATAATGCGACGAAGAGGCATGTGCAGAAAGAAAGAGTCATGGCGTTAATTCACTGGAGAAACATCACGCAGAAGTTTCAGGTGTTGACGAATCACTGAGGATACAATGGAATGAGACACAGAAGGGGGACTTTGAGAAAATTTGAAACCACGGTGGGAACGATGCACGTATCGCCTTGCGACGCGGTAAACCTCGGCTTGTAAGATGTCCATCACGAGTTTCAAACACAGGATCAACATCGCGTCCTCGTTTTCATTAGCATAAAAGCTTTATATGAAAACTCACCGGGCTTTTCAACGGCTCACCGCATCTTGGAATGCGCTAAACTGCGACGTGCCACATTCATTGCTTATGTAGATTCCAAAGTAGTTGCGCCGCCGCGCGCGGCATAATTCAATTTGCAAGCTGAAAAAAAAGTAACTAAAATCAAAACCACACCATCAAGCTTGTGGAGCACGAAACTGTTATTCGGGGATTCAATTTTACAGGCGTTTTGTTGTTTTTTTTTTCAATTGTAAACTGTAATAAAAGTAGGCGCTAGTGGAGCGCGGGTCAACTGCCTATCTTCAATTTACTAATGGTATTGTTGTGTAATCCCGACTTCTTTCCGCTAGCTTTAACCGATGATGAAAGAGGGATCGTACACAATACGAAAATAAGTTCAAGATATGTGAAAGCAAGCTTTTCGGATTACTTTTGGATTCGTGTTATTTATTTGATATCCTCCAATTAAACTCCGTAGTTTTGCTCTACGAACGAAAAAGAAAAATTGAAACCAAAAAAAAGAACTACAAAACTCCTTTATAGTGCTGGTACAAAAAGCTTGACGAAGAAATGTCCATTGAAATTCAAATCGCCAAAAGTTTCTCCTCCGCTTTAATGTTTGTGTGTACATCTAAAAGTGGAAATTTGTTCATTCATAATTGACTTTCAATAAGTCCGGAGTTCCAAGAATTCCGAACGGTTTTAAGTATGAACGGCGGCTGCGAGTTATGTGATCGCCCCTGCTACCGTTACGACGCAAGTATAAACTTGTTGGTTCATGAATCAAGTGGTAACAGTAAGCTAAACATATCTCGCCGAGGTCTTTACTGCGATATCAAATAGTTTATCTTTCAAATGAGAATGCGCGAGAGCCGACAAAAATTGTTCGAAAATAAAATGGGCTTTTCTTGGTTTGCTCTCTATGTGTCGCGGTGTGAATGAAATTGTACTTTGTCGAGGGGATTTTCCGATTCCGACACCGTCGCGTATTCTAAATATAGAAACGCTACTTTCAAGGCGGCATATTTTCTTGTCTCCTGCGCCTCGCCGAGATGTGAATCGTTTATGTTTGGTCTGCAAATAATTCTGCGACGTCTGAAATCGATTAGCCAGAGGGACACAAAGAGGGATAATTAAGAGACATTTGATAAGTAGCTTCCTCTGCGTGTCATTCGTATTGATTGGACGTTGTTACAAAGTGTTATAAGAAACATCCATATGTAGTCGAGGCACGTGCTCCCTGCGACGTCGGAAGTCAATTTCCTTTTTCCTCTTGTCATCGCTGTTCCACGAATAACTTGATTACGATCAATCGACAAATTAGATTAAGTGGCTTACATACATATCACCCAACTGTGCAAACAAACTTAATCAGACATTTGTTTATTCAACGGTACCCATCATTTTGTGATTTCAGGATGGTTCGAATGATCGGAGATGAGTTTCTCACGGAAGAACGAGACCGTAAATACTACGCGGATCATTATACCTGCTGTCCGCCGCCTCTCTTTATTATTCTCATTACCCTCGTCGAGGTAAGTTTTTTTTCTCCTCTCACACAAACTTGTAACTTCAACAACAAAATGACTGTTTCAAATAATCGCCAATTTTTCAGATACAATTTTCGCAACATTGTGTTTCTGCCTTTGAAATTTGTGTGTTTTTTTTTTTTAGTCAGGGTCGTAAGATCGAAGAGCAAAAAATTGGAGAGAACAAAGTATAACTATCTTTTTCGTCGAGGAACAAACAAGCCGCGGGCTTCTCGTTAATTAAATCTTTCGGACGTATGTCTCCTGACGTAAACAGGCGTTCGCCAGCAGCGCCTTATAATTTGAAGTAATCAGCTTATTATCCATTAAGTTCGCTAATGCGCTATTTGCGTCGAGAAAACGATACGTCGAGGAAGCTTTGTCGGCCAACATATTGCCTTCAACCAAAAGAGAGTCTTCTCGTCTATTTCTTGGGCTTTTTCGTTCAGTTTGTTCAGTTTGGCAAAATGCGCCAAAGAGCAAATTAGATAGTGCCCGGTTTATCCGGCGGCGTTTGATTTTTCGCTCGAGTATAAAATATAAATGCAAGAAAGCAAAAATTTTGAAGGAAATAAAAAGATCGATTTTTCCAGTTTGTAAGCACGCGAACCAACACCCGACGCCGGGCCGCGAACTTGTAAAGGCTGTATTTTTATCTGTGTCGGAAGATCGAAAATGTTGAGACACCAAGCAACCCAAGCCGAAATTCCTGCGTCTATATGCCGTCCTGATTCTATTTTCGTCATTTCTCTTTCATGCCCAAAGTACAATTTCAAAGTTTTCAATTTTTATTGTCTTAGATGGCTGATTTTATTCGCGCAAGTTTAAAGTTTTTGTTAAATTTTGTAATTTCAGTTGCTCGCAGTTTGTAATTTGTGTAATTGTGGAATGTTTGTAATTAAAAATTCGCGCGGTTCGCAACATTGGTAGACAAATTACAGAAGACTTTTATAACTTGACTATAATTTTGCAAAATAGCTAACTAATCGCGAACAATGAAATTTAATAGGACCGCACGGCCGGCATACCGTACATGACACAACTTTTGCACAATTCACGCGCGCGGATACGGTTCAAAAGTCAACTAATTTATGGCTTGTTGCACTTTTATTATGAGCATAATACGGGCGCCTTTAATTTACGAGACGGAAGTGGCGACAACATCAGCAACCATCACTATATCTATACGCCAATACTGCCGGCGCAAATAGTCGATAGAGGCGATTCTGTATACCATTCAACAGTCTTTTTTATTTTCAACACTGTAATTGCGCTATTAACACCAATCAACGGATTAACAGCTCTGTAATATTTTTGTCCTTTTTTTATTTACAAAAAGAAATTCAAACAAATTTGTACCGTTAAAACCAAAGAGAAAACAGGAAAATTCATGCCATTTGAACTCTGAAAACTAGTAAAAAAGAGATTGTATACGTTTTTAAACATTCTTATACTTAATTTTATCCGCAACAACATTCAGAAAAAGTTAAGGAAAAAGTTACTAAAGCGAAATAAAACTATCAGTGAGATTTGAACTTGCGTCTCTGAGAATGATTGAAAAAATAGCAGGTTAAAGTGTTTGATTTGAATGTACAGTGAAAATTCTAATCAATGAATTGATAAGGATTATTGAACGATATGTCTGACGTGAGAAATTATCGAAATTATCTTTTAGAGTGGAGTATCGTTGGTTGTAAGATGTAAAGTAATAATTGTAGACATATCAAATGAGGTGATCGATTTTTCGGCCAGGCCCGCATACGAGCAGATGCCGTACGACAAAATGGATCCGATATTGCTAATCATGGAGTGGATCAGCACATAAACTGCAGATGCATTGTTCGCCCATGGCTGTCCGACATTTTGGCCTGTCGGAGCTGTGAATAAAAGATGTTTGCACAATTGATAGGATTGAGACGGTAAACCACGTCCCGATAATGAAACCGTATTAGTGTTCGACATTCGCGTTCAACAATGTCCAAGTCCGATATCCGAACTTTCACCTCTTCATTCACCAGTCTGATTAACTTTTCAACTGTCCCGTTCAGTTTAATGCATCTCAATTTTATGTTAATTCTCGTCATTCAATTATTATAACTTTCGCGAAATGATTAAAACCTTTCATTTCATTTTGCCTAGAGAAATAACGAACAAAAGATTCTTGGCGAAAGATGAAAATCATTGTAAAAAAACTTTTTTTGTTTTCAATTAAATTGACGGTGGGTGGGGAGGGGGGAATTGAAATTGACAGTGATGTGAATAAGAATTCGAGTAGGATGCCTCGGTAGATATATGGCGCAAGGATTGTTGATAAGACTTGGCTGAAGGGAATCCTGTAATAACTTTGCGTACAATCAATAATTCAAAGATCCGTCTGACGTAATATCTCGCGGTAATAGGTTCTTTTTTTGATGTAAATTTTGTGCGCGATCGGGATTTCTCTTATCTCTGAATTCGATGATTACAGGCATTAATAAAGTTGCGCCGCGTATTATAGGAATTCTTTTCCATCTTGCTATAATTATTATTAACGTGAAGACCTGTTTGAGGCGACGGCTGTGTGCGCGCTTCACGTACGAGTCACTCATCAGCTCACTCTCCTCCGGCGCACATAATAGCCAAAAATCTCTGATGCATCAAGTTCGTTCAAACTCTTTTTCTTACAACTCTTTTTCTTTCACCTAAACACAAAACTATTTCGAAAATCCAAAACCAACCGAATTTGAAACATTTCAAAGAATGTAAAAGCAAATTTCGGTAAATTGACCTGATTACTGACCGAAATTATTATAATAAGCGAGCAATTTGTAAGGAATTTGCACCGAATTTAAAAGTCGCCGAAACTTGCATTGAATTTTCCACTACAACTTTTTATCAACTAAATTATTCTTCATTATCGTGACCAATTTTCGTTCAATTTTCATTCTGATCGATTGAACGCATGGTGAAAAAATTGTCCCATCAGATTTTAAAATAATTGAACATGTTAGTTGCAAAAGTTGTAAAAAGGAAAATAATTTCAAGAAAAAAAAAACGCTCTGTTCTATGTGTGAACTCGTTGAAAATCGTAATCTAAGAAAAAGTTTCGTGCATAAATTGCGGGGTTTGTGTGGAAACTGATTTTTTTATTGCAACGAGGGGAATGAAAAGAAAAAAAAAGGAGGGAGATTGAAGGTTGGAGATGAAATTGTAATGAGTAAATGAGATTGGGATTAATTGATGTAACGATAAGTTTTATTTGTCGAGCATAATTCAAGATATAACGAAGAGGGGGATCTATAATTCTTGGCGCTACTGGGGCCTTATCTCCGTCGGAAGCTCTTTGTCTGTGGTCGTTTGTGGCTGGTTTGCGTCTGTGTGCGTGTAGTTGGCTTGTTGCAGGTAACGCGTGCATGCATCCTATAATCTACGAATGCGAGTGCGATTCTCGGTTAAGATTTAGTGCGCAGTAAATAACGTTACCAATAATGGGCATAATAATGATCGTTATGAGAGATTATTGAAACTGGCAAGGCGCCCGAAAGTTGTGTATAGGAACCACTCGTTTTTCATATGTTTCCACCATTATTTATGCACGAGAGGACGCGACAGAGTGGCCGGACGCACAAAACAACGAAAAAACGACCGACCGGCAACATATATTTTTGCGTCACAAAAGTGGCCCTCGTTTTGATTTACTTATTCATACCGTCCGTCATTCATTCAGCCCCACGGACTAATTAATGCATTCGCAAAAATTTTCAATTCTATCTTCTCCATTTATTTCCACTTTATCACTCGCTTGTTCTGCGATACTGAGTTTAATCCCCCGTCCGTGGCGTTTATTGTTCATCCCTTATAATGCCAGTTTATTTATTTATCATTCAGCCCCGTCCCATAATTCTGCTCAGGTTTATTTCAACGATACATCATAAATTATCCAATTTACAGATTAATAAATTCCGCGCTATGTTTTTGCGCGGCTGTATTTGCTTTCGAAATGTTAACTTCGTTTGAAATTAATACTGTTATTATTCCGTTACGTTTTTTCGACTTTCTTTTATTACAAAAAATCACTCTATCAAATTGATCCCGCCGTATTGTTACAAATTTTTGTACAATTCGAGCGAGCATTTCGGCATCAATATTCTATTTCAAATAAATGAAATGGAATACCCCGTTCAAATCGCTCAAATTTCATCGAAATAAAAAAGGATAATAGTAATGTAAAATTGATGCAAAAAAGTGAATAATAAAACTGGAAAATGCGAACGCGATGGAATGAAAATGGTTAGGAGAGGATTTTTCGACTGCAATGAATAGCGGTCGTTAGGACCGTGCGAGCATTGTGCGCTCATCAGCCAATAATAATCTTGAGCATGTGTGTGCGCGCATTATAATTACTCGAGCGCGCAAAGTTTGAATAAGTTTTAGAGCGATTGCTTCTTGACTTTTTGATTATACAGCTGAGAGCGCGTAATAAGGAGTCGGCATCTTAATTGAAATGCCAGGAAATTGATCCCTTGTAAAAGAGAGGCGCTGCGGCCCCGGAACAAAAAAAAATACACCATCTTAGACTCTCTTTTCGCATCGCATTTATTTCACCCAAACTCAACTTAATCGGTCAACTCTTTTCGGCTCGTGCAAAACGATAATATCTTTTTATCTCCTGTTTCAAATTCACAGTGGCGCCGTTTTAATCAAAAAGAAACAACTTTTTCCATACAACAAATTTTAAATACCAAAATTGTTAAGCTCTTTTCTGTTACAACACACTTCGACGGTGGTGAAAAATTGGATTCTGCTTCTTTTTTTTTTCAATTGTCATTTTTGTGTCTTTTTGAAAACTGAGAGTAAGGATGTCGTTAGGAGAGAAAAAAGAAGGTGAATTACGCGAAAGTTTGGAGATGAAAATAATGGGTCGGCATTGTAAGTACTTTTGTTTGGCATAAGTAGTTTCTTCTATACGCGTCGTTTGGACGGAGAAGAGATGCGAGGAAAGCCGAAATTCGCGGTGTATTGTTATGCGCTTGAATTAGCTCGGAGGAGCGCGCCAGGATCTTTGCAAGTTGGCTCGAATCGCGCCCTTGCATGTTGAATTATGAGTGGCTCTCGGCTCGTCGCATGCACACACGCGCAACTTTGCCCAAGAGAGAAACCTCGATGCGTAAATCTTGATGCGTGGGCGCACGTGCGCGCCACGATCCTCCGGCACGAACGCCAACCGAATCGCCTCCACTTACGTTTATTTTCGTTCAACTTTTAATGTGCTAGTCATTCCATATTTCAATTTTAATTCAACGCTACATTCAATCTCATCGGCGAAAAAAAGTGGATACAAAAAAAGTAAGGAAAAAAAAACACACACACGACGAAGCTGCGCTAATTCTTATTTCTATTTTTGTATCTTCAATATCGTCGAGATTTCTATTCCCGCGTGGGCGCGCGACGATTTATGATTTTATGTCTGCAAATTTCCAGCTGAAATGAAACAAATTCGAACAATAATTCGCGCAGAAAAATGTGGAAATGGATGGTCGAAAAGTTTTTCGTGGCCTTTTTTTCCCAGTGCCTGAGGACTTGTATACCTTAATACAGATAGCTGGTCGAATGAGTGAAACGAAAGTAAAAGAATAAGAGGCATAAAAAAATTGGTCGAATTCACTAAAGCGAATCAACTTGAATGATCCGGATAGCACTCGCAAACTTCCGGGAATAAGAATTGCGCGAGGCAAAACTCTCGTCCGGCTATACGCCCTGGGCGACAATCTTTTCCAAATCCGAATTTCGATTTCTCAACAAATTAAAACTTTACAAAGGCTTTTCTTCGGGGGATTGTATTGTTTCACTTGAAAGGATATCGTCGAATGCAGCAAAAACTTTGATCATTAACAGACAAACGAAACAAACAAAATAAATTGTGCCATTTGTTCGATGGGCGAGCCCTCGATGGGAATAATAATTGAGGCTGAGAAGAAAAAAAAAACGACGACTGAAGTGGGCAGTTGATTCAAGTGGGCAAAAATTTTCCCTCGTCTGACACTTGAAACGCATCGCGAATCATTTTCAATTGACGAGTGGTAAAAGTTGGTTGATAAAAAAGCCCGCGACAACAGAGTATGAAAATCCGTCCGCTGTTTTTGCACTCGACGGCGTTCGTCACTTGTCACCGCGATTATCTTGCACGAACAATACGCCCCAACAAGTCTCTCTTGCTTGCTCTCGCTTTTTTGTTCGCCTTTTTTTCGCCCCGCCAAAACTCAAGTTCTCACGCTTAAGAGCAAAGGGTTAACAATGGTTAAGCCTTCTGATCTTATTTGGATCATAGGTCATCAATGATTTACAATTAAACACCGAATTTCATCTTTTTTCCTTTTGTTTTTTTACTTTTTGTTATTTCTCTTTGTGAATATTTGTTTTTTTAGAGAGTTTTGGTTTTTTGAAGTGTTTTTTTTTGTTTCGTTCAAACTTTTTGGACGTATTTCAGTTTGACTTTAAACGTTTGGGATCAAATGGAATTTAGATTAGTTGAACAACTATTGAACCAACTTCATGTTCATGTCAAATGTTTCCTATCAATGTTGAATAGTTTTGACTGTAAATGTTTCGGCTAGTTGTCTGTTTGTTTCCATTTTACTTGTAATCATTGTTAATTTGATTTGAAAAAGTTGGGCAAAAAGTTAGACAGTGATGTAGAAACGTGCATATTTTAATTTGCAGTTTGGCAAACTAGGAGCTAGTCAAATGTTGTAGGTTTGATTGAATTAAATTGTAATTATACATAGAATGCAGCGAATGCTAAACTAAAGGATGTGTCTTAGGGCTTCCGTCTACGCTTGCCACGTAAACGTCGTTTTTGCATGTTCCATCACAGTTTCAACGTTTCCTTTTGGTTAACTAACATATGTACTCTGGCTTCGTAAATACTGCAACGCGCAGCCTTATTAAATACGTAATTTTCATTTAAATTTTATCACTCCTTTGGATCAGATTTTTTCCCCCTTACCTCAAACTCAATTGAATCTTGGTTGAATTTAAAAATGCACGAGGCAAAAATTGTCTACCTAAACAAAATGGAAGCTCAACTTGGTGGACGGAAGCTCTCGGTTATAACAGCATGGACTATGTTGTCTTAGAGTGTATAATGGCTTTTAGATGTACTAAAGTTTATTTGGAGGTATTTGATCGCGAGAACTAAAAGCACCTGAGACTCGTCGATACGACCAACTTTTGGAATTCTACCAGTTTTGTGATTAATGCTCCTCAGATTAGAAAAAAAAAGTTTTAGCTGATTTTACAAACAACTTAGCGCAAAACATTGTAATGGTTTTTCCTTGTAGTTTGGAATGAACCGATCTTACATTTTTAAAGCATAAAAAATTGTTGTTTGAAAAAAGTAATACATCTTTTTGAGTTTGTAAGAAGGATAAAATGTGAAGTTCGCTGGAGTGGAAGAGAAAAAAATTGTATTGTATTCAAGTCGACAAACGTATAAATCCGTAACGATCGTCGTAATCTGTACAACAGAAAAGCTAATAACATTTTAAGGTCTGCTACGTAACACGCGTGCCTGACTATATTATATTCGTACTACTTGCTGAACCAACGGCGCAACCTTTCGCTCGAATCACGATTCATAAAGTGCTTTTGTATTGGTCATTATAATAAATGTTAGTTATCACGCGAGCTCATGCTCATTCGTACGAAAACGCCTTGCCCCAACGTTCGAAAATTACTTTCAACGCTTGTTTCACCGTCGCTCAATTTCGTTCCTTCTAACTGTCCACCTTTCCTTTTTTTTATTTTTGTTTGAACAATTTTGTCTGCCGTTTGAGTGTTCAAAAGAGGGCGAAACAAAATAAAGAGGCCATTGATATATATTTTTTTTTTTCTACCGGGATAAAAAGTTGTAAAACGATGACTCGAGCCGAGTGGCAAAGTACAAACATATTTCGAGCGTATAATCCCGCGCGTGCCGGAAACAGGTGACCGCGAACGCAAAAAAGAAAGCGAAGACGGCTGTTCCACAATGACGATAATAGACTATTCACGACGTTATTATTTTGAATTTTCACAACCTCAATAAACCGGCCTTAATTTCTTTCTTCTTCGTTCTTTTTTTCAATGCTTACTAACTTGAACTAATCGGAATCACAATAATCCTTGAAAGGAAATAGAATTTTGATTGGATTGAACGATTACGTTCAAAGATAAAATTAAATTTTGAAATGAATGGAAAATTGCGAATTTGAAACATTGCGTTCTACTGTTTCAGTTTTGAAAGATTATTTTCAAAGGAATTGAATTCTGAAATGAAAAGAAAAAATTGTGCAATTAAAAGTGAAAAAATGGCTCGAAATTGTCGTCGAAAAATTCATCAAAAAAGAATAATGAATCTGCGATATTGTTTTGTGTGTTTTTTTTTCATTTTGGTTTCGTAGATAGTATTATTTATCATCGCAGGACAACGGATGATGAAAATATAATCAAAATCGCGTTTTTTTCTTTCACTTGACAAAAAAAAAAATTGTGGCGCTATGCAGTTGAAACATCCACATTCATCAATTCCGTACAATGATTTGTTTATGGACTGTTCTTTATTCAACATTATTGATGTTGAATAAAATGAACGATTCTCAACCGAAACAAAAGCGAGAGAGATATAGGCTTTTGTTTTTACTTTTTTTTTGTTCTCACCTTTTTTTTCTATTCTATTGGTTTTCCGTTATTTTAATTGTAAATCAAGTTCGAACCGAATCTTATCGTCAACTTTCGTTTTTATCTCAGCGATTTTTTTTCGCCGACGTAATAAAACAAGTTCATTAAAAAAAAAAACGCGGTCTCGGAAAGTGTTGTAAATCGTTCGGGGATGTGCCGAATATAGCGACGTAGGGAAACCCATTGAATCGAAATTCACGCGGAAATAAAACTGCGCGCGGGAGAGAAAAAAAGAGCCGTAAGTCGCGGATAACGAGACATGCACGGTGCAAGATGCAAATCTGTGCGTCGCATCGCGTGTATGCAAAATAGCCAATATTTGTCCCGTCTGCGAAATAGTACCGAAAGTTTTCACTTGCAAAACTGTTAAAATAGATTTTGCGTGGCCGATTAAAACAACCGGTTCGTGGTTCTCTTTTCATTCTATTTTGTCTTTATCGGAGCTAATAAATTTGAAACTAATTAAATTTGTGAATCAATCTTTTTAATCTTGATCCAAAATTTGTCCAAAATGTTTTCCAAATAAATCTTTCTGCTTTTTAGTTCGTCGCAGAGATTGTAACTTTTCCGTTCCAAAATACTATCACTACTATTATTATCATTTTTATCCACCTTTTAAAAAAAAACACAAAAAAAATTGAAATTCGGTGAAAGTTTGACGTTTCTTATTCGACTGGAAATGCTATTTTTTAAGATGAGTTTGAATTTTTAACGGTAATAAAATGATTTGAAAATGCAGGATTTAGTAATGAATTTAATTAATATAAAACGAATGAATTTAAAAGAAGTGATTGTAACCTAATTAAACAGCCAGCTGAATTTATTTGGAATTCATATGTAGAACGCAGCAGAGGCTATCTAAGTGTAAAATGTAAGCATGCATATTATTACAACGGGCTAATGGAATCGCATATAACTTCACAAAGAACACGAAACCGCGGGGAAACGGCGGTCGTCGAGGACTTGTTCAAATGACGTCTTTTCCGGTGCTTTTTACCTTGCCAACCAGCATCGTTTCTGCGTACGTTGATTTTTAACGGCACATATCGCCTGGCTATCTCACAAATGTTGTTTCGAGTAATTATACCATTATTTTGAATTTCCCCGTTTGTCCCCTTTCGCTTCCTTTGCTGTGACTTTATCTTTTGTCTTTTCAAGCTGGATCTAATGAAATAGTCCGGGTAGTACATCAGATATAAAAAAAAAATATCAGATCCGACGTTCTGAAATATACATTTGTCGTCGGATTGAATTTGCTGTGAAAAATATAAAAGGATAATGTGAAAAAAAAGACAAATGAATTGTCATGCGAAAATGAAACAGTCGTTTTAGAGAATAGTTGAAGGAAAAAAAAAGGTCGCAAAAGCGTATCGATAAATCGTTGTTATCTTTTTCAGCTGGGGTTTTTTACGTATTACACGCTAACATTAGGAGAGGTGAATCCATCGGGACCGGTTCCCATCGATAGTGTCTTCATTTACCGACCTGACAAACGCCTTGAGCTCTGGCGGTTTGCTTTTTACATGTTCCTTCATGCTGGGTGAGTATCGACTTGTTGTTTACCATTCTCATCACTATAGTTTCAATTTTAGCAAGATAAAAAAAGCGATTGGTTCTGAAAGCAAATCATCTTTCGTTCAAGATTATTTTTCTACCGCTTCAAAAATGCGTTTTTGAGTGAATCCTTAGCGAGACTTTTCGTGCTCGCTCAGGGGGTCTGTTGTTAAATTCAGAACCAATATTATTTTGCGATCGAATTGTTAACATTTTGTTGGTCGTATAAACATGCACATTCTATATTTAGAACACGTTCAATTGCATTAGTTTTTGAGATGTCGGCCAACATGATTGGTTCACTTCACTATCGACAAAACTGTATGTTTTATTCAATTTTTATTTTTCCAAAGGCTGCATCGGTAGCGAGAGAAAGAAAAAGATGACGGTAAAGGAAGAGGAGAAAAGAACACTAGTGAAAGAGGAAGAAGAAAAAAGAAGAGGTGAAATATTGGATAAGTTCTCCCCAACGGCGGCTCTTAAATATTCAAAAGGAAAAATGCAAAGAAATGTTTTGCGTGAAATTTCGTTGCAAAGCCCTTTAACTCGGTGAAATTCGAAAAACGTCCATTAAAAAAGTGTTTGGCTAAAATGAAGACTGAATGAATAAGTAAGAAGTTGAGTACACGAAAGTATGTTGATCAAACATTGGGAAAAAAAAAGTAATATTTATCTTAAGTGATTGACACGATTTCTCGAGTGGGATATTTTTTATCGGTCGATAATTTTCTTGCCGTTTCTAGGGAGGGGAAAAGCAACGCAATAACGAGAACACAATTTTTTGGATCCAATCGGTGCACACGTGAAGCGATCCAGTCCAAGTCGCTCAAGGTCTTGAGCCTTTCATATTCATGAGGGATTTAATTAAAATTTTCATTTGCCTTCTGTCGTATTAAATTACTCAAATTTAATTACTCCGATTCGGAAATTCTCATTATGTTTCAGTATGTCTCTCTCAAAATCGTTGTCTTACAATAATTAAATTGAATTTAAACGACTGTATCATGCAGAACTCGTCTTTACAAATTGTTCTGAAAAAAGAGACGAGCACGTTCAAACAAAAAACTCAAATTAAATTTGAATCAAGTCAAGAAGAAGCAAAAATTGTATTAACTAAAGAGCGTCGGAGAAAAAAGAGTATCAGAGAAGAGAGAGAGAGAGAGAGAGGAAAAAGTTAAAAGGCGAAATGTATAGTTGAACGGCAGTTAATTTGTCGGCAAATAAATAATGGTCGGCGGCGCACGTGCACATTATTACTGGTATCGCGGAGATAATATTGCTGAGCACTAATTGCTCTAATGAGCAAAGTAGTGTGTGTATTTACGGAATGTGCAACAAAATTGAATCGCAGCGAGAACGGGATCTGCTGCGCGCCGGCACGATCCAATAATCGGGCACATCATTTCGCGAAGCCTGCTCTCTGCGAGTCGACTGATGACGGGGGCGTCTGAGCAAACTTGCTTCGGCAGATTTGAATAACTACGACCGCTTATCCCGCGCATTATGCATGCACCCAACTACGAATTATTATAAAGAAGACAGGCGGGCGTAGATTTTACAAAAATCGCTGAATTTCAGATGCGCCACCAGACAGAAAGCGAGACAGAGATAAAGAGAGAGTTTCCCGCATATTATCTCATGACCCGAATTTCATCACAAAAGTATTCTCAAATAGATTAGACTTACAACCCATATTTCTAGCCCGGCTTTTCCTTTATTGTCTCCTCTCTCATATTATTTCACTTTGAGTTCACTATTTTGTTAATCCTTATCGGATCAGTCACCAGATAACTTTTTCTCTTTACACCAGCCACATAAATTGATTTCATTTCTCACTCTTAATTTAATCTCCGGATCCACACTTTATTACACCTTTCTTTGATTTATCATTTTGTTTCCCTAACACAGACCAGTTGACTCTCGCGATTCATTATTATCATCGCTTAAATGAAATCAAGTCAAAACAAGAAAAGGTGTGAAGACATTAAACTCGGTTTCCTCGTCGATGATTTATTTATTATTTACCATCTCAAAAATGTGCACACAACTTGGAGGCTCTAATAACTATAAACGAAGTCGATGACTTTGTAACGTTGATGGTGGGAAGTTAACCCACGCCATCCTGCTTACGCATATACTCGCTCTTTGCAAATTGAATGCACTTACAACAATATCTTACTTGACGTAATCACCTTACGGAATTTCAAATGAAAAATACCTGAGCCAACAAAATCGCATTTTTTGTTTCCTCTTTGATTGTTCGGATCAGCCTGGTTAAAAACTGCCTGGTTAAATAAATGTCAAACAAAAATGACAAAGAAACAAAATATGAAAATGTTTTGAACTCATCAAAGGAAGAATTTGGTTGCACAGTGGGATAGGTAGAAAGCAAAAATGTTTGAGTTTTAAAACATTGTGAGAGTTGGGAATGAAATTGAACATTTGATCTGAGTAATAAACGAGCTGGTACGGGTGTCCGTTCGCTAGGCGTTTTGTCGACGTATTCGAAATTTCACGCACCCTCGAGCGTACAATGGATAAGGATCATACGTCCTCCGATGAAATGTGACCAGCAACTTTTCAGATAAACTGCTTGAAATCTCGACGAATTTCCGGCCGATGTCACGAGAAAGGAGCTCGTTCGTTTGGCGATCTCAGTTTACGCATCGTCGACCGTAAAGACGATAACTTATTTGAAATGTATAACGCAAACAATTAAGCCTGAGAGAGAAAGAGATAAAAGAAGGAGAGAGAGGGAGCGAGAGAACTGATAGGAAAAAGTTGCCGCTCATTCTTATTCACAACGACAAATGCCCTTTGACAACTTAATTAGCATAAAATATATCTCAAAGAGGCACGCAAGCTTTTGTCGATCGAATAATCCGCTAATGCGCGATTGTCCCCCGAACAATTTTCGGATCTACCGTATTTCATTCAACGTTTCCTTTTTTTCCCCAATACAAAACTTGGCGACCTTTTTTCCTTCCATCTATTCTTCAATGTTTGTAATTAAAGCCCACGTTTCCTTTTTATTTTCATTCGTCTTCTTCCTCTTTTTTCTTGCTTGTTTCGCTAGTTTTTTTTTTATGTAATTCCCAGCAACGTTTGAGAAAAAATTTGTGATTCACAACTTTGTATTACTCGTTGACATCGGTTCGTTAAAACCAAAACTCAAACCGGGGGGTTATTAAAATAATATCGTTGATGTCAATAGAAATGTCGACTTTGTGAATTTTTAGAGCAAGGATTATGAAAACAAAATAACTAAGAAGAAAAAGAAGAAAAGGTGGGGAATTAAATGGAGTTTTTCTCAGCAAAATGAAAAGACGATGGCAAAGGAGAGAGTAATTGAACAAATGATAGTGCATTGTGTTGAACAAGTGGATCGTTATGAGGAGGAATATGTCATAGTTATATTGTGATTATGTTGTTTAGTAAGAAATTTGCAAACGGGGTTACGCTACGTTTTGCAAGGCTGTGTAATTTCTGATACTTCTTCTTTCTTTCTTTCTTTCTTTTTTATTCTCCCATTCTCTCCCTGCAATTACTCGCTTTTTGACCTTTCATTTTGAACAATGTAGTTGATATACAATAGATTAAGTTCGCTAATGAGTGTCTCTTGATTTTGCAGATGGCTGCATCTGCTTTTCAACCTCGGTGTACAAGTGGCCGTGGGATTACCCTTGGAAATGGTTCACGGAAGTCTCAGGATTGCCGCGGTTTACATGGCAGGAGTTCTCGCAGGTAACATTCTTAACACGCCTCACAATAATATATCCTTCCAGACATTAGTTACAACTTCTTTTTGCTACACCGCGACAACCAGAAACGAAAAATAATGCAATTTCCAGATTTGAATCAAACGGCAAAAGAATGCAAGAAAAGTGTAACAAAAGTTGGTAAATGCAAGATGCTAATAAATACTGTTTTGTTTACAGTAACATAAATTGTAGATTATTTTAGTCGTACGAATTTGGATGTTCGATGAAACGGAATTTCATTTGTGAAATTCGGGCGTTTATCGAAATTCGTTGCTTGTAATTTGACGGAGTGCAAAAAAGGGAAGTGTAAAAAAATTGAGTAATAACATGGAACTGATCTCGATAATCGTGTTGGAGTTATTGGTTCGTTATAAAGATTGATCATTAATTACGAAAATGATGGAAACCTTGCAAAGTGCATCGTTCGAGCTTTATAAATGTAGCAACAATTGATTGATTTATCATTGGCGTTAATTAATTGTGCAGCGATAATTTAATTGGTGATCGCAAATATTGTGGATGCGTCCGCAAATACAAGCGTTGCGAATACCTGCGCCGCACGCTAAATCATTGAATTTGTCCATCTGACATGGAGAATGCCACGCGTTTCAGAAATGACCGCTTTCCCGACCATATGAGCATTCGTGATTGTAAACGTTTTCATTTCATAATTCAAATTATCGTTTGATTTTCAACTTCGCAATATGAACCGGCCATGAATTCATTTCGCTAATGCAACTCGACTACTGAATTACTGTTTTTTATTAGCTCTCTCCTACCAATTGGCGAGAAAAAAGATGTTTCTAATGTTTCTCCTTTTTTTCGTCATAACTTTTGCGCTTTTTAATTAGCGAAAATGCCCATGAGTTCCCAATTAGTCGGTTATTGATTGATGAATTGTTTTTGTTGTTTTTTTTTTCTCTAGCAGGCACACAAACAGAGCGAAAACGTTTGAAATATCCACGAGCAATGTTGAAAAAAAAGCGAAGCACAAGAAAGGGGGTGGAAAAACACGAGGGCAAAGGGAAATGCACAACTAGGTTGTGCATCGTTGTCTCGTCTTTGGCGGTGCGCAACGCGGTGGACAAGACATGCAAATATTGCGGCGAGTTAATTGTCCTCGTCACGCGACCGCTCTTTGCTGTCGGGCTCACGTAACACCCAACAGTACTGCGTAAATCATGACACAAACATTTCGACAAAATTAACGTTAAACTCGTTTTGACAAATACCTACGGAATGTGGAATCCCCTAAACGCTCGTTATTAACTCGTTTCTTACAGACACGCCGAGCTTTCATTTATTTTTGTCGAATACAAAATTAGGTTTTCCGAATAACAAAAAAAATTTGAATTTCAATTTGCAAGATATTGTCGTGTAATGTGAAAAAAACTGATGTTTGTGGCAAGAATCCAAGTTGGAGTTATTTAGCTCACACTATTTTTTTCCGTCGTAAAATTGTTATCATATTTTAACTTTGTTGATGGTGTGTTGGTACGATATTTATGCGTTAAATCAATTGGTTGTCATGGACTATATTCTATTTTTTTTTTTTTTTTTTTTTTTTTGATGCCACTGAATTAATCAATATGAAGATATATTCAAGGCAGGATTCGATCAAATGCATCAAGTCGGGGCAAAAAATTGAAAATGCTTTCGATGCATGGCATTAAATTTTATCGATTACCCGCGAACAAAGCCTCGCCGGCCAAGCGAAATTTGATTTATGAAAGAACACCGATACTGATGCTTATTTCACGTTTCCCTGCTTTTCGAGAGATCGTAAAATAATCTTTACATCTTTTGCAACCAATTTTACTTTTTTCCCCGTTTTTTCATTTTCATGTGAATCAGCAATTGAATATGCCATTTTGATGAATTCTGTAACGTCTACCGAGTTGAGGTCAGCGCACTTGTCATCGACAAAAAATGTAAGGGGTAAATATATTTTATTCAACGACAGGTGGCGACCTCATTTACAGTTAGCATGCTTTTAAATTTCTCTGAATGAATTTGACAAAAAATTGCGAGAAATTACAAGAAATTGAAAAATGCATTTTTGGCATCACAAAAGTTTGGGTACAAAAAGTGGACAAAGAAAAAGCTGGTATAAAATGAAAAATGAAAGAAGTGAAAAAAAAATTGGTAAAGTAAATGTTGAAGAAAGCATGAGGCTCGTGGTCAAAGCGATTAGCGTTAAGCTAGAGTTGTCCTCGGTGCGTTCCCACGAAATGACAGCTCGACAAGACTTTCCATCCTGGCACTCCTAAAGGCATTAGATAATTATGCTTCGACGTTCCTTTTGACCCGACCTTTCTTTCTTTTCCTTCATTTCTGCGACGTACACCGCTAATCAAAACTCAAACAGCCCTTTATTTCCAACCACTGTCCAATAACAATTTACATTCCAACCGCAACCGACAATTCTCAAAATATCACCACCATCGACTGGTCTATCAGCCCAAAAATTTGACTCGCGAAAAAAATGTTTTCATCAATTCCACTCTCATTCATTCGCACACACATTTTA
Organism: Telenomus remus; assembly: GCA_020615435.1. Taxonomy (NCBI): domain Eukaryota; kingdom Metazoa; phylum Arthropoda; class Insecta; order Hymenoptera; family Scelionidae; genus Telenomus; species Telenomus remus. Next base: position 4,831,459 of record CM036341.1, on the reverse strand, counting down.
TTCAATTTCCGCACTTTTAATTGTGCAATCAAACGTCGACAATGATTTCCGTTTTTCGTTTTATTGACGTTTGAAATTTTAAAACATATCCTAATTGAATTCCAACGTTGCAAATGGAATTAGTTTAATTTTACACCGAAATGCTCGTATTGGATTCGTTTAATAAATTATTTATCGATTGATGAAAATTTGCAGATTTCCATTTAAAATTCGGTCGTTTACAAATGTGATATTCGAGATTTCCCGATTGAGAGCTCAACTTTTGAAGCGAAAAGTTTTGTATGAATTGACCCCTGATGACGGAATCCTACATGTTTGCACGTTTAAAAAAGATTTGAAAAAGTTGGCCGAGACAATGGGCGAGATGTAAAAAAAAAGACAAGAAGAGGGGGTTAGAAATAAGAAAAGAAACAGAGTGGGGCGAGAGAAAACAAAGAAGATCCGTTGCGAAAGCGCAATGAGAAAGAGCGAACAGCGGCGAGTAAGTCGGTGGTGCCTACTGGAGCATCGTTTATTAATGGTTGCGCGCTCTCTCGCCACACGCGCGGCTGGCGTCGTCGTATATTCGCTCGGCACGTCTCGCCGCGTCTGCGAGAAAGCTCCGCCGGAAGGAAACGAGACGCTCTCTTAAGGCACACAAATAACCGTAATCTAGCGCGCAAATTTCTACTCATTCAACATTCTTTTTTTTCTTTCCCCCCCCTCTCTCTCTCTCTCTCTTTCTCTGTTCACCATTCTCCCAATGTTCTCATTGTGCCATTCCATAACAGCAAGCTCATACGGCGACGCATTCATGTCGTCATATCAACACGCGTTCAAAGTTTCAGTCAACAAAGGTGTACAATCTTCAACATTATTGTCCTCCATTCAATCTCAATTGATTGGAGACTCTAAATCATAAGCCAACATTGTTGGACGTGAAACAAACTTTTGTTACAACTTTTCATGTTGCATTTTTATTTTTACAAATCGCTGCGTAATTGCAAACTTGGATTATTATTTATCGCGCTAACTTTGTTAGATTGAATTTTTTCAAGAAGTTTGCGAGAGGAAAAAAAATATTGCGAGGCAGAAAAAAATGTAATGAGATGTTCACATAGAATGTGTTATATCGATAGGGGAATCTTTTGATGATTTAAGTTTGCACTTTTAGGCTCCTTGGGAACTTCGGTGTTCGACACGGATGTTTATCTTGTCGGAGCAAGTGGCGGAGTTTATGCGCTCCTTGCAGCTCATCTTGCCAATGTTCTCCTTAACTACAACAACATGGAGTTTGGGATAATTCGCCTCGCTGGAATATTCATTATCGGTAAGCAAAGCACGATTTTTCCCCTCGACGCGACGATCCCCCAAGTATTCAATTTCCTTTTTGACCGGCTCCTAAATGGAGTCAAAAGAAAAACATTGTTAACGTGACGAGAGAGGGGCGAAAAATCGCATTACATAACTGATAAAATCATGCCGAGGAATTTATCGAAGTATAAATATTGCTTTCGCGTCGTAAAACTCCGATTCTTTGTTCGTTTTGTGTCGAGCGCCTCTTCTTCTTTATTTCGCCGTTTCATAGTCATCGCACGACAAAAATTATCATATCAAATACACGAGAGACAATAAACGTGTTACTGAAAAGAAATCAGCCGATTCCTATAACTTCATCTGGAGAGTACAAAAAAAATTTTTTTGTACTCTCCAGATTTTTGTTCAACGAGAAAAAAAGGTTAAAAAATATTGTAAAGCATAATGATAATAATAAAATATATAAAATGAAAAAACAAATCGGGATAGTAATCAATAGTTTTTTAGACCAATCTTTTTAAGGCCATAAAATATCGGCTTCATAATTCTTTTCCTAAATGACAATAAGAACGAGTATCTGCCGAAATAAAAGTATACGTTGTAACGAAGATTAAGTATTAGACATGCACTAAAAAAAAGTAATGCATTTTCAGGGGTACTTTTTTTTAGACCCCCGACTTTTATTCTTGTTTTACTGCCAGACATTATTCATCATTTTCACTATTGAACGATCTTATTTCGAGTTAAGACAAAAAAAGAGAGAAAAAAAGAATCAACCACGAAACTTATCGTCAGTCGGGATTTTCTTTTTTCTATTGTAAAATATAATTTCTCGTTCAAATGGATGGCGAAAGATTTTCAAAAATTGTACATTTACAGCCCCGCACGGTTTGTGTAATGTCGAAGGGACTGTAAAAATTGGACAAAAAAGGGGGAGGGAGAGAAAAAGAAAAGTGAGAAAGAAAGAATTGTAACGTAATGAGGCGAACTATTTCTCATGTGTGTGAGAGAGAGCGAGGCGATGTGCCATAAATTTGATCAAATGCAGAACGCGAATGTGTGCGTTGTCCAATGTCCGGCTTGTAATCGAAAAAAGATAGGATCTTCAGAAATGACAAAGAACAAGACAAATGAGATGCCGCGCTGGAAAAAAGATGCCCAAAAGTGGTTTGGCTTTTTATCCGTGAGCCATCTACACGACAAACTGATAGCAATTTTATTGCCGTCCAACTAATGTATTAATTTTTGCGCCATTCGATTTGTCCTTCGCTCCGACCTTGACTAGTCCAAAGAAAAAACGAAATAAAATTGTTGGCTCTTTTTGTCCCTCACTTGCCATACTGTTTTTCAATTTTTTTTTTTTATTTTTGCCTAAACTCACTTTGGTCCCCGGCATAAATTTCATTCTATCTCATTTTGTTGTAAAATATGGAATTCAAATAAATATGAAATTCGTACTTTTCAGCGAGCGCAGATGTCGGGTTCGCAATCTACGACAGGTATCCAGCGGAGCAGATGGGGCCGCCGGTATCATATGTGGCGCACTTGACAGGGGCGCTGGCAGGCCTCACGATAGGTCTGCTGGTGTTGAAAAATTTCGAGCAGCGACTGCACGAGCAGCTACTCTGGTGGGTGGCCCTGGGAGTTTACGCGGCCTGCACAATCTTCGCGATCATGTTCAACTTGATGCACCCGGACTATCCCTGACACGAGCTTCGGTTCGCGTTCGGCCAGCCGATCAGTCGGTTTACCTAACGCGAAGCTAAAGCAGAAACCATAGCTTACCACTGCAATAACCAAATGAGCAACCGAAACGTACCAAAGAGATATCAAAGGAGCGAACGAACTGGCTGCACCTTGATGCTGCTTACGACTTTGTACTTAGTCTTCCGAGATAATTAGTGATCATGGTTCTGGCTTGAAACCAACTACCGCAAAGACCCGTGAGTCAACAACTAAACGCGATCGCCAACTTTGAAAATTGTAGTTTAGTTGATAAACGCCACAATTGAATACCTCCGACGGGTTGCACGAGCTCGAAAGATCAGCGCCGTTGCGTTTCGGAGCAATTCAATATCAGTCAGTTAATCAGATTAACTATCGCAAATCATTCGGCGTTGGGATCTTTCGGTCGCAAAACAGTTTCTGAATATCGAATGCGAGGCAAGGTGAGATACCATGTAGATCACGCGACTTTGTCGTTTTCGTGAACTGATATTTGTATTTAATGAGAGACACAAAAATGGAGAGACAAAACAAAGCTGCATTGTAAATACGTGTGTACAGTGAGAAAAGGCAGTTTGGAACGAGCTATCATATTTTTGTCTACACTTCCTAAAAAGCACAGTGTTTTGTACATAGCTTCTTGTACATTTGTCAAACGCCTTCGACCGGATCGGCTCCGGTTCTCTGCTGTCTTCAAACGCCTATTATTATTTATAATCAACGTTCTTGTTATTACTATTTATTCGCTAGTTTGTACAACTTTAACTGTTAGTAGGAACAATTAATTTTTTGTGGGAGGGGGAGGGAAGGGGATTTACCTTTCAACATGTCCAAAAAGCCACGTTTTTTCTGTTACATTTTCTATAACAGTACAGATTAAATAAAGCCTATTTCTCGGTCTAAAACCAATGAGAGTGATGAACGATGCTAGTCAATTAAAATAATTCTGTTTAGAACAAAAAAAATAATAGCAAAGATCAACGAATTCACTCAATGTTGGCACACGGAAGCTCTGATTCGTTTTTTTATTTCCTTTCATGTTCTTTTTTTTCTCTATTCATTTGCATATAGAAAGGTATCCAATGTTACTATTTCGCTTCTTTGTTCGAATTGATTTTGTTATTTTCTGATTGCGTGAAATAACGCTTACAGGCGACAGTTTTTAAAACTGTAAACGAAATCCTGGCACAGCAAATTCTATTGATTCGCCGTTTGTTTCTTCAGTTCGAATCAACTTAAAACTTTCACATCCAATCGCTTTTAATTTTCTCCCATTAATTTGAATACCAATTAACGCAAACTCCTACTTATTGGTTCAATAATTTTCCTCTCGTGATCTTCTTTTCTTCACTTTAAATAAACAAAGTTAAATGCGGCTTTTTAAAAGTTCGAGACCATCGTTTGTTTATGCAAAATAAGGCAAGTTTAAATACTACCAATAACGAATCAAAATTTCCGTTCTGCAATGCAGTTGTTTTTTTTTTTTAGTTTTCGAAATGTCAGAAAAGAAGTTTTTTCCGATCCATTGAATTTTTAGACTTTTCCTCGTCGTGTGTTTTATTTAATTTAATTGTTTTTATTTATTGCATTTATATTAGGCGAGTAGATGCAAAATAAGCGCATTTATCGAGCTACTCATTTATGAAAAACCGAAATGTTCCTTTTTTATCGTTCCCTGTTTCTTTTTAATTTTCGTAAACCTGTCTCTTTGCCGATTTTAAGACTACTTTTAGCCGAACACAAAACTTGTATACTCATTAAAATACACGCAGTATTAATTTTTATGCTTTTTTTTAAAAAAACGAAAGGAATAAACCAGAGCAGTCGTAATAAAATGATTTACTTTGTAAATATGAATTTACGCAAGCTGAGAGAACGTTCTTATATTTACAGTGTGAGCATACCATAAAACCTAAGTAGAAACTGTTTTGGAATTCTCATATTTAACAAACTGTCGACATGTGTAAATACAATTTTTTTTCATACTTGTACTTCAGCAAGTTCAACTATTTTTCACAAAGTATGATAAACCACCGAACTGAATCTGCTCGACTATAGCGTGGGCTAGAGCAAAAAAAATATGAGCAAATGTTCGAGATAGGAAGCGAAAATTCTGATATGTGCTTTGCGCATCGGTCGAACCGATAAGTCAGAATCTCAGAGTTTTATCGATTTCAAATTTACCTGCGATTTATGTGACATTCACGCAATGTATAACATTTTTAAAAAAGTTTCCCAGAATCCGCGTGCAAATACGAAATCAAATTTTAGCTTCCTGAATTTATAGACTCTCATTTATTCGGATTTCCTGCGACTATCGCTTAAGTATTACCAATCAAAAAACAACATGCAAACGTCACAATCTGATAGGTATGAAAGTGTGAGAGTAAAAATACCAGATGGAAATATAGAAGTGAATAAAAAGAAAAGAACAGAAGAATTACCGATTAATCGGAGCAGTCTCGAAAATGTTATAATTATTCATCTGTAAGATTTATGTAACGTACGGTCAGTCATAATTCCGCGAGCCAAAGATGTGGAGCTAGTAGTCACAAAGATTTATCGTATACTTTCAACAGTGTTTTCTCTTAGGATTACATCAATAAAAAAATATAGTTCAAGATTGAAAGAGCGAGAGGTAGGGAAACGGAAGCGCCAATGAATCATACTTTTGTAACGTTCGAAGCTTTTTAACAAGCGATTCTGTTTTTATACTCACGCTGTGAGATTATGCACCGAACCAAAAAAGTCAATTGCAGGATTTTGCAAGCTTTTAAAATAAAAAAAAAAGATGAAATTGGTTCTTATTCATTCATGTAATTAAGTGAACCATCGGGAGTTATTTAATATTTAAGAGTTTGCAAATTTGACATAAACAAGGTATCCGTCTGCGAACTTAATGTCCATACATTATTTAGGAGAACAATAAAAAAAGCTCTCTACTGCCAGTGAACGACTCAAATATTTATGACGCTCACTTTAAAGCGATAAAATGAACGAACAGAAAAATGCGATTTTATTTCGTGTGCATTATTACTAGTTTTTGTACTTGAAATGATAGGGTTGTTTTATATCTAGGTTATTTGACTAAGTCGAGAAATTGCATTGGAAGTTCTTCTATAATTGATGAAGGGAAAAAGGAATTATTTTTGACACTTTGTGATACTAATGATATTAATTTGGTGTTGATTTTCGTCATTAACCTGTCGGTTTTTTTAGCGTAACCAATTTTCAAGTGGCATTTAAAAAACAAGTGTTTTTCTAGCAACGATTATTGTATGAAAATAAGTTTAATTCGTGACTGTTTTTGCAGTGTTACAAACACACAAAATATGACATGCACATAATTAAAATTCATTTTCATCATCAAGTATCAGTAATGTGTTTTATTTGCAACCTTCCTCTCCTATTTATCACAAAATTTATTGACAAATTTTTCCAATTTATGAATGAAGACGAATACAATCATTTCGATTCTTTCAATTAATGTTTCATAGCGTATTCAAAAAGTTTTGAATAATTCAGGATTTAAATTTCATTCCATGTTTCTCTAAAATCAATAATTATCTATCTAGGACGTACTTATTTTATTTCAATGACAATAATAGCAAATGACAAGATATACAAATATGTACAACAAAAAATACGTGCCGCAACAAAAAAAGAAAAAAAACTCAAACGTCGATACAGTAGCACAATCAGTTGAAAGCATGGTTTTTGTTTCAACAACAAAACCCCATTTTAATGGACTGGTATTAGTCAGATAATCGAGAAAAATAAATTGCAAGTTTAAATAATAGCAATGCCAGTTTCATTTGCAGCACTAATTCTTGGCTTTAACATTTGAATTCAATGTATGAATAATGCGGTCGCAATACATTAATGAGCGTAGGTATCCCTGATATTGCGAATATCGCAACAATCGATCAGTGCACAATGTAAACCAAGACTCGTGAGCATTCAATAGCTCTACGTTTTGACGCGTTGGTAAGAATGTCGGTCCGTAAAGAATGTTTTCAAAACGTAGACCTGGATGATGCTGGACGTGATTATCGTCAATGTTTCAACTATCGACCACCACAGGACGTGTTCATTTAACTCTTCCGCCCTTTTTCTTCCCTGGGCTTCCCTCAATCTATGATGAGTTTGGTAATCCAAAATGTTGCTTAGATGTTTATGAATTTCCAACGCTGAAGTTTCCATCTAAAAAATGAAAACAATTTCAATAATTATTATTTATCAATGTAAAAAAATATGGAACATTTGTTAACAAAACGTAAAAGAAAATGTAACACTTTATAACAGAAAAAGAACATTTTCATTTGACAGAATAGAAATGTACAAGAAAGTATGTTAAATAAGAAATTAGAGAGAATGTTTTACCTGTGTCATTACTGTAACATGATCTCCAACACCTGGTAAAGGAGCTTCCTCACCAACTTGGAAGTCCATATATACAATTTTGTGTGAAATCGTTGAGAATTCGTTACTAAAGCAAACTTTGTACTCCCCAGCGACAGAGGGTACAAACGTGTGAGAGTCGAATATTGATCTGACTTGTCTGTAAATCACCTCGTTTGTTGGAGATTCTAACGAAACATCCACATCGTATTGACCTCCAGTAATGACCTGGAACATTAAAAACCAATTTGTGTTAATTTCAATTTCAACTCTCGAAATGATTAAATTCAAATAGAGTATTTGGTATCAAATTTTAAAGATAAACTTTCAAGTAATACAACGTTTGTATTCACAGATGATAAAACTGCACTTTTTACCAAATGTAACCTGTGTCAATTCGCTTGCTCAAGATAAGAAGGTAAATATTGTTAAAAGGTGTGCCGCGAACTTTCCCATGAATAATGTAAGTCTTCTTTTTTATTTGAAGACCAATATTACTCAATCGAGGTTTACAATTTTTTAGCCGAACTTTTTTCGGCTAAGAGGAATTGAAATTGTTCTAATTCAATTCACTGTCCCATGTCTAATTTAAATGTTAATTATAACTTGGATGATTCGTGCAAAAGTTTTGAATATTTTGTTGACACATCGAGATTCATTTCCCACGCGTGTTGTAAAAGTGTAACATCAGTAAATTTTAGTTCTCTAGTAGTCAAACTGTTATTAGCAGTTTACGACATTGTTTACATATATATTTGCAACTAAAATAGCGACCCGAGATAAAAGAAAATTGTATACCAAAAATGTCACAACTCTTTTTATTTAATTTTCAATACTTTTATTACATTTTCTTATTCAATTTATGAAATTAAATGCATCAGAAAAATGTAACATGATAATATTCGTTCAAAAGTGAACTGATTTGACGACTACAAGTTTTGAGGTTAGAATAAATGTAAGGTAAAAAGAGCAGAAACTACAGGATATCAGTCAAGCGAGATTAGAAGTTCGCAAATACGACAAAGATCCTTACCTGAAATTCAAGCGTGGATGAGACATTTTTATCGATATATTGATAAAAACACTCTTTCGAGTTCTCTGACAACTCAAACTGTAACTCCACGCAACCGACGTATACAAACGAATAAATTAAAAAAATAGTACCGAAACATGCTTTAATACGTGCCATGATTGCTACGCAAGATACATTGATCTTTTAATTTACGAATTTGACTCGGTGACCGGAGTGTTCAAGTTGACAGCTAAGCACTTTAACGTGGCCGGATATTATAAACGCTCGGCACAAATCACCAGGACAAAACTGACTCGGAAATCTAGTAACTTTTTAGCGCGCCGTCAAAACTTTTCTAGTTTTATCTATTTTGTCAACGAATTAAACATTTTATTTTTTATTATAAATCAAAAAGCTTATTAATTTTTGCATAGAAATATTTATATATTGTTTATTTTTTTTTTTTGAAACGATATTTAAAATTTTGACAAGAGAGTGAAGTTGGCTGCAGACGTGAGATAGGTGTGAAGGTAGTCGAATAATAGTCCCTTTATTTTTTGTTTGCTGCGTCTCTTTTCTGCGAATGACGATGAAAACAGAAAAGGCAAGAAAACGAGTGAGTCTGGAGTGATAATGTGGTTTATAAAAGGATTGGATGTAAATAAGAGAATGGGATCGAGGTAAAGAGGAATGTCCGATGGATGACGAGGATGCGGAGCATGGTAATAGGATGACACTGTCGTTGAACCGGTATTTGTTGGGTCTGCCAGAGCTCGGTACGGACAAATTTGAGCGCGAGCGAACCGAGTGCCTTGTCTATGGCCACTATGATTACGATAAGCAACATCTTGCTCAACATAAAGTACCCCTCACGGTGCCACTCTGTATCCTTGCCGATGTCCGACTCAGGTTCCTTTGCCCCGATGACCTGGAGGAAGTTCGCGAACTTTGCAAAGACTGGTTTCCAATAGGTAAATAAATAACACCATTCGTCGATATTTTTTGACTTTTTATTTACACATTGATATCTTGTTGTTTACCCTTGTCCCAGTTCGAACGTTTTATTGTTATTCAAAACGGTATTATTTTTATGGTTTGTTTACTAGTTGCTCCTGTTTTTATAAAATTTTTCTCTCCACTTAGCGACAAATGTATTTCAAAACCGAAGAAAATAAGTGGTTACATAACTCGATATAAATAATTTCAAAGGTTCCCCATCAAGAAATCATTGGCGTTGAAAATTTTTACTGATAAGCTCTTGGTGCTTATTAGTAACGGCCTGTTATCATTTTGAAGAAAAAATTTTCGAATACAAAAATATGTATTAGATTTTACTATTTTCTAACTAATAGTTTTTTTTTTTTCAATTTTTGAGGCAATTCGAAGAATGAATAAAAACATTTACAAGTGTAAAATGATAAATATGTTGGAGTCAACTTTGAAAACTTCAATTTGAAATAAAAAACGAATGAAAACATTCTCAAATGCATAAAAATAAGAACTCTATTTTTAATCATTCCAAAATAATATTTCAGATTACCCGTACGGGTGGTACAAGGACATAACAAGTTCGTCGCGTTTCTATGCACTGGCAGCAGTTTACCGAGGTGTGATAATTGGACTCATCGTTGCAGAGATAAAACCATACGCAAATCTGAACAAAGAAGACCGAGGAATCTTATGCACAAGCTTAGGCAAGGAATCGTTAGTAGGATACATTCTCAGTTTGGGAGTACGTCGGTCTTATCGTCGCAACGGAATTGCAACGTTACTCCTGGAACAACTTTTGGCACACGTTACCGCCCCTGAGCGATCTTCCGTCAAGGCAGTTTTTTTGCACGTTTTATCGAGCAACGCTCCAGCTATCCACTTTTACCAACGCTGCCACTTCCGATTGCACAGCTTCTTGCCGTATTACTACTCGATAAGGGGCATCTGCAAGGACGGCTTCACGTATGTGCTTTACGTCAATGGAGGTTATGCCCCCTGGGGACTCTGGGGCTGGATGCGTCACTTGAGCAGCAGCATGGCCAGTCTTGGATTGTGTCGTGCCCCGCGATGGATCTGGCAGAGACTCCTCTGGGCAGCGACTCTTTTAACTTACAAAACCAAACAGCACAAACCGATGAAAACCAGCAACTCTGCCCTACGAAAAGTCATTCGGCGTCGCGAGTACACCAGGTCCAGACAAGTCTGATGGACGAGACGAGTACCGAATTGTGATTATCAAAAAGAGAAATTTGATTCGACTGTCGTCAAGCTGGAGAAAAGCACAATTTCTAGTCTCGGGCTTTTGTTAGATTTTATAACGTGCAATCATGAATGTTTTCAATTTAAAAAATGAAGTCTCGCCAGCATAAACGAATAATTCTAAAAAGTTAATTAAATAAGGCATCATTTTTGTTATTTGTGTACGTAGGTTTATTTAGAAGGGTTTTTAGGATGTTAATCGTTCGACCGTTGTAAATAAAAAAGAGCACAAATGAGCCCGAGTTTGAATGACAAAGCTTTTTAGCACAATTCAAGTCACTTCTAGATTACAATTTAGCAGAGATAAATATAGTTGATCGTATATATTATAATTATGAAACCAAATGTTATTTTGAATCTCTATCAGCGCATGTTGTTTATATGTAGATAAAACTTGAAAATTCAAACATTTTGAACAATAATCCTAAGACTGCTGATTAACAAAGACTTGCATTTAGTTCCACAAAATTGTTTATATTATAATTTAGTGACATCCATTTCTGAAATATTATATTATTTATAATTTATATTAAAAAATAATCCATATATTTATGTGCTGTTGTTTTTTACTGTTCATAACCTAAATGTTGTTCATATCCTAACAAATAAATTTGTTTAATGATAAAAGTACATTTCCAAACATTCATTATGATATTGATACAAAATAGAAATGTAAAAAAAAGGTTTGATTAATGTGTATCAAGTTTTTATTTGTTTGAATGGCGATAGAATTGGTTTACTGCAAATCCATGTATATGATGATTATATAAAACATCAACCGCACTCATTCTAATTATCACAATTTGATCATTCTGGATAGATGCAACTTAAATAACGTAAAAAAACTGACTTAAATTAGTTATCCCCAGCTTTCTTCAGATCGTCCAAATTTGTAAGTCAAGGAACCCAAAAAGATGAAGATGTTTTGCATGAACAGACCTACGCCCGGCCAATTGTGTTCCGACTCTGAAAAAAATGATCAAAAAATTTGTTGTTTTCAAATTTATATTTATATTTTGGATTATGAAAAATACCAGACACTGACGTACCTGTTGTAACAAAGTGTGCGAATAGAATCCAACAAGCAGCAATAACAGCTGCAAATCCCATAACAAAACCGATAAACAACCAACCGCGAGCACCTCTAGTACCCAAACAGCCACCGTTGTAAGAATCGCCTCTGATTTGAGCGTTGGTTACAGAGTTTACCCTAAAGTGGCACAGTAAAGATATTAGTATTATGTCAGTTATTATTAGTATTTAACGTTTTCTTTTTTGAAAAAATGCTTGAATAAATGGACATACATGAAAAGTGAAATTGTTCCAAACACTCCGCAGATGTGATAGGCATTGTACATTTCCTTAGGGTAATTTGAATGAGCATCAATAATGAACCACCAACCAGTAAAAAACTGCAACGAAAATTGTTTTTGTTTACTCAACAGTGAGATAGTAATTACGCGTCGCCATTTGCGAATAAATAACCTAAAATTTTGTTTGGACTTACCTATACATTTTTTTTAGAAAAAGATAATTGTGTTTAGATAAAATCAATGTACTTGAAATAAACCGTCAAAATAATTTGAGTAATCGTATGAAAGATAAAATGCAATTTACCAGAGTTCCTGCGATCATCGACGCGAAAGCATTACGCTTTTCTCCACTCTCGAACCACACGCAAGGTGGAATGTTTATGTTGTCCAAGTACCAGGCCATTTTTGCGATCTAGTATGACAAACTTTGTTCAATTATACGCACTTGTACTAATTTTTTCTTTGTCTTAGTTATTGTTTTGATCTGTCAAAACCAGTCAAAACATTGCATTACACACAAGAACAGGTCTTGGCTCAGTCTAGGGTCTAGATCAATGCAGTTGAATGAAGTTGCTCGCAGGGATGCAACATTGAAATGATAAAATTTAATAATCAAACAAAAGGCATGCTTCATGAACAAGTTGAAAAAAAGGAAAACGTAAAAGTTTATACAAAATGAATGTATTGCGATCTTATAAGTGTTTTGTACAATTTTTATTCAACTTTTTTTATGGAAATTCTGTAGTGTCTTTGTCTCTCTGGCGCGGGAATTCGAAAAGGATAAAGAAGCTGTGATTTGTCAATATAAAAATATTAATATATTTATTGTGCGCATTGCATTAAATTTCAAATGACAATTTTTCTTTTTTTCAAACTTACAAATATAATATTGGTTTTTCCATCAAATCTACCTAAACATTATTTATATTATAATACAAACATCACGAAAACAATTGAAAAATGAAACGAACAATAAGTGTTTTCACAGTGTTTGAACAATCTTTATCAGTTATCAAATCAAATTAAAATTTCCGTTAATTCAGTTAAAGAATTATAACTTGTCTTTTTGTAATCTTCCTCTACCGCAGCAACAACATTCTCCATGCCCAAGTGAAAGAAACTTAGATATCTCATTAAGTCCTAATTTTACATGCTAATAAAATCTGTTACTCAATCTTATACAAAAATGTGTCATTACAAAAAAAAAAAAAACTTGCACAATTAAAGTCAATGAACAACGTCGAAAGTAAAATAAGAGAGGAAAATTTTTCTTAAAACTACAAAGTTTGTATCAACCAGAAACGTATTTAACAAGTTGAGTTTTCGATCAGTATTTCAACAGTTTTCATTGACAAGAATTGGAACCTGAAAATGTCCAACTTTTTAACACCCTTTGTGAGATTATGTGACAAATCAAACGGATCCTGGATACACATTGCTGAGTCGATGCGAAAATATTCAGGTTCCTCGCAGGTGTCAATATACTTCTTGTAGGTAGCCATGCACGCTGGCAGCTCGTCGACTTCTGTGAACGTCGTCTTTGGTAAAATTGAACCGGTAAGTGGACAAGCTAGGTCAAAAAGGAAATTAAACTCTGCATAAAAAACAAACATCCCTGTGATAAGCTCGCGAAACGAAAGATCGCAATCGACTGGTGGGATCTGATCAATCACTCCAGTTTCCCAACCTGAAATAAAATGATAAAAACATAAGAAACAGAAATTTGAAAACTATAATTATTTTGAAAATGAAATTTGATTGTACCGTCGACAATTTTCGATTGGTTCTTCCATCGGATGAGGTCAGCAACTGATGGCAATAACGTCATTGACTGTAGGTAAAAAATGACGAACCAAGAGATCGCATAACTGGTAATTTTCTGGGACCCATGTAGGTCGCAGACTTTTAACCACTCTTTCATAAACAGTATCAGCTGACGTAAAAGTGGGAATGCTTGGATGTAATTTCTGTAAAAATTCGTCATCAAAATTAATTAATTGTTAAGTCAAAGAATGTTTTATTGACCTTCTTTTTCAAATTACCTGATTAATCTTGAATTTTCAACACTGAGGCCGTTTCCAAACGAGATATCACAGTTGATTTTGGTGGTTTGATGTTTTACAGTCAGAATGGGAGTGCGGCTCTGTTCGATCTTTCGTATCAGTTCCCAGTTCTTGCTATTGGATATCAGCGTCCACACTTTTTTCATGTTTGAAATCAAAATCGATAACTCCAAGCCAGTTTTGTAGTAGTTTCCTATAAGAATAATTTCAAACATAAAATTCACGTTTGAGATATCATTACAAATTACTTGTAAAATCTTACCGCAATCCATGAAAACATCAATATCACTGTTCTTCAACGCAAGTCCAGACTCCCTAGACCCAAAGGCATAAGCTTTAGCTTCAGGAAACTTCGGAGCAACAATCGATTCCAACGACTGCAAAATCCTATTTATATCGTCTCTATCGTTTAATTGACTCGGAAACATGTCCTTCTTGCTCAAACTGTCCACGATGAACTGGTTCAACTCGTCAGGCGTGTCGAAAAGAGCACTGGAAAGTTTACCATGTTGAGCATCGCAGTGACAGTAGTAAAGGTTCCTTGTTCCAATCCACAACCATCCACAATTGGTACAGCCATCAAAAATGAGGTTATTTTCATTGAAATTCTTCGCAACTGTTTTATGTTTTACCCCCTGAAGATGGCGAGCAAAACACACTTCGGTGTGAAATCTAACTTTGCAGACTGAACAATAATAGATGTCAATGTTGAAAACCGAACTTGTGTGACACCAGCGGATGCTGTTGTGGAGTTTGTTGCACCTTCTCTGGACGATTGATTTTTCTATTACGTGTTTGGGACTGGCCACATGTTCCTCGTAGAGCCTCCGGTCTAGGATCTTGGCTTTCTGGTTTTTTTGAAGAACATCCTTACAAGCAACACAGGCAAAAGTGTCGCCTTCCCTTTCGATGAAGTTCACATGCAAATTAATCTCCGCCTTATCCAAATTTGGGATGTTTCGCCAGTAAATCCTTGTTTGCAGAGCTTTTAATTCTGCCAAATGGCTTCTTGATCGCCAGTGCTCGTAAATTTTTTGCAGGTCATTTTTAACAAAACCGTGACATACCAGGCAGTAAATTTTGCTCTCGTACTGGTCGATGTAAGTAGTTTGAGAACTCAAAAGGTTGTCCTGAAGAATGGTAGGGTGGGTATCAAAAATTTGAAAGTGTGTAAAGTACAACACTTTCGGCACCTTGTATTTCATCCACCGACCCTTCTTCTGGTTGACTTCTTTTGTTGTGTTTGCATTATTTTTTTCTTTTTTCTTCTTTTCCTTGCTTGGTTTCTTCGCTTTTTTCTTCTTTCCCTTGCTTGGTTTCTTCGCTTTTTCTATCGATTCTAACAATGCGTCCGCTGCCTTACTTTCAGAATCTTCTGAGCTCGAACTGTACACTCCGTTAAGCGTACAGTTTTTGACGTCATCTGCCAGGTCGTTTTCTCCCAAATCGCTTTGGTAAACCGAATTGTCTTCTGAGTCAGTTTCGCTGTGAAATTCGTCATCCTGGTCGGATTCTGAATTTTGGTTTGACGTTGATTTGACGCCGTTCCTTTTTTTTGGATGAATTCGAGACTGCAGTTCGTCATTCACCTTGACATTTTTTTCGTCAGGTTTAACGTCATTAACTTCTTCCATGATTTTGTTCCTCCTCAACTTTGCATTCTCTGAAAAGAACAATATAATCAATATACGTGCCTTCAATGATTAGCTTGTTTATTTTTGCCAATAATTCAATCTGATAACACGACAGTTGATAGTAGTCATTGTTATCGGTTTATTTTGACAACAAAGAATCAGGTTCTTTGATTTATTTATTTCCAATATTTATTTGCTAATTTTTTTTTTAATTCAAAATGTAATATCAATCATATTGCCTGACTAAATTATTTGCTAGTGAATTTCCACTTGATTCTCTTGTTACAGTATACACAGACTAAAAGAATGATAAACAAATAGTCCACGAGGTTATAGTTGCACCGATTCAAGTGGGCTGTTTGATTTCGGAAAAAGTCGTTGTTTGAATTGTAATTACCTTGTATTTCCCCAACTATTTGTTGTTTGTCAGTAATTTTGTTCAAAATTGTCGTCCCTGCTAATAAAATTAACCTACAAAAAGTATCAACACCTCTCTTGTCTCTCACACACTCACACGATCCACCCTTTACTTCACTATACTTTTTGGTTCGGTTCAACGTTGTTCCTCTGTGTTTACTTCGGTTCCATCGTTCACATTTCAGATTCAAATATATACGATGTTTATTATTTTGTTGGGGAGAAATCAAGAAACAATAGTATTTCAATTTAACAATTATACTTTAATTGCAAAAATGTGTATCAAAGTTATCAACAATAATTAAACCAGTTCAAGGTGATAACAATCGAAGATATAATGATAAAACTTGTGTATAATGGTCTACTCAAACATACAATAATTAATCTCTAAAATGAGTAATATAACGTAGAACGTCACTAACAATATTACGTTATGAGTAAATAATATTTTTATAATTTATATAATATGAGTATAATGTACATGTAGTCTGGTATATGTTTGTATAATTTGCATAATCATAACATCGTTCAAAAGTTGACGTATATAATACGTTTATAAATATCAGATAATTTTCATAAAACATGTTTTACCAGCTCCGAATACAAAATGCTTTTTAACAAACGAAGCCGATAAAAATAACTCAGGCACTTCTGCATAGCAACAATGTAAAAATAATAAACAACTCGTAGACTCGTTCTACGTGCTCATTCAATAAGTAACACAAAAAATAACATCAAAATTAACTACTCGCATCACACGATCAAAACACATTTGAAAATCATGTCATCACATTGTCTTTCACTCATATCCGTCTTTTCGTCAGTTTAAAAAGTTAATCTTTGGGGTTTCGCCGTTTGGCAAATCGCGTTGTGTACTGGTATCGACGCCCATCCTGCCATTGCGATACCTAACGAATCCGCCAACGTGACGATACCTAAAGAAGCCTCACGATCTTCCCACCGAATCTAAAAACAAATCCAAAAGTTTATAATATTATTTAGTGATTTACTAAGTATTAACTTATTAACTAATTAACTTTTGTTAAAAACTTTCAAAAAATGTTCTTTTTTAAGAAACTTGCCTCGTTTGACATTCTAGACAAAGTGTTTACGTAAGCAGCACCACCTAACATTCCTTCCCATAAAATTATAGCGAAAACAATCCAAATGTTGGGAATGTAATAGTAAATCGTTTCAAAAAGTATAACAATAACGTTAATAAACTGAAAGAAACAATTTCATAAATTAAAAATTTGTTTTAATTTTGTTGTGAGTTCAAAATTTCAAGTTCATGAAAGAATCTCAAGTACCTGGAAGACAGACATCAGCCAGATATGATTAATTTGGAACAGATTGACTGATGATCTTGAGAGGAAAACGCCGATCTGATAATCAACCTGTAACCATCGATACTGAGCTTCGTGATCCAAATAATCAATGCCATCGTACTGGATCAGTTCATACTGCAAATAAAAAAGTTACCAGTTATAAGCTGTTCCATACAAACTTCTATTGGTAGATGGAAAGAAAATCTAAACCAAAAACCAAAACAGTGTTATTTTTCAGAACTTACTAATCCTTGATTGATAAAATACTCGAAGAAATAGACAAGTCCCAGGGGGATCATGTACTTCAACAGCGACGGTACAAGACTGAATTTTTCTTTGATCGTTTTCTTCGGAGGATCCACCATCTGAAGTTGACTGTCTGTGTTTAGTTTTTCAACCTGAGAGGATCTCGGTGGTCGTACTAAAACCAACCAAAATGAAGCAGCCTGTATAATTGGAACCACTAACATTATCTGTAGAGTCGTTCTAACTGAGAACCAGGATTTTAAGGAGGCATAGGATAGAGCTCCAATAACTCCTGCACCACCAGTTCCAGAGGACCATGTTGAAATAACGTCCCTGTGAATTGAATGAAGAAATATAATGATCGTTATGAAATGATAGGAAGTTTTATTAAAATTGTAAAACAAACTTAAAAATTACTTAGAAAATCGTTGACTGTAACTTAATAGAGTTGCTTCACCCAATCCAGAAGAAATGGAGGTGATGATGACTCCTAATAGGATAATCCATTCAGTTTGAGTTAGTGAAACTATTATCAAACCCAATGCCGAAAAGACAACACAGGCGAACATCCGTACACTGTGAAAATAGTCAACCAATTATTATTGTTTCCAAGATAAAAGCGGAATTAATAAAAAAACCGGAGGCTAATTGAAAACTGGGTGAATGGATCATGCAATCTGATTACACGTGTCATTGACTTGATTAATCTTATGAAGAACGAAGTTTCGTTAACTTTAAAACGAATTAGTTATGAAAAAAAGATCGTTACTTCTTTAGTTGACATTAACTGTGATATGATAAATAAACCTTGTAACATTTTTTGTAAATTTCAATGTGAAATTGAGTGGACGCAGGACCTCGCAATACCTAAGAAAATAATTGCATCGAGAAAAAGAGGCCATCGAGGAATTCGTTTTAGTTTCTAATGAGTCTTGTTATCGAAGCTGATAAAGATTAACAAATAATGGAAGAAATAAAAATTCATTTTAATTCGGCTTATCTGATAGTTAATCGATGTTTATTGTTTTATTGAGAGCACAATTTCGTTTTGTGTGGAGGTGTGTCTCAAAAATATCATTCATTAAATACGAAATTTCGTAACAAAACAAGTGACACAAAAAAACCGTCGAATTTAGTTCATTGAACCAATTGTAATAAAAAAGAATCACTTATTTCGCAACGAATTTGCATTTTTTGAATTTTAGAGAAAACAAAATTGACAATTATTTAGCTGATTTCTTAATAGTCAGTGCTTGTTCAATCCGTGTTCGTGAAATCAGTAGTTTGTTAGCTAAAATCTAGTTGGAACTAACAAAATGTTGCAACATCCATGAATTCACCTTTAATCTAATCTCTACCTGACGAAGTATTGTTTTTCATCTTTTGTGATAAAAAAAAGTTCCATTACAAACTGAATTATCGAATTGTACGCTAACCTAGATCACAACATGAACATTCCACAGACGTCGTATCTGAATGAAAAAAAAAAATGAAATATTACGTTAAATAAAAGCGTCGTTGAAAATTTATTGCGCAAAAGTTTTCCTCGATCTTTTGACGAAGATAATAAAATATATTTCCTGATCGATATTTATTTTCCAACTTCCTCGAACGGCTTCATTCAACGAGAAATTGTTGCGGCTTTGCGGTGCAATAATTTGTGAAAAAAAATTCTATCGTGAGTTACTTGAATTCTGACAAAGTTTTTAAAACTCTTTTCAATGGTTATCATTTTTAAAGAGGTATATTTTCATTTCATTCAACAACCAAGCATTGTGTTTTATAAAATTAAAAAAAGGGTTGACACAAAATAATCAATTCAAGCGGTATACAACTCGATAAGTAAAAGTACCTTTTACTTCAACGTACACCGTCCCTTTAAACTCGCCAACGAATCCCATTCTTCGCCTATAACAGTTATTATCGCATCAAGGTGAAGAATTTTTAATATTTTTGCGAAAATCAACTAAAGTTTTTTACAAATCTTCAGAAAGAATGTTTCATTTATTGATTCAATGATAATGAAGAATAACAAATATGAATTAATTATCAAATTGCAAAATGTGATAATATTTAAACACGTAAAAGATCTCTGTTATAAAAAATTACTTACTTGACATAAAATGGTAAGAAGGGCGACGTCAATTTGATAATCAAACAGGGTAAAATATCCGCCAATAATATTTCCCCTGTCGATATGTTATTGCAAGCACGAAGAAAATCGCTCGTTATCGTTTTGTTGGCCTAAGAGAAAAAACAAAGATAACATGTTCTCATCAGTTAGGAATAATTCTAAAACTATTTATTAAGTACAAAAAAAGTTTTAGCAATAAAATTATGTTCAATTATTGCACTGTCAAAAATGCGTCAAAGGTTGTACTCTTGTTAGTCATAAATATGAAATGTGGCATGGATTTGAGTTATCTGGACGAGTATTATTGACATCAATTGATGAACAATGTCCGAAAATGTGGTCTTCACCCGATTAACCTAGTGACGGAACTATAAATTTAGTCGTGCTACATTGAGTAATCGTTGTCATCTGCTCTCTGTCGTCCAGTTCCTCTAGTTCAGGTGGACACTTATACACTTGATAAATGTCAGCAAGAAGCAAGCCGAGAGTCACAACAAGCCATTCAATGTCACTCATATAGGTCGTGATTCGTGACTTATATGCTCAAGATCTTTACTGCGACTTGACAAGACAACAGTCTTCATGTCATTTGCAATTCGACAAAATTTTCAACTCCAATTAGTATTCAGTCGAGTGGATCGACAATCATTTTTTATCGCCAGTTTTACTAGACTGTATTTTTTTGCTTCTTCTTTTTGTTCAGGTGACAAAAAACGTAATCACTTTACAGGCGAATCGTTACTTTTAAAATAAACTCTTTTATTCCGATCTCAGTTTAAGTATTCTGACGAAAATTCAAATCACGCGGAAGCACTTCAGTTGCACAACTCTGGAATGTGCAATACGCAGAGACGAAAAGTACCCGACGTGTAGAACAATTACTTCACACTTGAGTAATAACAACAATTGCAGATTAGAATTTTCAATCGTCGTGTAATCGTTGAAACTTGAAATCAAATTTGTTGCACTTTTTGTTCTCTCAATAGTTAATTTTAGTGCTCAAATTAGTTTCACTTTGAATAACAACTGTTGTCAAGTCGAGTCTAGTTTAGAAATCAAATCGATTTTATTTTCATTCATGAAAAAGTTGTTTTGCAACTGCGTGACAAAACAGGTGGAAAATATTGTTACAAGTCAACGTCCCACGAGTTGTGCAAAACAATCACGTACTTCTCGAGGTCCGGCTTTGCTTCCTCGTCTCATATCAAGTCTCATCCATTAATAACATTAGCAACTAATACATTTTCATTCAATTTTTTCACCCGGACGAATTAAACGTTCGGTTCACGAAGTACCTGTCATAACTCTCAATGCTGTTTGTTTAAATGAAACTGACACGACTGATGGCAGAGAATGATAAAAATTGAAAAAAATAACTTCACATATAAAATAAGTTTGTACATATTTGAAAAATTAATAACTTTTGCAATCACAAATATGAATTTGGATAATTCAATTTCAAACAAGATGTAATTGGAAACAATATTCTTTTCAAAGCAAGTCACTTTTTTACATGTGTCATAACGCACACAAATTCACTCACAAACTTCTATGTATTTATTTTTAACTTCCTTTGCATTGCATCTTTCAAAATCTCATTGAAAGTGTACCTAAATAAACCTATTGAAGAACTATATTTCACGCTCATTTCAAAACATTCCAACTACCTTGAAAATTTGCAAAAGAAACGATTTTATTTCATTTTTGTCATCCCTCTTTTTTGTGATTCCTAAAGTATTCTCTAACAAGAAAAAATGTTGTATCTGTAAAAAAACTTCCAATTGATACTCGAAAAATATCATTCAATTATCAATAATTGCAAAGTGGAGGTAAAAGCGACAGAACGTGTGAACAATTTAAGCATCTAACAATTGAAATCGCAGCAGATCAAAGTCAATGATTAAATAAAACAGAAAAAAACTCTTTAGAACCGATCCGAATCAAATTGCAGTTACAAAAAGAAGGATAAAATGAACGGAATTTTAATTATTGCAGTTCTTCATTTTTTCTGCAACGATGCACACTTAAATCCTTTAATTATCATCTCACTGCGCTGATTGTCTTTAGAAACTTTTCCTCTACAAATATAGACTGATGAATTTGCATTTCAGTTTTTCATAAAAAATTTATAATAAAAATTTTTTATAAGATGGAAAAATCTCGAGAATAACAGTTTGTTTCAGATTCCAGTTGATGTTGCGACAAGTAATAATCAATGAAAATCAATTTTCTATCCTGTCATTCGCAGAATTGTATCGATTAAGCAGTTCGAAATGTCAAAATAAAAAAGACCAATTGACAAATAAAGTAAAGTTAAAAAAACTCGAGTTGTCATTTTTAAGTTAGAAGAAAATTGAAGAAATATCTCATTTGGTTTTATATTTAAGTTTCTTCATTTTTCTATTAGATTAAATGTATACTTATCAGGCTCTACAGATAATTAATATAAATAAAATATTCAAATCTATCATTCGAAAAATTGTGTAATTGAAACATGACAAAAATTCCACAGTATGATAATGTTTCAAGGATCATTAACCCATTACCTGCGACACCTCAAAAGAGACGATTACTTATTATAAATTATAATCTTGACTTAGACCACTCCGTACATTGAAAGCTGTTATTTATTGTGATATCTAAAATGAGAAGATCAAAAGTAGGTACTGGGTTAAACTAACTTGTACATAGAAAATTTGGAGACATCGTCGTTATCAATGTGACAAGTGGTTTTATTTTAGACAAACTAACATGACGGTTAGTAATTTTTTTGCAAAACTTGAATAAGAAATACTTGATAAGGGAAAAATCATGAATTACCGTATTGCCAGCTTCCTCTCCATTTGTAAGTTGGAGGATGTCATGAGCTCCAGAGAGCATAATCACGTAACCATAATTGTTGCACAGACCCAAAAACCAAAACGCTATTAAATTCCTCCATTCGAGGGATCCGGAAGAAGACTGTTTTTCAAGGTCGTTTGCATCTTTTCCGCTGAGGTTGATCACTTTTTTCTTTGCCATCCTCACCTGGTCGTCGCGCTTGATATTCAAAGCAAAACCCAAAGCTTATTCACGGCCAGTACATTTGTAGGTCAAATAACAATACACCTCCAATTCGGGCAGAATTACAACAATGACTTTGCTAAAACCAAAAACACCAAAAATTCATAAACATAATCAGTCCTAAGACGTAATCTTTTTTCAGACTCTATTATAATTAATCGTCTTAAAATAAAGTAGAAGTTAAAGTAGAAACTTAATTTGAAATGTTATTCTCTTTTTATGGAATATTAAAAAAAGATTGGGAAGATAGACTCGAATATTAAAAATAAGTTTCATATGAAATAATGAGAAAACCCACCAATTAATTTAGATTTGAGAAATAAAATCCGATAGAAAGTTTGATTGATAATTAGAGAAACGAATTGCTATTTCTTTTTATCTTTTAAAGAAAAATCGATGATTTGTTATTAAGTAAAGTGGCGTATGACGTGAGCAGTTTTCGTTTCTTCGGAGGCACTAGTCCGTGTGGAAGACGCGAGATAACTGAATGCCAGAAATTGTCATGATAATTTAAAAGCGCACCGAAACAACAATTGATGCTAAACTTGAAGTTAAAGAACAGGCGTGTACGCGTGCACGAGGATACTTACTTATATCAAATCACTATTTAACTAAGGATCAGATAAAGCAAAATGCATTTCGTATGCTTAATTGGGCAAGCCATAGCTGATAAAATTGTTATACAGATTTTTATACTTTACTATCGCAGAGAATTTCTATTTATTCCCTTTTTTGATCAATAATCCACCAAAAAAGGAAAATTCAATGTTTCGTTTTCATCTTTTTTGATATCCACGAACACTTTGTTCTGTCGCATAATTTTTTTAATTAACATTACTAGTCATAAGTGTAATTAAGTACAATTATTATTCATTTTTTTTTTTTTGAGAAATTCTGCTTTTAATTTTGATTTTTGATAACAAGCATTTTCAGTTTGCTTGAAAATTACGTAGTCTTAATAAATAAATGTGTACAAAATGCTTTGGTAAATTGAATTATGTTATCGCTGATTTTTTAGTGCAGACGCGTATCTAATAGAATAATTTTTCAGAGGAATCAAAGTCAGGCAATTTCTAACATTTCCACGTTATTGATCACTTTGATAAATATTCTAATTTGGACAACATGAGTGATATTTTATAATAAATTATACAATAGAATTGATAAAGAAAAATTAGAATACATTGTAAGATGACGATTTGACATTTCAATAAAATGCAATACGTATTTTTGCAAACAAAAGTTTTTTAAATTTAAACTTTAAAACTAAAAAATCGTTTAATTAATTTTTTGAATCAATTAAAGAGATTTATAAGCAATATTTTTTGATATTAATTTATTTTCAGCACTTTTTCATTTAATTCAAATGAATTTTTGAAAAAATGTTTGCAAAGTTTGATTAAAATGAATCACTGCCAATGCAAATACGATTGGATGACACATAAAATCGTTACCGTTTTTATTAATGGTCGATAATTGCTATATTGTTTATTAATCAACAGTTAAATGTCAACTAACAATGTCAACTAAATCCAATTTATGTAAACCGGCCTTTTTTGAACTAATCGAATGAAGGAACACCGGAACGAAACAATGCAGTAGAGGTTATGTTCATCCGTTGGTTGGTGTTACGCCGAGAGATGAAGTTGCTCCAAAATAGTTGATAAATAATAGTAAATAAGCTTTACTATCCACAATCAAAATGGAGAAACCACAAAAAATGCCCAAAGTGGCCAAGGTAAATACAATTTCTTAATTTTTATCCGCATTAGTGAAAGAGATTCAGTGTAGAAGTCAACAAGATGTTTTGCAACATTGTCAACAACAACATAAACAAACAATTTACTGAAAATAATTAATTAAGTTGCAATTTTTTTATAATGAGCAACAAGTCTAATAATTGTTTTATTTAACAGGTCAAAAACAAAGCGCCTGCGGAGATCCAGATCACTGCTGAGCAACTTTTAAGAGAAGCCAAGGAGAGAGATTTGGAAATATTACCTCCTGTAAGTACATTTTCATTTCCTTCAAATTGATATCAAAACGAAATTTCTTTCAAACTTTACTTTTTCTTTAACTACAACATTGTTAATTTGTTTGCAGCCTCCAAAGCAAAAAATCTCCGATCCCCATGAACTGGCTGATTATCAACACCGCAAACGTAAACTATTTGAGGATAACATTCGTAAAAATCGTATTGTTATATCAAACTGGATAAAGTATGCTCAGTGGGAAGAAAGTCAAAAACAAATACCGAGGGCAAGGTAAAGCAGAATTTTAATGAAATGTAATTTGTAATACTAAAGTTGAATTAAAGTACACATTCTATTTGCAAATAATTGTTTTTAGGTCTATTTACGAAAGAGCTCTCGACGTAGATCATAGAAACATCACACTATGGCTCAAGTACACAGAAATGGAGATGAGGAATCGACAAGTAAATCATGCAAGAAACTTGTGGGATCGCGCGGTTACCATTTTGCCGCGAGTCAACCAGTTTTGGTACAAATACACTTACATGGAAGAAAAACTAGAGAATTTTGCTGGTAAACCAGAATTATTATTATTATAATTATTATTATTTATGGAGGTGAAATGTTTTCAATATTGTTAGTGAAGATTTTAATGACACGATATAATTTTGCAGGTGCTAGGCAAGTTTTCGAAAGATGGATGGAGTGGGAACCGGAGGAGCAAGCATGGCAAAGTTATATCAACTTTGAAATTCGTCACAAAGAGATACAACGAGCTCGGCAAATTTATGAGCGATTTGTCATGGTCCATCCAGAAGTCAAGCACTGGATAAAGTACGCTAGGTTCGAGGAGTCTCATGGTTTCATCAACAGCAGCAGAGAGATTTACGAAAGGGCAATTAATTTCTATGGCGACGAGCATCTGGACGAAACGTTGTTTATTGCTTTTGCTAAATTTGAAGAAGGACAGAGAGAGGTTTGTTGCAAATTCTAATCGATTGCAAATTTTTTCTATGAAGAAAGGAAAACTAACAGTTTTTTACTTTTTGATAGCATGATCGAGCGCGAGTGATTTATAAGTATGCGTTGGATCAGTTACCAAAAGACAAGACCCAAGAAATCTATAAAGCATATACTATTCATGAGAAAAAATATGGCGACCGTTCAGGTAATTCATAGATAACGAATTCTCTGGAGTAATATGTCTGTAAATGATAGGTTGCTAATGAAAAAATTGTTTTTAGGTATCGAAGATGTAATCGTAAGCAAAAGAAAACATCAGTACGAAAGTGAAATACGAGAGAATCCTGCTAATTATGATGCCTGGTTTGACTACTTAAGACTGGTTGAATCTGAAGGAGACGCAGAAATCATTCGGGAAATGTATGAACGCGCGATTGCGAATATTCCTCCAACGAGGGTAAATTTATACAAAATTTTAATGTTATTGATTCGCAAAACCAAGAATGTTTTCCTATTTAAAAAATTATTAATAAATTTCCAATTATTTTCAATAGGAAAAACAACATTGGAGAAGATACATCTATCTATGGATCAATTACGCTCTTTTCGAAGAAATAGAAAAAGAAGACATCGAGAGGTGTAGACAAGTTTATAGGTACATAGATGTTTCATCCTCGTAATCATAAAAGTTCAAATGTTTTCAATACTTTCTTGATCGTTAAATAAAAATAAAATTAATTTCAGAACTTGTTTGGATTTGATACCGCATAAGATATTCACTTTTTCCAAAATTTGGCTTTTGTATGCAAAGTTTGAAATTCGGCAAAAAGATTTGACAACAGCAAGAAAAACACTGGTAATTATATTTCGAAAATCATCATTCACTCAAGTTTTTGCCGATATTTAATAATACATAATAAATCATTTTTGTTTTTTAGGGACGTGCATTAGGTGTGTGTCCTCGTAACAAACTCTACAGGGGCTATATTGACTTGGAAATTCAACTTCGTGAGTTTGACAGATGCAGAATTTTGTATCAAAAGTTCCTGGAGTTTGGACCTGAAAATTGTATCACATGGATGAAGGTATCAATTAAAATATATAATACAACATAAAAAATGTTTATTCATCAGCATACTTATTTGTTTCACTTTGTTATAGTTTGCTGAACTGGAAACTCAACTAGGTGACACAGATCGAGCAAGAGCTATTTACGAATTGGCAGTCAATCAGCCAAGGTAAAAAGATCAATTGACTTTCATTAGTTTCTTACTTTATTTAAAAATAAATAAAAATAATTAAATTAATATTTTTCTTCCAGATTGGACATGCCAGAAAAACTTTGGAAGACCTATATAGATTTTGAAGTAGAACAAGGTGAATCAGAGAATGTGAGAAGATTGTACGAGCGACTTCTAGAAAGAACAATGCACGTCAAAGTTTGGATAGCTTACGCGAAATTCGAACTAGAAAACAACATTGAAGAAGAAGGCGTGGATAAGGTAGCAACAGCAAGACGAATTTTTGAGCGAGGAAATGATGCCTTGAGAACAAAAGCAGACAAAGATAACAGAGCACTTATTTTGGAGGCTTGGCGAGATTTCGAAAATGAACATGGAGATGCAGAGACTCAGAAGAAGATCATGGAGAAAATGCCTAGGCGAGTCAAGTGTAGGCGACGAGTTGTTGGAGAAGACGGGGTAAGTTTGCCTTTTCAAGTTTGAAATTTGTATTTAATTTCATTTCTCTATGTTCATTAATTTACATATTTTCATTACAGCTTGACGAAGGTTGGGAAGAAGTCTTCGATTTTGTATTTCCAGAAGATGAGTTGCAAAAGCCCAATCTCAAATTGTTCGCATCAGTCAAGAACTGGAAAAAGCAGCAGGACCAAGAAGAATCACAGAAAGAAAACAAACAAACCGAGACGAGCTGATTGGAATAATGCATTTGATTCTTTTTTTTTTATCAACTGATTTAATTTTTTATTTGTATCATCATTTCAAAGTTGAAACAAAATGTATGACTGTCGAATGTTGTAAATGAATTCATATGA
The DNA here is from genome assembly GCA_020615435.1 of Telenomus remus. Lineage (NCBI taxonomy): Eukaryota > Metazoa > Arthropoda > Insecta > Hymenoptera > Scelionidae > Telenomus > Telenomus remus. Next base: position 4,803,585 of record CM036341.1, on the reverse strand, counting down.
AATAAAGAAAACTTTTTACAATGATAAATTTATCCGGTTCTGTTTAAATTTAAGCCAATTATCAGGATATAACATTTGTAACTTTGATTATTTGTCACACAAATGGAATTTGGAAAATTTGACGAACAGGTCGCGGCATTGCCGACTGAGTGCAATAGCAACAACACAGCTGCAGATGATTTTTCGTAATTTGATATAACCAATGTGATGGTAACAATTTGTATTGCTCGAAATCGCGACCCCCCGTGACGGACACGGGTCAGGAGCTGTTTTGTAACTGCGAGTTTTGAATAGTGCTTCGAACGAACGAGGATGCAAGTTGCTCGAATGTGACAAAACACGAATCCAACGTCTTTTGATACGTCTTGCGCGCGCTACTATTTTGCTCGGTTGATTTTTAACCTCACAACAAATGGAGCACTCGTCGTAGATCACAACAACTGCATCATATACAATGGCAACAAATTGTTCATCAAATCGAAATCCAACGAAATAAATTCAAAACAAAAGGCCCGACAACTATTTTTGACACTTCATGAGACTAACTGTATTATGATCTCCGCAATCGTATGCCGATGTTTGTTTCTATTCACGTTTCTACAATCAGTCTCGTATATTCATCTGGTCTCCCATGGTCACAACAATGGTAATGATTTTTAATTTGTTTAACAATTTTGAGCGCGACTGAAAATTCCAGATCATCCAGTTTTAGGTTAGGTGTCATTGATTAATCAGCTTTTGGTGTTTTCATTTTCAGCATACGTACAAGATGACAATGATAAACAATACATTTTGGATACTATACCTGCTTCTTTACGAAAGGTACTTATTAAAACAACAATTACTGTAAAAACAAGTTTTACAATAGAACTGAAAATCAAGTTTCGAGATTGCAAATTTTCATTTTTAAACTTTGTTTTCGTTCCAGGATTTTTCTGAAATAGAACATGAGACGAGGTGAGAATTCGACCAAGTTTGAGACTTAGTTTGTATAAATTTAAAAGTCGTTTTGTTTTGATTTTTTGTTGGTTTGCATTGGACAAAATCCAACTAGATTCTAAAATGAATAGCATTAAATTATATAAACATTTGGTCTATCCAGAATTCATTCTGACGAACGTTCTTTTCGCATGCAAAATTATGAGGAGCATAATTTAGATGACGTAATTCGTTTTTTTTCGTAACCAAATTTCAAACAATGATATTAAATCTGTCAAAAAATAGCCTTGACCTAAATATAACTTTTTGTTTAACTATTTATACATATTCATAATGTCGAATTTATTTAAAACTGATTAAACAATATTTTAATTGTTAATTTTATAGAAACGCTCCAGTCATTGACATTGCATATGATGCACTGTCGTACATCAAATTCGAACCAAATATTTTAGACTTTGATGAAAGGTAATTTTCATTTCTCTTCTTCAGAATAACCTTTTGTTTAAATTGGTTTTAAATTTGTAAAAAAAATTGTTCTAGGCAACTTGGTATACCTCACCAAGAAACTGTTACAATTTTAAATAAGCACAACAATAGAACAATTCAACTTTTTTCTATATCAGGGAACACCCGCCAATTTCATTCGTCATTTTTCCAAGAAAAGGTCAGAAATGATGTTTAACAATATAATTCGATTTCTTCAACTTTTTAAACATTTTATTTCCAACTTTTTAGGTGATTTCTCCACTTGGAAACACTACTTTCAAAGTGGTATATTTAGGTCGGGATGAAAGTGAAATTGATACCTTTTTTTACATACAGACTTCGGAGGGTACCATAAAATATCGAGTAAGAAAAAAAAACAAACTGAAAGAAATGACTCGCAAAACCACAATAAAACAATGCCATTATCCGTTTTCTTATTTCAGGTAAAAGGTAAAAGTGTCAGCAGTTTGTATCGACTTAGGCCATTAGTCGAGGCAAAGATTCCTATAAACTCATCCTTCACGCCTCTTATTTATATGTACAATCCACGCTCTGAGCCCATGCAGGTAAATCCTATTGTTCAAAGTGTTACAAAACTTTCAAGAGACAGTAAAACCGAAGAAAGAGAGATAAATAAATCAATTCTGCAGGTAATGGAAGTATACAGCAGCGGTGGAGAGTTTCAACTAGAACTGCCATCTGGAGAAGCAGAAGGGTCTAAGGAGATGTGGGAAATAGCTCCATACCAAACGAAACCCGTCATAAGGTTACGATTTAACGCCTATGCGGAGAAAAATCACACTGCGTATATAAGGTTCAAAGTGAATAACAGCGCTGAGGTGCTTGTTGTGGCCGTCGAAATTCAAGTTGGTAACAGCGCAGGTTTGCACTGGGCTGGCAATACTGAGATCATAAATTTTGGCATGGGTGGTTCCATGCAATCGCCCACACATTATCCAATAACGTTAAAAAATTCGGCAAAAAAACCAATAAAAGTTGCAGTACGTATCGAGTCAAATTTCATTCTGCTATTTTTAATTTTCCTTTCCAGAAAAGAAAAAGAAACTTTTAAGTTTGTATTGATCGATTACAGAATATTATAAGCACACCTGTATCGAAAGCATTGAAGATCAATTTCAAGCCGATAACAATTCCGGCTGATACGGATGTTCCAATCGCTGTAGGATCGCTAATATACGATTGTGAGTGCTTTTGTTTGTTTTTCATTCAAGTTTCACAGCATATCGATTTTGGATTTGATGGAATTGATGAAATTTGCAGGGAAAACAGGATTGGATTTGCAAGAATTCAATGGAAAGCTAACGATAAAGGGTGTCGGACCAAACGGTTCTGCTCAAAAAATAGCAATACCATGGATAGCACAAGTTTTTCATGGCGGCTTGGAAGTTGTGAACGCGACGCTGGCGCACTTTTGTTCGCCACATTTACAACAATCGCGCAATTTCAGCGTGATAAACAAGTTCAAATTACCGCTGGCAATCTCCAACGTTTCTCTGCCAGTTGAAGCGGCGTCGCATTTTTCTGTAAGCAACTCAAAAAATGACAACAAAATTGAAAACTAAACATTAGATAAACACATTTGTCATGTTCATAACGTTTATTTCAGATAACCAATTTTATTCCAAAAATTCTAAAACCAGGACAGAAAGACAAGATCTTTTCATTGTCTTTAAATCGGAGCAAAAGAAACGAGCAATTTAAATTGGAGTCGTCAATCTTGATTCACACGAATGTCTCGACAACGAAAATCCCGTTGCTGAGGTACGACGGCAAATTAAAGAAAATAATACCGGACGCTCGGAAGAGCGACAAAGGGGCTCTGAACTTTGGCACGGTGAGCAGCGGTACGCAAAACGAAGCGGTTTTTGCGCTAGAAAATCAGAATCCGGTGAACGTAGATCTGCTCGGTTGGGGTGTTAATATGCCTGGTGCGGTTTTGGAACTCACCGGATGCCAGAACGGACCAAAGGAACTTTTTGATAAGGGTTACCGTAATATTACTGCTTGCAGTTCCACTGGAAACGTTAGTTGACATTACATTCAACTTTTCGAAGACAAAAAATGGACTTCAAAGTAATAAAATGTTTTTGTTCTACAGCAAAGCATAAAACCAGGATTTTTGGCTGTGTTTCAAATAAAAGTAAAAACTCCGGAGGTCGAGGACGACACAATAGTCGGTGACGTGTTTGTAAAAACGACATATGAACGACTGAAAATTCCTGTCCACATGCGAGTTGCATTTGGGCGTATTATAATGAAAAAGCAAACCTTCGTCGACTGTTTTCCAGTAAGAAAAGTTCAATGAAAGTCTTAGACCTTAGAGATTACTTTCAATTCGCGCGTGAATTGAAATCTCTAATCCTTTATAACGTTTCTTTTTTCAGGGATTGATTTGCGCTCAGGAGGTAAAAGTTCATTCGACATTCGCGAAGCCAATGGAGGTGACTTACATCTCACCAGTGAACAAAGATAATCGCGTGAAATACATTCCGTTGAAAGAAACCGGGTGCACTATATCGAAGGGCGATAACAGCGTTGGATCAATCGTTATTGATCCTTCCGTCAGCTGCGAGCCTCAATGTTACCTTGGATTTCCACTGAACACAAGTGGTTCGTTTCCAAATTTTACTATTGACTTGAGAGAAATGTACAAATTACTTTCGAACAAAACACTCTAAACAAAAAATGTTTGATGTTTTTCAGTGGGTACACAGTGGTTGAATACTTTGTCACTGCCGTCTCACACGCGACACTTCGACTTGAATTTATTGAACGCGCGTTATTTGCGTTACTTGAATTCAACCGGCGGAGAATCTTGGGACAATATAACAATGCAATTAGACACGACCGAGGTGCGGGGATACAAATTTCATGTTAATATAAAACCTTCTTGGCCAAGCTTGCTCGCCAACGGTGGAATTTTAAGGAACAAGAGCCTGCTTCTTTTTCCATTAACTCAAGTCGGCAACACAACCTATAAAAAGATTAGATTACACAACCCAAGCTCTAGTCCCCTGTATATTCACCTCACCATGGATTGGAGTTATCCCCAGGGAATGAGATTGTATGAATCTCTACCGGATAAGTGCGTATAATCGCTATACTTGTCACTATGTTTACCGTTTAAACGCCAACTAATCAAAATTAAAAATAGTTACATCTTAATTCACGCTTTTTGCATTTCTCATTTTCAACTATTATCTTCACTGCTTTGTGCTAATTAACAATTGTCAAAGATAAAAAGAAATTTGTTATCTGGCCCTTGCTAATTGGTTTTTAATATTTCACTTTTTCCATTTGATAATGTTGTTGTATTCTTTGTAATTTGATAGGTTCAAAGTGGAATGTACGGATTGTGCGTCTGTCGTGTCCAGCGAATTCAAATTGGAAGACAGTGACGAGGATGACAGACGCGAGTTCGAACAAACTTGGGGCGTCACTCCAGCGCCGCACTCACTTACGTTCATTTTACAACCTGCGGAGTCCAGGATTGTGAGACTTTCCTACACACCGACTTCTGCGATTTCGTCCTCGGCCCTTGTGTACATTAGGTAACGATCAACAAGTTGTAAAAAATTGTCAAAGGAAATCAAAAACTTGGAGAAACTTTGAAACTGTTTGAAACGAAAAGTTTAAGACGATAAAATTGAGTTTCTTTTCAAATTGAATTTGAAATAGAAAGTAATAAAAGCGACCGAGTGATTGAACGTTGTAATTGTAGTTGAAAATACCTATCTACAAATGAAAATATAAACAGTAAACAATTTCTTAATAACATACTGATCGATCTATTTTGAATCGTCGTTCGTTGATCCAGTTATGTAACTCTGACAAACTGTTACAAATTTTTCTTTTAAATCAGTCGCATAGATCGCGAGCTCCCCCAAGGTTTCTTCTTTCAAATTCATCAGGGGGGAAAAAATTGTTTGCGACGTTCATCTAATTTTAACATTTTTCTTTTTTCAGAAATAATATCACAATTTTAGAGGTGTTTCAAGTATCAGGAAGGGGCGCCGTTGCACAATTCAAATTTGGCAATCGCAAGCCAGGCTCCACGACTCCTCTTTTATTTGAACTCACAGAAAAACACCTCCGGGATTGTGTAGGTTCGTATCAACTGAAAGCAACTTCAACAAAAAACCAAACAAAATATTCCATTGTTTTTACTCCAAAAAATAACAAAAAACTAAACACCACTTTGAACAAAACAAGAAACACGTCTTTCAACTTTTTTTCCACATTTTTTTCCATTTGTTTATACTTTTGCCAATACGTTTTTCTGTCGATTTATCAAGATACAAACATTGATAAATTTTAATCCAACTAAAGGAAGTATTTCAAAAGAGACTTTTCATTTCAGATGATCCAAGTTTGAAGAAGCCAGGTCGACAGCCGAAGCTGACAGTGAAACGATCGTTCGCAGCGAGGAACACAGGCGAGCTGCCAATAACTGTTTATGGGTTCTTCGTGAACGAACTGGCTTGTTCAGGATACGGTTTCAAAGTACTTAATTGCGAGGGGTTTATGTTGCTGCCGAACGCAACGCGCAAGGTCGACATCGCGTTCACGCCTGATTTCACCATGAGTCTCGTGGAGCGCGAGCTCGTGGTTCTTACGAGCGTGGATGGCGACCTGACAACGTTCGAGCCGAAAACGTTAGACAACGTGCTGGGAGCCGTGCGTCTCGATTTGTTAGCGACTGTGCCAATGCCAATGCTGCACAAATGCGCGCAGGTAGTTCCCAGACCCACCTGGGAACCTACTGTTCAAAGCACCTTGCTGGTCGCGTTGCTGATCATGATGGTTTGCGTCTTTGTGGTCAGCTTCTTCGAGGCTGACCGAATTTTGAAGCTCAAAGTATCTGAGAATCGGTTCACTTTGGACTTCCGACAGATTGTGGCAAATAGCAAGAATCCAGTGGAAGAAAAGACGCAGAAGAATAAAAAAGAGGAAGTTGTTAGCACTCCGGACTGGAAGAGAAATAAGGACAAGGTGAAACCGATTCCGGACTGGAACGCCGAGGAGGAACGAAAATTCAAGGAGGAAAATCCGCCTGTGAAGAAAAAGGCGACTAGGAAGCAACCTGTTGCTGAGGTTGAAAACAGTGAGAGCAAGGAGGAGAAAAAGGTATGAAAAATTTTGATTTGTATTGTTACTTTGGACGTGTAGATTGCAATTGAAGTGGGTTAATTTTGGTTTTGTTGTAGAACGTTGTGATGAATGGTAACCTCTCGAGAAAAGCTAAGACCGAGACCTGTTCCGCGAAGGAAGAGTACAAATTACCAGTAGATGAAGTGTCACATCCGAGCGTTACGGAAACACAAAATAACATTAAGGAAAGTAATCATAAAGCGGATCAAAGCAAGAAGAAGCAGTTCGCTTCTGTTTACAACAGCGAGGGTCAAATTAATAACGCAAATTTTAAAAAGTTTGATAATAATACTAGTCACAAAGTCGCACACTACTCCGAAGAAGAAACTTCGTCAACCACTACCGAAGGATCAGCGCAGGAGGAAATTGCCGCTACCACAACTAGTGGTAACGGCCTAACTAATAAATTCAAGGTAATTTGAAAAGTCTACTAGTTTTTTTTTCGGAAATTAAAGAAGAAATATTGACTTATTAATTAATAAAGGAATTAGGAGTTTAGTTTTAAGACCGTTTCTCAAAAGAATGTCATAATGAAAAACATTGAATTTAAACAGGATTACATCGAGAATGCAAAAGTTAAAGATGATAAGCATCCGAGGAAATTGCCCACAAAGAAAAGTAAGCCGGTGTCATCGATACCCGCCGGTTCGACTGATTTTAAAGATAACTATGAAGGTGATTGTGACGATGACGAGTACGATAAGGAGAAACCGGATAACTCAAACCGATGGAAAACAAGTACTGCGCGTACAAACGTTAAGCAGACGAATTACCATCAACTGTCATCTCCCACAATTTCTGATACAAACTGCAAACCAACTCATGTTCCCAAACAGGGACAGAAAAAAGAAAAGAATCCTCAAAAACGAAGATCTGATAAGATTAAAAATAAAACGCAACAAAACCAACAACAAAGTAAAAACTCAAATGATACAAAAATACATCTATCAATTAAGCATGTAAATATTAATCTGATTTTGACTTTTTAGTGATAATCTTGAACGGAGCTTCATCGTCAAAGGACGAAACAAAATCGCAACAGTTTGCAAGTTCAGTACCATTGACAATATCGGCACCGCCTCCGTCCTACTGGGGTGAAAACCGAGCCAAGTTCAGCGATGTGGTCGCGCGCAATCAAGACCCAACTGGCTCTTATAAATTAAACAAGTCTTACGCGCAGGCACTGCCAAAATCGTACATCAGCGAGGATAAAAAGAACTTGGAGATCAATAATTCGGAGGCTGTTAAAGATTCAGTTGTTCAGAAAGATTACAAGCTTGGATTCAAAGGACCGCATGGCAAACAACCCTCAGAGCAAGATCTTGGCTGCTTTGGTGGTTTCATGCTTCCGAAAACGTCAAACGATCTTCAAGCTCAGAACAGTTTTTACTTTTCTAATTCTTATCCCGAGTCAATGGTAATTTAATTTTTTTTAACTTCAAACAAATATAATTAGTCTGATGAATTTTCATTCTCGACTAATTTATGTTTTTAGTTTGAACGAGAACTAGTGCCATATGATGATCTCCCTGAAACGGATGAAGTTTTGATGGAACTCGAATATCCAAACGATGAAAATACATCTCATGGATTATGGCAGGATAATGGTACTCTTTTGAATGCTCCTTCGATCGCCACAGAAAATGTTACTAGTTTTCATGCAAGTTCCAATTCTATAGAAACGCCTCGTGCAAATAACTCTACAGAAACTATTAGAGGTACGACTATACTGAAGTGCAAAACGTTTAATGTGAATGAAGAATTTCAAAAAATAAATTTTTTGAAACTAATTTAATGATAATTTTTAAATTCAGATAATTGGGTAACAATTGATCCAAACTGGGAGCCATTGTACAATAGAGGTGCAGTTGGGGAAGAACGCAGTGGTGTCTGGGGTTTGAATAGAGGTGTTTGGTCGGCTACACCGTGGGGTGCACCTTCAACTCCAGCAGCACCAGCTCGAAATGTCAATTCGTTACCACAGACAGTAACTACAGAATATGAGGTTGGAACAGAATACTATCACAAAATCACTAGAATAGATTAAAATTAAAAATGATAAACTTTAATTTCAAATAAATCCTTTTTAGGAACAAAATGGATTCGACCCATTCCATTCACTAAGAACTATTTGGACCCCCTCAGCAGCAGAACGTTGGAAACCAAAAGGAGAATAATCAATTGTTCTCGATGTGGATTGATATTTTGTGATAAAACATGTACGTTCGACAGTTTTCCGGCATGAATTTTAAGTTTGAAGAACGAAGTCGCGGCAACGTCACGTTCATGTAAAAAATATCAGATTGTTTTCTTTTTTAATTAAAAACAATATTGACTGAAAACAAGGGACTTTTTAATGAACAACCCATTTATTGTTGTTGCAAAAAATATATTAAGTTCTTCGAATGTTAAAACGATCTTTCATATTTGGTTTCAATCGACCAGACATTTTTCTCACTTCTCATACACGCACTCGCCGGAAATCCAAGTCGAGAGCACTTCAAGATTATCGTTGAGCATTACGAAATCCGCGTCGGCATTGAAAGATAAAGTTCCTTTCTTTAGTTCGATTTCAAGAAGTTGTGCAGGATGCAACGTTGCAGCTTCTAAAGCCTCGACTGTTGTGCAGCCTGTAAATTAAATTTCATTCTAAGGTTCAAATTCTAAAAGAATTAAGTTTTTTGAGTTAGTTAAAGCTAGTTTTTTCCTTAGTTTGTACTTACCAGTGGCTCTTTTGAAAAATTGTATACAGGTAGACATTCCTGCAATACTTCCACAAAGAGTGTTTGTTCCTGCGATTAAAGCTTGGCTGTTTCGTATTTCTATGTCGTACTGACCCAGACGGTGCAAACCTTCTTCAAGTCCCATTGCTGATATTGCATCAGTGACCAGTACAAGTCCTGTTAAATCATTACGTCATTTGTCTATTTTTATCTTTGATTTGATTTGGAAGTTGTAAATTAAGAATGTAAATTTAAGAATTTTCCACACCTTTACGATGAACTCTATGTGCGATTCTTAGAGCAGCAGGATGAGTATGAACACCATCAGCTATGATCCCATAATAAATCTGAGAATTTTCAGGAATATTGTCAGATGTCAATAGCCCTACTAATCCAGGATCTCGATGATGGAACTAAAAACAGTCGTTGTAATCAATTTTGTGCATTTTTTTATTTCTGATTGCACATTTTTCAAATACTCTTTCATTACGGGTAGCATTGCATTGAAAAGGTGAGTTATAAAGGTCGCTCCGTTTTTTGCTGCTTCTTCACCTTCTATTAAATTTGCCATGGAGTGCCCTGTCAGTCGAAAATTAATTTTATTTGTCATAACTATGTTTCTTGTTGGCTCATTTTAAAAATAAACTCACCAACAGAGACTATGATGTTTCTGGATCTGAGCTCCTTAATTACATCTCCAGCGTTTGGAATTTCAGGAGCGATGGTAATACAACTGACATTTGATAAATCACCATAAGTATCGATTAGGGTTTGAAAGCCCTGAAAAAATTTTGATTGAAAATAGGATATACCTTTATCGTTGAGAAAAACCAATGTATCAATTTCACTAACATTTGTAAACTTTTTTATACATTCTTCAGGATGAGCACCCTTCTTTGCAGGATTGATAAAAGGACCTTCGAGATGAACTCCCAAAATAGTAGCACCATTTTCGCCGCCTTCACGTTTTCGAATTTTTGGAAGAATTTTATGATAAGTTTCAACTGGTGAAGTTACTAAAGTTGGACAAAACGAAGTGACCCCGTATTGTAACAATCCTTTGGCAACCTTGTCAATGCCTTTTTCTACACTGTCCACATCATAAGAAAAGTCCACTCCAAATCCACCTGAAAGAATAATGAAACAATTTCGATAACGAATTAGGACGAAAAAAACTTCTTTTTCAAAAAAGTTTTCTTACCATTTATTTGCACATCTATAAATCCAGGCGAGATCAAAGCACCTTTACAGTCAATAGTTAAATCGGGTGTGGTTTTTTCATCGAAAAATATTTTCTCTGGGTCAATAAACTTTCCATTTCGTATCCAAAAATCATTTTGAATAATTTGCCCGTGCCTCAAAATTTTACAATTCGTAAATTGTTTAAGGGTATCTTTCCGAACCTCAGGCATTTTTTCAGTTACGCGTAATTTCTGAAACAAATAAGTTCAATTAATGAATGGATTTTTAACTCGACTATTTTTTCAATTATCACTAATATTATCGCTAACCAGGTTTAGCTCTGAGCATATCATTAGACAATATGATTGCACTCTTAATTAATGAAAATAATTACATTCATAATCATTATAGTTTTATAAAAACTACAATAACAAAGGTTTAAAATTTTATGAATAAAATTTGTTTATGAAATTTTAATTTTTTTGAATTGTACTTTAATCTTAAAAACAAAAGAGCGGATTTTATATCAGTTAATGGAGAAAACATCACGTGACCTGTCAGATACAGTCATTCACCTTTAAGTTGATTAATTAAAGTTCTAAAAAAGTGGTAATCAAAAAAGTAAAACACAAGTCTAAGAATTTGCAAAATCGTAACTTTAGAAGAAAAATTGTTCTGGTTACTTACGTGCTTTCCAAGGAAATGTTTCAAACGTTGACAGTCTAATGGGATATATCTGAAAGTCCGACGTTCGATGGGCAATTTCAGATAAAAATATGAAGCTAAATTTATCTCGTCATCTTCGAGATAATTATGCGAATTTAGAAACACGAAAAGTTTAATGTTATCACATAATTATTCCTGATTCTTTTGACATGTGATAAGCTGACGAAATTTGGACAAAAATTTTGATTCTAATACTGCAAGTTTTTATGTGCAATAAGGTGAAGGAGGGTGGAAATCAAAAATGGGGATGCTAAAACTAGTTGAAAAAAGGAGACAAAATTAAATAACAGCGTCAGCGGTAAAATTTATTTTCACTGAGCAGCTGTTCTCTGAACTTGTCTGGAGTGAATATAAATCGATTGCCATTCTTGTCCAGAAGCCAGCCAATCACTAGATGCCGTATGATGAAAACCAACGCAATAAAAAACGAGGATAATTCGATACAAATAAATTATTTATGTTTCGTTTTGTTCTTGTGCATTTGTATATGTATTTGTGCAACATGTATATTCTATTGTTTTATATATATTCTATCTCAAGATATTCAAATTATGAAAACTTTGTTAAGTTTTGAATTCTGCAAAGCTTATCTTGTGCAATGCTGCCAAAGTACAAACGAAGTTGTTTAGCTTCTTGCGAAACATTTATATTTTTCATTTGCATCTCGTTAATTTTTACGAACAAAGTTTTAATTCACTGATAAATTTAAAAATGCCAGTAGTTTTGTTTAAAATTACACATTACTTAAGCTGTAGCACAGATTCAATTTTATCAGCATCGAAATAATTTCAAAGATAAGCGATTGATTTTTTTATCATTGATCAGATTTTTAATAAAAAATTATATTGGTTAGTAAATAATTTACCTAAATGAGCAAAACGGCTGATTAACGAAATTTTAAAAGTTAAAATTGTCAATAAACGATTAAATCAATTATAGGTTTAATAAAAATTTGTGAGAGGGTAAAAATGAAAACACATGAAATTTGTTATGACACAGAAAAATTTTAATGCATTTTTGTTACATGACCCAAGAACCAAAATAGGCCGAAACGTATGATCACAGATGAGAGATGAGAAGTCGTGCGGTTGTCTGATAAAATTTAGCGTCGTTTCATTTTTGGTGCGTAGTTTACCGTGTTTAAACCATAAATCCTGAAACAAAAAACAGAAATAAAATATTAACACACAAAATACAATGTTGCATGTTTGATTTCAATGTTGAACTCGAAGTTGATTGTTTATGAATTTCAATTTTTTATACTTCACCTTTTTCGAATCGTCATTATTTCACGTCGTTGTCTTTTTTCAAGAGTTACTTTGCTACCATCGCTTGTTACAAATTTCTGAGCCAAAACTGTGGATTTGCCTGGACTGTTTGTAGTTGCTGAAGGTATGTTTGATAGTAACTTCTTCCCCTGACGAGTTTCTTTAGATTTTCTTCTTACGTTTAAATCGGATGACACTACAATTTCATCGAATGCTTGTCCAAGAATAGCTGAAGTTAAAATCAAATTTGTTTCAGCTATGCGATTTCGCAAAAATTTTTAACATTTTGTACAATCACAGTTTTTTAATTCACAACTTACGTTTTTTATGAGATGATTGTTCTTGAGCATTTATGATTGTTATACAAAATAAGATTGTTAAAATTAGAAAAACGTTTGCCATTGTTACTTTTTGAAGGGGGGAGAGGTGAGATTAGTTAAATTAAAACATTCCTAAAAATCGCCGAAACCTGCAAAAAAGGAAACGAAAATTCAAATTAAAACTAAAATTTGATCAAACAAAAGCTCATGCAAAACTTAAAATACAAAGGAAAAATGAATAGAAAGTGTAATGCAAAGTTGAAAACTATCTGCGCCATATTGATGATTTGCTTCTGATGTAATTGTTAGTAATTTCAAACTCAATGGGGTCACTGAAGTTGCGAATGTAATTGATAACTACAAACTTTTTCATTCAACTTTTCAATACTATTTCAATCATCCTCCCGGTAACAGAAAATTTTTCATTGTTGCATCTGATTTCGAAATGCAAAAATGAAAAATGTTTCATTGAAAAAATAAGTTCATAAAAAATGACGCAACGTAAGACACAGTATCAATTTTCAATTTCATATCACTATAACTTGAAACAAAACACCACAAAGATGCAATTTTTCAACTTTTTTAAAAAAATAATATAAATTTACAGCAACTAAACCACTACTTCAGACTTCAAAAAATTCAGACTTGCGAAAATCAATGAAACAAGAGTTCACGTAAAACTGAAATAATTTCTCAATAAAACCGAAAGAAATCTTCAAAACTATCAAAACAAACAATTTGAATTGCAATCTTAACCAGAAACAAACCCAATTGCACGTTTTGGATTGCAAAGAGTTGACTTGGAAAAAGGTGTGTAACACAATGGGGTACTCGGTATGACAGGTCGATTGTACGATAAAATGATTAAAATATGAAAAAAGAAAATGTCGTGGCAAATGAAAACAATTTAGAAACAACAATGGCCCGGAATGTGTATTGCGACAATAACTATTGACGAGAATTTGAGAATAGAGCGGAGCGCGACTTACCAATCGTACTAAAGGCACTTTCCGAAACGACAACCGCACGAGAAATGCGAGTGTGGTAGCGAAAGAGGCTCCAAAATGTAAAGGCAGCATGCACTATACTCGTTTGTTCTTTGCGGAGAATAAGAATAAGAGGAAGGCGAAGCGTACGCCAGGAAGGTAGTTTAAAGGGTTCAGAAACTGTAGGCTGCTCTCGTACTGGAAATACCACTTTCTACTTTACTTTTTTTCCCCCTTTCTTTCTTTTTCTCGTTTAAACTCAAAACTGGTTTACTCCTCGCAGGGCCGTATACGCTTTGTCGCGCACAACTTGAGCCACAAATAAAGCCGAATAACAATCTTAATCAGCTTTAATAACAGTTACGAATTTTCATCTCAAAGCCCGGAAACTATCCTTGCTGCGTCGAAAAACAACCCACTGGAAAGTTCCATCTTTAGGCAATTTCGTTTTGAAATAAAAATTTGTTTGTTTGCGAAGAAAAAAAATTTTGAAAAAAAACTGGTTTTCAATACAATGTCTATTCAGATCACGCGATTAATTTAATCATAAAAGATAGAATAGAGTAGCAGGTTCGGCTTTTCAATTTCTTCGACTGTTTTGCGATGGCCGATGCGTTTCGTAGTTCCTCTTCTTGTTCCATTATGGCCTGAAGAATTAAAGTCAATTTTGCCTTTGAATTCGCTTCATGATCACATTCTGTTTTGCATTCGTATGCTAAACTCTTACGAACAGTTCTTTCTTCGAGTATTTTATAGTTTTATATTTAATCCGATTTCATATAATCGAATATCGTCTTTGAAACTCGTCTCAATTATTCCATTTCACTTTTTTCTACAAATGATGTTTTATTTACAAATTAATAACGTCTTAACAATTGAACTAAAACCATAAAATTTGAAATTTTAACTTATTTGGTTATCCAACAATATTGAAGTTTATTTGTTTACCAATTTATTAATTATTATTGTTTATTATTGATGTTTTAGAATTAATTCCAACGATAAGAATTTGTTATTTCCAGCTGGCTTGTTTAATTATACGGTCCGTGACTTTATTGCAACATTGAAAACTGGCTTAATAAAAAAAAGGCCATGATTAATATATAGTGCCCTACGTGCCCACTCCTGTGGAGGAACCACGTGAGAAAATGCGTTTTATAAAAGGGTTATATCCTGAAGATAACTGTCGGTTTACAAGCGCTTGCACCTTCGCAAGATGCAACTCGCATGCAAAAAATAAAATGTTTTATTTGTCAACATTCAACCCTCTCTTACAAGAACAATTAAACAAAAAGAATTTTACAATTTTCTATCAAAAAAAAGTATTTAACAATTTCATATCATTACAATTTTTCTCAAACAATAGCTTTGAAAAAAGTTAAGATACTTTTGGAAACAAGTTTTTGTTGCAGGACAAACTGCTTTGTTGTAATTTGTTGAATGACACATTGTTGCGAAAAATGTGTTCGAAATGAGAAAAGAGGGTTTTGGACTAAACGATTGGTAATGATGTTTGTCGAGAACGGATTAGTGTAAAGCAGTTTTGGGACAGGTGAATAAACAAATGTGCGAAATTGGAGTTTGACGGAGTTGTTGCAAAAGCGGTGTATCCCGAAAACGACATTCGAATGTACAGAGAGAGCAGACAAGACTATTTGTATAAATTGCTTTTTGTCAACAAAGATCGTGGGGTGTCGCGCATACCCTAGCAGATATATAGACGGCTTTATTTTTTGACACCAGACAAACGAAGGGTTAATAACCCGTCACGAAGGATTGTGCACCGC
The DNA here is from genome assembly GCA_020615435.1 of Telenomus remus. Taxonomy (NCBI): domain Eukaryota; kingdom Metazoa; phylum Arthropoda; class Insecta; order Hymenoptera; family Scelionidae; genus Telenomus; species Telenomus remus. Next base: position 4,787,993 of record CM036341.1, on the reverse strand, counting down.
ACAGACGCCAGCCACTGGGGACTCAAATCTCCTTCGTCTTACGCTCCACGAGAGAACCCTGCCTCTAGACCAATTCAAAACAACCGAATTTCGAATGAAAGACGACCGACACATTAATCCTTCCACTTCTTATTTACCTTTTTTTATCTAATTACAATTTATCAGCTTCTACAAAATCTTATTTATCTCATCCATTCATCAAATAAAACGAAAAAATAATTCTGAAAAAAGTCGTTTTAATTCAAACCGATGTTGAATTTGATCGTTTGAAAAATTGAATTGAACTCGAAATTGAATAATGAAAAAAAGAATCATCTGATTGGATTGTTTGGGTTCGACCAACCAGCTGTTTTTTGTATATTGTTGAGGATCGGGCAATAACAGGATGTGGACTAAACATGTGTGATGCTGTGTTCAACGATCCTCTTTTTCTCTCGTTCTTTCTCTTAAGCTACCTGCAGTAGCGTATCAAATTGGATGCGAAATAATTGAAATTTGCATTTTTTCTTTCTTCTCCAATTCAAAAATGCATTTTTCGCAAAACACGTTTCTTGAATTCTTTAAACTTTTTTTTGTCATCAAAAACAACATAACATTAGACTAAGTTGCAACTGCAATCGTTGGAGGCCAAAGTTTGTTTATCAAAATTAGTCAAAAACGAAGTAAAACATAGAAGAAAAACAGGGGGAAAATTGAAGGGTGAAGAAAAGATGCGCAAAAGTCAAGAGTTAAGTAAATAAAGCGGACAAATTTCAATAACGAAAACAAGATTGCGAATATTTTGAAAGCCGAGGCGTGAACATTCTTTATGAAAACTACAAAAAAGGAGCCTTTTGTGGTTGTCTCTCCTTCTCTCTCTTTCTTTGGAATTAACTTAGAATGTTAACATTTGATGATCGGGTTAAATTTAACACAAAAACAGCTTCCATTCACAAGGCGTGTATTATAAAAATCTATCTTTCTCACCCTGACAATGCGGATTGACAATTTTTATATATGGATATCAACTTGACCCCTCGGCACTGCGCAGTTTAAGGGTGAAGCACCTCAGCGATGCTTATTTGGCGTAGCATTGAAAAGGTCCTGTGCGTTTGTTTATTCTTTTTCTGCATTCCCAACAATGAAGCGACAGTGTGGGATAACGACCAAGGGAACTCGAACCATTGGAAAGTATGGCTTTTCAACCGTAATCCAGCCAGCCACTACTCAATAATTTTATCATCAACGCCAAATTTTTAACCCCTTCATTTTTCAATATTCCTAAGAAACCGTTCTTTGTTATTAAAAACTACTTCTATTTCAATTTTGTTTCAGTTGCTTATTGCAAAAATGTTAACTAAAACTTGACTAATTTCTAGTCGTGCTGTTAGATTTAAAAGATAGACCAGAAAATTGTAAGCCTGCTATGACAAATAAGCAATAATTAATAATACAAAAATCTAGATATCTGAGCTCATAACATTATTACTCACCGCCTGACATGTTTGCAGATAATCTTGTATCAATCGATAATGGGATTAAATTGCAATTTTTACTGTTTGATCAGTTCAACCAGGAAACACGGAGTTTCAATATCGAAATCACCGATCAAGTTTAAGGACAGATCCTGTCGCGCAAACTCGTTTTCTTTTGTTAAAAATTATTTTTTTTTGAGTTCTCTGGGTCCAACAAGTGGTTTTAAAATAAAGATGTAAGTGCAGGACAGTTTAAAAATTCAACAATGTTAAACAACGACGTAAACATTCGAAGAAGTATTGACGATGACGAGGCATGCGACTCGGACTTCTTTGAAGATTTCACCAAGGAGGATGAAGACAAAAGGTAGGAGACTGAATTTGAATAATTTGTTATGCAGAAGCGAATCAACGAGTGTACATAATTTGTTGTTTGTTTTAGTCTGGAGCAAGAGCTGCCCATGTGGGACACGTTCAAGCATTTCCCCCCGAAACGAAATGCAGGTTCCATGACGCAGACGAAGTTTTATGAAATCGCCATGAGGGGTGTCAAATCGTTCGTTTACATCGTTCTGTTTGTATTGATCTTGGCTGGTGGTGTCGCTACTAAAAGCACTTTGCTTTTTGCAACGTCCAATGTTCATAATCGAAGTCGACAATTTTGTGTTGACGAATTAGGTACTCAAAAAATAGTTTTTTATGTAACATTGTTGTATAATAAATTCAAATAAATCTTGTAAATAATTGTACTTTCAATGGTGAACACCAAAAATCAAAACTTCACTTCACTTCACTACTTCAAAACTTCACTTCTAAAACTATGAAAATGTTAATTTAAAATCCATTGAAATAATGCAGTTTGTAATATTGCATCAAATATTGCAATTGAAAATGCAATTTTAAATTTCTCCAACTTTTATTTTCTTTGAAAATTCCATTTTAAAAAGTAATACTAAAAGATACACTTGACAAGATGCACTTTGAAATCAAATTAAAATGTTGTTGTTGTTATAATTAATAACTTGTCTTTTTTCAGATTTGGATTTCACTGAAAGAAGCGAAATTCTGAATAGCATACCTCCGGAAGAGCAAATAATGTGGCTGTGGTGCATTGTCCTCTGTTTTACGATACCCGAAGCGATCGGACTTTTGGACGCTCTGACGATTTGCATCTTCAAAACGTACAAATTCCCTGGTATAAAAAGCGTCTGCATTGTGTTGTCGATCGAACTGCTGAGCACAGTGGGCTTGTCAATTTTCGTCCTAATCATACTACCAAGTTTAGACATCTTGAAGGGCGCGACGATGACCTCTTGCGTTTGTCTGTTACCAGCAGTCTTGGGTACGCCATGAGGATTAATTATTTTTTGTATGCGAACGGAGATTATTTATCTGGCATCAGAATCAATTGGGAGTTCAATTCTCCAGCCCGAAATTGCAAGACGTGCGAGAGCAAGAGAGCGAGGCTCAAACACCGGGCAAAAACACGTTTCAGCTGAGACAGAACATTTCACGCATCGCAAAACAATTTCACAAAAATAAAACGATTGGTTCTGCTGTTGTGAGAAATCAATTCGTTCTAATATTTTCAACCGAGAAACTTCGCATTAACAAAACGTCAAATCTAACCATTTTTTATTTAAATTTAAATTCAAACAATTAAAACGGTTTTAGATCAACAATTTTGACTGTACTTTCATACTTTTTTTCAGCTACAATTTGCCGAACTCGTCAGATCAGAGTTCGAAGGTATTTTGTATTGGCTGACATTGCATCTTTGGCTGTTCAATTGCTCGGAATAACTTTTTACTGTTTTTACAACGATGACGACGCAGATTTTCCACTCTGGATTTTGCCAATCGTTTTGTCCATGATTTCTCTCAGATGGTGGGCTAACTATGTTTCCCTAGATAGCAATAGAGGTAAGAGCCATTTTTGATGCAAAATTTTGCAGTCCAAAAAAATCAAGTTGAACTAAACTCGAAACAAACAGATTAAGAGGAAAAGGAGAGCAAAAACAAAAAAAATCGTTCCCCTAATATAGGGAAGGAAAGTTCGTTGTAGCCGAAAATGGAACGAGTTGAAAAAATTTTCCCCATTATTATGTAGATGATTATTTGATTTGACTCCTTTGTGCGTAAATAAAAAGCAGTATCTAATTGAATATTCCACAGCTCTTCTCCGTACCCTTTCACGTTCAGGTGCCTCTTCTTAGCGCAGAGTTTTTTGAACCCCGAGGAGCGTATTTCCTTTTGTGTATTCTCTCGTTCGTTTTCTTGTTCCCTCGTTACGTTTTATTTTTCTTGCATTCTTCGTTGCGCCGCCTGTAACTCAATTTCGGCACTCGGCTCAATTTTCGGCTTTTTCGTTCATAATTTCGGCCTCGTCATTAACTCAGTTCTCTAACAATGAAACTTTTATTTTATTTTTTGTAAACGTTTTTTTTGCAGCTTTCATAAGAAGTCTGGCCAGACTGAGAGAATCTATGCGACCAAATCGTCACTGCATCCACGCGTTGACCGCAATTTTGCGAATAAGTGTCTTCGTCCTGATTGCAATCGGGGCGGCACATCGAAAAGGTATTGAACCGCGAACGTGGTTTGATACGCTCGCTCGTGGGAAATACAATATTACCCTTCAGAGAAATATTATCTCGCTTGTTGATTCCGAAGCTACGCCTAAATTTGAGTATATTCCTTTTGAGGTGGATACGAATATTTTCTGGGCCGTCGTCGGCATTCATGTTGCGGCTTCTTTGGTCGTTTATTCATGTGGTAATTCAAGCTAAATGTTTTTCAAACAAAAATTGCATAACAATACTACTTAAAGTGCACTTCTTAATTGCTTGTTGAAGAATGCAATACGAAATTGCATGTAAAAAATGCAATAAATAATGCATTTAAAAAGTGAAATTCAAAATCAAACTTCAAAGAATGCAATAAAATTGAGATTGAAAAATTAAATTTCAAAAATGCACTTTGAAAATGCACTTTAAAAATGCAATAAAAAATGCAGTAAAAAGATGCAAATTTGAATGAATCTATTTGTTCTAGGAAGATTTGCAGTTCGAACGTTGATGCAAAAAATCGGCTACGCCCTGCCCCTAAACTTGATAACGCCAACGACCGTTTGTTTTTTAATCATCGTCTGTTTTATACGAGAAAAGAACGCGTGTTATTTCGAAGCGTCTATGCCGGATCATATATTTTTTAATCTCACTGGGACGATGGGCGAACTCCTGACAAAGTGGAGCACTTGGCTCTGGTTTCTCTGGCCTTTGTCTCAGTTCTGGATCACAATCCACGCTTGGAGTCCCGAACAAGAGCGGCTCGCTGCGACGAACAAAATATTTTGCATCCCCATGTACGATTCGCTTCTTATCGAGCAGTCCATGTTGCTCAATAGAAGACGTGATAAATCTAACGATAAAGTATTTTTCCACGAGGTAGATTCTCAAAAAAATAATGAATTTAAAGAATTACGATTGTTAAAATTAAAAACATTGAGTATAAACTTTAATTTCTGTTTTTTAAACTTAGAAATGTTTATTTTTAAGGACGAGGAATCAGTAAACCAAAGTCGAACAGACATAGAATCAATATCAAATTCCTACGACAATGACAGGACAACGAAAATTTATGCCTGTGCGACAATGTGGCATGAGACGGACAGCGAGATGAACGAATTAATGGGGAGCATTTTGAGGCTCGACATGGACCAGTGTGCGATGCGATTCTTCAAGCAAGATTACAAAATTTGCGTTCGGGATTACTATGAATTAGAGAGTAAAAATGTTTGAACTCAAAAGATTGAATGAGCATTGAATTGCAGACAAAGGACGCGAAATAAAAAACAACTTTTAACAGTCATTCAGTATTGATCAAGCGCTTTTGATTTCAGTTCATATATTCTTCGACGACGCCTTTTGCTGTATGCACGAATGTCCGGGCAAATGCAGGCACAAAGAGGACGAAACGCACGTAAACTCATACGTAATGACTTTCATTGAAACTGTTGAAAAAAACGTAGCAAGACTGCACATGCAGGCCACACCACCTGTCAAGTATCCGACACCATATGGAGGCAGACTAACGTGGACTCTTCCTGGGAAAACCAAAATGTTTGTCCACTTGAAGGACAAGAACAAAATTCGGCATAGAAAAAGATGGAGTCAAGTACAATGACCTTTTTCAAACACAATTTCTGACAACAACTCAAATTAAATTTTAAACAATGATTAAAATGATGTTTCTAGGTGATGTACATGTACTATTTGTTGGGATTCCGTTTAATGGAATTGCCAATTGAAAAAGAACGTCGTGAAATTTTAGCAGAAAACACGTACATTTTGACTTTGGATGGCGACATTGATTTCAGACCAAGTGCAGTTAAGACACTTGTCGATCTGATGAAACGTGACAGAGATCTTGGAGCGGCTTGCGGCAGAATACACCCCATTGGACGAGGTGGGGCTACTCTTTGAAAAATAATTAGAAAATATTAGAAAAAGAAGTAAAACAATTGTTTTCCAATGGTTGTTTCAGGTCCAATAGTATGGTACCAAAAATTTGAGTACGCAGTAGGACACTGGCTGCAAAAGTCAACCGAACACATTATCGGCTGTGTTCTATGTTGTCCTGGTTGTTTTTCTCTGTTTCGAGCCAAAGCTTTGATGGAAAATAATGTTTTGCGAAAATACGCCACTAGAGCTACCGAGGCTAGACATTATGTCCAGTATGACCAGGGTGAGGATAGGTGGCTTTGTACTCTGATTTTGCAGATGGGCTATAAGGTACCTTTTTTCTTCACAAAACTAGAAATCTAATAAACAGTTTGTTCAAAGTTTTTCTTAATTTTTTTTTCAAAACTCTAACTGTAGTCTTGATTTTAAAGGTCGAATACTCGGCAGCAAGTGACGCCTACACCCACGCACCTGAGACGTTCAACGAATTTTTCATCCAGAGGCGTCGATGGATCCCTTCAACAGTTGCAAACATCTTGGATCTCCTAGAAACAGCGAAAGAAACACGAAAATTGAACCACGATATCACTGGACTGTACATCATTTACCAATGGTTCCTAATGGGTACATTCCACAACAAACTCTTCAAATTTCCAAACTTGGAGCTTGTAAAAAAACTATTTCGCTTTAACGAAGAACCTTTGATTGTTTAGGAAGTACAATAGTGGGTCCTGGGACCATCTTCCTAATGCTAGTCGGTGCTTTTGTGGCGACCTTTCCTATTGACCAGTGGTCTAGTTTCGTTTACAATCTTATCCCCCTTCTGACGTTCGTCGGAGCTTGTTTTCTATGCAAAGAGCGCACGCAGGTATAACAAAAGATGTCACTCTCTGTTGGCAACGTCAATTAAAATGTCCTATGTGGTTGCTAAAAAATTGGTTTTCTTTGTTAAAATTTGATTAGTTGACAATAGCCGCGATGATTACAGCCGTTTATGGTTTAGTCATGATAGTGGTGCTGGTTGGGATAATGATACAAATAGCGGAGGACGGTTGGCTTGCACCGAGTACGCTGCTCTTTTTCTTTATTGCCAGCCAGTTGGTCATTGCTGGACTGCTGCATCCTCAGGAATGGTCGTGTCTGCTCAGCGGTATCGTTTATTATATCACCGTCCCTTCCATGTACATGATCCTTATCATCTTCTCTCTCTTCAACGTCAACAACGTTACCTGGGGCACGAGGGAGAAAAAAGTCGTCGACAATGTGAGACTAGAATTTTCGTTTGTTTGATTTTTTTGGCGAGTGAAAAATTGTTTTATTGGATTGGGGCAAGAGATAATTAATATGTTGGTTGAACCGGACGGTTTCAGGTTGAAGAGACCGAAGAAAACAAGACGAGCAAAACTGCTAAAACTTTGACTCCGGCTGAACTGAAGAAGAAACAAAAAGGGGCGATCGAATTTTCATTGGCTAGCGTTTTCAAGTGCATGTTGTGCACCCATGAGACCGCCGACGAAAACATCCAGCTGAATCAGATCAAAGATTCGCTCAACAGAATAGATCTCAGGCTAAGTGAGATGGAGAGGTGAATAACTTACAAATGAATAGGTAAATAAAATGAAAAGCAAAATGTGAATTGTTAATTTTTGTGTTTTGAGCAGGAATAGGTTTGTGAATATTGGACCAAAACATAATTCGGAGGAACATTCAATTAATGTTAATTTAAAAGAGAACATTATTGAGAATTTGGATGTTAAGTCGTTAGAAGATGAATTGGATGACGAGTTGTCTTCAGTTGTGAGTACTGAGACTGAACTGAGCAAGGCACACACGACCTCTTCGGTGTGTGACAATTTTTTGGTCAGTCCCTGTTGGCTACAGGATCCGCGTCTGCAGGATGGAGAAATCGACTTTCTAACCACCGACGAGGAAATTTTTTGGAAACAGTTAATTAAAAAGTATCTCCTCCCATTGGATGCTAACAAACAGGAACAAGTAATTGCCTTATGTTTGCAATAAAGAAGAATTAAGTTTTCATTTAAAAAAGTTAATTTTACAAAACTCGATAGTTTTGAATTCAGAATTTTTCGGATTAAATTTTGTCGATACGCTTTGCAGGAAAAAATAGCCGAAGATTTATTGAGTCTGCGAAATGAGTTTCTGTTCAAATTTTTCATGATCAATGCCCTTTTTGTTCTGTCCGTTTTTTTGATGCAACTCAACAGAGATATGTTGCACCTGGAATGGCCTTTTGGGAGGTCATATAATATTACTTATGACAGTACGAACTCAGAGGTAAAGTCATCTGTCCAAGGAATAACAATAAAAGTATTTTCAAATGAAACAAAAAGGTTTTTAAAAATTACTACCACAAAAACTTTTTCAAACATTTTCAGGTATTGATTTTGAAAAATTACATCCCTCTGGAACCGATTGGTTGTTTGTTCATCGTCGGGTTTGTTGTAATTTTGGGTATTCAGTTCATTGCAATGCTTTTGCATCGATTCAACACTTTTACCCACTTGTTAACAAAAGTTTCTTTGGAATGTTTGTGTTGTAATCCCGTGAGTCTTCAAAATTAGATTTGATTTCAAAGTTTATTTTCAAATATGGATGTTATTAACAGAAAAGTTGTTCGATTCTACTTACTAGTGTATAAATTAACTTTTTTTCAGACTGCTGATATTTCGGAAGAAGCAATTTTCGAAAAGCACGCTTACGAAATAGCGCAAAATTTGCAAAGGGTAGTTGACGGCGAAGTAACAGTGTTGAGAAATAACGATCAGACGATGGTGCCCCCGAGCCGACGAAAAACCGTTCACGAGCTCGTCGACAGTGGGCGAAAGGAACCCACGACGCATAAAAGTTTAATGAGCCTCTTTCGCAAGAATCTCGATAACTCTAGTAAGACCCACTCAGAACATTTTTTTTTGCCAATATCAATTACCTACTGAAATTAGAAAATAACAATAATCATCTCTTAATTACTTTGATGTTGAAATTTGAAGAAATGCAAATGTTTCTAGATGCAGGTCAATTGTTGCCAGACACAGTTTCAAAAGACGTTGCCGAGATGTTTCATAAAAGAAGAACCACAGTCATCAATCAGAGACTAAGCGGAGTTCAAAAACAGAGTTCGATAAGGGAGGACGGTGGATCAGACTCGTTTCTTCATTCAACAAAAGGTGAAAGATTCAGAAAACCAACGAACAAGCAACAATTTGTTTATGTTAATGATGCCTTTGAACCTGACGATTTTATGGAAAATTCAATCACTTATAATTCACTGTAAAGATGAATGTTCCATCTATAGTTCCATGTAATATTTTACCAAACAGAATAAATTATTTTTTATACTTGTTACTTTAAGTTTATATCCATTTTTCGAATTTCCCACACAAATTATTATAATTTCTAGCCCGAGCTGTAGAGGCGCTAGGTACCGGTATTTCAACTTGTGTTATCATGTGAAACTTTGAGAGAAGAGCGAGCTTCGAAATCCAGACTGTTTTATTATTGATTCAAAACAATGAATAACAAATCGAAATTATTGACCACTCAGTTGATGAAATTGTTCAATTCGCAAAGGAATATAAAAACTATAAGTTGTGTCAAATCAGCTGAAGCCAATACAATTAACAATGATGGTGAAAAACAAACACATTTTGGTTATGAAACCGTCAAAGCAACAGAGAAGACTCAAAAGGGTAAACATTTATTATTGTCAAGAAAATTCAACAAAAGGAATTAACAAAAAGACTTCAAAAAGTCAAATTTCATTTTTGCAAACTACCGTGACACGTCACATAACAATAACAAAAGTTTCATAAGTTATGTAAAACGTTATTTTTATCATAAATTGTTATGATGATCATTAAAATGAATTATACAAATAAAAAGTTGAATGAATGACAGAAACACAACTTTATTCAAAATTTTAAGAAAAATGAAATGCTAAAATTGTAATTTCTGTTCCAGTTTACTCCGTTTTTGAAACTGTGGCTAACAAATACGACCTAATGAACGACGTGATGAGCGGCGGAATTCACAGAATCTGGAAAGATATTTTCATCAACGAGCTTGGTCCAACGCCTGGTTGCAAATTGCTCGACGCCGCCGGTGGTACCGGCGACATAACATTTCGATATCTGAAGTATTTGCAAAACTCGAAGAATCCCAAGGGCTTACAAAGCCACGTTACAGTATTTGACATCAACGAAAACATGCTCGAGGTTGGCAAGGTCCGAGCTCAGCGACTAGGATACACAGTGGAAAATGGATACGACATCGCTTGGCAACAGGGAAACGCTGAAAGTGCACCCTTTGCTAACGAGTCTTTCACCGCCTACACCATTGCTTTTGGAATAAGAAACGTCACGCATATAGACAAAGTAAACAAAATTAGAATGTTAATTAAACGGTTTATTTCTGGTTGTGATTTAAATCGCAAAATGGATTTGCGAACTTATTAAGAGATAATAAATCTAACTTTAACAAACAAATTGCAGCTGCAGAGCTCGTCTGTAGTTTGACATTTAAAATGTTTCAACTTGGATATATTATAAATAATTTTTGATCAAAAATAGCTTGCATTTGATCTCAGTGCTATTCAAGTTTTGTATTTATCCAACACTAATAAATCAGTCTGTTGCTGGAATACTGATTGAAATTTGATTTACAGGTTCTATCAGAGGCTTATAGAGTCTTACAACCTGGTGGTCGGTTCTTGTGTTTGGAATTTAGTCATGTTAATAATGATCTGCTCAGAAGGTAATTCAAAATCCAATAAACTTGTTTGATGAAACTTAACTGAATCGATTAAAGAAAAATTAATTAATTTACGCAAAAGAAAACAGGATTTCATGTTTATTAACTTTTGCAGTATTTACGACAAATATTCGTTTGAAGTTATTCCAATTATGGGTGCCTTGATAGCGGGATCGATGCAGCCTTATCAGTATCTAGTCCAAAGTATCCGAAAGTTTCCCAAACAAGATGATTTTGCGGTAAGAAATAACTGGATTAAAAAGTGTGTTTTCTTCAACAAGTAAAATCTAAAATGTTTCCTTTTTTGCAGGATATGATTTCTGAAGCTGGTTTCAGACAAGTTTCTTACCAAAACCTCACATGTGGAGCAGTTGCAATTCATTCTGGGTTTAAGTTATGAACGTATGTTTTTACGATTTTGTAAATTTGTTATAAACGGAATGAATTAAACGAAAAAATCATTTTAAAGAGGTTGTCATTCACAAAAGGAATCAAGTTTCAATTGAACCTTTCAAGTGGAAGGACGACATTGAGTTTCAAATTATAAAACTGATATGAAATCAATGATCGGTCTCAAGAACATTCATGACATTATCAAAGGGCCAACTTTGAAATGCATTTTAAACGTATTAAACGTACATTAGAGTTTCTATTAGTTTGACATTCACTCAGTCTGTAAAAGGCGTCCTTCAAACCGAGGACCACGTGCTTACATATTTTTTCATGCGACGAGTAAATAAATTACCGTTTTATAACGTGCAGACTATCGGAGCGTTATCGATTTTGTTTATTCATTCCTGCGCCCCCATCGTGCGGGGCAATTGAAACATCATTTTGCGTGTGTTTAAAAAAAAACGCGAACATGTCAAACAAATTGATCGCCGAGCTTGAAATAATGTCAATGTCTACGGCAATCAATTTCTTTCTCTCTTCGTGTCCATTAACGAGAAAATAATATTACCTTTTTTATTTTATTTTTAGTTCCACGATTAATTAGCGTGTACAAATAAATTTATTCAAGGTTCCGAGGCAAGTATTTTTGCGTCGCTCAATATTGGTTCCTTTTCCCCTCGCTGGTGGAATTACATTTCAACTATACCTATCTCCTAAGGACAATTTCAAACAAAATAACGTTCACTGTTTTTATTTATTTATTTTTTTTTTTCAACGAAACATTTATTTATAGTACATGATTCTTTTTATTTATACTTCACATCTGATATTTCTTTAAATCAGCCGATGAAAATTGTAATTTGAATGCAATTTCAAAATGAATTGAAAGGAAGGGAGGAAAGTTAATCATGCAAAAATTGAGCCAGCGAAAAAGCCAATAAAGTATTTGTCAGATGGCCACACTCACTTACATTTTTTTCTTCAGAATCAATACTCAATTTGTACTCCGTTAAAAAAATCATTTAAGGACAACTGCACATCTTATCACAGCAGCGATAAACAATGATGGAGTAAAAATGAGCTTTTTCAGAACAGAATAAGGTACAAAACTAACGAAAAAAAATGAATCAAAAGTACTTTATAAGACGAATGTTATTAAAATTCAAACTCTAGAAAGTTAGACTCAGTTAATATATTCTCTGTTTTACTATTCAATTGAAGTTACATTATATTTCCATAATCCATAACGTTTTTATTCAACGCAATAATTCTATGATAATAAAATTGATTTAATTTGTATTATAAAATTAATGTCATATAATCTAGTTCAATTCGCGTTCAAAGCGGTCAACTTTGACGAAATCAGTTTGGTTTAGTTTAATCCATCAGTGTGAATCCACTGGCATCTCAAGAGGACTTCCGATTGGATAATTAAAACGGCACAGCTTAGTTTGCGAATTGTACAGCAGGGAAATAATGAACGGCTTTTCGCAGTGAAAAACGAACACGAAAGAAAATAAAAACGACGATGAAGAAAGAACATCGAGTTGCGATTCGAAAGTCGCGTTAATCGCTCAACTCGTCTCCACAATTAAGTACACACTTTAGTCTTAGCCTTTGGTTTTGCGAAGAATCGTTCACAATCACTAACAATTATTATTATTTTTTTCCCAATGAAACGAGTTTTTGTGTTTTAAAATTTGTTTTTTGTTTAAAGCGCCATTTACATAGTTTTTGGCTCTCTTATCCCACCTTAAAGATTATAACAATCAGTAATAGACACTGATCAATTGAAAATCACTTGGCAACATTTTTGAAAATGATTTCTTTCTTTTTGGTTTTTCATTTTGCTGCGCAATTGATTCGGTGATTAATCAACAGGAACAGCGTCCACGACTGATAACAATAAAGAAGGTACTCGGAGAAAAAGTTTTGCATAACAAATGACAGTAATAATTTGTTGTCCGGCGACCACATTATACTTTCATAAAATTATTGAATTCAGCGTCGAAGATTAATGACTCGTCGAGGGTGAAATTGAACATTGGATGACGTTTAAAGTTCTGCAATTGTTATTAATTGTTTACATGCGTGTAATTTTATAAATATATAGTTATGTGTACGTATCAATAGATGAAAAAGTTTCTACCGACTGAAAAATACGAGTTTAAATACATTTTATTATTACCTAGAATACTCACAATGTTAGTTTTTTTTTTTACTTTTATAATGTTACTTTTTTGCTCATTTTTTGTTTAAATTTGAAAACCCCTCACGTCCCGTTTCCCTTTTTAAGCTGTTATACAATGCTACAGTTAATGCAGTTTTCTTCTTGTTTGTGTTTAAATGCTGGTCGAGATAATGGACCGTATGAAACAACTATACAATTCTAAAATCTGAAGCTTCTCTTGCGAAAAGACGAGCGTGATTTATTGAATATGAAATAACGAACTTGTGGTTCTGAATCGTTTTCCAGTCGTGATAATAGTTTGCGCATACAAAAAAACAACGCCTTGTTTGACATATTCGCGATACAAAATACTTTTTGAAAGTACCAAATGCTAAACTGTCTGAATACCTTTTGCCCTTTCAATTGTCTACAATTGAGGTTGTCACAGTGTTTGTTTGTTTTTCAAGGATGTTTGATAAAAAATTTATAAATTTATTAGTTTTCTCTCTTACTTATTTTTGCTCAGTTTTAACGTCACGCAACTTTAAGTTAAATTGTTTTGTTAATTCAAAACTTGATTATCGTTTGACATTTGATTGGAACTTGAAATGTTTCTTGTTGAGGAAAAACTTGGTACCGTCTGTTCCTTCTTACTGGCGCAACAATAAACTTTTAATAAAATATCTTTATACTCTGTTTCTTTGCTTCGTGCGTTCAGGTAGAAAAAAAGCAATTTCAATTTTTGTTTTGTGCAGGTGAAATAGGCCGACAAAGATGAGAAATTAATTACTCGGACACGTGTAAACGCAAAGACAAACACAAGTCAAATCAATAAATAATTCAAAGAGTCAATTAAAAGCTTTGGAGGAAACTGTTTTCCAATCGAACGGTAACCGTCCGAGCAAACAAATTGTCATGCATGTGGGAGTCCCCCAAAAAGAGTCTCAAATCAAAAAAATGACGATGAAAAATTGGATCCGATGAAAAATAACACAAATGGTGTTTCAAAAACAATTCTATAATACAATAAACAAGGTGTTGACATACATGTGTATTGCTTACTGTTGCCCATGAGAATTGAAAAAAAAAAGTTTTTTTCTTTTCTATTACGCGGGTGTTTTGTAATAAAAATAGAACGGTAATTGAAGGTATCATTGCATTGTTACAGTCGAGATTGTTTTCTTGTACAAATGATGGATTGCTTACAACAATTTAGGGGGATGACGCGCGAAAAGAAAAACGACAACATGAGTTGATACAAGTCATACAAATCAAAATTTTAATATAAATTTCGTTGACAATAGTGAAAACGAAGCGGGAAAAACAAAACTGAATATAAAGGGAACAGAAAGCTGTTAAAGTGTTAAAAAAACAAGTCCGGCGAAAAAAAAAAGGTTCTGAAAAAAGGTGTATATGAAATATAAAAAGTTAAATAACCAGGGATCGCAGTTGCGTACTCATGAATTTAGGTATGTTCATTATTGGCGATTAACGCGACGGGGACAAGTTGAACTGATGGTTAGTACTGACTACTCCAAATGCAAACGGTTTCTGCATGACTCGAAAGTTGAAAGTATCAAGTATCCATTATAATTTTTCATTCTTTTAAATACTAAAAAACAAGATCTGCTAGGAATGACACAAGAATTGCGAGAATGGTGTGCACAAGAGCCTTCAAATCGCCAGCATTGAACCCGACCTTTTTTTCTTTTTATAATTACGCTCATATACCTAATATAAAACAAGAACACAACAAATGGTTTGGCATACATTGATACATAGCATGTAAGTTAGTATGTCATTTCAATCGCGGTTCCTCGGTTGTACTTTTGTGTTGTCTTTCTCTTAATCCGGCTGTAGACCACGGTCGAGGAACCAAGCTCACAGTGTTTTCATTTAAGTTCAAAACGTTTCGGTCTTCTTTCTTTCGCTCTCAGGGACCCTTCTGTGCTAACGACTAATTGCACGTTGACAATCGCGCGTGTGCACGCACGATCTCGCGTTACATGTACAAACGTAATTTTGTTTACAATCTAGAAACAGTGGTGTGGAAAAATGTGTTCGGAAATGGGACAGGGCGGGGGCGATCGGAAAGAAAGGAGAGAAGAATTTTTTGTCGTCGCCGTAACGCGTCAATTTATCCGCTCTTAAACAAAAGGATAGCCACCTGGCCAAGGTAAAAGTAAATGAAGTGCCGCGTCTCGTGCGTCACGTAGCTACCGAAGTTTCGGCCGACGATGCAGTGCCACGTGGGGTTGTACTTTTTGTCAAATTCTTTCTTCACGTATGCTGCGATGTCCTGAAACCAATTTCAAATTCGTTAACATGATTTCTAATTCAAACTTCAAGTTATGATATGTTTGTTTTTTACATTTTTACTTGTTCAAGTTACCTTTTCAATGTTGTATTTTTCCAAAGCTTGTGTTGCACAGTCAACAGCGTCCTGCTGCATCTCCTCGGACATATCCGCATTTTTGATCACTGCTTTTCTGTCAGACATTTTTTTGCTGAAAAATGAATCAACAGTTAGCTTCCAATTACTACAATTAGATCCTGATTAAACATAATTTATACAACAGAAACAACAAAATGAGTTTTTTTTCTGTTTTTTTTTTTATCTTTTATGTTTGTTTTCTTTCAAGTAAAAAGAACATAGATTACACTACAGAACACAAGGAAAAAAACACAAACATCTATGATAAATGCTCAGAAGCATCATACCCTATGTTACTTGTTCTTAACATAATTTCAAGACGTTCCAGTTGGCTATAAGCTTGTGTCGCTGGTAATGTCATATTGATTTTTGCTAACAATATTTCTATATCCTTATTTGTAACAGAGAAAAAGATTAATCTCAGCTTCGAACGTGTTGTCACGCATAATCTAATTTTGGTGAACATCCAACAAATGTGAATTTCGACCACCTCGATCCCCGAAAAATTTGCAGTGAAAGATATATAAATTGCAGTGAAGATGCAACTTTGATCAGTCTGCCAGTTTTTTTTCACCCATCTCGGGATTTTTTTATTCAATGATTCGACAAATTTGCAGAGATTCGTTATCTGTTAACGTTTTTTTTGTTTCTCTTTGTAATTCTCTCGAGAATTAAAATCTACAGCTATGATAAACGAGCACTGTTTATGTTTTTAATCTCGTTTGTATAAAAAGCCAACAAAAAATAGCATGAAAATGAAAATGCACAATTTTTTTTGTTATCAATTTTTGAACTTTTTTCTTTGATTTTGCAAATCCAATTTCTGTGGACGAAGTAACGAAATTGAAATGAAATCAAAAGGGAGATAGAAACCAAAAATTGATTTTAAAATGGAAAAAGAGACTAGTTGTCAAATTCCAAAAATATCTATTAAATTCATCTAAAAATAATGAAACTCTTAATGATCAGAACTTCAAATAGAAAAATAAGAGGGCCTAATGAAGAAAAAATGTGGAAAAGAAAAGGTATTTAGGATTTTCGTCCAGAGAAAATATGCATGTCAGATGGCTATTAGGCTGTTTACACACGTACGTTACACCGAGTTAACACAATCAGACAACCATTTACAATAAAACCATGCGTTATAACCTTTACAGACTGCTCCATGGAGATGGACAGTCAAAGGAAAACTGCACACGACACACGCATGCACATACAAACTAATGTTTTTCATAGTGCTTCCTGAACGACAACTTAAAACAACAATTCATTCAATAAAAAAATTAAACACCAACAACAACAACAAAAGTCATGACAGAAAACTATAAACAAATACAAATTGGAAAACAGGAAATGAAAACAAAACAAAAAGTTTAACGGAATGAAAACAAATGACAAAAAACCTTGAATGTAAACAAATTATGTTGAGTAAAAAAAAGGAAAGGTCTAAAGATGGTTGCTCTGACAAAAAAACAAGGTTGATGGGACGAAAATGATGAAAAAGCTTGAACAAATGAGCGAATAAGATAATGGGAATGTTTTGGCGGTTAGGGAAGTGGGAAAAAGGGGGCTTTTTCGAATCGAGAACCTGGGGCAATGTTTGACAGTGACGGTGGCACGGACGTCGAGGGCGATCATGCCTGGAGATGCAAGTGAAGCCGGGGACGTAGTTTAGTCGATAAGTGTACATTGGAGTGCACGCGAGAGACAATAAACTAGGTCACGGCGAGGGCCGATTTTGCGTACTTACCTAAGCTTGTGGCTTGCGGCCGAAAAATTGTGATCGAGGTGTCTCCGCACTTACGAACAACCCAACTGGCCGTTTCTGCTCTCAACTTGGCTGAATATCGCGTCAAATGTGCGGTGCCTAGTTGTCCTCTGGTTGCTTTTAGCCTTGGTGCGAGGGCTCGTTGGTTTCGCCTGGTTCTTGGGCTCTTGCTGCTTTCAACCGACACCGAAAAATATCTTCTGCCGTCGTACCGTGTTGCCGATCAGCACCCGTCGCTTGTTAGGCTCGCTCGGCGTCGTCGCGTGCTCCTATTGGTTGACCCGCAGGATCTTCTATCAGCGTCTTCCGAAGCCCGAGAATGCGCGCGCGAAAACAAATTTTTCACAATCGCTATAGAAACCGCCGGGCTTATTGACTTCGTCGCATCGCATTGATTTCCGCCAGATTTTTTCACACTACACACTATTTTCTTGTTATTTTTAGGTGTTTGTTTTCTCGATCCCAACTAACACTTTTGTTTCAATCAACAAAACTTTCGTTTGTTTCTCTTTTCGTCGATTGTTTTGGCGCGAAATTCGAAATTCGAATTTTAGCAACAAGAAAGCTTTGGTTTTTGAGTCAAGTTTCATTTGAACAAAATGTTCACAATTGTTGACTCAAAAACAAGTTTGTTTTGATGCAAAACATGTAAAAGTTGATTTTTTGCAAAAATGAAAATCTAATTTGAGGGTTTCGGTGGGTAGGTGTTGTTGACTAAAGTGCTTATCATTTTTTTCTTTTGAAAAATAAGTTGCAAGTTTTGTCGATGAATTATAACGTAGCGGAAGTGTAAATCTTCCATTAGTTCGTCAAGTTGAATAATATAAAGACTGTAATTTAATGCGCCTCGCGTGTTCTGATCAATGAATTGACGAAACTTTACACTTTATCAACGTTTCTTTGATTTGTAAAAATGTAATATAAAAGAATGAAACAAAAACTACAAAAATTGAAATTTCTCAGAGTTTTCACAGTTCCTCAACATATATATAAACAAATTTTGTTATTGGTCAACTATTTTTTGCCGATAATATCATTATACCAATAAAAAAATAACAAATTACTTGTGACTCCAGAAAGTTTCCATGTTTAGCTAATGTATCAAAAATCAATTGCAAAAAAAATTTTTTGCAAAAAGTTTCAATCGTAAAATTAAAAAGTCAGCATTGTTATTATGGCAAGTCTGATTTCTAGAGACTTTTGTAACTTTTCTAGGAATGTTGAAGCACATCACTGATCTAGTCACTTTCTGACTTTCATCACCTGCTAAATTCAGATTCCACGTGAATGAAAGGTGCTGTCATTGAGTTCCAAAAACTTAAGTTGTTTTTTCACAATTTCAATGATGTTTTGAAAGTCAACATAGGTTAAATGAGTGAGTACTAATCATCTCATCATTATCTCCTGTTTGCTGATCCTGTCATTGTCTGACCCTCACACGATCATCCCTCGCAAATTGAAGGTTTGTATTATTTGATTTATATACCTGTTTCAAAATTTACATCACATTGCAAAGTCAATAATGTCAAAGTTATATTTAAACCACACGCACCAACAATGTACCAATTTTTTCGAAATATTTATAATAACCTCAAACTTTAATTGCAGGTCGCAGCCTGAAGCCTGAAATAGGAGGCCAAATCATAAATCAGAGATGAGCTTTATCAGTAAATTCAAACACTACTTCTTTGAGAGTTGACCCTACAAAATGTATACTGTCAAACTAGGAAAACAAAACTAAATCAGTTTTCAACTTCAATTTTGGACATTTTATGGTGCTTAAAATAAGGTAACGTATTACTCATTATGACGTAATTTTTATGAAAATAACGAAAATCAGATTAAAATCAAACTGTAAAATTATTTGTTATTTTTTTAACAGATGCATCGTC
Organism: Telenomus remus; assembly: GCA_020615435.1. Classification (NCBI taxonomy): domain Eukaryota; kingdom Metazoa; phylum Arthropoda; class Insecta; order Hymenoptera; family Scelionidae; genus Telenomus; species Telenomus remus. Next base: position 4,768,653 of record CM036341.1, on the reverse strand, counting down.
TAAAATACATTCGGACACCTCCACTTCCAAATTGTGTGCAAATGTCCACGAAGAGAGGAGAAAACCATTATGACACACTTAAAATAAAAGCTAGTGCGACTCAAAATGAGATCAAATCAGCCTACTATGAACTATCCAAAAAGTACCATCCCGATGTGAACCAGACGGATGACGCCCAGGATAAGTTTCGAAAAATTTCAGAAGCCTATGAGACTCTAGGAAGTCACGATTCGCGAAGAAATTACGATAGGATGATGTCAATCAGAGGAGCACCTGTGAGTTCATCAAATAGAGGTTTTACATACACGAGAACCACTGTTACAGCAGACCCGCGAATGCGAGCTTATAGAGAAGAGGCTGAGTCGTACGGAACTGGCGCGACTGGGAATCACTCTTTTAATTATGATATGTGGGCTCGTGCTCATTATGGGGAGTCGCTGGATAGGTCGATGAGACTGAAATCAAAGTATGAGAATTTGAGAAAGGAACACAGGAGACAAGCTGAAGAATCTGACGAAGAGTTTATGAGACAGATGGACGCGAAAGTTAGTGGACCAACTGTGTTTTTTGGGTTTATTTTTTCTCTAATTGCTATGAGTCTGATGTTTCGAAGTAATCAATATGATCGGGATTTGATAGACAGGGAAACTAGGAAGGTTACAAATCAGGACGAACGATGACCCTTAGTTTTAATTGTGAATGGGATTGTACATATGAGAGTGGTTTGTGTTGTACAGAATAAATTTGTTGATTTAATGAGAAGAGTTTTGGAATTGTCAATAATTTTTTATTTAAAATAAATTGCAGACAATGATTTTTCGTAACTTGAAAGATCGTTAAAAATATAGATTCAAGAACAACCTTTCTTCTTGAACACAAACGATTTTTTGCAATGTCCAATAGAAGTGACTTATTAGAAGAGTATTTGCTTTTTATATACAACTTATCATTCATAAAAGTTTCCTTTAAAGTTGTTTTTATACAAATAAATAACCTAGTTTGTTATCTTGAATGATTTCTATTTTATTCTATTTCAATATTAATGTGTTCTTTTTTGGTACATGAGTAGATTCTTGATTAGTAACCACTGTAATCAACATTGCTGATTGAGTTTGCAATATACAAAGATCATTTAAAAAAGTTTAAAACTGCATCTGAGCAAAATAGAAAAATCATTTTATGGCATAAAGGAATTAACTGTAGCATAGCCAAAGTGGATAGTAAAGAGTATAATACCAGAAAATATTATGCGAAAGTTTGTTCGTGTGTTCTGTAATTATCAGAATGGTACTGGCATTGACACTATGCCTGCAGGATATGGCAACGACGGCTGCATTCCAGGATAATTTCTACCGATAGGGTAACCGGGGCCGTTAGGTGGGTATCCCGATGGTGTCTTTTTTATCAGTTCGCGCATTTTATCAACTTTAACTTTTCGCATGTGCATTATTTGGCGTCTTTCTTTGAACTGGTCTAGAAAATCGTCTACTTCCATGTCACCTGCTAGAAACTTTTCTGCGATTTTCTGCAAAACATTCAACGAAAAATTAGCATCGTGAGTTTTCGCAAAATTTTGCAATTCAAAAATTTATACATAATCATTAAGCTTTACCTCAGATTCCTCTTCTATTTCTGTTGCTGATGCTTGCAAAAGTTCCAAAGCAGTTTCAACTGACATTGTATCTGACTTGCCTCCTATAAAACCCAACAATTTGCCAATCAATCAAATTCAAAATTGTAAATTTTGCAAATTTCGAATTCAAATTTAGCAATTAAGTTGTACTCACTCAATTCTTCTAATTTTTCTTTAACCCGAGTGCATAATTCGTTTCCTTTTTCACTGAGTTGCCTCAGTGTTTCTTTGCCTTCTTCAAGTTCAGGTTGTTTGGCTAGATTGAATTCTGCAAGTGACCTGTTACTTGCCATCAACATCTCCTTCTCTGTTTCTAAGTCTTTAAACTGCAACCAAAGCATCTTATCAGTTGGTTCGATTAAATCAATTTAAAATCAATCATCCTCGGATTTTAATCTATGATTAAAAGATGTTATTTCAGATAGTAGAACAAACATGCTATCAAACCTGTTGTACGTCTTTGATAAGTTCCTCAAACTTGTCGTCGTCATTAATTAAGTCTTTTAGTTCGTCATTGCTCAGATTGTTTATATGACTTAGTGCAGCTGGTATATCAGGTTCCATGTTTATTTTCAAGCTGACTGTAACCTGCAAAGAATGTTCTTTTATTTCACTTGTTCACATTCTTCTCGTGCAATTTCATCTAAAGTTATGTAAGAATACAAAGAAACGAAAATGAACAAACATAAACAAAAATTTTTGAAATCATTGTTGAATCAACGTTCACATGACAATTAACCTGTACAACAAACAAAAATCAATGTTTAAATTGCGAATAAACCTTTCAAATAACAAAGTAGCATTTTAAAACAAATTTAAATTCTGTTCTTAATGAATAATTGCTACAGAGAATAAAGAAACAGTTTTTTTGCAAAATTTGTAAACAGTTTTGACACTTCAACAACATACAAAAACACAAGAGTTACCTCCTAATCGAAACCGTGCAAAATCACCTTCAACGTAATGTTTACGCCACAAAACAAATTTTCATTCAAGATCAAACCTTGCACTTGTTTAAACAAGCTGATCGACTCAACAATGTGCGTCTAACTGTCATGAAACAAAGTTTACGAAGTACTTTGTTACTCAGTTGCGTGAAGTTTGGTGTGTTCAACTTTCCATACGTATGACGAAGATGAATCATCCATCAAATCGGCCGAAACAGACAAATTGCTTCGCAGCTGTGCGATTTTTCTAACGTTGACGTTTCAAAAATCGGCCCCCGATTAGCCATTGATCGATTAAGATCAGTGTTTTGATTGGAATTGATTATATTTTTCTGCTGTGGGTTATTTTGTTGTTTTTTCGTTCAGCAAAAGGAACTTAAACAAAGACAGAGATACTTTTCAGTTGGAAAACTTTGTGAACGCACTTTAAGGTTCGCGGTTGTAAACGGAGCTTTAATGGCGGGAAAATTTGAAACTCAGAGAATGAATATTAGTGATATTTAGTATAAATCATTCTTCTTTTGTTAAATAAATAATTTTGAAAGATTTTAACTCCGAATGGAAAATTGTTTTCTGGTTAGATTTTATGTTTTAATTGAAGAAAGTTTTACAGGTGTGCATTTGTAGTTTCGTCTAATTGTAAGCAGGTGCCATTCAGATGGTTCATAAAAGGTCCTAAAAAGAGAACAAAATTACGAGCAGAACTGCTAAAACAGCTGTTAAAGCAGCTGACTTTAAAGAATGAAAAAATTTTCCATTGACTTTAATTTTTTCTGCAAAAGTTAATATTTGAACACCAATGAAAACATAACATTTTGAATAAACATAATCTTCAATGTTCTTCATTTGTTTTGACTTAAAATTCACGCGAAAACTAATTCTAACAAAAAAGATGAAATTTTTTTTCTCTGTAAATCAAATTTAACTCTAAATTCGGTATTTTAACTATCCGTAAAGTTTTCTTTCAACTTTGATACTATACACCCGTCGCCGAAATAGCTCAGTTGGGAGAGCGTTAGACTGAAGATCTAAAGGTCCCCGGTTCAATCCCGGGTTTCGGCAAATCTTTTGTTTTTGCCTACAAAATATCTAAACAATCTCGAAAGAAAAAAATTTCACTTTTTACCACTGTTCACAACGAAGTCAAGTTATTTATAGTCGATTCATGAACGCAACGAAAAAGAATCAACATAATTAGCGCTACAAGTTTTCAAGGTAACTTAACAGTACTTTATCTGAATAAACTACTATTTTAATCTCAGTTACGTTATGTCAATTACCGACAACAATCCCGATAATATATCTTCCATGGATTTATTCACACGAGTGTAAACATTTACGAAACGTTACATAACATACAATATTTTTTTCTCTCTATCCGAGTTTTGTCGCTGATACAACGACGGATTGAACGCTGGGGAGTGGTTAAATCAGCGAATCAGAGAAAATCCTCTCCATCGGTTACATAAACTTTATAGATAAATGATAAACCACCTAAGACTTTTATGGACGAAGTGAAAGAAGTTGGACAGGAATTTTTGAAAGTCTCGCAAATACAGAGTTGACCGGCTGCGAGTTTGTTAATACCATCAAACTCTGATCGCGACGATTGACAGCCTTCTTAGGACGAGATCGAGTTGATTGAATTTGTTCCAGTTTTTTACCCAAGATTAACGGCTTGAAATTAAAATCTGACGTTTTAACTAGACATCCATTTTTATTTACCTTTCTTGTTACAATTCTCCGTTGAAAATTTGCGAAATAAAAGTATGAAAACAATTTGGATCGTTTGGAATCAGAAATTCTACAATGATAAGAAATTGATAAGTATAGTGGTTATCGATTGATGAAATGTCATCGTGAGATCGCACGTGCGGTTTGGTTGTAGTTTGAGACAACGTTAGAACAGGATATTAAAGATGATCTAGCTCGTAAACTGCCGTTTAGTAGTAACGTTGGTCAGGTTTGAGCCGTTAGGCGTTCGTTCTGTTATGCGTGGTTGTTTAATTCTATGACCATTCCAGTATACAGTTAAACGAGTCCTGTATATTTGGAAATTACACATTAGATGATCCCACGTCGAACACGTTAATGGATTCCTAGCCGCTCGAGATAAAATCCCATTTGAATTTATAATTTCGCTCCAGGCACCCTTTTTTAAGAAGGTCAAGCCACAGATTTCTGCTATATTTAAATCGCAATCAAGACATCACAAATCTGCCAACTCTCAAAGACAACAATTTTTAAAATTCGAAAACTGTTATAACACCATTTTTCTATTTCAATTTTCTTTTTCAATTTGTTAAGAATTAAAAAAATAGATTAAGAAAATAAAATAAAAAGTTGAAGTTTGATTTGTTAAGAATTGAAAAATCCAATTAAGAAACTGAAAAATAACGATGAAAATGAAGTAAGAAATCAAAAAAAGTAAAACCTACGTGCAGACATTGAAGCAAAGTACTAATTGATTTGTGGGACTTAAAGTAGGATAAAGCATACGTCCGGACAACGAGGGAGCTTTTTTTTTGCGAGTCTGAATTGAACTCGTTAAGTGCAGGGAAAAAGTGATTGCAAAGGCGTCGTCCATGGATTCGCAAGCGAGCCAAGATGATCGTCGGTTGGATGTCGGTTCATCACGGTAACGATGTGGGTTAGGTTCTCAAGCAGTACGTATCACAAAAATCGACATTCTACACGAACAACCCGTCCCCCGTTGTAAAAAGTGTAAACCGGTTTGCGTCCGTAAATAGCACAGGAATAAGCGTGAACAAGAGATGCTCGACTCGACGCGTTGGAGGAGAGAGATCCGATTGGCAAAGTAAACGCGATCGTTCAATAAAATATTTCATTTTTTCAACCTTTTTCGACTCTTTCTCAAGGTCTTCCAACTTCAACCATCTGTTTTCCTTCAAAAAAACTTTACTAAAAACAATGACAAATCTCATCAAGATTCAAATTAAAGGATAAATAATTTTTGTAAAACTAATTTTGTTGATTGTCCAAGTCAAGATACAAGACTGGTTGTTTCCGTGCACCGTTGAATAGCGGATTAATGAGCACTCAGTCCTGATGAATGTTGTAACACGAGTAACATTAGTTCAGCTCTTCAGCCTGTCTGAAAAGAGTTGATCAGAACTGACTTGTGACAACAGATCCACTTTCTATCGTCGGATCGAAAATTACTTCTGACTTTAAATCCATATTTAACCCACAAGTTCACAAGTCTGAGTCTGACGTGCCTAAACAAAAATTCAATCAAACTCTTTTCAAAACTCAATACCAAAATGAAATTTTTGCAATCTGAAAAACAAGTTTTGTCTCTGCACCTGAACTTCATCAATCAAAGAAGCAACTTTTGCATACGGTCATTGCAGATTTCAACAGATTTGTTATCTTCCAAGTTGTTATAAAAAATTCCAAAAAGATAATTTTACAAGACTCAAAACACGTTTTGGATCCGTACACTTCTGCTACATCTTGTCGACCATGCACTCAAGTCCTGCAATTGCAACTTGGACAAAAAAAAAACGATTTGATAAATAATCGTTGAAGTTTGTATAGAGTGAAGGTTTGTGGACACTTGTTAATTTGTTGGTAATAAATTTGATTGAACGACGGTGAGCCTTGTAGGTACGGTTGGTGAGTGCGTGTGACGCTATGCTTAGCAGTGGAGTTTTAAGTAGGACAGCCGGCTGACGGCGGTCGGCCGGTGCGGATGGCTGGTGCCTTCGTCTCGCCCCGCTGTGTCTGCGTGGACGTTCTCGCGGCATCCGTTGTCTGTTTGATTGGCTGGAAGGCCGGCGTCCTCGTTGGTCACTGAGCGTCTCCTTCTCGCCACGTTTTCCTCTACCACGTAACGCTACGCGCAACTCCGCTGTGACGTCAGCGGTGCAGTGCAGCGCAGCGACTGGGACTGTGCGACAAGGAGAGCCACACGACGACAGAGAGAGACAACCAGATGGGCATGAAATTCTTTTGCAATGAAAGCACGGCATAGTTACAACCGGCGGCAACGCTGCGAACGTCTACTAGGTTCAAGGGTACGAGTCACTCTCGGAGGCTGCTCCCACGAGGCTGCGCGCGGCGCACCGAGGCGCCCAGCAGCCATTCTTCCCTGCCTCTTCGAGAACGCCAGCCAAGAACCGTATGTCCGCTTTCATCCAACGGGAATCTTCTCGAATATCCAGCGAGCGCGCGCCCACACGCACACACGCCTTCGGACCCACACCAGGGCCGCAACGCAAGCAAATTTCAACGCGCAAACTCCAACGCCGAGCTGCTCCGGGATTCCACTTTGCAGACCAGTCCAATATTTCTACCTCTACAAATACCACGACTTGCTACAATCTTACTCTGTCCATTTTTCACGCCGTAATCCTTTTTTGCCTGCAGAAATCGTTCATTTCTTAAACTCACTAGTTTCTTAAAATTTAACTAGGTATTGCACAAAAAAGTTAACTTGCTTTAACTTCGTTTGTGCAAAAAGGGTTAATCTCTCAAACTCTAGAATTAATAATCTAACTCCAGAAAATAAACAGGATCAAGATCTAAGTTTCAACTTGTTATTTTAGTTCTTTTCAAAGATTAACTCGTTTTTTTGCGAACAAATATAAGTTAAACGAAATTTGCAATTTTTAAATCAAACATTTTTTGCAGTCAATCCGTTTTTGCAATAAGGAGTTTATTTCCCTTGAACCCTTTAAACACTGCTTAAAGATTGAAATCGTTTGTAAATGGGTTAGAGATTGTAAATAAAAAATGGCATTTGTTTAAATAACGATGCTAATAAGGAGATTGTTCATTGGAAGGATATATACAAGACTTGAAAGTGTTCGAGACGTAAAGTTAAACGAGATCTCCAACGAAGTGCCAAGGTTGAACTTGATCAAGGTTACACAGGCCTATTAGATCATATTAATACCCCACATTTGTATTCAGCATTAATCTAAATGGCCAGTTTAGTAGCTAAATATAGACCTATTTAGGCAAGACAGAGAGAGATAGAAGAAAAAACGTATCTGTGACTGATTCTGAGTCAACGTACTATGAAAAGCAACAAATGGATCACTGGCATCTTTTACGTCACGATGCTGCTTTTTTCATCCCAAAATCAAACATGAAATCTGCAAGTCAGATTAGAAATAGCTTCCTGATAAAACTTGAAACTACTCTCTCGTTGGGGTCAATTTTTTTCATTTGCAACCTTTAAAAGTACGTTGATCTTGAGGCTATTCATCTTTTTATACAATTTTTAAACCATTCAAAAATGTTAAACTTTTTTGTCTTCAAATCGTCAAGGACGTTTTTTAGGATCTTTACAATTTTTCGAATAATCAGAATTCAACAATTGGAGGCAATTTTTTGCAAAAAAAAATAGTTTAAAAAAACGTTTGTTTAGTTTGAGATATGAGTTTGTTGTTTCTCTTTAAAGATTTGAAGGTACAATTGGATACAGTGTCGATGAAAATTAGGCAGGGATGCGGCCCTGGCGCTGCCACGGGAAGCCTATTTACAACCCTCTGACGAGTTGTGTAGTCGCGAGTCACGTAAAACGTGGACCTGCGCTCATGCGCGGCGTTCGCGGAACCGGATTCATTGTTATGCTCGGTGGGATTGCGTTTGAAATTTCAAGAAGGGAATTCAATTAAAAGAACGGCCTCTTTGTCCGCACGCTACGTAAACTCTCTTTGGCTCCTCGTCACCGCTAAGCGAACGTGTAAAAACGTAATAATGCGTCACGCGTCTGTGAATGCACGTAACAGTGCTGTGGCGTAGGTCGCTAAGCGCATTTTACAGTCTCCAAAAATCTTCCAACTGTAACCCTCTTAACTCACCGATTCAAACCACATTAAACTCTTTTTTAAACAAAATGCCAAAAATCCTTTAAAATCACGTTTCCCTGTAAACCCTCAAAATTTCAACTCTTTTTGCATCCAGAAAAATTAATTTTATCCTTTTTGTCAAAAATCTTTTTGCAGAATTAAAATTCTCATTCGATTGCAAATAATCACCTGATACAAATGTAAATAAAACGTCAAAGAATATGAATATAATAAAACCTTATCTTTGCATAACAAAAAGCGAAATTAACAGATCGGGCCAGTTTAGCAGCACCTCCAAAAGTTGACTTGTTTCACTGTTATTTTTGAGGCGAAAAAAAACTTATTTTGCGCGAATCGTGCAGACGTCACTGGTTCTGTAGAAAACGAAATAAATATGACACACATTGTGCGCGTTGGTAGACGTACGTGTGGGCATGTCTCGTATGTCCGGCTGGCGTGAGTGTGTTATGCCGGTTGTGTGTGTGTGTGTAGTGCAGTCGTCTTGCGAACGTGTTTCGCGGCCGGCGTTGCCACGTTTTCGCGGGGATTATTCACTTTTGATATATGTTTATGCACACAAATTCCGACCCAACTTTCAATGTCGGGATTTCTTGGAAAACAGATGTAACGTGTCTGCAATTAATAAAACGTTTTTCGCGTCAAGGTTAATGTGCAACTCGGCATGCCGATGAACGGAAGGCTCTGATGGCATTTCAGATTCAAGAGCGATCAAAGCTGTCTTTTGTTTCAAAACATCTTTCAACTTACAACTTAAGACAACATTTTTGCAGCAACATTCTTGCAAATACATTTTTTTTCTAAAACCAAATAAATAACCCTAAAACCCTTAAATAAACAAGGTAAGACAACAAATTTACGTTTTGAAATAAAACTGTAAGATTGAATTTAATTCTGAACCGTAAAAAAAGGGGGAAAAAGTAAAAGTGAAAGAATCAGTGTAAGTTGATTTTTGTTGTTGTACAAAAAAGTGAACCGAGCCGTGTATTGATGGGACGAAATGGTGGCAAAAGTAGTGGGAAGGTTGGACGTGCGAATCCTTTGTCGTGTGTGTTTTTTTATTCATGGCGTAACATCTGCTTTAATCGGACAATGGTATATTACGGATGCGTCGGTCCCGGTTCTTTATTGCTCCTTGCAAGAGCACGATTTGGACTGAAAAGCCGAGCCGGGCCCTCCAACAGGACTCAAATCTCAAGGCGTAACATCTGTTCGTGCTTGTGCGATAGCCTCGCTCTTTTGATCCGCACAAGCTCCGAAAGGGCACCCGCGCGACAAACGGGAAGTGATAATTGACAACTGTCGAGACATTCTGGGTCAATGCCGCAATTTCTGTCATCTCATTTTTCTCCAAACTTTTCGGTACAGCATCCGATCCCTTTTTTTCACTCAATCCCGTTATCCAAAATTTTAATCGATCATTATTTTTGTGTTCGATTCAATTAGTTAAAAATAAGGAAATGAAAAAACAAAATTATAAAAATTGTCAATAACAATGAATTACTTGATGTTTGGAATGTAAATTGAAAAAAGTCATTTTTCTTCTTTACAACACGATTCAAATATTGTGAAACGAAGTTTAAATATAACCGGAATGACAAAGTGCGTATTATCATTTTCGCTCTGTAATCGCCGCGAGTCTGACACATTATTTTGTTTCGCTGGAACGACGAAAAACTTCATAGAAAAAAAAAACATGATATTCTTTCGTAACAAAAAACTTATCCTTGACTTTCGAATCGAAAAGGATGGAAATAAATTTGCAAATTGTCATTTTTGCAATGTTGAAAACAAGGGAGCAAATTACCTAAACTACCAACTTTCTTAAATGCAAGTTTCTAATGTGAAATGGCACATATTGCATTTTTTCATAGTTGCAATTTGATGCCACGGATGAATGTTATCTCGGCATTAAATATTTGTGAATGTTATCACAGATAAGTTTGATAAACAAAACGCCAAGCTAATCTTATCGCAAGACTGTTGTGCAAACGAAAAAGAAATCTTGCACGCGATGATTCAAATTCAACTTCTTTTTTTCAAAAACAACTGCAATTGTTCGTCTGCACAAAGACTCCTTATGCCTGATGAAGCCTTGAATCTGACAAACTCGTAGTTTCCATGCAAATTATGACTTTAGCATGTTTGAATTCGCGACATTTCGCGCGCTTTTGTGCCTCGGTATATGATTGTACAGGCGATGGCTAGTTCCGAAGCCTCTTTAGCTCAGTGGCAGAGCACTGGTCTCGTAAACCAGGGGTCGTGAGTTCAAACCTCACAGGAGGCATTATTGTTTTTTATTTAAAACAAACTTCGTCTTGCACTCCCAACCGGTTCATCAGACCGACGTTTTGCTAACTTTTCCTACTTTTTGATTACGAACTTCAAGTTCTACCAAAACTTCCTATAAACCACTTACTTTTCCCCAAAAATCATTGACAACTATAGTTTACCACTCAAACTAAACTATGAAATTGAAATGTACCAAAAATCAACTAAACCTAAACTCTGAAACAAAAAAAATAGGGTCCGACTAAACATTGACTTGTTCTACTTGCTCCGACAAACCGATTTGATTTCTGTTCAAAAGCAGTAGTATTGTCACTGGTTTTGAATGTCTAATTCCAAATTACAGTTAATTGTTATCAATTTAACTAGAATCTGATAAATTGGCAGAATTATAATAAGAGGGAGAAAATGTTTGAACGGGGAAATAAATGATTTTGTCGGGAATGAAAACGCGGACGGACTGCTGAGTGAGGATCGGTTTCAAGCTGTCGCGGGAGGTGGTGCACAATGTGGGATTAAAATTCATGAGGGGCGTGAGCCCGGCACGACAACAGTCGCAAAAGCGGCTTTTAAAACTTGGTCACGCTCGGCGTTTCTTTCGCGTGGTATCTGTCTGACTGTCCCTTGCTTCCGTTTCTTATTCGTATCCTCGCGTTCGACCTCCGGCTTCCCACTTTGCAGATATTTTACGTTGAACCTATACGACTTGCGATGCGCCAACTCCTGAATACCGACGAGATGAGTCCGTATAGTTGCAGTCAGCCCGCTCTTTCGTTCTCCGGCTTGTCCTTCTTACGTGATGTGCATTTGCAAACCATCTCTCCAACTTAATACCCCCCCCCCCCAATCCGCCCTAACGACAATCCCTTTTAATTGCCTATATTCGATTTCTCCATTGCCCTCTTCTATCGAATCCCTCGTTACCAATTTCGTCTCCCTTTTAAATCAACTAAAACTAACAGAAAATAATAATTCAAACTTTATAACTATACAAAAAGTGTAATTTTCGTTGATCAACTTTGTTTTGACTAGTTAGCCCGGATCTGCTTTCATAATAAACATAACAACGAGTGACAGTTCCATAACTTCATCATTTCAATATTTTAGAACAAAATCAATTGTAATTGAAACATAAGTGATTATAATTCTTTAATTATCCCAACAAACTGAATTGCTCTCAGTAAACTGAAATTCGTGTTATTTTTCATATTTTCATACAGTTTCGAACTCATACTTTTCATTTATGTTACATAAGGTTACGAACATAAGATTTCAATGGCAGAAAGTTTGGAATGAAGAAAAGGACGAAAAAAGGTTGAAAGATGAGATAAAAGGTGCGCGGACGAGATTGATGGTTAATTTAAAATGGGTATGAGAGAAGGTAGTTGTAAAATTCGTGCGGATTGGAGCCAATCAGAGAAGACAGAAGCGAGGTAGCCGTAATGAGGCATGGTAGTGTTGGAAGACGTGACGGGCATTGTTGGGCAGGTCGTCGCGTGTGTGACGCGCGCTGTTTGGCGATGCTGGGCTCGTTGCTGGCATCGCTGCCACCGTCGTTGCTCACATAGGTATTCGTCGTGAACGCCATCGCGCTTCTAGTATTCCATACTGGTGCACTCCGGGCACCTTCGGAACTACAGCCTACGTGACCGGCATCCACACCAAGTCCTAACGCACCTCACAGTTCACGAATTACAAAATGTTCCGCTATTACGTGCTCCCTGCAATTTCTACCCGATTTTTTTATCAATCTTCCTCCACCGCGCCACTGTCCACGATAAATCAATCAGACTTTGTCGTATTCAGAACAATTTTCCCACTTCCGATACACAAACACAAACAAAAATCTGTTTTTCCACTTCTTTCAATCTTATCAATTTTTTTCTAGTTTTTTTTTTTTGAAAAATGTAAAGTCGACACTTTTAGTTATTTTTTCTATGACTTCACTGCATATGTTTTCACGATTATGATTTATGAAAAATGCTTGACTCTTTAATCTGCAAGCTGGAAAAATACTCGTAACTTGAGAGATGTATCATCCATTTTTTTCATTTTTGTTATTATCTTGAAATGAATTTTGCATTGACAAATTTAATTTGATTGGTATAAAAAAAGTGTGATCAAATTGGAGACATACAATTAAGATCAAAGTTGATTCGAATTTGACGCGTGAATTTTAATCGCTTTTAAATTTGATCGTACGAGTTGGGTGATGTCAGCGACTAAATACAAATCATAAAAATAATTGTGATTATCTAATGCTACTTTCTTATCGCAAATGCGATATAAAACTCGTCAAAAAGTTGTGATGACAAATTCATACCGAATATTTGCATGCGAAAATAACGTGACTCTTGTTTTTTATCGAATTTTTCTTCTATGACATAACTGATTACATGAAAAAATAACTGCAAAAGTAAATAAACAATAAGTTAAGACTAAATTTAACTAATTTTTGTTTAAATGATGTTAATTCGATTGTTTATTGTCGGAAATCAAGTCGAAAAACCCGTTTTTTCGGTTCGAAAATGGTTTCAAACTTTTATACTTAACGACTTAATCAAAATTGATAAGATAAAAGGCGATACATTTTTAAACCTTATATCTAGCTTCTTCGACTGTATGGAGCTCATCGGCCGAAATAGCTCAGTTGGGAGAGCGTTAGACTGAAGATCTAAAGGTCCCCGGTTCAATCCCGGGTTTCGGCAAAATTTTTGCAATTTTGGCAAAAATTGAACATATTTTTGCATCTCCCAACAGGCCTGGACATAAAAATACATCACTCGGTCTCTCAACTGCAGCAAAATCGTCGACCATGGTCGGTCATTTTTCATTTTAATTTACAACTTTCAACCGCAGTTTGTAATAAGCGGTACAAAACTGGTCACCAATAACGTCGACCTCAAAATTTTTCTGCGTGTTGAAAAAGTTTTTAATCGTTTACCATAAATCATAAACGAACGGTTATCAACTTTTTATGTCGTCATTTTCATATGTACCATGTAATTTGTCTTTTTTAAGGCTTATTAATCAAAATTATTTAATTTAAAGTTAATTAATCTTAATGAAAATCGTCGGTCTGATGAGGAGGCGAGGGTTTTGCGAAAATGAACCAGACTGGAATGAATTCAGCGATGCAAACTTTCAACATAGTTAACCTTGCACCGCAAGAATACTCGCTTCGTTACGGACAAAAGAAAGGTTTGGCTGGGCCGACCTTGAATCTTCTTATTAAGCTACAATAACTGTCACGGTTAACATGTCTGTAATAAGTGAAAACGTCTGTTAATGAATAAACACAACCACGTTCGAGCCATTTTAAGTTCCAAGTCAATCAACAAGCTACTCCACAAATCCTGCTTGGGGATTCAAAAATTCAAACGAGATTTCATTTTTCTTTATCAATGAAATCATGAAAATGTGAAGTTAATAACAACGACAGAGACAATGAAGACGTTGCGTTGATTTTTGTCCGATTTTGTGTTTCGTGTAAAACGACATGCTCGCACACTCAATTATTGTAATTTCGCATTGTGAAAACGGCTTGTTGCATACGAAATGCGATGGATTTTTTTATCTCCACGCAATAATTGAGTGCAATTATAAATAATAACCAACCGATTTATACTCCGCGTCAAAAACAGATATCAGAGGTCTTTGTAATTACAAGTTACTAACATTCGCACAAAAATTGCGAAAAATCATCGACGGTTGATGAAACCTGTGTTTCATTGAGTTGTACAAACTTGTACACAGAACAAGTTTCTTGTTCGGAGGACATTTTTGGAACATTTGCTCGAATTGAAACAATGAGAAAGTACAACATTTCGGTCAGTTATTTAGTAATATTGTAGCGAACATGTCACGTTTGTGTCATACAAATTCCTGCACGTGATCAGACGCGAGTATAAACAGACTTTCGAACGATTTAGCACCACAGATATGTGGCCGAAACGACATGCCTCTGTTCCTGTCATTCGTGACTGGACAGTATCAATCGCCTAAAAGTCACTTTCAAAAAAGAAACATCTTTTTTCATCTTTTTGCAATCTCAATGTCATTTTGTATTTTGAAATTCCTTATCTTATCTTCTACAAACAAACATTTATCAATTAACAAATAATTTTCCATTGGCAAAGGTCGAGAATGTTTGCAAATTGTATAAAAGATATTGAGTGGAAAGTTGGAAACTAAATGAAACGGTATTTTTTAAATAGGAAACGAAAAAACACTTTCTCCGGTGTGACAAAACAAAATCGTGCGTGGACAAGTGTTCGTCCACCTGTCCAGTGCACCTTCGACGGTTTGGTCTTCACCTGCCAAAGTCAGAGGAAGAGTCGAGGCATCAGGTGCTGCACGAGGAAGTGCGTTTTTCAATCGAGGCCGTCACATTTGGTAAACAAAGAACTCGCTCGATGCGAATCATAAATTTCTCCCAGCACTGCCTGTCAACTTCTACGCAAAAGACAAAGGAAACTAAAACCACAAAAATCTATACAAAACTCAAGGAGAAAAAAACTTTTGTTTCAGATCACATTAGCAGATGTAAATAACCTAATAAATCCCTAACAAAACACAATAAAATTTGTTTTTAAATGCAAAAAAAAATATTGCTACTTTGGACTTATTTCTGTACTGTTGTAAACAATTTTTCGGTTAAATAGAAGATTTGATTTTGATAAAGACAAAGTAGAAAGGAGGGGTAGAATAGTAGATGGTAGATAGGACTGATAGAGTCTTGGTAGGATTTTTTTGATGGTTTTCTATTTAAATCGAGTGTGCGACGTGACGTGACGCACTCGCACGCAAATGCAGCACACGTAATCACGCGCGGGCTGCATACTGGATGTACAGTAATGGTGGCTTGGCATGACATCGGCGTGTTAGCGTAATGGCCCCTGCTTGCATGGTTATGACGTGACCGATACGGAGGACAAACAGAGCCGAACGCGACATTGCGTGCACGCACGATATCTTTCTCGCAGCCGACACCACAAGGCCTTCCGAGAGCTCGAATTTGCGAGACTTTCAAGGAGCCCACTTTTTGCCACTCGCTCCTTCACCTTCTTTGTCTTCGTTTTGTCCCTTTTTTTGCCATTGTCCTTTAAATTGTACCATTTCATTCTCCAAATAAACCACTTTCTCTTTTATTTTTCTTTTAATTTTTTTAACTTGTCAATTGAATTCAACTTTTGAATTGACTTTATTTATAAACTCCAAAAGACAATTTAAAAAATGTATTTTATTCGAAACAATTTAATATTTCGAACAAGAAGAATTATTATGAAGAATTATTATTATGTTTGAACGAGTTTATTTGTTGGTCGTGTTTATTTTGATGTTTTTGAATGTTTCAAGAGTGGTTTTGTGGTAAGAAATGTTTCTTTTGTGAAATTTCTTGTATGAGCTTGAAAGTGAAGCTCAATTCTAACGGGTTACAATGCGCAACGCGCTGTAGCTCAAGCGGGAGGCATTATTGACCGAGACGATAGCCGCAGCACTAAGCTCCTCGCCGGCAAAGACCCATAGAACGTCCGTTTGGAGGATAAAGTGGTCAAAATGATTATGAACGAGGGAGAAATAAATCTCAGAAAGTCCAATTAAACCTGTCAACTAATAGCCTTAATGAGGAAACGTCAATGAATGAATAATCAAGAAAAATTGTCCTTCTAATTTTTACTACCAACCATTTTTTCTCCCATCCTTATTCTCACAAATTCATCAATTAAGCAGTTAATTTGTCTACTTCAAATTAAATTTATGATTCAAAAATATTAATTTAAAACTCACTAGAAAAAAAAACATTTAAAAAAAAGGAATAAGAGAATGGAAAGAAGTAAATGAAAAAAAAAGGAAGATCGAGACACGATTGAGACAAGCCGGACAATGTTGGTTACATAAAATGCATCGTTTGTGAGCGTTGAAGCCGTGTTATATCGCATACGTCACGGTGATGTCTCATGCAGCTTACATGCGTGTAAGCACAACTCGCACACGAGCACAGCGAGTTCCGTATATAGGTAACTGTAAGCGATTTGCACATGCGCGTGCCATTGCTCCTCCGTTTGGTTTAGCCTCTGATTCAGCTGGCCGCACACACCGTCTGGCTCTTGGATCAAAGTTGGGCCGACTGTGCGTGACGTCACGCCGCACACGCAAGCTTGCCAAAGCTCCTAGCCAAAATCACTCTTGCAAAGACGCAATAGAGCCCGCACCCTCCCCAAACTAAACTTTCAATGAAATTTCATCTATTTACAAACAAACTAGTGCCAATAATCTTTTGCAATAACGTTGATTCAGTTTTTTGCACATTTTTTTTGTACATTTTTGCAAGTTTTATTATTTGATTAAATGTTTTTTTTTGCATGAATTTAAATTTATATTTTTTCAAATCTTTTTTTGCAAATTCGTGCAAAATTTATTTTTTGATTGAAAAAAGGTTCGAATTTTTTTATAAAAAGGAACAAAATACAGGAAAGAGCTAATTGAATTGGTTCGTTCTGAAAGGAAACTTATTTTTACACTTTTGGGTGGCTTGTTTGAATATAGAATCGTAACAAAAATGAATTTCGAACGTGATCATGCTTAATTAATGAGTCAGCGAAAAATATCAACGAGTCAATATTACGATTTATATTTACCGTAATCTACCTGCGATTGTAATACGTGCTCAATCTGAACTCGAATATTTTCAACTGTCAATTTACGACTTGATTTATTCCACTCATGAAACTCATTTTTATTTTTATGCCCATTTTAAATTTGTACTTCAGAATGCAATTTTGAACCTATTGTTATTCAAAACCGAATCAAATGTTTTGATTTCGCAAATTTTGGGATTGGAAAAAAAGTAATCAGAGGGATTTTAGAGGATGACGAAGCAAAGATAATGTTTGTCATAAATTTATGTTTTCCCTCGTAAAGTTCGTTCTCTTACGTCAATTCACAAAGATTTTTAACATTAATCCCCCAAGGAATCATCATCAAAGTCACGAAACAATTTTGATCCTTGTTTATATCTTTTCAACTGACGTCATTTAAAAAGTTTACTGTTCATGCAAACCTATGAAAATAAAAGTCCGAAAATATAAACGATATCATTGATATGTTTTCTAATCTCCGAAAAATTTATCAATCAAAACAAATGCGAGCTGACATGAAATATTTCAACAATCATCTGATTATAGACCTTGATTAATTTCGCCGAATCAGTTTCAAGCTAATAAATATTTTTATACATTTTCATCTGTTCCTTTTTTCTGTTCTTTGTAGAGCTATTTTCAGGCTCGAAATTTTTATGCAACAAATGTAAGAGGAGAGGGGGCTGAAGAAAAGGGAAGAGGAGAAAAAAAGGGAACAAATTCGCAATGCTATTGAAGATAAAACGATAAGCATGAAATTTTATTGGCGACGGTAGTCACGTATATCGATAACGGGCCGCGAGCAGTGGTGGCACATAAATGTTAAACTACTTTGCTATCATTTCGCTTAGACGCCGATATACCACTAGCATAGTACGTTGGTTACGAAGTCACGTCCGACCGTGACTGGCAACGGCTGGATAAGCCGCGTGCTGACGTCATCGTTATCACTATAGTCACTATGTCCGGCACTACAATACCATTTCTCTTTACTAAACAAAAGTCCAATCAGATGATTACATTTTTTCCCCTTTCACCGACGACAATCATGTGACGAATTGCGCAGTCACATACGAGCAACTATTTCTTTTTAATAACAACAATCGGTCACGCACACTTTTTATCTCTTTCTTCTTTTTGCATTCAAAATTTGCTGCAATCAAACAAATAACACAAAACCAATTTACGAATATAAAATAAATTTGTTTAGCAAATCAAAGTCAGAGTGATTTGAAAGATTTTGTAATTTTTGTCTGGTTGGTAGTTTTGTTTGTTTCTATGTTCGAATTTGAATTTGTTTAAAAAAGAGAGCAGTCCTAAAATAGCAATATCATTGATATTCCGGCTGTGTCAGAATAGTGTTTGAGGTCGCTGGGGAGCTCGGCAGTAAAACGCAAGCAGGATATATAAAAATGCTATTTTGTCTTTTCGTGCAAGTCGACACAACGATACCCACAGAATTAGGGAGAAAAAAATAAATTAGATATCGTTTCGTGTCGGGTTTGATTTATATTGTTATGTAGAGGAAACCGATTGACGTAGGACCCTCGTCATAGCCCGATATAATTCGATTATTAGCCTAGCTGACTTTAATTCATCACGTACGACGAAATTTAATTAAACAAGAATTTTTTCTCAAGAAAAAAAAGTGTTCAAACAAACTCTTGCGAAACTTATATAAGACGAATCGACATGTAATCAGACTGGAACTCGTGAAATAATCTTATCAGTAAAAATTGCGCGATTTTTTCGATACTTTTTTCGGTCGTGCTAATTGATTAAAAGCCAATGACTTGTATTGTGAAATGCACGATTACGTTTTTTTTTTATCGACCCGATAAGTTTTTACTGCGGTCTAGACGAGAGCACAGTTCTTTTATTTCGGATTTTGAGAGTTATTTTGCAATGGTAAAAATGGTTTTTGTTTGTTTTGTTTTGCATAAATTGAGTTAATTGTTGTTTGTCTGAAAGTTTGCGGTTGGACTGACGTCATTTCATTGATCAACTCGCCGGCTGTACCAAAAAATTATTTCCGTCGAGAACAGCAGCGTCGTAAAAGTCATCCTCGTTTGAAACACCGTAAATATAAAACGCCGTTAACCGTACCGGCGCATTTTTCATGAAAACAACAAGTTATTTGCAATCCGCCGAGAAACCCAATTTCGCGCACGAGTGTTAGTTATTTACCTCGGTGCAGCTACCTTACATGGACACTAAAACTTGGCAAGAACCATTTTTTTTTAAATTATTTATCAATTTTACAGTTTTATGTTTCTTGCAAGTTGCTTCTCGCGTATGTCTCGACGTTGCATAACTGACTAGGTGTATAATGACCGTTTGCCATAACTGGATCAAAGATTGTTAACTTGCAACTATCAATAATTGATCGGTTTTCTTTTTTTTTTCATTTCTAATTTGTTTAATCATCTTTTATGCAAATCCGAATCGCACAAATTTATCCTCGCGATAAAATTTTTGCATTGAAATAAACAAATCGAATAAAAAATTGATTGGAATCTGTAAAATCTATCGTAATAAATTATTTTTAAAACAATTCGAAAAAGAAGAAAAACAGTTTGAAATAGTATCGTTAAAATCTAATCAATAAATTACAAACAAAGTTACGTAACGAGTGTAACACAAAATGTGTGTATAATTTTACAATACAATGTCAGCGACGTAAAAAGGGTTATGCAACGAATTGATTCATTATTATTATTATTTAAAATCAGCGCGAGAGGATGGTGCGCGGTATTGACTGTGTACTTTGTTTTTCGCGTGGTGCGTCTAGCAGACGTCGCGTGTGCATTGAAATTCGAGTCGCGATCTAACAAAATATGAATTTGCAAACGCGAAATTGTCATTTTTTGCGCGTCGCGCTTTCAAATAAATCGCCCTTTTTTGCCACACGAAACGACGCGCGGAATGTTCAATGCACCTTTTTAAATCACATCCACGGCAAAGAATACTCTATTAGCTTCTTTTTTTCTTACAATCTTGCAATTTTATCTGCGCTTATCTTATCATTAAACAAGATTATCGCGTGTGGCTATACAAATCGCTGGTTTTGGACGCACCATTTACTCCTTCAAATCTTGCATAATAGTCTTATTAGCGCGACTTATTTAGATATTCAAATTCAATCAAAAATCATGTTCAATCTTTTTTTCGAATCACAGTTTGATTAACATTCTTACTTTGTTCAAGATAGTATAATTTTTTTAATTCTTTTTCGATTTGTTTAAAAATGTTTTAGATGTGAAGTGTGCAGACGATGTAAAAAAGTTGAGCAAAATAAATGAATATAAATAATCTTTGAAACTATTAATTCTTGGGTACAAAGTTTAATATGGTGTTAGGAACGTTCTAAATAATCGGATTTATTTATTTATGAAAAGTTATTTCAACGGTATAGCAATAGCTTATGGCAATCTTGCAAATTGCAAACATCTAGAAAGGGTATATGAACCCGACAGAAATAACCCAACTCAACGACAGCGTCTGGTCAATAATGCAATTCTCTTAGAATCGTCAACTATGATATTTTTGATTTTTCGTTTTCTTTTCTACTCGGAAACATCTTATTATAAACGGTTATCAAAATGTGAGTGACGCAAATTGGAAGAACTGAGACTCATTCATCAAAGTTCATCTTCCAATAATTTAATAAAAGTGTATTTCCATAAGTAATTGGGGGCCACTAAATATAGAAATTGACAAAAATTTGACACGAAATTAACGTTTTAGAAACGCTCGAAATACTTGATGAAATATCTGATTAAGTATTTCTTTTTATTTTGTTTTTTCTTGATTAGTGATCAAATCAATTTATAAATAATGATCAATTGATTTTTTCCATCGAACACGGGTTATCGTACAGAATTTCTATTAAAAAATAAAGTGTAAATTAAATATGTCATCTAAAATGTTAAACTGATAAGACGGTTGAATAATAATCGACGAGTTCTAATCATCTTAAACATACGTCATCGTTCAATCATTTATTTTGATTTTGGATTTTTATTATTGAATCAGATGACAAATTTTATCTCAAGAAACGATAATGATAGTTTTTTATAAGCAGAGATACTGAACGTTATTTTAATGTCTTATTAATGATTTTATAAAATTGTTCTAATTTTTTATCTGATAAGTTTGATATCAAAACTGAATCACGTACGAAAATATTATTTTTTGCAATGTGTACTTTTTCGTTACTTTGTCAATTTTGTTACAAGTTGTGTTTGTCGGAATAACTAGTTGCGAGTGTTGCGTGGACTGGACGAAAACTGCTTTTGGACGACAAATTATTCACTTGGCTACAACAAAGTATCGCTCGGTAGATTTCCACGAGCAGATTGGCGCATTTATCGTAAACAATGAAACGTTCTTAAGGAAGTCGAATACTTTCCACGTCGATAATTCAGATAAGAATAGTCGCGGCGTTAATGTTTGTTTTTTATGAATAACGCAGTTGTCGCCTTATTCATTTTCTTTTTACACTTCAAATTCAAAACCAACTCCAATTTCTTACAAGCAACATTAGTCAACCAAAACGAAAAATGTTATCAAACTGTTTTTTAAAAAAACACTGACAAAATTGTAGTTATTTTTAAATATTTTAGAAACAAGTCAGTTTTCATAATTAAAAAATGATTTACAAAAAAAGACACGTGTTTGAATGTCTAAAATCAATGATTTTCTCTGGCATGAAATCGTCTCATCCTTTTGCTGTTCATTGACAGAGGCCAATCATACCCTCGACCTTGAAACGTATCGATTGTCTTGCCACACATGCGGCGTGGCCTAAAATTTGCTCTATTGGCTTATCGAAATTCAAATATGCCGACTTGTTTTTTTTTGTCACGGCGGACGCGATTTGAATTTTTGACACAGTCTGACGCAAGTGACAAATGCACGATTATATAACCAGCTGCTCATCAAACAGCACATTTTTTCGTTATTTTTATACAACCATGCTAATCAGTTTCTTATTCTCGTCTCATTTATTTCATGACGCGACGCACCGTTTTTTTTTAATTATAAAAAATCAATTTACAAAAAAACAAAAATAGTCTTGCAGAACGTGAAGAAAAAAAAGTTGCAATTCATTTTAATTGAATTCTAATTTCGCACTGAAGTTTGGAACACAACTGACATTATCGTTGTGCATAAATAAACAAATTAATCGGTCAGGAGATATCACCATAAAGAGAAAAAAAAAGGGATCATAATTTCTCAGACGAAAAAAGTGTCTGTCTGTCAGTGTCTGACGATATGAACCCCTTCAATCATTTATAACTTTTTGTTTTCATTCTCCATTTCTTTTCGGCTCGAAATTTATAACGAGAAACAACGAACAAACACTAGGAAAGGAACTTTATCGTCGGGTCAAAATCTTAAGAAAAAAGCTGAGCTGCAAAAAACATCATATTACCTTATGTTGAATGCAGTTATGTCAGCATGATATCATTCCTCTTATAAAGAGAACCGACTTTATAATCCAAAATATTTCTTTGCAAAAAAATCTCAATATTTTACCGTTGAAAAAGAAACACAAAGGGGAAAGAATACAATTTGTACATTTTTGTAATTTGTTTGTACAGATTGATTATGCAAAAGTTGCGTATCCGCGTTGGAGCAATTGTAACGACCTTCAAATCGTTTTGATTGTACTTTGGATTGAAATTTGACGATCAAATTCGTCCGGTAGGTAAAGTAATATAAAAAGCGAGACGAAAAACGCGTCGTTGGACCAAGGACAGCGTTACACGTTGCTCAATAATCGCGTGGCCCGGGTTATTAAATCTGCGAGGCCGTTTGATCGCGAGTTCATTCATAAAACGTTCGAACGTTGCTTGGCAACAGGGCTCCGTTTGTGTATCCGTCGTTGGCGTAAACACGCACGTAATCATCCGGTTTTGTTGTGCACGCCAAACATCCCAGCTCCGAGAAAACCACAAAGGACAAATTTTTCGACGAACCTCTCTCTCTATCCCTCTCTCTCTTTCTTTGCCATTGTGTTTCCCGGCTGCATAAAAGAACTGCCCCTGAGACCTGGCTGCGAACATTCATTTTCAAATTTTTTTGTTGTTTCCAGCGCGGATGATTCATACCTTGACAAATTCATAAGTTGCGTTTCAAACACGTGGGCGACGTTCAAATAATTAATTCCAAATCCAGCTTCGAAACAGACTAAACAATGTTTTAATTATGAGCTTTTTTTTCTCCCTTCCGTCTTTTCAGAGGTTGGAAAAGAAAAACTGGTGATAAATGGTGATTAAAATGCGACTAATTAACGCCAGACTGCATCAATCAGACTAGTTTGCTTTGGACCTTGCGCGTTGATACATTATCAACAGTAAACTTTTGAGTTTTGCAGTTTATTTTTATCGGTTTATCAGTCAGGAATTTTTGTCGCAATGCAATTTATTGTTGCAAAGATTTTTACAGACTTGAGATGCATTTTTGTGGGTGTTATTTTGAGCTCATTTGTGGATCAAGAGTTTTGGCTTGACTAAGTGGGCTCGCGAAGGTTGATTGAAATACACGTTGGGGTTGACGATTTTCGCGAGGCTCAATTAGTTTGATTGCGCTGAATAAAGAGCAAAGAATTCTATCAATGGTGCCGGGATAATAAGGTATGAAGCGAGTAATTAGAAATGTCGGTCAACGACAGTGTTCCAGGCGGTAAATACGTTGCATAATACGTCGCAGCGAACATTATTATGTCTACAGTCATTGTCGCGTAATAACAATGTGTGACCAGCAAGTCGCGATATGCGCGACAACTTTAGTGCCCCGGCCATATCGCGTCTTTTTTCTTTCGTCCGCGATAATATTGTGCGGTGCTGGCTGCTATTTTGCAATTATGCATTTTTGCACAAAAAAACAAACAAAAAAATAATTATAAGATTTTAAGGAAAAAAAAAAAACAAGTGATATTTGAGTTTACTTTTTAACGAGTACGTTACGTAATGGCTTAATTGTTTTGATAGTAAATGTCAACGTTTCTTTAGTTGAGCATGAAAAGTTGACTTCTTTTTACTAGCAAAAAAAAATCAATATCTTCTGACTGGAAAAAATCGATAAAATATGTAATGCGACGTAGAAAAAAGATTGTTCAAACTTTGATTTTTGATTGGTTGAAGTTTAACGACAGAAGAAGAGTTTGCTTTTGATGTGCGATTGTTCTCTGAGATTGAAAACTTGTTGAAAAGCATAAGCTACTTTTTGAATAAACTGTTATGTAAGTTATGACAGAAAAGTGGCTGCAAGTCGATGGTTTTAGATTTGTATCACTTATTTATGACTTTTTCTGAAGTACTTTAAGTTTAAATTCAAAAGAAATTTAATCTCGGATTCAATTTCACGTTATTCTCATATCGTTATCAATTTATGAAAAATGTTTCTAAAGATTAATTCAGAATCACTTAGATGTCAAATTAAATTATCTTATTTGGAGCGTCAAATGAATAATTCAATCCCTTTATAAATACTGAACCAATGAAAAACAAGCTGGCCGATGATGACGTCTGAAAACTTACTTTGTTTTTAACATTGACGCAGGTCAGAAAAATACACACATCATATACCTGTAAATAAAATCGATTAACCCTTGACATTCAAACCGGATGTTTGAAAGCTCATACCTTGTCGTAAAACCATCCATTACAATCTCTATTTGTAACTCGACTTCTTCATTTTCTAATTGTTCATTTTCGTTTCTCTAAACCGAAAAAAACCAATCTAGTCCAACAATCTTCATATTTTACAATTTTGAAAAAAGAAACAAAACAATCAAATGTTGTTGTAAAGTCATTTACAATTACACTCTACAATGTAACTCAATATTTTGAACTTTTCATTTTGATTTTAATTTGATAAAAACAAAGTAAAAAAATGTGCACCTCTGATCGAGTTTTGCAAGGAAACTGCGCCGAAAAGAACGAGCAGTGGACTTGTTCAACAGGCTTTCCTTTTTTCTATGCAATTCGCTCTTATTCGTCCAGCATCAGCACCCTTGCTTTCCGTTTCCTCCTGCACTTCTCTGCTCGTTCACCTGGAATGACCCAAAAACCAATCGGCGTGTTTCTCTTTATGCACGCTTTCTAAGTGATGCAAAAAAAGAACGTCTTTGTCCCACCAATTTATCTTCCGTTCACTTCCTCTGCCCATTAGACTCCGAAAAAGCCTTGCTGTCCTCTACTCGTGCACAATGGTCTTTTCTCCTCCGCTGGGGTTGCCCGTCTAAAAAAGAATACAACAAAATCAAACAACAATACAAAAAAAAACAACCCGAACCAAAGTTATTCGCTTTATTGATTTCGCAATGTTTTTTCCGTCCTTTCAAATACAACCTTCGTCAGAGAAATCGCAAAAAAAATCTTAAAAATCAGGACAAAATTCTCTTAAGAAAAAATTCTACATGAAACCATTCATGCAAAAATATAACAATTATTTTCTAATAATTGCCTTCAACAAATGCTATCAACAAAAACCATCTGCAAATGATTTCAACCTGAAAAGAACTCATTTCAAGATTCTCCATCTCCAAATTCTTCAAAAAAGTGTTCAAAAAATTCTAAAAAATCATTGTAACCTGAGAAAAGCTCATAAAATTTGTTATCTTCAACCAAAACAAAAAATTAAAAAACGATTAAAAATTTAAAAAAAAATTGAAACAAAAAGTGAGTGTTTTAGTACAGTAAACTCTAAGTTTGGCATGCAAACCAATGCAAACAGGCCTTTATATTCGCTGGTTGCGTCGGCTACGTGTCTCGGTAGTTTGCGCATGCGCGCGCGCAATTATGACGTCGTTGTGACGCCACGAGCGTCCATTGGCAGTGAACGTACGCGGGGGTAGCCGGGGGTCGCTCGAGCAAAAGAAGGGGAACGGCTCGATGGGACGACACCCGAGGCCCGCGTCAGCGCAGCATTCTCGACCATTCGTCCACCGCAGCCGTTGAGACAGTCACGCGTTTTTACGCGAGCTTTTTTTTTTCGTCGCGAGCAGCGCCATTGTCGCGACCGAAAATTCCCGGACAGAGCGCGCTCGTCGTGCCAGTGCTCCGACTCCTGTGGGATACTACTTCACTAATCGCAAATTCGCAAAAGAACCAAACAATTTTTGGCAACCAGCAGAGATCGAAAAATTGCTTGTGATCAGTGTCTCCGAGTGTTGATTATGTTTTGATTCTGCGGCAAGATTTCTAGCTTGGACTCGCGTGTGCATTGTCTACTGTGCGTATGTGTATCACGTACTAGTGGGGGTGGGGCGGGGTGGGCGTATACCACAATAAGGTGAGCACAGCGACAACCCAGATTAGCAACGAGAATCATTTTTTTTGCAACTACGTTACGTCGGATCGATGCAAAACACTATTTTACATCTCCAAATATTAACCGAGTTCAAATTTGCAATCTGAACTTCAAATCAGTAACGAAAGAAAAAGATTGTTTTGTAAATAAAAAGATGAAATTTCCGACTTAGTAAGAGTTTAGAATTGGTTTGAAAGCGGTCCAAAATTGTTGGATCACGTCAGTTGATTATTTACTTGACACATGTGATCTGCACGACAATGCAAGCGAGCCAAGTGCAATGACTTTTTTGCGTATGTGGAGCAGCCCTGACTGCGGACTTCGGCAACGTCCGATCTGACCAATCGGGCGTTCGGTCAATACGAGCAGGTGCATTTTTGCGACCGTGACGCAATCGATAAACTAAAGCGCCGCGCGTTTATCGTCCGTTTCGGGCAGCTCTGCTGGCTGAACCTTGCACGCAGATAACAACGATCCGATGCAACGCAAACAGAAAATAAAGCGACAAAAAAAGTGAAACTTTTTTTATGTCGAATCGCCAAACACGAGCCCGAGAGTTCGCACACTATTTTGCACAGCCATCACGATGCTTATCGTTATCGCCAACTTCTTTTTTTTTCAAAACAATTTTATCTGAATGATAATGATTCTGGAATGATTGTCAATTGATTTGAAAAATTGAGAAATTAAAATAAACATTTGAAGATGAATTTTTGCGAAATTTGAAATGCAAGAAAGAAGTTGAAGTTTTGCAAAATCAAAATGATGGAAAAAAACCAAAGAAGAGAAAAAGCAAACAAACGAAAAGTAGAGGGGGCAAAAATAGTAACGATTGCAAAGGCACGCGGCTGGCGCGTTAATTGTGACTCATTATGCTTACAATTTGTGCGCCCATTGTAATGTAAATAGCTCGGGTAGTCTAGTTGCTAATTTATTATGCAAAACATTCAATATCGTGGCCGAATGAACTTCTATAAAAAGATATCGATTTGTTATTAGTCAATCCGACTGATTTCCTTCGTGGTGTGAAAAATAGGACGTGCAAAATGTTACATTCCGAGCTGGCTTCTCCCAATAACGCTTAAATATTTCTTTTCTGCAAAAAAAAGAAGAAGAATATAAAATCGACTGGAATTTGGGCCCCCTGACGATTTCTCTAAGCAAGTTCAAAGTAGAAAGGAAGTCGGGGTCTTTTGGTGTGCGGATTTCGTAGAAGCTAGAAAAGTCTATTCATCTGGCGCAGTAAATAGGTCAGGTCCAAACTTGTCTGGGTATAACAGTATAGAAACTGAACGAAACCCGGCGATCGTGTCAGTTGTAACGTGATATAGTTGGGCTCAGATTCGACCACACCTGACGCTGTGTCTGACCCATCACAGACTCAATCCGACCAGCAATCAGATTCCTTTCGATTGATGTTGTCCAGACCTGTTTTCGAGGGCTCAACACATTCTTGTCAGCGCCTTCTCATTCTATGTCTCTGATATCCTTATTTCTCAATGTGTGCGAACTCTCCAGCAACTTAAAATCCAAAAAAAACACAAGAATTTGATTTTTGCAAAGTTGTTTTTACTTTGCAAATTTGAAAATCAAATTTTTAAAGGACCTTGGATCAAAACCTGTAAAGTCAGATTTTTTTATATCCTGTTTTTATTACTTTAAGTTTTGCAAAGTACACTGAGAAAACGAAATCGTATTTAGTCTTAAATATTACAACTAAAATCGTTAAAATTACAATCAAATTTGTACTGTTTACAATCATTTAGTATTTATCTCATTTTCTCAGTGTAGTTTGTTTAAAATTCTTTCTACTGTTCAAAACTGAAATCATTCTTTCAAAGTTGGCATACTAAATTTGTTCGTTTTTTCTCTTGTTGCAGATCCGAAACCAATATTGGTGATTGACTAAAGCAGCGGGTCAAGATGATGGGCAAACGTACGCAGTGTTATTTGTGTGACCTGCCGCGGATGCCGTGGGCGATGATAATGGACTTTTCCGAGCCGGTGTGTCGCGGTTGTGTGAACTACGAGGGTGCGGACAGAATAGACCTGGTCTTAGAGTCCGCGAAGCAGCTGAAGAAGGCCCACGGCTTTCAGGACACGAGGCCGTCTGCCTCGAAGAGTTACCGGTCGAGTGGTGCGCACGCCGAGCACAATGGCGCGGCGAACCTGGACGTTCTGCCGATCCAGAACACCGCGCAGACCCACTCCAGACACCACAAATTCGCCGAGTTTTCTCAGATGCATCCGCGTACCACCATGACCGATTTCCGGCAACAACAAATCGCTCGACAACAGCAACAACAGCAGCAGCAACAGCAGCAACAGCAGCAACACGAGGAGCCTCACGATATCGCAAACGGGATGAGGGGAAACAGTGTGCAACGGATGTCGAACGCGCATCTCGCGGCTGTTGCTCACCACGTGAACATGAGCCATAACAGGGGAATCACGCCGCTCAAGAGGGGAATCTCGACGATCGACGAAGACGAGCATCTTGAGAAGAGGCTGGCGTTGGAGGAGCAGCATCCGGTTAGGCCGCCTCTGACCCGGGGCGAATCTTTGCCGGCTGTTAGCTTAGCCGTGAGCTACGTCCAGGACAGAAACAAGGAGAAACATCCGGTTCGAGCTCCGAGCTTCGAAACCGCGACCACCTACAAGTCGAATGGTGAGTGCCGAGATTATGCACTCCCCGTACCACCTCTTGGAGCAAGAACGATCAAAAGTCAATTGTTAGCGGATAATTCTTTGTTGTCAAAAGTTAAATCTAGAATTGGTTTCTTGGTTCAAGTGAGTTTGTTTCATGTTTTTTTACGTGTCCCAACTGTGTGGAGGGTTTTGGCGTTAGTCGTGCATGGCTTTCATGTTCTGAAGCAAAGTTTATGAAGTTTCGGAGAATTGTATTTGTCTGAAAAAGAAAATTGAAAGAATGAGAAAGACATTCTGGAGACTTGGTACGTTTTAGACGTAAAAACAGCTGTGCAGCGAAGTCAGCACTTAGATGCATAAGCCGAACAAAAGTGTGTTTCTTTTTTTTTTCTTGTTTCGTAAATGAGAGCGGCGCCAGGCGCAGTTTCTCGGGCGTGTCTACTTATTTCCAAGAGTCTTTTAATAGATTCGTCCGGTCAACAATGCGGATTCTTTATTCCTGTTGGTTTATCGGTGTTGTCTAAAAATAAAGCGCGAATCGCAGTACGTACATCTGCTTGACGTGACGTACGAGAGTGGAAGGCGCAGGGTTCCCCAGATGCTTTGTTAGCTCCCCCGTTTTTCAAGGGGACGCTTTTAGAGATTGGGAAGCAGCACGTGACAGCAACGCGCCATGCCCAAAAGCGAACAGCCCAAAAAGTACAAAAACAACGGTGACGTTTGTTGCGAGTGACGTCACGCGATATCTTTAGACCGATGAATGAGCGTCGGGACGAGCGTGTACACTCAATTGCTTGATCTTTAATATCGAGCGGGCCTTCGCGAAGGCCGGAAAACGATCCTCGGTCGTCAACTGTTGGATCAAATTTTGTATGCCTAATCAAAACTTTTTTTTCGCGAATTTTTTTTTTTTTTTACTTTAATCATGAATTTTTGAAGAGAATAATGACGTGAAAAGAAAAAATGTTAATTGAAGAAGAAAGAAACTAAGCAAAACAAATTAACGACAAGTGTCTCGTCGTGACGTCAAGTCGATAACGGTTATCGTTTCCTGGTAGACGTGTTTGCAATTTCACGTTAACGAGCTGATTACGCGTTTCGTAAGACACCAATACGACGCCCCAATTAGACGCCACGACCACTTTCAACACGGGACCCCCAAAAACCAGTTTCTAATTATTGCTCATCAACTTTTTCGCCAATAATTTGTTCTTCTCGTTTGTTTTTGTTCGCACAATATTTTCAAATTGAAAAAGCAAGTTCTAAAGAGTAGAAACAAAGGGAGTAGAGGTAAACAAAAAGAGGTGGTCTTGAAGTTTAAAAAATTGGAAGAAAATGTTGGAAAAAGAGAAGCAAAGCTTTTAGTCGGATTTACTTTTGTTTTTTTGACTAAAATACGTGAAAAAAGTGGGAAAAAAGAGTAGACAAAAGAGCCACAGAGTCACATAACAATGTTTGTCATTGTCGAGGAACAGGAAACAAATAAATAATTGCTACTGTGCGTCTGAACAAACAGTTAGATAATGCAGCGGCAAACAACACGCGCCTGTTTGATGGATGTTGTTGAATCGCAGTTCAACGCCAGTCCAAACATTTGTCAACAACGCCGCAACACCGAATAATGCGAACGTGATCAGCACATGATTTATTCCAAATGAAACACTTTAGATTGCGCCGATAAACGTTGTTGTTCCAGCCGACAATTCTGATAACACTTTTTTTCTCCTCTCGCCTTATTCTTCCTACTTTACTTGTCATCTTGCATTTTAAAATTAAAAATCTTTGCTAAATTAAAAAATAACACGAGTCTTCAAAAATTTGCCTCAAAAAATTTGCACAAATTCCCTCTCTTCTAAAAAACATTCCAATCTAGTAAGAACTTATGTAAGAGTTCAAAAAAATTCTTCAGTCCAAAAAAACTTGAAACTCTGAATCTTTTTTTTTGTACATCAATTCTGAAACTGTTTGCTTTGAACGTGACGTCATTGAAGAACCAAACGGTACAAAAACCACGATGAAAATTGGTTTCACAGTTCCATTCAAGTAAGAAAATCGAGATGAAATCGAAAACATAAAAGCGGGAAGAGAACAAAAGTCAGAAGTGAAATGACAGATGAAAACAGAAGATAACCTTGGTCGTTGACCGTTACGTTTAGTCACAGTTAGACCACTTTCTAACCATCGTCCCGTTCATCGACGATGATTTTGTTATTGTCACGGGGGAGGGGATTTTCGCGCCCTTTCAGAGCCGAGTTCCTGGTTTGTTTTTACTTGGCAGGTAAACGAAACCGCGGCTCTTCGAGGTACAGTTATAAGGACAAGATGGATGCGCAGAAGTAGTACAAAGTGTTTAGACCAAGTGTCGTAACGGGTTCCGACAACAGACCGGTCTTCACCGTTTTTCGAACGCACTTGTTTTCGGATACCCCACTGGCCCCCTTTTTTCTTTCCCCATGAAATTCACCTGTGGGAAAAGTAAATAGGTCATACAGATTTTCTACACCCAACTGACCTATTTTTTTTTCTCACAAATAATTTCTCATCGAACAAAATAAAACAAGTGAATCAAAATTTTCAAGTAAATTATTTCTACAACGATGAAACAAGGAATGAAATATTGAGAGAAACAAAATCTTGAACTCTAAAATTCTAACTTTTTGACTGACAGAAAAAGTGTTAGGCTTTCACCGGTGTCTCTCGGCCGGTTGGCAACTATTTTTAATTCCTGAAAGCGTCACGATTTGCGCTCAAAAGATACAGCCGGGTTTACGTAGTACGCCTTTCCGGCAGAAATAGACAGTTGGCATAGCCGTCAGGCATCTGGAAATAAATGGGAATCGACGAATTAAGTGAGAGCCGAGCAAAACTGTTGACTGTGGACCGTTTTAATTGGCACTCAGAGAAATTTTATAAATGAACCGCCAAAAAAAGAACAAACAAAAAACTAAAAAATGTACCGAAACCAATGGAACTTGAAAAATTAAAGAGCTTGATAGGTTTAAATTTCAGTTACAATGTAACATCAAAGTGGGAATATTGACGAGTAATGGAAACTTTTTGTTGTTCATTTCGCTAACTGTTTTTGCCTCATTGAAGTTCTGAAACTGTACATGCGATTGATTGCACAGCGCGTTCGAGCTGCTAATGTAGCACGTGCAAAAGTCTAGTTGTTTCGTAAACGTTGTGTTAAATGTGTGAAAAAGTGTGCGCGTCCTTCGGGCGACGAGTGACGCGCATGCATGAGCACACATTTATTAACTTGCAGTCGCGGATTCGCTCGTTTCATTATTCCTCATGTAAACTACGCGTCACCGACATTTCGACCAATGGCGCCAGTGTTTACAAGAAAAACAACGTTTTATCCTTCTAACATTATCCTATGAGTCAAAAAACAATTTTTTCTCGCAATTTTTCATTCGATTATTCACTTTTGATTCATCGTTTAATTCAAAAATCAAAAACACAAAATTGCAACAATATTATTCACAAAGAGTAAACATTCAATTTTTATCACTATCAAATAAACTTTAGCCAAAGTTTTGTCAACCCTGGTCTCTGAATTTTCACAAAATTGTCACCGATAAATTCTTGGAGCCGAAAATCCCTGTCGAATTTTCACATCCAGGCTATAAAAACGTGTAAATTTATTGGCCGGGCGAAAAAAAAGAGGAAAAAAAGCTCGACATGTCCAACGGAAAAGAAATGGGCAAGGATAAAGAAGCGTGTAATTCTGCTGTCGACCATGCGTCATGCGATCGCGTGATTTGGTCGTGCTTTTTTTTGTCCCTGCAATAAGAAAAACTGCGAAAAACTGGACTGGCGGAGCAGGTTGAAATAAAACGCGAGGCGATAAGGGGTCTTAAAAAACGAGCTTCTAAATGGTCGGTCGATGAAGACGGTCGTGCAAATAGTTTTATAAATAGGACTGCGAGTCGTTTATGCTTGGACAAATGGTTGTACGGAATGAATGAATGTGTAAGCTATGAATGGTGGCGGTTTATTGAATTTCACCAGCGAAGAAATGGCGAGAGAGAACGAGAGAGAAGCGCCGAGCGAGCGAGAAGGAAAAAATGACATGTGTACGTCTGTATCAACGTAACGGTCGCTTCATGCAGTCGTCGCGTGTTATTTTGTCGAAGGCAGTGACCTCGATATTTAATAAGTACTTAGAACTTGTTCAAACCCAAGTCAAAACATTTGTCAAGTCTAATCACAAGTTAAAGAAATCGGTACCCTTAAATTTGTACTCTTTTTTTTCTAAATACAAAGTTCAACAGAAAACCACTGTGAACAACACGAATTTAAAAACTCTGTAATTAAAAATTCTACATTATTAATTTTGAAGGAAAATTGAGGAAAAATTTTGGAGATAAATGATAAACTGAAAAGAAAATTTATTGATGAAAAAAAATGGCGAGGATAAAAAGAAGTTTTTTTGAATGAATCCACAAGTATCACGTGAAGAGCGTTTTGTAGCCAGACAGTATCGTCATGGAAAAGTACTTGTCACATGTTTTCTCAGTGCTCGCGTATGCTCTCTGGACCTGAACCTCTCGCCTCTTGATTTCGCTTGCTCAGCAATTCAAAACACCAGTTATGTTTTATCCCGTTTCGTTCAACCAGAAAGAAATAACGAAAAAAAAGGAAAACAAAAACACATGCCACGCCGTTCAAACAAAAGATTGCCAAGTTTACGTAATGCGCGATAAATTTACTCGGAGTTATTTGGTCTATCTGGAGTGAACTTTATCGTATCGTAGTTGCAATGATAAATTTAGAATATAAAAGTTCGCCACGTTATCAATTGGACGAACTCCGAATTTTACACGAGGAATTTCATTGAAGAAGAATAGAGGGGAACAAAATAGAACAAACTTTATTTTCTTATTTGTACGAATCATCTGATCGATAAATGAGCAAATTATGACAATCGATAAGTTGATGAATGTGTGACAAGTGTGATTGTTCAGATGGATTATTAATGGTTATTAAATTTGTTTACTTAGATGGAATATTCGAGTTGAATTTATTCAGAATCGTGACAGGTGATCATTTCGATCCTAAACTGGACAGACTAATATGCATTTAATCTGTTCAATTTTGCACATCAATGAAAATAGTTTTCACATCTTTTTCCCGTCAAACTTCGAAGAACAAAACAAAATTCAATTAAAACCGACAATTTTGTTTTATTGCAAATCAAAAATAAAAGTTTTCCGTCTAAGAGATTGGAATGTTTTAAAATAATTGATTAAACAAAGATAAATTTATTATCAGTTAAAAAAAAAGTTATCTAAATTTGAATTCATGATGAAATAGCTACGATGATTTCAAATAAAAAAATGCACAATAAACTAATAAAAGGCGAAAAAAAATTGATGATTGCGATGAAGATAAGTCGCAGGTGAACGAAACAACGGACCTGAGATGCACGTGTGCGTCCGCTCGTGCTACTCAGCAGCGTGAGTTACATCACATTTCGCCTAGATATTCAAAGCGAACGCACAAGACCGGTCGTGCATAATGCGTGACGCCAACTTGATATTGCGCGAGCGGACCTATTAGCCGACAGTCTTAGTTTCTCATCCCTCCTCGCGCAACCCGTCGTCTTGCCTTCCGCAACGCGTGACGTCAGCAGCTACGTGTAATTTTCACCAACAAGCATTCGCTCATGCTCTTCTAAGGTCGATGCGTTTTCCTTTTGTCGATGAGCTTGCATAACGTCCAATACCTTTAACAACTTCTGCAATTACTACTGCTCAAATTCAACCATTTTTTCTTTTCCCAACTTCTCGACAAAATAAAACCAATTTTTTGCAAAACCTTTTTAAACAAGCAAAAAAGGTGTCTTTAATCAATAATGACTTTTAGCAAATTTTATCTCGCAATTAACAACTTGATAGCAAATTAGTCATCATTTGCGTCAGTCGCTTTTTATGCAACACACAAATTTGCACTCAAATCCGAAACGAATGTTTCCCTGTTCAAAATTTTCCAGAACATTTTTCAAACCTTCAAGTTTCTTTCAAACTTCATAAACTTTGCGAAAGATGAATTGGATTTAAATTGTTTGTTTTGTTGTTGAAAGTTAAACATTTGTATTAATGGTTTGATCTTTTCTGGTTTCAGGAGGAGGATATGTTGGACCATCATTACCCTTGGCACCAGCAACGACAAACGGCGGGGGTTCCCCGTTGCGTCCAAGAACCAGCCCGCCGCCCCCTCCACCCCCTCCACAAGAGGGCGCCACGGAAACCGGCCAAGCAAAC
Source organism: Telenomus remus (assembly GCA_020615435.1). Classification (NCBI taxonomy): domain Eukaryota; kingdom Metazoa; phylum Arthropoda; class Insecta; order Hymenoptera; family Scelionidae; genus Telenomus; species Telenomus remus. The sequence continues at coordinate 4,733,064 of CM036341.1, read as the reverse complement.
CATCATCAGGTAAATTTAATTTGCAATCAAACAAAATAAAAGCGAATAATCAAATAAAATTATTCTGGAAAAAAATTTGATTGAATCAAAAACTATCTCGAATCGTGAAAAGAGTATGATGAATGTCCGAAAAAATGAAGATAGTAGAGATGAAAATAATGAGCAACTAAATGATCAGCAGGGTGCCGCCGGAGGACCATCGCCAATGGCCGCCCTGATGTCGGTGGCGGACAACCTGGCATCACCGGAGCCGGTGCCCCAGCCCAACAATCCGAGCCCAACCAGTAGAAGCCCTCCGACGACGGCCGCGACCGCTCAACAGAGAAGTGCTTCGCGGGGCTCGCAACACAGCCCGAACAGTTCGGGTGAGTCTCTATTTTGCAAACTCCGCGCCACCTTCGGTAACGCCTATTTTTTATTCTGATTCAATCAAAATTTTTAGTCTCACTACAACTTTTTTTTCTTTATTTTTCATTTTCAACCTTAACTTTTGATTAAATCTTTTTGAATTGAAATAGTTTTGGAAAAAAAATAAAAATGGTTTTGGATTTGGAAACAAAATAGCTGATTGAGTTTTTTTGTTTTTTGATTGTAGGTCCATCGGGTCGGAGGTCGAGCGGGTCACGCCACGTGTCGTCCACCACAGTAACGACATCTTCAGAGGGCGCTGGCGCGGTAGCCCAGGCGGCTGGCGCCGAACCCGTGTCCCAGGTCACGTTGAAGTGCACCCTCTGTCAGGAACGTCTTGAGGATACGCATTTTGTGCAGTGCCCAAGCGTGCAACACCACAAGTTCTGCTTCCCCTGCAGTCGGGACAGTATCAAACGACAGGGCGCCGGATCCGAGGTGAGAACCTCGAAATTTCACAATAGGTCACTTTTCGAAATTGTAAAACCGTCCAGCTGGAACTCTCAGAATAGAATGATTGAGTGTACTTTAGATAACATTAGTCACTGAAGAGGTATCGGTGAATCAACGGGTATCGATCCAAGGGGTTGGCGAATTTCAAATTGAGCAATCGAATTAATTCAATCTAATGGAATTTCTTTGTACGCGATAAAGATACTTTGAATTTCAAGTCTCGTTCGCAAGTTCTATTTGAGTCTGAGAGGAAATCTTGGTTTTACGATTTCAGTGATCTTATTCTTTTCTTTTCAAACTACTAAGTTTGTAATTCAATTGAAAAAAATGATTCCAAATTGTAATAACTTTGTGCTTTGTTGTTTCAGGTTTACTGTCCAAGTGGTGAGAAGTGTCCGTTGGCGAATAGCCAAGTACCATGGGCCTTCATGCAGGGTGAGATCGCAACGATTTTGGGCGAGGACACGACGCCCACGGGGCTCAAGGTGAAGAAGGAGCGCGAGACTTAAAGGACGACTCCGAGCTTGTTTTTCTGAAAAAAAATTGTACCAGCTCGAGAACTGGAGCTGTGAAGAAAAAAAATTGTTGTCGGTGAAACCGTAAACGGATCGCCAGGTGTCGCTCGTCAGGAGGACGCTGTGGTGAGTTCTGGCCGCAGCCAAAGACGCGACTAAAAATTGTTAATCTGTGATGTAGTTTGGGCCGTCCAAAAAAGGCGCCACGCGAGCTGGTCAACCACGATCCGCGCAAACTTTGTCGGCATTGAGAAGCAGTCTTTGGCATTGTCGTCGGCAGATGAACGACGTTTTTTTTTTTTTTCATTTCTGTAAATATCAACGTCCGCATTTTCGCGGACCGAACCGTACCGTCGGTTTTTCTCTTTTCGTTCTCCCCAACCTGCAAGGGGTTCGGCCACGACTTTGTTTATTGTTTATACCGCGGCGCCGGGGGTTCCTTGCGACTCTTCAAGACGTTTCACTTTCATTTCTCACTTTGTATCATACGCATGACAAGCGTTGGACAGCCCGGTCGCCATTGTACAATTTGTATATGTGTATATATTATTATTATTGATTGAATTGAAACCGAAAACTGAAGCGGTAGCGACGAATAAGGAATAAGAAAATTGATGGAACGATTTTCGTTCTGTTCCATGTAATGTGCGCGTTGAACATTTGTTTGTACCTTTTGCGCGCTCTTCTCCTCTTTGGAATTTGTTTTCTTTTTGTAACGTTTCAATGAAAGCGAAATCCCCCCTTCTCCCCAACGAGTTTTTTCGAATGACGACGGTAACTTAATGGAAACCGATCGAGGCGCATGGCCGTCGGTAGGTGGCGCTTAAGTGCATACCACTTTGCGTATAATTAAGTTATTGAAAGGCTTAGGCTTTAGGTGAACAACGGTTTTCTCGGATTTTGATTTGTCTGAACGAAAAAACCAACGTATAGGAACCACACACTCGCTATGTCTGAAAACAAAGTATATGAGGATTTCTCGGATTAAAAAAATGATGAAAAGTGTCAGAGACAAACATTGTAAATATTTGTATAAAGGTCTTTTAGAGTATTTCAACAAACAATCTTACCGAACAATTGTACGCGCGGTCCGCGTCCATTGTAAAGCTATTTGCGAACGTCAACGTAGCGCTTGAGAGGGCATTCACACGTTTTGCGACGGCGTCTTTTCTTTCTGTACCCCATTTTTATTTTTTGTCTACGAACCCCTCAACCCCCCTCTCGATACCGTCGTTTTTTCTATCAAAAAAACAGGAAAACACAAAATTGTTAACATGTAAAACTGGCCATAACTTTTGTACACTAAAGTTTGACACAATCGCACAGGTTCGTTCAGTCCTGCACAATTTTCATTTACAATTTCTCAATGTCTTCACTGGTAAAAGCAGAATAACTAAATGAAGATTGTGGAACTTCAATTAATCAAGTTACAGAACTTTGTTTGATTGAAAGTTTAAAAAGTACATTTTATTGAACAGGTACCGCGAAGAGAATTGTGATTTGTCGACAATTTGGTAGTTCCTATTTATTGACTTCGTATCAACCCGAAAACAGGTACTTTGCAAACAGGGTTTCAACTTATTTTCTCATTTTGATCGTGGATGTACGTCAAAGAAAAAAATCTCACCACGAAGAACATACGACTTGTGTACAAAACATTATCAGCAGGCATGTACAATCAATGAAAAAACTGTAATTTTGAATTTTAAACGACGGTCTTTTAGATGACCAGTTGTGGTTTTTTGTGCTCAACCAAGTCGAAGTTGTTGGTGACAAGTTTTTTCTTTTGAACGTACACACGAAATTAGGCGTGTCTTCCCAAACGTTAACGTGAGCTCGGCTAACTTTTGTATGACGATTCAGTACTTGTTTTGTATGTTTCTCATTGAAATAACATAAAATAACAACCCACGATGGAGCATAAACTGAGAGAGTATGACGAAGAAAAAAAATAAATGAAAACAATTTTAAAAGATATAAAAAACAAAGCGAGATTGTAAGATCACAAACAAAATGGTCAAAATCATGCAATTAACTAGCATTCGTATTAGCGAGAAACAAACAAATATATGTAAACAATTTTATAGTGTATCATACTTTGAGAAAAGCGTTACATTGTACTGTTTATCGTATGTATGCAACAACAAAAAATATATGTGTTGATGTGTAACAAAAATGAATGTTTTCAATCCTGAACCCTTCCTTTTAATTTTACTACTTCTTTGATATCATAATTTCTTTTTAAAGTCTATATTTCAATAAAAAATAGTATCGTAAAGGTTGTATTTGAAAGTTGAAGTTAAATTTTTATAATATTTTTACAAGTGGAAGTCTTACATGGTAGCGATGACGTAAAGAAAGGCTAACGCCATTTGCAGGGCTAAAATCAATGCCAATGCTCGCCCGGGTTCAGTTCAGAAACAAGAGAGAAAACTGCACTTTATTGATCCGTTGGGTCCAGACGGTTTGAACGCTACGTAGTACCTACGTAGTAGCAGCAGTTTGCACGCCAGCACAGCCACTACCCCAAACTCTCTTTAAAGGAGATGTATCGTTAAATTCGTTCAAACATTTTCAGTCCAAGTATTGATCGTCCCTGGCAATCGTCATCTTCGTATTAAATTCTCATCCAGGGTTTTATATCTTGAAAAACTTCTGCAGAATCTGAAAATAACAAAAAGAATGAATGATAATCAAAGAAAAAATGAACCTTTTTTCAATTTTTGTTTCGTTTAGAGAGTGATTTGGTAAATAAACAGAAATTAAAAAATGAGAGAATACTTATCTGAAAAAAAATAAAGGATGTGAGATCAATAATAATCATTCAATCATAATTATTATGAAATTTCATTAAAACAGGAAATGATAAACTTACTTGAGATCAATGGAAAACAAACACTAAAACACTGCCATACACTTTGTCCCGAATTGAAAAGAAGATGACGAGAAATATTGCTTTTGTATATAATTTGTAAAAAAGCAATAAGTCTCTGTTTTGTTTACGTTTCGGTTTTGTTTAGAAAACAAAATTGACATGTTGTTTACAAAAAAACAACGTATTTCTTGTCATTTTAGCAACAATTGCTATTGAGTCATGTTTGTTGACTCTATTTATACTACGAACCTCTGCAGATCGACGACCTACCTATTTCGATGATGTTCCCTCGATGCGATCTGCATTATTTTATTGATAGGTTTGTTGCATCCTTGCCAAAGTAGATCCCAGAACTATTTCTCAGCAACCAATCCATTGTTGTCCTTGATTGTTGTCCATAACCGTCAAATTCCGTGGCGTTATTGTCTTCCTTCCTGATTTGACGTGCACTTCACCTTTCGTTATTTTTCAATCGTTAATTTTTTTCATATTTCTGAACAATATTACCATCGCGATCACGTTTGTATTAGCAGAAAGTTCAAGCAAAATCGCAGCGCACGTTAGACCGGAGGGAACGAAACACCGGCAGGTTTGAACAGGTTCACGGAACGACGCCTGTTGCGCGCCAACCGACCGATCGAGTATCAAATTTCATAATTGTTTACGAAGAACTCTCGATTCAAAAACTACTGAAACCGAGAGATGCAATTAGTTAATTGTTTTAATGTTTACATTTGTACGGCGAACTCAACAATGAAATGACGGTTTTTCAATTTTGCCAGTCGCCATCTTGGATCAACCAAAATGGTGGGGGGACTCCGCGACGATTGGCGATTCCCGCCAAAAAGATCTCGAACAATCTACTAATTCCAGGAACCAGAAAAAACAACAACACACCGCGGTTGTTGTCATTGATTGTTGTTTAACCGACCGTTTCCAATCGTTTCAGAGTATACACGATAATATTATTCGATAAATAAATATAGGAAAGTAAAATTCGAGGTTGGGGAAAAATAAGAACGGTCGATTTGCGAAATTATCCGAAAAAAATACGCGGCGGTTGGTGCAGGTCGGTTATCATGCGAATTTGTTTATTGCGGATTTCGTTTCGGTTCGTTCCTTATGTTTTGAGCGCGAACATTTCAAAATCGTTCAATGTTTACCCAAATGATAAGTTTTTAATTGTTTAAAAGTGTTTTTTGTGTTTGTTTGTTCTTCATTTGTTATTCTTATGAAATGAAGTGTAAACAAAGAAAGTGTAAATCCAAGAGAAGTGAGTGAGAAGTGAGAAAGTGTGAATTCAGCAGAAGGTTTTGTGACAATCGTGATATTCTTCCTGGATCCAGCAGCAGAATTTTCGTTTTCTTCTTGGAAAAGTGCTGAAACGCAGACAACTCAACATTGTTCATCGAAAGGTAGGACGTTAAAAAATGTCGCAATGCAATTCACATCGAGTCGCATGAACCGAAAATGCACACGTTGTTACAACGCGATATTGAAATTTAAATCATCGTGAAGGTCAATAGGTACAAAAAAGTTAGTCTTTTGTTTTATAATTTTATGGTGTCTGTGATGTGTTAATAATCGAATCAACAACGACTCAAAGCTTCAGTGACGTCAATGTACACATAAACATTCATCATTGTTTATTTCTAATCAGTAAGTGAACATAACAAATTCTTCTCGATCCTATATGCATCTCAACGTTCCATAAACTTGACTTTTTATAAATTTCAGGTTATATTGTTTATGAATTTCAACGAAAAACAAAACTGAACAAACAAATAACAATCTTGGTAAGTATAATTATTGTTCAATTTAAAATTGCATATAGATTTCGAAATCATTTCTTTTTTTAGGTTTCGTCTTGGACGAAGAAAAAAGGAGAGCAAAAAATAAATGAAACCCCATTCCAGATTATAAGAAAAGAAAAGAAAAGCCAACGTTTTATGGTTTTGTTGTGACTTCAAAAGTCAATCTAAATAGTAAATAGTCAATCTAAAGAAAATCTAAATCAATAAACAAGTGTCAGTAATCTCTGATATCCTCTGGTAAATAATTGATTAAATTATACACCAATGTTGCATCAATGAACGATAAATATTTAGACCGAAGCAATTTTGCAAAACCAAGAGGAAACAGAAACTGTGACACATTTACAATTAAAATCTAATCAGATTATCAATAATTGAAAATGCTAACGAATAATTGAACAACAAACTCTAAAAACTACGATTGGCTTTAAACTTACAGTAAAAAATGCATCATTTTCAAGACTATATGTTTAAATAGATACAAAAGTTAGTTTTAACAAATGTAAGTGCACAAAAGTATGTAAACGAATGAAAAAGTAGTCTAAAGCTATGAAATGGTTATAAAAATCGTGGTCGCTAATTTTTCAATAGTTGATGGGAACTATTCGTCGTGCGATGACTAATTATTTAACGGCACGTTATGTTCCCTTTAAAAAAATCAATAGTCCCTGCACGTGATGCGGTAGTAGGGGCTGCTCAGTGACGTACTTACACTTCAAAATAACGTCTATATACCTGCCGCGAAGTTACGTTTCAGTCGAGGGTAACTAAACTCTATGGATATACAAACGCACGAGGGTAACGATCCCCGATCCGCACATAACTCACTTTCATATTCTTTTCATTCGTACTTCACTTTGCATTATGAAATTCGATCATCCATTTTATTACAATTTCCATCGTTTATTTACAAACTACAATAATTTATCGTGCAATTAAAGTTTTTCTTTTTACCTGTTCTTTCAAAACTGTAAGTTATACAATTGGAAACAATATTTTTTTAATTCAAGTTTTTAAACTTTTGTTTCAGGACAGTTGAACATTTTTCTTTCGGCTTTTTTTCCGTTAAAGTTGAGGGTTGCGTGCAGGTGCTCTCTCGAACCCCTTCCTGTGCGGCTAAAAAAAGTTGAGCGCCGGCTTTCAGCAATAGAAAAATATTACTGTGAGTATGTTTTTACATTTTATTCTTTTTTTCCACTACGAAACCACTTCTTTTGGGAAATGAGTATTTTGAAAATACAATTTGTAATCTTCTAAATTCTATAAGTTATTTTGTCAAGGTTACTCCTTATTTACTTTAGTAGTTCAGTGTTTAATTGGGTTAAATAGGATGCCTGGGAACATTCCTGGTCAAATCTTTTGTACAATTTGAAAGAAGTACATTTAGTACGTTAACCCCTCGCACCACCTGAAAAGACGTGCGATGTATGACACACAAAGGACCTATATGGGTCACATAATTGTTTCGTATGACTCAGATAGCGATAAATCGGAGCCCCAATTCCAAGTGCACTTAGAATTTTGAGATGAAAACATGATTATGATCCGCATGAGTTACGATTTTCAACAAAGTCCTGACTGAATTAAGGCCAATGACAGATAACCGATTTTCTTTCATTCACTTTTTTTATTTCTTCCCATTAACAAGTGTCTCTCGGTCCTCCTTTGACGATTTTTCTTCTTGATCTTAATCCGACAATTCATTTGCAGGAAGGAAAAAAAGTCATTCAAGATGCCTGTGTTGGAGAAACGTGTGAACTTGGATATCAATAAAAAGAAAGAGTTTTTTTCTGAAAAGGAAGGCTTCAATTTCGGTGCTGAAAAGTGGATTGGAAAAAATACAGAGAAATGCATGGTAAATATTAATTCTTATTATTATATTAAGTCTTATTAATTTAACTTGGAACTAAATTAATTGTTTTTGTTTTTTAGATGCCTGGTGAAAGATCGTATCTTTCTTATATCGATCCAGCATTTAGTCCAAGCCTTTCCCGAGCCCTGATAGGTGCAAAAGAGTTATTGAATCATGCAGAAAAAAGGATCTCTGAATTTGGAGCTTATGAGAATGAAGTACAACAATTATTAAAGTACAACAGTTTGTATAATTCGTTCAAACTCAAAAACAAGAAAACAAAATGGCGTGAAATATGAATGTTGAAATTTTGATTTATTTTTAGGGAAGAATCAAAGTTGACAAACGACAAAACTCTCCAGCACATCTACAAAATAATATCAAAGAAACTTGAAGATCTCAACAACAAATCAACTTCAAGTAGAGCGCCATCTACAATTTCAAGAAAGTCATCATCATCAACAAGATCCAAAAGTCCTAAACTAAGTCAATCAAAAGCCAAATCAAAGATTTATCATAACCAAAGAGAAAACGTGCAATTAAGTTGCTGTTCACATATTCATCACCAGCAACAAATCGAACCAAAAAAAATCTACACCGCCCGAAGTGTTCAGACTGATTTTGAAAAAGTTGATCTTGAAGAAGACGTCAAAGAATCCGACAAAATAAGGCGATGGGACATTCAAAATGCTCCTGTTTTGGACATCCCTCCATCTTTAAGGTTGCAGAAATTGAACAGCATCAACATTTCTCCAAGCTGTTCCAAAACTTTTGAACCTAGAAATTCCGCAACTTACAACTTCAAGTACAACTGTCCCGAACCTGTCCAGGGTTCCAACAAGCCAGAAGTTATAACTCAAAAAGATCAGATTCCTGAAAGGGACACTGACGTGATAGAAAACAGGGTAACAGAAAAACCTCCAAAGGTGCCTAACAAAAGTCCAAAACTCTTAAATTACCAGAAAAACAACATTAAACTCCAACGAGCGAGGAAGAAACTTAACTTCAATGAGGCTTTATCAAGGTCTCTTTCTTTGGAAAACATCCAGTTATCAGCAGTGGACAAGATTTTACAAAGGAACAGCGAGAGGTTGGACACTGTCTCGCAAAAAACGTTGAAAATCTGCAAGGCACTTCATCGTCATGTTCTCAGTAACAATTTTAAAAATTATGACCAGACTTCGTCGACCGATCCTGTTCCCAGTTCTGTGACTTTGGATCTCGTTTCGTCCAATTTCGGAACGCCTTCAGAATCAAATCATCTCAAAGAAGAAGCCAGGGAAAGAAAAGATAGTGATAATCAGGAGGAGTTTTCCATTCACAGTTCGGATCTTGAACTTCTCAAAAACCTTTCATCTGATCAGGACAGCAGAGACGAAAGAATCGTTCAGAGGGAAGAAAAGGAAGATTTGTCAGTTGAGAAAAATTGTACGACGCAAAATGTCAGCAAAGTGGTCCACGTGGAATCGATGGAGATTAATAATTCAGGAACAGGATCGACAAAAGAGAGCGAGAGCAATGAAATATGCAAAGCAGATCAAGTTAAAATAGATGACTTTAAACAGCATGTAGGACAGGTGAAAAGTTCTGATAAAAATAAAGAATTGGGTTGTGGAGATGAGTCAAGAAAGTTGGAAGAAGAGATTCAGAGCACTGAAGATGATCTGAAGGATAAAAAATTGATTGTAACAGAATTTGAAGACGGGGACAATTTTGAAAAAGATGTGAGTGAGGATGAAAGAAAGGTGGGAGAACAATTCAGTCAGACAGAGATGGAAGGATGGAAAACGATGGACGGTGGCGTTGACGAGTGCAGGAAAAACTTGTCGGACGAGCTGAATAATGATCAGAGGTATCGGAAGTACGTGCGGAAATGCGTGGATATGAATAAGTCATTGGCCGAACAAATTTCGTTCAGAATAAATGAAGAGATGCAGATGATCATCGAAAAGACTCAGAGGGAATTGAGTTTTTTGAAATCAAGTTCTGCAGAAAGTGACGAAAATAGGTTCAAAATTTTATTACATTTAAAACTTGTTTGATAATTATGATAGTAATAATGAAATGCAACTTGTTTCCAGGTCTATCGAAAAAGAACCAAAAATGGATAAGAAAGTGAGTAAAATACGAAAGATTATTGTGCTAATTCTATTTTAAAATCATGTATTACGTTGTAATTCTTGAATGTTATTTTTTAGAACGCAATAGAGAGTGAAATTTCAGAAGGCGAGATTCTCAGCTCGAACGGATGCACTTTTTCTCAAGGAGAAGTTAAATGCCTAGATTCAGCGAGTTCCAAAGAATTGGATGTGAATCATTTAAACAAAATCAATCCGTTCATTGAGATGACTAATTCAAGCAGTGTAAGTTTTTACTTCAATCACGACTAATGAAAAGGTCGTAACCTTTCATAAGTACAACTTCTTAAGTTTATTTCATTTGAATGGAAAAGATAAAAAAAGTTACAGCTAGTAATCATTTAACAGCTGATGTTTTTTGTTTCAGTCTGTATCATTTAGCTTGGGCGAGATCTGGGAAAAATCCCAACTAGTAATATAAAAACCGTGACTTTGGACTAGACTTGAACAAACTTTTTTAAGTCTATTGTTTGATTGGAATCTTAACTTATTCATTATTTATTATGAAGCGTATTTTTGTATATTAAATAAAACTACGGAGTTCTTTTGTATGAAATAAAGGCAAATTTTATTTGTCAAAAAAATTAATTAAGGAATGAAAACAAAAATTTGGTTGAATAAAGTTTTGAATTGTAAGAAATTGATTGAAGGTTTAGCCAAAAACGCAGCATCTTATTGTGTAAACGTTTTGTATCTCGTTATCGTTTACAATCCCACTCCCACTGTGGATTGAAAAATATATATTTTTCAGCGTTGTATTTGAAATGACTCAGTCTAGTTTCGTTTGCTAAACTGTGGAGTTGGTTTTTCAAAAGGTAACTACACTTTTTTCGATATTTCTCATTGCATCCTCGTTGAATTCAATTTCTGAAATTGAAAAACTTATCAGGTTTCTCAATTATTCGTTTTTATATATGTATTGCAATTTCATCGCTTTAATTAAACGCTGTACTGATTACTAACGATAAGAAAAACGTAATTTGGAATTAATAATTTCTGTAACTTGAATTTGCTTGATTCAAAGTTTTGACAATATTACTTTTGAAATAAATTTATCTAGTTTCAAGTTTGCAAAAAAACATTATTATTTTTAAACAATATCATTGTTATGCAAGAATGAAACATCATTTATTTACGTTTGTTGACACAGCGGCAAAGAAAAGGAAAACAAAACAATTCGCGACAGTCGAAATAGTTCTATTTGCCGCTTCAATCGAGTCGATTTGTTTACCATGTAGTACGTGACTCACACCATCAAGTGTTTTAACCTTGAAAATCCTACAGGACGCAAAATAATTTGCTCAAAACGTCAACGTATCGTCGTTGACGTTTGCTCGAGAATAAAAAATTGATTGTAACATGCAATGAGAGAATAATAATAGTAGTCGGTGTAGTCATAAAATCATTGCACTATAGTGAGATATGTGACAGTTTGATTTGTCTCATGATGTGCGCCAGTGTTTTTTGCCCGGATCAATGCTGTAACTTAACCTCAAATTTGGTACGCATTATGTGGTGTATGAAAATTTTTTCTAATTTTGCACAAAAAATAACCATTTTACTTTTTTGAAGCATTTTTAATGTTTACAAATTACAACTTGTTTTTTACAATTGTTGAAAAAGGTAAACAATGATTTTTTATTTATTTATTGTTATTGATTTGAAAGATTAAAGAAACAACAAATAAGTAAATAATAAACTAAAAGTGAATTAAAGGATTAGTACGGATTAAGAATTGATAATTAGATTTGACAGAGCAAATTCAATTTCCATTTCGTTGCAGACCAGAACGGGAGCAAAACAAACTGATTTTGTGCTATTTTTCATTTCCAGGAAAATTACAAAACATAAAAAATGGCTAAAAAAATGATAATTGGTTACTGGATAGCTGAAAAGAAACGTCAGAAATTCAACTGGCCGGAGTTGGAAAGAATGTGTGAAAATGAAGGGATCATTTTGAAACCAGTGAGTACAAGTTGAAAGAACCGCATTTTTAAAATAATTTCATTGAATAAGAAAAGTTTGTAATTAAAAATTGACTATTTCAGGTCGACATCAACGCAGATATAGAACCTCAAGGACCATTTGACGTTTTTTTACACAAACTAACCGATATACTATCTCACGCGGAAAACAACAATGAAGAGGTAATTTTTTTAAATCCAACTTTCAAGTTTTCCTTATCCTCGTTGGATGCAAAATCAATGACGAATTTGCGTTTTCAGGCGATAGGTATAGTGAGCAGATTCAAAATTTATGTAAAAAACCATCCGGAGTTGTTGGTGATAGATCCTTTTGAAAATGTTAAAAAACTACGTTCCAGATACGAATCGTATACAATAATGAAAGACGGGATTGATGCAAATGGTAAATAATTGATGAAGCGTGTTTCAAAATATTCCAGACGACTGAGTTCGTTTGGTTAATAATCTTTTATGATTCACAGATGTTTTTGTTCCTCGTTTTGTCCTGTTTGATAAACCTGATACTGGCAAGATGACAAATTTATTAAAACAACATCAAATTAAATTTCCAATCGTTTGCAAACCGGTTATTGCTCATGGATCAAGTGATGCTCACAAGGTATTAAGTATTAACTATTCAAATTTACAATAAAGTAACAAAAGGACGAAATTAAAGATAGAAAAATAGAGAACATAATTTCAATTACTAATTCAAACGAAAATTTTGATTTTTCAGATGATGATCATCTTCAACGAAAGAGGTTTTAAAGACTGCAAAATTCCGTGCGTGGCTCAAGAGCTCGTTAATCACAATGCCATTTTGTACAAAGTGTTCGTAGTAGATGACAAATTCCATGTCGTTGAGAGGCCAAGTTTCAAGAACTTTTACCAAAAAGACTGCGAAACCATGGAGACGATATTCTTCTGTTCGCACGACATCTCAAATCGAGGCTCGCAATCCAAGTGGTCGGTGATTTCCAAGGATGAGCAACACCTAACCACCCCAGTGAGACCAGAGATGATCGAAACGATAGTCGAGAGGATGCGCAAAGTTTTCGGACTTGTCCTAGTTGGCATTGATATTGTTATTGAAAATCATACTGGAAAATACGCGATCATCGATGTCAACGTCTTTCCAGCTTATGAGGGATATCCCAACTTCTTTGAGCACTTGATTGAAGCCATCAAACATCTCAAGGAACAAAAGTCAGCGAAAAGTTTCAAACTCATGCAAAAAGAATTGAGCAACGATTTAGATTCAGGATTTGAGAGCGACGAGAAGAAGAAATGTGTCTGAAAAGAGATTTTGTTTGTTTATTTATTTTTAATTTTTCTGAATTTTAATTTATAGATACTAATTCTCAGGGTTTTTATCATTTTGTAGACTTTTTTTGACTTTTGGAGTTATTATTGGATTGGACAAATGTTGATGGTTGATTGTTTATTTTTGTATACAATTTGACTGTCTTGATTTTCTAAGAGAACGAACAATTTTGTATGATAGTTTTGATAGGACTTTAAGAGAACAAATCGTCGTTGTACATAGTATTAATATAATGTCAAGGGTTGATATTCTATTTACACCCAATGAGGGACTGTTCAGTGTTAGTGATTTTTATTCTGCGAGTATTGTTGATAATCGGACCTTGACATGAATTCATTTCATCGTACCTGAAACGAAATCTGTTGTTTATTCCATTTACGAATTTGTGCTTGCGCAAATTCAATTAAGAGAAAATAGTCTGAATCCGAGTCAATTCGATCCGAAAGTTGAACACCATTTTAGGAAACTACTTTTCAAATAGCTGAAAAAATATTTGTTGTTTACTATCTCGATGGTCTTTCCCGTTTGTTTTGTATAAAGAATCTTTAGAACTGTATAGATGTATGGCACTTCAGTGTGTAAATATGATACGTAAAGATGTAATATATGTGAGCCTCGCACATTTTTGATAAAATGTTATATTGTGTATAAATAAAATTGATTATAAAATTTATCCAAAGAATTATTCTGAAAAATATAATTTTAAACTACTTCTGTTACACGCATTTAACAGAAGTACAACTATTTACTAGCTAGTATCTTCTAGTAAGGCCCAGTGTGAACCAACCAAGGAGACTTGCTCCTTTTGGATCGAACTAAATCACAATTTAATTCACAAATGACCCCAAACATCAACATAACCTTGAACACGCGTGTGTTTCATGATTGATCAACAAGTGTTCAGAAAGCCGGTTTGATAAAAGAATTGATAAATTGGATTCTGTTCCTCAAGAGCGTTTAGTATTTAATTTGGAGCAGAATGACGCACATACAGACGGTTTCATCACCGGATTTGGCTACCCATTATCGTCGCCAGTTGAAAATTTCACGATGGAAAAGACGCAAAATAGCGGAAGAAACACAAATGATATTGCAAAATCATCGACTTCGAGGACTTCGAGCAAAAGGATTAAACGGAAGGACTGGGACTTTCTTGACTTTCGAGTTAGTTGATAGGAACGTGACAAAACCAGCCGAGGTACTATTTTTATTTATTTGCAAATAGTTAGGACTACTTCATTTTATTTCAATGAATCTTCGTATTTTATTTTATTTTATTTATATAAACGGATAATTCCAATTCTAAACTACCTCATCAATCAATATTTCATTAATTTTACTAACAAATTTTGCATGCAGGACCACAAATTTACCAAAACCGAACTCCAGATGAGTTTGTGGATGCTCAAAAACTTAAAGAAAAAAGGATACTTGACCTTTCGCGAATCGATGTGTCCTGTTTTCCCTTCGATTGAAGTTCTAGGATCAATCACTCTTTTGGCGATCCGCACATTAATGTTGAAAAAAGCTCCAGCCTGTATCAAGTGTCGCAAATCCATCCAACGACCTTGGTTTTTAGACACTGCCAGAACCCTTCATACTCTGGGAACCAAGATGGTGAAATGTTTACCAAGGAAGGATCCAACTAAGCTGAAACAGTATCTGAAGCAGTATCTTTCGACAGTCAAAATCAACATGAATTGGTATAACTGCAAACAACATTTCAAAGACGTGCAGCAGATGTTGATTGATAGTGCCTGTGAGGTCTGCATCAGGTACTCTCAAGTTGTGCTGTATTAAAAACGCCAAATGAGCTGAAGTTCGAGTTCACATCAAATTCTATTCACTCATTATCACTCTTTCTTCTAAAACATTGCTAAACTACCAATGATAAGTTGACAGAAAATACGTTTTTCTATTGTATTTTTTCTTTGAATTGTATATTTATTGTCTTTATTTTCAATCCAGTCAACACATTTCTTTAATCAGGAACAAACAGAATAACTAAGTGTAAAATTATTGTACAATATTGTTAAGTTGACTACATACATAAGTTAGTGTGAATAAAAAACGAAAATAACAATATGTCAATAAACCTACGTTTTGTAAGAAAAGTGTTGTTTACTTATAAAACTTATATTAATTAATGTATACAAACAGAAAACAAATGTACGAAATCGTCTTTTACCTACAATGAAGCAAAGTGGAGTCAAAGATTTATTGAAATTGAAATTGATTTGGACACAGTTAATTATTTATTTTTATTATATTATTTTAACATTGTTTTTGAACTTTGTTGTTAAAAATTTCGCGCGCTTTTTATTCATCGCAGCTTATTTCGAGAACGCCCTCTATGATTCAATATAAAATGGCACAAAACATTTATTACAATTTCTTTATTTGTAATCTTTCATACAGAAGCAAACTTTCAACTGAAAAGATGTTTGATAACAAAAATTTGCTTCCCGCCATTTATGAAATCCGACACCGTGCCGTTGCCATGCAACCGGCGCGGCGCGCGCAATGTCAGTTCACCGCGGACCGCTGCTGAAGTCAGTTGCACAATGTCTTCTCCTCCAATTTTCAAGTTTTTCAGGGCGGATATCTCCTAAATTTGGTAAAAATATGATAGGTTCTCTTATTTTAATATGCTAGAACAATAAAACAACAATAAAATCAATAATTTTGCGTTCAATTAATCGGAAAACCGGTTTGCAAGTTCCGTGACGACATTGTTGTTCAAACTCGTTTAAACTTTTTCTTTGCTTTTTTTCATGGAACTACAATTGTTTTTTGCAAATTTAGACTCGACCTAATAATCAGTTACTTATCAATTTGTATTTTTGTTAAAAGCAATCGGTTCTTTGTCGATAAAAAAGTCTCAGTTGTTTTCCCTCGTAAACTGTAATATGAAACCAAAACATCAACATCGCTTCTTCGCGCCAAATTGTTTCTCGCGGGCTTCTCGCTCTTGCGAATTATTCTTTGTCACAAAGTAATTAATTATAAATCGAAAATATAAGCAACAATGGATACCGCGGAGTTCAAACAATAAACAACAGCGGATAATAAAAATGGCGGTCATTTTTGTTGATTGAAAATCGTCAATCAACGTTGGTGTTTTGCAAAACAAGGCGGTTGTTTACAAATATGTGATTTTGTTTTGAGATAATATAGCTTTATTCATGGCGAGGCTACTGACTTCTGCGACAGAGCGGGCGTCGTGTTTTCGCGTTTTTAGTGACAATCGCGAAAGTTTGTCAAAACGAAAAAGTATTGCCGGCCGCTTTTTCGCATGATTTTTGGCGCCAATCGTGATTGTTTTCAGAACGTGACCGTAAAAAAAAGTGTCGGAGTTTTCGCGAGTGATTTATTTATTGCGTTTGTTGGCGTCAATCGTGCGTGTGATCAGAATTAACAGAAAAAAACAATAGAGTCGGTTCATTCGC
The DNA here is from genome assembly GCA_020615435.1 of Telenomus remus. Taxonomy (NCBI): domain Eukaryota; kingdom Metazoa; phylum Arthropoda; class Insecta; order Hymenoptera; family Scelionidae; genus Telenomus; species Telenomus remus. The sequence goes on along the minus strand of CM036341.1, from coordinate 4,716,272 downwards.
GAGTGCGCGCCATTTATGACGTCATCATATTTGAACGCCTCTATCCAGCGCTGCTCTGCTGTTTGTTTTGCTGGGGCGAAATCGTAAGTGATAATTGTTACATTTTATTATTATACATTTCGAATTTCAACTGCCTTTTGTTTTATTTCAAATCGATGTTTATCATTAAATATCATGAATGGTGTTCTCAACTGCAAAGGAACAAATAAACAAAATAAAATTCAACTACATCGCGGGTGTAAACATGTAGTGAATCTAGTGAATCGAGAAACGTGTCGCGTAGCAACTGAATACTAAAGTCACTAAAACACGGGATCATACGTCATACGGCAATCGCGAAAAGCCGGAACAGATTGACGTTCATATGTTCGTTATAACATAACAATCAAAAAATTCGCGTTTTGTCAAGAAAATTGTCAACCTTTTCATTACTGTTATTTGTTGTCGAAGCCCTGAATGTTTTGCCAAAGGATAAAATAACTAAAGTAAGTAGTATTGAACATTATCTACTATGAAAATTCGCATTTCACTGACTTATGAGTCAGCCGAAACAAATATAGAATTTCATAAACAATATCATCACTTGAAATCATATAGGTTTCATTGACATAGAATTTATATTGATTTTAGTTCATTTGTTTGATCTAAAACACATTTTCTTTGATTCTTTACTTATTATTGTTGTGATTTATTTCAGAATACAAAGGGAACAAATGTCAATTTGAAATTAATAATTAACAAACATTAGGAAAGAACTTTTCCTTTTCAGAGAAGGTAAATATTAACATGAAAGAAACCTAGTCAAAATGTTTATTTTGTGTCTTTTTGACAATTATTTATAAATATCAAATTTCATAGAAAAAATATGATAACAATCTTAAGATGTATTAGTATTTATAATCATATGTTATATAACTATTACACACACTAACAACATTTGTTCATGTTTCAGATTAATTCTTATTGCTAGAAAGAGAATAAAAATAACTCTGACTCCATTGATTAGAGGAATAGAACAATTGCAAAAGTATAAAAAGTACATGCTGGTGAACATTCTTATAAACACACTCATTTTCAATAATACAAATTATTTGAACTAAATTTCACTCGAACTAATCACTAACTTTTCAATTTTAGGTTCAAAGAAAGGTGCAAAATTATAAAAAACCACAATGGATCTGCTAGAAGGAATCCAAAATATCCCAGGCCAAACAGCTGGTGACAAATTTAAACATATCAACTTAACAGCAAAGAATGCAGCGGAGAAGAAAATTCAACCTGCAAATTTTCCAAAGCCTTTAGAACTGCTTCTAAACGTGGAAGTTGCAAAACTTTCGCAAAACGTTGATGTTATTATCGAAGCATTATTGACTTCTGATTCTCTTCTCTGTCAACGAGCATTACAAATCCCAAACCTATTCACCAGCAAGGACAGTGCACTTCTAAAATGGGATTACTTTTATAACCAACTGCTGTCTCAAGTTTCACTTACTACTCGCTGCAAAATAATCAAAAAACTGGAAACTGATCTGCAGAGCCAAGACCCAAAAATCGCCGAGGAATTTTATCTCAATATTTCCCAAATTTATGGAGAAAAACAAGCTCATTCTCTGCTACTGGCTTGTTCAGAAGACTTTATTTTCAACAAGACTCAGAAAGAAAATCTGATTCTCTCTCCAAGAAACGTAAACAAATTATTCCAAAAGAATCCAACTCTAGTGGTGAAGTATTTGAGTTTCCTGAACGATTCCGACAAACTGGATTCTGCAAATTTGATGGAATTCCTCCCGAACCTCATTGATGACCACTTCGACCTTCTCATTAGTATATTCAACAAAGGCCCTAGTCGGTGGATCGATTTCGGAAAGCGACGGACTAAAATTTTCCTAAAGAAAGGAAAACAGCAGCTGCTCGAAAATCCTGCCACGTTTCTTCGTTGCCTGTCTCTGCCGATTGTATCAGCCAAACTAAACACAGACGATTTTTCAACAATGGTCTCAAAACAATGCAACAAACAAATGTCAAGATTTTCTTTCTATTCGATCATGGCTAATCTCAAATTTTTGTCAGAAGAGAAACAAAGCGCAGTAACACTGGCTGCATTCAAGAAGGCGTACGGTGAAGATTTACTAAACCATCCTGATTTAATTGATCATTACCTGCTCGCAATTTTGCCTACCGAGACACGAATTGAAGTGGCCACGAAGAAGTTGGAGAAGGACAGCGATTGGCACCTGGATGATCTTGAAAATTCGTGGAGGTCGTATCTGCCATTTGGTACTATTTTCGAGGACGTCAAAACGCAGATTGTGAAACGCTCCGACGCAAATGACAGAAAGTACCTGATCCAACTCTTGATTTCCTGCTGCAAAATCAACAAAGACCAGGACGGTTTGTTGAAACTTCTCAAGTACATCCAAGTGAGACACAAAAATGAAAAGTCGAACATCTGGACGAGCATTTTGGATTACATAAGTGAGGAATTCCAACTACATGAACTCAAGCAAGAGCACTGGGATATTTTCATCGATATCCTGCAGCAGCAGGAGGTGATAAACGGATTTTCTTGGTACCATTCCACGTATCTACGAGAAGGAATCAAGTTCAAGCTCCTCAACAAGTTGAATCCTGACGAGTACCTACAATATCTTCTCAAAGCCATGATTGTTGGAGGACAAGGAGATTTTGAATTCTTCCTAGAAGACAATTTAGTTTTACAAAAAGTTTGTCTGGACAAAACAATGGACTTCATCGCGGAAGCTTATTTGCTTTACAGTAAAACAGACCTGGAAGAATGGAAGTACAACATTCTGAACATGTTATTCAGTTCAATGAAACATTATAACAAAGAGGTTGAATCCAAATCGAAGGAGCTACCTCTTGTGAAACTTGAAGACCATGATTCCTTGCTTAAATTCATCGACTCGATCTCTGTCAAATGTCTTAGATATTACTCAGCTATCGAAGACTACGTCGCTCTTTACAACCCGGACTTTTGTAAGAAATGGTATCCCGAAGCCGATCCTCAGGATGATCACCGCAGTTTATCAGAGAAAGACATCCAAACTCTGAAGAAAAACTTCTCCCAAGTCGCGTCCCAGTGGGACACATACCAAAAAAGAATCTTCAATTCCAATGTAGTAGACGCAACGAAGACTTTCTTAAAAACACTTCGATGGTACCAGGATTTACCGATCAAACTACGAACGCTTTGTCTGTCCCTCGTCAACGACTCGGAAAAATACAAAAGCTTGGAAATCTTAGGTCTGCTTTTAGAAACAAGCAAGTTTCAAGAACTAATCGACCAGCTGGTTCCTGAGCTTTTGACTGTTGACCCTAAAAATGAGATGAGCGTCGATAAAAAAAATCAGGCGGAGTATTATTTCGAAGGCATGAAGTTGACGAATCAGCCCTTGCCTTTGAGTTTTTTCAAGAAGTTTTTTACTAGTGATTACCTGCCACTTTGCAGAGGTGCCTTGGATCAGGCTGTTTGTAGGACTCCGGTTCCTTCTGTAGTTGATTTCGTTTCGACGTCGCTGAGCGATAGGGTTGCAGTGGTGAAAAGACTTATCGACCTGGTTTCAGTGTCGGCACCAATTGCGGATCGGTTGGGGATTTACAAAAGCGTTTTGAATTCAAACACCCACTCGTCGATCCACGGATTCATCCTGCTGAAAGTCCTGAAATTGTTCAGAACAGACTCGAGCGATGAGGTTTGGAACTTTTTGTCTGAGTGCATTGACAAGAAACTTATTGAGGATGAGAGTGTGCTTAATGAACTTGCCAACGTGAAAAACATCCCTGATGAACACCTGGAGATTTATGTGAAGAGGATGATGCTGATTTTCGAGAAGGTCCAGATTGAAGGCTGTCCGAACTTGTCTGACCAGTTGATAAGTGAGATTTTGAACCAGTTGAACAAGGGAAAATACTCGCAGGTCCTTTCGGCTGACTTTCAGATAAAGTTGATTCAAGATCACATTTTCGATGCTAAGTTTAAGAGTAGGCCTTCGCTCAGTTCGGGTTTCATATTTAATGTATTTTTAAAAGATCAGGATCGACAGAGGATCGATATTTTTCTAAACATGTTCAACGAATATGTAAAAATGTATTTCGGTAAACCGCTGGAGAAAGATGAGAACGTTAGTTATCCTGCCAATCAGATTGTACGATATGTCATTATTCAGTTTGTTTCGGTGGTTTCAAAAGATCCTGCAAAGGTGGCTGTTTTGGACCAATTGCTGGCAATTTTTGATGGTTCAGTTTCGCTATACCAGGATATAAAGTCGTACTTGTTTTTGATCTGGGGCAAGATGTATGTTTGTTCTCTCGACGCGAAAAAGTTTGGGATTCAGTTTGGCCAAAACCTTGATACTTGGCTTAAATCGTTTGGTTCCGTTTTCCTTACCCAAATGGTTAAATTTGTTCGCGATTTTTTAGTTAGGAATGCTGTTAAAGATAAGAAAGTTCAGGAATGTTTGTGGAACTTTGTCAACGGTATTTTGGAAGTAAAAACTGAATATTGTTATCTCACAATTGCGATGTTATTAGACGAGTTTGAAGAAAGTACTGAGAAGAAGAATATTGTTGAGGAGATGAAGAAAAGTGCGTTTCCTTCCGTTTTGATTTATGTCAACGAATATATCTACGGAGTTAACTAGTTTATAATTCAGAAAATTAAACTTACGTATCTTTATAATTGTTACGCTTGATGATATACTACGAGTGAATATTTTTTATAAAAAGTTTCTAATAAATATGTTGAACGAATTCTTGACTTGCTCATTTTTGTCCAAAAATTAAGATTGCTCTTCAACAAAAATCGTTGCACAGAAATTTAAATCCAGCGCTATGGAAATAAATAGTGAAAAGTCTAGTAAATATGAGCCGAAATCTGAACGCGTCGCGTGGTATAGTCACAATCGGTCCTCTAATCATCTGATAACATACAAAACGGCACTCGTGTCAGAAAAGACCGGATCGGGTGTAGACGTTCTTCCATAATAACAAAAACAATTTAAAGTTTTATCACTCGAAAATATTCGAAAAGAAACAAAATCTAAATAATTTTGCCGATGAAACAGTGCCGTTTCGATGTAAGTATAACATTTAACTAAATACCTTATTTCTTAACTAAATTTTTCGTGATAAAATATTGCGTCAACTGTTGCCTACAGTTTTTATATCTGATAACCTGATAGGTATTCGTTAGCGCTCAGTAAAATCAAAAAAAATATTCATGAACTTTTGCTAATTTTATAATTTATTTTAGAACACAACTAAACAAAATTGAACTGCAGGCATTGAATCAATATGCATATGTATTTTTATTTTCTTTAAAAAGAACAAAGCTTAATGACTTTGTAATGATATTTCTTACAGTGATATAATATTTCTCTTTACGTTTCAGAAAAAATTTTCCATTAGATTAGTACCTGATTATACAACCGTACACCATACAACAATCTTTGAAATGAATCGAAACTGATTGTTCAACTTTGTTACATTTTAAACCTACGATGGATACATTGCAAGGAATCCAAGAACTTCCAGGACAAACAGCTGGTGAAAAATTTAAGCGCATTAATTTAACTGCTCGGGACGTAGCAGATAAGAAAATCAAAGAGGTTGATTTTCCAAAACAACTGCAACCACTTCTGGATGTTGAAGTTGCAAAACTTTCTGGCGACACTGATGTTATTGTCAAAGCACTGTTATCATCCGAAACTCTTTTGTGTCACCGAGCCTTACAAATCCCAGACCTTTTCACCAGCGATGACAGCCCACTTTTAAACTGGGAATACTTTTATAACCAACTGCTGTCTCAAGTGTCGTTCACCACTCGTTGCAAAATCATCAAAAAACTGGAAACTAATTTGCAGAGCAAGGACCCAAAAGTTGCTGATGAATTTTATCTTAACATTTCCAAAATCTATGGCGAAAAACAAGCTGGTCCACTACTATTAGCCTGTTCTGAAGAGCTTTTACTGAAACACATCCAAAATGACGTTTATTTTCCTCACAGAATTGTCAACAAGTTGTTCAAAAAGTGTCCAACGCTTGTGATAAAAAGCTTGGATTATTTTTGTAGCGCAGAGAAAGGTTCAAGATACCATAAAAACTGTCATTACTCCGATTTTAATGAAGAAAACGCCTCTTCTTGCCAGGCTAACAGATCGGATCATCCAATTATGTCCGTTCTCATCGACGATTACTTTGATGTTTTTGTAAGTTACTGCGAAAGCAAACCCGACTTGTCTTTCACTTTGGGAAAGCGACGAACAAAACTTTTCTTGAAGAAAGGAAAATTGCTTCTGATTGAAAAACCTAAGACATTTTTGCGTTTTCTCCGTCTAAAAGTCGTGACAAATAAACTGACTACAGACGAATTCTCTACAATGATGTCAAATTATTTCGATAAGAAGATGTCTGAGTTTTCTTTTGATTCGATTCAAGAAAAACTGAAATTTTTCCCACGAGAAAAGAAAGTCTCTATCACATCGGCAGCTTTTAAAAAGGCATATGGAGAAGATTTATACGACCATCCTGACCTGGTTGACCATCACCTGCTCACTCTTTTGCCAACTGAGATGCGGTTCGAAATCGCTAAGCTGAAGCTGGAAAAGGACAGCGATTGGAAATTGCAGGATCTTGAAAATTCATGGAGAGTGTATCTGACCTTCGATATGATTTTTGAGGATGTCAAAGAAGAGATCGCAAAACGCTCGGACCCAAAGGAGAGAAAGCATTTGATGGAGCTTTTAATATTTTGCTGCAAACAAAACGAGGACACAGAAGGTGTATTGGAAATTCTGAAGTACATTCAAACGAGACTGACCGAAGAGGAAGGTCCAATCTGGGTGATTCTCATGGATGATATCGAATTGAAATTTGGATTCGATCAATTTAGGCAAGAACATTTCGATTCGATCATCGACATATGGGAGGCCTTGATGGTCGAACGTTGTTACCTCCATTGGTCTTTGTCATCGTGTTTGAGTGGTGGCGTCAGATTTAAGCTGCGCAATAAGTTGGACTTTGATGAGTACTTGGCTTACAAGATACAACTTCTCATGATCAATGAGCGTTACTCCAGTTACGAAGCCAAGTCTTATTTTTATTTTTTCAACAGAGACAATTTAGAGTTACAAAAGTTGTGCCTTGATAAATCTGTGGACTTTATAATGTCGTATAGTAAACCATCCGATGATTTTGTAAATGAATACAAAGTACTAGATCCCTTGTTCGAGGCAATAAACGAGTATGAACAAAAAGGTTTGCCTCTAGTACTACTTGACGATCATCCAAAGTTGCTTGCACTTGTCGAATCGGGCACTCTCGATATACACCGTGATTTTCCGGCAATTCGTAACTACATTATGCATCACAAACCAGAGCTGTACAAGAAATTGACTCCTGGTTGTGAATTAGATGAAGTTGAATATGTCAAACCTTTAGAATTTACATTAGATGATGATCTTTCCGAAGTTATTTCCAACTGGGAAGCATACAAAGAATATCTTTCAGAATTGTGTGATATGAGTAATGTAAAACTTTTCATGAAGAGTCTTCGATGGTACCAAGATTTACCAATAAAAATAAAAACGTATTATCAGTCTCAGGTAAATGAAGGAAAATTTAAAAGTCTTGAATTTCTAGGATTATTTATGAAGTCGACAGACTTTCAAGAATTGATAGAGCGGTCGATGCTACAACCTCTGATTAATAAATCAAAAGATAAGGAAAAGGTCAAACTGGTGAAGAGTTTTCGCAAAGGGTTGAAGAACACGAGCACACCAATTCCACTGACTTTCTTCAGGCAGTTCTTTGACGGGGATGACTTGCATCTTTACGTTCCAGCTTTGGAACACACCGCCAGCAGGACTCCTACTCCATCTTTGATCGATTTCGTTTTGACTTCGATAAACGATAGGGTTTCAGTGGTGAGAAAGCTCATCAATCTAGTTTCCAAATTTGCACCAATCGACGAACGGTTTAGGATCTACAGAAATATTTTGCATTCCAACAGCTATCCTTCGATCCACGGATTCCTCCTGCTGAAGTCGCTGGAATTCATTAGAGCCGACGCTAGGGAGGAAGGTTTCGACCTTTTCACGGAGTGTATTGAAAAGAAATTGACCAAGAGCGAGAGTATCTTGAACAAACTTGCCGAGTTAGACAAAATCTCTGACAAACACCTGGAGAGGTATGTGAAAAGAGTGATGCCTATTTTTGAAAAGGTCCAGATTCAAAGATGTCCTCATTTACCTGGCATATTGGTTGAAACAGTTTTAAACCAACTGACTAATATTAAATATTCTCAAGTTTTGTCAGTTGAATATCAGTTACAATTAATCAGAAAGCATATCCTTGAAGAAATGTTCGACGATGATGAGTTGCCTATTGAAAAGACTTTCATCTTCGACGTTTTTTTACACGGCTATGACGAGAGGAGAATTGACATGTTTTTGGACACGTTCAAAGATTATGCGACAGCAAATTATGGTTTAAGTATTGAGGATTGGTTTGACGATGATCGAACAGTTTATCCTGTTGATGAATTGTTAGAGTTCGTCGTGATTAATTTTGTTTCATTAGTATTGAATGGTCATGTAAACCCTCTCATTTTAGAGAGATTGTTGGAACTTTTCAAAGAATTTATCTCTCCATACTCGAAGTCGTGCTTGTTTCTGATTTGGGCGAAAATTTATATTTATCATCACGATCCGAAAGAGTTTGGAATCCAGATTGGTCAAAATCTTGAATACTGGCTTTCTTACTGTCCGGGTTATGTGTGCCAATTGGTTCGCTTTGTTGAAGAGTTTTTGGAATACAGTTTTGTTAAATCTGGCAAAGCAAAGGAATGTTTTTACAGCTTTTTCAACAGTCTTTTAGAAACAAAAACCGAAATTTGTTATATTGTGATTGCTATGTTACTGAAAAAGTTTGATGAAAGTTCTGAGAAGGATACCATTGTTGAGCAGCTGAAAAAAACTTTTCCTTCAGTATTAAGATTTTTGTATTACAAATAATCTTCACTTAAACTTTGATTAGTTTGTAAGAAAAATAATTTTGTTTCTATACTTGTTATGTTGAACAAGAAAACATATCTGACGTTTGTATTATGAAAAGTTTTAATAAAATGTTACGTAAATTCTTGGTTTATTCGTATAATTAACAATATAATATTATATACTAATATGATATTGTCAATATAATATTAATCCTTGTATCCTTGAAATTGTTCCCTTCTAAAATTTGTAAATTTACAAGAAGGAAAATGATTACACTTGTAGAATATATATTTGGATATTTATTTACAAAATAGTTTATCATACAAAATATGATACTGCACCAGCAACAATTTACATAAGATTTTCGTCATAAAAAAGTGGTTTTCAAGTTACCTGTTTTAATACTGGCAATCTCGTTTTGTGATTGAATTTACGGTTATTTCGAACAAATGTAAAATTACTTTGAGGCAGTTGTTAATCATGAAAATCTCACAGTCTTTTTAGTTACATTCAATGCAAGTTTCGATGTTGCTCATGTTTGTTAAACAATTTCTTTCGACAATTCAAACAATTAAACGAATAAATAATAATGTCATAATTTAAAATGGATTACATAAATAAATTGAATTATAAATTTTAAAATAAAAACTTTTCAATTGTTAAGAATTATAATATTGCAATTATGTAGCACCCGCGCGTACCATCAGTTACATTTTTATGAATCCGTAACTTATGGTATCCATTATCATATAAAAACATCGCATTATCGGTCAATTATTTCATTTTTTAAACAGTTATACTATCAATAGAAAGTGACTAATCATAAAATCGACATTAAAATTGAATCAACTTTTAGTTGGAATTAACATTTCAATCCATTAACTTTCAGTGATACAAAATTACAAAAGTAATAAACGCTGTCTAAAAGTCAATTCAATTTGCTTCTTAGTTAAGCGTCATTTCCTACTTCCTACTTTTGTTAATATCTTCCACAGTTAAAAAAAATGTTGAACTCCGTGAAACTTTTAATTTTCAATTACTTTTCAACCAAATTGCAAGGACTAGACTTCGTGCCAATTTCTCTTCAATAGAAAAAAGAAAAAAACAAAAAGCAAAGTTGAAAAGAGGTGAACAAGAAAATGAAGAAACTTAAAAACGCACAAATTAAGTTTTAAGTACAAATCATTAAGAACTCTCTGACATTTTCAAATCCAACCCTGCAATTTTCATTCTACCGCTTAACCCACATAGGGAAATGGATACCCAACCGGTTGTGGGAAGTACCCAGGGAACGCTGGAACAGTGGGTTGAACAGGGATAGTAGTCGTCACATAAGTCGTCAATTCCGTCGGAACCACTTTAGTCGAGTACAAAGTTGTGTACGCAGTTTTTGCTCCGAATGTAAGTTTCAAAACCTTCGAGTCAGAAATAGTTGCAAGAGTTTGGGTTACAATCGGAGCACTGGTGACTGTAAACTGTGGTTGCTGTTGTGGGAAGAAAGGCAGAGGTTGTTGGGGCAGTTGCGGAACCTGAGGAATAGGATTGACAGGCAGTTGCGGTGTGATAGTAGAAGTACCATACTCGTACGAAGTTCTAGGCACAGTTCCAATAGGCCTAGACAGAGTCGAGAAAACGGTATTTCCATTGTTCAAGATCGGGATCACGTGTGATTCATAAACCGTTTCATAAACAACCACTGGTCTCGAAGTTGTGATGACCTGAGGACTGAGTCCAAAGTGGTTCAAAAGTGCTAATCTTTGAGGATCTGGTTGTTCCGGAGCTTTGGTTGGAGCCACTTCCTTAACTTTAGAAGGCGTCAGTGACTTCAAAGCCGGATCCAGTTCGCCATCCAAGTCAGAACTGTTTGGAACAACCACTCGTTTGGGAATATCATCGTCGTCTCCTTTTTCATCTTCGTCTCCAAAGTCAAGTTCCAAATGTAGTTCACTGCCAGCTTCGTCTAGTTTAGAATTGAACTCATTCAAGGTCTTACTGGGGATGAACTGGTAGATCTCCATGGGAGGAAGAGTTTTAGTGGCGGTGACTAGGCGGGCAATGTTGTACGTTTGGACCAAGGTCATCCTAGTGGTGTTGCCATTGACGACCACAGGCAGGAGGTGGGTTTTCAGAAGAGTCTGGGTTGTGGAGAAGGTTTCAGTGATGGTTTCCAAGGGCGGAGTGGCTTGACCACTTTCTAGAGTTATTGCTGGGAGAGTTGCTACGGAAGAATCTAAAGGTAGTGTACTCTCATACGCTGCTCCTGTGTTTGCTAGGATGTTCTCGGTTAGAGGCTCTGTTGGAGAGATCGAACTTGACGGTTCAGCTGTTGCGAACGACTTCTTCAAGGTCGATGTTACTGTTACGTAACGCGTGTTTTTCACCGAACCAACCTAGAAAAAAACGAAGAATTAGAAAAATTAAAATTAAAACCCTACTTTGAGTCTAGAAGACTTCTATCAGATTAAAGTTTTTAAAGAAAAGTTTCGCACCTGGAAAGAGTAAGGTGATTTGATGGTAGCAATTTCAAAATAGATGTCATTGAAGTCAGCAGGTGTAGAGATCTCTACATTGATAGTCTCAATGGGCAATATTTGTTCGGTTGGTTGGATCTGGTCCTGGACGTTGATATTGGTCACATCTTCAGATTCACTTTCAACCAACTCATCGTCATACACAGGTTCCTGGATTTTCTTCGCGGCGATAGGAGCTTGTTCCTCTCCTTCATTTGTCGGTGAGACTGGGATGGGTTCGGTTGGAGCTGGGGTTTGGACATTGGAAGCAGCGCTGGTAATCACTGGAAGAGGTCTTGGTTCGTCCTCGACGGTTTTTCTGATGTTGATTCTAGGCTTTGGAGTGGTTTTGTAGGACCATCTTCCCTGAGTTCGAGGCAGTTTTGTTTTGGGCACAGAACTGATCAGAGGATTTGACTGTTCGCTCTTGATGCTTTTTTGGAATTTGGATGCGCTGGGCTGGTTGTTTGGTTTGAATCCTGGACGTCGTCGAGTTGGACTTTCGGTTGTAGTGGTTGGCACGCGGTTTCTAGAATAATTTTAAAACGAACCATCAAGAACAAAATTCAAAAAACAATTCAATAATTCTACAGATTGATCAAGTTAGAAACATACTTGTAGTTTGGTCTAGCAGTAGTTGGTCGGTTCTTACTACTCGGTCTAAACTCCGAACTGTCAGCATCCTCGGAAATCTTGTTTCGGAACTTGAGTCGTCCAGCGACATTGTTGCTCCTTCTATTTGCTCTCGCTATAAAAATCAACTTTTATTAATTTCAAACTCTACTTCAAACTAACAAGAAACTGAGATCTGACATGGTTGATGAAACATGGCGAAAGGTCGAAAAGAATGAAAATTGAAAAATAAAAGGATTTTTGACAGTTCCATAGTCAAATCCAGATGACGTTTTGATGAATGAATGATTTATGGATACCGTCGTAATCTTCTTCTTCATCACCATTTGAAGGAGTGGGTTCAAGGAACTGTTTATGTTTTCCCTGTTGAGGTCCGATTGTTTTTAGGATCCTCTGAGTGGTCGTTGGTTTGATCCTTTCTTCAACCGGTTCATCTTCAGGGTTTCTCAAGATTCTCGAAGAACTTTGCAAAACTTGAGCGTATTTGCCATTAATGTATGTACCAATCACGCTCGTTTCATGCACAGTCGTCAGATCGTCCTTGACAATAGTTCCACCTAGTTTGGTAACTAGTCCTGTTGGATTCTCTTTGTCGCGTCGTTGACTTGGCCTTGGCTTGGCCTGGGGTTTCGCTGATGGCCTCAAGTTGATAAGCTGGAACAAACAAAACACTTAGAGAAACTCAGTTTTAAACATTTTCCAAAATTATTATCACGTATTTTGCTTAAATTGAGATATTTTGGAAATCGTAATGTTTGTAATAGAAAAATAGTATCAATTAAACATCAACTTGTGTAACTGTGGAAGAAAATTACAATCGAATGGCTCTTGTTCCGCATTTTCTATTATAATCCTCTGATAAGAATCAGACTTTCGCAAAACGTAAGAAAGGTCTCACGTGCAGAGGATTACCTTCTGATTGCTCTCATTATGTCTAATTGTGCGCGCTTTCCGACTCAACGACAACCAGACGTTTGCAAATTTTTTTCTTTTTTTGTTCTTTGAATTGGTAATGCATATTAGAGAAATTGACGTTATGAAATGACTTTTCCACGAGCTCGTCTCTTGTAATTACGACGATTTTTCATCCTTGAAATACTCGAGTGAAAATTATTTAATTACATAATGGGGAAAAATCGTTGTAGAATATTGTTTTCGTATCAGCTGTCTTACCTTGTATGTCTCGTCGACCACCTCAGACGGCTGTTTCGACAGGAAGTCGTATTCCGGTTCGGCGAGGTTGTTCTTCAATTTTGGCAACTCTTCTTTAGGCTGAACTTCCGTGATTGAAGATGCAATCACTGGAATCGACGTTGATTCGACTGTCTTCGAAACCTGAGAAATCATAAAATTTAATAAATGAAAATTGAAAACAATACAAACAAAATAACGAAAGAGATTGTTTAAATAAATGAAAAAGGAGAAACAAAAAGCTCTAAAAAATGTCCGATTTCTTTTTCAGATCCGAAAAAACCTGTTCGGACGAGAGATAAATTTGAAAGTTTTGGAGGACCAGGACCAGAGTATCCATTTGGTAAGTTACTCAAACATTTCTAAATCCGCAATCGTTGGCAGTGATTTTGCAAAACTTTTTGATTTCGACCATGAAATGATGAGCGTATCTTAAATGTAATAACTTGGTACTAATCAAGACCAAATTAGCAATTTAAATAGCTTTGATATCTAACTTTGAAATTTGGTGTAAAAGAATGGGAGGCAAGTTTTCGAGCTGTAAAAGGAGAGACATTAGTATGCTCTTCTTTGTCGTCACGCATTGATTGAAATCTCGACTTAGAAAAGGTAGGTCGACACATGTTGAACGCTTGTATGTAAATTCGTCGAGTGTTATTAGCGTGTCGGGAGAAATTGACGAGGCAAAACGCGAAAGGATCTACGTCTACGTGCGTCAAGGATCTGAACTAAGAATGCTCGCGACAATGATTCATTCATGGGAACCGGTTGGCTCCAATTAATGCGCTACTTGCGATTACATGTGCTTGTCTCTGTTTCATTATGTGCGACTCCTGCTGAACGATCAGTCAGCGCGATTTATGCGCCAATGAAAGTGATTACAATGTACCCTGCACGTGATACTGGTCAGTTCATAATTAACTGACACCATAATCACAATCTTATTACTCTTTTTATCGTTCCTCTTAGTCGGGAAAAAATGTTCTATTGTAAACCTCGTTTAATGCACGCGTTGAAAGAATTATTCTTACATTTTTTTAATTGAATCACATTTTTCAAAGTCTTTGTTTTCTTAATATTTTATTTAACTCAATTGTATTGTATTTAAAAAATGTTCAGAACCATTTTTCTTTGCATTATTTGAATTGCGAAATGGCAAATAAAAATTACCGAAGTTTTAATTTTCATGGACTTTTTATTACTTCAATTAAAAACGTAATAAATTTTGTTCGGAAATTTGTTGAGTGTCAAAGTTACAAAACGATGAGAAAAAACGGCAAAAATTTCATGAAGTGCTAGAAAGTCGATTGCGAAAGAAGAAGAAGAAGGTAAAAAGAGTCGTACGTTGTATGATTAAAACATGAACTCAATTGGTACTTTTTTTTATAAATTATTGTTATTGAATCGGTAATATAGGCGGCATTGAGCGCAAAAAGTGAGAATTCAAAAAATGCGATAAAAATGCGAATAAAACTGACGCGCATCTCACGGCGGAGAAAAACAATTGCGCATCAGAGAAAGAAGTGTCATCTCTTCGGCGGACCTTGATCAGTCATGGAAAACCGGATAATTACTTTTCTACATTACTTCGGCGATAAAAAAAGCGTGATTCCGGCCGTGAAAGACGATTATACGGTTGCATACATTTTTGAGTTGCCACTTTTTTTAACACGCGACATTAAATTTTCGTACATGGGTTCTTACTTCGATTTATTATCTTAATTACACTACCAAGTAATGGTAACGAGCTTTTTTATGGGCTTTTTTTCATTGTGTTAATTGTAATTTGGTGAGTTCAAGTGAATAATTTTGTGCAGTTTTTCAATTAGTAGATTCTAATTTACCTGGCTAGACTTTTGGACAGTAGTTTTGGTCGCCTGTTCGCTGACGGAATTCACAACACTTTTCACGCTTTTCGGACGTTCCTTCGTTTCTGCCGGTTTGTCGCTTTCGACGGTTTTACTTGGCTGGATATCTAGTTTCTTTTTAGGTGCGTCCGTCGGCTTCGTTTTAATAATTGGGTCACTGGTATTATCTGTCACTTGGTTTCCTTCTGTAACACATTTCAGTTCACTTTTTTTCTGACCAGTAATAAATCTAGAGTGAAATCAAACCAATCACATTTTATAGTAACACTTTATGAAACGCAAGAGGACAGCTTTTAAAATTCACTATAAATCCCCAGTTTCATTTTTGTACGAGAACCT
This sequence comes from Telenomus remus, assembly GCA_020615435.1. Classification (NCBI taxonomy): domain Eukaryota; kingdom Metazoa; phylum Arthropoda; class Insecta; order Hymenoptera; family Scelionidae; genus Telenomus; species Telenomus remus. The sequence continues at coordinate 4,700,717 of CM036341.1, read as the reverse complement.
AAATCGAATTTATTAAAGTGTCAAAATGAGTAATTATTTACAAATTAAAAACCAATCCGAGTCTATCAGACACGTGTAATTTTCACTCGTGTACTTACATTAGTTAAAGCCACGTGAATCGAATCGGACCTTTTACTTTCGAATATGAAAATTAATACCCTCCAAACATTCGAGCTCGTGTCACAAATTCGCAGCGCTAATAACGTATCACGAGCAAAAAATTAGTTACCCTGTTCGCAACTATTTAAAAGTTCGCCTTTTTTGTGTCTATGAGAAAATAAATCACTCCACTTTCCGTTCAAGTTAAATCTAATTAGATTTTATAGGTCATGGATGGAAATGAAATTTACGCGTGGGTTCGGAGTTGCAAAAATGTTTCAAGAATTTTCTTTACCTTCAATTAGTATATCTTCAGCGTTGAGATGATATTTACTTTTATCTAGTCAGCCTTCTAAATTTCACTCTTTGAATTATAAAACTCGTTTTCATCCGAAATCAAAAACTTTAAAATGTTTTCTCTTCTTTGATGAGATAATTCAAGAAACAAAAGAATGACAAATTGAAGATACCTGGAGGTGCACTCTGAGGGCTGAATACCATCACGGTATTTGCAATCGTGGTTGTAAAGTCCAAGAAACCGTAAACAGTCTGAGTGATAAAAGCTTCTTGAGCCGCCGCTTCTGCTGGCGCAGCTGGTGTTGTTGGCGAAGCTTCAGTCTGATCCGTAGGACCGGTATAAATTTGAGCGCAACATCCTCCCACTGTGACAAAACGTCAAATGGTTTTTTCTCCGTTTTTAAAAATCATACTTTATTTCTTCGAGTACAAACAAAAATCCATATTTTTTTTCAAACATTCCACAAAGTGTTTAAAGAAAAAATGAACAAAAAAATGGAACGAATGAAATAATTCAAATGGAAGAAGTTACCTATCGTGAGAGACACGGCCAAAATCAGGATCTTGTGTGTCATTTTGGTTGATTAGAAGAATCTCATTACGACAACGAATGCGACCTGGAGTGTACCTGAAACAAGAGAAAAAAAACATGATATTAAAATGACGAAAAAAATATTAATTTTGCATTCAATTCAATTCATGTTCGAGCGGAGATTGAGCGAACAGACTGTTGAAATTGCGGTAACCCGCGGCATTTAGCCAGGAGCTTTGAGACGCCAGCCAATTAAAAGGGATGAAAAAAAGTGACACTTGAGCTGGGGCGAGTTGCAAAAAAGAATAGGTGGCATGATTTGACGCGCTGGTTAGCGCGAAAAAGAGCGTATTCGGATTTGATTGAATCGAGAGCACCGACAAAGTCATCGCGAGTTTGAGCACGCGTTTCGCCTTTCACTCTCGAGCCGTGCCACGCGATTATTCTCGCGCACGATAATGCAACCATCTCGTAATCCTCTGTTTTCTAATAATATAAAGCAATCGTGTACTGTAATACGTTACTCATTTTGGCGACAACATAGATCTGCCATCATTCGTTACAACACTTTCAATATTTTATTTCTTAACATAATTATTTTAATCACACAAAAAAAACCAAAATTCGATTAACTATTTTGAATGAAATTAAACAATTTCGATTAAACTAATTTAGAGATTAATGATTTAAAAAAACAAATAAATGATGTTGTTAAGTTGATGCAAAAACTAAGAAACAAAGTTGGATTGTTTTGAGTTTAAATTACACGTTTAAACAAGATTGTAAACAAATAATCATTTGTAAACACGTAGAAATAGAAAAGAAAAGGAATTCATTTTCATTCATAAAGTGGTCATTTGTTGAGCGCCAGAGCATTCTAAGGCGTGTCGCAATTTTTTTTCTTCGTACAGTGGCGATTACAGCTGGGTAGGGCTGAATGTCTGTGCCCAGCATCAACAGGCTATCGACACGTGATAATCTCGTCACGTGCAGTCGTGGACACGCATTTCCCGAATAATAAAAGTGTGCCGTACGCACCGCGCTGCAACTTTTACAAACGTTCGAAAGTCAGCCGCGCAATCATAATTACGTCTCCTTGGCATTAACTGAAGACTATTGATCGTGCGATAAATTTTAGTCGGCGGATCAAAATCAACCGTGAATTATCGCTTGAGCTTACTGTACAGATTTTGTTTTGATTTATTCAAACAAATCTTTTTCCATTTTTATTGAAATTATGTTTTGATTTATTTTTTCTCCTTATCGAGGATTAAATTATTCTGGATGGAAAATGCCAAAAAAATGTTTGATCTTTCATTGAAGCCGCTGCTTTTGATAATTCTCAATAATTCATCTGGTTGAGAGTTTTCGGTCGGATTTATTTGTTTGGACGTCCAATCATTTCTATTTTAAAGCTTTGAAGAAGAGACCAATCATTTCAGGTTGACATTTCATTTGTTGATGTTTTCTGTTCTCGTACTTGGCCTGTATACTTTTTTCACTTTTTCTTTTCCATTCGACCTGCTCGACTTTGGAACAAAAAGCGGGCGCAATTTTCTTTGCTAAATGATCTATTAAAATCACGTCTGCTTTAATTAGCATTATCTCAGTCGGCAAAAAATGTTGAACTGGTGTTCTTAACTTAATTATTTCAAGATAGATGGCTCGGTTCAACTATGAAAGCAAGATGAAATAAAAAGGAAAGTTGAAAAAATGAAAAAAATGAATGACCAGAAAATAATCGATAAATAAAAATGAGTGGCAGAAACTGAACACTAAACAAATGAAAGTAAAAGTATAGAGAATTATCATTTTGTTATTTTCATCTTGCCTGGTAATTGATTTTCAGTGTTTTTCAATTCTCATTTCTGTGCCAAGTTTATTTGGGAGGTTTAAACAGTGTTATTAAAATTTGGATTTCAACTAGAAGGCGTGTGCACATGGTTAGCATATTATAATCGCGATTGCGTGATGAATAATTTTAGTCGTCATCCAGGATAATTAGAATGCAACTTTTCACGCAACGCTCCAGCCGAGCCAGACAAAAGCTTCCTAAAGTTACGAAACTTTCCCTTGAAGATGACGACCGAGATCATAACAATCTCCATTTCATCTTGCGCGTCATTTTTCTTACGTTCTCCAAATTATTCTTCCTTCACACTTCATAAACTAAAAAGACACTTTTTCACACCTTTCATAGTATATCATTAAAAAATTATCAGACCTTTCCCATTCCGACATTTCAATTCAAACATGTTGGAAAGAAAAGAGAAAACTAGAAAAATGAAAATCCAAAATCAAGTACATAAATTACAAAATGTAAAACAAACGTTACCGTGTGAGAGAATTCGATTGTGTTTACAAGATGGATTTTCATTAATAAACAAGTACATTAGCGAAACAGAAAACGTGAGAAATGGTGATTATAAATTTATGCAAATATGTGCCAGTGTATTATTAAAACCGGTCATTGGCAGGACAGCATTCTTGCGTCCGATCGCCAAGATCACGGTCAGTCACACCGGCGAACGAACGAAACCGACAGCCCGGCTGTTTCTTCCTTTTGTGACCTTCCCTCGTGAATTACTGTTAAGCGTTAGACACGAAGCTTTATCTCCAGCCGATGCTACATGTCCGCTTGCAAAGTAACGCACAAAAAGTAAAAGTCAAGAAAAACATTGCGTTCATTCTCCTCCGTAACGGGAACGTTTTTTCATCTCCTTTTTTCTTCACGTCTTTCTGCCTTCTTTTACGCTTTATCCCATCGATCAACTTATTTGTTCCATTTATTCTTGTAATCGATAAGAAAACGAGAGCAAGATATTCGAAGTTTATCATAATAGTTGTTCGAGTTGATTTATTTAAAAATGAATGTTTTAACATTTTTTGCAAAAAATTTCCATTCAAGTTGGAATGCAAGTTGATAACACTGAATCATAACAGTAATTCACTTTGGCCACAGGAACTTGACGTTTTGTCAAAAAAAAGTCACCTGAAAATCTGCTAGTTTTTGTTTCCTTCACAGATAAATATTGGAGAATTAAAACATCAGATCTGCATCCTTATTTCTCCGCCTTGACGAATTGTAAATTATTATCTTTTTTGATCGATAGCAAGCTGAGTCAGAAATGGACAATTCCGACCGGTTATTAAATTCGTTTCTGCTAGATTCCAAAAAACTAAAACTCGATTAGTGATAATTTAACTTCCCACTTTAGTACGGGGCTTTTTGTTAACAAAAAGGTGACTGATTTATGAAATGAGAAAAAACGTATTGTTTATGCGAACATCAAGTTTTGGTAGTCTCGGCTTTAACTCAAACAATTTTAACTTGCTTTCAGTTAAGATTGTTTTCTTTAATCCTGTTAACGAATAACGTCATCGAGATAAAAAGTAAGATTACACACAATGTTCGACACCCTGGACTATGAATTGAGTTTTAAAATTGCATTTTTATGCACGAACAAGTAGAGGTGCAGAAAAAAAGGTTCTTAATTCTCGCTTATGATCTTATGGGTTGGCGGATAAAAAGTGTAATAGAATTAAATTCACCTTGGCACAAGATGACGTAAACAATCGTGAATGAGAATTGAATTTCGACATGCGCCGAGAAAGACGAGAAATGTATAATAATTGTTAGTCATTCTTAATGAAATAATTTTAATGTTTTGTAAATCTGCAATTCAGGGTTCATCATTCACCAATTATTCAATCATACTTGAAGAATCTTTTTTTTTCAGGATTATTTAATCGAGATCAATCAACTACTTAAAAGTTCACCAAGATAATCAGTCAAAAACCAAATGAATAAGCTATTTTGAAAACGAATCATCTCAAATATTTGTCGAACAAGAAACAAAATGATTTTTGATTGATTTTTTGTCTGTTGATTTCAATCTAGTTTGTGGAACGAAATTTCAAAAAGTCGACTTTTGATGAATTTTCAAATCAGGAGCATATGTTTACATAACTGCAACGATTACAGCCTTAATTGAACGACAAGTTCCAATTTATCTTTCAGAGCAGAACGAGCCAGTCAAACTGTCAGGAACAGACATTTAGTTCGCATTAGACAAACAATCTAATTACAATAATTTCGTCCAACAATGAGCGAATGTCGCAAATAATGAAACGAGTCAGGCACGAGCAGTGATGAGTGAAGACGAAAAAAAAACATCCGTGAAAGCGGGCCTCGATTTTCAAGCCAAAAAGTGTTTGCACCGAGACCAAACTCGGGTCGTCCAAATTCGCACCCGTTTGACCGATCGCGATTATGCTATGAGAATTCTTACGAAAGTATTTTCCCATGCTCGTCTCGTATAGGCAATAGGCATCGTCCTAGACGCGGGAGAAGGTTACCAAGACCTACAATTCTTTCTCCGCGGCATTTGCAAGACGCTCGACTGTAATATTCGCGACCAATTTTTTTACTTATTGCCTCGTCTACGCAGCTACCACATCTGGTCGGAGCAATTGAGCGAAAAAAATTTGTCCCAATGAGTTATACAATTATAGAAAGTGGATTAAAGTGCAAAAATGTTGCACTCGTTTGTGACAAGTCTCTACTTTTTTTTCTTGATAAAAAAAAAGAATTAGTCTCGGCGAAAAAATGGTTAGAAACTTTGATTGTAGATTTTATTAGCTGGTTTTATGAAATTTTTTGCTGTTTTTTTTGTGGATTGTTTTATAATGGTTTTCTATGACCAGTTTTGAAATGTCGAACAGGAGGTGGATTATAAAATCCCTTTTTCCTTTGAAAAGCCATCTCTTGGAGCTGGTATTTATTCACGTCCAGGAAATGTGCGATGAAAATTGAAACTTTATAGGCTGAATTAATTCGGAATCAACTTTCCTAATGAAGTTTCTCTTTTGATATTATAACTCACCGAAATATCCCAACTTTATTGATCGGTTGGTCTCGTGCCGACGGAAAGCGAATCTTATTTTGCTACTCATCGCTCTGAAAACGATCCTGGAAAGTGAGAGTCGCTTCCTGATCACATTACAGACTTGATCTTATTACTAAAAAAAGCTAACGAAAAATCAAATCGAAGAAACATTATTTTCACATTGAATAAATCAAACTAACGAAACTGAACTCATAAACGTCAAACTGAAAATGTTCAAACTTTCTTCAAAAATGTTTCAGTGTAAGATGAACTTCCGTGTCACTTTTTTGTTATAATTTTGCGCAATAGAGTAATTATAAATAATCGTCAGAGAAAGCGCTGACGATGCGAGTGATTCCCCGCGCGTTAAAAATTTGTCGCGATAGGGATCGGCGAAAAAGATAGGAATCGGAAAATGAGAAACCGAGCGAGAATGACGGTCGTGTTGGGTCCCTTACATAATCGTCTGAATGATGAATGAACTCGGGTCAAACTGACCGGTTAAAAAAATCTCCGTCTTCCCATATTCCTGACCGATTCCATACCCGGTGTCTCTTTGCAATTGCGTTATATATCCCGTTGAATAAAATTACCTCGCTACTTAATTGCGGGCTTTGCACAATAGTTCACTCAAGTATACATTGTTTGCGATATTCTGACGTCATTGCAAACAAAGCCAAATCATTTTGACGAATTGATCTTAGTCCTCGTTAAACAAACGAATCAATCCAATTCTTTTATCATTTTTTTTCTTAAACAAATAACAACAGGTAAACAAAAAATGGTTTGAAATTAGTATTAATATTTTGCTCAGTTGGATATATTCTTCGTTTAAATTGTGTTTAATTTTAGCTTTCGATGTGGAAACTTGAAAAGTCAGTAAAAACCCTTAATTAAAATCAGTAAAATTGTTTGGATCTAAACTATCCGTTATGCAAGTTAGTATCGCGATTTACACACTTTCGTGAAGGTTTATTGTTGCGATTACGCAAGCTCAGCCACGGTTATAAAGTATTTCGTTTGACTTATTTGAAAAAGTGCAAATTTTCAATCATCACGCGCCTAACCGTTGCGGGCATATAACTGTAAATTAATTGCGTGATTGTGAGAAGTGTACGCCAGATGAATTTGATATTAAAATTTTAATCGCCGGAGTCGTAAAAGCGAGAAGTTCAGTCGAGAGGTTTTTTGTTAGTTTTTAGTTCTTGCTTTTCGGCGGAGCGAAATTGTCGCGACATTTCGTCTGAAAATTATCCCTCGAACGAGCTGCTAATGATAAGTCCGGGTGCTACGAAGAGGCTTGACGACCGCAAGCGAAAGGAAAGTTTGCTCTGCCGGGATAATGAGAAAAGAAGGCTGCAGGGAAAAGTCGTGATGGTCGATCGCGAGTCATCTTCGACTTTTTAAGGTTTCCAAAATTGAACCAATCGATTTTTGAAGGAAAGCAAACTCACAAATAAGATATGCAAATGCCAAACCATCAAAATTTGTTTGATGGGACAACATTCAGTTGGACATTTTGCAAGACACAAAACTATCAAATTTTTCTAAGATAAGACAACATTTCAATTTTCATAAAAAGATAAGGAACAGAATTTTGTAACTTTCAAATCCTCCTTGAAGGAACATTAATTTTTAATTACGTTCAATTTACTTTTTCCTGGTTCAAATTTATTTTATAAATTTATATATTTTAAATAGTTTTTATATTTTTAATTGGTTGATTTTGTTAGAAAAGGATTGAATTACAAAAGTTCAGCAGAGGTCAAAGTTTAAAGTTAACTTAGGGTTAAGGGTCAAGAGTTAAATTTGCAAAATGAGCAGAGCAGTTGAAGATGATGATTATAGGGTTGAGACTTACCCCTTTCTTGCGCTGCTGATGATACGGAACGGGAACGACACAATCCTCGGTTTAACGTCTGCGATGCGATACCACCAGGTACATTCACTACATTCCTTCGAGCTTGCCTCCGAGTGACTGGATGTAGTCGATTTCCCTCTCTTGCTTGTTTCATAGCTTCTTTACATTCTACTTCTGCCCGCACGACGTGGCTTTCACTTTATGCGAGGCGAAATATACGTGTTATGGCTTCACTTCTATGGTCCAGCATTTCCAGATCGAGTGCCAATATTGGGAGCGCCGCCAGAACCATTAGATTTTCCTCCTCACAAGAACTTCATTTTAACTTCAATTTTAAGCATTCGTCCAGATTCTTCAGTCCAGGAAGAGCAAATTTTTTCTAAACTTATCGAAATCTATCAAATTTGTTAGCAAGATCTTTGAATGGTTGTTGATATTGTGTTTGAGTTTGATTTTTTGTCGGTTCGTCTCTTTTTGCTTTTGTTTACAAAGTCTTTGAATCAGATTGGACGTTTTTTCCGGTTTGTTATGGTGTAGGTTTTCGTTTTCAGTTCAAACAAAAAAGTTAACTTTTCTAACTTTCAAAAAGGTGATTTATAAATCGACACACTTTTAGAAAAAAAAACTTTTGATTTCAATTTGGTACAATCACTGTTTTATTGTAATTTTATTAGGTTCGTCGTTTGATGATGGAAATGCTGATTTGTGTATGGAAATAAACATCTTTTAATGTAAAAGAAAGAAAGTTTGAGCTAATCGAGAAAACGAGTGACTTTTTTTCTTAATTTTGACAATTTGTCCCAGAGGAATGATGATAGAGTGAAAAAATCGTAGTGCTAAATAGTCTGAACTATATTTGGGAGAAAGTTTTGAATTTCTCATTGAAATTCGAAATTGAATTGGTGGCCGATTAGGTGTGATAATGTGTAGCGTAAAAAGTGCGATTGAAAGTTGATAGATTTAATAAACCACTTTGTAGTATCTCGTTCAATTCAATTCTGTCCGTGACTTATGGGCTTTTCAATTTGTTTCTTCAATTTGTTGCAAACGGCAACATTCGCACATTTGTAATTTGTCCAAATTGGTTTCGAATTTTTTGACTTCGCCTTTTCTTTATCTTTAACCGCGACGATAAAATTAATGAAACATCCCAGGCATTCCTACCAGCAAATTAGTTTGTAAGCAAAATCCAATTAATTGAATTCGTCGGTTTGATTGCGCCGGCTGCATACGACAATTAAACTTCTTTTTGTTTTCATCAATTTCAAACATTTTTTCACAAAATAAAAGAAACCATTTCATAAACGTTAGAACAAATTTTAATTCAGGTTTGAACTTTTGAACTGTTGTCAAAACTTTCGAATATGAAAAATTTTCACAATTTTAAAAATGTCATCTAGTAAAACCAGAAAAAGTCGAAGTCTTGCAAACTACAGTTTACAAAAAAGCGTGCAAAGTAATCGCACCGGCGCGTGCATAAATTTGTTGGTCCAGTTGAGTTTGCGTTTATGTAACCAAAACAGAGATCAACCACGCAGACACGGCATACTCTCCTTCACAAGTTCAACGACTGTAAACTACAATCGTAAACGCGTGATCATTATCAACGCATAGTTGGCCCAATTTTTACTTGCGCAACATATTCTTTTCTATCAAAAAAAAACAGTCGATATCAGTACACACAGCCTCTAGTTAAATGCCGATTACAAAACCTTTTTCGAGATACAAAGTGACATTAATCGGTAACACAATTTTCGTAAGCCCCTTAGTTTATTATTGCGATTTCAAATTCTACTTTGATTCGCGTTTAGTCTATAAAGAAAAGCAAACGAAATCAATCACCCAAGAGCGCGCACTTTTCGACTCATTTTCAATCTCGACCTTACCAAACAACAAACAGCCAGACATTTCTTAATTAGTAGAAAAACAGAACAAATCGTAATCGAATTAAGAAACAATGTTTTATTTCGTACTTGTAAAAACACAAAAAATATAAAATATTTGAGAACCTTATGATTAATATTGTAGACTAAGGATTAAGCTATGATTAAACGCACGTTCTGGATCGTGGACTTGCAAAATATATAAAAAATGAGTTCATAAAAAAGTGGCGCAGTAAATATGTATGATTTGTGCGATTGTCAGTTGTGAAACAAGTAGTACGCGACAAGTGCCGGAAGTTTTAACAAATTCAGGTGTCAATAAACGTGTTAGAAAATCTATATCTTATTAAATACTTTTGATTGGACGCAATTAAGAGCATAATCAAGACATTTCACGAATTTTACGACATCATTTCATACATTTTTTTCTTCTCCCGAAAAAAAACCGATTGCGCGATTTACTTATCTAACAATAACACATTGAAAACAACTCGTATATAGATTTTCTTTCTTTTCTCTTCTATAAATCCTATTTACAAATTTATTTTTTATCGTTCAAAATCCCAAGCTGGGATTAACGAAAAAAAACCATTTCTTTCTGCTCCAACAATTAAACTTCTTAAATAACAAACTTAAGAAACTGATCGGTCGTTCATTTTTAACGTTTGTAAGAAACACTTCGTTCCTCCTTTCGGAAAGCAGCAGCGAGGACCAAAGACAAACTAGCCAGCATCACCTGCAACGATAAATTACAATTTCATTATCGTCAGACGTAGTCAGATACGATCAGACACGAAACTGTCAACATTTCAGATTTATTTGAGAAAATAAACTGAGACGTTTGCAGACAATCCAGCGGCTTACAATAATCGTTGCACAAATATGCAAATCACTGTGCATTAGCCGCGAGCGAGCGTCCAGCAATTGTTTCGCTTGTTTGCTGGTCAGTGTTACAACCCGCTTAAATGGATACATAAAATATACTTACGTGTATTAAACACAAGGATAGCACTAATCCAGCTAACCATCCGGATCGAGATTCCATATACCAGCTGATCTCCTCGACGCAACCGTGAAAGAAAGCAAGACCAGTGACAGTGTCACGGCATTCATTCGGAAGAGGTTTCAACAAGTTCAAATAGTCGTTTGCACCATCCGCACCGCAACATCCAATCTAAAACGAATTTTATATTTATTAAAGAACGTTTTTCAGTAATGTTTCATTCAAATATGGACTTATATATAGAGTCATATATGGACTCAGATATGGACTCATATACCTTATTTTTTGTTTTATAGATAAAGTTAAAAAACTGTTAAACAATCAGTAGCACGAGAAATCGATTAATTTTCTCAAGCGTGACACTTGTAGTGTAATTTGTGGACAGGCATCAGGGTCACTTACGCGTAATCAAATATCGTACATTGGTAATGATACAGTTCGACTTATTTAATAGACCAACTTTCAACCTGATTTTCACACTGATCATTTAATCGTCAGTGTTTGAACGAGACCGTTTTTTCAACGACGAATGAAATTACAGTACTTTGACGAAACATTTGATTTGATAAAATCCCCCTGTACTTATTCAACGCGGCTATAGGTGCATGGTTTTAAACGTCACTTGTTCGTCATCCATCCATTATCTACTATCTCATTAGAGCTACATGCTACATTTCGAAAGGTTGCGAAAAACGTAATTTTATTAGTTAGCGGATTTCTTCAAATGTCAGCGAACGTCCAATGGGATTTATAAAATTTTCATGGCTTTTCATTACTCGTCCGCCCAATTAGGCCGCGATTAAATTTCGTCTCTCAAAAGTTGTTGCCTACAGATAAGTTATCGTTAATGTAATCGTTCCCCATAGCGCGCTGTTTGCTTTACAACCTCGAGGTTTTCAGATATGTTTGTCGTGGTTTCGAGCGACACACTTTTACCCATGATTGTTCGTCATTATCGTATGCAAATAATGTAGAAATGTATCACACTAAATACGGTAACTATTTTTCCTTTCTTGAAACTTGATCCAATCGTTGCACTCATCATATCTAGCCTTGCCTCTCCTCCTTTCTATTCAATATCAATTTTCAGTAGCGAGGTTAAAATATTTGTGGCATTAAACGGTGTTGGAATTCGAAATACCAACGTTTATCGTTTATTCAAACAAAAAAATTACAAAAAGTAAAAATAAAAATTAAAAAAGTGGATTCAGGTTTGTTGAATTAACAATTTGAAAACGAGGTGAAGATCCAAATTATGATCAGTGTTGTATAATTTGGTTGAATAACGACCATTAGTCTCGAAGTGTTTCCGATCTCCAAGTGTTGGCTGGATTATTTATTATCTTATTAGAAGAGTCATAATGTTCTTAGACTTTCTCCTAGTTAAAATTAGATGCCAGACAACAGCAACTGTTAACGTTCGGTTTGACTTACACTTTCCTGGATGAGCTTGAGTGTCGTCAGAGCTCTTTCGTGGTGCGAGTTGACGATCAGATTTCGCATCGATTGCCTGATGATGGGTTGAATTTTGCTCTGATACGTCGAGTAATCTAGTAGGACACAGGTGCCAGCCAAGCCAAGTACGAAACAGAACAGGTGCATTCCAGCACTCTGCAAAGTACAGCAGAATTTCGAGTGACAAAGTTTAAACACATGTTTACATTGAGAATTTTGAAGATTATAATATTTAGTTGTGATCAACGTACTGAGTAAAGACCAAGATTAAATTCGTTTCTAGTAACCACACAGCTAATGAAAGCAACTGCCATAACGAAAATTGACATGATGATTAGTATGTAAAGTCCAATGTAATATTCTTGCATCTGTAAATAGTCCACCCAGTCCTGAAATCCTTCCTCTGCTCGCATGTAAACTGACAATCCGAACACGCTAAATCCAAATAACTGCAAACAATTTCATCAAATACCATTTTAATCAATAATTAAACTAAGAGCTACTTGAATTTAAATCAAAAAATATCAAAGAATTTAATTCAGTTTTGGAAATTGATGAAAACTTTGAATTCTTAGTAGAAAGATGAAAAACGAAATTTTTAATCAACATTTAAAGTCATGATTTAGTCATACCAGAACAATAACGTTGAGGGAAAAGATGACGTATTTGATGACACTGATATTCCTCTCCAATTGGAGGGCTGCTGCATTTTGGCCCACCATCTCAGAAAGGGTCTTAACAATTATGCAAAAAAAAACTTTGTTTACACACAAATCACAAACAACAACTGGTTTCTTTTACAAGTTACTCGGGAGCGTCAAGGAAACCGACTAAAATCGGTGTTAAAATTTCGCCGATACCGGGGCAACGTTATCTCTGACAAATATGTGATAACGAGATAAAACTTGATTGTCCCAGTCTATGGCACGTAACTCATTTTATCTCAATGGCGTAAAATGATTCACTTGAACCTGCCACACCTGACGAATTCTATTCCCACAAATACAAATTCTGACTCATCTTTTTATTAGTAATCATCGAAACTGAAATATTAAACTTTTTGCAATTAAAAGTATTCAGTTTGCTTAATCGAATGAAAGGCGTTAAATTGATTGCAAATTTTTTATAAGAACCAAACTTTGGATGAACTTTTTTTCTGTTTTCGGTTCATTACAATTCATTACAGGTACAAGTTTTACACGTTTGTTTTAGAGTGTGTTGCAGCAAGGCTTCAAATTATTGCGCAAACATCATGTTTCATATCATAACAATCGTTGAATGCACTTTTACTGTGTTATGAGCAAGGATGTTTGAATTTGATGTACGATAAATAATATGCTTTGAACGTACACTAATTGTAAATTACTGACAGCGTGGAAGAAAAAAAATTGTGCATTTTAAAAGAAAGTCTCGTCTGACAGACACGCGTTTGTTTGGGTGTCTTCCTTTTTGGCTGTTTTTTACTCTGTTGGAAAGAAATTTCTCTTTGTTTGGATTGTACGTGTCAAAAGAAGATTCATTGAAACAACAAAGTAAAAAAATAATTGGAAAAAATCGTTGTAAACAAATGGATTTTCATTCAAAAGAATGTTTGATCGGTTTTTTTGCAGGAATTTGTTAGTCGTGTTTGAAATATTGTTAATGATCATATGAGAACAAGTGTAGAGGATAATTTAGTGCTACAAAATTGCAACATTGTTCTTGGACTGGAGAATTTATTCCGTTGCAAAAATGTTGAGCCCAGTCGTAAGAAGAAAGGGAGCTAAAGAGCCGAGTTCTTTATTTTCTGACCTTCTTCATTAAGTTCTCATTGTCTACCAGTCAACTATTCATGTCAGCCGATTTTGACGATTTTATTTAGCTGTCTTGAGAATATGTCTTTGAGGATCACAAGATAAAGATCATGTTCCCCTCTCTCTCTTACACTTGTTTATCCTTGTTATAAAAAAGTGTTGATTATTGAACCATTTTTTAAATCATTACAGCAAAAAAATTATTATGAAAAAACAGTTTTTCAGTTATTGATTTAATTAATTATTTTAAATTAATTTTGTAGTATTTATTCTACTGAAAAAAATGTTTTTATTATATAATTTTTAAAGCTTGTATATAAGCTATATGTACTTTATAAGTGTAATCCTGACTCATATTAGATAAACGTTATCGGCGTCAGTCCTGTGTACATCGCATCGAAGTGTGATTGCAATGTTCAATTTAATGTTATTGCAAAATGAAAGTTTCTTTGATACCCTTATTTATTATCTATTTTTCTTTACAAGGTAAGTAAATATTTCAATGTCAAAGTCAACTTTTTTTAGTTTCAATTAATAATAAAATCATTTTTAATGATTTAGTGACAGCATTAGACACAAATCCTTATTGTTTCCGCTTTACCTGGCTCGGATCAGCGACAGAAAATGACACTTCTTTGCAGAAAAATTGTTCTATATCAAAAAACATTCCTTGTGTCTACCCAGTTTTCTGTATGCAATGTTTTTATTACAAAATCTAAGACAATTTATTAAAATAACTGAATAAATTTGGTTTTTCGTAATTTAACGATAGATTCAGCAACGCCTCCAAATTTGACGGACTTTTGGAGAGGTGAAAAAAAGTCCGAAAGAACTTGCAAATTGCTACCTGGGCATATTTGTGTTAAATTCACCTACATGTACAACAACGCAGGTGATCATAAATTCGATTGAACTATAGAACATTAAACAACCCGAGATTAATTGATTTTCCAATTTTGCAATCGTAGTTATCAACATCACGCGATTTTGTGGGAAAATGACTGAAAATACCAAAACCGCCATATCCTCCGGCTGTTATTCGCAACAGGTGAGTGTAAAGATGAAAAATTTTTCCCCATCTCTCAGGTTAAGTACTTTTATCAAACTTGATTTATCAAAAACATTCTTAACATTTTTAATTGGACAGCAGAAATTTTAAATGTTAAATATTGGCTCGGGTTTCAGAATGTCGTTTCTTCTCTTTGGAGTGAATTTATGAAAATTAGCATGGTAATGAAATTTTATGATCGTTTGCAGGTTGACGGCCATACCGTGGAAGCCTGCGCCTGCATCACCTCAAGTGGTAGATTTCCTTGCAATTCGTCTTCGCAGCATAAATTCACTTATACGAACCTTTTAATTTACGTTTGGATGGCTGTTTGGTTACGAAAAATGTTGTTTTAATAATAACTTTTGAGAAATCATTCAATCAAAGATGTAAATATGTTTAATAAAGTGGAAGAATAAAATTAACGAGAAGTATTTGTTCGAAAGCAGTTTTTGAAATCTGTCAGTTGATCAATTGTTTTCTTCTTTTTGACATTTTGTACAAGTTTACCATACCGTGTTGGTTATTTTTAATCTTGAAACAAAATCGACAGTTGAAAAAATTTGAAATGGAAAATTTCGATGCGGGCTCAGACTTTAGTGACAGTAATTTTGTGATTCCTGAGGTAATCGAACCTCAACATCGGTGTAAAAGGAAACATTACAAACGGTCATCGTCGTTGGATCAGTCAGATATGGGTGACATGAAGGTAAATAAGACATCATTAATTAAACTATTTAATGAAAGAATGTTCTTCGTTTCAACTTGTTTTATTTTTAATTATCGTCATAATTTTCAATTTTCATTTCAATTCTTTTTGTTAGTTTAGCAATTTCTATAGAACAATCAAGTTCAAATATTAGGATGCAAATTGATCAATCAGAGCAGTGAACAAAAACGTTTATTGGACAAGTTTTTATTTGTTTATTTATGAACTGCAGATTCCCAAGGAAAAAGAGACGTTGTACGAGGAAAACGAAACCGAGTTCCTAGACTCGTTGAAGAATAGCATGTCGATGAAAGTAACGTCAGACAACGTGCCTAATTTGGGCACGGAGCAACACGGCGACTGGGTGGATAAATTCGTTCCTCTTGAGCAAGAAAGAAAGAACGAAACACTATCCGACCAAGAGGAAAAAAGTCAAGTTGAACACAAGTATCGAAATGTTTATAGTATCTCCAATCAGATGAAACCGAGCACGAAAAGCGTTGATTTCGGTCAGTTGAAAAAAAAACACCAATTCATTTTTTTCCACGCAAATTAGTTTTACAACATTTGAATGTTCTTTTTTTCTTTTAGAAGACCTGACGGAGAATATGCAGATACCAAATATAATCGACGTAGAAGAGAAGCAAAACTATTTATGCAGTTTTCACAAATGGCTGATCGAGTACCAGGAGGCTCGTGGGACTCCAAGAACTGAGTACCCTTTCGCTGCTCTGATCCAGGAAATGGGCCAGATTACTGGTCGTTGCATGGTCGCCTTACTAGAAGTTGTTATCAGTCTGTCTCCTTTATTACAAGTACAAACATTTTCATCCTAATCTTAACCCTTTTTGATTTTGAAAGTAAAAATCACAATGTTGTATCGTAAGACTAATTGAAATTTATTGTAACATCATTGCATTACAGAGCTAATGGTCGAATTTTATATTACAGATATTTTTATATATATTGCGATTCGTACTGGACAAAGTTGTGAACATTCGGGAAACGAGCGATTACCATCAGATGAGCATAAAGTACCTGATCCTTGGCGTACAAGTGCTTAGCGTCTTTTTCTGCATTGGATTCATCTTCAGTTTCGTCGTATTTCCAATTTTACAAATGGGGGTGACGATAATTGCCAAAATTTTATTCTACGAGTGAAACTCAATGGGCGCCGCGCTTATTGTTTAGTTATTGTATATATAAAATTGTATATTCATGCACGAACAAACAAAAAATCTCGTCGATTGCGTCCGCGACACATTGTCAAATCGATTCGACAGGTTGTGTTATCATCCCAAGATGAATAAAGATACGTTTTATTAAGAAACGAGTTAGCACAATTTTTTTGGCCTCTCATCCTCGGTACATTAATCGTTGCGGATACAATTTCGGGTCTATCGTTGCGACCTTGGTTGTGTGGGCTTGACAATCGACGAAACCTTGTTTTGTTAAGATTCGCAGTTGCTTTCACACAAATCGACTGAAGTAAACTTAAGCAATAGAAATTAGTCATAACTCAAACATTAAAAAAAATTGGACTTGAACTTGTTCGAACAATTTTGTTATAACTTGAGTGGTTCGTTTGTTCTATTTTCAGATTTTTCATATTCAAAAACAATAGACATTATAGTTGTATCAAAAATTACTCGGTCAACTAAGCTGAAATGAATCTGTCAGATGAGAATCATCGTGATTTGTCAACTACAAAATGAACGGCCTTACTTAATTTATTATGAGCAAACAAATATAGCGATGCCGAATACAATTGTTATTAGACTGGATAATTGAATCGAGCTGGCTGCCCCCCAGCCGCACTCGAGGTCCGTTTTGAGAGCGTCCGACACCGTCATGTTGTTCTTGTTAATACAGAACGTTTCTCGTAGATCATCGTCCCAGCCGTTATTCCAACACTCGAAGTCATTCTCATCCTCCCGATCGTAGTTATTAAATTCGTAATGCGAATTGCATCGATCCTCCTCGTACTCCCTGTGCTTCCTCTGCCACATCTCCATCCAGCTAAAACCAATCAATTCACCACCACGTTTATCACTTACCAAAACTTAAACACCTTAATCAAACATTTGAAATTGAAATTTTCTTTTTAATTTGTCCTAAAAGTCTGATTAGATATTCTAAATTCTAGCAACCAAAACTTGAAAACTTAAATTAAAAAAGCTTGATATTTTCTTTTGGAATGATTTTGAACAGTTTTTTCGTTTGAAATATTGTAATTTTAAGCTTACCCAATATCGCAATTGCACTTGAGATGGTTCCCTTTAGTTCTGAGCCGCATGAGGTATCGTTTACCTGGCACACCGGGCTTGTAACCCGACGATGGATTATTTAACGTCCTCATATCACTGTCGCGAATCTCAACCGTGACGTTTCTCACGCTTTCTGCATTAGCAAACACTTCCCTAGGCACAGTGTCCACGCTCGTGTTATACATGCCGAAATGCAAACGCGGGCTTCTCATCCCCTGTGGAAACAACGACAGTTCAATCTTCCACGATAATCCCTAATGTATCATTTTGCGGTTCCAATATTTACCCTTAGAATATCTGGATGTAGGGTCCTTAACGATCTGCCGGTAAAGGTAAAATTAAACAGTTTGACTGGAAACCGTCCTTTCATCTCTCGCTCCAAATTTGTCTCGTTTTGAACCTAAAATACGTAAAATTGAAGTATCAAAGTTTAAATGTATTAACAATTGTATTAGTTTGCTATCAATCTTTTGTTTGTTTAACTTACATCAATCTCGAGATGCCTTAATCCATGATTATATTCAACAATATTTGGCAGGTTGAAATGTTTAATTCCCGTATGAGCAGTGATTTTGAGACATCGCAATTTCGTTGCTTTGCAAAGTGCTCCTGGCTGAAATGAAAAAAGAATGAAAAAATTGTAAACATTAGATGGTGTTCGTTTTAAAAATGACAGTGCAGTTCATTGGTGTTTTACCTCGAACGTTGATAATGATAAATGTCGAATATCAAGCTCTTCTAAACTGTCGGCCAAACCTAGGAAGCTGGTGTTGGTTATTGAAGTAATAGGATTAAATGCTAGATTGAAGGACTTAAGTTTTGGAAGAGCGTGTGTTATTAGAGGTACGACTGTCAGGTCGTTGTAACTTAAGTCCAAATGATGTAGAGACGATAAATTTGATGCCATCTCTGGAGGGATTGACGCCAGCTCGTTGTGTGCCAAGTGCAAAGTTTGTAATCGATGGAATGGCAGGTCTGGTACCTATTTCAATCCAAAATTTTCCATCAATTTTCTCACTTTTTCATGACAGACCAAATTCTTTTCAACAAGACAAAATTGTGAACTTACACTTAGCAATGAGATATTAGTCATCCCAAGGAACAGCAAAACGTCCTCCAATCCACGGAAAGTTCTTCCTCGTGATTCCAAAATGAGTTGTTTATTATGACTGAGATCCAAATAAGTCAAGTAGGGCAGATCAGAGAACACTCCATCGTCCAACCTAACCAGTCTGTTATACGAAAAGTCTATCCAAGTAAGCCCCTGAAATTAACAGCAACTGTAATTTTCCATTTTTGAATAATGCAATCAACTTTTGAAGTTGAAATGTTTGTTTTACTCTGAGTCTAAAGATGGCATCGGTACTATGAACACCAGAAAGTGAGTTCCAAGACATGTCCAAGGTGGCAAGACTCGCAGCTGAAGACATGGACATGGATTTGATCGGCAGTCTCATAAACTGGTTATGAGAAAGGTCCAAACTCTCAATATGAACGTCATTGAATATATTATCCGCTAATGTGCGAAGTCTATTGTGAGATAAATCAACGATCCGGAGCTTTTTCAGGGGTCGGAACGCTTCTGCTGGGATGTCCATTATGTTGTTCCAAGCAAACATGAGTACCTAACAAAAAACGAACAGTACAATTTGTTGAACACTTTTGTTCGAAAAATTCGTTGCAACTCACTTGCAAATTGTTCGTGTTACGGAAACAGTCAAAATCCACTTCCATCAAGTCGTTGTGACTTAAATCGAGCCATTGGAGATGAGGCATGTTGCCAAATACGCCTTGGGTTACGTTGCTCAGTTCGTTGTGCGCCAAGTAGAGATGAGTCAAAGAGTATTCCACAGGCTTGAAGTAAAACCTCATTATGTCGGTTATGTTGTTGAAGCTCAGATCAAGTACTTTGATGTTTGACTGTATCATGCCAGACACTGAACATCGCAATGAAATTGAAACAAAATTAGAAAAACTGTAAGAAATTGTTGTGCATTTTTTTATACAAAAATTGCTTACTGCTACTGGACATCATCGGAGAGTAATTTGAACTGTTGCCCCAAAGCCTGGTGATTTTATTATGGCTCGCATTAACTTTGAAGGAAGAGAGGGTTCCAACTTGGTCAAACGATGCGAAATCAAACTCGCCCATGTCGTTGTAAGCAAGGTCCAAAAACTCCAAGTCAGGCAAATTCTAAAGGCATATTCAAATTCTTCTAAATTAAGTTTCTTTATTTGATTTTGAATACAATCGCTTTGAAGTTGCATAAAGTTTGAAACCTGAAAAGCTTCGTCGTCCATTTCTCTTATCTTATTACCCCTCAAGTTAATATACTTGACTCGATTCATATTCATGAAAGCACGCCTCTCGATTCGTCCTATGGCATTATCTTTCAAATTAATAGTCATCAAAGAGGACAGATCAACAAAAGCATGTGTTTGCAGCGTCTGAATTTTGTTGTAAGAGAAGTCAATTTCTTCCAACAAAGAATGTATGTCGCCCTGAAATTCAACAATCGAAATTAACATTTGAAAGTCATAAATTAAGTTGAATTTGTTTTTGGAGGTCACGACAAGTACCTGGAAGGTTCCTTTGTGGATATTACTGATCTCGTTGTCCTGTAATTCAATTTTCTTAACCCTCTTCAAAAAATGAAACGAAGTATCTGGCATGGACGTGATTCTGTTATTGCTAAAGTCCAGGTGTTGCAGATTTGTAAGCGATTTGAACGACCTGCTTGGCAACTCGCTCATTGATAATCCGTGGGATATTCTTAAAGTAATTAAAGAATGGACCGACCTAGAAAAAAAAGAGAAGATCAAGAAACGACTCGACGTCAATTTCATTTCAACTTTCGATTGTGAACAATTTTCAAAATAACAACAACAAATGACTCTTTTTTCACCTCTGAAAAAGCGTCATCTTCAATGGTACTGATCATGTTTTCCGAAAAGTCCAAGTACTTGATCCCACGCACGTGCATGAAAGCATGACTTTTAATTGAATTTAAGTTGCTTCTCACGATGTGCAACTCTTTCAGGTCCATGCCAAATTCCATAAAGTCATTGGACGTTAATGAAGTCTGTGGCATTCTTGATATCGACAGAAATCGTAGGTTTCGCATTTGTCGCAAATCCTGTAGTGATATCTGTCCGTTTTCTCGGCCACTTAAGTCCAGATTGTAGAGCGAGTACTGGAATCCGTTGAAAACTTCCACTGCGAATTAAAAGAAGGATGCAATTTTATCCGGTGCGTTTCTTTTTCATTTTGAAAATGAATCTATTGATCGTACCTGGTTGGAAAGTATGGATTTTATTTTCCCGAAAGATAAGCGTCCGTAGGAAATCATATTCTTGGAACAAATGGTGTGGTAATTCGGTCAGATTGTTTCCTGACAAGTCAATTAATTCCAGCGACGATTCCAAACCAGCAAAATTAGCTGAATTGGCCTCGTACAAATCACAATCGGCGAAATACAATTCACGAATTCTCGAGTCCCTAAAAGCTCCCTCCTAATTTACAACAATCGATTTTTAATTAAATTATAGAAAAATAGTGTTGAAGTATCCAATTGAAAATGAATAAATAAACATTTATGAATGAGATTACCTCAATGTACGTTAATGGATTGCCATTCATATAAGTCTTGTTAACTTTGTAAAAATGCTGAAACGATCCCGGCAGTAAGCTCTCGATTTGATTGTAATCCAATCGTAAAACGTCGAGCGACATTTGAATGCCGCGCGTTTCCGCTTCCGTTTGCGGGTGGATCATTTTTGTGATGCGATTGTAACTTAAATCCAACACCTTCATCCGCTTTAGGGAGGATAATTGAGCATAAGGGATGTACATCAGCTGATTATCGTTGAGATAAAAGTGCGTCAAGTGAGCCAGGCCGTCGCGGAACACCGAGGGGTCAATTTCCTTCAAGTTGTTTTCCCGCAGATCTAAGACTTCTAAATACGCGAGTCCCACAAATGCATCCGCCGGAAGCTTGTCGATCGAATTCCTGCCCAGTCGCAATATTTGTAACGTGCTTTCCAACCCTCGCCAATTGTCTGGCCCAACGCGTGAAATTTGATTACCTGCCACAATAAACAAGTTTTTTTTTCATAAACATTTCTTTATTTCAAATTTTGTTTTTGTTTACTTTAATTATCAGAGCATATGAGCAGTAATGACGCGCATTAAAATAGTCGCTCTTCAAGATGATTATAACTGACAGGAAGTTGGTACTTAGAGAGATAAGAGGAGATCAAGTTGAATTGATACATTTTTTTCTGTTTTGTTTTTTGATTCGAAAATGAATGTTTTTGAAAGATTGATTATGGAGAGATTGGGAAAAGGGTTGAAAAGTGTGTTTTTTTAAGGGATCGAGGTGTAAAGATGATATTTAAGGTGATCATACCTGTCAAATCTAGAAGCCGCAGCTTTTGCAGATGTCTAAAAGATTTGCTTGGTACTCTAACGAGACGGTTATAGGGTAATTCAAGCTCCCACAACGATCTTTCAAGCCCTAGGAACGCCTCGTCCGGTATATCCGATAGGGGATTATGCTTTATCTGCAGCTTATACAAACCTGCGACGAAAAAGTCTTCTTGCATCTTTTGTTTATACTTTAATGAACTCTTAGATACATCATTTAAATTCATAAGGTATATTCATAACGTTAGCTGATTTCATCATACTGAACTTTTGCAACAGTTGAATCCTTATATTTTGTTAAACAAATTGTTCAACAACCCTAAATCCAATTTGTTTAATTTGTTCTTAAGAATAAATGACAAATTGGAATCTTAAAAACTTATCGGTCCCAAATTGCCCAATCTCTTGTTTAATTAGGACGCTGATAAGTCGAATAAGATGAAATGATGGATCGAATCTTTTCAAATTAGAAATATCATTTGATCGGCTATGAACTGAAACTGAATACAAAATGTTTCAGAAAAAGGTTTATGTTTACATTTATTTGTATTTACTCCGTTCGACGAAAAAAAGTAGATCAAGATGTCAGCAGAACTCTAATTAAATCAGCGTTCAAGTTTAACCTTAACCTGACGGTTAGTTGGAATTTAATCGGACTAATAAGAGATTGTTTGACTAATTCAGATATAATCGAATTATTGAACAAAATTTCCCAACTTCGTAGTCCCATTGTACTTTCGATTGTTCTCACAGTTTTCGGAATTTTAGTTAAATTCTTTGTGAAAAGCTATGATTATCGTCACGGGTAATTGCCTTAATTAGTTTATTGTCTCATCCTTTCTTTTATTCTAAAACTTTTATTTGCGTTTACTTGGAATTGACTTTTCGGTTTTACTCATTTCCAAACAATTTTAACTTTCGATAGAGTTTATTTCAGATTTATAATCTGATTGTTTATGTCTGTTTCAGGTCAAAAATACCATAAAAGCCTTTGCCTTTGGTCAACAAAGATTTAAGGTAAGATTATCGGACCAAACGATATTTCCAATCTTTGTAATATTTGTTTAATTGGTCATACTAAAGTGTGACTAACCAGTGTTTAACAAAAATTGAGGTTGAAGAGCGCGCAGTCCATTGTTTTCCAGCTGCAGCATGAAAACCTTGGAAGAATTGATAGGATGTGGTATCCTGGGCATCGGTACATTTAAACATGATACAATGCCCAAATCTGGGATCGCCTTTGAACACGTGCAGAGAGGATTAAAAAAGCAAGGCGGATACTGGACCGGCAATTCGTGCGCCCTGACTATCGTCATCCACGCGATCAGAACCAGCGCGGCTCTCATTTTGTCGAAATTCAATTTAACAGTTCGTCCCAAACCCTACAATTAAATGCAACGATTGAGCACGTTTGAATGCCTTCCGGATGTCAATTGCAAAGGTCGAACTAAACTAATGACTGGAATATGAAATTAATTACCTCGGTGCATGTGATCATCTATGACGAAACCACATTAAATGTGTTAATTGGCATGTAATTTCATGCACCGTTTATCCGTACGTTGGCATCTCCTCGTCCAATTTCTTTTCAGGCTCAGATTATTCGTCCAACTTTTCGGCTCAATGATTCTCATGCGAATCAACTAACTACAGATCAGAAATCAAAAATAAAACAACAAATTGAAAAAACGTTCGATAAAACTTTGTTCAATTTTGAATCAAGTTTAAGTTTTAAATGTGAAAACAAGTTTTTAAAAGTGCTTAAGTGTTGAAGATTAGAAAAGCGTTCCATCAAAATCCTTGACAATGTTTTTGACCTTAAGCACAAGAGTGTAAAAGAAGACAATTGCATGAAATGGTGCACCTTTTGTTTGACTGTTTGTTTAAATTCTGAAATAACATATTTGTTTGAACTAGAACAATGTCACTGTTGCATTCTTGTGAAATTAATGAGAGCACAACTGCTAATCGAATTACAATATGCATATCCCATGGTTTGCATTCGACATCGAAAGTGCTTCAGTATAATAATCACACGCTTTTTTGTAAACTAAAAAAAACCGATTTTCCACAATCAAAATCAACTCAATAAATTACAGGTCAAATCTCAACTATTAACTAAGAAAAAAACTTTTGATTAGAAAAAAAATTTTTAATTTCATCTACAAAATGAATAATTGGATTAAAATTTGTGAGATTTTGGATATCTATCTTAAAATCTTACCACGACATAGCGAAATATTCCATTTATCGTTTCACACAAACATTGAACCAATTTGAAACAAGAAAAATGATCACAAACGTGGAAGTTGGTCGACACAAATCGGTGGGAGGTATTTGAGAAAATTTAAATGATAACAAAACGTTGTAACGCGATGTACAAATGATAACACTATTGCAACAAAGTCATGCGAGTGGCTAAAGTAAAAAGGAACGACTGGGTGGTGCTACGAGCTCTTCTGCAAACTCGAGGACTTGGGTGGGACACATAGTACGGCTTCGGGAGAGCGCAGACAGTTTGGGTGCTTCTCTTTACCCGATTATACTGCCGGTATTCCATTAGGTCGCAGATAATAAACTAGTTGAACAAAAATTTTAAATGGATATTGTTGTGGAAATGCAGCTTTCGCGCTAAAGCTGCTTCAAAAGCGTTGATGCAAAAATTGTTCGCCGATGTACAACTCGAACTTGCAGATTATGTGTCTCGACTGTACAAACCCTTTTTGTTCTATTATCAAACCCATATCATACCGATGTACGTTTAATTACGTTTGTTCTAAACAAAAACTACAACAATCAAACATTTTTGCTATTTTTTTTTGTTCCTATGAAAGTTTATTTTTCTTTTGATTTGTATGAATTTACTTTTGATTTCCTAATTTTCAGTACGATTCACTTCGTAATATCCATGTTTTAGTAACATTTTATCATTATATTCATTAACATTTGATAAAAAATATTATAAATCATTATTTATTTTGAATTTTAATTATTGATATATATATTACAAACTATGAGTGAATCTGTGGAAGTATTAACAAGATTTGAATATCCCGCGAAAACCGAACGGACGAGGCGCGCCGATAGTGGCGCCACCAGGGTTGCGCGTGTGCGCGTATATAAATTGTTGGACGCATTGTGGCTTTTATTTCGATCTTGGGATGAAGTGCGTGAGTGTCAACCAAATATCAACGACGATGGCTGTTACTTCAGTTAATAAGGCAGCTCCGGCTGAAAAATTAAAGCCAAAGTACGGCAAAATCCTTCTCACGCTACAAAATTGTCTTTTATCCGAAGACAAGCTAAATGCCACACCGTCAAGTTTGGACGGCCTTGACGCCGAAACAGAAACAGACCTTCGCATTTTAGGATGCGAACTCATACAAACCGCTGGAATCCTCCTCAAATTACCTCAGGTTAGTATTCTGATCTATTCTGTCAATTCAAACATTTTCAATTTATAAGCAGCCGCTGCTTTTTAGTTTGTTATCCCCCAAACTTGTCAACCTAACCTCCAAAACAAAGTGGTTTGGTCTGACGAGTTTGTGGAGTCGAAAAAAAGAACTGGAATCCAAAAATAAACGAATGATGAAACTCGTAGCTCGAGGTTTTCACATTGACTTATTTTCGAGTAGCAAATAGTGAGCTTGTCCGTTATGCTTGATTTGTTTATATACTCTTGATTCTCATATAAATCCCATGACCGAAACCTTGTGAACTGTTCTAATTAATATGTCGTTATATAGGGCGCTGACGTTTCTGTCGAAACAAAGTCGACACAAGAAATGGCAAAGGATGGTAGCTCAACCAGGAAACAGGGAGTTTGAGCTCAATTTCCAAATTGAGTGGGAATCAATTATACAGACCTTGTATATAACATCTCTCACTCTTTTACAATTTAAAACGAATTGTGACTTTTTAAATATTATTAATTTCGAGTAGACTGATTTATGCTTTCAGGTAAATAAGTCTGCGGGGATTATTGTTGAAAATTGCCCCCGACAAGTGGAAATAGAGAGTTAGTTTGTGTGCAACTTGGTTCAACGAGCCTCAGTTCCAACAACCATCACGTTTCAACGTTACCGACGTTCGCGCAAGTTTTTCATACCTAGATGACAATCACATTTATTTTGATATGCTCAGAAAGTTATTGTGTGAATAATTTAAATTTTTCCTTCAAAAAATAGTTTTTTTCCTCAAGTTTTACTCCGAAAGTGTGTAATTTTGTAAAATTTATAAAATTATTCACATAAATGTCGACAGGTAAAATTGTACAAGAAAGAAAAACCATTTTTGTTCATGTTCGGAAATCGTTTTTCTTCCTTTCAACTTGAAGACTATGGAGTTTTTGGTTTTTTAAATATAAAACTGCATTTTGCTTTAAACTTTTACTTAAAAAGAGTAGAAAAATTGAGATAGTTTAACCAAAATACTTTTTACACATTTAGAAAAGTTTAAATTGAGAAATTACAAACGTTCAAAAGACGTTTAGAAAACTTAGTTATCAATTAGAGCAGAATTGGCTGTCAACTCTAATCCACAAAGATTCATTTACCTGAAAATTTAATTCACTTAAGAATATTCCAAACAGTTTAATTAATCATTCTTTTCGTTAAAAACAAACAATCCCCGAGGAAAAAATTTTAGAAACATAGAGCTAAACATAATTTTTATCCATTAGAACTTCCAACCAAGCTACGAATTTCTAATTTAATTTTTTGGAATCCAGTTTAAAATCCGGTTTTGAAGTAAACAAAAACAATCTAACCAGTAAAAATAATCTAACCCATCTTGCTTTTTTCTCTGTATTTTTCAGGTCGCAATGGCGACGGCACAAGTGCTATTCCAACGGTTTTACTACAGCAAATCCCTAGTGAGGCATAACATGGAAATCACTGCGATGAGCTGTATTTGTCTGGCGAGTAAAATCGAGGAGGCCGTGCGAAGGATCCGTGATGTCATCAACGTGTTTCACCACATCAAACAAGTGACCAACCAGAAACCAATCACGCCAGTGATTCTGGACCAGAACTACGTCGCACTCAAGAACCAAGTGATCAAATCCGAAAGACGAGTTCTAAAAGAGCTCGGCTTTTGCGTCCACGTGAAACACCCGCACAAAATAATCGTAATGTACCTGCAAGTGCTCGGTTACGAGAAACACCGCACACTCATGCAGCAGTGTTGGAACTACATGAACGACTCGCTGAGGTCCGACGTGTTTCTCAGGCACCACCCCGAGACGATCGCCTGTGCCTGCATTTACCTGGGCGCTCGTCAGCTCCAGCTGGCCCTGCCAAACAATCCGTCCTGGTTCGCTCTGTTCAAAGTCAGCGAGTCGGAGATCAGGGACGTTTGCCGACGAATCCTCAGGCTCTATGTGAGACCTAGGGTGAAACCGGAAGTGCTGGAGAAAAAAGTCGAAGAGCTGCGTAGACAATACGAGGAGGCCAGGACCAAAGCAAGAACGGTCGAGACTGACGGACACACACCGAGTCCTACGCAAACTAAACAGCAGGCCATCTACGGGTTCATCAGCCGCAGCGAATCTCAGGCGCTTCCAGAAACTCGCAAACGGTAATTTGTTGTTTGAATTTAGAAAGATTTTTTTTTTGAAAATATGAGTAGTTTTTGAGCAAATTTTGCTTTGCTTTGATGTGAAATTACTTAAGTTTTTGTTTTCTGTTGCAGGCGGTCGAAAACGTCCAGTCCTTCGCCAAGTAGAGGTGAAAACACAAAGCATTCCAAGCGAAGGAGACACAGCCGTAGCCGCTCGCGGAGTCCAAGTCGCAGTCGCTCGCGGAAGCTGAAAAAGAGCAGCCACAGAGGATCAAGCAGTCACAAGTCGTCGCGTAGTCGGTACAGGTCCCGGAGCAGGTCCAGGGATAGGGATACAGATAGATCGAACAGACACAGAAACAAGCATAGAAGACGCTCGTAACTTGAAAATAAATCATGGTTTCGAATCAACTTTTTTGTCACTTTAGTTGAATACATTTGCAAATAATTTAGGCAATTGTAACATTCTTTGACTGTGTTTTATTGTCAATTGTGGGCGGAATACTTTCAAAGAAGTGTTCCATTTCGTGATTAAGTTTTGTTTTGGCCGAATTTGTAATTAATCTAACAAAACTTGGACATGTTGGATCATTTTGTTTGAACTATCCGACCAGTTTTTGAACAAACTTTTTCAACGATGCAACTTTGTTCTTGTTTTGAAAGATACAATGATAAAAGATAACAAACTGCATTTCAACGTGCAAATATAAAAAGGTTGTATTTATGTAATACAAGTTGTACATAACGAATTTCGTATAATTATTCTTACAAAAGGATAGAGAATAAAAAATTTACATTGTTCAATCGTTGTTGATCATTTGGAAGAATCCCTTTGGCAAAGCTCGGTTACGCTCGACTTTGGTTATTCTTGAGAAGTCGAGATTCAAAAGTTGCGGCAAAACTGTTAAGACAAATCCGCGATACTCCGGGTCCGTGGTGATCGGGTTGGCAAACAGAGTGAGCGTACGGAGGACTTTAAGATTTTGCAATTTCATGATGCTCTGAATAGTGGCGATGTTGTTGCTATGGAGGTAAAGGATTTTGAGGTTTGGGAACTCCGTTATTGACGAGTCGATGTCTTCTAAAGTGTTGTACGAGACGTCCAGCCAGCTCAGCTGTGTCGGGTCATACAGTACAGATTTCACCAACACGTCCAAGTTTCTTAGAGACGTCAGGCAGTTGTGGCTCAGCCATAGCGAATTTGTTAGAAACAAATTGCTCGACGACCTGCTTGGCAGTTTCCTTGTACGCGTCGACTGGGGCGCTTTCTTTGTTAAATCTCTAGCATTATTTTTGTTTTTATTTTATTTCGATAGGACAACATTTATTTTGATTTGAACATAATTGGTAACGTCATACCGGAACAGGAGATAGCGTTTCGATAAGATAAATCCACGGGAGGCCCAGCGACTAATTTCTCTTCCGCTCGTCGGTGATAAGTTATGTAGGGATTTTCTTTTTTCTCCGTCATTATTCGCGTTGGACCAAAATTTTTCTAGTTTTGATGAACCGAATATTTGAAGATAAAAAAAATTGTGTTTGATGTTTAAACCAGGAACTGTGAAGTTGTCTTTGAATAAATTAAAAATTGAAAGTCACAATTCGGAAGAACAAATCATTTTATTAAATCATTTTCACAATTGGTTTTTTTACAAATATTTGTAACATAATACTTCATTTATGGTTTCGTAATTAATAGGTCACAATGACTGACTTTCAGGTTCGACGGTACATTTGAATCGTCAGTCTTTTGTAGTACATTTCATTCGAAATTTGAAAATGATTAAGTTCAACAGTGCACGGGGTTTTTTTGCGACAAAAAAACTCGCATTGCTTTTAAAAAGAGGAGACATATCCTATCCGAATACATTTATTCTATCTCGAAGAATTGTTAAAATTGGCCAAATACTTTAAGAATTTAAAGTATGTTCGCGATTTGTCTTTATTAAAAAAGTACATGCTCAGTCAACTTGTTGAAATTACAAAAAAACAACCGTGATTGTCACTTGATAATTTCAAAAGAAAAGGCATCGGCGTTATTCACAGAGTAATAAATATATCGATAAAAATTTACTCAATTTGTTTCTGTCGTTTGTATTAAACGACACACAATTCGTTTGAAAAAAGGTCCTATCTACGTTCATCTCCCACAATTCCCTCGCATGATCGTCTCAATCAACATCGAATCAACAACGTTCGAATTATTTTTGAATTAAAAAAGGATTTTGTTACTTAATAATTCACTCTACATTATCGGTGTAATAAATTTTCGTTCATCTCGCTTAAACTAATTTCTATCAAATTTGCGCAATAATAAAAATGAGAGAAACGTTAAGCACAATCAAAAGATAAAAAGATCGCGTTGAAAAAACATGAAAAAACGCTGAATTTGAGTTTGGTATCGTTTTGTTGCATACCCCCTTGAAATATCACGATGAAAAAAAAAAAGAAAAACGAACGACCGCTTATTAGTATGTAATTTTCTGTACAAATAAGGC
Source organism: Telenomus remus (assembly GCA_020615435.1). NCBI lineage: Eukaryota > Metazoa > Arthropoda > Insecta > Hymenoptera > Scelionidae > Telenomus > Telenomus remus. The sequence goes on along the minus strand of CM036341.1, from coordinate 4,670,398 downwards.
ACTCGAGAGAACGTTACGCAAAAACTTCTGTTCAGGTGCATGTGTTCATTAAAATCTCAAAAAATAACATTATATTACAAGTAAACATATATTCATATATATAACAGGCAAAGAGACGATCGGCTCTTGGTAGACAGAGTTGTAAAAGATTGGAAAAAATGTTTTTTGAGTAAACAGTCATCAAGTGTACAATAAATAACAAAAGTGTTACATCGATACTTCAAAATAGAGAGAAAGAGAGACATTACAAAAATTAAAAAAACAGAAAAAAATGACTTTTTTTCCAGAGACGATGAAACAAAATTAAAAAAAGTAGAAAGACAAGAGAGGAGAAGAAAAACAGCCACGCTACGCAACGCAGTACCTAGTATTTACACAAGGCGTTATAACCGTGGGGCGGTTATAACGCGTCCGTTTTGAGAATATCATCATGCTGAAGAAAAAAAATGACTTTAAAGCTATTGCTCGGATGACGGGTGCGCGAGGGATGACTCGATTTGGTTTTCGCGGCATCAGACTTCGTCGGACGCGAGGCTCTCCTTTTTCGGCTCAGGCGAGGCGGATTTATCGTTTCGCTCTCCCTCGTTATTCAGATTCACTTCGAGCGCAGCTTCTAAGACGCGAATTCGTCCCTCGTGCTTTATGATCATTGCCTTCAACTTCCTAATTTCTTCAGTGAACTCCTTCAACTTGTCGTCCTGCAAAAAAGACGCAAAAATTACATTACAATCCTCAATGAACTGTGCGAAATTCGACAAAAAAGTGATTGAGATTGATTTCTACCGAGATGACAGTCGTTTGTGAGCCGCCGACAGAATTGGACGCCACCTTTGCATTCTTGCTCAACAGGTTGGCCTTTTTCTGAACTTTGAGCTCGTTTTTGGACGTGGGCTGGTAGCCATCTCGCAGCGATATTAACACCGGCTGCGCGTCCTTTCCTTCCAACCATTCGTCTGCTGAGATAGCCGCTGTGTCGCCCGGCGTGTCCGGGTATAAATCTTCTTGGAAGAGTTCCGACTGTAACGTAAAAAGGCAACTTTAGTTTTCTGGCAAAACTCACCACTCCATTATTCTGACACTTTTCTTGTCCCCCGCAACCCATCAGTCACAATTTTATCGCGCCGGTAATAACATTGATCAACCGAGTGGTCTCAGCTCAAATTGAAAACTTAAAATTGCATATCCATCTTAGTACAGGCTGGAAAAATTGGAGTTTACCTTTCGCGGTACAGTCATGGAGACGACTTGACAGAAACCAGAGTTGTTTAGCCGATAGAACCGCGTGATCTCACAACTGTTAACGTCGCAGCCGCGCTTGGGCATCATACCGATGCCTCGCTGCGGGTCCGGCGTTTGGAAGGTGTTGATGTAGTGCACAAATGGGGGCTCGGGCGTTATTTCGAAGTAGCGGATCACAGAGTCGCCCTTGCCGCAGAGGTACACTAGATTCGTATCGGGGTCGTATAGGGGAAACATTACTCCGTTGCTTGTATCAAGCTCCACCATCACTATGGGCTCTGCCAGCATGTCCGGTGCTCGCAGCGAATACTGTCGTTCTGACATCTTGCTGAAGCCGGTTGTGAAGATCAAACCGCCTCTGAAATTATCAAAAAAAAAACAAAATTAAAGTCTTACTACAAAAATGTCGTTTTCAAATGGGTTCATTTTATGAGAATAAAAATGAAAACAAACTTCAGAAAGATGGCCCGTGTGGCTTTGCTGCCTTCATGTGCAATAGCCTCCTTGAGAACGGTGCCTTCCCTGGGATCGATAAGTCTGATTTTTTTGTCCTTGCAAGTGGTAAGGAGTTGGGACCCATCCCAGCTCCAGCAGGCGGAGTAAACGACATCAGGATGGCAGTCGATCTTGACGAAGGGCTCGCCAGTGCCGACATTCCAGATAATCACGAGGTTGTCCGAGCCAGCGGTCAGGAGTACGTTGAGTGCAGTCGGGTGCCATAGCACAAGACCTACTCGGCGTTGGTGCAACTGTAGGTCTACGACAGGTTCTGTGAGCGTGCGACTGATCCCACCGTCGGGGATCTGCCAGACTTTCACCACGCAGTCCTCCGAGCCTGAGGCGATGACGTTGTCGTTGTGAGGACACCAGGCGATGTCCAACACTGGACCCTTATGTCCACCCACCAGTGGATGGTCTGCCAAAATTCGTCCGACCTGTTTTTATTACAGAGATGACATTAGTTTTTGATCATTGAATTGTTTCATGTTGACTTTTTGTGATTTTTGATTGGTTCTAGTCACAAAGTTAATGGGTGCTTTTCAAATTTGGTTTTTTTTTCTTTTGCAATTGCAAAAATGTTGAAGTGATATTTTGGTTTCTTTGAATTGGTGGTTTTTGAAAGACTAGTTCGGATTTAGACACTTATCTATAAACTACAAGACGAGCACATGCGTCTCACACATTGCAAACAGTCAAAACGAGACATTGGCTTAGATATTATTTTGGCTGCGGTTGCTATTGTTTTGATGATTTTTCACATTTTTTTGCACGGTGCATGCGAGTGTGAAGCTCTGGTCGGTCCAGGTTTTAATAGTTGCATTGAAGGTGCGATTTGGAAAGAAAAAAATGAAATAATAAGGTGTTCGTGTTACGTAATTCGTTAAATTGAATTGCCTGCGATTCACGCGCAGGCTGGATTACGCAAGCGCGAATATCAAGAAAACGGCCACTAAAAATAGTGACAATTCAATGTGTCCAGACTGAGAGCGAACATCGCGCTTTCGATCCGATCCTTTTCATTAGTCTGATTTGGGCATTTGCACGAGCGTTAACTTTTTATTTAACTATTGCAACATTTTTGGCAGATGGAATTGTCGTGTCTTTGATGATATTATTAACCAACTGAATCATTTTTTATTTTCCTTTTTTTTTGTAAAAAACATTTTTCATCTTGTATTTTTTTGTACTCCTTCCAACAATTTTTCATTGTTATTTTCAGTTTTCAATTTAATTGCAAATTTCGCATGCAGTTTTAAAAGCGTTTCCTCTCGCAAAAATGTATGAATCGTAAATTCGATACGCGAAATTGCTCACGTTTTTTACCCTTATTCACGTGTGTGAATAAACTTAAATTTAAGCCACTGCATACAGTTCAATCGAAGTACAAGTTTTTTTAATTGAAAAAATGGATATCTAAAGTATCGCAACTTTTTTCCTCCTTGTTTGCAAATAAACAAGGATAAACATACGTTAAATTGGTCAACTTTACGGGTACACGTTTGCTTTTAATCCCACACCTCGATATCAGATTATAAGACATTATCCTCTAATTTGTAATCGTGAAGTCTGTTTTTTCTTGCTCTACCGTCACTTGCAGTTTGCAAAAAATTAACTCCGCCATTAATTACCCCCTCCTATTAGATCCAGATTATACAATTTTTCAAATTTACTTCATTTTTCAAACTTTTTTCTAGAAGCTATATTTTTTTATTGTTGAAATGGTTAAAAAAGAAAATTTGTTTGTAATTTGTTAATGAAAAACTTCGTTGAAAAAGCTTGCTGTAAAACTATGATGACTATTGTGCGTAAATATTGGTGCAAAAAAGCCATAGCATATCAAAAATTGAAACCAAAAATCCGTGATTTAGTATCGCAAAAAAAAAAAAAACAAAATGAGAATTGCACAATAACGGACAAAAAATGCTGCAAGCTTTTGAACAAAAAAGAACGATCAGAGGCGCTTCAAGTTGGGTTTACTCACACTCAAGAAGAGAACTGGGAGGGTTTTTCAAAAACGATAGGTTATTCGACAATCATTCTCGTTTTCGAGCTTAAGGACTGTCTCGAAGGGGTCATAAAGTAGGCACCAGTTTAGTATGCGATGCTCGTTTGCAATACTCTGTGTTATTTCGATCCTCTACAAGCGCGGAATCCTGCGAGAATCAGTTTGATATTTACTGTAAATCAGTTTTTAAACAAAAACTATCTTTTTCGTTTGTTTCTCACTAATGAGAAATTACTAGCTAAAAGAATGTGATTTCTTTCTAAGATAAATCGTCGCTGGGATGTTACGTATGGAATTCACAAGAAAACGATAATTTTGTTACCTTTTATTTACTGTTTGATAATATTTGCGATTGTTTGAAAGCTTTGATTTGATATGATTAAAACATACAAACTTATGATTAATTTAAAATATCATTTACTTAAACTTGAACTTGAAACTTTAATTGGAAATGTACAATATCAGAATTCTTTATGTAAATAACATATTATTTTAATCAGAAGAACATAATCACAAACTAATTGATGAATTTGAGATAGGAGAAATGTTGAATTTTAAACATCAAAATTTTGAAAAAGTAAAGTTTAGAAAATCATTTCAAGCTCAGGAAAACTTTGTCCGACTAAAATTGTTCAATTTAGATAAATAAAAGAATGATTAACTTTTTGAAATTCCGTCGGTTTATTCAATCGACAACTTTTCCACGCAGTATCACTGTTTAAACTATATTTATCGCATAAACAATAAATTGGATTATCCCCATTACGAGCGACCAGGCAAAATCAATCTGTTCAAATGCATGATTTTAATCGACTGTGAAATCTACAAAAAGAAAAATGAAGAAAATAGCGATGCATATTTAAATTCAATCATGAATAAATATTTGATTGGGTGCATGGACATTACAAAAAATGTATCATCGTGTTCGTCATTTGATATCAAAGTGCTTTTTCAGCCCCGGCGTTAAATTTGTTTTTCAATGTCAGCCCTCCTAAAAATACACCAAAAATCCAAATAAATCCACTCAAAATAAACACTTTATTAATAATAAATGTTGAGTTTGAGTTGAATTATCTAATTGTACTACAAAACGCGTTTTTACGATAAGCATATATCAATTTCCGGATCATGTATTACAAGTTATCTTGGTAAAACGAAGAAACAATTCAAAACACATTTAAAAGTGCTTCAAACAAAATCTTTTAAATTAAAACTATTTTAAGAAAAACGTTCGTTCGAAAATTGCATTTATATTTGTTTCCAGAAAAACATTTAATTTTAATTTGGCATTTATAAAATGTCCATTAAAGGTGATTATAAGTTTGATAACGAGTATATCGTTGTTAATTGAATGAGTAGAGAGAGACAGATAGAGATAGAATGAGAGAGATAGTGACAAATAATTGTATCATAAACAAGTTGGAAAAAAAAACTTTGGAGCATTCGTTGTAACAAATAACGAAATTGTTAATAACATCATAGTAAACAATCATTTACATACAATACATGATAAACGAACGTGTTTCAAGTGGGCTACATATCGGGGTATACTTGTCACAAGTGCTACTTTCGAATCGCATGCTACGAATGTATAAAAGAAATGCTTACTTCGTGTCTATTAGATCGCTGAAATCAATTTAAATTGATTATTGTTTTTAATTTTCTTTTCAAGAAACAAAAAAACTTATCAAAGAAGTTCAGATGTATGAAGAACGCTTTTTAATTAACATTGTTTCATTATTCGATCAACTTCATAATTTGATTAAAGATAAAATTGAAATAAACAAAATAATTAACGAGGATTTGAACTCGCGTCCTTGCAATTGATCGGAACTTCTTGAAAAAAGGTTGGATTCGATTGAAAAAGGTCGCAAAAATGCAAAAAAGAAGAAGAGCAAAGAGTAAACGTAGTAGAACTGAATGGAAATTACGTAAAGAGCTGAGGACCCCCAGGATCGTCGCGCCAAATAGGAGTAAAAGGCGAAAGTGAGCGTCTAAAAATAATGCCACGGCGTGGAAAAGCGCCGAAAATAAATTGGAGCCGGTCGACAAATCATCAGAGTTTTGACCGGTTTTCCATTGAAAAATTGTCGCGGTGTTTGTGCTCCCGCTCGTGAATTCCATTCGAAACAAATCATACATATAAATAACCGACCCAGGCCGAGTGCCGCGCTTCCCTCGAAAGTAAATGCCGTTGGCTGTCAAAGCGTCAGCGCAAAACTCGCCTCAATTTCAAAGCAATCACAACTTACTCGTTATTTGTCAATTGTTTAAAACATCAAATCCAACTCAGGCTTATTAATCTGTATCATTGTTTTATTTCAATTAAACCAACTTGAAAATTCAAAAAAAAAAACACCACAACAATAATCAAAAATTAAAATGTCATGATAGAGCGGTGTAATGTTGTTTCTTCTAGTTTGGTCAGAAAAGTTTTAAGAAGAACGTATAAAAGAAGAAGTGAGAAGTTTTGAAACATAAAAAACTGAGCCAATTGACGAAATTAAGTTGTGACTAATCGGTGACTAATGTTACAACTTTCAATGTGTAAACAACAAGTTGTTTATGACGAAAGTTAAATATTAACGTTAAGAGAAAGTAAGCTGGGATGTTAAAAAGAAAATCAAAGTTTGATTTTTATAAGAAAAAGGAAAAACAAATTTGCAATGTCAAAAAAAAGGGAGCAAAAGACAAAGTTACCTTATTGTGAGGTAAGACGATGAAGGCACCGCCACCGGCCGACTCGACGATGATGGCGAGGAACTTGGGGTTGACCGCGCAGAACGTGGAGTCCCAGGACGACTTGGACACCCGGATGTTGTCGTAGCATTGTTCCCTCTTGAGCGCGGTGCCGTACACGTGGCGGAACTTGCTGCTGCGCACACGGAAAGACATGTCTGCTCCTTCGAAAACCAACAACAATCAAACAATAACAAACAACGAACGTGCGGCACGCGGTCACAACAATAACAACAACAGGAGCAGTGACGTTGGGCGCGCGCGACCTAACCTAGAAGACGAGGGGGATCGAGCGCGGCGCGCCACCTTTGTGGTGCTTGCGCCTGATTCGAATTAGCGGCTTGGCGGCGGTCGCAACCGAGCCGAAAAGTCACAGTTGACGAAAAAACCGGCCTCGATCCAGAGCAGAACAAACCGAGAGAAAAGAGCGGTTGGGAGGAGCGCGCGCGCGCCGGTCTCTTGTCGATGCTCCACCGCGCGCCAAATGATGGCGTTGCGCGTTTACGTGGCGGCGCGCGCGGACGTGGGTGTCCCGAGAATCATCCCCCTCCGCCTGCCTCCCCCTCCCCCTTCGCCTAAAAATAGAACCGCCCCACCCGCGGCGCCCAAACGGACGGGAATATAAAATGAGAATATTTTTGAATCGCCGTCCGATTTTGATTCCTTTAATAGCGATGCGTGTGCGCGGATATCAGCCAGGGCTGCCAACCTGCCGCTAGTCGACCTGAGGGATTCCCAGGGAGGTAGGGGGGGGGAGCGATGCATCTTCACTTTCTGTTTTGTTTCATTCGCGATTCGCGTGTCTCTTCTCACGCATTGTTCTCTGTGTGAGTGAGATAGTCCTTGTTATTATTTTGTTTCTCTGCTTTTGTTTTGTTTTCCTTCTCTCTTCCGCGATTTTGTACAGTTAAGGCCAGCGTTCTTATCAACGGTTAATCAAATGCCAGACCTTTTATTTCCGCGATGCGGAATTCCATCTTGGAACCTTTGTTTGGATTTAGTTATTCCATCTTCTGGTGAAACGGATGGATGTTTTAACATGCAAAATCGTTTACGGAAACGGAAATGAACCCGAAATGGGAATATAAACAAAAATTAAAACAAAAAAAGTAAACAAACAAGAAAAAACTTGAACTGTATATATTTACATAAACAATCGAGGTTGTGGTATTGTTTCTCTTTTGAATGCGAATTCAAAACGAAAAAATTGAGTACAAATTTTCTTGGAATTTATGTAGTTTTTTAGACTAGGGAATGTAAATAACAACAACAATAGATATAGAAGTAATTTTTGCAAATTTCCAACTTAAAACTTGTTGATATTTTGCTCTAGAACGTTTTCATGGTTTGTAAACAATCTAACTGTTTACATTAGAGTTTCCTTCGTCAGTTTCTTTTATTGTTTACCCTCTTTTCGCATTATTATTCGTATTGTTTTGTTTTTAATTCGCACACAAGGACATAACCTCCGCTGTCATTATGAGAACCACAAACCTAAAAATATTTCGGTAAATTTATACACGCCGTAACTGACCTCGGTTATCAAGATCAAAACGAAGGTCGAAGTCAAACATCAAAGATAAACAGCGTTTTTGCAAGCTGCAGCTCAGTTTTACAATCCAATGTTTATTTTTCTGTTTTGTCAATTAAGATCAAAGTCAAATCAAAACTTAACCAAGTTCAATCTTCAAATTTGAATATGATCTTCTTTTGCAATCTGTTGTTTTTCATACAAAATTGTTAAGTAATTAAAATTTCCTCGCTGACGTCATTTTTCAAAGAATGCTTGTTATATTTTGTGAAGCACGCACTAATTAAGTTGTTACTTATTATTGTTTCAGCTTGTTGCGGATACTGGGAAACGGTCGTTTTATATCAGAAAAACGGGCTTTATTGAAGGAAACGGTGCAGAAAATTAACGCCACGCGAATGACAAAAATGAAAAATTTAATCTACCTGAAATTACCGTGCAGACATTTGAAATTTACGTTGAACAAACAGGTAAGCCTCGTTTCATCAAGGAATTGGAATTATGTTTTTTTTTAGTTACGCAAAAAAGGATGATAATTTTGTTTGTTTTCTGGTTGCAGGTTTTCTGTTACAAAAGATTGGGGACAAAAGAATGGCGACATGATTTATCTGGAATTGTCATTTCATGACTAACTGAGTAAGAGACGGTTGCAAAATTAAAATTTTCGTTAAAAACACAGATTAAAACTGTTCCACACGAACAAATGAAATTCGTTTGAATATTTTTAAGCAGGGCAAAAGTAATGAGGATTTTATATACGAGTGCAACTAATTAATGGTATCTCGAATTTTCAATGCGTTATGAATTCAAATCACAGGCCATAAAAATCTGGTGAGATCAAAATTAATTCGTTTGCCGCAGAATCCGATAAAGTTGTGCTCGCTCCTTTAGTCGACTGAAAATATAATCGTCTATCGGCAACCGTCAAATGGAATTATACATTTTTCAATTCACCCAGATATTACACAAAAAGATTGTTACCCTCAAGGGGTGAGAAAAAAGAAACCGATAACGCCAAAAGCACACTTATTTATTCAGGCTAATGAATTTTCAGTCCGATTTAGGTTATTCTTCTACTATTCAAATAGTTTTATCTTAAGAGTTCAAAAAAAACTCGCGTTTAATCGTTTAAGTAAGCAGAATAAATTCAAATGGTGTACAGAAATCAACTTATTTTCATTTGATCTTTTTTATTTCTTCATAAACATCACTAATTGAATTTAATCTCATTTGCTTGTTGTCACAAACTCGGAGATTAAAATTTGTTTCCTGTTTTCTGAGTGATTTTTTATCAGATTATGATTCTTAATTTGCTTGAGAGTTTTTGCGAAGGAAAATAATGTCGACTGTTTGATCATAATTTTTCATCGAATATACAAATTCGTTTTTATAAATCAATGAAATTATGTGTAAATAATTGTTTGTGGATTTATTTTCTCGCAGGTATACTAAGCAAAAGAACGTATGAAAATAAAGCAGACAGACTTGGACCTCATTATCTTAGGAACGCAAATACATTTGAAATAAAAGAGACCCAACTTTAATTGTGAGTAAATTTACACACCAACATTCGCATACTTGCCATACTTCAACATCAAAGTAAAATTCTGAATTTAAATTCAAATTCGAATAAATATTTGAACTTGATTCCCTGTCTCTGAACAAATTAATTTTAATAATTGCACGCTGCAGACGAGATTCATCGTTGTCAACAATTTCGCGATTAAAAAGTCTTCTGAGTTTTGCAAAACATTCAAATGTTTTTGAAAGAAGAAAATCGTGCGTATCAGCAGCATTGGCACAACTTACTGAATGTCACGTATCACGCTACATGGTCAAATGTATCAAATGCGTTTACGTGGCACGCTTCGAGGCATTCTCTGATAGCCTGACAGACACGGTGAAATTTCGTTTAGAAATAGTCAAACAACCTCGGACCGTGCGATTTTCACGAGTTCGAGTTCGCGCCCGATGGCGACACCATCGAGGCACCGGAACTCCTTATTTGGCAATGCGCACTCTGTCGGACACTGCCACTTTTTTGCCTCGCTCACAATTGCACTTTCTTGAATGTTTGTCTTCCGGTTTATTTGTTTATTCTTTTTGTTTTTTCCAGTTGAAAGTGGTGGTCGTAAGCTACCTTTTCTTATGCGAGCTTGCGAGCGATTCTGTGGCCTGGCGAACGGGTATTTCGAGAACTAACACACGTTGGAAATTTTCCTTACAGTTGTCTCAGTAGGCTCAGGAGTTTTGGGCGAATATTTTTATCCGATGAGTCTGTATGCATGCGGTTTTGGAAAAGTACCCTCGCCAGAACTTTCACTCGATACATTTTTCAGTTTTTTTCACTTTCATAATTTATTTATCTAAATTTTTACATCGTAAAAAACTGTATTCAAAATCTATACCTAAAAATATCAAATTTGCAAAATTTTGATAGACACAATCCTAATCATAGTTTAAAAATCAACTTCGAGTAATATTAATGTCATTCTATTAGTTTGTTTCATTCAAAAATTAACTTTATTGTATAATATTTCAAGCTGTAACGTTTGAAAGAAAATTATGATGTTTGTTTTGCCCCTGTTGAATGATTGCCCAACATACTCCGAGCCAGAAATCTAGAAGTATTACAGGGAAAGTTACAAATGAAATTCCGCGAAATAATTTAGTTTGGAAAATGTGATTTATAAACCGATTATCGAAGTAATGAGCGGTTTTCTGGCAATTTTCTGGCACTATCACGTGCCCGAAAACTTGTTACAGTTTTGATGTTACTGTAACGCAATCAAAACTGCGACGTATCAACGCAACCCATTTCTTCGTGTTATTACAAATTCGCAAATTAGTTCTGTCAAAGTTCGGATAGACCGAATTAACTAATCCCATTTTGTTAATTATAAATAATTCTCATCACTGATACACTTGTATGCGCGCCAAGCTTCGGCCAGTTCAAATCACGTCTACGCGTATAATCAAGTGGGATTACTTTTTATCGCCTCAACCCTTCGCTTTATGAATAAGAATAAGACGTTTAAGAAAATGAAAGGAGAAAAAACCTAAGAAAGACAATAAGGACCACCTTTTATTTAACTAAAAAAAACTTGAGATGTAATTTTCAAAATTTCTCGTTACATTTTAGTTAAAATTTGATATTTTTTAGATAGTTTTTATAATTTCAGTTTGAATTCCTTGTGTAGATTCTTTTTCATTGGAAACAATTTTTAAAAACGGAGCTTTCTGACGGGCGCATGACAAGTCTACCTTGTAAGATGGATTATAATGTCAAGAGAGCGGTAGCATAAGAGTAACAAAATGACAAAGTGATAAGCGGGTCCGTGAAAGAGATAAAGGAGAACACAATTATGTACATGCCACGCAAACGGCCCGACGAAAGTAGCGACAAGTGAAAGAAAATCTGTGAGGTCCGGCGAGACCGCCCGAGGGTGGGTTTCACGTTTAAGGGTTAACTCTCTCTTTCGCTCAAGTGCTCGTGTGAAGGGAGCGTTTTCGTCGCGGACATTTAGTCTCATTATGATGTCAGACGCGTTTTGCACTTATGCAAAAGGGGGTCAGAGTGAAATCTAAATTATCATTTTGGTCCATAAATTGTACTCAAAATGTCGCCATTTTAACAATGTTAATCAAATATTATCATTATTCCTTTGCTGGTTCGAATCGTCATAACATAAATTGAATGCAAAATGTCGTCATTTTTTGTTTTTTTTTTGTGTTGTAAATGGGTTTCGGGGTTTCAATAAATTGATAAATAATTGAAGTGGTTGAATAATGGAGGAAAAAACATTTGAATGTGAAAGTATGTTTTTCACATCAATACGACTTTGATAAATGAAAAAGCATCTGCGTTCTATTACGTGTACAGAATTGAAGCAGTTGCATCATTTGTCACGCAATTGATCTATAAACAGTTTAGTGATCCAGCGAACAAAACTTGAGAATAATTCCTGTTTTGATTCAATCTTGTTGCGACATGGAAACATGTCTGTTAAACCAACTGATTTTTCATTCGATCAAAATTCATTACGTTATTCTTATGCCTTAAATAAAATCCACGAAATATTAGTAAAAAAAGTGAATTTAAGTAATAGTAAACAAATAATTAAAAGGAAATATGAAAGAACTTGATAATATAATTAGATTGAGAATGAATTATAAAGTTTTCAGTAAGAGAAAACTGTTAGACGATTTCAAAGGTTTGTAAATTTTGAATACCGGCAAATTGACCCATAAAATATTTTACGTCCAGACAAGACGTGTACAACTCGAAATTCCCTCAATTTCTGCTCGCAATTCTTACCACGTAACTTACGAAAATGAAGTAACACTTTCGGAATATTAATTTTATTTATCAGTTATAAATTTTTACCCAGGCGTTTCTGTTTATCAAACGTAAACTGTTTTTGTCTTTTTAACGTACTAGATAGAGTGCGAACATAAATAAATAATTACTTTTTAGTTGACTCTTTCCTAAGTGAGATTAAAAACTTCAAATTTATCTTTAAAAAAGAGAGTCACTGAAAAGTAAACAAATTTAACAAATCGAAATAAGAAATTGAATGAAGTGATGTTGCAGCGAGGGTTTTATCAATAAGCATTAGAGTTAGAGTGCTCTTATGCATTATAAAAATGTGCATTTAAAAAGCATATAAAATTGTACGTGCAGTGAAATAACATAAGGATGGAATAATCAGATACACGTGTACATACCTATCTCACAGCTAAAAGTATGCGAGAATATAGAAAGCTTTTAAACAAGTTCTGCAGTTCGAATTGGCTGGTTTACAGGAAATTCGAAAAAAAAGAAGTTAGGAAAAGGGTTGATTGATGGAATTTCATATAAAAACTGAAATCACAAAATCTGAAAATTGAAATCGAAATTGGTTTCTTATCTGTGACCGAAATTTGATCACATTTTCAATTATTGTATTGGAACAACCACAAAGTTGTCCGCATCGTTGTCACGCATCGTTGCTGTAATCCATGATTGTTTTCTGCATGGTCAAGAAACTAGGTAGCCTCGGTCAGATCGAAGTAATTAAATGATTCTATCGATTCCTCATCAGATCGGCCAATTTAATGCGGTCAGATAGAAACGACAATGTTTTGCTTAATTTCAAATTATCAATTTAGAACACAATTCTGATATTGTTTATCTATTTAAGACAAACATTTCTATTTTAAGTTGAAACATGACTGGAAAGATTTTTCGTTACATTTGCGTGCAAATTTCTGAGGAAAAAAGTGTTTCGAAGTTCAATTTACTCAGGGGGATGGTTAACTTGATAAAAAATTGTCATAGTCACAGGTATATCTAACTATCAAAAAATGTTCGTCATGGATTTTAATTAATTGGTTGCAAAACGTTTTTTTTTTTCAAATACATTTGAGAGCAATAATATTTTTGATTGAATATCATTTTTGATACTCAATACATCATGAGATTCATTATCAAAAATTGTATTTTTGAAAATGTTATTTAATCTAGGTTAATAGAACATTTGTAGTTTTTTTCAAAAATCTGGAATGAATCTGAATTAATGTTCGCATTTATCTGTGCTGTGACTAAATCGAAATACATTATAGTACAATACAACTTAAAAGGGGAAGGGAATTAACAAGTTTGTCCGGGGAATAATTAAGTGATGGAGCTATACAGCAAAAAGCGCGATCGAAATAAAACTTTTTGTCGAACATCTCATTTTGTGATTGCAATTAATCACTTTTTTGTGCCATTCGCTGTGTGGTTGACGAAGAAAGACAATCAATCAAACTCATTTCAACCTGAAAACCGATTCATTTTCCTTTTCTCACTTATAAATTTACAAAGTTATAAACCAACACTTAATTTGATTTTATAATTTGTACATGTTATTAAAGGTTTCTAAGTTTATACTTGTTTAATTTCGGTTTGGTGAACTTTTTTGAGTTAAAACGATAAACGCTATGAACTGCAGTGACGTATCGCTTGTTTTCAATTTCAACTTTTAATCCAAACTGAGTTACAGTCAACCAAATGCCCTCATTATAATTGAAGACAATAATAAGATTAATAGCACAGTCGTATAAGAACTTGAGGCATTTTGTGAAGCGAGATGAAATTAACACCAGCAGACAAAACGACGTTTTCGTCGTAACAAATACTATAACAACTGAAACTTCAGTTTTACTGTTTCCTTTTCATGAAATACTTAATGTTTTGAGAGAGACAAAGTCAGTAACATGAACATCAGACTATTATAAACTTTCAGACATCTGACAACAAAAAACATACGATAAAGTTAAAACAAAATCAAAAGAATCATTTCAAAAATGACTCATTAGTTCAATCTTTTCTAACATCAGTTACTTTTAAGTTAAATTTTAGTTTTTGGAACATTAAAAGCAAACATCAAGTTTGGAAAATGTGAACAACGTAAAAGGCAAATAAAACTGTATCCAAACGTGAAAGGGGAATAAGCGTATGTATTAAAGTGCGGGTTTAATTGTTACATCTTGTTTGTCACATTCGAGAGCGTGTGAACGTGGAAAATAAAAGCAACGTGTAACGGGAAGTGACAGCGCGCACTTCCTGCATTTTTCATGTCAAATTTTCAGCAAACTCGCTGGAGGCTCGACTCGTTTCATCGTAACAGGCATAAAATAATGTAAATCCGTTGATTTTAACTGCATCGAGGAGGTGCAAAAAAAAATCACCCCTGGTTGAAACTGAAAACAAGTAATTTTGATTCACAAATTGACTAGGAGTTTAAATCGGTTTCTATTTATCCCGAAGAATTTGAAACAAACATCGCAAAGTTGCGAAAATGCCTGATAAACGCGAGAAAATGAAAACGAGGCAAAGTTATAAACCTCGGTTCAGATCATGATATAATGTTGTGAATTATATGAATAATAACAAGTTATGTTGAACTTTAAACTTGATTATCTTGGAACTTTATATTCAATATTGCCCTGCAGAGCAGATTTTGAATTCTAATTTTTAGTTGAGTTATCTTACAGGCGACATAATGAGAAACTCGCGAAACTCAGAGCGTTCAAATAGTGTTGTCAAAAACAAATAATAAATTATTCATTTCTTTGTCATTCGCACTTTCTTGTATATTTGAGATAACATTTTTAGAAAAAAAAAAACAATACACCTTCTTTTTTGTAATCATATGTACTTGTCGAACAGTTATGATAAAAAATGTGTACCAGTCCGTAGAACCGATTCGAAGACGTTTTTTGATTCATGACGTCATAAAGTGCAAAATGTACAAGAGCAACAAAAGGAAACCGCAGTAATTTTTCAATGTTGGACCACATATTTTTCGTCATTCAAGTACATTTTGTTTCATGAAAAAAACACATTTATTTATTTCAAAACACTTTGAAAAGTCTTGACGATTTTCATCAAAAGTAATTATTTTATTTCTGTTATCAGTAACAAAAACGGTAACTTTCATGAAAGGATTTTTATCTGAAACGATGAAAGAAAAAGATAGCCCGGTCGGAAAATTAGCCAGGTTTTCATCCTGATAAATCCAACATAGCTTACGAAATTTTAATGAACCCCATAATTATCGCGGAGTTTAGAGTTTGAGCAAGCCCTGCGCCTTTGTTCTAGTCGAATGATAATTTAATCACGCTGTAAATAATTTTCATTTTGCTGAAATTCCGTCGGTTTGATTCGCAACTGATAGTGTCAGCATCGGTGAGATTTAGATCTGTTTCGTAATATTGGACTGAGCCCTACACCACGCTCTATTCTCTGTTTCGTAATATTAAATCGAACCCTCTGTGAGTTCAGTTTCCACTTTGTAATATCCCGGCACTAACTTCGCCAGAAAATGCATCGCAAAGTACATAGTTCCTGCTAAATTATTATTCCGCATTTTTCTTTTACGCCATTCCATTTATTCAGCACGAGTTAGCAAAATTTTTTCATTATTTCAATCGTGCAATCACTCTTATTTATTTTTTCCTCCATTTTCTCCTGTAATGCACTCTTTTACATTCCATTATTTCGTGTTGATTTAAACCAACTTACTCAGGCAGAGATTAAACAAAATGAGTGAAACATTTAGTACAATATTTCAAATTTTACAATTTTCGAAATGCGAAATTAATTTGTTATACATTTTAGAAATCGCAGCAACGTCGAGGAAGAGAGTCTCCAGCCACGACATTCTGCTCGTTTTATTGACGTTTTTCAAGTATTCATTTCGAACATTTCAATTCCTCTCTATTCAGCTTTGCACATAAAAATTTGCACATCCACGTTGTAAAGAAAATAAGTTTTAATATAAAAGTTATGAATAAATTAATTTAATCACACGACGAAAAGAACAGAAAAAAGTTTTGAGCCAAAAGAAAAAGAGCTGTTTGATCTGCTTTGAGTGCAAAATTATATGTTTGAAAAATATAGGAAAAAGCATTATTCTTGATTCGTGTGACTGCAGAAGGGGAATTCCCTTACACACGCGAGTAGATATTATAAATTTCAAGTAAAATCTTTCACTCAAATCCGCTCTGTCAGGATACGGTTATCGGTGGACTGATTTTCGATCGATTTTATAAATCGAATTGGGTTGGGGGAAAATTATGTCGTTCAGGATAATTAACGCAATACTCTACTTTATATTAATGCTTCATCATTTTGTCATTAGTCTCGATCGCTCGAAAAACGAGGCAAAAATTGTATGTGCTTTTTTGATTGAAATTTGCATAAGCGTTCGCCGCGCGTTTGCAAGTTTGTCAAAGCAAACTTCCAAATTTAATCGCGAGGATGAGGTTTCTCGTTTGTTCCAAACAATTGTGACTTTGCCAAACTGTGTTTCATTTTCGTTGAGAAACTCATATCGATTGATCAATCTTCCACATGTACACTGAAACATATCGCTGTCTACCATAAAAACCGGGTTTATAACCGAAAAAATGATAATACATGATGATATAATCGGAATGTAAAAAATGTACGAAAAAATGTATAATAATCTATCAAGAAATTTATTACAAGAGAAAAATGATCTTTTTCTCTTTGCAATTTTCTTAAATACTAAATTTAATGAAAAATTTTTTAATTAGTCTATTCGAGGGAAAAATGAATGGAATCTTTTTTGTAAATGAATTTTCTACACTTTATCTGCAGTAACGAAAATTGTATTCAGTTACCTATCAAATTCAAAAAGATTAAACATATTTTGTGCAATTGTACGATTCAAAACTATACTAAAACATATATATTTTGATTACGGTAATCTATCGTAGAAATTGGTGCGTGGCTCGAAATGCTCTAGATCGCTGAGAGATTATTACGCGTGATTGCAAATTGGAGTAGAGTTGAGTGGTTTGAAATTTTGAAATTTGAACGCAAGTGTCGATGGAACAGCTTTTAAATAGCGCCGTTCAAGTCCGATCGAGCGGAACGAAAATTGCTCTCTGAAAACAAACAATTGTTACGATTAAAGTTGATCCCAACATCCGGCACTCACTGATTTTTACTTTTTCAGTTTACTAACAAATTTAAAATGGTCGAAAAACAACACAAAAGGTGTTGCAAAAAGCACGCAACAGTTTTTCTTATCTTTTTTTCTTCTCTCTGACAGACTATCAGTTGAGATACGAGATTTTGTAAAGCGCTTTTGCAGCACTTGCAGAGTACATATTTGATACATTTTCTTGCGTCGATTGTCGTGTAAACATTATCGCTACTGCAAATCGAAAACTATATCTTTGTCCCGTTTGCAACTATTCGAGTTACGACGGCGATAGTGTTTATACTCGGAGCGCAGTAACGTCTCGTTTATGCGCACAATTGAGTTTTCGTTCACTTATTTTTCATCCTGCAATCGGTACACGACAATTCAAACATCTTGCATAACTTGAATGGACAATGATTTTGAGTTACAAGTTTTGTTATCGCCCACAAACTCTACAACGAAAATCACCCAAAAAAAGTATTGATAAATTTGTTTGAAAGTTGTTCTTTTATTAAACTGCCAAAAAATTTGCCAACAAAGATAATAGAACTTTTGAATTTCAAGTTGTCGTCATTATGGAAATGCCGGGGCAAATTTATTTATTTTAATCGTAGACGAAAGTTTTACGGCGCGTCACAAGGGAACCGTACGGGTCGTTTGAACTTCGAATGCTGCTGCAAAGTACAGAAAAGTTCTCGAAAAAAAAAGAACGTTGACTAATTTGTTTTCAATAATTAAACTAAAACAAATATATTTTCACATTCAAATGAATGTGACAGAAAAGTAATTTAGTTTGTTATGAAAAAAAGGAAAAGGAAACGGAGGAAATGAAAAATAAGTATACATTCGGTATCGTGACGTGATCGATATGGCTGGCCGTCCATCTTCATAGATGGGAAACGTCAGTCGCGGGATTAAAAATTGTTCATCGATCTTTTGCGATTATTGTGCCGAGATTACTTTGTGATTTTTGAGATTACGCGGTGGCGACGTTGAAGTGCTCATTGATTTGGATCGATTGTAATAATTTGCGCCGAAGAACTGGCCTCTCCTGCGCGTCGTTTCACGTTAAACGTGATACATATATGTGTTGATGCGAGCGTAGACGCGCAGACGACAGGGTAGCTATAGTTTTCTCGTTACCTGCATTGATTATCGCGCGTCGTGCATTGCGCACGATGGGTTCATCTGAAAATTTCTCATTTAACGTATGACTGATGAACAAGCATTTTATACAGCTTTGTCGATAAATTATCACGCTCCGTAATATTATAACGAACGTGCGAAGTTATATTAGTACTAACCACATGCCCTGGCTAATTATAATTCGCAAAACTTTTATCAATTAAACCAATTAATCAACTTCTTTTTGCTCCAAGCGGTTTCGTTTCTTGAAATAAAATTTTCAAGAAAAAGAAGCCACTGGTGAAACAACTCCTTTTAGTTTAGTTGAACAGCTTTTTTTCTTGTTTATTACAAGTTTTAATTAAACCCCAAGTGCGATTCATGGAGAACAATTTTATGAAATCATTTCTCTGATGATAAAAATTTTAATTGATGGAATTAGTTTGGAAACTTTAGTGATGGAAGTGCTAATTGTTGTTGAAAAGTTGTTATTGATTATTAATAACAATTTATAATTTTAATGATGGTAATATCGTAATAGTGATTTGGGACTTTAAGCCCTATATATCTTTCAACTGCACAGAATTGTTTATTAGATTGTCAATCCATTATTATTATAGATCGAGTATTCGAGCCGTGTTTCTATTATCTGAGACGTGAAACGGTTCCGCTGTAACATGTGAAAAGCTTGTTCATCCCTTGAGGGATATGTATGTACGTATGACGCAACATCCAAGCTTATATCACGAAAGAAATTTTGGAATTTCACATAACATGGTTCCGGTGTTAGCA
Source organism: Telenomus remus (assembly GCA_020615435.1). Classification (NCBI taxonomy): domain Eukaryota; kingdom Metazoa; phylum Arthropoda; class Insecta; order Hymenoptera; family Scelionidae; genus Telenomus; species Telenomus remus. The sequence goes on along the minus strand of CM036341.1, from coordinate 4,650,984 downwards.
AGAACCTGACAAATTTTTTACTCGTACTTCCATGTCCTTTTTTTAATTGGAAAATTTAAATCAGGAAGATTTGATCGGACCAAAACGTTTCTATTTTCAATAGTCTCATTTCAAATTCTATTTTTTTCCGCAGAAATGGAAATAGTTCGTTACTGCTAATTTTGGGAGATCATATTGAGGTCAAACTACTTGCGCGATATACATTAGAGCCATAACTCGATTTCGTCCCCTGTTATATTTAGCTTCACTGATATCGAAAAGGTGAATTTTATTCTGATCGATGAGGGTAATCAAATTCGAATCTCCCAACTTTCAATAACTTTCAAAAATTGTTCATAAGTATTCAATTTTCATTTGCTTTTTATTCAAACTCGCTGAATTTTCAACAAACACTTTTATTGCTTTTTTTATCTCAAATTTTTTTTTCACGCGACAAAGTTTGGAAATCACAGTTGGATTGTTACACATTTCCTGCACTTCACTGTAATTCCCGTTCCGTGCAGATTTGTGATTCTGTTTATGTTCGCGATTGAAGAGCATTTTTTATCATTCAAATTGTATCCCTCAATTTGCGACTTTACACATGGACCTTCGGTTCGAACTATTCCAAATGCCAATGTAGAATTCAGTACTTTTTTTGCGATCACTCTTGTTATCAAATATCGTAATAATACAGGTACCAATAAAATGTGAAATTAATACCAATGGAAATTTTAACAATATTGGTTTCATCGTTTGGAAATTGGTATAAACTATTTTTTTCTTCAATTTCTCGGCATCCCGATGAGTTTCAATTTTAACGTTTCCGATCTGTCGTGAGATAATCAGTTTCTACATCAGCGCTCGTTGTTCGCTGTCGTTTTATTTTCAAACTGCGATTCTAATATAAATTACTGACGCGGTTCAAGGTAATTACCAATGTGGTTAAATTAGTAATTCCATTTCGGTCTAATATACCAATTTATGAATTCTCAAACAAGTTTTCAAAATAACAAATTGAATGCATTTCAATTGAAAAAAACTTGTTGAACTCGATAAACAAATCGTTAAAAAACAACATAAATCCATTTCTACTTTGCACGTTTCTATAAGTCGAACATTAGGTTGCAACTTGAAGCTATTTAGTAAGCGAACAATAATGACAGAAATTAGTATATTAGATTGAATAAGCAATGCAATTAATCCGGCAATTCTACGCCTAATAATAATGTTAACTCGCTTTCAAAGCCGTATGGTGTAAAATTAACTCCACCGGTATTACATAACCGAGTACCTACATTTCTGACAATGAAAAAAAATGAAACATTTTGAATTTTGCAATTCGCATTATCACAACAAATTCAATTAGCAAATTTCACTGTATTAATTAAATTGCAAATAATTTCGTCTGATCCTCAACCCAAAAGGGATCCAGCAAAGTTCCTTTTTTCCCCCATCAAGTTTCATTAACGAAGTTAATTTCCGCTTTGTCGTAACTACTGAAAAGTAAAAGTTCTATTTTGGACGACGAGTATAATGGTGCGAAAACTCTCAAAAGCAATTGATGATGTATCACTTCATAAATTGGTAAACAAAAGATGCAAATTAATGCCTCGAAAGTAAACGTGCGGATCACAACCGGTGCCCCGCAGAGGCGGTTTGTTTTTTGCTCCACCGCTAATTAGATGCTGCAAAGATAAATCATGCTCCATCGGCGCTTAATTTCGCAAAATCTCTATAACGAACGATAACCTGACGCTCTGCTATAAGCGCTCATACTGCCAGGAGAACCGCTCGGAAATGAACTCTGGCGCTCCGACTACAATTCATTTATCCGCTTCTATCCTTTCAAGAAACCGCATCACGTACGCATCTCATTTTAAATATATTTCTTTTCAATCCACCAAATATCAAATTGTAAACATTTTCTCCCGTCAACTTGTTTATTACAACTCAGAGATCGTTTCGAAGAGATTACAAAATAGAATTTCTCACGAATTTCCTCACGAAATGTACTTTTGCACCGAAGATCAACGTTCTCAATACAAAAAACGTGTTTCCCAATGTTGCAATCTCGTTTTTTCGATCCAGGCTGAAACTTGAACGAAAAAATGTTTCATTGTGTACATTTGTTTTCCAAATTTTGAGATAGTAGGAAAATTCAACTCAACGAAATAGAAGGTTAAACAATTTTGCACCTAAAGTTGCGTACCTAAATTTGACCTATGCGAATCTCGACAGCGGCATAACACGTAACAACCTCGCTGGGCGATATCTCGTGAGCGCATAATGGTACTTTAACGTTTGCTCGGATACAGTAAACGATAGTCGTATTCAAACCCTGATCTAATCCTTAATGCTCTGGAGAAATATGTCAGAGCGTAAATGATCGGCAGCGTTAATTTAGATTTGCTAGGCCATCGCAAAATTCACTCCCGCCGGTTAAATCAAAATCACTCAGTTCGCTCTTTTTATCGGAAAACATTTAAAGTGTTTCCTCCAAAAACAAAAAAAAAGTCAGGTGACACTGTTATTCAACTGATTCTATTCAATAATTCAACTATTCTATGATTATAAATAATATCAATAATGATTGATTCGGGGTTGAAAATAAAAATAGTTAGTTCTATAGTTAAGGTCAAGTTTTTTTTAAAACATGTTTTATTTGTGTCTGGTGGACCGTTATAACTTGCTTTCGGCAACTTTTTCACAACATCAAACAAAAAACTAATGGCATAATAATTTCAGCCGAAATCGTGTTAGGGCATTTAAATGACGTTTCATTTTTGCACATCGAACGTGAGCCGTGGAGAGTCGAGTGTTTCTATTTTTCCGGCGCGCATTTAGCGCGGACGGAATAGCAAGAGGGAACGAGCAAAATAGCCGAAAAATTCTGTAACTTTCTACGACTGCGCTTTGAAAAGTGCAATTTCCCGTTTCGAGCCCTCGTGCTCAATGCGAAGTTACGAACAACCTTTTTTTTTTTAATAATAGCCCGACCTGAGATGATTTTTGCGAAAAAAAAGAAGTCCGTGAAAAGAACACTGACCCGTTCTGCTGCTTTAAATTGTGATTTTTCACGTAAGTGTGCGCGACGTGCCGCGCACATAAGAATTAGCTTAGTAACACGAGACGTCGTGTCATAAATTGCGCGCGACAAAAAAATTTTTTTTTATGATGTTTCTCTCGTGGCGGAAAAGAGGCTGCAGCTGGTGCTCGTTACCCAGCGCCGCGTGTTACGTGTGTCATTTAACATTTTGCACATAACATATCCCGTGTAAAAGCTGGTTCGCGTGGGAATGCTCGGCTGTACAAATTGGCGTTACACAAAAGGCGCACGATAATTTGTTGATTAATTACCGGCTTTTTAGTTTGTCATGGCTCGGGGTTTTATCGTTTCAATAATGTCACTCTCTAGTCGCGGACACGCTTTATGAGCTACCGCGGCAAAACGAACCCGACCCAACAAAATATCGCGCTTGCTTAATTCGATGTACTGCTCGATTCAACTTGAATTATGCCACATTAATTACACACCTTTATATTAAGTCCAGCCAAAAATGTGGTTACAACGTGACAGATTATCAAAATAATTCGATCGTTAAATTCACACCGATTGTTTATAATTTCCGTCTCGCGTTTTGTATCGATTGATTTCACGCTCGCACAACAAGCAAAAGACATCATCATAACCCAGAAACTCAGACGTTGCAAACATGTGTTTCTCATTTTTTGTGCTGAATTAATTAAGCGCCATTTCGAAAGCTTTATCGCATCCGCCCCCGGGCTGACGTAATTCGTTTCGTTCTACTGGAAAATTTAGTAATAAAAATGGCTCTCGGATTAATAATTGAGCCTTTGTGTTTTCGTCCCGGCTGACTATTGAATTTTTGACTACTCAAAAATTTTAATCGACGTTCTTTTTTTTTGTTTAAAGATACAGTGCACTTTACACTCATTTACGCACAGCATCGGTTCATTTTTCCCAACGGACTGTAATAATTCATAGAAATAGCAAAGTAGTGCGCGCCGTTAGAACAAACTTGCAGGTTTTTCATTATTCAGTGCACAGCACGTCTGTAATGTCTCTTTTACTCCGCTGCCGAGTAGTACAAAATTATTCCTAGTGATAACGAGATACTTATACAACTAAAGCCCGCATTCGAGTTAAGACAAAAATAATTATGCCGCCATTGCGTTTACAAATTACTCGAAAAGAGGAGAAAATTAAGGGGAAAAATTGCATACGTGTTATTTTCTTTAGATAGAGTAACGAACTAGCGAAACAGTAATCGATATTGTTCTGAACGAGAGTCACTTTGATTTGCACATTAAAAATATATTTAAACGAATGGTTATTTGCATTGAACAATTTATGGGACGATCGTGAAGAGTTCGTAAAAGTCAAGAGGAAGGTATAAAAAGGGCATCAATTGCAATTTTTATTACATTGAAGGTTCTACTGAGTCGTTTTTTACAACGCAAGTATATACAATTTTTTTCAACTGCAGATCGAAATGTTTGTTCAAGAATCATCGGTTCCATTCTCAACGTTATTTGATGTTACGGAAAATCGTGCGAAAAGTTTTCCATCGCCGTGTTTGTTGTTGGGCAAAATCGAATTTTTCATTATCGGTCCTTTAACTGATTGAATTTCTTCTCGCAAGGAATTCGCAACGATTTCTCGGAAAAATGTAGTTCCACCTTTTTTTTCCAGATTGATCGTTATTAAATTAAAGGTAATCACTTTTTAATTACACTTTGTTTCGATTTTTCAAGAGGAAAAAAATGCAACGCAAGGGAATGTGAAAAATCGTTGGCAAGTCAGAGGTAAAAGGTTATTTTGAGTTTTCGAAATGATTTTCTGATTTATTATCGGGCGCGGAAAGTTTTCTGTGCGAATGAAGTTGTTCGTTGGTCGGGGTTATTTATCGTTATTTACCCGACGAAGTGTCATTGGAAAATCCGATGATATTCATTTCGATCTATTTATGTGCTCTCGAACTGGACAAACATGCTTTGCGAGTAGCATTTTGGCAGACTGGAAGCACATCGTAAAAATCGTGAAAGTGCTTTTCAACTTGCTGCAGAAACAGGAAAAGCGACAGAGAACACGCGCAAAAGAAACCCTCTGCTCGACGCCATGTGTTTCGATTCAAATTCAAATGTATCGTTTCTCGACAAGTTCTATATGCCATTCGTGAAACTTTTTTTTTCTCTCTCTCTCTCTTTCTCGATATTTTTAACGACTGCAACTATCGGGAAACGTTTGTATCAAACCGCTACATGCGGAAATAATGAAAAACACCGGTGGAATCGGACTTGGATTATGTCTCTCTGATTGCGCATGTATAATCTTACTGCTTTTTTTGATCTGTATCGTTTACATTCAGTTGATGAAAAAAAAAAAAAAAACAAAAAAAAAAAAAGAATAAAAATCACGTTCTTGATTTAGCGACGATCTATGAGAAACGATATATAAAAATAACAAGAGACAAGCGAGAACAAACGAAATAGAAAAAGTCGGAGCGAAAATGTCACTCCCAATTGAGTTTGGGTGTCGTATTTTTGTATACAGTTTGTAAATGCAAATTTTCGCGAGGCGCATACAGAAAATGATGTACGAAATAATGGGTCGGGTGGAAAGGTTTGCACAGCCGGTTGTAAAGCGAAAAACCAAATTGTTTGCGGTAAAATACTTGAATTGCTAAACGAAGATTGTGAGCACAATGAACGTTGCGGTTTATCTATGCAGTTGAAATTGTTACTCCTTTTTCCCCTGACAACCATTGTTTTTTTCAACATTTCATCCATCAGCTAAAAAACCAAACCTGTACAAAAACAAAACTTGTTCTTTCAAAGTTCATAAACCGTCTAAAAAAAAAGTTGAAGAAAAAAAAGCAGCGTTCATTTTCCAATTGGGATTACAGTTTTTTGCAAGTATTCTGGCCGCAACTATTTTTGATAAAAGGATGCGCGGCTAGATTGGAAAGCAAAGTTTGCAAACGCATTGTTTTGGCGTCGTTGAACAAGCAATACAGATTTATAAGTGCAGTCGCGAGTGAGTGATTTTGATACGCGTTACCCATTCTTGCAAAACGGGCAAAAGTATGAAAGACGCGAATGCAAAGAGGCTGTCGAGTCGGCGGTGCTTTCCTGCTCGCGGTGTTTAACTTATCGTGCGGTTAGATTTGAGAGGGAGAAACAAGTACCGAACAGGCAGCGACGAGAAAAACGTCGCCAAGAGCAACGCAGCCCCAAGATGAAACGACCCCAAACGTCCTCCTACTTTTTTATCTCTTCTTTGGCTCTTGCAAATTCACATCGGCGAATAAACATTCATAAGCTGGCGCGAAATTGTCTCAATGGGCCCTTTATAGGTCGCTCCAAATCCCCGATTTCGTCATCCGTTTTTTCGTTTATTAATTGAAATCAACACTGCTCTCTATTGAATTCTCGTTTTCTTTTTCTGTCCCCCCCCCTCCTTTTCATTTGCCGATCGCAATCCACTCGACGTCGCGTTTGGCATTCCACAATGCATAATCGACATTGCTGAAAGTCCTGCCGGATTGTTATGATAATAGTGTTCCAAGCAAGTCAAATCAGTACCATGTACAAGTATTTTCAATGGGACACCAAAGCTCGCGAAGAAATTAAATCCCGCAAAATTACGACCTGATTATTGTTCGGCAGTCAATTGCAGTTCGTACAACTTTATTGGAAATATGTGGGACTGTATTTTCTTTTTACGATTCATGTTAGCGATGGAGAATGTAATGAAATAATTAATCATTTGTTGTCGTTGTTTTTCGTTGTAAACATTAGGGTTAATCGTGGTAATTTGAAATTGATTATCATTAAATTACGGGAATGAAGGTAACATAATAAGAATGAAAATTAAATTAGGTCTTGAAATAGGACGAGTCATTGTGACTCGTCAGCTTTTTGAAAGGATGATTAATCAATCATCGACTGTTGTTGGTCATCCACCAAGTGTTTTGAATGCTCGGAAAAACAAAAATAGGCTGATGATGATGGGCCAACTTCGACCCTCCCATTTTGATAAATATTTCAGTCACGACGCTGCTCGACCAAGTGCTCCTAAGTGCCCGGTGGATATTTGATGCAAAAAGTCGAGAAACAAATTTACAACTTCTTGTTATAACAAAGTACGACGCTAATTCGTACGAGCAAGCTCTTATCTCAATTTCTATTCGGGAGCTTTTCTTGTCAAAGTCAGATTAACATAAACATTTTCGGGTAATTCATTTCGACCGCGCGATATAGGATTTAAGAAAATCCAGTCACTTTTGAATGAGAAATCATTTTTTAATTCCACTCGCTCGTTCCGGCTTGTGACGGTTTTAAAAAATGCTGCAAAATCCACGGAATCATTAAAAAGGCTTTAAAGTATCTCGCTGGCGTCACGAACATCGGTAAAATACGAAACGTACTTTGTTCAACGAGTTATTACAGGGTGTAAATCGCGTTGATGCATTGAATATTGGCATTGCGAGGGCATTTTGCATCGTTAAATATCGATTAGCACCTCGGATCAAACGTAGCACAATACAAAAATGTCAAACGAACTGCCATGACGCTCTTCATTGTAAAGTACAAACAAAAGCTTTTATAACAAACAAAAAATTAAAAATCTATAAAAACGAAACAAAAGAATGCCTCTCATTGAACAGAATTCCGGTAATCTGAAACGGAAATCAAAAAAAATTTCAGAATCGCGCTTTGAGATCATCACTTTGATAACAATGTTTAAATGCACAAGTCAGAGTGTTTTTAATCGGAACAAGATACGAGTTTTATGATGAAACAAAAAATAAAAATAATTTCAGAAAGCTAAAATTGGTTTGCTCACTTTTTCCGATCTTGATGAGACAATTTCACACTTGCACGTTAAAATTGTCACGTTTCATAATTAAAATGCAACTTAAACTAATTTTCATCCAATTATTTGCATGATAATTGTTGAGTCCCTTGCATTTGTGCATGAAAGGTATTCCGCAGTCTATTCACGTACGGATGATACGCGCAGCGTATGTGATGCGATAGGCATCTTTCGGGTGCGAGCGTGATATTGGACCGCTGAGTAGCGTCGAACGCGATGACGCAAGACGATTATATATACCCCACCCAGATGCCTACAAATGTTTCCCACCGTCTTTTGTTTTCCCTAATAGATTGAGCGTCCGATCTCGCAATTTATTGCGACCGACTCTCTGCTCCGCGAGAAAAAAGATTTACTTTCGTTCCGCAATCTGGATCAATATCCGACGATCAACCGAGCTTAAATGAATAAGCCGTCGCCTCATTTTCAAATCGACGCTTTCCTCGCGATACCTAGGATACAATTTAAAAAAACCATTCTATCTTATCGAACAAATCGCACTTCCATTTTGCTCCTCCTTTTTTTCCGTCCAAACAAAAAATAAATCTCTCATCTGGATCTAAATCAAAATTAAGGCGGGACCTTGGGTACAGTCAAAACAAAAGTTGATATTACTTTTTGAATACTCAAGCTTTCTGTATCGATACAAATCGTTTTGCCAAATTTCTAAGTTGAATATCTTATTACGGTCAGTGGAGTCTATTGAGAATCCGGTTTTGAGTGCATTTGCACTTAAATTCTATCTCTAAGTTGAATTCTATTCAAGAAAATAAGATTACAAAGGTAATTAATATTTAGAAAGTATGTTGATACTTGAATTGTCGAAACGGTGGAGGTGGCGTGAGAGAAAATCGGCGCGGATAATAAGGAAGACATGGACAGGACGGGGAAGGGTTGAAGGTTGAAAGAAGAAGAGTTAAGAGTGAATGACAGGCGAGCGATGAAATAGGAGAGGCGGCGAGAGTAAAAGGAGACGGGCCCGTAGGACGAGAAGAAGGCGCGGAGTATGGAATGGGAGCAGGAGATGAAACGAAAGAAACTGCGAGACACGTCGGACGGGCGGGTTTGAGGGAGTGTGGCGATGGGTGGGGAAGAGCGAGGCGTTAGAGGCAGATAGAGCAGGAAGGCCGGATAAAGCGTGCGAGATGGAAGGAGCGTGACGGGGGCAGACCAGGGAGAGGGTTGGCAGAGAGGGTGGTTTGGTTGAGCGACCGGCCGGCCAGTCGCGCTCTGGCATGTTCGCGGCAACGACGTCGCTCTGTACTGCGTGATGCGAGGCATCTTGAGCCGCGCGAATCCCCGGCCTCGATTAGGTGGGATCAACTGAGGGATGCTCGCGTGCGCGTCGCCGTGTTCCATCAACGTGCCCAGTCTCGCGACTACCACCTTCAACCGATCCTCGTCTGGTACCAGCGACTGATTTCGCCCGACGGATTTCCCTCGCGACAAATCGATCCAGCCTCGTCATCGATCGCTGCTTTATGACGAAGCCAACAAATTCGCGAGCCAAGCCGCCGACTCGGAAACGACCGGGGGAGGCCCGAAGCGAATTAATTAGGTTGCAGATTGACCATTAACGAGCACAAAGTGGGCGCGCTGTTCTGTCCGTGGTGTGCCGGATCGATCCTGGATCGTGACAAGTTGGGCGCGAAAACGCCTGTCCGCGAGGCGCGTTTATTGATTTGTTTTGGCTCGCTTTGAGACAAGTGACAGATGCGAGCACGCATCACCAAGTCTTCCTCCACCGGGATGCTCAATCTCGGCTTATTAGTCCAAGTGGTTCCGGCATCGCTGCAATATTGATCTCCCACAGCGAAACAAACAACTGCGATGAAAATCGTCCCACAGATCTCATCATGGCAAGGCTCTGTCAACGACTCAGCCGCTTCCGCGTCGCTGCTATAATTAGCGCGTCGCAACGGATGTAACACGCAATCGACAAGGTCGGGCCAGATAGCCAGATTTAGTCAAGAATGTCCGTCAAGATTGTGAGGGTTCTCGCCCAACGACAGTCCGCTGACGACCAAACTACAAGCAGACGCGACGTCAATTAAAGACCTCGGACCAAAAATGCACTCTCGTTTGTACAAAGCTGCGACACTGCCCAGGCGATGCTCCTAATCGGATTCAAGGTCAGTGAGAATTCGAGCACATTTCCGGCAGGCCGAGCGTCGAGTAATTTTGCAGCAACTTCCTGCCTGTGATTACCGGAAATGCCAGCGAAAACGGCGTGCCTTGAATTGGGAGCGAAGGTCGCAATATTGTGCCCTCGACTCGACTCACCAGCTTGAAATTCCATTCACCCGGGCACGCCGCGACAACGTTTTTACGAACTCTCGCGCCAACTAATCGTCGACTATCAAACCAACTGAAGAAGCAAACGTTCAAACCCTCCCCTCCGTTTTTTTCACCACTCGACGAAAGTTGAGGCGAACTCTCTAATGGATCAGAGCTCAGATGTTCGTCGACTCACAAACTGAATTCACCGCTCGCGAAGTTGCCAGTTGCTAAACAACGGCCCATTATCTGCAGATAACAAGCGAAGAAACGCCTTGGTATCAAGAAAGGAGAAATAAAAACCAAACGGCAATTAAGAACAGATTAAGATTCCGCGAGCTTCGGAGATGAGAAGTTTGAGACCAGTCGAGGACGGCAGACGAGGGTGCCGGTGATGGCAACGAAACCGGCATGACAGCCCGACAATCTCCGCGCCCTGATTGCCTGTAGTGATCGTTAAGATGCGACTCGTACCGATACTCAGCTCGATGCTAGTGCTAGTGTTGTCGCAAGCGCCAAAACCAGAGAAGCCCGAGAAGAAAGCCATCCAGCTGCCCGGGGACATCGTCTTGGGCGGCCTCTTTCCCATCCACGAGAAAGATGGCTCCGCGTGCGGTACCAAGATCTACAACCGCGGCGTGCAGCGTCTCGAGGCGATGCTCTTCGCAGTCGACAAGATCAACGCGGACAAATCGATCCTGCCGAACATCACCCTGGGGGTGCACATCCTCGACACCTGTGGCAGAGACACCTACGCGCTCGAGCAGAGTCTGCACTTCGTCCGGGCCTCGCTGTCCTTCGACCTCAGCACGCTGCAGTGCGAGGACAAGTCCTCGCCCACTCTCAAGCACCACCTGCAAGCCGGGCCGATGTTCGGCGTCGTCGGCGGCTCGTACAGCTCGGTCTCGCTGCAGGTGGCCAACCTCCTGAGACTCTTCCACATCCCGCAGATCTCGCCGGCGTCCACCGCCACGGCCCTCAGTGATAAAACCCGCTTCGACTACTTTGCCCGAACGGTACCACCGGACAACTTCCAGTCGATGGCCCTGGTGGACGTTGTGAAAAGTGTCAACTGGTCGTACGTCTCCACGGTCTACTCCGAAGGTTCCTACGGCGAGTCTGGTATCCAGCATTTCACTTCCGAAGCGAACAATCGGAATGTCTGTATTGCCGCGGCGGAAAAGGTGCCGAGCACTGCGAACGAGACGACCTTCGATAACATCATTCAGAAACTCGCGAAGAAACCGAACGCGAGGTCGGTCGTGCTTTTCACCCGGGCCGAGGACGCTAGGAGGATTTTGCAGGCGGCGGACAAGGCGACTAAGGCGAACTTGACGCAACCGTTCCAGTGGATCGCGAGTGACGGTTGGGGCAGACAGACTAAGCTCGTGGAGGGCTACGAGGAGGAGGCCGTGGGCGCCATCACGGTCGAGCTGCAGTCGCGAAACATCCCCGGATTCGACGACTACATGGCCTCACTCACTCCGGAAAATAACACGCGGAATCCCTGGTTCGGCGAGTACTGGATGGACGCGTGCACGAGGACCCAAGCTAGCAACGCCTGTGACAAGAATTTCACTCTGGTTAAGAAGTATGGGTATGAACAGGAGTCCAAGGTGCAGTTTGTCGTCGATGCTGTCTTTGCGTTCGCTCTGGCTTTGGACAAATTGCAGCGGGACGTTTGCGGCGAGGGCACCGGCATGTGCGCGAATATGAGCAATTACGACAAGGCGGACTTTTATCAACATTATCTGCTCAATGTTTCCTTCAAGGGTGAGTTTTTGACGTGTTTTTTTTTAACTCGTTCTTGTAGTTTGATAAGTTTTAGAGGTGATTAGGTAGAACTTAACTAGAAAGTTTTTTTCAACTTGAAAGTTTGTTTAATGATTTTTTTTCATTACCATGTCTTGACGAATTGAATAAAAAATAACATACGAAGTAATTTGGAAGAATTTGAACTGTTTCGAGAAAATTATTCTGTGGTTTGAAAGTTGTGATGTACAGAGGAATGTGGGGTCATTAAGTTTCACGATCAGTCAAACTGGAAACGAGAAAAAAATAACGAAATAAGATGTAAAATAGGGCAGGACATTTATTAGCACGAACAGAACGAAAAAGTTGGTCGCGTCTTTTCAAGTGTTTGATAATTTTTTGCATTATGCAGCAGCGTAGATTGTGCGCGCGTCTGTCACTGGGATTTTTGCGATCAGGTGCAAAGTCAAGTACAAAAAGCAGCGCGAATTTGTTAAACAGAGACAAGGGGAGGATCAGCAGACGTTCTAAGCAAAATAGAGCGGTGCAATTTATTTCCCTTTCGCGTTTTCGAAACACACTTGGACGTAATTTATTCGTGAGAATCGTGTCGATAAATATCGTATTGAATTCATATCCCGTGCCTATTGTGCGTGTTTTGAAGGTTGACGTACACTTAACTTATTCTATTCATTTTGCTGCCTCGGAGCTAAAGTGTCCGAATAATATGCTCTATCAACTCTTGGCTATATCGCAAGTTCAGAATTCGTTGATCCTGCTCCTTACAAAGCGTCGTATCGCGCACTCGCTCCATTCAATTTTATCAGATTAGCTTCAATTTTTGAAACCGACCGGAAATTTCGTTCTCACGAAATTTATGAATATAAGTAAAATGGAAATTGAATTTTTCATAAAACATTTTTCGAGTCACAACTACTTTTCTAGTTATTAATGTTGAAAATGTTCGCAAACTTTGGGACGTGAAAGGTGAATATGATATTCTAATCACATACTGATCATGTGCAATTTGCCACGAGAATCGGCGAGTCAGTTCTATCTCAATTTATATTCGCAAAGTTCTTAGCTTGGAGAAAGGAAGGAAATTATGAAAGGTTACAATCAAGGTCTACTTTAATAGGACTGATTTTCGATGCGAGCTTAATTGGGGTGTTCATAATGGCCTTCGCCTTACCTTATCAATTTCTTCCACATTTATGAAGCATGCGAAAGTTTCAAATGTTATTTTGTACGGAACAGCATCATTACGTCTCGATGCCAAATCAGCTATATAATCACGTAACGCGAGATCACGCTCTAAGTACGCAAAAACATGAAAACAAGCGTCGTAACAAGCAGGCAACGAACAATAACGAAACTTAACTCATAATTAAATCTCCACTTGACTTTTTTTTAATTACAGTTTTTAACGCTCGCTCCATGCTGGGCAGTCACGAAATCGTATCGAGTTGAGGGACGATTTATAATCCAACGTTTCTCGACACGAAAGCCTTTCAAAAATTAAAAGCTCGAGTTTGAATCTTGATCAAATAATCAATATGACAAAAAAAAGGCCACCCCAAAAATTGTCCACTTTTTAGTCGCAATCTATTTAGTTGACAAAATTAAAGGTCTTTCCAAAAGGCTTTTAGTTCTCAAAGCGCGTTCATTTTTTATGACCTTTCAATCTCGTGATTAACATTTGTGATTTTGATCTTCCAGAAGATGATTAAACATTTATTTTCATTAGTTGTAATTCAGAATTGAGTATGTGCCTCGTTTCTATAACAAAATGGGCAAACGAGATGGCGATTAAATTATGTAAATCGACTGTCGTGCGTTGATTCAATCATATCGTTTAGAGTCTGCTATTTTGTTTGTTAAGTTCCCCACAAGTAACCTCGGAAGACGTTCCGGATTGAATTATTCATGTACCAAAGACCGTATTGGCTACGTCTTGAAAAATACCTCGCGGTTATATGATGTATTATCCAATTTTGATCGAATTCTCCAATCCTTCTTTTTTCTTTTTTTTTATCATTCGATCATGTACGGTATCACAAAACTGTTCAATTATTTGATCCCACATGTCATTTCAATCATTTTGCAAAAAAATTCATTCCAAATTTATATAAAACACCGGCTACGTTTAGTCGGATATTTTTCTTCTTTGTCTTCTGAAACTTGGCTTCCTAAAATATGTCCCTTTAAAAGAAGGGACAGTGCATGAGATCTTTATGTAATCTAAAACTGAAATTTCTTTATGTAACTTAATAATTGGTGCCTTTTGTCTAGCAGGGTGACTTTATGAGTTCTCATTTTTGTCTTTTGGCGTATGACGAAACAATGCGCCCGGTTAACTAAGTAGATGAGAGGCAAATGGAACAAAAAATAAGCATTACTTTGGTGGACGAAAAAAGCAAAGTTGGATTCGAACAAAGTTGCAAATGAAATTTAAAGCTACACTGAAAGGTCCGAACTGACGTCGAGTGGGACCTCTTTTGTATCAGATTTCAGTTGGCGATTAAATAATGCGTCGATTGTCTCGTTCGTTTGGACAGTATCCATGTTTTATAATCGTGAAAAAACTTGAAAGCATCCTCAAAATGATAATAACGAGTGGAATATAAAATAAATCTTTTTATTAGCATACGAGTTGTATCAAAGAGGTCTCGAAATATGTTGAAAATTAAAGGTATAAGCGTTGAAAGACCATCAAAGAAACTTGTATCGATAGAAGTGGAGATCAACATCAAACGTTACGGAAAAGAACAATTTCGTTATACTGCCGGCGTACATTTCGATAGGTTTTGACTGTCTTTTAGATTATTGAGAAAAAAGTTGCCTCAGTTTATTCATGCACAGTGGAACTGATTAAATTGATTTGATGTTTTTTATAAAGTTGAAAAAATAGATTGTTTTTTGTCTACATTTTCAATAACTATGAAATAAAAAGTTGAAGAGAGAATAAAGCGGACTTTATTATGAATGAAAACGTGCCGTTTGGGTGATTAAATTTATTTAGCCTTCGTGATAAGGGATCGATGAAAATTGCTAAAACACGATTGAGTTTTTGAAAGCGTTCCAGATTTCAATGTTCACAAAGATTTGAATTTTATAGCAGGCAAAATGATTCTGAAAATGCACGCCGGTGAATCTATTTTGAAATGCCTGTCATACTAAAATGTAATATTGAAGTATTAGCATGGGGGCGAGAGTCCCACTTGCCGGAGGGTGGCAAGGTCTTGAGTGCCAATGATGACGGTATCTCAGTGTAGGTCAAGTCTCTTCTTTAAAAAAAAGGCCACAATATTTGGTCTTGATTTATTATCTCCCTTTATTGTTTCAGATTTAACCTCATCTCAAAGCTGTTGCGATATAATCGTCAAATAATATCGCTTGATTTAGGGTGACATTTTATGTTTTCATATGCTGACAAGCTAGACACGAAATTTAATTTTTATGAAACATCCGAAACTCGACTGGATTCAAATCCCTGTCATAAATTCAGCGTGACAAAATAGTAATCGTTAGTTTTCTTATTGGTCAGTTTGATTCTTGATCATTTTCTTGGGTCACTTAGAACCAATTTCGAAATTTCCAATTTCTACAATTTTTGTTAAAAGTCAAGTGTGGAATGATTTTTTAGCAATTACTCACTCGGGTTAACACTAATGCACGTCCCGAAATTCAATTTGAATTTCGTTTTCAGGAGGGATAAAAAAGGAATAGTTGGAGATCACGTCGCCATTTATCACCGCTGTCGGTAATCAAATTGTAATTTGTCTGATTAATATAGAACATAAGTTGGTTTTGACTGATTCTCAATTTTGTTTTTCGTCTCACGGACAAAAAAAGCTATTAATCATATCACAATTGCGACACTGAATTATTCAGATTCAGATGTATTTTAATTAAAACTTGAACCATCAGTTCGTTGCAGAAAAAAATTCGCAGCACTTTTTTTTCGTTCAGACAACGAGCGTTCGGATCATATCCGATTTCCATCCCTTAAACTTTTGAAATAAAATTTGCCTCCCCGTGGTGTTTCCATCAACGATGGATTTCATTTATTACAGGATACGTTTTACCTCAACTTTCGCAACCATTCAAAACAATGAAATTATGTCCGACTATGATTCACAATGTGGATACTCTTCTCAGACGCGAACAAACTTAGGCAAAATTATGTTCGCCAAATATTAAATTAAGTGAAAAATTTATGTTCTTTTTATTCGTTCTCAAACTTGTCCCAACAAAAAACGTGGCCTGTTCAAACACAAAACAAAAACTTCTGTTTGGGCGATTAAATAGAATGAGTGTTTTTTTTTTTCGTATTTTTGTTCACTTATTTGTGC
This sequence comes from Telenomus remus, assembly GCA_020615435.1. Classification (NCBI taxonomy): domain Eukaryota; kingdom Metazoa; phylum Arthropoda; class Insecta; order Hymenoptera; family Scelionidae; genus Telenomus; species Telenomus remus. The sequence goes on along the minus strand of CM036341.1, from coordinate 4,634,718 downwards.
AAAATGAAGTGGAGCACACAAAGTTTTTCGCGTTTCCTCACTTTTCTTCTCGTCGCGCCGGAGACCCCTTGAGGCGATGCTGCAAAACATGTGATATATTTTCCCTCGGCAAATACCAAAACTTGATAAATTTTACATGAACCGCGGACACTGATCGATCATTTAAGTACAAGTGTGTATGTGGCATATTTAAACGCAATCTCGGGCCAATGTTTTTTTTTACACCAACTTTCACTTACATTAATAATGCAACTCCACTTGTTCTCTGCAGAGTGCAAAAATAACGCGATGCTTGAACATAAAAAAAAACAATCGTAGATACAGAGAAAAAAAAGTTTGCAATTCACAGTGTATAGAGCAATATCGCATGACAAAAGTTTTGTCTCTGAACTGGAGATGTGGGACGTTTTATTTCGGGATAATGTTTTAAAAAAATGTCATGCTTGAAAATCACAATATGAAATGGAGTAAAATTGTGATACTTGTTGGTTCAAGTTTGTTAATGTTCGTCGTGTGATTTTTGTGATTGACAGGAAATTGTTTCGGCGAAATAAAACATATCCTGAAACATGTCCTTTGAACATCAAAATTTTCGTGACTTGAACTCTATTAAGGGTGACAAGTCTTCGATATTGAGTGTATACAACAAAAGAGAGTGTTACCCTCGTCTGCCTCTTGTTCCTTAGACCGTTACTTAGTTCATTAATGTATCATTTGGTAAAATAGGTCAAACTAATGTGAAGTTTGTTCAAAGAAATGAAAATAATTGATTCAAAATAAAACTGTCCAATCAAATTAAATGAGATTGTTACAGTTCTTTTGTTTTTTTTTTAAGTCAGAAGTAAGTATAACGTTCAACAACTGAAAGAAGCGAAACAGGAGAAAAGCTGACTGATATAATACTAAGAAATTGCAGTATATTATCATTATTAAAATATAGATAAAAAAATTGAAATTACAAAGTCCTGCCAGACATACTACAGTTGGCATCACAAAACGCAGAAAAAAAACAAAAGTCTCGAAGAGTGAAAGAGAATTTAAAAGAGAAACGAAACGAATTTTTCTTGTCATTTACAAAGGGAATAAAAAACCAATTTCAGGGGGATAAAAAGTAAATAAATCAGAAGTTACACATCACGACAGACGTTGTATACGCATGTTTAGATTATTTACAACCTGACAGATGTCAAATTGAATTGCTATTCAATCAATAAAAAAGATGAAATTTTTATTTGGAAACAATTAGTTGGTTAATTGCAACCCACATAGTTGAACGACCTGAGAAGTTGCTGAGACGTACTCGAAATTGAAGGAAATTTCCATCGAAAAGGATCTTTGATCCGAAATTCGCAGATTGAATTCACATGAATTTTTTTTTCCACTGAAATCAGTTGCAGTACATGCATAGAGGTTTCAATTGATTTTCACTCGAATTTTATTCCGCATTTTTTGCTCGATAATAGTGGCTGTAATACGAAGTCTTTACATTTCTTTGAGCTCGTATGTACTAAAAGGTAGCTACATTAGCTCGAATGCAAATAGTGGACGGGATTTTTTTTTTCATCCCCCAAATGTATTATCAAAAACGATACCGTTTATTCTATCCAAAGCAACTTTCTTCTTATATCAGCACAACAAATAAGGATATGAAATAATCAAACATTTGTCTGCGTCGTTTTTTTGCATGACTTGGTTAAATTTTTCACGACAAACAAAATCTCATGAATGGGACGACAATCATTAGCATGACGATGTAAACTTATGTGTTTATGCCAGACTTTTTATCCGGGTAGATTTATCAGCCGGCGTTATCGACTTTTTTTTTTACTCGCGGTGAAATATCGTCTGCCCTTTATCGTCATCCGGGCGAACAACTCTCGATTCTGAGGTAAGCAAACGCGCGGGAGACTTTTGACAGTGCCAAAAATGCTCTATTAGCGTCGGCAGTGCAGAAATTATTCGACATTAAGATAATGCCCGCGAAATCCCTTTATGTGCCGATACAAATTACTGGCTTACTTGAACTCGAAATTGTGTTGCGTAAATCGTATTAGTCTCAATACTAAATCGAGCTTACACGTTGCAACACAATCGCTTTGCCAGTGACAGCCTTAAGAATCTGCATCCTCCAAGACAAAATGCGCCGGTTAAAAAGTCCATTCATTTTTGCGAAACCCGAAAATTTATCACTATTGACGTAAACGTCAATAGCCCTATCAACTTTGTGTCACTGCGAATTTACGTTCGGATTAACTTTGAGCCGCGCATCTTTCGCCATTATCTCTCTTTAATAGGCGACGAAAAAAGCGTATTTTCAAGGAGATTCTACAAAATTAACACTTCTTTTTCATTCTCCAGCGGCGCTTTTTTTTTCAATGTATCAACTTTTTTAATTCACTTTGAGTGAAAATAATTGAGACGGTGTCGAAGTGCTTGAGTTACAAATTTTTTATCTGTCACATCCGAGCTAAGCAGCCCCTTTGGAATGTTCAATTTAAACTTCCACATCTTTTAAAAGTTAAGATGCATATAATTTGATAAATTTGCAGCACTCAAGAAATTTATAATTAGTTCTATTATGAACACTCGAACTTCGCTAAGCTCATGTCAATTACGACTTGTAACGCTATAGAGAATCTATAATAGCTACTAACTTGGGGATAGTCTTTAGTCGCTATTCAAAGTACAATGAGAAACTGATAAAACACGATGATCATTTAGTTGCCTCGCGTTTATTCCTTCTGTCTTCTTTTTGCTCGTTGCTTTTTCGTCCAACTTTCATATTTTTCTTGCTCCGAGCCAACGATAATCCCGCAAATGTTTCTGAACATAACTAACAACAACTTGACAGGTTTTATTCCAGCTTATTCAATGCACGACGTATGAACATTTTTAACCCCGTCTGGTCCCACGAGCGCGATTGCATCCAAAGTTATCACGTATGAATAAAGTTGCATACTTTGGGACGTCGCCAGCTGTCCCAAAGGAATCGGTCTGCGACGAATCTAGTGTCCGTCGTAAATCCCTAGGGATGGTCTTTGGCTTGGGCACGGGTCAAAAAGTCATAAATCAATAGGCCCGCGCGTCCAGAAGACAATATTCTAATGCATATTTACCAATCCGACCTTCTTCCATCAAGTTCAAACAAGAAATTCAATTCCATCCTCGACAATTCGTCGAAAAGATTACAAAAAATTGAATGAAAGCAGCGAATTTGAAAAAGAAAAAAAAACAAAATGGACAGAAAACGTTGTAGAGTTGGTATTTGAAAATTGATTTTTTTCGTTGTAAAAAGAATAACACAATGAATGCACTTTGATAGTACATCCTACGTATGAAATATTCAGTGTCTATATGTGTCTGCTTTATCCAAGAAATGCAAATAAAAGGAACGTATTATATATTGATAAAAAGTCCATTCAACCGCTCTTTTGGGTGGAACTTTTTTTTTTTTGGTTTAACGTTTGTGTACATAGATCTGGCACAGGTAAAAGCTATAGATCTGGATTGTTCGGGCGATGATTAAAACGAAGTTTCGGCAAACTTCACGTCATACAAAATATCACGACCGCAAAAAAATTACAACTGACCCGGATTTGTTTGAGCTTTGACGAATTTTTTTGTCGGAAACAAAAAACGCTGGCGATCCGTCAGTCTTACGCTGGACGCTATCAGGTTTTGGAAATTCTGTTTTGTTAAAGCACGACCACTTGATCCTTATAAGTGGAAACAGATTGACGTGAGTTGAACCACATTAACTTGACTGACGTCTGTGGCCAGGAACGGTCTTTGGCACGCACTTTCTGTGCTGAAATCCATTCAGAAACGCATAAATAAAATAATCAAATGAACTCCAATTCCCCGTTGCTTTTCAAAGTTCTTGTTATTTCAACCAACAATTTGCCTCGTTAAAATTGCAATGCCCAGTAGTTCGGAGTTGAATCGACGTTTAATTGATTCGTTACATTTTTAATCGCGCTTTTAAAGATTAAAATCCCAACATTTTCGTTTTCAAAGTTGTGACGTGATTATTAATGTCATAACGACCTGGTCTTAGATCTCATTTTTAAGAGTTTTTTTTTTGACGACTTTTTTTCACAGATGTAAGAGACTGAGCTATATTGCAATTTTGATCTACGTATCCATTCAAGACACGCCGCCGGTTAGCGTGTTTTAATTTCGTCTGGGTTATTGTACGCTACTTGTAAAGCATAACTTGTCTGTTTTAAATCTTTGCAACGTGAGAAAAGTGGCGCGATGTAATAAATTACCGAGTTACGAGCTACTGCCATTTATATTGCGTAATAAAAGATGTTTTATATTTCATTACGTTTGCTTAAACGATTTACAAACGTGTTATTCGTTTTAAATGAAACGCAAAAGCCAGTTCCTTTGCTAGACTCAACTTTGTTAAAGTTGTATTCATTATTTGAAACATGATTATGTCGTAAAAAAGCAAAGTGCCAATCGATATCGCTTATTTTGACGTTTACGTTTTTCTTTGAAATTGATATATTTACTCTCACGCCCATCTCCACAAAAAGAATTCGATCACAAATTCGTCCAACTGCATTCGATAAAATTGAGTTTTTCGTATTGTGGCAAACAATTGAACATCTCAATTCGAACTTTACAGTGAATGTAAAAATGGAATTTGTGCACAGAAACGTTGTTACATGTTGAAAATTTGTATGTTTCAGATATGGCCGATAGCGAGGTGCAGTTCGACAAACAGGGCGACGGTCTTGCGCGCTACGAGATACTTAACTATCAAAGAAAAAGCCCCGATTCGAAGGAATACCATTATAAGGCAAGTGACGTTAGAGCGTTTTTGCATGCGCGTATCCGTCGGGTAATTCCAACGTCCAAAACTATCCTTTACCTTTTCAACTAGCTCGAAAACCGTTTTAACGCTTGAGAAAAATCGCTTCCTATATCGATAGCTATTTCGCGGTCTACCACTGAAGACCTGTACAAAAAATTTCGTTTGACTGGAAAAATAATTCCTTTGAAAACAATTCTCCTTCTCTCCTACGAAAAGTAAAAAACGAACGAAATTTTTTTCGTACATAAGTCAGTCGAATGTTTTTAAATGATTTCCTCTCGAGCAAGTCTTGAGATGGAAATGCCTGTAGGATTAAGGTTGTGATTTAAATTTGATGATTAAAGCGCGACACAAAGAGCAGGAAAAGTTTCAAGTGTTGGAGCAAACGTTTGTAATTGAAAAAAGAGCAAATAGAGGAATCAATTTGACGTGGCCAGAACAAATAAACATTAACGAGCCACAAATCGCTCCGATATGTTGTGTTGGGTTTTCGGACGTTGAAGTATCGGATAATCTGGAGGTCGTAATCACAAACCCTTTTTCGTGTTTTTAACTATCGAGTGCATTGGTGGAGGAAAAAGTCGTGCAAAAGTTGACGGTCGGAGCGATCGGTGCAACAACTTGTAGTACGATAAAACGTTGCAATTTTCGTGTTGGCTTAAGTGCTAATAAAATTCGCACAGCTTGGCCGGCCACTTCGGTATACGTTAAATACTCAACTCCAGTCGTAAACCGAGAAAGCTTTTACTTTCGCCTTAAACAATTCCAATCCGAGTGTATTTTTTAATCCCATCGTGAACCAAGTTCGTCTGTTTTTTTTTCGTCTCCGAAAAAAAAACAACAAAACTTGAAATCGTCGAAGCCACTGCTAAAAGTAACTCAAATCCCTGACGATGTGGAAGAATGTATTAAGTCGTTGTTTTTACTGCAAAAGCAACAACTTTGTTTTTAACTGTACAAACGCGAGGAAGATATAATAAAAAGGGAGACAAAGTTTTCTGTGGTCTTTGGGTCCATCGTGCTTTATAGAAGATCTTTTACTCTGCAACCAACATTACACTTTCAAGTTTGGCAACCGGTGAATGAAAAAAAACTGTTTGCCAAAGTTAGCTCGAGATTGAAGACAGAAAGTTCTTTGACATTTTTTTTTGTTTAATTGATTCGAATTTTTTTTAAATAATATAATGAATTTAAAGAACTATACGTGAGTCGTTTTTTAATTTAAATTTCACTGCTTGAAAAGTTCTATAGCAAATTATTTTTTTGAAAAATTTCATATAGACGATTTTGTTTTCTTATGTAAACTGAATCCATCATCATGGAAAAAAGATGTCACTTATTTTTAATTGTTTGCGGATGAAATTTCCAGGTAGGGAGACCGGTTAATAACACCGTGCATCTATTTTGATTGAAATTTTATTCCGCGTATGTATAGTCGAGGTAGAAAATTTTTGATAAGATAATCTAATCTGTCCACAGTGGAGTTATGAAATTTACAACACGAGTGTTTATGTGAAACAGTCTGAGCAGCAAGTTTAAATATTAATTTTAAACGATAGAATATTGTTTCGGTCATTATTATCATAATAAACGCTCCATTTAATATTTAGTCTTGTAATTATTTCATGAAAAGTTCTGCTAGGTTGAAACTGGATTAAACTTGTTATGAAAATCATGTCAAAAATTCTCAGTACAACTTAATCAGAAATAAATCAAATCTTGTTGATCATAATGCAATGAATTATTGTTGTCTGAAAATGGGTTGACATTATACGTTCAATTTTTCTCAGAACCGACTGTTTAAATTTTTATCCCGTAAAACGTTAAAGGGATCAAAAGCGCATAACAGTTAATTGCAATAAATACCTAACTGATTGTAAAACCTGGATTGAAAACTGAAATTTTACCGGTGATATCATAACAGTTAATTTCGTGAGCGTTATTACGATCGTTACACTGCTTGGACGACTGGGAATACCCAAAGTCAATGTACGAAAAGCCACTCCCACTTTTTTCCTACGACATTAATACGAACGAGAATTTCGGTAATTGTGAGGATCCCTTTTAGAATACTGTCTTCCGGCTAACCTCCGTTCCAATTAGGGCCACTGTTTTATTCGAGCCGTTTCTTTTAATGTCCTTCGCGGTTTCTCCCTCCTCGTTCTTACCAAGACGGTTGTCAGAGGCGCAAAGTGGAAAATTTATCGATATCATTTGTTCGTTTGCACCGTCCTCGATTGCCATTAGATGCGGTTTCTGAAGCATATGTTTCTCATCTGCGTTTTAATAACATGTTCCGCCATAAATAAATCAATTTTAAGATCAAAAACTTTTACCTAACTTTTAATGAAACTTGCGATCTACCGCGAACTTTGCAATGTAAATTATTGCTTCTCGTATTATCATTTAAAATGTTTCATAAAATTGTTCAATCCTCTCCTGCATTTGAATTTTTCATCACAAACTTAACACTACCGAAAGAGCTTTGACCAAGTTGGATTATCAGAATATCAAATCGGCCACATGCGAGGCTTCTTGTCCTGAAAATCAGCTTATTAACTTGGGCCAAGTTACCACAAAATCGTAATGGCACTTCCTGATTTGGCATGCCACAATTTACACTGTACATCAAACGCAAAATAAGTCACTGACGATAACTTATAGAACATGTTTTTCAGTCCAATTTGGAAATGGTTTTCCAAACCCTATTTTGAGACCCCGTTACGTCATCGTGTTTTGCTATTCGGAATCTACTACTCGTTCGCGCCATTCAAAATAATACGAAAAGCGCGATATCTGCTCTAAATAACTCGCACAGTTTATCTGACAAGATTTCATAGATACGAATTCACTAATTTCCGCTCCAGATTCCTAATAGACACTTGTCAATAAATCGTGACACTTTTTTAATAACAAAAAAGAACTGCACGTATGAAGATCCAGTTTCTAATTTAATTTGACACCGGTGTAGCGAGAGTGACGGAAAACAATCTGAGTTTTAGTGAGTTTGTTTATTGCAAATTTGTATTCACGCAGAAGCATTTATCATCGACGAAATTTATTATCTATTGATTGCAAATTCATTGGCCTGCCAAACAGGTCGATAAATTTATTTCGACAGGTTACAACTTAATTGACGTGACAACATTGTTTCGTTCTAACGCGCTTTAAACTCTTGCTGCAAGTTCAATGAAAAGGTCAACTGCTAGTCGAGCGGTTTGACGAATGAGCCAAGATGTGTTCCAAACTTGGACCGAACTGAGAAGCGATGACTTCTATAGCTCAAGCAAGCCAAATTGCGAGAAAGAAAAACTTGTTATTTATGTTTCGAAGACTGGCGAAGTTGTTTTTAAACGCGGATTAAGAATGGAAAAACGTAGTACGATTTTAAAATATGAACGAGGTTCTCAATATTCATTATTTCGTTGCCACTGCATTTAACAGCTACGGCCAGCTCGGTTGGTCGAAAGTTTCTCCATTAATACAAAAGTGCGTCTCTATCCATCTTAATGCCTTTAATTAAAACGATAACTTATTTCTTTCAATATTCAGAAAAATTCGCATGAAAAATTGTTATTCTATATTAAAAACTTAGCCCGCTGATTGAAAGTATACTTCATGAAATTAGCGCTCTGCATTTCAAATGAGATGATTAATACTTAATATCAGGCATGAAAAAATCGTCATCATTTTCAAAGATAATTTCATATTTCAAAAGTATTCGAGGAAAATGTTTGCATCCACGAATGATTAAAACAGCTCCTTCATATTACGCGATCCGGATTTAACATATTTTCCATGTTGTCCGCAGCTCAACTTTGAGATTTGCATTTTTTAATTTAGCAACGTCAAAAGTATACGCGTATACGTTTCACAATATAAATCCGCGTGTTTGTGATAAAAATAAATCTCGAAGTAACTTTTGCTCCACTCATTAGTTTAACAAGATGCTTCACGTAACCGATTGTAACGTTCTGCTTTTCACCATCGCAGTTGGACTTATTAAACGAAAGCTCCTAATTGAGGCAAAAATGCAGTCAAAAGGTTTTCACCTTGTTTGTGAACCAACTATGAATTACCAACAGAAATGAACTCGCTGGTTCGACAAATGAACAAAGTTGTTAACATGTTTTTTTTTTAATTTCAAACAGAAGAATGTTTAAAACAAAATGCAATTTCGCGGAGCCTTTGCGAGTCATTCAGAAGGATAACGCAATGAGCGAGAAAAGTGATGAAGAATGTAACGTACGAGGTGGTCTTTTGAGGGGCAATTTTGATGCCATGATAGCGACGCGATAAAACGTACAACTTTGCACACAGAATATGGTAATTGAATCAACGAAATGTGTTTTGTACAAGGAAACGTGTCAGTGACAAACACAGACGCGTATATCCGTTAGACGGTTTGTGCACATCGCAATTCAATTATTCATTATGTTATTAGGTGACATTGACTACATCAACACAAGCAATGTGAGCTATGCGAACGCCGCTAGACTATCGCATCAGTATAGTTCTGCCTAAATAGTGCGGTTGACTGTTAAGTGATAAAATTGGTTTGATATATATTTATACCGCGGCTTGCGGACAAACTTTAATTACAGTTTCACACTTCGACGATTAAATAATTCACGACGAATTTCTCCGGCGCCGAAAATGCGGACCCTAGTTCAACCCCGCACGAGAAAACATACTGCGACTCAAATTTACTGGCCCGCCGCGGAAACTATCTTCCTTTTCATTAGTGCATATTTTCGTCCGTGGCTTATAAATTGCGCGACGATTTTTCTTATGTCGGGATTATCGATCAGTCGTTAGTTTGGTAATGAACACGGGTCATTTAACGTCAGCAGTTATACAAGTTCGCATCAGTTTATTCACCCCTCACAGTTTGGGTCTGACGGACCCAAAAGTTTGAAAAAAGTTAATCATCTTTGCTGAAATTATTGTTATATAATTTGTGAATTGTAGATTTCAAATAAGTTTGAAGTCTTTTGTTATATTTTGCTAACTGCAGAGGTTTAATTATTTACAACAAGTAAGAAGAAGCAACTGGATATTTTTATGTGTTGTCGGAACGATTGTGTTGCAAAACAATGACAATCAAATGAAGCACCGTTGGTGTCAATTATCTCATAGACAAAAGATGACGCTTCGTACAATTTGTGTTTATGCACGGAACGCTGCAGCCATGGCTGTAACAGTTTCCATCTTAAATGAAGATTTCACTTCGAGTTTCCAAATTCGTTACGCTTCCGTTGTCTGGACTTTCATCCGCGGACAAAAAAGAAAGTAGATTCGTTTTGGTATTTGCAAGTTGTTGAGATGGAATTTATACTTTGCATTCAGCTTGTTTCCTCGTTCAGATGCATAACAATAATAATTAACTCGGATTATTACTATTCGTAATTATCAAGTCAACGCTGTACACGCTCGATAACAATAATACGTTTTAGATAGATGTTTGTGTGGTGTAATGCACAGGGCTCGGTTCTAGTGATGAGTTTGTTTTACTGATTGATAATCTCGGATCGATAATTTCAGTTTACTCGTAAACAAAAAAGAGCATAATCTTGCTTTGTATTTGGTGTCCAAAGTAAGCAATTATTATTTGCTTGTTTTGGTGATTATTTTTCGTTCTTATGGCAGGAAATTCAAACATTAAATTCAATTATAAAAGAGCATAATTGCAACGTTACGAATGAATGATAACGGACATTATCTTGTTTTGGTATTAATCATCGCATTTCACGAAACAACACGAAATTCATAACATCGTGAATTATCAACTTCTACATTTCAAATTACTCAAATAATCAAATTATCGAAATGCCAGGTGAAAACATGTCAAATAGAATTAATTGTGTATGTGTGTTATTCAAGTGGTTGCGATTTTGCAAATTTTTAGTTCTCGATTGAAAATGTTTCGAATATTCATTAATTATATTGAAAAGTTACCTTCACGATCAGATATCATGGTCAAAGTTTGATTTGAATAAAATTAGCAAGCCAAATCAAGAGAAAAATTAGACCTTATCGGACGAACATACCTGAAGTCCGTACATACCTGATTAGATTTGAACATAAAAACGTGCAGTGGGTTAATTCAACTTGCACGCAATTACTTAAAATTAACTTCAGTCGGGACGAATTAGATTCCAACAATTTCATTAAACGCGATACTACTAGAATTCATAATCGTCCATACAAATTACATTCGACTGCATGCATCTACAAACAACATTGAGGTGACTTTTCAGTGGGAAAAAATGAAAATAAACCTATTTGAAATAATTCTTTTTGGTGTAAAAATTGTAATTTTCAAAAAGGGAATAATGAATGAAAACCCCAGCGAGATCAAATTTAAACTAAATTTTCCAAAAAAAATATTGTTTAATGATTAATTATGCAGATACAATTACGAAAATAATTGCGAGGCGGTGACGAGGATTTCATTCTTCAACTTTTGACATCGAATTCGAACGTGGAACAAAACAAAAGGGATGAAATGAATATTCAATCGGGTTTTACGACTTTAACACTTTTCTCTCTACGTTTTAGTTACTTTTTTGCCTTCAACTTGCGCTGCGAACTCTATTAAGTTCGCCAGCAGTTAGAGGTTACATTCGTCTTCATTTTGCAGCGCCGTTATCAAATTAGTGCCTATTTTAATGCGATCGATGGGTGCAAATTTTATCGTTTTTTCCCATCTATGGAGCCGTTATAAATCCAGAGTAATGTATTTATCCGAGCACGTTCGTAAGATAATTTTAATTTTCGATAGCCTCCTCCTCTTTGCGTTAGAAAATTTCATTGCAAGAAGAAAATCATTTAAAAGCGCAATGCAAAATTATAGCGTCGCAGTCGACTGCGTCGAGTTTGTATAATCATTAAATCTACTTTTTCGACCCACCGTAATTGTGACGACGACGTTAATGTGCTCAACTTCACGGAGAGAAACTCCTTGCGAATTATAATGGCGCTGGTGCACCGACTGTATGTTATTTGAATAAACAGCTAATGATGGGCATGCGATGAGAATCACAAATGTTTGATCGTCGCTTCAGAAAATAACGCAAATTGTTTTCATTATCTTAACTGAATCAAAATTTATTGCCTTCATATTTGCGTTTCGCTGAAAAAACTAACAATTTTTATGTCTGGTTAAATATTGACTTATACTACTGACTTTGTTTTCTTCGCGTACCTAACGATGATCACTATCACTGATCGTCCTGAAAAATATACTGGCGTCTGGACAAACACTGACTAATACTACTGATTTAATTTTCTTCTAAACTAATGACGGAATCTGTTTGCATTGCAGGAGGTTGGAAAGTGGCGCAATTCAAAATTGGAAGAACTCGACATTTCATCATTGGTGTGGAGTCGAGACGCAAAGATTCCACCAACGTCAGCTTGCTCGTTGCCCTGCGAAGCAGGTATGATAAAAAAGCAACAGGGGGACACTTGTTGCTGGGTGTGCGACCGGTGCGAGGAATCCGAGTACGTCTACAATGAGACAACGTGTATGGACTGTGGCGATGGCTGGTATCCCTATCCGGACAAAAAGAGCTGCTTCCAGCTACCAATCAACTACATCAGGTGGTCCAGCATGTACGCGATCGTGCCAGCGGTGGTCGCCTGTATTGGGATTGTTCTCACGCTGACGGTATCGGGACTGATGTTCCACTCCCGGGACACCCCGGTGGTCAAAGCATCTGGTCGAGAAGTGTCGTTTATAATGTTAACTGGTGTTTTGGTGTGCTATTTGAATACCTTTTTACTACTCGCCAAGCCCAGCCTAGTGACTTGCATTCTGCAAAGGTTTGGAGTGGGTGTGTCGTTCAGTGCCACCTATGGGGCCTTATTGACTAAAACCAACAGGATTTCCCGCATCTTCACCACTACGTCTGCCGTCAGACCTAAGTACATTAGTCCCACTTCGCAGGTCTGCATCTCTGTGGCCCTCATCGCCTTTCAGGTACGATTTGAAGTTGTTGTTTTTATTGTTTCGGGTTGGACGTTTTTGATTTGTGATCAATTATAACTGATAAATTGGATATGGAATAAAATACGCATTAATCGAAATGTCTACCGGGCATGAAGTTGAGGATGATTAAATCATGATTGTTTATGCATGATAGCGCGCATCATCATTGATCTAAACTTTAATCTCTTTAGGCGTGGTTGAGTGAAGTTACCAATGTTTCAGTTCAAATTGGATGGAAATTCAATTCAGCACAAACAAATTGTTCTCATTATGTACTTTTCTGCTATGTCTGACCACACGCAAACTCGTATCACTGATTTTCATTGACCGCGGTATTTTTTGTAAATAAAACTGTTTCACAGTCTGTCTGACTGTGCGCTTACTCTTATCACTTTCCACCAAGACCGTTCTGACGTTTCGAGTTGTGACTTGCCATGAAAATTTATACACACAAGGCTTCAACAAGCTTTACGACCGTTTCAACCAGTAATCATTTATCAAGCTGAAATATCGCTTGGAATTAAAGTTGTCGGCTAATTAAATGTAGCCGACTTGTAGCAATTTAAATTTTCAGCGAAATTACCGATCAAGCTTTCAGATAGAAATCCCGATCTAACGTATACCAATAGAAATTGAATTATAGAATTCGCCAATTGTAATTTCCCAAGAGGTCGTGGCAATCAGAATGTCCAAGTAGTTTTCCGCAATAGAATTCTTAAATAGAACCTTCACTTAGAAATCCCAGACGAAATTTTGACACGAGCCTTTTGGGGACGAAATTTCAATTGAAATTCTCTTTAATTTCAACTTCCCTGGGAATTCCCATTCTCGAGTCTAATTTGAAAATTTGAACTGCACTTTATTTTTAGACTTGATGAACGACGATTCTCTAAGTAATTCAGTGCAAAGTTAATAACAAACTGTCGTAAAGAGCTCATTGTTTATGACAACAGCTAATAACACTAAACTCAGTCTGAAATGTTTATTTCACTTTTCTGCTCAAAAGTTATTTGTACAAATCGAAATAAACGAATAACAACGTTAAATTTTACTGCCTGGATGATAATTCGAAAAAGGGGGAGCGATTGTTTCATAAAAGTAATAAAACACATTTCATAAAGATCGACAGGACTGTTCGGAAGCACGAAAAGGAAGCGTGGAAGTTTAAGTGAACCCATTAAACCTTTATTGAGATACATTATGTCGTTAGGATTCTATAAAACCCCGTGATTCTTTATCGCAGACGACGCTTTCTGTATGCTAGTAAAAATCTTTGTCTGGAGGGTGAAAGAGAGAAAAAAATTATGAAGTCATTACTGTCAAATTTATTGCCCGACGCTATTTTCAATTGTCCCACTTTTTGATGAGCGTTAACGCTTGAACGAACGTGATATAAAGTGAGAATATTAGCAGTTTGCCTCGCTATGAAAATGATAATCAGAAAGAATCTTAAAGAAAGTTCCCCGACAGTTGCGAGAATCTGCCCCTTGTGTTTATCTTGCGACGGCGTAAAATGGAGGAAACAGAAAGGTCTGGAGAGCCGAATCACCTGAACCTGAAAATCAAACAGCCTAAGTAGTACAAATCGCTTCCTGCGCGGCTATTAAATATTGATCACAACCGCATCAAGGCATTTAGTAATAAATCCCCTTTGAAATACCGCAACCCCTGATGAAACTGTTTTGTAAGTCAACATTTCCGAAAAGCCCGCTTTGTATCTGTCGCTAACGCTAATCCTGTAATAATTTTTGCTCGTGGCTGCAATCATCTTTTGTTGGCAAGACGTGACAGTTTTCGTGGCACTTTTACCCCGAAATGAAAATCACGAAAAGGATTTGGGATAACAAATCCAGAAACTGAAAGTTCCAATTGTTCTATAAAGGCTCGTAAGACGATTCGGCAAGTGCTTGAGAGACAAAGGACTTGTTCGTCAGGCTGAAGAAACGAATTTGAAAGGCTAATAATCGCGTCAGAGAAGATAAAGAACTGATATGAAGTAGTTAAGGAATTGAATTCAACTTGATTATTACCGGTTCAACTTTTCATAAAACACGATTGGTAGTGTGTTTTATTAATTAAAAAAGTTCGAACAAACATCCATTTTTGAAATGTTACCAACTTGAAAGTTAGAACTGTAAACAAAGGTAAAAGTGAATTTAGACTAATTGAAACCGATGGAATAGGATAAAAAATTGTTCAATCATCGATAGAAGTTTGAAGTTGATTTATTTTCTCGGTTAAACAACCTGAATAACGTCGTTTGAAGCGACAGTAATCATGGGATCTGTTTATATACTGGCGTAATTGCATTTTGCATAGAACTGTAACCTACTCCAAGAGATAATGACCCGCCGTTGGACAGATCGACTGCAGATTCTCTTTTAACATATCCAACTGAAAGACAATACGATTTTAATTACAAACTATCAAACACAACCATGTGTCCTTTTTATTCGACCAATTTTATTGACGTAACAGATTTCATTGCACAGTACAAACTCGTTACTGAAATCCACCACAAATCAAACGATTTCGTCCGATATTATTCCAACTTTTGTACACGTCCTTTTACCCCATCAGATAAAGCTTAGCCAAATTTAAGTGAATTAAAGTAGATTTGATCAGACGTGACTTAAATCCGAGTTTCGCTAATGTTGAATTTCATTTGGACTGACGCAATAAGTTTTCTCTGGCGGTTACAATATTTGAACACCGATAACGATCTGCGCAACGCAAAGTGTCGTCCGATTTGAATTCACTGTACAACTATTGGCTAAGCCTTGTGTGTGTGCGCATTAAAATTTACCTCACACAAGAATAATCGCACGCAAACAAAACTGTTAATTCCGTTTGTTGTTTTTTTTCTCCATCCCAACAGGTGGTTCTCACGCTAGTGTGGATGATCATCGAGCCACCTGGGACACGCTATTCGTACCCGCACAGACGGCTGGTGATCCTAAAGTGCAACATTCAAAACATGAGCTTCTTCATCTCGCAGCTGTACAATGCGATTTTGATCATGATCTCGACGATTTATGCGTTCAAGACCCGCAAGATCCCGGCTAATTTCAACGAGAGCAAGTACATCGGTTTCACCATGTACACCACGTGCATCATCTGGCTGGCTTTTGTCCCCATCTACTATGGCACTGGAAGCGCTCACGAGACGCAAATCACCACGCTCTGTGTCTCCATTAGTCTCAGCGCCACTGTCATACTCGTATGCCTGTATGGACCCAAGGTCAACATCATTCTCTTCCACCCGAAGAAAAACCAACGCAGCAAAGTCACCATCGGCACGTTCAAGATGCAGAGCAGCAGTGCAGGCACGTCCTCAATTAACAAGTGTAAGTAAGACAAAATATTATGATGTTGATGTGGTTAGATTGTAAATTTCAATACAAAGAATTTCGCAACATTGTTGCATTCAATTTTTCAATATGAATCATCAAGGTGGGGTTTAAATCGAAATGAGTTTGAACAAAAGGAGATCAGATAAAGAAGCAATGTTTCATTTGGAATATTTCATTTGAGATGTTGGAGATTGTAAATGTAAATGTGGAATAAAAAGTCGAGAGGCATAAAACGGCGCTAAGTAGTTTGTCGTGATGGTTCTGAAACTTTTGAAACAAAGGATTTGCTAATTTACATTTTTTGATAGATTTACATAGCGGTTTAATTTCATTTTCACTCGCGTTTCGTTAAATTCGATTCGCGTCTGCGATAAAGCTCGCCGGATCACTCGTCGCGAATTTCCTGCAGTTTTATTCATCGAATAACAATCCATATTGAAATTAAAATCACAATCCTGACGAGTTTAACGAGTGGCGATTGGTATTTGGAAAAAAAGGAAGAACACAAAACAAGTTTTTTTCTCGTTCGTTTCCTTCTTTTTTTTTAATCAACGCTCGTCGTGTCAAAAGTAAAGCTCGTTTGAGATAACACACGATATCCCTTTGTTTCACTTGGCAAAAACAAGCAAGATAAATTTTGCGAACAAAAACACACGAGACTCTTGCACGGGCACTTGTAACGTCATAATAAATCGAGCGCCACGCGTCCGCGCTATTTTTCACTCGCGTTTAATCGTGTTTCGATCTTGCCCCGGTCACGACTCAGCGACATTCCGTTGCACGCGAGGCGTCTTTCAACTTCAATTTCGGCTTGTTCCCTCAAGACTCTGTTATCCGAACGAAATTGACTCCATGAGAACCAATTACTGCTGATAAGATAACTCGATCAGGTGCGAGTCCTGGGATATCAATGAATAATACAAAAATCATTCAATTTTGTTATCCGTCTTTCGTCACTTTATTTATCTTTCTTTTTTTTTCTCTACTTCCTTTTAACTTCTTTATTTCATTCTGTTTACTTTTTTCTTCGTTCATTCACTTTTATACATTTTGTATCGTTCTTTTACAAAGGTTGTCTACAACTATCTGATACCTAAGCGAGTTTCGTCAGACTTTTCTTTTATTCAAGATGCGAGATCTCCCGGGAGAGAAGTTCTCTCGTACGTGGCATTGTTTGAACTATAGACACAACGCAGACCTCCCGTTTGGCTACAACAAAACATTTTATTAACACGCTAAAACAGATCCACAGCAGTGACGTGCAGAAATCTCGTCGACTTTTTTTTTAATTTTGGAAAAAAAATTCCTTCGTGCGTCTCGTTGAGGAAAAAAAACGGGGAACAATCTAGCAGACGTCGAGATTTGTGTCAGATGGTGAAAAGCCCTCGCAACACGTACGTAGCCGAGCTGGTTCCTAGTCGAGGCAGATTGTTTTTTACTTTTTGATACACGACAAGTCCCGAACACGTTCGATCAGCTAGAATATATTTAAACGCGCCGGTGCAAGTATTTTGTTTTCGGCACAAAGTGTCCTGACAATTGAGGGACGAAAAAATTGCTATTCCGGGGCGAATAAAAGCTCCGCGGTGAGTTATAAAAAGCGCCGATTCGGGTCCAAGTACATACCCAGGGATGACGAGTTTTTGAATAAAAAATCGTTTGTTAGTTTATTGATTTATGGTTGTACATTGAGCGGCGGCGTACTACCTATTATGTACAGACAATTCGATTTGTGATTGAATTGAAAGCTACGGTCCTTTGCGTGTTGTACGAGCTGAATTATTGTTATTATTTTTTGTTAATGCACTGCCATCTGACATGCACATAAAATTTGATTGCGAGTCATTTGTTCAGATAAAACCACGTGATTTATTCGTCCGGTTTTTTTTTTGTTTTTCGCACTTTTCCGCAGTTTATTATTTTTCGAGGTACTTCCGTGCTTTTTTAATCAGTTAGATTTGTCTTTGTAATCGCAAAAAGTTTTTTTTTTCACGGGAGATGTAAAATTTAAAATTCTTTTCCAAGATTGACTCGTATGAGAAATGTCAACAAAATGTCCGGAACGGTTAATTAAAAATAACGATCCGTTCGGTTTTTTTTTCTCGAGATTTTTTTGTTCGCCCTTTGGATTCGATCTGTAATGAAAGCAAATATTATCACTGGCAATTCAATTAATGTCCTCAGACCTTCAGACATTAACGAACGGTCAACTCTGATCCACGAATGAAATCAACAAATCGTACAAACCAGGGAAGACAATTTTAAACATGTATTCTCAGTAACAGTTATTTCAGTAAGGATTCATCTTGTGTTTACCTGTTGGTTACACAAATTAGTTCAATTTTGTTACAATTTTAAACATGCATTCTCAGTAACAGTTATTTCAGTAAGGATTCATCTTGTGTTTACCTATTGGTTACACAAATTAGTTCAATTTTGTTACTTGGTAATGAATTATGAAGGAGCTTGTTTTAAGCAAAAAACAAAAGTTCATCTCCATTCGTCACAATGAAAAACTGAAAACAAAGCTGAAGTGTAATTGAAATTTGAAATTTGATAAACCATATTTTGTTTTCTTTCAATGATGGCTTTGATTGTAAAAATAAATGCGATATTCAGATAATTGCTGACAAGGTTGTTTAGAAAGTCAATAATTATCGCTGATGAACGAACACGTTAAAGCCCTAACTTCAACAACGGTATTAGGAATTCCATCTCGAAAATCTCAGTTGTCAAAGCGGAAAGCCATAAATTTGGCGCGCGAGGCAACAATTTCTTAACAGCATACACAGTGATACAACTCGATAAATTGCACCGGCGTAACGGATTCGAGTCGCCATCAATTTTTATACCACTGTTCTCAAGCTGGAATAACTTTTTGTTAACTCAAACCTTCGTGATGCATTCGTTCAGCCACCCGTGACCCCAAAAGAAGCATCACAAAAAAGCATCAACCCATTACGTCTCTAAGTCACTCAACTCGCGCTCTAATGGAACACAGCTCTTTAGGTCAACGAACGTTCGCTTGAAAATCTGATAATTGGGACACTCTTTTTTTTTAGTTTCAAATTTTCATTCAACTTACTTTCTAATTTGTATCGTTTCTTTTGTTTATTTGAAAAAAAATGTCAATTTATTTCGACGACTTCAATTGGTTTTTAGTTTAGTTTTAATTTGGGAGTACAACAATTGAGGAGAAAACGTTGGTCAGTGTGAGAGAATAGTTGGAGTAAATTCGGCAGACTCTTTTTGTCGCGACTGTTTCTGCGGATTGGCTGCACGACCCCGTAACCCACCGTATCATTTATTTCCAGCGATATTGTTTGTAACCAAGCACGGGGGTCGAGGTACACGGACGAACTCGTTTGGATGAAAAATGACATTACGTAAATTGTACAATCTAACAGGGTGTCGTCTTAGAGGCCGGCGCGGACAGAAATGACGCCAATTTATTCAAATGACACTAAATTTGAATGAATTATTCATTTTTCGTGGCCATTTGTTAGCTTGACGTCAGTCAAAATATAATGAACAATCCCGACTACCGCCTCTGAATCAGTATATAATTTAATCAATGTAGAGACTGCACCGGCGAACTTGGACGTTCGGTTGATTGTGACAATTATGAACTTTCATTTTTTAGGCTAGACGGAAACGTGCCGAGTTAGCGAAAGACGAAAAAAATGTCGAAAAAGTAATAACGAAAACCCAAAAAAAAAAAAAAGAAAATGTGTCCCAAAAATGGAGCATTAGAAATAAAAATTTTGACCCGCTCGATTGGAGGTAGGTTTTTCAAGTTCTAAGCTCGTCGACATCTCTAGTGCGAGATTAGTTGAATGAATTCTGCTAAACGATTTTGCTGCGAGACACGAGTTCAAAAATAATAATGCAAAGTTAGTACAATTGATGGAACTTGACTTGTCTAATGTGTGAAGATTTAAGCCTCTGAAAGTCTGCATGTGATAGAATTTTGCATTTGTCTTTTCTGCATAAAGCGATGGGTCTTCTGCAGGCTATTCTAGGACAGGCAAAATCGCGACCAAAATGAATCAACAGAGCGAGGAATCACAAAACAAGTGCGCGGCTTTTGTTGTGGAAATTTGTATCCGGGCGAGAATAATTTCCAAGTCTCGACCTGACACGCCCGGGCCCGGTTCATTTGAGTCTCGCTTGGGCGCGACAAAAGACGCCCTGGTCTCTCTTTTCTCGTTAATTTAAAGTACCACGCGTGCATGCCATTGAAACGCGAATAACAAACGCGACTCTTGCTCACGCACACAGAGCAAAGTCCGTTGATCCTGCAAAAAGAGTATCCTCCTTTGTTAGAGTTTATATCCACGCTTGAAAAGAAAATGAGGACGGGTAGGTTTATTATCCGGTAATTTCGATACACTTTGTTTGCCCGTGTATCGCGAGCCATTCAATGCCTTTACAGCCAACCAACTATGGCTGCAGCGACAGAATTTTTCCATTATCATTTGCATTCGAGTGTGATTCTCGATGCGCATCTCCAGTCAATAATGCTAATTGCATTTCTCTCCTTCGCTCTCCTCATGCTGTATTAATTCCAATAAGTTGAATCCAGGTTATTGCCTTATTATCAACTCTGTCAATACGCTCGAACGAAATTTCGAATCTTTCCATTTTATAAACACACGATTAACTTGCAATTTACTAGAAACATTTCAACTTCTATTAAATTCAATTTTGATGGCTCGCTTTTGATGCTATTTTGTAAAGTAAAAAAGATGCTTGTTTGTTTTCACCACAATCGCAAGTACGTCAATTTTCATTATGATTTTAAATTAAATGTTCAAATTGGTATTTCATTTTTCGAGATTCAATTTGTATGTAACTTGCTCGTTCTTACAGTTTGTTCAATTTCAGAACACGCTTCAAATCTATAACCATTTTTTTTTCTTTCCATCCTCAAAATCGTTGTGTCAAATTGGTTTTGTTGTAAAATGGCTTTCCAAGAGGTAAACGACAGACGTCTTTTGTTCGAAATGCAATTATCAGGTTATTGTCGTGCATGTCGTAGGATACTCATTTATTCGCAGTATTTCATCTCAAATCCTACAACCTTTTTTTGAATAACAACTTACTCTACATAATTTAGCTTTTGTAATGTCGAAGAATACATCATCGGGCAAGAAAAAACACCCTCTATTACAAATTAAATTATACATTCAAAAATCAGCCATAATTTTGCATATTCTAATTGGAGTTTTAATGACATTTTGGATTCATTAAACAGCGAATGTCCAAACAAACTTTTTCGAAAGAGCGGAAAAATTTGACGCTGTCTTGTAACGATCGTAGAAGATAGTTAACCATTCCCAAACCTTGTCGATCGACTTGTTTGATATCCTCATTTTTGTTCGTCGACAAATTTTTAAATAGTTTACGAAATTGAAAGAAGCGTCATCCGCGCGAAGAATATATTCATCGCTCGGTGCGCCTATTTGCAGTAAATGTTGAACGTGATGAAGGTGCCAGCTTGTGATAGATGGATGATCAAGGGATGGCACATTTTATGCTGATATTAAAATATCGCCTGCAATGAATGAATTTATGGTTTCGTGCAGTGTGAGACTGTTCAAAAAGTGTCACGTTATCTGCCAAATCGTTGAGACAAAATAACAGATAGATCGCGATAGTAACCTTCCATCACACAATTTACTAAACTATAACTTCAAACTCGGAGCAGGCTTGGTACAGATGGTGACTAATAAATCAACCTATTATTTAAAAAAAAGGTTATTTTTCAAAAGCAAACTCAGTTACACAAGTTTCGTACAATTTGTGCTCGTTTATTTACATTTTTAAAAGTTTGCGAATAAAGAAAGAGGAGAAATTTTTATCATTAGATTTATCAAAAATCTCCGTTTTCAATAGTAATCGGTCTGTGGTCTGAGCAAGCAAGCAGCCGTGTTATCAGGGCAAAGGTACCTTCCCACTGATGAAGCTCAGAGAGAGACTTTAACTAAAATTGCCATTTCGTATGATCTTCTTTTTTTTCCGTTTGTGCCTAGCCGAGAGGCAGAAAAAAGCACCGAATATATTTCGCTGCAGCCGACTCAATTTATACAATAAACACACAGCCATCTGGACGCATCTTATTGCAACATTAAATACGCCTGAACTTTTTAATTACTCAGTTCGTTAAAAATGTTTCCGACTGTAAACCGGAATAACTCTCATTTTCTTGACATTGTTCTCGAGAGCTCTCCAGGAACTAGTTTTTGTCGTTCCTTCCATTTCGCAGTACTATGAAAATGCTGATTTCATAACGAACATCAAACCCAACAGATTGTTTACGCAAACTATTGCGTCACTGTTTGATATCCGCTAATACAATTCTCGAAATTAATCAAGACCATTTTGGAGCACCGCATTTCGAACCAGAAACGTAACCAGAGGCATTTTTTGTTTCCGTGAAATAGTAGAAAAAGTTTGGCATCAAATGGGAAATCTATATTTAACCTTGTGCGTGCAATGCAGACGCCCAAATTGAATGACTTATCTTAGCCAATGGCTTGCACGACGTTCGCAATTTTTTTACCGGCTCTGCTTTTTTTTGCGTCATGAACCGTTGCCAACTATCATCCGAGCCCTTCGTCGCTGAATCATTTTCGTGTTCATTCCGCTAATGCAAAATATTCATCCACAAACAAGGTTTCAACTTAATTTCTGTTGCGAAGATTAAGTTTCACTTTGGCTTGAATTCATTCCAAAAGATTAACTCGAACTGTTGCTAAATCGACGTCGCACTTTTTCAACCTGTCCGAATCAGACTTACACAAAATGAGAAACAAAATGACAAATTAAAAAGAAGATCAAAATTCTTTTATTGTTCTTTTTTTTTCAAGTGCATACTTTGCATAGATAAAAAAATTGTGACAAAAAGCCAGTCGTCACAAGAGAACAAAAAACGTTTGGGCTTGTGCTTCTTAAGGGAAAAAAAAGAAAGACAAAAATCGGCCAACGAAGTTTTAATTGAATCTGTTTAATCAAATTAGCCGTGATCTACGCGAAACTTCGACTGAGAGTTTGTGTAAAACATTAATTGAATACTTTGTAAGACGGCCACGTCGCAAATTCATATTATATATAGAGGTTTGTAACCCAGTGGCTGAGAAATTCCGAGCACGACAAAAAGCGACTATTATTTTCCCTTCTAATAAGTTTGCGTCCTTTCGCGAATATCTCATCGCAGTGTTCTATTTCTTGTATTTGCTCGGGCGATTATACACTGTATTATAATGATTGCTTATAATAGATCGAAAACAATGCCGGCAGATTACACTGTGCCGGTTGTTTTGATATTAATCGAACCCGGCGAAACGCCTTAATGGATGCCGCAAATGAGATTGCACTTTGCTTTTTAATTTGAGTGCGTGCAGCCGACGAATCGTGGGCTGCGCGCTCGCGTTTTCAATAGTACCATTCACTAAGAAGGTACACAATAATTAAACCGTTATTTCTAATTGTGAACCGCAAAATGTCGCTTTTTTTGAATCTGAAACCAGAAGACAATTAATCAATTTTCTCGAAAATTAATCAATGGAACGATTAAGTATGAAAATATTGATTGCTTGTTGAATATTGATAACTAATTCTGTTTTGCTGAGATTGCACAACTCCTAAGAGAATTTCCATAAACAAGGGATTTGCCGTGAAGATGAAAAACTAGAGGCGGATTTGAGGCTGTGCATTTTGCTCAATTACGTCAATTGTGGATTATTGAAAGCGAGCAAAAGTTTGGGCAACAATTTGGACGTGAGATTTCGAGTCTGAAACATGTTGCGCGACGTTGCGTTCGACAAAATCACGTTTACAAATTGAATGAATTTCACGCGGGGGTAAAATAATTCAGACGGAACAAAGCATTACAAATAAAGTTTCGCGAGCACTTGCAACGACAGCCTTGTACAAAAGTTCGCTTGTTCTTATCGGGAAACAGTAAATTTTGATAGATAATATCACTTACACGCGCGGCGATACCTAACTTCGCCAATACAAACTTTAGTCGATAATTTGAGTAGCCACTCTTCATTTGACAAATATTCGCTCTCGTAATGACGAATCAAAAGTAGGACAGAAATTTCAAAAGGATTTCATAATGCAGAAAAAAAAATTTTGTTTCAAATCATTTTTATTTTATTTTTCAAAGTTTCCACGGTGGTATCAACATTAAGATAACATTTTTAAACTTTTTCTTTGAAAATTGTACGAAGTTTCTTACAGGTTAGTTAAGTTTATTAACGTTTTACATGACCGGAAACATTAGAAGGCACTAATGTTCGTTTGCAAAGTGCTGTGTGCGATACCATAATGTCTTGCACTTACAACGTGAACGACCAGGGCAAAATAACCATTTTGACGCAACATTTTTTACAATTTTTTTCAAAATACAAAACGAATGAAATAAGTTCTATCATTTTTCATTAATTAATTGAATTATTTTGGTTTGTCAAAACCGTCTCGTCAGTGAACAACTGGTAATAAAAAGTGTTGATCGATAAATAGTTTGACTGTGAGTTGATATTTGTCTAACAAAACATGGCCACGATTTAAAACAATTTTAGGAACCCGTGATATGGTTTCCACAAATGTATGCCGGCTTTCTGCACAAATCTGATATGAATGTGACGATGCTTTAGATTCCGTGCAAATTTTTTAGGCATCCGCTTGACAAAAAATTAGCAAGGAAACATCGATTGTCATGTTATTATATTTGAAACTTTTCTTTCCACGTCAATGTCATAGAGATTGCATGATAACGTGTGACAAAATCAGCAAACGCTGCAAAATATAACGTTTCACGATCGAATTCAAATAGGTCACTTTTGTTCTATTCGGTTCAGCTGTCCTGATTAAAATCAATTTTTTTGGGGTGTGCCAAAACGGGGGAAAAAAAAGGTTGATTCAATTTCAAATTTTCCGTTCAAAGCGATTGTGTAATGAAAAAATGAAAGGAGGAAAGAAGCAAATTGTTGAAGTAAAATGCAAGATGAGAAAAGAGGTACAATTTTCGTTCATCTGCGAGTGTCACACGTGCTTTGATAAAATTCAATAACTCTTCAAGCAAGACACATTTCATTCTCTTTATAATAGTGATTGTTAGATTGTGTGTTATCTGTGAATCAATGTCAAAGATATATATCTGCATGTTTTGATTCGATTAGCATACGCCATGTGTAAACTTCGAAACAAATCACTGATCTAACCGGACACACTCTGATGCAATCACTAAAAATCAATATTAAGTTATTTACCTTGAAACAAAATAAAACGAGAGAAATAATTAAAGCATAAAAAACCATTCAATTATTACATTTTCAAGAGAAACGTCGCAAAATATTTTCCCGTGCTTGTTTTTTCGCTGTTCAATTTCACGATTGGTATCAAAAATGTATAACAAAAAATCTGCATCGTTTGATTAAACTTACATTTGCGCAATATTTTGAAACTTCAACAAAAAATTTGTCATTCCCTTTCAAATACGGTTCTCGGAATAATATGAAATGGGGGAAAAATTAACAAAAACTCATAAACCAAAAAAAAGTTAATAACGCGAAATGAAAAAAATAACATAAAAAGGAATAAAACAAATGTTTAAAATGATAAAATGTACTGCTGAGTCTCTAGATGCTGCAAAAAAGGATGTGCATGCATGTGACGAAAGGTCGTCAGCTTAGTCGGACTTTTAGAAGCGCTAAAATTTGAGATGTAAGAAACGCATCAGACACGAATCGCGAGTTCTTTGATTTTTTTGGCGCACTAACACGGCCGGGTAAAAAAAGGCCGGTAAAAGCTTTTAGCATTCAGCGATGTAAAAGCCTACTCTGGTTACGGCGCTGGTTTCTATCGCGAGCTTGCAAGCGCCGTTCTGTGCCGACCATAACACGTTTGCTCGACTGTTACAGGTGCCGAAGTACCCAGCGGTGAAAACTTACCCCTACAAAGCGCTTTCACGGCGGCGGTGCAAACGTCCGTAGGAGTGACCGAAATTTCCATAACATCAAATACCTCAAACAAAACAAACAACGAGCAGGTGGCTCAACTCTGAAGTTCATCTGTGACCTCAGGTCACATTTAAACAATCAACCAGCTGAACAAAATGAAAATATAAAAGGTAACACTCCCCCACCCACTTATTGTAATTCCAAATCACGTTTCGCTCAGAACAACAAAACCGTTTTGTCGATGAAAATGATAATTTGTTGAACAAATTCAAAGCTGAATATTTTCATTGTTACAAAGTGAACAGTTTTGTTGTCCTGAGTGTTAATTTCAAAGAGTAAAATAAATTAAAACCGAACTGATTAGGTGAATTAAGTGCGAAATGAACAACTTGGTTGTGGACGTATAGAAGATATCAGAGACTCGACTGTAATTATAATGTAAACAAAATTTCATAGGAAACAAAAAAAAAGCAACAAAATTTAATTGGTGGCTATAGTAGAGGATGTGTGTGGTAACAAATAATCTAGTATTTAAATTTCCTCACTGGTCATCGTCAAAAATGAGATCGCTCGCTCAAGTCCACCGATCACTGAACCGCAGCTTACACACTGGTCCTAAAAAAGAAAAAAAAACAAAATTTTATTTGCGCGACTCTATTTCGTTTCGAACGAAATTGCAACTGAGAAAAAAAGTTTTCATCTGTACGTCATTTTTTCCTTTTTTTGAAATACACCCAAATCAATTGGCCATGTTTTGCATTTCATGAAACGAAATATTGAGAAGCGCAATAAAAGCGCGGAGCGAAAAACTCGCTCCACTTTTACATTTACGTCATCTTCCGACGATCGAAAAAACCCGTCGATACCTTAGAATTCGCGATAAAACCTGCTTAATAAAAAAAGAACAAAATAACCCGAGAGGGGAAATGACAAAAAAAAAGAGAAAACGAACCCGCGCGTTTTTCTATTAGGAAAATATGCTATCACTATCATTGTTATTGTTGATGTTGCAATCGCAAACAAAAGTAGGAGCATTATGTAATGTATGCACATCTACATCACTTTGACTACGTGCGAAGAAGAAAAAAAAGGGAGAACAAAAAGAAAGAAGAAAAACAAGCGATGAAAAAATCACGAAAGAAAGGCCGAAATGGGAAGAAAGCGAAGAAAATACAACGCGGAGGATTTCGCGAAGCGACTAAGGGCACTACTTGTTCCCCAGGCGAACTCATTAAATGTTTCACTGAGAGAAATATAATCTGCAATTAACTCGCGGCCTAGCGAAAATGTCGCTGATCAATTCCGTTCGACGAAGAGGCTCATCCGAGGGCGCGCCGAGCGTGAATTTGTACTCTTGTTATGCGATAACCCGCTCGAAAATAACCGCTCTTTCTCGTGCTTTTATTTTCCATAACAAACCATAGACAGCTCGCTGTGCATGACAATGCATTCGCAACACCTTCTTCGTCTCACTCCAGCTGCATTCAATTATTTTTTTTTTCATCTCTGACTCCTCAACTAATGCGACGACTCAAAAACTCGCACACTCTGTGTTCTCGCACTTTGTAATGTTTCTTCCTGTCATGAGTTCGCGTTCTTAGATTATTTTCTCTTTGTTTTATTTTTCGTTGGAACTTTTGCGAGCGGGTTATTCCTTTCATATTGTTTATTACTGTTATATTCGAAGCTTCGAGCAAAAAGAAACAAGCTGCCAATGCCCGAGAGGCCGTTGTTTGGATTCGTTTTTACTTGGATACTTTGCGGAGTTGCGGTCGAGATTAGATGTTATTTTTATACGTGTATTTTATTGTGAAACAACAAAACAACTCGAGACTAAGGCTGATCAAAATACTCATTTGATTAATTCTAATTAACAATTTAGAGGTTGTATGTCATAAGGGATGTTGAATCTGTAAAAGTCTTTAGCGAAAGTTGACCGTATAACAAATGGTTATTTTGTGTTCCTAATCTCCGTTATGGGTGTGGTTATTGTTTATCTTGCGTTGTTCTCTTTGTTTTTCAAGTGCAAAAATGATTATCATGAATGCGTTTCGAGCGTTTGGCTGTTTTCAAGTTTAAATGAAGTCAGCGACAATAAATCTGCTGATTTAAGTGCAGTTTAGCGCCAAGTGTGACGTACGATTATATTCATGTGTAAACTGAAACCGTTTGTTTACATAGTTTCTCTCGTGTGGGTTAACTCAAAAATTCGCACAGCCGCGTCGCACAAACAATCCTGTTGACTAATAATGATAATTAACATGATATTGTACAACTTTACGTCCCGTTATGCGAACGAAAAACAATTTTATGAAAAAAAAAACACTATCTCGCATGAACTCAACAGTAGACGTTCATTAGATTAAATGGTTGCATGTAAAAAACAGTTGCGAAACATTCACGCTTGTTGAACTGATTTCATCCAGAACAAAACGATTTAAAAAAAGCTTTCCTTTTTAAAATAACATTGTTGCTCGGCCAATTGTTGATTGGAATTGATATATTGGTTAAGTTACAAGCATTCCAACCATCACTCATAATTATGTCTGACGTAATAAACATTTGTACTACTGAAAATTGCCACTAAATTTCACTGTTTTTAACTGCCCTTTTTATGAACCTGGTTTTCATTTTAAACCATTTTAGGCTTAATAAAACATAATGGCTAACAAGAAACAGATGTAAAAAAAGGTCGAAAACTGAATCCTAAACTTGACAAACGGCCGCGAACCGTTCCAAGTTGATGCATTTTGTATAACGTCGCCCGAACAACTGTGTTATATCATCGATCGGTGCGATCAACTATCAATCAATTAAACGACGACGATCGAATTATCGCACGCTTTTTAGACAGTTTTGTAGAGCACGAATTAGCGATCTGTGCGCCGATCGCAGGTTCTGTCAAACGACGACTAGAAAATAACAACAAAATTATAAAAGAAATTAAAAAATGTTGAAAACAATGCGCTTCGAATGTTGTTGCGACGAACTCTCGGCTTTGCCAGGAATATCGAGCATTCCTCTGACGGCAGTCAACATATTCGTGACAGAAGCAAGGCTATCGATTGAAAAGTATATTGCAAAACTTTATTCTGCAGCATGTCTCGGGCGCATAAACAGTCACAACTTTTTTACTCTTGTACTCGAATCTTGAACACCAAAGGAACAAAAATAATTACCGAAAAAAGAAACGACGAGTTGTATATCATAGTGAAAGAAAAAAGCGCAACCCAAAGTGTGAAAAATCAAACTCAAAACATTGTTGTAAATTTACGTTTTAATGTAAGACAAACTTAGGCAGACAAATGTACAGTGTCGTATTATAAATAATGTAAAAAAAAATTAT
The DNA here is from genome assembly GCA_020615435.1 of Telenomus remus. Classification (NCBI taxonomy): domain Eukaryota; kingdom Metazoa; phylum Arthropoda; class Insecta; order Hymenoptera; family Scelionidae; genus Telenomus; species Telenomus remus. Next base: position 4,605,230 of record CM036341.1, on the reverse strand, counting down.
GTATGTAAAATCAGTGTCTAAAGTTAAAGTTGTTTGTTTTGTTATGAACATTCGTTAGGATGGAATTGATATTAACTGATAAGGTGTTAAGCAAATTATTAAGATGATTGAATAACTTTTTTACATTATGAAATGGAACCTTTCTAATGTTCTGCTGGAAGATTATGCTTTCGTCTGTGTCCCTGACTTTACGATTATATTTTGTACAACGCGCAATTAATCGTTCTTACAAGCAGTATTATAATAGATCTATTTCTCTCAGTGCGACAACTGGAACGATTATTTTCACGAGGGTAATCCGAAACGATAACGTAATTAAACATGGGAAAATTAATTGTTGTATGAAGTATGTTAAGAGAGTCTCGTCTGGATAGAGAGTACGTAAAACTAAGATAAACGTTTTAGCAAAACTCATTCTACATAGTTTATATAGAAAACAAAAACAAACGATTTTTAAAGATTAGAATTATATGAATGTTATAAAAAGAATTGACAGACAGGGAAGTTTCACTTGTGGCATAAGGCGGATTGTAATTAAGATTTGTTAAGTTTTTGAGCGTGAGAATAATTTATGCGAGCGTTTTCGGCCATCGAAAATATGCTAAACGATAGAGACAAAGAAAGCGTTCATTTCTGATGAGGTTTTTTGATTATGTCATTAAATTTTCATCTACCCTCCAAGGAGACTGGGCTTTTGCCAGTGGTAAAAAGTTGTCGAAGAAGCTCTTTACCGAAAGACGAGTTTCATCATTATCAACTACATCTTGGCCCGAGGCCAATCGAACACAATTCTAATCAAAAAACGGTTCCCAAAGTCATTTTAAGCATTTTCAAACCGCTGGTAATATGGTACACTTTTTTCCACGATCACGTTTGTACTTCGATACTCATTTGATATTGCATTTTTACTAAACAGAATTGCTAGTTTTGTATAGAACCGAAAAATGGATTCGTTCATTTGATTTTTCAGTAACAACAAAAAGTTGACTTTATAGTTCAAACTTGTCACCGAAATGCTTCCTGCAAAACAGCCTGTGTGTTTTGTGTCCTTTTTATTATCGATCATGAGACGTTACGATGGCAAACACGTCGAAACTCTATTGTTTTACATCGTAAGTCGCGGACGAGGTTTAGATCAACGACGCACTTCGATTTATCTAGATGTAATGCCATTGCGAATGGTCTTTTTTCCTTCCCCGCGTCAAATCCTTTCGCTCGAAATAACTTCTGAATTTTCCGATTCCTCTTGCGCATCCGTTGTCATCGAAACGAGAAAAGTGTATCTATCTGTAAATATGATTTGCTAGCCCAAACTTTTATTGACAAGCGTACGAGAAAAAAAATACGAAAAGCCCATAAAAAAAACAAAACAGAGAAAAATACAATAATTGTAAAACATTTTAGAATGTGTATTGAAAAAACAGATGAAAATGTTCAATAAACAACGTTGAGTATCGTGACAAATTATAAAACCGTTGTTGTTATTTGTACCTGCTCTTTTATGTTACAGATCGTTAGTATTTTTCATTTACTCATTCTATATTTTAATTTGATGAAAATGTGTCGTTCTTTTTAATGAGTTTTCGTTGTTTTTTAGTCTGTATCTTTTTTCGTTTGCAATCAAGTTTGATTTATTGAACAATTTATTTATTGTATCATGTATGATTTGTTAATCGGTAATTTTTCTTTATTTTTTATTTAACTAAAAAAAATTGACCCAACTTTTCGCAGATTAAATGCTGTTCTAGACTCGAAGGAACTTTTACACAACACTGGTCACGGCGATCTGGGCAAGACTTGAAGTTACTTCGCGAATATTCAAACGCTTTTATAAGGTATGTCGAGCAATTCAAATTAGAACTCAAAAACATAAGTACTCTTGAACTGGACGACGGACAAAGTGCAAACTCAACGAAGCCCGAACAAAAGTGCTTTTGGTTTATCGCAAATATCCTATGAATTTCTGTTTAAAAAATCGTTCATTACAAAATCGCAGTAAACATTAAACATTGACACCTTTCAAGGAGGTGTCAATTTTCTAATCATGAAAGAACTTATTTACCGCATTTCGATAAACCACACCATTCATTGTTCAGTGTGTGTAAACACACACATTTTGTATTGTTTGATTTTTCAATTTTCGGCTCAATTTCTGTTTGCTCCACTTGTTTGATGAGAAAACCAAGTTTAATTATCAAATATTGGCCGAATTCAAAGTAGCGGATACTCCTCAATCATACTGCAATCAATTTATCTCAATTATCGCAACTTCTTCGGTTACGTTTTTGTTTATCTGAATCAAACTGCAAAACTCGTTTTCACAATTTCATGTCGCTATTAATTTCCAAGCAGTAATTAACACGAGCGTACCGTAGTTAATTTACCGCAATTACCGCACTTTGAAAAATCGCCTGAACAATTGAATTTTTCACATTATTTTCGTACTCTCAACTGTTTATGCATTGAAACCAAGCTTGAAAATACATTTTGATAATTTTATGTCACTATTAATTCCAACGATGTAATTAACAAGAGCTTATTTGAATTCGAGGCTGGTATCAAATTTTCACACAAACTCGCAAGGGTGTGCAAAACAAAAGCGCTCGCAAACCGCAATTATTCTCAATCAGCCCGATAAAGCTTGTTTTCCATGGAGTTGCGATCACTAAAGAGATACGCTTCTCTGGTTTTAACTGGTTCAAAATTTTGACTCGCCCATCAATATTCGTTTATAATTTTCATTGCGACGTACAAAGAATGAATCCTGTCTTGGCATTTTGATGTGCGCCGCGAAGCTGACGGTCGAATCGGCTGACCATTGACACAAATCAATACACGTGTTTTTCTGCATGCCTCAAGACCGAACATGGCGTGTAATTGATTTGTTTCCATCGGTAGCAGTGCAGCAATAATTGCAAGCTGGCTTCTTTGAACTGTTAGACTCGCAATTAAACGCCGACCCCTTTATTGTTTGATTGCGTGGCGCAAAAAACCAAACGGAGGCTTCTGCAACGCGACTGCCGGATGCTTCAGTCGGTTCAGCCATTGACTTCTCGAGTGGATACTTACATAATTCATTCGAGCGTCTTTTGATTTTTCACGATAAAAGCCTAACCACTCAAAGTGGCAGATGCACGTCAGTTTGGTGACGAACGGAAAATGCAGTGCGTCATTCTAATGCGATCGATTGTACAACATGAAAAGAAGTACTTTTCCCTGATGAGAAATCTGTTAAACTGCTGCGTCCGGAATTGAGTTGAGAAACTTTGTATATTTAATGGAAATAATTTAACATTTTTTTTTCGTATTTCAAATGGAAGAGGATTTGCTGCTGGGAAAAACGAGTTAAACTTTAATCCAAATTGCAGAAAATTGTTAAAACGCCAATGGGATTCCAAAATAGATGATTTTTTGTTGATTGGTTTTTGGCCAGGTTTTCAGAGGACGAATTAATCTTTCAAAATAGGATGGATGAGTGAAACGGAATGGGTTAATTGGCTGATTTGATACTTAGTTGAAAACTACTGGCTGTTAAATCTCATCTGACAGTATTACGTCTGCTACAAAAGCACCTAAAGATGTGTATGATATATCATTTTTAAGACATTAATCTGGCTATACATCAATCAAAGAGATTGATTAAGTATCCACTTATATGTAAGCGTCAACATTTCAACAGTATTAATCATCTGATCAAAATTACTCTAGTCGTGATTTTACATTCATCTGTCCAGTTTGAAATTTCTCTAAGGATCATAACAGCTTCTGAAGAGTGTCATGACTGTGCTGAGTAGAAAATAAATTTCTTTGATAGATTCCTTTTTTATAGCTGAAAAAAGGGATTTCAAAGAGAAATAATTGGAGGTTCAATGACGAATTGGCTGTTGAAAGGTTTTTATGGACCATTGAGAAATAATTTATATAAGCAAATACAGAGTTGGGAACAAACAAAGTGCGGGTTGCGATGCACTAAATTATTATCGATATCCTGATTTAGACTTTCTCAAGTCCCCTCGATTCCGCAGCCTTAGCCTTCTCGGCGCCATTCATTTTTCATTCAGAGCTCCACTAGGTGTCTAGCACAGATCAAGGTTTTGGGCGCTGATCTTGCTCGTCGATGGGTTTTCTTGGATATATATTTTTTACATAACTTATATACGTGCCAGAGTTGCTCTCGGATACATATACCTGTCACAGGCCGAACTAGCACCTAATCCAGTTCAAGAGATTCTCCAACTTATCCCTTTCAAGTTCACTCTCGGAGTTTCTCGATATTTCCTCCTGGCAATCTGGCTACTTACGTGTACCGACGTTCAGTTTACATTCATACGACCGTACAATTTTCGTCCTGCAACTTTGCCTACCTATTATCTACGCTATTTAACCCTGCCTTCTCAACTAAACCTCTCATAACTCTAAGCCATCAAAATTTAACATCGATTTTCAGTTGAGACTGTTGATCTGATTCAGCAAAGAATTTTTTGCTCGACATTTTTGTGTTATAACTTTTCGTTCGGTTCGATTAATATGCTAAAAGATTTTAGAGTCAGCAGTCAATAGCGCAAAAAATATACTTCTTATCTTTATTTTTCAAGTGACTCTATGAAAGAGTAAAGAATACTGTAGATTTATGACGAAAGGAAAAGCAGCAGATAAGTTGGTATATTATGAAGTTTTGGCCGATAACCAGATCTGTCATAAACGTTTTATCATAGACAGCCGAATTTTCGATAAACCTCCGTATCAGGCAGTAATTCTAAAAATATTCAAATAAATACGGCCCCAGGTATCCAAGAATCTGGACATAAATTTTTCCATGCGAAGATTTTCAACTTTTGCAAATAAAAAATGGTTTGGGATAAAAGAGAAATTATTGTACGACAAGATTTGAAATATTCATTATATAACAAACAGTGCTGGTAAAATTTTAAGTTATGATTGATGCTGCAATAAAGTTTAGAACTTCTTTATAAGCTGAATCGTCTATATCCGCAAAAGTACCGGCACAATAATAACTCTTCTTGTATGGCAAAATTTTTTATCCGTCGGAGGAAATTTTGCCCAAACGTCGTAGGGTGTAAGCCGCGGCTATTGTCGTCGCGAAACAGCAGCTTTTTCTTGGTCATTCTTGACCTATCCTTACACACTTTTTTCATGACATGTCTGTTGAATGTTTGCACTTATGCTTTTTATTCTCTGTCAAGACAATCGATTCCCTTGGAATTCGCTCGACGAAAAATTGTCACATTCCGCAAATGATTAAAGTGATGTTATTTCACTCACGCAAAAAAAATTACCACTCTATTTCATCTTTTCATACTTTTGCAATCTTAACTTCCGTTTTCTCACAGTTGGAAGTTGCGCGATAACATAAATGTCAACATTTTCATTCCACGTTTTTTCAAACAAATTTCGCAATAGCTTATTATTTTTCAAAAATGTTAAATACCAACGATTAACAAAGTTAAACAATCAAACTCGTTATCATGAATGAAACGAAAAATTTGTTAGTATCAATGAAATAAAATTGCGATAAAAAATTATAAAATAGAAATGTATGGATTAATTGAAACTTGAGCAACTTTGCAATAGACTTTGAAGCATATAGTTAAGTCAACAGAAATGGACTAAGTATTCTTTTGTCGGTCGTTATCAGTGCTATTGACTTTCCGTTGCGTAATTACGAATCACGTTCAAACTAAATATCGTTACTCTTGAATAAACATACATCCGCCGGCGATGAACGAGCCATGCCAGTTTGATATGCGTTGAGGCCGTACGCGTTTCTCCAACTCGTCTTTTCTGTCATCGAAATCTGCAAAATGACAGCCATCGCGGCGCGTCTTCGAACAATGGTAACTCGCCCTGTTTTGCAAAACCAAATTTCAATAATTTATTGTTCACCTTGTTAAAGATTTTTTATTTTTTGTGAAAATAAAAAAAAAGACTTATGCAAATCAAGTTCGATGAATTGTCACGTCCCCTGATACGGATTTCGCTCGAAACAATTTCATCGTGTTTAAACTCGTGACATTTTGAATGCATAATTTAGGACTCAAGAATAGTGTTTGCAAAAGTCATTCGAACGTTTCGCATAAGTTTCTAACGAAAAATTGTTTTTAGTTTACAATGGCAAACGATTTCGTGGGATACAATAATAGAGTTCCACTGAGTTCCAATTCACGTTGAAACTCGGAATTTCGGTCAGGTTGTTATTCGCTTTTTTGTATTATTTTCGGTTCGTCTAATTCGAGTGTCAATGAAATGCAAAAGATTGTGGGTTATCAGCGTGTGATTGTGAGAGTTGTGATTGCGGTTCGTACGAAATAACATTGATCGAACATGTGATGCAATATTAAATCACTTTTTATTGTCAGTCGAAATAATTTGATTACTTGTAATAGAATGTTTGCTCATTTTTTACACAATCAAGCATTATTAATTTTGCAATCCATTTTTCAACGACAGGATCCAATTGAAGTTCGTTTGTTCATTTTTCGAGCTATTTTGCGATATTCATTAACCGTCAATCAGTTCTTTTATTCAATTTTTGTTTCATTCAATGGCATTTTATCGATGTGATAAAAAAATTTCTGCGACCAGTTCTGTAATTATGAAAAATGTTATATAAAAAAAAGTGCAATGAAGTTACACTGCGATTGGATTAAATTTATCCAACCAACCGGTGAGATTAACCGATTCGAGTGCGCGAATTTAGTCAACGATGTATTTGGCGAGCATTTAAAACTTTATCAACTTGTTGTTCGTGACTAGGCATAACTTAATTAAAAGATAAATTGAAACTACGATTCGCGCGATAAGAAAAAATTTTCAGACTCTGCAAAAGAGAGAGCAATCTTACGTACATTATGTCGTTCCTTAATTCGATCGCACGAGTGTTTCGTGAAAAAAAGATATTCCAATTTTGTTCTCATTTTTTTATCAGTGTAATTTCATTTCTGGTGTATCAAGATTCGTAATAGCGAATAAAAGAATAAAAGTACGACAGCGAGTTCTTGGAAATAACAAAGTATGCTAAGAGAGATTGAATCTTTTATTAATCTCAACCATTAATAATTCGAACGAACGTTTCCAAATCACGGTTACAAGTAAGATGATACATTGGACAATGGTTGGATTGTACGTGTACATCCGACATGGCATGTGCAACGGGATAATCCATAACACAATATATTACACTGAAACAAAGACGAACGACAATTAACCAGCCAAATCAATTCGGTAAACTTCACTAGCGCGTGTTTATCTTGTCTCAATATACACCGAAACCGAATTTCATCCATAAAAACAAAGCAAAATTACAGATATCAAATAACTCAACGTTATTTTCGAAGTAAAAACAAATCAAAGATTTCGTACCACTTTGAGTTGAACTTTCCCATCTGAATTTGTACTAAAAAACGAATAAAAAAACGGTGCAGAAAGGAAAACAAGATATTCCCATTTGTCGATATCCTATTCGGAATATATACTATTTGGTATTACAAGTGTTGGCATAAAAATGTGCGCAGTTTATAGACGCATCGTCGTGCAGAGAAATTTATAAACAAATGTATGCAGAAATACCAAACAAAATGTAACACAAGAGCTTGTGCATACAAATTTCTGCGCGTCTTCTCAAAAGTTTTGTATTGAGTTTGCACGTATGCTCATATTTGGCGACAAAATTTCTCGTTCCGCGTTTTGATGACGTTGGCCAGAAGTACTCGATAAAGCTTCCGCGTTGTTATAAAAGCTATTATTAATTGTCCTGGGTGCGTACTTCAGTCAACAATTGTTTTCAAAATATAGAATCGCGCGCAACTTTGTGGACAAAAAAGAGGTTTGCATTTTCGGTGCTGCTTCAGTTGTGTTTTATTAGGTTTTCGTTTTTTGTGATTTTCAATTCAATCACCAACATATTTTTGTTTGTTTGATAAGAGACTGCATGTAGCAATAAATCAAAATTTCGGTTCGAGATTTCAATAAATGCTGATACAATTTTCAACATGCTACTGAATTTATCGCTTCACTTGACAATGAAACTTCACCGATAAATAATTCAGGTTTATGAATTAACTATTCTTGATGTGATGGGGTTTACTTTTTTTGTAACTGATTTCAATTTACGAAATTTCGAGGAAAAATTGTTTGTTTCGCATCAAAAATCTTTGGTACGAGATGTTTTATGTCAAATTTGGTATGGATGTACACCCCCAGCAGAGAATTCATTAACTTATTTCTGAAATCCTTCTAAAAACGTTACCGGGGCTTGTCCGTGATACGTATTTTGTATGCAAAATAGATTTTAATATCACGTTCTATTAAATGTGATGTATCTTGTGAGCGCCACAGTAACGTACGTCGTTTAGTAATGTTTTGTGGAAAGCCGCAGTCTCTCCTGGGATACTTAATTTTGCGAAAAAAAAACTTTGTGCATGATAATACCTTTCTTTTATCAAACTGAAAAAAAAACTTGTCGCTGGTCTTATCTGATTCATCCAAATTTAACTCCTCACAATTCTGGTTTCCAAGCAACCAAAAGTTACACAGTTGCTCGTGTACAAATTGCATTCCCTGAAGCATTTTTTTCATTATTTATTATACACAATTTGAGCGCAGCTTCTAGCAAAAGAAACCAAGAAAATTAAGTCTTCGCAAATTAATTATAATAATTGATGCAAACTTCTCGAACTTAACTTTTGTTTGTGTTTCCTTTTTTTTTATTAAAGTTGTACTCTTGTTTATTTGCTCGTTTTTTATCATCCGAGAAAACACAAAGGACATAATAACTTCTTACACAAACGGTTATTAAAAGCAAACAAAAAATCTTCCAGTCAACACGTACACTGAAACGAGAAACTTTTTATTAAAAATAATTGCTGCATATATCAGCGTAAATTACTTAAACAAAAGAAAACAGAAGAGTGTCAGGCTGATCGTTATGCGTAGAAATTTAATATGCATGTAGTTAAATGACAGGAGAACAAAAATAATAATTAAGGCGCTGCTCCAAATTGATTGACTAACACAGCTTATTTTGTTTGCCGTCAGGGTGCTTTTGCATTCAAGTGCCGCTTCATCTCCACCGCTGCAATTCGATCAGGAAAGATCGTTCCGTACAAATTATCTGATATTGGAGAAGGGATTCACGAAGTCACGGTTAAAGAATGGCGAGTACCAACTGTTCTAGCAATCGCTACGCTTCGTCATTGTACACTATCGTTAGAGCATATCCTCAAAACTTCACCTCAAAACAGATTAATTAACACTAAAAACTGAAAAATGATTACAAAATGATACGCAAATTTGTTTCCAAATTAACGACTCAATCATTCATGTTAATTAATTTGGGTTCGTTCACGTTGTTCAAATTCTTTTTTATTCATTTTGTTTGTTTTATTTATACTTTTTTTGTTTAATTTTTTCTTCACCCCCTCGAGAAGTGGGCCTTCGCGTTCTTTATTATGAAGTATACTATTTTGTTTCAACAGAAACCGTTGATTATTTATTTTTTACTCGGATTGAAGTTGGTTCAATGGCGAAGAACCTCGAATTGCAAATGCATGGAAATAAAATCAAGTTGTTAAGTAAATGAGAACTAGTAAAACGCTTTATTCAAACAATTCAAAGAAAAGAGAGCCTTAAGGCTTTCTGATGGGGTGGAATCGTGTAATATAATTTCAATACCAGGCCGAAGGATAGTTTCGTACAGTACGTACACTTATTATTAGCAAAAATCTTATCTCTATTTACATAAAATTAAATATCTTACTTATGTAAATAGAGTAATTTACATAGTTAACCTGCGCGAGATACATTAATTAAACAACAAAGAGCCCGAATACAGCCAGAAGTTCCTCGGTTGCAGCCACTCGGAAGTGCTCTGAATTGAATTTGCGAAGAAAAAAATTGTTAGACATGTCGTACATCAATAGAGAGTTTTCAAGTGAAATTTTGTTCGAGTAGCATTTTTCGAGCAAACAAGTGGCGCCATGTGGTGAAATCTGAAATTGACAAACAGTTGATGGGAAACTTTTCAATTATGTTTCGACTTGAAGTTGAGAAAAGCCAGAGACATTATATATCGCTTTACAAAAAGTTATGAGTTCGCGAAACTTTTCTGCGTTATTAAGGTCCGTTCTTGAAGCTTGGCAAAAAGAGATTGGCCAATTTTGAAAGATCATTAACGCCCCTAATTCTTGTTTCTTTATTACAAAAAGGCTTTTGGAAGAGTGAATTTATTAATAGACTGTTTCGAAATTTTTCGTCCGCTCTGATGCAGAACATATTTTTAGTTATTTTCTTTTATTTCGTTTTATGTATTTCGAGCAGAAGGAGCGAAAACTTTGAGTTTAAGATGAAACTGAAAGATAAAAAAAAAAGAAAAACATTTGATGAAATATTTAGCATTACAGTTTCGAGGGTTTGGATTTTAACCACAATGACTTGACGCGGAGAGACGTTTCTTTTGTTTGATGTCGCTGCTGATTAATAAGTGTCTACAATGGACTGATTGAACTTAGCAGTGACAAAAGAAATACTAAAGTAGAGAACCGTGAATGAATGCCGTGATTATTTATTTTCCACTGAACTTGATTGTCGCAACGGCATTGATTAATAAATAATTAATCAAAACTCAAACACGAGAGTACGTTTTAATAAAAAATTACTTCAATGCAGCGCATTAATTAAAATCGCAAAAATTCATTAGTCTCAAACGAATAGCGTGCCGAATTAGCGCTCGACTATTTTTGTCGTGTAAAATTATTAATAATCGATTTCACGTTTAATTAATTAATCAGACAATATTCGTTCATTTTTCGCACATTCAAATTGATAATTTAGAATTATACGGAAGTATTGGGTTATTGGATAAATTTGACCAATTTTATTAAAAGACTAAAATAATAGACAAAAAACGCGACCGACTTTGGTGTTATTTTTCATGGAATTTCAAGATATCCCGAGTGAACCGTGACTTTGATCCAGTTTCTTATCTAAATTTAAATAATGGAGAAATCAATTTTATCGGCATCGCAGAGTAATTTGATACGTCATTAACCCATCCCTTATTCCGTGACCAAAATCCAAATAACGAATCCGTGTTTCGGTTGGTGCACGCGCCTGAACAACAAATCCGTCTCCACTTCGAATCACTGGTAAACCACTGAACCTGCCGTGACAACAATCCAACGAACAAATAAACCAAAGGTTAAAGTTGATATTGCAAGGATCTATTTTAATCAACCACATTTGATACACAATTTTATTTCCATTCTGCAACTTCAATATGTAAAATCACTAAAGTGTTCTATTCTGTTTCATGAAATAGCATCTCATAAAATAACAAAAGAGAAATCGAAAACCATAATAGTAAAAAAGACAGAAAGTACAAAAATTAAAAATCATATGACAAAATGAAAGGCAAAAGGTGAGATGAAAAACAAATAGCAAAAAATTTAAATAAAAAAAGGAAACAAAAAACGTAAAAGAAGAATGGTACAATGAAAGGTATAAAAAATGAGATGAAAAGCCAATAGAGCCTTTTGAAAAAATATGCCAAAAGCGTAGGCAAGTATTTTTTGTGACGTTTCAGCGCGAGCAATATATTTTGAAATGAATTTCAGGTTCATCAAGGCGGGAGACCGTGTGTCCCAGTTCGACGATATTTGCGAAGTTCAGAGCGACAAAGCGTCGGTGACGATCACAAGTCGATACGACGGCGTGGTGAGAACTTTGCATTACAAAATCAACGATGTGGCCCGCGTGGGTAATGCCCTCGTGGATATCGAGCTCGAGGAAGATGACGAGGGCAAAAACGCGGCCGACCCAGCGCCAGGAGATCCAGTCCGAGAGGAAGTCGAGCTTGATCGATTGTCCTCAACCGAAACCACTCGTGCAAATAAAGTTCTAACCACTCCCGCCGTCAGACGGCTGGCTTTCGAAAATAATATCGATCTAACGAAGGTCGCACCTACCGGAAGAGACGGCAGAATCATGAAGGAAGACGTTTTAGCGTACTTAGCGAATTCCGGCCTAGATTCAGCCAAACCGGACGTCACGCAGCAACCAACTGAGGGTCGCGTCGTACCTTTGAAACGCTACACGAAACATATGTACAAAACTATGACGCAGTCCTTGGTAAGAGTTTTACTTCTATTCACAAACCTCTTTTTACCTTTTTTTCTTCTTTCATTTTGTTCTTTTTTTTTAAACTCGACATTTTCCTCGACAAAAATGTTGTCTGTCGCAGAAATGAAGAATTGCTGAGCGAAATCAGTTTAGAATATGACGAGTATTTTGGAACTTGTTGTTTTTTCGGCCAGAAATGACGTGTGGAAGAAGTATTATCGAGTGAGGCTTTACATTCATTAGTGAAAAAAACAATGCAAATCCATGTTGTCGGGAAAAGTTATTATGATGGCAATTTATGGGAAACTGCGATTAACGACAATGGAAAATTTACGTCGGCGAGATTACACGCGCGTGTTATTGTATTTTTGCAGCAATCCTTATCATTCGTACTGCTAAAAACTATACAGCATTAAAACTGCACCGTAACTGTACATTATGGACATTAAAAGTTCGCTCCTAAAACTCGCGTCATTTATCATTCGCCGTTTTCTATAGTATAGAAATTGTGCGCGTTTAATGTGTGGATAATCAGGACCTGAAGCTGGGTCAATTATTCACAATAAAAAATGTTCCAAAGGTGAATCTGAAATTTGAACATTATAGATCTGACTCAAGTCCAAACTTTCTGTTCAATGTGAGACGTCAAACTCGTCATTTTTTCCCTCTAACCACTCGCTTAGAAGGATGAATATTCAATAACGATTTTTTTTTCAATTTTTTTTTCATACTCTGGAAAAATAGTCAATCAAACGTGTTTATGCAAATGTACAAAAAGTAAAAAGTCAATTCGACAGTTCAGTTTCTAAAAACTGTTATAATTTCAATCAACGCTAACTACAAAAATTTGAATTAACTTTTTAATTTTCAACCCAAACGAACGACACAATGAGACATAAAATTTAAATGTTTCTTTAGTGAAATTTCATTTCGGTTATTGAAGATAAGAGTAACGAAACTGAGGGAACAACCCTCGGAGTATGCAAACTTCTTAAATTTGTATGTAATAATACGACTGTTGAAATTTAATTAACCAATTATGCGAAATCATAAATTAACCTGGCCGCGCGCGTTCGCTCGACTGAATTTTATCGTCCAGTTTTTTACACCTTGAGGAGTCGCAATTAAAGTGCACTTGTAAAACATTTCAAGTCGCGTAATTTGAATTCCATAAGTCAGTGCGCAGTACTTCAGTTATGAAATTTTCGTCATGATGTGTGAATTTTATTGGCCATTAAATGGCTCCCCTTTTGTTCCTTATCTTTCGTAATTCCTCGTGACAAAAGTGACGCTCGACATTATTAACCGCCGAGACAACCGTGCGAATTCGTGTCGCTGCCATTTACGTAACGCGCGAATCGTACGAATCGAGGCCCAATAAAGAAATGATTGGCTGCGATATTGTCACTTGAAGTTATTCACGTCACGTGACGACGATAATGTTCCTATTTTTATTCCCGATCGAATATAAGTGTCATGAATATCAGGCACTCGTCGTTTCGCGAGGGAAATGCTCCAAAAAAGAGATTGCATGTAGAAGAGCGATTTTATAACTGTTTACAAAGCGCCAGATACAACAAACAACATTCTCCAAAACTACTCAGTATCTTGGCCAATCGATACCTTCGATGTGGGCAAACCGTTTTTGAAAAGTTTCAACCTGGCGAGACAAAACGTTACACTTTCTTGGAAATAATGAAAAAAAAGAACTTTTATCTCGTTTAAATTCGTTGATACAATCGAAATGTCTTCCTAACGAGCTTACAAAAAGCTGCTAAAAGCCAGCGACTTTACACTGCGTAACAAAAACACAAAAATGTTGAACATTTTGTTTGCTGGATCATTCAGGCTTAAAGAATGTGATACTTTGAAAAAAATATATTGGAGCAGAGGTTAAATTTGTCTGCGGCGAAATATCAGTTCGTGAAGCGTTCGAATATTCATATTTGAAACGGATTTAGCAGAATTTGAGAGAACAACGCGCTCGTTCCTTGAGCCTCGCATTTTTCGCGATATCCTGCCGAAGTTTAAACGTATCTCCACCTGAACCGCCGTTTTATTCCCGACCATTTGTTCGTTTCTTTTTTTTTTTTTTTATTCTCCCTCGACATACTTCGAGCGTGAAAATGAAAATTGACTGCGTTTCACGTAACATTTTACACGTAGTTTTGCAAGGTTGGAATATGGAAAAATGTGTAAGGTTAATGGAGAAAGTTTGGTAAATAGGCAAATTACATTTATAAGAATATCAATGCAAACGGCGCGCCGAAAAGCAACACAGGTCTCGGATTAAATGTAATTCAGACAGAGAGTGCAGAGCAACTTTCTATACGCAGTTACTTTAATTTCTGCACAAGCTTGCCCCCAAAAATGTTTTGTTCTATGGAATATAAGTTTTCTAAGTAACATCATGCGAAACAAGGATTTATTAAAGATAGGTAGAGATTAAAATAACAAAGATTAATGTTATCAAAATAATAAACAAGTTGAGATGACTGTTTATGATTTGAAAAGTAAATCTGTTTTCGACTTTCAAACAACTTGGTGGATTATTTTTTAGACCAACTTTTTTAATAAATTTCATAATTTGGGTTTGAGTCAGTCACTTAATACAAGGAGAAACGAATCTGTCGCGATTGGAACAAATTACGAAGTTTCGAAAATACAAACGTCGATGATTTTTGCAATTTTTTTACTTTCTGTTCATCATTTGCTTTTTGAGTATGAGTAGTTACTATGTAGCTGACAATCGCAGTTTAACAACTCATCCCTGATTCTCAATTTAAAAAGTAATGGCCAGAACTTGTGTTATTACATAAATACAACTTTATTTCATAAACAATAATTACAAATTACATATGCAAAATTTTATTTATGAATTATTAGAGGGCGTTATATCAGTCCGAATTTTTTGTTAGATCAGCATCGATTTGGCGAGATAAAAACTCCTCTGGCATTTCATACCAATCGTGGTCTACACCGTCGTTCTCTGACGCACGGCTAAAAAATAAAAAACTTCCATCATAACAGAAAAAATTGATTATATTTTTTCATCTTCTATGCGTGAAACGCAGATGATAAAAGATATCTTTGCTTTGATCTTTGAATAATTATTTGTTGTTCTTTTAATTGGTCAGTTATTCTGAATTCGAGAATATATTAATCAAATAATTAATTATTAGCCCGATTATATATAATAATACTAAGCAAATTTGAAATTTTTAATAATTGCTTACCTTAGTACAAATCCTTGTGCTTGGGTCCCATGGGCCCCGTAGGTCTCTGAGGTCTTTGAGGTCTCTTAGGACGACCCACCGATTTACCCATACGGTTCATATTCATATGCTGTCTCATAGGGCGACCCATGCTACTTCCCACGTGACGATTCATATGGGGTCCCATAGGGCGACCCATTTTACTTCCCATTGGTCCATCCATATGAGGTCCCATTGGGCGACCCACCTTACTTCCCATTGGTCCTTCCATATGGGGTCCTATTGGGCGACCCATCGATTTTCCCATACGGTTCATATTCATATGATCTCCCATTGGGCCACCCACCTTACTTCCCATTGATCCATCCATATGGGGTCCCATTGGGCGACCCATCTTACTTCCCATTGGTCCATCCATGTGGGGTCCCATTGGGCGACCCACCTTACTTCCCATTGGTCCTTCCATATGGGGTCCCATTGGGCGACCCATCGATTTTCCCATACGGTTCATATTCATATGATCTCCCATTGGGCCACCCATTTTACTTCCCATTGATCCATCCATATGGGGTCCCATTGGCCCACCCATTTTACTTCCCATCGGTCCATCCATGTGGGGTCCCATTGGGCGACCGATCTTACTTCCCATTGGTCCATCCATGTGGGGTCCCATTGGCCCACCCATCTTACTTCCCATTGTTCCATCCATGTGGGGTCCCATTGGCCCACCCATCTTACTTCCCATTGTTCCATCCATGTGGGGTCCCATTGGGCCACCTATCTTACTTCCCATTGGTCCATCCATGTGGGGTCCCATAGGGCCACCCATCTTACTTCCCATTGGTCCATCCATGTGGGGTCCCATAGGGCCACCCATCTTACTTCCCATTGGTCCATCCATGTGGGGTCCCATTGGGCCACCCATCTTACTTCCCATTGGTCCATCCATGTGGGGTCCCATTGGGCCACCTATCTTACTTCCCATTGGTCCATCCATGTGGGGTCCCATTGGGCCACCCATCTTACTTCCCATTGGTCCATCCATATGGGCTCCCATAGGGCCACCCATCTTACTTCCCATTGGTCCATCCATGTGGGGTCCCATTGGGCGACCCATCGAGTTTCCCATACGGTTCATGTTCATATGATCTCCCATTGGGCCACTCATTTTACTTCCCATTGGTCCATCCATGTGGGGTCCCATTGGGCCACCCATTTTACTTCCCATTGGTCCATCCATATGGGCTCCCATAGGGCCACCCATCTTACTTCCCATTGGTCCATCCATATGGGCTCCCATAGGGCCACCCATCTTACTTCCCATGTGGTGATTCATATGATCTCCCATTGGGCCACCCATTTTACTTCCCATTGGTCCATCCATATGGGCTTCCATAGGGCCATCCATCTTACTTCCCATTGGTCCATCCATATGGGCTCCCATAGGGCCATCCATCTTACTTCCCATTGGTCCATCCATATGTGCTCCCATAGGGCCACCCATCTTACTTCCCATGAGACCGTCCATATAGGATCCCTTAGGGCCAAAAGTGTCTATTTTGTTGTCAAGTGGAACATTTGGTTCACTTGAAGCAACAGCAATCACTGTTGCTAACAGAAATGAGAGCAGAAAGTTGTTCATGATGAAAGGGTTTATTAAAGTTAACTGTTAATAACACACTGGTTTGCAGATTGCACAAAATAACAAAATTGCAACGCTTTTATACGGCTAATAATGGAATAATCAAAACAATAATGAACAAACACAGTTGTGAAAATAAACGTATTGTAAATGTATAACAGTTAAGATAACAAGGAACATATTCCAATGAATTTGTTTCAGCTTGTGTTTCAGATTTCAATGATTCAATTTATTCATTACACTGCGTGTATAAATACTTAAATTGTTTAACTTCACAATATAATATATTTTTTTGCCTTATCTCGCAGAAATATAAAATTTAGTAAATATTTTTCACTTCAAAATCCATCAGAACCAGGAGGCACGGCAGTGCCTCTGGCCAACTACCGTCAGAGATCTGACAGTGTCAGGAGGCACGGCAATGCCTCTGGCCAACTACCGCCACAGAGTTGACAGTACCTTCTTTTCCAGAATTCACATTTTCGAGTTTGAGTATAGTTGGAAAAGTAAGAAACTGATTTGGGACAAGGTCGTTTTTGGTCTCAATTTCGTAATCTTGCGTAACCCTTTAAGCAAGTTCGTATTTTTCATTTTCCACGAAAGCAAACGTGACGTCACGAGGATTATTTTTGCAATAATTTAGATTTCGATGAAAGGTCATAAACACTGCACTAGGCTAATAAACATTAATGAACGCTTTTTTAAACATTTCAAAAAAAAATGAAAAAAATGAGATTGTCTCCATTCCAATTCTTCGAATGAGGATATTGAAACTTGTTTCAATAACTCATTGTGATCGTTTCACTTGGTAATTTGTAGCAAAAAAATCATTTGTTTTTCCGTTTGTTCAATAACGCAAAATCGTCAAGTTGCATAGAAATTCATTTTTGCATTGTTCAAGATTTGATTTATGATAAAGCCACTCGCATAAATTCTTCAACTCCATTGATAAATTTGATTACGTTTTTATTATTTCATTGATCCAGTCTTCGTGGAATTCCTTTTATGCCACTACTCGTTCCGCTGGTTTTATTTTTTTATCTCTTAAACATTTTTCGATGTTAAACTTTTTTTTAATAAAAAAGTATCATATCATTCATATTACATTTAAACCATTCCAGGCTGGCTCTGACCCGACACATTCATTATTCGTATGAAAACGTACCCAAACGTTATTTTCATACTTTCCGTCCGGATTGTTTCTGTTATTTCTGTTTTAAACGGTTGTTTATTTCGCCGTTGTTTCTTTTACATATTGTTTTCGCTCAATTTTTACAACTCTGGTTTTAAACATTTCAAATATGAAGAATAAACAATACATTTACAATTAAAAAATTCTCGTTTAATTGAATTGCACTTTAATGTTTTAATTTCTGAGCTTTAGAAAACAGAATCACGTCAGCTTAAATGAAATGAAATCCGGCTTTTGACGATTCTACTTTTCTTCGCATCAAACTGCAAATATCTAAAGAAAAACATCAGTTAGACAGACAGATAATCGTTGAACATAGTTCAGAAACTAATAAAATTTCAAAATTATTTTTAGATGAAACGCGTTAAACTAAAAAGAAGTTATTAAAAAGTATTAGAAAACGATTTTTCATGCCTCGCCATTTGTATGTTTCATTTTCTGCATCATAAATCAAAAAATAGAAACATGAATAGCAGAATACTTATACACCATTTGATGTTTCAGAGTATACCACACTTCGTGTACAGTGACGAATGCGACGTGACAAAACTAGTGCGACTCAGAAACGAGGTAAAGGAGGATCTCGCAAAACAAGGCGTATCGTTGTCCTTCACGCCATTTTTCATGAAGGCAGCCTCCAGGGCACTGGAGCAATTCCCAGAGCTTAACGCATGGCTTGACGAGGAGTCGCAATCAGTCCGGTCCCTTCCGGATCATAACATAAGCGTGGCGATGGACACGCCGGAAGGACTCGTAGTGCCCAACATTAAACAAGTGCAAAACCTCAACGTCCTACAGATAGCAAAAGAGCTCAACAGACTACAGAATGCTGGCAAAAATTCGTCGTTCCAGATCAACGACTTGTCAGACGGAACTTTCACGCTTTCAAATATTGGAGTGGTGAGAACACGAAAAAAATATATAACTAAAAAAGAAGCGAACAGACAGAGAAAAATGTCGTTTGGAATGAAGTCGAACGGAGAATTTTTATAGAACACATTTTTTCGAAGAATTTATATTTTTCGAGTTTTACTTCCATGATTTTAAAAGCTTTCAAAAATGCAATAATAGTTCGAAACAAAGATAACCAATTGTAAATAGAACTAAGCAAATTCCATTTCTTTTGGAAAATGAAATGAATTTTCTTTATTTTTTTCAATTTGAGTTCAAAGGAATTTCGATACGTTTGTGCTTTGAAATGATGGATGGAAAAATGCATTGTTTTTGACACGAATTGTCCCGAGTTCTGAACAATTACAACGTCAAACGATTTGATTAGTCGGCCAAAAAAGTCGCGCAAACTTTTCAACTTCGTTGAAAGTTTAAAGTCCGCGCGAAGTCAATGAGAATTTTGTATAACGTTAATTATAACGAAGAGGCTGACATTCTTGGCGAGCAAAAATAAAAGGACCGTGATCTTAATGAACAAGCGTGGGCGTCAAATTTGAAAGATGACTTGAAGGGGTACATTTCGGTTGTCTAATGTTGTGCCGGACGAGATAAATTTTCATCTTAAAACAAGCCGTAAACGTCATAATCAAATTGAACGGTCATGCATATTCATGCGTCGTCTCTCGCAGTTTCATCATAACTGTAATTTATCCGACGGCATCATTTTGGAGCCGGACTTAATTGTCATCATAATCTGAAATCCCACGTAAATCGTTGAAACAAATTAATTACCATTATGTACGATTATTAAAATTTATCTTGTTTGTACCACACTGAGTCTAAGCATGACTCGAGTCGGATTACACTAAAGTGCTATTACTCGTACCACAGCCATACCTACGTCTCTCCTTTCCGACGTAAAATAACACAAATAATTACGCAACTAATTTACAAGTTATTTACTTTGGTACGTTATAATAAATTCTAATTCACAGTTCATTAGATCTCAATGAGTTCAAGATTTCGTAATGAAATTTTGGTAATGAAAAGTCCACCTGTACATGAAAATGGTATACAAACGTCTGTCGAATCTGTTCTATTTTTTCTAGTTTTTTCTGTCTTAGGTTTTATTGTAGCACGCGATCTAATTTAAGGAATGAATGGTTGTCTCGTTCACGCGACAATTCATGTCAGTAGCGCGATTCTCTTTCCGTGCATTCAGATATCATCTCTTCTATAAACTTGCAGCTGATAACTTCGAAGAAGTAATTCCAACAATATAGCATAACAGCCATTGTGCAGGCGGTACATATTTCTTTATTACAACAATTTTTTTTATCGAAACTCAGCAGACAATCTGAGAGGCAAGAAACTTGTCAAAATACTGTTTTTTTTTTTTCACGAAAGCTGATTGTATTTGATCCAATTTTATGTTATTGACTTTCATTATTCGCCAAGCGCAAATATTGTTTCTCGTCAGTTGAATATAATTATAACGTTACTCTGCGATCAACATTTGTTTTTGAAAGCAATTTGGAACGACAAACACATGAGGAACAAATTTATGCAAAAACATTTTAATGCAAATTATATTAACATGAATGATGTTCAATATTTAATGTACAATATTGAATGTTTCAATTAGTCACATAGTTTGAATTGTAAAAAAGAGAAAAAAGTACACCCACGTTTTGTGGATTATTATGATTTCTTGGGATGCAAGACGTGTTATCCATTTCACTTTCGGCGAGAACACGTTTGGCAAACTGCAATGTCGGTAACGCAGCATGTAAACAGACAGCTGGTTTGGAATCTTAATATCTTTTGGCAACAGAAGGTGATAAGATAGTGCGGAATATATACTGGTGTGTTACACCGAACGCAGTACCATAAATCTGGTCGCCGATTTTTATTAATTTTCATTGCCAAATGCTCGTCGAGACGGAAAATGTTAATGCTTAAAGTCACAGTTTCAAAACGACTCAGTTTCAGAAAAAAAATGAAATGCGACAAAGAGAAGCGCAATGTATGAAGAGAGGCAAAAAAACTGCTCTTGAAAAAAACATCTCTCTGATGCAAAAGCTCCTAAAATGATAACATGCAAAAGTCCCACTAAAAATTTATCTTGTTCTTTACCACGCGGTATCGTAAAAAATTATATCCATAGGAATGAATCAACGGCAAAGAGCAATCTTATAAAACGGAAAATCTTATGCTATTTATTATAAAAGCAATTTCGGCAATCCCTTAAAGCAACACAATCAAAATTTATATCAGATAATATTTTTGCAGATAAAAGATGAAGTACTAGGAATTGGTTTCATTTGTCATCACATTTTTAATGTCTATTGTTTCTTGTACATTTTTCTGAAAACTGATTCATTTATTATTATTGAAATAGCTGCTTGAAACATATTGTCATTTGAAATTAAAAAAAAAAGTCTTAGCCCGATTTCAATACAATCACGCGTTCACAATGTCTTGGTTTTACACACTTGAGTTTAGCGTTCAGAATGCGACCTCTTCTGCATTGACAACCGGAGACACATTTCTAAAAAACAGCAAAAATTGTCATTTCAAAACCTCAATATTATTTGAAAAATTTCGTAGAAAAATCTTTTTACCCTTGGGCATATAAGTGGTCTTCGTACGTTACACCGACGGGGACAAGCAGTTCCACACCTCCTCCACACCATATTTTTTGGGCATATTTTGTGAACAACTATAATTAAACGTGTTTATTATTAGTCTTCATCAGTATGTAGTGAAAAAGTGAATTCAAAATCGAAAATTGTAAAAAATTGCTTACTCGTTGCATTAATCATGTGGTGTTTCATAATAACCCGATGAGGTCCAATGGGGGATCCTATGATTCCATAAGGAGGTCCCATATGGTGGTGCAAATGATGTATGCTTGATGCAACAGCAATTACTGATGCTAACAAAAATAAGACCAGCACTTTGTTCATGATGAAAGGGGTTTGAAGTTAACTGTTCGTAACACACTGGGTTCGCAGATTACAAAAATATAACGCTTTTATACGACTAATAATGAAACAATCAAAACAGTAATAAAAAAATACACCTGTGAAAACAAGCGTATAGTAAATGTATAGCAGTTATGATAACAAACAACGTGTTTGCATGCATTTTTTTGCATTTTAAATTTGTACGTTAGACTGCTTGTAAAGATAAACATTCGAGTATTATAACTAAAG
This sequence comes from Telenomus remus, assembly GCA_020615435.1. NCBI lineage: Eukaryota > Metazoa > Arthropoda > Insecta > Hymenoptera > Scelionidae > Telenomus > Telenomus remus. The sequence goes on along the minus strand of CM036341.1, from coordinate 4,582,937 downwards.
CTTCTGCTCAAAACATTTCGGATTTGTGGCTTGTGTAGCTGTGAAGTTCAGTTATTCGTTATACTTAGCTGTTTTTTGATATTCAATTTCAAAATTAATAGTTAGAAGATGATGTTGCATGAATAGTACTTTATTTCATGAATAATAATTACGAATTACAGTTTATGAGTTATCGTTTTTTGTGAATGAATTATTGAACAACGAAGAAAATATCACTGCACATTTTGTTCGATCAGCATTGATTTGGTCGGACACATGTTCTTCTAGCGTTTAATACCAGTCCTGGTCTGCACCGACATCCTCTGACGCATTGCTAAAAATTATAAAGTAGATTCTGTCATAACACACAAGAGTGATAAAAGACATCTCTGCTTTTCATTTTTTATTCATCATTTGTTCTGAACCAAATAAATATTTAATGTTGTAAAATATTAGCCGTTGAATTGTCATAAATATTTGACTAAAAACTTCAGCCTACAAAAAAAATATTTATTAGAATATAACACTTTACCGCTGTGCACACTTGGTTCGGTGGAGTAGTACACGTTCGTGGACAAGCACTGCCACATTCGGTCCACACCTGATTCGTAGGGCATCGTTCTGAACATTCAAGTTATCAGTTTTGATAACATTAATGAAGATTTATATTAACTAATTATTACCAGCCGGTTTTTATTATTCAAACTAAATTTTATTCGCAAAAAAATAAGTTTTGTAAATTGAGAATCTTACGTTGACCGCAAGCAACAGCAACCATTGCTGCAATGACAATAAACGCCACCAATTTGAATTTGAACATGTTGCAAAATGTTGAACTACCAGACTGTACTGAAAACGCGATTTGAAAATGTGCCTTATATACGGACAAATCAGCAATAACGTCTTAATTAAATTTATGAATTTGTAAATTCTGTCATTATAACACAATTTGTTTTCTTTGTCTTATCTCTCACACGAATCAAACTTACGTGAATGTTAAAGAGACTTTAAAATTTATCGAAATGTTACATTCCAGTTCTTCAATTTATAACAAAGATTATTGAAAATTGAGTATAACTGATACATAGCTGGTTGGTAATTATTTGATTGATAATCGATTTTCAATTATAAAATTTCAGTTGAAATGTATGAATAGAAGGGTTAGGCATGACATTTAATCAAATCAATTGAGAGTACTTTGTTTATTATTAAACCATAGTGTAGAATTACAATTAACATTGATCAGGTCTAATACAGTCTTTTGCTGCGTTCAATACAAATCCTGGTTTGCAACGACATCCAATGACACATTGCTAAAAAAAATCATGTAAATTAATTTCTTTTTAAAACGCTTCGTTGATAAATTGTAAGAATTTACCCGTGTGCATGATACAGTTGGTGAACTAGTACATGTTTGTGGACAAGCAGTGCCGCAACTTGACCATTCTTGATTCTCAGGGCATTGTTCTAAATGATTATTATTGTTAATCAAATTATAATATCACATTATTTGTTAAAAATTTACACACAGAAGCAGAATAAAAATGCATTATAATTCATTGAATCTTACGTTGACCAGAGGCAACAGCAACTACTGCTATGAAAAGAAATGTTGCCAATTTAGACATGTTGAAAATGTTAAACTACTCAGACCACACTACTGGAAATGCAAATTGAAAACAAGCCTTTTATACGGCAGCAAGGAAAACAAGAAAAATTATAAACACAACAATACGATCGGCTGATTGGTTAACGTTTTAACTCATCAAATCTGCATCAAATTCGAAGTTTGAAAAAACAGGTTTGATGGCTTGTAAAAAGAATGAGTCGTAAATGAATTGAGATGAGTTGTAAAGAGAACTGAACTTAAGTTCAATTAACCAACATTATGAACCAACATTAACAATAAAGATTTTATTTTATCAATGATAAGAAATTTGTAAAAACAGTAGAATACAAATATAAAAATTACAAATCAACTAGAAAAATACATAAATTATTGTATTATGTAAATTCACATTTTATCAAATGAACATTCACTGGGCTTAACACAGTCCCCAGAGGAGTTCAGTAAAAATCCTTCTTTGCATTGACATCCAATTATGCATTGCTAAAAAAATAATACAAATATAAATTTCATCATTATACAAGTGTACTTTCTATTATCTGTGTGTTGAATGTGAATCTTAATGAAAAGTCAATTTTTAACGTTCTTGTTTTGAACGTAAATAATCAACTAAATAAACACTCAACCAATATTTTAATTGTTAAAATTACATAAATATTATACATAAATTTACCATTGTGCAAACTTGGTCCGATGAACTCTTGCATGACGGTGGACAAGCACTGCCACATTCAGTCCATTCCTGATTTTTGGGGCATTGTTCTGAACAATGAAACCAGTTATAATCATTTCATGAGATCTAATATAAACTAATATTTGATTATTTGTTTGCTGATATGAAAAGGGTAAACGATAAAATCTTACGTTCGTCGCAAGCATTAGCAAACATTGCTGCTAAAAAAATAATGGCCACCGTTTTCATCATGTTGACCAAATTTTCAGAAGACAACTTAAAATAAACTGCGGCAAACGTGGCTTTCAAACAAGCGCGATATACGGTAGTGAAAAATAGTGACAAGAAAAATTATTAACATAATGATACAGATAAAGGAGTTTTTAACGAGAATGTGTCATAAGTAATTTCATTTGTAACTTTATAAAAAATATGATGTTTAAAAAAAGTAAAGCATAACTTTGAAATACCAAACAAATAATTTCTGACCAAATTTGTTTTCATAATGTTCATAACTTTACAGTTTGTTTAATTTTGTTAAACAGTAAAATTAGACAAAATTTTCATTTTCATAAGTTCAGTAGTATTGAACGATTATTTCGCTTTCTTTTAGCATTTATCAGGCGTGACGCATTCTCCTTTGTCGTTCAATAAAAATCCTCGTTTGCACTCGCATCCTGAGACGCATATCTAAAAAATATAATATAAATAGAATAAAACTGTTGTTATATTGTTTTTGATTCGATTATTAATTATGTTTTTTGATAAAACCAAATCAAAGACTATGAAAAATTACTAAAGTAAACATTTACCAATGCGCATCCTCCGTGTTTACGGTTGCAAGTTGGTGGACAATAAGAACCGCAACTATTCCATTCCATATTTTTATCAGTGCATTCTTTTATATACTCCGAATCGTCAACATATTCATAATAGAGAGCTATATATTTCCATTCAAATGAATTTCATTTCAAAACAGAACTAAATAAATTCTTAAAACATGAAGTTTTATAATAGATCTTACGTTCATATTCTTGACCACAGACACCTGCAACCAGAGCTGCTACAAAAATAAGGGCTACCAATTTTGTCACACTTGTAAGCATTTTACTACTCAAAACCCATACTGCAAAAAGTACGACTAGAAGGAAACGGTTATATTCTATTGTAAAAACAACGTGAAGAATTGCAAACTATAAATTATACAAATTAATTAGCGGTTAGCGTCAAGATTTGATTTGCTAAGAAAGGTCCATACATTTTTTCGTGACACGTTTCTATGAATTTTTGTTTGCATTTAAATAATTCAATTTGTTCATTGATTTGTGTGACAAGATAAATATTTGAGGTATTCAACAACTCATTTTTCAATTTAAAACTTATTGTAGTTAGAGCATGCCGTTACGTAAGTAATAACTTATTTCATAAATAATAATAACTACAAAATCCAATTTTCAAGTTATTTATTTCGTGTACGAAATATTGCAAAACGTAAAATATATTATAGATCAACGTCGATTGGGTACGATACATACTCCTCTTGAATTTAATACATATCCTGGTCTACATTGACATCCCCTGACGTATTGCTAAAAAATATAAAACAGATTCTTTCATAACACAAGTTTGATTACATTTTTCTATCATCCGTGTGTGAATCGTGGATGATGAAAGACATGTCTACTTTGATCTTTGAATTATGTATTTTAATTTATCAAATCTGAGTTGACCAGAGACTACAGCAAACTACTGCTGCTGTGAAAAGAAATGTCGTCAGTTTGAATACATCAAAAATGGTGAAATACTCAGACTACTGAAAGCGCGACTTGAAAACACGCCCCAGCGAAAATAAGAATAATTACAAACATAACAAAACCATACAAGTGATTGGTTAACGTCTCAAATTTAAGAAAAACCAAATTTTTGTTTTTGGATCTATATGTTAAAAGGAAAATGGATCATAAAATTATGATTGGGAACGAATAATAACAGAATCAATTAATTTTCACGTTGTTCATAAATTTAGGTTTTGGTCTATTTCATTAGACAATATACCAACAACAATGATACGTTCATAGGTTCAGTAGTATCAAATGTTACAATTTGTAGCATGTAATTTCACATTTTTTAGCATTTATCGGCTGTAACGCATTCTCCTTTAGCGTTATATAAAAGTCCTTCTTTGCACTGGCATCCAATAATGCATTGCTGAAATAAAGCCAAACGTAAAAATAGGAACAAAAATTGTTACACTATATTGTTTATCATTCATGTGAAAAAGGCAAACAAAAAGTCTGCCTTATAAAAATTCTCTGTTGTTTTAGTTTTTATTATCCAGATCAAAAATTGAATGAAAGCGTTAAAAAAACAGCTAAAGTAAACATTTACCAATGTGCATGGTCTATTTGGCTCAGCATTGCAAGTTGGTGGACAAGCAGAACCGCAAGTTTTCCATTCCATATTTTCAGGACATTTTTCTGTACATTTGAAAGAAAATAATTTTAAACCAAAACTAACTGAAATCTTAATAAACGAGGTTGTAAGTTTTGGATTAGATCTTACGTTTGCCTTGACCACAGACAACTGCAACCACAGCTGCTACAAAGATAACGGCCACTAATTTTGCCATTGTTGTAAACGTTTAACTACTCAGAATACACTGCAGAAAATGCGACTAGGAAACAATTCTTATATACTGTTGGAAAATCAACCAGGAAAATTGTAAACTAAATCATACAAACAAATGAGCAATTAACGTCTAGATTTGATTTACAAATGTTTTGATTGCGATACATTTTTATCGCCAAAGAAATCTGGTTTTGTTCACAGTATCTCGCTTTAATCAGTTATTAATTCCATTCATAAGACGATTCAAAATTCACACCAAACTTTGAATAGCTAGAAGGATGCCGATGGGAAATGTTGAATTACGTTTGCAAACAAAAAGTTGGTATTTTTATTTTTGTAACTTACATCTTTCAACTTTCCGAAGTTAAAGTAATTTTCAAATTTAACACTGATCTCTCGTTACACAATTTCCAACACTGTTTAAAAGCAATCCTCTCAAACAGACGCAGCCTTGGACACATTGCTAAAAACACACAAACGAATTTCAATAAACACAACAAGTTGAAAACCAACAACTTTTTGGTCCAGTTCTAAATTAAACTCTTAATTTTTACCATTGTGCACATCTGTGCCGGGGGAGTGTCACATTTTTCAGGACATGCACTGCCACAATCCGTCCACACCATGCCAGGCGGGCATTGCCTACTTCCTGTACCAAAAGCAAAAAATTCAAACAATCAATTTCACCGGTCCATTCACAGAATAACAATTTCAATTTCGATTTTGTTTCGACATAGTTAATAATAAATTATTTTGAAAATATAAAAGAACCATTGCCAACAAAATAACAACTTTCAATTAGAATCCGTCAGCATCGTTAACTCACAGGATAATTTATTGTGCGAAATTTAAATGAATTCATCAACTGACAAGAAAGCAATGAACACTGATTTTCAAAAAAAAAAAAAAACGAAAGACGGAAAATTTCACCTTGAGCTGCAGCGAGAGCTACAACAAGAAAAGCGAATAACAACTGTTTCATAATTTTCGATGCTTGAGTAACACCTGATGATAAACTGTAGTCACTATATGCAGGATTTAACTTTTATACAATCAATGAGCAAACGAGGAAATACCGCCTTACGTAAAAATTGCTTGACGAGGCAATACTTAAAATTAAACTGATAACAACGGAATACAAAATTTGTTTACGTTGTACTCCAACTGTTTACTCCAGACCAGCATTGATGGAAACAGATTTTCCCACAGTAAACTTGAATGAATTGAGTGATTTGCAATAAAAAATTTGACCAAAAAACTTTAATCAATACCGTTACTTGTAAAGCGAAATAAAAAATTTGAGGTAATATAGAGGTAAAATCACTCGTTGGTTTGGTCTGGAACAATAAATCGTATTGAAAGGTTGGAGATTGAATATTTCATGCAGTTTCGTTATGTAAAATCATCAACAAAAGTAGCTTCAGCCGTACGATCATACAGTATTTCATTATGAGGTTTTCCATTTTAACTCGACTTCATTAAAATGTGTATTTTCCATATAATCGCCCACATTGGATATTTTAGATCATGTAGCCTGAAGCAAAATCTTTTTCATTTGTTAATTTTTTTAATATTCAGAAGAAAAATGAAATCAAATTCTGTTGAAAGCTCGAAGCACTTTCTTTATATAACATTTATATAACAAGCAAGAAACATGTCAAAAAAATTGGAATAAAAAATGTAGAAATTGAAGTCCTACAATTGAACAGGCAACCTTGGATAGACTTTTTTTGCATAATTGCTCACATACGAGCGTACACTTCTTTCTTATAATTCTATTTCAAAAATGCACTTATGTGAAAAAGGAAAAAGAAAAAAGGAAAAACTCGGTCTCAGACGTCACTGTTTGTTTCAAAAACGGGTTATTATCGAGGCCAAATATTTGTGCTCTTCTTAAAGAGTCATCCAAGATGACACTCACTTCTTTACTTTGTTTTTTTTTCTTTTTTAATTTCTTTAATGTCAAACCTCATTCATATTTCATCATGTTTGATAACAAAAATCACGCGACGATTATTTATGTATCTAGAATTATTAACGAGAAACTTTTCATACGAAAAAAATGGAACGTGGAATGAAAAAAACAAATCATGATTTTATATTTAACAAAATTAGAAGAAAATCAAAATCTTATTAGCGATAGAGTTGAAAGTAAAAAAGTATTTTTTTGTTTTTTCAGGTAGGAGGTACTTATACAAAACCAGTAATTCTGCCGCCGCAAGTTGCGATTGGTGCTTTGGGTAAAATCCAAAGAGTTCCCCGCTTCGACGAACAAGAGCGAGTGATTGCAGCGAGCGTACTGTCAATTAGCTGGGCAGCTGATCACAGGGTCGTCGACGGGATGACCATGGCAAGATTTTCAAATTTGTGGAAGCAGTACGTGGAGAAGCCGTCATACCTGATATTAGGGTTATGAAGCGTGTACCCGAATATCGCACACATATCATCCTAATGGATTGTGGGGGTTCGTGCAATTTATCTGAAAGCTCAAATCCACTCACCGCCCCAGCCTAATCGCGCCCTCGCTCTCTTCCTCTTACTCCTAGTTATCAATCTTTCTATCGCCGGCGTTTCAATGCACGTTTCACCTCTCCTCTTCTCCACCTTTATCCGAACCCTTTTCCTCGTCTTTCATTTCCCTCTGTACACATGAAACACACAATCGCACTTTTGCGCCAGGCGAGATTGTCGTCCTGGACAATGGCTCGGGTACAATTTTTTTTTCATCCTCCTCTCCACTTATACATTCGATGTAAAGTAAAACAAAATGCTTCCTAATCAAATCGACTTCGTGAAATGAAAATGAAGATCTTTTTAGGTGAAATGTGGCTCTTTTTGGTAGAGAAATTTTTGCTTCTGATATTTACAGATATGAAACAATGTGAAAAATTAGAATTGTTAATGAACTCGAAGTTACTTGCCATAAATTTAAATTTAATTTCAATACTGAGACTGTGCCGAATGAAGCGTGAAATTATGGCAGATTCAATTTGATTGTTTATTAGAAATCGATATAATCGCAAATCAGCGATTTGATTTTGTAAGGATTCGTGCAAATCGTCAGCGAATTAAATATGGAACAACTAATTTCACAAAAGGTGTCGAGGAAATTCGCACAGATTCCTTTTGCGTCTGCTGGTGTGTACGTTTTCTGCATTTGCATAACTCCAATAATTACATAATTATAACGGCAGACGTTTAATTTTCGAGTCTTGTTCTGAAAATTGTCTCTCTTGTTTGAAATTTCACATCGAATGAAAATAAGTAAAGTACTATTTATTCAAGATTCAAATTCTGCGGAAAAAAATGGAATATCAAAGGATCAAGAATAACTCTATAAATAATAATAATAATGTCTTCAAACGCGATTCAAAACCAATATTCGTGTTATTGAATTTTTTATCATTATTTCAGTATTGTCACATTACTGTAGATAGCAACATTTTGCGAATTTTTCCCTCACGATAAGAAAATCGAACAGGAAGTAGTATATGATAATAAATTCAGCAAGACGTCAAAAACCACATGAAAAATGGAAGATAATTTCAATAAAGTTACTTCAAAATAACATCAGAATTTCGATCTGTTGATTGAAACATTGGAACCTGAAAACGAAAATGTGTTCATGTAAACTGTAATTCAAACTTTCTCGTTGGATAATTGATGTTTTGTGTAGAAAACAAATATTCGAATAATGCATCTGCAAAATGCAGTTCAGACACTTAGGCGGCTAACCGAAACAAGAGAAACATTTTGGAAATCAGAAATCGGCAAATAAAGCTGCCAGATGGCAATTAACGTAGCTCGACTCGCGATCTCACCGAGTTCAAGCACTCTAATTTGCATCAGAACAAACTCACGGATAACTAGTCGTACTATTTTATAAAGTTTAGCTCGAAATTCTGTAACGGCGTGCACACCAGATAACTCGATATTGCGGTGGGGACTTCGCTCTCTACAATACCCTAGAAAAACGATAAAAAAAAAGAAAACAAGGTCCCAGTTACAAAAGTGGTCGAGTATTATTCGGGTTGAAATTTTTGTGTATGCATATCGGTAGGATGAAAGTGAACGCCCGACGGTGTTATTGCTCATAATCCAGTTAGCTTCTTATCGCTGCAGGAAAAATTGGATGAAATAAATCCGGCGATTTTTGATCAATGTTATCCTCCGAATTGAGAAGCTACGCGAATGAAAATTCCACTGCAAACAGGTTTCAATGCGTATTTCAATCATTCCAGGTCATTACGATCGTCAGCTTTTCTTTACCCTCACTTTGATAAAGAAAAATCCAAAGAAACAGAGAGAGAGGATTTTGCATCACAATTGTTTGCCATGCGTGTACTCTCATGGCTCGAAAAAAAAGTTGGACACATTGCCAAGCACGGTAGAAGTTTTGTTTGTAAAAAAAATACAAAATTGGAACGCAAAAGTGGAATCAATTTTCCAGAATGAAAAATAAACAAGGACAGTTTTTCTGTTATTTGTTTTATTATACATACATTTGTCTTTTTTGTTGCTTTTTTTTAACAAGGTACTACCTAAATACAAAATATTCAATATAGTCAGTCTGTTAGAGTGCAACAGACTCTCCATAATTGAGCGAGACGTGAAAATGTCCAAAGCGTGTTGTTGGGCCGAGTAGAAAAAACGCTAAAACGCGGCTGACTAATCGCGCTTAAAGATCGGTTTTGAGCCTACGTGAAGGCGCAAAGTGGTCGGGACGATTGACACACGTGCAATTACAGAGAGCCTATTGTAAATAGGTGGAGTGTATACATAAACGTGGTCGTCGAAAATATGTACAATAAAAATGTCGCCTATCTGCTCTAGTTTCTCGCTCGCGATTTTCAGCATCATACCTTTTTCGACCCTACTCTCAGCTCTCCCTTAACGTTCTTATCAGGTAACATTTGATGTGGCTAGAAGTTCGTAACGCGATTGTCGCGATTGCGTGTCGCAGCTGTGCGCGTATCAAAGGAAATTCAATTTCATCGGGCTATAAAAATATAACTTCTTTTCCAACTTATGTCTTCGAGTTTAATTTTGCGTGATCGCGTTACCGAACCCCGACGACGTTTGCGGCTGAATTTTTTCTCTCTTTTTTATTTTATTTTTTGGTTTTTGAATTTTCCTAACCCGTTAAAAGTCAATAATAAAGTGCTTCGAACTTTGAAAAAATTTCTCACCAACTTTTTCTGTGGATGTTTTAATCCAACAATGATCCAATGAGAAATGAATTACCAGTGAATTCACAAGCCATATCGTGAACTTTTTTAAAGACAATTTTTGTTTCGACTTGCTTCTTAGATTCAGTGAAAGTTAGTGACAATTTTTTTCTCGTATTCTCGGGTACGGAAGACTGCTGATAAAAATGATTACAATCCTTCAGGTAACACTGCCATTGTCAACTTACGAAATCGAACAAAAAAACTGTTTTCAATCATAAAATGATACAGAGAAGGAAATTTTAGTTTTAATTAAAAAATCACCTAAAAAACTGGAATACATCGTTTCACAAGGACGAACGAATTGGAACCGCAAATTTTCATTTGGATGGACAAAAAAATCTCTTTTTATAGATGTTGATTTTTGCACGAAAACGTGCAATTTCACATGCCTATGCCACAATGGAATTAACCGGCAATCAGATAGTTTTTTCGTCAACGCAACGCAGAGCAGTTAATGAAATGATAATAACCAGTGCCAGCGCGAATTTGCATCTGAACGAATTATTAGCGAGAAATATAAAAGCGTTAGCTAATTCCATCGGGCAAATACGAGCGAGGCGAGGGCAGTTGCGCATCCCACACACCCGCCGTTGCAATTTTGATTGCGCCGGACTAATCACGAGCCTGAGGCTTATTGTCAGTTGAAAAAGCACTCGAAAAACAACAGCAATGTCACCTGGGAAACCCGACTTAGAGCGTCTAATTTGTTTAAATCTATAACAGTTAAAACATTCATTAAATCTGTAACAACCATAAATTGTGAATCGCGGGCGGGGTAGAGGGGGTGGAAGTACGAGGAACAACGATAAAAGATAAACCAGCAGAAAAGAGCAGCTCAACTCGAGAATCCCCAACTTCAATTTTGAACATTGTATCATATAAATAAGTTACTTAAACTTGACAACGTCATCATTTTCTATATCGCGTCATCACTCAGTTATTGCGTTATCTCATGCGATCCCAAGATAAGAAAATTTAGTGCACGCTGCTGCTTCTATCCCACTGGTTTATCTACCGTCGATCCTTGGAAACGGAAATGGCTTCGCTCAATTACTCGTCTTAGCAATAATGGGGCAAAAACGAACGACAAAAAGCGCATTAGAAAAGGACGAGGGGTAGGAGGGCAAGTAAAAAGCCGGACAAAAAGGAAGAAAAGGAACGTGATGGCACAGTCTCCGAGAACTTTTGCTCGACCATGCGATTCTTGTCTTCTAAGTTTGCGCGCTTGCAATAATGGCGGCTCGAATGACCGCGGCCTGTATCGTGAAAACGACATGACTAGGAACGCGCTTGTTTCAGCGCCTGCTCTTGTTCTTTCTTTTTTCTTCTCATTTCTTCTCGGATTGTGCCGTGATAGAGTTGGTTCCCGGGGGCGAACGTATCGTGTTACCGCGTCGACACTTGACGTCAAAGCCACTTTGGCGGAAAACGCTCAAACAAAAAAGAACCGAACAAATGAGCGCGACGCTTCGGTTTCAGAGTTACTGCAAAAATGAGACCAAACGAAGCGAATCATAATCGCGACTAATCGATCGTTACAGCTTAAACTACAAGTGGTGTTTTCAATTGGTTCAAGAGATGTGATAGTGCGAAGTTTCGTACTTTTAAAAAAACTGTTACTTTTACATTTAAACATTTTCATCCTGAGTTAAATTTTTGTTTACACATTCGTTCTTACGTCATAAAGCCACGCAGTGTTTCATTGAGTTTATCAACTTAGAATTATCAAGATTTACAGGTCCATTTTCTCAGTTTTATTGCTCGGTATTTTACTCGACTGTTTGTGCACGGAAACTTGTTATTGATGAGGTATTGATTAAAATATAAAAATTGAATCGATTTGTACAGATGCGTTCGTCCCAGGTCACGCTAATTCTACGACATAAAACAACGCGGGCGCCAATAGCTAACGGGGCCAGTGACAACAATAAGATATCCCGCTAATTCTAACAACGGACAGTAGCGGACTCAAAGATCCTGTTAAAACATTTAACAATGTTAAACTGTTGGCTATGCGTATGCGCCGGCTACACTTAAGTAACTTATAAACATTCTTCGCTCACATTTATAGTTGGTTATCTGCTTGTTTGCTGATACACCCGTCTGCTCTTCGCTCTACCTACGGGGGATTATTATTTTGATTAATTTACGGCTTCTGCGGCGATGCTTTTGGGCTTCAATCTTGGAGAGCGCGAGGCTCTCAAACTTGGCAGGGCTCTTCACGTAAAAATACTCTCTTTTGTCGCTTTCGCGCAACTTGGATAGATTAGTTTTTTGCACTGATATGAAACTTATTGTACGACGCTTCTTCTTTTTTCTTTCTTTTTTTCTACTTCCGTCCGCATTGTACGATCGAGCTGAAATAAATGACACGAGAAATCAATTTGACACCTGGTTCCAGTCTATGCGACCTAAAGAAATTGCATTACAATTTTTTGTTTGTTATTTATCCTATCTGTCATTTCTTTATTTGTTCTTCTTGATTGTTAGTTTTTGGTAGTTGTTTTCTTGATAAAGATGTTGTTTTTGTTATCGACGTACAGTGACAGCAAACATAGACTGACATTTGACAAGTCATTCGCGCAGCAATAAATCTAAAAATTCACTCTCCTTTGACACCGATGGATGTGCGTATGAAAAATTGGCCGCGAGGCATAGCCCAGCTGGTATTACAACAATTTGTCTTATAAAATACAAAGCTCAGTAGAGAGTTCTTCGACTTAACAAAAGGTCGCGCACGTCACACGTACGGCAATGAATTATTGTCCGGAAAAACCGACAACTTACAATAATAATTGTGCATCGAAAAGAAAAACAGGTTTACACGTTTGTCTTGCTTTTTCGCGTCACAAATTTTTCGCCTGTTCGACTAGATGATACAGAAAAAAAACGCACGTGCTCTCGGGACGTAAAATTTGCCGTACCTCAGCGTATAAAACCGCGACTTGAGTGCGCAGCGAAAATCATCACATGGAACATTAAATTATGTTAGGTGAAAGAGGGTCTTTTTTGCGCTCTGATTTTCATAGATCCTCGTGGAGCAACGTGAGTGTGTTTAATCGCAGCAATAACGAGGCAAAATGTGATCTTGATCCGTAAGTGCGCGACGTCTGAAACGACTCGTTTAGTCGATCTTGCCAAATAAGTGGATCGTTAAACAAACATCGCATTTTGCAATTAATAAACAAACATTTGCATCACAAAAACAACACGCAAACTTGTTATTTTGAGCTACAACAAAACTACGTTGGTTCGCACGCTGACTCGAATCACTGCAACTTTTGATAACATTTTATTTTATAAGTTCGGCTTTGAGAGCTAAATGCAACATAATCACCATTAAATCGATATTAATATTGAACTCGAAATCGTTCTCGAAATGCTTATTTATGTACGACCTGTTTCAATATGCATATAGTATCGGATGTTTCGTATTTGATTTATTGATCGAACGACCGAAGAAAATTGTGAAAATCAAATTTTAATGAACGATAAAGTTGATGAACTTGTCGTTCCTCCGAGTTTATAAATTAAAGTTTTTTCTTCAAACTGAATTCCTCGTTGGGGCAATAAAATTTTTACGACAAGACGATAAAAGGAACGAAGAAGAAAAAAGAACCCGGCTAATCGTCGCACGAGTTTTGGATCGAAATAATTCTCAAAATGTCAACTAAAAAGTACGTTAAAAAATGGAATACCGTAAGTGGTGTTGGAAAACATTCCGAAACCCACCGATCAGAAGATGCTAAAAATGATATAAAAAAGTGGCCTAAAAAAGCGAAATAAAAACTCACGCGGTACAATAATCACGCGTCGTAAAAAAACAATTCTCGAGGCTATTTGTGTCAGGCGGAATTTACAAACAGGCAAATACCGATCGAGTAACAGTAATGATTGGTTTTTCCGAAGGGCCAGCTTGTGACCATGGACAAAATCGCTAATTAAAAATGAATACGTCCACCGGTACGTGGCTCAGACAAACGGCCGTCACGCGGTACAAATCATTAAACACTTTTTTGCCTCGGTAATATAAAAAATTCTCTTTCTCCTCTCGCAACTAAAAGAAGTTCATTAGCCGGCAAATCATAGTCGAGCACGAAACCCGTCACGTTTCACACAGGCTGACGATGACATTTTGGCAAAAAAAAAGGTTTTGTTTGCTCCTTTTTTTCTCGTTCTCGCAAACGTTACCGATCTCATAAAACCTATTTAACATTATTTCATAAAAGTATATACGGCACGTAGAAGAATATTTTTGTTTTCCATTTTGCTCCTTTTTTCATCTCAAGACCTGTATTCTTATGTGCGCACGCGTATTGTGCTTCGGCACGTGTGTGTATCGCTTTTTCCCATTATCTATTTTTTCCTTATTCTCTTTTGTTACAATATTTTAATATCTAATGTTTAAATGTCTATACGAAGTTTACGTGAATACGTATATACACACATGATACGTGAATACGAAAGTGTCATCAATAAATACTTATCGCTTGCGGCACTCAATTGTCGTCTGTCGAAATGAAACAAAAAAACATACAAATAAAAGAAAATACAAATATAAATTGTGCAAAGTGGTTCGTTTGGAAGAGAAGCTCGGAGCCGTATAATGCACCGGCGTTGGCTGCGAGATTGCGCGACTTGTTCAAAACGAATTGCAAATTCTTCGGGGGCAAATGAAAAAGGTCGATTTATATCGCCAAATTTTGCGGGTCGCATGTCGAACCGCCCATTGTCGCCGATCGAAATGCGTATCGCTGAATTAAAGCGGCTGCCCTTCCTCCCTCACCTGGCTTTTTTCGTTTCGATCTTTACCAAACCAAAATATACTCGCGACTTTGTGTCAGATTATGCCTTCGGCTTTGCAGTCGCTTTCATTCGTTTGGATTATGCTTTCGCGTTCTGTTTCGAAGTCATTTATCAATTATTGCTCTTAACCCAGTAGTCGGACACCGACAAAAGTTACCGATAATTCGAACTCAACTCTCCCGAAACACAAAAAGTGTTCAAAATGCCATGTCGATTTAAAAAACAAATTACTCAACAAGTTTTGTAAGTGAGAACAAGAGTGAGAAGTTAAATCGAAATTAAAACTAAACTTTGAAAAAATATTTCGAACAGGACAATTGAGATATGCAAGCGAAGATTGTAGAAAAACTAATCGCATCGTTATCAATAAAAATATAACTTCTGTCTCTCTAGTGTTTTGTTGATAACCATTCTTTCATCTGTTTCTTTCTTTTTTATAGGAAAAAAAGTTCACCGACGAGAGTGAGCTTCGAATTAAGTACTAATCCGTCGAACCGTTTGGCGATTGTTCGAATCGAGTAGTGTACAGTAAGTTGACTCTTGTTTTTCTTTGTTCTTAGATTTTCCAGTAAGTAAGAAAAGTCTGTTGAAAAATCTATCGCTGATTGTCATTTGGTTTTTTGTGTCAAATTTGCGTCCAACCGAACCTTGTTCTTGACACTTCAAATTCAATCCTGGACTAAGCAGGGTTGAGTTTGCCGTCGGATAACTTAGACAGATAATTAACAGGGTCGAGCGAATGTAAACCGAAGTCTAAAGAGACTTGATCAGCAAACGAATGTTCATGGAGCGTTCAAAAACAGGCGTCCGGTCGTGCGTTGAACCAGGTCCGGTAGCGGAATTATTGTTGCGTTTGTATTTCGACAACTTTGTCTAAACTACGCGAAATTACACCGAGAGAGACTATGTCGGTCGGAAGCGACCGATGGAGGAGACGGGTAAACTCGCCCGGGCTCTGTTTCAGTCCAGCAGGATAGAGTCCAGGGCGATAGTAAAAATATTGTTATCGTAACATGCGTCACTGGTGTCTACTTATCATCATCGACACGACCGCTCCGGTCGATCGCAAAACGGCAACGGCAGTCTCGTGATCTGATTTGGTAAAGTCAATTCCATCCACTTCCAAAAGTTTGTCGCCGGGTCGCAGCGTGCCTTGGGCTGGTCCGTCGGGATTCACTTTTGTTATGATTATTCCCTGCGGAGAGTCAATGTTGTTCTTTAATATTCGCTTTACAAACATGAAGAGCACGAAAAGTTACTCAAAATATCAACTTTTTTATTTGCTTGACTTTTTCTTCTTTTGCAATCAAGTTGCATCAGTCGCGATGAAATAAAAAATCATGCGGTTTCAATGGCAAAAGCAGAGTACAATTTGGAAAGCAGAAATTGGACATTGGCAAAGTCCACGACTTGGTTCAAAGTTTGTGAAAAGTAATTATTGTTCTCAGCGAGACGCACAAAGAAACCAAAAACAAACTCTCAATATTGTTTTTTGTTACACAAGTGTGTCACAACGATACTTACAGTTTGGGCTCCATTAGCCCCTCCAGCTATACTGAAACCGAGACCTGGATTTTTTCGAACTTGTACAGGCAACTGCAAAGGAAGAGAGAAACCAATTTCAATTTGTTTTGCCATGCAATGCTACAGAGGATGATTATTTACAAACCTAAGAAACCTTTTTTTAAGTCTCTCTCTCTCTAACTTCTTTT
Source organism: Telenomus remus (assembly GCA_020615435.1). Classification (NCBI taxonomy): domain Eukaryota; kingdom Metazoa; phylum Arthropoda; class Insecta; order Hymenoptera; family Scelionidae; genus Telenomus; species Telenomus remus. The sequence goes on along the minus strand of CM036341.1, from coordinate 4,566,281 downwards.
TGTGTTTGGTCTAAATTTAATTTATTTACCAGTGATTAAATTGCATTTACAGATAGAAAAACGCAGAAACTCGTTTGTGCTATTGTATTACGACGCAACATAATCGTTATTTGCAAACGATCCATTTTCATGCCGGCAATTATAATCAAGATAAAACTAATTTATAAACGGTCTCTTTGAACGGTGGCAGATTTGACTATCATTATTTTTCATATAAAGGAACATCGCAAACGAGGCGAGCGATTGAAAAATATTTTCTCCAATTGCGCGATGAATTATTTGCCTTTTTATTATCGTCTGTATGAAAACCAGTGGATCGATTTTAAAACAAATTATCGGCGACCGTGTATCAATAGAGTTTGGTCAAAATAAACCCGACGGAATTAATTTTTAAATACTCACGGCAAATATGAAATACTTGCCACGACAAATCTAATACCTGAATACACATTTAAAGTCTAATGTAATGTCATTATCTGTGACGTACAACGCTGTTTGCTGAAGCGCAGGGAAAAAAAGTGAGCCAACAAAATATGAATCAAACGAGTTCTCATCAACGTCAATAAAGGCTCCCAAATGAATATCAAGTTCACAGAAAACGCGCAAACGAGATGGAATAACCCAAGGCGGTGAAAATATTCTCTCGAAATTCGGTTTGATGTTTCCTGGGATTGCTCATAAGAGTAGCTAATAAAATGAAAATTCTTACGTTAGAAAGTATATTAATTTAACAAACGATTCATCCGTTTTCATATGAAAAACAACTTTTTCAAACCAACCATCAGAACCACTCAGCAATGGTCATTATAGCTTCATTAATCTGTTTTCATTAAAACGATTGCGAGTTTCAACGCTCAGAGAGTTGTTAAGACATTTCAACAACGTCATGATTCATCATGATTCTATCTCCTATACCTAATCTCTGATAAGATTTCTTTACCTCAAACACAATTTTTCTTCTCTTTTAATAATCTTTACCGTCAACTAAGAAACTGGATCATCCAAAAATAAAAAAACGAAACCAATTTGCAATCTAAAAATTTGAAATGAATAATCAATACTGAACAATTACCACACTAGCGTTTCTGTGAGGTCCGAACATCCACTTAAGCTTTGGTCTTTTGTCCGATTCTTTTCGTTCCAAGTCGCTGAGCGTGGGGATTCTTGACTTTGAAATCTCAAGATTCTTCGTGTTGCCGACAAGTTCGAGCTCGGGAGTTTCGCATTCCGACAAGTTGGCGGGCGACTCCAACGCCCGACAGTGGTCTTGACCGTTAGCAGCAGAATCTTTGGAACCGTTTGCGTGATCGCCATTGGTGGCGTTGCCGTTGAGCGGTCTCCTTAATCTAGATTGACTACAAAGTGGACTGCGATACTTTTTCCCCGTCACCGGGGAGGTCGGAAGACACGTGAAGTTTGCCACTTTCGAATTTTCAGCGTCCTCGTTGGACAGGTCGGTGCAGTTGTCCAGCGAGTCGTAATTGGAAGACGACAAGCTCTCAAAATGTTTGCCCCGCAGTGTCGGAATCTTGCTTGGCTTCATCGGGCTTGTCTCGAAATTCTCGCCTGCGTTATTGCTTATTCCGTCAGGCGCATCTCTGGTCCCACGATGATCCTCGGTCGAGTTTGTCGACAATGAGTTGGTCCTCGAGTGGATACTCGGCGGATGATAATCGTGGTGCGTGAATGAACCTCGTTGATCAACATTTAATTGCTGCTCGTTCTTATTGCTATAATTGCTTTGCGTGTTCAACTCGGGAGAACCTAAAAAGATAACAAATTATGTACCATCCTCATTAAAAACATCCTTTCGTTCATTTTATTTGTTCAAAAAAAATCGTTTAAAAATGTTGAAGTACCTTGCGTGAGCTGTTGAAAGAAGGCAGCTTTCTTGGAGAAGGCAGCTGCGATATGATAAGGCGGCGGAACGGGTGGAACATCGCGCTTATAAGTCGGGTCCTCATCGTTGCGCGATTTATTATTTGACTCGAGTTCAACGATCTTTGCAGTGTTTGTCGCAGAGTACTCGTCCGACCAAGTGGAATTCACGTAATCACTGATCGACGGCGTCTTAATGAGATACTCGCTGGGATTGATAATAGACCTGACATCGGGGCTCTTCTCTGCGGCGATTACCACCCCTGACGCAGCCAGAGACTCGTGATTAATGGAACTGTTGTGTTCTACGCTAGATTCGCTTACGCCATTGTAACTTGGCGAGTAATCTGAGGACGATGGACCGTAATGAGGTGGCTGAAATCAACAAAAAACAATCCAACATTCAATTAATTTGCCACTACTTTGATTCATTTATTTATGAAAAGCATGACAAATCACTCCAAAACACTCACGACTGTTGATTGAGTGGGAGATCTTGTGGTAATTACAGATGATACGGCAGCTTTAGTGACGATCGCTTCCTTAACCATCGTTTCTGGCTCGGCCTGTACCTGAAAACAATCGATCACAATTTATCAGTCTATTTCAATATTGATCAATATTTAATAAGTCGTTTCGACTGATTTGATTCATTAGGGAAAAAAGTAAAAAAAGAAGAATTACTCATTGTGATAAGAATACGTACCCTGGAATCGATGGTTTGATTGTGTATATTACGGGCATGCCTCGCAAGGTTACGCAATTCTTTGGGATAAGGTGTGGGCGCTCGGTGCAATTGTCGGGGCAATTCGGCGTCAATTTCCGAGGCGAAGCATATCTTTCTTCCAGAAACAGACAATTCGTCGGAAATTGGTCCCATTGCGTGCTCTTTTTCTGCAGGGGGAAACAAGTAGAAGAAAAAAAGTTAATAAAATAGAGCTGATCTTCAGTCAAGATTTAACTGACACCTTTTTTTTATCAACATGGAGTGTCAAGAGACTTCTCCTGCTTGCAAACGCCACGCCTTACCAATTCATTCCTCAGCCTCCTCCTCCTCCTCTTCGTCTTCCTCTACAATATCATCATTTTCCACTACTACTGAACGCAGCATGAACAAAATTTTGTTTACAAGTTACAAATATCATTCAAGAATTTAATTTACTACGTTCTCAACTTTTAACCCTCAAATGAACAGTCTGGATCTGATAAATGAAGTCATTTGACTTTTTTCAACTTTCAAAAACTAATTAATGTAACATGTTAATTTCATAAGACTTATTTTTTATTTACATCTCATTAACTCTGTACTTGAGGGTTAAAATTTACATCAAACGCCAATCAAAGGATCGATTAATTGATTATTCAACGAAAATTCGATGCTTACTCTCGTATTCCTGTCGCGGTTTCTGAGGTAACATGAAGCAGCCCAAGACCATCATGTCCTCCTCCGCGTTGTATTCCTGCTGGAGGGGAACGAGTGGTTGACTTTGGTTATCGCTCAACCACAGCGCCTTCAAATTGGTGAGATTGAGCATCGACACAGGGAGGAAGGTGATGCAGTTGTTGACCAGATTAAGAACAGTGAGCGAGGCGAGGTGGCCGAGTTCCGGCGGTATTCGAGTGAGGTTATTGGAACGCAAGGACAGCAGCGACAGAGCGGTGCAGCTGCCGATCTCGGGCGGGATGCTTCGTAGATAATTGTCGTCCGCGTTAAGACAATGCAATTTTCGCAGCAACCCCAAAGACGCCGGTAGGTACTCAAGAAAGTTCTTGGTGACTATGAGCTCCTCCAGGTTGGACATCTGGCCAATATCGTCCGGCAGTGAATTCAATTGATTGTCGTCGATTTTGAGCGTGACGATGGTGCGCAAATAGCACACCGAGTCCGGCAGCTCGTAAATCTCATTAGACGAGAAATTGATGATGGATATGTCGCGCCAGCCACGAATCTCCGCCGGCACCACACGAACGACGTTGAGCGTGCAGTCGAAGTGGTTCAGCTGGTACAACCGCTCAATGTTCTCAGGTATCCGGCGAATGTCGTTACCGTCTATCCAAAGTTCGGTCAGGTCTGTCAGCTCGCCCACAACCTCCGGCTGAAATATCCAATTAGTTATTATTTGTTACTCCTAAGAAAATCAGCGACAAACTTGTCGGTTAATTGGTATCGACATGCTGTCGATTTTGCTTTCATTACCGGTTGCTTTATAACTCAATTTGTAAACCATTGTTTTCTTTTTCACGACTCTACTATTGCACTAGTTTTGTGCGTTTTTTTGTTAATTCAATCGATGTTATTGGATTTGAAAACACTCTTTTGTATGCTCATTCGATTGTTATCCCGATAATAAAATTTCAACGAGATAATTCAATCGAACGAAATGTTATTTACTTGAACCTAAAATTAATAGAGCTTTAGCATTTGTGAACGTAACACCCTTACAAGTCTGTAGGTCACCCTACTAATCAATAAAATAAATTGAAATCAGTGATACGAAAATTGACGTATTGGGTCGTATTAAAAAGTTCTACGTAGGCTTTTGCAGCATCATCAAACACATTTTTAGTTTGTCATTTACAATATGGTCAGCTTTTTTTTCTTTCAATCTTCCTTTTTATTTTAAATCTTGTTTTCTTTATTTTCAAATAAAAGTTGCAGATAAGAGTCTTACCAATTCCTTAAACTCATTACAGCCAATATCAAGTCTCTGAAGCTTGCACAATCGGCCCATGCTTTTTGGCAACGACATCATGTTGTTCTCGCGCAATTCCAGTGTCTTTAAAGCCGACAGCCTGCCGAAATTCGCCGGCAAATATTCGATAAAAGCGTCGTTTATGTACAGCTCTTCTAACCCTATTATGTGCGTAATTGCATCCGGGAACCGCTCGAACGGGTTCACACTGATGTCTATTGACTTCAAATTCTTGCATTCCTTTATACTGTCTGGAAGCTCTTTTATATCTAAAACAAAAACCAGGCAAATTAATTAACAAATTACAAATACTTCTTCATTTTCGGATCGATAAATTGTTTGCAGATCGAAATTTACTGTTTTTGCTGAGGTCCAAATTTTCTAAATTGATCAGCGAAGCTATGGCGGGTGGTAGCGCGGTGATCTCATTGTCACTGAGTGATAACACTCGTAGTTCATGGCATTGAAACAGCGGTCTCGGTAGATCCTTTATCTGAAAACCAAAATACGTCGAATAAATGAAATTGCCAACTAAAATGTTTCCCATCATAGGAAATCGAATTTTTTGTGTGAGTAAATTTAATTTTTGTGTATAAAAAGTAAATTATAAAAAATGTGAAACATTGTGGAAAGTACCCTGTTAGCCTCGAGGTAAAGCTTTTCCAATGTCCTCTCATAGATGAACACGTCAGGTGGAACGTCGCACAAATTGCAATGGTTTAATTGCAATTCGCAAATATCCTCTTCTTGTACCCTTAAGCATGCGGCACATTGCCACCAGGCACTCCCCATTTCACATATGTATAACTGTCAACACAAAAAAAGCGAGACAATTCAATTTAAGAAACTGGTTATACAAAACACTCCTGTGTAATTTCGCACAACTGCGACGTCCTGAGTTTGACACGGTACAATTGCACTACAATTTCTATTTCAAACTTTTTATTATTTTTTTTTTTTGTTCTTTTCTTTTTTTCTCTTTTCTGACTGGTATTTAGGTTCATTGATGTAAATAGTGAAAATCCGTTACGGGCTCCAGTTTGTTCATCCTCGCTTACATGGCGCGTTTAATAAGAAAATAACTGCGAACATTGTAATGTTCTTGTGAAACGGACCATTGTATGCTAATCGTTTAAATACACCAGACAAAGTGGTGGATGGAAAATGTAAATCTTCCCAGCCAATTTTCATCGTCGAAACGTTTTTAACATTTTTCTTCTTTTCTTGGTTTTTGATTGTTCCTAATTGTTACAATTTCATTTGCCAAATAGTCTATTTTAGTTTGTTAAAATGATTTTGATGTATTTCATGAGAAAAAAATCAAGATAGAAATCAAAACAAATCTGTTGCTCCAAGATGAATATTCTCATCGTGAAAACTAGCAAACGGATACGAAGATAAAAATAAAACATCCAATAAAAAAGGAGATAAAATCTCCAGATGGCTGGAATTGATTTAGCAAAAAAAGCCCCCCCAAGATCGAACTGAAATTTTCAATTCAAAATATCTGATGACCTCTCTCATAGTCTTCTTTCAATTTTGTGCAATTTCGTTCTCGAATATTGAATATCGATACAAAACCTGAAGCTTCACTTTAACACAACAAAAATTCAACTGTTTTTTTTTTCTGTAACTTCATTTGAACAATCAAAAAGAATTCAAAACAACTTTGATAACAAAACGAAAAAAACATTTTTTTTCTCACTATTAAAGTTGCCATGTTCTTATCCAACTTTTCAACCTTCCATCTCTGAGGTTCTCAGAACTGTAGTGTAAACAATCTAAACTTGGCACAGAGACGCTGTGAATTGATTTATTTTTCTCTTGACGGTTTTTTTTCTTTTGTGTTTTTTATTTCTTAACAAAAAAAGGGCAGATGAAAGATGGGAGGGATTATTGGGTGGAAAAGCATTGTACCTGTCAGGGATGCGTTAACGGGTGCTCATCGGTGCAGCAGTAATCGTGAGCCGTGGAGGACGAGTTGGCTTGGCTCAGAACCCGACGCAACATGTTTCGCGGACCGGCGGATACTGCGCTCCGACTCGTCTCGCGGTCGGACATCGCGCGACGCCTGCTGTCATCATCGCGTCTCGCATCAGCGACGAGATTGCAGCATCCCGAGGACGTGTCACATCTGATATCGATCTGCACCGAGATCGCAGCCTTCGTGGAAGAAAAGTTGCACTCGCGAACTGGCAGAGAAATGAGCAGCCGAGTTTGCGCGATCGGAGCCCGCCGACACACACCGACTGATTAACTCGAAAACAATGACAAAACGTGCCGCCGCCGCCAGGCCATTTTTCTTCTCTCTCGCGTTTGCTTTTCACTTGTGTGCACTCACTCACACTGATTCAATATTTTTTTCTTGCAATTAAACGCGTACCGCAAGATGGCACTCGGGATCAGGTTCATAACCTTACTTTTTAAAACTTGTTTTGATAAGAGATAAGGGAATGTAAATATTTATGTTTTGTGGTAAAACTTTGAAAGAAACGAACAATTTTGTTTGTTTTTGTTGAAGGATTTAAACTTTGAGTAATTGTTGTGACAGTGGCACTGGTCATTGTTGCTCCTTTATTGGGGAAGGTCAATTTGACGACAACTTCAGGTTAGTCCACTTGTCAGTTAGGTGTCAAACGTATAAAGGAGAAATGTCACAGGATACAACGAAAATAAATGGTGTTGTGCTTTGACGTTGAACACAGCTGGAAATAAACAACGATGGCGCCGCCTCCCGTGGTCACTGGAATATCGCCCAAGGAAGGTCCACCAGGTACCCGGGTAACCGTCCGAGGTGAATTTCTCGGTCTCAAAGCTCAGGATCTTATCGGTAAGTAAATGGTCAATGGTAAACAATCTGTTATTTCAAAAAGTCTAAACTTTTAAATTTACATTTCAGGTGTTAGAATATGTGGCTGTGATTGCACGTTATCAGCCGAATGGAAATCTCCAAACAAAATAGTTGCAAGGTCAGGGCCATGCAAAGGTCGAGGTGATATCATAGTAACAACACGAAGTGGTGGACAAGGTACATCAACAGTGCAATTTCGAGGATACCATGAAACGATTGGACCTATGAAAGAATCAGCTGTGTGGGTTGAAGAAGCTCCAATGCAAAGTTTTGTTTTCGGTAGACGTGCTTTGTCGCCAACGAATTACCAACAGGAAGATCCTTTAGGTTTAAGTGTCGAGGGAAATGAGTAAGCATACAACAATCATAATTAAAAAATACAACTTTAAACACTGAACATAATTAAAAAATGATTTGATTCAATATTCATTTGTAGCAAGAAGTTCCCTGAAGATGATCTGATAGAATTGTTTGGAGATGCAAGTGGAGAACTGACAAGTGAAAAGTTCCATCCTGGTTGGTTTTTGTTGCAACATCACCATGCAACTACCTTGGACGATTTAAAAGCCGGACTCGCGTATTTAAGAAGAAAAGTGAACTCGCAGAAAGAAGGACAGCTGTCGTTTTTGAAAGTAACGAAAATAAATGATAAACAAAAACGAACAATGTAAATAAAAGTAGTACATACCATTTTTCATTTCCGTTTTAATTTTTAGGCCAATGTAGGATCAGTAATGGAACAACTCGAGACAATAATGTTCCTGAAGGAACAATTTGAAGCCGACGTGAAAAAGTATGGCGAAAACCCAATGGTAAAGCTAGAAAAAGCGATCCGAGAATCAATGACCGAAGCTAACAAGCTATTTGACGACGTGTTAGCAAGGAGGGATCGGGCGGATGCGACGAGAAACGCCCTATCGGTTATGCAAAGATATAGATTTCTGTTCTGTATGCCAGTAAACATCGACAAAAATATCAAACGGGGAAATTACGATTTGGTTATCAATGATTATGCAAGAGTGAAAAATTTGTTCAAAAACACCGAAGTCGAGGTGTTCAAAAAGGTCCTTGTTGAGATTGAGAGTAGGATCGAAAAGCTAAGAGACATTTTGAGGAAAAAACTTGAAGAAACGCCATTTACTTTGGAAGAGCAGAAGAAAATTATTAGAAATCTTATCATGTTAGAGGCTGAGGGCGATCCTGCTTGGGATGCAATAGGTAAAACTTATTATTTTTAAAGTGAAAAATGTTCAACATTTTTGTAAACTGGAGTGTTTTTGTAACGTTTTGTTATTTTAATTTTCAGTTTCACATGCATCTCATTTGGGAAAAAGTACAAAAGCATGTATTACCGAGTATTTGGACTCAGAACTGGCCGGAGGTGATGAATCGAGCAAACATGGAAAATCAAAAACACCAAGACACTATCACAATGACAAAAATGTTGTGCCAAACAGGGTGCAGTGTGTGGAAGCTATCTGCGACGTTATTACTGATCAACTGCCAGATCTCTGGAGGTTGGGCCAAAGTTATTTCACAGGCCAACTGCACGTAACTGTAGATGTGGAGAAACAAATTCCATTCAAAGTAAACTTCTTTTTTAAATCAAATCAGTTGAAACTTATTGGGATTTTTCAAATGTATCAATTGGTGATATTACTTTTTAGAATCTAGTTTTGAGTTGCATCCAACAAACAGTCGACGCCATGAGAACTTCCTGTTCGGTGAATTTGGAAGCTTCCTGGCTGCTGCACAACTTGAGATGTATCAGACAGATGTACGCTTCATTGATTCACCTAGACTTGCCTAGCGATGCCCTTGACATTTTCGGCAATTTCATTTTTGATCTAAGGTGAAATTTCAAATTATTCAATTAAATGTATTCATTAAAATTAAATTTCTGTGGAATCTTATATGTTTGAAATATTATATTTTAGGATGCACTGTTTGTTAGCACTTTTCAAACAAACTGCAAACAACATCTTGACACTGCATCGTAAAGAAAATTGGCAGATTGAATATATGGAAGAAAACGGAAGGGTTACAAAACTAGTAAGTTGATTTAAAAACATGATTGTTTCAGTTTTAGTTCTACTGAGTTTTTAATTACAATTCTTCATTTTTTAGCCGTGTTTATTCGAACAGATGGTTATGGACGTGGCTAATTTAGCTCGCGAAACCGTCGTAGCCTGTGGAACCAGAGAAGCAACTTTATTTGCAAATCCTTCACAGAAACTTCAGTACCACAATGCAGTTAAGGCACTCTTCACTTCTTTCGCAAGTTGCCAGAGACAGCTGGCGTTTAGTCGAAGTGAAGAATCTTTAGATATGGACGTGTCTTCTGTTTCTCAACTTATTGGGTCGCCAGTTGGATATAGAACTAAGGAAAATAAACACCATGGACCTGTAGGTGTAATTCTTACAACTTAAATCAAATCTAAAAACGATTTTTTTTTATTTTTCTCTAATAAAATTTTTTTACAGACTTGGGAACAGTGTTTATTGATTTCTCTCAGCAACATAAATTACACACTGACGGTGATCATTCCTCGTATCGACAACAGCTTAAAATCAATGGGTTATCCTGACTTTTCCAGTGCTGGTTGGATCTCAGACTGGACACAGTTAGAAGGTCTAGACAAGTCGATTCGCGAAGCGTATTTGGAGCGTCGGTGTGATCCACTTGTTGGTACCATTGAACCAAGCATGTACTTAGGAGATTTTGAATGGTACTCGGAAATTGCTCCTACGCACATCAGACCTTACGCTCAGGAAATTCTAGCCAATTTGATAACTGTGCATGCTGAGGTTTGTCAAATTTGAATTTCAGATGAACTCAAATTTACCGTCAAATTGTATTTAACATTAAAATTGTTTTCAATTGGATTATTATAGGTGTGCAGAATTTCTCCCAGTTTGTTGTTCCAAGTGTTATCCCACATTGTTGAAATAATTGCCGAGGAATTAGCTAGGTTGATGTCCTGCGTCACAAATTTTAGTTCGTTCGGAATTGTTCAAGCCAGAACCGACATTAGGTTCTTGAAAAATACTCTTGATGTCTATAACACTCCTGATGCAAGGTAAATATGAAACTTATATTGGTTTTTGTTTAAATTTCAAGCAACAAAATGTTTAAATGTTTGTTCCATTTCATTTTAGGAGTTATTGGGAAGAAGCATTAAACGCCATACCATCGCCAGTAAACGAAGAAGATCTGTCGCGCATCGACATGCTTTTAGCTAAGGTCACGAAGTCAATGAAACTACAATTGAGCTGCCTTACTGTAACAAACCATGCCGACCGTACAACTGATGTATAAAACTGTTATGTTTAGTTGTAACGAAGGTGCGTGTAAAAAAAAGATAACGTTTCGCCAATGCGTTTGAAGTAAGAATTTATTGATTTTAACAATATTTCACAATGTTGAATCACATGTAAAAGAAAATACAATCGATAGAACCATAGCTATTTACATTTGTTATCATGTAAAAAATGAATATAATTTTTTACACAAAACTCTGAGATTGCTTTATTTATGCCTGTGTGCAAATAAAATTCGTTGTGATCGAAATGTTCATACTGATAAAACACTCTCCCCCTGAGTTATATGAAATTGTCTATAAGTATGTTCCTATAACTAAGCAGTGCTTTAAAAAATCAGTCTTGCATTTTTTTCATATTAAAAACAACAAATACAACATTATACCTGACACATTCTGTTCCATAAAATAACAAAAAAGCTGTGACTTTACTTAAATTTCTTCTTTTCTTTGCTAATTTCCACTGGGTTTTCGTCCATTGACAGGGAGTCTATTCGATTTTTATCTACTGGATACAACCTGAAAAACAAAAACAAAATAGTCGTAATTTCAGTAACAATTTTGAATAAAGGAAAAAAGGGAATTTCAAATTTTACCATCTTTGGTACAAGTAAACGAGAAAGACCGCATCGTCTCTGAAGCAAGCAACCCTATGAGCGGTTGGCATCGTGATGATAAACGCAAAAACATCGTCGATGAAAGTGTTGAATGCTTTGTACATAAATGCTTTCCACGGCAGATGAGCTACTGATTTTAGTTTGTAGTTTACAAAAAGCTGTGGCAACATGAATAGGAACCCAAACGCGTAAACGCCATTTACCATCGAGTTTATACACCATGAGTACCAACTGAAAGCAAATTTTTATACGTTAAATAAAAGTTTAAATTAATTTTCTCTGGTCCTTATTGAACAAATAATAAAATTCTTACCTTTTGTGGGGTTGATAAAGTAAAGAATAAACAGCTCCGATAGAAACAAGAGGGTAGAGAACGTATCTCAAATATCGCATGCTTTCAGCATCAAATTCTCGAGTCTTAACTTCGTCTGAGGAACACTGATTCAAATTGAATCGTATCCGAGGGAAGAAACTTTGGTCTCGGACAATTTCTGCTTTCAATATTTTTTTCGTTTTCCACATCTACAACAATTGAAATTGCATATTAACATTTTTCGATGTTTAATATTGTATGTTTTTTATTTTGTATAAAAATACCTCTATTAAAACACCAATTCCAGTAGGGACCACAACAAGCAACGAAGATCCCTCGTCAATCAAAAACAAGAATATCACAATTTGACTAAACGCACGCCAAACCACCGTCTGGACACTCAGGCCTGCTAGATTGTTTCTCTTCCTCCAAAAATAGATGTCGTTTTTAAAGGCAAGGAAGTCAAAGCATAACTGAAAGAAATCAAATTTTGCAAAATTCCATTCTTGTATTATACGAAAAAAGGATTTAACAGATCAAACTTACGTGCAACGCAGCTATAAATATAGTTCCTCCCAACAAATACAAATTCGTATCAGCAAAAATACTCTTTATCTCGTCAATATCTTTGTCTGTGAAACCAAGAGATTTCATTCGCAACAACACCGCTTTGAATTGCAACGAAAGTCTGAGTTTTCCCACAGACGTTGGGGTGTACGCGACAGTTATGTTCATCTGAGCATCGTTTCTCCCAATTGGTACTAGGTGAGACTGCCTTGTTTGCAGAAAATCATAGTGGAGAATTGGCATGTACATGTACCCTGTTGCAAGCCTGAAAAAATAACAATAAAATCATCACAATATTCAAACAGTACAAAACAATTCAACGAAAACAAAAACAACAAAACAAAAAAATCGTTAATAGACATACTTAATATGATTGATAAGTTCGCCTGGAATATCTTTCGTATAAATATCAATATCCTCAGTCATGACATTGAATGTGACCCTGCTTTTTATGTGTGTTACAGGTTTTACATTTTTCTTCTTAGTCTTCTTCTCGACAGGTTTCTCTTGACCCAACAAATTAAACGCTTCTGCTCTTGGCACCATAAAATCCGTTAGCCTAAATACCGTGCTAACTTTTTTGTCACCCTGAAAAGAATAATAAATTCAATGAAAAAATAATTTCCAAGCTAAACAGATATGAGTGAATTGTGTAAAATACTGGATTGTGAATAAATAATGAATTTACTTAAGACATTGTACAGCTCTACACAGCAACTTTTCATCATTGAGAAAGCTATACTTACTGAATATTGCAAGTTGTTATAAACTTCATCGTAATCAGTTGTTAAAAAGACATGCATGAACATAGATCCATTATTCCGAACTTTGTTGGGAATGTCCAATAGTAGAGGGCTAAAAAACGGAAAATTATTATTTTATAACTTATAAACAATTAATAGAAGTTGACAATAAATTTTGAAAATCTTACATGTCCTGTGATTGATAGACATCAAACTTTCTTTTGGAGTAAACAAAAGTACTCTCCCAATTAGTCGGTCGTTTAGTCGTCGAAGTAAACAAAATTAAATTTAACACCGGATTGGTATTCAAATAAGGTCGTAAACAATCCTGTTTCTTGTTAACACATTTCGGCAAAGTAAACAGTGTCGAAATACTATAAATTAAGTGACCGACATAACTCAAAAATAGCACCGTGAAAACGATCCCAAACGAAATTTGCTTGTTCATCTTTATTCCGGTTTTATTTTATTTAATTAATTAGAAACACTTAAAGAAAAATTGCAACGGTAAACAAACGTCCACGTAAGCCTGTCAAACGCGACGACTTTATCGACTATTGTTTCAACGTGGAGTAACGAATCAAGTTCCAAGTTGAAGTTTCGACGACAAAGTTGGCATTTTTTGACGAACTCGGGATCTTCTTTTATCTGTCCATTTTTGTGAATTTTTCATCTGCAGTCATCGAACCGGCTGTGAACTGCTTCGCAAAATCTTAACGTCAACTAAAATTGATTCATGAACAATTTTTGAAAACAGATGGAAAAACTACTGTGGAAATTGACAGCCATTGAAAACACGCCTTAAAATAAAAAACAACTTCCGCTGTAAACTTGCCTTAAAAACTAAAACAAATTAGAAAAACATTATTAAAAAGCGTATAAACGTCATAAAAACAGAAGAAAAACAAACAAATATAGTAAAACGTGTATTTAAAATTGTTAAAAAAGTAAAAGTTTCATGTAAACAATGTTGTTCACATGAAAACACACCTTCAAGCTGAAATTCACGTCCATCTAAATGTACACATTGTCAAAGGCCATCGATTTTTGTACCGTGCAGCTGGTATCTGGTTATCCTCAGCTTTTACTTGAGCTTTTCACGTTTAACTAGATGTAATTATTACTCTGATCAACAATCCCGAAGCAGTCAGGATCAACAGCCGCCAATCGGTCATCGAAAGGTCACACTTTTTCTACCGAACTAATCACGGACAGCATTTTTACTACGACGAATCATTTGACCAGTGAAGGTAAGGGGGTCGGTGTGTTATTTTGAAAAACAATGCCGATGTGATTGATATGTCTACTAAGCTCTGACGCGCGTTTGATAAGAAAACAATAAAAACCGTGCTCCAAAATGGCACTACTGTCATTGGTCAAATTATTCTGACAGCGCTCAGAGGAAGATAGAAAGTCTCCGCAAGTCCTCGTTATTTGGGTCGTTAAACTTACACACTTTCACGATTAGGATTTCGTTTTTTCACAGACGACACAATACTGAAAAATGTTATAATGTTTAAATAAAAAAACTTCTTTTTGATTCGTCTATTTCTGTTTTATTTTTTGGCAAATTCAATTGTTTATTTATTTATAAGATAAGTTGATTCTATGATTGACATTTTTATTTCTATTATATAATAATTTGTTTAATATTGTTATATAAGTAATTAACTTGGGATGATACAGAAGAAAAACAAATATACCTCATCAACTTATCATGTTTACAAACGTGAAATCTTCAAATCGTCGGTTGAGTTTGTTTTGGTTTTATCGTTTTTAAATTTGTTCCAGTCCGAAGAATTTCCTTGATATTGTTTTTAAATCAACTTTTACTTGGTAGTTTTCAAGAATAAAAAGTAATTCTCACGACTTCTTTATTTACAAAATAAAACAAATGGTTATCTTTATTTCAGCATGGCTCGAGGACATCAAAAACTTCAATCACAGGCGAAAGCTCAAGAAAAAGCTGCTAAGATGAAGAAACAGCAGGGCCACAGTGCAAATGAACAGAAAAAAGCTGCCCAGAAAGCTCTGGTGCATATCTGTTCGGTTTGCAAGGTATTATGAATTTTATTGCAAAAATTAAAATCATAAACTCGTTATTTCAATTGTCTGGATTTTGGTAACAAAGGTGTTAAATTTTTTCAGGCCCAAATGCCCGACCCTAAAACTTACAAGCAGCATTTCGAAAACAAGCACCCGAAGAACGAGCTGCCGGACGCTCTGAAGAATTTGTCAGGATAGGACGCGCATTACCACCGTTATCAGACCACTCGAGAGGGAAGCTAGGAAAAATCGAAAGTGTCAGCTGATTTGACAAAACAGAGACAGTGATATAGTTTAAGAATGCAAAACAAAAAAAAGCGTTTAAGTTCAGTCAATGACAAAACAGTAAAAAATCTCAATCCGATTCGGTCCCCGGCTGTTTCTAACTCAAGCGAACTCTCCTTCTGCGTGGGGACAAACTTTTGCTCACAATCATTGTCAAACCATCGAAACAGTATTTTACAATTAGCTCGAAATCATTCGTTGCGTTTGAAACCGACATGTATCAAGTTGCATATCATTTGAAATGATTTTTATTATTTTGTTTTTTATCTTTCACTCCAGTAATAATCGATGAATGGAATTGATAAATTTTGAAGATGCTTACGATTATCGAATAAACGTCTCTCTGAATTTCGAGTTCGCAAGAGATTTTTTTAATTTCTCTTGTTGCTCACGATTTATTGCTATAGACAACTGCACACTACTGCCAACAGTTCAAGCAATACAGCGTCGGAGTAATTGTGATAAATCATAGAAAAAAAGAGAAACAACCAGGCTCTAGCTTTATAACGCTGCACTTCTTCCATATTTGATTTTTCTTTCCCTTTGACTTTGTCATGAAATCTGTTCACATCGAACCATCCAATTGCATCATCTTTGTACGATTAAGGTCTAATTGTTATTTGTTTATTGTATTCTTTGTATCAAAGTGTATAATTACTAATGTATTTTTCCTGCTAACATTTTTTTATAAGTAAATATTAAATATTAACTACGAAACGAATATGAAGAAGTAAATAACGTCAATGAGTATTTTTGTCATCGCGAATTAATACTCTTTGATAAATTTTATGAATCATAATAGGATAAATAAATGAAAAATGATGCAGTGTTGAAACTTAGCTTAATTTATTACAAAACCTTTTTATAATTTTAAAATAAAGTGGTATGTTAGTTGACGATCTATGTTATGTCTTCAATCCCTTTATTTGTGACCTGTAAAAAATGTTTAATTTTTATATTTTTCAAGATAAATTTTAGATCTTTTTGTTGATGGTGACATGTCACCATCAAGTGCACTTCTTACTTTAAACAAAATTGTAGTTTGAGGCGATAAAGGATTTTTTAAGATAGTTGCAGTAAAAATATTCTCGTCCTGTCGTTTGCATCTTATTTTCGTATGTATTCGATGAGCCAAAAGGTTCCCTCCGGCGCTCTTAAACCCGAGTTTACCTTGGCTGTTTAGATGCGTTGACAATTCGTTCACTATCAAAACCTTAAAAAATTAAAATTCGATAGTTATCTTTTTTATTCAATCCTCGTTTAACATTTTGAATTAAAGAATTACCACTAAATTGTTTTTAGCCTGAATCTCCCTAATGTGATTCATAATTTGGAAATAAAGTTGAGTCCTAGTTGTTGGATTGATAATACACTGAATCGGATATGATAAACTATCAATCACCAAAAGTCGGATCTATAAATCATCAATCATTTTTTCAGTTTATTAACTTCAAAAAATGTTGATTCTTAATCTGTATTTCAAAACTCACATTATGTTTTCTCAAATTTGCATCTTTCAAACTTTGAATGACGTTGTAAAGTTCTTCAACAGAAACAGGTGACGAGACAATTACATTTTGAAGCATCTCCTTTTCGCTCATCTTTTGAGTTTTTGAACTATTTATCAAATCTGAAAAAATCAACAAATGAACGATGCAACCAGTAAGATTCAAATTTTTTTATTATTTTCATAGGTTTTAAGTAAGAAAACAATTTTCATCATAAAAATCATCAATTTATTTTACAATTTTATACAATCTCTATTCTGTTCAAAGTAAATATAAACAATTATTATACAAGAGAACTGTAATTGATAATTACGAAATTCTAATTTTAACAATTGTGTTATTAAAAAAGTGAAAAAAAACAGCAGATTAGACCTGCGATTAAACTCTGACTAGAGCGACAAATTTGTTGTCGCCATAAAATTCACACCCATCCGAATCCTCGCTCTCAATTTCCTCGGTCGAGTCCACTGTAATTTGAGCGCACTTATTCTTCCTCTTCCTCCTCTTGCCCTTTTCTGACTGGATGGAGACACCCGCAGCATTGCACATAAGTTGCACCTTCTCCATCGTCATCTCATAGACCCTCAACAAACTTGGCGAATACCGCAGAACATGTTTGACATACTCATCGACGTTATTCCTCCCCTTGAAATTGACATACAAATTGTACAAGAACGTCCCGTTGAAAAACTTGTTCAAATCCAATGCCTTATACGGGTACCCCAAAAGGGCATTCAGGTACAAACTATGTTTTATACAACTCTGCAGCATGTTGAAAACGTGAACAATCTTCACATTGAACTTCCTAGGGTTCTTCTTCAGACCCAAATTAACATCGAAATTCGAGACAAAAAACAGTCCAGCCATCAGACAGTCGTCCACAGTAACTTCCTCGATCGCCTGATCAAAACTAACATTCTTCGGCAGACTCCTAACTCCGTTCTTCCTCTTCATCTCGATCTCGTTGATTTTGATTTTAAAAGTGTTGACAAAACTGTTCTGTCTTCTGTAGAACCCAATTTCATTGTCAACAATATGGAACAGCATCGCAAAAACTATGGATTGTAGGTGAATCATCGTGGCTGGAGGTTCTGCAGTTTCCTTCAACCAGAAAATGATCGTCCCGATGTAAAGCTGCCAAGAATCAGGGACCTCTTGGATCCTCACCTCCGGGACCAGACCCAAAGTATCGTCCAAAATTTGCTTCAACACATTTCCTGGAACGTCCCTGAGTTCTTGGAGGGGAGGAAAGTCCTGGCCCAGGATAGTTTCTGGACAGTCAAGAACAATCTGGTCGTATCCCTGGTTGACGTTCCGGACCCAGTAGGTGAGTGGTTTGTAAGGAGCTAAAACTCCAGTTGTAACCAGTTTGTACATGACTCTTAAAATCGGTAAAGCAACGAGGACAGTCGAGGGGTGTTTCATCTCCTCCACCTGGATCGACATGATGTTCACCTGGCGAGTAACAAAGTCGATAAAAAAGGCGGGAAAGTGGCCCTGATTGAACTCTTTCAAAAACCATCCAGGTAGGATGTCCTTGATCGTCTCCTGGTTCCAGCTGCTGAACCCTCTTTTGTAGTCATCCTTACTTTTTTCCAACTCCGAGTGACGACCAGTGTAGAAATACTGACTTGTTTGAAACTGCCTCTCGAATTCCTCCACGTGTTCCGAAAAGTTGAACACCAACAGAATCGAGGAAGAGAGTACCGTGTAGGCGTTGATGACGAGTTCAATACTTTTCAGCACCTTTGCTCTGTCCTTAGAAGGCAGCCTGTCCAAAACCGCGTCGATTCCAGATTCCAAACTGTGGTCCTTGAGGAAGTAAAAGACAGCCTGAATCCTCCTCTGTTGATCGTTGAGTTTCTTGTAATTCATCTTCGGTAACTTCAAACTCTGGAGGAACTTTGAAAACACGCTGCTGCTCACGTAATCGTTTCCCAACAAAGCAGCCAGGAGGGGCAAAACAGACTTTTTCAGTCCGTGAAAACCTTGTAGGAGTTGTTTCACCCTGTAGACTTCGCAGTTTTTCATGTACCCTTTACCGTCAGGTCTGGGACTGACACCTAAATCGAGAGTGAAGAAGGGAATGTAGTCGACGTCGTAAATATAAAAATCAGAATCGAAACTCAGAACTGGACAGCGGAGGAATTTGGCCAGGGCGGCGATGTCGCTGTCGGCTTCAAAGGTAGTTGTTGCAAATTTGATGTTTCGCTGACGGAGGACTTCCTTGAAGGATTCCTTGATTAATGTTGGGAACACTTTGGAGTAGTGATTTTCACTGGTTAGGTTCCAGTTTGCTACCATCCGGATACGCTCTTTGATACGACGTTTCATGGTGCTGACTTTCTTCTCCTCGGTACCGCCATCGATGAGAACGTAGGGGGTGATTTGACACTGGTCAAGTTCGTTGAAGAATTTTTTAACTGTTTCTCGGAACTTGTCGTAGTCGCCTCCGAAGGTACAGTAACCGTTGCAGCGAACGTAGAGCTGACTGGCTAAGCTATTTCCGTCGATCACGAGGTTTGTGTTGTGGAGTTGGAAGTTCTCCATGCAACGGTGTGAGTTGCGGTTGATGAATGTTGTTAAACCGGGGATGCCCATTTTGAAGTTGAGATTTCAATAGAAAAACAGTCTGTAAACGTTTTTGGTTATTTAGAATTTTAATTGAAATAAATACAATATTGATTTTGTAATTGGAAGTTTAGAATTTCACTTACCTTCTGTTTACTTCTCCTGTTTCATGTTAATTAGAGGTTACAATAGGTTTTAAACGTTTGTTTCAGTTGAATGTAACTGACAACTTTAAATAAATGTGTCATTTGACTCGGTAGGTTGTAGCTACTGAAAAGTCAGTTAGAACATTTTCTCGGAATTTACAATTTAAAGGTCTTGTTATTGTTTACAGAAAGACACGTTTTCCTCAAGTTTTATTGAATGCTCTTTTCCAGGAAAAGCAGAATGACGAATGAACTAATTTGACTCTTTTTTACGGAATAAAAATTTTTAAACTACTAATAAAACACAAAAATACATTTTCAATTAAAGAAAAATTACTTTCTTTACATTCCTTTCAAGAAAAGAAGTTAAATTTATTGATTTTAATCGATACAAAATATGAATGTAGAGATGGAACGGTTTTGTTGGCATCCCTGAACTTTGACATCTCAAGAAGGTGAGGTTATGGCTCACAAATGTCAGTGACAACGATCAGAAAGGGATCAAGTGGTTTTGTACGAATGTTTTGCAATTCGCTTACTTGACCAAAACCTCATTCAGCGCGATGAATGAAGATTTGCACAACCTGTTTTACTACCCCAATGTTTGTCACGTTTGCAAGTCGTTGCGCTGGGAGGTAGAGTTAAAAAGGTGCGCCGGTTGTAAAATGATTGTTTATTGCGGGAGGGAACACCAAAAACAACACTGGCCTCAACACAGAGACCTTTGCAAGACTGTCACTGAGGTCCTTAAATCTTCTGGCAAATATTCGCTCTTTGAAACTCCTGAGGTAACTTCAAAAGACCATCTTAATTTGTTGATTTTTATCTTCGAATATGATTTCATAATCTTTCATGTGTAAACAAACCAGTAAAAACTGTAAATAAATGATATTTGATAATCTAATATCATGTTTGTTTACATTTTTAAGTGTTATTTGTAAAAAAACAGGTGTAAGAACAATATCAATTAATTTGATATTCTCTAATGTAAATAAATTAATGAATTTGGAAATTTTCAGGAAAATCTCGACTTGAAAACATGGGTGAAAACAAAAATGAGTGCCATGCTGCTAGTAAGTTGGAAACTGGGTCGCAAACTAGAGAACTACGAGGAACAAATGTTCAAATTCGCTCGATCCTGTGTGGTCTGTCACAAAAGTCGTAGCGACCAGTTGACAGACTGCGAGCACTGTCCCTCGGGCAGTTTCTGTCAGGACCACCTCAACGACCCGGTGCACAGCAAGCTGTGCAGCGAATTCCAGGTCTGCTTCGACCTGGACATCTCCTCGTCGTTGTTCCCCGGGTTCATGCCCAACAGCGTCGTGCCATTCCACACCGAAGAGGCCTATCTGCCCCGGAGCATCTCTGATTTTATCGACCTGTACGTGAACCAAGACCAGGAAGTCCTTCTAAAGAAACAAAATTATTCCGCCAGGGCCTCGGAGTACCTGAGTCGACCGTTGAGTCTTCTCTATGGCCTTGAAAAACTGCAATTCACTCCGAACTCGAACATGACTGTGCATATCATCGGTGCAAATATCATCGAGGCAAACAGCATTAAGGTTTGGGAAGTTCTGATCCACTGGGTGCCGTTTTTGGAGAATTTGAAAATCATTTTGGTCGGACCAGAGCTAACTGATCGACCTAAGGAGGAACGTGTCGAGATTTGCGATTACTGTCAGACGAAAAAACTGTCTTTGACGGTGTCCATGAACAATATTCTATACAACGACTACCTGCTGGCTGAGAACTTTGTCAAACCGGATGTTGTGATTGGGTTCAACCTGGGCCTGCACGAGTGCGAGGAGATCGAGTCGCCGGAGAACACTTGGCGGTCGTCTTTGATGGGATTAAAGGGACTGGACTGCCCTGTGATCTTGACTTCGTTCACGGAAGTCGAGGCTGTACAAGAGCACCAAAGACTTTGTGATAACTTGGGATCAAACGTCAAATTCGTATTTCAGGAACGTAACCCGTTTTCGAGTCTTCGACCGTACAGGGACTTTGAGAGCGAGGGCGTTTACTTTGCTAATCAATTTGTTACCGTTTATAAGAATTTAAGGTCCTCTTAAGGTGTTCTTAGGTGTTTAGAATCTACGACCAATTTAATCAAAAATTTTCATTTTAATATTACAGTTTTTTGTAATTCAAGGATACAATTTTAGCCGTATGAAATAATGATTGATATCATGTAACGTTTTTATTTGTGAATTAGTGAACAATGTTCATCGTTTAGAAATTAGGTAGAGAATAATTCTATGCAACTTTTTCGTCAATTGAACACTGAGCAATTTCAAGGAAAGAGGTAGAAGTGTTGAAAGAAAAGTTGTAGACATTTTTGCAGAAATATTGCTATAAGATGAACTGAGATTAACGTAACATCAATTAATAGTAATTCGTATAAATGTACATTTATTTTTATCGAGCCGATTTTCGCACACAACGTAATTTAAGTCTCAGGATTAAATGTCAGAGTACAAATATTTAGCCGAGTAAGAGTGAATTTATAGTTTTTTTAGTTCTTTGGGTACTTAAGGATACCGTACGATTTTTCCATAGAACAATTTTTTAGATTGATAGAATGAGCGTATTTTATTAAGTGTCTTTTGAAAGTTCACAATGTCAAATCAAAACTCGAAGGGACGAGATGTTATATTCTAAATATTCCGCAGATAAACTGCCAGAGGCATAATCACAATTAGATTACGATCCTTAATGTTATAACGTTTTTCATTTCTTTTGAAATGTATTTTATTCCGTATTTTTAATCACGATTACGTTTTAGTAATTTAGTTACTAATTTTTTGTATTTGAATTGTTAGCAACTAGAAGTAAGTTATGATAAATGGAACTTCAAGAGTAAAGAAATATAATTGTTGATGGCAGCTAAGAAGTTGATGTTCGGATATATTTGATCAATAATATATTCCGAGGAACATTTCAATGTACTTTAAATGAAATTTAGTATCAATGTGTATCACCAATTACGAGTTCAAACATTATATGCACTTTTTGAATTATAGCGACGTTGATTTTTGAACCAAACAGACGTTTAAGACTGTTGATTTACTGAATGTATTTTGATGATGTATTTATCATAGATTTTTGAATCTATAGTGCGATTAAATAATGATCCTTCACATTTGTTAAAGTGTCAACACAATGTTAAAATAAATCATGTTGGTCGTTATTTCACTTTGTAATTATTTTTGTCTTAAATTTTGCAATTTTACCTTGTAATCTCAATGGAGAAAATCCATTCCTGGTATCTATGTAGAATGCTTTGCCTTCCAATCCACCGTCGTTTTGAGACTTTTGAACAGATAAACAAGCTTGTAAACTGAAAGCAACAGTCCCACACTTAATTCTTTACGGATTTAATTGTAACCATTTTTTGCAATTTTAAAAAATTTACCATAATTGTGTTTTTGCACTTGATGTCCTACCGGCAAATTCAGTGACGGTCCCACAACGAAAACCTCCGTTCAAAATGTGATCCAAAGCGGAAACTGAAGTTGTAAGAACGTCAGTTTGCGATTCTTCCTAAAAAATCAAAACAAATTTTGTACATTTGTAATTTGATACAAATGATATTTAATTTGTTATGTTTTCTTGTTTTTTTACCTGTAAAATATCTAGCGCAGAAACCATTTTTGGAAGTGTAAACAAACTCTCTTGTTCTCCTCCCAATTTAATAAACAATTCTAAAAAAGAAATTGTTATTTGTTCTAATTACAAAATCGGTTATGGTTTACACTTTCGTTTGCATAAAAAATAACTACCTGGATTGTTTACAATGTCATCGACATAATTAAACCCGTTTCGTTGCAACGTTGACATCTGTATTTGTGTCAATTTGAGTGTTGAAATTGGTCTCAACATGTTTAAATTATAGAAATCTTAAAACTATTTAAATTTGCGACAGGGCACGATAACAAAAAGTGTTGAATATGTTTTATTTACATTTTTAGTCAATTTTTTGTTTGCTTTTAAAATTGTTTTGTTTATGTATATAATTCTTGTTTTTGGCGTTGTTCTGTCCTGCCTAGCTTCTGACACCCACACTTTATTCCACTAATTATTGAAATTCTATAAACTATTTTCCTAATAATGATAAAATTTTCAATAATTATTAAACACTAATAAACAGAGCTTTCTTTCTTCTTTTGGGTCTGGACGCTTTCGAATTGTTGAATTTGGTTGAATTATTTATCACCTACTATGTTGGTAACGCCGAAACCTGAAGTTGTCGCTGGTTTGAACTAGTGGGAGTAGTGGGAGAGAGAGAAGTTGTCAAAAAGTCAACTATGTAAACAAGTACTTAGAAAAATAACAATCAATTCTAAAATTTATCAATGATTGTAAATAAATTGAATCCTTTTAATGAATTTTGAGAATTTTAATAAATTATTGTACAATTTTATAATAGTTACAGTGCTTTGTACGTCAAGGTTGGTATAAATTCAAATGTAACGTTCAAAGTGTAAACAATGTAACTTTTAAAAATATAAATTATGAGTTAAAAAACTTAATTTAAGACAGAAAATTGATAAATTATCAAAATTGAACGATTGCTTTGTTTTAAAACATATGTTTTACTGACTATTTCCATGGTTGAACACCTTTTGCAGATTTTGAGGTTACCTTATGGTGGTGTACAGTTAAGAGTTGATGAAAGTTATCTTGCTGGACGGATGAGAGAATTTTTAAAATATGGAGGTGAAGGATGATTATAACCTTGCAAACAGGTATAAAGTAGTTCGCAAACGTTTAGATGTCTTGGGATATAAACAAAGCCTGTCGATTGACGCACTGCCCTTGGTAGAAACCTTGTTGGCTGACTTAATTCAGACAACTGACAGTCTGAAACACTTTAAAACAATTGCACAAGACAATATCGAGGTTTGGCACGATTTTTATTTACTTTATTATACCTCTTCTAAACCACTAAAAACAACTATCTTGTCATCATTCTCAAATTCGATCTTTAACGAACAATTTTCCATAAGATTTATAATTTTCTTTATTTAATTTTCTTCAAACGTTCCGGAATTTGTTTTTGAATTTTGATTTCCCAGATGTCGCTTTTCCAGATGTCAAAATTTGATTATTCAATATCAAAACTTGTTTATTTATTTAATTTCTTTCTAATGTCAGTTTTTAGTATGTAATTTTCCAAACAATTAATTTCATTGTGTCTGGAATTTGCCTGGTTTTTAACTTTTTGGGATTTTTCGTAGGTTTGTAGTGAGTTACAACTAGCTGTTGACCCGTACAAATGCGACAATGCAAAACTAGTACAAGAAAACAATCGGCTACACGCTGAGTTATTCGAGACAAAGGAAGCTTACAGCAAGCAAGTGAGCAACTTGAAAAAACAAATCAGAAAGTTGGAAAATGATAACGTGGACTTGCAGTTGCGACTGTCGAAGAACATTCAGAGAATAAAAGAAGTCGAAGCAGAGACTGCCAAAAAGTCCAGAAGAATCCTAGAACTTCAGGGAAAATGTGTCAAGCCGACAATCAGCAACGTGTCGCTAGGTAAAAACATTATTTTATACTTTGCAAAACGTTTTTAAACAGTTTTGATCAACATTGTTATTGTTGTATCTCGTAGGTACCAAATCCAGAAAAGTTTTTCCTTTGAAGAAATCAGTTTTGGAATTTGAACCACTGCAGAACAACGAATTGATACAAACGCCTCTGCCGAGCACAAGAAACACTGAACCCTACATTATAGATTTTGTTCAAATGGCTGATCAAAGAATGAATTGCTTGAACCAGGAGGTAATCAAATTAAGACACGAATTGTCAGCACAGACTGATAACATAAATGGTCTGAACAATCAGGTACACTGGAAACCTATTTTTTTATATTCTTTTTCCGAAACAATCAAGAGTGTCTCAAGTTTGTTCTACTTTTCTAATCTTTATATTCTAATACTTTTTATTCAACCTGAAACTTTGAATAACTTAAAAATTGTTCGAAATAAAAACTAATTCATTTTTGATATGATTATTTACAGTTGATCTCCAAGGAGAAAGAAATCCTCAGGTTGCGAAAGATGTTGGAAGGTGGTCGGCCATACAGTGCAGTGAATTCTGACTGTTACTGCAAAAAGTCTGAAAAGCTGAACGGAATCCGCAACGGCGAATGTAATGAACTTGATGTACTAAGACGAACCAAAATTGATCTGGAACAACAACTGAAAGGTTTGCAAATGAAACGAAAAGTTTCAAAAAAAGATAATTTTATGTAAGCTTAATTTTAAATCTTTTGAATTTTATTTGCAGAGGCGATCAATAAACAACACGATGCAATGGCTCAGGCAGTCAAATTAGCAGAACGAAATGAAGAGTTGGAAAAGGAACTCAAAGATCTGGATCATCTGGCTTTAGCTGTCGAAGCTGACTGCACATCAGCAGTCAAAGAAAAAGATAAGAAAGTACAAAAGCTGCAGGTGAATAACAAAAAATGACAAACTAGAAGTATAGAATTAGTTTAAATCTTTTTGATGTTTGAAAATTCACGAGATGAATAAATGCTTTTAGGGAAAAATTGATGAAACCAACACTCAAGTTTGTGTTCTGGAAAACGAACTGACCATCGCCCGACTAGAGATGCAGGAACTGCGAGCGGATCTGGAATCTGCTAAGTCTGAGAAACGAAGCATCCAACGAATCTTGGAATCCACTGTGGACGAAAAGAAACAATTGACTGATCGGATTAATGAACTTACTTTGATCGGTAAATATTATTCCTTTTCTAATATAAATATTTCATATTCAAAAAGAAATAAATAAATCTTCTAGAACAAAAAAGTAAGTGTGAAATCGAGAAACTCAAGCAAGATAATTCAAATCAGAGAAAGAAAATCCAAGAATTAGAAGCTGCGAATAAAAAGTTGAAAGAAAATGTTAAAGAGAAACCGAAAGAAATTCCAAAGTTGAACATTCGGGAAGATAATAGAATTGTGAAGAAAAAAACAAGTACAATTTATCGTTTTTTTCAAACAGAAAAGTTATTAGTTTACTTATTGAACGTTTTCCTTTCCAGTTGCAAAGTCACAAAATGCAAAATCACCCGGACGAAAGGACCAAAATTGTGTTCAAACTAGCGGTTTATCATCGAAGGATCGTGGATGTAATGCTGAAGATTGTCATCTACAAAGTGTAAGATTTTGTTTAAATAATCTTTTCGTTTAAATAACTCTTACAAAGGTAATACTCAAAGTTGATTTTCATATTTTAGGAGAAATTGCGATCGCTGGAAATCGAACGCGATTTCTACAGAAATGAGTACAACAAGTTCAAAGAACAGTACACCAAAGAAACTTGCCTTGATAACGTAAGATTTTAATCCGAAATTGACCAGGAAAGTACAAAACAAAAAAGATGAGTTTCCACTTTGTAACTTTTTTAGGCAACGTCACGAGATCAGAGTCACGATTTAAGGAGACAACTCCTGGAAAAAGAGCGCGAGATCGCCGAATTGTTGCGGGAGAAGAAAGAATTGTGTCACGAAAAAATGGACTTAGAGATCAAACTGCAGTCTATGAAACCAACCCAACGAAATTCTTGTTCTGTTTGTAATCCCTGCGTCCAGGCTGCTAACACTTGTTTCGGTAACAAGGAGTGCCTTTCTTTGAAGGTGATATAACTTAATTTACAATCTTTTCCAGAGACTTTAAGTATTAAAAATAAATAAATAAGCAATAAACTTAAATTGGGAAACACTTACAGACGAAATTAGAAAGGGCAGAACGAGCGCGAGATTTAGCAAAAGGTGACGTCGAACGGTTGATCCAAGAACGCGACGCTTTACGCGAAAGAATCAAGGTAAAACATTTCTGAAGCCACTTGTAGAAAAAAATTGCATGTAAATTCGGAATAAAGAACGGGGCATGAATCAACTTTTTGGGTTTGTTTCATTTCTTAAAGAAAAATGTAACAAATAAAGTTTTAATTAAATCAAAGTTTCACGTAAACGGCGAGCAGCAAAACTGCATTAAATTTAACTATTGAAAACAAATTGAAAAGTCAAAATAAAGATTAACGATAAATTAAAAACGAGAATAATAAACGCAGCGAAGTAACTGGTGAATTGTGTGGATCTTTGGATGTTCCTCGCGTAGATGACAACCGAGGCTCATCAAAATGAACAGCGTCGTCTTAAGAAATGTGTGCATGAAGTAGAAACGCGTTTGAAGGAATTAGAATCCGATAGGAAAGAACTTGTGATTGTACAGGGAACGCAACGAGCGACGGTGATCAGCCTGGAAGCTAAACTTGTGGATGCTCAAGACGAATTGAGGGAGAAAAGAAGCGACCTTATGGAAATTAAAACTCAATACTCCCAACTTAGGTAAAACAAAAAAAAACAAAAAAATCATCATCTAAAGAGAAACTACAAGTTTAAATTTTAAATTAAAATTTTCGTTTTTTGCAGAGAAAAGTACGAGCAGTCGGACCACACAATCTGCGACCTACAAGGCCAGCTGGCACATGCACAATCAGAACTAAGCAGAACACTCGACCGAAACAAAAATCTAGAACACCAGCAGCTTCACCTCGACAATCAAACGAAAGAATTGAAACAGGAAATCAACACTTTGCGCTGTACCATCTCGAAGTTGGAGCGTCAGAAGGAGCAGTTAGAGGTGATCAAGTTATCCAACACTTCAGTTATCCATCTTCTGAACTTGAAATTTCTTAAATTAATATTCTTTTTTCAGATCGAACTTGAAGGCAGGATACACAAAATCAGCTCTCTGGAAAAAGAACTGATGTCTGGCCAGCAGCAAGTTTCAGACAACCGGAGGAAAATCCACCATCTCGAACAACAGAATCAGTGAGTCTGCAATCTGATGTTCCATCTTTTTATTCGCTCATTTTTCAATTTCTTACTTATTTACAAAAGAACTTGTCTGCCTATCGAAATTTGGCACTTACATAATATTTACAAGTTATAAATTACATTTACTCTTTCAACTGTACAACATTCGCGTGCTACTTCTAATCTTACTTTCTAACCATTCTAGAAAAGTATCAAGAAAAAAAGGACAAAAAAAGAAACACAAAACTAATCTTAAAAATCTAAAATCACAGTCTTCAAAACCCGTTCCTAAACTTCGCATTAAGGAACCTCGCAAGGCTGACAGTGGGCGGTTGGCATCCGTCGGGAACGACGAAATTCTGTTCCAAATCCGTGCTCTGAGAGAACTTGGAGTAGCCCGGTCTACAGGCACACTTAGCCTTGACCTTTACGTCACTTTCTCTCCAGTTTCGGCCGTTTCGCGGCGCCCGTTGTGGTACCAACCACTCGCCCTTAGCACAGGGACCTTGAGTGTACAATTTGTAACAGGTTCGATCGATGAAAACCGTTCCAGGAGTATCATCGCAGCTGAGCTTGTTCGTATCCTCGTAACACTTGTTGTTAAACTTCAAATCACCAGGACAGTCGCAAACTCCGTTGTAACTAGCTCCGTCTATGGACGGTCTAGTGTTGTAGTCGTAAAGAACAACTTGTCCAGTAGAGCAGGGTCCCTGGGACCCGATCTTGTAACACGTTTTCTCGTTGGGGAAGTACAGTCGACCTCGTTTGCAAGGTACGGAAATGCACGTCGTCGAGTTTACTAACATCTCGCCCAAGTTACAAGGCCCTCTAGTGTAAAGTCGGTAACAAATCCCGTCCTTGTAGAGGGCGCGACCTCGTTTGCATTCGCACTTGGCTTGGTCCTGGTTTTCTGGAAGAACGAAAATGTGACCTGGTCGACAGGGTCCTGACCCACCTGGAATTTTTGAACGAGTTAATAATGGAATTCAATTGATTGTGATTCTATCTTTTGGTAGTGAGAATTTTAGAGGGAAATGTCGTGTTTACCGATTGGATAACAGGTTTTAGTCTCGTTATGATAATGAGCCAAACTGGAATGACACCCACAGGTTCCACCGGGCAAAAATAGATCGCCATGATCTGCGCAGGGTCCCCTAGTGTAATGTTCAAAACAACCAGAAGCACTTCCGTTCGGCCAGTAGTTATCACCAAGTTCTGGCGAACATGAACAGATAGCCAATCCATCTTCCTCTGTTACAAGCTCTCCTTTTGGACAGGGACCTCTTGTTAGTTTTTTGTAACACTTTCCGTCTCGGGGATGGAAGAGGTGGTCTTTTTCTGAACATTCGTCTGGCTCTCGACAAACGCCCCATCTTTGTTTGGGTCTAAACAAAAGAATTTTGTAGTTTCAATTCATATGAAATAACAAATTGTAATTATTCTGTTTGCTATTTAGATTTTGAATCTTTCGTTTTTTGTTTGTAAAGAAAGGATACCTCGGTTTGTTAGGATCGTCAGGAACAGGTGCAAAGTACTGTCCAGTAGGGCACGTCGCCCTTGAGAAGATTGGATGACAGAGTGCGTCCCTGGGAGATTGCGCTGTGCCAGGCGGACATTTGCATTGCGGTTTTTCGTCGGCCTCGCCTGGCGGGGTCAGTTCCATTGTTTCAGGACAGGGAGCACCGATCTAAAACAAGACAAAATCAAACATCCAAGTCCCTCCTTAACTTGCAAATATTTGAAATTTGATTTCGTTCGAATTGTTAAAATGAAAATTGTCTTTTTTTTCGGTTTTGGAAACGTACCTGATAAATTTTGTAACACTTGCCATCGTCCGGCCAGTAAACCAGTTGCCATCCTCGCGGCTGGTTGGCGCAGGGATTTTTTGTGGGATCTGCCCACGGTGGTGGAACTATCGCGCATCGTGTCAAAGCTGCTAATGATATTAGCCAGACGAACTTGATTTCTGTTTTCATTTCCCTGCAAAAGAAACGACCACTTTCAGTTTTCAAATTGTCATTACAGTTCAATGCCTCTAGCGACGAAAAACAGTTTCTTTTCCGGACTTGGATCTGTCTATTTTTAAAATTCTATTTACAAATGTTCGTCGAAGTCAGTCTGACTTTGTATTTTTAGAAACTGGTTTTTCAAATCATTGTGAGATGAGAATTCAAACGAGCTCGCTTCTAGAGTTCAAGTTGAATTCATTCAGACATGCAAAAGGTGTAGAAAGTGACCGGCGTAAAAATGGCGCGATTATGATTGATTAATGCGAACAAAAAAATAGCGTAATTTATTATAAAGAGTAGAAAGGCGACGTGATTATTTATCTTAACTGATGAAACGTTAATTAAAAGTCGCAGCGAGATTTGCAAAATCTTGTTATTATTTAGAAAACTGCGACGAGATGAAAAATAAAAAGGTGCGACGCTATCGATAGGGCGGTGAAAATGGCTAACAAAAGCGACATGAAAGTAGCTAATTTGTCGACGAGATTTTATTTATGTAAGAGCGTATTAAGGCTTTGATGCGAGCGCTCGGACTCATCTCGGCGTCCAGCAGACAGCCGCGTCGCAAACAAAAATCCAAAGCACTTTCACTGTTTCGCTATGGCAATGGCATTGTCCCCCACGACAATCTCATCGCGTGCATACAAATGCAAACATTGATTTTGCTCTGCCATTGAATACTAACGTCACAATTGTCTTGTCAAATTTTTTCCCTTGAGATTTTTCGATCACTGATTAGATTACATTGAATTTTTTGTTGATTAATGATTGCTCCTTTATCAGTTTGTATCTTCTTTGTTGGTTTGATAACATCATTTTGATCTTTTCAAAAAGTGCACATTTGTTTACACATTTCTTTCTTCCTTTGTTTGATTTAAATTTGATTTTTTTTAATTTTG
The DNA here is from genome assembly GCA_020615435.1 of Telenomus remus. Lineage (NCBI taxonomy): Eukaryota > Metazoa > Arthropoda > Insecta > Hymenoptera > Scelionidae > Telenomus > Telenomus remus. The sequence continues at coordinate 4,534,999 of CM036341.1, read as the reverse complement.
CACATACCCCATAATGAGATTGTATCTTTTTTAATTTTATAACAATTTTACAATTGTAAATTTTTGAAATTCTTTCCATCTTAGATTTGAATTTGATTTTTTTAATTTCTGTAAACTAATTGTACGTTTTTTGTTATGAATAATGTGCTAATTAGAAAGTTTGAATTTGCAATAATAACTGGTTCGAGTCAAAAAACCCGAAATTGTGATTCTTGTTGTCACGTCTGGTAATTCTGATGCAAGTAGTCCTGCGAGCGAAGGTCAAGTCAGTGAAAGTACATTTTTGTATTGAAAAAATTTTCATCCCATAAAATGTGGTCAGGAATATTAATAAAGTCAGCGCAATAATAATTTATTTGACAGCACATAAACCAAACGTAGAAAGTGAGGATGATCTTTACATGAAAAATCGATGATTTTTGCCCGAATTAGAAAACCAACCGACGATCAAAATTTGTCTCTTGTCAACGCTTTTTAATTTTTGCTGATTTTTTTTCTCTTCTCGTTTCGTACAATTTTTTTTAATGAAATTCACTTTCTAATGAAGATGTTGTTTTGGAGGATGAATTTCTTATTTCCCTTGTTGGGAGTCGAGTTGGATGATCTAAGAACGAAAGCAAAAGTGTGAATCCGATGAGATGTTTGTGAATCCCGAGCATATTACACAATAATTGTTGTCTAATTATGCCATATGCGGTTATAAGAGTGAAGGGTCATTACGTCACGAGTTTCACGCTCCCACATTATTTTGACAGCTAACTGAGCGCATCAGAATGCAAAAAAGCGTAATTTTCGCACGCTCGAGTTTTTCGCAAGCAAGACGCTCGATTGTTCCGCCGACTTCAATTCATTGCGCTTCTAATTCGGTTAATTAAACTTTTGTTCTGTATTTGCAATCGCGCTCTTTGTCAATAACTTGCTCTTCATTTCAGCTATTCAAATTGAATTAATCTAATTGAATTAACTAAATTTAACGATGTCAAAATTTTGCTTTCAAAATGTGTGTTCCATTTTTTGTTTACTTTTCGAAACTGAGCAATGTTCAAGTGAATTATTGACACTTGTTTGAAAAATAAAAATAAAAAAAACAATGTGATGCCGAAGTGTTGTTAAATTTTTAGTAGAAACACCAACAAAGCCATAAATTATTTTCAAAATTAAAAAAGTGGTTCCGTAAAAACGAACAAGAATGGAGTCTGGCTGCTACAGCTCGCGTCTTCGTGACCACGACAAACGTCCCAGGTATCACGAAATTCTCACGTCATATCTTATTTTAAATTTTTGCAACATTTTTAACAGTCAACTAATGTTTCTTAGTTAAAAATTAATCCGAATTTCTATTGTTCGAATGAATTAGGTAATTTTCGATCAACGACAAAAAATTTGGCTGAATTAATTTATATAATTTGTTTCGACTTAAAACAACGTGTTTACGTAATTTCTATCGAAAAAAGATACTTTCGATGGGTGCGCGATGAGGCAAAAAGGTTTTCGGATATGGTCTTGTTTGGAGCACTATTACAGCTGCGCATCTTACGTGATAATTATGTAATACATCGATTAATATTTCGAAAGGTTTTATTATACTCGGTCAGTTGAAAGTCAACGGTGAATTCATTAGTTTTATAGTCCTATTCGCAAGCTAATTTTTTATCTCCATAAAATTACCGAAATCATTACCAAATAATTTTCAAATTCAAATTGAAACACTTTTATTTCTTATAATTTTTACTTGTAAAACAATTTCACTTTCTAGATAATCCTTAAATTCTTTTTTTCAGCTGCAAATTTCTGACTTTAGTTCTGATTTTTCTGAGATAAAATTGCAAAAGCAACAAATAATCACTTACTAACAAGCAAAACCCAGAGATAACACAGTTAAACATAGTGTTTTCATGTTAATAAATTTTACATAAGCCATTGATCAGAAGGGAAACAAAAACAAGCGGTTACAACCTGGAAGTCGAAACATTTTGTTTGAAATTAAATCATCACTTTTTCAGCTGCTACACGCAACGAATCGCGACGCCTCGCTGCACAAAACGTACCCACACTTTTTTCCGCTCGCGTTTATTTGCCTGCGCGTAATACGTACAATGAATCAACATTATCTAACGAACCAATTTTTTATTCGCTGTTTCGTACCGTGAAAGTTTATTTGTACGTAGGCTTTTAATATCCTTTATCTTATAATTATCGATTGTCCGGTATTCAGAATGTGTCCGCTAAATTAATTGCACCAGGTCCTTCCTGAGAAGTGAAATTAGAAAACTAGTTGTTTGCAAAGTCGTAAAAAAATTTGATTGAAAAACAAGTAGTTTATCAGTAGGCAATAATTGGCGCTGATTTGATTAGTTTCTAAATTGAATTAAGTTAAGTTAAATAGAACAGTTTTAAACAAAAAAAAATATGAAAATCAAAAAACTAAAACTTAATAAATGAACTTTCAAAATGACTTTTTAGGAAAAAATAAAAAAGTGTAAAAAAGCGGTTCGAAGAAAGGAGTTGGAATAAAACTTACGATCATGAAGGATGAAATATCCAAAAGAAACGATCAAAAAAATTTTTTTTGATTTACACCATAATAAGGGAGTTGTGATAAAATGAATCGCGAGCACAAGTTTACATCTCTGAGTGAGGCACGAGTCACAGGACTGCCGATTGGTACGAGTCGCGCGCGAAGACTGACTGGAGTGTCGACTGACCCCTCTTGTTGTGCATTACCTCTGGCTCTGTTATTACCTAACGCTCTGCACCCAAACGGAATCTCAAAAAAGCGAGTTTAATCTCGTGAACTTTTGCGACACATTCTAATGTCTCTAATCGTCCACATCTCAGAACAACTCAACATTTTCATTAGTCGATCTCGACTTCATTAAGAAACGAAAGTTTTCCCATACGTGAAATTGCAAAGTTCAGTTTTTTTGTCGTTCATTTTTGAAACGTCGAATGATGAATTAAAAATTTCGACATCAGTTAGAACAATTTCATGAAATTACAACGGTTCGTGTTATAATAAATGTTTTACCATTTCATGACATTTCTCATCATATCTCCATTATCTCAATTAACCGATTCCATTTTAATGTCAAAAGATTAAGTTAACATTTAAAGTTACACGAAAAACTTCCTCGTTGCATGGAAAAAAAAGTTTTTTTTCTAATAAACCAATGTAACTTGACATTTTACCTATTTCAACACTTATCCGAATAATTAGCAAAAATTATTGTTTATCACTCAATCATCTTCAATCACTTTTTCTTTTGATTTTATTTCCAGTTTTTCTTGAGTGTAAATTTTCCAACATAATTACGGCCATAAATCCAATAATCAACTCTGATTAATAAACGAAAAAACCAGTTTAGAAATTTGCATTTTTTTATTCGCAAGAATTGTTGTCGACGTAGTGTGGTAAGACCATTGAATTTGAAACACAAAAATCAGTGATTTTCGTGAAAGTGGCGCCCGAAAAAAAACATTATTGAGAAAAGGGAAACTGAAAAAAAAAACTGATTCGAATGATTCGTGTCGTCAATTTCACTGTCGTGAGCTTGATTTAGAAAGGCAAACTGCGCGAACGCTGAATTATCAAATGAACACATACTGAAAATATGAAATTAGCCGGCGAGCTGACATAGAGGCTGTCAGGAAGTAATTGTTGCAGATTCGCGGTCCGCAACACTTGTTCCACACGCAACGCATTCTTCAACAACACACTTGGGCTCTTTGCATGGCGTTGTTTCATAACGCGTTAATCACCGGTCGTTCAAATCATTAGCAATTGAAACTCGGGGCTGAGTGCACTTTTTCATGCGTCCACAACAAATCCGTGCCTTCGCACTTGCAGCTCCGCGTCTTAGAAAGTTTTTCATTCAGTTTGCCATAATTCTTTCGCTTTTCTAAAGGTCATCAATTCAATTCATTCATCCCATCAAATTCAAAGTGTTTCCAATTTATTCACGTTGCCTGCAAACTTTCAACCTTCCCTTTTCAATGCACCCAGCATTCATCTCGGAAATTATTATTAGTCATTAGAACTTCGATTTTTTCACATTTTTGTTTAGAAAAAATTAATTTTTGCGCAACAATTTTTGTTGGCGTTGAACACACATTTTTCCTAGGGTTTTTCCAACCAGGATTTAGTTTGATAGGTCAGAATGATATAATTGAAAGAAATCCCCCTGAATGACGTCAGCTTAAGATCCGGCACACAATGCTGGTACAATAAATTTTTCATCTGCAAAGTAGGCGTACGCCCACTTTAATGTTACAGTACATTTTTAACACATTTTTCATCGTATAATCACATAAGCAGATTATCATTTTCAAACTACAAAAGTTATTTGTGCAATTTCTTTTTTCTTTTTTTTCTTTTCTTTACGGGATTGCAGTTTATTTTATGTAATAAGGAATTCTTTTGACGTAACCCAGACCTTACAAAAAGATAAATATCAGATGCGAGCCACCAGACTCGTCTCCAAGTCGTAAAGTCACACAATAAGGAAAGAAGTAAAATTTTATTCTCGGCTCGTTTTTTCAGCAATTGTTCACACGTCGAAATTTGCCATGCGTTTTTTATGACAAACAATAAAAAAAGTATTCATAAAAAGAGTGATTTGAAGGAGAATTATGGACAATTTTTAATTTGAGAAGTAGATAACAAGTTGAAAGGACGAAATTGCAAGTGTCTCTAAAACGTTAATCATCCCAATTAACGACTTTTGCAATTGAATGCACAATAATTTGAATTGTATTTTATTATATGCACAGTACATAACCATATGTCGATTATCAGATTTTCCAAACTACTTTCTTATTTAAATTAAGACGTTTGATTGAATCGAGATTTGCGCAAGTTGTTATCCTACCGATCGTTCATCAGTATCAATCAAATAAAATACTTTGTATCCACTTTTTCCATCTTTACAATGTAAATCAAACTCAAGAAACTAAATTGTTATTAATTTAAAACTTGTTTTTAAATGTCTAACTATTTAATTTCTTTATTTGATAGTACAATGTTAGTAAAAACTTGTTAAGATGATATTAAGATAAAATTTTTCTTTTCTAATGTCAGAATGAGGGGTCAACAAAAGTAAAATCAATCAAAAAAACCTGATTATGACATTTAAAAGTAGGAAATGCGGAGAATAATTATATTAGAGATGTAACAGCTCGCGTGCGGTAAAAACTTTCGTGCTCATCTCCAACGCGTTCCCATACGTGTCAAGCATTGTCATCCCGCGTGAAAGTCGACTAAACAGGAAGGAAAAAGTCATTCCGTTTTTATTCCCGCCTAACGCTGGTCTGTTTTTTTCTTTCTAATTTACGACTCGTCGCAATTGAACCTCATCGAGCCTTGGGACAATGTGATTAGTAAGCCACCAATCATTCGGTTGTTCGCGACTTGAAACGCGACATCTTTTTTTCCTCCTTAAGCTTTTTGTTCAGCATTCCTTATTTCCATCTTGACACATGACATAATCAAACGGAAGACCTGCTGGATTCCTCCGATGTTTCCTGCTTGACGTTAGAAATTAACTGGGCATTCCAATGTTTAGAAATTTGTCACTTACCAAATTGTCTGTCACTTGAAAAACAATAAAAAAGTTTGAAGGCAACCATTTTCATTTGGCTTTTGTAAAACTTGTCTATTCTAATTTTTGTGTATTGTTTTTTAATTGCTATTAAAAGTTGGACGTTTGTTAATTTTGTTTCGAGTTGCAAACAAAAACGACGACAAAGTTTTGTATGCAAGTCAATTCTCTTATTGAAATTTATCGTTGACTCGAGGGAGATATAAAGAGGACTCGACAACTTGTTTTACAAGACAATCAGTCGTTGATGAATGATTTATCAAGTGTAAGGAACATTCTTCCACGATGGTAAATTAAAAATTTGAAAATAAAGTGTTTCTGCTTGAGATTAAAGTTTGTGAATTTGTTTGTACATTCTCTCATCACTCGTACGTCTGGAATTTGCAAAATAAATTTTGATTACAAGAAGCAAATGATAAGAAAAAATTTACGACGATGATTAAACTGACGGGAGAGTCAAGTCGAACATTTTTGCATAAAAGTTGGTTGCAATAAATCAAACGTGACTAAATAAAATATTAACGAAACTCATTTTCACATCATCAATCATTTGGAAATTCCGCTAAATTTTGCTTACAAAAGTCAAAGATGCTGAACTTTTTACAATGTAAAAAAAAAAAGAAAAAAACAATATTTTCGAAATGAGATTAAAAAATGTTACAAAAAATTGTCATGTCACTTGGGAGAAAGTTTGTCGCGACACTACTATTGTTTGGCAGCAAGATTTATTCCAGTTCGATCGGGCAAACAATATGCAAACACGGTGAACACATCGTCAGTGAACAATATTCATTGTCGAGTCGCGTTTTATTAACAATGAATCAAATAACGATTGAACTGCGATGATCCGTCCACATAAGTGCAGGTTTTCACTTTCATGCCTAGCACATGCAGCCTGGATGCTGAAAACGAGTGAAAGTATAGTCACAGTTGCAAACACCACTTTGACACTCATCGAACTTTTTTTATACTTTTTTTATTTACATTTGTCGTTACATAATAACATCATCTAATTATCTTGGTTTGCAAAAACATTATTTGAACAAATAACAACAATCAGTTTTGCAAAATTGAGCAATTTTTAATTCTTTTTTTCCTCAATTGTTTTTTTTTAATTCTAAAAAAGTGATACGAAAAAAAATGGTTGTAACATTTGAGTTACAACTCCAATTTCGTTGAGAAGTCAATTTCACATTGCGGTAACGAGCATAAAAACGCCATGGTGCTGTTGATTTTATGGCTTTGAGTTCGACGTGGTTGAATTATGATCACGTACGTTTCAGTGCCCTTGTCCTCTTTTCAGGCTTTGCAATGATAAGACTCAATTTTGGACTCCTTTTCTCCGCCCAATGATGATGCAACTTTTAATGCCACAACATTTCTTCTGCATTTTTAAGCCAATCTACGACGCAAACATAATTTCTATTCAAACCTTTTTCCAACCATTTTTTAAATTTCAAATTCAAAGATTGAATGGAACTTTTTTTTGGTTTTTAGAATATGCCTGGACCAAAAAGGAGAACAGGAGCGTCACATCAAGAATTTGCAATGCGAATTGAGCAACATGCAGAGACAGTTGATGGCAGCGTCGATGGACAAGGAAACTTTGTGTGCGGAAAATCGAAGGCTCCAGGATGATTTGAACACGATGAATAGCGACCTGCGGACTCTTCAGCGAGAGCTTGACTCGGCGCGATGCGAGTCTGTCGACTTGAAAAGACAGTTGCAAACTTATGTCAGCGAAGTGAGACGATTCGAGGAGCTGTTAGATAGAAAGGTGATAGACCAGGAGACAGTTTTTTCTTTCTTTTTTTTTTCAAGCCAATTTGACGTAATTAAGGGGCACAAAAAAGGAAGTAAAAGTCGATCATGAAAATTGCAGGAAGCAGTTGGCGTGTTTTTAATTTGTTTAAACAGTCGTCTTGGGTGTTGTAGTTCAAAAAGGGAAACGTTTTGTTGATAATTATAGGAAGGTGGAAGTTAATTTGGTTTCGTTTTTAGGAGTGCGAGAGGAATGACATGCTTGAGCATTTCAAAAGTTTGAGCATGGAAGCAACAGTTTTGGAAAACAATAATCATAGCTTGGAGTCGGAGGCGGCGAAAGTTAAAGGTGCTTTACAAGCAGCCAAGGAACAAATTTGCGACCTGGACAGACAGCTTTGTCATAAAAATAACATGATTCGAGGATACGAATCACAAGTAATTAATTTCAAATCAATAAACCACATAATAAAATAATGAATTAGTTTTATTTAAGTGTGTATTTTTCTTCAATTTCAGATGTCAGAGATGACCCAAAATATAGCCACTTTAGAAGCACAACTTCGTCAACAAAATGATCTGAGAAACCGCGCCGAAACTGATTTAAATGCTGTTAAGAACTTGTGCATCATGTTGGAAAGGCAGAAGGATGGTCTTCTTCAGCAGATCAAAGAAAAAGATGAGATGAAATGTCAGGTGAATAATAACGAAAATTTAATGTTTTTAATGTTAATAATTTCAAAATAAAAGGGAAAAATGACAATTTGAATTTGATACTATTTGTGATTATTTTTAGACCGAGTCACAATTAGCGAGGCTTTCAGCGGATTACACAGCACAGCAGGAACAAATAGGTCGAGACCATGCAGCAGTAGATCGGCTGGAAGATCTCCTTGCCCGATCCAGACAAGAAACGATGGATGCTCAAACCGCAAAACAGAAACTTGAAAATGAAGTCCTTCAGTTGGAGCAAAAAAATGGCGAGCTTCAAACTAAACTGTAATTATTAAATCTTTTAATCTCTCGATTTTATAACACGACGAAATGAAAAAGAAGAAATTTACAAGTCATAAAAATTAAAATCAGATTATATCGGACTTAATACGTGGTTGCAATTTTCATTTTTTTTGTTTCTTTTAATTAATTTTATGTTTGAAGTTAATGTAGAACTCATAAAGCTAGTTAACTTTGCATAACTGTCGAGGTGAAACCGACGATTATAATATAATTATGAAATTAAAATTTCGATTATAAAAATGATAGAGTTATATAATAATAATGATTATGGTTTCAGGTCGACTGAGAAAGAAGAAATGAGACGATGTCAGATGCAGATGGCGGAGTACGAGCGTCAAATGGAAGAGCTCAAAAGACAAATGACAGACGAAAGATTCGATCGCGCACTTCGCGATGAGGAGAAACGAAGTGAACGAAGGTACCTGTCATTGAGTTAAGGTTAATTGTTTACAAAAAATTAACAAACTTCAAAAGCAAAATAAAAATGAGAAAAAAGTTGTAAACAAATTGGTATGGTGAATCGAGTGCAAGATGAAAAATGAACTTGAAGTGAAGACAATTTTGGTGCAAAAAGATGTTTCCTTTTGTTACGAGACAAATATTAAAATTTGTTTTCGGGCTCTGATAAATTAAATCTCCTTGAATGAAACTTTTGCAAGTGAAAATTTACATAAAAAAGAGTAAAATTTAAAAAAATGTGATGTGGTGGTAAGTTTTTGGGCGTTTTGGAAATGACGAAAAGTAAGACGAAGAGAATGTTTTAAAAGAAAGTGAAAAATAAAGAAACAAAATTATTGAAAATATAGCAGGCACGATTGGTCGAAGAAATGTTACACATTGATCAACGCGACTAGCCGACCTTCTAATCCGGAAACAGTGCAATCTACCATCGATGCTATATGTCAATGTTCGTCCACAAGGACAAACGTGGGTAGTATCATCTATCGTCTTAACTATAAAATTATTCAGAGTTGAACCCTTAAATTAGTTTTCAGAAATGTTTTCAAACTCAAAATTTTTAAAATCAATTTCTAACAAGATAAAAAAACAACTCTGAATACTTTTCTTTCGCAATGTTCTTTATTTCGTAGGCTAAACATGCTTTTTCTTCATCAGTTTTTTGTTTATCAAGCATTAAATTTTTTCCGATTATCAAACTATACTTTTTTACTCACACCGCCATTTCTGTTTTTTCAAAAAAATCACAAACCACAAGTTCCTTGCGTTTCAAACTATGTAATAAAAAAATTGAAACACAATCTATTAGAATTAGAAAAACAAACTATTAATTTATTTTAATTTCTTTGTTCGCAGGTCGCCTAACTCAACTGCTGACAGGAGTAACAATCTAGATTTAAACGTGGTTTTATAAAATTATCATTGTCTCAAAAAGCTAATTATTAAACGCACGAAAATACGCGAAATGGCGATGACGAAAACGTGACGATTGATCTCCGAAATTTCAGTCGTGTTGCGCAGCTAAGTCATGTCCCGCGCCGATCAGTGTAAGCTTCAATGTCTAAAAAAGTTGTTACCCCGTTGCGAAGCCGGTCTGATCGAATCGCCGTGCCTGCAGTCGGCGATTCTGAACTTCATTAAGACACACAACATTCAGATCGAGATCTTCGAACTCACCCCAAACAGCCGTTCGCATCGCAAGAATGGTAGCAGCCCTTGTCAAAAGTTTCTACACTGCGCTTCCTCCTTCAAGAAAAAAGTTAACTTCGGAGCTCAGTGTGGCGACGGAAATGTTTGTCATGAGTTCAAATGTCCTCAATCAAATGGTCATAATCCTAAAGTTTTTAATAGTCAAACGAACGTTAGCGAGGAGGACCTAGATAGAAATTCCAACGTCGAACATTCCAAATCAGCCTCTTCTCAAGTAGACCAGTTAAATCAGTCTCAAAAGTGAGTTCTGAGTTTTCAAATCCACCTCTTAGTTTAAGCTCGCAGTTCATTCCATTAATTTTACTACGCCTATTTGTATTATTTTCACTGTTAAAATCAATGTTACGATTGGAATTTGTGAAAATATATTTGTGACGGTGAAAAAAAACCAATTTGTGAAATCAACTTTTTTATTTACAACCCTTTTCTTGAACCTTGAAGTGTGCCTGTTCAAAAAGATTCATTTCTTCTCAGATTGGATTATGCAACAGGTGAAAGTTCAGACAAAAGACTCAAAGTTCAGATGTCTGACTGCGGATGTCAAATTTCGAGTTATAATAGTGTATCAACCCTGCCGGCTGCAACTCCTCCACCCTCGCCGTTCCCAACTTCACATAACACTTTAGAAAATTCAGGCCCACAGTCGGACTATGGAGAGATTAGCCATTATCGTCAAGGTACATCTCCAGAAAGACTTAGTACGAGGTCCACACCAACTCCTGTTCCTGACCCTAGTAGACTCAAAGTTCCAGAGATAAGTCGGACTCGAACTGTTACCCCAGTTTCCATCTGTCGCGAAGGTTTAATTTTATTAGAAAAAAATTCTTAAAGCCCATTCGAAATGAGAAAAATGTTATGGTAAAATTTTGTAGATACTGTTATCACAGCAACTTCAAGAGAAATAAACGCAAAAAACGGAGTTTCAGAAGCTTCTCCGGCGCAAACTTTAGGAGCTGCTTGCGAATGCTTGTTTACGCAAATCACACAGAAGTCACCGAAACACCTTGAATTTTTTAACAAGGTGATTGAACGAATTGAAAATTTAATGGAGTGTGAAGAAAAAATGAAAGAAAAGAAAAAAACACCCGCAAATGGTATAAACGCTCCTTTTTTTCCTGTTTATGACTTAAACTAAGACTTAAAATTCGAATCGAATTAATTTTTAAAACTTGTTGTTGATTTTAGTGTGTACTCCAGAAACAACGATCCTAGATGAGCTCATCTCAAAACTAACATTTATAATGCAAGAAACTATCGATCAGTATAATTTATCAGGAGACATTAAGGCTCAGACTTTAAGAGCAAGGAATGAAAATTTGGACATGGAAGACTTTCGACCACGTTCTGCGAGTTCCAGAAGAGGATCTCCGGCGATCATGGACAATCTTTCGTTTGATTTAGCCGATCCTGATAATGTTACTGTGGCAAGAACCAGGGACCAGATTCGTCCTTTGAGTAAGGGGCGTACATGTTCTAGGACTGAGTTTCTATCTTTGCGAAGCGATACGCGTTCGAGCAGAGACAGATCACAAGTAGCAGTAAGTGGAAGTGAAGCATCTGATAGCGATGGTAATCATACAATAAAGGCTTGAGAATAGGGTTCAATTTTTATAAGACAACTTTATGGAGTTTATTGTTTTGTTGTTTTCTAATTTGTTCAGAAAAGGGAGATGTAGCTCCAATGCCTCAACGGATCTGGAAGTCATGTCCAAAAAAGAAACATTGTAGGACAAGGTCAAAACGAAGTATTTCGTCAAGGCCAAGTGGAAGGTTGAGTGGAAGCAGTCGTTCGAATTTTGAAGCAGGTCCTTCCGAGCTACCGGAAATTAATGTTATTCATCCATCGAATGGAGGACGTGGTGAATTGACGTCCTCGCAAAATCGTTATCAGTCTATGGGAGTTCAACAGCAGCAGAGTCAAAGACAAGAAGGTGTTCCGAAGAAGCGACCTTGTCCAGGACGACTCCAACAGACCGAAGTTCGACCAGTTCTGGAAAACACAGTGGACGAATCCATTTCCTGGATGAACATGGACTCTACGTGTCAACCAGAGATAAGTCAGGAACAGAATGGTCAGTCACAAATGGATGAAACTTTAACACCTTCTAAGCAAACAATTTACTAATATAATATGGCTTATCCTGTAATAGGAGTTTCAGAACAGGTTAGAGGCAGTGCAGACATCTCGGGACAGACATGGGTTCCTTCTCCAGCGGAAAGTTTTGTTAGACAGAGTGCTCCAGGTAGTTTTAATTTATATTGACTTGTTTCTAATTACTTTTTTCAAATTTTGGATTAAAATTTCTTTTTAGAACAAGTATCCATTTATTCAGCAGACGCTATTGTGGATTCACGAGCTACTTCATATATGGATTTACCGACTCCAAAAAGTGTTGCAATGCAAAATTATGTGCCTCAAAATATCCAAACTACTGCAACGCAATACGAACCGGAATCAAATAAGGCAAAGGATGATTCTGATAAAGTAATTTTCATTTTTGAAAGTCAATCTTGAATGGCAATTGTTTTTTGCGTTTTAATAAAATAACTTTGATGCACATTTAGAATATCCAAACTTGTGAATTCGAAGATCTGTGCACAGACACGTGCTCCATTAAAAACGTAGATTCTCATAAGGTAATTTTTATTTTTAAAAGTCAATATTGAATGATAATTATTTCTTATATTTCAACTAAACGATTTTGATAATCATTTAGAACATCCAAACCTGTGAATTTGAAGATTCGGGCACAGACACACGCTCCATTAAGAAAGTAGATTCTGATAAGGTAATTTTCATTTCAAAAAGTCGATCTTTGAAAACATTTTTTGTAATATTTGTTATTACATTTTCACTAAAAAATTTTGATAAATATTTAGAATATCCAAGCTGGTAAAAACGGAAATAAAGGCTTAGACGAATGCTCAAAGGAAGATTCTAATGAAGTAATTTTCATTTTCTAAAAAGAATCAGTTTTGAATGATAATTTTTGTGCTATTTCTTACATTTTAATTAAACTAACAAATCGTGATACATATTTAGAGCATCCAAGCTGATATCGAAGATGAATGCCTAGGCGAATGCTCAGTTCCAAAAGGTTCTGATAAAGTAATTTTCATTTTTGATAATCAATCTTCACATTTTGTACTATTTCTTAACTTTTATACTTTTAACAAAACAATTTTGATAATTATTTAGAACCTCAAATCTTGTGAAAACGGAGATAAATGCCCAGAGGAATGCTCAAAAGAAGAATCTAATAAAGTAACTTTCATTTTTAGAAGCCAATCTTGAATTACAATAATAATTGTAATATTTTGTACTATTTCGTACATTTTAACAAAACAATTTGTGTAATTATTTAGAATATCCGAGCTCGTGAACACGAAGAACTGTGCACAGAGAAATGCGCAGTTACAAAACCTAATAAAAAGTCAAGGGTCCCAGTTTTGCAATCGAGGCATCAAAGTTTGTCCCGAGTTTTAACAGAGGAATCAATAAATAGTCCAGGAACAAGTTCAGACGAGGCGTGTAGGGTTGGAAACAAGCACTTATCTAAAAACGGACAGGACGAATTTTATATCGAATACCTAAATAGGGAAAAAGACAAAAAGAAGAAAGAAAAGAGGGAAGGTGGAGGGGATAGACGAAGAGTGACCATCACAACACCGACTAGAGATCGAAGCCCGGGCATGACTCCTACAAATAAGAGATCAACGTCGCGTCTTAATCATGATAGGAGAAAACCAAAGTAGTTTCATAAATATAAATTTCTGTATTCGAAGAAAATGATCAACAAACTCTGTAAAAAAATTGTAATTTGTAATGAAAACCAGTAGACGTGAATAAATGTACATCAGATGTGATATTCAGTTTAAAAGAACAACACCTTGTGCAATTAAGTCATTTATTATATCACCGTTTGTCATTCCTTTACAGAACACTTTTCTTTAGCCATCTCATAATCGTATGAAACGTCAAACATTTAAACTAGATAATTACAAATAAAAAGCCTCTCACAAGATCCGCGTCTAACGTTCGGTCGCATCCGACCAGCGCGCTCTTTTGTCTCAATTTGTTTCTTCTTTTTTTGTTTCATATTTATATATTTATATATAAAATACATGATCGAGGCTCGTAAGGGGTCTATATAATTATACTGTACGTTTTTTGTCTAATTTATTTTTTATCTCAACTCGCATTCATCTTATTATCTCTCAACGGGGCTGTCTAATACTGTCGCAGCCTTTTAACATTCGTCACACGCTCCTGGAAAATCCAACCTTTCAGTCATGCACTCGCTCTCGCTCATTTATCCTCAGACGCACAACCTTATCATTAAATAATTACAAAAATTTGCAATATTTCGCAACTTTTACGTCTTGTCATAATCCTATTATAATACAGCAAAAATTGTTTTTTTTTTTTAGTTAGATCGCGGTGTCTTTGTTGTGTACGAATATGTGTTGTGAATTCGTGTAACTTGTAATAATAATCTAACGCAAAATTTCGTTCCCTACATCTTACAAGTTTGTTGTTGCTTTTTTCTGCATTCTTTTCTTTAGTGTCGAAACAAATTTACACAGGACTTTCTCGTTTAGCATATCTCGTTCAGATACAGGTATATGTACATTGTATTTTGTTCCATACGCATAGTTTTAATTTGAATAATCATTATAAATAGAATTGCCAACGCGTGTACACATACAAGATTCACGTTGGCATGTGTACACACGTTTGTCTTTTCATAAATGTTTGCGTAATATGGATATTGCGCTTGCGATAATACTCGGAATCGTAAATGCAATTTTTGTTGACAGCTATTCGAATTATGACACTAGCTTCGTTGATAAAAAAAGAACTTAACAATTAACAAAAAAAAGAAAAAAAAATAGAAAGTTGATTTGTCATTGAATTATTTCACATTCGAAATCAGAACCAAATCAATTGTTTCGTTGTCAAAAACGCTGTGATCGGTTTTTTCGCCCAACGAATCGTCGAACCGTTTGTTTGTTCATGTTCGAATCTGTACACAACTTTGCGATGTCATTTATATACAAAAATTTTTCTTTGGATCAATCAATTTCTTTCAATTACACAGCATCGGGTTTGCTTTGCTTTCTCGTCGGTTTGCAACTAATCAAGTGAAATACAAATTGTTCATTCCATCGTGTACAATTTTGATTAACAGTTTTCACAATGCAATAAGAACCTCAAAATCTATAACAATTCAACGATTTTGAAACGCTCTTATGTGTTTGATCGTGGTGCGCAATTTAGTCATGGAGACAATTCGAGCGCGTTTATAAGTATAACAATACTTGAGGATTCTACATTCTAAACTGACACGAACATTTGTTTTCTTTTTTTTTTTCATTTGTTAAAATAAATATGCAATTTTTTCTAACGTTAGTTTTTTCCTTTTCATCTAAATTTGATCTTGAATGTGTAGGCCTCAAAATCATAAAGTCTGATTCAAATTTTAAGAGTTTAATGAATGAAAAAGGCAATTTCACGAAGGAAAACTCAAAAAATGCCAAGCCAATATATTCAACGATCGAGTATAAGTTTTGTTGAAGAAAGTCAGAGGAAATTTGATTCTGTTCGGTAATAAAAAAATGTCAAGTTCCAGTAAACTAACAAGTATGATTCAAATAAAAGAAACGTTATTCAACATTTTTCATTTTATTCTAAAAAAGCACGATCAAATATTTACAATTTACACATTGAAACATATGAAATAAATTTATGAAAGTAACATAAATTCACAATTGATGTGTCTGAAACTTTGTTCGTATATACAAAATTCACTTAAAAAAAGCCAAACACACAAACTTCCGGTGCATCCGCAAAAAACGTATATGATTTGCCGACGAATTATCGCATTCTATTGTAACCAAGAGTTCAAAAATCAGAGGAAAAAATCTTTCAAATTAAAAAATTAGTATCTTCATACAGCCATCTTTAAAGTCAGGACAATCTTTTGTTTACCTACATAGTACTTTACAATGCAACTAAACTCAATTGTGCACATCAACAAAGATCAACAGAACGAATGAATTTCCAAAATAAATAAGTCAATAAAAATTCATCACTTTGTTTATACGATCGTTGAACAATTGTTTTTTCTTCTGTTAAATTCTTTGAACTACAATTTTTTATAGGCCTCACAAATGCTTCACTGAAATTTCATGTAAAATGTAAACTCTATGATTGTTTGTTATTCTTGTACCACAAGTTTGTACAGAGTTCAAATTGAAAGTCTCAATATTTATAGGTAACATAAATATCTCATTCATAATCATATTTGTTTTTTAATTTTAATAATCATCTTATCCGGCGTTCGTAGCAGTTGTCTTTTAACTCTCAAATTGTATGATTTTTAGATTAATAGTAAACTTTAGTTTTTGCACACAGAGACGATTCGCAAAAGATTGAGAAAATGCGATCGGTTGGAAGTCAAGCTCTTAGAGACCAGGCTCGTGTAATCACCTGGGTCCGCTGTTGCTCTGGTCGTTCATGTCGTACAGGACTTGGGCAATCGTCCTGGACGATTCCACGTTGCTCAACGCCACGCTTGCTAAATGAGGCTCGTACGCTCGCAGATGTCTACAAAAATAACAATAGTAATTTTAATTTCTCATTCACAAATTATATAAAAACTATTTTTTTTTAAAATTTGATTGCGAAATTTTACCTTCTACCGTACGCAGAATAAATGACTAGGTTTCTGAGAATTAGCGCTGCCGTTAATCGAATACTCTTGGTGACAGGACCTTCGTTGTCATCCTAAACAAATTCAAACAAAACTATTAGTAAAAACGTGCATAAAATAAAATTCAAAAAACTCAATGACAATGCAAGAAACAAACGGAAACAACATTAAAAGCAGCGCAGCATTAATTTCGCCATTCAATCACTACTAATTGGTTTAAAATTTCAAAATCATTCAAAATGTAATAAACTTGATAAAATGATACTGCTGAAATTAAAAACGAAACGAAGAATAATGATGAACAACAATCACACTCGACTCATCAATGATCTACAATTAATTTGTAAAACTCAATTAATAACCATGCCTTGAAAAAAAAGAAAGGATTAATTAAAATGGATTAAACACATGGAAATGAAATTAAAAAGTATATAAACCTACAATAAGAACCTGATGGAAAGTAATTTTACCCTTGGTGACAAAAAACCAGTGTCATGCCAAAGCAAAATGTGAAGAGAAAAAGGAAAAATCTACAGTGTGAGAAGGAGACAGAAGAGAGAGATAGAGAAAAAAAAAGAGATGCAACAGCCAACAAAAGCCTTTTTTCTGGCGAATGAAACCGCGTTTTGTGGATTTGGTTGTGGCTTTCGTAGTTTTTTTTGTTGAACGCGTGTTTACCTGTTCCGGTGAAGGATTTTGCCCAGGTCTGGGAGAAGAAGAACTTGAAGTGGCTACAGCAGGCTTGCTGGGCCTCTGCTGCTTCGCCAAGAGAGAAACAAGAATCACAGTTTCAGTTTCAAGAATTCAAATCGTTGGCGATGAGATAAATGACGAAAAAAACTTAATGAAAATAAGTTCCATTGATCGAAACTTTTTCTCTTGTTTTTGTTTCTTTTACTTTTGTCTTTTCAATTTGCAAACAAACACCAGCCCTTATTTTGAATTGAATCGTGCATTGTGAAAATTGGTTAATATTAAGATTATTGTTAAGAGAGAAACGAGAAAAAGGAGTACAAGAAACTTTTGCACGAGTGTTAAATTAATTAAAGATTCTTTATACAAGGGGGGAGCGACGATCTTTGTCTCAAAATTACTGATTATTGTCGTGCAAAGGATCGCCTTTGTTAATGTGTTGTTTTTCATTTTTCCAAATTGTGATTATTTTCTTAAACTGGTGTTAAACTGGCATAATAGGAATAGAACTTAATACAAAATGACTTTCTTTTTGATTGATCAAAACTAACCATCAACTCCTTTGGGTTCACGAATTCGAGCGCGTGCCTCTTGATGGCATGGAACGCAGCATTTGGTGCATATCCAGGATGGTGAGGCGTCGCTGGTATCGTCGTGGAGACTTCCGTCTTACCAGTCGCAGTTAACTGCTTTCTTCTACTCGACATTGTCTGTAATCCAAACCAAATCCAAAATTAATTACCATTCAAAATACAATTTTTCAATTTCAACCTTTACAAAAAGTCTGAAATTACAACAACAACTTACATCGGCATTGCAATGTCTATCATAAAGGTGTGTCATTAAGGAGAACCTTCGTCTTTTCAAGCCGTCGCAACTTGACCACAGGCACAAAATTTCCTCATTACCCGTGGGACAATGCGCTTCACAAACATGTAAATACACTTCGTGAGCTGTTTTGAATTGCCTGAAAAAAGCAACAACCAAAATTAGCAATTTCATCCACACACACAAATTGACCAGTCAAAAAGCTAAGATTCCTACTTGAGACAGCCCCTCCATTCACAAAGAAAAGCATTCGGGTCAATTTTGATTGTGATAGTTTTGGTTTCGGTGACAGTCTGGCTGGTGGACGGTTTGCTATCTGCCTCTTCAGTTTTCACGCTTTTCACCGGCGTTGGATTCACTGGTGGCGGCGTGACCGAGGTGCCCTGCGGCGTTTTCGGGGCAGCTGGTCTAGGTGGTGGCGTGGAGCTGGGCGACGGCGTGAGCACTCGCGAAGGCACGCTGCTCGTGAGTGGCGCCGCCTGGGCGATCGCCGGTATCGTCACAGTCACAGTATTCGGATTCGCCTGGGCGACCGAGCTGTTGACTATAATCGAGTGCGGGATTGACGCCGAAGTGGGAACAAGGGGTGGCGGGATGTTGCCGAGCGCGGGACTCTGCATCATCGGTCGCGGCATCTGCGTCACCACGACCTGTTGGCCCTGCGGCGTCACCGCGACCATCTTTTGCGTGGCGTTTTGCGGCGCCGCCTGCGGTTGCAGGATGATTATCGTTTTGGTCGCGGTTCCTTGTTGCTGAGTCGTCTGAGCTACTAGAACGGTTTGCGCCTGGCCCTGCACCAGCGCGGTTTGCGGTTGGGCTAGAACGTAATTCTGTCCTGGAACACCACCCGATACCACGTACTGCAGCTGACCACCGGGGCTCTGTTGCAAAAGGACCTACAAAAATTAAAATTTGTTACAAATAACAGTTGGTTTTTTATTTGTTGTGTTTTTTCAATGTTTACAATCTGTTGAATGCAACTAACGAGTGATTGGATTGCAATGAACACATAATTTCATGTATTTGGAAAAAACAAACAGAAACAGGGTGTCAAGCATCTTTTTCGGAAATGAATTATTTTCTTCATATGTTTATATAATAATTTACATTTCAAGACTACTTGACACTCTGAAAAGCAAAATCAATGTTCAAATACGAACTGAATGATGAATGAATGAGTTTGATGTTTGCACTGCACCCTTGTTCAAATCGTAGTATTAACATCAGATATGGAAACAATAAAAGAAAATAAAAAACTAAGCAACAAACGAACCCCCATGAGACCAGACGCGGCACCGACCTGTGCTTGCGAGGGCGTTGTTCTGACGTTTGTTTTGACTTGCGATGTCGGAATTATAACTTGATTATTCTGCAGTGCCTGTTGCACAACGATCTGTCTTGGAGCCGCCGCCACGATCAGCTGCTGCTGCTGCTGCTGCTGCTGCAGCAGCTGCTGTTCGATCTGGCTATTGACGATAATCGCAGCGTTCTCCTCCTTTACTACAACAGGAACTTCCTCCGGTTTAGATTGGATATTATTCTCCTCGTCAAGTTCATCTTCAATACAATCTGCTGCTAAATCAGCGTATAATTTTGCCGCGGTTGATGACACAGTTGCTTTCTCGCCATCCTCATCTTGTTCCTCTGATTTCACACTCGACGCCCGAGATTCACTTGTTGCAATTGTAGGATCAGCAATTGGTTCTGGCGTACTCGTGCCGTTGGAATACTTTGTCTTTTTACTATCAACCTCGTCTGACAAGTCGCTCGTGTTGCGTTTCAGTCCCCTTGGAGCTTCGAGTAGAGCTGCATCGCAAGCTGCCTCGGGAGGAACATCTTCCGAAACCTGAAACAAAAGCATCCAAAATCAATTTTAAACAAATTCGAACAAACTAATTCTACAAACTGCTTTTTATCCTTATATTTTTGCTTTCAATCCTACCTCCATCTTCAGTTTGATAGTTCCACCTTCATCGATTTCCGCCTTGATCTTAACTTCGTTCGGTGGCTCTTTCAAAACCTTCTTAATATGATTCTCCACAATATCCAATCCCTTTTCGTGAATTGAATTTTTCGCAAGAACACCGTTCATGATGGGCTCCTTGTCGAGTTTGCGCTCGAGCAGATCAGCGAGCATCATGTTTTGTAATGGTTTTTGGTCCTTGATAAGAACAGAACTGCCAAGACTCGAGTCCTTGGAGGAACCGTCGTCCTGGGCGTCAATATCTAGGGCGCCGTGTGTAGGCGCGCCGTTTAGTAGGATGCCTTCGAAACTTGTAAGTGAGTTCTCCTCCTCTGCGCCGACTCCTGAACAGTCCCTGCTGCCGCCAAGGCCGCTTGACGAAGCCAGGGAGTTGTTCGTCGAGTCCGAGTCCTCTGCTACTGGCGTACACACAGATCTTTGGTTCGGCCGAACGGTCAACGGCTGACATGATTTGTTGCTCGATATGTGATTCTCAGGCGTGCTCGGCGAGCTTTGATTCGCGCTTTCGCTGTCGTTCTGTTCAGTCTGAAAGAAAAATATATATTCAATCAATTTTTTGCACTTTAAAACTTTTTACTTTGTTTTAAAAATGTTTAGTTACCTTGTCAACGTTATTACTCATGATAACTTTCGCTCCGTTAACCCTTAAAATCTTCTTGCCGGACGTTTGTGTGAGAGTGGTTTTTTGTTTGGAATTGACTGGAGTTTTGGTTTGGACTAACGCTGGTGTTGCTGCTGGTGACGCTGGCTGTATGATACCAGTCAGCTGCTGCTGCAATAGCCTTTGTTGTTGCTGTCGTTGGGCCACCTGCATGCATTCAAACTTGATTAAACTTGATTCAAACCAACCTCTTTAAAAACAACTTCGCAAAATAACATTGTTTAAAAAAATAAACACTGTAATAAGTAACAAAAATCCTGTCAGTGTTGTCAGTACACAACCAACTATGCTTTAAATTCTAATTCAAACGAGAAAAAAACCATGCTGTCATTCGTTAGTCTCACTCTTATTCTACTGTAACTCAAGAATTGTATATTCTTGTTTCAATTTGTAGTTAGTGTCCAAAAGTCATGCGTCTTATCGTCAATTTTGTAATTTCGTAATTGTTTATCATTAACTAAACCAAATAAGAACAGAAAAATAAAATTGGAAAACTAAATTCACTCCATGCTTGAAAAGAAAATTTTTAAATCAACTTAACATTGGTAACTTGATTAAACGGTTATATATGTAAATCATCATAAAATAAATAAATAAAAGAACAAAAACAAGAAGATTTGGTCACAAGTTGGGTCAGATAAGTAATCGTGTCACTTGAAACGAAGTGATGGTCAGGTATCCATGACGACTAGATCGACTTTGTACCTGGTTGCTGGTTATTAGCTGGTTGGCACTGATGCTGGATGCGATGCTAGTAGCGGTAGTATTTGTTACGCAGGCAGTAGGGGAAGACACACAAGTGACAGCGACGCCGGGCATGCAGTCGCCGCTGACCGTTACCTTGGTTGCCAATAAGCTCTTTATTATAGAACTTGACGTGACTCCGCCGCGGGAATCATCCTTCACGACTACCTGCACCACTTGTTGCTGTTGCTGCGGCGTCACTGGTTGCTGATTTGTCACCACTGTGCTCTGCTGAATTTGACTTCCACTTGCTAACAATGCCTGGCTCAAATGTGGATGTGCCACTGATACCTAATCATTTCGAACCCACAAATTCAACGTTACTTTTCACCTATTCATTCTGAATAAGTAAACAACAAATTTTAATTTCAAAAAATGTAGAATAAAATTGAACAATGGATTAAGAAGAAATTAATGGATTAAATGAAAACCCCTTGGTAATTCAAAAAAAAAATGAGGGTAAGTTAATAAAAAGGTCGACATGAGAAGAAGGAAACGATTAATCAAAAGAATGAGCTGCATAGGAAAATAAGGAAGATGGCCGTGCTGTGTTCATTTGTCCACGTTTTTATGCAACTTTTGTTCTGCCCGGGATTTGTCATTAGTGGGTTTGTGTCCGTCGTGATAACTTACACAACAAAACGAATTATTGTTCCGCTCCAAAACAGTGATTTACTAACATTGTTTAAATTCAAACTTTTATAATTTCGTCCCGTATGAATACCACATGCAAGTTACTTGAGAAGGTACAAGACAATCAGCGATAGAAATTGCAAATGAAAAAAAAATTGCCGGAAATAAGAGTCCACAACCTCAAGGTTCGTTCGTAACCTGCCGAATTTGTTGTACGCTGAAAATCTGATCGTACGAAGTTTGAACTTGAGAAAGCGTGGTTTTTCGATATCAGAATGTGAATGGGATGGAACGAATCAGTCAAGAAAAATAATCGCCGTTACATAGAGCTGCGAGGACGTTGGACCCACCTGGCTCATTGGGTCGAGCGCAGCCTTGAAAGCTGCGTTCGGAGAAGGGCTATTATTGGACGTTGGCCGGGGCGGGGCAGACAATTGTGCTTTAAGGATCGGAGATGCTGGACTCGGGGTTTTCATTGATCCGGAATTGTCCGTGCTATCAGGATGGGAATTCGGGTTCGGGGTGGAAATACGCTGTTGTTGTTGTTGTAGTACGGGTAGCACCTTGACTGTTGCTGCATTCGCGCCTACTCCAGTCGAGTTCGTGTTCACCGTTTGTCCGAGATAGGTTATCGGCCCCACTTGTGCCCTCACGCGAATTCCCTCGTAGTACTGTTGTCCTGTTGTCTCGCCTTTTAGAGGGTTCGGCCCGATCGTACCTCCGAATACCGTCCTAAATAATAACAAACAATCAGCGTTGATAATTCGCCATTACTTGATTTACGACGTTAACATCTTTGTCTTTTTTTATTATTTACCTAACACATCTAGGAAAGTGCAAAGGCGCGATAACGCCTCGCCTTCCGATCTTTGTGCAGCAGCCGAGGTACTTTTTATACAACTCTTCCTGCTCGATTCGAGATCCTGGCGCAAGCTCGAAAGTTGCACGCAGCCATCCGAGGGCAAACTGTTCGTTTTCCTGAATGATCTGCTGGTGCGCGTGTTGTTGTTGTAGCGAATTCGCGCTCTCTGCCACTTCTAAACCAGAAATGAAAACAAACCAAACATTAATAACTCCGAATATTTAAAGATGTAACAATTTCAAATTTCAAACTTGTAGAAAAACAAAATGAAATTACTCTGAGCATTCGATTTGGAAGATGAATTAGAAGCAGGTGTCGAAGGTCTCGAAGTAACCGGGCTGGGCGACGGGGCAGGTGTGATGGAGCTAACCGAGCTGAGAGCAACGACGTTGTTGGCAGTGCTGATCGTGGAAGTGGCGACGACCGGCGCGATGGCTATCGTGGATGTAGTCGGCGCTGTTCCAGCTGACGCGACGGTGCTCGTACTCGACTGCACCGGACTGCTGGTGGCACTGACGTTGTTGGTGGTGTTTTGGTTGGGGGTCGCAATCGTTGAGACGGTTTCAACGACCTTCATAAGAATACAAGACTTCGGGCCGTAACTTTGGGCTTCGACCGTCACCAGCGCCACTAAAGTATCTATCGCGCCTCGCACACGAGCTACGTTTGTGCACGGTCTTTCACCCAATGACGTCAATGCATACAGACACTCGAGCGTGTAAACCAGCAACGCTATATCACTCAGTGCAAGAAACCTAAAACCAAACAAACATTTTCAATCAAAAAATTCGTTTCAACGCACAACAATTCCACTTATTTTCAAGACAAGTAATAGGAATGTAAATTGAGAAACGAGAAATTCACCTGCAGATAACAGTATAAACACTTTCGTCAACGCCAAGCGACAGGGTTTCCTCGTTGCTGTCCTGCTGGCTGATTTTGTTCATCACTTCAAGACAGGAGATGACGATGAACCTGTCCTGGGACTCGATACCGCGAGAGACACACGACAGAATGACGTCGGTGACCCGTGGGCCGGCTTCTTTGAGGATGATCTCGTTGGCGATGTTGCCGAGGGTGTCGAAGCCGAGCTGGTGAAGATTGCTCCAGCGCGATCGCACGCACAACAGCACGAAACGGAGGAAACACTTGTTCCGTCCGAGCACAGCCGCGTTCTCCGCCGAGAAGCTCAGGTTCCGAAGTATCGAGGCGATCTGCAGGACCCGCTGGCCGTAGGGATCCTGCGTTCCCAGAGTTCGACCGACGCAGAACAACTCCTTGTCCTCGTCCTCAAACTTTATTGAGTTTTGGTTCTGGTCACGACAATCGTCCATGTCCAGCATGATATCGTCCAGCCGCGAACAGTCTGGCAGGCACTGCAAATATATCCAATATGAAAATTAACAAAATGTATCAAATACAAATATAATTTAACATTTATTTATCAACTTTAGCAGACCAATGACATTAAATTCACTTTTTCTTAGATTTTACTCAATCGCCAATTTCTATTAAATTTAAAAAAAAAACAAACAAACAAATTATCCATTTATCTATATTTAACTTAATTTTTCCTTTAGCGTTAATAGTTAATTAAATATTTGCGACTGTTTATGCTAGTACCGTATCGATATCAATATCCATAGACTGGGCCTGACTCTGAACCTGACTCTCGTCATTCTTCTGTTTATCTTTTTCATTTCGTCTTCTTGAGAACGACTTGATATCCTGCTGGGGCTTTTTGATAAAGAGTCGTTCATCTGTGAGGTCAATGACGTCCTGGGAGTCGAGTACGTCCGCCCAGAACGAGTTGATGGAGTAGTTTCGCACCCGGGAGTAGACTTCGATGAAGAGCTGTCGTGTTCCGGGCGAGTCGAAGACGCCGGCGTGCGCCAGCAAGATGTTGATGAGTCGCGGATACTTGTCCAGCCGTAACGTGTGCTTACCCTCGTTCGACAGCAACGTGCACACATTTATCGCAAAATCCTGCTCGTTTGGTAACGGCGACAGCAGCGATAACGCAAGCGTGTCGTAGTTCGAGGGCTTGTACAGGTCCGCTGACAGTCCATTGTACTCGCGAAGAGATTCTGAAAACACAAAAACCAGGTTTTTTATTACAATCATTCCATTCATATTTTAGTCTTCGAATTTTGTGGTTCGTTTGGTGAAGTTAGTTTGAGTTTAGTTTTGAAATGAGAGTTTGGTTTAGTTGAAAGTGATTTTTCTTGCTTTTAATATTGAAGAAAAAAACGTCTAAGAAATTGCAATGAAGAATGCAGGTCGCGACTAATGGTCAAAGTAGGTTGACGCCGGTCACGGTCAGCTTTCTCTGGATTATTGTCTCGAGTAATGACACACATCATGACATGTATGACAATCAATCCATAATTAAATGTAAAAATGAAAATGAAGAAAAAGTCATCTCTGAAGTGTCTTTATTTCATAATCATATTGTTTTATTCAGTCTATTCAATCTATCTTTTTGCTAAACATTGGACAAATAATTCTTACAGTTTAAGTTAAAATATAACAGTTAACATTTGGATAAAAACATCATATAATGATGTAGTTTAAATTTAATCATGATTTTGTGCCAACGGCAAGATTTGATTCAAATTAATAAAATCAAATGAAAATAATTATATAAAAATTTAAACAACATTAAAACTGAGTGGTTTCATGTTAGAGCTGTCTTTGAAACAACAAAAGAAGATCGATAAGTAGGGATCTAAAGGCGACAAAGTTGCGGGACGATTTGTATTAGTACATAATGTAGAAGAGCGAGCGCGTGAAAAGGTGGGTGGTGGTGGGATAGAGATCAGAGCCCGGAAAAAGCTGGAGAGGCGCGTCGCGACGCAGCGCGCCAAGAGTCACAATCAATAAACGTTTTAAGCCGCAATCGGTCGACTGGATTGTGTTTAACTGACAGGTGCGCAAGCGCCAGCCACGAGCCAGCCTTTTTCTCTCACGCTTCTTCTTCTTAATTCTCGAAGCGGGATTATCGACCTGACGATTATTCGATCAGGGATGAAACTTGTGCAAAAATGTTCACCGAGCCGGTGGCAAGACAGGGGCAATAGTGAAGAGTGGTAGTTCTGAAATTGATCGATACGCTGAGGGTGGTTTGGTGGTGGCTGATCAACTTAGTCACATGACGAGCAGCTGCGCTGGATTAATGTTTATCGTTCGCCACTTTGATGCGTCAACCCCTTCGACAGCCCCTCTTATTGTTACTTTATTGGCTTAAACCGAGTGCAACCAATGGATATCTAATTGCTCAGATAGATTTTGTCGATAAAATGATACGCTATTTTAAAACTCATGAAAGATACCTTTTTTTTCTAACGAAATAAAAAAGAAAATGAAAATCTTTTTTGTTGTTCAGTAATTTAAATTCGAATCGTACTTTCGATTTAGAAGTTTTAATTAAATTTGGATTGAGCAAAGAATTTTACCAGCAATATTATGTTGATGATAATTGTAAGTCAGAGGAACAGAATGCAACGATCTGGCAGACCATTTTCGATGTCTCGAATCTTCATCGTCTTCATCCGCTTGCTGGCCATCTTCGCCTAAAAAGTTCACCTTTTCATACCTATCCAAATAACTGAAACCGAATAAAAAACATACATTAGAATCTTATCTTAATAATTGCATCATTTTCATTCAATTCGCTAATAGTACAAAAATAATTACCGAAGATAAATTTGTTTAAGGCCAACTCCACTGTTGACGCATCCATTGGGCAAGTGAAATTGCTCGCACAAAGATGCCCATTCATTTTTTGAATTCACCTGCAAAAACAGAAAAGAAAGTCGAACATCAATCGTTGATTCTCAACACGAATTTCGCAACAGAAACAAATTCTAAAGACACGTTTCAGTGACTAAACATTGAAATCAAAATTTTGCATTCTCTTTTGTTTGCTTTTATTTTGTGTTTGCAAAAGTAGTTCTGGAGGTGTGGCAATGACGAGTACATCAGACAGAAAGCAAAACAATGGCGCGGATTAATTGATAAAAGACTCCGCGGCTGCAAGATAATAATCAGCAATAATCTTCAGTGAATTGTAATCGGAAGAAAGTGGGTCGGGGGTAATTTGCGAGATTGCCTAATGCAACGCCGGCCATTATCACTCAGACATGACGTTTCTTGCTCGTTTTTTAATTCTCTCATCTCATCATTCTCTGCCAAACGAAACTAAATAAGACATTAAAACGGTTCGAATGAGAGAACGAAGGTGGAGGATAAAAAACAGAAAGAAAAGAAGAAGAAGAGGTGAAAAGACTTTACGAGGAGAAGGAAAAGTCAATATCGGTGGTAGGTCTTGATACAATGGATTTTAATAATGCACGAAATAGATTGGCAGCTGTGTGGGATTGGCATAGACGAGATTACGAAGCGAGTGTCTAAAAATAATAATCCGACTAGGAAGAAACAAGATGGAAGGAGGAAGAAAGGGGTGAAAATGAAAAGGCAAGTGGAGGATACTGGGTCGGTGCTCTCTGTTGCCCGGCCACTCCAAGCGGCTATTCTCGTCATCAAACATAACTCAATTCTGAATATCTTCGCTTTACTTTCGAACCTTTTCAAATCTCTCACTTTCAACTACCAACTCGTTTCCTTCAAACTTTTCATCTTATCTTCGAAATCAAAGAAATCAACCGAAACATTGGTCAACCATTGGACCTTAATTAGAAAAGAAACAAAATTAGAGGAGAAAAGAGTTGAAAAAATTGGACAGAAAGAGGTGATAGACTTGGGTTGACGTAAACGTAAGAATCTGCGGAACGGTCGCGTGAGGCTTTATCGGTCGCGATTAGACAGAGCACGGACCATTCTAAACTTTGCTCTGCTGCAATCAGTCGACTCGGTTTGACCTTGAGGATCGTGCGCATGCGCACGAATCTTTTACAAGAAGCATCGAACGTATTGAGCACGTGGTTGGAACGGACGCAATGATGAAAGTGCTCTGTGACTAACTGCACGTGTTCGTTGGGGTAGGACATGGTCGCTCTCCGCTCCTCCGATCTCGTGCTATTCCTCTCCCCCCTCCCCTTCTTCCCGCCTAATTCCCTACACTTCTTCAGTCTAGCCATCAAACTTCCACACAACTCCTTCGACATTTCTTCACTTTTCCGCCAATTTACGTTATCCTGGCGCCCAATTTTACAGCGCCACCTTGGCGCCTAACTTGGGCGCCAGTTATCAACAAACTTATGTCAAACGAGCCGAAATCTTTCTTTTTAATTTATAAACGAAACTTTTCTAGTGCCAAAATCAGACACCAGGTGGCGTTGCAAATTTGGGCGCCAGTATTAGATGGATTTTCTTTGAAAAAATTATACATTTTGGTACAAAAGGGTAGATGATGATGGAATAGAAAGAGTAATTCTGGCGCCTAAATTGGGCGCGAGGGAAAAGAGAGTTGTTGAGGTGGAAGGGTTTGTTTTGGCGGGAAGTAGAAGGTGGCGGCCAAGGTCAGCTGAGAAGGACGTCGTCGACGGGGTTGATGTCGCTATCTGGCCAAGCTTGCTCGAAGGGAGGGGGAGTGGGACACGGCGGGGTGCGGGACGCAGCGCCACGGGGCCGGCGACGTAACGTCTGGCGTGGCGCGCGCGCCACATCAGCTGATCGGTGTCCGTGTGCTCGTGACTAACCGAGCCCAATGCATGAATGAACCAGCGAATATACGTGAGAGCGCATCGCTACATTTCCTTGCCTCTCACTTTTTCACCTCTGCTGAAACGCGCACTTCCCACCTTTCGTCGAGCTGCGTCTTGTCTTTCTTAAAATTTCAAAAAAAAAAACTCCCGCCAATTTTAGTCCCAATCTTCAAACCGAACAGGTACTACTTTTTTCCTTTATATTTTTTTAATTTGTCTTTTTTTTTCAATTTTTGAGAAATCAAAAATTTAGTTTTTCAGTTGAGAAAGTAAGTTTGCATCGTTCGAAAAGGTGAAAGGGATGTGAAACAAATGGACGAAGAACAATAATTTGAAAGGAAACGTAATGATTGGGAGGGTGGCGATAAAAATCATAATCGGCATTGAATCGAGCGGCGTGGTTATAAAAACGGCCGAATGTAAATCGTGACTTGGAAGAAGAGAAAAGCGGCGCAATGACGACGCGACGCATACGAATGCGCTTACACTCGTCTTACAAGTTCCTCTCAACGCCCGATGCTTGTCTCCTCGCACTTAAAACTTCGCTCGCTTGTTTCGGCATGCCAAAAATGCTTCCAACTTTTGCAGCTTCGGCTGTACACACACGTCGAGTTATGGAATCTGTTGGAATCCGCGGAATTTGCAATTCGCGGCCGGGCAATTCAAATACCATATTTTGCATTGCAATACAATTTGAAACAAATTTCCACTGAATTCACTGTATTTGCCATGAAAAAAAATTATTAAAAAACAAAAAAATGAATGAATAAAGTTTCGTTCTCATTTTTGAATTGCAGTTTTTGAAAACTTTGATTCTTATTTTTTAAACGCTTTTCATTACTTTCATTTTAATTTCGATGTCAGATGTGTGCTTACATTCTAATTTACACATTGACGAAAAAGAATAAAATATGTATAATAGATAAAACAAAAAAAATAATGATAAATAAAATATAGAGTTGAAAAATCGGTAAAAGAGTCATAATTTTTGAACAAGTATGAAATTGCAAAAATTGAGTTTCTCATAAAACGACTTAGCAGTTGTGAATCGCATATTAATTGAGACGCAGAAAGGTGTAGAAGTAAAGGGTGAAATTGCGAGGCCAATTAGATGGGTGAGAGGAAGCGGGAGGGGTGCGAAGGGGGTAAGAAATCGAGTACGTACGTTCCTGTTTGGTCGCGCTTGTATTCGCCTAACGATATGCTCCGTCTCGCTTTGTCTTTGTTTATACGTCGGCGTTGCCAACTCTCGCGCGACACTATCAGAAGTAGCGTCGTCCTTGTCGCTCCTCAGAGCGCCAATAATATACGTGCAATAAACGAGTCCCATGCACCATTCGGCCACCGCGTTTTTTGCGCCGACTTTTTATCGCTTTCTCAGATCCAAACGCTCTCTTTCATTTTCTCTTTGAAGACCGTCGGTTTTTGGGTTGGAAAATTTTTGATACGTGATTTGAAAATTTTCCATTTTAGCACGTCTGTTTTCTCTCTTCTTTTCAGCATGAAGAGATCAAATTTTATGTAAGTTGGTTCGGCGAAAGGCGGATGTTGGGCGCCTCTGATGTCAACTTCGCAAACGCTAACGGAAAGGAACTGGCGCCGCAATTTATAACTCCGAAAAGCAAACGAAAAATGAAACTCAAAAATCTTTTTTTAGAAAACTTAACTTTAAAAGATTTTGTTGAAAGTAAAAAATTGTTTGATAAGAAAAAATTGAATGAAACACTGGAGATAAACGAGATGAAAGGTTTTTGATGACATTTTGAAAATGGAATTTGGAGCAATTTTTGTAATTTACATCGTGTAATGTTCAAATTTCTTTGCACGAGATTCAAGTAAGGTTCCCTTGTGTTAGTACGTATTCGAGTCGTGAGTGCGACGTTGCCATGCTCTGCGGCTCTCTCTTGGTAGTTCCGTGAACCAAACATTAAAGTACCCGGGTCGTTTCACCAATAAAAAAACCTCACATGTTAGTTTCCAAAACGAGATCATCAACTTCAATCATACGTGACAAACTTTACGAGTTTATTAATTCTACCATCTTTCATTTCTTACAAAAAATTTAAACAAAAGTGAAAAATTTGCAATTTCTTTATTTTTGCATAAACTAAAATGCATAAACAATTTCAAAAAATCAAAACCAACAAAAAATAACAAAAAACACAAAATGAAAGTTATATAATCAAATGTTGCAAAACAAAATTGCAAAAAAAATTTAAATGGAAAAAGAAATTTATAATTGTTTTGGATTTTCAGAAATGAGATTCCAGTAAAGGAGATAAATTTGGCCGAGTAACTGGTAGAAAAGTTGTGTTATGAGAAGGCAAAGGCGGTACAAAAACAAATATCAAAGGGAACCGAGAGAGGACCGCGCTCAGATTTGGATATTGCGTGAATGATATCAGGATTGGGCTGTGTGCTTGTTTGTGCGATCGGGGCGCGGTGTTGCCGTATCGACCGTGACGAAGTATCGCGTCGTCCTTGTCTCGCGTGCGCAATTTCGGACTCGGCTGATGCGTCGGAGCATCGGCACACCTGACTCAGCAATAAACCAGTGTCTGCAACGCTCTCTCCGCACTCTCAACATCTTGGCATTCCTCTGTTGCTCTTTCTCGCGTGCAACAAACCTCTTCAACTGCACCTCAACCTCTCTCTCTTTCTCTTCTTCTGTCTTATCCACCCCACCACTTTTCTTCCTGATCCCCAAACGACAATCGCAAATAAAAAATTAATTCCACTCGCAACTTCATGTTTTGCAAAATGCATCATTTTCACTACTGTTTTTTCAATCTGAATGGAACAAATAAAAATTAAGTCAGGGCTCAAATTCAAAGCGAACGTGCAATATGAATAACCGATTAAAAACTCATTGTGTAACGTACGAGAGCAATGTGACGCTCGTTCCAGGTGGTTGGAAATATTATACATTTTTTACGCTCTTCACGTGTCTTTTATATGTTTACTTCTAACATTTTACTGCCCAACAAATAGTATTATTGGTACAAATTTGAATTAGGAATAAGAATAAGAAGTTGAATTTAATGAAATGGAAATTTAGTTTTATCAAAAGAAGGAAAATTTTTATGAAGAAAAGAAGTGGAAAAAAGGTAAGATCACTTGTTGAGGGTGTTGGCACGGCGCAGCAGCTCTTGTTGGCACGGTGTGGCCTCGGCTACTCTACTGTGCGTGGAGCGCGATTAACCCCGTTGGAGGTTGGAGCACCCCCTCTGCTTCGACGTCGTCGGCCTAAGATTGGGTCTTGTATGTCGGCGGTGACCTTGACCCTGCACCACTTTTACCTTGCCCCTCCCCGCGGATCAGTTCACGCCTGCGATTACATGTACCCCTACCCCCTCCAGTTACCGGCCGGCGTTTGTCACTAGCAGCGAATCGTCAAAAGCGCACCCTCGCAAAACTCATCGCTTTCTTCCGCTCCTTGATCATAACTGACTCTGCCTCCGCGGCCACGCGCACCAGTCCGCTCTCTCTCTCCGACCGGTCAATGCCAGTTGCTTTTGTTTTAACTAAGCTTATTCTTACAACACCTCTTGTTTTATATCTCTTGTTGGTTTAATATTTTAGTTTAGTTTTTAAGACACTTTTTTGCTTTCAAAAGATCTTTTCTTGTTCAATTTGAATTTTGCAATCTTCATTTTCGCAGTTGTTAGTTTTGGGTTCTGATGTTTGTATAAAAGAAGAAGTTTCCAAGACGGTAAAACCAGTAAACGGTTCGTGTGAATATCTAAACAAGAGGATGTTTTGCAGGTGTTCTAACCAGAAATTGATTTGATAAGTAATACAGTTTTGTTCATAAAAGTTTTTTTTACGAGTTTTCATGTTTTTGCAATTGTAATTGAGGCTTTTGAAATGTAAAACTGCGTTCATAGTTTTGAAAGTGTTGTTGTATTTTGCTCTCATTGATGAACGTCATTACGTTTTGTTATGAACTAGTTTTTTCAATTGAATTTTTGCGGTTCTGTACAGGAAAAAATATTTTATACTTTTCTCGCTAATGAACCGCTTTTTATACACCGTTTGTGCAAATTTCTTTGTAGCTCCAGCTAATTGCACTGAAGCCACTCTGATTTTATGTACCATTTATTTCTACAAACGTCAATCAAATCTGACTCATTGACGGTTTATTATGCTGAAAAAAACAATTTTTCCTTTTACGCGAGATGCAATTCAACTTGATAAATAAACAAGATAGAAACTCAATTCGTTCAAAGAATAATAACAACTTGTTCGAAGCGATTCTTCAAATCAGTCTTAAACATGACAAAATCCACTCGCACATGAATGGCAAACGAACGAGAACGAAAAGATCATCACAAAAAACGTGTCTTTGAGATTTTATCTGTTTTTTCAACAATCTCAAGATGATTCTGGAGATTCCTAACAGTGTTCAATACTTACTCTGATCCATCCGCCATGTGCAGTCACCAGTACATACAATAAATAAAGATCCACTTCCTTTCCACTTATTTTCGGATACTTTTTGAAGGACGTCCTGCAAAACAAAGTTCGCAATTAGTTTATTCAATGAAAACAATCAATTATCACTTAAATCATGATTGTACATAACAACAAGATTAACAACAACGAACAACCAATAACAAAACAAAACTATAAACATTAAAACCACCATAAAACCCCTAGAACGTTTGTCAACGTTTCTCTCACCCGCCCTTTTTGCAATAACAAATTTGTTTACATAAAATTGAGAAAAACCCGTTCCCAACAATAACAGTTCAATTCTTACAAACAAAAACTAGTTTACATAAGCCAACAATCAAAAAAAAGCCTTTAAGGAAAACAAAAGCTAGTAAAAAGCAGCCTCAAAAACACCGTCATGAATGATTAACCCGAGCGTTAATGTCTGCCATCTCAATTTTATTGAACCCTCTTCCCTCTGAACCCTTCACCCTCATCCTTTCAAAAAAGCATCTCCCCATCGTAAAATCGTCCCAGCTAGTTAGTGCAACAATCGCGCTTGCATTGTCGCAACTGGATTTGTTGCACCTAACCTCAAAACCATCTCCCAAACTGAGGACGCCATAGCTCTTATGTTGCGATCTCGCAGAAACTGAAATCTTCGTATCCTCATCACCCATTAATCGAAATCATCGCTAAAACCCGAAATTCAGCGCTGAACTCCAAAAAGTCGCACCATCAAAGCGAAGCTGACAATCGGGAACGGAAGGAGCGAGAGAGAAGGACAAGCTCTAACGTGTTTGTGTCTGACAGAGATGGAAGATAGAAAGAGAGAATTTCGTGTGAACGTACCCTCTGGTTTCGTGAAAATGTTTGAGGTCCTTGAGGAAGTTATCACGCTCCCTCTCGTAGGTGACGGGGTCCTTGTTAAGGAGCTCAGCCATTGTCGCGGGGTCGGCGATCTAGCGGGGCGGCGGCGACACATGGGCGACGTGAGACGTCGTCGACGGCTCGGTCGCTCGGGCGCCCGACATCGGGCTCACGGCGCTTGGACAGAGCGCGCTCGAGCGCCACTCGCCAGCAGTCACTAATCACAATCTGCACGCGCTAACCGACGGTTCCAATCGCGTGACGTCGCGTCGACGCTCGCGGGTTTTGGTATCGCGCACCGTTAGCGATCGGTCGGTGTTGCGCGCGGCCAGTGCCGAGAGAAGGGCAGCGATAGGGGGCGCGCGCGGCGCCTCTCGCGCGAGCCTGCCCGCGCGGGGAGGGGATCCGTACGAAGAGACAAAAGAGCGCACAATCCGCGCCGCTTCGATTCGAGAACGCCGCAGCGGATCGATCGCTCGAAATTGCCGCCGAAAAATCGGCTTGGACAACCGACTGCTTGGCCCGTCCACCACACAAACACAATTCTTCCACAGACCACGAACGACACTTGTCAAAATGGCGCCGACAAAGCGCCGCCAAACGACGCAACGTTTTTTGTTTTGTTTTGTTTTCTCTTGTCACGAGTTTCTTTTGCAAGCACTCTTTGATGGCCTTGTTGGCGGAAACTCGCGGGCCTGTCAGTCGGGTTGACAAACGGATGCTATTTTGGCGGGAGTTCGAACAGCCCAGAGCAACGCACACGCGTGACACGCATGCCGAGCCGATTGCAGCCGAGAGCGCTGCTCGGCGCTCGGAGAGTGCGCATCAGACCAACACGCCACCCGACGAACCACAACACCATCAGCACGCGACCGGCGACAGCACTCTGCTTCGCACCCTCTCCCCCGGGGGCGCCTTTCACACCCTGCCCCCGCGAAACTTGTCCGAACACGTTCAGTCGGTCAAAATGGAGTTTGACAGCGCGCTTGCGGACCTTGAGCGGTACCGTCGGCTTGCACCCGGGCGCGGCTGGGGTAACGAGATGAGCAAACGCGAAATGCCTCATACAAATGTTTCAGTTCGCACCAGCCACTGTCGAGGGCGCCATTTTTACTCGCACTCACAAGAGGCTGTTGTTACTTGATGCTGTCGACATCTGTCGGATCGAGTTACGCATGTCGTCGACGACGGATTTCAGACCCTGCGGGGGAGATTTTGATATTTTTATTTTTGCTTGCCATAAGGACTAGCTAAAAAAAGAACAATTTTAAGCCTGACAGACGTTATTAATTAAAAAGTTGTTATTTCTTTGTTTTGTTTACGTTGGTAAGTGAGGGATTAAAATATTGTTTTCATTGTAGAGGTGGCGCTAGTTTGTCATTGTTGCGTTAAATTAACAATTGATAAGTTATAAAACAACATTTTTCCGTATTTATTACTAACAAAATGATAATTCGTTATCAAGATCTTAGGATGTTAACTTTATTCTCGAATTCTGTCGAATATGTTAGTAATATCTTTTGTTGAGTAAAAAATTACCGACTGAGGAATATTTTTCTGCATTTTCATTGAATGGCGATATATTTCTCAATGAATAAGTTCAATTTTTTTCATAGTGATTACTTTTTCTCGCACATAAACATAATAGATTTTTAAATAAAAAAGCGCTGATTTCGCCAAACTTTTAAAAGTTATTTAAGTATGGCGCTATTGCACTGTCAACATTCACAGAATGAAAAAATCTCTAAATAGAGTGAGAGACTCGAAAAATCACTGGAATATAGTTTTTTCCGAAACGGTTGTGGTAACACTGTAATATAGTGCAATTCAGTGATTTTAAGGTTAAGTTTTAGGGGAAAAATACTGGTATAGTGGAATTTAAACAGGTTAGGTTAGTTTCTATATATACCAGAATTTGTACGTCCAACGTTTACTACGAAGCATAATCCGGTATGGTCTAGTGGCTAGGATACCTGGCTTTCACCCAGGAGGCTCGGGTTCGATTCCCGGTACCGGAATTTTTTTTGGTTTTTCAAGAAATCAAAAATTTTTTATTAATTATTCGTTGCTCCACAACAACTTTTTTGACTTTTACTTAGACAAAAGTTTCCATATATGTTTTGTTCTGTTTTTATCAATAATAATAAAAGATTGTCATTGATTCAGTTATTGAATAACGCGATTCTCAATAAAAAAAGTAAGTATCGAATTACTTGAATTTTGCATTCATGACATAATTTCAACAAGATTGATTTGCCACTGCATCATTAATCATTTTTTTCCTTTCCCCGAATTCGCTAAAATCAACGAGATGATTGGTTTTGAATTTTAATAGTTGTTTGATAATCATAGGTAATTAATATTTTCAATCCTGGTTGCGTAAAAGATCAAAATTGTTATTCACAATAAAGAAAAGAAATCATTGACGAAAGATTTATACGGACTTTGGATCTAATCATGATAATGCGTCACCATCTAGGGAAAAAAGATAAACAATATCAGGAGCAATAGAAACGTACAAAAATGCGAAAGGATCTGAGTCGAGTAAACACCGGTTCGCAACAGCTGAATTTGACATCGCCAATTCTACGATCTTTGTAGACGAAAAAAAGACGAGACTCAGAAGCTTAATTTGTCTACAAGAGAAATTACAATTAAACTTAATATAATTACAAAAATGCAGATTAAACTGGAATTAATTGTGGCCGTCTGCGAGAACATGGGTATAGGCATAAATGGAAATTTACCATGGAGACTCAAGTGAGCATGTGAATTTTAATTGTTTTGATTGTATCGTCACTTTTTCCCATTTTGTTCACTTATTATTTTCCTTTGCGTAGATCTGAGATGGCGTATTTTACTCGCATGACTACAACCACGTTGGACAAAAATAAAAAGAATGTTGTCATAATGGGGAGAAAAACTTGGGATTCTATCCCTCCAAAATATAAACCTTTGAGTGACAGAATCAATGTCGTTCTCAGCAACACACTCAAGTAAAACAAAGTTAAATCTTTACGTTGAAACATTCAATATTTTTAATTCAAATTTAATTTATTTTTGTTCATTTTGTTGTATTATAGAAGTACAGACGACAAGGCGCTGATATTCAAGGACTTGGATTCGGTTATCAAAGAACTTTCAGAACCTCCCATGAAAGATAAAATTGAAAGAGTTTGGGTGATTGGTGGATCATCAGTTTACAAGGTGCGTTATTTTTCAATCGTTTATCGTCATTCATTTGCATAGCAATCAAGCGAAAGGTCAAACGCTTAAAAATTAGATACCTATACCACACAGTACCTAATCTGTGAATTTGATTTTACAATTAAGGCCGCTCTTGAGTCACCAAATTTCCACCGATTATACATCACGAGGATAAATAAAGATTTCCAGTGCGACACGTTTTTCACTGGAATCCCAAAGTATTGCAAACCAATCAGGTCTGTTTTCCACGGAAAAATATAGAAAAGAAGCAAACAAATATTACTCATAAAGTAGAATATAATTAAAATCTCGTTTTTCAACTTTCAGTGATCCAGAAGTTCCCTCAAGATGTTGTGGAAGAAAACGGAATTGAATACAAAGTCGAAGTTTATGAGAAACATTAAGTCAAATGAGTTTAAAAAAAATTACTCTCGATTTAGGATGGATATGAAGTTGAAATGATCAATAAAGATTCAATATTTTTTATAGGAAATTAGTATTTTATTTTTGAAAATTCTTTTAATTTTTATTTGGTATGCATGAAAGATGTGAAACGAGTCTTAGCCAGGTGGCCATTGCATCTGTCTTCCGCCGAGGACGTGCAGATGTAAATGAAAGACAGACTGAGCGCCGTTTTTCCCGTCGTTAATCACCAATCTGAATCCTTCTTTAAGACCTTCTTGTTCAGCTACTTTGCGAGCAACGATCATCAGGTGTCCTAGCAATTGTTCGTCACCATCTTCGGCTTTTGATAATTGTGAGATGGGTTTTCTTGGAATGACCAAAAAGTGAACTGGTGCTTGGGCGTTCAGATCATGAAATGCCACACACTAAAAATAACAAAAATAATAATAACCCATTTTTTCAAAATTAAACTTTCAAATACAAACAAGTTCTTGAAAGGTTAACAAATTTCAACAAGAACAACATTGTTATTTTTTAAGAAGTGAGGTTACGTTTTTACTGTTTGCAAATTTTAGCTCTAACTTCAAGAAAGTAATTCAAATTGACGTGCCAGAAGAATGTTTACCTGGTCATCTTCGTAAATAAACTTGCAAGGAATTTCTTTTCGCAGTATTTTGCCAAAAATTGTGTCGCCGCCGGGAGTAGCGGTTTGAGCTTTTTCTACCTCCGTCGCCATTTTCCTTATTTGCGAATTCAGTCTCGCAGAGTTTGCAAACCCAACTTTTGATCGTAATTGCCAAACTGAGTTTAATAACAAACGCATTTTTGTTTTGAACAACGAAAACTCCAAACTTGTTCTGTTTTTCCTCGACTTCAATTGACAATTTTTGTTAACTACAATAATTGCACTTTGTGAACGAGTCATAAATTCACTATAATCTTGCATGAATTATTATTATTTTATCTCAAAAATCAAAAAGACATTTTTGCTAAAATAAAGCTTTTGCCAAGTTTTTGTAAGAAAACTACCGTCCTAGTTAAGGTAAGGTTATATTTGTTATAATATTTAGGTGAAAGAAAAACCTCATTGTTAACATTTCTGAACTTGAATTATTTCGATTATTACTTGTATGAAATTGTTGACAAGCAATCAAAACTTTTTTTTGCAAATTTTTGTTTTGTTATGATCCATTTAAAGCCATTTGAATTTTGCGCGCGAAAATGCAAATTTGCGCACGTTGTGAACGCGCTTTATTTTTATCGGACATATGATTGGCAAAAGGTAAGAAAATCTGAATGTTGCAACAATCGCTACTTTCAAAGACATTGTTGATAATCGCACGTGTTCGCGAATTCCAAGTTTCTACAAAGCCGCGCCCATGCGGTTTGCAAAAACTCACGAACTGAACGAGAAGCCATGCTGAATTCACCTTGACGATTGTCTTCGGCTTACCAAATCGAAGCCGAATCAGGTAAATTCTCAGAATCGAGCATTAGATTTTGCATTTCATAACGATATACGACGCCGGTGAGCGGACAAAACTTGTAAACAACTTTTTTGATTTGTTTTTACCATCTGGATTTGTTCACATTTTACATTTTATTTCTTCTCCTACGAATTTCTTTCACATGACTTTTTTCTCGCTTCTATTTATTTTACATTTTTTTGCACAGGTTTTGGCAGCAATTTTTCATGGTTTGGTTTTTGCCTAGCACGAAAAAAATGGATCTTTGGGAGAGGAGTAGGAACTTTTTTGTTTGCAAAAAATCGGCATCCTTGATTGGCTGACATTTCCAAATTGGAGACAAAATTTAATTGCCCAAAAGTAGCACATTTTGATTTGTAGGTTATGTAATATATATTTTTAATTCTTTCTAAATTTTATTTTTCCGTTGTTAACATTTTTGGTTTTGTAATTAGACAAATGTTTCTACGGATGTTTTTACACTGTTTGTAAACAAAAAATAAACTTTTGACAGTTGCGATGTTTTTTTGCCGAGTCGTAACTGTGGTATCGTTTTTGTTCCCCTCTCCACCACACACAAACTCTTAGATATAAACGAAACACCGTATCGTTTTTTCACTTATGATTTTTAAATGTATGCAAAGCCGAATTCCAAGCCAAACAAGTTCAATCCTGAGTTAGTTCAGTTACCTTACACGTGTGAAACAAGCCCGAGAGAGTTAGCTTTCATTAAGCTTTGCGCCTTGTCCGACAACTTTTTTTCAATAAAAAAATAATCGCCGTTTCAAGATTCAATCACCTTTTTTATTTCCCATCCTTCTTCCCTTTCTCTTTCACACAACAAACGAAACACCAAAATTCAACCAACAAAAGAAAACTAAAAGCCGACCGACCGATCAATCGGGAAAAATCGAAACAGGTAACAGGTCGGTTCATGCCGAGAAAAGAAAAACAAAATCTAGAGATTTTTTGGCCGAAATGTTAACAACGATCGTGACGAAAAACCCATAAAAATTTCGATGGATAAAGAATGTAAATGGACGTCAAAACATAATAGCCGATTGGCCGATTTCGTGACACGTGTCCGTCCAAAATGTCAATAAAGAAGTGAGGCGCTGTTTGTCCGGTTTTGGAACGCATAGAGAGAAATTATGAACACGTGTTTGTGAGGATCAGTGTACCAACAACAAAACGTCCGGCCATATCGACGACGAAACTTTTCGAGATAAAAAGTTAAGAGAACGAGTTAAACATTCGAAGAACAATCAAGTGTCGGGCACCCGTCAAGGACGACCATTGTTGTTATTGAGTGACATTTTTGTTTGGTCCATAACAATGATAGCGACAACGACAACAACCGAAACAGCAACAACAACCGTTCCCACCACCGAAAACAAAACGATAAAACGAAGACGAAGTAGGTGTTTTTCACTATTCGACTCAGAATGAACAATTTTTCTTCTTTTTTACTTTTGTTACTCTTCACACACTTTTTTAATGCAAACAAAAAATTATATTCAAACCTTATCATTGAACGAGATTGTATTGAATTTAATCTTATCTATTGACGATTTTTATCGAGTGTTTGACAATCGTTCAAACAGACGTCCCATTTATGATCATCAAATTTTCCATTTTTTCTTGTCTATTTGTTGTCTCGATTGTTTAGTTAACAATTAGATAATTTTTAAACAATTGAAATAGTTCTCAGTTGCACTTTTTTCAACTATTGTTTCGTCAGTATTTAATTTCAAATTGAAATGCGTCGTATATAAAATATTCAATATCATCCGTTTGATATTAAATTAAATTTCAAACTGATTACGACCGACATTCCAATTCAATGGGATATAGGTTTTAGGTTCGAGATAAAGATCGCCTTCTTCATAATTATTTATTTATGTCAAACTCAGTTGATCAAAATTAAAAGCATTCAGAAACAAATTAATTCTCATAATTTAATTTCGTTTTTAAATGTAGGTTAACGAAAACAATGCGATGAGTAATCCGTTTTGATTATCTCATTTTTCGTAAACACAAATCCCAACCGACGATTAAAACTAACAAAAACAACTTTTATCCTCGTCTCATTCAAAAATAATTTCAAACTCAAACAAGAACTAATAAACCGACAAAAAAATCAGTATCCCTAAAACTTCAAATTTTCCAAATCCACCAAACTTGAAAGAAATTCAAGCTCAAACCAGAACCAATGAACAAAAAAAAATGAAATAGCAAAACAAATCATCAACCAGCCGAATGACAATTCGTTTCAATTCAGCACAAATCAATTCGTCCGTGCCCCCACGTTGACTCCAATCGAGTCCGATAAAGTCAATCGAAAGATCTCAACAGCTCAATGACTCAATTGTTTTGCAATGATTACAGGGAAACCGCGAAAAAAAGCGCCCAAGGACACCGCGGAATCCGCGGAAGCGAAGCAGTCCAAGTCGCCGACTAGCACCAACAACAACAACGAGGAGGAGCCGAAAATGGAGCCAGCAGCGGAGTGCCAGGTGGAGATTAAAACTGAGCGCAGCTGGCGGATCCGGCCGATCCTGGGGAAGGACCTAACGGACGACGTGCCCCTCGAGGAAGCCTACGTGGCGAGTCTCAAGAATAAGCAACTGATCTCGAAGGCCATCGGGAGCATCTCCGCGGCTCTCCCCGGGTTCAACTACCTCAAACGCTGCAACGGTTCGAAACTCCTCTTAGCTCGTACTCTGAAAGTGCCCGACCAGAAAACCATCATCAACCCTTACCTCCGCAAGGAGATGCCGGACGAGATCCTGCCGAAGGAGGAGCTTCGTGAGATGCTCATAGAAAAGGGTTTCGACATGGACCTCATCGAGGACGAGTTCGAAGTGGTCAAAATCCCCTGCAAACCGGCCAAAACGAAGGACCAGGCTAAGAGCGCTGGTGCCATCTGGCCGTTGAACTTCCACCCGGACCTCTTCATCGAGGACATCATCCAGGGCGCGGTTTTTGACGACAAGCTTCTGAACATCGTGGAGGAGTTTATTCGCATCGTCATGGACGCTGCGAAGATGGGTTCGGTTGGGACAAAAGACTGTTGTGGAAGCACAATGATCGTTGATCCGAACACTGGCAGGGTTCTCTCTCTGGCTGCTGCGAGGGTCGATCGGCACCCCATGTGGCACAGTACGATGCTGGCTGTGGATTTAGTAGCTCGTCTTCAGGGAGAGGGTGCGTGGTACCTGGCGGAAGAAGAGGCTCCAGCGGACGTGGAGTACATCACCCCTGACGAACCGGTGGACCAGAACGAGATCAACTCGTCGAGCAACGGGTTCTGGAAGATCGGCAGGGTGACTAAACGAAAATACAAGGAGGGAGAAACTCTCTTCTATCCAGAGTGCTTGAACAAGATTAAACTGCCGGAACCCATGCAGCTGGAGACCAAACGCAAGAAGAAAAAACCGAAGAAGATAAAGGAGGACGGCACCGAGGAAGTCGACCCGAGGAAACTCGTGGGACCGTATCTGTGCACCGGGTACTGGGCCTTTTTGCTCCAGGAACCGTGTGCACTTTGTGCCATGGCGTTGCTCCATAGTAGAGTGGCGAAGATTTTTTACGGTGCTCCGAATACTAAGTCTGGCGTGCTGGGCAGCAAGGCTGTTTTGCATGCACTTCCGGGGTTGAATCACAGGTACCAGGTGTGGTGCGGAATTCTCGAGAAGGAGTGCATTGAGATCGTACAGAACTCTCCCGTTACTGAATGATTACGTTCTGGCAGTATTAGAGTGTTTAAGCAAATATTGATGGGAGTGTTTAAGGAACATCATTGATTTAAGATAACTTGTTTATATATCATTATATACTTTTGGATTTAGTTTTCGGATTTTAAGATTTGGAAGATTTTTAGTGGATTATATGATTGATGTTTTCGTGCCTTTTTTTCAAAATCATTTTTTTTAGTTTCTACTTTCTTTTCTTTTTGTTTTTGATCAATTGGAAGGTGTTTGTTAAGTTGGTAGGTGTTAAACCATTGATGTTTCCATTGAAAAACTTCTGCCTAAGTTTTACGGACAGTTGCGCTGCAATATCACACAATAACGACGCCACAATTAATTTGCTTTTTTTCTTCTCTCTTTTTTTGTTACGTCATTCTGCGCGCAATATCAAAATCAAAAAGTTGTTATTTCCTTTACTACACTTGTTTTCGATTATCAAAGAGGAAAACGACTCGACGATGTTTTCCTGTGCTATTTTCTTAGAATGCGATTTTTCATTTTGTATTAGCGTTTAGGAGTAGGTCACTGGAATTTTGATTAACAAAATAAATGAACAAAAATTCTTTGTATAACAGTATGTTGATTGTAAACTTTTTTTTCATACTCAAACGATGGACAAACTTTTTTCTTCGCTATTGTTTGGAAACGAAAAGAAAAGAAAAAACAGTGTTTTCATCGCAATCTATTTTTCTATGGGCAACACGTACAAACGGCGTTCAGATACTTCATCGAGATAGTACAAACGAAAAGTTTATTTATATGATATAAAATAAAGATAAAGAACAAAAAGTTGTTATAGATTATTATATGAAGAAAGCTTGGAATTATGCGAGATGAAGTTTAATGAAAAAAAAATTAAAGGATTGATAGAAAGTTAAGGAATAAAGTGAGATGTTATTGGAAGCAGGTTTGCGACTCGTGGTGAGTGCGAAGTCGTGACGTCAGTAAGTAAAAGCTACGCGCTTTCGTGTGCATTAATTATACATGCAAAATAGCCAGGGAATAATAATTTGTCGTTGATTATTATACGCAAGTTGCGCAAACCCGACTAACGCAAAAGTCCCCAACAGAATGTCGCGTCAGTGTGAATTTTGAAATTGACCAATTAACAATTTATTGATCACCCGTTTCCTTCATTAATTACAACAAAAAATCATTTTTCAATTTCAAAGTTTCACATTCACGTGTCAACCTTTGCACTTGTACTTGATTTTCAACGTCTATTTGTTCCTCTGCGAATATTAACGTTATAGAAAAAACTGTGTTCACACAAAGACTGATGTCCATAGTTGTTTCGCATTTGAATAGTTTATAGAGTTTTCCGTGTGAATCACAAACGATCTCCGCAGCATTTAGTTCATAAGCGCAATCCAGGAGCTGTTTATGAGCCGCAAACGAAAACTGCAAGTTTCAGTTTTTTGTATAAGAAAACAGTTGATTTTTTGAGATGTAATAAAGGTCGTTTTGCAATAACAATTTTGTCACCTGATTTTCCATCCATCAACAACATGAATCATTTTCGCAGAATACTTTAAAATCTCATAACATCCGAAAACACATTTTTAATTACACTCGA
The DNA here is from genome assembly GCA_020615435.1 of Telenomus remus. Classification (NCBI taxonomy): domain Eukaryota; kingdom Metazoa; phylum Arthropoda; class Insecta; order Hymenoptera; family Scelionidae; genus Telenomus; species Telenomus remus. The sequence continues at coordinate 4,490,459 of CM036341.1, read as the reverse complement.
AATTTGTTTTTATGTTTAATGCAACTTTAATAAGACTTAATTGACTTAGAAAATTGAAATCCACGAAAGGAATAATTTTTTATTAAGTTATAGTTGACCTTGAAAAATATTTTTTTCTTGTTTTCAAAATGTTCTATTTCATTAAATGAGATTACAATGTTCTAATCGAATTCTATAGTCTGATTAGCAATTGACTAATTCACTATAAAAGTGTATTGATATGCGTCGACGTATCTTGATGTAACCATCAGCTCGCCTGATTTGACTTCACAAATCCTGTTGGCACACACGTCGCGAAGCGTTATTTGAAAAACTGATTATCAGTTCAAAGTCAATTGATACTGTACAACTAAGTGAAAAAACATTTTTTACGCTCTTCCAAAACCATCTGAGAATCTGAGAAATAAGAAAAAAAATATTTCCCAACATACCAATACCCAAAATCACCGATAAAGCAATTACAACAAAATTAAAGAAAGACGCATATGTCTCCAAGCTAATTAAATGTTTCAAGTCCAAAATTGATAGCTTATCACGACCCCACCGATCTTGATTTAATACTTCAAGTGCCACGTGAAATCATTCGGTTGACATAAAAAGATTAAAATTTTCAATAGATAATAAAAAAAGAGACGAAAACACAACCTGGTAAAAAAAGTGAAAAAAAAAAACGAAATATCGATAGTTCAATTGAATTAGACATATCTTTTAGGCGAGGACCCCTCGTCTATAAATGTTGTCGCGTTGGAGCGATGGGTCGCATTAGATCATAGTCTGTGAATTAGCTTGGACAGTCGAAAAGCGGGGGGACCAGAGTCAAACTAAACTAATCTCCTGTATGCGAAAATTGTTCACAATGACGTACATGACTGGAGAGGAAACCGTTGGCGGTGTCAGAGACTGGCTGTGAATGAGACGAGGAAACAGCCAAAGGAAGAAGTAGCAGTCAGAGGATCGGGCTAATTAGCAGCGCGGCCTGTCTCCCCCAGTTAGTCTCTGATCAGCGATTGGCTGTCTGCGAATTCAGATCAACCGCTGGTTTCGACAAGTCACCGTCGAAAAGATTTTTCGCAGTCGCGTTATCGCCGCTCACAGCAACGTACGTTCCAGCTCCACGTCCCAGTCCCTGATAAGACAGATAGTCAAGTGCAACTCCAAAGCTGCCCACCAGTGAAAGCTTGTGATTTTGGTTCGTCGAACCGTTACCACGAGGCGGACAGGATTGATTGCGGGTAGACGACACGGCAACTGCATGGATTACCTGATCATCATGGAAAGGAAGATACTGAGAATGTTGTGACACGTCTCGGGATACTGCGTGATAACAGACAAAGCGGACTTGGTGCGGTTGAAAGTAATAAGTTGCGTGGCGGTGTATCGCCCAGTGCTGGTGCTGGATTTTTGAAAGAGAGCGAGAGGACTTGACAAATCAATAACAAACAAGTCGCGACATTTCACACGTGCAAGATGCGTGACGGTAATCGGGCCATGATCTTTGAGGACGCGTATGTGGTATTCGCTCGTTTTTTATCTCTGAGATCCCGTGGCTGTGCACTCCTCGAGACCCATCGGCAACGAGAGACCACCGGCATCAAGAAGCTCTACAATAGCTTTTTCGTCATGTTTTAAAACCAACTAGCCTTAGCCGGGACATGAACGATTAGGGTCCAAGCTTGACAGAGTGACAGAGTGGAATACCATCCAGATCTTTAACCTGTAAAAGAGAGAGAAAAAAAATTTGTTTAGAGCTTTTTTCACTGATTGGCACTGATCGAACAAAATTCATTCATGATGGAAGACAGTTTCGGCCCGGGCTGGTTGGCCGGTTCGCTGACCTCTACGTACCAACAGCTGTCGCCCAACAACCGAAATGATTGTGCAAATATGCCTCCTGTCCAACAAGTGAGCTATGACATTTTAGGCTTTTTGTCTTTGTATTACCAACCCCTAATTGTTGCGCGTGCGCGGAAACCGAGGAATTCCAAAGTTATCTTTTTGACGCAATTCCTGTTTGTATGTTTTTGTGTGTTATCAGGTTTTTTGTTTTTTTTTAATATTACAAAATTTCGCTAGTTTATCAGAGAGATATGAATCGCGCGAAGGCAAATTTTGCGCGATCTTTGGCAACACTGTAGAATGTAAAAGTAGATTTTATTCCTCCCGCCCGATTGCACAAGAGGTTTTATGATTCGAAATAAAAAAATTCACTGTAATCTCTCCTCCACGATCACACATATTGATCAAGAAATTATGCTAATTTAATGAAGCGATATTTTGTTCTACTGTTATTATTGTTTTTGTTTGTATTTTTTTTCATTTTAGTTTGTTGTCGTGAAAAAATAACGTTTTTATCAAGTTTTATTCTATTTTGTGACTATCGTTGTTTTTCCTCGTACACGGTTGTTCGCACTCGGTTTAGCCTACATCCAATTAATCCCAATCAGTTTTCATTGGGCGTAATTGACTTTTGTCTTCCGTTAGAATTATTACCATCAAACGAATCGGTCAAAGATCGTCCTCTTAGACGGACAATATTGTTTGCGCGCTAAACAACAAGAGTACCGCGTGTTTTGTTACAAAAAAAAATCAACTCGCACTTTATATTACTTATCGAGAACTTTGTCCTTCAGAGATGCGACGCAAATCGCGAATTTTCACTCGAGTTCCGCGTGTGTGAAAATTAAGAACAAAAATTCGATCGGCTTATGAGTCACACGATGTTTGTCTCATAATCTTACGTAATGGGCGAATTCACGTTTTCCGACATGTTTTTTCTTGTTTTTTTCAAGACAAACCCACGGGGGCGAAGAGAGAAAAAAACAAAATGGCGTCGGCGCGCAAGCAGAAACGAGATCGGTTTTTTCTTCATCGCTCTTTCAACGGCATAAATTAACGCAATTGCGTGATGATAAAAAACAATTTGAAATCGAGCGTGTTTGACGACTGATAAGATTAGATGTTGAACTAATAAAAATGCGAGCTTTTGTAGTCTTTGATAAACAAGGCAGCTATGTCACACCTGCAATCGTAAATTTTCGCGCCATTTTTTTTTCGGTTGTCATTCTTTGACCTTCTTCAAGTTTGTCCTTGACAAGGACGATGGAACGAAAAACTTGTAAATTGTTGTTTATGTTTGAAGGTGTTTATAAATTTTAGGTTTATTGCGATGTTTTAATTGGTTGTCTTTTTTTATTATGAACAGGAATCTTTGGAGTACAGCACTTTGCAAAATGTTTCTTGGCAGAACAAACGCGCGGCATTGAAACAGTCGCCACATTCGGATTGCGAAATTCATTCAGAGAACGGCTTGTCGCCGAACGCTCTAAGGGAACCACAAAGCGTCGTTAAAAAGCGCTCTGCTGATCCTTTATATCACGTCCCAGACATTGATAAGAAACGAAAAAGAAATGGTACGTTTAACTATTTCATTTCTATTCATCTAATTTCCTTTTTTTGTTTCACTCTTACATACTTTGTTATTTTGTCTTTCTTTCGAGTGAATGTTTGTTTACTTTTCAGTCATTTTTTCATTGTTTTATTAACTTTTTGTGTTTAATTTGTCTTTTTTAATTTTCGGTTACTGTTTGGGTAGATTGTTGTTTCTAATTATTTATTTTTCGTTTCAAAACTTGTTATAAACAGTGAAATGCAGATAATTTATTTACTCAGTGGTTTATTTATCATCATCAAGTTTCAATTATTTGCTGCGATTGTGTTTCAATGTTTCAAGCTTGGTTTCAAGCAAATGGCAATAATGATGACGATATAAAATCCTTCAATGATACTCTTACATTAATAGGTGAATGCTAATTAATTAGTGACGTCAAACGGCTATGGAATTATGGCAGTTTGATTAACATTAGAAGGGCAAATATGTCACGTGGCGTTGAGGCAAATTTACGATCCGAACTGAGCGTAATTTCCCCAGAGTGAAAGACAGATTCAGAAGAAATTGCAAAGTTTGAAGGTTTTATATTATTGTGAAAACAAGTGTATTAAGTAATCCTCTGACTTATGTAACGACGTGTCATGAGAAACAAATAGTGAAGAAGTTAAAAAAAATCATTCGCCGTTCATGAATTCTTTTTGATAACGAGAGCTTAGTATGAGTTGACGATTTAAGTTTTCAGTTTTATTCAACTGAAAACTTTAGTTATTGTATCATTGTTTTTTTTCAATGCAGATTGCTCGTGCTGAACAGCCTGCATGTTACATAAAACGGAACAGACTTGTAAATAACGATATTTATGTTTTCAATTCGAATTGCAAACAAAATTTAGAAACGAATATTAAAAATTAGAAAAAAAAACAAATTGATCGAAAGTGAGAAGTTATTTGAAAATTAGCCGGACTGTTTTGGTAGAGGCGAATGCCAGATTTTATTTTGAACTTGAGCGATATTCAAATCTGATCAAAACAATAAAGTAGACAGAGTTGGGGAGTTTTGAAAACTTGTTGTCAAAATTTTCTACCTTTTGTAGTCTGGGAGTAAAACTAGTTAATTTGTTATTGTTTTTCTTAGGAAAGTAAAAAAATAATTGTAAAAAGAATCTTTTTCAATTGAAAAGATTATGCGATTTATCAAAGAGTAAAGAACGAAGGGGGTTTATCAGTTATTCAAGTGTTGGTAAACACAAAACTGACAGTACTGTGGATCATCGTCCAGCTTGAAGCTGCGACTTATCAGTCCATCCGAAGGAGAAGCCGAAGCTTGTGATCTGGCCTTTGAAAGGTCACAGAAAAGTTTCATCTCAATTCTGACAAATTCGTCACATCATTTTCTGTTTGTTTTTACGAAGAAAAAACAATCTTGGCACCTCTCAAGGATGGCAAAGACGAACCTACGGTTGCACGAAATCTTCTCGAGGCGTGAGTCCATTTTCTGCACCACGTCACTCACGAGCAGTGAACTATAAGTTTGCGATAACTCGATAAGCTATCAGAACAGCAGTTTCATTGTTGTCAACAAGGGAACGAAGTTTCACATAGCTGTGAAATTCGCCAGAAAACTCAAAATAAACAGGAAACAATTTTTCGACGGATCGCAAGACATATTTTTCCATTTTCCAATATTATATCAGATCAGATTTTTTTCTCCTTTTTTTCCAGTCACAAAACAAATTAAGCGCGATTTCTTATGTAAGATCACGCGCGAGATCACATGTAGGATCACGTGTGAAATCTGGTTTCACCAACTGTGCGATTGTTTTCAAAAGGAGTGGCGATTTCCGCAAAACTCAGCTCTGTTATTTTATCAATGATGATTTTGAATGTTCAGACAAGTCGTTGTTATTGCCTTTGCTCAGTTTTGCTGTTTATTTTTTTGGTTTTGAATTTTCGACTGAAAATTGAACATTGAAAAATCGCTGTCTTTTTAGGATACGGAGGAAATAATGGCGCGAGTAATCAAGGATGGTCGACACAGGTCGAGGAGCTCGCAGAACATCTGGCTGCCGATTTTGAAGGTTCTTTGTCTGCTATTGCCGTGGCCGATCTTGCCACCGCAGTTGCAGGTTACAATTCGAGGTAGGAAAATAGTTGAAAACTTATTTAAACTTTTTTTTTCGATTGAAAATAATAAAACTGAATAACACAATGTTGTTTTGCAGCATTTTTCATTCATCCCAAGGCAAGGGTGGCGCAGTTCAGCCGATGAATGGGGCCGTTGGTAATTCCCCACCGGAAAGCGAAAATATCGGCCAATCTACAACGAACATTCATCAGTTGCTTTATTTGTCGAAAGAAGAATATCCAGCAACACCACCTTCGGGCAATCAAGTGTCTTCTTCGCAGCAGGGAGGCGAATTTAATGAAGACTGCCGGTAAATATCAAATCAAAAATAGTTATAAAAAATTACCCCCAATACAATGAAACTTGAACATAAATTTGCATTTTTACTTTGTCTCTTTTCAGTTTCCAATATGTGTTGGCTGCAGCAACCAGTATGGCGACAAAATTTAACGAGGAAACATTGACTTACCTGAACCAGGGCCAGTCTTATGAAATAAAACTGAAGAAATTGGGAGATTTATCCGCATACCGTGGCAAAATTTTAAATGTAATTTAAACTTTTAACTTTCGCGATTTTTCCAACATCTTGTGTCTTTTCAGAAATTTTGTTAAATCTATAACTCGGTTTATTTTTTCAGTCTACAATTCGTTTGTGCTTTCACGAAAGACGTCTTCAGTATACTGAGCGCGAGCAAATTGACGCCTGGCAAAAAGCACGCCCGGGTGAAAAACTTCTCGAAGTCGACGTGCCTTTGAGCTACGGCGTTACAAAAGTGTTGCAACAGAATATTGCGAGCAATGTCGTCGAGTTCACTTGGGATCCAACTAAGGAAGTTGGAGTCTATATCAAGGTGTTTATTATTTCCTTCTACTCTCTCCGATGTCAAGTTTTGAAGTTGAGTTAAAATTGCACTATTTTGATTGTTTTTGAATTTTTAGATAAACTGTATCAGCACTGAATTCACCCCAAAAAAGCACGGTGGAGAGAAAGGTGTACCATTTCGTATTCAGGTTGAAACTCGGCTTCCTGGTGGACCAAGGTTGCATGCCGCGTCTTGTCAAATTAAGGTGTTTAAGCTTAAAGGCGCCGATCGAAAACACAAACAAGACCGAGACAAAATTATGCGCAGACCTCCTCACGAGCAGGACAAGTACCAGTCAAGCTGCGACTGTACTGTTCTTGCAGATGTAAGTTGATTATTTAAAAAAAATGGTTTTTCATAAAATTTGCTCAGACATGTAAAACTGATGAGAATTGAACTATTAGATTCCATTGGAAACAATCTCAACGCCTCCTCCTCTGCCTCTTCAGAACAACTTTGGCAGTCCACATTCAACAATCGATTCAAAGTATGTCAATCTAAAGTTATTGATGATAAACTTACGAGAAAAGTGAAAATTAAAACTTGTTTCCTTTTCAGTCAAAATTCGAATGAAGGAAATGCTTCTCCAGTGTCAACTTCTAGTGGGTGTTTAGCTGTCACTTCTTCTAACGTACCAGTACCTTCTCCAGAAGCTATCAAAACGGAAAAATGTAACAATTCGAATTCTTCACTCTCGTCACTGTTGGCTACTTTGACCGAAACACAAACTGACCCTAACGTTAGTAAATTGAATTTCAAATAAAAAAAAATTGTTTGAAAATAATAGAAGAAATGAATGTAAAAATGTTCGAATTTGTAGGTTCAAGCTTGTAAAAACCTGGATGGTGAAGCAAGCCCGGCTTTGACCGCTGACTGGCTGAGGTCGAACAACTTCCATCCGTTCTTGCCGATGTTTGTAAATTATACGGGCGACGATATGTTTAATTTAATGCGCGATGACCTGATCAAAATGTGCGGTTTCGCAGAGGGTGTTCGTCTACACAACATGTTGCACAAAAGCCGTGGCCGAACGTTCCTCTATTTTACAATGGAGGATAAGCCACCAAACGCAGCGACCTGGAGAGGCGTGGTGCTGCGCTCACCGTCCATCAGCACGCTCATCAAAAAGCTCACGGATACATTCAATTTGCCTTACACCGAATCTCTTTATTCCGTTTATTATTCCGGCCCGGAAGGAATCAACGTACTTCTCAATGACGATATGCTTGCGAACTTTGCCGATCAGAGCATGTTTACTATTAAGATTGTTAAAGGTTTGTTCCTTCACTTCTTTCACATCACGAAATATTAACTCTCAAACTTTTTGGACCAGTTTTTAATTTTCATTCTCGGGTTTCTTCTTTTGCAGATAATAATAGTCAGCAGTACAAAATATGCCTTAACAAACCAGTTTTTGGGAACTGAAAGTTTCGTGTTTTGGTTGGGTTTGCTCAAAAAAACGTCGTTGGATGAGAAATCAAATTTCACCGAAGGCCAATTTTCACAAAGTGCCAGAAAAATTTTAAAATACTCCTTAAATTTAATGATTGACAACTCGTTTCTTCTCCATTGTCATTTTTATGGAACTCCTTCGTTGTTTTATTCTTCGTTGTTATATTTTATGATTATTGAATTAGTGCATTTGTCTCTTTTTCTTCTTCTTTCATTCGTTTCACTCGTAATGTACTTATGTTTTCGATTGCTTGTTACCAGTAACTCATTTTTTTTGTTGAGTCGAAAGCATGTAATTTAATCTTTGATCTTTTCTTCTCTTTTCGTTATTTTTTAATAGTATTGGAACATATTTTGTAGATTATGTTATTTTTCATTGTGAAAGAAGTTACGTACAATTATATCTATCTAACTTTAAGGTTTTTGTTTCGATTCGCAAGTCTTCGAAAAAGTTACAATTTATGAGTTTATAATTTTCATTCGAAATTCAATTGCCACTCGTCGGATGGTTAGAGTATGTTTTTTTGTCGCTTTTTATATCAACTGATGTTATACCAAAGTCGACGCCTAGAATCGTGTGGTTTTTGTTTGTTAGGTCTGTGAATTCTGTTCCAAAAAAGTGCATCATATAACAAAAAACAATAAACACTTTTCGTTCCTTGTAAGAACATTTACGTTTTGTAATAATCTTTTAGAATTATAATAATTGTTAGAAAATCATCAGAAAATTGCGTAGATTATATTTTGATAATTATTTTATTTTGCAAGTTAAAAAGCGTAAGACATTTTCTTGTGAAAACTTTAAATTTACGTTTGTTCAAATAAATAAGACTACCTTAGATGTACAACTTTATTTCTTACCTCACCTCGAATAAAAACAAGAAAAAAAACAACATTTAATTACCCTTTTTATGCAACAACCATTTGGATTTAATCAGAGACTTCATAAAATGAGCACTTTCCTTGAACTGAATCCGCTGTTTTTGTACTGCAAACTACGAATCACATTTTTATCTTCAATAAATGTTTTGTTGACAAATAATAAAAAAAGTCAGCCTTCCTTTTTTCATCATTAACAACGTTTTTACCTTCATGTGAATGAATTACATGTTTTGAATTATAAAGTCGCCAAGTGGCGCCGTCTACTGGAAGGCACGGATTTGTTTTTACCACATTGTTTTGCTCAGTTTTGCTCCGAGTGCAAAAATTGAGTGTCATTAATAAAACAACTTGTTGTGGTAAAAAAACATGGCTGAGGCACTCGAGGATGACAGAATGTCAACTGAAAGCTCGGAAGACGAGGACAACAGCCAGGAACCAAAGTGGACTTTGTTTTCGCAAAGGGAAGAGTGGAAGGACGTCACGCCGGTTCCGCAGGACGACGGGCCGCATCCAGTCGTTGCGATTTGTTATACAAAAGCATGTAATTATCATTTTCATTACCAAAAACCAACTTGTTTCCTCCTTTTTTTGTGTAAATCTTGTTTGTTTTGGTTGGTTCTAACCTAAAAAGTTTGCAAACAAAACAAATTGCTAATTTAAAGTAAATAACACAAATTGAAGATTGAAAATGTAATTTTGGGTTGATAATTTGCAGTTGAAGATGCGTACGATTATTTTCGAGCTATATTAAAAACTGGAGAGATATCTGAACGTGTTTTGGAGCTGACAGAGGCTTGTATTGCTTTGAATCCTGCCAACTATACGGTATGGGAGTACCGTAGAGAGGTGCTTAAGGAGCTACGAAAGGATCTCAAAGAAGAGCTTAGGTACATCCAAGATATTATCAAGAAACATCCGAAAAACTACCAAGTGTGGCATCACAGAAAAATCATCGTTGAAAGTTTGGATGGCAGTGACGAAGAACTGTCCTTTACGGATTTAATCTTCAAACAGGACGCTAAAAATTATCATTCCTGGCAGTACAGACAATGGTACATCCAAGCCTACAAGTAAGTTTTGTTTTTAATATCAAAATGAATAGAAAAATCACTATTCTACTTTGTTTTTGTTTACGAATTTTAATGGGTTTGAAATGAAAGGTTTGAATGTTTGTTTACATTTTTAGTGCTTTCGATGGTGAGCTGGAGTATGCGGATAGTTTGCTGGAAAAAGATATTCGTAACAATTCAGCCTGGAACCAACGTTATTTTGTGCTTCAAAACACTACAAAATTTGAGCCAGAAGTTATTGACAGAGAAGTTGATTATGCTCTTGCAAAAATCACGATAGTGAAGAAGAATGAAAGTGCTTGGAGTTATTTGAAAGGGTAAGAACAGAACTTTTTAAAAATTTACAAAATAGGACGAAATAGGAAACTAAACATTTCGGTATGTTGTTTTTAGAATATTGTCACATGACAAAATCGAAGGTCTAGGTTGCAACGCCAAGGTAGTGCAAAAGTGCAAGGAATGGTTCGAACTTGGCAACAAATCGAATTATCTGCTGGCTTGTATTATTGATATTGTGATTGATCGGTTCGAAAAAGGCAAACCCATGGATGATTTTTATAATCCAGCAAAAGCAGACGAGGTAAACAAACAATCATAATAACAGTTTTTTCATTTGAAATAAAGTTGTTGTACGATGTAAAAGTTCAATCATGAATTCTTGTTTCAGGTTTGTGAGATGTTGGAAGACACGTACGATAAAGTGAGAAAAAATTATTGGCAGTACATGCGTCAACGTATGAAGAAGATGTTTGGAGATTCGATTAAATGAACTGATTTACTTTAATTTGTGATTTATAAAATACTGAATTCACACCGAGATCGTTCATCGTTTTACATGTGTACTTGAAGTGATTTTAATAACTGTTATTATAGATTTTTGCATAGTTCAAATGTATTACATTTTGTACAGAATTTTGTAAAATAAGGTTGAATGTTTATAAAACAGAAATGAAGTGAATTGAACTGAAATTATTTAAAAGGTTTTTATTTCTGTTATACAAATCTTTGGTCCACAAATTATTTTTAAGATGTAAAACTGAATTTAAAGTTGCAAAAGTTGCAATTTGTTGAAAGCTTGGGGAGAAATGAATTTGGGTCAAAGTTAGTGCAAAATTTTAACTGAACAGCTTTGTATAGATAATGGAAGTAATTCTCTTGATCAATGCTCGAATGTGAACGGCGCGCACTCTCACACGTGCGGTCAAAGTACATCAGACGTGTCAAAATTTTAAAATGAAGAATCCACCGTCGTAAATTCTAAGTTATGCAAAACCTGTTAATCGTATTATGCTTAGTGTATTCCAAACAAAAAGAGCACAAAGCTGTTCAGGACATTAGTAACTTTTCCTGTGAAACATAGACAAGGTATGAAAGGTCGATCTAAATATAACCTATAGATTTAAGTACGTATTTGCAATTGCATTTTTTATAATAAACAAAATTCCATGTATCAAAATTTTAAAATTGATTGCAAAAATAGTTTTTTTCTTTATTGAATGGCAAATGTTAATTTTGAAAAAAAAATTTGTACATTTTTTGTTGATAGTGTTTTTATGACGACATTATTGTTTAAAACTGCTTTGTCAACAAATAGTTTAGTAAATAAAAAAAACAGTTATTTTGTCGGATGAGTAAGAAGATTGGAACATGTAATAGTCACCAATTGTTCATAAATTGATACGTCGAAAATGATTATTTTAGATCTAGATGTGTAGATAACAGGCACGAATTAAAATTTATCGTTACATGAATTAGCTTGTATAATTTCTGCCGACAGATATGCACAATGTTCAACTGATTTATTGCTTTCTATATTCACAAGTCACAAGTGATATAAAAGAAATTACGCACACATGGCTAATCTATACACTTCCTCGCTTAAAAACAGACTCATTCAATTCTCTAGTAAACATTCATTTTCGTTATTTTCTAAGTACGAGTAATCGAAAATGTTTCTTTAACAAAAATTGTTTTCGATTTTTTAGTGATGTTATCAGAGAGTATTGTTATCATCGGAGCAGGTGCTTCTGGAGTGGCAGCTGCTGCAAAACTGAAAGAAAATGGATTTCAAAATGTCACAATTTTGGAGGCAAAAAATCGGATTGGGGGAAGAATTAATACAGTTAACTTTGGTAATTTTCTATTTTATTGCTGAAAATAATGAAATCAAATAATTTACACTGTTTTTTGCAGCTGATAATATTGTAGAATTGGGAGCACAATGGGTGCACGGCGAAGAAAACATAGTTTTTGATTTGGCATCAAAAAACAATTTGATAGCCAGTCAAAAGTTTCATTCGTTTAATTTCTTTACCTCGGATGGAAAACGATTGCCTGAAGATGAGAGCGATAAAATTATTTCACTCTACAGTGAGATTGAGAGCAATAGTGATATTCTCAAGACGAGTAATAAATCTTATGGCGAAGTTTTTACTAAAGAGTACGTATAAGTTTGTAAGAAGAACAAATTCAAACATTCATCTTGTATTGATACTAGATTTACATATTTGTATTTTTCAGATTCTATCGAAGGTGCCAAAAAGAAAAAATTGCAAACGAGGAAAGTCTGAAACAGTACCTAACGTGGATTTTCAAACTTGATCGTGCTATTCAAGGTTGCGATAGCAGTTTTGACATTTCCGCGAAGAGATTGAATGAGTACAAAAATTGTCCTGGGGATCTTCTTATTAATTGGAAAACAAACGGGTTTAAAGCTCTCATGAACTTTTTTGTGGTAAATTAACAAAAGTCAACCAGAAACAAATCAAATAATTCACAAAAGAGAATAAAAATTGTAAAATTCAGTGAAAAATGTTTTCAATTTTTGATTTTTTCAATGTTTCTTTAGAGCGATGAATCAAAAAGTGATAACAAAGTAACGAAAGATCAAATCCATCTGGAAAAACAAGTTGAATTGATCGATTACAAAACTGGTAGTGAAGTAATCATCTCCACAAGAGACGGTTTCAAATACAAGGCTTCCCATGTTATTTTCACCCCGTCGCTGGGAGTTTTGAAGGAGCGACATTCTAGCTTGTTTAGACCATTATTGTCTAACAAGAAAATTCGTGCAATTGAAGTAAGAAGTTAAAAAAAAGTCTGAGTTTAGTTTTGTTTAAACTTTTAAGATGTTAAAACAAAATATTTTATGATTCCAACGATGCAATACAAGTCAATTCATTTTTGTTGCAGAATTTAGGTATAGGTGTAGTAAACAAGATCTTCCTAGAGTTCCCAGACCGATGGTGGCCTTTGGAGATGCAACGACTGTGTTTACTTTGGACCAAAGAAGATGAAGAAGAATTTGTCGCTATTTATGGAGAAGTAAGAAAACATGAAATAAGTATAAAATTAACAACAAACTAGTAATAAATTGCTAAAGGAAGTTATTCTAAACTTGAATTTTTGCAGAATTACAAATGGTTGTTGGACGTTTACTATTTTATGTCGTTACCGAATCAACCAAGAGTACTTTGTGCGTGGATTTCTGGCCCATTATCAAAATATCCTGAGACATTGACTGATAAAGATGTTGTAAAACAAACATACATCTTGCTGCAGAGGTTCTTTGGCAAGATGTTTACAGTTTCTCAACCCATTAATATGATCAGGTAATGATTGTTAAAACAACGAAACTGTTAAATAACAACTATCATGTTAATGAATTTCAAATTTTAGGTCTAATTGGTACACTGATCAGTGCTTCCGAGGATGTTACAGTCACCGAACTTTGGAGACAGAAAAAAGTGGAGTCACGTCACAAGATTTAGCTGAGCCTGTTTTGAATGACTTGGGCAAACCTGTAAGCAACTTCTAATTAGAAAATATAATTTACCGATTGTGAAATGTTCTCTACAATTTGCATTTTTTATCACTTGCATTTTTCAGGTCATACTTTTCGCTGGCGAGGCAACTCACGACTATTATTTCTCAACTGTCCACGGTGCAATTGAATCCGGTTTTCGAGAGGCGAATAGGATAATCAATTATTACAAGTAAATATGAACATATTCATAAATCTGTTACTTATTTATAAAAGAAGATTAATTTTGATTGTAGCATGAGGGAAAGTCAGTGGTGATGTTATAGAAATAATTGTATGCTTTGCAAGCCACATTTTTAAAAGTCAATAAAAATAACAAGCTCTTGAATTTCGCGAGTTGGAAATGCTTCAAGTTGAAAATGAGACAATGCTGCAATGCAAGCTCTCTTGTTATCTCTAAAATTAGTTTGACCCCAAATGTTTTACACCAGTTTCAATTCTGTTCATCGGTACGAAATGTTAAATTAATTTTTTGTTGTTTTAATCAATCAAACTAAGAAATTTTGAAAAAGAAAAATCGTGAATTTGTTGCCATTTGTACACGAAGATGTAAATTAAATTTTATCAACTGAAATGTGGCTTGACAATGAAAATTCCATTAACTGCATGACTTTAATTTTTGCTCGATCCAAAGCACTGAATTTTTGTTTCAAATAGAAACAAAAATAAAAATTTTAACAAATCTTTCTTTTTAACATTTCCTAATTGATTTTGCACAATTTTTGTTAGGCGTAGTAGTCATCTATAAAAATCTGCCACCTCTTCGGATAAACGGATTTGTGCGATTCCATCGTACCGGACAATTATTATTGTGTCTACGGTTAAATGTGTAATTCCAAATACTCAATTTTGTATACTCATCATAACTTACTATTTCAAGTTACTTACAATTAATATTATTTTATTGCAAATAAAATAATATTGTTCTCTATTATAACTTGACTTTTGATTTTGAATTCTACTTCTCAAAATAGTCTCATTTTTTACTTTTTCAAAGAAACAAAACTCTTTCATTATCCTGCACTTTTAGCTTTTCAAAAAGTCTCAAAATTATCAATTTTTTCCAAATTTTGTAATTGGTAATTCCAAAAATACTGCATGGTACCATTCTAAGTTCCAATCTCAAAGATATCAAACTACAAACACATTTTTGTTATCTTTTTTTAATTTCTTATCGATTGGACAAAACCTAAGTTTCGGTTCACATTAGAATTCACAGTCAATTAAACGGAGTGATGGATAAAATGTCGTCTTTGAACGTCGAGGAATCTGTGGGATTGGTAATCGTAGGCGCAGGAATTGCTGGACTTGCCGCAGCTAAAACTCTAGAAAAAGCTGGATACAAGGACTACATTTTATTGGAAGGTAAAAGCCAGATTTTCAAAAACAAAAGCATTTTTAAATTTCAACAACATTTATTCTTCTTTATAAAATTTTTTGAATCGTTTTCTTTGATTTTAGCTCAGAATAAAATAGGAGGCAGAATCAATTCGGTGAGTTACAATTCAACATACCTGGAACTAGGAGCGCAATTTTTGCACGGTAATCAGAGCGATTTAGCTTATTACTGTCAAGAAAGAGATCTTTTATCCGACCATCAATCTTCCGAGGGAGAAGGTCTTTTCGTTCGAGACGATGGCACAGAATTAGACGCACGTTTAATCAAAGAAATTAAAGACGTTGTCGAGCACACGCTGGCCGAATGCGAAGGGTACGCGACTAATGAGATAATAAGTCGCTCGTACATAGAACCGAACATTGGCAAACTCTTGCGGACTCGTTTTTCTAAGTACTTGAAAATGAAAGATTACGATGACACAACCAATGACAAACTTGAGGACATTTTCGATTGGCATGTTCGTTTTCTGGTCATTGACAATGCTTGCTTGAAATTAAACGAGTTGTCGGTGAAGAAATGGGGCAATTTCGAAGTAAGATTTTTTGTTTAAAATTTTCAAAAAACAAACTTTTCGAAAATTGTATTTGTTCATGATTAAAAAAACATTTTTCAGGTCACAGGTGGACCAGAATACAGTGTCTTTAAAACCTCCTACAGTTCACTAACAAACTCAATCCTTTTGGAGATCGAAAGTCAAAAAGTCAGACTAAATTCGCCAGTTCAAAAAGTCGTCCACAGTACCGATTCAAAATGTACCACAATTTTAATGAACGGTGCGAAAATTAAATCTAACGCTGTGATTCTGACACCGTCTTTGGGGTACTTGAAGAAACACTATAAAAGTTTGATCGAACCTCCTTTGCCATTAAAACAGAGCAATGCAATAAAAAACTTGGGGTTCGGTTTGATAAACAAGGTTTTTATAGATTTTGGCGAACCGTGGTGGGAGCCAGGAACCAAAGGTTTCCAGTTGATTTGGAGGAGAAAAGTTTTTGATCCTGATGTGCCTCGATGGACGAAGGATCTGACTGGGTTTGATGTTCTGGTTGGACATAAAGCTGTGATTCTAGGCTGGGTTGGAGGAGAAGGAGCTTATCTAGTTGAAAATGAAAGTGAAAACCAGGTGGCCAAGGATTGTTGCAAAGTGTTAGAAAAGTTTTTAAGGAGAAACATTCCAGAAGTGAAGAAATGTATCAGGACTAAATGGTTGGCGAATCAATATGTTTTGGGAAGTTACAGCCACATCTCTATGAAATGTGACGAAGCGAATGTGCAGCCGGAAGATTTGATGGAACCTGTCTGGAGTTCTGTGAATGGCGAGGTGAATTTTGTTGATTTTCATTTTGTCAAATTCTTTGAAAGTGAAAGATTTTCACAATTGGTTTGTTTTGTTTGTTGTTGTAGAAAAAACCAGTACTTTTGATAGCAGGAGAAGCAGCGAGCAAACATTATTACTCAACGACACACGGAGCGTACGACACAGGTACCAAACAAGCAAACGTCTTTCTAGAGCACTGGACATGTCCGCCATTTGAGTTGCCAAATTAAACCGAAAAGATTGTACAAACATTTGAGAGGAAATTTTGGTGGGTTTTGTAAAGTATCACTTCTGATATGAAACAAATACAGATTATCTTTTATTAACTAGGCAAAGAGGTTACTTTTCTTTATACTTTTCTACAATTTTCCTTGCTTGTCGACGCCCTGAGTTGATGGCTCCTGACACTGATCCATACGCTTTGGAATCTGTCGCCTCACCAGCTAAATAAAGTCTCTGCAAAAAATCCATGTTTTTTAAAAAACATTTTTTAAATTTGATTAATAAGATTTGTAAAAGAATCATACTGGGTTATTTTCTGGGATTTCTTTTGACAGGACATCTAGGTTGATATTATTCTTCCATGCTTGTATACCTCGAAAACTACATGTTCCCAGGACATGTTTATTGGAATTCCACATGGTTCTGAAACAAAATTGTTGATTTAATTTTCAAATAAAGTGTCGAACTTCGTTTACATTTTGCAACTTGTAATTTAAAGTTTTTTACCTTGTAATTTTTATTGGCGGTTCAACAATTCTATCCTCTTTGATGTACTCCAGAAGTTCCATAACTTGATCAATTAAAAGATCCTGAGGCATTCTTTCGACGTCTCTAGCACCTTGTCCGTTGACCCACATCAGCAGAAGGTTGGGCTTATGCTCTATTTTGGAAAACCCAAGAACGTGATTTTGCCACTCTCTCAGAGGCTGTTTAGGATATTGATATTAGAAAATGCATGAACTTTGTTTTTGCACATTACAATTTGTACAACTGTTGTCAACAATACTTACATCATTTTGTCTACTTTTCATTTCATCTTCAGTCCATAAAATATTCATGGATCCAGTTTCCGTATTTTGATTCCACCAAGGACGGTTAAATAACATCAATATTTTTGTTGAATCACCAAATCCAAAGTTCTTGAACAACCAACAAATGTTTCTTATCTTTGTTACTTTCTTGCAACTGGTAAAAAATTAAGATTTAAGGTCAAACCTTGATAACGTGGATTTTTTCATCGGGTAGAGATGGTTTAAACAAAGTTGTAAAGTGGGCTTTCAAATAACCAAGAGATGGAGTAAAAATAACATCATCAGCCGCAATAACTTCCCCGTCAGATAAATAAATTTTAACCTTTTCGTCTGAGTAGTCGATTTTATTGACTTCCTTTCTGAATCTGACTTTTTTCATGACAGGAATTTCTCGCTTTGGATCGGGATACTTTTTCTAAGACCAAAATTGTCATTTAAAAATGAAGTTGGATGAGATTTCTTTTGTATACAAAATTTAATACCGTCATAATATCGAAGATCATTGAAAACCCTTTTTCCTTCCAGTTCATATTCCAGTCACCTGGGTAACCCCAATCTCGTTCGTGAGGAACAACTTCATCCCAAGTGTCTAAAATTCCGAAATTCATCACCATCTCCTGCAACCAATGTTCAAATTCTTTCCTGTGTCCCATGTTTGGATTTTCAACGTAGAACTTGTCTATTCTGAAATATTGAAGTCGAAATGAAGCAAAAATGTGGGTTTGAATGAATTTTGAAGAATTGGTTATTTATTTTGAAATTTACTCTTTCATCGCGAGGACCGGAAATGTTACATTTTGTGTCTCTACGTAATTTGACCAGAGCAATCTAATACGTTCTGTCAGGTTTCTGATAATTTCAACTTCCAAAGGTTCACCGTAAGAAGTATAAAATTGGTACGTCGTCAAATTTCTACTTTGTTTCTCCAATAATCCCAACGGATTCGCTACTTCCCAAACTGGATTTCCTTGTTCTCCATTTACCCATTGTGCACCACGGTCTATGAGAATATTACCTAAAATTCAATTTAAAAGATTAATCAATCAACAAATTAATCAATTTCAACTTCAAATGTTAATTCAAAAACAGACAGGTTGTCCTGTTTTAACTTTTGAAAATGTAAACAAGTTCTTGCTCAAAAATCGGTTTTTCGGTATCAAATTTTTTTACAAATCTTCCAACGTACCGAATTTATGTGTATGAATTCGACCTCCAATTCGTCCAGAAGCTTCCAGGATGGTGACATCAAAATTTTTCTGCACAAGTTCGACGGCTGCTGCTATTCCTGCAGCTCCAGCTCCGACGATTACAATTTTCGGTGATTTTTTCGCGCAAACAAAAGTCAAACTGCCCGCTAAACATAGTGCTGCGAACGCGAATTTGAAAAACCTACCGTTCACCTTGCACGACATCGCGAAAATGATGGTACTCCCTGAACTGCGATTCTGATCTCACGGACAATCGCCAGAGATTGTAAATAATCAATTATAAGTTGTATCCGGCTGGTTAAGTAACAATATTTATCAATAACAAAACAAAATCAATTATTTAAATCTGAGTTTTAATTGAATTTGTGTTTGTTTGGCAAACAGATTATACTTGTGTATTCAATTAATAGTGATCTTATAACAACGAATAATTTAAACGTTATTAAATAATTTGTTTATAACAATTTTTATTGCAAACAGTTCAATAACCAGACAATTCTTTGTCTGGCTGAAATTGCTCTACTGAAGATAATATTATTTTAAGAAAAGCAACATCGATGCACTCCGAATTCGAGGAAGAAAAAACCTGTTTGGTGCATTTATTTTCAAACTTTAAATTCAGTAATCGAATCGAAGTCAATTGACAAGGAAAATTTCATCATTGATGAATTTCAATAACGTAGACTGTTTATAGGTTTCTGATCTTTCAATTTCTCACTTTAATTGATACAGAGCGCGAGGCATTTTTTTCCATTTTAATTTCTTGCGGCTTATGCTCATGATCAGGAAACTGCGTGTTTTCGTATTGTAAGAAGAGAACAATTTAATTTGTATGCAAAAAATGTATTTTTCAATCGGCACGTGTACGAAACAACTAGTAAACCATGAAAGAAACAAGGAAAACATTCAGAGACGATTTCGTAGATGATAAGTCAAAGTTAACTTATAAAATTAGTTAACTTTAACTAAAAAAATTGATTTTGAATTTGTGACCTTACCCAATGCTGTGTAATTTTAAAAATCAACAAATGAAATTATATTGACATTTAGTTTAAATCAATTTCATTTGCATTTATTACAACTGAACAAATATAACTGAATAAATTCCCCCACGTAGGAATTCGAAATGTTCCACTTTTTTGTGCACTCAAATTCAAGGATGCAAACAAATTAAGAATACAAATCTGAAAATGAACAAATTTTTATTCAATGAATTGATAAGTCAAACGTGAAAAAAAGTTTATCAATTCTTCTGGTAACGATTGATAAGTCTTTCTGCTTCTCTCCAGCCGGAAGAGATTGCTCCATGGACTGAAGAATATGATTTGGGATCTGTAGCCTCTCCAGCGAACAAAATTTTCTAAAAAAGTCAAATAAGGTTTTCACGTATACTATTCCCTATCAATAATTTGTTCAAACAATTAAATTAAAAAACTTTACTAGATCCTCTGGACTGATCGGTTCAGAAAAGATCGACATATTCGCATAGTTTCTTTGAGCGTCGAAACTATTGTAACTCCAACCCCCACGAAAATGCTCGTTTGTGTACCATTGTGACCTGTACGTAAAATTATGATAAATACAAGAGTTTTGATTATTTACTTTGTGTATGTCGGTTAAAATATTTGGATAAAATTAAACCTCAAAATTTTATAGGGAGCAGAAACATTGTGATGGGATCGAAAAATTTGCATCAAATCGTCTATGTGTGATTCGAGTTGCTGTTCAGGAATGGTTTCCACCTGTTGCGCACCTCTTCCCGTTACCCAAATGCAAAGTAAATTTGGTTTATGTTCCACAGTGATGATTCCTGTGATATCTAAAAACCATCCTTTATCAGGCTGAAAAATTACCACCAAACAAAATAAAGTTTAATTTAAAATTAAAAAACAAAATTATTCCAACAATTTATTTTCTCACATCGAGTGATATGCTCTTTTTATCTTCCTCAGTCCACAAGATGTGCGTAATAAAAATGGTTTGATTCCACCAGGGGTGTTCAAAAAGGAGATAAATTTTCGTTACACTTCCGTATCCAAAAGCCTGAAAAGAAAACGTAGTTAAAAGTGCTTAAATTAGAATATTAATTCCAAAGTTTGAGGTAAAATATTGCACCTTAATGAAATGTTTCTTCTGTTGCGACAGAGGCGGGTCGAAAAAGTCACCTTTCGCAGCCTTAAGCACTCCTAAAGACGTTGTGACTATCACATGGTCAGCCTCGTAAACTTCTCCGATTTTCGAGTGGATTTTAACCCGTTCCTCTGAGTACTTATAATCAATCTTGACCACTTCTGTGCTCAACTTTGAATTCTTCAAAACTGGAAGTTCCTTTGACGGTTCTGGATACTTTTTCTAAACTTTTTCATATTTATTTTTATGCGAACAAGGTGCAAAGCGCGCCCGACGGGCGCTCAATTTCGAACCGCTATGCGTTAAACAAACTTTAACTTTTAAATATTTTAAATTTTGAGTCATAGCATCAGACGCGCCATTATATCCGTTGCTACAGTATATCCTGTGACGTCGTCGGATGCGAACGTGCAGTACACCCTGCAACGCCATCGGTCGTATTCGTAGTAGATCTAGTGACGTCACTGGATACATGTGCGCAATAGATCCCGCAACACTATCGAGTACGCGTGCCTAATGGATCCCGCGACATTATCGAGTACGCGTGCGCAATAGATCCCGCGACACCATCGAGTAAGCGTGCGCAATAGATCCCGCGCCACAATCGAGTACGGGTGCGCAATAGGTCTCGGGACACCATCGAGTACGCGTGCGCAGTAGGTCTTGGGACGTGGAGTACCATTGAGTACGTATGCCTATTAGATCAAGTGACATCACTGGACCCGCTGCTGCCATCGATCATGTGACGCCATTGAACCCGCAGCCGCAGTAGATCCAGTAATGTAAGTAAGCAGCTTTTCCGCTCTTTACATCGCATTTCGTTTTATAGTATTGCTGAATGTAAATCATTTGTTATCGGCTTGTTATTTTTTCATTCATGTTTAAGTTTAAGTGATTCTAAATTTTTCATATATTTCGAAATACTTGATACCTTTAATAAATTCATAATATTATAATAATAATTAATAATAATATAATTAATAATTTCAAAACACAAAAAATACTCTTAAACTTTTTTTTGAAAGATTTCTTTAGTGCTTTCATTCGCTGTAATTTTTCAAGTTACTCATTCGATTTTAAAACATTCTTAACTGTTTAGTTGTTAAATCAATTAAGCTTTTTCGAACTAAATTTGGCAGATGCACATAGTTTTAATTTGTTTTATTTCCGCGTATATAAATTTTACTTTTTTACTTTTTAATAAAAATATCAATACAATGTTTAGTCGTTTGATATATAATATAAAGTAGTTTGATCGTGATAAATGTGCATCTTTTTTTATACAAAAAATAAAGCACTTTTCTGCGCTTCGTGACCATTTCGCTACAGATCGCAGTCAGTTGATTATCAACTGTCCGTCAGACGCTCCAAGGGTGTTTTGGGGAAGTCTAGACAATTGTAGTCGCGATTAGTTTTATTTTGGATATCAAATTTAACTTGTTAAAAAATTGTTTATAAGTTTATTCATTTCACATTATGATTTTCGTGATTTTATACTTCATCTTAACTTATAAAAAATAATTTCTGTTGCTTTTACTTTAGATTAAGAACAGCGAATGAAAATTTTTGAACAAATTTTTGTTAATCATTCAAACTTTTTTATTTTTAGATTGATTTAATTATCATAGTTTCCTCAAACCATATTGTTCGCGCAAGCTTGAAATTTAAATTATACTTAGTTTTTCAAAAGGTTTTTAAAAAACATGAATGTACAAAATACGATAGCCATATTGTAAAGTTTTTTTCTCAAGAGAAATGTTTAATTAGTCGGCTTCAAAAGATTGTCTTTTTTGCTTGTTTTGCGCTCCGCGTGATATGTGACTCCCATGAGAATCACATGTGATTTACATCTCAAACGCGACTGACGACACGGCAACAGCGAAATTTTTTTATGCGAAAATTTCATTTTGTTTTTAAAATCAATTTTTTCGATTTTATTATTTTGTATTTCTAATTCATTTTGTTACCATTAGAATGTCCAAAATCATCGAGTACCCTTTATCTTTCCAATTAACTGCCTGGTCTCCAGGAAATCCCCAGCTATCATTAGGAACAACGTCATTCCAAGTCGACGCAGATTCGCACGAGAGGAGCATCAGTTCAAAAAGCCTCATCAACTCGTCCTTGTGCTCAAAAAACTCCGGATGAGCCAAAAAGAATTGTTTGGATCTGAAGAATACGAAAAGTTTACATCCAATGAAGTAAAGTTAATTTGTAAATTTTTCGTCTTCTTACGCCTTTCGAAAGATGTCACCCATGCTCTCGATGCTTCCTTTAGTCGCAAAATCTTCAGGCGATTCTTCTACTTGGAAGAAAAAATTGCTGATGTTTTTTGCTTCCAGTTCTGTAAACAGTTTTTCACCTTGGGAAGAAACGAATTGGGTATTTAGAAGTCGACCTGGCAATGATTTTTCTACGAGATTTAAAGGACTGGCCAGGTCGAAAACTGGATTTCCTATGTCGCCGTGGACCCATTGACCTCCCAGATCAACCCAATAATCACCTTAAAAAAACATTAAAAAAGATTTCTACACTTGAAATTAAAAAATTGACAACAATATGCGCTGGAAAGTAGAGTACCAAGTTTAGTAGTAAAAACTCGACCCCCAATTCTATCCTCGGCTTCAAGAATAGTAACATCGCTAAAATTATGCTCCATAAGTTTGCTGGCAGCGGCGATTCCCGATGCACCGGCTCCGATAATCACAATTTTCGGATTTTTAATCATCACGCTTGTCACAACTCCAAAGACACATACTACCAAAAGCTCCTTGAAAAACGTCATCTTGGATGGCACTTATTTTGAGTTCTGCTACAGAAAAAAATGACTCACAGAGCTTTTTATACAATTTTCCTTGTACCACATTGCATCAATCTAACGCTAAACTGATATGAAAGAAACGTGGATTGAATCGTAAGAAAATAACAAGTGGAAGATCTTGACCTTGGAAGATATTTAAGGATGAAAGAAGTCTGATCTTAGTCTCTATTCAGTTTATTTTTTCTTACTTCAAACGTTTTTTATTTACAACTGGTTATTTACATAAAACTTGTCTCATCGTTATAAAAATTATAAAAATATCTTTTTAACTAGATTGTGTATGTATTTTCTTAAAATTTTGATCGCACAATTGTTGTTTAGCAGTTACTAAACATATTTCATCAAGACTAAACGGCATGTATCCATATTTTCATCTGAAAAAAAAAAAACCAAAATTAATACATTTTGCAAAAGTGAACAAATGTGTGCCATAACATTTTTTTTGGTTTGAAAATTACCTTGAACATCTAAGCGATACATGCTCTTGTCTGGAATTTCGTTAAGATAATCGTCATCAATGTTGGTGACTCTACCAAAAGTTTTTAACGCCAGCGAATAACAACAAGGGTCGTGTTTCAGGTCGAACTTTTCTTTTAGCAGTTCGATCAAGTTGCAGGTGGTGAGCGAGGTGAAAATCACAGGTTTCCAATGCGAATCGTCCGGACTAACATTTTTCTTCGCTATGGAAAAGTAGACCAACTTGGACGGCTTTTTCTTGTGGATCTTGTAGAAGAGCCTGGTTCCCTGAAGACGCCCACACATGTCAATGGCTTCCTCCACTGTCAACTCAAGCATGTCTTTACATTTGAATTTACAAAAAACAGGAATCAGATGGTCGAATTTGTACGTTTTTAACCATTTGATTGTTTCTTTGGCTGTTCCTGTTGGTTTCAAGTCAAATTCTTCTGTAGGGTTCCGTAACTGAAAATAATAAAAGTAATGACAATTAAAAAGTTGTAAAATTTTGTTAGTAAATAAAAATTGTAAACAAAAGTCGTCTACTAACCTCACTGATGATTTTTTTTAATTTCTTATGTCTGTTATAAGACCTGGTTGGACTGGAGATTTGATATGAAATTGACGTCCGTTGATAAAAGCGCTTTGATGCCAACAGGTGTCTTTCAGTATGAGACAGGGAACTGACAAGAAAGAAAAGTAAATGTAAACCTAACTATTTATTGAATAAAGACATTTTCAGTTTTTGCAAAATTGTAATAAGACTCACCATCTTCGGTCCATTCTTTTTATTTACAAATGTAAATTGCAAGCTCGAGTTGGTCGACTAACCTCTGGATGGCAACAGGGTGGCAATGTCCCACAAGGTTCTCTAAACAATGAAATCATAACAAAAGTTTTAAAAACAGGAAACCGGAAAAACCAAACATCCCAAGCACCCTTTCTAAATTTTAACAATAATTATAATCTCAACCAACAAATTTAAAAAAACTCAATAAACAATCACAACCTGTCAAAAACAATAAACAAATCAGTTGATGCCAATTGACAATTTTATAATTTTTTGCAATTTCCCACTTTTCTCTCCATACTTTATCTTTTTAAGGGTTGGTAGCTCGTTCGGCAAAACCTAACCTCAAAAAATTCACCGGTCTAGTTTTTAACGGACCGACTGTCCGGCTTGTGTGTATACATGTGTTTTGTCAACCCCGACTGAATTGTAACAACGAAAAGTCTTCAAAAAATTGATGGTGGCTTGCTGATCAGCAACGGTTATTTTTTCAGTAAGCTCGCCAAAGCACCAAGATGACAGAAGGTAAAAATTTCATCGCAGAGTTTGTTTCCCGCGCAACCTAACCTCTAACCCGTTACGTGATTTAAAAAACGCCGATTTGAATATAGTTGAGGGTTTTGTTTATTTTGCGATGGATTTTTCAGAGCGGCTGAAAACTGGGGACATGTGGACCCCTTACAAGGAGCTCCAGAGCTTGGTGGAAAAATATGTCACCTCAGCTTCCAATGTGCAGGACCCTCAGTATCACGAATTTTTTGAAACTTTACGAAACCATCGGCAGAATTTTCTTAATCTCCTCACAAATCCTGTAAGTACAAAAACTACATAAAAAACCAACAAAAACAGCAAAGCTCGTTTTGTTTACATTTCACAAAAATGATTCTTTCAAAAATTGAATTGTTTAACACACAATGTTATTTTATAAGTTTTAAATTTGTTTATTACATAAAATGATTGGAAAAATTGGAAATTTTGTAGCACAAAAATGCAGTAAGTCGTGAGGAAATAAAACAAGGATCTACCAAAGGCATAACATCTCCAGGAGTAGGACAGATGTACTTATCAAAGGATCTTATTGACGAGATCATAATAATCTCAGACATGTACGATTTAAACGAGTACATGGCGATGAATTTGCTCTACACAGCTCAGATGCAGATGCCCTATCATCCAGGACTAACCAGAGGTCTCACAGCAGTGCTTCTGTACTACGACGGTCGTCGAGCTCTAACTTCTGCATTGAAATCTTTGGTCCAGGCGAGATCAGGTCACAGTTGGATGCTCGACATTCCTTTAAATTTGACGAAACAAATTACGGAATACACCAACAAGATGGAACAAGACGGACTTTTGCACACTGTTTTGTCTGTTCTCGAAGATATGGATCCAGTAAAAGTACGTAAAACAATTTCTAAACTTTTTGTATTGTAGATTATTTGCAGTTTTTGAATTTACCTTGAAAAAAATCGTTTCAGGAACAAGAATTGTTGCAACAAAACCGTGCAATTGGAGGTGCGAAACACCATTTTATGGTGATGAAATTATACAACGATATCAGACAAGACTTGGCAGACATTTTGTACATGTGGTCTGCGCAAACTTCGTTGCCAAAAGCCGTGACTTTTGACTTGCTGACTTACTTGCAAACTCGTCAGCCTGAAGCTGAACTCAACGACCCAACTCAGAGCAAAATAACTTTGAGCTTGGTCATGGCGATGTTAAATACTTTGAATTTGAGTCCTCTTTATAACAGGGAAGACGGTGAAGGTAAAAATTCTTTTTTGCAATCTCGAAAATAAACAATATTTTAAAGTAACATTATTTTGATTGAATGAATTTTTCATTTTCGCAGAAATTGTGAGGACAATGTCGTTAGTTTCCGAACCAGACATGCTAGACAACATGATCCAAAAACTGATGTCAGGACAGATCGACTGGGAGAGCGGAGGACTTCGTGGTCTGTTGCAGTTCGCCCTAGCAATTGCAGTGACAACGATAAGATCCGCGAACAACCTCAACTCGTCCCAGATAATGGCCAAGGAGGACGAAATCCTAGAGAAATCGCTGTCGAACAAAGCCCTCCATTTCTGCGTTGACGTCGTTTTGAAAAACAAGAACATCTACCATGAAGAATTTTATCTCCGGTACTTCCACACGTTGATCTCCGATTTTATTTTACTGATGCCGTTGAAAGTGAAGGAACTCCGAAGCAGAGCCGACGAGTCCATGAGACTCATCCAGGCTTATCAGCAGGAAGGAATCGAACCGCCAATGAACTTGGATGACCATTTCGAGTACCTTTTACTGATGGTTGCTGAATTGTACAAGGAGGATCCTCTGAATCTGAACCTCGCGATGGATTACTGGTGTCTGCACTCGGAATCTTCCACTCATGTTCAAAGTCACGGAAACAGGCTTCCGTCCCGACAGGTGGCGCTGTTTAAATTCGTGAGACTTGCTGGTGAAATTTTACCCGCTGGTTTGTTCGTTCCGTATTTGAAAATGATCGCCTCGTTGGCTTCCAGTGCACAGGCTGCTAGACAGGCTTTCAACTTTTTGAAACCAAATGGTAAATTGTTTAAAACATAGATAACAACAAAAGAAAACTGTTTATTGAATTCAATAGAATCTAACTTGAAAAAAATGTGTTTTAGGTTCTTCAGGATCGACAACAATTTCGTGGGACCACTTTTTCAACTCGCTGAACAGATACTACTCGAACCTGCGACAAGAACTGCCACCTTCTCACGACACAGTTTACCGTCAACGAACTCATCCGAAGGGAATAACACCAAACGAAGTGAAAGGTTTGGAAGCAGTACTAACCGTCGTTCAAGTAGTGGCGAAATACGACGAGATGTCCCGAGCTGCTCTGTGTGAACATCCCAGCTGGAGAGTTTTGCCAGTTCTTGTAGGTCTTGTAAGCTGCGCGATGCCGATTCCTTTGAAAGGAGTTCTGGTTCGCACCCTGGCTTCGCTGGCGAAATCGTCCACCAGCTGTTTCAGCGTCTGGCAAAGTTTGGAAACTGCTCAGATCCTCACAACCATTCCTTCCACCAGCAACTATCAACCCAGAGGAGTCCAAACCGAACTCGAAGAAATTGAATCGAGAAACGAGGAGTATCCTCTGACACGAGCCATGTTGGAATTGCTGGACTGTCTAACTGATTTTCCTATTCCGAGACTGTTGGGTGTTGGTCAAAGGAACCCTGGACTCGACCCATACTTGAACTTCATCGTCAACACTGTTTTTCTCCGGTTCCACACAAGGTCCTACAAGATCCCAGCGGAGAAATGGGAAGTCGCTCATCTGTGTTTAAGAATCTTCCAAAAACTCATCCACCAATACCAGCCCTGTATCGACGACTTTGTCGGTTGCAAAGTCGAGCTCCAAGGTGGAGGCAGCACTTTGATGAACGCCGCGCCAGGATACCATCTCATGACCCAGCTCCACACCAAATCAGAACTCCTCCACGTGATTTTGAGAATCCTTTACGAAGGCTGCGAACTTTTTGACACCTACGAGAATTTCGCTGGAAAAAAACACTTGGAACATTGTACTTTGTACTGTCTGAAAATTTTGGAACAGAGCTTGAAACTGCAGCACGAGTACATGACTTTACTCAACACAGCCAATCTGTCGAACAAAATCCTCGCTGGCATTTCTAGACTTTTGCTCGGTGTTAATCCACGTACAGGAAAACCAGATCATATGATAAATGTGGCGAAATATATCTCGTACAACTCGTGGTTACGTCAACACGCCTATCTCGCAGTTGGGATTATCCAAAAAGTGTCCAACGAACCTGCAGCCGACTCGGAACTTTTGTCCACGTTCACTTCGACGCCGCAGTTTTCGACTTCCATCCGGCATGGGTTTGTTGAGTGTTTAGATATGGACGAATCAGAAGGAGACAACGAAAGGGATGAAATTGAAGATAAAAACAGAGTTTTGGAGTGCAAAGAAAGAATTTTGTTGCTGATGATGCAGAGCATAACTCGACCTTCGCCTAACCTGGCTCATTACCTGCTTGGATTTGATATCACGAAGGATACAAGGAAGACTGTGATCCAACAGCCAGGGATTCTAGGGTTCCCTAGGACTTGCCTCCATTCGATCTTGGGCATTTTGGAACAGTCTCTGGAAAGGGGCAGGGACACGATTACACAAGCTTGTTACTGGTTTTTGTATATCTTGTCAGCTAACGTAAGGACCTCCACTCCGATCTTGAGGTTCTTGAGAACTGCAACCAATCAGGATTTTGTACAACGACATCTGTCAAAGTTACCTTTCCAGGGTAGTCAGAGAGCTACGGATCTGACTTGCATGAGCTGGTTGTTGAAAATTGCAGCGATTGGTGAGAATCAATAAATTAAAGTTCCTCATTTTAAACTTACAACAAAACAGACCAAAATTTTAATTTTCAAAAATTCTTTTATTTTCAGAACTTCGTGTAGGTGGTGGAAGTCTTCAAAACTCGTTAATCCAGCGACTAGTTGGAAGTTGCATGCCTGACCGAGACCAAGGAAGTTTTTCTCAGAAGCTTCTAATGGACCTTTTGCACTACATCGACTTTCAGTTAGAAATCGAACCGGCAAAGTCTTGGGAATTCTTCGACCCGCAGCAAATCCAGATGGTGTTTGGAAAATGCAGTGCACCCTCGCTCTTAACCGGTGGACCGCAGTTAGTGGACGTGCAAAAACTAAACTCTCTGCTTTCCGACGAACTTGCAGTCACCCAAAGCACCGCGACTGCAGCCCAACGAAAACTCATGGAACAGGAAGTTCAACTGATCCTCTCCTATGCGCACAAACGAAATGAGAATAAAACACTCGCCTATGCTACAGTCAAATTCGTCGAGGGATGGTGCCAAACTACCGAAATTTTGTTCTCCATCGCCACCAGCCAGCAATTACCAACGGCCTATAGACAAAACTTATTACTCAACCTCTCGCACGACCTCCTCCAGAAGATGACCTCTTGCGACGCCCTGGCAGAGATAAAAAATTTGGTTTCTGGAACGGTGTTAATCCTACTCGTTAATTTGCGAAACAGCTTCGTTCTCCAGGAAGGCGAGGATTTGAGTCCAGCCTGGCCAGCCAACACGACAATGATGAAGATCATTTTAAACCACATCTTACAATGGATCATCAACTCGGAAGCTTCTTCGCAAAAAGTTCGAACGCATCTGTACGGAGCGTTTTTGAATTTCCTCTGTGTAGTCAGTGTTGATCGAGCTGACACGCAGATGTCAATGGATACCCTCTACGTGAGCCAGTTAGACAACTCGATGTACAGAGCTCTACCGATGCAGGAGAAGTCGCACCGGTACGCAACCATCCAGGTGGTAAACGCCTTCGGGGATAAGTTCATGGACATCATCTGCCACAACTGTTCCGGCGGACATGACGTTTGCAAAATGCTCGCTCTTTCTTGCCTGGACAAAATTTTGGAACTTGACTGTGACAACGCTTGGGTGATTTACCTGTCCAGTCGAGGGTACCTGAAACACATGATTGACAGTCTCTTAGACTCAGACGGACCACTCAGGTTCATGGTCCAACTTGACCCGCAGAACTTGAAACCACTGTATTTGTACGAGGCAAAGATGGCGACGTTCTGCAGAATGGCCTCGACAAGACTCGGCGCTGAGAGTTTGCTGGAGAATAATCTGTTGTCGTGTTTGTCGAGCATGACAGTTTTCGATAACCACCCGGATATTCATGTGGATTTCGATAGTGGCGAAGGGTTCCTGCCTTCGATTGGTGAGAGGTACCAGCAGATTTTGCTGCCGGCTCTGTATCTTTGCGACGCACTGCTCACCACTTTGGGAACGGAGAACCAGTCCTGCTGCGTGCAAGTTTGTGGGTTCTTGCAGAGTCATAGGGAGGTTGTGGAAACGGCGCTTAGAAATGCTATGCCCAGCTCGAATCCACTGTTTTTAAAGGAGGTCGCTTGTATTACGGGAGTGGTCGCTAGATCGGCTAATATTGGTTAGTTCTTTTTTATTTTAGTTTCTCGTTTTTAAAGTTTGAAATTATGATCATTGGAAATTGATGAATGGTTTCAGATATGTATACGTTGCTGGACGAACAACTTGGAAAAGTGAACGAACACATGTTGGAAGATAGTACAGGCATGAGAGAGCTGAGAGGCCATTTGTATTCGTTGCAGAAGCTTTTACTGTCCCTCCTGTCGAAATTCCATATGAAACAGCCGTTTGCAGTGTCACATAACTTGAAAAGAAACGATCACGATCAGTATTCGTACGGAATACAAATTTGTGCCAATATCATGCTGTATGCAAGAAATCAGGTGAGAAAAAAAAGAAAAAGAAATAAAAGAAAACATTGTTGATTGACTTGGATCGATTTTTAAATTTTGTTCTGTTGTGAATCCACAGATGCAGCACAGTCGAATGGACCAGAAAATAAAAAATGTACTTTTCGAACCGCGATTAACTCAGACTTCAGAAAATTCAGACAGGATGAGAGAAACTATTAGCAGTACGCCTTTAGGAGTGGTTTTGGACCATTTGCAAACTGCCACAACGTTGATTCGGTCTGAACTGCCTTCCATTGATTTGCTGATTCAAAAATCTGTTACTGTCAAGGACATGGGATCTGCTGAACTCAAAGAAGTAATTTGAAATTGAAATTAATACTAAAGTTTTTGTAAAAAAACAACAAAGAACTAATAAGTATGGGTTTCTTGTGTTGTTTTAGCATCTTTTGGATGAGGAATTGGAATTAGAAACTGGAAAACAAAGGATGGTCGTAGAACAAAGGTTAGCCAAGCAAGTGAAAGAGAAACGCGAAAACGTCAAATATTGTTCATTGATTGTGGAACATAGTTTGTACATCCTTTGGAGTCACCTGGACTTTTATATGATCCAAGCTGCAGCACGACACAATTCGTCGCATTGTAAGTTTTCCTTTGCAAATCCACAACGAAAAAATAAACGATAAGAATTGATAAACTAATTGAAACTTTTACTGTTTTGTTATCAGCATTGGATGCAAGCATGATGGACTGGCGAATTCCAAACGAATCAATTTCAGAATTGAAGAACGGACTGGTACAAGCGTTTACTGATAATTTCATAACACAACTTTTGGAAACAAGCGCTGAGCACACAACGGTAGATCGAAACTTCATTGAAGCTCTGATCAGGAGGATCAAAAGACTCCTGCAGTTCATCATTGTAAAAAAATAACGTGTTGTATTTATGAATCTGTGTTATATTGTTATTTTATAAATAATGTTAGTGCATACGTCGAACTTTTTTAATAGCCAGTCAATGATCATCGATGAAAAATACAGTAAATTTGAATAAAATCAACGCTCCTCTAATTTTTGTTACTTCGAGGTTTCCTTTGAAAATCCTACTCATATTTGACCTTCGAGCTGACCAAAATATTGTACCGATGATACTGTAGACAATAAGCGTTTTGTATAATTATACCTAACGTGAATAAACAATAATTTTGTACGGTTTTCAATCTTGATTTTTCCTTTACTTGAAAAATAAATAATGTTTGTAATAATTGGAAAATCTAATTCAATTATTCATGTAACAAGTTTATTAAAAATTTGATCGCCATTCAAAATAAATATACAAAGGTCTTATAGACAAGTATGTATGTACAATTAACTAGAGGTTGTTTTTGTTATCGATGCGTGTAAGTTTTTCTTCTAGATTGAGGAGTTGGTTGGCGTTGTAAAGGCCAAAAAATTGTTTGCTTTGTTCAAAAGTCGCGATCATGATTGCACACGCGGGGGAAACTTTTATGATCCTCGGTGTGATGCCTGCAAACAGACCGCGGACTCCACTTTGGCGATAAATTTTTTGGAGAATCTCCCAAGTGCTTTTGGTAGATGCTGGATTTTCTGAAAACAAGAAAAAATCAAATTATTGTTAGAAGAAACTGAGGTTTAAAATTCAAAAACAAAATTTGGTAAAAAAATTAAGCATTGATCTTACTATAACCTGTATATATTTGTTTCTCCCCGATTTCAATTTGTTTGTGCGTTTTCACGACATCAAAGGGGAGAGTCAATGTGGCTGCCAGCTGAAAAAAGTACATAAATGAATTTAAAAAGTAATTCAACTGTAAAAGTACTCAAGAACAAAAAATGTAATGATTTTACCGCTCCACTAACAGCGCCACCAACTAAATTCGCATGGAAAGTTGTTTGCGAATTGAAAAACGTTTTTTTCACGTACTCGTAATTCATCCAATACAACGCGCTAAATGGAACATCTCGGAGTAACGTCGTACCAAGTCCTATCCAGAGTCCTTGGAGGCCTCTTCGTCTAATTACTTCTCTCATAGCTTCTGTCATTTCTGAAATCAATTAGTTACTTGTTAAAATGTCATTCGTCAAGTTAATAAAAAATTACGATAAATATCACGATAAATGTTTGTTATTTATCTATATCTAATAAAGGCGTTATCAAATTTATCTTTCAATAACATCATCGATATTCTTACCCGAATAGCTAAGTTTCTGCGAATGCATCTTAGTCCTAATTAATTCTAATGGATTTACAAATATCACAGTCCAAATTCGTGCTCCTGCGCCAGCAAGAGCCGGTATCCACAAGGGTTGTTTCACACTCGTCGCTTCTTTATGACGTTTATTGTAAGCGTCCTAAACAAAAGTCATAAGTTTAATTAACAGAACGAGAATGAAAAATAAATCATAATATATTGAATGCAGTAATAAATTACCTTAAATAATAATCGCAATTGTTCATAAGTAACAAAATAAACAACTGTTGCTGGCAGTGCCAATGTCAAAGTTGGACTCAATCCATTGTAGAGTGCCGATACACCTTCCTTTTTACTAATTTTTATAAACGCGTCCTGTAAAATTTTAAAATTGCAAAAATCAAAATTTGGATTTTAAGGTTTTCATATTAGAATCATGAAAATATTGACGTACCAGAGTGTTGTTGAATTTTCCATTGGCTTTCAACCAAGCAACAGCACCGTTGTTCGTACAGGGACACAAATGGTCCATCAATCCATTGCAATAAACAAAGCATTTGTTCGACAACATTGCTTTCTGCTGTGCCTGCATGCGAATTTTCACGACGTCAAGTGGTGTCACTGTGGAAGTAATTTAATTAATCAATGAATGTGAAACATCAAAATATAACTATTTAAGTATTTAAATTTAACTTTCACTCTTCAATATTCACTTATTATAACTGTATTATTGAATCATAAAATTAACTCAGAAAACCGAAACTAAACAAAAACAAAGAATTAAAGCTCACCAAAGACAGAAGTAATGAGTGCTCCTGTCAACGAAGAAACCATCTGTTGGTACGGTTTGATCCGAAACCTCGGATCGTCAAGGTCGATGTCTTCAATCCTAACATTGTTCATGATTAACCGCGATCGTGTCAAGTATTTTTTGTCGATTTAAAACGCAAAGAGCTTAAATCGGTCAGTTTAACCTCACTTCCATAGTCTCACGTGCCGAAATCAGGTTCATTCGATTAGCAATCGATAAACACCCGTGATTTTGATCCCACTTAATTGTCTAAATTGAACTATCACATTTATGACAACATTGCACATCATCAAGCAACACTTTGTAAATAGGTACACACTTTTCAGATGCCGATTGTGAGTGCTCCTAAGGCTTATTTATTTTGCGACCATGTGATTATTTTTTGTTTGTGGTATCACTGGGCCGTCCGTTGTGATTGGCTAGGTTTCAGAAAAGCGGCAGTAATAACAGACGCGAAAATGTGGTGTTAGAAACCGCAAATTTAGAAACAAAAACTGCTTATAAAGTTAAGGGGTTTTGCACGCTGTTATTTATATCATTTAGTTTTGATATCTTTAATTTCGACTGAGTAATTAGCAAGTTGGCATTTCAAGAAACGCGCGACTGCACCATCTTGGGGTGCCATATTGGGGCCATATTTGTAGTGGACTGTTGAATACTAATTTTCAATCGTTAAATTTGCCAATTTATACAACCCAAGTATAAAAAATAAGTTTTCTGAAAAGATGTACATAGAAAAAAGGCGAGTGTCATGAGGAAATAATAAACGAATAGTCAATGGAATTGTAGAAAGTGACAATTCATAATGGCAAATAAAAAGCATTCATCAGAATCATATCAGAATTCATGAATGACATTTGCTCTTTTCTGTTTACAATTTTGTTTCAAATCATAAGCACCCATCGATACTAGCGCCCTCACAACACGAGTGTCCATTCTCTGAAACAGTGGAGCGCAATCCGAAAACTCGAAAGTCGCCAGTAGCGGTGAGTCTTGAGAATCAGAAGAAACACACGGACACGTCGCTGTGCCGTTCGCGTAGGCAGCTGATAATCAAGGAGGCTGCTTTTGCAAAAGGTACGCAGACTCGCGAGTCCGGCGCCGAACGCTGGCCGGGACGCCGCGGCGGCGACCGTCCTCGCGGCACCGCCTTTCCCCAATTCACAAACACGCCCTTAATCTTCGCCAAGTCTCATCAGTTTGTTTATGCTTTCCTTATTTTCTTGTTTCAATCATTTCGTCAGTGCTGGGCCTATGTTTTGACAGTTTCGACAGTGCCAGTGAAAGTGAAAGTTGGAACCTACATTTTAATCTGCAAAATTTGGAAGCTTTGTTAATTTTTTTATGGTTTTAAAAAGTAAAACTTACTGATGGTTTTCGCAAAAAAAGAGCAAATTTTCGTTTCAGGTTTAATTGGCTGTTTATTATTTTTGTTTACATGAGGAATGTTTCTGTCAAAGGGAGCGTCCAGGTTTGACTTTATAACGAACTCCCATTGAGTGGTCAATAAACCGAACGACAAAGGAGTTGACATTTTAAATGTCACGAGTTGCAACAATTGAGACCCAGTTGCAAGACTGATTTTTATCGACATACATTTATTAATTGTGCGAGACATTTTTTTGCTCGTCTGGCTCTCTCCTTGTTTTTTGTTACTGTTCGTCCAATTACATAAGTAGGCGAATCCTATTAACATTTTTTGTTGTCTTGTTTCGGTATCTTCGTGATAAGAATAATTAACAAAAATTTTGATGCGATTAAAAAAGAGTCTATTTGGACGTTTGACGTTGATGTAAATAAACTTGCGAAATCGCAATGATAAAATAAAACTGAATGAGAACGAGCATAAAATGCTGATTTTCGTGCATGATTCATTCTAATGATTCAGAATGTATTCTTACTTCTCTGATATAAACTAGAGTTCGATAAAATATTTGCTTTTTTAACAAACTAACATACTCAAAACAAAAAGTTTGAGCACTTTTAATGTAGATTTTTAATCTAAGGAAAATGAAGGTCATCGATGTAATTTAAAAATTAATTGTTTTTTTTTTTTTTTTTTCAATCGGTGATTATTTTTAATAGTCTAATGAAAATAGAAAGTAGATTAATAGAATCACATTTTTTTCATTTTTTGTAACAGTTTAGTTTTCAAGAAAACAAACTCGATAAACTATTTCAATTTCAAAATAAAAATCGATTAAATAAAAATGTATATAGTAAAAACAATGATGAATGAAGAGCTTGATAGTGAGTCAGATTTCCTTTAATCCGAGTAAAAGAAAAGTGATTAACTGGACACACATGCAAGTCTGAGAAGTGATTCGAGGTGATTGACGATGCTTTTACGCGAAACAGTCGCGTTGCTCGCGATTACCAGAGCGGATACACTTGGCCTCCGCTTAAAGATTTCTCACACTGACAAACATCATTTCCATATCCTGCCATTCTCTTATGAGAAAATGGTATCATACCGTTACGTCAGATTTTTTTCTCAGTTTCAAGTTCAACGCAATCTTTTTTCACTCGTTTAGCTTTCCCTGATTATGACTTCTTGTTTCGAATTGCCCATTAATTTAGACCACTAATTTTTATTGCAAGATGAAAATTGAGAAACATAAATTTCGTTTCAGAAAAAGGGGAAGCAGCTGAGGAGGCATTTTATGAGACAGTGAAACACAAGACCCAATCATGTCGAAAAAACCAAATACAACTCAAGCTATGCATAAAGTCATCATGGTGGGAAGTGGAGGTGTCGGTAAATCGGCGTTAACATTACAGTTCATGTACGACGAGGTGTGTAGGCGACAGATTATCATAATTTTCTTCTTCATGATTTAGTATGCAAACTTTTCAAGAATGTTGTAAGGGAATGTAATTAAGATGTTCAAATTTGAAATTAAAAAATGTTCTCATTTAAATTTGTAAACAAAACTTTTACGAGTTCAATTTTTAACTCTAAATTGTTTGTTACAGTTTATAGAAAATTACGAACCAACAAAAGCAGATTCGTACAGGAAAAAAGTTGTTCTGGACGGGGACGACGTGCTGATAGATATTTTGGATACTGCTGGTCAAGAGGACTACGCAGCTATCAGAGACAACTATTTCCGCAGTGGCGAAGGATTTCTCTGTGTTTTCTCAATCACTGAAGATGAAAGTTTTCAAGCCACACAAGAATTCAGGTTCGGAGAGAAAAAACTGATGTAATGACAATTTCAAAATTGTTCGAATATTGCAACTGATTTCATCTTTGCAATTTCAGGGAACAAATTTTGAGAGTGAAAAACGACGAGAACATTCCGTTTTTGTTGGTGGGGAACAAGGGCGACCTGCAGGAAAAAAGGAAAGTGAGTCTAGCAGAAGCTGAAGCTCGGGCGCATCAGTGGGGCGTGCCGTATGTCGAAACAAGTGCAAAAACCAGGGAAAACGTCGACAAGGTACAATAAATCTCGTTGAATATTCAACT
This sequence comes from Telenomus remus, assembly GCA_020615435.1. Taxonomy (NCBI): domain Eukaryota; kingdom Metazoa; phylum Arthropoda; class Insecta; order Hymenoptera; family Scelionidae; genus Telenomus; species Telenomus remus. The sequence continues at coordinate 4,452,922 of CM036341.1, read as the reverse complement.
GAGGCATGTCTTATTTTACACACTTCAGTGTTACGAAATTGTATTCCGCTTTGTATCAAGTATGATTTGTTGCCTCATCAATTGTCAAAGTTGCCTCACTCTGATTTGGGGTTTGAATTTTGGATGAAAAAAGATAGAAACAGGAAAAGAGTTTATGTAATGTTCATTGATCGTGAAACTGTAAAACACAAGAGGGTATAATTTTGACGATTGCATGGGTCTTGCTTGTTGTCTTTTTGAAGAGCACAGAATGGAACAAAGCTTGAATTGCCTTGAGAAAGCATTGTTCGCACATTTGCAGGTGTTTTACGACCTGATGCGGGAGATTCGTTCGCGCAAGATCGAAGACCAGTCGGCGAGTAACGGTCGGGGCAAGGATCGTGCCAAACGAAAGAAAAAGAAGTGCATTATTCTCTAGGTTTGCTCATTGTTTTCTTTTGCTTACAACTTTGTTTGCCTTGTTTTGTTTCTATTAGCTTCTTTTTGTGCTAAGCATTTTAGAATTTTGTTAGCATCTACATTTTCATCTTTGTTTTTTCATTAAAATCAAAAGTACTAAGTACAGCAAACTAAGATTAAAAACCAAGATGTATTAAAAATAACTTATACTTTGAATTGTTATTAACAATTTTTTTTCATTTGTAATTTGATGAGGTGCTAATTTTATGTCATAAAACGATTCCAGATTTTCTACGATTTGATGCAAGCCATTGCCGCTCGCAAAGCACAGGACACCCAAGCCGAAGGAAGTGAGCGTAAGAAGAGTGCAGCCTGCTGCACCATCATATAACAAAACCATCGAGCTCGTTGTCACGGTGGCATGTTACGTTAAGTTAATTAAGGGATAAAGAAAACAGAAAAATCATTTGGAAATGTACACACACACAAACACAAAAAACTATGTATCTCGCCATTTCGACACTTTACAGTGTGTTTTTCACCGTCTAGAAACCAAAAGAAAAAGTGAAAGTTTTGTAACAATTTTTAATCATTCCAGAATTTTAACCGTGTTTATTTAATAAATGAGAAAGTGTTAAATTTAATATTTAAATTAAATTTGAAACGTGTAAATAATGTTAATTAAACAAAACGTTTTGTCGATTGGATGTTGGAGTAATTTTTTTGCACTGTAAAGTGGTGGAGGACAAGAAAGCTTTTCTCTGCACAGACCTTATCGATTCGTGTGAAGCTGCATTTGCTAGTCAAGTTGAAATACAAACGACAAATTTGTCCGACAAAAAAGAATCAATCAAAAGCGCCGATACAAGAGCGAACTAAAAAACACCCGTTTATACGCACGATGAATGAAACAAGTCTGACAGTTAATTTCCTACCCATGTCAATTGTTGAAGTTTTTCGAGTGTTATTTATTTCGTGATCAATTCTTCGAGTTCATCATGCGTATGACAAACAGACTGAATCGTAAACCCATTTGATAAAGTCAAAGTAAAAAATAACAACAGTGTTCGTTAGCCTCTACGTACCTCGATTCTAATCTTAAGACTTTATTGTAATAATTTTGCGAGGCAAACAGAAAACCTGAACAAAACATAAAAATGGACAAAAGTCGATGAAAGCAAATGAAACATACAAAACTGATTGAAAATTAGTGTTGTAACCGGTTTTTGATACATTGTCATGGTAAGGTTGACTTTTCGAAGGCATGGCTATGTTATAATAGCTCATTCACAGATTATACAAATTCAAGCATATATATTTTAGTTTTTTATATTTTTGTACTACTGCGAGATAGTCGTGCCTTTTCAATGATTCGAAGCTTCGTGTCTAGACGCACGGCTTTCAATTGGATTTGTCAGCTTGTTTTAATTTTTAAACAAATCATTGCTATGTCGATTGATACACTTTTTCACCACCCGAACCTCTCAGACTCTGAGAAACCTGTCGAAGCGTTTGTCATATTTCTTCTTTTTGATTTTCGATTACAAATCGAAAAACATCCAGTGCAAAGCTATTGGCTAACCCTTTGATAATGCTTTTAAAGTGTCGGTTTTCTTATCATATTGTACAAATGTAATACTTTTTATAAAAATGACTGTACGCGATGAAAAACTGGCGTGTACGACTTTGTTACTTTTAGACATTACGATAAGTGTTATGTCTTAATTCTTCATGTAAGGAATATACATTGTCGCACGAAAAAAAAGAGAAAATAATGGATGTTACTTTTCAGGTAATGTTCCTTGTATGAAAGTGTTTCGTTTCCTTTGCATTTATTGGTGCTCAATACTAATGACGTTCACAAGAGCTTTCTACGCGATTCTGGATAATGTATATCAAATTTATATAATCAATTAAAATGCCTTTTCACAAACTTTATGGTGTTTGTTTTCATTTTGTAATATAAAACGAACTGTTTTTTTGTATCGTTTATTTTTGAACATTACATCTGTCGATAAGGTACAGTTTCTAAATAATACAAAAACGCCTCAACTTCAAAATAGAAGTTTGTGCAGCATAACTTGATCGGTACTATTTTAGATCATGTTATTTTTAAGTTTCGTACCTTAAAATTATATTAATTGTGAAAGAAAACAAAATATCGAATGACTAAAAGCAGTAACTGTGATGATAACGTGAAAACAAGTAATACTTTTGTTTATGTTTTATAAAATCAGTGCAGCTACGTGAAATTAATATGTAATTATTTAGTAGAGATAAAGAAGACATGGATCAGTTTCTTTGTTTTTTAGTTATAGTTTCATTTATCACAATGATCTAACAGTACTTCGTAGCAACTTTAAACATTCTAAACGAATTCAAGTTTATTCATTAATGAATTCTGGCATTGCACAACAGGGTTTTAACACTTTTTAGAACTTCAACAAATGCTTTCATCGGTATTCGAATATCGAATATCTCAACCGCAACAATTATTTATTATTTGTTTCTAAACACTTTGATGTTTCGTTTCAATTCATATTTTACAATTTGATTTGTCTCACTACTTATAAATGCAAAAAGGAGACTTCAAATTGTCATTGAATTCGATAAACTTTAATTCTAACATTAGATAGTTGAACCACAGTATGTGTTTATTTTTTGCATTCAGTCGGGCTTAAAATGAACTCAACATGAACATCACATATTTCGTTTGAACCAATCAATTTAAACTGTTTTGCAATAAATATATCTCAGCATGTTTGCATGAAAAGTATCTATATAAAAGTACCCATAGAAAAAAGTTACGACCGAAATTGGATTTCGAGCAAACTTATCAAGATACCCGTATAAGCACAGATCAATTGCTATTCATTTTGAAAACAATTTTTTGCAAATTGTTCCCCATTTGAGGATAATCCATCTTCATTGTACATTTAAATGCGCCGATTCAAACGTCCGGTTTCGGTTTTCAAATAATTTCACTTACCATATATCTCTGTTTTTTCTTGTTTTCTTATTATTCTATTTTTTTGTATAATTTTTGTTAGTAAGATGAACACGTTTTCGTTCTCATGTTACGATTATGTTTGCATCGCGGTTGCCTGGTCAGCAGAGCGACGGTTGCTGATTGCAGTGCTGACAATTTCTGCGTAGTACTCGTCAAAGACATTTCTGTTATGAGCGACAAGCACGAGAAATTGCGCAGCCACGGCCGCTAACTCTTCCTGTAGCGATGACAAGCCTGGAGGTATTTGCTGAGGAGTTACCGATTTGATCATGATAATTTTGTGTAAGAATTGTTTGATCCTCGAATCTGAAATTCAATTTAAATCATCAATTTATGTTAATTAAATGAAAACAATTTTCGTAATTTGTATCCGATACTTACAAACGAGATGTCTAATTTTGTGATCCGGCTTGACCATTTCCATGATCTGACCTTCCAAAATTAATTCAATCTCTTTAGTCATCGGCGCAGCTCCGACAGTTTGCAATGTTTCAGCTACATCATTTTTCACTTGCAAAACTATATTTGGCATCACTGATTCCAAATCCCTGTTTTAAAAAATGCATACAAAGTTGAATCAACATTCATTTTTGACTTTGTTTTCTAACATTTGTAATCAGAAATTACATACTTATCAGAATTCACAGATTCAAGTAAAGCAGAAAGGTGTTGTTTAATGTTCTGTTTAAAACTCGAAACGCCTTGGATTGGCGCGCCTATCACATTGTTTGCCATCAAATAAATAGAACCAATGATTCCTAAACGGTTTACTTTGTTACGTAACTCTGTCAGCCTTCCTTCATCCAGCATTAGAGTCTAAATAACAAATGTCAAACCATAAATCTTGTTTGATACCTTCATTTATCAAAAAAAAATTGAATAAAAAGTGTACCTCAACATTCAAACTGAATTCCCATTCCATAGTATCCAAATAAGCTTCCGAAACGAGAAGGTGAGTGATCTGTTTAATAGAATTCGGATCGGCTAAACAGCGGTTAATCTTCTCTTCGTCAAGGTGTCGCAAGAGCCATTCTCTAGTGTACCGAAGTCCGTCGGGCTGCACCTTGAGAATCTCCGCAAACTTGGCCTTCTCGTATTCGATGCTGGAGACCGTGATATTCGAGCGTACCATGGTGATCGTGAAATTCGCAAGGTCAAGTCGCATGAGCTGCAGTGTCTCCATGATTCCTCTAAAGGTTTCGATCACGTCGGTGCACTGCATCAGTTTCTCAATATTTTCGTCCCGAACCGGAGCACAGACCTTGCCCATGATCCCGATGATGTACTGAGCGTAATGATGAAAATTCAAAACACCTTTTTCTGCCTGCTGCCTGATGAGGTCGATGTCGAGCACTTCCGCAATACTCTCGCGAATTTTTTTATGATGCGGCAGTACAAGGACGTCGAGTGTCTAAAAACAGAGAAACAAACAATTAAGTTCTGTCAAGTTTTCAGTTTAAGATTGAAGGAGGAAAAATTTTGAAATTTATTTGTTACTTCTTTGATTTCCTCGAGAAGTACAAGAGCTTGAGTATAATCAGGCGGGTCTTCGTTAAGCCGAGCGGCTAAAACGTCCCAAAACGCTTTGTGCATGATCTCCTTGACCTTGCTTTGTAAGCTATTTTCGGGTTCAAATTTCTGCAACTTGAAATTCTTGTCCATGGCGATCTCGTGCGCAAGCGCCATGTTCTTCATGCCGTTTGTTGCTCGCAAGATCTCTTCCAGGGATACGAATTTTGGCGGCGATGCTCCAGTTATATCGCAAACTCCAATATTAAGGGACTGGTTGGGCCTAAAATGAAATTTTTTTATCTGTATTTGTTTTCATTTCTTTTTTTTAGTTTACGTTTGAGAAAAATTTACCTAGCTGGGCCAGCATCGTGAGAATTAGAACTGTTTCCATTGATTGAAGATCCTGCTTCATTCACATCACATTTCTTACCCTCTTCGCTGTCCATTTTTTGGTTTCTGCAAACAAAATGTAACTTTGAAAATTGGAATGGAAAAATTTAAAGATTTGTACGTAATTATATTGTATAATTTTTATATAAAAATCTATCCTTCAATAAACCGTATGAAAATTTCACTTGTAATGAAAGTCAGTGTGAAACGAAAGTGAAAATGTTGCGCACTTTCCTTGGTACAGTTTCGACATTGGTCAATTTATTATTAGCAAAAAATGAATAAAAAAAGAAACAAAGAAATACCAAAAGGTAAAAAACAAACTTTCAAGGCACAAAAATTTTTTTAAAGTAAAAAAAATGTGAGAAATTTTTTTTGAATTGAAATTTCGCACAATTTATTTAGAATGAAAATGAACTGAAATTTTAGTTTTGGGTGTAAAGAAAGTGTTAACTTACCTGTCTGGCATGACTGTAGAAAGACTTTCTGCGCTGTCAGAGCGAAAACAATCCAAGCATGTTCGTTACAGAAAAAGACCCGAGAGTGAACTAAGTCAGTGAGTGACTAGAAAGAGGTCAACCACAGTCTATAATAAGAACACCCACAATGTTTCGGTTGGTGCAATCAACCACCCCGTACACTTGCCTCGACCAAAATGGAGCGCGATTTTTTTTTCCACAGCAACCTGTTTCTGAATCACCGTCCCTGCACTTCCTTTACTTGACACTCAATGTCATCCTTTGTCTCGCCAGTCCAATCAACTTTCTTTGTTTACAACACTACACACTTCCCGATTGTTTGTTCGTTCCTCATTTTCTGCGAATTTGTATTCGCTCCTGTCAAACAGTCCATCACAATCATCTGCGCACTTTTCCACTTTGTTTACGTCTGCTCCGAAATACAAACACTCAATTATGGAGTCTGTTTACAAACATCGTATCGATTTTTGTTTTGTTTATTTTCTACTTGTCTTTGTCAGTTCAATTTAATACATATTGTTGAATTTTGAGGTTAGAACAAATTTTTTTCTTTATGAGTAAGTTTGTTTCTGTAAGAATAAAGAGAACTCGTGGATATTATTTTGACAGGTGCAAATTTCGTGAAACGTCAAAACTGACAAGAAACGGTCTGCACAACTCGAGCGCACCAAGTCGAGTGGCCAATCAGCGGTTCGGTTTATGTTGTCTCAGCGAAAGTAACTACAGGCGCGGAAAATTTGTTCCATTTTTGTCCTTTGTTTTGACTTTTTATTTTTACGAGGCCACTATTTTTATTACGATCAATTTTCGTGTCATTTTTTGGTGCGAAGTATCACGTGCGGTCTGAAGTTTGTCACAAATGTTTTGCGCGCGAAAATTCAAATTTCCATTAAAGTCTTTTGATGTTCGTTTGTTTTCAAACATGTCAATTTTGTTGCCCAAGGAGTCGAATTCGGTCTGAAATTGCTAATCGAATAAGAAGAAAAATGTTGAGACGATTGATCCCGAAACAGAATCTTTTGAAGATAATCAATGTCAGTCAGGGTAAACATGTCAAAATAAGTTGTAAATTCCCTTTATTTACAAAATTAAAATTTTTCATTTCGTTCTAGTTTCGAAGTTGAAATATGTGGATTGTCCACCGAAACCAATTTGCAAACCTGTCACAACATGTCCACCAACATCATGTGAAGAAAAAGTTGAATGTATGATGGATTTGGTTCCGTACCCAGAAGGATGTTGGAAGGACGTGTACGATAGAAACAACCAGAAATATAACCTCGTTTTGCTCTTTGGAATTGTTAGTTTTATCATAGCTACTTACACTGTGAGTAACAAAACTTATGTCCAGGACATGTTCTGATGTTCACAAAAAATAAAAGTCAAGGTCAAAAAGTCAAACTTCTGACCTTGACTTTTGCGTGAACAAACATAACCCAAATAATGTTTTTATAAACTTTCACTGTGAATGAAATAAAAACAAAAAATGTTTTTAATTGCAGCATATAAAGGTCGGCTCTGTTCCAGGATATCCTGAGATTTCATTGTTTGAAAAAGTTTTCGAGTATTTCGAATCAAAGGAGTAACTTCAATCTCCTTACAACAAAAACAACAATTCTTCAAAGAGAATTCAACAATGTGAGAAAGAAAATAAGAAGAGCGAAATTGGCCAAATTGTTTGTTTTTAAAATGAGCGCCTTTTGTGATTTAAACAAAAATCGACTGTTGCGCCCTCTAGACGGTGATACGTGACAATTGGACGCGGTTTGCGAATAATAACGAGCGGAGAACAATAGTTCGGAGCAGACACCGCGGTAGTGTTGGTGGCGATTGATCATCTCGCGAGAAACCGGACGTGTACACGTGCGCTGTAAATGCGATCGGTCCTCGTTACGCATATGAAAGGACCTTTTGTGCTTTCGAGTGATAGGTTACGCGGGCGAATCCCATTAACGGCGCGATGTCTTGCCGCGTGCAAAGATGCGCAATCTTGTTGAAAAAGTGTTTCGGCGGCCGCAACTGGGCCGACACGCCGAGACACTTTAGCTGTTTAGACACCGACAGGCGTCACACGTCGCTAGACGCCAAATCAACGTAAGTCCATCCGGCAAACTTTTGCAATCGATTTTGCGGCGTTGGCACTTTTTACTTGTTGACATATTCTGCTTATTTTTCGTTCCTGCTCCGACTTTGCGCGTTGTCAAATACCTAACTGTCAAATGTTCAAAATAAAATATTACTCATTCAACTTATCAGTTTTTATTCTGATAAAATATGATTTTTGTATTTACAATTCCATTTTTTAAATCTCTTTTTGTTCTGTTTTTTCTTTGTAATTGTTTACAGTCTTTGAAAGATGACATCTTGTCAAGTACACTTGATTGTTAGCAACCTTGTTACTCTTTTTGTTGTCCCAACTCATCTTGAGATAAAACAGAGCTTGATAAAGTTCAACTCTTTTTATTTGCAAACAAAATTAGCTAAAGCTAAAAGCAAAAATAAAAGTTTATCTTTGTGATGGTACTTTTGTTATGATTGTTTTATCGTCGATTGATTGTTTTTGTAAACAGCTGAGCGAGAGGAAAAAAAAGCTAACTTATTAGCCATAATCATAACTCAAGATTGTAAAGTGCGCTGAACGTACGCACTTACTCCAAACACTTTCTAATATATGCTGATGTGCGACTCGAAATGTTGCGAAATTGTAAAATCGGTCTTGACAATTTGAGCTGTAATAACTGTATTGACAGTTGAAAAAAAAGTACCCGACCCTGAGAATAAAATTAGAGAATTTAAAACTGACTGAATTAAAAAACTTGTTTTTAATCAAGTTGAGTTTTGAGTAGGTAAAGGGGATTCACTTGTTACGCATCCGAGCTCCGTTATAATCGTTTAACATCAAACTCACTAATAATACTCGGTTACAAATTATCAATTTTTATCACCAAAATCTTGTTTTAATGAGTACCACAAAAAACACAAATATTTTTTTTAATTCTGCCTTTCTCATCCAGGAAATTTTTTGTTTGGTTTTTTAATTTCACAACTGCAAATTTCATTTCCGTATTTGTATGTGGACAAATAAAACGTGCGACAATTAGCTAAACAACGTCCAAGAAGAGCGCCACTTGGCTAATTAATTCCGCTTAATCTGGGCGTTGCTTCACAAGTGGCCAATTTCCAGATTGGTAACAAGTACGATAACATGGTGGGTCGAGTGGTTTAGCATGTCGGAAATTGGTTGTTAAATTGTTATCCCCCAAGTGGGAGATTACTGTTGTTTAAATGCACAGCAAATAGAAAAAAAGAAAATCTCAACAGTTACGACTCAAATGGTTTGATTGAACTTTTGTCTTTTACTTTTAGAATTCAGAGAAGTCAATTGGTACACTCGATGGCGAAGACCAATAACATAGTTACGATTCGTGATGAAAGTAGGGAAATGATGGGTCTATGGCCAGATGTAGTCAGGGACCTGGCAGATATTGTTCGCCAACTTGATATGCCAGATGCAACCAAATGGATGACCAAGGTGATCTTGTTCAATAAATCTAACAAATAAAAAAAGCACAAACCATTGCAAAAGTTTAAAAATCATTGTAAACTGAAAAAAAAAAGAATTGGGAATGTAACAAAACAATGAACAATGAGTCATCGAAAATGTCCTTTTGTTAAATATGCACTTTGTATCTTATCTTGAAATATTTGGAAATATCACTTAAAATGTAAAAACGTTTGACTAAAGTTTGAACTTTAAAAGTGGATGTTTTTGTGGAAATTAATGTTTTGTGACGAATTTAGGTTTTGCAATACAACGTTCCGAATGGGAAGAAAACCAGGGGTTTGTCGGTGGTCTACGCCTATAGGAAGCTCGTAGATCCAAGTCAGCTAACAGACGAGAACATACGACTAGCGCGAATTTTAGGCTGGTGCATGGAAATCGTAAGAAATCAGACAAGTTATCCTCGGGACCTCTTCTCTTTGATACCAACCCTCCTATTCTTCGCTTATACAAATTGTGGGACTTTGCGAGCTGGATGATTCAGCGTGTCTGACCTTGATTGACCTTGAACAAAATTTGCCTAGCATCTTCAAGTTTCTGCAAACCGTCTTGTTTCTTTGATTTTGTTTTTTCTATTACAGTTTCTGTTACACTTATAAAACCTTTCTTTTTCTAAGATTGAATTAATGGGAAGTTAATGCGACGAGCATTTGAGTTTGCGTTTCAGATTAGGCTCGAATGATCAGTGTTGAATCATCCGGACACGAATTTGTTATTAAACGGCTCAGGTTTAATGATGGCACTGTAATATACACAGTTTCACCGATCATGAACGAATTGCAAGTCCACACAATTCATTGCTGCCGACTTTTTTTTACGTTATCTATCCGTTCTCTCAGATAACAGGTTACACAACCAAACTTGTCACTCGACAAAAAAGAGTTATCAACATTGAAGCTTATTCTCTTCACTTTGTACCTGTCTCAAGATCTCTCACGTTCATCTGGTTTTATGTTCTCCTTTATCTCATCTGCCTCATCGATCCATTTTTTGATACCAATTTTTGGACAATCTCGCAAATCCATGCGAGATAACAGAAACAAAGAACAATAACAAAAAATAACATTTTTGCATGTCTCCATCTGATCTCAATCTTTTTCATCTTTGATTTTTTTTCTTCAGATCATTTTTTCTTGATTTTGATTTTTTTACAAGCAATAAATTGTGGAACTATTATGATCGTGGGAATTGTGTGTCTGAACAGTACCAGGCATTTTTCCTGGTAGAGGACGACATAATGGATCGGTCGAAAACAAGAAGAGGTCAACCGTGTTGGTACCTGCAAAATAATATCGGCTTGGCCGCTGTCAACGACGGTCTACTTTTGGAGCAGTCGATCTATCAGTTGCTGCGGATTCATTTTAAGGATAAACCTTGTTATCTCGATATCTTAGAAGCCTTCCATGAGGTACTTCAAATGTTAAACGAAAAAAAAAGAAAAAAAAGAGAAACATTGTTAATTATGTTTTTAAACAAAATTGTAAATCACGTCTGTTTGATTTGATTTCATAAAACTCGTTGAGTTGCTTTGATATTTGATCTTGGATTCGTGCTGTGCTAATAAACACCTGGACGTAATTACATAATTGAACAATTTTTGCAACAACAGTTCTGATGTAAACAGTACAGAAATATCCTTGCGTTTAATTAACAATCTTTCAAGTCACAATTTTTCTATTTTTATCGTCTCTGTTTGAAAACAATCTTTTTTCAATCAAATATTGTTTGATTCAATGAATTTGTTTTTTTAGAATTCATTGAAAACAACGATAGGCCAGACGATGGATCTCCTCTCGACTCATTTCGGTCAGAAGCCAAATTTAGATCTATTCACGATGGACCGATACAACGCTATTGTTAAATACAAAACTGCCTATTATTCCTTTGTCATGCCAGTAACATTGGCGATGTACTTCGTAAGTTCAATACTTGTTTACTCGTAACACCAATTCTACTTTAAACGAAATCAGCAAACTCAGAAATTCATACTTGCATTCAAACTTGTATTTTATTTCAGGCTGGAGTCAAGGATCCAGAGATGCACAGACAGGCGAAGACCATTCTTTTAGAGATGGGCCACTTTTATCAAGTCCAGGATGATTTTCTTGATTGTTTCGGTGATTCGGAGATCACTGGAAAAGTGGGCTCTGACATTCAAGAAGGCAAGTGCTCTTGGCTCGCTGTCGTTGCTCTTCAACGCGCGACTCCTGCTCAGAGACAAATTATGGAGGTAAGAATTTAAAAGAAATCTCAAAGAGGCATCGACAAATTTTTGAAAATGAATTTTTCAAGCGAAAATGATGGTTTTATAGGAATGCTATGGCGTTGATGATCCAGAAAAGATAGCTCAAGTGAAAAAGTTGTACAACGATCTGGGATTGCAGACAACCTACTCGATCTACGAGGAAGAGAGTTACAACTTGATGAACACTCACATCCAACAGATATCGCGTGGCCTACCTCATGATCTTTTCTTCAAATTCTTGGAAAAGATTTACCGGCGCATCTCTTAATGAAATGATCGCACAATTGATGCCTGCGACCAAACGAGAGAGCTTATTTTTCTAATTGTACGAGAGCGAATTTTGTTTGGTCAGATGAAACGAGTGGCGTACATCATGTGACAATACGAGTTATTGAATTTTGTTCTTGCGTTTTCTAGTTCTACACACTATCACACTGTCTGTTGATTTTATTTTTTTGTTTCTTCAAAACTCGAAATTCCAGGTTCAGGTTGACCATGCGTCCTTTTTATACTGTACGAAAAAAAAGAGTACCAAGTCAAGAATGTAATTTTTATTGAAAAACGAAACATTGGGCTTTGTTTTTACACAAAAACCTTCTTATCCCGATGTTTGAACAGTTTCATTTTTCAAGTTACAAAGTAACCAGATCGCTGTTATATTTACAATATTTACATGTACATAATAAAGATTTTTATTTATTGTATAAGTGAGAATATTCAACTTCATTGATGAACTTCATTCGGCGAGTGTCACGAGTTGGAAGATCTCGGTAAAGTCGTGTTTGGTCTTTGTTAACTTCAAAGTTTTTGACACGTTTGACGAAATGTCTCTTAGCAGTTCGATAGTTTTTTGATCACGCGAATCGACTGTTTTTGCACACTCATTCAGCCAAGGAACAAGCGCGAAATTGTTCATCAGCGTCCGACAAGCCGATGTCAGTTTTGTGATTGCTTCAAAGATTTCCAAAATCAGAATCTAAAACAAAAATCAGTTTTTAAACACTTTTCCTTTCAAAGTCAGAAAACAAAACATTTCATCTTTTTTCCGTTTTCATACCTTTGATTGATTGTCGGCTATGCTACAATGATAAAAATTGTAAACCAGTTTAAAAACTGGCGACTTCAAGGCCACTTGAGCATCGTTTTCGGTTTTCATTCCGTCCCGAATAACTTGCAAAATGAAACGTCTGTGTTTTAAGTGCTCAACTTCCGAACTGTGTAAAAAGTGGAGTAATTCCGGGACCTCGTTCAAATTTAACGCCGACTTAGCTCGGAAAAACGCATGCAACGATGCGTACAGTGGATGTTCGTTCATAACCAGACTGACTCTCGCCATAAAAGTTGCAACAAAACCGCTCAACCTCACGTCACTAAGTTTGCTCTCTGTGGCTGATTGCAAACCGTTGCCAAGGACTTGGAGAAACTGCACCCAAAGCAATACGTCGTGCTTTGAACTGAAATTCATAAAAAGTTATTAAGAACGCTTTTTATTTTTATTCTTTGTATGAAATTTCCAAAAATTCGATCAAACCTGGCAGAAACTAGGTGATAATTGTAAAATCTTTGGAGCACGTTGTAAGCAACTGCTCGAATTTGAGCGTCTAAGCTGGATAATGAGATTAATGTGAGTGCTAAAGCTCCACTTCGGATGAATTTTCTGTAAGGAACGACGTTCTTCTCCGATAAAAGAGAGTAGAAAAGTGGCAAGTAAAAAGCTGGATCGTAAACATCCAAGCACGGAACCAGGCTTGAATTCTGAAATGTTAAAAACATTTTTTGTAAGAAATTAGTTGATTTTTAGATTGAAATTTAAATTTGATAGAGATTGATTAGTAACCTGTAACTTTCGTTCGGTGGGGAACTTTTGTATTGTTTCGTTCACTACTTCTGGAACTAAGAGATCGAAAAATTGAGTTGTGGTTGGTTGTCTCCATAAGGCTGAGCTTTTATCGTCCCTGACACTGTAATGAGTCGCTGCAGCTTCGCCAAACAAAAATGGTTTGTATTCGGAGGTGATTTTTTTGTTCTTTTCATAGTAGGTCAAGATCTATAAACAATTATAAAATTAATTGTTGTTACTTTTGTTTCTTTTTAATTTCATCTTATAAAACTTTTTTACCATCAAAATTAGCTGATCACTTTCGTTCAAAGTTGCAGTATAAGAAGCCAAATAAAGCGGAATCTGAGTCGTCATCATTACAGAATTATTTTTCCGAATTAGGGTCCAAATCCACTGTAAAAGATCACCTAATAAAGAAATGAAAACAATGACAAATTTAAAAATATTTCACTGAGAAAGATAAATATAAGATAATAAACTCAAGTTCATACTTTTCATATCTAGATTCTTCAGCAAAACGTTTAAAAATTCAGAATGCGTAGTTGTCATCTCGAACATGGTTTTCACATACTCCTCAATTCCATTATCAGCATAAGCAATGTCGCAAACTTCGCTCAACACCTTCATCAGTCTGTTAGGATCTTTATTTTTGGAAACCTTCAGTCCTAACTTTAGTGAAAACCTCGTAAACTGAGTCCACGAGTTACTTTTGCTCAATTCTTCAAAGAGAATCCCTTTAGATTTCAAAGAAGATACCGTACGTTGAACCATGGTGCATAGGAAGTTGATTTTTCCACCGTCACTTGATTCTTTTTTCAAAATATTAACCATGACGAAAATAAGAACTTGGAGGAAGTTTCGAGTGGAACACAAATCATCGACGTTTTTCGTAAAAAGAGCTTCCAACAGCTCGAGATATTCCAAGTTCAAAACGTTTATTTTGTCACCGTTTTCCAGAATTGTTCGGCACGTTTCTGAACAGATTTTTGGTTCTGAAAATGGAAAATAATTACAAAAATTAAAAGTTGCAATTGGTAACTTTTGTTGGAATTTGAGTGTTTTACTTACCATAACATTGTACAATGAGTTTTATCACTGGTTTCTTGTTTTCTGGGATCCAACAAACATTTTTCTGAGGTTGGATGAGGTATTTCGTGATTTTTCCTCGGTAAATTTCGTAAAGTTTGAGCATCAACTTGGTGTCCCAGTGACGGTTCATGTTATCTGACATGATTGGAAAAACCACTTTTGATTGTTTCAACACACTGGGATTGTTATTTAAAATCTTCACTAATTCAGAAGTCAAATGCAAGTTTTTAGATACCAGAAACGAAACAAGTTTCACGAGAGACGAACTGATGCTGTGTTTGAAAAACGAACCAAAAGTTTCTGCAAATAAATACCAAAAAAGCGTTCAAACATTTTCCAAATTTGCATACATTTTTTTGTAAATGTTTTGCTTACCATTATCGATTTCGGTGATATGACGTTCAAACTTTTTATAATATTCCAATAAACAATCTTCCCACTCAGACAAATGTTCAATCTTATCAGCCTTCAAGTTGTTGTAAACTCGAACACATTTTTTCACAAGTTCTCCATCTTCAAACATCGTTTCTTCGCTTTCGTAACAAATTTTAAACAGTTTTGGAACCAAAAGTCCCAAATCTGATAGTTTCGAGTTATCACCAACAAATGCACTTTTATCCAGATCGATGATTTTCTTTAACAACTCAGAAGAATCTTCCAACTGCAGTCCAAAAACATCAACAAGTTCGACATCAAAATGTTTCACTTTCTTCGCCTGCAAATTCTGCTCCAAAATTAAAGAAAGTTGGTTTCCAAGCTTGTTTCTATACACAGCCAAGTGCTCCGATTTTGGCAAGATATTTTCACTGTTTGATCGAACACTTTTTGTCAGTTCACAAAGTATTTTCGTTGCCATTTTTGAACCTTTTTCTTTCTTCTTGTGCGTCGCTTTGAAACTGTCTAAAACTTTAGGGTGAGTGAAGATCGTCCTGCAGATGAACTCTATGAAACTTGGATTCGATTTTGATTCTTCAATTAAATGCAAAATCATCGATTTGCAATTTCCAGCAACGGTTTCGGTCAAAATTTCTCTGCCTGATAACTGTGTCAGACAGAAAAGAGCAATTCGAAGTAATTTTGACTTTTCGTATTGTGATTCCGGCAGTTTTAATGGTTTTTTATCGGTCTCAGTTTCGTCCAATAGAGATTTCATTTCAGGACAGGAACTTGAAAGAGGAAGTATTTTTTCAGTTGTTGAACTTTCTTCGATCCAAGAGTCAAAATAATCCACCAAAGGAAAATCGTCTAGTTCTTTGATTACACTGACGAAAGTCTCAGGATAAATTTGCAAGTGGAAAATGTCAACGAAGACGGATCGGAGAAACTGCAAAGTTTTTGGTTTTGGCGATTTTTTGAATTTCTCAATTGCACAGTTCACAAAAGGAGAAACTGAGTGGTTGATCGAGTGTAGATTTGTATCAAGTTTCTCATTGTTTGTCAAATCTGAAATTCAAAAGTTAAGATGTGTAAATAATGTAATATATTTTGCGAATTAGAAGAGAGTTTTAGTTAAATTACATTCATAAACGTCGTCCAAAGTTTCGATTGTGCGATTCTCATCAGATTTGTCAGTTGTTGAAAAAGTCTCGATGTACTTTTCACTATTTTGTTTCGCACTTTTTGCAACCTTAGCAAACCAAGTTGCCATTTGAATTTTATCTTCATCATCTTTGAATTCGGACAGTTTTTCGACCCAAATTTCAACTTCGTCTGAGTATCCTTCGAAAAGGTTCGAAAGAAGAGTTATCTGAAGATCCTTTGTTGATTTTTCCAAAACTAGCAATGTCAAAATGTTTGCAAAGATTTTCTGTAAAGAAATATTAATAATAAATGTTCAAATTTGAACTTTTATAAGCCTTTGAGATTTTTGGTAACTTAATCTACTTACTTTAGTTGGATCAAAAATAGTTGGATCGATCAGTAGTAAAAACCGAACGACTTTGATTTTCAAGCTTGAAAGTTCCGTTTCATTTTCCATCTCGTTTAAATCGTTTAAAAGATCTGTTGGGTTGAAATTGACATCGATGAAAGTGATGTCAGGAATGATGTCCCGATAGACCAAAAACAAATCAACAATCGAGTCGAGATATTGTAATTTCGTTGGTACTGAAATTTCAGTACTAGAAATTTCTTCTTCTGAACTGTTCGAGTTCATCCATAGTTTTGATAGAGCGTCTGGAGAAGGCACATACTGAGGAAACAAATTTTTAACATTAATTCTAAAGTATTCAAATGCTTCCAACATTAAATTCAATAATCAAAAGCTTACCTGAGCAACATAACCCTGAACAATTTTTCTGATTTGTTCAAAGTTGACTTCGCTTTTTTCAACCAGTTTTAAAACTTGCACGACTTTGTTTAACATCGTTTTTAACAATTCAATCCCTTCGAATCGGCAAACCAGATTTCCACTTTCAAGTGACTTTGAAACTGCACTGTTTAAAATCCTCTGTGGCAGAACAACGTTTAAAAATGTGTTTGAAAGTTGTAAAGCAGGCTGGCCAGAAATTTCAGTCAAAATATTGTCCAAATTTATCAACTCGATGATCTAAAAGAAAAAGAGTTTTTATAGTCAGAAAAATTTGATAGTTTTTCGTGTTGCACTTTTTGTTATTTGAAATGTTTTTTCACCTTTTTGATATAATTCACAGCCGAGATCCATTTTTTAGAAACCCTAGGCTCCAAATACGGTTCAACATAACCGAACTGAGTTTTCACCAAACCCGGACAAGCTGCAAGAATCTCAACAATCAACTGAGCAGGTTTGTGGTGCTCCCAAGGACACTCTAAATTTTGCAAAACTGCATTGACAATCTGATTGTTCCCCCGAACCGAACTGGAATCTGTGACACTGTCTTGGAAGATAATTCCATGTTTTTTTGATGTCAAAAGCGTCAAAAGAAAATCGTGCAGAGTTTCCACAACAATCTAAAACCAAAAACCATATTCAACCACCACAAAAGTAACAAACAACAGGTAAAATAAATTTTCATCTTTTTAAATGTTTTACCTCTTTTTCCTCCGGTACAACAACCCCAGAAACTTTCTTTCCCTTGACATTGGGACAATTTTGCGGTCCTTTCCAGTTATAAAGATTCATCAAACTTTCTACAGCTCGATTTTTAAAGACAAAAAGTTTCATAGTCTTTGAGATTCCCTGTCGTAGTAGAATGTGCTCTTTGATAGCAACCAAAACCATCCGAACGAGATCATAAGAATCGTAAATCATTTCAGGAAAAATACTGCAAAGAGCGTCGCGTTTATCAACGAGAGCTTTTGTGAGGTACACATTATCTTGGAGCAACAAAGCTAGAATGAAATGAATGTAGCTGGTGCGAACACTGTTGGGGTCGCTGGGATCGACTTGTTTCGTCAACGTAGCTACCATCTCAGGGTGCAACGACAGATGGTTCAAAATTTCTCTAGACAGCGATGTTCCCAGATAAACAATTGATGATAACAATTTCAAAACTGTTCTTCTCTGTTTTGCATTGCTGTTACTCGACAACATTGTGTGAACTAAAGGAATGTGCTCCTTAATGAAAAATCTGCAGGCTTGTTCTGTGCTGGGTATCATGTAACCATATTTTGCTGCTATTCTAAAATTTGAAAAACAAAGTTTAAAGAATTGCAACCAGTTTTGGAATCTTATTTATAAACAAAACGAGAATATTTTTTGATCTTGCAAAAGAATTTTTAGCAATTTTTGTTACTAACTTGACAATTAAAATCTGCATGGCAGAAAAGATCAAAGTGATATCGTCCAGATTCTTTTTGTCCACTTTTTTAAGCATCATGACGATCTCGTGGATGGTGCCATGAGCTTCCAAATATGTGTCGGCTTCATTGTAATCAGTGTTGTTTTTTTTGCACGCTTGGACGAACTTTTTTAAGGCTCCAATTCCATCATTTGAGTTAAAACTTGTGCGCAATTTTTTCCCGTCCATTGGAGCAGGTTCTTTTTCTTCCTCTAGTTTTTTCATTGTCATTCCTTTTGCCTGAAAATTATAAAATAGAGAATTAACATCAAACAATGTTTATCAATTCAAGTTTAATTTCAAAATCTAAAAAATTAAAATGTGTAATTATGATTTCATATCAGAGGTTAGAGAAATGTTTATTGAAATTAATCAGTTCAAGATTGTTGGTTTTCCAAAATTTAACTATAAAAACACTTACCTGAACACACTTTTGAATAACTGGAACGTTTCACTAACTACCTATTGTGCAAAAGATAATCACTGCGATTAAAAACAAAACTAACAAGTTTTTTGATTGTTTTGAAAACGAAACCACGTGTGCGCAACAATGCTTCACAACTTGAGCGCCATCTGCGTCTGACATTTCTGCTCAGAAGGTAACAGAAAAACCTACATTTGTGCAAATTTGAAAAAAAAAGTTTTTTTTTCTCAAATTTCAAAGTTTAGACAAAATAAGGATTTCGAACTCATCAAAGTTTAATTTAAAAGTTTGAAAAGTTGTAAAAAATGATAAAAAAGTTTGTTATGTAAGTTTGAAAGTTAAAGTTTTAAAACAAAAGACTGAAGGAATATATTAATTCTCGAGTGAACATATTGTCAACGCAAAAAAACGTGGTTCGCCAGGCCGCCTGGCTAATTGGATTTGTTGATAAAATAAGTCTTCCTTAAACGAATCGCGAAGTCTTATAAAAATCGTCTTGCTTCGGAACCGCATCGCTCTGCTAAAGGTAACCAGTATTAAAGTTCCACAAGAACGCGAAAAATCAAACGAGAAACATTTCGGTTTTCGAATTTGATTAAAAAATTGTGTGAAATTCAAATAAAGCAACAGAAATCAAAACCATCCAAAACAAGTTCAAAGCGAAAGGAGTTTGAAAAGTTTCAGTTTCTGAAACTTTTGGTCAACGAAATTTCAGGTAAGAGAATCGCTGAAATTGAAAAAGTTAGAAAATTTGAAATACCATCTTGAAAAATTGATTATTCAAAATGAAACTTTTGTCATTTGCGAATTCAAGTAATTTCCTTTTTGTCATGAAAAATTGTACTTTTGAAATCCAATTTTCAGACTTAAACTTGATAACAGGAGATGCTAAATTATTTATAGCATTTTCCTGATTGAAATTCACGAATAAATTTACACTGTTTTTTCGTCATCTTAGCGCTGTAACAAGTCAAACTTTTTTTTTACCTTGATGAGTTTTTTTTCAATAAACAAATGGAACAATGTCGAAATATCATTCATTTTAATTGGTCAGAGATGCGGAGTTGCGAAGTTTATTAGTGAAATTTGATACGGAGAATATCACATTTAGCATATTCATTAAGGTGTCTATGTGTACCTTTTTAAGTCTGAAAATCTCATTGATTCATACAGTTAAACTAACAAAATTACTAAAAAATAACTTTTCTGTACATTTTTCAGTAAATTTATTAATAAAAATTTGTTTCTCAATTCTTTTTTTACTGTTTTTGGTTCTTAATTAGTTTGATTTAGTTTTTAGGTTTTGATAGCTCAAACTGAAAGTTAATTCATGACCCGGATCATTTGAATGACATTTTCCAAACTTTTTTGAACGATTAATTTATCAGTATCGTTTGTTTTATAATTGTTATGGTGAAAAAGGTATGACGCTTTGAGTAAAGCACAACACACATCGATATTGATTTTCTCGAGAAGACGCAAGCGCTTCTCGGATCTGTTGCAGAGCCAGGGGGTGCGGTTGTTACCATGGATCCCAGTGTACTAGCCAACATGGACAAAGACGCACTGAAAAAGCAAATCGAGAACATGAAGTTCCAAGCGACAATGGAACGGTGGCCGCTTTCCAGATCTATCACAGCGTAAGTCCCAAATTAATCATCAGGCTACTTAATTTTGCAAATTTCATTGCTTTTCCTCTTTTCAAATCCTTTGAAATCAAAATCAAAACAAATTCAAGATGAGACTCCAAGCAGAGGGAGGATCTGAAGATGGAGTCCATGGAGGATACAAACATTTCAATTTTCAAAACCTTAATTCAAAATTGGACTTCAATATTATTTCAATTTTTTTCTTGACAAAATAAACCATTGAAATTTTCTGGATTTGAATTTGGGTAAATTGAAAGTAGGTTTTCGGTGTTTTTTTCCACTGTCAACTCTTCGACTGGGTTTGAAAAGTAGGTCGTCAAGATAGACAAGAAATTGGAACTCATGATCATTCAAGTTTGGGGTTTTTAGGGAGGGTGACCCATCAAAATATTGATCCCTTTTGAACATCTGTACAAATTCATTCACAACAATTGTTTTCATTTGTAATTTTCCACTGTTTCTAGTTTTCCAACCAATTGGAAAAAAATTAAAATGCAGTTCTATAGACTTTTGGTTTAATTCGATAGTGTTTAATTTTTGAATTAGGGTGATTCACAAACTGACACGGTTTTCTAATCCGCCACCATCGTGCGATGAAAAAAAAGTGTAAAAAAAAAAGAGAAGAGTTCCATCACAATGGAACGTTATTAATCAAACGAGCAATTTGACCCAGGAAATCGCGAGTTTTGAGCCGCGGCGAAAGCTGTACGTGTCGGCTGGCTGCATTGTTATTATAAACGGCGGCGGCACGTTGCAACATCTCACGAGATGTGTGCACACGCGAGGAGGTGCAATTATATAAAGACGCGATGGATCGCAGATTATTAAGCAAGCCCGATTCATTTGTCTCGAAAGCGAGATAAGTAAGTGGACTGTTTAGGTTTGTTATTTATGGCACTCGAGAAGCCGTGTTAAACGCTGGCTACCTTGTGTATCCTCGGATTGATCGTGTTGTTGAGATCATACGTGTAATGAGTCAGAGGTCAGTTCAACGATATTAACGTCAGGTTAACACCACCTTTGCTTATTTATTACAATGTTAACTTTCTGATTTTGTTTATTCCAACAAAAAACTCCAACTACAAAATTACTGAACAAAATTAAAATACAACATTTTTCAAATAACTATTTGAAAGTAAAATGTTCATTGTTAATAACATTCTCTTATTTATTTATTGTTAGGACTTGTTAAATAGTTTGAATTGTTTATACTTTTAATTGCGAATTTTGTAGTATTAACAAGATAAGATTACCAAGTTTCAATTGAATCGACGAAATGAGATTAGAGTGGAACAGGATTTGAAGGTTTATTGACGATTCTGACGTGTGCAAAGAATTAATTTTGCTTTTTTCGTCATTTTCAAATTACATTTTTGCGTAACCTCTGTTTATTCTAAATTTTTGGAGTCGTATTGGAAAAACCCAAAGTTTCCATACAGATTAGATAACATCCAGCATAATTATTTATCTGAACTGATAAATCTAACTGGTATGAATTATGAAAAATTGCGTTCCCTTTCAAAATGAACGACCAAACAAAAGTCAAATCTAAATACACGAGTGATTAAATTTAAATACATATTTAGATTGCAAGTTGTTTCAACATTGAGATTTGTAAGGGCACAACCAAAATTTGTCATTGAAATATAAAAAAAAAGTGTCAGAAAAAAGTATATAAAAAAAGCAATTAAATTTTTTAGTTTTTAGTTCCATTGAAATGATTCGCAATTGTAACAACAGTTGTAAATAATAAATAAGACTTAATTAACTTCTTTCTAATTAGTTTAATTAATTGGAATTACAACTATGAAATTGTATAGTATATTTGTTATAATTATGAAAGTATACAACAAATTAAAAATAATTCATTAAGAAAAAAAAATGTTCGTCGATGACTCATACTGAGGAGTGATCTCGTTTGTTCTCCGGTCAAAAACAAAGTCAAATAAAAATGAATGAAAGAGAGAAAGATAAATCCAAGGTTGAAAAGGAAACAAGATCGCCTTGGACCAACGGCGATTAATGGACTGTTTCATGTAAAAAGAAAAAAAAGTAAAAAAAATTCGATGTCACTGAAAAAGACATCCGAGTATTGTCCGGGTCAAAGGCTTCGGTTAGAGTTTCTTCACTCGTTTGAAACACGCTCGTAAATCCTAAAGTCAACCCATTCTTCAAAAAAATTCTGTCTCAAATTATTCAAATACAACTCCAAAAAAACAAACTTTACAACAAAACGAAAAGTGAATTTCAAACTGAAAAAACACTCTCACTCAAAATAAAAAATTTCAAACTTCTTTTCCGCACAATGGAATACAATCAAACAATTAATCTACCGATAAATGACGTACGAAAAAAAAAGAAAAAAAAACAAGGAAGAAAGGTTGGTACTAAAATTCCTCTCGAAATTATCATATGAATGGAAAAAAGGATTTGTCATAAAAATGAGATGTAGTTCACCGGAGACTTTTGAACTCATTTTTTAATCTGGTTTTTTATATCTGCACTCGAGTTATTTTTCATACCGGAACGTTTTCTTTTATTCTAATTCGAATTTTCTCCGTTCGTGTTTTGGAGAACGTGGACGTTTTGATTGATCCAGTTTCTAGAAAAGCGCGTCTGATAAAACTCAGACGAGAAAGAGAGAGATTGAATATTGTTTATTGGCTTTTTTGCCGGATCGGCGACAAAGTAGCCTGCGATTCCGGAAGGTCGGTCCGAACCGTTGACTGTTCCCGTTAACGATTTGACGAATCAAAGCATAAACGTAAGGAAACTTTCCCTGTCGGCAAACTCGAGTGAAAGGCGCCGGTTTTTCGCCAATCGCGCGAATTCTCCGTTTGTGCAGTTCTAGTTCAAACCATTAAAATTGCTCACTTTTTTCACTCTTTCAAAATTTTTCATCTTTTATTCCTCTCCTTTTTTTTCGCTTTTCAATTTTCAACAAACAGAATTCTTTTCAAGTTTCACTTTTAAATTTCAACAATTTTGTTTTTCAAGCCAAAAATCCAGAAGGAAATTAAAAAAAAAACAAGTTTTCAAACAGTTTTGTATTTCGTGAATCAAGAACATCATTTTTGTGAATTGATTTCTAATCCAAAAACAGGTTCCGAATTTCTTTCCTTTGCGTGCGCAAATCCTAACGGTAAGTCACGGATCGGAGATGTGCGCGAATGTAGTTCACCGGCTAACGGGGCAAAATCATAATTTTGTTTTCGTTGGCTGTTTGAGTTGTCTCTCGGGTCGTTTTTTTTTCATAGTCAACTTTTTTCATCCACTGCCAAAGGAAACAAAATTTGAATAAAGGAAAGTGCTGCCGTACGAGAAAGTTTTGAACCCTGCACTATTAATTCATTTTAAAGTCTACATACCATTCTTGACAATTTAATTGCTCGATTATAATTAGAGCAAAATTATCCCAAAAAGAACTAAAAACGAAAACTGATCACAGAACCAAAAATTGAAAATCACAAATTAAAACGAATGAAATGGCATTCAACTGATTGGGCAATTAAAAATCGTTAGAAACTGAGCATGCTGATTATTAAATATTTATGATTAAATGAAAAGTCACATAATTGTATGAAACAATCAAACTCGAACAATTGGCATTAATCTAACGCGACCCACATATGAGTCAGTGGTGGATTTTTTTTCTCACAATCATTTGCAACGTTGGTTGTATCGGTATTAGTAATGATGGATGCGATGAATATTTCAGAATCGTGTTTCCATAAGCGATCGCAGGAAGATCGGTCTGAAACAAGAATATAACCGGCGAGAGAAAAAAAAAGAGTGCTAAACACGCTCGAGTAGGCATGCATATCGCACGGCCCGAAAGCTTCCTTCGCGTATGTGTTTTCCTTGAACGCAAATCGTCGTAATAATTCCCTTTCACCGTGCGGCATCGCACTGACTCGTGTACAACAAGGCTCTCGCAGAAAACGCGTCGCGAAAAAGCACACAGCCGCGCGTTCATTGTCCGTGACGAGCTTTCGCACTCTTTGACACGCAGTTGCATTTTGTTCAACACGTCGCGCGTTAAATGACATGTAATCGTTGCGAAATCGCGTGAGATCCAAACGATTAGAAAATCTCTTGGAATCGATTGTAATTGATATAATTCCCCCAGTTTTTTTATATAACATTCCTTTAATGTTTCATTCAAAAAAAATAAACATTACAAAATAATTTTTTAAATGATTAAAAAAGGAATATAAAAAGTGTTATGTTTTAATCAATTTTTTTAGAAACAAAATTTGAAAAGAGGAAGGTTTTTAATTTTGAATTTGTTAAGAGTTGTTAATAAAGGTGAACTGTTTTTCATTTGCAGTATGCGAGAGTATGTAGAGGAGAACGAAAAAAGTGACCCACTAATTCACGCGCCTGATAAGAAGAACAATCCATGGGCAGAGAAGGGCAAATGTGTGATAATGTAAATCCTCCAAACAGGTAATGTTTCAAGTTAATTCAATTTTATTGCAATTATAATCTTAACTTTGTAATTCGATAAACTCATTTTGAAATTGTTTTTCTTTGCAGTTCGATTTGAGGAGTAATGACGTCCTCAAAACAATTGGCCCACGAGAAGAAATCAGTTCTATGGAACTGTAAGAGAGCAAGGATCGAGACCGGACTGAGAGACGGATAATCAACTTGGACCAAAGTCTGAAAACAGAGTTTAGCAGCCATTTCCATTGAGACTAGCCATTCTCACGAATCAATTTTTGACCGTTATATTTATTAACCACCGTCGTGTCCGCGAGGACAATCTTCGTCTTTGAAACTTCCTATTCGTCAACCTCAATTGAAAACTATCATGGTTGTTAAAAATTTCGACTCAAAATTGTTAGCGTTTTTGTTCATTTTTAAGAAAGAAAAACGTTTTCAATGTTTTGCCAAACGTTTTGCTAGGTTTAGTTGATCTTTTGTTTTAGAAAATTTCTGAAACTGATGACAGAAAGAGTCAAGTTTAGTCAGAGTTTAGTTACCTGAATTAATTGATTTGTAATTTATTATCTTTCATTAATAACTAATCTAAAAATTCATGACGAAATTATGAATTATTTATCAGTAGGTTTCTGTAGAATTTATATCTGAATTATTATATGCATTATCTATTGTATCAATTAAGACACCATTCAAAAATTGTGTCGTTTTCATTTCAAAATATTGTAATAAAATCTTTGTACCCGACTCGAAAACGTCTTCGAACTTTCATTCTCACTTCTACCCCTCAACGATACATTTTTTATATTGTCATAATGTTGATGGTCTTTTTCACACAAAAAATGATTTATTTGACTTTCAATGGTGCAGAAAAAGATGATTCATAAAACAAAGAACGTGTTTTTAAAGTCGCCAGGAAATTATGCACGCAAGTTTATTAAACCCAACGTCGGTTATGGATTGTCGTATAATTCACTACAATAACCTGAACATCGATATAGAAATATGACACTGGTGGTTTCTATTGCCACAAATAGCCACTAGAGAAAGTTTTCTATTTTCTTTCAATTTAAATTATTAGGATGTTTTTGCTTCTCGAGACGAACACCAAGATTTGCGGTCAGTCGAAATTCCATAATAAATGAGAGAGGACGAGATGAGACATCTGGGCTTGGAAATTCGTTGATACATGAAACAAAGAACACCTGAGAAGCAATTTCAAAATGTAATTAAGACAAAAATAAAAAAAATATACCATTTTGCAAACGAAGATTTCAACATTTCTGGAATTCAAATTGTTTAAATTTCGAAATAGTTCATTTTTTTCAACATTTTATGACAATTGTTGATCGACTTTGCAATAATGCAGGGAAATGAAAATATCCTTCATTTTATTTGCAAGATAAAGTCTGAATATTTATCTATCCTCGTTTTAATATTTGCCTTCTGTACCATGAAATCAACTACTTTATTGACACCAACTGTTTTCTTGAAATTTATCGATTGTAAACTAAACTTTGAAAAACGTAAGTTGAATCCAAGTTGCTGACTTGGACTGAAAAGTTGATTTGACAAAATCAACTTTGTTTCAAGATCGAACTGAAAATTCATGTCACAAACAGCGAAAATTGAATTTTAAAAACCAACTATCAAAATTGTAACTTCAAGAGGACGGAATTTTGAATATTAATAGATCAATTACCACAAACTTTTGTTCGCAAATACTTTTCAGTACAAACAAATGAATTTGAAGAGAAAACAAAAGTGAAAAAACGAAAAACAGTTAGAAAACTGAAAAATGATTTGAAATTGAAAGGGACAGGTTGTTGATTTGGACTAAAAAGTTGATTTGACAAAACGTTTCAAGATTGACAGCTCGCGTATCATAGCTGGCCCTGCCACATGAATTCTAACTGAACGAGCGTTCTCAGGGGGGATTGGCGTTTCACTCTCGCGTTCCCATTTAGCTTCACTGGGATTGGATATGTACGATGCATGGGGCATAGCGGTGTCGCCACTATAGTTAAAATGAAAGGCACTTAATTGTTGTGTCTATAATATTGCGCGCGGCAAATATACTAAATTTAAGAATGATAGTTTCAGTATTTCCTGAACAGCTGTCAGAGCTAGACTAAGAGCGCGCACCGCCGATCATGTGGCGGAAGATCGCTGATTGACTCGAATTGTTACCAATTCTTTTTCGCCGATAGTGTAGTGGTTCCAGTTTTTCATCCACTCAGTTTTTCCCACTCTTTTCAAGGACTGAAATTTTTCCAGCAACGGTAAGGGTTTTTGACAGTGCGCGATTTTTGGTTCTTTTTGCCAAACTTTGTTGTCAAGTGTAGCCTTTTTTTTTATCAAAGTGAATTTTGAAAAAAGTTGGAAACAAAGTAAGTGCTGATTTTAGGGGTTTGAAAGATGGTGTTTTGATTTAGTGATTAGAATTTTGGCCAAAGTTGATTAAGTTTTGCGAGATTATGTAAAAAAAAGTGCGCCTTTCGCTGCGTGAAACTTGAGAAAACAGCGCCTACTTTGTGTCTCCGTTTCGAACGGAAAGTGGATCGCGGTTGAAAAATTGGGAAAAGTGCCGAATTTTGGTCGGCGACATTTTTATTATTTTGTTGTACCCGGACGAAAGTCGGAAAGAAAGCGAAACGTTGTAAATGATGCGGTGCCAATTAGCATGCGGCTTAATTAGTCGAGCTGCGGATCTCGCGATTGTAAACTTGATTCGATAATACTAATCATCATTTTCGACTTTCGCTCTTCTAAAATCGGGATTCTTTTTCGACTCAGTTCCGTCAAAATTTCTCTCAAAACAAAAGTCAAAGTTTCTACTCTTATTAAAATTCGGGTTTTTTTACTTCTTCGCTCTGAAAAAAAACGAGTAAAAAAACAAAACAAGTATTAAAAATAAAATCAATAATTTTCATCAGTTGTCCAAGGGCACAACTGACGTATTTACAATGTTCTTTTTTGCTTGAAATTTTCAATCCGCCACAAACTGATGCGTTGTGATTTTTGAAAGTTTTGTGAAGGTCACTGTTTGAACTGCATAAATTTTCTACCGTGTTCCAAGTTGATTTCAAACTTTTTGTCCTTCCTTCGCATGGAAATTTTATGGCCAAATGAAAATTCATGCACCAAAGATGGGTGGAAAAAATTGAACCATTGTAAATTCGAGGGGAGAATTTTTAATATTTATAAATCAATTAGTACAAAGTGGCGGTCTGCGTGGTAATTGTGAGGGATGGAAAATCGTAACTGAGATTGTATAATGGAAAGAAAAAAAAAGAAAATTGGCTTAATGATGATGAATGCAAAAGTCAATGAATGGGAAGGAAGTTTGTTGCATTCTGTTATTCTTAATTAATGACTTAATTGAACCACTGAAATTGTCGGTTTTCAAAATTCTAGCTTGCAAAAATATGTTTATTTATTAATCGCTTTTTTACAATGTAGTCTGAAGAAAGAATTTGCCACGGATGAAAAATAAAATTCGTTAGAACGACGTTATACCCGATGAATTAATTCAAACACTCATATAAATTAACTTGAAATTGACATTGATTAAAAAAAAAAGGTTACCAATTTCTAAACCGGTTGGGACTTTTCACTCAAAGTTCAAAACGTTTCAATCGAACGCAATTTGCGTGTTACAATATTACGCTCAACTATATAAATATTTAATGTACAATACGGATACGCACGTTTTACATAACTATTAAATTTCAAATTAATAAAAATTATATAACGATTTTGCAAGTTTGACTTTTTCACCTCGAGTTTTTAAAAGAAAAACAAGATTTTTAAAATTAAATTTTTCATTTTTTAAAAAACAAAGGAAAGCAGAAACCAAATGAAATGTAGATTTATTGTTATTGGATCGACCTAATTTTTTTGTTCTACTCGAAATTTCGCGCAAGCGGGAAGTGTTGCGCGGATTACAAAATGCTGTTGGAAAAAAGTAACACGCTCAGAACCAGTACCTGTTCGGTCAAAATGGTTTTGTTCGATTTTTTGAATGCCTTCCACCATATGTTGTGCGTCCTCTCACTTTCGTCGTGCGATAACCTCGCACTTAATTTCAAAAGAGAGCGACTAAAAAACCAAAAGAGAGGGAAACCGAGCGAAAAAAAATCGACGGATCAGTTTACTTTTTTCTTAACGTAACAATTATTTCTTCTCTTTAAAACCGAGGACCGGAGTTTCTTTTTGTCAGCTGTGGAACTTTTTTCCCTCCTTGTCGTTTGATCGGGATGAATGATTTTTGGGAGTCCAAAATCAGTTTACGTAAACTGCGATATGTAACATTTTTATATTACATAAAACTAACTGAACACACGAGTTACATAAATGTGTCATATAACAGATCCATTGCACTTGCACGTTTATTTACGACGCAAACGCGTTGCCATGAAATTCATTATATTCGGCAGCAGACGATCGGCTTATCGATTTTTGATCCATCCGCACTTCACCTTCTTCGGCGGCGATACGCTCGGTCGCACTTTCGCAACTCGATTTCATGAAAATTCATGCAAACCGACTTTTCATCGCCACAAATCGATTGGCTCTTTTGCAATCTGCGAAGACGTTTCGTATACAAAAGTCAATTTCTTTAGTCAACAGCTTTGTTTGTTTTTGTAATCAACCGGTCTTTAGTTTCTGGGATTTGAATGTAAAACGAAAAATAACAAATAAAATGAAAAAAATCTACTAAAGAATCGTGTAGAAGATGTGAAAAGCTCTCACTAGAGTACCCACAAGCCAGGGTTATAAGATGAATTTGAAAAAGTAACATAACCTCAAAAAATTATAATTTACTTTTTGTAGTTATTTCACCATTGAAAGTTTTGATATGAAGGCATATTCCTCGGTAAAATTTATCAAATTACT
This sequence comes from Telenomus remus, assembly GCA_020615435.1. Classification (NCBI taxonomy): domain Eukaryota; kingdom Metazoa; phylum Arthropoda; class Insecta; order Hymenoptera; family Scelionidae; genus Telenomus; species Telenomus remus. The sequence goes on along the minus strand of CM036341.1, from coordinate 4,423,220 downwards.
TCTTTCTAGTTACAGCAACAACGAAAATCGTTTTCAAAATGGACTTGACAAAAATTATGTTTGGATTTTATTTAAAAAGATTTCATTTTGATTAGACTTCATTAGTGATCCGACTTCGTAGCGATATAAGGAACAATTTCGTTTGGAATTTTGACAGGATACGAAAGCATGTTAAAAAGCGGAAGCCAAGTGACGAGATTTAAAACGTGTCTCGCGTGAAAATCGACTTGCCACATTTGGCGTTTAAGTTACATCGCGACCAAAATTATTCATCTGATCGTACAAAAATTTTAAGCTTCCTTCTCCTTGTTATGCAAAGGAGAAGAAAATGTCCGCGTCGTCACGAATTTTCATCGTGATAAAAAGCTATCCCATGCGAATTTCAACCCGAACGAGGAGGAAAAATTCGTTGCGATGATTTTTCGATTGGCTTTCATTTTATGGTAATTACAAGAAAGTTTTGCATTACGCGATTTGCGATATTTGCAGGATCTGCGAATACTTTCGTCGATAGCTGCTGTTTTTGTTGATTTTTTTCGATTATTTCTAGATTAGTTTTTAGAAACTCAAATATTGATTAAAAAAAAAAAACAAACAAATATAGAAAACATAAATAAAACGAAAAGCGAATTAACTTTTGAATTTGAAATGGATTTGAAAAAAAGAAATGATATTTATTTTTTTTTCCGGTCGAGTTTTTGTATTTTTTATTGTGAGCGTTTGGGAACGTTATTGGACGACGGTCAAATGGAAAGCTAAGTCCGTGTCACGATGGAAACGAGAGGTAGCAGTTTGCGGTACTTTCGAGCCGAGTATAAAGCGTTTCTTGAGGAAGGCGTGGTTCGCGAATTGTCCCCAGCCGACACGCGTTTCGACCACACTATTCTTGTACTTTTACCTTTTTGTGATTCAATGGAAATTTCACGATATTTAACGTCTCCACTCCAACCATTGCATCTGTAAAAAAGAAAAACAGCTGTAAAAAAGTGCAAAAAATTGTTGTCATTTTTCAGAACTAATCTACATCTCACTGAAATTCTTTATTTGCAACTAAAAGAGTCATTTAGCGGTCCAACTTAATTAATTAATCTCTAATTAGCAGTCAGTTGAAATACATTTAACGCGAGTTCGAAGCATTGTGCTGCTGCAATGTTTGCAACAATGCCGGCTTGTTTCCACAATCCATTTATCCCCATTTTGTAGCACTGAATAGTCTTGCGAAACATTTTTTTATTCTCAAATTCACATGTCTAATTAAATCGCAATTTCCTCGCATTTTATTTCATCGAATTATCAACACAAATCGAGAGCAAAAACGTGTAAAAATCGCATTTTCACTATCAAACCTACGAGGCGAGAGTTCAAATCCAACTGAAAAGGTTTTTTTCAAACGATTTCGTTTACGAGACGAGAGTTCAAATCCCACTGAAAAGGTTTTGTCAAACGTTTACATTTGTCGTTTAATTTAGTTTTTGATTGAAAAATACAACAAAGGGTGTTTTGACTGAGAGTCGTTTGTTCTCAATGAAACGATTTGTGGAACAAAAGGTTTGAATTGCTGCACAGGCAGAATTTAATTTTGAGTTTCAATATCACGTTCGGGCTTGACAATGCAAGGCTAATTGTCAACCGCGGTTAGAATAACGTTAAGAAACGCGAGACAATCCTGCGACATTCATCTCACAGCCGAGACAACAATAACGTGCGCAACGTGTGAAAGAAAAGGGGGACACAAAGCGTGTCGCAAAGAAAACGCGCTCTGGCGACGGCTCCGGAAATCCGAAAAGTCTTGCTACAATGTTGATGTTGAATTTTTTTCATTTCCTAATCAAAAAACTAATTTAAATGAAAAAAAAACATCGTTCAAATTGATGTCAATTCAATTTCAGAAACATTTTAAAAACGAACAAACAGTACAGATAAAAACAAATAAAGATTAAGCACAAAATAAATCCGTTTAATTAACAATTATAAAATTGGCAGGTTTCTATGTAATTGCCTGAATTTGATGTAACAAAATTATATGACGAGATGAATTTTTTACGACGAAGGTTATTGGGTCACTGCCACTTCAAGTTTAATTGAATTTTTTTAATTGCCGTATGTCGAAAGTGATGACATTTCTAGTTTATATTTTCTCTCTCTTGCAACTAAAGAGTCAGCATTTTTATCGATTCTTTTATTAGCTGAAAAGTGGTGGGATTGCAGGCAAAGTTGAAGTCGCGACTTGATGCAACGTGCAATTACAGCTTCTTTCTTTATTTGCGCGTCTGACGTCGAATTTTCGTGTTTAATGATTGACTTATTGCTCAGAACGTTGGGCAACAGAAGCTTTATAGATGCATCGGTTTGAATATACGTCGCAAATTGCTGAAACATTTTTATTTTTTCTTCGAAAATGTAGGCGCAAAGTTGCCTCATCACTTTGTTTGCAACTTCTTTTTTCAATCGATTATGATCTTGCGACTAAATTTCGCAACATTTAAACAATTTCATAAACAATTGAATAACTATTTACCACAAAATTGATGAACAAATGAGTTACCTTGAAAAAAGTTTTAAACAAATTGAAAAAATATAGTTTTTGAGACGTCTGGTTCTATTTCTTTTTTTGCAAAATGATCATATATACACAATTGGAAAGTACCTGCGTAAACTAATCGCCATTGTCACTGTTTAATGTCTGTGTCAGGAAATTTATTACGAGTTTCATAATGCGAAAAATATAATCATAAGCCGCTGAGGATTTGATACTTATTCATCTGCGTTCAGTGGTAACATTTTCCGACAAGCTTCAAAGAGAAAGCGTCGCAAAAATTCAAATTTTCTCGACAAAGCCAACAATTTAACACTCCATAAAATCAATTTTCAATCAAATTCGCGAAACGATTATCTCCTAATAAATCATTTGGGTAAGAAAACCAACTACTTACACTGAACAAATTAACGTCAATTATTTGATTTGACATTAAAAAACAAATCGTTTGACTACAATCTGTCTTGGGATCTAATGAAGAGCTCAGCGCTAAAACACAAGTCATGTTCGACAGAAGCTAAGGATTAGCATAGAAACTGCAGTTTAACTAGACACACAACACACCCAGATTGGCATTTTTTCAGAAATAAAACTTCTGCAATTCTCAAGCAGACAAATTAATTTCAAATTACAGTCAATTGATTACAAATTTGCTAATCGAGAAACTTGATTTTTACGATGGAAAATTGTAAATTTTGAAGTTTCTTTTTTGCAAACTTAATTCAGGTAGTTGTTTTATCGCCTGAGGAAGAGTGATTGCGAAACGGTACTTCACTTATGACGTATGTATGAGGTTTTGGAGCGATATTTCGCGCGTCTAGAGTGCAGTTGAAATAGAGTTTGGCTGAGTTTCTGGCATGTAAATGAACCCAGCGGTAAAAGTGATCCGCTCGCTTTGGGAGAGAAAATTGTGAGCCTGCGAGCGGGCGATTGAACTGCACTACTTAACTCCGAGAGATCGGGAAAAACGTGCCGATCGGATATTAGAGTGCCTCGATCTCGGATGTCTCAACGCAATTGGGTCATTTTCGTATAAGAATTGTGTACCTCAACGAAAGGCAAATAAGAAAGGAGAAGTCACTTTTAGTTTTCAACTCAGTTTTGACTTTCAATTTTGTTTATCTTTTTCAAAATCTGGTTTGACTGAGTCGGTGAAACACTTTTTTAACCAAATATTTTCGTCCAATGTTTTCTTATCGAAATTTTAGAAACGAATTGGTTTGTTGAATATTGACTGAATATTTTGCATAATTTGAAAAAAGGTTTATGAAAAAAAAAAGAAAAGTTTAAACGAATGCAGATGAATGCGGCATCGTTTCGCAATGATGATTATGAATATTGGTGCTCAGGAATGACTATTTTTTTTTCTTCCCTCAGTCGCTGAAACAGTGAAAAATGTAACGGTCGCAATAATAAATGTTAATCGCAATTTGTGTTGGTTTGCTTTCAAAAGTTAATGAATAATGCAAAAATGTATAACGATCGCACGATATGTAATCCAAATTTAGAAATTTGTTTCGCAAAAGTCGTGCGGTTTGTTAGACGTTTATCGAACATGATTTACAGTGCTTGGAACATCACTGAAAAGAACGAACGAAAAATCATAATCAAACTCCGTAATTGATTCTACTTGCAAAACTAAACAAACAAGTCCCAGCTTTCTCAACTGTTGAAGATTCTTTTTTTTTCATCCGGATGTTTTGATAGTCAAAAAAATTGTTAGCAGAAGACCAGTAAAAATTTTGAAATTTCAATCTGACACGGAGAAGCCGATGGTTTTGTTTCGTAAAGTGAATGACATTATTAATACAAAGTGAAAGCATACCGAATGTGGCATACTAGGCACATTTTGCTCCAAAGTTTTTCAACCGTTTTTGTCCATACAAATCACTCACAAACTCGAGCAAAAACCGCAGGTTTCACATTTCTTTTCCCTTTCGGTACAAATTTTTCCACGTTTTTCACTGGAGTTGAATTTTTCGCGCACGAAAAGTTGCAAATTCGGTTACTCCATAGAGTTAATTTGTTTTAAAATTACTCCAACTCAATTTCTCTACAATAATTATTTCCACAACTATTATATTCATAAACATATAAGTCTCGAAACAATTTTAATTGTTGATTTTACATTTTCAAATTTCGTTTTCCAATCGTAAAGTGTCGCTTGAAATAATAACAATCCGTATTTGTAAAATTGAAATTTCGTCTTTGCCATGGGCGTTTGGCGGACAAATTGAGCTGTTGATGGTCCTGACATCAACACACAATCGTGACAATGCATACAAACAACAATTTTACGCAATGTGTTATACATAATACATTACAGATGAAAACGCCGGCTGGATAAGTGTTACAAATCTTCAGGCACACTTTTTTTCATTGCAATTTCTCTCAGTTGCGCCATTGTGCGGTGCGAGGTGTAAACCAAGCGTTCCATATGCTACGGTGCCCGTAACATCCTACATGTACCTGTAATTATATTGCAATACAATGAAACATCTCACTGTACATCACAAAAAAGAAAAAACCACAAAGAAGAAATAACCATCAAACTGAAACTTCAACTCCAGAAAATAAATGACGAATCTTCAATCAAAAAATTAAAATGATTATTGAACTTAAGGAAAATTTAGGATTGCATTTTTGATTTTGAGTAGGAAATTGTGTACTTAGAAAATGATGAAAAGACAAGAGAATCTTTGGTGCAAACTTATATCCTTTCTAAAACGGGGTGGAAAAATGTAATAGTAAAAGTTATTGGCAAACAAGAAATGGTTAGCGATAGAATGGAGCTTGGTGATTAATCGTATAGGGGATAAGCGTTCGCGAGCATTTCAAGTAGGCCGTTGAGAAAAAGACCGACCTAGAAAATGCACGCACGCGAGAGACGTCTCGCGATGAAATTGAACGTTCACTTGTCAGAGCAGGGACTCGGATTTGTCGTAGATTATGGATTTCGAATCGATAAATGAAAGTAGAATCCCGCTGTTGATCGAAAGTAACAGTGAAAATGCTGCAGTACAAAAAGTCCAGGCTTTTACACTCGTCAAAATCATCATTAACTGAAAGTAAAACGGTTAAAATCAAAAGTTAATTCCATTCTGGTTTATCAACTAATTAAAATGAATCGTTCGCGTTTTTCTTTTAATTAAAAATGCAACTTAATGAAGTTTCAATTAATGAAAATTGTGGATTAATTAAGTTAAGAGACAACAATGACGAAGAAATTGGAATGTAAATGGATTTTGATTGGAATTAATTGAACAACTGTATACAAATGTTGACAGAAAGTAGAAGCGCTCAAAGACGTAGTACACGTGTTAGAATTCAATTATTTTGAATCTCGCCATTTATTACAATAAACAAACACCGAGGCAAGACCTTAAGGATGGTAATTTATTCAGTCTGCGATGCAGTGCGAGCATCATTATGACTTTTCAGTTTCGCTGCAACGTTCACATTAATCTCAAACGTCATCGCTTCATAACGTTAATCTTTTAATTTCACGTTCCGTTCATACAATCGACTGGAAGTCACCTGTTTCGACAGCCAGAAAAAATTGTTTCACTTTGAAAACCGAATCAATCACTTCCTTTACTTTTCCATTTGTGTGACGCAACCTCGGATCGACTATTTGCTTTAGAACTACACTTGTTTACCTAAATATTGAAAACAATTTTTTCGTCAATATTTTTTCTTGATTTTTTTTTCTTAATTTTTTCGTTGAAACTCATTTCAAAAACGGGAAGTAGAGTATTCAAAATATGGAGACGTTCATTTCATTGATTGATATCTTGAATAAAAAAAATTGTACTTGGAGCTGATTGAACTTGGGATGAAACTATGTGTAATGTTCAGTTCTATTGGGTGCGAAGGTCTCGAGCTGTGAAAGTGAAATGTTTGCATGTGGCAATGATAATCAAGTAGAACAATACTTCATATAGAAATAGAAATGGAAAATGCGTAAACAATGGAGCATGAGAATGTTTCAAAGTTAACCAGATTGCGTGCAAAAAATTACATCCCTGTGAAAAAATTGTATGGTCCAAAGCCATTTTACATTTCACAATACACAAATTGATTGAACAATTTACATAACAATTAACAGTGCAGACAGTATGAATACAAATAAAATCTGCGGTGAATCTCAAATCTTTGAATTTTAATTAAGCACGAAATTTTTGTATAGTCTGAATTGTGCTCGAGCGTGATGAAATGTACGATGACTGATAAATTTTGGGTGCAAAGACCGGTAGGAAAGAAAACAGAATTTCGTAATAGAAATTTAATTAAATAATGCCTCCTCTTAGACGCCGAGCCGAACGAATATAAAAGTTCATTCATCAGTATTCAGCATACGTCCCTCGAAAGTGGTAACGTGCATACAGACTGCGCGTCTCTTTCGTATGCACATCAGATTATCGCGACGTAGCAGAAATGATATATCTTGTGTTTGTGATCTTTGTTTAATCTAACCATCGATTTTCGTTAGGTCAAACAAAATTACAAAACTTCAAAAAAAAAAACAATTTTTTATAATTGAAATTTGCTAAAATTTTTGTTTGGAATTTTTTGCTGATCTGAAAATGCGATCAAAGAGACACAATGGCACTTTCCTATCTACTGCAATCAAGCGAAATTAAATTCATCACGAGCGATCGTAATTGACATAATCACAGTGTTTGACTGTACACTTATCCAAGTAATAGAGTGATTATCCACTTTCGAGTAATTAGCGTTAAAAAGGAGGAGCCAAGTGTGAGGTGGAATTTTGGTTAATTTGAAAGTAATTTTGGATTTCCTGTTGTGTTGCAGATGAAGAGCCCGTTGGTTGCGGCATTGTTATGCTTCGTTTTGCTCGCAGGAATCACCGAAAATGCGGAAGGTGAGTCTCAGAGAAAGGGACTTTCGCGGTGAAGAAACGCGGAAAGTCCCATGAAATTAATGAGGAAAATGTAAATTCTTCTGTTGATGAATGTATCACTTCTCGTAAAAACCTAAACATTCCAAAAATAAAATTCGAAACAATAATAACGAAAGGCAAAATAATTTACGACGTATAAAAAAGTAACCCGGAAGAAATGTTTCATAAATTGGGTTTTTTACAGGTGCCAGAAAGAGATTTCGAAGGCCAACGACAGCAAGCCCGGCTGTCTCAAGTGACCAGGAAGTTTCGGCGAGTGTAAACAGGGTGAAACTGACACGAAATCGGATTAATTCGAAGAACACGAAAACCGAATTATCGACTGGGAAGGATAACGATTACAAGGTGAAAACATTTCGTTCCAAAATAAATTCAGTTACCAAACTACAACTTGACGAAAAGCAAAACCAAAAAAAAAAGGTTAAACTGTGATTACACAAGCTGAAAGACAAGTCGTGGAAGATGATGAATTGTAAAGACGGTGTTTAAAACAAATCAAAAGAAATGCAAAAGTTAACGGCTATAATTAGCGCAACTTTTCTTCGCACTTTGGGATGGTTGATTGAATTCAAATTTGTTGCAGGTTGTGTGTTATTACACTAATTGGTCTCAGTACCGAACCAAAATTGGAAAATTCACACCCGAAGACATCCAGCCTGATCTTTGCACGCACATCATATTTGCATTCGGCTGGTTGAAGAAGAATAAATTAACCAGTTTCGAGTCAAACGACGACACGAAAGATGGAAAGGTCGGCTTGTACGAAAGGATAATCAATCTCAAGAAGGCCAATCCTTCACTCAAAATTCTGTTGGCTATTGGTAAGTGAATACATAAATAAACGTTCAATTTGTTGTCACAATAATAGTTTTAATTATAAACAAAGACCCGAGATCTGTTTTGAAATGAATGAATTATCGATTGACGTAACTAATACTTGTACCGTTTATTAGGTGGCTGGTCATTTGGCACGCAGAAGTTTAAGGACATGTCGTCCACTCGATATGCAAGGCAAACTTTCATTTACAGCGCAATACCATATTTACGCGCTAGAAACTTTGACGGCCTGGACATCGACTGGGAGTACCCAAAAGGAGGCGATGACAAAAAGAATTACGTCCTGCTGTTAAAGGGTACGTCGTGCCGTCACGCACACAACCGTCTTATGCAATCCATTCATAATTTATTAACGTAATGCTGTTCACAAACGAGTTCACCAAAAACGGTGGCAGGCTTTGATATCGAAATCGTACAGTGGCCACGTTATTAATTAGTAATGCACATTTGCAGAATTGAGAGAGGCTTTCGAGGCAGAAGCACAGGAGAGAAAGAAACCGCGATTGCTTTTAACGGCCGCTGTACCCGTAGGCCCGGATAATGTAAAAAGTGGATATGATGTTCCAGCAGTATCTAGGTAATTTAAAATCTCCAATATACTATCAAAGTTGAGCTCTCTTAAAAAATATAGATAATTGTTTGTATTCATGCAAAAATAAAACATTCTTGGACTTACAGCTATTTGGACTTTATAAACTTGATGGCTTATGATTTCCACGGTAAATGGGAACGAGAGACTGGTCACAATGCACCCCTGTACTCTTCATCATTGGACTCAGAATGGCAAAAACAGTTGAGCGTGGAATTCGCAGCGTCTATGTGGGTACGTCTTGGGACACCTAAAGAAAAATTGGTCATTGGTATGCCGACCTATGGACGATCTTTCACCTTGTCCAACTCAGCAAACTTTGGGGTACATGCACCTGCTAGTGGAGGAGGTAAAGCTGGAGAGTACACAAAGGAATCTGGTTTCTTAGCTTATTACGAGGTAAAGAAAAAAACATTTATAAACAGCCTGAATCATTAATTGTGACAACATATTAAACAAAATAAAAATTTCAGATCTGCGAATTACTACAAAACGGAGCAGTTTACATTTGGGACGATGAGATGAAAGTACCATACCTGGTGAATGGTGATCAGTGGGTAGGATTCGATGATGAGAGATCAATTAGAAACAAGATGAGGTGGTTGAAGGACAAAGGTTACGGTGGTGCTATGGTCTGGACCGTAGACATGGACGATTTCAATGGAACGTCTTGCGTGGGAAATGTCAGGTATCCCTTGATCGGAGCTATGCGGGAGGAACTGCGGGGTATCTCGAGAGGAAACGGAGCCAAAGACGTAGACTGGACTGCAGTCGCTTCGACAGTCGCGGAAACAATCATCAAAAAACCGGAACCGTACAAGATCGCCGTCAGTGAAGTTTTGAACAAAGCTAAAAAGCCACACAAGGTGGCGACTCAACTGGTCGTCAATGGCCCGAGCAGAGGTAGAGTTAATTGGATCGAGTTTTTTGTTACATTTTCTGTTTGGTTTTTTTAAATTGACTGTGGGACTTTTTTTTATCATAGTCATGGAAAAACGTGTTGTTTTATAAGAACTTGTTCTAAGAGCGTAAAGAAAAATGGTTTAGTAAGCGAATTCACGTAATTACCCGTTTTGTGAGCAATGAAACCTTTTTGTATTTCCTCGTTGCTGTACTTGGTGAAGCAGCATTGGAAAGCATTAATAATTAAACTGAATCGACATTATCTAATATTTCATTTTTTTCTCTCGAGTCATTTGTTAAGGCTTAATTTTTTGATTGCAGAAAGACCAGCTCAGACCATTTGTTACATGACGAACTGGTCATACAAACGACCTGGAGCTGGTAAATTTGTCCCAGAAGACATTGACGCATCGCTCTGCACACATATCATTTACGCCTTCGCAACTTTGAAGGACAATTTGCTGGCTGAAGGGAATGAAAAGGACATTGAAATGTATGAGAGGTTGATTGCCCTGCGCGAAAAGAATCCTGATATCAAGGTGTGTTTCATTGTTGAAAATTCTTTTGTTTTGAGTAACGAAACTTGGCATTAAATAATGTTGGATCCATTTAGATTCTTTTGGCAATTGGTGGTTGGGCTTTCGGTTCCACACCCTTCAAAGAACTTACTAGCAACACATTCAGAATGAACCAGTTTGTCTACGAAGCAATTGAATTTTTGCGAGAATACAAATTCAACGGTTTGGATGTCGACTGGGAATATCCTCGAGGCGCAGATGACAAAGCAGCTTATGTTAATTTGCTGAAAGAGTTGCGATTGGCCTTCGAAGGTGAAGCTAAAAGTTCAGGAGAACCGAAACTTTTGCTCTCTGCTGCTGTCCCTGCTAGTTTTGAAGCTATTGCTGCAGGGTAAATTGACTAATTATGCATTCTTTACTTTTTGAACATCATAGTTAAAATCTGAATATGTGCCCAATCTGATTTATTGCAATTTTAGATACGATGTGCCAGAAATATCGAAATACCTTGACTTCATCAATATAATGACTTACGACTTCCATGGCCAGTGGGAACGGCAAGTTGGACACAATAGTCCTTTGTATCCATTGGAAAGTGCTACGAGCTATCAAAAGAAATTGACTGTGGTAATTACCGATCGATTAAAAGATTAATTCAATGATTAGAGAGTGATTATGGATTGAAGATTTAAATGTTCATATTCATTTTCAGGACTTCAGTGCACGTGAATGGGTTAAACAAGGTGCACCAAAAGAGAAGTTGATGATTGGTATGCCAACTTATGGAAGATCTTTTACTTTGGTAGACAAAGATAAATTCGACATCGGTGCTCCAGCTTCCGGAGGTGGTATTGCTGGAAACTTCACAAACGAACCAGGATTTTTATCTTATTATGAAGTAAGGAAATGACAATTTAACTACTTGACTTTAAGCAAATGAAACCAAATTAAATTTGATATGTTTTTATAGGTTTGCCGTTTCTTGAACGAAGATAACACTACTTTAGTATGGGACAGTGAACAACAAGTTCCTTTCGCTTACAAAGATGACCAGTGGGTTGGTTTTGATGACGAGAGAAGTCTTGTAAACAAAGTAAGTTCAAGATACATAAACTAAGTACGAATTGTTGAGAGTAAAATAGTACGAATTAACAATTTTTCTGAATTTTTGTCAGATGAACTGGCTAAAGGAAGAAGGATTCGGAGGAATTATGATTTGGTCAGTCGACATGGACGACTTTAAGGGAACCTGTGGAAACGGAAAGTACCCTCTCATAAAAGCTATGAAAAAGGAACTTACAGACTATGCTGTAAAACTTGAATATGATGGTCCCTATGAGACCAATGTTCGTGGGGGAAAATACACGACGAAAGATCGTAAGATTTCTCATCAATAACTGAATAATTATAAAACACAAACTCAATTTCTTTGACTAACAATTCGTCATCATTTCAGCAAATGAAGTAACTTGCGATGAGGAAGACAATCACATTTCATACCATCCTGACAAAGTCGATTGTACCATGTATTATATGTGCGAAGGTGAACGAAAGCATCACATGCCCTGCCCGGTGAATCTTGTCTTTAACCCCAACGAAAACGTATGTGACTGGCCTGAAAATGTCGAAGGTTGTCTGCACCACACCCAAGCTCCACCGGCGAAATAAGACTTATTGTGAATTGATGGAAAGAAAATGGTTTTTTGATAAAGAAAGTACACAAGTGCAAATTTGTAGTTGCGTGTTTTACAAATTAACAAACATTTACAAAATTACTAATTTACAATCATTCAAAAATGATTATCGTTGATTGTGTAACTTTTATGATAACGAGTTTTGTAATCGTTACATAATCCACTTTGTCAGATACGAAAGTGCAAAGTGCGACGCTCTCACACGACCCAGGCACTTAACAGATCAGGGCGATTTAAATATGGATAAATTATTTCAAGTCGACGGTTTGATTTTTTGATTGATATTAACCAAACTTTGTCATCGCCGTTCGAAAAAACATCACTTAACAGTCAGTGGTGCTTAGTTCATCGTATTTATTATTAGATTCAAATCGCCCCCATCTGTTTGCAGGGATCGAATTTGTAATCATCGTCATATTGTAATTATTGATGTAACTCGAAAAATCATTCATCGTACATTGATATGTTCATTTCACGAAAAATTTTTGAATACTTTGCGCACTCAGTTAACTACGAGGAGGAAGATGACGAGCTCGACGAAGGTCAGCAGGGCCTTTGCGAAGCGTTTGTGATTGGCCGAGCTCAGGGCGGATGCTTGGCAGGCCGTGTGTGGGGTACCCAAGGTCAGCAGCACCTTGTCTGATGAATACGAAGGCGTTGTTTCCGTGCAGACGGCGCGCCCAGCGATTGTACGCAGCTGCCTAGCGTCCGACTGCGAGGCTGTGTGAATCTGTCGGGACTCTCTAAGCCATCGTCGCAGCCAAAGACTCAGCCAAGCAATCTCGCAGTCGCACTCCAGAGGATTCCCTGACACCTGCAGGCCACCTGAAACGTTTTTGAAATTGAAAAATGTGTATATAAAAAAGAAAATTGGGTTTGGCCTTGAAAAAGTCCGGTCGACGGTTGTGTTCAATTTCCAAGACTAGCTGTGTAATGTCAGCGTTTGTGATTGTGCAATAAGCTTGAATCTTAATTGTCCGGAAAACACAGCAATTTTTTATCATCAATTTTTTGTGATTTATTGGTATTATTGACGCGTATTGTTAACAGGGTTTGTCAACCCCTACTGTATCAACTTGTGTTATTGACAAGTCGTACCCCTTTTCAGCCGAGCGAAAATGATAGAAGGTATTTCTTAGCGTAATGTAAATAAGTGATTGGCGCATTCTCAATAAAGTATTTAATATGTTGTAAGATAAACTGAATTGAAGTTTTTTATTCATTTACCTGCGACCATGTTTGTCCCAACAGTTTCCCACGAAAGGTTACCATAGATAACCGAAGGGCTCAGTTCATTTATATGGTTGTTCCTCAAATCCAAAGTTAGTTCGGAAAAATGCTTTGTGAGCGTTAGGAAGATGTCGGACTGTAATTTACGAACTCGAGTGTCTTTGATCCGAAGAACCAACTCACTACCCTCGATAGTTGTAAAGGCATCTGGAGCGATGGCTTCTAAATTTTGACCAGTTATCGTCAGTTCTCTGAGCTGCTTGTTGAAAACGTTTTGAATCTGATCTCGCAATACGGGTTCCATCATCTGGATTTCTACGGTCCTGAGTGGAAGACCACTCAATAGATTACGCAAGTGGAAACCACTAGATTCCGGCCAGGACTGAATTCGGAGATGCTTTAGGAACCGAAGGTTTCGAAAGATGTCAGTATCGATGGATCTAGCTTTGTTAAGATTCATCAAATTCAGTTTCTCGAGTCGAGGATATCCTTGGAAGTTCTCTCTTTGAAGAATCTACATAAAAAGATGAAGAACGTTGATTCAAGTTCAATATCATGATAGTTGAAGCTTCGTCTACTTACGTTTATAGGATTCCAGGACACATCCAATTCTCGTAACAATTCTACATGGACTGTCGGCATGGAGGTTAAGGAATTATTCGTAAGTGAAAGCACCTTAAGGTTTTCCAAAAATTGTAGTTCCTTGCCAGTCATCTGTACAATGCTGTTGAAAGACATGTCATAGACGTTAAGTTTTGTTAAAGGCAGCAGAGGTACTTTGTTGAGTCCACAGTTAGTCATGTAGAGTCTTCTAAGATCTGGTAGGTAGTGGAAAAGTTCCTTAAAGTTTGCTTGTATCACATTTTGAGACACATTCAAACTCAGAAGGTTTCCTAGTGAGTCAAAGGAATTGTCAGGCAGGATGGTTATACGATTCTTGGCGATGTTTAAACGAGTGAGCTGGGAAGTTGGAAGTGAAGTTGAATCCAAGCGGTCCAGGTAATTATCTGCTATGTTCAAGTCACGGAGTATGTAGCCTACTTCCAGAAGAGCTGCAGAGGGGATTGCAGTGAATTTGTTTTCACTCAAGTCCAAAATTTCCAGATTCGTATTTTTGAACACGTCTCTCGGGAGAGATCGGAGTTGGTTCTTTGATAGGTTCAGAACACGTAGCTTTTTGTTATGCCTGAACTGTTCTGATAATAATTGAGTAAGAGCATTGTTACTGAGATCCAGCTGTTGCAAGATTTTCAGATCGTGAAACGTTCTTCGTCTTAAGACTTCTACTTGATTGTTCTTAATATTAAGTTTTTCTAAAAACTCCAACTTGAAGATATCTGAAAATTCGAATTTTTGTTATTCACTTTGCTTATTCAAGAATACTTGAACTGTGTAATTGACACCAAATACTCACCCGCATCCAAGATTGTAAGGAAGTTATTTCTGAGATCCAAAAACCGAAGATTTGGAGTAGCAGCAAATGTCCCTTCAGTCAGCGCACTAAAGTTGTTATACCCCAACGACAATCTAGTTAAATTAGTAACGGAAAACCCAGGATCGATAGCTGCGATGGCATTGAAAGAAACGTTCAAGGAAAATTCAGGTCCACCAGTATCCAAAAACGCGTCCATATCCAAATGAGTTAATCTGTTGAACTCCAAGTGCAGAAATCGCAAATTCGTCAGTCCTCTGAAAGCGTACTTATCTATCTTGTCAATCTTGTTGTAAGCCAAAGACAGCGTCAGCAATTTAGGACAGTTCTCTATGAACGTCGAAGGTAATATTCTGATCCTGTTGCCTGTCAAATCCAGGGACCTCAATTCCGTGAGATTGTGAAAGGTACTATCCGGAAGAGCTTCTAAAAAGTTATATCCCAATTTAACATCTCTCAGTTCTGGATGTACGCTAGGAAGAAACAATCTATCTGGAAGATAGTGAAGCCTATTTGATTCCAAGTTAACATATCTCAGTTGATGGAACGTATAGAAAGCTGAAGATTCAATGGTGTGAAAATTATTGTTGTCTAGAACCAGCCAAAGCAGGTTTGTTAAGGGTCTGAAGGCCTTCTGGGGGAAGACATCCGTAGAAAAAGCGAAGCTTAATTCCAAGATCTCCAAACTACTATTCACGCCATGGAATGCTTCATCGTCTAATTCTGTTAACTGATTGAAGGACAAGCTGAGTTCTTTTAAATTTGAAGCTCCTCTGAAACTGTTTCCCTTCAACCTACTCAGGAAATTGTTTCTTAGAAGCAAGATCTCTAAACTCTCCGCCCAGTCGAAGTCTCCAGGCTCTACTTGAGAGATTTTATTGTATCCAAGATTCAGGTGTAGCATTTTGTGACATTTTGACAACGCAGCAACTGGAACAGCCACCAGATGGTTGGTAGCCAAAGAAAGAGCTCTCAAGTGTTCTGAGAATTGAAGAAAGCTCTCGCCTGAAATGTTGTGGATGTCGTTATTTGCAAGGTAAAGGTAGGACAATTTCTTCATCTGGCTCACTGCAGCAGGTACAGTGGATAGGTCGTTCTTTTCTAGATTCAGGTACTCCAGCACATCTTCCAAACCTCTAAAAGCATCATCATCTATAGCACTGATTTCGTTGGAAGAAAGGTGAATCCTTTTGACCTCCATGTACTTGAACAAGTCGGCTGGCAGGGAGGCTAACTTGTTGCTTGCTAAATTCAGGTCCTGGACGTAAAAGGTACGGTTCGCGTAACCCAAAAAGTGAAAAGTTTCCAAACAGTTTTCACTGACGTCGATCAACTGAAGGTTGGAGCTTCGAAAGTCTATCATTTCTAAGCTCTGAATCTCATTACCCCTTAGATGAAGCCAAGTCAGATGCTGCAGATTTGACAGGCTCATGGGAAATACTTTCAGGAGGTTGTTGTTTAGACTTAGGGTTTGTAACATGGGTGGGAGTGAAGTTTCTGCAACATCCTGGATGTTGTTGTTATCCAAGTTTAACCAAACGAGGTTTTTAAAACTGGCAAAGGTTTTGGGAATCTCTGCTATTGAGTTGTCACCAAAGAAGGCGTTAACGAGGGTATCTTTAGCATAACCCCAGTCGCCTTCCAAGGACGTCAGGTGGTTACTGCAAAAATTTAGAATCGTGTGTGTTTAATAAGCGCCTTTCGCGTCCTTTTAACTGTCCATCAAAGATGACGTGACAGAAGACGCAAGTAATTATTGAGTTGCGTCATAAATTGGCGAAACTTTTTCAACACCTACCTGTGTAAATTCAACCAATTTAGTTTCTTTAGTTCACGGATTGCTTTCACTGGCATCTCTTCGAGTTCATTGTAACTCAAGTCTAGAGAACGAAGACTATCGACTATGCCTCTGCGAAAATTGAAAATGTTATTAATGAAAAAAAAAATTATTAGGAAATAATAGTTCCTATTTTTGGAGTACTTACGAAAATGCTTTATCGCTTATACTCATAAGTCGATTGTTCATCAAACCAAGTGCTTCCACGTCCACTAAACTAGCAAGTGCATCGTTATCCAAAACTTGTATGCCAGAATTTACGATATCAAGTTGTGCAACATAGCTGACAGAAACATCTGAAAAGATTTTTACTCGTATAAAAATCCTCAAAATAAATAGATAAATTTGCCAAAACGTTAATACAATACATTACCTGGAAATTTGGCAAAAGCGACTCCCATGCAATTGATATCCATTTTCATAAAATCCGAATCGTCCTGCAGCCAGCAGAGACACATTGTATTGAAATCGCACGGCGTGTTGTCGCATCTTAATGTGCGAATCAAAAACAATATCAAAAAGTTTGTTGGGTTCAAAATCCGCAGACGCATCTGAAATGCCGTTTCGAATTTTTATTTTATTTTCCATTCTTTGAACTGACCGATTTTTCGATTATTTGTTTATTGTTGTGTGTATGAAATGGGGTAAGGGTGAACGAACCTTTATCGTGCGTGGAGCACTGTTCTTGTGAAAATTCGCCGGATCAAAATGTGCAGGGTGAGTAATTTTGAAAAAAGTTGCACTTGCGGCGAGTTTTCATCTTGAGTTGTATACAAGCAGGGTGCACGAAGCAAGCATCGCACGATGTCGGTGAAAATTAATGCCTGACTAGCGAGGGGCGCGTGGACCTGTGTCTTCCCCGGTTGGCGAAAAAGCGCACGCGTGATACGGTTTTATGGATTGCACTTGCGCGACTCGGTGCAATGTCGATGTCCTTTGCTTCGAAATTATTCAGGTGAATGAATTTGTGTGGGGGCGTCAATCATTAATTTTTCCAACTTTCATATTTTTTTGTACAAAATTTGAATAAAAGGTCATGATTTTGCAATCTCTTGAAAGCGCAATTTGTTTAATGACTTATCAGTGCAACAAATTGGTAAACACTTCTTGTATGACAAAAACCAATAAGAAGAATTTTTGAAAGGAATCGAAAAAAACACTGGTGTGAAATTGGCAGTCAGCTGGCAGGGGCGACATTGAAGTCAACGACAATCACTTCTGAAGTCACGCTTTTTTGCCATGGAAGACTTTCAAAAATTTTAATTTACTGGCTCATTATTTTAAGCAAACGATACCCTGATAAAAAATGTCTTATCGATGAAAAAACGAAGGCTTCCGCGTGAAAGTTTTGGAGGTATTTTCTGAATTCTTTTATGGTACCATAAAAGACGCGATTTTTTATCGTTCACAAAAAGACTGATTGCAATAGTTAGCACGAAAAAAGGTTTAATTAAATGGTAACACACGCTTTTAATTAAGGCAGTGCAAAAGGCCTCTGTTTTGTTTTTCATGGTTAAAATATTCTATTGAAAAATCAGTGATTATGATCTCTTAAAAAATCCGCCCGAGGGTCACTGGCGGATACAAATTTCTCATCGAAGGTCGCGCGAGCTAAAAAATTCGTACGATTGTTGCTCGGAGTGATCGTAAACTGTCTATTATCAATTTTTTCATGCCGATATCGATACAAATTAAGTCACCTTGGGTGATCTAAAATGACCGGTCCAGGAACGGTTTCTTATGAAACTGTAGTCACACCTCTTCAAGAAATAATAAGCTTTAATCATTTTACACTGATGTTACGTATTAATGTGATTGTTTCGGAGTATTCAATGTCTGAAAACGTCCAAACTTTAATCGAAAATTCAAAAATCCTTTAAATGCAGTTATCAAATTGAATTTAAAATCAGGCTTTAAACCTTTTTTTCAATTTTTACTTTTTTCTGCGTTGAATGTACGTACAAATAAAAATGATTTACATTAAATTTTTTTCTTTTCGCTTAAAACTTTTTTTGAATTACAATCCCTATATAAAAATGTTAACATTGAGTTCGTTTTGTTGTGACATTTTTAATTGCTCCGAATTGCTCCTGACTGTAAATACCATCTTATCGAAGTAAATAAAAACTTATTGAACAAAATACTGCACTTAAACGAATTTCTCTTATCGATGCAACGCCAACTCGACGTCATCAATCAAAAGCCCGTCCTCTTCGAAATTATTCAAATTAAATAATTGCAATAATTACAGCGTGAAAAAAATTACGCCGTTGCATAAACAAAACACGGATTTCCGAACGGTTTCAGTCTCGTTCGCAGGTGTTTGCGCGTTACAAAATCAATAGAAATCGTTGTGATTTGAGTCACAGCATTATCGATACATCTAGAAGTCAGAATCATGGGTCTTATATTTTTCACATCCCTGACCCAGTTCGCTGATCTTGTATTATCAATATAATTCACTTCGAATCTCGCAGGCTCAAAAACGTAACGGATCAGTTTTGAAAGAAAAAAAAAATCAATCATCTCATAAACAGTAACGAGTACGAAAGGCGGCTCCTCTCCGCAAAGCAACATCCATCGATTAAGTTTTACACTCGCGAAAGTACAGAGCCTCGATTTTGGGGTGATAATCGTTGATAATTTGTTGGCCGTGTTCTGACGAGAATCGGCGTTCGCGTCAAGCCGACACGTTGACAATGTAAACACAATAATAAGGGGGACATCTACGACATGTTAAAATACTTGGAGTAATGGATATGACTGTGATTATCACTCATTACGGCGTCGGCTGTTATTAAAGCCCCTCCGAAATAATTACGTCACTCGGCTTAAATGAGAGCGTAATTGCAATCCTTCGCGAGATTGATCGGTCTTTTATCGACTCGATCGTCAATGTGTCAAAAAGAGATCGTTTGATCACCAGACAATTCCTTCGACCATTTAAAGGATTCTATGGCCAAAATTAATAAACTCAATAAAACTTCATCCGCGGAATCAAAATTTGCAACAATTTGCGTCTTAACAATTGAAAAGAATACAAGTACCGATGAAGGTGTAATTGACAACAAAGTGTAAATCATTTTTTTATAAAGTCACGTTCGCACGTACTTAACAGGAAGTTTATTGATGGAAAAAAGTTGGTCCGATAAGACGAGCATGTTTCGACTAAGACCAGGTAAACATTTTGATAAAATGTTCTCTGCCAAAGACAGAGAAGCTGTCAAAAAGTGAAAGGTTTGGCATCCCCACGCAACAAGGAGTCTCTGGTCGTTTTGTGCGTACGACACGCGCGGCAAATGCCCGGCAGTGTGTATTTTATTGGTTCATTCAGTATTTCTTCAACGGCGACGCGTGACTGGACCATCAGAAATCGTCTATAAGTTTAGATGGTTTACTAGTGAGGATTAATTTGTTTGTACACTTTGGTACTGAGTTGTAGAACAAAGATTGGTAGTTTCTTTTCTCAAGGGGCGAGATGGGTTTGTGATGGAGCTTGAGTTGCAGTTTTAAGGATTCGTCGGGATGGTCAAGTCCAACCGAAACTCGATTGACGGGGGTGGCCGCGCCGAAAGGCGTCGCAACTCCGTTTTTAAAGAGATTTCCGAGTGGTTACAGCGAGGCACACAGGAGAAACTTGGAAAGGAAAATTTTAGACAGATTTTTCAAGATGAGGTACTGAACAATTTTTTTTTTTCATTTTCGCAAACTCGAGAACTTGATTTATTTGAAGTTCTGTTTTTGATTAGAAAAATTAACGTTTAGAAGTTAAACAGAAGTAGTTTGTAGTTTTAAATTTTTCAGTGGTTCGTTTTTAAACGAATTCTTTCACCTATTAAATAATCGTCTTTTCTCGCATTGTCACGATTAAGAAAACAACATCAAGAAGAAAAAACAAATTGAAGTAGTTCCGCCCTATTTGAAAAAAAGTAAAACTAGTTTGAAATCGTCCTTGTAGAGAAACAACCAGTATCTACGTTGGGAATTCCCGCGAATTCAAGATGATATAATTTAAGCCTCGTTTCACAATTTCAGAGAAGATGACGAATTTCGATACTGTTTTACATCAGGACAACTTTTAAACATTCAAGATTCTGTCCAGATTAACGTTCCAAATTTTTCATTTTTAAAGGATAAAACTCATTTCATCAATCAATGATTAAAAAATTTTTAGAATAAAAAATAGTAACGCTTCAAAAATGTTGTGAGAAAAGACATTTTTAATTACTAGTTTTGAAGGTGATCAATTAAGATCGATTGACAGGTTATTGATTTAGATCCAATCGATAACTCCACTAGGTAATTCTAGGTGTAGAAAATCGAGGTTCAATCAAGGCGGATGATTGCCCGAGGCCCGAACCTTGACAAATCGGCATCTTAAGTTTAGGTGGGGAAAGCCTCAATCAACGATCCATTATTTGTTCTAAACTGTAATACAAATTTTCAATTTTCAACACTAACCACTTACCAATTGAAGATCACATCCACCAACCTGAAACAAAAACAATTCAAACTTAAAACATGTCGATAAACTCGAAAATAAAAATTAAAATCCCCAAAGTGCAAAAAAACCTTACTAAAGTTCTTTTCAAAAATTTTTTTTCTTTGTTTTTTGTTTGGTCTTTTGGAGCGACATAACCGAGTGTCTAAATATCTGAAGAATGTAAATGAAATAGGTCGAAGGTCAAGGTCAGCATTTCTCACATTTTCGGTGCAAAAAATACCGATCGCCCTCGATATTGTAATTTTCAAAACGAAAAATGTAATCGGACAGCGTACTCATGCATGGTTGAAAATTCGACAAGACTTTTTACGATCGAACAAACCTTGCGGCGCCGATTTCGCTCCGAATCCAAACGATTTCCGTTCGAATCGCGTTAAATTGAGTGTCGGTCAGAAAACGATTGAATGGGAATGACCTTTTGCTGGTTAGTAAATACATGATTCCAGAAATCGCCAGTGCACATAAGTTACCTGTCTTTATTACTTTATTACAAGTGAAAGAGCGAAACAAGTCAAGACTTTTATTCAGATTACCAACACGTTGGGTTCGGATTAATAAGTCAAATTTATTGAGACACGTTTATGAATTGTTCCTTTTCTCAGATTACTTACAAAGTAAAAGTTATGAATTTAAGTAACAATAACAACTGAAAAATATTCAAATTCATTTATACAAGTTGTAAGAAAGCTTCTCAAAATATTTTTGCAACAAATTCTGTTGTAATTGTATCGAAATATGTGAAGAATAGATATTTTTTTAAAATCAATTTTGGTATTGAATAAAATGTTGGATACATTTTTCATCATTCCACTGTATGTGACTTTCTGATATTGAATTACAAGGTATTTACATTGCTCACTACCGCATGATAATTTTGTGTTGAATTTCGTACGCGAACGGCACCCTGGGCGAGCGTTAACACTTGATGCAAAACGAGACGCTTGCGGTCAAAAAATTGACATTACACGGGATACAAGAAAAATTGCGTGCAAGGGCGTTTGTTCGTGGGAGGAGAGCGCTTGTCCGCCCATGGCACTGACCCATTTTCAAAAAACCCGACAACAACAATTATACAATAAATTCAAAGGAACAAAATTCACTCGTTGACACCGCCAAGTTGTCAGGTTTCACAAAAAAACACAAATTCGAGAAGGACTTCGAATTAAAGTTACAACGTGTTGCAATCTAACTCTGTGTGTCTGAATGAAATGATTGCGGATTTATAATTGTTATTATTACTGCAGATAAATCAACATCTCGCTGAATAAAATTATTGGAATTAACAAAATTACAAAGGTGAAACTTGCAGGCGCAAATTGTTATCTTAAACCGGACTTTGCAGATGAATTATTAAAAGGAAGTCAATAAAATGAATATAATTATTACTACTGATTTACACAAACAATGTGAATAACATTTCATTAATTAATGACTTAATTACACACTTCGAATCGGACATTAGGTTATCTTGTTTTAATAAATTGCAACATTGAGAAATTATTCGTACTGAAGCGAGTCTCTGTTTTATTTCTTTAATTGTATTAAATCATTTTCCGTCTGAATAAAACACTTAAAGTAAAAGAAGAAGCAAGGAAGAAAAATATTTCAAATCATCGTTCCGAAGTCACATTAAAACCGTTCATTTATAGAACTACGAAAAGAAGTCTTAAAACTGGAAAACGAAAGTTTTGTGATTTGGGAGTTTTAATAATCATCGATCTAAGGATAACGAGCCAAATTCCCTTGTTCTTAATTCGGTTGCAATCTCATTTAAAGTGCGATTAAATTTCACGAAGGAAGACATAAAAAATAATCATTTTCAGGCGTTTCTCAAGAAACTGTTTCACCTCTTCGACCAGGACAACGACGAGCAGCTCGGACAAGACGATTGGATCAAGTTCCTAAAGAATCGACTGCCGTAAGTTTCCATACAATTTGTTTTGATTGTTTAATGGTCTTGATAATTCGATTAAGCTATAAGAAAATTGTTGAGGCGAGGTGAGTTTTTTGAAAAGTACAAAATCACGAGCGCTTTGGCACCTGTAAATCGTCTCGCTTTCTCTTGCCAGTGACTTTTATTGGCGATGTAAAAATGTGCGGGGGTGTGGTTTGCAAAATTGGTACTTTTTCTCAAATGATAACGACGTAATTGCAGCCAAGAGAGGTACAATGAGTTCATCGGTCAGATTGAAAGCGTGGCTTATGTACTTTGCGGAGACGAATCCATCAATCTAACGACCTTCAGACAAATCTTTCAGGCAAATACGGTAAAATTTTTTTGTTATTAAAATACAAAACTAAAAATCATTTCTTGTTTTATTTTAATTGTTTCTTTTCGCAGGTTACAGAAAAATTGTTTCGTGTGATAGATCAAGACAATGTTGACAGTGTTACAACGGACCAAATTATGGGATTTATTATCAGTATTAGTTGTCCAAGGTATTTGTTTAAAATTTACGAAAGTGAAATGCAAAATTTAAATAGAAGTTTTGAATTTAGACCTTAACTTGTTGGAAATTAAAATTTGATTGTTAGATCTGGTTCTGAGCTGGACGAACGTCACCTTCAATGGCTGGAAAGAATTTTCAAGGAAACTGTTGGGAACGAAAGAGAAATTCGTCGAGAGGAGTTCAAAAATATCGTCATGTCAAAAAATGTACTCCAATTTACTCTTTCAAGAAAAAAAAATAATGAGAAATTCATTTGCACGGCGTTTAAAACGTTGCAATTCTTTTTCAGCCCTTCTTTACCGAAAGAGTATTTCAAATTTTCGACAAAGACAATTCGGGCACAATATCACTGCAAGAATTTTTGGACGCGATGCACCAGTTTGCAGGCAAAACTCCAGACGACAAAATTAAGTTCCTTTTCAAAGTTTACGACATAGACGGTAAGTTGAAACGGATGTTATTTAATTACTTCAACCGATTTTAAACAATTCAAAATATGTAATACAATTTTTAAATATCTCTTCGTTGCTTTTTAAAGGTGATGGTTTGATTCAGCACAAAGAACTCGAGCACGTGATGCGAGCATGTATGATTGAAAACGGTATGAAATTCAGTGAAGAGCAAATCGAAGACCTCACACTGGCCCTGTTTGAAGATGCAGATCAGGGAAACAGAGGAACAATAACATTCGAGGCTCTAAAAAGACAACTTGAAAAACATGAAGGACTTTTGGAAAATCTCTCTATCAGGTAACTCTTGCAACTTTTCATTTTTCATTGTTTACACGCCTTCAACTAATAATTTTGAATATTTTTCTCTAATTTAGTATAGACCGATGGATGGTCCCCCCAAAACCAGAACCGAAAGAAAAATCGTTGCTGAAAAAAGTTCTCTCCTTTCGTCCGTACCAGCTGACAAAGCCCTACATAAAAAACAATTACGTGTACCTCACCTTTCTTTCTTCCTTCATTTTTATCAATTTCGCACTTTTTGTGTCAAGGGCCTATCAGTACAGACACCACAATGGATACGTCATTCTCGCCAGAGCCAGTGGTAGATTTAAAACCAAAACAAAACATTTAATTAAAATTTCTTTTTAATCTGAAAAAACTCATTTTTCAATCCCTCCAGGACAGTGTTTAAACTTCGACTGCACGTTTATCCTGATCCTGATGTTGCGACAATGCATAACATTTCTGAGGACCCACGGTTTCAACTCGATCCTGCCGCTCGATCACCACATTTATCTGCATAAGCTGACAGGCGTTCTGATTGGCATTTTCAGCGCCGTGCATACTTTAATGCACCTCCTCAATTTCGGTGGGTTTGAAACCCGATATCCCGGGCGTCGACAGATTTTCTTTTGTTTTTGTCTTCCACCACGAGATTAGATGTCTGCTTATGTTTTGGCTCTCTTAATGACGCAGAGAAACCTGTTCTTAAAGTTGGCCGACTATTTTTTCGCAGGCATGATCGTGATCAATGACGAGCACCTGAACAGCGCGAATTACACAATGTCCGAGTGGCTGCTCACTAGCCGACCCAAGCTCTTCGGTCTGGTCGCTGGTACTGCTAATCCAACAGGGGTCATTCTCGTCGTCATTCTCACGGTCATGATCGTCTGCTCCATGCCTTTTGTCAGACGTGGAGGATGCTTTGAAGTAAACCAATTTTTCAAATTTACTTTTTCGACCATTATAATACCTAATCTACAGATCAAGTTCATGTCAAATGGAAACATTTTTTTTAGTTCACTAATTACTCATGAAGTTATAGCTAAAATTAATTAAGAAAAACAAGATTCGTCTTAGTCTTTTTTGTTGTTTTGAAAACTTTTGTTATCATTTTTTGAACAGTGAAGTAACATTTTATTACTGTGCACTGAAGGGTTACTAAATTAAAAACCGATAAAACCGTTCAAAAACTAGATTTTCTACTGGTCCCATCTGTTGTACATCCCATTTTGGATCCTAATGATCTTCCACGGGCCGAATTTCTGGAAATGGCACGTAATCCCTGGCACGATCTACGTAATTGAGCGGATCCAGCGTTTCATCTGGCTGCGATCTCAGCGAGGCAAGACGTACATCAGCTCGGGCTTGTTGCTGCCGTCGAAAGTGACTCACTTGGTGATCAAACGGCCGCCTCACTTTGTCTTTCGCCCGGGGGACTATGTGTTCGTTAATATACCCGTGATAGCTCGTTACGAATGGCATCCTTTTACCATCAGCAGCGCCCCGGAGGAGGAAAGTGAGTCGTAATGAGAATTAATTATCCAGAAGAAAGAGAGAGACGTCAATGCGACCGGTTAATTGTTCTTGATTGCAATTCAAATTAATCCTGTTGCAGATTACATGTGGCTGCACATTCGTGGCGTCGGCGAGTGGACCAACACGCTCTATTCCTACTTCGAAAAGGAACAGATGAAGCTCCATCGGGGTGACGTTTTGCCAGTCGAAAGTTTTATCAAAGGAAAAGTGTTGTATGACAATTTTACCATTTCCAACTTTTTTAATCTGGAGGATGAGTTTTTTCTGAAGTTAATATTTTGTTGTCAGTTGTCAGAGTACTAAACGAGTAACTAAGAGGGAACCGAAATTGGCACTGGAGAGTGGTCAGAAGGGCATGGGGGTGGACAATCCGTCGTTCGAAGCGGACTCGAACAAGGGTTCGATGAGCAGCGTAGCAAGCTCGGCGGTCTACAGCGCTGCTGAACGTAAGAAGTAATGATTGAAGTTAGTCCGAGTTGGGTGGAGCAGTATGTTTAATGAATTGTCACTTTCATGTTCGATTAAGCGTCGGCTAATAAAACGCGGGATCCGAATTTGCGTAAGATCGTTCTCGCAAGCAAAATGCCGCTGGAGAAGTCGTTCTCGATGCCCGACATGCAAACGCGCAGTAAAAAACGACAGAGACTCATGGTGTGAGTATTCACGGATTGTCGACGGTGGTGCATTCAAATTTGGAAACTCAAATTTTCACGATTTCAATAATTCGATATTTTTGTATGAAAAACGTAGTGCAATGTTGTTGTTCAAGATGAAGTTAGATGTGAATGTTTATAGTTTGCGAGATTACATGCGATCAGAGTCAGAGAGAAGTTTCGACGAGTGTCAAATCAGACGAGCCAGATTGAAATCGTTGGGATTAGCTTACTTGAGTCCGCAGAACAAGTCGCTGGCCCAGAGCTTTCGCTACATGAGAACAAAGCCGACTATTATAGCTTTCAAAACTCCGAGTCTTGAAAATTGCGATTATGAGTTGCCATCTGCTTCGAACGGTGGTAAGCAAGGTGGATGGTGCGAACCAGAATAACGATCACAAAAGGCGCAAAACAAGAATACACAAATCAGGCAAACGAGAACAAACGAATTGCAAAAGTCTATTTTGTCGTTGCAATTTTGCGACAGAAAATCAAATACATTGGAGATTTCGGGAAAAAGAGAGATAAAAAAGGAGAAAAAAAATAGACCTGTGCGTCTTTTGAGATGACTTAAAAACTGCAAACACAACAAATCCAACAATAGTTGCTGGCACGAATTTAATGCTAAAAGTAAAGAAAAACGTACTAACAAAAAAAAATACTTCTGGGGCAACCAAATCTCACAAAAAGTGAGCTGGCGACAATGCTTCATTTTTTTATAGGTGTGCGAGAATGACAAAACAGTATGACAGCAAAAAAGTTCATTCACAAACAATTGCTTTTTAGCATAAATGTAGAAGTTATTCTTTGTTCTTTGATCAAAATTTGCTTTCAAGTTTTGGGTTTTGTAGTTGCTGGAACCACAGTGGACCAGACTGCATCGAACGAAAGAGCAGTAGAAGAAGATTCAGAAGAAAAAACGGATGACGAAATGAAATACAACGGCATGATCGAAATCAAAATAGAAAGCGATACCGACCCGGCTGTGAATTATCCGGTTGGCAAAGCTCTCGAGGTACAAACAAATTTCACCTCTACTTTTTTCAAAATTAAAAAAACATTCAATATTGTTATTACAATATGTGAAAGAAAAGTTTCTTTCAACAAATGAGTCAAAAAGTGGACTAACTTTTTTCTATCTGCTTTATTAGTTTAGTTACGATTTCACTTTGATGTTTTTTTCAGATCTATTTAGATGGACCTTACGGTGCGCCTTCGAGTCACATCTTTCAAGCTCAGCATGCTGTGTTGATAGCGACCGGCATAGGGGTCACACCCTTTGCCTCAATTTTGCAGTCCATAATGCATAGGTATTGGAAAGCCAGACACTCTTGTCCCAAATGCTCTTATTCTTGGTCTAGTGAAATACCTGCCACTGTGATGCACCTGCGAAAGGTACTACTAAATTTTGCATTCAACATTTCGTTTTACAATCAACTCAAAAATCTGTTTTGAAATCAAATAAAGTACTTCGATGAAAAAAGAACAATCAAATTAAAAACAAAATTGAAACCGACTCAACGGTACAGCATTGAAATTCCATTTGAAATGTAATTTTTCATATCAACGATATAATAAGTAGTGATAAATCATCAGTAATGCAAAGTATTTTAATGCCATCAAAATGATATTGAAAGGAGTCTTGTTGTATGGACAAAAAAATGGGCCATAACTCAAGTTCTGACAAACAATCAAACAATCGTTAATGGAATCAAAGAAATCGTGAATTAATCAAGTTGAAAAACGTTGAACGGTGAAAAACGAAGAAAAAAAGAGAATAAAAAACAGGAGATAAGTGTAAATCATTATGAGATGTGCACGCATACTCATTTATGTCTTGTGCAAAGGTGGACTTCTTTTGGATCAATCGAGATCAGCGATCGTTCGAATGGTTTGTTAATTTGCTTTCTCAACTCGAAATGGAACAGGCCGAACTTGGCGCAACCATGGAGCGTTTCCTTGAGATGCACATGTACATTACTAGCGCTCTGCAAAAGAATGACATGAAGGCGGTCGGTTTGCAACTTGCTTTGGATCTATTGCATGAAAAGGTGAATATTTAAAACGTTATCTAATCCATCTTATTTTCAAATGTTACAAAAACAACAAAAAAACCAATAAAAAAATTCATCCAATAAATAAAACCATCAAAAAGTAAAGACACGTCGAAAAGTAACATTTTTGATCGTAAATAAAAGGTCCAATAATAATTAAAAGGATTTAAAATTTAACGACGGAAAATTGAAAGCCAAATGTGTTAATTGAAAGGTAAATAAATTATTGCAATCAGTCTGAAAAATTGGGTAAGGTCGAAAAAACAGTCCATTGCTCAATAAAGGTGGTCAGTGTTCGGATTATATAAGACGCGCCCGTTCAAAAGCAGACGTATGAATATTTATTGAAATTTGATTGCGTAGAAATTTGGCTAATCGAGTAACCGTCAAATGTCAGGCGATTTTTTTGAAAGATCCTTATTGATAACCTTGCGGCCGCAGGAAGAATTCACCAACCGGTTTTCACAGGCCGGACGATCCGAAAAACCAATTGTTACACAATTCGTTTCGACACCTTTTTTGTCATCAGCTTGTTGACGTTCTGTTTGGTTGAAATTTACTTGTCATTTATGTCGTTTAGCGTAATTCGAATTTATGTAATTTGAAAAATTGAATTTCGAGAATTTGTTTGTTATTGAAATATGATTTTTTCGCACAGGAAAAACGAGATTTAATAACAGGATTGAAAACGAGAACCAACGCTGGGCGACCGAACTGGGACAAAGTTTTTAAGCAACTTCAGGACCGCAAAAAAGGAAAAATTACCGTATTCTATTGCGGACCACCTCGGCTGGCAAAAATACTGCGTTACAAATGCGACCAATTTGGTTTTAACTTCCGAAAAGAATCGTTTTAAATTGGTTGTAGAAAAGCTTTTTAAAAATGCAAATTCAAATCAAAAAAACTATTTAAGCGAAATTGAATTTAAATAAAGTAAATCAACATGCAAAAATGTTCGTTTTTTTTCTTATTTTGGGTTGTTCACTTTCGACACTGTTGAATAATTGATTCATCTGAAAACCGAAAGTTTCAAGTTTGGTTTTTATCGAGTCAGTGTTTTTATGGTGATTGATGATAAATTTTGCATGACATTTTCGCGTCTTTTTAAAAATGTTTTTCATCGGCATTCAATTATGTTTCAATAAAAAAAAAGAATATTGTTCAAATTGTTTCTTGAATACAAATAAACTTCTGTATTTTGTTAAAAAGACAATTTCTGCGAGAGCACTTCATTTACCTGTCCCGATTACTTTTTTATTTGATGTTCCGGAGAATTCTGGTCGCTTCGTGGATCGACCAGATGATTAACAGGCTTATTAAAATGAAAGCATGTTTTTCTGACATTTTAATATTTATGCGCTACAAAAAGTTGACGATCACTGTGAATTTGATCGATTTTGACAACTGACAAATAAATTTGATTTTGCTAATTTCAGAGTACATTTGTCATTTCAAATTTTTCTTTTCTGAGTAACAATTTTTTACTGAAAAAAAGTTGATCAAAAGATGATTCAATCCAGTATTAGATTCTTATTTCGATTCATGTTTTCAAATTTGCATTCGGTTTTTTCTGGGCAGTATTAAATTCTAATTTCGATAAGCCATGTTTTGAAAACAAATTTCATTTCTCAACCTACGAAGTCGACTTAAAATCTTATCAAGCAGTCACCCAAGAATGCCAAGAAAGTAAACAATAGATATCAGATCTATTTATTTATTTGAACGTATTTAACGATTAACTAAAAAATGTGAGTGCTTGACAAAAATGAGTGGTAATTTTTTAGTTGAAGAATTTTTGAATAAACTTTTTCTTTTATTAGGGCACTAATTTCCATAATTATGAGCTGCTTGACAATTATTCTGAGTATCAGTGTTCAAATGGTAACCAAATTTTGGAGAAATGCACAAGGAAACTTTATCCTTCGTTATCTCATGTATTTATTATGTACTTACAACTGTCAAATGGTGCTCGAACTTGAACTTTACAAGGGATCTCAATTCTGCGTTGTTTTTGGTGAGCAAAACTTTCCAAACCAAGTTTGAATGTTATCATTTCTTTTTTTCACAGTATCACTGACAATTTGTACATTTTTCCTTTTGCAGCATATCTCAAATATTTTTTCAGAATCTGTTCTGATCTGTGGCTGACTGTGATGATTTTTAGTACTTTACGTTCAATCAAGTAAGTTTTCCTGTCGAATTTTCAATCTCATAGATAATTTTTTAACTTATTTTTTTGTTTGTTGTAGGGAAACTACAATTCTGAAACCATTATTAACGAAACCAAAGGACACAATTTCAATTGTTCGGTACTCATGTCTCGTGGAATTCGTGGCATTTTATTATGTTGTCGTGGTTAATTTGTGTGATCTGGATATCAAAACTGTACCTTGGATCCCATTTGCGCAACGACCTAACGTGAACACTCAACTTTGTTGGTTTGGAAGTAAGATTAACTTTTTTATTTTATCAAAAATTACTTACAGTCATCAGCACTGCTACCCTTCCAGATCTGAAAAAGAAACAGAAACAGTGACATTTAAAATCAAAACAAACTAAAAGTTTTTTATAATTCTAGAACTGTTTTTTGAATATTAATTTTCTGTTTTACATTTTCTCCAGACAGTCAAAGTGTGATTTATTATTGGATTCTTCCAAGGTTTTTTATAACACAAGTGAATAGTATTTTGTTGATTTTAATGACTAGGGCATACTATATTTTGCAAACTAAATTGGAGAAAAACGAACTGTCTCACGAGCACCTGAAGGATCGACTGAACGAACATGTTAGACAGTGAGTTTGATAAAATAGACAAAACCAAAATGAAAAATGTTTTTCAAGGCAGAATTCTAATACCTTCTAATAACTTGAACTTGCAGATACGTCATGGCAGTTAAATTATTTATAACAGTACATTTTCCTCTTCTGTGCGAAATCATTTTGGAGACCTTCGCTGCTTCCACGACGAAAAATTCGGCATCGTTGCAAAAGTTTCGAGAAATCACAAGTCACATTGTCAGCCTCGAGGGTGTTTACTTTTTTATCATTTTTGTGATAGTGTCAAAGTTTCCAAAGAAAATTGCCAGTCATTATTGAGAACCCGTTCGGTGATTTCCGAACGAAACGAATCCAAATTATCAGCTTGTTTTAAACGTAATGAAGTAAAAGGATTCATTGGACGTTTGTTGTGATTTTATGATGTTTAAGTTATTTTTAATGGGAATACATTTAGTGTTTAAGTTTATACCAAGTTTATACTAAGCGGTTTATTACTTTCCATGTCTGTAAATATGATAAAGTGACATACAGCAGTTGTAAAAGTGTTTCATCTTCTTTATTACCAGTCTCAAAAGTAATATTTAAACTTCTGAGAATGATACAAACTTTCGTACAATTTTGTATACAAATATAATATTCTAATGTTAGTGAAAATACATCTTTAACTTGTTTGTACAAATGCAATCACAATCTCACATCTCGTAAATTATAACAAAGTTTCCACATTCGAAAAGTCTACTTTTGGTCTAATTTTTCTATTTTGTTTACAATTCTTGTGTATTCGGATATGATAGTCAAGAGTGCCTAGGCATCTATACATTTTGCCACAATATTTACACTTGTGCCGTTTTACTTGTTTATGATGAAGAATATGTGCTTCAAGAGCGAGTGGCATTTCAAAACGAAAACCACAATGACCGCACATATAAGGCCCAGAATTTACATGCAACCTGAAATGCTGTTCTCGCAAACATTTTGATAGGAAAAAATCACCACAAACACCACACTTGTAAAGCCCTTCGCCTAAGTTATTGCCAATGTGATACTTCAAAATAGCCAGTTCAGTAAAGCTCATTTTGCAGTAAATGCAAGTCCAGTGATTTTTCGCACTGGTTTCTCTGGAGTTACTCAACGGTAGTGACGCTAAAGTTTTTTTGGTTAAACTTGATGATGGTCTAAATTTAGGATGTTCAGGATTCATTTTGGTTTCTCGGAAAAAGGTCTCTAGAATGTAAGATTGGATTAAAATTGGAGTTAGAATATGAAAATTTTTCAATTAATTATCATAATCAAAAGGGTTTAATTGTACTTACAAGATGGGATAGAACTTTTCTTGATTTGCAGAGATTTCAAAATTTTCTCTACAATAAAATTATGACCCGCGCCGCTTTTCAATGGTTAGTATTGACTATTTGTTTTGATCATCAGCTGAGCTGATGAGGTTTACGAGTATCTGTGCAAGGCGCCACATTTGAGTTTAAATTTTTATTCTTTTTTGAATGCATTTATACATCATGCAGTTTTTAAACCTAAATAGAAATAAAACAATGAAAATTAAAGCTTAGATGATTCACATAAATAGTCTAAAACATAAAATAATGTTTCAAATGAAAATTTAGTTCGTTTCTGTTGACAAATTGTTTCGCACAGTACAAACATCCAAACCCAGACTTTACGTACTTACAACTTTGTACATTTTCACATTGTACAACTTTGCAAAATTCATATCTTGAAAAATGATTCTTCAACTTTTCGAAATTGTTAAACACTTCGGTGCAGTACAAACAAGCACATTGAAAATTCAGATCAGGATTGTATGGACAAAATTCAACGTGGAGATTCAATTTTTCTTCGGAAACTAAATTTGTCTTACAATGTTTACACTGAAAAATATGACTTTTATAAGATTTGTTAAATCTTGGACGGTGAGGATTATGTCCACACAATTTGATGTGTCGTTTCAATTTCGATTTATAGATATAATTCTTGTTACAATGTTTACACCAAAACCGCGTTTTCAAACAAGCCCGTCTTCTCAGATGTTTTTTCAAGGCCGAGTGCGAACTGAACTTTTTACCACAAGTTTCACACTTGCATCGTCTCTCGCCTGTGTGAATTGTCATATGTTTCCGTAAAGTAAGCTTTTTTTTAAAACAAATTTTGCAATAATCACACTCAAGAGGTTTCGCGTTCGAATGTGCCAGAACATGTCTGTTTAACTGACTTTTTAGAACAAAACGTTTGTCACAAGAGTCACAAGCAAAGGGAGTTTCATTGTTGTGTTTTTTGATATGCAAGTCGTAAGTTTCTTTACGTTTCATTTCATCGCCGCAATGTTCGCACTTGTAACTTATTGTTTTGTGGATTTTGAGATGAGTTTTAAGATACTTTTTCGATTTCAAAGCTACCTTACAGTGCTCACATTTATATTTTTTAACATCTAAATGTACTTCCAAATGTT
The DNA here is from genome assembly GCA_020615435.1 of Telenomus remus. Taxonomy (NCBI): domain Eukaryota; kingdom Metazoa; phylum Arthropoda; class Insecta; order Hymenoptera; family Scelionidae; genus Telenomus; species Telenomus remus. The sequence continues at coordinate 4,389,549 of CM036341.1, read as the reverse complement.
GATTGAGACGTTTTTTGGAAACAAATGCTTTTTCACAAATATCACACTTAAACGATCTTTCATCTCTGTGAATGTCAATGTGCAACCTCAAATTTACCTTCGCAGTAAATCTTTTTTTGCAATAATCACATTCGAATGGTTTTTCGCCTGTGTGAGTATAAATGTGACTAGTTAATTCCGCCTTACTGGCAAAATTTTTATTACAATAATCACAATTGAAGGGCTTCTTTCTTTGTCCCGTATGAGCAATTTGATGTTTCTTCAAATTTGACCAGTCAGTGAACGTTTTCCCACAAATTTCACACGAAGCGACGGGTTCCCGGGTGTGAATCCTCATATGCTTATAACAATTAGACATGTTGTTGAATTTTTTGCCGCAGAAGTTGCAGCTGAACACTTTCTTCTCCTTTTGGCCATTTTTGTCTCTTTTCTTTGGTGCTGACTTTGGGACACTTTTTTGAGAGTTCATCTTTGATCACATTCTGCAAAAGGAACGTTTCGTTATATTGTCTTTTTTTTCAATTAAAAAAGTTACATTTTATTATCATTATAATACTTACAGATCAGGCAGAGTTCTATGAAATCGTATCCTTTTTCTTCAGTACTTGAAATTCAACTTGACCCTTCCTCCTTTTCTTTCTTTTTCTTTTTGTTCTTATTACTTTCTGTAATAATTTAATCAATGTTTAAAACTGTTTTTTTTTTATTTATTCACACCACTTTGAATTTTTTTCTGAATCAGCAGTCTTTGTTCGATCAGTTTCCTCAGAAACATTCAGAGCGAATATGAGAACTTGCTGACACAAAGTTGGCTTAGAATTTCTTTCAGGGCGCCACATGTCTGGAATGATTAAACAACCTACATAGTTGCCTATGAATTGTCGGGCATAAAACTCGTCGATTTTGTTAAAATAATTTAAACCGTTTTTTAAAAAAATGCAAAAAACAGTTTCAAACATTTATGAATAACAAACATGCAAAAAACAATAACAGAGAACAATTGTGATTTAGATAATATCTAAATTTTTGCAATTTCACGATCATAATTTTTGCAATTTGATGTTTCAAAAGAAGTTGAAGTTTACTTTGCAAAAAAACGTTGAGTACAATTAAAAACGTATCAGATTACTACAGAAAACTGCTCAGAGCGCCATCTCGCGGTAAACTTCAAGTTGCCCGCTGTCCGCGGATCAGTCGGTTAATTTCGAGGCTACGGGTGTCGTTGCACTGATCAATCGTTCGTGTGTGTCCAAATACGGTGTATTTACTCCACTTTGACATTTTATATGTTGTCCGTGAACCCGACAAGTCGGCGGTAAACAATGGTAAGTCCTCCCCACAACCTATCCCTCTCTCTCTTCATTTTTCAAAAACTCCAACCCATTTTCAATAGGCCCCTCAAAACACTTATCCCTTGAAATTTCAAAACATTCTCAAGTCCACTTCTACAACTAATCATCCTTCAATTATTCGTACCAACAACAACTCAAATTTCCATGTGGAACTTGGTATTAGTCATTACTCCGGTTGAACTTGGATGATTAGTTTGTCATGACATCATAACCTCTACGAGAGGAAGTTGTCTGATAAGTAACATCAAAAACCAAACGTCACTTCAGTTGTTTTGAAAGTGTATTTTTTCAATTGTTGTTCTTTTGTCATTGTTACATTCCAGCTCACTATTATTTATCAGTGGATTATTTTCGACTATCATTATTTATAATTCAAAATAGAAAAGTTGAAATTAAATTACAATTTTTATCTTTGAAAATGAATTGACTTTTGATAATGATTTTTAATGATTTTTCGTTACAGTCTGGAACTCTAAAACCGTATTTGACAGCGGTGAGGCGCACCCTAAACGCAGCGATGTGTTTAGAAAACTTTTCGTCCCAAATTGTAGAAAGGCACAACAAGCCCGAGGTGGAGGTTCGAATGAGCAAGGAACTGCTGTTGACGCCAATCTTAATCAGTAGAAACGAGAAGGAAAAAGTGCTAATCGAATCGAGCATCAATAGTATGAGAATAAGCATCGCTGTCAAGCAGGCCGATGACCTTGAACGAATTCTCTGTCACAAGTTCACTCGGTTTATGATGATGAGGGCAGAAAACTTTTTGATCCTTCGAAGAAAACCAGTTGAGGTATACAATCTTCATTTCTTTCCTTACAAAACAATGCAAACAAACATTTTTGCAAATAGAAAATTTTGCAAAGTTGAAAATGATTTACAACGTTGTTTCATTTTCAGGGTTACGACATTAGTTTTCTGATAACAAATATCCATACGGAGCAGATGTACAAGCACAAAATCGTTGATTTTGTTATTCACTTTATGGAAGAAATCGACAGGGAAATCAGCGAGATGAAATTGTCAATGAATGCGAGGGCTCGTACCTGTGCTGAAGAATTTTTAAAAAGGGTATAAAATGAGAATTGAAAACCGAAATTTACTTTGATATCAACTTTGAAACAATGTAACAGTCTAAAATGTTGATCTTTTAGTTCTAGTCTATGTGACGTCCAGAGGAACTAACCAATTAGATAGAAGTCATTTGCGAGGACTCAAAGTCGTTGTCCAAGTCCGCACAACAAGGCTGTGGAAGACCGAAAAAAGGACCCGAGCGACGAGTGACGAATCAATTAAGTCAAAACAATCTGTAAAGAAAACTAAACAAAAACCACAAAAGTCGATTCCATGAATTACTTTGTCGAAACGCTCAAGTTTCACCTGAACCCAGTTAGATGGCGTTCAAATGTTGCATTTGACATCGTCATTTTTGTCCGACACTTTGATATGTCGTACAAATCGACGATTACCTTAAGGAACTTTGTTGAAGATTGGATGGAGAGGGAGGTTTTACCATTTCGCGTATCAACGTACTTGTAACTCTTTTTTATTTTCTATCAAAATATTTATACGTAAAATTAACAACTGTAGTATACGTTTGACGACTGCCAAATCGCGATTCTAAGATTAGTTTTACGATTTTGTGTAATTACCCGTCACATTTTTACGTTCACTTCCTTCTAATTTGTAATAAAAAATTAAAAACTGTCAAATTAAACATTGAACTGACTGTTCTTTCCTTCACGTCCAGACTTTTATTGTTTAAGAAGTCTTGTTCGTTGTGATTGTTGTTGTATCTGGTCAGTTCGACGAGAATCATTATGCGAAGGAGGACTTGGCGAACGGTCACCGCCTCCCGATGTGGACTTTGTGTATGCAAGAGCAATCGTCAGGGAGGGACGAAGTTTTCGCGAAAGTGCATCGCATTGGTACCGTTGCCTCCTCAAACTGCGGAATCCATCACGTTCGGGACTTTTTTTTTACAACAGAAATGCTCGCTCAATCCGTGACACTTGATTTGTTTCAGTGTCACTCGCGACTTTTCTAACCGAAGAAATGTAAAAGCGAATTTTTATTCCTCTCTTGGAAAATTGTTGAATTAAAAATAAATAAAACGAATCCTAGAATCATAAACCAGAGCTCGAGTTTGTTTTGTTGCACAGCTTTAATTGGCACATGTGTTTTATGGAATGCTTTACGGTGGATTTAAATAATTGCTTGACGCATCGCCGGTGTCAACGGTACCAAGAATATTCTGTGAGTTATTTTACCGTTCATCATAGCACATTTTCCTGGGGGTTGAAAATCGTCAGGTTTTTGTTTTTTTGTTGTTCAAGATTTTTGTACGATTAATAAAATTGAATTTATGATTGAAAATTTTTTTGGTTTTGTAAAAATGTTGAAATAAGCGAGGCAGTAAAAATGTCATCCACTCGTCAAAGAGTGGATGATATTTCTACGCCGGCAATTCACAATGCGTTGTCATCGTATTCGAAGTGATCATCCGGTATGAGCTGAGCCTCGTCTACAAGGACTGCAATAGCACAGGGCCAAAAATACAACCTCCACATTTCACGTATGTACACATGGCCGCAATTCCAAATATAATAGTAACGGCGCGCTTCGGAGATGTACGAGATGCTCACAACTAAGAATCAAATTGTACGAAATAATTTATAGATAAAGAGCGCGCTACGATAGGTGACAAATTTAAAACGAAAGATGATTTATCCTCTCGTTCCACGTGCGGGCAAACCAAAATTTCGACTCAACTTTGTTGTCGAGCCGTTTAGGTTGAGGGATTTTAATTAATTACCATGTCTTGGTTTTAATTAATTTGAATTTGGATGAGCATTCGAGATTTGAAAACCACTTATAGACCTGACCGACTTTCGACACAAAGTTCGCAGGCGCAGGCTTTTAAAGTTGTTGACAAAAAAGTGCAAATGAAATTATTGTTCAGGGTCCAAAGTCTAATTAAAATATCTCTCTCAAGTTTTTAGCCACTCAGGTGGCTCTGGTAATCGGCAGTTTTCGTGTTACGAATGGCAATGATAAGAACTATTTTTGTGAAGTTTAATGAGCAACCAGTGCAAAGTTCACATCTGCACAGAAACTGCACACTTTTCGCTACACTATTTCCCGCTTAATCCTCAATAAAAATCTGATCTCTGAGAGGATTTTAATCCTTCTACAACCAACTCGTCTAAACTCGTCTAAAATAAACTATAAGAACGAAGAGTGAAATGAAAAAAACCAAAAAGTTCAAGTCAAAAGAAAATTTGATTTTTTAAACTAAAAATTATGTTGAATTAAATATTCAGATACCAAGTTTTATTAAAATTTCAAATTAGACAGGGTTTAATTAACTTGAAGTACAAGTTCATTATCAAAAATTATTTAGTTTCGCAAAAAAATCCTTCAAAATCCAATTTCATTATAAAATTTATAACCGAAACATGTCAACAAATATTAACATCAGGCGTTAGTCAGTGTTTAGTCAAGGTTCAAGTCTACCGGACGATTTGTTTGAATACGACGGAAGCGAAACAAAACGAGGGGGGGGGGAAGATGTTGATGAGAATGTAGAAAAGGGTTGAAGAGGGATTCAAAGTTGGTCCTTAAGGTTGGAGCTTGCGCTGGAGGTTCGCGCTTGTACGCCGACTCGTGGGGCGCGTCGGCGTAGTCCAGGAATGGGTGTTAGAGCAGTCGGTACTCGCGGGACTCGAGCTCTAGTCGTGTTGAGAGTGTGGGCCGCGTTAGGTAGGATGCGTGTGCTTGGGTGCGGTGTGCCTCCACCCAACGAAAACAGAACCGAAGGCTCGTCGAGGACACGCGGTCGGCAGCAGTCCGTCCAAGAGACCGGGCCGGCTGGCCCCAGCACCAGTCGAGACTAACCGTCGCCACCCATGTTCATCCCGGACACCCTGAGGAGCTGCATGGTGGAACCGGATGTTTCGACGTACCTGCAGGCTCCTTCCGTAGGACAGGTGCCTACTTTCATAACATTCGCTACCCAACTTTTGTTCCGCTCCATTACCGTTAGCTTAGTTCGGCTGCGCCTGCTACCAACCCCTAACCCGCAAGCTTCGCTTTCCCTGGGCTCGCTGCTGCCCCAGCTGGCCCGAAAGTGATAGTGCTACCACCGTCGTCCCAACATGGTCTGGGGCCTGCACGCGCCGCCCACCACTTTCCCGGTGAGTAAGTCCCGGAAAACCAAAAACCGGCTTCTTCTCTCACTCCAAGCTTTCGGTTCTTTTCTGCTTTCGGGTACTGGTGAGTACGCTTCGGGTACCCAAAGCTTTCTTTTTTAATTTCCCCTTTTTTACACTTTCTTACTTTCCTTCAACTTTTACAAATTAGATTCAGGTTTTTTTCTGGTACCTTTTGTGGTACCACATTTCAAATTTGGGTACTTTTAGAATTTGTTGAACATTAGAAGATTATATAGATTTATAGTTTTGTTTGATTTTGTGGTACCTGGATTGTTGGTACCAAAACATTGATAGTTTTAGATGAAATTTGGTTTTGCTTTTGAGTTGGGTTTCGTTCTTTGGGTTTGGTTGTGAGATGTTCGGGTACTGGGAAGATTTGAGGATGTGAATTTCAGGAATCAGCGATGAGGGTGAAAGATTTGTTTGAATGGGAGAATCAAAAAAAGGGTATCCGAAAATAGATTAGGACAAATTAAAAACGTTGGTCCCTTTCGCTGAGTTGGAGAAACAACTGTATTGTACTCTCTCGGCTGATGTCGGTATGTCATGCGACAAATTGGTGCTTCGCTGCGAAGTAGCTTGTTTGGGGATTATGGTTGGAGCACGTGCTTTCATGCGGGCGTAACGTCAACGACTTTTTCACGCCACGAATTATTTATTTCAAAATGCTCTTCGCCACAAACGTCTCCTTTCAGTTCTTACCCTATTTCTCAATCATTTTCTTGCAATTTCCTCAACGAAAAATTTTTCTCTTTCAAATCAAAGTCTACTAAAAAAAACAAAACTAAAAAGGAGATAAAAAAAAGGAACTCGTGTGAAAGGGGAAAAATGAAGTTCTTTTTTTTTCATTGCAACCATTATCATTTTGTAATCAGCGAAACTCATTTAACGGTCGGACTTAAACGTCGAGTTTTTCCTTCAACTTTTTCGTTTCACGCTGGCGGTCGTGAGGCGAAATCAGCCCGATGTCAATCCGTCACGAATTCATGCCGAAGTTCGACGTGGAAGGAAAAAAAAAGTGCTGAGAGCGCGGCGATGTACTCCTCGCGGGCGCGTTCGAGCGCACCAATACACATCGCGCGAATGTTTCGCGGCTACACGCGAACCTGCTCAATTGTTCTGCACTCTCGTCATCCTTCCAAACTCAGCTGATTTTGCGCCAACATTGCACCATGTCGTTTCATTATCGGGACGATATAATTTTTATTCGAAAAGTTTTCGCAACCCTGCGCTTCAAACACTTTTTGACGTCGCCCACGATGAGCACAAAAAAACTCCCGGAAACTCTTAATTGTACCTTCGTCAATTGCAACATCATTCCAATTTTTGTTCAAACTTCTTCCTTGAGTTGCTCAAAATTTTTCAAATCATCATAAAATTGAATGTTGTGAAATTTAAAACCAACAATTTATTGAAATAAATTGCAAATTTTGTTTTGTTGATTCAAAAAGTTGATAAAAAAGAGGTGGAATAAAAATGTTGACAATTCAGGACGAAAAGAATGAAAGTAGTGATTTCATTCCAATTTTTGTTCAAACTTCTTCCTTGAATTCCTCAAAATTGTTCAAATTATCATAAAATTCAATTTTAGGAAGTTTAAAGTTAAAAATACGTTGAAATAAATTGCAAATTTTGTTTTGTCGATTCAAAAATTGAATAAAAGAGAGATGGAATAAAACTGTTGACAATTTAGGATGAAAAGAATAAAAGAAGTGACAAAAAGTGTGTGGAGAAAGTTGAATATTTTTGCAGGCGGTATCAGCGATGGGAAAAAAAACTAAGCCAGTATAAATCTTGGCGGCGCTAAAAATAACGCCCGAGTCTCATTTAAATTCACTGGAGCCGCGTTAAAATTAACTTTGACATTAGTAGAAATAACAACGGAGACACGTTGCGCTTACCAGCGGCCCGTCAGAACCCCGTTGCGCCTTTATAATGGCTCGATTTCGCGATTGCAATTCTCACCGGACAGAGGACGATCTTTCAATGATCCCAAATCGTCTCCATTCAACGTCGTCTCTTAAACTCAATTTCATCGGTCATCTATCTTTTATTTATAGAAAACACAAACTTTTCTTCCTTTCTCAATTACAAATTATCAAAAAATCAAAAATCAACCTAACAAATTTGTTTGAATGAAAAGTTGCAATTGAAATGAGTTTTGTAAAATGTTATTTTACAAAACAGAAAATTCTGATGTGAACAGAAAAGGCAAAATTAAAGTGAAATAACCGTGGACGTGGAGAATTGTTTTGAAATTCGCCATAAAAGCGTAGGGGGTTGTAGGAAACAAAAAGCGAGTCGTGGCATTAGAGACGAAATGCAGGATCAGAGCGAAGGAAGAGTCCGAAATCCGGACTAAAACATTCAAGGGTTTCTCGTAGACCTGAAAACAAGTGAGTGGAATAACGAATACGCGAAACGAACGAGCGGCGACTATCTGTGCTCGGACACAGACGGAGCGCAGTTTAGCTATCGATCGGCCACCGGGTTGCTCTCTCGCTTGCTCCTGTTCCTCCGCGGATCTTCGTCTTGGTCGCGCGACCACTCTATCATGCTAGAGTGTATGAACTCGTGGACCAAGTTGGCAAAACGTGACGTTGCCATCTGCCAGTCGGGGGCTCGATTTTCCAAGCGCGAAGTCACTTCCGCTTGACCTTTGTCGCCCTCGCCGATCCTTCCGACAGCCAACACTACGAACTGGTCAAATTTCGCCCAGATGCGAGCACAGTAATTGCTTACATTAATTGTTCAATCCAAAACAACTTTCAAGTTCAATCTCCCAGAATTCATTCACATTTTTGAATTCAGATGTAAAACGTGATTCTAAAATACTATTCTAAAATACTGTTTCAAATTTTGTTTTGTTTAATGGTTTTTTTTGAAAGTTAAGTAAGGTAAATTGGAGTGAAAAATTGATTCATTATTGGAACAAAAGGTGGTAGACAATTAAGTGGTTTAAGAGCCGGTAATCATTTTTGCGACTGCCTTCAGTAGTTTATGTCAACTGTCCCTCTAACGAGGATAACTCCCTGAGGAGAAAGTGGAGCTCTCAAATTCCGAGGGCGAAGAGAGAAGGAGCGAGGTGAAAATATCTATTCGTTGCGATGCTCGTCTCGTTCCACAACCCTGGCAGAATGATAAGAGGCAACTCGAATTTTATTTCAAATTTCCAATTTATCTTAAACTTGCTCAAATAAAAGAAATAAGAACGAGACGTCGCACATTCGTTTGAAACAGTCGACAGGAATGTCAATATAAGGCTGCATTATATCTGGACTTTGAATTTAGGTAATACGATTGTTATCGTTAGGCAACGAGTTCGGATTTATCAAACGATTCGTCCCTTTTATTTTTATTCGATACAAGAAGAACGAAAAAAAAACTCAGAATGAAAACAGACGAATGAATGTCGTCTCTGATTTCTTCTTTTCTTTTTTTTCAATTTGTTTTACTTTGAACAAACAAGTTTTTTCATTCTAATTTTTGATTAATTCAACACTAAAATGTGATTTTGTTAGTTTTATGGCATTGAAATTTCATAACAAATTTGTCAACTATCAAAAATGTTGTTTGTAAATTTGATAGTGAATCTCAATGCATTTATATTAAACATTCATGTTTAACAAATACATGTTCATTAATCTACTAAACTCTGATTAAAATGTTATATTCCGAATTAGTTGAACGGATTTTTCTAATCGATCCTTCAGAGCAACGAAAATTTGCAGTCCTGCTAGTGATCAAAGTTTAAAAATAAATGTTTAATAAGAAGTTGAATTTGGGTTCGAAAAATGTGTAAGAAAAAGAGACGCGTTGGTATAGCGCGCGAAGGCAAACCTAGTAAGCTAGGACAGAGGGTCTATTAATAACCGTTTAGGGTGCCGTACCTGGCCGTCGCGGCGCGACTTTCGTCCATCTAGCCCGCGTCGCGTGCACCGGCGTCTCAGTGTCGTTGCGACGATCGTCGTCGTCTGCGGTTTCCGTCGCAGCATCCCGTCGGCCGCTCTCTCCTCGAGCCGCGCGCTTTTCAGTGGTGTCCGTCTAGTGTCCCAATCTGTTCGCACTTTTTCGCACGCAAAATTTGCCCGCACAGTGATTACACAAAACTCGATCGCACATTAGGAGCGCCGACCTGTTGGCCAATCCGACGAAAGTCAAAGTCGAAGTTGCGAAAGCGCTCTGCCGACGGCCAATCGCAATTTCGCTCTAATTGGTCGACCTCGCAGAGCCGAGGTTTTGCGCACAACTCAAACGGGCATTTTTTATAGACCAGAGCCTGCCGCTGCATTTTGCGTTGCATCTAAAACAGAAAATAACAAACATTCGTGGTATTACTTTTGTACTCCACTCACTGTTTTCTTTTTGTTTTTTTCATTTTTGTTTATCTCATTTTGTTTATTGTTTCTTTTTTTGGTACATTTCGAGTCAACCCAAAAAAAGATGTCGCTGAGAAATTGTTAGTTAAAAATAAACGTCGATTTTGTTGGAGAAAAAGAAATGCCGAAAATAATTCTTTTCGACTCGCTCTAATTCGTCGACGGTGTCGGAGAGTTTTTTTTTTTCATTCTTTCTCATCAGTTTTATAATTTGGTGGAGATTAGGTAATCAAGAGTCGATCAGGAAAAAGATAAATTTAGTTTCTTTGTTGGTCGGTCGGGAATTCGACGACGGCCGAGCACACGAATTGACCGTCGGATTTGTGACAGCTGTCATCGGTGGCCGCGGAAACCGCTTTTTCCACGGCTCGTCTTTCTTGTCGCCTTTGGTGTTTGTTGTTTTCTACAGCACGCGCTCTATTATTTATAATTGCGTCGGTGTCAACGTTCCACCGAGTCCTATCTTTTGTTATCAACTCATCGTCACTTCGTCGGGCAACTTTTTGTCTCCACTTTTTGTTTCAGTGATTCGTATCAATTTTCGGTCCGACCAAAATCTATTCCTTTATTACCAACTAATTGAATTCCAAACCAAAATTTGTTTCGAAATTCCTCAGTGACATGAAAAATTGGGATGACAAAAAGGAAAGTAGAATGGGATTAGTGAATGGACGAAATTTGTTTTGGCAGAGGTCACGCGCAGACCTGGTGATAAAAAAGGGGTCGTTCGAAATGTGGAAGACGACGGAAGAGCGCTGATGCGGAGGATTTGTAGGGGCCCGCGACGAGACAGACAGAGAGAGACACTCGAGTGAAAATAGACAAAAGATAGATATAGATTAGTGGCAGATGAGGCGACGATCAACCTGTGACAGGCCGGCGGAGGCGATTTGCGAGCAGCACGAGTTCTGCGAGAACCGGCAGGTTTGACAGCCGGATCGATCAGCGAGGGAGCAGATAGGGTGCCACAGCTTCTGCAGTAGCCGCGATTGCTCGATGGTTCGTGTCGTTACTATTATGCTGTTCACAAACGTTTACTACACGTGCTCTCGGGGCTCTCCTGGGACCTCACCCAAAAGATCTTTGACCGACGAAAAGAGTGTTGCTGAAATGTCACTGCCAATTCGAAACGTCATTTCAGACTTTCAAAAAATCACTACTACAAAATTCATATTTTACAATAACAAAAAAACTTGAATAACTTGAGACGACTTTCATTTCAAATCTTTTCGGTAGAACTAGTTTAAGATTTGTTTAAAATTTTCAAAAAGTGAAACATTTTAAACATGAGATTATATACAAAGTTATAAATGTGTGATTAGAGTTAGAACTACTTTAATAGATGATTTAATTTGTTTTATAATTAAACCAAATGCTTTTTGAAATTGAAATTTTAAAAGATCATGACATTATTTACAAAATTATAAATGTTCAGTTAGAATTGAAACTGCGTTCGAAAATAATTCTACTAAATCAATTTGAGTAAATAAGGAATACCAGCAGATATAAATTTAAGACTCGAAACTTGGGTATGAATTTGCGGGTGAATCATCTGGGTCGAATCAGTTAGTCCAGTCAAACTAATAACCTCACAATAAATTGCACCTGCGATAAATCAAAATTGAGTATAAAACTTTGCAAATCATGTTTTTCGTCGTCCAAAATGTACACCCTTGGCAGACCAAATCGTTTCCGCAACATTTTCTTTTCGAGAACTAACGTCCTAATGTTCTTCATTAAATGTTAACTACGAAACCAGGAAAAAACAAGCGCCTACAATTGTGGGCATAATTAAAAAACCATGACCAATAAACTAACACGAATGAACCCGACCAAATTTGCATGTCGATAAACAAGCCAAGAACTTTCTATTGGGGGTTGAAAAGAAACGTTCAAAAAAGGCCAGTATCAACGATACGGAAGGGTATGAGGCGGTAAATTGCAAGCAAATCCTTTTGTATTTGTCAGCGCTGTCATAATACGTTTTTTTACACCTACGTTATACTTTTCTTATAGAAGCATCGCTGAACTGTAGCCAAATTAGTTTATCGTTTGGCAAACGCGGAGGAGGGTATTTGCAACACTTGAGCATCACCGGCGCGCTTTTCAAGTGTTTAAATACCGACGGACATTTTTTTGCCGCAGTCAATTTTCCCTCAATTGCTTTATTTCCTACTTCTCGTGTTTTTTTAGTCACCCCGACTAATCCAGACGAAAAATCAATTTGAAAAATCCAAATTTAAGCCACGAGATAATCCTGGTGAAATTCAAAGAGTCAATATCCATTTGAAAATCAAGAGTCGGGTGATCAAAAAAAAAGGGAGGCTTTGAAACGTTCGAATTTCAATTATTATTACAAAAGAAATTTACGCTGGCTGGTCGGATAATGTCGGATCTGCCGTTGATCGACCGGCCTCTTTTTCGCCAGGTTCCGCCCTAACTATTTCAATTTCCCTCGCTTACTTACGTGTTTTGTAATTGACCTGCGAAAACGGTCAGAAGCAGACGCGCGCGAACCTTTTGTGTGATTGAATCTCGTGATTTTCTAATTTGATACCTAATTGAACCCCTAGAAAAAAAAGGAACAGCAAATTTTTTCTCTAAATCGACAACATTTAATCGCCAAAATTCATCTCTAATCAAGAACTTTGTTCCATTGATTAAAAGTTGTATGTGGGAGGAAAGGAGTGTCTCAATTTGTTATTTTTTTTTCGTACGTTTTCTTTGTTTTCTTCTTTCTGTTTTTTTTGTGTTCATTTTCATCATTGACCATTATGATAAAAACGAGGGATTTGCATGGCTTAATTGAAAACAGCTATTGTGCGGTGAAAAGTAAACGGAAATTAGCCGAGAGGGAAGTGAGAGGGGGTGGAGAAGAAAAATGAAGTGGACGATGAAGTGGATCGTGAAATGGGTGTCTTTGATTTCAGGATGAGTTCCATCCATTCATTGAGGCCCTCTTACCATTCGTGAAATCTTTCTCGTACACGTGGTTCAACTTGCAAGCGGCCAAAAGGCGTTACTACAAGAAACACGAGAAGCGGATGAGTCTCGAAGAGGAACGACAGTGTAAAGAAGAACTCCAGGTAAGACAAACTTCAACCCAATTATTACCGACATTTTTCTAAAGTCAAAAAAATCTTCAATTCGAAAAATAATCAAATTTTAAAACTAACAAAAACTAAGTCAAGAAAAAGTAAGAACATTCATTTGAAAAATTCTAAAAGGGGAATAAAAAAAGGAAGCAAAGAGGAACATTAATTATCATGATTGGACGACGGAAAAAATGTGTGCGATGAAAGTATTACAGAGGAAAAAAGCGTTGAAAAATTTGTAGATCAGACTTATTGCAAACACGAATTTGTCTGCCTCAGAGCAGCGGACAAAAAAAAGGGGGATGAAAACATCCTGACCGTTGAACAGGGGGTGGTTGAAAAAAGACGGCCGGCCGAATAAATCTCTTACATTGACGTTTTGCTGTTTTAGTGTTTAATCAGACTTTAGTCGGACGGTTTACAATTTTTCGCAATCTCTGTCTGCCGTCTTCCATAAATTCGGTTCGACTAGCGAACATTCGTTACCCCCTCTTTGAGCTCTGTTTAACTTTATTTCGCCACTTCGGAAGCTTTTAAGAAAGAAATATCGCGCGAAATCAATTCAGCGTCAAGCACTTTTTCTCAGCAAAATCAATCCACGCGATAGACATTTGCAAAAATTAATTCCGTTCAACTGAGTCTCGCCTGAGAGATCACTCGTGGCGAACAAAAAAAGGACGAAAATTTCACAGTTGGCAAAATTTTTTGCCCAATTCGTCAGCAGGTTCGCGCGCCGCCGGGACGCAGTGAATTTTAACTAGACGAATATTTGCGCGCGGAAGTACAAGTTCAATCGAGAAGAAGGCATTGACTGTCGATTTTGGAGTGCATCTTTTTTTTTCTCTCTCTCTCTCTCGTTGCCATTTGTCTGGTTGCTGCCATTGGTTCCTCTCTTTACCGCAATTCGCATACTCCCTCTCGTGTAAAACGCGCTCTTGCTTCGATCAATATTTTAATCTCGCGATGCTGCGGTATTTAAAGGACGGACAGATGCTTGATATGAAAAGATCAGCCCGAATCAATATATCGCGTCGTTAACGATATCCGCACGCGAGCTCTGCCCTCCCCAACACAGATAAGCTCTAATGGCCAACCCCCCTCAACTTTTGCGCTTCGATTTCCTAAACTTAGTTTCCTCTTCGTCTGCACTATTTTAATTACCCGCCGTTTATAGTCATGCTTTCGAATCAACGACAAACATTTATATTATCATTCTTGAAAACATTCAAAAACTCGCAACCTGTAAAATTGTAAAATATTCAAAAAAAAGAAAAACTGAAAGAGTAAAAATAAAATACAAATTCGTAAGAAAAAAATAAGAAGGTTTTTGTTTGACTTTGAATGAAAAACTTCGCAATTGAGATTGAAGAGTTGAAAGATAAGTGGAAAGAAAAATACAACATTAGCGTGGCGACGTTTTCTTTTTTAAGCGAAGTGCAGAATCACTCGAGGGACCGGGCCATCAATTGGAAAGAAATAAAATTGTTCGGCGGGACGCTCGCGTAATCAGTAAAGTATTCGGGAACAATTTGTAATTTAGCGTTCGGGGCAAAATGAGGCTGGTGTGTGTGAGCGACGAGGAGCGCTGTAGCCTTAATTTCGAGTCAGGCTGTGCAAAGGATGATATCGACTACTTTAATTCCGGCACACGACGAGAGCACGCGCGGAACGTGCGCCGTTGAGTAGTATACGAGCGTAGTATAGTTTTACCAACACCTACGGCCACGGTACATCCGCACGTCTAAGTGCAACACCCAACAGAGAGGGGTAGAATCTGCAAAAAAAAGAGACAGAGACGAGGCGAGAGAGACGAGTCGGTAGAACAAGGACGCACGTACGTACGGAGAAAGAAAAGAGAGAGGGCAGCAGGAAGTGCCGCGGGGGCGGCGGGTTGTGTAGACATGTAGCGCATACGCTGTCGCGACGGAGGCTGCGGCTACGCGGCGCCTACCAACCACCATCTATAATCTCTATGCGGATATCGATTTTCCACGCTGTATTTCCTAAATTTATGCAAACTAGTGTGTACCACCCCCCGGCCTCATTCATCTAACGAACTTGGGTCGAGCAATCGCGCGCCATCAATGACAGCGCGCGTCAAAAGCCTCTCTTTGACTTTCTCCGCGGCTCTCTTTCGAGATTTTCGCGTGCGCGCGTCCTCGAGTATGCTAATTTCGCGCTAATTAGATAAACGCGTCCCCAAAAGACCGATTTTGTTCGAGCCAAGTTTGGCCATTTGTTAGCGAGGGCTTGTTCCGAAGACGGGACGCGCTGCTCTTAATAAGATACGTCGGCGCTGATTTAAGGTGGGATCCACTTTTCATACCCAGTTAACCGAGATGTTTTGGTCGGGTCGAGTTAACGCGCGATTAATGTTGATTTGGGATTGTAATGGATTTAGGTAGGTTAGTGTTTTTGATGCCCATTTCTCTATCACATCTGACCACATAACTCATCTGACAAAAAATCCGAATTTTAACCCATTGTGAGGTTTTCATACCGAAGAGGGTTAATTTTTCAATTCAAAGTGTGCAGTTCAACTGTTATTGATTATTTTTGATAAACTTTTAATTCGACCCCAAAAGTCGACCTGATTCGAGTTTAACCCTTTATGCCACTTTTGAAAGGTTGGCTTTCGAAAAGGGTTAATTCGAAAAATAACATTATACAATGAAGAAATTTCTGGATTTGAAATTTGATTTTCTGATTAGAAAATTTAGAATCGACTTTAACCCTTAATGTTACTTTTGAAATGAAAAGGGTTAATTTTTGAATTCAAGATCTACAAGTTTCAAAATTGAAAACTCCAATTGAAAAATGTTCACTTAAGCTAAGTCAAGTAACTAAATGAAACGAGTAAACTTGTTCGGGGTATCAATTTGAAAAAGTGTCTGCAAAGTGAATTGCAGAAATCAGCAATCTATCAAAAACTTAAAAAGCAGAGATCTGGAGCAGATAGTGAGCAGGGGCGACAACAAAAAGATCCCGGGGAAACAAATCTTAAAGAATTCGTAGGTTTGCTAATCTGTAGACTCAAAACGAGATGAAACGAGTTATAATTCACTCGGCCTGTCCGAAGCACTGGAAACGCGCAACGGGGGGTAGGAGGGCGCCGGGGCGAGGAATAACAGCGGAAAAGGGTCGTCGGAGAAGTAGAGGAAAACGAGGGCGACAACGGCAGCTCGGAAAGGCCCTCCTCCGGCGGCTCAATCTGTGCATTATATAAAATCGTTAGTCTTCTGGTGGAGCGCATACGTCCCGCCGATGGATAGTTTTCGATAGTCGGATTGCTTTGGCTGCTTACCCCCGCGCATAATTGAGCAAATGGACCAATCCTTTCCGACGCTTTTTGCGCACACAAAAGCACTATCGATCAATTGTGTCTGACTTTTGAGCCATTTTAAGGCTAAACTTTTCTTCGCCACCTCGGTGACGATAAATCGTCGCGTTCGTTAGAAAATAAAGTCTCCGGACGCGAGAAAGCAGAACGAGGGATGGACATTCTTTTAATTCCATTTTTCGTTTTCGTTCAGCGGCGATGAGTTATGATTTTGCATTACAAACTTAGCCCGAGGATTTGTGAAAGCCCGCGAAAACATCCAAGCGTTTCGGAAACAGAGTCAATAGCTTGCATGAAAATGGAAGCAGTTTGTTTAGACGGTCAAAGGATTGTCAAGTCGCGAACTTTTTTCTCTGCCCCCCCTCGCCCGCGCGTTTTCCGCCCCGTGCACGTAAACTTTGGCCCGAAACTTTTGTCCACCACAATTCATAATCACTCTGACCAACAAAGTTTGCGAGAGCATTTGCGAGAACAGATGATGAAAGGCATCCAGGGGTGGAACCAACAAAATATACACAATTTTCGCTCGCCCTTTTAATCGAATATACCGTCAAGCGCATTACATTCAATTGCTCGTAAAACAATGACGTCAGAGTTTTGGATGAAAAAAAAGAGAAATAAGTGAAAAAAAAGGATAGGAAGATGAAAGGAAATGAAAAAGAGTTTGAATGCACCGGCAGCAGTCGTTCAAAATCCACGACGGAACAAACTTTAACTTTTTGATGCCGTGGGCTCTTATTGCACGGAACGAATATACGACGCGACGCGAAAATCCGTAAAAACAAATGTTATAACATTTAAATGCCGATGATTTAGCGACGGGGACGATTTGGTCGGGCCGTTATGCAAATAAGCCGTTTTCGTCGGAACAATGTGGTCGTCAGAGAGTGCGGCTGTCGGGGACATGCACATCGACAGCTTCCGCTGCTAAACAACAGCACTAAAAACTTTTTTACGACCTTTAAGTGTATACTTAAAATGACTAATAGAAAGTGCCGCGCTGCGAGGAACGCTCCGCGCCTTTTTCTGCGAGATTAAATCGAAATTCCCTCACGTGCCATTTGCCTCGCGCTGATTTATCCCGCTCGTTCTGATTTGTTTTACATCCAACAGATTTATACATCTTCGCGACTCGGCGACGGAAAAAGTCGAGCAAGATTTGTTGCAAAAGTGGGGGAGGGGGCTGATTTATCGCGATAACAATATTTTCGTTTCATTATACAATGGCAAAATATCTCCGCAGTCGTAAAAATAAATCCCGCGGGCGAATTCGTATTCATGATATTGGGAGATGTTAAAATTTAATTCACTTAATATCTCCGCGGGCTTTACGACTTTTCGATAGCATGTATTATTTATATTCGATTAACTCGTATGTTAGATACGTACTTGGCAACTTTTGCCCTGTAGATAATATTCTGTTTAGTTCCTGGCACTTGTTTCCGTTTCCATTCACCAATTCCTTTAAACTATCTAAAAGGTGTATCAAACTCTCTGATAACATTCCCAATCTCAAAACTTGTCTCGCTAATTGTAAACATTTTTATATCAAAGTACATACATTTCTTTTGGTAGCAAACAGTTTCCTGATAACGAAAAAGATGAAAATTGCAAAACTGATCTAACTTTCTTCTCTGTTTTGCTGTCTCTTGCTAACAATTCAAGTCAGAAAGAGACAACAATACCACAATTTTTGCAAAAATATAAAAAACAGGTTTTTAAAAGGTGAAAGTGGAAACTAATTTTAATAGAAAGTTAAATTGACAAAAAATAATGTGTTGCTATCTCTGTTTAGAGAATGATAGGACAGAGACAGAAGTATAAGAATTCATGTTCGGAGTAGTGGAGGGATTATTCAGGACTATACGTTTTGGAGATGACATATCAAAAATCATCTCGAGTTCAATTTGGCCGATGCGGATGGAAGTGTTGTTTTCTCCCCTATAGGGAAAACGGAAGTCGCGCTCGTAAAACAAGCGCGGGTACCCTTTACACGATGATGAGAGGTGAAGAAAAAGGCCGATATAATCTTCGCGATGAGCTTGAAAACGAGGAATATGCCTCCCCGTTGTTATTGCGTCGATATTTACAGCGCGCCACGCCAGAGCCCGGAATTGCCTATAAAGAAATCGCGTAGTCGCTTTTGTTTGCGTCATATCGCGGCGACGCGAGGGGCCATACCGTCGGGACCGCTGCCAAATTAATAAATATATTTCGCAGACGATGCCCGGCGCGGTCCTACTACTACCGACTGCGCCATAATTTAGCATCGACGTATTTTGCATCCCGCCTATTAATATGTAGAGCCGCGGATATTCTTATTTCTCCCGCGCTCTGATACGTTATTAATCCGAGACGACCCGGGGATTCCCCGACGCAGTCAATTTTATACCGAGGGCGCAAAACCGTTCGCCCGAGCGATTTCAAATGAATTCTTTATGGCGGACCTCTTCGGGGTCAATGGGGGTCGTTACGCCGCAGCCACCGTTCGATCGCTTTTATTGAATGGTAATTGATTCCGAAAGATATTTAAATCGTTTAAATCTTCGCCCATTCTATTCACACATTTTTACTTTATTTCCGCCATCCTTCGCAGATATTTCGATTCGTATATTCCTTTATTTTTTCTACCGAAAAATGAATCGCAAATGAAATTCGATTACATGCACTGGAAAAAACGATATTCTAATGAATACAATCTACTTCTGCACTTTACAAGTCGTGTCGTAAACGTTACAATGCAAATTGTAACCGTGTTTATATCTTACGATTTAGTTTCCTTTATCTTACGAAGATAAGAAACAATTTAAAATGATCTAATTAATACAATCTTTTCGTAAAGTTTACAATTTAAATCGTAAAAGTTACAATATGAATTGCAAAGTTTACAATTTGTATCGCAATGAATACGACTTTTTTGTAAAAAGTACGATTTGTTATTGTAAAATTTACAATGTAGAGAAGAGAAAAAGTTGTAAAAAGTGCGATTCATTTTGTAAAAATTACAATTTTATGTTTATATTAGTTAGTATGAAAATTTTATGATAAATGGAGAGTTAATTCGGGATAATTAGTACAAAATGGGAACTGGGCATTTGTAATTAGCATTTTATCACGGTGGCAAAATTGCAAAACGTATGATCAAAGCTTAATTTTGCGTACGCGCAATAATTCGACAGTTTCGATAACACTTGTCAGTTCGTCTTATCTGTTCTGATGAATAATTCATCCCAGCCCCACCACCGGCGGTGAGCGCGATTGTACGATTTTTGCCGAATTGTCATGAGACCGATAGCGATCTAAATTTCACGATAGAATCGAAGCAACTGTAAAAGAATAAACCCCCGACGATAAAACGAAATAGTTGTCATTCAATTTTATCGCTCTTAAAAACCCCCAAAAAACACCCGACAAATATAAAAACCAACATCTTCTGTCGCAACATTTTTACGGACAAAAATCATTTCAGAATACAATATCAATATGAAATAACCTCCGAGCATAATTACACTGGCGTCTTATCGTGTTCGCCATAAATCTGTTTGCCATAAAAATTTCCATACAACTAAGAAAGCGAAACGATTTTCGCGAGGGGGAGGAGAAGGGGGGGGAAGGGTCGCCAGATAAATCGTACGGCAATCTAATCGTCCGCTAAAAAGCAGTAGCAATATATTCGTGGGCGTCAATTAAAGTAATAAATTCCCGCGGGGTCGAAATAATTCTGAAATTGCGCGTCTGCGATCTTCACGGTCGCGTTCACGGACGTCCGCTTGAAAAGGAAGTGCGGAGATAATTTCGATAGGAAGCACATCCCGCGAATGCCGAAACGAGGCCCGCACCCGAAAAAGCGAATCGATAGGCGCATAGCGCACCCACTCATACGATGTTTGGCGGTGTGTGTGCGGGATTCGCGTCCACTCACACGTACATACACACACACACACACAAACGGTTTATCTCCGTGTGGAAAATGTTGAAACCACGTGACTATAGATTACACAGTGTATACTTACGGGGGTGGCCTGAATTTAACCTCCGCCCACCACCTTCCCGAACCCCCGCGGAAGAGCCAGACTGCCACACCAAAGACATTTTTTCCGTCCTCTCTTTCTCTCCGGCCTGGTGGGTCTCGCTCGCACCACGCCACTTGCCCAAAAAATACGGCACCAAAGCCAAGCGATTACTCAACTCGTTTTTTGCCCTATCGCGAATTTCCAGAAATTATTTTATTGCCCGGCCTTTAAATCCACCGACAGTATGCTTTTATCGCGAAAAAGCATAAACACAACCAAGATACATCTCGGATCATTTAGGGGGAATACCCGCCTTTCCAATTTTCATTTTCATATTTCACATATTGAAATTGTGGAGAGAAAAAAAAACAAACGTAATGGGATTTAGTTAGATGTTAATAAAGATTTAGTTTGATGTTTTTTGTAGAATTAGTACGAGAGTTGTTTTGAATTTGCACAGTTTTGAGAGATGCAAACTTAGAGAGGGAAAAAAAGAAGATATATTTGAATAGCCGTGACGATTAATCTTGCTGTCGAAATTGCAAATTTTGTGAGATTTTGTGCGACGTGAAGCAAAATTGTAATAGCACGTGGACAAAGCAGTTGCGTGCACGTGGCCATTGTAACCTTGGTTCGTTGGCTGCCAAAGATTCGTAAACCCGTAATTCGTACGTTGGGGCAACCTCGTTGATTTGGCGAACGCCAACAAACCACGTGCACTGTAGCACGTGAGAAACAACGAGGTTGACTTTTCATTTGGTGCGCCATAATCTGTAATTCTTTTTTTCACAACTTTTAGAGTTAGAAATTTACATCAAAAAAGTTTGTTTACAAAATTCATTTGGTAACAGTTAAAATCAGTTTGAATTTTTTCGCAAATTCAAATTTCCCGCTCTAGAAGAAGGCGGCAAATTTAAATTTCCACAAAAATTATGAATTTCGTAAAAAACAGATGAAAATCTGTGCAAAAAATGTGAGAAAAAAAGGCAATTTGTGTGTTTATCGTGTGAAAAAGGGCTCGTTTGTATAAAAGGCCGCGACTCGGAGCGTTTATTTGGTCGTTTTTTTTGTCTCAAGGTCTGCGACAATTTGCCGCATAACGATGTCTTCTCCTTTCTTGCGTAATTGAATCTAAATATTGAAGCCCCTGTTGGCTTTGGCGCCGGCTTTCTTGATTCCACGGACTTTTCCTCTTTCGCTCGGTAAAAAACTTTCGAGACACGACGCCTCGCTGTGGAATATCGTTTAAAGTCTCGTCGAAATTACGAGACCATCGCAGCGCTAAAGAGATGGGCCCTGCGACCAACTTTTACCGCCACTTGTGACTCTGTTTATTATTTTAACGTGGCCGTTGGTGCCGACCAGTTTCGCCAATCCCAGACAATTTGCAAACGTGATTTTATCTCTTATTGTCGCGCATTATTTTTCCTATCTTTAATTAAAACCATTCCTCTCAAATCCCTCATCTAAATTTCTCCACGTTTATTCAAATCTCCCGTCAAATTAAGAGTGGTTTATTTTATTTCGCCTTTTTTTTCTTCATTTTTTCGACTTTGAAAGCCATTGCGATCTTGACAGGACGTTTATTTTTCTTAGTTGAGAGTTAACGTTTTGAAGGCTGGCGAATTTCGTGGTGGCGAATTAAAATTTCAATGTTTTATGACAAATTAAACTGGCGGTTATTGATACGCAAGGAAATCGAACATGAGATACTTGTGATCCCGATACATATTGAAACAAAGCCAACGATTTCGCATTCATTTGGCACGGTCGTTTGTTTTTCAACACGTATCAAAATAAAAGTCAAACTCGTCTACTTTGTTTTGAACCGCGCGGTGCAGTTCTTGACCAAAGGCTCGATGAGTATTTCTCATCAGTTCAACACTTTGAAAAACAATTTTCTCTCCAAATTATTACTGGTAAAAAATGTAAATTTTCTAGTAGAAAAAATTGCAATAAAAAGGAATGTTGAACAAAATCAAAAAGTTTCTCTTGGTAGAAGAAAAAGTTCGGTTCGATAAAAATAATAAGAGGGGGAAAAGTAGTGACTAGGACAATTTTTCCGAAACATAAGAGAATATCATGAACGTGTGAGCCGCCCCGGAAACGCGCTCTTCATCACGAAAGAGACGTGAAACAGAAAGAGGAAGAGGCCAAAGACGAAGATGAGAGAAGCGCCGAGGACGTCGCCACCCAAGTTCCGCGAATATATCCTCTTGGTGGAGCGCTTAGAAGAACGAAAATGAGCTGACCGTCGCTGTTAGGCTAAAAATGCAGTCTGCGCTTTATTTCCCGCGCTTGAAAATAGCTCAAGAGACGCGCAGACCTGGCTTAGAGAGAGACAGAGGTGGCGGTATGCTCGGCAGAAGTGCGGTGAGAATGGAGGAAAACCACAAGTGCCATCGAGTGCCTATCAAAAAATGCCGCAAACCTGTTAACTAGCTTTTCTTACCTCCGAGTACGATAAAAAATTCTTTTACAATTTTTATCGACGTGATATCGATTTTCTTATCCCATAAAAGAATTATGAACAATAGTTTTTCAAACGACCATTAGAATGCATTGAAAAGATAATACAAAAAATGAGGAACAAAAAAAAAAGCTCAGAAAATGGGAAGGAGCGTTTTTTGAGTTTTTAGATTGACGCTGAAAGATGAAGAATTTATTTATAACTCGTAATCATTGTGCGATATCGCACAAGTGCGCGAAATTCTAAAATAAATGACTGACAGCTGTTCGCGTTTCACGTTGGTGTCAACTGTGCAGCGTCCATTGCAACTAACCGAATCGCGACACCGTTTCTTAGTCCACGGTTCATCTTATTTTTTTCCATTCAAATGTTCCCGCCCTTGATTAAGAGCGGGAAATTCAAACCAGTTGGAAAGACTAACAAATTCAACTTCAAAATAACAATCCAGTTTGAATTTGTCAGGGAATGAAAAAAAAAAGTTAAAAGTAAAGAAATCACTTCAGAGTCGAATATGAAAGCTCAGGAGGACTGATTGAAAGACAAGTGTAATGTTATGTTTGATCTTTGTATGTTGATCTCATCCCTTGTACTTGTGCTCAGGGTGGTAGATGGGCGACAGTGGTGGGGGAAGCGCGCAAAACGGAAATAGACGAGCAGCTCGTTCTTCCGCGTTCCAATAATCGCAAAAGACCGTCTTCCGCGTCGCTTTGTCTTTCGCGTATTCAACTCACAAGTCGAGTGTACCTCGCTTTGTCTGATATGCTCTTTTATTCATGGTTATTTCAGCAAACGTCTATCCCAGAGTGGATCATTGAAATTACTTTGTACGCTTATCAGACAGAGCATATAATATTGATGCGTCTGAGCAACGACAAATTCCGTTTCCCCTTTTTTACCAAAGCATTCTCCCATCTCACTTTGACACAAAGAATCCGAACTTATAAATAACTTTCAAATTGCCCCGCTTTTTTGATTTCAAATTGAAGGAACAATGGAACGGAATTCGGTTTCGTTCCTCTGAGTTAAATCTGGGAATCCCCTAATTTTACCTTCAGCTGATTGGTTAACTTTCTACATTTTTTGGATGACGTTTTTAGTTGTAAATTAATTTGTTACTGAAAATAGTCAAGAAATAAGATGGAAATGGAATCTTTTTAATGTCGGGAAATTTGAATTTGGGATTATAAAAACGCTGATGAGGCAGGTTGCAAAAAAGTAAAAAATAATGGTTTCGTGAAGGAGGTAAACTACGAAACGCGTGTCGCTACGTGTTCAA
Organism: Telenomus remus; assembly: GCA_020615435.1. Classification (NCBI taxonomy): domain Eukaryota; kingdom Metazoa; phylum Arthropoda; class Insecta; order Hymenoptera; family Scelionidae; genus Telenomus; species Telenomus remus. Next base: position 4,365,413 of record CM036341.1, on the reverse strand, counting down.
CGCACACGAGCTTTTTCACCAGCTAGCATACTTGATCGGATTGATGTGCGATGCAAAGCGTAAGTATGCGCACCGTCCACTCGACTCCCATAGTCGCACGCCTGACACGCGCGTGAAAACTCATGTATGTGCGTGGCGCACTCGTTGAATACGTATACGACCATTTACATTTTGCCAGCCCGATTAATCTTCATGAAAAACATTTTTATTTTCTCCGTTGCACCGCACTGCATACTCTATTCATTTACGGCCAAGAATGCAGCGCACCTTTCTTGTAAACTTCTTTTATTCCTTTTATTTCTAATCCCAACTTCACTTTTTATTTACACAAACAAAATCCAAATCCCACCTCTCTAATGGCAGAACAAATTTGAAATGTTGAAACAATCAGAATTCAAATTTCGCGCCATCTTTATGGCGCGAAATTCAAAAGTTGGAGTTTCGGTTTTTTGGTCTTCGTTTGATGGTTAAGTTGAGATTTATTTTGTTGAACGAATCGTCTAAATGTTTTATTGATAGGATATAAAAAGAGAGGGGCGAAGTCCCGAAAACAAATTGAATTCAAATTCCAACAGGACACAAGCTATAAATCAATTTGAGAATCGTCCAATTTTCCAAAAGTGCACGTTCGGAGGTAAAATTTGATTTAATTTCGTCGCGTGACGTTGATTGATACGTATTCTCAAAATGCAATTTCACTTTACAGCACACGTACACACACGAAGAATAGAGGCGAGATAGATCGCGCGACGGCCATGCATTCCGCGCACTTTCGATGCATTTCTCAGGCTCTTTTTTTTTTGCAACTCCCAGTGTTTGCTATTCCGCGTGTGCTAGGGCCGATCGCGTGCACTGCATATGTTTCACGCGACTCTGAGGTCGTCGCGTTGGGCTCTCGGATTTTCCGAACGAAATTGTCCCCTCCCCCTTTGACATTTTGCATAGATCTGCGAATATTGAAATCTTCATTCTATTTCATTGCACAATTCTTGACTCTCAAATTTAAATAAATCACTAAAAAAACCAACGCACAAAAGACAACAAAAAAACTCGACTGAAAATCCAAATTTGACATTTACATTTTGGCGGGAAATCCAAAATTTGTTCAAATCAAGCTATGTCATGAAAATTTGCAAAAAGTTGGAATTTGAAATTGAAGATGAAAATGTAAATTTGATGTTTCGGAAAAGAATGAGAATTTGCTTAAGGGTGCAATTATAAAAAAAAGAAGGAGAGAATAACGTTTATGGGTGGACATAAATGATAGTTAATGGTGTGTAGATGTGAATGCTAGTTTGAGAAATAAACGTCGGAGTTATATTCAAAGTTGGGATGAACGTTAAGGTTTTTAGTGTGCAAGTTTAATGAGATGCTGATTTTATTGTTGCAGAACGAGAAACTGGAGGTGAAACAGAAATGGGCCTCGCGGCTTTTGGGAAAATTGAGGAAGGATATAACGCAGGAATACCGAGAGGATTTCGTGTTAAGTATTACGGGCAAGAGACCGGCAATGTGCGTTTTAAGCAATCCAGACCAGAAAGGCAAGATGCGTAGAATCGACTGTCTACGACAAGCCGACAAGGTAATTTCACTAATCCCAACCACAAAAAGTACCAAAAACAACAAAATAAACAAGAAAATGAAAATTAAAGCCAATCAACAGAGAATAAACTAAAACGAAATTTAGTATTCTTTCACAATAAAGATTTTGATTGAACTTAAATTCAAAGTCCAACGACACTTTTCAATTGCGAAATCGTGTCGTAGTAGCGATTTATCGAGGACGAAAATGCAGAGGCGCGATAAGAAACAATTGTCTCTGGGGTGTCACATTACGAGGGATTTCTAGCCATTCGTCTGAGGTGAAAAATATCGTGGCACTTATATTACAAAACGCACTTTTGTTTAAGGTATGGAGATTGGACTTGGTAATGGTGATCCTCTTCAAGGCGATTCCTTTAGAATCGACCGACGGAGAGAGGCTGGAAAAGACTGCAGAATGCGCTCAACCGGGCCTCTGTGTCAACCCTTACCACATCAACGTCTCCGTCCGGGAACTCGACCTTTACCTCGCCAACTTTATTACCAGTCATGGTAATTTTATTCATCCAAAATTTCTTCTTTTTTTTTCATTCAAATATTTTTACAATATCACAGGTTAAATAACTTAAAATTTCACAACGAAAGTTTTGGTTGTTTAATTTTTAGCTGCAAGTTGGTAATGTTAGAATTTAAGTTCGAGATTTGGCCAGCTTGAGTAGAGTGAGTGTCGAACCGATGATTTTTTGGTTACAAAGCAAGTGGCGCAGATTTGGAATCGGGTGTTGATTTTCTCTGGGCAAGCCAACGACCGCTCATTCGTTCATTCATATGTACAAGCGTTCATTCAACGGGCACCCGCTACTCCACTCGGCTTCGATTCAAAGTTTCTCGGAACGTCTTGCCAATTTCATCCGGTCCCCATGACATAGTCCACGGGCCAATCTGCGGCCAACTTACTTTTGCCCTTCTGGAATCACCTTTTTCTCTCACTTCCCCACCTTTTGAATATCAAAAAATTCACATTTTCACATCCTTAACTTTTGTTTCTATAAAAAATAGTTTGCAAAAATGTTGTCAAGATCGAGTTTTGCGATTTGTGAAATGAATGTTGGCAGAAAAATGAATGTTGAAAGGACGAGAATTTCCGATCCATTGAAATGACAAATTGGAAAGAGTGGACTTGTTAAAGAAGAGAATAAAATGACGATAATGAGTGCGCGAATGGCTGAAAAAGTTGCGCATACGAGGTGTAAACTTTTTGGACATGGTCGAGTGTTATTGACACCGTTGTATGACGTCAGACGGTAGTTTATGAACAGCTAATTCACCCAGCGTTAAAGTTTGCTGGCTCGGGCAAATGAATTACAACGATTCGGCTTGGCAACCGTGATTCTAATGTTTACAATTGGTTGACTCAAAAATTGGCCGAGCCTACAATGTCAGCCGACAAAAAAATGTCGGCTTGCCAAAACGTGCACTAGGTTAAGTACTCCAGCTCTGGTTCCGCGTTCCCCAAATCGTGTCGAAGAAAGGAACCCAAAAGGAAAACAACAAATTTCGGGGAAAAAAAATTTTTTTCTCCCTCTGTACTTTTTTTTTCCTCGCTATGAGGAATACATAATCTCGCGTGCGTGGCTGGAGAGCGCAAGAGAAGTATATTTTCAGAAGCGCTGGAATTTTCATGATGTTGATCGTCAAGAAATACGCAGTGGAGATGAACAGAAAAAAAACACACCGAGTCAGATGAAAGAGTTTCTTTTTCGCCTATTGTGATTTACTGCCGGGGTTGTTGATGGCAGATCAAATGCGAATGCTTCCTTGAATTTATTATTTATTCAAGATTTTTCGGGAACTTAAAAAAAGTACTCGTATCACACCTGTCGCAAAGATAATCACAACAAAGTTTCTCCCATCAATTTTGTAACTTCTATTTTTTTAATCTTAATTTGTTTTCGAGTTTGAAAAATAGTCGAGTCAAAATTTTGAATAAAAAAACAACGTTCTTTTGAAAGTGTCAAAGAAGACAAGATGAGGAAAATGTAAAATCGTATTTATAACCTGACGACGTTGATTTTAATTTTCGCAACTTCACATGTGACCCTGAAAAATTTGTTGCTATGTCTTGCTTAAAACTTGTACATTATTTATACTGCAGAATATTGCGTGTCTATTATTACCGCTTGATTCCGCGTGGTAAATATATTAAAACGGTTCTGGGGCGCAGACGTAAAAACGACGTTTCATCGCGCAATGATATCTTCCGAACATGGAGCGGCTAGATGCAACTGCTCTCGGCGACAACGCCGAAATTCGGCTTCTTTTCAGCCTTAAGCTATTTTCGGTCCGACCACCAAGCAGTATATATGATACCGGGCATGCACTCTTTGCGGTGATAAAATTCCACCTCGTGCAATGACGAAAATAAAACGAACCGCTTTTTCTCGCGTTATTTCGCCCGATGAAGAAGCTATTTTTAATTATCCGATGACACGGCCGTTTTTAATAAGCGCGCTCTTGTTTTTGTTTGCAGAGGTTCTAAATGGCATCTGTAACGTAAATAAAGAGGAGGAGAGGCGACGGAAAGGTAAGATTTCCACACCAATTTTTTTTCAACCCATTTTTTTGATCAATTTTTGTTTCTCTTTCAATTTTTTTTTTTTCAAAGAAATTCTCGAACGGCAAAGCATTGAACATTCGAATTTCAAATTTTCCCGCCAAAAGAGAGTGGCGGGAAATTTGAATTGAGAGCGGGAAATTTGAATTGTGGTTAAATATTTTGGTTGGTTTTTAAAGTTTGTGTTGGTGAAATATTAAGGAGTTAATGTTCTCTTCCGGGTTTAAAAAAGGATTTAAATTAGTGATTGCGTTTTCAGGTGCAGGTTACCACGAACTGTATAACGGTGTTGTGTGCAATGACACTATCCTCGCGACCGGCGTCTTCAGCTCCAAGGAGCTCTGGATGCTTTCAAAAGGTACGAAGATCTTTTCTAAAACATTCAAAATTGTCTGAAAGAACAAAAAAAAAGAGCCAGCACTTTCTTACGGAATCAAATAATTTTCCTCCGAAAAATTCGACTTATTCGAATGCTTTCGAAAGGCATTCTACGATCTGCGCCTTTTGAGAGCATTCTGACGATAAAGTTACCAACGACGAACAACTTTTTGTACAATTTCTAATGACAAATCAAAAATAGAAACATTTGCTATCACACAGTTCCTTTTTTTAATTTTATTTTCATTCAAATTTTCAATCGTTCTAATAAATTTGAAGCTAAACTGTGTGCCGAGGACTGTCTATTGTGTTATTTCAGTTATGCACGCCACAAGAGCTACATTTTATTAGCCATATAATTCCAAAACTGCGATGCACAAATTCACTCTAACTGTTACTTATGCTCCATTTCGTCGTTCAAGGTGGAGCGATGATATTTTTACATCGCACTGATATGACCAAAATTTGCAACGTTTACAAATTTTATAAGCGCTTAGAAATTCACTTCGCAACCGTTTTCTCGTAACTTTTCTTCTTTTTTTGATTTATCGCCTCTTAATGCTCGCCCATTTGTGACAATTGTTTTTGCGTAAATGACAAACCAAAAATTAATGCCAAAAATTCGATTCACAAAATCATCTAAGTTAAACATGATAAAAACAACGATTTGAATAATAAAATGGATTATTTTCTTGTAACTTTGAAGCTTTAGAAAAGTACACACTAAATTAGTTTAAGGAAGAAAACGATAAATTAAAAGCGAGTTAATTTTAATGTTCGTCGAAAATAGAGATAGTATGGCTGATCAGGTACGATTAATCTTGAGCGGGTCTTGTTCACGTCACGGTCATTCGGTAACGAAAATTCGCATAAGTTGGAATATTGAGCGCGATGACGTTAAATGGAATAATAGGCCAGAAGAACTCGTTTAAGGAACGAGAGAGACGGACTCGAAATGTCTCGACAAATGCAACTGCGGGCCTGCACCGAGCAGTAGATTAGTATGCAACCCCGTGTATTAATAGAAACGAACAATGCTCACAGACTCAGCCGTGTCGCGTCGCTCAGTTCACGATTTTTCTATCAACACTTTTTATCATCCTCATTTCAACCCTTTTTTCACATTTTTTAATCCTTCCCTAACTTTTTTAATCCCCTCCAACAATTTCAAAAAGTAATTTTTTAACAATTCAAAAGGTTAACAAATGTTCGGAAAAGATTTAAAAATTGAATTTAAATCCTAACAAATTAATCGAAGAGGGAAGGTATAATGAATGGTGTACAACAAAACGGACGGCCTGCGGTCATAAATAAGGCCATCAAAAATTTTTTTGCTCGCGACTTCGTCCACCGCAGGATTACTGCTGATAAATTAATTTGCGAAGTTACAACTATGATACCCGACCATTGATTTATCGGGGGCAAATTGTAACGCTTGTAACCATCGGCCGCATTATCCGCAGCCCCGAAAGCAGATTAATGTGCGAAACATTCATATTGCAAAAATCAAGAGACGATTTTTTTTTGCCACGAATTTGTCCACAATGCGCGCGAACGAATGAGACGCTTTTTCTGAAACGTTGCCTCAGCGACGCCTCGAGTTGTAATTCGTCGTTGGAAATTAAAAAAGAAGTGAAAAAAAAAAGAACCAGACTTTTCGTCTATTTTGAATCCAAAAGGGCAAACAAAAATTAAAGATCGAGAAATTGTGAAATCAAAAAGCGGCGTGAACAAAAGAGGTTTTCTATTCATAGGCGCTTAATTACGTTTTAACTGAGGCTTAAAAATGGGAAATCTATTTGTGTGGTAATTGAAAATAGTCGTAGTTTTGTGTGTCCGTTGGTAACTTTTTCCCGGTTCGCAGGGACGCGCGGAACGAAAAAAAAAACGGTCCAACCGAGTTTCGACCGAGTGTTTTTTGATTTCTTTTTCGCGTCAGATTTTCGGCGCAGAAACAAAAAAGGAGCGAAAAGTTGAGTGCAGGTATCGATGAAGAACGTAACGTAATCGTTATTTGTATGCATGTATGTGTCTGGTTTCAGCGTCCATACTGCATGACCTCAGCGACATGCAGCCTCAAATAAACGCGATCAAAATAGAGCACCCGCCGTACTATTGCAGCAGCTACACCCCTCCATCCGCAGCTACGGCCGCGGATCATGCTCAGCCCACCGCTAACTTCAGTAAGTTTGAAAAGTTGCGCTTTAAATTTACTTTTCCAAATTGCGCGTACATTATTTATGGCATCGCGGTTTCGGCTGACGCACACACGCGTGCCCGCATGCACGACGCTGACACGCCGCTCGTCTGTGTAATTTTGCCACCGCTCATAATTTAAACTCGCCCTAAGATCCCTCAGAATTATAATTGGTCAAGCTTCGTTGATGAAACTTCTACTAAAAAATTCCCTTTTATTCCTTTTTCTTCAATTCCCAAAACTTCAAACTCAAATAGCAACTATTGAATTTTAAATTTCCCGCCGAATTTCATATTTTGGCGGGAAAATTTGAAAATTAGTTATTGAATTTCAAATTTCCCGCGGAATTTGGCATTTGTTTGGCGGGAAATTTGAAAATGAAAGAAAGAATAGTACAAATTTGTTTGAAATGATATTAAAAATGAGAATTTTTGTATTAACTAGGCCCTCCGCCAGTGCACCAGCTCATACGAAATGACAAGACTGAAAAGACCCCGACGGTATCGGTGTCGAGCGCTCCTACCTTCTCTCCAGTTCTGAGGCCTGACGAGGGTCACCGTGGGATGGACTCGCCTCATTCGCAAACAGGTACCTCTCATGCAAATCATCTCTCAAGCGACTAGAATCAACTTTGGAGCTAATTTTAGTATACCTTTAGGTAACAACAAACCAAACTCATTCCCAAAACAGTTTTGCCAAGCCACAATTTGGCCAGACTGTTTCAGGTTGGAAAGCATCGATTTCAAAGTTCCATTCACCTTAGCAAAATGCGTCCAACCCAAGGTCGAATAGAACTTTGTCGAATCGACCTCATCGTGACTCATCAGAAACGTGAACGTTCGTTTGCAAATGAAAAAAAAACCAATCGCTGCTCATTTCACTTTCATCGAATAAAAAAAACATCTAACATCGGAATCGCTGGCGAAATTAATTAATGCAAAAAAAAACTAGCGTTTAACTAATCGCTGCCAGCTTTTGTTCAACGTAGACTAATCTGCTGGTTGACTAACGAAAAACGTTGACTAACGAAAACACGGCGAAAAGAGCATTTAAAGAAACAAACATTGTTGAATTCTGTCGTACCTGTTCAGTCGACTGTTATTGACCATTGTCCAGTGTGCGATAGACCCATGTTGAGCTCACCCTGTAGAGGCACGTAAGTAAGTAGACCTCAGAAGGTACAGTTAGAACTGTTTCTGAAACATAAAAAAGTCAGAAATAAGAAATTCCATCCTGTAGTATAGACGCACTGAGAATCAGCTTGGATTTGGAGGTTGAATTGTAACCGAAATTGGGACAAGTTGATTGTCATTGCTTTGGGAGGAACAAATTGTTCGTTTGAAAGTCTAAGCAGGTTCGAACGATTGGACCGGGTTGCATCTTGCCGAAAAGTATGGAACGGGGCCAAACGATTCGAGATTATCGAGATGATTTTGAAGAAATATGTGAAGACACAATAAATAGGGAGCGCCGCATAATGTTCGCCGGTATATAAATTAAAGTGCAAGAGTCTGATTAGCATAGTCGAGTTAGATTCATTCGTTTGACCCTCTTTTGCGGAGTTTTCTTGCGTCGGCCCTTTATTCGTGCAGTTTATTGACAGCGGGCTACAATTTCCAGCCACACAAACTGAATGAATTGATGTTTTTATGATGTATCGAAACCGTCCCTTGAATAACCAATTGCGAAATTACGCGTAATCTCTGTTTCAGTCTGAGCCCGAGCGTAGAGAGAAGCTCTCTTAGTCGACCAAAAGGTACTTTGTGTATGGTTATATAATGTTATACATATATATTTATCTATCGGTATGTGCATACATGTACGTGTACACGTATGAATCTATGTGTTTACATGCATCAATCCGTGCATGTGTGTAAGCGCATCGCGAAGGGGATGAAATCGAGAATCTTCCATTACGCGCATTACAAGCTTTCCTCAAACTTTGTGTGCTTTTTGGAACACTTTAATTATTCAACCTAAGTGATTGCCAAAGTACACCACCCCCTGTTTTTTATCTCCTTTTTTTTCATTCAAAGGGATCACAGTGTTTCAAAAATCACCAATTCTATTTTGCAAACCAAATTTTTTTTAGCAAAACAGGATTTTGGGAAACTGAAAAGAAAATCGGCCAGAATGAATGTGCATTGATTTCAACCAATCTCGGTGTCATCCATTTCACATTCTACATATTGTATGTATCACGACATCCTCTCGTTTTTTTTTTTGATTTCCTCAATTTACGTTATCCTTCGCTTGTTTGAAAAACCTCTGTCTCACCTCACATGTAAAGTCTCATCGTTTATTGGAACTCCGTACAATCGGCATGGTCATGCAAAAAAAAAGTCACACCATCTAAAAACACAAAACACTCAAACTAAACTAGAACGTTTGTACTCTAATTCGCGTCTTACTTTCTAACAATTTATTTCTGGATATTTTAGTTACAGTAGCTGCACCTTGGATTCTTTCACTTTACGTCCAAAACTTGTTAGAAACTTGCCTGCCATCACGTGACTCTCAAATAGAATTAATCTTACTTGTAATTAGTCGTCAAAACACTTAGACTGCACTGACAATTCAAACCAGATCAAAACTTTGACAATTGTTATTTGAATCAGGCAAAAAAAAAAGAAAATTTCAAAAAGAAAATCAGGTCTAGAGGGTACCAAAGCCAAGTTAGGTGTTTTCTGAGTTGCCTTAAAGTAAGCCCATTCGATGCGACTACGAGGTGATAAGAAATCAATTGTACAAGCTTTTGCCTAACTGGTAAGCTCTAGCTGTCATTGTCTATGTGCGTCCCAATGTTTGTCCGTCATCTTGACACCCTACCCTTGATGTTTGTCAACACGACACATGTTCACACGCTGTAAAATAAACTCACCCCCCCCCTTCACCCCATCCTTTGTCCCAAATCCTGCAACTAGACGAAAAATGGAAAAAAAAACAGATTAATCAAGAGAAGAACCGTAGTGCCTTCAACCTAGATCTAGTATACGTTTAGCTAGTCGATGTTTAGTCACTAGATATAAATCAGAAACCGAACTTGGACCAGATGAATGAATGCATGACATTCCAACGTAAAATCAGTTCAAAAATTAATTTCAACCTATCAAAAAGAAAAGAATCATCCAACATGAAATCTCGATCATTCATCTGCCCCGAAGACGAAGCAAGTTGAAGTTTCAAATGGAAACTTTTTTGCTGCAAAAAGTGTTTTCAGATCAGATAACGGTTGGAATTGAAAAATGAAATTTCGCTGACTTGCTTAGTCTTACCCACGGTTGTTTAACCGTGCAACCCTCACACGCACAGACATACTCACGAAACTTCTGTGTTTTACGTTATAAAACGAGGCGATTAAGAGAATAATCAAAGAGAATTATTATGATTTCATGTGTGTAACACTCTTTACATGTATGCAATGAGAGAACGACTATGAGTACACGATTGTTAGCAGAAAAAAAGAAACTCTATCACTCACTAATACACAGCCAATGCTCTGGGTATGTCGTATGCTGGATGGATTAATTGACTTATTGAGATTGACCAAGATTAATTAATTTCCGATACCTTCTAAGAACCACATTCTTTCATGCCACGAAATGTCTTATATCTGTATACTATTCTCTATATATTGAATTCTCTATTTTTATATATATGAATTCTGCAAGCGTGTATGTACCTGTACATACACATACGAGTCGTTGTTGCGATGTTGGTGTTGTATCATGATAACTGTTCATGTTGATGTTGTTACCTTGATGTTTTCTTCGTGTTGTTTACTCGTTGTTTATCTTGCTATTTGATGTTTGTTGTTGCACTCTATGTATTCGATTGAATCATCATGAACCTCTATGTATATACCGAAAAAGAAACGAGTTCAATCTAACGAAACATATGTATACATACACCGAAGGTCATCCGACACTTTTCAAGGTCAAAACTTTTGTTTACTTCAAAATAAGTCAGTCGAAATTGCAAAAAAAAAAAAACAGAAAAAAAATGTAAAAAAAATTGTTATTCATTGAGATGTTTTGGTGCGACTCAATTTATGAGACGAAACGTAAATACGAGATGACCTGAAATCCAGATTTTTAGGATAACGAAAAAAGAGAGCGGACGGCTCTTTTTTGCGATGCAACAATGCCCTTTTGTCCTTTGTGACAATTTTTTTTTCTCCGGATTGAAATGTTTTTTTATTTTTTTGATAACAGTTTGATGATGGATTTGCGAACGATTCGCACAATGCCGCTTTCTATTTTTTCTTCCGTGTATGTATACACAGACTCGGGTGCGTAAATACAGACATTTCAGCTAGCCGACCAACCAGCCCCCAGCCTCACGCTTGGAGTGTCTATACACATTATTAATATTATCGATATTAAAATTACTTATACAACAAAAAATGTTTCAAAGTTCGACAATGCAGATGAAAACACGGTTTTGTTCGTCTTTCCAAAGAGGAACTTTGAGACACTTTGAATAGAATATTTGGTGCTTGAAATGGTCTCTGTTTTATGTCGTTATTTGTGTACCACTAAAACCACCAACAAATGAAAAAAAAAAAACGTTCACAGAAAAAAAGTGTTTCAAAAAAGTGATGGTAAAATTGAATTTGTTTGTTTGAAAAGCTTTTGAAATCAGGTAAGGTTGAGATAGACGAGGGACTGTAAGAAATGCGTCATTTTTTTGCGAAACTGAGGAAGAACAAAGTGGGAAAAATGTTAAAAGCTTGTAACACGGTGGTTGAAAAGTGGTGGGTCGTAATTCGCGACTGTCTGACACGTGGGAATTATGTTTCAGGACTGCACTCGCCGCATGAAGGATTGGCCGGTGGCTCCGGGCAGAGTATGTCGGGTCTGGCATATTATCAACCGGAGCATCCCTCGGCTGGTGTTGTTAAGTATCCTGAAAACGGTCACGATACTCTCTCAGATTTCGTAACGTTTGTTTGCCAGGAGGCTGAAAATACCCAACAAATACCCCAGGTACCCCCCCACAAACTCTTTTCATTCTGACAAAGTTGCATTCACATTTGATGTTTTCAGTTCCTGCTCGTGAATCGCAAATCACTATTTGTTTAATCTCAAATAACATCAAAGACGAATCAAAATGAATATGTTCACATTTTGAAATGAAACGTTAGAAACGGTAATCAGATGTGGATGCAAGATGCTATCTCGTTGTCTGAATTTAGTACGGAATCGCGTTGAAATTTGTTGGTACGCTTGAAAATGATGTGGAAATGATAATCGATTGGCGAAAGCGATTTAGCATTTTCGTAAAAAGGAAGGCAGCGAGTGTGCATTGTAATCGATACTATTCTTGATCCACTTACGCGATCCAATCGCCCTCTGTATGAGCATGATAAGTATTTTCAACGTTAAACGAAAAATAATGATTTTCCTCCTGATTTTTACTGCATCGAAATTTATGCGAAATCGATACCAAACTAGCCGGCTTGCATTTGCATTCAAAACGCCACTAGTCCATGTCATTATCATTTTTCATTCATCCTTTCCATTCAGCTAAAAAAAATTGCAATCAAAAATCAAATCACGAAAAAAAAGAGCAGAAAAAAAATTGAATTAAACTTGTTTGTTTATCTGTCCTAATTTCGTTCGAGTAGAAATGTTAATTTGGGTTTACAAAAGTTTTACATCCCGGTTCAATGAGGTGACCTAACCCTTTCTGGTTTGCTAAGTATCACCGGGATGTATCTAATGGATTATCTGATAATCCACTTAGATTATCTTATTCACTGCGTAAATTGCCAGGTACATTTACTAAGTCAACTGTTCCATTTATCAACCCCCCTCCAAAAAAGTTTTCACGATTACGAAAATTATCTTTACGACTGCGACTTCCTCATTGTTAAAGTTCACGCTTGAATAATTGCTCTATTACAATTTATTCGCCATAAACTAATTGATCTTTTCATTTCAATTCAACTCTCACGTTTAATCTCATTCTTTCATTAATCCACAAAGTCCTCGCAAAATCTAATTTTTCCAAAACCAAACTTTCTATTTCTAGATGAAATTAATTTTTTACAGTTTTGTGAATTGGAATAATTTTTTTTCAATTAAGGGGCGATTGGATCGCGCAGGGGTTGATTGATGATCGGTTGTGTACTACTTTCAGGCTCAACTGTCGGGTTCTCGGCCTGGCGTACAAAAGTTTTCACAGTATTATCCGAGTTCGATGTTGCCGCCGCCACCGCCGGCGCCGATGGCGAGGCCAGTGGCGATCATCAGGTCGACGGGGGAGCTGACGACGAGCTCGAACTCGCCTCCGACCTCGTCCACGTCGCCGACGGACCCGTCGGACCTCGGGCCCAACCAGGACCAGATCGCCGCTGGTATGGTGAGTCCGGTGTGCCATACCTCGGTGGACCCCGGGGGACGCAAAAGTCCCGCCAGGATCCTAGTAACGGCGCCGCACACGAGCCGAGAGTACACGTTTGCTCATTTTCACTCACAACCTGGTCAGGTAAATTATTTTTTTTTGTCCAACCCCGACCAACGACGTTAAACTCTGACATTTGTTCAGAATTACAAAAAACTGTTCGATGGGTCTTCGGTTAAAAGTTCCAACTATCACTTGAGGGTCGAGGGTTCGAATCCCGGTGAAAAAAAAGAAAAAGAAAGTCGAGGAATATGAGAGCAGCTTATTGGAATCCGTACACGTTTGGTCGGGACAATTATGAGGCGGGAAATTTGAAAAGTTTGGTGTGTGAAGAAATTGCCGGTGAATTTTGAAAGTCGTCGGAGGCTAATTGTGCCGCGGTGAATCCTTGCCAAAGTCTGACTCTTAATTAGCGCCCTCCCCGGCTTTTATTATTCCCCGGGCATTATTTCATGCAAATAACACACAATTAATTCGCCGCTGCATAAAACTGCGTTGCATTTAAGACGTATTCAAATTGTTATCGCCGCTTTTTTCTTGTGTTTTTTTTTTCCTCTCCCCTGACTCATCTCAATTTAAAACGCGCGCTCATTCGCGGCATTATCATTTTTCTGTCGTTTCGCGGTCGCAATTAGAACGGCGCGCTCGTACCGTAACTCGAAAGTTTGCCTGCATTTTCAGTCATCAATTTTGAGAGGGCGATTTCAGAGGCAATAACTAACAGCGGTGAAATTTGTTTTTCAGCAAATCTTTACGTACCCGACGATCAGTTCGATGTCAGGAGTGATATCGCCGACGAATCTGTCGCTGTTTTCGTCGCCTGTGACGGTGACGAGACCGGTGGCAACGCAGAGGACCGTGTCGAACATCCCGCCCCGCTGGAACACGGCGCCGTTTATAAACCTCGAGGACGATTATAACATGATCGCGCCAATAATTGCTGGTACTACTAGCGAGCCACCCACCGCCATGGACGATGGTTCGTTGAGGATTTATCGCCCGCTTTTATTGCCCCTTCAACGTCCGGCCGGTTCTTTGTTCGCAAATGGACTTTCCGCGTCATTAAAAATTATTTTATTATCCGTGCCCCGGTCCCGTGGGGTTGCGTAACTTGCTTAAATAACGTCTAATGGCCCTTTTTTGGCTGCAAACAAACAGCAAATGGGTTTCTTCTTTTTTGCCTCTCCGAGGATGGCTTGATTAATCATTGATATTCGGATGGCTAATAAGATTTTGAAAGATTACTCGGTAGAAAAAGTCGGTTGTGAATAACTCTTGATTAACCAGAAGGACCAAGTGGGTAAATTGTGATTTTGATTGGTATTTATAAAAGCAAAATAAATATTACAATTGTAAAGCTAAATCTTCAATATAAATTATGATTTTATTATTGATTTAACGTTTTGACAATTGATGAAACCGAAACGATTGTTTGCATTCCAAATTTTAACTTGAATCAGATTCGAATGGACTGAAAATAACAAAAATCACAATCACAGAGGTAAAAAGTTATAAATATTGATTTTTCATTCGTCTACTTGATCCTTCTAGAAATGTTAATGTATAACTTCGTTAAATAAAGTTATGATAACACAACTGTTTTGACGGTTCTCAAAAAACAAGAAAATTTTAAGTCAACGAATCTCAGATCGATTGAATAAACCACGAAAACGTTAATTGAAGTTACATTTCAATATAGGATAGGATAAATTTGTTCACTCAGTCCTTCTAATGTTGACTCAAGATCAACAATTGATTGTTAATCATCTACTATTTCGAAAAACAAAACAAAAAAGAGAACTCAGTCTTTCCAAAAGAATTATTTTTCTTAACTTTCTGTTTAGATCCATTAGATTCTTTTCTTCCCCACTATCCCCCACTCAAATTTTTATTTTTTTAGATTTCAAACTTATTGTTAACTCGAATTTGGAATTAACGTCTAAACTAATTACCAACTTACATCATGCAGGATTTAAAACTATGATGCAGGATTTAAACTGTGACTATTGGATTGCAGATCGTTATTTCCACCCTGTGCACACGAGCGGGGTCGTGGACAAGAACGGGACAGGTGGGTTGATGGGGTCGGAGTTAGTGAACGACCCGTCGTCGCACCATCACCACCAACAGGCGCCTCAACAGCCGCAACAAGTAATGCCAGACAAAAGCGGCCGGCCGAAGTCTCCCCCGTGACAGCGGAGCCAGGAGCCCGGGTTCTGGCCGTTGGACTCGGTACGTTGGGCAGCACGACTTTCCCTTGATTTGTCAGTTCGAAAGACGCGTGCCTTTCTCAAGCGCATCCAAGTGCATCTGGACTTTCTTCGACTATCCGTCAGCCCGCAGACTCTCATCTCGGCTCTTGTCCTGTAAAATCAAAAGCAAACCTACAGTTCAGTGATATTGTTATTGTTAATCGCGACAACAATAAAAAAAAAGAGAAAGAAGATGCAAAAAGAAGAGGATAGAGTGATAGCGACGATTGTAATCTCTAACTTGTAATGATAGTAACGATAATAATTATTCGCATCCAATGCTGCTACGAAAAAAAAAATGTTCCTGTAAGTATTACAGATAGTTATCGACAATAGGCATTAACGAAAGACGAGGAATTAAGGGTGCTAATTGTCACAATACGGGCGTCGAGTCGCGACCGGTCGATAACGCCGATTTGACTTTTATTTGTTTGTTCGGATTCAGATAGCGCCGTTCCAAGCTGAATTGCGACTTTTCTCATCGATTGGCCTGCGCTCAAATTTGATCGTCGATTTTGATAAGCAACTTGGCAAGGGAGGGGGAGGGGACTTATAAAACACAATTTTTCACTGGACTTGACCTGGAACTGCACCAGTCGTGACTCGATGTTCGAAAATTAAAAAAAAATGATGCCTAATGCTCAGCCTAAGTAGTGCTAACACTAGTACCGACTAGTGCGAACTAGTCCTCGGAGGCTGCTAGTTAGAATTGAAATAATAAAAAAAGACAAAATATTTATTACTCGTTACTGTTGATTTTTTTGTCTACTTTTTTTCTGTCAAAGTTTAGTCGAAACGAAAAACAAGAACTTAGACGTTGTAAACTAGAGACTGTCCGAAATGCTTCCAGCAGCTGAGAACGAAAAAAAAAACAATTTTACATAAGCGAGACTCAAATTTTCGATGACGATTCTGAAGTAAAAGTGATTATACAACAATAAACTGTAAGATTAAGAATTAAAAAAAAAGTGAACCGAAGCCAGTCCTTGTATTTTCTAATTAGAGATAATTTGCTTCGAGAGCAAAAATTCAGTTGCAATGAACGAATTGAGTTTCTAAGCTGGTAAATTAGGGATGAGGTTGAAAGGGTGCTTGACCTGCTGAAATGACGACCGGTCATTGACTATATTTTTATAGTTGTATTTATCGTGGTTATAGGAATGATCATTTGCTATATTTATAATGTGACAATGGGGGTATGGAGGATGCGAATTTTTGGAAACGAAAAAAAAACAATGTAATACAAGAACAATTAAATTGAAAAGACGAACAAAACGCAGAAACTTTGCTGTGACCATCGGTGTATCTTTTTCGGTGCTCTTTTGTGTAGGACGTCGAATCTGCTTTTCACTTTTGTCGACGAAAAATTAAGGAAAAAACATTATTTAAATAAAAACAAAACCAACCGCCAAACCTAGTGAATGAAGTTTGTAAATAAAATAGGTTTAACGATTTTGTCCTGTAAATATGAAGTTTTTCGTTTGTAAATAGTTGTTCGTAACGATCAAATTCTGTTTTTTATTATTGGAAATTCAGCTAGCGATCCTTTCGGTACTTATTTTTTTTCTAATTTGATTGGAAAAGGAGCTGATTTCGTCTTACAAACTTCAGTCACGATTTTGATGTTATCACAACGTGATGAATTAACTTTGTTAATCGTAATGTTGTTTATAGTAGTTACACATTATTATTATTACCATGAATTATTACTGTAAATGATTTAGCTTTGGACTTCGTTATACGTTTGGTTTGTTCATAACGAAGCAAACTGGTTCAAAAGAAAAGAAAAAAAAAATAAGATGATGATAGTTCAATGATTTGTTCATTTCAATCACAGAAACCTGTTGTGCTTGTACTAACATTGAAATTAACGGCGGCACCCTATCAATCGGTAGATATCAGACGAACGAGATCAAAAATTAAAAGAAAAAAAAACAAACATTTGTTTGATCACACTCAAAAAATTACTTTTCGGATCAAGCCTGGTTCTCTCAACACGAAATTCCGTCTAGAAAATATGAAGTAAAAAATTTGCACGAAAAATGAAAACGTTAGTTGAAAATTATGAAGATGTTGATGAAAAAATTGAAATGTTGAGACTGATGTTTTGATCTGAGTGAACTTTTTTGAGAGTGAAAGTGGTAGCAGCAATCGCATGGTTGAAAATGTTGACACGCCAGAGCTTTTTCTTAACGACGGTAAAATTAAAATTATTGAGGTTCGATTGCTGCTGTTACTGTTATAATAAATAATACTAACTGCTATTAAAACTAGTACTACTAATACTTCTACTATAACGCTACAACTATATTTATGGCAAAACTTGTTATAATAACCATTACTTCATAACTACCACCATCTTCACCACCACGAATTTTACTACTGCTCCAATGCTATTACTATAGCGATTACTAACTAATTCGACTAAGCGAATGATTACCGAATGTTGCTAGTTGGTGCGAAGAGTCGTAGCTTAGAACTTAGTTTGCTCCATTCGTTCCAACACGAAATTTTCGATTTGTCAAAGTCTTTACTTTTTGATTATTCATTTGAACTTTTTGGACGTTTGTATTACTTTTTTTTGCAAACAAAATTTTGTACATTTTAATTTTCCTCTTTTGATTTCCTAAAAAAAGGTTTAAAGCGAAAAAGTGATAAGATTGTTGATCAACGCACCCACAATTTGACTTGTAAACCTGATTTTTAGTGCTGGAAAAGCTTCTGTAGTGGAGAATTGAAGGGTTGAATTTTGAGATTGAGATTATATTCGGGCTTACATAACTAGCGTGTAACTGGTTATACAATAAGGTTTAGACTTTAAGGCATAGTCAGATCTAGATTTTTCGATGAATATTTCGATGCCAATAAAAAGAACGAGCTAATACAAAAGATAGTCAATGATACAAAAACATTTAACCGTTTACAGGCACACGCAAACTTTTTATAACGTTTTATTGGTGAGAATTTTGTTCCAATAGTTTGTGTGCCTCGTTCAAAAATTGTCAATGCTCAGAAGGTGAATGCTCAATTAATTACTTTGAACTGTAAAAAAAAATAAACTTTTTGTATAATTGACTATGATGATATTTATAAGTGATATTAAACAGGAAAAAAGTTATCCTCAATTTTAGTTTTTTGGTCCAGGTGGTCCGGATAGGGTTGGTTCCATAAACAGACAGTGCTTATAGAGATAAAAATGTGTAACCAGAAAACAGTCATTGACATTTTAGCTTGTAAATGGTACGCTTAAGTAACAAAAATAAAATATAAAAAGTATTCATACAAACATGCTATATTTGTATGGTAAACTAGAAAGTAGATCGCATAATGATTTGTTTGTGAAATTAAAGTTGGAATTTTTAAATTTGACGGTAAACGAAGTGTCAATGACTATAATTTAATTACTAGTCGTTGCATTTAAGCTTAGATTAGATTGTGCTTCCAAAAATTTCGAATTCAATGTTATTCATTTTTTTTCTTTTTGTTATTTTGAATTCGCAAAGTAGGAAAACATGAGAACCGAAGTTCTCTGTAGCATCTTAAACTGCCTTCAACCAAAAGTGCATTAAAAGTGCTCGCGAAGATACTCAGAATGATCGCGGCGCGAATTTCTTTTTCATCTTTCAAAGTAGATTTTCATTGTTAGAATTTGCAAAGTAAAACAAAGTATTCAGGTATACAAATTGAAGAGAAAGATAAAAACAAAAAATAATTGAAAAAAGACAAAAAATACATAACCTGTAGATTTGAAAGAGCAATAAAATAAGAGAGAGCAATGAAAAATTAGGCCGCTTTTAAATTTGCTTGCTCCAAAAAAAAGAGACCGTCCTCTGACCAGTTCGCCATACCGCCCGATCGAAAATTGGACAATACTCATGCTTGATCGCTATTAAGGATTCGGTCTTAATGTTGGTACGAAATGGTAAAAATCATCGACTCCGGACCACCTTTTTAATTTCATTTTCTTTATCACATTTTCTTTCCTAAATCTAATTTACTATTCAAAAACTAATTTTCTCAATAAACCGGTTAATTAGTCAATAGTTTTGTTTAAAAAATTACTTGCAAATAGTGTTTTTTTGACATTTTAATCATAAGAAGAATTAAAATTTAATAACTCAAAAGCTTTCATAGAAATCGAACCAATGAAATTGAAAAAAAAGAAAAATAAACAATTATTTTCTCAAAAAACAATAACGACGTAATCTAGAACTAAGAGAAACGCTTTAATAAAGAAAATTTTATAGAAAAAATTTAAAGAAACTATAAAAAAATGATATGATAAAAAAATCTGAAAGACAAAAAAAGACAACTTTTCAATCGTTTTTTTTTTCAACAGACGAATTTGAAATAGAACAATTTTCCATTTGATATGAAACTCATAGATGTTCCGTACCCCACGAGTCCCCGTTTGTAAACAATTTTTTGAATTCTGATATGGTAGCCAAAGACTGCGAGTGAATTTTTTAATAAAGAAACCAACCAAAAATGAACCCTTGATTTGAAAGAAAACACACCAAAAAATCTGTGATTGTAGATTTGTTGATTTTGTATTATTGAAATTTGACGAAATTCGGGGAAAACTGGGTACCTCGATAGATGGCGCAATATCTATGACAAAAAAAAAAAAAAAAAAAACAAGAAAATAAAACCCGCAAAAGTTAAAAACAAACAAGCGCGGGAAAAACACGATTTTGGTAACGAAAAATAAAAAGTATAGTGCGATTACAACTATTATACCGCGACGATAAACGTTGACATAAAACAATATATGGAATTATAAATAAAAATATAATATATGGAATATATTTATCGAATATTTATTGAGCTATGTATAGCGAATCGAGTAGACAAAGTTGTACAAAGTAGGCGAATTTACATCTTAAGGTTTAGGGTTATGTAACATAAACAAAAAGGAATAACGAATGAGTGAGAGAGAAAAAAACATTGAAAAAGAGCGAGACAGAATGCGAGGAAAAAATACTAATAGCAATTGGACGGACGTGTCCACTTCGAGAGAGAACTTTCGTTTGGACCCATTTTTTTTACTATTTGATGAACCATGTTCATGTTGTATATCAGGGACTAGATTATTAACTTAGCGTAATTCGCCGCAGGGGAGCTGGGCGATGAGGGAGGTGTTCAAGGTGGTGATAGTGGTGGCAGATGACTCTACGGTATAATATTATTGACAGAAAATAATAGACAGGTTTTTGCACCTGTTGCTCGCTGAGGAACTTTCGATGGACGAGAAATTGACCTCGCGCTGCTGACAGCGCGCAAATAATACATTGTCACCTGCAGAGCGCTGTTTACGTTGTGTCCATACTGTCTCAATTAATATGTATTATATATCCGACAATATTGATTATTAAAATTCTTAATACAATAACTATTACTTTTCCTAACACCCTAATCCTTAAAGTAAATCAATCGCTCTCATCAAATCCAATCTGATAGGTCAAACGACATTTTGAATTGTAACTCTTTATCCACCATATCTTTCATCATTTTGAGTTTGAAAAAATTAATATTGTTTACCTTTTCTTGTTGTGTAATTTGATCGTGTTATAAGAAAAGTTTTTGAAACAAAATGTTTGTTCTTTCTGCCAAGTGGCATGTCTTGGCATTGCTAACAACAAACATCAAAACAAACGGTATGAACGTCAACAACTATAAATTCGAAGGTCGTATTGTTCATTAATGCAATTAATGACTATTAAGTAATCATCATAAACTATTTGTTCGATTTGTTTTGCTTTTGTTTGAAAAAATTGCCTTGAATCACAAAACGGTTTTTTATGTTTGTTTACTTTATTTGCTTGCCGCCATTTTGTTTTCTTGTTCGTGTCCACAAAAAATGCTCCACAAGAAACTTGTTTTTAAACTTCAAACAATGCGAAAAGTCAGTTTTAAACCACCCCCAAATGAAAAAGAATGAAACTAACAATCAACAATGATTTGTTTTGTTACATGCAAAAACGCGGGAAAATACGTGATGACGTCATGGGAGGAAATGGAAAACTTGGATAACGTCAAAAAACAAGTTCTACCTTGATTTCTCAGTCATCTCTGTTTTCATAAACAATGTTTTCAATCAATTTGAAGTTACCTTTTATGTTTTGTAATTTGATCTCGAAGCCGCGGAGACTTTTTGGGAGAAAGTTGTTGTTGCACTTGTTGCAGCATTTGCGAGCAGTGTCACTTGATATTGTTGAAGAAAACTGACAAATCTTGTGGGTTAACGGCCAAAAGAACACGATTTCGCGAAACAACCGATTATTAAATCATTAACGAACCGACGCGGTACAAAAATTTCAAAGTCATACGACCCGGCAACCATCATGGCGCGAACTCGACTGAGACAAGTACGCATCCGCTGCGCGCACCTTGGCTGCGCACTGCGAAGCGCAGTAGGCTCCGTGCCAGTGTTGCCAACCTGAAACCTTGAAAATTCAAACTGATAATAATTGATTCAGATTGATAATAATTGATTATAAAGAAAACTTTCACAAATGAAATTGAATCTACCAATTATAATATTTTGCAATTTTTATTTGTTTACAAATCAACGTCAGTAACGAAATACAGAATACAAAAAACTTGTCAACACTTGACAAACCGTTCAATTTTTTTTCGCACTCGTGGATGCTTCCAAAACGTCAGACGGCTGCAAAAAATCGTGAAAATAAAGAAAAACACTACTCCCATAGTTGTGAAAGAAAAAGTTGATGAACTTTTCTTACAGCAACAGTGTTCAATACTTCATCAACGGCGCTGGACTCGTCGAATCGTTCATACAAACTTCTTGTCTTATACTCAGCTGCAGTGCCTCTGTTAGTATTTGCATTCTAATAAAACAAAATTCAAACAAAATTATATCAACGTACAATTCAATTAATCAACAATTATCACATAAACAAAACAAAAATTAATTACTGTCCCGGTTTGTTTTTTTCGATTCTTGATTTTTTCTTCGCGTATCTTGCGTTCTGTCAAGGCGTTGTTCAGGGCTTCTTGCTCTTCGAAATTCATACCGTTTAAGTGACTGTCCATAGAGAACCATTCGCACTCTAAAACCTAAAAATTGTGTTCGATTTTATCCAATGAACGCCAACTTTAGTTCGTTTTGTTTATTTAAAATATTTTACTTGTTCAACAGTCCATCTAAAATTAACATTAGGTTCCAACAAATTCGAAACGAGAATTTTCGCATGGTCGCTGCTCAAAACCAATCCCTTGGTTCTAAACTTGTACCGGCGTTGCATCTGTTGTTGGTACATTCGAGTCGGTGCATCGCTGACCTTGAAAGGCATTGACTTGTTCAGGATGATGAACAGAATCACCCCCATGGACCACATGTCCGAAATTTTTGGGTTGTAGGGCGTGCCGATCACCACCTCAGGTGCAATATAATTCACAGAACCGCAATAAGTGTCGCTGAGGATTGCCCTCCCATAATCATCTTTGACATATCTCGCAAATCCAAAATCTGCCAATTTAATGTTCATCTCTGAAGTTAACAAGATGTTTTCACATTTTATGTCTCTGTGAGCAATTTCCATTGAGTGTATATACTGAACTCCTAAAAAAACAAAGACAAAACAAACAACAAAGCTTTACATTTGAAGATTTAAAGTTTTGAAAAATAAACACTAGGATAGGAATTGAAAGTCGAATAAAAGACCTAAACTGAGTTGCCTAAACCAGATTCGACATTGTTGTTCAGGTATCATATCCTTGATACTGAAAATGTACTCCAGAAGATCGCCGTTTTCTGCATAGGGCATGAAGATGTAATACCTTGTGAACCATTGCAAAATTCGATGAACGCTTATTAAGTATGGATGATTAAGTTTTGCAAGTATCACAAGCTCGCGTTGGATGAACTTTCGACTTAGAACTTTTTTTTTAATCAGTCGAGTTGCGTTCACTACTTTGCAGGCCAAGGTCAAACGTTCGCTGGGATTTTCATTTGGGACGAATTCAGCAAGATATACCTGTTTACATAGTCAGGATTGCAATTTTTTAAACAGAACGAAACGAAGTTAAAATTGATTTAGTTTATGAAGTACAAAGTTTTTACTTACGTTGGCAAAAGTACCGCTGTTTAGTTTTCTTATCAATGTGTAGCCCCTCTTAGCCAATGCGGTTTTCTCCGAGACAGATGTGCACGTGTCCGAGTTGAACATGTGAACTATTAATTGTAACCTGACGTGCACATCCCATAATTTAACTTGAAAAATTTAAAGAGTTACTCTTTTTTTCTTTCTTATTTCAGACCATTTTGTCACATTTTTATTATCGTTTTTGAAAGGCAAAGATGTAGTTAACACTTGTCAAATTTACAAAAAAAAATTTGGTTATTGAACTTCTAAATTGTCTTTTGTTTTGCTCACTTTACTTTGAATTTTTGGAATTGCTTGTTCAAAGTTTGGTTTAGGTTGGGATTAAAATGAAGACAGTTTTTTCGGCATTTTTAGACAAAATTTTATTAAAGAAGTACAACGAAGGTAGAACTTGGATATCTGAAAAGGAAAAAAAGATGGTATTAATTTTTACTTGTATTTCATAGGTTTAAGATTGAAGTTTTTTTGTCTGAATCAGCTAAAGAACAATCTACACGATGAAAAGTGTTGTACGCACTTTTAAGACCGCCCGTTCATATTATAATCATTTAGTTTTGTTTTGCAAAAAGTTTTTATTTGGAGAAAGAAACAATGAAAAACAATAATAAAAATGCTTACAAATACTTATGCACTCAAGATGCAAGCTCCACCGACAGATTTAATTTTATCTTCTGCCGATTTGCTGAAGAATTTGGCCTTAACTATGACAGGTTGTTTCGGGAGTCGTCCTTTGCCCAACAGCTTGTAGTATCCCTGACACATTTCAAAATTGATTAGAACTAAATATCGGAATAATGTAAAAATTCAAAATCAGATTTGCGAAATGTTATCAGTAAAGAACAATCAACAGTTTAAAAAAGTGTTGTACGCACTTTTCAGTCCGCCCGTTCATAATTCATCATTACATGTTCAACTTATATGTTTTCGAGAAAGAAACAAAATTCAATTGAATGAAAACTTTAACTTACAGCTTTGACAAGATCGATAACTGGAGCTCTGCCTTCTTTGTTATCCTTGTACTTCAACCTGGTTTGTTCAGAGACAAGGGTCCACAGTTTGTCCAGGTTTATCGTTGGGCACCATTTGGAGTTCCTCCTCAGATGGTAATTTCTCATACCAAGCTATACAACATAAACAATCAATTAGTAAAAGTGCATAGTACAAAGTTAGTCGCAGAAACTAACATATTTTTTCGCATGAAACATCACTAACAAAAACAAATTTGAAATTAAATGCTTCTAATTAGTGAAATCTAAAAAATTATTGCGAAAACTAAAAGTTAACTTAGCCATGAAACATTGTTAAAAGTAACAATGAAACGAAGACAATGAAGATGTTCGTTTACCTTTCCAAAATATCCAGGATGGTATTTATCGAAGTTGATTCTGTGATGGTGCATACCTCCAGCATTACCGCGACCACCAGGATGCTTGCGGTGTTTGCCTGAAAACCAAAACTTTAGTCAACAACGATTCAAAGATAAAAATACCAAGTCACATCAAAATAAAGCAGAGTAAGCAATTTGCATTTTGTTGCAAAAAACAAACAACTGGAGCTTGAACAAAACAAGAAGGTACACGTGTAAACAATGTTTGGTTAAGACAACTTACCGATACGTCCGTGACCGTGGCTCACATGACCACGGAGCTTCCTGGTCTTCTTCTTATGGGTAGTCTAAAATCAAAAATCACAATCAATTTCTGTACATAGAAACAAAAAGCCGACATCAACAATAAAAACACTAGGTTTGAGGTTATGTACAAGGTTTGTTATCGGATTGTCGTTACACTTTTGTTTGAGTAAAGTCCTAGTTAATAATGCGAAAACAACACAGGTTCAAACGAGAAGAATAACATTACGATGATTTTTAATATTTTTTCATTGCGATGTCGTTGAAAAAAAACGATTTAGTTTGTAATTTTTAGAGCAACAAGATCTTACCATCTTACGATCTGTCACGGTACGTAAGAAAAGAGTGTGGTTATGATTTGGACGCGGTGATGAAAACCGACCCCCTGAAGTTGGCCGCGCATCGCTGCCACCTACTGCAGATAAAGTCACTTCCACGATCTAAGTTTCCCGCCATTGTTTAAAATATCTGAACATTGCAAAACTATTTTTCTTAAACAAAACGGACTTTGATATAAAACTTCTATGAGTTTGATTAAACAAATATATTACAAAACTCCTTGGAATGCTCATTTCCAATATCATGACCTTTTGACCTTAAACTTACAGAACGTCTCTTTAGTGTTGTTTTTCTACAATGACAACGTGAAATTGCATTGTTTAATTACAATTAAAGACGAACAAAGTTTATTGCACTTAAGCATTGTTCTTGGCAGTGCGTGTCCTTGACAAGGTCATGGAGTACATGCATAAAGTTATCCTTCTCCTTTTTACTCTTCTCTTTTCCGTCGACCATTGCCCTCTCTTTGCCAATTCCACTTCTTGTTGGATCGTGTTTCCTTCACTCATTCTTTTCAATTTTACTCAAGTACATATTATGTATTTAACAAACAAAGATTTTCTTGTTTGAATCGAACAAGAGGAAATAACAAACATGTTCTTTGCAAAGCAAACAACTTTTATAATGTAAACAAAACAAGATTGTATAGTAAATGGACAATGTAAATAGAAAATGGATGTAAATAGAAAAATGCAAAATGTAAACGAAATAGGTCCAAAAATGGAAACGATTTTTTTATATCAAAAAAATATTTTTTGAAGGAAAGTGAAAAGTAACAATGTTGTAAATGCAAATGAGTTTTAGGGTTAACTTGAATTGTTTAAACCTAACTGTTTTTGCAGGTTGAATTGAGCGAGAAATCTGTATTATTTAAAGTTCGACTGTTTAATCGCCCAGTGGAAACATCGACTCGCCTCCACACATTCCCGCCTACGATTTCCTTCGACAGTCTTGTATCTTCGAGCAGACAATTGCGAGACACTGAAAAACGAATAGACTGATAAAAATCTATGCACTTGATGAAACAATTGCTCTTTCGGATATGTATTTTATTTGCCTTCCACCGACGAACAAACGAGAGGAGATAAAAAGTAAGCCTGAAATATTTAATTGTTTATTGAAATTACATAAGAATTCGTGCCGAAGACTATCCGCAGGTGTTGGATAACAAAAATAAAAGACCGTCCATTGAGTGTCTCTCGGTATCCGCAGAAAGGTATAAGTAATGATTACTTATCCGTACTTTATTTCTCGAGGGCTGTTTTGCCACAACCTGCTCATATTATATTTACCGAAACATGATCGTCATGGTCGTGGATGACTTTTTTTTATAGTCCTGCGACTCTCGGTTGTTATTGCTTCTTAAGTTTTTGATCCTCTACATATGAAACAACACTTTTTTTTGCTGATAAACTCCCGGTGCAATAAGAAACCACATTTTTGGCATTGTTCTCTAATTAGAAGACGTCGACAATCTTTTACGACAACGAATATCTTTCAACATTTAATTGAGGTAATCAAATTCATCCATTTCTTTTCTTTGTTTCTTTAATTTTTATTCTCCTTTCAATCTCAACTTTATTATTAATCCTTTTTCATTTATTTTCAGATGGCTGAAATTAAGCGAAATGCAAAGTTACTACACCAATTTTTAGTCTTAAATTTGTTATAACTTTAATTTTGTGATTTGAAGTAAAATGAAAATGTTACATTCTACTGAGTTATCAGAACCTGACAAAAGTGCCAGTTGATTTCACAGAAACCATTAGTAACGGAACAATAAAGCAGGCATAAAATCATTGATATACAATTTGATCGTTATGAAAATAGAACTGCGCGATGACAGATAGTTAAGGAGCGAAAAAGGCGTACACACTTATGTGTGCCGGTGCAGTGCATTTTTTTGCTCGCCTTCACTCTTGGCCGGCTGGATCGAACGTGGGGAGACCCGATCCAAGCCCACGCCTCGGATGACTTTACTTAAACTAAACCTGGCCAGTCCTCGTCGTCCTCACGAGCCACATCGTATCGAGTATAAGAGCGAATAAACGCCCACGCGCGTTCGATAACCGTGACAGCAGCGTAGGTGGACCAAAGGCACAATTCTCGAGTTCATCGTATCAACGATTCCATGAATTTTTGGCCCTGCTGAACCATACAATTCGATATCACATTTTCCGAACTTTGCCATTTCTTCGAACTTGCACCTTAACCTTTATAACAAACTCAATACAATTTTCTTACATTTTTTCTCATTCAGATTTAGTAAGACTTTTAAGGGCAGACTAATTTTAAAAATGTAACTACAATTTTTCAGTCTGTTTACAAAGTTGACTTTTAACTTTTGATAAGTAAGTTTTGTAAAAAGTTTAATTTGGGTTTTGTAAACATGGTTATTATGTAATTAATGAGCTGGGATAGAGTGTCTACTTTTGCGAAAGCACACACACGAGGTCTACTTTTCAACAGATTTTATTGGATCGG
This sequence comes from Telenomus remus, assembly GCA_020615435.1. Lineage (NCBI taxonomy): Eukaryota > Metazoa > Arthropoda > Insecta > Hymenoptera > Scelionidae > Telenomus > Telenomus remus. The sequence continues at coordinate 4,337,440 of CM036341.1, read as the reverse complement.
TTGCGTGTCCGTTGCAGGTAACTTGTAATTTGACAGCAGTTGTCGAATGGGATTAAATAATTTCAACAGCGTGAGTGTGCTTGCTTAGATAAAGCGAACGCGAGCATGTTCACGGTACGCGATTAGCGTAGGTGTTTCCGGCGAGCTCGCGGGGTGCCAACAAAATCAACTCGCGCGATAACAGAGGAAGCGTCGACCAGGACAAATATTGCTCTCGGGCTTTGATTTTTGTATCAACCAATCTACTCAGATGCATTTTGCAAACCAAGCTGTTTCTTTCTTTCACTCAAACGAAAAAGAGGTGAAGAATAATTTTGATGAAAATTTAAGGTTCTGTATGTAACAAGTGTGTGTGCAATTGTGAGAAGAGACCTTTTTCATTTGAATTAGAATGAATAAAAAAGACGTGGATTTTCTTGATGAAAGAAGTTATTCAGACTTCATCAGCATGTAGGAAGCGCACTGAATGCAATCAGATTATTTTTAGTAAGGTGTTTTTATGTTTCGCTTGTATTGCAAATTTATGTTTCTGTCAGATCAAATGACATTGCGCTGCACAAATTTTCGTAGTTGAAAAAAATAACAAATGTAAAAACCTTTTCCATTCTTTCAAATTGTTTTTCACATTTTGAAAACTATTTTGTTTCAAAAATGCAACAAAAATGGATTGTTTTAAACTGTGATTTTTTATTTTTAGGCTCTTAAAATCGATAGGAGAATTTAAGAACGTACAAAAATAAGAAAGAAGATTGACAGGAAGGAACGCGTTTTGAAAAACAACAAAATTAGTTACAAATTGTTGTTGACAAGTATGAAAAGAGCGAACGGGAAACTGGCAGCACGATTGTCGCCCGTACACGAAAAGTGCGCGCGCATGTTAGATAGCAAGAGAGAAGGCGAGAGGGGAAACGAGAGCAAGAGAGAAAGAAAAAAATGAGAGAGAGAGGGAGAGAGGCCGGCAGCGTAAAAACATGGTTGAAGGGCGAGATGGAACGAGCCTCGTGGGGATGGGCGGTAATCTACTTCCGGTCACGTGATATCGGGCCGCCAGCCGGTTATTTTTCTTTCTTCTTATTCTTAGCCCGTCGCATCCGCTACTTAATAACTTCACTGTTTCACGAATAGCGATCATTTCCAACGGATAAAACGTTATTTCAAATTCAGCTGGATCAATTTTCTATCAATATTTAGTTTGCCTATGCGTCACAGCGACGATTTCTTTATTTTCGCAAAAATCCAACAACTTTGTAGAACCAATCCTGTTATTGCAGAAACTGTACGCAACTAATCCCAAGAAGGAAATTGATGAAATTTGTTAATTAACTTTTTTTGTGCGGTTTTTAAAATTGAACAGAAGAAAAGGAGTTCAAATAATGAGTTTGGATGTCATCAATCACATCGTCCTAACAATTCTAAAACCGGTGGTGCCCAATTTGGTAAATTGTCACTTTCGTCAACCCACAAAAATTGTCCCTAATAATCAATAATTACAGGCAGGAAAACAGCCCTGTGATTAACTTACTGGTCATGTGAAAGATTAAACAAAAATAATTTCAACTTTTTTTTTTTGAAAAAAAAACACGAATTGCGAATCCAAAGTTTATTTTTTCTGCGAAGGGATTTTGAACGTTTGATAGATGATAGTTTTAGGATGATTTTATTTAATTCCGTATGTTCATTTTGGATAACACATTGGGTGGTCAGAATGAAGCATGAGAACTTCCGGCACATCTTGGATGTATGAGAGGATAAGCACAGTGGCAGAAGTGAGTTTGCATCCATTGATAAAAAGTCGCCCATTGATCAATTTATGCATCGAATCTTATTTCGCGGATCCTAAAAATCGATTTCCATTAATCATCTGCGCTTCGAAACAGGAAGAGGGATTAATTAAGGTGATGAATCGCGTATAATTATAAAGGTAAGAGCAAGGATAATGGGTGGAGTTAAATTGTTACAGTTGTAAATTGATGATTAATGGTCAACTTGTTTTCAAAGCACACATCCTCTTGCGCAATAATAAATCTCGAAATAATTCACCGAGATGAAACCACACATTTTTTTTCCACTCTCCTCTTTTATTTCTTTATCGTGTTTTCAATCTTTTTCATTTCTTTTTCGTTCAAATACAAAATAATTAATAGTTTTTCAATTTCGCCGATTTTCTTTTTTGATGTTGTTCTTTTTCAGCTACAAGCAGCAGGTGAGTGCATTGTCACCAGTCGCATCTTCGAACAAGTCTTGCCTTCGAGAAACCGCACTTCTTCGAAGGGATCTCTTTCCCTGATCAAGTTCTCCCTTCAGCCTCAAACTCCTCCTTCTCATCTTCAGCTTTCAACCGTTCGCGTTCGGACATTGTCAAACGTTGCAGCGTCCTGAGTCATGCATCATTTCACAATTTTTGCCTTCTCCATCTAAAAAAACCATTTCCGGTTCTATCAGTAACTTTCAATCATCAACATTTTCAAATTTGCAATTTTCACTCTAACATCAATTCTTTTTTACTCAAAATACAGTTTAACTAAAAAATGAACTTGTTGCAATTTCAATTGCGGCTCCAAAAACTCTCCTTCGCAAAAATGAAATGTTGCATTTTGAACTTCTCAGTAGTAAACTGTGTTTGAAGTTTTTGAATGGAACTGAAAAGTTTGATGAATACTTGATGACCTTTTTTTGTTATTTTCAAGCTGTATAGTTATGGTTGACACAAATAATTTAGTTGGCGTAACGTTGAAAGAGCTCTGTTGACGAGCGGTCGGTCGAGCTCGGGTATTTCCGGTGCAGCTTCGTGGTACGGGTTGCCTGGTTCAGTATCATGCACAAGCGTGCAGTTCTATAAAAGAGAAGCTGCTGTAGGCTGCGTATGCAACGAGCATTAGATCCATTCCCGTCTTGGGCGGATGCGACCCGCTCTCCTAACTGGCGTTTCCGGTGGTCCCACTCCACTCGCACACACGCGTATACCCACGTACGAGCCTCTCCTCGACCATCTCCTTTGCTCTCGTAATCGTTCTATCTCGATGCCTTGAACAGCGCCTTTTCCTTCCTTCTCTTTGGCTCATCTCAAACCTACTCGATACCATCCATTATGGCATTGTCTTTGATTTTTGTCTCTGCCTTTTTGTCTCTCTCTTTTTTTCTCTCAAATTTGACTCTCCATTTTTTCATCCACTTTTTAACTCTTATTTCAACTTGTTTCTCTCTTTTTCTCGTTTCAGAAACGGTTCAATTGTATGCAGATGAGAAAAAGTTACGAGTACACTTTTTTATGCTAATTTTGTTTATTTTTTGGCAAATGAAAAAGAGAAAAACAAGATTTTGCAAAATGTTTTTTCGTTGGGTTTCGAAAAAAAATGCATTGACATGATTTCTACTAAATCGCAGAAAATAGGCAAGATAACGTACGCGAGGATAGAAATGCACGATTTTTATCGCGTTTAATAGTACCTCTACTGGTAAGCGTAAATGACTACACAGAGGCATTCAAGTATAAAGGAAGTCCGCTCTAGTTTCTACGAATCATTTGATTAACATGAAACTTAGGTAAAAATGTTGGAACGAGAGTTACGATAAAACAAAACGTCGAAGCGAAACACACAAAAAAAAGAACAAGAAACTAATGGAATAATAAATGAGATCGGTGAATTGCAAATACTAAACGAAAGAGAGAAAAAAGAAGTGTGACGAAATCAAGTTCACCCACTGAACTCTCCGAAAAGTATGTAAAAGTAAAACGAATTTTTATGTGAAATAAATTCGATTTACTGTCGGACGAAAACCCTCATGTTTTTAATAGGCGTTAACATTTCTACAAATTAGGTTTGTTCGCTGGAAAGATCGGCTGGGAGAGATCATAATTGTCTTGAAATTAAACTGCCCCCATGTGGGCAGAAATTTTTTTCTGTTCATTCATAAAGCGGTCGTTTAAAGTTTTTTATGTAAAACACTTTTGTTAAAAGTTGTAGTAACTTTTAAATGATTTTAAACTTTAGATTGAAATGAATTTTGTAAGGACATAAAAAAGTGTAAAAGAAAACAGGAACTTTGAGAGCGGACAACTTCCGGAGGACGTGGTATTGGTCGATTAACGCAATTTAGCTCCCACGTGGAAGGTTCAAAAGATGAAGTTGTCAAGGGTTCCATTGAGGGTTCGTTAAAATGTAATTCCAATATGGCAGACGGTATTTGATATCCTTCACTTACCTTTTTGTTTCTGTTTTGCAGCGTAATCAATAATTCTGATGAGTCGGACAAAAGACTGATGACGAAAATTTGATCGCAATGAATGCTGCGATTTTGCAACGACTCAAATGAAATGCAAAGGAAAATTGTTCGAAACGCTTGAATTAAACTTTCATATTCGTTTGCAAATAATCAGCTTCGCACCTACGTGTCGTTTGGTCGTGAGAAACTTCGTGGGTTTAGAATGCGTTCTGAACTTTTTTTGTTGTTTTTCTTTTCTGCTTTTTTTTCTTGTTTAATCACTTTTTGTCTTAAGCCAAGTTGAAAGAAGACGAAAAAAACCGTGTCTGTTGAAATATAATTTTTATTACTTTATTTCGTTCTTGTTGTCTCGTAATTACAAAACGCATAAATATTATAAACTCAGTGATATCCTCTCAGACTTCAGTTACAATGGTTCGTCCAACTGCGTTGCCAGCGAAACAAAAAGAAGACGTTTGGTTCGAGAACTTATTGGTCTACGTTTGTTGGGCTCCCGCTTTTGCGATATAAATAATAAAATAAAAAATCGTTAACAACTTGGTGGATTGGGTACCTTAAGAGCGAGAGTAGTATGACTAATATTTACAAATCAGACATCATTATTGTAACGTGCTTTTTATTAATATGATAACAAGTGAAATGTAGGTAATGACAGTACATATAGATTGATAAATTTTGTTCAATTATATATTTACAAGACATATACAGAGCGTGCGTAGTCCTTAAAACTTAGCGAAGGAGTTCCTCAGTTTCGCGTTACCCTCAGTTCCCCCACCACACCCTTTGAAAATCGCTAAAACCCCGTCTTTTTTTTCGTCATTGAGTTCTTTTTTTTCAAGTCGCGAGAATCGAGGATCCGTTTCGATGCTGCAAGCCGGACTTCTATATTCTACTTAATTATTTTATAACATGCGTCTGCGGTGACACCAAGAAGATGAAGTTACGGTCTGCTCGGATCTGTTGACTGATTCTACTCTTCACTTTTTATTCCTTTTTTTTTTCACTGCATAGAATCCGTCAAAAAATGCCAAGTCAAGACTAATGTTTAAACTATGACTTAAAGGCTACGGCTTGTCTGTTCATTTTAATTGCTTGTTTTGTTTTGTTTTTCTGTTTTCTTGCTTGCAGGTTTTCGTCCTCGATTGACTACAGCATCCGCGAAAAAAAGGACTTCGACACGCGTAAATCGTTCAATCGTTTTGCTAGCGACCGTGATCAAGAAAGGCTCTCATTCGATCCTGCGTTTTTTTCTTCAACACAAGTGGAACCAAAATAAAAAAAAACTTGCAAACTCAACGATACACCAAAGCACCCAGTTTTCTTCAGCAATTTTCACGTTGCAAAAGAGGACTGCGCTCGTTCGAATGTGCAAACTTTTTTTCCGTCTTATTTGTTTTCTGGTTCGCACTGTGTTAGGGTGTGCTCTTGGCGTTGTCTAGTTTTTTCAACGGTTGAAAAAATGAGACAAAATGAGCCCCTCGATGGAATGCGATTGAAAAAAAAGGTCGGGGCGGGGGTCTCAGCCGTTTTCTTAATCTTTTTTGTTTAATCTCTCTCTTAACGCGTCGACAAAACGTCCACAAGACTAGATAATACTGGAAAATTGAATAAAGTCAAAAACCACCTCCTCGCGATTCCACGCACACGCGAGGCGCGCAGAGACGAACGCGCGACCGATACGAAAATGCTCAATTTAGACGATCTGCCCGACGAGGGGGCCAACAAATATAAAAGGAATCGCGTTCGTCTCTGGACGCCATTCTGGCCGGCCCGGCCATAAATATAATTTCACCAAGCATCCGGCTATAACTTGTACAAGCACGCAAATTTGTTCTTCGGTCTCTCTCACACACTCTTTCATTCTCCACGCACTCACACACGCACACTCGGTTTGTTGCTCTTTTTTTCTGTAATAAAATTATTGACGTTATAATGGCCGATAAGCGCGCAACCGACAAAGAACGTATTAACCCATTGTAAATCGCAAGAAGTGGAATGCGATGAGACACAGATTTTTCATTCAAATATTCGTTTTTTTTTTTTCATTTTTGTTTCTTTTTTCTCATAAATAATGGTCTTTTTCATTGGTATAAAAACAATTTGATAGCGACTGCCGTCTGGGCTCTCTTGCGGTTTACAGTGCGATGTGGCAAATAAAAAGGATTAGGGGCGGAAGACTAAGGCGGTCGCCGGTAATAGATTCTTTGTCGATCGTACCTCGAATCTCGCGAATGTCGAACCGACCCAAATCCCAGTAGCTCTCGAGTTGCGTTGCATAAAACTCTGGGACTTGGTGGCCGGTGCGGTTGTTGGTCGTGGATCGCCACGCTAAAAAAGAACGCAGAGATAAGCAAACCGCCTTGAAATGTGATATAAAAAAAGGTGTGAAATCGTGTTACGTCTGTTTGTTTTACTCGGCTACAGAAAATCCATAAGCCATCTCGACAAAAGGAACGATGACAATCGTAAATGCACGTTTGACAATCGAATCGCCTACAATTTCGCATCTCTGGTCCGTGTACAATGCTTTTTTTTTACCTTTTCATCTTTTATACCAGTAGTATACTCGCGATACTCCCACGAATAAATTAAATGTAGAAAAGTTTGTTCTTTATACAAATGTAATATACAATATATCATTTTAGTTTTCTGCAATTGAAAAAATTCGTCGCCTTGTTCTCCTCCTCATTTGATATAATATTTATATATTTATAATATATAGAAACTATCTATGTATAAACGAACATAATCGTCGACCCGACCGTAGCCCGCACTTCAAATTTCCTCCTCGTCAAATAAATAAAAACTCCTCCACTCGCTGTCCCCTGCGTTTTAAATGCAACTACTAATGCGACGCACGTTGAACCATTTTGTGTTCTTAGAAAAAAAAAACAAGAACCCCGTGGGCCTCCCAATCGCTCAAAGTTCCGGGGTGATGGGATCAAGCAGTCTCTTTTCAGGGTCGCGCGAGTCGCTGAGCACGCTGACCCCGGTGTGTTGCTGACGAGCGACAGTGGAGGGATCGCACCTACATCCCTGAGCGGCGTGCCTAGCATAGCAGGTCTCGCAGACGGTGACGCATCCCTTGAGCGGCCAGTAGCACAGTAGACAGGGCAGGACGAGCGTAAGGGCGCCAAGACAGGCCCAGCGGGCGGTCTTCTTGTTGCCGGTGCAGGAGCAGGGTTCGTCGGCGCAGGTGCCGCCCTCGTTATTACCATCTCCTGTGGAGTCGCCGCAGTGGTAGAACAGTCCCTTGGCGCAGCACAGACAGGACGCATAGTCGAGAGCGGTCTCTGCCGAGCAGAAGCAGTTGTTGTGACAGAGCCACCTGCTGGGCAGCGGCGGCGGCTCGCGACACGACTCGCACCTACACTTGCCGCAGTAGTCGCACATGATCGACAGAGGTGGTTCGGACCTGTTGGACAGCGAGCCAGAGCCCAGAGACGCCGACGGTTCCTTGGTGAAGGAGACCGGCTGCTTGGTGACCGGCAGAGGCGAAGTTGGAGATGACGATTGGAGCAGCGAGTGGCTCTGTCGACGATGAATGGCATTGTGACGAGCCTGGGCGAGTTTGCGCTGCTGCTGAAGTCGGCGCTCCGCCTTCGGGCACTTGGGGTAGTCCTGCTGGTGGACTGCGATCGAACGTGGGCCTGAAGGGCGTCTCGACGTACTCGTTGAGGGCCCGCTCGCCGTCCGGCCTCGGCACCGTCAGCGTCACTTCGGAGACGCTCGTGGTGGTGTTTGTGGTTGTTGTCGGAGTGGTCCTGGACTCGGGCCGGCTGGTCCTGGTGCGAAAGCTGCCGAGCGGCGCCAAAGGTAGGGTGACGGGCGCCGGCGAGGGCGGCAGCGAGTTGGCCTCGTGCAGTCTGGGCGGCGGCAGGGGCCGCGTGTGGTCGTGGCCGTGCACCCGCGCCAGACTCGAGGACGAGGCGGACGAGGGCGCCCGCGACGGCGGCGATGCCGCATGCTGCGACATCGGGCTCCCGAGGAGCGACGGGCTGCCTAGGGCGCGCTGCGGTGTCTGCTGCCACGTAACCGAGTCGCTGTTGCTGCTGCTGCTGTCGGTCGCGTTCGGGCTGGACGGCGGATGGCGCCCGAGCTCGCTACCCCATGGCGAGCGCACGGTCGAATCGGAACGCAGAAGAGGCGACGTGTCGATTGGCGTTGTGCGCACTGCCCGGCCCGCGCGAGGAGGTAGCGCTCGCGCCGACGGCGTTCCATTAGCGACGGTACAGCACGATGCTCCGCGGCCGCTTCCTCCCGACCTCGCGACACGCGCTTCATCCCCACCTGCAATTTACACAAATTCATCATTAGTTCAATGTTTCATTCTTATTCTTAATCTTCAATCATGATATTAGTTTCAATTTTCAAGGAAAATCGTAAAAGACGACAGAATGAAAAGGAGGAAAAGAAGTAAGTGCTCCAGAAAGATGGAAAGATGTAGTGATAGAGTGATAGTTGAAATGGTATCTGAATTTTGTTACTTTTCTAGAAAAATGTCTTTTTGTTTTTGATTCTTAAAATATTGCACTGTTTTGATTGTTTTCAATTGTTTTTAGAATTTTGCATCACTTGTTGGCGAACAATTACAAGCGAACAAATAGCAAAATTGTGATTCGAGTACAAACAGAGCTGTTTAACATTCAAACTAAACTGATTGTAGTTTCTGAATAATTATTAAAGTGAACTAAACTCAATCAAACTGAACTGATTCAATATCAACAACAAAACCAGTTTCGAATGTCAGTAATTAAAAAAGTAAAAATAAATCGGTTCGTGTTTTGACATTCCTAAATTTGAATTCATATCAATACGGTCACAAGAACTCTTTAGGATTAAAATTGCAAAATTTTTTCCGTCTAAATTTGTGACGACAAAAAATAGAAAAAAGAAACCCTTTCAACATTCCCATTTATTAGCTCTTCCACCTCGTATCACAGGTAGCCACTCGTCACAGAAACCTTAATTTTTTTTCCCCGACCTTTTTTCCCTACATCTATCCTATACTGATACCACCTTTCGCAAAATACCTCGACGGGCCTCTCGCCAGGGTATTTAATTTTTATTGACGGAATTATGATAATTTTAACTACTTCTTTTTCTCTGCATACCAAAGCGATGGGAGGGAGCGGACTCGGCGATATTCAACAAAAGAATGCCAAGAGGACAGGGACGGATCGCGCAGTAATGGATCCTTCGTCTCCATCTGGACTTCTTTGGCAACGAAATAAAACCATCTTGCAAACCTGACCGTGCCAAAACCTCCTCAGTTTACTGACTTGGAAATTTTTCAGAACCTCGGATCAGTCTGCACGTTTTCTGGTGAAAAAAAAAGGAACGACCAGAATGGATTAGAAGAGTTTGGTATCGAGGAGACCAAAGGTATAAAAGAGAAGAGTCGCGTGTGGGTTCAGGTAAAGTCGCTGACGCTTGAATGAGATTTCGCAGGAATTCTCACAGGCAGATGCGCCTGTCAGAGGGCAGATGGTTCGTGGTTCGCTCTTTTTTTTCGTTTAAAATCCAACACAAACAAATAAATGAATGTAATCGAGCGACTTTGTTTTGAGCGTGAGGCTGCTTATCTGCTTTGCTCCGCCTTCGGTTCACAATCGACCGGAAACGGTGTCGTCGGATGTCGAGAAAGAATCAATCCTCTTATCAGGCCAGCAACTTTTCGATCGACGTAACAGAGCAACAGAGACGCACAGGCTAAATATAGCGCTGAAAAATTTCCCCGGGTTGTTGGAAAGTAGGTGGCGAGTAGAGCGTTTTGATTTTGTGATTCAATGTTGGTTCTCTTTGTGATTATTTTGATCGTTTTGAAAAAATCGTTTCGCACGATTTTTCTTCGGCGGATTCTTGATGTTTATAAATTGGTTATGTCTTAGGGCTCGAACGTACGTCCTAGAGGGGCTGGAACAAGCAGACCATTGATCACAGAACGCCGAAAGGAATTTGTGACTATCAGCGACCGATTGCCACAGGTCAAAGCCTGTCAGTCATCATATGAGCTGATAAGCACTGAAATTTTGTAAGCGATAATATAATGTGGGAACTGCTTCGTTTTCCGTTCCTCCAAAGCGATCGTAAATCATCGCTCGCAAATCGTCAATAAATAATGCTCCTCTCTTGGCAAACTGCACTTTTGCATCAATCCTCCATTTTGCATATCTCAAACTCAGTTTATCAACCGTTTTTATTTTCGTCAACAAACACTTTTCTGTTACTTTTTGGCGCCAGTGGTGCTTTCGTTTTATTTCTCGACTTTTTTTCTCAGTTGTTTCCTTTTTTCGATAAGAAATTGTTTGTAAACAAGAATGAGAGGTTGGAATGAGAAAATGTTGATTGGTTATTTTGAACTGGCCAATTTTAGATGCTCGCGACGGATGAGTTACAGGTGCAGGTGTTGGGTGAATAAGCGCAAAATTTATTCTGATATTCAAGTCTAAATCAAACGGGGGTATTAATCAAAAGCGTACGCGCGTGTTTCGTCAGCTTGGTATCTCTGGTGATACAGAGCTATTTCGGCGATAAGCAGTATCGGAATGAAGAAACCGAGCTGATCGCACAACGGCCTGAATGAAGGTTTTCAGGTCAGTTTGATTAATCATGAAAATCCGACAACACCTCGAGACTCGCTAGTTGTCAGGCCCGCTGTACGTCATAATTAATATCAAAATAGCCTGCAAGATTAATAGCGCTAAAGTGCACTAATATCCGCTGCAGATTCATCAGATCGTTTCGTCTAGACCACTTCTTTTTTTCACCTCCATAAACTTGGATTATCCCGAAAATAGAAGTGTACATTTGACGATTAAAATTTATGCCCGAACATTTTTCCGGATACGAATAGCCTGAGAAGTAATTTTGTTCTGTTAGAAATGTAATCCTTGTTTTTGTTTTCATTTTTGTTCTCTAAGTTTGTTTACAATTTTTGTTGACAAAATATGATTGAAAAAATGGTTGGCTTTAAAGTTGACCTTAACCTAAATACTAGGTTATGTCACCTTGTTTTGAGTTGATACAATTTGAAATTTCGCGGGAAAATGTGATGCGCACGCAATAGTCGACGACAAGCGACTGATTCAACGCGACGAAGGGGCAGGGGGAGGCAGGAAAGTGCGCCGCGGGGCGCGGAGGCTCGCTTGAACCGGGAGGGGCGTCGCGGTCGAGGACCTCGCGCCATCTGGCGTCGGCACGACGAAACGCCGGTGCAGCTCAAGCTTTTTATGAATGGGTGGAAGCTATCATTGAAGTTTCGAGTTGAATGAAAACATTACCACCGCCGTGTGTTCACGCCGCTCGAACTCTAGCACGTCGACGCGACCTCCCAACAACCATTGCTTATCGGCGGGAGATTCAAATGCGTCGCAACGACAATCAAACGATACCAAATAAAAACTATTTTTAGACGAAAATTCGCAACTCAAAATAAACGCTCGAGTGCTTTCTCATTGAAGGTTTGTTTATTTCTTTTATTTGAGGTTATGTCGTCGTGCATTGTTGTGTTTTCGATCGTAAATTGTTTACTTTTGTAGGTGAAGATCACGCTGAATGTTTTTTTTTGCGATTCGTTGCAATGAACTGGATAAGTTTGATTGTTTTGTCTTGTCCCCTTGCGAAATGTAAGCTCGCTTTTTTGAGATATCACGTTATTTTGTTATCAACAATTTCACAGCAATCTTTCTTCAACTTTCCTTTAAGTTTTCTTTCTTTTTCTTTTCGTTATGTCTGACCTTGCAACTGTTTTTCCAGTGACAATCCAAACAAAACATATTTTTCTAGTTTTTCTTGTTTTGTTCCGTTTTTTTTGTTTACTTTTTTTTCTCAGATACTCTTGAAAACTTGCTCAAGAGTTCAAAGGAATTCTAAAAGTTCAAAAACTCTACTTTTATTGACAAATCTCGAAGTTCTCGGAGGGACATAAAATTCAACTGAGATTTCAGTCTGTATTGAGCGATTTATTTTTGTTCCAGGAAGTAGACGTTTTTTTCGACAATGGCATACCAAAAGTGGCATCGAAAAAGGGAACGGTCGTTGCAACAATTTTGGATGCTCTTAAGCGGCCCTTGTGTGCTTTCGTCGAAGGCGTAGGCTTGTATTCTATTGAGACCTCGAGATGTGCGCGTCCTTTCAAAGAGGTTTCTGCGCTACCGGATGCTGGTTCGCCGAGGGAATCGACAGTTTTTGTCTGCGCCGCTCTTAACATGGAATCGGCCGAAGGTTGCCTTTTCTGTTTCACAATTTTTGCACATTTTGTTAATCTTCATTCTCAACCTATGGCAATATATTTTATTTTATTTTGCCACTTTTTATATCCACCATTTTTGGTTTTGTTTTGGCAAGTAGTGAAAACAAAATCAAAATGTGAAATACAATTTGTTAGTTTTTGCTTAGAAGACTGAGTTGTGTTTAATTTTTGCAGATGAACGAGCGTAGGAAGTTTGTTTGCCAGGTTGAAGTCAAAGACTGGCTCGACAGGGAGGATATAATGAAAAGAGGTAAATGTTTTCAGGATTGCATCGTATAACAAGGCTCTCAGGAAGGTCGACCGCCTTCGTGGCAGGCGCATGCGCGCCCAAGTAAAAACCACGAAGGTTGCCGACAAAACGTTTTGTAGCCCCGTCTGCATAACAATGATTTTTGCACCGACGAATATAACTGTCGGCATAAATTACGCAAAACAATTTTTGGCCGTATTAACCATTGGCTCGAACGATCCTCGATATTGCGTTAATGCAAACATTTATTAGCTTCAATTTCTGCTGAGCATCCGTTAACTACCACTCTCTGAGTACTTTTTTGTACCTCCTTCTTTTTTCATTTTTTTTTCAATTCAGTACTTCAACATCATTTTTTATTTTTTTGGTCAAAAAGTTTGGATCCTTTTTTTTTGCTGCTCTTTTTTGAAAGGTATTTTCAGTCAGGGAATGTGCACAGCCCGAAGTGGCTTACAATTACACACTTTACGAGAAATACGAAACCGCATTCGCGAAAATAAATTACGCTCATCAGCGGTACCAAATTTCATCGTACTTTCCTGGTAATGTTTTCTGATATCAATCATTATTTCGTAACTGCAATCAATGTTTTATACAAAAAACAACAAAGTTAAACCAATAAACAACATTAATATAACAAAAAATAACAGAGAACAGTACGAGTTTGTAATTGAAGCAATGTTTTTATTTCGTTTCAGGTTGGTTGGAATTGTATTTGCATAAGTGGAGTTTCATTGAAGAACATACGTGTACGATATTGGCGATTGGTATGAATTTAATTGGAACCCAATAATCGACGATCGCGAGTCATTCACGTGGGCCGCGCATGCGTCCCAGTGAATGGATGGACGAGCTATTTAAGTATGCTCATATGTGCATCGATGATCGATCCAGCGGTCAGTGCCCCCATTCTACCAGCAGGTATATCCTAGGCTCCGCCAATGTGGATCTCGCCCGACCAAAAATTCGTACTGCATTCCAATCTGGACACACTTCGATTTACAATTTTTTCGAATCGTCATCGTCCCAAAGTTGTTTAGCCTGTCTGCGTTACATGACTGTTTACAATCCACGCCGGAGACGATAACAGAATACAAAAATAGATTTTCAATAGACAAGAGTCGTTTCAATATTTGGACGAGGCAATTGCATAATGGAGAAAACCTCTTCGATGATCTCAACTTGTGCAAATAAAATTAAAATTCATCAATGGTCGCAATTGACCGGCGTTCTATCAACATTTTCAACTTTATTATTATCATTTGCAAGGCAGATAACAACTTTTACTATTCACGATTTGTTTGTAAAAATGGTACTTTTCATTCAGTTTGTTTATTCGTCGTATTTTTATTTATAGCATGATCTGCTGCTTTTCGATTTGTTTTTTTAGCGCAGCGTACGTGACGATATCAGAGCTGCAAATTTTGTTTCTCACATTGTCGCAACGAAACATTTCACGAACCGATCATTCGTCACGACCGCGCGTGTTGTTTCAAGTTCAATCTTATTTTGTACGTTGGAAGAGAACAAAAATTCGATCGACTGAATTGTGTTCGTTACGTCGACAACTAATTAGGTCAGGGCTGGTTCAGTTTATTTTACCATTTTTTCTCTGCCCCTTACATTTTATCATCTATGAATTATCAGATTGGCATCCAAGGATGAACGTTCATTCATAATTCCAGATTTTGAGCCAACGAGACGTAGTTAATCAGCGTGATTAACGAAAAAAAAAAAAAAAGAAAACAGGCACTGATCTTTTGCAAACTGTTTGCAAGCCGTTGAGTCAACGAGTTTGTTATTGACGTTGATTCTTTTTGTTTCAGCAGATCAAAGCCAACAACGTGAGTGGCGCAAAAATGACTGTCGCTGATTGATTGGTTTTATTGCTCGAGGTCAATGACTCACGGGGCATTACACGACCGAACAACATGAGCGAACTGCGTCTAAACGTCGCAAACAAAGACAAAAATGATGTTCACTGGACTGTTCGCATCCTGCGGACCAGACCGTTCGGAAGGCGCTTGACTTTCACGACGGACTCGCCCTTGCGTGCGCTCATCCGCTCGCGGATCTGCTAAATTTAACGTCAGACTGAATTTAACTCGAAGCGCAAATCGCGAAGCCGATTTTGCAACTTATTTTTAAATGCCGTGTTTACACTCGGCAGCGGTGAGAATGATTATTTTTGGAGCCCCCCGAGGAATCGAAAAGCGCGTTCTCAGATTTCGGTTAGCTAGGTTACGGATGTTCGTTGTCCGGCCGTGCTTATTTGCTCGCTCGGCCAGTTCGAGTTAAAAAGAAGACGACGAAGAAGCGGAGCGAGATGAGGAGCGAGAGGAGCGCGAGCGCATCCGCCGCGTGCGACGCTCTTTCAAAACGGAGATGGAGTCGGTTACGACGGAGAGGGCATCAATGAATCGCGGTCGCGCGCGACAAAGACGACGCGAGACGAGGATGCACCTACTCATGAATGAACGATGCGCGACGAGGATAGACACACGAGCGAGATAAATATAGCACGCGTCCGACGACCGACAAGGAAGCAAACAAGCCAGAAGATCCAGCCTCAACCGAGCCTCTCAAGAGAGATCCGTCTCGGCGTAGTTGTCGTACTAGAATTGGTCTCTCCATTTCAGAGCTAACTACATTTTTCCTCGGCCACTCTCCGTACTACAATGTTGAAATGTCTCTACTTGTTGTTACTTCGCGAATGAAAACAAACAAACAAAACAGACGCACGATAATGCAACGTTTCTCCGTCAACTTTTGGACAAAAAGTACTCAATTGCTCCAAGTGGACAAAATAACAAATAAGAAGCAAGTAATTGGAATGGTTAGCGCATTGTTGGTTGACAACATTTTTGGCACGCAAAGTCACAGCCAGAGGATGTGAGCACGCAGAAATAAAATAAGTGAATTGGCTTTAAACGCACGGCGAGGATTTGCATAGTTGATGTACGAGCGTAGCGGCGCGTTTTTGCGCGGATCGAACTTCCTGTTCGGAATCCGGCTGAGTTTCTTAGCGACTCGGCCTGTCGAGTAGTAGGAGTTTGCAAGGGAGGCGTGCCAAGAAATAAGAAGTCTACGATTCGTTGCGAAAATGTTGGCTCCCGGTTTGATCCCGATGTAAACAGCCTCTGGTCGAAGACACCGAACCCTTCCACTTGAATATTCTCCCTTGAAATTCAAATCGAATCATTGAAAGCGATACTTTTACTTCTTTTATGCACTATTGTCTTCGAAACTTTCGCACTCGATGTTTCCAACTGATATTCAAAATCTGGACCACTTGTACCAGTCCAACAACGAGCAAACGTTTTCTTTCTTGATCTCGGTGGAAAAATCTGTCGACCAAGAAACTCCAGACAAATGTCCTAAAACAACTTTCTGTAAGATTCCAAATTTTCATTCCGTCTTCAAGATGAACAAATTGAAAAGAAAAAAAAAAGAACGGAGAAAAACAGTTTTGAAACACAGCAAGAGAGGACGTCGGCAGGGTCCTACGTGGAGGCGCGGTGGAAGACGTAAGCGGTCGGAGCGAGAAAGAGAGAGAGAGGGCAAGAGGAGATAAGCGCGCGAAAGAGAGAGACAGAGGTATAGAAGGAGTCTGGAGAGAAGTGGAAGCTTCTTGTGTATACGTGACGGAGTGATTCCAGTCAGCGGCGACCTGTTGGTGTTGCTGGCTCCCGCGGTTACGCGTTTACGCACGCGGCCACTCTCACATGTGCGCCTCTCTGATACCAGGATACTCTAAATGCGGCGCGCGTGTGCGTGAGCCGCTGTGAATTTACATTCACACTCTCAGAGGCTATCGAGTATTCAAGAAGCCGGTCGGACTCATGGCGATTAGTTACCCCCGCTTTATAGATAGCCGAGGAGGCAGGATTAGGAGAGGAGAAGGACAAGGTGTGCGAGGCAGAGAAAGGCGATGGAATAAAGTGTGAAACGCTCGAGCGACCTTTCGTACGTCGCCGAAAACGTTTGTGCAAACGTTTGCCGGCGCGTTGCCGGCAATTTGATTCTGCGGATTGTGCGGCGTTGCTAAAAATAGAACGGCCTGTTGCTTTTAGAAAGCGGTCCTGCCTCAATGAACTAACGAGGCTGCCAAATGGAATCTTCAATGAGCCGATAGAAATATGACAAACCTCCTTTCAGCTCTTTATACAAACACAGCTGTGTTATTCGGCGGCCTATAGGAAAAGCACGCGTGTGGAATTTTTTTTCAAACGCAGAATCAAGATAATAAGCAGCACTCCGGGCATTATCGCCGTGTAAGGCGATGTGTCGCTGAGACGAACGGAGCCGCGTGGAATGCTGCGGTGATATATACATAATACGAGGAATCCTCTTCGAGTTTGAGCGCTTGGAAAAATTGCACGCCGGCTTAGCCGAGCGGCACGCGATTCTGATTTTTTCACAACGATTAGATCAGCGGATTCATTCATTCTTTTGTTCATTCAAAAGACCCCCTAGCATCTTGCATCGCTAATATCATCGTAATTAGCACGATCCAAGTTCACTTTGCATCAGGTCGCAAGTTAATTACAAACAACAATAACAACAAACACTTGTTCGTTTTTCTCGTCAGCTTGAATGTAATTTTTGTAGAAGATAGTCGCGCTTAGTTGATGAATTTCAGGAGATGAAAGTTTGCGACTTGGTTCGTGGGTACCACAGAGAAATGTTACACCGGAAATCCCGCAGACGGGATCGCTCGACTCGGGTAACCGACGAAAAGTATGCAAAGAGCCAATTTTTGGGGACAACGAGAGTAATTTTCTCCGAGGGACGTGAGTGTAGTGTAACTATAGTACGTCCAGAGGCACGCGTAAGGAGAAGGGAACCGGTCGAGGAGGAGAGTGTGTGCTAGATGGCGATGGCGTCAGTCGTCATTGAACGAATCAATGATTGCGATATATTGCCTCCTTGGCCGGCGTATGAACTCAGGTATGGGCGCATAAGGACGTATGTGACTGTGCGCCGACACGAGAGAGTAAACTTGTTGCTCTCTCGCTCTCCGCGGCCTTCTCTTCTTGGTCGGTTTATCAATGAACACGTATGAAACGTGCATACGTGCAGTGACATCGCACGTTTACGATTTATTAGTTCAAACTGACTAAACACACTTTTCCACGTATTCGGAGTTGCTGATTCAACCGACAGTTACGTCTGTCACAAACAATGCGCTTCAACTAACGACACAACTTGCAAAATTAATCCACTTTTAAGACACTTTGACGCGTGCAAATTTATCTCTATTACAAAATTTTTAAGTAGCTGTTATTCAAGTCTGGACTCTCTTCGTAGTATTGTAGCTTGGGATGAGAGCGGACGGTATTTTATAGTTGATTTTTCGGCGGGTTATAAAGTGTGTAACGGCGTCAAATGCGTGGACAGTGCCAGTATCCTCGATAGTTTTATTTGTGCGCGCGTTTCGAGACTTTCGCTCGCTCGATCGCTCGCGGCTCTTTCGCAAAATCCGTTCTCCAACGTATAACGTCCTCCCGCGTTATACGGCAATCGAGTCACGGGATATGGAATGTGGACGCCATATGGCCGGAGCCTCCGTCCACCCACTCGCTCGACTCGCACACAGCCGCAAATCGAAGTTAAGCATCGTCGCACAAATACCATCGCAAAAAGCCTATTTTTGGCCCGAATAATGAACGGGTGCGCCGGAGATCTCACCCGTCGTTCGTTTGCATCTCGCCAACACAGCGTCGTTTACAATTCAGATTATTATTTCAGATAAGCGATCGGAATGTTATTGAACAGGACCTTCCTTCTCCGTCTCTCTCTACATTTTTTGCCCCAAATTGTTTATACAACTTCTGACATCAAAACTCGTACGTTTTGAATCTTCAGCTTTGGAACTTGAAGATCTATCTGGCTAACTGGTTTGTTTGGAGTCTCAATTGGGAGTCATTGGATTTGAGTAATGTGGAATAGAACAAAGTAGTGATTTTTTGCAGTTACAGATTGACGGGCAAATTTCGTCCTGATATTAGCTCGGATGGCAAACAAATTGGAGATGGAGAAATGAGCTCGGAGGAACGGTCGGACAGATAAATCGAAGAAACGGACATGGGCAGTGACGTGACGATACACAATGATGAATGTAGATTGCGTGCGAGCGCTGTGACGAAAAATAAGGACGGAGTGACGGCGGCAATTGCGAGTCCGATGCGGATAGAAAACCACCGAGATAAGTGGAACCGCGTGCAGGCCAAGTAAGGGAGCGTCGCCGAGCGGAGGAGGAAGAAGGGAGCTAGATAACGGGCTTGGCAAACAGAGATAGCACGGCGCATGTTCGTACGCTTCATTCTTATAATTATATTTGTGCGTTGGACAAAAATCGCAGGCTTTTGTGTAAAAAAAGGCGCTGTGCAATCTCGCAGTCTGTTGTCGGTCGGAGGCGATACGCGCGGACAATTTGAACAACTGGTTTTGTAACATCAGCGGGCGATTTTTGTTTGCAGGATTCGTCAGTTGGGAAGTGCTGGTTGTTGTTATATTACGAGGCTTATTCTAATAACCCTTGTCGCCACCTGAGAAACGGAGCTACCAAGTTTTTGTTCGTCGTATTTGTGACTTCTCGATGCGACTGCGGCGTGCAAACCGGATTGGCAATTTTTTGTTTGCGCCGATCTTGTTACGCAGTCGGTTTGATACGGCCCTGCCAAGCCCGATGTGGGACGTGTGGAAACCACGGTTTCATTCATGCGACTCTAACTGTGTTTGCGTGGTTGTATCTTGCATGCAGACACATTTGGCCTATTCGAAATTTTGCTCAGTGCCATGACGAATGTTGCATCAGTTCAAAGTCACCTTCCATCCCGACCGAGGGAACGAATCAAAAAAGTCGAGTAAAAAAAGTTGGTTCTGAGTTTCATCTCGTCATCCGAACTCGATTCATCAAAGGATACAAAATAATACGAGAAATTGAATTCCGACGATGAAATGAATGGGAGCGTTGAATGATGTTTTTTGGATGAGCTGCATGAACGGAAGTGAATCAATGCTGTGACGTCGGTGTTGGTGGGGCTCTTTCAAACGCACGCACACCAGCGCGCCGAGGAAATGCGAGGCAAATGACTACTTTCTCGCAAACTTTCTATCAGTCAGCGTTTCATTCACAGTCACGTTTTGAGGATTGTCATTCGTGGCGTGACACTCCGCGTAACTTTAATACATTCTGATTTCCTTTCAAGTCCGCTGTAACAGTCGGTCGCATTGAACGCGCAAAGATTATCTGGACACATTTTTGCGCCATGAGATGTGCTCTCTTGTGTTGAATCAAAGCCTCGTGTGTAATCAAGGGGAGGCAAAGAAAATATCCGAGATGGATGCCAATGACCATGCACATCATAATCTTATATGCCCATTTCAAACCAGAATGTTCCTTGACTAAGTAACAAATTTTGATTATTAATGGGAAACACATTTTCAGGGTCGAAGTCAAATGAAAGATGTTTCATTTGTTTCGAAAAAATGAATTCACTTTGATGTGGTAGGTCGAGAGTTCAATTCCCAGTTATTGCAAAATGTGCAAAAACTGTTTTCTTCATTTTCTCAAATTTGTTTGGATGAATTCAAATGTTTGGTACTGTCATTAATCAGCAGGGAAATTAGCGCGAGCCTTGTTCGCGGAATCCAGTTAATGTGCAACGTGCAAACTGTCCCTCGTTACAACAATTGGCGATAACGTGTGGCCTCGACGAGCAAAACGGAATGCACGTTCATTCACATCCAAGATTAAATTTTCGAGAATGCGAGTGCAAAAATTCCAACGCCGTGACACGGCTTCAAAGCCGCTCACTGAAAATTTCGGTCGTCCACGATTCCGAATCAACGACCAAGTAACCTCTCGTACCGGACACCCAATCGAGTGTAACTTAACACAAGTCGCAGAATCGAATCGGTGTTGTTGCTCTGACTCGGGTGTATCTGATTATAAGTTCTCAATGATAACGTCCGTTTCAAGTACAGAAACGATAAGCAATGATAAGAGACGGAAAACGAAAACAAAAAAAAATTGCTCCATAACGAAGATAATGGTGTCGTAGTAAATCCAACAATCGTGTTTCCATGAGTGCTCACTTTTTTTTTTCTACTCAACGATAAAATGTTCTTAGATTTTCTCTCGTTGTCTCTGATATCATAGTACGTAACGCAGGATCTGTTTTATGAATGGATTGATGCCAATGAGCATGCGCTTTAGAGAATTCGGTAATCAGTTTGTTGAATGAATGAAACGTGTTATGTAATGCACTTGGTCTGGTTAGGTATAGAGAGAACAGTGCAAAAAAATATTCTTTCAGAATTCAACGCCTTCTTGGAAGCTCTTGGAACATTTTGCAAATTTTCAGAATGTTCCCCTGCGACTAAGAAGAAGAAGATGAAGTTTTCTAAAGAAGAACAATTTTTCAGTCTGTTAGGTTAGGTACAAAAAGAATAGTGCAAAAAAAGATTCTTTCACAATTCAACGCCTTCTTAGTCGCCATAGAAACATTTTGCAAATTCTCAAAATGTTCCCCTGCGACTAGTAAGTCGGTGGTTTCTAGAAAAAGTGAATTTTTTGCTTTGAATGGTTGGCATTCAAGTCGTGCAGAGTAGAAAAGTGTGAATTGGAAGAAAAAATGGTGAAAAAAAAAGAAAAAGCGGTCATTGTCCGTTGGACTCACCGTTTCGACTGGGAGGCCGTGGGGGCGCAGGGTAATTTGGTGGCGTCAGGGGTATGGGTGCGATGGGCAGAGGTTTGTTCTGTTGTAACCACTGCGACTGCGGTTGGGTCGACGAGGAGAGGCTCCGGTACGACGTGGAGCTCAGGTTGTTAGGAGGCCAGGGTGGGCGCCGCGGGGGCAGCGCCGGAGGCGGGTTGCAGTCCAAGGTATCCACACTTCCACACTTTTATATCACCTGACACACCGAAAATGTTCACTCTTCACCACTCGCGCGAAGAGCTGCCGATTAAATCCAACATCGGTCGCTCGAGTACAGTAAATCCAACGGCGACTCGAGGCAGCATCCCCGCGATCACTTGGTGCCTATCAGCGCCGCGTCCTCTTCTTTCTTCGGTCGCTCCCTCTCGTAGCTCCGACCTCGCGCGGACACACCGAAAGAGACAGAGACAGTGAGAGAGAGAGACGAGGAAAGAAAGAGGGGCCAAATATATGTCGCGTGGGCTGGTGTGTAGCAGGCTGCTTCATTCAGCGCTGCTTTTTTATCCACTTGCTCGTTGCCGGCTGAACTGACGCAGAAATAGAAAGCCTCTGAAGCCAACGAGCCCGGCTGGCTTCGTCTCGTTTGCACTGCCGCATTCGAGCTGTCCGTCGGCGGCGCTCGCGACGACCCCGACAAGTCACTCGGCAACTCGCATCGCCTCCTCCACGCGGCTCAATTCTCACTGACTTCGCGCCGGTACTCCACTTCCGTCAGCCTCACCGTCTTTTCCTCCCCCCTCCTGAGCTTCCTTCCCCTGCCGCGATGGGTCCCTTCCAGAACCCTATCGACAGGTGCGTAACTCGCGCCGGACACTTTTCACCGGCCCAACCGTCCTCGACGTTTCCTCCTCATCGACGTCCCGGCTCGCGGTTTTTTTCCTCTCTCTCGGTCTCGCGCTCGCAGCATTCGCTGCTCTCAATTTCAATCCAGAGAGAGAGAGAGCCCTCTGCACGAGAACAACTCAGTGTTCAGAGCGGGACGGTGCGAGGCGACCAAAGCTCACACTGACAGAGACAGCGCGCAGCCGAGAAAAGTTCAGTTGGCCTCGGCGGCCATGTCATGGATCTCGTAGCTATTCAGGGGCGGCGCGCGACCTGCAGCGCCCGCACCACTTATCACTCGCGTTCTCACCCGCGACACACAATCAGCTTCCTCGCGGACACTCGTCCACCAAGCTCTATTCCGAGATGCGCGATCCCGATCCACCCATCGAATTCGCGCACAACTCAACTCGACCTGATTTCAACGGACGATTAATCCACACCGTCTAGCAGCGTGTCCTGCGACTTTCTGATTCCGCTCAGCGGCTGTTCGCTGATCGCTCGCCGGCTGCGCTGCGCTCCGCTCGCTGTGACGCTGCTCTCTCGGCGTGTACGCCGGGTGGGGCGGCCTGCGCGCATGCGCGACACCCTCCACTTCCCCTCGCTCTGCGCCGACGTCCTCACCTGCCGCGTCCGTTCAGTCCCCACCGCACCCACACTACGACGCCATTCCCTCAGGCCAGACGTGATACTTCATTCATGCTCGTATTGTACGGACAGGGCCGCACCTAGTACCCAAAACAGCCCTGCACTTTCCATTATTCTTTTTCCACTATTTCACTCTTTTTATCATATCTACCACCAACCATTTCGCCAATTCATTCATTCTACTTCATGAACGGGTCAACATTCGAGTTTTACCCAACAAGTTTTATTAGAATCAAATTTTTCGCGCGATAATGTAGGAGAAATTTGCATGGTAAAGGTTTGAACATTATTTGTTCTAAATTTTGATAATTAGAAAAAAGTATTTTTTAATTCATGAAATGTGACAGAAGAATTCCAGCACTAAACATTCCACTGCATGATAATCAGTCCATTGATTCGTTTTTAACTTTTGTGCACGTTTTTATTTGCAGTGAAATTTATGATGCTCAAATTCAACCTTTCGGAATGTAAATAGCTTATTAAAAACCGATTGAAAAATAACGCAATAAACGCAATATTTTGACATTTTCTTACTTATCTCTAGACAAACATAATAATGAGAATTAATGAGCGAATTTACTTCACAATTTTTGACGCAATTTAACAGAGTAACAACTTCAGGTTTGTCGTAAATTTTCTTATTTTCTTTTATTGATCGTTAAGTATCAGCTATAAAAGTCGTCGAATATACCAACTGCAAATTTGGTCCTGTGTTTATTAACATGTTGATTGTAATCAGAGATGTAAAATGGGGAAAAGTGTTCATTAACGAAAGATACAAGAAACGATAAAAAAAGGGTCTTAAAATGATACGAATCTCATTGACGAAAATGATTTGCTAATAATATTTCAGTCGAGTGGATTTCTGTTGCGACATTTTTTTTATGTCTCGCTGCTTGGATTATGCTAAGGTGAGAAATGATAATCGTAGAAAATCGCGACACCGCTAATTCGCAATTCATAATCTCGCGAGAGAAAACAGGTCAAAACTAAAGGAACTGCAAATTTGGATAACCGCGGCTATTTATACCAAAGGCTCCATGTAGGAGTCAATACGGCAAATTGGCATAGAAATCCGCGCGACAACCCACATAGGATCTTACATGGTAGCCGGTCGGTTGAAAAAATTCATGTAGGCATTTAAGTGGGATTCCATGTAGGAAATTGGAAATCAAAATACATAAATGGGGTCCCCACGTGGGAGCCATGTGACAAAAATTCATTGCGGCCAATGGCATTCCGGTTGACAATTTTGTCACAACCAAAACCAGCGATAACATCAAACTACAACAAATAAAACACAATGATTACAAATCTATTAGAACTGAACAATCGATTTTGATATTTTCAAATCAAACAAATTTGGAATGATGAAAAAGTGGAAAATTTGTATCATTGATGAGATGGAAGTTGGCAGCAACGGTTTAGCAGCGCGACTCGGATCTACTTTGTAATAAAAGCTGATGTGTTTGGCAAAGAAGCGGAGCGTGGTGTGCATTTGCGCTGAGTGCACAATGCACATCCGTCTCCCTCGCACCTCCAATTTTCTCAGCTCCCCGCGGCCTATTGCCCCTTTCTAACATGCACACACTCTCACTTCATCGCTAGCCTCTGTCTCTCTTCTTATCTTTCTCTCTCGCTTCCTCATTATTGCCACTATACAACTAGATCGTAAAAATTGTATTACAAAAAATGTTGTCCAATGTTGTTATTAGAAAATAAAAAGAGAAAAAAGGCTTGAAAACAATTGCGCTCTTACGTTAGCCAAGACTTGGTGATGCCCAGTGCCCACCAGTTGAACTAATAAAGCGTCATGTTGGACTATACTTAGCACGTGATATTGGTGCGTGGGAAGATACTCAAGGACCATAAGTCGAGTGTTGAATTACAGCCGTCATGAAATTTTCAGTTACACTCTCGGTTTCGGCTACCTGTCCAAAATTTCTTTCTTTCATCATCTCATCTTCTCAGTCAGAAATAAATTGCACAAATGTCAGATCTAACTTTCAATGAAATTATTTTTGAACGAGTTGTTTTTATTTATTTTTTTTTGTTATTTTTTGTTTGTTTTTATATTAGTTTCATTTTGCAAATTGAAACTGTTGTTTGTTGTGTTTTTCATATGGCTGTGGAAAAGGCAAGCCAAGTTTGCATGATCTTTCGCTCCAATAAGTAATTACGCTGAAATAACAAGCGCGATTTTGCAATTTCCGTAAAAGAGCCTCGACAAAATTGTTTTTCCGCGCGTGTTCGTCGAACGAGCCGACGATGAATGAAGCGGCTGCATTTGTTTACCGTGTCGCTCACAATGACTGACATCACGTTTCAGTTAAATAGGATTCTGAAAACCGACGGTAATGTCAATTTGTTCGAATCAATCATGCGCACAACCAATGACTCCGCTGCAAATTATGTGCGTAAGACGATTATAATCGCCTATCACGTGTAATTGGCGCTTTGTATTCAGCCGATGCAATCATTCATGATCTCGCGATTCGTTTTTTTTTCTTCCGTTTTTTTCATCTCATGTTTTTATAAATTGACAGTTACAAATTTTGACTCATCTCCTAATCACATTTTTCCCATTTTTCATCAATCATTCAGAAAAACATTTTGTTTATAAACTTGAAAAAACATCAAAAAGTTTATTTTTTGTGGTAACATTTTTGCAATTTTTTTTTGTATTTTAGGGATTTTAGTGTTTGTTTTGAGGAAGATGGAAAAAAGTTGACTCGTCGTTTGAAAAGGCATAGGAATTAGGAATGAATGAAAAGGAAAGGTGGTCCGCGAGCTGGGTTGTAATGCGAATCGCGTGTGCGAGTTCCCGAGGGAGGATATCCGGTACGGAAATGCTTCCCGTCGACGCCCACCCGCACAAACGAGATGGCCAACAAACGCATTTCCGTCACGCCTTCCGAAACGTGTAACGTTACCCTCTAATAACGCAGGCCACGTGGCTGGCGCACATTCAGCAGGACTGCCGCGAGTCTCGATTCATTTGTCCTCGTGTCATTCATGAATGACGAGTTCGCCTTCTTTTTCATTGTTTACTGACGACCAAACTTTGTGCCACGTAACTGTTTCCTACGTACAAACTCGTTCCGGACAAATGAGTTGTAATTTTACCTTCCTTACTAGATCAAGGATGAAATGTCATTCTTTTTATCTCGACAAAAAACATTGTTTCCACATTTGTGCACTTTAACATTCTAATTGTGCAAAATTAATTTTTTTTCAATTCTAAGCAATTTTAAATTTTACATAATAAAAATTGTTGGTTTAAAAAATGTTTTTTCTCTGAAAATGTATATGACAAGTTTTCTGAATTCCTTCTGTTATGATGGTTCTGAAGCTTTTATTTGTTACGACGGTTAATTGATTAACTTACAGAGTCAAGTCAAGACTACCTCTCACATGACCTTATTTTTTTGCTCAGTCACAAGCAAACTAAACTCATACAAACTTTGTAAAACGCACAGTTTACAGTGCAAAATTGTATACAGCTGCAAAGTTATTAAACTTGAAGTTAAACTGGGATCAATTTAATTTCCAATTTTGCTGAGTCATTTTTTGGACGTAAGTAATCTGAATCGACGTCGAGTTACAGCTTTCAAATTTCGCTTGATTTCAAATTGGGATGAAATTGATACTTGAGCACCTTTCTTTTTTTTTTCTACTACGACGTTTTCTCCATTTCCGTTTTGTCACGCGCACGTTTTGCAACGATTTTTGCGCGGTGAAATTGCACCATTCGTTTTGCGGCTGGACATTGTTTATTATTTATTCGTTGAAAAGAAATTGCGTTGCAAGATCGGGTTTACAGTTGCGCAAATATTTTATTCGGAATGCAATATTTTTTATTTATTTATTTATAAACCAACAAAATGATATAAACAGTTAGATAGAAAAGTACAATACTTTGTAGCTGGAATTTCATCTCTGCAAGTTTCTGAAATTTTACTAGACGAATGAACAGTAAACTGGCGACGACAAAAAAACTTGTCGAGGCTGAAACTCGACTAATCCGTCATAACTGTTAGAAAGGCCGTTTATTTTGACCGCCGACTTCTGCCAGCAATCCTTTATAAATTGTGATTATTGTCCGTCAATAATGGGACTTCCGTTTCCGTTTGTCGGATAGTTTTACCGGCTCTCTTGCAACCGCTACTCTCATAAACGAGCCGAAGTTTTTCCTCTAAAAATAAGCTAGGTAACTTGTCTCTTTCAAAACCGATTTAACCGTTTTTTCTCTTCCACCTTTTTATACCACTACTATTGCTATTGAAACGTAAACTAAGGCGGAAGTTGTTGGCCGGATAAAGGAACTGCCACGAACTTCGTGAGGAAACGGCCTTCCCTGCTTATTATTTGATGCACCGGTCAAAGAAGCTCACCTTGTTTGCTTATGGAAATGAACATTTGAATTTCTGTAATAAATAAAAAAAGGAAGTAGAAACCTGAATGAAAAATCAGTGGGAAACTTTGGTTCGTGGAATTTCAACTTTTATGATTCACCAGATGGCTGAGTGTGTCAGTTGTGAAACATCATTTTTTGGTCATAAAATGAACCAGCCAATTCCAAGTTTCAATTACAGCGTGGAAACAGTGCAATTAGAAATTTTCACCAACAAATTGTCTTAACGAATTGAAAACTGATTTGTTGACTGCAACATTTCTTCGAACGTAAGAATTATAAACAATTCGCTGGTTCAATTACAAACGGTTCCCGAGAAGCTCCGCGCAGATATCGATAAAAAAACATGCGACTGGAAACCAGGGGGATATCAAATGCCCGACGATTCATTTCAAATTATCATATTTCTGAATTAACCGACTTGTCTTCGTTCTCGATGAATACGAAAGATTTTTTGCCGCGATATAAAGCATCATTGACACTTTTATTTTCTGTGAATGCAAATACGTCGGGTTCTTGAATGGACGAGAGAGAGAGCAAGAGAGAAAAAAAAAGAAGGAAACAGTGATTAATAGCCGCCTCGAACTTTTTGAAGTTCAATATATGATTATTTTTATCTGTGATTTATTTGGTCAGAGTTGTGCACCATTGTTTACAGACCCGGAGGAATCTTTTGTGCAAGTTCTTTTTTATTCCCGCTACACTTTCGGTCAATATTTGTTCTTAGAATGAACATTAATAAGAAGAATTCAACAATTTCAACGAGTCGAATCTATGATTTAATATTGAAATCAGGAATTTAAACTTTAGACTTTTGAATGTTGACTGAAATTTCATTGATACAAGTTGGACAACAGCTGTCATTGAGTCAGTATAGTATCTAATTAATTATATTTCCTCCGCTGACTGCGACCATTAATAAGCTTCCTGTATTGAATTTCGCGATGCGCGCAATAATTTTGTTTACAACTCAAGGCGACATTCCAACAAAAATTTTTGATTCGACGTGCATTAAGTCACGCCTTTTTATAGAAACGAACGACGTCGCTCTGCGAGCTCATTTCCTTAACGAATCTGGTGCGAAGTTACATTCAACCGCACTTAGTCGTCGTTTTTATTCTGTTATTATTATCTCCGCAACGATTTGTATCAACGAGTTTACAAACAAACAATTGTTTAAAGTCGACAAACAAAAAGTGTTATGAAAAGTACGTGATCTTGCAAATTTTGGTTTCCAATTGGATAAGACCAATTTGATACCACGATAATAAATAAAAGAAACTGAAACGAATAAAAAAGATGAAACCGCAATTTGTTTCCGCATTTCAAAGTGACGATAAAAATGTTCGTCGATCTAGTTAAGGATATTGAAATGATACACATTGTTTAATTACATAGAAATCAAGATCTTATTACAGTTATCCTCATGCACCATTTACAACGATTGAAAACATATCTACACAGGCTCGTCTTGGGTAAAATTTTATAATTTCATTTAAAAGAGAAAAAAAATGTTTTATTAAAAAAATTCATCTTTCTTGATAATGTCGCTGGCACAAGACGCCTTTTATCTCTTGATTAAACAAAGAAAATTGGACCATCGAAAGATGATGAATAATGTTTGTTCAAATTAAAAAGTACATAAAAAAGTGGCAGAAAAAAAGCGAGGCAGTCTCGCCTCGACGTTATAATACAAATCCCACAGAAGCTCCCGAACGAATTTGTCTTAGGCAGTCTTATAAACGTATGGTACACATTACACGTTATCGCTTCTTGCTCGCTTCAAAAGTTTGCATTTACAAAAATCAGCGCCACAGTCTATGATACATCCATATTAAGACACTATGAGACAATAGTTAGGTGCGTTTTTTGTTCCTCCTTTGTTGATGTTACTTTTTTTCGTTTTCTTCAAATAATTGTTGTTTCGTCGTTACAAACAAGACAATCAAGTGGAAAGTCAGCTTGGACAATTGCAATGAACATGAGTGAATCAATGTGCATGAAGTTTTACTTTGTTTCATTCTTTCTACAATTGTATCATCCCTGAGAGCGTAGTTCGATTTTTTTAAAGAATTTGGAACAGCTTCTTCAGCTCGAGCATCAGTTGCCAATCCGTTTTCACCAGGTCGTCTCGGAAGTACTCCTTGCAGGCGTCAATACTCTGTCGACTTATCTGTAACAGAAAGAAAAGAACATTTCATTACAAAAGTGAAAAAAATTGTGTTTTCAAATTTTGAATTGAATTTTTGTTTGACTTGTTCATTCACAAAAAAGTTTCATTCAGTAGTTCGGCTCGTTGAGTCATTCATACACGTGTATGAGCAAACCCCAATATTACGGAACTAGATTCATTCACTGAAACAGTTGGATTACTCTCAGAGGGGTTTCAAGCGAAACTCGCTCCCCTCGGTACTCACAACCCCAACTCGGGGTTGGACTGGTGTTCATTGATGAAAGGAGAAGAATGACTGGAAAATGTGAATGACTCTTAGTTTACGCCCCATGGCGTGTAAAATGAAACCAAACAGATGATTAACTTCGAGTCAACGCAAACTTTAATCGTTTTTACAAGACATAAAGAAAGATAAAAAAAGGAACGAAAAATTAGTTGACAAAACTGTGCATAAAAAGTACAAAAAGTGAGATGAAAGTCTGAAAAAAGAGACAGACTGGAGCATACTAAAATGTTTCATTCAGTACTATCGTCGAGGAAGCACTGTGGAGCAGGTTTGAAAATTAATATGAAATCTATCTCGTGTTATTAATTTAACCATCGCCGGTTGTGCGAGTGTCCATAAATATTTCAGGAGATTTAATTTGACGCGTATGTCGCTGATTAGTGTTTCCCGCTGCATGTTAAATTCAGCGATGCATCCTCTTTGGTGATTCATGCATTATTCAAACATGAAATTTTGTTCCCTCTTGTTTCACGAAGGTGTTTTGGATGTGGAAACGTTGATGGGTTTTAATGGGAGGAAGTTTTGTACCAGGATCGTTCAGTGGAATCAGAAAATGAGCATCCTTTTCAAATTTCATTCACGACATAATTCATTTTACAGAGTATCATTTTTTCTCTCGACTAAACGGATCAATAACCACTTTGCAATTGATGAAGCACAGTTAAAGTTTTTTTCTCGATTTAACTTTCTCAATAGCCCGTTGTTTAACATTTTTTTTAGATGAGCCTCATCGGGATAAGGTATAGGTACTCTTTGTTCTAGACGAGTGTCCTGTGGGATGCTCGATTGGTGTATGTACGGATGCACAATGGGACCGCAAACAAGCGTCACTCGCTGATTGCGACATCCTGCTTCGGTTCTCGGGGACCGACTGTCGCAACTTCATAGCAAGTTCACTTCCTTTCATCGTCGGTGTTATTTTACAAAATAACAAATCTTAATCAAAGTACCAAATTGAAATCCATCTAAAAAGTCATTCCAAACAAAAAAGAACAGAACCAAATGTCCAACTCAAGCTCCAAAGTGTCATCAAAAAGTTAACAAGACCAACAGCAAAGCTAATAAATTTTGCAAAAACCGATTTTAACAAATGAAAAATATGAAAGAGTAGTGAATAAAATGGAATGTTTTCGACGAGGTTGGAATGGAAAAAAAAGTTGGCAGATCAGCGAAAACGGTTGGAAAAACAGAATCCTGAGGAACGCAAGTTTTAGTCAAAGGGGGGAGGGGGGAAGGACAGGGAGCAGTAGGAAAAAGACAAGGCAAGCGAAAAGAATAAAAGAAAGGATTCGCAGAACGTGATTTTGAAATCCGGTCTCACGGCATCGACGACGAACAGCGTATGTTCATTCACAAGGTGCCGACGACGCAACTGTTTCCGTCCCTTTCCCCCGACCGGAAGTCTCGTTTCATTCATGGATCGGTCACAATGGTAGTTTTACGCAGCTATTGAGATCGCGCCGCGCGTTCTCGTTCCCCTCCCCGCTTCGCTCGCTCGTCCTTGTCGCTCTAGTCCGCGTACGATTCGTTTCGTCTCCTCATTAGTACGGCCCTGATGTCTGTTTCGCATTTTCGGCACGACTCGATTTTCACCGCTCCAAAGGGGGTCTGCGTTCGACCAGGTCGCCACAATGGACCACACTTTTCGACAAAGTTTTTCCCCGAATTGTTCTCCAACTTGTTCGTACCTGAGATTTTGTTTCGTTCGTTCAAGTTTCTGTTCAGAAGGTCTGGGAAAGAAGATGTAAAATAAAAGAAAAGTGTAAAATAAAAGACAAAAGTACAGAAGACATAAAAGTAAGATAAAAAGGCGGTTGGAAAATTTATCTACAAATTATGCTCGGCGTTTTATTCAGTTTTACATGACAAAAAAGTTGAGAAAGCAAAGTTGTCAATTAATTTTCAACAATCAACAGTAAATAGTGATTTACAGACTTTGTTGCGTGCAGCGTTCAATTTTTGTCTCGTTTCATTTTCGTCAGTCAGACGTTTTTCTTTTTTGGTTTTGTTATTTTGTTTAAGGCGACTTGCACATTATTAAACAAACAACGATAAATTCATTACAACTGCGAGGAAACAATTTCTGTCAGTCAAACGGACGCTCACCCACTCGGCGATAAATTATAGCCCGGCTGACATTTTCGACGTGCAAAAAGCAGTTTGGGAAGGCGACTTTCTTAACGTGGGCAGACAATCAAAGTTGGAATACACGCGCTCACGTTTCACGATTGATACTTTTGAAAAGCGGATTATTTCGGCCCGCTGCTCCTAATTTGGACCGAATTTGAGAAACGTGTGCTCCACAATGGGTTCGACTCTTGTACGAAACGTGACGAGCCTCGTGAGACTGGATTAGGTCGGATCGATTTTCTCATTTTTTCATTCCAATCAATCCTTCAATTATTCGCGGAAATTGTGATCAGTGGATATTATACGCTTTGACCAATTGTCCTCAATCTCAAATCCACATTAACATTTTAATTTGATTATTTTTTTAGTTTTTATCTTTTAACAACTTTTCTTATTTAGTTTTGTTTGTTTTCTACAGTTTGGTTGTATTTTTGTTATGTAAAAATGAAAGTCTGGATTGTTGTTATTATTGCAATCATGATTTTTATGCAACAAACTATTTTAATTACTTGTTGAAATAGAATCTGAAATAATTTATAGTGAGTGACATTTAATTTAATAGCAAAAGGTTATCAAATATTTTTATTCTGCAGTTTGTGTGCTAACAGTATAGTTCAAGGATCCAGGGAGATGATAGCATCCGAGAGGCGGATCACCGTGGGAATGCAGTGTTTCCGGCAAGGTCGATTCTTGACAGGGATTCCTACCACCTGAATACAACCTCAGTGACATTTTTTAATTAAAAATTTTGTCTCCAATTTTGCAATTTCATTAACAAAATTGAAACCTCCAACCAAACAGAACTTTATAATTGTTTAAACAATTTTTTGATAAATATAAATAAAATTACATTCCTTCTTTCAAAATCGAACTCAAATTGTTTTCATGTAAATTATTTCCAATTGAATGCATTGTCAAAAAGACATGTGCAAATATTTAACTTGGTATTGAAAACAAAAGGTTGATGTTTCTTCGCATCTTATCTCCTCTCCATAGACCGTTTAATATGCAAAAGCTCGTTTCAATGAAGGTGAATTTCCGGCAAAAGAGCCACCTGCTCGTCGCAGCGCAGTATCCCATGCCACTTCCGGTCTTCTTGGAAACTGCCATTAACTTCCGCAACACTTGTTTAGTTTCTTACTAATGCAACTTGGCAGAGTCTCATTCAACGTCTATTCATCATCTCGTTACTTTAATCAATACTATCAACATTCTAATCCTCACACCTCAAACCAACTCTTTTCATTTTACTTTTTTACATTTACAACTCGACTATTTCTCTTCTTCCTGAATCTAATTTCACAAAAAAAAACCTTTTTCAAGATCAACACAAGTATTAAGAAAAAAGTTCTAGAAAAAGCAGTTGGTTTACACAGTGGACTTAGTGTTTAGAGGAAAGGTGTGATTTTGGATAGGAACACCTTTGTGTAAGGATTTGATCTAATCACCGGAAACGGGTCGTTTCCGTAGCAACGCGGACGTCAATGGCGGCGACCCAATGACACCGTTCGTCGATACGATAACTAGGGTACGAGAGGTCTTCATTGACCGAAATCTCTTGGCCCGAGAGCGCGTGTCCCGAATATCGTTAATCAAATCATAACCAAAGGTCAGCACATCCCCCACCTCAGCGTCTAAAATTAACTGTCCCTTCATTAACCACTCACTGATTATTCAGTTCAATTAAACTTTCATCCAACTTGAAAATTCTTATCTGATAAATCCAATCTGAAAATCTCTTCGACAAATCGCTCCCCTTTGATTTGTCATTAATCAAAGTGACTAGGAGTGAAAAAAGTGGGGGGAAAAACGGATGCACCAGTGGGTGCAACGAAATTGATGATCTGGAGTGTAAATATTGACTGGAGTTTTGAAATTGGAAACAAACGAAGGGGGCGAGGACACAAAACAAACAGGATCCGGAGAAAGGGAAAACAAGAGAGCTCGGGTGTTATAGAGTGGATCCAAATCGACCCCGCGTATGCGCAGTCGGGCCATAAATTTGTAAATCGGTCGACGACACGCCCCGGCCTTGCGAGCACGCGGCCGCGTTTCATTGAGCGTCTTTGAAAAATGTACTGAATGAAATCAGGCCATCCAGGGGCATCTCCATTCAAGGCAATTCCGGAGGTGGCGCGAGCTCAATTCAATTTTCAACCCCTTCCATAGACCCGCTACCTTGTCCTGCAACTCCAACCGGTTACTCGCCAAACTGTATCGTTTTCTTTTCTTTTTTTCAACCGAAAAACAAAAATTCAAAACAAATTATTTAAATAAAAATGTCATCCATTTGAAAACTTTGTTTTCACAAAAACAAGTTTGAGTTTATTGGAATGAGAAATAAAAAATAAATGATTAATAGATGGTTACTACGAAAGAGATTTAATTGAACCGAAACGTGAGACATTGGTTTGGTCTTCAGTCATTCAAAAATAGTGGGACGTGATCGAAATGGGCGCGAAACGCGGTCTCGACGTCGCCGTTATATTCTTATCTGACGCCCACGCTCGTCTCGATCGATTTTCCAATGCCATCAGAGTTGATGGGATTTATAAAAGGTTCATTGATAAATCAACTGAAAAATTGTCCGACAGCTATTTCATTCAGGAAAAAGAGGAGAAGTGAACGAACAAAAAAATCCCACACTTCCGGTTCTCCTACGAGTTATCCGGATTAACTCGATCGGTCTGACTCGTATTTCATTTGCTATCGCCACAACTATTTTTATCTTCCTTTGGTTTTCTATATTTGCAAACTAGTAAAACCGCGACGGACATTTTTCGTTTCATTCCACTTTTAAAAGTTTATACAATTTCTGTCAACAATTTTTCAGAAATATTATCCGTCCAAATTGAGGATTTTGTTTTGCTAAACTTTCAAAAGTTTACAATCTATGAGAATAAATGTTTTAAGAAATATATTATCGTTTGAAAAGTTGAATTGTTTGTGGGTTTGTTATTTGGGCGAGTTTATTTGGGTAACATTTATAAATTTCATAATGAGTTGAAAGAGAAAAATGTTACAAGACGCGTTCTCTTTCATGAACAAAATTTCATTCATTCTGACGTGGACGGTTATTCAGTCCGAAAATAATTGTGCATCACTAATAATCGTGGGTTGTGAAACAGAGAGGCGCGTGTTGTCGCGTCGCGATCTATCTTCGTTTATGATTCAGCTGACATTTTCGCGAGAACGAGAGAGGGCGAGAGCCAAAAGCGACGAACGAAAAAACAGGAAGCGGAGTTCCGCCTGGCGATCGCGGCCCGCGCTTATCGAGCGACGCGAATTCATAAAACAGAAGCGGCGGTCGCGCCTGCCAGCGTCGTAAATAATACGCTCCGGTACGGAAGTCGCGTTTCGATTCGCTCGGATAATTTGATTAACGGACGCTTTTAGATCGCCACCAACGGATCACTCTATTCTGTGATCCATTATTCACACTTTTCCATTTCAATTACCAATTTCATTTGTTTGATCGTCGGATGCGCACCAGACTCCTCCTTACTTATTCAGCTGGCCTCATTTTTCATTATTTTTATACTCCAATCTCGGCGAAAAATTTGCTTTCATATCGAGCACAAATCGAGCCAAATATCAATCTCAAATCAAATTACAAAGTCACATTTTTCAATTCAAATGAAATTTCAACTCTTGCAATTTCTTCAATTTGTTTTCTTAGTCGAATTATATTAAAGATTCCAAAAAGTGGAGTTTGAGAACCAAATTCAATTGTGTTGAAAAAAAGGTGGGTTGGTTTTTTGAAATAGAAATGTGAAAAATTATATTTAACAGACAAGTCGATGGATAATTTGTAGAATCCGTTGGCAAAGAGTTTGGAATTATTAATGGAGCCAAAGTCGGTTCCTATGAATGAAGAGCGGATCGATGAAATGGACAAATGAATGAACGAGCGACAGTCCGCACACACAAATAAAACGTACCGTTAAAATGCGACTAGTCGGGATTAAAAGTCCAATAATAATGCTTGAAAAAATTGTCAACAATAATTCACGTCCTTTCGTTAAAACTACGTTTTTTTTCTTTTCTAATTTTTCATTCATAACTTTATAGCAAAAATAGTTCAAACATATTTCAACCTGAAATGTTTTCATTGGTGATTTAAAAATTACCTTCACTAACCAAATTATTTTTTTCCAATCAGCCAGCAATTAAAATTTCCAATTTCAATCGCACAAAAATGTTCGTCAATTTACACAATTTGATTCAATTACACTTTAATTTGAAAGCTAAAATTTGTGCTAAAATTAAAGTCGAGTTGAAAGAAAGAGAATACCGAAAAAAATACCGAACAAATTTAACATAAACTGGACGTCATAATTGTAGCTACAAAAAATGGTTCTCTTATTATTGAATTGAAATCGTAATACTATCAATGGGCTCGCCGAGAAAGCGGAGAAAGTTTTCTCGTTGAGCTGAGCAAAAGTAAAAAGGTGTTAATAGTCGGTCATTGACGGATATGGTCGCGTGAAATAAAAAAAAATGTAGAATTTGAAACCGGTTCAGTTTTTGACGCGGTGTGACACGACCGCAACTGCGCTACTAGATTTCATTGACAAACTTTTCTGAATGAAAACGCACACTGGCGTATCGCATGCCTGCGCCGGTGAAAGGTCGGCATTCAAGCGCAACTGAGAAAGCATCACTAGCAATTAAACTATTGTCGGGATAAACAGGTGTGCTCTTCAAATTCCTAATTGATCCTCACCGACATTGTTCAACAAGCACCAAGTGAAATTTTATTTCTCAACCCAACTTTTCTCAACCTGCGATATCCTCAACTTTGCAAAAATGCAACCACTGAAAGATTACCTAATAAATCAGTTGATAAGAATTGAAACTGGAAAATTGAAAAAGTCGTTTATGAAATATGACGACTAAGTGGTATGAAAAATGCGAAATTATTATCATAGATAAGAAACCAATAAACATTTATAATAATTCATATTAGAAATTCAGAGCTGGTTCAGTACTTTTTGGTCTTGTTTCTTTCTGCAAGTGAAGTTGGAGAATTTGCTTTGATAGGTGATCATTCAAAAAGCATAAATATTCATTTTCTTATCAGTTTCATTGATTAGTCATCCTAAAAATTATAGCAAGCTATCAATTATAGCTTTACTCACAAGCGAAAATTACTCGCAATGTAAATAGGCTGATATTTTAATTGATCACTCGAGCCAGTTGAATTCAAACGAATGTATCTGTCGTTTTTGTTTGCACAACATTTTGACAACTTACCCTGCTGACGATAAAGTCCTTCTCGTCGAAATGGCGACCGAACATTTTGGGCGCCTCGCCTGGCACCGGCTCGATTTTCACGCAAACTTCCTGTCCTTTTCTCGCTGACTCCACTGGTTTGTGATTGTACTCGATACTTGTCACCACGCCCAAGTCAACGAACTGTAACAATAAAAACGCACAAATTAAATTAACACGAAAAAACTCGTCTCACATAAATAAATCATGTCCACACCAGCTTCAATCAATTTACCATGTTTTATTTCAATTTTGAGAATCTTTTTGAAAAAAACAGAGAGATTGGAAAAAAAGAAGAAACAAAACTGAATGGATAGAATTTATGAATGGGACGTTTCCATTTTAGGTAATTAGAAACTAAAACGTCGTCCACAAATCATCGAGTTTGGGAAGTGAAAAATCGTAGGACTTGGAAAGTCGTTGGCACGAGCAGCGGAGACATAAATCGAACGAACGAGGGTGGAAGTAAACGTAGGGGACCTCAGCCCACGTGGAAGACGTCTCTTGGTCTGTCCACGCCCAGCATTCCACTCTTCAAGACACGAGCTAAATGAAAAAAATTACAAACCTACCACACACGTTCAAACCAAAACCAAAAAGTCAAAAATTACATTTCCCATTTTAATTACCCATCTTTGGCCAGTGATTTTAACTTAGTAACTTTAACTAAGTTCTTATTTTTTTTTATGTTTCTTTTTTTTTTTTAATTTTTACGTGGGTTTTGATGGGTCTAACGTAAGACAAATAAGTGGAAGACGATTTCTGTGAAAAGAGTAAGAAACGGAGACGACGCGTAGGATTGGGCGTGGGTTTTTTGTTGTGCCGAACGTTAGAACGAAAACCGAAGTTCCTGCGCCGAATTCGGAGCCCGTTCGATGAATGAAGTGCTGAATAATGCATGCGAGCATTTCGTTTATGAATAAACATCGGGTTGCAACCGCGCGCAGCTCCACAAGGAGATACACTAAACTTACTGTTACGCTATTTCCATGAATATATAATCAAACGGTGAAATAGCTATGCAAATAACCAGAGATCCGAGTTACATGAGCGATTATTTCATTCGATTGCACAAATTCACTGATTCACGAAAATCATATTTGAATTGCTAATCTATTGCGATCTTCTTTTTACTCTACTTCAGAATTACAGTTTCATATCTAATCAGTTACAAAAAAAAATTTTCAATAACAAACAAATGAAAACAGGTTCAACTTTTTCTTCTCTTCAACAAAATTCAATTACTTGTCATTCACATTAAAGTGCTCTAGAAAAGTATGATTTTTTCAGTCGTTAAAAACTTTGA
The DNA here is from genome assembly GCA_020615435.1 of Telenomus remus. NCBI lineage: Eukaryota > Metazoa > Arthropoda > Insecta > Hymenoptera > Scelionidae > Telenomus > Telenomus remus. Next base: position 4,298,933 of record CM036341.1, on the reverse strand, counting down.
AACAATTTCTTGTTAAATTTGAAGGATTTAATTTTATTGATGAAAAGAAAGTACAAAGGAAGTTGAGTTAGTGAAATAACTTTTGTTAAACGTTGCCTTTGTTCTGTTATAAAAGTCTGAACACAGTTTTTTTTCTAAAATTGAATAAATGTTGAAGAACATTTGACTGCAATTTTCATTCATGAAAAGAAAGTAGCCAACGAAAATGAGTTAATGCAGAATAACTTTGCTAAACGTTGCTTTTGTTAGTCTGTTCTCAGCCTACACGAAACTGGTACAGACTTCATCTGGACTGCACCCAAAGATTCCACACCTCGCAGAAGTCTACTTTCACAAGCGTCAACTCGCGTCATGGCAAGCCGAGGAAACGTAATTTGACACAACCTGGCAGCATCCAGACTCGCTTCTCGTTTTTCATCCGATCGAAACTCAAATCAGGCTTTTTTCATCTCGCGGGTAATTGGCTCGCACGAAAAATGTGTGAATGAGATTGATTAAATGCAGCCTGTCAACCAAATCCAACGAGCGAAAAACAAAACAACCAACCAGCATAGAAAAAAGAAACGATTTTCAACACGCGGATGAAAATGTTAGAGTGCTATCTGGCTTTTGTTAACGGTACTCTTTTTTTGCAATTTGTTTGATTTGTTTGCAACTGTACAGTGTAAGATGCCCACGTGGATAGCCCGCCACCTGGTTACGATAAATAATTCATGCTTTGTCCGCGATTGGAAATTGGTCCGGAAGCCAATTAGCGCTGCTCCGAGCGACGATTAGTTTCTCGCTAAATCCAGTCCTGTCCAAGTCTGACAGCCTCTGAAACTTCCATACCTGAATCCAATTTCATTTTCAACCTCACTTAATTTTTAATTGAAAACAGAAAAAAAAACGAAAACAAGAGAAAAAACTCAAATTTCCAAATCCAAAATGTTAGTTGGATTTTAGTTTCGATTGTAGTTTGAAGAAATGAAAAAGTGGAAACAAAAAAAGCTCAACTTCAAATGTTCAAATTTGTTACACAATTTAATGTGTGGATGAATAATGTTAGTTGAGATTGAGTTATGATTGTGGTTGGAAAAAGTTGAAGAGAAGGTATAAAAAGGTAATAAGTGGTGAGGAAGAGCATGTTTATGTTTAGCAGAGGATTATAATTGTGGAAGCGCCGAATTCGACAGGGGATAGCACAGGTGTGCGTTTATTTATGTGCAAACGTGTGCACGAGTCAATGGGGAATTCGATTAAAGTTGTGCTCGCTCGACGCTTTCTGGAGGATTGCAAATTAACGAAGGTCGCAAATAAACGAGCTGCGTGGGTTTCGCGCATCCTTCGCTTGGCAGGGGTCCTGATCAAATTTTCGACTATAAACTTGTTCTTTTTTCCCCCATCTAGCTCGTCTTCCTTTTTTATTCGTCTTCAAATAACAAACTTCCAGACAATCCTCTCCAAGACTCTCAATGGATTTATAAAAGCCAGTCATTTTTCTTCAAACACTCTAATTTGAGATGAATTGTTTAAAAATTTGCACAAGTGAAAATTTATCATTTCAGTTTTTGGATCAGATGTAAGATTTTGATTTTGCGAGATTGGAAAAGAGTGTCACGAGTGGACCTGCGATAATTTAGAGATGATATCGAGGCCAACGAATTCCGTGGGCAGTGTGCGGCAAATGCCTACGAATCTAAGCGTCGATCGTCAGACAATGAACGGCCGGACCGGATGTCGATCCCGTGTTCCCAAACCCACGCCGAAATACCCACGACGTGCAGACACTCTCGGCCACCATTCCCGTAATGGCCTCGTCAATTTTTGTCCCGTTTCACTTCGCCTTTTTTTCTTTCATCTTATAAAAGTTACCTCAAATGTGATCAACGACATTTTACCAATTCACAATCTCACTCAAAGAATCAACTTCAAAACTTACTCCAAACTTTGTTTCGCTAAAATTTAAGTTTAATCGAATCATTCATAATTAGATTGAAATAAAGTCGTTGACTAGAGTAGATTTTAGAAAAAAAGTGAATTCAAAAATATTGGTAATAATTTGTTTAATCCCTGCGATGTTTCTGTTAACGAAGATAGCGCAAGGTCGTACGTAGTGCGCAAAGTATTCACGATTAGAGACGCAACATCGTGCAGAATTATAAAATGATTTTTGGAACCGATCCAGAATAAAACGGGTATTTTTATCGTCGCATGGCCGCTTTGTTCTATATCTTGCGGATGTGAAAGCACGCGATTATAAATAAACGCGTCATTGCAATTGTGGACCAGTGTTTAATTCAGGTACAAAAAAACGAGGCATCGAAGGGAGGGGGAGGAGTTTGATTAGCCAACTCAGGGGCGTACCAACAAGTGCCTTGTCCCAAAAATTACTCAATTTGATTTTCCTTTTGATTGACATTATTTCAGTTTGTTATTTGAAGCAAAGAAGGAAATTAAAAATAATGAAAAGAGATAGAGAAAGAAAAGAGAGAGAGATAGGCAGATGTTAAAACTTGTGCTGATACGAAACTCGGGAGAGTCAAAGAAGAGAGGACTTAGCGAGCGAATTTATCGTGTCGGGCGCACGGAGTGTCGAAGGGGATCGACCGTCAATGAAGCTCATTCATGAAAGTACAGTCAGGCTGAGAATTCATCGACAACACTTTACATAACAAGTTTGACATGAAGCCACTCGACTAATGCGTATTTTCCAACGAGTAATGTCAAACTCAGCACCTCAACTTTGATCAATTTCAAATTTACACTTTTGTATTTCTTCTACATTATCGTCCCACAGTGTGATGGCAAAAAATTGTTCACAAAATTTATGTCCTGTGAGATAAAGAGGGGAGAGCAAATTAATCGAGGAGCTAATTTGATGTGATAGTAATGGACTTAGAATTTACTCGCTGGTATTGGGATTCCATTGAGTTGTATTTTTTCAGCTTTAATGAAGCCGAAGATCGATGACCGGGTTGAAATATTTACGACGGAAGTGGTCTGTTATAAACCAGACAGAAACATAAAAGTTATCGATCGGATGCTGGAGAGAAATTAAAATCGACATTGTTTAAATTAAAATAATCCGACTCTTTTTTGGTTTTCGAGTTCAAAAAACTCTTTCTCAGCCCTCCAATTTGCAATAACCAAAATTCAATTACATTCATTACTTCAACTGAAAATTCCAATACAAACTCACATTTTCGAAATTCATTCTTTACAAATTCAAAAATTCCGTTCGGTAATACGATCTTCTAAGTGGGAATTTGTTCAAGTGCCAAAACAAAAGTCAACAAATTGTAGCAACAGGAAAGAGAGAGACTGAAAAAATTTGAGAAAAGAGGAAGAGAGAGAAAGGAAATTGTATCTTTTTGATGCAACACCTAAGATTGGTTTAGCTTTTATGAATGGACCTATGTTTAGTAAACGCGCTTAGGTCCCGCGGTTGCAGGCAACCGTCGCTTTGGCATAGCTCGAAAGCAGACGCCGCGCGAGACGGGAACCGGAAGTCTATTTTCGTGCCCCGCACCGAATTAGATTCTTTATCGTCACGAGGGCTTTTCGTCGCGCGCGTCAATACGCGAAGTCGCGCAGTTTTTATGGCCAGAAAAATGCTCGAACACGCGCCTGCGCCAATCGTATTTTGCCTTTATTGCTCAAATCCCCGTCTTTGAAATTACGTGACGATTGGGGGCAGAACCTCCTAATCGATTTATGTTGTCTGGGACACAACTTTTTACCAAAACTTTTATAAATAAACTTCACAGAATTGCAAACTCTGTTTCGTTTTCAAACCCATTAAAATTTCAATTTTCAATTTAAAATTTATCATCAGATTATTTTTCAAATTTCCATTCCAATTTCAGATTGACTTTTTCGTCTTGGAATCGAGTTTAGATCGGAGACACTCAGTTTAGGGACACCTAAAAATAAAGCACATTTAAGGATGAGAGGAAAGGTTAAATCTGGATTTTATGTCCGGATCAGCAGACTCGAAAATATGAAATATTCAACATTTATTGAACAGGCTATTCTTATGGAAATAAGATTTTAAAATTGTTCAAGAAAAGAATGATAACTACTCAAAAAAAAAGACCAAAAAATGTGTCCTAAAAATGGCACTTTTTGAAATGTTGTTTTTTTTTGCAATGGCATGTAGGCATTATAACACGACCCATTGACGCGTCAGCAATAAAAGTGTGTTGGAATAGAGCAGGGGTTGCGAGGGAGCCCGTGCTCGTTCCGCGAAGAGGGCAGTTAAACGTCGGCACAAATCAGCCCCGACGCCCGCGCTCATAAAAAGCAGAACGTGGAAACGTGGCGAAAGAAAAAGGGCCGTCCCCGCAATGCCGCTTATGGAGTTATCGCTCATAAGCTACAAAGTCCCCGAGCGTGAAAGACGCGCGCGAGTTTATTTCAAATGTTTCTGATCCGATGGACAAAAACGTCACTTGATGCATCCTAAAATACAAAACGTCCCCTTGGAATGTAACCTCTCGAACTTTTTTATGTTCGAATCCCATAAAAAAAACTATAAAATTTTTATTTCAATGCTTTTCTTTGTTTATTACTAGTTTATAAAAAGATGATAAAATTGTTCTTAAATTAGAAATGAAGGAGACAAAAATTAAAAATGAAAAAAAAACTGAAAAAATGAGAGAATCGCGTTTGATAAATTTATTCGCATTTGCATCGGACGCTGTTCTCGCGCAATCTAGTGTACCTCCCTCGAGAAGCGTTGGAAACGGGACATCCGTTTTCCGTGGGCAAGCGACGGCAAGCGATAAGGACGCATCCGGTGCAGAAGTGTACATACGCGCGCACGACTCTTTTGTAAATCGCGCAAACGACAAATACCGTGCTCCAATATTTGCATGGCTCTGATAACCAGCTCGGATCTCTTTTTTTTCGACACCTCGTTTCATTAACCCCCCCTCCCCTTTCCTTTGCACTTGTTTAATCATTATCTCTCTATTTGGCCGAGGAGTTTCCAACTGGCGATGGTAATTGGACTCATTTGAATTCAATTATTATTTTTATGTCCAAGGGGGAAGGCAAGTATGCGAGGTATGTCTGAATGAATATGTATGAATGAACGTGAAAAAGTTTGATGCACAGGAAGTCACTTATCAAATCCGGCTAATTGGGCACACCGAAATATTTAATTTTGTTAGCAGAGATCGATGACATATCACATCCGGCTCTGCTTCCGGTTTGCTTCTAAGCGCGCGACTAACAGTGTTTATTCAATTTCAAAAGTTTACCTAAAAACATTTTACGATTTTCCATTTTTTTTCGCTTTTTAACCCTTTTTTATACTGTGTAGAAATAAGCATCTAGAACTTGCAAAATACATAATCTGATTGAGTTCTGAATTGCATGGAATAGTTTTTAAAAAAAAATACATCAAAAGCTTTGACAATTGAAACATTTTAGTTTTTTTGTTGATAAAACTTTGAATAGTAAATTCTGTAGTAAGTGAGTACTAATCAGTGATTCATTATTTGCTGAATGAGAGAAAAACGATACGTTTTGAATAGTGAGCTGAGTTTGAGTATTTTGTTAAAGAAAAAAAAAATAATAAAAAGAAAATGAATTGGCAAGACGGTCTATCGGGTCGGATAAAAGCTTCATTATCGCGTTCCACTTTTTCTGCAACTTTTCCAATGACAAACATTATGCTCAACTGAGTAAACAAGGAGAAAAAAAAACGATAAGACAAAATAAAGAGACGAAGATTTGCGTGACGTATAATTCAAAAGATTCGACCGGATATCCGTCGAGCCATTGCAGTCTGTCGTTGCGCAACCGACGCACCGATAACGTGAAATGAAAAAAGAGCGCCGGGGACGAAAACCTCGATGAGACGTACGTCGGATCGCGCGATAATGCCGTTTACGTTTTCGTTCGAGTTACGTAAACATTTGACCTTTCTTTTCAGTTCCTTCAATTAACTTTTTTTTATTTATTCATTCACATTTTACTTTATTTTTTATTATTCGAAATTTTCAATCTCACTCTTTCATTCAATTCAATTTTCTTTCATTTTTTGAAGTAAATTTTGTTATACAAATTTCGAATTTTTTTAAGATGGTTCTTTTTCAACTTTGATTGAAACGCTTGATTTGTGATTTTGTGTTTGATCTGATTGTGTGGTATTTGGGTTACGAAGGACGCTTACGAGTTTTGTGACTGAAATGATCCGATCGTTTGCACAGTCACGAGTCTTTTATTTTAAGGAAAAATCTTGTCCGCGCCATTCATTGATTCACGCGCGTAAATCCTGACCTAAGCCAACGTTTCGTGACAAACGACATCCGGCCAGGATCATCGACAAAAAAGAAACAATAATGTCGCTGCATTGGCGAACGTTCCAAGATGCAGTTCTTCGGTGTCACTTTTTGTTATTAAAATGTCAGCAACAATTCAAATTTATGACTAAAAACAACCGACGTCTAAAAAGCCTTGACTGAATAAACGTCTCTTCAATATTTCAACAATTTAATGCTTATGAAAAATGTTAACTTTGACCCTTTCATTTTTGTCCTAATTGAAAAAGACGGACTGTGAAATTGTAACATTGATTTTCAACCATTTTTAGAGCTGATTCGAACGAAAGTTAATTTAATTACGCGACTGTGCGATCAGTAACTTTATCCTTTCCAAATCAAATTTCATTAATTCGATAAACGTGCAATTTCCTGTTGTCATACAACTCCGCGTATGAATTGCAAGATTAGCGAATTATCAGATACACAATTCTCGACACCAAAAATAATAACAATTTTCAACGCTGGGGAATGAAGCTGATTAAAATCGTCTCGTTTATTCATTCATGAAATATTCATTCCAGTTGAGAGATACTTTTAGCAAAAACTAATATCAGATGAAATATTAAATTTACCACTTATCACTGGACCGTTCAATTTTTCCATTCAACAAATTAGATCAAGATTAAAAAATAAATGAAATAAATAAAAATCAAACAACTCGAGTGAAATTCAAATTAAAATGTAGGATAGAAACAAAAATAATTTCAACCTTTGAAGATCCGAGACTCAAAATGTGATTTGGAGAAAAAAAGTTTTGGTTTTCAGGTGCTTCATTGTGTCTGGACCTGGTAGACGTGGGCTAACAATATGGCGGGTTTTCGAGCGCTTTCTACATGCGCGGGCGAGTTGAAGAATGCACCGGGGGAGTGATGTCGTCGCGGTGGCGTAAAAAATTGGTAAGCAGAATGAGCAACTTGGAGCGGTCGGTCGCGGTGCGTCCAGGTGGGTGGCTGTCGTAGGTGGCGCCGACAAAAATCCGCAAAATCCGTGGAAAGCGAAACATCCGTCTGGAGACGAGCTGCGTCGGTTTCCGGGATGTTGCGCCGCGGAAATTGCTTTGTTATTTCATTCGCGGTTCGCTTGTTAGCGTAGGCTACAAAAGACAATGCCATATCGATTCTCTAACTTGATATTAATATCAAAGTGTCGTTATGGTCGAGCGATTTTCAAATTAGTCCTCTTTTTTTCCCATTGTTTTACTCTTAAACACCGACATTAACATTCTAGGTTTTTAAGTGGAATGAACTTTTTGTAATTTAACAAAAATAAGGTAGTAAAAATGAACGAAAACGTTGCAATTTGATTGTGGAATGAAATTCAAAGACATGTCAATTGAGCCTATTAAATTTCAAGTAGCGAAGTCGGCCTCGCGTTTCTAGGAAAATAAACATCCAGTGGAGCGAAGAGCCTCGTAACTGTAACCATTAGTAACACCGTGTATGCGTACGTGGAGTCACGAGGCCACGGAGGCCAACGGGGGTCGCACCTCGTGAGAAAAAGGGCCATCTTCTAATGGCAAAAACATGCAAATTATCGGATCATTTTCACTGCAACTTTGTAAGCCAGTTAAAACACAAAATCTTTAACAATTACTTTTTACAATTACAATACAAAGGAAATTCATCTTTGTTACTTTCATTTACAATGTTTCACTTAGATGTTAAAAACATAAAAAAGAAAAGAATCTAAAATAACAAAAAAAAATGTGTATCCTAGTAGTCGCGAGTACAAGTTTTGCCTTCGCGAAAGTACTCATAAATGTCAGGCCGAGAATAATACCTACTTTTGCAAGACAAAGAGACAAAAAAATTGGCTACCTGGGGTTTCGCGTTGGAGATTTAGTACTTTGTATGGAAAAAAGAGTGTGTAACATTTTTCGGGTCCGGAATGTTTGTTCTCGCGTGTTTTATTTGAGCCTTAAGCGTATTCAGCGAAACTGTGTTTGAAAAGTTTTTTAATTGGTCAATTCTGTTTAGTTTGAAACAACTTAATCAAAGTGGTCAATTACGTGCCTCTCCGTTGAGCACTTTTTAATGCGCTTGTTAAATAAAATTAAATAAATTAGTTCGCCGGTTGGACGTGTAGGTGAACCTGTTGGTCGGTGCAGACGAGGTTCTCGTAGGTAGACCAGGTTGTCCTCACCTTACGTGCACTAAAGCACGCCCGGTCATAAGTGTCTGACACTTGGCGTCCGTAGGCGTCCAAGTCAGTAAAAATATCCCTTATAAATACGACACCCAATCGTTATTTCACTTCCCTGCCCATTTTCTTTCGTCGTAACGACGTTTCTTTCTGCTCACAAACTCCTCTTTGTCAAAATAAAAAAAGAAAATGGAAAAAAAAAAGAAAACAAAAATGTCGTTTAACACTCAATAAATAAATTTCCACCATCAATTTCAGCTTTCATTCACAGCCATATAAGACAATTCGAACGAAAAATTTCAAAAGCGAATTAAAGAGAGAACGAAACCGTTGGGACGCCCACTAATTCACTACCAAAAACTGTTGATCTTTCACCTCACTGAAAATTCGACTTACATAATTCATCATTACTTCATTATTTTCAGATCAACAGCGCGTTAAGAACGAATTTCAAGATCGCCAGACTTGGCCAATAAATTTGGAAGTATCGCACCAAGGATCGTGATTTATCGCGCTTGACGTTCGATCAAAAGTTAATACGAATATTATTGTACCATTAAATTGGGATTATCACCAGGGAGTTGTGTAACTCTGCGCCTTTTGGTCTCTCGCCTTTTAAAGAGCTAATCATAATATTGTCACATCATAAATCTGTTTTATTTAAATTCGTCTTCAATTTCCGGTTGCCGTGTGAATCCAAAAGTAATGGCTTGTGACAATTTATGGACCCCCCTTCTTCCTCATCTTCTTTTTTTTTCTCTGAACTCAACGTTTAGAAACGTTTTTTTAATTCTTGAAAATTTAATCATCTCTGACTGAATTGTAATGGATTAAATTTCCGGTTCGAAAGAATAGTTTACTTTTAAATTTGGTACTCACTTCTCTGCTTGGTACGCAAACAGGCGTACCCTCTTTTACAACTCCAGCTTCGACCATCACTCCCATAATAATCGGATCTCTTGAATTGAAGATGAACTGCAAAAAAAATCATTTGTTATCCACCAAGACTAAACTAGTAAAACTTTTCAGACATTCTACTCTGATTAAAAATTTAAAAAGGTTTTGAATTATGTCATTTAGATTGAAAAAGTGTTGGTTTTTGAGATAGAGTTTTCAGAAGTTATTCGAATTATAAATGTAATCACATGTAATAAAGTAGTAAGAAAAGGACAAGTTGTATGAGATAAATAACGAGATGAGATTGATCAGACAAAATTGATCGTTTGATTAGACCGAATAAGGTGAGGCGATCGATCGATGTGAAATGGTATCATTTCCGGCGAGCGTTCGTGTTGACGGGGGTCCGACGTCACCCTATGCCGAGCTCCGACTTCCTGTCGGCTCTCGACTCCGCTGTTCGCTGAGTGTGCATCCGGTGATAAACGCTCATCTTATATATATTTGTTGCTGTAAGCGCACGTACGCCTGACAGAGACTATGTGTAAACGACTTTTCAAGACACCTCAAAATTTACAATTTACATATCATTGATCGATCACCTATTCCTCTCTTTTTATCAAATTACAAAAATGTAACCTTTTTTTCATTTTTAATTAAACTCTTCTCGATTGAATAATTTCATATTTGTAAATTAATAAACTATTCGATGAGTGAACATCGTTTCTTATTCGTTTGTTTATTTTTAAATAAATATTTTAGCTAAAATATGAACCTGTGGTAAAATTTTGAGTTTGCAAGGAAACACAGCGATGTGTTTGAACTCGTCGCGTTTGCGCTGCCGCAGCTCCTCCCTGTAGGCAGTGAACTTATCGAAGAGGTGATAAATGATATCGGCCTGGAAAATTTTCACGCCCTGCGCATCAGCCAATTCTTGAGCGTCGCGTTCAATTTTCACGTCAAATGCGAGAATCGTGGCGTACCTAAAACAGAAAACACAAACCGCTTTAATAATTTTATTCCAAATTGAACTTAAAAACACGTTCCACAACCGATATCCGTTTCGGTTTTTGATTTTGATGAAACTTTTTTCAGATTAAAAAGCAAACCCGAATCATTCCAAGAAAGTTATTTTCAGGTTCCGGTGGTCCAGACAAGAGGACAAAGGCTTTCGTCTCGACTACTGTTTTATCTTTTTTTTTGTTCTTTCTATGCTTTCAATCTTTTTTATCCTGCTTTCAAGTTTTTACGTTTCGGCTCTGCGATAGAGTCGCTCGACAATCCGTAAAGCAATATCCGTTTCGGCGACTTGGTTTTAATCAACCGCGAGAGCCGACGATTTTTTCGCCCACTTCCTCTTGATGGACACTGATGGTCCACCGAACCATTATAAACGACGAGAGATACAAACCTATTATTTTATTTTCCTTCTATAAACTTCTTAAATTCAATTTTACGCCACAACTTTAACTTCGAAGTTTGATGTTTTGTGGTTTTATTTCGATTAACAATTTTTAAATATTTTTTCAGTGTTTTTGTTTTGTGGAGACAAATTGATGAATACTCACTGACTGTCATGTTCCAGCATGATTGACGCCTTCATCACGTCCTTCTTGACGACTGGACCGATACGAATGCCCGCATACTGCAAAAGGGAAAAAAATAATTTAAAAATTAAATTCACAAGTAATTTCATTTCTCTCTTAACTCTAATTTCGTATCTTCTTCAATCAGGTTCTTTTACAACTCAGCACAGTTTTCAGTGATACCAATAATTTTTGTCACATCCGCAGAACACAACGTGTCATTAATTCGCCGGTAATTACTACAAGCTGCCAAACAAACCGGACCACCGAAAACTGGGAGTCGCAAAAATGGGGGACATAAAAAAATGGAAACAGAGAAAAAAAAGCATCTTCGCACTAATAAATCTGCGAACGCATGTTTGACTGTCTCAAACGTGTCGCTCTTGAAGTCGCGAGCGAGAAACAACCGGGCTTGAAAAAGGACCAACTAGATAAGGAGAAAAAAAGGACACCGCTGGATACTCGTCACATCAAAGTGTGTTGGCTTAAGCTCGCGATGCTTTCTTTGGTATACATACGCGTCGGGGAAAAAAATGTCTTTTCAGCCACTCCTATGTCCGCGTGTGTACCAACAGTCAATTGACGGATCACAGTTGAAGGGATTCCTCGCGTGTATTTTTAAATGAAGACAAACCAAGATTACACGAGACTCAATTCGTCGACGAAAAAATAAGCTTTTGATCATTAGAGCACGTTTTAGTCAAACATTTCAAACATTAAATAACAATTTTCTGCAAACAAAAACTTCTCACTTTCTTATAAACGTTTGTACAAAATTTTAATGATATCAAACTTGAAATTTTAATTTGGAATTTTAATTACAAGAAACCTTGAAAAAAGGATCTGAGATTTTTTATAGTACAATTTTTTGTAGATGATAAATATCGCGAAACAAAAGTAAGATTCCGAAGGAAGATAGGACCGTAAACGTTATAAGTAAAATGATGTGCCGGGGGCGCGCTTTCGTCCGAAAATAGTTCCTTCGCTTGGTTGGCTGAAGCCGGTTCGCGCATCCGGAATAAGTCGCACTGCTTTCGACCTCGCTTCCGATTTTCGATAGAATTTGTTTTTACCATTCAAATTGATATCAATTGTGGAATCAATGCAATGTAAAATTATATCAAGTAGTGCAAGTGTCTTTCTTCGAGTTAATCTCGCTTATTCTATTCTATCGAATTTCCTGTATCATTTTCTGGTTCCCCGGTGGCGTGTCATATGAATATTGCGATAGCGCTCGACAACAACCGGATACGCAACCGACACCTCAGAGTCGAACTGATAACGATGATCACTATGCAATCCTTGGACAAAAGTCTGTCTTATAAACCTGTCAGAAACATCAAGTTTGAATTTTAAATTAATTTTATATACCATCAAGTTTCTCTTACACAAGCAGCAAATACTAAAATAGATTTAAATTAAACGCCATTTAAAAAACGGAAAAAAGAAAAAATCTTGTCACAAAGATTTGAACTCGGGACCCCAAAATCGAAAACCAACCATCTTATCCACTGATCTAAGAACTTTATCAGATTCCATAAAGAGTTAATGATAATTACTTATTAGTTTTAATTATTTCAAACTAATTAATCAATGAGATATGCTTTTAGGGTGAATGTAATGATACAGTTTCAATCTAAAATGTTAATTAATGAAAAAAAAGTGTACATAACGAAGTGAGAGAGAGAAAGAGTCATAAGCAGAGTTTAATTCCGTGGGCAGCATGAAACCGATTGTGACGTACAATAGTGCATGTGTACATATGCAAAGTCATTCGAAGAAATAACGAAACGAGTCGCGCGGTAGTACGCTCGAGCCGAGACCGTAATGGTTTCATCCTTGACGGCTTTTATCTTTTGCATAATTCGCCATTCATGCTCCTCGGCTAGAGTTCGAAGCGCTTCCATACTCTTTGCTAAACCAACTCGTCGCTTCAAACTCGTTTGATAAACTGCAAAACAAACTGTCTTTTTCAATATCTAAGAAAACAAACACCAACATAAACATAACAAGTATAAACAAAACTAGACGATTTCATATAATCCAAATAAGGAATGTAAACAGAAACAGTTTTTTAAAGATTTGTTGAAATGTTGTTAAGCAATTTTCACCGCACAATTTTCCAGGCAGTTTTTTGACAGCAAGAACTTGGAAGCTTTGAGAGATGCGAACGGTAATGACTAATTACGTTGAAAGGGCGTGCCTGACCTCTCACGACTTCTGCGAACTTGTGTTTATAGATGCATACATTTCTACGCATCTCTCGCAGTCAACTCGTAGTGCAGTCCGGTGCATGAGAGTAGCATGCGTCACAAGTTATTTTCGGCGCCAGTCCAACTTCATTCCACTTGTCGAGCGATGCCGCGCGAGTAATTAAGAAACATCCAGATCTGCGAGGGACGACTTCGTAAATAAAAAGAACACCCGAAATACAACAACAAAAGTCACATTCAAAAGTACACAAACAATCTCCAAGGGTAAACAAACCAGTCACATGACCTAACTTTGAGGTTAAGGAACGACAATGGATTAGGTGATGAGAATGGACAGATTTTTGGGGTTTTATAATTTTTTTGTTTAGATGGTGCAGAGTACGAAATTTGAAACTATCCTAATGATGGTAAATGACTTCAATTTCTTTCGAATTAATTTTAGATGTTGAGAAGACGTAAATGAAAAATGGCATAGCGGAAGGCGGTCGTTTTTGAGTTTCTGTTTGCGTCTTGGTCTCGGAAAGAGCGACATCGGCTAGGCAAATGATTAATCAACGAGTTCCATCGGTGCCGACGAAAATACCCGCTTCCAAGAATCCGAATCTCTACACGTGGCGACTTCAAAGGTGTCGCGCCAAGCGCATGCGCCAGCGACCGAATAGACATTCGGCGACACGAAAACGAGCATGACAATTTTGCAAAATATATAACCGCCGAGGACGGGGGAAGCCCGCAAGATGGCGCCATGTGAGCGTGCCCAACAAGGAGCGCGACTTTCGAGGAGGTTTAAACGACAATGGCTGACCCACGACCGTGACCCAGCATTCCTTGGCTGCCCTCGAAACCACCGCATAACTCTTGCGACCCCCGAAACAACACGAGGCCATGTCTCTTATCCTGCAAGGAAAAAGATTTAGGATAATTGCAAAATGGCCGAACGATAATTGCCTTGGGATGTGTTTTCGTTATCTCAAGTCCAACTTTTTAAGTTGCTGACTGATTTTTGTGCAAATTTTATTTGCTCGACAGAAAACTAAGAATTTTTGAAAAGAAAAACTTTATTTAGTAACATAAACTTGGTTTTTTTAAGTTACTTAAACATAGTCTCCAATAGTGTAGTGGATAAGATAGTATACATTGTATTTCAAGGGCACGGGTTCAATTCTCAGTTAATGGAATTTTTTTCAATTTCGAGTATAAATTGTTCTTAATAGTACACAATTATTATACGATAAAAAATGGTAAAAGCGGTTTCAGCATTGGAAAGTAGGTTTGTTTTTCATTTTTAATTTCAATCAATAAAATTGACGTAAATTTGAAAGCCCTTGTTTTTATATCTCGAAGTCGAGTGCTAATTTGTGTGATTACTTTGACTCATTTCTCATCATTCCATATCGCAAGGTCTCATTATTAAATGAAATAACTATAATCCAACAAACGAATCGTTCATTAAAAAGTTCGTGAGACTCGGTAAAAGGTTCGCAACATGTAAGCGCTCATGCTGGCGCGGACAAAATAAATTAAACGAAATTGCTGAAAATCGTCTGAAATTACCCGGATCTGAGGGTGCAACCGGTTCAAGTAATTTCGGGTAATTCGGATATCCGGTTACAAATTGCCCAATTCGTGAGAACGACCGATAATCCAATTAATATTTCATCTCTCTTTCAATTAAAACATTTCGTTCCCCTTTTTTCGTTTATCACTGATAATTTTATGACATCTTTTTTTCTAGTTTTGGAGAGTGTTTGTGGATGATGAAGCAGAAATCGATGGAACGAACATTGGTGAGAGATTTTTCCAAAGAAAATGGTCACGCAAGTGAGGAGCGGAAATGTTTTGTCGAGTGACTGTGACGCGAAGAAATGGGTCACAGTGCGGGCGTCGGGTACACAATAGAAACTGGTCCCCGCGTCGATTCAGAGCGGAGAGCTGAATGAACGAGCAGTGCAACGACCCGCTGAGCGAATTCTAAATAGATAATGACGAAAAGTGACACCGAAAACTGACCGGAAATCCAACCAAAAAATCAGCATTCAAGCACAAAACTGTTTCAAACATTCCATTATTCATATTCGAACAATTATTTACACTGAAAGATTTTTGCAAAATTGAACATTAAAATTGTTAAACTATGCAAGATAATTGAAATGGAAAGAGAAGTAAAAGTGAAGTGAACTTTGTAAATTCGGAAGGACTTTGTTCTAATACATTTATTGCAAAGTTGCAAAGTCTGTTTGTCATTCGAGAGGACGCTCTTTCTGAGGAAAACGAGTAGAATTTATTAAGCGAACGAGCGTGTCGTGACGCCTACGCTGGCCGTTGCCTAATGCCGAAAAACATTTTGCAAAAAGATAACGAAATAGACGCTAACATTTACCAGAGACGAGGACGCGCATTTGATTTATTCAGTTTGCAAATATCATTCGTTTGGTTTACAACTTTTTTAACTTAGTATTAAAATGGAATTAAAAAATTGCACATCAATTAAACAACAATTAAAAACAACAAACAAATTAATTTGTTCGAGTTCCAGATCAGAGAGAGTGGAAAAATTCTTGATTCTATTTTTCGACAAAGTATGCGCGTCTGGGTTGCGTGTTCTGTGAGGGAATTTGTAACAGTAGCACCTGTTTTTCTCTGAATTCGCAAAAGAAGCAACACGTTTTTAATCTGGATATGACTGGTATCCGACATGGAACGACTTGCAATGTAACAAGAAAAGTCAATTAATTTTCCTAATTAGATTATATACCGGATTGTGTAACGCCATGCTGTATCCATCTCTACAATTATAACAAGCCAGTGCCAAGCATGACCATCGTTACATGAGAAAAATACATGCCTTTTGCAATTCCTCCTTGTTTTATTATTACTCAGACGAATGTCTCCGAACAATTCAACATTTCAACGAACAATTTTCCCTTTCAACGCCCAGATTTTTCATTCTAACGAGCCTCGTTTTTTCACCTTTGTTACCTTTTTACTAAACAAAAACAGTTGCCTGTCAAGAAGCAATTAAAAATTGATCCCTTGTTAAATCTAATTATTACTTTTTTTCAAAATTCCAATTGCAAACAAACCGGTTTGTAGTTGAATTAAAGGCGATATGAAAAACGAAGTTTGAAATCAAATTTGGAGGAAAACTAAAGAGAGGTCGGTATTAATAAATAGAGACATAGGCTGGCGTGATGTCAGAGATAGCATTTTGAAAGGAAGTGGGGCAGCGGAGAGGGAGACGCACATCCGCGGCTTAAAACCGGAAAGGCAGATTTGCTAAACAGAGGAAAGGACGTAACGCAGCCAGGGCGCAGATCCTCTTAAGTTCTCGCTGTAATTGCAGCGCTTCCTTGAGAAGGAAACGCCAGTTTATGCTAAACTCACGTCCTGCCGTCCTCTCTCGTTTCTTCCCTTCATATTCACCGGCTTTTCAATCGACCTACGAACTTTCAATTCAATTTTCGACTCACACAAAATCAATCCCTTTATCCCAACTCAAAATCCTCTATTTACCATCTATCCATTACAACATTTTACAAAACAGAATTTCGTAACAAAATTTTGCAAAAATGAAAACGTTTTTGGGAAAAGAATTGGTAAAAACAGATATCTAATATTGAACCATTGCAAAAATTTGCAAGTTCAAAACTTGAAACAAAAAAGTTTGCAAAAATGGCAATCTTAGTTGGGAAAGAAAATTGGATTTGTATAAATAACAGAAAAGTTGAAAACCAATCAATATTCTGTGACAACAACGCCTCGCACGTATGGCAAAAATACGTGACAGGAAATTGTACGAATCTGATAACAGAACCGAGTGGGCCGATATCGCGAACCACTTACAAGAACAAGATCCACCTAGATTTGGAACAGTTTTAAACTATCCACTTATTCAAACAGATAAAAAAAACCTTTAATTTGAAATTTCAATTTCTCATTCAAAAATGCACTTTTGCATCTTAGGAATTCGAACAATTTTATTTTTTTTCCTCGTTGAATAACAGGTTGGAAAAATATGAAGAAAAAAAAAAGATGCGCTGATAGAATTGTTAAAATTACCGACGCACAGAGATTACACGTCGGATTATGTATTTATCAAACTCGAACATCTGTAATCATTTATGATTAATCACCAACATAAATTTATGATTAGAGAAGTCTATCAAACTGATTTCAAGTTCAACTTTTCGTTTAATTAAACTTGCTCGAACAAAAGGCAATCAATCAGTTTCGCATCTTCCAAATCTTTGCCGACCTGAAATTGTTCAGCGAAGGGAAGAAAGGAGATTAAAAAACATGAATTCTCTCGCGGTTATTATTTTTTGTTTCGAGACAGCTGATGGAGCGTACAGCTTGCATCCGCTCTCATGTCTTTAAACTGGCTTGGCAAAGACAATGCGAGGAAGCGAGCTATCTTTTCCTGCTACCGGTGCATGGAGCAGAGCACAAAGTGATTAGCCGCGTTAAGCCGAACAAAATTATTAAACCCGCTAAAAATAACTGTTCGCCCGGTTGCTGTTACTTCATACTTCATTGTACGAATTAAGTTTGATTAAATCCTACATTATAATTAATCCCATTTTCTCGCCTGATCTTATTTCAATTTCAATTTCATTTTTTAGTGCTAAATTAAATTGTAACTAACAAAGTACCATCTAGTTCTAATGTTTAAGTCAGAGTTGTATTATTTTGTAAATTAATTTTTTAATAAATGGTAATGAATTTGGATGGATGATTTAGGTGAACGAGACCAGTTGCCTAAACAGGACAAGGACAGGAAAACACCTGGCAGAATCGCTAATTAATGCGACTGTTCGTGCTATGAATACCTGTTTTGAATTCCATTCGCGCCCTGCTACTGTGGAATACCGATTAACGAGCAGTATCATTACGTCTATCTAGATGTCTACCGAGCAAAATATTTGGTTACGAAAATTCCTCAAACAAATTTCCGGTCTGTGCAAAAGAGACGGAAAACAGAGAAGAAAAGAATCATGTCATGGCAAACTGATGAGCGATCGGCAGAACAAAAAAAAGAACCAAGAAGGAACTTTTAATGGATCTGGCTGATGTTGAAGTTCATAAGACTGTAGCGAGAACGAGATCCGCGATAATCGTTAACAATGGACGGTTCAAATGATTACGAAGAAATGCATCTTTTACATGCTTTAACGAACTCATAATTTTTCAAGGGCCCTGCAATGAAAATGACGATGATTCAGCAAAGCTCGCACCCAACTGGATACGTGGAAGCTGATAATTGCGTTTCACCAACTTCGGGGATAATTAATTCCTTCAAATTAACAAACTTAATTGTTAAAGTGCAGAGACAAAAAAGCTGACAAATAAAGTTTTCATTATAAAACCACCGGATGCAAGTTTTAATTTATTACCTGCTAACAAACAATTTAAACAATTAAAGGAGTAAATAAACAATTAAATTCCATGGTCGAGCGACGTTGCCTGTGGAATTGTTTGTAATTGGTGAAAAGCATTTATTGAATTAATTTTAATCTCGTTAGGGTTGATGCATCGAATTCATTCTGCGACGAGGCGAGCTTGGCTGAATGTCTTATTTGGCTCGCGTTGTTTCAACATTTTGAATAGCTCCAAGTTAATGAATGATGACGAAATTCCTCGCTGGCAAAAAGTGCGAACGGAGCATGAGGAATGTGGTTAATGACTTATTCGGACAGTTCCTAGACACAATTGAATCGAGGCGGTGGTCTCAAGGCATGTGAGAGTTCCGGTGGTTTGCTTCCGGTTGACTGGCGCTGCCTCTGTCTTGGACTGAAGAGAACCCAGCGTGGCAGCCAGCAAACAGAGCGGAAAAGACAGTCGGAGCCAGTGGCTCCATTTATACCCATATGCATAGCAGACCGAATGATACGCGTCTGAAAGTCCAATTTAATCTGCAAAAAGACACTCGTTTAATAAAAGAACCAACAAAAACCAACACTCCAATTCAACTTCAAGCTGCAAAAAACAAAATCAACCGGATGGTTTTTATAAGAAAAGGATTATTGTAGAAATGCGATACGAGGAGAGAAAAAATGCGAAAATTAGATTTGCGATTTAAAATGGAGAACCTCCTACAGCGAGGTCGATGTATATTCATCGATGCAAATTCGCCGAGCCAACTTTCTACGCATTTTTGTAATGCAAAAATTCAAATATAAAAATAAAATTGATCCCACGAGGCAGACCGCATTATGCATTCGCATTACGTCGGCGGATTTAGAAAAGTGCAACGCAACAGCCTAATACGTTAATACCGGAAGTTGCAGTTCCTTTTGCGACTGTGCTCGTGACAAGTTTCGTTCAACCGCATAGTTTACTACGTTTACAGCCACTTCATTCATAAATTTGCAAATACAACAATGCGATCCATAAAAACCGAAAGATGTTTCCAATCGAAAGCAATTGAAATGTACCTCAAATGGAAATTTAAATATCACAGATAAAGAGCGCCGAGGAATAGTAAATCGTCGAGGCTATTCGAACATGGAAAACGAGAGGATAATCTTTGATTCGTCCGTGTTTCATCTGCGTTAGCATTCGCAACACGGCGCAGCAAATTTTCGAGTCCCACGCATGTTCACGTAGGCGATGCCCCGGTGTCTCTCTTATCCCTCCAATTCTGCAACTGATAAATAAATCTTGGAAAATTTCATTCACTCTAATTGAACTTCGTCAATTCCATCCATAAAAGAAAACAAATGCCTGAAAAAAAAGATTTCCAAACTTGCCAAATTCATTCCACTTTACAAATCCTGTTTGAAATGGTTTACAATTTTTTTGCATTAGACTTTGGAATGTAATGTTCAATTGGCTGGCAATCAAAGTTTTGAAAATGTAGCAGATAATGTGATAAAACTGGCAGAATGAGAATCGCTCTTGTTTCTTGCGCGCGAGAGTGTTTTTGCCCACGCGAAAATTCCCCTCGTCCCACGGGACGGTCAAACACGTCTTATTTGTCGTTGGCTAACGTAAGAGTTGCGCTGGGCGACATACACCACGGCCAAAGGACGAGCGAAGTGCGTGGAAATATTTGAATGGGCTCCCACGTGGGCGACGGTTCAGCGAAGAAGACCGAGCTCGCGTGCGGAACCTTGAACGACCTTTTTTGGTATCCCAAACGAAAAGCCCGGCCTAAAGAGCAACATTGCACCAGTAACTTTCAGTCACCTACAAAAACACGCCAATTTTTCATCTCTACTACAAACAAGTTCGAGCCATTCAGTTTTTATCAAATTCAATTTACAAGACCGCAAAATTTTCCAGACTTGCAAGTCGACATTCCAGCCATCGTTTTGGCGCCAATTATCTTGGCCCAATAAAGTTTATCTTTGGTAAATAAATTTTAAAAAAAGCAGTCGGAATTGTGGAGTTGAAGGAAAAAAAACAAGTAGTGGACTTTGAAAACGACATTAACATGACAAGTGTTTTCGAAAAGGAAGAAAGAAGGCAGGGGAGGTTGGAGAAGATGATCCTTAAATGAATATTTATGAAGATATCTCATCTCCTTCATAAATATTAATTACCCAGTCGTATGAATGAAAGATGTTAAGTCAATGACGACTGATAAATGAGCATCGGCGTTTTTCCTCGCTTAATCTCGCGTTTGTACTATCGTGCTTATCTGTGTTGCATTATTGTTTGGCTGCAAAAAAAGCAAGATTGTCATATTTTAGTGACTCCAACGATCCCTAACTAATCCGTAGACAATTTTCTAGCTCCTCTTTTTCTTCTGATTACATTTTGCAATCTACAACGAGAATAAAAATGATTGCAAAAAAAAAGTTGTCGATTGACGTGACGTCAATGCGCTCGTTAACGTTGGCTCGCCTTCAGCTTTTTGTTCGTTCAATATTGAGTGTTAGACGAATGTAATAACATCATTCTCACAACTGCACAATACGTTAGACACGAAGGAAATCCTCTTACAATTCTAGTTTCGCAAAAAAGAGAGACTACAAAAATACTGAAGAACAATTTTTCTTTCACGTCGCTGAACAATATTTCGTATCGAATTTCGTTTGGTTTTTTTGTACGGAATAAAAAAATCAAGTTGTAATGAAAAGTCGCTAATTGTTCGCAAGGGTCAAGTTCGGATGAACGGCGAGAAAGACAGTTGGCCGGAAATTAGCGGCGCGTTTTACGAGCGCTGTGATTGTCATGGTCTGCGCCCTCCTTTCTTTCTCTTCTCATCTTGGCTCGATTCATTGGCCTGTCGCGTTCTGCCTCTTCCTCTTCTGCTCGATGAATAGACGTGTGAATGGCAGACGTCAAGTGGCAGCGAGTTCGAATGAAAAAGTCATTTCTCTCCAAGTCCATCAATTTATCTGCAAAATTTGTTCGATCAATTTAAAAAGCCAAAAATAACAGAAAACAAAAAATTCGTTAGTCCATCTGAAGTAGAAACGAGAACGATTACAGCTCGGCTGAGTGTTTTTCAGTCAACAGAAAAATTTTGCTCGTTAATTGACTTTGCATAATCAAATCAGTTTCCCAGCGTGAAGAAGAAAATGAAAAGGATGGAGTGAATAAAAATGGTTTAAGCAGGGGAAAAACAACATTGTGCACAGCGAAAGAATGCGAAGTTGAAACATGAGCGTGAACTCGAGTTTGAATTGTATGTTAAAATTGTCGAGGTTTCTATAATAAAAGGCGAGAGAATAAAAATAAAAGGAGATCGAGTGAGGAGAAACGGCGAATGGCAATTAAGGTATCGCGATGTTTATGTGCGTTTTTTCTTCGAGGAATGAGAACGAGCCTCATATGCATAGTCATTGAGCAAGACTGATTATTAATAAATAATATAATCAGCCGCACGATAATGATGTAAACGCGCGTCGGTACAGAAGCTGGCACACAAACAATTCATTGATATCTGATACTGACAACAACAGGAAATATTCATTACATTTTAATTGCCTCGTAAAACCCGAATCATTCATCTGCTTTTACTTTTTTTTTCGTCATTCCTTCGACTTACAAATTTTTATCTCCACTCAGGAATTCCACAAGTTGACTTTTACGCCCTCGTTGAACAAACAAAATTTGGTAAGTCGAAGAAGAAAGAAACACAAACAAAAATGTGTCATCTGATTGGACGTTTGATTTTGATATTTTTTTAGTCCGACGATTTTATGGAGGTTCGAGGAACGCCGACTGCTAAATCCGGCACTCGCCGTGATCTCCATACGTACGTGGTGAGATCTTATCGACTTCCTTCCGGCGAGTACGCGACGAGCAGATAAGCCATTTTCAAGGAGAGCCTCGCATAATGTTCAGAGGCAGAGACAAAAAGTGCTGCACGCTGCTGCGACCACGTGAAAGATGAAAAGTGTTCTGCAATGAAAAAAGTTGTGTTAATTTCATCGCCAATTAACTCTCTACTTGCATTCCACTATTTGACACGAATCGCAATTAAACAATATTTATAATTACCTCGGATTAACATTGCCCATACTTTTCTTTCAATTTACACTCTCTTACTCTTTCTTTTTCTGCAGTCCCGTCGAATTTGTACGAACAAAAAGACCGAAACAAATAAAAAACACGCTGAAAAAAGCGATAAAAAAGAGACGAACAATAAATTGCACGGGCAAAAGGGGGCTCATTAAAATACATTTTGTTCATACAGGGTGATCCTCATTTCATGTCTCTCGGCAACGGTCGTTAATTAGTCCAGGCAATAAAAGGCAATTCGTTATCGCGCAATTAATAAAAGCCTACACCCGCAGAAGAAGGGGGGGGGCGAACAAAAAAATTGACAAATTGTTGATGGCATGCGCGCGATCTGTGAATAACTGAAAACTCGATTGCGCGGCGGCACACCTGCACAGGCCTGAGTGCACTTCTAAATGCATTATGATTATTTTAATTATCGTTTTATTTCTCGCATGTATCCAGTCAGTGAGACGTACAAAGTTAATTAGCGATGATAACTCCGCTGGCCGGCCTAATAAATGATATCGGATCCGACTTGGATTCGCATTTTAAATATAAAATAACGGCCTGAGAAATCACAAGTGATTAAGAACTAGCTGCTATGCGTGCTCATAAACACGTCCGCGATGATGTTTCAATCACCATTTGCAATTATTCCGCATTTCTAATTTCGAATTTTAAAATCTTCATTCAGCTTGATTTTTCCATTACTCATCCTCGTTTATGAAATGCTATTACGAATTCTGTTATAATCCATTTGGACGGGAAAACGTTTGCATCGGCTTGCAAGTCGGCCTGAAATTCCTCGGTGACATATTCGCAACATTCTAACGGGATCTTCTCGCGCTCCACAACCGCCCACGCCTTCTGATTCGGGGCGTGGGCCGACAAACTCGTGGAGGACGATTATGCGTCTGGCGTGTGCCTTTTTATCTTCTGCCCTTTTAACATTATTCTTTACGTAGATGGCGATACGATAATTTTGCAAAAAACATCACGTGATCGCACACCCATCCATTCATAATCCCGAGCAAGGACGGCTTGCCCAGTCGCTGATACAGTTTTGACACGCACACATACGAATACTTTTACCATACGATTCTGCCTTTTTTTACAATTTCGTTCGATCGAATCTTTAAGGTCGTACAATTTCTCTTCAATGAAAGCCAAACTGGATTTCAATTGGTGCAATTTTTGTATTTGGTTGTTGTTTTTCGACGTACAATTTTATTCGTTGTTACGTAACTGTCGGCTACTGGGTGTCTTGAAAAATCATTTTGCTTTTCTCTCTTCTTATTTTTGTTCCTCGCAGACACCGTAACCGGCAATTGTACAATCATCTTACAATTATTCATCCGAAATTGCCTCGTTTCGCAACTACAGTTTCATGATCAGAAGCAAATTACAATGTTGGAAGCGAAAAGAAACATAAAAGAGTTGTCGAAGAAAAAATAACGACGATTTCAAAAATTAAAACAACAAAATAACAAAGTCGAAGTTAAAATGAAGAACACAAGAGTACAGTTGTGGATGATGTTTTTCAACAATGAGAAGTTTATGGTTCACGTAGGTGGCGCTGCTATTGAGAACAATAAAATAATACAAAATCAAAAAGCCGAAGGATAATCATCTTAATAGCATCTCGGTGGAACAATTGGTGTGATTTTTTGTTGCTCGTTCAATGCTTCGCAGTCGATCAATTTGTGTATGAACTTTCTAAACTCGTGGCACCGCGTCATTAGCCAGACTATTGTTCCATTTGTTGTTTTTCGCGACAAATGGGATTATAAATTACGGCTCTAACTGGGACCCGACGGTCCGCCTTTTCGCATTTAGTGCATAATAAATAACCGCTAGGTACATTGTACGTATCGCGTTACACAATGTGTGATGTAATGTGTCATGTAACGAACGCATTAACAACTTTACATCGAAATTATTCGTCGCAGGTTACGCAAAGAAAAAATAAATTCTTCTCTTTTTTTTCACAAGTGCAGTTGGAAGAATGAGGTGCAACGTTTCGTCAAATTCATTTTCTCATCAGTTCAGTCTCATTTCAACATTTCAAAACGTTAATTTGAAATTCAGTTGAAACTGACTGAGTTGTGATTCTTAAAAAAAGTTAAATCACTTGAAAAAGACGGTTTTTATAATCATTGATAATGAATTACAGATTGTTTGGTAGTTATAATATTGAATGAATTTAAAAAAGGAACTTAATATTTTCTTGATGCGAACGTTGTTAAAAGGAGGGGATAATTTTTGTGCACACTCAATGAAATTCGAGAAGAAAGTGAGATTATGAGATTTGAGTGGGCCTAAAGTGTGTCACTCGACGTAGAAAAGTGTAGCGAAGCGACGAGCGGCTGATAATACCGTGGATCGCGAGCAGCCACAAGCATGGCATGTAACCAATGAGCCGTATCCTGCTAAACTGTTAAGAAGGAAGTGGTTCATTGCTGCTCGCTCTGTATCCACATTACGATGTTGCTTTTATGTCGCGTACAATTTTTTGGTCCCACAAATAAACTAACTTTTTTTTTCCACTCCAACAACAACAATTTCAAACTGTTTTTCTTGACGAATTCGAATTTTGTCTGACACAAAATTTGTCGTATCGTCGTTTGCTCTGATTGAAGAAGATAGGAAACTCGACTTACCTGCAATAATGGGACGTTTTGTCGATACATCAGAAATCCGAGCTGATTGCTCGGATAAAGGAAAAAATGATAAGCGTCGTACTTACCGGAATCTTGCTGGTCTTGAGAAAGTCGAGTAGAGCTTCGAGCGCGCCGAGAGTCGATGCCTGGACGTACACTCCTCTTTCAGCTAACTTTATATTTCCTAATGCACTTGTCAGCTCTTTCGCGATCTCTTCTTTCAGGATCTCCACTTCGTCTGGTTTTTGTGCCACTTGAAGATTCAAACCTGAAAACAAAAAAACAAACTCACAACCTTTTCTTTTTGTTCGCAAATAAAAAAAGTTTCAAATTAACAAAACTGTACCAACCAGCTATTGCCTTTTCCAGATCTTTTGCAGCAATTTTCACTCCCTGGGCTGCTCGAACTTCACGATGTTCAATGTAAGCATTCTAAAAAATGTTTAACATTTATTTTGCAGTTAGGAAACGAAGTTTTATATAGTTTTGAAACTCAAAATTGTTGTTAGTACCTTGACTCGTAATTCTTTAAGAGGTTGAGGCATGAGCAAGGATCGAATTTGCGTAACGATAGGTCCATCAGTTCCCGCGACGATCATAGTGTCTCCTTCACGTAGCGTTCCATTGACTAGAATACAATCTATCGTTGTGCCAAGACCAGGAAGAGCTTTGACCTCAAGAACGATGGCTTGCAGTTCCTCGCAGAACATCAGTTCTTTAGCCAGAGGTCCCTGACAGGCGTCCACTATCAGAGCTAACAAGTTACCCATTCCCTCTCCTACAAAACACAAAAACAATATCACAAAAATATTCCTTAAACAGAACTGCTTCGCTATTCAAAAGTAAAGAAAATACCAGTAATGGCACTAGTCGGCACCAACGAAACATAATTCCTCGGATTCGGATTCTCATAATAAATCGCAGCATTTAGTCCCTGTTCAGCGAACTGTAACACAACTTCTTTAGCCCGTTTTTCAAACTCCCTCTGTGTATTGGGAGCTTGTGCTTTGATGATGTCGTGCACATCCTTTCTGTTCATCGTCTGCCAGTCATAGAGCCTGTCGATCTTGTTCAGCGCCACCACGAAGGGACACTTCTTTTTCTTCAACAAATTAAGGCTCTCGATCGTCTGAGGCTCCAGACCGTGCATAATATCGACGACCAAAATAGCAATATCGCAGAGGGAAGAACCACGGTTTCTCAAGTTGCTGAAACTTTCGTGCCCAGGAGTGTCAATGATGAGAAGACCAGGGAGTTTTAGTGGCTTTTCGGCAAAATTTTTCACGTGTCGAGTGCTGTCTCGGATGGCGTCTATGGGTACGTTCGTGGCGCCGATCTGTTGGGTGATCCCACCAGCTTCGCTGTCCTGCACGTTCGTCCGACGAAGCTTGTCCAAGATTTTAGTTTTCCCTGTATCGACATGACCTAAGACACAAACCACAGCTGCGCGAAGATCGTCCAAGGTTTTCTTCTTCTGCGCTTCTATACGACGCGTTTGTATTCGCTGTCTGGCTCGCTCGCGCTTTCGTTCGGCGTCCGTCATCTTCTCATCTTCGGATTCTTCTTCCGAAGATGATTCTGACGAAGATTCACTAGCTGACTCGCTTTCAGATTCGCTTACGGAAGGTTCTTTTACGGGAACTTTTTTTGCTGGTTGCTGAACAACAGGTGCTGGAGCTTTTGGTTTGGGTTTATCCTCTTTGACTTGACTCGTTTCTTCGGACTTGTCTGAAATTTATATTTGGATTAGAGCTGACTTATCCTTTTTTGGTTTGTTACATTTGTTTTGATTTAAAGTACCTTCATCATCGCTGGATTCTGCATCCCAGGAATCCTTAACTTCGTCCACCTTTTTATCCTCTTCAGGTTTTTGCGTTTTGTCAACGATTTGTAATTCTACCTGCTCATTTTGATCATTTTTCTTTTCTACTACCTTAGACTCGTCGTTTGCAGCCTGCTTCTTCGGTTTTATTCTCGTACCTGAAAAAAAATCATTGTAATATTTTTTTCTGTAAAAGAAAGCATTTTTGAAAATCGAAATTGGGTTTAATACGGTACCAGGTCTGACAATCTTCTCTCCTACATCTGGCAAAGTCACCCCTTGAGCTTTCAAAGAATTGATAAGGTCCTGCGCACGAGCTCTGTCCTGCTTCTGTTTGTTCGTAAGCAGTTTGCCCTCAGCCTTCAATCGTTCTTTCCTTTGTTTTTCTTTTAACTTCTTCTTATCCTTTTTCTCTTGCTCTAATCTCAACTGTTCTAATCTCGCTTGCTCTTGCAACTCCTCTTGACGAATCCTCTCTTCTTCTTCTCTTTTCAGTCGCTCTTCTTCTTCTTTCAATTTCTTCAAGGCTTCTTGCATGGCAACAATTGTTTTTTTGCCAGGACCTTTACCTGAATTGAATAACAACATTAATTTTCTTACTTTTCACTCCTTAAAAATTGTTTATAAAAATATTCTCCAAACCTTTCTTGTCATCCTCTTTCTCGCCCTTCTTTTTCTTTTTCTTCTTCCCCTCGGCTTCTTCAGCTTCAGCTTCGCCATCGCTGACCTCTCCAGGTTTTTCTACTTTCTCTGCTGGTTCTTCTTTGACTCCTTCACCAGACTGGCCTTTTTTCCCAGCTTCCTAAAAATCGAAGTTAAAAATATTACTTGTTCCTGACAAAACCTTCAACTAATTTAAGATTGAGGGTTTCAGAAAACAGAAAACGTACCGCTTTCTTTTGTGCGAGTTTTTTCGCCTTTTCTCTTTCCTTCTTTTCCTTCTTTTTCTGCGCAGCGGTTTTTATTGAAGACCCTGCCTCATCTCCTTCTTCATCTTTTTCCTCTTTCACTGCCTTGACTTCAGCCTTGGCTTTTTCCTTCTTATCTTTCTTTTTATCCTTAGTCGATTCTTCTTCTCCAGCTTCTGGCTTTGGTTCCGAAACTTCTGCTGGTTCGCTCTTTTTCTGCCCTGAGTATTCCATCTCCAATTCCGCCAGTACTTTTTCTATATCATCATCACTGTCGTGACGCTTTTTCCTATCTTTACCTGCAAAATAACGCAAATGTTTAAGCAAACGTTGCAAACTTAGAGGCCATAAAAATAAGGATTTTCACAATTTCGTTTAACCTTTTTTGCCTTTCTTCCCCTGAGGTTCCTGAGGTTCCTGTTTTTGATTTTTGCCCTTTTTATTTCTATCTACACTGACAGGTTTTTCATCTTCTTCGTCGTCAAGATCCATCTGATCAGACATATCGTTTTCATCATCATCTCCCTCGACGTCGAGTAAAGCAAAACCACCTTTTGCAGCTAAAAAGCAAACGAAATTTCAGCGTAGATAATAAATTTCAATTGTTTCAAGTTTCTAATTTGAAAATTTGCAAAAATTAAATATTTACCTCCACCTCGTGACGTAGGTTTGCTCGGAATAATCCCAAAATCATCATCGTCATCATCATCTGCCTTCTTTTTCTTTCCCTTCTTCGGTTTTTCCTCCTCATCATCGTCTCCTTTCTTACCCTTCTTTGCACCCTTTTTAGATTTTGCCTTCGACTCATCGTCAGACTCATCGTCATCTTTCTTTCCCTTCTTTTTCCCTTTCGGCTTCTTCTCCTCTTCAGATTCGCCGTCAGAATCACCACCTTTTTTACCTTTCTTCCCCTTTTTCTCTTTTATCTTAGGTTCATCCTCATCGGATTCTTCCTTGTTCTTCTTTCCCTTCTTCTGTTTCACCTTTCCCTTGGCCTTTTCTGTTTCCTCCTCATCAGAATCTTCATCCTGATTTCTCTTGCCTTTTTTCTGCTTGGCTTTAGATTTTGGTTTATCATCTTCACCCTCGTCATCAGAGTCGAACGATCCCTTCTTTTTGCCCTTTTTGCTTTTTTGTTTCTTGGCAGTCTCAGTGTCACTTTCGGGGTCACTTTCTGCCTGAGCCTGTTTCGATTTCTTATCTTTTTTTGACACCTTTTTCTCTACCTTTAA
Source organism: Telenomus remus (assembly GCA_020615435.1). NCBI lineage: Eukaryota > Metazoa > Arthropoda > Insecta > Hymenoptera > Scelionidae > Telenomus > Telenomus remus. The sequence goes on along the minus strand of CM036341.1, from coordinate 4,269,703 downwards.
CTCCTTCAGACTTTCGGTTATACTGCTGACGTCATCGCCATCACTTTCACTGTTGGAACTGAAAATGAAAATTTGCAAAAGTTTTAGTTGCGAATTGTGCAAAGTTACTTTTTCGAGGGGTTGCAAGAATAAAAGTCAAGGTCTCTGCTGATGATGCAAAAGAGTAAATAAAGCACCTCATGGCTCAGTGACAACAATAAGAACATAAACAATCACAAAAACGACTCGTGACAACTTTTTGGTACAAAATTGAGCAGTTCGCGAAAGTCATGAGACTTGACTGGGATTCTCTTCATAACCTATAATTATCTCTCGTGGCATATATATGAACATTTTGCGATTTTACATAATGAACAGTCAACAATTGTTGCGCAGAGCAACAATTTCTTAGCCTAACCTAAAATTGGCGAAAATGAGCAGCTCAATATTGGAGCGAAAAAAACTACTGCTGACAAGAATGTAAACAAAGAAAATTGTCAAGGTGCTTAAGAACAAATGAGGGAACGAGATGAAAAAAACACGACAGGTTTTAGGGGCTTCAAATGACACCCACAAGGTTGCAATCTGTCGAAAGAGTTAAGAACTTACAAATCGTTATCCTTGTCGTTGCGTTTGCCTTTCTTCGCCTTGCCCATTTTGATGGATTCGCGCAACTAATGACACTATTTTTTTCTCGCGAGGTAGCCTTTGATCGCAAAAATTTTCAACATGAGTGTCGTAATTTTGCCGTCGAAATTTTCACACCGGTTTATACCCAAACGAGGTCCTTCGTGCGACAGTGAAGGTTGGCTTTTGACTTTGCTGCTTTCGCCTTGCTCGGCCCGACGTCATAACTTTGATCAAAAACGAAGCAACCCAAACCGCGCGCATATTGCGGTTGCGTTCAACATTATGCGCACTTCGGTGATCGTGAAAAACATCGGACGTGAAAACTATTTTTATTTTTGGTTTTTTGTGACAAGAGTTTATTTACTTTTGTTTTATAGTCTGATTCGAAAATGGAAATAAATTTTCTTTGAACAACAAATCGCAACAATCAATTTCATTTCGAGATTCCAAGAATCGATAGCTCGATAGTTAACAAACTTCACGTTAGTTAATCGAAAACAGCTGAGTTTCAAAATGTTTATTATTATGTATTAATTTTCATTCGATTTATTATAACTACAACATAAGAAGCCAATTCTATAGCCAACTAATAAGGTCTGTCGAATGAAATAAACCAAAACAATACTACGAATTTTTTTGTTAAATTTACTGTTTTTTCAAAAGTACGCGCCATGTGGCATTGTTTACAAAAAACCAGCTGGTTTTCATGCGCAACTTCAGTTAGCTTAATAACCTCAAAAATTAAACTAAATAAACTTTCTCGCTGACTTTTAAAATAACAAGAATTGGCAAGAATATAACGTTTAATTGTCTGTTGATTACTTACTTCAAAGGTGATAATTCTTTATAATTATTGATGATCTAAAAAAATCTTTTTTTGTTTATTCCAGTTCGATTCCATTTCCTCACCAAATTTTTGCATAAATTCAAAAACTACCTTAGGCATTTTTGCTAACAAACTTTGCATTTTTCTAGGTTGAACAAACAATTTAAGTTACAAAATGTTGACAACAATTCGCAGTTCAGGACTGCGATGTTTTCTGTCAAGATATAGTAGTTCATTGATAAAAACAGAAAAGTTAGATCCAAGTGCTGTGGACGAAAAGCCTCTGTTCGAGGATCCAAAACACACCGAGGAGGAACTTGTGAAAATGAGATTACAGTCTCGCTTGAAGCCAGAAGACCGTAACATCCTGAATGGCAAACCGCCATACCAAGAAGAAATGCACTATGCACACGGGACTATTAAATATAAAAAGAAAATGTTAGGAAGGTACGGCTTGGATGCTGTGAATGTAAATCCTGGTATTTGTTGGCCTAGCAAAGAGGCTATCGAAGATGCCAAGGAGTATGAGAGAGTTGCTTACCCACATGAACTCAGGGAGGCTTGGAAAATTTTAGCAGATCAAAGAAAAGCTGAAAAGGAAGCTATTTTAGCAAGGTAAATTGAAAACAACTGAACTTTTTATGTCTATTGAGAAACTCTTCGTTATTTCGAGAATGAAATTTTACTTTGTGTAAATGAAGGTTTATTTTTTGCTAATGAAATGAATCATTACTGTTTACACAATTGCTTTATATTTCAGAGACGAAGAGATACATAAGAATATGCAAAAAGTCGCAAAATGGAAAAAGGAACTAGAGGATAAACTTCAGAAGAAAGAAATGCAATTGCAACAAGCAAAGGAACGCAGAGAGCGTATGATCGAAGAAGTTCGTCAGCACTTTGGATTCAAGATAGACGCCAAAGATGAGAGGTTCAAGGAATTGATGGAGAAGAAAGAAAAAGAAGAAGCGAAGAAAAGGAAAGCTATGAAAAAGGAGGAGAAGATGAAAAAGTATTTGTCAAAGATAGGTGAAGACAAGGAGGTGACAACAGAGGATGAAAACGTGTCTGAAAAAATCGCAACCAAGGAGAAAGATAAATGATTTTATACGATTCAAAAAATGTAAAATTAAAGATAAAAATATAAAAAATTAAAACAAAGTTTATCAAACAAATTTTGAAGAAAAGTTTGTAAATCTAGAGGTAGAAATGACAAGTCAATATTATTGAAATCTTAAATGTTGTATTTCGTTAGCTAATAGAAAAACGACGATTATCTCAAGGTTACGAAAACTAGAATGAAATTAATCAGAGTACAATGATTCAGACCAATGAGTTAATTTGTTTGCGCGAGTTATCTCTCGTTCACAACGATCACTCGCATCTTCATCTTCTCTGGGTGTCAGGCAGACTGCAACTGCGAGGGCGAAGTCAGCTCGTAGAATTGGAAGCTCAGTTCCTCCCCAAACAGATTTTCTGGCGACACAATCTCCTGTTCCGCGAGGTTCAATCCGAGCACCGCCGGGTTCAAGTCAGTCACCAGATATCCTTCTTCTATCAGGCCACATTCCTCTGCCACAACTTCTTTCGAAACTGGATTCAGAAATGCTGCGAAAAAATAATCAAAATTTTATAACTCGTTACAATTTTTCATATAAAGAAATTTATTGTTCTTCGTTTCAGAATTGGATTGACTGAAAAAAACCTGTCTCTTTGCAATGGTCAGCATTTTGATGATTTTCATCGCCGTTTTCCGAGACCATCATCGGAATTAAATATTGCACTTCCACGTCCCGTTTCAAACCGCTCAGAATCCTCTCAGCACTGTGCTCCAAAGTGAACGAACCAATTACTTCAGCTTCTGTTTCTTCCTCCTCGTTGCATTTTTGCACGATGCTTGCTGTTGCTGCCGCTACTTCATCGTATGGTACTTGATTGCTATTTTTCAAACCACAAAAAAAAACAAAATTAAGTTTTCAACCATATTCTTTTGTTTTTTTTTCCCATCATCTTTTACCTTCTCAAATTTCTTTGACATTCCTCAGTAATTTCCTTGGCAATCTCTTCAGGACAACTTTTTGAGTCTCTTATCGTAGGGATGAAATTATTGCCGTTCAAAAACGTTCGACTTTTGGATTCGTCCTGGTTAGCAATGGCCCAGAGATGGCCGGCTCCATGTGGTGCCTTGGAGCCCTTCCTGAAGTGCGGATTGATGGACAAGTTGTGTCGGACGGAATTCTTCCAGCGGTCATCGTTGCTCTTGTAATATGGAAAGTGATCGCTGAAAGGCAAAATAGGATTTTAGTCAGGAGGGTTGAGGCAGGCCGGAAGGATAAATCGGTGACAGTGACAGGCACGTGGTCGCACCAACTCGGATCAACCCTGCTTGTCTTTCTCGACTCCTCTAATTTCCTTCACCTGCCCACCATGACACGCAATTATTTCTTCGGTCGAGGGTCGTACTCAATTAAACCCGGTGCCCTATGCAAGACTTTGAATGCAATCAACCGTCAAAACTCGTCTTTCCTAATTCATCTACTTTCCCATATTTATTCTACCAATTTTATTTCCATACAAACTTCAAACTAACCATTAAAGAAACAAACTTCATAGAAGAACATTTTCAATTTAGTAATTTATCATCTTTATCCAAATTAGATAAAAATATTTTTTGTCTTGAAGTTGTGTTTTGTTAAAATGAAAAGAGAGAACAAAGAAAAAGATACGATTGAGGGAACGAGAAAAAGTTTGTGCCGAAACTTTTGAATTATCTCTGATAAAATTTGCCTTTTTTCAATTGGGGAGCTCACACGATCGAACAGACAAGGGGTGGGAGCAGCCGAGGGTTGAAGCTAAACGGTACCAGGACGCGACGAGCGCCGTGTCTGGTACCAGGCCGTGCCAGCCAGGACCTTTCACCCCCTCGATTCTCACGAATTTATCGCTCCTGTTTTTGTTACATCTGTAAAATTTGCGCATTGCTTATTGGTGCACTTACGAGATCCACTGGTAGATCGCCGAGACCGTCAACTCGCCCTTCTCCTGAAGGGCATGCTCAATTAGTTCGGTGTAGGTAAACGGCGGCTTTTTCTGACTGCTCGTACCTTTGTTCTGCGGACAATTTTGACACGAAACTGATTCGAGTTTTTTCACCGCAAATGAAGAGTTGGTTTTGATCTTCGATTTGCTCGTTGCTATAAAAAGAACAAAAACGGAATAGAAAAAGTAAATTCTAAAGCAGTCAACAAAGAGGAATGTAAAATGTTGTTACTTTTCACAGGAGCTTTGCATTTGTCATCAGCAGCGTCGATGAAAGAATCGAGTTTGAAGTTAAGCAACCAGGAGAGGTTGCCGTTTTCCTGGTCTTCAATAGGACTGCAAATTGGAGCAGGTTTCTTAGGCACTTTGAATGAGTTTTTGGGTTCTTCCGGAGGTCGCCAGACGGTCTGATCCAGAGTGGTTTGCAAGTTTTGATCATCGACCAGTTGGTCCTCGGTGGTAAAATGTGCAAGGTCGTGCTGGTCAAAGTCCCCGTTTGCCCACATCTCGTCCACCACTAGAACTTCAAGTTTGGTCACGTCGGAGGAACAGAGGTCGTCGCTCTGAATGATCTGGCTGGAAAGTTCTTCTATGGGGATGCTGAACTCTGAGAGGTACTGTTTCTTGCCGTCCGGATAGACCTGGTTGCAAAAGTCCTCGAGGTCCAGGTCGTCGAACGCCTTCCTTTTTGTCCCTGACGAACGGTCAGGGTCCGGTTCGGTTGATGGACCGATCATTTTTTTTTTTTTTTTTGAATGGAAGGTTTGGTTTGAAAAACTAGAAACACATTTGTAAAAACAGGCACAACGTTTTGAGCGGAAACAAGTACTAAACCATCGTTAGACACATCTTTAGAAAACTTCTTAAGGCAAGGTTAAAGTTGGTGTCAGATGCGAAAAAGTGAAAGATCAACTTGCGTTTCCGAGTTACCAGGTCGCCGTTCCGGATCGACTGTAATTCACTTGTTTCATAATTCGACTATTCCGCGCGGCGCTCTGCGCACGCACACACCTGCGCGAAACCTTCCCCTCTCTTCGAATCGTTTAAGAGGGCTGCAAACGTTTTTCTTCTCTGGATTTTTTGCAAAATATTGCGAAATATTTAATTTGTTATTTTAATTTGAGTTATCAAAAGTATAAGTTGATGTTCTTTTACTGATAAATTTGTTCAAGAATAGTAGTTTTATAACGAGTTTTGAATTGAATTCTGTAAAAGTTTCCAATACAGTTTGAAAGAGTTTGTTTCAAAAATGACACAGTGAAAAGAGGATTGATAGTTTTTATTGAAATTACACTTTTTGGGAATTCATTTTGTTCTTTTTTGAATCTTTTGTTCTTATAAATATGATTTTACTAAACTTTTTTCAGTTTAAGTTGAAATGATTTTTGATCTTTTGAATATCAGTTTTGATTTGAACATCATCTGGTAATAATTTTAGAGCTGCTTCTAGTTCAGGTAAACCATGTTGAGGTGCAGACAACTGGCAAAAAGCAGCTCCTCTGCGAGCATAACATCTTGCTCTGGCTTCTCTATTCGACTCACATTCTGGGACCATTAATTCCAGAGCCTATTTTTCAAATTTATAAAAAATTAAGTAACAATAAATTTACTAAATTTAACTTAGGTTTTCTATAAATCTTTTTTAGTCTCATACCTTTGAAGCATCTTCTATGCATCTGTGATAATTTTCAATTGCATATTGGGCTGAAGACCTCTTTATATAAAGATCCTCCAATTTATCATTAAGTTTAATTCCATGTGTAAAGGCACTTATTGCTCCTAAATAATTTCCAACTTTCATAAAATCTCTAAAACGATAGAGAACGAAATTTGTGATTTGAATGAAGCTGATATTGTCAAAAGAATAAAATTATAAATAAATTCTAAATTTTAACTGACTCTCCCTTATCCAAACACCATTGAGGATCCTGCTCCTCAGGCCGAAGATCTTCAGCTACGAATCCAGTACTCCTTCGAGCTTTTGCCTGTTTAGCTAACCACTGAGGTGCGATTAAAAAACAACAGTGAGCAAGTGAATTGAATGATTATTGAACATGAATAATTCTACTTGAAATATAAAACTAAGAACCTCGTCTTCCTGGTCTTTTACACTCTCCCTTGCAGGAGTAACGAATACTCTGTCGGAAAATGTTACTTGGATAGTCCCACTTTCTCTTGGCAAGGGTACGACTTGGCCCGCATCGTTTAAGGGTTTCTTGCTTAAACGTCTCCCACTTATTATTTCTCTGACGGTTTTTTCTCCGGGTTTATACTGTTTCGTCTCTTCTAAACATAATGAAAACTTTTAATTTACTCTTTTCTGTTTTCATGTTTCCTAGATTTATTAAAATTTTTCGTAGACATTTTCGACCTGCATCACTGTCCGAATCAAAACTGTCCCAGATGTTGCAGGAATCTTCTTCGTTGTTCTCGTTCTCTTCTGACCTTTCTTTGTCTTCTTTCAAACTTGTTTCATTTAAAAATTCACTCCTTTTATCATTTCTAAAACAAGTTATCAAATCAAAAATATTTGCAAGTTAAATCTAAGTTCGATGGATTATGAAAACTTGTTTTCTTACATTTTTTTTGGTTTATCTTCCAAACAAGGAATGGAACTTTTTTTCGACCATTCATCCAGTTCGTTCATCGCTTGTTTTCGACATTCATCTTTTATGTTATCAATTTTATTAATCATCTCAGTTTGCAAATCTAACTGGGCCTGAGTTGCTTTTCTCCGAAGTTGACTTTTCTTTTCTAGAATGAAATTTACCATTTTCAAACAAACAAATTCAACAACAAGATAAAGATGACAATTCAAGTTGTCGCAAAATGTTTGTCAACTCAACCAGCTTTATTTTTTCTTTTCTCTTCGTTCAGAGTTTGTCTGAGTTTCATGGCTTGGTCTCGTCGTTCCTTTTTCATCTCCTTTGTCAGTTCAGGTGTTTCCAAACCAACCCACTCGATTCCACTTTTCAGCTTCTTCAAAGTGAAGGTCAATTGATTCTCGCTGATTGTGCAAAAACTTTCCTCATCTTTTACCGAAGCCCATAAGAAAATCTCCAAAATGAAAGGTTTAAAATAAACCTACAAAAACAAATGAAAATTCCAATTTCATCAGTTACACAAAAGTGAAAAGTATAATCAACAAGACAAAGTAAAACACAGAATCAAAATCTGTACCTTCATGTAATCATCGATCACGACCAGGTCGACATTTTTCGGAGCGACTTTGACATCCACCTGTATAATCACGCAATCGTCTGTCTGACGCCATTCGTAATCTCTCAAAACAATAATTGGCATCGTAGTTTCAATCCGAAAAACAAAAATCCCTCTAAAGCGAAAAATATCCAGCCAGGAGATATTTATCGACCAAACATTTTGCAACTTGAAGTTCGTTAACAGTCGATTAGACAAAGAATTCAAATTGAGAGGTGTTTAGAAAATGACAAGTCGTTGTGTCAATCATAGGCGTGATTTATTGTGTAATTCAAACACTTCATCAATAAATTATAATATTTAAATACAATTACATTAATGTCACAACAATTCAGTTTATTATGCTACGAATGCACGTTACCACCTGTAGAAATAATACGCTACAGATAGCACATCTTGTTTGTTAAATTCTTTCAAATCTGTTACCTCGCAATGATGAATCAAAAACCGAGTATTTCTTTTGCGTCTTGGTTTTACATACGAATTGTCAATCGCTCGACAGGACATAAACACCCGAAGTGAGTTGCGAAAAACGACGCACGTGATTAATTAGATGCATCGGCTCGTCGAATAAATATTTACAGAAAAAACAAAGACGAAGTCAATGGACAATAAATATATGAACAGTTCAATAATTATACAACGAAGTCTTGTGTCTTGTTGTGTTGTTCATGTGAAAAAGTGTGGCGTACAAAAGTTGAAATGAAATACCGATCGAGTTGTGTCGTTTCAGAAAGGTGCCTCTCCAATATTCGTTCTTATAAAAATCAAAAGACTAGACAAAAATATCATGGGGCCTTGGGAGGAGAGATGAGCGCTTAATCTAATTTATCTTATGACTAAGACGGTGGTCGTACTTAATGGTACATTAGCTAAAAAAAAGCAAGATTGGCGAATTGTATATACTTTTTTTGTCATTTTTTTCGTTTAAACACGCGACAATGTTTGAAAGCGCAATGGCAAGAAGAAGAGAGCGGATTGCTTTTCCGTAATATCATTTCTGCTTCGGAGACTCTTAGTACTTGATACAGCGATGAAGTTGATGAGTTGTAATTTATTAAGTGGGGCATAACACTGAAAACCAAACAGTCACGCCATTAGTCACACTTTAAAAACATTACATACGAGGCGTTTCATTTTCATTATTAACTTTTTCAATTTACCCTTTAATATGTAATCCGTGAGTAATGTGGGAACTGTTGGACTGTCCTCGTTGATAGCTTTGAGAACTGAAAAACAACATTTTTCAATTAATCATTTTCATTCATAAATTCTAACGTTCTATCAAGCAAAAATGTGAACAAATTTTTTGTTTCGTACTTTTTATCAGCACTTGCAGAGCCTGGTTATCTGGTGGGCCGCTGTCTGTATGATATGGAATGACTGTCGTAAGATACTGAAACAAAAAATAATAAAAATGTAACAATTGCTCGTCAACAAAACACTTCGAGATTAAAGTTTCGAACCTTTGGTTCCTGCAGGGATCTGTGCTGAGGTAGCGGACTTGTTCCATTTGATACTTGGCTGCGTTTCTTCGTCACGTGGTGCTGTCTCCGACGATTCTGCACGGCTAGCAACAGCGAGATAAATTGGTTCTTCAGCTCCTTCTCGTATTCTAATTCGTCTCTCAGCGCCAACTCGGATATGAGAGTTTCACTCAACGCTGCTACTAGCGATTCCATCTCGCCGAGAAGATCAGTCAGTTGACCCGAACCCAACTGTCTCAACTCTACAAAATCACATTGAAAAACAGCAATGAACAACTTTTTCTTTTCATACAAAATCAGTTTTTAAATTGTATTTAATTTCATTCAAGTTTTCTTCTTTGTTATTTTTTTATGTTTCAAGTCGTACTTTTTTCATGGAGTGGAGACCCAAGAACCTCTTTACTTCTCTCCAGAGCTTCGTCTGTGTCGAGCAGAGAACCCTCAGAATCCGGAGACCTTTCAGTGGAAGGTGTTTCCTGAAACCAAGTAAGAAAAGTTGAACAATACTGGATTGTAAGTCATGACTTTTGATGAAAAGAAGGCGCTGAATAAAAGTTGAATCACCTGCATTATGTCATCAATTTCTCGTAATACTTCCTCGGCAGTTTTCAAAGGTTCTTCGGGACTGTTCATGTCAGTGCTGCTTGATAAAATTAGAGCGTGCATGTCCAGGTCCATTGCCACAGCCTCGTCTTCGTTACTCAAGTCTTCAAGCTCGGGTCTGGAAATCACAAAATTAAAAATTGAAACAAAAGTCAAATTTAAAAGTTAATCAGTTGACTTTTTTTACTGGAAATGTTGTTACCTATCTAAAGAAATGGGTGCCTCGTTTAAATTCAGTGCAGGCATGTGCAATTTTCGTGCGTATGACTTGCTCCAGTCGATTGGCAATATGTTTCCAAAGGTACCTGTTATGGTCCACCACATTCTGCGAATCAAAAGAAAAACAAATCAATCAACTTTCTCATCAACATTTTCCATAAATTACACTCCATTTTTTGTCTTCAATTACATAAATGCCAGCTTTCATTTGTCGTTATTACATTCTAACTTGGAATTTTTTGTTGGTATCTTAATTTCAATTTCTTCGGTAATTGTTTGTTTGAAAATTAAAGTAACGAAAATAAAAAGCGAAGACAATTACGATAGCACGTGTCTGAATGGTGCACGCGAGTTGGGAGTTTCTCACAAATGTTATGTCAAACACGTGCGTTCGCTTAGATTGTTAATGATCCCTGCATACACTGCAGTATAAGAGATCCTGAAAGAGATACACCGCGATAATTACGCACTTTTACTTCAATTTCTTATTGCCTCATGCAACATTCAACACGCATTTTCATATGTGCTTTCGTTAATGAAAAAAAAAGAGAAAAAAACAGAACAGCTCGCTCGCTTTACGATTTTAATTACTGTTCCATATTTCAGTTACAAAAAAACATTCCACACTTTGTTATCCAACTAATAGTTAACGTATAATTTTGTTTCGAATATCTTCTTATGTGAATTCCTGTTTGTTTTCGTTGTTTCTTTAAGGAGTGGGGAGAAGTACAGACATAAAAATGTGTACAGACAAGAAAGATAAAATTAAACGACGAAAAGTACATAGTATCTCTTAAAACCACACGCAGCAAAGTATCGCTCTCACATCGTCAATTTATATTGAGGTCAATTCAAGCCACTTGAGTTTCTCATTAACGTTATAAAGCGGACGTTACAGCGACACCAGGCCTGTCTTTTCATAAAGCTAAATCGATCCTAATCAAAGATGCAACATCTGAAATCGTATCCTTCCAATCCATCAAATTTGACTTTAACAAAATTCCTCATCCTTCTACTTTAATTTTTTTCTCTCTCTATTTTTATTTTCTCTATTTTTATTTACAGTTCCTGAAGAGTACAAAGTTCCTTTTCATTATTTTTATACTCTTGTAATTGTTTTGTACAATTAGGATAATTTTCTTTGGATGAAGGCAAACGAGTGAAGAACAAAGAAGCTCATTAAAAGAAAAAATAGTGCGCCAACATACACACAGGGCTTGTACTTGAATTTGTACGATGAAATACACCCTCAGGATCATTTGATTTGCGCATGCTCGTTGGTATTGACGCGGGTAGCGCTCCGTCTCGACTCCGTGCGAATGTTAAGAGCAAAACAGAGAAGGAGAGAGTGCACATTGAAACAAGATGAAAAAAGAACGCGCGACAGGAAAAATCCGTGGCTTTAACTCGTCGCGCAATCTCCTCTATGGGCTCCAAATTGATTAATCCATTAATTGATCGCACTAAACAAAAACCCCTCTTCTATCTTTGCTTTCAATTTCATCAGGATGCAGCTCTTCTGATCTAAAAGATAAAAAGATAAAATTAAAACAATAAAGAAGAGCGATTATTAAATTCATTACAGGACAAAAATTGGAAACGTGATATGTAAAATCAGATCGGCGATTTCTTTTGTTTCGCCCCACCTGAGCGGACACCAAACTCGTTCCGTTATATGATTAAAACCTGTTTGGTTCACCCCGCATTGCAGCCCGAAATTTGCACTTTTATGCGTCGTGCAAAATGGCCCTCTTAAACTGTGCAAAAAAAGACATTACAAATGTCGAGGTAAATGGGCCGCATCTGGGTGACATTTCGTGACATTCAACGGACGACAAATTTTACAACCATGTCATTTCGAAACGAAATTTTTATTGTTATGAACTAATTGTTAATTTCGGAGAGAAATTATTCTATAACGAGCGATGAATAATTTATGAAATTGTTAACATTGTAACTGGGTTGAGGCATGCGAACTTTCATATGAATTGATTAGATCGGATTTGGGCCGATTGATTGAGCCATCATTTTGCATTTGTTGTAAAAATAGAGTGGATGTTATCGCAGGGGAACGCGTATTTATGAGTATTAGCTGAGACAATTGCTGCGACTCCCACGATCGATCGACATTGCGTAAATTGGACGGACAAATAAATTTCCTTATATGATACGGATCTGGGGAAAGCTAAGCCGCAAGGAAACATCATATCAGTGGCAAATTTTCGTCGACAAGAAAAAATTCCAACTTACAGTGAAGACAACACTTTTGAGATCACTTTCAAAATCTGGAGATCACAGTTTTATGACCTTTTATAACTTTATTTGGTATTTATGACTGGAGAATCAGTTCCCTTTCTCGGTTACATAAATTGTGATTTACAAGTTATGCAATTGTTTGGCAGATTATGAGCGAACGAAAATACAGACTGGACAACAAGCCCTGTAGTGGATAATAAATTTGGTGTCAGGCAAGTTGTCATCTGGACAGCTTTCAAGCAGATGCAAAAACTTTTTGAGCTTCGAACTGTCAATCTCTGCTGTATAACAACTTCAAAAACGGCTTTCAGATATCTGACACTTGATGCCACACTTCAAATCATGTTGACAAATTGATTATCGCGATTTATTATTGACGTTGCAAAATCGTCTATCGTAACGTTCTTGTTTGTGCAACAACAGATTACTTTCGTTTACAAAGCAAAACTTGTTAATTAATTTTCGCGAAATTTGCATATGATAACTAAACTTGGCAATTGTTCCAAACAATGTTTACAGTGATTTTTTAACAGGATTTTTTATCTGTTACAAATTCCCCCTGATAGAAAATTCACCCGTCTATATAAACTGTAAACAAAAATAACTCGTCGTTCGCATGACCAAGCTGATAATTGATTTCAGATACTAGGAAATTTATCCAATACATTTTGCACATCGCAGCGATTTTCAATCGAACAAACAGTCTTCTTACAATTTCCCTCGCTTTTATTTTTTCATTATTTTCTCCACTGAGTTTACAATTTGACCTTGAAATAGCATCTTGGTTCGAGGGCGAATTCGGGCAGATACGTACTGGCATTCGTTCATGATTTCCTCTTGCGTGCGCACTTGTACGGGTGCGAGGGACTCGACATCAGTGCCATAATCTCGAAAACAGGAAGTTATTTTCTCATCGAAGGTGTTGACCAGATCCTCCAGGCTACCGCTGAACGGACTGAAAGTCCCCTCTTGCAACATGTCGGTGTTGATCTCGTCGGTTTTTGGCGGTGCCGTTATGTTGCAATTCTCTTCGAAACTCGCTTCGATATTTACGTCCAGCAGTTGTTCTGAAACCAAAAAAAAACGCCAAATTGTTATCAAAAATCAAAACCAGTAAATCAACAATTGGAAACGCATTATCTGGAGAAAAACTCCCATCCTTGGATGGTCTACAACTTTCATCTTGATTTCTCTTGGGATAAAAAATGTAAACATTATTTTTGCAAAGATTCCTTTTTAATAACATAACAACTAATAGCAAAGAAATTTATTGCTTTTTGATTGCTTTTTTGAATGGAAAAAATGGAGAAAGAGAAGAAAATAACTTTTTTATTTGTTGCAAATTGATTGGTCAAGAAAAATATAAAATGGATCTTGAAGAAGAGTGATTTGAAGGACGAAAAAAATTGAACGAAAATTGTTACTTGATGTAATGAGAGGTTTTCGGTTTTCAATTGATAATGCATGCTTTCAGGCACACACGTTACCAAACACGGAACGCGTGATGTTTGCAGTGAAATTGGAGAAAAATAACTGAGCGGACGTTGTTAAGTCGTTTTTTTTGTTGGTGCCTGTGTCAATAAAGCCGTTATGAGGCTTGTTAATCAACGGTTGCGATACTTTTTGTGTCATCAGGGAAGATTGTTGTTGAGAAAAAAAAGGCATATTCTTCCAAAGAAAATTACCTATTCAACCGAGATGAAAAAGAAATAAAAAGACGAGTGTAAGAGCTGAGAGTAAAAAAAAGTGTTTTTGTGTCAATGCAGAGATTTTGCTCCAGTTGCAATTGGGACACCGACGAAAAAATCAAAAACATCAAAACAAACATGGCAGAGGTGTTTGCGTTGTTCCATCAATAATTGTTTACAGCGCATCTTGTTTGTTTTTGCACCTGTCAGAATATTAAAAGGAAACGAACGGTGGTAAGAAAAAAGAAGAAAAAGAAAACAATGTGTTCACATTATACTAAGGTTATTTTTGGATTCAAAAAAGAGTTGAAAGTGACTGCAAATGGTCCAGAATCAATAATTTAACTTTAACCACCGATTGTTTTAACATTTGATACATCGTGCGACTGAATCATTGAAAATTAAACGGAGCCACTGACTAATCAAGATGAGTCTCACTTTCTTCCGTTCGTTACACAAATAGACATCCTGTTTCGCAGCAATGCCTAATTTGACATTGCAAATCAACTGTCAAATTGGATTTCCATTACCATTATTATAACATTTTCAATTCACTTATGCAACTCAGTTTTCTATGATAAAAATAAACACAAAACCAAAAGAAATAAACATTCATACTTTTCTCCGACATTTTCATTGAACATTACCTCTTTTGGCAAAAAAACTTTACGAAATATCTATTGGAGTGAAAACACAACTTTGACAAGTGAGTGTTTACGTTCTGTCAACCTGTCAAAATGATAGAAAGGATGCATACCTGTGAGTAGGTTCATGTTTTTGATGCTGGCAGTGTCCTCGTCCTCGAAACGAGCGAGGGGTGCCTCGAACTTCAATTCGGAAATCTTGCCCGCCATGTCCCTCATTATTGAACTCGCCAAGCCCTCCGAGGGAAGATGGCCACACCGCAAAAACACCACCGAAATTCAATCGCACGACGACGACCTGACTGACGACGATGGATCTTTTTGTTTTGATTTAAAAGTTGGTGTGCAGTCGGGTGCGGCAAAACCTACGAGACAGCGACGACAAACACGCTCGCGGTTGCACTCATCGAACGGTGCGCGCAGTCTCGATCGCACCAACTCGTACTAGCACTGATGCGCTCGGCGATCCTCGGACACGCTCCAATTCAGGGACGACAATAACATCGGTACGCTGGGGCTCTCAAAATTCAACATTTTTATATATAAACAATTCAACTTTTTGCAAGTTTCGAATGTAAACAAAATACAAACAGTACAAATGTAGGGAAAGAGTTTTTTGATCAGGTTTTTTGTTTAAATTATAATTTTTGGCTACATCGTTTTGTTTACTAAAGAAATTGATGACAATTGTTTTTAATGATTGTCTATTTTGTTACAATTCTAGAGATGACTTGTAGGACTACATTGTTGGTTTCTGACATTTTTGCAATTCTGATTGTTGACAATTTTTGACGTTTGTTGTGGACCTGTCAAAAAAAGTATGGTCCGTGCCTGGCTCGGTCGGTAAATTACCACCTGGCGCTTAGATCGGTCCAAAAAATGCACCAACAATGTAGACGCTCTTGCATATTTTAAAACTCACGCGAGGTTTATAGTCAACACACCGGAGCTGATGACATTTGAGTATAGAACCAATCTTTGTTCAGCCAGGGATATACAACACAATTTTATCAAAGTAAATTGAATCATATGTTCAAAATTTAATAATGTTTACACGTTTCGATTCGATTATTCACTAAATTATATATAACTTTCACAATACTTCTTTAAATAAAAAAAATTCATTCAATTTCCTTTTCTGTCGTTTACTATGAACGAGCAATGTTTTGTTTGTTTGATGATATGTCAAGTTTTTTTCAAATGAACGAAATTTACAATGTTTTATTTTTGCATAATTTCAGATTAATTAAAATGACGAAGGAAGCGATGGAAGTATCGGAGCCAACGTCAGAAGAGAATCGTGAAAAAAGTTACATGAATATTCCAACGAATTATGTACGAGTTCCTGTCAAACATGCCAATCTTGGCATCAGAAGTCCTGCTATGTAAGAAACATTTCTTCTGCAATTTTGTTATAATTTTACTCGTAACATATTTTCCTTATTAATTTTACTCATTTTCAATGTTATTTTTATTCAGGGACATGAGTACGATGGTCGAACTGACGTCGTTTAGTACCCTGGGCAAAATTCAACCATTTTTGGTCACGATTTCATCGACAGCTGCTCTTTTGGTTGATTTACATTGTCATCTGTCTGACAAGGAAGTTTGTGGGTACCTTGGAGGGCACTGGGACATTAATACTCACAGTAAGAAAAACAAAATTTACTTGAATCAAACCACGAAAGAATGAAAAATATAAAAATAGTTTTAGTAAATTGAGTTGTTTGCGTTTTTAGATTTATCCATACTTGGAGCTTTCCCATGTCGATATGGTGGTAAAGACAGGTCGGCAGCAGCAGCAGTGGAATCGGAAATTGCCAAAACAATGGAATGGAAAAGAATGACTCTTGTTGGTTGGTACCATTCGCATCCGCGATCACATGCCTCGCCATCACTTCGCGACGTTGACGCACAACTAGATTATCAAATCAAGATGAAGGGCACGAGTGACAACGGGTACACTCCCTGCGTCGGTTTAATTTGTTGTAAGTTGTAAAGAAAGAAAAAAACAAATTTGAAAGACGTTGATGTATAAATTACAGTCATCAAGTGATTGGATAATAACTGATTATCAATTTCTCAGCGCCTTACAACATCGACGGAAACTGCTACGAGTCGAATTTTAATATTTTCTGGTCGATGCCACCCCCGGACAACCGCCCACACGAGTATCCGAGACCGATGCTTTTAAGTTTCACGCTGTCGCAGGATCATTTTATTTCCCAAGATGCATTTGATGAAATCGTACGTCTCGTTTTATAACTCCATATCTGAAATATTGAACATAAACCATTTCCAACAGAATGATTAAAATCGTTTCTTTCCATTTGCAGAAAAAGTGCGTTGAGTATTACAAAATCGAGGGCAAAATTGATTTCACTGCTACTCTAACTGGCAACACTACTTATCTAGAAAGATTAAAGGTATACAAACAGAATCTCAAAAATCTTTTCTTCTGAACCAAATGTTTAAAATAAAATTGTTATTTATTGTTCCAGAACTCTCTGGCTTCGAAACTACCAGGAAGGAACCGATCGAACTGTTCCTACTGGGACCTGATTCGCGAGATGATTTGTCCAGGTTCAGAAGATCCAGTTTCAACAGACAACCCCTTCATGTCAATGAACTTCCCCTTAGTATCCGAGTCTCTTTTACAACACTCGGGAAACGTCTTCCTAGCCCCAGGAATGCCGCCAGTTTCGATGTCTTCGCTTTCAAAACAGTACTCGAACCAGCTGAAAGACGTCGTGGCAGACGTGAATTCAAAACAACAATCCCTCATGATGGGCGATCCGCTCTCTTCCTACCGAAAGTCTGACTACGATTACCCAACAACTGACTACTCAAAAGCTTCGTCCTTAATCGACCACAAACTCCGTCCCAGTGAGTATCCCATGCCAGATCACTTATCCCAACACATGGCAAAGTTTCCCGACCTCAGCAAACTCGCCAGTTTCTCGTCAACTGACATTGCGAAATTGTCAGCGTTTTCCTTGGGAGACTTCACTAAAGCTGCAGAAACTTCGTCTGCGTATGTGAGAAATATTGCGAATCTTTTCGGACCCTTGGGAGGAAAAGCTCCGGAACCTGAGCCTGAGAGGAGGCCGGAGTACTCGTCTTTGGAGATGCTTCAGAATCAGTTCCGAGCTCCTACCACGTCTTCTGTTTCGCCTGCACCTGCTCCGGCGCAGGAACATTTTAAAAGTACCAGCCAGCCGGAAGATTTCAGCGAAAAGAAAAAAGCAGAGGAGCAACAGCAAAGTTTACAAGGTTCAAGTGAGGAGAAGAAAATGAACAGCGGAGTTTTGGATATGACTGCGGGACAGACTAAGAAACATCAGCCGTACCTAAACGAGGGAGAGGAAACACTAAATCTCTCAAAGGATAAGCATTAGTTTCGGGAATCGGATTTTTAGAACTGTTTTTAATTTTTAATTTTCCTTTTTTCGATGTGATAAATGATCTGAAACGACTTCGACGTTTTTCTCTGTAAAAATCAGTGGAATTAGAATTTTTTGTGTATTTTATAAGTTTTTTCGGAAAGAATTTTATTGGTTTTTAATTGATTAAAGTTAGGACGAAATTCAGATCGTAAAAGTGAGTTCTTACGAAATTTGATTTAGGAGTCAGTTGTTTGTTCGCTGCATTGGCGTTGCGTTCATTGTTGATGCGGGAGACTGATATTCGCGCCTTTGAATGCCAGGCTGGCACTCGTAAAAAAATTTCGGTCAACAGAACTCTCGCATTCGTGTCACAAGGGACAAAGAGACTTAATTTATGACTCTGGAACGGTGCTTGCAGTTGCATTTACCGAAACTTTTATTCACCGAGTGCAAAGTGCAAATTATCACCTATCGATGGCCTTGACTCAGTGCAGCCACAAAAGCACGCGTTGCAATCTCATTCTCCCTAAATGATTTTATCAATTTATTCAATTGTACACCTCGTTTATTTATCACTCTGTCATTTGAACGTCAACGACTTTTTAACTGCAGGTTCCACTGATTTGCAATTTTTATAAGAGCGCAAAATCATGTACATAAGATAATTTAAAACTTTCAACTTTCTGGACGACTATAAAATTTGAATTAGAATATTCAAAACCCAAAACTGTTTTATTATTCGACGAACATTGTAAGCCAATTTCGTATATCATTTAAAATGCGTTTTTGTATTCACAAAGTCAGTCATCAATTTTCCATACGAAACTTTTTACGACAGAATGAAGTTGTACCTTTTAGTCAACACAATTTTCTTTCTGATTTGCAAATCGCGTTTTTGTCTTGAGTTCGACGAGCCGTTGCCAATGTCTCTCTTTCTGTTCGTCCGTCTCGTTCTACGATTGATTTACGATCTTTTTAATAATGATTTGTATGTATCAAACTAAAGCAAAACCAGAAAAGAAGGAAGAAAAAAACGGAGATTTATTTTTTACACTCGAGACCTATCAATTTGATGGACTTTATTTGTACAAACGGGAAAAAGGGCCAAGAACGCAGAGTTCCTTAATTAATTTGTGCCCTTTGGTATGAAAAAGTGTTGTCCCTCTCGGCCTTCTCTCATCGTGTGTCTCGTTTGGTAAAACCGTTGTCGTGAAAGTAACGAATAAAGAGTCAGAGGAAACGAAATAAACAGGGGGGGATCTTACGTTGCCCCGGCTGGCGCGGATCGCTCTTGCAACCCGCCTAGCCAGTCTCCTCGGCTTTCACCTCGCCGACTGTTCTCCAGAAGTCACTCGTCCCGCGAAGCGTGTGTGTTTTCAACTCAGGCGAAATACTTTTTGTATTTTTTCGCAACCAATTGTACGGCCATTCATTTTTGGGATTTCGCGAGTCCCAAATGTCGCGACTTCGGCGATCAAGACTCTCCTTCCGGTAGCGTTTGACAGGCACGCTGACAAGCACTCTGGAACAGCTGGTGAGTGGATACCTGTACCTATGCCATGCTTACATAAACAATAAAAAATTTCAGCCGACATTCTTTGTTATCAAATACTCATTTTTTTATCCAACTTTTTTTACACTTTTTATTATTATTTCGCTTCTTCTGTTTCGAAGAATTTTTTATAAAGTGAAAATATTGTAATTAAGTTTCGAATAAAAAAAAATTTGGAAAATTTGATTGCGTAACATTTGTTTACATCTTGAAAATGAAAATCACTGTCTGTTCTTTCGTTAAAGTCACTTGGGAAATGAAAAAGTAGATGTTTTTTTTTCAAGATGGAAATTTAATTCAAATGATTTAAACAAGTAGAGGAATGAGTTAGTTTTAGGAAATTATATTTGTGTGTTGAAAGAAAAAAAACTCTTTTGAAATTGTAATATCTGAAAGAAACTACTGGCAGGTTGTAAGAAAGTGAAAGACTTAAATACTAATGATATAGAAATTAAAATACAAAAATCAGCATGCGAGAGTTTCAAATATGCTTATTATGTGAGTCGTTGACGATTATCAACTTGTAGGTAGATGATGAGCTTGATCAAATTATTATCCACATTATTCCTTGGTAAATCTGATTAGAAATTTCGGTTCTCTTCCCAGAGGACTTTCTTTTAATCTAAATAAAAAAAGCCGACAAAAAATTAAAATTTCCAATGGTAAGAATTTTACATTACCCGATTGTGAAACAAATGAAATATTTCACTCCAGAAAATGCATATGAAGATTGCAAAAAAACTGAGTGCGAAATGTAAGGAATGGGATTTTAATTAAGTCATTAATTAAAATCCTAATCAAACGTGCATATTGAAAAAATTGATGACTCGGTAATTAGTAATAAAATACCGCTGATAAGTTTTTTCTCTCAAAACACTTATTTTTCACAGTGTGTTTTAATTATAACGAGATTAATCAACGGAGAGAAAAGAACGATAAAGTATAAAAGTTTGATAAAAAATATTGTTTGGACCAAAAACCAGAACTGAATTTCATGAAGTCGAACTGTTTCTCTTATAAATTCCAATTTTTTCGATCAATGCAATAAATAACCCACTGATTTGAATATGAACCTCAGACGTTTTTCCCCAGAAATATCTTTAATGCGTCAAGATTAAAATTGATTCCCAATGTCTCATCCCATCTTTGGTTCTATTTTGACTGCATCGTCAGAGGGAAAAATCGAATTGCCAATATATTACTCTCATACCTAAAAAATTCGCAGGTTCCATTCACCTTATGACGTCACTTTTATTTTTGCAACCAAACGAAATTTGTTCCAAAATTCATCTTATTGTTGAATCAAAAAACAAACACCTACAATTGTCAAAAAAATTATTCGCCTATTCGTATTCACCACAACGTAATTCATTTTAATTTGTTTTGTAATCAAAATTTTTCGTGTTTAACGTCGATTATGATTAATGATTTTAATTAACTCAATGATAAACTCAATTTTGGGGAATAAAAAATGAAAGTGTGAAGCAAACATTTGTAAATGTAAATCAGAGAAAACAAACGACCCGAATCATCTTTCTTACTCGTACAAAACTCTTGAACATTAGTCAATTACTGTTTTTCCTTTTTGTCGTCCGAGTTTTACGGCCTGCCGGAGTTCCGTAAGGCTTCGCAGCTTTATGGAAACATCAAAACACGTATTTCCATGCGGTACCGTTGCTCCTCGGGTGTTGTGCAATTCCAATCACAAATGCGAGGGCTTTACGATTGTCCCTATCCCTTTAGATTTATTACATTACGAAACACAATTTCTTTCTTACTTAAAAAAGTTGATTCAAAATCAACAAAATAAAAAATAATTACCACTTTGGACATTCAGACGAAATGTTATCACAAGATCCAACTTTTTTAAAAGCAAATATTTTCAATCTAAATGATACTCTTAAAATCAACTATGAATTTTGTCTGTTCTGATAAAAAATTTATTCTTAAAAGGACTTTTTTTTATTGTAACATATTTATTTTTTCTGTAAAATTCCAATGAAAAAAAAATTTAAAAAAATAACGATCGGAATTGCGTATTGAAATTTTTTTGTAGTGAAAACAGAAGTGAGTTGTATAAACAAATATGCCGCGACACATAAAAGACTTCGAGAACCGTTTGATCGCCGTTGATTTCACCGTTAGACGCAACGCCGCCTGCAAGTTGCTTGTGAGGCGTGAGAAAATGAAAAAAAAGTGAAGAAAAGTAGAGTAACATCAGCCTCGATGAACAATTGCACAATTGTTCTACGAAATTAATCAGCAAAATGGCCGTTCAGTTGCAGAAACAATTTCTGATCGTTCTGAAAGTTCGCATAAAAACTTTTATAAAAAAAAAACAAAAAAAAGGAACAAATTAAACATAAGTCAGAAGCACTAATTTTTTGTAAACCGAAAAAATGCGATTGAAATAATTAATTGGTACAAGAATGGTGAAAAAAAAGAGACGTCCTGGAGATTTACTTGGCATTACTACACTTTTTTCTTCGTCATAAAGGATGATGATTCCGGCCTTGATTTTAATGAAACCAGAAATTATATTAAGAGACGTCATTCATGAAATGTTCAACCCTTTCCCGCATTGATATTCACATATCGATTCAGAAATTCTTTGACCTTTTGTTAATTTTATGTTACTCATCTGGTTTTTCTCCTGTGAATTATCGCCTTGATAATCGCTTTTTGATTTTTAAATTCTTGTAAAATGCTTCATCCTTTCGATAAAAAAAGACAGAATGTGATCTCAGATTGTAATACACCATTTCTGCTCGCTCCAAGTTCATTTTAACTTTATCACGATTGAAATTGTATCTCGTTAATTAACCCATTTCTAATTAAGACAAAATTTGAAGATTGAAACGAAAGCATAGGATTGAAAAAGAGCACGAATCAAGTGTAAAAGTATGTCATTCCTATGACTCCACGTGTCTACATACCGTTTCCTCGCCTTGTCAATGAATTTGTGAAAGTATCTTTAATAACTTGCACTTATCTACTTTTTTTTCTACCATTGAATCTGTAACAATGAAATTCCATTTTTTTTCTTCTCTCTGATTAAAAAAACATGGTCGACAAGAGTGATATTTGATTGGTTTGAAATTTCAACAGAGACTATGAAACCGTAGAAAATGATAGCTCAAAAATTAGGTCTCGACGATAAATGCGAACAATAAAACCTGTTCCCATCATTATGGTCCAGGCCACAAAATAGTTAGTGAGCATTTTTATTAATTGTTTTCCCTATCCGAACGTCCTTGCGTCGCACTTTTATATTTAAATTATCACTTTAATGACTAACTGGATTTCCGCAAGGTCGTGCTTGGGTTTTTGCTCCTTTCCCTGACCAGATCCTTTTGTCTTGGACGGGTATGCTCGATCGCTATGCAATTCCATTTTCAACTTTTCACCCGGATTTATCATTTTTTTTACATCCCACTCGTCTGAATTCTAAAGACAAAGACGTTGTAATTTAATCCTTTAATAATTTATCAGTTTATTTATTTCATAACAATAACTTTATAGATCAATTTCGAAGGTCGGAAGAGCAATTTTACTGACTGATTTACCTAACGTTTGAGTGTAATATCGTACAACATTGCACGTCACATAAATTCTAGCTCCTCGTAAAGAGGGTCTGGAGTAAAAAAAATTCCTCGTACATATTTTAATGCTCCACGCACGTGCGTGCTACCAGCTCGGCATGTCAAAATCTAACTGAAAGAGTTTTCTTTTGAACCTTCTCTGAAAAGCTACGGAGACACTTCAAATCGTTAAAAGTTGAAAGAAATTTTTATGTTCTCGTTTCCGCTGTGAAATTCCTGTCTTAAGAAAACAATTTCAAACATGATTTCGCATTAAAAATTGATCAATACAAAATACAAAAACTTTTTCGAGTTCTTTCTTGGTCCCAAACAGCAATAAAATTGTGAATTCAGTTTGAGGATGAAAAGTTGTAAATTGCAAATTGAGAGTAAGAAAATAGTTTTGCAAAAAAAAAAAAAGAGAAAAGGATAAAAGAAAGATAGATAGATGAAGTGTTGTCACAAGCGAACGTGCTAACTGAATCGCACATAAAGAAGAGCGGGAAAGATAAAATAAAGAAAGGTCTTGGATGTCGAACGGTGATGCCACCCGCGATGGTCGTGGCTGAACTGTTAAGGTCGAGAGACATTGTGCAGGACAATGTCCTTAACAAGGCAACGTCATGGGACGTTTGCATTCCTCCCAGCTTGTACGATTGGCCGTTATATTCGTTCCTGTCAATTTTTTCATCCGCCAAAATTCACCGGTCTTCGGATTCCTTCTCAAATTTCTTTTCAGCCTCGCCACTTTTATCCCAACCACTTAGATTAATCCTCGCAAAAGCCAGCAAAAACTCATCCTCGCAAAAATTCAAAAAGTCCTAAAAAACCAAATCGTCAAAAACTTTTTCAACTCTTCCCTTTCCTTCAAACATCCTGTTGGAACGTATTTCAAGGGCCTTTTTGACCTTTCGAAAATTTCTCGACAGAACAAGCAATAACAATAAAGTAGAAACTCGTTCATTAATAAGACACAAGCTGTATAAGGTGTTTTGGAAAAAAAAATGACGAAGAAAAAAGAAAAACACTGTCGAGCAAGAGTATATTTTCTCTTGGACATAATTGTCCTTCTTTGCCTCTCATTATTGACCTTTATCCATGAGCTCTTAGGGATTTCGCACGGAGGATAACGAGTTGAGAATAAATCCGAGCTAATATTGTCACATAGTGGCCGAAACCGAAGAAACGAGAAACGAAGATCTCAAGACAAAAAATGATTTCAAAAGGCAGACAAATGCGTGCTTATCCGCCTGAGGGATCTATAAGAATGTAATGTAAGTGATGCAAAAAAAAAGAATGAAAGAGCCGAGAGCGGCGAGGGCGGCAACCGACAGTGGACGACCTTGCTACGTTATCTGGATGTGACACGCGTTCCTTTCACTTTCCGAGTCCAGGAACCAGAAACCCCGGATCTTGTGAACAAAAATACAAATTGTAATGGTAGGGGGAAGGGGGGGGGGGTCAGAGGGTCGCAAAAAAGTCAATGCACCATGAAACACTAAGCTTGATTTTCAACCGATCTTTATTTCATCGATCTCAAACTTTTGTAATTAGCATTTAATGCTTAACTCTGGATGGTAATCAGGAATTAAAATCGAGTTAGCAACGGTACATCGAGGAGTTTGAGAAATTCAAAAAAGTTGATTTGATATGAAAAAAGGATTCGAAAGGGGTAATGAAATGTTTATCTTTTGCGAAACGGTTTTTTTGCGGTTCGATTAGGGGCCGATTTTTATAATGTAATTACGACTGAGCTTCCTGCGTTTGTCGAGATGTCGATGGCGATTAAAGCGACAAGCCATTGTACAACCGATTGCATTCAGCGATCCGATTTTATCAATCCGAATCGTTCGGCCGGATTGAATACAAGACGTTGAATTTAGTAATCGAAATCGGCTACCTGATTTCAACAGAAATTGAAATCTCCCGCTGATTGTGAAACGAAATTACTTCATTCTTGTCACTCTCCGGAATCGCGAATTCACCGCAATTCGATAATTTACCGCAGACATCAAAACGGAAACGATTAATAATTTTACAATGTTTTTTTCGTTGGTAACAACGTGTTTCATCGGTCGAGAGGAAAAACTTTCTTTGCACATGCCGATTTCTAGGTCAATGCAACTGAATTGAAAATCTAAACATGATAAATAATTCATGCAGAATCCGAGATGCGGAAAACCAATTAGAATACGAGGAGAGGGAAGAACAAAAGGACGTTGGGCAAGTGCAAGAACTAGGATTGCTGCGTGATTTGCAATGATTCATCAAGGCTCGCGATGATCGGTAACGGTACAGCCGGACAATTATCGGGCCTTCTGCTCGGTTACATAAATTCGCCAACTAAAAATGCGTCCGGTTGTGCAACCGATCGAGTTCTCAAGAAGATATCATTTTTTTAATGATTCAACACGCGAAGGTCATTATTAGAAATCGGTATCCGAGTACCGATTTCTTCAATCTCTTCTTTCTTCCATCTCGAGTGAGAAGACGTTTTGGTTTTTTTACTCCTTTCTTTTTGACTTCCAAAAGTTGTGCGAATCCGATACCGATTTGCATGCTAAAAATACGCTAACGAAGGTACACTTTTATGGGTCCCCTGGGAGATGCGCTCGACAACGTTCAAAAGTGTCATTCACCCATTGGTAATAAAATTAAGATAACCTTTTTCTCATTTCGCTGTAAAAAGTAACGTTTACGCAAATTTTTCGACCTCAGGAATGCGAGTGAAAGAAAACATGACAAAAAAGAAACAGAATGTGAAAAAAAGTCAATTTGGCTGGTTGCAGATCCGTTTGCGATTTATGGCAGACCTTATGCGCTGCTTTTCTTTTTTTTTCATTGTTTTATTTTTCTGTTGGTTGTATTTGCATTTATTTGTTCACTGGTCGTCGTAACTCATGCTCATTGAGCAAGTCACTTTACTATCTTTTAAACTCGAGTTTGCACAATTGGTTTTGCAGGGCTGTTGTGAGGCACAATGTCAAAAGGTCAGCAAAATGGAATAATGCCGGGAGTTGGAGACCACGCAGGGCTGGATGGATTCTCGGACGATGGCAGTTCGCCTCACTCGAACGAGCATGATGGAAGGTAAACCAATCAATCATTCCCCATTTTTCTCCCTCTCCAAATGGTAAATCATTTTTCAAGATGGATCAAGTCAGGCTGAAGAATTTTTGAAATTACTTTTTTACAGTACGCATAACTGAATGAAAAATGTTCATCTCATAAACAAATATTTTTTGAAAAATAACCAACTTTATTTGAACAGTTAAATTCAACTGAAGTTAAGTAGAAATGAAAATAAATATTGAATGTTGAAGTGGGAAGTTTTTATCAAAGATTAAAATTGGTGTGAATAATTTTTTCGTCATAAGCCCACAGAGTGAAAGTGCTCGTTTATTTGTATAAATTGGAAAAAAATGTGGATGCAAATGTGTCACCTGCTCCTATGACCATATTGGCGAGACATTCCAGGATACGAAACAAAGCTTATCTGATTAAAGGAAAAAAGTCCCTTGAAAGAGAGCTGAACGAGAAGAAAAAAAAATCCGCGTTCAAGTTAATTGTCGAGCACGATAGTCGATAACAATTGTTACGAGTGTTAAAATCGGTAACACAAAGGTCCTTTCACCGGTAGAAAGGACCAAATCTGTGCTATTATTCGGAGTACAAAAATAGGTCGGTGCTTTCATTTCTGTTGCGTAACCTCGCGGCCTCTATCAACGCACTCAGCGTGCCATGTCGTTACAAGCGTCACTTTTACTCTTTAACGCATTCGATTTGAGCTGCACGATGGCTCAAATAATAACCATTGTATTGTTCTACATTTTTCTCCTGTTTCTCCTCCCCCCCCTTTTGCTTTTTCCCATTTTAATTCCACAACTCAAGCGAGCGACGCAATTTAAATTGAAATTCGCAAAACAGATTTGTCATTCAGATAAGCCATTGAATTGTTTCAGACGAATAATTTTCTTTTCCATTCAATTCGTTTGTCACTATCAGTTTCAATCGAGATGAAAGACTGAGAATTTGATCTATTGAATAGGAAGAAGAAAAAAAAGAATCCAACGACAAATAAATCTGTTTTGATTTATAGGGAGAGTCGTCAGCAGCCTGTGGAGACGAAAGGATGGGACGTATTTCGGGACCCGCCTCGGAAGATCGACTCCGGGTCTATGGCCAACCAGAAATGTCTGGAGATGACCGTACGAATCACAAAAGTCGTCGTGTACCTACTAGTCTTTGTCATCGTCCTTGGGTGCGGCGCGGTCGCCAAAGGAACGATACTGTTTATGACGTCACAGCTCAAGCCCGATCGAACAATACCCTATTGCAACAAACAATTAGGCAAGTCGCGCGAGATCTTTCTCGGCCTGCACTCTGTCATGAAACTGAAGGTGAAAGCCCGATCGGTTCATTTTCTTGAACGCTCCGTTGATTTTCAGGTCGTGATAGACAGTTCGTGGTCTCGATTCCGGAAGAGGAACGAATAGCCTGGATATGGTGCATCATGTTCGCTTTCGCTGTGCCCGAGTTTGGCACGCTTTTTCGCAGCGTGAGAATGTGCGTCTTCAAGTCATGCAAAAAGCCCCAGTCCTCGCACTTCTTCCTCGTCTTTGTCATGGAGACTTTTCATGTTCTCGGCCTTGCTTTGATGTTCCTCGTTGTTCTGCCTGAGCTGGACGTCGTCAAGGGCGCCATGATCACTAATTGCGTCTGTTTCGTTCCATGTTTGCTTGGTACGAACATTACAATACAATTTAACCCGTTCTTTACCAACGTTCATGTTCCATCTCTTCAAAAATAGACGATTTTGCAATCGAAATGTTTCTTATTCTTTGCAATAACAATCAAAATAGTTTATCACAATTCATTTTTTATTGCTGCTTATGAATTTTAAGAACTAAGTTCAGAAACTTTGAATTTTTGCATTCTTGGCAAGGAATGGGTTAATTCAAATGAGAGAGATGGAGATATGAAAGTGATTGTGTTAGAAAAGGACGGAAATATATTTTGTGCACTTTTTCTAAAATCAATTCCCCTTTCAGGATTACTTTCAAGGAAGAAAAATAAGGAAGAGAGAAGATGTGTTTTAATTCTCGTGGACCTGGCAGCTTTAACTGCTCAGGCAACTGGATTTGTTCTCTTTCCACTTTTAGAGCGAAACCGACCGGTACTATGGCTGATTCCGCCAACGTTGGTCCTAATTTCGTGTGGATGGTGGGAGAATTATGTCTCGGAGCAGAGCCCAATAAGTTAGTAAAATACCTGAAATTGCAAAAATTGCGTTACATTAAGATCTGTATTTTATTGATGCGATTTCTCTCGTTTGCAGAACTAGTGAAGATGTTAGGAAGAGTGAAGGAGGATCTGAGATTAACTCGATACTTCACCTACATGTTTATGTCGGTGTGGAAAATCGTGGTGTTTTTCATTTCCTCGTTGATTATTTTGCGTGCGCGTGGCGAGACTGCCGGGAATTTGTTTTCCATGTTCGGCAACGCTTTTGGCGAGCACAAAATAACCGTCCAGGGCATCCGACCGACTGCCTCCGGAACGATCACAGACCTGGCCGACATCCTGCCGAATGGCGAAACGGAAACTGTACTCGCCGATTTAAGCACGCCCATCTACGTGCTGCTCATACAAATTTTGGCGGCCTACATGGCTTATATTTTCGGTACAATTTCTTTAAATACAAAAAACCATAGTAAACTAAATATTCGAATTCAAAACTTTCTCTTTTCTAGTTCAAATTAAATTTTTGTTTAGTTTCTTTGACTTCATTTACTTGTTTTAAAATAAAACTTGTTTAAGAGTTAATTTTAATGTTGTTTCGGTTTTCAGGAAAATTTGCATGCAAAATCATGATCCAAGGGTTCAGTTACGCATTTCCAGTGAACCTCACGATTCCTCTAACGATCTCTATGCTAATCGCAGCAAGTGGTCTGAGAAGTGAGGATCCTTGTTTCTTCCACGGGACGATTCCAGATTATTTATTCTTTACACCTCCGCCTCAAAACTTTTTGAACAACTTTGTTTCAAAGCAATACGCGTGGATTTGGTTGCTATGGCTATTGTCCCAAACGTGGACCACATTGCACATCTGGACACCCAAGTGCGAAAGATTGGCTTCAACAGAAAAATTATATGTGCTGCCTATGTACGATTCCTTGCTTATCGATCAGTCTTTGGGATTGAATCGAAGGAGGGATGATCAACCCGAGCTTAAAGTTGAGGTACGATTTGTGAAAACAATGAAAAAAAATTTATTTAAATATTTCAATATGAAGTTGATGTTTAAACAAGAAAAATAATTTTGTGTAGGATTTGGTCGACATAGAAAAAGAAAAAAGCGACGGTGATTACGAAACGATCTACGAACAAACCGACGGTACGAACACTCCGCCAAATTCTATGAAAAATTCCGACCACGTGACGCGAATTTTTGCATGTGCTACAATGTGGCATGAAAACAAAGAAGAAATGATTGAGTTTCTGAAAAGTATCCTGCGACTGGACGCAGATCAGTGTGCGAAACGACTCACACAAAAGTATTTCGAGTTCGTCAAGTCAGACTACTACGAATTCGAAAGTAGGTTCACTATTTCCATTTCGTCTGATTTCAAAATCTTTCTCTACTTAATCTCTAATCATACAATTTTGTTCGTTCTTTTTTCAGCTCACATTTTCTTCGACGACGCCTTCGAGCTCTCTGACGTAGACGAAAATGAAGTCCAAGTAAACAGATTCGTCAAACTGCTGATATCAACATTAAAAGAAGCGGTTTTAGAAGTCCACTCGATAGATTATACTAAAGCACCTAAGAAGTTTGTAACTCCATACGGTGGACGCTTAATCTGGAAACTCCCTGGCAAAACCAAGATGATCGCTCATCTCAAGGACAAAAGCAAAATTCGTCACAGGAAACGTTGGAGTCAGGTGATGTACATGTACTACCTACTCGGACACCGGTTGATGGACCAACAGTACAGTGTCGACCGAAAGGAAATCATTGCTGAAAATACCTATCTTTTGACTCTGGACGGTGACATTGATTTCCAACCTTCTGCTGTTCACCTCTTGGTTGATCTCATGAAAAAGAACAAAAATCTTGGAGCTGCTTGTGGACGAATCCATCCAGTTGGTTCTGGTTGGTTGAACCTTCAAACTGTTATTAAATTTCATCTTCCTTTAACTAGGTCAATTTTAATGCAAACTCTTGTAATGTTTTCAGGTCCTATGGTCTGGTACCAGATGTTCGAATACGCAATAGGTCATTGGCTACAAAAAGCAACAGAGCACATGATTGGTTGTGTGCTCTGTAGTCCAGGATGTTTCTCCCTCTTCAGAGGTAAAGCTCTGATGGATGACAATGTGATGAAAAAATACACTACCAGATCCGACGAAGCCAGACATTACGTCCAGTACGATCAGGGAGAGGATCGGTGGCTTTGCACGTTGCTTCTACAGAGGGGATACAGAGTAGAATACTCAGCTGCGAGTGATGCCTACACCCATGCTCCAGAAGGCTTCAATGAATTTTACAACCAGAGACGAAGATGGGTGCCTTCGACCATCGCGAATATTCTCGACCTTCTATCCGATTCCAAACGAACGATCAAGATCAACGATAACATCTCCATGCCTTACATTTTTTATCAGAGTCTTCTAATGGGAGGTACCATTTTGGGTCCTGGAACTATTTTTCTTATGTTGGTTGGAGCTTTTGTGGCTGCTTTTAAGATTGATAATTGGACGAGTTTCTACTACAATATCATTCCGATTCTACTTTTTATGCTCGTTTGTTTTACTTGCAAATCAAACATACAGGTAATTTGAAAAATTGAAGAGTTGCTTGGAAGTTCCAAGTTGAGAAATTGAAATTGATAAAATGATGGTTGGTTTTTTAGTTGCTCTGCGCTCAGATATTATCGACGGCTTATGCGATGATCATGATGGCAGTGATAGTCGGTACAGCACTCCAGCTGGGAGAGGACGGCGTGGGTTCACCCTCGGCAATATTCTTGATATCGTTATCAAGTTCCTTCTTTATAGCAGCGTGTCTACATCCGCAGGAGTTTTGGTGCATCGTCCCTGGTATTATTTACCTGTTGTCAATTCCCTCCATGTACCTTCTTTTGATCCTTTACTCTATCATTAACTTGAATAACGTCACCTGGGGTACTCGCGAGGTCCAAGTCAAAAAAACGAAAAAGGTTTGTCAGCATTGAGAATTTTGTTTCAATAATTGGGATGGTGATGGATACTAAGTTTTGGTAACAGTTTAAATTTGAACTTGAAATAGCAAATTAATGGAATTTTTTCAACGAAAAAGAGTTGAGCGTTTTTGAACATGTTGGATTTTGTAGGAATTGGAACTAGAGAAAAAAGAGGAAGAGGAAGCCAAACGAAAAGCAAAACAGAAATCACTGCTTGGATTTTTGCAAAGTGGTGCAGGCACCAATGACGATGACCAAGGATCCATTGAGATTTCTCTAGCTGGACTTTTCAAATGCATGCTTTGCACTCATGGAAAACCGTCTGATGAAAAACAACAGCTGGTAGCGATTGCTGAGTCCTTGGAACAACTAGGAAAACGACTAGATAATATTGAAAAGTAAAATAACAAGTTTTTCATACTTTTGAAATTAGAACATGCAGAAAATGAAAAAAATGACTGATTTTCAGACACGTCGATCCACATCACGTGCACCGAAAACGAGCATCCTCTGTTGGATCGAGAGTTGCTGATCATCTTGGAGCAATTGGCGAGGAGGGTACACACGATGAAGATAGTGATACTGAAACTGTGGACAGTAACGATACAACTCCTAATCCACCGCGACATTACTTGTCACCTCTGTGGATTCATGATGAGAAGTTGCTGAATGGCGCTATTGAAGTGATTCCTGATAACGAAGACGTGTTTTGGAGGGACTTGATTGACAAGTATCTTTTCCCTATCGATGAAGACAAGGCGGAAAAGGTTTGTGGTGACATCGCGAGAGATGAAACGACATGGGTTTTGCCACCTTATGACCTCCAAACAATCCAAACTTCAAAATTAATAATTTTTATCAAAATTCAACTTTTATTTCGTTTGGTAGAGTTTTCAAATGATTCAACCTAAAGTTTGTTGTTTGTGTTTTATATTTTGATCGTTGATGTTTATGAATTTTTTGTTTTAATTTTGTTTCAATTTTTCATTTTGGTACAAATTGTAATAATTTTTTGAATTGAACTTCAGGCTCGTATTGCAAAAGATCTTAAGGACCTGCGAGATCAGAGCGTGTTTGCGTTCTTTATGATCAACGCCCTGTTCGTGCTGATTGTATTTTTGATGCAACTTAACAAAGACTTGTTGCACGTTAAGTGGCCATTTGGTATCAAGACCAACATCACCTATGACGAAAGTTCCCAAGAGGTAATCAGCGCTCCGCTGGTGACCGAATTATACTTGTTCTGCTTAGACAAATCTTATAACTTCAAAATAAAAAACTGTTATTTTCAAATGAAAATGTTCAAAGTTCTTAGTTTCCTGAAGGAGGAATTCAAAGCGGACAGGTACTATGAAGTCACCAACGGGGCTTTAGAACAACTAAACTAATCTTTTTTATTAAACCCCCACAGGCAAGGATTGCAGCAGATTTGGTTGAGTTGAGAAACAAAGGGGTCTTCGCATTTTTGATGTTCAATGCTCTGTTCGTATTGATCGTATTCTTACTTCAGCTGAACAAAGATCAGCTCCACGTCGTGTGGCCACTCGGGGTCAAAACCAACATCACCTACATTGAAGAAACTTCAGAGGTATCAACCTCACCGTCGCACTAACAGGCCAATCGTCGTGTCTCGTCTTGACACCCCTTCTTCTAAATTTTTCTTCTGGACCAATGTCCAAACTCCAAAAAAACGTTTACCCAAATTTCTATGTGTTTCCAAATTTGTCTACCTTTCTTCTGAATTTTGTTAACTCAATTTCCCAAACATTTCTTAAATGTTCGCAAAAATTTTATTGTTGCCAATGTTGTTGTTTGACTTAAATGTATCTCGAGACACGAAACAAGCACTTAATTTTTTGTTGGTCGTACGTAACACAGGATATCAGAACACAATTAACTGATGGTTTTAAGTGTCAGCTGGAGATGAAATGGATGTTCGTTTAATTTATTTGGTGGTGAAAAACGGTCGCTTTTTTCAATAATAATAGCGTCACAGCGAGGAAGTGCACGAAGGTCATTGTTAACTTAGTCCAGGACATAAGATGCACAAGCGAAGGTCTTGCAGAACGGTTCAGCACCATTAACTTCGGTGTTTAGTCTTAAACTGATGGACCAACTAATTGTTCGTTAACGTGATTTGTGTCTTAGCTCTTGATTGTCTTAGTTTAGTGACAATTAAGAACCCCCCACCTCTCATACGTAACTAATTTTGCATGTTGAAGGTTTATCCGAGTGTCATAAAATCAGTTCCCTGAGATATCTAAATTATCACGAGGTAGCTTTGTGATAGACATTACATTTGGGGCTGACTAATTTTTATTCGTATGATTGTCATGATATTTTTAATCAATGTCTGTGAATAATATTGAAATGTGCAAAAACAATCTTCCAGCTAACATTTCCAATTTACATTGACGTTTTTCGTTTTCAGGTACACATCACAAAAGAGTTCCTTCAACTTGAACCGATCGGATTGGTTTTTGTCTTCTTCTTCGCCCTCATTTTGGTGATACAGTTTACTGCTATGCTGTTCCATAGGTTTGGCACCTTTGCTCATATCCTTGCCAGTACTTCTCTCATCAAAAAGGTAAGTTACAACTGTGAAAATTCTAAAAAATTTCCTGTTCGTGTAAAAATGTTTTTCTAACTGAATTTTGGTTTGGTTTTCTGCAGAAAAAGAAGGGATTGTCACAAGAACTGGCAGTGGAAATGGTCAAAGACATGCAAAGACTGGATGGAATCGAAGAAGATTATGACGATGGTAGTGCAGGAGGTCCTGGTAGACGAAAAACCATCAGGAACCTTGAAAAGAGTAGAAATAAAGCTCAAGCAATCAACACTCTTGATGTTGCTTTCAAGCAACGGTTTTTCAGTTTGGCTGCTGAGCAAGGTATAGGTAAAAAATAATAACATTTTCTTTGCAAAAATATAAAACAATTGTTGTTTTTGAATTGTAATGTCAATCAAACTTTGTACTTTAAAGGTTTACCTCGAAATCTTTCAATAAGAAGATCAACAGAAGCCTTCAAAGCCTTTGAAGGAAGGAGAAACAGCATAATAGCTCAGAGGAAAAAATCGCAGATGCAAACTCTTGGGGCAAACAATATTTATGGTGTAGCCGGCAATCCTCTGGGAATCCAAAACACCCGGCCAACCAGAAGCAGTCAGATCTCTGTGAAAGACGTTTTCTCAGCTGAAAATCTTGGCGGTCATCTAAACCCGGCCTATGAGAGTGACAACAGTCCCAGAAACAGTTTGAAACTTCAGCAACTATCCGGCCAGGGAAAATGGCAGGGAGACAGCCGAAACTAAGATGACTTCAATTTTGAGATTGAATTGCGTCCTTGATCGGATGCGATTTTGTAAATATAGTGTGGCAATTTGATGATGACAATACGAGAAATTTATTTATTTTTTAAGAAAGTGTACTTCAAGTTTGACAACTACGCTTATTTGTTATACTCATTGATTCTGTTTGTGATAAGTAAGAGGATGATTGAGCGAATTTTCTTTTTTTTTAAATTGTCAGAATTGTCTGTTGTAAATAAGGAAATAAATGTGTTTTTACTCTTGTATTTTTAAGCCCTTGAATGATTTTTATTCTGTACATTACAGGTAAACTTGTTCTTGTTACAAAATTCGTAGAAATAATTGATAGAGTAAGAAAAAGATGTGTTCTAAGTTATTAGAAAAGATTGAAATTTTGCTTTGCCTAGCAAAAGTTGGAAGCGATTTTTAAAATGATGAAAACAATCGTTTGATTCGATTTATGTACAATTAAACTATACCAAAGAATTAAAACTAAACTTAAGTGATAATAAATTTACGAATTGCTCGAGGTTGAAAGAATAAATACAAATTGAAATCCGATGGAATAATCTACGCAAAATCGCAAGTTTTGCTATGTGATTTGGGTTACAATTATTTCAGTCTGTATCATTTGATTATGCAACTAATTAAATTAATCTAATCAAATAAATTCATCTGAATGAATTCGTACAAACTAAATTCTTCTAAAATTACGCAATTATATAGTTTAAAACAGCAGAATTTTTGCTTGAAGAAGTAATTTTACCAGTTTTTAAGCAGGCATAATTTGAGAAAGAAAACTCGAAAAAACAAAACATTTTGGCGTGTTTGTCATAATTTGATCTCATAACATACAAATTGTAAACTTTATTCGAAACCTGAATAGTTTCATCAACCGCAATAATCTCCGTCCTAACTTTAACAATAACAACCATGAAGCTACTTTGAGATTGGCAACTATTCATTTACTGAATCGGAACCTAATTAATTAGCACGAAAGAAAAGCTCTTAAGCGTCTGCACTACTCCTCTTGTGCGTTAAAACTAAGTCTTTCATAGTTCATATAAAACTATACAAAATATACTCGAAGTTCTGTTTCTTTTCTTCTCATAATCTGTTATAAATAATGAATCGATCGCAATCAAATGGTCGCGAATAACCAACAGTTCTCAACATTGAATAGCAATTTGCAAAATGAAAAAAGTATTATTTCCATCTTCTTAATCACTATCGTCAAAAAAAAATCTAACTCGACTTGGAATGACTGAAGTTTGACTTCTTCTGTTCATTTTGAAGCTGTGTCCAGTAGTAGCAGTTCGACAGGTTGAACCCTACGCTCATCTGCTCGACACTTTGTTCAAGATTTTCGCTAGATCGAGAATCAGGATTCGGCGAATTGGGTGGGGTTTTCCTCAGTCTCTTATAATCCGAGTATCGGTTTAGGGACACCTGATCGACGCAAACCGCCTGGGTGGTGTGGCGCGTCTTATACAAAACCGGACAACTCAGGTCACCCTTCAGCCCCAGGCTGTAAAGGTTCGCCAGTCGGCGCAGTTTGTCGCGTTCAGGCTGGCGCATTGCGTGGAGTTTAAGTTCGCTCTGGTTAGGATCCTGGAGGAATCGAGACACTTTTTCGTTGGCGGAGGTGATGATCGAGTACCCGGGCTTGTTGTCCACGTGACGCCGACCTGCCCGAATTTCTCGACCGCTCAGGCCAGAGTTCAGGGCGATTCTTTGTCTATAGTCAAGGTTTGCGTGCAGAAGTGACTGGTAGACTGGCTCGTTTTTCTCTTCGTTTGTACTGTCACCGTCATCCCTCCAGTTAGATTCGCCTATCCAATCGGATTGCTCATCGTCGCCTGTAAAAATCAAAATATTGGAGTTGTACTCTAAAGATTTTACATGTCTTTTGAGCTGTTTCTTCTCTTTTTACTCTATATTAAGTTTTTTTTTTTTTGCAAAATTTGTTCCAGCTAATTTACCTTCTCGATCTTCATCATTTGTAACAACTCCTGTATCAGAATCACTAGACGAAATACTTGAGCTGGAAAATCGTGAACAATCCATTGCTTCCTCGTTCTGCTCTTTGTTTTGAGTTTTCTGCTTCGGTACCGAGTGTGGCTTTAAAGGTCTCATCTCACAATCAGTTGACCTTTCTCGGCACGACCGTTTCCTTTTGCCACACCTGCAAATCCCACAGAAAACAAACCAGTACATAAACAACAAATTACCACGACTTAAACTCAAAACTCTGTCATAATCAAAAGTAAAAGTTACCATATCGCAGCGTATCGGTTTTCGCAATCGTTTCTAAACACACGTTTTTTCTTGCCAATTGAACTTGGCACCGGGACGATTGCTCGCGAGGTAGAAGGGTGTGAACCAGCCTCCACAGCCATCCTCTTGAACTTTCTTTTACGTCTTGTGTTCATTCGGGGAACAAAATTCTCATTCACGGAGTCGCTCTCGATGTTGCTAATGTTATTCAAATTCGAAAATCTTGCAAATCGCTTTTGGTGGCTTGTCTCGTCGCTGTCTGACTGGTACTTTGACGTCGCTGGGTTTCTTGGAATCCGAACGTCGCATATCGACGAGGAACTGTCATCTGAATGTTTGTTTATGCTCAGCGATGCTGTCAAAATAAACATAAAGGTCAAAGGTCGTTGACACAACTAAACACCATGAAAGCATCAACACTTGTTGTTCAAGTTTTTATTAGAAAACATAAGTTTAATTTTGATTGAAAAAGAATGTCAAAAGAATTTTGGGTTGTCATTTTTTGCACTTACGGATATTTCCAGTCGACCTGGCACGCCTGCGGATGCCCCATCTGCGTCTGACACTTGCACTGTTGCTGCTTTCTTCGAGTGCCAATGTCAAATCGTGAACGAGCGCCTCCATTTTGACTCTTAGATCCGCTAGAACGACTTGCTGAGGCCGCTCCATTTGACGCATTAATTCTTATACTACAACCTTGTCCGCATCCTGCAACACCTTCTCACAACAACAATCGCGGGCGTGAGTTTCGCGACCCGTCAGACAGTTTTTTTGGTTGATTGTCAACAAGTCATCCTCGGGCATGTCAGTCGCGAACAAAATATAAACAATCACGTGTCCCGGACCAACACTTGACAGATGTTTTGACTATTTGACTCTGGATTTCACTTTTATCGCATCGCCCGTCCCTGACACTGTCTCTACTCTTACTTCTGCACGCATTTTTTTCATCCAACGCAAATAAGCGACTCCTAAAGTCATGTTTACAATTGCTTTGACTCTGTTTACAACGTCACTTCCAATATCTTTCATCCTTATTTACCTAACCTAAAAATATAAATGAATAAACAAAAGCTATATTCTTTTTTTTGTTGAAACAAGTCTAGAGAAAAGGTTTTAGATGGTAATTGATTCGTTGTTTTGATTGTTGACTTTGTTGTGGTAAAGAAGGCGAAGTGAAATTTTAAGGTTAGGTTTAAAGGGAATGAGGCAAACAAGGACAGAGAGTTTTAAAGGGAATTGAGAGTTTTTGACGTGTGCAACAAATTAGATAAATAGCAATAGTTTTGGAGCGGTATGAAAAAAAGAGCAGTGTATGTTTTGATTGTAAATTGACAGTTGGAATGTTGATAGGAAAATTGGAGGAGGAGTATTGTTTAGATGTTTCGTTGTTCGCCCTGACTTACGAGGCTGTGTTTGTTTTTTTATTGTAAATTTGTAACTTGTTGAGGATGATCAAGGCTATTTTGGTGTTCAACAACCATGGCAAACCTAGACTTTCTAAGTTTTATCAATATTTTGTAAGTATTTTTTGCAATATAAAAAAATTTACATTGTTTTGAGTGATGCTAAATTGTTCGATCAATTTTCAATTTCCAACAATCTGTTGCTATTAAATTTGTATCAGTTTTCATTGATGAAATACATTGTCTATAAATTTCATTAATTAGTTTCGCAAAACCTAATAATTCAACAAGTTTCTTAATGTAATGGTAATTGATATTTCGAAAATTTTTCATTTCAGAATGAAGATATGCAACAACAGATAATCAAAGAGACCTTTCAGTTGGTTTCGAAACGAGATGACAATGTGTGCAATTTCTTAGAAGGCGGCAGTCTCATCGGTGGCTCCGATTACAAACTCATTTATCGTCACTATGCAACTCTTTACTTCGTTTTTTGCGTCGACAGTTCAGAATCTGAACTTGGCATTTTGGATTTGATTCAGGTGTTTGTTGAAACACTTGACAAATGTTTTGAAAATGTTTGCGAGCTGGACCTTATCTTCCACGTTGATAAAGTTCATTATATCTTAAACGAACTGGTGATGGGAGGAATGGTTTTGGAAACTAATATGACTGAAATTCTCACGAGGATTGATGAGCAGACTCGATTAGAAAAACAAGAGGTAAACTTATTGAACATGACAAATCAAAGTAATCTTAAAACTAAAATGTATTCAAAATAAAAATATTTCTTTTTAGGCTGGAATAACAGCAGCTCCTGCAAGAGCAGTTTCAGCAGTGAAAAACATGAACATCCCCCAACAAATCAAAGATATGAAGCTTCCAGACCTGCCTCAAGCTATAAAAGACCTGAAATTTTAAATTTTTAATTATTTAATGTTAAAGTTGATGAAATAAGATTAAAAGTCCACAGCTGGCGATTTATTTATGAGAAACACAGATTGTAAATCAACATTCCACGATCGATCAGAGAAATTCAAAGGAAATTGTCAGGCTTTCAATTCATGTACAAACGTTTTTTATTCGAATAATTTTTCACTTTGTATTATAGATGTTGAATATTTGTAGACTGAAAGAAAAACAAAAAAAAAGAACTAAGAATATATCTTCGATCAGATTGGACTTTCCTGTATATAATTATCGATTCCTGTAAATGACTCACGTATGTGTATCATTAACTGGGAGCATTCTGATGTGAGTTGCATGGTCAACGACGTCCACCACCGTGCCAATCGATGATGGCATTCCTGTTGTCGCTCCTAGAGAATATTATTTTTAAAAATTACCCTAACAATTTATCATTCAAGTTATATCAAAAATAAAACAAATATTATAAACAACCTCACGGTTTACAAATCATTTTCCGTATCTCCTAGGTGTTCTTTTACTAATGTTTATTCTTCACAAAGACAATTGATTTTAATTCAAGACGTCCCACTCAATTTACCATAAACTGTCGTCTCAAGTTAAAAACAAAAATCTCACGGTTTTACTGAAACTGTATGTATCCAAGTGATCGACGACATCCGCGTCGTATATTCATTACGTCAAAATAGCATGTTACTTTTTGTGACATAACAAGATGCACAAGACGGTGCATGTCAACCGCAGGACGATAATTCTCGCAGGACCATCAAAAGTCCGCACGAAAGGCTTGGCGCAACGCGTGAGTGGAATTTTGAAAAGCAGATCGGCTCGATGCATCTACAAAAATTCTCACTTTACAATTACAAAACGCCTCTTTCACATTATCATTCAAACTCATTGAACTCACAAATTGAATTTCAGATTTTCGCCATTCAAGAAAATTTTAATCACGGTTTAGTTATAGCACTTAATCGGCCATTTCAATTCAATGTTTTTTTTTCCCTGCAAAACTCGTTTCTGCTTTGCATTTTTTTCCAAGCACGAAGGTATTTCGGAGGCCCTTTTTGAAATGCCGAAAAAGGCTTCCGAAAAGAGGTATTTGCAAATGGAAGAGATCGGATGAGGATTACAATCAAATTCAGCTCATCGAGGAGGACAATCACGTCTTAGTGAGTGATGCCCCGATGCGATACATGAATACTCGCTTTTAATGAAAAGTCACTGGTTCTTGACACGGTGGGGAGGAAAAATTGCAGCAAAGCGGCTCATAACGCTGTGTGAGGCGTACGAAAAACCGAACAAAAAAGTCACTCAAGCGGTATAAAAGCTTTTACGGAATCACCGAACGAGGAGTTGTGGAGTGTCTCGCGTGGACGAATTTTTTTTCGCCAAAAGTTCGAATCGAAAGTTACCTCGGTTGTTAAAAATTTTTAACAATGGCTCACTT
Source organism: Telenomus remus (assembly GCA_020615435.1). Taxonomy (NCBI): domain Eukaryota; kingdom Metazoa; phylum Arthropoda; class Insecta; order Hymenoptera; family Scelionidae; genus Telenomus; species Telenomus remus. The sequence goes on along the minus strand of CM036341.1, from coordinate 4,229,003 downwards.
TTTAATGATTATCCTTGCAAGTTGTTTCGTCAATTTGCTTTTCATCGAAGCAGGTAAGAATTTATCAAACTCAAAAGCTTCTCAAAACTTTTTTTATCGAGTGATTCTATTGTTATTAACCTGCTGATAATCTGAATTGAAAAAATTACAATGAAAATAAATCATTGGTAATAATTTTTTTGTGGTTTTTTCTAGGACCTGTTTTTGATAACAGGAAAGGCTTTCTTAAATCTTTAGCTGGTAGAACGATGATGTTCACTGGCTATTATAGACCACCTTTACATCGAGCAACTAATGTTTACACTCAGGGAAACACTGTTAGTGGTGGAACTTATTTCGATAAAGTGGACATGCAATATCCTCAACCTGCTTTTGAGAGTGAACAACCGGAAGTACACGATGAAGACAAAAATCTTGACGAGGATCCTGAAACGAATCAGAAGGTAATTAATTAAAAACATTTCTAAACTTTTTACTAAAAAATTTGTAAATTTAAATTCTTTCTTAAAATTTGATGATTGATAAATTTGTTCATACAAACATTTTAGGACTATACAGAAGAGCCAACTTATGAAGTAACCGAAGCTCCGAAAAAACCTCAACCTCCGAAACGCAAACTTCCTCCAAAGAGGAAAGTCCCAGTTGAGGAGGAGGAGGAAGAAGATGATTATGAAGATTATCCCCCGTACGTCCCCTCCAAAGGAAACGGAAAAAAAGGATACTTTTTACCTTCCAACACTTTCTTCCCTATGATCTTCAGTTTTCCTGGAAGTTCATCGAGGTCGGGAACTTCCGGTGCTGGTCCAGGAACCATTACTGCTGTTGCCAACAGTTATTCAACTTCCAAAGGGGGTGTTGCCAGCTCTGTCGCCACTGCTTATGGAGGACCTCCTGAAGGGTACCACTCAAATTTGCAAACTTTGAACTGTGCTGAATTCGCAAACTTGATTTTTATTGAACTAATTAAATTTTCTAGGGTCAAAAGACGAAGGAAGACGACAAGTTAAGAAGTTTGGAAAAATCATCAACAGTTGATTACAATTTTGGAGCATGAAATTTATAAATAATGTGGATTATTGATCAATAAATGGGCTAAAGAAAAACATTGGATAATTAATTTTATTACGATTTTGGCGTCACACGCTATGGCAATACAAGGTAAAATCGATATCGCATTTTTGTTTTGTTATTTCAAAAACAAAATGCTCGACGCAATTGTATCTCCTGTCCAAAGTGATTTTGTTTTCTTAATTGTGTATGTGAAATTTGTGACACGCAGGATGACAGTTCGTTTGAACAGACTTTCAAAGAATTTTTCAAACAGATTCATTTGTATTCCATTTTCAATTTTTTATAATTTTATCAAACGAATTTCTTTTTTCCCTAAAAGTTTCTGCAATGTACTCGGGTCGTTTCTTTTTTAATAAGGAATCTGTATCTGATTTCTATATAAGAAGACTCAAACGGAAGTTTCACAAAGCAAGTGAAAAGAAAAATGCACACAACAGAACAAACATTTTTCTTTTCCCCTTTTTTTTGCACGTCGCAAAAGATGCGCTCTCGTATAAAATTAGGTTTTGAGAAATGTATATCTTCGTGGGAATACATCGCCTTCCTCTTGAAAATTCTTTCATGTTTCTGCGAGAACTTGTGTAAAAAAATACGAATCTACTTTGGTATGTACAAAGACAAAGACTTAATGTTACTTTTTGTTAGTCGTTACCATCTTCCAATAGTTTTCTTATCGTTTTGTTTTTCACTCGGATATTAATCCTAATCGATTCGGGTTTGGATCTGTTGACATTTCTTAGTCTTCAAATTTTGAGGCAGGTCAGTTATTCAATGTGCGTCTTGGAATGTTTGTCGAAAATTGGGAAAATATATTATCTGCATGACTTCCGTTTTTGTGCGAATTTTATTGCAAAATTACAGTGGAGGTTGATTGCGTTATGTTTTTTTAATTGTAATTTTGTATTACTGGCAGCGGGATACTTTCTTCTGCACTACCAGGCTTGGGTTTTCGGTTTTCCAGTCTGTGTTCATCTAAGCGTTCGGTTCTTATCAACGAATTCACTTCACATCACACATTATCAGCATTCAAACGTCGTCGAACTCGACGACTGAGATGTTCGTCGGATACAATATTTTTTTATCCCCAGTTGAACATTCTAATTTTCACCTTACTCAGATCTATGATTATGATTATAGATTTTTCACTTCTGCAAAATCGTTTCCAGACCATTTTTTTTTCTTCAGTCTTATCTAACGGTTAATTATGTAGATGGATTCGTTACAGCAAAGTTGTTCTCTACATTTTCAAAAACTTTGCCTTCAAATGAAACTGCAAAATTGTTTCGACTCGAAAATGGTTGTGTTGCAGTTTCGAGTTATTTTCAGGATCAGATTGAGGATACACAAATAAATGTACTTTTCGTTACGGTTTTCTTTTTCAGATACAAATAAGTTTCCTTTTAATTGATTCAATGGTGCTCTTTTCAAGTAAAAGAACGCGAGTTTCGTAGCTCAACTTTTAATGAATTTGAAAGTTTTTTTTTCAGTGAAAAAAAAGTGGCTGGGAATTTTAGTTCTGATCGGCAAATCAATTTAAGGTGCATTATTAAGTCTATTTGAACTCAAAGGTGCATTTAAACGAAGGCTTGATAATGTAACGAGATTAACGGTCTTTTTATACGTTCCAAGTCAGACAAAAAGCGAGAGGTAGAGAAACTTTTTTCGACTTTTTCTAATTAATCACGGAAACTTTTTTAATCTCGAAAAATGTTGCGGACTGTTTGTACATTTACTTGTGTCCACACAAAAGTTAACATTGAACATGGAGGCAACATTGACTCGATTATTAGGCCATTAAAATCTTTTTCTCTCCATCAAAGTTTTTCACTATTTTTTTGTTGAGTTTCAATGGCGTGAACAAAAGTCGGTCTCCTAAATCAACGATCCCTCTAAACGACAATCTAGCAACATTGATTACAGTTCGATTAAGTTTTAGTTTTCTATTATAAATGACTTTCAAAATCGACCTCGCGGAATGAGTGGCCAGTGGACACTCAAATCGCCTTACAAAATCCTCGTATAAAGATGACAAAGTCGTCGCCGACTTTTAATTACATGACCTTACAATGCTTCTTTTCAAAAATACATCTCGGTTTTCCGAACGCGCTACAAATGAACATCCGAATCGTGTCTTTCGTCACTTTCTTCTCCTTTTTACTGTCGTTATTGCTATGCCTTAGTTTCTGAAAAAATACACCATTTTCGTCTCGATGAGGAAACAGTTCGTTTATTGTAACTTCTTTTTTTTTCTCCAATGACAGTGGCGCAAGGTGGACAAAATAACGATGAAACTTTTGAATGAACGTCTACGACGATTTGTGATTATCCTATCCGTGACTTGATATGAACGTTGTATCAAAAATCGTGGTTCCTCAGTCGTTCGAAAATTGTTACCGTAGAAAAATCTGCCAAAATACTTTTTGCTTATGATTCATCGAGGTTTGTGATGTTTGTTTTTGTTCTTCTTGTTGTTTAAATTCTATTGGGAATTTTATTATTCCATGCTCGTCGATTTCACGTGAACGTACAATGCGAACATTTATAAGACATGTAATTCAGTTTTTCATTAAGATAGTGAAATATTTTTTCCTTCTAAGATACACATTTAGTTTATTACCTACTTTGCTATTTGAAATTGATTAAATCGCTTTTTTCCAGTTTTCCAGAAACTTTAAATTGAAACGATTGAAATTCAATTAACCGATGAAAGTAACCAAAACCACTGAACCTTGTAACTTGTTATTTTTCAAATTTCCCAAATATCTGTTGAAATGAACTTCGAAAAAATTCTTGTGTGTAAGATCTATTCATGTATCATATTAGTTGATGCTTATTATAAAATTAAAAAAGTAGTCTTTAGTCTGCAAGAGCATATGACTCTTGAGTATTGTGTGTTTCTCTTAATCATGCTAAGGTTACCTGGGTGCTTTTGAACCCAGTATACAATTTCTAATCCTAACATTGTGCAAGTTTCTTGGCGAACATTTAGGAGAAAGGCCTGAAAACACCGGCGAGCAGACACAAAAAAAGACATCCGATCCACGTAGCAGCAGTTAATTCTGCGCTCTGAAATTCAAGGCAAAAACCTATAGCTGAAGCTCGCCGTGTTTTGCTCGCAAACTTGACTGTTTATTGGATCGCTCATGCGAAGAATAATTATCGTGCCTCGTACATCAGTGTTACAATTGCGCTTGTGATTAAACACGGCCCTTATTTAATTAGCGATTCCTCAACGCAAACACAAATTTTGTTCAAACAAGTTTGCAAAACTGCGAATAAACGTCTCGACGATTTAACTCTGTTTAAACATCTGACTCCAACTTGTGCATAGAAATTTTAAATCGAGTAAATAAAACCCAACCAACGACAGTTCATTGTTTGACTTAATCATTAAGAACTTCTTCTTTTTTTGTTTCTCTTTCTGTTTTTCTGTCTTCACAAATCTGGAGCAATTTTTCTTCCAAGTTGACATTTTAAGCGGCTTACAAGAGGGAACAGGCTGTTCCATGTATCACCTCGGAGATAAACATTGGTGTTCCAGCACTGAGACCACCGTCGGATTTGCATTGCTCGTTCTTTTCCGAATCGCAGTCAAAATAATGACTCTGGAAGGAAAAAAAACATCATTTAAATCATTCGTAAATGTATTAAACAATTTTTTATCTCAACAAAATTGTTTACCTGACAATCAAAGCATCTACAATGATCGCTCATCTTGCAAGTGATGCCCCACTGTTTAGCAACGGCGCGATAAAGTTCCTTGCTGGACTTGTGCAAAATTTCCGGACCTTTGACATTCCTGGGGATGCGTTCGTTTGCGACATCGTTTGTGCCCATGTTGACTTTGCCATCGCGGATCCGGCCCATCTCATCAGTGTCGCCCTCGTTATCGTTAGCTCTTGACTGTTCCAATCGAGCCTATTATATTTTAACTCTCGTAACTATTACAAAATCATAAGTCGGGCTCTACTAACTTTTCGAACCCGCCAACTCAATCAAACGATAATGATAATGGTAATGAGATGATAACAAACAAAAACAACTGATACAACATTTTGTTAAACAAATTGGAAACAATGAGGATGATTGTTTTTCGTACCTGTTCAAGAACCAGCTCGTACGAAGGCGGTGGGGAGTTTGATATCATGGACTTGCCATTAATTGCCAGCACGTTGCCGTCACTGTCTTGGATTTCCTCCAGTGACTCGTTTTTATTACCTTCTCCGGTGTCGCTTTTTCTTTTGTTACCACCTCGCGACATCTTCGAAAAGTTTAGCTTGAAGGGCGCCAGCTTGAATGATCTGTAACCAAACAGTCAAATTTTGAAATTTTGTTTCATCTAATTCTTTGTTCAGAATTGTAATTTGTTTGTTTCGAAAAAAAACTTGAGTAAGAGAAATAGGAGAAAAAATGATTGAAAGTGTTGTACATCAATTTGAGCAGTCGGCATTCTCTTGTCTCATCAATTACAAGTGGAAATTCACTTACTCCAGATGAAAATAAATTTTATTCCTGTCCGATGGAAATTAATCATCCGTCTGGCCTTATTTCCCGTCTACTACTTAATATTGCGCTATCGATAACACTCTCGACTCGCGCATTATCAAACGACCGTTTCTGCAACAATAGCTTATTGCGAAGTTTGCGCAATAACTCCCAAGATGCGACATTGTAAATTCACGATCAAATCCGGCTTTCGTTCAAAGTGTTATTTTCCAATTGTTTTCTTTTTACCTGCGCGTATTTTTGTATTATTAAAATACAATCTGTCCCCGTCCCGTCGATAACGAAACTCAAACAGAAATCAATAACTGGATAAACAAAAACACAATAAACAATTTTAGATGAAAATAAACTTTTTCAATTTGTCAGTTTCTCTGTGTTTCAGGTTTAAAATTTGAATGAATTTAGATGAAGTTAAAAATAATCTGTTCGAAAATTTTTTGTCTCATTGATTTAACAAAAGAAAATGCTCCTTTAATGGCATGTCGTTAAGTGATTGCGAGAAAAAATTAGAGTAAATACTTGTGTAACGCTATTTGTTCCGATTGATTCAGGCGATTAAAACCGACACCCCAGCGACCAAATTGTATCTGCGCTTCAAACTAGATTACATCTTTCACTCAATCGCCTGAAATCTACACCTAAAAAAGTTTTCAAAATTCTTTTCAAATTTTTTAAATGAAAAAAAAAATGATTTTGATAGACAAAAAATATTAAAGAACGGAACATTTCATTGATAACTCGTTGCCTCACTTTTCGCCACCTCCCACAACAAAAATATTGAGATCTTCCATGCAACCACACATCTCTCGAATTTTTGCGAAATTCCACCATTAGAGTTTACAGTTTTGAAAAGTAGTTTTGTAAGTTAGACAAGTGAAAAAAAAGTAAATAGAAATTTAGTCTTACCAGAGTTTTCTTCTCAGGATAAAATGTAGTCGCAGGACGCGAGAAAAAGCACACGATTGAGGGCGAAACGTCTAAGCGACCATGTTGGACGAGCAGCGCCACCTCGGAGGCCGTAAAGCGCGAGCTTATAATCGACCAGGGTCCTCCACGCGAAATAGAAGCGCACATACTGTGCTCTACATCTTTGCGGTCGTTGTTTGTCTTAAGTAAAGAAAGACAAATAAAACTGAAGTAGATCAATAATCTTTGGCGACGAATTTTCAAATGCCGAATGCTCGGCAGATATGAGTGTTTGTCATTTCCATCACAAACGTTATTCGCAAATCAATCTTTCCATGCAAACTCGATCAAAGAGCAAAAAAAATTGTTTATTTCAATCTCGAATTTCGAATCAATTTTAACGATATCCGCAACGTCGCATTTCCTCTTTGATATGTATAACGTGACCCGATCGTTTCATTTTTATGTACTTTTAATGATAACGAAAATGCACGGATGAAAAACAAAATAAAAAGTAAACTGAACTTTTTGAAATGTGAAAAATAGAGTGCAGCTGAGTATCATATTCTTGAATTTGAAACGAAAATAATATTTTCGAGTGAGAAAAAGACAATTGAAAAGTTGGACAAATATTGAGTCGAGAGAACCAGTAGTACGAGTCAATTATCGTTCAGACGCGGGTGGAAAATTCCCGGCGCGAGCTGACACTCGCGAATTCGGGAAGATCCAGTTGCAGGACGCATCAAGTAGTGCTTAAAGGTCCAAATCCTATTACCCTTAATCTGAAATGATTTAAAGATGAAAGACGAAAATCGTCTTAAGTCAACCTTTGAGTGGTTACCATTTAATGCTCGCGACAATTTTGCCATACTTTTTTTAAATAAAAAAGGCGATACTAAAAAATTTTATTTCTATCTTTACAACGAACGAACAAAATAAATTCGTCGTGCTTTCAGAGGTGAAATAAAACTAAACGGCGTTGAATTGACAATTTTTATTTTCAAAATATCGATTCGCGTATTATTTATTTAGTCCAATTTTAAAAGCTCAAATCAATTGAGTGGAATGTTTGGTCTGGTCCCGGACCATTTTATTAACTGCCTCGTCCTCTTGATTGAACGGAGAGGTCCACCGAAGGGTCAAAGTGCGACAGAGACAGAGATGCGAAATCATGTAAAATGGTTGAAAACAAGTGGAACAAGTTTGTTATATTATTTATGATAATTGTAAATTCAAGAGAAAACAAAGCGATTACGGTTGAACGCGAAAGCATGATTTAGTGGGCTGGGACGCGACGCAACCGGCCTGAGTGTCATTACTGTGTAGCTGGAGCAGAGGCATCTGGGTCACTCGGTCACCCAGCTCCTATCCGCAGAGCCCTTGCGAGAACCGGCGAAGCCAACTTTTGTAGGATCGCTTTGAGAAGTCTCCAAGCGCTGTAACATTATTTTCATCCGAATAATAGGCGCACGAGTACGCCACCCATTCAAAAATACAAAAAAAAATTCTCTCCTAGCTCTAATTCTCAGACATTTTCCATCTCACTTTACAATTCTTTCTCTCGCTCCAATCATATCGTTCTATTGAATATCTCATTATTAATCATTTTTTAATTCAATTTAAAGCCATCAATTTTGCAATGTCTTTTAAATTTAGTCGCAATCCTATTGCGACTCCAAAGAGGGGGGGGAAAAATTTTTCCATTTCATTTTGTTTCATTGAAATGGACGTGTCGAAAATTGCATTGATAACAGTTGTCAATGGTATTTAGCTTTTTGTCGTGCTTTTGAAAATCGACATCGAAGCACTCTTCGCAGTTCCATCAAACAACCTATAAGCTCCCATCCGCTGACACAGCTGTTCCAATTCATCGGAGTAAATATGATACCATATTTTCTTCGTTGCGCCACACCAACCTGGATTTGACATCGAACTCGCGAACCTCGTCTCATTAATTGAACCTGGCTATTGATTATCTTATTATAATACTTTCAAGAACTCCCAATCTAATCAAATTATTCCGCAATCGGAGGGGAAGTACTCTTCATCCGGGCTTCAAGCAAATCAGCCAAGAAACTGTGTATAATTTTGCTAAAAGAATGATATCGATCCTGCGATGTATTATTTTAATTGAAAAAAGAAGGAGAAGGAGAGAAAAAAATTTGTACGAACAAATGAATATTCCAATACAAAATTCGCGCCTGGCTGAACAATAATTGAACAATGACGCGGTAGGTTGAGTCTTGTTGTAAATTGAAAAGCCCAAAACTGATTCGATGCCTGATATCTTTTGCGCCCGAATGATAATTTAAATCAAAGGCGCCTGAAATTGCTTGAAACATCCGCACCCGAGATGGTTCTTGATATGCAAGTCAAGAGCACTAGAGTGCTTTTACGTCGACCGTCCAATTGAATTGTTCTTTTGCGATTATATCCCATCTTCGAATCTCCATTTCGTGTTTTAATCTGATAGCCCGATCGACAGTCTCGATCAAAACCCTGGACGAAATGAAGGAAAAAATGGGGGGGGGAGAGAAATAAAAAGAAATTTGACATTAATTATTAGGAGCACAAAGTGGTTTCGTTCAGAGGTCTGAACAAACGTGTTTTCTTAGCGTGGGTTAGTCCATTAAAGATACCGCTGAGACTGAAATAAGATGAAAAAAAGGAGCAGCCCCTGAATAAAAGCACCTTTCACAGTCGATCCCCTAATCATCCTCCTCGCAACTCTCCTTTTCCATTATAAAAACGTTGACCTACATTCGCGCCACGATCCAGATCAAGTAAGTCCACTTGCACCAGCATCCCCCAAATTCGTCGCGCTCTCTCTCTCTCTCTCTTACTCGGTCTCTTTCTCGCTCTCCCTTTCGCAACCCACATTTTTCATTTCCAAAAAATTTGCTTTCTACACTTTTCAATATAGCTTATAACCCCGGTGAGATTGCAATTTTGTAAACAATAACAACCGACTACTCGTGAAACGGAAAATCACATTCAAACTGCCAGTTGCTCTATTCAAAATCTCAGTTTGTTTACAGGCAATTTAAATGCAATTTATCTTAATTCTTCCATTTTAGAACAGCAAAAAATAACAATGCAAAAAAAGTAACACACGAACTGGCTAATTTAATTAAACTTTTCAGTTGTTGAAAATGTTCAAATTTACAAGGCGAAGTTTTTCTGTGTCAACGAAAATTAGTTGAGTGTGCTGACATTGTTCAAGGTCACGGTTGTTTTGACAGGTAGAAGATGAGGGAGTTGAAGTGACTGAGAAGATGAAAATCGGCGCGGCAAAATGAAGAGGGATGTGTTTTGTGAAGGGGGCAAAAAAAGGAAGAAAATATTGATGACAGCAGGGCTATCGATTGGGCGGGACGAATTTTCAGCAAGTTTTTGGACAGCGACGATGACCCAATTCCGAAACGGGTTAACGGGTGGCGAGAGGCACGATTTTGCGAATCAAAGTTGAACGAGTATAAGCGCGTAGTAGATGATTGCTACGCGCGCGCCACTGTCAGCAAATCGATGCGAAAGTCTGGCGGCGCGGGATGCTCGCTCTCGGTCGTTTCCTGCGTGCGTCCTCGTCGCTCCGGGCCAGGTGACCCATCCTAGCCAGCAACCACCCACCCACCCACTTCCCGCACTCTCGTTAACTTAAGCTTGCTTCGGTTCAGCGGACTTCAGTTCAGTCAGCTTTTCGGGCGTCGTTGCGTTCAACTCGTCCGCTCAGTCGCGATCTCCATGCGAACCTTAAACAACTCATAGAATACCCATACAAACCATCTCAAAACTAAGGTAAACTATTTTCCTATCTCTTCTTCAACTTACCTCCTTTTGCAAAAGTTTTTTCAATTCTGTTTTCATTACTTTTCTCCGATCGAAGATCGGTTGTTTTTTGAAAAAAAAAAGTTTTACCTTTGGACGTTTTACACATTTGTATGCATTTTGTGCGACGTTTCAAGTGGTTTCCCATTGAGAAAAGTGACGGTGAATTACCTCGATGAAAATTAATTGACATCATTATTCGCGGTAACTGAACGTGCGAACAAATTTAAAGCGAGAATAAAAAATTGACGGAAAAAAAAATAAAGCCGAGAGAGAGAAGTGTCGAGAGTTTTCGCACGTAAATGATTGATGAAAGCTTTTTTTCGCACACCTGTGAAAGTTGATTTACGTTCATTCAACATTTTGCAGGTCGCAGTGTTGTTTTTTTTTCAACTTTGTTATTTCGGTAATACGAAAAGGAGCATAGAGCAAAGAGTTTGTCAGCGAATGATTAATGGCAGCCTTTTTTTTATTTCGTAGAACCGCGATAGTTCATTTACGTTCATTCAAGAATTTGGAGCTCTTTTTATTTTCCAATTTGATTCAGGTTGACGAAGAGTTTTGGCGAAAAAGTTTGACAGATATTAATATCAGCGGTGAAGTTTGTAATTCTGTTTTGGATCCGGACTTTTGTGCTTCAATTGAGTTACGTAATTTTATCCCGTCGCAAATCGTATAAATAATCTCGTTTGAATTATCATGTTTCCCCTGCAAACAGCAATAAAAAACATCGGTCCTGGTCGGGTGCCAAAAATTCGAATCAAATTTCGCAAATTTCATTGTGCGAAAGTTCGTTTTTCTTTTGAATTGGAACTTTTGTTTGAGCAGTTGCTGTTTAGTGATTGTAATGAGCTTCTCTGATTGGATTGAAATTTTATGTAACGAGAGGACGACAATTATCTCAATCAATAATATAATCGTAATATTAACAACTCGATTTGCCCCTGATTTCTATATGTCCCGAACAAGAATAGTTTCGAATCGAATGATTGATTACGTTTCAGAGGCAATATCGCGTCTCTTCGAGTAGTCATAATTCTAAAAAGGCTCTTCGCTGATGAGTTGGCTCGGCTCTTGCATTCTTAAAGAAATTTCTGTCGGAGCTCTGAACTGTCGCATAAAAACGGACGCCGACATTTTTACAACTACTGCTCCAATTTCAAACTGACAATTTTATGAGAAAATTTGGCTGCGACAGTAAAGGATGTGTTAATACGAAATAAACATCCTTTGAATGAGAATCTAAACTCATGAAAAAACCTTTTCAACCTTAATCAGGTAGAAATTTCATAACAATGTTTTTCAAACATGTTTATCCGACGTAATTTCCTGGACCATGCAAACTTACAAGTTTATAAATGCACTTTTAAATGAAATAAAAATCAAGACGATAAACAGTGCATTTCGAATGATAACAAGATTTCAATAATTTGAATATAAAATCTGGAATTTCAAATACCTTCAATATGAATTGTCATATAAGACGCCTTGCGAAGATGTTATATAATTTTTTATTTTTTTTTTTTTCATATTGGAAATTTTTTCCGCGCAACTATTGATTCGTCCTGGATAAAAAGTCCTGCAATATCGTAAAAATGTAAACATTGAAAAGTGTAAGATAAACTTGCGTATCATTATTAAAATAAAACGAGAGGCAAAAAGTTCGCAACAAAAGTTATAAACGTTTGAAAACAGTTGCAAGGGAAATTTACTCGTTGTAATTAATGTATGGAACAATTAACGTTTCAATCAACTTGTTCAATTTTGCTCCTTTTTTATATTCTTTGTTATTTTATTTAAATGCATATGCTCCGTTTGAATCAGATTTTTATGATTTGTTTCCGACGTGAATCGAATGCGGATCAGATTCCAGATCCAATATAAACATTACATTCGTTGCGATCTGAATATTCATCTCATTCACCGACGTGTATTCGATTAGAATACAGAGATGTTAACAGATAACAAAAACCCAATCTAGTTATATCAATACTGACGCTCTTCATTTTTATCATTTACATATCTCCAATTTCTGATTTCCAATTTTTTCTCGTCTTTCTCGCTCACTGAACAAATTATTTTTCAAAACAATTCAATAATGAAGAAGTTAAGTTGTTTGCGAGTCAACAATATTTAATCAAAGTCTACAAAATTTACAAATTTTCATTCCACGATGAACACAAAATTTACTCCAGTTGTTTACACTCACTTGAACAAATTTTAACTTCCTGGGGTGGGCAAAAATAAAAAAAAATCCGTTCCGGAAAACAAATCCAATTTTTTCTCGTTTGCCATCGAATAAAATATTATTCTTTTTTCTCACAATTAAAATTGAGTTTTCACCGGGATCACAAAACAAACAAGTTGATGAAAACCGAGAATAAAAAGTGATGCTGACATATTGAGTGATACAAAAATGTACATTTTCGTTGTTTTGCTTTCAAGTTTTTGAAAGGCTGTTGACATTGTTTACCTAGTTCTAATGAACAAGCGAACTAGTTAACAACGTCCGCTACTAAAACAGCATTCAGGTCACGTGACTTGCATTCTCCAGTTGAATAATTGCAATTAGAAAAAAAGAAACGTACGATTTTGTGGAAAAAACATTTCCTTCATTTCTGCCCCCCCTGCGTGTAATTTAATACAGCGATAAAAAATAATTTGCATCGTCATTTACTAAAAAAAAAAAAAAAAAATGAAGCTGTTATCGATTGTGCCAATATAGCGCTTTCTAGCCCTCTTAATAAAGAATAAATTAGGTCTACAACTATTTTTCAAGCATGCATCGCACTTGAGCTTGCTGACGTTAAGTGTACCAGTTTGATGTTGATACAAAAATTTTCCAATCGATCAATTCGAATTTCCCCCCAACGTTTCACACTTTTGACAAGCCGCGGTGAAAAGAACAAGCACACGTTTTCGCTTCTGATTTACGTCTTAATTAGGATGATGTTTTTCGCGCCCTCGACCTTGTTGGTAAGAAAATAAATTGACAAAATTAATTCAATTTTTGTCTTGCTCTTGTTCTACATTAATTAACATATTGTTAAAATGTGTCCTCGGGTTATCCGCTGGCGTGTTCAAATTGTTCTCGTGTCCTATATTATGTGCTCCTCGTATCTCATACCAATTACATAAACCGAGCGCGGAGAAACTTTGTGATCCGACGCAAAACAACTACGTAACGTCACTGTAACAGACATCCGGAGGTTGTTAGGACGTTACAGAAGTTAAAACGACGTTACTGCCAAGTTGTAACTTAATGGTTTTATCAAAGGTCGTATTTCACAACTGATACCCTTGACAAATGCATCTTGAATACTAACGCTCGTTACATCTTCAAAACCATTTCTAAAAAGTTCCTTCTTTCAAAAACTGCTTGCATTAAGCTCATATATTTATTAAAATTGCGCGGTCAATAATTTCTAAAGCAGATCTGCTCTTATCTCTATCCACTTTTCTCATAAAGTCAAACACGATGCAAAAAATGAAGTTCTTATCTTTTTTCTAAATTTTATTTTATGCAGCTTTTAAACAAACTTTTTGTATTCTGCATAGAGTGACAACTGAGCGTTATTTACCGTTTTTCCTTTTTTTAAAAAAACGAAAACATGAAATAGTGTTGTAAAAATTAAAACATTCGTTGTTTGTTTTTGATTTGTTCGTTTAGGAATTATCATGCCAAATAAGCAAGCACCATTATGCGGTTGCGGAATCGTTTTCGAGGCGCCAAAGTCCAGGAATGGCGTGACAGAATTGACAACAGGGAATTTAACGATCCTGATACCAAAAACTAGGAGCACAAAGTCAGAGAACAAGCTGTCAAAAACGCCATCCAGAGAGCTCGGTGGGTCGCACAATGGGAGCACAAGCTCGGTCTCGGAGCACAGCAGCCAGCCACCAAAAAGTAACAAACATAAGAAGAGGATGAACTCAGCCAGAAGAACTCGCAGTGCCGACAGAACAGAATCCCATTACACCTACATTGGTAATGAAAAAAGAAGTATCAAAGTTCAATATTAAAATCATTCGCAAATTCAAATTGAAAGTTAGATTTTTTTTTCAATTCGAGTAGCTTAGTTTTGAATATACCTTCCTCTTTTTGGTGTTCCAATTTTGTATTGGAAAACAATATTGTCCCGAATGGAGCAGAGATTTAGCAAAGCCGCTTATTTGAGAAAACGTCGCGGCAATCGGCTGGTTTATTTTGACGTTTGGCATTGTGAGTGCACACGTAGCTGTCATCATGTCAATACTGTGACAGTGACGAGAAATCAATATTTATTTTACACGACAAAATTGTGACGCCTTCATTTGCTATCTTGCGAAACTTTAATTCAATAACATTAATTAATTTAGAACTTTGATAGGCAGTAACATTACACTTGTTTAGATTCGAACACGTGTACTCGAATTTTTGAATGCTTGCTCTAAGTTATAATTAATTAATAACAGTCCACAAGTTTTGAGTTTCGTTTTACTTTTGATGGAAATTCATGAAACAATAATTACTGAAAGTTAACAATGGAACCATTTTTGAATAGGAGAATTGCATTTTTGTTTCAGATTCAGATTCGAGTATTATTCTGGAAAGAAGACGTGAAAACACAATTCCAGAAGCTCTGTACTGTACCATCGAGGAGCCTCCAATAAGTGCGTCCGCTGGCGATTCAGAATTGTTGGATCCTTCTCACCGGCCTCATCCTGTCTACGCTGTTCCATCCATGACTTCTCCGCCACCCACTTATGACGTAGCCATAGCCAAAACATGGCAGGTTGTACCCAAAAAAAGTTTATAAAATTTTCTTCTCAAAAGTAGCAAACAAACAAAACTATAAAACTGAAAAAAAGAAACGCCTAGTTTGAAATAGTAATGGAAGGACTAAACAGGAAAGTTCGCAGTTCAGGTACATTTTTAGCATGGCGATAAATGTTGATGGCCGATCTGAGGAGTCATGAATTTAAAATGATCACTTTTTGTAGCTTAAACTATGCTCGTCAAACTTTAGATTTTCTTTCGCTAAACTGCCTGTCTTCCTGGAACATGTCCTGCGGGCTGGGATGAGGCGCACGGAGGTCGTGTCTTGAAACGACTTTTAATTTCGTTTTCAGAGTGCAAATTCCATAAACTGCGCCTGTTTGAGAATCATGACATTCAAACTCTATTATAGAGGCGTAGATTGAAAAGTTTGTGTAAATTTGCAGCAGGGATTTTGATTCTATCCGAGCAACAGTTTTTTAAAGATCCTTTTCACCTTCTTTTTAAACTTTTTTTCTCAATTTTGTTTCATTTTTGGGTCCGTTTTCTTTCAGTCTGGACTGCCACCTTCCTACGAAGAATACCTGTGTCACAAATACGCCATGATCGCTCGGTCGCACACACCGCCACCGCCGTGGTCGGATTCGGTGAACAACATTCAGCTGTCACGTCGGGATTTACTGTCGAACCAGATCGAGCTCAGGGAACACCTTGCGCAACAACGCGTTTTGCCCTACAACTCAGAGTCGAACCATTATGTCCCGCGGGAAGCTAACAATTCTTACAACCAGCAGGCTCATTGGAAACAGAACGGTGCTAGGACTCAGAGGGCACGACCTATGCCCCCAAGGTACGGCTTCTGTTCTGCTCAATATACGCACCTCATTTCCAGTTTACTGATCTGTAACATTTGACTAACGTTCTAGATCGTTACTAAAAATGCTCATATATTATATCCGTATGAATAATATATCATTCAATTTCAATAAATCATTCTAGAATAACAATTTAAAATGTTTGTCAAATTTGGGAATCGACTTTGATTGGTATTCGATTTTTCATTCGAGTCAGTGAATTTGACAACAGTGAATTTACCTCTTTGTGCTGATGAAAATTGGATTTGAATTTGGTACGGATGAGAAAATGAATTTGAAGTACGAACAAAGTAATAGAGTCAATAATGAGTTTTCAGTTGACTATGATTTACTGACATTTATTAGATAAGTACGTTTGTACTCTTCGGCTGAGTTTCATTGACTCGGAGCAGTCGTTTGTTTGTCATAATGATCTGATTTATTTATTTATTTGCACACGAGGCTCTAGCTGATTGCAAATCTTGTTAATTTAAAACGAAAACCGTTTGATGCCACGTCGGAGAAAAATCACGCTATGGTAATTCACTTTTGGGATCCACACACTGTGAACTCGGTTCGAATTTTCGCTCGCGTTATTAGTTTAGTTGTACTTTTCGTTAATTAATTTTCGCCGACGAGCTGATGGTTATTGTTTTGACGGCGCGAGATTGGTTAATTGGGAATTTGCCTGCAGTGCCATAATGGGGAGCAACACTGAGCCGAATTGATATAAGATGTGATGCTTGCGATAAAGTTAAACAGACGATTTGTAATTGCAGGTCACAGAGCGAGAGTCGTGTGCAAAATCAACGTTTACAGAGCATGTACGAAGACACCGCATTCTGCATGGAGACAACAGCTATTCAATCGGCCTTTGAGAATGACGTCTCGTTCTGTAACGTTATGTAAATAGAGTCCACTCCCACCGACACGTTGGACATTACGAAAACCAATTTCGTAAATTTTCGAGACAAGGATAATTAACTAATTCTCAGATGCATGATATCTTTAGCCGCGTTTCTTCTTTTGCTCGGGACAATTACCGGCCAATCATTTGCAACTGCTTCTCAATCTTTGATATTACCACGATGAATGGCAGACAAAGCAAAATATTTCGTTCAAACGGATGCACAAACTGTAGACAGTTTAACAGAAAAAAAGAAACGTTTTTGAAAGCTTCTCTCGCAGCTCTTTGAACGCCAAATTTACTTCATCGCTGATGAAACACAGAATCATACTAGAAAATAAAGAATCAACCCCGAATCCTGTTTTGTGCGTCTGAGAATTGACTGTTTGCAAGAGCCAGCCGAGTTTTCGTTTTTTTCTCTCTCGCTTTTTATTTCTCTGCTCTTTTTTTCTCTTTTCCTTTCTCGCATTAACTGACAAAATGTTCACATTTAATTAACGCCGTTCCCAAGCGTGGAAGGTCACATCCAAACTGCACATCTTCGTCGAGATTCCTTTCTTGTTTTTAATGAATATTCGCGCATTTTTACTTCGTTCAAAAAAGTTTAAAAATTCTCTTTCAACAATTTGCTTTTGTACCAAGAGATCCCTCTGCATTTCCAAACGAGTCCTTTGTCGGCGGCTGCCTTTCAAAAGCTCTGCCTTTTTTTGTCAATTATTTAAGTTTTACATACTTACGCCCTTTCAGTTCTAAGTAGTTTTCTCTCGAAAAACATTGCGTTGGCTTGCGTTTGGAAAGACAAAAAACGTGCGAAACAGTGCACGGTCTCTCGCTTGCCTTCACAAGTTGGCTCTTGCGAAACGATTTGTAGTCAAGCAAAGGTGAAAATAAAAATTCTGACGAAATTGACAGACAATTTCAAAACGAAAGAAGAAAAACCAAAGAAGACAAAATTGTTCCCAAGAAATTATGCTTCGTTTCAACGTTACACTGCCTGTCTTAATGAAAGCTATTAACCAAGTGTCCCAAATAAAAAATTTGAAAATAAAAAAAGAACGTGGAAAGGGCAACTTTTTATAAACGAGCCCCGATTCAAGAGCGACTGATTTCGATTCGGGGTATAACGTCAGTTGTGAATTTGCAGCCAGCCGGGATAACTAAAGTCGACGATAAGTGTTCGTTCAAGATCGTCGGACGTTACGAAAGGTTTAATTAATTCTTGCACCCGGGTCCAAATGCGCGTTCAAACATCGAGCGCTGAAGCTCATCCTTCGATTCTTATCGTCAGTTGAACCAACTCCACTTCTCGTCTTTACTTTTTTGTACTTGGAATAAAATACTTGAGAATACTTTCAACTACACCGTCGAAGAAACTTTCTTCTTCAATTCAATACCTCAAGTAATAACACAATTTTTGTTTATTCGAATGAAACATAATAGCGGTTATTGCTGCTCCAATTTTTCCCACGCCTTAATGAGAGACGAAAAAGGAAATATTTTTTGATCGATCGGAATGGGTGCATTTGAAAACAATTGAATTGCAAAACAAAAAATCAATTTTGCAAAGTTGACCTTCAAGCAGAACAAGCAGAATTCGAACAAAAAGAGAAATTTCTTTGGTACAATCGGTCCCCACTATTTTCATTGTTTCGTGGTTTGTAATTGTAAAATGGTCTTTTAAGGTACTAATGATATAGTTGTTTCGTAAAAAAACATTAGTTAAAAAACCATTCAAACATACGATAATGTAAACTATAGTGTTAATAGACGAGGTACGAACAAAAAGTAACAGCTCAACAAGTACTTTATTTAACCCTTCATTGGTCGTATCAACAATTCAAAGATGCGCTTTTTTGAAAAAAAGTCAGTTTTTTAAATTGAAAAATAAAAACAGAAAACATGAAGATTCAGAAACCAGAGTTAATTGCTATCAAAGAAGGGTTAATGATACGAATATTGTCTTTTCATTAAAAATATTTTAAGGGTAAAAGAAAGAGTTAAAATCTGAGAAACAAATTTCTTATACCATTGATTTGTAACACTTGTGCCACGTATTGTAGGAAATATAAAATGTTCCGTTTGATATCGCTGGGTTGGAAAACAAATTATAATTTGTAATGGTTGAATAAGAGATACTTTGATTTCATATTTTTGATACGTTTTAACGAAAAATTCGAAGTCTTTGCTGTACAATTTTTCTTCCAATGAAGTATATTTAATCTTCAATTGAAGTTGAAGCAAGGTGGTATGGGTCTGTTGAATTATTTGTTGTTAGTAAACCATAACTTGGCGTACTTCATCCCAAAAAAAGAGTACATAAGATGTGAAGAGTAGTCCTCTGTCATAAATGTCACAGAAGTATTTCTCGGTATCTAACGAAAAAAAAAACTACAAATGTTTTAGAATAGCGGAGACATCTTTTAGAGAAATAAAAAAATGATTTAGGATTCTTCTGTGTACTGAAAATCGATGTTAGTAAAGTTACATTAAATTATCCGGTAAAAGAAAAAGAGTGATGAATCGTCGCACAACAGTTATACGAGAAAAAAATAATCGTCGTTAGAAATGAAAATTGGAGATGTATAGAAAAATGAATCACTGCTTGACAAGTCTAATATGTTATATTACTCTGTAATAAAATGAAATTGAAAAGGGGATGTAAAGATGCACAACATGTAATATAATTTTAAACAAAAAACATAAAATTAAAGTGAACCATATTTGGTGAACTTTTGCATTGAACGTTTTTAATTACCCTATATTTGATTGAGCTATATTGTTTAAAACAAAATTTCTTGTTTAAAATGTTTTACGTGCCAAAAACTGTTCTTCCCCTAATATTTTTCAGGTTTCATATGTTACATGCATGGTTTTAATTATCCATTACGTTTTGTGCGTTAAATCTTTTAAAAGCAACGGAAATTTTCATTTGGGTAAGAGAGTTGTATTCGAAACTTTAACAATCATTTTGCAGCAGTGATAAAACTTAAAGGGTTGAATAAAAAACGAAAAAAGGAAAATAACTACGAAAGAGAGGTTTGTTAAATGCAAAAAAATTTAGCAACAAATGCGATAAATGGAGTGAGGCGATGTTTGCCTTGAAGTATTAAGTTTCAAAGGAGAAAAAAACGAGTAACCGGTTAAATCAAATACAATTAAATGTTACAAAATATGTCAAGTCGAATAGCACAAATATGATGACAAGTATATATATTCAAATGTTCAAAAACAGAAATACAAAAAAAAAAACAAAATATACCAGAAGTATACAGGGTTTTCTAAGTTAACGAGCTGTTCCTTTTTATAAACAGACATTTTTAGAAATCGATAACCGCAATTGTTATTAGACAAATTTTGACCTGATTGTTAAATACTAAAATAAAAGCTAACAAAAATTATTGCCGAAAAGTTTCAAAATGGAAAAAAGCACTTTTGGACAAAATTTACGAACGTGTTTATTGAAAGGAATGGTATTCGCAAAAAGTCATTGTACTCGAAGTATATTATAATGCATATGTTAAAGATTGAGAGAGAACGAGAACACGATATTTTTACTAGATGTCAAATGAACGACTTTATTTTGGAGAAACAACTAATGCACGACTATGTATTGTAATGTATGAACAAAAAAACAAACAAACAAACAAACAAAAAACCTCTAACGTGGATAATGTATGTATTTTTCACTTCGAAACATCGTAAAATACACAATATTTTCGAGTGATTGTTAAAAGCTAAACACTACCAGAGATGTTACAAAAAGTACTTGTAAAATATATATATTTTGCGTTTAGCTTATATAATTGTATATAATTTTTCTTTCTTTTCTGAAATAATTAATGAAATATATTTATTTTTAACCAAAAATTTTGCTGTGTTTTTTATTTCTACAAAAATCCTTTTCTCCCAAAGTTACTATCCATAAAAGAAATTATAGTTTCAATTGTAATTCTTTATCAAATTAGACTTTTACTTACGCGACCAATGAAATCATCAAACTGATTAAATTTTCAAGTAATTATTTACTTATTTTATGTTCCATTGTTCCATATTGAGTGAAAGGAAAAAAATATGATACCGTTGCCAAAAATAGGTACCATAAATTACATTCCACATTTAAATCTCCCTGTAAAATAGATAAAGACGACACCATCGTGATGTCATTCCTTTCTATCTCACAGTAAAACTTTCTATACCCGAAAAAGAAAGAGAGTGACAGTAAAAAACAAACTCGAGTCAGACAGAGACAGAAGACCAACCAGAATTTTAAGAACACAAGAAAGTAGAGAGTCGGATGCTTGGTTTGGTTATATGTTTATACAAAAAAACCGAAAACGTGTTATTTTTGTCATATTTTTTCGTTCAGTAATCCAGCATAAGTTGATTTTATGCTGTGATTAGTTTTTGGTTCGTTTTCACCTTTCATCGTCACTTGACAAGTTTTCAAGTTCCTGTTGTGATAAAGTTGTAGTGTTACTTACACAAGAGTTTCCGGGTAAACGAAAACTATTTTCAACCCGCCGTCATCTTGAATGAAAAAAATGATCTAATTTTAAAATCATTATCAAAGTTATTTCATTGAGATTGTACTTGTTCAACAAAGCATTAAAATGTCATCGAAAGTGGACGCTCCGTTGTCAGGTTAGTTCCAAACTTTGTTTTGTTCATAACAGAATCATCAAATTTATCAAAGGACACATAAAAAGACAATAAAAATACATCAGATTTCAAGAATAGACAACCATTTCATTGTTTAAACGATGTTTCTTGTAGAATTTAAATCATTCAAATTAAAATTTGAGGTTAGGTTTAAAAGACCGACAAAACAATGAAACTAATTTCCATTTTGTTTATCAACAGCCTACTGGGTGAAATTCTTCAAAGGAGCAGGATTCAGTTTGGACGTTGCGACTCGCCATGCAGTCGTGTTTTCAAACAACAGAATACAACCGGACATGTTACCAGATCTGGACAAGCCAAGTTTGAAAGAGATGGGGATCACATTGATGGGCGACATGATTGCAATTCTGCGCCACGCAAAAAAAATTGTTGAAGAGACAACGTGCGAACGGTTTCTTGTAGACTCTAATGACATTCTACCTTCTGCAAAAGCACCATCAAAACCTGCAGTTCTACCGCCGAAAAAAGTTGTCTCAAAAGTTGCTCCGAAAGTGGTTGCTGTCACAAAGTCACAGGTTCAGGTACCCGTGAAAAAAGTTACCAGTAAAAGCATCGTGGTGAAGAAAAAAGTTTTACCAACCAGGACGGTTACCCAAACCGTTCCAGAAAAACCTAAGGCGCCGATCAAGAGGAAGATTGAAGTTAACACTATAGAGATAGACAGTGAAGAAGATGATTACTCGAGGAAACGTGCCAAAGTGACGAAAGAAGAGAACGTTGGTTATAAGGTGATTATGCCCAAGGGGTCAACTGCAAGAAGCCAAACGATTTTGAAGAAAGCAAACGAGCAGAAAAGGACGGTTTTCGATAGGCTGGGAGATTCATCAGTGACTAGTACAACTAGTTCGACGGAGGGCGTCACGACTTTCAACATCACAGGATTGGGAAAACCAGTTTTTAAGAAAGGCAATAATGTTTTTAACAGACTTGGAGACAAGGATTTGAAGAAGGAGGAACAATCTTTTGGAGGGATTTTGAAGAATGGTTCTTCTGCGCCCTCGCATGGAATTCTTAAGAATAATCGACCGGTGGTTGTTTCAACTACTAGCAAGGTGATTAAAAAACCGGTAGGCACCATGAGAGCGGACTTTGAAAGGAAGAAAAAAGTCGCGGTCACTACTGGAGTTAAACAGATGGTGACTTCTACTAAATTAGGTAACGGAAATTCATAAGATTTTTTCATTTGATTGAAAAAGTAATCTTTATTGAAAAGGGTTTTTATATGAATGATTTTTTACTTTTGCAGCGTCAGAAAGGGTGAGGTCAGTATCAGCTAAGCAACGTCTAGGATCATCGAAGCAAGTCACGTTTAACAAAATCGCAACTGTGGCTCGAGCTAAGAAACCGGACGTGTTCAGTCGACTGGGTCTTTGAGGATTGGAATCAAATAGATCTAATTTTCTATAGAAATTTATCATTGCGAAATGTGTCCTGTTAGTACTGAATTGAATACTAACTCTTTTTTATAACACTGTACATATACTATTAAGTATTCGCGATATTAATAATTGAAGACTCTTTTTCGTTTGTTTTTAAGTGTTTGATTTTTTCTTGTAAAAAGCTGTGTGTGAGCTGGCAACAATACAACAAACTTAGTGTGATGATTATTGTAAAACGAGTGCAGGAATTAAAACAATTTCTTTTTTCTTACAAACTATCTTTTTATTTTATAGAAATTATTGGTTTATAAATTTGCTTGTACATTTACAAAGCCGGGAATTGAAACGATTTCTTTTTTCTTACAAACTGTCTTTTTATTTTATAGAAATAATTTGATATAATTTGTTTGTACATTTATAAAGCCAATGAAATATTGACAATTTTGTATAAAAGTTCCTCGGAGACCATAAAAAGTATAGTATAATATAAAAAACGAAACTAAATTGATTCGTAAACTTTTACCCAGAGACAAAAAGGAAAATTGAAAGGTTGGAATAAAATTTGGTATTCGCAAGTGTCCTCTGGCGTAAGTCGAAAACAATTTCTCCTGTGGGTTTCTGGATCCGAGCTGAAACTCATAATAGATTTATGAATATTTTAATTCTCACTGATTTACAACTGAAATTGCAGGATTACATTTTTATAAACTTGGCACTTGACATAAAAATTTCAATGAATTTCAATCATGCATTTACTTTCGAATTTGAAAAAACATTGATACAAAAAGATAATTATAGTAAAATGGATGAAATTGAAAGATATGGGTGGCAGTTGTTCCGTTTCGGTAAGAAGTAAAGCAAATACTGAAAATTGCAACGATACTCCTTAGACTTATACTCAACCTGAAGAGACCACATAAAATCATAAAACTGACAACCATAGTCACGATTCGGCTGAAATTTGAAAAAGTAAAACGTTTCACGTTTTTAATCCCCGGAATTTGAAAATAAAATTCCGTTCAGTACAGTCGCCCACCTCTTAAACGGAGCGAATAGGCGAACTGCCACTTTTAAATCTGTGCCAAGCCCTGCAGTCCTGCAAAAAAGGAATTGAAGTTCACGGTCTCTGAGGAATCACAAGTGTATTATAAACACAACATTTAACCTTACCTAACATCTGCGCTTAAATAAAAGCATTATTACATATAGATTATAGTTTCGTACTAAATTGTAAAATTTTAATGTTGTCTCAACTAAATTTGAAATCATACTAAATCCGATCATTACCAAATTCAAAATTCAATTATACAATGGTCATAAGGACCTTAAAATATTTCATTTAACATAAACGTTGGAATATAAATACATTATGATGTTTTTCAAGTTTTATTGATTATAAAAATCTACTTTTTACTAAGCTGAAGTTTCTTTTGTAGCATCTTCAAAAGTCTTATATTTACAGTCTTACTTTACATTTTACCCTAATCTTAAAAGTGTCTTTTTTGACTTGGCAACAAGTAAAATCATATCACAATCGGATACGTTTTTTCACAATTTACATTGCATCTGCATATAATTTGTGATCAAACAAAACACTAAGTATGGACTAATTAAATAATTCAATACAAAAAAGAAAACAAAACTAAACTAAACTAAAAAACCGCAACTTGGGAGCAAGTTAATGAGTTTAAATACAAAAAACGTTTATTCGTTATATTGAATTTATACGACGACGCACATTGAAACGGAAATGCTTCTGGCCAGAGAACATTGCTCGCATCAAGTCGCAATTGTCCATAAAAAATATATAACAAATCTCGCATGGGAAACAATCTAATAAAACTTAGAACGTTCCTTTTCTTTTTGCCTTTAAACGCACTCCTCGAGTCCCAGTATCTACGGGCAAGCAAAAGTTGAAAAGACAACATTGAGTAATGATACCGACCATCCAGTTAATTATTTAACAATATACGCGTTCCCTTTAACGCATCTCCAGTTTCGTCATTTGTTTGAACTTTTCGTCCATTCGTCCGTTACTTTTGTCCTCCGTTATTTCTTTCCATCTCGTTGACTCTTGCATGACACTCTGCACAGTACTCCAACGAAACCTTGTTTCTATTGACATGGATGCAGACTCCAACATTAGGTAGGATGTCATTGGAAGTGTCGCAAGGATTTTCACCAAAGGTATGTTCCAACTGAGTCTGGTCTATCGAGTTTGAAGTTGTCGAGTCGTTTAAATTCTCAAACAAAGAGTCCACGCTAAAGTCGTCGGTGAAGTCTGATTTTGTGGTTGATAAAATGTTCATTTTCTTGTCGTCTTCCCATCCTGGAAGGTCGGAACTTATAGAGTCCATACTGGGGTTCGGGTCGAGAACCTGAAGAACGAAAAGGAGATTAGTTTCATATTAAAAACTCTAGATTTAGATTTTAAAGATGAAATTTAATAAGATTCTTACATCATCTTTGTCCCAGGAATAAACGTTATCTTGAAACCTTGGTTTTTTAGTTACGCCACAAGTAGCGTCCTCTAGATCAGGCTCTTCAACTAATCTGGCCAGTTTGCTAATCAAGGCCTCGCCCTGGTCATAGAGAGGATCAGAGTTTTCCTCGTTAGATGTTGAACTTGCTGCACAACTCGTATGCATACTCAAGGAACTTTGAACACGTTCGTTGGTGTTATTTTTCAGTCCACGGTTGTTCTCCTCATTGATGTTCAGTCTTTCAGTTAAAGCCTGTAAAAATCAATTAAAGTTAATATGCGAAATGTAAAAAAACTTACGTCTTTAGTTTCTATTCAAGTTATTCTTTAGTTACCGTTGAAGATGTGTCCATACGGCTACTTTCCAAACTATCATTTATAGCTTTCAGAAGCCTCGTGACAGTTGTGCTGTTTTGCATCACAGATCTCAGGTGATTGACTTCAATTTTGAGTTTTTGATTCTCCTGACCCTGGCGTTGGATGGCAAGTTTGAGATCCTGGTTTTCTGACTGCAAATGAGCCAATTTGTTCTCGACCTTCTCAAGGTATTCCTTTTTCCGTTGTCGGTTTTCTCTGGCCATTAATGCGTTGCGATTAAGGCATGGGTTTTTTGATGGTCCTCGACCTCGTCGTCGCCCTGTTGGACGAAGAGTGGTCTTCTGTTCTTTTTCTGAATCCATAGCCTAATGAAAAAATAAAACTTAGTTTATCAGAAGACAAATTTGAAAGGAAAGTTGGGAATTTCTGGTTTTTAACAAGTCAAAGATAAATAAATCGAAGGATTTACAAACTTTTTACCAAAAACAAAGCGGAATAAAAATGAGATATAACATTTAAGAGCAAGGTACAAATTGTTTGAGCCGCAACTTACTTTGATTTTTTTCTTCTTAAAAACGAACTATAAAAAATGCAACTGATTTGATTCAGCGAGTTTTGACAATTTTGAAATTTTAAAATTTATCGCGATCAAAATGAGGTTTCAAGATGCAATTGCAGATTGAAGAAAGCACCGTTGATGTTTTTCTACCTCTCACCTTGATCGTAAACAAAAATAAACGAGAGCAAAGTCAATCCAAGTTTTATTCATTCAATCTCAAATGAAAAATTTAATATTCAAATGTTCAGATAATATTAACATGGCATTTAGAGCAATAAACAAGTAAAAACAACGAATTGAATTGTTGAATTATAACTGGTCGAATAGATTGTACATAAAATGACGTCATACTGATACAGCATATGGACCAGATAGACTAAAAGTTTCATTTTTCAGACATTCATAAACTGAAATAAATCGTCTTCATACCCGATAAAACTTTGTGGAGTGCTAAAATAACTTATACCAAACCAATCGTACTGCATAAACCTTTTTATTCATATGAAATCTTCTGACAATTTAGTATACAGCGACGAGCAAAACAGAGATATAAAAATAAAAGTCGGACAAATTGAAGTTGAAAAATAACTTGTAAAAATCTTTACAAACTCGAAGTTCCGTCGAATAACAAAGTGAGATTAAGAATAAAGTATTTTTTGGGTACTTGTAAAGTCAATATAACGAATATGAAGAGAAACAAAAAGTTTGACACGCAACGGTACTGATGTGCGAATTGAGCGCTCCTTTCTAATATAGACAAAGGATCAATTTTTGGGGTATTCGAGTTTATTGACAGTTGCATTGCAAGATCCTGCGAAACTTGTCGCAGAAAATTTAACTACAAATAACAGTACGCGAGCACTTATTAGAAAAGAAATGTCCAATCTTGAAAATCTTGATCGCGTACCTCGATGCTTGAGTTCGAATCTCCACCATAACTCACGTTTTGGTCGAAAAAGTTTGTATTTGTTGATGTTTTCCTGCGCGGCATTCTCACTTTACCCATGTGAATGGTTTTAACTTTTTATATCACCGATTACCGCAATAATTCACTCGTAATACTTTGTGAAAACGCTTTTTTCAAAAAACTGCGTATTTGTCAATGTTGCTTTCACACTGGTATGTTTATACTAAAGCTGAGAAACGCGATTGCTCAGGATATAACATACAAAAGAGACCTCTACTGGAAGCAGAGAGAAAAGAGTTCTAGAAGTTTCTTTGGGTGTTGATTGGTTGAAATTGGACAAGAATTAACAAACAACCAATCAGAACCTTGGAACATCAACTTGTCCAGTTCTGTATGGTTGATTCTTTTGGAGCGCGAGTTGTCTTTCTAAAGATTGCTGTTTATTGGCCGAGCGGAAAATTTTAAGTGGACCGCGTCAGAATCTACCGGAATGTTCGCGAAAGCGTGCTGTATATAAATAGCGCATCAAGAAATAATTGGAGGAGCATGATTGCGAAAACATGAGATTCACATTGATAACTTATGTTTCTTTGAATTGAATGGAATTATATTTGACATTTGAAAACATTGATGTCGATCTAATTTGATTATCAAATGTTTTACGTCTGATTATCGTTTGTGATACAAATGAACACACAATGAAATGTAAATGGATTAACTAATAAATAATATGTTGGTAATGATAATTAGTTTAAAAACTTTGAAAACAAGTTATCAATCTGTTATATATCAACACATCATTGCTGTTAAATAGTATATATGTATAGTCAATATATTCGCATCTCCATATATTAAAAATATATGTTCATGGTGTATTTTACTAAGGATTTTAATTTAAACAATAAAAAAGGTGTCATGTTCAACAAATTACAGATTGTAAGAACATATATAAAATTGAACAAATTGTTAAAAACGACATTATAAATGTTATCGTAACCTTTATTCAATAAAATTCATAACAGAATCAATGCAAGATGGAACACATCAGACGCCAACTTCCACCTGTTCTATAACATCCCTCTTATTTTTGAAAATGATGATTCTCACGGTTTTTTTTTCGTTTATTTAATGACGATTATCAAGATGATGAAGTTTCACGCACATGTAGTATTTATACTTTTTAGTCATTAATAAAAAGATAGCGCGCTGTCAAATTAAGAATACAATACACTCTTTGCGAACGTTTTGGAATTCGAGCACGTCGAATTTCAATAGACTGAAATTACATATCAAATGAGGACGCATTGTCTCAGCGAAGAACGCAGGAGAGCAGTTTGGTCGTCAAAATTGAAAAAGGTTCAACGATTGCCTGCATTGGTTGTCTTTTTTTCTCGTCGAGGTTGAATTAAAAAAATTACATATAAATATATATATACAACAAGAGTATAATCATGAAGAATTAATAAATGAGAAATAAATTAATATTTCAAATAGGTCGTATACGCGTAACATGTTCATTTTTTAGTTTTACAGAATGATAACAATCGTACTATAGTATAACGATCCCGAAAATTTTTCTTTAGAATATAATTTTTAAAAGATATATATTTTCAAATTCATTTATGTCATTTGGTTTATTGATCGATCGTTTATTCCAATTATCATATGTGAAATTCGTTTCAACATGCATTCACGGTTTTTGAATCTTTTTTGCGTTAGTTCTCTGCTATACCGTTGGGTTGTTTCCGTTTTTTATTGCTAAACTTTTACATTTGATTTCGCGTTTTATTTTCTTGTTTTTTTTTCTTGTATCATGTAATAACGCTTATACACGCAGATATACCATCAAAATTGTAAAACAGTTTATCTTGTGGGTTTTTTCATTTTTTTCTATTCTAAAAATTTACACCAATTGTGCGGATGTCATCGTTCTATATTTCATAATATCCGTTACTGAAACGCGGCTTCTGACAAGACGTGGCAATCGCGTGGAGAAATGAAATTTTTGCTCAGCCGATCCATGAATATTAATCGCGGACGAATCGTTTCGGTAATGGACGAGCGTGATATCAAAAGTAATAAAAAGCGATGACGATCGAGAATTCCCGAAACGATTTCCGATTTCTTTCAATATAAAAAACGAACCAACAAAGTAAAGTAAAAGAGTTGAAAGTAAAGAGAGCATGTAAAAAAATAGAAAGAAGGGCGATTACAGATAGATTACAGATGAACTGGCATTGACGCAATAAAGTATCTTTTCTATATATAATCATATATTTATTTATAATCATTTTGCTTCATTTTTATCTCATTCCATTTATATAATTATTTTTTATTTATTTATATTTATATATATATAATATTTATAATCTTTGAATGCAAAATAGGTCGTCTCGCAACTCTGATGGTATAGGCCGGGCGGGTTCTTCGTCGTGGCATCAAATAGGAAAAGCCAGACACACATATACGTATATAAATTTGTCTACCCAATTCTTCTACTGTGGCACGGAATATGAGACGGACCAATGATAATCAGCACTTAGTTCTTTTTTCCTTTTTTTAAATGGTAATCAATATTAAGCTGATGCCACGACGAAAAACCGGCTCGTGCACGCTCGTATAATGTGAAACTGTGTGTATATACACCGCTACATACCATCTCACGACGTACGTTTATATTACACATCAAATCAATATCAATATGATAATAATTAATGTACACACTTTAGTCTCTTAGGTATTATTTTCTCCTCTCGCGTGAATCTGTTTCCTTAATTAATAATAATTGTCGCGAGGCATCCAAACTCAGTCGGTTCGCCACTCTTTCCACCTACTTCTTTCGCATCTTTTGCGCTCTGCAAAAACTCGCAGAAGCGAACCGATCGGATGCCTCGTGACAGTGACGGCAATCACAATCATAATAATATTTAGTACATGAAACGAGTCGTCGCGGGCCTTCGTCGTGAACCATTTTCAAACGATGGAAGAGTAAAAATGTACAATCCGAGGGAAGTCGTTCTTGGAGATGTAAGAAGGGCAATAAAGAAGGTTGAAGAGTTTTCGAAGGCTCGCGACGCACCCGGGTAAAAATAATACTACCGATAACTTTTCAATTTTTTTGTATTTTTTTCTTCATGTTTTTTTTTTCGTCTCTGTTCTATACAATTGCACAATTATTTACAGTAATCAATAACGACGATTATATCCTACGGGTGCCTTTGAGCGCGTTTGTTAAATGTATGTTCGATTTTGTCATCGAGATGCGAGAGCTTTTACGCCCAGACGGATTTGGCACATTGTTATATCTTATTTTGTCAATACAAACATTGTTGTCTCTTCTCGCGCGAAGAACAGATTTATTGGCACGATGCTAAAATCTTGTGCTTTCTTTGACTCACAATAAGTACTGCATTTTTTGCTTTGTTTCTTACATTTTATCTTAGCCAGTTTTGTTTTAGGTTTTTTTGTTTTGTTGTTGGATTTGTATTTGCTAACTAGGAAACGGGTGATCCTTGGCAACTCTTGACAAAAAGGGTGCCCACCTGTGCGTCGTTTGTGCGCAGGGACGAACGAACATTTGATTGCCACTGTGATTATCCTTTGATGATAGAAAGAGCCAAGGCGCGCACCCCCACTCGTTTTGAATCTGCACTTTGTTTTTTTGTCTTCTTTTAAATTCATCAAATATCCTATTATTTCACTCTCACGTTGTCGTCAGCTACGTTATATAGACCCGCTACGGAGAGAGCTACATTTTTTTGTTATTTTCATAAATGCTTTTATTCAGAAAGTTTTCCCTAAACAGTCACGTGGTACATCCTAGAGCGAACGATAAATTCATCAAGTAACATGTTTGTTCGAAAAAGGAACGGTATTGCAATTTGACCTACCGTTTATCATGAACTGCGATTGGTTTCTTTTTTTTTCGAGTTTTTTTATTTGTTCTTTCTTCACAATTGTCATTTAACCGTTTGCCGAACCCAAAGAAACAACAAACTCAAGCTCGTAACTTTTCATTTTTGAAAATTGAAAAACGACGTCGAAAAATATACAAAAGTTTCGTGGTAAAAACGTATGTTATAATGTTTATCATCTTTTGTTTCACCTTTTTCATCCGCGAAAATTGCATCTTCTTTTTTGTTCATAACATTCCGCCCGACACGAATCATTAGCTGTAGCGTGACGTGCTTTAACGCGACGAGACACAGGGGGGGGGGGGGGGTCTTGGAAAAGCGTAACAAAATTAAAGAGCGCGTTTGACACACCCTGACGTGATATTTTTATTTCATGTAAAAGTGCTTCCGCTCGTCTTATCAGCGATTGTGTAACGCTATAGAAACGTCGTCGTGTACAAAATTCCTCTCAACGATGACTATGAATTAGTTAACTAGATCTCGACAAGGGAAGAAGAACCTTCTTTCCAATAGCCGTGATTTTGGTTTTGGTTCTCATGCCGACATTTTAGTCATTTTTTCAACTTGACACCTTCCGTAAAAACAATTCTAATACAAAATTCATAAGTACTAAATTTGGTATTCCTTTAAATTACCATCAATGTGCGTCAAAGTAACTTAAAATTTCACACCATAACAGTGTATTAAAAAAATTAACAATAAAATCAACAAAAAAAAACAATGATCGAAAAACAAAAAAAAAAAAAAACAATACGTCAATTTAAATAACAGATTTTCAATGATAATAACAGAAAAGAAATATCAACTCATGAATTTCGTGATTAGAAAAGTTCTTTATGGAGTGGATTGGATTCATTTTTCCGAGGTTTCCCAAAACGCTGGCACCCACTGCGGTTCCCGTTCGAGGGAATTGATCTCCGCGAGTAGTTGATTGTACGCTCGATCTGTGTCGGTGTTGATGATGATCATGTCGAACAAGTGGCCATACTTATCTTCCATCTCTCGTGCTTTCTCGATGATGTCCTTTAATTCCTCTTCCTTGAAATTCTCGTTGTTTTTAATTCGTTTCTGACGCAACTTCTCGAGGCAGGGTGGCGCGACGAAAACCACGTACGGTTTCAGCTTCGAGTTGCGCAGGATCTTCAGGCTCTGTGGATGGAGGTTCAGCACGCAAATCTTGCCGGCGTTAACGACCGACCGGATTGCTTCCACTGAAGTGCCATAGTACGCCTTCTCGTATTCCCCATGCTCCACAAATTTTCGATTCAGAATGTCTGACTCGAACTGCGCACGCGATATGAAATGGTAATCCTGTCCATCTACCTCGTTCTCTTTCCTTGGTCGACTCGTGTCTGCAAATCACATTGGAAAAATTGTCATTTCAACCTGAGACGTTTTTAAGAGGATTTTGAACGAGAAATTTATTCGTTAGCAAAAGGAAATAACAATCCGTCTTGATATACTTACGAGGAATGGCTGCGGCAAATCTTTCACTATCCTGCATCAACCGTTGGCGTAATTCGTGTCTGCCGATATTGGGAGGGCCTATAAGTACAATTGGCCTTTTGTGATCGACTCGGGGAAAGTACAAAATTACTTCCTCGTACGTCAATACTTCCTCGCTATCGTAATCTTTGGAAAAGAAGATAAAATTGGAATAAGTAAGGACGCAATTTTTCGCTTGCTTATTACGATTTGATTGTTTGTCATGAAATCTAAGATGTTTACCATCTATCGTTGTCGTGGTATAAAGGGGGAAACCATCGTCGTTGAAATGCGGCCCAAATTTGCTCTTCTTCTTTTTCTTTGGATTCTTTTTCGCGCAAAGAAGTGTGCTGGATTTTTTCGATCCACGAATCGTCGACTTGTCACCAGCGATCGTTTGTTTCATAGACTCGCGCCTTAAAAACAGAAAATTGCATTCATTGAAAGCATCGCAAAAAGTGACGGTGAAACTTTTTTTGCGGTTATTGCCTACTCACTGGTGTTGGAAAGTTTTGCTGGGAATCAATCCAGCGAGCGTTTGATCTTCCTCGCCCTCTCGGTAAGCTTGCCACCAGTTCGGATCCTCCTGAGAGATAACATGCAGTATATCGCCTTTCTGAAAACTGACTCCAAGTTCTCGACACGGTATGTAGGGATCTTCTTCTGGGTCGTAGTCAAAATGTGCTCTTACGTGTTGTATCTGTCAGATCAATAACAGTGTTATGAGTTTCAAATATAACTTCCCAACTTTGTTATTTCAAACTTTTTAATTAATTTTTATATTTTCATGATCTCGTACTTTTCTTTTGATTGATTTTTGTATCTTTACCTGCTGGTTTTCTTCCCTTCGATTCGGAACGGTATTATTTCTGTGACTGGTCGGGGCAGGGAGTATCAAAAACGTTAAACTTCCCTGCATTCCGGCCAAGATATCACACACTTCATTCACACTTTTTCCTCGCATCTCAACATCGTTTACTTCTAACACCTCGTCGCCCTCGTGCAGAAGACCCGACTTGTCCGCTGCACCTCCTCTTACAACGCGACCTAGAAAAAAAACCATAATTTAATAAAACAAAAAAAAATCAAATATACCCTAACTCTTTCCATCCCTAATTATTTATACTGTTGGAAAAACATTTTTACTTGCATTTTATTTTTCACTTGATCATTTAACGATAAATAATGCATAGTTGAGCAAATTTTTTAATAATAAAGCTGCATTTATGCAAGATTTTCTTGATGCAAAACGAGTAAGACCTATTTTTTCATTATTATGATACAACCAAGTTCATAACTGTAAAAATTTAAGCAAAGTTTTCACAAAAACGCTTCAAAGTTCATAAAAGTATGAAATTGACTTTATTACTTTTTACGAAATTTCAATAAAAAAGCACTTTAATTTTACGTGTTTTATACTTGATATAAAAGGATAATATGTTCAAAAATGATTACAGAAAAATTCCTTCTCAAAGCAGCTTTGGGAGGGAAAAAGTTAAAGAAAGTGTATTTTGTAATATAAATGATGAATACCAATAATAACGGATTCGCCTTCATTTCTAACAGTGGCACCAAGCGGCTCGTTCGTTTTTTCAATTCGAATGATTTTAATATTGTCTACGGCGCGAGTCGTTCGCGAACTGGACGTTGGACTAGGTGGCCCGTTGGGAGACGCCGGGCCTAATTTGTTTCTCTGCAAGCCCTCGACACACGAAACTATCGAGTCGTGCGCCAGAAGCAAGCCCTCCATCTCGTAGCTCGTTAGCAATCTGGTCAGCTCCTCTGAGGCGGCCATCATCTCGCCGAATCCCGCGGCGGTTGTGGCCGAAGAGGTTTGCCATTGTTCCAATACCTCGACACACTGTAAACAAGATACTCCAATTACTAACGAACATCCTACCAGAAGCAACTCTAATATCCTTAAAAAGATACAAATGCCCTTAAACTCAAATTTTATCCTGTCTCTTGCACAGAGTATATAAATAAAAAAGTTGCCATAAAGCAATTTTCTTGTAAGAGATTAAAAAAAAGTTAAATACAAGACTGCTCATTATAATGTTCAGATTTGGTAAAATCTGGTTGAGCATCAAATCCGTTTTACGTTAAGCTCCTCAATCGAGTTACAGAGGCTAATTCGAAATTCAATAAATTTGAAATTAGCCTTGCATAATTGAATTTGAGTGGATCCGTAGATGCCAAGGATGAAAAGCGCGACGGTTTTGCTCGCGTTGCTCAAGACGTGGAGTAGTTTCGTAACAAATGAGTTTTCAGCACATTCGCTCACAAAACGGATACAGCCGGTGGCAGAGCAAATTAGTGTCAGCCGCGCAAGTGTCTCTCGGCTGCCAAATTTTACAATCAATTTTGGCTCTCATTTCGGCTTAATCACGAGATAGTTATTGTTCGATGGTTTTTAAGACGATCAGCAAGTTTACGTACGTCACGTGCTAAACTGGACGCGTCGTCGACTTGATGTCTCGGGACCTTGTTCGGCCTCAGCAGAGTCTTCAGAGTGTGATGGGTTGCCAAAGCGGTTGAGAATCGTTTTTGAATTAAAAGCGTTCGCACCGCCTCCAGCTCGGCCTCCACACTCGGTCCGGAAATACCAAGGGCACCAGAAATATTTCGCAGTTGAATCTGCAGCTTCTCCAATGTTGCAACGACTTCTCCATATGCTGTAAAAAGAGGCACAAACTGACTCAATACATTTCTCCATTAGCAATAATTTATTTCAAATAGTTTCAGACAATGAACCAATTGTAGAGCCGTAAAATTTCGCATAAATCAAAATTAGCTTTTGGTGAAAAGGACGAGGCCAATTTGATGTTGGGTGAATGAGATTGTTACCTGGCATAGATTGATTCGGGACTTTTGTTAGAGGAAGGTTCCATTGAAGCTCGCATTTGTCATCTGGACGACATGCGAGACATTTGTCAATGCAGAAAAACAAGGCAATACTCACTGAGAGGTTTAGGAGGTTCCTCGATTTCCCGTTGCGCGTGACTCGGTGATACATGCTTGCTGGTCACCTCGTCTTGAGTGTAAGCAAAATTCTCTTGACCAACGTACGTCGGCTTACTCTCCAATAACTGCAATTTCTTCGACCCGTTAATCTCGAGCGAACGGTCCAGGAACTTTTCCTCGTCCTTCTTCTTTTGTTCATCTTTCCTTTTTTGCAACTGATCCTGCAATGACAACAAATAATCAACATCTCTATATACACAAAATTAAACCAATAACATTTTTAACTTTTTTCCTACTATAATTTTTTTAGAAAGAAGAAAAAAATTGTTGAACAGTTCTCTGAAACATTATCCGAGTATTATGTCCACAGAATTGACGCCCACCAAATGATAAAATGTCCGCCGAGTTTTGGACTCGGTGCGTTAGGACGATAAGTGCGTCAGTTTATGTAACGTCTGCGGTTCTTTTAATGTGTATACAGGTATATGGCCGAACTAAAATACTTGGCCGAAGCCTTGTACTTTCGTTTGGCATATAACTAACGTAAGGTTTCTTCAACGAGAAACGTTCCCTTTCATAGATGAACTGCAAACGAGCGTAGCAGGTTGAAAAGACCCTTCGAATTCTGACAAAGAGAAGGAAAAAAAAAGAAAAAGAACAAAAGGAGACACAAAACACGCGTATGCGCACACAATGAAAACAAGACGCATTTTTCTCTCGAGCATGTTTTCAGCCAACGTTTTTCCTTCTTTTTTTTCTTTCAAGTTTTTTTTCTTCGCTTTTTCCTCTACTTATTCTGAACAATAAAATTGGCAAAAGAATCTAAAGGAAAAGAAAAAGGTTGCGTTTGAAATTTCACTTATATTAAGGCACTAATTGAGTTAGATAGAAAAAATCATAATCATCTCATGAGCTTGTGAACAGGTGGAGTGCGAGTAATTCCGAGTCATAGCTTTTTGAAGTTGAAAGGCTTTGGGTGGATGTACTTTTGCAGTACTTGTAACATCACACTCGATGACGCGTTTAATCTCGGGACATCAGCTCGTCTTTGAATCCCCTGTCGCAAGAAAATAAGCACATACTTTGCGGCTTGATTCCGACACACGAGCGGTTTTTGTTTTTCGAATGCTCTTTTGCCTCCTTTGCGCCTTTGCCGTCCTAAACAAACGTCGCGTCTCTACCATTCACTCCTTTTGAATCTCCCAATTATCTTTGGCCACTGAGTGTGAACGATTTTTCATCCAACGAACAAACAAAGTCAGACCAGTTTTTTTTTTCAACCAACATTCTTTTCAATGAATAGTCAAGCAGAACTATAAAATTTCAGTTTTTTGCAATAACATTTCAACAAACTTTTGAATGTCATACTAAAAAAATTTAAAACGAAATTGATAACTTTTGGATGTACAGTTTTAAATTAAATCACAAAACATTGCAAGAGATTGTTTTAATTGCTACCTATCGAGTGATTTGTTCTTGCACTCGACACAAAGTAAGAAATGTGTTCTTTTGATAACACCGGTATTTCAAACATCATAACAGTTCACATTTCAAGGCAGCCGATCTTTTTTTACTTTTATACATTTTTACGACCACAAATTTTCCTCGATCAAATTTTGATTTGCAGATTGAAAAACAAAACTGTTCAATTTTTGTGAATGTAAACATTTTTGAATTGATGAAAGGTAATAAAAAATTATATAAAGTACCTTGTACTTCTTAATCGCATTTAGCTGTTGCTGCGTAGGTTCGGCATTGGTGATGTCTCCCTCGACATTATTGTTCTCGATGGGCAATCGTGAATTGTCCTTCGGTGGTCTCGCAGGTGTCCTCTTTTGATCCCTGGGCGGAATTGCGGGCTTGAATCCATTGAGACCGGGCTGCAAAGGCAAAACATTCTGATCAGAAAACCATCCAGGACCAAAGAGCTCAGAAACACACTGCTCTGATTTCATCCCTATCTCGCAGCTCTCATCTCTTAGACAAAATCCCTCTCCGATAAATTATTTCTCCGTCCACGTGCTCAATGGTCGGAGAGATTTTTTGACATCGTGCGAGGCTTACACACTACAAAACAAGACAGACAGTTTTAGATTTCATATTTTGTCTCAGTCCCCAAAATGCTCCTGTCAAATATTATTTTCAACCATGCCGTTTTGTTGCATACCTGCGCATTTCCCATTCTCACAATTCGTCTAAATTCTTCAGAGAGAAAACAAACCAGATATGAAAAAAAAAAATTGAAAAAATATTCAAACCCGAATTTGTCACAATCGGTTGTAATCAGCTGACTAAGTCGCGCCGAAGTCGCGTTCAGACACAATTTTACATTCGTCATTCATGTTCTCGTTCACCTTACTGCTTATCGGCACTGATAAAATACACGTACAATTTCGTTTGCAAGTGGTGGTGCGAGCAAATCGTTTTCTTTTGTCGTCGATACAAGTTCAATTGAATCGAATAATTGTCTGTTAGTGGCGTTTGCGGTGAGATTGAGTTTGCGGTGAATTTTGATCCTGTTAAACAAAGAAAAGCAAAAAAAAAGTTTAACCGAATCGAATGATCAATTTAGTTTCGTCCAGATGAAATCTAAAAGACGAGTTAGTTGTTGTCCATGCAATGTTCAATTCCCAAGAAGTTGTCCTCTGAAAAGATGCAAGAAGAAAATGTCCCAAAAAGTAGAAAAACCTCAACCTTGAAAAGCCCAAAACCAGAAAGAGAAACCAAGTCATCAAACCAACAGCAAACGAGCCAAACGTTGCGAAGCCTTTTGGTTCTGCTGCTCCATTTTACCTGTACGATTTTGTGCTGGGACACAAGATGGGGATCGGACAACCAGGACTGCACTTTGGACATGGTCAGATTGCTGAAACTCGCGTCGCTTTTGGACAGCGACTCGAGCGAGCTGGACCTCGCCCTTCTGTACTCAACGGACCGTTTTATGTTGTGCTCGTTTTGTGCTCGCGGCGACTCCTCTCCGGTGACATTGTCGACAATGTCGCAGAGCGAGTTGCGGCTGTTCTGGTTCTTCTCCTGCTCGAACTCGTGGAAGTCTAAGTCCAGAGTCGAGTCCTGGAGGAGACGGAATTGAATATCGCCGGTGGAGGACCACCTGACCAGCGCGACGGAGTCCTCTTGGAAGATCTTGTGCTTGTCGTTGGGCGATAGGAACTTGTTCTGGTTAGCGTTTATGAAAGCTGGGTTAGTATGATCAGTGGCGTAAGCGTGAAGCAAAGAGTGTCTCTTGTGCCTGAGGAAAGTCAAGCTATCGACGAACAGGCTTTTGACCTTTGACCTTACCTTGTCCGACCTTTGGTCAGCGGGTCTCATCGCGACTTGACAATTCGCACTATCGGTAACGTCCACGGACTCGCGACTTTCGTTTCTCGCGGGGCTTTTCGGCGGGGGATACACCGGGTGGCTCTTCGTCACGGGCACAAAGTCCGGCGGACAGTCCACCGCGACCTCCCGGTAACTCTTGTTGTTCAGCATCATGTACGGGTAACTCGAACTCAAATCACCAGAAGCTTCGCTCCTCAGCGTAGAGTAACCACTCGACGACTGCTGCTGAGCCTTTTTCTTAGGACTTTTAGCCGGCAGAGTTTCTGACTCCAGGAGGTTATCAGTTGAGCCGTTAATCGAGTTGTTGATAACATCGTCGAGGTAGTCGTTCGACTTTTTCGAGCCGTTCCAGTCCTTTTGCTTCTTGGGCGACTTGACGATCTGTTCGTCGATCAACATCGTCAAATCCGTGACCTCGTCTGACCTCATGAGGTACCCTCGAAGGTCGCTGAAATCGGCCAGTCCATAAGCGGGGTTGTCGAACGAAGTCGTGTTGCTCCTAAAAAGAGGCGCCACTTTGATCTCTGGCAACACCGATCTGCAGGGCGAACCCAGGTCGATTCTCCGGTCGTCGTATGGAGAGCGTTTGCCAGGGATTAAACTCGCGTCTAACGTTGCGATACTGTCGGACCTTCCGGAAGAGCTTCTGGGACTGGCCGAGTCGTCGCTGCAGGATTTGAGCATCGTGGGGTAGTCTTCCTTGGCGAAGGGGTAGTCGTCCTCGACGTCCACGCTCGTTTCCTTCTGCACCGGGACTTTTCTCTCGGAACTCTCATCTTCAGAATGGTGTTTTACGCTGTTCGTCTTGTCGTTTTCCACGCTAATCTCGATTTTAAAGATCGAACGCTCGGACTGATTTTTGAGGGTGGGGAAGTGGTCGCTATCGCTACGGGGGTGTTTGGACCCGCTCCTGCGAACGGGCAAGTCTTTCTTTACCTTACTGGGGTAAGCCTGTTGGAGAAGAGTGTCGGGCACGTCGACGGGCAGTTCCCGATGGTGGCTCAGGTTACCCGGAGCCCACATCTCATCGGAGCCCGAACCCTCTCGCGCCTCCTTGTTATCCCGCGAGCTGCTGATATTGTTATCCTGCTGCTGGTGAACGTCCACCGCGCTCGAACCGCTGCGAATGCGTGACCTAAAACCAGAATACATAGCCATTAGTTCAACTGAAATTCAACTTTTAACATTCTTTACAAATCAGTTTCAATTAAATTACTCATTGGATTAGTAATCTCTCGATTACTTAAACACTAGGGATTCAAATTTTGGTCTACCCTAGAAGTTCGAGTTACTTTACTTGCTACTAAAAAAATAATTACAACTGATCAACTTCAACGACAGCTATGTTTAACAGTTCTACTCTAGTATTTCATTTGAGTTTGATTTTTTTTTGTTCTGTTTTGGATAATAAGTGGAGGGAATTCTCATGGGATTGACAGCGGACAACTTCCCTGCATCCTACGGATGTTTTTGCAGAGAAACTCAATCAGGTCTGACCTGTCCGAGTGGAAGCTAATGGCAGAGAGCTAGTCTAGCTGTTGATTAGGCTTTTGATTGCGACTGCGGTAAGGCGATGAGACACTTCGAACTGGACTTGACCCGGTTTCGAGTGCGGGAAAAGTCGCGGTTGAGAAAGTCCCTCGATCATAATTGGCGAAATGCCGCTACCTTTTTGGCCCGACGATTTTCTTTTGCCTTTTCATAGACTCTGTTTTATCACCGTGTTGTTTTGAAGGGTAATGCAATTACGAGGCGAAAAATTTGATTGTGATTATTTACTTTAATTGGACAGTTTTTTTTTATCTACGACTGTAATCGACTAGTTATCGTGTGTAATTTAGAATTCCGTCGCAGATCGAAGTGTCCCGGCGACTCGATCAAGCAACCATCAACAGACCTAATTGCATTTTGTCTCCTCAGTTCTCGGACTCTGCGTGGCTGCCGGGCCTTCAGCGCGAGGATCCCGCTAAAAGCATTAAAACTTTCAGCGATCTATCGATTAGCCGTCGCTCGCTTTTATTTGACGCCTCACTCTTTCATGAATGCCAAGATCAGTCGCAAATTGCGTCTTCATCCTCGGTTTTCCAATTCACTCGATCAAATTTTTTTATCTCTACTCTATTCAACTTACTTCTTCTCGTTACTTTCTTATTTTTCGTCAATTTTCAATTGTACTTATAAAAGTGCATCTTACTATGAAATTAAGAAAAAAAAAGTTATCATTCGAACCGACTTTTTTTAGTTCAACCACTTTTTTTACATTTTTCTGCTTCCAGCACAACAACAAAGGTCAGTTTTTATGTTGTTCAAAAACAAGCTTTAGTGACGGTTAAAAAAGAGACTAAAAAATAGGCGTCTTTTTCAGATTCCAAAACGCCAGTTCGGTGGATCCTTTCAATTCCAGCGTCTTGGAATGCTCTGTCCACATTTTTACCTTGTTGCGTCATTATTTCAATTCGCTCGAATTCAAAGCGCTAATCAGAACTCAAGCGTTCATCTAAAATCAGAATTTTCACAAATGTTCACCTTCCTGTCATCTTTTATTTCCCTTCTTTTTCATAACGCATTTTTCCTTGTTAATTTTTCTGGAAATACAATTTCTAAAAAATGTTATTTCGTGATTAAAAAAAAAACTATCCTCTGGTGATTAATGAAATTCAAAACTCAGCTGATATTAAAGCTCATTTTAAAATGCTAATGGCGCATCGTGTATTCCTCACGCTTGTACGTGTGTGAATGTCTGAGTGAGTCACACAGACACGCACTATACTCGCTGGAAGCACATTCGACGAAACGAACAGGTAGTCAAAAATTTTACGAGACTAAATATCTCTCCGGCCAGTTTCAACGGCGATCCATCGAGACAGCTGATAAAATTGTTCTCTCTTTCGAAATCTGGATTTTGTGGCGAGTCATGTTTACTCATCCCGATTTTTTTCCTTCAAAAACTCAGAAAAAATATGTACAAATAGAAAAAGAAAATGTACAAATTCTATTGGGGATATAAAAATTAAAATTAGATTTGATCTCTCGAACCGAGAGTAAAATTATCCAATTTAATTTCTTTGCACTTTGAAAATTCAAGGTGAGGAATGTTTATCGAAATATCTCCTGCAATGCAGTAGCGTAGAGAATATTTCCAAGAACAATAGGATGATTGAATTGTTCAATATCGTAAATT
The DNA here is from genome assembly GCA_020615435.1 of Telenomus remus. Classification (NCBI taxonomy): domain Eukaryota; kingdom Metazoa; phylum Arthropoda; class Insecta; order Hymenoptera; family Scelionidae; genus Telenomus; species Telenomus remus. Next base: position 4,186,964 of record CM036341.1, on the reverse strand, counting down.
CAGTTTCGTTGACTAATCGATCATTCGAGTTTGTGCAAAGAACGTGATCTTATAGGGAAACGTTTTTTCCTCGTCCACTTCAATTCAATTCAAAAGAATAAAAAATAATCGTTAAAGTTAAAAAATAGACACAAAATCCTAGTTGAAACAAAACCAAAAATAGACAAACCTGTTATAGAAGAATAAAACTAAAAAAAAATTGCAACGAAAAGGATAAAACAATTGGAAAAAGTAACAGTGAAGAAACGACTAAAAACTAACTGACAAATCTCCGACTCAACTGCACGCGAGGGAAAAACCTAAAGAATTTGTGAGAAGCCGGACTGAGAACTGAATCAATTTGTATGTTTAATTACGTCTACGTACGTTTAATAATGAAAAGTGTCAAGTGGAGGTAGTGGAGTGGGGCTCATTAAGATTCCCCTATCCGTACGTTTTGTCTGCTCAAATGTATATTGGAGCGCATTATGCGCGTTTTCGTATGACTAGAATGCCAGATAGTGGGCGTCAGACTTCTCTACGTGACACGCAGAGCTACAAGAAACTCTAACGATGACTCCCTATCGCTTCTCATCTCTTTGAGAAGGGCCTTCACCGCGATGTGTACTCAACTCTTATTATTCATTTCTTTTCAAAAATACCAACTATAAAACATTTTTCAAATTTTTAATAACTTAAAAGAAAACAAAATTAAAAAGTTATCTACTTTCAAGTGATTAAAAAAACTTAAAAAAAAAGAAGATTGTATACTATATTTAAAGTTTTTGGATAATTTGCAGTTGGAATGAAAAAATTAAAACTGTCAGTTTAAGCACAGTTTGAAGATTAATAGAAGGGGAGTAAGAAAAGTGGAAAAGAAATTTGAATGCATAAAAGCATAGTTGGGATTCCAGGACAAGTGGGTATATAAACAGTTGGGAATAAAATGGAGCAATAAATAGTGAATGAAATATTTATCAGCTCGGTTTAACGATTAGCGATGAATTGCCGGAGATGCCTCGGAAGGTTGGAAAACGCTCGGTATTTTCCTCGACGTTACATTGTGGTTTAACGGTCGCGCACTTTGCAGCGCGGCAATAAAGCGCGTTACGCATTTAAAGAGGCAAAAACGCCACGACGAGGGAATTCCTCAAAATAATTATTTCAAGGTGAAAAAGAGGCCTTTGAGTATCATCTCGCGAGTTCTTTGAACTCGATTCTCCTCTTTTTATCAAAACCGGACTTTTTTTTTCAATCAAAAAACTATTTTTTTCTCGCTTGTGTTTACTTTTCTGACGAAATTTGACAGGTAATCTCAGATCAATACTTTTACATGAAATCGGATCAAAAGTCAAAGAAAATGTACACACGAACGTTCGAATCTCAAATGTTTTAAACGATCTTGGAAAGAAAAGAGAAATTCTCGCAGGTATTTTGTACCTGTTATGATTTCTAACGGGACGTTTTTATTCAGACGGCATTTTTCCTCCCAAATTTGTGAGGAAAATTTTCACGAACAAATTGAAAACGCAAACCACAACATACAAAATGTTCAAAACGTTGAAAAATGGTCAGGAATGAAAAAAAAAACTTGTTTCTTTTTTAATGTCTTTAATTTGTAATCCTCTTCCGACAGGAGGATTTTTAAAATCTCCCAATTCATAACAGCAAAGTACAACAGGTCGAGCAAACAGAAAAAAAAGATCATCGCAATAACTCTCACTTTCAAAGAGGATCTTGGACTGGACAAAAACCTTTTCTGAATCTTCCAAGAAGGATGCGAGGGAGTAAAAAAATGATACACTTTGAACCTGTACAATTCCCGAAATTCCGATTTGCCTGAATCACCAATGAAGAAATTTCGCCATAAAATTCGTGCAACAATGGAACAGGCTTTCTTGGTATGGGAAACCGACAGGACCAACGCGCGCGGCCGTTGCGTCGTCGCCCAAACGGGCCATACAACAGTTCTTCCGTTTCTTTCACAAGGTGGCGAACGAAAAAAAGGCGGGACCAATTTTTATTTGCTTTCCTGCGAAGCCAACAATTGTTTGCCAGTTGCTTAACGTTTTTTTCCCCTCGTTTCAAAATATTGATGGATTAATCCTTTACCTCAACTTTAAAACTTCAACTCAAATTGCTCCAAAAATGCCACTCCAATATTTTATTTACTATTTTGTTTACTGATTCGTTTGTCAGTAAACAACCGAACAATCGTTCTTTGGTTAACTCTAAGGTTTCTGTATCTACAAAAACAAATGTACGAGATCAATTATTTGCCCATCCAGAAAGGTTGTTAAGTCGATTGAACTTAATTTGTTAGATCGATGAGTGCTCCGAAACGCATTTGCCAAAACAGAAAACGAACATTCGAAGTTTCGATTGAAACCGAGTTTTTGTTTGGTTGAAACCTACCAGTGCAGGGTTTTGAGGATCCTCATGGCGCGATGAAACGATCAAGCAACGTCGGGGTGAAAAAAAGCAGCTCGCCTCTCAGGGAACACAAGGAGGACCGAAAAAAAACACAACTCTTCAGAGCGGCGATGCGAAAATCGCTCGCCGCGTTTCAAACCATCCCCGTCGGTGAAGTCACCTTGCCCACTCTCATGGCTGACCTCAAGGTCAAGGACAACACTTGGCACATCCAACAAAGAACACCTCGCAAGATTCCAACTGAAATGTTTAATCTTCTTCTTTGAATTTTCGTCTTCACTTGAGGAGTTGATGCACGAAGCGCCGCACTAAGGTACACAAAACACCGAGCGACAACAGACTCGACTTTTTCGTGCCCAACACGAGAGAACAACTGGCGTTGGTTTGTTGGCTTCGAGTTAGCCCGAGGTTCGCCACGGTCCCCACTTCGCTCGTTTATCCACAAGCGTTTCTCGTCTGCCGCGCCCCTCTCCTCGGGTCCCCCTGTGCCCCGGCGGTTGGTTCTCCCGCGTCGCATACTATACAGGGTGTCCCGATGTCGTTCAACCACCTGACCGGCATTCAAGTCTCCCACGAAACCAGATAACAATTTTCGCAACTCCACGATGAGACCACTTTGAATTCTTCAATTTCTTCTTCTTCTTTTTGTTTCATTTTTTTGTTCTCGCCGTTGGTTCAACGTCGACCATTGCCAAAGGTCAGTTCAAGGACAATGTCATCCTATGAATACCATCTTCATTGTTTCAAACTTCCAAGGACGGTGTTTAGTATTTTCAATATAGATAATTTTTGTTACGCCCATAAAGTGGCGAGGAAAAATCGTAAATTTTCATCAGCTATGAATGCGTGACTTTTAGAAGGTAATTATAACATTGTAATTCTTGTTTGCGTCCTCTGATCGTTGCATAAACAGATTCTTAAAAACTTTAACAAGAATTCGCACAAATTTTTGAAATAAGATTTTCGTTTTTTTTTAGAAATTAAGAGATAAGAACGAAAAAGGGGGTTTTTGAAGGACGTAAATACTGCATTCATAGGTGAGAGATGAATTGCAATTTTTTTCTATTGCATCAGTTCCGTTTGGACGAATAGTGGAGAAAAAAGGGTGCTGGCACGCGGATGATCAGATGGTTTCATTTCATGTTCCAGGGGGAAATTAAAGGGACACTTACAATGGGTGTAAAAAAGGGGGACCCACCCGGCTGCTGCGAACGTTACTCTGATTTGTATACGAAACACTGTTCAGGGGAATAGCACACTGCCATTCAATGGAATGCAGTTGGTCAAAGCTCAAAACACTCAAAGGTTCAAATTCAACGGAAATCTCGCACCCACCCTGGAGCACGAGCTGTACTCAACCGGAGCCATATGACCATAAATTAGCCATCATAGTTGTGACATTCAAACGTTACAAGATGTTGCAACTCGAATTGTAATGTTGTTATGAAGATGATGCAATGAAATAATTGTCATTGATTGGAGCGCCAGTGATGTGTGAGCAATTTTTTACAATCTTTTGTATCCGCCCAGGGAGCGTGATGCGATTGAAATTTGTACAAATACATCAACAATTATTTAGACATTGGTATTGCGTCAAAGTTTGGATTCTCTATTCGAACCCAATGAGAGATTGTAATTTGAATTTTTTTTTCCTCCTTTTGTTTTGTTTGCCTAGCGAGAGACTTATTTTAATTTCGCCGTCTGTTTTCGTTCAATTTCTCAATTTTTGATACAACTTTTAATTGAAAAGTTGTTTATTTTTGTAGCTTGATTCGAACGGGACGAAACAAGAGATGAGAATTCTCCCGCATTGTCAACAAGCTAACGATTTCAGGGATGCATCTGGCGCTGCATTCAGCAGCGCTGATCAATCAGCGGATAACAAAACTTTGCAGCTAACGAAAATCTCGTCTACAGCGCTCGCTAATTGTTTATATTATGAATAAGAGAATAGAAAGCCGGCCGAACCAAACAACCTGGCACGATTCTTTTCCGGAGCAACAAACTTGAAAGTCTGATTGAAATCCAGCTACCAAATTCGGACCGAACTCTTGTTTTCAACCTCTTTTTTTCCTAAATTTTTAAATCGCCCAAAAAAAAATAAACAAACCAACTTTCTAGACAACGATCAGGTCAATTTCTGTCACTCAATTAAAAATTTGCTTTGCAAAGAAATTTCGCACCCAAGTGGGTATTTTGAATTTAATATAGGAGAAGATAAAGGAGAGAATGTACGAACGAGATAAAAGGCCGGGGTTTAAATCGTCGCGAAGAATTTTGAGGAGTGGCTTACACCTTTTCCTTTTCAGTCGTCCCTTTCGTTAGCTCGCATTTGCATCACAATGCGCGATTTTCGTTAATCGCGGCGAGCGAGAAACAACAAAAGTGCGCCTGGCCCCAACTTCCTGGTCGATTGAAACAAACCGCACTTTGAGTCATAGACCGGTCGATTTTCGCCGCGGTTTCACTACTCCCGGGGACACACAACTAAGTCAAACGCGGCTTTGTTCGCGCCAGCCTTTCACGCTGCCCGGGCTCTTTCTTTTCTTTCGGCAAAATGCACGCACGTGATTCACAAGCTCGATTTTGCATGAGTCATTGACCAGCGTTTGTTATCCGGTCTAGATATAGTTCCAGTTCCAACTTTTTTTTTCATTCCTACGCCTAAAAAACAATGATTAGCTTCTCGTTCCTTTAATCGCTTTATAATTGGCTTTTAATTTCACTGACTAATTTTCGTTTTCATGAAAACACTCGTGTTATGAATTCAGTCGTAACCGATCGGTTTGAACTGTTTGGATTTTCAACAAAGTGTTCACTTTATTTCCCTTTTCGAAAACAATAACAGTTAAGTTGTGGAGATGCAAAGTTTGTTATCAGTGCGGCGAGCGTTACGAAGAATTGAGCAAGTTTGAACTGAATCTACTATCAAATTTCCATCATGAATAACAACACAGTTGGTTGTAAGTCTTTTTTTTTTCATTAAACAAAAACAATTTTCATTATTCAATACCAACTTGAGTTCAAGTTTGGAATTTACATTTCAGACTACCAAGCGACTCCTTTGCCAAAACCGAAAAGCAACTTATTGTTCTGTCGGCACTGCAACGATATTTTTCAAACGCTGCCGAATTTAGTGGAGCATCTGACAAACGACGAGAACAAGCCAGTGTGTGAATTCTGTCGGAGAGCAAGTCGCAAGGCACGGAGGATAAAAATTTGCGACAAATGCCGATACTATTATATGGGCAATCCGGGCCTGGTGCGAACTGGAAAACGGGCGTACAAGCACTCGTATTTGTGTGGCGGCTGCGACACACGATTTCTCAAGACCTGCGTCATCGACCCGGCACTCATCGAGGAAGCTGCTGACGAGGAAGACCAGGTCTGGCAGATCGAATGCATTCGATCCTATCTACCGGTTTTTGTCCTAATCACTCTGTTGGCCATCGCCTTCATCGCCTGCACTATCCTTTTGAACCAGATTTTGAATCCATAGTTGACAACATTTTTATCAGATTGATCTTATCTGTCTGAAAGAAAAGTGAAACTTTTTGAATGACCAATTTTTATCTGTCGATTGAACAAGTTTGAATGTTGTAATCTAGAATTTTATGAACTGACAAGTGACGTTTTTTTAGGTGTCAAATTCTATGGCTTCAAATAAATGAAAATTTTTGTTTTTTACAATTTTTTTTTTTTCGTTTTTGGTACATTTTCGGGCCAAGTTTTTGTAAGCTCGTTGTTGTTCTGAAATTGAAATTTCGGAGTGGATAATTTGAATGAAAATTAGAAAGTCAAGGATGACAGGAAACAAAAATATTCGCAGCTCATTAAAGTTGCAACCTTCGACATGAGCACGTACAAAATTGACTTCTAATCAGAATCTCGTACGTGCGGTGGGTGGCTTTTTTTATTTAATGCGCGAGTACGGATGTATCACATCTGTGTATAGAATAGGAACGTCGCGATTTCGATGGAAACCACCTGTTACAAAGAGACTCGACCAGATAGATGGAGGCAGCGCAGTCCACCGGTTATGCCAATTGGTTTAATATCGTTCGAATGAAAAATGCTATCGCGAGAAATATCGTCTGGCATTTTGTAGCGGCCGTCCCTCTGCGCTAAATTGCATTGACCTTGCTCGCGCGCGGATATTGCTTTTCATTTTTCATGTCAATCAATTTTTTGTTCCTTTTACTCTGCCGGCAAACTGCAAATTATTTAAATACTTCATAAATCAAAGTGCCAAGTCGTGCCAATGAAACCAAAGTGTGATCACAAATAAACGTCTCAAACGTATAACCAAAAACGAATTGCACAAATAAAGAATGTAATAAATAATTGGTCGAGATTTTGGTTTGAAGACAAGTTGTGTTTTGTTATTTCGAATTGAGTACAAGTCGAAGGCTAATTCTGAAGCCCTTAGTGAATAATAAACATCTCATTGAGCGCGTCAGAAATTGTGTATGCCATGGCAAAGTGAAGAAGAAGCTAAAAAACGAAATATGTATTCCTTCGACATTCAAAAGTGTGAGATGTTTGATGACGTAACGTATTCTCGGATCAGAATGCATGCGGGATTCGTCTCTCATATTTCGCGCTCAGGTATGCCGCAGTACTCGTAACTGGCGTATGTAAACCTCCCAGCGATACGTGGAAGGTGCAACGCACGAGACTGGCGTCAATGCGGCGAGGTTGCGCCGAACAACACACTCGTCAGACAAGGACAACTTAATAGAGAGAGAGAGAGATCATCACTGCAACAAGAATTTGCTTCAATTAATAACCCAACGAATCAGTGTAATGTGTCGCATCAATGAATTTTTATTTCTTTAACTTCTCTTTTGGAAACTATTTTTTTTTATTTTTAAAACTTTTCTAAGACTAGAAATAAAACTTTTCAACGTTTGAAACTTGGATTTGTTCAATATTTGAAGAATTTGTTTGTAATTTGAATTTGACAGTGAAAAAAAAAGAGCTTGAATGTGGGCAAGAGAAAAGTTTGGAGTTTGAATTTGAGCACAATCTAAAACTCGGGGAAAACAGTTGTGCAATGACAGAAATCGTTTGATTAGTATGAAGTTTTGCGATTCAAGATGCGCACGGACAACTGAGGCAAGCGGATACTTTGACAGTTACCTCGCGAACTTAATATCAGTCGTTTAACTTGCGTTTCCTGCATTACTTTCTCACAAGAGCCAGGAAATTGCATCATTGACTGTATAAGGTATTTGAAATTTTAATAATCTCATTTTTCAGCCGAGCAAAAATGTCGCAGCGTTTTCTCTGTGTCTCTCCGATTTCATCAATCAAACACACGGCCTGACACTTCTCTCGCTCTTGTTTTATTTCAATTTCAACCAACCTCGTACGAAACCAACAACAAAACAATAAAACAAAATAACAATCGAAGACAAATCAGAACGAACAAATTCTGAATCGCGCAAATTTCATTGCATCCCAACGATGTCTGGCGTTCCGCAGTCATTAAAGTAAAATAATGACGGCGTTAATTGGAGAACGTGACAAGAAATTAAGCGCCGGAAGACGCGTCTTTTTTTTCCTTCTCGTCTTCTCTTTTTTTCTCTCTTTCTTCTTTCGATATCGCGAATCCGGGTTGGGTTCGGAAGGCGCGGACGAAAAGTCGCTTTACACGTGCGATGCGAAACACGGAAACACTTTAACAAATTGTCTCATTAGAATTCAGTCGGCGCATTGTCATTTGAAATCGGCGCAGCTGCAATCAAATCGGGCGCGATAGAAAGGCGGAAAAATAGGCGTCTCAAACGGGCTTTAGAAGTCGCCGCCGTTGCGGCTTATCATTCCGGTGCGAATGACAAATTTTTTCCCCTTTTTTCATTTTTTTTCAGTCTTTTCTTTTAGTTTTAGTCTCGCATTTGGTTGGGGAAAGTTACGACCATTTTTCGTTCTAATCTTGGAGAGCAAACAAAGGTTTTCATTTTGCAGGTGTGTTTTAGGAATTCCATGGGAAAAAGAGCGCAGCCAGGAAACTTTTTAGCTGGGAGAAGGAAAAAAAAGTTGAGCCTGGTCAGCAGCGGCGGGTGAGCTGCGGTGCATGCAGCGTGTGTTTTAGCATTGGAGATCATGTAGAGTAAAACGTTTAAAACACTGGCTGCGATGGAAACCAGAATCGCGAGGCCGTGCGAGCGGGAAAAAGACGAGCACGAAATAACAAACGGGAGTCGTCGTCCATTAGACGCTCTCCTCGGTACTTTATGAGCTCGACTTTTAGTGTCTGGTATGTACCTGATCTGCGACAAAAATAGAACCAGTTTTTGGTGATTCACTTCGAAACACTCCCATATGCCAGCGTTTTTCTCTCCAAACTAAAGCAGTTGCTCAAATTGAACAAAATTGAAGTGGAAGCAAAAAAATTAAATTTTTAAAAACGGTACGAGTTTTCATTTTTCCTATACGAGTTGGAAATAATTTTTAACGGTTGGATTCGAACAGACCACTTAGTGAGAACTGTCACAACAGTGTGTTTGTTTGTTTTTTTTTCTCCATTGTGACACTTGATCCGAAAGTGCTACTAGATGAATTACATATCCACAAAACAAGTGTTCAACCAAACATGAAAAACGTTTCACCTTTGTCATACTTTAATTTCTTCGTTGCCGGACTACTTTTTGCCATCTTTCTTTGAATACAAACAATTAACTTCTCGGATGAGATGAAATTTTGACTAATGAAACAAAGTAAGTACATTTGCAGTTGAACAATTTTTGTTAATGTCAACAAAGCGGTAATCGTGGATTCGTTAAATTAATGCCGGCGATAAGAGTGCAATTTTTTCACTCAGGTATTTGCGTGACTCAATTTGTTGACACGTGTTTTATTGATAAAACAAACGATATTGTTACACCGCACATTTTCATAACAAAGAGTTCATTAATTCAGTCGCCCAAATTATGTAACCGCTTTTTATTTTGAAATTTTATTTTCTCAAATAAACTCCGCTTGATAAGATTGTTTTCTTATCTTTAGATTCAGATAAGAAAAAAAAATAGGCAAACAAATAATCATAGACGTTTTCGCAGGTAATAATTTCATGGTTAAAAACTTAAGTGAAAATAAAATGTGGATACAAAACTGAAATGACAATTTCAAGACATTGTTGTTTACCTGCAAACGTTGAGTTTGTCAAGAAACGTAAAACAGGCCTCAAAAGATCGTTCGCCCGGGCGTCCAAGGCTGAACTTGGGCGACATCGCAAAACCGCACGTTTATTGGAACTCAGGCAACATCGTAGCAACGAGAGTTCCGCCGCATGACACGCGCGATAAAAACTTTGACATGACAGCAAGATGCGTCGCTTGCCAACTGAAACTCCGCTACTTTTGTTATCGGCGTGGCACCTGATATCAATAGCTTATCGCTCGGAGGCGTCGCGCTTACCAGCACACTCAAATTCAATCGTGTTTTTCTTTTGATTTCTTTTTTCTTTCGATTATTCTGATCTTTTCTTTATTATTTGTGTCTGACAATATTTTTTAGAAAATAAAAATTGAACGTACTTGGTGTGACACGTTTGATATGAATTTGCAGGATATTTTGTGTAAAATAATGTAATGTTGTTTTCAGGTAGATCCTGTTTCCAGACTGTTCCACGACACAAAATGTTTTGGGACATGAAAATAAGTGTTTCCTGTCAGACGAGACGGCAGTGACGTTTCCCTTACAATTTTGAGGAAATTCAAATTAGAGACGACTTTAAACACGTCACGCCTTTTGAATTGAACGACGAATTTTAACTGCAGCTTGATTTTACAATTCGAAATCTGTTACAAAACCGATTTTCAATCGCCAAAACTGGTTAGTAATTATAATGTTCGAACAATTAAGATGTTTTTTTGATTCCATTAAATTAAATTAAGCGATAAAACTTGAATTACACGAAACAGTCATAAACAAACTTCCAATTCGATACAAAACTCGAGTGTAAAATAATTTACAACGATTAATATAAACTTTGCGGATGAAATTTGTTATTCAGAGACAAAATTTGCGATCGCGTATGTAAAACGTGCAAAAGCGAATAATAATTGTTTGTAAAACTTGTAGGAATCGTGCAATTCGCTTTATTTTCAGCAAAATGTGAAATATGGCAATTGACGGGGCGTAATTCGAGCACAATATCCGCCGCTTCGCAGCGGAAGTGAACGAAAAATATATAGTGCAGTGGCGGAATATGAGGCAATTAACAATCCCCATATGACACTTCGCATACATTTTTCTGTTCCCTTTCTCTTGTATTTTACATCCAACAAAATAAAAGAAAACGCCTGAATCTAATTTCTCGAGACGCAATTTCGGATCAAAATGTATTTCACCTTGGAATAATTGAAAATGGCGCATCTTGACCTGAATAAATTGTTTGTCGGGTTGAATTTTCGTTGAAAGGCGAATATCCGTTGTATTCGTGAAAAAAAAAAAAAACATAAATTTGCATCGTGCAAAATACAGCAAAGAAATCTGAGATGAAAAACGAATGGAGAAGAGAATAGGAAAAAAAAGGGGGGAAAAACGTAAACGAGGAGGCTCGTTGAATTTTTATGAATAAAAAGTGTGGCACAATGATGTCAAGATAACAAGACTGGAGGTGGGGGACGAAATGTGACTGGTAGCACTTGATTTCTTGGGCACCTGGGGGTATCAAGTGTGACGACTTAGAATTTAATGGGGAGGCGCCCTTCGTCAGGTGCGTCTTCAAGAATGATGCAGGAAACGCAGGTGTAACACATGTCAAATATCGCCTTTATAATTCTCGTATTGTGTGACGCACAATGTATCTAATTCTATTCTTGTCCTTTTCTTTCGTTCCTTCTTTTCTTGCAAAGTCACTGAAAACCTTCTAAAAAAACTCTTCTTCAACAGTCGTTAGTTTCTTTTTTAGTTAACCATTCAATTGCACAAGTCTCAAAGAGTAAAGAAAAAAAATTAAACAAACAATTTTTGTTGTGCTATTGTCCTGTCCACTTTTTTTTCGAGGGATAAAAAAGTTGATTGAAAAAATCTAATTCCGGAAATAGAAAATTAACTGAGCAGTTTTCTTTGTCTGAGAAGAAAAGAATAATAATGAACGTGTCTCTTATCCGAATGTTGGATTCATTTCAATCGAGGCTATGTAAATGTTGTAAAACAAGGCCTGACAAAATGGCATACCCAAAGCATGGTAATTTTCTCAACTCCTTTATTTTGCGTGAATAAAAATCAACCCGTTGAATTATTTATGATCATGCCGGATTGATTCGTCTCATTTGTAAACGCAAAATAAATGAATAAAACACAAATTGTACCATTTTTCTCGGTGCATAAAAACAATCTTTTGACAAAATTGAGACCTGAAATTAAAATGAACACTTGTGCTTTGCAGATTAGCAAAAATGAAGCAAAATGAGAAAAGGACGATCAAAAAACAAACACACTTGATATGATTTCTGTGCAAAAAAGTGGTTCCCATCTCGTCTTACGATTATCAACTTGGAGAATCACACCAAGAGTTGGGTTGCGGTTCCCTGTAACTGATAGCTCATTTTAATGAATGAAATTTAATGCAAAGTCATTGTTCGGTGTGAAATAAATTAAATTTAAACGAAAAAAAAAGAAATGCTGATCGTGCAGAAAAAAAGGCCCTGTTTCTACGCAGAGATTTATTGCATAATGTGAGTGAAAGCTACGTAATGTGCATTCAAAATTTTTGAGGGTCGATTGAATAATGCCCTCCTTCATTGCTCGAGATTCACGACCTTGTATTATGTTCAAGAAAGTAGTAATCGCTCAGAAAATGGGCTTCAATTGCTTCCACCAAGATGTTCTTGCAATTTCAAATCTCAAAATGCTTCTTAGCTCTTAATTTCCAGCTCGAATTTTCAAAATTAGGTTGAACGGAAAAAGACATTTTTTTGGAACGAGTTAAAATAAAACCTCGAAAGAAGAAGAAAGTAGTTGTTTTGCAAACCTGTTTTGAATTAATAATCGTACACAGTGTAGAAACGAAAGGGAAATAGAAAACTTGATCTTGTTCCTGTAATTGACAATTCTGACTCATCGCTAACAGAAACTGATGTTCGATTGAAAAAGATGGCGAATTATTCAAATGTCTTATATCCGTCAATGGCATCGCAAAAAAAAGAGGCACGCGAAAGAGTATTGAAAATAATGAATATCAGATGGCTGCTCGAGCACGATTGTAGCGATATTTTATTTCGCATCAATTAAAATATTTGTGAGCGATTGGCTTTGTCATTGCGGCGGTGAAAATCGATTGTGAATTTCAATTAGCTGCATTGAAAATAAGTGACAATGCCATTGCGTAATTTTCATCATTATCAATCAAGTCACGTGTGCTTGTCTTAAAAGAATAGAAAACAAATTTTGTCACATCCAATGCAGATTCGATTTATTTATTCATCATTCACTTAAACTTGCAAATTCAATTCAGAAATATTCATTTTTTGCTGATACCATTTCGTGTTTACTATCTTGAACTTTGTTTTGTTTGTTTTATTATACAATTATTTCAAGTTGAACAAATTTTTGACAAGTCTGTGCCATCATACAAAACCGTGTATCTTTCCACTCGAGGTAGTCAAGCGGGTCTGAAGGAGCCCGCGAAGACGAGGCAGCAAAAAAGAAGAAGACGAAACAAAAAAATGATGAAAACGAAGAGAGAAAAATAAGACTGCGTCTCAGTGCCACTCGTTTCGTGACTCACTTTTGAATCCTTTATTAAAATGATTTCCAATCTTTGACACGGGATTTCGCGAGCAATTAAAACGGAGCTTTGATTATAGCCTCGAGAAGGCAAGAAAAGCGGATGAATTATTGATTCGGAGTCTTTCGAAATGAAATAACTCTGAGCTGGTGGATGGGCTTTCAAGAATTGGGGTGGAACGAAGAATTTCAAAATGGTCGAACAGTTTTTGCAAAAATTTATCTTTCCCTTTTCAACAATATTTCAATCCCGCTCACGTTTTTAAACTTTTTTACTTTTATAGACATTGTTTAACCTGAAATTCAGATCTTAAACAATTCTAAAAAGTTCGTCTAAAGTTCGTAATTCAAAAAAAAATGATTTCAAGGATGATTTTCGGCTTGAAATTGTATCCCGAGCTTTTTCACTGTAAACCCATGGACAGCACCAGGTTGGCGTGTCCAACAAGCCGAGAGTTATGCGATGATTAAACTCAATTAAGCGGCCTGATTAACCACCAGTATCTCGGTCATCTATTTATCCCGTTGAAAATTCAAGTACACTTTTTTTTACCCCCGGGGAATCCGGCCGGCGGGATCGAGCTATTTGCAATATCGCGAAAAGACGCTCGCTTTATGTACTTTCATTAAAAAAAGTTTGTCGAACGCCATTATGACCGATCAAGGGCTATTTCTTTGTCCTCAACCAATTCAATAATTGCATCATCAATTTTTATTCGCTCCTTCTCTCCTCGTCCAAATTCTAATTACTTTTACATTATCCAAATTACAATTACTTCGAATTCATTTCAAATGACCAAATTTGCATTCAAAAAAGTTAACAAATGTTTAAAATTGTTTAAGGAAAACCTTCAGTTTCTTTTTGAATGTCGAATAAAAATGAGATGAAAATTAGTAGAGATTACGTGAGGACAATTGAAACAGCAGGAGGATGGGTTTAGTTGGTTGAAAATAGGTCTAATGGACGGCGAGTATTTCATCGCGGATTGGACACGTTGTTTGTTTCTCATGCAGATAACAATAAATTCTGTAACAAATGCGCGTGCACAGCAATTGGTAGGAACAATGGCGCGCGGGCGTGTCATCCGTCCGTTTTCTATGCGATACTTTAATTTCATAGCCGGTGTGTGTTTACGATTGTGTGTGTGCACACGCGGTCGCATCAAAAACGTGCAACAAATCGGAGTGTGCGAGAGGAACCGGAAGTTCCATGGGAGAATAAGAAATGGATATACCCCAGCGGCTCGACCGACAAAACGTTGCATTGCAATGAGCTCTCGTTTACTCGACCGCTGACTGCTGGCGTGTAAGAATTTCGTCCAGCCGATACACTAGCCGCGTCACACTTATTTTATTCCTGCGAAAATAGAATATGCTAATTTTTTTCTCTCTGCATTTTCACACGGTCCTTTGTTTTTCCAGTTGAAAAAAGCTGCAAACGAAAATTCATTTCACAATTTACTTTGCCATTTGCACTGGGTTTAATTGATTTTGAAAATTCGCCTTACTGCAATCGAATTTAAATTTTTAATTCAACGTTGTTTGAATTTAATCTTTTGGAATTAAATTTCGTGCGCTTTTTCTGCAAGACAGCATGCGCGCATTTAAATCTCGACAATTTGAATTAATCTGTGTTTCAAGCACTGTCCACTGACAAGTAAAATTAATGAGTTGGTAGTTCCAGCAAGTTCCCTAAAATTAACCGCTGCCTGCAAGTGTTTGCCTCGTGACGACGTCTCTGAGATGTGTAATAATCTGACTCTTTTGAACTTTGTTCAAGTGAAATTCAAATCTCAGAATCAAACTAAAACGATGATAAAAAATGTTTGATACTAAAACAAAAGTTAATACAGTGTCTTTTTTCAGGTTTATAAAAGCTAAATATGGAATGTAGCAGAAAGAAGCTTAAAGTGAGCTAAAAGCAATTTGCAGAGAGAATAAATTCTTCTGCAGGGTTTGGCTCGCGGTTAGAGCTTCCTCGTGCCACGAATAGTTTCCTTAGCATTATCAACGTCAACAAAAATGATCAGGAATTTGTAAAGATAGATGCACGATTTTTGAAAATGTCCAACTACTTTATTAGACTTCCTGGTTCTGACTCTGAAGTTACTTTTTTTTACAGCCCACTCAAAAGCCCACTTAAAAGCATCGCTCTAATCTTGTGACTAAGAAAAATGAAACCCATCTAGATATGCTAAAACGTGGAACTTGAATGCACACTTATTTTTCACGTGTTTTCACAAAGTGCATTTTTTCTCAAATTGTTCGTCCCGAGATGGACAACATTTAATGCGAGATTTAATAAATTTAATTTCTCTGTAATCTGTCTTATAGAAACAATGACACATTGAATGGAACAAAAAAATGTTTGAAATAAGGTTGAAAGAAGATTTATGAATGGATAAAATTGTCATTTGTTATATCAAAATTGTCATCACGAGTGTGGGCAGTGGTTTGATTTCTGATACCTACTCGTTGTTACTTTCGCGATTCCGGCCGTCTTTGTTCGGGGCTCGATTGCACCTAAGCGTGATGCCAGACACAAAAGAGGATTAATACTAACTATAATACATGGATGCTCAAAAGTATCTGCATTGAAATCTGTCATTTAAAATACAAGTCAAGAGGTTCGTCATGGTAGCCAGCCGTTATTATATTGAAGTCCTCCAACTTTTGAGGACACTTTACAAACTGACGCAACTTTATTCCTGTCTGCATTACTGGCTCGACAAATGCATTTTTTTCTATCGCTCCACTTCTAAAAACTTTAATCGTAAAATTGCAACTTTTTTCCCCGTACATTACTAACCCCTCTGGAGAATTTCAATATCAATCAACATTCACGTTACAAAATTGTTCGCTTTTATTCATAAACGTTCGGGTAAAAAATTTCAATTCGACTGGTAGCGACTAAGTAAGAAATTCAAAGAGAGAAAAAAAAGGGAAATCAAAATGTCGATTGAAAGGAAACGGTGAAAAAGTGAAATATGCATTGGGAACAGGCTGGGCTGGGCAGAAATCCGTGAGTCCAGCGGCATAAACTCGGCTTTTATGTAGAACGAGAGATGCTTATGTGAGCGTCATCGGTGCGGCGCATTGTCGCCCGCCGAGCTTTTATTCGACTCGCAAGTTTGTTCGCGCGTGTTGATATCGATTTCGCAGCCGAACGTATCGGTATACACGGCGGCGCGGTCTCAGATAACGCGCGCTGCTTACGTTCATTCGTTTTGCGGATCGCAAATAAAAGCACCGTGAGAAAGTCTTTCACTTCCTTCACGTACACTTTCCTATACGATTTCGATACATTTTATCATCTCCTATATTTATCCCGGCCCTTTTTTCATCTTGGATTAGATTTTCTCTGAGGAATACATTCAATGAATAAAATAAAAAATCTCTCTTTCCCATTTTTTCCACTTTTCATTATTTCCTTACTCCAATTCAGAGCGAACAAAAAATGTCATTGATTTTTAACCGAACAAATTCACTAAACAAGTCTAACAAGTGTTTACTAAAGAAATAAGTTTATTTTGCTGGTAAATGAAAATGATGTTTTTCTTTAGATTGTAAAAATATTGATTGTAGTTTGTTCATCTTTATTGGAGGTACAAAAATGGTATCAGCGAAACAATGTGAACTTTGTTTAAGTTTCCGACCGTGTTATTGTTGGCTTTGTACCCAACGAGGAAAACGAAGAGCGACACGTGACAAATGGGATGACTTCCTGCAAAGTTAAAAAGACAGGAAAACGCATTGTTTCGACCTAGTGTTACACCTACGCGCGTGTTTATACGTATGGGTGTGGCGCGGAATTCCATAAGTGGCCCCTCGTCGAAATTCCTCTACATTTCATCTGAACCATCAACCATAAACAAAGTGCGAATCACAGAAATCCTGTTCTTTCACCATTACTAAGTAGCAAATCATTGCCTGCACGATTTCTGCAAATGCAACTCTGATATTCAGTTTCATATTTCCCTATTAAATGATTGACCCCGAGGAAGAACGTGCCTTCTTCTAGTACGGCTAAAATTTTCAACGCAACGTTTCCTGTAACGTCAAACAGGAGGCATCATATTTCTTGACATTAGAATAATTTGATTCACGTTGCAAGGAGCGCATGAAAAATTAATGTTCAGTGGCACTCAGAGCCAGGTGGCGTCATCGCCCGGTATGCAACTGAACTATGTATCATGCCAGAAAGGTAAAAGACGTGTGTGACAAAGAGTGGCTTGCACCTTTCACTGAATTGGAACGCAGAGACAAGAGGGACTTGAAACAAAAGAGCTCCTCATAGAAAATTGAGCTACTGATACATGAACCAATTTTGGAGACTCCCGAAATATCATCGACTGACTAAAACTCCGTCTCAAAAGTATAATCCAAAAACGAGAAATTCAAATTCAACTATTAAATGTTGAAACCAGCAGAACAATTTTAATGACGAAATGTGAGTTCGTCTCCACTGTCCGGTGTGAATAATAAAGACGAATCTTTGACATTTCGCAGATCCCAGAATAACTGCGACTGGCAATTAACAGATGTCCAGCGTTCGATTAGCTTTGTACAACTATGCAGAGTTGGTGGAGAGAGACGAGGGGAGTATTTAGCCAAAAATGTTGAGCGTACCTCCAAATTGGTTCTGTGTCGTCCCTGTCCTCCTTTTGATACAGCTGGTTTGGATCGTAGGCCGATGATGTGGATCCCCTCGGTGACCTGGAACCACGATCCTTAGCGATCAGGACCTCCTTTCGTCCATTTTGAAAAGGACTGCTCGATCTTCGTTCGCCACTTCTAGGATCTAAGCTCTGCTGGAAATAAAAGTCATCGATCAGTACACTCGTTCACAATTCACCTTTTCAAATTCAAACTTTTGGCTTGCATTGCAACCGTTGTAGTAGTGAAAAGAAAATAGACGAGCGAGCTCAAAAATTAATAAACTTGTTCCAGTTATGTATTTGCAATTTTAATCCGGGCGGATTATTCAGAAAGAAAAAAGAAGCAAAAGGTTAAATTTTATTTCGGTCGAAAAATCGATGTCCAAGTTCAAATGCAATACCTTTTTCTTTCTGAATCTCATTTGAGATCGGAGGCTGAATAGAAAACGGTTCTTTCTTTCATATAACAAGTACGGATTTCAGTTTTAATTACGGACTAATAGTTGAGGGTAACAAAAACTGTGTCAATATCACACCGACTATTGTGACACTGCTACCGTTTGACCCTACGCGAAAGCAATCGATATTAAAGTAGCGATTCAATGTCGATCTTAAAAAGATTTGAAAAAATGAATAGAAACATGCAAAAATATAAATTCAGTAAGAACAAAACAGCTAAAGAAAAGGAATTTGAATTAGGATCGTTCAGTCTCTGTTCAATCTTCACTTTTTTCACAGTGCAAATTTGCAAAAAACAATCATCCAAGCAACGACGAAAAGAATGTGACAGAAAAAAAGGAGTTAAACTCGTGATGAGATTTACAAGTTTTTAGCTGAGCGCATTTTTCAATTTCAGTAGTTTTACAAGTAGGCTAAATGGTACAGTTAAGTACTGTTTAAAGCACTGCCAGCTGACTATATCGCCGTCTCTGAAATACCGACATGGTTATTATCCCTTGCTAATGACGACTTTTGTCCCATTCAGCTCCAATCCCAGACCAAAATCTTACATAACATAACAATTGTGAGTCAATCCAGATCAGTTATTTCGCGCTTTAACATCGACGAGACTTAATCAAACTAAACATTGTCATTCCCAAGCGTGTTTGTACCAATAAATTTGGGTCTTCCGGGCAACTCTGCTGTCGTCCTAGCGCATCTTCGCGGTCCTTGTCTCCGAACTTTTTGACTACGGTGCCGTTGCTGAGTCTCGTGTGATAGGAGCTGGAGTCACTGAAAAAATAGAAACAATGTCAGACGAGATCGCATGGGTACCAATCATAAAACTCAGCCTGCGTACACAGAAAAGGAAGGAAACTGCGCGCGAGACTCTTTATTCAGGCCAGCGGACCACGACGAGATATACGCACGTCAAAAGCTGCTATCAATTTATGCAATCGCTAATCCATTTGTTTCGTAATACGTAATTCCTGCAGTCGTTTTTTACTCCATTTTATTACGTACTTCTAAAACTGTGCCTCTTTTTGTTTCAAGTTCATTTCAATGGAACATTCAAAAAGCTAATCTCCTTTTTGATTTCAAGCTTGCAAAAAGGAATAAAAAATGAGAAAAAAAAACAATTTGTATCGATTATTGGAACGGAGGAGAAAAAATTGACTTGCTCAGATTCACCGCAAATTCAGTTATGGTTGTAATCACGATTGTTATTGGATCCGAGAATAGAAACAACTCAATATTATTGCCAGGTGAAAGAAGATTGGTTGCAAAAGGTATTTAAAAACGAGAAAAATTTTCCTTCGGTTCGTTTCGAATTGATATTTCATTTGAATGAGGCAAAAGCATTGTTCGAATGTTAATACTCACTTGTCGACTAAAGTGACATTTATCTGTTTGCTGGTTACATTTTTATCCTGGTTGTCATCGTCGATGGACACGTCTGCCTCGGTGGTCTGCAATGCAAAACAAAATCTCTGATTAATGAAAAATTCTTTTCAATCCGTTAACAAGTATAACACGTCCGTTCCCCTCGCCGATTAATTTTCTGCTCGAGAAACTGTTACAAGTCGAGAGATGTACTAAGCTCTAATTAATCAGTTGCATTAATAATTCCTCTTTTTTTTCATTCTCTGTCTTGCGTCGTCTCGCTTTGATAAACTTATATAATTCATTGCAAGTGACAATTCGAATCATTATTTATCGTTCGAATAAAATGTAGAACTAAAAAGTAAAATGCAAAAAATTGGACGACGAAAAAAAAGGCGATAAAAAAGTATTGGATAACGTGATTATCCGAGTCTGCAAATTTTATGAGATGAAAATTTTCGTTGGAAAGTGTAATAAAACGAATTTTTGAAAAGTGTTTAAATAAATTAATAGTTTAGGGGATTAAACGCTGCATAATTCAGATGGTTGGGATGGATTGAATAGTGCAGCTGATAAGGCTGAATACGTCAGATGAGACGGACAGTTTCGCATTGTCAAGCCAAGGCCATTTACTCCGCGTTACACACATTTCATAAACGATTTCCATGCGCGATCAAATCTCTGCCATTTGCACGGCTCAGCTGTGTGTCCGCGTGCGCGCAACTTTAATCAGCCGTTCAAGAGTCGAACACGTTTGACGCTTCGATTCCGAGTTCTGTATTACCGCTCGCAGCATCCGAGACAAAAGTGCAGAATTGCCTGTCATTTTTACATGCACGCGAGTTGCAAACGTATCGACATTTTATTTCTATGCAATTAGGTCAACGCTTTCTCGTCCATCCATGACTGGAAGGAAAAAAGTTTATAACCATGGAACATTTGAATTTATAAATAAAAAAAAAACACATGCTGAAAGAATTCGAACAATTTTAATTTCGCGTCATAAAATAAACTTGAAAAGAATTTGACGAAAAATGGTGCAAATAACAAAATGTTATGCATTTTTTCAAGTCTCTTATTTCAGTTATCGTGTAACTTATTTATTGATCCGTCGTGTCAGTTCCGTAGTCTGTCATATTGCATTAAAAAGAACGATACGAAATTCGCTGAGCAGAATGTAAACGAAAAAAAAGGTCCGACCCAACATCTTCAAAAGCGAAATCTCTTTTCGCGCTGTCAGACTCGAAATAAATATAAAGTTTGTTGCGGAATAGATGTGCGCTTGTGTGCCACTGTGTTTATGTGCTTCTCAATGCAAAATGTTATCAGCATTTAAATGCAGATTCTTTTTTTGTTTTCATTTTCATTCATTGCGTTTAATTGTTTTTTTTTCAACAGAGAACAAATTAGAGTTGATGATGGACTGTTAATGGAAAGTAAGACTGTTTAATTTATTTTGATTTTTAAAAATAAACAGCAACGTGGGTTTTAAACTTTGAACTTACCTGTTGAGATAATATTGTCTGAATATCCCGAGGCTTGAACCTGCCCAAATCTGTTAATCTTTGAAGACGTTCCCGGGCACTCCTGTAATTAATTGCATTTGTGTTAATTAGCGTTCTTTTAAAATGCACAAATTGAGCGAAACTTAAAAGTCCAGCACAACGTGTTTCAGTGGAAACACACGTTTGAATTACTTTTCACGAGAAACGCGCTGATTTACTTTCAATTTTGACGAAATGAAACAAAATTAACAAATGTAAACACATTTCCACTTGAACAGTCGATTGCAATTTTAAATGTAATTAAACAAACTGCAGTTAAATTGCAGTTGATTGGTTTTGTGTGTTTGATTTATTGATTAAACGTTTATCTGAAACTCCAGAATAAATTTCAATTTGTTGTTAAAACATTTAGTAAAGAGAAAATAAGTTGGCTTTGAATTGTAATTGATTAATTAAGTGGGGTGCGTCTGAAAAAAAATGTGTAAATAAAAAAAGGCAAATTACTCTCACCTTTCCACCGCTATCACCCAGGCGTCTCTAACCCAATCGGCGTCGAATTCTTCTGTCAACAAACCATACAAGCCATGAGAGCATTTGTAAAAGTTCAAACAAAACCACATTCTTTTATAATAAAATTCCATTTTTATGAAAACGATTCATAGAAAATAAGAAAAAGAACCCACTATAAGAAACGTTTTCTTCGTTTGTACACTTATGGATACTTTTTGCATGAATTTCAGAATTTGTTCGTAAAAAAACTGACGAGAAAACAAGACTCTGAGGCAAAAAGTTTCGCAAAACAAAAAGGGATAATTTCCATTCGAATTTATTGCACGAGGCTTTTTAATTTGCCTCGGTCATATTTATGACAACTTTTTTTTCTTTACCCAGTTTGGCGCACGAGGCAATATTTTTCGCATTTATTATGTTTACGCACGGGCCGGAGTTCGCAATAGTGCCATCACGCTGTTTTGCAAGCTCAAATAATAATTCTTGTACTTTAACGCTTTTCATAAATTTTCATCTAAACTACAACTAACTAAACTTTCATTTTTTTTCAGTACAAAGTTAGTTTCAAACTTATCATATTACCATATCACATTATTCAAATAATGCGACTCAAAAATATAACTCAAAAATTAAATTTTCAATTATAAATTTTTTGTTTTTCGATGGGTTTTCGTGCAAAGAAATGTTGTCATTGAAATAACAAAAAACAGTTATTAAAGTCAAATGATTTTCAACTTTCGTTTTATTTTCTGATGGTCCTTAGTGGAAAGAAATGTTATCATTTTCGTACCGACTTCCTCGTCATCAATAAACCTCACATTAGAAAGGTCAAAACACTTTGCAACATCATCGTCAAATTCGTGCTCATGTTGGTTCAATATCTGAGGCGGTTCCCAGCAAGAGTTTTCAAAAAGTCCGTCCGACCGGATATCGTGCTTGGCACACCCGCACAAGATGACCCGACGAAAGAAGTTGCGAAAATTCGTCGCGGAATTTTGTCTCGCGAACCATTTCTTATGCGGCCTGTCCGTCAGCGGCGTGTCCAACTCAGCGTCCCTCATTGGTCAAAGCCAACAGTGCAATTTTCGTCTCTTCCTTTATCACTCAAAATCAACTGTTTGAGCCAAGGAGAGAACCAGATCGATCAAAATTTGAAACTCTTCCATTCTGTTTGAAGTTGAAATAGAAAAGAAGAATTTAACTTCGAGTTGTTTTTGTCAGTGATTGAGGCAGGACACAAACTGCGAGATTAACGAAATAATTTCGCGAGACTCGCGTCGTAGAGCACAACACGTGTCAGACGACTAGAAAATAACCGCGGCACTGGACCAAGCGGCGATAGGGAAAGACCCATGCGTATATGCATATACAGGGGTTTATATTTGGAACTCGATCTCCGAGGCAGTAGCGAATAAAAAAACAAAAACGAAAAAGAAAAGTGACGCTTGAAGAGCGCCGGTTCAACGCACCTCTATCATCCCCCCAAACGTCCAACTTGACGTTTGCCTTATTTCATTGAACTTTGCTTGCAGCGAAAACAAAACCTTTCTCTTTTTTTAGACAACATTTTTTGTTCTCTAATCTTCAAAGTCCGTTTTATTATTAATTATCCAATTTACCTCGAAATCTAATTTGAAATCCCATCCCAATTTTTGGTTTATCAGATTACGATTCGAGGTTTAATTGTGATATGAATATTAATCTCCTCGCCAATATGGGATTTTGAGTGAAATCGAATACATTAGAAATTATAATGGCTCGCATTACACGGTTCTTTACTTCGTCATGGAATTGACAAGTTTGATGAACTGAGCTTGTGACCTAATTCTTTTTCAAATAATAATCTCACTTCTTGTTGAACGATTTAACTTTTGTTTATTTTTGTTTTCTTTTTCAATTTATCAAAATATTAAAGTCAAACAATGATTTGTTGGCGGGTAATCGAGATTAGATTTAAAACCGCGGAGGAAAAAAGCATCCAGACTTGCTTAGCAAGTTTCCGTTAGTGTTCCTGGCAAGGATGTGCGCTGCTTCAGTGAAAACCATCCAATTAGATTACGTACTGACCACATATAATAATGCCGTCACGACATTAAAGCAGTTAAAATTTCCTTTCAAGTTCTAACGACGTTTTTAATTACTAACCCGCCTTCAACTTATCAACAATTAATTTTTACAATAAGTTACTTCATTTTCGTTCGTCAACTTTTTCCTCGAAAATAAAATTAACACAATAACAATTCGAAGCTGAAAAATCGTCCTTTCACTTCTTTGTTGGGATTTTTTGGAAAATGTCATTTTTCTTTTGTGATGATATTTTTCGTCTGGCAGTTTTTTTTTGAGAAGGAAAAAAACAGGTTTTTGCATCGTCAAAGAACATCTCATTAAAAAAATGAGCGTTTCATGTCGAACACAAATCTCAAGGAGTTTATTGAGCATTAAAAAGATCGCCTGACACCTTATTCATAATTCCTTTCTCAGCGCACGTTTACGACGTGTGTTCGATTAAAATCACAATACGTAATTTGATAATCTTCGCACTCTCCGAGATTTAAATAACGTCAAGGTTTTCCCTCCGTGCTGCAAAATCAGCCACCAATTAGCGAACGCATTTTTATCTCTCTCGTTTTTTTATGATAAACAAATGGTCATTTTCACTTGACGATTTAAATGAACAATTAATTCGCAGTTTATACACCAACAGGTGTTTTCCTTTCAGTGATCGAGGTTACTGAGAAACTTTGAGAATAGTTGTCGATTATGAAATCGGCATTCCAACACTCGGTTTTTTTCACCTTCGCTCATTTATCATTTTTAACAACCCTAAAAAATGAACTGAAAAAAAAGAAAGGTAAAACGTTTGTTTCATTACTAAAAAAAAGAATTTTGAAAATTGAATTTGTTTATTATAAAAAGTTCAGTAAGGAGAAGTTAGATAATATTTGTAAGAAATTAAAATTTGGTTCTTGCAAAAGACGACGTGAAAATTGGCCGCGTCATTGAAGTTTCCAAAAAATAAAGCAACCAGAAAAGCCTCGTCATAAAGCGACACGCAATTTATTAACGATTTCGATGACGCCAGCGCATAGTTGATGGCTCGGCGCGTTTTGCAACTCTCGCGCGAACTGCCAATCGCCAGCACAGCTTGTCGCGCTCAAACTGTCAGGACAGTTTTTCCCAGCGACTTATTATAAAGTAGGTTGTTATTGCTTATAATATGAATTCCAAATGACGATTAACTAACTCGCTCGCACGTATTTTGTTTATCAAACGATAACACAAGAGAGGCCTTGTGAGAAATTTTATCCAAGCATGTTTGCTAAGAGGAAAAAGTTTAACTTTCGTTATATTATGCAATGATAATAACTCAAGTGATAATTTTGAAAAAAAAAGTTGTATTGTCAAAATCCATCAAGTCGGACTTTAATTTAGATTTGGATTTTTGTTTTGATTTCGTTTATTAGGCATGACAATTTGTATCCTACCAGTGTTACATATAAATAGGTTAATCGCGAGCTTATGGAGGATCAAAAATAGCTGAATATAGTCCCAGTAACAGACTTGACGAGAATGCTTTCCAAACATTAAATTATGCACCTTTTCATCAAAAGACATCCCATATTAAACACACAAAATCAATAAATAAAATATGACATTTCTAATTTTCTTAATTTTCTAAGATTTCCTGCATGAAAATCGCTTTGAAATCAATTTATCACTAACAATGGATTAAAATTTAAAACTGCATCATTTGATCTATATTTTTCACTTGGTTCAACTCGTTAAAAATTGTAAAAATGTATCACTTAGTAAATTAAACGTGACTTTTAAATGATAACAACAAAACTAAGTCTAATTAGCTTATCCCTTTCGACTTGGACTGAATTGGACGATCCAATTAGTTAATTCGTGATTGCAACAAATAACTGAAACGCTTTTTTTTCCTAGCCCGATTATCGGTCTGATCCGGATGAGGCAATGGTAGCTTCATCAGTCAACTTTCGCCTCCTAATGACCACCGATTTTACCTCCCTGCGATTCCTCAACAGTTTTCCACAACACAATAAACTAAACCCACACAAATAAAAGTTGGAGGCAATAATTGAAAACAAAATGCTCAAAACGATTCGTTCAATTACATCCTCAACTCAATTACATTTTTAATTCAATTACAATTTTAATTCACTTACGTTTTCAATTCAATTAACTATTAATTTTTCAGTAGCTACGTTCGGCTTTTTATCTCTGATTGAATTGCAAAAACACAAATAAAAAGAAGAAAAAAAATGGTAAAAATATTGCAGATTAATGTTCCATTCAAATCATCGCTGCACAACCACAAACAAACCCGCGACTCGCTTTGACGTAACAAATTTTATTCGCTTTGCCAGAGAGAAAAACTCGTTGCCATTTATCTGTGAATCCTAATCCTAAAAGGTTTGGGCCATTTTGTTGAATATGTTTTTTAATCTCTTTACGTTGTTTTTTTTTTGTGTCTTTTAAAACCGGCCAACAAGCACGTGCAAGGCGAACAACAAACATTGAAAATCGCCGTTCGATTTTCAAAAGTTGGATCAGCACTTGGAGATGGAGGGTCACGAGATTAAACCTGTTTCCTAACTGTACAAGTCGCTCATTATATAGTCGCAGTATATCACCGACGGTTGGATCGACGATGACACGTCACAGGGAAATAATTATTCCGGATCGTTATGATTTTCATTGGAAAATCTTGGACGAAACGGGATCGTCGACTCGCAGATTAACAAATTATGATAGTGTCGGTACGAGTTCGTGCCACTTGAGGTGTGAAGTTACGTTTTGTTCGAGTGGAAGACGTGATATTAAATTTTCGTTTGACTTTGATGTAACCTGATTCGATAATTTATTCAATTTTTTTGTCACTCCAAAAAAAAAGGGAAACAAAATGAAAAAAATAAGTATTAATGAATTTGGTGTCAGAGCAATTTTTCAATTCTAATGTATATTCATCGTATGTATCAGAACAGAAAGTTTATGTGTGTCGTTTTATAAATACTCCATAATAAAAATACCCGTTTTAACGGTAATGACACAATAAAGATTTTTCTTTGAAACCCCTCAATAAAATAGGTATACTGTAATATTAACACGAATCTTGGACATAAATTAATCGGTCTAATTACTCATTTTCTTCGACACCGTGCGTGCAATCATGAAAACTGTATTAATCGTACGCTCCTTAATGGCCACGGATAAATTACATTATTTAACATTATCAATGTTTCCCTCGCAGCGAAATCCAATTGCAACTTCAATAACTATTGATATTTAATAACTTTGCATTTACTTTAGCGGTATCGCAGTTAATCATTTCAGTTTCATCATCGTTACAAATCTCAAATTGACTTTGCTGTTGCGTCATTTCAATCAGACGAAAAACTAATCAAACCGCCCACTAAAACCAACAACATTCATAAAAACAAAATTATTGCAACGAAAAAAAAAAACAAAAACAGAGTTGCAACGCCAAATTTATCGAAGCATCTTTCTCATCGGATGGCACAACACAGTTCAAAGTAACACACGACGCAATCTCGCACCTTGGAGTATAAACTTTGTTTCCTCTGCAATCGGAGTCTCGATCGCGGAGACTCGAGGATGGCGTGAAAAAACGATCAGTCTCGTAGTGTATGCAGTTTGGAAAGAAGTCGTGATGCGAAGAGTTTCGCAAGGTTCGTCTTTTTGCTCAACTTTTTTATGACTCGGTGGTCACATCGTGCGGCTGGACATGCGGATCGCGTGGACATTGACACCGGCTGCCAAAGCGGTTGATCGATCACATGGTACCACAGCACTATCCCCTTCACTGCAGATCCAGCGTGCTACCACGCCGGTCACGTGACCCCACAGGCTGAAGAAGTCACCGATACGTTTGGTCAGTGCGCGAATTCGTAGCCATATTCTCGATTAGGCTGGTTCAATGCCCTGCCGATAGCCGCGCTCAGACCATCTCGCGTGCCATTTTGTGTCAACGATTGCGAAGCTGCGGACTCGCCACTTTTGCCAACACCCGGATGCGACGCGACGACACACAACCGCTGGCCCGCCGATCGACAATTTCGTACTACCGGTCGTCGTTACCGTCGGCCGAAGGTTGCATTCTCGTCACTCCTCCTCTTTTCCTTTTACCGTGCTTTCCACGTCCACCTCTCCGCGAACTCCTACTCACCTGCGCGATATTTACCTGGCGAACCTGAGTCACCGACGTTCAACGAAACCACCCGGAGATACACGAGAGGCCCGCGCGCCACCGCTCGCATGCTCGACGATCGGCTTTTTCGCGGTTGTTGCTAAAAATCGGCACGATCGGTAACTGAAATAACGCGAGAGGCAATTTGAATTTGCGAATTTGAGCAACGATTTTGTTTGGTTTTGGACAATGTTTCTTACAGTTTTTACCGATCAGTTTTGCCGATTTTATTGATTAATATCATTGCTGATATTAATTATCTTTTTGCGACAACAGAATGCTTGTGAGAATAAAGTGATTGATTCAATTTTGATTTCTAAGGAGATCAGGTTTGAAATTCACGTTTCAAATGCAAAATAAAATGTCAAGTTTCTTCAAACTCCACAAAGAGGCCAAAAATATCTTTTTTTGTTTGAAAAGTACGTTAGTCAGTAAATAAAAGCGCAATATGAGTAGACCACGCTCGCAACACCCGTGCCGTTAGTCAAAATGATTATCAGGTTGAAAAAGCCGGCGTGGCGAACAGTCCGCAACAGATAAAAACACTTTTGATATCGCCACAGCAGCAACAAAATACAGAAACCGTTTGGCATAAATCATCGGAAGTACAACCGAATGGTAAACACTCCAGAGACAAAAAGACGGCCGCGATCATCGCAATCCGCGTTTTAAACTGTTGCAATAAATTCGCAAAGGCGACAAAAAACATTAATTAACAAAAAAAAAAAAAACTTTACTCGTTATTGATGGGGATACAATTGTTGTTTTTCTTGCTGATGATCGGTCTTGTCTTGGAGACCCGAAAAAGAATTGAAAAAAAGGGTGGGGGAAAACCATCATTCTTGTGTAACCGCGTAAAGCTGGCAATCAACAGCACGTTTAGCGATTCAGAACTAATTAATTGGCAACGAGGGTATGTATTGAAGCATGAAATGAAACGTTATGAAAATACGTTGCGATCGGTCCGTGGTGACGTAAGATCTGAAACTGTCGATAAGCTTTGTCTCCTACGGGCTCCTATTCAAAACAACAAACTCACCGAGTTTGGTTCCAGCCCTCCTGCGAACTCTGAGACATATCGTTCTTGATTTGATGCACTGCAACATAAAATAAAGTTCGACATATCAGCGCCAAGGACCAAGTAAACAAATTGTTTCAATTGTTAATTATAAGTTTTGCACAAGTTCCAAGCGAGAAAACAATGGAGAGAAATATATAGTTGCAAAAACTAACAATTGGGTCACATTTTTCTTGGCACGAAATTTTGTGCATTTGGAAGAGAGGCATTATTGCGGACTTTCATTGTCTTCGGCAAAAAGAAAAGTTTGACTCAGCGAAAGCCAACGAGAAAAAACAGTTCAGAAAAAACGGAGATTAAAAAAATGTTGTGCTGTTAAGTCAATCTGTTGAAATGGTTTGAGTGTTCGATTAAGTGTTGGACCAATTTTTGGCCATTACAAATTTGAACTTATAATGAGGGTAATTTGGAACTTTTTGCACAATGCTGAAGCTTTGAACATTGTACATACGTTTTGTACGTTGATGGTAAAAGTTGAAATGCAATTTGATTGTTTTGAAAAGTTATAATAACTCTGTCAATGATACCTTATGTTTCCGCACAACGAGGTGTTTTATTCTCTTCGCTTCAAAATTCTAACAAAATTATTCAAAGATGGTTTTTTTCTGATTAATTCCAACTCAACAACGATGTGTATCTTAAATAAATCTTATTCCGTTTCGTCCAATTTTCAATCATTTTTTTTCCTCAATTATTTTGCAAATTTTGACATTTTGATTTCGTAATTTGTGTTATTCTTTGCGCTGTTTAATGTCATCTATTTTTATACCTGATGAATATGTTGAATGACATCTTTGTGACTAGCGTTCTCCAACGTTCGACCGTTGACTTCAAGGATCTCATCGCCCACCTCCAATGTATCTGCATGTTCCGCAGGTGAGCCTAGAAAAGCAAACGGAAAAACGAAATTAACAAAACAAATTTGCACAAACGTTAACAATTCAGTTTAGCCAAGTGGATCACTGCCATTGAAAGTTTAAAGAGTATTTTAAAACTATGCAAGAGTTGTCAGTTTATGCACCTTCAGTCAAGTGAACTATGCTTACATTCTTGATGTATAGTTCGACAAGAAACCTGTTGATTAATAATCTTCAAATTTCATGAACGAAACTGTCTTTGTAACAATTATTATTTGCATAACTATCAGATTTAATTTTCCATCCAATAGACGTTCAATTTTTCACGTTCCTTTCTCTTACAACTTTTGAAATGCAAAATAAAGATGGAACATTTGAAAAAATAAATCAGCATACTCTTGAAGGGCGAAAAAACAGATGTTTATAAAAATCATTCAAATCTTTGAGAGTTTGAATTTGGTATTTTTCCCTACAAGTGGAAAACGAAGGAGCTTTTCAACTTTTTTTGTACCAGCCAAAAAAGTCTCATTTACCATCCAAAAAGTTAACATTTGCAAGACCAAAACAATGAGTTGGTGTCAAGGTCGGAAAAGTTAAAACCCGAAATTGAAAAAGGGCAAACAGGCATGTAGGTGCAGGGGAAAAAGACCAAGAAGATCTATTACAGAAATGGATGGCCTAAATACAAAGCTGTCCTTAAAGTGGGCGCTGCCAGTAGTGAGAGGCCGCTCGCGTCAGACACGCGTACGCGCCACGTTTCCTTACAAGTGAAAGCACTTGTTTCAGCTCTCATTTTGGCTGCGATTGCATTTGGGGGGTGTAGGGTTGGCGAGAGAAAATGCCGCCCGAGGTCGCGGCACTTCCTCGTTCGACTACCCTAACCAACCTTTTTTTTTACCAATAAAGTAGGTCGTTTAAGATGATTCCCAGAGGGAGGAGTGATTGATAATGATCGATGGCAACTAATTCTCAGTCGAATGACACAAAACGTAATTTTTTCATCTTTACAATTTCGTCATCAATCTCTATTCTTTGTTTACAACTTTTTTTATCAACACATCAAGTTACTTTACAGAAATAATAAACAATTGGTTTTGCATAGACACCAACAACATAACATTCCTTTTTCTTTTTTAGTTGAGAAAATGTAAGGCTTTAACGGCTTTAATGTATTATATTGTGTTGTTTATTTTTAATTAGTTTTTCTCTCTCTTGAATGAATTTGTGCACTAAGAGGTCATTCGCCACCCCTTTGAAGATTGTACTTTTTTCTTTATTCTTCACCTTCTCTTTATGTTCTTTTCCTTAACGAATTTTGATCTAAAGTGTTTGTTTACAAAATCGTTATTTATTGTTAAATGATTTGTTTACAATTGTTTACACAGAAATCTCTGATTGATCCTCTTACTAGTCTCATAAGTTCATCTCAAAATTAAGCTATGAATGTTACAATACAAGCTAAATTAACATGAAACCACAATCGTTATATTCAATTAGTGATGGTTCCTCGAAAAAAATAACCACAAACAAAGAAAGAGAGAGAAAAACAAGATTTTTTGATGCACCAAGGGTAGGATGAAGGTTAGATGGGAGATTGAAAACGGCCTACTGACCGTAGAGTTTCATCTTGCCGTGGCGGCTCATCAGAATGATGATGTATCCCCCGAGATCGACCATGTTCGCGGGTAGATCGGGGACACAGTTAAACTAGGCTTGTGTGGGAGACACTGGTTACACCCCGACCGGAAGAAAGTTCGGCGTCCCCGCGGCTCGGCAGCCAGCGGACACGGCCGCGTCGCCTACATGGTGCGTTTGCGAGCGGCATCAGCGAAAAAGCGCCCCGTCGCGCTGGGAGCCGCGTCGCCGCGAGCCTTGAGCATCCCAGCAGCCAAAGCTCAGCCTCGACCGGACGTCTCGCGCTCGCGCATCCTTGGGCTGCGTCACACTGACATTCGCGGCCAACTTTTCGGCCCTTATCAGCCGCGCTCAGTCCGGGGGGTTGCGCGAGCGCGACAGAGACGCACCCACCAGACGCACACGCATCCAAATCAATATAGGGGATGCCCAAGCTGCGCACCTAGATGCATCTGTCACGGTGGCAACACTGGTCCATTCGAAATCAGCATCCCTCGAATTAAATTCGACCCCCCCTCTCTCCCCTCCCTTTTCTCATTCTTAGATGACACGATCGTATCAAGAAGTTGAGATTTATCGTGTGAGGGCTTTTTGTTTACATTTTTTGATTGATGATCTTGACTAGTGTATTTATTTGCGTTCATTGTCATGGGTTGTAATGGTTGCAAAATAAAAGTTTTGTGGGCTTAATATCGTAAACAATCTGAATGTAAACAATGAAAAGTAAACAAACTGGCATTGCATGGTGTTTGTTTTCGTGACCTTTAGATATTGAGAAGCCGGATTTAGAATGTTTGTAAACATAGAGAGAATGTCCACAAGACTGGATAAGAAAACATCGGAGGTAAATAAACAACAGGAGGTATAAACAAAGTGTGACCTCCAAATTTTGATATGTTGTTGAAATATAAAGAAACAAAAAATGTTATAAGAAGTCATTATTGTAAACAAACGAATTAAATGGATTTAAGGATTGAACGTCATTTAAATGACCTTGATTGTTTGATCGTGGGTGTTAGTTCTTAATACTCAGGTGTTGTCAGTACTTTAAATCCACCCGCGCACATTCGCCGGATGATAATAACTATAAAAAAATCCAGAAGAGTGCACACCAATACGGTTGGCACACTAGCGCCATCTACAAATAACGACTCCCCTTCCCCCTTTGAGTCCTGCCCCCACCACTTTTGTTGAACAACAATGACCGTATAATCAACATCACTGACTAATGTAACATTTAAACGCGTATTTACGTTTGATTTGAGGAAACAATATTACCAAAGAAAAATTGCTTGAACCTGCCAGTATACAAATTCAAACGTGATAAGAAAATGTTCTGTGATAAAGACCTAATGTAATTTTGGATCTAAAATTTGCTTGTCATTTTGAATAAAAAAAGCAATTCTTACTCTAAGCACAATGGTAAGTTGTTTATCGATCGATTTCGATTGTTTCAACAAATTGGCATTTTAATTAATTGCAAAATTAGTTATTAATCATCAATGTTTGCCGATTGACAAATTCAGTAACTCGCTCAAGGTTACAGTTCGAAAGTTGCACAAAAGATGTAAATTATTGTTTTGTAGACATTTTACAATATCATATTTACTTTCAAGGAGTTAATGAACTTAATAAACAATTCTTTCGTTCAAAAAGCAGATAAAAATGTTCTTCAATTTTCAAATAGAGATACTGCGCATAAATTTTATTGTTTTTTATTGTTATTATCAAACAGGCGCGAGTTGATAAAAAGTCAATGCCAAATTTAAACAATGACACCATCAGGAAAACGAATGATTTGAAAATATATTGGTTCGTTTCAGCACTGCAAAATTGGGATTCTTATTTCACTCCTTTTGCAATTATTTTTCTCATCTGCAATATATGTCGATGTTGTCAAGTATCAACCTGAGGCTGTACATATCTCATATGGCGGTAAATCTTTTGTTATTGTTTATTGATACTTTTTATTTACTACTTTTCAATCTTTAATATTTACTTCCTCACTTAAAAAGTTGTTGAACAAAAATTAAATTGTGCTAATCTGTTTAGACAAAATTCATGACATCATCGTAACATGGAGCACAGGAGGCGAAACAAACGAATCAATCGTACAATACGGCAACAACATGTTCTCTTTATCAGCGACAGGAAAAGCTACATTTTTCAAAGATGGTGGCACCGAAGGGAGACATCAGTATATCCATAAAGTGGTTTTAAAAGATTTGACACCGAATACTACATACGGTAAACTATCTATAAAACAAAGTCAAATCAAAAACCAAATTTAACGTTAATAAATAAATGAGTTGCATAATTCTTGAGATTCCTCATCTATCTTCGATGAGGAAGATTATAATACGTTATCAAATAAAAGTACTGTTGCATAAATTATTGTGACAAAACAAATTTATCTTGCAAACATCGCAAGATTTTATAAGCACGCTCAGGACCAAAGTTTAACCGATTATAATCTGAAGACATTTTTAAACTTTTTTTGAAGAACATTTACGACAATTTCGTTTTTTATTTTAGTGTACCAAGTGGGAAGTCATCTGGGTTGGTCAAATATATTTTCGTTCAAAACAGCTCCTGAAGATTCTGCAGAATGGTCTCCAAGTATTGTGATATTCGGTGACATGGGCAACGAAAACGCGCAAAGCTTGCCAAGACTGCAGCAGGAAACCCATCGCGGTTGGTACGACGCTGCAATTCACGTCGGAGATTTCGCTTACGATATGCACACCGACAATGCAAGGGTTGGCGATGAATTTATGCGGCAAATCGAATCCATCGCTGCTTATCTGCCTTACATGACCGTACCGGGAAATCACGAAGAAAGATACAATTTCAGTAATTATAGGTAATTAAATGCTATTTTTCAACTTAAAAAAGTTGAAAACAAATGTTTAAATGTTTAAAACAAGAAAATTCCTTGGAAAGTGAATTGAAAAAGTAATATTGTTGAGTTTAATGTTTTCACTTTCAGAGCAAGATTCAATATGCCAGGAGATTCCGGGAGTCTTTGGTACAGTTTCGACGTTGGTCCAGTTCACTTTATTGGTATTAGCACAGAAACATATTACTTCATGAACTACGGGATTAAACAGATGATCAAACAGTTCGAATGGCTCGAAAACGACTTGACCCGAGCTAATGAAAATAGGTGAAACGAATTTGATGAACGAATAACTCAAACATATCTTCCAACTAAATACATCGGATGGAAAAGTTAAAAAATCAACAATTTTTTAATTTTAATACAAATGTAACAATTTTTCAGAGCCCAACGACCTTGGATTGTTACGTTTGGACACAGACCGATGTATTGCAGTAACAAAAACAGTGACGATTGTACAAGCCACGAGTCACTTGTTCGAGTTGGTTTACCGTTCTTCAACTGGTTTGGACTGGAAGATCTGTTTGCAAAACACAAAGTTGATTTGGAAATATGGGCTCATGAGCATAGTTATGAAAGATTTTGGCCGATTTATAACTTTGAGGTACAATTTGATAAATCAAAATACTCACTGGTGATATTCGTTTTTGAATTTAGACTTGTTTCAATGTTACGACTATTGGATTTTCGTTTTTGTTAGATTTTCAATGGTACCCAAGCCGAACCATATACAAATTACGGTGCTCCAGTGCACATAGTTACTGGTTCAGCTGGATGTAGAGAAAAGACAGATGATTTCGTACCACAACCACCGCCATGGTCAGCATTCCGAAGCTCCGATTATGGATACACTCGAATGAAAGCTTTTAACAAAACGCACCTTTACCTAGAACAGGTTAAACCAAAACCCATAATTCAATTAATATTATTTAAATTATTGAAATGTAAAAAAAAGCAGAATTTAGATGACCAAAATATTCGCTTGATTTTAGGTGTCTGACGACAAAGACGGTGCCATAATCGATCACTTGTGGTTAATTAAGCACGAAACATATCCACGCTATCGGTTCAACATCAAGTGATTAAAATAAAAACTTGGACTTTGTAAATATATTCCTTTAATAAAACTGATTTGCTCAACAAGCGCATGAACAATGGATCTCTGAACAAAAAATGGTAAACCTCTGCTTTTGCATTCGTCACATATTCAGAACGGTACGAAATAAAATTCTTCGAGAGTCAATAAATATTTTAAAAGTTTGTTTTACTTCGTAATCGTTTAATAGGTAAAATATATAAATATATTTATATATAATTATGTATAATATATAATATGTGCCTGCACACACGTGCACACACATTGCAAAAAAAAGGACTGTGTGTACCCGCGCATGCACCATTACTATAGCGTATATAAAAATTTCTTGTTTTTTTTTCTTTACTGGTATACTATTTTGTTTCAGTTTTGTTTTTTTTTCTTTCACCACGCGATCTCTCGTCAAGTACATGTGTGTGGATACAAACACGCGACACACACACGCATCTATTTACATCACACGCGAATGTTCATCCCAATACTTATAAAAGTCTCCAAGTACCATGTTTTAAGCAACTCCAACCATTTGTTTATTTGGCTTTGAATGTTGATCACAATCAATCAAGAATTCACTTGATTTCATTGAATAATTAAAAAAAACAAGTCCGATGCAATGCCGCCAGGCTTTGTTTGCACTCCAAAGCACCTCTGCACAGAACTTTTCAATTTAAAACGCAATTACAACATAAAAATTATCGTCTCCTTCGCAGGGATACAATATCGTGATTGATTTTAAAAAAAGGGAACCAATTAAAAAGTTGAACGTGACATCAATATTACGAAGTGTTTCATCGAGCTTCAACTTGGAGATATGTCATTCGAATCTCACGTTTGACCTCTTATCACTTTGTATTTCATTGTTTTATCAAGCCTTAAAAGACTGCGATTTTGACGCTAATTTAAAAGGTAATTTCGCCTCGAGATTGTTTTGATAGCCCTTTGAATATTCGGACCCTTGAATCTACAACGCATTATCTAGCAAATCGACGCGCTGTTATAAAAAATTTAATCGAATACACTTGTTTCTTGTTATTATAAAAAAATTTGATGCTTGTAAAACAAAGAACAAAAAACAATTGAGTTGCTGGTTGCAAAAACGGCTTAAGGGCACTTAAGTCGTTTTGGCGGAGAACGAGATTTTTGAAAACGACGAACTCATACCTACAAAATAAGCAAGTCGCAACTGATTACAACCTTTTTTATATGTCGTCTATTGCATTGAAGAGCAAAGTAATTAAGTCGTTTTGACGTCGTTTTGATCTTTCGTATTATATTCAACGAAGTATATATTCATAATTCATTATAAATCAGAGCATTAATAACGCGAAAGATAAAATGTATAAATGAAATTTATCATTTTAAGTGATTTTGTGCAGAAACGACTTAATTACAGGTATACTTAAATGCTCTCCATTTTAAGACATTATAATAAAAAAGTGTATGCTACTAGAAAATATTGTTGGAAGTTCAACGAATATTTTCAGAATAGTTGCACACAATTTTAGCGAAATGGGTATGTATTATACTTGAATCAAACATTCAAAATGATATTTTTGCGAAAACTTATGTGCGCTTAAGCTCTTTTCGCATCCAGCGACTCAATCAAACGATAAATAAAATAAGACAGAGTGAAAAGTCGTATGTACATGTTTCAAATGTGTACACTTGAAATAAGACTTTGTTGGTTTGCATTCATCATCACGTTGCTTCATTAACTTGTATTATCACTTGTAAAAATAGCCATTCCCATTCGCACAAATGTGTCGAATGAGAAACTTGCCGAATCACAGAAAGATCGTTAAAAAAGATCGGTTCAAACAAACAAGACCGGCATTTTTACCGGTTAATTCAAAAAAATTTGGCTTCACTCTCTCTCACATTTTATTGTCATTACATTTAGATTAAAAACCCGTTTGAATTAAAATCAACAAAACAAACAAACAACTCGGATCCATCCTCAATTAATGTCACGCAAAAATGGATGGTTCCGTACGAATGTAAACCTAAAAGTCGATTTTGCGAGTCTTTAAAGTGTAAGTTGCGGAGTTAAAAGAAAAAACCTTGTCTCGGGGCAGCAAATCAACAAAGTCGTGAATCAAGCTGACGGACGTCAATAAATTCATAGGCCCGAAACGAGCGTCGCCTCGGAGTGTCAGTGATTAATCGACACGACGGAGGGCGTTGCCGCAGACTGGCTCTCCTGGTACGAAAACTGTGGAAAGTGTTCTTGGTTTCCTTCCTCAGCAATCGCGTTGAGGCCGGCTCCGCTGCCGCCTGCGTTCGTCGCGTCTGGCGGCGTCAGCTCCACACTCTCACCTGTGAACTCGCTGTCGAAATACCTCGTGTCGGTTTCAGACGAGACCTGAGGTTTGAAAGGTGGTGGGATCCGCTTCTGTACCAGATCTGTCCAGTTGATCGACGAGAAAAACGCGTGCTCCATTATCTCCTTGGCGTCGTCGATCGTACCACCCAATCTTTTGTTCGGGTCTTTTATCAGTAGACCTAATGCATCACCAAAATGAGCAATGATTATCTTTTGTCTATCAACAAAAGATAAGAATAACATGTTCGAAAACAGGTTGTCTCTTTTGTATGAATCAATATTTACGTACCTCCGAGCAAGTCTTTTGCCGCATTACTTATCGTCCTAGGAAATTTGACTTCTTCTACTAATATAAGCGTGAACAATTTTTCGTGATCTCGATTGTAAAAAGGAAGTCGACCACACATCATCTCATACATAACAACGCCAACGCCCCACTGAAAACATCAAACGAAATGCAACTGTAATAAAAAGTTGATAACAATTTAAGTGTTTTCTTGTTATATTCCTTACCCAATCAACTGCTCTTCCATAATCATTGTCTTCAAGTACTTCTGGCGCCAAATACTCGGGCGTACCACAAAACGTTTTAGTTGTTCGTCCTTAAAGTTAAAAATAAAAGTCAAAATCAAAACGTACAGATGACAAATTACAACGCATAGAAATATTGCCTTTACCATAAGTAATATCTTCTTTACAAAGGCCAAAATCGGCGATTTTTATGTGACCGTCCTTGTCAAGCAGAAGGTTCTCAAGCTTGAGGTCACGATAAATAATGCCATGCGAGTGTAAATAGCCAAGGGCGGAGATGATCTCAGCACCATAAAAGCGGGTGCGATCTTCATTAAAAATCCTCGATCTGCTTAAATGGAAAAATAGTTCGCCCCCGTTGACGTATTCCATCACGAAGCACAATCTCTCGGCCGTTTGAAAGCTGTATTTTAACGACTGAAAATGAAAATGTAAATGTGAGTATCAAAACTGGAATTGAAGAGCGCAGAGATAGGGGAGATCTTTTTTTATACTCACTATTAAAAAGGGATGATTCGTGGTCCTTAGTACTCGATTTTCCGTCAGTGTGTGAGCAACTTCGTCTTTTCGTATGATAACTTCCTTGCGTAAAATTTTGATGGCGTACAAATGACCCGTGGCTTTTTCCCTGCACAAAATAACTTTGCCGAAGGTGCCTTTGCCCAGTACTTTCAAAAATTCAAAGTTTTCTAACGTCTGAAAACAAACAAAATATCAGTCATCTCTGTTTCTGTTATTGTGAAAATTATCAACTTTGTAAATTAACAATGTAAATTAATGTCTACAACTTTTTCACTCTTTGAAAAATCACTTTTGTAATTTATATTGAAATTGCAAAAATCACTTTCAGAGACTTATAAATATAATGATTTGAGAATATTGTATAATTTTTCAAAGGTAAAAACTGAATTTAAAGATTGGAAAAATGAATCCATACCACTTTCTTTTTCCCTGTACTTTTGCTACTAGATGTGCCTTGCACACTGAACTTGGCATACATCTCGTCAATGTTCTCAACGTCGGCATCGGGTGGAACGACAGCCAGCGCTTCTGCTTGCGCGTTGTTGCCGGTTTCCATGTCAACGTCCTCAACAGGAGCGGCTATCTGCATCTGAATTTGTTGTGGCTGTTGCACCGGCTGGTGCTGCTGCTGAGGTTGAAATTGTATCTGATGCTGTTGTTGGTGCTCCTCTTCATTTGCAAGTCTGTCCGCTACATATCTGAAATAACACATTCCAATATCAGCAAAAATAAAAAAAACACACCGAAAACCCATAAAGAACATTGTTCATCAAAACTCTCGACTTTCAACCTGAATTTGATCGTTAAAAATTTGCAATCTTTAGAAACAAGATCCCTTATTCAGTTTGAAACATAAATTTTTCTTTTGACTCGTTTCAATTCATCAATTTAATTTGAAAAACTAAACAAAAAAACGTATTTCCTATTGCATTTCCAGAGATAAAAAAGTTTGTCTAACTACGATGTGCAAATTATAAAATAACTCGTTTTGACATAAATTGCCAAAAATTGGACAACATTTTTTGCTCAATTTGGCGTTTTTACAAAATTTGCAATTCTATTGCATTATTTTTCAAGCCCTAAAACGCTTATTTCTACTCTTAGGATAAAAAGGGTTGATTGTATAATTTGTTGTTGAATGTTTCGAGTTGAAAATAAATCTTACCGAATGGCTGCCACCCAAGCTTCTCGTTCTATCTCTGAGTCGACATGAAAAGTCCGTTCAATAACAGTTGTCCATTGGAGTCCTCTGATAACAAAGGTGAACGGTTTTGGTCGGTCAACAGACATTATTTGACAACCCCTGACTGTAAAATTGTTCAGAGGTTGTGCGGTGGCGGCCATCTGTTGATCCGGTTTGACTTTGAAGCCCACCAAGGTGCCATCGTCGCGAAGAACAAAGTACCGGGAACGCCAATTTTTGATGTGCTCGCCTAAAAGTCATCCACAAAAATCATTAACAATAACAACACCACAAAAGCCGAGTCATCGAAACATCAAAACAAACAAAAACGGATCAACCAAAAACAGCGATCGATCTACCATCACAAACAACAGTCGCGAAATTAAAAATAGAAGTCGAAGAAAAATAGACGAAAAAATTGTATCCAAGTTGCACGTGGAAGATGAGACGAAACGAGGGGAGTAAAAAAAGGAGTTTGAAAAAAGTAGTACGTCCGGATCAGATTTGCATGTTAAGAAAGAAGCGATCGGATTGACGAAACAGTGTTGGCGCGTTATCTTATCGGCGACCTTTATTCGCGAGAAAAGTAATAACAAAATTGTATCAAGTCGGAGCGTAGTGTGCAACGCCTTTTTCATCGGCGGCAGCGTTTCTCGGAGCGCCGCGACGACACTTTTGCGCGCGAATTTGTGTGCTTCTGACAGCGAGTTTCGGCGCGGTTTTGCAATAGTTACCGCGTTTTTGCAGCCATCCTTCTTTCACGACATGGCCGGACGCTACGACGCTCATCGCTGCGTCCGCCATGGTCCTCGGATCTTCACGCTTGAATGTTAATGGCGTTGACTGGCGCTGGCTGGCGCTGCGAGTTACGTCTGAACCGCGAGACCACCGCCGACACGTTAGGCCCGGTTCATTGGCCATGCCGCATTGTGCCCATCTCACATTTGTTATCAATTTTACCTAAAAATTCAATCAAACAACAAATAACAAATAACAATTTAAGTAAATCAGGATGAACTATGTTTATCGAAAAGGAATAATTTCTTTTTAAGTACTCTTCTTAACCGCAATTGAAAACTTT
Source organism: Telenomus remus (assembly GCA_020615435.1). Classification (NCBI taxonomy): domain Eukaryota; kingdom Metazoa; phylum Arthropoda; class Insecta; order Hymenoptera; family Scelionidae; genus Telenomus; species Telenomus remus. The sequence goes on along the minus strand of CM036341.1, from coordinate 4,145,878 downwards.
TTTTGGTCGTCATAATGTATTTGTTTATTTACTCATTAATATCAACCAAAAAAGTAAACATTACTTGTTTGTTTACTCGGAATAGTCACTTTTGCAGATATGAAAACGTTCAATATGTGAATCTACCTTTACTTTCTGGTTTTCAAGTTTTGAAATTTCGTTCGATTTTACGTCATCCTCTTTTTCATTTGTAAAAAACGAATGTTGATTAGATATCTAAAAGAACAAAACAACATCGACATATATTTCTCACTCGCAAAAAACTATTAAAAAATTTAGATTAAGCATTAAAAATAAGTTATTAATGAGTTTATTTTCAGGCATGAAATTGTTCTTACTTTGTTTTTAAGAATAAAAAAAGCTGTAAAGTTCTACTAATCATGATGCATTGCCACGAGTTCAGAAAAGGCATAAAAGTAAGTCCAAAATTGAAGTTTCTGGAAAATGTGAATGTGGGAGGTAAAAGAAAAGGTTCGTCCAGTGGCGCCAACGAATCTGGCGACTGCGGCCAATCGCGTGCTGCCACACAACACATGTCACGATTCCCGCTTCACACTCGACAGCACATCACATTCTGTCCGCAGTATCAAACCAGACCATTCGAAACTTCGTTTTTCTTTCACACATTATTTGACACCAACATCTCATCCAGATGTTAGGCAACTGACCGCGACAATCGACTGCAATCAAGCACAAACAAAAGGTGAGTCGATCGTCAAACGTTTTCTTTTTCAAAACACCTCATAAACTGCCGGTAGTCATAACCAAAGTTTCGTTGACGTGTTGGTGTAAACATTCTCAAGTTGAATTTTATTGTTCCCTCTTTCAGACCAAAAATGAGGGGTAACAAGTTGTTCTTGGCTTTTCAATTCGTCGTCCTGAGTGTCATTTTGTTGAACTACAAATGTCACGGGCTGGCTGTCATGAGCATCGACATCGGTAGCGAGTGGATGAAAGTTGCCATAGTCTCGGTAAGGATCTAGTTCAAATATGTTTTGATTTATGTCCTGTTTTGTTTATTTTTTTCCAAGTCAAGTTTAATTTTGAAAATACACAGTTTGCTCCGAAATGTTTGTTTACAAAAACGTGCTCCCAAACGTTTGTTTCAACCATGTTGTTTCAAAAAGTATTTGTTCCATTAATTCTGAATCTGAAAAATGAAAAATCTATAAACGAAAGCTAACAAAGATGTATTTTACAAATCCACAGCCAGGAGTACCGATGGAAATCGCCCTAAACAGTGAATTCAAGCGAAAAACCCCAGCGACAATAGCGTTCAGAAATGGCGAACGAACATTTGGAGCAGAGGCACAGACAGTAGGAGTGATGTACCCACCAAACAGTTTTTCCTACCTCTTAGACCTGCTCGGCAAAAGCATCGACAACCCAATGGTGAAACTGTACCAGAAACGGTTTCCCTATTACGATATCGTAACCGACGAAGCGACACAAGGCATAGCCTTCAAACTGAACTCCGACATAAGTTACTCCGCCGAGGAACTGATGGCACAGCTGTTGAAAAAGGCCAAACAGTACGCCCAGATCACTGCTGGACCTAAACAAAAGGTCAACGAAGCTGTGATCACTGTGCCAGGATATTTCAACCAGGTGGAAAGAAAGGCGATGATCCGAGCAGCTGAACTTGCTGGAATTCGAGTGTTGCAGCTTATCAATGATTACACAGCTGTTGCGCTCAACTACGGCATCTTCCACAAGAAAAACATCAACGAGTCGGTGCACTACGTTATGTTTTACGATATGGGTGCTAGCAGCACCTCGGCGACAATTGTGGGGTACCAAATAGTCAAGTCTAAAGAGAAGAGGTTCCCGGAATCGCAACTGCAGCTTAGTATCATGGGTGTTGGATATGATAGAACGTTGGGCGGAATAGAGTTTCAGATCAGGTTACAGAAGTATTTGGCTGAGCAGTTCGACGCTCTTAAAGTTGCCAAAGGTTCGGTCTTTGATAACAAGAGAGCTATGGCGAAACTTTTCAAGGAGGCTGGAAGAGTTAAGATGGTGCTGAGTGCGAATGCTGATCATTACGCTCAGATCGAAGGGTTACTTGAGGAAAAAGATTTCAGACACCAGGTCACTAGACAGAAGTTCGAGGAACTGTGCGAGGACCTTTTTGAACGCGTTTCTAAACCTGTTCAAACTGCTTTGGACATGTCTGGTGAGACAATATTTTGTTCTTTCTCTGATTGTTTATAATTGAACTTGATTTTTTAATGTTTTGTGTGTGTTTTTTTAAGGATTGTCATTGGAACTGATCTCACAAGTGGTACTAGTAGGCGCTGGTACCCGAGTACCAAAAGTACAGGAAAAGCTAACCGAATTTGTGAAGAAAGATTTGGCGAAGAATCTCAACACTGACGAAGCTGCTGCCATGGGAGCAGTTTACAAGGCTGCTGATCTTAGTCAAGGATTTGAAGTCATGAAATTCAACACTAAAGATACTGTACTTTTCCCCATACAAATTGTTTTCAAACGTAGCTCTGAAAAAGGAATGAAAGAAGTAAGTGCACTGACATAAAATTACAACGTTTTATTTTACAACCTTGAGTTCTAAATTTTGGTTTTTAATTCCAGGCTAAGAAAACTCTGTTTAGCAAAACCAACGCTTATCCGCAAAAGAAAATCATTACGTTCAATAAGCACAATCAGGACTTTTCTTTCAATGTAAATTATGCCGAACTGGATTATTTGCCTCAAAGTGAAGTCGAGTAAGTAAATTTACGAAAGTCACAAAATTAAAAGGTTCTATACATAGTTTCCAAATCTTAAGTTAATTTGTTAATTGTTACTTTTTCAGAGCAATTGGAAATTTGAACATTTCAACAGTCTCTCTAACAGGAGTTGCGGAAGTTTTAGCGAAACACGCGAAAGAAGGCGCAGAAAGCAAAGGGATCAAAGCTCACTTTGTCATGGACGAGAGCGGAATTCTGAACTTGCTCAATGTCGAATTGGTTTCCGAAAAAGAATTCGTTGAGCCAGAAAAAGATGTGGGTACGTTATCAAAACTAGGTTCGACTTTAGGTAAACTTTTCACAGGTTTGTACTTGTGCAATCGCTTGCATTAATGCTCAAGTAATTTATTTTTCTGATCAAAAATACCTCTTCCAATCTTGATCACATTTTTGATTGGAAAATTACTTTTTAATCAATTTCTATCTGTTAATTTAATCTTTGTTTTTTGATTTCATTTCAATTTAGGTTCCGACAAAGAAGCTACAGAAAAGGATAGTAAAGATGATGTAAAACCAGTTCACGAAGAACCTGAGGACCAAAAAGTGGAGAAAGAGGATGCAAAGTCGAAAAACGAATCTGAAACTAAAGACGAGAAACCTAGCAATCAAACCGAAAAGGAGGACAAGAAAGAGAAGGAGAAAAAAGCCACTCCTGTTGTCATGAAGGAACCAATTGAAACCAACGAAGTTCTTTTGGGACCCAAGGTGGATCTGGAAAATTTAGATGCATCTCGTAAAAAGTGAGACAGACTTGTATTTAATCCAAATCAAGTTTTTCCTATGTTAAAATCAAACTTTATAACTGAAAAATTAATATTTTAGACTGGAAGCGTTGGATTTATACGACATGCAGAAAGCCAGACGCGAGGTAGCTCTCAACAGTTTAGAAAGCTTCGTGATCGACGCCCAACAGAAGCTTGAAACCGAGGAATACAAAGTAGCAACGACCCCAGAAGAGGCTGAAAAAATCATCTCAGCCTGCAGCAAGACTTCTGAATGGCTGTACGAAGAGGGATTCGATGCCAGTGCAGAAGTCTACGAAGAAAAACTTGTCGAGCTCAAAAAGTTAACCAACGACTTGTACGAGCGAGTTTTCGAGCATAAGGAAAGACCAGAAGCTCTTGCTGGCATGGTCTCGTTGCTCAACGCCAGTAAAACGTTTATGAGCAATATGAAAAATCTTAACTTCTCTAGCGAAATGTTCACTGCTGTGGAATTGACGACTTTGGAAAAAGCCATTAACGAAACACAGGTACTTTGATACTTAATAATTTGATACTTTATGACAAACTTTTGTGAATATTAATTCGGAAAGTTAACTTGTTTGTTGTTTTTTTTACAGAATTATCATGATACGGTAGTAAGCACTGTAAATAAAACTCCATTAAACGAGCCAGTAGTTTATAAAGTGCGTGATATAGCCAATAAGATGGCTCTGCTGGATCGCGAAGTTCAGTACTTAGTTAATAAGGCCAAGATATGGCAAGCCAAACAGGAATTGCCACCAGTGAGCAAAACCAATTCCACAGAGGGAAGCAAGGACAAGACGAAAGAGAAGCCAAGCACCGAAATCCCAGCTGCCGAAGAGACTGAAAAGAGTGCAGAGACAAAACCCGAAGAGCTGCCTGCTCCTAGCACAGAAGAGACGCATAATGAATTATAAGATTAAATTTGGATGAACAATCTGTCTGTTCAATCGTTTCAATAGTTTAAAACCACGTTTTTACTCTGATAAATCAAGCTGAACAAAAAGCAGTTGTATATAAAGAAAGAAGATTGTAACTCCAATATTTATATCTTGATACCATTTGTAAAAATGCGTGGAGGAAAAGAAAGGTCTCTTGACGGTTGAATTCTAGCAATTTATCAAACTTTCATCTTCTGGCTTCGTGTGACAGATCGAACCGAAACTAAGACTTGTGCAAAAACGCGTTTGATGGTGCCGAATCGTTTTTTTTCTCGGACTAGTTTACTTTTTTGCATCTAGGTAATTCTTTAATTTAAATAAACAACGAGTGCAAAGACAAAGATTTTGTGATGCTTTGTATTATTTATATTAAGGTTTGATTCTTATATGATAGTTTGTAATGCATTTTGTTATAAACTTGAAACAACTACAAAAATGAAATAAAAAGGAACTCTGTTAATTTGGTTCGCTTTTTATCGTTTGTACGAGTGAATGTGACGCACTGCCGAAAACAAACACCGTTACGAGTGCGGTCCTTGCTAAGAGTGACATTCCATTGACATTTGCAATTTTTATCTCGAAAAATCAAGTAATCGTTGACCCATTTAAACTTCACAGATTGTATTTATATGAAATTTGAAAAAATACATTTGAAAAAATTATGAGAAAAAAACTCAGCGGTCGTTTTAATTGTAACCTGCTTACTTTATGAGGTCAAATTAGGTTTTTATTTGTATCCTGTACAGAAATTCATTTTGAGCTATCTACAATTTAATAAATTGAGCTATGTAAAATTAACTTGAACAATCTACCGTCATTAAATAACGATTAATGATAAAACACGTCTTTTCATGGGTGGTTTAGAAAATAGACCAACGTTCAATTTCGCTTGTGTCGCAACGCTTGGTACTTTCCAGCCGATAAAACCACTGGATTTTCAAGTAGGGTTTGCAAAGTTTCGAGGAAATTTGCTGCCTGATCTTCGTCGATAGCTCGTCGGTCGTATGACAGTCTCACTGTCATTTTTGTCGTTTTTTGCATGGAAATATCTGTAATTTCAATATTTGTATCAATCAATTCTACTTATCTTCCTAATCTGTTAAAAAATGTATTTATTTTGTTACCCAAAATTTCACGCCCAGTGCCAACAGCTAAAATAGCAGTTTGCGGAGGGTTGATGATTGCTGAGAATTCGGAAATTCCAAACATTCCTAAGTTTGAAATTCTGTAAATGCAAAAGGAAAATAATTATTTTTTAAATTTGAGGCAGAAAAGTGTAATATAAATATAAATTTTGCTCGAGTTGTGATGAAACTAACGTGAACGATCCTCCCATGAATTCTTGTGGTTGTAATTTTCCTTCCCTGGCTTTGAGTGCCAGTTTTCTAATGTCATCAGCTATTTCCGGGAGTCGTTTTGAGGCAGCATTGAAGATGATCGGTGTAATCAAACCTGTAGGAGCAGCTACTGCCATTGAAATATCGACTGTAGTGCAAGGTGTCACCTAAAGAATGTATAATCTTTGAGTACATTTTAAAAGATTTGCTCATTTTTCGTTCACTTCACGAAACTGATATTTTTACCTGTCCATTTTGGTACAGAACGTTCATATCAGGGCACTCAACAAGAGCCTGAGCTACAGCTTTGGTTATGAAATCATTGATGGACAACTTGATATTCTCAGACAAAAACTGACCTCGCGATTCGTTCAGTTTGTCGATATTGACATCAATTGAAGCGTATGCATGGGGAATATTTCTCTGTAAAAATGAAAAATACAATCAGTAAACACGCACTTGATTAAAAATGGTTAAGAATTAAAGAATAACATCTATTTCACTTTTGATTCGCCCAGTCGTTTTGCAATAACAGCTCGGATGTTTGAAACTTCGATATCTTTGAAAGTCGAAGGACCTGTAGACTTAACCGGACGGAATGAAGTTTGTACGCCAACAGGCGCTTTTGATGCAGCTCGTTTTTCCGGTTTAGCTGCAATGTTTTCATAATTTAACAATTTTGTTTAAGAAATGCGCCCCAAAAATGATGATTAATAAATTGAAGTAATGAACCTTCTTTCAAATCAACTTTTGCGACGTTATTCTGTTGAATGTAAGACAAAACATCGCTTTTTAGTAGCCTGTTACTTCTGCCACTGCCTTTTACAGAATTCGCATTTAGATTGTACTCTTCCAACAGTCGTTTCACAGCTAAACCATACACCCTAAAATTGAAGTTTGAAGATTAAGTTTTAAATTGAATTATTTGCTTCTTGGTTTGATTTGTTAAATCGAAGTTGACTAACTGTCCACTGGCAACTTCAGGTGCTTTGCTGGAATCCACTGAAGGAGCAGCAGAAGCAGCTGGAGCTGCTGCTGGCGCTTTTGCAGCAGGGGCAGGAGCGGGAGTAGTTGTTGAAGGAATGACTACGTTTTTCCAGTCCATCTCTTTTTCTACAATGATTGCTATCAATTGACCGACATTCACTTGTGATCCATCTGGCGACTGCAATTTCATTTTAATAACAAATTTTATCATCCGATCAAACATTCAAAAATATACTGCAACATTCTTGAGTTCTTTAGAAGTGGATAAATAAAAACAACCAACCAAAATTTTTGCCAAAACTCCCTCCTCTTCCATCTCAAACGACATGACTGCTTTGTCAGTTTGAATCTCTGCGACGGAATCTCCTGGATTGATCTCGTCACCTTCTTTTTTCAGCCACCGAACTATTGTTCCTTGCTCCATTGTCGGTGAGAGTGCAGGCATAGCTACGTTTGTCCTGTAAAAGTATTTCAGAAGTATTTTAAAGTATTTTTCAAGGTATTTCAAAAGATATATGAACAAACGTAAACAAAAAATGTTTTACGTACTGTCCTGGAGGAGGTGCTGCAGCAGTCGCGCTCGTCGGTGCAGATTCCTGAGCAGGAGGAGGAGTAGAAGCAGCTGGTGCACTACTTGAAGCACCAGTTGAGGCACCACTTGGTATTTCGACTGATTTCCAATCTTCACCCTGCTCCACAGTTAATGCTATGAGATCACCTACTTTTATATCTTTCGACCCTTCTGACACCTGTAAAGAGACCATTTCAGAACAACATAATCATAATCAGAACAACAGAAAGCAAAGACAATCGACTTGAATCTAGTGAGTTGAATCCGAACATACAATGATTTTTGCCATAGTTCCCTCATCATCGAATTCCATCGTCATTACAGCTTTGTCTGTTTGAATTTCAGCGACAGCGTCACCAGGTTGGATGGAATCGCCTTCTTTTTTCAACCATTTCACAATCGTACCTGTTTCCATGGTCGGAGACAAGGATGGCATTCTCAATTCTTTTCCTTCCACTAAAAATTAATAATGTTTTTGTTAAAATTAAAAGAAAATAAATACATACACAATAATAAATTAACACATTTATAACATAGTATTTTAACAAAGCAAAAATTCAATGATTACAATCCATTTTAAGACTTTATCATTGACTTTTACAAATGACCTTTTAGTAATTTATATCTTGAAGTGTCAAAAATTCATAACAAACAAAAATGACAGGAAATGTGTTCGATAAAATCATGTTTCAATATCATCGGAACATAAGTTTATTTATAAAACATGAAACATCATTCAATGTCAATTAGATGAATGAAGTTTTAATAATTGAATGGCAATTGAAACTTAGCTTTCTAACCTAATCAACAGTAGTTTTATAACAAACAAAAGCCCTTCAAATAAAATTGTGTTGAAAAAGACACAAAATACTTGCCATCTAAGACCGAACTAATGTGGAAACACATCCTGGTGGTTTTGTTCGGTAAAAATAACCGAGGAATTGTGTTGACAAATTTGATGGGTAGTAGCTTGTACCTCAGAAGCTGCGCCATGTTGGCTTTAAATTATTCACTACTTCGAGATATTTAAACACGATTATTATTCCATCCCTTGTACAAGATTGGAAATATATTTCTTATTTACAATAAAGAGCAGATGAACTAATATCTTCTGCTCCTCTCCTTTTCCCCTTGATCAGCTGTTCGTTCCTCTATCGAAGGGACGGGTGATTTAACTGCGATTAATCGAACATTCGATTGTGCGAAACGATTATAAATCGACAAATCGAAAGCCGTTATGGTTTATCCATAGATTTTTTATTATTTCGTATAAAACGTTGCATTTTGGCATCGCATCCACATCGAAAAGCTGTCGCGTGGCGAAAATTCAATGCGAATTTCGATAAAAACTCATGCGACAATATGCTGATGCCACGCTAAAAATAAGTCGCATTACGCGATTCTCGTCGTTTGAATTCACCTTAAGGGTGGGAGGAGCAATCTGCGCGCGCCAACATCCAACGACACCCGACACCGTCACGCGACCCGCTCAAACCTGTTCGTTGAATTCGTTGCTGCGAGCATACAAGAGTCAATTTTTCAGCACAAATTTGAAATGAAAACGATCAAGTTAACGTTGGCGTTGTTATTGTTATCAAATTGTTATCAGTTATCATTATTGATATAAACTTTGGTGAAGCGGCATTGTTACGAGTCGCAAATTGGCGGTTCGCGGTAATTCGCGAGTTTGACATGGTCGGCGATCACCCAAATGATATTTAGCAGCAATTAAGAATTTTCAACCCCGGCATCTGATTCAGAACAATATTAGACGTCAGTTGAAGGTCACCTTGACATGCATTAAACGTTAACAAATCTTCTAGCGTAAGTGCAAATTTTCGCGCCAATTATATCATAAGTTGTTTGTATATTTTTGTGCAAAAAAGCGCGCGAATGAACTAATGTTGTCTGTTTACACTCAACTAAAATTATTGCGATATTTTGGTTTTCTTTGTAGTAATTAATGTAAATTGCAAACAAATTTGAGATTATAATGAGAAAAGACGGTTCAAAATAACGAAATAAAATGAATTTACTTTTTCAGATCGGATTAAAAACAAGTTTGAAGCAGAGGATAGAACGAGCTTGCGGATGATCGTCATAATTTGGCGGCTTACTGATTTCCTGAAAAGTTTGACAACGAGTTCAAGAGAATTTTGGTGATTAGCTGATGAGCATGACCAACGGATGCATTGTTGGAGCTGATTGCAACGGGGGAAATCACCGATTGAGTGAGTCGCATGTTCTATTATATGTTTAATGGAAAGAATAATCTTTCAATGGAGTTGGAAAGAACTTCAGCAAGAAGATTACTTAAGAGCATTTTATTAGAGATACATAATAATAATCGATCGTACACGCAAACTCAAATTGTACATAACATTTGTTTAGTGTTACCATAATACACTCTTAGTGGGAGGGAGTTTGTAATTTTGTTAAACAGAAAATAGAAAGAGAAAAAAAATAAATAACATAAAACACAATGGTAAACTGAAACAATAAAGGGCATACAAAAATCAGTCCCAAGCTGAATCGAAGTCTATTACAACTATTGCGCTCTACAACTGTATGTACATAAAATATCTTACTTCGTTCGCGAGGAACAATCAAATGAAAAGATTTCATTTTCCATTTTCGAAACAAATGTAAAACTGGAAATAAATTTAAAAATGCTTTCTCAATCGCACTCTTGCAGAATCGACTATTAGTGTACACGAATACAATAAACTGAGCAATAAACAACAATCGCACGTGATAATAACCATCTGCAACAAATCAACAGTTAATGCGATTTTCGAAATCGTTTATTTGATTCACAATCGGCAAGTAAGTGTTATCAAAATGCTATAACGACATGCAACGAAATTCCATCTTGTTTTCGTTCAACTACAAATTCAAATGTTTCGGATTTCGATGTAACAGTTCGTGAAATAAGTCCTTCCCAAGAGACACGCGACTCCGACTCAATCCTTCTATCTCTAGATTTGCTTTGGCAAATATGATCGAAGCTGCCTTGCCGTTTCAAAAAAGATAATTAAATTATAATATGTACAGAGGAAAAATCAGGGTCAAAATGATTCGGCGAGGACTGCCAACAGTTTTGGTTCTCTGTGCGAGTGCACGCTGTCGAACATCCTCAAGGAACATTCCCTGCTAATAAATATACGCAATAAAATCCAAATCGCCCACACTACGTCTTTCACGATCACCGTGTAATATCGTTTCTGTGCCACTATACATTAGCACACTTTTGATTATCGAGATTTTGGTTTTCGGTTTTTGTCATCGTCGAATTACATCGATTGAGTATACAGTTTTGAGTAACATTTTGGTTTTTCATTTCGTTTATCTTAAAGAAAGATTACAAGAAATATTACACGGCACGGAAAATAAGAAAACATGACTCTGCGCGTAACAATGAATCGCGATAAAAATTCGATCTTACATTCTCCCGTGGTCGCATTTTAAATATCATCTATGAAACATAAATAACAAAAACATATATTATTTATATATAGAATCTTGCATATATCTCCGTAAATAGAATTCGCATTCGGTTTGCTCTTCCTTGACATCAATCATTAAACGATAATAATTAAAAGTACCGCTACGTGTTTGTTGTTGTTTCTTGTTTTTTAAATACTATTATATACAATGACACACCGCTTACATAGAATTTCATGTTTTTTCTCTTTTCTCGCTCGCTGTTGTACATTGGGCAATAAATTAAACGTTGATTGGCAATAATAAAGGTTGCAAGAAATGGTAGTAAAACATCAGAAACACAATTCATAATGTGAAAAATAAAGTTCAGTGTTTCTACAACAATGGTAAAAACCTATACGTTGGCAAATATAAGTTTTATGGTCGAAAAATCAAATGCACATGTTTGTGTTCACAGTGATTTTTTTGTTTTGGTTCTCTTTGAACGAGTTACAATTCTTTTTTTATTTGCGTATTTTCTTTTTTTTTCTGTTTTTGTAAAATGTCGATCAAAAAAGGATATTTGTGTTTCGTTTTCGAATTCGCTATTCTAGCAATATCACCGCTAATCTAGCTACCTAGGATCCACCAATGTGCAGATAAAACGGCATCTCGTAGCACGAAAAATTTCGCGGGCAACCGAAGAGCGACGTTGACAATTAATTAGGCCGAGGGTACTTGCTTCGTTGTTTCGTCAACGAAACCAAAAATACAACAACTCATCACCAAAGAATCAACATTTGGGTATCCCATGATTTCATTTTCTTTTTTTTTTGTTGTTAGTTTGTTTTTGTTTAAAAAAAGGCACTTCATACAAACTCTACAAACAAGCACAAACCTCCGGATCTTTGAACAAAAACGTGTCTCGCGTTTCGTTCGCAAGACGATTGCATTTATTTTTGCATACTTTTTTCACAATACTTTTTTTTACAAATCGATTTATCTTCGTGCTGAAACAAAATTGTAATATTTACAATCTCAGACCCAGAAAATCAAGTTCGAACGAGTGTGAAACTCCATACAATAATTTACGGTGCAGTTTTTTTTATCATTTTCATCATCTATTTACGTATGTATATATATATATGTATAATTTGTAACTTTTTTCTGCTTTTTAAATTTTTTTATCGGAAACAGTTGCGACGCTAGCAAACGTCTTGGATTCTCAAGTTTATCTCAAATCTCCCCTTGAGGAACGAGGGATTAATATAGTTTCTGTCGAAAAAGTCTAGCAATTGGACACCTATTAAAGATTGTGATAACTAGTTGATTAACCACCTCGACCAGAAGAACAATTGAAAGATTACAGTCTAAAATCCAAACGATTTACGATCTTGCAAACGTATTTTCGCAAGGCCGTGATTCCGGTAGAGTCAAACTCTGAACATTTCTTTGGATTTGTTTGCATTGATTGTGTGTAACATTTCAATTTTCTGTTCTGTTGCAGTTATGTTTTATGGTCTGTATGTGTGTGTTCATGTAAACATATTTTGGTTGTTTGTTAGTAAGTTCTCCTTGCGTTTCTGAGCAAGCTTATTGGGCTACTAGGTCGACATAGTTTGCGGGGTAAAGGCCGACTCTTCCGTCCTTCCTTCCTTTACACCATCCTTGGTCGTCTTCATCTTCCAGTTTTTCAAACACATCGCCTGCAATTAATCATTACAACTTCATTACAACTCTTTAATTCTCCACAAAACAACTCAACTTTGATTTATCTCAAAAAATCAAGACCAAAGAAAAACACTACGTTTTTAATTATGTCATTCTAAATGGCTTATCATGATGAGATTAAAAAAAAATGAAGATTGATATACCTTGCTTAAAAGTCAGTTCATCAGCTTCAGCGCCTTCGTAATCATACAATGCTTTAACAGGAACGCCAGGTTCGCCGTTATCTATCAACTGTTCGCCACCATCTTCCTCCCATTCTTCTTCCTCAAATGGATTAGATTCTGGCTTAGCATTTGTTCCATTCCTGCAACCAATTTGTTTTTTTAGTACCCAAAAGAAACGCTACATTTTATAAAAAATATAAAAGAAACATAAAAGAAAGATCTTGAGAATGAAATATTCACTCGTAGCAATTTTCATTTCCCACTTGTTGTGTTGTAAAAATGAAAGAAGCAATTTGAGACTTACGTGATTGTGGGTGTCCTACTAACAGAATTGCCATCGTGATTGCTCTTCTCTGATCCTTGTTTGGATGATCCTAAGGTGTCCGATTTAGAGTCCGCATTATCCACGTCCGTGGGTATTATTCGTTGACTCACTTTCGCTTTTGTTTTGTTATTGCTCGGTGGGAAATCCTAAATGGGCGTTAACGAGAATCAAATAAAAAGTCAAATCCAACCAGCCCGAATGGCAATTTTATCACATTTGTCTTCTCTCGTTTTATCTTTGCATGATAAATATTTGCCTGCACAAAGCTAAGTCATGGAACTTGCCCAATGCACGAATATTGAACAGTCATGCAAAACGTGCACCATAAAAATAATTGTTCTATACTCGTTTTTTTTTTGAAAATTTAATCTTGAACATAAAATTTTGTGCCCAAAAAGCAAAAACATAAATAATAAAACGAAAAATTTATAGAATGAATCTACATTGAATAATTTGTTGTTTTGTAAGCGATGAATTTTGAAAAGTGGTTTTTGAACCATGATCGAAAAATGAACGTGAAAAAAAAAGTAAGGGGAAGAAATCTTTACATGCAGATCCTCGCCGACTGGGCGCTGATTGATGAGCGTGATGGAACCTGCTGGCAGCGCTTCCTTAGACTTGGAGCCTTTGGCGATGTCGCGAAATTCTTCCGTGTAATCCTGCGTAATAGCAATATACACACAATCACATGCAGGCATTCCAATTAAAAACTATTGTCTATTCAGAAAATAACATTTCGGTCGCAAAAAAGAACATTTAAAATCAATTCAAAAATCTTGTTTCTATTTAAACTTGAAAAATCTCATTAGCCAACTCAAAGTGTACTTAAAAAAAGACAAAACATCGGGTTGAACAAATTCTAGATGATCGAAACTGGATGAGATCAAAGTATCTGAAGGGACACATCCGTAACATTACAATTTATGAAAAATGATGGACAAGTGCGACACTAAAAGGCTAAATTTGGCAAGTCAAAAAGGGGTATTTTAACTTTCTCTGAGTGGGTGAACAGTTAGGGGTAAAATAAAAAGCGACACTGAAAAGCAGAACACTGATTGGTACCTCGAATTGTGGCCAGTTCATGGCCATATTAACGCCGTGATTGGTCGACCACCATTTCAAATCTTTGTCGGCGTCCGCGTTTTTAATAGTGTTGTAGAATTCTTCGAAAATTTGTGGAAGCCTGCAAACAATTTGGTATTTCATATGTCAGACAATTCAATTTTAATTACAACTAGTTTATTTTAATGAATTATTCATCGCGGAAATTGCATCGCAATTAACTTATCAACTTTTCATTTAATTGAATTATAACGAGATTAGAATTTGTAATTTTGCGATTAGAATGCTTACACTGGATCTTCATCTATGTTGACAGTTTTTTGGATCCTGAAAAGGATCTCCTTGAAGAATTGCAGTCGAACTTTTTCCATTTCCTGGCACTTTTCGTACACCTGGGTCATATCCTCCATGTACTTTGGATTGTACTGGTTGATTTCCTGCAGGGCAATTTCGTACTTTTCCTTCGCCTTTTGAACTTCCTCTTTAGATTTTTGCACTCGGTCCTGCATTTTCTTAACCTGTTGAAAACAAAGCCACGCAATTAAAACACCGAACACTACTAGTTTTGCTCTAACGGCAGGCTAATTTTCAACTTCAATTAGTCTTATAAGCCACTATTGAGAAGACAAAAATTGGAGTAACAATCTCAGATGAAAGTGGAAAGAAGGCCTCCTTGGCCTTTGAGTGATTAAACAATGAAAAGTTGAACAGTCGAAAACGTTCGCAGTCGTTTTTTTGTTATGTTTTTCTTCTTTTTTTTTATTTACAGTACATGAGATAACAATTGTTGGCAAAAATTGTACAGCGATGAAATGAGAATGAGAAACAAGGGCAACTCAATAATAAAATTATACCAGAGAATGTTCTAATTTTTGCGGGGACATGTCTAATTGAATAACTGTTAAGTAGCTCTCTCGATTGCTACACAATGTGAAGCCCCGATAGGATTTGTTCAAAAGAACATCATGATGAGGTGATTTTTCAATGGTGCTCGCACCAACATTTTTGATTCAACTTCTTTCCATTAATCTTCCTTAATTCTACTCATTCCAAAATTGAACAATCACCTCGATTAATGTTTTTCGTACAAATTACAGACGTACAAACTGAAAAGAAACCTACGAATCATTAAAATTAATAAACGTGGAAGAAAAAAAAAAGTCAACTGTTAAACCAAGATGAAGACTCGTTTTGAGTAAGAAAAAAAAACGGATAACATTTCAAGCATAAATATTTAGCAAGAAAAAAGGAGCAAGGATTTTCAAACTTATTACAAGAGTGTGAGCGTAACGAATAAAATCCAAGTGACAAGTTGCTTACCGTCAAAGCTTTCTGCCACGCGAAAAACAAGTCGAACAGAAAGAAAAAACAGGCGAATTAATAGACATGCAACATGCAACGTTATATACATACAAGCTCAACGTCGCCTATCTTAGTATTCCTAAAGGACTTTATTCTGTGGCTCCATGCACCGCATCCACAGTTTGTCATCTAAAAACGTCGTCAGTTTTTCTTGTGAGGACGTTACGATTGTAAGAAAATCTTGCAATTCTTTTCAAGCAAAGAGTAGGACTAATTTGAACAAAAAGAGTCGAATGAAAAAAAAAGGTAATCAAGCTCAGACACATTTTAAACGATGAAAAAATTAGTCGAAACTTTTGAGAAGGTCAAGTACAATTGATAGAGGAGAAATTTAATTTGATAGGATTGTCAGTACTAGAATAGAAATCACGAATGCATCATGCACTCATTAAGAATATCGTCTATCATTGTTTAAACACCTAAACGAAGAGAAACAAAAAATCGTCAGTCTAAGTTTAAGATTCATAAGTCATTCCTCTCATGCAAACGTCGTAAACAACATAGACAATGGTGATCAACGTACGCTTTCAGAGCCTCGGGCAGCAGACTGTAAATATTATTCACTAGATAACCCTTTTGTCTAAATACAACCTTTACTACTTGACTTCACACACCATTCATTTTTCTGCCAATTTTTATTACACGCTTTTGATCTACTACCTTTTCTCAAAACCTTCTGCCTCAAATCACAAAACACTTTTTGTCTCCTAAAAAGAAATGACAGGAACAAATTCATTGGAACGAAGGAAACTCAGGAACTTGAAAATGACATCTAATTAAATGGCCATTAGATGAAATTGACGTTTGATTGAGACGAAAACTAAAATCAGATACAGGTGTATATTAACATACGCGAACAAAGTGTTTCGTGACTTGAGAGAGAGCCGTCTTGTAAGCGGTCTTTTTCCCATTGAATTGTTAACGGAAGTGGGAATCGCGGAAAAAGTGCAAAAATTACCTGGTCCGGTGACAGTGAACTGTCGGCTGACGCGTTCCTCTCCATGTTGGCGGCCGTGCGCTCCGTCTTGCAACTGTTGTGGTATTCCTGTTTGGCCTTTTCCACCTTTTGCAGACATTTATTCCAAGGTTTTTGCGCCTTCTTAAACGCGTCGTCCATATCTTTCTTCTCCTTCATAGTCATCATTGACTGCGAAAACAAAAGTTCGATTATTTATTTGACCAACATCAATCAGTCCCAGCAGCTAAAAGCATTCTTTACTATTCTCCGAATTTCCTTTTTTTCACTTTCATAAAAAATGTGACTTTAAACTGTTAGTTTTTCACTTATCTATTGTTTGGTCTCGTTTATCCACTCAAGTGGAAGCTGATAAGAAGTAATTTACTTCTAATTGAATGGCACAAAGTGTTACTTGTATTTTTTATTCTCGGAATTGTTTACATATTTTTGTTGTCTGTTTTTTGTAAGTTTGTATACCTTGTGATAATACTCCTTTTGATGCGTCCTAATATCGGAGATAATTTGATTGCAGAGATTGTCCTTGACTCTGGAATGGACGTCGCATATTCTGTCAGCCTCGTTGAGGAACCCTTTGCAGGCAGCTTCGGTGGTGCCGTACTCCGGGCCCTTTTCTATTTTGTCGTTCCAATTTTTGGACCAACTTTTAAGCGCCTTGGCATAATTCTTCTCGATGTCTGCGCGCTCCTGCACCATGGCGATAAGGCTGTCGCAGAGTTTGTACCCATCCTCGATCCTCTTTGTTGTCCTTTTGTAATTGCCCGGCTCCCAGAACGAGTCGGACGTTGCTATGAGCATGTTATCATCGCTGTGATGTGACATCTTAACCTAGGCTCGCTATCCTCGACCTGAAAACACAAATTTGTTTAGTATTACTCCTTTTTTAGTTGATGCGCAATTATGGATACATTAATTATTTCAGTTTTATCACAAATCAATCTAACCGAAGTCAATTAAAATAACTCTTTTATCTAAACAGATTACGGATTGAGAGAAAAAGTTGTGATTAGATAAAAGTAAATGATCTTCTAAAAACGTTTGCTTTTTGATCGGTAACAGTAAATGTGAAAGAATTGTGAGGAATAGAAAAACGACTTTTAAAAGTAGAAATAATAATTATAAGTTTAATTCGGTTGGATACGCAGGCGCAGTAGATTACACTGATGGTTGTTTAATGTTTAATTATGACTCTGATAAACAGAAATGTAATAGCAATGGTTTTTTTGAGTATAACGAAATCATAAATAATTGATTATTATTTAAATAATTCTGGAAATGACCGTTCAAGAATTTGATGACAAAATTAATTCAATTATTGCAGAGTTGACAAATTATGTCATTTTTGTGTACGACAGCATATCTTATTTTGATGATGACATGCATATGTGACACTTTTTGATTATTTCGATCGACATTCAATTTCGGAGCAAAAGTTGAGCAGATTTAGAAGTACGATTGCATATTCAATTTTCATACTTTTTTTTTATTAGAGACGAATAAGAAATTATCATTTCCAGCAAATAAAAAGAGCAAGACAAAAAACGAGTTTCTTTTTATATATCATAACAATTTTAACGCTACTCGACTGTCAAATATAAGTTGGTTACGTAATGTTTTGTTGACGTCGAAAGAAACAAAGTTAAGAATTTAAAAACGACGAGTAGGAAATAGCGAATTTCAGAAATTACCTTCTCGAAGTTATTTCTGGCTTATAAAAAATGAATCACGGTACGTGAAGTAACAGACGTAATGATAAATCCATTATTATTCTTATCAACCTACTTTTTAATCTTCCAGAAACGTAAGATAGCTTTTAAAACATTCAAAAAATCGTTACAAATTTCTGTATTCTCAAGTTCAGAGATGCAATTCTAACCAGAAGAGGCGAATTATACAAACGTGTAAATACGGGCATTAGTTTCACATGCAAACTATTTCAATCGACGCGAGCTGTATAAGGAACTTTGAATTCCCGCTGAGCATGTTGTTTCTAAATTACATAGTTATGCAAGCAATTTATTGGATTATCATAACTCAGTTTATAACATCAGACCTCAGGTGCCGATCAACCGTTTCGCAATTAATCTATTGCATTTACATTTTCAGGAAGAGTATCAACCTACAATTTCAAAACTTAAACAATCACTTTAAACAATCATTTCACACAATCTTCTGTTTTTTTTTTCACACGCACAATTTCTGTACTTTCTCAAAATTTCCTATCTTGAAAAAGAAACAATCAAGTTCAATTAATATTTCACCCAAGATGGAATCAATTATTGATGCTATTTTCAAAATTCAACCATTTTCATCTTAGTTAGAGGTTCTAATAAAAGTTGAAAATAAGTCCGATAGAAAAAACAAGAAAAAAGAGGATACTAAGAAGAATCAGCTTGGACAGACAATAACATAGCTCATTAATTGAGCGAGCATTCTTAGCGAGCGGCCCGATTCGCATGCAAATTCGTTACAATTGGTTATTTGTCTCGTCCTGCGCCTCCTCGTTGGTGCTTTACTTTTGTGTCGCATTATTAAGTCGTTCCATTTTGTTACACAATTTGCATCATCGTGAAAAATTAATTACACAAATAAATGTACCCCACAAAACATAATCCAGCGAAACCACTTGGACCTCTTCCAAATATTCTTCTTTCTGAAATGGCACTGTTGGAAATTGCAGGTGCATTCAAATGGCAACTGGAGAGCCACTGACCTGAAGTCTCGCATTAACTAACCCAAAATATTAAAAAAAAAAAAAAAACAACAACAACAAAAATGAAGCAGGAATAACAGAGCTTTATTAATAATTAAACTGAGATTTTGCGAGAATCAAAAAGAAGGACCGTCCTTGAGTACTTTCTAAGGTGAATAATGATCAGATTCTAGGCATAATGAGAAATCAATATTGCAAAATAAAAAGGCCGTAAATTCCGGCCGTAAAACTCGTCGAGTGAGACGGTGCAAAAGTGTGCCGTTGTCTTCGACTAAGTGGATATTAATTATGGTTCCGGTGAAAAGTGCGACAATTTGATTGGCGTGTGGCAAGGTCGCGAGACCTACGCCCGCAATCAGGACGTGCTTGAGAGAAAAGAAAACGCGTCCAAAGATGAACGAGAAAGCGAAAGGCGTTGCACCGCTGCACGCGTTCAAAACGAGTCAATCAGCATAGGCATTCCTAAATTAATTCGCCAACTATTCAGGACTCGAGTAACGGTGCTATTGCGCGGATCTCATCGTTGATTTAAATCAAACGGATCAGGAATATTCATCGCATGATTATTAAATCAACCGCCGACTTTTATGGTCTTTTAAATTCCTCGTCGTGGGATTCGCAAGGTCGATCAACAAGTTCCCAAGGGAGACGAAAAATTCAGCCTTTAGAAATCTCTATTGATCAACACTTTGATTTAAATTCAAACCAATCGAAGACAATCAAATTAACATTTTTCTCATTTTTGAAATTTTTGATTTGTTGGTGATCGAATATGATTGAAAAAAAAAAGAAAACAAATCTTGATAAACGGGGTTTAACGTACGCGCCATTTTTTAAATGCTTCTGATGACTCAGAACCAACTCGTTGGATAAGATAAGGCGATAAATAATTGAGAAGACGATGTCGCCAGGAGTAATTGATCAGCCTTCAAAGAAAAGCAACAACGATGAATTTGTCATACTGAATAGAGTATGCCGAGAGAGAATAAATACAAAATGCGCAATTTTTTATTTTTATTTTGATTGACGCACGTCTCGCGCGATGAAAGAAACCTTTTCCTGTACGTGAATGGCAATCTGAAAGCAATTGATATGTAAAATTGATACGGCAATGAATGGCAGGCACTGTTGCCAAATGGTCCAAACGGAAGGATTAGTTTTGAGCGCTTGCCGGTACCGAGTCCGGTTTTATTATTAATTGTCTGCATTGAGATTCTCCCATGAATCACGGCGCGGAACGTCGAGCGCCTAGTCGTGTCTTGGAGCAGTGATATGGGAACGCGATACTCATCCACAGCGATGCCTTCGGTAATCTAACGCATCGTCTTACACAACTGTTCTCTCTTACAGCTAAATATGACCGTGACGTAACACATTCAATTGTCTGAAAACAAAACACAAATTTTCTCTCCGCTTTATTTCCAAACACGAAAAACAACTTTGCAAAATATTGTTCAAAAAATGTCCAAAGTTTATTCAAATGTTCAAGAACTGTACTTGAAAACTGAAAGAAAAAGGCGCTCCGAAATGTACCGAGTGTAAATTCATACTTTATGATTTTCAAATCCTGGAAAACCGACGGTGAAATATGGATCTGCACGTGGCACAATTCTGCGATTTTCAGATCCAGGTTACGCTCAGAAGTTGGAATGAAAATAAAAATGTTAAAAAAGAAGAGCGGGAAAGAAGTGTAATGTTTTTGCTAACAGATGAAAGACTGTGGTTGACTATAAAATCGATGGCTTGGATATCGCGAGTAACGTTTATTTGATTATAAACGCAAGGGTTATTCAGGAAGCGAGTACCGGCATAATTGCAACTATGAAAAAAAAAGAAGCTATACGCCGTTGCGGTTGAGATTATAAAAAGATGCGAGCGCGGCTTTATGGATTCAGCTGAAATTGCTGCTGAGATTTCTTTGCATCGCCGTCACAGGCAGGAACGAAAGTCTGGATTTTATTGTAATCAAAAACAAATTGGCATTTGCAAATGTGCTTATTTGCATCGGATTAATTAAGCTGGCAAGAGCAATTGTATGTTGAACTGCGGACTGATCCGATTACGTAACTCGGTTAATCCTCGTAAGGACGACTAAAAACTGTGCCTCGTCAATTGGCGTGACTAAAACAGACTCATGTTTTCATTCAGATCTTATTCCGATAAACCAATGTTTCCTTCAACATCAGCAAGTGGACACATTTTGATTCTATTTTCTTTCTTTTTCTTTTTCTTGTTTTTAATTATCAATTTTTTAATTTTTTCGACGCTGTAATTTGAAGAGTCGATTCTGTTATCATAATTGCATTGCAGAAATTATCAGTGGAAGAAAAATTGATTATTTAACGGAAACTATACGGCTGGGTTGGCTTAATCGGCGTGTAGTTAAAATTGTTCCGTTAATTACAAGAGGTTCATTTGCATGTATGGAAAGTGCGCGGTTTTACAACCTGCGCAGCATTTTGCACGCGATAAATATTTCATTCATTTTCCTTTTGACGGTGGCTCGATTCTTTCCAGCCATGTCATAATCGAGCCAATTACGCAGTTTTCATTCACCAGGTTTCATGCCAGATACAAGTCACAAATCGTTACGCAACATTTGTGTTTGATGTTCAGATTACGATCTTTATCGTTTTGACTTTTTGTTATCTTATTATCGCGCACAAACACTTGCGAATAACATTCCAACGATTCTAGATCGAGATTTTAATTGTGCTCTGATTTCTGATCGTTGAGAAGTCGGTTGATAATAAATCGTAATGGCAGTAAAACTCAAAACCGAAGAAAAAAGAATCTAATAAAAATGAAATGAAGATTTTGATTTTTGAATCGAGTTCAATGGACTTGAAAATTTTCAAGATTTCACGAGATTCGAAAGTTCAAGAAATATCCCGACAGTTACGTCATTTTGACAGTGATGTAAAATCAATCAGCAGTCTCATTTGCATAAAACACATCGCCATTCAATTGACATTTTAATGGAAAAAGAAGTCCATGCTTTTAACGAACTAGAAACCAAAAAGTCAACGAAAAGACAAGGAAGAAAAGTTTCAATAATCAAAGTGCCAAACAAATAAAATTCGTCGGATCAAAACGTGAATATAAATTCAGGCGAAATTTTTGCTCGATTGTCACAAGCCACCGACTGAGATTAACGACCAAGACTAAACATTTGTCAAACGAAAGTTTACACTCATTTTATTGCCGGTTCGAGTTACGCTTAATTTCGAACGGCAGACAAATTGTTGTAGCCGCGTTGAGGCCGAAGGTGCGAACGCTTGTTAATTGCCCGATGCACTATCGCGTTAAGTCACCGTGTTAACCTTCGTCATCAGACTTTATAAATAGCTTCGTATCTAACGTTCATTTAAATTTTGTTCCCGCAGTGCTCGTCTTCCATTATGCCGATGATTTAACTTTTTTTACGTCTCGTGTGCTGCTTCGGGTCATAATAATGATCATGGATGATTGAGGAACGATAAGTAATACCAGTTAAATCGCCTAACATTTATTTCTCAAGCACTCCTACGTACTCTAGAAAAGAATTCGACTCGTTTTGAATCACTTGGACTGGCAATGCGACTGTTTATTTTGCTTGGAAGCATTTGAGTGGAATTGTTCGGCGGTGCGCATTTCAAGTGGCACTTTTGATAGCAACGGTACTAATGTTACATAAAATTTCATAGCTCATTAACATTGACCTCGCGAAAACAGGAATTATCAAATAATGCACGAAGGTCGACACTCGATAAGAGTTTTGCTGCGAGCCAACGAGAAAAAACGCACTTGGTTCTCCAATTGTTTTTTTTTAATCCCTTCATAGCTCTTTTTGTCAACAACTTGAGAAATCCACTTCTCCCATCGTGAAACGAAATTTCAACCTGAAAGCCTCTTGGAAATCAAAATAATTTTTAATTTAGTCCTAAAGTTTGACAGTAAAGAGAGGAATTAAAAAGACAAAAAGAAAAAATAACTGGTGAAAAAAAGATGGGCAAAGGAAATGAGTCTAGTGAGACAACTGCAGTGGAAATAAAAGGGAGGAATGACATTGAAACGATAGAAAGAGAGTGTTCAGAGCCATCAGAGTCAGTACTGGTAATAGAATGGCGAGCGGACGAGAACACACGTGCGCCCATTCGAGGAGCTACAATACAAAGTCGACATTGCTCTGCGCAAGTGTAAACACGAAATGCACGAGATGTCTATCATCGATCCAACGGATTCAAAAGCCCGCGAGTCACGTGGCGAGGCGACAACAAGAAGAAAAGAAGAAGTTTGTTTGTTTTTTCTTTTTGACTCCGCTTCCGTTTCCTTTGACGACTTACGATTTACAGCTTTCGAGCAAAGTGAAACGATTTGAAAAAAAGAATGTGGAAGGGGACAAATTGCCAAGTTGAAATTCAAGCAAAGATCGTGTTTCCTTCGAGCATCACGTCGTGTGATTTGATTAAGAATAGCAAGTGGCTTCCTGGTCAAGACGGAACAAGACTCTGTTCCAAGAATCCTTATGGGTGTCGAATCTTGTTAAGCTTGAATCGAAAGATATGATAATGCCATTTGTTGCTCCGACCACCTTGTGGATCCCGACCTAATAAACTTTTTTTTTCATTTCTCATGACTGCTCCTAAGAAGGGCTGACTTGCAGAACCAGTCAAGTCCGTGAAAATCAAAATCAGCGATATTGTGAAAATTTAATTCTAGCTTGTTTAATTTAATCAACAGTTCTTGCACATCAATAATAATTTATATTTAATATTAGATTAAATTTTTTACTTAAGAAAATTGACCCTTTTGATTTCAACTCGTGCTTAACTTTTTGATATTGAATTGTTTCGGTTTGATATTAAAAAACGGTAGTACGTTACGCTTGGCAAGTCACAGTTATTGTGCGATGATAAGTTTCTTATTGGAGCGAATACAGATTAGCTTTTCTGACTTTTCCGTTGTCCGTCATGAAACTCATTGAAGATTCTTACCTGAAACAAAATAAAAATGTTTAGTTTAATTTTAGTTAACTTTAAATAGAAAAAAATAAAAAGAGCATGATAATATTCTTAGGACCAGCGTAACAGTGTGAACACGGCCGAAACACGAGTTTAAGGAAGTACTTAATTCGGTTCAAACACCGATCAGGTTGTGTCCGAGCGAACCGAGTGGTTAAACAAGGACGAATAGTGTCTGAGACAGAGTCATTGATTACGCAACGCGACCTTTGTGTGCGTGTACCTTGCGCAGATATGCAAAAAGGTGCAAGGCAATAGTGTGTTTACAAGCCACAGTTGAGCTCGGACATGTGCGAAATCTTTGACGTTATCCAACTCCGAGACTGTGCACGCGATCGCTTTGCATCATGCAAAACCGATTTTGGTCTTTGATTTTCTTCACAAACCCAAATTACATCATGGAACGACTTTTTTACACCGAAATTATTATCCGCAATTTTCTGTGTAACAAGTGTGTGGTAGCGTGTAATTTGATCTAACCATAGTCCGAGCTTGTTAAAAATTCGATTATAACTTCATTGTGGAAGCTTGAAATCTTTCGCCTACGTCAATCAAGTTTCGCTGAGAGAAAAAAAAAAGGCAGAACCGATTTGTACAACCCGAGATATCAAATCACCTTCTGACACATTGAAATTAAGACAGATCCGGGCGACGATTTAATTCGGATACCACTCAGACATGCTAATAGACCGGCATTTCTAACAGGAAGTCCGGGGATCGTTCGTGGGAATTCGGAGAGCAAAAAAATTTTTGCAATCTCGAAACGTTCATTGTTTCTACTGGCAAACAATGTTTGCTCGGACTAAATTGTCCCTGGTTTTATTTTCGGTCCGATGAAAAGGTCGGATCGATTGTTTATTTGTGAAATTGAAGGTCCGCCTCGAACTGTCCTGGAGAGCTGGCTGGTCAGGAAGGGATTAGGCCCCTTACCTTTTCTGAACGAACCACGACTAGCTGGCAAACGAGATAGCCCATGTTTGGACAATCCTCGCTTCGCTTTTTTTACGGACTTTAATGTCGACGTCACGTTCCTCTAATTTGATATTTACTTCGTTCCTTACAAGAACCTTTATGTTCCTGGCTATTTTCGTTATTACTCCTGATTCCCTCAGTTGTCACGAAGTACCAACTACCAGGATTCCAAATCCAGATATCCTCAACATAAAAAAAAACTTTTCTAACAAAATTGTTTCCTTTACAAATTCATCCTGGACTCTGAAGTTGTAGATATGGACAAGGAAAGTCATCAGGAAGCCTACCAGGACAAGACAAAAACAATCGGAAGGAATTGACAGCCTTATCTCGTCCCACGCATTTGACCGACATTGGATGGTATCTGAAAGGTCGTCCTTGAAAGGGAAATCGATAGCGCGACCCTCTCAGCGTCACATTTTGTGATCGCCGAACCTCTGCACCTGCAAAACCCATTCATCATTTTTCAAAAGATGTGAAAGAAAAAATAAAAAAAAGAGTCGTGACAAATTTGAACCGATGTAAACTGGTAGAGTTTCCTTGACCAAATTAGCATGAAGGATCGTGGAATTTTAGACTGTTAGGAATGTAAAAATTGTGATCAATTATGTGTCGCGGGAGACAGCGGTAGGTACATGTATCGAGGACAAGTTCAACGAGAGAGAGTCGGTAAGCCGAGGAGGAATAGATTCGTGGAGACTCGCAGGAGGCGAAGGTCGGAGGTGAGAGAACCCGTTAGATTATGCTGCATCCCATGCGAGATACCTCGCGTGCTGGCCGCCTTCGATAGACAGCAACAGCGTTGCAACCTGATCGTCTCATTCATCATATCCCAACTGGGCTTAGAAGACAATGCCAAATTCACCTGTCCTCGCGTCTTGTTTAATTGCAGTTCAATTCGACATTCCTAATTTACCCTTTTCTTTATCTGTCTCTTTTCATTCTTTTACCTTGGCGAAGAAATAAAAATAAGAGTCGGTTCACTTCAACAATAATTCTTTTTTGAAACTTGGACGAAACCTTTCTCAAGTTATTAGAGGTACTTCAACTATTGAAGTCTCGTGAGACATGTTGTAATAAAAGTATTTCATAAAAGCACTTTAAAAACTTGGACACTTGTTAAAGTCTTTTTAGAGGTAGGATTATTTTAATCATTACAAATTGAAGTCTGGTTTCAAGTTTTAAAAAAGGGTTTAATTTTGAATTGTGTTTGAATATGTTAGAAGTTAGTGAACAACCCTTTGAAGGAAAACGAATTTTAGTGTGAGGAGAGCAGTTGCCTTTGGTGTATCTTCTCTATTGGAACTATCGGATCTTTTTTCGCTCTCGTATGCACATGCACGGGGTGCAGACGAACTTGCTCACGATACTTTACGAAGCGTGTTTCCGTTGGGGAAGCCAGGTGGGGGACGACGAGAGGCATCGCGAATAGGCGAATCGCCAATTCAGGGTTATCCGTTGCGTATCGCTCGCTGCCCAGCAGGGAGACAGACCGGAAGTAGCAGCACTGAACCTGTGCGCAGCAGCGCCTTCGAAGGCTCAACTCCGTACGCTGACTTTGGCACAAATCCTTTCACTACGTTTGCATGCTTACACATTCTCCTAAGGCTCGCTTAATTGCTTATGCCACTTGGGCTCTCTTCTAGATTCTTAATTAGTTTTCGTTGATATCATTTAATTAACTCTTCCTGTTAATGGCGTTCATTATTTTTTTTAATTCTGTCTTCTCTCCCTTTTTTTTAAACTCTGTCCTAACTCATTATCCACCTTTGGTAACTTTTCAGCCAAATTGTGTTGTAACTTCATTATGAAGTTATAAAATTACACAAAAATGTTTGACGGTTGTATTTTTGTTCGTTTAAAATTTTGAATGTGTAACATGTGATTGAATTTAAGCAAAAGGAATTTGTCGAAAGCAGTATGCACTCTTACTCGCGTTCCAATCGGACATATTAATCACTGATTTCGCCACAGTTACAGAACAATAAGCGAAATCTCGAACGTGTGAATCAAACGCAGTTGGTTTGTTCCTTTTTTTTCGTTCGCTTCAAAACGTTTTTGCGTTTCGTCACGCGTTATAGCCCGTCCAACTCATTTATCCGATCGCAGTCAATTTGCAAATGATATGAAACGTTGTTCCAACTTTTTTTAACTCTCTCGTGAGTCACATGGCAAAATAGTCTCGTATCGTTAGCTGCACGTGGTAGTTGTTACTTTGCTAGCCACTATGTTCAATGCTTTGTTTATTGTCTCTCTCAGTGTGAGTGTTCGTGACAAGATTTTAGCGTGACAATTTTATCGTCAAAATCGATAAGGTTCCAGTGTTTTATTTTTTCAGGATTCGTTGATATTGTATTCACACAGCTCTGACAATGAAATTCTAAGAAACAAAATCAGATTCCAATCAGAAATTGTTTAACAAGTTTTTATTTAAATATTAAAAAAAATGGATACATTTTGTTGTTTTAAAGGAAAAGGTATTTTTAACTTTTTGTTTCTTTATGAAACATTTGTTGAAGCACGAAGCAGTCATCGGTTGAATTTACAGGCGGAATCAAAATACGATAAATAATTCATTCAAACTCATAAACTTGGTCCGAAACAATGGCCGTAATCTTGAGCGTAGGCGCGTGCCGTAAAGAAACAAAAAGGAACTGAAAACTCAAGTGCAAGGAGAAGTTTTGATTATACAAATGTGTCGAAGAATTCATATTGCATTGACTTACTGCCACAATAACGAGACTGGAAGAGAGAAAATCGCGGCGTTTGGTTCGACAACCTACTTTCGTGAGTCGCTGCTTTGATGATGGGACGACAAATAATGCGTGACTGTGGAAATTAAAAATGAGAAAATAAAGAAAAAATAAAAATAAAGATGCGCGCCATCAGGCATCGCTGGAATATAAATCGAAACTTTGGGACATGACCGTGCGTTCAAGCGAACCTTTCACTGGAAAGTGTTTTCCTTTTGACTGGCATCGCCAATTTGGCGAGGAGATTAAGTGAGTAAAAGCAGCGTTTTCATTTTTCTCATACACTATAATCGCAATTACAATGACTCGCTGAGAACAATTTTCGCAACGTGAAATTTCGTGGCTCTGCTGATTATTATCATTTCACATTCTATCATTTTATATTTCTCAAATCAAATTCACAAAAAAAAGTAGTATAGTTTTTTTTTTAAAACAAATAAATGATTATGTAAAATGAATGGAAATTTTAAAAAACAGCAAACAATAAACCATTACAGTTTACAAAGTAGTTTTCTTTTAAACAAATAAATTAATAAATAATGATTAGAGATGACAAACAAATTTTGCAAAGTAGTTTTTCAGAATACAATTGAATAAATTGAATGGAAAGAAATAAGTAACGAAGAATAGTCTTGCAGTTGAAAACAAATCGTCTGATCTTTGAACGGAGATTCAATGCTAAAATGATTACAGACTTCTAACCATTGATTAAATCTCGCCCATTGCAAATCCACACGTGCATCGAGTCAAAAAGGAAAGGGTTCAGAAAAGACGTCCGTCCGATTGTGTTTACATAGTAACCTGCGTATCATCAAACAGCTGGCGAAGCGGACCTTGGCCTTAGTCAGTTGAGGAGTTGTAGAAACGTACGTTCCATTCTGGGCGCGTCGGATTATGCAACTAAGTAATCCTCCGTGGCGGATTTCAAATCACATGTTTAGAATCAAACAACAAAACTGCACTCCAGTTTTTCTTTTTTTTTGTTTTCTGCAATACTGAGGGTTGTGAAGGTAAAAAAGAAACTTGGAATCGTAACGGTACGCAATGTCCGCTGCACGCTTTATGATTCGTGTAAACGGTCATTATTTTTCATTTCCCGTTCCGACGCAAATCGGTTGTAACTTTTACTCTTTCGATCGTTATTTAGAAGACTTAATTACTTCTGAACCGCATCGAAACTTCACTCCTGAGTGTTTCCCAATTTCAACACTTAAGGCAGTTAATTCGAGGCAACTTTTAGCCAAATTATTAACGATTCTGAGGATAAATTGTTTCGTATCCTTCGAGTAAGTAATTTAAAACTTTCTTGATAACTGAGATTGATTCATTTTTTGTCTTCGTTTTATTTTGATTGAGACTGGTCCATTGATAGTTTTTATAACTGAGGGTCAAGTTCAGAGTGTCAAAGATCAAACCGGAGGTAGGAGATAATCAATAGGAAACGAGATAGATCGGTTTAAAGTTACGATTGAAAATGCATTGTGCAGTGAATAGAATATTAATTCATCGCATTCTTTTATTGGAACTAACGGAGTTTTGTCCAAATCAAGAATAGGAAGTAGAGTTCATGAACAGCATAACAAGTTTATTAATTATGGTGGTGAAATCATATTGAAGTCGAGCTCCAATTTTATAACAAAATTTGAATACTTTTTCCTTTAATTTTGTTTGATTTTCTTTTTCAGAAGTTAGGGATTTTGATAAACTGGCAACACTGTTCAAAAGCATATCTGAAATATAGAGCACCGTTCGATGCCGATCGATCGAACACGCCGCCAGGCGTTTACCATTGCGGCACGCAGATTTGTGCCGATCGATGAATTCAGGTTATCGCATTTCGCACTGTCCACTTGCGAAACCTACGACATTTCCAATCCAGCCGAGGTACTTGGAAGTCAACGTCAAAACAAACTCATGACCAGTTTTTTGTTTCACTTTGTTCACTTTCAACCGTAACTGTTTTCAATTGCACAAACCTCAGAGACATTTTTCAAAGTTGAAAAATTTCTCGCTAAAAAAGTTCTTGCAAAAATGCTTCAGCGGAAACGCTGGTGCAACTGGACAACTTTGTCAATGAGAAAAATCACATGATTAATCAGTGGTACCGGTTTCAGAAAACGAATGTTATGACGAAAGATGATGGTACGAATGATTTTTTGTTTTTTTAGTTTTGCAAATCATGCGGAAGTCGATTGGATCTGGTTTCGATGATTTTTACGTTATTTGAATCGCGATAAACCGATCATCGCGGTATCTACGAATATTACATTTAGTTGGTTTGCGATTGCGTGTCTCTTCATAAACGCTCGTAAACAATTTGAATGTTGCCTTGATTGGAAATAACTGGATTACTTGCATCGATAAAGAAGATGATAATAAGATAAGAGATTGACATACAAATTTTTGTCAATACAAACATATTAACTTTTGTTTGCAATACAATTTTGAAATATCACGCAAGGTTGATTTTTAGTCAAGTGTTTATTGGTTCGAGCAAAATACACTTTCATATTCTTTTCTGCAACAAAATTGCACAATTTTGAAAAAGAATGAAACTTAATTTTGAGTCAGCTATTTAGTGGCTGAAACGAAATGCAAAACCACTTTGAACTCAAGTGCAACATGGCATCAGCCATCCAACAAATCAAAATCCCCTCACAAACTTGTGAAAATAACCAGGCAGGCTTTAAAGTGACGAGGGGAGAAAAAAAAATTCTTTGTGTCAACAACGAGGGTGCTCGCGCCAACCCCTATGCTCTTGAACAAGCAATCGTCGTCACCAAAATATGGTGTTACAAATCACAGGGCCGGAAGTACACTTGCCATTTAAATGTGGCTTCTGTGAGAGCAGATGAATGACCGGTTTAGGAACGAGTCTGGCGCCAAAATGGCACGAACGTGTAACAGGGCCGGCGAGACGGTTGCGTCGGTGGCACGAGATGAAAAAACAGCAAACTTCGGTGGGGGTGTTTGGACAGCAGCCAACTTGCGATGCGTCCAAGAAGCCTGACGAAAACGACTGTGTACAGTTCCGTGACTCTTGTTTAGATGTCAGTGGCCGATCAGTGCAGGATTCTCTCATAGGTATCCTCCTGGAGCAATTAAACCTTGTCGTCACGAGCAGGGAGTTTCTTAACGAGCCGAGATACAAAATGGACTAACGAAATCCTGGATTCAACTGTGTTTCTGAAATACAAAGACTAGTTTGATGTAATTGGAAGACAATAAAAACTGATTGAAAAGAATTTGCTGATGCTGAAAACCAAATCAATACAGAATTTCGTTCTGGGACACACCCCCGTTGGGACACGTTATCTTGATGCAGACAATCTATTAGGTTATGAGTTTATCCTAGATATGGAATAAGAAGATTGGAAAATGCGATACAGACTCGTCCCTAAGTCAACTTCGGATATGAGAATTTTATTCATTTCAATCATAAACCTTAGAGGAAATTATCGATCAAATTAAGTATAGTAGTAGAGTAAAAAAAGAGGGGAAAAAGTTGGTCTAAACAAAAAATTTGTGTTCCTGATTGCTTCTATTAATGGTACTATTAATTTCACTGTACCAACTGGAACACACTATCGCCATTTTATGCACGCTTTCATTCAAACGTTATGAAATAAACATTCGCTAATACCATTATAAACCCTAATTATAGTTCGAACGTTGCTTTAATTGCTATACAGTCGCCATTCATTACGATTAAAAAAACATAATTTTTTTCACGTACAATGAATAGCAACGATTTTTCAGTCATTTTTTGTCTGGATAATTCGCTAAAAATAGTTTGGTTGGTGCAGTATGTTGCAGAGTTGAATTACAAAAAATGATTTCTCGTTCAGATATGAAATTGAACGAAATTGTTAGGTAGTAAAATGTATGGTCCTGTTTTTCAAATTCTCAGCCCTGAGAATGATGTGTTAAGATGATTGATCGTTCCTTCAATAACATGTTATCTCAACTTTTTCTTCACTCAATTGTACAGTTTGTATTGAATCGCCTTACGGGTGAATATGAAACATTGGAATTTCAAAGTGAAAAGTTAGTTCTCAAATTGTTTGTTTTGGAGGATTTCAAGTTTGCGTGCGAGTCGGCAAGTCAAGCCAATTAGTTGTGACTTCTTCATTCTGACGTCTTGTGACTTTTTATTGCTTGAATCAATACGGTTTATGATCGAATAATTAATAAAGTCGGCGACATAACTGGTACGGTGAATCAATCGATTTGAGTAGGCACTCTGGTCTGGTTGAAAAATTGCTGCAACGGCAACTTTAAGTTGCACAATCTGAAAAAGACGCCATGCACCGGCTTGGTTTGTCACTCGGGGACGCCTTAAAAATACCGTTGTGCAAGCATCAGAGGCGCGACCGAAGAAGCAGGCCATAAGTAGAATTCTAGAGGTTCGCGGTAAATCGATAATCGCAAGCACTCGTGCATATCCAAGTACCGATACCAGATATGTAACACAGAGATACTCACCAAATCATCGCCGACTTTATGATCGAATTGAAATGTTCATTTTCAAGTTACAATTTTGTATAAAAAAAATTTCATATTTTTTGTTAACAGCTTTTTATCAATCCGAAAAATATGATTTCAATTTTTATCTCGTTCTGTTTGTTTAGATTTCGACAATTTTCTGGTCGGATAAAACTGGACGAGTGAACTTGTTTACTTTTAATCAGACGGTAGAAAGTGCTACTGGTTTTGATATTCATTGTACGTTCATTGCATCGTGATTGATAATAACAGATTCAGACGTTATTTCGCACAAAACAATCTTGTCATGCCGCGTGTTTATTCTCTTCAGGTGTTTCATTCAAAGTGTCAGGGAGAAAGTGGTTCGATGTTTACAAGATAAAACTATTACTTTTGAGATAAAATGTAACGTGACGCGCATCTAACATTCCATTCCATTTTTTTCGACCTTGTAACAGTACTTAATAAATCATTAACGATTCTCTTCTTTCGAGCACCCCCACTATGATAAATCAACAGGTCGGAAACAAAATTCAATTTATACAATTTTTCCATTCAATGATGGATTATTCATTAAGACGCATTGTTTCGAAAAACTTCAAACATTTATTTCAACTTGGAATAATACAATCTTGATTTTCACTTTTATTTACGTTGACGTTTTACATTCAAAATCAGCCGATATTCATGCAATAGAAAAAAAATCAATGCCTCCAGCAAAATGAATCTGATCATATTTTGCATCCTCCCTTGGCAATGCATGCGGTAATAAAACCACTCGAGAGCATGTTATTCGTAATTCATACTGCTTTATCAATTTTTTTCATCGAGCCACTTTCATAGAGCCTGCTTAAGTATCTATAGCTATCGTACGATTAACGAAACTTGGTGAAATTGATTGACGACGATAGTACCAGCGAGAACCTATTTTTAGGCCAATTCGTAATCTTATTCTATTCTTCATTTCTTGTCTTGTTGTGATTTATATTTAATTGATGGTATGCTTTGAACTAAATTCGTTTCAGGGTTTTTCTCCTGCTGATTTGTTTTTGTTCTAAAGAGCTGCTAACCATCTGATGAATCTTCATTTTTGTTCTTCTTTTTATTGGCGCAAATCTGAAAACTAAAAATGTAAACAAAAGATGAGACAAAACAGGAAGATAACAATGGTATCAAGTATGAAATGTGAGGTCAAAAAGGTGAGATTTGTTATGGATGCGGCGCGCGAGAGTGACACGTATTTTGAGGACGACTGGCTACGTCATATGAGAGGTGGCGAGAAGAAACGGGCACGGACCGGTTCAGCAGATCGAGCGGGAGACGGAAAACGGAGCGAGAGAACTGTTTGATGAGTGCGAAAAGAATGCGCCAGAAGTGCCCCACGGGAGAACGTACCAATGCGGAAATGGGTCCGCCGGATTAAAATTGTTTCAACAAATCTTATTTACATTTTTGAAGGCACCAAAATAATGTTATCCCAATATCTATGCACCAGAAGAGAAATTGAACTCATGAATGTTTCCAATTTACAATCGGTTGGAATGTTAATGGCCTTCAAAAAACTCGACACAGTTCAACGAAATTTCTCAAACGCCGCTGTAACAAAAACTGATACAAAATATATAACTAAGTGACATCATCTCTCAACCAGAAAAAACTCCTTAAAATCAAATTAACAAATGTCAAAACCTTCGCTCAAATCAAATTTAAGTCAAATTGCAAAGAAAAAACAAACATTGAAATCAACAAACAAACTCGATTGCGAATAAAAAAAAACAAATTTTGAATTAAACGCGCAAAAATTAAAATCGACAAACTAATTTGCCAAAAAAAAACAGATTGAAAATAAAAAAAACGAAATTGAAATGAACAAACAAACCAAGTTTGATTGTTTTTAATGGTATGTCCAATGGTGATGGAAGCATTTGATATGCAAAACAAGTGTGCAGTGAGTGGTCACCTTACTGGGATGTCTGAACGTTACAAAACTAGTGCAGTGCGTGGTATAGGTTAGTCCCTGAAGGTGCGAAAATTGCATCGCAAATTTTATACGTGGCAATCGTGCAAATGCGATTGGCAGCAGCAATTACTCTTCGCAACAATCGCAAAAATAATGAACCGTGAAACAATCGGCGACGGTTCTGGGAAC
This sequence comes from Telenomus remus, assembly GCA_020615435.1. Lineage (NCBI taxonomy): Eukaryota > Metazoa > Arthropoda > Insecta > Hymenoptera > Scelionidae > Telenomus > Telenomus remus. The sequence continues at coordinate 4,111,428 of CM036341.1, read as the reverse complement.
CACGTCGGGGCTCGGAGAAAACGCGATTGTTGCTCCCGGTTGGCTCGCGAATCCTGTTACGCCGTTCGCAACGATTCGACGTTGGACTCACCGATTCTCACCTGTCCAGGGAGCGAACCAAAAAAGGGCCTGCTTGTATCCACGTGTTTAGGCCACAACCGAGTTGTCACTCAACACACACTCTCAAAACTCAACTCCGCGCTTTTTTGCACTTATTCCCCGTGGTGTTGCGCTGCTTTTTCGCTCGTTTGTATTACTGGCTGCGTTTCGTTGCTCGTTTGCTCGACGTTTCTCCTTGTCTCTGTTGTTTCCTATGTCGGTCCTTGTCGGGCGATGCGCTCGCCAGCGACTTTTGCGAATTCGCCTGCGTCTGGATGGGACCGCGCGCGCGCACACACTCACACCGGCGAGATTCGACTTCGCGACGTTTGCTCTCTGCAGACCCCTCAAGAAACTGTCCGAGAGCTCATATTGCTGCCACGGACTAATGAGTCGCCGCCGTCGACCTACCACCTCGCACACCGAATTCCCTCTCCTCACGAGCCTCTTTTCTGCGTACTTCGAGCGCCAGGCATACCACGTCTTTGCGCATGCGTACAACCATAATTGCGCCGTTTACTTTCCCGCCCTTTTTTGAGTTTTGGTTTTGGTTTGAGTCAATGGTTTTATAGGTCCTTACCACCCTTCCAGTGTGATTAGAAATATGACCAACGATCAAGTTATTAAGTAATTCAGTGATCAAACATTTCAATGAGCAATAAACCAATATTCAAATGATCCAATGATCGGACAATAGAATGATCCAATCGTTAAATTATTTCCTAACTGGATCATTAGATCACCTAATCATTGAAACGTTTGATCATCTCATTATTAATTCACTTGATGATCGATCACTGATTTGCAAACACCTTATAAAAACTTTGTTTCTTCAAATCCCTTTGTTTCTCTGCAAGAAAGGGTGAATTGAAAAAAAGTATTTTGTAAGTGAAAAGATTTTTATTCGTTGAAAATAAGATAATTGTACGAAGAAAAAGTAAATGTTCGTGTAAGTTATTCAGTATCCATGGCAACTTGGACGACGGGATCTCGGGGTCCATCGCCACCAGGTGGGTCTTGTGGGGGTTGGTCGTCACCGCCGACTGCAGGTTCAGTTGGTCTGCCTCTTGTTTCGTCACCCTCGATCTCAGTCAAGTAGCCAGAAGTCGAGTCTTCATCCAAGATGGAAAATTCAGTACCTTTACCAACAACTCCGATAGAGACGTTCTGGAATTAAATATAAGAAGATTCAAACGACTGAATAAATGAAAAGGAGAAGATGGAGTTTGGGGCGGAGAGTTTACCTTGATTGATAAGTCAACATCGTTTGGCAGCGTGTCTCTAAGTGCTCTCAAACCGTGTTTGATCAGCTCGTTGAGATCGCAGTTTGGAAATTCGTTTAGGTGCTTTTCCAAGTATGTTCGGGCGCTTTGGGAGCGCGCACCAATTGCCATTGCTTTGCAGTCGTAAAAGTTGGCTGACGGACAGGTTTGATAGATGTGAGGTCCCTGATCCTAAAAAAGTAATAAAAATGAAACCATCATACTTCTGTAGTTTTTGTCCATCGTTTTTAATTTGAAAATTGAATACTTACATCGTATCCTGCGACCAAAAGACCAACACCAAAAGGTCTTCTGTCGTAACACTGGGTGCAGGACTGCATTTTGTTTCCTAAATTAGCTATCAAACGTCCAACAGGCAAGAAATCGTCATGTGAATACTTGTAGTTCAAACACTCGGTTCTCATGTATTTGCTGTAAAAAGATTAATGTTGAAATTAAAACTTGTTTTCTAAATGCGAATGAATTGAAATGTAAATAACGGTAAAGTTATACCTAAGAATTCTAGCATCGGCAGTGAGACCAGTAACAGTTATGCCAATATGTTTGTCGATTGGGACGATTTTCTTCTGATAAGCAGACAACTCAGAAGTTGCTCTTTTTAGAGCAATTATAACTGCGTGGGTTTTGTTTTTGAGACCAACAGTTGCTGATCCAAGTTTCACAGCTTCCATGGCATATTCCACTTGGTGCAAACGTCCTTGGGGACTCCATACTGTGACGTCACTGTCGTACTGATTACGAAACTGAAAAAGTAAATAAAAAGTGATTTAGTAAATAAAACAATTACATTTGACACTTGAGATTGATCAGAAATGGTTGACCTGGTAGTTTTTAGTTACTGAAATGTCAAAACTTTTGATTTGTATGATTTTGTGAAAGGATTCGCAACTTTTTTTCAAGATCCACAACAAAGTTTTTATCAAGATAACCTAACAAAATATACAACATTTGCAAACACTTCAAGCTTGGAAATTGATTCACTTATCTTATAAAAGTATAGTGGATTAAGAATGTAGAAGTTTTTTGAAGAAACTTAGATAGTTGTTTGTCATTTTGAAGACGAAATTGCAAATAAACAGTCGTTTACTTCTGATAAGTAAAGAATGACAGGGCAACAATTTTAGTCAACAACCAGAAGTAAGGAAAACAAAAATATAAAAGTTGTCACAAAACTCACCATTTCTTACAGATATTCAACTACTGAATTTAAAAAATAGAATATTTCTGTAATTTGTTATCAAATTTCTCTCTCAATTCACTGTCATCGGGCGGCGTGATATCAAAAGTAATGCTACGAACGTCGTCGCAAAAATCTGACTTGAAGTTGGGCACCTTTGCAGGTCTCTCGATACATGGAAATCTCGAAAAATATCGATTGTTGACGATTTATTGTTTACAACGATTCTTTTTCATTTTGAAATTGAAATGAAAAATATCAAAATAAATCGAAGTCTAAGCATAACTTGAATAAAGTACGTTTATTTTGTATGATGAAGTGAAACAAGCATTAAATTTTGAATTTCCGCGCATTTTTAGTTCGACCAGATGGCGCGCGAGTGATAATATCGAACGTCAACTACAACTATATACAATTTTCTTTCTTCTTCTTCTTCTTCCTGAAAAAGTAGAGGAATATAAAGTAAGTGGAATTAATATTTTTTAAATTACTACAGTTTTGCACCATAATTTTGCCTAATATGAAGTAAAAGTACCTCTCCATCAATCTAAACAATAGTACAACAAGAATTTTTCTTATAATTGTTATTTTTGTATGTTATTTATCAACACGTGTTCCACCATGTAATTTTATAACCTCAAAATAAAGTTTTTCGCCGCTGACTTTGAATATTATTTAAGTTTTTTTCATGAAAAGTCGAACATTGATAATTTTTTCAACTTTTTCAACATTACAATTTTTTGATCAAGTTTTTTAATATTCAAACTGTACTAAAAACAAGTTTTTTTTGTTTACATTAAACGATTCAAAATCAACAATGATCATAACAATATAAAACCGAAACTTGTCAAAATAAGTTCTTTTTACAACAATAAAATACTTGTTCAAATATTAAAGTACAAATTTTTTTAGTATGGCGGACGCAGCACCAGCCAGAGGAGGATTCCGTGGAGGTTTTGGTTCCCGAGGAGCCGGTGGACCTGGTGGTCCCCGTGGTCGTGGCGGCAGAGGTCGTGGTCGCGGCCGTGGCCGTGGTCGTGGCAAGGAAGATGCCAAGGAATGGGTTCCAGTAACCAAACTTGGACGTCTTGTTCGTGACGGCAAAATCCGTTCCCTTGAGGAAATCTATCTCTTCTCTCTGCCGATCAAAGAGCACGAAATCATCGATTTCTTCATTGGACCCTCAGCTCAAGGACGAGGTTCTCAAAATCATGCCTGTCCAGAAACAGACTCGTGCCGGTCAACGTACCCGTTTCAAGGTACGGATAACAACAACAAAAACAAATTTAAAAATGCAACAATAAATGTTTAAATAAAACTCTTACTGAAAATCTTTTTTAGGCCTTCGTTGCCATTGGAGACAGCAACGGACACATTGGTCTCGGAGTGAAATGCTCCAAGGAAGTGGCCACAGCCATCCGTGGTGCCATCAATCTGGCCAAGTTGTCCGTCGTTCCAGTCCGACGAGGATACTGGGGAAACAAAATCGGTAAACCCCACACAGTACCTTGCAAAGTCACTGGCAAGTGTGGTTCGGTCCAGGTGCGTTTGATCCCTGCACCACGTGGTACTGGCATCGTTTCGGCGCCAGTCCCGAAAAAACTCTTACAAATGGCAGGTATTGAGGACTGCTATACCTCTGCCAGAGGTTCAACTTGCACACTTGGTAATTTCGCCAAGGCGACCTATGCAGCCATTGCCAAGACTTATGCCTACCTCACACCGGACTTGTGGAAAGAAACTCCACTGTCTAAGGCGCCGTACCAAGAGTTTGCGGAGTACCTCTCCAAAAACCACAAGACTGTTGTGAGCACTAGACCTGGCGAGAATGTGTAATTAACATCTGACAAATAAATGCATTTGTACCAAGATTTTGTTAATTTGTTTGTTCATTCCCTTTGAAATTGTATTTGTGTTAAGGAAAAGTGTTTGGAGGGGTTGAAATGAAATCGAAGTTGGTTACTCGAGATTACTTATATTTTATAATAATTACCAGCTTACATTCTTCATTTAAATTAAATACACTGCTCTTGCACTCGAATTTCGAACATCAGCTAGTCACGATCAAAAGCAACGACAACAAAATCGCCGGTTATTACAAAATGTATACGTCACTCTTTACAAAAAGTCCGCATCGAAAGCTATGTTCCTTGTCTTTTACTTGCTGATTTGTTTGTTTACTCGTTTTTTATGTCTTAGTTTGCACACACATTGGAGTTTACAAGATCGCGCAAACCCGAACTCTATGTACAATTGAAAAAGGTGCTGTGCTCGCGCAATACAAAAGTTCGAACCGGCCGCGATCGCTCCCGGTGTTATGTTTTTACTTCTTGTCTTTTTTCACATCTGTCTTAATTAATTGTTGCGCTTCTGTGTAAAGGCACGTTCCCTTGTCTAAATGAATAGTGAAATAAGATAAAATGAAAAATAAAAAAAAATAAATAAAAGTCGAGAGGAACGTTTGTCGGGCATCCGATTCTCCTGCACCACCTTAGTCGAGCTTGTGCTTTTACACGAGAGCTCCGAAATAAAACCAGGTTGCCATGATTTGATCATTACTCAGTACTTCATTATAATAATTAGACTTATGTTTTCGGGAGAGGCAGTGTTCGAGACCATCAGGTCGGATCACACGAAGACTCGCGGCTTGTCAATGAATATCAAGAATTTATAAAAAACAGCGCGAGTAACCAAAGTCAACCGCCGGACAATCGTTTTGATCGTATCATTAACTGGCGTTCTCGCTCACGTCCTGGTCCATGGGTTCAGCCGGCGGGGTATCCCTGTCAACTTCCATCGACTCCTCCTTTTTCTCAGCGCTCTCCTCGATGATCATCACCTTCTTCGGCGGTTCGCTGTCGGTCTCACCGGCCATGGCGACAACTTCGACTTTTCGTTCAGGCTCCTCGGTGGCTTCAATTACAGAAACCCCCTCCCACTTCTTCGGCTCGTCTTCGGGTTCCTTAGGCTCTTCAACGATGGGAATTGGTTCGGGCACCAAACTATTCGTCTCCGCATTATCCTCAGTAGTCTCCTCAATAGTACACTGGCTTTCGCTCTCTTCCGCAGCTCCATCTGGAATAGTTTCGCCACACTCCAGGGGTTCTTCTGGTTTCTTTTCCTCTACTTTTTCTTCTTCCTTCTCTTCCGATTCTTTTTGTTCCTCTACTTGTTCTTCAGTCTTCTCCGGTTTTTCTTCAGCTTCTTGTTTGTCCTCTTCCTCTTTCCTTACTCCCTGTTGAATCTCAGAAACAGAGGGAGTTTCAGTGATGACACTTGTGGCGCCGGTGTTCTCAACAATCGTTGATTCCTGTCGAACTTCATGACTTTCGAGATTTTTTGGCAGCTCAGAAACGTTAACTGGTTCCTCCTCTTCTGGAACTTTGTTTTCTTCCGCAACTTCCGGCACTTGTTCCTTCTCGAAAACTTCTCGTTTTTCCTCCTTCTCCTTGTAAGAGTCGAGGAAACTGTTGGTGGAGAAGGTTGTTTGAAGCGGAGCGGAACGTTCGCACTCGGACTCGTCGGTTTCAAGGTCGAGACTTGGTTGGGAGCTTGTGTCCTCGTTGATTATTGCCTCGGGTACTTCGCCAACGATGGAACTGGTTTCTTGGACAACCGAGGTGGCGTTGCTCATGCCCGCGACCGATTCTGGTCCGGAACTGCTGGAGTCGCTGCTGGATGACTCGGTGAACTCGGAGCTGGAGGAGACGAATGATGGACCAATGGTGTCCAAGTCAGTTGTGGGTTGGAGGGATGGTTTCAAATCGGATTCTGTGGAGCCGTTTACTGAAGAGAGTTGTTTGACCACTGACGTGTTTTGTCCTAGGATTGATGAATGTTGGGGACCGTCTTCGGAGGAGACGTTTAGGGAAAGAGTCGCGGCGTTGGGGCCGCAGACTTTTACCCAGGGTTCCATTTCCATTTCGTCGGAGGGTTGAGAACCTGGAAATAGAGTAGGTGTTGTTACGAATATGTTTTGATGAATGTCAATCACAATAACTATACAAAATGGGCAAGTAACAATTATTGGAAATGAAAAAATGAACGATGTAAACAAACAAATAAAGATGTTTATATGTTTATAAACATTGAGAATGAAAAATGTGAACTAATAACAAATATATTTCAAGTTTAAACAACAAGTTTATAACAAGTTTAAACTTAAACAAATGAAAATAAACAATCAAGATACATATACTGATGTAAATAATACAATTCAGTGTTCAAATTTAAATAAGCACTCAACATATTCAATTGTCAATAAACAATAAATCTTTTCCGTGCCAAATCTCCATTCATTGATTATTTTCAAATCAGAACCGTTACAATTTACATAACGCGACTTGCATCATAATGCATGATACAGCCTGCAACAACTCGTCTCAAAACAGAACCGTTCAAGCGTCCAAGGCAATTACATCAGACATAAACAAACCGACTCGTTCAAATCTACAAACTTATACATCAAAACAGACAAGCATTCACCTTGTGCAAGTTCGTCTTCGACCGATCCATTGACCATTCCCTCGCCATTCTCGCTCCTCCGAATAGTCGGTCCAGGTTCCCTAGTGGAAACGACCAATATATTCTTCTCGATTGCCCTCATGAACTTGTCGATCCTGTTGTACTCCTTCCTGGGCGACGTGAGCAGTTCGCATATTCTCTGAACTGTAAACGGAGCGTTGGCAAAGCTTTCAAGTCGTTCAAGCAAACTGCTCTTCATCGTGTCGTAGTTAAAGTGCTCCACGTTTGGACAAGCGGCTAGGCCGTCGATGTTGGGACACGCCTCGTAGAAGTCAGTCATCACCCGGGCGAGTTTTTCTCGAAAGAGCACTTTGATGAGCGACCACTGGTAGACCGGGTCCCCGGTCTTGGCCACCCAACACAGGTAGTCCTCTAACTCCCTCGGAATCTCACTGGGGCGCATCTTTTGGAACTCATCGAGCGCCTGCAACACCTCCTCCGGGTTCTCCATCCCGGCACCTGGTGATTGAGGGGACGCTGCACGATGTGTCGCTTGTTTGTCGTTGAGGTTAGAGTGTTTGATGGTCCGAACTGTCGTGACGTCACGCGGCCAAGGACACCGGGCTGCAACTCAATGGTCGGCTTTTACGCGCGAAATGATTCAGTCGCGAGTTGAAGCTTTTTTCACCGAGTTATCGCGATGTTTTGAAACAAGGCCGGTGCGCAATTCTTGCGATGATGTTTCCTCCTTGCGGTAAGCGACCATGGCACTTCAAGCTGAGTTTTCATTGAGCGACATGAACTGTATGTTTTTATCCAGTTTTCTTTTCGTATTGGTTCGTAACGTAAACAAACAATTGTTAATGAAGTGATTTTGTTGTTGTTGACAGGCGTGGTGGATTTTATAACAAAAGTTGAATAGGCAAGCTTGAAAAGATAAAAGGAGAAAATTATACAATCCTCTTTTGCAAGTTTGTTTATTGAGAACGGAGTTTAAGGGACTTTGTTTTGTTATCTTCCAACATTTTTAAGTTAAAAACAGTTGTCAGATTAACACAAATTAACAAAGAAACAAGAAACAATTGAATCAATCAATTGTACTTTTTTCCCGCCATAACAATGATGGCGCTAGTGTCGAAGTTGAGTTAAAATGTTATTATGTTTACATTTTTATGGCAATTCAGGAATTCAATTTGTATTAACCCAACATTTGTAAAAAAATAGATTTTTTAAATTATTTTTCAACTTTGAAACATCTAATAAACAAAATAAACAACAAGAACACAATGTTCATAAGCGCCCCTCCACTTGATTTGCCATCTCTCTCACTTCGATTCTTACGTCAGATGTGGATATGTACATACCCCACCATCGCATACGCAACCCGTACTGTTTCCAACCGTTCCCACCGCGCCGAACCGATCATAATATAAAAATGATACCTACGATCAAGATGCACAAACTGCAGATCGTGATCGCTTGAAATTAACACACCGAACAAGATCTAACATCAGTTTCCCTAGTTTGACAGCACGCCGTGCAACAACGAATGGAATAGTGAATTTTGCACATCTAAGTTCGGTCGCGAATTTAGGAAAATTTTGCTGATTGAATAGTGCCTGAACCGCTGTCAAGATGAGGCTCACCACCAAGTGTTTTGGCAACATCACCAAGATGCTTGACTTTTATTCTCAGTTCAATCCTTCTCCGTTGTCCATCAAACAGTTTATTGATTTTGGTAAGATAATTACTAAAAATTCATTATAATTTTTATATTTTCATGTAAAACTGTTTGTTTTTATGTTTGTTCATTGTTCGGTTCATTGTTTTGTTTACTAAAAAAAGCCTTTTTTGTTGATTTTTTAGCTTGTTTAAAAAAGAACCAAAAGTGACCGTCATGACAGTCATGCGATGCGCCATTTCATTTTCGCCGATCTCGCAAATTGAGTCCAACTCAAGTTAACTGGGTTCAATTAAATTTCATTAGTTTTCGCTGTTTCCTTCGTCACACAACAGGATGACTGGAGTGCATGAACCTGAACTAGCTTCCATTTTTTGTTTACCTTTTTCCGCTCCAGTGCATTAACCATTCATTGTTGCTTATTTGACAAACAATGTTCTCAGCATTGTTCTGAAAATTAGCATTTTTTTGTTGACGTATATTGATTTTTATGTTTTCAAGAACGAGCGATGTGAAAGCTCGATGTGTGCAAGTTAGAAATGGCAGGTGTTTGGTTGAGAAACCAGACAAAAAACTTGTCTGCCAGAGAATCGTCACAACAGACGGTACAATAACTGGAAATGTGATTGTCGACCTCTTATCAAGTCTGTCACATATGTTTCTACAAAATTAATTCCAATGAAAAAATGAACTGAATGAAGAAAACTGTTAATTAACTTTCTTCTGAAAAGAAGAACAAATAAACACTATTGCAAAAATTAACTTGATATTTGCAAATGATTATAATCGTTCTATTGTAATACACATCACATTATTTATCGACAGAGAATAATTTTATGATTATTAGTAAACTAAAAAAGTGAGTCACTGTACGTCATATCGTTGTCCATCTGTTGAAAATAAAGCAGCGGTTCAAAATAAAACGAACATTGTAAGAAGTTAAAACTCAATTAAATAAATTTAGATTCGCAAGTAGAAAACTATTTTGCAAAACTGCTCTGAACGTTCGAGACGAAAAGCAATCTGAAAATAGCACCTGCGAAAAAATTGATGACTCAGTGATGGGTCGAAATGATGTATCATTTTTTGTGAGTTGATGCTCTGGATCAGCCGTGCCTTTCTGCACGTAAGCACGCTCTGATTGGCTCGCAGGAAGTGAGCCCCTCAGTCAAATATTTGTAAGGTCAAAGTCTCGACCGTTTTTTGCCTATGACGTCGTTTCGTTTCAGCAGTCAATGATTGTAACGGCAAACAAAACAAACAAACAAACACTTTTCAATTGTTTGATTGCGTCTAATCAAACTTACTTAATAATCTGCTGTTTATTGAAAAAACGCGAAATTGGTTTTTAATCAGTTTCTTGTCTCATAAACACTAATTAAATGACTTGTTTTTTCCCTCTCATACACTTTTTTTGGAATTTGGACTTGCAGTTTTCCTTGCAAACTGTTTTCTAATTGCAAAGTTGATTGTAGGCATTAGTTGGAGGGTATTTTGTTGGAATTTTTGTAGTTGAAAAAAATTCAGAGGGGAATTTTATTATTGTACCTGATTGAGTTAATGGCATAAGTGCGGTTTTTTTATTTGAGTGCTGTTTTGTAATTGTTCAAAATCTAATGGACTTACGTATAGACATGTGAAGAGTAAAGACGGAAGGTATCACTTGATTCAAGGTTTTGCACTCAAGGTTAATAATCATACGCCGCATTTTCATGAATAAGAAATAACTAATATAATTTTTCAGCGGTTTTGTTTTGTTGCAATTTCACTTTTACACTTGTTAATGATTAATTTTAACAGTTTCTGGTCAATAACATAAATAGAAATTATCTTAAACATAATTCTTATCGGGCTAATTTTTTAATTACATAAAATGAAAATTGTGAAACATATTTTCCCGTTTGAATTGAAACTTTTTTCTTAAGTAAAAAGGCTTTGAATCAGCACAACATTAGAAGAATCAAAAACAAGATCGGATCTGGATGATGTAACTGCTTAGATATAATTGAGTTTTTTTTAAGATCCCATCGCCAAACAAGAATGACGTCAATTTACATTCGACCCGCGATTCCAAAACAACTCATTTTCGCTTATTACTATAAACGCAAATCTATCACCCTTTAATTGCGTGTCTACGACCGAAAACTGCAGTTTAATGACGTCAGAAAATAGTACTTCATGTTCTCAAACGCAACTCAAACGTTTATTTACTGGCATTTACTCTTGACATTGACTTTAAAACAGTTTGGCACAATTACGTGAATATTACTTATTCATAATTGCCACGTTTGTATGAAAAAAAAAACTGACCACAGTTTCAGTAACTTTTTTTTAAACTTGTACTAAGTGTTTTTAAATACTCGATTTAGTTTGTGTATTTATTAATAATAAATATCAAATAAATGATGCACCATTATGATTGTAAACAATTTTTTTAGGTCTGAGTGCCTGCGAAAGAAAATCATTTATTTTCTTGAGAAAGGAGTTACCGGTAAGATTAGCGAACATAATGAAAGAGATCCACCTTCTGCCTGAAAAGCTGCTTAAGATGCCAAGCATTGGAACACTCAACAGGATGTATATTATGTCATTTGAGGAGATCTTGCATTTTGAAACGGTAGACGTTAATGAAACTACTTTGGACAGGTACAGAAACAAAATTATTTAATCAGTTGAACTGACAAACAAAATAAAAATCATAAAATTGATTTTTAATCAATGTTTTTGGTTGTTAAAGATTTTGCGAAGCGTTAATAAAAATTCGTAACCGTCACACGGACGTGGTGCAGACGATGGCGCAGGGTGTTTTGGAGTTGAAGGAATCTCACGAGATCGACAATCAGACTGAAAACAATATTCAGTATTTTCTGGACAGATTTTTCATGTCTCGTATTTCCATTAGGATGCTAATCAATCAGCACAGTAAGTCCAAACAACACGTCTTACCGAAACGTTATCTGTCTGACAAAAACGCTATTTTTCGACCTAAACATGTTTGCTACATTACTCGCGATTCTTATCTTGTCAGTCAAGAAAATCCTATTGCAAACTAAAGTCATGCGTTATAAATACCGAAACCGAAAAATAAAAACATCTCAACAACTATTGTCCGTCTATAAATCTATAAATGAAGCACGATGAAATCTAAATGAATAATTCAAACAATTTACCGTGAATTATAATTGTTTGCATATTTTTTAGCGCTGCTTTTTGGAGGAGAATTCAACGGTCACAGTCGTCACGTCGGTTGTATAGACCCAATGTGTGATGTAAACAGCGTCGTGAGAGACGCGTATGAAAATGCCCGGTTCCTGTGCGATCGCTATTACATGGCCAGTCCGGACGTAATAATAAAAACACATAATGGCAAGTTTAAAAAACGTTGAAATACTTAACTTTGTTTATAGTAAGTAGGAAAAGTCAATTTTCTCTATAATTATACATTTTGTTCTGTACCTGTTTTTCAACAAATCGAGAGTTCCCATTTCATTCTAAGTTGCTAACAAAGGACATTAAACTACAATCCAAAACGTTTTTCTGATTGTAGAATTGGAGCCTATCAACGATATCCGAATAATTTACGTGCCTAGCCACCTGTACCACATGCTGTTTGAACTTTTCAAAAACAGCATGCGAGCGGTTATGGAGCATCATGGTCCGGATGCTGACAGTTATCCTCCGGTGGAAGTTATAGTTTCCCAAGGAAAAGAAGACATATGCATAAAAGTAAAAATACTTTGAATAACATAATAATGATATAATTTGACAAATGAACAATGTAATCATTGTAAAACTGCAATTTTTTAGTTGTCTGATCGAGGAGGTGGAATCGCAAGATCCCATACAGACCAGCTGTTTAAGTACATGTATAGTACTGCTCCTCAGCCAAGTATCGACCCTCATACCGTTCCTCTAGCTGGATACGGCTATGGCCTTCCCTTATCGCGATTGTACGCAAGATATTTCCATGGCGATTTGATGCTACTTACCTGTGATGGATATGGAACTGATACGATTATTTATTTGAAGGTACACTTTCAGTCTAAAGCTTGGAAAAATCATTTGAGAAATTATAAAGCAAAACTTACCACGTTGAACTTAAATAACAATCGCGAATGTGAGGAATCAATAATTGATTCTTCGAGGAAATATCGCGTGGTTAAAATTTTTAATTAATGGACGATTGTCGCGAAGCAAGATAATCGCGAAGGTTGCGGAAATGTCTCAACGGCTAGACAGTGACTCAACGCAATCAAGTATTCATTCATTTTTGTTGATAATGCGTTTCATTTTTTCTTTACAGGCTTTGTCGAACGAAGCAAACGAAATGCTACCAGTTTTTAACAAGGCGTCATCCAAATTTTATAAAACGTCAATGCCGCTAGACTGGAGCAGTCAGTGCGGTGCTAGTATGCCCCACAGACAGCTATCGATGAACAAAAAAACTAGTCAAAGATTTTCCGACGATGTGCGAGTCGGGCAGTGCTAGCATACGGCCTTCGACTCGCCATTAGTTGATTAATTTTTATCTGTCAAATTTGATTCGTTTCTTTATTTTTTCCACTCGAGTCTCGCGGTTTTATGTTAAATTTTTCGAAACATATCATTTTATAATGAATACTACTGAATGTAGATTTGTAATATACTGTGGAATTATATGTGTAAACTATATAATCCACCATTTATCTCGACTATTATATATTTAAAATACCATGAGTAAAAATGCTGTGATTTAAAAATCGGAAATAATGCTATTGCATTTACCATTTAATAGAATGTTAAACAAATCGATACTTGTAGAAGTTGACGTCAGTTCCAATGAGCTTTTATTTTTTTGTTTCTTATTCTGAGCAATAGGAAACGCTGAAACGACATGGATTAAACAGGATTTTTGTAAGTGAACAAACAAATAAAAATTCTATAAATTTGAACCTACCTATCTTCAATCACTTTTTTAATCTTACCAAAATGTACACACTCGCACTAACCACATTGTTACCTTGTTTTACACACTTGGCACATTTTTAGTACACTTTGCACTTTGAATGGGATATGATGATTGTAGTATTCAACTTTTATTTATTTATTTTCTAATTTTATTATTGAGAATATTACACAAAATATGAGTACGATGATTTATATATGGTTGCTATACTAGTTAGTATCTCTGACTGACCAGAGATAGGTGAAATATGTACCAGAAGTGCGAAATACCTAAACAAGTCGTTATGAAATTTGGATTTATTGCGTAGAAATAAGAAAATTCCATTACTTACCTTGACATATAGTAAGTATTAAAACTCTATTGCGTTTTCTCGTGCATGGCCAAACACCGGCTAACACAAATGACCATTTGAACAGTTTGAAATTTCTGCTGAACAATCGTATTTGTCTCAAGCGAGACTCTTCCGACATGGGTTTCTATGTTTCAATGATTTTTAATAAATTTTAAACAATGATGTCTGTGAGGATGGTGTATAGCACCTCCTCCTACAGCATCTGATTAAACATTGTGTATGAAAAAATTTCGCGGCGATGCGAGACGGTAAAATTGGTAACGATACATTATTCAAATTGACACGTCCACTCAATTAGAGGAATAATTGTACAAAAAATGTTGTTTACCACTCTAATATTGTAGTCATTTCATTTGCACATGTTAGGATCAGCTTTTAAACTTCACATCAAGAGGAAATTCAAAGTTGCCTTGCGCTTTTCAAATATTGATTCATACATTACGACTTTTCGAAGCCTGTATAGTTGTTTCAGAAAGACTGTGAACATACCTGTTGTTGATTAGTATTTTTAAGATTAACAATAGAGTTATGCAAATTATGAACATACTGACTGGTCGACATTACAGAAAGAAAGTAAAAAAAAAGATAATGAATGCAAGAAATATGTAAGAATACTTATAGGACACTTTGTTACAAAAAACACAATAATAGATGAAAAAAGAAGGAATGCTTGCAAAAGAGTACAAAACATTTTGATATTTATTTTCCAACTGTTACCTTATGAATGGTGTTCACATTCTTATAATAGTTAATTCGTACTCACAATATACTTACTTTGCAAATAATTTTTTCGGAGATAAAAACTGCACTACATAATAATTGAACAACACAATTTGCACAGCACATCCTTATTTGGCCAATCAGTGAAACAAAATGATTCATTGTTCTCAAGAATAAGAAGAAAACGAAATTATTATATCTCTCGAAATGAAGTTAATTTGATTACAGTTGTATTTTGGTCGCGTATCTTTGAAACACGTTCAGCATGGTTGTCTTCAATGGTATTGAATTTTTTCAACGCAATTGATTTCACTGTTTTTTTATTCATATGAAATATTTTACTTACATTGACCACATCGCGGTTGTAAGAATTAAAAAAACTAAAAAAAAAAAAAATCAATTTGAACATCATTTACTAGGTTGAATAAAATCTTTCCGGTGTTCACTTTAGATGAGCCTTGTATATGTTAGATTTGTTTTTGTTTAAAAAATATTATTCTCTTGCCTGCCAGAGATAAGTGAAGTAGGTGCCGGACATTCGAATTATCTAAAAGAAAATGGTCCTGCATGACCTCATATCATGAAAATAAATAAATCATTCCATTACCAACCTCAACATACAAATTCATTGACAAAGCAATGATTCCTAAAGCCTGCACTTGCAATGGAACATTGCATCTGACTTGAAAAATGGTTAATGGTTTTAACAACTTTTTTGGCAGGTTTATCCAAGGCGATTCATACCTGCATCAAATTAAATACAAATATATTTAATACAAAAAAAAACTATTGTTTAATTATTTAATCTCACATAGCTTGTTGCAGTTGAGTGTTGATTTCCACAACTTTTTCTCCGACTGAACAGAGACCGAAAAATATGCCAAAACACACGAAGAATATGGGAATAATAGTGACAAGTCTTTCAGGCTGGTTGATAAATAATTTAATCTGAAAAGAATAATTTGCGAGATTGTTTTTTCAAAATTTAGATAGTATACTTATAGGTGAAGATACGTACAACGTACAGACATAATGTTATTCCAAAAATATTAAGGGTCATGCCAACGAAAATAGGCATCCAATAACATATGTTACTCGCATGAACCATTCTTATGTAAATAAAATTTTATTTCTCAAATGAAACTACAAGTTTTATTTAAATTCACAAAAATCATCGAAACCTTATTATATGCTGATGTTTTTTGAAACAGCTTAGGTGTCCCTTAAACTCATGACTGTTGATATTTTTGAGATCATGTCTAAGAAACGTAGAAAACATAATATCTTTGAATAATCAAGCTTAATTAGGAGTTGCTGTTTATCCAAAGACATTTTATATTTACTGAAGTTCTAGATTTTTGTAGAGAACAAGGATAGCGTATATTGCAATGAAACCAAAAAAATTGTAGAGATAAATCATACTTGAAGAAATCGCAGAAATAGCAAAACATTGATAAATTCGATATGGAAAGTTGGTTTTTATGAACAAAAATGTAGCCATACAACTAAAACGATCCGATGATTTTGCATCACATTTTATCAATCCTGTTACAAGCGGCTCTATGTTTAAAAATATAGAGACACAGCAAACAATTACTGAAAATGAAAAGTAATACGCGAACCTTGATTATCGGAGTAAAAAATAAACAGAAATCTATCCTTTATTCTAAATTATTTTCGTTACTTGCTGCTATTTTAATATATCTCGATAATTGACGTATTCTGTGAACTGATGCGACTTTTTTTTCATTATCTTTCAGCTCATTATCTACTAGATGCAATAAATTAGATACCTTAAAAATCAAGAGACAAGTAGTATAGAACATTTTTGTGCTGTAATACGAACGGTTATTTGAAAGTAATTTTAGAAAAAACAAATACGTGGTTTTTAAACAACATGTTGTGGAACCCTAAGGTGATAACAAAAGATGAAGTAGCTATCCAAACAGCGTTCAAGCAGAGTTCATCTATATCATTTCGATGACGATACAAATACACCCACTTAAAAATAATGATTTAAAATCAAAAAACTTGAGGTAAGCATATGATAATTTGGATACAAACTTGTCCGGCGTAGATAATTAAAAAATTGATGAGTTGACTAGCGAGTCGAAATTGTCTATCGCGTTTTCGCATATAGGGCCACTCGCCGGTACATAAAAATGAGCATTTTAGTAGTTTGAAATCTTTTCCAAAAGTGTCTAGTTGGCACGAACTATTATTGTTAAGTTGAACGATCATTTTATATTTTGAAGGTGAATTGGATTAGCTCTTTAAAATTTGCAGCCTCAAACGTTCTTCACTTTGGCACGATCGGACTCAGAGACTTGAATTGACAGAAAATACTATAAACGAGGCTTTGATCGCGAGCATTTAAATTTATACTGGACTGAAAAAAAAACTTTGACGTTATTTAAAACGATACAATTTGTAGCAGTTGATTATTTTATGAGACACGCAAAGAGCGAAATAGCGGTGTAAAAAGTTACACTATTACTTTACATAATTACAGTCCAGTCTCTGGCTTTACCAACCCTTTTTGATAGGCTATAATATCAAAAAACGGTCTCTCTAATATAATATACAAAGTTACAACTTTCATTTCTTTTGTCGATGTCGCACTGAAAATATCTGTTTAGTAGAAAAATGATTGTACAAATGAAAACTGACTGTCTCTTTTTTCAACTAATTTATTTCTTAACAAATCGTTTGTATTTATTCTCTTAAGCTATAACACAGACATCGGAACTGAATCACAGCAAATAATTAACTCGGAAAATAAAAAAAAAAGAAAAGAGAACAACCAAAATTTGATTCATTGAACGTTGCCGACGGCTGACTGTGTCTTTTCTTGGACAATTCGTTCTACGTGGTAGACTTTCCAACAGACCAGATAGTCACGTGCTAGTTTAAACAGAGTGTGATAATTTGTGATCGTATGAAGCGTCATTGACAGCACTTTGTACCATTCAACCGTGTAGTACAAAATCACAAGCTGAGTTGCCATAAGACACACTTGGAGACACAGCATTGTGCATATAAGCACAGAGGGGTTGCTGAACAAGGTCTGAAACAATTATAAAACCCAATTATCAAACCTGAATCTCATATGTCCAGAGTTTCTTCACTAAAATGTAGTCAATGTAAACTTACATAAAACCTGTAATGACTTGAATTTCCAGGATCTGCTGCGGTGCATAGACCTTCTGAGCGATAAAGTTCTTTATTGTATCTAACGAGTGAACCATGTGGCCACAGAATTGCGTCGTTCCACGACTGTACTGGCACGTGATTGTTTCGATTTTCTACTTTGTACCATCTGCCCAAATGAAGAGCGGAACGGTGCAAAACATCACAATAGCTGGAAATATAGGTAGAGGTTTGTAGAAAAGTGAAACTTTTTTTTAATCCCAGATGTTCCTTAAAACAAACCTGACAGGATAAGCTTGAACAAAATGGGCACTAAGTTGTCCAAGCCAGAAGAAAAACGCATGTTGTGCGACCCATTTTGTATCGAAATAAAGGTGGTTGGACACAAACAGTATTGGCGCGATCCCGCACAAATACGCCGTCACGGAAGAAGCAAAAAGCGCCCTTTTCAGTCGCCTGTTAAAATCAGTTTTGAGCGTTGAAACCTCGGCTCGAATGCTGGGCGCATTTAATGAGCAATTATGCAATGGCTTATCTGCAATAAATGATTATTTTTTATTGCAATCCAATGTTTGCTATTCAAATTATTCATTTTAATTACCAAACATGAATTTTGATTTTTTGTCCTCCTTGATGTACAGTGGAGCTGTAGAAATATCAAAGAAGGGTCCGACTGTGATTCCAAACATCAGTAAATACACTGAAATACTCCTGAAAAATTGTATGAAAATGAAACATTGTGTTTATCCTCATGTCCGTTTCTTAAATTTTGTTGAGTAGACTTACGGATAAACGAGATAAAAAATTTTCAGTGGGTTGTGTTTTTGATAAATTTTGTACAGGCACCATAAAAGTACTCCTATGATCACTTTAAGTAACACAATTCTGAAAATGGAAAGACGATATTTTCATTACTACAACAAAACCGAAAGCAATTTTTATTTTTTAAATTTAAAATGAACAAACCTCATTGTTCTTTGAGCTAAAGGTTGCCAACAAGCAGAAATAAAATTATCCATCAGTCTTCGAATCAGTACATATATCAATCTCCTAGCTAACATTGTAACTATAAATATCAAGAGGTAGTGATCTATTAAGTAAAAATTCTGAAATATAAATTCAGTCATCACTTTGGATTCATTATTTGCTTTTTTTCTTTTTGAAAACTTTAAAAAATGAAAACATACCATACTATAATCATTGTACGATTGTGGCAGCCACCATGTACTTCGGTACAGATTTAATAATTGCATACAAACAGCAACCATCGCAACAACCAGGGATATTACCTCAAATGTCAACTGGCTGTCAACTGGTACTGTCGGCATGGGTACATGTTTCAGTGACAGTACGCGACTTCCTGAAGACTCCAAATTTTTCTTCTCCTCCGTGCCCACGTTGACATTGTTCGAACTCACGGAACTTGCATGGAACTGTACCCTTCCTGCGATGTTACGACCACCAGGATAACGTTTTCCCGCAGGCATTGTGCAAATTTCATTTGTTTACTTTGAGATTTGCCTACAACTTAATTCAAGAAATTGTCATTTGTGAAAACTTATTTTTTCGTTTACAACCATTTCATGTACGTGCCTGATGCAAAATGAAAATTTTTTAAGTTTTGAGGTTAAGAGCTAACTCATTCCGTTTTTGTTTTTGAAACGCAGAAAACAGAAACAATCATTACGCATAAGTTGGGTCTTCAATTCAAACTTTATTAATGCTTTCTTGATGATTGTCTATCGGGATTATTCTAATTTTTATAGGAAAATGTAATATAGGAAAATGGGAACAAAATTGTAAACAAAAATATCACTGTCATCGTCTGTCGATAATACAGTTACACAGAATGAATGGTGATATCAGTGCCACCTACAACTTCCACTTGTCAGATCTGCTCCCCCACTTTATTTTACTGAATGAAGCATTTATTTGAAAAGACGTTCGTGCGGCGCGCGGTAACAGTGAGTAATATCAGTATGTATCAGTATATCAAAGGGTATCTGTCTATATACATGTGTAGTCTAATGCGAGTGATGGAACAAGTTGCTGCTGTTCTTCATTTCGTAACATTTCAGTTTAAGTTGTGCTATTATTTGCAAATTTAAAAGGATCAACAAAATTGTAACAGCTAACACTGGTTACCGATTCTTTTCTTTTGCAACTTTTGCAAAACTTTTGTGACTTTTGCGAATTTCTCATGAGACAAACCTAGATCATTATAAATAAACATTATGTTTCACTATGCAAACTTCATAGAATTTTGAATCAAATTAATATTTAGTTTTGTTTTTTGTTGTAGATTTTGTGAATCGAAATTTACACGGACGTTAAGCAGACGATGGCACAGGACATTTTCAAATCAAATGATTCCCATGAAGTCAACATTGAATCTAAACCAGTCTGAAACAGTACCCAGTATTTTGTGACGGAATTTGCTACGATCACAATAGTAAGTTTGCCAGAAAAAAATATAGTTTGTTTGTTGTTTGAGTTTCTTACATTGTCGTTCCAGCACCGTTTTCCGGAGGAAAACTGAATAGTCACAGTCATCATGCCGTTTGTTATTTCTCTCAATGCGTAATGTCGAAACGAAAGGGACGCGTTAAAAACTATACCCAATTCCTGTGCTATCGATATCACAAAGCTAGGCTATTCAAAATAAAAATAAAATAATTAACGTCGGTCTTAGCAGTTGGTCATTTTGCACTTTTTTTCTTAGTGCCAAGTTGAGTATGTTTAAAAATAGAAAAATATATGAAAATAGTTACTTACTTTGGTTTCATTGAAATTTTATGCAGAACTTCAATCAACAAGTAAGTGCTAATAGTTGTGATACTCTCGCACTTCACAGTTCACTCGATTCACTAAAAGTATCTTTGAAATTCAAATTAGAAAATATTAGTATTATTTTTATTAATTCAAATATATAAATCTGGATGAAATAATGCCTTCATTCTCTTGCTTGCCACAAATACGTAAAATATGTACTGGCCACTCGTAACAACTAAAAAAAGTTGTTGTAACTATTATGTAACCACCCAAAAACATTGATTTTCTCACAAACCTCAACAAACAATTTCATCGATAAAGTGAAAATCCCATATGCATGTAATTCCATGGAACGATTGCATCTAATTTTAAATAATTTCATTAATGTTAACAAATTGTTTGGCAATTTTATCCACGATGACTCGTATCTACATGTAATTAAGTGGAATTGAGAAAAAAGCAGAATGATAATAGTGTCCACTGAATTTTACAATAGTTTAAAAAAAACAACAATCGATGGTTTTCCTACACAGCTCGTTGAAGTTGGTTATTGATTTCGATCGCATTTTCTCCGAGAACGCAAAAAAAGAAGTATAAAACAAAACACACAAACAATATCGGAATAATTACCAAAAGTTTGTATGGCTTGTGAATAAATAATTTGATCTGAAAAATAATTTCTACATTAATTTATAATTCATTTTAAGAGGTTACGAGTTGTATCAGTTCCTCACAATAAAAAGAGCCATTGTAATCCCCACAATATTAAGGATCGTACCACATAATAAGGGCATACTATAACATTCATTGCAAACAACAATCATCCTGAAGATATATTTTTTGAAATATTACTAAATAAAATGTTGCCAAAAAGTAAATAACATAGTCAGAAAACGGTAAACCTTGTCAAATGTTGATGTCTTTTGAAACATGTTTTCATTCTACACAGCATGCGAAAATCGTCATCGATTTTTATTTTATCGTTAGGATTTCCTTCCTCTGTTATTAGGTTTTTCAGATCATATCTAACGAATAAGAAATAATGAAAATTATTCTTTGTCTAAATGAGAATAATCAATGTGAAAAAAACTTACTCAAGATCGAAACCCATTGAAAGCATGACATATGCCGCAAATGAAATTAAACCGAAAACACTATAAATTAAAACACAACTCGTCACGATTCCGAGGGTGCTGAGAGGTTGATGAATTTCATAAGGTAAAGACGTTTTGAGAAATGAAAACTTATTCATGCAATTAAATTTATCCAAGAAATTCTTATCACAGTATACTAATCCTAGTATAATTGGTTCTATGCTCAAAAAAATTGAGACACAACAAGTAACAACTAGAAAACATACAAACCATGGTTATTGATATACAAATTTGTAACAAGACACATTTTTTATACCTGCTGCTATTTCGCTTGATTTAGAAACTCTTTTTTTAGTGTAAAATTGATTTTTGGCACTGCGATTTGATTCAACAGCTGTTAGATATAGTAAATTTAAGACCTCATAAGAATCAAGGTATAAAATTAGAATGAAATTACGAGAGGGTTACTCGTGCAATTTTCTAATAAACAAGTACTTGAGGTTTGCAAAAAATATTGTGGAAACCTAAAATAGCAATAAATGATGAAGTAGCTATCCAAATGGCATTCACACATAATTCGTCTATGTTATTCCGATGCTGGTACAAATGTTTCCACTGAATAACCATATGAATCAGTTGTTTTCCGTTGTTTTGATTCGTACATTGGTTAATAAATGAAATACTCAATTCGCTTACCTGTTCAGTGTAAATAATGTACAGAGTGATCATTTGGTAAGTGATTATACAATATCTATATCGTTTTTTCAAAGAGGGCCAAACGCCAGTCAATAGAAATGACCATTTCAACCATCTAAAATCTTTGCCAAATGAGTCTAATTCGTCAGAAAAAACGACAACAGTTGTGTGTTTGTTGTTACATGATTGTGACAACATTTCTTGTGTTTGAACGATTCAACCCTATTCAAGTTTTAACAAATAGCACCATAAACTTAGACTCACAAGTTTCATTGAAAACTATGAAATGAAAATTTGTAACAAACTAAAATCCTAAGACCGCGCTCATTTCATATATGCAAGACTGAAAAAACTTCTTTGACACTTTGAAAGGGTGCAATTTGTGATGGATTATTATTTCATAAGTTGTGCATATTCAATGAACAGAATAGCGGTTGAAAAATTACACAATTATCCATCTACAATTATGGTTGAGTCGTGCGCGCACTGAAGAATACTTTTCAATCGATCGAAATATCTTAGAGAGACATTTTTATTTGCAGTCACTCTAGCTGCAGTTCTTACTCTTATGAAATAACAAAAATTGGCAATGTTTATTTGAATTAACGACACTTAAGACTAGCTAATCGTAGCGAATTTGCTACGATCGCAATAGTAAGTTTGCCAGAAAAATATATAGTTTGTTTGTTGTTTGAGTTTCATACATTGTCACTCCAGCACCGTTTTCCGGAGGAAAACTGAATAGTCGCAGTCATCATGCCGTTTGTTATTTCTCTCAACGCGTAATGTCGAAACGAAAGGGACGCGTTAAAAACTATACCTAATTCCCGTGCTATCGTTATCACAAAGCTAGGCTATTCAAAATAAAAATAAAATAATTAACGTCGGTCTTAGCAGTTGGTCATTTGCACTTTTTTTCTTAGTGCCAAGTTGAGTATGTTTAAAAATGAAAAAATATATGAAAATAGTTACTTACTTTGGTTTCATTGAAATTTTATACAAAACTTTGATCTACAAGTAAGGGCTAATAGTTGTCTACTTACACATCACTTTTTGACTCTCGCACTTTACAGTTCACTCGATTCACTAAAAGTATCTTTGAAATTCAAGTTAAAAAATATTAGTATTATTTTTATTAATTCAAATATATAAATCTGGGTGAAATAATGCCTTCATTCTCTTGCTTGCCACAAATACGTAAAATATGTACTGGCCACTCGTAACAACTAAAAAAAGTTGTTGTAACTATTATGTAACCACCCAAAAACATTGATTTTCTCACAAACCTCAACAAACAATTTCATCGATAAAGTAAAAATCCCATATGCATGTACTTCCATGGAACGATTGCATCTAATTTTAAATAATTTCATTAATGTTAACAAATTGTTTGGCAATTTTATCCACGATGACTCGTATCTACATGTAATTAAGTGGAATTGAAAAAAAAGCAGAATGATAATAGTGTCCACTGAATTTTACAATAGTTTAAAAAAAACAACAATCGATGGTTTTCCTACACAGCTCGTTGAAGTTGGTTATTGATTTCGATCGCATTTTCTCCGAGAACGCAAAAAATGAAGAATACAACAAAACACACAAACAATATCGGAATAATTACCAAAAGTTTGTATGGCTTGTGAATAAATAATTTGATCTGAAAAATAATTTCTACATTAATTTATAATTCATTTTAAGAGGTTACGAGTTGTATCAGTTCCTCACAATAAAAAGAGCCATTGTAATCCCCACAATATTAAGGATCGTACCACATAATAAGGGCATACTATAACATTCATTGCAAACAACAATCATCCTGAAGATATATTTTTTGAAATATTACTAAATTAAACGTTGCCAAAAAGTAAATAACATAGTCAGAAAACGGTAAACCTTGTCAAATGTTGATGTCTTTTGAAACATGTTTTCATTCTACACAGCATGCGAAAATCGTCATCGATTTTTATTTTATCGTTAGGATTTCCTTCCTCTGTTATTATGTTTTTCAGATCATATCTAACGAATAAGAAATAATAAAAGTTAATCTTTGTCTACACGAAAATAAACATGTAAAAAGAACTTGCTCAAGATTGAAACGCATCGAAAGCATGACATATGCCGCAAATGAAATTAAACCGAAAACACTATAAATTAAAACAGAACTCGCAACGATTCCAAGGATGCTGAAAGTTTGATGTATTTCATAAGGTAAAGACGTTTTGAGAAATGAAAACTTATTCATGCAATTAAATCTATCCAAGGAATTCTTATCACAGTGTACTAATCCTAGTATAATTGGTTCTATGCTCAAAAAAATTGAGACACAACACGTAACAACTAGGAAACATACAAACCATGATTATTGAAATACAAATTTGTAATACGACACATTTTTTATACCTGCTGCTATTTCGCTCATTTTAGAAAATCTTTTTTTATTGTAAAATTGATTTTTGGCACTACGATTTAATTCAACAGCTGTTAGATATAGTAAATTTAAGACCTCATAAGAATCAAGGTATAAAATTAGAATGATATTACAACAGGGTTACTCGTGAAATTTTCTAATAAACAAGTACTTGATGTTTGCAAAAAAAATTGTGCAAAACCAAAAGAGCAGTAAATGATGAAGTAGCTATCCAAATGGCATTCACACATAATTCGTCTATGTTATTCCGATGCTGGTACAAATGTTTCCACTGAATAACCATATGAATCAGTTGTTTTTCGTTGTTTTGATTCGTACATTGGTTTTAATAAATGAAATACTCAATTCGCTTACCTGTTCAGTGTAAATAATGTACGTAATGATCAGTTGGTAAGTGATTATACAATATCTATCTCGTTTTTGCAAAGAGGGCCAAACGCCAGTCAATATAAATGACCATTTCAACCATCTAAAATCTTTGCCAAATGAGTCTAATTCGTCAGAAAAAACGGCAACAGTTGAGTGTTTGTTGTTACATGATTGTGACAACATTTCTTGTGTTTGAACGATTCAACCCTATTCAAGTTTTAACAAATAGCACCATAAACTTAGACTCACAAGTTACATTGAAAACTATGAATTGAAAATGTGTAACAAACTAAAAACTCTAAGACCGTGCTCATTTCATATATACAAGACTGATAAGACTTCTTTGACGATTTGAAGGGATGCAATTGGCGACGAATTATTATTTCATAAGTTGTGCATATTCGATGAACAGAATAGCGGTTGAAAAATTACACAATTATCCATCTACAATTATGGTTGGGTCGTGAGCGCACTGAAGAATACTTTTCAATCGATCAAAATATTTTACAGAGACATTTTTATTTGAAGTCACTCTAGCTGCAGTTCTTACTCTTATGAGATAACAAAAAATGGCAGTGTTTTGAATTAACGACACTTAAGACTAGCTACTAGGCAAAATTGATCGTTCACTCTTGACAACCTTTTACTGCATTTCGAATGAAATTGATGCTGTTTACTAGTTGTTAATTATAGTTTTTGTTTTAGATTTTGTGAAACAAGAGCTACACAGATGTTCTGCACATGATGACAACGGGCACTTTCATGTTGAAGGAATTTGACGGTTTGTTTTTTAATTACGCAGCACAGTAAGTTACCAAGACTGAATTCAAAGTTGTATTTTTGTTTTCAGTTTTTTAGTGAAACTATTGCAATGAAAAGGGCATCTAATCTTGTCAATTAACCGTGACGAACTGATTAGCAAAGTTGGATATCTTTATCTATTTCAATATGCATTCGACGTTTTGTGTTGATGTTTGAAAAATACATGACTAATATCATACGACGGTTACAGTTATATTAACGAATTGTAAGGATTTGTGGAAATCCGGCATAATCACCCTGTAACTTAAATTTTCAATAATTTATAGGTATTGCGTTTTGTACATCAAAGAGATTTGGTAAGCGAAGGTACAAACGATAAGATTAATTTTAACACAATCGTCGATTTAACTATTTTAAGTTTCTATCCACATTTTTTATTTCACTTGAAATTGTATATAAAAAATATTTTACTTACATTGGCCACTTCACAATCGTGCGTAAACGATTTAGTTTACCTCACATTTTGTTTAGCACATCATTAAAAATTTATTTTGTTTATTTTCTTGCTTGCCACAAATAAGTGAAATATGTACTAGCCAGTCGTAATATCTGAAGTAAAGTTATTTTTAAATTTCCACATGCCGAAAGTAGAAAGTTATCATTTCTTTACCCACCTCAACGTACAAATTCATTGATAACGTTATGATGCCCAGACCATGAAGTTGTATGGAAACGTTGCATCTGATTTGAAACATTTTGAATAATGTTAACAAACTTTTTGGCATTTTAATCCACGATGATTCGTATCTAAATGAAATTCAATGATGAAATGTTATTAACATGAAGAAAAAGTGCTAACAAAGAACAGTTTTTTACAAAGCTTGTTGATATTGGTTGTTGGCTTCAATAAGTTTTTCTCCAAAAGAGCACAAGATGAAGAATATTCCAAAACAGACGAGCATTATAGGTATGACCAACACAAGTTTATGAGGTTCATGGATACATAATTTAATCTGAAAAATAGCTTTCAGGTAGGTTGAACTTTTATTTGATTAGGTAGTTGAGTTTTACAAGTTCCTCACGATGTAGAGACACAATGTTATTCCAACAAAATTGAGAATCGTGCTGAAAATTATGACTACTTTGTAACATTCATTAGTCTCGCGAATAATTCTGGTTCAGAAGATGTGGAGTTTTAACTTTTAATATTTTCAATTTTATCTAAAAGTTTAATTAATGGATTCAAAATAGAAATGGATTCAGTGGAAAAATAAAAAACCTTATGAAAAGCTGATGTCTCTTAAAACATTTTTGCATTTTGTCCAATACGTTAGGAAAGTCGTTTTCTATTTTCGAGTTAAAATTTCCTTCATTTGATATCTTTTTTAGATCATATCTAACGAGTAAATAATCATAAAAATTATAGTTCATAAAATTCACATTGAAAAAATTAAGAAACAATCTTGCTTGAGCTTGAGATACAAAGAAAGCATGACACTTATGTATGCTAAGATGAAACCGAAAAAATTATAAACTAGAAAAAAGCTCATCATGACCCCAAAAGTGCTAACAGCCTGCTGTGTTGCAAATGAAAAAGATGTTTTAATGATAGAAAATTTATTCAAGCAATCGGATCGATCGAATGAGTTTTTAGCACAGTACAGTAATCCTAATATAGCTGGTTCTATGGCCAAAAAAATTGAGACGCCACAAGTAACAACTAGAAATCATATAAACCATGATTATTGAAATACAAATTTGTAATAAGACACATTTGTTATACCTGCTGCTATTTCGCTTAATTTAGAAACTCTTTTTTTATTGTAAAATTGATTTTTGGCACTACGATTTAATTCAACAGCTGTTAGATATAGTAAATTTAAGACCTCATAAGAACGAAGGTATAAAATTAGAACGATATTACAAGAGGGTTACTCGTGCAATTTTCTAGTATACAAGTACTTGATGTTTGTAAAAAATATTGTGTAAAACTAAAATAGCAATAAATGATGATGTAGATATCCAGATAGCATTCAAGCAAACTTCGTCTATGTTATTTCGATTGTGATACAAATGTTTCCACTAAATATAATCATGTAAATCATTCGTTTTCTGTTGTTTTGATTAGTGCAATAATTGTTATTAATCAATGTAAAGATTAATTACATACCTGTTCAGTATAAACCAAGTACAAGTCAATCAGTTGGCAAGCGATTAAACAATATCTACCTCGTTTGTTCAAAGAGGGCCAAACGCCAGTCAATATAAATGACCATTTCAACCATCTAAAATCTTTGCCAAATGAGTCTAATTCGTCAGAAAAAACGGCAACAGTTGAGTGTTTGCTGTTATATGATTTTGACAACATTTCTTGTGTTTGAACGATTCAACCCTATTCAAGTTTAAACAAATTGCACTATAAACTTAGACTCACAAGTTACATTGAAAACTATGAAATGAAAATTTGTAACAAACTAAAAACTCTAAGACCGTGCTTATTTTATATATACAAGACTGAAAAAACTTCTTTGACACTTTGAAAGGGTGCAATTTGTGATGGATTATTATTCCATAAGTTGTGCATATTCAATGAACAGAGTAGCGGTTGAAAAATTACACAATTATCTATCTACAATTATGGTTGAGTCGTGAGCGCACTGAAGAATACTTTTCAATCGATCGAAATATTTTTGAGAGACATTTTTATTTGAAGTCACTCTAGCTGCTGTTGTTCCTCTCGCAAAATGTCAGCTCGGAGTCCGTTAGTAGTGCGTGATGGACAGGAGCCGCATCCAATAAAAATCGTAGATGATTTTGAATCTGCGGTTTGGACTCAGAATCTAGATTGAAACCTAGTGAAAAATTAGTAAATCTAAAGCACTCAACATTTGTAGAAAAACGCCTTAAGATAAACGAAACTGCAACATTTTAATCGAGGTGAGCCATTCATGTACACAAGTGGAAGAAGAAGAACAATAACACCGTTTTGAAAGTATTCAAGGTTTCTTTAGTCGACATTTCTCAACGATTGTTCATTTAGGAGAGTTGTATTCTCTAAAGTTTTATGAAACACATTTAAATATCTGCATTTGAATGCGTAAAAATTATACAAAATGTATTGTGCTCGTCCCCTTGCTTGCCAGAGATAAGTAAAATAAGTACTGGCCGCGCGTATGATGTCTAAAAAAAGTTAAACTCACATGTCCACGAATCAAAAGAGTCAAAAGAGTACATTAAATCATTTTCTCGCTAACCTGAACATATACAACTTCATCGATAAAGTGATGATCCCAAATGCATGTATTTTCATGGAAACGTTGCATCGGATTTGAAACATTTTCAAAAAAGTTAATCAATTTTTCGGCAATGTCGTCCACGATGATATGTATCTAATTAAAATCCAGTGTAACACTAAATAGTGAAATTTTTAACAAATTTTCTCACATAGCTTGTTGAAGTTGGTTCTTGATTTCAATAACTTGTTCTCCAAAAGCACACATACTAAAGAAAATAATAAAACATACCATCATTACAGGTATAACCAACGCAAGTTTTTGAGGTTGGTGGATACATTTTATCTGAAAAGTGGGTTTATGATTAATTAAACTGTCATTTGATGAAGTTAGTGAGTTTCATTAGTTTCTCACGACGTACAGACACAGTGTCATTCCAGAAGTATGAAGAAACGTACGTGCCACAGAATAAAAGCATCCTGTTACACTCGTTGGTAGCATAAACGATTCTGGGTCAGAAGATATAGAATTCGTACAATTCATATCTTGAATTTTGCCACATACAGAAAGATTTAGTTAGAAAACCTTCTCATATACTAATGTCTCTTGAAACATTTTCGCATTTTGCACAAAATATTAGAGTCGTCGTTTTTCATTTTTCATTCTTATAATTTTCTCGAATAAAATAATAAACAATATATATGAAAAAAACTTACTGAAGCTCGAGACATATAGGGACATTGTAAGAAATATTAATGTTAGGCCGGAGAAATCCGAAAAAGTTATAAATCACAAATACACAAATTGTGATTCCCAAAATGTTGACAGCCTGATGAATTTCAAACGGAGAAGACGTTTTAAGAATTCTAAGTTTTTTGAATCGATTGGTGAATGTATCGATCTGGTGATTTTGTATCACAATATACTAATCCTAATACAATTGGTTCTACGCTTAAAGTAAATGCGACGCAACACATAAAAACTATAAATAATGCAAACCATATGGATTTTGTTGTCGAAAAAATGTATATCAGAAAATATTTTTAACTGTTGTTGATATAACGTAACAATAAATATTTAAATTCAGATAAAATTGTACTGTGGTTAGTCTCTTGCTTGCCACAAATAAGTAAAATATGTACACGCTGTTCGGAGCATCTGAAAACAATTCGGTTTCAGATGTCTGTGCACCAAAAAAAAAAAACAAATATTGTTTCGTGACTAACCTGAGTATACAAATCCATCGATAGTGTGATGACTCCAAATGCGTGTGCTTTTAACGGAATGTTGCATCTAATTTGAAACACTTTTAATAATGCTAATAATTTTTGTGACAATGTCATCCACGAAGAGTTATATCTGAATGAAATCTAGTGTAATAATTATGAACAAAGTCGAATGTACAAAGATAATAGAAAAAACAATTTTCTTGCATTGACTGTTGAAGCCGGCTGTTGATTTCAGTAATTTTTTCTCCGACAAAGCACATATTGAAGAATATGAGAAAAGACACGGTTAGTGTAGGTATTATCGATAACAAATTGTGAGGTTTGTAAATATTCAATTTAATCTAAAAAGTAAATTCGAAATAATATCAACATTCCTTTGATCCAGTTTGTGCGTTTTATTGCATGGTTCCTTACGACGTAAAGACACGTTGTAATTCCTATAATATTAAGGATCGTGCCACAAAATAAAGGCATTCCGTAAACTTTATTGCTTAGCTTCATTAGTCTATCAATAACATGTGGAGATAAAAATATTGATATATATGAAGTTTTGCAGGAAATTAAATGATTTAGTGAAAATATGAAACCTTATCAGTTCCTGATGTTTCTTGAGACATTGTTGCATTTTGCACAAAATGTTGGAGTCGTCGTTTTTTATTTGATCTTCATGATTTTCTTCATTTGCAATATTTTCCAAGTCACATCTAAGGAATAAATAGTAAATCATGATCATTGTTTCAATACGGATTGAGTTCAGGCAAATAACAAGGAACGATAGAAATATAAAACTTACTGAAGTTTGAGAATAATACACAGCAGGAGAAATACGGCCATTGAAATAAAAGCGAAAAAGTTATAAATTAAAATTGCAGATACTATGGTACCAATAATGCTGAAAACTTGATTCATTTGATAAGGTACGATGATTTTAAGAAACGAAAATGTATTTATGCATTTCAATAGATCTAATGATTTTGTATCACAGAATACCAGTCCAAATAAAATTGGTGAAATGCTCATAGAAAGAACAACACAGCACAGAACACCTGTATGAATCATGTAAAACAATGATTATTGACATTTAAAAAAAACGTTGAAGTAAGAAAAGTTGTTGAGAACCCGCTGCTATTTTAGTATATCTGGTGACAATATGTTTATCGTAAAATTGGTTTCGGGTATTGCGATTCGATTCCACAGCTACTGTCCGTAATAATTTTAGGATCTTTTAAAAATAAAATCTTGAAATCATAATGTGGTTTTGAAGTGAAGTTTTGGCTTTTTCTAATGAAAAATACATTTTTTCTATAAATAATATTATGAAACGCCAGTATACTAATAAACGATGACGTAGCTATCCAAACAGCGTTATAGCATAACTCATCTATGTTATTTCGATGTCGAAACATATATTTCCACTTTGAATAATCGTGAATTAATTTTGAAATTGTTTTTATTTTAAGTGTAGATAATGATTTGAAACCCATAAACTCTACATACCTGTCCGAGATAACAAAAGTACAATTCGAACATTTGGCAAGCAATTATAAAAATGGTATATCTTTTTCTCATGTAGGGCCAAACACCAGTCAATATGAAAGACAATTTTATCCATTTAAAATCTTTTCCAAATGCCTTTATTAAGTCGCCCGAGATCTTTGATTCGTCCAGGCAAACAGTTGTGTGTACGTTTTTACATGATTGCGTAGTAAGCATTTCAAATCTTTCAGAAGAGAATCTAATTCAAAACTGAAAATGTGTAAACTAAACTAAAACCTCTAAGCTCCTCATCATATGCTCGAGACTAGAAAAACTTCTTTGACGATCTGGAAGGGTGCAATTTGTGATGGACTATTATTTTATGAGACGCGCATATTAAATGACTTAAGTAGGGGTTGAAAAAGTTACACAATTATTCATAATTATAGCAAGGTCTTTTTGCGAGCGCAAAAATGTACTTTTTAAAATTGCCACATTTGAAACTTTACATACAGCTTTATATTGAGAGAGTAAACATTTTTTAGAGCTTCTGTTCGATTTTGTTCATCGAATTCTCCTGTGTTGTACTAGGAAAACACTGGAGTTTAAGAGTCGTCAATTCTGTGGTGGTGTTGAGGAAAAACCACTCATCTGACATTTTTAAAAGCATCGAATTTTTCTCATGGAATGTAAGTTTTCCCTTGAAATTTCATTTTTTCAAGTATATATGTTGATAACAAAGTAGTTGTAAGAAAATAGAGTGTAAAAAACACTTGTTGTCTGAGTTTTTTGAATATCAGCAGTATTTTTCATTTATCAACATAAGTTTTAACAAATGTTTCTGAAAAATGATTAAACAAATTGGTACAAAGATAAAAATTGAAAACGACTTTCAGTGCAGTTGAACTTTATCATCAACTGTTGATAACGAGACGTGACTGATAACAGCGCCACCTACAACTTCTCCGTATCAGAGATCTGAGGGAACGTTCCCCCACTCCATGTGTACTGAAATGTAACATTTAGAAAGACGTTCGTGGGGCTCGCGTCAACATCAGCTGTTGTTCTTCCTCTTGCAAAATGACAGCTTGGAGTGTGTAAATAATGCGTGCGGCGAGTGTGCAGCCCCGCGGCTGATCCGCCGACGAACTCGCGCTCTGTCACGGCCACAACCCGCGCCGACATGAACGGCTTGCCGATATTGCGCGGACCGGAGCAGCATCCGTCGAGATTCGCGGATTACTTTGTTATATGTGGTTTGGACAAGGACTCCGGATTGGAACCCGATAAATATTTCGGTAAATCAAAACATTCACACACATCGTTTGTAAACAAACTGTTGTTTTCAATAACAGAACTGCAGTGTTTCGGATCAACCATACTCATAAAGCTGAAAAACAAAGACAAACATTTTGGCAGCTGACATTAATCGACGATTGTTTACAACTGACAACCTTCAACGATTGTTTATTTTTGCAACGACAATCCTTGGGTTAAAATGACAAACGCTATGGCTCACATTGGTTCGTCAAACCAGGCGATTGCGCAATGAAATATTCGCAAAAATTGAAGAGTCGATTGCTGCGATTATTTGTTATTGTATTTTGCGTTTTTTCTCTTCCTGTTATTGTTGACACATTTCAAGTTCTGCTCTAACTTTGAGGTCGATAAAATTAATTGATTGGGGATACACATTTCTTGATACCTATTTCCGTTTTGGATTTGTTTTGATTCGCAATGAGATTGAGACGAAAAAAAAATAACGAGTGAAAGGTATTGGGAAGAAAAATACAACATTTGTTGGATCGGCATGTTGAGTAATTTAATTAAGCTTAATTATGGCTGTTGAGTTTTGTTTCTTCCGTGACGGAGTTTGCGCGTTGGTTAACTTTTTCAAATATATTGAAAAGAAAATCATAAAAACCGATTATTTTTCTCGGAAAAACCATTCTCAGCTTCCATTCATCATTGGTAATTTTGGATTTCGGTTGTTTAGGTTTTCTGTCATTTTTTGTTCTTTCTCTTGTCTCTTGTCGTTAATTCCTTGTGGCAGTTTGAAAACCAATTAGTTTTTGTTGAAGGTTGTGATCCAAACCAATTTGAGCAACATTACATCTAAATTACTCGGCAGGAGTGTTGAAACGAGTTGTCATAATTTGTGGACTGTTTTATTATTTTATTGTTATTTTAAGAATAAACCGAGGTTGAATTAAAAAAATTGTTTCACATCTACTGTCTATTTTGGTAATTTAAAGTTGTATTTAATTAAATTCTATAATAGTTTTTTAATTTGTTAATGGATCGTTAAGTACAGTAAAAACAAATGTTAGTTGATTAATCTAAACATACTGTGCTGGTAATTATCATTAAAAAAAAGTCGTATAAAAAGTAGCAATGCCGACGCAGTAATGAATCACGAAAAATTTCACAATTTATACTCCTGTTTGCTCGTGAAAGCCTGCTAAGT
This sequence comes from Telenomus remus, assembly GCA_020615435.1. NCBI lineage: Eukaryota > Metazoa > Arthropoda > Insecta > Hymenoptera > Scelionidae > Telenomus > Telenomus remus. Next base: position 4,077,031 of record CM036341.1, on the reverse strand, counting down.
TTGTGTATTTAAGGCAGTGATATAATTATTGTATAATCCGGCTTTACGTAACCATTTTAAGAGTTTTGCTTCGTTGTTTGTAATATGTCAAAATTCATTGGTTGCAAAAGTACTTACAATCTAAATTGTAACAAATTTTGTTATGTTTTTTGTCAACTTTTGAAAAGTAATTAAAGTAAGGTTTCGAAGTTTAGAATGGGAAACTGAAATTAGAACGGGGTTCTGGTAAAACATTTGCAATCGTAGGACGTTCGTTATCTGAGACTGGGAAGTACCTAAGGCGATGCAAACACATGTAGATGACCCGTCTTCCCGTCTCGGTTTGTCGTTTTAGACGACACGAGTTCTCTAAACGCCATTAATATTGTAGGCGAACTAGTTTTAGTTCAATCTAAGACAAGTGCTGTTTTTCTCACCAATGACCTCTTGAACCCTTATCTACTCTGATAAACTTCTTCACTTTTACTTCAAATTCCAACTTTTAAATTATTAAGAATCAAAAATAATAATAATAAATAACTGAAAAATTAAATTTTTTTTATTTGATTAAGTGTAACTAAATCAAAAAAATAAGTTGGAGAAGAAAAAAATCAGACAGTATTTTATGTATGTCAGTAACACATGACCTCGTGGGAATCAGAAGCCTATTCGTCTCATTTTTATTGGCTATTTTAAGTCGCCGACCAAGACGACCCATAGAGGTTTTTTTTGACAAAGCAAAATGTGGTGCACAAATGGTGACAATGACAATTGGGGAGTGCGGAAGAAGGAGCCTGGCTTGCAGCTGAGAGGCATTTTGTATTGACTTTTCTATAGCTCTGATACAATGTTCCTGTTAAACGACGAGCTCGCATCCTCAAAAGCAGATTTTTCGATCAATATTTTATTGTTAGTCTGATATTAAATTCGAACTCAATCCTAAAAAAAGATCCATTCAATTACTAAACTACATACATTCACCGAAAAGTATTCTCAAAGATCTTTTTTATTTAATTCGACTTTCTAAAGTTGAATTCAACAATTTTTTAGATATTTGAATTGAATAAAAATGGAAAAAGTAAAATTTCTTTTAAAGTTAAAGTTTATTTGGGCATTTGAAAATGGGATAAATTAAATCAAGGATGAATAAGCGATACGACTAAATCTTGAACCTTGCTTGAACCATAATTTCAAATACACTTCCGCCCTCAGAAAATACTTGCGAGAAGCGTCCCCCATGCATCTGGGATGATGTCATCGCAGCAGGAAAAACAATTCGAGTGGGGGGCAAACTGAAAGCGAGACGCACGTGCTCATGTTTCCTTTAATTCACTGCACACTTTGAGGTTTTTCAAAAGTTGCCACCAATTTGTCTCATCTAATAAACTATTTCTTCAACTTTTCAAATATAATCAACTTGTTCACTTCCTCATACTGACATGGCAAAACTCATCGTTGTAAAATGAAATTAATTTTTGTACCGTATTAAGATGTGATCTATCTTCTTATCTTGAGTTTAATTTTCACTCAATTTCATTTTGTTTCTCTTTTTTTCTACTTGTTTTCTTTTTGTAAATAAGATTTGGAGCAGGTCGAGAAGTTTGGAGAACTGAAGAGTACTCGTACAATAAAAGGGAAAATTTTGCTCGCACACAAACATCATTCATAATTCGATAAAAAATGTGTCAATATCGCTTGAGAGATGCGTGCTGTTTTTCATTCGACCAAGAACAATGCCTGGTTGTTCAGCGCGATACTCAAATCAATATTGCCTTTGCATGAGCGCACTCACAGTTTACTACGCGTCGTTTATATCGTTTACGAAACTCCCACTATATTAAACAAAAAATAAAATTATTATTTATGTAACGAAATAATAAAACTAGAAACACAAATAACAACAAACAACAAAACGGAAAAACAAAAATAAATATATTTGAATTTAAAAAAGTTGTAAAGCAGTAAAAATTGATTTGCAAGTAAGTCTTGGCAGAGTAAAGAAGAAAAGGAAATGAATTTTGGACTGATCTTGAACCAAAGTCGACCTTTTTTTATGGCGCTGAAATCGTCGCCTTGACGCGCAGTCATAAAACCGAGGTTTTCATTTGGTTAGCATGCCCGGCTCAAGTTTATGCGAAAGGGGTTGCACTCGGGTCGGGGGGTGTCCCGTTTTAAACAACGCGTAACGCTATACAACTTGCACGCATGGTGGTCCATTATGAATAACAAAGTGGTCCGCTCAATATCACCTTTCAATTTGTCCTTTTCAGTCATTTACAATCCATCAGACTCTGTTTCATATTCCCTGTCACTTTTCAATTTTGCAAAGCTCCAAATTTTTCTCTTCCAAATTTATTCAAACTTGTTACAAACATATTGAACACATTTTTGATAACATAAAAAGAATCGGTTTATTATTTGAAATTATTTATAATTGAAACAAGATTGTTTAAGATGGTACTTGGTTTGTTTATTATAAAAGAAGTAGATTATTAGATCGGGTTTGTTGGATCACGCTCAGCTGCCTTTTGTTTACCCCACCGTCTGGCATGGGAAGCAAAGCAAACAATAATTAGAATAAAGAGCGCGCCAGTAACAGCTATAAATAATTGACAATTAGTATAGCTTTTCTGACGTGACGAAGGAGGCTCACATGGGTCTACGAAATGACTGTAATTGTGAATGCTCGATTGCCCACGTTGATGACGACCGTTTGCTGCTCATTGTGTGCTGCCAAGACTCACCGGAGCACATTAAGGAACAAGAAAGGAAGCCTTTATCTCTGCAACTCCACGTTGTAGTTTCCCTCGTTTTTATCAATTTACTAGTACGCTCACTTATCTTGTCCCTCAAATTTGTTTTATGAAATGCCATCAAATTTCCATCAAACTCAATTTGTACTTGCACATTGACTTGTATTTTCATAAAAAACAAATATACAAATATTATACAAATATGAATGAACAAATAAAAATAAAGAAAAATGAATGGGAAGACATTCTTGTTGACGACTGAAAATCAGTGGTGTTTGTTCTTTCTATGCAGATGAATAAAGCAGACAAAGAATAAAAAGAAGTTGCTTCGTTCAATCTATCATAACTGATCGATTACGAGTGACGCAAGGAAGTCCATTTAATTACTTATCGGCGCACCCTACGCTGTCATCATTCTTTTTAATCCCAAGAGATCGGTCGAACAAAACGTCTCGATTAAAAAAACAAACAAAAATTCACCTTTTCTAACTCCATTAAATTTTTCATTCAAATTTTGAAATTTCATATTAGGCTAGACTAAAGAAAAGCAATGTCTTTTCTGAAACTCCACGAAGTTTGAAATTTTTTATTAAATATTAATCTCGCAATTTTATCTGAATCGACAAGAACATTGTAAGAGCCTTGGAAACAACTTTTAAAGCCGCTTTCTCGACGTCAAAGAACTTTGCAAAGATCCGCTCCCATTGACCTCTTGTTTATCTCTGATCGTGTGAAAAATAAAAATCGCTCCGACCGTAAAGTTCAAACGCAAATAAAAGTTTTTGACGCGACAATACAATTTTTGTTGGAGCCTAACGGTCCGAGAGACGATGGCCAACGTGACTATTTCTGCGTCGTTTTTATTTATCTGCCTTGTTGTCATTCGCATCGACATCTTCGGCCGTCCACTCCTTCGACCTTATCAATTCAAATCTCTCGACGCAATTGCCGAACGGAGATTGGAGCTATAAGTCAGACTCCAATCAAGCTGCGATTAAAATCCCAAACCCAATTACCTTTTTGTCTTCTTTTTGTTTATTTATTCTTTCACAACTATCACAAAATGTATCAGTTTTGCGTGACTGATTTGCTAAACGTCGAATTTATTTGATAATTACTTTTCGTTAACAATTTTGACAAAAATAGGCCACAAAAGTGGACCTTTCATCGTTGTTAAAAATAGAACCTGATTATTTTTCGTGTTTGATATCATAATTCAATGAGTCACAAATCAAAGGCACGAATGATCTTTATTGATTTTGATATAAACACCAATACCAAACTCCACCCCAGAAATGTAATCCGAGTGCACCTCAACTTGACGCAACGCATTAAGCCGAATGTTTAATCTGACTTGGGGTAGGTCTAAAGGGGCACCAGGCATCGAGCCAACAACCTTTCAATTTCAACCTCCCACCAAAGATGTATATTCCACGTCTCAAACCTGAACAGCTGAATCTGCACTTTCAATTTATCTGAAAAATGTTCAATTACAACATCAACCAACAAAAAAGGACAAATAAAGGTCCTTTGAAAAAAGTATGACAAATCTGGTCTGATTAACTCTGACAAATTTATGAAACGAAATAAATTGACTTGGCTGAGTTTGTGCAATTGGGCTAAAGGTTTGTGAGTTAAACAAAATACGACAGCGGTGACTTGGATAGATGAAGGGATTCTCTGGTGGCGCCTTGGTTAAAATTTGCTGTGCGAAACGCGAGCGATTAACCCTGTATAAGAGTGCCCTTGTAAACGACTGATCCAAGGCACGTTTCATCTCAAGCAAAATTGGAACGTAGCCAAGAGTACGACGCCTTTGAAATGTATTTACACGATGCAATTAGACGGATTGATGATAAGGAAACAGTTTTGATTGTTTTTGTTGAGATCTTAAGTGTGCAGCTTCCTTGTGGAAGCTGGAATCTATTTTTAGAGAGGACAGAAAAAACATTAGTTAGATACAAGTTCAACTTTAGACTTAAAAAATTTGGAGCGGATTCAATACAAGGTTTTTGTTGTTTGTTTTAGGTGACTCGTTACAATGCACTCCGCTGGACCGAGCCTATAAGAGCAAAGTGCTGGGACATTATCCTGATTCTGTACCTTGGAATCCATTTGACGAACATGCTGTTTGTATGGTAAACAAATTTCGCTTCATATAATTCACAAAATTAAAAGGATTATAGAAATGAATGATAATTAAGATTGAAATTTGGATTGCAATTTGATTAATTATGACTTTTATTAACTTGCACGAGTTGGATTTAATTTGCCACTGTTGACCTGTTATAATTAAAAGGATAACATGGTTAGTAAAGAACATAGTTAGTAAAACTGAAGTAGTAGATGGAGAGATGCACGTTAACTAAATAACGAGTTGTTAATGTATGTAAAGAGGCGTGAAGTGTTTAATTTGGATTAACTAATAAGTGGGATTGTTTTTCAGCTGTGCTTGCCAAGTGGGTTGCGCTTCAGGACTCAAAAGCACTCGGTGGAACCGTCTTTCCACTCGTTCGTGCTCACCAAAGAAGACGGCCACAGGACGTACGGTTTCAGTCTGGTGTTCTATGAGGAGTGTCGAAATCTCATGATATGCACCGCCATGCAGACTCTCCAGGCGATGCACATCACTGAACTTAGCAGTGGCCAAAATGGCACTCCACCTGTGTAAGAACACCTTCAAATAATCTTTAACTTTGTCTGACCTATTTGTCATCTCCAGAGAACTAACGAAAACGTTCAATTTTCTAAAACTTCAACGTTATTTTTTTTGTAAAATTAATAAATCCTAATTTTTAAAATTTGCTTATTTCTACTTGCAAGATAGAAAGAGTTAAATGATAAACAAAATTGTTATCGATTTTGAAGATGAATTGATTTTCCAATTTATGACAACGTTTTGTTTTGCAGACCTAGAAAAGGATTTGAGAGTCACAACACCAGATCGCTACCAAGGCATTTTAAACTTTCGGCACACTCACCGGCAGCGGCTCTCGCCTATTATGACATTGCCAAAGACAAATTGTTGGTGACAAAATCGATATCATTGCTGTGTCAACAACCATATCTCCACGCCGCTAGAACGTTCCTAACAAATCTTTACAAGTATGTTCGATCACAATGACGTTTCCATTTCTTCCAAACTGTTTCGGGGTTTCGTCCTTCCTAAACCGGAAAGAAACCTTCGATCGCCCAGACTTCATTTGATACTCTTGGCGGGATTTATGAGTCTATTAAATTCAAATTACATTCTTATTTTTTGCAATTTGCTCAATTTGAATCAAAGTGTCAATAATTTTAACTGAAAGTACGACTAACTAATTTTAAGATATCGTTTCAACATGTATATTCTACAAAAAATATCCATAACGAAACACTGATCAATAAAGAATCAAGGGAGGATTTAGGGTATTTTACATTTTTCCTTCTATGGGGTTTCTTTCACGAGCGGATTTAGAGGGTCTGCAGTTTTTTTATCAACTGCTTTCGTCTGTAATAAAATGGAATCTTCGAACCTTCGAACAGAGTTCATGAATATTATCAAACGTTTCGCAATTTTTCACTTTTTTCAATGACCATAAATCACTAAAGATATGAATTATTAATTTCTTTTTTTAATTTCAGGTGTGTTCCTAGACATCCAGGACCAGGTTTGAGTCTCGAGTCCTACGTGTACAATCTCCTATACAACGTACCAGTTCCACTACCAGGCAAATCGCTGAAATTTTTCGTTCCAAACGACGAGCCTGCCAAGTCACCGTTGGAGATTGTCATTTACCAGCCCTCGTTATCCCACGAGCTGCCCCTGCTGGACTACTCTTTAAAAGACGTATTTACATGGCTGGGGGTCGAGTGTCTGTTACAACTTTTCACTTGTGTCCTGCTGGAAAATCAAGTGCTTCTGAAAAGCGCGGATTTTCAAAAACTCATGGCAGTCGCCGAGTGCATTACAGCGCTCCTTTTTCCCTTCACCTGGCAACATGTCTACGTTCCAATTTTGCCCGCTAGTTTGTACCATTTTTTGGACGCGCCAGTGCCCTTTATCATGGGACTTCACGCGCAAAACGAATCTGGAATTTCGCAAATTGCAAGCGAAGTACGTTTTGTAACACATTAACAGTTTTAGAAAACAAAATTAAAGATGAAATTTTTTTGAAGGTACTAAAAATGTTTGATTTTTGTAGGCGAACCTCTGTTACGTTGACATTGACAAACAAACGAGCCAGTTTCCCGAAGAGCTTCCTGTTTTTCCACACAAGTTGCAGTTTCTCGCGGAGATACGAACGCTCCTAAACAAGTACAAAATCCCACAATCCGAAAAGTAGGTCGAAGTCAAATAATGCAGGCTGACTATGATTGTAGTTGGCATTTGTTTTGGCTGTCGTTTTGGTTTCAAAAACAAACCTCGTGTTTTGCAGGACTGATAATATGATCATAAATTATATGAACGGCGACATTATGACCAGCAGCTTGACGCTTCCAGGATCGGGCTTTCACGTTCCGCGTCGAAAACATTCGCTGCACGACGTACTCGAGTGGGACCGACCGGAACCGATACCCCAGTCTGATGCACTGCAGAGAATAGTCGATATTGTTAAGAAAACTGGTACGTTTTTAATGTCCAGTCTCAAACTTTCATAAAAAGTTCAATAACAATTCAACTTATCAATTTATGGTTCTTTCAGGGGTGAATCTGGATGACATAGACGTATTCGAAAGCACGATGAAGACAAAAAAACTGACGTCCCAGGAGGAGTACCAGGAGATACTTATTTTTAATAACGCTGTTAGAGAAATCTTCATGAACCGTTTTGTACAATTGTTCTCTGGTTATGAGGCTTTCGTTATTCAACCTAGTCAAGTAAGCGTTTTTTCTTGTCGATTCTCCAATGATTGATAAGTGATCGACTATAAGAAAAACTTCTTTTTCGCCTCAGGATAAAGATGAATGGTTGAGCAACAGAGACAGCATGCATGTGTTCGACAAGGCGACGTTTCTTTCGGACCAGCCTGCTCAGCATCTGCCATTTCTCTCGAGGTTCCTTGAAACCCAAATGTTTGCCTCGTTGGTCGACTGTAAGGTGATGTCAAATTGGAACGAAGCTGATTATAACATCAAAATATTCGATCGACGAATCGCTCAACTCAAGTATGATTATCAAACTTATCTACTGTAAAGTAAAGAAACGACGTTTTGGGATACATTTTATTTATTGATTTTGAAATTTTAGATTGAAAGTAGGCGAAGGAATAACTAGGTCCACAAGGTACGAGATGTGCACAAGCATAGCTGAGACACAAAGGTGTCTGGAACACAGACTGACAACCGTTGACTTCGAGGCAAGTCCGCCGACGGAAATCTTGCCCCACCGAGCTGCATACTTTCGTAGTTTTCCGCTTTTGGATAACGTTGTTCTAAACAAAGAACCAGCTCAAAGGTAAACTTCTGATAATGAAACTAATAAAAATTCATCTGGATGTTACAACTTGTTCTGTAAAAATAATCTTGCTCTTATTTCATTTTATTGCAAACCCAATAGTGTCTTGCGGTAAGAAAAACTTGTCAATATTTGATGTTTAGTAGGAAAAAGCAAACAGTTCTGTTTTACTGATTTAAGAATTCTCGATTTTTATACACTTTTACATTCAAAAAACTTTTTAAAAACTTGTGCATTTTGTACAGCAGTCGGAGAGGACAAACTCAGTGGAAGTACAAGATGAAATCTCTGGAGTCGAACGGCAAACCGAGTGCGCCACAGGAAACTCAGTCGCCGAGACCACAGACTAAGTTATCAACCGACATGAGTCCCGCTCTAATAGCTCAGGCAAACTGGACCTTCGTAGAGACGTTATTGAAGGTAATTAAAAAATTAGACAACGTTATCAAACGATAATCAATCTGAAGTACATGATTATTTTATTTTAAATTATTTCTAGGACTGCAAAATCAAAACGAAACGAATGCTGGTAGAAAAAATGGGTTCCGAAGCAGTGGCACTGGGTCATGGAGGGGAATCGTTATCAGACGTTGAGGAAAACACCTTAGTGGCGAGTCTGTGCGACCTTTTGGAGCGAGTCTGGAGTCACGGTCTGCAAAACAAGCAGGGCAGAAGTGCGTTGTGGTCTCATCTGGTCATGTACCAGGAACAGGAAGAGTGCAACAATTCAACCAAGTCGTTGGATGCAAATTATCTCTCGCCTGGTAAGCATTTTTGGCTCAAGTCAACTTAACTTAATCAGAGTCATTAATCAGTCATTTGATCCCTCACGAGAAACATTGTTCAGCACAAAAGTCGTAGCGAAGATTGTTATCTCAAAGCTAGGATCAATGGTTCGTTTAGACCCCTGAGATTTTGAGAAAAAAATTAGAATTCAAATGTTCAGTAGAGAAGGATAAATACAAGGAGAGAAATTACATGTTGGGTGTTTGTTTTTTATAACGTTCACTGTAATTAAGATATCACTAATGTTAAACATTTCGATAAGCAGCGCTAGCTTGGTGCGTGCTTCGGAAACGACTGGACTGTACGTTGTAAAAATAATCATACATTTAAAGTGTCAGTGTTAATTAGTTGAAAGCACAGCTTGGTTTTTGCACATTGCACTAGATTTTCTTTTCGTTCAACTGTGTCATTTCAATTTCATTCTCGATTTCATTCTTGATTCGATTTTGTTTTCTTTTTGTTTAAATTGATCAGTAGATGTCCGCTGTATTTGAGTTTGATGAAATTTTATTTTGCACATAGAACCAAAACCTCCGAATAAATCTTACCGATTTTCGGATCGCTTGATAGCGACGTTAAAAAGCAAAAAGATATCTGATATTGCGTCGTACATCAAGGACAATATCAATGGTAAGCCGTGCATCTTTGCTCGCCGGCGAATGGAAATTCAAATAACAAAAACGAGTGAAACTAGACATATTAACTAACTTCAAACAATAAATACTGGTTCAATTTTGTATTCGAAAAATCAAATTGCAAAAAAAGATTGATCTAATGTTTCGCAATTGATTTTGATTTTTGCATGACTTATAATTCGTTTTTAAATTCAAACCACCGATTTGAACTGCGATTAGGAAGAGCAACGTAGGCATGCCGGCCACTCGGTGCACGAATGCGTGGCAATGCATTTAGGATTGTACTTTTGCATCAGTATAGGCATGCTTTTTGCACGTTTTGTCATTTTGGTAGGTAGCAAACGCAATTCGCTAAAATAATGTGTGTTTATGGATTGATTGCAATTCTTGAAATCAGATTTCAGGCCGTTTTAAACCCTTGCTAATGCTCCTTTGATTTCGTTCAATTAGACCTGTCAAATCTGGCGCTGGAGAATGACGTCTCACCAACGAGAACTTCTGATCGACACAAATCGCCCAGCGAGAGGAAATCTATCGGTCCGGAACATTTGCGCCCGTTACCAGAATCGCTGATCTTTGATATTCGCAATGTCCAAGCTATGACTGATATCAAAACCCATGTTGGATATGCTCGAGCTTGGGTTCGACTGGCGTTGGAAAAGAAGTTGCTTTCCAGGCACTTAAAAACTTTGTTAACTAACACAGCTTTACTAAGGTAACAAATCAAGGTTTAATTTCAATTTTTAAGTATGATTAACTTTGATTATTAATTAAAAACTAAAATCTTGACTGGGATTTGAACCAAGGCCTCCAGAAACCAATCTTTTACTAATTGATACGTTACAGTTTAATCTTCAAGTATGATTAAGTTTGATTTTCAATTAAGAACCAAAGTCTTGACAGGGATTTGAAGGGATTTTACCTTTTCAATCAAAAAATTGTCTTGGATTTGTTTTCAGGAGTCTTTACAAAAGATCAGCGTTTTTACGTTGCGAGGAAGAAAAGGAGCAGTTTCTGTATCACCTGCTGACTCTGAACGCGGTGGATTACTTTTGTTTCACGAATAATTATCCGATGACAAAGCTTCCCTACAGAGTGATCATATTTCCCAGCAGAAAAGCGAGCGCAGCGACGACTTCTGCCAACAGTTGGATTGCCATCTCCGGCACTCTCTGCGAAACGAATCCCGTGCCAATTCCGAAAGGCGCTTTGGAATTCGTTTTTCACGTAAGAGTCTCGACCAATATCTCATCAAGCTATACTCCCAATTCTGCAAAAACCTTCACCCCAACAATATCTTATTGTGAACGTTGAAAGTGTAATTTAAATTCAATGAAAGCACCTTTCAAGATTGACTGGCTGCGATAAAGAGAATAACTCTTAAAATGTAAATTAAACTCCTGACGTCGACTTTACTTTTTCAGCATAAAAATCTTGGCGTGCTATCGACGCTGCGGATCGGCCACGATAATACGGGCATGTCTCCGAAGTGGATGGTTGAGCACGTTGTCGTTCGTAATGAAGTGACGGGACACATGTTCAAGTTTCCGTGCGGCCGTTGGCTTGGTCGAGGCATCGACGATGGTTCAACCGAGAGACTTTTAGTTGGTGCTATCGTGCCACGTACCATTGATAGCGAGGAGTTGGTCGAAACGTGTTCCACACCGCCTAGATGTAGGTCTCCCAGCATTCCTCGCAGGCCCACATTTTCTCATATTGATCTTCAGCATATGCTTGGTAAATCAAAAAAGACAATCATTTTCTCAGCCATTTTTTCTAAGTTAAGTTTCAATTAACTCGACTTTTGTTTTTTGTTCAATAGGTGAATCTGTGAATGCAATAGTTAAGTATCATTACAGAAGGGAAGTTTTAGACGGTTCCTTAACAGCTCTACTATGTGGCGAAGGTGGCCTGGTACCCACCCTCGAACAAATATTTTTATTTGGTTTCAAAAACCAAAGGATATTTGGCCGAAATTTGTACGTCTGGGACTATTTAGGTTCGTTTAAACAGGTGTAATGTAAAAGAGAAGTAAGTAACTTGTTCAAAAGGGTGAATTATAAATCATAAATTGGATCATTTCAGTGAGGGTGAAAGAGAATTTTGAAATGTCCTTATTGGAGGAGATGGACGATTATTCACAGAGATTGAGCAGAACGAGGCGAACGCAAGTCGAGAGCAATCAAAGATTTACGATTCTGCGATGTTACTGCCACTTGGTTGATCAAATAAACACATTCAGCCAGACGTTGGGAAAAGATGGCAAATTTCAGCTATTCATCTGTCTCGCTGCGAGGTTCGAATAGACGCTCATGAACATTCTTAAGATGAACGTCGTTTTTTTGTTAACTAAAATCGTTGTACATTTTCAGGGAGCAACTTTTGCACGCGATGCTGCGTCCAATGAGCGACACTCGCGCGACAACCGAGATGTACGAGGACCAATCGTTCCTGCGCAACTCCACTCTGCTGACATTCCTCATGGAAATTCTCGAGCCGCTGTCTGAATTTCACATCGTGCTGGAGAAGAGTCTAACTCACGGAATTTCTAGCCTGTGTTGACGTTAAGTGGAGCGTCGATTAATCTCAAAATACTCGCGAAACCAAATGAACAAAGAGCCCAAGCTCGCGCCTTGAACGTTTTCAGATGTAAAAATACTCCCCGAAGACTGGTATAAGCATTTGTAAAAAGGAATTTTAACCGTTGATTTTGATCAATATTCGATGTGTAAATAAGTTGTACAAAAGGCGCGAGATCTGACTGTAAGCTGTTGTTTTTGAAGGTGCCATTTTCGTTGAGTGCAATCGTACGATTTTCTATTTCGTCCTCGCGCTCTCTGCAACGACTTTTTTCGGAACGGTTCAGTCCACTGCAATACCACTTGTATGAAACCTTTTAGGAAGGTTCGTTGTACTTATTGAAACGGTGTATTTGTAACGTATTATTTTATTGAGGAAACATTAGAGATCGAGTCGTGATAGCTGTTCGTTGTAAGAAAGATACAACAATGATGAAACAAGATTGCCAAATATTATTGTTACGGTGTCGAATCAATTACCAAAGATATTAACGTCACTTTCACGCTGTACCGTGGAGATTATGTTATTTGAATATTATTTATTGTTAATCGTGGTGAATGTGCAAGTGAACGATCCATGTTTTGTGGAAACTATTTCTATTTGATTCTAACTAATTAATTTGTTTGATATGGGCTTTTATATTTGTTATAGAATATAGAAAGGATTCAGTGCGAGTGATTTATTCTAAAACCACATTTGTGGCTTGCCAATAATTCGGTAAATATTCGTCTGATAGTTTTGATGAAACCTGTATCGTTTGAATGAATTTAAGCTCAGTAAATCGTCCAGATGCAAAAATGTATATATTGGGTTGGAAATGGAGAGCTATGTGAATGCAAATTGTATAAACTAAATCTTCTTTGCATGCGAGTAGAGTTTTTTTTCCTGAAATAATATTTAGATTTGTTCAAAGATGCGTAGAATATAAAATTGTATTACATAGTTACAAAATAGAAGAGTAATTTTTTTAATGTCTGTACTAAGCGAAAAAGAAGGACAGAAGCAACTGAAATATAAATTGAAAATCGCACTCTGACGCAAATACCTTGAAAGCTGAAAGTAACAAATGTTCAGATATTCTTTTCATTATAAAATTTACATGTTACAATCTTTTACGATCTCATGATTTTCAATTTATATTTTCAGTTTGATGTACAGCATCTTTTCGTGTGTTGTATTTATATGTACAAAGATTGAATGCGACCAAGTTTCAATTTTCAGTTGATTTGTCTCAAACTGAAATCAAACATTTATTTTATACAGAAAATTCAGTTAGTTCTGTTTATTATGGCTGTGCAATCTCGATTACTTTAGTTGATCTTAAACGATGAGGACAATTTCTTAATTCTTTTCGTACGCGCACTTAAAGTTTAAAAAAAAACATTCGTCCAAGTGCACAATAACTTTTATAAAATTTAAACATCGTTATAAAACAACTTTAACATGTGAATTCGCTAGCTGAGACAAAGTCATTTGACGAGATCTAAAAAAGGATAGAAAAGTTAAATTGAAGAGTACAAATGAAACTCTATGATTTTGAATGCAAAAACGTTATCTGTAGATTTGAGTATGTTAATCACTTCACTTTGCAAACACGACTGTAACATTCAAATAAATCCAGTTAAAACGTGGGGCAATGTTGCGACGCAAAAACTTTTGATATCTCATATTCGCTTTGATTCAAACTCTAATAACAATGTTAGAAAATAATAATTTGTACAACTTTTGCTGCAAAATTACTGCGGAATCCAATTTTCTGAGACGCAATGATTCTTACAACAAATATTTGACTGAAACAGCGTTTTTAAAAAGAATGAAAGTGAGCAAACAAAAAAAGAATCGCTCTTCCAACTCGTTTCGTCTGTTTCTCTCAAACATTTTTCGTAGCTCGAGAGATAGTTTGTTAAAATTTTAATCAAAATTCAAAGAGCCTTTCAGAACTTTGTAAAAGGGATGGATGTGTTTTTCGAAGTACCAGTTTGTAATTAAATTTTTCTCGTCTGTTTATTTCCGCGTACTGTGATTGCAAATGGTTTGTAACTCGGAACCCAGAGTGCTCACTCAAAAAACCAACGCCAAATAATAATGTCAAATGAACGTAAAAAAAGTATCATTTTCTCACTGTTAAACCAGATCCGTGCCAAATAAAACGAGAAACAAAAAAGCGAGTTATAAATACAGGGACGGAGTTAAAAATTTGTCATCTCGACCTTTGAATTTGACGTTGTGATCATATTAGTTAGACTCGTTCGATATTTCGTTGCATTATGTATTTGCCAGGACTTCCCGTAGGTTGGATAATGTCTGACAGAACTTCGATTGTAATATAGTATTAAAGAGGTCGTGCGTCACAAAGAGCGTTTGAGATCTCGCGAGGTGTTGGCAGTAAATCGTCAAGGAGCTCGTTATTTTTGGCTCATTATGAAAAAAAGGAACGAAAACGGGGTGTAGAAAAAGACAGAGAGCAAAGAAAGTCTTGATTGATCCCTGTAATTAGCTCGCTTTCTTTCTGCTCATTGTCTCGCGGCGCTAATCAAAATATTTTTTTTCTCTCAAAAGAAACCACTGTGTTTGATCAATTTGACGCTTTTGTAACGCTGGGTCACGATCCCGGCTGAAAAAAAAGGTCTTGCCAGTTTTGTCGACGTGCTAATATGTTAGCGAATAATTATTGCGCCGCAAGACTAATCGTTGGCTCGCGAGTCCGACGCTATCTCGCAGATACACAAAGAAAGATAAACAAAATAGTTTTCGCGAGCCGAAAATTCGTTTGAATCGTAGATGACCCATTTTCGTTTCGTAATTATAAATCAGCCCGTGCGCACTTCGTCGCAATTAACTTCGTTAGCTGATAAGAACAAAATTATAATCAACGCAACAGACACTATTAATTTTGTCTTGAGGGCCTCTCGACAGTTTGTCATCAATTTCGTTGCTTTTTTCCGTTCTGTAACGTATGCTTATACCTGCTGGACGAAATTATCATGATAAGAATCGTCGGTGATAAAAACGAGAAAGTTTGTGAAACAAGCGGCGTAAAAAATGTTTGGTTTCCGTTCACAGAAACGTTGGGTCGATAGTTTTTCATCAAACTCAACTCAATTCATAATCGCGTCTATTGATAGTGCAAGTGTCTGTTAAGACGTGACATTTAAGGGTGATATTTAGGTTGAATTAACGCGAAAATCAGCTTCGACGGTGAAAGCGAATTCCGTACAAATTAGCGATTTATCGTGTTTCGATTAATTTTGGCCTATTATCAGCACGCTATATAAATAATATTCAATTAAATCTGGGTCATCTCGCGATACGAAAATAGGTTGAAGAAGTTCAAAACCGAGTGCTTTCAAACGCTGTCGTCATCGCGTTCATTAATTCATCATGTTTTGTCATCGCTAAATTCAACACGACAATTGTAATCCGAAACTTTTTTCTCTGTACAAACTACTGTAACATCAAATCACGCAGCACTGTTATGCTCTCTCTCTATCTCTTTCTCTGTCATCTCTCTGCGTTATATATATTTATGTAACCACATCTACGACTATCCTTGCCGTAAATGAAAACTGAGAACGTACCACGAGTCTTACGAACCAATGCATTTGTGTATATATGACAAATATTGTTGTACAGTAGACGCAAGTGAACCATAAACGAGTGATTCAACGTCGACTTTTTCTTATTCGCGATACCTTTCCGATTGATTTTTCTTTTCCCCGTTAAAAAACAACATTTTATTTCACTTATTTTACTGGCTTTAACGATTAGAACTTTGGAAATTCAACTTGTGACCTATTTTTGTAAGTTACGTTTCAAAGTTCGCAGGATCAAATGTTGAATTATTAACAACTTTCCGTCGATCTTGTTTAATTAATAATGTCGACAATTATATTTTGTTCCATTGTTCTTTAGATTATGATTAAGTTTTGTTAGGTTTTTATGTCGGATTTTCGTGCACGTAAAATGTACTTCTCATGCGACGAAAAATACTTCTAATGTCCAACTGGACGGAAGCACGTCGAAGCTTCTAAATTGTCATCATTTACTTCCCTTTATCTCTTTTCCAGGCCACTCTCGAATTTCAGTCAGATTCTCGCACGTGAGCCACTGCTATGTAACTACCGGAAGAGTCCCTATCGCTTTGCAGCAACAATTTTCGACACGTGTGCCAATCATGGCTGTACAAATTTCAACTCGCAGTAATTTATTAGCGTAAAAATTGTACTAACAAAAACTTACGAGATGCTGTTTTTCACTCGAGAGAGATAGTTTTTTGAGCAAGTATGAAAGATGGGCAGTTAAAATCTCAGAGTAAAACTGTGTACTTTCTTAGTAATAGGTTTGTATGATTCATTTTCTTCATATCCTTGGGATTGCCAGGGTGATGACCTGTTGAAAACGAGAAGTGAAAATTTAATTCTAATGTTCTTCATCAAACATTTATCATCTGCTTGCATCGTCCGCAGTGTCATAAAGCATAATTCATCAAGTCTCAGCGTAATTGTTATTAGAGGTAGCATTTCTTTTTTATTTCAGATTACAGGGAAAAAACATTACTGAACATTTTTATTATCAGCTTTTTATATTTTATTTCGGTCGCGGAGATGGCAGATCTGGTATAACAACTAGGCGTGATTCATGAGCAGATGGAGGATAAAATTACAGCACAGCTTTAATGACACTTTATCTTTGCTATGATTTGTCAATTTCGAGCAGGATCACTGTTGACAGGAACGTTGCACTTCGATCGGTTTCTGTCAGGTTGCATTGGTCATTCGCACGCACGACCAGTGTCTATAATATCCCGAAGATAATCATAATTCACATTTGTCACGCGAGTCAACTGACCTGCTCGATTACCAGGCTTTGAAATATTGCTGTTCGCGCTGCAAGATCGTGGAAAAAAAAGTCCTCCCAAACACGCCGCAAACTAAATAGTTCCTGCAACAAATTGGCCAGTGAGCAATTTCTGATTGCTGATAAACGCAATTTTCATCATGTGTTTTTAATTGTGTAATAATCGTTCACGGGGGCTTGAATTAATGTACTAACGATGCAAATTTATTTGGCTAATTTTTTAATGACAAGTTTTCTACTGGTAATATGTGTTGGAGATAAAATGGGATTGTAAGTTTCGAATGGAGTTTGTAATGACTTCGAGTTTGAGTTATTTGGCAGGTTGAAAAATAGTTCCGAGCATTACGTTCATTCACTTAGTAATAGCAGATTCGTTTTCCCATGTCAACATTTATAGCCACCTAGAAACGTCGATTAAACTGCTCTTAGAGGCGCACCGAAGTTTTGAATTTCATTTCGTACTTGAATGTCGATTGCATCTCGTAAGTAGAGCGTCTTTGCTCGACGTTGTATTAATTCAGTTTTTTGTTTTTATTACTGTTTGATCGAGTGGAAATTAGAATAATGTGAAAATAAATTTCGTTGAATTGATTTGACGAAGCTGTGGCGTTGTTTGATTTAGTTTTTTTGTTTGTATTACTATTTGATTGAGTGGAAATTAGAATAATGTGAAAATGAGTTTAGTTGAACTAATTTGATTAGACAGTGACGTTTGGTATAGAAGAAGATAAAAATATAACTTCCACTGGCCTGACGAAACGTCGATCTATACCACTTATATTGAACCACAGTTAAAATACTGCTTATTCGGTAATAATAAACCATTTCTGTGAATTTTTGATGAAAATATTAAACTTAATTGTTATTACATAAGTTATGACTTTTTCAATCGATAACAAACGATTGTTTTTCAATAAGATGACAAATTAAACTGGGATTTGGTGCCACTTTCCATGTGCAATAAAAGTTTCATTAAATTATAATTTAAAGAAGAAACAAACAATTTACATGCTTTTATTTTATTCAATTAAGTATTATTTTATTTAATTGTTGATTATTTTACCCATAATACATTATTTTTGATGAATTCAACATTTAAATTTGGCGCTGTTTCAATGCGCAAACGCGCGCGATTGTTACGGTCGACGTGCGCATGCGCGAAAAGAGTAGGCGCCATTCCACCGGCGGCGTGCGCGCCATTTTGTGCCGAAGAGCCCGACCCGTTCGTGCGTGAAGGGTTGTTGGTGGTTGTAGGCGACGGTTTTTTCGCGTATCACATAGATAATACCGTTATCTATTCTTACGGCTTCGGTTCCGCCATTTCGTATATCGTATTTCGCCATATTCGCCGCAAGTGTGAGTCGCGCGACTTTCTTGTTCGGACTCGTCAAAGTTGGCCGCGTCATTTGTGCAAAAATTTCGTTGTTGTTGTGAACGCGAGTCGTAAACCTTTTTTCATGTTGTTGTAGCGGTCGTTGAAAGTTGTAATTCTGTTATTTAATCTTTTCTCGCATCTTTTTTTGCAAAATATAATAATTAAGTTTGTTTGTGTCGATTTTGTAAGTGTAAGTGTGTTGTTGTCGGTGAGCTTTTTACGTTGCGTCACGCGTGATTTTTTCTCCAAAAGTGCGTTGTGCAGTTCTTTGTGTGCGTTGCAAAGAATTCGATGAAGTTTTTTGAAATGTTTTTTCGCGTCGGTTTTGTGTTTATTTGTGGTGAGCTTTTTACCGCGTCGCGAGTGAGTGAGTTTTCCCGCCAAATATGTGTTCGACAAGGAGTCTTCCGCTATGACGTCACACCCCCTCCATCTCCCAAGTAAGTTTTGTTTACATTTTGACTGACAATCTGACATTCGAATTTCTTCCTTTTTTAACAACGAAAAATGAAACGAGAGTGATGGATTATAACAATTATATGATTATTGAACAAACATCAACCACCAAAGTTGTCAAAGACTAATAATAGATTGAGATATTTTAGTGATTTGCGGGCCAATTAGAACGTTGATTTCGACATTCTATATAAATTGTGGTCATTTCGACTATATTATTAGGTGCTTTAATTATCTAATATGATTGAAAAGAGTTGCCAACTTTTTTTAGCAAATGAATTTTGATTTCATTTAATGATTAATTTGTATGCCAAATATATAACTGTACTAAAATAATTGCTATTCTGTTTCGAAACTACGAATGTGTTTCCAAACGCATCATAATTACAAACTAATTTTGCTCGAAGACTCGTGTTTCCAAACTTAATAACAAAACTCCAGATCCACCGAACAACGCCAGTTTGAAGTAATCCAGTTAACTTTGAGTGGCCAAGATTTCTGGATTTCGTCAATCATCCATAATGTTCGAATTCGCTAAATAACCAATCGCATTCCAAAATTTACACAGTTTATTATTTCAGTTGCATCATATATCACGACATTCAAACAAGTTTCAATGAACGTTTGAATATTGCAAACAAAATAATCAAAAACATAAGGTTGGCATAAGGTATAATTAGCTCGTCACTTCTATCAAACAAAAACAGCACGTAAGAAAACAAAAACAAAAAAGCAACCGGTTAGAATAAATTAACGAAACGTTGTTTTTACTTTGAAAAGGTTAGTTTGAAATTAAATCCGGACGGCTCCTTCGAGAGGATAATTAAATTAGCAAGTGGTAATTTTAATCACTGGCTTGATTTTAATTAAAGTTCGTTACAGACGCCTGGCTCTAAGCATTGTTCATGATTTTAAGTTTGAGATGTTGAGTGTAAGACAATGTGTGGCTAACAATGGATCGCAGAGGTCCCTCTAGAGTGAATCCTGTCGAAAGCATGTCAGAGCCTTGCGCCAACACGTCATCAGTGTCCAATTAGTGTACGAGCGTTTCTTTCGTTTCTTGTGATATTTTCACATTCAAGTTCTATTTCTGTATTTGAGAATCAAAATGGCTCGATCCATTTTTGCATCGTCATCGATTGTCCTACTTTGATTCAACTTTTCCCTTTTAACCCACCGAATAATTTTTCACATTCAACCACTTTGAAAAACTAAAAAAGCAGACCAACAAAGGTTCAATTCTTTTGATACCAAATTTCGCAAACAAGAAAAACAAGTCGGTCATATAATTAAAGAGCAAAACGATCCAACTCAAAAGCGTAACTTGTTCCATTTTGAAACAAGGAAAAAATAACAACAATGAAAAATTCATTTTGTTAATTAATAAATTTAGAGTTTAAAATGAATTAGAATCGTTTTCGCTTCCTCTTTAAAAATTCGTCGGACCTAATTACAAAGACACGCGAGGAACAAAATTTGCACTGAATGTTTCATTATCCCCAGCAACAGTAAGTGAAAGAAAAAAAAGCGCTCACACAAAGGCAGAGAGACGGAACATTTTAAAAAATTCAATCCGCCCTGTCTTGTTCTCGGGACTTTGTTTTTTATCACAGCCAGTAAATTGACGCAAAAGTTTTTCCCCCGACGAATTTGAAATCAGAAAAACAGTATCGACTTTTTCCAAATTCCAAAAAAATAAAACATTCAAAGAATTGCAGCAATATAATCTTCGAGTTATCTTCTAACTAGTAGAGAATCTGTTTTTTTTTTCGTTTTACAAAATAGTATAATTTTATTTTGCTATTTTATTGCTCCTGCAATTTGAAAAAGTAAATAAGGGTTGGGCGCAAACTTCAATCATCGTTTCACACTCGCAAATTTTCTTCAACTGCAATGATAAAGCCGCGGGGTGATACAGCTGATATGTGAACAATGTAATCAGGCCTGAACTTGATAACATACAATCAAGCATGCAATAATCCAATTGAACTAGCCAACAAAATGTCCGGCTATTGAGTTACCCAAAATGTAAATATAAATAAAAGAAAACATTTAATTGTCGACCTGAAGATAAAGTCTGATGAATTAATTCGAGGCAGCTTGTACTTTTCTCAGATCTATTTGCTCATTGCATTCGTGCAGCGCCATCGTTTCATTATTTGTCTGTCGGATGCTTGAGATTATTTATTTGCACAAAATCGTTGTTATTGCCGTTCAAGGATATGACATTGACGAAAATGTCGAGCAAATAACGTTTTGTATTCATGTCAGGGGCCGACTGGCTCGATAGTGAAATTTATATTTCAATAGGAAAACATAGTTGATGCATCTGGAAACAGAATCTAATGTTCATTATTCATACGGCCGCTCTCGGGATACGAAACAGATCTAATTGAGCCTCCCCTTTCGTCATTTGTAACTCGACGAAACGCAGGAGAAAGTGGGCGCTGATAATTTTGCACGCGGACTTTAATCATTCACCCGATCAATGCTCAATTAATCGACAGACCTGATGCCCTTGTAAATCACTGTACCAGTTTATTCGTTTGTTGATGCAAATCCAACCATTTACATTTCAGTCCCTGTGTTGATCCCAACCTTAAATATTCATACCAAAGTCCAAACACAACTCTAGAATCAACTCACAGCTTTTATTGCAACCATTATTTACACAAAATCTCAGTCTTCGTGTGTACAAAGTTACAAGTATCATCATCAACTGGACAGCCATCCGGATGATTCTCGAAAAACCAACACTGTTTCACTTTTCGAACTTCCTTTTTCATCTTCTTTCTTTTACTTCCATTGGAGATTTCAGTTTCTGAGTAGTTTCGCAACCTCACCTGACCTTCCAGAACTTTGAAAATGTGCCCGTTATTTTTTAGCAACGTTTGCAACCCACCACATTCTTTTTTCAGTTCTTTCAACTGGTCGCATGTTAATAATCCCACTGCATCTTTTATCTCCAAGCTCTGTCCCTGGTTCCAACGCTTCCCTCTAAGATCTACCAGATTTGTTTCCTCCAGAAGCTTCTTTACAATCACTTGAACAATCTTCCCAACCAGACCCCTATCAATTTGCGTACAATTTCGAACTTTTTCTACCACCTCTCTAGGTTTGAAAGAAGACCAAACCTCGGTTTGCGTCGGTTCTGGTTTGGTTCCAGATGATTTCTTGTGAATCAATTCTTGGATTTGGTTTTCAGTCTTTTCGTGATCTTGTTTTGGGTAAGTTCTACTGGATCCTACGAAACAGGTTCGTTTGGTAGAGGGAATCCTGAGTTTGTCAACCTGAGTTTTAAAACCACAAGACTCGCAAATAGACTGGACGTAGGTCATGTATTCCTGGTACTGACTCATGGAAGAGTCGGTTCGTTGGTATTTTGAACCGTCGAATTCGTAGGCACAGCAGGGAAGCAGGAAAAAATTGCAATTGTAGGAACTTCGAGCTGCTATTACTGGGATCCACGGAGTTAATTCGTCCGAATGATTTCCTATGAGCCAGTCAGTTTGAGGGAAAAGATTCGTTGATGATGGGATGATGGTTCGGACCTGAAAGTGTAAAAATGAATTAAGAATGAAAATGATAGGTTGCGTGTTTTTTTTAAATATGACTAAATGAAAGTGACTAATTTGATTATTTGGACACTTTAAAAAGTACCGGATCAGTGGTAAAAGGATTTAGCATACTGTGTGTGCACTCGATTAGCAAATCATAAAGCTTTGCGATAAGCTTTAATAAATTAACAGATATGGAGCGAGTTTGTAAACACGAAACGAAATTATAAATGACCGACTGAAATTTTCGCAGATGGATTCGGCATTAAATGTGCCCGCTGACAAATTTATCATATCAAATTACGAGCTGGAATGAATTGCTAGAGTTTTTAACACGACTAATTTGGCCAGACCTTTTGATTTGATTCTTCTAATTTCACTCCCAGTTAAAAGTTTATGAGTTTGAGTGAGAGAGATGCAAATATCGAATTCAATGTGTTAGAAAGAGACTACAAAAAACAAAGATTATTTTTTTGTATTTCATTACCTCAAGTTTCGTAGTGCTTGGATACAAATCCCAGATCTTCCTCGGTCTAAGATCAATGCCCACTCCAGGATGGCCTTCAGAAGTTAGAATATAAACTAGCAACCCATTCCCACAACCGACATCAACAAAACTCTGCAACCTCGTTTCTCCTTTTCTTTGTCTCTCTTGCTCCCAAATCAGCAACAAATAAGCCGCAATAGCCACGTCCTCATAAACAAACTTCAAAGGGTCAGTATTCTCTGTCCAGTTTTTTGCCATCTCATTGCCATACTTTTTTTTCAATTCGTCATACTTCACACAATACCTCTCCACCTCAACCAAATTTAGACTCCCACTAACAAACGAATTTGGAGCCTCGTTGGTCATCCACTTGACGAATTTCGGAACCAGTTGCTTCTCCAACCATTCGGACTTGGAACCAGGTTTCATCATCAGGCTCAATTTCAACCCATCCCAATTCAAACTGTAGACAAAATCTATTCCTAACGATCGTTTGTCTTTCTCCAAGGCCTTGTAGAGAAAAACCAGACGGTTTTCTCGTCGATCAACGATGGCCACTTCCATTGTTGCGGCGAATTTATTTTTGTCACGTGGTAGAAGCTTTGCCACTCGCAGGTAAGATTGATCGACCGGCAGCTCTGAGAGGGGTAGATCAACTTGTGAGACGTGCAACAAGTTTTGCAAAGTTGCGAAGTCCTGGTCCGGTGCCAGGAAGGTGTCGGAGCTGCAAAGGTCGAGTGCCTCTTCAACCGGACAGTCCAGCTGGACCAGGCCGAGCTCCGTGGAAACAGCAATGCGACGATTGATCGTGTGGGGACTAGTTAGGAGGATCATCGAAGCTTGAAAGAATTTCAAAGAGCTACCCCCTGGGCAGTCTTCTTCAACGACTGCTTGAAACTCGTCCATTTTTGTTGCTACTTTTTCTCGTCCTGGTACTGGAAAGTAATGTAAACAAAGTTGATATTTGAAGGGTTGGAATGAAAGCTGGCACTAATTGATATCCAATTTGTAAGGAAAATTTGTTGTTGACTTTATCGATTAAGGTAAACAGGTCAGGTTAATAATTTAAAAAAAAAACGCTCAACTGAATACGGTTATTTATTTGAGCTCTTAATCATTGCTAATGCGCTACCGAAAATACCAGCTGATGAATTACCTTCTGCATAATCCATTTCGCGTCGCTTAATGCCTTCTCCATTATCTGCTTAATTCTTTCCGGATCGGACTCATTGATATGCTGCTTGAAACTCTGTCAACAGAAAATGATTAAATCCATAATTTGATTTGTCCCACCACTTTGTTAAGAAATGAAAATACTCAATTATTCCCAGCTATTTTTTCATTCTTGATAAGTCAAATCTCGTACACATTTTCAGAAATGAAACTAAACAAAAAAAGAGTGGAAATTAATGTTTCGATATCTTTTTAGTACGGCGATTAATTCAATGGTTAAAATCAAGCTTATAAAGTGGTTTTGGGTCCTGATACGATTCGCAGTTGTTTATCATGCAGCTGAATTAATATCCACCTAGGTGCAAGAAATGATAAGTTGTAATTTCCTTCGTCTTTTTTGCTAGCAGGGGCGCGATGCGACCTGTCTCTTTTTTCTCTACTAGTGCACTTTTTTTACGACTTTGCCGGAGCATTGTACACTGGCATGCATGTTTAAACCTCATTTGAATTAACCTGCTATAAAATCGAGTGCATCCCTTCGAGCTAGAGATAAAAATTTCCTTCTTTTATTGTTAAATAAATGTTCCTTGATCTTTCCCTTTCTTTTGTTAACAATCAAAAAAGAAATCAAAACAATTTAGGCAAAAATTGTATTCGGATTTCGATTTGGAGTTTCAATATGAAAATTGGATAATGAAACATCAAAATTACAAATTGAGACAAAGTTTTGGACATTTGTCAATGGAAGTATGGGTTTTTGGTAGAAGCCGAGGTTGGCGAGCAGCCAGCGAGTGATGCTCCAATTAATATCTCATAATAAGTTGTTATTCTTCTAAAGGCAGTTGCAGCTGGACTGATTATAGTATAATAACGTCGATGCAAAATACAGCGGGTTGAAAAAGGATGAGCCCAAGTGGCGAAACACCCGTTTCGTGTTATGTTTGGTAATTAGTTATTTCAACAATGCATCCGCTTGCCGAAACGACGTCCATAATTTATAATTAATAACGTCTTAAATTAATACTGCCAGGCGAATTAACTCGCAAGATACACTGGGACCCGACGCCCCGGCCATATATATGAAACACGTGTATTGTAATAATAATACTTCAGCGTAGTAACACTTTTGCAAGATTTATGCACTTCATTTCACTTGTCCCTTTTTGCACGAGGGAATTATCCTGTTGAGAAATATCTTTCTTATTAAAATTTGCATTACAATTTCTCGTCAATAATATTACAGTAGATATTATAAATAACAATGTACTTTTTTTGTTTCAAGTAAAAGTATTTTGGATTGCTAAAAATCAATTTGATGTGAAGTTTGCCAAACAGAAATCATTTCAGGATTAATATCTGTAACAACATGCCAACGAAACAAGGACTTTTTCATATCTTTTTTAATTTTTAATTTACAACTGTGACAGTTTTTATTGTTGACAATAATGAAAATTGACAAGTGACAATTTGACAGTCGGAGAGCGACTGTTGAAACGACAACAGAACACGTTGAATAAGCAAATCACACCGTGCAAAAATCAATACTCACTTGCTTCACGGAGTGCTTGTAATATTCATTCGCACCTTTTGGTAATTTGCGACATTCGCGTAATAAATATTTGTACAATGTTTTCGGTTTGCTGATCGTACTGAGCACTATCGTTGACATAACCATACTTTTCCACAAACCCAACTTTTTGTCCCACAAACCAATCGATTTTCGGTACAAAAGTTATTAATCACAAAACGTAGTTTCAATTTTGAAAAACAATTTATATCTTATCACCTGTGATTGATTTTATTTTGAATTTCACTGAGAAATTTGTTATCACTTTTTCTCTCTCGCTGCGCGGTCAACAAGCGACCAAACCTAACCTAACCTAACCTTACTTCGAACATCTGATCGGCGAAGGTAAACATGGAAAGTGAACGTGGTTTGCAGCCGACAGTGTCGGTTTCTTGTGTTGTTTTTCTCAGATGTGATTAATTCGGTATTTTCGAAATCGTAGTGGGGATATTTCAGTAAACAAGGACGTGCAAACGTTCAAGTGAAATTGTGTGAGTTTTTGTCATGACAGCCAAGTGCCAGAGGTTCAAAAATACAACTGTCAGGTAAGTTTTGTTGACAAACATCTTAACAATTCAAAAACAATAATTAAGCTTTGTTATGAAAAATGGTCATATGTTTACATTTTTTTTTGGTTTTTGTGCTTTGGTAATAGTCAACATGAGATTTTGTAATATTATTTTTAGGTTTGTCAAATGGAAAATAAGGCCCGAGATTGGCTGTCAATAAAAAAGTTCAAACACAAGTTGACAGTAGAAATTAATCTCGCAAAAAGATTGTCTAATTGGATTCTTTGATTTTGAGTTCAAAAGTTATTAAAGATGAGTTTCCGGACGATGCAGAGGTTTTATAGCAGCGTTGTTAAGCGCCAGTCCGCTGGGATTATCGGTAAAATGATTATGAGATTTCATTTTTCGTTTTACGATTTTTCATTTTACCCTTTTTTCACTCGATAATTAATCATTTATTTTGTTTCAGTTATTGGCAACGAGATATTGAATTCGCGGGTCAGCGATTTGAATTCTCACTACATCTGCAAGTTGCTTTATCAGTGCGGAGTTTCAGTGAAAAAAGTGCGTCATTTTGAAATTGTTTCAAACGAAATTTTGATCCAATTTTAATAATTTTATGATCGCTATTTAATCGAATTCTTAATTTTTCCAATTTAATTCGAATTCAAGTTTTCGTTCATTTTCTTTTGGGTATTTTAGATGTCAGTTATCGAAGACAACATTGATTCAATAGCCAACGAAGTCAAAGACTATTCGAGCAATTTTGACCACGTCATAACGTCAGGTGGAATTGGGCCGACGCACGACGACGTTACATTTGAAGGTGACAGTCATTTTCAACCGTCAACTGAATCCATTGCAGAAGGGGCCGACAAAAACAGAAACTTTCAAGATGAAAAAGAATAATATCGCTATTCCTATGACCGTGTTGTGATTACGCAAACACGTTCTCGTCATGGTGACGACCGTGAAAATTGCGTCACTTCTTGGCCGGCTGAATTTGATAACGCGAATAATATATCTCAGTCGAATGTCATATTTGGATAAAAACTTTGATCCATTTTTCAACGACTGTACAAAAGTTGTAATCATTGTTTCAACTTTTCTGATAAGATACCCCAAATTGTCTTATTTAAGTGGACTTTTAATTGTCAAAGTTGGTTTCAAGGACTGCCTTTCTTTTTCATTTCCATAATCTGCGAAAAGAACGTGACGTCAAATTTATGCTTCTTTCCCCTTCTTTCTCTGTCTAAATTTGAGATGAATTTAGTTGACGATGATTATCCCCGGGCAAATTACAACAATCCGCCGTTTGTCTGTTTGACATAATAATTAGTTTGTCGATGAGCATCAAATGTTATGACCGTTAATTGCAGCGCAATTGTGCCCAGCACTAGTCAATCAATAAATATCGCCACTTTATCGTAAAACGCAATTCAAAATTAATCTTGCCTGCATTGTCACGTGAGAGTACAAATTTTGAGCGCTATCTATTGCACTTAATCAAAGTTAATTTATTCCGATCTGATTACATTTACATTTCAAGCCAAGCCGATGTCCAAAACAGAGTTTGGATTTACCATAATTTTGAATAAACAAACTGTCTAATTCTCCCGGGGTTCCAGCACACTTTTCCTTCTCGTCTCAAAAACAGCCGCATTGCGCACCGGCTTTGTCCAGAAATCAATCGGTTGCATCCAATCGACAGTTTAATTATGGCTCGAAAACATTTTTACCTTCATTAATTTTGACGTTTAACCACCACTTGTTTTAGCTCTCGCCAAAGCCTTTGACGAAGACCTGCATCACAACGCACAGCTCGTTGAAATCATACAAAACAAATTTCAAGTCACAGATAAAACTTCGCCCGACTTTAAAATGGCCTTGGTAAGCTGAACGTTTTATTTTTCTTTTCTTTTTGTTTAAACAAATTTAATTGCTTGTTAAATCCTGAAATGTGCACGACCCGAAAGTCGTTAATCTAGGTCAGTGTGCAAAACGTCATCTCATAAGCTCACCTTTTTTCTCTCTCTTCTCTCTTTTTTCGTCAATTAGTAATTCGAATTTTTGTTTACAGATCCCTCGAAATTCACAGCTGCATTTTGGTTTCAACGAAAAAACCGGCGAGAGACTGAATTACCCTTGCGTGCAAATTAAAAACGTGTTCGTGTTTCCTGGCTCGCCGCATTTTTTGTGCAGCTCCTTCGGAAGCCTTTGTAAGGTAACCCAAACAACGTTTTATAACACATCTACGAACCATTCTTTTGCGCGAAAATTCATTTACTAAAAAAAATGTGTTCCCGATTTTTTAGAAACTGTTTGGTACTGAAAATGGGTTTCAAACTATGGAATTATACTTGGACGCTTCTGAAGCATCCTTTGCGGACGCTCTCACTGCTGTGTCAAAAGAATTTCCTTCTGTGAAGTTTGGTTCTTATCCTCAGAGTAATCGAAGGTAATTTTTTGTTGATTCTTTTACCTTTTCTGTTAGAAATAGTAATAAATCTAAGTTGGAAAATTGTACGGTACAATTTTCAATGACAACATGTTTGATTGAAATGGGGATAAAAAAAGTGTTGCTACTTGATACTTGTCAGGTGATTATAAATTCGAAATTGGGTTGTCAAGAGGCGTTTCAAACCACGTTTGAGTTCGCGCGAAGTTGCGATCTGTGAAAAACCTTTTCAGCGACGCTATTTATAATTGAAAAGTCGCGTCTGCAAGCCCCGACGGCGAAGGCAAATTTTTTAACGCGCACAGAAAAGCCTACAACTGGGTTAACTCCAGAGAAAGCAGACGAACAATGTTGCGCACAATCAATTGTTTAAATTGCAGCTATATCAGCATACAAGTTTATTTAATTAATGTAGCAACACAAAGAGGGGGATTGTCTGTTTGCAGTTTTTTTTTTCAAAAGTTGCTGTTGTTTAGTCACTTTTTTATTCTGTTTTTAACATTTTTTTTGCTCCTCCCGGGGTGATGGAATAAAAAAAGAGAGAAAAAGTCTTGTAGATACAACCGAAATGATACTTGCTGCTTTTATGGTCGTATAAAAGTCACGGATTTTGGAGTAACTTTTGTTTTACGACGTCAATTTGGCATGCAGGTCAGAAGGTGACGATTCAGTTTCGTACCAATTCGATTACAAATGTCCAAGTTACAGTCCACCTCAAAGACCTATAAGATCAAACGTGATAACGAGAATGATTGCGCCGATTAATCTCAAGTTTAATTTTAATCTAACTACTTCAAATCAACAAATTCGTTAAACGCAATTCATTTTATTTAATCACAAGTTAGACACTGTGACTAAAATGTAACTTTTTCGAATTTTTTGAGTGGAACGTTGAACGTGACGTTTTGCACAGCACATTTCTGGACCCCGGAAGTTGTATAGGGATTTACATAGTTTTAAAGTGGAGTAATCCAAATTACACGTCGCAAGCTTTGAGTTTTGACGAGGGCGTTGAGAGCTGTGATGTCTCAGGTTGAGTTTAGGTGTTGCTGGCAAGGCCAGATGTTTGCATAAGCTTTCGCTAAGAAACTATGTATAAAACATCAAATTTCTATAAAGCTAATGTCGGCCACGATTCTCGAATGGCTATAGAAATATGTTTACATATGCGTTACCACGCCAGACGATGGAATTGTAGATTAACTTGTAAATCCATTTGCATGATATAAAACGGACGAACCATTTGCATCTGACACAACTTTTTGGTCGAATTCGCTGAGAAACAGTTTAGTGTAACATTGCTGTAATTTAAGTAGCTAAGACACTATCGAATTGATATCGACTGGATCGTATTTCAGCTGTTACAAAGCGTTGGTGACTTTAGAGAGCGACGATATTGCTGAAATGGCTAGAGCTAAAACGAGACTGGAGAACCTGATTCCGTCTCGAATAGTGTTGAACCCGGATGAAATTCCATGGAGAATAATCATGGCTAAATATCAAAACTTTAGTCACGACTGCAAAAAGTATCATCTCTATCATAATACCATGTGCGAATTAAGGTAAACTTACTAATCAACAACTAAAACTTCCAAAGTTACCAAACTAACTTTTTAAGTGAAATTTAACTCAGATGAACAATTATAACTCTACTTTTTTTTACGTTTTCTCATTTCGTTCTTTTTTTTCTAGGAGATTGTACGTAAAACCAGAAAGGGTAGTAATTTTCATGGACGGTGAGCCTGAATCGTTAACGCTGTTGCAGCTCGCACACATTGTCACAACTTGTGACGTAGCTCACAACTCAAAACTCAAAATCGTGTACCTGAAAAGCAACCAACTGATGTCCAGAAAGAGCAGCGATCTTGTACAAAGGTAGATTAAGTTAATTCAAGTTTTTTTATTTGTGTTTTAGATTGAGTTTAACATAAGTTAGTTTCAGGTTCAAGGCCCAAGTTACTGTCCTCGAGGAGCCAAGCGTTCAGGCTGCTTTGAAGAGCTTGGAATCGAATCCAAACATCGACTGTATTCTTCTCAGTTCCTTTTCCGATACCGCAACGATTTTCAACGCAAAAGTGCATTGTCCCCTCAAAGACTGGACTGCGGATGATACTCTACATTTTGTCCAAAATTTTTGACTTAAACTTAACCAGTAGTTTAACTTTTTTAACTCAATATTTTCGAATAAGATTTAAAATAACTAGAATGAAAAAAAAAATTTAAGGATTTTAATTGTGTGAAATTGAAAAATCATGTTAATCATATTTTGCGTTGAAAGTCGGCGAGATCAAGGTTAAAAAGGTACTTTTGCCGCGTAATTAGTTCAATTAGGACGATCGATTTTACAGGTGCTAATCGAGGTATCTGGTTTCAGTGTAAAACAATAATGAACAATAAAACGGGGCTGCCAATTAAGACGTCTATTTCGTTCGAATCGCAATTATTGTATTGGAAAAGTGCCCGTCATGCAGCGGTCGAGAAAAAGAGCGGCTGCTCGCTTTTTGAGTGCGTTTTGTTGAGCAATTGTCATGATCTCGGACGCGAAATCCAATTGACCTAATTGAATTGAATGTTATTAATTAGGCGAGATTAAAAACCAACGTATTCTATGCGCCTGAAATGTAATCTCCAAACCTTCCCTTTCCTTTTTTCGTGTTTTTTTTTTCAATGATAGCGGAGGCGACTACCTGACAGGGGCAGCCTGTTGCGTGACCCGTGCGATCAATATCTGTGCGGTTGCAACGCTACGTAACTACAAGTTTCGTATCTTCGCCACTGACGTGATTTTGGTCAAAGATTTACATGAGTTCGCTTGCGAGATTGCGACCTCACTTTTGGCCAAAGGGCCTCACCAAGTACCAAGTGAAATTCAAAATTGTGTTAACCCGTTTTAGGTTCCGGGCGTTGTTCAAGCGATCTAACACTCGCGAAAAAGCAACATTTCAAAAGCAAAACTTTTCTTATCACTTCTTATGTGATTTTTATCTTGCAGGTTTCTTTGTAAACTTTTATTTTGTTCCTCTACATTAAAAGGAGTTCTTCAATTAGATTAATCCTTTTATTCGATCAAAGATGAGAACTCTGTGTAATTGAGTTGTAAAAGGTAATTCAATGCTGAGACATTCAGCATCAATAATATTACGTTACATCAAATATTATTTTCAATGTAATGGCAAACATAATGCAGTTGCTGAGTTTCTTTGAAGTTTCTTAGTGCTCGGAAATTTCGCCTCTGGGATTATGTACACATCAAAACCTGTAAATTCCGGGATTCAGTTCCTTTGCGACAAATTAAATTTTGGTCAGAAATGTATACTTAATTATTTGTGCCATTAAAATGAGGTATTAACAAAGGAATGCTTATCTTGTCCATCATTTTGAAACACTTTTATTACTAAATTTAAGTTCCTTCTTGTTTTATTACTTACTAAGTACATATTACATTACATATAATGTGGTCTATGTAAATACGTTTAATTCAAATTTTAGAGAGATGAAATGAAGAAATAAAATGATGAGTAATTATTTTTTTTGTTTGATACCACTT
The DNA here is from genome assembly GCA_020615435.1 of Telenomus remus. Taxonomy (NCBI): domain Eukaryota; kingdom Metazoa; phylum Arthropoda; class Insecta; order Hymenoptera; family Scelionidae; genus Telenomus; species Telenomus remus. Next base: position 4,044,874 of record CM036341.1, on the reverse strand, counting down.
GGGATGTGTTTGTAATAATAGAAATATGTTATTCAATGATGTGTCGTCAAAGAGAATGATGCAGTTTCTGTAGATCTGCTCGGAGCGAGTTACAATAATGCGAAATAGTTTCACGTAATTGAGAGAGATGAAATTAGGAATTTAGTTTGTGCAATATCATTCAAAATAGCAGCAAAATAACAACAATCGTTCTTGATTATGTGCATAGTTTCAGGAAACGATTTGTTGAATATTCGCACATTTATCATCGCAATTTTGTTGCTTTAATCGACAAGAAAAACAAACAGAATAGTGATAAAGCCTCTCATAACAAGTTTGATTTAGAAACAACAAGGTCTTTAATTTAAGCGCGATCGTCTCTTTGATCGATTTTGCAGTGGGAATAATAGGAACGAATTTCCGTGACTGTGAAATTGTTGAAAACATACACGTATGAAAACACATCACATTTTCCAGTCTCATCTTACGTTTCGAAACTAATTTCACGTCTGCAAAAAGGATTCGGATTTTATATTTCGTATTGTTTGAACGCTCCTCGAATGTCGATATGATTTCTTGTAATTGTAACTCGGCTTGACAATCTTCTTTTTCTTCAAATCAAAAGAAAATTCGAGCATGAAAAGGTGCATTTAATTGAATTCAAAGTTGTCAGTGTATTTTGAGTTTGTTGAAAATTCAAATTGGTCTATTTGATTAATAATACATCTTGGTGAAATTCCAACTCGATTTATGCGGGCTCAACGATTGTAATCCCAAAGTATGCAACATTGCGTTACGACACGGTTTCTAATCTGCACTAGACATCTAGTATAAAGGAACATTGTACGACGAATCAAATCCAGAATTCGATCAGATGCAATAGCGATTCCGCCAGCGTCACAAATCATAAATAAAAAAGTCAACCCAATTGGGTTTTAGGAAGTTTGAACCATGTTTATCAAGTTTCCATGTTTTATCATTTATTCATACACAAAACCTAACCTTTTTGTCTAATTGAGATTCAGATTGTTCAAAGAGCTAATTTTCTATTCAAATTGTTTGAGTTCAAATTATTTGCGATCAGTAAATTCATTTCCAGGCAAGCAAATTGACATTTTTTTAATGTCAGGTTCAGGTAGACAATTTCCAATCCGAGACGAAAACTAACTTGTAAGTTGATTATTGTAGTTGCAAATTACTCGTTACCAGAAGACGTTTGTCGTTGCAACGAAACTGTTTCACTTTCGACGTTTCCCTTTAAGATGAATTTTCAACGAAACCCAAAAGAACTGACTAATTTGAATTATTTCCCTCACACCTTGTTTATTACTTTTTCCAATTCAAAACTGCTTCGAAGTCAAAATTTGAATTCAATTTGTACCTTCAGATTTCTTGAAATAAAACTCAGAAGATTTTCTTTTCGGAATTCGTTCAAACAGCGCCAGTCGAATCGAACTTATAATTCAATCAAAGAGTTAACGTGGAACGTACGTGAGCTTCGATTGAACAAGTTTGGAGTTTTTGCACGAGCAGATGCGTTTGATACAATAGTCCATGAGAATTCATCTTTCGGGTGTTAAAAACGCTGGCGTTCAAAATTGACTGTTTTCCTGTCTCTGGCGTTTTGTTTTGTTCACTTGCAATTTCTCACTGTTTTGTATCCTTTACCTGACAAAGAACACACTTTTTATCACCTTCAAATTTTCATCTATCGTTTACCCCAAAAGAAAAAAAAATGTGTTTCAAAAATATTTCCCTTTTTTAATTAAATGTCGCTCTTTGATTCACTTTCATTTAATCATTTTTCGTTTTTTTTCCAGGTGCAGAAAATCCGAAAGCAAATTCAAAGGTGGAATTGAAATTGGAAAGATAAGATGAGAAAAATAAGAAAAGTAGCTGGTCCCAGGAAAGAGATTTTTCCTTCTACTTTTTCGCTGCGTCCTGGCCTGCAGAAGCTGGATGTGATAGCTGCCAGCAGGTGGCAGGTGGGTTGCGTATCGATTTCTTACAAACCTAGCTGGGTTTGTGCATGGGATCTCTCTATATTCAAGATTCTCGCCGTAACAACATTCAGGCGCGGCCAATTTTCGTGTCGTTGCAACTTGGATTGCAGTGTTGTTTCTTGATCATGCGTGGCTCGCTCCAACCCGTTATTACATCTGCTATTGAGCAACAAGTTTCTTGTCGGATATTTTAGCTGCGCGTCAGCTGGCCAAGTGATAAAAACAAGTCCATCACGATAGAATAAATAACAAACTTCAACCCCTTTTTTTGTTACTCTTTTTGTTATTATTTTATTCTTCACTTTATTTGCCCCTTTCAGTTTTTATTCTTTCCATTTAAACAAGTTTGTTGCAAATATGTCAGTTGGAGTTAAAAAGTTGGGATTAAAAATATGAAAGAACATCTGAGTCTGACGAGTAGTCCTGGAAGTCTTTAGATTTTTGAAACTAAAAAATTTGTTAAGTAGCGGAGAGAAAAAGAAATGCGAAGTGGTCCGACCGCATACTGGTTAAATCTACTTGTGGATGAAGAGACGGCTTGCGCCATTACCATTGCCCAGCCTTCTACTTTGGAACAAAATCATGCCATTTCTTAACTCTTCACGTATCGCACTTGTACTTTTCTCAAGCCCCATTACGAACTCATAAGATCGTAAAATGCACCCGTAAATCTGTGAGCTCTTGTGAAAAAAAGACATTGCGTGCTCGGAAATCCGCCGCCAAATGTTTTCCACCCTAGGAAGACGAATTTGTTAAAAAAGGTGTCAGAAAGTTTCAATTCAACTGCATTCTTTCTCAAGTTGAATGGAAAAAGGGGTTTCAATGGTGAAAAAAAAGGTAGTCAAACGAAGATGATATAAGAATAGTGCAAAATGATAAAGCCACGAAGAATAAAGATTCCTTATTGAGAACAAAACTCGGGGCGATAATTTGAAGGGAAAAAGGAATGAAAAGAAGAGAAAAATTGTCTGCTACCGCTGAACTTTTCCCCTGAACGAAATAGTTTTGTGTCTAACTTTCGACTTTGCGGACTCTTTCTTTTTTTTCTCTTATACTTTCGTTTTATGATGGTACAAGTATTTGTTACAGCAAATTGAAGCGAACTTTTGGCGCGAGTGAAAGAGTAAGATTTCGATGGAGAAATCAAGTTTGCAATTATTTAGTGAATTGAGTATTGATTTTGATAACAAGATTGAAGTGAAATCAAGGGTTCATTTAAACTTTAGAAGTCGACAGTTAAAGAATTGTTTTTTTTTTTCTTACTGAAAAAAACTGAGAAAAATAAAGAAAAAGTTGTTCATTCAGGCGTGATAAATTTCAACTAGTTTAGAATTTTCGTAATTATGAAAACAATTGCGCGTCGTTATAGCTACCGCTTTATTCATAATTAACTTATTTTTGTCCATCCAAGTTGTATTGTAGCGGTGTAAGTTGAGCGCTTAATCCTGATTAGTGCTCCCTTAGGCAGAGCGAGACGAAACTTTTCGAGCCAACTGAACTCAGACTAATTCTGACATCAAATTTAAAACCATTCGCTCAGAAGTATCTGTCGAATTGAGTTTTCCAAAAGCCGACTTTTTTTTCATGAAGAACATCATTTCGAAACTACGTTTTTTTGCTCTTGTCACTTCGAGTTTTAGTTTCATATCGAATTTATGACTTCATAAATCATTCTGCAAAATGTCAAACACGCCGGCAAATTTTTGTCAAACTTCCAATCGAAGTTTAATATAGCGTCAGAAAAAAAAGACGAAAGTGATTTATATTGAAATGATTAATGCCACTGAGATCTATCTGTGGTCGGTATAAATCTTTGCCGAAAATTCGACGCTGATGGTTCGCAAAAGGTTGCGATCAATTTCACGCGCTCCTGCTTACTTTTAGTACGGACAATTAAAGATCACGTGTTGGATGACGCAAATTACTAACTACACTTTGGCCTCGATTACTCTCGAATCACATCATTCGCAGCTCAAATTTTTTCGAATTTTATTTTCGGTTCTCTGCTTCTATCTTTGTCAAAGTTTGAAATTTAATTTCAGAAATTACATTTCAAGCTTGAATTATTGAATTATCATTTGAAAACTCGACTTCGTTTTCGGGGATTCGAACTTACGTCTTCGGGGTTACAATCTGCCGTCTTATCCACTACTCTAAAACTTCTAAATTGGAAGGATGAAATTTGAAGTACGAAAACAATTATTAGGATTACAAAACGGGTTGTCTAGGTAACGATTTGTGATAAAATGCATTTTTGTAGTAAAGAATGTTGAATAAAAGTCGGTTTCTTTATGTCGCAGTAAGTTTCAACGTGGGTAAACAGTAATGCATCAAATTGATTAGTAGCGCTGAAAATCTTGGATGCGGCTGATGTTTTCGTTGAAAAGGAAAACATTGTGTTTCGTTTTTCCCGGTTAACGAATGACAAAAATATCGATCCCACTATTATTCTGCCCGGGATAAATATTTTATCGCGCGACATACACAGCATTGTGTGCACACAAAAAAAATCAGTTATATTGATGCACGTCTATTTTTATTTCGGTCGTTTTTTTTCGTTTGATTCGGACGTTTTATCTGCGGTAAACTTCTCCTACGAAATTGATAAAACATTTCGTACTTTTCTTTAGATTCTTTTTTTCACTTTCACGATTGCAATCGCACGAAAATTATACCGTAATACGAAAAAAAAGGAAGGAAATTGCAAAAATTGAAATTTTAAGTCAAAGACAAGGGTTTCTTTACAAGTCAAATTGGAGGATAAAGATAACACTGCAACGAGTAATTCGGTTCTCACTGATGAAGCGAAAATTTATAAATTTTTTCGCATAAACGTTCCGTATCGGTTTGTAATAATAGATGTAACGATAGAAAACGTAACGATATTGAAAATCAATATTTATATTCTCATGCTTGTTTTGAATAACAAAAAAGCAATAATGAAGTGAAAAAAAGCGAAGCAAACTGCGCTGGCGGAGATACAAAAAAGGACGATTACATTCATCAAATTTGGAGCAGAAGATAAACTTATCCGTTTCATTTTGCTGACATTTCAAGAACGTCGTTTTCGTAGACATGTTTTATTTATACAATTTCAGTCATGTACAACATGTTCAAGATAAGCTTTGCAACCAAAAAAGTATTAATCTGCGATTTTCTTTCTTTGAATCAAAACACTGATTACTTTGGTTAAAAGCAATTGAAATTTTTTCTGAAAATGAAAGAGATAGAGAATAAGAATAACAAAATACAATTCATCGATTTGTTCGCCAACGCGAGATGAATAAAGATCTCCAAATGTAGTACAGACGTTCTACATTTCGCGTTCATGAATTTTAAGACAAGACATTTGAAGTTCAAAGGTATATTAAGCGGCGCTTAATTAATTGACGTATACAGATTCACTGAATTATTTACAAATACCAGTTTTGACGTGGGATGGAACTCGCTTTTTTAACCGATTCCTGTTGATGACATGAGAAATCGGCGTTCGTGATGAAGAAATAAACAGATGTAATTGAATGCTGACTTAAACAGTTATTAACGTCATAGTGTTATTTTCGTTTCGATTTTTCAACTGGTCCAACATCTGAGTCTTTTTTATTCAAATAAAACAGGTCAACTTTCTGAACAAAATCAAATGAAATTAAAGACCGAGGGAAATATGTTTAGAAAGAAAATATTCTTGTGTGAAAATTGCGTCCTCACGTTTAGCAAGTGATGGCTGAATCGATTTCCGATAGAATTTAATACAAAATACGTTATTTTGGCAATTTCATTAAGTTCGAACTCAATTCAAATACCAGTCGAATGTTTACCAGACGATTCATTATTCAAATATTATCTTCTTTTATTTTGACATGGTTTTTTCCGTCCTGAATATTGATGTGTCATGATAGAATTTGGGTCATTAGGGAAACTGCTGTGTTTTAACTGGCGGTCAATTCCGTGCACTTAATTTCCCAGCTGTAAATGAGCCGCTTTGAAATGGGTGACTCGTGTTCGGTTTAGTCTCAATTTCACGTCCTTTTGAAACCTCAACCAGAAATAACACGACCGAAAAAAAGAAGAAGAAATAAAACAAAAATTAAACGAAACATTGACACGAACGAAAATCAAATAGGTAAAAATATGTCAACTTTTATTATAGACAAAAAAATACGATTTCCATTTATGTTGGAATCCGAGAGAGATTTTTGCATTCAAAAGCAACACTACGAGACATGCGACTATGCTGTAACCATAATGTTTGACATTTTTATATTATGTAAATGTCGACTTTGCATTGGGACAAATTGTCCGACCGAGGAGAGTGCCCTTTTTGCTTATTTTATCGGTACGTCTGACGTGACGCAAAAACACAGTTCAGAGTTGCACCTTTGACCTCGCGATCTTAAGGGGCGACAATCCCACTCGGCCCTTTCGAACTTTCCTGGGAATTTAAATGTACCGATCGAACTGAAAAACGCTTTGTGGTCTCGCACAACAAACAGAAATCAGTTCGAGTCCATTAAGGTGTCAAATATTGTAGCCCCTTTTTTTCACCTGCCGTGTTTCTGGGTGTATTATATTATTGAAATGTTAATTCAAACAATCAATCCGTTCATTGGGTCAGAACAAACTGACCGAAACTGAATTAAATTTCTCGCATAGTAATTAACCACTGAGCTTCAGCGATACGTTTCGGATTCGAACCATCAAGTTGAACTTGATAAGTAAATACGGGTAACTTTAGATTTTGTTTGAATAGTGAGTTCAAATTGTAGAAAAAGATTCGAAAGATATATTTTGAGTTTTTTTTATTTACTTGCAAATAAATTGACAGAATTTTTATATGGAATTTAACTTTTTTATTTTGATTATTTTGACTGAAAGAAGGAGATCGGCAAATAATAATAAAAATGTACATCGACGTTTTCACGTAGAGTCTGAATGCCAACCCATCCGCTTCGTAGAGGTGCTTGAAAATGCGCAGCATTTTTGCAGCGACGAAATATTTAATTTTTCAGTTTCGTTTGTCGATCCCAAACATATTTGCAATCGCTTATATTAATGTTTAGTAAAAACTTGTAAAATTTCAAACAGAAGAAACTTTTTTTCCCGTTACAATTATTACGTTTTAGATGACGCGTCAAAAGTGGCAATTAAAATTGCGGCCTCCGTTTGACCAAGTTTATATAGCAAAATTACAAGCAATCCCGAGGCCGACCGCGACAAAAGGACCAGCTCAACTTATTCTCCTGCTTAACTTGCTATGAGATACGAACTTTCTCATACCAGTTGTTGCGGTTGACTAAATGAATTATTAAAACCACTGATATCTTCTCACAAGTGCGAATTTCCTCCGTCAAATTTTAGTCAATTTTTTCTAGTTTTGTAATTTGTAATTTTTATGTTTCAAATATGACTTTTAGTGCTCTAACGAAACTGATCCTAGGCTTAGGACTTGGTACAAACTCAATTCGATTGTGGCGGTAAAAAGCGTCGTAGCGATGGCCGTTAATGGCTGATGATCGTGGGGGTAACAATTGACCGGCGAGGGAATAACAAGTCTCTTCCGCTGACAATTGTGTGCGCGGCCAATTTGTAAGTCACGCTGATTTAGATGTTGCTGGCGGTCCGCCGGCGACGGTGAAATGTTGGCTTATCAAATTGTTGATTCAATAGGAGCCACTCATTCAAATTGGGACCGAACGCGCCATTAAGAGTTATGACCGCGTTAAGTGGCGTGAGTGGATGCACGCATTTAGTCAAAAGAAACTTTCGAAGCGCTTTTACACAGCCGTCAGGTACACGCCACAGTCGATGCCTCTCCAAATCGATGCGCAATTAGACTCTCCTGCCTCACATCCGATTTTGACGCGCGTTACACTTTGATTATGAACCAATTCGACGGTTCTGATCGGAGACTTTTTTCTGTAAAATTCATTTCTCCAATCCAATCATTTTGTGTTTTAACGAAGCTTCAACTTTTTTTTCTGGATTAGATAAAAGTTTGGGAAAAAACAGGCGAGAGAAAAAAATTAACAATGTATCATGAAATTTCAGAGGGCAAAATAAAAGTTTTCCAACTGTTAACAAATGAGGAGAAACAAGTTATATTCTAACGTGCACAAAGTTCGGAGCATTTTGGCTCGATTGTTTTTTATCGGACTTGACGTAATGTAAACGAAATAAATTCCGTTAAATTTTATAGTACTGAGTTGCGGAAATATCCAAAAATGCGAGCATGTTTTAGAATTGAAAATAGTTTTGTGGAAGTTTGTTTAAATATTAGTTTTTGTTTGTTTTCCGTATGGTTAGTTGAATTCAACTTTGTGGATGAATTTTCATTTGTTCGAATTCGTTTCTGTTTCAGACGTTATGTAAGACACTCTAAATTCCAGCGGGAAACCTAACATAGCAGGAACCAAAGTATATGCCTTTGCAGGAGGGAGCAAAATGGTCATCTAAATTATATGACGTAAGTAATCTGAGATAGAAAATATGAACAAAGAACGCTATGATGTCGTCAGAATTGATTCATTTAGGTTTTTCGTCATTCGAACGAAAATACGAATGACATTTATTGTTACTGATGGCCATCAAATTAAATCAATGAAAAATAATTGACATAGAAATTCGACTCAAGAACAGAATTCTGAACTTGAATATTGTCTGTTTTTCAAACGTTTTTTTTTGGTTTCATAGTTCAATTATGAAATTTTAAATTTAGAATAATTGGACAAATTAATTTGGTTTAATGTATTTTGACCTTTAAATATTGTTTCATATTATTCGAGCTCTAATGTCTGAATTTAATTATGTAAAAAAGGGGTTTGATGTAAGATGATAATGTTGATTCAGTGGACACAGCTTGATACAATGCTAACTTGATTTAGAGATGATTATTTGATAGCCGGGATATTATATTAAGTTGTTAGGGGTGTCCGATACACTGAGAACAAATTATTTTCAAGCATTACCGTGACAGACCGGCATCATTGTAACGTAAATTTATGTTTGTGGGAATCATTTTCTGTCTCCCTTTCTTTCATTTATTGTAATTAATTCGAAGCACAGATTCGAGATTGCTCAGCCAGCCGTGAAATCCAATCAAAAGAACTTCATTCATGATTATTTTGTCGGGCCATCGTGTAGTTATAAATTAAGTTTGGTTCGCTGCACTCGTACAATCTCACTATTTCCCAACTTCATCATCTTGATATCAAAACCAAAAAATGTCTCTTCTATTCACTGTCTCGTTTGAATTAAATTCCATCGCGCATTTTTGTTCCGCTTCAATTTCGAATAAATTACACGATCAGAAGTTACATCTGTAAAATGAGAAATTACCATTTCAAAAATTGAACCCATTTTGAATAATGAAAGGCTGTTTACGAATTCTGAATGATTTACAATGTTGCAGGTGCGTTTTCGGCGAGCCCGAACCGCAGTTCGGTTGCAACTTTCCATTTCTTCATCTGGCCATCAATTTGGTGGACGCACGTTGCATAATTCCGCTCAGCGAAACACCCAAATTGGCCAAGCACTCTTCCACTCGAGGTCATGGATTCCAAAGATCAGCGCGAGAGAAAAAAAAAACAACACAAAAAAGGAGCGGACAAAAAAAGAGGTATCACAATTTAAAAATTTGTTCGCACCAGCATTTGGTTCGTAAATCAAACGTCGTTGCACTCGATAATCCGCGCATTTATCAGGCTCGCCTGAGCCGCGAGCATAAGTTTATTCGCCGGCAATTTTTCCTTTCTTAAACATGCCGAAGCAATTTATCCTCGATGGTAATCAAGCCGAATCAGCGGCGTTGATTCGTGAAACCGCGATTCATTATCGTTCAACCCAGGAGGACATAATTAATCGTCGAGACCTTGAATTCGCGAGAAAAATCGCACCAGAGAAAACGCTAAAAAGCAAAACTAAAAGAAAAAGTCAAAGCAAAGAAAAAAAATTGCATCAAAAAAAAAAGAAAAAGAAAAAGAAAACCAAAGAGAAAGAACGACGGTGTTTGGAATGAAGACAAGAGAGATCCTGTATGAAAATGACTTTATGAACGAGGCGTGCGCGGCTGTGACAGAGCTGCTCCACCACTACCGCGGCCAGCAGTACCACCACCAGGAGGACGTTCTCTGACGCCTCCGGCAGCTCGCACCACCTTCAAGCATGATCAGTCGACCCCGTGCATCGCGGCACGACTGCCGCCCGCGCGTTACAGTTCGAGGTTCGAAGCCAGTGTGACAACTTGCGTGCGCAGTAACTTATGCTTATTCAACAAATGCGGATAGCGAGCCGTGGCCGGTAATGCTTCAGTTAACGGCGACCGATTGATCTCGGCGGGGATTGTTATTATGTGGTAGACGAGCGAGCGATAACTTGTTGAGTCCAAGGGATCAGCAGGCAGGTGTGACAAGGCTGCGGGATGGCGCTGTCGCTGGTGCCGGTGCTGTTGCTGATGCTGCGGGGCCCGCTGGGCCTCGCCATGCCGCACAACGACCCGCTCATCGTTGAAACAACAAGCGGGCCCATCCGGGGCCTCGCCAGGGACGCCAACGGCAACGAGGTCCACGTCTTCTACGGGGTGCCGTTCGCGAAACCACCGCTCGGTCCTCTGCGGTTCCGCAAACCGATGCCGATGGACCGCTGGAGCGACGTCTTGAACGCGACCACCGCTGCCCAACAGCTGCTACCAGGAACGCTACGACTACTTCCCCGGCTTCGACGGCGAGGAGATGTGGAACCCCAACACCAACATCTCCGAGGACTGTTTGTACCTGAACATCTGGGTGCCGAAGAAGACCAAGTTCCGTCACAAGAACGGAGACTACATGCAGAACAGAACTCAGGTGCCAATCTTCGTCTGGGTCTATGGAGGCGGCTACATGAGTGGCACAGCTACTTTGGACGTTTACGACGCCGACATTATGGCCAGCACGAGCAACTCGATCATCGTCACGATTCAGTACCGGGTGGGAGCCTTCGGGTTCCTCTACCTCAATCAACACTTTGACAACAGCGAGGAAGCCCCGGGCAACATGGGACTCTGGGACCAGGCGCTCGCGCTCAAGTGGCTCAAGGACAACGCGCACGTCTTCGGCGGCGACCCCGAACTTATCACGATCTTTGGCGAGTCCGCTGGCGGAGGATCCGCTTCGCTGCATCTCATCTCGCCGGTGACCAGGAACCTGGTTCGAAGAGGCATCTTGCAGAGTGGCACCTTGAACGCTCCCTGGAGTTTCATGACTGGCGAGAAGGCCAACGAGGTGGCGAGAATTTTGGTCACCGACTGCGGATGCAATGCTACCGAACTCGACGAGAACCCGGCTAGGGTTATGGCGTGCATGAGATCGGTCGATGCCAGGACCATCTCGGTCCAGCAGTGGAACAGCTACAGGGGCATCCTGGGGTTCCCCTCCGCGCCTACCATTGACGGCATCTTCTTGCCAAAGGACCCTATGGAGTTACTCAAAGAGGGCGATTTCAGAGAAACTGAACTTCTCATTGGGAATAACAAGAATGAAGGTATTTAAGATCGTTGGAAGTCACTGTTTTGATGGGATCATGATTTTTTTTGGTTGAAATTAATGATTGCTTGTGAAAGGTATAGTTTGTTGGTATGAAACAAATGGAGCAAAATTCGTATCTCTGAGGATGACATTCGGTTCATAATAAAAAGATGTTAGTAAATAGAAACTCGTATTTATCGTGCGGGCTGAGCTTAAAGGGAGTGTTTCAGAGTTTTTGGGCTGCGCGCCTAGGGATTGAACGGGCGATCTCTTGTTTATCACGACACAAATTACAGTTCAGGGTTTCCCAAAAGAAACCAACGAATTGGTAAACGAGAGCAATTTACGAGCGGTGAAAAAAAAACGTCGATGCCAAATGGTTGTCACAGCTTTTGATTTGTCCTTTTGGTTTCGTTTTTGAGCGCTTCGATGGTATCTTTAATGGCACAGTTTGACGGATAACAAAAATAATAATTGATCGCAAGAGTTATCTCGCGCCGGAGGAGCGCGAATAGAAATTCTATTTTTCACTGACATTCGCGGGTGCAAAATCGAACAACATTTTTGACAGATGGTGTGACACGACAAAGGTCATTAAAAATTTTGCTGGCGTCGTTTAGAAAACTTTTACTATCGATTTTCCATTATCCTTCGCTATTTTTTTTTCATGGCATTAATTTTTCGGCCACGGATGGTTGCAGTTGTTTTTCGCAGCGCGAATTTTAATTGCAATCTATTGGATTCGAGATTTTAAATTGAATTTGCGAGCTTCAGCTGCGACGTGAAATTTGAATATGGCTTGTGTTTTTTGTTGTTTACCAATACGAAATTAATTCCCCCGGACTTTTATTTGCGTCGAATAAAAATGTTTCGGCTGTTTGGCTCTGACAAATATGCGCAGTCTTGACGTGAAACCGTAACTATTTTATTGACGTTTGTTTTGGCAGGCAAACTTTGCCCCGGTTAAACGGCGGTTGATGGGATTTCAGAAGGAAACTTACTTCGATATTGGGACTCAAATTGAAACAATTTTCATTTTGTTGAGTCCCATTTTTGTACATAAATTTGATCTCAGCAATTTTCGAAGATGCAAAATCTGACAATAAAGTCATTTTTCAATTCAAGGAAAATTAATTGACAGACCGATAAATGGTAGTTTGCATAAATTTCTTGTTCAACAAAAGGTTCGAATTTACATTGCTAACACGCCATCAGCTTCATTAAAATCAAAAGTTTCATTGTTTTAATAACCGATATTTCTACTGTATGCAAAAGTGTTTCGCGAACCACCGACAGTTTAATTAGCTAATTAATTCATCTCGAATTAATCCGCAAGATTTATCGCTCGAGTTTTTGGGCGTTTCGGAGTTACAAACAAACGAAACACTTTTGTTTTCACTCGACTGGCTCGAAATCATAGTGTCGGTGCGAAAATGGATTTGAGAACGTTGAATTCAATTTGGTGCCAATCAACAATAGCGAGGCGTCGTAAAAAAATGCAACTAATGAACGGTGCCAACAAAAGTGTTATGTTACGATCATGAAAAATTATTGCGCTCTCCCGTTGTCCTAACACAATATGGAAAACGAGCGATTTCAGCGATAAATCCGCGACAATTAAGCGGCTATTTTGCCCGGACTTCATGTACAACTTTTTCCGCGTTCAACTCGTAATTTACACTTCCGTACGCACAAAAAAAGTAACAAAAAATCGGTCGACCATTGGCAGCACAGGGGATTTGAAAACAATATTTCGCGTTTAGTCGCGACCCCGATCGATACAAGTTTCCAACTCAATATTATCGAGTACCGTTGACGCTCGTAAATCAAACGACAGAAATTACTCTAATTTTGATCCAACTTCAATGATTTGGTACGACCACATTATTTTTGAACGGTACATTTTGAGGGAACTGGTGTAAAAAATTTTTTCCCCAAAAAATGTCTTCGCACATTATGACAAAATGCCCCAGGAACATTTGCACTTGGGTCATAAAATTTGTGCTCATAAATTCATTAAAATTTCGCTGAATTGTCCGCGAAGTTTTTTGGATGAATAAATTTTCGTAATTGAAATATTGATCACTTGTGGGTAAACAACAACACAATTTTATTACGGTTTTTATTACTGACAAAAAGAGTGATTACTAAATACTCAACATAATTGGATGAAAAAATTCAAGTAAAAAGATAGACAGGAAAGTTGAAATGACTGAATTGACATAATTGAAATATTTTCTAGTCTGATACGCAGTAATTGAAATAAAAGCAGACAAAAGCCTTCGCTCATTGGCTGTTCCAGTGTACATATCGCGTCCAAACTTTTGCCTCTAATTTGACAGCAAAAGTTGGTGGCCAACTTTGTGCGACACACGTGCGTATTTACAACACCTAGCTCTCGTTTCAAGTAGCTGCTTTACAAATTATTCCAACCTCGTTTTCCCTTCAGCAATTCAACTTTGCAGCCACTTTCAAAATTCGTTTGCAAATTGTTGAATAATTTTTGTTTTCGATGCAATGCAATGGTTTTGTTTTCCCACGCCTCCGAGGAAAGATGGGCACATTCATTTGCGACACGAAAGCGTCGCGAAACAGGTGCCTGTATTGTGGTTCTACTTTCATGAAAACGAATAAATCGACCCTTAGCCGGGCAAAGTGGTTTCAGACACGTGATGACACTGTTTGCCAAAGTACATTCACGAATCGCGTTAAACAATTCGAAGTCCCATTTTTCAAATCGAAAAAGCAGCTCGTCCAAAAAGATTTGTATCCAATTTTCAACGCGCTTTTGTTGACTCGACGAATTAATATTCGCATCGGCAATTTGTTATGTTGTTAACCGCGCCGATTTCATTTATTATTCGTTCAGTTGTTAATTATCCCTGTCTCTGAATTGTAATTAGGCTGTAATTTCGAATTATTCCCTTGGCCATTGAATTCGAATTCTAATGTTTTAATTCAGTTCGAATTTTCGTATCTCCATTTCTACTCTGATTTCAGTATTGTTTACAGAGTTCCTCAATTTTTGTTTGCTTTTTTTTTCATCGTCCGTTCAAATTAATTGAACAATTGATTTCATCTCGCACGCAGAGCAATGATGTAATTTTCAGAAGTGATTGTCAGAATTTCATTATCAGGGAAAATCATCGAAAACAAAATTTGAACAAATAAGATTAGGTCTGGATGAAAATCGCGACAGTTCAAGAACGGCGACACAAATTCGAGAGAAATGTAGCAATCTGGTCTTTTGTAATTTATAAAGATACATTATTGACAAACAATGGTGATCAATAATTATGTATTGGCATTGGGGGATATGATATATCGTCGCTCGTAATGGACTACAGTATAACTTTATTAAGGGATATTGATCGAGAATAAATTTTTCCTTATTAATGTTCGTGTGGGCAAGTCGCAGCTATAAGTTAGAATGCTAATCTCGTGATGGACATCGATACAAAAATGATTGCATTGATATCCTCAAAGTAACTATTAAAAATGTACATAAAACAAACGAAAAACAAACTTGATCGAAGGCAAATTTTGTTGTCCAACTTACCGAGACCTCGGAGTGTCTACGAATTATTGACACTCGCGACCTCTTCCCTCTTCTGTACACTTTGTTTGTCCCCCAGGCATCTTCAATCAAAATGAGAACACGCGATATTCAGATTTTTTATCTCGCTCTTCCTTTTTTTGCTTTGTTTTTTTAATAGTGCAAACTTAAACTGTTGAAGTGTTTTAATCCCCTTTTTTATTAAGAGTTAGACATTGTTTAATAATATTTTTTGAAATTTGATAAGAATTTTTTCGAAATTCGATTTTTTTCTATCAAATTGAATTGGAATGAAAATATAGTTTGGTTTGAAATCTTGTAGGAAAAGTAGAAATTGGTTGAAGTGGACAGTAGCAATATGGAAAAGTACACGTAGTTCCCAAGACAATATATAAAGTGATTTTCGATGTTCAACGTGGAGCATCAATCTGCAAAATCAACTTATAAAATAAACATTCAGTACAGAATGCAATTTATTTTATTTTTATTTCACGATAATTAAATTTCGTAATTGAATGACAAAATGTATTAATTAATTTCGACATTAATTTGTATCAATGCACGTGTTTACAATGTTACAATAATTTGGACCTCTTTGTTACATTACATTATGATTATTAATCTGATAACAACGAATGGTGCAAATTGTAATTAAAACTTTCGAAATGATAAATCAAAGACAAACAATTGTGGCGAGTGCCGGAGAAACTCACTCTACTAAACCGAGTTTATTTCGAAATAAAACATTTTATATTTATTTTCATTCAAAGACTATAGTTTGCTCTAATAAAATCTCATTTTCTATCTCAATTATACAACTTTTTTTCGTACATTAATTTTCAACTACGTCAATCAAAATAACGTTTCACGCCAGTCATTTGTATTTTAAAATGCCACACATGGGTTCTCACCATCTGAAAATAAATATAATTCTTCTCCCCAGCGGAGAAAAAAGTTCATATTATAATACAATAGAAACACATTAACGTCACTGAAGTATTCGTTCCGGTACACCAAAAACTTCTCTACGGTTGAAAAAAAAACAGTAAAAATGAAAAAAAAAAAAACATTTCACTCAAGGGAGATTGAAAAATGTTCGAGAGGAAAAAGAAAAAATAAGTCAGGGAAAAGTGAAACGAGGGATTTGACCGTAATTTTCTCGGTTTATTAACAGCTCGATTCCGTTCCAGTGGACATCCGGGTGAGACTTCGTCCAGGCTGTCACGTTCGAGACAATTGATCACATCGCCTTTAAGTATAACGCGCTCTTTCGAATTAAAGCGCTGTACTACTTTGTTCGAATAAACATAGGTATGGAATTCGTACATAAGCCACATGGCAAAAGGTTAAAGACTCGTTCATATTTAATCCATCGCGGAAGTTGTTCGTATGCACACCGAGCAACTGGTTATACCGTCCAGCTATTTACTTATTGATCCTCCGACAAACGTACCGCCATGTAAAATGTACAAATGGAACATGATTCAATCTCTGATTTGCATAAATTACGTTCCTCAACTTGCACTCACTTTTTTTTGAGTTCGAAAACAAAAATTGTCGTTTTGGTTTTTGAGTTGGTGACAAACATAATGATGAGAGATTGAGTATCGATTGCGTCGGCACCGTTGCGCCCGTCCTATCGAGTCGTCAAACATGGTCGGATTGAAACGTTGTTTATCTACCCGTACGAACATTTTGGTGTTCCTGGGGCTGACGTAAGACTGTCTGTTTCACTTGTATACCTCGGCTAGATTTGAAAGATAACGTATTTGCTCCCTGCGAATGTTTGCTGTTGTTTCCTGGCTGATCTTTTCACAACACTGCTTCTCAACATTTCTTGTTACTGTGTAGCCGGATTTTTGTTACTGACAAGCATTTTTGCTTTTTATTACTGTAATGCATGTTTTATAGAGCAGGTCATGGACGAGTTCCGTGTCGAATGATTTTCATTGATCATTTTCTAGCTTGTTCAAAAAGATAGTTAGGCCTTGATGAAAACAAAAAAAGAGCCAATTCTGGCGAAACGTAATTACACAAATCAGCCGAGCAGAAATGCTTATCACTGTGTTAATAAACTGGCGAGCGTCAAGCCGCTGTCATAGATCGTCAACTTTTTACGCGAATGTAAGACCGGGACAAAGATTCACGACGAAAGTTCTGCCCTACTGATTGGCCTGACAAAACTTTTCGCTGAAAAAGTTGGGTCACTTTGTTGGGAAACTTTTTTTCAAATGTACAAAGCTTATCTTTGTTTCCAATCATTTACTGCGAACGGTTCGGAGATAACTACTTATCATTTCAAACGATGAAGTTGGTTTTTGAAAAGTTGCGTTTTATTCTGCTGGATGATTAACACCGCGATGATAATTAGTTTAACTCGGCTTAAATTGTGGACAGGTGTTTATATAATTTCGCACCGCGTTTCGCAGCAACATAATCAGACGTGATTCAAATGCGAACAGTTTGAATGGCGTTGCGATCGTTAACGATAACGTCAATCAATCAATATCGTTGATTGAATTCGCCCTGGGACTAATAACAATGAAACAGCAGCTTTATTTTTCATCTTCGAGATCGATAATCGGAATCAATTCGACTATTTTTAAATCTGCTATCAATTACCAATAAGACAGCATGCCTTTTTTCACTCAACGACGATAAAAGTCGACAATGTTTTTTCCATTCTTTTGTATCCTCACGTTCAGCAGTTGATAAAAGATCAAATCAATTCAAAAACAATCCCATCCGATTTTGTACCAATTTAATTTTCTATAATGCATTTTGTCCTAGCAGAACGAATTGAATCGAACAGTCAAATCGGTCATCAAACATCAGAATTATGTTTTTTATTTTGAATCGGATAATTCATGTCCTGTTCACTCAACTTGAAAGACAAAAACACTCATAAATCTCGAGGAACAATCGAATTCAGGACGAGCAATATTTCGTCTCAATTCATTCATGAATAATCTGTCTTGTATTTATTTGTCCGGACAAGTAACGGATGATGAATAACTCGGAAAGTTTGACGTTTTTATTTGCGATAAAGTTGTAATCAAATTGTAAAAGGACATTTACGTTTTGAGTTGCGACGTAGCTAAGGGGTATCACAAAATAAATAATTAACATGAATTCAGTTGAGTGCAGTTTCACGTGTCTTGTTCCGATGTATCGTTGGAGCAATAAACGTTGCTGGCAGGTCTGATTTATATGATGTAGAGGAGCGTTTGCTGTTGCATATGACGATGACACTTATCGACCAGACACATTCTGATAAATTTATTGACACCGATTGCCTGCGGTTAGTTATTAATATGGCCCCAACCACTTTACTCAAATGGCTATTGTTCTTATTGTTCCACATTTCTATACTTTGACCATTTTTTCAAATCATCCTTAATTGATTTTAAATCACAGGAAAATCTCAACTCTGGATTTCACTGTTTTATTTATACTTTATCTATGTCGTGATTTCAAAGAAAATTTGAAGGTTTTTTTTCAGTAGAGTCTTTGTAGGACTGAAATTTTGTTGTTTCTTGTAGAAAAAGAAAGAAGATAGAAAATGAAAGAAGAGAAACAAGATTTGTACTTTGTTACACGAGTTGAATCGATTCAAGAGCGACACAAGAGTTCGCGACACTTTGCCGATATTTTGTTGTAATGAAAATTTGTCGTCTGTGTGACGAAATTTATTTGTCCTTTGGAAATTTGTTGGTACAAAAGTTAGTCGCCGAATCGTCTGAAGTCACAGAAACAATCGAATTTGCAAAATTATATTTATATACAGTTTACCAGGACGAATGTTATTTATGGGCTACAAAAGTTTGTCCCTCCTTTTGTTTTCCGTTTGTTTCCTTAAAATCTTCTGTAATCAAGTTAACCGAACTTCCGAGAGCTCAAATTGTATTATATCTTGAGTATCAACAGAAACAACACTGCTCAACGATGCAGTTCGGTTCGACGGTATTTTTTCAACTGGACAAACTTGCGCGAACTAAAATTTACGCGTTTATTCACATGCTGTGCAAACTCTCGTGTTTGGACTTGTGATAATGTATTGTACAGTTTTGTAACGCGCGAAAAAAAGTGCGCTTCTTGGCGCAGAGTTAGTCGGGACGAGTTATTTTGTAATTGGAAGAGAAAATAATTGCCAGCGAAGTTACACGCGCTGCCTTTTGTAAAAACAAACATCTCACGTGCGATAAACTTGGCGTTTCAAAATTATCTCTCAGCCGCGTCCATAAAGCGTAGCATAACTTTGTGTACAATTCAAAATGACTGGACATGCCTGGTAGTGCGGCTTCGCTTCGCGTTCGCGCTTAAAACTTGAAATCGAATTACTCATTATAACAAGCACCAACTCGCTACTTTAGTTTCGCGACTGCGACATTATATCGCCGCCTTAAGTCAATTCAATTCATCAGCATAGTCATTTTTTATCGCCAACAACAAACTCGAGGCAAAAAGAAACGTAATCACAGTTTTTATTTTTCATCATCTTTCGTTATTACGAAAAGCCAAATTGGACTTTCTGATAACCGAGACAAATTTCAACGGGATGAAAAAAAAAGTTGTCAAACGGAATCAAAGATTGAGCGCATTTTCTGTCCAAACATAAAAGGGCTTGGAAGATTTGCGAAGATCGCCTCTCTGAACGCATGTCTCGTTTTTGCCCGATATTTACGCTCGAATCGACGGTCTCGCAAACGTCGCGTTAACGATGACATTTCGAACGTGAGTCGAATCGAACCGACAATATTCAAGTAACGCTCAAATAAATATAATCACTGGATCGCGTTTTTTCGATTGTCAAAAAGCATGTTTCACGTTTTCAACTCAAATCAAACAATGTCCTTTTTTTTCATTTCTTAATTTACGTTTTGGTAAAAAAACTTGAAAAATCAAAAGAAACAGTGAAAGTCGGTGTATTTTTTGTTTGAATATGAGAAAGACAATTGAAAATGTTGCGATGTGTATAATCACGTGGTAATTTAAGGGAGCAGTGTCGGTCGCGGATTTGTCGAGTCTTTCTTTATCCGATAATACTACTTTCGATGTTAACTCGAGCGACATTTGCATGGCGAGCCATCGCGCAGAATTTTAAGCAGCTTAAAAACTCTTTTCGCCCATTTTAGTCGTAGTTACTTAAGGGCAAACGTGTGTCGGCGGCTGCTTTATTTGCCTGCCGAGAGGCGCTGTCTTGAGCGCGCGACCTGCTCAACTTTTCTATCGTCATTTTGGCCGTGCGTGACAGGATTATTTTGCCCAGTAATAGCACCATCAACCCCCTTTTTTCCATCAGAGCCAAATCGCAATTTACACATCTCGTCCTTGTTTATTCGTTTTTCCGACGCCTCAGATTTACTTTTACTCGTATCCGGGATTTGTAAATTATTCATCAAATGCGATTTCTGATACACGAACGTGGGCGAGTCTAAATGTCTCGCGGAAAATTATCTATTTGATTCCGTACCTTTTTCAACTGCAAATTTTAGTTTCAGTTTAGTGAGTTGAAACGAACATTTTTTTTATACTTTTTTTTTATGGTAGAATAGATGGAATTTGAAATCGATTTTCGATTTTAATATTTTCAGAAACGAGAGACAATCGAAATTTGTTTGCCCGAGGAAATGTTGACAAAGTGCGAAGTTAGTTATTGTCAGTATGAAATTTCGCATAGTATCGAGTGCCTCTTTAGCACGACTGTATAGATGGATATCGCGTTACGCTGATGAACAAATCTGATCTGACAAAGTGAACGTCATTTAATTCGCAAACTGGCGAATCGCAACTGCTATCTGGCTGCCAATCTGTTTTAAGCAAACAGATGGTGTTGGACGCAATTTTTTGCCCGCTCAAAGTAACTGGTATTCGATGACTTTCGATGTATTATCAAAAACAGAGTAAGCAAAAGTTCAAAAACTTTGCCATCGGCGGAAAAAAATTCTTTTAATTACCAAGCACGTTTGACGTGTTTACTTTTCAATTTCATTTCGCGTCGTTTATTTAATCAATCAATTTCGGTCGCGCGAAAGTTTATTTTCAAAATCGACTGGAATAATTGGTTTTAACGCTAATCCCAGATCTCAAAATTCTGCGGCATTTTTGCAAGGACAAATTTTAAGATAAACAATCGTTTAAAATTCCTTTTTTGAGTTCAAGTTTTTGCCTCGATCGGAAACAAAAGTCAACAACTTGAAATTTTTACATGCACAGCGAGAAGTCGAAATGCTTTTTTTGGAAAGTTCAAGCTGTGCGTCGCCTGCGGCCAGTGAGTTTCTCAGCCTTGATTTAAAGGAAAACAGGTCTAACGGAATACTACGAAATTGCTCTTTCATCAGAAACTCTCAAAGTGCACCAATTCTGCGAATACTTTGATAAAATAACCCGAAATTAACTCGCTAAAGTGCACACCATGAAGCTTAATGAAGTTATATCTTTTTTCCTCCCCCTCTTTTTTTTCGTTCATAATTTTTTGTAATCAATTTTTTCCGCTTATCTTTCGCGAATCTGCTTATCTTCATGGAAATGTTCGATCAGATGTTCCGAGGCGAATTTTGATTAATTAAATTTGCAGACTAATTATCGGGTCCGGGTAATGTAATTGATTATCAATTATATATAGATGACGCTGTTTCGTATAATTGATGATAAGACGTAGCTGGTAATTACGAGGCGAACATCATGACGTCAGCATTGCGTATATACACGTGCTACACGCGACACATTAAGGGTTTGTCCTTGTCCGAACGTTTTGAATCTCATAATTGAATTTGCACCCGTTGTCAAATAACTTCAACTTGTTCGGTTCGATCGAGCGGATCGCTGACACAGACGACGGTAAAATTGTAAAACCGATTTTTGCAGATTTCATCCCCCCGGTCATCCCTTGGCGAATGTTAAATTAATTACTGTCTGCGTTACGAACATCGTTAATTATTTTCGTAAGATTAAGTTGATTATATTAACTTGCCTCTTGTTTATCGGGCCGGGTTTGTTTGTTGGTCGGTTTGTTTGCTTGACCGATGTTTACTGGTTAGTTGCACACAGTCATGTGCAACAAGTCGTGCAATCGCGTGTCGTCAAGACATAATTAATAGAAAATCGTCAACTGTTTAAGGTTCGAAATCGCTCTTTGATAATTAAATAACGTCAAGTCTAAAGAATATGCTAATCATGTGCTGAAATCGGTATGGAATTTCACACCAGGTTTTGCAAAAAACAAACAAGATTAGAAAAAAACAACGTTATCAAACATGTTTACAAAATCACTGATTCCGTGTAATTTATCTCTAATCAACCGTAATTGTCGGTAATGATTTGTAATTTCGTTGCATCATGAGGAAAGTCGACAAAGATTTTTTTGCAATCAATATCTAACTCAAATTACTTTGTTATGCAATTCCACATTTTATTGCAAAGATTACTCGATGTGTGCTCGAATTTTGAACAAAATGAACTAAATCAAGGATTTAAAATGTAATGAAAGGATTGGAATGTGATTAAAAATCATCGATATGAAAAATGTATGTCGAAGGGATCAGACAAAGTCGTATTTTTTAATTTCAATTTCCCGCCGGAGAATCCTTCCGAAAAAGAATCAAAGATTGAAGAAATAAGAGCACTTAATCTTAATCCGACTCAAGTCGTCGTTAATCGTGCTTAAGACTCGTACGATGGCAAAAAATTTCACCAGCGATTATTATGTTCGTCAAGGATCCGCGCGCTCCCCTATTTTCAGCGGATGGTTCAATCGGATTGTTTCCATCTGTTGAATCTGGCGCAACGCCAAGTTTCACCGCAGTAATAATGTTAGAACTTGTCCCTTTCTTTCAGCGAACGAATATGAAATACAGACACTATGTTTCACATAACACTTTTTCATGCGTTGGGATTCCGGTTGATCAAAAAAGTTGCCCGACTTTGAAACTTCACCCCCTCCCCTGTTTCATTTTCTCCTACTGGAAATTTTAAACTCGTTGTTTTTTTTCAATCAACAAATCAAAGTGGTAAAATTTTTCATAATTACGCACGTCTCGGATTTCTGATTCTGAAAATGCGTCGAAGTTTTTTTTGTTTTCAAATGAAGGCTAGTGAGTAGACCGCAAAAATATGAATTTCAATAGTTGCCTTGGAGGTTGAAGTGTCAAGTGTCTGAAGTTGTTTAGAACTTTTGTAAACAATACGCAACGACTTAAGGAGAAGCACAATTTGCATTCATCTCGCGGCCGTGATTTTAATCAATGGAAAAAGCCGCGAAAGCAGAGCGAGATGGTGCTGCCATTAAACGGGCTTCTTCTGTACCGAGTCATTATCCAATCTGAACGAGATTCCTTGTAAAGTAAACATACAATTATACTTGAACGAAAGTTTGCTTTCGTTCGTTTATTTGTTCAAATTTTGATTCAAACTAATAATAAACGTCGGATCCCGTTTAACTTTTAGAGAAAAAACTTTCAATGTAAAAAAATCAACGAGGATTCGTTAGTCAATGATTTAAAGAGGGATTAAAGTGTAATCAAGGTGAACAAGAGTTTGTTTAAAAATGTCAATTTGGGTTTAGTTTAGGTTTGGCATTGTTTTTTTTACTGAAGACAAAACAAAGTTGCATTGCATTGTTATCGAGCTGGAATTACGTTAACTCAATTACGACCGAAGAACGATTTCCGAACAAACATTCAATCGGTCAGGTTTTGCATACCAACGTGCAAAATTGTTGCGGAGTCCGCCTTGCAGCGATCCGTCGTGCGGGTTAATTCGGCCAATTAATGCTACCGGAATAATTCCGATAAAACTCGCTAGTCAGCTCACGTAGAACTGCATCGTCGCATTCTTGTGCGAAATGTTGATACATTAAGTTGAAGAAACAAATGAAACTTGACGACAGTTCGATCGAGTTTTATTTTGAACGAAGCATAAGAAAGGTGCGAGGTTCATCACAAATTTCATTTCAGCAATTTGCGCGAGATCTCACTGTCGTCACGCTGAAGGAGATTACATATTTACGGAGAAATAATAACTGAAAATTTACGACCCAATTCCGGCCTCTCGGCGGTATTAATTGTCGGGAGCTTAAATGTCACTTCAATTCATTAAATCAGCGTGACTTCAATTTGAATTATGCCTGCATTTTTCAACAAGTGTTTTTCATCAAAACATAACGCTAGATTTTACAGCTCGCTCATTAACAACCAAACTTCATGACGAACTGGAGCATAATTTTTCCATTTTGCATGGCAGTTCAGACTGTTTGAGTCTTAATTAAATTTCATCTTGTAAAATTCGATTTTTCATTCAATTCTCATCAAGATTGAACGAATGAATAATTAAATTTTCGTTTCCCGAATGTTTTGCAAAACAAAACAATTGCATGGGTTGGAATTTATTTATTAATTATGACGAATAAAACAATTATTATCGTAATCATGACTGTTTCTGCTGAAGCAGCGCAACTATAGCGACGAAACGTTAATTAAACTGTTTCGAAGTTGGGTTTGAGGAAACGACGTTTATTTGCCTCGCCCATGTGCAATATCGCTGCAGGAGTTGCGAAATAAATTTCGTTCGCTGGAGGTGTCGCGTATGTCAGGTACGAGCGAAGATGATACGAAGACTGTTCGTTAGATGCCCTAACAATTTGCACCTTTCTCGTCATTAAGCCTAGTTTGTACTTTAGTGCTTATTTCCATTTGCTCCCTCAAGTGCAAAATTCGACAACGCGTTTCTCTCTGACAATGAATTCCAATTTAACACTTAATATTTTCCATACAAACTTATCAAATTACAATCGAATGTACTTTTTTCCAGAATAATTTGTGTTAATAATTAATGAGTTGTTTTAATTTGATCGTATGAAGTAAATTATGCACGCCGATAAAGTGGGTTATACATCCAACTGAGCCTTCGACAGTGTTTAAGTTGAGACAATGACCAAAGTTCACCTAACTGCTAATTATAGTTAGGGGAAATTAATACCAAAACAGTTAACAAAAGTCCGAGCACAGTTTTGCTATAGTGCGAACAATTTTCGTTATTTGTCTAAATTAACAGAGTTGTTCCTTCTTTCTATCTTTTCGCACGACTAAATGGAATAATTATATTAATAACTGAACTGTGGTTTAGAACAGTTTACAAAGGCTAATTAAAATGATCACTTTAGTAGAATGACCGATTTAACGAGATGCGAAATCATGTTTGTGTATAAACTTTAGCGCGCGTTTCAAAAGTTTGACAAAAATGTTTTACCACCTGTAATGAGCGTAACTTCAAAGGCATTCTCGTAGGATATGTTATTGCGCATTTGCATGACGTTGACCCAGTTGAAATCGCGTATATTCTTACATACGTGCGCCGGCTTTGTAACTCGCGTTTTAAAACCGAGGGATGAACTCTTGCACTCAATTGCCTTCTTATTTCAAACAACCATTAGATCCCAAACTCAAAATAATCACAAAAATATAACGAGGACAAAACAAAATTTGGCGGGAAATTCAAAATTTCGAAAGTTTCGGTACTAAAATCGATGGTAATGGTTAAAAAATTGAAATGAAATTGTTTAGGTTGAGAAGTTCGGTTCAATTTGAAAATATGCAACTAGGCTACGACCGATAATCGCAACAATTTTTTCCTCATCAGGTTGTGCAACTTTTGTTTCATTTTTTTTTCTCCTCTCGACGCTTTTCGTACCTCGTTGAATATGAAATTGGTATTTCCAATGGAACAATCGTGTTGAACAAAATTGTAAGACGAAGAAAAAGTTCGAATGACTGCGGCTGCAAAACGATTTCTAATTACGGCGGACAATGTCGCGCTCGAGCGCAAAAGCTGCTGAATTTAAATTGTGCGATGAAGTTTGCATAATGCCAGGCCACAAATAAATATCGCGCTTCAAGACCGGCGTCCATGCGAAAACGTGACTCGTGCTGGCTTTTCAATTTCGGTACTTTCGTTCCTTATTTAGCGGCTATTCGTGATCCACTTGACCTCCGCCTTGAACGACGTTCTAACTGCTTTTATTATCTTGTCACCTCAAGTGAGATCACTATTCTGCACTATTCAACACGGCACATTAAAAAACTTTTATGAAATTTTGAGCGAGAAAAAAAAACGTTTTTGGAATTAACTTTTAACTGCAATAAAAAATTTCAAGTTTGCGAGAGACGTAAAATGATTTGAAAAAAGTTAACTTTCATAACAGCTCAAGATGTCGGACATGAATTAAAAATTTCACGCCAGCTCGGAGAGAGGAAAATTGCAATATGTAAATGTTGCGACAACTTATTTGAATTAAAAATAAAAGTGCGATAAAGTTCTCGACGGGATTTCGCAGTCGACTGTTCGTTAAAACGATGTTAGCAGTTTAAATGAAGCTTATTTCTAGGATCTGAATTTGCGAACTTGTCACGCGAGCTTGTCATGCGGGCGTGTCAGTCACAAAAAATTATCAATAGCGATCGGTGCGTCAAATGTCAAGTTCGTGCGACAAAACTTGACCCGAGATTTGAACTCGGGATTAAAGTCTGGACTTTTTCGATCAAGTGGGCGAAAAAGCAATGACCGTTCGATTCGAATTCGCCCGTGATATATGACAGTCATTAAGGCGCGCTGAGTAAATGAGCTCGCGAGGATTATAGCGCGCAACAAACTAATGGAACCTTTTAGCTCTCAATCAGCGACTAATTTTTGCACGTCCAATTATGCCAATTGAATTCAAGTCTTTTAATTTCGCGTTAATTATTGAAACTGCGTCGCGACAAAGTTCAGCTCCAAGGCCGAGAGTTGACGCTTTTCGACTCCTCGTCCTTTTCCCTCGTTTCGTTCCATTCAAACACTTGGCCACTAAAAAGCTAATTTATATTACACGATTTCTCGTTGATCAAGATTGGTCTCTGGACAGTTTCCAGACCGTCGCTACAGATTTTAGATCAAAGCTTGCAGATTTTGCGTTGGAAATGAAACGTGTGTATTTGAAATTCGCGCTTTCGTGTAAACACGCTCTCAAACGACCCATTAATTAGTTTTATCCTCGGCTTATCCGCGTCTAAGTTATTTTATCATACGCGAATGAATGCGGGCAATTTAATGAAAACGATCAAATTGCTGGAATTCTCTTAATGGCGTGAAAATAATGCACATCGGCTCAGCGAGTCGAAAACAAACGTTCCATTAAAGCGCTTGATGTTTTATTCAATTAATCTACTGGTCTCGCGAAAAGAGAATATAATAGATTGTTATGATCCGCGTTTTTTTCCGTACCTGCGTGTTATGCCGTGTCGATAACTTTTTTATTTCATTTCATAAAGTAAGTACACAAGTACACTCGGAAAAAGAAAATAATCAAACACACATTCCAGTCACGTTCCTGCCCTGTAAACATTTTTGTCAACCATTAAAACTGCACGAATCAAAAAAGAAACAGCTGCAAATGTTGTCTCTTTTTATTAACTTTTTTCATTAAGAAAAATTGAACAATTTTTCATTTGTTGACTGTGTTAAGAGATAAATTTATGGGGATTTGAAAAAAATGACCTTGTGGGAGCTGTTCCTTTTGACTTTGTTGTTTTTGTTTGAGTGAAGTTTATGCAAGCACAGAACCAGTGTAAAATCTTGCAAAGGCCGGTGTAAATAAAAGAGTAACACAGCGACCAAAGACTGTTAGGCGCGTCGTAAAAAGAATCTGCCGTAACAGGGAGTGTGCAATTCAGCGCGCTTGAAGGGTCGCGAAGAATGAATCGTCAAAAGAAATTCGCAATGATTCGCAAGCGTACGTACAACGAGCGCGGTACAATTTCATCGCGAGTGATTTATATGAATGGCAAAACATAAACGCGCTCGCTGAATTGCCTCAAGTGGAGCAGCTTCCACTACCTGAGAAGCGTGTTTTATTGGAATTTGGTCAATCGATGATGTATAGTATCTTTGAAGTTTTAATAGTCCAAACAAGTTCGCGTCAAAGTTTGTTTTAATTTTTCTTTTTTTTTTTCACCCACGTTGAACATATTTCTCTACGTTGCGAGCAAAACTTTTGCTTATATAGTTTTCATAAAAGTTTTACGACTGAAATGTTTCTATCACAATGCGATACTTTGATTAGTTCAACTTTCTACTTCTGAGCCGAACTATTACAATGCAATTGATCAACTTTGAAGGTATATTAAATAACGAAATTAGACCGGCGAATTAAATTAGACACAATTCGAGCGAAAAATAAGACCAAACGTGGCTAAGAAGGCTGATTAAAAGTTTATGGATGGAAAAAAGTTTAATTAACCGTTGATTAAGGTCGGCAACTTGGGTTCCAAGAAATTTGCCAACGCGGCGTTCGTGATCGGCGGACAAAATGCGACATTCAACGAGTGGTAGCCAGTGAGTGTGCGCTGATACATCCTGAAATTTTCGCCGGGCGTGTAAATAAACCCATTAATATCCGGCCGAAGCGGATGTTGCGATTCCGATCTTGGCGGCCCGAGGTAGAAGCTGCCAACTATGGACTAAACCGTGATTTGCAAGTCAAATCAGTCCTATACACAATTTTTCATCAAAATCGTCGTCATACGTCTAGTCACAAAATTGACAGCAAAGAAAAAAAGCAACCAATGAAACAAAGCGGATTTCAAGTTTTTGTTCTTCGCTTGGTTGTGGAAAATTCCATTTTTAAAACCATAAAATAAATGTGAAAACTTTGCATGGAAGATTTGCAAAAAAAGAATTGTAGAAAAAGTGAATTTTAACAGTGGTTTTACATTTCCATAGTTGGTATCGTGGAATTGTTCGTTTTTTCGTGGCGTTAATCGGCTTAAAAGTATAACGATCGGCGGTTTCGCAGGCGTCAAGTGGGTTTAGAAAACTGCGCGCCAAAAGCGCCGCCGACACTTCGACGTCAGTAACGTAAACGGATTTTTATTACTCTCATAAGAGTAATTTTATTCAACGGAATCAAACACGATTGACTCCGAGATTGAATCATCGCCGATTCGTATTTATTTTTTTTCCGTTTTTGGAATCAGGTTGAATGTCGTCTCTTTTTTCGTTCTCTTTTTTTCGTTGTACAATAAAGCCAACACCTGAAATTCTCTGGGAAAAATAAAACGAGAGCAAATCCGATAACTTAATCAACTCATCATTTATATTCTCTTTTTTATGAACCTTTTTTTATTTCTGGATTGTATTCTTTTTAATGCCGGGGGTTTGTCCGTTGAATTATCTACCCTGTCATGAAACGCAACAATAAAGTCCGTTGTTTTTAGTTGACCTTTTTTCATATAAAATTTCGCAACAAGTATAATAACACAATTACCAGCGATACATTTTTTATCACACATTAAATCGAGAAAAAAAAATTAAAAATTATTATCAACGTTGAAGCGCATTAAAAATTAATTACAATATTTACAAAACGCGCGAAATTCTGAACTTTTGTTGTCGAAGTTGATAAATATTCAATGCAATAAAGTTCGCGACTGTCAAAAACCTCGTGCATTTTCACGGTTTGCAGATTTTTAACCGTGCAAATTGGATCTCTCGCAAATTTTCCGTTAAATCAATTGGCGAGGTAAACGAATTATGCAAATAACCACGGATGCCTATGCAAAAGCAGTTCCTTTGTTAGACACATAACGATTTAAACTTGGGTATTACTCTTGCCAAGTTATCGCACTTGTAAGTGTGCTGAAAATTACATTACTTTCCTTAATGATAGGGTACAATCACAAAGTCGAATTTGCGTCGAACATTTTGTATTATGCACGTCTACTTTTTCCTCCGGAACAATTCTTAAGTCGATTAGCAGAGCTGAATTATTTCGACTGTTTGTCGGTGACAAAACCAATGTAGCAATTAGTAACTAACTAACTATCTGTATTTTGTGTTTCGAAGGGGTGCAAAAAATCAGACTCAGGGGTGATAAAATATACATGATATTGTGTCTGGCCACTGTATGCATGCGAAATCATAGAAGAAATGACGTTCATTTTCATTACTCGCATTGTTCTATGCGAGCGAGGCGAATTCCAAAATCGCATCTCCAATTAGAAGCGTGCGGGTTTGCGTGACGAACTCTTTGCCGAAGTATCTATAGGACCAACTCGGATACGAGTCCGCTCTCCATGCATTATTCAACGAACAATTTGGCCGGGCCGACACTCTCGCTATGAATGTCACCATAGGTGTGTTTGTCGCGACAATTTTCTCACCTCTGCCTAAGCTAATGGTCATGACCAGTGCACTGGTCACTAAGTCATATAGATCCACTGTTCACTTTAACATACCACTCGAAACAAACTTCAAACTTATATTATTCTAAACAATGCTTAAATTATTCAACCGTGAATATTTTATTCCAACATTCTCAACACTAAAAGTTACAATATTCACTGTCAAGATCGTACTTCTTCTTTTTAAATTATTCAAAATTCTTTTCCAAGTTTTAAACTATCCAAAACTATGATTATCTTTTAAACAAAGGAAAACATTTTATGTTCCGGAATTTGAAAGAAAACTGGAATGATTTCGGTTGGAAGGAAAATATCTCGTTTCAACAGGTATCGATCTTGAAACGTCCACTTGACGGTCAGTCTAAACTGTTGAAAGAGTTTAGAAAGATGGTTTAATATAATCGAGAACTTGAAATCGGTACGTTTGAGTTTACACCCAGCAGCGTAATATAATTGATAGTTTAGCCGAGTTCAAGTAGATTGATGGCGGGCTATAAAATGGCCAAGTTAACGTGCTTCAGTGCAGTCGGTCTGACAATGTGACTTCACGCTACTGTAGATTTTAACAAATGGACGTTTCATTGTTTCCCTTTGTCACAGCGGTGCTCGTCGGGCTGCGCCAACGACGTCTTTTGTCAAAGCAATATTTGCGACTGTGCGGAAAAGTTTAATGATCGGCTAAGAATAATCCCGCCGATTTATCATCACTAACTCGAGTCGTCCACTTATTTCACAGAGACAGCAAAATTCGCCGCCATAGATTTCGTTCGACGCGCAGATGAAAAAGATGACAAATGCCGGTCGCGAAAAATGCAACCCCACAGAAATGTCCGCTTTTTTTCTGAACGTTGCATAATTCGAAAAAGAAGCTTTTTGTTGGAAAAGTGGCTCGCCAAGATTTGTATCAGCCGCTCGTTCGGGTTGGCAATTTTTTTTTCGTCTTCTGAAGGATAATTCCATTGATAGCATCTGGAAATAATCCTGAAAACTCTCTTCAACCGAACCATGTTTCCGGACGAGTTTGCTTTTATAAGAGTCGCTTATTAGATTGGCTCCCACCGAAAACGTTCACCCACGGATCTTTCATTTTTCATCCGGAAATCGCGCGAGTAATCCTGTCGGTGAAATTTATTTCGGTGCACCTTCGTCCAATCCGAAGTGCAGGGTCGAGTTTGTCGTTGAGTTTGGCGCTCGAAGTTGATCATTTAATTGGCGCGAAAGCAGTGGGTGGAATCGAGCGCGGGTTTATAAATGGCTCGGACAGTTTCATCCGGGACATTATTTCGGCTGTATAATCAGGCTGTCTTGCGATAGCGACTAATATCAAGTTATCATTGGTGCTCAAAGATGTCACGTGCGATTTTGCGAGGCAAAACAACGCAACGACCCAGCCCGCGAATAATCCAGTTAGCGAGTTCCATTCCAGCGGGATCAGTCGCACAGATTAGTGCGCAACCCGCCGGCTATAATCCTCTGTCAAGGCTTATAAATACCACGTCCATGACATCCGTGTGAAAATATACAAACCTACGTATATCAATC
This sequence comes from Telenomus remus, assembly GCA_020615435.1. NCBI lineage: Eukaryota > Metazoa > Arthropoda > Insecta > Hymenoptera > Scelionidae > Telenomus > Telenomus remus. The sequence goes on along the minus strand of CM036341.1, from coordinate 4,013,082 downwards.
TCCCGAGCTCTCCCATATCCCGACGTTTGCGCAAGGAATTCCTATTGGCAATCATGAAACAAGTACTAGTTCAAATAGAGAGGCAAAAAAATTAACGAAATAAAATGACCGAATTGAGAGGACGACAAAAAAGCGTTTGTTCTTGCTTTATTTCCGGACGCGCGGGTTTCATTTGATTCGACATGGTTCGAGTTGTCGATCGCAGTTGAATTTTGGAGTTTTGTCGCAAGTTGGAAATATCGTCCGGTTGAAATATGTTACGCACTTGAGCGTGTGACAACGCGAGCGCCAAACTGTTCCGGGCTTTTTCCATCCGCTTCGAAGTTACAGGTCGCGAAATTTTAATCCAACTTTTGAATAGTTGATTGAAGTCGAAACGTGTGCTTCGAACCATCGAGTTTAATAACATCCCAACAATATGCAACGCGAAAGCTTCGTGCGGTATGAAATAGTTGGCGCAAAAGTTCCGTTTTTTAGTTCGATGTAAAATTGAAAAGATGTAATGCTCCGCGCAAAAAAGTAAACTTCTCTCGAAAACGACGGATAAAAGTACCCGGAGGGGGGATAAACGGACTTGAAATGAATATATACTGTATAGGCTTTGGGGAGAACGGGCACAAGTGCACTTTGATACGTTTCGAGAAAAGTGGCCTTAAAGTTTTAAGTCCCGCGCGCCACTCGTTTGCGTTTTATTTGAATCTTCGATTTCGCGTAAAACGTTCTTCCCTCTTTGTCTTTTATTTCCGTCGACTTTTCGCCGAACGGCGTCGATTAAAATTACAAAGTAAATAAAAAGAGCGGCTAACAGAGATATAAAAGTCGTACTCTTGTTCTCGTTCGGCCATTCTTGCAGTCTAAAGAAAACAACGCTCCAAGGGAAATGATATTTTTAGAATTGTGTCAAGAATCCTTATAAGAGTTTGTGTGTTGTCATCGCAGTGTCTGTTGACAATTGTCGAGTTGTAACAACATTCGTTAAAGTCCGGCTGTGCTTTATCAATTAAAGACTTTTTCCGTGAAGATTATCAATTTTTATGGACTTTCTTCGAAACTTGAACAAAGTTCAACTTGAACTGAGTTTCAGAAATTAAGTGGAGGGTGTTTTTTTTAATTATGCTTAAAATCAGCCAATCATAATCAAGGACAGGTTCGAAAATTGATTCTTAAAAAGTTTCGGCCGAAATCGTCTTACTCGATGGAACTCATTAGCACCACCTTTCCGGCCAATTAATTTATTAACTTTCACTTCTCGCCTCGACTTGCTTTCATCCTATCGTTGCGCCTAACCACACGGAAAATATCAACACTTTCATCGACCAAGTGATTCGGAAGGGCATACCAGATCGCTTCGCCCCGGGGTACCTAATTTTCCGCCACCGTAAATCCGAACTCCAGCAAGTCCCGGCGCAAATTAAGCCGTTAAATCCGAAGTCGCGGATGCGTTCACTTTTGTAACAATTTTGCACCAGGGATCTTGAAATTGGATCAGTTCAAGCAACTTCGACAAGTTCTGTCGCTGCAAGTGTCGAGTATTTTTTCCCCCGTCTTTTCTCTTGCTTTTTTTTCCTCCGGAATTCTCTGCCTCATCAAAGGGAACCAACTAAAACGCGATGAACAAAAAAAGTTCCCAGAACAGATCGAACAAAGGAGTGAAACTTTTGAAAGAAAGAAAAAAAAACGTGCGAAGCAGAAAAAAAGTAAACAGCAGCAGCAAAAAAGTCACACGACAAACAAAAATGGCTAGAGAAACAAAATGAGACGTGATGTTTAGTTTCTTTTGTGTACTGTTGAAATTGTTTTTTGCATTTCGAATCGCGTTGATTGACGCGTTGAAGTGTTCCTTTTTTCAAGAACGTAAAAACAGGAGGGTTTAAAGTTTATGACCAAAGATCGAGGGAGTTCAGATACGAAACGAGGAATTAAAAGGGAGGAAATGACAGCGAAGACCGTGCTTATATCTCGACCCTTGAGACCCATTTCATCTCAATCGATGCAGCGCAGACAATTTGTTGGTTGACTTTAGACAGCACTCCATCCAGTATGGTGCAATAGCTGAGTGGAATGTTCGACTAGGTCGTACTTTTGCGAAAAATGTACATTTTTTGATATTAGAAAAAACCTTTTAACTTGGATGAGGATATACGTTCGCGTTATGGTTGGTTAGCGTAAGAGCAACCAGTGAATAATAAGCGTGAATACGTTGATTGCAGTTGCAATGGTCTGATTGAAATAATTGTGCAGTTGAATGCTAAAGTTGAATGCGATTAAAATTACTGAACGCGCGAGCACTCAAATTTCTCAAATTAACCCGAACAAACTTTGTAATCGCAACAGTACGAAATTGCTGGAATAACTAACGTACAATCAATAAATGAAAATTGTTGATGCGCATCGAATGGAGCTGCCTTTCTCATATGCGTTTCATAATCTGCCATTGTCGATCCGTCGGAAGTATCTCTCAACGTATTTTCGCCAGGATTTTCAACTTAGACGATATTTGCCGAGGAACAAGCAATAGAAAAAAGATTGTTTTCGAACGAAATTGGATTTCCGGATCAAATTTAAATTGCCTTACTGACATCAACGATGACTATCTTTTTCTATTTGGTAACTCTGAAACGACTTGATCGAATTCCTCAAAGCGTCCTCGATTCTTTTAAACCACCTCAGTTCGTTAAACGAACAGGCACATTTTTTTTATCTCGTTCATTTGTTTTCCAACTTTTTCCGCGGTTCCGTCAAATTATGACGTTAATATCGAGGCGCAAAAAAGTCGGCGCATTCCGCAGGCATATTTTGCATCGCGAGCGTTGTTTCGAGAAATTTTATTAACGAGGCCAGGCGAGGGTAACCTGGTCCGAATCAAAGGTCACATCAAGGTCAATAAGTTGATCCGTTCGAAAAGACGAAACCGTGTCTGAACAGTGCGGACATTCGGTCGTCTTGCTCTTTCATGAGTCGGAGTTTCCGTTCGGTGTGAGAGGATGAATATGTCACGTGTGCTGTTTTGTATCGTTCGCTCTATTGGTACCATCGAGTCAACTGAAAAGCTGCGCTACCGTTGCTGAATGAACAGAAGGTCGCCTATTCAATGTACCGTGTCATTCTGAATTCCGTGCTTTTGACTTGGATTAACGAATGCTCGAGTTTTGGCCCCGCAAAATTTCAAGAGTTATACTTCTTTTCTTTGTTTAACCTGATCCGATTTTGTGGCGAATGAAATCCGCGTGATAAATAACAAGAAAAAAGGTCAATAAATGTCAGATGTCAGGAATAAATATTGATGAAAGTATTTTTTGTTGGGAATAATGAAGTGGAATTATGAATTCCGCTTTTGTCTCATTCGGAATTATTACTCGATTTGAATGTGGGTTTGAAAGGCTCGTGGAAATCAGCGGTTTCTGCGGTGGCCCGACCAATTTGTTTTACGATTTTTAGATTCTTTTGAGAAACAATGCAGGTTGTGGATTCAATTTGGTTGTGGGATTTCGATGATTTGTAAGCTCAAACAGGAAGAATAAATACTCGTCTCATGCGAAAATCCAAAAATTTGATCAGTCCAAAAAGAGATCGGATGTCTGTAATACAGCGCCCTTAAATTATGTATGCGAATGTAGGTCAACCTGTTTTTACGATCTGGAATAGAGAGTATTGGTTGTACATTTTTTCCGCCAGCGAAGAGTTGTTTTGTATGCAGACCAAGATAAATAAAGCATATCTCGAATAGGGATCAATTTCCGGGATTAAATTTTGAGCAACAAATGCGATTGTTTTGTTTCATGCAAACTTCAATCAAATTTTCCACGAATTCGTCTTTTCTCTCGTCTAACGTTGTCAAAAATATTCGTTCCAAGGGCGCAGTTTGTTTGTAAAACTTGGAATTTCAATGAAAGTAATTCGAGGAAAAATGAAGAACGCTGTAAATTACACGGTTTGAGTGTGTACCTATCTCGGTGGAAGATTTGCATGGCGGGAAATTCCTTGGAACAGTCGCGGTGCCATTATTCCACGTGCGCCGCTATATTTTAAATACCGGTGCATTTTTAATTCCTAATTTGTCGGCGCTTAGTTTTCGTCTGACGGGCTTAGGATAATTTCTAACCTAATCCCTGTAGTTTTTCTACTGAATGTTGAAAAATGAAACGAAAATCTAATTTCAATGTTCGTTGTTCAAACATTAAACAGGTTTTTTTATTTAACTTGCGTTTTGCATTGCAACTAAAAGTGATAGATTGAGTATGAGAATTGCAATTTCGCAGGTTTCTGTTGACTGAATAGCTAAACAAATTATCAGATTTACTTTTTTGTTGAATTTTTCATGCGCGATATTAATTGAAAACTGTGACATCGGGAGAAAAAATAAATGGAAAATAGAAATAAAAGCGCGTTTCAATTTACGTGGAAAAATTAAACGAGAGTTTTTGTTATATACCGTGGATAGAGCGTGTTTATTTATCGCGTTGAGTTTATACAATAAGCAACGCACATTGTTCATCATAATACAGCGCAAATATTGATGACTATGTGAACATTTATGATCCATTTTACGTGCATTTCATCAATTCTGATGCCATTGCAGCGAAATCCCGATGCGAAAATCGATTCGCCCGTACGATTACGAGCATCAATATTTGCAGTACGGTAATTTTCTCTGTAACAAAGAATTTCCTAATTTCGCTTCTACATGAATCTCGTAATTAATTTTATCACAAAATGTTTACTTTTAAAGTACACCTTATTCGGGGCCGGGAGTTATAACGGATTAACATTTATGAATCCATCAAATTATTTTTACAGCGTCTTTTCGGAGCTGTAAAAATAAATGTGATTCCGGGACAAGAATATACGACAGCTACCGTACGAATTCTACAACGAGTATGCACATACGACTGCAGTCCATTTTGCTTGCGGCTTCCCTTTTTATTTCGCTCGTGTGATTCTTTTTACCCCGATAGGTGTATTTCTCGTATCGAGAGCGCCGGGATCCGACTGATACAGCGATGCAAAAGTGCCTCGGATCTTATTCCACAAGCACGTAAAACAGCTTCGAGATCTTTTCTCAAACATTTTTATCCTCTTAACAAAAACAAGACGAAATAACTAAACAGATTCTTTAATGACTCAACGAACGAATTCTGCAAGTTATCTGAAAATAACGAAGAAAATAATACGAGAAAATTGGAAATCAAGTCAAGTACTTGGGCGATATTGCAAATTGTTTTGATTGACACGAAAAATTCTAACGAGGAATAATTTTGTTTTTTGTTGCAGGGACGTATTTCATACTCTACGACTTCATCGATTATTTCGAGAAGGATAATCCGAGCCCGCTGGAGCAAGAGAAATTCTTTGTAATTCTGAATTCAATCTTAAAAAACATATCGAGGATAGAGCAGGAGGCAATCACGTTCCAGGTAATTACTTCAAGATGATACCTTTTTGAATCGCATTTGCTCTGAAATCCCACGGCGAATCGACCTTCGTTCCCCCATCGATCAACTTTTTTTTTGTTCCGGATTATTTGCTTGGAATACAATTTCGTTGCGAGATGCTTGTTCTGCCTCGCCGTAGGATAATGCAATTATGAAATTTCACAACAACAAAATGAACAAATAAAAAAGAATTAATCAGCCAAGAACGGGCAACTAATCGAAGATCTATATCAACCTGTCGATGATAATCTCACAAAGTTCTCACTCAATTCTCATAATTATTGGTTTTTGATAAAAGCGATAATACTTTCGAGCTCAGTCTGATTGAATGCGGTTTGTCTGTAACTTTGTTGTTCAATAAGTCGATTACTTTAAACGATTAAATTCGGCGCTTAAAATCAAACACGACTAATGTTACTAATGCTAGAAAATTTTGCTAATAAGGTATTGAGATTACAAAATGTAATTTACATTAAACTAGTTAATTTAATTTGATTCAACTTGGAGACCGAATGTGAAGCAGATTTGAATACAACTGATGCTATACAATTTGCAGAACTCATTTTCAAACAAATTCAGACTATGAGCACTAAGTTTGGATGAATTTTGAAGGGTCAATTTTCAAAAGAAATCTGGTTCTAATTTTGAAAGCAGATGAAATTCTTCCACCTGGCGATACGAGAGGAATTCGTCATTATATTTCATAATACATTTTTCGCGTGACTTCCGACAAGCATTCGATATATCACGCGTCCTCTCACAGGTGGTTTGATGTTATCCATAGATAAGAGCGACTCACGAGTGTGTAGCATAAAGGAGCTCTGAAAATTGATTCCCCGACAAGGTTGTTACATTTACATGAATGGCTTCGAGGCGCTCTCGCAGTCTGGACGTCTTTTACTCCCCCTGCCAGTTGTTTCGCTACGAAACTACTCGGTAATCAGTGCACTCGAGTCAGATCTCAAAATCTGATCGTTGACAAAAGTGTGTCCAGGTTCTGCGATGTCTCGAACTTGGAAATCGATCTAAAAAGAGAAAAAAAAATCGAAAGCCAAAAGAGAGTTGACGGAAGGGCGAAACTTTTTGCTGAAATTGGGTCAAAAGTGCTCTCCGCGTAAAAGCCTATCCAGCTTTAATGTAACACGTGTATGTATGGATCAACAAGCTGAAAAGTAAACTTTGCTTTAGCTTCCGATAATCCCGTGCACGTTACATCAATTTGTCATCGTAACTTCCTTAAAGTTGATCCGAGTCCCTTAAGTAAATGATACGAGCTGACTATGAGCGAACATTTCTTGATTGCAGGATATTCCCAATGTGAAAAGTTTGTTTTTCCTGTTCTTATAAACTGTAGAAAGTTAAGAATATTTAAACGACGATTTACAGTGCAAGATTGACGAACAATTTTCTCTAATTTTGTTAGAATAATAAGTTTCCAGAATTTCGAGGGTAATTTTCTGCTCGAAAAAATGATGATAACGAGTGAACTTTTGAAAAAGCTGATTTATCGTGTCGATAATAACCATGGACGATTAATGCGCGCGTAGATTCCAGCGAGAACAGCCAGTTCCGGTTGTATTTTCCTGATACAATATTTTTTACTTGTTCAAAATGTTTTAGAATCTCCATCGCGTAACTTGGCAGTAGCGTGATTTTACGACATTCGATAACGTTACTACGGCATTGCACTGCCAACTAGATGATATAGTTAGCTAATAGTAATAAATTCATGGACAGGAGCTTTTGCGAATTATACGCTAATTTTAATATACGAACGTCGTTAAAAATGACGACGCTCGGGGTTATAATGCCGCGACGAGTTATAGGGTTAATACTCGAACAATCTCACCTGCCATTTTTCATCAACCGTTTTTCCGAGCGTCTCTTTCTTAAATCGTCACAAAAGGAACATTTGCCTACAAAATTACTTTGGAAATTACTTGAAAAATGTGTAGCAAAAGACCGAAAATCAGATAGGCGGAGAAAAGTACAAAAAATAAAACAAGTCACGATTTCGATTTGTATTATTTCACCAAGCCGTGCTAACCCAGTGCCTTAAAATTTCGCACTGGTTGTTTCTCAGGACGGAAATAAATCGAAAACAACAAGGCGTGCTATATTCTTTGGACTTGAAAAAAAAACCGGGGGAAGCAGAAAGGAAAAAAAACAAGACGAAAAAAAAGCATTGAGACTAAACTGGAATACGCAAACACGAGAAGATTAATTTCCGGACTCGCACGCGCGATACGTTCATTCGTAAATCTTCTTCGAGGTGATAAGCTCGACAGGCCAACGAAAGGGAACTTTTTCCGCTGAAATCGATTTGTAGCTTATCGTTTGTTGCACTTTAAATGAAAGATAACCGGGCGAAGTTTTCGAATTACTCGAGTACGAGATTTTAAGAGATCGCCTTGAGTTCTATAGTTAATTAGATTGTTAAGATAACGCTTATGGCGGATCCTGATTGGCCGCCACGCTGTTGTGCCCCGAAACTCATTGTTGTTGCTCGTAATACAGGTTTTTCGTTCAATTTGATTTATTTTCAATCCACCGATCTATAGAGAAAACTAAGTTTTTCTCATAAAATGAAGCGTTTGAGTTTAGTCCTCAAAGTTGAAACTATCGTTGGAGTGTTTTATTGATCTGTTTGCCATTGGATTATAATCTTTGATAACCGTGAATAATTAGTATTTCTATTAATTATCCACTCTTGTCATTTATGGATAATTGATTACCTTCTCTTCCAGTGCTTAGCTATTCCGCTCAAGATCGTAACTTGATTATCAACAGTAAATGTTACATATGTTACATATTCCTGTATGCGTGCGAGATTATGGTACAGTTTCGTGGAATAATTAAGTTCCCGAGAATACAATCTTCATTTTTGATACAATTCTCTGATTTCACTTCAATTTCAACTCGAGTTTAATCGAGTTAAAAAATTTTATTACAAATTCAACTGCAGGATATCGTAGATGTCAGAATTGATAAAGACCAAGTCCAACTGTTGGTGTGTTCTCATTTGATCTGATATAATCTCGGTAAGATAGCAGATTCATCAACGTCAGGTCGCAGGGTGCCAAAGCCGTTGGAAAAGTTGACGCCAAAGTGCCTGAAACACACAGAGAGCACTTCCCTCGTAACCTCTCGTCCAGAAAGAGCACAAATTTAACGTTCGTCCTAAGTCGCTTCTTTAAAATGAAAACTTTCTCAGCAGTTTGATTGCTTCTCAATCTCAAAATAAGTCAAGCCTTTCAACTTTTCATGCTCCAACTGATGTTCGTTTTTCCACTTGAAATAAACAAGTAAATTTCATCTGGAAAAAAATAATTAAGTCGATTCGATTAAACGCAGGCTAAATGTTGTTATTTGGGTTAACGTGTAGATATTTTATCGTTGAAAATCCAAAAGACTCGAAAGATAATGGCGCTTACCGAAGGTAATTTCGTTTAGCAACAGAGATAGATTTATGAGACCCGCGTGGTTTGGACAAATCTTCCTGCTGAACTGTTTGGTTATTTTTTCGGTTTTTTTTTCGGTACATTTCACGTCGAGCAAGCATAAACAAGCAGGCTAGACTTAAACAACGTGCATTTCAATGTCGCAATGAAATCAACAATTAAGAGCCACTAAATTGCCACGATAAAATTGCCGTTAGGGTTGTTTATTAATTGATTTTTCATTCGTTTTTTACGGTTGAAAAATTTAACAGCTAATTTGTCGCTGACAAAAATACAGCGTCACGGTGAATGCGAGGGTGGTATAGAGAGAAGTGTTGTTTTGTTATAAAAAATTGAAGCCCACTCTGGGATGAAAAGCACGGGTCGGATGTGAGGAAACAAGTTTTTTTTTCATTGCAAATGTGAAGAGAACAAAATGATTTTTCAATATGAAATATGAATGTTTGTTTCTGTTCTGTTTTTGTATCCGTTGCTTATCACATTTCCAAAGAGTTTTCCATCATTCGCGTGAATTGAGCAGGAAATTCACGACGTTGCATATTTCATAAGTTTTCGGATGTTTTATTCGAAGGAAACAAAAAAGCAGCGGACAAAAAATGAGAATCTCATCCTCCATGCAAAATGCAGGGCACAAACAGCGCAGAACTGGGCGCAGTTTTATTTTCATGGCACATGCAAGTGAAACTGCAGCTGCAAAACATTTGCCTGCAACGTAATGAAACGAGTAGCGCCGTTTCATAACGAATAATAATACCATAAAAAGGCCACTTGAATACGATCAGTGATTATTCGTATAAGATTGTAAAAAACGTGTTCACAAGATTTCACTAATAAGCAAACTTGTTTTGATGATTTTCAACATTTTTGTCGTCGTGCAAAGTGGCCTGCATGCTTATTATTTTTGAATGTGGAAAAATTCACTCTGAATGTCCAAATCTCAAGAATTTTCGTTTGAAATTCGTCGAGTACGTAGTGATTAACAAAACACAATTTGAACTGGAGTTGGTGTGTTTCAAAGGAAACGCGAGAAAAAGAAGCAAACGTTTCGTATTGACAGCAGTTAAATTTAGCGTCCAGAAGAGAGTTCAGAGTCTTATCAGCCGGTGCATTTAAAAGCAGTAATGAGGGTGTCAAACAGTGCCTGCTCTTTTGAACACAAAAATAACCGTCGCTCAAAGCGAAAGACAAATTAATTGCGATCCTCGCCTTCTTATATGAGTTTGCAATTATCCAGCTGGCACTTTCTTTTCAAAAGCGAGAAGAAAAGCCACACTCGGCACTATCGCAACGTTTTCCATGTTCAACCTGATTCCTAAGCGATGCCCGGGCGAATTCATTCCTCTGCTATTAATCCCCGCGAATTATATCGACTAATCTGCCTTAACCCGGCTCCGTGTACTCTTCAACTTTAGAATAACTTATTTCTTTGAGGTTTATGCAAACAAAGGACGACGTTTTTCCTCTCTTAATTAAAACGATGTTTGATATCAAATATTTTAACCCCATTTGTTCAGCTTCATTCTAATTTCACGTTCAACAAGTTTAATTATACTTTTTATTGTTAATTTTTGAATTAATTTCATGAAATTAGTCAACAAGATAAAAAGAGCTAATGAAAAATGATGAAAAGTTGCTTCCAAAACTTGGAAATCAGATGGTCAAAATCGTTAGCAAGTGATGGTTTGTCAGCAGCAGAGATTTTCGATAAAGAACGTATGACCCGGAGACACCTGTCGTGTGTCTTTGGGGCGGAACTTTACCTAGCCCGAGGCACTGAAAACGAAGTTTGCAAAGACATAGTTGAGGTTCGAACTGAAAATTGACTCGACTAAGAAAATAAAAGTGAAAAAAAGTTTTTTTTAGAAGTGAAAAAAAAGAGTTTTTTTCATTCAGTTTTTTGATTCAAAAGTATGCTCATCTTTTTACATTCGATTTTATTTTCTTTACTTGGAGAGTAAATCGCCTTGCAGATTATGTTTCACTTCAGAGATCACATCTGAATAGCGCTCTTATAGGTACGAGTTCACGGTACCTTTTATAGAAGACACGTCTTTCCTGCACCAATTTTTATTCCTCGACTCACATGTCGAGTAGTAAAAGGTAGTTACTGTGGGGCGCGTCGATGAGATGTCTCCGAACATTGATTTTTCTTTTTTACACGACCATTCCACACACGCTATACTCGCACTCTTTGAACTTTTAGCTAACGATTCGAAAATAATTGAAAACAATCCGGATTTACTTCCTTTCAGTTCTTCTTTCATTATTTCTTGTTCCATAGAAACGAATTGGGTTGGAATTTGGTTTGCATTAAGTTTTGAATTTTATACAGTTTTCGAATCTAGAATAAACTTGATAAGCTCGAGAAAGTGCAATATTTAAGAGAGCGATAATGATGTGATGAAAACACAATTTGAGGAAATTATTCGATCAACACTACAGGGCGTTTGTATCTCTAAGCGTCTGCATCCGTCTTAGACGAGATGATAAATTGAAGCTCCGAAGTAAAAAAGACGAAACAGCGTGAAAAATGAGAAAATAATAGCTCCAGTTTCATTCATTCAATTTTCCTTTCTAGTTCAAAATTGATCGCGACGTGTTTTTCCCTTATAACGTTGGAGAACATAAATTTCGTGTTTCGGGAGCCGACGTGTTCGCCAAGCAACTGGCGCGTTAAAAATTGAACCCGATCAACTTCAGTTGCGAAAATATTTCAGCGCGAAATCTGCTTAAAACATGAGTCGTCGATGCATCGACACTTTTCTTAACGACCCGACGAAATTCGCATTTGTTTTTTGGGTCAGATCCGGGGAAATTATTCAGATGAATTGAATTAATTACAACTTACCCAGTCATTTTCTTCCTTGTTCTATGTTTTTTTCAATGTTTTTTCTTGATTGATTTAAGAGGAAAACAAAAGTTGATTGTTTTAGAAAAATGTTTTTCAATGAAAATTGAAATGATTAAAGTGGTAATTCAAATGAATGTTTTACTAATGAAAAATTGTGTTTATTGATTACAGTACTCCAACTGGGACAACCCCACTGATCCATACATGTACCAAACCATGGTGGCAGACATAGTGGGCGACTATTTTTTCATCTGTCCCTCTGTGGAATTCGCGAAAGTCTTCGCCGATCGAGGAATGAAAGTTTACTATTATTTCTTCACACAGGTAAAACTTGCACTCCTAATTCGAATTGCTAACAAATTCAAATTTATTGAAATTGATTAATCTTCAGCTGAATTTGAAACTGTGCATCTTGTGATGATAAATATTCAAACGGTAGCAAAATATTGTTTTACAGTTTTGTAAACAAACTTTTAATTACAATTGAACGTACCTATTAAAGGTTGTGCGAAAGAACAGATTTTTTATGTGAAAATCAGGCTTTAGTTGCTTCAATTAGACTCATTACAATTTTACATCCAAGTGTCACATAAAAAAGCAATCTGTTCTTTTAATGTCATTAGTTGGACCATGTCTCTGCAATTTTCATAATAAAACAGTTAACCGGACATAAGCCGATGAATATTTATAGAGGAAATAGTAAGCACTATTAGGTATTTATTAACTAACTGCATAATTGATGAGAGTTGATAATTTCAATCGGCTTTAAAAATAAACAGGATTGGAATATAACAGTTTCTGATCAGTTCTTCAGTTTGACAATGGAGTTTAAATATGAAAACAGTTCGACTAAATTAGTTCATTTATTCAGTACATTTTCGAAATTCGAGTGTAGTTTTTTATGATCATTGGAACTCGGAGTATCCAAAATATGACTTTTAATCGAAATTAATATTCCATTTGAATTGACTTTTACTATGTTTAGCAACGTAACGTTGTAATTAAATAATTACACCAATTGCACAGACAAATATAAAAGCAATTATCGTTATAAAGGTTCGAAGAAAGTTTGTTGTTTGACCTGCTAGTTGCACTGCTGCTATACTGATCGATAGTTTATCAAGTTATTTTTATATTAACATTATTTTCTTCGTCACCTATTTCGCTGGTGATCAACACGTTCAATTTTTTCAATATAAATATTCACAATATAAAAATAACAAGATGTGTTTCTGACAACTTGAAAAACGCTTGACAAAGCTGTTGGATTATTACAAAAATTAATTTCGTAAAACTAATTAGTAAGATTGATTAGCAATATTCAAACAAATTACCTCAAACAAAAGTTGTTTCTCGACTGCAACAACTTTCATTCGTTCTAAAAATTCATTATAATACTTTTATACTCAAATCTCGCATTCAGAAACCAGTGAAATGAGGTCATAAAATAATCATTAATATTGTTCCTCGTCATCTTTAACGATTCCATCATAAAAGTTGTCATGAAACGATATCAACAATAAAGCTCGCACGCACACTTTTCCTGGACCGTTAAATAATCATTCATAGTCGTAATAAATCAAGCGTTAAATTAACCATTAAATATTATTACTCGAATCGTATAGTTTCAAATGATCAGTTGATAACAATGATTTTGATTTTGTCTTTCACGAAATGAAACTAAATAATAGCTAACTACATAAATCATCCCAACTTGTTCGTCTTTAAAAATAAACTTTTATTTTTTTTAAGTTATAAACTGTTTGTTGATGATTAAAAAGTGGGATTTTAGTTTTGAAGTCAATTTGTGTCATGAAAAAAGTCAATGAAAAAAAAAAGGAGAATTATAGGTCGATTAGTATTGGAGAGAATATTTCACGCTCTTCATTGACGGTGGCTCGTTATTTAAAGTCCGTGCCGATGGTGTCGCGAGCGCGGGCGTTTGTCACGGTGCAGTAGAAAAATCAATTTACGAGGCCGCGCGAATTATATAAATCTTGGATAATCGGAACTACGTGCAATTAAAGCTTGAATAGCGCAACCGGTTCTCTTTCACAGAGACCAGTTTGCATTATTAATAACGCGTTGCACGCGCAAGATTCGCATACTAATGATAGTTGGGATCCGCGTAGCGCCTCCACGTGACGTGCAATTATAAAATATGATGACATTTGTAGACACCCTCGCCTCTGGACGTTCCACATTTTTTTTCTCTCTCAATAGAAAAATGCAATTCTTTTTCTCTTTTACCTCCCATTCCCTTCATTCTTATTACACCTAAATTCAGTCATAAATAATAGACAAAAATGGTTCAGTTCCATTCTCCTGATTGTTACAATCGAACAAAATCGAAATCGGCTTTTAAAAATGTCCGGAAAATTAGCGGCTAAACTTAATCACGAAACCAGTAACAATAGGAGTGATTGCACGACATGCTTTTGTTGGTCGAAAACTTATGCATAGTCATGTATGAATTGAAACGTCTGCCAATTAAAACGAGAGAAACTTGAACAATGTCGCGGAGCCAAGCCATTAGATTTATTCATAGACTGTTTTATTGAAAACAGAGAGAGACACTCGAATGTGGTCATCTGATGGATGCAGTCGAAGCTTTTGTAAGAGCATCAAAGTCGAGCGAGCAATTTGCATCGCCGGGGACTTTTGGAAAGATGCCACGAGATACACTGCAGCTTGCAATTTCTGGTCATCGAAATGTGGCTAAACAATCGCGCAGATTATAACCGTTGTTTCCGTACGTCTTTCTAAGTTTATAACGAGAGGCGTTGAAACGAACGTCCTGTCCCTGCGAGGCGAAACTTGGGCCGGCCCAAGTAATTAGCAAAGGTGGCAATTTATCAGAGGAAGGAAGATGAGGCGAAGGCGCAATACCGGCGAGGAGGATGTCGTTACTCAAACACCCCCTGACTTCAATCTTAATATTGCCATGCTGCGAATCACGTGTTACGTGTTGCGCGTGTATGTGCGCACATAAATTTCGCAGTCAGCCTGCATCCTGCTAACGCCGTTCCACTATTAACTCTCAATTTGAGTGTTTTACTATAAAAGCGTGCCCTCTCCAATATCTCTGACGATTATTGCCGGTTTCCATACAAAAGAAAACGGCAATTTTCATTTCTTCCAAGCCAAGGCAGTTATCAAGGGATAATGAAAGATTTGAAATTGTAAAAAAGCGTTCTGGAATTCGATGTTGAAATAATTGACCGGTTGTTCAGACGAGAACTTTCTTTTGTCTTTAAAAACAAAAAGGGTTGCTTCAAAAACATCTTTTTAAGTTCCTTCAATGTCGCAATCATTAAACTTTGACTTACTAGAATTTAATGAACGCAAAATCGTTTTGCACTGATCACGTTGAATTTCAAACCAGAGTTTTGTCTTTCCGGAGTTTGGGAATTAGAAAAGTTCGACATCGACGTTTGCTTTAATAACGCGACCAAGTCGGTCGCCGACAGTGGCACAATGAATATTTGAAGATGTGTCATCGAGTCATTTTTCGTCTATCAAAAAAGCAAGAGGCAAATTCAATGACGGGCATACCGAATTCTCTGCGATTCGACGTTTCTCGCGAGGCGAAATTTTCTCGGCTTCAACTGTAATTTAACGACTACGCTCTACAAATTAGAGTTGTCTTGATAAATATTAGGTTCGCGAAGAAATTCTATCAGTATGAACTGAAAAGATCTTAGTCTAAATTATTTAAGTCAAGTCGGAGAAAAAAGGGTGGGAAAAGTGTCGTACAACGCGGGCTAATCGATTGCGACGGTCCCGAGGGAGTCACGAGCACTTTGACATTAAGCGAAATTCCACACGAGACACAAAATCGTCCGAAACTTGTCGAGAGCCTCTGGAGCACGGTTTCTGTGTTTCGAATTTATTGTGAAAGAAGTTCGAGACAGAGATGGAGTTTTCATACTCGAGTCTACGCCTCTCGTTTGGAAGCCTCTTTAATCCTAATTATTCACTAGAGAAAGCTCCAATTGCGTCGAGAGTCGTGCAGTTTTATAATTCCTAATAGCGCTATTTCCATGCGAGCTCCGGTAGACGTCAGAGTATTACTTTCACGAAACTCTGTATGCTCTTTTGAATGTGTATCAATGCGAAAAAGTAATTATCGTTTTCTTGTGGATCTTTAAACCCATGAACCTCATCCTATCCAAACAAACAGTTTTTAATAACTTGAGAAGAAAAGCAAAACAAAGTTTGATATTAAAAATTGACTCGGAAAACTGTATTCGTGGTAGTTGCTTTGTTTGCATGCATTGTAATTTCGTTCGAATTGAAATAAAAGTAGTTTCAATTTTTCTCATTGCTCGTAGAAATGTGAATTTAGTGTAAGTGCATTTGCCGGTTCTAATCTTGACCTCGGCAGTTTAATAAGCTTGGATTGACCCTGCGTAGTCTCTCGTTGGAACGTCTCCCGACGAAAGAAATTGTATTCTAGTTATCTATTTTAGTGCTTGGAAACCATCGCTTAATGCAAGGCACATTCCGGCCAACGAGACACTGTAAATTACAAGTGCAACGAAATTGAACGAGATGAGTGCAAATGACGCGAAAACTTGCCGCTTAAAGCGCCAGCAGTTGTTTTAATAAACGTTTTCGCAGTTAACAGCGCGGTAAATCATCGAGATCCGTGTAGTAACGCGGCGAAACAAATTTTGCGCAAAGTTGATTTCGTAAACGTGACTTACTCGCGCTCGTTCCACCCGACTCGTACCTAATGAGATGGAAACGATGGTCAGGAAGGGGTCGCTAATTTCGTGTTTGACTCAGGTCAAGATTCAACATTGTAAAACGGTCGTGAACATGTTTAACTTCATGTAAATTCACTTTCATCATTATCAGTATCGACTTTCTTTTGTTCGCCTCCATTCGACGGAATTGTTTTTGTCACTTGAGATGTAAATTGAGAGGATTAATTGTTTGAACCGATAATTCGATTTTCAATAGTAATTGGTTAGTTGCTCTTGCAGGTGTCAGTGGAAAAATAATGTTTCGTGAAAGATTTTTTTGGAGAGACTTTTCGTTTAGAAAAAGTTGTATTGAATGAAAAAGTTGGTGGAATTGAATTTCTTTTTTTTTCAATTCGAAGAAAGATCACGTGAAACCGATGGTCACTTTTTATATTTATCAAAACGAACTTTCGACTTTGCTTAAGGTACATAGTCGGGGAAGTTGATAGGAATCTTTATAAGAACCGCGGGAACTCTTGGGCATTGTGGGATTACCCCCGAACTGTGTATGTGAAAGTTTGTGATTGTTGGGTAGCGGAAAAAAATCACAACTTTGGCAAATGAAACAAGTGCGCTTTGAAAAGTAGAGCGATAAAGTACACACGGCTTTCACAAAATAATGAATTGACGCGATCGAGGCTTCCTCACTGGACAGTGAGGAAAATCATTTGCTCCAAGATTTTCATTTTTAGTAGCAAAAGTTGGACAAATGAAAGAAGAAGGAAAAAAGTTTGTAAGTCTTTCGTTAGTTTTTCGTTGAAAAATGACGTTGGCAACAATGTTGATTCAATATGCCAACAATTTGAAAGTTTTGTCAAAGCGAAGAAGGGAAGCTTTCACGTTAAATATTTCGTTTGCACAAAGTGTTGAGAAAACGGTACTTTAAAGCGCGTTTTGGGAACATGATCAATACTACACTTTTGCTCCCAAGTTTTAGTAAGCCAAAACACGAAATATATCAAGAGCACGTGAAACTTACGTAATGTATTACCCTATGAAACTTGGCTTAACGTTTTGTGTCGGCGCGGCATATCACGAGCAAATATCCGACGCACCCAAGATCCAACGCCGAAAGACGATGGCTCTATTATCGCGGCTCACGACGTCCTGTATTCTTTCGGTTCACCAAAACTGTACACAATAAAGATTGCGCATGATTTATGTCGAACTTATCAGCGGATGCACGTTTGTTCACATTTTTGTCCTTTGTTCGTCGAACTTTGAGAAAAGTTTCGAAAAATCAGTGATACAACCTTGATCAAGTCAGACAGCATTTTACTATTCCATTTTCAAACGTTTCAGCTTAGTTTTTGAATGTTTAATCACGTTCTAATTCAGGTTTTGAAGTTTTCAGTTCAGAGCTATTGACGTTAGTCTTAAATTCTAGGACGAATAAGCAAACGCAAGAATATAGAGTTACAAGATTTTAATGTATTATTCTTGAGCACATGTTCGTCTAACAAAGTTAGTCGTTGGTTCAGCTATACTTAACTTTACATAGTTTAGTATGTTTACACTTGAATTTTCTAGGTGGTCTGATAACTAGACGAAAGATGATGTGAATGCCTTTTGATGTGACACCTGTGAAACAATCTTGTGTATAACAAGATTTCCTCATGCAAGTGTTTTGTGCTTGATACAGTAATTATGAAGTTTCTTGGTTTCAAACGAATTAAACTTGTATCTACCCGCAAATGATCAAAGACAATAAACCATCAAAAAAATTTTACTACAAAAAGTTTTTCAGAAAGAACTGTTGTTTCGTCTTTTGATCAACTCTGATGTTTTAAACGAAATTAATTTGTGACGACGAAACAAAACATTATTATTTTTATTAAAGTTTGCACGTTTTGATCCGCCACTCTGTAACGAGACGTGAAAATGTTTTAGCGAAGGACAAAAAACATTTATGTAATTTCAAACGCGAAAGTAAATGAATGTACATATGTTTGTTACAAAGAAAAACAGCATTCATTTCATTGAGTTTGTTTCAAGCTTTACGCCAAAATAATCTTGATGCTGCTCTTTTTTAAACAACTAACCTGGGGCAGTGTGAAATTGGCTTCTATGAGAACTTGTTTTTTTTGAATGAACAAGTTTATTTTCAGGTTTATACTTAATTCTCATTTCCATCAATTTTTCAGTCCAAACCATATTTTAAAAAGCAGCAAAATTGAGAATCCACAGCGTCGTTATAACTGAAAAAAATGCTATTGATTATCATTGGAACCAGCATTTGCAAAGGAAAAATAAAAATTGATGAATAAATAACGGACGCTTTCAATGAAGCGCGAAATTTCAATGCAAAAGTTAGACTAATGGCGAATTTTATGGACCCGCCGAGTTTGCCTGCAGTAAACTGTTTAAAAATTTCCATAATTTTCAAGATGCATACTTTAACTTGAAAATTACCCCGACATTCTGTTTCAGAAGCTGCATAAGCGATAGCAAAAGTGTGCTTGAGTTAAAAATTTTCTTCTCGCGTAAAATGCATGATTTGGAATGACTTTTTTACGACTCTACTTTTAGATGAGTGGCTGATTGAAAAATTAAGTTGAATAGAAGAAATTAGCGGGACCTCGATCAACCCCAGATAAAATGCTAGAAGTGGCGAAATTAGTCGCGAGTGGATTGCCTGGTCGTGCGAATCGTGAGAACTTTTGCGATTAGTTTTCCGATTCGCACCCCCTCCCCCTCCCGCCCCTTTAACTAAGCGCCATCGCGCGGCTCGTAATTATAGTTTTCACGGATCCTTCGTGACTGAGAAAGTTCGATTAACCGCCGACTGTATAATAGCAATGAGGCATTCTACAAACGCACCTGTCGGTGCAAAAATTTGAGCGTATGAAGCCGTCTCGAAATCGATTTTCAAACTCCGCCGGCCAATTGTGATTTCTAAAGGCCAACGAGAACTGTCCAACCAGATACTTTATCCCCTCCGCTCATGATGGCCGAGGTACTTTCAAAGTGGCAATGGCTTTTTTTGTTGTGTCCGTTTACTCGCGACGTTGACAAATGGCCTCTGACGTTTTCTCGAGTTTCGATATGTAATAACGTTTCTTTAACGTTTTGAATCTTTTTGCAAAAACGTGCATTACATCTTGAAGAGTTCGACTGAAGTAAAATCCGACTTTCCATGGGATCATATCATGTTTCCTTGTAAACATAACTTTAGTTTCAAATTTTCACTCGCTAGAATGTTTTGAAAAGTTCAAAAAAAAAGTATTTGACGGGTGTTGGAAGGTGCAGTTTTTTCAATTGCCCGGTCATTTTCGGACGCTGGACCTGAATTTTTACAGTTATTGTATCCATAACAGCAACGGTTATATTCAACCTGTTGAAATACATGTGCGTTGCACGGCAAGAGTATAATTTTGATAACGGTGAAATGTTGCTCGGGACAAATTTAAAGCCTTAACAAACAACGTTATGAAAAGATAACTTTATTACTTTCATCATCCAAGACCCTTTTCGACATTTTTGAGGTCATAAAAAAGACACAGCCAGTCTGACTCCAATATAAAATTTTGTTCTTCGTTATTTTATCATTTCTTTACGTTTTCGTATTTGTAATTATGACGTTAAAAGGTACTTTAATATTTTCATTTTTTGTCCTACTACTTTTGATTATTTTTGAACGACATTTTATTTGTCTAAGAATATGAAACGCAAAGATGCAAAGACAAATCGCATTCTGGACAGAGAATTATAATGCTCAGTGTACTGAAAAAAGGAACAGAGCATTTAATGGAAAAGAACAAACTTGCTGGACGAAAAAGTCAGAGTGGTCTGACGTGGGATCGCGAATATCTCGAATACCGGCGTTCATAATCTCTGAGGATTACGAGGCACGCGAAAGAGAAACGGCAAGTCATTAGTTAATTGAAATAGCGCGAATCCCAAAGATATAACAAATTATAGTCGGAATAATAGTGCATACATTTTCATACGAAATTAAACAAAACTGCGCCTGGCATTATCTTCCGACTCTTCGTTGTCTCAAGTAGAGGAGCATTTAGAGATAATGGTAAGGTTTGCACTGACGAAATACTGTTTGACTAAGACGAACGAAAAAAAGAATGAAATAACCCTGTCCTTGGGTCGGGCAAATAACGCAAGAGTGCAACTTGGAAGTAGTTTTGGAATTTTCTGCTGTTTGGGAGTTATGATGATAGAGATTCTGTTGAGTGGAGACACTTTTTTCGCCGGCTTATAATGTTTTTTAGAAAATGAAAAGTATTCGACATAAAATGTTTCGAAAATATTTCGTCTTTATTCTGACTTGACCGTTGTAAGTTTCGAGGGAGAAATTTGTTTAACACGAAAAAGGAATCTGGAGTAAGAAAAGTTGGCAACATTTTGAGAAGGTTACAACAAAAAGATGTAAAGAAGGATGTTATTGACACGGTTAAACAGCTGACGTTTTCGGTATTTGAAGACTGAAGCGAACTTCAAATGGAATGTGTGGAACAGCGAGAGAAGAGACAAAGCTTTCAAAATCCTTTTACTCCGCTCGGATACGAAACAGACATTAGAGTTCCATTTACATTTTCCGTCGGTTAATGTCTTAGTTTAAGATGCAGGTGGCTGGTTCGAGCGTCGCGTACATGTGTTTCGCATACTTCGACATCTGTAAAATTACCTTTGTCGTCAAACATGGCGTCGTTCTTGTGCAAATCCACAAAGACAACTGCTCCGGCTTGGAAATTGGTTAAATGACAATTTTCGAAAATTCTCATCAACGTATGTTTTGAGAAATGACGTGCCAGATTATTCAATTTTAGCCGAATCATTCTCGCGGACTAACGAAAACTCAGACGACAGCTTGACTTCACTTTTGTGAGGATGAAATTTCTCCAGAGAGAAAAAAAACGTCGAGACAAAAAGAACGCGAGAGAACACGAAATTGGCCTCGTCAGAAATTCATGATTAGTTTTGAAAATGACACGCGTACGAGTGTGCTGACATAACTGACAAAATGACCTGTGGGGCTTACTCAACGGATACCGCACAAGTAACTCGCCAAAGCAATTAGACATAAATGTATTCGACGCGCTTTGCCTCAGTTCACGAATTTATTAGTGATTGTTGGTTGACTTTAAATTAATTAAACGTGCTTTCAGACGCACAAAAGATCCTCGTTTGAGATGCGATAATTGAGACTACATTTTCAATAGTTTGGTTCAGCTTTGAAGACAAATCAATTTCAATAAACAAATGAAGCGAAAACATTTTTTCATGCAGTTGACTAAAATTGTTTATTTTTTTTACAGAGAACCAGCTCGAATTTGTGGGGAGAATGGATGGGGGTGATGCATGCTGACGAGATCGAATATGTGTTCGGTCACCCACTCAACGACACGCTCAAGTACACTGACGAGGAACGAAAACTCTCGTTAAGGATGATACAGGATTTCTCTCGTTTTGCCTACACTGGGTGAGTACTTTTTCCTTCCAAATTTAACTAGTACAAAGTTAGCACGACCATAATTATCGAACGTGATAAAACTGAGTGGAAAAAATGTCATTTTGGTCCAAATTAGTAGGTTTCGATTTTCGATATCCCTTTTAAAAAATTAAAAAAAAAGTTAGCGAAAAATGATCGTCGTTAAGAACAATAAACTTTAAAAATAACGTGTATCTTGCTTTGTTTCGCGTGTGAGATACACACCCTAAGAGAAATTTATTATTGCGAGAAAAATACACGAGGGATTACTCTGTCCTGAGGGCTTTTTTATATTTCTGGTTAGCGTACACCTTCTTTATCGCAGATTTTGTCCAGAAACTCGATTTTTTTGTTTTTATTTGTATATCCGCAAATTGCGCTTTTGAAAACAGGTTTTCAACTTTTTTTCTTCCCCCATGATTTCGAATGTTGGTCACTTTGACGTCGGCAAATGAACATGTTCTCAAAAGAATCCGTAATTGCCGTTTGAGCGATTTCATTTTATCAGCTTTCCAATAAACAAACATTTTTTTCCCACCCTCCGGTTGAATAATTCAAACGCAATGTTGATTGCACACGAGTCGATGAATTTGAAACGAAAATTAATTACACCGATGAATTTTTCATTGAGAAAAACGTTCGAGCTTTTTTTCCCTACCTCTTTTTGTTCAATTCATAAGATCAGTTTGAGTCTTTTTTTTGCTACAAGCTGTCACGTGCAAAATTTATATGGGTGACTTTTCTCAGAGCATCGGCAAATATCGAAGTAAGATTCTGACGAAGAAATTTGTTTTTTAAACTTTCATAACTCAGCGCAGATAAAAAGTTTGATTTATCGTGAATCGAAAAGTTCGCACGTACTTTGGCGCGGAGTTAATAAAAGTTACCGCAGGCTAAATTTTATACACTGATACTCATGATAGAATGTGAACCGAATCGTATCTCAACGATAAAATAAATTCGCGCGGATCAACCTTTTTTGAAGATGATCAAAAATTGCGTTGCAAATGATTTCGATGCCAATTCGTGAAACGTAATTACGGTTCGACCGTTCGACAACGTAATTTCATTGGCAATGATTATTTCATACGAATATTAATTTCGCGATGTTAAAAATGCAAATTTAATTTCGTTACATTATTATCATCATCAACGTTGCATCACGTTATTCCTGACGGAATAACGTTGACAATAATTACCTATGCGCTGCATCGTCGGGGAATTCGATCGGTGCAACCAAATTGAACGTTTTGAGTTACGCGCGAGTCTTGACGCCGACGCTTAAACGTGTATTATTTACCGCAAACTTGACGACGTGTTATTGTTAAGTTTATGATTCTCGCCAAAGTTTGTCAATTTGTATTAATTCTTCGCGACTGAATAATTTTATCGATGAGAAAATAATCTACCAAGGCTTGTTTACCTATCGTTAAACAAGAGCGTTGCATCAATTTTTGTTTTCATTTCGAATTTTAAAAAGTCAGACTTTGAAATAGTCTTGAACTTTTGTTGTCGAGTTGCAAAGAAGCGCGTGGAAAACGAACACGACATCTCCATTCCAAAGCGGGGCCAGTTTTCGCTTAAGGTGCAACATGTTCGACGTGGCAAGTGCACTCAAGCAAAAAAAGAAGAGCCAAAGCTTTTATCCCTCCGACGTTATCTGCCGACGCACCCAAATCACATCATTTTTACGTTCAACAAAGTTCTTTTTCACCCGACCAACCGAGTTTCATCCCTGTAATTATCTTATCTGCAAATTTGGATTCGACTGTCCAAGAAATCATGCGAACAATAAAATCATTGAAACTGTTCGCTGCGGGCGCAAAATTGTAATTAATTTAAAAGCTAGTTACAATTGCGCGATGCAGCGTCGTTAATCTTAATTAAGCGTTTCTAACGGAAATAATCAAAGATTTATTTAAACAGAGACGGTGCGGTTCCGTTTGTTCAATTAACTGATGGCTGAGGGCTGGCTCGCATTACGTTTCCTAATCATTTTGATGAATATGCGACGGTATTCAAAATCCAAACAAAAAGCTTTTGCGGTTATTGAAATCTAACTAACGAGCGGGCTGGGTGAAAAAAATTAATCAAAATTTTGAGGATAAACGAGATCGCGATTGTGTGAAAGTATAATTTTGTACTTTAAATCTTTTGCGGGGTCGTTGGATACTGGATATCGCTTAATCTCGACACGCGAAATTGTAAAAAAAAGCATCAGGCCTGTGTTAATTGTCGCGTAACACACCATCGTGATTCATTGAAATGTTTTTTTGAAATTGTATTAAGATTATAATGCCACGGGATGGTCTGTACACACAATGGTGTGATTTCGCAGGCAGTTAAGTCGACAATCAATTTTAACAAGGTGAAATTATACGGTGATAATTAACTGGCGTATATTATAATTATTCGGCCGTCGTCGATTCGAGCGATTAGTCGAAATGTGCATTATCGATCGGATTTTGGTCAGCATGTGTTTGGTGAATCGTATTGCCAATTGACGGATCGTTACGTTATAATTTGTAAGGCAATCACGATCACAGATTGTCGGCGCATTAACTACTTTTTCATCATTTTACCGAAAATGACAACAGATATACTAGTAGTTACTCTAATGTACTCAAATTTAGATTCAAACTGAATGTTACTAAATACACTCATGTAACTTTAATTAGAAATTTAGTAACGTTAAATGATAACAAAAAAAGCTATGAAATTATATTTTGTTTTATTTTTTTTTAGTTAGGGTCTAAGTAACATTGAATTGTTAAACGGAGTTTATCGGTTAAATTCAGTTGAAACTTGATGATACAATTAAACTATTTGATTTTTGATTGTCCGGCGAACGTTGACTGACGACGCAAGACTCAAAGTAGTTAACGTTAATTTGAGTTATTGGTGTTCTCCATCTGGCAAAATGTGTAATCGCTCGTACCAAAAGGGACGGTACCGACGCGTACACGAGTCACTTTGCTGATAGACCATCCAGTAATTCATGATTGTATAATTTCGACGCAATTTTGTTTAACAAATTCCCTTAGTAATTACTAATAACCGACTATAATTCAACATCCAAAATTCGGTCATAAACAGGCAACCATGATTATTCAAATTCGAGCTACTTTCGCAAGTTATTGTCATACAACAAGTACGTTTTATTTTTTCAATGTTCAGGGTGATTATGTTTTTTCTTCCCTTGGAAGAAGCTTGTTACATTAAAAAGAATGAGAAATTTCGTGTTCAAGAGTAGAGTCGGTAGGAAGATAAAAAAAACTGTCTTGATGTGATTGTCAATTAAACAGCAGTGGAAGCTCATGAGACTTAAGGTTTCCTCATTAGTTGAGGATAAAATTGTGCAATGTCTCGAGACGTATCAGTCTCTTTGCGCCCGTGGTTCTCGCTTATTTAGAAATTTCTACATCGCGCTGAATCCCCACTTTGCCGGGCTTCGTAAGTATTATCTAGAACTGTCACGAAACGAGATAAGAATTGCCTCAAGAGTAAACCAGCCATAACGAGGCTAGTTTTCCTTCTGGCGCTCTGGTAATAAAAGAAAACTTATACACAAACACAAAATAAAGTAGAAAACAGAAAAAAAAACTTGACTTTGCAACGTAAGAAAGCTTTCAGAATAAAATATTCAAAGCAATAATGTACTTTATCAAATCACTAAGACTTTTGAGAGTGTCGCAGGTTTGTTTTTCAATTGGATTTGTTTTTCAATAACGCACAATTCTCAGAAGGCAAATATTGGATTTGCTTAAGTTGAATGAGGGAAATTAAAATAAAAATAATGGAAAAAATGTGGTAACGTTAGAGAGGAAGTTAATTGAAAATAGTGAGGGATTGATATTAGAATGACATGGCTTTGAAACGAACATAATCTTGAGACTGACTGCTCCGACCACACGTATAATCAAGAGATAAGCCTGACGGAAAGTTTGACGCAGAAACCGAGCTGTGTTATCAGCGGATACCAAACGAGGCAAAGTCTTGTCAAGATAGTAACAATGTTTGGCATTTTGAGGGTTTCTAAATTGCGTCTGTACGTCTTCAATGAAACTAACCTAATCATTTTCAATTTGATCGTCAACATTCAGTTCATCCATTTTGCAAAAACCAAGATTCCCAAGGTTGATCCGAATTTGTACGAGGTTAGTGGAAGTAATTCGATGAGGTCGAAAAATTGGAAACTATCGGATTGTTCTGCCCGAAGACAATCGGATGTTGAATTTCATTTGTCAGGTAACTCGTTTCGGAGCTTTTTATTTGTCTATTGAAACAAGAGTTTTAAAATGTTTGTCGATCTAACTCGTTGATTGAAAATGAACAAAAAATCTTATTCATCGATACTTTTTTCTGTAAATTAAACTTGCAAACATGAAATCTGACTTGAATTACGTTTTTACAACGTAAAAACATTTTTCTCGTTAATATTTGTTTACACAAACTGAAATTAATAATTAGCCGATTATAATTACTTCGCAAATTGCCTCGTTGACTGGTTTGCAAATTCTGTAACTCTACTGGTAAACAAACGAAAATATTATAATTGGAAAATCAGAGAAAAGTTGAAACCGTGAAGGGGTATTTGCTACAGATTACTTTTGGAATTGATAATTCTGATTCATATAAAATCGGCTTATGAAAGGAACGATATCAAAAACCAATCATCGCGTAAACAGCTTCCAGGTGTGTAATTCGTCAATTTTATCTGTAATTACATCGCGGGATAGTGCGCCAGTACTTACTTTTGCACAAATCAATTTCGCACAGATTGCCGATGATTAGTCGCGTCGACGTCACCTGCGTCTCGTTTTTGTTTTCTCTCTCGTACTTTGTTCTTTTCATTTTTTTCCTCGTCTTTTTTTTTGTTGCTCCTCACCGTAAAATCTAAACGAAACAACCGCGACAAATTTGGTTATCATATTTTTATGCTAATCAAATATACGCGTATGAAAACAAACGCGCGGAAAATGCTAATTTCTTGGTCTTGGTATTCGCGAGCGCTTGCCACGGTGAATCCAGACAGCGCGAAGATGAACTGCAAAATGCTTCTTCACTGTTTCTCCTGCGTGCAAAAAGCGTCCCTTATGAATTCCGTTTTTAATTGTCACGAAACTCCGTTTTACGGTTGAAAACAATTTTTTGAAAGCGTTAAATGTTATTTTGATTACTAACATGAAACGAATTTGTTGCGGCGTTTGGTATTTATTTGATGTATGAAGTGTGTATGAATGAGTGAAGTATGAATTAGTGATATGGCCATGGATTGAGTCAGACAGTATGACATTTTTTTATTTTCGTAATTAGTAACCGACTAATTAACGTAGTTTCGTTGTTTCATCGTCGTTATTATTGTTATGAATAAATCAAATGCAATATAGAAGCAAAGGTTGAATTCAGGATATATAATGTATTACAAATAATTGTATTGGTAATGCATTACGTTGACAAATGCTAATTTCATTGTGCTGAAATATGGTGCAGATAATTACGCAAAAGTAAAATCCAATTTTCGTCGATAATTTCGATATTATAACAAATGATCATCGTTGGTAATTAATAAAGCAAAATCTAATTACATAAATAAATTGCATCATAAAAAATTTCATTCCAGTCTTGCATTGAAGCGATTATTCTATTTCTGTGTACACTGAAAATGTTTTCAATTTTTAAATTCAATTTCTTTTCTAATTGCATGCTCCCACGTAATTAAGTTATTAGTAACTAAACAAAATAAAGGTATTCGTCACGTTTGACTTATGCTAAACTGAAAATTGACACCAAAACGTGTATCCGTCGTGCTCAAATGGGGCAATTAGGCGTTTTTGCTCAAAACTTTTTATCACAAACTCATCTATCATTAGAGGCAATCAGCGAGAGCAACGTGTAATATTGATTTGGCAAAACTGCCACTATGAATTATTTGGAACCTTAACTAATTGGGGTCTTAATGTTTTCAACGTAATTGCAGTTTTAAAACTATTTTCAATATTCGTGACTCGTTCCCATTACGTTGTTCGTTTACAATTTTTCCCCTAAAATGATTTGAATGTTTTTAGAAATAAAAAAAACAACGCAGAAACATGAAACCAGTTTTCCAATACTTTTAAGGCCAATAAAATTTGTTTTGTTACTTGAAATAGTATTTTTAAAGTTTGTTGATAGGTTGTCGCTTGATTTTAATGGATTTTAGATAGTAACTCGTGTCCAAATCAAACAGTTGTGACTGTCACGAAAATCTTGGACCGCTTTCACCAGACAAATACAAGTCCAGATTGCTTTCGACGGGTTCCAATCTACTCAGTCGTGGAAAAACAGTTGTGTCCAGAAGGGTGTATCTTATGATCAAGCGTTCAAGCACGAAATATAAAACTTACAGATTGTAGCTAAAACACCATCAGAAAACTTGTTGTGGTTTGAAAAAAAAAGTTTTTTCAAATAGAATTTGACAATATGCATAATTTAATGATCGATCACCTGAATGCTAAAATTTCCATCCAAAAAGAACCTAGAATGTTTTAATGGAGTTTCGCTTTTTGATTTATTTTCAGAAAACCAACAGAAGATGACGAATGGCCAGCGTACAGCAGAGAGGAACCGAACTACTACATTTATAATGCTGAAACAAGAGGGATTCAAAGAAGTCTTCGCAATACAGCCTGTGCTTTTTGGAGCGATTTTCTTCCACGATTAAAGGGAGCTCCAGGTAGGAAATATTTTTTTTCGAATTCTCCATACTGAAAGGTTTACTTTTTACGAAACAAAAATATCGTTAAAATGAAGTTGTTGTGAAAACTAACAGCTCACACTTCTGAATCTTTTCTCCGCAAACAATTTGAATTGTTGCCTGAATGCTGGCAAATGGCACGAGTTTCGTCCTTATTCGAATGTATTCAATTTCAATGACTTACGCCCCGTGTGGTTTTCCGTAATACGAAACGACAAAGCTTCGCAGAGTAAACGACTCGGTACCGTTTTTTGTGTCGCCAACTCGCCTTATTGTGTTTCAAAACGACGCCAGTCACTTTTCTCCTCCCAATCACTATTATATTTCATGCTCAAAGTTTTTCAAAGAGCATTGTAAAAAGTGCTACATCCTTTTTGCTCGGTAGCAAAGACTGGCGCCAGAACTTTTTGTGTCGTTTAAATATGCTCGGTTGATGAATTCTCAATTCAATACAATTTACACTTGATTCAATATTGTGTAGATAAAATAAGTCACTTTAAATTCAAAAACAATAAAATACGATATGTTTTATGCTATCACTCGCGTTTAAGCATCTTGTTTTCATTGGAAAATCAACCGATCAGTTTGTCAATGTTTTGATTCAAACAGTACCATACTCTGAACTCGTTGTCACAATATTTCAATATTTAAGTTCGGAAATATGGACTGTAAAATTGATTGAACTTGTAGCAATCAACAAACAGTCGAATCAGGTGTTGTTAATTTCTACTTTTTATCAAGTCAGCAACAGAATACAAAATACAATCGGAATTAGAATCAGAACCTTTCTTTAGTTTTAATAGTGCAAGCTAACAGAACATGGGTCAAAATAGTTTTAGTTTTTAGGTTAAGGATTAGGATTAGGTGAAGGTAGAGATGAAAAAACGACATTAATAATTATGTTTGCCAGATCCGTACTCTGATTCCTGCAGCAACGCTGTGGCATCAAGTGTGTCAGCAAGCGCTCGGAGTCTACACGGCAACTTTGGTTCAAACATAATCTTCCTACTTCCGGTAATAGCGGTTGCGTTGAGAGTCATGTAAAGCTAGAAACCTAAAAAGACCCAGGAACCTAAGGACAAAAGCTAGAAAAGCGTCGAGGCCAGAGGGAGGTTGATCTGTAACGAGGGCACGACGATTGATGTTGCAAGGAGAGGAGAGGCGCGTGCTCTAACGAGGCCGCGGAGGGACAAGCGTCGCAGCTCGACACGATGCCAAAGAAGTGTCGATTCCGTTCTGTGATTGTCTGCGTTTCCGGGCGAATTGGTTCCCTTTTCCTCACACAACTTTTAGCCTTTAATGAGCGTCCGATTCTTTCACTCGTTATACGTTGCGGGAACGATTCTTAGTAGCTGACATTCGACGCTTCCCGTCGAGTCTATTTCGCTTGTTCGCAAGTTTTCGCGTTCTTGAGATTATATAATTGTTATGCAATATTGACATGTTACGTAACTTTTTTTTTAAATTCGCTGTAATTGTTATTGACCTTTCTAATTTCGGTTCAATTTGTTCGTCGTTTTTTTGTACTCGTTTCAGAAATGAATGTGGCTTGTTACGTATCCACTGTGACTTTTGTATTTGATAGCTCTCTTCAATGTAGTCGATCGTATTGTGTTGTATAAATGTTACGTCATAGGTACACAAAAACGAACGTTACACTTACGCCCGCTGAGTTCGATCTTGACGAATACGACGAAATCACGCTGTTACGTAGAAGCAGAGTTTGACGATGAGTAACAAAAATGAAATGATTATTGAGGAAATAACAAAATGATAATACAAATATATACGCAATGTACATACCAATTTTTTAATGTTAGGGGTCAATTTTACAGATTGCAAGTTCTATTTTCTAAGAATTTTTTATATATTTTCCGAGTAGAATGATGGTATCGGATTGTCGCGAGCCCTGAGAACGATGTCGTGCCACGATAATCAATCGATCGACAAACATTTACGCCCAGCCACCGCAAACAATCAAAACCGATCGTTTGTCGTCCTGAACCGCTCATTTTTTACGACGATAATCCCGTAATTGTTGTAACACAAAACGTCCGACGTCGTTTAGACAAAAACCAACAACTATCAGAACAAGTGTTTTATTCCGCAAAATCACTTTATGATTATTTGTTAAGACAATGTTGGCCGTCTGTTGATTGGACGCACAACAATCATTTGATCCGTCGGTCCGATACTTTGATTCTGCCGTGAACGTCACACCTTAGCCTCGAATTGTCATCGTTAAAACTAATGGGTCAAATCTTGGTTATCTTATATCACCACGACGTGGCAGTTGCAACCGATTAGGGCGACGTCAATTTCCGTAGCACTCAATGCAGGGTTCACTTTCGTACGAAAGACTCTTTCCGATTTAGAGTATAAACATTGTACGGCGTGTAGGGGACAGACGCGCGACAGTGCAAATTCTGTCTGTTTATGAATTATTCAGTAATGATACTCATATCAGAATAAATATGTGTGCACATACCTAAACCGCGCAAATTGTCGACATTCGAATGACGAAACAAATATTGACCAAAAAAGAATTAGATCGAGACGAAAAAATTGTTTGGGTTGTTTGTGTATGGTTATTGTATGCGCGACGTATGTATGAGCAAAAAAAAAATCTATACGAGATAAAGCAGAAACTCTGGCTAACAAACGGGCGTTATAAACTCGACGGTTTCACAAAAATGATGATATTTAATCTGCGAAATGATATTTTGGCTTGCTTGGAATCGGCGACTGCTCGTCGTTATATCGTCCGTTTGGACACAAAAGAACAACTATTTTAAGCGATTGTACATAACCAGCCTGTCGTTGTGTATTTCAGTGATAACGGTACCACACCTTTCACCCTAGCTGTAGTTTTAACAGAGTAAAAACAAATTATAAAAGAAAAACAAAAAAGGGGAAAAAACAAACATGTGAATAAGCGTAATTTCATTGTCGCCGCGTGACCTGTTTAACGGGTCGGTGCGGTCGTTAGATAAGGATAGAGTGATTTCCAAAGGAGCCTAACTCAGTCATGTGGTAGCCACAAAAGCATTTCGTTCGATCAGTTCGTTGGTTTTCGCGTCGTTGTGACACCACAATAATTCAAATCGACGGAAGTTAAGGGTCATCGAGCTTCGAGTTTACAATTATGACAAATTAGCCGGACTATTTTCTCTCGAAGCCGTTCAATTTTTCGAATGGATATTGTTAATCAACCAAAAACAATGTGAAAACAAAACAAAAATTTCAAAGATGAAACTGTAGACGAGTTTTCAACGATCTTGAGAGGGGAGTATAAATAATAAAAAGAAAATGAATATATAAATGTATATTTTCAACGGTAGAGGGTTAACGTGCAGGTTTAGGGACACCGCTCCGGGGATACTTGTGGCGAAACGCTGAGCTGTTCTTAGCTGCATGAGCGTCAATTACTGCACTGCGTTTTCGGCATGGATATTATAGTTCGCGGTGACGTGCAACGTACTCGACTCGTGTTTATCATTGATTCGCGTGCGCAAATATATATTTTGTAATAACTAGTATTAGTTTTTGTCGATTAGAGGTGATGCAATTATGTTTGGATTCTCGAAGCAGGCTTCAGTCACTTTGTTTCGGGACTGCGACGCTACGCAAAAAGCATGCAATTCTGTCGGGGTTTTTCGAGTAGATTAGGGGTCCCAAGGATGCTCAATTTGATGACTAACAATTTCATTTGGTTCAAATTATAAGTAGCGAACAAAGTGGAGTCACATTTTCGAACCAGTTATTGTACATTAGGCGAGAGTCACGTGTAGTGGTTTGCGGTTCGGATGTTAGAGATAAATTCTAGATAAACTTATTGAAAAAAGACAATTACAAGTTTCTGAGTTTTGTTGACGTGAAAATTGAGCGATTTTCAGCGTCGCTAAGTTGGTTTCATTTATTAGCACACTGTTGTCAGCAACTGTTGTGGTAAATGATTTCAGATTTGAGGGGAGTTTCCACGTCTCTCAAGTCGAGCGTTCAGTCGCATGACGTATGATTTCGAACAGAAGCGAGGAGCAAATGAGTACACTCTATGACATATGGTCTATGTCAAAACATGAATCTTCCATTTGGTACATATCACATATATGAGATCTATATATACATTCTATATTAAAAATAAAATGAACGATTAAATTATCAGACTAAGATACAAACTATAACAAAGATATTTAATGTGCTCATAGAGTTTCAGTGTTGCAAACAAGATGACAAAGTAACAAAGATGAAAATGACATTATACGTAGTACACGATCAAGTCACGCGCTACTGCTAAACGTACGAACAAAGTGATTATTTTTTACCGGTACGTTTCGAAGGTGGTTGCGAGTGTCGCGCGCTGTGTATTACAAAAAGCGTACATCGCGTTCTTGTGATTGCTTAATTTTTTAAACGACCGGATAATTGTCACTGAAAAAATAATCACTCCAAACAGTTGTGAATTGTTTGTGCAGATTGTAACTGCAAAACAATCGATCATTCGAGTGACGGAAACGCGACGTTAAAAAAACGATTGAATGAAAAATGAAAATAAGCCAGAGGCAACTAAATTTCAGACATTTTTGATGGATCCTAATCGGATGTCGCGTGGAATTTGGTTTTCAGTCGGGACCGGTTTGGTATTTTTTTCAGTGACACTTTTGGTTACGTGACAAGTACAGTTGACGAAGAATCAGATATTTTGGTCGCTCTTTTTGCCAGCCGGAAGTTGTGTTTAACAAATTTCCAGGATAATGAGAACAACAATTGTACAAAGAAATAAAAACAAAAGGTTGGAGTGAGCGCAGTGTCACGAAATGGTTTCATATTTGTTTGGATGCTTCCTTTTCATAGACGGATGGATCCAATTTCATTAGCATGGAAATGCAAGTTCACCAGCGATCGCTATGCGTTTGACAGTCATAAATTATTAAAAACACTGCGACCTACTTTTACACTGGATTCTATTCATTTTAATAAGTTGTAAAAGCTATTTTGATGGAACGTTGATTTTAAACTTCAATGATTTTGCGTTCATTGAATTTCATTTCTATTTCATTATTTGATATCAGAGGTACAGGCAAAATATTGTTTCTTCGTTCTCAAAGTACTTATCAACAGATAAGAAGACGAAAATTAATAAGTCACTGATGGTGTACGTTATCATAACACATATCATAAATCATATCATGAATGTTCAAAATAAAATCGCATCTGTGTAAAAACTATATTTTTACGTTGTACAAAACTTTAAATTCTATAACAAAGGTAAAAATAAAGATTGAAAAAGGAATTTCTTTTTGAATTTGATTTTTGATCTTGTAAAATATCAAAAGTTGATGATTGATAACTGTTTAATTAGCGTTCGATTTCAGAGCCTCGACATCGTACCGTAAGTAAGGCAGAAGTAAGATATAGTTACAGTTGTGGCAATTGTCAAAAATGAACGACGAGAGTTTGGTCGAACAGAAAATGAAGCTATGCATTGTACAAAGGAAACGACGAAATAATTGGTCGTGGTAGAGCGCTTTTTCGACGGGTCAATCGCGCGGTAATTTAATTATTCGCCCGCACGTAAAATTTTGCATTGTCACTCAAACGATTTCACCAGAGACGGCAAAATGGATCGCGTGGTTTGATTTTAATTGTCATGATATTTTTGGGCTCGCTCGTTCGGATACATTTTTCCGTTTCGTTTGAACACCACTTTTATTCCTACACTCGTTAAGCTCCTGTTTCGCAATCAAAAACCAAGATCCTATTTGTTCCATACAATTTTTATTTACAATTCAAAAATTTTGATCAACAAATCGGGTTCGCTAAAATTTGTGCTGTTGACAAATGCTAATACTCATGAATTGTAGACAAGAGTTGTACAACTGTCACAAAATCCAATTGCATCAGCAATGAAGCAGCGAGCATTTTCAAATTAATGATCAGAAAATATTTGCAATCGCTCGTGACAGATGTGCGACACTTTTTTAGTATCCATACACCCCACATGTTTATGGATTTACAAGACAATGCGCGCGATACCCGTTCCGGCCGGAAGCAGTCTCGTTTTGTCGTTCGAATGATCCGTAACTCGTGTGTAACAGTTATCGAGCTTTTTACGACTCCGAATTCTCATTTCATTTCAACTGTGGACATAAAAAGAAAGGCAGTAAAATCAGCTGCTTCTGTCCTTCTCGTACCCTTACACGTTTTATACCTTTTACATTGGAACCGTTACCGTTTGATTCACACGGGTATAGCAATCGTATTTGTTTTTTCAAATGTGCATATTGATACTTTTTTATTACTTACTGATATATCAATGACTGTAGCTTACCATGTAATACACCAGAGATATTAAATGTTGACAGTAGTCGATTTACGAAAATTCTTAACATTTGCAGAGATGTTGAATTTCAAATTCTTGTTTCCAGGCTTGATAGCGAGTGTAAATATTTAGAGTCGAATCAAATTTCAATTTCCATTCAATGAAAATCATTTATTAATAGTTTGTTGAGAACGTACGATGTAAATACAATATAATGTAATAAGAATTTCAAGGCGAACTTGATTGTATGAATGGACGCACGTTTTTCTTCGTTGCGTTGTACCTGTAAAGTTTTCAATTTGAAACAGAAAATAAAAATTGTAAATGTTGCCTCCTTTTTTTTGATTTTCGTTGTCATTTGTTTTAGCACAGGTGAAGATATGAAATGACAAAAAAAGATGTAGCAAAAGTTATGTACAGACTTGGAAGGCGGATGCGTGAGACATGATAAGAAAGCGAATTTGAAGATGAGATTGATTTTTATCTAGTAGAAAAAAAAGTTCGATGAGCTGAGAAAAAAATTGTCTTACATGATGCTACAAAATTCGAGTTACAATTTTGTGACGCTTCACAGCGACAAATCATCTTTGATAACGTTTCTAAACTCCAATTATTAAATACGTACTTTCGTAATGACGCAGCTGAATACAATAGGTGTTTGAGCTTTGTCTCTACTTCTAGATCTACTCTATGGTTTTGTGATTGGAGCTGTTTTTGAGATGTAATTGCAAAGTTGGGATGCAATTTTGTAAATTCATGGCAACGACAACTAAACAAAAAATGCATTAATTGGGGAAAAGGCAAAACTATTAGCTAAAATGAGATGAACATTCTTCGTAGAGATAGAGAGAACAAACCCTTCACAGGATACTTTTAATCAGTTGGGACCACTTTGTGTCACGGTACAATACGTATAGTCAATTATCCACAAATCGTTCTAAAGCTTTTCATGTAGCTATTCCTGACGGCCTCAAGCGCAACGTCATCGTTGCTCGTTGTAAATTTTCTAATTTAGAATAATCTGATTCAAAAGAAATTTAACGAATAGAACGAGAACGCGGTCAGTTTTCTGAAGAGTCGCTCGGTGAACAACATCGTTGGCTAACATTTTTTCAACATTTGTAAAATTTTGGCAGTCAAACATTTTCGCTGAAATTGATGAAATCGAAATTGATGGTTTCGAAAATTGTGATGTAAAATTTGATAGAATCAGCAATTGAAATTGAACTCAAAACGTTGTCCAACCATACGGTTTCTGAAAATGTCTTTAGTAGTTTGCGTGCAATTTGTGCGTGCAAATTTTGTATCGGAGAAAAAAAAAAGAAATAACAATGCTAAATCCTGGCATAATAGCCGGTTATTGCTAAATATTCATCCTCTTGAATGGTAATATAATTTCACTAATCTCGTTCTACTTATTTCTTAACGGGCGAGGAAAAAATGTTTCGAGTGAAGGGACACTAACAATCGTATTATTCAAAGCCCTAAGTCGGCTTGGAAATTGATCGACTTCAAGCTTCTTCCAGACTTTCTTGCGCTCGTTGAACAAGGGTTTCGTCCAACGCTCCCCAACAAATTCCATAAAACCCAATTGACAATCTAATGAAGCTTAAGTTTAACAGAAAAGACGACGATATTTTTGTAACGATTATCGAGATACCTGTTCTACAATCATCTGCGATTTTTAGACTCCCTATCCTAAGATAATCCTACATAGTTAGACGGTTGCCAACTTTACGTTGCAATGCTATTTTCTAAGGCACTTGAATTAGTCTACATCAAGTATCAAATTTGATGCAAACTTTTTTTTTCTTCGTCAAAATTTAAATACCCAATCGACCACGTCAACGAGATTTATTTTCCTCGTTAGACGGCAACAAAAAAGTGGACATTTTTTGCAAAAAGTTGTCTCCTACCTTCCCATTACATTTGAAACTTTCTGAGTGGTATTAATGTAACGCGTTTATTGCGATACTTTTTGTCTAATAGTTTGGGCAGTTTAAGTCAAAGTTGGTTGACCACTTTTTACAGCAATCATACGGTTGAAATTGTGTGTCCGTGATTTGAAATTAGAAAGGGTGAAAATGAAAAAAACTGTTTGGTCAATTTTTATTTTCGGTTAAAAAAGCGATAGTTCGAAAACAATTTGAACAAATTGAGTCGTCCAGCGACAAAGTTAACATTTTGAGTTGATTAATTATGCAGACAAATTTGGTTATGCAGCCGATTCAAGTGCATGTGAACCCACCGACCATAATCTACGTGTAAAATGAATAATTAATAGTTACATTATTAACGACAGCTTGTAATGATATGGTATTATGATGCAGACGATATTCACTTATATCCGGTATGCATGTACATGCCTTAGTCAAGTGCACCGTATCTGTCGTGTGGCAAGTAGCATTATTTATCGATCAACTCGAGTGTAACCCGTACCGGCAACAGGATAGATGAAAAAAAGTTCGTAACATGCATCGTTTTTCGTTCACGGGGATGCGATTGTCTCGAAAGGGCGTGGAACAAAAAATTTTTGTTCACGTCATCCTGCCTCTGCGTGTGAATTGCATTTTATCGTTGCACACCTAGCAGACACTTTTTTCCCTGAATCGCGTTTCTCGTTTTGACGGAAAAAAGAATCGCCTAACCGATCTTTCTGTTCGTGGGTTTATTTTCGCGTGAAATGGACCTTTTTATAAATGTCTTTGGACCAGAAAATAACTCATCGGGTCCAAATGGAAATTCGATTGCCCTTCCTCGACGACATTCGAATCTATCTCGCTGGAAACAAAATAAAAACCTCGACTGAGCGCTTTCTATCGGCATCGCTAAAAACCAGGACAAATTCAATCCAATTGAATATGCATCTGATGACGAAATAACGCGCCAGAAATATGTTAATAAACGGAAGAGTATCCAGTCTGTTGTCTTTGGCGAGGCAAAAATCGTGTCGCAGTTATTAGACTTGGCAATTTCGAAGAGTCTGCTGCTTCGACCGAGCGGCAAGACAAAGACATTTCGAACGAAATTACTGCGCAACATCGGAGGTACTGTTAAAGTCGTTGACTATTTTTTGTCGGTCGGTTTGCATCTTACTGTCTGACTGTCGACGGAAAATGGACGATTTTTCCATAAATAAAGAGACAAGAGATCGTTTCCACGTGAACGAATTGAACGTCGCAATACCAAATTTGTTATCCAACGTAAGCGTGACAAGATTGAGCCACCAAAACGAAAATTCGTAAGCTCAGACAAGCCCAGGAGTTACGACCTTTGCTACTCAAGTTGACTTTACAAATTAATTCACCGAAACAATTCTTCAACGAGTTTTATTTTAGTTTTGTTGTTTAGTGTTTTTTTAGTGGGTCCATTGGTGCTAGGTTTTTGTGGGTTTTGATGGAAACGTTTTCAGGAGTAAATGAATTTATCGTAACCAACCGGACAGAGGTATAATTAGTGTGTGATAGGAGAGCGTTTAATCATTTAAGTCGACGCGTCGTGAAATCCATAGTTTGTTTGAAAATTTGCTCTTTCGCTGTCGTGTGAGTGGAAGATGGAACACGATATGAATGCAACTGCGTGTACATATAAATTTAAGTCGAACAAAAATAAAAGCGAGTGTGTGAATTACCAGAAACGGTGTGATTAAAAAAAACAACAACAAAAGAGAATTAAAAAAAGGAAATATTGTAAAAATTATTATTACCATTATTATACATTCAATGTATCGGTAAGAACGTATAAATGCGTTAAATGTTGTTAGGTTATATGAATATAATAAATGTTACAAAGAAATCCAAGGCGTTGTATGTAATTACAATCTGACAAAAAACGAGGATAAAGCAAATGTACATGTAAGAGATATTGATATAGTTATCATAAAATAAAGTGATACAAGGAAACAAAATCGCATCCGACCGATTTTATCCTTTCATTTTCCTAAACGATGACTCAATTTTCATTACTTTTTCGTTTCCATCCAAGTTCCTTCAATCAGATTATTTAAATAGCACCATCATCTTTTCCGCTTTTGGGTTTACATTTCTCTCGTTTTACCTACACGAGAAATAATATTCTTTTAAGCAACAAAACTTTATTGTCTCCTTTTTAGACAACAAAAAAAGCTGATTTGAATTTGTCTTCGCTTGAAAATTGATGCGCGGCAATAAATTTGTTTCAATATTCAGTAGAGCGTTCTAGCATTTGTCCGACGTTCGCAGCTGCGGGAACATCACCGGGACATACAATTCAAGGTGTGTTTATATATACACGTGCGATTTAGCTTTGCCTTCACTAGAAACTCGATGCGATACCTTTTGGTTGTGGAATACACACTTTGTCTCGTGCAGCTGCAAATTTTTCGACGCTTTTTAATTACACGCAGTTTACAATCCTTCTGAAACGAATTCTGTTTCAATAGAAACGCCCGACATAATTAAAAATAACGAAACAAACTTCGCAGCTTGCTTTTTTCCTCTTTACGACCCATTGTTGTGCGGCAACAAAAATCGTTTAGCTTTTTTTTTGTTAAATTATCATTATTTTCACTTTAATGTCTGCAATTTCAATGTAGGTGAGCAGGAGTTAGAGATGTCCGAGACAAGGTATACTTTCTTCTCTGGCTTTTGCGTTGTAAACAAAACAAAGGGGGAAAAAATATTCCAACTTGTACAAACTGAAAGATGTTTTGAAACGTTGACAATTGAGACCGAGCAGACGACACCTACTCGACGAATGGATCGTCTTAAAGTTATGAGAAACACTTGCGGTGCGACGCAAGTGTTACAGATGCGCCACGTCTATGATGAATTAGCACGTACCGAGCTCGAAATTTGCACAAGTGCGCGGATTCGTGCACAAGTAACGAATGGCACTTTCTTCATCTCAGATCTCTGCCTGGTTCGATAACAACCCGAATCCACTGAATGAAGTTACTTACTTTCATTGAACAAAACTTTAGTACGAGTTTAACTTGAGTTTAGTTTTTTTTCAAAACAAAAAATAACCTCGTATTGTTTCCGAGTTTTCGTGTTTGTTTGAATATTAAATTAAGATTCTATCAGTATACCACTAAAAGAGAAATAGTAATGAAAAATTATAGTTCCATTTTTATAGAATGAAGGTAAAGATACACTCACTGGTGGTAGAATTGCATTATTTTGCAACAACGTTAGGAAAAAGTTGACGCTAAGTTTATGTAAAGTTTTTCATAAATTTTCATGAAGTGCGCCCTCGTGGTGTGTTATTTTCGATTTCACGTTCAAAAGACCGAATTCGCGATACTCGGCGTAGAACGACATATTTAATAGCACGCCGAATACTTAAACTTTCCACATGAAATTCAAACTGAATTGTTCCAACGTAAAAAAATAAATGTATACATTAAAAGCACCACTACTTCTTATACTTTTATCGTGCGCGATCCTTCGCCTGGTTACATATTTCAATAACAATGCCCTCACGTTTTAATCTCATTCAAATTAAGGTTCATTCACAAAGTGGCTGTTCAACTATTATCAGAGATATCCATAAAACTTTAGATCGTTCACGCACTCCTGCACTCAATTTTGAACCACTTCTAAAATGCGTACTAAAAAGGGT
This sequence comes from Telenomus remus, assembly GCA_020615435.1. Taxonomy (NCBI): domain Eukaryota; kingdom Metazoa; phylum Arthropoda; class Insecta; order Hymenoptera; family Scelionidae; genus Telenomus; species Telenomus remus. The sequence continues at coordinate 3,972,482 of CM036341.1, read as the reverse complement.
ACATTTCATTTACACTGGAAAACGTCACAGGTCGTTGACAAGCGTTCGGTGTGATGAGAAAAAATCTAATATCTCAGCTATCGACGTGATTCTCCTTGGCTAATTTGAATTTGTTCAACGAAACAACGGACGGTTGTGGTGGTTAGGACGCATTTAATAATGTAACGTTCTTCATTCAATCTTTTCATCCTAAAAGCGTCACGAAAAACGAAAAACATTTTCCAGGGCTCTTGAGTGCGCCGTCGGAGTAAATTTTGTTCAAGAACCTTTAGCATGCAGAATTCCACAAGTGACATCGCGGCTTCAAGAGAGAAGAATAACGAGAAACTTTTCTCGGGGACCTTTATTCTTGTATCCATGAAAATAAGCAGGCGAACGAAAAAATCGACGGAAAAAAAAGAGACAAAAAAAACGAAGGAAATGGAAAAAGACAAAAAAAAATGACGACGAAGGCTGAGCGGCGTATGAGCAACGAACTAGGAATTTAAAGAGACAAAATTGGGGAGGAAACGCAGTTGCCGTTGTCAGCCTTGTTATACCTGTAGAGACGCTGGCTTGCAAAATAAAAAGCGTTACGAGCCAGGGATACAACACCTCGAGATTTTCATTTATTATGTTGAGCCGAGTTGTGATTAAACAACTTTCACCGACAGGTGCCGAATTGGGTAACTGGGCAAATTGTAACGACGCTTTCGCGCTCGTTTGTTGTCGTTTTTCAGTTTTGCAAACTCGTTTACACGTCAAACTCGTCTTCCATATACTCTTCGTTTATTCTGCGACTAAACTTTCCATTATCCCCAAATCACATTTTTCGTTCCTACGAAATTGTAAATTACACTTCAAGTGCCAACCGTGTCTCTGTCAAAACATCTTTAGAACTTTTTGATTTTCGTTCTCAAACTATCTTATCTCTTTATTTCTCGGAACAACGATGAAATATCTTACACTGTACAGAATCGTTCAATTTTGAAAACAAAAAAAAGTCGTGATTTCTGACAATTTTCGCACATCTTATTGGGGAAATAGTCTTATCGGATTTTATAGCCGGGCTAAAATATGAAGTATGGTATAACTTGTTTCAATGTTCTTGTAATAACAGGTCGTGGCTCACCGTAATGGAGTTTTTGTTGGTACGGAAATGCGCTATCGGGCATTGATTTGACGGATAATCCTTTCGACCTTTTCGTGAAATGTGCTGCTGTAATGCCAGCCGGTCACATTTGAGATCGCGTTACGCTTCCCCGTAAAGCAATGCATATTTCGATTTGCATGGCGAAATTGCTTCGGTTGACATTATAAGAATATGTTTGGTTCATAACGGCCGATATTATTCACGAGAGACACTTCGCGCAATATTTGAAGAACAGAATTTACGTTGCGAGCGATTCAATGAACGCGAAATGAATCTTACCGAATATATATTGAAAAGTTCGTTCTAATTTGAACTCCAATTGAATCAAGATTGAATTCACTAATTAAGATTCTAGTTCACTCCGAAAAAAAAAATTGTTTGAAATCACTAAAGTGGAAAATTCAAATTATTTCATGGTACGCCAAGGAATAATTGCGATAACCAGCATGATTAAAACATTACAAGAGATTTCGCGGAATAATAACCAACTTGTGTTTTTTGTATTTGTCTGGGTAGACGTAGAGCGGAGAAATTATGAAATTACAAGAATATTATAAAGTAAATACAATAAATGATTCAGCAAACCCGCGAGATAGATTTTATGAATCTTGTTATCCCGGTAATACGTTTTTATACAAACTACCATTTCGCTTTTTTATTAAAAAACATTAGATGCTACAAAACGAAATGACTATTTCAAATTACGTTTCCGGATGAGAGTAGAGTTGGATAACATATTTGTTATATGAGAGGCAAAAAAATGTTTTTAGCATGTAAACTCTGCTGCGTAGAAAGTACTTCTGAAATCGCGAAACATTTTGTTAATAATTTTTCAAGTCTAGGAAGAGCTTGCAAATGAAGTGGAAGAACAGCAATCTTGAGCATGCTTTTTTACATATGTTTCTTGTTAGGTAGACTTTTAAAGGATGGAATATAAGCGGTACATAAAGTTCGCAAATAACTAAAAACGAGACGCACCGAGCACAATGCATTTCCTAAAGATATTTGAATAATTTGAATAATTATACATCGGAGTCGGTCTGGGTGTGCGTAGCGCAACGTATAATCGACTGCGACTTCTGAATAAATTATGCTCAAATTATCTCTCCGGCTGGTATCATTTTTATACCGCCAACTTGCGGGACGTTGAAAAATCGCGCGGAAAAATGTTCAATACGGCGAAAAATTCAAGCAACTTGGCGGCGTGTAACGTCGCTTTGTTCGGCTCCTTTTTTTTCATCGAATTAGGTGACACTTGATGAAACGCTAAACTTTTTCTATACGTGATCGAAAAATCACGTGAAAACCCAATGAAATTCAACGTGAAAAAGTAGTTCCAACGAATTATGATAAAAAGTATAATTTTCGTTCGGAAAACTTATTTTCCAAAGCTCCTATGTATGAGGTTGTATGAGAAGTCGTAATTTGATTACTGTTATGATCGAAAATCTGTTCCTCGAATCGATATTTGGCTCATGAAGAATAACATGTCGACTGAAAGTGGTAATCCGAGCGTGCGAATAATTTACCAGTGCATTTATATGCAAAAACACGCATAAACCGAAATTATTTTTATGAATATTTATCGGTTTGCTCTTTTGGCCTGAAAAACCGTTTCAATTTACAGGTCGCAATGAACCGAACTGTTTTGCTTCTTTTCGGCTTGTTTATCTATGGCGCAATAAAGACGGCGCAGTTTGTCAATCACACGTCGCGGAGAAAATTCGAGCAAAAGGAAGGCACACACTTGCAAGCGAATTCAATTGTTTGCGAAAAGTGTACGTGCGGCGAAAGTTCGGCTGACCACACCTCGAGTTTGTCCACTGCGGAATACCAAGCCTTCTGTAGCCGCTTCGTGGGTAGCATAGCATCACACGATTTTCATCGACCTCTTTTACGACATCATTAATACTCGTCGAGCAAAGACCGCGAAAATCCTGCTCATCTGTGAAAGTCCGAAATTCGTGTGTTTCGTTTGGAACTGATAAAAATGTCGGCCAATTAGAATTACAAGCCGCGTTTTGGCTACGTTGTGGCCGGCAGAATGTAATGTAAACAATGCGACTGTAATTTAATGCACTTTGGGTGTGCATTAAATGACACTAGGTGACTGTGAAACAGAAAAACAAGCTTTATTTTGAAGCTTCTGAAACCGCGGCTTTTACATCTGCCGCTGTGCGGTCCTTCAATTGTTATTTAACTCGCAGTAACGCTCAGTGAGAGATAATACGCGTTTCATGTTGGTTATAAAAGTGTCTATAAATCTTATGAAATGTATCTAATAAAGTTGCATTTAAGCATCCGAGTGCGGTACACAAAGACCGCAGTGTAACTCTCGTTGGCTAGTCATCCTTGGATCATTTTTCTTCTATTTTTTTTTCTTCGTATAAAAAACCACAACACTCGTGCAGTTGATAAAACAATGAATAACTCTCTCTTTCGCTTGCGCTGATGGCAATTCATTTTATAAATAAATTTCAAGAGCGTCATAGCTTTGAAAAAAATATGTAAGGTAAAAGAGTGAGGGGTAAAACATGTATAGCGAGAGCGAGGTTACTAATATGTATTTATAGGTTGTGCTGTACGACTTACTCGAGTTATCTCGTTTGGTTAAAAGAATTACGTCTATTTCACCAAGTTTCGTGCTGGAATGAGAGTAAATATTGGTCTTAGACACAGAGTGTTTCAGTTGTTTCCACTACTCCGCAAGGAAAGTGAAAAAGAGAAAAATGTTATGGAGCTGTTTTGAACTTTAATCACATCGCGCAAATAGTTTCTGTTATCTGTAATTTTGGCTTGTTATTTTCTTAACGCGGTTTTATTGCTTTAACCAAGCTTGAATGTTACTTTTTGATTCTCACTCTTTTGAGAGTGTCAAAGTATTTTACTGGCATTGACATGTCCTTTTTTGTTAACAATTTTTTCAAAATTTGCAAATCAAATCAAAAACGAACATTCGTGTTATCAAAAAATTTCATAGATGATTTGTCAGTTTTTCATGACTACGAAGTAGTTGGTTTTTATAAGGTTCATTTATACGGTTTGCTTGTCAAGAATCATTTTTTTCGTCTTGTCATGTCAGCGCATAAAGTGAACAAAAATGGTATAGTAATTTCAGCATGAACAGATAAGACAACCCTCTCTTACGTGTAGATATGGATATAAACGTGAGAGCATAGATAATGCATGTGCTCGCATGTGCGATTACCACTACATACAGTGACACTATAAACGGCCATCGAGGATCGACCTGGCCAGAGAGTGTTTACACAGGCGAATGACGATAGGCAAGAGTAACCAGATTCAAATTTGATGAGGTATAATCGTCCGTTCTTCCTGACACGATGGTCAATTACATTTTTGCGCAAAGAAATCCGCCCGACAAATTACCACAAACTGGGAATTGGTTTTCCACGGAAATAAATTTGGCGTCATTTATTTTTCATCAATTTCACTCGCTGAAACTTGGAATTTTGTGCGGTTTCTCAACTTCATTGACGAGACGAAAAAATTTCTCCACAGTTCTTCGAGTTAATATTTTACGGTCGCAAAATTCATTCGCCGCGCAATTTGAGAGACTGAAGTTTCACAAGTGTCGCGGGATAATTCGAGCGCGCTCGATATAGTTTGGCACGGTTTTTCTCGCGCCACAGAAGTGACGATTTTCGCAGCATTTACACAACCGAGTACCGCCGAAGTGGACCCGTAGTAAAAAATTAATATTTCAGCGTTGATGGCGCGGTTATTGCCACGTATGGAATAAAATGAAACTGCCGATGTCACGGGGCAATAAAACTGATATGAGAAGCGCGATAGCAAGGGAAGAAATGATTTATTTTATTCACCGCTCGCGCGGGCTTGCCGTTATTGCGTTAACGCTGTATCATAATTTTTGGCGGCGAAAATTTTATTAAATTTTTTCACCATTCATTATCAGTGCTTTGACAACTTTTTAATCTCGCATTGGTTTCACATTCTGTTAAATTTATTGTCTTCAATTCACTAGAAACCAAATGAAATCATTATTATCAACTGAATTACATTTATTCGCGTGCTATCAAATGGGAATCACGTTTTTGATGTTAATTTAGAAAATTGTACAATGAAAATGGAATAAATAATTCAGAACACGATTCACTGATCTGGCGCGAAGCAATTATCAGTATTTTAACAACGCACTTCCACGGGCCAACCACCTGCTGGTTCGCCAATCCAAGACTCCGTCTATTCCAGACATTAAATATAGACATTTTACATTTTGCTGTCAAGTAACTCTTTGCCATCCACTTTTTACGTTTCATTTCCTCGAAATAATAATATTTTCTTCCACGAGTAATTTCAATGATATTTTCCCTGAACTGGAAAAAAGTGGAACAAAAAAAAATAAATAAAGGCACCATTCTAACTCATAATTTTATGTATATTAATAAGAATAATGAAATAATTGCACGTTGAGATGCGAAAAAAGATATTATTCGTTTATCCGACTTGTTACGCTTCGCCCAGGATAGTAGTCTAAACGAATTTGCGTTTCATAATGGAACATTCCTTTGGAGCGTTATTCAACATGCTGGAACAAATTGTTCAAAGGGTGAGAGATTCACGTGTATAAACAGATAAAATGAGAACAACAGGAGGTGATGAGTTTTTATCTTGATCATTGTAATAATCACAGATGAGCGATTTTGAAAGTCGAAAGCCGAATACGGCAATGACAGAAGTGTATGAAGAACATGTACAAAGAAGCTGGATCGATCGCACGCTATTTCCGGCTTGCGCAGTCTCCGATTGGCCTTCACTAATGTATATGTATCGTATAGCCTCACACATTATGAGAACTCATAATAATGCATGATAATGTTTCAATCTGCTAATCATTTATCAGTCTAAAATATCATCCAAACTACCTTCTCGTGTAATCACAAACCTAATTTCCAGATTATGAACAATTCTCCTCATTAACAACAATTATATTTTTATCTTTACATTTTCACAGGTCGAAATTTGATGTAAACCTGGTGAAAAGTTTGCGAAATTTTATAATTTACTGCAGATAACGTTTTTTTCGAAAAACTAAAAAAGAATCTGTAATTTTTTAAGACCTTAATGGGTTTTCGGTAATGAAACGTAATTTACTTTTTTTGATAACGATTATCGCGAATGATATTTCTCACTGTTAACGGGGGCAAAAAAGTTGAAAATGAGAATGAAAAGAAGTGGCGGAACGAGAAGGTTATAATTATGTTACGACTTCGCACGTTACTGAATGTTAGGTAAAACATTCGGTTCGATTTGGAGTGCGCGAAAATTTAGTGAATTATAAACAAAGCTCTCGGGGCGCCCGGCCAGTCGCGCAAGTCAAATAGCGCTGGACACGCTCAACTACGCAGTATGTAGATACATTTTTCAGACGCATTTTATAACCCGGCGGAGGCTGAGCTCGTACCGTTCTGCGTCATTATCAAACTTGCATATTCATTATTACGTTTCAAACAGTTTGAATCATTCATACAAAAATTAAAAAGTAATTGATTCAATCTGTCTTATAAAAAGTAACAATTAAATCTTCAAATTTCTACAATCAGGTTGTTGTTTAGTGTGCAATATTTTTAACAACATTTTTGCTATCTAATTTTAAAATGGAAAGAATCTAAATTATTTAAAATTTTCGTTAATTAAATTGGCGAGGTACATTGGTTTATTTGTTCCTGCTCAGAGTGTGGAATATTTCACACTGTAAACTAGCTAACTGAACTTCAATTTTGCAGGCGGTGGTGTTCGCATTGGTTTGCATCGATTGGTAAAGTACCATCGGGATATCCAATGGTCTTGTGTCCATTAATGGTTCTACAAGGCGAATAGTAAGCTACGATCAAAGCGTTTGCATCTGTGGCAGTACACTAGCTTAAGCTCCGGTTTGAGTGGCCCAATAAACCTCTAAATAAAATTCACCTCTTTTGTAATTCCACGCCTAAAATCTACAAAAATTATGAAACAAACAAAATTTCGACGTTGGAAATGAAAGTTAAAAACTTTACAAAAAGCCATCTCCTCAAATTCGACCTGACAAGTTTGAAGGTTCTTTATTAAACTACAGTTTCGCGATTACGTAAATATTTCAACCTAAAATCGAATCAGTTTTGTGGAACTTTTGGAGCCGCGGAACCTTGATGTTGAGAAAGCTTCATTCGAAGATTTATTACGCTCGCGAAAATTCATTAGGATCTCTCTTAGCGAGACAGTTGTTGCAGCGGTTTTAATTTATTAAAACTGTCAAAGTCTAGTTAACCGCAAGCGAAGTAGTAATCAAGACACTTTGCAATACTCTCCCCCCCTCCACCTAAACGATTCCACTTGGTTCTTTTCAGCAAGGCGAAGCCGTCAAAATTGCGGCGAAGATTTTTCCGGCACAAATCTCGTTTAATTCCTGGAGCTTATTCAAGCCATCGCATTCCGACACGATCGTTTCACAACCGAGCTCAATAACCATAATCGTAACCGTAACAATGGGCTGTTAATAAAAGGTGCAATTAAATGGCGACGAAGAGAGAGAAAAAAAGAGAAAAGAGAAAAAAAAAGAAAGCGGTGGCAATTACAAGCCTTGTCTTGAAATCCAGGCGTGAATTCTGCGAGGCGTGCGGAGCTTTGTGCGCGATTTTGCTGTATCGTTTATATTTCGCGTCAAGTGTTGCGGAAAGTACATCCACAATCGCAAAGAAGAAGAAGTCTAAGCCGCGAGAAAATAATAACGATAATAAGAAGCTATTGATAACGTAAAAGAGTTTCCGCACGGATAGCGCACTCGACGAGTAGGAATTAATGCTTAGCTTTTGTTTCCCAGTTGGAACAAGTGAAATGAGAGAAAAATTTCCGCCATGAAAGTTTGCTCGTTAAGTTACAGCGTTTTTTTTTTCAACGTCTTGCTTCGTTTCTTTTTTCTGGTGTCGCTCGATGCAACAAAGAAGATACGCGTCGGTTCGTGGAAACCATAAATTTTCGCGCCGATATGATTGAAACGTGAAAAATTGCCGACAATTTGGTTACGTTTTTTTGAATGAGAAATAAAGTTCACTCGTCTTTTGTGTTCTTTTTTCCGTCATTTTTCAGCTTGTTTAATATGTTAAGTGTTGATGACGCATAGAAGTCAGGAGAAACGAGTCGAAGACTCTCGCAGATAAGACAACAGGTGACAATCGAGGGGGAAAACGAGTATTGATTTGAGCGCTCGTGGTTTATCTACGTTGCGCAATTGGACTGAACATTTGCATGTGATGAGAACAAACCAAAAGGAAATCGTTGATAAACCGGATTATAACAATTTGGACGGGTTCATCAGCATGATCCAATATGATGAAAGAGTCGGGCGTGAGAACGTATATTGCTCAGATGATTTCGGACCTGAGATAGTACGGCCGAGGTGAATGGTATATGCGAAGGTTAAATTTCTCAGTTTTATTGCTTTCACGACGAAATTTCACGTGGGAACTCGCATTAGCATACGGATGAAAACTCGGCGGACGAAAAATTTTACCAATTACTATTCAAATGAGTTATTTATAATTGCATTATTCATGGCAATGATATTTTTGGCGCTATTTCATGACGGCTTTTAGTAGATTTTGACGAGACAAAAAACGGTCTTATAAATGACACGATTAAATGTTTTTTTCCTACCGGTTGACGCTTTTGATACGTTAATGTCGTCAATGATACATGAATTTGAATTGTTTTGCGGCAATAAACCCGGCGATAATTTTCAACTTCGGACTGATTAATTTAAATTCGTCAGAATTATGACATGATTGAAAGGATTATTACGAACAGTGGCTACTTTTTTTCTGTGCTTTGAATTAATTCTCTCCTCCATTACAATATTATAGCGTTTGCATCGCATGGCGAATGCTTCCGCTTGAATTGATAATTAATTATTCAAAACACGAAATGTCAGTTTACGAAAATGAAATTATTAATTATTCAATTCTTATTTTCAGCATTATTACGGCGATCGGTAAGTGATTCAAATACCAGATATAATTTCTCGTGAAAATGCGAACCGTCATCTGTCATACATTTTTCATAGGTTCGAAAAGGCAAAGGAAAAAAAATTAAACGAACGTCATCGCGGCTGTTCCTTAATTTATGACGCCTGCTCCTTCATTAAGCACATTTCCTTTTGCTGAATCGTGTTAATTATTTGTCGCGAATTCGCTTTTGTACTATTGCAGAGATCTGTCCGGTCTCGTCTGGCTGGAAATTTGATATCCTTGCGGTGTAGCTTCGGAGGTTGTTCCGTACGATGGACCTACCTCAACATACATCTGACATCAAATCGTATCACTGTCGACCTTGTCTGAAATTGTATTATAATTATTTTATCAACTATTTATTGTTGCAATTTAAGTTAATTTATTGATTTAACTCAATTTCAAATTCTATTGGCAAAAATAGATTTTCCATATCGAAACAATATAATTTTGTACTTTAAACAGTCATTTTAAGAATGTCAAATTTTTGCCATCAACAATTTTTATTAGAAATGAAGTTCAAGTAACTTGACAGGTGCAAATAAACTGTAACATATATTTTTTGATAAACTTTAACAATCGGATGTAAACGAACGATCTCAATGGGAAAACTCTTAATCAATGATTTACGTCAGCAAGATGAATCGGTATATTTATAATGTTCATCCATTTACCTTGTTGTAATCCTTTGCATCATCGCGAATGATGTCGGACACGATGAAAAACGAGCTGAATGTTAAATTCGTTCGCTTGTTTGGCGAGAGCTTTCAACGCACCATGTTTGTTGTCGTTGAATTTACTTTAACACTTATTTACAATTCCACCGCGGTGACGACTGTCGCTCGACGAGCTACTGCGGCGAACTTTTTATTTCTCTCTTTTTCTCACCCCCCTCCCTCGCCTCCCTAGGTGTCACCCCAACGATCAAGTACATTTTTGCATAATCACGCGAAATCATAAGGGAAAATGTGAGATCGGAGGTCGAGTTTTGATAACCATTGGGTTTTCACTCGAGTTTAAATTTCGTAGCCGCTTCTTGGAACTGAGATCATCAATATTGCAAACTTATCTCCGAGTGTCTTAGACTCCGATCTTTCTTTATTTTACCGAGCGTGCCAACCTGTTGATAGATACTTGTCCATTTTTAAGCGGATCCCCTCGGTGAAAACGCTATCCTCGTCTGTTTTCTGAATCTGAAAGTCAAATTCGCGTTGAGATTTCATTGAAAATATATGACGTGCAATTTCGCACAAATTTTCATTTTCAAATTACAGTCTAAAGGATTGCCACTGCATTCGCGAGTGACTAAGAGTTACGATTTTTGTATAACAAATCCGGCGAGAGAAGAGAAAAAGGAGAAAAAAAAGGTAAGTCGAATATTCTTTGTCAACCGAAATCTGATTTAATTTCGGATCACCGAACTCGAGATCGAAATTCGTGACATCCATCATGGTGCGGACTCGATGCAGATACAAAGTCAGAAATTTACTGGCTCGATTTTTTGGAAAATGAAGACAATAAAATACCTAATGGACGCAGTATATTTGACGATTTAAAATTCAAATTCCGGTCAATCTCGTTTCCCGTATCGTGTACCTGTGTTTGAAAATTTCTTCGAATCTGTCGCGATAGATTTTCGGTCACCAAAAGGTACAAAAATGGTCCCCCCTCCCAGTGTGTCACGACACGATGTTATTCCAATATAAAACAAGCTCGTCTGATCGACGCCCTATTAGTTTGTGGATATTGCGTGTACCGATCGTGCACACAAGTCGAATTCGCTCGCCCATTGTTCGCATACACAATTCGACAAGATGAAACTCTCGCTCTTCCCAGGACAAATGTTATTTGTCGTCGCGGTTTTTGTCGCGGCTGAAACTTTCGCCTGCCGAGCACCGAACATTTTGCACTCAGGTTAGTCAAAACTCCAAGTTGTGCACTCTGTGTAACCTTTTTTGTGTAACGTTAGACGTAAATGCGGCGAATTTCAAAAGACGACTGTAAGATAAGAGCTATAACTTGTTCCTGCCTTGTCAACGAGGCTTTTCACTTCATTTTTGTTCGTTAACAGTTTTATTTTCCCAAGTTCACGTGTACGATGTAGTAATTGCGTGTAAGAAATCTTGGCGAAATTTAATTAAAAGGTTGAAAAATGATTGCTTGCTTTGATATTTTCGGAAGAAAAGTTTTTCAGGAGGATGAATAATTTATTTGATGAAAAAAAATAGAGCGGCCGTGAGGACTAATCAAGCGTTGAAAAAGGAGATAAATGGCACGGTAATTTGGCATTCGAATCACGTCGACTGTATGACTGAAAACGTCAATTTTATTTATACCTCAGGAAATGAATAGGGCTTGGTCCACACAACCGGATTCTAGGTTAACCGATATCATTCTGTACCGTTCAATTGTTTGGCGACTTTTTTTCCCCGTCACAAAAATGACAATAGAAAATCGAACTTGGCTCTTCAAATGATCATCTCAACCTTGAAATTTACACTTGCTATTAAAATTTACCAACAAGTATAAAAACTATTTTTCAATTTTGAACTATGATAAAAGTTAAATTGTTTGTTATATTTGTTTATTAATTATTAACGATAATGAATATCATTTATAAATTTCACTTCTTGTTTAATTTATGAATTTTAATCGCTAGAAAAATGTGAGATTAAAAAGGTGGAACGAAATAATAGCTTTGAGAGAACAATCGAGTTGATTTATGTGTTTTGTTCAAGTGTAAAAAAAAAGGTTCTGATATCAAGCGAAGAGGTCAGTGTCACGGCTGTGCCTTCTAAGTTGCGTGTTTTATCGCACGTGGACATTCGAAAGAATCATTTAGTATCAGCTTTAAGATCACTTGCCGCCTCTCGACAGCCAACTTAATAAATTTGGTCGCAGGTGGCGTGCATTCGCTAAAAAGACATTCGACGCAGTCCGGACGGAAGATAACTCCTAACTTATTGGCGTCGAATCGAACTTCTTAGTAACTCCTAATGCACGCTTCGAATCGTGCCTGGCACTCTCGTTTAATGAGTTCACACAATTCTACAAACAAAAAATATACCATTTAAATAATCACGATAAAATTTCAATCATTCGTTTAACAATTCATGTTTTATTTATTGAGAAAGAAAACTAAAAATTTATATTGACAGTATTATTAAAATGTAACTGGTAAATATTGTCTGTCTGCTCATACCGTTACACTTGTTTCAACCAGTAAACTCGATATTGAAACAAACCTCAAAAGACGTCTGCTAAATAGAGACTAAAAGTAAAGTTCGCTTATATGTTAAGAAATCCGTCTTTCTAACTGTCGTGTACCTCTAACTCGTGCTTTTTTCGGTGACTTTTCTGACGCAGTATAAGTAACATCACCGCGCTAGTACGAGCATAAGTTAAAAGCCCCGCACGACGATTTCAAACAACAGTCGTTATCTCAATGCGTTATGCTGTGCGCCCAAACGAGGCGACCGTTTTTCATTCGACGTCAAAGTGCACGAGACCCTGAAATTAAATCCGAAAAAGCATCGCAGACAATGTTTCAAGTTTGTTATAAATATGAATTTGTTCATTGAACACTTTTAGCTCGCTTCCTTTCGTCTGCATCGTTTGAAATTCGACCTGCGAATTTAATGGAAATTGAAAGGGTTGCGAATTTCTATTCTGTCTGCTTTTTAGGTCAGATGTAAAATGCAATGAACAGTTTTTCAAAAGAAACTCCTGAATGGGAAATTTTCGGTTCTGGAAATTTCATTTTTCCATCGGGAGGATGAACTAGATATTTTGGAATGCTCGTAGAAAGTAGAGCTTGGCATATAGATTTGTTTATTTAACGATGGATAAATGGCTGCTTGGGTTCGGGTAATACTGATCATAACAATATCAATTCTTATCTACTACCAACAGGTGCCAGAGGGGTTACATGTGCAGATAAGCAAACCATTCTTGACGAGCACAACCGTTTGCGACAGCTGGTTGCTTTGGGTCAAATACGCAGTCAACCTGGCGCAGAAAATATGATAGAGATGGTAAAACACGAACATTTAACCACGAAACCTTTTTAGTTTATTCGCAAAATTCTCTTGGAATATAAAGTTGGTCTTTTAGTCAAAGCAAAAACGGACGTAACACTTTTTATAATTCAGAAACGAAATCTCAATGTTTCAACTGATGAGAAAAAAATCGTGAGCTCCACTCAGACTTTGGCAAACAGTTGACTCAAAGTAGTCTTGAGTTTTTCGAAAACAGAAATAATTGCACAGTTGAATAAAAAATCCGCAGGTCATTTGTTCTTTGGGGGTCTTTTCAAATTTTTCATTTGATACTTACGTCTTTAGTCTGTTTTCGTGAAACATCACGTTTCGTAAAAAAATAAACAAAATGCTAAAAGCCCACGCACAGAGAAAAGGAATGATAAAAATATTACAAGATTCTCTTTTCTGACGAGTTGCGGAAATACACACAGAAGGAGATGGCTAAATAGTCCTTCTATTTTGTACGAGACGACGGATTGAAATAATGAAATTCTCTTGTAACAGTAGTGTTTACATTTTGATCTATTAGGCGTTTAATTTTAGATGTTACATCGTCTGGTTATGGAAACTGTTCAATAATTTACATCGATGAATTAAGCACAATTGTTTTGATTTCAAGTGATCTTATAATCTGGAGTAAAAGTGAAAATTTGATGAGGTTGGAATTGACTGTTACATATTTTATTTCCTTCGATACTTTTAGATCTGGGATGATGAATTGGCCGCAGTTTCCCAACGCTGGGCTGACACTTGCGTTTTTTATCACGACAATAATAGAAACGTTGGTAAGTCTTTGTACAGAATGAACAATCTCAGAACCATTTTATCTTCGTTCGATTAATATTGCAATTATGAAATGAATAATAGAATTGCTGAATTAACTTTAGAATTTAATTTCGACCTGCTTTTGTCATTATGGATAATTTATCACGAAATTTTAATAGAAACTTTTTTCTTCACGTTAAATGAGGCACCGATACTTTCAGTCACAATTATATAATAGGGTCAGCTTGGAGATGTGTGCTCTGATTAAAAAAAGAATTCAAAGATTCAAGTTCTAATAAATGTTTATGTTCTGTATGCGCTGGCATTTTCGTTTCAATAGCATCCGTTCGCAATTTAGGTCGATGTGCAGAAATTACATGTCATACACACTGAGTGCCGTTCATTTTCAACGTACATCCGTCGTTAACGCGACAATATAATTGACGCATATTACAACCTCTTCATTAAGCCAAGTCTCACTTATTTTAATGCGATTTTCAATATTGATCAAACAAGAACAATATTGTGACATCAATATTTGAGTATCCAAATTAAATGTTAATAATTGGCATCAAGAATGAAAATGATCATCTCAAGATGAATCCGATTTAATTAAAAATTGTTAACTTTAATGAAACGACTTTGTCATTGGACATTTCGTCAGAACTACTTTTTTATTCATCCCAGAGTTGATATTTTATTTATCTTGCAGCGCCAGTGTGTTCGATTGGATTGTAATTCTATCTTGCGCGGTGTCTTAATTGAATGTTGACGGTGCTCATTTTGCCTGCGATGAATTCTCATGTGTATGCGCAACGTAATTAGAAGCCGCGGTTGGAAGCGTGTTTTTATGGATATTACTGATCGAAATGAGACGTCGGCTTGTGTATTGTCGCTGTTTGTTTTACTGAGCTATAAACGTTCAGCCATGTTATTGACTCGGATAAAAAGTCATTCTCGCTATTCCTCTCATTCTTTCGCAATGAATTCACTTGTTGCAGACACTTCATAATCGGACAAAAATTCTAAACCATAAAGCCCAAGTTCAATACGTTTTTTTTTCTTTTCAACTCAACAAAAAACAGCAGAGGGAAGAATCATGAAAAATGGACACGAGTTTTTGTAAACAATGTTTTTTGTTGCCTAAAGGTAGGTTCCCAGTGGGACAAAATCTTGCACAGTCATGGATAGAAGGACCTACCGGACTTTACGACACTGAGCCAAATTGGAGAAGACAAATTGCTAACTGGTTTAACGAAGTACAGCATTATCGGTCTGGATACAGCTCTACCACCGGTCATTATACTCAGGTGGGAAAACCGAAACTAAGTTGGCCAAACGAACAAATAAGAGACACTTAACAGTTTTTGTCCGACTTTTTTGTCACATTCGCAAACTATTATTACAGAAAATAAATGACTGTCGAGTGGGATGAAAAAAGTTACCTGACAATCATTGGAAATTGTAAAAAAAAACAGCAGACGAAAGATCCACTTTTGTGATTTTCGATTCTGCTCCGTGTACTTTTTCTAATTGAATTGCTTTTCAGTTGGTCTGGGCCACCTCCTATCGGATAGGGTGTGGCTATTCCTTCTACTACGATCCTTTCCGAGGCCACGTGAAAAATTACGTCTGCAATTACGGACCCAGGTATGAATAATGAAAGTTGTTTAAGAGAAGCTAAGGATATTGAATCAGAGCGCTGTACCCGACTTAACTTTGATTGGAAAACGCTTGACATCTCACTGTCCTTTTTTGTCCGACATAAATAAGAGATTTGTGATGCCACGCCAACTTTTCAATTGTATTAAAAGTTTTTAATTCAAGCGCAAAGATGTTTGCACGGGTTCCTTCAGTTTACTCGCTCCTCAGAACTAACATGGTAAGATCATCGGGCTGATCAATAATAAATAGTTTATTTAAGTGTGGCATCCTCGCATCGAACATCAGGGCTATCAATAATTCAACGACGGCCCGTAAAAATCATCTCGGGAGGGTGGCGTGCCTCGATCTCGTATAAATCTTAAGTAAAAAAGTCGGTAAATCCTGTCGTTTGGAAGTTGTTATTTTGGCTTTACCGTAGTTCGCCCAAGTATACTCAACCGGACGCGAAATCCACGGAGATGGAACGAAATTCATAAACTATTGTCTTTCATGCAATCCAGTTTATCTCGAGATCCTGTTGTTCAAAGTTTTCCAAACTTGAAACTAATTAAATTGAACTATGATTGAGACGTTATTTCTCCAAATTAATCGTTCGCAATCTCTTCAGGGTTAGTTTTTGTTGCGGAAAATTGTTTTGTTTTTGAATTCTGCTCCGATTCAGTTGAATGGTTATTAAATGTCCTGGCAATCGTGTAATTTTGAAACGAACGTTGAAATCTGATAGACGTGAATATGCAGTAGCGCTCATTTTGCGGATTCGTTAATTATTGTAACTGAATTACATTCAAATTCACTCAGTCATTCTTTGCCGTTACAGCGGTAATGTACTAGGTTATTTCCCGTACCAACGAGGGACGCCATTATGCGAAAGACACGGACTTTCATATTCGAACAGATACGCTGGTTTGTGTTGTAAGTATAATTATACTCAGGTTTGAATACAATCAGAGTTAGAACTAGAATTAATTGTTGTGATAACCAAAAATGTTTTCAAATTTTAGCACCTGGGCCTTATTATTACTTGGGAAACTACTGTTAAAACGGAAGACTGAGAGAAAAAGGATGCCTGCCAGCGTAGACAGGATGTTGTGTACAATGTGATAAAGTACAAATAGTCGTTATAGTTCATTGTTGTTTATGTGATAAAAGCAACATTACCAAATATGACGTTGTAAATTATTGCGACTGCGTTGTCCCAACTGTTCGCTTCGAACAAAGAAGAGGCCGCGTTTCTGTGTTGATTATCGCGTAATTGAAAAACAAAAAGTTGAAATCCGGCGTCAGATCAAACTGCAAAGTTATGTCCTGAAAATTATGTTAGATGTTGAAGGCAGATAATCGGGGTCACGGAAACTCCTGGACTACTGTAAGCGCTTGTCGTAGAAAATTATGGGCTACGCAAAGTTAGTTTGAATAGCGCGCAGACTTCCATTACCGCGTGATAGTTGAGTCAAAAACTTATTAAATTAACAACTGCTCAATGTTCAAAATTAAATACACGAATATCAACCTCTCATTCACTTGATTCTGTGTTCCTCTTGTACAGTCAAATTGGACGACAAGATGTTCAATTTTTGTAGACACTTTATGTTTCATCAATGTGTAATTAGTTTTCTAGAGTCAATTTTTGCATGGTAAAAATTGAAAGGGAAGAAAGTAAAGATGAAATTATACGTTATCATAAAGCAAATCGTTACAATAAATTTGTTAAATGCGCCGGTAAAAGATAGGAAGAACTAAAATTAGTTTGCGCATTAACACGTTGAACATAACATTACGAGTTCATGGTTATATAGCATTATATAAGATTATGTTACGTAATTAAAAATCGCTTGATAATTTAAGTTAAATGAACTTCGCTTTACGAAGCATTAACGTGGTTCTAAGCACAAGCAGTCTGCGAGCCGATACGTCTTATAATTTTCATTCGCGTGCTGCTAAAAATTATGGTTCTTACCTGCACAAAATACAGTGTACAATGTACAATGGTTCAATTTCAAGTTTATAGTTGCAATTTATAACAGTCATCTCAGCTCGAAAATCAACACTGAAACTCAGGATTAACTTAATGGAAAAATTACTGTTTAAAAATTTGCAAAATTTGCCTTTAAGAATCGAATATATTTTTTTCATCTATGTTTGCTAAGGTTTCCAAATTCGAATTAATAGGAACAAGTATTTTGAACCAAAATTAACTTGTTTTGAGATTAATTTACGTTGCGCCATCTGAAAGTTCTTAGAACAGTATCAGCAAAGTCTTTTGCGAATCAATATGAAGTCGATAAGCGTGAAACCTGCGTAGGTTTTAGTCAATAAATTGTCGCCGGTTGGCAAGTGCGCAGTGTCGCGTCACATACATTTATTGGAATCAACGTTTACAATGATATAATCTATGACGCGCATGATAAATCGTTATAAATGGCATGCTGATGCATCTCACTTAATATCACAAGACATTCATTTTCAAAACAAGTAAAAAATCTGAGTTGATTAAATAATGCGTTTGTGCGACATCGATCAACTTATTTAATACTGTCGGTATCTTGCTGCGAACGAGAACTTTGAGATAGATAAAACAGTATGATCTGTTACATACTACTTTTCCCTTTCTTAACATTTACAACTTTTGGTTTCTATTCAATTTATCTACATAAGATGATCATCATTTGGCATTGATTTCATTTTGTTCCTGATTTTGGAAAACTATTCTTATAACTTTGTTTTTTCAATTTTGTAAATGTATACATTTCGGTTTCACGATTTGAACAGAACCAAAAATTGGGGAATGGGAGCAGGAGCTTGAAGTTTGATTTTCAACCTGCTCAATATTCTTAAAAGTCACAAATTATAGCATCGTCTAGAAGTATATCATTATCGATGATTTTGCGAATTCTCACAGACACAGAGTTGTCGTAAGAACCACTAGAGATCAATTTGACTGCTGAAAAATCGCATCCTATCACGATATCTCCTGTAAAGTAAAAAACTAGTTTGAAACAATAACAAAATTAGAAATAGGCTAAAGCTAGGCATAAACGAAGACGAGACAAAAATAATTATTTGATTTATTCACTAAACAATGGAAACCAACAAAAAATGTAAGCTTTTAAAATTAGAAGTTAATATTAAAAGATACTCAAAGTTAATAGAGAACTTTTCATTTAACTTTGCAGGCCGTTTATTTTTGGTCCGTTTCATTCATTTTTGCCTCGCTTTATGGTACAATAGTTTTATTAAAAATTATGTTTATCGATAAACATAACATAACATAATCACCTCGTGTATCACTGCAAATGTTTTGAAATGCGTCAAGACTGGTAGTGTCCAATCCATGCGTGCCGCCAATTTCAACGTGGTCTTCCTTGTTTAGGATGTTACACTGAAAATGAGTATCTGGTTGAGTATTCATAATGGAAAATAATTCAATCTAAAAGATCGCCGACATAATTGGTCAAACTCTAACACCAGCAGTTTAACAAACTTTCACTCAATTAAACTTCGTTATTACACAACCCGAACTTAATTTTAACATCTCGTGAAATATATCAATTTGTGTATTTATATCACTTTCTATTACGTTTCATACAATACATTATAATCACAAACAAAAATTGAATTATAATTATAAATAAAGTAGGAAAAACAACGTTTCCAGTTGAATTGAATAGGGATGAAAGATTTGTGAAAAGAACAAGTTTTAGAAACACTGGTGAACATTTGACAGGCGGTAATTTGGTTTGGGGAGTTAGTTTGATTCAAAATCAACGACATGCCGCTTACCTTTCGCAAAATACTGCCCTCTCTGTTGATGATTTTCACAGCAGAGATGCTCACCGCAACGGGAAAAGTTGCTATCAGTGTGCAGTTCACGCGTCGCTCGTAATTACGTAAAGTAAACGCAATATCATTCGTGGTGGTATCTGCGACTATGTTGCAGGCTGCAACAAGTATGCGGAGTTCTCACTTGCGAGTTTAACGAGTTCGCTTATATACTATAGAAATAGATTTTCATGCATTACTAAAGTATCCAACGATGCTTGCAAACTCATTATAACTTTACTCCAAACATAATCGCGTGCTTACATTTCAAATGGCAAAAATAAAACCAAATTTTGCAAGCCATTCTCTCACTCGATTGTAAAAATGAAAAATTTATTAACTGGAATAGAACAAATACGATTAATGAGGAAAATAACTTTCACGTTTTCGTTTTTTAATTGAAGTACGTTCTTCAGGAAACAATGTTGGGAGTCAATTTATGGCTAGTGACGCAAACTTGACATGATTATCCGCATATGAGGTGAAACAAAAAGCTGCTCGGCATCGAGTTTGTTTAATTAAGACGGTATGGCTCACTTCAGCTCGCGAGAGGAGAAAAAAAAGGTTGATTCATGACGACAATAGATGAAGTCTGTTATTTTTCTCAATGAACTAAATTATCCCTTCGAGGTTCTAAAATTAGCGGTTGACAGATAGGGTTGTGTGTGATTCCACGCCGGTGAACTTAATTCGTGTGGGCGTCTAAATGCGTTGGTAATTGCAATATTATATTGCCTATACATTATTAAGTGTAAATCAGCAGCGACTATGAAACACACGCAAAGTTGATTTATATTTTAAACTGTTGCCTACTCGCTTGATTTAACTTCGAATTGAATATTTTGAAATCAACTAAAATTCATGCTTCAATCAACTTCAATGGAGTTGTAAAACTTTGCTAATTAATTCCTGATATTTGATAATAAAATTAATTATCATTTTGTTGTTAATCCATAAGTTTATGTGAAATGATTTATCAATTCGGAATCCAATTAGCGAAACGAAAAAAAAACATAACTACGATGTTTGCTGAAAAGCTTCTTTTATTTGATGCAATTTACTTCCATGATTAGACTATTATATCAAAAGCGACGTAAACGGTAAACAACAGCTAGTTTAAACAGTTATTGTTTTCTCCTCCCACCACATGGAGTAAAACCTAACAAACAATTAATCAACGAAATTCGATCCATTCGTTTAAATTTACATTGCACTCGTGAACCGTAATTTGATCCTATTTTTTTCAAACGCAATGACACGTACGTGGAACTTTCATTCAATCTTTTGTTCGAAATCAATGAGACCGCAAAATTTTCCCTTCAACGCAACTGATCTGATCCATTTAATCGCAATTTAAATCCATTTCGTCGTAAAAATCGACTTTCTTTTATACTTCATCGACATATTATATTCAGATCCATAAATTTCAAAGTCACTATTTTTCATTATTCAAATTTCAATTTCAAAATTTTCGCCTCGCATAAGCTTACTTGCTTTAGTCAATATTTTGTATTACAAAATTGTTGTTTACACAAATCGCATGCACGCTTATCGAGCTAATAAAGTTACAAGAAAACGTGACTGGACTTACGCCGTGGGTTCCTCACATGTTTGATAAAAACTGTGAACCCTTTACCAATTTCGGGCACTCTGTACTGGATCAACGCTGCGTTTTGCGAGCTGACGAAAACGCTGGTCATTTTGGGCCCACAGAACTCACTTATTCTGTCCTCCATTGGCAATTCATGCTCTGATCGGCTCGGAAAGTACTGTCCATTCAATTCCCAACCATCAACAAACTGTAACAATCGCAGAATTATAACAAAACTCACCCACGCACTTACATTTATACTCAAAATAAGAACTAGTTTTTCGCTGATTTTATATTACCATCAATTTTGCCAAGATTTGGAATTAGAATTTCATATGACTTTTTTTACGAGCAAAGCAACTGAGATCAGCTTCATTTCGTGATATTTTTTGGTTGAACTTGAATTTCCGAATTGTGAGAGAGTAAAGCGCAGGGATATACTAGAATCGATTCAAAAAGAACCACGTCGGCTTATCCTCGACGAATTTTGATGAAGTGGGAGGGTCAATTGTTGCAAAAAAACCTCGAAAAATACGTCAGTAAGTTGGAATAAAAATAAGAATGTAGAACTGCGAGAGCGTTTCTTTTGAATGTTAATCAATTTCTCTGGTTCATTTCTACTTTGATGGAAAATGTACTTTTTCTGCGGACGTAAAAACCCAGGAGAAAAAATGAATTATTTTTTCAGTCAGAATTGAAAGGAAGTTTTAATGATAAGCTCGAGGGGATGTTTTAATTTGTAAATGTATACTTACGGCGACAAGACCGTCGTTTTCACATGGCACGTCGAAGCGAGTAAATACAAGTTCGATTTTCTGATCCGCCTCTGCCATCATGTACAATCCGCAAACGGTGTTCTTAGAGGACGAGTTGTGCACGTACGTAAAGTATCCGGTCTCGTGGGTCACGTGCATACAATCTGCAAAGTCACATTTAAATGTCAACCAACGCTTTTTTTAAGGTGTACAACAAATTAATGTAAGGTACATTTCATGTCGAATAAATTGCACTACGTAGACAAGATAATTCTTTCGTCGAAAAAAAAAAGAAAAATAATATGAAAAGCACTTAAAAATGTGGATCGATGAAAACTAATCACAGGGACGTTTTATCGAGAAATATTTCTTTGGCGAATTCACCGGGGATTTGAAAGCAGAGTGATTCCAAGACACGTTCGATTGGGAATTAAAGGACTTAGCGTAGGATTCAGTTACAATTCTCACCTGTTACAATGTGACCGACGTTATTCATCGCATCAATTGTGCCCAACATCTCCTTTCTGGTCAATATACTGTGGGATTTCTGCGAATTATATTGGTTTTAATTAAATCTTTCATTAGTTCGCGTGCAAATCAATGACATTGATATTATTGCTGGGAGAAAGCCAATAAAAGGAACATCAGGTGGAAAAAAAAAATTTTTTTTTGTTGCTCCATCGAGTTGAAATTAAGTGACCGTCCAATTTATATCAGTCGTCTAGAGCTTTTTATTTGACTTTATCTTGACACAATAAAAATCGGCATTCACATTTCGGTCAGGAACAATTTACCGGCGCACTTTGCCGCCTGTTGCTTTTGTCAATGGGCCGTCGTCGGCGCTCAAATGAAATCGCCCCGAAGAGGAATGGAATAAGTTGCGTGGATCGACTGTTTTTAATCAAAAGTGAAAAAGAGGCGATTTGCAAAAAAATGAGGAGTTTTTGTTTTATATTTCACCTGACTGCTTATTTTACGTTGAAATCAAAGAACAAACGGTAATTCTCCTTTTGAAATGAAGTAGAGTGTGATTTATTGAAGACGAGAAAAAAATCTAATTAAAACGATCGCGTAATTGAGTCGTTCAATACAACGACCATTTATTCCCGACGATCTATGTTATTTTATATTTACACGAGGAGCGAACCAATTGAAGCGAAACAAAAATGAAAATGTGGTGCTCGAGTTATTATAATCGATGATGAATGTTGAATGAAACTTGCGTCACGGTCAGAAGGACGAATTCAGGTCGAGTCTTGCATTAGTTATGTGAACAATCAATTATGGAAAGTATGAGTTTTGTCAACGGTCATAGATTATTTAGACAGAATGTAAAAAAACTACTTCTTTCATGTTCGTTACATTCTTCGTCCCATCCACAGTGATATTAACCAAACAATCGAGCTGATTACAAATGTAAATTATTAAACTGACACGAATTTCATTTCAAATAGTTACAATATGCGAATGATTTTCACCAGAAGAAAAGTTAATCTTCGTTTTGCATTCGCTCTGATTTTCTTGTCAATGCATTTTTTCAAATTGTTTCTCATTGTCCAGCTTGCGTCATTACGCGCATAATCTAGCTCTGCAAAGAATAATTATGGTCGCAGAATTTCATAGCCAAGAACCAGCAGAGTTGTGCACAAAGACCAGTTTAATTGAGTTGCAACTGTTGGACAAAGTTTGGTTTGTGTACTTCGGGCCAAATTCTCTTTATGATCAAGTTATAATTTTTTGATTGGAGCGGTGAAAATTTCATCAAACAGCTCTTCAATTTTCTTTCCTGATAAATGACACAGTGTAATCCGTAAAATCTTATGCAAATTCATAAAGGCAAGATCTTATTTCTGATTGAAAATATTCATTTTCACATAAATTTTCATATCAAAAATAAGATTATTACCTACATAATATTGATCCCCGTTAAGAAAGTTCATTGCAAAAGAAAGATACAATTTCTGTTATCAGATTAGCATATCTCATTCCAACTTTAAACCAAGAAAAAAAGAAGATAAAATGTTCAGAATAAAGTAGAAAAAATTTTACGTTTGTTTTATTGTTGACGTCTGTATACATTTGATGGTGAAAAATGAATAAAGCCCCGTTGATATTTTTATACCCAAAGAAAGACGTTCAATATTTGCCCCTAAACGTCGACCAAAATGATTTTAGAAATGCAAAATGTTTCATGAAGATGTATTGAGAAAAATATATTTCGATATTGCAGAGAAAAGAAAACTGATTGCTCTTACAAAATCGTTTTATCGGGTATGGCTGAACAAACAAAGCAGTGCATATCCAAGCGCTTTTACAATGAACGTTTTTATGTCCGAGAAGTATAAAATGTTACATTTACGGCGGCGTAAATGTGAATTATTTACGCCGCCGGGTGTAAAACGTTCGATTTAATGTGGGTATACGTGAAAAACAATGAAGAGCCCTTCGCTTTTTGTAATACTTTTTATGAAGTGATGTTGTGACGTATTATCTAAGATAGTCTTTTAGCTCGGTTTCCTCATGAAAAATCGAAGAAAGGATATTTTTCAAACGATACCGCCTCGTTCCTGATCTAATCCCACTCGCAAATTAGAATCATTTTTTTGTTTGATTTTTTTTCTTCCTGATCCGCTCAACAGATTGAATACAAAGTTTTTGAAAATGATAAAAATGCTGTGGAAGTCAATTGAACGAAGAAAAACGAAAAAAAGGGTATAACCTTGTATGCAACTTGGAACAAAAAGAATGTTTATATAATTGTAAACATTACATTGACGATGGTACAGCTTATCACAATTGTGTTCCCGAAATTAAAACAGTTTAGACGATTAAATTAGAATTGAGATTGTGCTTTTCGTGACGTCAAAAGTTGGATCACTCGTCCCATGACATTCACTTGCAATGTCAACCCACGCGACAAAAAGAAGTTACCAAATATTGTTGGACCTGAAAAATGTCGTCCCAAACTGACTTATGCAAATGCAATCGTCAGTTTTAAACTGCTTTTCGGAATCCCTAAATGTACTCGGTACAGTTTGGAATAAACAATTTTACGTTTCGTCAAATCAAATTCAAGTATCAAAATGACACACAAATAACAATATTTTTACATAAAGTAAAAAAAAAAGATAAGATTCACCGATCGTGATTGTATTAAGAAATTCGAAGGGCTGAAAAGGGTTTTAAATTAGTTCATGGTATTTGAGATATAAAAACTGTGCCAGATGTAACAATGCGATTCTGAAAACCAATGTCTTTCAATAACGACGAAATTAAGTGAAGCAAGAGTCAATGTCCGGACGAAGGAACCTTATCAAAGAATTGCGTCCGAGTAAAGCTCGAATTACACCGGATCATGGACACCCTCGGACTGACTATATCTGTCTTTCTATCACTCGTGGTGCCTTGATTGCCAATTGATGTCAGACTCGAGAAAGAGTTTCCAGGAACCTCATTCCTGGGAACGTCATAAAATTCCAATGAAAAATTAAAAATATTCCACACTAATCGTGAGTTAACAAACATCAAGAACAAAGTTGAAGAACCTCGAAAGTTAAAAATAAAACTCAAAATGCTAATCAGATCAAGATGCACAAACTAAAAAGCTTACACGAAATCGGCTTGAGATTATGCACTCGCATCGAATTTGAATTTCATTAACTCGCACTAAGACCGAAGATTTACATGGTAAATGCACAGGTCATTTTTCACACCTGTCAAGCCGTTTCCGGTGTGAAAAAAAAAGGACGAAAGACACGAGAAAAAATGAGAAACCTACCTGTTGTCTGATGAAGGTTCTCGTGTAAGTACAGCCGATTAAGCCAAACGATCCAAGAGTGAAAATAGCAAAGGAGTATGCGAAAATGCACGAGCCCATTTTAGCACTTGTTAATCGTGGATTAGGAAAACAAACAAACAAGTAAACGATCTGGTTGTCGCTACGGAGTATCGGAAGGAAAGAAGACGTTCTGTGGCGTTGGCACGCTGAACGTCGCTCTTATAGTTGGTGTCCGTCTGTACGCTCTATCCTCTGGCTGCGCATCCCCAAAACACGAGACCAGGCGCGTTCAACACTTGGGTGGTCGTACGCTGTAACCCTCTTACATCAGCGATCGCTTACCATTTTGATCACAACATTTGTGAACTTTGTGTACAATAATATTGCCATTGTAATGCCCGATTAATAATCGCCGATGACTGGACCGTTTAAATCTGCCGACCTACATTTCCATAAGGCACAAGTGCCAAGACTCATTTTCAGAAATGAAAATCGAAAATTATCAATCGAAACATTATTTCCCTTTTAATCAAACTCGATGAAGGAAAGGTGGTTAATGATTTTTTATTATTGCGACTAAAATTTTTTTAGTCTTCTTCACTTATAAAGTGGCTGTTTAATGCAGAATTCCAATTTGAATGATTATTCAGAAATTTGTGGATTTTGTTAGTATAAAGATGTTTTGCTGTTGTGATAGGAATAAATGTGTCGGATCTGACGTAAAGTTCTACTACTCGTTGCACTTCAATAGCGCAGGGAGCTTTGCGTTTTAAATTGTTTTCATTTAATCTGTTGTGTATTTTGAATAAAAAGCAAAATCTATTATCGAACACGAGTTGCAAACAAAAAAGCACACCACTTAACGTTCTGGCTATTAGGAGTAAGTTCGATTGAATAAAACGCAAATTTAAATACGAGTGACAAAAGTGGTAACAATGAAGAAATTCTTTTATCGATGGGAATAATCTGACTTTGATTTCCTTTGAAAACGTTAAAGAGACCATAATAAGAGGATTACAATTACAAACAAAAAACTGCAGTGACATATAGGCATTTATGGAGTAATAAATGTGCTTCGAAGTTTTAGTGGTTTTAAAAGTCATTGTTTCAACTGTTGATACGTAGGTATTCTTTTAACTAAAAACTTTTTTGTTGCGATTAAAGACAATAAAGTTTCTTGCATCACAAATTTTTTATCGAAAAAGCAACATAGTTCATTGATAAAAAATGTTAGAAATAATATAAATTTGGAAAATCAAAACGTAATTGTTGATTTTGTGCGAAAGAATGATCATTTTTGTTTTGTTCTAGTTCATAAGTTTTTACTATCAAGTGATACATTTATATATCTTGAAATCGTGTTTATAAAACATCACAACACGATAAAATTTATTGTGTTGGCGACAATAAGGAAAGCATTTTCCACCTACTTCATGACGAGATGTTTATTACACATCCCGAATTCGCGCTATTACGAAACACCCAATATCAAGTTCTATATTGGGCATAAATCTTTTATTGTGTCACAAAGTCATTGAAGAAAATGTTCCTTTCTATTTCAAGTGCAATGTTTTGAGATTCTGTGTCAGGTTCACTGATAAAATTCATTTGTATTGGTTTAGTTAAAACTAGGAAAATCAAAAAATAAAACTTTAGTTCAATAGTGAATTAATGAGAAACAAAATAAAAAATTGTTGAATGAACGCTACGCGGGGTTCCTAAGCAGTCACCCATCCAAGTACTAACCGCGCCTGGTCCAGCTTAACTTCCGTGATCAGACGAGTACGGGTGGATACCCTGGACAGTTTGAGCGTTCTTATAAATCAGTTGCCTAAACGTCGTATTAAAGTTCTTTGATTTATAAACAATACCATCTGTAATTTCCTAAGTTCTTTTTTTAAGTAGAATTTGAGATTGTACAAAAATTCAACTTAGTTATCATCTAAATAAAAGATAATATTCTAACTTTCAAACAACTTTGAAAAAACTTTGAAAATTAAACGAAAATAACAAAAATAAACATTCAAACTTGTTATACAGTTTTAATCAACTAACTTTTATACGCTTTTTTAGATAAACCGACTGAAATTTAAAATACTCTTATTTTTCAATGTCAGTGTATAAATTGCATACAGACAGGAGCAAATCCATTGAATCGAATGACCATGTGACTTTTTAACGACTAATCAAAATGATTTTATCTGTACTGGTAGTATTAATTTCAGTTCAAATTATGATTATAAGTGCTTCGTTATGATTTGAAGAACAACGATAAAAATAAAACCAAATGAAAGAGTTAAAAGTTAACTAATAAACTATATTTTACCGAATTCGCATATCAAACGCTGCTGATGTTTGCCTGAATAAAAATTCAAAAATCTGTTCTTACCTTTTTTAACTGCGCAAACAGTAATTATTGTACAGGATCTACTACACTCAACGGCGTCTTCTACTGCGTCTGCGCAGACGGTGACACCACGATTGCAATAAATATTAAATATAATAAATAACAAATAATTATTCACAGCTGGATCAATTTGACAAAGACCATTGATTTCGTTGGATAAAAATTGAAAACGTTCATTTGAGCAGTGTACATTTGAGGAAATATTCTTATAAAGTTGCTGAAAAAGGCCTTTAAAACATTCAATCGCAGATAATATTTGAGAACGATAACTTTCAGTGATTTCTGAATAATGTTTCTATAAATCAGCGATCGACAAAGCGAGACAATTTTTTGCACATGACAAAATAGATGACTGGATGGAATTTATCGATGAAGAAATTGAAAACTAATTTGCGAGTTTCATGTATTCCGCAATTTATTGTTTGAGTCAGTATTCATTGTTCGTTTGGTATATAACAAAAGAAATGCATCAATAACTATTTGGAATTAAAACAGAGAGATCAAACAGTGAATAAGTGATGTAAATAATATAAATCACGTTTAAAAAATGTTGATAAATTGTGTCCAGCCAATTTGGGCGTTTAGTTCTGATTAGACCGCACAGAAAAAGGTTATCAAAAGTATTATAGCTAAAGGTCACATGAATATATGCTGTCGGTTCAAATTAAAGACTATGAGTTCATTTCTACTTTTTTACTTTTCGCTGTTTTTAATCTTCATGGTCTATTTTTATTAACTCTTTCGAATCAATACCAATGTTAGTACAAAGTTGTCATAGCTACTTTATAGTATGAATAGAACATTTTGTCATTTCGAAAATGATCGTTTTAATGTTACAGAAAGTGAAGCCATAACATCAGGTCATGAAATTAAAGCCTGTCATACGAAATGTGAGATTACGATTGATTTTTGCCCTCACTCATGTCTGACACCGATCTCCAAGTTTTATCAATGAAATCAGAATATTAATTGAGTCACATGCGATTTGCGACGAATTGCACTTATCAAAATCTCAAATTAAATATCTAAAAAATGTACTGGTATTTCATTAACATAATTAATTTACAATGCTTTTTTCAGTGATTCAACTATTTAACTATTTTTGAAATTTAAACAAATTTATGATCAACAGGTGATACGTAGAAACATTCCACTGACCGAACCAACCAGTTAAATGTTAAAAACATTGATAAGATCTTATATCCCTTGCAATCTAATACAAATAAATGTAATACAATAAAATCAATTTCAACAATTATGTTTTTATAACTTATCACAAAAACACGTATTGATCGCCGATTTCTATCGCGAAATTCTTCTTTTTGAATGACGGAAAGTTTCAAGAGTTCTAATAATTGCGAATTAGACCAAAAAAATTAATATAACAAGTACACGTTGCAAAATCAAGACCTTAGTAATAGCGAATTATTGTTGTCTTTGCACAGTCATTGAACGCGAAACTGGATTGCAGGTAATTGAACGGTGCTGAATAATCGCGAAACTTTGGATCGCATACTTATCGGTCGTAGGAGCAAGGTTTTGCGTATCCGATATATTGTTCGAGAGGCGCTCGGTAACTGTGACTCACATTCTTTTATAGCCTTAGCATATATTTTCGTGTGTTTGGTCAAGTTCATCTCAGTTCTGTTGAATACTCTGATCAGAAAACATGTCTCAAACGATCATCTTCCATCTTTTTTGTCTCGTCGCTTGTTTTCACTTCAGTCGCGCATACATAAACTGCGGTATGTTGTTTTTTTTGCCGCTAAAGTTTTAAAATTAGTCAAAAGATAGTTTGCAAATTGTTTACATGAGTTTGTATTAATAATTCATTTAATTGGACGTGATAACATAACAGTCGAGTTGCAAACAATTGCTAGTGCCTTTGACGATTCTCTTTGAGACTCACTTTAGATAATTGCTGTGACAATTACAATTTTACAATTGCATACTTATTATTACTCCATGCAACGTTCTGAAATGTTTATTTGAACAATCTTTTCTCATTTGACTGGTCAAGTGACAACATTTCAAAACACTTTTATGAAAACTGTAATTATTTGATTTAGACAAATAATTCAAGTTACATTATTATTATGCAGGTAAAGACAGCACTTTAGCAAATCTCATAGATGTTAAAATTTCAAACTGTGATACCAGTAAAACGTGTATACTCAAACATGGAACTAATGTCACGATTGAACTTGATTTCCAAACTAGTAAGTTAGAAAAAATAAAATTTACAAGACTATTTACAATTTAATCGAAAAGTATAAAACCAATGCTTAATTTTATAGAGTCTGATATTGATAAAGTGACAACTGTTGTTGAGGGACAGTTACCGCATTTACCAGCTATTCCATTCCCTGTTGATCATCCTGATAGTTGTACGGACAGTGGACTTACGTGCCCTTTGAAGGCTCACAAGAATTATTCGTACAAAAAAGCTATTCTAGTTAGCTCTGCTTATCCAAAAGTAAGTGAAATTATTTTGTACAAACTTTTCATCAGGTAATTTTGATATCAAGATGCAAATTTTTATGAAACGTATTTCGCTAAACTTTTATTTTCACTTTAAAGCATTTTTGCGATCTACATTTGACGTAGTACAATACTTCGGTTTTTGTACATGTATATTTGTTCACTCCCTTCATTGTTTAATGGCTGAGTAATTGATAATCGCGCCGTTCACAATGAATATTCACTTATGAAATAATGTTGTAATAAATTATAAATCACATATCTACAAAAACTCTTACGACAGTAAGTTTATAATTTAAAACAACTAGGTACAAAACGTTTAAAGTCTAACAATATCTTTGCATTATAAATTTTTTCTTTTCTTTTGTCTTCTCCTATATTATCGCAGACTTCATTGACTTAGTTTTTATATCAAAACATATGAACTTTATATAATACTATTTAATCTGTTCGAGATACAAAATGAGATTTCTCATTTACATTAGACTACGTATTTTCAGCAATAATCATAAATAAACTTTTTCTTTTCTCTTATGACTTCAATCTCGCGTTGGAATAAATCTAAAATAAATTAACATAACTTATCGAACAAAACGAACTTAATAAATATCATGGTTGCAGATAAAGGTTGACGTAATCTGGAAATTGCAGCAGGGCGAAGATGTCATTCTGTGCATTCGGATACCCGCTAAGATCTCAGGGTAACCTATACGCGAAATTAAAATTACAACGTCAATCGAAAAGCAGTGTGTTAAACAAGCAAATACTCTTATATGAAAGTTTGAGTTTAATAAAATACTGTGAAATTTAAGGCGGGTCGCTTATTGTTGTTTATTTGAAAGAATGAAGCTTTGAATCTCGTTAGAATGTAAGCGAACAAATTTGGATATCCTAAAGGTACAAAACGCGAGAGAGTTGTCAGCTAATCTAGTTAATGGAGAAATGTTTCGTCTTATCATTTGCTTATTGCTATTTCGAGCGGTTGTGTTCGACCAAGCTTCCCCGCAATTGTGTCTTTAAGTAGACCGGTGTACGGCAGTCTTAATCAGTTGTATTGCAAGAATATATTTCCGACGTCAGGGCTAAAGCCAGGCTTAATTTGTCTCTAAGTAAGTCTTTTGGTAGGTTGGATGTTGCGTTAATTGTCATCAACTGTCCATCGCGATGCATCTGTCGTCAGAGTTCTCGAGGTCCATCTCATGGATCGATCGTTTGAAGCGCTCCTTGGCCGAACTCTGACCGTTCTTCAGAGTTCGATGCGCTTGGTAAATTGGCTCAAACTCTCGCAGTTGTGCCATGAATCCTTCGTTGGGGTTTATACAGAACCTCTTGTTTTGAACTAAGATGTACGCTTCGCTGAAAACCGTAAAGTTTTATTAGATTTTGGAAATTCGAAATTAATATTCGAGCTTTTGTTTTAGTTTCATCAACTTGTTATAGTATCTTTATTATTTTTATTCAACACTTTATTGAATTTAAGTTTTTTTTATCTTAAAAAAGTTAATGTTAATAATGATGAAGTCTTTTAAAGTCAAAATAAATGGAGACAATGAATGGAAGAGCTATTATTGAAATGAAATTCGAGTATCAGTAGATTTAGTAAATTTGATACACTTCAAAAATCAATATTTCAAGTCTAGTATTTTTGTTACAAATTACTAAATCTAAAATTACAGTTCAAAAAACTGTATACAGTTTCTGCAAGGTAAAATTGTTGTATGATTAGAAAAAAATGAAGAAAATTGTATTTCCAACAACTCACGTTTGATTGAGACTCATTTTTTCCATAATATAAGCCATCACGAGCGCAGCTGATCTTGAAATTCCAGCGTTTCCATGCACCAACACTTTTCCAAATTTCAGAGCTTCGTCAATGAAAGCTCTCACTTTTGGAAAATGTTGGATTATGTTTTCGGTTGCAGAATCTGCGATGTTCACCGTCATGTACCTGGAAATACCACTCTTGTTACAAACTCTGCTAATCAATGTTTACACAACATATAGGAATTCTGACTGAATCAAATCTCAACTTGGTAAAATTCGCGAAAGCAACTCAAACTCACTTGAATTTATCCGGAAAATTTGGCTTGATGAAGTGTGCTTCAATGTCTTGGCGGACACAAACAATGTGTGTTATCGAGTTTTCCACTAAGTTTTGGTATTTTGATCTCGTTGCTGCGCTGTATGGTCCGAGAAATAATCCTGGTATAATCTCCTAAACAAAGAAAATTTTTATATAACTCCTGTCAATAAAAATAAACAAAAACAAACAAACATGAATGAAAGTTAAAACAAAGAAACAATTGCGAAAAGTTTGCATGAATTATAAAAAGAACTTCTTTGTTTCTTTGTCATCTTTAAAGTGCAAAAGTGAACATAAATTTTTCGACAAACTAAAACAATTGATTGATGTAAACAATACTTGTACATATTATTATTGTGTTTACAATTTTCACAACCAATTATTTTTTACGCTCCAAACGTCAATTTTGAACATTTCTTTGTTTTGCATTGAAAACAAATGCTTTCAACAACGTACTTGCATGTTCCTTCGCATGATATAAGTCCATTCCTGGCCATTGTCGCAGTTTGCCGGTATCTGGACCGGGTACGCCGGATGACCAAAACCCCCAATGATGTTCTGTCACAATATAACATGAAAATCAAATTGTTATGAAAGTTCGCACAGCAATACAATCGTTTGACCTGTCCTTTCAAGCATAACCTTAACAATTGTAACGAAATGCGTCGAATTTCGTGGCTGAATGACAACGACAGACTTACCTCGTTCGGGATAGCTTCACTGCGATCGATAGACAACATCTTGTCAAGTTTTCCACTTGGAGTTATGATTTCGCGAGTGAATTTTCACCGGACGAACACAGTGTTTGTGTTTGTTATAGAATTTCGTGATCAAGTATTCCAACGTGGTCGGCCATTTGTGATGTTGTGCGATTGTTCGATGTTCGAGTATCGACTCGAATGACATCTCGAACTGGCGCAGTGGCGCGAAAATTCAAATTTCAATTTGCGACCTTCTTTTGTTTTTTCTCTTGAATTTCTACAAAATGATCAATATTCTATCATCAAACATAAATATTTACTCAAATAAATATTTTTTATCAACTTTCAATAATTTAGTGAAAGAGAATGTTATAAAAAAGGTTGAAAAGTAGTTTCAGCTTTGTAAATTAAATGTTACAGTCGAAAAAAAATAGAAAAAAGGAGGAAAAACTCGGCTGTGTGATGTGGTGATTAACATCCGAGTAGCATCGGGCTACATAGTTATCTTTTGATCTAACTAATGTCGACAGACTAAGTAAATAGTACCGATAGAGGCGATACTCGTTCACTCGCCTGATTGAGTTCGTTGTTTTCAACGTTACGTCACGTTATTCACTTTTGTTACATAAAATAAAAACTAGAAATCATCGCCGAATGAAAGTTCGAAAATCCATCAGCGTAAATGAACCATCAGCAATTATACATCCGACAGCGAATTAAACTTTTCAAATTGTACACCACGTCTTTTTCCATCGAATTATGAGAAATTCCACTGCAACAGGGTTTTTCGTCTGTTCATTTATTTCTTGCGTTCCAGAAAAGTCTTATCTAATAAAAAGTGTAACTTTTGCGAGGTGAATTATTCGTCAACTTCAGAAATAAAATTGTTACGACGAAAATTTCGTTTTTAAACTTGATGAGTAATCCAATTTGAAAAGTTATACTTTTTATTTGCCCGAGATGGTTTGTAGGAATCCAAAAAAAAAGAAAATAATAAAA
The DNA here is from genome assembly GCA_020615435.1 of Telenomus remus. Classification (NCBI taxonomy): domain Eukaryota; kingdom Metazoa; phylum Arthropoda; class Insecta; order Hymenoptera; family Scelionidae; genus Telenomus; species Telenomus remus. The sequence continues at coordinate 3,938,242 of CM036341.1, read as the reverse complement.
TAGTTTTCGCCGGAAATTTATTTGAAAAGAAAATAATCTAAAAAGGACGAGGGCAAGGAACAAAGTTATAAAATCGCGCGAGGGATTTCGCAAGGTATAATATAAAAAGGTCGCCTTTCATTCAATTAATTTCTTTTCTTTCATTTGAACAATAAATTTGAGACGTGATTTCAAAATCGGATGTTTTTTGAAGTTGCTTTTTGCGATCCCGTTTTAGGAAACTCGCAAATTGGGAGGAGGAGGGAAAGTTGAAATCACGTCGACGCATCCGCTTTTCATCCCTCATAATATCTTAACTCCCTCATTATGCAGAGCGAACAATGTCGGAGCAAGTACAATCAATCATTAATTACAAATTTCGCTTAACAGTTAACCCGTTTAATCAAATTACCCTTTAATCCCGAGAAATAACGCAATATTAACGAGGATCTTCTGAAACTCTGGGTCTATCGTCTCCCTCCCTGGTTATAACTTGAAAATCAACTATTAAACTTTCATAAATTCAGTCAAACTCAATCCATAAAACTTTTTCCCATCCATTCAAAAAAAAACTTCACTGTACAAATCTCACAAAAGTTACATGCAGAATTGAAATCAACAAAAAATCTCTCTTTTACAAAACCAAAAAAAAGAAACCCTTTTACCATATAAACGTGCTGATTTTTCGAACTCTTAACAAAACCTGTCAGGTCGTTTAATTGAATTTGCCGAAAAAAATGTTATTATTCGATTCAGCCGACCTTTGCCACGAGCTCGGTTGTAAATCGGACGACTTTACGCGACGTTAGCGTAACAGAGCGAATTTCTTCTGATAATTTCGCACGAAGAAAATAACACGCCCGGCGCAGGCATGCAAATTGAATCGCAGCTCATGAGATAATCGGCGCAGGAAATCGTGCTCGTTCTCTCGAGCACGCGTGATGTTTGTTATATAATAAACAAGCGAATTTTCAAACAAGAAACGACATAACCGAATGATATTATTGGCCGTAAGTGCGATTCTCGAAACGAATTGGCAAACGTTAGTTGCGCGTTTTTGTCGGCGCAATTAGGAACGTTCGAGCACCAATAATCTGGATCAAACAAAGTGAGCATCACAATAAGAAACGCCAGTTAAATGTTGTAACCGCACTTTGCGTTGCGCATGTAAATGGGACTAATTTTTCGACTAGGAATGTTCGACTTTTTTCCTCGTCTTTGACCGAATAGCCATAGGAAAAACGTTTTTAATTGAGCTCGGAGCGCTCATAAATCCCAAAGCGGTAATTAGGCGCGACGTTGTTACAAGAAATTATGTAAAATGTATAATGCGAGTTTTTTATTAGTAGCTCCAAGTCAAATCGAATCCATTTATGCTTCGATGTTTTGTATCGCGTTTCATTCATTCGATTGGAGTATATCAATGGATTGGGACTTTTCAATAAGCGATCGCTCTGAAAAGGTTTCTTTCTTTTTCTTTTTTTTTTAAATGGAAAATCTGTCTTCGAGATAACGAAATCGACGATATTCAACCGTGATAATTTGCAGAATAAATTCGCAGTTGAAAGAAAAGCTTTGACATAGCCAGGCTTCTAGATCTGAAATTTGTTTATTGGTAAGAAGAAATTTTAATTACTAAGATAACCATCGGTCGTTTCGCCAGAGAACTCAACTGGCGCTCGAAATTAAGTCTAACGAGAATATTTAATGTTAAATTTGTAACTGAAAATAATAAATTCAGTGGGGTTTTTTGTTTTTAAAGAAAAACAACGGGTTTGCATAGTATAATCTGATTTGCATAATTCGTAGCTTAATTAGAACAGTCAACGTTTTATAACTAAATTTAGCGTTACACATTGTACCACTTTGGTGCAATGTCTTACACAATATGTCGAATGTAAAATTTTCATACAACTCGGACACAAAACCATTAAAGTGCGGCCTGGCCGGTCTCTTTTGTGGTTCGGTTTGCTTGCACTACTTAAACGTAATACCTAGATTACAGTCGCGCTCTAATGAGTCGAAAATCACGATGAAAAACGTTTTCATTTTTTCATCCTCGCCACAAACGTCCAGTTATTATTCCCAGTTGTTGAAATTTTGAAAAGACAACTTGAAAGAAATCAAAAAAAATGTGTCCCATTTTACAAAGTTCACATGATCAACTTTGTTGAAAAAGAGGAAAAAAACGAGAAAAAAAAAAGATTTTTGAAAGCTTCACAGGTAGGTCTTTTTCAGCTTAATAATCAGATCAGAGGGGGATTATCGGGTATTGGAGTGAGCGACGTCTCTTCGTTAAAAAGTCGAACGGTCTAAAAAGCGAGTTACTTTGTGGCGAAAAGAAGCGGGGCTTTTTGGGTGACTTGAGTATATACGCGCTGGCATTCGAGCGCAACTTGTATGACTCGCGATTCTCAGTGATGTAAATATATATTAAGTTACCGCCGAGTAATTCCATATTTGCAATTCTCAAAGCCGTAGCCTGGGGCTTTGGCGCAACGAGCCTACACGCTTACTACTTGGGTTGTACTACTTACTATGCTAACGAGCCTCCTTAGTCAATCTTAACTCAAAGTAGCATCAGTTTTCATTAGCCTTCGCTCGCCGATTCCACTTTGCCTTTTTCATATGAAAACATTTCATTGCCGTCAACGCGATTCGCGAATATCAACCGTTAATCATACGACATTCAGTTCTGCCGGCGTCATCATCCAAATCGCCTCTCTTATTCCATCCCCGTAGCCTTTTTTTTCGCAATACAACAAAAATTTGTTCATTTTCATATCTCATCGCGCACAAAGCGGTAACGAAGCCGCGTCTCCATCCGAAAATTTGCATTTTAAAACCGAATTCCGCTCGGTGAGCTAAGCATTATGATTTGCGCGCCATCTGCCCCTTCGAATTTGCCTTGATTAGATATCCCTCGACGTGCCAACTCGCAATTCTCATCCTCAAAACGCATAACGAAACTCATTAAAATTTGATGACGACGAGGTGAGAACAAGAAGAACGATCCGCTCTATTAATGCGCGCCCATTTGTTTCTTTTCCGACATAATTCATCCGCGATTTGATAACGACCAGATTGTGATTCTTGTTTTTGTGCGTCTGTTCACATACGCACAGTATGAACGGGATGATTCGTCGTTTCCGGCATTATTGCGTTTCACTTTTCATTTTAATGAAATCGATTTGCGCGTACGCGTTTCCTCAATTTTTCACGCGCAATGAAAGATGGTTCGGGGCCGCGTATGATATTTTCACTTTCGATTTCAGATTTCATTTGCACCCCTCGGACTCGCACTGAAACCGGAGCGCACACACGTAACCGCCTGTGACGTAATTCTAATGACGCTTCGTTGGCGCCGCCGGGACACCCGAGTGAATAAAGAGGTTTTTGATCAGCGCCAGCTTCCTTTATCTCGCGTTGCCACTCGGATACCATCTTTGTACTCCTCTGTTTCAAGCGTGATTCTGACAAAAAAAAAACGAGAATCTGCAACTATAAAGCAAGACGAAAGTCGAAAAAGAAAAACATTTGCTTTTCTGGTTCACCGGCTTTAATGTAAAATATTGTTCGTAAAAAGACGAAACATTTTGTTTCAAACAGATGCACCGTTGGTTTTACGATTCGAACGAGAATTTCAATTTTGTTAGTAGTCAAATGTAGGATGAGAAAGTTATATTTGTTGATTTTTCAATTTATAATTGCGATTTTGTAATGATCGTGGAAATAATCAAATTGCAGTATGGAAATGTAATTTTATTGGATACTTAATATCCTTGATTAAAATACGGATAAAAGTAGCAATTTGGCGCTCTGCAAATTGTGCGCAATTATAAATGAACGCCAGTGTCGGGCGTAATCCAAAAATATACACAGCTTGGCAATGGTTACATGCAGAAATGTGTGGAACCTTTGACGCCAAATTAAGTCGCGACGTTTAAACGCAGTTACTTCGGACTGACGTTTAATTAGGTGCATTTGATGTTTAATTGACGTTGAATCGCGGGGATTATTGTCCATACAAGATTCACTGCCTCGTATAAATCGCGTTAACGGAGCAGTTTCGAAAATTTCATTAGAGCGGATTTTTAATCATCAGCGCGTTTTACCGGCGCGTTCATGATCTTAAAACAGGGCTTTAACGATGTTTCGAAAGTTGAAAATTAAACTGATTAAAAGTTTATTGTTTCGGGCGAAACGGTTATTTAGCCGCGCTGATATCCGAGGATGATTAGCGCAATCAATTAGCCGACGTAAATGAGACTTAATTCACGTCGCTGAAATCTTCGTGGCGATGCTTTATGCGATTTGGCGCTGATGGCCCTACGCGCGATGACAAATTGGCACGTTCCAAATCATCCCGACGATGATGACAAATTGAATCGCCCGTGAGCAAAGTGGAGCGAATTCAAATGACACGCGCGACGACGAGACTTTGACGATTTTTGCATAAATGAATCCACGATGAGGGACAATGAAAGGAGCTGCGAAATTATGAAAACTCGGGATTTGAATTTTTTACAAAAGCAAAAAAACGGGAGAAAATGAAAAAAAAAATCGTGTACTAGATGGTTCGGGTTATTTCCTCGCTGTCACACTCGCCTTTTTTATTCGAGTGAAATTAGATGGAAGATGAGCGCAGACGTTTTGTTTGAAAAAATTTTAATTAAAAATATAAATGATGTGGATGAAAACGGCCCGAGCAAACTGAAATTCAAATATTTTGCATAAATAATATTTGGACTTTTCCCCGGATGAAATAACGTGGAAAATTTACGATCGGATGTATTATGAGATTACGTGCATTTTTGCGCGTCTCATTTTTGTAATCCATTCATTAAATTTAACGATCTCTCGATATTTCGAATAAAGAATGACCGCTTTGTTCTGCATTTTTTATTTCCAACGGCAACGAAAATTTGAAAATAAACTGCCTTTGGGGTGCTTTGCATTTGATGTAAAATGCAACAAATTGTATTACGTACGATAAACATGAAAGTGAATTCAACTTTTCGTGTTTGGCTGCGAATTCCAGCGGTCATTGTGAAGTGAGTTTTGTGAATGAAAAAACATTTTCGTGTTTAGTGAAACAAACGCGCAAATTGTTTGAATTAAGTAAAACAAAATATTCGCGCGTGTCCAAGAACGAGTATAATTACGCGAATAGGGTACTTGTAAACTTGGTTACATGCGGACCAGCAAGTGCTCTAATCGGTGACAGTTGTGTGTCATAATTTTAAAACACATGGCGCGGTTTTTTTACTGAAAAATTGTGTCGGAAAAGTAGAGAGAGAGCACGCTGTGTTTTCACAGTAAAACGTGATGGTTTAAAACAACGTACACTATGACACTTGAAATTTGTAGAGCGTAGAGTATAAGCAACAAGTTAGATGATTATGAGTGCAAGTGAAAAGCGTGTAACTTTAATCAAGATCTCCTACTCTTAATTAAATGAAAAACGTAATTTTTTTACGTTCTCAAAATTGGTTTCATTTGTTTTTACACATTGCAAAGTTATTCAAGATGCCAATCTTGAATTTGATGCAAAAAAAAAGGTAATGACAAACTTATGTCATTCGAATGAAATTATTTTCTTTCATTTCTGAAAACTATTGCCGACTGAAAATTACTTCATATGTCCATAAAAGTGCGAAAAAACGAAAGAAAGAAAACCGATTGTCAGCCGAGACAAAGCAATAAAAAATTATAACATTTGGATTGAAAAGAAAAGTTTCACTTCAAACTTGATACTATTTCACACGATTCCGTATTACAACATTGAACTTTTCTCATAAATTGCACTTCTTTTTTTTCGTTTTCAGAAAATGATCGATATTTGATATCAAAAAAAGTAAAACTCAGACGAACATAATCACGCGAATTTCTTTGGTGAAAAGAAGTCCAGATATTCGGGATTGAAAAGTTACACGAACGAAAGCAGGTGAAAAAGTAAAATGGCACGTTGGAAATAATAGAGGGGCTTTTGATACCGAGGCGAGGCTCATAATTAAACGATTTGACTACGCCGGTGGAATCGCGCGCGAGTTTCAATGTGATTTTACACTCTCCGTGTTCCGTGAGCTGCTCTCCGGTTGCGCAGATATGGGAATTCGGGCAGCCCGCGGCTACGCCGCGAGTCGCGTAATCGCCATCCTTGGATTCGGATCTGGAGCAGTCCGTCTCCAGCGAGACTTTACAACGTCATTGATTTTTGTCTGCGGATTTTTCATTCATACATGGATTTGTCGTGGTTGGAACGAAAATTTGACGATTGCCACTTTTTGACGCATGGTTTTGCATTGTGCCTGAAATGATGCACGAAATGAGATATCACTGCGTTTCACTGCCTCGACACATATATTTTTCAAGATTGCAAATTCTCTTCCATAAGAAATTCATGCCGCTATTCGCGATTCGCTATTTGTTTGTATTGGTATCGTATTTCATAGACAGCAAAATCTGCAACGCAAAAAGAGACTTTTTATATATATCCGAGGCAGAAGATATCTGTAACGAAATGTAGCACATCACTGGATTTAAACATCAAAAATCTCATGCATTTATTTATTCTACTATAAAACAATTTTTGCTATGACAACTATGCAAAAAAATCCATTCCCTTTCGTGAATTCACTTTTTTAATCTCGAACAAAGGGAGTTGCCATTCTCGTAATTACATCGGAAGGGAAAATAGAATTTCACCGAAATATTGTTAAGTCAAGAGGGTATAATGTATTCAACCCAGGGCATCGAATTACGTTGCGGATTTAAACTCAAGGGTCAATTTTGGAAACAATTTCGAAACTCTAAAAGATATTAACGTTGTTGTTTCTGCTTTGAATAACCTTTTCAACTTTAATTTGTTGACAATTTTTGCCGAGTTTTATAGCTTAGCAAATTTTCATGACAATTTTCAGTTTGCAAGTATAAATTTCGAAATTCACTTTTGATCATTCATGTCACCGGAATTTCGTTTAACTGTTTTCAGAGATTGAAAGTTTGTTTAATGTTTAAAAAAACGTAAAAAATGACGTTATGGTAATAAGTGAAAAGTGAGGACAGGATTACATAGGATCGTCGGGGTAAAATTAAAAGAAAACTTTAAAGACAGTGGAAAAGCTGGAAAGGTTTGTTTTATTGTACCCCCGTTACCGCAGCTATATGAAACAGCTGCAAAGTATGTGAAATTCGACTAAAATTCAAATAGATGTAACTTTATGAAATACCGCCACGAATTACACAAAGTCTCGTTCCAGATCCACCTGGTCTAGATACGTTTTCTGGAATAACAAATTTCATGAATAATTGAGTCAACTTCGGAGTTGGAATATTTTCTTCGTGAATTAGTACCTTTGATTTTGGCCTGAGAAATTGGTCGGATTGTTGATGAATCATGAACGTGGATGATGCAAAATTATTTAATTACAAAAATTGAGTGCGAAGTGAAAGCATCATTTATTATCTCTGCATCGATGAGTTTATCGTTAAGAAGTATTACATCGGTGATATTATTACGTTTCATTATTCAATTATGTATATAAGATCTGATGTAAACACTCCGAGAGAAAGATCCAGCCGATTGTTGTAATTGAATTAACGAATTCTTTTGTAATTATGATTAATGCCTTTTTTCTAAGATTAATAAAAGTCAAGTTGTATGATAGCAATTTCAACCTTGCATCTTACATCCTTTTTTTGTAATTAGTGAAAATCGTAATCAGTTACTTTATCCACGTAACTTTTTTCTCATGGTCTTTTTGAAAAATTTAAATCGTATATATTTTTTTGTTATTTTATGGTCAATAAAAGATGCAAAGTAATTCAAAAAATTTTGTTTAACTATTTTTTAGATTTTTTCACCAAATAACATGCATTACTTCGTGAAAATATGTGCCATAAACGTAAGAAAAAATTCAAAAAATCATTCCAAAAGTTTCTTCAGCAAGGTTACGTTTACTTCAAGACCATTTTTTATCCTACACATGCTCCAATGACACACTCAATTTCCTATACTTTAAAGGAAAACTGCACCTGGTTGAAGTGAAAATATTCGAGAGAAAGAAAATCGTGACTGTTATCTGCATATGGAAAACTAGGGACGAAATTTACAGCCGATGATTTTTCACTGACATAAAACGCTGAACAGATGATGATTACACTTTATATAACCTCTATATAAAACTATTTTCTTTTTTCATAACAACAATTTTCAATAAAATATCGATCATTAATTAATATAACGTTGAAAATTAATTGCTTCCCGTTTCAACTGGGAAGTTCAATCGGATTTAATTAACAAAATTCTTTTTCCTTCTTGTTCATTTAGCATCGCATTATCTTCGTTTCAAGTTTGACTGAACGATTCGGCGATGTATTGTTTGTTCCAAAAGCTGAATTTCGGCGCGAACCGGCTTTATCAAAGAGTTCAAATCGACGCACATCGATTCGCAAAGCCAATTCGGTGCGTGATGAGCAATGCAAATCCGCGTTTCTGTTCGGTCGACCAAGCGTGCCGCATTTCGGTGTATGAAAATGCAGGAAGAAGCGGCGCAAATGTGCGTTCCCACAGATAAGATCGAATGATCAACAATATTACAAGTTGTGCAATCGAGCTGGATGGCACACACGAAAAAATAATATCAAGCGTTGATAAACAGCGGCGACCCCAAACTCGCGGTTATTTGCGAATTTCGGGCTAATTGGATCACGCGTTTCGTCGGCCCGATAACCCCGCCAGCGTGTTTTACAGCTTGCTTTACAAAATATGCAAATATTTGCGCCAGACGTCTGCGTCGCTGTTTGCAGTTCTGACAAATGTTTCGTGATCGTTCGGTGCAGAACATTTCAAGTCCCACTTTTCCTGTCCCCTTATTTCGCGTGACAAAATTTTTTTAGGAACATCTAGTCTGATGGCTCGGTTTTCTTTGACGTTTCGCAATCGCGCAGACAAGTTTCAAGAACTTTTTTCAACATTACGTTTGAGAACAATTTTCAACCTTTCAATGGAAAAATGTCAGACGAATTTTTCAGCAGTATGTTTCTTAAGACTTTATAGCTTAAGATTTTGAATGTTTTTTTAAAAAAACGAACGTTCTAGTGAAAATATTTTGGAGGACTTTTTTGGATTTCATACAGTTTGCTAAGTTGCGAGAAAAAATTAAAAAAACGTAATGAATGAAAATAAAGTTATGGTGATTGAAATTCGGGCGATTATTTTCGCACGATTTAGAATGCAATTGCGTTAGGCGATGTCTAATACGGTCGACATAATAGGCGTTACAAAATAATAGAATCGTCAAACTTTCGCGGCGGCGGCAATTTATTTGAGCTCTTTTGTGTACGCGCTGCATGTATAATAAATAAGTCGGCGTTACGTACACCGTTCGCGGGGGTCCCAAATTGTGGAATCATAAGAGTTATAAATCTGAATGAACATTTCTCGCGCTGATATAAATAAGCCGGCGGCATGAAATACGACTAATTTTACGTGTGAAATATATTTTTCATATGTGGCCCGTGCGACGGGGATAAAAGACTTTTCACGGAATAAAAGTGTCAAGAAAAATCAGTGAAATGGAAATGGTGGAACTGCTTCTCTCGAGAGTGGCCCTTCAGGAAATATGCCCGAGGCCACAGAACTTAAATCCCCGCTGCCGTCTTGAATTCGAGAACGTGTCCTCTCGACTAGCACGAATCCTTGCGCAAGAACCTAAGTGGGGTAATCATTCTGCGCCGATAATGACGGTAATGAATAGCAAAAATCTGATTTATCGTTCCATCTTTTTTATCTCCGGGCGCCAACTTGACTGCGACGCAAAATTCTTTTTATTTCAATCGTCAGCGCTATGAGAGCGGAGAATTTGATCCACCCGAGGCGACAACAATCATTCTTTTTTACCCTAAAAACACATCCTGGAATAATAATTACGACCATCTCGAACCGGCCCGAGTGAAAAGTAATGATTCCACGTGCAAACTGATTGATGCATTTTTTGTGCCGATTTTCGTTCGGTCGCCTGAATAAAGATGTTTCGCCGATTGCGTGCGATGGGCGCGTAAAAAATGACGAGCATTTTGCCGATGAGTTCATTCGAATTGATTTTGACTGATGGAACCGAACTGATTGGAAGTAATTCGAGAAATTATGAGGAAACAAAATTTACAAACTTTTCTCGCGCAAAGTATTTTCTGCATTTTTATTTCAATTCGAATATTTTAAATGAAAATGTGCAGATTATTCAATTGTTATTAAACTATTTTTTAAAATAAAACCATTCGACTGAATGAAACTTATCTCTCAACGTGGTTTATTTGTTGCCACGAAATAAAAATTGGCGATTCAATTTTAACGCAATTAAAATCTGGAACGAACGTTGGAATTTTATTTTTTCTCGTCAAAAAAGTAGAAATGTATTTTCAGTTTCAACGTCTGTTACGTCAAATCATTATTTGCGCGTTGTTGATGTTGCAGCAATGTAAATTAATAAATGTGCAAATGAAAAACAAAATGAAGATGGACAGATTGTGATGACGTCTCGTTTTCTTTTTCCAGTTTTGTTCCACATTCAATTTTTTATAATTTCAACGTCTCTTTTATTATTTTTTACAGTTCTAGGGAAGCCAATTTGATAAACAAATAAACAAACGGCTCTGCGAATTCAAAGTTAGTTTATTGTTTCGAGAAAGGCGGAATTAAAACATGAGAATTGCAATTTTTCATTGTAATTATAGTTTGAATGACACTTATGCTAAGCGATGGTAATAATCAATAACAATTACGTTCATTAGTAACAACGTTTAGCTGTAACACCGACTTGCAGTAATGATGTACCCTGGAAACAACGCTTAACAAAAATCGCACTTAATGCAATGGCCCTCGATAGTAATTATCACGAATGTAAACTCCACTTCGTTTTAACTAACACACTCAAACGCCGAAATTCATTTTGCGACGCACATGCAAATCAGCTGCAAAGTAAAACCAAACTGAAGCAGCGCCTCAAAAGTATCCTTTTACCGATAGAGTTTACACAACTCAAAGCGTTCTGTACAGTTTCGATTTACAATTATAATCTAATTACATTTGTCCTAACTTTGTGGTGCTATAAACTTTAAACTTGGGCTTGAGAGACAACTTTTACTCTAATTGCAAAAACTCGTACTTCCCTCGGACGAGGAAATTCTTAAAATGCCAACTCCAAATTCATTAAATAACTATTCAACGATTTGAATCACCTTTTTTTTTATCATCAATCAGTAAATTGAAAATGCGTAATAGAATCGTAGAGGAGAAAAAGAAAGAAAAAAAAAGGAACCAGTCGAAGAGCTGAATTGAGCAGTATTCTTCTCGGTATGAATTTTGCACGATCAAATACCAGTTGGTTCGGATTCAATCAATTCAAACTCCTGATCTGAATGAAAAAGTAAATAGCACCACTTGGCTGCCAGTGTCGCAGTAAAAACGGGACATTGAGATTGATCAATCGCAAAGTTCGGAACCTAGGCACTTGCTTTTGAATCTGGTTTTCTTGAAAAGGCGATCGCGAGGGACCGATGTAATAGCTAGCAGATCTGCAAAACCATGCCAAGGTGGCCGTTCTGATCGCGATAATAACATTCTTTCTTACAACTACAAATACTTTCATTATTCTAATGACGTCTCATCAAAAACTCATTTCTGGCCCTCCTAAAAACAAAACAACATTACAACAGCAAAGAAATCATCTGCCAAAAAGACTTTGATTATAGGGTTGATAAAAATCGGTTCTTTTCAGAGTGTGAAAAAAGAAATGGAAATTAAATTTGCATCGCTCTGGTTGACGTGAGAAAATGTAAACAAATGGGGAGTATGAGAGGGTCCATCGAAATTACGGGTGAAAGGGGTCCGAACGGTGCAGTTGAGACTGCAAGTCGACTGGCCCCCGCCTGATTCTAGGATCTTAGACTTGGGCAGGGCTCGCCTATAAAAGCAAACGATCTTGCCCCCTGAGTGTGTAGTACATTACCGCGTATCCTACAAGAAAAATCAACTATGAAGCTTCTTGTAAGTGTTGCAGTTTTTGTTCTTGTTTTCATAACCCATTCAATGTTTGTTAAATCATAACGAGTGTCGTTTTTTTGCGTTAGACAGTTGTTGCAAATTTAAAATCAATTTTTGCCAACATTGAGAGATTGGTTTTAGTTTTTATTTTTAATGTAACATGAATTGTTGATGTTCGTTATGAATTTTTAAGTTTGAAAATAGTTTGCAGTAAAAAACATGAACTAACATTGATCACTTGTGAATGATTCTTATCTGCACGTTATTATGTACATACATGTGCCTTATGTGTGACAACATATATGTTCGTGTCATATATGTTGCATATAGGGCACGTGTCTGTCTCATAAATATCACAGCACGAATTTCTATAAAAAGGACTTGCACACTGTAACTTAACGCCATTTATATTCAATTATTCTTCTTAACTATCGACAAGCTGTTATTTTGTTTGCAAGTGCAATGGAAATGTTTGAATTTAAAAAAAAACATAAATATTAGAAATGAAACATATTTACAGCAATGACAAATTTATCAGTTAAAACCATAGCTTCGAATTGTTCAATATTTATTTATCATAAATGAATTTCACGTTGGCAATTTTTTATTACGTTGGTAAATTGAAAATGGATTGACAGAAACTTCATCCGACATTTCCGTAGCAAATGAAAATTTTATTTGTTATCTGTCAATTGGAAAAATAACGTGCTTCGCAGTGAGCGTAACCTCGATTTTACCAAACTACTAAATTGTTTGACAGAAAAGATTAGCAAATCTGACGCTCTTTTTATCATGGATTTATGTTTTCTGCCAAATGGAGATTACAATATAAATGAATTGTTTGGTCAAATAAAAGTAGAAATTCATAAATGCAGACAACTAGAAAATGAAAAAAAAAAGAAACAAAAAACGAAACAAAATTGAAACAATTTTTGTATTTGATAATGTTTTTCCATTTCAGCTCGCTCTGTTCGCCGTTATCGCGGCCGCTAGCGCTATTCCAGTGGACCCATGGGCAGGGGTAAAGTATCATGCATAATTTTCCATCCTATCGACTTTTCACATTCGTTCACGTCGCCGATTATCTAAAAATCATGCTAATGTTTAACAGAATTTCAACCACAAAACAAAAGCATGAGACCAATAATAATATTAATAATCATAATAAAAACACAACCACGATAGAAAAATCGAACATTATGACTCAAATACTAATTCCCAAGGTTGTAATTACTCTAATGATGCCATTCAATTAAAGCGAGTGCTAAGAACTTAATGTCTTCCTCGGCAAAGAAAAACCTTTGAAAAAAGGCGTAACAAAACCTCTGGACAAAACGGGAAACTAACTCGACAACTCGATTTCGAGGCAGAAAAACCTCAACTTGGAAGTGCTCCTTCTGCCTGCAACAATTTGCACTGCTCTCGAACCGTTAATCGATCATCGTTAGCTCTCATCGTCATAAACCGATGCATTATGACGATACCCTCGACTTTGTCATAATCGTACTTTCACGTTCGCGTGTCAGCTCCGCATCTGTGTATTAACGATATTTTCCACATCGCAAGTACCAACTGACCGTCGATCAGCAAAGAAGAGGACTAATTGCACTCGTAACGAATAATTGTCTCGTTCATTTTATTCGATTCAACTCGAATTCGCTGATTCAGCCAATTCAGAACTGTTCAAATTTAACTTACCAATTTTCTTATTAGCTAGATTAAAACTAAGACTGATTTTTATTTATCCAAAATCATTCTCGATTGAAAAAAAGAAACACAAAAAAAACTAAAGAGTAAAACTAGTCCGATTCTTTACATGGTGAATTTTTCATCGCATCACTAACAGATCATCGAGCTCTTTGGAGTTATTTCGAATCAATGCTCGAAGAGTACTTTAGCAGTGTGAATGAAATATTTTATCAGGGCTGGCAAGATCCTTGGCAGCAAAACCCTTGGCAGCAAAATCCTTGGCAGCAAAACCCTTGGCAGCAAAACCCTTGGCAGGACCCTTGGCAGGCTCAACATCATAAGGTAAATAAACGGCCGACTGGTAAGCTGAAACGATAACGACCCCATTGGAATTAATTCGCCATTGGCACCCCCTGTCGATTGTTTTATATCTCGACTTGGGTGTAACGAGGTTTGACCGATCCCGCATCTCGTTATTACGCTCGGATGAATTTATGGCGATTTCCCACTTTTCACGAACGCATTATGTCGGTTTTCTAATGACTCCTCTGTTGCATAATGTTACGTACATGAATTTTTATCGCCGATTTTCTCGCAGTCGTTGCACACTTTGCGCTGTAATGATGATCCAAATAAACCAAATCGAGTCCGAGAAAAATCGAGGGAACAATAGAATGTAGATCAAGAGCGAAATTTGCGATTCACAATTAGAGTCATAATGTATCGATTCAAGTTAATTGAGTCGTTCGTCCAAACTTCATTGTAACTTGCCGGTTGCACTTTCTAAAATGGTAATTTTACAGTCGCGTTTTGTGTAATCCAAGTGATTCTGATTATAAAGGTATCGTGATTTATCGTTTTTTTTTCGTTCAATCAAGAATAGTCAATTGTAATGATCAACGTTAATTGACAATCTGACTTGTTTCAATTTTAAAACAGATTCGAACGAATTGAAATTCATTAATTAAATTTTGTTATCGCTCTTTTTACGAGTTGTCGATATTTTGGTGAATGTCAGTGAAACAGTTTATTTAACGGAATATAATTTTAACCCAATAGAAATTTGACACATTTTCAATATTATATCAGAAAAAATAAATATGATTTGTTTAATTATTGTTTACCTCGGAATTCAAATACGAAAATAACAGATTATTTCTTGATGCGTTAATGTTAATTACAGACTGTTATTTTTTTCAACAGTTTAATCGAACGAAATGATTTTGTATACAAAAGTTGCCAATGAAATAATAAATTGTTCGAAATTCCGTAGAAACAATGAAATATCGCGTTATTACAAATAAAGCAGTAAATTTGCTTTTCATAATCCTAAAATGATTTCGAATTCGCATTGCACTGATTGGAATCTAATTTCGATCATACTCGGAGTTGACATTAACGTACAACTATTCGTCATATAATTAGATTTTAATAAATCCAATGTTCGGTAATATGATAATTCACTCGAACTGAGGGACACATCATTAATTATGCATTTGCAGTTTGCAAACGACGAAAACCTAAATGCAGTAGAAGTTTGTTTATTTAATACAAAGCACCGCGTGACTCCTTTTCTAACCATCAATTAATGACCTAATTCAACAAACGAGCGAAAACAAATCTAAATTCAAAAGGAAAACCGAATACATAATTTGCACAACATTTTACGACATCAAAACCTGAGTCTTCTCACACTTGTCTTTTATAAAACTGGATTTTTCTCGACATTACAATATTGCAAAAAAATTTGCACAGTGACACTGAAGTCACCGTAACGATCTCCCTAATGATCACAACTGTCCGTAAAAGACGAGAACCTTTTCAGTGACCTTTCAAAATAACAAGATCCAGTAGAATGCAGCGTTGAAGAACATTTTTAATTACTCGTCGTTACAAATGGTTTAATCAAGATCGAAAGACTTCATAAACGGTTGGACAATTAAAACGAAACATTCAATTGTACTAATTCAACAGAAATAAAATGTAGATGTTGAACAAGAAAAAATGAAACGAGGTCACATTGACGAGCATAAATCAAACCAAAAAATTATTCCTAATCGGACTTTAAACATTGTATTCAAAATCAAAATCACCTGATGAAAATACGAATTTCTGAGCTAACAAGTAACTAAATCAAGTAACTAGATATTTGGAAATGAATTAAAGAGTTGTTTTGGTTTGACAGGTCCATCACGTGCAGGCGCACCACATCCATCAGCAGCCACCGATTCCACCTCTACATCCTCAGCCTCTGAAATTGGACGTGCACGCTCATGTCCAGAAGATCCCATACCACCCACCTAAGATCCACCATCCCCATCTGATCGGCTACGAGGTTGCCGTTCACGAACCGGAAGTAAAGCACGTCGTGAAGCCGGTGCACCACCACCACTCCTCCTGGTAGACGCCCTTGTGCTGGCGGCGACACGCTACGAACACCAGAACATCGGTGCCGGTGGGCTCGCCAATTGACTGCGCCGCTGCAATCATCCTGCACAAACACCCGGCCAAATTGACTGCCTCCCAAGACGTGACAGTGCCACTCAACGGCGAGCTCCAGACTCCACAACCAGCCTCTTAATCATACTCATCTGCAAATGTTCTCTATCTCTCTCTCTCTCCTACCACTTTTTTATCTTCTCTCAACCTCAACTGTACTCGTGCGGCATGTGATATAGCGACACGACATCTGTTCTGAATATTTCCTCTGTCTTCCGTTCTCTCACTCTGTCCGCGTACGCAAAAAGTCAAACGTTGCAGTCCAAAGTCAAAATAAAGCAACCTCGATGACGCTGTTTTATTTATCAGCTATTAGCAAGTCGATCACGGTGTTTCTTTTGAATTTTTTTTTTCTAGATAAGCCACACGATGTTTTTCAAATTTGTTTCTTGTTTTTCGTTTCTCGAGACAACAAATTGTATGGTGTACGATCATTTTCGATGTAGAAAAGTTTAGACCATAAGATTTGTCTGCGAAATTGTTTCTCTCGACCTATTTGGAACTATTAAACATTTTACAAACCGAAGAAAAACCCACGTTCTTTTATTGTCGTTCTCTTTTTCAGTCTGCCATCATTTTTGGATTGTGGCTACGAAGTTACTCCAACTAGTTGGACTTTTGTAAGCCCTCTGGCTTCTTTTGAGAAAACCCTGGAAAACACCTTTTCATAAGTTCTCATCTCGGAGATTGAACGGTTCAAAGATCTTGCGGTTATTCAGAAATTTGGCTCGTTTTTGTTCGAGGTTTTTTTTTCTAAGTTACAACCATCTCGGTGGAAAATTCTTGCGCATGATTCAGTCGTGCCCATACGGGCTGCATTATTGGCAAGCGCGACGTGCCACCGCGATCGATAGATGCAATCAGTATTCGTGTCTGCTTTTCATCCACGTCAATTCCGATAGTGGCGAAACATTTTCCTACGATCGTACCCGGTGACCATCCCGCGCGTCAAAGGCGCACCAAAACAAAGCCATTGAAAGTTGTCAAGGAAACAACTCGCTCAAACAGACAAACGCGACTCATAAATGTCGACGGTTAGTTCGCACGAATTTATCGCGATCTTATTTAACAAGCTAGATTACAAACTTTTTTTATCCGCCAATCATCTTTTTGCATTTCCCCTTCCCCTTTTTCCAACACGACAAACAAAGTGTCTGCAAATTTCGTTTACACGTTTTTTTTTTCACTTTTTTTTTTCATCGCCACCAGCCAAATGGAAATCGATGGTTCATTGTCCACTGCCTAACGAGAGACGTATATTTCCCATCCGCGTTGACTTTCTATGACAATTTTTTTCTTTGTTTCCCATTTTTGTTTGATAACTCGCTGCTTTTTTGCTCGTTTCTTTTATTTGTTCTTGCTCGAGTTAATTTTGACAATTCATCTCGGTGGATCGGCAAACACGCTCGACCGAGAGTTCCTACAAGGATCAGCTGCCTCGAACGCAACCACCAATTGTCCGACGGATAATTGAACGGCGGGGTAAAAAAAAAGAAAAGTACATTTTCTGATCCACAGGAGAACGAAATCTTGAAGCCCCATTTTATATTCTTCCCTTTTTTTATATAATTAAGCCCGCGGCATTATTTCATTATGTCTCGGGCGAACTAATGAAATTTGCCTGCAGGCCATTACATTTCTCGCAGCATTCGTCGTGCAATTATCCATGCGGTCGCGCTGCTAGTTAATGCCAACCAGCTAGTCAGTCTCTCGCTTTTTTTTTATCTCTCGCTACTATACAAGTCGTTTTCCATCGGAGCCGCTCATTTGTGCTCGCAATGACGTCCGACCGTGCATCAAGATTTTTAATCAGGACACGTATCAAAGCAGGAATCTATGCCGGCTGCTCGAAATTCAGTCGCCGCCCCCTTTCTCGAGTGTTATATTCTAACGATAATGATAAGTTTCGGTTGTACATCGCACTTTGTCTCTGCTGGCGCAGAAAAGGAGTGAAAAAACTTGCGGCTCAAAAGAGCGAGAAAAAAGAATGGCTTTTTCGTGGAAACGTCCCGGTGATAAATAATGGATGAAAGCCGAGCGAAATTAGTATCGTTACAAGTTTTTGTCGTCGGGCTATTGTGAGAAGCCGCGAAACGAAGATTGCGAAACACAATAAACCGAGTCAATGATGAATAATGGGCTTCGAATTCGAAATTGAAATTCATGGGACCTTTTTTCGCCCGCCTCCCACCGGAAAAGTAATCTCGTTAGAAATTGTAATGGATTAATTAAAAAGTGGAATAGCTGATACCCAAGTTGGTATCGGGTCGATTCCAAAGGTGCAGCGAGTTTTCATGCCTTCGCTTTTAATTAATCCTCAACGTGTGTTTTTCAGTTCATCTGTGCTCGGGCACGCTCGTTTTTTTCTCCTCTCGATTTTTCGTTGCTGGCTGTTTTTTTTTCGGATCGATACACGTACGCGCCTTTGCGACTTTGTCTTTGACAAATTCATTTTTCGCGTCGTTTTGTTAAGTAATGCAGTGCTTTTCAGCGCTCTGGACACATTTCGTTTCGCAATGTGTTTTTCTTGCTTTGCGAACGACTTTCGCAAAAAAAAAAAGGATAAAAATAAGCACAATTGTTCATGTCCTAGTTTTTTATAATCTTCTTTGATACTAACGAACAAAAAAGATCTTGCTTTGTTATTTGAAGTCCATCTTGAACGAAAATCTTAATTAAAATTGACAAGAAAAAAAGTACGTTTCAAAAACACATCAACTCATGTAACGTTAATATTATGTTTGATAAATTGAACTGACACAGGAGTAAATTTTTAATGCTCTTTTTTTTCAATTTTCGAGATTTTGATCTATGGTATAGCAGGGTTAAAAGTAACATCATCCGGAAGTAAACACGAGCACGTGGCATATAGTATCGTTGGTGGATCGTCGATATTCATGGATCAACACACGCGAGTTATTTCTGTTTATATGCTTGCACGTATAGGACAATCGACTGGCTGACTACTTTCTATGCACACGTCAGGCGAGCTTTCATAAATGCGAGTTGTCGCCCCTGAACATACGTGCATACCTATAGTTGTCCCTTAAGACTGTCAGTGTCGTTAGTTCGATCCGGTCAGTGGGCCAGCATGAACGAGTGTCGCGTCATCATCCTGCACTGTGTATCGACTCTTCCACGATTTGCATTTCACGTTTTTGCCACAGTCTATCGCCGCACTGCTTTTAGATGTCTCGAACCGAAACCAGTAAGACCAACTTATCAATTTCTTTTCAAATTCACTCCAATTCTTTTCTCCTTTAATTTTCATTCAATTTTCTTTCTTTCATTTTAGCTACAGATTCGCAAAGTGTCTATTCAATCCAGAGTCAACGGAATCTTGTCACTGTAAAAACAAAAAA
Source organism: Telenomus remus (assembly GCA_020615435.1). Taxonomy (NCBI): domain Eukaryota; kingdom Metazoa; phylum Arthropoda; class Insecta; order Hymenoptera; family Scelionidae; genus Telenomus; species Telenomus remus. The sequence goes on along the minus strand of CM036341.1, from coordinate 3,918,667 downwards.
TGCCATGTAAACAGACGACTAACTTTTCTTTTTGAAATTTATTAATTTTTAAAAGTCGGTTTATCTACTTGATTTGTAACTTTTTTTTAAGATTCCGACAACGACGATGGTACGTGATTTTGACCTCTGTGATTATATTTCTCGTTGCACTGTTGCTGATTGTGATTGTTCTTGCGTTGTGTAAGTATTGTTGCTGGTTTGAAATGTACAATGTGAATTTTCCGATGGGAAAGTGGATTTGGTTTTTCGACAGGTTCCAGGCGAAAACCAGACGAGATAAAGATACTGTGCGAGAACGAAGAGTGCATGAGGATAGGTAAGCATCGAAAATCCGATTACCAGTTGGTGCGTTAATAATTGAATGTCGTTTGCAATTTAAGCTGCCAGTTTGAAGGAAACAATGAATGAATCAGTTGATCCCTGTGATGATTTCTACAGGTGATTTCCTTTGAAACCAATGAGAGCAGCAAATCTCAACCCAATCAATCACTCTGCACCAACACTTTTTACTCCACGAAACATACCCTGTCGATGCGAAACAGATTTATCTGAACCAAAATAAATTATCCCACTTGGATGAATTATGTCTGCACTAGCAAAATGAAGTAGTGGATTTAAGCAACGTCACAACTTTTCTTATTACACTTACCTTAACGCAGTAGTTTTCGTTACATTACCATAACGCGAAATTCAGCATTCTGATTGCGATTCATATTGCCCCGCTTTCTGATTCTAATAAGATCACGTTATACATTTCGAATAGACGATTCATCGATTGCTAGTCGTTTGTCAAGTGCGCAAACTTTTGCCTCTTTCTTTCTTGCTATTTTAACTTCTCTGATTCTAATAATACATCGTTCGAGTTATTTTAAGACTCGTGCACTGCACAAAGTCGCACGCTTATACTCCTGTGCCGTGCAATTATGTAGTCTATCGTTCAGTGCGGGTGTATGACGTGCCTTGAAAATTACCTTAGCCTCTTTTCCTTTGCAGCTACGTCTGTGGACGGTGGCATCAGGAACATCCCATTCCAGAATCGGAGATTACCAATTCTTGGTTCGACGAAGACAGTGGGCGTCTTCAAAAGATGATCCTCAAAAAACTCAGGTCCCATATTCGTAACACCACTCGTGTCCCCAGATCGGTTTTGCAGGCGCAAATTTTGTTTCGCAGTTGCATGGACGAAGGTGATCAAGTTTAACTAAACAATTCTTTTTGGATCAAAATCGAAAGAAAATGTTAATTCAAAAGAGTGCATTTTCGTTAGCTATAGCAGACGAGCGATTATAATTTGTCAAGTGTTAGTTATTTGAGAGCGCAAATTCGATAATGGGAAATAATGCGCGCTGCATAATGTAAACACCGGTTCGTCTCAAAGCGAGCATCGCGAATTTGTAATGAAAAGCCTGCGAAAATCCAAAAACTTCGATACAAATCAGCGGCGGAGCGTTTTGATTCGCCCATTGAAACAGAAGCGAGTCAATGGCTCAATCAATTAAAACCAATTTACATCGACGGGCCGTTATTTCTTTATGAATTATATTTCGCATCGCGATTTGAATATTCAGCAAAGCCGTGAGCGCATGATTTCTCATTTAAAGCGCCTCTATAGTTATTCAATGTTGAGCATTAATTTATAATTCATGCGCGCAGCCACGCCGTTGTCAGGCATTGTTGCGGGGATTAAATTTTTCATACGCAAATAACTCATTTTGCGCTTACCGTGTTTCCATAATGCTGTGCGCGCAACAATGCATCAACGCATCCGTCAGCGATCGCGATTTTGACGCGTTCGATCATTTTTTTTACTCCCCCCCTCGTGCTATCAGCGGCGTTACACTTACTCACACCGCATCTCTATCTGTTTTATTTCGCAGAGGCGTTGAATAATCTGGGATTGAATCCATTGTATTCTTTGTTGAGGGAGTTAAACATACCGCTTGTACCGTCGGCGTTCACCAACACCACGATGGATTTTATTCAACAAATGGCTCGTGTCAAAAGGATCCTCGGCAGAGAAGTTTTTATCGGCATAGACGTGGTTCCGGATCCGAAAAATAACACCAAGAATATCGTCATGATCGGCGCGCCTGATTGGCGCAGCTCCTTTCCGGGGTAAACTTTTGGGTTTGACTTTCTTTTTTTTTGTTTTCGCACTTTTTTGTTCTTGTATTTATCTTTTATTTTGTGTTTAACTCACCTGATCGAAGGGTACTCGAGTACCACTGAGCTTCCACGTTACAACGCTCGTATTCAACGTTTACGTGAATTTGCCCGGCCCGACTGCTAAATTTATTTCATCCACTTGCAAATGTATGAGTAAATAAAACGGATTTACAACTTCCCCAGTTGTGGAATTCGGCGCTCTTTTTTTGTCTCCCTCTTTTCTCTCTCTTCGGGTGTTAATGTTTAACTTCTATTTCATTCGAATTTGTTTACTCCGCGAGAACACTTTTCGCGCGTAAATCGAGCGACAAAATAATTTACCTCGAGCGTCTTTATCCCGACGACACATCCGAGCAATATTCGGTGCACCAAGTAATTTCCAACTTGCGCATAAACTCTCGCCAAATATTTGGCTTCGGAGAGAGTAGGACAGAGAATGGAAAAAAAGGGATCGAAATTGTTCCAATTTAGTTGCGGACGGTTTTATTTTTTGTTATTAACTTGTTTTTTTTTTTTTTTCTGACAATTTGCAAGTCCCTTTGAGTTTGCCCGGATAACTTGGCGGCTATGAAAGAAAATTTAAATATCATTTCTTTTCAATATTCAGCGAGAGGAGGAGGTTGGGAAGAAGAGTGCTCAAAAGAAAATATCAGGCCGAAGACAACGACGAGACGGTGAACGAGGCGGAACAAATATTTATGTATGATACAATTAAAGAAGTCATCTCGAACGGCACGGCGGAGTATCGAAATTGCAAATCAGCAATATCGGAGCCCGTGGAGTACGAGGATAAAATAAGCGAGGTGGTTGAACAAATTTATGCCGTCGGCGAATACTTGTACGGCGTAAGTAACAGCCCGGGCTTCCAGTGCATAAATACAGGTTGAAAATAATGATCGGTCTATTCTGCAGTGAATTGATTCTCTTTTCAGGAGGACGGGACGACGACGTCTAACGAAACGGATCACAGCGAAGACATCCGCGGCGACAATTATATGTTCGTTGATGAACTCCAACGAATTACCGACGAGCATGTCAGCGAGAATAACGCGACGCTCAAAACGCCCGCAGTCTGGCGGCGCTTCATTGATGAACTTTTTCGCGATATTATTGAGCCGGATTGGACGGCTAAGAATAAGATTCTCGTCTGGGATTTGGATTACTTGAAGTCGATCGCAGTCTATTTCGCAACTCAGGACGATGCTGTTCTAGGTACACTCCATTCAAAAGATGATCTTTTTTATTTCATTCACATTTCTTCTTTTCCTGTTCTTTTCATTTGACTTTTATTTTCGTTCTATCAATTTCGAAATTTGGATTGAATTGTTTTGATGAATCGAGCGTTTCCAATCAGCTTGATAGGGTTTCGTTTAATTAGCGATTCAATTTCGAGTTGGAATTACTGAAATGTTAATCATAATGGGGATCAATTATTTTGAAACAGTTTTGTGATTTTATTGCGAGCGCGATCGAAATTCAGTCTGAAATGCGGGAGTGATAGCTGAGATTAGTCAGTGCTTAGACTCTGACAACGACTATGCATCAGGCGAAAACGGTTCGAGACAAACAAACGAAACGATGCCCGAAGACACAAGCCGTCACGTGAAATGCTCGTTTGTGAGGCTGAAATAAGACCGCTGAGATATATCGAGCATCATTTTATACATCGTGCTGTGTTAGCAGAGAGATTTAAATGCTAAATTATCGACGCGTGTCCCATAACTGGGATTACGCCTTGGGATATAACGTTGCCATTGATCGTTCGTTCGCTAATCACCGAAATGGACTGATTCAACATTCAGTATCAATGTTTAGAACTGGCCTAATGTGCGTTTTGAATCTTTGGTGCACCGAGCTCTGTATGGATGGATTGTAAATTCAACACGTTCTAATTAGAGAAAATTCGCGAATGAAACAGTCTGTTTCTGCTTTTTTTTCGTCAATGTTTTGAAAACTCTTCAAAGCGCATTGACATCATCTTCAATTTGGCATTCAAAATTTAGACGCTCGTTAACAGTCGCGAAAACAAAGTGAACAATCTACAAGTCAAATGTACAGTTCGCAAATTGACTTGTAAAATTTTACTCAAATAGTTCGCTTTTATGGCAGTCGAAAGAAAATAAAATGAAACTTTCGGATGCACTTTGAGCTAGTTCGCGAAATTTCAACGAACCAAGTATGTAGTCAAGCAACCTGTTTTGATGCACATCTGACAACACGTTTTTTCCTCTTGAAATATGTTTTCAAACAAATTTAATCCCAAACTAAGTGACGATTAGAAAAAATATGTTTTTCACGTGCAGTTGTTTTTTTGCAGAGACTTACGTTTGGTGGACGGTAATAGAGACGGTCGCTCCATATTCATCAGAAGACCTGCGCAAAATTCGATCAACATATTACCAAAAAATCGTCGAAATTGAAGCGAGCGAGTCGAGATCTTTGCGCTGCACGGATACGGTTAACGAATTGATGGGTAATTTTGTTTTATTCATTTTGCGTGTGCTCTTTGATCCACTGGCTGGTCGCGTTTGAAAATAAATAAGTCCTGGGCGGACGAGACCTGTGCATTAATTATACTCGTTCGCTCGAATGATCGCGACCCGGATTTTTTGCAGGCATGGCCGTGGCTTGGTTATTCGTCGACCCGACCTTCCATCAGGATAAAAGTTCGAGGGTCATCGAGATGCTGAGTAACATCAGGACAGCATTTTCCTACCTGGTCGACGAGTCGGATTGGATGGACCACCTTACGAAAATAGCAACCTTGAGGAAGAACGCAGAAATGAAGTACGTCATCGGATACCCCGAGTGGCTCTTCGAGGAAGGCACCCTCGACTTGTACTACGAAAATGTATGAAAAATGAATGCATTTGGCTTCATGATGTTTATCCTGTCCATCAGCGCTGACATTTCGCGACACACATTTGAACGATTAGATTTTGTTTTTTTTTCATGCGCTCTCGTGACCGAAAGTCAATTGCGACATTGTGAATAATTGAAAAGCAGATTAACCGATAAAAAAGCTGACAAAATGAAATAAAAAAGTAATCGATTTTTACGTGCAATTAAGCTCTATTTGCGTTCGACTGAGTTCCAATTCGATTTTGCAGATTGACCTGTCTGAGGGCAAGTTTTTGGAGAATATGCTTCAGCTCATCTCGGACGACATGGAGGCACAATTTCGAAGCCTCCTTGAGGACAATCAAGAAGATGATGCTTTGTAAGTATTTTTTTCAAACGAAAAAATTCACATGAAATATATAATTAGATGTTTTTTTTTTCTAAAAGAAGGTTTTATATTTTTCAGTTGGATCACCGTACCGTCAGACGTCAATGCATTTCATACCATTTTTTGCCAACCAAATAAGTAAGTTTGTGGTTCAAGTGCCGAAACTGAAGAGAGACATTTTAACTGTGAGGTTTCGAAACATTTTGTCTAATGTTGAATTAGCATTAATCAGAGTGGCGTAACACAGTTAAAGTGTGTTCGGTGATGATGAAATTGGAGCCAAAAGTAGGACGAGAGTGTGTGAAAACCAATTTAGAATACATTATAAATTTGTAAACTTGGACGCAGCTATTCCAGCTGGGATACTTCAATTTCCATTTTACAACTTGGGCTTAGAGTGAGCGACCATTTTTCATCGGAGCTTTTTCACTTCCACGTATTGTGCGACACGATACAAGACGCGCAAATTGAACCGAAATCCCCTTGAAAGGATATGCATCTGAAAAAAGCTACCAAACGAACAACACAAAAAACAGCCCCAAAGTGCAAACAGAGAAGCGGTCAATGCGCACTTTTGTCCCGATAATAGCGGATTTCCGCTCGCTGGAATTCTTTCTGCCATTACGTTGAATTTGGTTGTTGTCAACAAAGTGGTTGTAAAAGTCGAGTCAACCCCGAAACGGTTCAATACAAAAGTGATGTATCGTGCTGCAATACACGTTGGCCATTTTTCATTCGTAGAAAGTGTTGCGCTTGTTTTTTTTTTGTTTATCGAGCGTTGTGTGTTTTTATCGAAAAATTCCCTGACTGATCGATACCGAGTCATTCCGGTGAATTCAATTTCGTCTGCAAAGTTAATAAATTGCACTTCCTTGGGCGACAGGGCTCTCAACTACGGCGCAATAGGATCCATTCTGGGCCACGAGCTAACTCACGGTTTCGACAATATTGGCCGAAAGTACGACAGTGATGGAAATTACCGTCAATGGTGGACCAACGAAACTATCTCGGAGTACATCGAACGGTCGCAGTGTTTTATTGATCATTACAACGACTACTACGTCCAAGAGGTGACTCAGATTCCCGCCCCTGTCTCAAGACGCTTTATTTCCGTCCGCGAATTCAATTGCCTCAGACGATTCATTACGTTTTATCGTCGATCCGATCATTGTATTCTAATCTCATCGAATTATTTACGCGCAAATAAATTGCGAGCAAACTAATGAAACATCAATTTGTTAAACTCAAAATTCAATACTAAAAGTTCGGATGGACAAATTAGTCTGTTACTAAAGTTATGAAAAATGGAAGGTTTCCAATCAGTTGATCTACAGTGTTTTTAGTTTAAATATTCAACAGGTTTTTTATGAGCTGCAAAGTTATGATGTTTCTTGAATAAACTAAGTGGACAGAATTCTCGATAATCAATATTCGTATTTTTTTCATTTGTTTTGCAATTTCTATTATGTTTCAAAATTGAATGAAGATTATAATCTCATTGAATTTTTAAAAAGAGAACTTTAATGTTTTAAATGTCATCAAACATCACAAATGTTACAGTCCATTCGGTCCTGGGTAATCAGAAACTTTGGTTCTTCCAGTCTCAAACTTTCATATAATTTCTAATTAACTATTCAAAATTTCCAAACAATAACAATAAATTTGATATCATTCTAAACTACACGCCGAACAAACAATCGTAAGGAGAACAATATCGACATTGTAACTTAACTATCTCCCTTTAGTATCTACCAGAAACCACATTGTAAATTGGTTCTATCGTGGTTCTGCGTCTGACAAAATGAAAGAAAAAAGAAACAAAAAACTATCATCCCCTGGGGGATTTCAAAAAATTAACTTCTCGTCAAAAGGTCTTATCTTTTGAATATAAAATAATCCGAGCGTAAGAGCTTTCATCGAACCCGAATTACGATCCGTTGGATTTTCCATCTCATCACTAACGGTTGTTTCATAATAGGTTGATGAGCACGTCAACGGCGAGCGAACTCTTGGCGAAAATATAGCGGATAACGGTGGCTTGAAGGAAGCCGTCTTTGCCTACAGATTATGGCGGGACGCGCACGGTCCGGAGCTTTTTCTTCCAGGATTCACTCACCTCAGCCACGACCAACTGCTGTTTCTAGGATTCGCTCACGTAAGAGCCCAAAAAATTGTTACCCAAGTTGAATTATAACACAAAACATACGAAAGCCCTCTCTCTGCGTCGCATCCAGAATGATATTCAATTGAACGTCAACGGAATCGAGCATACATTGCCAAATGAGTTATAACAGTTCGTAATTGGATTTTAAATTTTGATACTAACGTTTCACGAATCGATATACCGTCGGTTATTGTTATTACTGAATTAGAAATTTTGCAGCGAGAGCTCGGTTCAATATCGCCCGATGGATTCCGAGCTTGTTGTATATTTCATGCTCGAAAATGCAATATGTATCAATTCAGCGCCGAGAGAGCTTTTTTTTTGAAAAAAGAAAGTTGGGTTTCTTCGGTTCTTAATTATATTGACGAAGGAACTGAGTGGATGTCTCGAGATGTTGTTACGATTGGAAAAATTTTCATTGATCAAGCACCCGTGAAGAGGAGGAAAAAATGTATGACTCGTCCTCGGTATCACAAATGTTCGAATCGTTAACTAGGCAGATCCGGGTTACCGCTATAACGAAGCGATTCTTCCGCTGATATCGCTCTTCTTCGTTCAATATTAAATCTACTTTCAATGTAAGACGTATTCACCGGAGACTTTGGAATTATTATTGAAATATCTCGGGCGTAGCGCGGATACCGGCGGTAGAATCGGCGTATCAATTGATTCCGTGCTCTGCGTCAGAGAGGTTCGATTTTGCGCGGCTGTTTAGACTATTTCAACAGTTTCAAAATTGCTGCGATATCTTGACTGCGCTCGCAAAACCCAGTTACAAATCGATAGCAAATACATTCGTTTGAACGAAAATTCAAATCATACAATAATATCGCCATGGACCTTCCTCTCGTGCGTGTTGGTTGTCTTTCACTTTTTAACGAGCTTTTCTTTTGAGAATCAAAGAGGAAAAAAAATAGATAGAAGGTTTTACATTTTTGCGAAAATGCTCGTATAAATAATATTTTCGAGCACTCAAGCGATATCTCTCCCAGATGAATTCGAATCGATATGGTAACAGAGAGATACAAATACCTTGCAGTGTTTTAGCGTATTTGTATCTGTCTATTCTGTACGAGGTGCAGACAAATAGACAAAAAAACCCATGTTACATTACGATACACAAATGCGAATAAATAAAAGGCCGAAAAAAGCTCGCGTTACAAGTTCGTTTAGTCTGTTTTCTCTGTCTGAAATGGTACACTCTAATAAATTGTTGATAAACCATCAATTTGCAACTCAAATTAAATATTTAATTCCGAGAATAAAGAACCTCAGAGGTAAACAAATTATTCACGTACAATATGACGGAAAACAAATATTGATATTGATTAAAATAGTCTAACAAACGTGATGGAGCTTGACTTTTTTGGTTCAGAAAAAAGAAGATGATTGATCGCACAGGAACGTGGCGTCGAAGGGCGGATGTATTAAAGTTGAAGGGACTATTAAAATTCTTGCGAAACTCGCCGGGGAGAGGCGAATCTCGCAGCTGTCAATTAAATTCTCAATTGATTTCAGACTTGGTGTGAAGAAAATACCAAGGCGTCGTTACGCTGGATGTTAACGGACAGCCACTGTCCGGCAGTGATCCGGCTGCACGGGGTGCTGCGAAACTCGAAGGAATTCAGCGAGGCTTGGCGCTGTCCGGTCGGGTCGAGCATGAATCCGCCGAAGAAATGTCGCCTATGGTGAAAACGTCAATTTCCCTCGGGACGAGCGCAGAACTCAAACAATCCGAGCAGTTTGCTACAAAGACACCTTTCAATCTCCCCCCTCCCTACCCCCTGCAAAACTTGCCGAGCGCACCAGTCACCGAGATCGACAATAAACGATGAAGAGCTAACAAGTTGCTGTGCAGCGTTATTTTGTGAGAACAAATAAAAGAAAATTTATTTTTCGTCTACAAAAACAACACTGTCTTTCTACTTTTTTTAAAACACCCTCTGATAGAATGGAGAAAAAATACTCATCTGGTTGGATATCCTTCAGGAGTTTAATTTCGCTAATTGCGACAAGTTTTATGGTATTTCATTTTAATAGCTTTGGGGAAGCCTCCCTTAGCATAAAATAGGTGTACTTTATCCGCCATTGTTTTTCTTCATAAACATCAATTTGGTTAACAAGTCCGCCAGTTGGCAGTGATCCCGATGCAGTTGCGCGACCCTCTCGGTTTTTGCTACGATAAATACTAATTTGTCTCGGTGGCGCGTTCTTATTAGACGCCTCTCTTGGCTGGCAATAAAGCGGCGCTCGATTGTACGTCAAAAAATCGCGCCCCAACTTGGGTGTTAACAAGCGCCGCTGTTTAGCGATCGATGATAATTGTTGGATCTTGCAACTTTGGTGAACACAAAGTTGCCATGTCAAATTCGATGAATAATGCAGGCGTCGGCGGAAGTCGAGCCCGGAAAGTAGGTGTTGGGTCTGGTAATTGTCTTAGGAGGCGCGCGTTCTGTCAATAATATTGAACAAAACTGTCAAATGTGATTTCGCTCGAGCCAGTGTGCGAAACAGCTTGCGCGAGCCAACTTCGACTTGTACTTTAAGGTTACTCAGTCTGTCATACACTTACGACGCGTTACATACCCAGGATAATGCAATATGCCTAGCGAACAGAGTAAGTTTTCGAACTTCCACTAATTGTTCCAAACAAGTTTTTGAAAATACAAATTTTCGAACGATAACCAAACAAATTCTCGGTTTCTAAATTCTATTTTTTTTTTCATAAATTTTTACGATTGTTTTGCAATAACCAGCGGCAGTGCCGACGGTGTATGCAATTGACACGGACAACGAGATGCGTCTGGGTCGCGAGAACACCAAGTCGTAAGAAAATTGTCGTTATTTTTGCATCCACACCACTCATATATTTTATCGCCCGATTATCTCGTTCGGGAACAACAGCGCGGTCGTAAATTTGCATCCCTCGTTGGTTCAAAAAAAAAGCGAAGAACAAAACCGGGGCCGGGCTGTTTTCCCGATCGGGAGCGAGTTTTCATTGATTCATAACCGTGTTGTTGATCGAAGGAAACGGGAAGGTAACCGATGTTTCATGATCATGGTGACTCTGCTGGTGATGCTGTTTGCGGCGCTGTTTGCCACGCTCTTCGTGCTGTTCCGATTCATGTGTGAGTAACGCCGTAGCTGCACCGAAAAAACAGTGCACGAAATTGTTATCGCCCTGGTCCTCTTTTTACAGACCCGAAAACGGAAAGAACCGGCGGCGTTTGCGACAGCGACGATTGCGTTCGCATGGGTGAGTTGGACGAACGAAAAAGCAGCGCGGAAAAATTTGCATTAACTTGTTTTTCTTTTGTCTTTGGTTCTGTTTCGCTTGTGAATATGCATGACAGCTGCTGTTTTCAAAAAGTCCATGGACCCATCGGTCGAGCCGTGCGATAATTTTGCCAAGTGAGTAGAGAGTACCGCAGCATAAATAAAAATCGTGACAGAGCTCTCTTGATTCATATGCACGAGCTCCGCTGATGCCTCTTTTTTTTTTATTTCGACTTTGGTGTGTGTTATTCGTGGCACATGTCATATCAAGGAGTATAGCTTGTGGCAAAAACGTAGCGGTCACACGATAGGCCATCAATTATTCAGCCGCATTCTTTTTGCATGCACAAAGTCCGAGCTTTCACTTTGACGGCTCTAGATTATCCCAAGGTCTCACAATTTTTTCCTCCCACGATGGAAATAGTCAAACCGGAAGTGATCCTTAGAAGTTAAAAATCTTTATAGGCAACTACTTTTTGTCACGTTTACATATCTTTGTCAATATTTTAGTTTAACTTTTGAACTATTTTAAATCGACAAATCTTATTTTCTTTCTCTATGGTTTACAAATTAAAATAATATTATGGTGCAATTAACACTAAATTATGCATAATTAATATAAACAGTTTCTGAAGATTGATTTAAATTGGTGCGATTTGGTTTTAATTGGCAATTTTGTTATTTCTTCCGAGGTACGCGTGTGGAAAATGGTCCGAGTCGTACCTCAAGCCCGACTCTTACGTGGAGTACTCCTGGTTCGAATACATCCACCAACGTCAGACGAGAAAACTCCGTGATTTATTGCGACGCAATCTGACAGACGTTTATGGAGCGAAACTTCCCCGAGCCGTGCTGGAAGCTCAAAAACTGTACAACAGTTGCGTTGATACAGGTCGGTGCCGTGAATTATTACGAGCAAACGCAACGAAAAAAGTTTCCTACCCGTACGAGAAGAGAGAGCGCCCCAATTATGATGATGAATACGGGATGATATTGCTTTTGTTTTCGCTCGGTCATTTTATTGCTCTGTCGAGGGTAACGACATTAGTTCGTTATTTATCCGGCCAACTTTTTTTTTGCCAAACTTTTTTCGTTTCGAATATTCGTCCAACTTTTTTTGACACAAATGTTCGTATGAAAAAATGCAGAGTCGCAAGATGAACTGGGGCTGGATCCACTGGTGATGATTTTGGACAAATTCAACCTACCGAAGGAGCCGCCGATTTTTTCGGACCGAAACGATTCGACCGATCTGGTAAGACAGGCAGCGAAGATAAAGAGGAACCTTTACGTGGACGTGTTTTTCAAAGTCGAAGTTTATGTCGATCTGCAAAATGTGAGTCGAAATCTGATTGTCATAGGGAGTCCGAGCTTGGACCAAAGTTCTCGCAGTTGGTGAGTAAATCACACTTGTTTCCCAACTAAGGTGCTATTTTGGGATTTGTATTATGTTCAAACTTTGCACGGTTTTCCTGAAACCTAACATGTGCAGGTCCGATTACCACGACCAGGATAAGATACACAAGTATCTGAAGTTGCGCAGAAAAGATTTTGCGGACGACGACGAGGACGACTTTGATGACGAACTGATGTTTAATTTAATGACTAGTGTGATTAGAGAGATGGTCAGCAATGACACTGGCAGGGACGCCGAAGTTTGTCAGGACCTCTCGGAAGAGGAGAAAGAAAACGTGGATGATTTGGTCCAGGAACTGATGGACATAAGAGATTATATCTATAAGGTTTGTAGTTCTTTTTTTAGTTTGTATAGTTAGTACACTGAATTACGGATGAGAGCACAGCGCTTCGCTTAAAGTCGGACTGAACTTTAGCTCCCGGGGACGTGCGAGTTAATTAAACGTCAAATTTAAGGACGAGAGTTACGGTAGACAAAGTCCACGATAATTTTGTTAATAATCTTTTAAATTCCGTACGAAATCTGATGATAATTAACCTGTTTTAATCAAAGGAAGATTTGTTTAATGAACAGTTTTATCTGAAAATTTGCCACATCAAGAAAGAAAGTGAAAAAAAAGTTTGATATTTTTGAGATCACATTTGTTGTAGAATGCAAACAGCTCCGATAACGAAACTTTGGACGACGATACTTTTGATTTTGACGCGCTTCCGGACGCGGAATTAATGCACGTGGATGCTCTGCAAAAACTAACGGACGACTACGTGAGGACGATAAATCCAGGACGGAAACCGCAGCAAATTTGGAAACCTTTCATCGAGGAGTTGTTTAAGGATATTCTTAAGCCGAATTGGCGCACGAGGTATAAGTTATGGGTTTACGATCTCAAACACTTGCAGCGAGTCGCGCTCCTGTTCGCAAACACGGATAAAAACTTGTTAGGTGATATCAAATTCCGTTTTTTATTATCCCGCTCAACCGACTTACCAAACCAATTATTATGGCTTTTGTTTTGCAGAAAGTTGGGCCTGGTGGTCTGTCGTCGAGACTCTTGTTCCTTACTCGTCCAAAAATATGCACAAATTTTGGACCGATTATGTCCAGCAAAAGTACGATCTTGAAAACGTTAATTCCAGATCGTTTCGGTGCGTTTCTGTTGTGAATAATTTAATGGGTTTGTATAATTTCAGTTCTTAATTTTGGTTCCTTATTTTATTTTTAAAATGTATCCCTGAAAGATGAAAAAAATTGAAATAACTAAAATCAGGAAGTTAGTAAATCAAGTACAGGTTTATTAAAATGAATGGGATTACGTAAGACATTATTGTTTGAGCTGTAGTTGTATTAATCGATCGAGGTGGGGATGAATAATTCAGAGTACTTGTTAAAGGTATCGCTACTTCATGGCTGTACTTCGACGAGAAGTTGATCCCAGAAGATATTTCGAAAATCTACGATATGGTTAGGTACATGAAAACCGCGTTCGCACAGCTCGTGATTAAATCTGATTGGATTGACAGACCTAGTAAAATAGCGATTCTTCGAAAAAACGCACAGCCGTTGGCAGCTATCGGTTACCCCCAGTGGTTGTTTATGGATAAAAAGCTCGACGAATTGAATTCAATAAAGGTATTTTTCACTTTTTGTTTGCATTCAACACTTTGACAAATATTTCGGACAAACTTTTTTTCCATCACTAAACAATTCCAGGTAAATTTGAATGAACGAAATTTGCTTGCCAACGTGTTTCACATTCTCAAATCAAAAGTTCTGTCGCAGTTAAAAACACTGACCAGTAGCAATGCCAGAAATGTCGAAACGTGAGTTTTAAATGAACTGAATTTCAAATTCCATCGATTAATTTAATGAATTAAATGAATATTTGTTTTTCGTTTCAGATGGGTGGAGCCGGTGGTGATAAATGCATTTCACGTTTATGAGAAAAATCAAATAAGTAAATAAACAAAATCCAGTTTCATGTTCTTCCATTCTGATTTACGTTTAATTCTTTTGTTCAAAATGTTGTAGTTATTCCAGCTTCAATACTGACATTTCCGTTTTATACATCAAGTCTCAAGTAAGATTTTGCCAAGAACTGCAAGACAAATCGTCTTTGAACAACACGATGACACTTTGTAAATTTGCAAACGAAGAGAGAAAATGTCTGGCACAGAGCGAAACACAATTGCGAACGTTGATTTTGTCGCAAAAACAAAAACCCTTCGGAGAGAGTTGCATTTCAAAAAACTCTCTATCTCTGAATGTTCAAGCTGAATTATTTACACACTGCTGCCGCGCTCTGACAAAGTCGAAATAATTAATTTACAAACTGTCATCGTGGCGATGTAACAATAACGTGACTGTCAAGCCGGACCCATGTAAATACACAAACATTATATACGTCAGCGTCGCAGACGCGTAAAATTGCGTATCACTTGATTCATAACGGCCACAGAGAGTTTTCATCGTTACCACTTGCAGAAGTGCTGGGTGTTGTTGTCCATTATTCATGCGGCTGATCAAAACCCGAGTCATTTATATAATTTCGATTTGTCAAGGTCTGTGAATTACGGGTTTATCGGCGCTGGTGTCATAGGACACGAATTGGCTCACGGCTTCGACGATCTTGGTCGCAGATTCGACGAGTTTGGAAATTACAAACAATGCTGGAGTAATGAAACGATAGCCCAGTACGTTTCAAAGGCCCAGTGCTTCATTGAACATTACAGTGAATATCCCATTGAAGAGGTATCTATCCTCTATCTGTAATTATACCACCTGATCCAAGATAAAATGACCAATGATCAAATAATGAAGTCGTCCAATGATTGAATTATCAAATTAATTAATGATCAATAATTTAAGGATCAAGCGATCTACTGAACTTAATTGATCTGATTAATACTGATCATTAATCATTCAATAATCAAGTGGATCAACAAATTATTCGATTGTTGATCATTTTTAGTAATCATTAAATCATAATAGTTGATCATCTGATCAAGATCCAATTTTGTTTGTCATCCTCAAAAACAAGGTGGCAAATAATAGAACAATTACGTTGCTACAGAAAAGTCTCCCATAAGTAGAAAAGAGAAAAACAAAAAAAAAGAACAAACTGAAAAAGAAAATCACAACTCTCTCGACTGTTCTCAGACGGAATCTTACGTTAATGGAGAAGCAACTTTAAATGAAAACCTGGCTGATGCTCTCGGACTAAAACAAGCTTTCTTCGGCTATCAACAATGGAAGGAGAGACACGAGGTGGAACCTAAATTGTCCGGATTTACGAACCTCACTCACGAGCAACTTTTCTTTTTAAGCTACGCCGTGGTACGTGTTCGTTTTATCACTCTCTAAGAGCAAACAGCATGTTATATTTTTGTCGAAAAATGAATCGTGTCCTTCACTCTGTTCTGTTTTCTTCTTGTAGACATGGTGTCAAACTTACACGCCCGCGTCCAGACGCTCCGCGATGGCCGACGAGCACGCTCCCATGGACGTACGCATCCTAGGCACTCTGAGAAACTCAAAAGAATTCAGCGAAGCCTGGCAGTGTCCCGTTGGTTCTTATATGAATCCCGAAGATAAATGCTCGGTGTGGTGAAAAGAGTCGGGTGCAAAACGCGGACTAGTCTATTGTACAGGAGTTGGGATTGTACATAACTAAGGGCTCTTTACAAAACGTTTGAATATTTGTTGGTAATCGAATTTTGATTTGTTTGAATAATTGAAAAGGATGGGTTGAGTGAATTGAACCATTTATGAGACAGACGATTTTTTTCGATCAATTTTGTTATTTATTTTTACAACAATTTGTTAGCGCTTAATCAATATGGATTCAACTTCGACGACCGTTTTGTTTTATGCTTTACTGAGTTATTTGAACGAAAAATTCAATAATGTATGATGATGTATTTTTGTAATAAATCAATAATTAATTGAATATCTACGACTTCGATACTTGAATTTACCGATAACTTTAATCATTAATTGATTTCCATTGTTGAGTTAGTTCGGACGGTTTGTTTTTGTTCATGTTAAATGTTAAATGCATTTCATTTAATTTCGTCGTTCATTTTATTGAAGAATTCAATTTACGTCATCCACTTAAGTCAGAATCAACAAAATTTTAATTTGTTCTAAAAATTTGAAGACGATTTTCATGGGTCAGTAATCGTGATGTTTACTTTGAAAGGGGTCCCTGCTGAAACTGCGCCGTCACGTTTGACGAAACTTTCTTTGTCACCAAGAAGAAGTTCGCCAGGGTGTCAAAAATGCGCGCAAAAACACGGATCATAATCAGAGGATAAAAAAGTCAAACGAAAGTGACTGATTTGAAATATCGACTTTGAGCAATGACGGCATTGAAAACTAAAAAAAAGAATGATATATACACTCAAGTGACAGTTCAAGTTCTCGAAGAAAGTGCCACCAAGTTCGTATCGTTTTGCGACGTTGTTTCTTAGAATTTGCAATGTCAGTGCGATATAGTCAGTGTTCGAATCATCATGACCTGCGATCAAGGTGATTCAAGATTTCAACCAGAAAAAAATGTGTTCGAAAGTTTAATTCAACTGTTCCTTTTCAGCACACCGACAAATTTATACCATCTCCGCTACTCCATCCGAGTTAATTCCTATTAAAACGAAATATCGTAGGTAAGCCATTTTTCTGAGTTTACATTGCAAGAATCAATGTTGTTATTGATAAAAGCGAAATTGTGGTTTGTTTTGGTTTAAATCCGTGGATTTTAATCGAAGTTACGATTCTGTTTCTGTGTAAGTTATGTGAGAATCAGACGATGGGCCCTGATGACGGTCGGAATGCTAATATTGATCGTCCTCTCCGCACTTCTAACAAGGTTCCTGTTTCGGCAAGGCGAGCATCCACGATACGAAAATTGCATCACTATAATCAACTTGAAATCACTATTAATTACTTTTATTCAATTATTCTATTTTAATATCGTCGAAACTGATTGCGTTTTGCAACTGGCAGCAGTTGAATTTGTTTGTTGATAGCTTTTTCTTTGTTGATTATAGTGTGATTTAATTAGTGCAACATTTTGCTAAACGCTCGAATTTGTCATTTTAACATTGCAAATCAAATTTACAGCGGAGGCAATCAAAGTCAAAGATGTCTGTTACAGTGCACAATGTTTGCGAACAGGTGGGGAACTAATTCAATATTCCAAAGTTTTTGTTATCGACAGTAAACTGTGGCAATTAAGCAACACTAAAATTTAACATTTTGTTAGCCAATAACTTGAAGATGTCTATGGATACAAGTATAGATCCTTGTGAAAACTTTGGAGAGTAAGGAAATAATAAATTAATAAGTACAGTTCAAACACTAAGTCGTAATCTCGAAATTACACTTTCCACATGCAAGTCAAATTTTGTTTCATCGTATTTACACAAATTAACAAAAAGCTTTTTGCATTTTTGCATTTTTACATTTTTTGCACCAGTTAGTTTTGTCTGTAAAATTCCATCCCCTTTACATTGACGTCATGCGTATGAATAGTTAATTTTCACCCATATTCATAAAAAAATCACAAAAAACTGAATAATTGAAGACAAAAAAAATTTTTGTTTGCGGCTAGTCAGGAATTTCTTTCGTGTCGTTTTCATTGCAACATTTCGAGTGTGCGAACAACGATTGTTAATTTTTTGTAGATTCGTTTGTGGCAAGTGGAATACCGCATTTCCAACAACAAAATTATCCTCTCATACATGGTTTCATATGGCAAGTGAACGTCGACGCATCCAGATGAGAGACATTTTTCACAACCAGGATGACGATACGAATTTTCCGCCTACAAAAAGTGCTAGAAGACTTTACCAAAGTTGTATTGAAAATGGTATCTGTTCAAAATTCAAACACACTTTAATTTTTAATCCCCTAACCAAATATCGAGTAAAATTTGTTTTTCTTTTCTTTTTAGAAGGAAACTATTATTTCGAAAAGAGTGAAGGTGCAAATGACATTCGAGTTTTGAGGTCGCTTCTGAAATCCTTACGTTTACCATACGATGAAGATTCGTTTGTAGAAAACCGAACTCGAACCGATTTTTTGAAATCATTAGCAAGTGTTAGACGTAAGCTGGACACTGGTGTATATTTTTCATCTCTAGTTGTACCGTACCCTCTTAATAATAAGTACAACGTGTTCCTAATGTACATTCTGAATTACGACTTTCGGTTCAAAAATTTCGAGGAAGAAATTGAGGAAATTCAACAAGTAGATGACATTTTGCTAAAACGAAAATCTCAACGAGAGCCTGTACAAAAATCTAAAAATGTTCAGGCAAAAGAGGAGGATCCAGAAGAGGAAGAAAGAAAACGCAAGCAATGGATAAAGTTAATCAAAGATGTATTTTTAGAAGTCGTATCTGATGGAACATATTTGAGTGGCAAATATGAATTTCCGTATGAAGAATCGTTAGACACGTTGTTGAACCAGACCTTCAATCTTTTAAAAAATTGGAATGAGGTAAATCTTATTATTTATTTAATTGAAAATCGAAGAATCGAAAACTAAAACTGTAAAACTAATTCAGTAAGTAAAAACTTATCTAAAAATTTTTCCGTTTTAGGAAATAAACTGTCGTATTTTGGACGATTTTTTCGAGGGTACTAATAGAGTAGCTTTAATGGACGTGACACGATTTCTAGCTAGTGTTCAAAAGTACAGGAAATATTGGTTCAAGCATACTGGACGTAACATTTCACAGGTCAAAATTTTGCATGATAATAATTTCATATAAATAAGCAAATCACAACAATTTCTGGCATGTTCGAGTTTGCAGGCCAACGACTTAGGCTCGTGGAGTGAATATTTTCATGTTCTTCTTGAGGACATTCTTCCAGAATCATTCGATAAAACAGTGTTGCAGTCGATACCAATAGTCACTTTTAAAATGGAGAAAATATTAGCGATGGTAACACTTTTTGACGAGGTTGACAGTCGTGTCTTAGGTAAAACATTTTCCTATGAAAAAACAATGTAAAGCACATTGAATAACAGTTTTGTTTTTTCTTTTAACTAATTACTATAAAATTGTTTAGAAATGTTTCTTTGGTCAAGAGTCGTGAGAACAGCGAGTCGTTTTACGTCCGGAAAAATAAGACGACTGTTCGATGAGTCGCAAGATGCCCCGACCGAGAAAACAATGCCGGACATCACAATTTCTTGCTCGAACAGAGTTCAGGATTTTATGCGTAAATATCTCTGTTCTGGTTTTACATCAGATTATAAACATTGATTATTCACTCGCACTGGCACAATTATCGGAATTTCGCACAGCTAAAACATGATTTTAGGTTTGATTGCGAATAATCAATGACTGGAAATACTGACGAATCAACGGATTTACTGACGAATAAATGCTTGAAAATATTTCCTTTTTTCTAGCATTTGCAACGTTTCGGATGTTCATGGAACACGAAGAAAGGAGCGAGAGAATAAACATTAGGGAGTTTTACAACCGATTTATGCACATTAATGATTCATACAGTAAAATGATCGGTAATGCAAAGTGGTTGGACGACACGTCTAGAAACGCTGTCTTGAAAAAACTTGAGAGCATGAAATGGATGATCGGTTATCCCGATTGGATCAAGGAGGACGATGAGCTTTTAGAATATTATAGCGATGTAAATGAGTTACTGGTATTCCTTTAGAAAAAAAGAGAATATTTGACGTATGAAAAACATGCACAAATATTGAAATTCGAAAAGTAGACAAATATGTCGAGCACGATTTCAATCACTGAATATTGATCTAACGAAAACATTGAATTATGAAAAAAAAAGTTTTTTTTTCAATTCATTATTTTTTTTCGTGAAATTTTTTCCCCTTCAATTGTCTGAAAAGTTCAATGCAAATTAGTTATTAAAAATATCGCAGTGTCAAATTCTTTTTCATTTTAATGGTTTTTACATTTTTTCATGATTAAAAAATTAGGTTACAATAGATAACGACGACTATTTATGGAATTGGGTTGAGTTAGAATCTTTCTCCATGTATGGATCGTTAGAGTCGTTGTTATACCAGAACGACGAAGACGAACTCATGTAATTTGTTACATTTAATTTGATAATTGCGTCCAAAAGTTAATCAACGATATAAAGTACAAACAATAATTTCAGGTGGCCACCTCTTAGTCCACTGGTGGTGAATGCGTTTTACATGCCAACCCGAAACCAAATAAGTAAGTAAAAATTCCAAAAACAAATTGTTAATAGATTAATTGACTTAACCAAGTTTAACTTTTAATTAAGCTATACCGTATGGCATAATTACATACCCGTTTTACGATCTCGGAATAGAGTACGTATATATAAACAGTGCTATAATTTTACTTTAAAATTAATGTCTGAACAAACAGCCGTCCGTCAGCGTCAATAATTCAGACTCATTGCACTAGATAATGATGCAAAATATAAACATACATCACCGTTAGTTTTAACGTCTCTTGCTGTTTCCACAGGGCGATGAATTTTGGCGCGTTAGGGTTGATAATCGGCCACGAAATTAGCCACGGTTTTGATCCGTTCGGCAAGAATTACGATCACAATGGTAATTACAAAAATACTTGGACAACGGAGGCGAACTCGCATTATCAAAATAGGGCCACGTGTTACGTTAAACACTACAACGATTATCATATTCCTTCGGTAATGAAAACTAAACCTATGAAAATAACAATGAATATTGTTATTGGTTGGCTGGCTCATTTTCACGATAATAAACTAGCCTTTCGTCAAGTTACGAAAATTTGTTTTTCATACTTTTAGTTTTTTTTACGTTTTTAAGGCTGATCAGTACGTGAATGGGACGAAAACTTTGGGTGAAAACGTCGCTGATAACTGTGGAATAAAAGCGTCATTTTTTGCGTTCAAACAATGGACAACAAATCACGGTGATGAAGCTCCTTTTCTGCCTGGATTCGCTGAATACACTCACGAACAATTGTTCTACATCAGCTTTGCTAATGTGAGTAAAAAAGTGATTGATTTAGCAACAATATACTTAGTCATTCATAGTATAATCCATTTTCAAAATTAATTGAAAAAAAATCTTTTAGATTTGGTGTGGCAGGTTAACTGACACGTACCTGAAATCGCTTATAAAATACGACGTCCACGCACCAGCCTCAGTTCGAATATTAGCAACGCTGCGAAACTCGCCTGAATTTGGCCACGTTTGGAACTGTCCCGAGAAGTCGTACATGAATCCACAGCAGAAGTGTTCAGTTTGGTGACCTGTGAAAATTCTCGAGAGAACTCATAGTTCCGCAACTCGCTCTCCCACGCTCCGACACGTTCGACTAATGAAACTGATTAATTCAAGCCGAGAGTGCACTATTGTTAATTTTTGATCGCGGCCCTAATCTCGAGTTTCCAAACTTGAAGATTATTTGCTTTCGGAATCTTTTGATTCGATCAAGAGCACACTCTCGCTTGATGGCCTTGTCGAAACCCTATCAAAATATTTATCCGGAAGAATGATATTCGAACGGCAAATCTCACGATTGCGCGAGTGTTTACATGAGCATGTAATTATGTCAGCATTCATGCATGATCAGAATTGAGACTCCGATGTTGGCTTCAAGTTATGTGCCATCGTTGGGTTTTAACGTTGTCGAATTGATGTACAGTGTGTTCATGGTAATGAGAGAGTTTGTGCTGAATGTCGTATCGTATTTATTAACTTTTGTGAAGTCAGATACAAAATTCATAATACATAGTCATAATCGATGAAGTTGCAAAACTTTCATTCGATCGTCGTTGTGTTTATTTTCATACTTTTTGTATCTTTGATATTCTCAACTAATTTGTACCGAGCAAAAGTTTGATGTGTCCATTTTATTTCATTTTAATGCAGTGAGATTTACTCGAATTCTCATGCGATATAACTAAGAACTTATTTCGATGTACAATCATTGTAAATCATCGTTATTAACATAAAGTCTGTTGAACTTGGCATTCATCTATGATTAAGGTAACTTCATTATCTATCAAATTAACTATCATAAATCCCGCGCCGCGTACTTGTGCAAACAAATTCAATATTCTGACTAGCGTTTTGTCTCGGCGATAAATGATAGCGAAGTAAACGGGCTGCTCGTTTTTAGCCGCGCGTAAATTATTCAAAGGTTACGAGCAAACTTTGTCATTCGAAATCCGCCATCGAATACCCCGACGCGATAAAAAAGTGCAGATAAATTCATTATTCCGCTCGACGCCCTGTCCACGATGTTCCTTAATAGTTGTGTAATTCGCCCGTCCAATCACCACTCCAAGCAAATATCATTTCTTATTTTATTGATTGTCGCAGTTCATAATTCATTCAGCAGGCCACTATAGGCTCCACTACTTTGTTACGTGAATGTCAAGTGTAAAGCCTGGATCGATTGAATTCGAAGCCTTTTTATAAGATACTTATAAAGGTTCATTAAAAAAATAAATAAATAAGCAAAACGTAAACATCGAATTCGATCGTCCGATTATATAATTTCATAATTCATGAATTATTCTAAACTCGATTTCAATCCGATACAAGTTTCTGTAATAATTTATGCAACGGTCACTTTTTCGTCTGAGCCTCGTCGACGCAAATCAGGCTTTCATATCTGATGGGAGTTGGAAATAAAGAAGCATAATGGCGATTATTTATAGAAAAATTGTTTCATTTATTTCATTCATAATTGTTCACTCTCACTTAACAAAATCTTCTCCATCTATATCATTTGAAACTGATTCGAGCCTGTCCACTATTATTTGCGACATATAAATTACCATTCAACGTAGCAGGGAGGGTATAAACATAGTCACGGAGTGCTGCTATTGTACAATATGCTGTGAACACAATTCGTTCCGCACGCTGGTTAACAAGAAACAAGAGAACAAGAGCAAGTACACAGTGTGCGACGATGCAAGTGATCGCGAAAATTACTCTGAAGAATACCATGATGAACTATATCATTGCACTTACGAAAACCTACGACTTACAAAACTACCGTTGATCAAATAATCAACTTGAGCTTATTTTTGAACACACAAAAATCTTAGTACAAGTACGAGCCATCCTCAGCAACAGCCTGGCTGTTCTGGCTGGACTCGTGGCTCTCAACGTGGGAAGATGCAACGGATTGTTGGACTGGGATGTAAGTCTGGGCTGGTTCCTGGTACACTTGCTGGGGCTGCACAGCTGGGACATGTTCTACGTGTTGTTCCTCATGGTGGACATGGACATTGTGGACGTGGTGGACCTGGGGAGCCTCGTGGTGGACGTGGTGGACCTGGGGAGCCTCGTGGTGGACATGGTGGACCTGGGGAGCCTCGTGGTGGACATGGTGGACCTGGGGAGCCTCATGGTGAACGTGGTGGACCTGGGGAGCTTCGTAGGTCTGTTGAACCTGGTGAGATTCGTGAACATGGTGGACCTGGGGAGCTTCCTGGACGTGGTGGACCTGGGGAGCTTCGTAGGTCTGTTGAACGTGGTGAGTTTCGTGGACATGGTGGACCTGGGGAGCTTCCTGGACGTGGTGGACCTGGGGAGCTTCGTATGTCTGTTGAACGTGGTGAGTTTCATGGACATGGTGGACCTGGGGAGCCTCATAGGTTTGTTGGACCTGGGGAGCTTCGTAGGTTTTGAATGGGGTTCCATAAGTGGTTTGTGGGAGCTCGAATTTCACTTCAGTTTTGACTGCTGGGGCAGGGGTGTAGGTGGGTTTCTTGGCAGCTGGGGCTCCGTAGGTGTTGTGTGGTACAGCAACCTGGGTTGGTTTGCTGGCTTCGTGGTGCACTTGTGGTGGTCCGTATGTGTTGTGTGGGACAGCAACTGGGATTGGTTTGAAGACCTCACGCATAACTACTGGTGGTGGTCCGTACTGGCGGTGGGGCACAGCTGGAACAGATTTGGTGGCTTGCACTACTGGGGGTGGTCCGTATTGTTTGTGTGGGACAGCTGGGACGGACTTGATCACATCCTGGACAACTGGGGCTGGTGGTCCATAAGTCAACTGTGGCTGGTGGACGGTTTCAACGTGGTGGTGTTGTTCCACGGAACGAACATGTTCAACTTGGTAGACTGGGGCCTTGTATTGAGGCTGAAAAAAAGACAAAAATCGTGATTGTGTGTTTAAGGTAAACCGTGATTTGAATTGATAAAAGATGTATACTTTGCAGTTTGAATTTATATTAAGGCACATTGAGCGCTATTGATTTTACGAGTTAACAAACTTCATCGCCAGGTCAACACTGAATATCGAAAGCCCTTGATCGGAGTTAAGGAGTGTCTTTGAAAAATCGAAACAGTTGAGTGTGGCATTGCACGAATTAATATTCATCGAATCGACAACTTCCGTACACCAAACTAACAAAAACTTTCCATCAAATTTCTTCCGCGAATCCTTATCAGATTGTACTTTTTTTCTCTTTCTTACTCGAAGTTCTAGTTGGATTAATCGATTATAATTACCTTGGGGGCAACGAAAGCTGGGCGTTCCTGCAAGAACAAGACAAAAATATTTTTAGAAGATATTCTAGTCTGAATTTTTTCAAAAAAGTTTAAATATGATTGAGCGACTTACTTGGTGTACGTGGACAGTTTGTTTAACCTCCTGGGCTGGTTGCAAGTAGGATCGGCTTGGCTGGGAAGCTTGATGTTGATGATGATGCTGATGTTGAGGTTGATTGTACGAGTAACCGCTGTTACCACCCTTATAACGAGCGTCACCAGGCAAAATGTCCCGCCTGAACCGCGTGTCAGCCGCCGCCGAGCCCAAAAGGCAGACCTGTCAGGGACATTGCATTTCATTATTATGATACACTGGCGCGTCACGTAAATCACACGAATAAATTCGTTGCGATCGAGCGATATCGCGTTGCAGTGGAAGTCGCAATTCAATCGCGTCGTCGCGTTCGATTAATTGGCTCTTTTTCGTCGATTTGTCTTCATCGCGTTAATCAACCACGAAATTCGACAAGTCCGGCGGACGCTTGTTATCAACGGATGATTTGTGGCCAACGAGTAAACAACTAAAAATAAAAGAAAAAACGGCTCCGAATTGGATTTAGGAGCGTGAAATTTACGATAGCGAAATTGTGCAACCGGGATTGTGATTGTGATATTCCGTCGCGAAATTCCTGGACGTTTCAACGACTGGGTCTTCGCGGTATAAAATCAAAATATTTTTAAAAAATGTACAAAGTTGACGAAATGGTGTACCCAAAAGAGTGCGCAAGAATCCTATCATGCAAATTAACTTTCGACGACGAAATCTCTTTTATTAGATGATTAAAGATGTTACGTTTTTTTGGTCGGTTTCGTATTATGGAGTGGACCGGCGCGTTATGTAAGAGTCGAGATGATGAACTTGAGTTTATGGTTTTTGAATGTACATCATTTATATTGAAAATTGTTATGAGAGACAATATTAGATTTTTTAACACAAATCACCTTAAATTTTCACTTTCAAACAATATCATTACAACACAAATTTTTGTTCACAAAATTAAACGCACCAAGTTTTAACGATTCAAACTCTAAATTGTTATTCAAAAAATCGTTCAAATAAAAGTTACTACAAATGAGCACAAATGAAAATTCAAGTTTTAAAAATGGTTCTAAAAAGTGTTACAATTTGTTTGATTGGATTGGTTATGCTATTATTTATGAAAATGAAATTGTTATAAATGATTGAATGAAAAATACGAAAATTGTATGGAAGAACGACTCACCACCGCAAGAAGGACGAGCTTGTTCATGATTGCTGGAGATTGGTGAGAAGTTGTGTGTCGATTCAGACTCAAATCGAATCTTTTATACCAAACCTGGGTCTCCCCTCAAATTTCGTTTCACAATCTCTCTGGCATTGGGAAGAACTAGATTTGAATTGATTTTTTGTGTCCTCCCACTCTTCTTTCGGCTAAGCACATCTTCCAAAAAGTATCAGACGGATGTTTACACCCAGGCCTCGCGCAATTAACATGCAATGTAAATGTGTGCACAAAGTAATCGTTTCGGACCAAGTGAATCGTTGAATTTGGCTAGCGCAACTTTCGGTGCAGCGAAATGCCAAGTGCAACAAGTTTGCAAGCTGAGACACGCAAGAAAACAATTGGAAATATTGTAATTGACCGACGGATCACTATAATTTTGCACGCGTTGATGGATGAACGCGTTTCTTGATAAGTGAAAGTCAATATACAAATAATTTGACAGAAAAGATGGTTATTTTCTTAATTGCACGAATTTTCAATACTTTCAGTTGGAAATTGTTCGAGAATTCGAACCTAATTATCATTCGAGTAATTTTTGTTAGTTCACTTTGATTCTAAATTGTAATCCTCTTAAAAGATTTGATTGCACAAAAATTGTTAATCCTGCGAGATGTAGTTAATTGAATAACCGATAAATAGTTTATGCTCTTTTATATAAAACTTTTAAAACGGAATCGCACAATTTCATTAACGGGCTTCATAAAAACATTTACTTTATTAACAATACAAGAAGCTCACTAAAACGTTACTTCATTCAGTTATAAAAAAGTATACAATTTAACGCGTAGAGTTTCAGAAAAAAAAGTTGAAAGTAACAGCTAAATCATCTTTGTCGTTGAAGTTTCGTGACAAATTACGGGTACCTTATTTCTCATAACAATTTTTTTAAATTCATGATTCGTTTTTTCTTTTCCGCCTTACAAAAAATTCTTTTCAATCGTAGTTGCACATTCAAGCTTGTCATCCGTTCAAAATTATTAAATCATTGCCTCTGAAATTGTTACTAAAGTAACCATTCTGATAAAAGTTGATGAGAAATTGCATTTTTTAATCGACTGTTTCAGATTCAGACTCCATCAAAGTCATAAAAACTCGAATATAAGTTACCTAAATAACCTAATTTATATTGAAATTGATTAATAATCATGTTCATATCCGCTTATGTAATTTCAAAAAGTCGATGCTTCCAACAAATTGAATTTTGTCACAACTTTTTTTTGTTATCAGAACGTTTAGCTCATCCGTCAAACAGTTTCAAAAAATTGTACAATATTTAGTTAACCTTCAGCTCGAATCATGGTCAAGAGTGTCCAGCAGGTCGTTTTTTGACAGATACGAAAGACAAAAAAACACTTTATTCCCAATTATTCTAAATTTCTTAATTTAAAATAGATAAATTATACGCCATAAGATAAAAAAGTTTATGAAATAGTAAATAAAGTAATCATTCCCAATAACCGCTGAAAGAATCTTCATTTCCAGATGAAATGAATAAAAAAAATCTTGCAAAAAGCGGCCGAAAATAACATTACGAGTTAAAAAATAAACGTGACTCATTTTGCGGCAATCTAGACAAGAAAAAAAGGTCGCAGAAAAACAAGGTATTGGAGAGGCTCAAGTAAGGTTTTTAGAAGTCGACTGTATGCAATTACCGAGGCAATGCATTTTCCGCGGCGTGGATGTAAAAATCGTTGCATCGCGTAGGGGATGAAACTGCATATCCTTCTGAAATTAAAATTCCGCAGAAATAACGGCGTTGGGTTATTTATGGTTTTGATAGCCAATAAATCCTCGGTCCGCCGAAAAAACGCACGACAATTCTTGTGCATGTATAATGTTGTTTTTAGCGTTATAGATTGGCCGCATCAATATCGCCGGGATATATTCATTATTCATAAAACTGCGTCCAGATTGTCCAATGATATCATTAACCCATGCAAATCTCTCGTTCTTTTTATATGTTTCGCCTGAGATGCATGACTAATCAAAAAAATTGCCCATGGTCTAGTTCCAACCGATCAATCAATCATGTGAAATATTTTCCCGATTCCTTAATACAGCGTCTATAAAAAAAACCCTTCGAAAGGTCAAAGGCAAATAATCATATTTAACCGGCTCTGGTTTTCGGCATAATTTGAAGCGTAATCAAGGAAAGCCGTTGGAGTTTATCAGCGTCCATTTAGATTCCAAATATTGGTCCACTCTGTCTAAACGATCAAAGTGAATGAGGTTGCGAAGACGAACCGAATATGGAAATGTTATTTTTCCAAAACAACTTGACATTTTCACCCGACTCCCAAGACGAGATAAAAAAAAACAATGAAGAAAAAAACCAGTTCGAAAAATTCATCATTCAGTTTGGAAAACAACTTTTTTTTTCACCGTAAACGGATGATCGATTTTGGAATTATATTTACATAATATAGCCACTGTCTCGGAGACAAAGCCGAGTATTTTGTACTCCTCGAACTGTCTCCCACACAAATTCAACTCGTCATGTAAGACAATGATAAAAATAAAAGTACCAGGAATTAAAAAAAAGAAGGAAGTGCACCGATCGGATGAAAAAAAATGGTTTGATTTACGACTCGCGTGCAAATCGAATAAGTTGAGGATGGCGGAAAGTGGGCCACACTGCGAAGGTACTTGTTTGTACACAGCGCTGGTTCACAGCTTGATTAGGGCGCTGATTTACTGGCTCGCGTAAGTCCTTTTCTGAGCGAATCGCGAACTTTTGGACTCTCTCTTGGACGCGAGCGAAAGCCCTGATGAAAAATGACGAGCTCAGAATCGATAAATTCTGAAATCGTAGTCGATTTTGATGCTGTTTGAAGCGACGTTTCTCATCAAAATAAACGCCGACTTAATTGAAAGCACGATTGAGCGGAATCAAAGCACCATTAGTACTTTAATTGCGGTAGATCAGATCTGCATGATTCGATTCGAGCTTGACCGACGGCTTATGCGATTGATAGCTTCGTGTTTGCTCGTCAAACATGCACTTAGAAATTTGCAACTCGAGTGGCGAATGGTAGATCATAATTGGTAGCAGATGCGAATTAATTTCTGAGCAAAAAAACCCGACTCTTTCAAGGGTAAAAAAGAGATTTCGAGACTGAACGAAGATGGCGGGGAAGAATGTCGGCGATAAAATATGTTATGTAAGCGCGATCGTTGGTAATCTATTAAGCATCTACGAAGACGACCGGTGGCCTTACAATTCTTGTCCCTCGACTTTCTCGGTAATCAAATTCTAATTTGCTCGAGTCAAGGGTCCTGAGATCCTAGCTTGTTTTCGTCTAGATTCTATTTCGTTATTTTATTTTTAACTAAGACCCGTCGGTTGCGCAATTTGCGACACTGCGTAACTATGGCAGAATGCATTATGTCATTTTCGAGCTGATGATTACGGTGACGTAACGGTTATGGGTTTCGGGGACTTTTCGAAAAGTTTCGTTTTTTGAAAGCAACAATCATTACGATGATCGATAAAAAAGTCAAAATAAAATGAAGCGTGTACAATCGACAAATAAATTATAAATCAAGGATTTCAGTTCTTAGTTGAATTATTTTTCAAGTTTTGCGTTGGTGAAGTTTCGCTTAGACGTTGATTTGCATGTAAGTTTTGGGCGATGAGTGATTAGTGCTCATAACGAGGAAACACTTTGGTTAGAGGAATTTCGTCATTTTGTTAACAAGCGTCGAGGCGGTTTTGACCGTTTCGGTTGTTTTTCGGGGTGATTAATTATTTGGTCATGGCTTATTGCTTTCTCCTTAATAATATTGGCCGGACGATTGCGGTGGGTGGTATAATTACACGGTACTTGAAACACGCTTAAACCAATTGCTGGCAGTGATAGATCAGCTGCGGCATCGAGAAAAATTATAATTATACACGTCGCAGATGCATGCGAATTTTTATCCCAGTACTCGTCTTATTGTTTTATAAGAATAGAAAGAGTCCTCTTTTTGCTCTGCTCGTTCGAGCGTATATTTTGCAGCTCACATATATAACCGCTTCATCCTGACAAATTTAATCTCACTTCCAGATAATATTCAAACTCTTTTTCTATTAATTATTCCCTTTAATGCACGTTACAGCTTTTAATTGATTGAACGTTTTTTGTTCTTTGAAAAAGAAGACATTTCGAGAGGTGAAATCTCGTTTCGTTGAAATCGTTTAGTCTTGAATTTCGGACAAAATTATAAATTAGATTTTTTGGTCCGGATTATTTGAATTCGAGAATAAGAATAGACAAATGGGAAAGTGTTGTCAAACAGGTTTGTGTCTTAGTTGCTCACGCCTCGAGGGTACGAATAAACCTATAGGTGAAGCGTTAAATACAATGTTGCCTGGTTGCTCGAGCAGTTACCATCAGATGATGGCCCGATTAGCATCAGTTTAAATCGTATATTACACGGCTCTAGATGATATCGAGCCGCGCCAAATAGTGGCCGAGGTGTTAACATTACTTATTACGCGCAAAAATAAATGACAACGCGGCTCGCCTGCCGAACGCCTGGCTCACTTATCAGATCGCTACCTTCAAAAGCGATGTGTTCATATCAAACGCGCGCGTTGACTTGCACGCGGCTGATTTATCGCGCCGCCAATTACACGCGTGTAGTCGCCAAACTTAATACCAATTAACGTCGCCTTTAATTATTTATCACTCAGCGGAACAATGAGGCGAAAAAAAGAAGATAGGAAGAATGATTATTTTTTTCCTCGCCCACTAATCACGACCGAATCCACGTCAGATTTTATTTGCGAGATGCGCTCGAATAATTTATTTATACGCGGCGAATTAGCGCACCGCAAAAGCTTTTAATGGACTCGATAAGATATTCACGACTCGTTCGTGATTTTTGAAACGGAATGGATCAAGGATGAGCTATCTTCTGTTGGTACAAAATTTTTCCTGCAAAAACAAACGGTTCTGTTTATTAAAAACACATTCAACTTTACTGACTGATTTATCGTCCTACTAATGGATCTTCAATTTTTTATCCAACTCTCAATGTTTAGTTTTTTCAGCGTATCAAAAAAGAGCTTCACATTTCGGTGTACCTGCGTTTCATAGAACTTACGGATTTTTTCACAACAAAACTGAAAATTGACGAAATTATGAGATCAACAGAAAATGATAGAACGAGAAATTTTTTCTCCCGGATTCTGCAGAAGGACATAATGATTTTTTGTCCCGCAGGTGAGTCGGACAAAAATACTTGCGCGACCTTGCGTAATCGCATATCGGTTTTCCGACCCGAAAACGCACAATGGCTAATTTCCTGTGAAGAAGAGAAACGCGCAAGCGGATTCAATCGTTTGTTTGGTCCTTTTTTGGTTGAACCGGCTTTTGACTTGACACCGGGTGAAAAAAAAACCGGTTCTGCTTTTATTGTGCGCCTCGGGTTTTTCTTCTTGTCGGTGATGCATTTTGCGTTTGTTGTCATCAGCACCGATGGAGGGTTATGTAAATAAAAACAGCGGACGTTTTTTTTTCTTCCCTCTAAACGTTTCGACTGACGAATTCGTGCAGGACGAGAGGCTGTACGAGTCACTTATCTCATGTACCGGTTGATAAACGGGAACCGAAATTGAATTATTATTATCGCGCCCGCGGTTACGCCAGTCTGCCGTTCGCTGCAACGAGCCAAACCGTTTTCCAATTCTGCGAGAACAAAATTATTCTAGATACAATTAACTAACGCGTAATTACACGAGTCGGACGAATCGCGACGTTCCGCAGCCGTTATGCACAGCCGAATAATATAATTTTCTTATACAGCTGCTGCCAAACGCCCCGGGTCAGGGGGCTTCAGCGGTCTTACAAAATTGATATTTTGCCAAGTCAACGCAGCCAGTTGATTAATAAGATGTTATTAATTGCGCAAATTATAATGCAAGTTGAATGGGCAAATTTCACAAAGTTATAAAGTTTTGCCAACCTTTTTGACAATCAAAAATGCAATGAAAATGTAAACCCGTTTTGCTTTGTTTTTTTAAGCATTTCAAAGTGTTATGTTAATTCTTTTTTCAGCTTTTATTTCTGATTGGTATCTTTTATATGGCCAATTAGAATTTGTTCGGTTCGAGAGAAGACGAGAATTGAAAGTAAAAGTCCAGAGACGAAGCTCGAATTCGAAGATGCAAGCACTCATTTACATTTTAGAGTAGATTAGATTCTAGATTTATCGTTTGATACGAACGCTAAAAACAATGGAAATTAATTTGAACTAGAATTGTTTAAATCTTTCCAAAGATGAAATACTTTAACTACATAAATTTCGTCACATTAACAAAATTAGGTACTCATTGAACGAAAATTATTGTTTACTTAAGGAAAATTTTGCAGTCATGAACCATCATTTTCGTTTAGTCAAATAGAAAGTAAGGAACCAGACCTATGGGAAAAAGTTTATTTGGGGGAGGGGGGGGGGAAGTCAGAGAAGAAGGAAACCGTGTAACGTCGGCAAAGTTGGCGAGCCAATGTGACGTTAAAGTATGTGTAAAAGGACGCTTTAATGGTTGCATTCGAGTTGGGTAGGAAAAACAAATTTTAATTAAGAAACATTGTTTACCGGGCGAAATAATTTCCTGGCGCGACGTCAGTCAGATTTAAGGACGGCGATTTTATTTACGGCGCACAATGACTAAGTTTACTTGACTCCTTTTCGAAGTTCTCATTAAGGGCTCGGTTTGGTAAACAACGCCGTCTCATTTGCAACTAAATGAATTCGCAAATACATCCATTGATCAATCGCTTGTCCAATGAGTCGTCGGATATGTTTTCAATTAACGAAACATTCGGCCGTTTATAATTTATGCCGGCGCAATCGCACGATAGTGCCTTGGATCAATAAACAAATGATTAATTAGGTGATTCGATGCCAACTGCGCTCCGTAACATTTGTCCAGTGCCGTTATGCGTGTGATGTTATGCTAATTCTATCGTCGGCAATTCACTTTTACACCAAAACATCCATTTATTTATCATGTCGATCGTCGTCTTGTTCATCTCACCTTTTACTTTTTCTTTCACTTTACATTCATTACATATACGAAGTTTGTGTGGAAACGGGTTACATAAAATGGCTAATTTTCGGGAGAGACTTTTTTTCTGCATTTTTTTCATCTAAAACATATTTTGAATCGGAAAAAAGTCAACTTTTTTTTAATTTCTTTAAAAAAAAGGATGGAAAACAATCCGAGATAAACGGGTACTTTTGCGACACCTGGTACATTATCAATAGAACTGAGCCTGGGAGAATGTTTTTTGAGGCGCGCGGAAAATAAGCTGGTTGTCTGCAGCAAGGAGTATCTCAATAAAGACACGAACGTAACCGTAATAAACTTTGTGTAAGAGAATCCATTCACAAACAACAGAAACGATGAAATAAGTATGAAACAATGTTTGTTGGAAAAACAGTCGCTGGCTGTTTCGTCATAAATCATCGGAATTAATTGTTGTTAACAAAACAGTCCATAAAATGTTTGACAGTTTTGTCAGATCCAAAAACAAACAAATGCGCAGAAGTACTTTCAACTGGGAGAGAAAAAAGTTGACGAAAACTGGCTCGGACAAAGTAGTGTAAACAAATAACAAAGTAAAAAGTTGTTGGCCGCGTGATCGATAACGTGATAGAACGGAAACCAAAAGACATTCGCGCGAAACAAGTGCAATTTTTCAAGCCAAGTCTCGATGAATAATTTGATTCGGTTGTGTTTTCGGTGTCAAGGCGTACGCGCCGTTTGTTTGGATTTTGATCAACGGAGCGTTCCCCTTTTATGAGTCGCCGAAACCGCGCGGCGCTTTAATATTTGATGCCGTCCCAAAAGGCACATAGAAAAGCGCGCGAGTGAAAATACCATTTTCAGCGGGCAGAATTAATCACCCCTCGAGAAGTGACCGAACGTTTCCACCCCTGACGATAGTCAACCATTCTTGCCGGCGAGAAGGAAAAAAATAGTTTCACGCTGTTATTTAAACACTATTTCGACCCGGAGGCGGCCGTGCTTTTAGAGCGCCGTGCTTTTTAGGAGCACCGTAATATTCATCATTGGCACACACTCTATCCCGCATTCCCTTTGTTTTCGTTTTCGTTGCTCCTTGCTTCGAATAATGATAATGTTTGCGCCGCCGTGTTAAGATGTACTTAATTTGCCAGATGAAACTTCAAAACGCGCGATTCAATTACCAAGCGGGAAATTTGAGCCAGCGTAATTACTCTAATCCCGTGATAATTAACATTGATACACGGCGAAAAACTGTTCTCAACCATGATATACACACAAAAGTGGGTGTCGAATTACCAAACTGTAATTTACTTGTTACTAAACCGCAACTAACATTTTCGTTATTTTCAAATTCACTGTTTAAATTCGAGTTTCATTTTTGCCTTGTATATTTACACGAACAAAAAAACTCGAAAGATCAAACAGTGATTAACTTGTTACTAAACCCTGACTAATATTTGGTTGGTATTGATTTTGTTGAACGTTGGAACTCGTGATATATTTTTGCTCGAATATTATTTGCATGAAAAAATATTCACAATGAAAGTGAGGAAGAAAAGAATTTTGAGTTTTTACTCGTTCTGCGTTTTTATAAAGAATTTGTTATCCGTCTTTTGAGAAAATTTGAGCTCAAAAGTTCGCAGGACGATGAAGTGAAAAGTCGCGCGTTGGGCAATATTTACGAAACTTTTGTGAGGAATTGATTTTGTGAATGCGAGCGCCTTTAAGTGGCAACGTGCAACAACATTGTATTTTGAATGCGATCGGTGGGAGGCGAGCAGTTTACCGGGGGCTCACGGGTAACTCGCCTTACAACGCGAGTATAAAAGAGGTTGCCGTTCCGAGCAGATGGTAGATTGGTTTGAATTCCAAAAGTCTTTCAATTATGAAAATAGATTTATTAAAGTACACGCGATATGCTAACTTATGAATCGAAAGACATTGCATGCAAAGTCGCGAGAACATTTTGTATACGAATTTTTTTGTTTTTGCAAAAAAATACGTCTGGTCGTACGAGAGCGACTTTTTGTGCTACAGCGAATGGCCCGGCGGAGTAACGAAACAACATTTTATCGAACGAGATGTGATTGCTTTTCGTTCGGACGGATTTCACGTTATGGATTATCGTTTTTAAATTAAATTACCAAAATGTTATCTCGATGAACTTTGGAGATTTGTGGGAAAAAGTTGAGAAACAGCTAGTAAATAAGGATGTGACTGGAAATTTTGATTTGATTTAAATAATTACACAATCAATAAATGATGTAAAACAGTTTTTGCGTCAAGTCACGCAATTTATCACGCATTTGTGATGATTGAAAACAAGATAAATATTGCATGTATTTGTCGGACTTGTTGCGAATTCATTACGTATCCGAATCTTCGCGAATTCGTTTAATTTAGAAACTGGTTTTTCGTGTATTTCCGACGATCCCGTCGGTTCGCAACTCGTTTTTCGCTGATTCGCCGTTGACTCGTTCGCGAAACAAAGAAATTAATCTCGGTTAAGAACGAAACATGTTTACGTCAGTTTTTGCGGGATACGAAATTTCAAAGTTCAATCCAATTACGTCGATTGTCTTATTGAGTCTATTATGAATAATGTAACCGGAGGTTTTCTCAGTTCGAGCGAAGAACTGACTCGAACCAAGACGTCAGAATTATTTGTCGAGCGAAACTTGAATCTGAATGAACTTATTATTAATCGTCTTATTGATAATTTCTGTGAACGTAGTAAGTTCACGAGCTTCAGCTTACACCATCAGTTTTGACAAGCAACTATTCTGCTCGCGTCGAGTAACTTGGTATCATTAAGATCATTGTCTCGCAAAAGTATGACCGCGCTACAAATTTCGAGCGTTGTTCTAAATCACCCAGACGATGTAATAAATGGGTAATTAGATTGCCAAAACTGCTATCTCTCAAAACCGCAATGAAAATTATTACAAACAATTCCTTGTTATTTCAGACATTAATTTCAATACAATGAAACTTTTATGAATGGTTGAACTTTTTACAAGCAAGAAAATGGATGTACATATAGTAAAAGAAACAATTTTTTGTAAATATTTTTTTTATAATAGTTTCGTTCGTTTTTTGTTGTTTGTCATCCGAAAAACACCTGACTAAAAATGTTCCAAATACCAAGTTCATAAATCCGCACCAACGAGAATTCGTGTCGCGAACGTTAAAGCCTCAATCAGCTCAGATTTTGACGATAAAACAGCCCGAGAGACAGAGTGCAATATAAAACGAGAAAGTTTTTATGATTCGATGACATTGATCTTGATTCAGGGAGTGAACTTCCGAGGTCGAATTCAGGTGGATAAGCGCATTTTGCGACGAAGTGAAAGTATATTATTTGATGCCGACTGATACTATTGTGCGATTAATGATTTGACTTTTGCTTTTGTTCAGAACCGGTTCCTAGCGTGGATCAGGTCATTTGCCTCTGACTGCTATACATCACAAATTGCGGAAAATGAGACGGTGAATCGACGCTTTCTGTCAACATTTTTTTGGTTTACCGTTCGCTCGTAATTAAAGAAAATGACCAGCAAAAATTCCGCGTTTCAGTTGGCCCAAAGTTGAACTTGGAGTTTTTTGTTTTGCCAACCTGACTTTTTTTTGTCACTTTCTGAATAATGGAAATGTTGATTTTTCTTTCTACTTGGCCAAGTAGTTGCGTTTGTACTGTAATAATTCAGTTGAATTCAAGAATATTACATTCTACCATTTGACTTACGATTCTCATACAAGATTCAGTTCCATCAAAGTTTTCATGGTTTACGTTGTAACGCGTATAACTAAATAAAGCGTGCCACGTAATGGTAAGTTGCAGAAGTTTCTTTACGGGTTGAAGAAGGACATTTTGTGTACTGTCGTGAACCCGAATTGTTCTTCGAAATTTGCGTAATTTGCCCGGAAAGCACATGCAGATCGCGCTCAACTTTATTATCGCACGCTTCGCGAGCTCGGCGCAAACTTTTCTCGTTCGGCCATTGACTTTCTTGCTTCGCAAATTTGTCCACATTATTCCACGCCTGTTTTTCTCTATTTGTGCCATTTTCCTTCCGCCGTTCCTTTTTATTTAGCTATATTTTTTCGCCATCGCGTTGAGAGTTTCTCTTCGTTACGTAGAGTGTCGCCGGGGCACAAAAAAAAATTATTCTCAACCAGTTAAGTTATAATAAAAACCTTCCCGAACTCTTCGCTAACAAGTCCATTTGAGGGTTCTTTTCTCTGTCGTGAAAGTTCATTTACGAAAGGGCATTAATATAAGTTACCATAGGTAAGCACAATGGCACTGAAAAAAAAACTACAAAACATATACGCACCATTACCAGTGACTATTTCAAACTTTTTTTCTCCTTTCACTAGTTACTTTTGATTATCCTCTCGTATTCAATTCCATTTTGTATCCAGGCCACTTCTTTCAGAAACATTCACGTTGGGATGATATGGTAGTTAGTACTTGTATTTATTTCTTTCGCAGAAAATTTTAATTGAAACAATTTAAGAATCCTCTTCTCACGTTTTGAACCGAAGAATTAATTCAACTTGCCTCGCTAAGCTTCTGAAGAAATTTAATTTCTGCAAGAAAAATTTGGAAAGTTGGAAATTATCATATTGAGATGGATTCCGTCAGTTGTAAAATTGGAAAGAGGAAAATAAATATAAAAGGCCAATGTGTTTTGACCGGAAATTTTGACTTCCTGAGTTGGATCTGCGCAACGCTTTTTAGATGGAAGAACTCGATTATAAAACAATCGCTCAGACGATTCCGGAAATGATCGCTCACATGTCGGAGATCAATAATCATTTTTGTAGATTTCAAAAATGATCTAAATTGGCGAACGTGATGGCAAGTCAGGAGGAAAGCACTTTCTTTGAAAACAACAGTGAAGGTCTTCGTATATAAACGTGACGCTGGCCTGCATTTGTCAGTTCATTTACTTCTTCCTTCTATTGTAAAATCAGTGAGGCACACTTTTGGAAACGAGCGAAAAAATGATAGCCCTTGTAAGATCACGTGAATTTCACTTTACTTTTCGATCTTTGCATAATCGCAAGTACCAAACTTGCGTTTACAATTCGAATCTTAATCGTTCTAATTTGTATGCCGAGATGTAACACTTCGTATCGTTTCAGTTGTTTTACAGTTGTTTTTTGTTTCTGACGGTGACAAGTGCGTCTTACTTCACGCCGGACGACCAGTCTTATCAACATCAGCTGCAGCCGAAACTTATTTCGCAATCTGTTCATTTGAATGAAGTCCCGACAAAAGTCATTAAAGTTACAAAAACAGTCGCTATCAAAGTTCCTGTGCCATACCCAGTTAAGGTACGATAAAACCATTCTAATCTCGTCCGATGATTTATCATCATTTCAACGACAAGCCGCGCCGATTCCGCCAACTCCTGAAAAACACCTTAATTAATCAACAGCGAAAGTTGCTTATCAAAATAATAGCTCGGTCAAATTGGACACATGATGGATTCTGCAAATTGTTCACTTAGCTTCGCGTTTCTCTCACGAAACGTGTAATTATGATCCGAACAAAAAGTCAAAAATCGGTCCTTCACCTTGTGCTCGTCATTATAAAATCACACGCAAACTCGAGGATTTATCAGATTTTATAGCCTAATCCCGATTAGGTCAAATTATGATTAAGTTGAGATTCCATCAAAGACGACGATAAAAGGCAAACTTTAGTTGGCTCTTAAAAGGGGGTTTAATTTGCTCCTCGTGCATAATTACATATTGGACAACTCCACGTCAAATTTGGCTTCGCTCGACGTCGCTCGCTGGACCTTAATTCATATTAACATCTCTTCATCAGGGATATAAGTCACAATCCATCTGATCAAACGGTCAATCAATTCTATTCGTGGCTTCAATGTGGATTTACGCGGTGTAAGATTATAATTTCTTTTCATGTATGATGTTGTTTGTCAAAATTGAACACGAGCATCAAAAAGACTGATGAAGGGCTTACGATTGATTGATCAATTGAAATGAAGTGTCATAAAATATTATTTGCTCGTGGGATTTTAAAACAAATTGGATATTGTTTCGAGGCTGTAATGACTTGTACTCATCAAACCGACGTGAGCCAAATGAGTTCGGCAATTTTCAGGGGTCAGAGCTTAACGATGAAGCATAAATTAGGCGATCGACCCCGCGAACCCATAAAGTTGACAGATTTTTTATTCGCAATTAAACAACCGCAACTTTTTACTCTCTCAAATTAAGTCCCCAGAAAGTAGTACTAAATTTAGGACACGATGTTTTGTGATTGGTCGATTTCGGATTTCAAGATCACGTTGTCGATTCATTTTCTAGTAAGTTGTGAAATGAAATATAGCAATTAACTTGCGTCGCATTGGGCGAGGGGGTAAAAACGCTGACTTGTAAAGTTACAATTAATTCAAAACTTGTACCGACCTATTACGAGCTGGACTGTCGATTGTAAAGCGCAGTTGACCTTTTTACACAACCAGTTTTGTACGCACAAAATAATCGAACGTCTATTTTTACAACTAATCCAGTTTGCATCGAACAGGTTAGACGAAATGACTACGTTGAAGTTGAACCGGTCCGCTAATGTAACCCAATTGATCATTTTCTCTGGCAGCAATTTTTGCTGATCAGAAGCCGGCCATTTTTCAGCCCTGTTGTGACCGTGTTAAAATTAAAACGATCGGAATACATTTGCCGCTGTATCTGGAATCTTAAACGGCGCCATTTGTTAACGTTGTTGCACAGCTATTATCAACTTTATCTCAACTTTTAAAATCCCCCCCCCTTCCTTTAACCAAAGTTTGCAAGGTACGCAACCCACTTGCGCCCAATTCGCCGTTATCACCAGCCGAAAATGTGCACACTCACATCGGACTTAATTAACGTCGCGGCCAAAAATCAGCGGACAAAAAGTTTGTACGCCCTTTTTATCGTCGAGCAAATGTGGCGTGTCAATCCACACGACCGGTATATCGTCATTTTTTGTGCCCTCTCGCCCGGCGATCTGACCTTGACTAAAGGCCGTGGAGAACCAATTAAAAAATTCCTCCATAAATAAAGACACTACGTAGCTTTGCAGAATCGTCTTTTTTCGTAGGCGCAATTTCTCTTTTGGTTTATCTTGGGAAGTTTAAATTTTGATTGGTTTCCGTTTTAGGGTAATATTGAGCTGCTAATTGAGCCGATTGCGTTTCCATAGGTGCCGCACCACATACCGATCCCCGTGCCGGTCAATCGGCTTGTGCCGATTCCAGTTCCGCAGATAGTGAAAGTGCCCCATCACGTGCCAGTCGAGATCAACAGGTCAGTACCGGTGGAGGTCCATCAGCAGGTGCCGCTTTTCATCTCCAAGCACATCGCGATCCCTCATCCGGTACCAGTGCCACATCCGATCGCTATCGAAAATCCTGTCTTGTACTCGCCGGAATCGCACTCCGACTACTCGTCCAGTTTCAATGAAGAGGAACATTCGCAGATTCACGACAGATATGACAAAACTTACGACAACGATTGTTATCAGTGATGTTCGGATCTGAATTAAGGTTGAAAACAAATTTGATGTGCAGATTTGCGAGTTGCAGAAGTTTTGGTTACAAAAGATTGCGAAACGAGTTCGTAAATCGGTGGTAAATTGCGAGTTAAACTAGTTTCTTTTTTTTCTTACGAAAATTTGAGATATGAATTGTACGATGAAGTTTGATTGGGGATTCGATTTTTCGAATTCCGTTGATGTCGTTTTGACGGAATTGCTTTTGAATATTTGACGGTAAATAAGTTGTCAGAGAACCGTGCGGAAAGTTTGAAAACGTTGAAAAATCAGTTTACTTAATGCTTTCAGAAGACTGGAAATGATAAGTTTTAGAGTAGGGCTTATTTATAACTGTAATTACTATCGTTGATTTTGACAAGTTGGTACAATTCCACGTAAATGTTCTGTTCATAACTTTTAGTTGTACAATGGACTGTGAATGCATTCAACTCGGTAATGTTCTAATTATGTTTGTTATTGTTGAATAGATTCAAAA
Organism: Telenomus remus; assembly: GCA_020615435.1. Lineage (NCBI taxonomy): Eukaryota > Metazoa > Arthropoda > Insecta > Hymenoptera > Scelionidae > Telenomus > Telenomus remus. Next base: position 3,877,550 of record CM036341.1, on the reverse strand, counting down.
ATCATTGCTCCGCTTCCTCTGTTTCATTGTAACCCAAAAAAGTCTTAACAACTTTGACTAGAGTAGTTAACGAATAACTTCAGATTTTGTAATTTCGTCATAATAAATACACAATTTAATAAATTGCTTGCTCTTTCATTTCAGGAGACAAAGTAATATGAGACATTCAATAACAGTGATCTGAAAAACGAGCGCATCAAAAAAAAACGTTCTCCAAAACTTTCGAACGTTTTTTATTCGAGTTTGAAACTGCAACTGCAAATACGGATTTACATGACGAAAATTGTTGGGGTATTTTCGGCGTTTGATCACGTCACAAATTGCTGCAACTTAGATCAATATTTGGTTAACATAATTTAAACAAAGTTTTTTTTATAATTACAATTTTAGAATTCCTTCGAATCACCAAAACTATTTGATAATTAATTCAAGCTGAAGGATTAATTTTTCTGCGATAAACTTGGGAAACACAGCGATGACACAGCAGATTGTTTGGGTAAAAAACCTTTGCGTACCACAAGTTCAATTATTTATCACTTTTTTCATGCCTGAAATACGATGTTATTTAAGGCAAACTCCACTGATTTAATCATACAGAATTTTTAATTCTGTAATGAAAAAAAATGAAACAAAAAAAAACATTTGTGGCAATACTTAATCCGATTTGTGTACTCACTGTAATGTTGATTTTGATAGTTGAAATTTTTGAGTTTCTAGTAAATCCAGCCAAGTTTTGAAAATTCATCAACAACCGCGGCAAACATAAGTTGAAACGTAGCTGAATAAACCAGCGGAACAAAAGCGAGGAGAGAATAGAGAGGAGATGGTACAGATACCGAACGCTTTTTCATTCGAACAATTCTTTTGATATTCGCAAAAGTATAAACACGAAGACTGTTGATTTTGGCCGGAGCGAAAGCTCATCGTTTCCTTCGTCGAGAACATTTATTGAAAATCAATGCGTTCTCAATGGTACAGCGTAGTTTCAATGCCCGCGATTATGAATAGTTAGAATAATACGAGTTTCGTGATCAGAAACCGGAAAGTTCGCCAAATTCAGTATTCCCGCAAGTAGAATAACTTTGGTTCATTTTGAGCGACGCATTATTAGAATTTGCCTCCCAAGAAATCCACCATCTCGCATTCTCTCGTTTAAATCCATAATTATAATTAATACACGTCCCATAGAATCAAACAATTAGACAAGTTTTCGTAACAAAACGGATTTATCATCAGTTACGCAACTTGTCTCGAAAGAAAAAAAAATACAGAATGAAATAAAATAACCGTTCGATCGAGAACAATCGTGCTTTTCAACGTTTTCCTTTCGAGCGGCAAACAACGTTAATGGCATAGATAACACGTGATTTTACGCGCAGGTACACTGTGTGTTAATTCCATTACAGCAATTGGATGGCATTTAACAAATCACAGCAATTTGTAATACTTCATTATTTGCTTATTCTCCGCAGCCACGGTTACTTTCACTGCTGCTGAAATTGTTCCGAGCTCTCGAGCCTTTATGCGAGTACAAACTTATATGTGCCCGGTGCATGAGATACCTGCTTATCGGCCGTTAAGTAACCGTGCTTTTGAAAATTGTGCACGCAGCGCTATCGCGAGCTGATATTGATATTATACGACGGCGGATTTGGCGCCCAGAAAACGTGTTCATTTCGCAGTAGAAATCTCGACAAAAGCAAGAGAAACGTATTTGCACTTTCAATGACACTTAATAAAGTCGCCCATTCTTTTTCGGCGTTAAGCCTTTTTGACAGCAAGGCGTGCCAAGAAGGCGCGCCTGCCGAAGTTATAAATTCAAACTGCGCTGCTCCGCAGACTACCAGATTTTATGGATTCTGTTGGGACAGTCTTGCGATCCGAATTGTCGACTGGCAAATAAAATTGATGGTCAATTTCTTTCTCGCAAGCGCTATTGAATAACAAACATTTGCTTATCTAATTCTGCTCTTGTTTTCGGTCCCACTTTCGCATCCACGTCCAAAATCGAGTTATTCCGAATTTCCCTTATCTCGCGGCCGACATTCAAATGAATACGTTCGCACGCGATATCTATGCACGTTGTTCTCTGTAATGTTACATAATTTATTCATACAAATAAACTCATTGCAGCTGCGCTGATGTACGATCGGCTATGAGAAACAAAAATGACGATGGTGAATGTTCGCCGAGTCAATCATCCGGCGCTTTTTTTTCATTCGCAATTTCATGCAGTGGCAATGATAAAAAGTGAAATATCGCGCGTTATTATTTCATGCCTCTATTTCTATTTATGCCTGTGTATGCCATTTCCCGAACCGTTATTGTTATTTGTTATTTATACTCTAAATCGGGGTTTCATGATATACGAAATGATATTCCATACGTTACATCAGGCATAAATCAAACCAATCTATAAATCAAAAAAACCCTTAAATAAAAAAACAAAAAAAAACAAACAGCAAGAAAAACAAGTGTGAAATGACAATCTTGAGTCAATAAAAACGACGGTGTTGTTGCAAAAAAGGATAACTTTTATTTGATCGGTGACAATGGAATATAAAACTGAGTTCAAGTACATACATCTAGCCTCGTTGAGTAAATGCCTGAAATAATCTCGGGCTGGATTGAGTAACATGAGAATGCAACGAGTTATGAAGGGGGGCAAGCCCTCGTCGAGAAGAAAGCAGACGTTTTCATCGCAAGGAGGCGGCCGCACCCGAAATGCGTCGACTTGAGTTCAGGCTCGAGAACGAATCCGAAAATCAACGCAATTCAGCGTGTTTCTTTTCCGTCCGTTTTCATCATCGTTCGTAGCATGCGAGTGCGCGTGTTTATTTAATAGTGATGGTATCCATGATGATGTCCGTAATACACGGGATGGTGGTCATAAGATACGTGCTTCACGATCGGCACGGCTACTGGCACTTTGACTGCCACTGGATACGGGACGTGCTTCACGATTGGGATATGTTTCACTACCGGAATATGAACGGGAACCGCCACTGGCACCTGAAAAATTCAAATCAAACATCACTGTCTAGTTTTTAACTTCTTCCTTATGTTTTTGTTTAACAGAAAAAAATCATTCGTTTGTCATATCGGTAAATTTTCGGGTTGAAAATTAATGTCGCTTGTTTCTGTGAAACTTTTTATTTGAAAGTTATAAAACGATCGCATCGAGAGGGATGGTATTCAAATGACGCAGACGAAAAAAATTTGTAAAATTCAGAGTCAAAGCTGAGTGCTGTGCGGTCGACGGCGCTTCAGCGTTAGGGTTCGTTTCGAATTATCATCAAAAAATATAGCGACAGTCTCTCGCTTTAGTTTTTCGCTCTGCAAAAAAATGTATATGCAGAGCGCAATAAGTTCATTTTAGCTGCGAAAAAACGGGGTCATGAAATATCGCCGTTACACCAACCGGCAGATTCGGCCTGACATTTAGATTTTTCGTCGCGATTTGTAAATAACGCGCCGCGATATGCCGCTAAATAAACGGTTACACTTTTAGTCCTCCCTTTTTTTTTTAGTTGAATAATTTACTTGTGGTTGTTTCTGATATTTCACTGTGGAAACTAAACAGGAGGGGATGGAAAACCAATCGACATGAATTTGCTCGCAATTGTCGAGCGATTAGTCGGATTTTTAAGCTCCGTTAATTAATGCACGGGCGTTGTACTTTTTCACGGGACAATTGTCCCGCGGCGTGGACGGTAACAAGGTCGTGATTGAATTTCGGCGTGGCATTTTGGACGGAGCCTCTGTGCTTATCGATCGTTGGGATAAAATTGTTGCGGGCACGTGCGTTAAATAATCGCGCAAAAATATCACCGACGCGGGGTTAATTCAAAACAAACGCATGAATATTGAAGCGCAATTTTATCTCGCGCTGCAAAAATGATTGATGAATAAATGTTTGTCGTGGTTTCGCATTAAAAAGGATTCACTTGTCGACTGCGATGCGAATTAAAAGCTTCAGCAACGACGAACAACAGGAAAAAAAAATTCGCTCTCAATAGTCGAATAAATCCGGCGCTGTTGGGAAATTGTTATTTCGACTAATCAGTTTCGATTATCGACGATTGTTTCGATAATCGAGGCTGATTTTCGGATTTTTCGCAATTTTTATTCGCGAGGGAAAAAAAGCCGTCGATGAGACGAAACGAAGAACAGTGGAAAACAGAAATTGAAATCGAAAGATAAACAAAGGAAAAAAAAAGTTGATAATTGATAGCCGCACTTGCGCTATCCCGGCTGATCAGCAGTTTATCGAAAGATAGCTGATGGTGATGAAGAGAGATAGCTACCGACATGATTCATAATGAAATTGTTTAATTAAAATAATTCCCGGGCATTGCAAAACGGACGTGCAATAAATTTTGCAAGTCCTTTTCCACGGGCTTGCACAATCGGCTTATCGTCCGGCGGTTCGAAAAATAAAAGGGGGATATCCTATTAAAAGCGAGACGTTCAATAAAACAATCCCGTCGCCGTCTCGGACGTTAATTAACCCGACACGTAACAACAATCGATGCATCAATATCTCAATCAATAACAAACAAAATGAATCACGTATCGTCGATTGTTCCTCGGCATGAAAATATCCGATTGGGGTCATTATTTCCCATGCAAATGCCTTTCACTCGTCGTGCATCGGCTTGAAATAAGAAGACGCAATCGCGCCGCGATAAATAAGGATCATTTCTTGCGAACTGGCGATTCTTCTCTTTTTTTTCTGTCTTCGGTGTTTTTTTCTTTTCATTTTGTTTCTCCGTCTCTTTTCTGTCCCTTTGTTTAATTGAACACATTTTAATGCTATCGAGCAGCCGATTCAGGCGAACTTGAGCAAGCGCCTGATCACGCTTTTATGTACAATCACCGAGTCAGCGCACGCAGATTTTTTTCTGATAAAACATTTGTTTCGCAGGATTGCGGACTGCGAATCGGCTTATTGGTTATATCTTGGTTTGCATCGCGATTCAAAATGTGAGCATTCAAATTTTGCCAGCGCCATTCTATAAGTAGACGCATTTATCTCCGGCTATTTATCGGTTTCGTCGTCTTGTTTCTTTTTCCACGTCCGATTTTTCTTCCTCGCCGATACATTTCATTTCATTATAAAATATAAATTCAATGCGATATCTCGAACGGCTGAATCGAGCCGCGCTTTCGACGGCGTGAAATTTTGAATTGTTTTTCAAGTCTGTTTGCATTGGAGTGTATTAAGATTTATGGACTTCGCAGTTGAGCTTTTGAATGTATAATTATCGTTGTTGATTATTTGATTTACGAGCACGAACCAACTTTATGCGCGCCACGGGAATAAAACTGTAACAAATATTTTATTCCGCAATTTTTTTTTCTGTCCATTCGAGTTTTGAAGTGAAACCGCAGTATTGAAATAATCTGCAGTCGAATTGGAGCCGGTAGTCGAAATTTAATCGAGTTATTAACCCGATCGAAACATAAAACGGTACTGAAATTTGATAAATTTCAATTAATAGTCTAAATGTGGAATAAAAATTGGCCCGAATTGTTTCAACCTTGGTCACGGAGCGTTACAATCAATCAATTGGGGAGAGCGAATTGAATTGCATCATTTAAAAAAAAGGATAAGGAAAAAAAGTGGTTTCTAATTTTCGTACAGCCAACCGATGTGATTGTAGCGGCCTTAATTAACGTTGTCGGCTGTGCGCACATCAATAATCCGCGATCGCTGAAGCGTGATTGGGAGCGGGCGCACTTCGAAGGGCCCGATCGCCTTGAGTCTGAACGATTCCTCGAGTCAATAATTGGGCCAAATCGGTCCCGTACGTAATATGTATATTTTGCGTGATGGATCTCTCGCGCGGCTGCGTGGCCCGGTCGCGATTATGACCAATGATACATCCTGCCAGGCGATAAATTAAGCAACACATCAACGTGTCTTGTTTCAATTATGAATTCATTTTAATTAAGAAACCGACGATGATTTATTGTGCGCGCGGGATTGATTGATGAGAGCCGATCTTTTACTTTTTTTTCCCCTCTCTCTTCTTAGTTGGAGTTTTTTTTCCGTTGCAGCGTCGCGCGAAAAAATATTTCTCTCCCGAGATGGCAGACGCCGATGGAGGGAAATTGTTTTTAATAGAGTTAGCCGACGCTTGGGAAACACTTGATGGAGTTGCGGAGAGTTTACTTTCAAGAAGTACGAAACAGTGGCGCTTTATCGCAAAGTCGCGAGGAACAATCTTTTTTTATTTTGGATTTACAAATGCAACTTGGAGAAATTGCAAAACTCAATAGACCTCGAGATTTATTCAATCCTGCGGAAAAATCGCGAGTTTCGATTGTGGCTTTGAAATTTTTCTCGTTGTTTCTCACAATTGAAATTGTTTACGAACTGTTAACGATGTTTGTTTAAAGATTTTTTTTAGTATCGATTTCATTTCAAATAACAAAGAGATTGATTTTTTTTAAATTGACGTTTTTGTGTCTCGTTTGATAAACGAGTAGGTTTTCAAAACCGATCGGGTATAACCGCCGACTAATTTTCGGACCGAAGTAATACACTTTTACCGATACGAGCGTGCAGGTAATTACTTCGCCACCGAAGGATTGTTATTCTGTTTTTGTCTTTTTCTAGCGCGTGTTTCACGCGAACGAAACAATGAAATGACACCGACACAATGTGAGTCCGCTATTTTTTTTTGAGAGCCACTCCCTGGGTTGATTATGAAAATTCCGTCCCCACGAAAGGTGATAATAACTTTTTGGTACCGAACTCGTTACGGCGTGTGTTTAATCCGTTTATTCAATCGAGTAATATACGATTCACGATTACACTTTGTAATTATTCAGGAATTGTAAATCTCACAATAATCCATGATTCATACATTTCAGTTCACTGATTCCAAATTGCATTTAATCGATTTGACTTTATTTTTCACGTTACGGAATTTGTTAGTTTAACAAATTGCTTGTCCAGTTGTTTAACTCGCAAAATCGTCGACTCTTTGAAACCGAAAAACAAAATTGAACGGAAACAACAATTCGAAACCGACGTCGCGCAGTTTGCAAAAAGAATGTCGAAGATTATTTTGAGATAAGCGATTGAGCTACGAGGGACGTTATCTCGAAGGCTAATATAGATCTTAAGTTGTGATTAAGACTTTTTTACCTTAACTGGGACATGTACAGGTTTTTCGACCACAACGTGATGGGCGACGGGTACTATCTCTTTATGTACAACCGTGTTAACCACTGGATAATGTGCCACTGCAGGATAATGTCCATATCCAAATCCGAAAATACCTCGTTTGTCTTTCTTACTCTCCGTCGCAGGTGCTTCTTCCTCCTTGCTAGTTTCTGCCGGCTCCTCTTTGGGCTTTGGCGTATCTTCTGCGGCGTAAGCCACTGCCAACAAAGCGCACAGCAAGACAAGCTGCAAATTAATACGGACAACCATTAAGACCTCCTTCTTTTACCTCAACTGAAATCTCAGAAACTGAAAATCACCCGATGCACTCTCGTGCAATTCAAACGAAAAGAAAAATAAGGATATAAAACTGTGGCGCCCAAACTGGGGGTCCAAAAGTTATTTTTTTACTTAAAAATTTATTTCCAAAATTGTTGTAACAAATTCGAAAAAGTAAGTAAAAAAGTGATTTAAGAGAGTTGGAGAGTAGAAAATTAAGATGAAACACAATCGTGAAGAGAGTCACTGTGAACTCGAGAGCGGTTGGAATTGGACGGTTCTCGGTTTGTGACTTGGATTCTAATGCACGAGATTTTTGTCACCACGAGATGGTCGAATAACGGTGCGACAAGGAGTCACAATTGTATACAATTACCTTGGTATTCATGTTGTAGCTGAGTGACTTTAGCAAACTGAAGAGGATCCTGAAGAGCCCTGCTTATATACGTCCTGTCGCAATAACCCTCGAGATGCGTGGATGCTTCGCTATCAAAGTGGCACTATCGCGCGAAGAATAGTGGTGGTACACGGTCGAAGGTCCTGCTTTTCCGCGAGGACATCGCAAAAAGAAATGCAAAACTTGAATGCGATCGCGAGGCAACAATCAATTCCCACTCACTCGCGGCTAATAATCCGAGACGAATTGAGGCAATTAGCTTCTGCGGATGGCGCGAGCGGATGTGCAACGGTTCGATCCGTGCGATGTTTGTCGAACAAAAAGTTTCGCAGTCGAAAATTTTAACGCCATGCTGCTCGCCAAACTGCTCCCAAAGTTCAGGCTCCCGAAGTCTTTGAGTGTATTGTTTCAAAGTTAATCGCGAACTTTTCGTAATTACAGCCTTCGACGCAGTCTGTCCCTTTTTAACTTTTTCGCCGTTGCCTTTTTTGCTTTTTATCCGACCGAACTGTTTGATCCTTTGTTTCCCGATGCCGGCGTACGACGCAGCGACGAATGAAAAGAAAAGTCAGACCAAACTCCAGCGAGGTTCGGGATTATGCGTCCCAAAAGTCGCATTCAAATTTTGCACTTTTCCGCCCTGGCCAGAGCTTCGAAGCTTTCTGCGCCGATTCGATGCCTTTTTGTGCGGCTTCGCAGACGTGTCATTGTCACGACGGGATTGTACGCTTGTTTCAAGGATTTTTGCAGATTTGTTCGCAGTTTTGCGAAATGTTTACGCGCGAGTTTTATTGTGGGAAGTTGTGAAATCCCCTTCGTTGTAGTCTTTGTATGTCAGGTGTAAAAACGTATGCAAAGAGATCACTCTTGGAATCGCGTCACAGATCGTACAGGATGGCATAATGTTATGCTACGTAGGATGGTGTAACACGGAGGACGAAGAATGCGAGTGAAAAAAAGAGGGAAATTAGATGCATGCTTATTACTATAAACGCCTATTGATCTTATTTTTCAAAATGCAGAGAAAAAAACCGACCGAGTTGTTGCGAATATATTACCACCTCTGAGTGGAACGAAGAATGTCATCGAACGATGTGTGGCATTAGAGGTGAATTTATTATTTGCGGTGCAAATTACGGTAGGCAGAAATTCGACTGATGGGATCGATAATTCTTCATTAAAATATTGTTACAAGCAAATATTGAAAGGGCTACACACAGAGATGTAATATAATATAAATTCCAATCTGCTAAGTCAATTCGACGGAATTCGGCTGTATATTTAATCAGGTATTAATCTGCGCGCCGAAATGCGATCGATTGACACACTTTATTCGTTTACCAATAACTCTGTACGGTTCCACATCCTCTGAAAATACACCAGTTTTATTCTCATTAGTAAATTGATACTTTACAGTACACTGACAAAACTCATTAAATGAAAATAAAAGTTTACTTTTCAAAAAGTCCCAGATTTCGTTCAAAATAAACAAACAAGAAGTAACAGACAATTCGATCGAAGGTATTACCTGCGGAGGATTTTTTTCTCAAGTTCCTAAATATTTGTTCAAGGCTTGGTCATCAGTCTGTCGAGTGAAATTGTCGAATTAACGAAACCTCGGAAACCCCAGGGGTACGGCCAAACGAGACTTACGTTTCACACAGACTTCCACGAATCGTCGACAAATCGTGCCGCTCATTTCTTTAATAGATCACCTGTCCCAGGAAAGGGTCAAGAAAATTGCACCACTCGACAGTCGTTAGTGGTCGAACGAGAAAAAAAAAACAAGAACAAAGTTCGCCGAGCGATTTTTGATTTCCTAAAATACCAGGAAAGATGACGTACCGACAAAAAAGCCGCTAACAGAGTAACCAGAAGGGCAGGATTTTTATTGGCTGCTAATGACCGACGCGAAAAAGAAAGAACGCGAGAGAAAAAAAAAGCGTGGCAGAAAAAAATCGCGTCACCTGCACATAAAAAAGGGCACTCTAATTATTAACAAGCATTTTTTGCTGATAGCGCTACTCTCTGCTGTACGTGCATTTGCACACAGCTCATGAAAAAACATGTGTTTCGAATACATGTAAATGCATTTATATGAGCGACACATTATTCGTCACATATGCAAGTGTAATTCAGTAATAAAAGCGAGTGCAACTCGAAACAAAAAAAAGTTGTGCGAAAAAAAAAGAGGTGGCTGCACGAGAGCACGATACTTGTTCGGTACGTGCGTTACCGGCTTAATGTGTCGTTGGTATTTTTGTTATGAGGGTATTTTTGCAGCATTGGTAGAGAATTCATTGCGCGTCGATTGCAACGGACGATTGACACTGCTGGTAAATTAAAGCGAATTGTTTCCTTCGTGTCAAACAATGACGATTGGCGTGTAGGAATTTTGCGTAACGCCGGCGAGAGACTTTTGTCAACGGCCATTGTCATGTTAATATCACGGGAACCACTTTCGTTTGGGCGCGATTCCCTCGGCACGTGAGACTCATACCCATCAGCGTCGAACGAAAACCCTTCGCCGAGACCAACGAACAAAAATGCAATTTCAAAATTCAGCTTGCACAACGTCCGCCGCCGTTGGTGTTTTGCCACGTTACAATTTCGAGAACAAGCGTGCACGCTGCCAATTTAATGGACGATTAGGAAAGACATAATTAATTTCGCGCACCCCAGCAAAAGTGCGAACGGACTTTCGTCACGCTTGAGCGTCCAATAAAAGTTGGCCGGACCAATTAGCTGCGTCATCGAGCTGCACAATCGCGAAACACTTATACGCCCTGTTCTTTTGCATCCGCTTGTCAGGCCAAGCTCTCCTAATCAGATCTCTCGATATTTTTTTCCCTCGATTCTTTGCCTTTTTTTTCGCCTTTTCGCTATTGCGCAAGCTCCACCCAAGTCCACGATTTACGACCCTGGGGAAGGGAATGTAAAATAGACTGAAATGATAAAAACGCCGTGTGGTTTGGATTGTTTCTTTTGTTTATCTTTAGTTTGATAGCGACACATGAGGGACACGCCAATAAATAGAAGATTACAATTGTCATCGTGCTTTTGTTTCTTTTCGCGCCTCAGTCGCGGGTTGGTCGGTGAAATTAGATGATTAATGGCACATGTGAAAACGTTGATTAGAAAACATTTGAAAAGTGATTTTATTTTCTCAAAAGTAATGTTCTCGGCGCTTATAAATTACAAGAGTATTTTGGTTCGATGCACATCACGACTGCGGTTCGATCTTGGATGTGTATTGTTGCGTTTCGAAGGTGGGGCGGTGTCGAATAGTTCTGGTCCGATGACGATCCAGAGTTGATGATTTACCACAATCCATGGTGTCCGTGACCGATGTCATGGTGGCTGTGGCTGTGGCTGTGGCTGTGCACGAGCACTGGTACCTTCTCGACAACCTTAACTGGGACATGGACTGGGACATGGACGGTGTGGTGGACTGGGACCTGAAAACACATTTTTCATTTAGTATCGAAATCCTTTCACGTTCTCACGTTTGTATAAAAGTAATAAAATGTTGGTACGTACCTTAACTGGGACTGGGACTGGGTGTGGGACTGGTACCTTAACTGGTACATGGACTGGGTATGGCCTGTCAACTGGAACATGGACGGTCTTGGTCTTGACCACTGGGTATGGCTGTGGCACTGGGACTGGGACTGGGTGTGGGACATGGACTGGTACCTGAAACAAACAAACAACATTTTAACTAACCCATCAGACGAAATTACTATTTTTGAATTAACTATGTTGTACAATTTTTGAATTGGAACCAAAAATAAAAATTCAGTCAAAGCAAACAAAAAAAGATTGAAAATTACATACCAACAGAACTGACTAATTGTTATAAAATTTTTGAATTGGAACAGTGAAATAATAAAGTGTAAGTTAAGGTTTAAAATTTGTGATCTTACCTTTACGTGCACTGGGTATGGTCGGTCAACATGAACTGGGACTGGGTGTGGGACATGAACTGGGACATGGACGGTTTTGTGGATGGTTTGGACATGATGATGGTCAACATGCTGAACATGATGGTCATGATGACCCCAGTCAAGTCCGTGACCTAAGTCATGAAGACCCAAACCAAGGTCCAAACCGCGCTTCTCGACGGTCTTCTCGGTCTTGTCGGCGTAAGCCGCTGAGATCAACAACACACAGATCTGCAAGGATCAAACAAAAATGAACACACAAGTACCACTTCGTGAACTAACAAAAAATAAAACAAGCAAGATAACGAAATGTGCAACATGAAAGATAACGAAGCTGATGGAGAAAGATAACGAAATTGATAAAAAAATGGAATGAAAGAAACTGAACTACGTACCAAAGCCTTCATGTTGAGAGACCGTACGTTACTTTCGTCGTCTAAAAGTTTCAAAGATCTGATCTGCTTGGATTAGAGCAAAACCACCCTTTATATAGCTAATTCACTTTCATTTCGAGCCGACACCCCGGCCAATGGGAGACCAATGTTATAACGCCACACCTACTTGCACGCAGTTTATTTACCCACGATGCATGTATTGTAATAATACACAGCAAAGCATAGGTGATTGTATAACACATATCGAACAGTTCGAGTTCACGCATACGAAAGCGCGCCCAACTAAGCCGGAATACGACACTTTGTCAAAACGCAAAAATCGCATTGCACAATCTCAAGCGTCGGTCGCTTCGACGAGGATCCGTCGCAGTTACCGCAGTCCCACGCGGTAACTCTTATCTCATAGGTGCGAACTGATGTCAGTAACCGGACTAATCGGTTACGATATAGCATCGATTATAAGCGCGCGTGAGAGTTCGTGTGAGATTGTTCAAGCGCTCATTTTCGTTTGCCTCCCGCGACTTCGTACACGGCTCTAAATTAATAGGTCACTTCGCGAACTTTCAACGAGTTTACGACGAAACGAAGGACGAAAAAAAAAACGGCACAAATTTGAAACGGTGTTCTTGGTACACCGAGTTTGTTTTGGCTTGCGAGTAATGAACGGTCACGAGGTAAAATTCGCCGGCCGAAGAGCGCTGCTCTTGCGTTTCGCAGCTTGCATGATTAAAGAGGCGCACGCGTTATTAGCATCTTTGATTTATGGGCTTGACGTGCGGGCAAAAAATAATCGCGGTCTATACGGCGCCCGTAAATATGTTCGGGCGTAACAAAAAGGACCTGGTCCTGCTCTTGATTTCCTTTTGTCATAATAAACTTTTATTGATACCGCGACGGTGCGGCGAACATATTTTTTTTTTTCGCCGCTCGCTTTTTCGACGCGATCGCAAGATTGATTTGCGCGACGCGTGATTAACTCTCTTAAACGGCCCAGCAACCCAGTTTGATCGATTAGAACGTCATCATCAGAGAATCGTGCGAATAATTGACGAACAAAAAGACACGTCTTAATGAAACTATCATTAATGCTCGCCAACCAGGTGGTTCGCTTTGTAGTTGGAAACAAAAAGTGACGTTTCTTTGCGTCGCATTTGAAATTCACATACGACGTTTGCGAATCAATTATTTCGTCCTGAAAGAAACGTCTCAGGTCGCGACAAGTGCGAGGCGACGAAAAAAAGCGGTGGAATATCGAGGCAAAAAGTGAGACGAAAAATTCATTATGCGGCCAATTTCCACATTGTCGGGGACACTTGAACTCGAGGCTGTAATTAAATTGGCATTAAAAAAGAGAGGCATGTCAAAGTTCGAGCGGGCCACTTCTTTGATTCATCGGGGTGCTTTTATAGCCGGCAACAAATGTTAGCCAGTTTTTATTTCTTGAAAAAGATCTATTAATTTTGCAGGAGGGGGGTTGAATTAAAAGCAGCGAAGCCAATTAGAGCGACTGAGAAATATGTGTTAGTATGCAAAATGGTCTGTGGAATATCCTCCGCGGGTTTCGGCGAGCATGAAAGAAACGAGGAAAAGACCAAATGATGAAACTTTATGAAGTTTCGAACGAATCGAGCTGCTCAAGAAAAACGTAATTTAACGAGGATTTTTAAGAATTTTAGCTGAGGTGCCTTTTTTCCTCCCCGAGTACTTTTATGTTTGGAGATGACTTTTTGGAGCTGCGAGCTTTTTGCTGTAATCGAAGTCGCTTTTCAGCCGACGGTTTTATTGGCGAGTTTTTTTTTGCATCCACTACTTGATAAACTAAACGTCCGTTGGCGCAAAAAAGAATGCAAGTTGGTGTTTTCGAAAAACCAAAAGAATTCGCGAATGGCGCTGAATTGTAACCCAGCACATCTTGAGTACCATTAATTACCGGCTCTTGTTTTGCGTTCATAAATTTCGCGATTTTTGTATCGTCCGATTTACCACGGAAAACGTAAAATACGAAATGCTTTTGAACTTTCGCGTTCGGCGTAAACGCGCGACCGACATAAACGAGTTTGGAAATTTTATAAGCGTTCATGACAGATAAGCCCGTAGAAAAAGTTTTTCACCGAACGTATAGCAAATGCACTTTTTCATAAACAGGTATCGGAACTCGCGGATTGATATCAAAACGTGTGTAAAATTTTTCCAGCGAATCAGCAAAACCGGTATTGAAATTTGCTCGCGGTATTTTTTCAACCGAAAGGTTGAAAATCGTTAGATTCTGTTTTTTTTTGCTCGGAAATTGCTAGAACAAACGACGTCGATATACAGTTTGACTTTTAGTTTGCACTTGCGGTGACGGCTTGTCGAAAAATCTTGTCGAGTTGACGTTGCCCCGGCTCGCACCGCAGACCGACTTAATTGGCGCAATAATCCCCGACGATATTGGGATAGAACAGTTATAACTTGAAACTTCGTTAATTGGTGTTTGTTAAACGGTCTCATTCAGACAAGCGAATCTATCGATTCGACTCGTGTTCCGCCTCAAGTATATTTGAAAACGGGGACACGCTTTCGGCGCCAGGTGCACCGAATAGCAGCGCATGCAAAACTTAGATATAAAATAAAATAAGCCACCCGGCTTGAACTACACAAATTCCGCAGCCGTGCCAACGTCTCGCCATTACTTTGCCTGATTTCGTGTGTGCCTTGGGATTTTGCCTCTGAAAATCATCGAAACGATCGAAGAATAGTTATTACGATAAGTTCATTCAAAATACTTTCACCAAAAGTGTAACTAAAGTGTAACTAAAGTATCCAATATCGAGATTCAGCTTATCAAAATCACATCACAGTTACCCCAGTTGTCCTATTTTAAGTACGAATAAATGGTTAGAAAGAGAGAGAGAATAAGAAACCGAAATCCGTGCGAATAAATTCCAAGCGCATGAATATTTGCGTGAAAATCGCGGGCCGGAAAAGGTGGACGGCGGGGGTCGTAATAACATTAAAAGTGTGCTGGTACTCCTCTAATTCCGCAGGTCAGTGGCACGGGTTGGCCGTGCAAAAAGTCATGTACCAACGTTTGAATGTATTACCGCGTTACAGCTAGCTTTTGGCGAATTTTATGCATCAGATATCTCGACGAATAAACTGTGCTTCTAACAACCCAACTGGATGCGTTTTTTTCTCTTTCTTCGTGCATTAGTATATTAGCAGACCGAATGCCCGGCAAAACGAAGAACAAAACGCCATAATTCATTACGGGGCTACTCGGCCCCGCACTGTGTATTAACAAATTAAAAAGTGATATCGAAGAATACGGGACGCGTAGTACAGTTCGAAAAAAAACGAGACTTTCGTACACGCCCGGATGCTTCTGAATCGGTGTACCCTCGGAAATGGTACACGCGTTGTACATAAGACTTTTTTTTTCGGTACTTCAAGCTCGTTGATTAAAAATCGAGACTCTTTACGCGATTTTAATTTGGTAATGGAAAACGTTTAATCTGATGTAACGGCCGGGCTTTTATCTTTAATTGGTTAATTTAAGATTGTGACGTCATCATCGTACAAATCGTTGATCAATGTAAATCGTTTGGTGCGAGCGATTTTAATTGATAGTCAGTGTTTATTAACCGAGTTGAGGATTATTTAAAACGTGTTTAGCGAAAAAGCATCTACAGTGAACGGTGCATGATCTGGAATTAATAACGATAATGAATACAAATAAAACAGGTCATCGCAATTACAAACAGCATAAGAAAATATTGTATCGATTTGATGTCGTAACGTGACCATTTCTGTAGAAGAGAAACAAATGGCAACGAGCAACAACAGACAAGAGCGAGCAAATAACTCGAAATGATTAAAAGAGGCCATCAAAGGGTCGAACAGATGCGCTGACGCAACTTCGAATTTCGTACGATTTGAATGAAAATTTTGTTGCGACATGCATCGATATGAAAATTGTATTCGGGTGCAATCCGGCCGGGTCATATGAGTGACAAGAAAAGAGAGCCGGGTGTAAATGAATTACAAGTCGCAGCCGGTGGACGTGGCAGCGGTATTGGAAAAAGTACAAAAAATACAGTCAAAAATGAACCGCTGTATCGATGTCGGTCACTTTTAATTTGACGTATTTACGTCGGCACATGTACGGCTGTGAAAAGGCAAAAGGGCACACGTGTGCGTGTGCTCTTTGTTCGATCGTGTGCAAGTATCTGCATCCGCAAGTGTGGCTATCGACATAAACGAGCCCACCGAGGCTTGGCGTTTCGTTCGTTTTTATCGATTCACTGTTTCTACAGCGCGTCTACGCTCATTGATACGGCACAAACACACGCGAAACACCCAGCCACAGACGTAAATCTCGTACAAACACTTGGACGCGGATTTTATTACAAAATCTGTGAGGTTGCGTGAGTCATAATTATCGTCGTGCATTCGTCTTAAAAGTTGTATATAGAAAGCCGGCTGCCGTGCACTTGAGCGGACATTCCGATCTTGACGATACGCGTCGCAGAAGATCGGCATCGTCGATCGCTCGGGCGTTTTGCAAACAATCGTCATTTTTCTGTTCTCGCTTGCTGAGCGTTTTTGTTTTCAATCTGCCACGTTCTCTCGGACCCTCGTAATTAATTATTCTTTTATTTTGAAATTTTGAAGGATTTGCTTGGGATGCAATTAGGTTTCCCTTTATCCATCAAGGACATGCAAATTCAGGAGAGATGCAGTCTCATGATCATTAATATTGCAAACTTCTTTCGCCCATCCACGTTGAATTTTCAAGACGCACTTTTTTCTGCGGAACCTTTTTTTTTGTTTCTTATTTCTCACACAGATAACGGTCCGGGTGTGTGTAGAATGTGAAATTCGGTTGTTCGAAATTGTCGGTTGTTTTCGATCGCGGATGCATTAGTGATTAAAAATAATTGCACATGTTGCGGCTTTTTCCTCGATTGAATTATGGCTTAATTAATAGCACAATATTCATAGTTACTGACCAGATATTGCGCAATTGGTAATAAGTTCAGATATCAGTGCAAATGTACAATTAATATTAAACAATATCGTACTCGCCGCATCGGCTTTGGGCTGAATTGTATTAATCGACGACTATCAAGTGATTCCATTTTTATTCGCTTGAATTGATTAAATCGTTAATAGGTGAAATCAGGTAACTGAATAATTTTCGAATTTCAATCAAATCATGATTCTGCAAAGCTTTGTTGTTCTCCAACGTGTTTATCTCCTAACTGCTATTTTTTAATATTTATTCTGATAAACAAATAACAAAAATGATCTTGAAATTTGATTTTTTGATTGATTAAGTTAGATATTTTTGTTAGTGAAAATAAACATGTCTAGCCGAACTGAAAATAATGTTGTTGTTGAGTGTTAATTTTGAAAGGAAAGTTGAGATGAAAAATCGTAATTGTATTCAGTGTGAAGTAGAGGTTGAATTATTGAATTTGTTATTACAAGTTGAGAACAGTGTCGCAAAATTTTCACTTTCATCTGAAACGTGATCGTGTGAGATAAGCCGGCGAATTGTAAATCGCAGTAACGCGAGATCAGGTGCAAACTCAACTGGCTACTGCTGATGAAAATAAGGTATCGCGTTTCAAAATATGCACGCCACATGAGATAAGAGTGAAATCGGACAATTGGATAGAGTTGATTTCTGGCGAGCTCAAACTGCACCGACTACGCCGCTATTGTCGAGCACAAAGTTGCAGTGTAATTATACGACAAAAGACAATCCCTCGCTCGCAGAAGATTTATCGCAAACGTATCTCATTGTTTGACAGACGCGAGATGAGAATATGATAATCGTGATAAAATTGCGCCGTAATTAACTCCGCACTGATGATTGATAGTACATTAATGTTTCAGAAAATTAATAACTAACGAACTCTGATTAACTCACTTGTTAAACGTAAACAAACAAGCCAAATTTATTTCTCATGTCCCCCAGTCCGAAACATTCGAATCAGACATTTTTGTCCGCCAATTTTTGTCCATGATTAAAGTTACATTCTTGCAGTGTCCTAAAAAAGTGCTTCACATTTTTACGAAAGTGTTCCACGGAAATTAGCATGACAAAAAGGTACCTAAATCTGAGTATAATGCACTCGCATCACAATGGATCTCCGAGTATATGATTAAAAAAAACTTGGCCGCTCGTTTTGAACAATTTCATAAACTCGAGAGCGATTTTTTCTCCGACTCGCGTTTTTTCCTTTTCTTCGTCCCTTTATTTTCTTTTTTTCTTTCGTTCAACAAAAGTAACGTCGTCCTACAAGGTCCATTTCGTTTTGTTCCCGCTTTCTTACTGCACAAAGATATACACACTTTGCCATCACGATTCCGGCCGGTTAATTATAAATGAAGGAAAAAACCTCCCGTCAAACGGCTAGTTGATGTCGTTAATTAACTGGTTCATTAATATTACAGCGGGTCTCTTTGACAAATCGCGACAGACGAACTGTCTCTAAATGACAATTTTCTTTGGCAAACAGCAGTCTCTGATCGGACATTTTTTTCTCATCGCCACGTTAGCGAGAAAAAAAACCGTCAAGTTTAAAAGTTCTCTGGAAAAAAGTTTCTTCAAAAGTGCATCCACGCTGTTGGAGCGTGAGAAAATAGCCGGACGTTTGTTTAGATTAATGTAAACTGCTGGAACGACATCGAAAAGCGCGGTTTGCGAAATAAAAGAACTGAGAAACACGAATCGCAGATATGCGCCTCAGACGCTATAATGTAATGAGTTAATTGAAACGAGCGCGCTCGACGGATCCATTTCACTCGATGAAGTCGACTATGTTATTAATAACTCTAATCCCCCGATGCGGGACACGACTAAGCGCGCCGCAAATCCCCGCATACCACTTTCGATATTACCGCAATGCATTTTTTCGTTATTGTTAACCATTATGGTAAGTGTTATTTTCACTCCTGCGATTTTCTTTCGTACTCGGTAAAACGAGAAGTGCCCTGGAAGAGTTGCGAGATGAGGTTCAGGGTGATGAAAAAAAACGACGATGAAAATTTGAAAAAAGTTGAGAAAGAAACGAGGACTAACATCAGTCAAACGAGTGAAAATCAGTTTTATATTTAGCTCCAGTCTAATTACAATCAATTAAATTTTATCTCCAACATACTGTCGACGTGTAAATATATTAATAAAATATACATAGTTGATTAACGAGCATTACGTGTTCGTTTGGATCTTTTCCAGTTTTGTGTCATAAAAAATTACGCACCTATCGGTGAAGTTCAGGCGTAAGAGTGCGGACTTCAATGTCAACATTCATGCGATGGAAAAAAAAACTTTCTGGTTTTCCTGATTGAGTAGAATAAAATTAATGTAGGTATTGCATCATAAATATAACTAATTGCATTGGTGTGAGTCAGTAACAAAAACGAGGCACTTAAAATAGAATCGGACTATTTGTTACGAAACTGTCGGCGATATCAACGTGACGTTACCCATGTAAATGGCGTTTTCTATGTAAATGCAATCGGACAGTTACACAATGACGGCTAAATAAGTTAACATATTACGTTTTGATTAATATATGGAATAAGCTTGTGAATGAGAATTTGTCCCAGGATGAATCAAAATGATTAATTCAATTCCGTCCGGGATCCCGCGGGATTGTTTTTATTTTTGGCGCGCAAGCAACTTCTGCGATGAATATTGTCGACTGGGAAAAATAATATGAAATAAAACATCAGCTTCGCCCGGTGTTGTTCGCATCAGTCAAAGTTATATTTGAGACCAACGAATTGTCTCTGCTTTTATCCACTGTAACAGTCACTTGCTGAATTTTAATTCTCTGAAATAAGAGCGGTATGAATGTGCGCAGTTTTTTGGACAAAGAAAAAAAGTTTTTCGTTTCAAGTTTGTCGAAAAGTAATTGAAATTTTGTCCGCTTCGTTTGCGTCTTTCTCGTTGGTTCTATTTTGGTGCTCATTTTTTTGATTTATCTCCAGCCAAAAACGTGTCGTGACTTTGACAAGTGTCTTTGCTTTTTGTTGCCGAATAAATGGAGCAATTGATGAGAGTCTCTGGTGAAACAACGTATCTCCACATATAAACCTAACGAGGTGCTAAATATATGAGCTCTTTTTCAAGAAATAGAGTGAACATTTTTATGGAATAATTTTGGAAACAGAAAAGTTTAAACGACTTTGAAAATTCTCAATTTATTCAGGCGATTGATGGCTTGTCCATCTAGGGATAGCGAACTTTAGATAATAGGTAAACTCCGAAACATTCTTTTGTGGTCGAGATGCAATCGTGTATACCTATAAACACATATACACAAACTCGAACACGCTGTCGAAAATTCGGTAGCAGGAGAAGTCCATTACTGGAAAAGGATTCTATTCAGCGTCAGTCACGAAGTTGAGAACGACGGCTATCGAAAGTATGCAATGTATTAAATGTGCAATTCAACGTGAACACATATTGTAAAATTAAATGCTTAAACCATTCAACCGGTGAATTTAGAATCGCGCAGACGAATAAAAGTTTCATTGTTCATTAAAATAATGGCGAGTCCAAAACGTTCCTCGTTTCACGCCAGATTATTTTCAATCACATTTTATTCCGAATCAATAATGCATGTTTCATGAACAGATTTGAAAATCACAAAAACGTCAATTTGGCTGTACCAACTTTTGAGAGTTAATTATTAACTTCGCTTGGATTAAAATTTGCAGTGTAAAAAAAATGAAACCAGAAAAGATTAGCTGAAACATTGCAAAACCAAAATGTACGTGCCGCAATATTAGCAGTGTACGAATCATTAGTTTTGCAACTTTTTTAGTTAGTAATGACCAAGTAATGTCGGTTCAATTAGGATGCAATAATCTTAGATCACAATCATTATAGATTTTGGAAAACTGTTCAAAAATGAAGTACAGCATTATTTTCAACTGAAAAAAATTACAAACACAATTTCAAAAAATCGTTTGTAACGAAGTTAATTTTCATAAACGGCTGTTTACCTCGAGCTCATCAGTTAGTTGGAATGCCAGTTTGGTATTAATTGCAGTTCATAAGTGCACATATTCCGCGAAACAATCAGTGTAAAACAACCGAAACTGTATCAGCAGGAAACGGTTAATTGCGAGGCCAATCAGGAAGATCGTTGAATTATATCTCGTGATATGTGATACATGGTGCCGGTCCGCTGCATAATATGGTGAAACTGTTCTTATCACGGTTCCTGTTGCATAACGTTACGGATAACTAGATTTGCCTCGACGAACTTGCGGGCCGGGTAACTTAATATCTATAGATACCATCGCGTTGTTCTGCATCGGACAAACTGCGCCGATTATTATTCAATGAATCAGCGTAAAAAAAATTTGCCCTGAAAACTGTGTCGACGGCGATATTTTGTGACACTCAACCTAGCGCGGCACATGCAACCCAATGCTATTATGAAACAGGGCAAAATTACGTATGCATAAAATGACAATTTTTCTGACACAACCTTTTTTTTTTTCGTCTTTTGTTTCGAATGAAAAATTAACTCCACGTCGCCATTTTGCCGGTGAAATAAAAATCGTGCTCCAAATTCCTTTTTCATTTGCATTTTCATATATCACTGGAAATAGAGAAATTTTGCTCGTGTAAATTTTACCCACAATTAGATATCAAGAGTACGAAAAATCCTGCATGTAAATATTTCGCTTGCAGTGGAAATATTGAAATTTGTAAAAACTCGTGAAACGCCGAAAAAATGTTCAATCAAAGCCAGTCTCTATTGAAAACGTTGAATCGCAGCTGCAAAATTTGTTTATCCAAGCTAATACACGTGTCTGAAATAAATTTTTTATAGCGCGGTGCATTTGTGTTATAAAAACATCATGAAATATAAAGTTGAATCGACAAAAGTGCGCTGTTTTCTTAAGTCACATAAGGTTGACTGAAATATGACATTTGAGTGAAAATTTATATTGCAATTTGATTGTCTCCATAAAACAAAATTTATCATACAATTTCGTTTTGTTGTTTCGTGTTTTATTACCAGCGATATAAAAACGTTTGATGTTCAAACACATCACACGCGAGATTCACGTTCCAAAAACAATATAAAATAAATACTCCGTCGTTTAATTGAGCCATGACATAAACGCGGCAATATAATTCCGTTGAGAAAACTTGATTCGTCGTTAAAAAGGATACTCCTAATGAATGAAGACACAAAAAACGAAACAAAACGAACCGAACAAATCTCAAAAAGAAGAAAAAATATCATTTCTCCGAAACTCGGAATGGACGAATAAAAATGTGCGAAATAATTTGTACGAAAAAAGAAAACGAAAAACTGAGAGGAGCGATCTAAGGAAAATAATAAACAACGGCGGTATCTCGCGCGAGATAAATTTTGAAACGCTGCAGTGAATAAACCGACTTGAACTTAACGAGATTTAAAAGCGCGCGTCATAAAGTTACTCGCTATCCAGTAGTATCCGAGGATACGTTTTATGTGCCCGCAAACTCACTCGACGTCGAACAAAAGGCATACAGTAATTTCTTATATCGAATTCAATTGACAGTAAATACAATGTAATCGTCAGCGAATCAGTTGAACGTCGTCGAACAAGCGCCGTTATGAGACGATATGCTATCTCTGAAATCGCCGCTGAATTCTGCAAATGCAAAACGTTGCCAGACGCAAGATCGGTGTTAGCGATAAATTGCAATTAACCATAATTAGTTCGATCCGAGACAAAATTCATTAGAATTTCGCATTCTTTCTCCGACGATTTCTCACCGATTTGCGACTAATTTTAAACACATGTTAATTGAATAATTCAAATTGCGCAAAAAAAAGCAGCGGAGAAAAAAAAAGCGAAGGAAAAAATAGAAATAATCATCGGCGTGTTACTCAACATTGATAATTAACTCTTTTTGCATGAATGTACGTGTCATTAATATACGACAGGCGAGCGTATAAATCTCGTTCTGAAGATCGGCCTATTGCACCGCGCTCGTTGGAATTCTCGTGCCTGACGAGTGCTCGACAAATTGAAGCACATATAACCGCGTGTAACGTAATAAAATCAATTTGTCGTTAGGTTGGCTGAAGCCGCGCTTTTGCTTTGAGTCCGTTCGCGTGCAAGACATTCCTCTTGGATGCCACGAAATTCTGACGTTACGACGATATTTGAGATTTGCCTTCTCCCAAGCTCGCCGAGATATTTGCGATATTAAAAATGAGCGTTTAGAGAGCCGGCGTGTCGCGGGTTTTGATACCGAAATGCAACGAGATGGATGCTGCCGAGGACAAAAAAAAAGCAATTTGTCTGCACCTACGAGGCATTTTTCTCATATTCGCGAGATGGCGGACAGATTGTTTCGCAAACTGATGTGTCTGCGAGTGGTTTGGCGATGAGACCGTGGCACGCTCAATAACTATAACCACGACCCCACACATTCGTGGCATTTTATTGAGATTTCGTTGACATTTTTGGGTTATGAATTTGGAGCGCGATAAAAGTCAAGCCAGTGATCCAGAAACGGCCTAGTATCAGCACCGCTGAAAGTCAACTTTTTCCATCCAAACTTTGTCGCCAAACTTCCCCTATTCCTGTCTTATTTGGTGATCAAAATTTAGCCAGCCAGAAAAAATGGTGTCGAAATTGTGATTTCTGCGCAGAGTGGCATAGAAATTTTTTCGTCCTTCAGAGAAACCGAGGGGGGGATTATTTGCGTTCCCACCAGAGACGAACGGTAGGAACATTTTTTGCCTGACGATACGTCTGGAGTGAAACAATAGCGTGGTTAAGCAAAAGATCCCGCAACATCTCGGCCGTGGCAGAGAAATAATCTGCGGTAGGTCAGTTGTATAGCTATAGTTAGTGTGAGCGACGTTAGTCGCGCGTTCGATTGCGCCGTTGGGCGCACTTTCTTGGTTCATTTTGACGCACATCTTGAGCCAATCGGCGCTAATCGATCGCGCACAAACGGAATCTCATATGAGCTGCACAAGGAATCGTCATTAGCATGCATTATTGAACAAACGGCTCGGTAATGCGGAATAATTGCCGCTGAGAGTTGGAAACAATCTAGGCCTAATATTGACTCTTGGTTTTGTTAACGAAACGAATTGGCTCGTATTGCATGTATGACGAAGATCCACTTTGTTGACTGATCGACTGGCGGTCCGCTCGAGAGCAGCCAGCCAAGCTGTGATTAACCGTTATTTATTGTTTATTCAATTCTCTGAGTATCATAATATTGACAAAGGGACGTTGGCTGTTCTGAGTAGATATGAAATTTTCATAGACAAAACTTGAATTTTGAATCTAGTCGGAAGTCGAAACAATTGACGTAATTGTGACATCTTAAAATCTTTGTAAAAACTTGACTTACCGTTTTACAAATGTTTAAACATTTTAACTCGCAGTAACCGAAACTTTACTCGTCAAACTCGAGTTTAAGTTTGTAAATGTTCTTATTTTGCTTTCTCGACTGAAATGAATTCGTTTACGAAAAATTGGAGTAATTAATTGAAATGTAAACGCGAGAAATGTATAGCAGAATCCTATTAACCAAATGTACAATTGCAATTCACTTAAAATATAGGTTACAAAGTCGTCTGAGAAGCATCAATGGTATATTATGCAGTCTGTTTATCAAGCGAGCGCAGCGGCGGAGCGAGCCGATGGAGGATGGACAATTAATTTAGTCAAACGTTCGGTTAATTTGATTGCGTTCCACTCGGGTACTTTTGGACCAAACAACTTGAAACCGTTCCGTCGAAAATGTAATACTCGAAAGATTCAAACTTGGTCGTCCGTCAAACAAAATTGGGACACACGCTTGTAAACCAGTTTGAAGTTGATGCGGAATTCAGTCGGAGTGTGCGGTTTTAAATGCAAGTTTCGATATCCGCTACGGGCCGCAATCAGCGACTGTAAGAGAGGAGAGCAATATTGTAAAGTGAAGGTACAATGTGACGTGCTCGCGTTAACACCACAGCGGCATCGGTTATTTGCTTATAATGTCTTGTTTCATGAAGGTACATCACAGATGCACATTGCGCCTTGCGATGCGAGACGTCTGAATGTTTGCCGTGCGCCGACTCTCGTTCGACTGATTGCATGTCACTTTAGATGCCGGGCTTTTGTCTGCAGCTTTCTGCGGCATCGACTCCAACGTCACATAAACTCGCCAACTTTATGTCGGCTGCACGACGTGTTCCCCCAGATAATTGAATTTCGCTTTACACAAACAGAATGATTCCGCCACTGATTTCCCAGCGACAATCCCCGTCCGTGCAAATTCGTCGACAAATTTTTTGACTCCTTTTGCGTTTTTGCGAGAAAAAAAGACAGGCTTTCTTATCGCGTCGGTGACAGGTGGATTTGTTTTTGTTGACGTTTTCATTTGTTGAACAATGTTTCGATGGGGAGCGTATTGTTTGTTTGTCCGGAGATTATGAAACGCGCTTTTCGACCTACATTTTCGTCATATTTGACAGACTTTGATTACGAAGCGAGTAACCTATAAATCCGGCTATTCCGCTGCGACACACCAGCCAATGCTTTCGGCTCTGATAAGAGATGATGAAGATGTATCTTTTGGAAAGTTATGTCGCGTGGACCCTGTCCAGATACGAAAAACTTGGGTTTCTGTTTCAACGAGTTGCGCGCTTTTTGCTTGTGTTTTTTCGTCCGCCAACCTTGTCGGAACATTTTTTATCGGATTTAAAGTCCCGTGTAAAAAACATCCGATTAAATCACTTACAATGTAAACGATATTGTAAAATTTTGTTAACTAAAATTGAACAGAAAATAAATTATGAAAGCATTATTGCGTTTGAAACAAATTGGCGAAACCATATTTACTTTGAATTACAATTTTTGCAGCGTGCAGCTGGCTGAAATTGAATGAATTCCAGATCCGGGCCAATGTACTTATGATAAACAGATTTCGTGCAGAAAGTTGGCGAAAAAAAAAAGAAGAAAATAAATGTGGAACTCTTGTCGATGCATTCAATTTCGTTGATTAAATGAAACGATTTCGTTTTTCGTAATGTTGCATACATTGTGGCTCGAGCGTTTTTTGTATCATAACGTTGAGTATTACGAGCGCAAAATTATTAAGCAAAAGCATAAGCGAGCAATTCATTACAAAAACCAGTTATCCCTTATTCAGTCGCAGATGAATCGAAGTAAAAAAGAAACTTTACGAAATTTATTATCATGTTATACATTTTAACGAGATTAATATAATGTTAAGCTTTAATTTCACGTTTATTTTTCTCGCTTTCCGTATCATTCGCATTATCTTTCCAACGGATTTTCATGTAAAATAATATTCGAAATGATTTATTTTCACACAGCGGCATTTAATCACGTTTTACGGAATCTGTTGCAATTTTGCTGTATAAAGTGCGATACCTTTTTTCTCATATCACACGTTACATTATTGTACATTTCTATCCCACAAGCTGGTAATAACAATTCACTCCAGACGGAATCGAATTAAAATAATTGTTCGATCCGAATTATTTAAAAGTTTTTGCTTGTAAAAAAGTTACCAGACGGCAAACCAATAATTTAATTGTCCCAGATAACCTTAGGTTTCCATAATCTTGCGGCTCATACAAAATTGTCGATCAGCAGCAAAAGGTTAACTTATTTGCGTAATAACATAGCGTGTGTTAGTGACTGATGTGTTGCAAACGGATAATGTGTCGTTTGTTTCAATCTACAATTTCGCTCTCGACTTTTAATCGTATCGAATTTGTTTCTTTTCAACTCCGCTTAGTTTTTCAACCCAAACAGGATAACATAAAACACAATTTCAATTTTTTTTACAAAAAAAATAGCTGAGTGGCAGTTCGAGATTTCACTTAAAAGTTCGTATTTTGCGACGACGAAAAGTTTTGCAAGAAATTAATAAATCGCGAGCGAGCGGGTTGTGTGTTATTTTTTTTTCTCCGGCCGTTGAAATAATTGCAGTTGTTGAGGAACAGGCGGTATACAGGTTCTGTACGTTTGATTCGCATAATTTTCTCCACGGAACGCCCGGCATATGTACAATTAAAGCCGCCGAGCAGCTAATTGCGTTCCGTTTTAAACACTTGTACACAGTCGAGGACTTTTCATGTGTACACAATTCAGCGCGCATTACTAGACAGCGGGATCGATATTACGGTCATTAGAGAGATAGCAATCAGCACTTGGCGTGCACTCGACGCACGCGGATGAGATGCGCATCGGCGCATCGCTCCGGCCGAAAAACTTGGACAAAACCGAAGACGCGCTCGCGTATAATCAGGTTTTTCAAAAATTCGCGCCATTGTTGTCTCGGCGGTTTTCGGCTTGCCATTACGCGGCCGTCTCCGGCGCGGTCCAGGCGCCACTGAATTACACAGCTGCACTTGTAATTATCATAATTCAGCCGCAAATTTGCCAACCGAATTTCCTCTTGCACTTTCGTTCGAGACGGATTGGGGTTTTCGTCCTTTTTGCCTCTTACCGATTACGAACAAAATCGACGCAGGCTTGTTTGCGTGATGACTGAACTTCTTTTCATTTTATTTCCATAAATACTTTCACAACATCCAATTTGGATGCGGCATTTTTCCACTTTAAATTCATCGAAACAAAAATAACCGCCGCGAGGACAAAAAATCAATAAAATTGTACGACACTTCTTTTTTGGCGAACATTTTTGCAAGAGAGGATTGCGGATCGATAAATTGGCGCGCGTCCAAGTGCCCGGTCGACTGTCATATCTTTGTTTCACGAATTAATTCATTATACAAAGTGACTGGGCATCGGAGACACCGAAATTTATGGCCCCCAATTACAATTACATCGGCGTTTCTCGTTTTTTTTTTCCTCGCTTTTTTTCGTATTTATTGGCATGTAGGGCGTGCACACGAGAATACGCAAACATTTTATCCTACGTTTGCGGAGATAATTACTCGAACTGCGCGTGTTATTAATAAACATTAAACGGATATCTCTGTTTATGAGATACCGTTGCCAGTGAATTAATGCCAATTGTTGTATGCACCCTCGGTTGCCCGGCGGATCGTAACAGATATTGAAATTAACGGGGATGTTGTCGATATCTCCTAGAGCAAACAATGGCCGCCGCGCAAAAGTTGCATACTGCGCCAGAGAGATGGGTCGGCCATGCACACAGACGCCTTATGTAATTTTCGTTCGGTCGAAAAAAAAAAACAAGCAAAACAGATTCGGAAGCTGCGAAACGAGTCAAATCGTTCGAACCAATGGCTCGAGAGAACTCCGCTGTTTTCCGTCGGCCGCGAACTTTTGCACAATTTTATATCGACGATTTATTTCGTTCGGTGCTTTTGAGAGTTTCGATTTTAAATCTTCACTTATCTCGTCTGTTCGTTTTCGTAACTTGATCGATCGGACGTTGTTTATAGGTCAATTATTTTCATATCTTTTTCGGGATGAATAATTGAAGAACAAATTATTCGGAAAATGGAACTTGCCGGCTTTGTTTTTGAAATACGAGTTAGGATTTACAAGTTAGTTAAGCATCATTATCGTTGTGTTTGCACGCTGTAATCCACTCGTCGTTATTTCATCTTCGCCGAGATTATTTTGTTCGGGAGACAATTTGCAGAATTGAGCAAAATCGCGCGGATAAATGCAATTGCTTTTTCGATATAAATTACAGCAAAATTTTCGCAACGGGCATACACACCGTGTGCTACTTTGCATGCAGCGCGACTGCTGGTAAGATCGTCGGCTAAGTGGGATAGTTGTTGAATTGTTGTATGAAGAAATTGCAATGATGGAATAGAATGTTCAAATTAATTATAAGAATATTTCTCGCAGATGAATTCTTAGAATGTAAATGAAATTCTCGTATTTGCAAATCCATCTCTGTTGGCTAACGTAATCTAATTACATTACTAATTTCTATGAAATCCACACAATTTCAACCGTACCAACAATTTTTCTTTTTACAATTCTTTTAAGAATTGAAGTGAAACATATCTCGATGTAATTCCTCGTTGGAAATTTGTCAGTAATAAAAGAAGGAAGTTGTCTTTTATGCGAGGCTTTTATTCGTCCGATCTGAAAACTTTGCAGCTCGCACTGTATAAAACGCAAAGCACAATATTTCCGCGTCGAAGTAATCAAAATATCTTACAGCCATCGAGAAATAACTGAAACTGGAATTCACTCCGGAGGGTACGTAACCGAGCCATTGCATCTGTTACATTATTCGGGGGTACATTATAACCGTCTACCAGTTCGGCCAAATTTATTATCCAAGCGAATCCGAGAGTCGGACGCACACTTGTGCAACTGGCATGAAGAGTCTGCCTCGCACCCCGGTCTCGCAGCTCCTTTTGCAAACATTGTGAATGATTTTTCGGGCGCGCATCCTTCGTGGGCGCCGGATAAAAAGGAAACTCGTAATACGGCCCGTGTGTTTCCTTTCCGTTCGATTACCTCTTTTGCGAACAAATTTTCGGTCGTTATTATATTCATCCGGCTAAAGGCGGATAACATTTACGCAATTACCGTGCCCAAAGAAGGGCGTTCGACATAAAAGCGACGAAGAAAAAAAAACCCGGCATCCCCACCCTTTTTAACGCATCGCTTGGCCCTTGTGCGAGGCTGTGTGAAAAATGCAATCGTTCGGCTGGAAAGCACAATATTTGCCCGACCACACGTACACGACAGTTTTGTCAATTTTCGGAGTCTATTTCGCGCCCTCGCTCGTGCGACATAATTTATGCCTTTCTTTTTCATCTTCTCTCCCGTGGTTGTTACAACCATGAGCAACTCTTTTCGGCCATTTCTCCGCGATGCGCGCGTCAAAGCGAACACTGTGTGCTCGAGCGTGGCACTTTTATAAACGACGTTGCCTCCGCGGCACTTCATTCGATTAATGAAAAATGCGTCGCAAAGAAGGATACAAGCGGGGTAAAAGAGGCGTGCACACAAAAAAGGACAATTATTCAACTCGGAGCGGATTATTATCCGAGTCAGTCGAGTATATAAGGAGCGACCCCTTTGTCACGCTCTATTTGCTCGCGTATACCGATAAAATTGTCTATCAATCGCGCACGCGCTCGCTTCCATTAACGGATTCCAATTTTCGACTGATTAACCAACTGATAAGCGCCACAAAGCAGCCATTTGCACGCACATTGAAGTGAGCTTTCAGTTTGCAAACTCAGCTCTCCTCATCCTGATAATAACTCTGTTTTTAGTAAGAAAAACAAAAACGAGTTAAAAGAAATGTGCAACATTTGCTGGATTTTTGTTTCGGTTTCTAACAAGTTTCAACTTCTTTGAAATCGCGGATGAATTAGCCGAGATTTCGACTATTTTTAGGCGCTTCGTCGAAACTTGTACATTTTTTTTTCGTCAAATGACAAATAACACACCGGAAATTGAATTTTAAACTCTTGTATGTCGTTTAAATTTCGCGCCTATTTTTAGCGGATTTGAAATTGTTTGTGTGTGGCCGCTAATGACTTTTTTCCGACACTTTTTGTCTGCGAAGTTGGAGATACGTATAATGTACATTTTGAAATTTACGAAACGCAGAAAAAGTGACGTATCGACTAGCACCGGCACGTAGTCTGCGATTTACATAATGGGAATATAATGGGCTTTTGTTCAAAATCAACAAGTTGATATCGATCGCGCAATTTTATTTGATTAGAGTTTAAACTTTTGTCCGCGCGGCGTGTATGCACGCTCGTGCGCGAATTATTGTCAACAAGCGGCAGCGCACAGAGCGGCGGTGAAAAATTGTCATGAAAGCAAACATCTTCCGACAATGAGCGCATTTATTGACAGAACGGTTCGCATCGTGTTTCGCGTATTTATCGCTTTCCAATAAATGACGGATTCAACCATTAGCACTTATTCAACGGATTAAATAGAATCGTCGGTCTTTTATTTTGCATCGACGCTTCGCATAGCTTTGTTTCTGTCGCGTTTTCATCATCGATTCGAAAAAAAACAACACAATTGTTTTGCGCCCAAAAACGGTTTCAACTGATTTCGACAAACTGAAAATGTGTCGGATGAAAAATTGTTTTGATTTTCGAGTTGGACAAAATATGGTATCGGCGAAAAAAAAAAAGAACACCCACACATATGAAATAGTTCGCGGCATTTTATAGCGCACACAATTTGTAGCTTTTGGGGAACTTCATCTTTTTGATATTGATTTTTCGGTCGTTCATGAGACCACTTTTTACGTCGACTGGGCGGGCGAAACTTTTTGTTTTTCCCATTTCACGTGAGGCGGACCCGAAGAAAAACACGCTCGCATATTTTTCAGAATCCGCGTGCGCGACACAAGTCAAACTTTTTGTGCGGCAGTTTTTTTTTATCGTCTTGTATACTTTTATCACCGCACTTTAGGTACACGTTGAGGCATAATAAATTACACCCAAGGCATTCGATTTTTTCTCGCGCGCTCTATCGAAGAAAGTTGTTTTCTCGCTGTAAAATTACATTCGCGCAAAAAATAGCTTTTTTGATGCTCATTCCAGATTACGGAAATGAGATTGTGTGGCGCATGAAAATGGACCGAAAATATATTCAATGCATCGCCTTTTTCTCTCTTGTCTCAAAATGAGATTCTAACTTAAGACTACGAAACTCGTCATTTCTCACGTACTCAAGAAACGATAAAATAAATTCAAAGCAGAATCAATTAGAGTCGATTCAGAATGGAACTCTTTCTAAATCACAGATAAACCGCGGAAAAAAAGTGCCTCGCGACCCTAATTCAAAAATCGCAACAATAAAACAACTGATTGCGCGGTAAATTTAATTAGAATTTACTATCGCAAACTTATCTCAATTTATTCGCAGTTTATAAAAGCTAACAAATCGCACGAGCGATATCGTAAAAATGATTGGCGACTCGCGTATAAATCTTTATCTGTACGATTGACTGACGTGAAATTACTCCTTTTTTTTCTGTTCCTCGTCTTCCTCTCGTTCCGTTCCCTCCGACAAACAAAAGATAAAATTAATTTCACTGCTATCCTTGAGAAATCTTCACAATCTTAATAAGAAATTTCTTCCAATATCGCTCAGCGAATTCGTGATGCAAAGAGCTGCGCGCCGTACGCTTACGTAATCCAAATGCACCGTGATATGTGAACCGAGTGACGTGAAGTTGCCAGCCAGCGTTGTCTTTGTGTATGTAGAACACGCGGTTGATCGACCGGAACGAGATTTTATGGTTCTGAGGTTCCCAACTTTTCTTATCAAGTTGGTGCCACCCTGCAATTTTTTTCTCGATTTTTTCCCGCGGTACCTCGCGGCTAAAACAGATCGCGCGAAACTCTCCGAATTGAAGCGAGTCGCTCGTGTGGCAATGCGCCGCTTATAAAGGCCGTGTTTGCGTACGTGTAAGAGTGCCGATTGTACATTTATCGCGTGAAATGCGTTAAATCGCGAGCCGGTAAAATATCGCCGCGCAATTGCAAATAATTGCGAATGCCGATCGTGGGATACCAAGACCCCGCGGTGTCACTCGATGAACTTTAAATGTTAAATTAAATGTTTCAGCTTGATGCCAACTGGATTAATATGATTTAGCACCTGCAAAAAATTGACAACATAATTTATCGGCTCGATTGAAAATTATAAGACCCGACTAACTAGTCACTTGTATTTCTTTTCAAATTTCCCGCCAGTCGCGATGGCGCAAAAATATTAAACGCTGACGAAGTTTTGGCGAAAGTACTTTCGCAAAACGTGGTGTAATTATGAGATAATTATAAATTGTCATTGTAGTTTGAAGTTGAGTTGGGATATTTTAAAGTCGTTTGGATCTTGAATTGAATTGAAACTGAAATGTTTCGTGTTTTAGCAGCTCGCAAGTCGTGATGAAACGTCGTTCAACTGTTGGAGCTGGAATAATAATTGACGATAATTTTGATCTGTCGTTTGCAAGACAATGCTCGTGTTCAAACAAGTAATTAAACGCGAACAGTGTCTTTGTCGCTGCAAATTATATCTCGAACGGGAAAGAAAGTTTCATTTTTACGAGTGTCAAAGCAGAAATGGTTAAATATGATCCTTCAAAGCTTTAAAACCACATACAGATAAAAGCACTTAAGACCCGCTCGTAACTTCGGCGCTACGCTATAAGTCAACGGGCTAGTCGTAAGTTTCTAAGAACATATTCAAGTGCATGCTTACGAGTCTTGATACTTCACGTCATATTGATGACAAAACATCCTTTTGCCTCCCTCGCTTTTCTGTTTACAGACAAACACAATGGAATTTTAATCATCTTCTCAGTTTTATTTGTTCTATCACTCTTTAAAGTAATCAGTCGTTGTTTGTAGACAATCTTGAGATTTTTACATCAAAAGTCAAGCGAATAGATAAATAAATAAAGTCAAATAAATAAATCGTAACAATTATAAATTACTTCGTTTCAGAAGCACAAGTCGGATGAATAAATAAACCAGAAAATGATGCAAGTTTGCGAAAAGTTGAACCTCGCTGATATTACAATTTGCAAAATATCTTTACGCCAATTAATTTTCTTACGTAGAAACTTGATTATTCGTTTGATTGTCATAATAATAATGTGAAAATGTATTCCGCAAGAAAGTACGCGATCGTGAATACGAGATCGAGACAACGAGATAAATCATACAAATTCAATTCTTACAGTCGTTTTAGAAAGTGATTAACAATTTAGACACCAGATGGCGGTATCATTCACTGCCGTTACGATCCCAAATGGTTTATTCAATGTAAGTATACGGCTCTGCCTTTAAATGTTTCATATCTTTCAGAGTTGAAAAATTTATACTTACTGAAAAAAAGGAAATTTTTAACAAAAACCTACATATTGTTTCATAAACTAAAAAATCGTAGAACCAACGAAACTTACAAAAATTAACACAATCACGTTGGTTCTACGAGACACGAAATTTTGCAAATTGATACGACTAAATTGAACTAAACTTTGACTAAAAACTAACATATAATTTCGATTAAAAAAGGATTTGCAAGATAATTTCAAACAGTAACATTTGGACCGATACTTGTGAAACACGAAAAAGCACTCACGAATTTTCCAAACAAATTTGCATACAAAGTTGGTTCGCGGAGTCTTGGCGCAACTTGCATCAACTTCTATAAATAACACGAGGGAGAAAACACAT
Source organism: Telenomus remus (assembly GCA_020615435.1). Lineage (NCBI taxonomy): Eukaryota > Metazoa > Arthropoda > Insecta > Hymenoptera > Scelionidae > Telenomus > Telenomus remus. Next base: position 3,843,177 of record CM036341.1, on the reverse strand, counting down.
CGCGAGTATGCTTTTCAAAATCGGCCATAAAGTAGCCGTTGGCCGAGAGCAGCGCTTGGAATTTATCAACGTTGTTCGTAGAGGACAAATCACTTTCTCGTTTCATTATCAGTGTCATTGTCAGGGTAGGGCGGCACCGTCGGGGCTTCTGTTGGCCATTTTCCAGCGGTGGCTGCTGGTTCCACTTCCGGCGAGTCGGTGATAACAATGGGCCCGAGAGGCTCGACCGTCTGTGTTTCATCGCTCGGGAATGCACTCGAATGGTTTTTCTTAGCCGAGTCCACCGGTTTGTCATTTATAACGTCGGTTCCTTGGATGCCATCTTGAGCGTCAGGTTTTATTGTCGTCTGAGGCAAATGCAACACGAGATCGTCCGAGCTCGGCTTCGGCGGTAACAATTCTATTGCTGGCACTTCGGTTTGTATTTGACATTGGCGACCCATATAGCCGAGTGGACACAAGCACCTGAAACACACCGATGAATTTCTTTTTGAGTGCATTGTTTAACGTTGATTTAGACGACGTGAAAGAGTCTGTCGCCAACCACTCTTCCACTTCAGAAATATTGTAGCTGACAACCCAAGTGCCACCACCGCGTGACAATACGAAAATCATTATTTTCTTCGACGAATTACGTCTGTCTGCCAACCAGTTTGAAACAAATTACATCAGGTTGAACATAACATTTTTTTTGCGCCGATTCAAATCGAATTAGACGTTTTATTGAAATGTACACGATAAACAATTATTGAAACTGCCGTGGAAACATGATTAGATTTAAATCTTGACACTTTAATGAAACCATTACACGAAGTGGTATATGATTTAACAACCTGTAAAGTTTTCAAATCACGGGGTTTCGAGCCAACTGGTTTAAGATGCATTGAAAAAATGGCATTTCAAATTTAAAACTCATAATTAGACATTTTGTGCGCACTTTGCAATTAGAAACTGAGGCAAGAAGTAGTCGATGTTGCTCGTAAGACCAAATTGTTACTACTTACATAAGATCGAATTAAAAAAAAAGATAATCAAATGAGAATTATGTGTTCTTTTCTTTTAGTTTCATAATATTTGAAATGATTCGTAATACGTTTTGAATGGGAGCAAATAAAAATACGTGAATGATCATTCAAAGCCTAGACTATTTTTAGGAGCTATAACTCAATCCTGAAGAATCGTGGCTCGATAAATTTGCCGAGCACGATCGTCCAAATGTTGATAAACTTTTTGAATCAAACTAATATTTACGAAGAAAACAGATATACATTTCACATTGGATTCTAATTTTTCGAATAGACCCGCACTCTGTCCATAAATTAACGTAATGTGACCCCAGAGTCGACATCTGGTCTTTTTCCTATGGCCCGGAATGCTATACATTGTGTGAAATATGCAGATGTAAAAGAAGATAGTAGCACTTTTAGTCTCAAAATTTTTGTTCTCTTACGTTTAACGCGGAGAATTTATACAATAACGTCTTGTTTGTTAGACTCTCAATGGTACATGAAAATTCATCCCAAACTTTCTCAAAAAAGAAGAAACAAAACGAAAAAAAAAAAACAAAAAACTTGACGCACCATTTGCATCAACTGAATGCTCGTCAAAGTGAAATACTGCATTTTCTCCCCCATTATTGATCATTTTTTCCTAACAATGAGAAGAGTAGAATTTAAATGCAACAAAACGAGGATTCCATGGTCAATAGAATACAAGCCTCGAAACTGAGAAAGTTGCATGGGTCATCACAATTAGTAGAAGTTAATGATTTAGGAGGGAGGAGATGACGATCGATTACAAAGGTGGCGCTGAGCTACCTGTAGTTTCCATCTTCCTTAGTCATGCTAATGCAGGTGGCATTGTTTTGGCAAACGCTCGGATTTTCGTCGCAGAATGTGAGTTTCTGGTCGCAGAGGTCGCCGGTCCAGCCAGGCTTGCATCTGCACTCCCACGGTCGTCTGCAAGTGCCATGAACGCAGCCCGGGTACGGCACACATTCTGTGCAATTTGCACCAATCCAACCGACGCGACAATGACATGTCCCTGGTCTTCGACAAGTTCCATGTTCCCGGCTACAACTCGACGAACAAATGGCTGCAACAGATGGCAAATATTCATTCGCAGTTTGTATATACTTTGTAATGTAATCGCATCGCGGAGCAAACAACTATTTGCGAAATACCTTGCGACGAACATTATGCAAATGTTTAAAGCAGTTTAACCGACTAGCATTAACGAGTTATTATTCTCGTCCGTTCGGGACTTTGGATACGTCTAATTCCAAAACACTCGTGCATTTTTCAATGACCAAAATTCAACAATTTAAATTCATTAACATAGATGAAATTTCTCCGTCAGAAATTAGACTATGAATGTGGAATATTTGCCGGCAAAATAATTAAACAGAGAAGCAGAGTGTATTAAGTAATGAAATTAACAAAGAAAAGGATAGCAGTTCTATTTGCAGTGCCCAGGTAAACTCGACAGCCAACGTAATATAAGTTGGGATCGATAAATAAATGAAAAATACAGCACTGATTAACTACCACTTGTCAATACATAATGACGACTGCTTTAAAGGCAGACTGGACGGACGTATTCCACCTGCCCGGGCAGATTTCCTACCACGTGAGCGGGTTGAGAAAAAAAAATTACACCAACGTCCATTCTCATTAGTACAAAAGTAAGAAACGAATTAAATACACGAACCTCGATATAGTCCGTCGCTCATAAAAAAACACAACATATCAGGCCACGCCATCGTTTACCTGGCGCGCAACTCGCTTGTTTATTTAGGAGAAAACAAAACTATTCGACCACACAGGTGAATCGGTGCGTCAGTTCAGTCATCCGTCCAGATCAGTATTCAAATATTAAACTCCTCGCGGGGGAAAATCGTGCATTATTTTCAAGGACAGTAAACTAAATAAAAACGTGCTTATTTCTAATGAAAGTCACGTCTTTGGAACCTCTGATTAAACACTGTACGAAGGTTTAGAGAAAAAAAGGTAAAAAATGGGACGAGAAATAGTGTGACGAAAAATGGCACGTGGCCGTGGAAAGGCTTGGCGAGGTGAAAAAAAGTGAAAAATAGTTTCGATATTTAGCAGATGTTTGATATGAAAAATATTTATTTAGAATAGAGAGGAAGACAAATGTTGACGCATACTAAGTATATACTCACGAGTTTGACAGAGGAAGCCTGTCCAGCCGGGCTCGCATCTGCACTCGAGCGGTCCTTGACAAGTTCCATGAACGCATCCCGGCAGCACCGAGCACTGCTTGCACTTGGGGCCTTGCCATCCGAGTCGACATCTAGTTAAAAAACGTTTCGCATTTTACATCGCTGCGAGGAGGCCAAAATGAATTCGTCATTTCGAGTGGGAGCCGAAAAAGAAGAAGGCGCGAGAAAAGGGCACCGTGCAAAAATAAACACGAGGATCAAGCGAGACAAAACAAAAGAACGGTGAAAATAAACACAAAAAGTGGTCCGGGGGGACAGGACAAATCAAAACAAGACGAGCAAAAAAACAACGAACGTAACAAAGGTACGAGTTATTATTATAGCCGTGCGCGCGGCAAGGGGTCGGTAAACGGGGTAATGATTAAACGCTAAAAACAAACATATAATCGGGCGAAATTGCATCATCATTTGGATCTCCGGGGCCCCGTCCTTATATGTGCATGCGACGTTTGAAGGGCAATAATTTCGGTTGAATTGAAAATAATGATCGTCTTAGCTTGTTACCGCGTCGTACTTTTATCGCGACGCTCCCCGAGATTCAATTGATTTGATATAATACACCTGCAACTCACTTGCATTCGCCGGGTTTATCGCAATATCCTTGACTGGGATTGCAGTCGGGCGCGCAAATTGGTTTCGAGCAGAATAGCCCCTTCCATCCAGGATCACAGGCGCACTCGAAGCTCACGTTACACCTGAAAGTGAAAATATCCTTTCGTAAAAGCGTATCGCGAAAATCGCCCCGACGAAAAACGTCACGACAGAGCAAATCGGCACAATTGCGAAAGACCAATAGCGTTGTTTTCAACGTCCAATCGTCTCCTTCTTTTGTCGCTGTTCTTACCTTTTTTGTTTCTTTCATTTTCGTTTTTTTGGCTCTCGTTTTTCTTTTCATTTCACGTTCGAATCGCTCTCTGCACCCTTTATTGACGAAAATTTCGTTCCCCCAGAACGCTTTCCGGTCCGATTGGTAAATGAATGGGTATGTTAATAGGGAAATAGTTTTCTCCGCATGATAACGCTGATGTACAGTCACTCGAGCGAAAATGAAGAAAGATTAATGAGCGTCGGCGAGCCGATTAAAGATTATCAGATTTGCGGCTAGTTTATGGCCAGGGCCGCAATGTTGGTATTTATCCGGGATCCGAAATAGTCTGCGCGATCGCGTCCCAGCGATTTCCAACTGGATTTATCATTTTCGGCGCACGGGAAAGCCGCTGCGCGATTTACCCTACATCCACAAGACGACGCCGAGCGCACACTTTTCACTCGGGTACTTTCGTTTTAATGCGCGCTTATTTCGATCTGACGTCTGATTGCACGTTTCGCGACCGGATTCCCCTTCGTCGAAAGCAATCAACAAGTTGGTCAAATTTGATGATTCAGAGTTATTATATGATTCGAAATTGATGTGTCCGAGAAAGTATCAAGTCAACGGTGGCTGCATTTTTTTTCTCGCTTTTTTATTCCTTTCGGTTGGTTGTAATGATGTTTTAATGACTCTGAGATGGACCTGGTCCTTTTTCTTTTGAAAATTCAATCACCAGTTGAGAGGGATGAAATATGATTCTTTTTGATACGACTTTCAGAGTTCGAAACGAGTTGTGTGACATTTTTTTCTGGCTCTGAATGGATATGTAAATATGAAAATATTTGGGGAGGCTTTTTGTACCGAAAGATGTGCAATATCATGTAACGTGTGAACTGATGAAAAGTCACGCCTGGAAAACATCGAAAACAGAAAAGAGAATCAATATTCGTGAGAAAATTCGTGTCTGAAAAAAAAAGTTATTTCTATTTTTTTTTTCAAAAATTAAATCGTTCGACTGTAATCACGAAATTGTTATTATTAATGCTTGGACGTGTAGGTGAAATTCAAAGACTTCTCATCGTGCCGATAAAATCTTCGGGGGATTTAATCACTTTACAAACAATGAAGGCAAATAAGAATATCCTGCGAAGCCATCATCGAGACATCAGCGCTGTTATCTCATAAAAAATGTCAAATTAACATTTCTGATTCGTGAAAGTGCATTTTTAACGAGCCTGCTTCAATACGAAAAAACGATACGATGAAATTCTCGCAACAATGGCCGCATGAATAAAGCGTATGATTTTTTGATGAAAGGCAAGAAACGCGCTCGCGAACGCCAAACGAGTCGAGATTTATTCCCGCAACGCCCACGTGCTTGCCCATCACAGGGACGGGCACTGCTTGTCTTATCACGCCGAGGCACTCGCTGTTATTAACGTTTTAAGTTTTGCTTTCGTCAATTCAATATTCACCCTCTCAAAAAAAAAACTAAACAGGAAAAAGAACGGACGAAGCAAAAATGACGAGAAAAAAGGACTTTATTCGATTGACCCGTTTTTCCAGGACAATATTCACAGACCCGAAATTCATGCAAATGTCAGCAAAAGTATTCTGTCGTCTGTTTTATTCATTGCGATTATTTTTACAGTTGGAAATACAAGCGACTTATTACTTTTTTTTTGGCGTATGAATGAATGAATAAATGACATAATGAAAATGGAATTTCGAACAAGACGCAGCTGATTGTCTGCAACTCTTTGAGGAATAGCATTATTCAAATGCGTCTTTGTGAATCGTCGCGTTTTATTTGCTGTGTAATTGTTTTGCCAGCAGTCGAATGAAATCAAAGTAGAGATATCTGTCGGATGTACAACTGCACACGTCCCGCCAACGTTCGTCTCGCAAACGAATTCAAAAACTTTGTACTAATGTGTCCATGTCATTTATTCCATCCGCAACGAAATTTCAATCTTCACTTACAACTAAACAATTCAAATTATCTCCTTTCTTTCCTCCCCATTTTTCACCGCAAAACATACAAAGAAGAATAAAAAAATTTGACTTTCAAATTCACGTTAATTATCGTCTAATTTGACTTTCCAAAAAAGAGGACCATTTTAAATACCACTTTGAATGGTAATGTTGGAATGATGCGTCTTAACAACTTTCTCTTGCACGCAAATGCACGTTCTCAAAGTCGCAAGTCGCAGTGGGGGGTTCGCACGTCGGTTAGACTCGGTTGGGTTTTTCTTCAAATTTGTCCGACAGGCTAGGGAAATAAAGTGGCGTCTTAGGAAAAGTGCTGGCGCGCGCTATTAGCATAGAATAGGCTACCCGTCGGGCGCGCGACGCCAGGCGACAGTCATTAGCCAGGTGCAGAGAGCGAGCGGCTTATCAGCTATTCGGAGAGAGGCGATTGGCGTTTTTCCGTGGGCGACTGATTTAAGGGCCATAAGTCGTTACCTGCCGTGCTGACATCCTGGCAGGGCGACGCATTTGTCACACAATTCTCCATAAAAGCCGAGTTTGCAGCGACACTCGCCGGGCTGGCGACAGTAACCTTGAAGCGGGTCGCAACCCTTTCTGCAGATAGGGACGTCGCAGATGTCCCCCGTCCAGCCTGATTTGACACAAAACAAAAGTTGAATGATAGATGAAACGCGGAGCTGTGCGAAATTGATCAAAAAGTCGACTCACCGGGTAAGCATTTCACCTCGCCGGCCTCGTCGCAAACGTAATGAGAATTTGGGTGCTGCGCCGCTGGGACCTCGCATGCCTGCTTTTTCCATTTCGGTACATACCTGCGGACAGACGAAAAAACACACTTCGACTCGTATTTCATATTTACATCGCAAGCCCGGAGGACCAACAAAGGAATGTAACGTAATATTACATTAACATTTCTTTGATTCCGACAAACCGATATTGAACTTGACATTCGACAAGTTTTTCCACAACCACCCGGGCTACCCGTTCAATGGCCTATCCAATTTCAGAGCTCGCATGGTTCATTCAATATTCATCTTTCAATTATACCTTTAACTCTTTTTGTGACCCTGCTTTGTTCCATCCCACCGCGCCTTTTTTTTTCTTCACAGAGTATTTGCCCCCCGAGAATCGGCCAGCTTTCGCCAAGACTGTTGCGAACAATATTCAAATTCAACGTGACGCCGAGTTTTGAATACTTCACAAAGTCTTGTTTCCACTTTGCGACAAAACTTTTTTCCCCGACGAACAACTTTTGTTTCACTTTGTTTGGTGTTTGTAGTTTGAAGTTTATTTTTGTTGATTCTCAATAGATGATTAGAGACTGAACGAAAGGATGAGCGCGATTGAAAACAGAGTTAGAACGAAATTTTAATTACGACGATGGCTTATTGTGCGCTGTTATTGCGCTGCAAGTTTTTTTCGCTCTTTTTGTTTGATCGCTGTCAAGTGGCTGGGACAATGCGGAATGCCGGGAAAGAAAGTAAAGTTCTTCTCTGATGAGCGGAGAAGGTTATAATGAAATTTAATACAAGCCCGCGACATTGATTTGAAAAAAACGATTAAAGCTCTAATTAGAAAAGTTGAGTCTTGGGGGAAAAAAGTGTAATTAACTTGGAGATGGCACAATTTTAAACTCACTTGTTTTTTGCTAATCTCCAATGTGAATCCTCTTAATGAAGATGAAAAAGAGAAAAATTCATACCACAGGATGACACTGAACGATGGAACGGTCTAATACGAAATTTGAAAATAAAAATATAAAATTGTAGTGGAAATATATATTTGTAGATGAATATTCAGTTGTAATTTATATTCTCGTTCATCATTTTGGCTGTTTAAAGCAGGAACTGAAAGAGAATTATCGAGCCCCATTTGGGTACAAAATAATTTCTCTGTTTACGTCGACGAAAATTGTATCCTCCCGTTTGAATTGAACGTAATGCATTACGAGAAGCGAACGGTTTTCGCGTGATTCATGCGCTGATTATTTTATCTTATTATCTTGCCGAGATTCACGCTCCGTATATACGAGTTATATACCCCCTGTTTTCAATTAAAACCCATTAGGCTGGAAAGAAGTTGACACTGCCGGCGCTAAAAATAGCCTCTCTCACTCTATTCGCCGGACTTTTCGTACACCGTAATTGCTTTATAATTTTTAGTTTTCGTTCGCAAAACAAAATTAAACGCAAACAAGTGGATTTAATTTTACATAATATATCGCGCGGCGCTCTGATTATACGCGAGCCCGGTGTCAGTCGAGCATTTTTGTTTAATGCGCATGAAATTGCTTTTTGTCTTAACAGCGAGCATATCATTCACTTTCATTGACTCGGGCGTGTGCATCCACACGACCGGAATGCGCGGAATAATTATAAAAGTGCAAATCAATTAAGCCGCGCGTTTTCATTCAATTATTCCAGTCGGTGCGAGAGCGAAAAATAAAAACAACACAGCGTCGTTTCATTCACAAGTGGCGCGCGAGTTTTTGAGTGGAATCGCTGCGTCAGATTTCAAGTTCAAGTTTACGATGATTGCTTACTTCGATTTGAAAAGTCATTTTTTCAAATTGGACGCCGTTCTGTTTGTTTGTTTCGATTGTCAAAATTGTGAAGACCGACGGAACGTAAATGTTATGTTATTTTGACGGCTGAAACTTCGTTTGTTTCGACTTCAAGGTCGACTTTTTGACGGCGCCTTGCTGCACGATGGGAAAAACATTCAAGGCATATCGGAGAAGTTGTATTGTACATGTGCACAGGTAATTTATGATGGATTGTATAAATTAGCCGCAGAAGTAATTTCAAAATATACGTTACGAGCTGGAACACAACACGAAACATCATGGAACCGTCCGCAGTGCGATGCACGCGTGATTTTTAATTACCAATTTTAATATTTTGCAATTAACGGCCGGTGCTTTTGATTTAATACGCGTAATCGGTCGGATTTCTTTCGATAGTCTTTAATTGATTTTCGCCGACATCAGGAGTCATTCCAGTCAGCCGCTTGTTTATTCGAGTTCAAAAATTTCAATTCACTTTGCTCCTTGGAACACTCGCTCCGAATCGCCAACTTTGCGAGCACGTCCGACTTTTAATAAGTGTTTCAAGTTGTTTTCCAGTGTATCATGGCTGATTTTTAAACTGCTATTACTTTTGCCTCGAGGTCATTAAAATCATAGCCGATTTTGAACTTGCTACGAACTAACTATAAACCGTACTAAAATCGCGACTATCCTTGAACCTAAATTTCCTTTACTTTTAGTTTCACCGAAATATTTCAACAGAATATCAAATAACTAATAAAAATGTTAAAAATTCTCTTGTCAGCACTTGGAAAGGAGGTTAAAGTTCTAGAACTGACTTAGAAAATTGATCCACGTAGCAGAGTAGCCGAGGAATTTCGATAACAAAGTTGGTCCCCAGCAAGCTGTCAAGACTGATAAGCTAATGTGGTCGTAGATGCAGCACACGTTGGGGCTCTCGGTGTTACCCATCGAAACGTCTTACAATCTCTCGTTCTCTGTCCACCCACGCCGTAAATTCGAGAAACAGGCACCGGTCTTTTCCTCGACAAAATAATTTATTTTGTCTAATGGACCGTGCGGTCATGTGTCGGTTAATCCTCGAGAGGAGTGCGCGCAATTATCGGATTACCTGGTCAATTTAAAAGCGGAGCATCTTTAAAAGGCAAAGGTCCGCAGAGAGAACGACCAAAAGAATCAAACAGAAGAAGAAGGCACAGAGTGAAACAAAAAAAAATAAGCCAAACAGATTGAAAGAAGGAGAGGCGGCGGAGCGAGACTTACCTGGGACCGGCTGCGAATCCCGCGGGAAGTATGCCGAGGCCGAAAACGGCGCTGAGGAGCGCGGAGGTCGGGCGATTGTCCGCGGGAGCAGCGAAATCGCGCGAACCGGCGAGGACGAGCAGTTGCACTAGGAACGGTATCATCTTTGCTTGACTTGCGAGTCAAGACTGCCGAGGACGAGTCGACGTCTACGCCTGGATAACGGGACCAAGTTTGAGGTCACGGCACACTTTTCCGCTCGACATCGAACGGACACACACGCGCGCTCATCTCCAATCGTCTTCTCCTGTCCGTTGCATTTCATCGTTCGGGTTCAACACCCGGGCGCCGTGACGTAACACGGAAATTCCGACCGGGTAATTAGAAGGGAAATTGTGACGTGACGCAGCGCGGAGATGTGCGGTCGGTGCTGAAAGAAGAGAGGAAAAGAGCTGCCACGACCGGGGTGGCGAGCCCCATTTGTTAGCGCGCTCGAAAGTGAGATTAAATTTTGAGACGGAACGGATTAAGAGAGGATTGGTAACAGATGTCGGCGCGCGATTTATGTCCTACTCGCTTGTCCTTTTCTTGCACGCACTCTCGCGAGTTTTGTTTTCTACTATTAGCAATCGGTTGGACAGATTTCAAAATCTTTTTGTAATTTTGTTTAAACAAATTTCGCATCGGGCTGATAATTGTCCGAAAAGTTGGCTCGCTCATTTCTCGAAAATCAGTGGCGAGCTGAGATTTACGAGAATCGGCGAGGATCAATTTATTCGCAGCGATACCGATCTGGACGGCCGCGCAGATTTATAGATTTGATTATACACGCGGCGACCCAGCGTATTTGACGTTTGTTTTTATCCGGACAATCGAATCCTGGGGAATTGAAATAAAAAAAAACAAGAGAGTGAGAGAGAGAGAGAAAAGAAACGAAAACACAAGCAAAAGGAAGTTATAAAAAAAGGAACAAACAAAACTATACTCCGCAAAGTATCATTAATTATGCATGACCACGAATGTGCCGGTTGTGTTCTCGCATTTAAATATGCAATAAAGTCATACTTCGTATTACTTTCCCCTTCCATTGTCCGTTTATGAAAACGATGACCCGGAAAAAAAGATTGTACGCGCTCTGATAAGACTTGCAAATTGAATTGTTGCTGTCGATTTCGATGGCTGTTGGACGAAATTAATCTGTGCTCCTTTTTGCGCTCTTATTCGTGCGAAAGAAAAACAAATCTCAGAGTCCATTAGCAGGTGAGCTGAGCTGAATGTTTAAAAATTGGCCGACTGAAAATTGTGCATCCAACGTACGTCTGGGTTCGGGGTGATTACAAAACTGCACCGACATTAGCCTGGCGATGTTTTTTCCCAACCTATCTCACGGCACGGCTGCTGTAAAATTAATGCAACGTTTATTTTTTGTACGAAACACACATGAAACATCCATTTTCTATTATCGTACCGTACGCAAAAGCTTATTGCCAACGGAGCAACAAGAGTGATTCAAAAGTACGAATGCATTTTATAAAACCGGGGAATTCCTTTTTTTTTGTACGGTTAATTACAATGGTCGGGAGAACGAGAATCAATAGCGTGCAAATAACAATAGCAATAAATAAGTATATTTCAGCGTCGAGCAACAACAAATCGCGATGGTCGATAACGTGGAACAGCAAAAAGTGTCTCTATTTTGCTTATACCTTTGTTCGCTTTATCCCACGAGAGGAAATCGGACTGCACTTGTTATGATAATTTCACGTTCGAGTGCGTGACTTTTTTTTTCAACGCCCATGCACTGCCGTGACATTTCTCTCTTGCTTCCCAAAGACAAAATATTTGGCTACGATATCGCTTTGAGAGCCAAAGATAACACCTCTGCACGTTCAGCTGATTGCCCTCCAACATACGATTCGCACAAAAGTGTAACGCCAACAGTCGAAACAAGTCCATTTCAGCCGAATGAATAATGGATTTTCAATTAAAAATATTGCCCTCTCTTTTCATTTGTCGCTGAGAATCGTAAATTACAAACCGAGCGACTTCCAAAATTAAACTAATTTTTCCCTCCGCTTGTCGATTCTAAAAGAAGAAAAAAAAACGTTAGTTTCAAGTTCGATCTGAAAAGTGTCGAGGGTGTTTTATGAGTTTTCTAAAAATAATTCCAAGTATCATCTTCGCACCGAGTGAAATATATATCAGTCGGCGGTCCCAGTTGCGCATCTCGTGTTGGGATCAAATACGCAGAAATAGGTATATCGTTTCAATAAAATAACTGCGGACAGAAACTGCAGATGATTCCGCGAACGACGCTCGATTATATTTGTCGAAATTTCTGATTCGTTTGATAAAGGCTGTAAAAGTCGTCTGGCTTGAAGTCGTAATCCGAAAAGCGATACTGATTAAGGGCCCGGTTCAAAGTGAATAATTCGAGACGATGCGAATGAAACGAAAAATCAAAACAAGATTGCGCAAGCACGTGTATTATGTGTTATGTGTCGGGATGATTAATAGGCTGTCCCGTTTGGTTGCATCTGTTCTCATTAGCTGCCGATACCGGTTCCCTTTTTGTCACCTCGGCGAGTGAAATAAATGGTCGCGATCGGGTAAGAAATCGTCGGGCCGGACAATGCCCAACGAACGCTCAAATGCTGATAGATGAAGATTCGAAATAAGTAGCTTAGTAAACATGAATAATGCATGGCATGTGTGCACTCTTGAAAATTTGTCCAGACCACGAATCCTGTGTATGAATATATTGTGTGTCGAGTCTAATCCTGGATGTTAGATGGCCGAGTACAAGGCACTGTCTCGGGTGTAGGCTTACTCGGGTTGTGCCGAATTTCACGCCACCGGGAAACGAGATTAATGCGCGCTGCGAATCGACCCGGCTCCGATTCATGCGTGCCGAGGAAATGCTGGAAAGGAGCTCGGCGCTGTGGGAAACAACCAGCCCGGGTTAATTGATTCTCCTCAGATACATGCGATCGTCCAGGCGCTCCCCCTAAAAAGTCAGCCACAAATGAAAATAAATATGCGGCTAAAACCAATTCGTGGTAGACACCGCGAATAGTTTTAGCTGCGCCTTCGGGGCGAGTTCCGATGCATGTTTTCGAGTCCGTTCACTATTTCGATTAATTTATGTGGCTTTTATATCGCATGTAAAATAACGTGGATGCGAGACTTACCTTTTTGTACCCTTTTCGAACGCTTTAACATGAAGCTCGCCGGGGCAAAAAATCAGTTTTAAATTAAGATCCTTCTCGTCCTTGAAGTGAAAAACGATTGACGTTTATGACGGATAGTCATGTTTAAGAACGAACAATTAACAAGGAATGTTTTGATAAATTTCAAACTTGATGTTCGAAATCTTTCTGACATTTGTTAGACTGAGCAGATCTCAGATTTCTCTGATTATTGATCAGTTGTATTTGGATTAGATTCAGTTGTAAGGTAAATAAACAAAGGTGACTAAACATTGACGTAGTACTATGATTTATTATCATAATTATTTGATCATAATATATTTATATAATAAAGTCGTCATTGATAGAGCCTAGTATATAGAAACGTATTTACAAAAGAGACTTGGCTATGTACAAATAAATACAATGATTTTGGTGCAATGTAATCGATCACCGCGATGATAAGATGAAAGCAAACATTTACAGAGACGCAAATCGTTATTCAACATCGCCGAAATGATTGAACAATTGCTCGTGATTTGCGGGCAGTGATAATAGGAACTTTGTACAGTCTGTTCGTTGCATGTTGAGCACGAGACGCGGCCGGCGAGACGCTATTTACAAATTATTCGAAATGTATGCTCGCACACTCATACAACACACAAGCATCGCCGTTCGTAACGTCGACGGGTTCCTAGCTGAGGGAGAGGGACAGTGACATTGAAACGACAGCCGATTTACACCGGTTAGTTGAACGAACATTTACAGCGCGATAATGTCCGCTGACTGGAACAGTCATCCGAGGGATCGGCTCACAAGTGGGGGATCGCAGCACTTCTTTCCAACTCATCCTTGAACACTGGCCGTGGTTCCCCGCGATCCGAGCTCCTCCACGATCGCCAACGACGTCACCTGAGGTAGTCAACTCGCGTCCACACGTTTAACTCGCCGGCGCCACCAGCACCAGTGATATCATACAGTGTCGTCCAGCTTAGGATCCCTTCGCCGGCAGAAACTGATCAGAACAGCCAAAATCACCAGGATCGACAGCGACATCACAGCAGCGCACACCGCCAAGATTATCGTGTTGTCTGGTTTCTTAATCCCCACCACCTGCACCGAGTTCGGCCTCGTGTCAATCTCGATGGGGAAACTTCCTGGACCGTCATTCGACGCGATCCGCACCTTGTATTTGACCCCTGGAAGGAGACTGATCTGCGCGCTGTTACTGTCCGCTACCTGGTTCCCCATCAGGCCACCAGTTTCTGGTTCCCAGGACACCACGTAGGTCTCCTTTGGTACATCCTCCACGTCGCGCAAAGTGTCGCCTGTGGAAGGTCTGGAATTGTCGTCGATGGGCAAGCCTTCGTTCTCGTCGGTTCGTCGCTTGAAGAAGAAGCGTTTGTAGACGTCCTCTGGAATTTGCGACTCCTGATCCTGGCGCCACTCGAACAACACTTTCTCGCCGTAACGCTCCAGGAAGAACTGTCGCACTCGGTCGTTGAACTTTTTCTGCTCCAAAGCCTGTTGACGCTTGAGCTGGTCGTCGACGTCCGTCCAAGAGATTGTCGCCTCGAAAAAGGATGGCCCCTGGCGAAGCGAGTCCAGTCTGGGAACCCACTCCTCCCAGCTGTAATGCTGCAGGCCGCCCTCCACCACGGCGATGATCCAGGTGTCAGGCCGCAGAGTGGGAACACGCTCGCCCGGATAGTACTCCATCACCGACCAGATCTTGTACACTTTTCGCAGCACGATCGCCACGTCGTACTTTCCAAGAAGTACCGGGCCCTTGCGTGGGGCCGGCAACATCGATGGCAGGTACTCCTCTGCGAAACGACCTTTGTGGAAGTTGCAGGCTGTCTGACATGCTGGACACTGGAATTAAGAAAAGTCTATTAGTATTCATGTGTTGCGTGGTTTTTAGATTACAGTTTTGTTGCGTCTTTTTTGTTTTGCTGATGAAAAATGGATGCTACTAAATATTGATGTTTTTTTCGTTCGAGATGAATTCATTTTCACGGACGGTTTTTGTTAATTTTTTCTGCTCGAGTGAATTAAAGTTGAAGATGAATCAAGTGGAATGAAGTGGAATCAATTTTTCTTCAAATACGAAATTTCTACAAGATTTTTTTCGTCGGCATAATTAATTTCATTGTGAGTCGGTGGATTTTATTAATGACCACGTCATTTTTTCCCTGTCGTGACTTGAAAACCGCTTGGCTTTGATATGCTTTAATGAAAAATGGATGATACTGATCTAATTTGAAATTAAATTATATTTTTTTCCGACGTCTCCCCTCGAAACGGTGGACTTAAACAGGTTACATTGTAATTTTATCTGGAACTCATGCGAGACTCTTTGTTTTCTAACAGTATTTTTGAAATTTATTAGAGGCATTTCGTCAAAATCCAAGCCACCGTCTGTGGCCCCGCTCGAATACATAATTTTCTCTCGTCTGGACAAATGCTTTATAAATAGCTCTACCTGATCTGATCTCACATAAAACGTTCAGGTAGGTTCACAAAGTAGTCTGTTAAGAATCGTAAGATGAAATAGATTTTTTTTCTTGATAGAACCAGCACAAAATGTAACCTTTGTGTTGTTCGCCTGAGAAAAAAATTTTTACCGAAATTCAACGCTGGAAATCACGTAAAAAACCGAATCTTCAAAAAACGAAACAAAAACTTCTTTTCTCGGTTTGATTAAATTTTAAATCCCACGTGACTTGCAGTTTGTGATTGCCGACTTTGTTCTCTCGATTATCATTATATTTTTTTTTATTTTTCAATATCGAAACTATTTCCAAGGAGGGACTTGAAAATGTTGAACGAGATCAAAAAGCCGAATAAAAGAACTTTGGCACAAAGTAAACTGAAACATCAATACCAAGTGGGCTTCTCCACCTGAGCTCTAATTTCACGTTGATGACAATAAGAATTTGCTTCTGGTTGCATTTCCATGGGGAAACCGCGCCTTTCATCTGGCCGCGTTAATTAACCGCCCGGCTCCGATGACGAAAAGCCCGGGCTCTTCGAGTACGACGAATTTTCGGCCCATCGAATGCCCAAAATGAATCGTCATCTTGGCGTGTATTTTGTTATTCCTACCACCCGAACAGGTAGCGACTTTGGATTTTCCACGTAACGATCGCGTGAAATTTCCTCCCGATCGACTGTGACTCGGGCGGTCCTTCTTTTTGGGGCATCGCGCCGTCTCTGTCGCGCCGCATGGGTCCATGTGCGGTGGCGTTGTCCCGCTTATATTCCCACTCCGGCGGCGAGCACAATTCGAACAGCCGAAGGGTAAGCTTTATGCGTCGAGACATGGTAGGATGGATCGCTGCATTCAGGCGGCCTTTTTTCCCCCCTCGCTCCGGACCCCGCGGTGTTCTTTTTTCGTCTCCTCCGCCGGTCGCCCGTCTTCTTCGAAAGTCTCGAAAGCCGGGGTATCCTCGGCTGAATTTCCTCGCGCTTCGTCGACTCGAGATTGGAGGATCTTCTTTTATGAGGTAACGAGAAACGACAGCAAGATTACCCCGTTTCCGAGCGATCGATCCGTTCGAAAAGCCAGCACAAATACAAGATCGAGGTGTCCCGATCCCGCGTATCCACGGATAATACCGACGACTACACATTGTGCCCATAGTCTCGCACTAAACCGATTCCGACCTGCGTCATAAACCGAATCACGTGTCTGCATAATCGGCAATACTCGACCGATCAACGTATTTTGCAAATCGATATCTCGAGACGTCTCGAATTCATATTTGGCTTCGCTCTTAATTCACGGCTTATCGATCTTGTTTTTGGACTTTCGTTTCGTAATTTTGCCTCGTGCTTTTTTAGCCGATTTCTTGCCGATTTCTTATCACGCGCAGATTTGGATATAAAGTATCGCTGCCTTGGCGCGAAAATTATGCCCTGGCTTTATCGCGGATGAGATCACGCTGTGTGGCAACAGAAGCACATTCCTGGCTGCCGATATGATTGTGCAAAGAGAGCCCGGTGTTTGATTTGTGCGCGATGTTGCGGACTGATGCACGTGAGAGAGAACGCCAGTTGTGGATTTAATTGTTCCTTTTTTTTCCTCCTCTTTTCTTTCCAACGTACGAATTTGTGGATATTCAATTTCATGGCGATAATTCTCGAGCGTCTGGCTTTTTTGACTTGGCAATTTCTCAATTTTATTATTGTATTTTGTAATGTTTCCAGTAGTGATAATTCTCAAGCTCTTCATTTTTCAGTTGTTTTTTTGACGATGAACAAATGTGAACTTTTGTCAGTCGCTTTTTTTTTAATTGACTTGTTATGTCAGAATAGAAATAGTTTTATCCAAACATTGAGTAACTTTTTGTTTTCATATTCATTAGGGAGATTTTCGAAAACTGATTCTAATTATGACCAAAGTTGTGTAACAGTTGGAAAACATCAAATATAGATCCGGATCTGGTTTTTTTTGTTCATTTACATTCATTATCGTGAAATTTTTCACATTACGAAAATATCTCTTCTTAAACCGCTAATGTTTTTTCCTGCTCGTTGACACGTAATTGTAAATTTAGAACGTAGAACTCGCTGAATATGCATCGCGCGAATTGGAAATCGTGTTTCTAAAAAAGCTATTGATTTCATCTTATTTTGGAATTGTATAAGCTGTTATGACGATCTAAATAGACAGAATGTCTTTTCAACTACGGTATCTATTCCAAATTTAGCAAAGTTCGGCATAACAACGTTGTTTACCAAATTGATGTATTAATTGAAGTATTTCGAATTCATATGACCGTAAAAAGTTGGTCAAAAAACTGTAACCTTCAACTTGATTTCATAAACCAGCAGAAAAAAAGCCAACAAGACTAAAAACAAGGGAGCGAAAAAAAAGACGAAAAAAATTCGTTGGCGAAAATTCGTTTTTTTTTCGAGCAACTCATGCAATTATCGTGATGAAAATAAAAGGATCCGAAAGGCGGCCCGGGCACCGCAACACGGACGTTCATCTCGCAGCAATCCAAAATTGACCGCAACTGCGTATAGGGCCCTGAGAGTACTCACCCGCTGGAGTTGGTCGCCCTCGCACATAGACTTGGTCTTGTCCCACTCGAATTCCACGACCTCGCAGTAGTGCCAACACTGTGAACAGACAAAAAAAGAACGTACGTGTTTTAGTAGAGAAGAAGACAAGGCACGTAAAAATTGTTCGCAGCGTGATTAAAAAAGAGGAGAAGCTCAGCGAGAAAAAAAGAGAGGCGAATACAAAAACCATCAAGGAGTTGCGTCCGATTGAAGGGAGTTGGGTTCTCGGGACTCGAATTAGCCTGCAACCTGCTCGCCGAGTTGAATATAGCAGGCATCGCGTCTCGTTGTTGTTTTCATATTTATTGGGGTACCCCGCGACGGGCCCCTGTTTCAGAATTCCCGCGCGCGTTTTTGCCTTGTTTTTTTTTTCGTTCGCTTCTCTGTTCCTTCGTGTAGTCATCGGGCCGGCATGCACGCCGGCTCGGTAGCGTTAATGACGCGTCCGAAAACACATACGCATACGTGCTCGCCTTTAATGAAATCTCAGTTTCTGGCCGAGTAATAAGCCCCTTGCGTCTGTCGCCCCCTAATTTTTGGTAGCCAATTTCGTTCAATTTGATATCATTAGACGGAGAGACGCAATTAATTACACACGACCGACCCCGATTTTTCAGCGCCGACACCATGCACGCCGGGCCGAAACATCGGCGCGCGGACTTTACGACACCCGTGTAACCCGAAACGGACCCGTCGATTTTGCGATTCCGGCCCTGATTTACGACTATCGTTATCGATGGGCGTCGCCGTTTGCAGCCGATAAGATCGAATTAACGGCCGCATATAATTAAACCGTCGATCATTTATCGCCACTCGCATATACACACATCGAAGCGACAATTCGCAAAACGTCCCACGTACTTTCCTCTTCATTGATTTTTATTTATTTTCGAAACTTTACAATCGATCTAACCCACCTAGTCACGTGAAATATAATTAAACACGCGGTTCGTAAAGAAATGAGAAGATTGCAGTTTTGTTTTGGCTTTTTTTTTGGCCACGATGACCTTGTGAGTTGCACTGAAAGTTTTTTTTTCGAAACCGACGATATAACGACGTGAATAAAAATCGAAATTGGAGATGAACTTTTCGATCCGAATGGTCGTGATTGAACGAGCGATTTCGCGCGGGTTAAAAATGCGCGATCTCATCGGATCGACACGTACCGGTCGGCGACCGTTCGTTCGTCGCAATAATGGAGACATTTTTCATACGGTTTTATTAAGTGGCGAGGGTGGGCATTTAGGTCAGCGCAGCGTGTGCAATATTAACAATGCAATTTCGTGGAATGCCCCGGACCCCATTATTTGCTTACGCCACTCGTCGTCGGTCTCTCGGCCCCAAATGAGCAACGCCCTCGCGCGTATCTATTGTGCCGGTTAATCTCGTAGCCCATCTGTCCGGCTATTTTCGTTTCGAACGAGAGCTCGTCGTACGTGACGTCCCTAAGGACGCGCGCAGGGGGGACCACCGGGCTTTTCCACCCGAAGATTTATCGGCCGGTGCTCTTCTTTCGATTGCCAAAGATCGGTTATCTTCGCGACGACAACGGCGCTAGTTAGGAATATAAGGACGATGTACGCGCGACATTAATCGCGCGACCGGGGGCACCGATGATGAATTTCCAGGAAATCGATTGTCCCCGCTAGTTTGGGCTGGCCTGCCATTATACCGCTACCGGCTGCATTGTTAGCCGCGCTGAATTATGATCGTGATTTTCGTACTGGCTTCTTTTCGTTCTCCTCCGAGATATAAATTGTCCGGATAGAAATTTGCATCGGGATGGTAATGAGATCGGGGCTGTTTTTGTGTTTGATTTGTTGCTTTCGAGAGAACTCACTTTGCTGCACTGGCTGTCCATGCGGCTGCTACCGTACCAGTCGCTCGAGCCGTCGACACTGTGCTCGCGGATGCACTGGGACCTGCATTGCGCGATCCGCACGTACGGTCCAAGGTCGAAGCCGGAGGCCAAGATCGCGCACCACCAAATCGATAGCGCCAACAACAACGCCGACTTGTGCATGGCTGGCTGCTGCTCGTCTCTATCTCACCGCGGCAATGTCATCCGTTGGGCCGCGCGCACAGCACTGATCAGCACTCCACTGGTCCGTCACAAGCACGCGATTGTTTACGCGCCCGTCCCGAGCAGAGAGCGCGCAGCACCCAACAACGTGTAACAGGGACTGCGCCGGCAAGGACACTGAGCCACCGTAACCCTCGAAATTCGTGCCGACTGTGACCTTTCAAGAGTAGGACCAAACTTATATAGACGCGCCGCCCCACCATTCAAAATCCCACTCCCACCCTTATCCACTATGCAGCATCCCTTGTAATTACCCGTGGGCTCTGCCGTGCCGAGGCATATGGTCAGCCGACTTATTTCACACACGTTATGAACAGCGCGTGCGTTTTCAATGCGAAAACGCAACCGGTTTTTATTTTAATCTCATCTATCAATGTATCTTTTGCAACAATTTTTTTTTCTCAAATTATAGAATTACAATTTTTTTCTAGACAAATTTGTATTACTTCAAAAATGATCAGGTATTAATAATATACTGGGAATGGTAATTTGATACTGAAATTAAACGTTGGGCCCCACGTTAGGCGCCAACTGTAACAATTTTGAATTAGAAAAAAATATCCAGTTCGTGACTAGTTATTGAAATTAGCTTCTCGAAACATAGTTTATAATTAATTATTCATTTTTTCAGAAGGATAATTATGACTATTTTTTATTACTATCAACTATTAGACTGAACAGTCAGTACTAACTAACAGACTATTATTAATCAATAAAATTCTAAATTTCAACCTGGGTAAATTTCAAATTGTTTTGATTCATTCTTTAAAGAAAACCCTTCATGTTTTCAGTTGCATAACGCTTGCGAAAAGCCACCTATTGATCCTGCAACGAGGTTTGTTTGGAACGAAAAATCCTTCAGTGAAGAATAGACGAGACGTTGCACAAGACGCATTTCAATGCAGGCGCAATTTTTGCACGAAATTGTCAGTATTTTTCACGCCTTTTGTATTATCGTTCTTCTGTTATTTTGAAAAAAAAAATTTCGTCGTTCGGTTGATTCAGTTTGCTGAGCAAAAATCCAAGTCGCCACAAAGGCTTAGTCGCGGATCAACGCGAAATGTTTCGCGAACAGAAATTGGATTTTAATATTGCATGCGGGCTAGATTAAAGAGCCCGTGCGGTTGCAATTGAGGCGGAAAATTATGTCGCGCGCATCAACGCGAATTCGACGGAAAAAGAAACTCGAATTAATTCGCGACGTAATTTCGGCGACTGAAGTGCGGGATTACTGGATTGAAATGGAGTTGACAATGTTCACAAAATTAGAGCAATTTCGTTTGACTTGCACAAAGAAATTTTTGATCATTTCATTTGCACTGCAAGTTTGTATCGATCAGGGTCATTGCACTAAACGGGTTATAAACTTTGTGTACATCTTATTCTCGAAGTCAACGGAAATGTAATGAAAATCAATACAAACTTATTATTTTATTAAACTTTTTCTCCGCTTTAAACTAACACATAAATCGATAAGTTGCTGTGTGTAAATTCTGTTTCAATCGGGTTAAAAATATTGTTTGTTTTTGATTCGGTGGAACTAAAATTTGATTGTATAACAGTAACTCGTTCTCATGAACGAAAGTGTTCATGACTCGGTCAAAATTTTCCGAACGACTTTAATCCTTGCGTTTATTTTTGTTTCACGCTTTCAACTGTTTTTCTCGCCTTCTTTTCATAGAAGAAACGCTGAGGAATCGCGTGAAAACATTCGACACTCTAACTGGATTACCGATCTTCATTGCACCAAATGCAACAGTCAAGAAAGAACAGCTCGGCAGACCGTAATAATTTTATTAAAAGCCTCTTCCCAATTTATGTTTGTTCTTTCTCTCGCAGACGGTTTTGTTTTGGTCGCGGCAAATCTGACATCCTTCGCTGCAAATTGGATTATCCAATTGCTTCCATCGAGCGCGGATCTGTAATAGATGAACAATAAAAATAGATTTAATTCTGCGAGCGCGAACGTGACGCGTCATACAAAAAGCGGAAATAAATTTTTCCCAGACTGAGAAAAGGTTCTCGGGACGAAATTTCATACTATATCTTGCGCGCGCGAACCTAATTTTTTTGCTTGCCTTGAACCATAATATTCGCTGTCACATTAGAAAAATGTCGCGCGATGGCAGAAATATCGTCGCGTTTCTGGAATACCAACTTTTTTGTCAGCCCCCCGCAACCGAGCGTTTATGGCAATCAATATCCAACTTTCGCAACATAACAACGCAACGACGTTTTCTTCGCGTTCCGCAAAATCGAACGATAATCATGTTGAAGTAGAAAGAACGCAAACACTTTTATTTCCTATTTACGAGACGATTTCGCGTCTCTGTTTGTTTAAGGAGAAAAACGATGAAAACAGATAAACTGCGTAAACACCAAAAATGCGTCGTCACGGTTGGATATGAAAAGCGTCTATCAAAGACGTGGGAAATGCACACACTGACCGATATCGAGAATTATTTTTTTTTCTCAAAAACCCCAAAAAGTGTTCCAACCAGACAAATGAGAAAGAAGAAGTCTCGTAAGAGACACGTAAAGGAAAAAGAAATTCGTTTTCCAAGTGGAAGCGGGTCGAGGATGTGGTTTTTAAGATGGCAAGATAAACAAACACTTGACAAGAAATAGATTTACGGCGTCGGAGTGAGTGTTTTTTTGCTTTTAATTTGTGGCTGAGTGTAAAAGTGCGAGTTTAATAACAACAAATCGAACGGGTCGATTGGTGCGGCCAATAGCGGCGCCCTGACTGATTAACCGGGCGGTAAAAATTCGTTATTAAGTAGTTAACTGAAAATGAAGCCACCCGTATGATGATCGCACAAAAACTTTGATAAGCGATCGGACGGGCACGCTCGTTCTCAGAGTGCCGGCAGTCGCTGACACCCCGCTCTGCCGAGAAAATGCGCACATAAATTTCAATTAACCATGCGCGCTCGAAAAATCAGCTTTCCTGCTCGATCGTGAGATTATTTATGTCAAAAAAAGAAGGAGCCCTTTTTTTTCTCCCTCGCAAGACGAGTTATAACATATTTTCGTTCGCTTCCTTATGGATTGCAGATGTTTGTGCAACTCTCTTTCTTTTTTCTCTCACAATTTTTTCGCCTCCAAACTTTTTTAATCACTTTTTATTATAGAGAGCAATTTTCATTTCCATCTGGATTGTTTTTTGTTTACAACAGGATGTTTTAGGAACACTTTCTGCGGCCTTTGAAAACATTGCATACAAATGTGTATCTGATATGTTTGGAAGTCAACAACGAAAATCCATTTTCGACTTTCAGTATGGAGTTTTTGATCCGGGCTCGCGCATCGCGCGAACTTGTGCACAATTAAAAAGTCGATAATCCCGATACCATTACTGACACAAATTTGATTACTATTTCATCGACAGGACGTTGAGTCGAGTAAAAATGTAAAGTGAAATTGCCCCCGAACCAGCAGTTGGAATGAAATTTATAGCATTATAATTAGAAAATAAGCTGCAATAGGGAATCAAATGAGACACAACAAAAGGACAATTCAAATGCTCATCAAAGCATCATCCGGCGAGGCACCATCTGTTGTCCACCAATCAAGGGAGAAAACCGATTCAATTGTTAACCAACAATCAAACTCAAATTTCTTTTCCGATCGAATAACAAAAGCTTTTCCAATCGCAGACAGGTCCGGCGATCGTGCATCTCAGACTGGCTCGCCAGGTCAAGTAATAAACGTCTATTTTCCGAGGCCGGACCTATTTATCTGTTTTCCAACCCGCCCCCATAAACCAGGATGAAATGAAGTGCAAACAACATATTTCAGCGGTCGGGATGTGCCAGCATCCTGCCTCGGTCGTAGAAAAATCGTCTCGAGGAAGTAACCCGAGATCGAGAAATCGGCTGCGCCACCCTCGCAAGTATAAAAAAAGCATTTGCCGTTGAAAAAGTTTGTAAGCGAGGTATAAAAAAACACGGATAGAAACAAAGGGGGGTAAGAAGAGGAGAACGCCCAGGGCCGTACGTATCCGGGGCGTTTCCTCGAGTTTCGGTTGAAGAAAACAAGGAGTCGGGTAAAAAGCAATCGAGGGGAGGGGGATATATCGGGTCGTCTAACAGGTAGCCAAGTGATATCGCGAGCTTGGCACCCGAATAAAAGGGTCGCCCGAGGGTGGAGCGGCCGAGCGAAGGAAGTGATGCGTCGCACAATGGACAGGATGTGTACAAATAAGGGCATTTGTCTCCGTTGATTTGAAGCCTGAAAGACACATTTGCGACGCTAAACTACGTGAACTGGTCCCATAAACGTCGGCCCATTCAGGGGCCGATCTTGTGACAATGTATTGTTGGCATTTCTCACACCTGGATGCTGCAAATCCACGGGCACCCATCCCAGCACAATCCTATTCTTCATTCTTATTTAGACGGCTAATAACGCGTCGATTCAAAGACGAATCGCGGGGAAAATTGATCAATTCCTTCGGATTCCACTTCAATGCCCAGATTAGGATTAATGGACAGCCAGGCCCGATCCGAAATTCAACATTTTACGACTATTTACCAAAATCCGCCTTCATGCTTTCGTACCTTCTTACACTTCGGTATTTGTCAGGCTTGTTGTGTTAGAAATTTTGATTTATGTTAATGGCGGATGATTTTTCTAGGTTCTTTATTATTTTGGTTTTTTTTTGATTGATCAAATTTCACTAAAAACCCGCACTCTGACAAAACGTCGCCTAGTCGCGTGGGACAAGATGTTTGTGGAGTTAGCGCGGGCAAATGTTTGCCTTATAGCGAACGGTAAACGTGTCGAATAATGCAATATGTTGGTGTCTTCGCCAACGTCTTGGTTGTTTGTTGTTCTCGATTTGAAATTAGTTTTAGTTTCGCTCTTTTCCGTTCGTGATGTGAATAATGAATTTCGAGAGACAAGAAACCGGAGCTTCGCATCGAACGATATTGCCGCTTTGAGACGCGTTAATTTTATTCCCAGCTCGTGATACTAATTTCATCGGAACTTAACAACTCGTGATCAAATCAACTGTGAATCATTTTTGCGGCGTTCCAAAAGGTTCCGTCCAATTTTGCAAACGGTTTATTGGAAAGCGCCGCGACGTTGTCGCGTAATTGAAACATAAAAAATGAATTCGATGGAAAAATAATAACAGAGGCGATTGAAATTGAAGTCGGTGCAGAAACAACATTAGTATAGAATGGAGTAACCGTTTGTGTCTCCGCACGGGAGCGTACGGTGGCGTATATTGAACATCGCACAGACCGATACAATATTATGCGCTGTAATATTGAATTGTTTTTGAACCGAGACAATCACGAGTCAACGTTTAATCACGGTTATTATGTATTCTCGTTGAATATCCGAGAAGTTATTCGATCTATTTGTCCGTGAAAAATTGGTTCATTATCAAGTGGCAAAAATAACAATTGAATTTTTTTTTCTTTTAGTTGGAATTATACTTTTGAGCAATTGAAATAAGTTTTGGCGTGAGTTTAGAATAGAATTGATGATTATTTTTAGTCGAACAAATTAGAAAGATTGAAGACCGAAAAAGGCAATAAATTTAGGTGCTTTTTTTACTGCATTCATGATTCTTCCGAGTCTGAACTCGCAGCACACGCATCGCTCGTGGGAAAGATCATAATTACGAGGAAACAATCTCAATTTATGGAACGGAAAATCACGCGTGAAATTCTTATAATCACCAAACAATGTAAAAACCAACTACAAAACTATCCTCCGTTAGCTCTCGCGCAAAATACGCCTTGAAAATCGGCTGAAATATAATTGCCTTTTATTTTTATACAAGTCGTCGCACTTTTTCTGCGTTTTATAAAACTTTTCTGTTTAAGCGTGTTAATGAGTGTTTAGGTATAAAACGAGAAAAAATCTCTGAGACTACTTGAAAAATGTTTTGTGCGAGTGTTTCTTTGAGATTCGTTTTGAAGATGTCGCTGAACTTGTAGAAATAGTTGCTAACTGACGCTTTTCCGATGACAAAGTAGGAATTGATTATAAATCAAATTAATTTCCCGTTCATCGGGCTCATTGGCAGGAGTAAAGCGCGATTAATGTAATGAACGATAATGAAACACAAAGCGTTTGAATCGCATTTGACTGTAACTACACACAGAGACGAGAACGAATATTGCAGTCGCTGAAAGATGACGCATACATCCAATTAAAGTGTATTGATTTCAATCAATAATTATCGTGCCGAAATCTGAGCTTCATTTGCATTTCGATTCGATTGCCTTGCAATAGATTTTCGTTGGCGAATCGCGTTCGCCTTTTTTATGGACTTGATTATAGAACGGATATAAAAGGGGGACGAAAAATAATAATGACGCGTTGATGAACATATTCAAATGAAGCTCAAAAGAATATTATACACTCGGGCTGTTGGGTCAATTTCGTCAGAGAGCGAACAAGAAGAGAAAAAAGAAAAAGTTGGAAATTCAACTAGAACGATCCCAATTAAAATGATATTATCGAATGGTCGTGAATTTGTCAGGCGAACAGGTATAGAAAAGATGGTAAAAGTAAGACGGAATAAAAAACGAACAAGTCGTTCGCCGAGTCAAACTTTTTAATTATACCAAATACGAAAAAAAAGGCTAGTCCCATCCAACTGTGCGTTTGTTTATTTTACAATCATTTTTGATTTGCCGCCCTGCACTTGTAACTTTCGAACTCGTGCTATTTATTTTCATGTCAAGTTGATTAAGTCGTAGAAACAGCGCCAAACAAGGCGACCGGACATATTTGTAGAAAATAAACTTTGTTCAAACAACGATGACGAGATGAAAGCCCATGAAATGATTATGTTGTTTTGATTACAAGACCATCCAATCACGTTCGCATTTATTTTTTGTACGAGCCGAGTCGAGCGGAGATACAAGACAAAATTATGTACAGAAATCATAATGGAAGATCCCAACGAGCTGCCGAGGGAACTTTCATTTTTTACTTTTTCACTCCCCAGGGACTTTCGATTTTTCGGGCGCAACACCTCGCGTGTGTGGGTTAATTTCAAATCCATTTGACACAGATTCGTTTCGGAGATAGCAAATCGCCCGATTACGACTGCGAGCTTATTAAATGAACAGGATCGATCACTCTGACTTTCGTGCGTTATATAATTCGAGCGAACCAAAATGTAATCACCAAATTGTATTGATAATCAGTCATGTTTTTTTTTCTCCAAACTAGATTTGTTGTGATACAACAAACGTGCATAAACAATCATTTTAAAAGCTCAAAATTAGGCCACGAAAAAAGTCGTTCAAACCAACATCCGAATCGAGATTGCGTTCTGATGAAGATCGAAGGAGAAATTACCGAGAAAAATGTACAAAAAGTGTTGTCTGAGATGATTTTATTTAAAAGGCGGGTTGTTTTGGAGTTAAAGAGAAACACATTCGTAAATCTCGTACTGATTGAAATACAAATTGAGACTTACAATGAAAAGTCGTTGAGGGGCACAGAAAAGGGACGAGAGCGGAAGAAGAAAAAAAAACAGACACGAGAAATAAAAAGGTCGGTGCACGTTGGTTTCGTGCCGCGTGTACCGAGGCCCAAGATTGATGCGGGGCATCGTTCCGAGCACGCCTTTTGCGTGTAGTTACTGACGTCATTGTTTGAAGAGTTAATAGATATTTCATTCTAATATCCACTCGGCCGATGAATATGTAATTAAACCGTATGTGAAACAATTATTTCACGCGGCCGACACGATAGGCCGCCTCGGGGGCCCGACCCACCGGCGTTTTTCAGCGGGTCCAACTCGAGTCTGCCAAAACGATGACTATCGAATATGTTAAAGCCCCGAATCAGCTCGCAATTGATTGCGTCCAAATTGACACGAACTAATATATCATAATCAAACGACGCCGGATGACAGTCGAACAAAGGCGCGCCTTCGAAACTATCATGTGAAAACAAGTGTTCGGGCGGCGCGCGCCTAGGTGTTTTGTTTTCGGATTAGCACGACAGCCTCGGTGGGGTCAATTTAATTGGGTTTCAACAGTCCGCTTGATACAGTTGTCAAAAAAAAACGTTCCTTTTTTTTCGCCACCCGCGTTTTTTTCGGTCGAGTTCAGAGTTTCCATTGACGACGGACTTTTGATTGATCAATCATAATTTCAATGGTGCCATTAGTCGACGAAAAAAATTCCAACTTCATCGAGTAGGCGAAATCACGAAAGAAAACGTAACAAACAAATAGATATTCGAAACTAAATAAAAGGTCTTTTTTCTGAGCTTCGTTAGTGTCGATTAATCGAGGTCTTTGCGACTGTTTTCAATGACGAGAAACAGTATGAAATTCAGCGAGAAGGCAATTGCATTAAACTTTGACGAAATATATCGTCCGATTAATTTGGGGCGAATTTCATAAATCGAGTCACCGGGCTCGTTTCGCAGATAATGCCGCGACATTTGTTTGCGCCGAAAATTCTCGCCGTGAGAATATAGTACACTTTACATTCAAATGGCGCTGATACGAAATAGCTTTAATTTCCATTGTTCCAACGAGGGGCTGCGTCGGGATAAAAATAAGATCTCGTCCCTCGCAATTTCGGTGTGTTTTCGTATCGCACATTTCATTTGCATGATCCTTTGTCCTTAATAATATTAATATACACTGTCTGACAATGGGCGCGGAGTCCCTTTAAACAGCGGTGCATTCTTCCCAGCCAAAGTGCAAGGTGTGGTGTCGTTTAAAAATGTTTAACTGACGCTACTCGCTTTTTTTTCTTCTTCTTTTCGTCTCGTATATATTTCGTTGTTTTCTGGCTCGCTTTTAAATGGAAATAAAACCTTTAGGCGAGCACAAAGATGTTTTCTCCGTTGTTTCCAAATGAATATATTGTATCTCGTGGCGAACGTGCATAAGGAAGCTCTCTGCGCGAATTATAATGTAACCTTTTGTCAATTACGTGCTTTTGCGAAGCAAAAAAAAATCCACGAGCAGCTCAATTTTTTAGCCGGCTCGCTCGCTTCACTTAGGAACGAGGTTTTCCATTAACCCCGCGCATCTTGATAATACCGAGCTGCCGTTGAGATTTCAACTTTTCGCTTCCTTCGTATCTGTAAACACGTCAATCTGTTCAAGTGGTATTCGATGATTGAACCAGATAAAACCATCTTTGAGGATGTTTAATATTACTCTGAACTCCAATACTTTACAACCAACCTAAAAAATTACATTCTCGTCCAAAAATATTGACAAAAGGATAACAAAAGCGTTGATTTAGATTTCATTCGTTGTCCGTGGAACGTCTTGCGTTGGAGCCGAGGATTATTTTGTTCTGGGCAGATGCAAAACGGTCGCAGCGAGCCGATCGGCTAATCGAGATTAAAAAGCCCGGCGGGTCGTGAAATATTGCCGACACTTGACGGGCGCGGGAGTCGATTTGAAAATTGCACGCGCCAGCTCTCGGGTTACTTTGTAACAGAATCGTCACGAGTCGGGGTGCGGGATGATCGGCGCGTGACAGCCACGCCGGATCCGCGTACATGCGTGAGACTCGGCACTTTTGCGTTGCCACTTTAATCCGACGATAAATATTTATCAAACTGGCAATAAGCCTAAGCGGGCTTGCATTCCCCGATTCAATTACTGCGCCATCACATAATCACTGTTACGGATTAAAGAAGGGAGCCTTTGTTGGCGCGGCAATCGGCTGCTGTTACGCGACTTTAATATCCTCGAAAATGATTATTTTCTAATAACACAGACCGCGCTTGAAAGGGGGATTGTTTCTTCGCGGGATAGATTGCGCACAGTGGCGCAGATTAAAAGTAAACAAAACGCCGCGCTATTCTTCAAACGGTATAAACCAGCATTATTATATAGTCGTGGAAACGGTTTCTTTCTTGTTTTTCTTGTATTTTTTTTCCACCAGTCCTCGTCTCTCCCATCAGAATTTAATTATCCGAACGTGCAATTACTGGACGAAATCATTTCGAAACGGACCCGGCTTACTATTTCGAATGCGGCGAAAACCGCCGACTGTAGTTTGCATGACACTGATGAGGTTTTGCGAATCAACTCAAATCGTTTCCCCTCGTCGTATCATTTTCAGGTAGTGATTTGAATTTCGTCCTATTTGCGAATTGCAAATACCCTGACTTGGGTTTTTACCTTTTTTTTCACGCTTATAGGATAATTTATTGTTGCAATTTTTCGACGAAACTTGATAAGCAAAGTAGAAAAACAGTTAACGCGAAAAACACAAACTCAAAGTTTGACTAACTTTCAACGAGATTATAAATAATGTTTCTTGAGCCGCCATAACTAACAGTAAGCATGCACAGATCCGAAACACGCGCTCAAGTTTACAAGATTTGTCAAACTATTCATGTCGACAACTTAACTGCATAAATATGAAGCCCACCCTCGGCATCAGAAACCGTTTTGTGTTTCGTGATATTCCTGCGTACCTGAAAGTTTGTCCATCGATTAGTATACGATTCTCAACAAACTCGGTGTGCTATTTTTTCGTGTTTTTCACGTTGACGCAAAAAAATTCGCATAATCTTTTTCGCATCATTTCGCCCCGAAGCGAGCGACAAAATTTATACAATCGAATTCAACCTTTCAATTGCATTTCAAAACACGCGCAAAACAAATCGAATTTTTGATCTCTCGACTGGCCGTTATAACTTTTCGACGAGCGAGTCAGCAGACGGACGTAGAAAGAGGGAGGGAGAAGGAACGAAAAAAAAAACGACAACTGTCCCTATTCCTTTTCCATAACTCCGCTCGAAATCCCAACAAAAAGCCTCGGAAGCCACGACCCTAATATATTTCAATTAAACCAGCGAAATTTGCCCAAACTTCTCTCGATGCGTTCGGATGAGAAAAAAAAAGCGCCTCGCGCTCAAATAAGACGTCGAAAACCCGTATGCTCGGATCCCGTTTATCCCACCCAATTTTCGTGCTCGACGAATCACAATTTCTAATGCCGCGCGAGTAAAAAGTGCGCGACTTGTTTCCGATCGACGTGAACTGCGTCTGCAAAGTTTGCGCGGATTATCCGGAAACTTATATATACGTAAAGGCAGCCGAGGATCGATCATATTCGACTGCTAAGATGGCGCTGCGCAAAAAACTCTTTTCGTTTTTTTTTTCTTTTTTTTTGGACGTTGCCGTCTTTGGCATTGTTTATTCGCTTTGTAATCCCGATCTGAGCGGACGAGCTGATTTTCCAGCTCATCTGGCAAACTCTCACAAGCACTATGAGAGGCGATTATCTGTCCAGATAACATCACGGACGGGATTATGCCGTGTCTTGCCTTTTATACCGCTCGTCTCTTTTCCCGCCAAATGAATTTAATATTCGAAATTGGATACTTAACGCAATATAAATGCTTGTCATTAAAAAGACGAAACATGAATAAAACTGAAACGATCTTGTTAGGTGGTTTCACGCATACTAATTTCGGATGCGAATCGCGCGCCATGGTTATCGCGAGCATCTTGTGCTCGTGTCAAAAAGAATGAATTCATACACATTTTCTGGAAATCCGAGCAAGATTGATCAACGAAAATTGCACAATGTTTGCAACCCTCGGAACAATGTTTTTTCGAAACGTTGTTTGCAGAGCGAAAATTTGCACTTCAAAATAAACGAAAAACCAGGAAAATCTAATTCCAAAAACTGTTTAATTGTGGGTTGGACGTGAATTTGTAGGTAAATTTTGGTTTTCGAAAGTACTTTGTTAGTGGACGTTTAACTTTTGATGTGTTGTCGACCCTGTTGACCCTGTTTTGGTTGAATCTGAAATTGAAATAGAGCTTATCCGTACGAAATTTAAATACACGAGGAGAAAAAAAAACTAGACCCCGAAAAACGGTAATTAAAAAGTGTACCAAAATTCAACTTTGGTGATACAAAATCAAGAGTGAATTTGAGGTTAATAAATTTCAATTTAATCGTGTAAACAATTTGGTCGTAATTCATCAGGCCCGGGTGTTAGGTTACGAATGAATATTTAAAAGCGGGCGCGCGCATCGCCGAGCGTTTTGTTTCAAGTGGCACGTTGTTTGAGCCGATAAATCACCGCGTCTTGCGACGTGATAAATCTCTCGTGTTCGGAGCGGGAAAATGCTATTTTGACGTAACCTGAACGATCGTCGGGCCTATTTAATTTTCATGAGTGTCGAGAGCAACTGATTCGAGCGTACACAGGTTTTCGATTAGAAGCGTTCGGCTAAATGAGGCAGCTTTCAAAAAATATCGCAGCTCAGACGAGCAACAATGTTGTGCGGTTTCATGTTCAATGTATTAATATAATTTCGGCGCTTGTTCGTTATGAATGAAATTTTAAACATTCAGTAAGAAGATTGCACCCTTCTAAGCCGTTGCTGATTTCACGTTAACATTCAGGAAGATTATAGGCCTCGCCCGAATTCATGTTTGCTCGCGCAGATTCGTTTGCCCAAATTTAGAGACAATCATGCGGTTGTTTGAGCTTCGTCCTCTTTTATTTCTGCCCTGTCTCGCTCGCTCCTTGGTACGCCGAGTGTAATTGCAAGTTGATTTTTAATTTGCCTCGCTTGTTTTGGCGTTTTTTGAACAAAAAACCTGCTTTGTTCGGCAATTATGTTAAATTAGAGGGTCTCGAGAACGAAAATTTACGATAATCATTTCTTTCTCGGCTTCGATCAACAAATTCGAAGCGGACAACAATTTTGATTATAATTTCGCGAACAAATTTGTTCAAGTATTTTGAATAAGGAATTTATAATAGAGTGTGTTTGAACAGTGGTTTGTAAGAAGCATCCCCGGACGGTTGTATAATAAGCAAAGAAACGAAAAGGAACAAAGTTTGCAAATTTTAATTCCACCGTACCAAAAGACCACGTGATTTTCTTTTATATCAAGATTCATAATGGTGAATAGTGTGTCTACAAAACCTCCGAGAAATCCAGACGAAAAAAGGAAGAAAGGATCAGTCGTCTGTATGGAATATCAAGTATAATGGACCACAAACAGTTACATACGTACATTTTGTACGTTACTTTTATTTTCGTTTAATTTTGCAACAGATTTTTCCTACTTCTTGAATAAACTTTCACCGTTTTTTTTTTAAAACCCCCAACTTCAACAACAATTCAGCGCGTTTGAAACATCAAAACGAAAGCGTGGCAGAGGAAATTAAAAGTTTCGAGAAA
Source organism: Telenomus remus (assembly GCA_020615435.1). Classification (NCBI taxonomy): domain Eukaryota; kingdom Metazoa; phylum Arthropoda; class Insecta; order Hymenoptera; family Scelionidae; genus Telenomus; species Telenomus remus. Next base: position 3,809,822 of record CM036341.1, on the reverse strand, counting down.
TAAAACGACAAGTACTCAACAAATCTGCAAAATTATATCCGCACAATAAATTGTATTATCTCGAGCCCGTCTGGAAAATCCTAAATAATTACTGCGCGCGAGTATTTCAACATTTATTTCAGTCGGCGTATTAAATTTCAGCCGAAAAGCCGAGACACTCCCCGAAGGGGAATTCCGGCGGGCGTTATTTTCAAATATTTAGAAACACACATTTAATCACACTTGCCGAGAACATTGCCTACTTAACAATTCAACCGGCGTTATCAAGAGCATTTGAACTCGCCCCCGAAATATTGCGCTGCGATCGTCAAAACATCGAGTTCTCGCAGCCGACTCGGGCACAATTATTAAAGCCCCTCGCTAAGCCCGAAAGCACCCTTTTTTCCCGTCCCATTGTTATCAAATACCATAACGCGTTCATAAGCCGGCTACATGCACACGAGGAAGAAAGCGGCCGAAAAAAGCGCGGGGAGGAAAAAAAAAAGAGGACGGAAAAACGCCACAAACGGTATTCCCGGTTGTGGCATTATCAACGGCGCCCCACGTTGGGCGCCAATTGAAGCACAAACAGTCTCAGATAAGTCGGGGCTAGATAAACAGCGCCAACAAAAACACGAACAACATTTCGGTGAAAATTGAATGGCCTCGGAAGTCACACAGGGGGGGGGGGATAAAGGCGACACATCGGCTGGCCGGCTAACAAAGCGTGAAATGTACATTGAGAGAACATTTTTCGCGTCAAATGCCTCGCAGACAAATTTTCATTGTGACGAGCTGAAAACGTCGGAGCGTGAAAAGGGGCAGGTGGAGTCGAAAATGTTTCGGTCCGGGCCTGCCGAAGATTTCGCTCGTAATTGGTAATTGTTATTTCGTCAATTGTGATGGCACGCGGGAATTCGTCGGCCACGTCGCGACTGCCGGCTTTTTGCACGAATTACGCCGACTTTTTTTCCGCGGAAGTCCGACGGGCTAATGAACATCCAGGCACGCCGGAATTCGGAGCATTATAATTCGGAATCCGACTCGGCCGCAGCGAGTGGATGCGTGATTTGTCAGTTCCCGTAATCACTTTGTTTCGCATAAACCTCAAGTGGGAGAACCCTTTTTGCCGACGCGCCCTCTCTATTTAATTGTCCTGTTGACGCACTGTGTAATTAAGCAGAAATTAATTAATGACTACATTCTTGAAGCCAAACCAAAAAAGAAATCAAAGCAACGAGGAAAATTTGTCTCGACGAAATATGTCCCTGCCGTTTTAATTATATCATTCAAGATTACTTTAATTAACATTTTTTGTAACATTTCAAATCTGGTTTCTACCTTCACTAATTCTTCTTTTTCGTTTCTCTGTTTTCGAGTATTTAGTCTCCTTTAAAACTAAATTCAAAATTCACTTTAAACATGCCTCTATTGACATATCAAAAAATAAATAAAAACATTGAACGAACATGGTTGAAACTTAAATTGGACTTTGGATCGTGTGATATTTACTTGGAAATTTACTTTGAAAACATCAATTATTATATTACGAAGTGACAAACAAGTAAGTTTAAATCAGTTGGCGGCAGCGTAATCGAGAGGTCGGCTTAAATTCAGTGCACATAACACAGAGCCGAGGTCTTGGCTCGTTGTAACAATGCTATTGAACTATGTTACAATTACTTTGCACGAATTTTGACTGCGAAGTTCGATCCAAACTTGTGTTCTCGGACGCGAAGCATTTAAATTGACCTACATGCCAGAGCGGCCTGCGCTCCACCACATAGTAGTCGAAACCTGCACAATCCTAAGACTAAGTCGGCCATGCCGGCGCGCACAAAACTACAGGATCAAACGGCAGACGACCGTTTGAAGTAACCCGGTGCGTATTTTATCCCGCCAGTCAGGCCGCGGGCCTCGTAATTAATTTCCCCTGCGTTTAATGGGATATATATTTTAATGTCGCGACGCTTTTTTAATTACCTTTTTAAGCCACTTGATAACTGTAATTTTTTTTTTGCCTCCGAACAATGTCGCTCCGGAGGAGCAGGAAAACAGGTCCTACCCCTAAATTAGCCGTCATGAAAGTAACTTTCTGCGAGAAACAAAATTAAGCGTCGCAAAAATTCAAACCATTTTCGTCTTTCCTCCGCAAGTCGGCGTAAATCACGCGTTTTACGACACAAAGTGTATTCTCGCACCTTCATGAGTATCGAAAATTGCCATGATTCTTAATTCCTGGCCTCGTCGCCCTCTTTTTCTTGGCTGTAAATCAGGGAGCATCCATCGAAAAAAATTGTTTGCCCGATTAGTGACGTCGGGAGATGGTCTTTTTTTTGTGCGATGATCGGTCGGTTGGGGGGCCCGGTCCTCGGTTTATTAGGGAGAGCACAAAAGTCCCGGACGACCTTTTCAGCGAGCAAATCAAAGAAAGCGGATATCATTACTGAAATATTTCCTTGGCATTACGCTTTGCTAGCCCGGATCGCTGGTTACTTTTCTGGTGATTTATTGTAATTTCATTGGGTCTGCGCATTCGGAGCGTACAGCGGATGTCGCAACGGAAGTGGGAAAGTAGCCATGAAGGGTGATGAACAATGTTCAATTTCTTCGATTGTTCAGCTCCGTAACGACTGAATGAATTACTTTTTGGGTGGATTAAAAAGCGCCACTCTTTTTTCAACCCGAACGGGGTCAACGGTCGAAAAGTTTCTGATCCATGGATTGGAACGGTTTTAACTGATCTCCTTTTTTATCCGCCGATGGTGTTACTGTTATAATAACCTTGTGACGCAACAAGTACACCTGCGCTGTGTAAACTGTAATTAAATTATGACTTATTGTCGGAGAGAAAATGCGCATGGAAAATTGAATGGAATTTTTCGAAAATTGTAACGATGACGCAACTCTTGTTATAAAAAAAAAACAGAATGGCTTATGCCCTTGGAGATAAATAATTTTACAGTTTCCCCGTAGTGTCTGAATTTAGTGGAGCATCGAAATGTTCTGTTTTCAAGAGGAAACATAAATTTCGAGTCATTGAATTACGGAGGGCGAGGAAAAAATAACTCCTAACTAGAATGATGAATTTCCGCGTCACGAATATTAATAAATAACAACGTCTCGGCCGCCGGAGCATTTTCTCGCGGGAAATTTTACGCCAAGACATATAAAACTGATTACGAAAACTCGGACGATATTTTTCTAACAACAAATCCCCGTCTAATTTCGAGCCGGGACGTGTTATATAGCGGCTTATCATCCATACAACTTTGGCCGGGGAGGTGAAAAAAAATGGCGCGCTTTTTCGTCCTGTTGGCTTTTCTCAATTTCCCACAAGGTGTAATTTCAGTCTCGGGCGTTAAATTAATTTTGAGCGCGGAATCCCCCGCCTCTTATTTTTCAGGGCCTCCGCGCGATTACTTAATTTACTGCGGTTTCTTAGACGCGCTTTTTGCGAGTTTGCATTTTATGGCGGCAACGCTCGCGCGTTTATGACACGACCGTGACGTGACTTTTTTTCTCGCCGGTCATTATTGCCGTTACGGGTGGACGCGAAAATCGGGCCGCATCGGCCGGACAAAAAGGGCGCAACCATTACAATTAATTCCGGACGTCGCATTCGTCGAAAGCGACGTCGCTCGCTGCCACCTGCACGCGAAGAAGCGCACGATTTTGCGAGCCATGAAAAAGTTGCACGGCCCGGCACGAAATTTATACAACTCAAGAAAACAAATTGAAATCGAGATTTTTTGTACTTTCATTTCGTTCGACCGTTGTTTTGTATTCGAAAGATGAATTGTCATTGCAAAAACACGTTCTCGTGTCAGTCGGACATAAAATTTAAATAAGATTTGCGCGAATCGTCGAGACAGGATTTGCGAGGGTGGATTATGTTAGACTTTGTTTTATGCCTTTTAGCGCGTTTGACGATTTTAATAAATCAACCAAAATTATAGACGTCGGGATTAAAGTCTCGGGTGCGATTTTTATTCCTTGTGTTCGACGTGAAACTCGAATATATGAAATAAGCGCGGAAAACACGAAAGTCGAGGAGCTTTTTTGGTGTAACAATTTCCGAGCGTTACGATAAATCAATCATTTTTCTCCGTTACGTGTGCGCAAAATAATTAAAAACGATAAATCAGGTAGCTGAAAACGCGCGAAATCAGTTTTGAAACGTACGAAACGAGCCGATAAATAGAAAATAAAACGTATACGATTTTCGGCGGATGGATATACCGTCCAGCTTCGGGAGACTGTACGGAGTTGGTAAATTGTGTAATCAAACACCATAAATTTTGCCATTTACGAGCGCCAGTAAGAAATTTTATTTGAGAAAAGCAACGAATGCAGTGCAATATATCCCGTATACATTAGTACTTAACCAGAATCCTTCAACGCCATAAAACCTAATACAATGTATAAATCATACGAAGCCCTTGGGGTCGTAAACAACGACACTGTTTGTTCTTATTCACCCCGTTTCAAAATCACCACGCGAAATTCCCCGAAACTCAATTAAAACCGATATTATATGATTTTGTAAAAGGCACGTAAAAGAGAGCTCGATTACCGATTTTAACGTCGGCTTTTTCGTTCCGCTTAATGAACTACTTGCTGATGCACTGAAATCAAAACTCGATAAATTAAAGCGGAAGGGGCGCGCGAGCAAATCGAGTTATATAATGTTAAAAACAAGCGACTATGACACAGGGGATTGTTTAACTCTGTCGAGATTTCGCTGGCATTATTCTCCGCGCGTAACATAAATTTCGCCGGCGCGACCCGCAGCTTTATTGAAACTCTGCATAATACATCTTGCGCGTAATTGATTTTGGTACAACAAAGAGTGCTTGAGCGTGACGATACGAACCAAAAAGATCTCTCTGTGACCGAAATCATTTTGCTAAGTGCTCCCTCTCTCTCTTTCTCTCGGAGCAGGTTTTCGACGCTGGAAAAAAGAGTTGTCGGGCGGTTGACAGATGGTTGAAAAGAGAGATGGTTATTTTTATTTCGTCGCGAGCAATACGACGGAAAATCGTAACCACTGAACATGTAACTTTCGTGTGCATAATTCGACGTTTGACGTGCGCTTTGTTGTTGCTTGTTGATGGTTTATGATGTCGTTATGCGTCCATCATGTAATCGATTTTTTTCTCCTTTCAAAAGTTCATTGCCCAACTGGGAACAGGATTTTTGCAAACTTAAAAATTCAATCAACATTTTTCTCAAGGTTCTCAATTGTGAGTTATTTTTTTCCCCCGATAATAAATCGTCACATTAATAATCGTCAGGGCAAGAAAAAGCTGCGACCAAGGTTGGTCGTCATTTATGAATAAATTATTGAGACAAACTGTTGCATCAATGGCCGGTTAGGATTTCCATCGGGATTAGACGCGACATGAAGCCCGGAGAAAAGTGTCATAAAGCAGCGATTGCTCCGTGGGAACCGGTGTGTGTGCCTCTCGCGTAATCGCATTAACCACTTCATTGTCCTGGGATCGAAGGGGAAATTTCGTGGATTTGAAGTTGATTCGATTATTGCCAGCTCGGGTTTTTGGTGCCCGCCGGAAACGTCGAATCAGGCAACGGACAAGTCAGCGCAGTTACGCGCCAATAAAAAGTGCCACTACAGAGCCGCCGTATCATCTCAGACGCGCGTTCTCGGAAGCGCCGCTCCAACTTCCAAATATAATGAACAGATGAGTTCTTTCACAGACGCATCATCCGCCGATTCCGATGGAGGTAGAAAAAAAAACTTTATCTCCCGATAAAGGACCGGTAATGAAATCACGGAATAGGAATTTTCGACGCTCCCGTCGAAATCGTGGACGTTTTTTTTTTCAACTTTTTGAACCGCCCCTCGGCTCATAATCAGTTTATTGGATTTTCAAAATGACTATACTGATTTTACGACTCGGCGAGTTTTTCTCGCTGCGATTGATTTGCTTATCAAATGTCTCTGGCTTTGTGATGAAAATTTACGGTTCGTAGAAGGTTTCTCGATGTTTATGATTCACTTGTGATGTTTTCTCGAACCGGAAGGAGAACGAGTAAATGATTTCTCGGAATTTTTCAATGATAAAAGCTTGTTTTCGTGATACAATATTAATCAAGGGGGAAACAATTGTGACAAATATTGATGGGTTCAATTAGTCAGGTTGTGAAGCGAGCATGTCTCCGGAAAATCAATAAACATGAACCGACTGTTGAATCGATGGCGAGACAATCGGCGTGACAAATTAGTCACGAAACCTCTCTTTTGTTTGTTGCAGCGTGGCACTATCAGTGACACATCTATGCGCCGGACTTATCACAAGACGAGTTTCAATGTCGAGCATCCAGCTCGGTCGGTTTGAAAAAGCAATCCGAAAAAGGCGCACTCGGATATTAATCCTTTAAACCCCTGTTTAGTAACATTCCCGTCCAGATTATTCCACTTGAATGAAAGCGATTCAGCAGTATCTTTTGTGTCATCGAAAATAGTAATGTGCTTTGCGTGTCGTCGCTTCGGAGCCGTGATTATAAATATTTTGAGAAAAACAAGATTTCCTTTTCTCCGCGCGGCTCTATTTTGAATGAAAAACAAGAAGCCAAAGCGGTTGAGGGGAAAACAACAGATTTATGCCGATCGGAAGTTATAGTTTGAAACTGGTTATTTTTTTCACCTTTTATCTCGTCCCCTCGTTTTCGAGCCTTGGTCATTAATTATGTTAATTTTAGATTGAATGGCCCATCCGAAATTTTGGTCGAGGATAATGAAAGGATTGCAAAGAAAAGCATGTATTTTGTTGTTTGGGAATTGGCTTCTTTTTGAATTAAACAAAATGTATTATAGCTGAAGACACGTTTTATGCGGCCAACTTCGTCAGCTGCAAGACATTCGATTTGAGCCCCAATGAAGCTGCCGAAATTACGGTCACGCTTCTCCTCGTAGTCACGCAAAGATAGTCAGCTAGCTTCTATTAGATTTAAAAGCAAGCGGACGCTGTTACTTATGCTCTCAGAGACTCTCTCTCGAAACTCCCATTTTCATGTAATTTACATCGCTCCCTCCATCGCAAAGATATTTTGTTGATACGAGATTCTGTCATGAATATCAAACTCGATTAAATCATTTGATATCACGTGACTTTGTCTTACGTGAAACTCAATCAGTGTATTTTATCAAAATGATCCCTTGTAATCTTTCATACTTCACTTTCTACGAACAGAACTAATAAAACCGTACATTTACATGGAAAAAGAGTGCAAACACAAAATTGTAATTGGAAAATGGGTTGTTTAATTTTAGGATCGAGTTAAGAAACTAGGCTACATTAATATTTACCTTTTTTTCTCTGTTTTTATACAGCACCCTTTTGTTTGACTTTGAAACTGAGGAATTTTAAGGTATGCATCTTGATTTGACATTGGGTGTCGAGTTTCCATGCAGGGTGTTCCATTTAAAATATCAAAGAAACGTTTTTGGAAACACCGATATCAGAATTATGTCACCAGTATCTTGAAATAAGACACACTGCCCGGGCTCGGGACACTGGCGGCGTATAAAATTTTTTAGCCTGCAGGATCATCATTGAATGCTCATCTGCATTCTGTTCAAGATCAAATTGATTTATGCATTCATGCATCCAAACTGTCTCTCGCCCTTTTAAAAGTTCGTTTCTTTTTTCATTCCTTCCCATCAACTAGATAAAATTTCTGTCCAGCTGGATGCATTTCACCCTATAAATATTAATTTTCTAATTTATCTCTCGCGCAAAACATGCATCAAAAAGTATAACAAAAGAACAATAACAATTTTTCAGGGACGAAAAAAATTAATTCTAGAACGTATTGATTTGCAATTTTCTGCCGGTTGATTGGTTTTCAGCCGAACTGCATCGAGAAGACGAATGAGATAATCGCATTTACGCGGAAGGTCTCCGGTTTAAATAGTGCCTAAGAATTCCTAGTCCGTCATCCGACACATTAAGCCCGGCTGCCCCGGAGCGTTGAAAAAGCGGCCGTTATCCGGGATATTATCATTATGCCCCGTCTTACGAACATTCATAATTCGCAAATAACAAGTTGCGCCCGAGTCCCTTTAGCACGTAGTGTTTAGCATATTTTATAGAGAGAAAACTGAGATAATGGGAAGCAAACGAAAACAGCGCATCGAAAATCAACCAAAAAGGTGTGGATTCCATAAAGCAGGGCGATAGCCAGGTTTCGGGTAAGGGGGGGGGAGTAAAAATAAAACCTACGCGATGCCCATTAAGTTATATAAAGTTTGGAATCGAGTTGCGATCGGCGCAATTAATTAACGGTCTGTAATGTGGATTATTAAATTACCATCGCGCTCTTGTGTTTGGTTATAAAGCAATTAATGTTGGCGGCAGCGTCGACGCCGTCTGAGCTTGAACAGCCGAAATTAAAAGTCAAATTAAAATTGTGAAATTATTATATCGGTGCCGGCCAATTTTGCGGCCAATTTCAGCCCGTTCCGTGGAAATAATACGTTGGGCCCGCGGCAACCATATGGTCGCGCGAGGATCTTCAAAACATGCTGAGTCCAAACTTTTGACCTGCCACGCTGAGAGGTGGCTGCTTTTCTGGATGTAACGAAGATCGATCGTCCGTGAAACGAAGACAACACTCGATGGATCACCCCGGTCTTAGATTCTTCACTTTTCACGGCAAAGATGAATCGGCGCCCTCGCAAAATTTAGCACTAGATTAGATTGATATGATAAATTTGTCGGTGCCTTATTTTGCTGCATGCAAAAACTCACTCGATACAAACAGGTCGGGACGTCTCGCTTTTGTTTTTGGTATTATTTTTAGTATGAGAAAAAATCATTTAAACATGATTAAAAATAAAAATCGGCCGGTCATGCTAACCGAAAAATGCAAATTGAACGAATGAACACGCAAAAAATTGTTTACGTTACATTATTCAGTTTGTCACACAAGACGTTTATAAATAGTGTGCGCAACGAAAGATTCGGATCATACAATCAATCATAAAGTTTATTTCGTGAAATTAGCGTTCCTGCAACGTACACAATGTTTTTGGGATCACGTTCGGTATGATCTGATAAAGTGGAATGTGATTAAACATTAATTAGGCAGTATTTTTTATGTACATTCTGTCATAACATTTCGTTGGAACACAGTTTCAGATGGTAATAAAACTGGTGACTTGGAATTTTTTTTGCTGGTTCTTTTTTCTTTGTTTCTTTATCAAGTTTTTTTTTCGCAGCAATTAAAATTAACAACGGTGGCAAAAGGTGAAAGTTTTTCGCGTGCATCGATATGATACAATCACGAAACGTCTCAAAACTTTTCCGCCAAGAAAGTGTGTCTCAAACAAACCGATTTGGAATCCAAAAGTCCGCTCGAAATCACTTTTTTCAAACCAAAATGCAACATTTGATTTTTATTTGAAGACAAAGTTGCGTGATTCGAAGTTACGAAACTTGCTAGAAATTTTGTTGAGTGGATTTTCGATAAAACATTCAAGGTAATAAATCGAGATCGTCGCGCATTTTTCACTAATGTTATCATCACTTAAAAATTTCACAGAACCAGAAAAAAATGTCGAAAAAAAAGACAAACTATTCAAATCGAACAGTCTGTTGATTTTCTTATTCAAACTTGTCGATAATTCCACGTTTCCAGCTGAATATTGATGAAACTCGATTTAACAAGCCGAACGAAGACGTCGGACAGTCGGTTTCGGTTAAATTTGACCAATTTCGGTGGCGCGCATTTTTCTTAATATAATTACTGCGACTGCAACAACATGTAATTCAGCCGACTGCTCAATACATCATTGAAACTTTCGACGTTCTACAAAGTTTCGAATTAAAACAAATTTATCGTCCGCGACATAACTCCAAAGCGTTTATCATCATCTGCGTAAAAACAATTTACTTAAACAGTGTTAAATCACATGGTATCGATGTTGCGTGAGAAAAATTGTGTCCGGCAAATTTTCAGAAAAAAAAATATTCTCCTGCGACAGCGAACTCCGGTTTATAATTTGCGTGAAACCAATTTACTTAAAAAGTTACTAAATCACAAGGCACCGAAGGTGCACACGTGAAAAAAAAAACATTGTTCACTCCTGGGACGATAAATAATGAATTATTTTGGGCTGCCTGGCCAATTTATAGTGCAGCGGATCTAATCGACCGTCACTTTTAATAAGGACGCTACAATTATCCAGTGCATGAAATGGGGCAGCGAGGAAAAAAAGACGACTTGGCAATATGCAAAGCGGCGGACGAATTTACGTCCAATCAAGTTGCGATGCTACATTTCTCGATGCCCACACCACTTAAGCTAAATAATCAATCGAAGTGATCTTAATATTTAAAAAGCTGTTTGGACGCGAAATCGCTGAGAAGCATGCATTTACGTTACATTTATCGAATTAATGCCAAATATGATGGGCCGTAAAAATCCATTAACGTACACACGTACAGCCGATTTTCGAGCGCTTTTTTTTCTCGTATCGCATCATTTCGCATAATTTTGTATCGCACACGTGACTGTGGAATTTAAATTTTACATCAATCACAGTTACTAAGACGATAGAATGTAATTTCTAGGGCAGTGAAAAAAAAATTAAATTGAGAACAGTTGAGTGCATACCGAAGTATTAATGAATTGTGAATGCCGCGTGACATAAAAGGCTCTACTATTCGAGGACGATTATTGATAATTGAAGTCTTTTATTAATTGTGTACTTTTAAATTCAAACGGTTGATAGGCATGAAAGACAAATTGTCAGACGAGTTTCATGCAATGATCAATTAAGACCGTTCTTAATATTACATTCAATGATCAACTTGGAATTAAATTTTAATCGCGATTCAAAGTTAATAATAATCGGAGCTGCGAAACGACGGAATTAACATTAACATCATTCACGAAAGCTTCTTTGTGTCCAATTAACTAGAATTGAATTCGACATTTAATTTACAGTTTTTAATTTTGTTCGGTGCATCTCATCTTATCGGTGATAATCGTCATGAAATGATCACCGTTTTTCAACCAGAAAAAATCAATTCATTTTATACTCATAATTTTTCCATCATCACTTCTGACGATGAAAATTAATTCGTCAGAGAAACAAAAACAGTCCCGATGAGTTTCATAATTTCCGGACGCTCTCGTAGCCGAAAAATGAAAAATGAACAGAAGTTAATCTTCCGGCGTTTAACGCGTCGTTACATAATGAAAAAAAAAAGGCAAAAATTCGTCCCTTCCGAAACAGATGGTTTATTTATCCTGACCAAAAGTTTCTCGTACTTGATGGGAAACGCCGACTTAATTATCTGGCGGATGTGGAAAAACAGTCGATGCAATAATGACTCGATCAAAAATGTTCCGCACGTAAAGTGTGGCCGGCGCAGCAGAACAAGTTGCGACGAAAAAAGCCACTGAGAATAATCGCTAGATCGAGCCTTCTTCAGAAAAAAAAAACCATATTACACGGCCGACCGAATACGGGAAGAATAGAATAAGGCCCACGCAGAGGCCCCTGACGCCAGATTGTAAGAATAAACCTGCTGGAGCGCGCCATATGCGCGGAAAAGAGTTTCCCAAAATTGAAGAATGCAAACAAACCACTCTGACCAACTATTCATTTTTGAATGAAAGAACCCTCTTGATACCCGTATCAGAATTGATCATCTTCGCGTCTAACAGATGGTGCCCGAGCGTCATATCGCGTAGAAATTATTTTTGGACCGTTCGACGGTTTTCTTTAAGAACATGGGCGGGGTTAAGTGGCTAACCTTTTGATTCTTTTGAGTGGTTTCTAATTAATGGACTTGTTGAAAATCAAAAACGTGTTACCATAAAGTAACACAAAAGTGACATCTTGAAAGAAACACTAAACCCAAAATAACGAATTTTCACAACCCATCCCACTTGACAGGAATAAGACAAAAATAACAAATTGAATACGTTTAACTTACACGTTTCAGATGAAAAAAAAATGAAAAAAAAAATTTGAAAACCATTTTAATTTTTTGAGTGTGTTTTTTATTGGCAGTCAAAATTGAATTGAACCTGTGAGAGCGATGCGACACGAAATATCCGGAACGAAATCTCGCGCTCAATAAAGCGTATTTATTTGTCTATAAAAGAAACAGGAAGAAACTGTTAATACAGCCAGGGCGCACTGTGTGGAGCAGTTTTTGGCGTCTGAGGATCATAAGTGTGCCATGGGCCATTAAGACCAATTAACAGGCGGTGAAGATCTGAGGACTGGGACATGCTCTTTTGCATTGGCCCAATGAAAATATATGGATTTCGGTGCGGCTGATATGACGAGCAACCGGGTAATTTCATTGAACATGGCACAATCTCATATGTCAATTTTACAAGCCAAGAGTTGTCACTGCCTTCAGAGTGCTTCGGCCGCGAAATTTATACTCACGTTGGTCTGCATTTACACGCGCAACATTTTCAACGTAAATCAAATTTTCGCGATTGTAAAATGCCCTTTTCCCGTGAAACAAATACGGCAGGCAAAATTGAATCGCAATTTCTTTTCGCCTTTGCATCTTTTGTTTATGGTCCGTTTTAATCTCAACGCTGGGAGAAACTGAAGCTGATTGTTTTTTTCCTCCTCTGTTCTTTCGCGAATTTCCGAAGATTAGAGCTGAGACGAGAAATTCCACGAGTTCTTTTATATCGCGTTCGATTTTATTGATTCGTCAAAGTTGCGGGCGCAGAAAAAAGTCCGATTTTAATGTTCCTTTTATTTCGTTCACGGCGATTGTAAATTGCGCGCTACCAGGAAACGCAGCAGAAAATTGAAGGCGACTTTCGGCGGTCTGCGGTTTCCTATCGACCGTTTCGGTGATGAACAATCGATCGGCTTTATAATTCCAAGTCAGAGGGCTATAAAACATTCAAACACTCTTCTCGGACGACTTTGTTCCTTTTTTTTTCCTCAGCCACTTGCCGTCTCATTAACGCCGATAACTTCAGGGTATCGGGAAATGTGCTCTTCTCTCTTCCTCGACTTCGCCCGGTTTGGCGAACCATTTTTGTTCTCGTGGCGCGTCCAAAACATACATTTCCGTCATCCGCAGTTGCCGTTCTAAATTATTTCGATGCCAGTTTTATCTAATCTCTCAGTGCCGGGTGTATTTCGTTTTTTTCTGCTTGTGTTCATACTCGTTTTTGTTGTCGAGTTGATAATGTTCCTGGTGAAGAAAAAAAAAATCCAGAGGGAGGAAAGAGGAGAAAAGAGACGGACAAAAACGGGCCGAGCAAAATGTTCGCCGCGCTGCAACTACTCATCACGCGGAGATGACGGATTTATCTTCGAGGGAGGTCAACATGTGTAAAAAATTACAAAAATAGGCACGGTAAACAAGTGGAACGGGCTGTGACAGATATAATTGCTGCCACATGTTGAGTACAAGATTAAAAATACCAAAGCGCCGGAGTACTCGTGCGTCGCTCGCAAAATTCTAGTTTTCGCGGTATCCGCTGATCGCGACTTCAGATTGGTCTTGTGAATTAGTGCTTACAATTTTGACTTTCACTTTTTGCTCTCCCTCTCTCTCTCTTTCGTACTCCCTCGTTCGGTCATAATTTTACAGTGCAATATAAATTTTTAATTGGGCATATCACGCGGAGTTTAATTTAATTTCCAGTACACGATATCGCTGTGGGAGTTTGTAACAAAACGAGAAGCCTAAAAAATGTAGCGAATCACATCGTTTTTGTCTGTGTATTTTGACGTTGAATTTCGAGTGTAAGTGTAGTCGTTAAAATGGCGGGATTTCCAAATAAAACTATAATTCAACTTGCATAGTGGAGGAGCGGCGAAAAAAGGGGATGTGAAAGTTTTATGACTGTATCAACAGCGGCTCGATGCAAAAAGTAAAACGAAAAATTGAGAGGTAAAAAAATTTGGCTTTTTTGTTCATCGCTCTTACACCTGCGACTGTTGAGTGAGTTTACGTTTTTACACTTGATTGATCAACATTTCGATTTAAAAGCGGACGAAATCATGAGAGAAAACAACTGGGCCGCGAAAAAAGAATAACCAACAAAATATAAATACCAACGGCAGGATCACAAATAACACACAATTGTTTTTCGAAAATATTGCCCGTGAAATTGTTGTTTTGCGTCGTCAAATTCCAACGACGAGCCGTTTCAATTATATTTATTATTTCTTGTTAACAAAAATGATTGACGCAATCATTAAATTTGCGACGAAAAAGCCAACAATTAAACGGATCCCATTCTTCGCCGCTGAAATGTCTATCAAACAATTCTCCTCAAGTTTTTTTTCGTCCTGGCGGGGTCCTTCGAAGAAATCAAAGGGAGCAAAAAAAACACGAAGTACCGGCCGGACAATCGAGAGTGAATTTCGCCATTCACCGACTGGCATCGGGACGAACGGAAGCTTGAATCGGAGCGTCTTAATTGCCCCGAAACCGAGCATGCCAATTAACAGTACCGAAATTGCCGGTTTCGCGTCCTATTGATTTCCAAATGTTATTTACCGCGAGTCCCGTCCAAAACTCGCGCCACAACTTTCGATTCCGAAGCGTCCCTCGCGGTTGCCGCGATCAATCGCCTCTGATTTTAGCCGAATTAAAACTCGCCGATACTACACTGCGAGCGAAAATTTCGAAACTTGCCGTTCTCCTTGCGATGATAACTTTTTGATCCCGACGTTCGCTTTTATTCTTATTACTTTTTCCCTCATTTCCGAACGTTCGATTAAAAAAGTTTGCGATATCAAATCGTTTGATGCTTTGATGCGATTTTGATGCTCAAAAAATGCGCTTACGATTTTTCAATTACATTATTTTAAGTTACTTTTTGACATTTTTTTCTAGTTTATTGGAATGATGATTTAATTAAAATTCGTGGCAAATGAATGGACGGATGCAAAAATGACCTGGATCCGGTCGGCTTTTTTTTGTACGGTGCGTTCACATGTCTCAATGAATTGCGAAACTTTTTTTTGTAATTGCATCGCGGCGCTTGTATGGGTTTTCTAAACGTCAAATGAAACGTAACCGAGCAAACTATATACCCATTTAGCGTTCTCCGGATATCACTGATGGGCACCGCTCGCCAATGACAGTTTGTGTTCCGACGCAAAAATATACAAATTGACTGTCATTAAATGTAATTGAAAATGACATTAATTAAAAATTTCCGACTGGAATTCTAATTTGGATTGCTTTCAACGTGACACATCCAACGAAAAAATCGTCTCTTTTTTCGACCGAGCGGAAATATATTTTATTTCTGCTACGAATTATTAAATTATAAATATCTATTTACAGAAAAAAGGGTTGAAAAAATGGCCAAAAAAATAGTAGAAAATGAAATGTACGTCGACTTCCTCTTTTTGCCATTTATATAACTGCGTACCCACGATTGCGATTACAAACGAGCGTCCGGAAGATCGGTTTTCATCTCCAACTCCACTCAATATCATTACAACAATACAATATACCTCACATATTAAATTTCTCACTGAAAGTTCCATCATTAAGCACGAGCGTCCGTGGAGCGCGTTTAATTTTTGCTTCCTTATTCAGTTTCATTTTATTTGCGCTCGTCCTTTTTCAGCTGCTAACTTTTTCTTTTCATTATCAACTCAAATGTCGTTTTCTCTTAATGATTTGCACTCGCGTTAGTTTCGTTTTTTTTTATTCTTCATTCGCCAGTTCATCTTTCACTGCTGCTCCCCGTGCAATTTCATTTTATCTTTATCTGTACACTATTGTGAAAATAAAAATCAAAGTATACTCGAGCAAAAAGTGTGTTCCACACGTCCGTCAGTTTTTACGTCGGATAAAGTTTGAAGATGAGAATTCCCGGGCTGGAAACTGTTAAATCTATTATAGTTCCTTAGGGGTTTGGATCTAGGGTCGGAGAGAAGCGAATAAAAAGAAGGAACTGAAAGCAGCCGTGCACACGTACACGACGGCCAGGTAGAAAAAATCATATTAATTGTGGACGTGTGTGCGCGCAGATTAGGCCAGCAGGAAGGAAAGTTCGTGAAATTAATGGCGCACACTAATTCGACGGTAATTTTTTTCAAAAACGAGCGCCTTTATAAAATGAAAGCCAATAAAGCAAAAAAAAGAAGGTTTGGGTATCACACACACCGCCCCGAGGACTTGTTTGCACTTTTTTTTGGTGCAACTTTATTCTGAAAACGATTTTTCAAAAATGTTTTTACTTGTTTTTTCTTCTATTCTTTGTTATTGTTTTTTTTCACTTTTATGTTTTTCATATCGTCGAAAGTGGAAATATTTTCCACATGTAACTACATTTTGCCTTCAATTTGCCAGTCGCAAACAAAAATAACAAACTTAAATATTTCTTTTGAGAAGGAAATTTCGCAATTTTCGGATCGTAAAATGTAAAGCAGTTTCGTTTTCAGCACTTTGCATATAACCGACGAAGCCCGTTGCCGTTCTTTGGTGTATTTTTTGTTTGGAAACATCACTTGTTTGTGCGTCAACAGTCATTATCGCAGCATTATGACATTTTTTAGTGCACTCCAAAAAATAGCCCGGGTGTATACTAAACACCGACTATTCCTGGGCCAGATGAATCCCAGGGCCGACAACTGCTGCATCATAAATGACTGTTTGTTTAGCTTAGATCTCGCGCTGCAGAAACGGCGTGGATTTATCGCGCTTTTTATCTCATATCTTGGACTAGTTAACTAAAAATCTTGTTCTAAAAAGCTGACAGTTTATGGTCTATAAAAAAAGAGGACAGATTTGTCCCCTTGGCAGTTCTAGCGTTAACCAAACTTGGATGACTAAAGTGAAAAATATTCAATTAATCAATCGTCACTCAATCGCCATAGAAATATTTAATCCAAGCTGAAACATCTTTTAAGCCCTGGCTACAGTTATGGACATTTGTAACAACAAAAGCCGTGGAGATACGTGGCTGAAAAATGCCCAAACAAGTGTACGAGCGGTGTTATTCACGAATTAACGATCACCTTTTGGGGACACAGTTGCGATCAGATTTGTTAGGCTGAACCGCGAAAGAGTCATGCCGTCAGTTTGTGTACATTACAATCAAAGCACATCCATTTTTTCTCGTCGTACTATAGTAGCCAGGGCGGAAGTGCGCGCGCCATTGTCATTCAAATCCCATAATCCTCGACTCCTTTTCAAGCCGAAAATCTTGATAAATTAAAAAACCGTCCCGATGAATACAAATCAGATTAAAAAAAATGACGATCGTGTACGTGGCGGCGGCGCATAAGCGCGCAATAAAGTGAAATCATTTATTCAGGCACGGCGCAGCGCACAATATGCGCGCTTGTTATTCATTCAAATTGAGGGCCGCGAAGATTGTGTAACTAGTTTGTTCAATTTCCATCGTTAAGGGACGCAATATCCTTAACATGTTGAGCATGTATATATTCATATATATGCATTGAATAATAACGCCGGGGACGTTCATTTTGTAGTCTAGTAGAGTGGCGCAGGTAGAGACCTGGGTCCGCACCAAAATTGTCCAATGGCCCCGGGGCCCCGACACAGCGTCGTCCTCTCGTCTCAGATTGTCAACGATAAGCATCGCGAGTGCGTCGTACGTGAGCGCACGTAAAAAGCATCGCGAAGGAAAAGCCCCGGGTCATATCCCGCGCCGATCTGCGGCCTTGCTGCGGGCTCACGTGTCGGCTTTTTGAAACACTAGACCAACATCCATCTGCTTTTCTTACCCAAACACAATGCCGCATAGGAATAGTCGCTTTTCCAAATTTATCGCTTTTTATCTTCGCGTGAGATAAAACTCTCCGGCAACGAGACAAGAATTCAAATTAGGCGCACCAACTGATAAAACGTCCAGACATCTCTCAAGCCGATTTTCAACATTTATCGACAACTTTATCGGAAACGTCGCATCTTATCAGATCCCATTTTATCTCTAAACCGATTCAAAAATAAACTGGAAAATCGGTATCTCCGAGAAATTATTATGTTGGTTTCCTTTTTTCTCCGTATTTTTTCATTCTGGTTTGAGATTATTTTTTCTTTGTATTTTCGTTCGGCAGAAGTTATATTGGTATTTAGAAGTGCACCGCGGGGTTAAATTGAGACTGCTTAATTTTAAGTGTCCCACTTTTTCTGTCGGAGTTTTGTTGGTCGTTTTTGATGTTGTGCGCAAAGGTCAAATCGGTTGGCTGAACCGACAGATTTCCGGACCTTCGGGCAGTTGCTGCTGTCGCGGTGGATGGTTTTTTTGTTCTATCACAAAGGACGATGCTCATAACTCACCATCTCTCAGTTCTGGGGATTGTAATTGAATCGGACCTAATATCGTCAAATAATGGACATCGGCAGTTTCCTATATAATTTTGCTCGACACACGGTCGAACAGTTTTTCTGCTTTGTGTCATAACGCCTTTTTTGCGAGTTCCGTTTTTTTTCTGTAATTATTTATTCTTTTAATCATCCACTAAAACCAGCATCTTACAAAATTAAAAAGTAAAAAACAATAAACAAACGAAAATGGTTTTGAGTATTTTTTTTTCATTTTGATTTCTTGAATTCGAAATTTGCATGTTCGTCGTGGTAGTAGTGTTATTATACATTTTTGTGAATGAAAAACGAACTTCCTGTAACAACGAAAAGAATTCGAGGAACGCGCCTCCGAAAACGAACTGGAAGATGAATGTTTGGAACTGTCAACGGTGAATTGTAGGTGGAAATATATTTTGCTCCTGTTTAAAAGGCTTGCACGCTATCATTCACAACATTTACCTAGATTAAAATAGTAATTCGCAGGATAATGCCTATTCACGCTTGACTATTGACTTTTCAAGTTCTGTTCGTTATATACGTAGCGCGCCTTTTCAGAACTCAAAATTTATCGGCGGTTTTAAAATACCGCTGCGACGAAATTCGAAAAAGAAAAGCGAATGAAAAAAAAAACCGTGGAGACATGGCGACAGGGCTTAGCGCTCAACTGTTCGCAGTACATTTATAAACGACACTCAAAGTTGAAAGTTAAACGGAAATAAATTATCGGGCAAGAACGAGGCCAGCAGCAAAAATTCGCCCGCTGATTTTTCATGAAAAATTCGTCCGAGCATTAACCCAAGAACCGGCAAACTTATTTCAAACGCATCGACGGGGCTTAACTGGTTTCACCCAACCGAAGACGCGACGATTTTCACGCTAACGTCGTTTCAACTACAAGCATCGTTGCTAAACGCGCGACAATCCAAATTCGCCCGGATTATCATTCTAATTTTCTAACTTCAACTTAAAACACATAATCAAAGTTTAACAAAATAATCCACCCCAAGGTCGTTCGAAATTGCAAACGAGTTTCGAAAGCAATTATAAAATCATTTTCAGTATCAGCCCAAGGGAGGGGAAGAATTTGAACTTGTTTGTAAGGATCAGATAAGGACTCGCACGACCCGACGGTTGCAAAACAATTTGTTCGTCGCAAATCACAATTGTTTAAGAACAGTAGTCGCGTGACAAAAAGCGATTACACCAGGAGTGATCAAAACTGGCCAACAACAATTTGTTTAGAAGTTGGCGACACTGGCGCGCCATCTGGCAGGCCAAATTAATCACAGTTTAAACTTATGAATAACAGCGAGAAACGTTGAGAAAAGTTTCTCACCGGTCGGCGGCGAAGGGGGCGGGGGAGCGAAGTTGGTTCCATCTTTTATCCATCCGGTAGCGCCGGCGGGTCATCAAACAAAAATTACGCGATAAATCGGCTCGGGCATCGGATCGAACGCTCCTCTAATTATAGAAAACGTCTCGGCATCTGCGGGGCCTCTGCAAACACGCGCGCATATCTCGTCTGTTGATTTTTTGACTTAGCGCTCCGGCTACCGTTCGTACTATTCGGGTCATTTTCGAAACCTCGACAAACACCGACGTTTTCTAAAGACGTTCAATTAGGAGATCGTGCGCTAATGTATACATACGAACCGAGAGGGGAAAAATGAACAAAAAAAAGCAAAGAAGACGAAGCAGCAAAAAAAACGATGTTTACAGATTGTGAAACCGTTCTGCGGAATCCCGTGAGGAGTTTCCGAACAATTAGTATAGCCTTGAACGGTGTGTTTGCTTAGGTCGGAATTTTCTACTCGGCTTGTCACAAAACGGTGACGTCACGAAGCTGGCGCGGGCATAAGGATTTATTCATTGCGACGCATAATCGATGAAAAATTGGCCGCTTTGTCGAACGGCAGCCTGGACGGTGTCGTGGCTAATTAATTGCCGCTGGCGGAGCAGCGCCGGTTTCGATAGCGCGTATCTGCCTGACTTAATTCACGCTTCTTCTTGTTTTTGGATGTTTTTCATCGATTTCTTTTTTTCCCCCCGTTCGTTTTGTTGCTATTACGTTAAACATAATATGCTAATCAGAAGCTGAACCGAATTGATTTACGCGTCGCTGAAATTGGACGGGCGAAATTGCGCCTCCGCATAGACTTTTTGGGCGCCTAAAATTTTGCCGCTTTAAATCACGTTTTCCGTGCGTGCTCGCTCGCCCGTACGACTTCTGCTTTCGAAATTAACGAAGTGCGCTTCAAACTGCATTTCCGCGAACAATCGTCCGGCTCGTTTGGCCGTGTTGTTATGTCAAAGCAATTGCGTTTATAATTCGAGAGCTTTCGCGGGTTTAGGGTCGGAACAGCTTTTTTACACCCGGCACTCTGATAGATCGAAAAATTTACATAAGTTCATATGGATACACCAGCAGGTTTGGAAAAAAAACTTTTTTTTAAATTTTTTTCCGATGAATAAGTACAAAAAATTCCACGCTTGGCAAGTTGCTTCGATGATGGTATTTTTTTAGCAACGTTATGTCGACGGTTACGTTTAATTAATTTGCGAAATCGAACTTTTTCACGTCGGTTTCCCATAGCGTAGATTGTATCGGATTTTAATGTTTGTACGATCATTTAATCAGTATCCGGTTTCAGGAGTCATGACGTGCCTTTTACAACGGTCAACTTGGGACCGTATTTCTATAATTGATTTGAATTACAAATGTTTGACAATTTATGTGTGAAATCACAGTGTCAAAGAATCAAACCACAAGCATAAATTGACGACAGCCGTATAGAATTACATATACAGAGGGAATAAAAAATTGTCCGTTTCACATGGACGCAGTCGATTATTTTAATCAAAAACACTCGTTCCGTTTTGTTCACAAACTTGAACTTTTCATTCGTTACAAAATAGAAAGTTTCGGACACAAAAACATTTTTGTAGTTCAATAAACAGTAGTCAACATTTTTCTAACGATATTTTTATTATCAAACAACAATAGTAAGTCATCAATAATCTAGATTTTATTTCAAACTGTGACGGTCTAGATGAATTAACTTAAAAACAATGAAAGAACGTGGACAAAATAAAACGATAGATCAGAAAAGCACAGGTTGAGCGACGAACTTTAGCGAATTCCTCCTTAGCACCTGGACGTTTATCACACCATATTTAATACCCTCATGATTGTAATTTCAAACGAAAACATCTCACTGTGGTACAAAAAAAAAGCTGGCTACTTAACATAAAACGTCGTATAGCAAATGCCTGGTTCGCAACAAACTGTACTTTTGTCAAGATAAATAACGCCGTACCCTGTATAAAGTGAACAAAATTTTTCGTTCGCAGTTAAATTATGCGCAAAGTATATTTATAAAACGGGGCCCTAAAAACACGATCAAATTTAGAGGCTGCGCTCGCAGTCGCGCATCTCCCGGCGATCCTTAAATTAAATCGTTCCATGTTCAGCGTGTAAACGATAAATCTTTTCGGAATTTTTCTGTAATCGTAAAGCCGGTGCGGTGGTGCTTGAAAACGCGCCAAATCAATCTTGTTTGATCGCTTTAAAAGCGGCTGCTAACGAGTCGCTCGGGACATCACACATACACACGTGGGAACGCGACTTTTCGTTTATCCATTAAACACCCACTTCATCACTATCATATCGAGATGTCAAATCGCGCCTCTGACATGTCGCTCTCACTAACGTCATCTTAAAATAACCACTACGGCGAGAGAAAAAACAAATTTTGTACTCCTTTCTCGTACCAGTCTTCTGTATACCTTAACAATAATCGCATCTCATTTTTGGGCTGACAAAAAGACAGTGTCGATTTGTGTGTTTCTTTGTTGAGCAATCAAAGCGCCTGTCGAAGCTGCAACTGTTGTTACTTGCGTGAACGAGAGATTTCGCGCTGGTTCAGCAGAGCCGCTGGTTGGTCGCCTCATCTGAAAACAAAAATCGAGAACAAAAAGGCGCGTGCAATTTGTTGTTGGGCCAATTCTCGGCTCGTTAGGCGTCGATTTCGTTGTTCGTACCTATTTTCATTGTTCGTGACGACGACGGATTCAATTTTGTCCTTGTTGCGATCGGTCGTGTCCGCCTGGCCGTCCTCCTCGTCGTTAATGTAAAGCGAACGCGCGACGTAGCTCAGCATCAGCATCTCGATTACCATCAAAATGTTATACGTTACTGAAACGGAAAAGCATTAACAAACGACGCAATTTTCAATTGAGATTGATCCTCGCACCGATAAGTCGACTTTTTATATCCGTCCCGATTTCTTTTTTTTTTTGGAGAAAAAGCGCAACTTTACTAACTGGGATCAGATTACGCGTGTCCCTGAGTCGAATAGCTGGACTGTCGAAAAAAAAGAGAGAGAAACGATCGCGGGGGAGAGGTTCAATGAAAAATGCTGGCGAAAAAAGAAAGAGTAAGACTGTCGCTGAATGGGTACAAATAAACGTTTGAGAATAAATTGGCGGTCATCAAATATCGCGAGATTATCTAGCGAGATTGTACTTACCGTTGGCGTACGTCAGTGGCGATATCGGAGGATTGCAGGGAAATAAACCAGTGCTGGATAAACTTTTGATAATAAAGCCCTGCAGTTTGGAGAACAGTAACACCATTTGCGAGACCCGGGCTTTGTGACGAAGTTTGGCCTCTGCGAAAGCATACATTATGTTAATCACTGGCGAAAACTTTTCGAGCACATATGCGCTCAAAGACTTCAGTCCGAAATGAAATTCATGATTCAGAAGTCATTCAGTTGTTGCTCATTAAAGACGGACATATTTTTGAAAGTATGTAAATCGATTGTTTTCTGACGGAAAAGAAAACAAAACAAAAGCAAAGATACAATAAGAAACGAACAGAAGAAGTCATTGAGCCAGATGTTGTATTTCGCCTCGCGGATACTGTAATTCTTACCCGGAACGACATTGTCCAAGCTCATCGTGGTAATTGTCAGGCCGTACAGTCCTACGAGTATGCTTATTACAACAAAAGGCTGGAAGAAAGGGCTGTAGCTCGTCACGAATATCGGCTCCTCCGCCGATATGAACAGGAGGATGCAGTAGATGACACCCTGCAAAACATCCACGTGTTTGATCCCGCACAAAGACTTCATTTTCGACGCCATTGTGCTCTGTTATTACGTTCTTCCTTGCCATTATTTTTCATTCCTCGCATATTACAGCCCAATGGCTTCATGCATCAGCTTGCAACCGAATTCGTAGCCAGTACAAACCCCTTTTTTACATATTCCACTTTTCACTCAACCGACATCTTTTACCAATTTCATCCTTAGATTTTCACACACACAATTTTTCGATATCTTTTCCCTTCCCTTTCAAGTAATCAAAACGAAATTATTTGGACAAGTTTGTTTTTATTAGGGAAGAAAAAATGGAATGAATTTGGGACAGTTTGATGAACTTGGTTTGATAAACAATAATACCAGTTGACAAATGGGCCTGGAGAATTGTCGTGTATTTTGTTTTCGTATGGTGGAGACGTAGTGTCGCGCGTGTGTGGGGAGGGATAAATCGTAAGAAATATTACCTGAGCGACAGGAAGTTGTAGGACCAAAATTCGTAGCCAGCATAAATTAGCATCGGTCAATTCGAGGCTCGGGAAAGGCAGACATGGCCAGCAGCAACACGGCCCGACCCGCAACATTAACGCCGGTGGTTTCGTGATCTTCCTGCATCCCACGTCGATTAGCAGAAGATACAGACGATACAGCGATATCGTTAGTGAAATTTGAACTACAGCCTCTGACAATAATTGAGCCCTGCAACAAGTCAAGCATTTCGCTTTAATGAGTGCAACGCACAAAAAGCGCCGGGGCCCGGGCTAATGATGCAATCGAAAGGCCCCCCAAATCAAAACGCAATCCTTACACGTATTTAAATCCGGCATTTTTTCGAAATAACGATTCCATGCGTTTCCGAAAGCAACGATAATGGGCCTCCGGTGTCGAAAAACATTTCTTTATTCGTTCTTCTTTTTTTTTCTTCTTCTCACAAACATCCTTATGCCCATTATAACGATCTCGATTCATTATTCCGACGGAAACTATTCAGGAAGTAATACGTTTCTGACTTTCTTTTTAATACGAATGTAAATTGGTGCACTTTGAGAAATCATGTTTACAAAAGTACACAATGACAAAATATTGTGAAACACAATGATGATCGGAGAGGGGTGGGACTGAACCAAATTCAAGTCAGTGTCAGGGACATAAATTCAAAGACACGGTATATCGTTCTCTTTTGAACTGGGTAAATAAATTTGGCCCGATCAAGGATAAATTATAACTCGATGAACAAATTTAAGTTTCCGTGCACTTATGTCGACCTCATAACTCAATTAAAATTATCGCTGATTAAATTACACGCAAACAGAGTGTGTGCCAATCGATTTTCGAACGTGACCGGCTTGCTACGCTGCATTCGAGGTACATTAAAGTATCAATTTGTGACGTTAGTCGAGTAATTTATGCAAGCCTCCCACTAGGCAGCAGGTGGACCGTGGTATTACCCTCAAAAATTCCTACCTACTTTCTTCACCTACAAAAAGCCGATTCCCAACACCGCGGACAAAAGGTCCGGATCGGCCCCTTCGAAAAGCGCGTAACCAACCCATTTGTTTGTTATTTTTTTTCTCTCCCAACTCTAAGCAGTCGATTTTTCAAAACTTAATCCGACTTTAGTCAGTCCGTCCGTCAGCTGACCGTGAATAAAACAACGCAAATTAGTCGCGCCCACAAAAACTCATTTTCTAATACGTTTCTCCAGACACGAAATTCAAATGCTTAGTACCGTGAAATTGTGGTGAAAAATCGGTCGGTTTTTTTTGGAAATCTTGTGTTTTCACGTTTGGCATCTGGCGCCTCGATCGCGAAGATCGGAATAATATTCGAGTTGGCGTCTACGCTTCATAATGACTCGGCAATTTTGGATTGCGCGAGTGCGTCGTGCGCGCTACGTGCATTACGTGCCAAATCAAATACACGCCACTTCCGTTGTGTGTGGGGTCTCTCTGTTATGTTCAAATTACGTTATATGCCTCGACTTCGTTATGCACTAAAGTTGTTATGCCCGAAGTTTCGCTGCCACGTTCAACACTGTTACGTGCATTATGCGGTTTCATCCAATACGTCTACAATGCCCCGGCGGTATTAAAAGATTTAGGGCTGCGATGTGCGGCTGGGCACAAAAGCCATCCAAATTGCGTCCATCAATTATCGTCCGAAATATAAGCGGCCTCTTTTAATTGTCGCCGATAAATTGGTCGCCGAGGCAACTTCACTTAATCCACTTATCCAAAACGTCTCGCAAGAATTTTTGTCCCGACTGAAAATTCCCGTTTTTTTTTCGCCGCATCGATTTATTGGCGACTTTCTGGTCGAAGGTGTGGTGTACTTTGAGTCGCGCATTTCCATCTAAACGCAAAGTGGGTCCTAAACGAGCTCATAAAAAGAAATAAATGAGCGGTATTTGTTCGTACGTTGCTCTACACGTTATGTATACTCTCGCGTGCACGGTATATATTCGAGGGACTACGTGAGGCTTACCGACAAAAGCTGTCCATATGTCAATGATTGTTCCTCGGAGTAATTTATACGTCTATTATGGAGAGATAAAAGATAGTGCATTAGATGGAAGATTTACCGTGTTTCCCATATATTTTCTCGAGTGCCTCGGATCTACAACCGATCTCGTTATACCTTTTCCCTCGTCTTCGTTCGATAAGAAAATTCAAATTGAATTCAAAAAGGGCGCTAGGCATTGAAATTTAAATACTCCCAAAGTGTCAGACTGTCGTTTCAAATGAGAAACTCGATCCCTCATCTTGCGATTAATTATTACGAGTTTATTTTTTTTTTATCATAAGACATTTTCGGGCCAAAGTAAATCAACATTGAAATGAATTCGTAATTTATTCATTCAATTTGAACGCGGATAAATGAAACAATCTATATTCATTAGTAGAAATAATATTCCGGCCGCGAGAAACGTGGAGGAATTAATCTCAGGATTCACCTTAGACCCCGGGACGATTTCGGCGCGTCCCACGAGCGGCGTCGAAAAAAAAACGGTTTGTTTGTTTTTCAACGGCCCGCGAAATGAATGCAAAAAGAACGGCACTCCGTGAGGCCGCAATAACGACCAATTTTTGTCGTAATAAATCAAACGAATTTTCGGGAAGTTGCGACGCGATGCACGCGATTTATGATTCGACGATTCAATGCTCCGTCAAAATTGTCGTCAACCACGCACGTCCACCGACAATTAAAATGGCTCTTTTAAATTTGATGGGGTTCGTGAAAAGCCTACAATTGTTTTTTTTTCGAATTTCACAAACGAGAATAACCAGGAAATATATTTTAATTTCAGTTGAAGTAATAAAACTTGAAAAGAGTATTGAAAATAATGACACTCAAAAGAATCTTCATTTTTCGCGTTTGTGGCTTTAGCGTAAATCAAAACTTGTTTAGAACTTACTTTATTTTCCAATTATGAGAAATTCTTTGAGTCGAGAAATGTAAAGACAAAATGAAATGAAATAAATAAATATAAAATTTTTTTCAACAATCAAGTAAATCATTGAAATCGAATGAATCGATTTCTTAACGACCTGTTACTCGGAAAAAGCGATACTCAAGAAACCGACTTTTTTGTTATAACTTTTTCTATTCTGTTGTATACAGTTTGCTGGCCTGTAACGACTTCCGTTCATTCAGTTTCGTAAGTTATACAACCAATTAAAATTCAAACCACGTTGAATCATACATTCTTCCTCGGAAAATCGTCGTTTCCAAACAGCAAAAAAACAATAGAACAAAAATTCATATCTTAACTTCTGACTGAAACCAAAAGAGAACATTCCATCTTGAAATATTTCCAACCAAAAATCCACTTACCATAAACAAAAAAGAAGATGGAAAAGTAATCATCGAGCCTGGCGATTTGACAGGGATAAAACGGCATCTTATTAGAAGCCATCAAGCAAAGTCTCGAGATCAGCTTTGAAATTGAAAGCTGACAAAGCGCGGATGCTGAGAGTCCTAACATTTTGACGCTTTAGAAAGATCGGATTTGAGGAAACAGATGTGGGTAATTTTTGCGAAAGCGGGTTCGAACGGGTTTCCCATGCGGACAAAAAGGCGACATCAATTTTGTAACGGCCCGACCGGAGAGAACCCGAGTCGCCGCAAGAACAGGCCATCTCATCACCTGTAACGCCGGAATTAAACATTTCAATCAAGCGGTCCGATTCCGGGAAGTTGAGGCGAATTTTAAAGTTAAATTAGGCGACGACAAGGCGCGCACGGCTGTCGCATTCCTAGTCAAAAATTTATACTGCCACAATGGGCGAAAGCGAGATAGCGCGAGATTGGTTATCATATCGAGGATCTGATAAAATTCAAGATGCCTCTCGTTTTATGCGTGTCTTTGGTTACGTTCATTTTTTTGTATTTTGTGTTTCAGTCGGATGCGCGAACGATCGGCTGATTGCGCCGGTCATTAAAATGTATAAATCTCCGTCTCACGTGACGCCTTAAGTATTCATAAATTGTTCCAATTAAATATGAAATTTATGAAGCGGGTATGCAAACGCGACGATACGATCTGCACGGAATTACAAGAAAATTTAACGAGCCAGTTCATGTCGATTATCAGGCCAGGCTATCGATAGCCCAATATCCAAACACATGATTCCAAGTCACAAGAGCGTGACAAGATCCCGCTTCTAAGAAGGAAACAGCGCCATTAGGTTGCTCCGGATCGTCGTGTCGCCGTATCGTTCTGTCGCTTTTGTCATTAGGAGAGAGCCCAAGGTCTGGCTCTCGTCTCGAACCGACGACGCTAGAATTGTTTCTGTTTTGACTTTTTGCTCGCGCTCTGTTGCTGCCCTCGCTTTCAAAGGACCTTTCCATCCGGAATAATCTCTCGAGTCATTAAGACCCGCCGTGTGAAACTCGTTTTCATTTATTTTTCGATTTTTGTTTGTTGCCAATCGGCCGACCATCGATCCTAACTTAATTGCACCGATCACAAATTTCGTCCGCAGAAAAAATCATTCAAACGCAACTGCAAACAAAACATTTAATCAAGAAATTCTTGACCAGTGGTGGTACTTTTTGTAAATTTTGTTTTCTTTAGTTAGCTGTGAAAATTTTCCAAATGGAATTGCAAACAAACATTCGAACGAGAATTCTTAACCAGTGGTACTTTAGTTTTGTTACTTTTGTTGCTTTCTTTTTGCGATGTTAATACGCAGACTCGCTTGGAGAGATGAAAAATAACGTGGATTGATTAATGGATTCCATCTGTTTGTTTCATGCTGTTGACTTTATCGAAATGGCCTGCGCATTATTGAAAATATCCCGAACGATTTGTCGGACATTGATGGGGTGTCGTTTTTCATTTATGACTGAATCAAATTTGCGAGCATTCGCGCGAGACTCCATCTGTACAAAACTTTTCTTCGGACATTTATCACGGACTTTTATCCGTTCGCAAATAACCCGCCCGTTCAACTTTGCCTCGTCTCGTTTTTGTTCTAATTTTCATTTGTACTATTACATGAGCACCGAATTTCGCTATTTTGCGATAAGCGCACAGAGCGGACTTCTCGGCAATGTTAATATTTGCGCGGAAAAAACGAATCTCGCGATTGAAATATAACCTCGCGATCATCTTCGAACAAATACCTATGCCGCCAACTTCGTAAGCGAAATTCAAATGAATGTTTTTTAGCTCGACTTTCTGTTACGTTTAATCATCTTGTATTAAATTAATTAATCCGATTTTCTTATGCAAATGTTTGAGGTATCAAAGTAATCGTTGGCATTTATCTTTTAAATCTTGATTTATGTTATTAAAAGTTGGACCGAGGCCTTTTGGGATTGTCATTTTGTTCTCGGAAATTCTTCTTGGTGAACTCATTTTCATTACCTTTTTGAGTTTCATTTGCACAGCGATATTGCAAGAGGAATAAAAATTCGCAATGGAAACATGATGTTATGAAAACGTCGGATCTTCAGTCGAAGTTGCAACTTCGAGTCCGAAGTGCACGTACGTCTTTTGTTTTCTTGCTCAACGCTTCATTAACATAACTTAAAATTCACAATATCATAAAACCCACTGCGTTCATTGTATTAACCAAACTAAAAATCGCTCTCGAGATAATCATCGTTGAAAATAAATAAAAAAAAGCAACAAAACGAGGCTCAAAACTGTGCCATCTAGTTTTGATAAATCGTCTTTCTCGAGTTCTCATTTGTTCTCGATACAATTCACGGACTGGTTTTTTGCCGAATTTAAATATCCCTCTGAGTAGCTGACCGCGGCTATTTTTAGTCGTGATTACCTCGGAACCGCCAGCGCCACTAGACTGCAAACTCCCGTGACCGGGAAAACCATCAGGATGAGAAAACTGTTGGTTTTGTAGTATCTCGTCTCCTTTTGTTGGAAAACGTTGTAGGAAGCATCGCCCGCGAGATAAACAGTCGCTGCTACAAGAAACGTCGATGCCACGATCGAGATTGTCCCAAACGCACCCAAACCTGTAAGAAAAAAAGAACAAAATTACAAGGGAGGACGAGCTTTGTCGTTCATTTCCGCGTTTTATTTACGGCTGTTTTCACTCTTCATTATGTACACAACGTTGACGGATTATTGACTCATCTCCAACAGACCTCGATTCAATGTTTATCGATTATATAACCGTAGGGAGAAGTCCTCTGTTTAATGAACAAGTATACCGTGTGATCCTAATAAGAACTCATGGAAAAGTCCGTTAATCACGCGATCTAATTCTCTATCGGTCGTTGTTCCCCGGGGCTGCTGAGTGGTTTTCGTTCGAACTGTTCCTCTGGTGCGAATTTTTCGCGATATTTTTGTTTGCAAAAAAAAAAAGGATCGTGCATGGTGGCGCGTGAAATTGACTGGAACGCGTGTGCCTTAGTGGAATTCGGGCTCGCGTCGATCATGACATTGAAAAATCAGTCGCGAGAGAGGCCGATCATCAATTGCACCTCTGGCAATTTGTCAAAAAGTGCATGATTCCGAGAGCTTATTTATTCGTTCTTACATTCCGTCATGATTGGACGGGCGCTTGGAATCTGATTTCGGATGAACCTTTTTCCGCGGATTATGTAGATTACAATTTTAAGACTGTTTGCATACGAAACTCTATTGATTTTATCATTTTCCTTTCAAAATGTAATCGCGCCATTATTCATAGCAAAAAATGTGATAAAACTGATGATCGAATGCTAAGTACGTTCAACCTTAGATGGTGTTTATGTTGAAGATAATATTTTTGTGCAAATTGATTGTAGTTATGAGGTGAGATTAAGTATACGTTGCGATGATTACGTTCGATTTCTCCACGGGGAAATATGAAAAAGTTCATGTTAACAAATATTGAACGATTCGTCGGTGAAAATTAATTAAAAATGTCAGATCTTGAGATAAGACTAACAGGCTTATCGTGCGAGCTCTACGGTTAGGTGAAAAATCAATCAATCTAAGAGAAGTTAATCCAATTTAATTTCCCGATCTGGGGTCAGCAGCCTGGCTGGCGCATTTCTATGAGGATGAATCATCCGTTAGGATGCGCTCTCTCACGGACAAAGAGGCCTAGATTGAATCCTTTTTATAATGTTTCCAATCGTATCCCACTGGATGTATAACATTTTCATTAATTTTCGTTCGCGAAAAAACGCCAGGGGTTATTTATCAAGCCGGCTAATCGGAGCATCTGAAGATTCCGCGAAATAACGGTTCTTAGGAAATTCGTGCCGTTCGCTTGGAAATGCGTAACGCCAGCACGCGCACAACTTTCACCGTAGTCGCAGTCTCACGATTGCAATATGAAAGTGCGGCCCGAAATTACTTGCGATCGATGCACACAAAAATCAAAAACTCAACATACACATTTTAATAACAAAAACAGTCGTATCGGTAGTAACCACGGATCCAAGTAGAACTTATCGGAACTGGTGAAAACAAAATATTCAAAAAATCGTTAAGCTTGATTAGTCAAAACATTATCTGCGAGTGAAACTTTTGAGATAAGCAATCAGGAAAGAAGACGAGAATGAAGATTAGGAGAATTAGGATAGTTCAGTTAGTCGATTTGGAAGATTTCAAAAGTTGTCACTCACTTTCTAGCAGTTGGAACGCGGTTGGTACATAGCCGTCATCGCAGCTGTAGTTGAGGTTCACGTAGACATTGTGGTCCTCGTATCTGGTGACGGTCGCGGCGAACTCGGTTTCCATGTTGCAGATTTGGCGATGACAGATTAACGGTTCTACGCATGCACTATGAATTTGTGACAAATACACGGGTCTTGCTTAAAAGACCTGCTACGAATAAGCCGCAACTGAGTAAAGTGAGAGCGAGAGTCCCCACTTTTACTGTCGAAGGAATGAGTATTAACAAGTCTTTCAAGTCGACGGGCATTTTTTCACAATTCATCCCGTCTGATAACAAACGAAAAAAACATGCCATAGGATCATATAAATAGTTTGAGATTCCGTACCAAACCAGATTAACTTTTCATACGCGCCAGACAAAGTTATTTGCAAATTTAAAAAACCGATAATTGTTAATACTGACGGTTGAATAGTTTAAACATCTGTCAATGTATTGAAATACGAACAAAAATAAAGTAATTCAAACGTGCTCATGTGTTTAATTTAATTAAGGCAATTCGTCCGATGCTTAATTGTTATTCATTTATTGAGTCGAAAATTAGGTCGAGGAGGGAATTGATGAAGCTTGACAACATATATAAATCAGTCTGATGACCCATATGAAAAATGGAGAAACATTTGGGTGGCAGGAGAATGGAGCTGATGTCCCAGGTGGTATGGTTGCATTAGAACAAGTTACATCGGTTGTGTTATTAAAATTTCTATGCGTTGTATAAGAACGTCGACAAATTGCATTTAAGGATAATGCGAGTGTAATTCTGAATAAAACATGCCGTCCTTTGCATATGAATGAATTTATCATTCTCTTTTCTCCGGAGACGCACAAATATGTATGAGTCCTGATAATGCTGACGCATATCCTAAAAAGGATTAAGCCGGAGATGATTTGTTTACAAATAATATATTTAAATAAAAGGCAAGGGACCTTTTGACATGAAAATGCGCTCATATAGCACGACGATGATGCCCGAGCGGACGAAGATAAATTTTGGCTGAGGGAGAAAAATTGTTACTGGAATAGTTGCGATGATGTAAATTTCGGATAAAACAGACGGCTTCCTTTGATCCGAGCGCGCCTCAGCCAGGATTAGAATAAAGTTGTTGTTCCTTGATAGCAACGCTCAGACGCTTGGGTATACATGATAAGCTCCAGTAATATCTTATTTATATCAAGAAAATGACAAAGTAGTGCGAACATTCTTTTTTCATCTTCAAACAGTCAGCTCTCGCTTGCAACTGATAAAACGTGTTATGCAAAAATCTTCGCGAGATTCCATGTTTGTTCAAGTACCTCGCTGATGTGCCTTGCACACATAATGAGGCGACATTTTCGGAGGAGAAAGAAAAAAGGATTACTATGCTTTTTTTTTTCGAAACAAGTTATTAAAGACATTTTCGAGAGCGTGCATGTTACGGCTGTTAAATTAATGAAGATGGTTAATAAGTATCATTACGTTTTACTGCGCGCGAAATGAATTAATTGTTACCCTGCTCCAATTTATTCGCGGCATCTTTCACCTCTGACAACGCAGTTTCTCTTTTGTTGTTGCATGAGGTGCATTACTTTAATAATGCATTTAATTCTCTTCGTCTGCATGTTACTTAGTCAGATTTACTTCACTGAAAAATTCAAAACATTTCGCGATTCAACGATGCAACAACCCTTTGAATAGTTGTTTTATTTGATTCTTGAAAATTCATCATTCATTATTTTATCAATGAATTGATTTTCATCTTAAAAAATCTATGTACCAAATTCAAGTACAAAATCTTACCTGTCATCGTGTATGGGAATATCTAACTTACCCACGGGTTGGCTTACCGTCAACTGAACATAGGACTCTTCAAACGGTAAACTTTTATCGACTGCAGCTTCTTATTTCGAACATTATTTTCGAATCTCTTATAGTTTTGTCTTGATTTAACAAAAATTAATATTGAAATTACACGAGAAACTATTTTGACACTAATTTCAATTCAAAACTATCTCAACGATTGGAAATATTTGTCGAGTACCGACCATACTTTTATTCAATGGCAGAACAGATTCTGAAGCATTACATAATTCCTGTATACCTACATAGATGTAGCGATTTCTGGTTAACTAAAATGTAATTCAAATAACTTATGAAATTTAAAAAAAGGTTGAGATGTTGCCATTGTTTAATTGGAAGAGTTTTTTGTGATCTTTGGTAAATTTTTGATTAGAATGAAAGTGATATTTCTTACAACGTCTGCCTGAACACGCATGAAAGATCAACGTACCGTAAAGGAACTTTAGTAAGCTGCGTGAGATAGTGAAAGTATCGAACAAATTTGTTCATCCTTCCGAATATTGAAAACAAATTGAAAAAAAAGTGATTCATTATTCTACCTGAATGAATTTATCTTACGTTGAAATTTCTAAAAAGAGTACGATGAAAATTGAAAGTTGAAGAGTGAATGAATTCGGAATTTAAGAAAAACTGAAGTTGTAGATCTTTCTGTACGGGCAAACACGCAATGGTTACAGAATCATAAAATAACGGGAGAGTGTAAACAAGAGCGATTACTGCAGGCGTGTATTACGTTTCCTTGAACTTGGAAAATAATAGAACTTTCCATCTCAAGATCATCGACGAACTAGAAAGTCGTTTGGGCCAGGGCTAGGTTCAGTATGTTACGGCTATCCATGCATCGTTAAAGTAGTGTAACACACGGTTGAATTAATGGTGACACCAAGATGGACACACGTATACGAAGAACAAGACGCAAGAAGGAGAATTATACTTGAAAGATACAACAGAGAGAGTTTGAAAGTAGGCCTTAGCCGTTCAGTCAGTTGTCGACTGTGTCTACGGGCGATTGGCTGGCACAATGGTGAGTTTCCACTGGCGGGCCAGTTTTTGTTAGCTTTTTGGCGTCGTTCCAGCAAGCCTAGTGATTAATAGTTGACATAAATTAAGTGCAATCGCGTATTGTGTGTTGCGCTATCAAAAGATCGACTTGAGACAGGGACGCGAGTCCTGATGCTGTACGCCGGCCGGATACCCCTTTCGGTACACGCGCTGTGTTTAGATAACGATCTCTCGTGTATTCGTTTTTGCAACTGCAAAAAGTATTTGTGAAATGAATTGTTCGACTAATGTGGGACATCTTTATCGTGCATCGCGCGACGACACGGTTCTACAAGCGTTCAGAATTTCTCTTCGATTCTTCGGTTGTTGTTTTTGTTTGTTTTGCTTTTTCGGATGATAAATTTTCACGCCCGGTCGAAATTATCATGGACCAAGTTGATTGCGTATTCGGTGCTACGAGGCTTCGTGTCCTCAACGTTTTGATAATAGAAATCTAATCCAAAGATGTGAATAACATTGCACTTCATGGTTCGATGAATTTCTTGTATGGCGTTTTTACTGTGAACACGATCACTTAGTGCAATAAAACTGCGCGATACGTATTTTGAATTGTACAATTTTTTTACTTACAGAGACAAGTTATAACTTTTTATTTACGTCATAATGTTTTTATTCGACTTTCATTTGACATAAGTAAATAATGATAGCGCGTTGCAAATAAAAAATTGTTCGAAACATGCGACATTACTAAATCCACGAGTAAGAAATCTAAGGAAATGTATTACCATTTAATAAACATTTTAAACTATAGCATGTTAAAATAGTGGACGAATGTAGGTCGGTGAATGAAACGGAAATCCGAAATTACACAATACAAAAAGAAACAAAAATTTATAAGCACGATAGGGTCGATATTTTATAATTAATGTAATCAACATAATTGAAGTTTAGCTCTTCTTTTTTTCGAATTAAAAAAAAAGTTTGCATTCTGAGCATATAGGTGATGAGTCTAGTTGATGAAATAATAACCGGTGCTACATTGACCAACAGGACTTTCTCAATGGGTCAGAACAGTCAAGGATCGCTTTACAGTATGAAAATGAATATCATAAAAACTGGCTGTTCTCTTAAGTATTACTAGTTAATTGATGAAAGGTCATAAAATATCGGTCACAGATAGAACCTCTATACAAAAAGTATTTTGTATTTTTTTAAAATCCTTGCAAATGCTAATAAAGGAGAAATGATGTTATCGAATCGGATATCATCAGATGCAATATTTTCACAATTTGTTTTCTAAGAATATCTCTGAGATGTATTTAAAACCAGTAGAAATGTTTAGAAATCTCAACCTCTTTCATTTGACTAACGTTCTCGTTTTTTTCAGCGAATACTTATTTGGATATTGGCTAGTCTAAGCCTAGGACTATGCGAAAAGGCTTCACATCAACTACTTGAGCGTTCTCTCAACAGGACGATTGATACCGTAGAAAAAATAATCCAGAGCGACCCGACGTTGCCAAGGCTAAACAGAGATGACATTTTGAAAATTCTACTGAATTTGACATCAGGAAGCCCAGAGATGAGAGAATTTACGCAGCCAACTGCCCTGCCACTCACCGCCACTCATCCACCCAGAACTGATAAGGAACAGAGCACGAATTCCCCACTCGTGCAACTTATTCCTGATTCAACTGAAGCGGATGCAATCATTGAGCTTGGAAAAACTGAGGAAATCATTTTTCCACCTAACCCAAGGGATCCGAGTCCATTTGTTGAGAAAACAGAAAAATATATAGCAGAACAGTCAGCACCTTCTATAACAAATAGCAGCATCAAAGTTGAATGTAAGACAGTGACCACCGATTCTCAAAACAATCACAGAGATTCTTATTCTGAATTGAATGGAAAGAGCAATCGGAACAATGCTAGTTTCACTGACAGCACGAGTCAACAGCCAGAGAAATTTACCTTTGACTTAGCCAATTTAGATCAAATTACGAAATCTGCACATCAGTATATATCATCTGTAAAATCATCTGCTGATACATCTAGTACTAAATCATCCAACCCCGAAAAAGTAGCTGTTGTTTACGGTACAAGCTTGCAGGCAGATATGAACAATGAAGCTAAAAGTTCTTTCCCATCTAAATACCCGCAATTATATAACCCGAATCCTAATGTTTTTCGACCGGATCAGTGGCGTTACTCAGGACCTATTGTTATGAATGCAAAATCGTCTGGAATGGAATCTGGAACCCACTTTCTTCCAACTGTACCTAATGTATCTTCTGAAAACATGAAACCATACTTTGAATTGCCAAAAAAAGTATCTGGGAATCAACCAGATACTCACAACGAAATGAATCGTCCTTCTCCAGTCTATGTAACACCGGTTTCAGCTTCAAACGGAGCGAAAATTCCCGAACGAAAGGCACAAGGCAACGTTCCAAAAAATAGTGGGTTTTCTATAAATACGAAAATTGAAACATCGGTAAAACCTATTGATATTTTAGAATCGCTAGGGTTCAAAATGGAAAAGAAAGAAAACTCTCAAGCAGAAAGCGCGAAAGTTGATACTAATGCTGTTAAACTACTTATACCTACAATGGAGAGTACAAAGTTTAATTTGCCATTAGATCCAGATGCCTACAATCAAATTACAAAGCCTGAGGACAATAAGGACGTTCAAATCACAGGAACGTCCGAAGAATTCAGAAACATCTTTACAAATAAAGATGAAAATGTTAAAAACTTAAATGAACCATCTGGATTGTCAGCTTTTGACTTTGAATCTCCATCTATAAACAAACAAAACACTTTTTTAAACCCGATGTCAAGCTTCAAAAAAGGTGTAAATAATCTAACTCCAGATGTTCAAAATCTTTTCCATCGTTTTGGACTTCCGACTTCAGTTTTGAGAGACATGATCGAAAATCGACCGAAGGTAACTACGACGACTAGACGACCCACTACTACAACTGCTGCATCTTTTTCAGACTATTTTACAAGCTTTAAACGGCTACCATCTTCAAAAGTTGAGAACGAAGAGATGCGGGACTTTTTAGCTCAATTTGGGCTCGGAAATTCCGAAACGAGAAAACAAAAGGCAATGCAATCTGACCTTTACACTCAGCAGGCATCAAAACCGTCTTCCTTCGATATAAGAAAAGCATTGGACAATATTGGACTACTTGCTCTAGTTCCTAGATCAGACGAAGTTATATCTCCTCCTAAACGAAAACGAAAACCGGCAAAATCTAATGTTTTCAAGCCACATGAATCGATTTCTAGTAGTGCAGAGCAGAGAGAAAAAATCCATAAACTACTGGATACTGTAAAAATGGTCCAGGAAGGCAAAGTTGAAGATGTACAGAAAGTAGTCGAAGATCTAGTAGAGACTACCAGATCATTGAAAAGTGGGCCGGACCCGGTAGACTTAGATGAAATAATCAAAATTTATAAGGAAGAAACTTATAAACAAGACAAGAAATTTCAGAGGCAGGCTATATTCAATGACACAAGCGAGGAATCATCTTCTATAGGTACTTATTAAAACATTGCCTAATACCTTTATTTGCCATTTGAATTCATTCTTAATCAATATTTACAGAACCAACCAGTACCTCAACGGAAACAACATCCGTGGAAACAACTTCGGCAGAGGCTTCTTCAACAGAAACTGTAGAAATAAAAGATAGCGCCAGTACAACTGAAGAACCTACGACTGAAAAAAAGTCTATTTTTGATATGATCAACCTTAATATAACTACTGATTCTGCTTCATCAGATTCTGATGCAAATGCTGCGAATCAACCGGACAATTTTGCAGCGTTAGAAGAATCATTCGGAGGAAGCACTGCTGCACCCGATCCAGTATTGCCTACAAGACCTCGATCAGGTCTTTATTTCTTAGTTGACTGGAATACCTTCTTAGAAGTAGGAGAAGATGGCAAAGATAAAGTAAATTTACGATTTCAGCCAAAAGTAGGTGATAGAACGCGATTTATTCCGATAAAAATTCCATGATTATAATCACCTTTAAGACTACTTGAAAATTGTAAAAATGTTTCCATGAAATTTCTTGTAATATATCAAATCAAAGATTTTTGACCTTTATAATGTTTTGTTATTAGTAATTGTTCATACTCTCGTAATACGAAACAGTTTACTAGATAGGATGAAAACTTATATATGACGTCTTCGAATTGAGAGAGTATACAATAAATTTGTTGCATTGATTCCACATTATTTTTGTTAGCTAGAGCACGTTACCAAGTATTGTATTTATTGAATATTTTAATTATTTTTTGTTGAACTTGTACAATCGATTATTCATCAGTCACGTATTTTTAAGTACCGAATGTTTCTACGTTGCACGAAACGATGTGCGATCAATCGAGTCATATACTTGTAAAATAATTATAATTATATGAAATTGTTGAAAAAATACTGCCGTTTTCAATTGTTTTCATTAAATACATTTTGTCAGAAAGGCGATTGAATGATGTCACAGTTCGTATCAGAATGAATGTTCTAAGTGAAGTTACATCAACTCAGCAACTTTTTACAATTCGAAAAAAGTCATTTCGTTCCATATACGATGTAAAAGTTAGACCGAATCAATTGGATTGAATTGTCATTTTGAACCACGTAGAAGTTGTCAAATAGATCATTCTTAAGTAATAATGCTAATCATTATTAAGTTGTCGAAAGTTCATTAATATTGATAAAAATTTTTTGTAAAATCTGCATACCAACAAACTTAACACCAAGATGATGAACAAGGCGGATGAGTTTATCTCCTGCTTAGCGGAAGTTTAATCTGAACGATGGAAATTATTTTTCATAACTTAGCTATCTCAGTTTCTTTGCACGTGAATAATTTGTCACATAGCAGACCGCCTTTTGAAACCGTTTGAAGGTTTCCTGCTGATTTCTTTTTATGTTTAAATACCTGACAGAAATGTCACCTGACGAGATGCAGAGTGATTAGACTCCGGAAAATGAAATCAAAACAAGTGTCTCTAAAACGAATTTTGTGTTTTACAATTTACAAGCCGACGAGGACTTAATTATTGACGATAAAGTTTACTATTTAAATTGTTCAAACATCTACGATCTTACATTAAAAGATTGGAAAAAAGTTTTCGTAACGGAAAAGTCTTACACAGGAAATATTAAGCTGTAGCCGATTAACATAAATGTCAAGGCTCTACCAGGAAAACGCTCAGCAGATATCGAAGTCACGAAACAAGGTGAGATCAAATTTTCAAATGAGATTAATAAATAAGGATTGTATAGAAAAACTATCTCACTAATAAAATTCATATTCAGATAATTGATAGGAAATCGTCATGTAATAAGAACATCATTAATTACAACATTCAAAACACATTACATTTTGCCGCCTACTGTTTACATCCTAATCGTTTTGCTTCATAATAAGCAATGATTTCTTCATCGATTTCAGGATCTCCAGTCAGAGGAAGTGCAGGGTCTATTTCTACTGCACACTTAATCTCAGGTTTGCAATCGCCTAAATCCAAAATTTTCGAATCGTCAGAACGATTACTTCGACTAGAACTGCTTCCTTCGTTTTTATCCACCACCCTCTTATCCCCGTCTTCCAGATGTGCATGCTCAGGGCTCATAATCATCTCCATAGTCGCGTCTAAATCTTTCTGGAAATTTTCAATCAACTCAATGACAGTTCTGGACCGCTCCTTCTGAACAGCTTTCCCGGACTTTTTACATTCCTCGCCATCCTCGTTTGGTGTACTTGCAGTCTCTTCATTTCTGCCCACCTGTCTAACTTCCGATACTTCTGGCTGTTTTGACGCTACTTTCTTGTTATTCTGATATCCACCTGGTTCACCCTTAGTGTTCGACATAGTCCATTCAAAGCGATCCGATCTACCCTCCCTCGAATCCAAATTTACCAAATCCTTGTTCTCAAGAAAGTCTACAATTTTCGAAAAGGGATTTAGCTGAACCTTAGACACCTTGGCTTCACTTTGCACAGGAATCATTATCGGCGAAGGAGGTGGACTAGTAAAACAGTTTTGTACAGCCTTCGAATCCGTCGATAAACTACCACCAGACTGTACCGACGTACTTTTGGCAAACTGACTGCATGAAGAAATTCTCGGACTCGTTTGACTAACTTTTGTTCTGACAGCATGCACAATCCTTGGTGTTATTTTCGGGCTGGTCTGAACAGGTGTGGAATGAACCAACGTAGGACAGGTAACAGTTTGAGAAGCCACACAACCAACATTAAATTGCTCAGTGGAAATTGATCTCGAGCAAGTAAACAGCCGGGTTTGAACGCTCGTGTTCTTAACGTGATTTCCATCAGTGACCATAGATCTATTGACCAATTTGCTCCTATCTAGGTCTCTGTTAGAAATTTCGATCTTGACGTTTTCGATTCGCGGACTGGACGTGGCTTGAACGGCGACGCATCTCGAATCGAGACTAACGTCAATGGATTTGTCTTGCATTGTCTTATCTTCATTCGTCCTGTCCGGCCTTTGTCCGCTAACAAGACAGATTGATTTATCGGCAGAGCTGGCGCGACTTC
This sequence comes from Telenomus remus, assembly GCA_020615435.1. Lineage (NCBI taxonomy): Eukaryota > Metazoa > Arthropoda > Insecta > Hymenoptera > Scelionidae > Telenomus > Telenomus remus. The sequence goes on along the minus strand of CM036341.1, from coordinate 3,768,852 downwards.
TTGAATTTATTACGCCGGCGGAATTTTCTCTTGCCGAATTCGATTTCTCTTCATTATCAAATACTCGATCCAGCTTTAAGCGAGGCACCGTCGATCCTATCGGCCCATTGTCGTCCACTTTCGTTTTGTTCCTCTTCGATTTTTTGCGCGTTCTCGTCTTACTCGCGACCCGACCACTTCCAAGGCCAATGTCTGCTGGGTTGGACACGCGATCGTACCCATCCACAGATGCCTGACACTTTTCCGCAATCGGCCCACCTGGCTCCTTCTTCTTCGACTTCTGTCTCGCCTGTCCTTCGTTCAGCAGATGAATCAGCACAGCTAAAACCAACCCGTAGTAAGTAGAAACGCGCGGTGAATTATGAAACGATTGAAAAGCCATCATTCGAAGGGAGCAAAAAGATTACCGATCTTCTCGTCGCGCTCGGCCACCAGGTCCTTGTAGTGGTTGAGATTCTTCGCGCATGTTTCCGAGCAGTTTAATTGCAACTGAGGCAGCGCATTGTTATCTGATCGTGTGCGCTCGATCTTATCGTTTTCGGCGAACTCATTCTGGAAAAGACCAAAAGACGGAATCGAATGAGCTATAACGTGCGCGTGCTTATTTATTATTTGCTCTTATAAGGCTGACAAGACACATTTGAACTAACATACTGCTTGGTCAGCGTATCAATTTGTTTCCTAAGCCGTTCGTTCTCCATTTTCAGCAACTCATTCTCGCTGCAAATATCACGGTCTAGGATCAATCGCACGTCGTTCTGAATTAAAGCGACTCTTTGCGCGAATCTACAACTAGATATGGTTTCCTATTGATTATAAAATGCGTTACATTATTCATCCTCTTGCACATCGATTTTGTTTTGAAACTCTTTTTCTCTTTTCTTTAAGGCATTCGTGCATCTTTTACTTGTCATGCTATCTCTTTACTATCATCTCTTTACAATTTATACCGAATCGTTTTTTTACGTTTTGTTTTTTTTCATGCGTAACTAATAGAAAGTATAGAACAGATTTTGCCTGACGAGGTTGTAATTATGTCAATGTTCATATCACGGTTAAATTTGTGCGTGATTTTTCACGTGATTGATGAGACAACTAAGTGGATTGGCGTGACCATTATGATTCACGTCACTGTGCTTCTAAACTATACACCGGAAGAGAACTCGTGAATAAACTACAATCGGATCGATCGAAAACTACACGTCTATCTAAATTGGATTTTGTTTCAATTTCAGAAGTCAACGTTTGTTGAATAGATTGTCCGAGAGGTTTGTAAGATAGTGACTGGAAATATTTCAGAAAAGCACGCGGAGAATTTGAAGGGAAAAAATTGTAACGAGAGTGGAAACTAGTACCTCGAGGTTTGACGCGGAGACGCTCAAGGTGGTCAGCATTGTCGTAAGGCAATTACCGCCCAGGCTGTCTCGGAGGATGGCCGTCAGCAAGGAATTTCTATAAGCATAAAATTGTGTGCGAATTTACGTTACCTTAATGAGAGGCACAATTTCGCGCCAGGTACCTGTAGGGAATGTGATTCGCGTTCTCCTGACCCAAACAAACGATCACCTGCTCCAGGTAATGCAGGCTCAGGTTGATGTGCTTCGCTTCTGTCAAAACTGTTCCTGTTGTTGCACATTTGTACACTCGCTCTGATCTGCAATGGATTTGAATTTTACAATTGAAAAATGTGATCGGTAAGGCAAACATGTTTGATTTTTGTTAAAACAATTTTACAGTCGTAAATTTTGTTTTGTAATGATTCCAGTCCATATATCAATTGAAACACGTCAGTAATGTTATGTCAAGTGAAACCAACATGAAAACAGACTCACTAAACGGATTTACTTGCACGTCTGCCCGGTCGTAGTTGACTTTTTTATCAACTAAACTAATGTGCAATTTAATCGCCGACGGTTGGACAGAAGAAAACATTCCTCCGACTTACATCAGTCTTCGGCACTGCAAGAAGCATTTTGTGTGCACGAACGCAATCTAATGATTCATCTCCATCGAGATTCGAGTTTATTCACGAACGTCATAATTTTATTGCGTGACTCGCGTTTTTCCATTCAGCCCGCGTCATAAGGTCAAACGCCTCTCAAACTAGGGATTGAGTTAACTCGAGATTGACTAGATCCTTTGTCTATGTTTCAATATACTTTCAGCCGTAAGACAGTTCTATTGACAGGTATAATTCAGTAATGAACATTATCATGTCATGAAATATGTTGTAAAATGTATTCAAACTATATGGACTGTTAATTTTTTTCAACAAGAGATTTTTGTTCGGTGTACTCAGTGATTGATTGGGCCTTGTTGAAAGTTGCGGATCATTTCAGTACCGAGCGAGATCACATAAACGATTTGATGAAAAATTGTTCGCCAAAAAGATGAATTATGAACAGCCGTAGAAAGTTTGTGCTAATTATGTTTGTAATTATCAATTAAACGGTTGTAATTTCAATTCGCCCGTTGAATATGAAAGACTTTTGACGAAAGTTTAATAGGTGATTTATAACGTAGTGATGAGGATCTTACAAAGTAAAATTTTGATTGATTGGCGAAAATCTGAATTGGTTCGTAAAGTTAATTGAAAATGTATTCGATAAATCTTATTTTTCAATTTGCAAGGGTAGAAAATTGTTTTTTTTTTGTCTGTTGCGGTTTACATTGTCAGCCATACGAAAGGCAACACGTTACGTGCCATCGTAGAACGTGAAATCGTACGTCAGGAGTTGGAGAAAAAATGTTACAGTTTCGGTGAAAAGATTTATTTACTAACCCAGCAAGATCGACAAAGTGGATTTTTGCTCTTCTAAAACAATCCTCGCCAAACTTTTTTACAGAGATGATCGTCGTAAAAATACAGTGAGATCTCGAAGATAGCGGATTCATTGAAGTCACAGTGGTCACTCTAAAAAACAAAGTTTACTAATTAAATAAATAATCCATTGCACACTTTATCGGTTTATAATCTAGTTCAAATCTAATGTAAATGAATGATTTGAATCTTCCAGTAATTGACCTAATTTCTTCAACTGATCAAACGTTGTAGAAAGCAAATTAGCAACGAAAATAAAACTGAATTCAAATTTTTTGGAGTTAAATTATGAAAAAGAAGGAAAACAGAACTTTTCCAAACTGAAAATAAAAGACTAAGTTTAAGCCGAGTTCTTTTCTCGACGTCACAAGTGAAACTGGTTTGACCGGCCTTTACTCTCTCACCGATTGGTATCTCCAATTAAGAGCAAATCGAGTGCATCCTTCTCATTGAGGACACGTCGGAAGCTGAGGTTCTTCAAGTGCAGCTTGCCGGTCTCATCCTCCTGGATACAAACGCGCCTGCCAAACAGTCGCATCTTTAGTCGGACAAAAAGCGCGCAAATGTATTGCCTGGATCTGCGCGACCGGTCTTGCCATAACCGGCGAATAAATTCTTTATTTTTTCGTTTCAAATGAAATTAGCGAGCGAACCGCTTTACGTCACAACTCACGGCAAATCCTCCACCTTTGACGCCTGGCTCTGCTTGCGATCGAGCAGGTCGTAGCCATTCTCGTTGTAGATCTCCAGATACGCCACCTCGACTATGTACAGATTTTCCGGGTGCTGAAACACAACAAACGCTTCCTGCAGCCGTTTGTACAAAACGACATTTGTTTCCTACTTGTCGAACGATTCTATGTCACGCAATTTTACGCAACTTCATCGACACCAGTACAAGAATTTCCGAATGCCGATTATTGTCAAAGCGAATTCCGCGGTCGCGCAAACTTTCTTTGTCCGACTGCCAACGGTCGTTGAGAAAGTGGATTTAATCGATTATTGCTCAATTCTTGGAAACAATTTTCCAATGAGAAAAAGTCGATGTAATTGTTCCTTTTAAGTTTACCTTGCGGATGTGTTGGAATATGTGTTCCAATGTTCGTGGCAGGATTCCACGATCTTCATAATTCCAATGGTCCCCGGTTATTGAGAATGTTTTTCCACTGCCCGTCTAAAATAAAAGAACAACTTCATTACATCCTCACTTTTTATGTCACTTTAAGAGAAAACAAAAGTTCTTTAGAAAACGATGTACGGTCCCATAATCTGGTGGATTGCATTTCACACAAGTGGATTTGCATACAAATCAAAGCCCTTATCGAAACGAGAAAGCTTCACCGGAAGCCTCAGAAATTGACACAAGTTTGGTTTTAGTGTAAAAAATAAACTTGTTGATAAAAGAAAGGAACTTGAAAATGAGCACGAAATGAGAATTGAATTTTGAGTTGGCCAAAGTAAATAAACCGGAACGATTGTTGGTTTTAAGAAGATTAATGACTTTGTGTGAAAAAGAGTAAAAAAATCTGTGGCTACGATCGCGGTGGTTGTAATACTAGGGACGATCTCGGGACGAAGCCTTTCTAGAAACCCTCGTGCAAAATTACCCTCTGTCGCGCGACACTGCGAACGAGTTATAACGAGGGGTCTGAGACAATTTATTGCCATTCCACGTGTTTCATTATTCTAAAGTGTGCGGAATTCATAACACCGTTACATACTTAAAGCCAGCTGTTAAAACAACCATACCGACGTACAATAAAACTCACTACATTGTGTGCAATCTATAAATACAAATCTTACTTGTCCGTACGCAAAAATCGTCCCATTGTAGCCTTCCAAGAAACTGTCGATTGAATGAAAAATAAATTTAATTAGGAAAAATCGTTTAGTGTATGCAAATGCATGAGAAAAACATTTTAAACATTGCCTATTGATAACTGGAAGTGCGACTTCTTTGAAGATTGTGATTTGCTGTGTACTTTCTTGAAATATTTTGTGGTACCTGCAAAATTAGAACAAAATAAATAAGCGCATAATGAAAGATCAGAGCAAGGTTAGAATGTATTTTTTGATAGTATAAGACTTTTTTCTCACGAGAAGTGCCAGCTTTCCGGTCGATTATCGATGTATTCCGTGCAAACCTTTCCCGGTGCGGTCAAAACTAAGAAATCCTCATCCTTATGATCTTTCGGTCGGTGAAAAACTTCATAATTCTGGAAATCAATGATTTTTGCAAATCAAAAACCAAAAACGAAGAAACTAAAAAACCAATCAAAAGTTAAATCATAAGTTAATCGAAACTTGAAATCTCTAACCGCCTTATGTTTCTTATTTTTTTCAGGCCGAAGTCTCGCATAAACTTGGATGGCACTTCGAACCATGTCGCGTAGCTGTCAGTAACCTCAGCTGTCAAACTGTCGAACTGACAATCGCAAAAGCTGACAGAATTAAAATTCAAAACTGAAATTTGGCAACGAAAAAAATGGTGGTGGGAATTTTGAAGGCAAAGAAATTCGAGCGATCGAGACGGCTCGCAGCCTCGTTTCGATGGATCGATCCGAGAGCACTCCGAATGAAAAGCGACCTCGTCTCCTAGGCGACGTCGCCGGACCGGCGCAGAAGCCCGAACTCGTCGGATCGCTGAGTTTTCGACGCGCGCGACAGTGCGCCGACTTTTCTCGGCTCCATTTGACGCTATTTTTTCCACATTCGAGTAACCTAGACTTTGAGTTTCGGACCGGCACGTCTACTCGCGCCGCTGTTTTTAGCCGCCCGGCTCCCGGAGGAAACCGCGGCCGCACGATGTGCTACCCGCTTCGCGTGTGTCTTTTCCATCTATATTGATCCGCATCTCAACACACACAACTGCAAATTTGACATTTCAACTGAAAGAAGTAAGTTTCAAATTTTCAATTCTACCAATTTTGAATTCCGATTTTTTCAATCCGACAATATTTTATAATTATTTTTATTTGACATTTAGGGGATGATTAATACTACTGGGCGGGGTGTTTGCGTGAGGGCGCTTCAAGCGAGATCGACTTGCTGATAAAAAAAGTAGCGTTGTAGAAAAAAAATACATTTTTGCAAAAACATGTTACATTAAATAAAATGTAGTCTGATAAATTAAGCGCAAAAGTACATTAGTATCGATCCAGTTTTGAGATTATCAGTTCAAGGAGTTTGTCAAAGAAAACAAAATATCAATTTTCAAGATCGATAAACCCTGTGCAAAAATCATTAACGAGGGACAATCACCATGCGTCTTGCTGCGGCTTATCGCTCAAAAATCAACAGATTTTTTCACTTCGATGGCAATAACATTTCTTTTCTCTCATTTCTTTAATTAAAGGTTTGGATTGCAAACAAGATATATTGCGAATTGCTTTTCACACCTCTCTCGCGCGGTGATTAATTGGCATTTTGTATTTCGCGCCTAGACGAAGGTCAGACGTCAAGTTGTAACAATTCATTTCGCCGCTACCCAGCTTTACTTGCGTCAACTGACGTTAGTTTGATTTGCGAACGAGACTTTATCGAAGCAGACTTTGATTAAAACCCAAGCGTACCTTCCTTTTTTTCTGTCACGAAGAAAAATTCTTCAGCAGAATTCGAGCAATTTAATTTCTCCAAGAAGTCCGACCAATCCCGTTGACTTAAATTCGCACGGTTTGGTTTTCTCGATTTATGTTTCTCGTAACTTCGTTCAAATATAAATCACCGAACAAACAAAAATAAAATTCTTTTGTCTATTTTTATTTTGAGTCTAAAACAGATGCTCCGAAGAGAGGAAGTCCAGAGATTAATGGCAATAATTTGGTTCGTCTAACTCAATTTCAGAGAAATACCGGAAGTCTCGATTGCAAACCTCAGATTTGGATCTATGGGACCTTGACAATTGTACCACTTGACGTTGGCTTATTGTTAAATTGGGGGTGCGCAGTTCCCATAGGGTCCATTACGTCGTAAAACTTAAATGATAAATGTTAACTCGGAGCGACCGGTCTGACATTTGCAAATGCCAGCGCCGTCGAACGTGGGTATTCCGGAGTCCTGGTGCCATTGTGTTCGAATTCCGCGTCGGCGAATTGTTCCACGGGTACGCTTCGTTTCGATTGGACTTTATCAGCGGCGTCGATTGCGCGCAGGTCCGAGAGAAATGCATCTTCTCTTTTCTTCTCTGCGGTGCATTTTTTGTGAAAGTTCGCAACAGGTCCGCCGAGTCTAGCCTTTGAGACCATCGGCTGATAAGCGATCAAAAATCATTCATCTCAAAGGTTTACAAAGTTTAAATCTCATTTAATTATAGATTCTCTTTCGACTAAATGTAAATTCTGAAAGGCTAATTTTTTCTTGTTTAACATAGTTAACCGACGAGAGGTCAAAGTTGAAATGAATCATGTATGATTTTACACGAGACCTGAGATGTGCGTAAATATTTAAACTCGAGCGTGAGTTAGACTAATGACTATCCGAATGGGAGACCATAGGAAACGTCGACGAAGTCGGAGCCACACGTTTTGATGCGTGGCTCGGCCGCAACCCGGCTGTTAAGTTTATCCGACAACGTCCGTTGCATTACATGGTTGCATTTTTGAATCACACGTGATACATCTGGCCGCGATAACATATTAAATAACGCGCACCGTGCGTACGATAATTTAATGCGAAAATCGCACGGCTAGGTAATATCATTTTCGACGTGGCAATTTGCCTGTTTTGCAATTCGGCTGATGGGAATCGCGGCGAAATTGAGATTGTTGAAATTGTCTTATTTGTTTTGTGATTATGATTTGTGGACTTAATAGCTGGTTAGATCGCCGATCGGTTATCGTTGATAATACGAAAGATAACCGAACACAAAAAAGCGGCAATCATTCTGGAACGAAAAACGTGTGAGTTGCAGTTTCCTAATTCTAATTACAATGTAATTATTGCAAATTTAATTAAAATTGTTCAAATTTTCTGGGTTCAGAAAATTTGTCTTGAAGATAAATAGGATGGGAGTGTCGGAAATTGGCACTCTATTTAAAGGATAGCTTACGAACTGACTGCTGAATATGACCTGAAATTTGTTTCTCAGCAAATTTCATATTGACGTGTTCGATATACATAGTAGGTTCAAAAGTAATACGTTGTTAATATTGAAAGAAACATTCAATGCGACTGTACATGTTAAGCGTCAGAATATGTTAAACTGCTTTACATACCACATTATTTCCGCAAATAACAAGCTGTTTTGTATGTTTTTTTCCATCCCGAACGAAAATCCCATACCTTGAAAATTGTATACAATCATGTTACGATTTTCCGACCTGAAAAAGTTTTTGACATAAATAAAATAAGTGTACTAACTGAAAACTACAACTTCTCCTATCCAACAAAAATTTTGAAATTATTCAGACAGGATTAGTCGAAATTCTCATGATTGGAAGACGAGGAAAAATGGAATGTTAAGTTGCAATTTACACGTTTATGACGGCGATAAAAATTAACCTCCTATTATGGTCCTTTGAACTATCCGTCAGAAATCCTTTTACCGATCGTCAATAATTCAATGAGACTTCATGCACTTAGCATTTAATTGATGCAATCGTGAGAATGAGACAAATCGTTTAGCCCCTAGTGTTATTCTTCTCGCGAGCCGTCAACCGCGTCTAGGATTACATTAGCATTTGCCTCGTGAAAGTAACGAGAGTGTGTCGCGCGTAAAAATTCCTCCGATGCCTTTTCAGCAGAAGAAAAGAATTCTGCAAACACAAACTTATAGACGAATTACCTTTGGACATTTTTTATTACAGAAATTCATTTCCTAGTCTGGTAAATTGACCACAATTTGGGTGGTTTCTTTTTATTGACCTTGATGGTGCTAATTGATTTATTACTTCGGTCTTTTTGTTTCAGGGTAGGAAACGCAATCGATACTCGACGGTGCAAAAGCCGAGAACACGCCATGTGGATTATACGCAACCACAGCTGTCGGTCGCCCTGTAAGCACTAGCCACAGCTGAAACACATTAAGTCGACTATGAACGTAGTTTTCTTTTTTTTTTTGCAAAGTGATGCAACAGTTTACGATAAAAATTCGAGTCTTTTTCACGACCAATCAACTGTAACGAATCCGAACAATTTTTTTCACATTCCTCTTTGCGCATTTTTTCAATCGCAAAAATCAAATCAAAATTATTGATAATTATGCGTTTAAAATTATAAACAACTCAGAAGTTGCACGACACTATAACTGTACAATTTAAGCGCGCTTAAACTGTACCTTCCGGAGATAATTGTGCATGTGGATCAAATAAGTTTCTTATGGGGTTTTTGAACTTGGTCATAGACACTGAAAAACGGGCGACTTTTTTTTTCATTCCATTGAAATTCAAAGAAATGGGATATTTTTAGTCATGCTTTTACTTCGTTACAAGTGCGAGTTATGACTACTTGATTTTTCATTTCACTATGTAATTTTCGCGATACAAAATTTGTGTGCTGTTATGTCGAAAACGCGTCATTAATTTCTTCTAATGCAAACATTTTATTTCGGCCAGTTGAAGTATTAATTACACTCGGTGAAGTCCGAGGTTAATTGCATCGCGCATTTTATCTTGACGTCCGCGCAATTAACCTACTATGCTAACGTATTGCATGACTTTAAGTGGATGATGACCCTCGATGCAGGTTCACGTTTGTTGTCTTTTCGGTAAGGTTTCGAACGGTTTCCGCACACGGAGCGAATAATAGTGGCCTATATAATTTAATCGTTCAAATACCTCTCAATGTCGGGGCTTTTACATTAAAACCCATGTCGAAACTCAAACAACTCGAGCTCGATTATTCGAATCCAGCAATTTACTTAATGAAACTTTTAAAACAAGATTTCAAAAACAATACAAAAAATAATTTTAATCATTCAATTTTTCAATTTCGACTATTTCCCGTAATTTTTATTGCAATTATTTGCAATGATTAAACGATGCTTAGTCATCGTAAATTGTCGAAAATTATAATTGCATAACAGTTGCAAAAGCGAATTAAAAACGGTTAAAATCGTTGGGTAGGAGAATGGAAGAGAAAAAAAAATAGAAATATGCATCACATGAAAAGCGTAATTGCGGTGTAATCTGAGCCCGATCTTGACACCAGAACCGTGCTCAGTTACCTGCATGTAATATCGCGCCAAGTCGTTCCGCGGGGAATCTTGTCTGGCGTTGATGCGGGTCTCGTCGGCGCTGGCGTCTAGGACCGATTAGTCGGCGACTGGTCGCATGAAAAACGAGATCAAGGAACGACCCTTGTTAAAAGCCCGTGAAGGACACCCAAGGATGAACGTCAAAATTGACATTGCGATAGCGACCAGACATTTTGAACCGAGCAAAAATCACGCGCTGCCCTTAATTGGCGACAATTCCAGTCAATTGGCCAATATTGCTCCTCGTCCGGACTTTCTTCCTTTCTCCGTCCTGTACCTCGTGCACAGCTCGTTTCATCAGCTGCAATTTGCACATCAAAACATGACAGGCTCGTTTATTCGAAAAGCCGTCGTCGGTGAATGGCGACTGAAAAAAAAGGTTTCGTAATAATAATACGATAGTTATAAAAAAGTTTTGCATTCAAAAGGAAACTTGGTTTTTCACTTTTTTTTGTCCGTACTTTTCCCTTTTAACTAGTTATAATTTACGTTTTCCTTTGTCCTGGGACGCAAGGCACATTAAACCGTCAAAGTAAATTTAATTAATTTCATTCATCTGTCTGCAATTAATATCGTCAAAATGGGCCTGTACACGCGGCCGTGTCCAGACGGCGGTTTAGGAAAATTTAGTGGCCTTTTAGGTAATTTGATTACACCTGTCCGATGCTTATCTGCATTCCATTTTGAGAGGAAAAAAGTTATGGATAGAGATAGATTGTAAAGTAAAATAAAAAGCAAACTAATTAGGCCCGAGTGCGCGTAACCGTACGATGGCGATAATTTATTATTGCTTATTACACTTGGCGCAAAAAAGTGTGTCGTTCTCACAGAATCTCAACTATTCACGAACAACGGATATTAAATAGAAAGTCGATGAGGCGAGCAGCGATTTTTGCGCGACGACGTGTTTTATTTTACGCAACGAAATCTGATACACATTTGAATGGACTTGCGAGAGCCCGATCGACAAAAGTAACAACTATAATTGCAAAGGGGAAATTGGTCTCGAGGCGTTCGCAGACTAAGGAGCGCGCGATGCTAATACACAATTTATAACTCGCAGGGGGAAAAAAGGTTTTAATTGGTTTATAAACTGTTGGACTGTAACTTCAAACTGGTTAAAATATCGACTTGTGTTCACACTTGTAATTTTATCGGTAACAAGACATTTCAGCGGTGTTAATTGAACACCATTTTTTATCTATTTATTTTTTGATAATTGGCTAGTTTGTCTACTTTTGTCGTACGTGTTCAAAGAGAGTCACGTAAGCTTGATTTATCGCTCTGAAAAGAGTCAAAATACCGAGTCATCACCGATAGCTTTGTGTCCCGCATGTGTGTTCTAAATATAAAATCACTTGGGGTCATCAGAGTCATTTATTTGTGTGTAAAAAATGAGAGCCGATTTGTTAATGGTCATAATCATCGAGGGGGTAGCATGAAGGAACGTTCCACAAACATGATCTCGTCGAGGGGAACTGAAATTCGAATGACGATAACAATCTTAACGAGCTCATTAAGTCGACCTTCACTACCCCTCAAACTCGATCGCAATAATTTTTCGTATTTACTGCAAGTACAATTTTGCATTTTAACTTTCCATTAGGTGCATTGTTCATGCTAATTCGAAGATAACTATATCAGATCGGGACGCAAAACAGAATCGAGCGCCAAGGCAAACCAACCATGTTGATTTTTAATTATTTGTTTATCAGTTCGGAATGACAGCAATGGAAGAGAAAATATTTTCGTGACACATAACATAGTATGTAGAGTATGTGATTTGTCACAAGTCGATGTACTTGATAAACCAACAGGAAACCCGATCTTAATAAACCATGAAATAACTTTGAATTGTTATGCGAACAACAAGCAGAGTCCTTCTGTGTCGCATCGGTGTTTTGATGCCGCTCGCAGTGGCATTCAATCGCGTGTTGACCAAATATAAAATTCCGTTCGTGAAACCAGAACCAAATCTAATTCTACTCAATTTCTAAGTTTCCCCGTTCTAGAAGACCTTCGAACTTGGAAACAAAAAGGATTCATTCACATCAACTACTATTGTCTTTCTGAAAAAAATCCAAGGTCAGCCAACACGGACACTTTTTTGTAGCCCGAAATCGCAACTTGACATTGTTTAAAAACACTGAACCGAACGATTGTCAAGGTCATTATCGTCATGGTGCAATGGACACCTTGTGTGGGTTTGATGGTAAACAGTAGTCAGTAGCATGACGGAAACCGATGGCAAAAACAGTCAGGCCGAGGAGGTATTAGTCGGTCGAGTATTTGACACGAGGTTGAATGATGCATCGTGCAATACTGGTGGTGGTAGAGGAAGTGCGGGGCGGCGGCGGGCAAGCAGATGTTTGGTCCATAGACAGAGGTCTCAGTCCCCCCTAGGGTGTCAGGCTAGGAACTACCCTTCGGAAACCTCGTGTCGGCAACGAAACGGTCTTTACAAACCGAGTTTTAGTTTTCAGCCGAGTTCGTTCGAGGCACGTTTTCTTTGCTCAAAAAATGAACCACGTTGAACAGTTTTTACTGTGATTTTGTTCTTAAATATTGTGAGAGTGATTTTGGTTGTTTTTTAAAACTCATTAGTGGTTAGTTAGGTGTGAAAAGATGGCAGAAGTGAATGTTTGGGAATCGTATCTTATCACTGTCCCTTTCGCTGGATAATGAAGATGACACGCTGGTTTCCGGTCGGGGTTGGCGATGATTGAGAGAGTGCGAGTCTAATCGGCTTTTGCTGATGATGTTGAGTGACTATCTAGTGGTTCGCTTCGCTGATGGATTTTTTAGGTTATGAGTCAAGGATGTAAGTAATCGATGGAACGAGAAATTATGATTTTCAATGCGGTTTCACATTTTTCCGTCAGTGTCAAGGCTTTTCATGCCATTTTTTGTTCGGTGTAATTTATTAGGAAATTAACAGTTGAGAAGTAATTAAAGATTGAGGTTATGGACATAACGAGATCAATAATTCTGGGATCGTTCTAATTGGATTAATATACGTAGCTGGTTTTAGATCTTTGATAAAAAAAATGAAAAATTCGATGACTCCAAAACGTGACTTCTTAACTCGTGAATGCCACCCGAAAAGGTGATTCTTTAAATTCCGATCATTATTTTTAGAAGCTGAGAACGATTTTAAATAGACCAGTCTCGCGGTAAAAGTACTTTGGGGTTTTTGTTTTCGTTCCTTTTTTTTCGTTTTTTGAGAGTCAATGGAAATGTTTATTGATCCTGCGGAGTGCGAAATATGAGAAAGACTTGTTTGCGCTTCGCGATACACCCTATAAGTGTGAGGCTTGAAAGTGAGACAAAAAACGATCGGCTTACAGGCCTGGTCGTTTGCTAATTCGAAAACCAGGAGGGATCTGTGAACTTCTCGTCCCCGTTTCTTTTTCTTCGTCACATCAGAGCAAACTCGCTGGACTCGTTTGGCCAAAAATACGAGTCCCTACAAAAATATCCCATCTTTCAAATGTTAACATTTTTCTTATCATTCCAAAAATACCTTCCAGTAAAACTTGTTGCAAGAACCGATTTAAAAATCTGAGGTTCGGTTTTTCAGAAAGTTGACAACTGAATTAGACGCTGTTCGACTGGGTGGCATGAATGAAACGCTTTGAACGTGAGCATTTTCACGAAGCTGACTTTGAGTTTGACAAGAAAATGGGTAATGCGATAATTCGTTAATTTCTCTGCATTGCTTGAATTCGGACATCGTGTAGAAAACATAACAAGCGCACGTCAAGGAGAGACCCGCTTTCCAGTCGAGTGCATTTTTCGCCAAAGAGGATTCTGACTTGTACGTCACACTGTTGATGCTTGAGCATGTAAACGAATGCTTGAACACTTGCCAACTGCTTGACGTGAGTGACCGAGCAGCTTCGCAAACTCTTTTCCGTGCAACGAGATTATACACTCGCGCAAATCTCATATTTTGTCAGCTGTTTTGCCAGTGATACTAAACACATAAATAGTAGTTTAATGGACACGTCACACAAAAAAGCTCCGCAATTCAAACACTCGTCAGTCGACTTAAAAGGCCAATTTGCAATTCAGCGTACGAAAACTTGACCGTGCCAATGAAATCGAAATCGCACCTTCTCCTTTTCCTTAATTACAGAAGGAACGGTCGATAAACCGTTTTATGCGAAAGTTCGCACGCTTTCGTTGCAACCTGATGCGGTGTAGGAAGTGCTGGTCATCAAAAGTTGTTGGTAATCCAAATTTTCAATTTCGTACCGCTTTTTGTTTTGAATTTCTTCAAATCCGCTGACTTTTCAAACGTCATCCAGAATGTTCGAAACGTCAAGATCAGACGCATTGTTTTTTCATGGAGTAGTATAATATCGATCTCGTCTGGCCCGTGTAAAAGGGTTCGTACCCTGTGGATTACCTTGGCATCACGTTTTCAAGTGCTCGACGACACGAGACTTCAAACTTCAGCTCTTCGTGATATTCAAACTCAGGTGCCATTCATCACCGAACGAAAAATCTGAAAAAATGAAATTCACAAAGTTGTAATTCATAAAAATGTAATCTCGCGAAAGTATGTCCGGCGCATGTTTAACTCGATAAATATTTCGTGACATTGTTTGTCAATTGGCAAACATTATTTATGGATACGAAACAGATTAATACAAGATCGAGGAGAAAGATTTTATCGATAAGCTTCCGTGTCTTGGAGTTTATGCAGCGACGAAGAGTGTGCCAGCGTTGCCTTAATCATCGCCATAAACAAGATCGCAGTGTGGCAAAGCCAAGCCAACTGATATCGCAGGATAAATGAACCGTGCGTTAAGTTATTGCTGACTGCGAGCATCTGTGCGAGTTTATCGCAATTGACGTACAAAGAAGCCTCTCCTCTGGCCGTTTGATTTTCTTATACAAAACCATCCCAATAATTTGCGTCGCATTTTTATTGCACCTAACGAACGATGCCACTTTGCATCTTATCGAGCCGGTAATAACGTCCGCTTGGATTTACACCGTCGCGGACACAATCACTCGAGCGTTGAAGAACATTTTAATGATTGTATAATATCTGCCATTAAATGGTACGGGCATGCTCGAGTCTAAACAACTGCATGTTGATCAAAGCTCTGACCGAGTTTTACAAATGCGAAGATTACACAGGCCATGGCACCGAGCAAATTTATCAATCTTGTTTACTCAAATTGCGCATTTTATATTGCCCCTGTAACTCATGTCGGTGAATGTTTTTGCAGTCCAACTTTTTGTTGATCCGTTTCTTGATGAATTGCGCTTGTAAGAAATTTCGCTCGCTTTTCTCTGTGTCGATGTGGATGCGGTGGCAAGTGTGCTGAGTGTCAAGTTATAAAACTCTCAATAAACGAGTGATTTGGGTCTGCAAACTTGACTCGCTTGCAGTTCAGTTGGTCGCTGATGAAAATAAATGCGCCATTTTAATGAATCAAGATGTTTCTGTGTCAGATGTAATGTACCAATAGACATGTGTAAACAGATTTCGCCACAAATTTTACATCACTCATTTTGTAATAAACAATTTCCCGGACATTTTTTGTCGGTTTTAATCGCCGGAATTAACGGAACTCCGATAACATGTGTTTCTGCTCTATTTTTGCGGGTTAGACAATAAAGATAACATTTGCAAGCTGGAATTTTCATCTGAAATGTATCATCGTGATAATCATCCGGGCGTCATTTGTTAGCCGCGAGTGAAAGGCGTTTGCGCAGCTGCTTTATCTTGTAATCATTTTTCTTGTTCTTAATTGTGATTTTATTAATTGGACCAGTTATTCAACCGAGTAACCTCGAGTGCCATCATAATATATATAACTGAGAAGTTAAATTCAAAATCTGTGTTCTTCGGAATGACCAATCTAAATCACTATCCAAGTTCGAATCAAAAAATGTAATTAGAAATTCTATAAACAAATCATCTGACCCAGAGAATCTGATTCTATAAATAATCGCAAAATTGCGTTTTAAACCGTTGGAATAATTCATAGCTTTCCATGAATTTTAAATTATAACCTAGCGTCGAAAAATAGAATATGAAATTAGCAAAAAGCACTTTTTTCATTTCACTTTTATGACAAAAGTTTGATTCATTTTTGCATTGACCACTTTAGTAACTTAAAAATGGTACATCAAAAGGTACTTATCGAAAAAAGAAAAACTAATTGAGGGTCAATAAAAATAAAGCCTAAAAGAGTTTTGGAAAGTTTCTAATAACACGAGAGCGTCGTTAAAATTCCGCCGGATTCATCCCAGTTTCGGTAGTGGCTCGAAAACTACATAACGAAAGCCCCGAGAAGAAAGTTTCGCGATTCGTCACAATCGATGAGATGAGGAAACCCGAAACGGGGATATAACGTACTCGTGTCTATCGGATTTCGTTCCGCGAGTCTATTAAGTGTCTATTTACACGACATCGTTTCGGCCGCGCGAACATCATTTCGCGTGTGTTCTCATGCGTGAAGTTTCCAACTTTGCGTGGGGAATGCAATAAGCGGTTCAAGAGGATGAAAAATACTCGCGACGGTGCGCTCAAAAATCGCAACCCACTGACCCATTAATCGCCGCCCGCTGATAACGCCGCTGCACCTGAGAACTCGCCGATTAACCATTCTCGCTACTTAATGCACTTCGGCATCCATTGATCGCACGTCGCTCAAACTAGCACTTTAAGTTATTAGCCAAGCACATTAAGTCATCCACGGTTAATCGCAACTTTCAGGCGTTTGTCGATACAGCATTAGAAAAACTTCATTTCACATCCAAGCCTGTGATTTTTGCTCTAATCCTACATTAATTAAATCCATATCTTCTAAAACAATTTAAAATATTCCAATTGCAAAAAAACATTTGAATTTTGATTTTTTTTTTGATTCTTTATTGGTAGTCCGAGTAATTATGAAAATTGTTAAAATAACTCAAGTTAACAGGTTAAACATTGAATAATGAGAAATTTGCATTACATCCTGTAAATAGACGGTCCGGTATTTTGTTACCCGGAAAGAATGTAAACGAATGCCTACGAACCAAACCCACGAGATTACGTTACGTTAAATAAATTAATTGCGATACCGATTCTGCGTTTTTTTTTCATTTCAGTTCGCTCTCTATGCACTCGCACATTTTTGCCTCTTGAAAAACAATTTCTGCCGCAAACTTTTCGCCGAAACAATTGAGTCTAAGTGGTTGATTGTTCGTCGCGAATCAATTCTTTTCACTCGGCCGGTTCCTCGGCATCTTAGCCAGTAACGTTTTTTTGAAAGTACGCGCACTTTTTCGCATTAACTCTGCTGTTTCACAATTCGCTCGCCTCAAAAGAAGATCATAATTTGCGTGCGCCTAAGTGTTACATACATGTGTCATTATGCTCTGAACTGATATTCCGCTTGGATACACCGTTAGACAGTTACGAATAACCAGTACGAAAGTTTTGTCTAACCGATTAGAAAATTTTGTTCAACAACAGTCAATGATATATACAAATCTGCGTCTCATTCGTTCAGAAAATAAATCACTTGGGTGTTACCACCAAAACACAATCTCCACATTGAGTACACAATAAAAGTTCAATCTCGTACATGCAAAAATCGAACCTCTAATCTAACTTGATCTAATGAAAAAAGTCGGACTATAATCTGTGCAGATTATGGATTTTAGGCCTAGTTTGATAATGAGGACTAGATATTTCTGTCGAACCATTTGTCTTCGATTCATTCGTAATATCTAAAATCTTGTATAGAATAAAAAACTGACCTAACGCAAACAGCGAGACCGATGAATGTATGCATGCCATTCATAGGTTTTATTGATAGTCCTCGATTTTGAAAGTCATACCGGTCGTTGGAATCGTCCGACCGTTGGGACCGAAATCGATATTGGCAATGCCGTTTGAAATGCTCGTCTCATATCACAAAAGCTGGCCTCGTTAGCGGACGCAACACTCGAAAACTTTTAAGTTATTCTAAAACGCGCTTCGGGTCAGTGTGCCAGCGATAGTCCTCTGTAATAACACGCACACGCTTTTAGCATTCGCACTCCTTTACGTGACGACCAGGTCGGTGCGAACAATATCCATTTTTTTTGTCTTTTCGTTGGGTGTTGTTCGACAAGAAGTAGCCATCTGTCCGTTATAGTAATTAAACCCCGATAGACGTAGGCGTGCACTCTCCGTAGAGTGCGTTTATATTCTCGAACCTACTTTCTTGCACTGTAATTCATGAAAAACAAGATCGACGCTTATCAACAGAGATAAGCATCGATACTGTAACCAATCGGCAGGATGTATGCACAATGCAAAAAAATTTTGTTTTCCAAACTGTTTTTTCCCAACTCTAAATGAGTTTGTCTGAAAGAAAATCGGTTGGAAATCGGTTAGAGTGTTCAGAAACGATGTTTATTCACTGAACAAAAGTCAGTGAAACAGTAAAGATTGTTGATGAATCGCCGGTATTATTTCAAATGTCCAAAGTCATCGTCTGCCGAATTTCAACATCGTTTGCTCTTTCAGCGGAATAACTGCGAACTTTCTACCTCAACCGATCGCCCTTTTTAGCAGCGACCAGATCCAGCGGACCATCGAGGGGGGACGGTAAAAATTCGACCGGTACAAAGGTCGTTCGCACGCGAAATACTAAACGCGCTTGAATGGCGCATGAATGAGCGTACGCATTCTCACACCCACGTCGGCGATTGTAATAGGCGATAACTTTGCCTCGCGACCTTTGCCGATCGACGAACCCATCGGCAGACAGACGGGACTACGAATGTCGACGGCGACCTGCCGAGGATAACAAACACACGGCGCGACAAAGAAAGACGCAGAGCTATAACGGGTTCTCGTGCCGAGTAGGTCACTACGTGCATAAGTTGACACCGATTAGGACATATCGGG
This sequence comes from Telenomus remus, assembly GCA_020615435.1. Lineage (NCBI taxonomy): Eukaryota > Metazoa > Arthropoda > Insecta > Hymenoptera > Scelionidae > Telenomus > Telenomus remus. The sequence goes on along the minus strand of CM036341.1, from coordinate 3,749,931 downwards.
AAAAGTCCATATAACAATATCGAAAAGTTTGCATACCTCGGGTTTTTTCCTAACCGCGAAATTTGCATGAAACTTAAAAGTGCAATTTATATAGTTCTTTCACAATTTGTTTCTGATTCTTTTTTCACATTTTTCTTACCTTGCTATTTATCTGACATTTTAGTTAGAAGTCTTCTAATCAAGTTCTTGCAATTTTAGTTGCAAGAACTTGTTATTTTAATCAAAATGATTTTGAAATGATGTGAAATTTCGATTGTCGCGGATGTCAACAATTGGATTTGCAGATTACCATAAAATTTTAACTGATTGAAAATGAGGTTTTGCTTTCTGTCGATATGTACGATCTGTCAACACGAGAAACGAAATAATCCCACAAAGTAGTTAAACCGAAGTAGCTTCATGGTGTTTTGGGTGGTCTCCCACTCACGATCGAGAATGATCATAAAACTCCAAATCCCGGCAAAGCTTGACCGACTAATATTTCGTCTCTCAATGGCCACTCATAAATTTCCGCGTCACTTTTAGTGTCGCATCCGTTCTTCAAGGAACCGCCTTGAAATTCGCTTTACATAATCCACCACATTTATTATCCAGAACCACGGGATGGCATGCGTAAAAAAGAAACGGTTCATTAATCGCGAACCAGATTCTGACTCGAGATCAAGCCTAATTAAGCGATTTTTTGGTTAATTACCAAAAATAGCATACGAATTATTCATCAAAATTCAGATTTACAAATCGCATTCCCAGGTGACAAATTTTGCACGAGGGGAAAGAAGTTCTGTTGATCAACTTGATTATACTTTCGATTATTGTGATTATTCTTTTAAATTCTTTAAATGAAAATTTATAGGTTACTTCAAGTAACCTAAAATGGTGCTTTTACACGACACATTCAAGAAACTCTGTATCCATACGATCATCGAAAGAAAAAAAAGGATCGAGAAATCATATAAATAACCTTTCGTGTGAAATTCAAATAACCGTTTTGTTATTGAAATAATCGCTACTTTCATTTTTCGTATGAGCTTGAATTTGTGTATTATTTTTGTGAGTGTCAACACATTTTTTTATTTCCGATCGAGCCTTACGTAACGAGCCGATCAGTGTCAGAGCGACACGCTCAAAAGTGAATGCCTGGGCGTTCAGAAATCGGCGTCGCCGGTTTTCGAAAGAACTTTCACTCATAAAGAAGATACACGGAAAATAGGTTGATAAGACGGCCAAATTGTTTGTGCGTGCCTCGCGGAAACGACTCGACGTTTGGCCCACGCTAATCAGAGCATGCTAAGCGATGGACAATTTATGCTAATCACGCGCACGGTTCTACGAAATTTTCGCGATTCTTTTTTTTTAATCTTTTTTCGTTTTTTTTTTCTTTGAAACTCGCCCACACATGGACTAAACGCTCCGCTGCACCTGTAAAACTCAAGCCGAGAGCGATTCTAAATGTGTATCAAATGAACAACAGAAAAAAATTACCGCGCAATTTCTATCACTGAAAAACTGGCACAATTGTACGAGAGGAACTACGTCCGATGATTTCCTAGCAAACTGAAAGAGAAAAAAGAAACATTGAGGATGAAAATCATACACTTTTTCTCGGGGTGTGTTTGCGTCTGTTATCATAACAAGTTTCTTGTGGTTTCCATAGCACGAAAGTGGCAGCATTGCAAATTAGAGTCCGCCGAAGAAAAGCCTATTACGATGAATAATCAATCAAACTGTAGAGTAAAATAAAAAACTCTTGAGATAGCTGAGGGAAAAAAGAATCGTCTTTGGAAAAAACCGGGACGGACATGAGAATAATTTATTATTACTCTCACAAATGATTTATTTGAGGTAAAATTCTGAAACTGTCATCTTGAATGGTTAAAAAAAGATTCTATTTTATGTTTTTTTATTTTGCTTCTCATGTTTATTTTCACTTGACGATTGTCGATCGGTGCGGTGTCAGGTCAGGAGGTCAGACGAAACAAAGAAGTGAGGAAGCAAAAATCAACTGGTCCCAACTGAGACCCTGCTATAAATGCGACATTTTAGAGCTAAAACACTCGCATTATCCGAAACGCCAATTGCCTTTCAACGTTTTACGAGCGGTGCTTAAGCTGCCAGGCAGCTAAACTTCTCAATGCATATCCTCGTCCGTATCTTAAACTCGGACTAACTGAAATAAGAGTAGAAAAACAAACGAAAAGAAAAGTCAATTCTGGAATGAATTTTATTTTCGAACCGCTTATCTGTTTTTGAGTTTGGATAATTGATGACTATTGAGGCATGATCGATCAAACTAATTTGTCGAGACTTCGAATCAACCTAACTTGACGCAGCTAAAAAAGTCGGAAAAAAACTCGTGGTCGATAAAATGCGAGATAATAAAATTTCGATTTTCTGTCTAGGTAATTATTATGAAGTCTGTCAATGTGAATGATCTAGAAATCGAACGATATATTTTCAGCCTGAAAATCTGACTTGAAATTTGAACTCAAATTTAGATGACGATTTGGTCGATCACGTACTTGACAATACGTGAAACGTTTTCGTGTGATGTTAGCCGATCTGAAAGTCGTCAAAAAAAAACACAACCGACACGATTGATATAGAACTCACGCACCGAGAGGATTGCCCTCTTCTGAACCCAAGGCCGACGAAGCAAAACACGAGTTGGGGGTAAAAAAACAATATTGTAAATAATGTCATCGGGCGGGCATTTTTGCGTATTATCTGTGCGAGTCCTGTTCTGTGCGAGCGTGATATAAAAAGTTCGTCGTCGAGTCGCGGTGTTTGCCGCATTCCTGAATGGCGAGCGCCGACAAGGCCGGTGCCCGCCTATGGCTTCATTTCGCCCCTTAATAGCGTTATTATTTTCAAAATAGCGTCGTCGCCACAGCAGATACAACTCGCGGATGCACGTGTCCGCGTCGCTCTTTTTTTCGCGCTCCACAGAATTCCATCGGGTGTCACGCGATTCTATTTCCGAATATGACGCTTTGCCTGAAAACGACTTTTTTTTTCGACTTCTTCATGGGCGGTTTCCAGTTTCGATGAATTTTTATGCTCTTTTTTGTTTACAACTGTTCGCAACTCTTTCATCTTGAGTGTTTCTTTATAAAACGGAAATGAAAATTTAAGTGAAACTTTGATTTTCATTGAGGCGTAATGTTTAAGAGTATTTAGAATGACTTTATTTGAAGTAAAGAGCAAATTGCCAATGAACGTTTCTCATCGATAAATAATCATTTCCGCTCGAAGAGATAATTAAATCCAAAGATAGAATTCTAAAGACTCAGAAGAGCGCTAAAACGTGTACAAGATAGAAATAAAGTCATTTTTTTGTTAGTTGAAAGCAAAGCCGTAATCTCTCGTTAGCGGAAGTAAACTTGTCTTTAATTTTCCATTTTCTAGCGTGTTGTCATAAAAGGTTCGGATCGGTGCGCAATGAAAATTTCATGCTTTGATTAGATAATAGTTATTTCGGACTGCCATCCAGTTTGACGAGATAATGGCGGCTAATCCCCGAACGAAAACATAAATCAAATCACTTTGATGTTAAGTTGTTAACTTCGCCATGCTAACATCCAGATGGTACTCTGATATTTGATATCAATTCAATTTGATATGCATCATAAACTTCTGATTATAGACTGAAGCGACTCAACTTTTTATTTTACTCAATTCCAATTACATACTTCAAAATTGAAGATCGTCATAAAAATTTTAGAACATGACAAATACTTAGTTTTATTGGGGGAAAAATTTCAACTCGTTTGGAAACAGAATCTAACTCGTCTAAATAGATCAAAATGAAAAATTCAAAAAAAAATAACTTGTTATTCAACTTGGTTAAAATTTCAACTCGTTGGAACAAAAGGATTCGAAATTGCGAAAGTGCAGAATCTTATTTCGTAGCATCTTGAGTTACAAAATGTAAAATTGCCGTCGATTATTCGTCTTCTATTCACTTTCGGGATCTGGAATTCAATCAGAATCGCGTACAAAAATTGTGTCATAATTGTTTCGTCGGACAGGTTGTAATCGCAAAGTTGGCCAGCGCATAGAGCCCATTAATTTTCGCGTCAATTTCCACACTGCCCCGAGCTAGAAGTCCAGAATAAAAAAAAAGTATGAAGAAAGTTTGAGCAGCAAATTGTCAATCGTGTCGGAGCACGCTTATCGAGAGCCGCGTCCGAGCGTCCGAAAGCCTGAGATTCGAGCGGATCCCCTTCCTATGGCCCGAACGGCCGATCCCAGTGCACCTGTGCAAGTCGAAAGGTGTTGTGTTTTCATCTGCCAGTTCAAACCACAATCGCGCCCGTGACGGTTCCTCGGCTTCTCCGCCGCTCAAACATTTTTATCCGGCACGTGCCTTCTAACGTTACATTTATCAAGTGTGCGAACTTGTCATGTCACTTAGAAGAGAATTCCGACCATGTGATAACAATGTGCTAAAAATGTCATAATTCCCTGGTGACAAAAAAAAACGAACTTCGCGAATTTGTTTGATAACTTTTTGGGACTTTATCAACATGGAGACCGTGATTGAAAAAATGGGCAAGCTCAATTTGGTAAATATAATTTTCAAACATGGATTCTTTTTAAACGCTAGTTATTGTTGAAAATGGGTGACAAGTTTATGGTTTTGGTCGAACTTTTTCAGATGAAAGATTAAATGATTTATTAAATAACAATCAGTCGTATTGACACCTCGTGTTTAATATTTTCTTTCGATCGTATCTGTTGGACCGGCTCCTGCAAACGTCCAATCTTATTCGTGGAATTAGCATGTTATACTGCGTTCGATTAATTGCAGGTGTTCTAGATACAAGTTATCTTGCGATAATCCATTAAAATTGGACGATACTGTATCTGGGGTAAAAGTAGTATTCGTACACTTGTCATGGCGGATTTCGGGTCGTACGAGATTTATTCCCTAGGGATAAATATAATTACGCTTCTATAAATCACACTTTTGATTCGTCCGAAAGTCCATTCAAACAAGCCGAAAGAAAAAAAAGGGAAAACGAGTGACAACGAAACGAGACGCCGGAGAAAAAAATCCGAACTCGTTATTCACAGTTGATTTATTAATTTTCATTCCTAAACATTGAATTTAACAGAATGAGAAACATTTCTTTTCCGCGTAAGTGTTTTTGGTTTCTTAGCCGCAGGTTTGAGACGCAATCGCGAGGTTTATTGGACGTTGAGGGTTTGCAGTTCATCATCTTTTTCGAGCTTGGCTTTGAAAATTGCAAACTATTACGCGACGCAAAAATGACGGTTTCGCTGATGCTCTATATAAAGCCGCTAACTAACATCGCGTTATTCACTTCCGGGCATGTCTTCTTACGCATTCTTACGCACTCGCGAATAAATTGTTATTGCAAAATTAAAACCTGTTTCTCATACTCATTACGGTTCCGTCGATGTGAAAACTCGCGAGCATCTTGTTCGTCGCTCTCGTGAATTGCAAAAAGTGACGACCGTTTTGTTTCAATTAGCCTCACAATCGGCTTACAATCAAACGTCACGAATTTGTTACAATCAAGTTCGAAGTTTTTTTTCAACCACTTTTTTTCTCCACTTTTTGTGAGACAAAATTGGATCAGAATTTGTTCTTGATTTGAATGACAATCTGTATTCAAAATTTTCAAAGTTTTTTCGTACAGAGAAATGAGTAAAAAAATGACAGTTTAATCCCGGTAAAAAATTCTCACTCGATATAGGTATATGGGTAAGCTTAGTGTATTCATGAATTCTAATTAGCAGTTTTCCTTTCGAGCTCATTATCTTATTTTCGTAACAGAGAATTGGATTACATGAATTTTTTTTTCGGTCAACGCACAATTGATCAAAATGTACTATGCGTAAGAAAGTGAAGCGAACCTCTTGTATAATCGTTCTGATGGAGAGAATTGCGCGTGAATTGAAAAGGCGCCGGATGCGCTGAAGAATTGCGCGCGTTCATAGACACGGACGGAAATTCGTGAAGCGAACAGAAAAATTGTTCTTATGGTGTTTGCACGCTGTTAAAATTGCGCAACGAATTAGAACGTGTGCTTGGTTTTGAAAAACGTCGCACCGTTAGGTTAAACAGTTAAAAACAAGCCGATTAGTGGTACGGTTCTATCAATTATGTCAATTGCAACTCGAAATTCACATGTCACTGAATTCAACTTTGTTGCAAATTGCTCATGAAATTGGCCGGTAATTCAACAAAATTTCACGATTTTTTTCATTTTATTTTATTCGTTTTCTGTTTGCTGTTTACTTGCAGGGACAGAAATTTTAATTTCATTTTCAACGAATTACTTCGATCTTACAACAACCTGATGATTGTAATTAAAATCGGTATTCTAATTAGCGGTTGAAAAATGACTCAATAATCGGTTTCTGTCGCTAATATTCGAGCAATTATTTATGCAACTTTTCGATTTATGTTAAATACGCCATTTGTTGAATTCTGAAAACATGCAAAGTTCAACAGTTTGTGAAGTTTCACTGGCACAAAAACAGAAAGTTAATTGAGGGAACGAAATTTTTATATAACATTGATTGATCTAGATCTAATGTATGCGCCTCTTGACATCCATTTTTTCAAAATAATGGATCTCTAAAAACATTACGTAGCACTCTTCCAAATGCCAACGTAGGAATTATGTCAAATTATAGAAACATCGCTATTATACCACTCCGAGTATAAATGTATAACATTTGGACTGTTAATTTTTTTATCTACGCCTCTAAACTTTCATCTGTTTATAGTTTTCATTTATGAGTTTTTAGTGGATTCCATATTCCGAACGAAAGTTCATGGTCATCAAGCGAAGAAAAGTATTAATTAACGAAAAGAAAAAAAAAATCAGCATTAAACATAAGCCGATTTCAGTAATCAGAGAAAAATATTTATCATTACACTGATTTTTATACCTCTTAAATAGCGTCTTTTCAGTTCATTTTTGCTTTACTCCTCAACCTTTCTGACAATTCGAACTTTTTCTTTCGGTCCTGACGAAAATAATGGACAATTTTTTATTCGCCCGAGGATAAATTCCAAGTTGCGTGTGGGAGAGCCGATTGTGCGTAATTTTTTGTCCGCAAAACAAGACGTTTTGTATAATTAACGAAATTTCTTTTTTCCCCTTGTCAGTGAAAGTGTAATCGAAATTATTATCGTGTCACCGATTTAAAAATCAGCCGCACGAATTTTGTCCGCGACCGATCGAGATAATGATTTTGTGCCTCCGCTCCATCATAATCAACAATTTCGCTCAATTTGAATCCCGACACGAATTCCTGACCGGTCTATGAATACAAAGACACATTTCACGTTCGGAGTCGTGGGGCCTCTTTTTTCCTCCTCTCACTCGACAAAGCGATTGCCGAAGACGTGAAGTGCAATTACCTTTCAATCTACGACGTCGAGAAGCGATTAAAAAAAAGTAATATAATTGCTGCATATCATGACTCGACACCGAGCATTCAGGTTGCCGTCCACAATGCCCGGGCGACTAAAAAGTAGCCGAATGTTCACTTGTGTAATTCGTATACTCTCACCGAAGATATTCGAAAAGTGAAACTGCGCCCGGACGCCTCTTTGAGCCGATCGATCGTTTTGGATTGCCGGTTGTCGCAAATTCTCAGACTATCAATCATTTCTCTAGATATTCTACTATTCATTCTCTTCTCATTTCTATATTTTTGTCACCTAAAACACCCAGAAGAAAATTTCAGAAAAATTTTTAACCCATTGCACGAAAAGAGTTAAAATTTTTTGAAGTGATAAACTTAAGACGAACAAAATGTTTTTTAAATAAAGTAACAATGTATCGTATTAAAAAAACTGTTTTGGTCGATCACGTTTAAGGATATTGGACGGTCGAATTATATCCGGAAATAAATATACGTACTTGGCAAAGATAAGTATTGAGAAGAGAACAAGATGGGGATGGATTATAGGAAGTGAGTAGATTGGGAGTTTTTATTGGCGAACAATGACTATGTTGGCTGGATCATCATGAAAGAATATCTGCAAATAGCGTGATGCAAACATAACAATTTTGAGGCCATCGAATAATCGAAGAATTAACGAGCTGTTATGATGACCCAAAACTATACGTTACTTCGCCCGCGTGTTTTTCGATGCATCCTTTTGTTCGATCTCACGAACAAAAAAATGATCGCAAAAAAATCGAACTCGAGATAGATTCACATTCGGCGAGATTTACCTCCTGTGAACTTTCTAGAAACAGAAGTTTTATCGAAACGAGTAAAAACACCTGCTCGATCGGTTTACAATAACTTTTCATCTTGTAATGATATTTACAAAAGGACGGATCATAAAAGTGCCTTGATTGGACAATATTTGTTCGTTAAATTTCATTGACTTTCTACGGTCGCGTAGAAAGTCAATTGTAAACAATGCAAATTTCTCATCGACCGATTGTGATTGAAACGTTCGATCGGTACATCAATTTCTATAATGCCTCGTTATCGTGAAACAAACAGTATCACAATAATCGTCGAAACAATATACCGACTGATCATCATTTGTATTCTTCTCGCGATGAAACTTGCTTTTTTTCGCAAATAAAGGTCAGAGGGTCGCAGCTACGGTAAATATTGTCTGAAATTTTACGGCCGTGTGATAGGCATCCGAAAATGTTCTCGGCGAATTTTTTATTTCGTTCGTATTTTCGTCGGCCGGCAGGTGAATGAAGATGAAACGTCCGTAAAAATTGCAGATCGTATCCGAACGATGTAATCGCGCCCATCCCACGTTTCGGATAATTCACAAAAGAAATCTGCGTGACATCAGATCTGCCGCGATGCAGTCGTCGATGGCCCTGAAAAGGCGTATTTTCGGTGCGTCCGAAAATTTTATAATGCGACGGGAATATAAAGTCGCATTTTTTATCTGTCCAACTGCAAAATAAATTTGCGGATTTAGATGAGAAGGTTTTGATGTTTTTTAGATTTGAAACCGAGCGTAAGTTGTAACACGTGTTTCTTTCGATTGCGATTCGTCATTTATCATGAGATTTAGTCCCATTTTAGCCAGTCAACAAACGCATCGACGCAATGTAAAACGCTAAATCTTGTATGCTGACATGAATAAGCCGTGGAGCGTCAGGCACATGCCACGGCAGCGCAACTTTCCATACGCCTAATAGCGTCATCCGGTCGTCACCGGCCGTAAATGGCTTATATGCACTTTTAAATACGCCGTTTTATCGGATGAGTATTTATCAAGCTGCGATTTTTATGCTCAAAACCTCTTCGGCGCATTCGAACCGACTGTCTTCGAATTTCATCTCTCACATTCGCAAGTTTTCACGCCGCTAATGCGTCCTTATGAATTTGCAATCGCGTCGTACTAACCCAACATTATCGACACGTTTATTCAAATACTACCACTTTGCAAATTGATACCTCGCTGACATAATTTGATTCCAGTTTAGAACAAGGTGTTTAAGTCATTTTTCAATTTTATGCAACCACATTAAGCACACGGTTTATTGCTTCTATTTTTTTCAACATATCGCTCTTTGGCCTTTCGATTTCCCGAATTTAACTTGCAAATTCCTGCCAATCGAAAATGTAACGTTCATTATAATGATTATGACGCCAACCAATATAATTTGTGACGGAAATTGGCGTTTTCAGTGAAAAGTAGGTTTATTTTCAATTGTTATTCCGCGGGAAATAGTCGTTTCGAGTTACAAAACGTTGAGTAAGAATAATTTGGCGAAAGAGAGGCAGAATAGTTGAGTTTAGGGCTAAAAGTGTTAGGTAACGTGGACGCTTAGTTGGTTCTCGTGCATGACCGCCAAAGTGCTCAACATCACGTGTGGCACGTGCTGCGCTGAAACACGCGAACGGTACAATGTGTTGCAACGTGATTTCACATGCAGATCCGAGCGCTCGCTGGGATAAATCAATCGGCTAGAGAAAGCTCGGTACGCATTCGGACCGATTTTTCGATGACCGCTCACAAATATGACGTTTGTAAATTAGTCCGCGCCGCAGCGCTTTCCAAAACGCCTCGCTGTTCCATGAATTACCGAGAGAAAACCGCTCGGATGCTCATTTTTGTCGTTCCACTATAGCTTTTGAGACATTCCAGTTCACATTAGATCCGACTCGGAAATATTGCGATCGGTTGCGGATCGTCGCACTTTCTCATCAGATGTCCGATTCGATCTGCTAATATTCTATAGCGAATGAAAAAACACTTGATTCTAGTTATTAGTTTTCAATGAATCCTATTGGCGAAACGAAAAAAATAGTTTTTCACAATCAAATTGATTCCAGAATAAAAGTTAAACTCAGATTGGAATAGATAAAAAGTTTTGGAAAATGATTTTCGAACAAGTGTTAAAAGATGTTTTGCAAAGTAAACGGTACGGTTGGACCGATAATTAAAAGTCGAAAGAAAGAAAAAATTGCTTTTTGCAATTTACATACAACATGAATGATTGGCAGGCGTGTACAACATGGTACGTCTTTCAAAATTAATTACACGCTTGTAAATGGCAAGAAAAAAAAGGTTTAATCAACAAAATTTCCTCGCAGTGGTTTCGCGCAATCGCGAATATTAATTGTTTCTCACATAACGTTCCTCGTCGTTTAACACACGTATCAATCATTACGTGAAAACCAAAATGTTTCTGTTAACAATGCGACAAAGTAGCGCAATTACTCTTCGCGCTATAATATCTCACTTTACCGACCGCTGTTAGAGGTTTCGAAATAGTCTTATGATTGAAAACATTATCTTTTTACAACGTTTCCAATAGCTTTTCGTTAATAGCAAGAATTAATTTGTGCAGACAAAAAAGTTCATCAAATTGATTGGCGGGATTTGTTCTCAGACGTGTAGGAAAATTCGAATACTTTTTTGTGGCTTACCATTTCATAGTATAATCACCTATTAATTTTACCAAACGTTTTTAAAGTTGGATGAGTAAAAAAATGAAATATGTTTGTTTGGTTCATACCTCAATAAATAATGGGAAATCCAACATAGAAAAAAGTCAAGATACAAGATTTCCAATTTATCGTACCAGTCTGATTTACATTGGAATAGTGCGACTACTGACACAAATATATTAATTTCTCATAGACGCAAAGTGGAATGAAATCATAGTCCGAGCGATATCGCAAACAACTGATTATTTAGCCAAGTTACCTTTTAATTAATCCAAACGTGGCAGCGTAATTTTCGCCGCGAATTAGAAATTAAGAAAACAGACCGTTGTCGTTTTGTGTACACCGGCTCTCAAGCGGAGAAATTACTGTCAATATATTTATTTGCAATAAAAAGTTTCCACTTTCTTGGTTGCGAACGAAAATTCTAAACGAACCTCTACCCTCGGCGAAATTCAGTTTGAAAGAAAAGTTTAGAAAAACAGGCTCGAATGAAATAATTAATGAGCCAGCTGGTGATCGCTGACATTTGGCCTCGTTAAATTTGACGTGCAGCTCGCACGATAAACAAGAAAAATAGCAAATCCGTAAAACGCAACAATAACTCGTCGGTCAACATTTCTCTGATGGATAAACTGGCTCTCCTCATCTGATAATGTTTTAATCGATAAAAACAACGCCATCAGAGTCAAGGTTATGTGAAAGCATTTCCAGTAAAAGCTTCGGCTATCAATTTCAAACATATTTTTACATTTTACAACTAAAAATTTCATTTTTTCTCTCGCGTGAAGAACTTTTGACAATCATCCAAACAAGTTGTTAGGATGGAATTAAAATTTCTTGTTTTATTATTTGAATATTGAAATTTGATTGAATCCATTCTCTGCGTCGGATAATAAAGAGCGGGGGAGTAAACAAGTTAAAACAATAGTGCGAATACATGAGTTGTTGGACGACCTTGTCGCAGTTTCTGTCAAGTTCGCATAGAAAACGCGTGTCTCAGAAGAGTCGCTCGTTTTCACGGTCGGAAACAGCTCGACTGGAGTGAAAATAATGCAGCGTACAATCTGAGCACAACTGTCACGCTGGCCAGGCCGCCAATTACGCAGCGGCGATCGCACACGCGAAAAGCCCCGCGCGCGCTTTCTCTAATCGCAATCAGGAAGTTATGAAATTGTCCCGCAGAGTGATCTCTAATTCGAGTGCTGCATCGCTGATCCGAAGCTACGATCGGGGAGACAGCTGACGGTTTCTTCGGGACCGAGTGAAAAGTTGTGATTTAACATGTTGGTTTTGCTACGCCACTCAGCTCGGGAGAAATTTTAATTGACATTGTTGAAGGATTTGTACGATGTACCGACGTTTTTTGCACAAGTACGATTTCTGTCGTGTTTACACATGTGTGGACTTTTTTTTCTGTTTAGTTTTGCGCAGTTTCGTTACTTTCGTTAGTCGAGTCGAAAAAGAAACACTGTGCATCAATTACATTTGAATTGTTATGTAAAACAGGAAGCATCAATTTTATAAATGTTAATTGTGGTTTTGAGTTTATTAATTAGTAAGTTAGTCGGGAACGTTGATCTTTTAAATACATCATAAAATTTGAATTCAATCGATGACATAAGCGACGATTAAAATAAACGAGATCAATTATTATCAACGACTGCCTTGTAATAAGTTCAACCGTTTATAGACAGAGGCGAAAAATCAAAGCATACGAAATTCGATTAGTCATAATGACAAATTGCAGACGAGTTCAATTTAAAATTTCTTCCCAGCATTTCTCGCAATTACTCGATTTTTGAAAATTCAATGATAAATCAGAAATGTTTAGATTTTACTATTTTAACCGCAAGTCCGACCGCACTTCATCATCTGGAAAAAAAAGGTTCAAGTTATATTTTAATATCGTGACCACGCACAAACGAAAGTCCAAGCAATTAGATCTGACTCTATTTAAATGTTATCTAATATCAATTATGTAGAAGTCAAAGTTTTTATTTCAACAAAATTAACAGAGTACTGGTGCATTAATAAAAGTTTACATTTTCATAATAATATATTAACTGTCAATTTATGTAATTGCATTTCTTTGCTCGAACCTAACATGAGAAGCCAATTTGTAGATGAATAACTAATTGCAGACAATACAAGTTCATTCGTGCATCAGCGCTGATTTAACATCCAATAACCATAGGATCTTACATAAATGGTTGAAATCCAACTTTTGTAACCGCTAAAAAAGGTATCGGTCGAAAATGTCACAGCAATTAAGAACCGCGAGTTATATGACACGTTGCTCATAACATCTCTTGGAATTCAGTTCCTTAATGTTAAATTAATATTGAATAAATCTGATGACACAGAATATCAACATTTTTTTCGTTTCCAATTATAAACAACAATCGCTCTGTTGACAGAGAGACAATTTATTTTGCTCGATACATCGGCCGTAAGAAAACATTCAAAGTTCACACAAAACTACAAAAAAGAACTTGACAAATGAATCCGACAGATTGAACTTACATACTGACTAATTTGCATTCAGGAATGTCAAGTTTAATCACTTATTTTCTCAACACCCATTCTTTTAGCTGACATTTAACTGAAACTATCCCAAATATGCTAATTTTCACGTCTATGAAAAGTATCAGTTGATTTTTTGAAATTTTTCAACAAAAAGTTCGACTAAATTGAAAAAATAGTTTGAAATTGTTCATTTTTTAATGATATCTATGATAATAAGTTCAAGAAATGTATATAAGATATCAGTTCAACGTATAATTAAAATTTATTTTTGAATATCAAAGTTGTGATTAGCTCAGCTGATTAATGTTGTCCGTATTGTTTGTTTCAGAGGATTCCAAGCTGCCCAGTGAAGAGTCCACAGCCGCTGAAGGAATTCGTCGGTCGTTGCCAGACAATGCCCTCGCGTGTGAAGAAATCCTTTTGCGGTTGCCTGCAGGTAATTAGATAGATCTCACTTTCAACGGGGTTATCAAGACACGCTCGCGAAGAAAGTAGCATTAAGTTTATTTACAAAAAAAAACTCATCCTGCTTATGGCCGCGATCTCATATTCTGATCGCGTTTCGTGAACTTGGGCCATTCAATTTTTTTTCATCTGTGAATTGTTCGTTTCCTGTTAATCATCAAAGTTGATCGGTTTTCGATTAACCGTTACTTTTGAATACTAATTTGTCATCAAAAATTGACAGATAGAATAAGCAGAATTGTAATTACATACTAAGATTTTACTTTTGAACTATTTTCGTCTTCTCAGTCGTCGAATTCAAAACTTAAAAAAATGGGGCAAACACGAAATGTTGTAAAAAAAAGAACGGTGAGGCAAGAGTCGGGTTTTATTTTTGCAACGTGCTTGTTATTCCAGCACAACGTGACTTCGTCTAAACAATCGCTGATAAAAAATTTTAGACCGGTCTTCAAGCACCAGAACGATTGTTTTAATCTGCACGAAAGGTATTCAAATTCTGACCTCATTTTTCGTTTGGAAGTCAAAGTTAACGGGCGACGTACTTCGGACAATAAATCTTTCGGTGACTCGATAAAAACATCATAGTACAAAGTTATTATCTGAAAAAACAGAGATCAGATCGAAAAAATATTTTTTAATTCAAAATAACGATGAATATTTCGTTTCTCGTGTTTGTATATTAGAAAATAATTTCATTTTGGCTTCGAGATAACTATTAGTCAGGATAGCCGAGTGAAAAATTAGAATCTTAAAATTACAATTGAACCGAACGATTTCTCAGTAAACAGCTCGCGGCTTCTCTGGTATAAGAACGTGAACGCACGCGTTTCATACAGTATCGTCGACGGCTGTTTATAACCAATGTTCCCAATCGTGAGGAACGTAATTCACTTCGTCATTGTATGCAACCATTTTCCAAGACTTGATTTACAGTCGGATTCCAGCGTTACACACATGTCGCGCATTCCGAACACTTGCACGTCATATACTTATAAGTACTAGTCCGCATTTCCCGGTTCGCCGGTGTCCGGCGCTACGATGATAAACAAAACCGCAGAGAATACAGACGAAATACAACTTCATTATTGGACCATGATGGATGTCATTCATGTTTTCGCGCTGACATACTTGTATATATTTTCGTGACTTACGTTTCGGATCACGTTTTGATTTCAAGTTTCACGGACCGTTACGGAACTGGTCTTTTTATTTGCAGACGCTATTTTATTTCCGCTGTTATTACGATGTACATTATTTATTTTGGTGTTGCTATGAGAAGAATGTTGTAAAAGAATACGGGATGAAATTAATAATAGTAAAAGCAGGTAGATTCGGAAGACTGTAAAAGACCGCGTCATTGAATGCAAAACTAGCTTTGCAGATTCTTGGTCAGCGCTTTTTAGGATTCCCAATGAGACAAATGTGTGACATGTATGACATCAGACTAAAAGATTCGAATATGAAGTAGCAGTTGATTAAATACTCGCAGACAACGCCGAAGTTAAGCTTGACCATAAATCGCCAATTTTTATGTTCTTATGACGATAGTCTGATAAACAAGCCATTATGCTAATCGGTGAATGAATATTGACCTTTTTTCACATTCATGTTTATGATGTGTTTGAGAAACTTGCGAATTTAATTTATTACTTAATCCAACTTGATCTGGGTGGGTTAGATAATAATTTAAAACATACCATTCGATTTTGAGTTTTGAACACAAAAGTAATGTTTCACAGTTTTTTCCTATTTTCCAGGATGATGAACCACCGGAGATCACGTATTGCGTTGTGGAGCAGACGGGCACGCTCACGTTACAAGCCATGACACCGACTTTGCCGATGCCAGCGGAAGAAGAGCTGAACAAAATGTTTTTAGAACTGGTTGACGAACTGGATCTGACCCAGGCTAACAGACAAGCTGTTTTGGCTCTCAATGCGAACAAAAAATGGCAAATTTATTGTTCGCGAAAAGGCAACGATACGCTGGACAATGGAGGTTTGCGAACAACAGATCTTAGTGGTGACCCAGAAGATTATATCAATAGGCTCAAGACTATTGCTAGTGTAAGTGAAACTTTCCGTCAAAATCGTCCTTACTTTTTCATTCGTTTTTTATGTTTAAATCAGATATTCTTCTTGATAAATTATCCTTAAACATTTGAAACAATTAATTTGAAACAATTTGTATATTTCCAGTCAATAAATCCAGAAGAAAATGAGGACCTCTCGAACCAGATGCGACAGGTGGAAGCCCTGAAGACTGCACTGCGTACCCAACCACACAGTTTTGTGTTGCGGTTTATAGAATTAGACGGCCTAAGTGGACTGCTGCAAGTTTTAGGGACGATGGAAGCCGATGCAGCAAACAGCAATTTGCATACTAGTATCATAGGCTGCCTTAAAGCTTTGATGAACAACTCGGTATGTATGAATCGTTCAAGCGACTTCGAATACGATGAAATTAACTGTTGTATAGATGAATGCTGATAGATCATTAATTACAGAACGGCCGAGCACACGTATTAGCACATCCAACAGCTATCAACACCATCTCCCAGTCATTATCAACTGAAAACATCAAAACCAAGATAGCAGTATTGGAGATCCTCGGCGCGGTGTGTCTGGTCCCAGGCGGTCATAGAAAAGTCTTAGAAGCTATGCTACACTTCCAAAAATATCACATGGAAAGAACTCGCTTCCAGAGTATCATCAACGATTTGGATAAGAATTTCGGAATTTACAAGGACAATCTGTCACTTAAAACAGCTATTATGTCTTTTATAAACGCTGTTTTGAATTATGGCCCTGGTCAAGTGACCTTGGAATTCAGATTGCACTTAAGGTACGAGTTGTTGATGCTCGGAATCCAGCCCATTATTGATAAGCTTCGAAAATATGAAAACGAGACTCTAGACCGGCATCTTGATTTCTTTGAGATGGTGAGGAATGAAGATGAAAAAGAGTTGGCGAGGAAATTTGAGAAAGAGCATGTTGACACCAAAAGTGCGACGGCGATGTTTGATTTGATAAGACGAAAACTAAGTCACACTGCAGCTTATCCTCATTTGCTAAGCTTGTTGGAGCATTGTCTTCTATTACCACGTTAGTATTTTAGAAACAGTCAATACCTACCTTGTGATATGGAAAAATAATGAACTAACCTTTTATTACAGTAGACTACGGTTCTCATCCACAACATTGGTTACTGTTTGACCGGATCGTTCAGCAAATTGTACTGCAGTCAGAAGACAGTGAGACTGGTAAAGTGAGAAACCCTGACGTTGCACCAATTGAAATCAATGTCAAAAGTTTAGTACATCTCTTGGCAAAGGAAGAAGAACTAGTGGCAGCAAGGAAAAAAGCAGACGAACTTGAGAAAGAGAATTCTGAAATGTCAACATCGCTGGCAAAGAAAGAACAGGAACTTGATTTACGAACACAAGAAAAAGTGCGTTGAACTTCTGCCTTGGAATGTTTTCGTGTTTTTTAATTTCATAATCTTTCACTAATTAAACAATTGTACTGCAGGAAGACATCGAGGCTAGTTTAGCGAGAGTGAAGGAGCGTCTTGAGAAAGAGACATCCCTTCATATAGAAACTAAACAGAAGATTTCGGAAATCCAGGATAACATGGAGGCTCTTTCGCGCCAAGTTAACAACGAGAAGTCTGAACGAAAACGGCTGGAACAGTTAATTGCATCTGGTAGCCTTCCTGACGACGCAAAGGCTACAATCAAAATCGTCGAAGATGAAGTCCTAACAGCTATCGAATCAAAACCAAAACCACCGCCTCCTCCTCCTCCTCCCTTAGCACCGCCACCACCTCCGCTACTTATGCCAGCTGCTCCTCCACCTATGAAGGTGAACAGAAATACGAATCATAACTGTTAAATATTTACTTACCGTCGAAGTATTCACAATAAATTTACGTTTACTCTTCTTTTTCAGGTCGAAATCGTGAAAAACGTTCCTCAACCAAGCAATCCCCTGAAATCATTCAACTGGTCAAAGATTCCGGAACAGAAATTGCAAGGAACGATCTGGAACGAATTGGACGACACGAAATTGTATAACGTCATGGATCTGGAATCAATTGACAAAATTTTCTGTGCCTACCAAAAGAATGGCGTTCCTGCAGAAGGTTCGATAGAAGATCTTCGGAATCTTGGCAAAAACAAGAAAACGATGTCAGTCATAGATTCGAGACGAGCTCAAAACTGTACTATCCTTTTGTCCAAACTAAAGATGTCTGATAACGAAATTACTCAGACCATTTTGTCTATGGACCAGCAAAATATTCTGCATATCGACATGGTTGAACAACTTTTAAAATACACCCCGTCACCTGAGGAAGCCGCGCTTCTGGACATGCACCAAAAAGACTTGCAGAGTAGAGCTGACTGTTTCTTATACCAAATATCAAAGTAAGAATAGTTTTTCCATCGAAAAAATACTAACTATACATACAAGGGCATTATTTCGATTCTCAATATTACAAAACTTGAATTTAATTCGCAAAATTTCATTCATACTACAGTTGTGCGTAATTCTAAGGATGAAATTGACTTTCTTTTTAGAGTTCCACACTACGAACAACGACTACGTTCCTTGCACTACAAAAAGAAGTTTTCTGCGAGCATCGCCGAGCTGACGCCGAGGATGCGAGCGGTTCTCGAGGCAAGTCGTCAAGTCGCGCGATCTCGCAGATTGAGAAAACTCTTAGAACTGGTCCTTGCACTTGGCAATTATGTTAATCGAGGAAACGCCCGAGGTAACGCTTGGGGTTTCCGATTGGCATCGCTCAACCGACTTGTCGACACTAAGTCTTCTTGCTCCAAAGGCACTACCTTGTTGCACTACTTGGTTCAAATTTTAGAGACAAGATTTAGAGAGGTCTTAGACATTGAAGAAGACATGACTCATGTCAAAACTGCTGCCAGAGTTAGTATGGCTGATTTGCAGAAAGAAATGACAAATTTGAAAAATGGTCTGCAGGATGTGCAACGTGAGATTGGTAATTTAATAACATTGTTATATTTAGTTATACTCACACGAAAATGAATACTACGATATTTCAAGTTAGCCTAACTGTTTCCTTACAAACGCCCGTGTTAGGCGGGTCAACGAAATTCAGGGGCACTACTAAACTTGATGTATTCGCTTTTTATATGTTTTTGAATGCATTAAGTAATTTGATTAATTATTCACAGAATTCCATAGAGGACAAGCTCAAGTATTACAAGGAGACATGTTTTTGCCATCAATGCGTGATTTTCAAGCACAAGCGACTTGTAGATTAGCTGAGGCTGAGGATTTATTCCAAGATATGAAAACTAGAGTAAGTAATCAAAAACTTGAAAAAATAGAGTAACATTACATTGAATATAAGTCAAATATATAATAAAATCCAATCTTTAGTTTGACAGAGCTGTAAGACTTTTCGGAGAAGATTCAGCAGGCGTTCAACCCGATGAATTCTTCGGAATTTTCGAAAACTTCCTTCAGGCTTTAGCAGAAGCTAGACAAGATGTAGAAAATATGAGAAAGAAAGTTGAAGAAGATGAACGAAGAGCTAAACAAGAACAAGAGGTGTGTATAAAAGATCTGAAGTGAGGAAAAAACTAATATTCTTCTTCGGGTCATCAAAACATAGAAAATCATTGAAATCAATATTATTTTCAGCTAAAGAAACGTACGATGGAAAGGAAGAATTCTCGAGAAGGTATATTGAATAGTATTTCCCTGAACAAGAAAAACGAAGTCAATGCAAACGGCCAAGGAGGCAACAAAGGTGAATTCGACGACTTGATTTCCGCATTAAGAACTGGTGATGTTTTTGGAGAAGACATTGCTAAGTTTAAACGTTCTAAACGTCGTCCTGTGACGCCAAGCGGACCTGAAACGAGACGACATAGCATCCACCGGGAAGATTCCAGGGAACGGCACTAAATTTGACCTAGTACAGCCACACAGATTCAAATCAAAGCAACGATACAGTCTGAAACAAAATGAATTCAATGTAATGATCACTTCCTAATTGTTAGATTTTATCAAGATTTATTATGATCATTTGTACATACAGAGGATTAGTAGATCATGAAAAACATACGTTATACACACGAATCTAGTATAAAATAATATATAATTTATATATAAATTATAATTTATTAAAGAATTAAAATGTTGATTGGAAGATAAATCGTATATTACAGTGTAAGATATTTATTTGTACATCGGATTGAACAATTGAATTGGCGTTATTGATTTGCGACAATCTGGTTAACGAAGGAAACGATGTATCATTGAATCCATTTTGTATCGGAAATACGTACTCTACCTCACTGACGAGACCCTGCTAAAGATGATCACTGTCGACCGAAATTTAAACGATATGCAGTCGCACAATTTTATAAACAGTTCAGTTCTTGTATCGTACTTTTTATATGACAGAAATTTCATACACTTTTCAAAAAAGTAAAAAAGTGTCTTTAACAGTATCTTGGCGGTGCTAAGCAACCAACAATGACTGAATAGGTAATTGAATTCAAATAAAAATAACTCATTAAATTCAAAACAGTAATAAGCACGCATCAGAGTAATATGGCTTTAATTTCACGTTAAGTTTCTTTAAGGTTCAAACATTCCATTTTTAATTCGATATTACAAGTCGACATACACTGTAGATAATGTGCCAAATATTATTAATTTATTGACTCGATTGGAAATTCAATTATTTGAATCAGGTTACGAAATGTATATCTTTAATTGAAATGCTAAAAGCAAATTTATTTTAAAAGCAGAATTTAATCTCAAGTTTTCATGTGCACAATAATTATAATCAAATTTTGATCATATCCACACGATACTATATGTATATATAGGAAAGCTGTAGTGATAACATTTTTCAGAAAGCAAGAATTAAATTGATTTACCTTTTCATTTATTATTTTTAGAAAATGTGTACTTTTCTTTTGGATCAAGGCAACGCTTATGCGATTTTCGTTACATTTTCGACAACTTTTGGTCGCGGTTTTTTTCAAAAACAAAAACGCGAAAATTAATGTATAAATCATAAGCAAAAATAGAAAAACATTTCAGTAGATGGAACTATATCGATGTTTTATACTATATTTGATACTTTTGTAAATACTCGGTGTTGATATATCTTTCTAATATATTAGAAAAACCAACAAAAAATTATATTTACGCAAACAACAAAAGGGCATCAATTTCATATATTGGTATGTCGCAAACTTGCTGTACATGTACGGTGATGAAAAATCATAAAAGAGCATAAATAATGAATAAAAATTCAAGCATTGTGTATTTCTTATCCTATACCCTAACTTTGTAGTATTGAGGGATGATTAAACAATGAGAAGTATGTTGCTTTTTTTTTCAGAAACTTTATTTTTTACGTACACTAGTCGACTACTATCCGCATGCGTATCGAAGAATTCATACACCGGGCATTATTTGCACAATAACGAGAGCTGCTTATTACAAGATCTTGTATAACATACAAGCAGCCTTGTTTTCAACCTTCGTACTTGTTTTGCAAAGATTGGAAGAGTATTTCTTGTCTTGCTTAATTGTTTTGTCTGTTTAAATTAACGCATTACATAATACGTAGTCTATCAGAGTCCGTTTGCGTCGATACGCTCGCTGTTTTCTGCACGAGTCAAGATACAAAAAATAAATTAAAGCATATCACATGTAAAGTAGCTTTTGTACAATTAGTTCGGCCGTAAAGACGAATCACTATAGATTTCATGTAGCGCTTTGCTCTAAGATGTTTGTTTTGTACAAAATATATATATTTAATCAAAATATTATGATGCAATTGCGACGGAAATAAATAAACTATCATACGCCATTCAGCTTGACATCGACCGTTACAAAAAATTGTCACGAAATATCAGCAACATAAAGCTTGTTATTCTGCATCAACATGAACTCTTTGTCAACGAAACTAGTCGACGTCAAAGTATAAAATCAGTCGATAAAATTTAAAATCCAACAAAAATTAACAAAAAATATAACTCAGCTGACTGTCGCATTGTTGTTTGAATCATCGTTACACTTAATGACGTCTGAGCAATATATTCGCGGTACAAAACTGATCCATTCAAAAAGATCCTGAAATTGTTTTTACTCTATTAAAAATAAGGAAGGAGAAAGCCGCCCTGCAGGAAAAAAATATCGAGCGACTCGACACGACTCGATCACATATATAATATACATTTATATTCATCATATTTATATATTTATATATAGCCGTATTTATATATTTATAGATGGTAGACAGAAAAAACGACCCGGTTAGTTTCCTTGGTGCCATCCAGAACTGAAAATAAAATTACCTGAAGGATGCACTCGCAGAAACAACGTCACTTTCGTGTCTTCTTGCGTTTAACCCCGTAATCAACTCGCAGTTTATTTTCCCTTTTTTCACGTCTTTATAAAGAATACCATGGCTTACAGACTAAACTTATAATCGATATATTGCACATTTGACAACATTTACGTTTCTTGAAGTACCGGATATAGGAAGTTTTGTTTTCTTTATTACTTATTGTTTAAATCTGTATTCTTGTAAAAACATGTATTCCGATCATTTGATCTGAATACTGCCAACGGATTTCCTTTTGTTGATAAAAAAACTTGTGCGACACTCTTTCTGGTAAACGTCATTGCCTATTTGCTATTCTACAGTTGGCGATGTTTTGACCAAATTTTCTGCAATTTGCACGTGAGTCCATCGTCGATTAAGCACAAAATCATAATCGATGTCAAATCACGAAGTCAAGTGCAAATTAAATTTAGTGTGTCTGAACGATTGAGTCGGGTCTTATGTCGGACATAAATTTAACGAAATCTTCCGTAAATTTAAGATTTTTCGCGGGCCATTATATTATGATAGCCGATACCTAATCAAGTTGACTTCAATAAGCTGTTTCTGATTAGTTAACAGATTAAACAAACTTCAATTAGATCCAGATTAGAACCGCTTAGTTACAAAAAGTTTTGACTAGTTCTAACTTAATCTAATCAATCTCTCGGTTGAAATCAATTATTGGTCTAAGTCAAGCTAATTACAGGTGCTTCAGAATTCTCCCATTGACCCAACTTGATCGTCCGAAGTTCATATCACAAATGCACGAATAGAATGTCAATCGGTTGCTGTTTAGAGCACACGCTATAATGATTAGTAAAAACGTTATTCGAACCTTCTCTTCTGGCCTCAGAGGCGCAACCATTTATCGGTTTCAGTAATTCACTATACGGTAGATAGGTACTTAGTTCTTTTTTTCTATTTCGGTAAGTAGTTTTCTTTGCTATTTCGTTGCGCTGATTCATTGATGTGACTGTTCAACAAGGACGATCGTTTCGGACTGCTCGTTAACGCTTCGTTATCAACGTTTCTCGTTGTCCAACATTTGCATTGTCTTCGAAAAGCTAATGACGAGGTGGCAACGCAATGGAAAATGATAATCAATATTGTCAGCCTTGAGCGCAAAAATAGGCCAGGGGATACAGCGCGATTTCGTTGTTCTGACTATTGAATTGAGCTCATTGTTCACGGTTTCGTCACTTTTTCTTCTTGTTTTATGAAAAAAAATCAATTACTGAGTATAATAGTAAAAAGTTTTGCAGAATTTTCGTTGTTTTCAGACATAAACGTGTAGACTTGAAGAAGAAAAATTACTGTAACAATTATTTCTTGCAAATGATTCTGCACCAACAAACTATATGAGGCCAGAAAAATCGTTTAGCAATCGTTGCCTTCGTCTTGGTTTTGTTTCAGTCGTTCGTTCCCATTCTCGCGATTATGTTTATTTACACACCGTTGAAGTTATCAAAGTTATAATTTCCTCGAGTACCAAAGACTGTCTCCGAAGAACTAACTGCTCTTGAAAGCAAACACATACTTTATAAAGCTGTACACTATCGACATAGTTGATAAGTCCGAAGTGTTATTTCTTTCGGTTTGTCCTGTTTTCTAGTTGACATCTTGCACGATCCTCCGTTATCGTTTTGTCTGTTTTGAGATCAACAATTTGATCGAACTCAAGTTGGAACGATTCCAAAGAGGCTTTTCACGAGATTCGATTCTTTTTCTCTAGGTCCTGGTTTCTGTACAGTCGTGATTTCCCACTTTCAGTTAAATAATTTTCAGGCAGCAGTTGACTTTCAGTTTTTATACAGCTGCGTGTAGCGAAGTTGCCGTCTGACTTGGAGTGTATTGGTTGGTTCTGGGAGGCGTTGTCGGTTGCAGACTTAACTGTAACTGATGCTCCTGTGCTTTTGCTCGCAGAAAAGCGATGCTTTCGTTCCTCAATTGTTCAGTGTCTTGCGTCACACCTGTAAAAGGATGAACAAACTTCATTATTAACAATATAAGTAAGACATTCGAAGATTGTTCAAATAACAATCAATTTTGATTTGTTTGGAGAATTCTTCAAAAAGAGCAAGTAGTTTTCTTTCGAATTTCATTATGTGTCTGAGGCAGACTTGAATGGTATGCATCTGACGACAGGCGCCATCTGCCTAACTTGAGAACTACTTTCTGTTGAACTTCATTTTGTCGATTCTTTTTCAATATTATGAATACATCCAAATATAAATGTTCTGCAACATACAAGTTGCGACGATAGAATTAATAGTAGCAAAATAATAAATTGAAAATCATTACCGTATTGCAAGTGCAAATTTACGATCGCGTTGTTTGCATAATTGTTAACAAATGTAAAGAGTCGAATAACTGTTACGAGCGCTTACATTATTTAGCTGGTAGTACCAATTATTGTTTCAAATAACGAGATTAATTTACGAGTTTCGTGTATGAGTTGTTTCATCATTTTCTTTTTCGAAAATATAATGGTTGTTATCCACAATCAAATCATTATAATTATCTCTGCAGAATAGAAGTATGTACTCATAACAAGATAAATTCTCCATACAAAACAAATAACGATTATATAATATGAGGCTTTTAATGGTGAAATAAAGCGCAGTCGGGTTTATTAACAATTTTGCCGATTCACTTATTCAACTGCAGGAAACTAAATCCACCTCGTTTTTTTGTTGCCTCTGGCGTAATTCAGCGTTCTTTTTTAATCCGATCTCGTTTTTCGGGCGATTCGTTTTTATCAATGTTTATCAGCGAGTTTTATTAGAGCTCAATCGCACGACTCTTTCAAATTATTTCTTTCGTTTTGACTGCGAGCAACTGCGCGCCGAACAAATAAGTAGTGATTTGCTCGTAATTGAGTAATGCTATAGAAAAAGGTTTTTATTTAATCGATCACTTTGTTAAGTAACGTTAATTTGTTTTTCAATCAACTCGACTGATGAACGCGAAACGTGCATCTGGCATTTTTAAGCATTCCTATCTTTTAAATTGCATTTATAAAATAGAAATTAATGAACTAAACCATGAAAAACAACGTTTCCGTATCATCTTCAGGTTGTTTAATTGCAAATGAAATAATTTACCTGACGAGGAAGTAGGATTGATACCATCTTGGCTTTCCTGGCCACTTTCTGAACTCGCAGGGCCGCCTTGATGGTTGTTGTTGTTATTGTTGTTGTTGGTAGGACTACCTCCACTTCCGGCACGTTCGTTCCCGTTGTCATCGGATTTGAGATGCTCCGCAGCCTCGATTGACTTTCGGTGCATCCCTGCGGGGCCACAGTCAATCAGATTGCGTTGATTATTTTCAAATTCTTGACTAAAGCCGCTTGTCTTAGAGGATTGCGCTGATAGAGACGGACAGAAAAAATCATTTCGGCATTGTTTCAGCAGTTACAACTCAAAAATAAATTTTGTTTTCTTTTTTTTTTACTCTTACCCAATCAATCGGGGAGCAGCAATGTTTCGCGGGATTTTAAACAAAATGAAACCAAAATCAGTTAACAATTTACTGCAAATTTGTTGTCTTGGTTCGACATTATTCCATCCATAATCACCACTTTTGACAAATTTGTTTTCCAACATTGTCTCGTCACGTTGGAAGTAAATGTCAAAAGTGATTATGTGATGATTCAAACATGGACATCCATTTTACAGTAATCATTTTGTTTTTCTGTCCCGTCATTGATTTTGCACTGACAAAAATATTTATTCGTTATTGACTTTCTTGCATGAGAATGTTTTTCATTGATTATTATTGCTTTTTATTCGACGATTGAAACGAAACTGTTTCGTACATTTACTGCAATATTTTATTTGACAAAATATTTTTCTCAGTGACATGCAATTCTGTTAAAGTTATATTCACAAAAAATCCATTTACCGAGAAGCCACGGCGCTACAGATTCGTTTTCCTTGGCACTTTTCAAAATTGTTTCCGGAAGTGGTAACGAATGTCGCACCATCGCTCCGTATAAGCCGTACTCCGCCATTATTGTACTTCTGCCCCAGCATTTTTCCGTTTTGCGCCATTTCGCTCGCCGGTTTTGAAACCAGACCTGAAACATTCCAAAAGTAATAACTTAATGATGTTATTTCAAAAAACACACTCTACAATTTTTTTCAACTCATAATTTCATATTTTCAGAATCATTTAGTTAGTGAGGTAGATTATAAAGCAGAACAAAGTAAAATGTTTCAAAAAAACAAGTATCCTGGTTTCTACGTGGCATGTAGGCCAGTAAATCAGTTTGGCTGATGGTCGTAGTTCAAAACCCTATTAAAATACTTGTTAACCACCCAGCGAGCAGCACGTGCCGCATTGTAGTCAGCGGCAAAGTATCAGTTTTAATGACCCAGATGTTGTTAAGGTTCGCATGAACTAATGTGTTGCGCATAAATTAATTAATCACCTACTAATCAATCCCACAATTGATTCATTGCATTTCCAACGCACCAAGATCGAGTCAACCACTAACAACTCGCATTTCCGATTATTACAAAGATTGCTGCCTCGACAAGTCCGGTGTTTATACAAAATTGAGTGTTCTTCGAAACTGAAATAACAGGTTGGACGAAGAAAAAAATCAACATAAAAATGGCAGCTTTGTATTCGCGAATTGAATCATTATATTTTGATATCGGTTCTTACCGCGACGACGGGCATTAAAGGAGTGCTTTTTTGTCAGCGGTGATACATACCGGTACGTGACTATTAGTGAGTGTTATTTAAATGCTAGGCACGCATCATTTTGCGAGGAGTAGGGGCGCGCTCGAGGGCAGGGCGTACACCAATTTGTAGCAACAATGCTAAAGTCACCGGCAGAATCGTTACGTAATTCGAATGAATAGAAACGCACGTTGCCCTGTCAATTTTACCCGCCACCCTCAAATTACCCCTCCGACCGGCTTCAAAACTTTTTTATGCAGATTGTTACAACGCTGTTTCTGAAATCTCTATAATACGTCTGGTAATTGACTTCAATGGCTTAATTGTACGTTACAGTTCGTAATAACGCTTAACGAATTTATATTCACTGGTTTTGTACCCTAAAATTGATTAATTAAATGTGTCCCAAAACAAAACGACAAAAATAGTTGTTCAACAACCATTGAACCGTTTTATTTTAGCAAGTGCAGAAACCGTAAAGATCATTATTTGGAGCAAAAACTGCTAAACCGACAAGATTCAACACATGAAAGAGATATCAACTTTTTTCAATGGCCTTCCGGCCAGTCGTACAAAATCCTCCATACAAAGTTTACTAAAAAGACCTGGAAAATAAACTGAAAGGACAGAGTGGGGTTTAAAGGGTCTTCTCAATCAAAGATAGGACGTACTTTCTGCGGATTCGCGAACGGAAATTCGGTTTGCGGATGTGGTGGCAAAATCAGCAGTGGCCAAAAAGGAAAGCCCGCAATGCGGGATATAGAATATGGCCGTGGAAGAAGTCTCGGACGACTGTTCGTTTGGCTCTTTGCGCGTTTCCGCTTTTTCGTCGGGCAACACTTTATTGGCACACCCCGTATAATAAGGAGCGAGTTTGTATTTATCCAGCCATGCGCAGTATCCTGTTGGCGTATCATCGATCAGACTGGGTACCGACTATTGGGCCAAAACAAAAGAGGATGAGGCTCGACGACCAGCGGAAATAAATCGAGTGTCGAGCGAGGGATAAGCGAAGGAAGCGGCCAAGGGGCATATCGGCGAAATCAGCCGCGACAAAAAAACCAATCCAATCGCCGTGGATAACCCCTCGCAGATGTCGCGATCCAACCAATACCATAATCATATCTCGACTTCTCTAATGGCTTATTTCCATTCGTGAGGTTTCATCTTGTTATCAAGCAAATTTTCCAACTCGATCGAGAAAACATCTTCTCGTCAATTTCTTTACAAAATAAAGAAATGCAAAAAAATTTAAATCTCCTACAAAACCTTGAAACTTACTACTTAGGATTTCAAAAAGATAAAGTAATTTAGAATTTACATTTAAATTTTGTTTTTTCACTTGATTTTCTTTCGGCGATGAATTTGGTTTCGATCGAATGTTTACAACCCGCAAATTGACTGATACGGTTTCCATTTGGTTGCATTTTGACTGTAGAGTTCTCATGATTAAGTATTAACGATACAGAATCTGATAATGTGGGAAAAGAGTAGTTTGATTGGTTTCCCAGCAAAGGATGCTCGTAACCAATTAATCCCGTCGAATAAATAAGTGACGAGTGTGCGAAAAGCCGGCGTCATATTTCCCTCGGACACGCACGACTTATTTACCGCAATAATAACGCGCGAAATGTGCGTCTAGGCTGGGATAGACGAGTTGGGCCGACGAGAATCCGAGGATTCCCCGCTGCGACGGGCCACGCGTCCGTACATCATTACGGGGGACACTTGCTACGAGGGATGCACGTCTCGCAACAAAGTTTACCGCGCTAACGATACGTGATACAGTAATATAATATATATAATACACTTGCCGAACCGAGAATTCGCACGCGGTAGGCTTAATGTCACGATCATTATTTTATAATTGGACATTATACTCTGGATCTTAATTTTCAACTCGTTACGATCATGAGTCAGTAAATGTTGTCTACCGAGCAAAAAAACATTGCTAAAATTCAGTCTTTGATTAACGAAAACTATAATTGAAAAATGGCGAGTTATAACAAGTGCTAAATTGGTGCACTAACAAACCCGCTGCAGCAGCGGCACAAAACCACAAAACAGTCCAATTAAACTGCAGGCTCTGAAAAGTTTTTAATCCGAAAAGCGTTGGGCATCGCAAAACGAGCCGGCGGGACGGCGTGCGCGCGGCTAAATTATTTGAAAATCAAAGGCATGAGTAATCGTTCGATTAATCGAAGCGAAAAACTCGATGTTTTTCCCCCAGGCAGTTTTCCTGCCTGTACATATATATAAATTACAGCGCGAGCACACACGCGGGCATAATTCGATGATGTTTCATCGAGCTCTGCTCGTGGGCGTGGCGCGCTCTCTCGGTCCATGTTTCTCCGTAATTCGGTTAAACGAGATTTATGCGCGGCGAAATCTCGTTGTCGCAAATCCCCCGTCTCGCTTCATTTTGTTTTTCCATCGGCGCCTCCGCCCTGTGCTCAACCTTTGGCACAGCGCGGCTTTGTTATTAGAATTTATAAGCGGTCTCGTTGACAATTCATGCAACGCCCAAATTGCTCGCTCACCGGAGCACCCTTATTTATTCGCCACCCGGTACCCGCGCGACCGCGCTGTTTCGATATACATTATCGGTCAATTTTCGGGGTGAGACGCGCCCAGCCGGAATTCATCGCTTTGTTTGCTTGTTAGACCATCGTGCACTTTTTCTTCAGCCACCGAATTTCACGAGCTTCCTTTCCACCCCCGAGAGCTTTTCCCTTTTTGATCATCATCCAAACAGATCGAGTAGAACTTGAGACGAATCTTCTACTAATCGACCGAATAACAAAAAATATCCTAATCGTTTTGTTTGCAATTTTTCATTAATTAGTCATTTTAAAGTTCACTTTTACTTTACTAAGAGGGACGACAGTTTGAAGTTCTGATGCAATGGTAGAAAGAGAAAAGAAATCTAGAAAACAATCGATTTCTGTCAATGCAATGTTTTGCTCGAAATGATACACGGGCATCAATTGTAGAAATTCGTAGTCCAAAGTGAATGACGGACCCGACCCCCCATCGGGATAACCAATTAAATTCCGCACCGTTAAGAGACGTACGAAACACTAATTCCACCCCGAAGACGTTTTCGATTAGTCTACCCCTTAATCCTTAATAGGTTATAATAGCCGAGCTCCGGAAAAGGGATGGCATATAATCTGCTAGTCGGTTTATTAACACGTCCGAAACCCGAGTCACTGTCGAGGGTTCGAACGATTTTTTTTTTTCACTAACCACATCGATGTTCCAATAATCAATCCATTTCTTTGAGTGACACAAAAACCAGTTGGAGAAATGGATGAAAAATATGGACAAAACGTAGAAAAACGTGTGGCAGAACTAGTGAAAAATCGTTTGATGAAGAATTTCGAGATAAAAGTGAACGGGATAAATAAAATTGAATATTTGATGGACGTCTATTTGATGTAAATAATTGATGGGGATATAAATACAATGGGAGAGGAGCGAAAGTCAAAAGCGCATCACCCCAAGAGCGACATCGGGGAACGTCATTTTAATCGTCCGAATGTGCGATAGAAAATTCATGAGAGCCCTATTATTCGGGTAGGTACGCTGGGGACGATACGGACGATCCGGACAAAAGGACGGCACGACCGTTCCTTGGATGGTTACCCGCTGAATCACTCGCCGTTGAGACGTTAATTCGATTTTAATTTAATCCGCGGCTTAATGGCGCCTGAAATCAGTGATTCACTTTTGCGGCTTTATTTACTGCGCCGCGCGAATGCTAGCTGCTTCAGATACTTATAATACTTTAGCTCCATGGATGATGAGTTTAATTTTTGCAGATGCGCTCAGACGTTCGCTCAAAAGGGGTTCAATCAAAACTCGAGAGCGACTATGCTCCTCCTATTTAGCCATTGTTTTTGACTAAACAATTCAACTTTTCTTCCAACTCCCATTTCATACCATTTTTGAAATATTTTTTTTCTTCTGCGATTATTTTCAATAATCCATGATGTAGCTCGTTTATTTTTTGTTCATTGTGTTTCTTGAACTTTGAACTCTGAAACTCTGAATTAA
Source organism: Telenomus remus (assembly GCA_020615435.1). NCBI lineage: Eukaryota > Metazoa > Arthropoda > Insecta > Hymenoptera > Scelionidae > Telenomus > Telenomus remus. The sequence continues at coordinate 3,718,865 of CM036341.1, read as the reverse complement.
TTTTTTTGTATTTCAACAGCGAAAATTATGAAGTTGGGAAAAATATTTGTACTCTGATTGCAGTTTTGTAATAAAACTGGACTTACAGACCAGGATATGAGAAGATGTTGTGTGTGTGAGTTTCTCATATAGATCACGTTGCTGAACAGAGGACAGAGATTCTCGAGTATTTAATGCGCCGTACCTTTGTACCACCTCCCTTAATCGGCAACCCACACAGATGAAAGTACAAAACTTGCACACAATCGTTAACGCACACAAGACGAAAACTGTTTCACGCACAAGCTCGCACAACGGTACACACAAAGACACACACACACAGTTCGACTTTCTGAAAGCCTCTATCGTTGGTACTGCAGGAGGAGCATCCAAAAGACAAAATCAATATCAGAGCACCACTGAGTTCAGTGCCGAAATTCACGCTGATATCCGTCAAGCGAAAGCGAAATCCTACATCGTTTCGCAGTCGACAACTGCGATTGTGTATTAGGCGGCTCATTTTTCATATTATGCGAATCAGAGAATAGGAACCAGCAACGTGCTGCTTGATATACGATATGTTATTTTGATCGTTTCGCCATTTCGAGGCTTTTTCTCTCGTCCTCCACAATGCTCGGCTATAAATATTTATGTTTTACATTTCACTTATCCAATTTTTTTTCCTACATTATTTGCTCATTTGTTTGTACTGCGCAAAATTATACATTCCGATTGAAAAATCATGGAGAGTTGAGTTCGCAGTTGCATAATTGCGTTAATTAACTAGGCTGTACATTTTTAATGAATAATATAATTGAACCGAGAAAGTGTTGCTTATTTATGAATTGCATCTTAGATCTCGCGACGAAAATCGGCCATTTTAACTGCGAAAGTCCTGTGTCAAGTGATGTTTCTCAACTGGGTGCACTTGTTTTCAATGCATTTCACAGAGAACCGCGCGTGCAACGAGAAACGCGCTGCAATTCATTTAATCATAATTAAAGCCGCTTTTCGTTTGACAGATTCATAATGCAACATTACTCGACGTCTTGATATACAAATAGTACCAACATGACATCCGCACTGTAAATTCCACGATTGCGCACGTGTTTGTTCATTAACTACGTTAATTGTATCGGGGAGTGTGATTTTGTGTTCGGTACCTGTCACTGCCGAGTTACATAATTTCATAATTTGCAACTGACAAAAAAATCAACCTTAACAGACGTTAATTTGCCCTCATTTTTCACTGTTTGAAAAATATAAAAAAACTTCGTCTCGCAAAAAGTTTAACGGGCGATTCTTCTTGACAGTTAAAAATTGAAAATTTGCCAATTGCCACGACGCAAAATCTCGTTTGTATATTCGCTCGCGAATTAGCATAAATTTTGGCCGACGTAATAATGATCTCCCGGGTATAATTTTCAGAGACTTACAACCGAGAGAGTGCACTAAACATAAACATGGCGGTTGGTAGTCGGAAAATTCGCGGGTCATTTGAGCCGTTTACGCGCCATTACCCTTTAGTTCGGGCAAGGACCACGCGAACGTGACTTGGATCCTCGTTACATCGTAATTTCTTCCAAGATTATGCCCCTCTCTTTTGTTTCCTACTTTGCTCGGGACAACGAGCGAGATATATTCCCGCCCTCAAATCCATTTGCTATACCGGCCGAGAATTCCGCTGCTCCCAATAGCCGTTATCGTGAAACTTACGGTGTTGGCGAAAAGACACTTCCAGCCGGTACCCAAAACTCGACAAATAATACAAGCCAAGTCAAGTGCTGAAACGGCACGATACAAAAACCATTTGCCAGAACACGACTCTCGCATATAAAACTGACGTTCAAATACTCGAGCGCTGAATGAAGAGACCTGCAGTTTCCCGATTATTGCATAAATTTTTTAGAATTCGAAAAAAAAAACAATCGTATTTGCAGTAATTTATAGAGATAATCAGCAGATTACGTGTCAATGACAAGTCAATTTAGAAAATTTGTCAGGATAGCGATCGTGAAAGAGGACTAATTTGGGCTCCCTCGAAGCACAAGTTTCTTAATCAATTATCCAGTGTCAATCAATGAAAACGAGCGTCTCGTTTAGCCGACTACCTGACAGGCTATTTTGACGAATCCTTGATGGCGCCTGCGTGAAATCCAGCCTGACAATGGGCCTTGTTGTTGGAGGGATCTGCGGAGGAGGAGATGGCGACTTCCTTGAAAGAAATCTCGCCTCTGCGGTCTGAAAGGCCGAAGGCTCGAGTGCAAGACGAATGACTTGCGGCTCGCAAAGCGTTCTCCGCTACTTGAAGCGATTTTTTTCGTCAACCAAGCGAGTCTCTCGGCTCGGCCAACGCACCGATCATTGTGTCCTGTTGAAATTCCTCGCTAATAGGGTACTTGGCGTAGACGAGCGCTGACTATCGACTTTTCGTCGTCGTAATACAAGACGAGGGGTGATTAGACGCGAACCTATACTATACTAAACCGTGCTTAAAATGCCACGATGAATTAGCTCAAAATGATGCGTGGGGGCTATGATTTTACTCAAAAGCTATTGTTCCCTGCATCCAACGGACGTTGTTAAACTGATATAACGCCTTTGATTTAATTTATAACTCAATATTTTCTGTTGAATTTTCAATTTTTGAAATTGATCTCAAAATTTTAAACCGTGCATAACATGGCTATCTAAACGAGTTAAAAATGTATTTCAATAATCAAAAAGGTTGTACACACAAAAATATTTCAGAACGTTTGAAGATTAACTTGAAATAAAAACTAAACTTAGTTTAAAAAGTCAAAGAATTATGAGAAAAAATTCGAGTTAGTTGAGAATCACAAACGTTCTCGCGTAACATCTTCAATTATTGATCTCTAAAAGAGGTATAATGTTCACACCCTTGCAAGAAGTCGTGGAAATCATCCCCACGCGGCATTCATTTGACTGGTTGGCGCGCTCGCCCCTCCTTCTGCCGCACGCAGCCATCGAAATTAAGTCCGTTTGTCCGCAAATTCGGCACGTGAATCGGCCTCGCGTCAACGCGGCGGATCAGGATAACGAGATCTCTCAGCCCGACGAGATGGAATTATCGTTCGCTCGTTAGCTCCACTTTGCCCGATATCCGAGGGTGCGCGCGGATACCTCCGGAAGTTACATTGACCGCGCCGAAGACTGCGCCGACACGCCGCAACTCTGCCCAAGACATTTCGATTAAGCTCGCCGCGGGAGGCCCGATGGGATTTCTTTTGTCTACGATGAGCTGCTCGCGCCTCGTCTTTTTTTACCAACTCAGCTTTACACGTGTCAACTTTTCGTACCAAACGCGTCTTTACAAAACTCGTAATTGAAATTGATTTGTCGACCAATCTTATTTCCAGTGAAAAGCGATTTGTAAAAATTGAAACATCCAACTTCGGCAACCAAACTCCATCAATAACACGAAATACCTAAACTTGTGGCTTGGGAGCGTCTAAACGATCGCATCAATTTGTTTTGCATCTCGTTATTGGAAACAGACACGAAACCCACTCAATAACCCAACAACATTTTTCCGCCCCTTGGCTCTCGGCATTAACCCGCGATTAGGTTCATTATAATGAAGAAACGTAAAAAAGCAGGGGCTCACATTAAAATTCTGTACGCCAGCGAACCCTCTTCTAATCCGCAAAAGTCTAACTACTCTCATTACCCCACCGCCCATTAGTGTCAGTCGTACTCCCAGGCGTCTTCTTCTAACAAACGCCCTGCAAACCCCAGAAACAATAGGGAAAAAATTTAAAAAAAAAGAGGAAAAAAGAAGAAGTAAGAAAGAGGGAGAGAACATGATGAATGTGAGGGATGGAATAAAGACAAATAGGAGATAAAAATGAAGGTTAGAATTGCGCGGTGGCGACACGCAAATTCGGATCGGGTGTTGGGTCGGAGCGAATGAGAAAATAGAGCCGGTTGAATTGCGTACAAAAATATCCCGTTAACGATTACCGCGCCTTGCGCACCCCCGGGCTCGTTATATTGTGTCCCCTTTCACGGGAAACTTAGAAACAAAAGACGGGATCGGCGGCGCGGCGTGATTGGCCGGCGGGTCGCGGCCCGTCGCGCTGATTGGCTCACGGAACCGCACCCACCCTGCAATGGCCGCTGGTAGGTACGTATACGCGTCAGATCGTGGCGTAATAGCTGCCGTGCGCACCCCAGCTGAACGAGCCCTCCGGCGGGAAAACCCCGCCGCGGCTCTCGCCGATTATACCAAAAATATAATTACTCCGCTTTGCAACCGCTGCGTTTACCTACGAAGCTGCCACTTACCTTCCTGCCTCTTCTGCTCAACAATCCATCGCTGTCCGACGTATCTCTGCTTGTTTTCACTTTGAGAGACAATTTCTCCCCGAAGGGTTAATTCGCAATCGCCAATTGACGATTTGGGCTTTTGCACAACAGAATCCGCAGGCTATTGATTCGACTTTGTTCTGCTTTACGTTCTTTTTCCACTCTGCATTTTATTCGTTTTGTATTCATTTGTACTTTTTTTGGTTGCAGTACTTAGTTTAGTTTAGTTGGAATAGTTAGTTTAAAATTGTTTATTGATTATGATTATGTAAATGAAATGGCTTAGATAGAACGGTCAATTGAAAAATGAGGAATGAAAAAAAACTGATGGGTATTTTAAGAATTTGATTGAGTTTAATTAACAAGTCTGAAGCAAATGCATTTGAGCAACTATTGTAGTTTTCGCATTGGTAACTAGGTAATCTAATTAGACACACTATAATGTCATAAATTTAATTACAGCACTATCTTGGTTTTCTCTGAGTGTGCGTTGCACTGTATAAGTTGAGTTGTACTTTGAGGAAACATTCACCGAAATTTGGGGAAGTAAAATTAAATGGCTTTGCGGTAACTTTGTGCCAATAAGCTTCATAGTGAAATTGCTAGAATTTACAATGACATTTCACGTTTCTACTCTAGTTGTGAAATACGTTCTGAGCTGATGGTTTTCATAAAAAGTGTTATTAAATTTGAGTGAACATTTTATTTGTGCCATTTTCAAATTAATTAGAAGACTGAAAAAATTGTTGTAGAAAATATTATGCATTCACGTGTTAGAAAGACAAAAATGTACGGTAGGAAAATGTAGGAACACGAGTGTGTATCAAATTACCTGTATCCTATCTTCGGGAAGGTCGGTCCTCATGCTGAGCATTTCTCGGGCATAAACGTCAGGATAATGGGCTTCCTTAAACGCTGTTTCCAGTTCCTCCAGCTGCTGTGACGTGAAGATCGTCCTGGAGCAACAACCACATGAACCTAGTTATATGCCATTACAGTTTTACTCCTAAATCTAACTCTATAAGCTGTGTCACTAATTTGGCATCAAATTTTTGTTGACACTTTTGTCAATATTTCAAAACAGCCCTCATTCATATCCATATCATATCATATTCTCATTCCTACTTTAATTTTTTCATCAAAACTAACTAGATTTGCTATGCAAATTTCAAGAAGATTAAAAATATCTCATAATCCGACAAAAAAGTAGACAAGAGATTTGATTTTTTGATTTTTTGATTGTTGTAAAGGATGTAAAGTTATATGATGCTTAAATGACTGACAGAATTTTTCCTTGAATTGTATCTGAGAGAATTAGCAATCAGCAAAATTAATTAACGAAAAAAAATCTAATGAAACTGCTTGTACAGGTTGTGTCAATTAATTGCAATAGTCGATGATACGAATGTCTCATTAGGCAATACAATAATTTGCATGGGAGAGTCGCGAAATTAGTACGAGGTCGACGAATTAGTGAAACTCGTGTATGTCGCGAAATTACGTGACATTCAAGCGCCGATTACAACAAAATCGTAATTGGACTTGAGTTATGAAAATTGATAAGTTGATGTGAACTGCGACATAATTGCAGTCACGCTGAATTAACGAATAAAATCAACGCGAGACATCCAATTAGTGACAAGTTGACGGAGCACGTCGGTCGACCAGGACATCTGCCAGTCTCAAGTCATTCTCTTCAGCTTCTCCGTTTTTTATCATTATTTTTCAAATAAAATTATCGACCTCTCAACATTTCAACTTATTAGATAATTATACAAACACATTTTGAAAGTCAACCAATTTTTCATTTTCTCCTTTTGAATCGTACAAAACTGGTAAAATATTTGGTTAAACTCAATTCATAACTTAAATAATTGCTTGAAAAATTAAATTGAAAAAAAGTGAGCGATGAACATGAGCGATATATGTCATGCGACTCTTTCGAGGAAGTAGTTTCATTTAGTGGTTGAAAATTGTCGCACAAGCCCGAGCGGAATTCTTATACCACTTCTTTTCTTCAAAAATTAGTTATGTATATCCCTGCGAGCGCAGGGCGTGTATTTCAACTTCGCGCTACCCCGCGTCTTTTTCATATAATTTGCACAAATGAGGGACTGACACAATGCGCAATACTCGTGCTTGTACAATTTTCTAAACTCCGTCTTTCCCTTTGCCGTGATGCGAGTAGCAATTGTACAAAAATACACATTTCAAAAGGATGCTCGAAATGGCGCTTGTAACGGAATAACCGCAAGATTTAAAACTCGCGGAAACGAAAAGCTTCGCGATTCTTAATTCAAGAGAATCCTTTCATTTTGCATTTCCCATACAAGTGCTCCTCTGAATCGGAATAATCATATTCAATTTCAACTCCTTAACTTCTATTTTCATTATTTGTTGTTTTTTTTGTTGAATTAAAATAGGGGACCTTGTTTAGAGACTTACCTATGACGACGTTTCTTTTTTGGTTTGGGTTTGGGTCTGCTGATGTCTGGCTCTGGGATGACAACAAATTCCTTGTCGTTTAGAGGCAGTCCAGAATCTGTAAAATATAAAAATTACAACTTTTTAACAAAATTGAATTTGTGCAAAGGATTGAACTAATTTTCGAACTGTTTCAAACACTAACATCATAGAATCTAACATTCCCCCACAAGAAGATCCAGAAAACGCTCGACTGCGTCAAAGTGACTATTAGTTATGCAACGATATGCGTTTGTGCACGTCCGCGAGTCTAATTTGGCGCTCTAATTGCATTGACAGTTCAAGTTATGTAATTATGCATGTGTCTACGCGCTAATTAGAGGCCTACACAGCTCGTCCCCAAGCCGTTTTCCATTTTTTTAAAATAAAATGAAAATTCTTTCAAAATACTCAAAACGAAATGGCAGTGACCGAGTAAGCATCTGGGCGCCAGTCTGAACGCGAGTATTGTATTTTTTAACCGCTCTTTTTCCATCTTCTTTGACACACAACATCTCATTTTACCACGTGTTCTTTTTTCCGCCCCTTCCACGGGCCGTAATATTTCCTCAAACTTTTTCCCTTCTCACTAGATGTCTTTTTCATATTGTTTTCCCATTCTTATTTATACTCTGGAAAGAAATTCTCGGCTACAGCAAAATCGTGAAATATAAAAAATTACTTCATCAAAACGTGCGAATTGAAGTCAAATTTTTATTGGTCATGTCAGATCGATTATTCTCAGCGGGTTAATCCCCGTCGACTATGTCCCTTTGATAATCACTGATTTAACTCAAATTAGCGATCAGTCACGAAGAAATTAATTGACGAACAAAAAAAAAGGAACGCCGGAAGCCAAGCCCGCACGAAAAGTCGACGCTTTAGAGAGAACAAAATGTAAGACGAGATGCGGTGGAAAAAAAACCTATCAATGAAAACCCCAATGCGTTGTCGAAACGCGATCAATACAACAATCGTCTCACATTAACATAATTTGGCTAGATGTGGTAACTGGCACGACGGAAGTCCTCGCGAAATGCGATTTCAGTCGGTGGCAAAAGCTTCAGTGCTTGGGAAATATTTGTCGACGGGGGTTCGATCCCGATAATTACTGTCCTTGCCGAGGAACCAATTGCGAATCAATTATTTCCAACGAGCCATCTTGTAGTCGGGCGTCATTGTGCGGTTGCTGTTGGGAGCTTGCTTTTTCGCGGGTAGAAATGTTGAGGATTGATGGCGGTGAAATTGGTAATTCATGCAAGCTTTTCAACCGTCTTTCAGAAGGAAAAAAATTTTTAAAAAGTCGAATTTTGTTTTTTTTTAAATAACAAATGAAGTTAACAGATTTGAAAAACTTTTAAGACAACTGAAAATTTCAAACTAATTGGATATAATATTTCACATTTTTTAGAATAGTTAACATCTTAGAAAAGTGTTGAAGTACATTTTTGATAAAGAACGAAATAAAAAACAATTTCACGCATCTCATATTCCAGCTCTAATTGCGGTTGACATGATTTCAAAAACATACTAATCACGGTTTCTATGAATAAAATAATGAAAAATGATTTGACAGTTTTTTCTGACATCGGTAGGTAATAATGTGCAGAGAACTGTCCAGATTTCAGTTTAAGAAAGTCAATTTCATAACTTTTAAAAATCAGATTAAAATAGCATAACTGACTGACAAACTCCATACCGCGTTTGAAAAAATTATAAACCATCAAACCTTAAGTTTTCAGCCAAATTTTAACTTGTAAATAACGGAACTTTAATCGGCACGATTTTTTAATTAAAATTGTCAATAAAACTTTTAAAATCATGAATCTGAAGTTAAATTCAGAAGCCACGAATCCCATTTTCGAAATACTCTAAAATCATTAACCAGCGAACCCTCGAGAGCTACTTTGCCTCAGCGCTAACAATCATCAACTCATTAGCTCCAAAACAGAAGGGTGCAAGAGAGACAGAAGTTTTTTTTCATTAATTTCGTTTTTATCCCTTCGATCGAGTCGCTCCCCCGGATATCGAGCCCGTGTCAGCGCCCCTGACAGCGAGCCTTAAAACACGTTCGAACAAATTGGTAAAGCTACAAACGTATTGGAACGCGCGCTTTTCCCCGCAACAGACATAAGGAAGAGGAAGCAGCCACCAACACGCGGACAACAGACAAATTCAAACTGGGGTGGACGGGGGTACCGGCAGCCGAAGGGTGGTGGCGTCACATATTATGATGGTGGTATAGGTTGGTACTAAAGCGAAGGGTTGTGTTGGTGGTGGGTCGGTTACCAAGCAACCGGCAATAAAGGCGCGTGAATAGCCAATGGCGGCTCTCAAAACACCCCTTCGTCTAACACGGCTTGTTTTACGTGTTTAAGAGCAAGACAGAAAGAGCTTCTGCTTTAGTAGCTTTTAAGGTCTTCAGCTTACGCTCGCTCTATCGGGTCATACGAGATTCCCGGATAATTGATGTTCTAATCCAAGTAGGGGCATCTGCATTTCGACTTCGCTCTCCTCGCCCCCTCCCCGCCCCTCTTTCATCTTCAACTACCCCTATAAATTTTACTCTTATCATGAAACTTTATTATCCAATCCATCGGGCTTTCAATTATTCGGAACTAATGAAAAATCAGTTGATTGCGTCTTCCAGTTTTTGTTACTTGTTTGTTGTAATTATGCAGTGTATCAGAAACTGTTCGAACGATTGCTTTGTTTTTCATTATCCACTGTCGGTGTTTTTCTAACAGTGTTTGTTTTTGTTTTAATACGATTGAAAAATTGGGAAAAGAACCTGGGTGAAATTCGTTGAGACGGCGTACCAGCCGCCTGGGTTATTGAATAAGTTGTATCTTGAATGACGGCGCGAGAGGGTATGTTAAAGCAGCGAAATAGATTTTCCCTTTCGAAGCAACTGCTGTCCTTGTCAGATCTGCGCGCTGTCAGACGATCGTTTACGAATTACTTCTTTTTCAAGTTTTATCTTGTCCTTACGAAACAATCAATTAAATTGATGATTCAATTATTTATCGATACAAGTTTAAATTTGTTTCATCTTTCTCAAGTTGCAACTTTTTTCATGTTCCACGACAAGAAAAGTTTAATTTTCACTTCGATGGAAAAAATTAGTGATTCAGGTCGAATTAAGTCAGCCATGATAATAGTAAGTTTATGTCAAACAGTTCGACAAAAACATACTGACACAAAAGAAATCGAACTGAGTTCCGAGTAAAAAAATCTGGGCATCAATATTGATGGCCGGATTTATTTTGATTCGAGCACTTGATGCGTCACTCGTGGCTCACTCGTCGCAACAACTAATTAAAATGGAAAAGCACTTGGAAAAATCACGCCGCGACACCTTCGCAGCGTCTCTTGAAAATCCAATACACTTCTCCCTGTTGAATTCGCGCTCGTAATTAGATTAAACAACGCGGACAGAATCTCGGGAGCAGAGCAAACAAATTAAATCGCGTAGCAGTGTTTGAAAGGATTGAACGAAATTCGGCCTATGAATAGAGGCCTTGCGATCGATTATGTGCGCCGCGACATATGCACGCCGCAGCAGGCCGCTACGCCGCACGACGAGAGGCGAGTTTACGCAGACCAAACAGAAAGTGTTGCGAGGGTTGAGGTCCCCGAGGACATCGGGCGCGGGACATCTTCCAGCGCCACTTGTCCGTATTAAGCCCGAGTACTAATCCCGAAATTTAATTTAAAAATCTTTTCAAAACTCCGCCAATGCAGCACTGTACCAAGACATTTTCAAACTCGCGCTTTTGTGTTGCGTAATTGAAAACTTGTTACAAAACCCTGCGAATTGGGTGTCTATGGAGTTTCAAGATTTTCTTGTTCGGTTTCTTAACAAAATTTGAAATTAGAAACTAACTATTTAGATGAACGCACATTAATCATGTCACTTTTTTCTTTGTTTTTAGTTACATTTTGTTTTTTAATTGTTAAAGCGAAGAGGTACAAATTGTAGAAGATGAAAAACGTGTCTTCAGAAGTGATGATTATTGTGTTTTGAAGTACTTGTTTGCTAGGACGAATTAGAATGACAACGACCCGCGAGAACAATTCAGCGAAATCAATTTCACACATTTTCATTTGATCCAACGAGTAACGTGTGGCGCGGAATCGTCCCGGGGGACTGGGGGGAGCCGCTACACGATCGAATTGACCAAATTAATTCGGCCCTATAAACATCGTGGTAGCATTAGCAGCTTACACCCCAAGTCGGCGCATTACAAGTGTTTTACTCGACGTTACATGGTGTAGCGAAACGAACAAGGGTCCCTAATCTAGCGCAACGTCCCTCGGGACTCCTAACCGAAAGTTTCGCGCAATAAAAACGATCTGCCCAAAAAGTTTTCTTCTCTCCGTCCCGATGTGACTGATCACTTGATCGCCAAGCACTCAGTTTCTGTCTCCGTTCAAAAAATTATAGTCCACAGAAAAAAAGGACGTTTCCAGGAAGTTGAGCAGTCTTGTGCACGGTCCCCTTTTTTTTGAATTTCACACCTCGCTTTTTTCGAGGCTGGATTTATTCAGAGCAGGAGCGCTGGCAAGACTCGAAATCCGACACTCGAAGAACTCGGCGTGAATATGATGGTGTCAGCCGCTTTAGAGGTGCCAGCTCGCAACAATGGACCAAGTGTTGATTGACTGCAAACAACGCAGTGTTTTTCAGCTCAGACCAGTGCCTGGCACTTTGTTCTTAGGACAAATTTGTTTAAGTGGCGGGCACAATCGCGAGGACACTTTTTCAGCATGCTTGGGCCGTCGCATGCTAAACAAGCGCGACAAGTCAAGAATTGGGTCTGAGTGATGCGGTTGGGGTGGGTCTAGAAATCTTCGTAGATCTCAAAGGGCGAGGTACTTGTGCCTCCAGATCCACCAGATGCGTGCATATCAACCGGTTTGATTGTTGTAAAATCCAAAAAGTATATCTCGAGTGAGATTACGGTTTCAATCTCGCCGGATTAGAATCTCCCTTACCAATTAAGTTTGAGATCTAAGTTTAAGATATCTCTTCTTTTGTAATTCAATTCAAAATTAAAAAAGCGCAACTTGAGTAAGAAACGTACAATCAATTATCAACTTTTTTTGATGTAAAAAGAAAACTCATCCTAATGCAACGTTTGAGTCTGGACTGCTTTGAGAGATAGTGAAAATCTCTCGTCTCTTTTGCTATCTGAGAAACAATGTTGGATAATTGAAATTCGCAAAATGATTCGCGCTAAAGGGCGCTGAGTTCACCCCTTTTCGACGTGGACAGTGTTTTAAAGGCATAAGTCAGGAATTTGTGGCACGCGGTATATTACGCAGGGATGCGGTGGTTATAAGCTATAGTTCGTAGCTCGGCATGCACAGCCATTTACTTCATTATGTCATTAAGCTTAATGGCTTCGGCCCTAACGCGGCGGCTCCAGCCCAGAGCCACTTCTCGAGTTCGTCCCCATTAACTCCTCTTCTTCGTCTCTCTGCTGTCCTATCCGCGTGCTGTTGTATGCATCGCCGGGCTTCCACCTGTCCCTCTTTTATCACACCTTTTTTTTATTTTCTCCTCCCTCCTACACTGCACTAAGAGCTTTTGCCCACTGTCTTGATAGCAGCCCCATTAATCCACGTGACATCGCTCTGACACGCCAACAACACTGCATGATGACCAGCAAAATTGTCGGTTATCGATGATCAAAAACACAGAGCACGAAAATCGCCATGGCCCAGCTGTCGACGAGGTGCGCAAATAATTAGACGCAAATTGGGCGCGCGTCTCGTACAACCGATGAGATTCACTTTTTGCGGCCGTCATTTTTGGCTTCGTTTTGTTGCTGCAATCATAACAAGTCGTTTTTCGTCGGGTTTGATATTTGGAGAGAAAACAAATTGTTGTGACAGCGTCGGAGGATCGAAAACCTGACACCCGGATGTTTGACTTGGGTCTGGAAATTTCATGCACTTCCGATGAGAGTGCTTTCCGCCGGTCCCTCGTGCGTTTTTTGTATCCGTCTAATTTCGTCGCACTCAATTATTAATGTTTTGCGATGACTTTGAACTCTGTCTCCCGGTCGGCTGTTACGATTGCGCAAACGTCGCTTCAAGAGGGTGGCCGGGACCCTTGCGACCCCCCGATGCATCATCCGAAGCGCGTGAAAGAATTAATTATGTATAAACTTGAGCCCAAAAACAGCAAATTCAGTTGCGTCGCTTTCAAAACTTGTTAGTTTGTTTTGCGTCATTGTAACCCCCCTTTCACGCACTCGTCCTGGATGTTCAGCCAGGATTTAATTAATTGCACAATTTTTTTGAAAACATTTTAAACTTGGCAAAAATTACCTCGACTAATTTTCAACGTGGTTAACGCACCGTGATCGTGCCAATTAAAAACAGTTTCCAATTTACTTGCGTTACATTTTTTGCACTCGAAAAAATGCTTGTACTTATTCAGTCAAATATTTTCTAGTTTCTTTTAACTCTGAACTTTTGATAATTTTTGTCACAATTAAAATGAAACTCGAATTAACAATTCCAACTAGTCGTTATGTGGAATAACTAGCGGACAACAGCTGTATGTAAACAATTTGGACGATCCGTCTAATTGGCTCAAGTGTGCCTGGCGCTGTCCTTGAATTTACACTGACTGGAGTCGCCTCGCGTGTAATAATAACTGGTCCGAGTTCCGGTGTTTTGATTGGTCCTCGAAGTAGCTTTTTCCCGTCGTCAATCAGTGTAAAAGCATGTGCGACATTTCAGTAAGGTGCTGACCGGGGTGTTTGCGGAGTAACCTAATATCGCCGAGGCTGTCACCGCGCGTTCTCCTCATTGGCGCCAGAGCCACGGTGTTTGCACATGTTCATGCTATATTCGGCATCGCACCACTTTCGTTATCCGTTCTTTTTGTCTTACGCGTTGACTATTTTTGTGACCAATCTGTCATACGTTATTATCAACCGGTTATTATCAACTCCGAAAACCAAATTCTCCCATAAATATTATATTCTATTTTTTGCATTCTCCCACCAGATGGCGTCGTACAAAATGTGACTCTAAATCAGTATCATTTTTTTCTTGTCTCAAAAAGTCCGTTCTGGGAGATGATCAAAAGTGAATAAATTTTGGGATACATACAATTGGCTGATTTTCGTACAAAGCTGCACACGAGCACTCTAACCGGATTACTCGTCGGAATCAATTGGTAAGGAAAGGAAAAAATTGCCCGACAGATCGCAGACGTTTGCCTTTTCACGCAGGTATATCCTTTGCACCTTGTGCCTCGCATTCATGCTCGCTTTTCCTCCGTTCTGGGGATCTCATTCAGTGAATCGCTGAAATCGCGTTGAGATGAGAATCTCAAGTGATGAAAGGCAACAATGGGTTGAGCGCCACGAGAACTAAATCCACAATCCTGTGTCGACTTCACTTCTTTCCAGGCAATTTCTCACTTTACGTCAACCCTTCTGAGGGAAGAGGAGTCTGTGCCTGTCAGGTCGTCCGGGCCCCGAAAAGAAAGAAATTTTGTTTCCGACGGAATTCGAATTCGCGGGGCCGTACCCGCCACGCCTCTCGATGTCACAATATTTTCTGTCGCCCGCCCTTTTTCGTCGCCCCTCGTCCTCCCCCCCGCGGCCCCGACGATCAAAAGGGTTCGAAAATTGTGCATATAACGAGCCATCGGGAGTATTTTGTTCAAGCTTTTGCGCGCGTGTGCGTGCTCGAGAGCATTGTTCATTGTACAGGATATATGGCGTCCTGCCATCGAGGTCCTTTTGTCGCGACCAGCTGAGCCAAAATGGCCTCCGGTGCGTGACGTCATGAAGTTGCAATTTTTTCGCTTTGTTTCGCCAATAGAGTTTAGCATCGATTGCTCTAGCCAAATCCGACGCATGTCAACTACTCGATCAGCCTTTTTGCGCCCCGTTTATGGTTGTCTGCTGCTTTTTACGTGTTTACTAATTAGGAACTGCGAATTCCGCATATACCGAGGGAGCTGAATTCCCTAAAACCTGTCTTTGTTCAAAATTTGATCTTTCGGTAAATCGAAATAATTTCTATTTTTAACAGACAAGCAATTTTGGACTTTGTGGTTTTCGTTGTTATTATTTTTTTTTCGTCTAACATTTTTTGCTGTCAAATGCAATTAGTGAAGAAAACGACTTTGCACTTAAGTTGGCAGTACCTGTAACTGCGTTTCCTGATGTGTATTGATCTTACGACAAGGAAAACTCAGTTTTACATCCAAAACTGTTACTAATTAATGACTCTGCGCTTACACTTGTTAATTCTTAATTAATATCTTTATCAATGCGACGACTTGTGTCTGCATTCACACCTCCGAAACACTTGTCGATGAATATATGTATGAAGTATTTCAACGACAAGTGTCTCGGAAAAAAATAAAAAATAAACTACACCTTCATCCTAAAAAAGTAAAAAGAAAAGTATTCGCAAAAAATTATCAACTGTGAAATGAAGTAGAAATTTTATTGAAGAGTATAGTATAAATGGTTGACAAATCGTGGCAATAAAGTCTCTTTGTTGTTCATCTATTTAACCCCAATTTGGGAGAACAAAATGATAATGAAAAAACGTTTGAAAAACTGATTGCAGCTCAGAAGACGCATTATGACATAACGCATTTAACGAGCACGACAGAAAAATTATCCCTCAAACATTTGTTCCAGTGACTCAATGAAGCTTGCGAAATTGCGCACAAAACGAATTCGATTCAGTTCAGTTCAGTCGAATTGTTCGTCGCGTTATTATTTCGCGGTCTGAATCGCGGACGTGTTTTTCCACCGGAATAATATTAATGTGCTTTTTTGAAACAGTGCGCGCTCAATCAATGTTTCGCACCGGCTTTCACCGCGTTTTCCAACCGACTTGACGAAGCTAAAAATATATAAGCTTCATTGTCAATTTTATGTTCGTTCAAATTGTCATTGATGTTGGTCAATAATGGTTCGTTTTGTTTTTTCAATCAATAATTTCACTTACTTCCAATACATTTTGATTCAAAAAAAAAAAACCTAAACGAAATCAATTATCTTTTAAACGCTTGAAAATTGAGTTATTATTTTTTTTCTGCGTCTTGTAATTGACTCGTTAAATGATTGAAGAACCTTCGAAGTCATTGCCTCGGATTGGAAAACGCGCATTCTCGTTTATTCGCAGCGCGTGTGTTTCTCTCAATTCCAATTTCCCACTTTCCCTTCCTCCGACTTTCCGCCTGGAGGAACACGGCTTCGCAGAATCCTCTGACATTTTCTTTTGTCAACAAATTGGACTATTACGTTTACAAAGTGTATCCGCGCCCGTACCACCAAACTATTACGTACACATTTTATTTCGCACAACCCCCACTCAGTTTTTTCTCATCACGTTTCTTGTCAGACTGAGCTTCTAAAAACCCAGATTGCACTCGAATTTCTGGTTTTGAAATTCACTCTGAAAAGATTCAACGATTTCAGAAAATCTTTCTTCCCTACTAATTAAACTACGTTTCGATAAAAAAAATCAGGTAATTAGAACGCCTTGTTTGGCGGACAAATTCGACATCAAATTTCGTAAAGATAATATCACGTTACCGCGATTATCTTTACAAGAAAAATAGCGTGCGTTTAAAATCTCCGACGAACTTTGAAATAGTTGGCAAAACGAAACTCAAGATCCTTGTGCGAATATCAAATTTAATTACTCCTCGTTAAACATCGCGGTAGTTGAAAATTGATCCAATTAAATCAGTCCAAACTAACGAACGATACGCTCGGATAAACATTCCGCTATTTTCATAGACAATTGGCATCAAAATTCAGCGGACAATTTTGCAACCAGAAGAATTCGATGTTCAATTCGGTGAATTCATTTTTTACTGTAAAAGATTGATTCTAACGGCGAAAATGGACTTGTTTTTAAACGGTACATCTGTTAAGTTATTTGTTCACGAGTTGGGGAAGCCCGCGTGGAATTATCAAGTGTAATCATTTTCAAGTTGTCATTGGGAGTTTGCAGGAACATCGATTCGCGGCCTGTCGGCGCGCGATTAAATGGTTTGGAAAAATCAGAATCATGCGCAGCAGCGTGTATGAATACCAAATGAGTTTTTCCCTTCGTTGCGTGACGTCATTGCGATCGAGCCATCTGCAAGTTACGTGGACCGAGTCGATTATCATGTATAATATATTTGTCGAGCGATGAGACGCAAAAACAAGAACCGAGGGCGCTTAGCGAATCAGCGAGTACAATTAGCAGAAGCTCCTCGAAAACACCACTTGTAAAAGTCGAAAGTCAAAATGTTCCGATCCAAAGCCAAAAACTCGTACGAATGTTTTCAAAACATTGGTCTGTCGTTTTTTTAACGAAAAATAAAATTCTCACCTGGATTTGAACCCCCGTACTTCCCCTTCGACGGCGAGTAACCTGAAAAACAGACCAAAACATTATGAAGTGAACTCCAATAATTCAAATTTCATATTCAGTCTCAACTTGAAATTTATATATGTATAGTCACTCGCAAAAAAACGGTCGCTTGGTTAAAACATTATCATCGTTAATTCATCAATCTGCATTCAGCGAACGCTGTTGCTCGTAAAAGCGCCATAATTCCCGACGTGTTTTATATATGATCCAAACAACCGCCGGTAATGAATGAGAAAAACGAATTAATTAAAAAAAGCTTAGTGAGACTTTCATGAAAACGTTCAAAAAACAAGTGGTCTTGCATTCTACAGCCTCTGAAATTTCAAGTTTAACTTTTTTTCATTTTCTAACAGCCAATAAAACTCGAATAAAATTTATTTTAAAGAATTGATATATTTCAAGAAACTTTTATTAATTGTCTCAAAATTAGTTGTTCAAAAAGTTTTGGAATTCGCAGCCCTAACGTCTGAGACAGTTTGCAATTAATTGCACAGAAACGCTCCAAGACAAATAAAGTGTCGAGTATTTTTCCTTGAGTATATTAAGACGTTTTCACCCGGCCATTTTCTGATGAAGTCATTTGGCATGCCGCGGTGGAAGTGGCGTAAAAGTGCGATCAACTTCGAGGGAGAAAAATATACGAGTGAAGATATCTCAGCTCGAAGAAAGTCGAAGGGAGGCAAGCAAATATTTCGGATAGCACCATCGCCAACGGGGGTGTATTCGCGTTTGCGCATTGTTTCACAAATTAACCCAGAAAATGTATTCTCTTAGGTGTAAACGGCGTCGCAGACTAACAAGCTCCCCTTGATCGCACAACCTCACCCCAGCTTCCTTTCGCGAACAAACACACACGCAAAGTGCATAACGAGTGTCACTATCTCTCTCTCTCACTCCCTCTTTGTCTGTTCGAAAACAACGGGGCGCCAAATTAAACTTCGATTTCTTCATTTCTCGCAAAAACCAAAAATAGATATCAAATTCGAACAAATTAGAATAGAATGATCGGAATAGAGAATATGAAACTTGATCTTGAGAATTAATTCCGATCGTCGCTCCCCTCAACGACAAATCATCGGACAAAAGTGTGAAAAAAATATTGGGGCGCACGTTCCAAGTTGTCCCGAAAAGCTTTCATTAACTCGTCGGCTACCCCTCGGCAGCTCATCCGATTCACGTTGGGCTGCATTTGTCGACGGTTCCTGGTCGTATTTCCGCGCAAATTCTGCACTTGAAATAATCGCGCGTGTCGCTTTCATTTTTGTTGCTGTTTCGGAGCAATCCGAGACGAAACTCAAGACCGATCCGGGGAAATGGCGTGTGGTTTCGGATTTTTTCGAAAAAAGTCCACAAAGAATTCGAAGAGGGAAAAGGAGATACGGGGCCCATTGAGAAAATCCACTTCCTAAGTCTCGTGTTACTCGAGTATTTTGACAGGATTCCATTGTCGCGAAGCGGCTAAGCCCCATTGACCCTATTATAGCCCTATTAGTATTATACTCGGATTTGCGGTTACTCTTTGCAAAGGAATTCGTCCGTCTCCTCCCACTCGATCGCTTCTTTTTTCCACCAAAACGCCCGGACTCTGACTCATTTTCAACTCGAGTCAATGCACGCTCGTGAAACCACGCGTGTTTCCCATGTAGCGGCATTTTGCGCTTTTTGTATACCCTGAAGAGCGGAGGCTCGATATTTTCAATGTCTAGTATCTGAACTGAACATCGGAAGGGAATTGTCAAGATGAAAATTAGTTGACATACACTTTCAATATTTTGATTTGAGTTTGAAGTTTTTATTTCGTGGGGATTAACATAATTCAATTAACCAATTTTAGAAGACTGATTAATTTAACGCGATGACTGTTGGAATTAAGCTATCAAAACAAATGTTTCACGCTGGATCAAATGTGAGTCAGACTTTTGAAATGATGAATCAACGAAATTGTAAATCTACGTACAAAAAGTTCGATGTTAGTAAAAAATGTTAAACACTTTTTGTTATGTTTTTTCTTTGTTCTAAAAACGGAAGAGTTGAAATGTTTTCAATTTCATACTAATCATTACGAGGAAAAACGGGAAATGAAAGGTGGCGACTTTTAGAAACTAAAATAAACAGCTGATCGATCGAGGGAACGCTTTTAAATGTCAAAATTAGCTGAAACGTATTTCCTATGTCCATATATCCGACGCCTTGATGTTGATACAACACTTATATTTTTCTGAATGGTTACTTTCAAAATTGAATGGTTATAATAGACGAATTGTGAGATGCGAGGCTTTTATTGACGCCGGTATAATCTGGTAAGCCTAATTTCGTCTCTTAACATTTTAACCACCAGGACTATTTTTGTCCACAATAAGAGACTCTCATTTTAATTCCGCAAAATTTTTACATCACAAAGCACGTTTTTTCCCGCTGATAAATTATTTTTAATTAGCCCTTATTGAATCGACGTCAATACCCATTTCGATTCCCATCATTAAATTGCCATCGGGCATTGACTGCGACGGAGAAAAAAGTTCAAAATCAGTACCATCATCACATTTCTATTATTTCGAAAGAAAATAAACTTGGGTGGTCAAGTGGTGGATCCTTTTTATCAGGCCTTCTCAATGCGCACACAAAAAAGTGCAGGTCAAATTTGATGGCTCTCATTGATCTCGCACATTCTCATCTCTACTTTCATCTTTATCCCTTATAATTATGTCAAAGGAGAAGAAAAAAAATCCTTTCATCATTCATGAACCAGCCTTCTCGCAGCACAATGCAACGCCCAATGTTTACTTTAAATCAAAACACGAATCATGAAACAATTTTTACAACCACAGAACACACAATCACCGTGTGAAATTCCAAAATTCAAATCCCGTCGATCGAAATTTTTTATTCTCAAATAATTGTGCCCAAAAAAAATACGAATTCGAAGGCAAACACCTTAGTTTGGGAGTTATTCTGAAAAGTCGCGGAGAACATCGCGGAATGAGCTGCCACTTAGAGAATGGGTGGAAACGCATTCATCAACAGGCAATCAAGAATCGTCCCGGTACGAGAGGTGCTTCTAACGCGCATTGTGCATGTGCATACTGTAGCCGTAGCGGCTACATAAATGCACGCGCAGAGGCTGCGAGATTTCTTTTGAGCCACACATAGCCGCGCCGTAAGACTGTGCGCGCACGCGAATTGCTGCCTTGTGTGCTGCGTATATTCGCGAAGCACTCTTCAACCAGGACAATCGAGGTGTTGGACTGGAAATCCATACCAATTTAGAGGGACTTTCGAACGTTCGAAAAGCTGCTCACAACACTCGCTCGCACCTTCTCTCTGTACGTGTAAACGTGTACTTAAACCCATGTGCGAAATATAAATACAAATCACATTTCTCCACATCGACCTCGGTGACCTTCAATTTTGAACCTTTTTTTTCATTTTCAAAATCGTCAACTCTAACTTAGAGGTTAGTTAGAGTTTAGTTCAACGTTTGGATCTAATCTTACTCGCGAATTATGTAGGAAAGTTTTTTTGTTTTAATCGATTGATTTGGAATATTAGTAAAAAGGGAACGAGGGTTAATTAGCAGACTTGTTTTTCATATCGGTGCGTTAGAACGTGAAATGACTGCATCGATGACAGATAATAACCAGCTCGCACCCTCGCACGAAAAAAAGAAGGAAGAAAAGCAGCGAGTTGCGCGCGATTATCGGATATTAGCAGGATTTTGAAAGGCGTTTATACGATAGCTCGCGTTATTGCGTATCGAGCGCGATCTCGTCAGGGGCTGATAAATATTCTTTGACGGCCGGCGGGTAATTAGGTATGCGCGCGCGGAGGTCGCGTTAATTACATTGTCGCGACGAATAGTGTTAAGAGCTTTTTTTCGCCGGATGAAACGCTGAATGCGTTCTTTTCAGATGCGCACAGCCGCGCGAACGCACTTATGCTTCCTTGATTAGTTGTCAGCCGCGTATTCAAGCTTAATTAATTCTTATTTAAGCTACTCTCGCTCTCGACGCTTCGACAAGGGCATTAAGAATTCACAAAACGTGTCAAAACCATTCTTCCGAGCTCGTCTACCTCGTTTACAAAATTCGCACCTTTCTTCAACATACTTTACACGTTATTTTGTACACACTTTTGAGTCGCGGTTCGAGGATAAAAATCAAAATGCAAGAGAGAAGCGAGCGTAAAATATATTCAAGTATCGGGACAAAAACGTGTTGACTATAGCAAGTCGCTTCATTGTGCAGCGAGGCATTTTGTATTTCGGTTACGTGGCGTAATGGACATTGTTTGCTGGTAATGTCCGAGACTAATCCCCGTGTTATTTCATTAACGTCCCGTGGAAGCCAGAGGGGGTTTGTAAGTACCTAAGCCAGTCGATCCGCTGCCAGCCACCCCCTTCCAAGCTCGGGGTCGCATTAGACGTGTGTCAAAGGGTGAAAATTTACGAGGCTGAGTAGTCAGCCGAAAGGTCGATTGATACTTCGTATATATAACTACAAATAATTCACACGTTTTTATGCAAAAACAATCGTTTAAATTCAACGACTTTGTATTTTAGAAAAATGTTTGAAATAGAATTTGTTGCGTTTGTAAGAGAGATGATGAGAATAGTTTGGATTTAGAAGTGACAGAAAATTGCGCAGTATTTCAATCAAATAAGAATCATTAATCCTTCACCTTAGACACACCGTTGAAATTACAACTGTGATAATTCAATTTCTTTTCTATTCCTCTTTCTCGAGGCTGTGTTATCCAATTACTTCAAGTTGTTAAGGCGAGTTAGGACGTTTAAGGGACTAAATTAAGACATTCCACGCGACAAATCTTTCAAGAATCTCAATTAACTCCACTGAGGTACAAGGCGCTTTAATTAACTGTTTAATTTCATTTAACTTGCATATTCTCAAATGTATGAAGACCGTACGTCACGTTGCGTCGATCGGTGTCATAGAAATGCGTCCAACTAGTGCTATATTTATCCAAAAATTCAAACTGACACATTCTACACATTCAAAAACAATTGTTTGAAATGAAACTTTAGATTTGAGTTCAATTGAACTTGAATCGAACTTGAAAAACCAAATTTTGAAGTTGCAATGCAAAATCTTGAATATAAAGAAGGTTTTTAGCAACCATAGAAGATGATTTTTGATTCCGGTCTTTAGTATTGAAATGTATTCAAAAATTGGTAAACCAGTAGAGACAAAAAAGAAAGAATCTCCCCGCTAAACAAGTACGTGAAAGCGAAACTCGAGCGACGACGCGAGTTCTTCACGAGCACTTTGGTTCGAACAAAGCAATATCGGAATGTATAATTTGCTAATTTGTTCGAGACTTTTGGGTTTTTTTTTTCATTCTTGTTTTATTTTTTTTCGCTCGAGCACCACCGCATTGTACGTTCATTGAATGGAAAGGGTGCGCGAGTTACTTTGAAGTACTAATCAGTATCGATCCGATTTCGCGAGCGTCTCCGCGTGCACGATCCGCAACCGATGCGGATTCTCGTTTTCGCGAGATCAGATTACACGCAACACATCATCGCAAACCCTCAACGATATTTCCCATTTGTAAATCAAATTTCCCGCCCAAAAAAATTGCTCCAATCGAAACGAATTTTGCAAAAAAAAAAAAAAAAAAAAAAACAAGAAAACAATTCTCTCAAATTTTTCAAACTAACAAGGGAATAGAATTTCATCTTTAGAACTGTACAGAAAAAAGAAACTTCAATTACGTGTTTTTTCTGTTGCGTACAAAAAAAAGTGCACGAAAACAAATGCGGGAACGCGCTGCAGTCAAATTGGTGTTCTTCACTGCTTTTCTCACGAGATTCATAAATACTGGGGAGAAGCTGAAAAAAGCTACTTTCTTCAGAGGACGGCAACGTGTGTAAACACACACAAACAGCACTACACTCGCTGTAACAGAAAAGTTTACGTTCAAACTGCGCGTCGCGAATTTTTGCTCTGCATGCGCCGTCTTTATTTCAGCGTCCATCTTTTGTTTATGACTCGAGCTGAAAATCGATTCAAGTTTAAGTCTCGCGGGTAAAGAGAAAAGGGGACTGAAAAGTCGGGGCCGCGGCTGAAAAGGACGACGGTTGTGCAGAAACGCTGAGTGGTCAAAATAGAGCGCATCGCGTTAATGATCTATTTAGCGCGACGACCATTTAGCCGAACAAAAGGGCGCGGGCCGAGTAATAAGCCCTGCAGGAACAAAAGCGTCCGGCGTCGAGTAGCTGGTTGAGAAATTTTAGCGCGCCAGGTAAAGAGGGCGGTTCTGTTTCCGTCACTCGCGATTGTGCCTGGGTCAGAAGCGAGGAGGGAACGACGCCTTTACGAGGGAAAAACGGCCGAGCTCGGATCTTGTTCACTCATAGGCAATCTAGCTGATTGCAAAGTTGCTTCAAGTGTCAACAGCGATGCCACTCGGTTCATCAATTTTCGACTTGGGTTTTGCAAAAACAGCTTCAGGTACTCGTCTCTCAAGGCCGCGGTTTGTTGTTCGTGTTCAAGTGCTGTGACTTGTGATGGAATATTCAGAATCTGTTTTTAGCTTTTTTTTCACTTTGATGTGATAATTTTTGTTGCTTGTAAAGTGATGTTGTGGACTAAAACAATTTGAGTGATTTTGATTTGTTGGTTGATGTAAGATTTGCGGAATTAAAGTGATTTGCAATGTTATTGCAAATAATTGAACGTTGATTTCGAATTGAATTAGATTAATTTTGGTTGAATGATTTTGACGATATAGATGGTATAATAACTTAATCAGTGTGTGAAATTACCTTTCAACTGGATGCTTGAATAATTAGTTATGATTATCAAAATACACAGTGACTAATTCAATCAAACAGCTTAAAAATATCTAGTTTTCCATGTCAAGAATTTAGAAAATCATTTTTTGGATTGCGCAACTCAAAATTCATAGAAAACATTTTGCGACATTGAAAGCAGTTCTTTGTAATAAACAATTTCTGAAAGTAAAAGGTTGTGGAATGGAAACAATTGTTTCAGATCAAATTTTGTAATTAAAATTACTATTTCATTTAGTGAGAGATATTTTTAGATTTGTTCATATTAGCTCAACCCAGTCCAGGATGTCTAAACGAGTTGCGTACACAGATTCTTTGCTCGAGTCTACTCTCAAGACAAATAACAACAACAATAATAATAATGCTGAAGTAAATGAATCACGTTAAACAAACGCATTCTGGTAAGACGAGGTGCCAGAGTGACGTTTGAAAGGAAGGGAAGGCTCTTTCATACCAGCAGCCGAAATACGACACCTAAAAATTGTTCTCAAAATTCCTCGGAACGCGCAAGACGTCTCCTGTGCAGCCTTGTAATTTACAATGAAAATTCTCTTGTAAATTAATTAAACTCTTGATTCTAATCGAATTCGAATTTTTTGTTCCATCAATTTCACGTACTAGTCTAGTTGTTGATTAAGAGTATGACGATAAAGTAGGAATCTTGGAAGATTTCAGTTCAGAAACCTGGATGAAAAAATCGCGAGATAATTAATTTAAACTGGAGTCAATTTTAAGTGGCCATGAATTGTATCTGAGAACAGCCGCGTTGTAGGTAGAATTGAATTCGTTTTGGTCGGGACTATTGTGCTCCGGTGAGACGTCGCAGGTCTGCCCAACACTCAGCTCATTATACCACTAATTATTCGTCATGCTTATGATTATTATTCATCGTGACAAAAATATTAAATTCCCATCCCCGTTGTGCCCGTCTCGTTTCCTCATCTTCCCGTTATGCCGTCTTGATTCAACTTCACTAACTATATTTGTCAGCGAGACCTTTCAGCAAAACAATGAATCCTCACTTCCATTTCTTGAGACAATTCTTTCCACTATCGGCGAGTATTGAGAATCGAACGGAGTTGTGAATAATTAACGAAATTATCCCAGGCACAATTTCATTTGTCACGAATAAAAAAAAAATTACCCGTTCAATGCCCAAGCTCGACCAATCAATTAATCAGACGAACCTCGCTTTTTCAGGAGCATAATGCTCTGTGCTTCAACGTTTTTGTATTCTCATTTTCAGGTCTGATGAAAATTATTGAAAGAATCCTGTCGGTTCAATTATACCAATTTCAATTTCCTTTCTTCGTCGTTCTAGACTGATTGTCAATTTTCGTTCTATGAAAACAATTTGATCGTTTGTGTTAGGATGAGAATAAATAAATAAATATTCGAAAGAAGTTTAGCATCGTAACTTTTGACTTGAAAAGGGTATAAGGATTTCGCAGATCCCCGGGGCCAGCTGTGGATTACGTTTCCAACATTCTTTCAAAAAGTGATTTCACAAAGGACCTTTTCTTCTAATGCGCAAACAATGAGCTTGTATTGATTTTCTGTAACACAATCTTGAGTGGCTGTCTGTTAAGTGATATAGTTATAAGTGCCGTGTTAAGTGTTCGTTTCACGCTACGCTGATATACCTATTAATTTACTCAAATATCTTAATATGAGGGTAGAGGGGGGAAGGACTGTGCTTATCTTCAAATAAGTACCTTATTTCACGCAAAATCCCTGTATCAACTTTTAGTATCCTACAATTTATCAATTCTATGACGACTTGAAACTGTAAACATTGAAAACAAATAACTAGAACTTCAAAAACTACTTCACTTTTTGAATTTTGAAGTTTCTAAACTGGTAACATTGGAGGAAATATAAATTTTGCAGCGCCACTGTCTCAGACTTGAGACTCGAATAATTTGGCCATGTTCAACGTTTGTCCTAACCAGAACAATTTTCTCAAACCTGACAATTGTGCTTTGAAAGTTTTGCTTCATATTCAATTGTTCATATTCAATTATTTGTCATTAGTTTTGTTGTTCCTCATTATGCAAAAGAATAAATACATTTTCTTGAATGTTGTCTAAGTACTACTTTGTAACTTCTGACTAAACTTAGTAAATAAACGAATTAATAAACTGCATCAACAATAAAAGTTCACGTTAACATATTTGACTTCTCATCTATTATTTATTTATTCATTCATACGTGATGTTCTCTTTTATAATAGAGAAGTATAATAGTATAGTATAGAAATATAATTTAGTGAAATAATTATAGAATAGTCAAAACAAATATTTTCTTAACGTCTATTCAAAGGCTTCTCATCTATAAAATAAGTTATCAAGTCGCACTCACCATGTTGAGGTGTATGTTGATTGGGACTGGTTTGGTGATTGGCCGAGCTAGCAGATCCCGGAAGGACACTAAGATGCTGTGCATGTGAAGAGATGTGTACACCGGGCGACGACGGCAGTTGTCCAGGTTGGTGTACCTGATGATGGGGCACGTGATGTGGATGGTGCGGCGGCAGGAAGGCCGCAGCGACGGCAGCCTGGGCGTTCAAGTAAGCCATCCTCGAGGCCGTGAGATTACCCAGGTTGCCGAGCGAGCCCAGATGGTTGGTGAGCGTCGGCATGTACTCCCACAGCTTATGGTGCGGCGCCGTGGGAGCGTAGGAGACCGCGGAGATGCCCGCCGGCGGCGAGCTCTGGGGCGAGCCCCGGTCGGCGTTGCCATTCGTGCCATTGAGGCCCAAAAGTTCCTGGATCGCGAACGGCGATCGCTGCGGCATCTTGAACGATTCGATCAAACCAATTTCGGACTAGTCCTAACACGTATCCAGCGTCATGTTTGAGTTACGCGGCGCGTCAGCCGTCGCCGTCCGACGGAAGCTGGCAGGTCGGTCTCCCTAGACCAGGAGGCTGCTGGGACTCGTCTCGCTAGTCCCAAAACACTTGAACAACCCGAACACAAGACGGCTTATCATCATTCGTCTAACACTCGGTTCGGCGTGGCATTGGGGGGTTGCTAGCGACGGCCGACGGGAGTCAAATGTTAGCAGTTCGTTGTCGGGTTCGTTGTATCGTTAGTCACTGGTGCTTTCGCTAGTTACTCGGAGGGTTATTTTGCGAACTCGTTGGCGCGTGTGAGGTCGGGCACTAACCGATGAGGCATCGCACTGTACGTCACTCGGGTTGGTCGTGCACTGGTCTAAGCAGTCTGGTTTGACAGGGCCGGGTGTTAGGCGCGTGTAGTCGCGACGTGAGACTGAGCCGTGTTGGGGTGGCTCATCGCAACCACTCCAGGCAACCCCCGAGAGCGCGGCGCGACTGGAGGGGGAGCCGGCGCGTACACACACACACCAGCGCGCCTGCTTATTTTGCCCACGCGGCAGTGGCCCTCTCGCATCTCGGATTGGTCGATTTTTTGATAACTATGCCCGGCCAGACATAGCCCTAGTTAAGACGGAAGGTGGTACCAGCCAACGTCGACGCCTGCAACGGTCACGCCTACGGCGATGATGCCACCGCCAGCACTGATTCGCAGTTGGCATTATCGCTAACTGCAAATCCACGTTTTATCACTCATTTTGTTCTGCGCTCGTTCTTTGTTCGACCATAATTTACTCAAGGTGCTGCTAGTTACTCAACTATTTATCTCGCGTCGAAACGTTGCCAACCTTCTCATCAACTCGTATTTCTTATAACTTTTATCCAATTTCAATTATCATTAACAAATTATTTTTGATGATTTATGAAGTTGACTGAACAATGATTTGGGCCAGATTTTGAAACTGGTCATTGTTGATCGATGTACAGAAGTTTTAGTTGGATGCAAAATTGTGGATGGATTTTTGTTATCGCGCTAAGATGTTGTAAGAAAAGTTTGGATGTCGTTTGTTTTGGTATTGTAAAGCCGGCTTTGTTTGAGCAACTTCATCAATGATGTGGGAGTGGCCCGAGTGCGAACCAACCAGAGAGCGCCACTTGCTGCCCTCATTGGCTGCAACGCAAATCGATTTATAACGTACCCCTTAAACGTCGCGGTCTCTTGATTCCCCGACCTTACGACGAACAATCTTTCAGAGGCTTTTCACGCAACGCCACGCAAGTCTCATACCACTAATTTTCCGAATTGGTAGCAACGTCAAAGTTTGACTACAGATTCTTTTTCTTTTTATTTTTCAATTTTTTCTTTCGTTTTCACGTTGAAACTTAACGCGCTTCTACCGATCTGCGGTTTTTTCTGTCTCCTTGTCACTGTACTTAGTCGTACTTTTCTTTGTCCAATCCAAAAGTCGTGAATTCGGTTAAAAGGTTTTCTCTGGCGCTTAATCTGCTCTCGTTAAAGCAGATTACGTCATTTGGCAGTAAATTTTCTTGCATTGTGAGGAGAGAAAAAAAAAGATTCGTTCAATTCAATCTCGACTTTGGAGTCCACTTTGCGTGGATTAGGTTAATGGCGTGGTAGTATATTCTTAATCATGCAATTCTGCTCGAACCTCCCGAGGAGACTAAGTTTTAATTTAGTATTTCATTCAAGAATTTTCCATGTAATCCGATTCGCAGACTTGATGCAAAAAAATTCGAGCTTTCTTTTACCCAACCGAGCGTTCAACGAGATAAAAAACTGCAATTATTACGAATGAAATGTACAAAATTGTGTTTGTACGTCTGCAAAACGAAGTACAAAAGGCGCCTCTCCTTTTAATTGACGCGTTTAAAATTGTTTCGATCGGTGAACTCATATCCAACTGTTTCCGCGATTTTCTTGTCAATTTTGTTTGGCGCGATCAATTAGTTTGGTTCTCGGAAATTCGAGCACAGGAAATGATGAGTCGTAAATAAGAAGTTAATGAATTGAGTTGCGTCCACTGTGATGTGAAGAGGTGACTAAAAAATGTGTCAGGTGTAAATTATAGTCGGTCGACTGCTGGTTTTAACTAAATTAGGTGACTCGTTCAATTTCGTAGGAAAACACACGTGAGAAAGTGACGGACAAACTGGCTTAAACAAACCATGATTCGGCTGATCGTCGTTTTTTAGTTTCCTTTTTTTCAACCATGCATATGGCTACTGGTCGCACTTTTAACTCATTTCAAATAGACAAATCCAATGATTAGGTATTCTTTTTCACGTCTTATTGTGCAACATACGTACATTCTTCAATTAAGATTATTTAATTCAACTGATTCAATTGTTCTTTCTATTTTTAATTTGAAAATTGATTCGAGAATACACACTAATCACTGTGGAATCTGCACGGAGAAATTGCCGGAATGCAAATAATAATTAATCGACGGAATTCGTAACAAAAACGATAACAACGAATTTGAGGAATTTGCGCGCGAAATAATGTTTATCGCAGCGATGAGCGGATTATTGGTGGTTGAAAGCGTGAAACGCGCCCGTAAATAGATCAAGTTTTGCGCGGGCTGGAGAAAACGCAAACGACTACGCGGCTTTCTGTAAACTGTAATTTAATATTTGTCGCACAAATCGGCAGCCCGACGAAACGAGTCGTTGAATTAATTTTGCTCAACTTGATAAGCGATGGGCTCTCACCCTCCCTATGAATATTGATAAAGTTTGCAGTCTTGGAGAGCACATGCACGCAGCGATGACACGGAAAAGAGAGCTCGTCGTTTTGGCACAATCCTCTTTAGACTCGACGTTTTCGCCGAGTCTTGCAAAATTGTTAATCCGCTCGGCTTTTCCTAATTACACGCCTCTGCTATCTCCTACGTATACATTTCTCCGCGCATCCCATCGAATTTATCGGTTCTTTTTGAAAAACGCTCTTTACGGCGCTATCAAAGCGAATAAGACACTACGTTTCGATCGCTAAATTCAATTACGATGATCCCCTTGATTAATCCTAAGTATTCTTTCATAAAGCATGGATTACACACAAACACATCGTGTGATTTGACGTCGATAAATTTCATAAAAAAAAAGTTTAAATAATTTTCAATCGCTTGTGATTTATCAAGTTGCATTTTTTTCGAATTTCATACTTGTAAAAAAAAAAGTATAAGACAAATGTGCAAAAATTAAAAGAACGATGATTGAGGATTTCTTTGATACGTAGCAGATAGAGAAACTCGACAATTATTATTGTACTACGGCGGATATCAGCTTTTGATTCTTATTTTGCCAGGATCGAGGACCACCCATGGCTTGTCAAAGGCACGACAGGATAATTTGTGGCTTTCAAAAATTTTATCCAGTCATCACTGCTAACTGGTATAGTCTTCCTTATAATCTTTTCACTCGTTCAAGTTTCTCACTCAGGATGATCCCGTAGTGGTTTTCGCGGCGCGGCGCCAACGGATTCTCCTCACTCGACGCTCAACTTTTTGACATCGGATGTCTCAATCGCGTCATTGTATTCACACTCACCGGATGTAACGGAATAGAATCGTTATTTCTACGAGCCCATTGAAAGTCGAATTTCATTTTTATCTTATCAGAAAACAGTAGTCACTCCTCACTTCAAGTGGCAAAAAATCGTCAACGAATAAATTTCGCTTTTAACGAACCTCCTTTCCGTCCGACGATGATACTGTAATTTTTGGCATTTTTTAAACGCCAACCATTCTGCCATAATGAATATACTTTTAATTGCATTTTTATCGTCAACTTTTTTTTGAGCTGAAAAGTTTCATCCCCCTTTTTTTCCATCGACAAATCACAAGTTTAATTTCAAACTCGCTTTTATACTCGAATAGTAAAAAATAATGAGGCACATTTTGCATGTACTCTTTTTAATTGATGCGGTCAAATTGTTTATCCGAATTTTCGACCAAGCAAGTTGCGTTTGCGGTCGCGAGATGGCGCCAGGCTTCTGATCGATATCCAGTCGGTCTGCCTTTTATTTAAAACGGCCAGGAAGTGTAATTAAACAAACAAAATTTGACCGAATAATTATGAGGAAGCCACGTTTGAGATTTTGATTGTAAAATTTTGCAAATTTTGAGTTTTTTTTGTTTCGTTTTGCTGAATATAACAAATTTGTATGCAATCATGAGCCATCATTTCGATAAAAATCGCCAATCAAGCGTCACTGAAGTGGATGCGAGGGACCACTTCATTACATTGCATAAATATGAGAATAAAAAGTGTGGCGGGTTGCCATCGTGCAGGGTCGCGAGAGATCTCCCGGTGTGCGCATGAAATGCAAATGAAAATCAATTTTCAACGTAGACATTTTGCTTGAGTGCACTTTTGTGCACAAGTTGCATTCGTCACTGTCCCACAAAGTTTTTCTTCTGGAAACAAGTCAAATCCCAAGGACTCGGTAACGCCGTGCGGTTCAGCGTGGCGCGAGAAAAAAATTGCGAACAATTTCCAGAACGGTGATCAAACTTCGTATCATAAGTCGTTTGTAACTGAACCGCCGACGGCGTGAGCCCGAAGTTAAAACAACGTTAAGTTTGAGGCGACGTTAATGGGCGAAGAAAAGCGGACTTCAAAAGAAATTAAGTATAATGCGAGTTTGTTCTTCGCGACTTGGGCCGGGTATCGCCTCTCGTTAAATATTAAAGTTACGTGTGGAATCGAGTCACCTTACTTCGTCGCGGAGTTTTATAATGACGCCTCAGCTTGGATTCTTGAGGAACGAGATATTTGAGATATTATGGCAATCTACAAAGACGACGAAACCTCAAACAACGTATCTCGTGACGTCGCAGACTCTTTTGTTGACACTCTTTGAGAAGTATTTTCCACTACAGTCTTTGAGGCTTTTGTAAATTGCGATTCGTTATACGAGACTTGAAATGACTATTATTTAATCAGTTTCTCAAGACTCGTTAGTTATCTTAGTTATCATTTTGTTAATTATTCCGTTTCTCTTTTGACAAACCTGAGTACAATTTGTTGATTAGTTATTCAAATTTTGTGAATTTTCAGTTTTTGAGATGATATCAAGTGAGAAAATTACATTTTGCAAAATCAATTGTTCAATTAGAGTTGCAAACTGAAGTACTACAGTGTCGAGAAATCTGCATTATCAACAACCGTTTCCGATCCTGATTACAAGGAATGAAAAGTACAAATTACATTGAAAAATGTTTTCGAACTTTCAAAATTAAATTTTCATCGTAACAACATTTATCAAAAATAATTTATAAAAACTCAAATGTACGAACTATTGTACAAACTTATGATTTTCATACTACTCCAATGGTGCGGAAGTGTGTAATAATCGATATCCTTAATAACATTTAAAAATTATTAATCAAAGAGAAAATATCTTTACATAAGAAATGTATTATGTTTTTAACTTATATAAACGACATTCAACGAAGTAGAAATCTAATTAGAATTAATAAAACCAGATCGCACCAAATAATAATTATTGTTGGAAATTTAATCAAAATAACATAAACAATAAGGCAAACTTGATACAACTTTTTAGGGTTGCGATTTTGATAGAAAATGTCAACTTTAAATAGGAGTTTGAGTGCAAGAATGACATGTCGAGTGTTTTTAAACGAAAAGGACCAACAAAAAACTTCGAATCATATCTTTTTTTCTTTAGTCTGTTTATACAAATTACAATTAGGTTTTTAAGTAAAAATAACAGTTTTAAAGTAAAACTTCTCTGTACGTAACCGAAAAGCAACGCAGCAGACGCAAAAGAATCTATAATCCATAGCATCCGGTATCAAAAGTGGAAGTACACGTTGCAATATATAATATTTAGGAGCGTTTCTATAGGAGGACTTGATATTGGCTTAATTTGTCCTGTCAAATGTTGGGCTGCGCACGTCTGAAGCGACTGCGAGATCACGTCAGCGTGATCTCGTTATATATCCAGTTAGGGTAAAATGCGACAACAGTTACGACGGACTTGTCCGCGCGATTAGCCCTATTCGTAGACAACGCGTACCCGTAATGCCGGCGGGCTTAAGCGACGAAAATTATCTCCATGGAGTCTCGCTCGAGTCACGAATCGTGCATTTTTAATTCGCCGCGTGGATTCGCCGGCTTTTTTTGCCCATTTTTATTCTCCGCTCCATGCCTCGTTAACTAAATGACGCTTCCATTGCCTCGGAACGATTTTTCGCGTCGCAAGTCGATGCAAAAGTTGTAACGATTCAGCAAACAAAAGGACTGCCAGGCAGCCTTTGTCCGCGAACAAAGCCAACGCTTTGCCCGTAATTACACACTTATAAGTATTTTTCGTGGGATAATATCCGTCACGCCCATTCACGGCCATGTTTGCCCAAAAGAGGTCCCAGGTGCTAAAGTTGACACGAATGGAAATCGTTTCTTTCCATCTTTCCTTCTTCTTCTTCTTTTTTTGTTCGTCATCTTATTGTTCGCCAACCGATACATTCCCGCAGATCGGCCGTCAGACTCGCTGCAAAACTGACACCTCGGACCCGCGATTGCCTGCGCAAACATAAATATTAGAAGGGCGAGATGCTCTTTCAAACCTTTTTTTTTATTTATTTTTTTAACGAGTCGATCAAGCTTGATTGGACACGTTATTCCCATGTCACGAAACGGTTTTAGCGATGAGAACCCAACCTTTGGTGCGACCATTTTTATCGCCATCAAAAATCGCTAATTTCCATTCGGCTTGCAATTTCTCATCGTTTCATTCTATGCAAACGACCAATTTTGTTCAAAAGCGAAATCAATCGAAACTTGTGTTTTCTTTCTTTTCTAATGTAAGACTTTTAGAAGAGTTTTTACAGTTTTATGAGATCTTTTTGTCTGGAGCGTCTTAAGATTTTGAACTTTGAAATACGTCAGTGTAGCCTGAGGCGAGCACAAGGATGCAACAGGCCTCTACTAACAAACTCCGAGAATCTGGCACTTCTTGTCTAGTGGCCTCGACACATGTAGTGTCATACATGAAAAGAAAGCCAGTTACACCGCGACACAAAGTCGATTTTTCCAACTCGACTTGCATGCAAGAAAAACAAGGAAATTCATAATTCATTCAAAGTAATGAACTTTTTGTACACTAAAAAAATTGATGTAGAAAGATGTCGAAGTTTTCTGATGACGAAAAGTTAAGTTTGAAAACTAATCGTGGATTCGCACGACTTGTTTAACCAGTGTATCTACCGGGAGATTATTCAATTTCACGTCACTTGGAAATCGCGAGCTCGATCCTTATTGACTTTGAGGAAATTCCGATTTGCCGAACGAAATGTACCGGAAATGTTGCAAAACACTTTGATATGAGTACGATCCAATAAAGTTTCGACAAGTTCGTTTGTATGATTCGTCAAATTTTGTTTCGTCCCATAATCTCATAACAATGTTGGTTACAAATTTCGTCGCAAGTTTATTCAATAAAGAGAAGAATAATTTTGACAATTTTGCAATTAACGAAATGATGATTTTTTTCCATTTTGAGGGTCGTATTGGAAGGTCAAAAGTTTGGCTGTCGAGTAAAAATTTGTTTGTACGGATGAAAAAGTGGTTGAAAAATTGTTATCGAAATCGTTAACAACACTTGCTGGGCTTATTCAAAACTCGGTGCACGAAATTTTCGCGGTTAGTCAAAATTATGGCGATGAGGATGGAGACTTCGGAAAGTATGAATATTGATGTGCTGATTCGGCTAAATACGACGAACAAGGGTTCTCCGCTTTTGCAATCTATATTAATTCTCATCCCGCTACATCTCCCCGACTATTTCTTGAAGTGCGGGAAAAGCATTTTTCCAAGACGTTGGCTCTTCGATTGGAGCGAAATTTGTTTGAGTTACTCTTCAATTTTTTCGTTATAAGCATTAGATTCTGGTGTGTGTACGATTATTACGATAACAATTGATTCATAATTCATTTTTAACCTTCAAAACTTTCGAGCACATCCATAATTTGCATTTTTCATCTCGAATATTTATTTACTGCTTTACAAAAATTTGCATAAGTGATTACAAGAATTGAACCAACCTTTATATATTATGAAACTGATCCATATACAAATGCCATACATCCAAATATATCAGACTCAAAAAATCTTGATTAAAACGCAAAAAAAAACAAAAAAACAATTTTCCCAGAAAAGGAAAAATGTTTGAAAAAACAACTTTGTGATTTTTCTAAAAAAACCTTTCCACTTGAGACAAAGTGTATATCGGAGACATTTTTCTATTGCAAGAATCAGAGAGGAGAAAAAGAGTTGATCGTTAAGATTAGGATGCTGAGTATCCGTATATACCTGCATTGTCGCAGCAGCCTAGAGTGCATCTTAGGGACACAAAAGACATTGTGACAAACGCGAATGAAAATACGTTTTCTCGTTTTATTTTGTTCCTTCGCTGTGTATCTTTTTTCACGGCGACATTTCGGGCCCGCTTATTTGCGCGAGTTGTGTATACATTGCGTCTGCGATCTGTTTTAATAATGCATACACAGCTCATCGCGCCGAGGGACGAGGTGTGTGTCGAAGCTCAAAGAAACAGAGAGGGCGTAGGCCTATTTTGCATGCAAAGGCGCGGAAGTGCAAGGCGCGGAGAAAAAGAACAGGAAGGAGGTCCGTCAAACGGAGAGTACATATAAAATCATAAGGCACGGCGCCACGCCTACCACCCCTCGGCAGCCGCCAATCGCAGACGAGTGCATTTGAATCGCGACCCCGCCGATGCATTGTGCCGAGTCGCATTTTTTCGTCGCCCGCGGGCGGGGTATAAGGCGAACCTGAGATGTATATAGGTATACGGGGACGGGTGTTTGCGCGGCCTTTCATGTCAGCGCGAGAGCGAGCCACGCATCCGAGAGATTGTTACGAAAGCTCTTTGCGCTAAGTGATAGGTAAATGCGATAGGACCACTGAAAAAGGGGAAGGCGCGTGGGGTGTTGCCGCGCCGCACGATCACAGGCAAATTTCAAAGGGGAGTTAAAAAATTGCGACTCCTGCAATAGAGAAACGCTACCAGTGCACCCGTTTTGTGCATGCTAGCGCGCGATTCTCGTTTTTTTTTGGTTTTTTTTTTCTATGCAGATAGCTTTTAGAAGTACCGGTTGTTTGATTAAAAGTCTCTGTTACTATTTAATCACTCACAAACGGTATCAATCATTTCAATTTTCTGCTATCGTTCGAAATGTGAGATTTTAGTGGTGATTCGGATGGCTATTTTTGAGATCGAGAAGATAAATCTCGTTTTCTATATTGATTCTGAATGGAAAAGGTTTCGAAATGAATTTTGTTACTGAATTGGAAAAAAATTTCAAAGTAATCGAATTTGGTCTTTGTATAGGAAAGATTTAATGTTCAATTTTTCGAGGTTAAGAAAGTTTTTCGATAAATCTGTAGGGAACGTTTTTTACAGAAAACTTTTATACCTAAATTTTGATGCACTCTCGAACGTTATTAATCACTACAATTTGCTGAAAATTCCATATTGTAAATGAAATTATTTTCGAAATAATTGAAATTAGTTTTTGTATACAAAAAGATGCTTTTTAGTAAGTTTCACTAATTCGAAACAGCTATTTTGTTCAATATTTCAAAGAAGAGATAGAAAATTTTGCAAAAAATAAGTAACCTGCAATTGACAAAATTTTTTCATCGGAAAACTTTAATTTTTTACATTTTTTGTAACATTTTTCGAGATATTGTTTGTAGAGTAATATTGAATTTGACTTCCGAAGTTTTGACTTCGTAAAAGGCTAATTTCCTCCATCTCATATCAACAATGCAGGTAAATAAGCACCTCCGGAGTTCTTTCATTTCAGTGTACAAAAATGACCATTATGAATGTGCTTTCTCAAGGTGCATATAATGAGTTGAAGAATGCTTCAGATGAACGCCGACGCCCTGTTCTTTTACATGTTCGTTTAAGCTTTTCCTTAATAATCATAAACAAACAGCAAAAATCACAACAAATTCTAACACAATTCATCTTACTTTTTTGATTAATCCAAGACTTGACAACTTCATATAAAATGTCAGATAAAACAATCAAAATTGCATTTCAATCTCTACTAAAATATATTCAAAGTCAACGGCGACAATTCGTATTTTTGATACCGCGAAAATTTACATACATGCATAACCAAAACGAAAATTTGCAAAATGCAAATCCGACATTAATTCGCGTCAAATCAACGACTAAACCCGATCACGACTGTATCAACATCAAAGCGATAATAATACGGGAAATTTGTTTCGGATGCAATCAAAAGCGTCTCCATGGCGAAACCAGACGCGATTATCGGAGCTTTCTGTTTTCATCGAGTCGCGGCGCATGTGTAAATATAAATCAGAATTCGCATTTTATCAAGACGGCCTAACATATGCGCATAAATGCATTATTAAAATTCAACCGCCTTTGTACCGGATTGACATTTTTATCTCCCTTCATGCTGCATATGGAGTTCCAGGCGCTAAACCTGAGACCAGCATGGCCACGTCCATATGTCATTAAAAAAATTTCTATTATTGGTAGCGGCATTATCAACCGTCTATTCATTAAAAATTGCAACATGATTGAGCAACAAAAATGAAAAGCCCGGTGGCAAAGTATCGATTCGAATTACTCAGTTTGTCGCCAAACTTTGTCACATTTTTTTTTCTCCATAGCCTCTCTCGAAAGTATCGTCTTTCCATTTTATTATGAGGATAAATTAATTGAATTTTTTTCTCTCACTCCCTTCTCCACTTTCACCTTTTGTGCAGCGTCAAATAAATTTTAACAAAGCACTTCTTCGTCGAGGATTTATTTGGTTTGGGGAAAAGATGAAATAAAAAACTATGACTTAATAATTGCGGATCGAAAATTTTCGCGCGAAAAAGAAAGATTGCGGTGAAGAGCGGAATAATTTTTTTCGAGTGCTGGATAGAATTATTCAAAAATTATTCTGCAATGCAATTGTCTGAATTCGCTTCCGCCTAAGGGGTATTGATGATAAAAATCACTATCCCTCTCCAAACGAGATACATTCAAATGATACACTCGAGGGTACAGAGAGCTGTTTTTTAGTCTCGTTTTCGCGTCCATAAAACGAAGTAAAATTTCAGTTTGTTTTTTCATATTTCCAAATAGGAAAACAACCCTTCTCAAATCGAAAATCCTTTTGATTAGATTTGTATTATGAGAAATTTTTACGACTGGAAAAAAAATAATAAACAAACGATATTAACCAATCCACTCAACGAATCAATCAAAAACATTGCTCACAATGATATTAGTCTTTTTGTCAATGAAACTACTTGCTTGTCTCGTCGCTATTATTTCGTCTGAATCGCCGAGACATCTTTTTTTCGTCGAAAGTATATAAAGCGGAAAATAGTACTGGGGCTTTCATTTCTAAGGTATCGAAGAGTACAACACACACAATGTTTTCCGAACCACTAGCGAACGACAATGGACGTCGTCTGGCCCTGACAAGCATTCAAGAATCCCTTCTTGTCGCTTCCTGACTGGAAATCTACGAGTCTGAAATGTCGCGGAAAACCGCCCTTTTGATTCTCAAGACGCCAAAAATACCCACAATGGCCAGCGGTCGAAGAATAACTTTCCGCTCCTTCACCGGCCGAAATTGCTTCGCTTTCAAGCGCGTATGACTTGAAAAAGGAAAAATCACTGATAGCGACTTGTTTAATTTCACAAATGGATTCACAAACTTCCATTCACAAAATTGAACGACTGATTACAAAAATCGTCGCACAGTTTTGCTACTCAACTGCGCCTACTTCTTTTCTTACTCATTGGATTTTCAATTTTATTTTTTTACTTTCCTATTACTTTTTTGTTTGTTACTTTCTTTTCTCGAATGTCTGCCGTGACAAAACGTAACGACGATGAATTAAACTGTAATGGCTTTACTGTTTGCAGTCAGCGGAGCATACAGCCATTTTCTATCTCGAGTTAGCTCGTTAAAGTTAAACGTAATTACATCACTCGTAACTGCTGTGCGCGACCCCCAGCAGGGGAACCAGCACCGGTTTCGAAACAGCAGCTCGAGTCGCTCGGCAACGTGTGAGTCATTTTGATTGGATCTGAAAATTAAGGGTGGCGAAATGGCGACGACAAAAATGGTCCATTATGTTTGTTGGTATTCATATGAATTAACGAGTGTTTTCATGCTTAGAAAAACCTTCAATCAATGTCCATTCTTTTTTCAATCTCAATTCTTTTTCCTCTTCTATTCGATATTTTTATTCCAAAATGTTTTTCACTTTCATAATTTTCTTAATCATAAATAAGTCCACGATTTTCGTTACGCGAAACTTTTTAAAAGTTTTTTGAAAGGATAAAAAGAAGAGCGAGGAAGAAATGAATTTGACGAGGTGGGTTTTATCGAGTTATCAATAAAATTGTGGCATTTTATCTCATCAGTTGATAAGGTTAGCGCGAACTATCGAATTTATTATCAATTTTGAGCTGACGGCAATTTCCGCGCGATGTCCCTTACGGCGAAAGACTCCATTTCTACCCCCAGTGAACCGGAAGTCTCGTGCGAATGGCTGCTCAGCCATTTCCTTTCCACGAAGAAATCGAATAAATGAAGATGAAGCTGGTTCCGAGGGGCGCTATAAGAGACGCTATCCTAGGCACACACACCACCCTCGCAGTGATTCTTTTGCAACCCTCGCGCACCGTCATTTTAGGCAAATGATTCACATGTCTCGCTTCATACGCGCATTTTGCAATATTACTTCCAACCCTAAATCGTTTTTCCATTCACGTTTCAATTGGTCCCACGCGTTATTTTCGGTTCCGCCGTTTCCTCGGTGCTTTTGGCCTATCAAATCCATCGTCCAATAACCAGAATCAATTTTCTATCCGGCAGATTTTTTTTCCTATTCACTTTTACGAGTGGTTATTAAAAGTTGATTAAACGATCGAGCAGTTAAGGAGTTGAAGTCAAATGGCGCCAAGTTTTTTTAGCGCAACTTGCGAGTACAAAGCCTGGGGCAAGTTGGCGATATCGCCATTTTGTCATTAAAGTCTCTATCATCACAGACTGGTAAATCATTTACGGCCTCAAGAGTCTTTGTTGCGAACACTAAAAGGGTTTACGCTTGGTACCACTCAAAAGAACCCTTCGCAAAATATTTTTTTCCTAATGGTTCTCTCTTTACACGCCCACCCCTTAGTTATTACTCGTTTTTAATACGGACGCCATTCCTCAACCCTTTTATCTCATGATTTGTCTGAGACATATCTTATTTTCATTCCAGATGCGCGCATTTAACGTGCAAATTAAAAAGGACGTGCTTTTTCTCTTTGCGCGCTGTTTTTCCTTGGATTAATTTTTGGATCCGACTTTTTATCGCCTCGTTTGATGTGGAATCGGTCTTGGTACACAACTTCCAGATTTTGTACGGTTGTCGGGCTGGGCTGACTGGTTAGGCTTCATTAAGGGACGTGCAAATTGAATTGAACGGATACATTACAGTTGAACTACTTGAGGTAGTTTCGAGGTAACTTGATCGGGCTATAATGGTCATTTAACCGCACGGTGAGATCCGGTTCTTATTAGTCATCTGTGAGTATACGCTATTTCTAACTTACAAGAATTGTTTGTGAAACTTTATCCATCAGGACTGTGGTCATACAAAGTCCGTGAACCGTAGAAGATTAAGGGGAGCCTAACTAAATCTTATTACGATGATCTTCTTTCTGCGAGACAATTTTTGAATGCGCATTTATTCTTGTAGCTGTATTTTTCACGATAGACAAAACAAAACGTTAATTAAAAGGATATTTCTTGAATTTTTGCAAATGTTTCTACCGGTTTTTGTAAATTAGATTTATTGATTAAGCAAATATGATTACGAGTGAAAAGTCTAATAACTGAGAAGTTCATCAGGAAGTTCGTATTTTGTCGCAGTTCAATGTTTTCCTTCGTCGATGGAAAATCGGGCAATTTTTTCATCGGAAAAAAGCGCGATCTGCAATCACGATTGAACAAATCGAGTTAAATAGAAAAATATTTCAACTTTAACCACGGATAAATCACTTTACTATTGAATTTTTATTAACGACAGTCAGCGAAATTCCGACACGTAATTAAACGAAAGTTTCGAAGCAAAAATAAGAATACCGATAACTTAACCGATTTCTGTTTTTAGTTCCGACTTCTTGGGTTCAGATCCTGACTGAAGAAAC
Organism: Telenomus remus; assembly: GCA_020615435.1. NCBI lineage: Eukaryota > Metazoa > Arthropoda > Insecta > Hymenoptera > Scelionidae > Telenomus > Telenomus remus. The sequence goes on along the minus strand of CM036341.1, from coordinate 3,677,770 downwards.
GTCACCAGAAATGATGTTCAAACTGTTAACAAACTTTTGATTGTGAAAAATGTTCAAAATATTTTTAGCGTATTTATATTCACTTGAATTGCTGTTTAGGGAACAATATAATTTGCATTTCCATACAATTTGCCAAAAACGTCAATCTTTTCTGTTCGATTTTGCATTTGTTTGCATTTTTCGAAATATTCCTAAGTCTAACGATACTCATCTCGAATCTCCAGATTAAAAGGGTTAAGACGCATGGCAACCAGTCTTCAAAATAAGAAATAACAATAAAATACAATTAAAAACATTCCCGAAACAACAAATCGCAAAATGTATTCCACCCTAATTACAATTGTTTGTCCAAAAAATCAAATCTCTCTCAAAAATTTAGCACAAAACGCGTTTTCCTCAAACCAGTTCTGTTCACCACCTTTTTTATACGCTTTTTTTTCAACTCTAAGCTCTAAGTAACTTTTCGCGTTTGCCAAAACACTCCACTTCTGTCCACATTACGCATTTAATTCATCAACCCTGAGAATGCTGAATACAAGCTTAATTACAGCGAGGCCTATCCAAAGGGGCGCGCCATTGTGGTCGGCCGCGATCAAATTTCCCGCGGACTTTCGAGCCGAAAATCAGTTTTGCGACAAAAAGCACTCTAACGGGCGAGGGCAAACAATGATAATCATGCGACACTTGAAGGCGCAACGAGCGGACAAAACGGCAGATCGGCGAACCGCCCTCGCACGCGGCCAAGATTACCATTTAATTTGTCTGCGAACCGGAGAAACATGGCGACCGTCCGCGGGATGCAAATGTCCCTGTAACCGAATCAGAGGGCTCGCAACTTAATTCAGCTCGTTAGTTCGTTATTTAGACGAATTGTGCTCAGCTCGGAAGTCAGAATTAAGTGCGTTTTCATATTTAAATTCGCCAGCGAGGGGGGTGCGTGAGACCGCCATCTCGTCGCCTCTGCCATGTTGATTTTTGTGCAGCTAAGCATGCCGACTTACGAGCCAACATCCCCCCCGGCGATCGTATGCAGAAACCATCAGGTACGCCCCTCGTTCGTGCCCTTTTTTGCGCGCCTGATTATCCGCCACTCCCGTCCCTTTGGTTCCTGCGCGGCCGAGCGTTATCCAAGGGCTCACGCACAAAGCCACCCCGTCCAACGCCCCCCACCCCCCTGATGTCGAAATTCAAAAATCGCGCGCGCGCGAAATTTAAATCGCAGAAAGAGAAAAGTCGCGGGCGAAAAGCATAGGCGGTAATTAAAAGCCCCGGCCTCCGGGCCGTCTGCGCCACGGCCATCTTGGCTCGAGTCACGCCCTCTCATCTTTGTTTCCGCACTTTTTTTTTAATGATTTCTTCTTCGAGATCGCAGACACAGCCACGACAAACAGCTACGCTATCGTGCTCATTTAGACCCCTCCCCCACCATCGCGAGCATTATCCTCGCGTAAGCCCATTATACGGGCATTCTCGACTGTGTGAGAAGCGTACGTGTAAGCCCCCAATAATAACGCGTTCCCGCAAACTCCCGTGTATGAGCCAGCCCTTTTTTTATTATTTACCTCTTTCCTGCTCCGACTTTCGTTTCCGCGGGTTTGGATTGATTCGCGTGGGTTTTGTAGGTAGGTTTATGGTTTGGGTATGGTTGGCTTTCGCATTGCAAATTAGGTGGTTGTTATTGGACGTTTTTTGAGGTTCACTGATGGAGATGCGACCATCAGTTTTGAGGCACCGCTACTCAAGTACGCGTGGACTCGTTTTTTGCCCTGCTTCTTTTTTTGACGGGTTTCGTTGAGGTCTGGTATGTTTTTCAATTGATTGTGTGACTTTTGAGGTTGTATTTGACAAGAAGTTTTTATATGCTTTATAAAATTTGTATCTTTGGGATTATTAAATAATGGTTTTGCTCGCTGCTGCTTGAAAGAATAGAAAAAATCGGTTCGAGGTAAAAAAGTAATCTGATATTCAAGAATTGGAGTTTTAATCAGAACAAATGTGCAACAAATTTTCTACAGAGAATGCTTCATACCTTGATTTGTGCAAAAAATTGTAGAACTCGAAGTCGTTTTAAACAAATGTGAAAAACTCTCGTTTGCAAATTGTTATTGTAGATAGTTATTCTGATTTCTTTCCTATCTATCCATAGTTACTTGTAAAAACCAGCCATTCAAAAATTGTCTCGAAATCTTTATCTACGAAACTTGTGAATTTTACTTTTTTATTCAAACTGAAAATTTTGTGACGTTTGTTTTGCAAAACGATTTTCATTAAAATTTGACAAAATTATTGTTTAATGGAAACTTAATGAAAGCCAGACCAATTAATTCAAATACAATTAAATACATTTTCAATTGTGTTATTCGACATCTAAAAAACTTTTTTTCTCAGACATCTGAAAAACTTTTTTTCAGATGTTCTGTATAGAATAAATCTAGTTTTCGTCTTTGACATAAATTCACTTTTACTTTGTATTTTCTAATAAAATTACCTCTGTCAGATCAATCCACTGTTAAGTTCAGAATTGGTTCCTTCAGGGAAATAGTGACTTAACTTTTTAAAATTAATTCCACACCGACTGACAACGAAAACAAATGCGACTCTACAATCTAAAAAAAAACTTCCAATTCTATTCCTTAATTCAAATTAATTCGAACTAAGCTGTTGATCTTTTCATTCTTTTGTTATTCTTAAACTTTCATTCAATTTGTGTTGATTGAATTCTGAGATGATTAATTATCATCAAGTCTTACCGATTTTCAGACAAACTTCTATCGCATTTTAACAAAACATTTTCTAAAATAACTCCTTGAACGAAAAATCCCTTGCGAGCCACTGGAACCGAATAAAGAATTGCGCAAATACACAGGTATACATGAGCATACATCAATTCTTGTGTGTATAAATTCACATGATTTTCGAAAAGTTTCTTCTTGCTTCTGACATGCCTGACGACGAATCTTCAACCGCAAAACCATCTGCGTTCGACAATATTTGGACACTCTGGAAACTTTTGTCCACCGAGATTTAAATTCGGTCGTGGCTTTTAAGCTCTCGAGAGAATAATAAAGAATTTGAAGAAATGCCAAAGTATGCAACACCTATGTGTAATATGGAAACACCCTTAGGAACATCGATGACCTTTTTTCGAGAGCAAAAAGAAAGAAAATACATCAATTTGTCAGAAAACCTTATTTTGAATCTAAACACTTAGAAAGATTTTGATTACCTGCTGTATAATAGCAAACACGTGAAAAATTTGTAATTATAACATTTTTTGAAATGTCAATAATTTTGCATGGTAGGAAAGTGAACAAATTGATACTCTAAATGCATTTGAAATTCGGTCTTAGGAACGCCATTTTATATATCATTGCACGGAATACGTGAGCAAACTCAGATTCAAATCGCATATGAAACGTAAAGATACGGTTATTGTGCCATTCTACACCATATACAATTTATTAAATTTCACGATTCACATCCAAAGTGAGCAGTTCACATGCATTTTTCATAAACGTTTTATCGTTGTGAGAAATTGTAGTTCAAATGTGAATTTACAAGAATAAAGCCAACTTTATCACATTTTTATATCGTGAAAAATTGCACAATTGACATTTTTCACGAACGTGTAAGTTCAATTTATAAGTTCAACTATTTTTTTAAACTTTCTGATTAGAAATTCGTGATGATCAACTTTTCTCATTCCATGCATATCCGTTGCATATCAATTTCTTTACAAACCATTATTTGAAATCAGTTTTCACTTATTATTATAAAACATCGTTGAAAAAAGGAAAAACTTTTGATACATTTTATTGATAACATCTTTACTTACATTTTCCAAACTTGTTACCGATAGAATTAGTCCCTGAAATTTATGTTTATAATACTTAATAAAGGCTGTTTGAAAATCTAAATTCATTAAATTTTGTTTATAAATTTGGTTCAATAAGAAACATATAAGGTAGTAAAAAAGGTTTTATGTAAAATAAATACGACTTACAACAAATTCGACACGATTACAAAACAATTGTTATGAAAAAGTGAATTAAAGATTGATAATAACTTTCTTAACATTCCACAATCGACTAGATCGTAATGAAATCAACGAATTGAGACGAATTGTTCGAAAACTACTTACAAACAGACTATACAGTAAAAACCACTTTTTTGCCGAGAAACTACTATGCGACGGGGGCATGCCTTCCAGTTCCCGTCGGCAGCTACAACCATTTTTTTCTTCCGTCTCCTTCTCTGACTTGACAGTTTGTAAAAAAATCAATATTTTTATCTACAGCAAATTGAATTCCCCAAACAAAATTACAATTGCAAAATCAAAAACAAACAAAATCGCATCTCTTGTTTATTACTTTTTCAAGTTTTATCAAAATTCATTATAAAAATTCATGTCCAAAAAAGTATTCAGAATTATTAAGTTTCAATCCAAAAACCGAAATGTCATTTTTTGTTCTCATCAAGGACCTGTTCTGTCACAAAACACTCTGCATTAATTCAATAAAAAAATGCGCACAAACTTCATCATAATTTACCATACGCTTATCCACTGACAAGCTCGTCTAATTTTGCGAAATTCAAATCAGGGATAATTATATAAATGCATAAGTTAACGAGGTGGTGTGCGTATACACACAGCAGCCGCGAAGCGAAACACGCTCAGCGTTGAGAGTACTTCGCAATTGAATTTTTTTAATAACTTCTTAATGTGCCATTTCAGACGCGCGCTAGTTCGAAATTTCGTTTCCGCTTCTACAGACACTTCAGAAATCTAATATGGAGATAGTTAGGTGCTTACTGCAAATGAAATTTGAAGTTTACGGTCGCGCGGCTCGTTTCTTGCAAACTCAGTTCCAACGAAGCGAGACACTGCATCTTATCGCGCCTACCTTAATTTCGTCGAATATTCAATGTACATTCAAGTGCACGGTTACCTTCCAACGTCACATAACGAGGTGCAATTGACAGGACACAATCATCATCATCATAATTTGCGTGTAGTTACAAAAAAAACATCATTTTTTTGCCAAACTAACTTTAGTCACAATACTAACTTAACTTAACTTAACTTAACTTAACTAACATAACTTTAATCACAGTACTCTTAATCGTACCATTTTCTTACTTGTAAATTTTGAGTTTTTTAAAGTTTTCAGTATTTTTTTGAGTGGGAAAAAGATTTGGATTTGATGAGATGAAGATCGGTTAGAAAGATCCCACGCGTGAGCTCTCATAATGTCCAAGCCAATTGGGCAGAAATTCGAGCACGCCGGTTGACGGACAACAAAACCCGCTTCAAGATGCCTTTTCACGGCTCCGGCATCTCTCGAGCAAAAGCTATCGGTCCGGCGTACTTTCAACTGCGAATCTCAATTTGTATTCCCCGATCAATGTAACACACTTTTTTTTCCTACCTCCCTTCATATTTATTTAACACACTTTCGTCTTTTGTGCAACTACAAATGAATAAGTGCAAACATTCAATCGCAGGCCTTTGAACCGCACAATAAACTGAAATTAGAAGCCAAAATTCGAGCCCGTGTTTGTTATTCTGGGCTGGCTCGTTTTAATCGGCCGGACTTTCTAAACTCGGTGTCGTATTTGCGGTCATATTTTGCCTAGTCGAGGTTTTCACCTCCATTGAAAATAATTCCTTTTTTTCCTGGATTCTTTAGATTTGAGGTGGAGTGAAACTTATTTAAATTTTCACTCGATTGTTGTTCGAAAGTTTTTGTCTCGCGATAAGCCAGAATGTGAGGGGTGTTTTTTTTTCTGCGACGTCTTTCATGAGCCACAGACAAGACAAGGGCGCAACATTTATTTAAAATACGTGGTAAAACAATGCGCACTCGCATTTTCCGCCAAGAAATCGCCAAGTGCGCTTATGCGCGTAATTACTACCCTGCACTTGCAGAACCTCGGCCTGCGCCTACAATAGGTGTACTTGCGTCGTTAAACGTCAAAAATGGCTATTATGGTGGCACGCATTGTCACCATGTTCCATTTTTCTTGAAAAACACCCGCTCCCAGAACGTCCGTAACTTTTGCTGGTTCACATGTCATTCACACGTCTGAAAAGAAATGAAATTCTACTGTTTGAACAAAAAATCATGATTTAGTCATGATTTAGTCATGATTTTTTATTTCATGGTTTTTAACAGTTCCTTTTTGAAAATCAGAAAAGTTCTTTCTTCACTTTGCATAGAAATAGAACAATTATAATTAAATGTACTCTATAGAGTACGTTTTACGTCGTTGTTTCATGCAACATTATGACGAGAGAAAAATTCAGCTCCTTAGGTGTTCACCCGAAGAAAAATCGGCGCAACGAAACAATTCTGTATGAGATTTTAGTTTGCGGATTAAATTTAATTGTCAGGTTCGTTATTCCATGCAAGTTTTTGTTGACGAAAAGAAAAAGGCTAAAATGTACTTATCCCAGCTGTTTAAACTGCATTTCTGAAAATCACAACTTAAATCGCAACTAAATTTTAAAATACAGCCAAGGTGTGTTTTGCTAATTTCATAAATTTGTACTGAACTGTGATTTAGATTGTTAAAAGTAAAGGAACGAAAACAAAATTGTTTTTAATTTGGACAAAAGGTTGTTTTGTTTGATTGGGAAGCGGTGGAATAAGGTAGGCCTTGAATCAGGAATCTTTTCCGTCGGGCTCGCGTACGGCTAAAAGAATGCGGTGACGTGTTGATGCACACGTCGCGTTGAGCCTGTGGGTTTGCACGCCGAGCCGGGCTATTCTCGCGCTCGTTCGATTCTCAGTGTCTGGAAATAATTAGAGACGGAGACCCGGGTGTTGCCACGGCAACCGCCAATCACAACCCAAAGAAAAATTCTCTTTTTTACATCTTGCTCGCGCTTTTTCTCCGTTTATCGCGCCTCGTCGCCTTTTTTTCCATCGCGAGCTCTGCTCCATGCGTTCGTCCTCCTCGGACGGATTCCCCACCCTCTATCCGTCAACCCTCTGCTCTTCTTTGCTCTGCACGCTTCAGATAATGTATGCAGCGACACGTCGCATGATTATCCGAATGCATGTGATGTGATTACTCGCACACATGTGCCACGCGCTAACTGCGACGATCGATCGTTCACAAATTAACACATAATTACAAATAAGACAATGCCTTTTCTAATGTTCAATTCACGCCAACGACTTTTTTCTCCCCGTCCCTCGTTTGCCATCGTTTGTTAGATTTTAACTTCGTTTCCCAATTTTTTGTCACCGCAGGTTTCATTTCATTAATTGGTCGCTTATAATTAGCAAGGGAAAAAACATCTTTCCCTAAATAAAAAAACCAAAACTTAAAAAAGGACTTTAGAAGATTTGGTTTGTAGTTTTTTATAGAATGAAAAATTGGTGAAGTTTTGATGGGGTTACATTTATTTGAAATTTTGTATGTTGGGAGAATTAATGAAACAAACTGAAGACAAGAGTGTGGCGTTGCGTTTGCTTGCGCGATGCGAATGCAATCAGCCGTTGAATATGGCGAGAGGTTTATTACGTCATTAACGAATGTCAGGATCTCGTTTTGTCCCTTTGATGTTTGCACTGCCATACTATCACAATATCACCTCTTAATTAATGCAAGGACAAGTGGCGCTCCTTGCAGCAACCTGAGCTATTCAACAATTGCAAAACACGCCGTAACGACGTGCGCTGGGGCGCACCTCCTAAGCTGCATTAGAGTATCTTAATGAATCTCAACCGGTTCACCCAAATACCTTTCTTAGAGCTCATACAGACGAAAATTTGCAGTCACTGTGATCAACAAGCTCGAAATTAACGACAACTCCTTACCTCCTTCGTTCCTTTTTCTTCTCTCGCTTTTTTTTCACTTTTCAGTTGAAAAATCGAAATTGAAGAATCGTCATGGATATTTGAATATGTTTTCAGTTGGGGGAAAAAAGTGACGAAGAGGAAATCGGTGTTGAAGTGTTGTGAGGACACAAAGCGTTGAAATCCAAGTCGAAAACAAATAATATCGAGCTGTCAAAACATCGATGCTGAATCGTCAAGCCGGGCCACCACACACGTCCAAGTTATACCGATTTCCTGTCGCTCTTTTTTGTCGATCAGAAATTTCGGGAAGGATACGAGAGCCCGTCCGCTCTCAATACCCCTTTTGCAGAAAAAGCAAAAGTGTAGGTGTCACCGAGCCCCGGTTCATGAATGGCACGCATTTTTGGCTTGGTTTTGACAGCGAGCTTCATTGTCTTCGACCGAGACGACGACCTGTTCTAAATTAACTTATTCAGACGATACTAGGCAGGATATGTAATGTCGAGTTTGTTTCTCGGGATCGAGAAAGAACCCTGGACATTCATATGGTTCAGTTTCAAAGCCATCATTCGATATCCGGAAGTCTGTCAATGGTACGATAAATTTTTGTCTCAATTTTCTAAACGTGTTTTATCGTTAAATCTGATGACATATTGTTTATTATGATCGATGAATACAATTTGGTAGATCAAATTTGAGAAAATAATTTTGTGTACAACATTTTGGAAGAAGGTTTTAGAGAAGGATTTTGGAGGGTTGAGATGGGAATCATATCTGTATTAAATGTTAGATCTGAACGATTAGATTTTAATGTGAGGAATGCAACTCTGCAGATGATGCATGATTTACACCTCTGGGATCAAGTTACTCCGGTCAAAATTTGTTCCGGTTGTGGTTGGAGGCGTAAGAAAAATAATACCTGGTAACACGATACGTATCCCTTCTAAGCAGCACGTGGGAAGAAACCAAAGCTCAAATACACTCAAAGAAATCAAAAACTTGTAAGAAAGGGGTATGTTTAAAAACATGTCACTTTCAATATTGGTGGCAGGCATCGATCTGCCAAGGGTTCCATTTCTTTTAAGAGGTGTTCCGTTTCCCAAAACTTCACAATTTTTTTCGTCCCTGATGCATCGACTGAGACTGGACTGTTGTGTTTCACAGCACTGATCATTTTCAAAAGTAAAAAACTAGGTTTATTTTCAAAATTTTCAAACTTTTTTTTCAATTTTATGGAGGATAAAATTTTAAACGAAATTTCTTAATCAAGTGCTATGACGATTATCGAGAAAACGCAAAAAGAGTTTTTAATTAAGGGTTTTGCACTCGATATTGAAAAGTAATAAGTGACGAGCGGAATCGTTTGGTAAACGAGATCAGGGCGGATGAAATTTTATGAAGAAATGAAACTGGATGCTTGATCTGGATAATAGCTTGTTCACAAATAATATCAATACGATAGTCGGGCGTCTTACACAGCGGTTGATGAATATTAATTGCAACTCGGCTGCTTGCACCTAGATCGAATCGTCAATTAATCAGAGTGTAATCGATCAGTTATAATTACCAGCTCGAAACTCGCTGAGAATTCTGTTGTCCAATTATTCGACTAGGGTCAACGATGGATTTTGTCCTAGCACCATCGCTTGTTTCGATTTCAGCTCCTCCAAATATGCAAACAATTGTAGCTGACGATTTTCGTGACCTGGAAATGATGATGAATGTAGTGAATCAGTTTTTTATTTGCTCCAATCGAGGATTTTATATTTTGAATTCGACTCGTTATACTGATTGGGCAAGGAATCGTCATTAGATTTAAACAACGAATGAAAAATGTTATCATTATGATTTCATACCTATTTATTTGAAGTTTTAATAAAAAGTAATGATTAGGTTTTTTACATACACTTTCTTTTATGTTTGACACTGATTAGATACTTCGAAATAACAATCCATTAAAATCGCCTTTTAATCTTGTTTCTAAATCAAATCATAAGCAAATTATAATCAAATTATAACGTCTTTATTGGAGTCATTAATTAATGGACAATAAAAACATTGTTTTGATTAAATAATTAGATACCTAAAATCATGGATTGTGTAATACATAATAAGAACAATCATTTTATAAAAATAGAATAAGCTGAACAGATTTTGAAGTGTAAATTCTTGCACATCTCAAGCGTTTGAGAAAACCTCTCACAAGTGGGAAAACTATGGCTTATAAGAAGACCTTCCACTTTTTCGACTAGTAAAATAATCTACTATTTCCTTTTAGTTTTAATGGGAGGTTCAAGTTATTGACTCGGAAGAGGGATAGCTCTGAAAACAAAATATGGACATAAAGTTTTTTTCTTGTTTTTACGTAACAATTGAAGAATTAAAAAAAATTCACCAAAATGGCGTGAGACGGTGCGCGATGTGCCGGTAATTGCGTTCAGCAGCCCCTGAGTTCGTACACTGAAATAAAACACAAAATGTTTAACGATTTAGTCAATTAAGTTATGTCTAACGAAGAATAACTCGTTTCAAAATATCACTAGAAACTGACTTGCTACATAATGTTACCAAAAAATGTCTCGTATTAAAATAAAATATTTAATGTCTTCAGAATAAAAACTGTCAAAAACAATTTAAAAAAAAGTAACTCTTTATAAGTAGATGGATATTATATTTCTACCCTAAGTAATGAAAGTTAAACTTAAGTAGTCCTGACTCTGAAACGCGAGTCTCAAAAATTAAAAAAAAGCAGAGATCTCGTCGCTCCTGTGATATTAAAATGGTTCCTAGCAGAGAAAATTTGTTCCACATTTTCGCAAAGCAAGAAAGAAAGAAGAGCAAGAAACTAAATAGTCTACTTAAGAAAATGATCTTCCTATTTTCTAATCACCATTCCCCAACCCCTACCAAATCTCCCACCCAATCCCGAAACAAAACTCAAAACGCAAAATTTAATAAACTCATTAAAAAAATCCACAATCCATTTCACATCGCATTCCATCCCATTCACTGCAACATTTCATTCAAGAATTGCATTTCAACGGTCTAAATAAAAACGCTTCCTGGCGTTAACGAAAAGTTGAAAACAAAAAATCAAGTGCAATTGTGCTCGTTTAATTTAAAAACTACGATATGGCATTACGAGGAAGAAAACTAAAAAAAAAGGAAAAACAGGATGAGGATGAGAGAGAGAGAAAGACGGTGAAAAAAGGAAGCGAATAGGCGCTTGCGAGAGATAAGTGCACAAAACTCGGCTGTTGTTGAAATAGTAAATACATTTTAGACGTGTGGCGAGTATAATGTGTAATATTTTTAATTGGAACTGGGCTCTCGCGCGCTTTGTCACGCGTCCTCGTCGCTCTTCTCTTTGGCTTCTTTGCTCATTTCGCGCTCCTATATCTCGCGCCGGAGAAAAACGCTCGGAGCTCTTCGCGTTGACGGAAAGTGCAATTATTTTCCCCCGCCGACTGTTGCTCTGTGATATTCATCATCGGCCTCCCTCTCTTGTTCCTCGTTGATAATGCCTTTGCTCATTGCAGCGCCGGGGTCCACTCCGCTGCACGGCCCCGGGCGTGCATTAGGATCGCCCATCCAAGCCGCGAAGAAATGTCTCTTAATGAAGAGCCCAGGAAATGACGTCAATCCCCCGCGCCAACGTGTCCAGTCTTAGCCCGACGGATTAGGACAAGTCATGAGACGATTCTAGAAGGGCGCAATTCTCCCATTGTCATCTCAACCGCTCATTCAATTTTTCTTTTCCTCTTTTTTTTTCAAATGAGGAAATGCAATTGGATCACACAGTTAAGCAAAGATGAGCGAACAATCATTCTTAGAATGAGTATTTATGACGTGAAGCTGCGCTTCATTTTTCTCACCCACAATCAAAATGCCCACTTGCAAGCAATTTTTCTCCGTTTTAATGACTTAGTTTTTCTTAATTGTTTGAGGTATAAACAATTGGAACGTTCAACTCATTGAAATTATGTCATTAAAATTTAATTTAATAGCTTTTTTTTTGTTTATAATTATCAAATTCATGTTACATAAAACTTTTTTATAATTAAAAGGGGGATCAAATTTGCAAAATTAGTTCAGTTTGTTTGAACGAATCAAAAAGAGTGAAATAAGTTTTTTATGCAAAAAAAATCGTTGAATTGATGCTTTAGCGAAGCTTGGTGGTCATTATGGAAACAAAATCGAGACCTAAACAAGCGAAATACATAGATTTCCATCTTCATGGTAATTTGAATGTGAAATAAACATCTGGCGTAACTTGTTACAGTCATCGTCGATATAAGGATAAGCATCTTACACTGTGATACGAAAAGAAATTGTGTTATTATGTTTGAACGCAAAGGGAAAAGTCCCGGCTGTTTGAGATGTCTGCAGATATGCTAGAGACGAGGCCAGGAATTCGATCAACTGTGTATCCATTTTTGTTGGATATTCAAGTTGATTGTGAAAAATTCCTTACGCAAAACTCTCCTTTAGAGATGCATTCAAATATCGAACGCTGTCAAATGCACTCGGATTGATATAAAGTTTATATTAATTTTGTGACGAAACAATCTGAAATCTTCGAAATTTAGTTATTCCAATTTGTTTTTCAGAGGAAATGAAAAAATTAGATCTGTTTTGATTAAGTTATTTTCATCATTAAGTTATTTCGATTAGATTAAGTTTTTTCTTAATTTGTTCTAACGTTTAGTGGTTGGTAAATAGATAAGTTTTTCTAAATATTAGCGATAAGTTTTTGTTTTGTTTTTCAATTTTGATAAGAAATTTTCCAGTCTCTAAGTCTTCGAAATGAAGAGGCCATTATTTTGAACACCGTCGCAATGGCGCTCATATAAAGGAGACACGACCTTTAGATTACGACTTCTTTTACTACCACCAAAAACTTAATTCAAAATTAATTCATAATATATTATATGAAAATATCATAATATCGTTGATTAGTCGTTTAGGAATTTATATTTAATTTATTTGTTATTAATTTAGAGATGAACGGTTACTAAAACCAATCATTTCATTAAGTTCAATTAATTTTATAACAACCAGTTTTGATTATTTTATAATAATTTTGTTATTATCGCAATTTTAAGATTTCAACAGCTAAAGTGACTCACCTAAGATAGACTTTACATTGTTCGTTAACTAGAATTTGATAATCATAATTTGGACTAACAAATATGAAAAAGTTTAAGAGTAATAAAATGCCACCGCAGGTGATTTTTCTTCGGATCAGCCCTTAGTCCACTTTTTTTATTTCGATGGAACGAGGGCTGGCCCTTACTAAGATTCGTGTTTGCTTGTCAGTATGTATACCCTTGTGATTTTTACGGTGACATTTATTTTAACATGTCATTATGTTGTTACATAAATTGAAAGGTCCCCTGGTATGCTCTCGAGGGTTTGACAACCAATAGAATTTTCACTCAGGACAAGCAGTTCCAAATCTACCATTAATAAATTCAAACGTGTGTGTTCCCGATAGGGAGATTCAATTTTGAAACTTTTAATGTCCATTTATGCTTTAAATATACGGGCTTGTGTGTTTTATGATTGAGAACCGATTTTCATAATGACAATTTAAAAAATTGAAACTTTCATTCAAGAATAAAATTAGATACACTTGGAATTCCTTTTTATTAATAAACAAATTAAATCATTTGAAAACTTTTACATCCGGATCGAAAAATGTTCGTAATAATAAATCTATTTATATAAAAAGGCAGACGGAATGATCAAGCTATTGAATTTCTCATCATGAAAAAGCACGTTTTTTTACGCTTAGTAGAAACTTATAATGATCATCAATACACTGATTATTCGCTTACTTGGCTGAAAAAAATGAAAAGTAATGGAAAGCTTCGTTATAATATGAGCATTTGAGTTGACGCAAAGATCATGCAAATTAAAAGATAATGATATTCATTGGCACAACTTATGCTTCATTTTTTTCTCTCAATTTTTATTCGTCGATGGCAGTTCGTTCTGCAGAAAAATTTTGCTTCGTTAATGAAAAATACTACGAACAGCTTTTTAATATTGTTTAAATATTTTTCAAATAACTTCAAATAACATGCTTTCAAAGTACGATCGATATTGCGTGCTCCGAAATAAAAGAAATTATATCATACATTCCATCAGTCAATAATTATATTTCAAACAAGAAAAGTATACATTTTCATTCATTTTTGTCGTCGAATACACTTACAACTGTTGACAAATCAAAATAAGTTAAAGCTACATGTGCGATCTCGACAAATTTTTAATTTAGAATATTTTTGTAATTTCATTCAAAGCTGCTTCAATTGCGCCTAATTTCTTCTGAAGTTGGGCAATTGTGTGCTTCAAGTCTACCAAAGAAGCATCTTTTCGCTGAATGGTTTGTTCCAATTCGCTAAGTTCAGATCTTAGAACAATTGTCTCGTCAATTTGTTCTTCAAGTTTGACAGAATATTCGTCATTTTTTCCCGCTAATTCAACTATTAGAGTATCCTTGTCCAAGTCACTGATATCCTGGCTTATTTCTTTGATTCCGTTTTGAATTTTGTCCGCCTCTTCAAAATCACAGTTACGATAGTAAACTTTAGTCGGAATATAATCGGCATTCATGCAATATTTAGCATCGTTGATATGGTCCACCAGCATTTCGAATTTCGTGTAATTGTTCAGGACAAACTGCAAAACAAGAAAACACAAAATTAAAATCAATAATTCTGAATGAATCGAAACATGTTTGGGAATAAATTTGTTTATTTTACCCTCGTCACGTCGTGGTCCACTGTGAACAAACTGTCGTTTGGGACGAATAACACCTCTCCGTCTTCAGGACACGTTTCAATCCGATTATTCTTACTATCTTCATAGTAGTTGGCAAATTTGTTCAAAACGTAGTTGAATTTATGCATGTCTCCTCGTTTGATGCACGTGTTGAACTCTGACATGTACTCGTCGATTTTGCAACATCTAAGAATGTCGTATCGTTTACCCTTTTTGAAAGTTTGGTTCTTCAAAACGTATTTTTTGACAGTGACGGTTGTTCGCATCACCAGACCACTTTTTTCGTCAAATACAATCTCGCGACATTTAAATCCTGCCTTAACATTGCCAAAGTTTGCTAGACCGTCTTCAACACTCACATCCAACGATGCCATCATTGCATTTAGCGAGTCTGGGTAAAGGGCTGGGATGCAGGAAATACTGCCATCCATTTTGCGTAACAAACCCCCTGTATGACAACATCTTATCATCGAATCTTCAGCGTGCACGGCTGCGAAAAGCAGTATGGCAATAAGGCTGGCTTTCAGAAACATTTTTTCAACGTGTAAACTTTTAACCAACTTTCAACTGTGGAAAAAATGATCAAAATTAGGAAATTTTATATTTTTTGAATGTACAATGTTTGAATGAACAATAACTGACCTGATTTTTATAGACAATGTTGTTGGAGAACAAGTTCGTATGGAGAAGTATGTTTGTACTGACAGGAAACTATTTCTCTCGACTATTTATATGATGAAAACTTGACAACATCAACGAAAAATACTAATTTTTTAGGAAGTAAAAAATAAAGTTGTTTTGCACTTTGATGAGACACTTAATTGATGAATAATATTTTGAACAGTTTGAATTTAGTTCACACATAAGAAATCGCCTGAACCGATTAATTAGCAAATGGTCATTTTCAACCGGAAAATTTTTATGTTAAAATAACAAATTAGTGAGTTGTTTTTCATTTCATTTCATTTAATTATTTATTATTCATCCTTGCAGTGGAAAAACATCTGAAGAATAAAAGTAAACAGAAAAAGCACGAAATCAAGAAGTCATGAACGATATCGAAATGTCATTAAAAATAGTTTCGTTTCAATGTTTTAACAAAAAATTTGTTTTGCTGGTTGCGAATAGAAGGTTTGTTATTAAATGACTACAGGGATCAAAATAAGACATCAAATACTATATTTTTTAGTAATTTTACTGATGATCGAAGTTTTGACAAATTCAAATTCAAGTTCGTTCAAAAGACTTCGCGACTCAGAACATTACTTTTTTATAAGACACTTTTAGTTTATAAAATAGTACAAAAAACCTAAAAGTTATTTCTCGTGACTAATTTTCAACTCAATCCTATTACTTTCCCATGTAAGTCCCATGTAATTCATTTATGTTAGTAAGATGAAAATGATTAACTTTACAATTTTCAATTTATTTTGTCATGACTTGTCCTTAATTGTTCCTAATTGTTATATGTTACGAAATTTTTGTTTCATGTTAATCTTCATTACGACCGCAGATCACATAATCGCAAAAAAATTCACACTCCATATCAGATTTTTTACATCAAATGAGTGCTGCTACCTAAAAACTTCTGCTCCAACTACCCAATCATCCCAGCAGCGAATACCACTAAAAGATAACACCGAACCACTTCCAACTTGTTCTCTAGTCGGCAAAGAAGAAACCCCAAAACCGCCACAATGCTCACCCATCCAAAACTCAGAATTTTTCGAATTCCCAAAAAAAATCAAACCTAATCTCAACCAAACAAACCTCCTAAAAAAACAATTGAAAATCTCCTCAAATCTCAACCTCGCAAAATTTTGCAAAAACTAAAACAACAATTTTGTTTCACCGAAAAATCTTGAGTCGAGGTCTTTACCTTGCCACTGAATTTGCAAATGAAATCAATGTCATGTGGCGCGTCAAAACAAACAATGTAGCTGAAAAAGTAGGTCCTGTGACAAGTTGCTCTGACACGAGCGACGCTGCGAGGCGGAACGGCGGCGCCAGTGTAGTTCTGGCCTCCTACCCTCCGTTGAATTCAACATTGACCGTAGTTCGGCGCGGTTCACGCGCATTCGTGAACATGTCAGTGCAACGCAAATTTTGCCGCCTCGACGTGCGGGGTCCACGCGACCGGAGCATCATGTAAAAGCCAATCGCTCATTTTTATATCGCCGTCTAGGGAGTGTCGAATGAGAAATGAGTATTTCTCAGGACAGCACTGCCACCACTGTCTGCCGTGAGGTTTTCGACGAAACGTCACCTCCGACAAACGAAGGTACGACTCCTTTTTTAGAGTTACAAATGTTCAATTTTTCAAATTACACCACATCTAAGAACTATTAATTATGAAAAACAAAATTATGCAAATTTTTTTGTTCACGTTAGGGGTGATGAAAAAAAAATAGAAAACGAGTTGAGTAGGCGCGTCCTTGGAGGTGACTTTGATTTTTTGAACTTGAGCTGCTGGAATGGTGAATTCCATATTGTGGTGTTGCTTGTTGAGATTGTTTCCTGCAGTTACATCACCGTAATCGTATCGATTGGTCCGCAGAGTGTCAAGCTGCAGCAAAGTTGACGGCACAAGTTGCGGAAACACCGCGGTCTACTTTTAGACCGCTTTTCGGATTTCGCAATTCTTAGCTTGTTCTGCCAAAATGCACGCTTCGACGACCAACAAATCACTCGTCCGGGATCATTTTTCATTCATCAAGTCTCTTTTCAACTTTCATTATCATCTTTGTTTTCATTTTCTCTTGTTATTTTTGATCAAAAAAGTTCAATTCATTTTCAATCATGAATTTCGACTCGAGATGTTTGGCTCACTTCCTGAGGGACAAAACGTATCGTCGGGTTTCCATGTTTATTTACCTCGAGTCGCCGCGCGCCAGGGAGTCGAGGAAAAATCAATATGGGCCGCACTGCGGCGAAAATTTTGTCGAGTGCGACGCAAGTGGTTGCGCTGTTTCCAAAAGCTTTCTCGATTTTAAATGACGTTTTTCCGGGCCATTTGAAAAGGTACATTTCAGGGAAGGGTTGGAGATTTTGTTAGTCAGGCTTTGCGGTCATTGAAAACGAGAGGAGGACAAATCAATGGACAACCTGCGCTGATACTATTGCCGCTTATCGGACAGCTGTTACCCCTCTGCTCGTTCCCATTCTGTGAACTCACCTGTCAAAGCGCAGCTATCGTGGCATTTTTAATCGCACCCCTTTCAGGGGCTCGCCTTCGTCACACTTCTGCTCCAACGCAAATTTATGCCTTTTTGCAAATATTTTTTGCAAATTTGCAAAAAAATATAATGCAGTTTTTGCTTTCATTTTGCAACAGTTTTTGTTATTACAAGTCAGTGATTAGACACACCTTTTCTAAAAATTAACTATAATCTTCTACAGTGAACGATTTCGAATTTACTTTTGTTGCTAAACAGGTTTTTTTTGAAAAGTAGTGTTTGAAAACTTGTTTTAGAACGACTTTTTACTTGAATAAATTTTGTTTATTATTATTGTTTATTTCAGTTTTTGATGAACTTTTTGATTTGTTTCAATAAAAAAGTTAAAAGTGAAATGGTTGTTTTTTGATTTTATATCAGAAAGTGTAAGTTGAACGAATGTTTTATTGGAATAATATATAGCCGAGTGATTAGTGAGAATTTTTCTTGAACGTGTATCAAACTGACTCAGTCATAACTCATTATTGCCTCAAGATGATAATTTTATCGCGTTAACAGTATCAATTAAGAACATCCGCGAAATTAATCATTTGCATTTTCACGTACCATTTATATTAGTTATCTGATTGGCTGTTATTGAACAAAAATTATCTACTTTGCGTGCTAACTTTAAATCAATTTTTTTCATAATTGTTATGTCTTCATAGTTCTATAATAAAATCGAAATTTATAATAGATTTTTGTGTTTAAAATAAATTTTAACATTTATAAAAAAAGTATCATTAGCATTTGCGAGAAAAATTTTCATCGTGAAAATAAAATCCAATGATAAAATACATCTATTTTAAACAATGCAAAATCAATACTTGATTAAAAAATTGAATGAATATAATAACAAAAGAAATCTGCGAACTTTTATTTTTCTCAACCTTGACTAAAGAATTCGCGTTAAATCAGTGAAACTTGGGAAACTGTTACAAACCAGCAACCTATAGCTTCGAGCACTCTTATTAGAATATGAAAAAGCGAACAATTTTCATTCAAGGTGTCACTTTAGATAACGTTTTAGTGTCACAGCTTCCGACAGGGGATGCAAAAATTGGACTCGGTTTTTTGAGACAAAGGTTTCATTCACGCGTGCTACCAAAATATTAAACTGCGCGGTTTGCTCCGAGAAAATGTGAGAGAGCAAAAACAGCGACTGAGGCAATTTGGCGCTTGCGTCAATCGAATTGAAAATGACAGGTCGTTTTACACCGCGACAGTTCGGAGTAATAAAAAATGCAGCCATAAAAGGAGAAACTGTCCAATGAAATTAAATATTTCGCTTCGAAGAATCGGAATTGCGTCGCAAACCATTTTTCACTTTTTCAGTAGATGTTGAAAGGAAAATTGATTTTCCTTCTAATTAAATTATTCGAACGGTATTTAATCAAGTCAATAAAAAAAATGTTCGATTTTAATTTCACTGATTGGATTAGCGATACACAAGTTCCAGTAATGGACATTTATTATTTGAAAATGAGATAATTCGATGAGTTAAAAAGAAATTGAATTGTCAATTGAAACGAATTGGTCGATTGAAAAGTTGGCAAATGACTGAACAATCATTTTTAATTGCAGAAGTAATTGACTATGCGAAACGCTTGGGAATTGATCCAGAATCTGAACCTCATTTGCTGCATTTGGCCCGTGAAGGACTCACGGCTCCATTACCCCAGGGATGGAAACCGTGTATCGTCAATTCGCCAGGCGCGAACAGTCCCATGTATTATTACTACCATGAAACAACCAATGAAACTCAATGGGAACATCCCTTAGACTCAGTTTACAAACAACTCGTCCACGAAATTCGTGGACGAAAAAGATTAAGTTTCGGTAAGCAATTTTTCTTATATTAATTCACTCAGTTTAAAAAAAGTTAATTAAGTAATCTATTTTAATTACCGAGAAAAATGATTAGATTAACTAACCGAATAGAAGTTAAGTTCCCAAATGCACTTTCACGGTCAAGGTAAATTGTATTAAAAGTGTACAATGAACTCGAAAACAAAATAACATTTTTATTTGGTTACCACGCCGGCGTTATCATTTTATCGTTGTTTTGAAAAAAAGAAGTTGATTAATAATGCAGAAAGTGCATCGTCTGGTTTTAGGAATAAATTTATCAAAGTTTGATAAGATATAAATAAAACAAGCAGAAAATGCTCAGTGAACTCAGATGATTGTTTTCCCTGTAACCATGGTAACGCGCCGAGTGATAGACATTCATTATTGGATTTTAACTTTTTTTAATTAAAAACCAGAGTATGAAACGATCGAAATGTCAGTCGAATTAGACGATAATCATGCAATTTCTGTATCAAAATTTGATTTCAAATGTTTGACATGAAACTTGATGAAAATGGCTTTCACATTGCTGTTTCGTGAGACTGAAAAGTTGTGTTTCAAAGAAGGTTTTCATTATAAAAGTAACAACTCGAAATCAGGTATTTCTCTGTCAAAAAGTATCATTCGCAAAGTGCATAAAAAATCAAACTAAATTTTGTATTCTTGTTTGTTTAACGTAACTTCAATTCTTTTGTTAGTAACTCTGTACAGGTGTAACAAGATAAACAAAAGATAAAAACTCAAATTAAAGAACCGTTTTAAATTCTCTTCCTGATATTGAGTAACAAGCGACTATATCCACCACGTGCGTCAGTCAGCAAAGTGACATAATTCAATCTGAAAATCCTCCTCAGCCTCTCCCCCCGATAAATCCGCTTACAAAACGCTTACTAAACGAAACGCACCCACCCATCACTTCCGAGTCCTAAAAAATTCACTGCCGATTTCTGTTTCAGATGAAGACTCAAAAACCACCGCAAAGGAGCTCGACTCACACGAAGAGGCCAGTCTACCAAAGGAGTCTGGCCCCAGCACGTCGTTCTCGGGGCCGACTAAAATCCCAGTCAAGCTCCCGCCCCTGCCCACCAAACTACCATCGAAATCAGGCGAGCGTCGAAGGGAAACGTCGCTGGACCGATCAGACCTCGCTTACTCCTCGCTAACCGACCGAGTTAGTCGCGACTACAAAAACCTGGACTTCAAAGATCCGCAGTTCTACCAAAGTCCAAAACGGTTGGACTCAACCAGCAAGTTGGAAGAGGTGCTGAAACGGTCCGAGTCGATGAGTCCGCGCTACGAAAAGGACTGGGAACAGCTTTCAGGCCGGTTCAGCGAGGGGGAGATGATAGACATCGATAAGATGAGTGCAAGCTCGCTGTTGAAGCTGGAGAGTCAAGTGGCAAGTGAGAGGCAGACTCAGCAGAAGGGTCTTCAGTTGAGCGGTGGTGGACACGTGTTCCTGAAGAGCAACCGCAGCAAAGAAACCACGCCAGTTGACGACGACGATGCCCGACTCGAAGAGTTTCAAAGCTCCCTGGCCGCTAGTGACAAGTCGGTTGAAAAACTCAAGTCGATCCTCCGCGACAAGGGTCCTGAAGACGGTAAAGATTGGAAGACTTAAGATAACAAATTAAAAAAAAAACACTTAAAAAACACACAACTAACTAACTTGACCCCGATTGATCCCGTTCGAAGCTTGTAGGTTGTAATATATCACACTGTAGCACTCTGCACCTTGTATTGTTGCATTTGCTAGAAAAAAAAAATTGATGCAGGAGAGTTTCGCCACTTGGGTTTTGTGTTTTGAAAAATTTTAGTTTGGGTTAGATCGTAACGGTGAGGGTTGATTGTTGGATGGTTTGGTTGGATCGATCGTTTGTCGAGTTGTTGCGATTGGTGTTGCGATGTCTGATGTGATTTGTGTCCATTTCTCAGATGACAAGCCAAAAGACGACGACGAGCGTAAAAGCGTGAGATTCGACTCGCAGCTGGACGTGTTCGTCGGTTCGGACAACGAGTCCGACTCGGAGTCATCGTCGGAGAACAAGAACTTCAATTTTCAGAGGTCCAGTAAGATCGTTGGCAGCCGATTCCACGTGGAGAACGTCTCGGAATCGGACCACAACAGTCAGATGGGTAAGAGCAGCTCGAGCGAGTTTGAGAACGACTACATGCCCGACAAGTTTGTCAGTGTTAAGAACATCGACATCGTCTCGATAAGACGTCACGACGAGGACGATCTCAGCGACATCCAGATTGATATGGGCATGTTGAAGCGCGAGAAGGAGATGATGCTCAAGGACATGAAGAGGCACGACGAACGCAGGAGTTTGGAAGCGAAGAATCAGGACGCGAGGATTCAGATGGTTCGCGACGAGTATGGCGTGCGGTTGGAGAAGCTGAAGCAACAGTTGGAGAGCAGTTTCATGGAGCAGAAGAGCCAGATGAAGGAGGACGCGGCGAGGAGACTGGGCGAGGATCTGAAGCGCGAGGAGGACAAGTTGATAGCGGAGATGGAGGTCGCGAGGGCGAAGAATTTAGCACAGCTCCGAAGCGACCTCGAGGTCTGCTACGAGAAGGAGAGGCAGGAGGTGCTGGCTAATTTGAAAGTCGAGCTGGATAGGAAACGACAGGAGTTGCTGGATATGAGGAGCAGTGAGCTGAGCAAACTCGAGAGCCAGTTTCAGAAGGACTTGGAGAATGAGAGACAGTACAAAGTCAGTGAATTTGAGATTGTAAAAAGTCATAGCGAACGCTTGCAGGCGTTGAAGGACGAGCTGGAGACTGAGTTTGAGGAGGTGAAGAACCAGCTGAAGCTTCGACACCAGCAGGACGTGGCGAAACTTACAGACGATTATGAGAAGAATCTTGCCAAGATTCTTAAAGATTTTAGGATAGACGTGAGTAAAGTCTCTAAACATAACATTGTTTGGTTTCGAATTTTGTATTTTGATGTTGGTTATGGTTTTAGGAGACGTTGTCGAGAAAAGTTTACAAGCAGCGACTGGAAGAACTTCGAACGGAGTTTTCGAAGGACCTTGAGAACGAGACTAAGAAGCACAACGAGCGCGTGACTCGACAGGACAACATTGATTTTGAGAAGCTTCGTTGTGAGAAGCGTCTGCTTGAAGATAAGTACAACACGTTGAAGGACAAGTACCTCAAGTTGAAGAAGGAAGTCCGGCTGTTGGTGGAGAGGCGGAACCGACGCAAGGAAGGCAACGCGACCGCGAGCGAGACCGAAAAGTCAACTTCGGTGCGCACGCGGACGGAAAAAACCGAATCGTCCGACCAGAAGTGAGTCCTTCAAGCTTGTGATATCTATATTAAACACCCTCGACCTCTTTTATGCACGCTTTGTATAAACTCGACGTCTAATTGTTCTGGTGTAAATACCAAATCCTGAAAACTTTTAACTCTGATCAAACTGTACAAAAACCAGATTTAAAATCCAAAGTCAATTTGTATAATAATCAAGATCAAATTAGTCATCGGTGATTAAAACTTTGATTTGCAATTTTTCAATCTTTTCTTCCCCTGCTAGTAATTCTCTGATCAATTTCAATTTTCTGTCATTCCCGTTTTGTCATTTGTTCCATCGTCACTCGCACCGCCATTTTTCAAAAAAAAAAAAAAATTCCGGTACCTTCACCGTACTTTAAGCAAGTTGCTTATTCGGATCTGTGAGGGTGCCCTTGCATCTCCATACAATTTCGCCTAATGTCTGGCTATAGGCCTTAACTCGGAACTTCAGATCATCCCCGAAGAAAAGTCATACAAATTCCATCACAAATGAAAAGTCCCAAGGAACCGCGAGCGAGCAGCGCGCGGGCGATGACTTTGCGGAGCGAGCCCAGTTCCCGGGGACGGAAAATGACGCCGCGAAAACGTCGTCCAAGTACAAGTCTGACGACACCACCGCCAGCGAGACGCAGTCCAACGAGCCCAAGAAGAAAAAATTGTACAGCAAAACCAACAAAACTCAGGAGGATAAACATTCGGTTGAAAACATTCGCAAACAACTCGAGAAGCTTGAGGACATTGGCGATCTTCTGCCTGGCAATGAATCCGCTTATACTGTTCGGTATCCGTTTCATGACAAATGTAAGTTTGTTTTTAAATTCACTAGAAGTATACTAAATTAGACAGATTTTTCTCCTTTGTAGTTCTAGGGTAACAGACTTTTTTAGATTTTTGTTGAAATCATGTTGATATTTTGAAATTAATAACTTTGGTTTCTTCGTAGCTCCAGCAAACGTATCTTCGGAACTTGAATTTTTCAAACATCGAATTCACGTGGAAAGAGATTCTGTGAGAAGAGCACGCGAGGCACTGAGACAGCAGAAAAGTGCTTTCCAAAATAGACAAAAGGCCTGGAAGCAACGGAGTCCAAAAGCTACTTTGGAGCAACTTGTGAAGGTGCAAATAATTTTGTTTCGTATTTTGTTCTTTGATTTTATGCAAAATCAAATTTTGCAGAATAAAAAAGTGTGTTATTTTGGGTTTTTAGGAGGAACGTGAACTGTCAGACATGGAAATAACATTGCACAGAACCAGGAGTTTGCTGGGCGAGAAGGTGATACATCTGAAACACCTGGAACAGTCGTTGGAGAGGGTGGCGAATGCTAAAAAACACGAGGGCGAGACTGCAACTGCGACCTCGATGGTGGCCAAACA
This sequence comes from Telenomus remus, assembly GCA_020615435.1. NCBI lineage: Eukaryota > Metazoa > Arthropoda > Insecta > Hymenoptera > Scelionidae > Telenomus > Telenomus remus. The sequence goes on along the minus strand of CM036341.1, from coordinate 3,653,427 downwards.
CGAGGAAGTCACACTTAGTGACATGTCGAGTGCGAGCAGTGGTTTTAGCTCGACTGATTTAGGCACCGAGACTTTCGTTGGTCAGTGTCTTTCAAAGTTGAATCAAAAATTGTCGCTTCTTTTATTGAAATTTTAATTTGTTTGAGTTCTTATAAAACACGCCATTTTGATTTGGTTCTTTTAATTTGCCATGAGAAGAGAGCTTTTTTTCTAATTTGTTGTCGACTATTTTTAGATAAACCTGATCATTATCAAGAATCCACTGAAATCATCGCAAGTTTGGAAAATTTGAATACGGAGATTCGAGAGATATGGGGCGTGTTAAATAAAAAACAAGATAACACCATCCTACCACCTCCACCTGCTCTGATGTACCCCGAATTGAATTGGCTTACCTATCCTCAGTTGACTACGCAACCTAACGCTGTTCCAGGTTCGGGACATGGTTTTTTATCATCGATACAATTTTGTCTACTCAAAATTTTCTCTCTGAAATTCATCTCCAATCTAACTCACCTAAACACTTCAAATGTTAATTGTCTCTTTATAAATTCTAAATCATCTGAATCCTTCAACATTCAACTTTTTTCAATAATCTTCAATAAGATTTTTTTCAATAAAACCAATTTGATAACTTGTTAATTATAATCAAATTTTCAGCTGCCGTCGTGGGAACTCCCAACATCCAATCAAACATTCTGTCGCAATTAAGTGCAGTGGCCGGAGCGCCTGCAACGACGACGCATAACATAATTTCGCAGTACGGCGTGAACAGCGGCTACACAACGAGCGTCGGCAACGTGGGTTCAGCGTCAAACCTGATGGAGCGCACGAGGAACCTACGCGATTGGATTCGCCAGGCACGTATCGAAAGTTCCGACCTGATTAGTCCCGGTCAAGCGACACTTTGAATCAGGCCGAACTTGTGGGTTCGCCTGCGAAAGCGCATCCAAAGATTGATCGAGCTGTTCACCAAGCAACCTCACCATTGAACATCTTCACTTCCATTTGTTCGCAAATCGAAATCAAACAACCAATCAAACCACCGCTAGTTGCATCATGTCTTCGTTGTCATCCCTGCACCCATACGCTCCATAGTCATTCTGACCATACACTGAAAAAAGTGCACTGCAACGAACCAGCAAAAAAAAGAGACCAGCAAAAAGAACCAAACGTCAACGATCAGACTCTTTTCGCACCGACCTTTTTTCAGCGTAGCACTTGTTGTGTCAGATGTTCGTTTTTTGTTTCTGTCTCTTAAATATCTGTTTTAGTGTTCTGCTTCTAAGTGTTTTGTCACTTAGCATTTCTAACGTGAAACTTTTGACATGTTTTTAATGCTTGCGTACAGAGGATTTTGGATGGAATGTTGACGTAATTAACGAACTCTTACCAAGCACGAGTGAGAGTGCAATTTTAGCGGACGGAACCGACGGATACAACCCTTCTTGTGGTCGAGACTGAAATAATCATAGCTGATTGGACAGTGACAAATGACGATAAGAACTTGTTTTTGTATTTTACCACTACGCTTGTTTGTACATCTCCCAGGTACAAACACAAAGTACATTGTAACAACTTGTACCTTGGCCCATCGCACTGTCCACATACATGTCTTTCAAAAAGTCAAAGAGACAACTTTTTTTGTTTGATTTTATTTTGTAAACCAATTCTAGTCATCATCCGGATGTAGATCGAAGATTTAATGAATCGATTATATTTTGTAAAGTCTACCTGCATCCATGTATACTTATCAAAATGAATTGCTCAGACATAATATGAACCTCTATATTATATAAAATATACATATGTGAATGAATTACTGTACTATAGTTTTGACGTAAGAATTATAAACGGCAACAAAAGAGGCACTGTACATACATAATACTAATACCCAGATGCCAAAACGAACCCGATGTTGTACAATTGTTTCGAATTAGTTTGTTGTATACAATTGTTTGATTTTGGAATGATCGTGTTTTGTGAATTCCTATTTTTGTATAGGCCGATTGATTTGAGATTGTAAATTTGATCAAACGAATAATCGATGGATGTCAACGAAATGCCGGTTATCCGCGCACGTCTAACGAATTTTGCATACTTCTGATTTCATTTTTTCGGACCAGGGTATCTGTGATGCGAACGAGGCGTGTAACTTTGACGATTCCGACGATGCACAAGTTGAATCCAGTATTACATGATAAGTATTACGAACGGGGGAGCGCCGAGACGGGTACTTAGCTATCGAAAGCGAGACGCGACGCACCCTCCAAGCTTTCCAGAATTGTGGTTCATCTTTTGTATTTGTTTTTTCGCACGAGCCTCGAGGGCGCGACGCTCGGTAGGACCGTCCTTATATTATTGCTAATTTAAAGATATTACAAGTGATGTACTTATTTTTCTTATACAAAAAAAGAATCATATTAACCTGTTACGATTGAGAATTATGCGACAGAGACAAATGAAAAGAAATTACTGATAGGTATATTCCAGATCTATTTATAATCATGTTTCCAAAGTAGAGGTGTGAATATTTTGTTGTACATATTAATGATGCCCGACGGCGTGTAAACTCATGTGATTGATTTCATTCAATTGATCGCCATTTCAATTTTAGTCATATCCAGTATTTCATTTATTGAATAAAACAGTCAAAAATGATGATGTCTTTATTGTCCCCGAAAGTCAGTTTTGTTTGATACCATTTTTCAACGAACAATTTAAGTTCTCATTCTGGAAATAAATTGCAGTCCATGTGTTGACTCTCGCAGTCATCTGCGTACTCTTCGAATTCGTCCCAACTCGGCAGCCACGATGTCATCTGACGATTTTTGAACAGCGATTTGTTTTTCAGTGACTTTTGAGCCGCACGAATGATTGGCGATATTTTGCAAAGTAACAGACGTACACAGGGCAGGTCGAATCTGTCTGCGCTGTTGATCAGTTTATTTGGCAGGTCTGGATCTTGAGCTTCCCGAACCAGACGTTGAATCTAAACATTTTTCGACATTTAAATTTGTTATCTTTAAACAATACCGACTATCATTGAAATTATAACAATATTATTCTCTCACTTTCTCATTTTTGTTTTCCAAGATGAATTTCAATGGATCCCAATTGGTTTCAGTTTTCGGTTCAGATTCTCCCGATGGATTCACGCCGTTTGATTTCATGTCAAAAAGTGTGCTGATCTAAAAAAAGTACTTTTGTATTTTGATGATATAGTTTTTGAAAATATTAAAAGTAAATGCAAATTATGATTTACCAACTGGGCTAAAAATATCACACTGTTAACAGCAATTGCAATGACTTTTGAAGAATCCAATTTGAGCATTCGAAAAAAACCATCGACGAAACTGTGTTTCAAAAAACTGTGCTCGTTTTCGGGCGGGAACGATTTCATGTCAGTGCGATCTTTGTTTTTGAAATTCAAACTTTCTGATACCAAGTTAGTCACTTCTTTAGCCACGTCGAAATAGGTCCTGGCGTGATTCACCGTTGCTATTATCGTATCTATCATGCCTAAACAATTCCAAAAAACAGAAATCATAATCATGAAAAAAGGATTTTTGAGCAAACTGACTATGAGTTTTTAAATTGATTTTCACTTACTTCTTTTTCCATCTGATGCAGTAAAAGTACTGAGGATGAAAATCGAAAAATAAATGATCTGCCATCGCTTCATCTTTACTGTCAAAAGTCACGAGTGATAATAAACAATAATACTTTGTGGTTTAAGAAATTCCTACCTGTATGAAAGTGCTTTGCACCTTTTAGATTCGCTCAGTTGACCAAGCATAAAGATGGGCCACATTTCATGTCGCACTTCCCAGTGCAACGACACAATTGACTCGCGCCAGTATTTGCAAAAAGTGTCATCACGATTTTTCAAACTATATCCTGCTCAAAACAATAAAAATTAATACAAAATGGTTAAAATTTTGATAAGCTGTATTTTGCTACTCTGCGCGTCATGTCATACTCAGTCCAACGATTACGATTACATTCATTTCGATGGAATTCGTACACTTAGTGAATTACCTATGCATAAATTGTTACAATTGAAAAATTCGTTCTCACCAAAAACTGGTAAGTCTGTCTTTAAACATTGATTGTATCTGCTCAAGTTACTGAAATTAGATGTTTCAAATAAAAAATTATATAAAATTTTTAAGTAACAAGGAAAGTGAAAAATAAATAAGAAATTATTTGAATTCAGATTTTTCAACTCAATTTGGTTGGGACATCCCTCGTGGAAAATCTTCAGACTTTGAGTTTTGGGGTCACAAAAATTATCCAATGGAACGGTACGAAGAGTGGGAAGAAAACAGCAAGAGCAGTAAAATTTCGAAAATCTTTTACACGACGATTTCAGCCTTGTCGTTTCTTGCTTTTGGTGGCTACTTGATTACCCTCGTCGTCTCAGCTATAAATCAACATCATATGAATCAAACCACACCCTCCAACGTAGTTTACATCTCGGTAATTTTGAAATTTTAAAATCACACTTTCAAAAAACCAATTTCGAACTTAATTCAAGGCAAATTATTCCTCGTACTGTACGATTTTTTTAATTTTAATTTTACAGCGGCCCAGACGAACGGCTAATTTTGATGACTACAGTTACGATTGCGATTCTGAGAGGTTTTACAGAGGGATGATTTTACTTTCGCAAGATTTTGCAAAACTGAATTGAGCGTCGAACATTCAAACGCTGACAGCCAATAAAATCGAATAGATCGCACCGTGTAGACATCCGTGAATATGAGTTCCCAAGTCGTGGGTGGAATTTTCTTCAGACGTGGAAGATCAAATAAACATTTCAGTGATTGTATACAAGTTGCTCGCGTTTACGAAGTTAACCATATGGCTTTCTGGAGTTTAATTAGGCGAACATTACTGCTCTAGTAATTGGTTATGACAAACTAAGTCTCATTTTTGTCCATTTCTATTGAACTCAACCAAAAACAACATTTATCAATAGCCTAACTAACAATTAGTTAATTCTTAATTTTAATACTATTTTAATCTTTGTAATGATCTTTGTACAGATAATAAATGTTTGATCAAAAGAAATTGATTCTTAACTTATGAAAGTTGAGTTTTTTACAACAATTAGTTTATTAATTTTTGAAAGAAGTATCCTGTTTATGAGAGGCCTATGAGATGATGATTTATAGTTCAAAAATGTGGTTAGCAATTCTAAACTGGCACGATGATTTCGTAGAACAAATTCTGTCGAATATTGTACTTCGGGTATTTGTTTTTACAACGACTGGCAAACCAATGGTGCAGAAGGCTCACCCTCTTTATATCCAGAAACCAATGAAAAGTTAAGTTTGCTTACAGTATGAGTGTTTTCTCGTCGGTCCGAATCTTTGAGGGTTTTGAAGATTTCTCGATCCATTTGAGTTAGCTCTGCCTTTGAAAGTCAATCTTTTTGATTTGCCTATTAAAAATACTTGCATTAAACCAAATCGTATCTTTATATTTATCTTTCTCATTTTATTTCTGGTGTGAATGTGATCTGAAAAAAAATTATAAAAACCAACTTAAATTACGTCTGAAGATGCACGACAAGGACTCTGAAGTGGCAGCGTCCGAGGACAATTCAAAGCAACTGAAATTCAGCGTCGATTGGATTTTATCAAAGGGAAATAACAAAACTGAAATTGGTAAAACAGAGCAAAATGGACAAGTGGAATGTTGTGTGTAAAATTGCAGATTAAGTTTTTTGGATTGTTATTAACTTGCAGAATCTTCGTCGAAAGAAACGCCGCACTGTTCGCCGTTAGTTTGCAACTACACTGGGTCTTGTTCGAGATGTTCTGTTTTTTACTGCAATGCACTGCGTTCACAGAGTTACAGTGATGCAATTATAACACCCATTCACATCAACTTATTCGACGATTTCAATAGGTTTTACAAACCAAAACCTATCAAACCTGTTGCAAGGTGTAAGTTATCGAATTGTCAATTTTGATACAAGATTTTAACTTAAATGAAAGAACTAAAACTTTTCTTATCTTTAATTTTTTATTTCTCGTCTTTTGTACAGTGGTTACACAATAATTATTAACAAAATCAGAAAATAATAACAATTGAAAGTACTTAACTAACTTTTGCAGAGAAACGACTGAAAAATAACAAAAATAATGTAAAAGTACAAGGTTGAAAATAACAATTTTTATTTGTTTGGATTCGTTGTCATTAATTTGTGATTTGAGATGAAACAGGTGCTAAAAACGAGCATAACGTCATTAACAAATGTTGCCATCTGTGCAAATGACTTTTCGCACGACACACTGTGAGCATGTAGGGCAAAATATTTACGTACGAGTGTATTCTCGTGTTTCCTGCCTCTGTTTAAACGACATCTCTTCTTGAGTGGCACTGCAAGTTTATGCTTCTTGTAAACAACAGTCGTGGCTTTCATTTTCCACGCTTAGTTAAACGCTTGTTCAACACCGATAATCTTAAAAAAAGTCTTTCCTTCTTTCTTTTTTCCCCTAACAAATATTGTTTGTTTCAAAATAAATTGGAAAAATACATCAAAAATTCGAAATTCCTATCAAGAAATTGTTAGAAATAATTGTAATCATTGAGTTTAATTTAGCTTTGAATCACATTTTCAGTTCCTGCTGAGTCTACTGAGGTAGGAACAGTCACTGAGAACGGATCAAGAAGAAAAAGATCATGGACGAGGGCTGTTTTTAGTTCCCTTCAGCGTAAAGGATTGGAGAGGAGATTTTCGTTACAAAAATATATCACCAAACCCGACAGACGACAACTGGCAGCCACTCTTGGTTTAACCGATGCACAAGTAAGCATGACAAACAGTTTCATAACAATAGGAAATCTGATTTTCTCACTTGAATTATAAAAATTTACTTCTTGAATTGTAGATAGTTGTTTATAATTACTTGTATGGTTTGTTCAAGGTAAAAGTATGGTTCCAAAACCGTAGAATGAAGTGGAGACACTCGAAAGAAAGCGACAGCGTGAACGTTCCAGAGTCCACGACAAACGACGACACCAAATAGTGCACAAACAAAAGAGCCACAAAATTATCGTCACGTTGAGATGCAAAAAAAAACACTTTTGTTGAATGTACAAAATAATATTACAAAGAAATAGAAAATATATGATGCTATGATGTTGGAAACCAGTTGTTTTATTTGTTTTGTTGAAATTTTGAAGTTAAATTTTTTGTTTAGAAGATGTTTCGTCATTTTTCATTTAGATCATTCGGTTGTTCAATCATCCCAATTTTGGAACCTTTCAAACAGCAAGAAATGTGACCATGACGTTTGTCAGTTGTTTTGTTACAAAGGCGCTGATCTGTCAACTGCAAAGTTCTGTTAACCAAAGTGAAAAGCAAAATTTTGACCAAAAAAACAGAGGAAGGAATTGAAAAGATAGTCAACAAGTATGAACCGAATACTAACGTCTCGTCGATTCTTCTCTCCGGCGACGTTCAAATCTTTGCAGAATGTCCAAACTTGTAGTTTGTCTTCGGTGCCTGTCGAAAACGCCAAGACCCCTCTCAAAGTCAACACAGACATCGGAATACGTAATTATTTTTCGTTAAATTATTCTAAACTTCAAATATTCTTAACTCAATAAAAGTGAAATTGTGACACCAATAAAAATTGATTCAATTTCAGCTTCGCAGGACCCTCCAAGTATCAAAAAGTTGATCGACCAAATCGACCCCCTTCCTCTGGCAAAACAAAAAAAATCGTCGCTCTTCAGCGAGACCATCGAAGTTTCCAAGGACGTGCTCAAAGTCGAAGCACCGTTAGAAAAAACGCCTCTGCCGTTCGAAGAGGTTCCGAGTCCTGTCATCCTTCGGATCTGGGAAAAGTATTGGAAATATGTGCCGCTTTTGGGTACGCAACTGTTTTGCAGTCTGCTTATCAACGGTTTTACCCAGGGTACGATCACTCGGGTCAAATCCTCATATCATTTATTCTATTTTTATTTTATTTTGCCTTCAAACAAATTCAATTCTACATTTTTGAACTGAGACCAGATTTACTACGTGCTACTTAAGTTTTGAGAAGGAAAACATTTAAATAGGTGAATGAGAAAATGACTCATGTTTTAGGTCGACTTTCTTGGGGTCGTAATATGAACTTTCTGATGCCGATGAAGTTCTTATTTGACGAGTACGGACCAGTTGTTCGAATTCATGGGGCTTTGATGAACGACGTCGTTCTAATTCACAGGTCATACAAAGCATCCAATTTTTATTTTTTGATCCACAAAGTTCAGTAACGAAAAACTGATAATGTTTGGTTACACAGGCCTGAACATATTGCAGAGGTCCTGAAACAGGAAAACGAAAGCCCGATTCGAAGTGGTTTCGATACTTTACATCATTACAGAATCAATCTGAGAAAATATAAACTGCCTGGACTCTTTTCCATGTAACATTTTCTGTTTAATCATTCCAATAAAAGAAACTTATTGAGATTAATGATAATTGAAACAATTTTGTAATTCACAAATCTGGTTATTAAGGCGAGAACCCGAATGGTCAGAATTGAGAAAGAAAATTGACAAACCACTCAACGAGGAGATCTACAAGATGATTGAAAAAGTGGGCATTGCTTGCGAAGAACTTGTCCAGCGGATTGACACTATCAAAAATAGACAAGACGAGGTACTTTATTTCTCGATTCTCAGTCTGATTGAACATTCAATTTCAAATTCAACTTTGTTCATTTAGGTTCCAGCAGAATTCATGGACGAGTTGAATCGCTGGGGCGTCGAATGTTTTGCAATTTTGATGTTGGATCGAAAGCTGGGATTTTTGGAGCCATCCGGATACAACGCTTCGTCGGAACAGATCAAACTCACAGAAGCTCTCACGCAGGCTCAGAAGTACATGAGCATTTGTGAATCCGGTTTTCAAGTTTGGAGATTCGTGGATACTCCCTTCTCCAAAAAATTGTTCAGTGCCTGTGACGTCATTGATGGGTAACTTTGTTTAACAACCATAATAAAGAACAAAATTTGAAAAAATGATTAATAACGAACTTATGATTTCTAGATTTGTGAACAAATATATCCGGCAGGCTGAGATCAGACTGCGAGACAATATCGCTGAAAAGAAAGCCATCAAGGATTGCTCGATCGTGGAACAGTTGCTTTTTAAGCAACAGTTACAACCGGAGGACGTTTCCACTTTACTGATGGATTCACTTTTACTGGGCACTTTGGCTGTATGTCCGAATTTGTTATAACTTTTTGAAATCGTTAACTTCTTAAACATTTTTTTAATTTCAAATTGAAGATAAATAACGAAGTAAAATCTTTGATGATTACAGACTGTCAACACCGAAGCGTTTTTGTTGTATTCCATTGCAAAAAATCCACGAATACAGAACAAAATTCACGAAGAGATAATCGCAGTCGCTCCAGACGCTAGATCTGTCACAAAAGAGAAACTTAATAAAATGACCTACTTGAAAGCTTGTTTGAAGGAATGCCTAAGGTACTCTTGACAGGGACTGTCTAAAATTTGATCTTTTGAATATACAGATATGCAAAGATTTTTAACAAATTTTTAATGACTTTACGTTTCTTTAGATTGTACCCTGCTTTCCCCTACATCTCAAGGGTTTTGCAAAATCCAATAGTCTTACACGGGTACTCAATTCCTAAAGGAGTGAGTTGGTTTTTTCAATTAATATTTCGTTCTAATTAAACTTAATATTTTGGATTAAATTGATATTTTTGTTTGTTGTTTAGGCGTATGTTATCATGGCAAATGATATATCTTCTCGTCGGGAGGAAAACTTTGAAGATCCGGAAAAATTCAATCCAGAAAGGTGGTTGACACCTGGTGGAAAACTCGGTCACCAACAGGAATACAGTTGTCTGCCTTTCGGACATGGGATTCGCTCTTGCGTTGGCAAAAGCATGGCAGAGATGGAGATTTTGCTTTTAACATCGACGGTAGTTTAAAATCAGATCAAAACTAAAAGTTCATTGATAAATGGAAAAAAGTACGGTAGTTGAGTGGTTCTTTTTATTTTGCAGATATTGAGAAAGTACAAACTGGAGTACGACTACGCCAACATCCGTGGAAAATATCTGATGGTGAATGTGCCAAACAAACCTCTGCGATTCCGGTTTGTTGAACGTAACATAAAGTAACTGGTCATAATTAACAGGTAAAATTTGAGTACATGAATTGATGTGATAAATATTTTGTTTCCATGAATGAACCTTACATTTTGTGTCATCTAAGATGATAAGACATAATTAAAACTGTTTCTTCGATTGTTTTTGGAATATTTGAACGAATAAAACATTTGAAAAAATCTTTGGTTTGTTGACAACGTTGGCAAACAATTTCATTGTTAAAGTTAAATACTGTAACAGAAAATAAAAGAAAAAAAATACCCTCAACTTTTTCTCATGAAATTCTATATAAATTGACTGGCTTTGAGTTTGATTTTTATGTTTACTATATTGCATAATTTGAAATTGAAATTCGCTTTAAAAAATCGCACACTGAGAGCTGATGCCTTCCAGCAATTATGACCTGACATCACCAGGTTAATTTTCTCGTAACTCCTATTTGCAAAACAGAATTTCTTTGAGAGCAAAAATTGAATTGAGCCTGGAGTATTGAACTACTTTGTAACTGGAATTTCTTAAACCGAAAACATTTATTTTGATTTACATCATTAATTTCCATGATCAAACATGACTCTTATGTTAGCAAATAATTTCACAGTTGTAGTCAAATACTGTAACAGAAAATGAGAGGATAACATTACTAAATCTTAATTTTTTTCATAAATTAAAAGAAATTTGATTTAGTTTCTTTACCATTGCATAATTTTGCAGGGAAACTTCATCTATGACTCCACTGACTATTAAAATCATCGGCTTATCCAACCTCTGCATACAAAATCGTAGACTCAATTTTGTCTTGTGAGACATCGGTATCCATTGAGAATAAAAAATTGATCGCTTGATTTCATCGCTCTGAAACAAACAATTCATAATTGAAATAAATATAAATTATTGTAAATGCATTTTGAAATAGAAGAAAAAAGAACTTACAATATTTTTCAAATCGTCACCAGGTTTTGCGTTGACATACAGCCTCATAATACTAGCTCCAACGATCATAATAAATCGAGCAATTATACTAAATGGTTCATGCTGGAAAATGAAAATTTAAAATCAAATTCAAATAGCCAAAGTTACCATCACTTTCAAAAAACTCACACTTAAAAGCTGATACCCTCCTGCAATGATCACTATTGACATCATCAAATAACTTTTTAGTATCGTGTAAGTAATCGTCTGGTTAATTTTCTCAAAACTCCTATTTTCAAAATCGATTAAAATAGTTTTTTTACTAAATTTGCAAAAATCAAACTGAAACAAAAGCGTTGAACCACTTTTCAATCTTACAAAAGCAAGTGTTGGTGTTGAATTATACACCTTCTAACATCATTCCCAGTTTGAGCGTTGAAAAACTGGTTAGCCAACAATTCAAATCTGGCAGTGGTTCCCCATAAGATATACGTTGCCGTTAGATCACAAGCAAAACCTATCACTATATAAAATACCACCAAACTTTGAGTCATATAAACAACACATTTGACGCTAAAAGATTCTACGGGGAAAAAATATTTAATATCCCCCGGAAATTCTTGGCCTTGCATGAAAAAAGGGGAGAAAGTAAAAATGATTCCAGCAATGACAAACGAGATAAAAATGAGACGAAAAAAGGACAGATGATAAAGTACATATTTCTTCACCACCATCAACTCTTGAACGTTCGCATTTGTAATAAAATCTTCCAACTCAAATATAATTTCCTGCTCGAGACAACTGGTGCATTAGTTTTTCTTTCACTTTGCAACTTTTACTTAACGTTGAAAAAATTTACCCGCATTTTACCTCCGTGGTAATTGACGATTAGGCCGTTGATCACCAACTCCATAAGAAGTATGAATTCAGTTAGTAGCTTGACGAATTGAGCAAAATCGTCACGGAGAAGGTAAAATGAAATGGAACATGGTATGCACAATGATGAGACGATAATTATGTAAAAACATTTGTAAAACTTAAAAACAACGGATTTGAGTCTTTGGTTCTGACTAAACCTCAAGGGCCAGACTAAATTAAGTGCTGCAAGGTACTTTAACCACTTGAAAATTTTGTGGATGTCAGAAAAAGGTGTGGATTGGTGTTGTGTCATCTTTACAAGTCGTTTGAAAAGTGATCAATTTAATAAAGGTCGAAGTACTAATGGGACGAGTTACTTGGGGTCATTCAACAAGCCCTACACATCTAAAATGTTTGATGATAATTATCGGCTTGACTTGTGGATAGTTACATGTCGTATTGCAAAGTAGCATTTAGGTATCTTTCAACGTTCAAGTATAACAAGTATAGTTATTATTTTAATTGGTGCTACTGCTACTGTGTGCGTATCGACCGCAGGACGGAACAAATGTTTATAACGCCATTAAGAAAAACAATATTGTACATTAAAAGTAAGTTCAATTTTGTTGTGTCGAAATAAGTTCAATGAGTTACAAAGTAAACGCCAGTTTAAACGACTCTTATCAAGATGTTTTAATTTCAAATTGATTACAACTTTTTATTCAAAAGTTTTTAATCTTATGAGCATGATTCAGATGTGACTTATTTTTTCTGTATCAAATCATACTAAAAGTGACGAGTTTATAACTTCTCTCTCACTGAGAACATCATTGCGCAATACGTAAAAGCGGTATTAACAAGCTGAAATTCAAAAGGAAGATAAATTTTAAACAAACGTGCAAATTTTTTATTAATATCTGAATTTTTATAACTTTTGTTTCTTACCGCCAAGTAACCTTCGTGACAGAAAACAAAAACTCCGAACAGACCAATGACAATTCGTTTTCTGCTTCGTTTCATCATGAACAGCAAATTTTGCACGTCTGTATGGCTGAATGAGTACCATGGTACTTGAAAGCTGGAAGTGTACCTGATCAGAGACTCGTTCCATATTTTTATTTTTCCCACCCAAGACAACTACGAACCAAAATTGAAACAGTTCCGTTGACGCCTGCATGATTGATTCTCCGGTATGAGACATTAGGAAAATTAATACCAGTGACATTACAACACCTGGCAATTGACTGATAATTTTTTGCACGTCGCCTATGTTTAATTGTACCTGAAGCCAATATTTTGATAGTTTCAATATCATCAAGTATGAAATGAGATGAATTCTTAACTTACACTATAAAAAGCTATGCTGATAAGTACAACGCCAGATAAGACACTCAATATGACAAGATTTTTTATTGTGTTTGTTAATAGACAACCAAATCTATTGTTTTATACTCAAAAAACATTACAAACAGGTTTAGCAGTTTGTTTTATTCAAAAAATCAGACTTACAAAATTGCTTCAAGATGAAACGGAATGACAGACTTGACTGATTCTAAACCTCGAGTGTCGTTAGTACAGATTGAACAAAATGATGTTGGAACTGAATTTAATCTGGATCTGCGAAACAAAATCAATCAGAACTTAAATCTTGCTGACTTTAGAAATTGTAATTCTTTTCAAATTGGATTCATTTACTTTACAAAGGAGTTTTTTGTGCTGTAATGAATTGTAAAAATGTTCACATAACTGAACCCCATGTACAAATATGAGATTCCCAGGATCATACCAAAAGTGGTCGTTATGTATTTCATAAGGAAATCAGGTTTTGTGAAAAGATAAAACTTTGAATCGAACATGAAGTAGACAGTACGACTCTCGTTAAGTGGTTTGACGAAGTCCAAAACTGGTCCTACTAATGGCGTTATTGCAACCATCATCAACAGTACAAAGAATCCATCTGAAAAATATTTTAGTCAAATCATATTTAATCATTTCAGTCAAAAACCAAACGAATAACGATGATATTTTCCTAAAATACTTACAAAACAGTTTGTCAGAGTAAAT